>JAZHRO010000014.1:19660000-24660000 GCA_037157565.1 Thalassia testudinum
CAGACCCGGCCGATCAACACTTGGGAAGAACTTCAATCCGAGTTTTTGAAAAAGTTCTTTCCCGTTGGTCGGACCAACGCCTTGCGCCATCAGATTACACACTTCACTCAACAATCAGGAGAACCTCTCCATGAGGCATGGGATCGTTTTCAGGATCTCATGAGGAAGTGCCCCCATCACGGAGTTCCTAAATGGGAACAAGTCCAATCTTTTTACCAGGGACTCCGTGAGGACATCCGCCTTTTCGTCAATGCAACCTGCGGAGGAAACATCATGGGTCAACATGAAGACACCGTATGGGAGATTCTCGAAAACATGTGCGAGAACTCCATCAACAATGACTCCATGGGATTATTCGACAGGACGAATACCCGCGCAGCGACGAATCTTAAGGGAGCACATGAGACGCAGGGCCTGTCCGCATCAGTCGACCTGGAATTAATGGCCAGTCGATTGGACAAGGTCTCAATTATTGAAAAGAAGGTGGATGAGCTGACTCAGCACTTGCAGCGAGCCACCTCTGCGCGTAACTCCTTTGCACAACCTCCTTCCACACAGGAGACTGTGCAAAACATCCTACACCGATCCTCCCCTGGGATGGATCCATATCCATCCCCATCTGATTCTTGGACTGGAAGATCATCCGATCCTTTCTTCACCAGCCGGGGGAACTCCATTCCCCCTTTCCCTGATTCTCAGGAGGTTCCTCAGACCTGCGAGGACCTCAACGCCATCCAGAACGACCCATTCTCCAACACTTACAACCCTGGATGGCGAAACCATCCAAATTTTCAGTGGGCGGGAAATTCTCAAACCCAAAGACCACCTTTTCATTCCCGCCCACAGCCCTCTCATCACTACAAGCCGCCTCAGCCTCGGCCCAACCCTACTTATCCATCAGGGCCAAATCAAGATCAAATGTCCTTAATCCTTCAGACTCTGGCTGACATTCAAAAATCGAATGCGGCCATTCAAAAACAGCACAAGGACGAGCTTACTGAAGTTAAAACTCAGCTGGCCCAGTTGGCAAATTCTCGCCAGCCAGGCACACTCCCTTCCCAACCCCTTCCTAACCCAAATAACGTGCCAACCCAGAAGCGCGTTATGAATCCAAATTTAGGCCAAGCTCAATGGATTTATCAGGCCCCCACTGCTCCATCTCCAGACGAGATGGAAGCCTCTACTTCTCGTACGGGATTTCAGCAGCAGCCACCCCTCCTACCAAATCCAAACCAAAATCAGGCCGGATTAAATTCTGTAACAACACGTAGTGGTAAGACAACTCAGGACCCGCGTTATCCAAACCACTCCCAGCCTGATAATCATGACCCTAGGATAGTTATCCAAGGTACCGCTGTTCCAGACCCACAACCAGGACCTATCCTAGAGGAACCAACCAAGATCCCGTTTCCCGAAGCCCTGACCAAGGGAAAGAAGACCACCAAACCCGTGGCCCCTGAGGAGGACCTGGTCAAGCTCTTTGAGCAGGTCCACATAAACATCCCCTTGATGGATGCAATCCGCCACGTACCAGCTTACGCACGATTTCTAAAGAATATATGTACACCCCAGCGTAAGCCGCGAACCAAGGGAGGGAGCCCAATTGTTCTGTCAGAGCAAGCCAGCTCTGTAATCCTTAGTAGACTCCCACCCAAGGCAAAAGATCCTGGAACTCCCCTGATCTCCTGTAAGATAGGTGGTACCCAATTTGACAGAGCATTGTTAGACTTAGGTGCATCTATAAATCTGATACCCACATCCTTACTTGACCATCTGGAAGAATCTGAGCTGAAACCAACCGAGGTGACATTACAATTAGCAGATCGATCTATAAAGTCACCAAAAGGGATTCTCGAGGATGTTATCGTGAGAGTGCGGGATTTCTATTTTCCAGTGGACTTTATAGTCTTAGACATGGATGCACCTGAGAACCCTAGGGATACACCAATCATTCTAGGGAGACCTTTCTTGGCTACTGCTAGAGCCAACATCAGCTGTGAGGAGGGCCAAATAGAGCTTAAGTTTGGAGATCAAACACTGAAAATTGATATATTTAAGGCCCAACAAGGAATTAATTGCGGCGTCATCGAGCAAATTTGTGACATCAAACTTTGGTTGATGAATCACACCTCCAGAATGACTTGAGTATTCCTCATCAACCACAGAAGGATCTTGACCCGCAAATAGAGGAGTCCAATCCGGATGTGAACAACCCAGTAACTCCCACCCTTGAACCTCACATCTATACTGAACCACCCGCTGCTGCTGAAAACCCCATCCTTGAACTGAAACCCCTTCCTGCTCATTTGAAATACATCTTTTTGGGTTCTAATCAGACCCTTCCTGTGATCATCAATTCCAACCTCAATCCTGAACAGGAATACCGTCTGATTGTTGTCCTCCAGCAACATCGCAGAGCCATCGGATGGACCCTCGATGATTTGACTGGAATAAGTCCCTCTTATTGTACTCATCATATCTATTCAGAAGAGGGCACACGACCTTCTCGTGAAATGCAGAGACGCTTAAACCCCAATCTGCAGGAGGTCGTGAAAAAGGAGATCATCAAGTGGTTAGATGCCGGGATCATCTACCCGATCTCCGATAGTCGTTGGGTGAGCCCGATTCAGGTCGTGCCTAAAAAGGCAGGACTCACCACTATAACGACTGAGACCGGAGAAATCATTCCTACCCGATTAGCCAACTCGTGGAGAGTCTGTATAGATTACCGTCGACTCAATTCCTCCACGAAGAAGGATCATTTCCCACTACCCTTCATTGATCAAATTCTCGAAAAACTAGCGGGAAATAGGTTCTTCTGCTTTCTTGACGGGTACTCCGGTTATAACCAGGTGGCAATCCATCCTGAGGACCAAGAAAAGACCACATTCACCTGCCCCTTCGGAACATACGCTTTCCGAAGGATGCCTTTTGGTCTTTGCAATGCACCCGCTACTTTTCAGCGATGCATGCTTGCCATATTCTCAGATATGGTAGGTGATTATCTGGAAGTCTTCATGGATGACTTTTCAGTTTTCGGAGCATCATTCGACGATTGCCTCCAGCACTTGGTCCAGATACTCAGGCGGTGCATCGACGTGAATTTGGTTCTTTCCTGGGAAAAGAGCCATTTCATGGTGCCTGAGGGAATTGTCCTGGGACACTCAATTTCGGAGAAAGGTATCCAAGTGGATCGAGCTAAGGTTAATCTGATTTCTCGCCTTCCTATGCCTAGCTCGATCAGGGACATCCGATCCTTTTTAGGGCATGTCGGTTTTTATCGACGATTTATCCCTGATTTTTCAAAAATCGCACGCCCCCTGACCACTCTTCTCTCCAAGGATGTTCCCTTCGAAATCTCCAAGGAATGCACTCAAGCATTTGAAATCCTGCGTGACCGAGTCACCCAAGCCCCGATCCTACAGTCCCCTGATTGGTCTCAACCCTTTGAGATCATGTGTGATGCATCCGACTTCGCTGTAGGAGCGGTTTTGGGGCAGAAAAATGACAAGAAACCTGTGGTCATTTACTACGCCAGCAAAACACTCGATGAGGCTCAGCGTAACTATACAGTTACTGAGAAAGAGCTGCTAGCTGTAGTATTTGCCCTAGAGAAATTCAGATCATACCTTCTGGGTTCCCATGTCATCATATACTCGGATCACACGGCTGTGAGGCATCTCCTTGCAAAGAAGGACGCGAAACCTCGATTGATCCGATGGATCTTGCTGTTGCAAGAATTTGACCTCGAGATTCGCGATAAAGCGGGAAAACAAAACGTGGTGGCTGATCACTTGTCCCGTCTTCCTTCTGAAATGATAGACCCTTCCGGACCCATCACTGAGCATTTTCCCGATGAGCACCTGCTGACTATTGGTACTAGCCTTCCATGGTTTGCTAATATTGTAAATTACTTGGCATCTCATCAGACCCCGTCCGATTGGCCGAAGGCCAAGAAAGACAAATTACGCTCCGATGCCAAGTATTACATTTGGGAAGACCCGTACCTCTTCCGCATAGGTGCCGATCAGATCATCCGGAGATGTATCCCGGAAGGGGAAGTCAACAATATCCTCTCTTTCTGCCATGACCAAGCATGCGGTGGCCATTTTGCCGGGCATAAAACCGCATCAAAAGTCCTCCAGTGCGGCTTTTACTGGCCCACACTGTTCAAAGACGCATACAGTCATTGCAAGGCATGCAGTCGTTGCCAGACTTTGGGCAACATGAGCCATCGCGACATGATGCCTATGCAACCGATTCTAGTATGCGAAATCTTTGATGTTTGGGGGATTGATTTTATGGGCCCCTTTCCTGTTTCGGATGGTTTCGAATACATTCTGTTGGCTGTGGACTACGTGTCCAAATGGATCGAAGCCATACCGACCCGAACCTGTGATCACAAAATCGTTCTCAAATTCATTCATCAACACATTTTCTCAAGGTTCGGGATTCCTCGTGCAATAATCTCTGATGGGGGGACCCATTTCACAAATGCTCAGTTTAGGTCACTGATGACCAAATACGGGGTGTCTCACCGAATCTCTACTACTTACCACCCCCAAACTAATGGTCTAGCTGAGCTGTCGAATCGGGAGATCAAGAAAATCCTACAGGTCACTGTTCGACCTGACAGGAAGGACTGGTCGTCCCGACTTCCGGAAGCATTGTGGGCCTATAGGACCGCCCACAAGACCCAATTGGGCATGTCTCCCTTTAGATTGGTGTACGGAAAGGCATGCCACCTTCCCGTCGAACTGGAGCATAAAGCCTATTGGGCAGTACGGAACTGTAATCTAGATCTTTCCAAGGCTGGGACCCACAGAAAACTCCAAATCAGCGAGATCGATGAATTACGCACAGACGCGTACGAGAACTCGCAAATCTACAAGGAGCGGGTTAAAGCCTTCCACGACAAACACATCTCGAGAAAGATCTTTCATCCTGGTCAAAAGGTCCTACTCTTTGATGCCCGACTCAAACTCTTCCCAGGAAAACTGAGATCTAAGTGGGTCGGACCATATTTGGTCCGACAGGTTTTTGGAAATGGAGCAATCGAAATCAGTCCACTCAGCCACGATTCTGAACCTTTCATCGTGAATGGTCAAAGACTCAAGCCGTTCATTGATGTAACTTCTACTGATTTGGCTGAGGCATCTTATATCCTCCTTTCCCCTTGAGCTTATTGCGCCCAGCCGATGGCGTAAAACTCAGCGCTTAACGGGAGGCAGCCCGTCATTCTCTTTGAAAACCTGAAACTTGTTCTGACACCTTTCAGCACTCGAAGTTCACCCTGAACTAAGACCCCCTAGGTTACAATGAGGACATTGCAAATCTTAGGCATGGGGGGGTAGGAAAGTGCAAAAACTTGTAAGAAAAGGTTTCAAACAAAAAAAATTCACATATGCCAAAAATACCATAAAAATTAAAAAATTTTTTCGAAAAAGAATAAGAGGAAAAGAGGAGAAGGAAAATTTTGTGAAGGAGAAAAGAAACAAAATGAAAAAGGAGCACAAAATTATAAGAAAAGAGTGATAGTCATTAGTAAGAAACTAAGGAATTAACCTAAGTTCTAGACCTCATTCAAGAAAATAACTGAAAAGTGCACAATGAGATTAGTAAGAATGCAAACCTTAGGCATTCTTGAATAGACTCTTAGTACCCATTAAGATCTGGACACTCCTCAAGAGGTTGAGGAAAATGAAAAGCTGAAGTATTAGGTCTAAGGCTTAGGGAGTATTCGGCCTCGTTAACTAATTTTTGGTTTACGGGACTCAGTAACCTAAGCACCCTAATCTCACACACAGCCTGGTTCAGTAAGCATAAAAATCAGAATCACGCAGAAGCGTCGCAAAAATCTGAAAAGAACACCTAGAATAGGAATGGCCGATCAACACAAGTTGATTTGGACGAGTTCCCAGCGCAGAGAGGCGGGAAATCCCCTCGAAGATGCGTAACAAAATATCATCTCCTCGGTGCTTGTCTCTTAGGATATTTACATATCCTACGGGGGGCATGTAAGCACTCTGCTGGTTCAGATTCCATGGATGGCATTATCTCGAAGTGTCAATTGCCAGGGTCTGGATTCGGCCACGGAATACCATGGATGGGATTATCTCGAAATCTCAATAGCCAGGGTTCCGGGGGTTGCCATGGGCGGTGCTATCTCGAAGCATCGATCGCCAGGAACCCTTGAGGATTGATGATGGGAGCAAGGAATCTGATACAGACCGTGTTGAAAAGCCAATCCTAGACTAGAACTAAAAAGAAAAAGAGAGAGAAAACTCTCCAAACAGAAAAAACTTTCTATCTCTCTCTTACAAAACGCACTGCGAACTGAGCCAGGGCTAAAATCATTTCAAGCACGGGTGCTTTAACCACGAAGTCCAATAAACCTTAGGTTAGTTCTTGTGGGCCTTAAAAACCTTTGCTAAAAGACTGAGACTAAGGCTAGACAGATTTGGATCTTGATTGGTACTAGAGTATCTTTTAGGCCTATGGTCAGCATTCTAACCTAATCTATGCTCAAATAAAAAGGCACTTATCTAAAACCATTGAAAACTTCATGGTCTAGAACAAGGGTTGAAACCTTAAGTTTTTTTGCTAAGGGACTAGCAAAAGCTAGGCATGGGGGTATGATGAGAACCTCATCATGAGCCATAACTAGCTCATTTTGACCCAATACAAAGGATAAAAGCTCCTACATATCTCAAGGAAAAGCTTAACTCAGAGAATTCTGAGTTTGAGAAGAAAATAAGTCATAAGGGGTAAAAGTGCAATTTTACCAGTATAATCTGCATACAGGGTAATTCAGGGCCCAAACATAGGTCAAAACAGCTTAATAAGAATAAAAGTGGGATGAGATGATCTAGCAAGGGCTACAGCACTTCCAAGGAACCAAATGATAATCTGTAACCCTAAAACAACCCACTTCAATTCACAAGGTTCGAGGCAAAGTAAAAATAGAATAAACCCTCTAAAATTCATAGAAAAATAATCTCTGGGGTTTAGAACCATCAATTTGGCCTTTAGAACCCATTTTGACCTACATTGAGAACCATGCCCAATTAATAACTTAATTTGGGTTTTTGCGCAAATTGACCGGTCAAACAAGGTTTAATATGAAAATAAAATTCACCATCAGATTCCTTAGGTCCTAATTAGTCATGTATAAAAACTTGAGCCTAAGAAGAAACCTCCTTGACCGACTTCACACTTTGGTCCTCATATATTTACTCTTTGGCCCTCAACTTTTGAACCCTCGCATTTTGGCCCCTAACTCTCCTTCGTTCTTTGCAAACAGGTCCCTCCTGCAAAACCCTGCCAGCACCATGCTCCGGCGACCTTGCGCGGAGCATGGCGCCGCGCAGGGTGAGGTGGAGGACCTGGCAAGTGTACCGGGGGTGCCCTGCGTCGTCAGCCGTCGCAGGAGCACCCCCATGGTCATTGTAGCCCCCCATACCGGCCGTGCGAACGCACGGACGGTATGGGTTCGTATTCCGACCATTCTCCGGCGAGGGAGACACGTCGTCTCCCTCCGCCTTCCTCCCTGCTTCAACCCTATAAATACCCCCCGCCGCTCCACCGACGAAGGCAGCCTGGATCTGACGGAGAAAACCCCCAGCTTTCTTCTCTTCTTTCTCCGGCAGACGCTCACCAGCTCCGGCGACTTCCTCCCCCTCCACCTCTTCGCTCTGCCGCAATACCAGCAGCAGAGACCTCCTCCCCTGCTCTTCCCGCGCCACGCCGCACCCAGCTGGCGCCTCTCCAGCCCTCTGCTCGCCGCCGCCCCTCTCTCTGAGCATCATCTTCTCCGGCGACAGTCGATACGACTGTCGCCCTGTTCCTCCCCCTTCGTCCCTGCAGTTAAGTTAGACTTACTCCCCTTCTCCTCCTCTTTCTTTCCCCGCTTTCGATTTAGTCAATTAAGCCCTCTACCGACCCTGTTCACCCTCATCCTCTCCGCCTCCGACCACCCTCCGGCGAGCCGCTCCCATCACCTCAGCGACCCACACGGCTCGCCGACCACCGCAGAACCTCCGCCTCCTCACCCTGATCCTCTTCCGCCCCTCCACTTCCCACCAAACACCCTCTGCAGATCCACCGAACACACCCACTCCCTCGCTCACAGTTTGACCTAGGACGACCAGTTAGCTCCATCTCGCCCCCTGCAGACCCCCTGACCACCTTCGCCGTGCCACGGCGAAGGTCCCCCGCCTGTCTGATTTGGCCGAGAGGCTGTTCTTCTGTGACCAGGTGACTCGCCCGCCGTCGCCATTACTGCGCAGGCAGAGCTGCTTCACCTGCAGGTGCAGGCACGCCTTCGCCCAGGGTTGACTCCCAGGTTGCGCAGGGACTCTCCGCGAAACGTCCCTGGTTCACAGACGGGGCGAAGGCCGCGCGGGAAGCCACGATCGCCCACTGCTCCATCCGCGACGCGCGCTCAATTGGGGTGGGACATTTAGTCCCACCTCGGAACCTCTCGAAGGCGCGCGGACGCATAAAGGCAAAAACTGCCTTATGCTGTTTGCCTCAGTTACCACGGGGTGAGGTCCCTCTCACCCGACCCGACCCGACTCGGCCTCGTCCGTGACCACGCTCCGCGGACCTGGCCCGACCCGAGTAGACTGACCTGCACTCCTCGCCCACCACGCACGCCGGTGGGCCTGGACCCGGGCCTGACCCGAACCCGATTACCCGGTAGCGCTCTGGGAGAGCTTCCGAAGAGTGATTTCAGAGAGAGAGATACGCGGGGGAGGGGGGTAGAGTAGGTTTTTGCCTCTTGACGAATACACTCTGAAGTGTGCAGGCCAAAGAAGAAGAAGCAGACCCGCTGAAGAAGAAGGAGCTGCTGCACTGTAGCGAAGGCATTGTTAAGTCGTCTCAGCACCGGGGCAGACGACGGAAGGTCAGCAGCCAAAGAAGAAGAAGACCCGCTGAAGAAGAAGGAAGAGCAACGGCCATCGCGAAAGAAGAAAAAGAGAGGTCAAGGCAGGTGAAGACAAAGAAGAAGAAGGAATGAAGAGAAGCAAGAAGCAAGAAAAGAAGAAGACGATCTGACGAAAAAGAAAGAAAGGAAACAAGGAAGAACAGAAGAAGAAGAGCACGAGGGGAAAATCTGAAGAAAGCAGAAGAAAAAGAAGAAGAAGAAGAAGAAGAACAGGAAGAACCAAAGACAAAGAGGAAGAAAGAAGAAAAGAAGAAGCCAAATTTTCATCTCTCTCTCTCTCTCTTTATTTTTGTAATAGAACTTGTATATCTCTAGAATACAACTTGCTCCCTGAGTTCGACCTCGGGAACTCTTTTATTTTTCCGAGTAAAAAATTTTATATGAAACGTTGGTAACAACCGGCTTTACTACAACGATATAACACAACCCGGTCAAACCCACGCTTATCAGAGCTACAATTGTAAGCAATGAAGGCACTCTTAGTGTTGACAACTTTAGAGAGGCGATTCTGTAGTAAAGAGGTGGCTTGCCAATAAAGGGAAGGAGTGCACCTTTTTTTTTTGTCGTCCTTAAGAGGCGGCCTAAGGCATGTTCACCTATTTTAATGCCGGCCTTAAAAGGTAGCTTGAGGCTCGTTCACCTGTTTTACTACTAGCCTTAAGAGGCAGCTTAAGGTGTGTTCACCTGTTTTACTGTCGTCCTTAAGAGGCAGCTTGAGGCGCGTTCACCTGTTTTACTTTCCTGGGGGTGAGTGTGACGCATGTGTCACCTTCTACAAGTAATTGCCAATTACAATAGGGTTTACTTTTTGTCTTGTTGTATGACGAGACCAGCATTAATTGTCCCCATGATGAGGCCTAAGGGACTAAAATACTGCACTTAGCAGGGATATGATCTACATTATGCTCTGCAAGGTATGCGTGCACGAGCATTTAATGTTGGTAATGATTATCGAGGTATCCCTGTCGTAAAGGGGTATGTTTTGAAACCCACGTCGTATCCGTGGGATTTTGTTTTTTGAAATTTGTGCCTGCAAGGGGGGAACCACTTGATGCAGGGGTTTTAAATAAGGGGTGTGGGGCATAGTTAGTGCCCCACATATCCTTTTTTGAGAGCTTTTTGTTGCTCATGCAGTCTCTTTCTTCTCAAGCAAGATGTGAGGAGGTGGTTTTCTCGAAGCTTCTTTCCCCAGCGAGTGACAAAGACGCTGTCAGTCATGTCTAGACTCGTGGGCAGGGGTAAGTGATCATGAATAATCGTATTGCATAAAAATAGTGATTTTAATTATGTCATTCTTATAGTATAATGTGACAGATGTCATGTCATTTTATTTATTTACATAATTTTCATTGGTTTATTTTAGGTCATTCCTTAGGAGGTAGTTATTAATATACATCACTCTCTGTTGGTCGCGAAAATCATCTTTCAGGAAATATGCGTTGTAATATAGGATGAAAGTCATACAAACACTTAATTTTATAAAGCTCGAAAACAATGTGAGTCAAGGGACATTCACAGGGTGAAAAATAGCAAATTTCAATCATTAATCACAATTATCAATGAGGATATGCAAATATAATCAATCAGAATAATATTGCAGTAAAAATAAAGAATGAGAGTGCAAAAAGATGGAGTTAAAATGGTGATTTGAATCACCAAATTAACCCTAATGTTTAAGCTCTACAAGAAACTCATAATTGAACAGTAATCTCAATTAAGTATCCACATAAATAACTCCACAGTCGCACCAGATCAGAATTAGTACAAGGTGTCAGACGTTGAGAGGAGAGATCAGATGCCTTAAGCTCAAAGCCTCAGAGAACCCTAGAGGCACAGCAGCAGCACACAGAGGTGCAAGGCCCTTGCAAGCACGAGAGAAGGGGGCACGAATCATGGG
Source organism: Thalassia testudinum (assembly GCA_037157565.1). Lineage (NCBI taxonomy): Eukaryota > Viridiplantae > Streptophyta > Magnoliopsida > Alismatales > Hydrocharitaceae > Thalassia > Thalassia testudinum. The sequence continues at coordinate 19,670,848 of JAZHRO010000014.1, forward strand.
GTGCAAAACCCTCCCCCTTCCTCCTCATAGTTTCCTACTTTCTCTATCTCAGATCTGGGTATACAGTTAATCAGGTCAGAGCAACCAGGTAATCAGGTCAGATCCCAGACCTCGTGTGTGTATCACGGGCGAGGGTGTGCGGGGCACGTAAGGAGAGGAGGGACCTCACCCCATGCATTTTGAGGCAACGAGCGATGGGCACAAATTCCTTTTATTTCCTGTCGCGATCTCCTGAGTCCATGATGTGGGACTATCTTCATCCATTTCGTCTGCGTGCAGCAGTAGCTGAAGGTGTCATTCAATTGGTGTTCCACTGCACTGCTACTGCCAGCATGAAGATCTAGAAAGCATTAGGACTCGAAGCCATGTCGATTGGGAGCGGAGGCGAGGTCGAGGGTGGCCGAACGATGGCTGACGGAGTTGAAGAAGATGACTGGTGATGGTGGGTACCTGCAAACAATAACATGGGCCTTTGGCCCTAGTTAAAAAGTTCGTGAGCATCGCCGAGGTACGACGAACGTAGTGGTGGCAGTGATTTGGTGAAAGAGTGAGTGTAGTGGTTGGATGAAGGAGCTTCAAGAAGCTCCAGTGAATGGAGTCGTAGGAGATGATAGAGGTGCGGGGAGTTGGAATTAAGTTGGGCGAAACACTTGTGGAGGTGTGGGGAGTGTTTCGCCAAAGTTAATTAGGGTGTAGGAAGGCTGTGAGGGAGAGTCGGTGACGGTGGTCGAAGCAAAGGTCATTAGCGTCGGTGTAGGCAGAGTTAGGAGTTGAGAAGCTTCTGAATTTAAATTGGGGTAGAGGGGAGTAAAAACCCTATGCTAATTTGGTAGAAGGAGGTGAAGTAGATGCTACCAGAGGTATGTCAGAGCTGAGGAAGATGATGAGGAATCCGGAGCAGAGGAAGGCGTGTCCGAGTGTGAAGCTTCATGATAAGCTTCGAGGATAAATGAGGAAGAAAAACCCCAAGCCTATTGTACTTGGCTAAAGGAGATGAGAGGGATCGGGGATGCTCTGTAGGTGGCTCTTCTAAGCTAGAGAAGAGGAAGAATCTAGGGGAGAACTGGCTAGAATTGCATGAGGGAAGAAGGTGCAATGAACAGGTCATTAAAGAGGACCAGGTTCGAGCTTCAATTAAGGCAAACTGGGTATTTTGGGCAGATGCCTTCACCGCCTGAGAAGCTCGACTTTCTTGAGCTCACCAGCATGATTTCTGGCCGTAATTGGCCTTGGAGAGGACTCTGATTGATGCGAATTAATCTGAGGATCAAATTTGCCAAGTTTTAGGATTTTACAATGAGATTTCTAGAACCAATTCTTTGATTAAATGTCAGCGGTGAAGCTCTGAAGATTCTTTTTAGACTCTCATGGCAGCAGGGACCATTCTGAGAAGAACGATGAAAAGTTAGGGACCTATATGTAGTAAAATCGAAAGTTAGTGACTTGATTGAGAGAAATAGAGATTTAAGGGACTGAAATGCAAACTAGGTCAAGATGAACTCTAATTGTGCCCAAATTTTGGCCTTAGCCAAATTTGAACCCAAGGAATCTAATGACGAAGTTGGATTTCAATTTTGACCATGTTTGACTATGCAATTTGCATAGAATCCCAAATTAGGGTAAAATCCCGTCTGCAAGTCTGTTCTTGGTCAAAATGGGTTCCGATGGTTAAACAAAGGATGCCAATCCGCTTAGGATATTTTTCTATGAATTTTAGGAGGTTTAAATGAATTTTATCCTGACCAAAACCTCTTCACTTTTAGCAGGTCTGAAATTAGAGTTTTGGTGAGCTGTTTTGGTTCACGAAATGCGTGAAACCCTATTTTTGCCAGTGTTAACCCACCTTTTGAACTTTTGAGCTCATTTGACCTTTATATAACTCCTGAGTGACCCCGTGGTTAATTTGTGTTTGTGATATGATGTTAAAATTACATAATTAACATTGATTTCCCGTTCTTCTATCAATTTAGAATAATGCGAGATTACGACCCCCAGATGATTATTTAGGAGCTTTAATCAATCAAATTTGAGTAAATGTGGTTAGTTAGGACTTATGATGGTGTTCCCATCACTCTCTATTTCCAAAAAATACTCTTTTATTCCAAAAATGTCAGTTATATATACAAAATGAAGCAATGAATCAAATAATAAATGAATGAGTTAATTATGTACAAAAGAATCAATTAATGCTAGTACAATGCCTTAAACATATTTACAACTAAACAGGCATAAAAAACTAAATAAAACTACTCTATGTTAGTTATATACAATTATCCTAAATAATACCTATGTATAGGTACAAAAGTAACTATTAATATGTACTATACTAAATATACTAACATATACTAATAACTTTATGACATATAATGTATATACAGTGGCATATATAAGTGCTACTATAGCCTTATAAAACATATATACAAAATATAAGGCAAAAGAAATATATTTACAAGCATATATATACACCTACAGTGACGGATATATATGTCACAAAGCCTTACAAAAATATATATACACATAAGGCTTATATGTATACTACTATCCTTTACTCTACTTATATATATATATATATACTATACATACATACATATATATACTATTTACATGTATGCTCTATACATATATATTATTATTATATTTATATATATATTATTATACATATACTATATACATACACAACACAACACTTAGCTGATTTTAGACTCTTGTCACTCTTAACACTCTACGAAAATTTGTTAATGGGTCGTCACAAGACTTTTCGTGGGATACACAGCATTCCTACGGGTGGGACTAGACCACTAGTAGGCCTAGGCCCTAGTTCATTTTTAGTGTATTTTAGTGCATTTTTTAGGCTTAATAGGCCCATTACTCCTAGTCACCCAAGCACTCATGTGCCCACACACATGCACACACGCACCTGCAGGCATGTGTGCACGCACGCACGCACGCACTAGCAAGCTTGTGCGCCAAATGCTAACGACGGGGAAGGTCATCAGCACGATTCAAAATATACCGCAACAGCAACTCGTGACTAAATGAGGTGGTGCTAATCTTGCGCTTGGTTAAGGAGCGCAATAACGTGATGAAAGGCCAACTTTGGGCCTCAATTTGAGTGTCCAATTGGCATCCATTTTTAAAATAAATTATATATTTAGAAATCCCTTATATAGGGCTACACAATTATATAGTTAATTTACAAAAATAATTTATTTAATTATAAATAAAAATTAGTTAAAGTTAATAATTTATACACATGAATTTAGGGTTTAATTACTGAATTAATGTACAAATTAATAAACTAATGATGCAATTGACTTCATAAATAGTTAATTTATATAATAAGGTGTTTATTAAACTTTTTAATTTATTTTATACCATTTATGTTAATTTATATACATTTATTTACACATTTTTATTAGATATATATATAATTTAGTTATAAATACTATTATATAGTATAAATATATTATAAATAGGCTGAAAATAATTGAAATTAATATATATAAGTGTACAACATGGATTACTTTAGTATTAAGTTAATTTACTAATTTATTTTATTTTAACTTAATAATTTACTTAATTAACTTGATAGCTTATTTACCTACAATAAATAGATAAATAAATCAATATACAAGTGTCATACAGTATATAATGATTACCTTAATCTATATATAGAATTATAAATACTATTAGATAGTGTATATATATTATTTACAATTATCTAAGTGTTTATACGTATAATCTACTGTAGATAATTAGATAATTACATAATTAATATATATATAGTATAAGTTAATGTAATTACTTATTTAAATAAGTATAATAAATAGTTAAGTTATCTATGTACATTTGATCTATATAAGTTACTATTTACATTTTAGCCTTGTTTAAGTGATATTTTCAAGTATAAATACTATCTACAAGGTATTTTTATGCATTTTTGGGTATTTCAGATTTTCATGGTGTTTTTATGTATAATAGAGGTTGGAGAAGAGAGAGAAGAGATGAGATGATAGAAGAAAAATTCTTTTTGTGTTTTTACGTTTAAGTTCTTTTATTGAGTTTTAGGGTGGATCAAACCGTCGGTTGATATATTCTACTAGCTTAGGGATTCGAAATACATTGAAACTTTGTAAGCACCTAAAGAAATACCTAATCTTACTAAAGATAGGTTTGTATTATTTTATTGTGATTTATTTTTATGAATTTTTATTTATTGACAAGTTCACCCAAATTAGGCCATGAATGAGATATTCAACTAAGAGCCCAAGGTACTAAAATGAGTTGTGATGGTTGGAATGAAGATATATGAATTAAAAAAAATCCAACATACATTGTGAAAGATGAATGAACAATTAAATATGATTTTTACTATGAATTTCACTCAATTCTCATTTTGGATAGATAATCACATAAATGCTGCTGACAATGTGATTTAAAAGCATGGAATCAAGCCATTTAAATCAAATCTTAAGCTACCATATTAAATGAATGCTTGAAACATTAAGTTCTAAGAGTACAATACATCAAAAACTCATTTAAAACACTCAAATCAACTCAAAATCTCTTCTGAAAGTCCAAAATGCAGCTACTGTGTAGCCATATCGTTGCAACAGCTGCTGTGCTTGCTGTCAGTTGATTAAGAACTGAAATCAAGCCCTTTCAGGTCTGATCTGAGTCAAAAACCATTCCCCCTTCATGTTTGGAAAATAGTATCTACATGTTGTTCATTTGTAAAAACCTAATTCATCCTTAAACCACTCAACCACTGGGATTCAAACCCACAACAAATTTAACAGCAGAACATAGGGTATCTGCTGCTGATGCTACTCAACTCCAAATTATGTCAAATTCATCTTAAAACCACATATCAGCTGCTATAAAACCTCTTTAAAAGCTCTTGAACTCACTGAAAACCCTAGAAATCAGATTGAACTTATTCTCTTTTTAGATCAACATGTTGCCCTAATTTAGGCTTTTGTTTTGAATTTGCCTAGGTGATCTGATCACCAAGAGTTCCTAAACTCTATCAATTAATGTTTAGAACCTCAGGCAATCCTAGATAAACCAGATGGGTCATTGTTAAGCCTCATCTCAGTGAATCTGAGATTCCTTGGCTAAACTACCCAAAATGCAACTCAATTTGCGCTTATGCTCATCTGAATGTAAAAATTCACTTGAAATATCTTAGAATCATTGCATTGCACCCAATTAAGTGAATAAAAACTCAATTTGCTCAATTAAATCTATTTCAAATCAAATTGATTCCAAATCGCAAAATTGGGTGTGAAATCCCAATTTGAAAGAATCGAGCGAATCAAAGCAATCGAATTCAGATCGAGGGTCTTTGTGAATTTATAGAAGTAAATGGAGAGACCCCCAAGTGGATTTGAGGGTGAATTGGGTCTGGAAGTTGGTGAACTTCAGGTCCAATTCAACTCTAATGGATGAGGTGAATTGTGGATTAAAACTTCTAGGAAATCAGAGAATGAGAATTATGAGATGTAGAGGGAGATCTATGAATCAAAATAGAGGTGGAAAAACACCTCTCTGATCTGAATCGATTAGAGAGGGCGAGATCTAATTTAAACTAAACTAATCCTAATCTACACTAACCAATCTTTGAATTCGCTTTCTAAACTACTCCAACTGATCTACACTACACTAACAAACACTACAATTATCCTAGAAAGCAGTAGATCTATTCTAATTGGAGGAATGGGACCTTTGGATCAATAGCCGATGGTTGAAGAGGAAGAACAGAGGAGGATCAATAGTGAGTGAAGAGCCTATTAGTGAAGTTCCTGGGACATCCTCAGGCTTACATCATTCCTAGCGACATGGATGATCAAGAGGGAAGAAGCTCTACTACTGTCACCAGTGGAACTGAGTGAAATGGCAATTAGAAGTTGGGGAGGAAGAAGGATCAACTCGAGAGGTGTAGGAGGAGGCTGATGATCGTGCCCAAGCTCAAGGAGTGTGCTTAAGTAGGCTCATAGGTGATCTAGGCACCGCTAAGGTAGGATTAGGCATTTATAGCTTGGATGGTGGGATGAGTTAAATAGGAGGGCAGGAAGCTTTAGACCAAATCTCCATCTTCAAATGGGATCTGGAGGAGATTACAGTGCTGTGTGCAAAGGCGCGCGAAGAATGGCAATGGATCCACCATTGATCTCAAGGAGCAGAGAACAAACGACTCACAAGAGCCGTGTTCTTCGCGCTACAGTGAACACGTAGGTGCAGGTCTTTTGTGAAAATTGTAAGGATGCCCTTTATATCGAAGGGGTAGAAATGTTGTATAGAAACCCATAAGTGAAAAGAATTATGACAGAGCGATCCCTGAAGGCTTGCAAATATGCCCCTACGACTTCTATATGTAATGAAATGTTATGATGTGAGGACTTAGGTGTAATGTCATGAATGAAAGGCCCTATTGACGTCCAAATGCTATGAGATTTTGATGGAATGCTAATTGAACATATTAGAACATGATTTCACACTTGATTTGAACTTTTGAACCGAAAAATGTGTTCAATTGGCAATTGGATCATCATTTTGTATTTATGTATAGAATACCACATTATTTTACCTTATTACGCATTTTTAACACTAATTTGATGTTTTAGGTCATTTCTGTTAATTCTCACACTTAACCCATTTATTGTGTTAATTAGATAGTGTTTAACCTAGTTTCTAGCTTAACTTGGCCATTTTGGCTATGATGAGCCATACCTTATCAGTAAATCCACCTCGTCCTCATCCGAGATCTTGCCTGAGACAAGGGACCTTTACACCTTTGCTTCTAACTTTTGTAGTCGTTCTGCCATTAGGGCATTTCTGAGTGAGTACAAACTCAATGGAGTTCCGTTTCACCTTTATGGGTCGTAGACCCACCTATGCTCAAACAGGTCTAAAGACTCGTTCATGATTTGTAAATATGCCATCGAATATGGCCTTTGGATATCTTTGAACCCCTTCTTGTGTTCATTCCTTTGTTACTACTACCTGGGTCCCTTATAGCTTAGCCTCAATTACTGGTCGGTGTTGAATGCCTTTACCATTATCTATTTCCATTTGCGGATTATCCCCCACCTGGGTTTGTTCCACCTGCTTTTTGGGCATATGCCCCTAAAGGATAAGAAGGGGAAGCCCCCGTCAGGTACTTACATGTTGTACAACCGACATACAAAGTAACAAATAGTTGATTTGCCCAACAATTTGAAGGGGTAAGATCACCATTTTCTTTGTCTTTCACGATGAGGGTCACAATGTCCCTTGTACCTCGAAAGGTCGATTCGATAAAGACCTATCACCTAGGAATGAGGAGCTTGATTCGGCTGCTCAGGTGGATGCTGATAGGATTATTAACTTTGGGTCGATTGCCTGCTTGCAGCTCAAGCAGGAAGACATCCAGGCGGCTTTGTTGTGGGTTGCAGATTCCTATCCCAGGCCATGTAAGTAGGGGGGAGGTGATAGCTTTAGAACACGTATCCTCCTCGCTCTTTACATAATGGTGTGACACTTCTATTGTTTCTTTACAGTCTTTGGTTGGTTTGCTTGACTGGGCACTGATTGTGCAACAATCATAGGTCCTAATCTACCTGAATTAGGTTAGATCCTAGCTTAACCTAGGAATAATGCATTCATAAGCTTCTTATTTTGCATCATAGCCTATTTGTTAGCTTTAATGCTATGCTACATTCTAATTGAGAGGCAATAATAATTTTAGGTAATTCGAGGCCGCAGATGATGAAACTGACCATACAAATCCATTTAGGGTGACGGCGGGAGTCCAACGCTTCTGAGATCGTCTTGATTAGACTTTTGTAGCATCTTATGAAGTCTGTAGAACAGCAAACGCAAAGAGGAAATGTGTCAAACATCCAAACCTCAGATGCAAAATTCGATAGCACAAATGGATTCGGATCAATGATTACAGTCCAATGACGCAAAAATCAACTCGATTAGAGCCCTACAGCACTATCTATAAAAAAAAGAAGATGGACAACCACAATGGTGCCACATGGCACCATCATAGATGCCCAAGGTTGCCGCCCCATCCACTGAAGGAGTTCCACGCACCTTGTGGGCCGTTGGATCGTCATCCAATGGCCACAAGAGTGCCACATCGCCACATCACCCACGCCTCATCAAGGAGGAGGCACTCACAACTGTTGGATCTTCATCTAAGGGCTAGGGTGGTACACACGAGAAATCTAACATGTGACAATCCATGCACATAGCACTTTGGTCAACGCACATGAAATCAAGCAGTCGACGACTGTTCGAAATGTACAGAGCGTGAAATTGAAGAAGTGGCAAGGCGTGGATGAAATTGGGCCGTGCGATGACAATCGAATGGCACCGAGGCGAACGTGTGGCACGTTATCACGCGTTGGATCAGGTAGTGGGTGAATGCAGAAATACACACTTAGTTCTATGCCCCAATGTACGTGGGTGCTTAGAGGAGGTGCGGGAGAGTTTTTAAGCCGTCTGATTGAAAGATCAGACGATTGGATTCAAACGTGCGCGTACGTGCTTGATTTCAACGAAAGTGGTGAGTGGAGTGTTCATGATTGTGTGATCAGAATCAGAAGGCACTGAGCACACAACATGTTGACATCTGGTGAAGTGCACATGGATCAAGCATTGTGGAGGCTATTTTGAGGAGAAATTAGAGTCGTTGATCTCCCAATTGAGGGATTTGATCAATCCAAAATTGTTGCACGAGTTAGAGGCCCAAATACCAAATTTGACCATCATCTTTTCTATAAAAAGGACCCTAGAGCTCCCATCTGAAGGCATCTCGTACAGGATCTCCTCCTCCTTCTCTTCCTGACACCTCCAAGCTCCTCCGACTCCCTCTTCCTCTGAAGCATCCACCAAGCCCACCTTGGTGCACCGCTGCTACTCTCCTTGACCTCTCCAAAAGGCCACCAAGGATCACCTTTGGTGCCCTTATTCTGGTAGCTTAGATAGTTAATTTTAATTCTAGTACTAGTAATGCATGTTCTAGTTCTAGTTATAGTTCTATTTGCAACTAATGCTCAAACAATTACCTGATTGTCTTTATATCTACTATGATTAGTATTTAGTTAGTAATCCTAAATCAGTTTTAAGATCAAGTTGCTTTCTACCTCCCTGAGTTCGACCGGGACTCACATCTCGTTACATTTTATTTGTCGATGTGTTTTCACCCTATACTACGACAGATTATTTAAATGACACTACTAGGTGTCAAGGCAATAGTTCCTGTAACGACCCGGTTCCCGAGTCCCTACGAGACACGAGAACCGGACCGACTCGACTAATCCCAAGACCTAGTCGTCCAACGAGGAAGTAACCAAAAGACAGTAAAATAAACCACATTCAGCATGAATATAACTAACAGTAAGAAAGTACAGCAGTAAGGAAAGAAACTACTACAGTAGGTACCACCACAACAGTAAAACAGCATTTATCATATAACAAGAACTGCAGGTAAAGAAGGTACAGCGGAAACAAAAACTACTCACTAGAACAGAAACAAAAGGGGTACAAAAGGCGGTGGTAACTCTACTGGACCCTACTCGGCCCAGCGTCCTCTGCAGCCGCCGGCCCTGGCTGCTCAACACCTGGTCCTGAAAAAGGTAACGAGTGTAACACGTCAGCAAAACGCTGAGTAGAGTGGCAAACTAACTAAAGGCAACAGTAGAGTGTACAGTAGCTGTTATGTTCTATTACTTCCTTTATTCACATCTTTCAATTTTTCTCACTATTTCATTTATTTCTCAGATCCTTTACTTGATCTCTAATGTCCTCGTGGGAACGATCTTGATTGCAGTCTTTTCCAAAAGTAGAAGTAGCACGTGGTGCTCTCCTGGCCGGGAGAGTCCCCCGTGGTGATCCTACCCTCAGTCAACCACCCCAAGGTCACTGACAGACGTAACGGTGACTACGGCACGCGCGATAAACGCACAGGTAGCTAGCCCGCACTGGCACGCGGTCAGTCATTTCCGTTAACGGGTGCGCCCAAAGCACAGCACGGAACCAGGGCAGAGCCCTCTCAGTAACAGGGTTCCAACCCCTCCACAGTAACCAAACCGGGGCCTTGCCCCTCCACAGTCCGCGCACCCTCGCCTGACTACCCTGGTTTGCCCTAGTGGGCCTAACAAGTCGGTGAAGGAGGCTAGCAGAACCCCGGGGCCCGTGGGGTAGCTAGTACTCTCCTAACACTACTAGCTCTCCTCGGTACTACGTACACGAGGGCCAACAAGTCGGTACAGAGCGGCCAATCCTAACCCCGGGTCCCTGGGGCGGCTGGCCCCACTCTGCACTAAACAGGTACAGGTACTTCCCTTGGTACTGCGTACCCAAGAGACAGTACAAACTACATCTCAGTTCCATTCCTTTTTCTTTCCAGGAGTTCCACTCCTAATTCCCCGTAGGGTTCCAGCTCTTTATCTCAGAACATCATATGTTTCACTTTCCAGATTCACGTTCTCAAAATCCATGATCTCAAACATGTTTCTTTATTCATAACCGGCAGCTGTTAATTCAAATTACAGGCAGCTTTATATTCCTTTCCATTTTTCCAAGACTGCAGTATTATACATTCCACTAGTTTTTCCATCCTAAGATTCATGCCACATCCTTGGATCTAGCATACAACTAGTTTTCCAGCCCTAGGATTCATGCATCACCTAGGAGCTATCATTCCATACATTTCTCATTCCTAGGATTCATGCAATGTCCTAGATTCTAGTTATGGTTTCATACTTTAACAGATTTTATTAATAACTTAAGCCACTCTACCAGGTACAACGGGAGTAATGGGGGCGTGATCGGGAATCCCGCGTGCCTCCGCGACTCTCAAGACTGCAACTGAACGAGGTCCTATCACAAGGATCAAACACAAGGGGTGTCTCAAAACAGTGATATAGCTACTGTAGACGGGTAGAGGAATTAATTCTGAAACGAACGCAACTCGAATCACGGAAAACGGAGCCCAAACGGGCCCTAAACGGGTCGAGAAAGACGATACTGTGCAAAATCAGACGTCTGGAATTCCTTCCAGACGTCTTAAACGGTGGATCAGAGAATTACCTGTTCAGCGTGGTTTCCCAGACGTCCAGAAGTCTGCGGGGACGTCTGCCCTAGATCCCAGACGTCCGATGGTCCCTCAGGACGTCTGGAGGTCACTCCCGCCGTCTGGTACAACTTCCAGACGTCTGATTCGCAAAGGATGGCGAATCAGCGAACCTGCGCACAGCCAACCCCCTCCCTCAGTACGGTCAGTCGACAAGAAGGAAGAAGAAGGTGGAAACTCACCTTTTAGACGTCTGTATGATCTTACAGACGTCGACCTTTCCGTCTGGCTATCAACCCAGACGTCTGATTCTGGAAATTTTTCCAGAATCAGAACCCTGCTCGACCTCCGCTCGCGACGCCGCCCGAGTCGCACCTCGCGCGTCTGCTGCTCAGCCCGCAGCAGGTCCCACTCCGCGTCGCTCCGCGCCCCCTGCACCCTCCGTCGGCCGGCCAAGCCGCTCCGGCGAGCTCGCCCTCACGGCAGAGCTCCGCCCTCGCACGCCGCACCTCCGCGCTCACTGCGGCCGCCGCTGCCGCCCTCGCGTCCGCTCGCTCTCGCGCACAGGAAAGAGAAGAAGGAGGAGACGGTGGAGACGGGAGGGGAGGCGCGCCCCTTTTAACGCCGCGCGGAGAGGAGAGAGAGAAGGCGGCAGGCCGCCTGCAGCCGCAGAGAAAAGAGGGAATATGCGGTCTACGCGCTCAGGCGCGCAGGCGACTCGCGTGTGTCGAAAATAACGGATTTCCAGACGTCTTGAAACTAACCCAGACGTCTTATCAGACGTCTGGTTGTGATCCCAGACGTCTTGTCCGACGTCTGAGCCACCTCCCAGACGTCTTAAAATACGTCTGGGGCACACATTCGTTACAATATAACAAACTCAAAGGAAGTTTCGTCCCCGAAACTTGCGCCAACTAGGGTGCGGGAAAAAGATGTCCAAATAACCATAACAAACTCAAAGAGGACCGAAGCCGGTCCGAAAAGTCGTACCCGCGAAAAGCTCTGGGTACCGCTCCCGCATTGCCGCCTCAGGCTCCCAGGTAGCCTCCTCGTACCGCTGGCTCCTCCACAAAACCTTTACCAGGGGTACTTGCTTTCGTCTCAACCTGCGGACGGCTCGGTCTAGGATCTGCACTGGCCGCTCGGGGTAGGTCAGGTCGTCGCTCACCTCGATGCTCTCGTGACTCAGTACGTGGCTGGGATCGGCTACGTACTTCCTGAGGTTGGACACGTGGAACACGTCGTGCACACCAGAAAGCTGCGGGGGAAGGGCAAGTCTGTAAGCAACGGGTCCAACCCGCTCCAGGACCTCAAAGGGCCCCACGAACCTCGGTGCGAGCTTCCCTCTCACCCCAAACCGCTGTAAGGCCTTCATGGGCGAAACACGAAGGAAGACGTGGTCCCCAACCTCGAACTGCACCTCTCTGCGTCTGCGATCTGCGTAGCTCTTCTGTCTGCTCCTGACAGTGCGGAGTCGTCTGTGGATCTGCTCAACTACCTCCTGACTCTGCCGGATCATCCTGGGGCCAACCTCCCACTTGGTCCCCACCTCAACCCAACTCAAGGGTGTCGTGCATTTCCGTCCGTACAGAGCCTCGTAGGGAGCCATGCCGATGCTCGAGTGATAACTGTTGTTGTATGCAAACTCCGCCAGGGGCAGGTGCTCCTCCCAAGAGCCCCTCCAGTCTAGTACACAGGCACGCAAAAGGTCCTCAAGTGTCTGTATCGTGCGTTCTGACTGTCCGTCCGTCTGGGGGTGGTAAGCCGTGCTAAACCTCAACCTCGTCCCCAAAGCCTGCTGAAACTCAGCCCAAAATCGGGACGTAAAGCGGGTATCCCGGTCGGATACGATCTCCCGCGGAACTCCATGTAGTCGCACCATATCACGGATATACCTCTCTGCCAACTGTGCTGGTCCCAAAGTGACTCGGATCGGCAAGAATCGTGCCGTCTTCGTCAATCTATCCACTATTACCCAGACTGCGTCGTGTCCTCGCTGGGTAACAGGTAAGCCCACCACCAAGTCCATGGTGATGCTCTCCCACTTCCACTCTGGCACTGGAAGCGGCTGAAGCGGCCCTGCAGGCCTCTGATGCTCGGCTTTCACCTGCTGGCACACTAAGCACTGCTGCACGAACTCACCCACATCCCGCTTCATCCCTCTCCACCAGAACTCGCGTCTCAAGTCATGGTACATTTTCGTGTTTCCGGGATGTATGGTGAATCTGGAACCGTGTGCCTCAGTCAGGAGCTCTCTCAGCAGCTCCTCGTCTCTGGGGACGCACAACCGTCCCCTCAAGCGTAACACCTGGTCTGTGAAAGAGAAGTCCCCTGGGTCCCCTGATAGTACTCTGTCGCGCAAAGACTGCAAGTACGAATCGGCCATCTGTCCCGTGATGATGCGGTCTATCAACTCTGGCCTGGTCTGCCGTGTCACCGTCACTGCCCCACAGTACCCTCGTAACTCTAGAGGTCGCCAACTGCCCACCTCCTTCAAAAGGCTCCAACTCTATAACTGTAGACTGGCCAAGCGTGCAGGCGCCTTACGGCTCAAGGCGTCAGCCACCACATTGGCCTTTCCCGGGTGGTAGGAGATGCTGCAGTCGTAGTCCTTCAGGAGCTCCAACCAACGTCTCTGTTTCATGTTGAGCTCCTTCTGGTCAAAAAGATATCTGAGGCTCTTGTGATCTATAAAAATCTCGAAGGTCTCACCGTACAAGTAGTGCCTCCATGTCTTCAGCGCGAAGACAACAGCTGCCAACTCTAGATCGTGGGTAGGGTAGGTATGCTCATGGGGCTTCAGTTGCCGCAAAGCGTAAGCGACCACGTGACCCCTTTGCATGAGCACACCTCCTAACCCCTGCAAGGAAGCGTCCGTGTACACAACGAACCCGCCACTACTGTCAGGGATGGTGAGCACGGGAGCCGAGGTCAACCTCTCCTTCAGCTCCAGAAAACACGCCTCACAGGCGTCTGTCCAAGCGAAAGGCACATCCTTCCGGGTCAACTGTGTCATAGGACGCGCAATCTGTGAAAATCCTCTGATGAACCGTCTGTAGTAACCTGCCAGTCCCAGGAAACTGCGAATCTCAGTGACTGAACGTGGTCTCTCCCACCTGAGCACTGCCTCGACCTTGGCGGGGTCCACCGCCAGGCCGTCTCCAGAGATCACATGACCCAAAAAGGTCACCTCCCTCAACCAGAACTCGCACTTGCTGTATTTGGCGTACAGCCTGCGTCATCTCAGAGTGTCCAGAACCATCCGCAAGTGCTGTCCGTGCTGCGTTCGATCTCTAGAATAGATGAGTACATCATCTATGAAAACCACCACAAACTGGTCCAAGTACGGTCTAAACACCCGGTTCATCAGGTCCATGAAAGCAGCGGGGGCATTGGTCAGCCCAAACGGCATGACCAAAAACTCGTAGTGTCCGTACCGGGTGCGGAAAGCTGTCTTGGAGACGTCGGTCTCCCTGATCCTCAACTGGTGGTATCCAGACCTCAAGTCGATCTTGGAAAACACCGTGGCACCCCGCAACTGGTCAAACAAATCGTCGATCCTCGGCAGCGGATATCTGTTCTTGATGGTGACCCTATTCAGCTGTCGGTAGTCCACACAAAGGCGTAGGGTCCCATCCTTCTTCTTCACAAACAGTACCGGGGCTCCCCAGGGAGACGCACTGGGCCTCACGAAACCTTTCTCCAAAAGGTCCTGCAACTGGGACTTGAGCTCTCGCAGCTCAAGCGGTGCCATTCTGTATGGCGCGGTGGAGATGGGGCTGGTCCCTGGTACTAGTGAGATCTCAAACTCGATCTCACACTCGGGCGGTAGTCCTGGTAACTCGTCTGGAAACATGTCGGGGTACTCTCTGACCACCGGGATGCTCTGGAAGTCTGCCACGGGGCTGTGCTCTGCCACCACACAAGCTAGGAAGCCCTCACACCCCTGGCTCAAAAGTCTCGCCGCCCGAAGTACCGAAATGCACCTGAAACCTCCATCCACTGGCTGCCCGTAAAACTCGAAAGAAGGCAGCTCCGGAATGGAGAAGACAATCTTCCTCTCAAAACAGTCTACCAAGGCGTGGTAAGCGGACAGCCAATCCATCCCCAGAATCACTCCAAAGTCCTCCATCTGTATCATAATCAGGTCAGCTGGCAGGCTATGTCCCCCGATGCTGACCCCGCAACCCGTGTACACCTCCTCAGCTACAAACAGCTGACCACTCGGACCTCTGATTACGAACGGATTCTCTAACAGTGTATAATCCTGGTCCAAACTAACTGCGAAACTGGCTGCGACAAACGAGTGCGTAGCGCCGGAATCGAAAAGCGTGTAAACGAGTCTGCCAGAAACTGAAACCATACCTGCTACCACGGTTCCCGAAGCTCTGGCGTCCCTGTGTGTTAGGGCGTTGATACGCCCCTCAGCCCTAGGTGCGGACGAAGCAGCCACACTCTGCGTCGGACGGGTAGGTGCTGGCCGGTACCCTCCTCGCGACTGCTGTCCTCCTCCTCGTGCCTGGGGACCGCGGCCTCCTGCGCGCCCTCCAGTGCTCTGCACGGGAAGTATCTGCTGACCTCCTGCCCTAGATGGGCAGTCCCTCCTGACGTGGCCCGGCTGGCCACACTGGTAGCAGAGGGGAACCCGACTCCCGCCCTCAGTGAGTCCCTGCTGTCGGCTCGGCGGGGGTCTGGTGCTGGCGACTGGCCCCTGTCGAGGGCCCCCAAAGGCCACTGATGGCCCTGCACAACGTGACGGCTCTCCTGCGGACGTCACGTGTCTCCGTTCTCGCCGGCCCTGTGAGAAGTCTGGCTGAAAGGGCCTCTTCCGCCCGCCGTCGGTCTCTCGCGCGGACGGGTTGGTCTCCTCGTAAGTCATAGCTGCCTCTACCACCCTCGAAAACGTCGGCAGCTTCAGGGGTTTGACATACCCCCGGATCGCAGGCCGGAGCCCCTCGGTGAACCTCCAAAGGCGCTCCTCCTCAGTGGCTACCGCTGTCGCTGCAAAGCGGGACAGCTCCAAGAAACGCGTGCGGTACGCGCTCACGGTCATCGTCCCTTGGCGGAGAGTGTGGAACTCCCGCCTCCTCTGGTCCTGCCACGTCTGGGGAAAGTACTGCTCGCAGAAGAGGGTGACGAACTGGTCCCACGTCGGCTCGTCCCTCTCCTGACCCCGGACCGCCCTCCACCACCGGTGTGCCTCACTCTCCAGCTGGTACGTGGCAAAGGCCACGCGGCACTCCACCGGGGGGCGAAGGGTGTCGAAGATCTTCTCCAGCTGCTCAAGCCAGTCCTCTGCCTCGGTCGAGTCCTCATCCCCCTTGAAGGAGGGGGGCTTCAGCTTCCGGAACTGTCCGAAAAGCTCGAAGTGGCGCTGTAGGGGAGGTGCTGGTGCACCTCCAGGCGAAGGTGCCTCGTGTACAGAAGTGTTGGAGGAAGGTGGGGGCGGCAGGGGCCCATCCCCTCCCTCGTGTCCAGCGCCGTGTCCGTCGCGTGGTCCCACAGAGGACTCCCCCTCTGCAACCCCAGGAGGAGGTGCTCGGGGCGGTGGGTGGAGCTCCTCTCGTACAATATCCCGTATCAGTCTGGCGAGGTCCTGGGCTTGGACGCCAGGGAGTGGTGGCTGGTCCACCGAGACGTCAACGACAGCACGTCCACCTCGCCGACCTCGCCCTCGGCCGCGCCCGCGGCCAGTCTCGCCAGTCCCACGACGAGGCGTCTCCTGCAAGGAGACGCGAAACAAAACGGAAACGTCAAAACAGACGGTACCTAACAAAACTTCTAAGAGCTCATGTCAAGAGATATGTTGTGGTGGCTACTCTAGCTATAAACATGTGAATTGGTTATTTTCCAGTCAGTTGATTCACTTCTCGGGACGACCTTACTCTGATACCATCTTGTAACAACCCAGTTCCCGAGTCCCTACGAGACACGAGAACCGGATCGACTCGACTAATCCCAAGACCTAGTCGTCCAACGAGGAAGTAACCAAAAGACAGTAAAATAAACCACATTCAGCATGAATATAACTAACAATAAGAAAGTACAGCAGTAAGGAAAGAAACTACTACAGTAGGTACCACCACAACAGTAAAACAGCATTTATCATATAACAAGAACTGCAGGTAAAGAAGGTACAGCGGAAACAAAAACTACTCACTAGAACAGAAACAAAAGGTGTACAAAAGGCTGTGGTAACTCTACTGGACCCTACTCGGCCCAGCGTCCTCTGCAGCCGCCGGCCCTGGCTGCTCAACACCTGGTCCTGAAAAAGGTAATGAGTGTAACACGTCAGCAAAACGCTGAGTAGAGTGGCAAACTAACTAAAGGCAACAGTAGAGTGTACAGTAGCTGTTATGTTCTATTACTTCCTTTATTCACATCTTTCAATTTTTCTCACTATTTCATTTATTTCTCAGATCCTTTACTTGATCTCGAATGTCCTCGTGGGAACGATCTTGATTGCAGTCTTTTCCAAAAGTAGAAGTAGCACGTGGTGCTCTCCTGGCCGGGAGAGTCCCCCGTGGTGATCCTACCCTCAGTCAACCACCCCAAGGTCACTGACAGACGTAACGGTGACTACGGCACGCGCGATAAACGCACAGGTAGCTAGCCCGCACTGGCACGCGGTCAGTCGTTTCCGTTAACGGGTGCGCCCAAAGCACAGCACGGAACCAGGGCAGAGCCCTCTCAGTAACAGGGGTCCAACCCCTCCACAGTAACCAAACCGGGGCCTTGCCCCTCCACAGTCCGCGCACCCTCGCCTGACTACCCTGGTTTGCCCTAGTGGGCCTAACAAGTCGGTGAAGGAGGCTAGCAGAACCCCGGGGCCCGTGGGGTAGCTAGTACTCTCCTAACACTACTAGCTCTCCTCGGTACTACGTACACGAGGGCCAACAAGTCGGTACAGAGCGGCCAATCCTAACCCCGGGTCCCTGGGGCGGCTGGCCCCACTCTGCACTAAACAGGTACAGGTACTTCCTTTGGTACTGCGTACCCAAGAGACAGTACAAACTACATCTCAGTTCCATTCCTTTTTCTTTCCAGGAGTTCCACTCCTAATTCCCCGTAGGGTTCCAGCTCTTTATCTCAGAACATCATATGTTTCACTTTCCAGATTCACGTTCTCAAAATCCATGATCTCAAACATGTTTCTTTATTCATAACAGGCAGCTGTTAATTCAAATTACAGGCAGCTTTATATTCCTTTCCATTTTTCCAAGACTGCAGTATTATACATTCCACTAGTTTTTCCATCCTAAGATTCATGCCACATCCTAGGATCTAGCATACAACTAGTTTTCCAGCCCTAGGATTCATGCATCACCTAGGAGCTATCATTCCATACATTTCTCATTCCTAGGATTCATGCAATGTCCTAGATTCTAGTTATGGTTTCATACTTTAACAGATTTTATTAATAACTTAAGCCACTCTACCAGGTACAACGGGAGTAATGGGGGCGTGATCGGGAATCCCGCGTGCCTCCGCGACTCTCAAGACTGCAACTGAACGAGGTCCTATCACAAGGATCAAACACAAGGGGTGTCTCAAAATAGTGATATAGCTACTGTAGACAGGTAGAGGAATTAATTCTGAAACGAACGCAACTCGAATCACGGAAAACGGAGCCCAAACGGGCCCTAAACGGGTCGAGAAAGACGATACTGTGCAAAATCAGACGTATGGAATTCCTTCCAGACGTCTTAAACGGTGGATCAGAGAATTACCTGTTCAGCGTGGTTTCCCAGACGTCCAGAAGTCTGCGGGGACGTCTGCCCTAGATCCCAGACGTCCGATGGTCCCTCAGGACGTCTGGAGGTCACTCCCGCCGTCTGGTACAACTTCCAGACGTCTGATTCGCAAAGGATGGCGAATCAGCGAACCTGCGCACAGCCAACCCCCTCCCTCAGTATGGTCAGTCGACAAGAAGGAAGAAGAAGGCGGAAACTCACCTTTTAGACGTCTGTATGATCTTACAGACGTCGACCTTGCCGTCTGGCTATCAACCCAGACGTCTGATTCTGGAAATTTTTCCAGAATCAGAACCCTGCTCGGCCTCCGCTCGCGACGCCGCCCGCGTCGCACCTCGCACGTCTGCTGCTCAGCCCGCAGCAGGTCCCTCTCCGCGTCGCTCCACGCCCCCTGCGCCCTCCGTCGGCCGGCCAAGCCGCTCCGGCGAGCTCGCCCTCACGGCAGAGCTCCGCCCTCGCACGCCGCACCTCCGCGCTCATTGCGGCCGCCGCTGCCGCCCTCGCGTCCGCTCGCTCTCGCGCACAGGAAAGAGAAGAAGGAGGAGACGGTGGAGACGGGAGGGGAGGCGCGCCCCTTTTAACGCCGCGCGGATAGGAGAGAGAGAAGGCGGCAGGCCGCCTGCAGCCGCAGAGAAAAGAGGGAATATGCGGTCTGCGCGCTCAGGCGTGCAGGCGACTCGCGTGTGTCGAAAATAACGGATTTCCAGACGTCTTGAAACTATCCCAGACGTCTTATCAGACGTCTGGTTGTGATCCCAGATGTCTTGTCCGACGTCTGAGCCACCTCCCAGACGTCTTAAAATACGTCTGGGGCACACATTCGTTACAGTTCCTCCCAGCATCAGTTGCATTGCAGTGAGGAAAGGCCTGTGGAGAGAAGCAAGGGAAGCCACTCCTCCCACTCTAAGGAGCCTATGAGGAAGGAGGAGGAGGGGAGGGAAGGAGAAGGTGGAGATCTCTCTGAAGCACCCGAAGAGGGAATCGGGCAGTATTCAACCAGCATCGTCCACTCGTGAAAGTTCGAGCGGGGCTGAGGTGGCGGAAGCCCCAGTGGATTTGCCTGTCCCTCAGGCTCACCTGGACTACTAGAAGGGTGTATAGTCCTCAACTCTTTGCCCGCTGCTTCAGTGGAGATGGCTCAGGCAAGCGAAGCTAGTGCCTCTAGCGTCAGGTCCAGATCAGCCAGTGCCTTCTCACAATTGGCGCAGGAGGTGGCCACCATCGGTGGCTTCCTTAGTGGGAGCATTTTTGTGCAGTCATACAATAGGCGAAGCTCGACGGGGGCAAGGATGCTGGTGGACCCTTCCGGTAGAGGGGGGCTTGGGCTAATAAGGCAGATGCTCGAATCTACTTAGCGATCCACCCTAGAAGTTGCTGGTGGAGGGCCCACACCTGGCTGGGTAGCTATAATCCATGCGGGTAGTTCGAGCAGCTTAGGCGGTTTGGGCAGAGGCGTTAGCGTGGAGAGGCAGGTGACCTAGTATTTGGAGGATGCCATATTCCGGGCTACCTCCCGGCCGAGAGGCATGAATCTGAATCACGTGTTCTACCATTGCCTTCTAGTGGTAAGCCTTCTCTTGCTTGCCTTTTAGTTATTCTTTGTGGAAGGATTTTTTCCTTACACCCGCCCATGGTTCTAAGTAGGTGGAGCTTCTTGGGAGTACTTTTATCCCATGTGGCAATGCTTTCACAGATGTCGTTGGGCCTGGAGGGTCTTCCGAGGAGGCTGAGATGACCACCAAGTGGGCTGAGACGGCCAAGGCAGAGCAGCGCGACTTTGCCTACCATCTATAGGAGGCAACTATCGCCTGATCGCCGACAATCTATGTTGCATAAAAATGTGATTTTAATTATGTTGTTGTTGTAGTATAATGTCATAATGGAAACAGATGTCATGTTATTTTATTTATTTACATAATTTTTACTAATTTATTCCAGATCATTCACTGGGAGGCAGTTATTTATATACATCACTGTCTATATTCCAAAATTGCTCTTTTATTCTAAAAATGTCAAATATATTTACAAAATGAAGCAATGAATTAAAGAATGAATGAATGAGTTAATTATGTTCAAAAGAATCAATTATTCCTCACTACAATGCCTTAAACATATTTACAAATAATGGCTCAAAAAATATGTGTATACTATGCTATATTAGTTATATATGACTATCGTAAATAATACCTAAGTATGGGTACAAAAAATAACTATTAATATGTACTAAATTAAATATACTAACATATACTAATAACTTTCGTAACATATAATATATGTATAGTGATATATATAAGTGTCGCTATAGCCTTAGTAGAAGTATGTACAAACTATAAGGCAAATGGGATAATATTTATTGACATATATATACCTACAGTGATGGTTAAAAATGTCACAAAAGCCTTAGGGAAACTTATATATACACTTAAGGCTTTTACTACATGTACTACTCCACTTATATATATATATACACTATACATACATGTATACTCCACATATAAGCATTTTATTAATTATACATATATTGTTATATCTTATATACTTATACTTATACTATACATATTTACAGTATACCTATTATACAGATACTCATATATATGCAAACGTTAGCACTCATGCTACACACAATACCCATACATAGACACTCAACTCAGCACCTAGTCATTTTTAACTCACACACTGAGCACACTCCAACACATAGAAACTTTTCTCACTTATTCCCTCACCTATAAAATTTATGGTTTTTTTATGGGACTAGACCCGGTTCTAGTTTCATTTATGTACATTTCTGTCCAATTTGTTTTAGGCCCATAGCAGGCCCATACAAGCCCAATACTATGCACATCGGGCTCCGAGTCCACCATATCAAATGTTCATTATATGCTCGTAGTGCTCAGAGAGAGGGAAGAGGTATATGGGGTATTTGTGTGCCCAACACTGATGACTGAGCAATTGCTAGGCAAAAATCAATTTATAGTGCTGCAAACGGTCGTCAATGCCCGATGTGGCACCATTATTGCGCCAAATTAAGCATTGTGCAACATTCTAAGAGGCAGACATTAGGCCTCGTTATGAGTGCCTAATTTCAATCCAAATTCTAATTAAATTATATCATTTTAAAGCTCTTATATATGCCTACCCACTTGTACAGTTAATTTATAAAAATAAGTTTTTTTATTATATATAAAAATTAGTTAAAGTTAGTGGTTTATACATGTTAATTACAACTTAAATCCTTAATTAATGTACAAATTAATAAATTAATGATGCAATTGACTTTATAAATAGTTAATTAACATGATAAGATATTTATTATACATTTTTACATTATTTTAGAACATTTATTTTAATTTATATACATTTATTTACACGTTATTAATAGATATATACATATTTAAGGTATAAATACTACAATATAGTATAAATATATTACAAATAGGTTAAAAATAATTCAAATAATAGTATACATGTATACCATATAAATTACCTCAGTAATAATTTAATTTACTAATTTATTTTATTTTAACTTAATAACTTAGATATTGAACTTAATAACTTAATTACCTACAATAAATACATAAATAAATAAATATACAAGTATCATTCAGTATATAATAATTACTTAACTACATTTGTAAAGTAATAAATATGATTGCACATGTTTACTTATTTATTTATAATTACCCTAGTTTAAATACATATGATCTACTATAAGTTAATATATAATTATATAATAAAGTTATATATACAATAAATCAACCTAAAGACCTATTTAAATATATATAATACATTTATAAGTTATTTATATACAACATTTACATATATTACAATATTTACATATAGCTTAGTGTTTAATTATATTTACAAGTACAAATACTATATATATATATATCTATATATGGTATTTTTATGCAATTTTTGGATTTTTCAAATTTTTATTATGTTTCTATGTATAATAGAAATAGGTGAAGAGAGAGACAATGTGAGATGAGAGAAGAAGAATTCCTTTTGTGTTTTTGAGTTTAAGTTCTTTTATTGAGTTTCAGGATAAACAGAACCCTCGACTAGTCTGTTCTACCAGTTCGAGGGTTTGGAATACTTTAAAACTTTGTATAGACTTAAACAAATACCTAATCGTACTTAAGATAGGTTTATTTCATTTTTTATTATTTTTATTATTTTTATTTATGTACAAGTCTAACTCAAAAGAGGCTTAAGTAGATATAAACCCAAGTAACCCAAGGCCTCTTTTTCAGAGTTAACTACTGGAATTGTGATGTAAATAATCAAAAGCATTTAACATAACACAAGGAAGGTGTTTGAGCATTTAAACAAGATTTTGACTTTAATTTCATTCCAAAATCACGAATGGGCAGTTAAACTTGTTACATGCAATTGACATGAGATTTAAAAGCCAATAATAAGCACTTCAAAACATATTTAAGTCCCAATTCTGATACATGAATGCTTGTTAGTGACTTTCTATCCTTATACAATAAGTTAGCACCTAAAACAACTCAAAATCCACCTTAGAGTTACTATGCCCCGAACCCTGTTACTGCTCATCAAACCAGCAGCTACTGCTGCTGTTGTTGCTGATCTGCTGTTATAATTCAGCAGCCATTGCTGCTGAAACTATGAAATTCTAGCAGTTGATTGCTACTGAATTGAGTAGCTAATTGCAACTCTGCTCATGAAACCATTTTAACTCATACTTTTTCTCAAAAATAGAGTTGAAAGCTCATTGAATGTAGCTACTATGAAGCACTTTAATTTACTAATTTAGGAGATTTTAGTCAAAAATCACATGTTCAAACAATCGTCTATGAATTGATCATGCTTTAAACTTGTTTTAAAATCAAATCCACACATAAAAATCTTCAACAAATGCCCTTGCAATGCATAACTCATCTCATATCAGGGTTGTAGAAGTACATCCCAGATCTGAAATGGATGATAAAATCTCATGAACAATCATCTCAGCAACACTCACAATATCTTAAAAACCAAGGAAAATTCAAGTATAACTCCAAGAAATCATTGAAGTCTTAATGCGATTCCCATTGTACACTATAGATAGTGTAAGATGGAAATTCGTATCAAGCTTTCAGAACCATGAAAACTCACTCCAACAGTGTTTCAAAAGTTATTTGAAAGGTTTATGAATCATTTGAAATTGGATTGAATCTTGAAGAACAAGATGAATCCTAATTCAATCTCTCTCTTATGCCATGGACAACATGAAGAGGAAAATCAAATCAGGACATGAAATCCATTAAGATTGAATCCCAAATCTTTAAACCTCTCACTCTGAATTAAAACTCAGATGAACACAGAAATCTTTATATTGAGGTTTAAACTTCATCCATATTAACAATTGAATCATTGTTAGCCTCAAATCAGAAGGATTGACCATCCTTGACTCTAGCTCTCAATAACAAGCCAAATCTCTAATTAAGATCAAATCAAAAGCACAATAGAGAAATCGATAATTCAGCTCATTCAAACCTAGAATAGGACCATTGTGAATTTGTGGAATGATAGGATGACCTTTAGATGATATTTGGCACTCAATTTAGATCTGAATGCTCAAAGTATTAGATTTGATTTGATGCCTTGATGCATGGTGATTGGTGAATTTGAATGCGAGGGAAATTAGAAGGCGATTGTGGGATGAAAGTGAAGAAAAGTGGATCGAAATGGATGGGTGAATTCATCTCCTCTGATCTGAATTGATCAAAGGAAGCAGATTGGCTTTACACTAATCTACTCCTAACTAAACTACCAAATCCATGGATTAACTAACTAATTCTACTTTTAGAAAGCAGTGGATAAAAGCATTAAAAATCCTAGCTAAGTAGATGAATGGGATGCCTGGATCCATAGTAGGTTGTTGTGGCGATGAAGCGAGATGCGAGGATCTCTAGCGAGGATGGGGTCCCTAGGCTACAGCTGATCACTACAATGACGAATCGGAGGGGGAGACACCACCCCTATTACCGACGATCGATGAAGGAGGAAAAGGAACTGGAGTTGTGGATGAAAGAACTAGGTCAAATAGGGATGGAGCTAGTAGGCTTGTGTAGCGGTCTGAGGATGTGCTTAAGTAGAGTTTAGACTGAATCAAGACACCATGAGGTGATTTTAGTAGATTAGGGCTTCAACTGTGGGATGAGCTCGAGAGGAGCGTAGGAAGATTCAACCTAAATCTTCACCAAAGGATAAGATCTGACGAGAATCGCAGAGCTTCACACAAAGGTGCATAATGGATGGCGATGGATCAGTCGTAGGATCAAAGGATCATACAATCAACAGTGGCTGTTCACATTCTCTGTGTGTGAACAGTGACTCGAAGAAGAGAAGGGCCACTACAGGTGAGTTGGTGAAATTGCACACAGGTACTTTAAGTGAAACGATGTGAAAATTATGCAAAAGCCCATAAGTGGGGGAAATGAAGACAGAACAGTCCTCAGAGTCTCTCAAAGAAGACCTTGCAATTTTGCGAAAAGGTCCTTGGAAGTTTTTGGCTTAAGAAAATGTGAAGGATGAGGGGCCTATATGTAATGTCATGAATGAAAGGTCCTAATGATGCTCAAGTGCCTTGAGAATTTTATTGGAGCTTAATTGAATATATTAAAACTTAATTTTACCCTTGATTTGAACTTTTGAACTCAGAAATGTGTTCAATTGGTAATTGGAACATCAATTTCTATTTATGTATAGAATATCTCATAAATTGACCTAATATGCGTTTTAACCCAACTTTGATGTTTTAGGTCTTTTTCCTTAACTCTCACACTTAACCCATTTATTGTATTAATTAGATAGTGTTTAACCTAGTTTCTAGCTTAACTTAGACATTTTAGCTATGATGAGTCATACATCATCACTGCCCAATGGAAGGCGAAGAAGAGAGCGGAGGACATCCTTCACAAGCTGCACTCGCAGTAGCAGGTAGCACGTCAAGTCTCCCAGCTAGAGGGGTTGAGGAAGGCCTACCATGGTTTGAGGCGGGTTGTCGCCCTTTGCAGGTAGATGGATGAGAGTCTCATCAGAGTGCACAAGACTAAAGTCGTGGCTCTGCGAGACTTGTCTGAGCACCTGTAGGCTTCCTACACCAGCATCCTTTCCCTAAAGGAGGAGGTGTAGGTGCTAAGGGTCAAGCGCTCTTCGATTTTGAAGGGATACAAGGCGACCCTTCAGAAAGAGCACCTTTGCTTGGATGCAGCCATTGACAAACTTGCCGTGGTGTCGGCAAGTGAGGTGGCATTGAGGGTTGACCTCGACAAGGCGCAGTAGCTTGCAGATGACCGAGGCAAGGAGGTCCTTGAGTTGGAGAATGTTGCCCAACTGGAGCTCAAGCTTAACACGGTGATGGGTTTCTTTGCTTCTAACCAATCAATGGAACAAAATCGGGAGGCCTTGTCGAGGGAGATAGGGAAGCACACCCTGGCAGCAGTACAAGCCCTTCTTGAGGGCAAACGCACCTCTGTGGAGGAGTTGTGTGGTTGGTCTATGGATCAATTTTTGTCCGAGTTTGACTGCCAAAAAGCTGACGGTCACATTGTAGACAAGGTTCCTATTGATTACGCAGCAATTATAGGATGTAATCTACCTAAATTAAGTTAGATCCTAACTTAACTTAGGAACAATGCATGCATGAGCAGCATATTTCACATCATAGTTGATTTGTTAGCTTTGTAAATAATAATGCTACTTTATGTTCTAAATGAGAGGCAATATAATTGCAGGTAATTTAGGGCTGCAGATGATAAATCTGACCATACAGATCTGTTTAGGATGACAACTGGAGTCCAACGCTTCCGAGATCGTCTTGATCAGACTTCTGTAGCATCCTATGAAGTCCATAGAAGAGCAAAAGCCAAGAAGTAAGGAGGCAAAAATCTAAACATCAGATGCCAAATCCGACCACACGGCTAAATTTGAATCAACAATCGCAATCATACAATGCGAAAATCACCTCGATCGGAGCCCTGTAGCACCAACTACAAAGGCGGGAAGATTAATGGTCAAGATGGCACCATGTGACACCTTCCCATCGGCCCACCTCTGCACCTCAGCCATTAAAGAGAAAAATGTGGGCCATTGGATCATTATCCAATGGCCACAATTAAGCCATGTCTCTGCCTCCCCAACACCCAATCGAAGAAGGCCTCATCTCATCCATTGGATCTTTATCCAACGGCTAAGAGCTTGTGAGTAAAAATTCGAGAGCACGACCATCTGCATGCATAGCACGTTGGTCAGCACCCTCACGCAAGAACGAACGATGCAGGTTCGAAGCGTGATCAGTGCAAAATCAGAGCGGGCGGTGAGGCACGATGAAATTGGATCATGTAATCTCGATCGAAGGGCGTGAGGACAGCCACGTGGCGCGCCGCAATGCATCAGATTAGGTTGTGGGAAAATGCATGGATGAACGCACTTGTGAACATGCTATTGCACACAAAGATTAAAGGCTATAGCTTGTGTGTTTTAAGCTGTTGATCTTTGAGATCGAATGACTGAGGTTAAATGCGCTCACGCACAAGAAATGCAAAGGCGGTGGTTGCGAGCAATAGTGTGTGTGCCACATGGCGCAATCGTGTGCGTCTACATGATGAAGGTGCTATGAAGGCTACTTTGAGGAGCAATTTGGTGCATTGATCTCCCGATCGACGGATCTGGTTGCTCCAAGGCTGTTGCATGGTTTGGGGCCCCAAAATACCTATTTTGCCCCTTACATTGGCTATAAAAACTACCCTAGAGCCCCCATTTAGAGGCAACTCTTCCTCCAGACATCTCCAGCTCCCTTCTGCCCACTTCCTCTGAGAAGTCCACCAAGGCCTCCCTTGGTGCACCACTGCTGCTGGTCCACGCCTCTCCAAAGGCCACCAAGGACCACCCATGGTACCCTTGTTCTAGTAGACTAGATAGTTATTTCTAATAGTTCTAGTTCTAGTAATGCATGTTTTAGTTATTTAGTTCTAGTTAAATTCTAGTTGAAATCCCTATCAAGCATTCAACTAATGAAACAATTGCCTGATTATTAACTAATTTAAAATGAGTTACTTTATATTTGTCATGCTTAGTTCTATTTAGCTGTAGATTAGTATTAGAATCAAGTCATTTTACTACCTCCCTGAGTTCGACCAGGACTCACCATCTCGTTGCATTGCTTCGATGTATTCTCTCACTATACTACAATAAAAGTATCTTAAAACATGATTTTATGCTCGAGAAAATTAGCACCGTTGCCGGGGAGGCACGAAGATTCTTGATTTAATATCAGATTTAGTGTATTTTTCTTTGGTGTGCAGGGATGAAATGGGGATTCACACACACATCGAGTGCAGGTGAAGAAAATCAGGTGCACACAATTATCTCAGTAGGATTTAGATTAGGTTTTGATTAGGATAGCAGTTATTTGAAAAGAAAAAAAGGATTTTATCTTTCAGATAGTTAGGATTTGCTTTTCCTTGAAAAAAAAAATTAAGATTGAAAAGAATTAGGGCTATTTTTAGAAATTCGACCAAAAATTTGATACAGATTTGAAAAGTAATTGATGCATTTCTAGTGGTCCAAAAATTTTGAAATTCGGGTAGGTACTAGGGTTTCAAATTACCTTTCCAATGCATCTATTTCCATAAATTATTAAATTTTTAGAATTTTAAAAAATTCACGGAGTGCACAGGGGTCAGACAGACTAAAATCCTGATTTTTCTTATCTTCAAAAATCAATTCCTACCAACACACGAATCTGGTTAACCCAAAAATGGTTGGGTTTGAAAGATAATCAAGTTAGCTTTCATTCACATTTTTTCTCCAAATTTTTGGATCACATTTGATACTATTTCAAAAAGAAAACCTAACATGGGGTCAAAATCTCAAATCTGATCCCTGTTAGTTAAAAATCCATATTTATTGATTTAGAATTGTAAAAATTCTGAAAAAATATTTTGTTGAAAGATTATTGAAAAAGGAATCTTTTTACCAATTTTCATTTCATTTGGATTCCAATTATATCTTGGATAGTATTTTGAATCTAACTATAGTCAGCCTAGTCAAATTGCATGAACCCTAGGTTTAACTTTTAGGGTTACATTTAGAGACTGCATTGGACTAGCCTGGACTCAATCAAGTCCAGTGATTAGTCAGTGAGTCGAGTCATCTTGTGGACCACTCACCATAGATCCAAAGTGAAGAAAAGATTAAGAAAAAAATCGTAAAATTATCTCAATTAACCTGCATTCGTCTTTTAACTACCAGGTGGTCTCAAACACTTTGGCAAAACCTAGTGCCAAGCCTGTGGGGTAGTGTCAAATGACCGCATCTAACGAGTACTAAGGAACCTGAGGCGAAAGCCAAAGGAAGAACCTTCCTCTTAGCACCCTCGTAATAGATGGGTTGGGTTAGCTTAAAAGGCGAGGATCATTTTCAATCGGTTTCTCGATGAATTCTCTTCAACAATTTAAAACTGGATGACATATTTGTTCATCTGATTCTAAAGAATTAATTTGATTAACAAGGCCTTAGCTTTGTTTGGCTTGATTACACCAACGCTTGTTGTTGGTGTATACAAGGAAGGTCATTAAGACCTAAATTAGTTGGACCTTGGGAATCAAACCTGCGGCCGCGAAGGTGACTTTTTGTACTGCCCGACTCTTCTTCCCAACCCTCACCTTCCTCTTGATTAGCTGAGATGGCTAATCCTGGTTCTAGACCTGGTTAGGACCCCGTAAATCTAGACCCAATGGCTCGTCTGGAAACCAAGGTCGAGGAATTAGAATAGAAATATTAGCAGAGTATTGACAGGATTCTCACCACACTGGATAGGATGTAGCATCTACCACTCAGAGAACAACTGCGAGTCTTCTATGATCTGGCGGCTATGATTTTGGAACCTCAAGTCCAGATTCCCACAAACAGAGACACATTCGAGCTGAAGCCAAACATAATAAGTTTGATTCAGACTCATTTTCATGGAAGTTCAACCCAGAAATGTTGATTTAGGGATTGTTCTCATGAAGCTTTTTCTATTCTCCCTCAAGGGTAAAGCTTTTTATTGGTATCAAGACCATCGGGAGGACGATTGAAACTTGGCTGGAATTACATCGTGAATTCCTCGAAATGTTCTTTCGATTAGTCGAATAAACACGATGAGGCATGCAATTACGACTTTCTACCAAGGACTAGGAGAGAAATTGCATGACGCTTGGGATAGATTTCATGAACTTCTCAGGAAATGCCCATACCATGATGTGCCTAGATGGTAGCTAGCTTAAATATTTTACCATGGGTTGGATGACACACATCGGTACTTGGCCGATGCATGTAACGGCGGGAATTTCCTCGCGAAGGACGAAAACAGCTCATTTGAGTTGTCTGAGCCCTCAGCAGAGAAATCAATGAATGCCACGTCTATGAACCAATTCTAACGACCTGGATAGCAATGAGTTAGTGTCCATGAAGCTTATGCTGAATCTGGCCAAGCTGATATGGACATTATCACCAAAAAGCTGGATAAGGTGGACCTGCTCGACAAGAAGCTCAACGAATTGATTTGAGCTCAACCTAGATTTCTTGGCAATTTAGCTGCATCCCACTCTTTTTCCACATCCCGAGTCCCTCATGCTCGAGTACATCTACTCACTTGGGATGTATCTTCTCCATCTTCATGGGATCCTGCATATCAAGAACCTGTGAATAATCTGAATCTGGTACCATACAATCAGAGTTATGCACCCCATGACGATTCTAGTGCTTATTTCGTTGATGACTATGCGTCTCAGACATCTTTGGCCTACGAAGATGTCAATGCTATCTAAGGTTAAGGTCGTAATAACCCATATTTAGAGATGTATAATCCTAGTTGGAGTTAGCATCCTAACTTTTCCTGGTCTAATAACTCACAGAGACCAAATCAAGATCCACACTACCAGACCAGACAATACGGGAATGCACAAAACACACACCTGAGGTAGCAGCATTCCCGTCTTTGCAGCAATCATGCTCAATTTATCAGTTGTTGTACCAAGCTGCTAATCACCCTCTAAAGCAGGCTGACCCTTTGGAGGCATTAAAAGAGGAATTGTAAGAATCATTGCAAAAATTGACTCATGATAGTTTGCAGATTGTGAAGGCTATGGCTGATCAGATACATAGCATATAGAATACACAGAATCAGCTACTGTAGGAGCATAGATCACATGGAGACTTTCCCTCCCAACCTATCCCTACCCAAGATATGTACAGAACTAGGGCACCTCACCTTGGTTCCAGGCACCACAGGGATTGGCACATGCTATATTACAAGCACCTCCTTCACTAGCTAACTATGAACAAAGTTAGCAACCTTTACTACAAAGTCCTGCCTATTCTGGCCCTTCTGCTCCTCCGCCACATCATGGATAGTACGTCGATGCAAAGGCTGTCACCTTGAGGAGTGGGAAGACTGCATAGGATCCACCACCTAGGCAGGCCGGTCATGACTTTTCATGCCCTCTACTGCAGGATGGCTTGCGTCCTTCTTCCTCTCAGGATCCACCTATAGTAGACAAGGGCAAAATACCAATTTACCCTGAGATTCTCGTCCCTTTTCCTGAGGCTTTGACGTGAGATTTAGCCCAGAAAAAGGAGACGCGAAATTTTGAGGACCTGAAAACTATGTTTAAAGAGGTTCACATTCAGGTCCCTCCCCTTGATGCAATAGATCACATCCCTGCCATCGGTAGGTCTTCAAGGACTACTGTACCTCGAAGCAATAGTAGAAAATCGACGATAGGCAGTATTGTCAAAAGAGGCTAGCGTTGTGATTCTAGCTGACTTAGCACCTAAAAAGAAGGACCCTAGCACCCCACTCATTTCCTATTTTTTGCAGGGTTCTCCATTTGATCAGGCCCTTCTTGATTTGGGTTCGTCCATCAAGCTAACTCCCACTGCAGTATTTGATCGATTTCGATTTAGGGAGTTGAAACCACCTCGGTTACCATATAGTTAGCTGACTGATCAGTAAAAACACCAAGGGGGTGGTTGAAAATGTAATTGTAATGGTCGATGGATTCTGCTTTCTAGTGGACCTTTTCATTCTCGATATGCAAGTTCCTATTAATATCCACGATGCACCGATTATTTTGGGTCACCCATTTTTTGCAATAGCTAGCGTAAACATCGACTGTGCATCTAGGCATATGGAGATAGCCCTAGGAAACGAAAAGCTTAAACTAGACATATTCAGGGCATCAGGAAACTTCGACTGTGATCTGATAGAGGAGGACAGTGAAGATGAAGACTCGACTTTTTATGGGAGCATTGGGCTCCTTTGCAATGACTTAATGTCACATTCATCTTCACTGTCAGGGTCTTTGGATCTTGATCCACACGGGACTGAGGTTAATGACATGCACATTTCAGCCTGTAGATATGATTGTTAGGGGTGTTCATCCGATAACAACACCCTAGATTTTGATTATCCTGTCCCACCACGTACTGATTTGCCCCTGCTGAGGCAAGATGGCATGACTGTGACAAACGGATTTCCCATCAATACCAACCTCTTCACAGGTGGAGAATCAATGAGAATTCATGAAAATCAGATTATTAGATTTTTGATATTGATTCCTCTCCTCCCATGCTCGAATCTGATTCCCACCCACTCATAATTGAGTTAAAACCTTTACCTGATTCACTCAAGTATGTGTTCTTGGGCGATAGTGAGACATACCCGGTGATTATTAATGCTCACTTGACCCCAGAATAAGAACATCAATTGATCTATGTATTACAAGCACATAGGGCTGCTATCGAGTGGAGCATTGCTGATCTCCGTTTGATTTGCACCTCATATTGTAGTCATCATATTTACACGGATGAGGGGGTGAAACCTTCTAGACAACCTTAGAGGCAACTGAATCCAAATATGTTGGAGGTTGTCAAGAAAGAGATCATTAAATGGCTGGATGCAGGCATTGTTTATTGTATTTTCAACAGCTAGTGGGTGAGTCCTATTCAAATTGTGCCCAAGAAAGTAGGGCTCATCGTAATCAAGAATGATAAGGGAAAATCCATCCCGACCCGCACCACAACTTCGTTGTGGGTTTGTATCAATTATAGGAAACTAAACACGTCTACCAAAAAGGATCATTTTCCTTTACCTTTTATTGATCAGATAGTAGAAAGGTTACCCGGGCATAGTTTTATTTTCTGGATGGATACTCCGGGTATAATCAGGTTGCAATTAACCCAGAAGATCAGGACAAGGCAACTTTTACATGACCCTTTGGAACATTTGCTTTTAAGCGAATGCCCTTCTGCCTTTGTAATGCATCAATGACATTTCAGCGTTGCATGATGGCCATTTTCTCTAATATGATTGGGGACTATGTAGAAGTATTTGTGGATTACTTCTCCATTTTCGGAGATGATTTCTCGTCTTGTCTTGATAACCTTACAAAGATCTTGAGAAGGTGCATAGAAGTTAACCTAGTACTTTCATGGGAGAAAAGCTATTTTATGGTGAGGGATGGCATTATACTAGGTCATAAGATCTCTTCTAATGGACTCGAAGTCGACTTAGCTAAATCTAAAGTCATTTCTCGATTACCTCTACCTAGCTCAGTTAAGCAGATCAGATCATTATTGAGTCATGTCAGATTTTACCGAAGATTCATTCGTGATTTCTCAAAAGTTGCCAGTCCTTTGACGAATCTTCTGGTAGTTGACGTCCCATTTGACTTCGATTCCTCGTATCTTAGTGCTTTCGAGACCTTGGGAAGCACTATCTAATTCACCGCTTCTCCAACCACCTGACTGTGGGAACTCAAACCAATGATTTGCTTCAGACTTTTACTAAGTCCAAACAAGGGATTTTTTCAAATTTTTATTTGTTTTTAAGTGTTGTCTTGTGTGTGAAAATTGACACAAGAAGTTCCTCAAGACATGCAAGTTTTTGAATCCAAAACTAAGCCAAATAATTTCCATATTACAAAATAGGATCAAGTCACCTGAACTATCATGAGTTCAGGTGGAATTTTTAGAGAAGGATATCTGATCTAATCTAAAATAGACCCTGAAATTCTAATGATCAAATCCACATCCTCTTCCCTAGTTTGTTAAAGACTAAATCCCATTGTACCAAAAGTGAATTTTTTGACCTTAGTCCCAATTTCAAAATTTATCCTCAAAAAGTTTTCAACGTTTATATTTTTTTAGGTATGCAAGCAGAAAAATAAAAATGCATGTTTTTAGGTTTTGAAAATCCTAAATCGATCGTCAAATTTTAAAAACACCCCCCCATGCTTAAGATATGCAATGTCCTCATGCATTAGGAGGGAAAAGGGATCACCTTAGTGAGGAACGGTTGGGTTCAGGATGATCAAAACCTGGAAAAAGAAGAAACAAAGAAAGCAGGAAAAAATGATGGGTTACCTCCCATCCAGTGCTATCTTTTACGCCATTGAGTCGGGCGTGAAGGTATGCATGGAAGACGGTAAATCATGTAAAGAGTGGCTTTATCAGCTACGGCTTGCATGGCAAAAAGTCGTGTAGGAAATACGTACCTCCGCACGAAAAAGTGTTTTCAGACGTCCGGCTTCGGCTCCGGACATCCTGATGCTTCTCCAGAAGTCTGGTCGATGTCCCAGATGTCTGATACTGGAAAACCAGTATCCAGTATCTACTCGCACAGCCCGTCCTTCGCCTACAGGTGCCGCAGCAACCAGATGTTTGGTCGACGTCCTTACTTGCTAGATTCCTCTCGAGCGCCATCGAACTCGCGTTGCCACTCTTACAGCAAGATACTCCTCGCGGACGAGCTCCCGCAAGGCCTCTCCCTCTTTCTCATTCTCACTCGCTCGCTCCCTCTCACTCTCCCTCACGCACTTGTTCACGCTCCCCCTCCCTCTCTCCTTTGCGCACTCGCCCACGGTAGGGGGAAAAAGGCAACGACGATGAAGGTGGTTGCCGACAGGGGAAGGAGAGGGAAGGGGCAGTGGCTGGTGGTGATGGGGAAAAGAAAGGAGGTGTTGGGGGGGGGGGGTTTAAAAAGGAGAGGATTAGGGTTTTGGTTAAGGGGTCGCGAGGAGAGAGAACGGCCCGTGCGTCACGCATGCCCGGAGGAAAAGTAGGTTTCGATTTTTCCCACTTTCGGCCATTTGGACTTATGTCCAAACATCTGGACAGACATCTAACTAACACTCCAAATGTTTTATCCAACTAAAAGGGTGACAGGTCATTTCAAAGCATTATAGGGACTAGCTTTCTAGGCAGCAGATTGTGCAGGATAGCAAAGCGCTGGCACTTATCGCACCTGCGTGCGAAATCTTTACACTGTTGCTTCATCTGGTGCCAAAAATAGCCTGCTTGGAATAGTCAGGCCAAGAGGGCTTTATGCCCTTCGTGGTTCCCGAAAGTACCACCATGAACCTCTTAGAGGGCTTGAGATGCTTCTTCCTCTGTAAGGCAACTTAGCAAGGGGGTGAAGAAACCACACTTGTATAATTGCCTGTCTATCAAGGTGTACCTAAAGGTCTTTAAGTGAAATGCCCTAGGGCCTAGTTCCCTTAAGGGCAACTCGCCAGTGTTCAAGTAAGTGACGATGGGTGCCATCCATGATGAGGATTGCTCTATTGTGAACAGTCTGGGAACGGGCATTGTCGGCTCCTTCAAAGTTTGGAGGTAGATATCCTCCTCTTGGTCAAGAGGGATCACTGAAGCCAAGCGGGCTAAGGCGTCTACCAGGGGGTTGTCTAATCGAGGTATCTAGTTGATTGAGATGGTTTTGAAGTCAGACAACTCCTCCTTGACTTTATTGGCATATAGGATCATGATTGGGTCCCTAGCTTGGTATTCCACATTGACTTAATTGGTGACCAATTAGGAATCCGTGTATACTTCGAGTGTGGCGACATCTTTTGATTTGGCTACCTGGGTGTCAGCTAACATGGCCTCGTACTCTACCTGGTTATTGGATGCTAGAAAAACAGTTTGATGGCGTACTTATGAGTAGCACCATCTGGGGCGATTGAGGCTATGCCAGCCCCAAACCCGGTTGTCACTAACGAGCCATCTACATATAGTTTCCAGGGTAGGGTGAGGGAGACATCTGGGTTTGTGAATTCCACCACGAAGCCCACCAAGACTTGCCCCTTTATTGCTTTCCTCAGTTGGTACTGAATATCAAATTCGGCCAACTCTATAGCTCATTTTATCTGTTGTATTGACCCGATGGGCTTATGTAACACTCGCCGAAGGAAGTAGTTGGACAAAATGATTATGGTATGGGCTTGGAAATATGGGCGTAGTTTTCTGACAGCGGTCACCAGGGCCAGCCCAAGCCTCTCAATCACCATATACTTAGTTTTTGCACCTTGATAGGTTTTGCTAATGAAATATATTGGGTATGGTTCCCCTTCTCGCTCACCAAATTGAACGGCACTGACGGTAGTTAGAGATGCTGCCAGGGACCAAGAAAGGGCTTCCCCGGGCTTAGGAGCCGTTAGGATAGGGGGGCTTCGAAGCGCCTTGTTGATGTCCTGTAGGGCCGTTTGGTAGTGAGGAGTCCAATGGGCGATAGTATAACCTTTACCCTTCTTGATACACTCGAAGAACGAGAGGCACTTGTTAGACGATCGAGACAAGAATCAGCCTACAGAGGCAATTTTGCCGACTAGTGATTGCATCCCTTTCAGGGTGCTTGGTGGCTGAAGGTCTATGATCACCTAGATCTTGTAGAGGTTTGCTTTCATTCCTCTATTGGAGACCAAGAACCCCAAAGATTTCCTAGTTGAGACCCTGAAGATACATTTCTCAGGGTTCAGCTAGAGGCGGGTGTCCTTTAATATTTGAAACACCTCAGCTAAATATTCTAAGTGCTGAGGGAAGTTAGATCCTTTTACAAATATATCATCTATATACACTTCAAGAGTAGACAATAAATGTCTTTATTATGGACGTTTCATTTTATCCCCACTTAGGAAGGGCCAAGCCGATACTTACCCATAGGTATTGCCATGTGAAGGGCTTGACTTGGAGAAATAGAAGGAACATGTATCACACATGCAAAATGGAAGAATGTACCACATGAATATTCGACAATACCAGTTGTTGAAGAACTGGTACATGAAATTGGAATGAATTGGAAAGAAACTGTATTGAGAAGTAATTTGTATGGAGTTTGAGATGCACACCTTTACTTAAATGTCAGTTATGCCAAAGGTATAACCAAAATGTGTAATTGCTCAAGATATCACCTCACTGCCGCCTTCTGTGGAAATAGTTGACACTACGCAGCATATAGCTAAGCTCACAGAACCTGTGGATTTGCATATTGAATTACAAATCCAGAGAGATCGTGGATATCGTATCAGATCCATAAATCCTTCTCAAGATGGGAGTTATCCTATAGATGCTGTATCCATGCCTGTTCGAAATGTGAGTCATAGTATTGATTCTTATGGGAATGAGAATGAGAAACAAGAGATCCTTTTTCTCGAAATATGGACAAATGGGAGTTTCACTCCAAAAGAAGCACTTTATGAGGCTTCTCGTAATTTGATTGATTTCTTGATTTCAAAATACATGCAAAGGAGGAAAGCACGAATTTGGAGGAAAAGAAAAACCAATTGACTTTACTAAAACACTTTTTGCCTTTCATAAGAGATTCTCTTATCGAAAGAGAGGTAAAAAAGAAATTGCATGGAAATCTATTTTGATTGACCAATTCCATATGTATTGTCTTCCAGGAAACTACCCATAATTGTATCACTCAAAAGTGAGGTCAGTTCCAACATACATATGATGAGTGGCTACTCATCATAGCTAAAAAGCTGAAGTTAAGCTAGACACTGAGTAAAACAACATCAAATTAACAGATAAAAAGGGTTAAGTGTGGGAATCAAAGAAAAAGACCTAAAACCTTTACTTTGTGGTAAAATTTTATAATTAGGTCACAAAATGAGATATTCTGAAAGCAAAGGAAAAATGGTGATCCATGCGTTAATTGAACACATAAATAAGTTTGAAAGGCCAAATCAAAAGTATAATTAATGTCTTAAATGTTCAATTAAGCACATATAAAAATTTGAAGGCATTTGGACATCATTTAGGCTATGTAATATGTAGTTTACACTTAGGTCCTTCATGCATCACATTCTTGTCTTTAAAAATCCTTTTTGGACCTACTTGTAAATAGCAGGGACCCCTTTGAAAGGTTGCAGGGTCCATCCTATTGCAATTTTCTTCACTTATGGGCCTGCACGTAAATTTTCTACCCCTTCCCACAGGGGTCTTCCCTGCAATTTTCCTGACATTTCAAGATCGGCCTGCTGCTCTTCGCACGCACTGTAGCACGCGAAGAACACGGCAGATCTCGGCCGTCCGTTGCTTCTCGCGATTTCGATCTGCGGTTGGATTTGAATAGAAGCTTCGCACGAATCGGCGCATGCGCTCACCCCTCTCCCCAGATCCCATCTAATGGTCAGATTTTGAGTTGGCTCGCCGCGTGCTCCTCTCCTCTCATCCCCGCCGCCGGTTGCCTCATCGGTTATCCTCACCCGCGCGGTGATCTAAGCCACTGAGTTTGCTACTTAAGCACCTCAGTGGTCCCGCGTGCAAAGGATCGCTCCCTCCTACATCTCTTAGCGATCGTTCGTCCACTCCAGTTTCTCCTCCCCATCAATTCTCTGATTTCACAGCCACCGGCTGTGAAATCATCGCCTTCTTCTCAACCTCCTCATCACTAAGGACCTCGTAGCACCTGAGGACGACCCTGGAGCCTCACTAGCAGACTCTTCCCTCCGCTGGAGTCATCTTCCTCCCTCCTTCCTCCTTAGCCACCGACTAAGGACCCATAGGTCCCATTCTTCCTGTTAGAGTAGATTTATCATTCTGCAAATTAGTTGTAGCTGTAGTTAAGTAGGTTTAGAGTAGAATTAAAGTAATTTGTAGTGTTTAATTTCACTGTTATAATAGTGTAGCTGTAGCAGTAGATTTAGACTAGAATTTCCCCCCTCACCTCCTCTGATCATTCCAGGTCAGAGGGGAAGGTTTCACACAGTCCATGATCATGAATTCTCTCCCTCTCCATGTTTCCATATTCGCTTCTAATTTCCACGACTTGTTTCTCGCATTTCACCCATTCATTCAAACCTAATTTCAGATCTGATTGTTTTTTAACCTTAGATCTGAAATTGGCGTCAAAAAGCACATAAGGGGGCTTACCATTCACTTCATTTTTGGTCAGAAAAGCCCCTGATCTGAGCTTAAAAGTAATCAATTTGTCAGATTTTTCTTTAACTTAGATTTCAAGGATTTTCACTCAATTGGATTTTGACTGTTTTGATCTGACAAATTGAAGAATTCTGATTTATTTTTGTTCGTTATTTGGCAAGGAATCTGATATGTTTCTGATGTCAGAATTCATCTCAAAAGAGCCATAATCTGATCTGAGTTTTATGAGGATTTTAATGCATTGAATGCACGATAGAACTAAGGAAAATCACTGTAGTGATTTAAAGTTTTATCTTGTATCCATGAGTTTGTGTTTGATGAGAGCACTGACGATTTCTTAACCTAAGGAGTTCTCAATACTCCTTAAGGTTTTAGAACTTGGGATTTGAATTGGGGATTTTAATTGATTGATTTAACTCTTTCTACATGCTGTCTATGACATTAGGAAGAGTTAGATCAGTGTTTTTGCTGATTTAATCTGATGCGAATTTATTGATAAGGGTTCTTGCATTTGAATTGGGATATTCAGTGTTTTTAATGAGAAGTGAAACCCTTGTCAGATGGGGTTGAGAGAATATTTTTTTAGTTTAGATTTATGATGTTAATCCCAGAAGTCACAGCAAGTTACTGCACTCTGTAGCTACATTCTCCTTCTTTCCTAAATCTGATTTCATTCCAAATGGACTAACTGCAGCAGCAGTTAAACCATCTGGAATCAGATCTGATTTGCTGCAGGGTTGGTGTGTAGAGTCCTTGTTGCTGCTGTCTGTTGTCTTAAATTGTAGCAGAAAAAGTCTGATTTAAAACCCTGTAGAGTGTAGTTTGAAGATAGCTGATATGTAGTTGTACTGTATTCCTTGTGTATACAAGCTTCCCTGTATAAGTAATTGAATTTCAATTCTGTGAATGCTTGTTATTTTTCTTCTAAATGTTTGTCAGCTAGTTCAATTCAAATTTAACTGTCCAACACATGAATTAAAGGGGATATAAACTGAGGAACGTATTAAAATGGGTAAAATACTTTCCAGATTTCATACTGACTGCAAATAAGGCATTCAATGCCTTTTTACATCTTTTAAGATCCATCTTAAGCCTTTAAGATCTCTTAGAAGTCTTTTGAAAGGCTTAGGTTGGATGAGATTTGAAATTCAATAAAAATCAGTAAAAATTCTAAAAAAATTAAAATAAGACTATCTGATCGAAGATTAAAAAGTTTTCTAACCATATACCAAGTTACATGGTATGCAAAACCCTCGACTTGGTAGAATTTGCCAGTCGATGGATTTGTATACCATGAAGCTTAATAATAGAAGTTATATCAAAAAAACATCAAAAACACCTCTTTCTCCTCAACTAATTCTTCCCTTCTCATCTCTTATCTCTATAATATGTATAAAAACCATGAAAAGTGAAAAACTCCAAAAATGCCTAAAAATTACTTCGTATATTAAGTATACTCTTGTAAATATAAGCTTTATACTAAGTTATATATGTAAATAAGTAGCATATGTATATAAACTATACAAATAATTTATGTATATATTGCATACTGTAAATTGGGTATTTAAGTTAGATTATACTATATATATATTAATTATATAACTATTTATTAATTAAACTAACTTATATGTATTCTTAGACTAAATAAATCAGTAGACAGTATAAATAATAGTATTAAGCTATAAAACTGTATATACATATGTATATGTAGATTATAAGTAAATAAAACGTTGTACCTTAATTTAATTCTTTATACATAATAAATAATGAATTTATTAAGTTAATAGCTAAGTTATTAGATTAAATTAGATAAATTAGTAATTTAGAGTTATAATTAAGTTAACTGAATCTGTATACTTGGACTAATGTACTTTAAGTAATTTAAGCTAATTGAAGTATGTTTATATCTTATTATATCATTTCAACTTAATTTATAAGTAAAACAGTTCAAATCTGCTATTTAAATGTAAATATAACAGAAATTAAATCTGAAAAATATAATAAAAATATTTATAAAATACTTATACATGTATACTAACTCTGAATAAGGTCAATTAGACCATGTAGTAGCTAATCTATAAGTAATTAAAGAATTAAACATCAAAATTAGTGTGTAAAAACTGTATACTTTAGTTAATTTATCTATATAGTAAATATAATTAAAATTTCAAATTAAGTGTACAATTGTATAGTATTATATAAATATTTCATTTTCCCATAGTTTATTTTTATTTTAAAATAAATTATGGCCCTCGAATTGAGGGCCAAAATCACCTTTGGCGAGCAGCCGCACACATTTTCAGCGCAGATGCGGCGCTCGAATAGCACCACATCGTGCACTGCAAAGTGCGCGCTGTTATTTATAAGATTTTGTTATCTTAAGGCGTAGTCGTCACGGGCACCGGGCGCCCGAAACAAATAGGCTTATACGTTCTGGGCATATACATGAGCATTTGGGGCCAGGGGCCCGGGGATGTGTGTGTGTGCGCGAGCTGAGAGGCCCTGTGATCTGAGCTTGATAATACACAATTAAGCGGCCTAATGACAATTAGGGCACGCTTAGTTGAGGTTTGGTCCCACCCTCTAGGTGCTGTGTATCCCTCGAAAAGCATGCCCGCAAATTAAACACATTTTTGATTAATTAAGAGGACTAATGACAGTAGCTAATCACCTATATGCCGTAGTGTTGTGAAGATTGTTAACGCAGAATAAAACAAAGAAGAAGAATGATAGGAGAAGAGTAGTGTGGAATGAGAGAGAGAGAGAAGATGTAAATACGTATAGTGAAATCAAAGAGTGAATACAGATACAAAGGACTAATACATATATATGTAGTATAGCCAATTACTTTTATGTAAATAAATTCATACATTTACTAACAGAATAAAACGTCGCCATAACCGTCGCTACAGATCTTGGTTTCCCTCTTTTAGTTTCTATATAGTATTTTTTTTTTGGGTCTAGCGACGCTTATATCTGTTACTATAGCTATTGTATGTGTTACTGTAGGTGTCAAATTAGTAAGTTAAATTAGTATACTATGTAATCTTAGTTGGTAGTGTACTTTCATGTAAGTATTAGTAATGTAACTTATAAAGAGATAGTTTAGAGTATAGTGATGAAGTGTTTGGTGCTTGTTTATAGTTAGTTTTTGCAAGCATTTTGATTAATTCTTTGTGAGCAGTCAAACCAAGTCTTCATTCATTCATTCTTTATTAGATGTAAAACTTCTTTTTGAAATTAAAGGATAATTTTGAGATTAGAGAGTGATGTAAATCGATAATTGCCTCCCAGTGAACGACCTAGAATAAAACCAGTAAAAATTAGGTAAGTAAATAATAATGGTCGTAATAATGATCGGTATTCCATACAATCCACTACAATGACACTAATGATATTTTCATCCATCAATACACCATACACCATGCATCATTATTAGCCATCACCATTAACATATATTATGGGAACTTACCATTTTAGTCACAGTAAAGATCTTATGAGAATGGAAGATTTTCATGCAGAAGATGGCAAACAGATATTGAGTATTTAAAAGGAGCATTTCGCAATTGATTTACCTAAGAATCCATTTTCCTTTTCAATCCATTGCAATTCTTTCATCCTTTTCTTTTTTTCTCCTATTTTCAAAATTGGTGAACGACGGGACCCACACGTTGTGGATTCACAATCCACCACCTTAATCCACTTGGCTACATCCGCCCCTTGGACCAAATCCAAATTTTGTGGATTCTTCCAAATGGAAACAAAACACAAATCCAAATACAAGTAGAAACATGTTTATGTGAGAACTACCTTATGAAATCCAATAAAGGTAGAAATACTCAACCTATTTCCAATAGATTTAGTATTTCGACTTCCACAATTCATAGATACGAAAAAGAAGTCTTATGAATTTGTAGATGGAGCTTCCACAGCAACGAGGTCTAGAGGGAAGTTATGAGCATTACGTTCATGCATCACTTCCAACTATAGTAGTTAGCACGGTTGATGATATCTACCTAAGTGTTAATAACACGACCTTGACTGTAAACTACGGATTGGTGAAAATTGAAACCATTTAGGTTGAAAGACATAGTACTAATACCTAAAGCAATGAACCAGATACCTACTACTCAAATCAAAAGGCCAAGCAGCTAGGAAAAACTGTCAAGAATGAGAGTTGTTGAAACTAGCATATTGGAAGATCAATTGGCCAAAATAATCATGAGCAACTACGATATTATCAGTTTCTTCCTCTTGACCAAATCTGTAACCTTCATTAGCAGACTCGTTTTCAGTGGTTTCCCTGATCAAACTAGAGGTTACCAAGGAACCATGCATAGCACTAAATAGAGAACCACCAAATACACCAGCTACACCTAACATATGAAATGGGTGCATAAGAATATTGTGTTCTGCCTAGAATACAATCATAAAGTGGAAAGTACCAGATATTCCTAGAGGCATGCCATCAAAAGCACTCCCTTGACCAATAGGGTAAATCAATACAACAATAGTAGCAGCTACAACAGGAGCTGAATATGCAACAGCAATCCAAGGATGCATACCCAAACGGAAACTCAATTCCCACTCACAACCCATGTAGCAAGCTACACCAAGTCAGAAATGTAGAATAATGAGTTCATAAGGACCAACATTGTATAACCATTCATCAACGAATGCTGCTTCCCAAATGGGATCAAAATGCAAACCTATAGCTGCAGAAGTAGGAACAATTGCACCAGTGATGATATTGTTTCTACTTTACTTTACTTTACTTTACTTTAAAGAGCATTTCGCCGATGTTGATTTATTGGGCCTCAATCATACGATTATATTACTGCACTGCCCCAATAGGCTGGAAAGGATCGTCAAGGTAGTCTCGGCCGATAAAGAAGCTTTTCATTGGATTCTTCCCACTTTGACCTCACAACCTGGTAACCTAAAGCATGGTTTTGATCAACTAATTTCCTCACAGAGGAAGCCCCCACTTTGACACTCCTGCAGAGTTGTTATTGCCTGGTAATTTGGTCATTCAATTCATATATAAATAATCACTTTGGTATTCCTGCT
This sequence comes from Thalassia testudinum, assembly GCA_037157565.1. Classification (NCBI taxonomy): domain Eukaryota; kingdom Viridiplantae; phylum Streptophyta; class Magnoliopsida; order Alismatales; family Hydrocharitaceae; genus Thalassia; species Thalassia testudinum. Next base: position 19,714,963 of record JAZHRO010000014.1, read on the forward strand.
CCCCGGACTTAATTGAACTGGTTCCTGCGTTAAATAAAGACTGCTAAATAGGGGGCTGTATTCAGAGTGACTTCATTCAATCATGCTCCCTAGGGTAGGGGGATTCAGGGGATAAACTCCTAACCAAGTAAGGTTGGTAGTTGGGCTTCAAAGAGAGCTTTCTTGGGAGAAAAGCATGAAAATGATCAAACACCAATATCACTCCCATTTTTGGGAAGTAAGGAATTACCTACTTGTTCGGTTTGTATTAATACCTTACCCTTTGTATCCCTCCTTCCTTGCCTTGCTTCTTCAACACCCGTTCATGGGATTCACTAGTAAATGAGGCAATCCACTAGGAAAAGGCTATCATATCCACTCTTTCTTCCCGAATTTACCTTCTTTCATAAGGTAAGTACCTTCATTCTACAAAAACCTAGGGAAGCGGGGGAACGACATTGTATGAGATGTAGTCCGTTAGTAGGAATGGGGAGAGTTAGTAGCTACGACATTCAGTGGTAGGAAAGCGGGGAAAGGGATTAGGGTTGCTTGTGATTCCCTTAACAGCTCTTGTTCTCATTGGACTTCACGGGGATGAGAGAGGAAGGGGGAAGGTTAGCACATGAAGAAATACCACAAATCCAGAGGGTAGGAAAGCAGCGGGGAGTGCAAGAGTAGGCCGGTGATAGTCGAGCAAGCTAGGGTCGGTCACAAGGGAAGCGTAAGCTGCTTTGTGTCAGTAACCCACTGCAGGAGTCTGCTAGAGCATCCATTCTTGTTAAGGGGAACTCATCATTTGGGCAGGCTTCATTAAGGTTAGTGAAGTCCACGCACATGCGTTACTTGCCGATAGCCTTCTTCAACATGACAACGTTCGAGAGCTATGCTAAATATAAGAACTCTTCAATAAATATAGCTTCAAGTAGCTTTTAGACTTCGACCTCTGTCGCTTGCCATTGCTCAACTGATTTGTGCTGGAGCACCTATTTGACCATCGATACAAGATTTGTGTGGTTTTATAAATGGGGGTTTTAAATGTCGTTGCAACGTGCAAAATCGATCGCTTTTAAAATTCATATTCCTAGATATGGTGACTGTCTAGGGTTGTCCAAGGAGGTCAATTTGTTAGTCATAAGAAATGATTTTCTCTCTCTCCTCTCAAATCTACACTTATCTTTTTGTATTTTCAATTTTGTTGTGTTTTTATGGTTTTCAAAAATAATCGGGCAACAAAGTGCGAGAATGTTTACACTAAAAACTATGACTATCATCTTACTTCTAAGTGACAAGAAGAAAACCTTTTCTTCTAAGCTAACCCTAGGCAAGTGTGCCTAGGGTAATTAGAAGAAGAAGGTCTGTTGCACTAAGCTACTGGAACATGAAAAACACACTAAGATGAAAATAGAAATTTGGAAGGAAAAAAAGATCTTTGTATTACTAGCAAGTTGACAATAGGTAGCTGAATGCTTCTTAAAATAAAAAGAGATACTACACTAGCTAATACAAAGAAAATAGATGAGAAGAAAAGTCCTCCAAAGATGATGAAGAGTAAGCGGTCCTTGCTCCAAGCACACTAGCTCCTATGCTTGAAAAGAACTCCTCCTTGCTTCCAATATGATGGCTCCTCCAAGCTTTCTCCTCTAAGGTGGACGTCCACCACCTTGATGAAGATCTCCTCCTTGCCTGGCCATCCTTCTAGAGGAAAGCTTCTCCCCTGTGGCAGGGCACAAGGGGGAGGAAGAAAGAGGAAGAAGGCACCAAGGGGGTGGGTAGGTTGCCCCCTTGATCTTCTTCTCTTCTTCGTCTTCCTTAGTCATGAGATGTAGGTGGTATGGGTAGAATTTACACTAAGGGAGGATGTGGATATGGTGGAGGTTAGATGGGGTAGATATAGGCTAGGGGGGGGGTGGTTGGCGTGGGTTGAATGGATGGCTTGGATGGGGTAGTTGTAGGATGGATGGAGGGGGTTAACCGGCGCCACCTAAGGGCTGTGGATGGTGGTGGTTATGGCCATGGAGGCACCCCATGGCGGATGTCCATGGTGGAGGGATGCCTCCATTTTGGTGCCAAGAAGAGGGTATTCTAGAAGGTGGAAAAAAGGCAGGAAAAATGGAGGGTAGATGTGGCATGGGTGGTAAGGAGTAGGGCTAGGATTGCCCCTTGTTTTGGTGCCAAAACAAGGGGTAGTTATGGTGGGTTGGTGCCACTTTTCGTGGTGGCTTTTGGTGGTGGTTGAGGGGTGAAGGGATGTGTGGTGGTGGTGCCAACATGGAATGGGAGTAGGGGTAGCTTAGGTGGAGCTATGTAGGGTTACTTGGTGGAGCTAGTTAGGTGGAGTTTTAGGGTTAGGGTTGAGAGCCAAGGAGGCAGACTAGGTAAGCTAAGCTAGCTTAGCTAGTACATGAGTAGCGGAGAGAGGAGGTAGTGCTAGGGTTTGAGAGGAAGAGTTGCGGAGGAGCTGCATCTAAGCTATATTAGAGCTAATGATTGCTGAAGAGAGCTGCATGGAGCTTTCTTACCTAGCTTAGCTAGGTAGTTCTTTGCTAGCTGCTAAGTCAAGCTAAGATGAGCTGACTTCTACTGATGTGAGCTAAGGTGAGCTGGGTCTTGTCTTCCTAGAGATTACCTACCTAGTTGGAGTAGCTAGCTTAGGTTAAGTAGCTCAACTCAACCAAGTTGAGCTGAGTTGAGTCTCCGGGATCTGGACTATAGCTAGCCTAAGTTGGTTGAGGTCTTCTTCAGCTAACTAGGCTTAGCTATTTGATGGTAGTAGCTAATCCTAATCAGGTAGAGCTTCCAGTGAGCTATTCTAAGCTAAAGGTGAGCTAGTCCTAGAGGGTAGATATATTTTCAATGGGGCTAGGATTTGGACATGTGTAGGTCCTCGGTGAACCGTTGAAAGCCTCAAAAAATTGATTATTCTCAGCAATAGCAGTATTAAGATTTTTTGCAAGTTTTACCTTTTTAGGATGTTAGGCGGGGTTAGATGTGGAGCTTGTGGAGCCTAGGTGGATGTGGTAAGTCTTTCCTCCATTTTCTTCTAGTTCAATTGCATCTGGTCAAGTCTGTGAGCAATCAATTGGAGATCATCTTGGGTAACGAGGATAGATTGAGTGCCTATCTCATGAATATCGAATTGCGAGTTTGTTGTTCTGGCAAAGGTGTTCACAAATGCATGATTAAAGGAGTTTTCACTCATTTCCTTGAGTAATTCATAGGCACTTTCGGCATCCTTATTTAAGAAGTTTCCGCCACACAAGGTGTCGATGAAATGTCAAAGTTGATCTTCTAATCCATGGTAGAAGATCTGCATTAGTTGCCATAAAGGAACCTTGTGGTGCAGGCAACTTCTTAAAAGATCTTAAAACAATTCCCAAGCATCATGTAGAGTCTTGCCAGATTTTGTTGGAAGGTCATAATAGATCTTCGCAGGAAATTAGTACAACCTATGAGGAAGAATTTCTTTAGGAAAGCACTTTCCAGCTGAGGCGATGTTGTAATGGGTCTGTTAATAGTTCTGAACTAATAAGCGACCTTATCCTAGAGAGATAATGGGAATGGCCGCATCAGCCATAGATCTTCTTGCAAATTACAAGAATAGGATATTTGTCCGAGGAGAGTGAGCTCCTCAAGGTGGATGAATGGATCTTCCTTAGGAAGGACATGGAAGTGCTTAATCAGGTTTAGAACGGCCGATTTGATTTCAAAATCCCCGTTTGGAATTACTACCCTTGGTTTGTCCTCATAATTAGAAGGAACATAAAAATCCTTAAGAGGAACGATAGGCTACTGATGAGGTAGCAGGTTTTGCCCTTGGTTGACTAAGTTTGTTACAGTCCTAGTCAATTGTTGTTGGTTTGCTTGTAGTTGAGCCAGCTGCTAAACCACCATAGAGAAGGGATTAGGCGAGGGGGCTTGATGTTCTTATTGTGGCATCTCAGCATTAGGTAGCCCCAGGTTGGGTAAATGAGGGAAGGGCAAGTAAAAGATGGAGTGGTTAGCTTGTGGATTTTGTGTGGAAGGGTTGGAGGCAAGTTGAGATGTGGATGTGGATGGGTTGGTGGAACTATTTTATTGATTTTCCATTATTTTTTGCAAATAAGAAGAAGAATGAGAAAAAAGAAATCTTTTTGTGCAGGGGACAAAATCAAGTGGTCCCTCCAAGTGCAGAGTTTGGGATAACCGTCCGTGCATATAATGGGAGAATGGGGAGGAGAGGAAGGAAAGATGAGAAGTGTGTAATCAAACAACAAAATTCTAAGCCTAATATTAAGGTTGAATCCTTAAAACCTAAGATTTGGGAACCCAGAAAAGTAAGAAACTACTAATTGAACCCCCTTCCCAAAATCAACCTGGCTAGACTAGAGAGGTGGCTTGGGCCCAAGCATGTCCTAAGAAAATCACCAGGGGCTTGTGTAAACATGTGCCCGCTGTTTGACTTCCCTCCTAGTTTGACATCACATTTAATTAAGGGGATTTGGACAATTAAAGGAAACTTACAGTTCAAATATCAAGCCTAAAATGAAATGAAGTCTTTAGTGGTCAAATGACTACCAATTTTACTTTTAGCTTAGGAACTTATGTGCATAAGGAATGTGATGGATGTTAATTGGGGTAATGCCCGATTATTTCTTTTTTTGGTGTGTACGAATTAGGTGGAAAGTGATGCCCAAGACAAAACAAGAGGTTTTGCAAACAAGGATATTTTTTTGTTGGTGTGTTTTAGGATTTTAATCAAGATTTAATGTCTTTTAAGATTCTCTCTTATTAACGATTCAAACAAGGTTTTGATGTTCCACAAAATAATAGCAAATAAGTTGTTGTTGATGGAAGTCAATTCCTTTAAAATTGATGTAACTAAGAGAGTAAAAAATCCTAAAGTTTGAAAATCCTATGTATGTAGCTCCTAAATGAATCGCTTTTTTAAAAAATCTTTTTAGGTGGTGGTGCAAACAAGACAAACAACACCAGTGCAAACAAGACAAACAACACCATTGCCTGATAGGAAATCAAACAAGGAATCCAAAAGTGATTTTTTTGAGATTTGAAAAACTTTTTTGATATTTTTTTGGAAATTTTCTTCTTACTGGTGTCAAGAGTCAGAATTGATAGATTCAAGGAATTGATTCTGTAGAAACCTCAAATGGACTTAAACATATTTGAGAATTTTATATGATGTAGATAATTTCTCAAGGATTCTAGCAGTATAAAGTTTGTCCAAATGGGTAGAAAAATTAATAAAATTCACACAGTAAGAAAATACTAAGGAAATAAGGTCTGACACTTATTCAATCCATAAATTTTTTTAATTTTTTATATTCTGCTAAATTGCTTGAAAGTTGGACTCAAGGTTCCTGTGTCAAAGAGGTTTCTCTGGATGAAATTTGGTGATTTTAGGAAGCTCCTAAGTGCCTGAACTTGATTTTTAAAAATCAAGATAGAAGTCTGGATTTTCAAAAATCAAACACCAATAAGACTAAGGTGGTGGAAAAATGAAGCAAACAAGCAAAAAAGTGATTTTTAGGGTTCCACCACCCTCAAATTTTCTTGTTTTTGATTTTTTTTGATAATTTAAAGATTTTTTAAGAGATTTTTTTTTAAAATGTGATAGCCTGAGGTACTAACCTGAAGCATGTAGGAAGAAAAGAAACTTGAAACTTCCACTCTAAGTGCTCCAAATCTCGCTTCCACTCTTGTTTTGCTCCTAAACAAAATAAAACACAAAATTCGTGAAGACCAAGTAAGCAAGAGAGAGATAAAAGATGTGACTAAGCCATGCCTCCTCGGCAACGATGCCAAAAAGTGATACAAGATTTGCACGATTCTATAAATGGGGGTTTTAAATGTCATTGCAACGCGTAAAATTGATCTATTTTAAAATTTATATTCCTAGATATGGTGAGTATCTAGGGTCATCCATGGAGGCCAATTTGTTAGTCACATGAAATGATTCTGTCTCTCGCCTCTCAAATCTACACTTATCTTTTTCTATTTTCAATTTTGTTATTTTTTTAGGGTTTTCAAAAATAATCGGGGCAACGGAGTGTGAGAATGTTTATGCTAAAAACTATGCCTATCAACTTACTTCTAAGTGACAAGAAGAAAACCTTTTCTTCTAAGCTCACCCTAGGCAAGTGTGCCTAGGGTAATTAGAAGAAGGTGTGTTGCACTAAGCTATTGGAACATGAAAAACACATTAAGATTAAAATAGAAATTTGGAAGGCAATAAAGATCTTTGTATTATGAGCAAGTTGACAACAGGTTGTTGAATGCTACTTACAACAAAAAGAGACACTACACTAGCTAATACAAAGAAAATAGAGGAGAAGAGAAGTCCTCTAAATATGATGAAGAAATGGTCCTTGCTCCAAGCACAGCAGCTCCTATGCTTGAAAAGAACTCCTCCTTACTTCCAATATGATGGCTCCTCCAAGCTTTCTCCTCTAAGGTGGATGTCCACCACCTTGATGAAGATCTCCTCCTTGCCTGGCTGTCCTTCTAGAGGAAAGCTTCTCCTCCTTGGCATTGCACAAGGGAGAGGTAGAGAGAAGAAGAAGGCACCAAGGGGGTGGGTAGGTTGCCCCCTTGATCTTCTTCTCTTCTTCTTCTTCTTCTTCTTCCTTGGCTATGAGATGTAGGTGGAATGGGTAGAATTTATACTAAGGGAGGATATGGATATGGTGGTGGTTAGATGGGGTAGATATAGCCTAGGGGGGTGGTGGTTGGCATGGGTTGAATGGATGGCTAGGATGGGGTAGTTGTAGTATGGATTGAGGGGATTAAGTGGTGCCACCTTAGGGATGTGGATGGTGGTGGTTATGGCCATGGACACACCCCATGGTTGACGTCAATGGTGGAGGGATGCCTCCATTTTGGCACCAATATGGGGTATTCTAGAAGGTGGAAAAAAGGGAGGGAAAGTAGAGGGTAGGTGTGGCATGAGTGATGCGGTGTAGGGCTAGGATTGCCCCATTTTTTCGGTGCCAGAACAAGGGTTAGTTATGGTAGGTTGGCGCCACTTTTGGTGGTGGCTTTTGGTGGTGGTTGAGGGGTGAAGGGATGTGTGGTGGTGGCGCCAACATGGAATGGGAGTAGGGGTAGCTTAGGTGGACCTAAGTAGGGTTACTTGGTGGAGCTAGTTTGGTGGAGTTTTAGGGTTGGGGTTGAGAGCCAAGGAGGTGAACTAGTTAAGCTATGCTAGCTTAGCTAGTAGATGAGTAGTGGAGAGAGGAGGTAGAGCTACGGTTTGAGAGGAAGAGCTAAAGAGGAGCTGCATCTGAGCTGTACTAGAGCTGATGGCTATTGAAGAGAGCTGCATGGAGCTTCCTTAGCTGGCTTAGCTAGCTAGTTCTTTGCTAGCTACTAAGCCAAGCTAAGATGAGCTAACTTCTACTGATGTGAGTTGAGGTGAGTTGGGTCTAGTCTTCCCGGAGATTACCTAGCTTGTTGGAGTAGCTAGCTTAGGCTAGTTGCTTAGCTTAACCAAGTTGTGCTGAGTTGATTCTCTAGGAGCTGGACTTGAGCTGGCCTAAGCTAGTTGAGCTCTTCTGCAGCTGACTAGGCTTTAATAGGCGATGGCAGTAGCTAGTCCTAGTTTGGTGGAGCTTCTAGTGAACTGTTCTAGGCTGGAGAAGCTAGAATGGAGTTGGGATCAGTTGTCTTGAGCTAGTTTGAGCTGCCATCTAGCTGTGGTGAGCTGAATGGACCTGAGGTGAACTAGCTAAAGCTACCATTCAGTTGAGATGAGTTCATTGGAGCTAAGAATGAGTTGATCTAGCTAGAAGGAGCTAGGATCTAATTGGGATAAGCTGGATCTAGCTGAGATCAAGCTGATGTGGGTTTCTCCTTCATCTTCTGCCTTCCAAAGTGCCAACATTTGCGGGATCTAACTATCTACCTATCCCTGACGCTCAAGTAAATGCATTAAAAATACAATAAAATGCAATGCATGCCTATCCTAAGTAAATGCCTAACTGCAGCTCGAAAACTCCTTTCCAGAGTTAAAACTCTAAGAGCTAGATCAGTTTTAGGGCATAAAAATGATGATAAACTGGCCTTTATCATTCGTCAGGTACCTGCTTTGATGTTTAGATGGTGCTGAACCAGGGACGGGCTTACTCCCAGCAGGTTGTCGGCGGACCAAACAAAGATGTTCGCATTTGTTTGGAGCGGGAGCAACAACTCCTGTACTTTGGAAGGATCAAGGCTCGCTTCGACCTGTACAAGCTTGGTAGCATTGTCAGGATACATCTTTATAGCCATGGCTGAAGAGCCTGGCTGTAGTCTCGAAGTCGCTGGCGAATCAGCTGGATTTACTTCTTGCTGGATTGCTTGGACTTGGTTTCCCTTCTTCCCCCATTTATGTGTTTTGGGGGTCACGACTCCATGGACCTTTCTAGCTCAATCCTTAGGAGCTCACATCTGGCTGTTTGATCCCCATGTACTATTCCTACCCCACAAGGGGATTGGAAGCGCATGAATTGGAAGTATGAAGAGGGGATTAAAACGAAGGCATAGGTAGTCAGGCGGCCCTGAATACCGTCGAATGCCACCATCAATCTAGCCATTATAAACGTAGCCGTTCGATTAAGGTGCTTGTCCCCGTCGTAGACGGACAAGGGGAGGCTAATTTCCCCTTTTGGCATCACCTTGTGGTTGTTGAACCCCACAACTGGGTTAGTTGATGGGGAAAGATTCTCTTCTTTGAAGCCTAATCGGAGTAGCGTCCTGGAGAAGAGGACATCAAAGGCACTACCTTCGTCCACAAGTAACCAGGGTTGCTATTATCCCGCTAGTAGGAGTTTTACTAGCAGTAGGTCAATGTGCTTTGCCGAGTTCGGCAGGGAGGCAAACAACCTGGAGGCTTCCTGCCTAACGAGGCATCTTTCTCCCCACTGAAGAGTGGGGAACATGCTATGGGCTGCCTGCCCGAAAGGGGTGAGTTGCTGATCCGGGGCAGTGTTTACCTAAAAAGTCACTTTGGCCTCTACGCTCATAGACGACAGGAGATGAGCATTTTGGGGTAACCCGGGCATAGCCGCCATAACCTGGTGATGGTACTTAGTTGAGGGGAGCAGGGGTGACACCGTCTGCTGGATCTTGCGGGCTGAGGTGCCGTCAGGCCTGTAGCCCTCAGCAAGGACCATATTAACTCCACAGAATGGCTGACGCCTTTCCTTGTGGTAGTGTTCTGGACCCTCCATGGGCCTTTTGCTCTTATCTTGTCCCTTACTCTACCTAACAAAGTTGGCTAGATTTCCAGGCCGAATCTGGGACTCGATCTGGTCTCATAGATCCCGGCAGTCCTCGGTGGCATGGCCCTGGGCCTTGTGGTACTTGCAGTAGGACCCAAAGTTAGCCCTTCTTTTTCAATGGCTTGGGTAGGGGTAATAGGTTTTTGTCTGTAAACCATACTTTCACCAACACATTTGTCTAGTTCACATCCAGGGGAGTGTATTCTTCAAAATAATCCCGCTTAGTTGGCTGATCATTTCTCTACTCTGGGAAGCTAGCTTTCCACTTATTGAAGCGGCTACCTCCACAGATGGAGATGAGGGTGGACTCCCTCAAGGCTCGCTTCTCTTCGACCGGGCTGGTATTGTATCCATATCCCTCAACCAACCAGCTGCGAGAGTAGAAGGAATCTTCCTGCTCTACAAACCTTGTGGCTCTGTCCTAGAGCTCTACCATATCTCTGGGCGAGAAATTGTTGACGTCATACCAAAACCTTTGAGTCAGGAGTCCTGACTTGAAGTATTGGATGGCAATGAAATCGTGAAGCTGCTTACATTTGAAATATTAGGCCTTAACTTGATCCAAGTAAGATAAAAAAGATTCATTGTTTCACTGACGAATCTTCGACAACATCTCAAGGTTGTCTCTGACCCTCTCCTACCCAGCAAAGTACTGGCAAAACTTGTCTGCCAGTTCTTAGAAGCAGGTGATCTGTCCGACCGGCAGTTCATTGAACCATTCATGGGCCATGCCGGACAGGTAGGATGGGAACACTCGGCAAAGTACTTCTTTGGGGCAGCCATGAACCAACATCATCTGAATATAACTCCCAGCAAAGCTATTGGGGTCCGTCATCCTGTCATTTTGGGCCATGGCAGGTTGCTTGAATTTTTCTAGCAGGGGAGCTGTCATCACCTCCTCGGTGAAAGGATAGGTGGGGACGTAAGCCCATGGGTGTATACCCCACATTGCCCTAGTGACCTGGTGAACAATCTTAAGGATCGAGCCTCCGCTACTGGTAGCCAAGGGTTGAGCTCCTGAGTGCTCTCTCGACAAAGGCGGGTGGGGAATTTTAGGTAGATCTGGAGGAGCCGCCCCTCTCTGGCTACTAAGGTCTCATTTTAACTTTTTGAGTTGTTCATGTAGGTGGGCATTCTTGTCCTCCACCGTACGACACCACCTCTATTGTTCGTCTTCAAGGCTCAATTGGTGGGGCTCCTCCAACGGGATTTTGCTGAACTCCTAGATCTATCTGATCTCCTAGAGTTTCTCAGCGACTGAAAGTTCTTTGGCCCTTAGTGTCGCCAGCCTGTCCTGATACTGTTCTTCCCTCGCTTGGATCTCTAGGAGAGGGTCTTTCCCGGATACCTCCAATAGTTGGTCGGGGACTCCCTGCTTCTCTTTACTTGGCCTGGCTGGCTGAGGGTGTTTTTTGGCAACCAAGACACTTGATTTTGCCTAGGTCAACAATTTCTCAGGGCCGACGTGGGAGGAGTTGCGAGTTATAGGGGCCATCGGAAGGACTCAAGGGTTGGGAAACGTCGTCAACTGATAATCCCTTTCCATAGACGACGCTAATTGATCAAACCTCCTAGGTTATCAGAGGGTTTGACTCAACGATTTAAAGACAAGCAATCACAATGACACAAGAGGGTTGGTGATCCAGTTCCACCACGAAGGGGTATACGTCTGGGGAGACGATGATGCTCCCAACTATTCACTAGTAAGAAGTGATAATACAATCTCTCTTTTTCCTCTAATTACAGGAGAGAGGGCCTCAAGGGCCCCTCTTAGCTATTTATAGTGCTGAAGTTGGTCCTACTGCAAGGTCTTCTGACTGAATACGTCCATTGTCTGGGCATGTATGTTGTCAGACTATTAATTACGACGGCCATGCTGATTGCACCGCAAAAATACACCTGCAATAGTGCCTTCTTGTGCTATTTCTTAGCATTACCTATGCATATTAGGGTTCCATAATCGCATTTGTAAAAATACATGCATGCATGCATTTAATTGAGAGAGGAGGAGAATAAAATAAATGGCCTTGCATTTTACATTTTTTCTCAAGTGCATCTTTGCAAAATTCCCATCTCTATTTTTATTTCTGTTTGATTTTGAAATCTTTCTTTCCAGCGGCTGCATGGAGAAACTTCTTCTCCTCGCACCATTCCCTGCTCTCCATCCCTCTCCCTGCCAGCCGCAGCTGACCTCTCCCTACCATAAGCCATGCACAGCCAGGGCATGGCTGTGCATGGCTTTCTTCTTCTATAAAAAGCCATGGCTTCTACCTTCAAAACAAGCCTGGTCCCAGCCAAGAAAAACCCACCTGTAACTTCTTCTCTAGGCCACCGTCCTCTCCTCCATTTCCCTCCACACGTCGGCCCTCCTCGGAGACACCCGGCGGGCAGGAGCCCTCACTATGGTGCACACCACCACAGTGAGACCACCACCGCCCAGCTCTTCAAAGAGCTGGTGGGCGCGGTGGCTCTTTTCTCTTTTTTTTTTTCTACGTTTCCAGCACCTTCAGCCATGGCCGCAAGCTTCAAGGTCTGAAGCTCGAAGCTCGACGGCAGCAGCAGCCCCAGCCCCTTCCGCACGCACCTGCAAGCGCCCTCGCCCTCAGGGCACGCCTGCAGGCCTCTCCACCTCCTGCTTCTTCGCTCTGTTGCACGCTCGCTTCCGCCCGCAACCAGCCTCTTCACACCTCTGCAGCGGCTGGCCAAGCACCCCAGAGCATCCCAGCAACACCCATGTCGCCCTCGCCTTCCCCCGCGCACACCAACTCCCTCTCCGCGCGCTCTGTCGCGAGCTTCTCCACGCCTGCACCAGGCCAGCGCAGACCCTCTCCCTCGCGTGCCAGCTCGCACGCGCCAGCCGCGAGCCGGCAGCACTCACACCACCTGCAACTCCCAATTGCACGGTGTGATCGACCACTGTAGCCACTATTCACGCGAGTCTGCGCGACACTGTGGCTACAGTGGGGTGACCGAAAAGCTTCTCACTTATCCGATCACTTGGCGCGCCGCAACCAGCCCTCGCCCGTGCGTGCACCCGCCCGCGCATCTGCCAGCCCTCTTCCAGCGCCTGCCTTCACCCGCTTCCTTCACCACATGCACCTGCGAGCGACAGCGCCCACTCCAGCCTTCGCGCAGCACGGTGGGCTGCATCTCCTCTCCGCGCTCTTCGCCCTCTAGCGTGCATGCGCGCCTGCGCGCGAGCTTGAAGTCCTCAGACGTCGGCCCTGGTCTGCAGACGCCTTAACCTCAGCAGCACCCTCTCTCTCTCTCTGCCGTCTCTCCTGCCCTCTCTCTCTCACTCTCTCTCACAACACTCTCTCACTCTCTTCACCGACCTTTACACACACATACACTCACACTTCCACACACACACACACCTATACTCTATTATAAACATATATATATATACGTATACTTATATATATTGATATATATATACATATATTTATATATATATATATATACTTATATTTATACATATAGTAGTACGTATATACTTATGTATTAGTATACATACATATATATATCTATATACTTATATATATACATATACATATACATATACATATATATACATATATCTATATACTTATATATATATATTTGTACATATATCTATACATATATTAGTACTTATATAACTATGTACTAGTCTATATACATACATATACATATATATATACACATATATATACTGATATATATACATACATTTATATACATATATATATAAATATACATATATCTATATATATACTACTACCTAAGATACATATATATATATATATATATATATATATATATATATATATATATATATATATATATGTATATATATATATATATACACACACATATATACACACCTATTTATATATACATACATATATACATATATATACATTTCTAGATACATATACCTATATGCATATATTATTATTATTTATATATATATATATACATCTATACATATATCTATCTATACATTTAGCTACATACATATATACATATACTTATATATATATATATATACATATATATATACACATATATATATACATATATATACCTATTTATAACCACATATACATATAGATATATTTACATACATATATATATATATATATATTTTCACATTATTTACTATACGCTGTATCGCGGGAATATCTGCACCAGTTGCTGATATTCCCTGATACAGAAGTATAAAAAGCATGTTCGCATTCATCTTCCACCATCCATCCTACACCTTACATGTGGTACTTCGTCTTGTTGGTTGCGTCTTTCTAGACGACGACCGACTCGATACCGTGCTACACTCCATCTCCGCCTCCACTCCCACCCCTTTATACATATATAATATATACCTATATATATACTATATTTACTTGATTTCTGTTTCACTTTCCTATTAGCAAAAAGATTAAAATATATATGTATAAAAGAGAAAAGATAATCTTCGACTTGCAGGTACTCCGTCTTGCGAATAGTAAGACCCGTTTTGAACCCTATTTTGGCTCAAAGCCAAGAACTCAATTTTGAGGGTGTGCCTCAAGGACAAAGATTACCAGAAAATAATCTAAATAGAAAAAATACCAAAAACACAATAAACGAACGGAAGAGACTCGTAGGAAAGGCGTAGGAACATGACTTGTACCCCACTTCCCTGAGTTCGACCCTGGGCCTAAAAGTGACCAAGATAAAATGAAGTAGGCCAGGTTAAAAAATTTTGTAAAGAGATGGTTAGGTCCGATTTAGGTTAACCATTATACACATTTCAACAATAAAATCATCATATTAACAACCTATTTGGGTCCGACACCACATCTTTTCTGGCGCCGTTGCCGGGGAAGTGCGCCTTCAAGTAAGTTTCTATTCAATTCGTTTCAATTTTTCTCTTCTCTCTTCACGGATGTCTCTGTTTTTTTTTTTTTTTTGATGTGCAGGTAAATCTGTTGCAAGGAGAAGGCAGGCAGATGAAGTCAAAGACGTGGGCAGATCCAAGGGCGGGAACGAGAGCATGAAAATGCTAACACCGCACTGGAGCTCCGCACTCGTTGCTGCACAAGTAGGTTCTTCTTTTCTTTGCAACTAGGGTTAACTTGTCGCCTTAATAAAAAAAATAAAAACTAAAAAAAAACTAGAAAAACTTCTTGGGATCTCTTGGGGCAAGTGGACTAAAATTCACTTATTTGATTGGTTGTCTTCGCTCCCACCGCCCCGGGATTTCCCACCCTACTTCGCATAGCGAAAATCCGAGAATCTTGATTCTTGAATTTTTCGCTGTGTGAAGTATTCTTTGAGGTAAATAAAAAGATTGATTGCACCCCTCTTTACCTCATTTACCTGCAAATTCGGGATCACATTTTTGGTGGCGAAACTTGGAATTGAGTTGATTCCAACCCCACCACGACTTTTCAACTTGCCTCAGATTCGATCCCGAGTATTTCAACACCAACAATTTTAGTTTCTTTATCTGTTGATTGAGCCTTCTGTGGACATTTTTTTGGTGATTGGGAGCACTTGAATTGAAGTGCTTTGGCTCCCTTTCACACTAATCTAAAACTGATTTGTGCATCCACACATAAAAATCTCCATTTAGGGCAGCCCATTGCATTTTAGCATGCATTACCCAATTGAAATTGAAGAAGGGTTTGTTGGGCTTAAAAAGAAAACTTGTATTCTCACAAAAACTCGGAGATTGGTTGAATTGATAATTCAGAGAAATCCTAAAATTCACACTACTTAAACCTGAAACTCTAAAAGCCATTCACCAATTAAACTTCAATTCGGGGTGATTTCCCCGTTTCATGCTTGTTTTACATACTCTAAAAAATCAATCACTTGGGCATTACCCGTAAACAACGCCCTTCACATTCCAAAAGCACTTGACCCTAAGCCTCTAACTAAAACTGGTAGTAACTTGACCCTTACTAAGGATTGGAGGTCTAACTACCTGCGTGTAGCATCTACGTGCTGGTGAGGGTTCCTGCGTGCTATCGGGTGTCTAAGACTGGGGCAAACGGCCTTTCAATCTGGCCTAGTGGTTCCGCGGTGCTCGCATTCGATTTCGTAGTTCGTAATAGTAGGTAACTTAGATCTTTAGGTCTAAGGGCACACTGTAGAGGTTAGGAATTTGATTGAATTGATTTGTCATCAAGTGTACCTTTGCGGCGACATTTCTCTCATCTCTTTTCCCTTCTCATCTCCCCAATTCTTCCTGTGGTAGTGCATGTTTGGGAGGAGGTCACAAAACCCTGAACTGTTTGAATTGCCTGATAAATCTAGAAAAGAAGCCGAATCTTCCTCCTCCACAAACACGGCTACACGCCCACCCTCAAATCCCGAGGGAGGAAACCGCCCTCAGAACCCCCCAGGTGGTGGAGCCTTAGATCCCATAACCCGCCTCCAAGCCCAAATGGAAATGTATAATGAGCAAATCGAAGCCATTTGGGAAACATTGGAGGAAATGCAGAACCCTCCCAAACGGGAGGAGCCTAGGTCTCTTAGCTCTTATCAGAATCCCGCTGCTACAGAGACCATAGGACAAATTCGGGTCCCCATGGGCGGCGACGACTTTGAATTGAAACCAAACATAATTGGCCTGATAAATTTTCACTTCCATGATCTTGCAAGTGAAGATCCTTTTCTCCACTTGGAAGACCTAACCCGACTGGCTGAAACAGTTAAACTAAGAAATGTCGAGTTACCTATAGTCCTCACGAAAATGTTCCCGTTTTCATTGCAGGATAAAGCGTCGCAGTGGTTACTCACCCTTGGGAGAACCATCCACTCTTGGGAAGAGATGCGAACAGTGTTTCTCAAGAAGTTCTTCCCAATTGGGCGAACCAATGCACTTCCTGCGGAGGGAATTTTATGAATAAAGACGAGAATGGAGCATTCGAACTGTTTGAAAATATGAGCGAAAACTCAATGAACAATGCCTCCATTGTCACCTTTAATCGTACCAGCCAACCCCGTAATGTCCACGAAGTTGACACGGGGCCCTCCCATTCATCCACTGATCTAAGCCTTATTGCACAAAAACTGGATGAAGTCTCCGTCGTGCACAAGAAGCTGGACTAGCTTCTTGCGAATCCCGCCCGATCTCTGGCAAACACCCCCACTTCACCACTTCATCACAATCCAAATTCTTCCAACACCAGGCTTATCCCAAGAAACCCCGTAAGACCTTCCTTACCAAGTGTCGCGCCAAGCGACTCGGTAAGTCATGGGGAAATGGCTTCTGCGTGCCAGTATTTCAACACAGAGGACCAAGCCTCCATGTGTTCGGATGCATACTTACATGCGGACGCGTCTTCTGGCATAGAAGACGCTTGCATCCTAGGGAACAACCCGTTCTCTGCCACATATAACCCAGGATGGCACAATCATCCGAACTTCGCATGGTCCAACAACCCGCAGCGCCAAAACCCCGCGGTGGACCAATGTGACCGTCCGCACTCGTCATCCCAAGGGCTCAGTCTAATCCTATGGCGAATCCGCCATCAAACCCTTGCGTACCACAAACAGAACATGCATCAAGTCCTCTTGACAAATTGATGCGAATGATGACGGAAATGTCAAAGCACCATGAAGAGAACATGACCTCTCTTCAGCACCAATTGGCGTAGCAGAATGCTGAGATCAGTCAACTACGCATGGTGACTCGATCTCAGGGCACTCTTCCTGCCCAACCTGTTCCAAACCCATGAAATTTCGTACCCTGTGGTCCTCAACCACAGGTACGACCTTCTCAGGGGTAGGTTAATCAAATTTTGCAAGCTCCGAGCATTCCACTAGGATTTCAGGCTAATCCCGCTGCAGCACCGCACTCTTATGTCCCTATTGCAAACCCTCCTCCACCGTATGATCCCACTGGACCCGCATCGTCCAATGCTATCACTACGAGGAGCGGTAAGCAGACCATCGATCCGCCTCGACCTGATCCTGGCCTGTCTTCTTCTTCATCGCCCTCTCATTCTGGATGCGCACTGCATTCGCAAGAGGACGATACATCCAAATTGTTGCCAAAATCAGTCCCATTCCCTGAGGCTCTACTGAGGGAGCCAAAAGGAAAAAAGAAAGACATGCAGGCCTTTGATAACCTGCGTAATTTGTTCAGGGATGTAGAAATCAAGGTACCCCTGCTCGAGGCTATCGACCACATACCTACTGTCGCCCGATTTTTCAAAGACTACACAACACCCAGGTGACAGTCAAAGAAAACTAAAAATTCGATGGTTCTCTTGCCTCATGCGAGTTGTGCTATACTGTCAAACCTACCACCGAAGCAGAAAGATCCGGGCACACCACTTATCTCCTGTAGCATCCAAGACTGCAATTTTAACCATGCCCTACTTGATCTAGGATCTTCCATAAATCTCATACCAACCATCATGCTCGAAAAATTTTCCTTAGGAAATCTAAAACCCACCCCTGTCACGTTACAGCTGGCAGATCATTCTGTCAAAATCCCGAAGGGTGTGGTGGAAGATGTGGTGGTTAGGGTCAACAGTCTCTGTTTTCCTGTTGACTTTCTAGTTTTAGATATGGAAGTTCCTAGTTCACTTTCTGATTGTCCGATCATCCTTGGTCGACCTTTCTTGGCCACAGCCCACGCCCATATCGATTGCGAGTCGGGCTGTATCGAGATTGCCGTTGGATCTGAAAAGATCAAGCTTAACATCTTTAAGGCAGCCAAGAACTTCGATTGCAATTGCATCGAGGATGACATGTCTGATGAGGACATGGCTGTCAGCGCATGTATCGGACTAATTTGGACCTATTTGGACTGCTGCGGATTACCTATAAACACTGATGACTGCCTGGCCAACACATATTGTGACGTTCCCCTATCCCACCCTTATCCCGTACCTTCTCCTGACCAGACTTCTGATGAGGTTTTCTCCGCTTCCCATACCTCGTGGTCTGAGTCATATCTGGGCTACTCACCGCCGGTCCACACTCTTGAAGATCGGATTGCCCTTTCTTCCTCACCAAATCAGGCGAATTTGCAAATCCACACTGGGACCTTAAGCCCATATACTTCTCACTGGGGCTATTCCTTTTTGGATCCATCTATCTAAGAAGCCCCTCTTCTTGGCCAATCTGAGGACCAATTCCTTCCTCCTGACTTGTTCTCCAACCCGCCTGGGACACTCTCGTCCCAAGAAATGCCAGATCTTTCACCATCCACTCTCGAGCTCAAAGAACTGCCTAGTACACTTAAGTATGTTTTCCTAGGACCAAATGAAATGCTCCCTGTAATCATCAGTTCAAAATTGACCAGGGAGCAGGAGTGCAAACTAACTAAGGTCCTCATAAAACACAAGGCAGCTATTGGATGGTCTTTATCAGACTTATCTGCCATTAGTCCCTCCTACTGCACTCACCGTATATATACGGAGGAGGAGGCTTCGACCTTCTCGCGAGATGCAGCAACGTCTCAACCCTAATATGCAGGTCGTTAAAAAAGAAATTATTAAGTGGCTGGATGTGGGTATAATCTACCCGATCAGCGATAGCCCCTGGGTGAGTCCGATTCACATTGTGCCCAAAAAGGCAGGACTCACCATCCGTGTCAATGACAGGGGCGAATCCATCCCCACATGCACTCCTACATCTTGGAGAGTGTGTGTGGATTATAGGAAACTCAATGCTGCAACCAAGAAAGATCACTTTCCGCTACCATTCATTGACCAAATCCTGGAGTGGTTAGCGGGAAATAAATTTTTCTATTTCTCGGATGGATTCTCAGGATATAACTAGGTGGCAATTGACCCCCGAGACCAAGAGAAAACCACTTTTACCTGCTTGTTCGGCACCTTCGCATTTAGAAGGATGCCGTTCGGACTTTGCAACGTGCCAGCAACTTTCCAGAGATGCATGCTGGCGATATTCCATGACATGGTGGGTGACTTTCTCGAGGTCTTCATGGATGACTTTTCGGTCTTTGGACCATCTTTCGACGAATGTCTTGCCAACCTGACTCGTATGCTTAGGAGATGTATTGATGTAAATCTCATGCTTTCCTGGGAAAAAAGTCATTTTATGGTGCATGAGGGAATTGTTCTCGGACATATCATTTCCGATAGGGGTACCGAGGTTGACAGAGCTAAGCTTGATGTCATTGCTGATTTACCTGTGCCTGGCTCTATCAAACAAATCCGCTCCTTCCTGGGACACGTCGGTTTTTATAGGAGATTCATCAAAGACTTCTCCAAAATTTCTTGACCCTTAACTCATCTCCTATCAACTGACGTACCCTTCGATATGGGCCCCGACTGTATACAAGCATTCACGCAGCTGCGTAATGCTGTCACCAAGGCCCCTGTTCTTCAGCCGCCTGATTGGTCCCTTGACTTTGAACTTATGTGTGACACTTCCGACCTTGCAGTCAGAGCCATCCTGGGACAAAGATGCGATAGACACCCCTTCATGGTGTACTACGCCAGTAAGACGTTGGACGAGGCCCAGTGTAATTATACTACCACTGAAAAAGAACTACTGGTTGTCGTCTTTAAGCTGGAGAAATTCCGCTCTTACCTTTTGGGCTCTCACGTTATTGTTTTCACTGATCACGCAGCCATTCGCCATCTCATGCACAAGAAGGATGCCAAGCCTAAACTAATTCGTTGGATCCTTCTGCTCCAAGAATTTGACATTGAGATTCGCGATAAGGCCAGAGCCCAGAATGTTGTGGCTGATCACCTTTCCAGATTGGACCCTGACCATGTTGGACTTACTCTGCCGATCAATGAAATTTTTCCTGATGAGCACTTATTGGCAATAAATGTGGCAAGTGGATCGTGGTATGCCGACATTGCCAATTACTTTGCTTCTGGATCCCTTCCACGTGGCTGGCCTAAAAACCAGCGCGAGCGTCTCATGGCAGAAGCAAAGTATTATTTCTGGGATAATCCACTTCTTTTTTGGATAGGTGTTGATCAAATCATCCATTGCTGTATTCCTGACAGCGAGTTCCCAATGTGCTATCCTTCTACCACGATCAGGCATGCGAAGGCCATTTCTCTGGGAGGAAAACTGCAGCCAAGGTGTTGCAGTGCGGTTTCTTTTGGCCCTCCCTTCACCAGGATGCACACAATTATGCCAAGCATTGGACTAGGTGCCAGTCGTTAGGGTCAATGTCACATCGTGACATGATGGCCTTGCAACCCATCCTAGCTGCGAAAATCTTCGACATCTAGGGAATTGACTTCATGGGTCCCTTTCCTCCATCTAACGGCTTCGAATTCATCCTTGTGGCCGTTGACTATGCTTCGAAATGGATCGAGGCTATTCCCGCGCGCCGTGCTGACCATGTTATTTCCACCCGATTTGTCAAAGACCACATCTTTGCGCGCTTTGGGATCTCTCGAGCCATTATCTCGGATGGAGGAAGCCACTTCACCTATGCTTCTTTTCGGGCACTTATGAGGAAATACGGAGTCCACCATCGTATCGCATCCCCGTATCATCCTCAGACGAACGGCCAGGCAGAGGTGTCGAACCAGCAAATCAAGCAAATTCTCCAGAAAATGGTTCGGCCTAACCTAAGGATTGGTCCGACAAGCTGATTGACGCACTTTGGGCGTATCGGACCACCTTCAAGGCTCCCCTTGGTATGTCTCCGTATAGAATCATTTACGGGAAGCCTTGTCATTTACCCATGGAGTTGGAGCACCGTGCTTATTAGGCGGTTCCCCAATGTAACCTCGACCCAGACCTGTGTGGCCGAGAAAGGAAACTCCAACTCCAGGAGCTGGAAGAGCTCCGTCGTGAAGCCTATGATTCTTCTATAACCTTCAAACAACGCACTACGGCTTTTCACGACATCCGTATTCGGTGGAAAGAATTTGAGCCATCTCAACAAGTTTGGCTCTATAATGGCCGACTCAAATTCTTTCCTGGGAAATTGAAGTCCAAATGGACTGGTCCTTTCCTGGTCTCAAGACCATTCCCCAACGGGGCCGTCGAGATCGAAGATCCCAAATCTGGGCGTAAATTTATGGTCAACGGGCAGCGTTTGAAACCCTATCTGACTCATGAACCTGCCCCCGTTGGAGAAACCGTTGCCCTGCTGGAGGGTAACTAATTCTTTGCCTCATTCTGAGTCCAACTGGGGACGTTAAATTTAGCGCTCATTGGGAGGCACCCCAACAACACTCACCATTCACCATCACTTTTCACGCCACTATCACGATCACTTCACTTTTCACTTCACCACCCACCATCCACCCACCCTACCACCCTGCTGTATACCCTACACTTCAGCTCTCGTTACCCGATCTTTCGTCCTTTCTCTACCCTTCCCTGCATGCATATGAGGACATAGCATCATTTGGCATGGGGGGCTGGATAGGCATCCTTAGGATCTGGGTATTTTAGGGTATCATGCAGTTTCTATATATATATCTAAAAAAAAAAATGGTGTTTAGTAATGATCTAAAGGCTGAAACAAAAATACAATAAGTGTTTATGGATATTCAACCTCTATTTTGAAGACTTTCTAGGCCACAGAAGCTTGATTCGCTCAGGTTCGGCTTAATTCACTTGAGCATTAACAAAATAGATCGGAATCTCTCCTAACTAAGGACGTATTCTTGTACCTAAGACACCAGTACAAGATCCGTTGGTTTGCTTTTACTTGAGAGCTTAAGTAAACTTGGTTCACACTACACATATCAGGAAAGACCAGGTGAACATAAGATCCAACCCTAGTGTTCAGTAGGGAAGGTGGAGTCCTTACCTGTGTGCGCAGGTAGACTTTTTATCCCAGGTTTTAGTCTTGTGTTTAGGAGCGACTCTTTCCACCAAAAAAAAAAACTCTCCCACCAAAAAGAAAAGTGTGCTCCTCCAAATAATGTTGTAAGAGATAAACTGATACGTGTTTCTACAAAAAAAACAAAAAAGATGCAAATGAGTCAGTATATCTCGCAAATGTCTGTAAAGTCTCTACCCTAAAAAGTTCTTCAGGGCAAGTCACAAATACCCTATTTTCCTATGAGCCACAAATGTCAGAAAATGGGAGCTGAGTTTTCCGTCATCTTCTTAAGGGTCAATCCGAAAACACAAGCTGAAACTGTGACCAACTTGTACCTAAAGATTCATGAAACCCTGGACTTGAGTCTTAATGTTCATCTGGTTAGTCTTGATCCTTCACTAAGCACAAACCATAATCTCTTGAGCTCTCGAGTACGGCAAAAACCTCTTGGGTCCTGGAAATCGTACTTAAGGTTTAAATATCAAGAGTCCTGGTTAGTCGAGAGATGATCTTTGTCATGTGAGACTTAAAGTACTCGCAATCTTCTCTACAATTGGTTCTCACAATATCCAACAATAAACACACCTATGTCGCCTCAGAAGAAAATCTTCAGCTTAAAGATCATTTCTAAATACTACAAAAAATGTTTTGCTAGGGACTAGCAAAAGATAGGCATGGGGATATGATTGCACCGCAAAAATACACCTGCAATAGTGCCTTCTTGTGCTATTTCCTAGCATTACCAATGCATATTAGGGTTCCATAATCGCATTTGTAAAAATACATGCATGCATGCATTTAATTGAGAGAGGAGGAGAATAAAATAAATGGCCTTGCATTTTACATTTTTTCTCAAGTGCATCTTTGCAAAATTCCCATCTCTATTTTTATTTCCATTTGATTTTGAAATATTTCTTTCCCGCGGCTGCATGGAGCAACTTCTCCTCGCACCATTCCCTGCTCTCCATCCCTTTCCCTGCCAGCCGCAGTTGACCTCTCCCTACCATAAGCCATGCACAGCCAGGGCATGGCTATGCATGGCTTTCTTCTTCTATAAAAAGCCACAGCTTCTACCTTCAAAACAAGCTTGGTCCCAGCCAAGAAAACCCACTTGCAGCTTCTTCTCCAGGCCACCGTCCTCTCCTCCATTTCCCTCCACACGCCGGCCCTCCTCGGAGACACCTGGCGGGGAGGAGCCCTCACTGTGGTGCACGCCACCATAGTGAGACCACCACCGCCCAGCTCTTCAAAGAGCCAGTGGGTGTGGTGGCTCTTTTCTCATTTTTTTTCACCTGCAGCTTCTTCTCCAGGGCACCGTCCTCTCCTCCATTTCCCTCCACACGCCGACCCTCCTCGAAGACACCCGATGGGCAGGAGCCCTCACTGTGGTGCACACCACCATAGTGAGACCACCACCGCCCAGCTCTTCAAAGAGCCGGTGGGCATGGTGGCTCTTTTCTCTTTTTTTTTTCTACATTTCCAGCACCTTCAGCCATGGCCGCAAGCTTCAAGGTCTGAAGCTCGAAGCTCGGTGGCAGCAGCAGCCCCAGCCCCTTCCGCGCGTGCCTGCAGGCACCCTCGCCCTCAGAGCATGCTTGCAGGCCTCTCCGCCTCCTGCTTCTTTTCTCTGTCGCACGCTCTCTTCCGCCCGCAACTGGCCTCTGTGCACCTCTGCAGCGGCCGGCCAAGTACCCCATAGCATCCCAGCACCACCCGCGTCGCCCTCGCCTTCCCCCGCACACGCCAACTCCCTCTTCGTACGCTCTGTCACGAGCTTCTCCGTGCCTGCAACCGGCCGGCGCAGACCCTCTCCCTCGCGCGCCAGCCCGCATGCCCCAGCCACGAGCCGGCAGCACTCACACCACCTGCAACTCCCGGTTGAGCGGCTCGACCGACCACTGTAGCCACTATTCACGCGAGTCTGCATGACACTATGGCTACAGTGGGGTAATCGGAAAGCTTCTCACTTATCTGGTCACCAGGCACGCCGCAACCGGCCCTTGCCCGTGCGCGCCCGCCCGCGCGTCTGCCAGCCCTCTTCCAATGCCTGCCTTCGCCCGCTTCCTTCACTGCGTGCACCTGCGAGTGCCAGCGCCCACTCAAGCCTTCATGCAGCACGGTGTGCTGCGTCTCCTCTCCGCGCCCTTCGCCCTCCAGCGCGCGCTTGCCTGCATGCATGCCTGGGCGCAAGCTTGAAGTCCTCAGACGTCGGCCCTGGTTTGCAGACGCCTTAACCTCAGCAGTGCCCTCTCTCTCTCTCTCTCTGACGTCTCTCCTAGCCTCTCTCCCTCACTCTCTCTCACAACACTCTCTCACTCTCTTCACCGACGTTTACACACACATACACTCACACTTCCACACACACACACCTATACTCTATTATAAACATATATATATATATCTATCTATACATTTAGCTACATACATATATACATATACTTATATATATATACATATATATATACACATATATATATATACATATACGTATTTGTAACCACATATACATATAGATATATTTACATATATATATATATTTTTTCACATTATTTACCATACGCTGTATCGCAGGAATATCTGCATCAGATGCTGATATTCCCTGATACATGCGTACAAAAAGAGTATTCGCATTCATCTTCCACCATCCATCATACACCTTACACGCGGCACTTCGTCCTGTTGGTTGCGTCTGTTTAGACGACAACCGACTTGACACCGTGCTACACTCCATCTCCGCCTCCACCCCCACCCCTTTATACATATATAATATATACCTATATATATATACTATATTTACTTGATTTCTGTTTCGCTTTCTTATTAGTAAAAATATTAAAATATATATATATATATAAAAGAGAAAAGATAATCTTCGACTTACAGGTACTCTGTCTTGCGAATAACAAGACCCATTTTGAACCCTGTTTTGGCTTAAAGCCAAGAACTCAATTTTGAGGGTGTGCCTCAAGGACAAAGATTACCAGAAAAAAATCTAAATAGAAAAAATACCAAAAGCATAATAAACGAACGGAAGAGACTCATTATAGGAAAGGCGTAGAAACTTGACTTGTATCCTATTTCCCTGAGTTCGACCCTGAGCCTAAAAGTGACCAAGATAAAATGAAGTAGGCCAGGTTAAAAAATTTTGTAAAGAGATGGTTAGGTCCGATTTAGGTTAACCACTATACACATTTCAATGATTAAATCATCATATTAACAACATATTCGGGACCGACACCACATGCCATCATTTATTATTGATATGGTCGTGTTGGACTTTTTCTACCGCTTTCCTATCACCATTGGTGCTGGATCCTCTGGTGGGTCGAGTTTATCCGACCTACCTATATTCGAACCTTCCTTGGTGGGAGCGGGTCGGATCAACCTGCTTGTTTCACTTTCGAGTAATCGGACCTCTTTTTGAGCTTCTTGCATAGTTTTAGGTTCGAAGGTACTTTTTATACCTCATTAAGCACTCTTTCAATAGTTGTGCACTACATGTTCAACAATTTAGATAATGGGATATCAATCTCTCACCATCTTAATTTCAATAAGATGCCTACAACAATCCGAATAGAATTATTCATACTTCTTAAGAAATATAATATTTTTTGGCACTTGATTTTGTTTGTATTCATCTTCTGTATCTTCGATAGATTTATATTCAAATCGTACTAAATTACACATATTCATTACGTTGATTAGACTAAAGTTTTGAATCGTCAAGCTATTGACTCCTCTTTATAATCCTAAGGCTTCTATCAATTGATTCTATGCATAGAATAGCATATCTATCTATAAAAGACTATGTACCTCCACAAGTAAAATATCATCGTCACAATGTTATTGTTTTGATCATTTGGGAGAGGAGAAACATAGTTTTTATGTTCTTCTAAATTGTATTCCCGCTGTGAAGCGTGGATTGAACTACTTAGTACTTCCTAATTCTAAAGAAAACCTCTTTTGAACATGTGGTTGCTAAAAGCATGTTTTGTTGCAGTGTGGAGGTTGTGGGCGTGGGATGGTTTGTGATGGGTTCGATGGAAGGGTGGAGGAGAGAGCGCGGCAGGGGGATGTGTGTTTGGAAGGAATTAGGGCATTTGCCGGAGAGAAATGCTTTGTCCATATCTTTTTTTAAGGTCAAAACTTACGTCCCTTAGGAAAAAGGGGTTACACATCCCAAACATTACATATGTTGTCTCAGAGGGCATATGTGGTGTGAAATCAAGGATTAGAATAGCTTGCTTGGATAATGACTTGAAATGGAATTTGTGCCAACTATTGCTCTCTGCAGGAAATGTGTCAGAAGGTGAGATGATGGTAGATCTTGATATTACCGATTGGAATATCGTGAATGATGCGTTGCAATGGCCATTGACGGGGATTTTCATCGTTCACATGTGTAAAACTCTTCCATATAGAGCTTTCACCAGCACCGGAAACTTCGCTTCTCAATCGCACCGCTCAGTGATCTCAGGGAGAAAAAACCAAGCCCAGATATCACTTTGCAAGCTTGATTTTTTGGCTAAGAAAAGGGAGATAAATGTTTTTTTTTTTTTCTCTTTAAAGTATTGTAAAATAGCAAGTGAATGTTGCTAAGCAAAATTATCTAAGATAAATAATAGAAAAGTTTTGCCCTATAATCATGTTTCATTTTGGAATATCTTGTGAGTCAACAAAAGAATTTTGGTGGCATGTATTTTTTTCTCACTAAATTATTTTTGAAGTTTCATAATAGATTTTATAGAGGCACATGCATCTAGCACTAGTGTAAATTTTTTGCTTAACAAAAGAAATTTAGCGACCTACAATAACTTTTATAGTAAATTATTATTTAAAAATTATATGTACTGATATATTTATTTGTCATTGATATTAATTATTGTTCAACAAAAAAATTATAATAATATATATACATAAATTATTACTAAATATAACATAATAACTAGGAATATGATACATTTAATATTATAAATTTGTCACTAAATATCATTTTTATTTTAGAGAAGATAAAAGGCAAGAGGGAGGTGGGACAAGACAAAGGGGAGTAGAAGCGTAGCAAGGAGAAGAACAAGACAGGTATAGTCAAAGGAAAGGATGGAAGGTATTGGGGAAATTGGCTACTAATACATGGGAAGAAGAATATAAGGGGAAATTTGGTTTACAAGTTAAGTGTGTTTATATGAGATTAATTATTTAATTTATCACTTAAGTCACCTCTATTTACGTCAAGTGAATTGGACTTAACTAGTCATAAAATTATTCTGTTATTTTTAGATAATAACTTTAATCCCTCGAAACATTCCAATGAATTAACTCACTGATTTTACTATTTCTTCCACTCATCTCTTATTTCTCTGCTTATTTCCCTTAGCAAATAAGCCCTAAGCATACATTGCCTATGTTTCCTCATCCAAATTCCTAAGCAACATAATATGTATATCTTACATGTCATTAAGAGCTATGGCAATGCTAAGATGTTCCAAGTTAAAACGATTAAGTCAACAATAAAAAATTATAAGATCATGATTTAAAGAAGCATAACAAAATAATATGTCAAAATAATTTTTTTAATTTACACACTAGACGTAAAAGACAGAAAAAAAAAAAAAAAGAGCCTTCATCGAACCAGAACAGTCATGTTCCTTATTCGGTACATGCAAGAATGGGTTGCCTTAATTTTGGCGGTTTATGACTGAGAAAAAAAATATCTCCAAAAGCAAATATGGATAGAATGGTTATATTGTCGGAAGATTAAATCGTATAGGAAAGACAAGTTTTTTGAGAAATTAGATTATTCTAAGTGAGCAGATGAACATATCTGATAATTCCCGTAGCAGTATCAACACATAAAATTGCTAAGCATAAAAACTAATTAGTAAAATCACCAAACATAAAATACAAGTAGTCCCCAAAAATCAAAAAAAGATTGACAACAATGGTAGAAAATGATGAGAAGGATCGTGGCTTCAATGGATAAAAGATAAGAAAAATTAGGATAAGAAAAGAAGCTCGCTCTTGCTTGGTGAGTTGATGCAAAATGGCTCAATGGAGTGAGTAGGAGGAAAGTATCTGATAGCGGATGACAATAACGAAGGCTTGGCGACAAGTTACATAAAGGGAGAGAGAGTCTAATTTGAAAAGATAGAGAGCAATAAGTAACGGCAAGTAATGAGTCGGATACTTTTGCCATCGAGGGTGTTGTAAGAAAGACAATTCAAGAGGTAGGGGATATCACATGTTGATCGGATTTTCAAATTAATTGCATGACGGGAGATGAATTATTTGTGTTGAAAATCTATACTGTATCCTTTTAAGTATCATATATCAATATATTTTTTTAAATTATAACATTGTTATGAAATTTTTATATAAATGTCATTGAAACGATTTTAAAAGTTATCTTTTCATCATCACTTCTTAATATTAATTTAAATATTTTTAAAAAGATCACATCATTTTTCAAAATTATTACTCTCTCAACTAACATCGTCTAAAAAATGATGAATAAATGATGAATAATATCCTTATAATATATTTTCTTTTTATTCCCTACGTTACCTTCCCCGTCCTTCCTCGTCCCAACTCCACACCAAACCCTATCCACCCCCGCCTCCCCATTACTCCCTCCTTACTATGCACCACCGCCACCTTTGCTCCCCTTTACCCCATTGCCTTTTATTGACCACTCTCTCAAGTTTGAACACCACCACACCTTTGGCTTGCTCCTCCTGCGGTTGGTGCTTACCACTCGTGCTCTCACATCATGACCACCACTATTATCTCAAGCATTCCCCTCTCTTCCCTTCTTGAAAAGACTTAAGTACGACAATCTCCGGTGCTCTTCTTGTAACGCCCCATGGCTGGAATGCTCGCTAAAGTGGAGTGTGGAAGGAGGTTTTACAAAGCAAGTGTCGTGAATCTCTCAATTGGGTGACAGAGAACATCCTTCTCCCTCTACACACGTGCGCATGATTTTATAATCGTACGTTATTTTTCCTCTTTTTCCCTTTTGCTTTGTGTCCGTAAATCGATGTACCTCGGTGCAAAAAGTTTTGATTTTTTCAAACAAAAACAGCAAGTGAGGACCTCCACCTTCTACAAAAAGCTCTACACCTTGCAAGATGGTGACTTTGGTGGCCAAGTAAGAGAGGCCAAATAGAGGCTCGACTCTAGATTGGTAAGTCTCGAGCCATAATGAAATATTTATGGCTTCTGATCAGATGGTTAGCTATCGAATGATTTGTTTTTGTGAGTTTTCTTATTAGGTGGTAGATGGACATGGGGAGTAACGTGGGAGGTGTGTTGGTGAGACTACGGAGGGAGTTAGTGGTGATGTGGTGGAGGAAGAGGAAGAGTTAGAGGTTGAGGAGCTGGGAAGGGGAGTGTGTGGTGTGCTTGGAGGAGATGGGAGAGGAGGAGGAGGTGGAAGAGCTACAATATGGTCACAGGTTCCATAGGCAATGTGTGGGGGTGTGGCTTCAAGAGGAATAGTAGGAGGAAGATAAGGCAGGGACCAAAGAAGGAGGTAATTATGACAATGTGCTTATCCACCACATACAACAAAGCGAATTTGGTCGGAGGAGGTGGAAAAGAGGGGGATCGAATGAGTACAGGTGTCATCTATGATAGTGAAAAAAATGAGGGAGGAGGAAAGAGTTGAAGGAGGAAGATGGTGTCTTGATGGAGGAGGAGGTAAGGAAAAGGGGCAAAAGAATGGGAGGAGAAAAGAAAATTTTCATAATAAAAAATATAAATTTTTATTATACTTTAGTCACCTGTCCTTACATTTAACAATTTCAATTAATAGAATAATAATTATAAAAGTAAGGTTACTTTTCCATCGGCATTTAGAATAATACTCTAAAGTATATGATAAAAAAAGTAATTTTTAAAATTTCAATAATATTTATATAAAAATCCCTATTTTTAAAATCCCTATTATTAATATTTTAAAAATAGGTGAATCCAAATTTTCCAATGAGAGATAAAAATCTTATTTGATAATATTTCTTTAAAGTAAGACTTGTTTGGAAAGAGGGGCGGTGGTCCTCCGTAGCTATCCCCCCTGATTCCACCCTTGCATGAAGCTGGTTGCACTTCGTCTAAAATGACAAACTATAACCATTGATCCATCAATTTAGAAAATTAATAAAAAAACTACTGAACCATCAAGTTCATGGGCAAATTGAGATCCAAGATTACGTATTTTAAAGTAATTTTTTAAAGAGAATTCTGCTAATCTCGATTCTTCCACTTGCCCCGATGCATTCGAAGCGTCCACCACTACCTCAAAGAGGTTGGGCATTCAGCCCCCACCGACATCCGAATCCACCAGGCTCTGCCGGTAAGGTGTACCGCATACATAGGTCAGGTTCATTTTATCTAAATTCAACTCATGTTTTTTTTTGTTTGAAATTTTTTTAACTCAATCGAATCAGTTACACAACGGAACTTAACTCAAATCAACCAATAAAAATTAGGTTGGATTTATCGAGTTGAGTGGGTTATTAACTAATCAAATGATTCAAAATTTATATTTATTCCAGGTATATTTTCTATGTCCTTAATATTTAAATATAAAATAATTTAAATTCATAAATAACTTCTATCTTTCAAAATAATGAATAAATTAAGTAAAAAAAATTCGATAATTGTCTAACAGTAATTGTCTCCTTCTCGTATAAAAGTAAACACATACTACAAAATACTTAACTTATCAATGTAATTTTTTTTCAAAATTTAGGCATTCAAAATAAAGAATTAGACGAGAACTTAAATAATTTTTTACTAATGAGAAAAAAAATCAAGATATACTTGTGGATGTCTTTTAATTTTGTCTAAATAAAGAATTAAATAAGAACCTAAATAATGATGTTTAATTCAAATGTCGAAGTTTGAATGCTTACATTGAAGTTTCATATAATTTAGGTTAAATTAAGAGAAGGTAGAGAGAAAGGTGGATGGTCAAGAGAAGGGGTGATGGCTATTGGCTATGGTGGAGGAAGGCTGGTGAGGAGGTGGTAGGCTGTGTGGTGGTGGTGATGGTAGCAACTCTGGTGATAGGTTGGGAGATAGGAAGGTAGAGAGGATGATGGATAGCTAGTGAGGGGTGGTGGGTTGTGTGGTGGTGGTGTTGGTGGACCAGTGATAGCAGGCCAGCGACTTTGGTGGTAGGCTCAGGTTGGGCGGAGG
The DNA here is from genome assembly GCA_037157565.1 of Thalassia testudinum. Taxonomy (NCBI): domain Eukaryota; kingdom Viridiplantae; phylum Streptophyta; class Magnoliopsida; order Alismatales; family Hydrocharitaceae; genus Thalassia; species Thalassia testudinum. The sequence goes on from JAZHRO010000014.1 coordinate 19,746,154, forward strand.
GGAAGGTAGAGACGATGATGGATGGGTGGCGAGGGGGTAGTTGGCTATGTGGTGATGGTGGTCGTGGTGGCAGTGGCTCTAGTGAAGGGAGGTAGTGGTTGTCACTAATATAAAGGAGGAAGAGAGGAAGGAGAAAGATGCTAACTTTGAGCGGCAATGACGAAAACAATAACAATGAGAAGGGAGCTGCAAAAGAGGTTAGTGGCGACAACGAGTGAGGAAACTCAGTTTAGGGTTGTGAGTGAGAGAGGGAAACTGAAAAGAAGCGCATGATGGAGAACGCACAAGGAGAGAGAAAAGTGAAATTAAGGGAACAGTGTGCATTATTTGAGTGGGTTTTTTTCCCCTTTCAAGTATAAATAGGGTGGCATTTCTTTTCTTTAAAGTTTAGAGTGGTGTGTGTATTAGGTTGAATGGGGTTATGGGTTAGGTTGAGTTTATTTGACCTCAAATCCAATCCAACCCAATCGGGTTGGGTTTGGATTGAATCCTACCCGTGTACCCTCCTATTTACAAGGGTGATAATTCACATTTTAGCATAGAATATGAGAGGAATAAATTAGAAAGGATATTTACTTAGAAAACTAAGTTAAATAATAAGATAAAAAGAAGGAGTGTGGTGATATAATGCTAGTAGATGATTTTTTAATATTATAATATAAGTGTGAATGGATTGATGTAATATAATAAATATAGTTAATCAGTATATTATATTAGAATTAACATATTTTAGTATAAGAAAAAACTTTAAGTTGTTTCCCACGTTTTATTCAACATCCTCTCTTATCAAAAAGGAAGGTTCACAGTTGGTGAAATGACCCTTTTCTAGGGTCATTAGGCATTTCTGGAATCCGTAAGGATTTTCTTGTAGTTTTAAACCCCTTATCATTTGTTTTGGGGGTTGTGAGGGGAAGAGGGAAATTGTAGGGACGTTCCCGCAATTTTCCCACCACCTCTCATCATACGCACCCCATTCCCTCCCCCTCACCTCTCATGCCTCACCTCTTCCCCCCCCTATAGCGACTACTATCCCCTCCTCCATGCCGTCCCCCTCACCCCCACCCTCCATATATACCCCCCTCCTCCTCCTTCTGTTCCGACACCGACAGTTGAGAGGAAGCAGGAGGAGAGAGGAGAGAGCAGGGGGACTTGAGGGAGAGAAAGGGCCTGAGAGCGGAGGAGCCGAGGTGGTGGTGGTGCTGCTGTAGCTTCTGTGGCGAGAAAAGATTAAAAAATGGTTTTGCGGAATCATTTTTCCGTAGAATCATACGTCTAGAGTGACCTCCAGACGTCGAGTTGGATGTCTGAAGGTAGTATCAGATGACTGGTAAAGCATTTTCTTTCCATTATTTTCCTGCCAAAGTCTTGACCAAGTACACGCATGTGTTCAGAGGTTAGGAGGTGCATCAGCGCGAGGACCGAGGTAGTTTCAGATGTTCGGGATCATCTCCAGACGTCTGAAGGCACCCATAGACGTCTGCATTGAGTCCCAGATGTCTGAGGATGGCGCCCAGAGCAAGGTATGCCTGTGAGTTATTTTAAGACATCTGATTTTAGTAAGGATTGGTGTTTCTGGGCCGTTCAAGGCCCAAACGGTGTCAATTTTCCACAAACAAAATGTCTTTGGTTTCCGTTCAAGTTTCTCTATGTAATGGTACTTTGTCCGTGTCATTTTGAACACTTTTAACCTGCCAACCCCTGTCATAGGTCTCCAGTCTGTCGAGTATACGGGATCTGCGGAGACGTTGGGAGCTACTGTACGAGCCCCCATTCCACCCGATTACCCTGGTAGAGTGGTTATTACCCTAATCTCGAAATTAATAAAGTGCATACATAAAATTAGTTAAACCTAGGATGTGAGATGAACCCTAGGAAGAAGGAAACACATGCTTTTGAATACATTTATTCGATTGAACCCTAGGTTGTGACATGAACACTAGGGCTAGAGGAAATGCATATGTAGAGAGATGAATGATTGAATAAATCATGAGCTGCCTGTACTACCTGAAAGGAATCACCTTATGAATAGAAAAACAAACTCATATGGCGATAAATATGGAAATTGAGCTACCTGTTCTGTATGTAACAAACCAGATATGAAATAAGAAAAGTTCATGTACGAACCTTACGAGGAATGTAGAACAAGACAAGAATACTGTAGTACGGAGAACCGGATGGTTCTGGAACATGCCACCACAGGCGGCTGTTCGGACTTGGTTTAGGGAGGTGAGTTGGCCTTCGTTACGTAGTACCGAAGAGAGTAGCTATCCCTTGTAGAGTAGAGGGGAGTTTGCCACCCCTTGGGTGGAGACCCGAGGTGGGTTTGGCCACTCTACGTCTATGTCGACTCCTGTTGGCCCTCGCGTATGTGGTACTGAGGAGAGCTACTTAGTGTAGGGGGGAGCTAGCTGCCCCAGGGGGCCTGGGGTTAGGACTGGCCACCCTACACCGACTCTTGTTAGGCCCACTGGGCAAACCGGGATAGTCAAATGAGGGTATGTGATAGCGAAAATACGCGGTTTGTTAATTAGGCAATTTAGTGTCGTTACAACGCGTAAATCCGCTTTCGCTTTTAAATTTGTAAGACCTAGATAGTGGGGTATCTAGGGTCATCCAAGGAGGCAATATGTTTGCAAAATTAAGGTCTCTTGCTTGAAAATAGAAATCACCTTTCTTTTTGGTCTTTTCAACTATATCATATATTTTTTTTTTGGGTTTTGAAATAATGAGAGAAAACACGAGTTGTTGACGAAAAAGTAAATAACATCTACACGATTACTAAGCTAACACCTAAGTGACAAGTAATTCCTCTTCCTAAGCTCACTCTAGGCACATGGAGGCCTAGAGTAATTAGGGAGAGGGAGTGAAGAGTGCTAGAATCACAGCAATCAAAATACAACTAAAAGAAATTGCAAAGAAGGCAACTAGATTAATGAGAAAGTGTTTTATAGAAAAACCTAGTAGATGAATGCTTCAACTACTAGATAATTATAATAAATAAAATAAAACACAAATCCTCTAGGTAGATGGTGAAGAAGAGGGCTTCTTGCTCCAAGCTTGGTAGCCCCCGAGCTTGAAAAGAGTCCTCCAACTCCTTCCTTGCTATGCTACACCAAGGTGATGTCCTCCAAAGCAAGTACTAAGGGAGCGTTCCCTAAGCTTTTCTCCAAGGGTGGACGTCCACCCTAGATTCTTCTCCTTTGCCTGGCTGTCCTCCTTGAAGTAGAAAAGTCCTCCTCCTTGGCACGGCCCAAGTTGAAGAGAGTGGGGGAGAAGAAGGCACCAAAGGGGTTGGTGATGTGCCCCCTTAATCTTCTTCTCTACTCCTCCTTGGCCGTAGGTATAAGTGGATGTAGGTGGAATAATACACTAATGGAGGATGCTCTAAAATGGTGGTAGGTGGTGGGTTTATATAGAGTAGGAAGGGGCTAAGGTGACTCTTGAAATGAAGGGCTAAGATGGGAAGATGGAGGTGGTTGGGGATCCTATGGCTAAGGCCAATTGGCGCCAACCCAAGGGACACTTAGGGGGTGGTTATGGGTGGTGGCACCCCTTGAAGTTGGCACCAAAATGGCTTCTAGAAGGGGGGCTTAGGTGGCGCTAGGTAGGGTTCTAGAAGGAGGGGTAGGTGGGTGGCTAGGATGGGTTGTAGGGTTAGGTGTATGGTGGATGTGGGGGTGGATGTTGGTGTCAAAAAGGGGGGTAGTTAGGGTTACGTTTTGGCACCAAAATTGGTGCCTTTTGGTGGTGATGATGGGGTGAAGAGGTGGCTAAGAGGTGGCGCCAACTTGGAGTAGGATAGCTAGCTTAGGTAGGGCTGAAGTTGGTGGAGCTAGCTAGGGTTGAGTTGAAGGTGGTGGATGGCCAAGGAGCTGGGTGCTCGCTAAGCTAAGGTAAGATAAGCTAGCTTTGCTATCTATGAAGTAGAGGAGGAGGTATTGGAGCTAGGGTTTGAAGAGAGGAGCTGAGGAGGAGAAGTCTGGAGTTGGAACTGGAGCTGGCAGCTGCTGAAGAGGCTGGCATGGAGCTACTCTAGCTGGCTTAGCTTGCTAGTTCTTTGCTAGCTGCTAAGCCAAGCTAAAGTGAGCTAGCTTGTACCATAATGAGTTGAGGTGAGCTGGGTCTGGTGCTCCCGGGGAGGATCAAGCTGGTTGAGGCAGCTAAGGTAGCTTAGCTCAACTGAGTTGAGCTAAGCTGAGTCCCCAGGAGCTGGACTTGAGCTTCCTGAGCTGGGATGAGTTCTTCTTCAGCTGGCTGGAGTTGAGTGGAGTTGGATGTAGCTGGATCTGAGCTGGGGTGAACTCCAGTCAACTCAGCTGAGCTAGCTAGAGCTCCCTGTGGACTTGTGGGAGCTAAAATGAGCTAGACTCAACTAGGTTGAGCTGGATCTGAGCTGACTTGAGCTAGGGTGAGCTAAGATGAACTCTCTTGAGCTTCCATTCAGTTGAGATTAGCTGAATGGAGCTGGGATGAGCTAACCCTAGTTCAAGTGAGATAGGTTCCAGCTGTGGTGAGCTGGATCAAGCTGAGTTCTAGCTAGTCTGAGATTCTCCTTCACCATTTGCCTTCTTGAGTGCTAGGGTTTTAGGGATCTGTATATCTGTTCATCCCTAACACTCACAAAAACATATTAAAAAGACAATAAAAAATGCAATGCATGCCTAGCCTAATTTTTGCCTAAATGCAGCCCAAAAACCCATTTGCGGAGTAAAATCCTAAGAGCTAGGTTTGTTTTAATGCATAAGAATTATGATAAAGTGGTGTTTATCACACCCCCTTGCTTATCTTTTGCTAGTCTCTTAGCAAAACTTCAATTTTTTTGGAAAATGGAATTTTTGGGAAATCTAATTTTTTTCTACTTTTGAGGAGAAAAAGATTAAGGGACCTTGGTTGATCTGAACACAGGAGGTACGGAATTTGTTAAAGATAAACATTGGGATTTATTTTGGATCCAACCATTAGACAAAACAGGATCAATATATCCTCCAAAAAATTCACAAATTAATCCCTTGTTAATTCAGATGACTTGAAATTTTTATTTTTAGGATTTTTCTGGCTCATGAATCTGATTCGCAACTTGCAAAATCCTTTAAAACCTTGTGTCCGTGCCTGTGAAAAGCCAACATTTATAAGGGCGTGTTAATTTATTTATTATTATTATTTTTTTCTCTCCCATGCTTATTTTTAGCTTAGTCTTACAACAGATGTGTCAGGATCATCATTCACGTTACCAATCCTTGAGGGGGCTCTGGCGCTAGTACTTCGGGATAGCACCATCCATGAAACCACCCAGGAGCTCACAACCCCAAAACACAATGCGGTATAAAGGAGAACTCCAAGAAAACTCAAGCTCTTGCTCCGACACTATAGGTATAACACCGTCCAAGACACTTGAGCTGCTAAAATGCGCTTTAATGCTCCATCTAAAGATATGAAATATAGATATGGAGCAGCGCCGAGGCGGTAACATGTTGACATCGCATCTTTAAAGGAGGCATTTTCCTCCTTCTTGGTGGTGGGAACTCAAACCAATGATCTATTTTAGACTTTTACTAAGTCCAAACACGAGAGTTTTTCAAATTTTTAGTTATTTTTAAGTGTTGGCTTGTTCGTGAAAATTGACACAAAAAGTTTCTCAAGAGATGCAAGTTTTTGAATCAGAAACTAAGCTAAATACTTTCCACATTACAAAATAGGATCAAGTCACCTGAACTATCATGAGTTCAGTTGGAATTTTTAGAGAAGGATATCTGATCTAGTCTAAAATAGACCCTGAAATTCTAATGATTAGATCCACATCCTCTTCCCTAGTTTGTTAAAGATTAAATCCCATTGTACCAAAAGTGAATTTTTCGAACTTAGTCCCGATTTCAAAATTTATCCTCAAAAAGTTTTCAACATTTATATTTTTTTTGGGTATGCAAGCGAAAAAGTAAAAATGCATGTTTTTATGTTTTGAAAATCCTAAATCGATCGTCAAATTTTAAAAACACCCCCCCATGCTTAAGATATGCAATGTCCTCATGCATTAGGAGGGAAAAGGGATCACCTTAGTGAAGAATGGTCGGATTTAGGATGATCAAAACCTGGAAAAAGAAGAAACAAAGAAAGAAGGAAAAAATGATGGGTTATCTCCCATCCAGTGCTATCTTTTACGCCATTCAGCCGGGCGTGAAGGTATGCACGGAAGATGGAAAATCATGTAAAAAGTTGGACACTTGAATGTCTTTAATAAAAGTGTCTTCCTCAAGATCCCTAAAAAGATCAGTGGTAAAGATAAAGGGATCAAAATAAAATAGAGAAATGGAAAAATGACCTGGATCTGGCCATGGTTTAAGTGCTTGTAAAATGCCAGACTCTGGTGGGTCGGGTGATAGGTCCAATGGAAAGGGATGGGGAATGGAGTTAATGAGATGTAGGGTGGGTGAAGTCAGTGTGGATGTTTTTGGTGAAAAATTAGGATGATGAAAAGGGGGAAAGTCAATTCCTAGTTGATCTGGAAAGTTTTGGACCACATAATTATCTTTAGAATAAGAATCAATAAAATCTAGATCAATAGTGGTCAAAGATGAATGAGATTGGATCAACGTAGACGTTTCAAATACTGCTTCCATTTTATTATCAGTGTCCTAAAAAATTTTGTGATCAATGGACCTCTTGGAAGCTTGAAATAAATCTAATGAGAAGGTCAGGTTACTGCAACTTATATTCATTTTTCCAGAATGAGAATTGATATTAGCTGCTGCCATAATCAGAAAAGGTCTTCCAAGGATGGCAATAATGAGAGCCTTGGGTACCTCTATGTCAAGGACCAGAAAATTTACCGAAAATAGACAATTCCAGACCTTGATAATACTATCCTCAACAACTCCCTGTGGTTGAATGGTTGATCGATCTTCCAATTGAAATTGAACCTTAGTAGGTTTTAAATCACTGAATCGAAATTCCTCAAATAAGACAGGGGGGATGAGATTACTAGAGGTACCTAAGTCAAGAGGGGCACGAAAAAAAATGGTGTCAGTTATGACAACTGTGATGTGCCCTGGTCCTTTTTTGTGAAAGGCAGCTTGCTCTGAAAAACTGAGCTGGCTGTCTTTGAAAGGACCAACCTTTCTATTTTCTGATCATGCCCTTTTGCAGTAAATTTTTTAGAGACATGGGGAGAATCTAGGAAGGGAATATTCCTCTCGACTTTCTCAAATAAGTCCAAAGGATTGTGGTCAGAGGGCTCTGATTTTGGATTGTAGTTTTGAGAGTGGGAAATAGGGTTTGAATCAAGTGTTTTTGGGATTTCTTTTTCTTCTTCGTTATAGAGGTTAGGGGGGTCAATCTGCATTGGTTGAGAATCTGTTTCATCATTTGAATGTGAAGGCCTTAAATCCATGGTGGTTTCCTTACTCCTCAAAGTCTCTGCATACGCAGCTTGGTGATCACTGGGAGGAGGTAGGGGGGCCTGATGTTATGGAAACTGGGTTGGTGCTGTGATATTGGGTTAATAGGAGGTTGAACCATGTGGTTCTGATGTTGGTAGCCACCCGGGTGTTGGTTCCTGTGATTAGTAAAGTTTGGTGTGGGTTGGGATGGTGAGTGTCCTGCAAGTCTTTGAGTCGGAATATCCCCAATTTGATCATTGAGATTGCTAATAAGACAGGTTGTTTCCTTTGTTTTTCTTTGTAACTCCTACAGGGTTTTCATCATCTAGGCATTAATGTCTTCTTGAGATTGCCCAGATTGATAAGTCTGATTTGAACCATACCCTCCCAACGGGTTCTGTTGTTGGTGTGGAACCGGATTGGTGCAGGAGTGAGCCGGATTGTTACGAACGTGGGCATCAGACGTAGTTTAAGACATCTGGGAAGTGGCCCAGACGTCTGGCCAGACATCTGGAACCATTCCCAGACGTCTGGTATTAAATTTTTTCAGCGTACGGGTTCGCGTCTGCACGCCTGCGCATGCAGATTGAACCCGCCGCCTTCGTTTTTCGCTTTCTCTCCCTGCAGGCGCTGTTTTCCTCCTTCTCTCTCTCCCCGCGGCTGCCTTATAAAAACGTTTCCCCTCTCCCTCACCCTCACTCCACAGCCTTCTCTTCTCCTTCCTGCCAGCGAGAGTGCGAGCGAGTGAGCGAGTGGGGCAGCAGCGGCTGCTACGAGCATGCGGGAAGGAGGAGTTGTTGCGAGAGGAAGAAGAAGCTCGACCGTGAGGGTGAGAGCTTGCCAGGGCAGCTAGAGCTGGCCGACGGGGGAGCAGCGAGCGTGGAGTGTCACGGAGGAGCTGTTGCAGCTCGGGCAGCAGGCGGACGTGGCGCGGCACGGCCGTGCATCGCGAGAGGAGAGCGAAAAGGGTCCTGATTCTGGGAAAATTTCCCAGAATCAGATGTCTGGACTTATGTCCAGACGACGCATAAGACGCCTGGAGGAAGTTCCAGACGTCTGACAGGTACAATATTTTCCTACTTCTTCTATTTACGCGTGTACGGCCATGCAGCCATCCGCCGCGTTCTCTACGCTTCTTCATGATGAAAGCAGGTGTGTGTGTGCACAGGTGTTGTGCGGGAGGGCGCGAGGGCTCGCCATCCCACACAGATCAGACGTCTGGGCGCAGTGCCAGACGACGGAGAGGACCTCCAGACGCCCGGGGTGACAATCGGACGTCTGGGAACTAAGAACAGACGATCCAGCGGGCTTCTAGACGTCTGAAGAACTGCACAGACCAAGGTATGGCATGATCAACCTTTTAAGACGTCTGGAAGAAGTTCGAGACGTCTGATTTTGGGTAGACTCATCGTTTTTGACCCGTTTAGGGTCAGTTCGGAGTCCGTTTTCCGCGTTTCAAGTTTCATTCTTCCCAGATTTATTTCCTCTACCTGTTTACAATAATTGTATACTGTTCTGAGTAGCTCCTTGTCTTTGATCCTTGTATTAGGACCCCGTTCCGTTGCGGCTCTGGGGGTTGCGGAGGCATGCGGGATTGCCGACCACGCCCTCAGTACTCCCGATTTTGCGAGTAGAGTGGCCCTTTAATTTAATTATCAAAAAATTATACATTTATGAAACAATTGATAGAGTCTAGGGCATTGCATGAACCCTAGGGCTGAAGAATTAGATTGAATGATAGATCCTAGGGTATTGCATGAATCCTAGGATCGGAAAACTAGATTGAATGATAGATCTTAGGATGTGGCATGAATCCTAGGACTGGAAAACTAGTTGAAGATATACGTTGCAGTCTTGGAAAAGTGGAAAGGAAACGATAACTGCCTGTTATGAATGGATAAATACGGTTGAGAACATGAATTGTATGGATATAAAGCTGGAACAGTGAAACCTAAATTGGCTGAGTTAAAAGAGCATGAACCCTATAGGGAATTAGGAGTAGAACTCCTGGAAAGTGAATGGAATAGAATTGGGGAAGTGAGCTGGCCCTTGAGTACGGAGTACCAAGGAGAGCAACTGTCCCCTTGTTTAGTGCAGAGCGGAGCTAGCCGCCCCAGGGACCCGGGGTTAGGTCTGGCTACTTTGTACCGACTTTGGGCCCTCGTGTACACAGTACCGAGGAGAGCTGCTAGTGTAGGGAGAGCACTAGCTATCCCACGGGCCCCGAGGTTCTGCTAGCCCTCCTACATCGACTTACTAGGCCCACTGGGTAAACCAGGGTAGCCAGGCAAGGGTGCGCGGACTGTGGAGGGGCGAGACCCCTGTTTGGTTACTGTGCAGGGGCTGGACCCCTGTTACTGAGAGGGCTCTGCCCTATACTGGTTCCGTGCTGTGCTTTGGGCACACCCGTTAACGGAAACGACTGACCGCGTGCCAGTGCGGGGTAGCTACCCGTGCATTTATTGCACGTGCCGTAGTCACTGTTACGTCTGTTAGTGACCTTGGGGTGGTTGACTGAGGGTAGGACCACCACGGGGGACTCTCCCGGCCAGGAGAGCACCACGTGTTACTTCTACTTTCGAAAAAGACTGCAATCAAGATCGTTCCCACGAGGAACATTCAAGATCAAGAGAAGGATCTGAGAAATAATCAATAGTGAATAAATGAAAAAATATAAAGAAAGAAAGTAAAAATATAACAACTACTGTCCACTCTACTGCTTCCTTTAGTTTTTAGTTACCACTCTACTCAGCGTTTCGCTGATGTGTCACCCTTGTTACCCTTTTCAAAACCAGGTGTTTAGCAGCCAGAGTCAGCGGCTGCAGAGGGTGCTGGGTCTAGTAAAGCCCAGTAGTGTTACATGTAGTACCTTCTGTACTTTTCTTTCCACTGTAGTGAGTAGTTTTCTGTTGCTCCTTGTACTCTCTTTATTGTAAGCTTCATGATATGTACATATTTATTTTTCTTCTATTGTGGTGGTGTATACTATAGTATTTCCTTTCTTTACTGCTGTATTTTGTTACTGCTAGTTATATACATGGTGAATGTGGTTTATTTTATTGCTCTTTTGGTTACTTTCTCGTTGGACGACTGGGTCTTGGGATCAGTCGAGTCGGTCCGATTCTCGTGTCTCGTAGGGATTCGGGAATCGGGTCGTTACAAGATGGTATCAGAGCAAGGTCATCCCGAGAAGTGAACCAACTGACTGGAAAATAACCAATTCACGTGTCTGTAACTAGAGTAGCCACCACAACATTTCTTTTGACATGAGCTCTTAGACTTCTTCGTTAGATATCGTTCCATATTGACGTGTTTCCGTTCTGTTTCGCGTCTCCTTGCAGGAGATGCCTCGATGGGGGACTAGCGAGGCGGGCCACGGGCGCGGCCGAGGATGGGGTCGGCGAGGTTGGCGTGTTGCGGTCGACGTCTCAGTGGACCGGCTATTGCTCCGGGGCATTCAGGCCCAGGACCTCGCCCAACTGATACAGGACATAGTGCGAGAGGAGCTCCACCCACCGCCCCGAGCGCCTCTCCTTGGGGTTGCGGAGGGGGAGTCCTCTGTGGGACCACGTGACGGACGCAACGTTGGACGCGGGGGAGGGGATGGGCCGCCACCGCCCCTACCTTCCTCCGACGCTTCTGTGCATGAGGCTTCCTTACCTGGAGGTGCACCAGCATCCCCACTGCAGCGCCACTTCGAGCTTTTCGGGCAGTTCCGGAAGCTAAATCCCCCCTCCTTCAAGGGGAATGAGGACCCGATAGAGGCGGAGGACTGGCTCGAGTAGATCGAGAAGGTTTTCGATACCCTTCACCCCCTGATGGAGTGCTGCGTGGCCTTTGCCACGTACCAGCTGGAGAGTGCGGCACACAGGTGGTGGAGGGCGATCAGGGGACAAGAGAGGGACGAGCCGACCTGGGACTGGTTCGTCACCCTCTTCTGCGAGCAGTACTTTCCCTAGACGTGGCAAGACCAGAGGAGGCGGGAGTTTCACACTCTCCGCCAAGGGACGATGACTATGAGTGCATACCGCACGTGTTTTTTGGAGCTGTCCCGCTTCGCAGCGACGGCAGTAGCCACTGAGGAGGAGCGCCTTTGGAGGTTCACCGAGGGGCTCCGGCCTGCGATTCGGGGGTATGTCAAACCCCTGAAGCTGCCTACGTTCTCGAGGGTGGTGGAGATAGCTATGACCTACGAGGAGACTAACTCGTCCGCGCGAGATACTGATAGCGGGCGGAAGAGGCCCTACCAGCCAGACTTTTCACAGGGCCGGCGAGAGAGGAGACATGTGGCGTCCGCAGGAGAGCCGTCACATTTTGCAGGGCCATCAGTGGCCTTTGGAGGCCCTCGACAGGGGCCAGTTGCCAGCACCGGACCCCCGCCCAGCAGACAGCAGGGACCCGCTGAGGGCGGGAGTCGGGTTCCCCTCTGTTACCAGTGTGGCCAGCTGGGCCACATTAAGAGGGACTGCCCATCTAGGGCAGGAGGTCAGCAGACGCTCCCCACACCGAGCACTAGAGGACGAGCAGGAAGCTGCAGTTTCCAGGCATGAGGAGGAGGACAGCAGTCACGAGGAGGGTACCGGCCAGCAGCTACCCGTCCGACGCAGAGTGTGGCTGCTTCGTTCGCATTTAGGGCTGAGGGGCATATCAACACCCCGACACATAGGGATGCCAGAGCTTCGGGATCAGTGGTGGTAGGTATGGTTTCAGTTTCCGGCAGACTTGTTTACATGCTTTTCGATTCCGATGCTACGCACTTGTTTGTCGCAGCCAGTTTCGTAATTAGTTTGGGCCAGGATTATATGCTGTTAGAGGATCCGTTTGTGATCAAAGGTCCGAGTGGTCAACTGTTTGTAGCTGAGGAGGTATACACAGGTTGCGAGGTCAGTATTGGGGGACATAGCCTTCTCGCTGACCTGATTATGATACAGATGGAGGACTTTGGCGTAATTCTGGGGATGGACTAGCTGTCCGCTTACCACGCCTTGGTGGACTATTTTGAGAGGAAGATCGTCTTCTCCATACCGGAGTTGCCTTCTTTCGAGTTCCACGATCAACCAGTGGACGAAGGCTTCAAGTGCATTTCTGCACTTCAGGCGGCGAGACTTTTGAGCCAGGGGTGCGAGGGCTTCCTAGCTTGTGTGGTGGCAGAGCCCAGCCCTGTGGCAGACTTCCAGAGTATCCCGGTGGTCAGAGAGTACCCCGACATGTTCCCAGACAAGTTGCTAGGACTACCGCCCTAGCGTGAGATCGAGTTTGAGATCTCACTAGTACTAGGGACCAGCCCCATCTCCACCGCACCATACAGGATGGCACCGCTTGAGCTACGAGAGCTCAAGTCTCAGTTGCAGGATCTCTTGGAAAAGGGCTTTGTGAGGCCCAGTGCGTTTCCCTCGGGAGCCCCGGTACTGTTTGTGAAGAAGAAGGATGGTACCCTACGCCTTTGTGTGGACTACCGACAGCTGAATAGGGTCACCATCAAGAACAGATATCCGCTGCCGAGGATCGACGACTTGTTTGACTAGCTACGAGGTGCCACGGTATTCTCCAAGATCGACTTGAGGTTTGGATACCACCAGTTGAGGATCAAGGAGGCAGACATCTCCAAGACATCTTTCCGCACCCGGTACGACACTACGAGTTTCTGGTCATGCCTTTTGGGCTGACCAATGCCCCCGCTGCCTTCATGGACTTGATGAACTGGGTGTTTAGATTGTACTTGGACTAGTTTGTGGTGGTATTCATTGATGATGTGCTCATCTATTCTCGAGATCAGACGCAGCACAACCAGCACTTGCGGATGGTTCTGGACACACTGAGACAACATAGGCTGTACGCCAAATACAGCAAGTGCGAGTTCTGGTTAAGGGAGGTGACCTTCTTAGGCCATGTGATCTCTAGAGATGGCTTGGCAGTGGACCCAGCCAAGGTCGAGGCAATGCTCAGGTGGGAGAGACCACGTAAGGTTACCGAGATTCGCAGTTTCTTGGGACTGGCAGGCTACTACAAGCGGTTTATCAAGGGCTTTTCACATATTGCACATCCTATGACACAGTTGACCCAGAAGGACGTGCCCTTCACTTGGACAGACGCCTGTGAGGCATGTTTTCAGGAGCTGAAGGAGAGGCTGACTTTGGCTCCCGTGCTCACCATCCCTGACAGTAGTGGCGGGTTCGTTGTGTACACGGACACCTCCTTGCAGGGGTTAGGGGGTGTGCTCATGCAGAGAGGTCACGTTGTCGCTTACGCTTCGCGACAACTGAAGCTCCATGAGCATAGCTACCCTACCCACGACCTAGAGCTGGCAGCTGTTGTCTTCGCGCTGAAGACCTGGAGGCACTACTTGTACGGTGAGACCTTCGAGATTTTCACATATCACAAGAGCCTCAGATACCTTTTTGATCAGAAGGAGCTCAACATGAGACAGAGACGTTGGTTGGAGCTCCTGAAGGACTATGACTGCAGCATTTCCTACCACCTGGGAAAGGCCAACGTGGTGGCTGACGCCTTGAGCCGAAAGGTGCCCGCACAGTTGGCCAGTTTACAGGTGCAGAGTTGGAGCCTTTTGGAAGAGATGGGCAGTTGGCGACCCCTAGAGTTACGGGGGCATTGTGGGGCAGTGACTGTGACACGACAGACGAGGCTAGAGCTGATAGATCGCATCATCACATGACAGATGGCTGACTTGTACTTGCAGTATTTGCGCGACAGAGTACTATCAGGAGACCTGAGGGACTTCTCTTTCACAGACCAGGTGCTGCGCCTGAGGGGATGTCTGTGCGTTCCCAGATATGAGGAGCTGTTGAGAGGGCTCCTGACTGAGGCACACGGTTCCAGATTCACCATACATCCTGGAAGCACGAAGATGTACCATGACTTGAGACGCGAGTTTTGGTGGAGGGGGAAGAAGCGGGATGTAGGTGAATTCGTGCAGCAGTGTTTAGTGTGCCAGCAGGTGAAAGCCGAGCATCAGAGGCCTGCAGGGCCGCTATAGCCACTTCCAGTGCCAGAGTGGAAGTGGGAGAGCATCACCATGGACTTGGTGGTGGGCTTACTTGTTACCCAGCGAGGACATGACGCAGTCTGGGTAATCGTTGATAGATTGGCGAAGACAGCACGTTTCTTGCCGATCCGAGTCACCTTGGGACTAGCATAGTTGGCAGAGAGGTATATCCGCGATGTGGTACGTCTAAACGGAGTTCTGCTGGAGATCGTATCCTACCGGGATACCCACTTTACGTCCCAGTTTTGGGCTGAGTTTCAACAGGCCCTGGGGACGCGATTGAGGTTCAGTACAGCTTACCACCCCCAGGTGGATGGACAGTCTGAGCGCACGATACAGACACTTGAGGACCTTTCGCATGCCTATGTACTGGACTGGAGGGGCTCTTGGGAGGAGCACTTGCCCCTGGCGGAGTTTGCATACAATAACAGTTATCACTCGAGCATCGGCATGGCACCTTACGAGGCTCTGTACGGACGGAGATGTACGGCACCCTTGAGTTGGGTCGAGGTGGGGACCAAGTGGGAGGTTGGCCCCAGGCTGATCCGGTAGAGCTAGGAGGTAGTCGAGCAGATTCACAGGCGACTCCGCACTGTTAGGAGCAGGTAGAAGAGCTACGCAGATCGGAAACGCAGAGAGGTGCAGTTTGAGGTTGGGGACCACGTCTTCCTTTGTGTTTCGCCCATGAAGGGCCTGCAGCGGTTTGAGGTGAGAGGGAAGCTCGCGCCGAGGTTTGTGGGGCCCTTTGAGGTCCTGGAGCGGGTTGGACCCATTGCTTACAGGCTTGCCCTCCCTCCTCGACTTTCTGGTGTGCACGACGTATTCTACGTGTCCAACCTCAGGAAGTATGTCGCTGATCCCAGTCACGTCCTGAGCCACGAGAGCGTCGAGGTGGGCGACGACCTGACCTACCCCGAGCAACTAGTGTAGATTCTTGACAGAGCCATCCGCAGTCTGAGACGAAAGCAAGTACCCCTGGTGAAGGTTTTGTGGAGGAGCCAGCGGTACGAGGAGGCTATTTGGGAGCCTGAGGCGACAATGCGAGAGCGGTACCCAGAGCTTTTCGCGGGTACGTCTTTTTGGACCGGCTTCGGTCCTCTTTGAGTTTGTTATATATATATTTTGTTCTTTCCCGCACCCTAGTTAGCGCAAGTTTCGGGGACGAAACTTCCTTTGAGTTTGTTATATTATTACGAACGTGGGCATCAGATGTAGTTTAAGACGTCTAGGAAGTGGCCCAGACGTCTGGAACCATTCCCAAACGTTTGGTATTAAATTTTTTCGGCGTACGGGTTCGCGTCTGCGCGTGAACCCACCGCCTTCATTTTTCAGTTTCTCTCCCTGCAGGCGCCATTTTCCTCCTTCTCTCTCTCCCCGCGGCTACCTTATAAAAATGTTTCCCCTCTCCCTCACCCTCACTCCACAGCCTTCTCTTCTCCTTCTCCCTGCCAGCTAGAGCGCGAGCGAGTGAGCGAGTACGACAGCAGCGGCTATTGCAAGCAAGCGGGAAGGTGGAGTTGTTGCAAGAGGAAGAAGAAGCTCGATTGCGAGGGTGCGAGCTTGCCGGGGCAGCTAGAGCCGGCCGGCGAGGGAGTAGCGAGCGGGGAGTGTTGCGGAGGAGCTGCTGCAGCTCGGGCAGCAGGCGGACGTGGCGCGGCGTGGCCGTGCGTCGCGGGCGGAGAGCAAAAAGGGTCCTGATTCTAGGAAAATTTCCTAGAAGCAGACATCTGGACTTATGTCCAGACGACGCATAAGACGTCTGGAGGAAGTTCCAGACGTCTGACAGGTACAATATTTTCCTACTTCTTCTATTTACGCATGTACGGCCATGCAGCCGTCCGCCGCATTCTCTGCGCCTCTTCATGATGAGAGCGGCTGTGTGTGTGCGCAGGTGTTGTTCGGGAGGGCGCGAGGGCTGGCCATCCCACAAAGATCAGACGTCTGGGCGTAGTGCCAGACGACGAAGAGGACCTCCAGACGTTCGGGGTGACAATTGGATGTTTGGGAACTTAGAACAGATGATCCAGTGGGCTTCTGGACGTCTGAAGAACTACGCAGACCAAGGTATGGCATGATCGACCTTTTAAGACGTCTGGAAGAAGTTCCAGACGTCTGATTTTGGGTAGACTCGTCATGTTTGACCCGTTTAGGGTCAGTTCGGAGTTCGTTTTTCGCGTTTCAAGTTTCATTCTTCCCAGATTTATTTCCTCTACCTGTTTACAGTAATTGTATACTGTTCTGAGTAGCTCCTTGTCTTTGATCCTTGTATTAGGACCCCATTCCGTTGTGGCTCTGGGGGTTGCGGAGGCGCGCGGGATTGCCGACCACTCCCCCAGTACTCTCGATTTTGCGGGTAGAGTGGCCCTTTAATTTAATTATCAAAAAATTATACATTTATGAAATAATTGATAGAGTCTAGGGCATTGCATGAACCCTAGGGCTGAAGAATTAGATTGAATGATAGATCCTAGGGTATTGTATGAATCCTAGGACTGGAAAATTAGATTGAATGATAGATCCTAGGATGTGGCATAAATCCTAGGACTGGAAAACTAGTTTAAGATATACATTGCAGTCTTGGAAAAGTGGAAAGGAAACGATAACTGCCTGTTATGAATGGATAAATACGGTTGAGAACATGAATTGTATGGATATAAAGCTGAAACGGTGAAACCTAAATTGGCTGAGTTAAAAGAGCATGAACCCTACGGGGAATTAGGAGTAGAACTCCTGAAAAGTGAATGGAATAGAATTGGGGAAGTGAGCTGGCCCTTGAGTACGGAGTACTAAGGAGAGCAACTGTCCCCTTGTTTAGTGCAGAGCGGAGCTAGCCGCCCTAGGGACCCGGGGTTAGGTCTGGCCACTTTGTATCGACTTTGGGCCCTCATGTACACAGTACCGAGGAGAGCTACTATTGCAGGGAGAGCACTAGGTACCCCACAGGCCCCGGGGTTCTGCTAGCCCTCCTACATCGACTTACTAGGCCCATTGGGAAAACCAAGGTAGTCAGGCGAGGGTGCGCGGACTGTGGAGGGGCGAGACCCCTGTTTGGTTACTTTGGAGGGGCTGGACCCCTGTTACTGAGAGGGCTCTACCCTATACTGGTTCCGTGCAGTGCTTTGGGCGCACCCGTTAACGGAAACGACTGACCACTTGCCAGTGCAGGGTAGCTACCTGTGCATTTATCGCACGTGCCGTAGTCACCGTTACGTCTGTCAGCGACCTTGGGGTGGTTGACTAAGGGTAGGACCACCACGCGGGACTCTCCCGGCCAGGAGAGCACCACGTGTTACTTCTACTTTTCGGAAAAGACTACAATCAAGATCGTTCCCATGAGGAACATTAAAGATCAAGAGAAGGATATGAGAAATAATCAATAGTGAATAAATGGAAAAACATAAAGAAAGAAAGTAAAAATATAACAGCTACTGTCCACTCTACTGCTTCCTTTAGTTTTTAGTCGTCACTCTACTCAGCGTTTCGTTGATGTGTCACCCTTGTTACCCTTTTCAGGACCAGGTGTTGAGCAGCCAGAGTCGGTAGCTACAGAAGGTGCTGGGCCTAGTAGAGCCCAGTAGTGTTACCTGTAGTTCCTTCTGTACTTTTCTTTCTGCTGTAGTGAGTAGTTTTCTGTTACTCCCTATACTCTCTTTATTGTAAGCTTCATGATATGTACATGTTTATTTCTCTTTTGTTGTGGTGGTGTATACTGTAGTATTTCCTTTCTTTACTGCTGTATTTTGTTATTGCTAGTTATATACATGGTGAATGTGGTTTATTTTACTGCTCTTTTGGTTAATTTCTCATTGGACGACTGGGTCTTGGGATCAGTTGAGTTAGTCCGCTTCTCGTGTCTTATAAGGATTCGGGAATCGGGTCGTTACACGGATAATTCCCCCCATTAGAGTAATTTTTCAATTTCTTTGGAAAGTAGGGACATTTTGGGCGGGGTGATGATTGGGATAAAGATAATTCCCTGTTGAACCATAGAAAGCCTCAGAATAATAATTATACTCAGCACGGGATTTATGCAGATTTTCTCTCTTGCGGGTGTTAAAAGGGGTGAGATGTGGAATGTGTGGAGCTTGGGTAGGTGTGGCAGGGCTCCCTTGGTTGGCTAGGTTTGTTAAACCCTTCTGCAACTGTTGTTGCTTAACTTGTAGCTAAGCCATGATAGAGTAGAGATTAGGTGGAGGAGCCTGATTAAGTAGCTCCTGGGTGGAAAAATAGGGGAAAGAAAAATTAACATGTAGGTTAGAGGATCAATTTTGATTTTCCATTTTTAAAGAAGAGGAAGAATGCAGGAAAAGTCTTTTGGGGGAGGCAAAATCAAGTGGTCCCTCCAAGTGTGGAGTTTTGGACCGCCGCCTGTGCAAAATGGAAGAAATGGGAGGGGAGGAGAAGAGAAAGAGATGAGAGAAAGTATGCAAATCAAACAACCAGAGCTAGACCTAACTTTAGTGTGACTCCCTAAAAATAAACCTAAGACACGGTCTACGTAGGAAATAAGTAATTAATAGTGAATACCCATTTTGTCAACAAATCTAGCCAAGTTGCTTAAGGGGAGGTTTGGGCCCAAACGTTTCCCAGGGAAAACCCCAGGTGCTTTTACAAACTCGTGCCTGGTCGTTTGACACTGCCCCTCAGCCTGAACACCAGATATAGATGACAGAATTGGTATTAACTAAGGAAAACTTATGACCTATATAGCAAGCCTAAGTTGATGAAGCCTTAAGGGTCAAGTTGCTACGGATTTTAGTTAGGTCTAGGATACTATAGTGCACATGGAATGTAGAGGGCGTTTATTGGGTTGTTGCCCTATTATTTCAAAATTTTTTGTGTGTGTGCAAGAATTGGAGAGTAGCTCGAATGAAAAGCAAGTTGTCACACAATTATTATATTTCTGTCTTTTATGATTGGATTTAACTTAGTGTATTTTTAGGATTTTCTTTTTAAGATTTCAAACAAGTTTGAGATTCCACAAACAAAAGGAAATCAAGTTGTATGGGTGAAGATATGTTTCCTTTTATTGTTTGTTTCTAAAAATGAAAAAGAAACCCTAATCCAATTGGTACTAGGACAGAAATTTAATTACCAATGAGTTATTTTTAAGCATTCTGAATAGATAGTGGTCCAAACAATGCAACCAACACCACTACCTTAAGTGAAATCAAACAAGGATTCCAGAAAAGATTTTTGTAAGATTTTAGGAATTTGTTTGATAATTGTTTTGAATTTTTAATTGTACTGGTGTCAAAGTCCAGAAATGATACCTGTGGGTATTTTGAACTTTTCAGTATTATCACCGACCTCATAAAATTTTGATGATTTTATATGATGTGTAAAATTTCACAAGGATTCCAGAAAGTTAAATTCCATGAAAATTGGATGAGTATAAAATTCTAAAAATTCACAGATAGTAGCAAAATAGGAAGATTAGAGGGTGTGACCCCTCTACACTCCACGAATTTTTAAAAATTAAATACAAAGGCAATTGATCTAAAATTTGGAACAGATGTTCCTGACTCAATTTGGAATCACTGTATCAAATTTTATGATTTTAAGAGGCCTGTGATTTTAGAAATTGATTTTTCAAGTTCAGACAGAAATCCGGCCCCGAAAAATAGAACACCAATACTTACAATGGAGTGGTGTTAAGGAAGCATTCAAACAAACAATGGATTTTAAAATGCACCACTCTACTTAATTAAGTTGTTTAGGGTCCTGGAAGACAAGTTTAGTGTATTTTGGTAGTTTTTTAGGTTAACTGTGACAAGTAATGGGGAACCAACCCGAAATCTACGGGAAGAAAAGGAACTTTAAGCTTTTGCTTCCAAATTCCTGCTTTCCTGTTGTAATTCCTGCACACAAAAAAGAAAAGAAAGAGAAGGGGATGAGATCCACTTCAAGCAAGAGAAAAATCACTAATGCAAAGCCGTGCTTCACCGGCAATGGCGCCAAAAAGTGATAGCGAAAATACGCGATTTGTTAATTAAGCAATTTAGTGTTGTTGCTACGCGTAAATCCGCTTTCGCTTTTAAATTTGTAAGACCTAGATAGTGGGGTATCTAGGGTCGTCCAAGGAGGCAATATGTTTGAAAAATTTAGGTCTCTTACTTGAAAATAGAAATCACCTTTCTTTTTGGTCTTTCAACTATATCATATATTTTTTTTTGGGTTTTGAAATAACGAGAGAAAACATGAGTTGTTAGTGAAAAAGTAAATAACAACTACGCGATTACTAAGCTAACACCTAAGTGACAAGTAATTCCTCTTCCTAAGCTCACTCTAGGCACGTGGAGGCCTAGAGTAATTAGGGAGAGGGAGTGAAGAGTGCTAGAATCACAGCAATCAAAATGCAACTAAAAGAAATTGCAGAGAAGGCAACTAGATTAATGAGAAAGTGTTTTACAGAAAAACCTAGTAGATGAATGCTTCTACTACTAGAAAATTACAATAAATAAAATAAAACACAAATCCTCTAGATAGATGGTGAAGAAGAGGGCTTCTTGCTCCAAGCTTGGTAGCTCCTGAGCTTGAAAAGAGTCCTCCAACTACTTCCTTGCTATGCTCCGCCAAGGTGATGTCCTCCAAAGCAAGCCCTAAGGGGGCGTGCCCTAAGCTTTTCTCCAAGGGTGGATGTCCACCCTAGATTCTTCTCCTTTGCCTAGCTGTCCTCCTTGAAGTAAAAAGTTCTCCTCCTTGGTGTGGCCCAAGTTGAAGAGAGTGGGGAGAAGAAGGCACCAAAGGGGCTGGTGATGTGCCCCCTTAATCTTCTTCCCTACTCCTTCTCCTTGGTCGTAGGTATAGGTGGATGTAGGTGGAATAATACACTAATGGAGGATGCTCTAAAATGGTGGTAGGTTGTGGGTTTATATAGAGTCGGAAGGGGGCTAAGGTGACTCTTGAAATGAAGGGCTAAGATGGGAAGATGGAGGTGGTTGGGGATCCTATGGCTAAGGCCAATTGGCGCCAACCCAAGGGACACTTAGGGGGTGGTTATGGGTGGTGGCACCCCTTGAAGTTGGCGCCAAAATGGCTTCTAGAAGGGGGGCTTAGGTGGCACCAGGTAGGGTTCTAGAAGGAGGGGTAGGTGGGTGGCTAGGATGGGTTGTAGGGTTAGGTGTATGGTGGATGTGGGGGTGGATGTTGGTGTCAAAAAGGGGGGTAGTTAGGGTTAGGTTTTGGCACCAAAATTGGTGCCTTTTGGTGGTGATGATGGGGTGAAGAGGTGGCTAAGAGGTGGCGCCAGCTTGGAGTAGGATAGCTAGCTTAGGTAGGGCTGAAGTTGGTGGAGCTAGCTAGGGTTGAGTTGAAGGTGGTGGATGGCCAAGGAGCTGGGTGCTAGCTAAGCTAAGGTAAGATAAGCTAGCTTTGCTATCTATGAAGTAGAGGAGGAGGTATTGGAGCTAGGGTTTGAAGAGAGGAGCTGAGGAGGAGAAGTCTGGAGTTGGAACTGGAGCTGGCAGCTGCTGAAGAGGCTGGCATGGAGCTACTCTAGCTAGCTTAGCTTGCTAGTTCTTTGCTAGCTACTAAGCCAAGTTAAAGTGAGCTAGCTTCTACCATAATGAGTTGAGGTGAGCTGGGTCTGGTGTTCCCAGGGAGGATCAAGCTGGTTGAGGCAGCTAAGGTAGCTTAGCTCAACTGAGTTGAGCTAAGCTGAGTCCCCGGGAGCTGGACTTGAGCTTCCTGAGCTGGGATGAGTTCTTCTTCAGCTGGCTGGAGTTGAGTGGAGTTGGATGTAGCTGGATCTGAGCTGGGGTGAACTCCAGTCAACTCAGCTGAGCTAGATAGAGCTCCCTGTGGACTTGTGGGAGCTAAAATGAGCTAGGCTCAACTAGGTTGAGCTAGATCTAAGCTGACTTGAGCTAGGGTAAGCTAAGATGAACTCTCTTGAGCTGCCATTCAGCTAAGATTAGCTGAATGGAGCTGGGATGAGCTAACCCTAGTTCAAGTGAGCTAGGTTCCAGTTGTGGTGAGCTGGATTAAGCTGAGTTCCAGCTAGTCTGAGCTTCTCCTTCACCATTTGCCTTCTTGAGTGCTAGGGTTTTAGGGATCTGTATATCTGTTCATCCCTAACACTCACAAAAACATATAAAAAAGATAATAAAAAATGCAATGCATGCCTAACCTAATTTATGCCTAAATGCAGCCCAAAAACCCATTTATGGAGTAAAATCCTAAGAGCTAGGTTTGTTTTAATACGTAAGAATGATGATAAGCTGTTATTTATCAGTATGCAGACTGTGAGGGGCGTGACCCCTGTTTCTGAGTTGGCAAGGCCCTATACTGTTTTGTGTTGTACGTTTGGCCATACCTGCTAGCGAAAATAACTGACCACCTACCAGTGTGAGGTAGCTACTAGTGGGCTTATCATATGTGCCATAATCACCACTACGTCGCGATCGTGACCTCTGGGTAGTAGATCGGGTGTAGGACTACCACGGGGGGACTCTCCCGACCAAGAGAGTGTCACGTGTACATCCTGCATTATGGGAAAATTACAAGCAAGATCGTTCCCTTAGGGAACAGGAAGATTGAGCAATGTCATGGAACCCAATTAGAGTACTTATATCAGCAACACGTAATAAGATAAATGGAGCCAGAAAATAATATTTTAAGCTGCTTGTTTAAATTACATTACATGTTTTAGCCACCACTCTACTTAGCATTAGCTGACTCCAGATATTATAACCTTATACAGGTCAGGGATTCGAGCATCCAAAGCCACCGGCTGTTGCGGGTGCTAGGCTCAGTCCAGCCCAGTTGTAGTTTTCCTTTTGCTAGTGTTGTAGTGAGTTCCTGTAGTTCATGTTATTCCAGCTATATTTACATCATAGGTGTAATAGTTTTTGTTGTGATGGCTGTGTTCTGTACTTGTACCTCTCGTTGATGGCCCATTATATTATCATAGTTGCCATTCTTTTTCTCTACTGTCAGTTTATATTTTGCTGCTTAGTTACATTACTTGTGTGGTTGTGGAATGAATTTGTATTTGGTTATTTTTCGTTGAACAACTAGGTATTGGGGTTCGTCGAGGCGACCTGTTCTTGGGTTCTGTAGGGAGTTGGGAACGGGCCATGACAAGTTGGTATCAAAGCAAGGTTGTCCTGAGAAACGAACCGAATAGTCTGGAAATAACCACACTTGTACATGTAGCTAGAATAGCCATCACAACGTGTTATCTTGATGGTCGCTTTTGAGTCTTACTTTTTCTCTGTAAGGTCACTGACAATTCCGTTTTTCCTCCTAGATTTTCGTGTAGGAGATGCCTCGCTAGGGAGCTCTTGAGGCAAGCCGCAGATGTGGTTATGGCCATGGGCATGGTCGCAAAGGAGGGAGAGCGACGGCCGAGGACGAGGCCACTCCACCTCTCCTTCTGGGCGTTCAGGACCTGGACCTTGCCCAGCTGATCCGAGATCTCATACGGGAGGAGCTCCAGCAGCCTCCTCCTCAATTGCCTCTTCTTGGGGATGTGGAGGGGGAGTCCTCCGTGAGGAAGGCGAGTTGCCACGGTGTTGGATGAGCTGGAGGGGGAGGGGGTGATCCTCCACCACCCCCACCTTCTTCAGACACTTTGGGGCATGAGTCCTCCTTGCTTGGAGGTGCACCCATTTCCCCATTGCGGCTCCACCATGAGGTTTTCGGCCAATTCAGGAAGCCGAAGCCCCCTTCCTTCAGGGGGGAGGAGAGCCCGTCTGAGGCAGAGGACTGGCTGGAGCAGATGGAGAAGATCTTCGACACACTCTGTCCCCCTGCAGAGTACCGCATGGCCTGCGCCATGTATCAGCTGCAGAGTGCAGCCCACAGGTGGTGGAGGGCGGTCAAAGGACAGGAGAAGGAAGAGCTGGTGTGGGACTAGTTTGTGGTGCTCTTCTGCGAGCAGTACTTCCCACAGACCTGGCAAGATCAGAGGAGGCAGGAGTTCCACACTCTCCGTCAGGGGGCGATGACGGTTAACATGTATCGTATGCATTTCCTGGAGCTGTCACGCTTCGCCCCGATAGCTGCATCTACCGAGGAGGAGCATCTGTGGAGGTTCACTGAGGGCCTTTGACCTACCATTCGGGAGTATGTAAAGCCCCTGAAGTTGCCTACCTTCTCTTGCATTGTCGAGGCTGCCATGACCTATGAGGAGAGCAACTCGTCTATGCGAGACGTTGACGGAGGAGGACGAAAGAGGCCCTACCAGCAAGAGCACTCACAGGGCCACCAAGACAGGAGGCACACGACACTAGCAAGGGAGCCGTCTCATTCTGTATGTCCACCAGGGACCTTTTAGGGCCCTAAACAGGGATCTGTCGACTGTAGCAAACCCCCGCCTAGCCTCCAGCAGGGGCAGCAGATAGAGGGAGGAGGTCACGTTCCCCTCTATTACTAGTGTGGCTAGCTGGGCCATATACGGAGGGATTGCTCATCTAAGGCCAGAGCACAGTAGACACTCCCAGCACCGAGCACTGGAAGTCGATCTGGCGATCGCGGTTACCAAGCTCGAGGAGGGGGACAACAGTCACGAGAGGGTACTGGCCAGCTGCTTCTCGCCCGACCCAGAGCATGGCTGCTTATTCTGCACTGAGGGCTAAGGGGCGTATTAACTTCCTAACTCACGGAGATGCTAGAGTTTCAGGCTCCGTAGTGGCAGGTATGGTTATAGTTTCTGGCAGTCTCGTTGTTGAACATGGAAAACTACATGATTGAAGTTGGTTTCGAAAAACCCGTTGTTGTAGTTCGATTTGTGAAGAAATCCATCAACAAATAAATTTATATCGAAATTCTAAGTATTCCAGGTTGAACACAGGGAGGCTACGTCGATTTAAAATTCGTGATTTATATTTTTTTTCTGTTTTTGTTTGAAAATGAAATAATTACACTGGAATTGATATAAACAATAAGAGAGAGAAAGAGATTGAGAGAGACAGAACAATCACTTGATATAATCAGAATGTTTTTACAACTATAAAGTGGGAAATGATTACAACAAGAAGGCAGAAAATTCTATTCTAGAAAGCTATTGAAAAGAAGGGAGAGAGATGTTATCCTCCTCGATGAATGCTTAGAGGACGAGCCGGACGGAGCGATGCCTGGAAGACGGAGGACGGAGCGGGAAGAAGGAGGACGAAGTAGGAAGAAGCGGGAATGAGGCAGCACGTCATCGTCATGGGATCCACTTCCAGAATAGGGGTGAGAAAATTGGATTTTACTCTAGAATAGCATCCTGGGTGTGAGACAAGCTTCTCTTGAGCTTTAGAGAGGTAGAGAAGTAAAGGAAGGGATGAAAAAGTGGAGGTCAGGTTTCCTTTTATAGTTGTAGGAATCGAGGGCAAATTTGTCATTTCAAGCTTAAAACATTAATATTAGGTCTTTAGTGATGGATTTATCCATCACTAAAGGTCTGATCATGGCCGACGTGCGTACGCCGCGCCCGCCTCCCTGCCTTCCACGCTCAAAATGCCTGCGCACGTATTTCAAATCTTAGCAATCGGACGGCTTAGATTTCTCCTCGTACGCCTTCGTTTGTGCCTTCACCACATTCTCGCGTGCGATCGGGCGTGTGCGCTATGCGTCAGATCGCACATGCGCGCTATTGGCTGATTTGCGCTGACCATAGCCGATCGCACAGTCAAGATTATTCGCTCGAGTGCTACCGATGGCGAGTTGAATGCATGTCGTGCGCTCGCGCAACGCTGCTCGACCGTTGTGCTGCGGTGCTTACTTTATCACAGGTTTGATTTTAGGCACGTGTGCTCGTGGTCGTTGGATCAAGATCCAACAGCCCAGGTTGTGCATTGGAAGTCCTTTGCAGATGCAGTGGCGATCCTGAGGGTCGATTGGGCGGTTGGGATGGCGCCACGTGGTGCCATCTTGGCCGTCCATCTTCTGCGTGTTTTAAATGGTGCCACGGATGTCAGATTAGATCGATTTTCACGCCATTAGGCTGCGATCATCGATCCAGACCCATCCGTGTGGTCGAATTTATTGTTTGAAGTGTGGATTGGTACAATCTTGGTCCTTAATCTTTAGGCTTCCTCGATCTCCATCTGGTGCTACAGATGTCCGATCAGGGCGATCTTGGAGTCATTGAACTCCAATCGTCGCCTTGATTAGATCCGTATAGTTGGATATTCGATTCAAGGCGTCGATAAAAAGTCATCCTGTCCCTGACCATAAAAGGAGACAATTATTATATAATCTATACAACTTGACCTAAATGCATGATTATGCATATTATGCAATATTTACAATGTATGATGCTAATATGACACTAAGAATATGTATTAATAGAAATTTTTGGCTATTTAGATGTATGTACATCACACCCTCATGCCTATCTTTTGCTAGTCCCTAGCAAAAACTACATGCTATTTATAAAAGAATTAGGGTTGGATTACTCGGGCACAAGTCATTTTCAACATTAAGAAATTTTTACTTAGGACCTAAACTTTCAAAGACACAACAGCACCCGGGTACCTGCCAAAATGCACACTGCCTCAAGCCCTCGCCTTATTCAAAGAAAGATCTCTTTTTCTCTTTTTTCTTTTTTTCTAATTTTTTTTGGATTTTTGAGTTTAGGGTTACAGAGTGGCTTTCTACGGCCACTCAACTCACCAAGACTTGATGAGAACCCAAAGTTCTAAGCATTTTTTATGAAAGTGATAGACTCGTTGATTGGCAATCAAAACGGACTTTAGGTTTCTATGCCCCTAAGTGACCTTAAAAAGAATTCTACCTAAAGGTGTATCTATACGACTAGTAGCTTTCTCCCTACTTTTCTTTTTATGGGGTCAACACAAGGGTCAATCCAGTGTATATCTCCCTGGCTTATTCTACTTCTCCACTTCTTCCTAAGTGTTTTAGGAATTTGACATGCATTTCTTGAGCTGGGTTTTGGACAACCTACCAATGGGCTGTTACCCATGATAACTTGCCAGCCATACTCGTGTAGTGAAGTGTGGCTTATTTCTTTTATTTTCTTTTTCTCCTTTTCTTTTTCTCTTTCTTCTCTCTTTTTTTCTTTTTGGACTTTCTTTTTCTTTTTTAAGTAGGTGGCTTCCCTGGTCTAAGATTTACCTAAAGGCAGCAGGAAAAGAATGGTCCAGAGGCTGGGATCTGGACAACTTGCCTATGGGCTGTTGTCCACGATAACTTGCTAGCCATATCACCCTAGAAGGTTCATTAGCTACCCAATTTCTGTTAAACTGTCGAACAACAAGTCAGTGACAAATAGTGTGTAGATGCTTTAGACTTAAAGTTCCCTCAAATCAGAGGGCGGGTTGATAAGTCATATACTTATCACCCAAACTTAATAAAATTGAAATAGAATTCAAGATGGTGAGGACTCGATACACAAATCCACATTTTAGTGGATGCCCGGGCTGATTAAGCCCAAAGACCTGAATGGTCTTAGTGTTTAGATCCTACTGTAATATTTCCTAAGATTGAAAAGTCCTAATGCTCAAGTATTTCTTCCTAATTTAATTTAATTTTTTTAATGTATATATAAGAAAACAAGTAGAATTTAAAATACTTTCACAAAGCTGACAAATTAATTCAGAAATGAATCCACCCCCCTATGCCTAGCTGATGCAATGTCTGCATTGAGAATAAAAGACATGAAAGGAAGGTAGATTGTAGAAAATATCATCTGAATATGATGCTCAGATCAGCTCTGAGTCAGACTGTACAACTACCAAGTTTAATGCCGTCAGCTAGGCGAAGTCCAGCCAAAGAGATCACAACATGATGAGGGCAACCGTTCTGAGACAGGTTCTGGAACAATACGGTTAATAAAAGGCTTTAGAAGTTGCTGTTGACTTTGAATGAATTACCCGTCTTTGGGTCAGAAAACTGAATGGCCCCATTTGGAAAAATCTGATTGATGATGAACGGGCCATTCCATTTTGACCTAAGTTTGCTAAGAAAGAGCTTAAGTCAAGAATCGAAGAGCCAGACCTTCTAGTTCGGCTCAAAGCTCTTGCGAGATATCAATTGGTCATGAAGAGCTTTGGTCCGAGCCTTGTAGATCTTGGCATTCTCGTACGTGTCATTTCTAAGCTCCTCCAATTCAGATAGTTGGAGTTTCTTGGTTTTTCCGGCAAAACTTAAATCCAGATTGCACTGCTTGATTGCTTAGAATGCCCTATGTTAATTTCTACGGGTAAATGGCACGCCTTTCCATACACCAGATGAAATGGTGCCATGCCAATAGGCATTTTGTACATCGTACGGTAGGCCCAAAGAGCATCCTTAAACTTTTGAGTCCAGTCTTTACAATTAAGCCTAACCGTCTTCTAAAGAATATTCTTGATCTCTCGATTGGAGATTTCGGCCTGTCCAATCGTTTGGGGATGGTAAGGTGTGAAGATTCTATGATTTACCCTATATTTTGCCAGTAAATTACGAAATTGGGAATTAATGAAGTGAGAACCACCATCGCTGATGATGGCCCCTGGAATCCCGAATCGGCTAAAGATGTTCTTCTTGACGAAATTAATGACCACCTTGTGGTCATTGGTTCAGGTGGGAATGGCCTTGATCCATTTGGACATGTAATCAATAGCGACAAGAATGTACTAATGTCCAAATGAAGGGAGGAAAGGTCCTATAAAATTGATGCCCCAAACATCGAAGATTTAGATGGGAAGAATCGGGTTTAGGGTCATCATGTCTCTCTTGGTTATGCTCCCAAGTGCCTGGCATCGAAAACATGACCTCGAGAATTCCTGGGCATCCTTGAATAAAGATGGCCAAAAGAATCCAGATTGCAAAATTTTTGTAGCTATCTTTTTCCCAGAGAAATGTCCACCACACGCAGATACATGGTTGAAGTCGAGTATACTTTTGAATTCACTCTCTGGAACACATCGGTGAATAATCTGATCAGAGCCGATGCAATATAGTTTAGGGTCCTCCCAGAAGTAGTATTTGGCCTCAGATTTGAGTCTATCTTGTTGTTGCTTGGTCCAATCCTAAGGGATTTGACCAATGGCCAAATAGTTTACGATGTCTGCAAACATGGAGTTTAGATACTTGAAACTGTAAGGATAGTCTCATCCGGAAAAGTATCAACAATCGGAATATCTAGACTAGAAGAATCACTCAGGAGTTTCGAAAGATGATCTGCCACCGCATTCTATGCCCCAGATTTATCCCTGATTTCAAGATCAAATTTTTGAAGTAGAAGAATCCATCGAATAAGTTGAGGTTTGGCATCCTTTTTGGCCAAGAGATGTCTCAAGGCTGAGTGGTCGGTATATATTATGATGTGAGACCTTAAGAGATAAGCCCTAAATTTTTTCAAAGCAAATACTACAGCTAGTAATTCCTTCTCAGTAACAGTGTAATTCCTCTAGGCCTTGTCCAGAGTTTTACTAGTGTAGTAGATGATAGAGGGCTTCCAATCAATCTTCTAACCCAAAATAGCCCTGACTGCATAATCAGAAGCATCGGTCATGATATCAAATGGGGCTGTCTAAACTGGTGGTTGCAACATTGGAGAACAAGTGACTGCCATTTTAAGAAAATCAAATGCCTTACGACATGATTCGTTGAAATCAAATGGCATATCTTTGGCAAGAAGGTTTCTTAGAGGGCGAGCAACCTTAGAAAAGTTCTTGATGAACCTCCTATAGAATCCCACATGACCAAGAAATGATCGAATTTGTTTGACAAATGTGGGAAGAGGAAGTTTAGAGATAGCATCAACCTTAGCTTTGTCAACTTAGATACCCCATTCAGAGATTACATGACCCAAGATGATGCCTTCTTGTATCATGAAATGACTCTTTTCCAAGCTAAGGACCAGTCTTGTTTTGATGCATCTTTTAAGAATCATTTCAAGGTTATCCAAACAAGAATCAAACGATTCTCCAAAAATAGAGAAATCATCCATGAAGACTTCCATAAACTCTCCCACCATGTCAGAGAATATGGCCAGCGTACACCTTTGAAAAGTCGCAAGTGCATTGCATAAGCCAAATGGCATCCTACAAAAAGCAAAGGTTCCATAAGGACAAGTGAAAGTGATTTTTTCCTGATCCTCGGGGTGAATAGGGACTTGATTGTATCCTGAGTAACCGTCAAGGAAACAAAAGTACTTCTGCTCGGTTAGTCTTTCAAGGATTTGATAGATAAAGGGAAAAGAGAAATGATCCTTTTTCGTGGCTGTGTTCAGCTTCCTATAATCAATACAAACTCTCCAAGAGGAAGTTGAATGAGTTGTGACAGGTTCTCCTTTCTTGTTAGTCACAACGATAATCCCAACTTTGTTCAGCACAATTTGCAAGGGACTTACCCAAGGACTATCAGAGATCGAATAAATGATCCTACATCAAGCCACTTGATAATTTCCTTCTTGACCACTTCTCGCATATTAGGGTTTAATCTCCTCTACATTTGGCGAGAAGGGCGGGATCCATCTTTCAAAAAATTTTGTGATTGCAGTAAGATGGTTCGATCCCCCTAAGGTCATGAATGGTCCAACCAATTGTCTCCTTGTGTTCCTTTAGGACCTTGATCAATTTAATCTCCTACTCCATAGTTAATCTGGCATTGATAATCACAGGGAGTATCTTTTGACTTCCCAAAAATTGATATTTCAAATTCTCAGGCAATGGTTTCAGTTCAAACTGGGGTGGGTTTTAGATTGAAGGTAAGGATGATGCTGATGAAGATTCATCAAGCGGAAGAGGTTGAAAGTGAATAAAATCAATAACCACTTCAGAATATGGCGGGTTTGCCACAGAGCGTTGTGGGTCAGATTCATCACAACAAGAGGAACTTCCAATTGTAGAAGCTACCATACAAGTTTCAATATTCAAACTATCTTCCTCAAGTTCCTCTATAAATCTACAATCTTCAAATTTGTTAATCACCTTAAAAATATCCAATTTCAATTTTTGATCCCCAAAGGCAATTTCCATGCTACCGCTTTCACAGTTGATATTGGCCTTTGTGGTAGCTAGGAACGTATGCCCCATAATGATGGGCGTGTTCCTCAGATTTTCAGGTACATCCATGTCAAGGACAAGGAAATCTACAGGAAAATAGAAATCCTTACCCTTAATAATAACATCTTCAATAACGCCTCATAGATTTATGACCGAACGGTTCGCTAACTACAGCGTTACTAAAGTCGGCCGAAGTTCACCTAATCTGAATTTCTTGTAAAGAGAAGTCAGAATTAGGTTAATAGATGAGCCTAGATCCAAAACTGCTCTATCAAAAGTGTAATATCCGATGACACAAAAAATCAAAGGAGAACCTAGATCTCTCTTTTTCTGAGGAAGGTGATGCAGGATAACAGAACTAGTTGCTTGGAGAGTACCACCTTCCTCGGAGCAGATTCTCTCGACTTACGCTTCTGTGTGCATAAATCCTTCAAAAATTTAGCGTAAGCTGGTATGTGTTTGATAGCGTTGAGGAGCAAGATATTGATCTCGACATTCTTGAATATATTCAAGAGCTCCTCGTTACTATCAACAGGCTTCTTCTTCCTAGGTTTAATCAAGGCCTCAGGAAAAGGAATACGAGTCAGATCTTCGGAATCAGGTTCTTGAGCCTTAATTTCTTCTTCAGAGTTCTCCTTTCTCTCCTCAGACTTTCCACAATTTGGTAGATCAGAACAGTGTAGTTGTAGATCTTGAGTTTGTTTTCCACTCCTCAAAGTAACTGAATTAGCAGATGCATGTGGGTTTGGGTCTTGGGGAGGGTTAGGAAAGATTGGAGGGGTTTCATTAACCAAGAACCTTTGATTTGAAGAAGAAGCAAAAGAGTAAGGACCCTACTCAACCACCTGAGCATGTGCGTGTGGGTCCCTCTGATTCCTGTACCATTGGGCATGATTGCCCAGATTTTAGATATTACGTGGGTTGGGTACAGGTTGAGATGGCAGAGATCCGGGTTGACAAGAATTAGCAATGAACCTATTTTGCAAGTTGTCCAGCGAGGTTTTCATTTGCTGCATGAGCTGGAGCATAGATCCTTGCATTTCTACCATCTGTCGGTTCAAATCAGCCTGCCCTATGGGTTGACGGGCATTCCAAGATGGCTGATTGACCTGATTCAGGGTAGCTGAGTGTAAACATGACCCTGACCCATTGGTCTTTGTCGAGCTTAATTACCAGGTCGGAATTGGGTCTGCTGCCCAGGGTTTTTCCAAGAGAAGTTAGGGTGGTTCCTCCAACCCAAATTATAAGCATTGGAGTAAGGGTTGGACCTAACATTCTCCTGTACAACATAGACATCCTCATAGGGTGAGGATGGAGAGAAAGAAAGGGAGGGATCATAGAAACTGGGATCAAAGGCCCCAGTTTGGATCCCGTGGGGTTCCGAATATTGCTGACTCACATGTTGAGCCGCATCAAGTTGATTCATGAACTCCCGTCCAGAAGGAGCTTGAGACGAATGGAATCTCGAGTTCTGGGATTGAGTGGATCGAGAATTGTTCATTAAATTTCCAGCCATCCACTCCTCCATCCTTTTAGTAACCAAGTCCACCTTATCT
This sequence comes from Thalassia testudinum, assembly GCA_037157565.1. Taxonomy (NCBI): domain Eukaryota; kingdom Viridiplantae; phylum Streptophyta; class Magnoliopsida; order Alismatales; family Hydrocharitaceae; genus Thalassia; species Thalassia testudinum. Next base: position 19,779,032 of record JAZHRO010000014.1, read on the forward strand.
AGTTTATTGCAAATCAATTCCATATCGAATGAATGAGAGTCGTGGACTTCATTAACATTTGATTTGGGTTGTTTGGACCGGTTAAAAGTATCTATGGAGGCATGATTGATCGAATCTCACTCATCTCCTCAAACAAATCGTGCACGCTATTTGCATCTTTGTTGAGGAAATTGCCTCTGCAAGAAGCGTCCACGTGATTTCTGAGTTGCTCAGTCAACCCGTGGAAGAAGATCTGCACGAGTTGCCATTTCGGCACCTCATGGTGTGGACACCTCCGCAATAAGTCCTGGAATCACTCCCAGGCAACATGAAAATGCTCCCCCGGCAGCTGGGTGAAGGTAGTAATCGCCTGTCTCAAAGCATTGGTACATCTGACAGGGAAGAATTTCTTCAGGAAGGCCGATTTTAAATCATTCCAAGTTGCAATTGGCCTTCCTATAGTCCTGTACCAATGAGTGGCTTTATCCCTAAGAGAGTGGGGGAAGAGCCTCATGATCATCTGCTCCTCATTCACGTTTCGTGCCTTGGTGGTTTGGACCAAAGTGGCCAAGTCCCCCAAGTGCTAAAATAGGTCTTCAGATCCAAGCCCATGAAAATGTTTGATCAAGCTTAACACCTGGGGTTTGATTTCTATGTCATCGGCAAGAATCTGGACGCCGGGACAATCCCCGTAATTTGAAGGATCATAAAAATCCTTCAAGGGCTGAGTACCCTGCATTCTCTGCATTTGTTCCAGCTGCCTTTGAAATACCTCCTGTGGATTCTGAGGCAGAGGAGACTGTTGATCGGCCATGGGATCAATTTGGCCAAAATCCAATCTACACCTCCTAGAATACTCTAGTGGTCCCTCCAATCGGGGATTCAATGACCTCCTTCCCAGCATAAACTTGGAAAAGGTCAGAATGGAAGGACTGGGGATAAGAAACCTGCAGCACAACAAAACAAGCCTGTCCTTAAGTGGGGTAGCCTAAGGATCTACGGATTCTTAGATTCCGCCGTAAGATTATAAACGATTTACTCTACTTGCGTCTGCTCAATCCAACCAGCTAGAAGGAGGGACTGGGGAGAAGGTTCTTCTTTCGACTTGCGCCTCCAGTTCCTAGTGTACCCCCTAGCCGCGGTCGTTTGACGCTACTCCCCTAGCTAGACATCATATTGATCGGTACAAGTAGGTTAATCATAAACAATTTCAGACTGGACCCCAAAGAGAAAATCAGTCCTTAAAGCCAACGTCTACTTGATTTTATTTAGGTCAGGGATTGTACTGCTTATAGAATGAGGTGGGCTCTTAAAATGGGTTGTGCCCTTAATGATCAATTAAGAATGTGTGAGTGTGTGCACAACCAGGGCTTTCAAGCAAGATTATTTGTGATGAGTAGATTTTAAGGTTCAAATCTTGCTTAAGTAGCTTTTAGGGTTTAGAATTAGGTTTAATTCAATCAAGTTTGAGGCAAACTAGGTTTTCAATCACGGGTGAAGATCACTTTCCTTTTTTGAAATCAAAAATAAAGTGGAGTGCCTGGTATTGACCTAAATTGAAAACCCTAAGGAGAAGCTACTTGGTGAGTTGATTGAAGTTAAGTGGTGCGGCCTAAACAACTTAAACAAGTGGCCAAGATTGCACCACTGAGTTAGGCACACAAAATGATTAACCTAGACTGATTTTTACTCTTTTATATGTTGATTTGTGTGTACTGATTCCACAGTTCAGAATCCGATTGAGTAGAAGAAAATTAACTAGGTTAAGTGCCTTGAATGTGGGTGTATGTAGTGTGTATGTTGAATTACCCCATAAGAAATATCTTTTTGTCGATTTTTTTATATGTGGGTGAGATGAATGTGAGTGGAAATCCAAGCAACCAAACTAACTATAGTATTTATGCAAACACCTAAGTTAATTGGAATTTGAATTAATGTGGTGAAATGGAATCTATAGAAGGGGAAGAATGGGGAATACTTACAGTTGTCTTCAACTGCACTTTTCTCCGATCTACCGCTTGAAGATCCCCTGTTAAGGTACCTGCAAAACAATAGGAAAGAAATAAAGCTAGTTAGAAAACAATAAAGTGTGCGAAATGCGGAAAGAAAACCAAAAATCGTTGCCTCCTCGGCAACGGCGCCAAAATGTTGAATGCGAAAAACTACGTGATCGAAGTTGGCCTTGAAAAGCCTATCGTTGTAGTTCGATTTGCGAAGAAATCCGTCAACAAATAAATTTATACCGAAATTCTAAGAATTCCAGGTCGAACACAGGGAAGCTATGTCGATCTAAAATCCGCGATTTATATTTTTTGTGTTTATGTTTGAAAATGAAATAATTACACTGGAATTTATATAAACAATAAGAGAGAGAAAGAGATAGAGAGAGAACAATCACTTGATATAATCAGAATGTTTTTACAACTATAAAGCAGGAAATGATTATAACTAGAAGGCAGAAAATTCTATTCTAGAAAGCTATTAAAAAGAAGGGAGAGAGATGTTATCCTCCTCGACGAATGCTTAGAGGATGAGCCAGACTGAGCGATGTCTGGAAGATGGAGGACGGAGCGGGAAGAAGGAGGACGAAGCAGGAAGAAGTGAGAACGAGGCAGCACGTGATCGTCGTCGCGAGATCCCCTTCCGAAATAGGGGTGAGAAAATTGGATTTAACTCTAGAATAGCATCCCGGGTGTGGGACAAGCTTCTCTTGAGCTTTGGAGAGGTAGAGAAGTGAAGGAAGGGATGAAAAAGAAGTAGAGGTCGGGTCTCCTTTAATAGTTGTAGGAATCGAGGGCAAATTTGTCATTTCAAGCTACAAACATTAATATCAGGTCTTTAGTGACGGATTTATCCATCACTAAAGGTCTGATCGTGGCCAACGTGTGCGCTTCCCCACCTTCCATGCTCAAAACTCCCGAGCATGTCTTTCAAATCTTAGTCGTCCGATCGCTAGATTGGACGGCTTAGGTTTCTCCTTGCGCGTCTTCGTCTGCGCCTTCACCGCGCACTCGCATCTGATCACGCGTGCGTGTTGTGCATTAGATCGTGCGTGCGTGCTATTGGCTGATCCACGTTGCCCGTAGCTAATCGCATGGTCATGATTATTTGCCTACAGATGGCGAGTCGAATGCGGGTTGTGCGCTCGTGTAGCGCCGCTCGACCGCTGTGCTGCGGCGCTTACTTTGTTGCGATTTTGATTTCAGGTATGCATGCTTGCGGCCGTTGGATGAAGATCCAACGGCCCAGATCGTGCATTGGAAGTCCTTTGAAGATGCAGCGAAGGTCTTGAGGGCCGATTGGGCAGCTGGGATGGTGCCACGTGGCGCCATCTTGGTCGTCCATCTTCTGCGTGTTGTAGATGGTGCCACGTTTGTTGGATTGGAGCGATTTTCATGTTGTTAGGCTGCGATCATCGATCCAAACCCATCTGTACGGTCGGATTTGTCGTCTGAAGTGTGGATTGGCACCATCTTGGCCCTTGATCTTTAGGCTTCCTCTATCTCTATCTGGTGCTATGGATGTCCGATCAGGGTGATCTTAGAGTCGTTTAACTCCAATCGTCACCCTGATCAGATCCGTATAGTTGGATCTTCAATCCAAGGCCCTGATAAAAATTTTCCTTGTCCCTGACCATAAAAGGAGACAATTACTATAAAATCTATACAACTTGATATAAATGCATGATTATGCATGTTATGCAATATTTACAATGTATGATGCTAATATGACACTAGGAACATGCAATAATAGACATTTTTGGATATTTAATGTATGCACATCACTCGTTTACATGCTTTTCGATTCCGGTGCCATGCACTCATTTGTTTCTACGGGTTTTGCTGTCAACTTAGGGTCAAACAGTGTACTTTTAGTGGAGCCATTCCTGACTAGAGGCCCAGGTGGACAGGTGTTTGTTGCTGAGGAGGTTTTCACTGACTGTGAGGTTACGATAGGGGGACACAGTCTTTCGATTGACCTGATCATGATCCCGATGGAGGATTTCGATGTAATCCTAGGGATGAACTGGCTGGCTGCTTACCATGCCCTAGTAGACTACTTTGGGAGGAAGATCATTTTCTCCATACCAGAGTTGCCTCCCTTTGAGTTCCACGGCTAGCCAGTAGACGAAGGATTCAGGTGCATTTCCACACATTGGGTAGCGAAGCTATTGAGCCAGGGGTGCGAGGGCATCCTCGCCTGTGTCATGGCAGAGCCTAGCCTCGTGGCCGACTTACAGAGTATCTCGATAGTCCGTGAGTACCCCGACGTCTTTCCATAGGAGCTATTAGGACTACCACTTGAGCGTGAGATTGAGTTTGAGATCTCACTAGTACCGGGGATCGGCCCCATCTCCACAGCACCTTATCGGATGGCCCCGCTTGAGCTGTGAGAGCTCAAGTCACAGTTATAGGACCCATTAAAGAAGGGCTTCGTGAGGCCTAGTGCCTCCCCGTGGGGAGCCCCTGTTCTATTTATGAAGAAGAAGGAAAATACTCTTCGGCTATGCGTCGGCTGCAAACAGCTGAACCGAGTCATCGTCAAGAATAAGTACCCACTGCCTTGCATCGATGATCTCTTCGACTAGTTGAGAGATGCCACAATATTTTCTAAGATAGATCTGAGGTTGGGCTATGATCAGTTGAGGATCAGGGAGACCGATGTCTCCAAGACAGCCTTCCGCACGCGGTATGGTCAGTATGAATTTCTGATCATGCCATTTGGGCTGACTAATGCCCTTGCTGCTTTCATGGACTTGATGAACCACGTCTTTTGGTCGTACCTGGATCAGTTCATGGTGGTTCTTATTGACGACGTGCTCGTCTACTCTCGGGATCAGACATAGCACGAACATCACCGCATGGTCTTGGATACTTTGAGACGGCACAGGCTGTTGATGGGAACACCATCATGAGCCCTAACTAGCTCATTTTTACCCAATAAAGAGAATAAAAGCCCCTACATAACCAACTGAAGGTCCTAATTCACTGCATAACCTTTCTGAGAGAAAAATAAGAAATAATGGGTAAAACTGTAATTTTACCAATGCAATACAACAACGGGTTTTCTCAAGAGCTAAACAAAGGTCAAAGGATATTAAGATAATAGGTGGGTTGGATCAGACAAAAAATGGTTTGTGTGAGTTTTGTGAATTAAATGACTTCTTGAAACCCTAAAACAGACCCACTTGATTAACTGAGGTCCTAGTCAGGATAAAATTCACCTAAACCCTCTAAAAATCATATAAAAATATTCTTTTGGGTTTATAACTTTTAATTTGGCCATTAGAACCCATCTTGAAATAGAATGGGGTCTCAAACAGATATTTACCCTAAATTAGGTTTTTGCATAAATTTCCCAGTCAAACATGGTCAAACCCAAAATCCAACTTCACCATTGGATTCCTTAGGTCCAAATTAGGTTTTTATTAAAATTTGGACCCAAGATGAGTTTGCCTTGACCTAGTTTGCAAAAAGTTCCAACCTGATTACATTTGTACCCCTATATTTCAAAAACCCTTACACACTACCCCCTAGCTTCTTCATCATTTTTGCAATTAGCTCCCTCTACCATTATAGCAGAGGAATCCTACTTCGACGAGCTTTGGAAGGTGGTTTCTCCCTGATTGCTCAGAGAATCCCCTTCAAAATTGGAAGGGAGATTATCTGGGAAAATCCCTCTAATGTGAATCCAGTTTGATTCCCTAATTTCTTCTCAATCTCTCATGCGAATGCATGAGAGATTTGGGTCTCTTTTGAGTTTCCTTCTCTAGCGAGCATACCTTCCTTGGAAGCTTCGCTTCCAAGCGCAAATCCCCCTCCAGAGATCTATTTAAGAAGCCTTAGATCCAACCAACTCCTCTAAGCTTGAATTCGACCAGAGACCCTCTCAATTTCTTCTTTCCTCCTCTGGTCGATTCGCTCGTCAAGCTCCGGCGACCTTCCCTGCTCTCCCTCATCGTCTGACCACAATACTAGTGCAGGCTCTTGATAAACGCCAGTTTGACATCATTCTTATGCACTAAAATAAACTTAGCTCTTAGGATTTTACTCCACAAATGGGTTTTTGGGCTGCATTTAGGCATTAACTAGGTTAGGCATGCATTGCATTTTATTTTGTTGTTTTAATGTGTTTTTGTGAGTGTTAGGGATGAACAAATATACAGATCCCTAAAACCCTAGCACTCAAGAAGGCAATTGGTGAAGAAGGAGCTCAGACTAGCTGGAACTCAGCTTGATCCAGCTCACCACAGCTGGAACCCAGCTCACGTGGACTAGGGTTAGCTCATCCTAGCTCCATTCAGCTAATCTCAGCTGAATGACAGCTCAAGAGAGCTCATCTTAGCTCACCCTAGCCCAGGTCAACTTAGATCAAGCTCAACTTAGCCGAGTCTAGCTCATCTCAGCTCCCACTAGTCCACAGGGAGCTCTAGCTAGCTCAGCTGAGTTGACAAGAGTTCACCCCAGCTCAGATCCAGCTACATCCAGCTCCACTCAACTCCAGCCAGTTGAAGAACTCATCCCAGCTCAGGAAGCTCAAGTCCAGCAACTGGGGACCCAACTTAGCCCAAGCAATTGAGCTAAGCTACTTTAGTTGTCTCAATCAGCTCAATCCTCCCTGGGATACACACACACACCTATACTCTACTTTATACATATATATATATGTACATATATATATTTATATATATATATGTATATATTTATATATACATATATATATATCTATATACTTATATATATATGTATCTATACTTATACTTAGTTGTATAGGTAATATATATATTTATATATATATATATAAAGATATATATTACCTATACAACTAAGTATAAGTATAGATACATATATATATATATATACATATATACACATATACTTATACATACATATATATATATATATATATATAAATATACATACATATATACATATCTAAAACTATATATACATATATATATATATATATATATATATTCATATCTATCTACATATATCTATATACATATGTTACTATATATATATACCTATATATATATACATCTATATAGTTATATATCCATACATATACATATATATATATATATATCTATACATATAGTTACATACATATTTATATATACTTATATATATATACATATATACATATATATACCTATATATTTATAACCATATATACATATAGATATATTTACATATATACATATATATATATATATAAATATATTTTCTCATTACTTACCATACATTGTATCGTGGGAATATCTACACTAGTTGCTGATATTCCCTGATACACTCGTACAAAAAGCGTGGTCACACTCATCTTCCATTAATCCACCTTACACTCCACGCAGCACCTCGTCCTGTTGGCTGCGTCTTTCTAGACGACGACCGACTCGACACCGTGCTACACTCCATCTCCACCTCCACCTCCACCCCTTCATACATATATAATATATACATATATATAAACTATATTTACTTTATTTCTATTTCTCTTTCTTACCATTAAAAAGATAAACAAAAAATATATATAAAAGAGAAAAGATAATCCTTGACTTGCAGGTACTTAGTCTTGCGAATAGCAAGACCAATTTTGGAACCCTAATTTGGCTCAAAGCCAAGAACTTGATTTTGAGGGTGTGCCTCAAGGACAAGAATTATCAGAAGAAAATCTTAAACAGAAAAACACCAAAAACATAATAAATGAACGGAAGAGATTCGTTGTAGGAAAGGCGTAGAAACTTGACTTCTAACCCCACTTCCTTGAGTTCGACCCTGGGCCTAAAAAGTGACCAAGATAAAATCAAGTAGGCCAGGTAAAAAAAAATATATTGTAAAGAGATGGTTAGGCTTGATTTAGGTTAACCACTATACTCATTATAACGATAAAATCACCATATTAACATAGCCTATCCGGGTCCGACCACACCTCTTCATGGCACCGTTGCAGGGGAAGTGCGCATGCAAGTAAGTTTGTATTCCATTCCTTTCATTTTTCTCTTCTCTCTTCACGGGTATTTTTGTTTGTTACTGTGCAGGTAAACCTATTGCAAGAAGACAGGCAGACGAAGTCGGAAACGTGGGTAGATTCAAGGCGGGAACGAGAGCGTGAAGACGCCGACACCGCACTTGAGCTCCGCATACGTTGCTGAACAAGTAGGTCTTTCTTTCTTAGCAACATAGGTTAACTTGTCACCTTAATAAAAAAAAACAAAAGAAAAAAACTAAAAACTAGAAAAACTTCTTGGGATCTCTTGGGGAAAGTGGATTAAAATTCACTTGTTTGATTGATTGCTTTTACTCCCACCGCCCCGAGATTTCCCGCCAAACTTCGCATAGCGAAGATCCAAGAATCTTGATTCTTGAATCTTTCGCAGTGTGAAGTATTCTTTGAGGCAAACATAAAAAGATTGATTGCCACCCCTCTTTGCCTCATTTACCTGCAATTTGGGATCACCTTTTTGGTGGGGAGACTTGGAATTGAGTTAATTCCGACCCCACCACGACCTTTCACGTGCCTAAGATTCGATCCTGAATACTTCAACCCCAACAATTTGATTTTCTTTATCTTTTGGTTGAGCCTTATGTGTGGACATCTTTTTGGTGATTGGGAGCACTTGAATTAAAGTTCTTTGGCTCCCTTTCACACTAATCTAAAACTAATTCGTGCATCCACACATAGAAATCTCCATTTAGGGAAGCCCATTTCATTTTAGCATGCATTAACCAACTGACATTGAAGAAGGGTTTGTTGGGATTACAAGAAAACCTGTATTCTCTCAAAACTCGAAGATTAGTTAAATTGGTATTTTAGTGAAATCCTAAAATCCATACTACTTAAGGCTGAATTCTAAAAACCATTCACCAATTAAATTTTCAATTCGGGGAGATTTCCCCATTTCATGCTTGGTTTACACACTTTGAAAAATCAATCACTTGGGCATTACCCGTAAATAACGCCCTTCGCATTCCAAAAGCACTTGATCCTAAGCCTCTAACTAAAACTGGTAGCAACTTGACCCTTATTAAGGATTGGAAGTCTAACTACCTGCGTGTAGCGCCTACGTGCTGGTGAGGGTTCCAGCGTGCTATCGGGTGTCTAAGACTGGGGCAAACGGCCTTTGAATCTGGCCTGGTGGTTTCGCAGTGCTCGCATTCGGTTCCGTAGTTCATGATAGTCGGTAAGTTAGATCTTTAGGTCTAAGGGCACACTGTAGAGGTTAGGAATTTGATTGTATTGATTTGTCATCAAGTGTACCTTTGCGGCGTCATTTCTCTCATCTCTTTTCCCTTCTTATCCCCCCAATTCTTCCTGCGGTAGTGCATGTTTGGGAGGAGGTCACAAAACCCTGAACTGTGTGAATTGCCTGATAAATTTAGAAAAGAAGCCGAATCGTCCTCCTCCTCCACAAACATGGCTGCACGCCCACCCCCAAATCCTGAGGGAGGAAACCGCCCTCAAAACCCACCAGGTGGTGGAGCCTTAGATCCCATAACCCGCCTCCAAGCCCAAATGGAAATGTATAATGAGCAAATTGAAGCCATTAGGGAAACATTGGAGGAAATGCAGAACCCTCCCAAACGAGAGGAGCCTACGTCTCTCAGCTCTTATCAGAATCCCGCTGCTACAGAGACCATAGGACAAATTTGGGTCCCCATGGGCGGGGACGACTTTGAAATGAAACCTAACATAATTGGCCTAATAAATTTTCACTTCCATGGGCTTGCAAGTGAAGATCCTTTTCTCCACTTGGAAGACCTAACATGATTGGCTGAAACTGTTAAAGCTAGAAATATCGGGTTACCTATAGTCCTCATGAAAATGTTCCCATTTTCATTGCAGGATAAAGCATTGCAGTGGTTACACACCCTTGGGAGAACCATTCACTCTTGGGAAGAGATGCGAATAGCGTTTCTCAAGAAGTTCTTCCCAATCGGGTGAACCAATGCGCTTCGCCGTGCCATCACCTCCTTTACGCAACAAAACGGCAAACAGTTTCATGAGGCATGGGAGAGGTATAATGACCTCCTCAGGAAGTGTCCGCACCATGGTCTACCTAAGTGACATATAGCCCAGATTTTCTACTATGGGCTAAATGAGAATTTGAAGCAGATTGCAGACGCTTCCTGCGGAGGGAACTTCATGAATAAAGACGAGAATGGAGCATTTGAATTGTTTGAAAATATGAGTGAAAACTCAATGAACAATGCTTCCATTGTGGCCTTTAATCGTACCAGCCTACCCCAAAATGTCCACGAAGTTGACACGGGACACTCCCATTCATCCACTGATCTCAGCCTTATTACACAGAAATTGAATGAAGTCTCTGTCGTGCACAAGAAGCTGGATGAGCTTCTGGCCAACGCCGCCCGTTCTATGGCTAACACCCCCACCTCACCACTTTGTCACAATCCCAATTCTTCCAACACCAGGCTTATCCCGAGAAACCCCGTAAGACCTTCCTTACCGAGTGTTGCGCCGAGCGACTCGGTAAGTCATGTGGCTCTGGCTTCTGCAAGCCAGTATTTTGACACGGAGGACCAAGCCTCCGTGTGCTCGGACGCATATTTACATGCGGACGTGTCTTCTGGCATAGAAGTTGCTTGCGCCCTGGGAAACAACCCGTTCTCTTCCACGTATAACCCAGGGTGGAGAAATCATCCAAACTTCGCATGGTCCAACAACCCGCAGCGCCAAAACCCCGCGGGTGGACCAATGCGACCATCCGCACCTGTCATCCCAAGGGCCCAGTCTAATCCTATGGCGAATCCGCCATCAGGCCCTTGCGTACCGCAAGCAAAACATGCATCAAGTCCTCTTGATAAATTGATACGAATGATGACGGAAATGTCAAAGCGCCATGAAGAGAACATGACCTCTCTTCAGCACCAATTGGCGCAGCAGAATGCTGAGATCAGTCAACTACGCATGGAGACTCGATCTCAGGGCACTCTTCCCACCCAACCTGTTCCAAACCTGCGAAATTTCATACCCCGTGGCCCTCAACCACAGGTACGACCTTCTCAGGGGCAGGTTAATCAGATTCTGTAAGCTCCGAGCATTCCACTAGGATTTCAAGCTAATCCCGCTGCAGCACCGCACTCTTATGTCCCTATTGCAAACCCTCCTCCGCTGTATGATCCCACTGGACTTGCATCGTCCAATGCTATCACTACGAGGAGCGGTAAGTAGACTGTCGATCCTCCTCGACCTGATCCTGCCCCGTCTTCTTCATCGCCCTCTCATTCAGGATGTGCAACTCATTCGTGAGAGGACGATACACCCAAATTGGTGCCAGAATCAGTCCCATTCCCTGAGGCTCTACTGAGGGAGCCTAAAGGCAAAAAGAAAGATACGCAGGCCTTTGATAACCTGCATAATTTGTTCATGGATGTAGAAATCAAGGTACCCCTGCTCGAGGCTATCGACCACATACCTACTGTCGCCCGATTTTTCAAAGACTACACAACACCCAGGCGACAATCAAAGAAAACCAAGAATCCGGTGGTTCTCTCGCCTCATGCGTGTTGTGCTATACTATCAAACCTATCACCGAAGCAGAAAAATCCAGGCACACCACTGATTTCCTGTAGCATCCAAGGCTGCAATTTTAACCGTGCCCTGCTTGATCTAGGATCTTCCATCAATCTTATACCAACCATCATGCTCGAAAAATTTTCCTTGGGAAATCTGAAACCCACCCCTGTCACGTTACAGTTGGCAAATCATTCTGTCAAAATCCCGAAGGGTGTGGTGGAAGACGTGGTGATTATGGTCAACAGTCTCTATTTTCCTGTTGACTTTCTTATTTTGGATATGAAAGTTCCTAGCTCACTTTTTGATTGTCCGATCATCCTTGGTCGACCTTTCTTGGCCACAGCCCGCGCCCATATCGATTGTGAGTTGGGCAGTATTGAGATTGCCGTTGGATCTAAAAAGCTCAAGCTTAACATCTTCAAGGAAGCCAAGAACTTTGATTGCGATTGTATCGAGGATGACATGTATGACGTGGACATGGTCGTCAGCGCATGTATCGGACTAATTGGGACCTATTCTGACTGCTGTGGATTACCTGTAAACATTGACGATTGCCTGACCGATACATATTGTGACGTTCCCCCATCCCTCCCTATTCTCGTACCTTCTCCTGACCAGACTTCTGACGAGGTTTTCTCCCCTTCCCATACCTCATGGTCTGAGTCATATCCGGGCTACTCACCGCCGGTCCACACTCTTGAAGATCGGATTGCCCTTTCTTTCCCGCCAAATCAGGTGGATTTGCAAATCCACACTGGGACCTTGAGCCCATATACTTCTCACTGGGATTATTCCTTTTTGGATCCATCCATCCAAGAAGCCCCTCCTCCTGGCCAATCTGAGGGCCAACTTCTTCTTCCTGACTTGTTTTCTGATTCGCCTGGGACACTCTTGTCCCGAGAAATGGCAGACCTTTCACCATCCACTCTCGTGCTGAAAGAGCTGCCTAGTACACTTAAATATGTTTTTCTGGGGCCAAATGAAACGCTCCCCGTAATCATCAGTTCAAAATTGACCAGGGAGCAAGAGTGCAAACTAACGAAGGTCCTCATGGAACACAGGGCAACCATTGGATGGTCTATATCAGACTTAACTGGCATTAGCCCCTCCTACTGCACTCACCTTATATATACGGAGGAGGAGGCTCGACCTTCCCGCGAGATGCAGCGACGTCTCAACCCTAACATGCGGGAGGTCGTTAAGAAAGAAATTATTAAGTGGCTGGATGCGGGTATAATCTACTCGATCAGCGATAGCCCCTAGGTGAGTCCGATTCACGTTGTGCCCAAAAAGGCGGGATCACCATCCGTGTCAATGACAGGGGTGAATCCATCCCTACACGCACTCCTACATCTTGGAGAGTGTGTAGATTATAGGAAACTCAATGCTGCAACTAAGAAAGATCACTTTCCGCTACCTTTCATTGACCAAATCCTGGAGCGATTAGCGGGAAATAAATTTTTCCGTTTCCTGGATGGATTCTCAGGATATAACCAGGTGGCAATTGACCCCCAGGACCAAGAGAAAACCACTTTTACCTGCCCCTTCGGCACCTTTGCATTTAGAAGGATGCCGTTCGGACTTTGTAACGCGCCAGCAACTTTCCAGAGATGTATGCTGGCGATATTCCATGACATGGTGGGTGACTTTCTCGAGGTCTTCATGGATGACTTCTCGATCTTCGGACCATCTTCCGATGACTGTCTTGCCAACCTGACCCATATCCTTAGGAGATGTATTGATGTAAACCTCGTGCTTTCCTGGGAAAAATGTCATTTTATGGTGCACGAGGGAATTATTCTCGGGCATATCATCTCTGATAAGGGTATCGAGGTGGACAGAGCTAAGCTTGATGTAATTGCTAATTTACCTGTTCCTAGCTCTGTCAAACAAATCTGCTCCTTCCTGGGACAAGTCGGTTTCTATAGGAGATTTATCAAAGATTTCTCCAAGATTTCTCAACCCTTAACTCATCTCCTATCGACCAACGTACCCTTCGATATGGGCCCCGACTGCATACGAGCATTCATGCAGCTGCATAATGCTGTCACCAAGGCCCCTGTTCTCCAGCCACCTGATTGGTCCCCCGACTTTGAACTCATGTGTGACTCTTCCGACCTTGCAGTCGGAGCCATCCTGGGACAAAGACGCGATAGACACCCCTTCGTGGTGTACTACTCCAGTAAGACGTTGGACGTGGCCCAGCGTAATTATACTACCATTGAGAAAGAACTACTACCGGTCGTCTTTGGGCTGGAGAAATTCCGCTCTTACCTTCTGGGCTCACACGTTATTGTTTTCACTGATCACGCGGCCATTCGCCATTTCATGCACAAGAAGGATGCCAAGCCTAGACTGATTCGTTGGATCCTTTTGCTCCAAGAATTTGACATTGAGATCCGCGATAAGGCCGGAGCCCAGAATGTTGTGGCTGATCACCTTTCCAGACTAGACCCTGACCATATTGGACTTACTCTGCCAATCAATGAAATTTTTCCTAATGAGCACCTATTGGCAGTTAATGTGGCAAGTGGACCGTGGTATGCCGACATTGCCAATTACCTTGCTTCTGGATCTCTTCCACGTGGCTGGCCTAAAAACCAGCGCGAGTGTCTCATGGCAGAAGCAAAGTATTATTTATGGGATAATCCACTTCTTTTTCGCATAGGTGCTGATCAAATCATCCGTCACTGTATTCCTGACAGTGAATTCCCCAGTGTGCTATCCTTCTGCCACGATCAGGCCTACGGAGGCCATTTCTCTGGGAGGAAAACTGCAGCCAAGGTGTTGCAGTGCGGTTTCTTTTGGCCATCCCTTCACCAGGATGCACACAATTATGCCAAACATTGCACTAGGTGCCAGTTGTTAGGGTCAATGTCACGATGTGACATGATGCCCTTACAACCCATCCTAGCTGCAGAAATCTTCGACATTTGGGGAATTGATTTCATGGGTCCCTTTCCTCTTTCCAACGGCTTCGAATTCATCCTTGTGGCCGTTGACTATGTTTCGAAATGGATCGAGGCTATTCCCGCGCGCCGTGCTGACCATGTTATTTCCACCCGATTTGTCAAAGACCACATCTTTGCGCGATTTGGGATCTCTCGAGCCATTATCTCGGATGGAGGAAGCCACTTCACCCATGCTTCTTTTCGGGCACTTATGCGGAAATACGGAGTCCACCATCGTATCGCATCCCCGTATCATCCTCAGACGAACGGCCAGGCAGAGGTGTCGAACCGGCAAATCAAGCAAATTCTCCAGAAAACGGTTCGGCCTGACCGTAAGGATTGGTTCGAAAAGCTGATTGACGCACTTTGGGCGTTTTGAACCGCCTTCAAGGCTCCCCTTGGTATGTCTCCTTATAGAATTGTTTACGGGAAGCCTTGTCATTTGCTCGTGGAGTTGGAGCACCGCGCTTATTGGGCGGTTCGCCAATGTAACCTCGACCTAGACCTGTGTGGTCGAGAAAGGAAACTCCAACTCCAGGAGCTGGAAGAGCTCCGTCGTGAAGCCTATGATTCTGCTTTAACTTTCAAACAACGCACTAAGGCTTTTCACGACAGCCGTATTTGGCGAAAAGAATTTGAGCCATCTCAGCAAGTTTGGCTCTATAATGCCCAGCTCAAATTCTTTCCTGGGAAACTGAAGTCCAAATGGACTGGTCCTTTCCTGGTCTCGAGACCATTTCCCAACGGGGCCGTTGAGATTGAAGATCCCAAATCTGGGTGTAAATTTACGGTCAATGGGCAACGTTTGAAACCCTATCTTACTCGTGAACCTACCCTCGTTGGAGAAACTGTTGCCCTGCTGGAGGGTAACTAATTTTGAGCTTCATTCTGAGTCCAGCTGGGGACGTTAAATTCAGCGCTCGTTGGGAGGCACCCCAACAACACTCACCATCCACCATCACTTTTCACGCCACTATCACAATCACTTTACTTTTCACTTCACCACCCACCATCCACCCACCCTACCACCCTGCTGTATACCCTGCATCTCAGCTCTCATCCTTCCTCTACCCTTCCCTGCATGCATAAGAGGACATAGCATCGTTTGGCATGGGGGGGTGGATAGGCATCCATAGGATCTGGGTAGTTTAGGGTATCATGTAGTTTCCATCTATCTATATATATATATATATACAAAAAAAATGGTGTTTAGTAATGATCTGAAAGTTGAAACAAAAATACAATAAGTGTTTATGGATATTCAACCGCTGTTTTGAAGACTTTCCAGGCCACAGAAGCTTGATTTGCTCAAGTTCGGCTTAATTCACATGAGCATTCACAAGTTAGATAAGAATCTCTCCTAACTAAGGACGTATTCTTGTACCTGAGACACCAGTACAAGATCCGTTGGTTTGCTTCTATTTGAGAGCCTAAGTAATCTTGGTTCACACTACACATATCAAGAAAGACTAGGTGAACATAAGATCCAACCCTAGACTTCATTAGGGAAGGTGGAGTCCTTACCTGTGCGTGCAGGTAGACTTTTTATCTCAGGCTTTAGTCTTGTGTTTAGGAGTGACTCTTTCCACCAAAAAGGAACTCTCCCACCAAAAAGAAAAAGTGTGCTCCTCTAAATAATGTTGTAAGAGATATATTGACACATGTTTCAAAAAAAAATGCAAATAAGTCAGTATATCTCGCAAATATCTGTAAAGTCTTCTTCCTACAAAAAAGTTCTTCAGGGCAAATACCTTATTTTCTTTGAGCCACAAATGTCAGAAAATGGGAGTTGAGTTTTCCGTCATCTTTTTAAGAGTCAATCTGAAGACATGAGCTGAAACTGGGACCAACCTGTTACGACCCGATTCCCGAATCCCTACGAGGCACGAGAATTGGACCGACTCGACTGATCCCAAGACCCAGTCGTCCAACAAGAAAGTAACCAAAAGAGCAGTAAAATAAGCCACATTCACCATGTATATAGCTAGTAGTAACAAAAGCACAGCAGTAAAGAAAAGAACTACTATAGTACTCACCACCACAATAGTAGAGAATTAAACAGGTACATAAACATGATGCTTACAATAAAAGAGTACAACGGTAATAGAAAATACTCACTACAACAGAAGAAAAGGTACAGTAGGTACTACACAAGTAAAACTACTGGGCTCTATTAGGCCCAGCACCCTCTGCAGCCGTCGGCTCTAGCTGCTCAATACCTAGTCCTGAAAATGTGACAAAGGTAACACGTCAGCGAAACGCTGAGTAGAGTGGCAACCAAAAGCTAAGAAAAATAGTAAGGTGGACAAGTAGTTGTTATTTTTAATCTCTTTCTTTATTTTCCCATTTACTTATTCTTGGATTATTCCTCAGATCTTTCTCTTGATCTTGAATGTTCCTCGTGGGAACGATCTTGATTGTAGTCTTTTCCGAAAAGTAGAAGTAGCACGAAGTGCTCTCCTGGCTGGGAGAGTCCCCCGTGGTGGTCCTACCCTCAGTCAACCACCCCAAGGTCACTGACAGACGTAACGGTGACTACGACACGCGCCATAAACGTATGGGTAGCTATCCCGCACTGGCACGTGGTCAGTCATTTCCGTTAACGGGTGCACCCCAAGCACAGCATGGAACCAGTATAAGTCAAATCCCTCTCAGTAACAGGGGTCCAGCCCCTCCGCAGTAACCAAACAGGGGTCTTGCCCCTTCACAGTCTGCGCACCCTCGCCTGACTACCTTGGTTTGCCCAGTGGGCCTAACAAGTTGGTGTAGGAAGGCTAGCAGAACCCTGGGGCCCGTGGGGTGGCTAGTGCTCTTCCTACACTGGTAGCTCTCCCCGGTACTGTGTACGCGAGGGCCAAAAGTCGGTACAAATGACATTTACACTACTTAATATGTCTATTTATGCATGTTCTTAAGCATAGGATTGCATTTCATGATATAAATATTGCATAACATGCATCATCTTGCATTTAGAGTAGTTTGAATAAAATGGAGGTTAATTGTCTCCTTTTATGTGCTTGGACAAAACAAACATTTTATCGGGGACTCGGATCAAAGATCCAACCGTATGGATGTGATCAGGGCGACGATTGGAGTTCAACGACTCCAAGATCACCCTAATCAGGCATCCGTAGCATCAGATAGTGACCGGGGAACCCTAGAAGATCAAGGGCCATGATGGTGTAAATTCACTCTTCAAATGACAAATCCGACTGCACGGATGAATTCGGATCGATGATCGCAGCCCAACAACACAAAAATCGAGTCAATCCGACATCCGTTGCACTATTTACAACTTCCAGAAGATGGACGGCCAAGATGGCACCACGTGGTGCCATCTCGGTCGCCCAAACGACCACTTACATCCAATGGTTGTGGTCAGCTGCGCCTAAAAGCGTCCGCTCAACCATCCGCGCCCTATAGCGTAGCGGTTGAGCTCGCTTACGCGAGTGGCGGGTGCAGGTTTGAGCCGCAGTGAAGGGCTGGAAGGTGCGGGCGATTGAGCGCGGGTGGGCGTTGGATCTTGATCGAACGACCGCGCGCACCCGATAGCGTTCACGCGTGATTGAACGCGCGGCATGGACGCGCGATCGCACGCGGTAGGCGGGCGCACAACGAGTGGGCGGAGATGCATCCTAAGTCGTCCGATCTTGCGATCGGACGGCTGAGAACTGATGAACGTGCGTATGCGTTGAAGAAGCGGGCAGCCGTGGAGGCGCGCGTGGGCGCGGGAGCTACGCCCACGTTGGGGGCTTTAGTGACGGATTTATCCGTCACTAAAGACACCTCATTTATTATTTTAAACTTGTAATGTCCATTTTTCCCCCACTCCTTGCAACTGTAAAAGGAGACCCCCTCCATATGAAATTCTCATCCCTTCCTTCTCCTCTCTACCTCTCCAAAGCTCAAGAGAAGCATGTCCCACACCCGGGATGCTTCTCGCGAGATAAAGTCCAAATTTTCGTCCCCCTTCGGAAGTGGATCCCACGACGACGACGCCGTGCTACTCCGTTCCCATTCTTCTGCCCGTCCTCCTTCGTCCTGCTTCGTTCTCCTTTGTCCAGGCGTTGTCCCGTCCGGCTCGTCCTCCAAGCGACCGTCGAGGAGGATTTCTCTCTCCCTATTCTTTTTACTGCTTTCTAGTATAGATTTATTACTTTCTAGAATAGTTCTGCTTGTCCTCCAAGTGATCGTCAAGGAGGACATTTCTCCCTCCATTCTTTTAATGCTTTATAGAGTAAATTTATCGCTTTCTAGTGCAATTGTTTTTTGCTTTCTAGTTGTAATGAACAATCTCTTTAATGATAGATTCTTTGTTTCCCTGTTTATTCTACATCTCATTTTGATTTCTATGTGTAATATTCTCTCTCTCTCTTACCCTCTCTCTCTCTTCTATTTATTGTAAATAATTAGATAGTTTTAAATTGAATTACTTAGTGACAAATAAAAAGAAACGCTTAGTTTTTAAATCAAACGTCCGCCTCCCTATGTTCGACCCGGAATTTTCATTTCGGTATAAATTTTATTTGTTGAACATGAATTCTTCGCTTTGAAACTACAACGACAGGTTTTCCAAAATCGAACACGTTAGCGGATCGGTTCGTGCATTCAACATTTTGGCGCCGTTGCCGTGGAGGCGACGCTCTTTGATTTCTCTTTGCGTTTTGTAACTTACAAATCATTTACCTCACTTTTCTCCTTTCTTATTGTAATTGCAGGTACTCTTTTGAGACTAGCAAAAGCGGTAGATTGGAGTAAAGTGCTGTGGAAGGTTTTGTAGGTTATCCCCCATTCTTTCCCCCTCCATAGATTTCATTTGCCACATTAAATCCAAATTCCAATTAACCTAGGTGTTTGCATAAATCCTAGGAATAGTTTGGTTGTTTGGATTATCACTCACATTCATTCCACCTTCATTTATATATAAAAAAAAAATAAGAAGATAATTTTGTGGGGCAATTTTCAACAAACACACAACGTACACCCACATTCAAAGGCACTTAACAGAATTGATTTGTTTCTACTCAATCGGGTTCTAATCTGTGGAACCGGTACACATAAAGCAACACATAAAAGAGTAGAAATCATTCTAGGTTAACCATCTTTGTGTGCCTAATTAAGTGGTGCATCAGGCCAATTGTTCGAGTTGATTGGGCCGCTCCACTTCAAATAAAATCAACTCATCAAGTAGCTGCCAATTAAGTTCAATTTTTAGAGATTTTCCAGGCACTCCACATTCTTTTTAAGCTTTAAAGGAAAACATCTTCACCTGTGCTTGCAAAACTTGGTTTGTCAATGAAACTTGTTTGAAAACACCTAAAGTTGAATCCTAAAAGCTACTAAGCAAGATTTGAACCTTAAAATTCATCACATCAGAAATAATCTTGCTTGAAAACCATTGGTTGTGCACGCACACACAAATCAATCAATCATTAAGGGCACAACCCATTTAAAGGGCCCATCACATTCCAAAGCACATTCAAACCTAGCCCTAAATAAAACAGAGTAGACGTTGGCCTTAAGGATTGAACTCGCTCTTCAGAACCCAGAACAAGATTATTTTCGATTAGTCTGTTTCTACTGTTCAATCTGATGTCTAGCTAGGGGAGCAGAGTCAAACGATCGCGGCTGGGGGGTACACTAGGAACCGGAGGCGCAAGTCGAAGGAAGAACCTTCTCCCCAGTCCCTCCTTCTAACTGGTTGGATTGAACAGACAGAAGTAGATCAAATCGTTCCTTTATCTCAAGACGGGTTTTGGGAGTCTGTAGGTCTGTAGGCTAACCCCATTTAAGGATAGGTTTGATTGTTTGTATTGCAGGGTGCCTTTCTTCCTCCTGTGTCTCATGAATCCTTCCACATATTTCACGCATTCCCGCTCTTTCCCTCCTGTTGTGAATTATCCTCAACATGACGATTATCCCGACTCGTATTGTAATCAACCATCAGTTAGTTGGGATAATTCAGATTGGGGATACAATTCCAGACCCCTGTGTTTAGGGTCTAACCCTGAACACTTTGATTCTGATTTCTATCCTTCTCAGAGCTACATCGATTATAGATCGTCTTCCTTTCATGAACAACCTAATACGATCTACAATCAAGAAGGATACACCGATCCTTACCCATCCTCTGATTTCACTGCTTTTAGGTCATCATCATCTTTTGAACAATATGAAATGACCTATTATCAGGAAGGGTATAACGAATCTCAAGTCGTTAATTCCCCTGCATTGAGCCCAAACCCGCCCAACCCTGAACCAACTCATTTGGTTCGGGTTAACCAGGTTCAAGATAAGGTTTTGGCTAACTTGAGGAATATCATACAATCTTTAGAAGTTCAGCCAATACCTTGCATTGAGAGATTGGAGCCCCTGATTGAAATGATTGATGATTTGAATAAGTCTTTGTTGGATTGGCTCCAGGATGTTAAGGATAAGAACCCGGGTGAGTTTCTACTTGGGAAATTAGCAAAATTAAGGATGAGATTCGTGGTTGCTTTGATTCAATCTTGGGATGATTCCCAGGATGAACCCTCATCAGGAAAGCCAATGATAGAACCCGCTCAGGCACCTGTTGGGGGGGACACGTGTTACGAGGCTGACCAGATTGAATTAAAGCTACCAATTAAGGAAGATCTGATTTCTTCACCTGAGATCCCTGAGTCGGGTTACGAGGAAACGTATGTCTCCTGAGAACAGAAAGTGACAACTGATTTTGGGACATACATTGATACGGATCCTAATTTCTTTGATGGTGAAGATTCAAGTTGCAAAGTCTCACGTGAGTTTTCTGAACACGATTTCTGTGAGACGATTGAGCCTGAGGAATCTGATAAATCATTTGATAGCCCAATAACTGAGGAAACTGATCTTATTAGGGCACACATTACGGATCTAGAGTTGCATTTTCTAGAGGAATCAATTCAATGCCCTGATTATCAGTTACACCTCGTTGAGCTTATCGATAATTCTGTTTCTGAGGTAATCAGATCCAAGTCAATTCTGATTCTACCACATCATTTAGACTTGGAGATTTCAGATGGGGTGATTAATATACAAGAGGTCTTGGAATTTGATATGCTGGATGAGGAGGATAGGAGCTGGGAAGTTATGATTTGGGAAGTTAATTTTGGAGGAAATGGAAGATTGAGTCGAACGGTTCCTTTTAAGCTGAAACCATCAAATCAGAACCCTTATGACATTTGTTTCGAGGATGTTCAACTCAAGCACACATTCAACGATTATCCTTTTGAGCTTCAATTCTTTGTAACCCGACTTTTTGGTCTTTGGTTGCATCCTCATAAATCGCAGGCCTGACCCCACTTGCATTCTGATTTTAGGTTTTGGGTAATTTTTATCCAGAACCTAAGATATTCTCGATTATGGGGGATGGATCTGCACCACAATCTGGTCCACATCTGTAGACCTCTGTTGACAGGTCGGAGGATTCTTCTATTTATTTTAATTCTGACCTGCACTTGTGAATTCTTCATTTCTTTTCTTTGTATAGTATGCCTAGCTGAAGGCACTAAACTCAGCACATATACAGTTCTTTTTCGTTTTCATCTCGGAGCGGACCTGACATTCACGCAATTCAGGTGCTTTCTACACTTTTCCACTCTGTTCTATGTCTTTTTAATACAATGAGGACATTGCATTAGATAGGCATGGGGGGGTGGATATTTATCTCTGAATTCATTCGTCAGCTCCGTAGATTTGCTTTATTTTCTTTTATAAAAAAAAATTGGAATTAGGAAAGAGAATTTGGGTTTAAGAAAATTTTCAATCTTAGGAAATACTACATTATGATTTGAACACAAAGACCCTTCAGGTCTTTGGACTTAATCAGCCTGTGTATCCACTAAAATGTGGATTTGTTTCTCAAGTTCTTGCCAACCTGAATTTTATTTTAATAGGAGTAAATAAGTTTGGGTGATAAGTACACGATTTATCAACCCGCCCTCTGATTTGAGGGAATTTTTAGTCTTAAGCATCTACACACTTTCTTTGCACTACTCGTTGTTTGGCGACTTTAACGAAAATTAGGTAGCTAATGAACCTTCTAGGGTGATATGGCTGGCAAGTTATCGTGGGTAACAGCCCATAGGTAGGTTGTCCAGAACCCAGTCACTGGATCTTTCTCTTTTTGCTGCGTTTAGGTAAATTTTAGACCAGGGAAGCCACCTACTTAAAAAAAAAATCAAAAAGAAAAGGACAAAAGAAAAAAAAAAGCCACACTTTGCCGCACGAGTATGGCTAGCAAGTTGTCGGTGGTAACAGCTCATCGACCGGTTGTCCAGAACCCAGCTCAGTAAATACACTAAAAATTCCCAAAACACTTAGGAAGAAGCGGAGAAGTAGAATAAATCGGGGAGATATACACTGGATTCACCCATGTGTTGACCCCGTAAAAAATAAAAGTAGGGAGAAAGCTACCGATTGTAAATATACACCTTTAGGCAGAATTCTTTTTGAGGTCACCAAGAGGCGTAGAAATCCAAAGTCCGTTTTAATTACTGGTCAATGAGTCTATCACAATCATAATAAGATGCTTAAAACTTAGGGTTATCATCAAATCTTGGGTGAGTTGAATGGCCGTAGAAAACACTCTTAAACCCTAAAATTTGAAAATCCAAAAAAATTAGAAAAGAGTAAAAAGAGAAAAAGAAAATTTTCTTTGAATAAGGCGAGGGCTTGAGGCGGTCTGCATTTTGGCTGCTACCCGAGCACTGTTGTGTCTTTGAAAGTTCAGTTCCTAAGCAGACAATTTCTTAATGATTGAAAATAACTCAGGTTCAAATAATCCAACCTAATTCTTTTATAAATAGCATATAGTTTTTGCTAGGGACTAGCAAAATATAGGCATGGGGATATGATGTAAACACATTTACACTACTTAAGATGTCTATTTATGCATGTTCTTAAGCATAGGATTGCATTTCATGATATAAATATTGCATAACATGCATCATCTTGCATTTAGAGTAGTTCGAATAAAATGGAGGTTAATTGTCTCCTTTTATGTGCTTGGATAGGGCAAACATTTTATCGGGGCCTCGGATCAAAGATCCAACATTATGGATGTGATCAGGGCGACGATTGGAGTTCAACGACTCCAAGATCGCCCTAATCAGGCATCCGTAGCATCAGATAGTGACCGAGGAACCCTAGAAGATCAAGGGCCATGATGGTGTAAATTTGCTCTTCAAATGACAAATCCGACCACACGGATGAATTTGGATCGACAATCGCAGCCCAATGACACAAAAATCGAGTCAATCCAACATCCGTGGCACCATCTACAACTTCCAGAAGATGGACGGCCAAGATGGCGCCATGTGGAGCCATCTCAGCCGCCCAAACAGCCGCTTAAATTCTATGAAGCTCCGCACCTGCTCGCTCTCTACCATTGGTTCTTGATCCAACGACTGTGGTCAGCCGAGCCTAAAAGCGTCTGCTCGACCATCCGCACCCTGTAGCGCAGCGGTCGAGCGCACTTACACGAGCGGCGGGCACGGGTTCGAGCCGCAGCGAAGGGCTGGAAGGCATGGGCGAATGAGCACGGGAGGGCGTTGGATCTTGATTGGATGGCCACGCGCGCCCGATAGCGTTCACGCGCGATTGAACGGGCGGCATGGACGCGAGATCGCACGCCGCAAGCGAGCGCACAACGAGCGGGCGGAGATGCATCCTAAGCCGTCCGATCTTGCGATCGGACGGCTGAGAACTGATGAACGTGCGTATGCATTGAAGAAGCGGGCAACCGTGGAGGCGCACGTGGGTGCGGGAGCTACGCCCACTTTGGGGGCTTTAATGACGGATTTATCTGTCACTAAAGACCCCTCATTTATTATTTTAAAGTTGTAATGTCCATTTTGCCCCCACTCCTTGCAACTATAAAAGGAGACCCCCTCCACACGAAATTCTCATCCCTTCCTTCTCCTTTCTACCTCTCCAAAGCTCAAGAGAAGCTTGTCCCACACCCGGGATGCTTCTCGCGAGATAAAGTCCAAATTTTCGTCCCCCTTCGGAAGTGGATCCCGCGATAACGACGGCGTGCTGCTCCGTTCCCGTTCTTCTGCTTCGTCCTCCTTCGTCCTGCTTCGTTCTCCTTCGTCCAGGCGTCGTCCCGTCCGGCTCGTCCTCCAAGCGACCGTCGAGGAGGATTTCTCTCTCCCTATTCTTTTTACTGCTTTCTAGTATAGATTTATTACTTTCTAGAATAGTTCTGCTTGTCCTCCAAGCGATCGTCGAGGAGGACATTTATCCCTCCATTCTTTTAATGCTTTCTAGAGTAAATTTATCGCTTTCTAGTGCAATCATTTTTTGCTTTCTAGTTGTAATGAACAATCTCTTTAATGATAAATTCTTTGTTTCCCTGTTTATTCTACATCTCATTTTGATTTCTATGTGTAATATTCTCTCTCTTACCCTCTCTCTCTCTCTTCTATTTATTGTAAATAATTAGATAGTTTTAAATTGAATTACTTCATGACAAATAAAAAGAAACGCGCAGTTTTTAAATCAAACGTCCTCCTCCCTGTGTTCGACCTGGAATTTTCATTTCGGTATAAATTTTATTTGTTGAACACGAATTCTTCGCTTTCAAACTACAATGCCAGGATTTCTAAAATCGAACACGTTAGCGGATCAGTTCGTGCATTCAACACCCGTGGGGTGGCTAGTGCTCTTCCTACAGTGGTAGCTCTCCCCGGTACTGTGTACGCGAGGGCCAAAAGTCGGTACAAAGTGGCCAGACCTAACCCTGGGTCCCTGGGGCGACTAGCTCCGCTCTGCACTAAACAGGGGGACAGTCGCTCTCCTTGGTACTCTGTACTCAAGGGCTAGCTCACTTCCCCAATTCCATTCCATTCACTTCTCAGGAGCTCTACTCCTAATTCCCCGTAGGGTTCAAGGTCATTTTTCTTTAACTCAGCCAATTTAGGTTTCATCATTTCAGCTTTATATTCATATAGCCCATGTTCTCAACAGTAATTATCCATTCATAAATAGGCAACTGTTAACCAAGTACAGGCAGTTATCATTTTCCTTTCTACTTTCCCAAGACTGCAATATATATATTCACGACATTCATTTTGGTGTTTCTGTTCCTAGGATTCATGCCATACCCTAGGATCTATCATTCAATCTAGTTTTCTAGTCTGAGGATTCATGCCATACCCTAGGATCTATCATTCAATCTAGTTTTCCAGTCCTAGGATTCATGCCATACCCTAGGATCTATCATTCAACCTAGTTTTCCAATCCTAGGGTTCATGCCACACCTTAGAATCATTATCTCACAAATGCATAGATGTTGGTAAATAATTAAAGGGAGCCACTCTACCCACAAAATCGGGAGTACTGGGGGTGTGATCGGCAAGCCCGTGTGCCTCCGCAACCCCCAGAGCCGCAACGGAATGGGGTCCTAACATAAGGACCAAACATAAGGAATTACTCAGAACAGGATACAAATACTGTAAACAGGTAGAGGAACAAATTCTGAGAAGAACAAAACTTGAAATGCGGAAAACGGTCATCGAACGGACCCTAAAGGTGTCAAAAATGACAAGTCTGCCCAAAATCAGAAGTATGAAACATCTTTCAGATGTCTTAAACGATGGTTCAGGTTATACCTTCTCTCTGTGCGGTTCTTCAAATGTCCAGAATCCCGCTGAACCGTTTAGACTTAGCTCCAGACGTCCGACTGTCACTTCGGACGTCTGGAGACCCTCTCCGCCATCTAGTGCTGTGCCCAGACGTCCGATCTGTGTGGGAGGGCGTGCCCTTGTGCCTTCCCGAACGAAACCTGCACGTGTACGCGACTGACCTCAACACGTAAAAGCGACAGAACCCTTCGACGGAATGGCCTGCATGGCCGTACACGCGAAAGGAGAAGAAAGGAAAATATCATACCTTTTGAACATCTCGATCTTCCTCTAGACGTCTCCTGTGTCATCTGGACGTAGGTCCAGATATCTGATTCTGGGAAATTTTCCCAAAATCAGGACCTCCTCGCCCTCCGCCAGTTGCACACGGTCGTGCCGCGCCGCGCTCGCCTACTGCCTGAGTTGCAGTAGCACCTCCCCAACGCTACGCTCCCACTACGTGCCCGCTGGCTGGCCCTGGCTGCTCCGGTGAGCTCGCACCCTTGTGCTCTAACTCCCTCCCTCACGCTGCAACCCCTCCTCTCTACGCACACACGGCAGCAACTACTGCCCTCACCCGCTCACTCTCACGCTAACAGGAAGAAGAAGAAGAAGAAGGCGGTGGAGTGATGGTGAGGGAGAGGAGAGGGGGAGTATTTGAAGGCGCCGTGGGGAGAGAGAGAAAGAAGGTTGCGCCTGCAGGGAGGAAAGAAGGAGAAGAAAGGAGGTTGGACAAGACGTCTAGACCAACTCCCAGACGTCTTAAACGACGTTTGATGTCGGGGTCTTAACACAACCTGTACTTAAAAATTCGTGAAACCCTGGGCTTGAGTCTTAATGTTCATCTAGTCAGTCTTGGTCCTTCACTAAGCACAAGCCATAATCTCTTGAGCTCTCGAGTATGGCAGAAACCTCCTGGGTCTTGGAAATCGTACTTAAGGTTTAAATATCAAGAGTCCTGGTTAGTTGAGAGATGATCTATGTCATGTAAGACTTAAAGTACTGGTAGTCTCCTCTACAATTGGTTCTCACGATATCCAACAATAAACACACCTATGTCACCTCAGAAGAAAATCTTCAGCTTAAAGATCATTTCTAAATACAATAGAAAAAAATGTTTTGCTAGGGGCTAGCAAATGATAGGCATGGGGGTATGATTGCACCGCAAAAATACACCTGCAAGTGTGCCGTCTTGTGCTATTTCCTAGCATTGCTAGTGCATATTAGGTATCCATAATTGCATTTGTAAAAATACACGCATGCATGCATTTTATTGAGAGGGGAGGAGAGTGAAATAAATGGCCTTGCAATTAACATTTTTCCTCAAGTGCTGCTTTGCAAAATTCACCATCTTTTTATTTTTAATTTTACTTGACTTTGAATTCTTCCTGCAGCTGCATGGCATGGCTGGACCATCCTCCTCATGGCATGCTTTGCAACAGCTCTCCATGCCAGCTGCATGCAAGCCTCTCCCTGTCAGCCATGCAGAGCCATGCACAGCCAGGGCATGGCTGTGCATGCTTTCTTCTTCTTTAAAAAGAGCACGGCTCCTTTGCAAAGGAGAGCCTGGTCCACCCAAAAAACCCAACGTAGCTCTTCTTCTCCAGGCCGTCCCCTCCCCTCTCCCGCCATACCACCACTGTGAGTCCACCACCGCCCAGCTCATTAGAGAGCTGGTGGGTGTGGTGGTTCTCTCTGTTTCAACTTTCCAAGCCATTTCTGCCACTGGAGCAAGAGCTTCAAGCTTTGAAGCTCAAGCTCCACACAGCAGCAACACGGCACAACGGCCTCTTGCTGGCGTGCAGGCCACCGTGCGTCCCTGCAGCAGCCACCCCAGCCCTTTCCGTGCACGCCTGCAGGCGACCTCGCCCCTCACCACGTGCCCTGTCGCGAATCGCTCTCTGCAAGCCAGTAGCCGGCGCCACTCTTCCTTGCACGCGCTGAGCCGTCCACGCCCTCCGCACTCACAGCACCGAGCGCAAGTGGTCGCGCGACTTGCCCCAGCACTGTAGCCACTGTTTACACGTTTCAGCGGAACACTGTGGCTACAGTGCGGTGACCAGTAAGTTTTTCACTTAACCGGTCACCTGGTGCGCCGCAACAGCTGCTACCCCGCTCGCTCATCCCGCCTTGCGTCCTGCTGATGGGTCGGCCCGGATAGGTTGTTAATATGGAGATTTTATCATTGAAATGTGTATAGTGACTAACCTAATTCGGACCTAACCATCTCTTTACAAAATTTTTAACCTGGCCTAATTGATTTTATCTTGTCACTTTTAGGCCCAGGGTCGAACTCAGGGAAGTGAGGTTTAAGTCAAGTTTCTACGTTTTCCTTAAAATGCGTCTCTTCCGTTCGTTTATTCTGTTTTTTTGTTTTTTTTCTTATTTAGATTTTTTTCTAGTAATCCTTGTCCTTGAGGCACACCCTCAAAAATGGGTTCTTGGCTTTGAGCCAAAACAGGGTCAAAAACAGGTCTTGCTACTCGCAAGACGAAGTACCTGCAAGTCAAAGATTATCTTTTCTCTTTTATGTATTTTTTTATCTTTTTACTAAGAAGGAAGCTAACAGACAGAAAGTAAATATAATAGCTATAGATATATATTTATATGTAGTATATATATAAAGGGGTAGGGGTGGAGGTGGCGATGGAGTGTAGCACCGTGTCGAGTCGGTAGTCGTCTGGAAAGACGCAACCAACATGACTATGTGCCGCGTGGAGTGTGGATGGAGGATGGATGATGAATGTGTCCACACTTTTTGTACGCGTGTATCGGAGAATATCAGCAACTGGTGCAGATATTCCCGCGATACAGCATATAGTAAATAATGTTAAAGTATATATACATATATATAAGTAAATATATTTATATATATATATGTATAGGTATATATGTATAGATATATATAGATATATATGTATATATATATAGGTGTATATGTATATATATATATATGTACGTATATATGTATATAGCTATGTATATATGTATATAAGTATATATATATAATACTATATAGATGTATATATATATATGTATATAAGTATATATGTATCTAGATATATATATATATATATGTATAAGTATATAGATATATATAAGTAGCTATATATATATTATATATATATGTATAGATATTGTATATATATGTATGTTACTATAAGTGTGTGTGTGTGGGTGTGTGTATGTGTGAGTAAAGGTGTGTGTGTGTGTTGCTGTGAGTAAGTAAAAAAAAAGAGAGAGAGAAAGAGAGAAAAAAGAGAGAGAGAGCAGAAGAGAGAGCGGGCGGGAGCGGACGGATGCAGGAGAGAGCCGCAGGTTAAGTCGTCTACAGAAGGCGCCTGACGTCTGGAGGTCGAGTCGTCTGCAGATGGCTGCCGATGTCTGATGGTCGTGGATGCAGGCGCGTCTTCGCGCGGAGAAGGTGAGGCATCTACAGGCCAGGTGCGAGGAAGGAGAGCGGGCGATGGGGTGCTCGGAGAGGGCAGCGGGGAGTCTGCAGTTGGTCGCGGAGGGTTGCAGAGGTTGGCAGGGGAGCGGGACGACAGTTGGCCAGCCGCTGCAGTGCGTGCAGCGGCCGGTTGTCGGTGCAAGGCGCGCAGAGGGATGAGCGCCCTGCAGGCGTGCACGGAGGGATGAGCGGCTGCGGGGAAGGTCGCGGAGGAGGCGAGGAGGTCTGCTGCTGCTGCCGCCGCCGCGGTTTGGCTGCTGCTGCTGCTGCTTCAAGCTTCGGAGCTTGAAGTGGCAGCAATGGCGTGGAGATGAAAACGAAAAGAAAAGAAGACACCACCCCCACCGGCTCGTTGAAGAGCTGGGCGGTGGTGTTCCCACTGTGGTGGTGAGCACCACAGTGGGTTCTCCTGCTCACCGGGTGCCTCCTCGACGGAGGGCCAACGTATGGGAGGGGAAGATGGTGGAAGAGGTGGCTGCGGGTTTTTTTGTTTTGTGCAGCAGCCTCTCTCGCGAGGAAGAAGCTGCAGCTTCTTATAGAGGAGGAGAGAGTGGCGTGCCGACTGCAGCAGGGAGAGGGTGCGGGAGTTGCAGCTGTAGGGAGCAGCGTTGGCAGGGAGAAGTGACGTGGAGTAAATGCATGCAGCTGCTGCGAGAAGAAGTGCAGCCGCGGGAAGAAAAGAAGAAATCAAGAGAGAAAAAAATAAAAAGAGGTGGAATTTGTAAGGAGGCACTTGAGATAAAATGTAACTATGCAAGCCATTGTTTCACTCCTCTTCTTCTCTTGATTAAATGCATGCATGCAAGCGTTTTTACAAATGCGATTATAGGATCCTATTATGCAATGTTAATGCTAGAAAATAGCATAAGAAGGCGTTATTACAGGCGTGTTTTGAGGTGCAAACATATACCCCCATGCCTATCTTTTGCTAGTCCCTAGCAAAATAGCATTTAGAAATGATCTTAAGCTGAAGATTTTCTTCTGAGGTGATATAGGTGTGTTTATTATTGAATATTGTGAGAACCAATTGTAAAGAAGACTGCCAGTACTTTAAGTCTCACATGACATAGATCATCTCTCAACTAACCAGGACTCTTGATATTTAAACCTTAAGTACGATTTCCAGGACCCAGGAGGTTTTTGCCGTACTCGAGAGCTCAAGAGGTTATGGTTTGTGCATAGTGAAGGATCAAGACTGACCAGATGAACATTAAGACTCAATCCCAGGGTTTCACGAATTTTTAAGTACAGGTTGGTCCCAATTTCAGCTCATGTCTTCGGATTGACCCTTAAGATGATGACGGAAAACTCAACTCCCATTTTCTGATTTTTTTTTTTTTTGTGGCTCATCGAAAAACAAATTATACAGACATTTATGAGATATACTGACTCTTTTGCAACATCTTTTTTTTTTTGACAACTCTTTTTTTTCTCTTTTTTTTTTTTTTTTGAAACACATGTCAGTATATCTCTTACAACACATTTTGAAAGAGCACACTTTTTTTCTTTTTGGTGGGAGAGTTTCTTTTTGGTGGAAAGAGTCGCTCCTAAACGCAAGACTAAAGCCTGGGATAAAAAGTCTACCTGCGCGCACAGGTAAGGACTCCACCTTCCCTAATGAACACTAGGGTTGGATCTTATGTTCACCTGGTCTTTCCTGATATGTGTAGTGTGAACCAAGTTTGCTTAAGCTCTCAAGAAAAAGCAAACTAATGGATCCTGTACTGGTGTCTCAAGTACAAGAATACGTCCTTAGTTAGGAGAGATTTTGATCTATTTTGTCAATGCTTTAAGTGAATTAAGCCGAGCCTAAGCGAATCAAGCTTCTGTGGCCTGGAAATTCTTCAAAACAGAGGTTTAATATCCATAAACACTTATTGTATTTTTGTTTTAGCTTCAAGATCATTACTAAACACCATTTATTATAATATATATATATATTTTTTTCTTTTTTCTTTTTCTTGCATATTTATAAATGGGAGGAAATTGTATGATACCATAAAATACCCGGATCTTATGGATGCCTATCCACCCCCCCATGCCAAACAATGCTATGTCCTCATATGCATGCAGGGAAAGGAAGAGGAAGGACGGAAGATCGGGTGACAAGAGCAGAGGTTCAGGGTATAGATCAGGGTGGAAGGGTGGGTGGATGGTGGGTGGTGAAGAGAAAAGTGAACTGATTGCGATAGAGGTGTGAAAAGTGATGGTGGATGGTGAGTGCTGTTAGGGTGCCTCCCAACAAGCGCTGAATTTAATGTCCCCAGTTGGACTCAGAATGAGGCAAAGAATTAGTTACCCTCCATCAGGGCAACGGTTTCTCCAACGGGGGCAGGTTCATGAGTCAGATAGGGTTTCAAACGCTGCCCGTTGACCGTAAATTTACGCCCAGATTTGGGATCTTCGATCTCGACGGCCCCATTGGGGAATGGTCTTGAGGCCAGGAAAGGACCAGTCCATTTGGACTTCAATTTCCCAGGAAAGAATTTGAGTCGGGCATTATAGAGCCAAACTTGCTGAGATGGCTCAAATTCCTTCCGCCGAATATGGCTGTCATGAAAAGCCTTAGTGCGCTGTTTAAAGGTTAGAGCAGAATCATAGGCTTCACGACAGAGCTCTTCCAGCTCTTGGAGTTGGAGTTTTCTTTCTCGACCACACAAGTCTGGGTCGAGGTTACATTGGCGAACCGCCCAATAAGCGCGATGTTCCAACTCCACGGGCAAATGACAAGGCTTCCTGTAAATGATTCTATATGGAGACATACCAAGGGGAGCCTTGAAGGCGGTCCGATACGCCCAAAGTGCGTCAGTCAGCTTGTCGGACCAATCCTCACAGTCAGGCCGAACCATTTTCTGGAGAATCTGCTTGATTTTCCGGTTTGACACTTCCACCTGGCCGTTCGTCTGAGGATGATACGGGGATGCGATACGATGGTGGACTCCGAACCTCCTCAGAAGTGCCCGAAAAGAAGCATGGGTAAAGTGGCTTCCTCCATCCGAGATAATGGCCCGAGGGATCCCAAAACGCGCAAAGATGTGGTCCTTGACGAATCGGGTGGAGATAACATGGTCAGCACGGCACGCGGGAATAACCTCGATCCAATTCGAAACATAGTCGACGGCCACGAGGATGAATTCGAAGCCGTTGGATGGAGGAAAGGGACCCATGAAGTCAATTCCCCAGATGTCGAAGATTTCCACAGCTAGGATGTGTTGCAAGGGCATCATGTCATGACGTGCCATTGACCCTAACGACTGGCACCTAGTGCAATGCTTGGCATAAGTGTGTACGTCCTTGTGAAGGGAGGGCCAAAAGAAACCGCACTGCAACACCTTGGCTGCAGTTTTCCTCCCAGAGAAATGGCCTCCACAAGCCTGATCGTGGCAGAAGGATAGCACACTGGGGAACTCACTGTCAGGAATACAGCGACGGATGATTTGATCAGCACCTTTCCGAAAAAGAAGTGGATTATCCCAGAAATAATACTTTGCTTCTGCCATGAGACGCTCACGCTGGTTTTTAGGCCAGCCACGTGGAAGAGATCCAGAAGCAAGGTAATTGGCAATGTCGGCATACCACGGTCCACTTGCCACATTTATTGCCAATAGGTGCTCATCAGGAAAAATTTCATTAATTGGCAGAGTAAGTCCAATATGGTCAGGGTCCAGTCTGGAAAGGTCAGCCACAACATTCTGGGCTTCGGCCTTATCGCGAATCTCAATGTCAAATTCCTGGAGCAGAAGGATCCAACGAATCAGTCTAGGCTTGGCATCCTTCTTGTGCATGAGATGGCGAATGGCCGCGTGATCAGTGAAAATAATAACGTGAGAGCCCAGAAGGTAAGAACGGAATTTTTCCAGCCCAAAGACGACTGCCAGTAGTTCCTTTTCAGTGGTAGTATAATTACGCTGGGCCTCGTCCAACGTCTTACTGGCGTAGTATACCACGAAGGGGTGTCTATCGCGTCTTTGTCCCAGGATGGCTCCGACTGCAAGGTCTGAAGCGTCACACATAAGTTCAAAGTCGAGGGACCAATCAGGCGGCTGGAGAACAGGGGCCTTGGTGACAGCATTACGCAGCTGCGTGAATGCTTGTATACAGTCGGGGCCCATGTCGAAGGGCACGTCGGTTGATAGGAGATGAGTTAAGGGTTGAGAAATTTTGGAGAAGTCTTTGATGAATCTCCTATAGAAATCGACGTGTCCCAAGAAGGAGCGGATTTGTTTGACAGAACCAGGCACAGGTAAATCAGCAATGACGTCGAGCTTAGCTCTATCAACCTCGATACCTCTATCGGAGATGATATGTCCGAGAACAATTCCTTCGTGCACCATAAAATGACTTTTTTCCTAGGAAAGCACGAGGTTTACATCAATAGATCTCCTAAGGACGCGAGTCAGGTTGGCAAGACATTCGTCGAAAGATGGTCCAAAGACTGAAAAGTCATCCATGAAGACCTCGAGAAAGTCACCCACCATGTCATGAAATATCGCCAGCATGCATCTCTGGAAAGTTGCTGGCGCGTTACAAAGTTCGAACGACATCCTTCTAAAGGTGAAGGTGCCGAAAGGGCAGGTAAAAGTGGTTTTCTCTTGGTCTCGGGGGTCTATTGCCACCTGGTTATATCCTGAGAATCCATCCAGGAAGCAGAAAAATTTATTTCCCGCTAACCGCTCCAGGATTTGGTCAATAAATGGTAGCGGGAAGTGATCTTTCTTGGTTGCAGCATTGAGTTTCCTATAATCTACACACACTCTCCAAGATGTAGGAGTGCGTGTAGGGATGGATTCGCCCCTGTCATTGACACGGATGGTGAGTCCTGTTTTTTTGGGCACAACGTGAATTGGACTCACCCAGGGGCTATCACTGATCGGGTAGATTATACCCGCATCCAGCCACTTAATGATTTCCTTCTTAACGACCTCCCGCATGTTAGGGTTGAGACGTCTCTGCATCTCGCGAGAAGGTCGAGCCTCCTCCTCCGTATATATACGATGAGTGCAGTAGGAGGGGCTAATACCAGATAAGTCTGATAAAGACCATCCAATAGCTGCCTTGTGTTCTAGGAGGACCTTAGTTAGTTTGCACTCCTGCTCCGTGGTTAATTTTGAACTGATGATTACAGGGAGCATTTCATTTGGTCCCAGGAAAACATACTTGAGTGTATTAGGCAGCACTTTTAGCTCGGGAGTGGATGGGGAAGGATCTGGCATTTCTTGGGACGAGAGTGTCCCAGGCAGGTAGGAGAACAAGTTAGGAGAAAGAAACTGGCCTTCAGATTGGCCAAGAAGAGGGGCTTCTTGGATAGATGGATCCAAAAATGAATAGCCCCAGTGAGAAGTATATGGGCTCAAGGTCCTAGTGTGGATTTGTAAATCCGCCTGATTTGGCAGGGAAGAAAGGGCAATTCGATCTTCATGAGTGTGGTCCGATGGTGAGTAGCCCGGATATGACTCAGACCACGAGGTATGGGAAGCGGAGAAAACCTTATCAGAAGTCTGGCCAGGAGAAGGTACTAGACAAGGGAGGGATTGGGGAACGTCACAGTATGTGTTGGTCAGGCAATCATCAGTGTTTATAGGTAATCCGCAGTAGTCTGAATAGGTCCCAATTAGTCTGATACATGCACTGACGGCCATGTCCTCGTCAGACGTGTCATCCTCGGTGCAATCTCAATCAAAGTTCTTTCCTGCCTTGAATATGTTAAGCTTGAGCTTCTCAGATCCAACGGCAATCTCAATACACCCCGACTCGCATTCGATGTGGGCACGGGCTGTGGCCAAGAAAGGTCGACCGAGGATGATCGGACAATCAGAAAGTGAACTAGGAACTTCCATATCTAAAACAAGAAAGTCAACAGGAAAACAGAGACTGTTGACCCTAACCACCACATCTTCCACCACACCCTTTGGGATTTTGACAGAACGATCTGCCAACTGTAATGTGACAGGGGTGGGTTTCAGATTTCCCAAGGAAAATTTTTTGAGCATGATGGTCGGTATGAGATTGATGGAAGATCCTAGATCAAGTAGGGCACGGTTAAAACTGCAGCCTTGGATGCTACAGAAAATCAGTGGTGTGCCCGGATCTTTCTGCTTCGGTGGTAAGTTTGACAGTATAGCACAACTCGCATGAGGCGAGAGAACCGCCGGATTCTTAGTCTTCTTTGACTGTCGCCTGGGTGTTGTGTAGTCTTTGAAAAATCGAGCGACAGTAGGTAGGTGGTCGATTGCCTCGAGCAGGGGTGCCTTGATTTCTACATCCCTGAACAAATTACGTAGGTTGTCAAAGGCCTGCGTATTTTTCTTTTCGCCTTTTGGCTCCCTTAGTAGAGCCTCAGGGAATGGGACTAATTCTGGCACAAGTTTTGGCGCATCATCCTCTCACGAATGCGGTATGCATCCCGAATGAGAGGGCAAAGAAGAAGATGGGCCAGGATCAGGTTGAGGTGGATCGACGGTCTGCTTACCGCTCCTCGTAGTGATAACATTGGATGATGCAGGTCCAGTGGGATCATACGGTGGAGGAGGGTTTGCAATGGGGACATAAGAGTGTGGTGCTGCAGTGGGATTAGCCTGAAATCCCGGTGGAATGCTCGGATCTTGCAGAACTTGATTAACCTGTCCCTGAGAAGGTCTTACCTGTGGTTGAGAACCACGGGGTACGAAATTTCGTGGGTTTGGAATAGGTTGGGCGGGAAGAGTGCCCTGAGATCGAGTCGCCATGCGTAGTTGACTGATCTCGGCGTTCTGCTGCGCCAATTGGTGCTGAAGAGAGGTCATGTTCTCTTCATGGCGCTTTGACATTTCCATCATCATTCGCATCAATTTGTCAAGAGGGCTTGATGCGTGTTCAGTTTGTGGTACGCAAGGGCCTGATGGCGGATTTGCCATAGGATTAAACTGGACCCTTGGGATGACGGGTGCGGACGGTCGTATTGGTCCACCCGCGGGGTTTTGGCGCTGCGGGTTGTTGGACCATGCGAAGTTCGGATGATTACACCACCCTAGGTTATAAGTGGCAAAGAACGGGTTGTTCCCCAGGGCGCAAGCATCTTCTATGCCAGAAGACGCGTCCGTATGTAGATATGCATCCGAGCACACGGAGGCTTGGTCCTCCGTGTCGAAATACTGGCTCGCAGAAGCCAGTTCCACATGACTTACCGAGTCGCTTGGCACGACACTCGGTAAGGAAGGTCTAACGGGGTTTCTCGGGATAAGCCTGGCATTAGAAGAACTTGGATTGTGATGAAGTGGTGAAGAGGTGGTGTTTGCCATAGATCGGGCGGGGTTGGCCAGAAGCTCATCCAGCTTCTTGTGCACGATGGAGACTTCATCCAGTTTTTGTGCAATAAGGCTTAGATCAGTGGATGAATGGGAGGGTCCCGTGTCAACTTTGTGGACATTTCGGGGTTGGCTGGTACGATTAAAGGCGACAATGGAAGCATTGTTCATCGAGTTTTCACTCATATTTTCAAACAGCTCGAATGCTCCATTCTCGTCTTTATTCATAAAGTTCCCTCTGCAGGAAGTGTTTGCAATCTGCTTCGAAGTCTCATTTAGCCCATAGTAGAAAATCTGGGCTATATGCCACTTAGGCAGACCGTGGTGCGGACACTTCCTGAGGAGGTCGTTATACCTCTCCCATGCCTCATGAAATTGTTCGCCGTTTTGTTGCGTAAATGAAGTGATAGCACGGCGAAGCGCATTGGTCCGCCCGATTGGGAAGAACTTCTTGAGAAACGCTGTTCGCATCTCTTCCCAAGAGTGGATGGTTCTCCCAAGGGTGCGTAACCATTGCGATGCTTTATCCCGCAATGAAAACGGGAACATCTTCATGAGGACTATAGATAACCTGACATTTCTTGGTTTAACGGTTTCAGCAAGTCGGGTTAGGTCTTCCAAGTGGAGAAATGGGTCTTCACTTGCAAGACCATGAAAGTGAAAATTGATTAGGCCAATTATGTTTGGTTTTAATACAAAGTCGTCCCCGCCCATGGGGACCCGAATTTGTCCTATGGTCTCTGTAGCAGTGGGATTCTGATAAGAGCTAAGAGACCTAGGCTCCTCCCGTTCGGGAGGGTTCTGCATTTCCTCCAATGTTTCCCGAATGGCTTCGATTTGCTCATTATACATTTCCATTTGGGCTTGGAGGTGGGTTATGGGATCTAAGGCTCCACCACCTGGTGGGTTCTGAGGGCGGTTTCCTCCCTCGGGATTTGGGGGTGGGCGTGCAGCCATGTTTGTGGAGGAGGCGACTTGTTTTCTAGATTTATCAGTCAATTCAAATAGTTCAGGGTTTTGTGACCTCCTCCCAAACATGCACTACCGCAGGAAGAATTGGGGAGATGGGAAGGGAAAAGGGATGAGAGAAATGACGCCGCAAAGGTACACTTGATTACAAATCAATACAGTCAAGTTCCTAACCTCTACAGTGTGCCCTTAGACCTAAAGATCTAAGTTACCTACTATCACGAACTACGGAACCGAATGCGAGCACCGCGGAACCACCAGGCCAGATTGAAAGGCCGTTTGCCCCAGTCTTAGACACCCGATAGCACGCGGGAACTCTCACCAGCACGTAGCCGCTACACGCAGGTAGTTAGACCTCCAATCCTTAAAAAGGGTCAAGTTACTACCAATTTTAATTAGAGGCTTAGGGTCAAGTGCTTTTGGAATGTGAAGGGTGTTGTTTTCGGGTAATGCCCAAGTGATTGATTTTCAAAGTGTGTAAAAACAAGCATGCAACGGGGAAATCTCCCCGAATTGAAGTTTTTATTGGTGAATGGTTTTTTAGAGTTCAGCCTTAAGTAGTATGGATTTTACGATTTTGCTGAATTACCAATTCAACAAATCTCCGGGTTTTTGCAAAAATACAGGTTTTCCTTCTAAAACCCAAGAAACCCTTCTTCAATTATCAATTAGTTAATGCATGCTAAAATGCAATGGGCTACCCTAAATGGAGATTTCTAAGTGTGGATGCATGAATCAATTTTATATCAATGTGAAAATGAGCCAAGGCACTTCAATTCAAGTGCTCCCAATCACCAAGAAGAATGTCCACACAAGGCTCAACCAACAGATAAAGAAAATAAAGTTGTTGGTGTTGAAGTATTCAGGATCGAATCACAGGCAAGTTGAAAAGTTGTGGTGAGGTTGGAATTAACTCAATTCCAAGTCTCCCCACCAAAAATGTGATCCTGAATTAAAGATAAGCGAGGCAAAAGAGGGATGCAAGCAATCTTTTTCTTTGCCTCAAAGAATACTTCCCATTTCGAAAAATTCAAGAATCAAGATTCTCGAATTTTCACTATGCGAAGTGTGGCGGGAAATCCCGGGGCAGTGGGAGTAAAGACAACCAATCAAACAAGTGAATTTTAATCCACTTGCCCCAAGAAATCCCAAGAAGTTTTTCTAGTTTTTTATTTATTTATTTATTTTTTATTGAGGTGGCAAGTTAATCCTAGTTTGCTAAGAAAGGAAAACCTACTTGTTTGGTAATGTGTGCGAAGCTCCAATGTGGTGTCGGCGTCTTCACGCTCTCGTTCCCGCCTTGGATCTGCCCTCATTTCCGACTTCGTCTGCTTTCCTTCTCCTTCCACCAAGTTCACCTGCACACCAAAAACAACAATACCCGTGAAGAGGGAAAAGAAAAATTGAAAGGATTTGGATAGAAACTTCCTCGAAGGCGCACTTCCCCGGCAACGGCGCCAGAAAAGTGTGATGGGTTGGCCCGGATAGGTTGTTAATATGGAGATTTTATCGTTGAAATGTGTATAGTGATTAACCTAATTCGGACCTAACCATCTCTTTACAAAATTTTTAACCTGGCCTAATTGATTTTATCTTGTCACTTTTAGGCCCAGGGTCGAACTCAGGGAAGTGAGGTTTAAGTCGAGTTTCTACGTTTTCCTTAAAACGCGTCTCTTCCGTTCGTTTATTCTATTTTTTATTTTTTTTCTTATTTAAGATTTTTTTCTAGTAATCCTTGTCCTTGAGGCACACCCTCAAAAATGGGTTCTTAGCTTTGAGCCAAAACAGGGTCAAAAACGGGTCTTGCTACTCGCAAGACGAAGTACCTGCAAGTCAAAGATTATCTTTTCTCTTTTATGTATTTTTTTATCTTTTTACTAAGAAGGAAGCTAACAGACAGAAAGTAAATATAATAGCTATAGATATATATTTATATGTAGTATATATATAAAGGGGTGGGGGTGGAGGTGGCGATGGAGTGTAGCACCGTGTCGAGTCGGTAGTCGTCTGGAAAGATGCAACCAACATGACTATGTGCCGCGTGGAGTGTGGATGGAGGATGGATGATGAATGTGTCCACACTTTTTGTACGCGTGTATCGGAGAATATCAGCAACTGGTGCAGATATTCCCGCGATACAGCATATAGTAAATAACGTGAAAGTATATATACATATATATAAGTAAATATATTTATATATATATATGTATACGTATATATGTATAGATATATATAGATATATATGTATATATATATATATAGGTGTATATGTATATATATATATATGTATGTATATATGTATATAGCTATGTATATATGTATATAAGTATATATATATATATGTATATAAGTATATATGTATCTAGATATATATATATTTATATATATGTATAAGTATATAGATATATATAAGTAGCTATATATATATTATATATATATGTATATATATTGTATATATATGTATGTTACTACAAGTGTGTGTGTGTGGGTGTGTGTATGTGTGAGTAAAGGTGTGTGTGTGTGTTGCTGTGAGTAAGTAAAAAAAAAGAGAGAGAGAAAGAGAGAAAAAAAAGAGAGAGAGCAGAAGAGAGAGCGGGCGGGAGCGGACGGACGCAGGAGAGAGCCGCGGGTTAAGTCGTCTGCAGAAGGTGCCCGACGTCTGGAGGTCGAGTCGTCTGCAGATGGCTGCCGACGTCTGATGGTCGCGGATGCAGGCGCGTCTTCGCGCGGAGAAGGTGAGGCGTCTACAGGCCGGGTGCGAGGAAGGAGAGCGGGCGATGGCGTGCTCGGAGAGGGCAGCGGGGAGTCTGCAGTCGGTCGCGGAGGGTTGCAGAGGTTGGCAGGGGAGCGGGACGACAGTTGGCCAACCGCTGCAGTGCGCGCAGCGGCCGGTTGTCGGTGCAACGGCTGAGGCGTCAGAGCGGAGAGCTGAGCGGAGAGTGCCCTGCAGGCGCGCGTGGAGGGCTGAGCACCTACGGGGAAGGTCGCGGAGGAGGCGAGGAGGTCTGCTGCTGCTGTCGCCGCCGCGGTTTGGCTGCTGCTGCTGCTGCTTCAAGCTTCGGAGCTTGAAGTGGTAGCAATGGCGTGGAGACGAAAATGAAAAGAAAAGAAGACACCACGCCCACCGGCTCGTTGAAGAGCTGGGCGGTGGTGTTCCCACTATGGTGGTGAGCACCACAGTGGGTTCTCCTGCTCGCCGGGTGACTCCTCGACGGAGGGCCAACGTATGGGAGGGGAAGACGGTGGAAGAGGTGGCTGCGGGTTTTTTTGTTTTGTGCAGCAGCCTCTCTCGCGAGGAAGAAGCTGCAGCTTCTTATAGATGAGGAGAGAGTGGCGTGCCAGCTGCAGCAGGGAGAGGGTGCGGGAGTTGCAGCTGTAGGGAGCGACGTTGGTAGG
Source organism: Thalassia testudinum (assembly GCA_037157565.1). Lineage (NCBI taxonomy): Eukaryota > Viridiplantae > Streptophyta > Magnoliopsida > Alismatales > Hydrocharitaceae > Thalassia > Thalassia testudinum. Next base: position 19,820,250 of record JAZHRO010000014.1, read on the forward strand.
GAGAAGTGACGTGGAGTAAATGCATGCAGCTGCTGCGAGAAGAAGTGCAGCTGCGGGAAGAAAAGAAGAAATCAAGAGAGAAAAAAATAAAAAGAGGTGGAATTTGTAAGGAGGCACTTGAGATAAAATGTAACTATGCAAGCCATTGTTTCACTCCTCTTCTTCTCTTGATTAAATGCATGCATGCAAGCGTTTTTACAAATGCGATTACAGGATCCTATTATGCAATGTTAATGCTAGAAAATAGCACAAGAAGGCATTATTACAGGCGTGTTTTGAGGTGCAAACACCTGCTCCATTGCCCGCCTGCGCATCTGCCAGCGCCTGCACCCGCCCGCATACCCGCCCTCTTCAGCGCCCGATCTTCACGCAGTGCGGTGTGCTGCGGCCTCTCCTCTCCCCTCACTCACTCCCTCCCAGCGTGCGCCTCTTTGCGCATATACGTTCCTACGCATGCGCGTGAAATCATCAGATGACGCCTGGTGGCCTCAGACGACTTAACCCGCGCGTCTTCACTCCAGCAGCGCTATCTCTCTCTCTCTCTCCCTCCCTCTCTCTCTCACTCTCTCTCTGCCGACACTTACACACACACTCACACTCTCATACACACACACACACCCATACTCTACTTTATACATATATATATATACGTACATATATATATTTATATATATATATTTATATACATATATATATATATCTATACATATATTATTACTTATATAACTATGTATTAGTCTATATACATACTTACATATATATATATCTATATACTTATATATATATATATATACAAATATATTTACATATATACATATCTAAAACTATATATACATATATATACATATATATATATATATATATATATATATATATAGTTATATATCCATACATATACATATACATATATTACTATATATATATATCTATACATATATCTATCTATAGATATAGTTACATACATATATATTTATATACTTATATATATATACATATATACATATATATACCTATATATTTATAACCATATATACATATAGATATATTTACATATATATTATATATATATTTTCACATTACTTACCATACATTGTATTGCGGGAATATCTGCACCAGTTGCTGATATTTCCCGATACACGTGTACAAAAGCATGGTCACACTCATCTTCCATCAATCCACCTTACACTCCATGCAGCACCTCATCCTGTTGGTTGCATCTTTCTAGACGATGACCGACCCGACACCGTGCTACACTCCATCTCCACCTCCACCTCCACCCCTTTATACATATATAATATATACATATATATATAAACTATATTTACTTTATTTCTATTTCTCTTTCTTGCCATTAAAAAGATAAACAAAAAAAATATATAAAAGAGAAAAGATAATCCTTGACTTGCAGGTACTCAGTCTTGCGAATAGCAAGACCAATTTTGGAACCCTAATTTGGCTCAAAGCCAAGAACCTGATTTTGAGGGTGTGCCTCATGGACAAGAATTATCAGAAAAAAATCTTAAACAGAAAAACACCAAAAACACAATAAACGAATGGAAGAGATTCGTTGTAGGAAAGGCGTAGAAACTTGACTTCTAACTCCACTTCCCTGAGTTCAACCCTAGGCCTAAAAAGTGACCAAGATAAAATCAAGTAGGCCAGGTAAAAAAAAATATTTTGTAAAGAGATGGTTAGTCTCGATTTAGGTTAACCACTATACTCATTATAACGATAAAATCACCATATTAGCATAGCCTATCCGGGTCCGACCACCCGTCCACAATTTCCTCGTCCATATCAGCCACCTCAGCCTCGGCCCAACCCCATCTATCAATCTGGGCCAACTCAGACAGATCAAATGACTCTTATCCTTCAGACTCTGGCTGACATTCAGAAGACAAATGCAGCTATGCAAAAACATTACAAAGGAGAAATCATAGAGGTTCGCAATCAGCTCACCCAGATGGCAAATTCCCGCCAAGCTGGTATGCTCCCTTCGCAACCTCTGCCGAATCCAAACAATGCGCTGAACCAGTGGCGCGTTATGAACCCAAATCCAAGCCAAGCCCACATGATTTATCAAGCCCCTTCTATTCCATCACCAGACGGGATGGAAGCTTCGACATCATACTCGGGATTTCAGCAGCAGCCACCTATTTTACCGACACCAAACCAAAACCAAGCAGGACTAAATTCAGTTACAACTTGTAGTGGCAAAACAACACAAGACCCACCTTACCCAAGCCACTTTCAGCCTGGTAGTGCTAACCCAAGCCCTAGGATAGTTATCTAGGATACCTCTGTCCTTGATCAAGAATCTGGACCTATTATAGAGGAACCATCAAGGGTTCCATTTCCCGAGGACTTGACCAAGGGAAAGAGGACAACCAAACCCGTGGCATCTGAGGAGGATCTGGTCAAGCTCTTTGAACAGGTCCATATAAACATCCCCTTGATGGATGCAATTGACCATGTACTGGCTTACGCACGATTTCTAAAAGACGTGTGTACACCTTAGCGTAAGCTGTGAACCAAAAGTGGGAGCCCAATCATATTTTCAAAGCAAGCCAGCTCTGTAATTTTAAGCAAACCCCCACCTAAGGCAAAAGACCCAGGTACTCCCCTGATTTCCTATACAATTGGTGATGCCCAATTTGATAGAGCTTTAATGGATCTAGGAGCCTCCATAAACCTAATACCTACATCCCTACTCGACCATCTTGAGGAGTCTGAGCTCAAACCGACAGAGGTGGCATTACAATTGGTTGATCGATCTATTAAGTCACCGAAAGGAGTTCATGAGGATGTCATTGTTAGCATTCAGGATTTCTATTTCCTGGTGAGCTTTATAGTCTTAGATATGGATGCTCTAGAAAACTCGAGGAATACACCAATTATACTAGGGAGACCCTTTCTGGCCACTGCTAGGGCCAACATAAATTGTGAGGAGGGCCAAATTGAACTGAAATTTGGGAACCAAACATTAAAGATTGATATCTTTAAAGCCCAACAAGGGATTAATTACGGAGTTATAGAACAGATATGTGATATCAAGGCTGTGGTTGAGGATCCATATATTGAGGAAAACCTGACTACTTCTGATCAACCACAAGAGGATCAAAACCCATAATCAGAGGAGTCCTAACTTAACCTAGACACCCATTGCTCCTTCCCTTGCTCCTGACACACACCCTGAACCTCCCGCTGCTGCTGATAACCCTATTTTGGAACTTAAGCCTCTTCCTAAGCATCTTAAGTACGTCGTTTTAGGTTCCAATCAGACATTTCCTGTGATTATCAACTCCAAACTCACACCTGATCAGGAATTCCGTCTGATTACTATTCTCCAGCAACATCGAAGAGCCATTGGATGGACTCTCGATGATTTAACTGGCATCAGCCCCTCTTACTGCACACACCATATCTATACTGAAGAGGGCACACGACCTTCCCATGAAATGCAGAGACGTCTGAATCCTAATCTGCAGGAGGTTGTGAAAAAGGAGATCATCAAGTGGTTAGATGTTGGGATCATCTACCTGATCTCCGACGGTCGGAGGGTGAGTCCAATCCAGGTTGTGCCTAAAAAGGCAGGACTCACCGTGATCACGACTAAAATTGGAGAAATCATTCCGACCGTGTGGTGAATTCATGGAGAGTTTGCATCGATTACAGAAGACTCAATACCTCCACAAAGAAGGATCATTTTCCACTACCGTTTATTGATCAGATCCTCGAGAAACTAGCGGGAAATAGGTTTTTCTGCTTTTTGGACGGGTACTCCAGGTATAACCAGGTTGCAATCCATCCTGAGGACTAAGAAAGGACCACTTTCACCTGTCTCTTAGGGACGTATGTGTTTTGGAGGATGCCTTCGGTCTCTACAATGCACCCGCTACTTTTCAGCGGTGCAGGCTTGCCATATTCTCAGATATGGTAGGTGATTATCTGGAAGTCTTCATGGATGACTTTTCAGTATTTGGCGAATAATTTGACGATTGCCTCCTGCACTTGGTCCAGATCCTCAGGCGGTGCATTGATGTGAATCTGGTTCTTACCTGGGAAAAGATCCATTTCATGGTGCCTGAAGGACTTGTCCTGGGACATCTCATATCAGAAAAAGGCATCCAGGTTGATCGAGACAAGGTGAATTTGACTTCTAAACTCCCTATGCCTTGCTCGATCAAGGACATCCGATTTTTCTGGGGGATGTCGAATTTTACTATCGATTCATTCTTGATTTCTCAAAGATCACGTGCCCCTGACCACTCTACCATCTGAGGATGTTCCTTTCGAAATCTCTAAGGAATGCACTCAAGCATTTGAAATCCTACATGATCAAGTTACCCAAGCTCCGATCCTACAGTCCCCTGATTGGTCTCAACCCTTTGAGATCATGTGCGATGCATCTGATTTTGCTGTAAGAGTGGTACTTGGGCAGAAAATTGACGGGAAACCTGTGGTCATCTACTACGCTAGCAAGACACTTGACGAGGCTCAGCGTAACTACACAGTTACTGAAAAAGAGCTGCTAGCCATAGTATTTGCCCTGGAAAAGTTCAGATCATATCTTCTAGGTTCCCGTGTTATAATTTACTCTGATCACATAACTGTGAGGCATCTCCTCGATTAATCCGTTGGATCTTTCTGTTGCAAGAGTTTGACCTCGAGATTTTCGACAAGGCGGGAAAACAGAACATGGTAGCTAATCACTTGTCCCGCATTCCTTCTGATATTATCGACCCTTCTGGACCCATTACGGAACATTTTCTTGATGAGCACCTCCTGACTATCAATACAGGGCTTCCATGGTTTGCTGATCTAGTAAACTACCTGGCATCACATCAGATCCCGTTCGATTGGCCGAAAGCCAAGAAGGACAAATTGCCTTTCGATGCAAGTATTACTTCTGGGAAGACCCATATCTTTTCCGCATCGGTGTGGATCAGATCATTCGACGTGTGTCTTAGGAGCATAAATTTAGGACATCTTGTCCTTCTGCCATGACCAGGCATGCGGTGGACACTTCTCAGTCATAAAACCGCAACGAAAGTCCTCCAGTGCGACTTTTATTGGCCCACGATTTTAAAAGACGCATACAATCACTGCAGGGCATGCATTCGTTGTCGGACCTTAGGCAACATCATGATATGATGCCCTTACAGTCGATTCTCGTATGCGAAATCTTTGACATCTGGGGGATTGATTTTATGGGACCCTTTCCTGTCTCGGATGACTTTGAGTACATTCTACTCGCTGCTGACTACGTGTCTAAATGGATCGAAGCCATTCCGACCTGAACCAATGATCATAAGGTGGTTATCAAATTCATTCATCAGAACATCTTTTCACGATTCGGGATTCCACGTGTGATAATCTCTGATGGAGGGACCCATTTCACTAATGCTCACTTCAGGTCACTAATGACCAAATATGGGGTATTACACCGAAGTTCTACTCCTTATCACCCCCAAACTAATGCCCTAGCTGAGCTATCAAATCAGGAGATCAAGAAAATCCTCCAGGTTTCTGTTCGACCTGACAGGAAAGACTGGTCATCCCAACTTCCGGAAGCTTTGTGGGCTTATAAGACCGCCCACAAAACCCAATTAGGTATGTCTCCCTTCATATTGGTGTACGGGAAGGCATGTCACCTCCCCGTCGAATTTGAGCACAAAGCCTATTAGGCAGTACGGACCTGCAACCTAGATCTTTCTAAGGTAGGAACCCACAGAAAGCTTCAAATGAGCGAGATCGATGAATTATGCCATGACGTGTATGAGAACTTGCGAATTTACAAAGAACGGGTTAAGGCCTTTCACGACAAGCACATATCCAGAAAGATCTTTTACCCTGGTCAAAAAGTCCTACTCTTCGATGCTAAGCTCAAACTGTTCCCAGGAAAACTCAGATCGAAATGGATTGGACCTTACCTTGTCCGACGAATCTTTGGAAATGGAGCCATCGAGATCAGTCCACCCAGCCACAATTCAGAACCTTTCATCGTGGACGGTCAGAGACTCAAACTATTCATTGACCTTACTGATACAAATTTGGCTGAGACATCCTTTACCCTCCATTCTCCCTAAGCTGATTGCGCCCAACCGATGGCGTAAAACTTAGCACTTAATGGGAGGCAACCCATCATTTTTGAAAAACCAGAAACCTTTCTTGACATTCCTATGCTGAATTCATATTGCACTTTAGAGTTCATCCATTAGAACAATCGACCCCACCTTAGGTACCCGTACTCAAGCTTGAAATCGTCCGCAACAGTCACCTCGACCATTTCGTGCACCCAGAACCTGTTCTAATGAATGATCTAAGCTGAACTTGAACCCACCTAACTTACAATGGGGACATTGAAAATCATAGGCATAAGGGGGTATGAAAGTGTAAAACATCGTGAAAATCATCTCACAAGAAAAGGTTTCATCAAAAAATCACATATCCCAAAAATACCAAAAAAATGAAAAATTCTTAAAAAAGAATAAAAAAATTCTGAGAGGAGAGAAAATTTCGAGGCCATACAAATCTTGAGAAGAAAAAGGGGAAAAGTAAAAAATGTCGAAAAGGGAGCATAAATTGAAAAGAAAAAGAAAAGATAGTCATTAGTAAGAAATTAAGGAATTAACTGAGTTCTAGACCATATCAAGAAAAAGAAAATAAAAGAAGTACTAATGAAACACAGAAGAGATTAGTAGGAACGCTGATCTTAGGCCTCTTGGGCTATACTCCTAGGCTTAAAAATTCATGTATCCGCTAATATCTGGATAATCCTCAAGAGGTTGGAGAATATGCAAAGCTTAATTATTAGGCCTAAGGCTTAGGGAGTATTCGGCCTCGTTAACTGACTTTTGGTTCATGGGACTCGGTAACCTAAGCACCCCAATCCACACCCAGTCTGGTTCAGTGTGCATAAGTATCAAAATCATGCAAATGCGTTTAAATTGTTCCGAAAAAGTCACCTAGATTAGGAGCGGTCGATCAACACAAGTTGATTTAGATGAGTTCCCGACGCAAAGAGGCGAGAAATTCCCCTCGAAGATGCATAATAACATATCGTCTCCTCAGTGCTTGTCTCCTAGGATATCTACATATCCTACCGGGGGCATGTAAGCACCCTATGCTAGTTTAGTTGCAATGGGTGGCATTATCACGAAATGTCGATTGCCAGGGTCTGGATTTAGCTACAGAACGCCATGGGCGTGATTATCTCAAAATCTCGAAAGCCAGGGTTCTGGGGGTTGCCATGGGCAGTGCTATCCCGAAGCATCGATTGCCAGGGACCCTTCGAGGATTGATGATGGCGACTAGGAATCCAATACAAACCATGTTGTGAAGCAATCCGAAGCTAGAAATAAAAAGAAAAGAGAGAGAAAACTCTCCAAACAAAGAAAATTCCTCTGTCTCTCTCTTATAAAAATGCACTGCAAACTGAATCGAGGCTAAAATATGTTACAAGCATGGGTGCTTTAACCACGGAGTTCAACGAACCTTAGGATAGTTCCTGTGGGCCTTAAAAACCTTCACAGTAGACTGAGGCTAGAGCTGGTCAGCTCCAAATCTTGGTTGGTACTTGTGTACCTCTACACCTACTATCGACATTCTAACCTAATTGATGTAAACACATTTACACTACTTAAAATGTCTATTTATGCATGTTCTTAAGCATAAGATTGCATTTCATGATATAAATATTGCATTACATGCATCATCTTGCATTTAGAGTAGTTTGAATAAAATGGAGGTTAATTGTCTCCTTTTATGTGCTTGGACAGGGCAAATATTTTATCGGGGCCTCGGATCAAAGATCCAACCGTATGGATATGATCAGGGCGACGATTGGAGTTCAACGACTCCAAGATCGCCCTAATCAGGCATCCGTAGCATCAGATAGAGACCGGGGAACCCTAGAAGATCAAGGGCCAGGATGGTGTAAATCCGCACTTCAGATGGAAAATCCGACCACACGGATGAATTCGGATCGACGATCGCAGCCGAACGACACAAAAATCAAGTCAATCCGACATCCGTGGCACCATCTACAACTTCCAGAAGATGGACGGCCAAGATGGCGCCACGTGGCGCCATCCCAGCCGCCCAATCGGCCGCAGGAGTCCTGTGAAGATCGCGCAACGTCTCCTCTCCGCCGTTGGATCTCGATCCAACGGCTGCGGTCGCGCGCGTTTAAAGACGTCCGCGCGACCATTTCGCCGCGTAGCGCAGCGGCTACGCAGCCGCGGGCGAAGCGCAGGTCGCGGGTTCGAGCCGCGGAAAGGGGGGCGAAGGCGCGGGCGAGCGGGCGCGCACGAGCGTCGGATGAAGATCCAACGGCCGCGCGCGCCCGATAGCGCCGACGCGCAATTGGACGCCCTGGTGGGCGCGCGATCGCACGCGGGCGGCGCGCTACGCAGCGGGCGCGGGCGCGATCTAAGCCGTCCGATCTCGCGATCGGACGGCTGAGACGACGCGGACGTGCGTCTGCGTTACGCGCGCAGGCCAGCCGAGCGGGCGCGCGTGGCGCGGCGGCGACGGCGACGGCGGGGCTTTAGCGACGGTTTTATCCGTCACTAAAGACCCCTTATTTATTATTTTGAAGATGTAATGTCCATTTTGCCCCCACTCCTTGCAACTATAAAAGGAGACCCCCTCCATACGAAATTTTCATCCCTTCCTTCTCCTCTCTACCTCTCCAAAGCTCAAGAGAAGCTTGTCCCACACCCGGGATGCTTCTCGCGAGATAAAGTCCAAATTTTCGTCCCCCTTCGGAAGTGGATCCCGCGACGACGACGGCGTGCTGCTTCGTTCCCGTTCTTCTGCTTCGTCCTCCTTCGTCCCGCTTCGTTCTCCTTCGTCCAGGCGTCGTCCCGTCCGGCTCGTCCTCCAAGCGACCGTCGAGGAGGATTTCTCTCTCCCTATTCTTTTTACTGCTTTCTAGTATAGATTTACTGCTTTCTAGAGTAGTCTATTCGTCCTCCGAGCGATCGTCGAGGAGGACATTTCTCCCTCCATTCTTTTAATGCTTTCTAGAGTAATTGTTTTATGTTTTCTAGTTGTAATGAAAGAACTCTTTTATGATAACTTCCTTGTCTATTCTACATCTCATTTTGATTTCCATGTATAGTATTCCTTCTCTCTCTCTTACTCCCTCTATCTCTTTTATTTGTTGTAGATACTTAGATAGTTTAAATTGAATTTCTTCGTGACAAAATAAAAAACGAAACGCGAAGTTTTTAAATCAAACGTTCGCCTCCCTGTGTTCGACCCGGAATTCTTATTTCGGTATAAATTTTATTTGTTGAACACGAATCCTTCGCTTTCGAACTACAACGACGGGTTTTTCCAAAAACCAAACACGTTAGCGTAGATTCTCGCGCTCAACATTTTGGCGCCGCTGCCGGGGAGGCAACGATCTTTGATTTCTCTTCACGTTTTGTAACTTACAAATCATTTACCTCACTTTTCTCCTTTCTTATTGTAATTGCAGGTACTCTTTTGAGACAGGCAAAAGCGGTAGATCGGAGTAAAGTGCTGTGGAAGGTTTTGTAAGTTACCCCCCACCTCCCACCCATTAGATTTCATTTCATCACATAATAATTCAAACATCAATCAACCTAGGTGTTCTTATAAACTCTAAGGTTAGATTGTTTGTTGTTTGACATCCATACTCACTCCAACCCCCACATTAAAAAAAAAAAAAAAAAAAAAAAAAAAAAAAAATCTCACAGAGGTACACAACCTCATCTGATTTTCTAACTCAACCGGTAAACCAATCTTAGGAGCCGGTACACACATCCAAACACATAATTGAGTAGAAATCAGATTGGGTAATCATTTGTGTGCCTAATTAGGTGGTGCATCAGGCCAGTTGTTTGAGTTGTTTGGGCCGCACCACTTCAAATAAAATCAACTCATCTAGTAGCTGCCAATTAGGTTCAACTCTTAGGGATCTACCAGGCACTCCACATTCTTTTTAAACTTTAAAGGAAAATATCTTCACCTGTGATTGCAAAACCTGGTGTGCCAATGAAACTTGATTGAAAACACCTAAAGTTGAATCCTAAAAGCTACTAAGCAAGATTTGAACCTTAAAATTCACCACATCAAAAATAATCTTGCTTGAAAATCACTGGTTGTGCACGCACACACAAAGCAATCAATCATTAAGGGCACAACCCATTTAAAGGGCCCATCACATTCCAAAGCACATTCAAACCTAGCCCTAAATAAAACAGAGTAGACGTTGGCCTTAAGGATTGGACTCGCTCTTCAGAACTCAGAACGAGATTATTTTCGATTAGTCTGTTTCTATTGTTCAATCTGATGTCTAGCTAGGGGAGCAGAGTCAAACGATCGCGGCTGGGGGGTACACTAGGAACCGGAGGCGCAAGCCGAAGGAAGAACCTTCTCCCCAGTCCCTCCTTCTAACTGGTTGGATTGAACAGACAGAAGTAGATCAAATCGTTCTTTTATCTCAAGACGGGTTTTGGGAGTCTGTAGGTCTGTAGGCTAACCCATTTAAGGACAGGTTTGATTGTTTGTATTGCAGGGCACCTTTCTTCCTCCCGTGTCTCATGAATCCTTCCACATATTTCACGCATTCCCGCTCTTTCCCTCCTGTTGTAAATTATCCTCAACATGACGATTATCCCAACTCGTATTGTAATCGACCATCAGTTAGTTGGGATAATTCGGATTGGGGATACAATTCCGGACCCCCGTGTTTAGGGTCTAACCCTGAACACTTTGATTCTCAATTCTATCCTTCTCAGAGTTGCATCGATTATAGATCGTCCTCCTTTCATGAACAACCTAATGCGATCTACAATAAAGAAGGATACACTGATCCTTACCCATCCTCTGATTTCACTGCCTTTAGGTCATCTCCATCTTTTGAACAATCTGAAATGACCTATTATCAGGATGGGTATAACGAATCTCAATTCGTTAATTCCTCTACATTGATGTCAAACCCGCCCAACCCTGAACCAACTCATTTGGTTCAGGTTAATCAGGTTCAAGATAAGGTTCTGGCTAACTTAAGGAATATCATTCAATCTTTAGAAGTTCAGCCAATACCTTGCATTGAGAGATTGGAGCCCCTGATTGAAATGATTGATGATTTAAACAAGTCTTTGTTGGATTGGCTCCAGGATGTTAAGGATAAGAACCCGGGTGAGTTTCTACTTGGGAAATTAGCGAAATTGAGGATGAGATTCGTGGTTGCTTTGATTCAATCTTGGAATAATTCCCAGGATGAACTCTCTTCAGGAAAGCCAATGACAGAACCCGCTCAGGCACCTGTTGGGGGGGACACGTGTTACGAAGCTGACCAGATTGAATTAAAACAACCAATTAAGGATGATTTGATTTCTTCACCTGAAATCCCTGAGCCGGGTTATGAGGAAACGTATGTCTCCTTGGAACGCAAAGTGACAAATGATTTTGGGACATACATTGATACGGATCCTGATGGTGAAGATTCAAGTTGCGAAGTCTCACACGAGTTTTCAGATCACGATTTTTGTGAGACGATTGGGCCTGAGGAATCTGATAGATCATTTGATAGCCCAATAACTGAGGAAACTGATCTTATTAGGGCACACGATACGGATCCAGAATCGCATTTTCTGGAGGAATTAATTCAATGCCCTGATTATCAGTTACACCCTGTTGAGCTTATTGATGATTCTAATTCTGAGATAATTAGACCCAAGTCAATTTTGATTTTGCCACATCATCTAGACTTGGAGATTTCAGACAGGGTGATGAATATACAAGAGGTCATGGAATTTGATATGCCGAATGAGGAGGATAGGAGCTGGGAAATTCTGATTTGGGAAGTCAATTTTGGAGGAAATGGAAGATTGAGTCGAAGGGTTCCTTTTAAACTGAAACCATCAAATCAGAACCCTTACGACATTCGTTTCGAGGATGTCAAACTCAAGCACACATTTAACGATTATCCTTTTGAGCTTCAATTCTCTGTAACCCGACATTTTGGCCTTGGGTTGCATCCTCACAAATCGCAGGCCCGACCCCGCTTGCATTCTGATTTTAGGTTTTGGGTAATTTTTATCCAGAACCTAAGGTATTCTCGATTATGGGGTGTGGGTCTGCACCACAATCTGGTCCACATCTGTGGACCTCTGCTGACAGGTCAGAGGATTCTTCTGTTTATTCTAATTCTGACCTGCTCATGTGAATTCTTCATTTCTTTTCTTTGTATAGTGTGCCTAGCTGAAGGCACTAAACTCAGCACATATACAGTTCTTTTTCATTTTCATCTCGGAGCGGACCCGATATCCACGTAATTCAGGTGCTTTCTACGCTTTTCCACTCTGTTTTATGTCTTTTCAATACAATGAGGACATTGCATTAGATAGGCATGGGGGGGTGGATATTTATCTTTGAATTCATTCGTCAGCTCCGTAGATTTGTTTTATTATTAAAAAAAAAAAAAAAAAAAAAAAAAAAAAAAAAATCGAAATTAGGAAAGAGAATTTGGGTTTAAGAAAATTTTCGATCTTAAGAAATACTATATTATGGTTTGAACACAAAGACCCTTCAGGTCTTTGGACTTAATCAGCCTATGTATCCACTAAAATGTGGATTTGTTTTTCGAGTCCTCGCCAACCTGAATTTTATTATAATTGGAGTAAATAAGTTTGGGTGATAAGTACACGACTTATCAACCCGCCCTCTGATGTGAGGGAATTTTGAGTCTTAAGCATCTACACACTTTCTTTGCACTGACTCGTTGTTTGGCGATTTTAACGGAAATTGGGTAGCTAATGAACCTTCTAGGGTGATATGGCTGGCAAGTTATCGTGGGTAACAGCCCATAGGTAGGTTGTCCAGAGCCCAGTCACTGGACCTTTCTCTTTTTGCTGCCTTTAGGTAAATCTTAGACCAGGGAAGCCACCTACTTAAAAAAAAAAAAAAAAAAAAAAAAAAAAAAAAAAAAAAAAAAAAAAAAAAAGGAGAAAAGAACAAAAAGAAATAAGCCACACTTCGCCGCACGAGTATGGCTGGCAAGTTGTCGGTGGTAACAGCTCATCGACCGGTTGTCCAGAACCCAGCTCAGAAAATGCACTAAAACACTTAGGAAGAAGCGGAGAAGTAGAATAAACCGGGGAGATATACACTGGATTCACCCTTGTGTTGACCCCGTTAAAAAATAAAAGTAGGGAGAAAGCTACCGGTTGTAAAGATACACCTTTAGGCAGAATTCTTTTTGAGGTCACCTAGAGGCGTAGAAATCCGAAGTCCGTTTTAATTGCCGGTCAACGAGTCTATCACAATCACAATAAGATGCTTAAAACTTAGGGTTCTCATCAAATCTTGGGTGAGTTGAATGGCCGTAGAAAGCCACTCTTAAACCCTAAAATTTGAAAATCTAAAAAAAAAAAAAGAGTAAAAACAGAAAAAGAAATTTTTCTTTGAATAAGGCGAGGCTTGAGGCGGTCTGCATTTTGGCTGATACCCGGGCACTGTTGTGTCTTTGAAAGTTCAGTTCTTAAGTAGACAATTTCTTAATGATTGAAAATAACTCAGGTCCAAATAATCTAACCTAATTCTTTTATAAATAGCATATAGTTTTTGCTAGGGACTAGCAAAAGATAGGCATGGGGGTATGATGTAAACACATTTACACTACTTAAAATGTCTATTTATGCATGTTCTTAAGCATAAGATTGCATTTCATGATATAAATATTGCATTACATGCATCATCTTGCATTTAGAGTAGTTTGAATAAAATGGAGGTTAATTGTCTCCTTTTATGTGCTTGGACAGGGCAAATATTTTATCGGGGCCTCGGATCAAAGATCCAACCGTATGGATATGATCAGGGCGACGATTGGAGTTCAACGACTCCAAGATCGCCCTAATCAGGCATCCGTAGCATCAGATAGAGACCGGGGAACCCTAGAAGATCAAGGGCCAGGATGGTGTAAATCCGCACTTCAGATGGAAAATCCGACCACACGGATGAATTCGGATCGACGATCGCAGCCGAACGACACAAAAATCAAGTAAATCCGACATCCGTGGCACCATCTACAACTTCCAGAAGATGGACGGCCAAGATGGCGCCACGTGGCGCCATCCCAGCCGCCCAATCGGCCGCAGGAGTCCTGTGAAGATCGCGCAACGTCTCCTCTCCGCCGTTGGATCTCGATCCAACGGCTGCGGTCGCGCGCGTTTAAAGACGTCCGCGCGACCATTTCGCCGCGTAGCGCAGCGGCTACGCAGCCGCGGGCGAAGCGCAGGTCGCGGGTTCGAGCCGCGGAAAGGGGGGCGAAGGCGCGGGCGAGCGGGCGCGCACGAGCGTCGGATGAAGATCCAACGGCCGCGCGCGCCCGATAGCGCCGACGCGCAATTGGACGCCCTGGTGGGCGCGCGATCGCACGCGGGCGGCGCGCTACGCAGCGGGCGCGGGCGCGATCTAAGCCGTCCGATCTCGCGATCGGACGGCTGAGACGACGCGGACGTGCGTCTGCGTTACGCGCGCAGGCCAGCCGAGCGGGCGCGCGTGGCGCGGCGGCGACGGCGACGGCGGGGCTTTAGCGACGGTTTTATCCGTCACTAAAGACCCCTTATTTATTATTTTGAAGATGTAATGTCCATTTTGCCCCCACTCCTTGCAACTATAAAAGGAGACCCCCTCCATACGAAATTTTCATCCCTTCCTTCTCCTCTCTACCTCTCCAAAGCTCAAGAGAAGCTTGTCCCACACCCGGGATGCTTCTCGCGAGATAAAGTCCAAATTTTCGTCCCCCTTCGGAAGTGGATCCCGCGACGACGACGGCGTGCTGCTTCGTTCCCGTTCTTCTGCTTCGTCCTCCTTCGTCCCGCTTCGTTCTCCTTCGTCCAGGCGTCGTCCCGTCCGGCTCGTCCTCCAAGCGACCGTCGAGGAGGATTTCTCTCTCCCTATTCTTTTTACTGCTTTCTAGTATAGATTTACTGCTTTCTAGAGTAGTCTATTCGTCCTCCGAGCGATCGTCGAGGAGGACATTTCTCCCTCCATTCTTTTAATGCTTTCTAGAGTAATTGTTTTATGTTTTCTAGTTGTAATGAAAGAACTCTTTTATGATAACTTCCTTGTCTATTCTACATCTCATTTTGATTTCCATGTATAGTATTCCTTCTCTCTCTCTTACTCCCTCTATCTCTTTTATTTGTTGTAGATACTTAGATAGTTTAAATTGAATTTCTTCGTGACAAAATAAAAAACGAAACGCGAAGTTTTTAAATCAAACGTTCGCCTCCCTGTGTTCGACCCGGAATTCTTATTTCGGTATAAATTTTATTTGTTGAACACGAATCCTTCGCTTTCGAACTACAACGACGGGTTTTTCCAAAAACCAAACACGTTAGCGTAGATTCTCGCGCTCAACACTAATCCACAGAAGAAAGCACACATCACAATTTTGAGCGTCAAAAGATTACTTGGTCTAGAATCAAAGTTAAAATCTTAAAATTTTGCTAAGGGTCTACCAAAAGCTAGGCATGGGGGTATTGGTTCATGGGGGTATGATGGGGGTATGTAGGGGCTTTTATTCTCTTAAATCCCTCCAATGTGAATCCAGTTTGATGCTCTAATTTCTTCCTAATCTCTCATGCGAATGCATGAGAGATTTGGGTCGCTTTTGAGTTTCCTTCTCCAGTGAGTATACTTTGCTTGGAAGCTTGGCTTCCAAGCACAAATCCCCCTCCAGAGATCTATTTAAGAAGCCCCAGATCCAGCTGACGCCTCTAAGCTTGAATTACCGGAGACCCTCTCAATTTCTTCTCTCCTCTAGCTGATCCGCTGGTCAAGCTCCGACGACCTTCGCTACTCTCCCTCATCATCTGACAACAATACTAGTGGCAGGCACTTCATCCTCGCTTTCGTCCGCGTCGCATAGCACTCGCCGATGCCCTTGTCTCCTCTTCATCCTCGCCGACCATCTCTCTCTGAGTGCCTTCGTCTCCGACGTCGATAGTACTCGTCCAACGACATCTTCATCTCCCCTTTGTCCACTACCATCCCAAATAAGTTCCCTTTCCCCTCTACATTCCTCTCCACCCTTTATTCTTCCAAATAGACCACTTCCGACCTCCATCACCCTCATCTCCTTCATCTCCGGCCACCAACTCCGGCGAGCCTGCTCCACCACCAAAGGCCATCCCATCCCTCGCCGACAAGTCCATAAGCATCCCATCACTCCACTGAACATTTACCCCCACTTCACACACCACTCCACTCACTCACGCACCTCACCAAACACACCCACACCTTCGCACACAATGTGCCCTAGGCACACTCACATAGGCATCCCCACACCATGCCAACCACCACAGCACATTCGCCGTGCCTTGGCGAAGCTTCCTGAGCAATCTGACGTGGCCGCATGGCCGTCTTTGTGATTTCAGGTAGCAGGCATCCTTCGCCATTGGTGACCAAGCTTGAAGCAAGCTTGAGGTCGCTCTAGGCTTTGCCAGCTCTAGGCCCCTATCCCAGGCTGCGCAGAGGACTCTCACGCATGAATCCAGGCTATCAATTGGAGTCAAAGGCCATAGCAGCTGCTG
The DNA here is from genome assembly GCA_037157565.1 of Thalassia testudinum. NCBI lineage: Eukaryota > Viridiplantae > Streptophyta > Magnoliopsida > Alismatales > Hydrocharitaceae > Thalassia > Thalassia testudinum. Next base: position 19,836,830 of record JAZHRO010000014.1, read on the forward strand.
CGATTGGAGGCCTTATCTCTGCCACAGGCACGTGCGAAGAAAGGTGGGCGGATAGTGCCACCTAGGATACGAAAGAGTGCCTGCAGCAGAATAAATTGAAAAAGTGTTATCTCCTTATCGCCACTGAATCACGGGGTGAGGTCCCTCTCACCCGACCGATCCGGTCTCATCCGCGCTCACGCCCTACGGACCTGACTAACCTGACCCAACCTACACTCGTCGCTGACCACTGCACGCCGGTGGGCTTGGTCCCAGGTACGTACCCTACCCGATTACCTGAATACGTGTGTTGAAGCTCGGGTTACTACGCTATCGAATTTGGCTTTGAAAACCTGTCGTTGTAGTTTGAAAGCGAAGAACTTGTGTTCAACAAATAAAATTTATACTGGAATAGAAATCCCAGGTCGAACTTAGGGAGGAGGATGTTTGATTTAAAAAAATGCGTTTGTTTTATTTGTCACGAAGTAGATTAATTGATTAGAAACTATCTATCTATTTACAATAAATAGAAGAGAGAGAGAATATTACAAACAAAAACTAAAAAGAGATGTAGAATGAACATAGAATTCATTATCAAAGAGATTGTTCATTACACTAAACATTACGACTAGAAAGCAGAAAATGATTACACTAGAAAGTAGTAAATGTACTCTAGAAAGCATTAAAAGGAATGGAGAGAGAATTATCCTCCTCGATGGTCGCTTGGAGGACGGGCTGGATGGGACGATGCCTGGAAGATGAGGAATGGAGCAGGACGAAGAAGGACGAAGCAGGAAGAATAGGAACGGGGCAGCACGTCATCATTGTCGCGGGATCCACTTCTGAAAGGAGGACAAAAATTTGACTTTATCTCTTGAGAAGCATCCCAGGTATGGGACAAGCTTCTCTTGAGCTTTGGAGAGGGAGAGAAGAGAAAGAAGGGATGCAAATTTAGTATGAAGGGGGTCTCCTTTTATAGTTGCAAGGAGTGAGGGCAATTTGGCCTTTTTAATCTCAAAACATTAAATAAGGGGTCATTAGTGATGGATAAAACCATCGATAATGCCCTAGTCATGGCCGACGTGCGTAGTCCGCTCGCCTCCCTCATGTGAAATGCGCGCTCCACGTTCTTTACGATCGGACAGCTTAACTCTCTCCTCATCGTGCCTCCTCATCGCGTGCCTATGCGTGCGATCCCGCATTACGTAAAGGCGTGCAATGGCACGTGATCTAGATTGAGTGCGCATGGCCGTTGGATCACGATCGTGCGGTCGATTGGGCGTGTGCCTTCACTCTAATTGATGTGCGGTGAGGCTCAAACGCGTGCCTGCGCTTCGCGTTAGAGCGCTCGACCATCGTGCTATGGGTGCATTTGTGTTAAGCGCTTAATTTAAGTGTGGCCGCGTCGCAGCCGTTGGATCTTGATCCAACGGTGGGGAAGCATTGATGCAAGGGCCTTCAGTGATGCGTGCGGTCGATTAGGCGGTCGAGATGGCACCACATGGTGCCATCTTGGCCGTCCATCTTCTAGAAGATGTAGATGGTGCCACGGTTGTCGGATTAAGTCGATTTTTGTGCCGTTAGGCTACGATTGTCAATCCAAGTCCATCCGTGCGGTCGGATTTGTCGTCTGAAGTGCAAATTCACACCATCTTGGCCCTTGATCTTCTAGGGTTCCTTGATCTCTATCTGATACTACAAATGTCTAATTAGGGTGATCTTGGAGTCGTTGAACTCCAATCATTGCCTTGATCAAATCTGTATGGTTGGATCTTCGGTCAGAGGCCCCGATAAAAATTTGCCTTGTCCTTAAACATAGAAGGAGACAATTAACCTCCATTTTATTCAAACTAATCTAAATGCAAGATGATGCATGTTATGCAATATTTATAGTATGCAATGCAATTCTATGCTTAAGAACATGCATAAATAGACATCTTATGTAGTGTAAACATGTTTACATCATACCCCCATACCCATCTTTTTCTAGTCCCTAGCAAAAACTATATGCTATTTATAAAAGAATTAGGTTGGATTATTTGGGAATGAGTTATTTTCAATCATTAAGAAAATGTTTACTTAGGATCTGAACTTTCAAAGACATAACAGTGCCCGAGTATCAGCCAAAATGCAGACCACCTCAAACCCTCGCCTTATTCAAGGAAAAATTCCTTTTTCTCTTTTTCTTCTTTTCTAATTTTTTTGATTTTTTAGTTTTATGATTTAAGAGTGGCTTTCTACGGTCATTCAACTCACCCAAGATTTGATGAGAACCCTAAGTTCTAAGCATCTTTATTATGAATGTGATAAACTCATTGATCGGCAGTTAAAATGGACTTCAGATTTCTACACCTCTAGGTGACCTTAAAAAGAGAATTCTACCTAAAGGTGTATTTTTACAACCGGTAGCTTTCTCCCTACTTTTATTTTTATGGGGTCAACATAAGGGTGAATCCAGTGTAGATCTCCCCGATTTATTCTACTTCTCTACTTCTTCCTTAGTGTTTTGGGAATTTTCAATGCATTTATTGAGTTGGGTTCTAGACAACCGGTCGATGAGCTGTTACCACCGATAACTTGCCAGCCATACTCGTGCGGTGAACTGTGGCTTATTTCTTTTTTTCTTTTCTCCTTTTCTTTTTCTTTTCTTTTTGACTTTCTTGTTCTCTCTTTTTTTTTTAAGTAGGTGGCTTCCTTGTTCTAAGATTTACCTAAAGGTAGAAAAAAGAGAATGGTCCAGTGACTGGGCTCTGGATAACCTACCTATGGGCTGTTACCCATGATAACTTGCCAGCCATATCACCCTAGAAGGTTCATTAGCTACCCAATTTCTGTTAAAATAGCCGAACAACAAGTCAGTGCAAAGAAAGTGTGTAGATGCTTAAAACTCAAAGTTTCCTCAAATTAGAGGGTGGGTTGATAAGTCATATACTCATCACCCAAACTTATTTACTCCAATTATGATAGAATTAAGATGGCGAGGACTCGAAAAACAAATCCACATTTTAGTGGATACACAGGCTGATTAAGTCTGAAGACCTGAAGGGTCTTTGTGTTCAGATCATAATGTAGTATTTCCTAAGATTGAAAATTTTCTTAAACCCAAGTTCTCTTTCCTAATTTCACAATTTTTTTTAATATAAATAAAAGAAAATAAAATGAATCTATGGAGTTGACGAATAAATTCAGATGTGAATATCCACCTTCCCATGCCTATCTAATGCAATGTCCTCATTGTATTAAAAAGACATAAAACAGAGTGGAATAGAGTAGAAAGCACCTGAATTGCGTGAATGTCGGGTCCACTCTGAGATAAACAAAAAACTGCATGTGCTAAATTTAGTGCCTTCAGCTAGGCACACTATACAAAGAAGAGAAATAAAGAATTCACAAGTGCAGATCAGAATCAGAATAAAAAGAAGAAACCTCTGACCTGCCAGCAGATGTCCACAGATGTGGACCAGATTGTGGTGTAGACCCATACCCCATAATTGAGAATATCTAAGGTTCTGGATAAAAATTACCCAAAACCTAAGATCAGTATGTAAGCGGGGTCGGGCCTGCGATTTATGAGGATGCAACCCAAGACCAAAGAGTCGGGTTACAGAGAATTCGTAAGGATAACCAATGAATGTATGCTTAGGTTGAACATCTTCAAAATAAATGTCATAAGGGTTTTGGTTTGATGGTTTCAGATGAATTGGAACCCTTAGACTCGATTTTCTATTTCCTCTGGAATTTGCTTCCCAAATCAAAGTTTCCCAGCTCCTATCGTCCTCATTCAGAATGTCAAATTTCAGGACCTCCTGCATATTAATCACCCTGCCTGAAATTTCCCAGTCTAAAAGATGTGGCTGAATCAGAATTGACTTCGGTCTAGTTACCTTAAAAATAGAATCATCGATAAGCTCAACGGGGTGTATCTGATAATCAAGGCATTGGATTGAATCCTCCAGAAAATGCGATTATGGATCTATAATGTGAGCCCCAATAAGATCAGTTTCCTTAGTTATTGGGCTATCAAATGATCTATCAGATTCCTCAGGCCCAATCGTTTCACAGAAATCGTGTTCTGTAAACTCACATGAGACTTCGTAAACTGAATCTTCACCATTACAATCAAAAAAATCAAAATCAGTATTAATGTATGTCTCAAAATCATCCGTCATTTTCTGGTCCATGGAGACATACTTTTCCTCATACCTTGGCTCAGGAATTTCAGGTGAAGAAATCAGATCATCCTTAATTGGTTGCTTTGATTCAATCTGGTCAACCTTGTAACACGTGTCCCCCCCAACAGGTGCTTGAGTGGGTTCTGACATTGGCTCTCCAGAAGGGAGTTGATCTTGGGAATCATCCCACGATTGAACTAAAGCAACCACAAATCTCATTCTCAATTTCACTAACTTCCCAAGTAGAAACTCACCTGGGTTCTTATCCTTAACATCCTGGAGCCAATCCAACAAATACTTATTCAAATCATCAATCATCTCAATCAGAGGCTCCAATCTTTCAATGCAAGGTATTGGTTGAACTTCTAAAGATTGAATGGTATTCCTTAGGTTAGCCAAAACCTTATCTTGAACCTAGTTAACCTGAACCAAATGACTTGTTTCAGGGTTGGGCGGGTTTGGGATTAGTGCAGAGGAGTTAACGAATTGAGATTTGTTATACCCTTCCTGATAATAGGTCATTTCAGATTGTTCAAAAGGTGGTGATGACCTAAAGGCAGTGTAATCAAAGGATGGGTAAGAATCAGTGTATCCTTCTTGATTGTAGATTGAATTAGGTTGTCAATGAAAGGTTGACGATCTATAATCGATGTGGCTTTGAGAAGGATAGAAATCACAATCATAGTGTTCAAGGTTTGACCCTAAACACGGAGGTCCGGTACTATATCTCCAATCTGAGGTATCCCAACTAATTGATGGTTGATTACAGTATAAGTCGGGATAATCGTCATGTTGAGGATAATTCAAAATAGGAGGGAAAGAGAGGGAATGCGTATAATATGTGGAAGGATTCATGAGAGATGGGAGGAAGAAAGGTGCCCTGCAATACAAGCAATCAAACCTATCCTTAAGTGGGCTAGCCTAAAGACCTACAGACTCCCAGAACCCATCTTGAGATAAAGAAAAGATTTGATCTATTTCTGTCTGTTCAATCCAACCAGTTAGAAGGAGGGACTGGGGAGAAGGTTCTTCCTTTAGCTTGCGCCTCCGGTTCCTAGTGTACCCCCCAACCCGATTATTTGATTTTGCTCCCCTAGCTAGACATCAGAATGAACAGTAGAAATAGACTAATAAAAAATAATCTCGTTCTGGGCTCCGAAGAGTGAGTCAAATCCTTAAGGCCAACTTCTACTCTATTTTATTTAGGCTAGGTTTGAATGTGCTTTGGAATGTGATGGGCCCTTTATCTGGACTGTGCCCTTAACGATTGATTAATTTGTGTGTGCGTGCACAACCAGTGGTTTTCAAGCAAGAATATTTTTGATGCGGTGAATTTTAGAGTTCAAATCTTGCTTAGTAGCTTTTAGGATTCAACTTTGGGTTTTTTCAAACAAGTTTCGTTGGCACACCAAGTTTTGAAAGCACAGGTGAAGATGTTTTCCTTTGAAACTTAAAAGAATGTGGAGTGCCTACTAAATCCCTAAGAGTTGAACCTATGTGGTAGCTACTTGATGAGTTGATTTTAATTGAAATGGTGCGGCCCAATCAACTCAAACAATTGGCCTGTTGCACCACTTAATTAGGCACACAAATGATTACCTAATCGATTTCTACTCAATTATGTGTTTGGATGTGTGTACCGGCTCCAAAGATCAGTTTACCAGTTGAGTTCGAAAATCAGATGAGGTTGTGTTCCTTTGTGAGATTTTTTTTTAAATTTTTCTTTTTAAATGTGGAGGTTGAGGCGGGTGTGGGTGTCAAACAAATAAACAAAACTAACCTTAGGGTTTATAAGAACACCTAGGTTGATTGATGTTTGTGTTATTACGTGTTGAAATGAAAACTAATGGGTGGGAGGTGGGGAATAACTTACAAAACCTTCAACATCACTTTACTCCAATCTACCGCTTTTGCTCATTTCGAAAGAGTGCCTGCAATCACAATATGAAAGGAGAGAAGTGATGTAAATGTTTTGTAAGTTATAAAAAATGAAAAAAAAAATCAAAGAGCATCGCCTCCTCGGCAACGGTGCCAAAATGTTGAAGCTCGGGTTACTACGCTATTGTATTTGGTTTTGAAAACCTGTCATTGTAGTTTGAAAGCGAAGAACTCGTGTTCAACAAATAAAATTTATACCAAAATAGAAATCCCAGGTTGAACTCAGGGAGGCGGACATTTGATTTAAAAATACGTGTTTGTTTTATTTGTCATGAAGTAGATTAATTGATTAGAAACTATCTATCTATTTATAATAAATAAAAGAGAGAGAGAGAGAATATTACAAACAAAACCAAAAAGAGATGTAAAATGAACATGGAATTCATTATCAAAGAGATTGTTCATTACACTAAACATTACGACTAGAAAGCAGAAAACGATTACACTAGAAAGTAGTAATCTACTCTAGAAAGCATTAAAAGGGATGGAGAGAGAATTATCCTCCTCGACGATCGCTTGGAGGATGAGCCGGACGGTACGACGCCTGGAAGATGGGGAACAGAGCAGGACAAAGGAGGATGAAGGGGGAAGAACGAGAATGGGGCAGCACATCGTCGTCGTCGCGGGATCCACTTCTTAAAGGGGGACGAAAATTTGACTTTATTTCTTGAGAAGCATCCCGGGTGTGGGACAAGCTTCTCTTGAGCTTTGGAGAGGGAGAGAAGAGAAAGAAGGGATGCAAATTTCGTATGGAGGGGGTCTCCTTTATAGTTGCAAGGAGTGAGGGCAATTTGATCTTTTTAATCTCAAAACTTTAAATTAGGGGTCTTTAGTGACGGATAAAACTGTCGCTAAAGCCCCAGTCGTGGGAGAAGTGTGCCATCCGCTCGTCTGATCGTGAGATCGGACGGCTTAACTCGCTCCTCACCGTGCCTCCTCATTGTGCGCCTACGCGTGCGATCCCGCGTTACGTGCGGGCGTGCTATGGCACGTAATCTGGATTGAGCGTGCGTGGCCACTGGATCATGATCATGCGGTCGATTGGGCACCAGCCTTCTCTCCAATTGATGCGCGGTGAGGCTCAAACGCGTGCTTGCACTTCGCATTAGAGCGTTCGACCAACGCGTTGTGGGCGCATTTGTGTTGAGCGCTTAACTTAAGCACGGGCACATCGCAGTAGTTGGATCTTGATCCAACTGTGCGGAAGCATTGATGCGGAGGCCTTCAGCTGATGTGTGCGGTCGATTGGGCGACCGAGATGGTGCCACGTGGAGCCATCTTGGCCATCCATCTTCTGGATGATGTAGATGGTGCCACGGTTGTCAGATTAAGTCGATTTTTGTGCCGTTAGGCTGCGATCGTTGATCCGAATCCATCTATGTGATCAGATTTATCATCTAAAGTGCAGATTCACACCATCTTGGCCCTTGATCTTCTAGGGTTCCTCGATCTCTATTTGATACTATAGATGTTTGATTAGGGTGATCTTGGAGTTGTTGAACTCCAATCGTCGCCCTAATCAAATCTGTACGGTTGGATCTTCAATCCGAGGCCCTGATAAAAATTTGCCCTATCCCTGAACATAAAAGGAGACAATTAACCTCCATTTTATTCAAACTAATCTAAATGCAAGATGACGTATGTTATGCAATATTTATAGCATGCAATGCAATTCTATGCTTAAGAATATGCATAAATAGACATCTTATGTAGTGTAATCATGTTTACATCAGTGTGGCTCTGGGAAAGCGAAACCTAAGAGAGAAAGAGAGGAGAGTGCGCACGGGTAGGGGGTAGGTTTTGCTGTAGGTTGAAGAGAAGGAGAAGCTAAGCTGAAGAAGAAGGAGACGCTAAGGCAGAGAAGGAAGAAGTTGAAAGAGAAAGAAAGAGAAGAGGCAGCCTGCAAAGAAATGCAAAGGAAGAAGGAGGCAAAAGGTAGAGAAAGACAGTAAAGGAAGAAGAAGACAGAGTCCAAAGAAAAATAGAAAGAAGAGGAGTAGAAGCAGAAGGAGGAAGAAAAGCCAAAGAAGAAGAAGAAGAGAAGAGAAGCAGAGAAAGAATAAATCAGAAGAGCATTGTAGCATCATCAGTTTAAGTCATCTGATTTACAAATCAAATGTCCAATTTGAGTTTAATTCATATTCATATACATTGAGTTCTTTAGTATTTTGTGCTCTACATTTACTCCCATATTTTTGCACTTTGATATTGATTTTATTGCATATTCTTTTAAATTCTGAATTGTGATCTTGATTCTAAACACCAATTTGCTCCTTGTGTTCGACCTCGGACTTCAAATTCGAGTAATAAAATTATATTTGTTTTGACGCTTTCTCGGCTATATTACAACGCAATACTCTTAAACTCGATTCAGTGCTCACAAACAATTGTACTCCAAATAAAGCAAGTGCGAGTTCTAGTTGGGACAGGTTACCTTCTTGGGTCATGTGATCTCAAGAGATGGGCTAGCTGTGGATCCAGCCAAGGTTGAGGCCTTCGTCAGGTGGGAGAGGCTACGTACAGTGATAGAGATTCGCAGTTTCTTGGGGCTGGCTGGTTACTACAGTTGGTTTATCCGAGGGTTCTCGCAGATCGCACGTCCTATAACTTAGTTAACCTGGAAGGATGTGCCCTTCGCTTAGACTGACAGGTGTGAGTCGTGCTTTCAGGAGCTGAAGGAGAGACTGACCTCTACTCCTGTACTCACCATCCCAGACAGCAATGGCAGATTCATCGTCTACATAGACACCTCGTTGCAGGGATTGGGGGGTGTGCTCATGCAGCGGGGTCACATTCTCTCCTACGCTTCATGGCAACTAAAGCCCCATGAACATAACTACCCCACCCATGACTTGGAGCTGGCAGCAGTTGTCTTTGCACTAAAGACATGGAGGCACTACCTGTACAGAGAAACATTCAAGATTTTCATTGACCATAAGAGCCTCAGATATTTGTTTGACCAGAAGGAGCTCAACTTGAGACAGAGACGTTGGTTGGAGCTCCTGAAGGACTATGACTGTAGAATCTCCTACCATCCAGGGAAGGCCAATGTGGTGGCTGACGCCTTGAGCCGAAAGGCATCTACCTACTTGGCGTGCTTACAGGCATAGAGTTGGAGACTCATGGAGGAGGTGAGTAGTTGGTGACCCTAGGAGTCACAAGGGTATTATAAGGCGGTGACAGTGGCGAGGGAGAGACGACCAGAGTTGATAGATCATATCGTGACTAGACAGATGATGGATCCATATCTACAGACACTACGAGATCGGGTATTAATAGGGAGCCTAGGAGAGTTCTCATTCACTGACGGGGTCCTACGTATGAGGGGATGCTTGTGCGTTCCTAGAGACGAGGAGCTGTTGAGAGAGCTCCTAACTGAGGCACATGATCCAGATTCACCATACATCCCGGGAACACGAAGATGTACCATGACCTACGACATGATTTCTGGTGGAGGGGCATGAAGCGGGATGTTGGTCGTTTTGTTCAGCAATGTTTGAAATGTCAGCGGGTGAAGGCTGAGCAGCGGAGGCCTATAGGGCCATTACAGCCACTTCCTGTGCCAGAGTGGAAGCGAGAGAGTGTCACTATGGACCTGGTAGTAGGGTTTCCCATGACACAGTGAGGACATGATGCAGTCTAGGTGATAGTGGACAGATTGACAAAGATGACACGTTTTTTGTCGATTCGAGTCACGTTTGGACTAGCACAGCTGGCGGAGCGTTACATTCAAGACGCAATGTGCCTTCATGGGGTCCCTCAGGAGATTATTTCAGACAGAGACACTCGTTTCACTTCCTAGTTTTGGGCAGAGTTTCAGTGGGCTTTGGGGACTCATCTGAGGTTCAGTACGGCATATCACCCCTAGACCGACGGACAGTCAAAGCGCACCATTCAGACGCTTGAGGACCATCTACATGCTTGCATACTGGACTGGAGAGGTTCCAGGGAGGAGCATTTGCCCCAGGTGAAATTTGCATACAACAACAGCTATCACTCAAGCATTGGCATGGCACCGTATGAGGCTCTGTACGGGAGAAGGTGTACTGCTCCCTTGAGCTGGGTTGAGGTGGGGACCAAGTGGAAGGTTGGTCCCAGGTTGATACACCAGAGTCAGGAGGTGATTGAGCAGATCCATCGACGACTCCGTACCATCAGGAGCAGGTAGAAGAGCTACGCTAATCTGAAGCATAGAGAGGTACAATTTGAGGTTGGGGACCACATCTTCCTCCGTGTTTCGCCTATGAAGGGCTTACAGCATTTTGGGGTGAGAGGGAAGCTTGAGTCGAGATTCGTGGGGCCTTTTGAGGTCCTGGAGTGGGTAGGACCCGTTGCTTACCGGCTTGCCCTTCCTCCCCAACTTTTTGGAGTACACGACATGTTCCACATGTCCAACCTTCGGAAGTACATCGCTGATCCCAGCCATGTTCTAAGCCATGAGAGCATCAAGGTGGGAGATGACTTGACCTATCCCGAGAAGCTTGTATAGATACTAGACTGACCCGTCCAGAGACTAAGATTGAAGGAGGTACCCCTGGTGAAGGTCCGATGGAGAAGCCAGCGGTACAAGGAGGCCACTTGGGAGCCTAAGCTACGATGCGAGCACAATACCTTGAGCTTTCTGAGGGTACGTCATTCTGACCTACTTCAGTTCTCTTTAAGTTTGTTATGCACATTTATTTTATTTCCGCACCCTAGTCGGCTCAAGTTTCGGGGATGAAACTTCCTACAAGTTTGTTATGTTGAAATGACCACTTCCTGGGGTCATTTGGCATTTCTAGAATCCGTAGGGGTTTCCCTACAGTTTTAAACCCCTTATCTTTTATTTTGGGGGTCTTTGAGGGGGAGAGGTGTTTGCACCTCAAAACACGCCTGTAATAACGCCTTCTTGTGCTATTTTCTAGCATTAACATTGCATAATAGGATCCTGTAATCGCATTTGTAAAAACACTTGCATGCATGCATTTAATCAAGAGAGGAAGAGGAGTGAAACAATCGCCTACATAGTTACATTTTTCTTCAAGTGCCTCCTTGCAAAATCACCCTCTTTTTATTTTTCCTCTTGATTTCTTCTTTTCTCTCCTTCCCGCGGCTGCATCCTTCCCGCGGCTGCACTCTTCCCGCAGCTGCATGCAGCAGCCACGCTGCACTTCTTCCCGTCACGTCTCCCTGCCAACGCCGCTCCCTATAGCTGCAAATCGCACACCCTCTCCCTGCTGCAGCCGGCACGCCACTCTCCCCTCCTCTATAAGTAGCTGCAGCTTCATCCTCGCGACGCAGCGGCTGCAGCTGCTGAAAAAAACCCGCAGCCATCTTCTCCACCGCTTTCCCCTCCCATACGTCGGCCCTCCATCGAGGAGGCACCCGGCGAGCAGGAGAACCCACTGTGGTGCAGACCACCACAGTGGGAGCACCACCGCCCAGCTCTTCAACGAGCCGGTGGGTGTGGTGTTTTCTTTTCTCTTCGTATTCGTCTCCACGCCATTGCTGCCGCTTCAAGCTCCGAAGCTTGAAGCAGCAGCAGCAGCAGCTAAACCGCGGCGACAGCAGCAGCAGCAGCAACCCCCGCCTCCTCCGCGACCTTCCCCGCAGGCGCGCAACCCTCCGCGCGCGCCTGCAGGCCTGTTCCCCGCCTCCGTCTCCGTTTTGTCCGCCTCGCAGTTGCACCTGTAGCCGTCCGCCGTGCGCACTGCAGCGGCCGGCTACGGCCTCGCGCCACCCCCTGCCCTCCTCCGCGACCCTCCGCGACCACCTGCAGACCTCCTCCACGCTCGCTCCTCCATGCCTTCGCCCGCCCGTCGCCTTCGCGCAGGCCTGCAGAACCCTACGCGAAGGCGCGCCCGCACCCGCCGTCTTCAGACGTCCGCCGCCGCGAGCAGACGTCTTAACTCGCTGCCATCGTCCGCGCTCGCGATCTCTCCCGCCCGCTCTTTCTCTCTCTGGCGCTCTCTATCTCTCTCTCTCTCTCTCTCCCGCTCTCTCTCTCTCTCTCTCTTTTTCACTCACTCACAGACACACACTACACCAACACACACACATCTTCACCGACACACACACACACCCACACACACACTTACACTATACGTATAGTTATATATAGTAACATATATATACATACATATATATATATACGTACATATATCTATTATATATATATACTTATATACATAGTATATCTATATAGTTATGTATACATACATATATATATAATATATCTCTATATATATATATATACACGTACATATATATCTATATACTTATACATATACTTATATATATATACATATATACTTATATACATATATATATATACATATCTATATACTTATATATATACACACATATAGATATATCTAGATACATATATACTTATATACATATATATATATATACATATATATAGTAATATATATATATACTTATATACATATATATACACATATATATCTATATATATATATATATCTATACATATATAACTATACATTTATATATATATATAGATATATTTACTTATATACATACATATGTACATATACTTTCATGTTATTTATTATACGCTGTATCGCGGGGATATCTGCACCAGTTGCTGATATTCCCTGATACACGCGTACAAAAAAAGCGTGGTCCCATACATCATCCATCCTCCATCCACACTCCACGCGGCACATAGTCGTGTTGGTTGCGTCTCTCTAGACGTCAACTGACTCGACATAGTGCTACACTCCATCGTCACCTCCACCCCCACCCCTTTATATATATACTACATATAAATATATATCTATAGCTACTATATTTACTTTCTATCTGTTATCTTCCTTCTTAGTAAAAAGATAAAAAAAGGTATAAAAGTGAAAAGATAATCTTTGATTTGCAGGTACCCCGTCTTGCGAGTAGCAAGGCGTGTTTTGGAACTCTGTTTTGGCTAAAAGCCAAGGACACAATTTTGAGGGTGTGCCTCAAGAACAAGGATTACCAGAAAAAAACCTAAATAAGAAAAATACCAAAAACACAATAAACGAACGGAAGAGACGCGTTTTAAGGACAACGTAGGAACTCGACTTGAACCCCACTTCCCTGAGTTCGACCCTGGGCCTAAAAGCGACAAGATAAAATCAAGTAGGCCAGGTTAAAAATTTCTGTAAAGAGATGGTTAGGTTCAAATTAGGTTAACCACTATATATATTGCAACGATAAAATCATCATATTAACAACCTATCCGGGCCGACCATCATGACTTTTCTGGCGCCGCTGCCGGGGAGGTGCGCTTTCGAGTAAGTTTCTATCCAATTCCTTTAAATTTGTCTCTTCTCTCTTCACGAGTATTGTTGTTTTTTGGTGTGCAGGTGAACCTGGTGGAAGGAGAAGAAGGCTGACGAAGTCGAGGACGTGAGCAGATCCAAGGCGGGAACGAGAGCGTGAAGACGTCGACATCGCATTGGAGCTTCGCACACGTTGCCGAACAAGTAGGTTTTCTTTTCTCATCAAATTAGGGTTAACTTGCCACCACAATAAAAAAAAAAAAAAAATTTAAACTAAAAACTAGAAAAACTTCTTGGGATTTCTTGAGGGCAAGTGGATTAAAATTCACTTGATTGATTGGTTGTCTTCACTCCCACTGCCCCGGGATTTCCCACCTTACTTCGCATAGCGAAAATTCAAGAATCTTGATTCTTAGATTTTTCGCCGTGGGAAGTATTCTTTGAGGCAAAGAAAAAGATTGCTTGTATCCCTCTTTTGCCTCACTTATCTTTAATTCAGGATCACATTTTTGGTGGGGAGACTTGGAATTGAGTTGATTCCAACCCCACCACGACTTTTCAAACTTGCCTGTGATTCGATCCTGAATACTTCAACCCCAACAATTTTATTTTCTTTATCTTTTGGTTGAAGCCTTGTGTGTGGAAATCATTTCTGGTGATTGGGAGCACTTGAATTGAAGTGCTTTGGCTCCCTGTCACATTGATATAAAACTGGTTCGTGCATCCACACTTAGAAATCTCCATTTAGGGTAGCCCATTGCATTTTAAGCATGCATTAACTAACTGATAATTGAAGAAGGGTTTCTTGGGTTTTAGAAGGAAAACCTGTATTTTTGCAAAAACCCGGAGATTGGCTGAATTGGTAATTCAGCAAAACCCTAAAATTCATACTACTTAAGGCTGAACTCTAAAAACCATTCGCCAATAAAAACTTCAATTCGGGGAGATTTCCCCGTTGCATGCTTGTTCTTACACACTCTTAAAATCAATCACTTGGGCATTACCCGTAAACAACGCCCTTCACATTCCAAAAGCACTTGACCCTAAGCCTCTAATTAAAACTGGTAGTAACTTGACCCTTACTAAGGATTGGAGGTCTAACTACCTGTGTGTAGCGACTACGTGCTGGTGAGAGTTCCCGCGTGCTATCGGGTGTCTAAGACTGGGGCAAACGGCCTTTCAATCTGGCCCGGTGGTTCCGCGGTGCTCTCATTCGGTTCCGTAGTTCGTGATGGTAGGTAACTTAGATCTTTAGGTCTAAGGGCACACTGTAGAGGTTAGGAACTTGACTGTATTGATTTGTAATCAAGTGTACCTTTGCGGCGTCATTTCTCTCATCCCTTTTCCCTTCTCATCTCCCCAATTCTTCCTGCGGTAGTGCATGTTTGGGAGGAGGTCACAAAACCCTGAACTATTTGAATTGACTGATAAATCTAGAAAACAAGTCGAATCGTCCTCCTCCTCCACAAACATGGCTGCACGCCCACCCCCAAATCCCGAGGGAGGAAACCGCCCTCAGAACCCACCAGGTGGTGGAGCCTTAGATCCCATAACCCGCCTCCAAGCCCAAATGGAAATGTATAATGAGCAAATCGAAGCCATTCAGGAAACATTGGAGGAAATGCAGAACCCTCCCGAACGGGAGGAGCCTAGGTCTCTTAGCTCTTATCAGAATCCCGCTGCTACAGAGACCATAGGACAAATTCGGGTCCCCATGGGCGGGGACGACTTTGAATTAAAACCAAACATAATTGGCCTAATCAATTTTCACTTTCATGGTCTTGCAAGTGAAGACCCATTTCTCCACTTGGAAGACCTAACCCGACTTGCTGAAACCGTTAAACCAAGAAATGTCGGGTTATCTATAGTCCTCATGAAGATGTTCCCGTTTTCATTACGGGATAAAGCGTCGCAATGGTTACGCACCCTTGGGAGAACCATCCACTCTTGGGAAGAAATGCGAACAGCGTTTCTCAAGAAGTTCTTCCCAATCGGGCGGACCAATGCGCTTCGCCGTGCTATCACTTCATTTACGCAACAAAACGGCGAACAATTTCATGAGGCATGGGAGAGGTATAACGACCTCCTCAGGAAGTGTCCGCACCACGGTCTGCCTAAGTGGCATATAGCCCAGATTTTCTACTATGGGCTAAATGAGACTTTGAAGCAGATTGCAGACGCTTCCTGCGGAGGGAACTTTATGAATAAAGACGAGAATGGAGCATTCGAGCTGTTTGAAAATATGAGTGAAAACTCGATGAACAATGTTTCCATTGTCGCCTTTAATCGTACCAGCCAGCCCCGAAATGTCCACGAAGTTGACACGGGACCCTCCCATTCATCCACTGATCTAAGCCTTATTGCACAAAAACTGGATGAAGTCTCCGTCGTGCACAAGAAGCTGGACGAGCTTCTGGCCAACCCCGCCCGATCTATGGCAAACACCACCTCTTCACCACTTCGTCACAATCTAAGCTCTTCTAATACCAGGCTTATCCCGAGAAACCCCATTAGACCTTCCTTACCGAGTGTCGCGCCAAGCGACTCGGTAAGTCATGTGGAACTGGTTTCTGCGAGCCAGTATTTCGACACGGAGGACCAAGCCTCCGTGTGCTCAGACGCATATCTACATGCGGACGCGTCTTCTGGCATAGAAGATGCTTGCGCCCTGGGGAACAACCAGTTCTCTGCCACTTATATTCCAGGGTGGCGTAATCATCCGAACTTCGCATGGTCCAACAACCCGCAGCGCCAAAACCCCGCGGGTGGACCAATGCGACCGTCCGCACCCGTCATCCCAAGGGTCCAGTTTAATCCTATGGCAAATCCGCCATCAGGCCCTTGCGTACCACAAACTGAACACGCATCAAGCCCTCTTGACAAATTGATGCGAATGATGACGGAAATGTCAAAGCGCCATGAAGAGAACATGACCTCTCTTCAGCACCAATTGGCGCAGTAGAACGCCGAGATCAGTCAACTACGCATGGCGACTCGATCTCAGGGCACTCTTCTCGCCCAACCTGTTCCAAACCCACGAAGTTTCGTGCCCCGTGGTTCTCAACCACAGGTACGACCTTCTCAGGGACAGGTTAATCAAGTTCTGCAAGCTCCGAGCATTCCACCAGGATTTCAGGCTAATCCTGCTGCAGCACCACACTCTTATATCCCCATTGCAAACCCTCCTCCACCGTATGATCCCACTGGACCCGCATCGTCCAATGCTATCACTACGAGGAGCGGTAAGCAGACCGTCGATCCGCCTCGACCTGATCCTGGCCCATCTTCTTCTTCGCCCTCTCATTCGGGAGGCATACCGCATTCGCGAGAGGATGATGCACCAAAACTTGTGCCAGAATCAGTCCCATTCCCTGAGGCTCTACTAAGGGAGCCAAAAGGCAAAAAGAAAAATACGCAGGCCTTTGACAACCTACATAATTTGTTCAGGGATGTAGAAATCAAGGTACCCCTGCTCGAGGCAATCGACCACATACCTACTGTCTCTCGATTTTTCAAAGACTACACAACACCCAGGCGACAGTCAAAGAAGACTAAGAATCCGGTGGTTCTCTCGCCTCATGCGAGTTGTGCTATACTGTCAAACTTACCACCGAAGCAGAAAGATCCGGGCACACCACTGATTTCCTGTAGCATCCAAGGCTGCAGTTTTAACCGTGCCTTGCTTGATCTAGGATCTTCCATCAATCTCATACCGACCATCATGCTCAAAAAATTTTCCTTGGGAAATCTGAAACCCACCCCTATCACGTTACAGTTGGCAGATCGTTCTGTCAAAATCCCGAAGGGTGTGGTGGAAGACGTGGTGGTTAGGGTCAACAGTCTCTGTTTTCCTGTTGACTTTCTTGTTTTAGATATGGAAGTTCCTAGTTCACTTTCTGATTGTCCGATCATCCTCGGTCGACCTTTCTTGGCCACAGCCCGCGCCCACATCGACTGCGAGTCGGGCTGTATTGAGATTACCGTTGGATCTGAGAAGCTCAAGCTTAACATATTCAAGGCAGCCAAGAACTTTGATTGCGATTGCATTGAGGATGACACGTCTGACGAGGACATGGCCGTCAGCGCGTGTATCGGACTAATTGGGACCTATTCGGACTGCTGCGGATTACCTATAAACACTGATAACTGCCTGACCAACGCATACTGTGACGTTCCCCAATCCCTCCCTTGTCCAGTACCTTCTCCTGGCCAGACTTCTGACGAGGTTTTCTCCGCTTCCCATACCTCGTGGTCTGAGTCATATCCGGGCTACTCAATGCCGGTCCATACTCTTGAAGACCGAATTGCCCTTTCTTCCCCGCCAAATCAGGCGGATTTACAAATCCACACTGGGACCTTGAGCCCATATACTTCTCACTGGGGCTATTCATTTTTGGATCCATCTATCCAAGAAGCCCCTCTTCTTGGCCAATCTGAAGGCCAGTTTCTTCCTCCTAACTTGTTCTCCTACCCGTCTGGGACACTCTCATCCCAAGAAATGCCAGATCCTTCCCCATCCACTCCCGAGCTAAAAGTGCTGCCTAATACACTCAAGTATGTTTTCCTGGGACCAAATGAAATGCTCCCTGTAATCATCAGTTCAAAATTAACCATGGAGCAGGAGTGCCAACTAACTAAGGTCCTCCTAGAACACAAGGCAGCTATTGGATGGTCTTTATCAGACTTATCTGGTATTAGTCCCTCCTACTGCACTCATCGTATATATACGGAGGAGGAGGCTCGACCTTCTCGCGAGATGCAGCGACGTCTCAACCCTAATATGCGGGAGGTCGTTAAGAATGAAATCATTAAGTGGCTGGATGCGGGTATAATCTACCCGATCAGCGATAGCCCCTGGGTGAGTCCGATTCACGTTGTGCCCAAAAAGGCAGGACTCACCATCCGTGTCAATGACAGGGGCGAATCCATCCCTACACGCACTCCTACATCTTGGAGAGTGTGTGTAGATTATAGGAAACTCAATGCTGCAACCAAGAAAGATCACTTCCCGCTACCATTTATTGACCAAATCCTGGAGCGGTTAGCGGGAAATAAATTTTTCTGCTTCCTGGATGGATTCTCAGGATATAACCAGGTGGCAATAGACCCCCGAGACCAAGAGAAAACCACTTTTACCTGCCCTTTCGGCACCTTCACCTTTAGAAGGATGCCGTTCGGACTTTGTAACGCGCCAGCAACTTTCCAGAGATGCATGCTGGCGATATTTCATGACATGGTGGGTGACTTTCTCGAGGTCTTCATGGATGACTTTTCAGTCTTTGGACCATCTTTCGACGAATGTCTTGCCAACCTGACTCGCATCCTTAGGAGATGTATTGATGTAAACCTCGTGCTTTCCTGGGAAAAAAGTCATTTTATGGTGCACGAGGGAATTGTTCTTGGACATATCATCTCCGATAGGGGTATCGAGGTTGACAGAGCTAAGCTCGATATCATTGCTGATTTACCTGTGCCTGGTTCTGTCAAACAAATCCGCTCCTTCTTGGGACACGTCGGTTTCTATAGGAGATTCATCAAAGACTTCTCCAAAATTTCTCGACCCTTAACTCATCTCCTATCAACCGACGTGCCCTTCGACATGGGCCCTGACTGTATACAAGCATTCACGCAGCTGCGTAATGCTGTCACCAAGGCCCCTGTTCTCCAGCCGCCTGATTGGTCCCTCGACTTTGAACTTATGTGTGACGCTTCAGACCTTGCAGTCGGAGCCATCCTGGGACAAAGACGCGATAGACACCCCTTCGTGGTATACTACGCCAGTAAGACGTTGGACGAGGCCCAGCGTAATTATACTACCACTGAAAAGGAACTACTGGCAGTCGTCTTTGGGCTGGAGAAATTCCGTTCTTACCTTCTAGGCTCTCACGTTATTGTTTTCACTGATCACGCGGCCATTCGCCATCTCATGCACAAGAAGGATGCCAAGCCTAGACTGATTCGTTGGATCGTTCTGCTCCAGGAATTTGACATTGAGATTCGCGATAAGGTCGGAGCCCACAATGTTGTGGCTGATCACCTTTCCAGACTGGACCCTGACCATATTGGACTTACTCTGCCAATTAATGAAGTTTTTCCTGATGAGCACCTATTGGCAATAAATGTGGCAAGTGGACCGTGGTATGCCGACATTGCCAATTACCTTGCTTCTGGATCTCTTCCACGTGGCTGGCCTAAAAACCAGCGCGAGCGTCTCTTGGCAGAAGCAAAGTATTATTTCTAGGATAATCCACTTCTTTTTCTGATAGGTGCTGATCAAATCATCCGTCGCTGTATTCCTGACAGTGAGTTCCCCAGTGTGCTATCCTTCTGCCACGATCAGGCCTGTGGAGGCCATTTCTCTGGGAGGAAAACTGCAGCCAAGGTGTTGCAGTGCGGTTTCTTTTGGCCCTCCCTTCACCAGGACGTGCACACTTATGCCAAACATTGCACTAGGTGCCAGTCATTAGGGTCAATGGCACGTCATGACATGATGCCCTTGCAACACATCCTAGCTGCGGAAATCTTCGACATTTGGGGAATTGACTTCATGGGTCCCTTTCCTCCATCCAACAGCTTCGAATTCATCCTCGTGGCCGTCGACTATGTTTCAAAATGGATCGAGGCTATTCCCGCGCGCCGTGCTGACCATGTTATCTCCACCCGATTCGTCAAAGACCATATCTTTGCGCGTTTTGGGATCCCTCGGGCCATTATCTCGGATGGAGGAAGCCACTTTACCCATGCTTCTTTTCGGGCACTTCTGAGGAGGTACGGAGTCCACCATCGTATCGCATCCCCGTATCATCCTCAGACGAACGGCTAGGCGGAAGTGTCGAACCGGCAAATCAAGCAGATTCTCCAGAAAACGGTTCGGCCTGACCGTAAGGATTGGTCCGACAAGCTGACTGACGCACTTTGGGCGTATCGGACCGCCTTCAAGGCTCCCCTTGGTATGTCTCCATATAGAATCGTTTACGGGAAGCCTTGTCATTTGCCTGTGGAGTTGGAGCACCGCGCTTATTGGGCGGTTCGCCAATGTAACCTCGACCCAGACTTGTGTGAACAAGAAAGGAAACTCCAACTCCAAGAGCTGGAAGAGCTCCGTCGTGAAGCCTATGATTCTGCTCTAACCTTTAAACAACGCACTAAGGCTTTTCATGACAGCCATGTTCGGCGGAAGGAATTTGAGCCATCTCAGCAAGTTTGGCTCTATAATGCCCGACTCAAATTCTTTCCTGGGAAATTAAAGTCCAAATGGACTGGTCCTTTTCTGGTCTCAAGACCATTCCCCAATGGGGCCGTCGAAATCGAAGATCCCAAATCTGGGCGTAAATTTACGGTCAACGGGCAGCGTTTGAAACCCTATCTGACTCATGAACCTGCCCCCGTTGGAGAAACCGTTGCCCTGCTGGAGGGTAACTAATTCTTTGCCTCATTCTGAGTCCAGCTGGGGACATTAAATTCAGCGCTTGTTGGGAGGCACCCTAACAGCACTCACCATCCACCATCACTTTTCACACCTCTATCGCAATCACTTCACTTTTCTCTTCACCACCCACCATCCACCCACCCTTCCACCCTGATCTATACCCTGAACCTCAGCTCTTGTTACCCGATCTTCCATCCTTCCTCTGCCTTTCCCTGCATGCATATGAGGACATAGCATTGTTTGGCATGGGGGGGTGGATAGGCATCCATAGGATCCGGGTATGTTATGGTATTATACAGTTCCCACCTATTTATAAATATGCAAAAAAAAAAAAAAAAAAAAAAGAAGGAAAGAAAAGAAAAAAAAATATATATATATTATAATAAATGGTGTTTAATAATGATCTTGAAGCTGAAACAAAAAGGCAATAAGTGTTTATGGATATTCAACCTCTGTTTTGAAGACTTTCCAGGCCACAAAAGCTTGATTCGCTCAGGCTCGGCTTAATTCACTTAAAGCATTGACAAAATAGATCAAGATCTCTCCTAACTAAGGATGTATTCTTGTACCTGAGACACCAGTGCAGGATCCGTTGGTTTGCTTTTTCTTGAGAGCTTAAGTAAACTTGGTTCACACTACACATATCAGGAAAGACCAGGTGAACATAAGATCCAACCGTAGTGTTCATTAGGGAAGGTGGAGTCCTTACCTGTGTGCGCAGGTAGACTTTTTATCCCAGGCTTTAGTCTTGTGTTTAGGAGCGACTCTTTCCACCAAAAAGAAACTCTCCCACCAAAAAAAAAAAAAAAAAAAAGTGTGCTTCAAAATGTGTTGTAAGAGATATACTGACACGTGTTTCAAAAAAAAAAAAAAAATCAGAAAAGAGATGTTTTAAAAGAGTCAGTATATCTCATAAATGTCTGTATACTTTGTTTTTCGGTGAGTCACAAAAAAAAAAAAAAAATCAGAAAATGGGAGTTGAGTTTTCCGTCATCTTAAGGGTCAATTCGAAGACATGAGCTGAAACTGGGACCAACCTGTACTTAAAAATTCGTGAAACCCTGGGATTGAGTCTTAATGTTCATCTGGTCAGTCTTGATCCTTCACTATGCACAAACCATAACCTCTTGAGCTCTCGAGTACGGCAAAAACCTCCTGGGTCCTGGAAATCGTACTTAAGGTTTAAATATCAAGAGTCCTGGTTAGTTGAGAGATGATCTATGTCATGTGAGACTTAAAGTACTGGTAGTCTTCTTTACAATTGGTTCTCACAATATTCGATAATAAACACACCTATATCACCTCAAAAGAAAATCTTCAGCTTAAGATTATTTCTAAATACTATTTTGCTAGGGACTAGCAAAAGATAGGCATGGGGGTATATGTTTGCACCTCAAAACATGCCCGTAATAACGCCTTCTTGTGCTATTTTCTAGCATTAACATTGCATAATAGGATCCTGTAATCGCATTTGTAAAAACGCTTATATGCATGCATTTAATCAAGAGAGGAAGAGGAGTGAAACAATGCTTGCATAGTTACATTTTATCTCAAGTGCCTCCTTGCAAATTCCACCTCTTTTCATTTTTTTCTCTCTTGATTTCTTCTTTTCTTCTTCCCGCGGCTGCACTTCTTCCCGTAGCAGCTGCATGCATTTACTCCACGTCACTTCTCCCTGCCAACGCCGCTCCCTATAGCTGCAACTCGCGCACCCTCTCTCTGCTGCAGCCAGCACGCCTCTCTCTCCTCCTCTATAAGAAGCTGCAGCTTCTTCCTCGCAAGGGAGGTGGCAGCAGCAACAAAAACCCGTAGCCATCTTCTCCACCGCTTTCCGCTCCCATACATCGGCCCTCCGTCGAGGAGGCACCCGGCGAGCAGGAGAACCCACTGTGGTGCACACCACCACAGTGGGAGCACCACCGCCCAGCTCTTCGACGAGCCGGTGGGCGTGGTGCATTCCCTCGCTTCATTTTTTTTCTCTTTAACGCCATTACCACCGCTCCAAGCTTCGAAGCTTGAAGCCACGGCAGCAGCAGCAGCAGGTCCTCCCGCTCCTCCGCGACCGTCCCCGCAGCTGCCCGTCGACTTCGCGCGCGCCTGCAGGGCCATTCCCCGCTCAACCTCCGTCCTGATGTCCCCGCAGTTGCACCTGTAGCCGTCCGCCGCGCGTACTGCAGCGGCCGACTACGGCCTCGTGCCGCCCCCTGCCCTCCTCCGCGACCACCTGCAGACCTCCTCCACGCTCGCTCCTCCACGCCTTCGCCTGCCCGTCGCCTTCTCGCACGCCTGCAGGAACCCTACGCGAAGCTGTGCCCGCACCCGCCGTCTTCAGACGTCTGCCTCCACCTTCAGACGACGCGGCGTAAGACGTCCGCAGGAGGCGGCAGACGTCTTAACTCGTGCGTCCGCGATCTCTCGCTCGCCCTCTCTCTCTCTCTGCTGATCTCTCTCGCCCGCTCCCGCTCTCTCTCTCACGTATTCTCTCTCTCTCTCTCTCTCTCTTTTACTCACTAACAGACACACACTCACAGCAACGCACACACACACACACATTCACCGACGCACACACACCTATACCAACACATACACACACACTCACACACTTATAGTACCATATATATATAAATATATATATACATACATACATACATACATATATATATATATACATAGTATATCTATATAGTTATGTATACATACACATATATATAATATATATACATATATATAATATATATATATATATATATCTACTTATATATACATCTATATACTTATACATATACTTATATATATATAGACATATATACTTATATACATATATATATATACATATCTATATACATATATATATACATATATATAGTAATATATATATATATATACTTATATACATATATATACACATATATATCTATATATATATCTATACATATATAACTATACATTTATATATAAATAGATATATTTACTTATATACGTACATATGTACATATATTTTTATGTTATTTATTATACGCTGTATCGCGGGAATATCTGCACCAGTTGCTGATATTCCCTGATACACGCTTACAAAAAAAGCGTGGTCCCATACATCATCGATCCTCCATCCACACTCCACGCGACACCTAGTCGTGTTGGTTGCGTCTCTCTAGACGTCGACTGACTCGACATAGTGCTACACTCCATCGCCACCTCCACCCCCACCCGTTTATATATATACTACATATATATATATATATATACATACTATATTTACTTTCTGTCTCTTTGCTTTTCTGTTAGTAAAAAGATAAAAAAATACATAAAAAAGAAAAGATAATCTTTGGCTTGCAGGTACCTCGTCTTGCGAGTAGTAAGACTTGTTTTGGGACTCTGTTTGGCTAAAAGCCAAGGACACAATTTTGAGGGTGTGCCTCAAGAACAAGGATTACCATAAAAAATCTAAATAAGAAAAACACCAAAAACACAATAAATGAACGGAAGAGACGCGTTTTAAGGAAAACGTAGAAACTCGACTTTAACCCCACTTCCCTGTGTTCGACCCTGGGCTTGAAAGTGATAAGATAAAATCAATTAATCCAGGTTAAAAATTTTGTAAAGAGATGGTTAGGTCCAAATTAGGTTAACCACTATACACATTTCAACGATAAAAATATCATATTAACAACCTATTCGGGCCGACCCATCACCTGTCTTTGGGTTAGAGATCTAAACAGCTCCATTTGGAAATATCTGATCGACAATGAATGGGTCGTTCCATTTTGTCCTAAGTTTGCCAGGAAAGAACTTAAGTCGAGAATCAAAGAGCTAGACCTTCTGGTTCAGTTCAAAGCTCTTGCAGGATATCAATTGGTCATGAAGAGCTTTTCTTCCGATGCTTATAGATCTTGGCATTCTTGTATGCGTCATTTTTAAGCTCCTCCAACTTAGATAGTTGGAGTTTCCTGGTCTTTTTGGCTAAACTCAAATCCAAATTACATTGCTTGATTGCCCAGAATGCCCTATGCTCAATCGCTATGGGTAAATGGCATGCCTTTCCATACACTAGACGAAACGGTGACATGCCGATAGGCATTTTGTACGCCGTACGGTAGACCCAAAAAGCATCCGCAAGCTTGTGAGTCCAATCTTTACGATCAGGTCTAACCATTTTCTGCAGAATATTCTTGATCGCCCGATTGGAGATCTCGGCCTGTCCATTCGTCTGGGGGTGGTAAGGTGTGCAGATTCTGTGATTTACCCCATATTTTGCCAGTAAACTACGAAACTGGGCATTAGTGAAATGAGTACCACCACTGCTGGTGATGTCCCTCGAAATCTCGAACCGACTAAAGATGTTCTTGGCGAAATCGATGACCACCATTTGGTCATTGGTTCGGATGGGAATAGCCTCAATCCACTTGGACAGGTAATCAACGGTGACGAGAATGTACTGGTGTCCAAATGGAGGAAGGGTCCCATGAAGTCGAAGCCCCAAACGTCAAAGATTTCGATGGAAAGAATCGGGATTAGAGGCATCATATCTTAGTTATGCTCCCAAGTGCCTGGCATTGGGAACATGACCTCGAGAATTCCTGGGCATCCTTGAATAAAGACAACTAATTGATTCCAGATTGCAAAATTTTTACAACCATCTTTTTCTTGGAGAAATTTCCACCACACGCAAATGCATGGCAGAACTCGAGTATACTTTGGAATTCATTCTCCGGAACACATCAGCAAATAATTTCATCAGTGCCAATGCGGAATAGTTCAGGGTCCTCCCAGAAGTAATATTTGGCCTTAGATTTGAGTCTATCTCGTTGTTGCTTGGTCCAATCCTAGGGGATTTGACCAACGGCCAAATAATTTACAATGTCTGCAAACCACGGGGTTTGGACACCTGATACTGAAAGAATAGTTTCATTTGGAAAAGTATCAGCAATCGGAATATCCAGATGAGAAGAATCACTTAGAAGTCTCAAAAAATGATCTGCCACCACATTTTGTGCCCCAGATTTATCTTTGATTTCAAGATCGAATTCTTGCAGCAGAAGTATCCATCGGATAAGCCAGGGTTTGGCATCCTTTTTGGCCAAGAGATGTCTCAAGGCCAAGTGGTCGGTGTAAATTATGATGTACAACCCTAAGAGATACGCCCTGAATTTCTCCAAAGCAAACACTATAGCAAGCAATTCCTTCTCAGTAATAATGTAATTCCTCTCGGCCTCATCCAGAGTTTTACTAGCGTAGTAAATGACAGAGGTCTTCCTATCAATCTTTTGACCCAAAACAACCCCGACAGCATAATCAGAAGCGTCGGTCATGAACTCAAATGGGGCTGCCCAAACCAGTGGTTGCAACACTAGAGCACAAGTGACTGTCGTTTTAAGAAAATCAAATGCCTTATGGCATGATTCATTAGAATCAAACGGTGTATCTTTGGCGAGAAGGTTGCTCAGAGGGCGTGCAACCTTAGAGAAGTCTTTGATGAACCTCCTATAGAATCCCACATGACTAAGAAATGATCAAATTTGTTTGACAAATATGGGAGAAGGAAGTTTGGAGATAGCATCAACCTTAGCATTGTCAACTTGAATTCCCTGTTCAGAGACAACATGACCCAAGACAATGCCTTCTTGTGTCATGAAATGGCTCTTTTCCCAGCTAAGAACCAATCTTCTTTTGATGCATCTTTTAAGGATCATTTCAAGATTAGCCTGGCAAGAATTAAACGATTCTCCAAATATAGAGAAATCGTCCATGAAGACTTCCATAAACTCTCCCACCATGTTAGAGAATATGGCTAGCATACACCTTTGAAAAGTCACAGATGCATTGCATAAGCCAAATGGCATTTTATGGAAAGCAAAGGCTCCGTAGGGACAGGTGAAAGTCATTTTTTCCTGATCATCGGGATAGATAGGGACTTGATTGTATCTCGAGTAACCGTCTAGGAAACAGAAGTACTTTTGCCTGGCTAGTCTTTCAAGGTTTTAATCGATGAAGGCCAAAGGGAAATGATCTTTTTCCATGGCTATGTTTAGCTTCCTGTAATCGATACAAACCCTCCAAGAGGAAGCTGAACGAGTTGTGATAGATTCTCCTTTCTTGTTAGTCACAACGGTAATCTCAACTTTCTTAGGAATAATTTGCACAGGATTTATCCAAGGACTATCTGAGATCGGATAAATGATTCCTGTGTCAAGCCACTTAATTATTTCCTTCTTGACAACTTCTTGCATATTAGAGTTTAATCTCCTTTGCATTTGGCGAGAAGGGCGGGATCCATCTTCCAAGAATATTCAGTGATTGTAGTAAGATGGCTTGATTCCCCTAAGGTCATGTATAGTCCAACCAATTATCTCCTTGTGTTCCTTTAGGACCTTGATCAGTTTAATCTCATGCTCCTTAGTTAATCTAGCATTGATAATCACAGGGAGCATCTTTTGAGGTCCCTAAAACTGATATTTCAAACTCTCAAGCAATGGTTTCAATTCGAGCTAGGACAGGTTTAGGATGGAAGGTAAGGATGAAGCTGATGAAGATTCATTAAGAGAAAGAGGTTGATAGTGAACAAAATTAATAACCTCTTTAGAATGTGGTGGGTTTGCCACAGAGGGTTGCGGGTCAGATTTATCAAGATAGGAGGAACTTTCAATTGCAGAAACTACCATACATGTTTCAATATTCAAGTTATCTTCCTCAAGTTCCTCTATAAATCTACAATCCTCAAATTTGTTAATCGCCTTAAAAATATCCAATTTCAATTTATGATCCCCAAAGGTGATTTCCATGCTACCGCTCTCACAGTTGATATTGGCCTTAGCAGTAGCCAGGAACGAACGCCCCAGAATGATGGGCGTGTTCCTTAAATTCTCAGGTACATTCATATCAAGGACAAGGAAATTTACAGGAAAATAGAAGTCCTTAACCTTGAAAATAAAATCCTCAATAAGGTCTCTCGGATTTGTGATCGAACGGTCTGGTAACTACAGTGTTATTGAGGTCAGCAGAAGTTCACCTAATCTGAACTTCTCGTAAAGAGAAGTTGGAATTAAATTAATGGATGCACCTAGATCCAGAAGTGCCCTATCAAAGGTGTAATCTCCGATGATGCAAGAAATCAAAGGGGCACCTGGATCTCTCTTTTTCGGAGGAAGGTGATGCAGGATAATAGAACTAGCCTGCTCAGAAAGTATCACCTTGCTCTGAGCAGATTCCCTCGACTTACGCTTCTGTGTGCATAAATCCTTTAAAAATTTAGCGTAAGCCGGTATGTGTTTGATAGCGTCGAGGAGTGGGATATTGATTTCAGCATTCTTGAATATATTCAAGAGCTCCTCGTTACTATCAACAGGCTTCTTCTTCAGAGGTGTAATTAAGGCCTCAAGAAAAGGAACATGAGTTAGATCTTTGGTATCAGGTTCTTGAGCCTTGATTTCTTCTTTAGAGTTCTCCTTTCTCTCCTCAGGTTCTCCAGGATTTGGTAGATCAGAACAAGGTAGTTTTGGGTCCTGGGTTTGCCTTCCACTCCTCAAGATAATAGAGTTAGCAAATGCATAAGGGTTTGGGTCTTGGGGAGAGTTAGGAAAGATTGGAGGGGCTTCATTAGCCAAAAACCTCAGATTTGATGAAGAAGCAAAAGAGGAAGGACCTTGCTCAATCACCTGAGCATGTGTGTGTGGGTCCCTCTGATTCCTATACCCTTGGGCTTGATTGCCTGGATTTTGTATATTACACAGGTTAGGTACGGGTTCAGATGATAGAGATCTAGGCTGACAAGAATTAGCAATGAACTCGATTTGCAAGTTTTCCAGTGAGGTTTTCATTTGCTACATGAGCTAGAGCATAGATCCTTGCATTTCTATCATCTGATGATTCAAATCAGCTTGTCCTACAGGTTGACAGGCATTCCAAGCTGGCTGATTAAGCTGATTTGGGGGTAGCTAAGTGTAAACATGACCCTTACCCATTGGTCTTTACGGAGCCTAGTTGCTAGGTTAGAATTGGGTATGTTGCCCCAGGTTTTTCCTGGAGAAGTTAGGGTGGTTCCTCCAACCAGGATTATAAGCATTGGAGTAAGGGTTAGACCTAACGTTCTCCTGTATAGCATAGACATCCTCATAAGGTAAGGATGGAGAGAAAGAAAGTGAGGGATCAGAGAAACTAGGATCAAAGGCCCCAGTTTGGAACCTGTGGAGTTCCAAACAATGCTGTCTCACAGGTTGAGCCACATCCAGTTGATTCACGAACTCTCGTACAGAAGGAGCTCGCGAAGAATGGAATCCCAAATTCTGGGATTAAGTGGATCTAGAATTGTTTGCAGAGTTTTCCACCATCCACTCCATCCTTTTGGTAACCAAGTCCACCTTATCTAGTTTATTACAAATCAGTTCCATGTCAAATGAATGAGAGTCGTGGACCTCATTAACATTTGATCTGGGTTGTTGGGACCGGTTAAAAGTATCCATGGAGGCATGATTGATTGAATTTTCGCTCATTTCCTGAAACAAATCATGCATGCTATCTACATCTTTGTTGAGGAAATTGCCTCTGCAAGAAGCATCCATGTAATTTCTAAGTTGCTTAGTCAACCCGTGGCAAAAGATCTGCACAAGCTGCCATTTTGGCGCCTTATGGTGTGGACACTTCCGCAATAAGTCCTGGAATCGCTCTAAGGCAACATGAAACTGCTCCCCCGGCTGTTGGGCGAAGGTAGTAATCACCCGTCTTAGAGCATTGGTACGTCCGACAGGGAGGAATTTCTTCAGGAAAGCCAATTTCAGATCATTCCATGTTGCGATCAGCCTTCCAATGGTTCTGTACCAATGAGGAGCATTATCCCTCCTGTTGATTCTGAGGTAGAGGAGGTTGTTGATCGGCCATGGGATCAATTTGGCCAAAATTCAATCTACGCGTCCTAGAATGGTCTAATGGTCCTTACAATCAAGGATTTAATGACCTCTTTCTAAGCATAAACTAGAAAGAGGTCAAAAGGACTGGGGATAAGAACCCTGCAACATAACAAAACAAGCCTATCCTTAAGTTGGGTAGCCTAAGAATCTACAGACTCTCAGAATCTATCTTAAGATTATATATGATTTACTCTACTTGTATCCAGTCAATCCAACTAGTTAGAAGGAGGGACTGGGGAGACGGTTCTTCCTTCGACTTGCGCCTCTGGTTCCTAGTGTACCCCCTAGCCATGATCGTTTGATTCTACTCCCTTAGCTATACATCAGATTGACTAGTACAAGTAGGTTAATCGTAAACAATCTCAGTCTGGGCCCCAAAGAGCGAATCAGTCCTTAAGGCCAACATCTACTTGATTTTGCTTAGGCTTAGGATTGTAGTGCTTACAGAATGTGGTGGACCCTTAAGATGGGTTGTGCCCTTAATGATTGATTGAATATGTGTGAGTGCTTGCACAACTAGGGTTTTCAAGCAAGATTATTTCGATGAATGGATTTTAAGGTTCCAATCTTGCTTAAGTAGCTTTTAGGGTTTAGAATTAGGTGAGTTCAATCAAGTTTCAAAGGCAAACCAGATGTTCAAACATGGGTGAAGATCTTTTCCTTTTGAAATCAAAAGGTAAAGTGGAGTGTCTAGTTTTGACCTAAATTGTAAACCATAAGGGGAAGCTAATTGATGAGTTGATTTTAAAATGAAGTGGTGCTCCCCAAACAACTCAAACAATTGGCCAAAATGCACCACTGAGTTAGGCACACAAGATGATTAACCTAGACTGATTTCTACTCTCTTATGTGTTGATTTACATGTACCAGTTCCACAGGTCAAAATCCTAGTTAAGTAGATAAAGCTCAAGTTAGGTTACGTGCCTTGAATGTGCGTGTATGTAGTGTGTACGTTGATTTATCCCACAAGAAGTATCTTTTTGTTTTTGTTTTTTTACGAAGGTGAGATGAGTGAAAGTGGAAATCAAAGCACCCAAACTAATCCTAGGGTTTATGCGAACATCGAGGTTAATTGGGGTTTGAATTAAGGTTGTGGAATGAAATCTATGAAGGGGGGAAGAATGGGGAGCACTTATAGTTGCCTTTAACTACACTTTACTCCTTTCTATAGCTTGAAGATTCCCTGTTGAAGCACTTGCAAAACAATAGAAGAGAAATAAAAGCAAGTTAGAAAATAATAAAGTGCACGTAATGCGGAAAGAAAATCGAGAATCGTTGCCTCCCCAACAACGGCGCCAAAATGTTGGACAGAAGATTTACGTAAAAAGGATTGGATTTTGAAAAATCCAGGTGCCATTTGAGTGAGTCATCCTGCAAACGACCATCAAGTGGTATTCTTCTCAACCTATTCTATCTTTTATTGCTTTTTTGTGTAATTTCAATTAATTGTAATGGACATGGCTCGATTTTAAGAAATATCTCTCTCTAATTAGTTGTAGAGTAGATTAGTTAGATAAATATTTCGTCAATCTGATCTCTTGTTGTATAAAATACCAAAAAAATTACACAAGATAAAAATAAAAAAAAAATAAAGTCAAAGCATGATTTTCAAACCAAACGTTCGCCTCCTCGTGTCCGACCCGGGAGTCCCCTTGAGTTTCAGTTATAAATTTTATCTAGTTAGCTGATTTCTTCACACTACGACGATGGGTTCTCCAACTCAAAACCTTTCGCGTACAAAATCTCACCCACCAGCGAGCTTGCCGGAGCTATGCTGGAGGCGGAGAAGACAGAGGTGGATCAGCATGTGCCGTGGGTGGACCTAAGAAGTGAAAGTGGAGAAAGACTCTAGAGGAGGAAAGGAAGAGGTTAGGGAGATTAGGGGAGTGAAGGGAGGCAAGATGTGTTTGCCATTGACCAACCAAATGCAAGGAAGATGAGAAACTCCGGTGGGGTAGAAAATGAGGAAGAAAAGGAGATGGGAGGCCCTATTGTGGCCAGCGAGGAGCGGATAAACGTGAGGACGATGTAGGACCACCCAATTTGATGGTTAGGTGGCTGGAGGAAAGGGGGCGTGTGGGTTCACCAGAGCCAAGTCAAAGAGTGGTTGGAGAATAGGAAGAAAGTGGTTTTCTGGCCTAAACTTGACTGGGTAGCACGTTGAGATCTAGGGAAGCTTATATAAAGCATGATTTGGCCTTCAATTTCCTGAAATTCGTGAGCTTGCTCGTGGATCTGGAAACTTGAAAATCCTAAATTTCCCGAGCTCATCATAGCTCTACATTCCCAATTAGCACATGAATTTGTGTTCAAACGATAAGGATTTCCTTGTAGCCAATTCGTCTAAGTTTGGAAGGATTTGAGTAGGAATTGGAGGAGAAATCCACCAATGAAATCGGCAGGTAGTAAGTTTTATTGATTCTGTTCAGATGGCACTGAAGCATCAGGCGGAAAGGGCATTTTTGAAATGAAGATGAGAAACAGAGGGCGTCTTGGTAAGGAAAATTAAACGATAAGGTCTTATGTGTGAAAAATAGAGATTTTGAGGGCCAAAATGCAAACTAGGTCAATATGGACTCTGATTGGGACTAAATTTTGATGTTAACCTAATTTTGACACAAGAAATTTAATGGTGAACTTGAATTCGAGTTTTGTCTATGTATGATTGGGTAAATTGGACAGGTGCCCAAATCGAGGTAAATTCCCCTCTGAATGTATGTTTTTGGTCAAAATGAGTTTAGATGGTCAAAGTGAAGGTACCAAACCTCTTAGAATATTCTTCAATGATTTTTAGAAGGTTTAAATTGAATTTATCTCAACTAGAACCCTTTCAATTTAAGTTGCTGATAATTAGAATTTTTAGTGATATTTAGTCCCTGAAATACATGAAACCTTGATTCAGTCAATGTGAGCCCACTTCTTGGATATTTAACTTCATTTGACCCTGTATTAACCCCTTGATTAGTTTTAATTAGTGATGGGATGGTAAAACAATGGAATTAGCCCCATTTTTCTATCTTCTCACATCAGTTCGATACGGAATTATAATTCTTAGACGATCATTTAGGAGCATTTATCACTTGATTTTGATAAATTCAAGTTATGACGAATGATGGTGTTACCATCATACCCCCATGCCTAACTTTTGCTAGTCCCTAACAAAATTTTATGGACCAGACCAGATCTCTAAGCCGAATTTTAACCATCAGGATGCCTTACTGAGCCACATCTATAAAAATTAGATCAGAATACCAACAATAAGCCTAGAGGTACTCAAGTACCAGCCATGATTCTGACCTAAGCAGCCTCAGCCTTTGGGTCCACCGTGAAGGTTTCTAAGGCTTGTAAAAATTGCCTAGAGGTTCATTGACCCAAAGGGTTAATTCACCCGTGCATATACATAGAAAGTCCAGGTTCAGTTTGCCAGTGCATTTTTGATAAGAGAGATAGTGAGGGATGTTTTTTTCAAGAGTTTTGACTCTTTTCTTTTTAACTTCCCCTAAATCCAACATCATATTGGCTCTAAACACAGTTTGTATCGGCTTCATTGTCCCCACCATCATTCTTCATAAGGTCCTTTGCTTTCGATGCTTTGTGATAGCACTACCCATGGTGAACCATAGAACCCAAGCTTTCGATACTTCGGGATAGTGCTGCCCATGGCATTCTGTAACTAAATTCAGGCCCTGGAAATCGACATTTCAGGATAATCGTGCCAGATATAGACACATCTATTTAGGTTAAAATGCCTATTCATGCATGTTCCTTGGCTTAGATATGCATTTCATGTTATAAATATTGCATAACATGCATCATTTTGCATTTAGAGTAGTTGTATATATTTTAGGTTAATTAGGCCCTTATTATGGTCAAGAGAGAAGAAGACTTATTTAAGGACCTCGAATGGATGATCGGATCGTACGAATCTGATTAAGACGATGATCGGAGTCTAACGCCTCTAAAATTGTCTAAATTGGAGAACTATAGCATCATATGAAGTCCGAGGAAGATCAACGGCCAGGGGGCAATGCGACATCCATACGGGTTTCGATGGAAATCCGACTGTATGGATGGATCCAAAGTGACGATCGTAGCCCAGCAACGTGGTCTTGATCTGAGCACTGTGGTACCCTCTACAAAACAAAGAAGAATGGACAGCCCAGGTGGCACCATGTGGTGCCATCTCGGTTGCTCAACGCCGGCCAGCAGCAGCGCATCGCGCACAATCGCAGCCGCACGCAGCGCACCGTGCACAACCACTGCCGCAGCTGCGAGCACTCACCGCACACAGCCACAGCCGCAGCCGCATGCAGCAGCAGCACAATGTATGCCAGCGCACTTGCATATGGCACGGCGTGGGGAGCACGGGTGTGTGAAGCACGTAGCGTGCAATGCGCGTGCCAGCGGAGGCTAAGGGTGGATCATCAGCGATGCGAACCTTTAGTGACGTTTGCAGTTGCCATTAATGGTCTACACGCACCAGTAAGAGGAATTGAAGGGCGGATCTTCAACAACAGCTGCAATGATGTTTATGGACGTTAGTAATGATCCAAATGCGAATTTGTTCTTCGTCCCCCACTATAAAAGGACCTACCCACCACCATTCCAAACCATCTCTTCCTTTCTTCCTCTCACCACCTCTAAGGCTCCAGAGAGAGAGCTTGTTCCAAGCCCAGGATGCTCCTCTAGAGTAGAAAATAAAATAATTTTCCCTCCTGTGGCCATCCTCTCACCGCCCTTCGAGAAGAAGATCCTCGCCGTGACGCCATCCTGCCCCATCCTCCAGCTCCGTCCTCCTTCGTCCCACTCCTCACCACCTTCCTCCATGCGACGATAGAGTGAGTCATCCTCCAAGCAACCGTTGAGGGGGATTTCTCTCACATCTTTCTATCTTTTTACACTTTCGTAGTGTAGTTTTCCTGCTTTCATAGTTGTAACAAACAGTTCATGAATAGATGATTGCTTCTCTCCCTCTTACATTTTTGCAAGTAGATAAATTTTTCATCGACCTAATCTCTTGCTTGATAAAAATACGAAAAAAATAGAAAAGATAAAAACAACCAAAAATAAATAAAAGCGAAGCACGGATTTTTATAAAACCAAATGTTCCCCTCCCAGTGTTTGACCCGGAACTCACTTTTCGAGTTTCGGTATAAATTTTATTTGACCATGCATTTTGCAACTATGACGACGGGTTACTCGTAACCCTGATTTCAAACTCACAAAACCAGTGTGATCATTTTGGCACCGTTGTCGGGGAGGCAATGGAATTTACTTTATTGTTTTTCGCACTTCTTTGCATTTACATAGCACTAACCCCGCTTATGTCTAATCTATTATCTTGTAGGTACCCTAGCATGGAGATCCAAGTGCGGTAGATCAGAGTAAAATGCGGGTAGAGTGTTTTGTAAGTGTCCCCCACACCACCCCCACCTTAGTTTTCATTCCATAACCTAATAACTCACCCAAATCAACTTAGGTGCCTTTTATAAACCCTAGGATAGATTTGGTTGTTTGTTTTCCACCTCCACTCACCTCGCCATCCACATAAATAAAACAAAATAAAAAAAGTGTTATTTGATTGTGAGATTTTCTGAAAACTACACACTTAATATCCGAAGCTTGAAGCAGCAGCAACAGCTAAACTGCGGCGACAGCAGCAGCAGCAGCACCCCCCGCCTCCTCCGCGACCTTCCCCGCAGGCGCGCAACCCTCCGCGCGCGCCTGCAGGCCCGTTCCCCGCCTCCGTCTCCGTTCTGTCCGCCTCGCAGTTGCACCTGTAGCCGTCCGCCGCGTGCACTGCAGCGGCCGGCTACGGCCTCGCGCCGCCCCCTGCCCTCCTCCGCGACCCTCCGCGACCACCTGCAGACCTCCTCCACGCTCGCTCCTCCACGTCTTCGCTCGCCCGTCGCCTTCGCGCAGGCCTGCAGAACCCTACGCGAAGGCGCGCCCGCACCCGCCGTCTTCAGACGTCCGCCGCCGCGAGCAGACGTCTTAACTCGCTGCCATCGTCCGCGCTCGCGATCTCTCCCGCCCGCTCTTTCTCTCTCTGGCGCTCTCTATCTCTCTCTCTCTCTCTCTCTCCCGCTCTCTCTCTCTCTCTCTCTTTTTCACTCACTCACCGACACACACTACACCAACACACACACATCTTCACCGACACACACACACACCCACACACACACTTACACTATACGTATAGTTATATATAGTAACATATATATACATACATATATATATATACATACATATATCTATTATATATATATACTTATATACATAGTATATCTATATAGTTATGTATACATACATATATATATAATATATCTCTATATATATATATATACACGTATATATATATCTATATACTTATACATATACTTATATATATATACATATATACTTATATACATATATATATATACATATCTATATACTTATATATATACACACATATAAATATATATCTAGATACATATATACTTATATACATATATATATATATATATATATACATATATATAGTAATATATATATATACTTATATACATATATATACACATATATATCTATATATATATATATCTATACATATATAACTATACATTTATATATATATATAGATATAATTACTTATATACATACATATGTACATATACTTTCATGTTATTTATTATACGCTGTATCGCGGGGATATCTGCACCAGTTGCTGATATTCCCTGATACACGCGTACAAAAAAAGCGTGGTCCCATACATCATCCATCCTCCATCCACACTCCACGCGGCACATAGTCGTGTTGGTTGCGTCTCTCTAGACGTCAACTGACTCGACATAGTGCTACACTCCATCGTCACCTCCACCCCCACCCCTTTATATATATACTACATATAAATATATATCTATAGCTACTATATTTACTTTCTATCTGTTATCTTCCTTCTTAGTAAAAAGATAAAAAAAGGTATAAAAGTGAAAAGATAATCTTTGATTTGCAGGTACCCCGTCTTGCGAGTAGCAAGGCGTGTTTTGGAACTCTGTTTTGGCTAAAAGCCAAGGACACAATTTTGAGGGTGTGCCTCAAGAACAAGGATTACCAGAAAAAAACCTAAATAAGAAAAATACCAAAAACACAATAAACGAATGGAAGAGACGCGTTTTAAGGACAACGTAGGAACTCGACTTGAACCCCACTTCCCTGAGTTCGACCCTGGGCCTAAAAGCGACAAGATAAAATCAAGTAGGCCAGGTTAAAAATTTCTGTAAAGAGATGGTTAGGTTCAAATTAGGTTAACCACTATATATATTTCAACGATAAAATCATCATATTAACAACCTATCCGGGCCGACCATCAAGAGGGAAATTGCAGGGACATCCTCGTAATTTCCCTACCACCTCTCCTCAACGTACACACCCCATTCCCTCCCCTTTACCTCTCACGCCTCACCTCTTCCCCCCTTGAGGTGACCACCATCCCCTCCTCCATACCATCCCCCTCACCCCCACCCTCCATATATACCCCCCTCCTCCTCCTTCTGTTCCCACACCGACAGTCAAGAGGAAGCAGGAGAAGGAGAGCTGGGAGAGCAGGAGGACCTAAGGGAGAGCAAGGGCATGAGAGCGGAGGAGCCGAGGCGGTGCTGCTGCTGCTGTAGACTTCTGCGGTGAGAAAAGATTCATAAACGGTTCTGCAGAATCACTTTTCCATAGAATCAGACATCTGGAGTGACCTGTAGACATCAGGCCAGACATTCGAAGGTAGTATCAGACGTCTGGTATAGCATTTTCTTTCCATTATTTTCTTGCCAAAGTCTTGACCGAGTATGCGCATGTGTCAGAGGTTGGTAGGTGCATCGGTGCGAGGACCGAGGCGGTTTTAGACGTCCAGGTTCATCTCCAGATGTCTAGAGGAACCCTTAGACATCTACACTGAGTCTCAGACATTCGAGGAAGGCACCCCGAGCAAGGTATTCTTGTGAGTTTGTTTAAGACATCTGGGTCTTTTCCCAGATGTCTGATTTCAGTCAAGATTAGTGTTTGGTTTCCGTGCAAGTTTCCACAAATGGTGTCGGTTTTCCACAAACAAAACGTCTTTGGTTTCCATGCAAGTTTCTCTATGTAATGGTACTTTATCCGTGTCATTTTGAACACTTTTGACTTGCCAACCCATGTCATAGGTCTCTAGTCCATCAAGTATACGGGACCTGCAGAGATGTCGGGAGCTACTATACGAGCCTCCATTCCACCCGATTACCCTGGTAGAGTGGTTCTTACCATAATCTCGAAATTAATAAATTGCATGCATAAAATTAGTTGAACCTAGGATGTAAGATGAACCCTAGGAAGAAGGA
Source organism: Thalassia testudinum (assembly GCA_037157565.1). NCBI lineage: Eukaryota > Viridiplantae > Streptophyta > Magnoliopsida > Alismatales > Hydrocharitaceae > Thalassia > Thalassia testudinum. The sequence continues at coordinate 19,874,861 of JAZHRO010000014.1, forward strand.
AACACATGCTTTAGAATACATCTATTCGATTGAACCCTAGGTTGTGACATGAACACTAGAGCTAGAGGAAATGCATGTGTAGAGAGATGAATGATTGAATAAATCATGAGCTCCTTGTAATACCTGAAAGGAACCATGTTATGAATAGAAAAACAAACTCGTATGGTGATAAATATGGAAATTGAGCTACCTATTTTGTATGTAACAAATCGGATATGAAATAAGAAAAGTTCATGTACGAACCCTACAGGGAATGTAGAACGAGACAAGAATATTGTAGTACGAAGAACTGGATGGTTCTAGAACACGTTGCCACGGGCGGCTGTACGGACTTGGTTTAGGGAGGTGAGTTGGCCTTCATGTATGTAGTACCGAAGAGAGCAACTATCCCTTTTTTTTTTGAGGTGAAAAGGAATGCTATCGAATCACCGATAGCAATCCAGGAGAGCTCTTATTGATAAAAAGATAATAAAAAGGTTACACAAGTGAACCCCTTTGGTGTATGAGATTCCAGCAACTATTGACAATATTATCTACATTCATTGGACTCTCTTGAAAAAGCTCTCATTTCTAGCTCTCAATACCGACCATAGAACTGCCACCATGGGCAAGTATAGGTTATTCACCCTCAAGAAGGAACTCCAGAGGATCTCCCACGTGGGAATAGATTCCCTACACACATTCCTCCAGACATAATCTGTAATCATGTAAGTAGAAAAAATATGAATACTGGAATCATTATGCTTCCCACACAAGTGGCAAAAGTGAGTGGGGGTTCCCATTCTCCAATGCCTCAAATCTCCAGTTATCAGGCCATCTCTTCTGTATAACCACAAAAAAATTTGTATCTTCAATGGTACCTTCAATTTCCATAGCTTTTTCTCAACCTCATCCACTTCAGCCATTCTAGATGAATTGACAAGCTTATCATAAGTAGCCGCTGAGGAGAAAGTACCCTCCCATTTGTGTGTGGCATACTTCTCAGGTGTGGGTTTGAAAACAGCAAGTTCCTGCATGAGACATTCATTTTCTGCTCGTGTTCTTGTCTCATGACCATTCCACATCACATTATTCAGAGACAAATTTTTATAGGCCGTGTCCCAGTAGTCATATACACCAACATCGTTATCAGTAGCGGTTGAAAATGCAAGAGGGTACCTATCTTTTATCACCCCACCAGGTAGCCAATTTTCCAACTAAAATTTGAAGCTTTTCCCATCACCTAAAACAAACTTGAACAGACTCCAATTATCTGCCAAGGCACGCACCACTGGTGACCAAAAAGGAGATGGTTAATGTGGATTTAGGCGGTTCTTCTCATCATTGGTCACCCCATAGCTATCTTAGATGATCTCTGTCCACATTTTTTTTCCCCTTGAAGCAGCCGAACAGCCCACTTCAAAAGCAGGGCATCATTAAATTCTTTGAGGGATTTGATTCCCATGCCATCGAACTTCTTTGGCAAACAAATTGAATCCCACTTTACAGGTTGGAGGAAAGCCCCATGATGAGAAGCCCCTTTCCAGAAGAACCTCTTGCGCAGCACGTCAAGTTTTTTCCAAATTGATTTTGGGGCTCTAAGAACATAAAAGAAAAAGACTGGAATGGACGTAATGACTGACTTCAGTAAAATATTCCTCCCACCTTTTGATAAGTAGCGACTACTCCAGCCCTCTAATTTCATAGCCACCTTTTCATATAGAAGGACCAATCTGCTTTCCTCAGTTTGGTGCACTTCAGAGGTAACCCCAGGTATTTGACTGGCAGTGAAATCACAGGCGTGCCCAAGATGGTGGAGATGTCATTCTGGTCTATTCCATTCATACCAAAGCAAACCAAGGAGGACTTGCTTTCGATAAGTTTTAAGCCAAAAATCTCACAAAAAATTTTAACCATGTAGTATAGCACTTGTGCTTCCCTCTTCCCACCTTCCATAAAAAAAACAGTGTCATCCGCATATTGGAGAATGGGGGCCAAAGCCCTGTTGTTAGACATAGAGTATCCCCTTATCAACCCATCAGCTGCTAGTTTGCATGAATATCTTCCCAATGTATCCACTACGAGATTGAAGATCAAGGGGGCAAGTGGGCATCCTTGCCTTACCCCACACTGAGGCTAAATCCAGGCTCAACATGGTTTCCCACTTATCAAAGGGGAGTAGGAAGTAGTCGTGATGCATCTCTTCACCCATTGTATTAGGCAGGGGGGAGTTTTCTCCTTTTAAGAATTTCCCAAAGGTACGGCCAGGAGATTGAGTCATAGGCTTTGGTGAAATCAACTTTCCATAGAAAGGCCTTGGACTTTCGCCTATGCCACCCCATCACCATCTCTTGCGCCATGACGAAGGATTCCTACAGAGACCTCCCAGGTAGAAAGGCAGGTTGGACAGGTATTATCAAATCTTGTACTACATTACGCATTCTGTTGGCTAAAATCTTGCTGATAATAAGGTAGATGGAGTTTGACAAAGCGATGGGTCTATAATCTGAAAAGTTCTCTGCATCTGACTTCTTTGGTAGCAAAAACAAGTAGGACTTATTCAGTCTCTCAAACCCAAAGTTTCCCATTTCAAATTCATGTATAACATTCATCACATCCTTTTTAAGGACATTCCACATTTCTCTATAAAAAAATACCTGAACCCCATCCAGTCTAGGAGATCCCTCATTATTCAAGTCTTTAATTGCTTTCACTGTTTCTTGTTCAGAAATAGGAGCAATTAGCATGGCCATCTGATCATTGCTGACACTTGGGAAATCTGCCAAAGACATCCTCCAAGAACCTCTTGGTGCAACCTTGGCTAGCTCTTTAAAGTACCTGCCAGCTTCACATCTGATTTCATTGATAGTTGTGATAGTTCTCTCACCCATTTTAATAGATGAAATGAGATTAAACCTCCTCCTAGCACTAGCAGCAAGATGAAAGAACTTCGTGTTGGCATCACCTTCCTTGAGCCACAATTGTCTAGATCTTTCATGCCAGTCCATTTCTTTCTTCAAATCCTCCTCCCCAACAACCTGCTGCATCTGTTGTCTTTGTTCATGTTCTTGAGAAGTCAGAGGCTACCTGCATTCCTTCAGATCCAAACTTTGGATCACTGCCAGTGCCTCCACCCTCCTCTGCTCTCCGATAGTTGCCACTGTCTGCCCATACTCTTTCTGCATAGAGTGCATGCCTACCAACTTGGAAGCCAGCTGCTGTGTGGCCAAGCCATACACTACCATGTTCTGCCACCAACTGGATAACATCTCAGCAAAGCCCTCCTCCCTAAACCAAGATTTCTTAAGTTTGAAGTATGATCCAATATTAGAATTCACCCCACTATCCGACACAATTGGAGTGTGGATAGAAAATGGCCTATCAAGGCTCATAGCAGACGATAGTTGGAATCTCTCCAATAGACTTGGGCTACCAAAGAATCTATCCAGCTTTGATGTCTGCCCACTGCCATTTCTCCAAGTGAACTCCACCCCACTGATAGGGTATTCGGTGAATCCCAATCTCTGCACGACCAACTGGAATCCAGCCATAGCACTATCAGTTCTGCCCCCAGGTCTGTCATCACTTGAAAGAGGATAATTGAAGTCACCCCCTATGAGCCATGGTACCTCCTGGACTCCTTGATGCAGTGTTGATAGATCTTCCCACAATTCTGCTCGATCAATAGCTGCACAGGGTCGATAGATGAAAGAGACAAACCACTCCAAATCACCTTGAAGGTTTTGACATCTGCTGGTGAGCACATGGCTGTCATGAAAGACTTCTGTTACATTGAGACAAGATTTTCTCCACCATATGGCCATCCCACCAGACCTTCCAGCTGCACCCTTCCCCACACAATTTGCTTTCCCTGACAGTCTAAGAAAGTCCCAGACCTGGCCACTCTCCTCCTCCAAATGTGTCTCTTGGATGAGAGCACAGTCAATTTCCCACTCAGAAAGATATCTGATTAGAGATGCCCTCCTCACCTTGTTGCGTAACCCACGCACATTCCATCTTAGAACTCTCATTCCTTGCATGGCTAATCCCCTTGAGCCAAACTATCCACATACTCAACCATGATCGACTTTGCGATAGTTTCCTCCACTATAGGGGTCAAGTTCTCCTTCCTTCACCTTCTGAGCATGTAAGGGGAGCGACCAAGCCCCCTTTTCTGATTTGTCCCACTCCCAAACTTCAGTTCACTAGGGATAATGAACTGCACTTGGTTCACCTCCTTAAGGGCCCTTCTACCACTGCTGACTACTATTTCCATACCCGATTTTACCTCGTCATTTCTAATAGAATTGTCTGAGTCCCTCTCTAAGACAACTACATCAACCATGGACCCATTGCCTTTGGCCACAAGGGTTTGGTTGCTACATCCCAAGACAATTACATCATCCATGGGCATCAAGTCCCTCTCTGAGGTATCCATGTGACAATCCTTCCTCTTCTTTGATTCAGGGGCCTCATCTGATGACTCACAACCCAGCAATTCAGCCTGTTGTACCTCCTCAAATCTAACCACAGACGTCTTAACATAGCCTTGTTCTGGTAGCCTAGAGACCTGGCCAGCCACTGATAAGCGGATGAGCCATGAGGAGCCCCCACACCTGAGAGTAATTCTATCTGGTATTGACCCACTTTTAAGGACTTTAGCCTTAAATCAAAGTGAACGGCCATCACCCTCCCCAATCATGATTTTAGAGTCTTCATAGATGGATGCAAAGCAACCATCTTGGCGACAACCCCTTTAGATCTCAAGTGCAGTGGCAACCCTTTGATCTCAAGAATCACCCTCCTAGTTCCCAACCTCTGGGGGGGGGGGGGGCGATCAGGGAGTGCCCCATCAAAGGGGGAGACCATCCTCCAGAGCACATTGATATTTTCAAAGGAACTCGCTCGAAAGTGCAACCTTTCGACATCTATCATCCCCAAACCAAACATAAGGAAACGAGTCTGGGATAGCATTGCCACCTTCCAGCCTGATGGCACAAGTTGCAGGGAACTCACCAGTTGATGAAACCTCTCGATCGAGGGATTGTGGTCATGATCTCACCAATCATCACTCCCCTCAGCATGATTTCCATAGAGAAAATCTCTTCAGATAATGGAATCTCCACTTCTATTGTATGACTACCAAGCGTTGGTGGTGGTGGTAGTCGGGGCTCCTTCACTGCTTCCTGAACTAGGCGCTGAGGGGCCTTCTTTGTATGCAGCGGCTTTACCCTAGGGCATGAATCGTGCTTGTGCCCTTCACCCCCACATGCCAGGCATACAAGAGGGTTTCTACACACCATAGCCATGTGACCTCTTCGTCTGCATCTAAAGCACAAAACCTCTCCATTAGATCTCCTCCAGGCCCCTCTTGGAGTGAATCTGACTGCCCTACCTTCATGCGACTGCCATCCCCTCTCCCTCCTTCTCCAGTTTCTCGATCTCCAGGTCTTCCACTCATCCCTAGCCCTAGCTGCTTCCTCGTCGTCGCCTCCTGTCGCCTGACGCCACGCACCTTCTCTCCCTCTCTCCCTCATTTTTTCCCCCCAATCTAAAGCCAAGGAAGAGTTTGGCCAACAACTATCCCTTTTAGAGTAGATGGGAGCTTGCCGCCCCTTGGGTGGAGACCCGGGGTGGGTTTGGCCACTTTACGTTGACTCCTGTTGGCCCTCGCGTATGTGGTACCGAGGAGAGCTAGTTAGTGTAAGGGGGAGCTAGCCGCCCCAGGGGTCCTGAGGTTAGGACTGGCCACCCTATACCGACTCTTGTTAGGCTCACTGGGCAAACTGGGATAGTCAGACGATGGTACACAGACTGTGAGGGGGGAGACCCCTATTCTTAGAGGGCAAGGCCCTATGCTGTTCCGTGTTGTACATTTGGGCATACCTACTAGCAGAAATGATTGACCACATGCCACTGCGGGGTAGCTATCCATGCGCTTATCACATGTGCCGTAGTCACCACTACGTCGCGACCGTGACCTCAGGGTAGTAGACCGGATGTAGGACTACCACGGGGGAACTCTCTCAACCAGGAGAGTGCCACATGTACATCTTGCATCACAGGAAAATTACAAGCAAGTTCATTCCCTTAGGGAACAGGAAGATTGAGCAATGTCATGGAACCCGATTAGAGTACTCAGATCAGCAACATGTAATAAGACAATTGGAACTGGAAGATAATATTTTAAGCTACCTGTTTAAATTACATTACATGTTTTAGTCACCACTCTACTCAGTGTTAGCTGACTCTAGATGTTATAACCTTGTACAAGTCAGGGATTCAAGCAGCCAGAGCCACTGACTACTGAGGGCGCTGGGTCCAGTTGAGCCCAGTTGTAGTTTTCCTTTTGCTAGTCTTGTAGTGAGTTCCTGTAGTTCATGTTATTCCAACTATATTTACATCATAGGTGTAATAGTTTTTGTTGTGATGGTTGTGTTATGTACTTGTACCTCTCGTTGATGGCCCATTATATTTTCGTAGTTGCTGTTCTTTTTCTCTACTATCAGTTTATATTTTGCTGCTTAGTTACATTACTTGTTTGGTTGTGGAATGAATGTGTATTTGGTTATTTCTCGTTGGACGACTGGGTGTTGGGGTTCATCGAGGCGACCCGTTCTTAGGTTCTGTAGGGAGCCGGGAATGGGCCATGACAGTTGGTAATTAATGCTACCAGCTTCTTTTGTCAGTTGCTCAGAAGAATGAAGGAGGAATGACCCTTAGAATCGGGCATCAATTTTTGCTTTTCATAACGATCGCTCTTTAATATATATTAGTGTTGATATAATGTAGTGTGATAGTTTAAAAGTGATATATATTAATAAGTGTTAGATAACTTGAATCCCTTTAAAACTAGGATTTATTTCTTTGGTATCCCTTTAACTTTGGAATAACCCTTGAATTATGCAGCTACCAAATGGAGCTTACGGTAACCGATAACCCACGTACCTAGACTGCAACCTTATACTTTATTTTGGTGATTCCAATGTATTAGAATTGTATACAAGTTAGGTTGTGTCAAGCTGGGACCTATGCACAACTTATGTCTACAGGTTGGATTTTCCCAACCTAACCTAAGTTATCTTACAACTTAACTTAACCCAATCAACCCCATAAAATTGGGTAGAGTCGAATTAGATGGGTTGAGTTTGCAACAACAAAATGGGTTAAAAATGATGAATATTTTATGAAGATTGTAACGAATAAATCATTGTGGTATAACTTGACAATGATTAACTATTCTTTAGAAAGTATATGCCAATGATTAATTCATTGCAACATAAGATTGAATATTGACAATAATTAATTATCCTTTAGAATTGAACACGATTATCTATAAAATAAGTTATTTTTAATTTTTATCCCACATCCACCAAAAGATTTGGATAAATTGAAATTTTATAAAAGAATACAATTGAAAAAAATAAGAACAAGGTTTTATTACATCATACACCTTAACATTTACAATGAAACATACTCATTAAAGATGTTAAACGTGTATGGTTCACAGCATTTATTGTTCCAGAAATCTAATTAGCTTATTGATTCTAGAGTCCTTGGTGTTGTAAGGAGAGAGTTTCTCGCAATGTTCTTTCCAATCATAACCCTTAAAGTAGACTAACCACAAAGATCACAAGGTACCACATCCCATATCTCACTTGCAATTGAATGAAAACTTCTGTGAGAAGGAAAATACTTTATAAAATGTGAACATTTGCCTTATAAGATGGAGAAACATGAAAATATCAATCTATCACATGAGCTCGTGGAACCATCACTTGGATATAATAAAAAGAAGGTTTAGAAATGATTGATAATTATATAAGAGGTGGGATGAATTGAATAATTTAAATATTCAATGAAAATAATGGCTACCATAAAATATTTAGTCCACATAACACCAAGATTTATAGAGAAAATCCAAATTAGGAAAAACCTCTACCTTGTTGTTCCCCAACTAGGATTTTCTTCTTGCTCTCCAAGAAAGAAATCCACTAAACTTCAGTACTTCAACTAAGTCTAGTGGGCCTCTTTCACAAATCCCTTTTTGTACAACCCACAAGAAGGTATTTTGTTCTTCACTCACCAAAAGAATGAGAAGCTACAACCCTAGCACCCAAATTACAAGTAAAAAGAATAACAAAATTGATACAAGTTCTATTGAGACAATGTGCAAGTATTTTAATCAAATGTAGTAGGACTTAGAATTTTTTTTTTTCAATTCCCTTTGAGTATATCTTGATGTAAAGGAAACATAATTTTATGTAATTGATATGCGCAAAGAACATTGATAAATATTTTCTTGCAACTTCCTTTTGATAGAAAGATAAAATTTACGTTTAGGAAGTGTATATGAGAATGTTTAGAATCAAAAAATATTTAAAGATGTAAGTGCGTGATTCTAATAGAGAGAAACTTGATTGAACAAAATTGCTTCTAAGGATAACTAGATGAATATATGAAGCATCATCAAGTAACCAGAATACCCCCTTCTACTTCCCTTTCAAATGCAATAAGTTGGCGTGAAGGAAGTAGAGAAAGATCCTCTTCTAGGATCACCAAGTTGGCGTGCGTAAGGAAGTAGAAGGTTGAAGCCTTTTCTTGAAGTACTTTAGATGCCGTGGATGTATGCTTCAATGAAAGACAAAGTTGGCGTGGAGGCTTGATTGAATGCAAGATCTCAAGAATGTTTTTAGCAAGTAGAATGTATGAGAATGTTGTATCAAAAAGTATTTTTGCTGCTATAAGAATGAGGGAACCCATGTATCGTATATATAGAATGAAAGATAGGAAGTTATGATCTTATGAAAGGGTGTCAACTTTCTAGCCATTTGCACATGCTAAAATTCATGTATAACTGCTGAAGGGTTGATTAGTTGATTGATTAATAAAGTCAGAATTATTCAATGAAAAAGTTGTAGAAAACATACTAGAGAAATTAATCGATTAACTAATTGATTAATTCTATAGCTGGTAGAATCATGAAAGAGGTTATTTGGTAGTTTTTGTTTGTGAAAAAGTGCATATGCACTTGTAACTTCCTTTATGAGCGATGCAATGTTTAAAATTGATAAGTATTCTTCTAGAAAGTGTAACCACCCATTCTACAAGAATAATTATTATTTTAAGATATATCTAAAAAAATTACACATTTTTTTAGTAATTACAATATTCTAGAACTTATAAGTACCATTCTAGAATCTTATTTTTATTTTAGAATATCTTAAAAAAAATGTTTTACACGTTTTTGGATTAGGATTAAGTTATAAGAATTATAACCAACATTCTAAAATCTTTATTTTTATTTTATGCACATGTTTGACATTAGAAATATTGCATTTAAACACTTGAATTAATTTGTGCGTGTGAATAAATGTGTTTGACTCTTAAAATTTCTAATAAGCCAAATAATATTAAATTGAATGTAGGAGAAACTAGGAATCATCAAATTGAATCTTTTAGTATCTCCTTTTAGTGCAACCAACTTCTTTTAATAATAATGGAGCTTCCTTTCATCATTATTGTGATTTTCAACCTATATCTATAAACAACTTTATGACATGATATGATAATACATCAAAATAAATGTAATTAGTACCTAAATACTAACAATGATAGCCATTTAGAGAAGGAAAATTCTTCTATTAATACTAACCTAATAAGCCTAATAATGAATGACAGAAAGCCTCCTAAGATCCAATAAGAAATGGAGCCAACCTCTTATATGGGTACAATGTTTAAAAACCTATCTCTAACTAGACAGGTGAAGGAGGACTACTAAGTAGAAGAACCTTACCTAGAAAGCCTAGCTGGTCCAATAAGATAAGCCCACCTCGCAAGCCTAGAAGGTACAATAGCCTACCTAGCAAGCCTAGCCGACCTAGTAAGATAAGCTCAACAGGCATGATAAGTTTACCTGGCAAGCTTGGCTACTGTAACATCCTAAAATCTAAGTTTCAAATCATTTCAAGGTGGTCCGAGTCAATTCAAACCTAAAAAGCCAGTTGTGGTTCTATGCTGGTATTTGTACCTCTTCAAATTGCCAAAAAAACATGTATTTCGAGTCAAGCCTTAGTTAAACATTGTCAAAAGGGTACCATGTATGGTACCATTTGATTCCTCATCACAAGCTTTCCGGCGACGCTTGTTTCATGCAAATTCAAGGTGTATAGTTTAAGTTATGGCCAAAACAAGTCGAACAAGACTTAAATGTAAGGTGGACCCAACCCTAGGGGTATTTTGGGTATTGCACCCCACTAATTCTGAACCAAACTGACCTTGCGTCTATAAAAAGACCTGCTTGGTTAGGTTGTCATATGTCATTTAGGCCTCCAAACCCTAAAAGAAAAGAGAGAAAGGAATTAGGATTTCATTAAAAATCCTAATTCAAAAATTGCAAGGACCTTTTTGTGATAGAGAAAAGTAAGGGTTCCCACCTGCAATTTTTTCGAGGGCTCTGGTGATGGCAAGTGAGGAGCGTTGGATCTGGCGACGCGTGCCCGATCAGCGACACATCTAGCACGGAGAAGCGGTGTAGAGTGCACGTTTGCAGGAGGGTTGTCGGATTGGTGATGCGTGTCATGCATCGGGTGGATGAGGCGCAATGAGGCATGATCTACGTAAGGTGCGCGGCCAAATCAGCGTCTGACATGTATCAGGTGCGTGGACTAGTGTGCAGTTCGATTGAACTGGCCGGTCTGGTCTGGTTTAGGACCCCTTCGCATTGTTTCGAGTGGTTCAAGGCTTTCCTGACCTTGGATTTTGACAAATAACGTACCGATTGAATCATATTGATGCGTACTATGCGATGAAATAGTCTTTTATTTTTTAGTACAATTTCATTAGTGAAACTTAGAAATGTGATTAGGAGTCTCTAACCTTATTTTTTGTGCATATGAACCAGGTCTTGCCTCGGTGCGTGCGCAGATTCCGAGGTGGGAGTGGAGACTGTCCCCAGTCCATGTGGGCATGGTTCAGAGTCATGGTGACCCTCCAGTGACATTAGGTAGAGTAGTCTACCCTTCTCTCGATTTCGTCTAGTTTTCTGGTATCAGTGGACCCGTTTTGCGCGCTTCTTCACGTATACTGCCTTGGTAGGAGGCATATCCTCCTTTTTGCTGAGGTTGCAACACCTGTGGTGTTTTCCCTGATTTATGGATGCTTTAATGAGAAATAATTGTTTATGTGAAAGATTAAGAGTTAATGATCACATGTACCCCTATCATCGCATGTGTAAAACGAACTCCAATTTCCGTGAAACAAGTTCTGTTGTGTTCGTTACTTGGTAAATAGTATGGGACCACTGTCATAATTTGGAAATTATCTGTAAATTGATAATGTTAGAAGTTAGTATGAATATCTATTAATCCTGAAATTAACAATGTGGAATTGTTAAGCAGGATTTGATTTAATGAAAATAAAGGATACATTATTTGGAATTGATTTAGTAATCAAATACGACTGTTTAGTTAAGATTTAAAGGATAGATAACTGATTTTAGCCCCGCTACTCGTTGGATTCTGGCTGTAACTTTGGTCTTTCAAATCGATTTTAGGGGCCAGTTTAGGGAGTTGCTAGCCTCCCTATGACTCTTTGACTAGGCTTAGCAGCCAAAAGGGATAACATGATGCATGGCTCGAGGTTTATAGTGGTTCTTTCTCGACCGGTGGGTAGGCCATTGGCTGTCTATGGTTCAGCATACATAGCGCTTGTACGCGTTCATGCTACACGACATAGCCACCACCCCTTTTCGTAATGACCCCAAGGTGATGGAGAGCGGCGACTTGATAGGTATAAAAAGTCTTCCTAGATAGGAGGAGGCCGTCGGTTTCCAACGGTGTCGATCTTGCGCTGTAGGAAGTTACATGAGATTGTCTCATACCCTGAGACATCGATTGACGGACTGTGAACTATAAGAATATGGGAAAATTACATAAATGGGATTAGATAAATAATAAATTGTAAATGGAAGAACTTTTGATATAGTGCCTTTTTCATGTATGTTTTATTTTAGTTGCTCTACTCTACTCAGTATTTACTGACGTGTTCTCGGGTTCCGTACTCAGGTACCTAGCTGCTAGGTGCCGTTGGTGCATCTCTTGGCTTACATACATACGTTCTATGGTAAACCATTTGGTCAGTACTTTATCTCTTTCTATTTCATTATTGCTTTACATTTTGTTTGATTGACTATTGTTGTTTTATGACTGTGTTGGTGACTGCGATCTTGTGGGTGGTTTGTACTAGATATTAGCACATGGTGACTTGGGTTTCGTCACTTGGCGGGACCCGGGTTCCACTGCTAGCTCACCTGACAAGATTACCTGGCAAACACATAGCTTGCTCACCTGACAAATCAAGCAACTTCCTTTAAGGTGTTTGCTGGTAGAATAGCGGTTATTTTCATTCCCATAAACCTCAATTTCCAGGAGTCGTGGCTATGTGGAGGTTATCTCCATGATCTCCATTACTCGAGTATCTCAATAGTATGCCACATGGATGATTAAAATGCATAACCCATAAATACCAAAGTCGCTAGGCAAAATAGGTATGCACACATAGAGTAAGAGAATCATTATTGTATCCTATACTACTTCAGTTAGTGAAATTTAAGAGTCCAGTTACTCTCCCCAGATGTACACCATTCTCAAAAGAACTAGGTGTAACGACCCGATTCCCGAGTCCCTACGAGACACGAGAACCGGACCGACTCGACTAACCCCAAGACCCAGTCGTCCAACGAGGAAGTAACCAAAAGACAGTAAAATAAACCACATTCAGCATGAATATAACTAACAGTAAGAAAGTACAGCAGTAAGGAAAGAAACTACTACAGTAGGCACCACCACAACAGTAAAACAACATTTATCACATAACAAAAACTGCAGGTAAAGAAGGTACAGCGGAAACAGAAACTACTCACTAGAACAGAAACAAAAAGGAGTACAAAGCTGGGGTAACTCTACTGGACCCTACTCGGCCCAGCGTCCTCTGCAGCCGCCGACCCTGGCTGCTCAACACCTGGTCCTGAAAAAGGTAACGAGTGTAACACGTCAGCAAAACGCTGAGTAGAGTGGCAAACTAACTAAAGGCAACAGTAGAGTGTACAGTAGCTGTTATGTTCTATTACTTCCTTTATTTACATCTTTCAATTTTTCTCACTATTTCATTTACTTCTCAGATCCTTTACTTGATCTCGGATGTCCTCGTGGGACGATCTTGATTGCAGTCTTTTCCAAAAGTAGAAGTAGCACGTGGTGCTCTCCTGGCCGGGAGAGTCCCCCGTGGTGATCCTACCCTCAGTCAACCACCCCAAGGTCACTGACAGACGTAACGGTGACTACGGCACGCGCGATAAACGCACAGGTAGCTAGCCCGCACTGGCACGCGGTCAGTCGTTTCCGTTAACGGGTGCGCCCAAAGCACAGCACGGAACCAGGGCAGAGCCCTCTCAGTAACAGGGGTCCAACCCCTCCACAGTAACCAAACCGGGGCCTTGCCCCTCCACAGTCCGCGCACCCTCGCCTGACTACCCTGGTTTGCCCTAATGGGCCTAACAAGTCGGTGAAGGAGGCTAGCAGAACCCCGGGGCCCGTGGGGTAGCTAGTACTCTCCTAACACTAGTAGCTCTCCTCGGTACTACGTACACGAGGGCCAACAAGTCGGTACAGAGCGGCCAATCCTAACCCCGGGTCCCTGGGGCGGCTGGCCCCACTCTGCACTAAACAGGTACAGGTACTTCCCTTGGTACTGCGTACCCAAGAGACAGTACAAACTACATCTCAGTTCCATTCCTTTTTCTTTCCAGGAGTTCCACTCCTAATTCCCCGTAGGGTTCCAGCTCTTTATCTCAAAACATCATATGTTTCACTTTCCAGATTCACGTTCTCAAAATCCATGATCTCAAACATGTTTCTTTATTCATAACAGGCAGCTGTTAATTAAATTTACAAGCAGCTTTATATATTCCTTTCCATTTTCCCAAGACTGCAGTAATATACATTCCACTAGTTTTTCCACCCTAGGATTCATGCCATATCCTAGGATCTATCATACAATCTAGTTTTTCGGCCCTAGGATTCATGCAACACCTAGGAGCTATCATTCCATATATTTCTCATTCCTAGGATTCATGCAATGCCCTAGGTTCTAGTTACGGTTCCATACTTTAACAGATTTTATTAATACTTAAAGCCACTCTACCAGGTACAACGGGAGTAGTGGGGGCGTGATCGGGAATCTCGCGTGCCTCCGCGACTCTCAAGACTGCAACCGAACGAGGTCCTATCACAAGGATCAAACACAAGGAGTGTCTCAAAACAGTGTATAGCTACTGTAGGCGGGTAGAGGAATAATTTCTGAAACGGACGCAACTCGAATTGCGGAAAACGGAGCCCAAACGGGCCCTAAATGGGTCGAGAAAGACAATACTGTGCAAAATCAGACGTCTGGAACTCCTTCCAGACGTCTTAAAAGGTGGATCAGAGAATTACCTGTTCGGCTTGGTTCCCCGGACGTCCAGAAGTCTGCAGGGACGTCTTTCCTAGATCCCAGACGTCCGATGGTCACTTTGGACGTCTGGAGGTCACTCCCGCCGTCTGGTACAACTTCCAGACGTCTGATTCGCAAAGATGACGAATCAGAGAACCTGCGCACAGCCAACCCCCTCCCTCAGTACGGTCAGTCGACAAAAAGGAAGAAGAAAGCGGAAACTCACCTTTCAGACGTCTGTGTGATATCACAGACGTCGACCTTGCCGTCTGGATATCAATCCAGACGTCTGATTCTGGAAATTTTTCCAGAATCAGAGCCCTGCTCGGCCTCCGCTCGCGACGCCACCCGCGTCGCACCTCGCGCGTACGCTGCTCCGCCCGCAGCAGGTCCCTCTCCGCGACTCTCTACGCCCCCTGCACCCTCCGCCGGCCGGCCAAGCCGCTCCCGGCGAGCTCGCCCTCACGGCAGAGCCCCGCCCTCGCACGCCGCAGCTCCTCCGCGCCTACTGCGGCTGCCGCTGCCGCTGCGTCCTCGCGTCCGCTCGCTCTCGCGCATAGGCAGGAGAAGAATGGAGGAAGATGGTGGAGACGGGAGGGGAGGCGCGCCCCCCCCTTTTAACGCCGCGCGGAGAGGAGAGAGAAGGCGGTCGCAGTCGCCTGCCGCCGCAGAGAAAGAGGCAGGATCGCAGGTCTGCGCGCACAGGCACGCAGACGAATATCCCATGCGAGCATAACTGCTCGCCAGACGTCTGTAAACTATCCCGGACGTCTGGTCAGACGTCTGGATGTGATCCCAGACGTCTTGACAGACGTCTGGGCCACCTCCCAGACGTCTTAAAAGACGTCTGGGGCACGCGCTCGTTACACTAGGTAACCAATTTCCTTATCTTTATGTGTGAAATTCATTACTTAGATGGGACCTACTCCTATTCCTAAGCATGAATAGGGCCCATTTACATAGGCTTCGATCAATAGCCATTTTTAATGATAAACAAAATTGTAAAATCCCATGGTAAGAACAACATGAATCTTAAGATGTAAACATGTACAAATCTTACTCAATGGGGTTCCAGAATATGTTTCATAAGTTCCTTCTTTAGCAGCAAAATCAGAAAACGCTTTTGGTGCATGTCAGTGAATGGTTTCAAAAATGTTATTATTTGTTTCTTTGGCCTGAAATTCAAAAATAAATAAATAAATAAAGGTTGCTAGCAAGGCCATGCAAATGAATAGTTAGAGCTAGTAAGAGCTACATCCAATGACCTCTAGTGAGTGTTGATCGTGAGAATCATCATTTTAAGAAATAGGTGTCGTAGTATAGGATAAAAATCGTGACAACACTTAAATTTGTAAAACTCGAAATCAAGAAATGAGTCTGAGGTCGTTCGTAGGGAGCAAATTGGCAATTTTAATCACTAATCACAATTATGAGAGAAGATATGAAAATATATTCAAAATGATACTCAATGTATATATCAGAATAATATAACAATAAACTAGAAATGAGAGTGCAAAAAGATGGGGTTAAAATGGTGGTTTGAATCACCAAATTAACCCTAATGTTAAGCTCAACAATTATCTCAAATAAATGAACAGTAATTCTCAACCAATTATCTTAGTAATATCAGAACCAAGAATAGGAGCAATGTAGCCAATCTATCGATAGAACCAAGGCACAGATGCCTTAAACCTTCAAGCCTCAAAGGAGCCAAGGCACAGCAGTAGTAGAGGAGCACAAGGCTTTCATGAGAGCAAGGCACAAGGACCTCACTAAGCCTTCAATGGCTAAGTGTTGAGCACTAGGGAGGGCACAAATCTCAAGGCAGTAAAACCCTCCCCTTTCCCTCTCAGAGTTTCCTTCCTTAGAACCAAGTCGGACCTAGATAACCTGATCCAGCCCAGACTCGTGGGTGTGATCGTGGGTGAGGGCACGTGAGTGCACGTGTGGGTGAGCACATGTGGTGAGGCATGTGTGGGACCTCACCCTATGCTCTCGAAGGCAAAGAACTAAGGGGATCTTTTTCTTTTATATGTTATTCTTAACTCCTTCCCACATGATGTGGGACTATCCACTGCTCTCTTCTTCGCGTGTAATCACGCAGCTGTAGTAGGTGAAAGGCTTCAATTGATTGGGCTTCTGCTACAAATCTTGCCCAATTAAAGACCCAAGTGTCTTCGAGGTTCGTTCCGCATCGAGTGTAGGTCGAAGTAGGTCAAGTGGAAGTCAGAGAAAGGCGAACTGAGTCGGAGAAGATGGTAGTGACGGTAGTTGTCTGATGATGTAGCTGAAATGCAAAACATTAACTAAACGTCCCAATCAGTATGCTCAGGAGGTTCGCCATGTCCTAAGGAACATGATGGTGGTGTGCTTGCGATGTATGGTGACATGAGGTGCTTGGATGGTGATGAGAAGGTGGACAGAGGAGGAGAAGTTTGGGGGAGTCGTGGAGTCAGTGAAAGTGAAAATAGGTAGAGGGCTTTTGTGTGGGGAGGTGAGGTGGAGCTCGTGGAGATGGTGGCGTGGTGTAGCACTGGCGCAAGCTTGCCAGAGGGCGATATAGTGCGTTAACCAAAAGTTTAAGGAATTAGAGAGGATCAGGAGGGTGTGAGGAAGAGTAAAAGGAGATTTAGAGAAGGGGGAAGTGGACAAGAGTGGATGACTATGATGGGTCAGTGCCGGAGAAGGTGAAGGTGACAATGACGTGGCGGCGAGGAAGGAGAGGTGGAGAGTGGCCGTGCTTTGGCCAGCATCGGTCGTAAGGAAGAGGGAAGGATGTTGGGCCGATCAATTTGATCATTGGCCGGCTAGAGGAAGGTGTTGGAGAAGCTTGCCAGAGCTCGAGTTGCAGACGACCGAAGAAGAGAGAAGAAGAGGTATCTCAATCTTTTCTGAGCTAGAGAGAATGGCCTGGGCAAGAGGGTTCTTTATAGAGCTCAAGATTGAGCTCTAAGCATGGAAAATGATCTGATTTGGCTGTGAAATCATGGAAAAAGATCCCTTGGTTTATTTTGGTTCATTCGAGGTCTAGGGTGTGAATCAAGGTCTTTGATCTGGTTTGATTGATTGGAAAATCCCTCAAGATCAATCCCTCCAAATTTGAAGGGATTTAGTTTTGATTTGAGAGGGAAAACTCCTCAAGAATCTCAGCCTGAGGCATGTTTGCACCACCAATGGCATCAGGGGCCTAAATGAAGAAAATGATGAGAAATTAGGAGCATTTCTGTAATAAACTCGAAACCTAAGGGGCTAAATGCAAGAAATAGGGTTTCAAAGGACTAAATTGCAAAGTAGGTCAAGATGGACATCAATTGGGCCCAAATTTTGGCCTTAACCTAATTTAGACTCAATGAATATAATGGCGAACTCAGATTTCAGTTTTGATTATGTTTGACTAGGAAATTTGGATAAAAGCTTAAATCAGGGTAAAATCTTGTCTATAACCTTGTTCTAGGTCAAAATGGGTTCAGATGGTCAAACCAAAGGTACCAAAATTCTTAAAATATTTTTATATTAATTTTAGGAGGTTTAAATGAATTTATTCTTGACCAGAACCTCTTCAATTTAAGCGAGTCTAAAATTAGGATTTTGGGTACTGTTATGGTTCTCGAAATGCGTGAAATCCTGTTTCTGTCAGCACTGACCTACTTTTAGACTTTAGAGCTCATTTGACCTTCATTTAACCCCTAAGTGACCTCATGGTTATTTTGTGTTTGTGATGTGTTATTAAAATTACAAAATTAACTCTAATTTTCCGTTCTCTCAAATCAGAATAATACGGAATTACGACCCCCAGATGATTATGTAGGAGCTTTTATCAATCATACCTGACTAAAAGTGGCTAGTTAGGGCTTATGATGGTGTTCCTATCAGTGAGTTAGATGCCACCCCAAGTAGGATAAAAGCATCTACAAGGCCCTGTACTATAATGCTAATTGGTTTGTGCCTCATGTTGGATATTCTTATTATTTCTACTGGGCAATGTTTCACATCAATTACCTTATTTAAATTTGTAGTAACAATTGCAATAACCTATTTAAGGAAGATATCATTAATGCAATAAAATCTTTTCGGTAAAACAAATTATGAATGACTTTGATCCTTTTACATTTAAATATTACCTTTTCTTTCACAAATCTTGGCAAAGCTATTGAAGTTAGATTGCACACTGTTGTCTTAGATGGACCTGCAAGTTCAAAATTTTAGTAAATAAATTAGAAAATTTGATTCTTAATCTCTAGAGTTGAATTAGTTCATTGATTTTCCAATTGCGAGCTTCCTAATTGCAAACAAGATGTATTGATACAAGTACCTTCTTATTTAATCAAGTGCTCAAGCTAGTCCAAATCTAGACTCACAATGTATTGTTACTTATCTCTTAGTACTGGTACAACTTCATTTTAGTTAGAATGCAGATTATGTCCAAGAGCTAATGTGGACCGGTACTTATCCCTTTGTATCGGTACCGGTGTCTCCTTAGACCAACTTTTTGGTGGCAAGAAGTTTTGCCTAGGGCAGACATGTATTGGTACTAATTACTTAGCACCAATAACACTTGAGCATTGGTACTAACTTAAGATTTAAAACTTATTTAGAGTTTTTACCACATCCTAAAAGTATGAAACCTATTAAAGTTGGGTTTACTATTAAGGTTTGGGCTATTACTTGAACCTAGACAATAAGGGTTGCTTAGGTGGCCTAATTACAACACTAACTTATTAAGATTAAGTTAAACACCAAAGTGATAGTGATAATAGTTTTCCAAACAAAGAAATTATATTCTAGAGAAAAGACAAAAATAAACAATAATTCAATGCTCCAAAACCCATACCTAGCTTAGACTCGAATCCTTTGGCTTTAAAACACTGGTTTCTTGCGCTTGCTTCACTCGAACTCAGCTAGAACTCAACAATACACTAGTTCACCTAAAAATAAGTCATAAAGCAAAGATGACCCAAGCGACTTTGTAGGAACATAATTCTACTATTTTACAAAAGGACAAGGTAGTGTCAAGGTCTACTTTGGTTGCTATATATATACACCATCAAGGTGTTAATCCCAATATTTTCAATTGCTACCAATTATTACTTTCTATAGTCATCAATATCCATAATCTAACCTTTCAAAATCTTTATGTCAACTCTTTTTTCCAAAAATTTACCACCCAAGGAATCATCTCTCAAGTTTAAGGTGATCTCAGATCCTTCCCTTTAGAGGAAGAGTTATTGACTTTTCAATAGTTGTGTTAAATCTACAGGCTTCACCTTATACCCAATACTCAAGATCCCTAAAAATTGATGGATCGATTTACCCTTTTACATACATCATTGGTGGTGAAAGTGGATGGACACTTGGAATGTTGGACCATTTGACATTCCTACTGTTCGACAAACTATTCAACTTGGGAATCACAAAAGTGCAAGAAATAGTGCATTTAAAACTTGATATAGAAATCAATTCGATGCTCGATAAAATCCATCAAACATGAAATCAAATGCCGTAATACCAGAACCACATGGAAAGAAGTAGCTTATTTCCATTTCGAGACCCCATGAGATAGAAGTTATACTTTCGTGGTGATGTAGTATAACATCACATGTGTAGTGCCTCCTACAGTAAGTCCCAACACAACCTAAGACCTTTCACTTCAATGGGTGGATGGAGCCCTTCATGTCGAGGATGATCAATCCATGTGCGTCACAAACTCTTTCTCAAATCTTGAACACGACCGTCGCATTCTCCACTAAGAGAACCAACCAATAGAAGTTGTCAGGAACACGTTCAACATAGGACATCTAATCTATAATGCTTTGGATGTCTAGTATGATTCTAGGACATCCAGAAGCCTTCCAAGAAGTCTAATGGGCTTTCTAGACATCTAGAACAGGAGAGAATTGGAGAGTGGGTGCGAGCGGCTCCTTCCCTTCTCTCTTTTCTCTAAGGGTGCAGGATTTTTGCACAATTAAAGAATGATTAGGGTTTTTCGGATTTGCCTTTAGGAGATATTTATAGGGACCCATGTAATCATAACATAATGGAAATCATTGGATCAATTCCTATTTGAATAATTGCTTTGTGGCCCTTCATTAATTTTAGTCAATCATGTTTTGGTACCCAAAACACATTTAATTTCCATCCAGACCATTTTGAATAAAGACCCAACACTTTAGGCCTAATTAAATGTTCAATCAAATATTGTTTAACTCTTTAAGTAATATTTGATTTCTATATAAGTAGGAATCCACCAAAATCATTATTGCTTTCATCACACTAATAATGAAGCATTTAGGATTATGGATTATGGCACTACGCCTCCCCTAAGTATTCCAATTACCTATGAATCCTTCACACTAAAGGATAATATTAACCTCAAGGTTTAATCCCGTTAGATAGTTGTCATCTCTCTTTGGGTTATAATATTTATAATATCTCTTATATAATTGGGATGAGAGTGAAGACTAGATCCCTTTCTAAAGGACTGTCTTCTCTTTCATGCTTGAGCCTAATCAAGATTCGCAACCCCATGTGGAATATTTGATCTTTCCCAATATACTTAGAGCATGCTCTTTCCTCCAATTTGCTATATACATTTATGAAGTAGATTTGTATGATCTTTTTAAGAGATCATGTGTCTCTTGTTCTCTCCTACATGTATCAACTTTCTAGTATCAACACCATGATGGGCGTATTTATTATTAGTTTGCAAAATACATGAACAGAGACACATATCTTTCTTAGGTCCAACAATATACCTAGGATTGAGCATTGGGTCAGGCTGCCCTGACCCAACCTTGAGCCCAAACCCACTAGACCTGGCCCATAACTTGAAGGGTTAGGCTTGGGCCAATATTTTTTCCAATGATTAAATGGGCTTGGGTCAGGGTCTAGGTTGGCCCAAACCTAGCCTGACTGAAGATTCGACCCATTTAGGACCCATATATATACTATACGTATATGTATTCTATATATACATAAATTAATATATTCAAACTTAAACTAAAAAATAACAAAACTCTCCCCACATTCGCTAATGTCTCGCTTAATCCTGTGACACCCATTCCTACGAGTGGCATACTAACTCCCAATCTTGTAAGTTCGGAACACACCCATCAGCCTAGTAAGTCCATTGAGTATTTATTATGAACTAGAACTAAATTATACAAATTTTCTTAATCATTTTAGGGGTTTTTGTTTACTAAATTTCACATTTTATCTTTCCTTTTGAATACTAAATGGGCCCAGCCCGATCAAGCCCTGGCCTAGTTACTTTGGGCTAGGTTTGGGCTTGGGCCAAGAGTTTACAAATTAAATGGGCCTAAGCCTGGCCTTTGGGTCCACTTACTTAAATGGGCTTGGGCTAGGCCTAGGTTGGCCCTGAAGGGTCAGGCCTGTTGCTTAGCCCTAAATAAACCTTCTCCATGATAGCATTAGAGATAGAGTGTCATTTATCTCATATTTCATCAAGTCAACTCCTTGACCCGACCTGCATGACAATTTTGAATCTTCATTCAAGAACATCAGTCAACGATAGTCTCTAGAGAGGGTTTCCATCTCTATTCATACCAGAATCAAATGATTAAATCTAATATGATGGTTTCTTGATGTACTATTGAATCCTCTAAACTATTTAAATCTTTGAGTTAATACACATTAAGTTTATTTGATTAGGCTAAGTACATTACCTCATTTGTACTAAGAGACCTAATTCATGCACCATAAATAATACTAATTCTTATTTAAATGAAATGATCAAATCAATGTAACTCCTTACATTATTCAAATGACTTGCTAAGGGCACACAAATTTCAACAAGCTCCCACTTGACCTCAAAGTCATTTTGAAACCTCTTTCAACCCCATACAATTTACATACCGATCAAATGACTCTCTCTAGTTAATGCCTTGATCAACAGACAAACAACATTATTCGTAGAGGCAACCTTCATGATGATCACATTGCCATGCTTGGCAATCTCTTAGATGATGTGGTATTTTCTCTTAATATGCTTGCTCTTTTGGTGAGAGCGAGACTCCTTCACTTGTGCAGTGACACCCATGTTGTCACACAACAATGGGATTATTAACTATATCAAAGGAACAACACCAAGCTCCTCAGCAAACTTGCATATCCACACCGCCTTCACAACTTTGAATGTAGCAAAGTACTTGTATTTTGTTATTGAATCTATCGTGGTGTCCTACTTCATACTTCTCCATCTCACAACAGCACCATTCAACAAAAGAGTGAACCCTAGTGTAGGCTTTCTCTTGTCAATGTTCAATTGGAAGTCAGATTCGTTATACCCCATCATTTAGAGAACCCCATCTCCAAAAACTAGATGATCTATGTGAAATATGTTTTGTAAAAGTGTGTTCATTGCAATTGAAATCGCGTAAATACCTTAAATAATTTTTATATCAAACTCAAGAAATCATATTTGTAAATCGGAGTCTAAGTTGTCTCAGGGAGGCAAACACATACTTTACACTTCCTAAGATTTATTATCTTTTGTCTTTTTCTTTTTTCTACTTTTTTGTGATTTTTTTTATGAAGCAAAATCCAAAATGGTTCTAGAAACTAATTAACTATGAAATAAAATATAACAAGATGCAAAGATGAACAAAAAAAAAGTTATTTCATTGATAACATGAAAGGTCTATTTGTATTCTAACCATGATGTTGACCCTTTCCTTTCGTACTAGTGTGGATACCTATATGATCTACATGTCTACACTAGAGAGGGGGGTGAATAGTGTATATAAACAATATATGAAAAATTTAAATATTCAAACCACAACAAGCAAGAAAGATTGCACCTTGATTTATAGTGGAAACCTTTTAGGGTGAAAACCACTACTTAAGTCTCGCAACTTAGGATTTTCTCGATTAGTCGATGCTGGTCAATCCACTAATGTACCACTTGAATGAGGGTGGTACAACCTTTTTACAAGACCTTATCTTTTAACCCCCGACAAGAGAGGAACTATGGGAACCCCAACAACTTGGTTCCTAATCAAAATAACAATAATAGAAAAACATAGCAAAGATCTTATGGAACTTCAAAAGTAGGAAAACCACAAATTTTCCAAAGCCTAGAGTGTTATATTTTTGAAAGAGTTGAAGCATAGGCGCAAAGGCACAAAAGCATTAGAAGGAGAGAAAGTACTTTTTCTTTTGAAGTTGCTTTAAGAGGTGTGTCTTGAAGTAAGGGTTGTGGGGTTCTATTTATAGGTGAAATTCGAGTAGATTTGGAAACTTTATTAAAATAGTTCTGGTAGATCAAAGTTAGCTATTGGTCGATCAAATTTAACATTGGTCGATTAATATACAAATTTGATCAATTAACTGTTGATTGATTAAACTACTCTTTTGATCGATTACTAGCATGAAAGGCAGATTTGACCGTTGGATGAATTTGTTCAATTAATACTAAACTTTTGATTGATCAAATTAATCGGTTGATCAAAAATTTATGTTGGTTGGTCAATCATGCCTAATGTTGGTTTTTGGATTTCATTAATTACCTAAAGTATGAAAACAATTAAGTTGGTTACTCTGAGGTTCCTTACAATATTTGCAGACTCAAGAAAGACAAAAAGATGTAATAAAGTAGAAATAAAATAACTTTCTGAGTCTAAGTAGCATGTTATCCATCTTTTGGAAGAGATAACCTCAAATTGATAGTTTACAATAAAACATAATTTTATTACATCAAAACAAGGCTATCAAATTCTCCCTTTTTTTAATGATAATAAAATTATAATTATATATGCATGCTATGCATGGAACATGCTATCAATGGAATTGCATATAGAATTTTCTCCCCCTTGGTTATTAACAAAAGAATAATATTGAAATATAACAAGTTAATTTTGTAACTCCCCCTTGGTAGAAACCAAATACAATGCATGACATGATATTCTGAAACAATAATAGATAGTAGTCTAGAAATAGTCTCTAGATATATAGATGAAAGATAAAAGTGCATCATATATAGGAGTTCTAATAAAAGTAGCAATAAAATTGGAAAGAAGAGTATGAAAGTCGAATAGAAATAGTAAATGTTCTATAGGCCATGGGACTAAATATGTCTAAAAGAAACTAAGGAAATCGTCAATGCAATAAGAAAACTCCATATCTATGTCGAAGTCATCTAATGCCTGACTGGAAGAGCTGTGACCAATAGAGGAGGCCTATGGTGCCTGTAGTCTAAGTTGTTGTCTAGTAGTTAGTGAATTTGACTCATCTTTGTTGTTGATGCTCGGGAAGAAGTAGAATTAGTGCTCGTAGGCGATCGTGTAGGTGGTGCTGCCAGTGGAGGAAGTGGTTCTAATGGAGGAGGAGGTGGTCCTACAGTGCACATGGGTCCAGGAGGTCTCTGGTCTCTAAAATGTAGTGTATGAATTTTCTCTCCTAGATGATCTAGAAACTGACCTTATCTACTTAGGTAGTCGGCTACTTGAGAACCATGCTCCATTAGTGCCACTGCAATCTCTCTTTGGTGATGCATCATAAGGGAAATGCCATTTGTAACATCCTGTATACCAATGGAATCCTGCTAGGAAAACTATATATCTGTCTAGAAGCCTCCACTTGTGGTCATAGAAAGATGAAGTAGGATAGGCTGGTGCATGGAAAGCAGAAAAGTGTTGGTATGGAGGAACTGATGGTGACGCTATAGAGGGTCCAGCCTAGGAAGGTCTAGGCTAGGAGGAGGAAGAGCTAGTTGCATGAGAAGAGGTGGGATCCTGTCTAGCCTGCTTTTCGTGCTCCATCTTAGAGTATGTGAGCTCTCCAAAAATACTTACTCGAGTAATGAATTGTTTGTGATTAATATCCAATAGCATGCTAAAATGATGGAAAATATGGGAGAGTAGGGTTCCAAAAGGGAAGGACTATAACGACCCGATTCCCGAGTCCCTACGAGACACGAGAACCAGACCGACTCGGCTAATCCCAAGACCTAGTCGTCCAACGAGGAAGTAACCAAAAGAGTAGCAAAATAAACCACATTCAGCATGAATATAACTAACAGTAAGGAAATACGGCAGTAAAGAAAGAAGCCACTACAGTATATACCACCACAATAGTAGAACAACATTCATAACATAATACGAATTGCGGGTAAAGAAAAGTACAGCGGAAATAAGAACTACTCACTACAGTGGAACCAACCAAAAAAAAGTGGTACAAGAGAACAGTGGTAACTCTACTGGACCCTACTCAGCCCAGCGTCCTCTGCAGCCGCTGACCCTGGCTGCTCAACACCTGGTCCTGAAAAGTAACGAGTGTAACACATCAGCAAAACGTTGAGTAGAGTGGCAGCTAAATTAAAGAAACAGTAAAGTGTACAGTAGCTGTTTTAATTTTCTTTCTTCCTTTATTTACGTCTTTCTATTGTCTCAAAATTTATCTATTTCTCAGATCCTTCACTTGATCTCGAATGTTCCTCGTGGGAACGATCTTGATTGCAGTCTTTTCCGAACAGTAGAAGTAGCACGTGGTGCTCTCCTGGCCGAGAGAGTCCCCCGTGGTGATCCTACTCTCAGTCAACCACCCCAAGGTCACGGACAGGCGTAACAGTGACTATGGCATGCGCGATAAACGCACAGGTAGCTAACCCGCACTGGCACGCGGTCAGCCATTTCCGTTAACAGGTACGCCCAAAGCACAGCACGGAACCAGTACAGGGAAGAGCCCTCTCAGTAACAGGGGTCCAACCCCTCCACAGTAACCAAACAGGGGCCTTGCCCCTCCACAGTCCGCCCACCCTCGCCTGACTACCCTGGTTTGCCCAGTGGGCCTAACAAGTCAGTGTAGGAGGCTAGCAGAACCCCGAGGCCCGTGGGGTAGCTATACCTCCCTACACTAGTAGCTCTCCTCGGTACTACGTATACGAGGGCCAGCAAGTCGGTACAAAGTGGCCAGTCCTAACCCCGGGTCCCTGGGGCGGCTGGCTCCGCTCTGCACTAAATAGGGGGACAGTCGCTCTCCTTGGTACTCCGTACTCAAGGGCCAGCTCACTTCCCCAATTCTATTCCATTCACCTTCCAGGGGTTCTACTCCTAATTCCCCATAGGGTTCCAGCTCTTTTAACTCAGCACATTCAGGTTTCACCTTTCCAGTTCACGTTCATACGATCCATGTTCTCAATCATGTTTATTTATTCATAGCAGGCAGCTGTTAATTCAATTCACAGGCAGCTATTATTTCCTTTCCACATTTTCCAATACTGCAGTATTCATACATTCCACTAGTTTTCCCGTCCTAGGATTCATGCCATATCCTAGGATCTATCATACAATATAGTTTTCCAACCCTAGGATTCATGCAACACCCTAGGATCTACCATTCAATCTATTTCTCATTCCTAGGATTCATGCAATGTCCTAGGTTTTATTTATGGTTCCTTAATTTAACAGATTATACTAGTAAACTTAAAAGCCACTCTACCGGTTACAACAGGAGTACTGGGGGCGTGGTCGGGAATCCCGCGTGCCTTTGCAACCCCCGAGACTGCAATGGAACGGGGTCCTATCAGAAGGATTAAACACAAGGAGTTTCTCAAAATAGTATACAACTACTGTAGACGGGTAGAGGATGTAATTCCAAAAAGCACTCAACTCGAAATGCGGAAAACGGACTCCGAACGGGCCCTAAACGGGTCGAAAATGACGAAACAGTGCAAAATCAGACGTCTGGAACTTATTCCAGACGTCTTAAAAAGTGGAACAGAGGTTACCTTTGCTCTGCGTGGTCTCTCAGACGTCTAGAAGCCTGCGGGGGCATCTGGCCTAGCTCTCAGACTTCCGATGGTCACCCCGGACGTTTGGAAGTCGTTCCCGTCGTCTGGCACTGCAGCCTGACATCTGATCCGCGTTGGATGTGAATCTCAGTACCTGCGCGTACCCATTTCCTCTCTCTCTTAGTACGGTCAGTCAAAGAAGAGGAAGAAAGATGGAATAACTCACCTTTCAGACGTCTGGACAGTCCTCCAGACGTCCTCCCCGCCGTCTAGTTGTTATCCCAGACGTCTGATTCTAGAGAAAATCCCAGAATCAGGGCGCGACTCGCCCTCCGCTCGCGATGCTCGGCCGCGCCGCGGCTCGTCTGCCTGCTGCTCGAGCCTCAGCAGGCCTCCTACGTCACCCTGCGTCCGCTGCTTCCCCCACCGACCGGCCCTAGCAGCCCCGGCAAGCTCGCCCTCATGGCCGAGCGCCTCTTCCCACGCGCAGCACCTCCTCCCATGCTCACTGCGGCTGTCGCTGCCGCCGCTCACTCGCGCTCGCTCTCGCGCACCGGCTGGAAGGAGAAGAGGAAAGGGGGCGGAGGTGACGGGAGTGAGGGGGAGGGCGTGGCCTTTTGAGGTTGCGCGAGGAGGAGAGAGAGAGCGGGACAGAGGGCGAGGAGGGAGAGGGAAAAAGAGAGAGAGAGAGACACTCGCAGGTCTGCGCACTCAGGCACGTAGAAGAAACATGCGTGCCGAAAATAACCGAATCCCAGACGTCTGGGACACCTCCCAGACGTCTTAAAAACGTCTGAAGCCGCGCATTCGTAACAATATAACAAACTCAAAGGAAGTTTCGTCCCCAAAACTTGTGCTAACTAGGGTACGGGAAAGACGTCAAAATAACCATAACAAACTTAAATAGGACCGAAGCCGGTCTGAAAAGACGTACCCGCGAAGAGTTTCGGGTGCCGCTCCCGCATTGCCGCCTCAGGCTCCCAGGTAGCCTCCTCGTACCGCTGGCTCCTCCACAAAACCTTTACCAGGGGTACTTGCTTTCGTCTCAAACTGCGGACAGCTCGGTGTAGAATCTACACTGGCCGCTCGGGGTAGGTCAGGTCGTCGCCCACCTCGACGCTCTCGTGACTCAGTACGTGACTGGGATCGGCTACGTACTTCCTGAGGTTGGACACGTGGAACACGTCGTGCACACCAGAAAGCTACGGGGGGAGGGCAAGCCTGTAAGCAACGGGTCCAACCCGCTCCAGGACCTCAAAGGGCCCCACAAACCTCGGCGCGAGCTTCCCTCTCACCCCAAACCGCTGCAGGCCCTTCATGGGCGAAACACGAAGAAAGACGTGATCCCCAACCTCGAACTGCAACTCTCTATGTCTCCGATAGGCGTAACTCTTCTGTCTGCTCCTGACAGTGCGGAGTCGCCTATGGACCTGCTCGACTACCTCCTGACTCTGCCGGATCAACCTGGGGCCAACCACCCACTTGGTCCCCACCTCAACCCAACTCAAGGGTGCCGTACACCTCCGTCCGTACAAAGCCTCGTAAGGAGCCATGCCGATGCTCGAGTGATAACTGTTGTTGTATGCAAACTCCGCCAGGGGCAGGTGTTCCTCCCAAGAGCCCCTCCAGTCCAGCACACAGGCACGCAAAAGGTCCTCAAGTGTCTGTATCGTGCTCTCGGACTGTCCGTCCGTCTGGGGGTGGTAAGCTGTACTAAACCTCAACCGCGTCCCCAGGGCCTGCTGAAACTCAGCCCAAAACTGGGACGTAAAGCGGGTATCCCGGTCGGATACGATCTCCCGCGGAACTCCGTGTAGTCGTACCACATCACGGATATACCTCTTTGCCAACTGTGCTGGTCCCATAGTGACTTGGATCGGCAGGAATCGTGCCGTCTTCGTCAGTCTATCCACAATTACCCAGACAGCGTCGTGCCCTCACTGGGTAACAGGTAAGCCCACCACCAAGTCCATGGTGATGCTCTCCCACTTCCACTCTGGCACTGGAAGCGGCTGCAGTGGCCCTGCAGGCCTCTGATGCTCAGCTTTCACCTTTTGGCACACTAAGCACTGCTGCACGAATTCACCCACATCCCGCTTCATCCCCCTCCACCAAAACTCGCATCTCAAGTCGTGGTACATCTTCGTGTTTCCGGGATGTATGGTGAATCTGGAACCGTGTGCCTCAGTCAGGAGCTCTCTCAACAGCTCCTCGTCTCTGGGAACGCACAACCGTTCCCTCAGGCATAGCACCTGGTCTATGAAAGAGAAGTCCCCTGGGTCTCCTGACAGTACTCTGTTGTGCAAGGACTGCAAGTACGGATTGGCCATCTGTCCTGTGATGATGCGGTCTATCAGCTCTGGCCTAGTCTGTCGTGTCACCCTCACTGCCCCATAGTGCCCCCGTAACTCCAGGGGTCGCTAACTGCCCACCTCCTCCAAAAGGCTCCAACCCTGTAACTGTAAACTGGCCAAGTGTGCGGGCCCCTTACGGCTCAAGGCGTCAGCCACCACATTGGCCTTTCCCGGGTGGTAGGAGATGCTGCAGTCGTAGTCCTTCAGGAGCTCCAACGAACGTCTCTGTCTCATGTTGAGCTCCTTCTGATCAAAAAGGTATCTGAGGCTCTTGTGATCTGTGAAAATCTTGAAGGTCTCACCGTACAAGTAGTGGCTCCAGGTCTTCAGCGCGAAGACAACCGCTGCCAACTCTAGGTCGTGGGTAGGGTAGGTATGCTCATGGGGCTTCAGTTGCCGCGAAGCATAAGCGACAACGTGACCCCTCTGCATGAGCACACCTCCTAACCCCTGCAAGGGGGCGTCCATGTACACAACGAACCCGCCACTACTGTCAGGGATGGTGAGCACGGGAGCCGAGGTCAACCTCTCCTTCAGCTCCAGAAAACACGCCTCACAGGCGCCTGTCTAAGCGAAGGGCACGTCCTTCCAGGTCAACTGTGTCATAGGACGCGCGATCTGTGAAAAACCTCTGATGAATCGTCTGCAGTAGCCTGCCAGTCCCAGGAAACTACGAATCTCAGTGACTGAACGCGGTCTCTCCCACCTAAGTACTGCCTCGACCTTGGCTGGGTCCACCGCCAAGCCGTCTCCAGAGATCACATGACCTAAGAAGGTCACCTCCCTCAACTAGAACTCGCACTTGCTGTATTTGGCGTGCAGCCTACGTCGTCTCAGAGTATCCAGAACCATCCGCAAGTGCTGTCCGTGCTACATCCGATCTCGAGAATAGATGAGTACATCATCTATGAATACCACCACGAACTGGTCCAAGTACGGTCTAAACACCCAGTTCATTAGATCCATGAAAGTAGCGGGGGCATTGGTCAGCCCAAACGGCATGACCAAAAACTCGTAGTGTCCGTACCAGGTGCGGAAAGCTGTCTTGGAGACGTCGGTCTCCCTGATCCTCATCTGGTGGTATCCCGACCTCAAGTCGATCTTGGAGAACATCGTGGTACCCCGTAATTGGTCAAACAAGTCGTCGATCCTCGACAGCGGATATCTGTTCTTGATGGTGACCCTATTCAACTGTCGATAGTCCACACAAAGGCGTAGGGTACCATCCTTCTTCTTCACAAATAGTACCGAGGCTCCCCAGGGAGACGCACTGGCCTCACGAAACCTTTCTCCAAAAGGTCTTGCAACTGAGACTTGAGCTCTCGTAGCTCAAGTGGTGCCATCCTGTATGGCGCGGTGGAGATGGGGCTGGTCCCTGGTACTAGTGAGATCTCAAACTCGATCTCACGCTCGGGCGATAGTCCTGGTAACTCGTCTGGAAACACGTCAGGGTACTCTCTGACCACCGGGATACTCTGGAAGTCTGCCACAGGGCTGGGCTCTGCCACCACACAAGCTAGGAAGCCCTCACACCCCTGGCTCAAAAGTCTCGCCGCCCGAAGTGCCGAAATGTACCTGAAGCCTCCGTCCACTGGCTATCCGTGAAACTCGAAAGAAGGCAACTCCGGCATGGAGAAGACAATCTTCCTAGCAAAATAGTCTACCAAGGCATGGTAAGCGGACAGCCAGTCCATCCCCAAAATCACTCCAAAGTCCTTCATCTGTATCATAAACAGGTCAGCTGGCAGGCTATGTCCCCCGACGCTGACCTCGCAATCCGTGTACACCTCCTCAGCTACAAACAGTTGACCACTCGGACCTCTGATTACAAACGGATTCTCTAACAGCGTACAATCCTGGCCCAAACTAACTGCGAAAGTGGCTGCGACAAACGAGTGCGTAGCGTCGGAATTGAAAAGTGTGTAAACGAGTCTACCGGAAACTAAAACCATACCTTCCACAACCGAGCCCGAAGCTCTGGCATCCCTGTGTGTCAGGGCATTGATGCGCCCCTCAGCTCTAGGTGCAGACGAAGCAGCCACACTCTGCGTGGGATGGGCAGGTGCTGGCCGATTCCCTCCTCGTGACTGCTGTCCTCCTCCTCTCGCCTTGGAACCGTGGCCTCCTGCGCGCCCTCCAGTGCTCTGCGCGGGGAGTATTTGCTGACCTCCTGCCCTAGACGGGCAGTCCCTCTTGATGTGGCCCGGCTGGCCACACTGGTAACAGAGGGGAACCCGACTCCTGCCCTCAGTGGGTCCCTGCTGTCGGCTGGGCGGGGGTCCGGTGCTGGCGACTGGCCCTTGTCGAGGGCCCCCAAAGGCCACTGATGGCCCTGCAAAATGTGATGGCTCTCCTGCGGACGCCACGTGTCTCCTCTCTCGTCGGCCCTGTGAAAAGTCCAGCTGAAAGGGCCTCTTCCGCCCGCCGTCAGTGTCTCGCGCAGATGGGTTGGTCTCCTCATAAGTCATAGCTGCCTCTACCACCCTCGAAAATGTAGGCAGCTTCAGGGGTTTGACATACCCCCTGATCGCAGGCCGGAGCCCCTCGGTGAACCTCCAAAGGCGCTCCTCCTCTGTGGCTACTGCTATCGCTGCAAAGCGGGATAGCTCCAAGAAACGCGTGCGGTACGCGCTCACAGTTATCGTTCCTTGGCGGAGAGTGTGGAACTCCCGCCTCCTCTGGTCCTGCCACGTCTGGGGAAAGTACTGCTCGCAGAAGAGGGTGACGGGCTGGTCCCAGGTCGGCTCGTCCCTCTCCTATCCCCGGACCGCCCTCCACCACCTGTGTGCCTCACTCTCCAGCTGGTACGTAGCAAAGGCCACGCGACACTCCACCGGGGGGCGAAGGGTGTCGAAGATCTTCTCCAGCTGCTCAAGCCAGTCCTTTGCCTCGGTCGGGTCCTCATCCCCCTTGAAGGAGCGGGGCTTCAGCTTCTGGAACTGTCCGAAAAGCTTGAAGTGGTGCTGCAGTGGAGGTGCTGGTGTACCTCCAGGCGAAGGTGCCTCGTGCACAGAAGTGTCGGAGGAAGGTGGGGGTGGCAACGGCCCATCCCCTCCCCCGTGTCCAGCGCCGTGTCCGTCGTGTGGTCCCACAGAGGACTCCCCCTCTGCAGCCCCAGGAGGAGGCGCTCGGGGCGGTGGGTGGAGCTCCTCTAGCACAATATCCCGTATCAGCTTGGCGAGGTCCTGGGCCTGGATGCCCGGGAGTGGTGGCTGGTCCACCGAGACGTCGACAACGGCACGCCCACCTCGCCGACCTCGTCCTCGGCCGCGCCCGTGACCAGTCTCGCCAGTCTCGCGACGAGGCATCTCCTACAAGGAGACACAAAACAAACGAAATACGTCAGTACAGAACAGTACCTAACGAAAACGTCTAAGAGTTCATGTCAAAAGATATGTTGTGGTGGCTACTCTAGTTATAGACATGTGAATTGGTTATTTTCCAGTCAGTTGATTCACTTCTCCGGACGACCTTGCTCTGATACCATCTTGTAACGACCCGATTCCCGAGTCCCTACGAGACACGAGAACCGGACCGACTCGACTAATCCCAAGACCTAGTCGTCCAACGAGGAAGTAACCAAAAGAGTAGCAAAATAAATCACATTCAGCATGAATATAACTAACAGTAAGGAAATACGGCAGTAAAGAAAGTAGCCACTACAGTAATACCACCACAACAGTAGAACAACATTCATAACATAATACGAATTGTGGGTAAATAAAAGTACAATGGAAACAAGAACTACTCACTACAGTGGAACCAACCAAAAAAAAGTGGTACAAGAGAACAGTGGTAACTCTACTGGACCCTACTCGGCCCAGCGTCCTCTGCAGCTGCTGACCCTGGCTGCTCAACACCTAGTCCTGAAAAGTAACGAGTGTAACACGTCAGCAAAACACTGAGTAGAGTGGCAGCTAAACTAAAGAAACAGTAAAGTGTACAGTAGCTGTTTTAATTTTCTTTCTTCCTTTATTTACGTCTTTCTATTGTCTCAAAATTTATCTATTTCTCAGATCCTTCACTTGATCTCGAATGTTCCTCGTGGGAACGATCTTGATTGCAGTCTTTTCCGAATAGTAGAAGTAGCACGTGGTGCTCTCTTGGCTAGGAGAGTCCCCCGTGGTGATCCTACTCTCAGTCAACCACCCCAAGGTCACGGACAGGCATAACGGTGACTACGGCACGCGTGATAAACGCACAGGTAGCTAACCCGCACTGGCACGCGATCAGTCGTTTCCGTTAACGGGTAAGCCCAAAGCACAGCACGGAACCAGTACAGGGCAGAGCCCTCTCAGTAACAGGGGTCCAACCCCTCCACAGTAACCAAACAGGGGACTTGCCCCTCCAAAGTCCACGCACCCTCTCCTGACTACCCTAGTTTGCCCAGTGGGCCTAACAAGTCGGTGTAGGAGGCTAGCAGAACCCCGGGGCCCGTGGGGTAGCTAGTACCTCCCTACACTAGTATCTCTCCTCGGTACTACGTACACGAGGGCCAGCAAGTCGGTACAAAGTGGCTAGTCCTAACCCCGGGTCCCTGGTGCGGCTGGCTCTGCTTTACACTAAACAGGGGGACAGTCGCTCTCCTTGGTACTCCGTACTCAAGGGCCAGCTCACTTCCCCAATTCTATTCCATTCACCTTCCAGGGGTTCTACTCCTAATTCCCTGTAGGGTTCCAGCTCTTTTAACTCAGCACATTCAGGTTTCACCTTTCCAGTTCATGTTCATACGATCCATGTTCTCAATAACGTTTATTTATTCATAGCAGGCAGCTGTTAATTCAATTCACAAGCAGCTATTATTTCCTTTCCACATTTTCCAAGACTGCAGTATTCATACATTCCACTAGTTTTCCCATCCTAGGATTCATGCCATATCCTAGGATCTATCATACAATCTAGTTTTGCAGCCCTAGGATTCATGCAACACCCTAGGATCTACCATTCAATCTATTTCTCATTCCTAGGATTCATGCAATGTCCTAGGTTCTATTTATGGTTCCGTAATTTAACAGATTATACTAGTAAACTTAAAAGCCACTCTACCAGTTACAACAGGAGTACTGGGGGCGTGGTTGGGAATCCCGCGTGCCTCCGCAACCCCCGAGACTGCAATGGAACGGGGTCCTATCACAAGGATCAAACACAAGGAGTTTCTCAAAATAGTATACAACTACTGTAGACGGGTAGAGGATGTAATTCCGAAAAGCATGCAACTCGAAATGCGAAAAACGGACTCCGAACGGGCCCTAAACGGGTCGAAAACGACGAAACAGTGCAAAATCAGACATCTGGAACTTATTCCAGACGTCTTAAAAAGTGGATCAGAGGTTACCTTTGCTCTGCATGGTCTCTCAGACGTCCAGAAGCCTGCGAGGGCATCTGGCCTAGCTCCCAGACGTCCGATGGTCACCCCGGACGTCTGGAAGTCGTTCCTGTCGTCTGGCACTGCAGCCAGACGTCTGATCCGTGTTGGATGCGAAGCTTAGTACCTGCGCATACCCATTTCCTCTCTCTCTTAGTACGGTCAGTCGAAGAAGAGGAAGAAAGATGGAATAACTCACCTTTCAGACGTCTGGACAGTCCTCCAGACGTCCTCCCCGCCGTCTGGTTGTTATCCTAGACGTCTGATTCTGGAGAAAATTTCAGAATTAGGGCGTGACTCGCCCTCCGCTCGCGACGCTTGGCCGCACTGCGACTCGTCTGCCTGCTGCTCGAGCCTCAGCAGGCCTCCCGCGTCACCCCACGTCTGCTGCTTCCCCCGCCGGCTGGCCCTAGCAGCCCCGGCGAGCTCGCCCTCACGGCCGAGCGCCTCTTCCCACGCGCAGCACCTCCTCCCACGCTCACCGCGGCTATCGCTGCCGCCGCTCACTCGCGCCCGCTCTCGCGCATCGGCTGGAAGGAGAAGAGGAAAGGGGGCGGAGGTGATAGGAGTGAAGGGGAGGGCGTGGCCTTTTAAGGCCACGCGAGGAGGAGAGAGAGAGCGGGATAGAGGGCGCAGGAGGGAGAGGGAAAAAGAGAGAGAGAGAGACGCTCGCAGGTCTGCGCGTTCAGGCGTGCAGACGAAACACGCGTGCCGAAAATAACTGAATCCCAGACGTCTGGAAGGGGTTCCAGATGTCTGGTCAGACGTCTAGGACACCTCCCAGACGTCTTAAAAACGTCTGAAGCCGCGCATTCGTAACAAGGACCTAGTGGGTTTCCTATCCATAAAAGTGAGAAAGAAATGTTTCCAATTGAATGCCTTATTTTTAATGAAGTCGTAAAGGGCCACAAGCATTGTACTCAGATAGTTTTCAAAAGAGGTGGATTTAGAGATGAAGTTCCAAAGAAATATGCGATTGAGCAACCATGGGAAAGGATAGAAGTAAGGAGACTTGGAAGGTTTTCCCAAGTCATAATATTTGGGAGTAAGGGTCTCCTGAATCACATTAAAAGAAGTGTCATGGTGGAGATCAATGTATGTAGGACCAGAGGAGGGAGAACTAAGAATTTCCATCAACACATTGAAATTGACCAAGACCTCAATGCGATAGACATTTAATGTAAGTTGAATATCAAAGCCTTCGTTGATGTTGCGAAGGTTCTCTTAGAAAAGATGACATGACATGGGATCACACCTTTGATCTGACCCGCTCGAGCACTCACGTAAAAATTTCGATTAAAGAGACAACTGATTTTGTGAAATGTGAATTTGTCTCTAAGTTTAGGGAAAACATGCTCACAATAATTGAAATCAATGGTTTGCCTGACATGAGGGGACAATTTGGCATACAAGGAAGAATTTTGACTTACGTCATCAATATTGAAGTATTTGTCAAAGTTATCATTGCGTAAGGTAGAATAACTGGACTGCCTAGCATGTTTGGGGGCTATTTTAGCTTCTAGTGCAGTTTTGATCGATTAGAAATTTGGGATTAATCAATCAAAATACATGCTTTAATTGAGAAAAATGGAGAGATTGGTCGATCAAAACTAGAAAAATTTGTTGTTGGAAGTGATGTGAGTGATCGATCAGAGGTGAATATTGATTGATCAAAACTGGATTTTTGTAAAAACATAGAGATAGGATTGATCGAAAAGATCATGAATGGACATCTCAAACTTGAAATGGAATCAAGATGAATAGAATAAACATAACCACATATCCATCAGACATCAAAACAAGTAAAAAAAACTCATTCTATCTAGATCAACATATAATGAAAATAAATATTGCGTCAACAAAAGATAGATAGTGGAGGTATACCAAGATTGACCAAGGATGGGTTGATCAAGAGGCAACTAGATGGTGACCGGTTGGTCCCCAACAATGAGGAAGATGTGACGGCATAGAGGTCGATGCTGAGGATAGGAGGATGTTAGCAATGAGTGGGATCATCGGTGATGGTGGCTAAATGATCAACCAATGACAGATGGGGTTGGCGGTGAGGTGTGGCTCATCATAGCTAAAATGTCCAAGTTAAGCTAGAAACTAGGTTAAACGCTATCAAATTAACACAATAAGAGGGTTAAGTGTGGAAATTAAGGAAAATGACCTCAAACCTCAATTTTGTGTTAAAAATGCCTAATAGGTCAATTTTGAAAGATTCTATATCTAAGTATGTAAATGGATGATCTAAATGCCAATTGAACACTAAATGAGCACAAATTCATAAATCAATTGTGAAATTAATTTCTAAATTGTTCAAAATATGTGCCATAAAATATTCATCAAAATTTGACCACATTTGGACCTAGGAATGCATGTATTACATATTGATCCTTATCCCAAGTCAAATCCTTTACATTTTCTTAACTCAAAAGTAGTCAAGGACTTTACTGCAAACCGTAAGGATTCCTTTGTAAACACCCAATGACCTCTTGGATATCATTCTAACCACTTGTAGGTCTGAGTACATTTGTTCTACTGGTTCACACTTTGGGTCTCACTTGCAAAAAGCTCAACATACTTGTAGCCCACACCCTTAGAACATGATGAATGCAGGCTTTGTGAGCTATCCATCTCTTGATCCATAGATCAACGATGGATCTTGCATCCACCTATTGACACCAATGCGCCGTGTTTCACACCACTTTCTTGATCACATCCAACAATCAACATTCATCCCAATCACATCCAACAGCATACACCTTCGAACCCTAGTCACCCCCAGCCCCTCAGAGCCTATAAATTTACCACCACGGTGCCCTAAGCTTCGTCACCAAACTTCTCTCCTACTCTCTTGAGCTAGGTCACCTCATCCCCTTTTAGTTTCCCCTTCTCCTTCACTCACGGCTTGTGACGGAAGCCACTGTCCTTCCCCAATTCAGACCACATTGTTAGGGATCACGCAACTCCTGAAGACATCCCTGGAGCTTCTCTAGTCAAGCTCTTCGTTGCTAGAAGCTTCTCATCTTCATTCATCACCATAGCTATAGTTATGGGTTCTTGAGGTCCCGTTCATCTGTTAGATTAGATTTAATTGCTTTCATAGATTAGATAGCCTAGATTAGTTAGATTAGAGTAGCATTCACTGTTTGAATGCATTGATTTAGTTTACACTAGTGTTAGTTGTTAGTGTTTCCTCGATTAGGCATCTCAGATCAATTCAGATCAGAGATGTTAATTCTCATACTTATAGTGACTCACTAAGCTCCCTCCTCATTTCATGATCGCCTCACTCGATTTCTTGATATTTCGATCACAATTCACTTCCTCCACCAATGCCACTCTTGGATTTGAAGCTCTATAGCCTCCAGATCTAAGCACATGCCTAATTCACTTGGAGGGTCTCCCATTCATCTCATATGAGCACAAAGGCCCTCCCATTGGTCAGAATTATGCTTAATCTAACCAATTGTGCATGATCTGGCTCTTAACATTGATCGATGGATCTTAGAAGCAATTGGGTCTTAATCTTATCTAATTGTGCGAATTGAGTTTATAGATGTTTAATTGAGTTGAATGTGATTAGATTGAGCTATTTTGAATTGACTTTCATCGAGATTTGATTCCATGCCCAATTTTGACTGTTAATACTATTTTTTTGGGTAGCGAGGGCCATGATTTTCAACGCATGATTTTAATGCCTTTGGAATGACCTAAGTGTTCCTAGAGGATTGCAATGGATCCCTGAACACTAATCAATGGTGTGCAGGGATCCTAGATGACCAAGTCATTATAGTGATCAAATATCAAATGACCAGGTGGGCAACAACCTATCTTGATCCCAATTTGATTTAATCTATTGCTCAGAGTTCAATTGATGATTAAGATGTTTTAATGAAGGGCTGGGATCAATGTTGATTGATTTTAAGGCCTATTTTGATATCTTCTTTTTGCACTGTCTATAGCGCAAGAAATAGATCAATTAGGGTTTTTAGAGCTTTGATTACATTGATTCCAATTTTTTTGAGTTTTAAACCATTCAGAAAACATTGGCGACAATTGTGATTAGTCTTTAGTGGAGTTAACTAAAATATGGAAATCCGAGCTCTGTTGCTTAGGTTCTAGGTTGATCTTGATATATGGAGCATCAATATGAGTTTTAATGACTTGATCAAGGTTTGGAGATGGTTTTCAATGATTTGAATGATGTTTCACATTTCAATCTGATTTTGAGATGAGTTTTGTCAATATGATAGTAACGTTCAGATTGGATGAAGATGATGTTTTAATCATGAATTTCAGTGGATTTATAATGAGTTCTTTCTTATGTTGAGCATATTGGAATGGAACTTTTATAGATTTATCTTACAGATCTATTAGCAAGCTTTTGGAGCACATAAATCAAGTTTCTTAATTGCTTGGACCACTGATGCTAGTAGTAGCAATACACTTTGTATTTGGACTGGACAAAGAGCTTTAATGAATTTCCAAGTTGTTTCTAATACTTTTCTAAGGATTAATTGAGTTGTGTCCAGTAGTCTGATGTATAGCAAGCATTTATGTAGTGGTATTTGATTATAATTTGAAGTAGAGAGCTGATGAATTGAAGTTTAAAATCTTTTGTCATTAAAGGAAAAATTAGATATCTGTCTAAACTAGGTTTTATGTTGATTTTATTATTTAATTCATGTTTCTGAGTTTGAATTTGATCGTAAATGAAGTTTGGAACTTAAACATGTGGTATCATTTCTCTCTAGCATTTTTCAAAGATTTTTAGGGCATGAAATCATATTTTGAACATTTATTTACCTTTTCCAGCATTTAACCTATAAATATCAAGAAAAATACAAAAAAAATAATAAATAAATAAAACTATCTTGAGTGAGAACTTGAGGTGTTTAAGATGTGTGTTAAGTTAGATTTAGGATTTGAGTTCCCTAGTTAGGAGAACATACCTGCAAAAGTTTATACTTCTTTGGTTTTGTAAATCAAGAAGGTCAAAAGAAAACCTTAGAAAAGGTCTTCTTTCTCCTCTTCCTATCTTTCTCTCCTCCTCTTCCCTTATTAAACTCAAAAATAACGTAAAAAGTTGAAAAACTCCAAAAATCCTACAAAAATACCTAGTGTATATAGTGTATATGGCTTGTATATAATCATAAATTATTTGTATATAGTAATTTAAATGTATGTACAATATGTATATAACTTATATATCTATATTATTTATGTAGATAGGTATTTATGTTAAGTTATAGGGTGTAGTATTGTTTATATATGTATATTGTATAATTATTTAGACTATATGTATATAACCTATATGTATATATAGAAAACTATATATGTACACTAATAAGATATGTAACTTAATATACTGTTTAGAGTAATTATTATGTAAAGTAATATATCTATATTTATTTATTTATTTAGATAGTGTATATATTTATATTTATATAAGTTAATAAAGTATATTATTAAGTTAAATTAATGTAGATTAGTAAATTAATAAGTTAATGAAGTAAATTATGTTGTATTATTGTATATTATAATTTAAATTATTTTTAGTATATTTATGACCTTATTTGTACTATAAAATACTATGTATATTGCATAATTATGTATTTCTTAATAAAATCATGTCTATTAAATGTGTAAATATATTAAAAAATCAAATAAAAATCTTTATTAATCTTGTAATTATATAAATTAGCTAAATTAAGATTCAATCGTAGCATCAATTCATTAATTTATACTTTAATTATGAAATAAACATTAAATTAACATGTAATTTTCATTAACTTTAACTAATTTTTAAATATAATTATTTATTTAATTAAGCTAAATAAATTATACTAATTG
Source organism: Thalassia testudinum (assembly GCA_037157565.1). Taxonomy (NCBI): domain Eukaryota; kingdom Viridiplantae; phylum Streptophyta; class Magnoliopsida; order Alismatales; family Hydrocharitaceae; genus Thalassia; species Thalassia testudinum. The sequence goes on from JAZHRO010000014.1 coordinate 19,915,656, forward strand.
ATAGCCTTATGTATTGGCTACATGCCTATGTAAATTAATTATAAATTAATTAATTAACTAAGTCTTAATTAACGGTCTAAATCTCCTAATAAACCACGCTAGCGCATGCTAATTAGTGCAAAGTAATAGTGCCACATCGTTAGTTGATAAGCTCTTTGTGCAGTATTTAAGTAAAGCTGCCCGCATACCCACTATAATTGAGCATGCTTGTGTAAGAGAGAGGAAGGGCCTGTGTTGGACCTGTATTGGGATTAAATTTAATAAATTGTGGCATACACCTCTCCTGGAGGGTGAGCTTAGTAGTTACTCTGACCAACTGGGCCATTGAGGTGTGAGAAAAACCACTAATATATTTGTTAAATTAAAATAAAATGTAAGTGTAGTGTTAAGTGTTTAACGTCATGTGTGTGCGCTAAGTAGTATATCATATAAGTATGCGTATATGGTACATATGTTATATGATATTTATGTGTTGTGTAAATAAAATCTTATTTTTACCTTATTCTTCTATATATGTTTTCAAGGTTTTTTATATATTTATATATTGTATTGTATATATTAATAGTATGAATTAGATACTTAGTATTATTGTTATATTCTTTTTGTGCCTAGATTGTATATTGTTTTAAGGCATTATTCAATTTTGTATATAAGTAGTTGCAAACACTTAGATATTCATGTGCATAATTAATAAAGTTAGTTTAGAATAGTTTTTGATATAAATAAATGACATCCGTCTGGATTATGATATTATACTACGATACAATAATTAACCCTAATTAACTAGTGATCTAGATGGTACATCAGTTGGTCACCGATGGAAGAGAGATAAAGGTGGTGATTGTTTGTGAAGAGGTGGGGTAGGGTGGGGATGACTATGGGGCAAGGGGGGGAAGTGATTGATCAATATTTCATATTCGTCAATCAAGATGGAATTTAAACCATCATACATATTGATTGATCGATCAATTTGAATTTCTAATGGAGGAAATTTTCCCTCCCAATCCTGATTGGTCAATTGTTTGGGTTGATCGATCAACCAAGTTGAATTTTGAAGGGAAATTTCCCTCCTAAAATTTGATCGGTTAAAGTTGTAGTTTTGATTGATTAGATGTTTTGATCGATCAACAGTAGAAGAAATACAATTTTTAGTAGGAATTTTCAAGTTCTTATATTCGTGTGAGACCTAGCTCACATCTAATTGTTATAAACCTCTCTTTAGCAAATGGTTTTGTAGGATGTCGAGTAGTTGTTATCTATTTCAGCAAATTCTAGCGTGATTTCTTTTTTAAGTACATAATCCCTTAGAAAGTTGTGTCTTATATTTATATGTTTGGTCCTAGAGTGTTGTATAGGATTCTTTGATAGATTAATTGCACTTGTGTTATCATAGAGAATCCTATTGATTTTAAAGCTAAGTCCAACAGTGTTTGCTTCATCCACAAAATTTGCGAGCATGTAAGAGATGCAGCAATGCATTCTACTTCAGTTGTGGATAAAGACACAATTCTGTTTCTTAGAAATTGACATGCTCTACCAGTACTCCTACCATTTGTCTAACTTCCTGCATTAGTCGGCATCATAACAGAAATATAAGTCAAGTGTGACTAAGTTGGGATAGAATAAACCAAGATCAATTGTATTTTGTAAATACCTAAATATTCTCTTAACTGCATTAAGGTGTGACTCCTTAGGGTTTACTTGAAACCTAGCACACAGAAAAGTACTAAGTAGAATATCTGGTCTACTTGTAGTTAGGTATAGAAGTGATCCTATCATACGTCTATAAAGTTTTTAATCAACAAACTTACTTGATTCATCTTCTTTTAATTGAGTTGTTGTCGCCATTGGTGTTTCTTTTTCTTTTGTGCTTTTCATGCCAAACTTTTTGAGTATTTCCTTCATATACTTTGCTTACGAGATGATGATCTCGTTCGTTATTTGGTCAATTTGTAACCCTAGGAAGAAATTCAATTCTCCCATTAGGCTTATCTTTAACTGGTCCTGCATTATTTTTGCAAACTCTTGGCACAAAAGATCATTAGTAGCATCGAATACAATATCATCAACATATATATATTTGAATTAGGATAAGTTTGTAGTCTTTTTTTTTGGTAAATAAGGTATCAGCTTGTGCAATTTTAAAGCCATTGCCCAAAAGAGTAGTTTCTTAGTCTTTCATACCAATCTCTAGGAGCTTGTTTTAATCCATAAAGAGCATTATTTAATTTAAAGACATAGTCAGGTTTCTCAGACTCTTCAAGGACAGGAGGTTGTTTGACATATACCTCTTCCTTAATGAATCCATTAAGAAATGCACTTTTGATGTCCATTTGGAATAATTTGAATCCCATATGAGCAGCAAAAGCTTGCACCATCCGCATGGATTCTAATCAAGCCACAAGTGCATATGTTTTTCCAAAACCAATTCCCTATTCTTGATTGTAACCTTGAGCCATAAGTTTATCTTTATTTCTAACTATTTTCTTGACTCATCAAGCTTATTCCTAAAAATCGACTTGGTTTCAATTATAGATTGTGATTTTGGTCTAGGAACTAACTATTAAACATTGTTTTGTTCAAATTGATTCAATTTTTCTTGCATTGCAACAATCTAGCAATCATTAGTAAAGGCTTCTTTGATAGTTTTTGATTCCAATTGTGATACAAACACACTTAAAGAAATATTGTTTAATGAGGATTTGTTCTGAACACCTTTAGTGACTTCTCCAATTACTAGAACTTTGGGATGGTCTTTCAGATACGTTAAATCTTTGGGTAAGTCACTAACTATGTTTTTCTCAGGAACATTTGATGGATCTTCTATGGGTAAATCATCATCACTACTTGAAGATCGTGTCTTTTGAATAGATTCATTGATAGAAACATGTAAAGTTTTCTCAACAGTAGAATTCTTATTATTGACTCTATAGCCTTTGCTTCTAGAGGAGTATCCTAAGAAGATTCCTTCATCACTTTTAGCATCAAATTTATCCATATGTTCCTTAGTATTCAAGGTAAAGCATTTATAGCTAAAGACTTTGAAATAAGTAATTTTTGGTGATCTGTCATAATAAAGCTCAAAGGAAGTCTTCTTTAGAAGAAGTATAATTGAAGCCCGTTTCTGTATATATAAGTAATGTTTTATTGTCCCTACCCAAAAATATCGTGGTTGTTTTGACTTAGATAGCATTGTACGGGCACAATCTTTCAGGGTTCTATTTCTTTCTTTCAACTACATCATTTTAGGAACTGCTATAGGAAAAGCAAATTTTTGATTGATCCCCATAATTTAAGCAAAATTCTTAAAATCTTTGATTCTCAAATTATCTTCCATGATTACTCCTAATTCTTGAGAGTGAATATCTTTTCTCAATTTGAAGTCATTTTGTAATCTTACTAAATTCCACAAACATTGAATCTTTAGTCCTTAAGAATAATACCCAAGTAAATTGAGAGAACTCATCAAGAATGACTAAATAATATTTGCACCTGCTTGGTGACTCATCGATTGTTTGCTTTAAAGTCGTTTGCAGTTTTATGTGGTGGAAAAATTGACTAATCAATATTTAGAAAGAAATAACCACTCGCAGAGGAGCGGGTCATATCCATAGGGAGGAAATGACTTATTTAAATTCGCACCAGTTAAAAACGTTTGTTCGTAGTTAGTTTGGACAAGAATCAAGCCAGATTTTCCTTCAGATTAAGGTTGAAACAAGAAATAATGCTGAAATAGCAATTATGAGTAACTAGTGGATATTTGTCGCAATGCAGAATCAATAAAATATTAATAAAAATTGACAATGGCAGAAAATGTAATTTTTAATAACTCGATTACTGTAGCAAAACAGGGGATTTTTTCCCCTTTGGCGTGCGCGACGAGGAGTGGACGGATGAACGCGGGAAGCTCGGAGGAAGTTCCTTGGACCGAGGGCTTCGAAACGGTGGTGGCAGCGTGTCGCGCGGCGATCGGAGGCTGCCGGACGAGCTTCGGCGGAGGTGGCTGCAGTCGGTGCTGCAGTTGTTGTTGGCGGTGAGCGTGGCAAGCGGGAGCGCGCGCTGTTGGCGGAAGGCGCTGCAGGTCGTGGGAGTGATTCTGCAGGTGCGGCTGGAGGGCGTGCATGGTGAGGCGTTGGCTGCCGGCTCTGCTGCTGCATGCTGGCTGAGGCATGGGCGGGAGTGAGCGGAGAGGCGTTGTAGGCTGTGCACGCCTTGCATGGGGCTGGAGGGCGTGCAGGCGCAGGCGGTTGCGCGCTCTGTTGGCGTGGGTGTGCAGGCGGTGAAAGTGGGAGGAAGTGGCGAGTTCTTGCGTGCTGCTGGAGATGAGCGGGCGTGAGGGCTGGAGGCTGTGCATGCCTTCCGTGCGGCTGGAGGGCGGGCGGAAGGTGGGGTGAGCAGGCTTGAGTGGTGAGGCACTGCTGGAGTGGTGGGGGTGGCTTCAGACGTCCGGGAAATTTCCCGGACATCTTAACTGACTGAGAGGGTGATTGCACTGATGGTGGTTGCGGCGGTGGTTGTTGATGACGACGGCGAGGGAGATGCACGCTAAGGTGCTCACGGTAATGCGGACGAGCTCCGGATGGCGGTGTGGTCTGTCACACCACACGCTCACGGTGGTGGAGACTCGTCGCCACGGTTGAGGCCGACGGTGTGGAATGGAAGAGAGGAGATCTCTCTGCACAGTGGTGGGTTGGTGGTGGAGGCCTCCCGAGCTCGGCTGCCTCCCTCCTCCTTTTGTAGTGGCCTACACAAATTTGAAATTAGCTGCCCGACCAGATCCAATATATCCGCTCCTCCTTGAATGGGTTCTTCACTGCGGCAGCTGGTGGCGTTGGAGCAGCAGCTAGCCGTTCCTGCAAGAAGAAGAATAAAGAAAATAATGTTAAAATATTATGATCATTTATATACAGACCCTCAACTTTTATGTTAATGAAAGCAATGTACCTAATTGGTTAACTAATTAGATGAATGTCATTCTAAGCTAATTCTAAATACACTTAAAATATGAATGCAATGCATGGATTATGTAATTAAATTAAAAATATGAATTAATATATTTACATCCTAATTTATGCTAAATAAATGTTAGAATTAACCTAATGTCTAGGCACTTAAATACTTAAATAGCCCACAACTATGGGCTAATCAAATACCCCCATGCCTAGTTTTTGCTAGTCCCTAGCAAAATTAAGCGAAACCTAGCACTCCAAGTAGACTAGCCAACTCACTTAGTCTTCCTTCAGAAGCATATTAAGTTCAAACTCTAGACCCAAGGTTCCTAAGTAGTTGCTAAGTTACAGACTAGGTCGGCTAAAGACGAGTTGCAGGCACAAGTTTCCCTGATTTCTGACTCTACCCTAAAGTTTATTGATCCCTGAGATTAAAGCATCCGTGCCTGTGCATTGGTCTGAGTTATTTGAGTTAAAGGAATTTTTTTTTGTTATATATATATATATTTATTCTTCTAAGTCTAACCTTAGATTAGCTATCAACACTGTCTGTGTCAGATTCATTGTCCCCATTACCATACCTCGAAGGGTGCCTGGCTTTCGATGCTTCGAGATAGCACCGCCCATAACGACCCCAAGAACTCCTGGCAATCGACACTTTGAGATAGTATCGCCCATGTATTTCTTAAGCGAATTCAGGCCTATGGCAATCGGCGCTTCAAGATAGGGCCGCCCATGGTACCTGAACCGCACAATGCGCTTACATGCCCCCAGTAGGATGGATATCCTAAGAGACAAGCACCGAGGAGGTAATATGTTATCATCTAATCCTCAAGGTGAGTATATACTCCCCTCTCCTACGACGGGAACTCTTCCAATCAAAATGTGTTTTCAAGCCTCTCCTAAGTCAAAACTAAGAGAACCAAATCTCTTTTCAGAAAGACAGAAATTAAGTTAATTACTAGACCAAGTGTGTGAAATTTGGATGCTTGGGTTACAAGGACCCGTAAATCAAAAGGTAGAATAAGACTCCAGGTACTACCCCACCTTTTAACTCAAACCCTAACTTCCCTTCCTCAACCTCTTGAGGAATGGTCCACAACTTAACTCCTACTTAAGTTTTTAAGTCCACAAAGGACCCTAAAGGTCTAAAGCTAGCAGCTCATTTAGCTTCTAAAGTTTGACCCTAGAATTAACTTAATCTACCTTAGAGTTATGATTTGCTTAATACTACAAGATCTAGCCAGTTAAGCTCAAAACTCTTTTTTTTTTTATACAAATGTATGCAATGAATGCATTATGCTATGTATATCCCCAAGTACACCCTCCCATGCCTAAAATCTGCAATGTCCTCATTGCATAAAAGGATATTACCTGGGTCAGAGCTGGGCTGAATAGCCAAAGAATCTGCAAATCAGGTTCAAGAATTACAGAAATAGGCCCTAAAAATTAGCAAAGCAATGTTGGCCTAGAAAATAGGTAACCTAGGATGTTGGCGAGCTGATGATGAATCCTGATAGCAAATGCTCGCCCAACTAAGATGGGAATGAAATCTTCCCAGGTCACCAAAGGAGGTTCTAAAGGATAAATAGGTATAACCACCTCCAAAGGGGTAGGGGGAGGATGACAAGGATCCTCCAAAAGGTATGGGGAAGGAATGGTGCAAAGATAAACCCCTAGGGTAATGGACTGACTAAAGAAATCATCAATCCATACCCGATACTCCATTACGGGAAATATTGGTCTGTTAAGCCCCCTGGTCAGAACAAAAGTGAGCAATTTTCTAAGGCAAGGATCGTCTAAGGTGTCCAAGTTACGAGGTTGCGGGATGGCCATAAGATCTAGGTTGGGCAAAGGTCTGAGGTTGGTTCATTTGATGGTTTTGAAAAGATTGTGGTTTGTAATTCCCTGAATTTGAGACATTTCCTTGGCTCCATGAAAAGTTTGGGTGGTTCCTCCATCCCTCATTATAAGTGTTGGAGAAAGGGTCATTACGAGGTCTTGGACGGAACCCTTGAGCGGCATTCAAATCCTCTTGTACAAGCTCAGGGAATTGGGAGGCCAAGTGGCAATCCACAGTGACGTGTGTATTGCCTTGACAAATTACGTATTCGGAAGCTTGGGATGTGGAGGTGTTAGGTACGAATGAACTCGAGTTCGACATAAGCCTTTCCATGTTTTGATTTAATAATTGAATCTGATAGGCTAAATTTTGGGTGTCCCTTGCTTCATTCGCCTCCAACTTTATTTGCATGAGAGTGGGCTTTCTATCCATGTAGGCAGAATTCAAGTGAATAGAATTCTTACTCAAAGTATCAAATAAGTTCCAAGCTTCATCCTCAGTCTTAGATAAAAAGGTTCCTGCACAGGCACCATCCACAGTTTGCCTATGCGAATCATTAAGTTCGGTGTAGAACCTTTCAACCAATTGCCATTTAGGCACCTGGTGATGTGGGCAAAGTCTCAGCAAATCGTTAAAGCGCTCCCACGCATCATGGAATGCTTCCCCATCCTTTTGAACAAAACTCATAATTTCCCTCCTAAAGTGATTTGTTTTGCTCATGGGGAAGTACTTCTTCAAAAACTCCTTCTTCAGGGCATCCCAAGTATTTATATTATCAAGGGTGTCATACCAATACTTGGCTTTGTCCTTTAGGGAGAAGGGAAAGAGGGTCCACATTTGAGCGTCATCAGTAACGCCCTGCAGCTTCACCATGGAACAGACCTCGGTGAATTCCTCAATATGCCTGTAAGGGTCTTCCCTAGTAGTACCATAAAAGGAGGGTAGCAAGGATATGGTACTACTTTTGATCTCATATGGATTGTCCCCGGCAACGGTGCCATTTGACTAGTCAATTGTTCACTTTAAAGTCGTTGCAGTTTTATGTGGTGGAAAAATCGACTAATCAATATTTAGAAAGAAATAACCACTCGCAGAGGAGCGGGTCGTATCCACAGGGAGGCAATGATGTATTTAAATTCGCACCAGTTAAAAAAATGCTTGTTCGTAGTTAGTTTGGACAATAATCAAGCCAGATTTGCCTTCAGATTAAGGTTGAAATAAGAAACAATGCTGAAATAGTAATTATGAGTAACTAGAGGATATTTGTCGCAATGCAGAATCAATAAAATATTTATAAAAATCGACAATGACAGAAAATGTAATTTTTAATGGCCCGGTTACTGTAGCAAAATAGGGGATTTTTTCCCCTTTGGCGTGCGCGACGAGGAGTGGACGGCCAGACGCGGGAAGCTTGGAGGAAGTTCCTTGGACCGAGGGCATCGAAATGGTGGTGGCGGTGTGTCATGCGGCGATCGGAGGCAGCCAGACAAGCTCCGACGAAGGTGGCTGCAGCCGGTGCTACAGTTGCTGCTGGCGGTGAGCGTGGCAAGCGGGAGTGCGCGCTGTTGGCGGAAGGCGCTGCAGGCCGTGGGAGTGATTCTGCAGGTGCAGCTAGAGGGCGTGCGCGGTGAGGCGTTGGCTGCCGGCTCTGCTGCTGCGTGCTGGCTGAGGCGTGGGCGGGAGTGAGCAGAGAGGCGTTGCAGGCAGTGCACGCCTTGCGTGCGGCTGGAGGCGATGCGCGCGGGCTGGAGTGATTGCGGGAGTGACGAGTGAGGTGCTGCGGGCATGGGAGTGATTCTGCAGGTGCGGCTGTAACTGGCGTGGGTGCGCAGGCGATTGCGAGTGGAGATGGTGAAGGCTGCAAGCACGGGGAAGGTGGAGTGAGCGGGCTTGAGGGCTGGAGGCTGTGCACGCCTTGCGTACGGCTGGAGGGCGTGCGGGCACGGGCGGTTGCGCGCTCTGTTGGCGTGGGTGTGCAACCGGTGAGAGCAGGAGGAAGTGGCGGGTTCTTGCGTGCGGCTGGAGATGAGCGGGTGGCTGCTGCGGCGTGGGTGGTGGAAGTGAAGTGGGAGGACGGAGATTGCTGCTGGAGTGGGGGGTGGACTTCAGACGTCCGGGAAATTTCCCGGACGTCTTAACTAACTGAAAGGGTGATTGCACAGTGGCTGCGGCGGTGGTTGTTGGTGACGACGGCGAGGGAGATGCACGCTAAGGTGCTCACGGTAATGCGGACGAGCTCCGGATGGCTGTGTGGCCTGTCACACCACACGCCCACGGTGGTGGAGACTTGCCGCCACGGTTGAGGCCGGCGGTGTGGAATGGAAGAGAGATTTCTCTGCACAGTGGTGGGACGGTGGTGGAGGCCTCTCGAGCTCGGCTGCCTCCCTCCTCCTTTTGTAGTGGCCTGCACAAATTTGAAATTAGCTGCCCGACCAGATCCAACATATCTGCTCCTCCTTGAATGGGTTCTTCACTGCGACAGCTGGTGGCGTTGGAGCGGCAGCCAGCCGTTCTTGCAAGAAGAAGAATAAAGAAAATAATGTTAAAATATTATGGTCATTTATATACAGACCCTCAACTTTTATGTTAATGGAAACAATGTACCTAATTGGTTAACTAATTAGATGAATGTCATTCTAAGCTAATTCTAAATGCACTTAAAATATGAATGCAATGCATGGATTCTGTAATTAAATTAAAAATATGAATTAATCTATTTACATCCTAATTTATGCTAAATAAATGTTATAATTAACCTAATGTCTAGGCACATAAATACTTAAATAGCCCACAATTATGGGCTAATCACTTGGCTTTCAGACTTAATTGGTTCGAAGAGGTCTAAGTGAAGTAACTTTAGAGGTTTTGAAGTGCTGAGTATGTTCTTAGGTTTAAAAGGGGTTTTACGTAATTTACCTAATTTACAAGAGTCACAAATATTCTTTTTCTTAAAAGAGATCTTAGGTAATCCTCTTACTAAGTCATGTTTCACAAACTTGTCTATGTTATGCATGTGAACATATCCTAGTCGTCTATGTCATAGTATTGTGTTATAATTCGATGCAACTAAACAATTATAAGTGTTGCATTTGTCAAAGTCAATGGTATACATATCTTCAAATTTATTTCCTTTTAGAAGAGTTTCTCTTGTCTTTTCATCATTAATTTTAAATCCTTTAGAAGTAAAGTTAACTTTATAACTTTTATCACAAATTTGACTTACACTAAGTTATGTTTTAATCCATAAACTAGATGAACATTACTAAAATACGTTTAAGATATTACCAATTTGGCCATTACTGTTATGGCCTGAACCTGGCTCCATGTGGATCCCAGGGTTGGGGTGGCTCGACTAACCCAAAACCCAGTCGTCCAATGAGAAATAACATCACCAAGGCAAGCAAACCACACGTGTAACATAGCTAGATCTTAGTTGTAAACAGAAAACTGAAGAAAAGGTTGTAAGCAGTATCTCAAGAGAATAGCAAAACTTTCCACATAGCCATCACAACCAAAGCGGAGAATAGAAACGTAACAAATAGTCTAAACAAGAGTATTCACTATAGTAGCAGTAAAAATCCAACTACAGCGAAAACTGAAATCGAACTAAGGATGGGCTCAACTAGGCCTATTGGTGAATAATGTACTTGAAATTAAAAAGAATAAACATTTTAGGTAATTGTAAATGTTTCACACCAGTTCATATTTTGTTTCCATTTAGTGCTCCGAATATTCTAACAAAGGGTCTCGATATCTCTTGGTTCATCTGTTCCTTAATGGAACGATCTTGTTGTAGTTTTCCCCATAATGTAGGATGTGCACGTGGTACTCTATTAGCTGAGAGAACACCCCACATTTATCCTACACCCGATCTACCACCCTAGGGTCATGGTCGCGATATAGCGGTGACTACCGCACACGCGATAGATGCACGAGAAGCTATCCCCCACTGGCACGCGGTCAATCCTTTCCACTAATGGGTACGCTCTAAATCGTATAGTATAGAGTAGAATAGGGGTCAAGCACCTCACTAGTCTACGTACCCTTACCCGACTATCCTGGTTGGCCCTGTGGGCCTAACAGGAGTCGATGTAGGGAGGCCATTCCTACCCTGGGTCCCAACCCAAGGAAAGGCTAGCTCTCTCCCTACACAAGGGGTGAATAGCTCTCCTCGGTACATACGTACACGAGGGCGAGCTTGCCCCCAAATTAGAGTCCAAGTAACTGTCGTAACACACTGTAGACGAGTTATTCCATCTTTATCCAAGTTTGTACCATAGCAGGTAAATTTTTCTTCTAGTATACCTTAGTGTTCAAGTACGTCTTAATTATTATTGTTACCAGGCTCATTCAATGGTAGTTTCGTCTTTTATGAGAAACAAGCATCATTCTCGTTTATGTTATAATAAACAAGGTCCATGTATTGGAGACAAACATGCATCATTCTCATGTTTTTCTTTTGTTACATTAAGCAGGATCCATTTATTAAGGATAACATACATCATCCACATACTTAGAGTTTATTCCATATCGAGCAAGCTCTATGATATCATACACATTTAGCAAACAACCCTGGATTAAATTGTTAACTTAATACCAACCCATAGGGTTAGGGTGTCAGTCATCAATTCTGTAAATAGACGAGGCATAAATGACTTCAAACTTGTGTTTCATAACTTAGGTTTCAAATGAAAAACTCTAATTTTGAACATTCACTTAACCAAACAGAGGAAGAAGAATAGAGGAGACCACTCTACCTAGGCATACAGGAGATATGGGGGCACGAGCGGTGGATCACGACGCCTCTGCGGGTCTCGTACGTGCCACGGACATGGGGCCTACACCAATTTAATGGTCAAATAGGGCATCAAACATGTTGATCAATATTTCAATATATAAAATTAATTCAAAATAGCGTAGAAATGACTTTAAAAGGTAGAAAAATTCAAGAGCTTTCTAACGATACCTTGGTTGCGCGATTCCGACCCTGTTTGGGCCCTGAACCGGCCTAGAAACCCTCCCTAGTTCAATTGAATTGGGTCGGGTCGGTTCAAGCAGACTGAACTGACCACCCGCTTGTCTTAGGGAGTGCTTGACACTTGAAATAGACATCTGGGACACTCCTCAGATGTCTTAAACAGCGCGAAGCCCTAGCTCTTCTCTTCAGATGTCCGACGAATGTCTCGGTCGTCCTAGACCCACTCCAGACGTTTGTCACCCCACCCAGACGTCTGAAATAGGTACCTTCTCTGCACTCGAGCAACAGACTTGCTCCCCTCCCATGCAGGGCTACCTGCAGTGTGGCCTCAACCTTACGCCGTAGGACCTCGACCTTGTGCGATGCCCACGAAGTCCACTGCAACTGGAGCTCCACCCTACCATGCCGGCTCCACAATGAGGTGCCGCAGTTCCACCCTCATGCAGCGGCACCTTGCAGTGCCGCTCAGCTGCATGCTGCCATTGTGCAGCCCGCAACCACAGCCCCACACCTGAGCCTGTGCATTGCTCGCTCCCCACAGCTGCAGCCCTACCCCTACGCCCGTGCACCACCGGCTCTCCTCCCCTTATGAGCTCCTCTTCCACTCACAAGCTCTCTCTCTCACGCTGAAGGTGGAAGGAAAGGGGGATGGGTTAGGGCACGTTACCTAAGGTGGTTATGTGGGGGGAAAGGTAGGGTTGTGTAGGGTTTTATGGTAGGATTACGTAGGGTTTTAGGTGGAAAAATTGTGGGTTAGGTCCCCCATGGAATTTTTCTTCCACATGAAGTCCACAGTGCAAGATTTAAGGGGTTTAAAATTGTATTAAGCCCCTCCAAAGTTTAGGAAAAACCCAAATGGCCCTTGGAGAGAGTCATTTCAATTACCAATAATATAACCCTAGTTGTTGTTAAAGGTAATTGTGCCACCTTCCTTACGGTCGAGTTTGTGAAATAAATCCTCTTCTCTAGTTATGTGCTTGGAGTAGGCGTTGTCCATTACCCTTCTGCTTTCCTCTTGGGCCTGTCATTGGTTGAGTTCTGTAAGGTCTAGACATCTTTCTAATCATCTTGAGATTTCCATCTCGTTCTCCGTTTAACCATTCCTTATAAGTTATTTGACTTTCTTGAGGGTAACCTACAAAACAAGGTTGCAAAATTATTTTAGCACCCATTTTTTCTTCTTGGGTTCACTTCTGTTAGCAAGTGCCTGATAACGTGTGTTATTACGTGCATACCTTTTCTTGATCTTTTGCCTAGTAAACTTATGTGTTGTTTTGTTTTGTTGAGCTTGAAGCTTCATGATCATTTTTAGAGATCTATCTGAACCCAAATTTGGTGGTAGTTTGGGTATGTGTCCCTAGAAATTTTTATACATTATTTTATCCTTTGTAAATTTAGCTAAATCATTTACAAGAGTAACAAACCTTTCTTTTAACTTTTTTAAATCTAACTCAAGAGAATCTATATGCATAGTTGGTTCGAAATTTGTCATACAAAAAAACGTGCCATAGAATAGTGACGAAAATTGAATTGACATTTAAATTTGTAATTGCTCGAAAAAATCATGAGTTCCGAGGTCGTTTGTAGGGAGCAAATATTTCAATTCAATCAACTAATCAAATGATAAGCAATGAGCACAATAATCAATCACAAGTATAATATGCAATGAATAATCAATAAATGCCCAAATTGTATCTTAGAACAAAAATATAATAAAGAGCATAAAAAAATGGTGGTTGAAACCCCCAATTACTCTCAACAGTTAGGCATAATTTCTAATCAGATCTCAAAGCCAACAGTAGCCTCAAATTTCCCAAGTCAGATGTCAGAGAGAAGCCTTAGACAACTTAAAGTCACAAGCTCAAAGTACTCAAAACAAGTGTTTAGGTGTGTTCCCCGAGGCAAACCCCCCTTCCCTAAAAAATCCTCTGTTCTCTCTCAAACCAAACCTAATCGGGTAATCGAGTAAACAGACTAGGCTTGCCCAAGTGTGGGCGGCATTCGAGGTGTGTGTGGGTAGTGATAGGGACCTCACCTTGTGTACTGAGGCAAATGGTTGGTGTGCACTATTCAATAAGTATTGAAATTTTGTTTAAATGTTTTCGATGTGGGACTATTAGCTGAAGCCTTCTGGCGTGCAGCTGCAGCATGTGGCTCTTCTCCAATTGCTGCTGCGAATGCTGTTGCTTTGGTTAATTGATGACCTAGAGCTCTTCGTGATGTCAAACTACAACTCCTGGGGGTGGTGTTGGGTGTTGAGGTTGTTTGGCAGTAGATGGTGGAGTGACGGTAGACAGTGGCGGAGGGAAGTGGAGATTCGGCGAACAGCTGAAATCCAAAACACGGGCTAATTGCCCCAATTAAGAAGTTCAAAGGGATTGCCAAAGTGCGTGGAGTGCAGTGGTGACGGTGATTTGATGATTCGTGCATCGAAGACAGCTGAAGGGCAACTATGATAGTGAGTGAGAGTGGGTGTGTTCGGCAGATGGTTCTAGTGCTCAAAAGCTTCAATAACCTTGGGGCATTTGATCTTTGGGACTTGAGGAAGGTGTGGGTGGTAGTGGTTGTGTGCTTCGGTGTGTGTAGAGGCTAGATGAAGCTTGCTGGAGCTTCGCTGGACATGAAGAAGATGAAGTGGGAGAAGGTGGATTCGGTGGTCAAAACTAGATTCTAAGACCTAAGATGACTTTAGGAAGGAAGGGGAAGAAGAAGAGGAACTTCTCGAGGTGAGATGACGTGAGCTGCATTCGACGTTGATCGGCCAGAAGCACGGAAGATGATGAACTCTGGTGAGGTAGAACGGCAATGACGAGGGTGAAGGGAGCTCCTACTGTGACCGGCCAGGAGCAGAGGAATGAGAGGAAGAAGGACCACCTAATTTGATGGTTAGATGACTGGAGGAAGGCGAGTGTGTAGGGTCATCAGAGCTATGCCAGAGAGCGGTCAAAGGAAGAGGAAGGTAGTTTTTAGCCTAAACATGGCTGATCTTGACCGTGAAACTTTGGGGAACTTATATAGATGTGATTGGTGCCCTTAAATGCTAGAAATTCATGAGATTTCCTAATAGAAATTAGGAAACTTCTTCCCACTAATCAGTTAGGCATTAAAAAATGGTAGTTGGAACCACCAATTACTCTCAATAGTTAGGCACAATTTCCAATTAGATCTCAAAGCCAATAGTAGCATCAAATTTCTCAAGTTAGACTTAAGAGAGAAGCCTCAGAACGCTTAAAGTCACCAGCTCAAAGTACTCAAAAATTGCCTAAGTGTTTAGGCAAGTTCCCTGAGTCAAAACTGCCTTCCCTAAAAAATCCTCTATTCTCTCTTAAGCCAGACCTAATTAGGTAATCAGGTAAGTGGACCAAGCTAACTCGGGTGTGGGTGGCAGGCAAGGTGTGCATGGGTAGTGAGAGGGACCTCACCTCGTGTATTGAGGCAAGCAGTTGGTGTGCGCTATTCAATAAATATTGAAATTTTGTTTAAATGCTTCTGGTGTGGGACCATCAGTTGTAGCCTTCTCATAAGCAGCTACAGCATGTGGCTCTTCTCCAATTACTGCTGCGGATGCTGTTGCTTTGGTCAATTGTTGACCTAGAGCTCTTCGTGAAGTCAAACCGCAACTCTTGGGGGTGGTGTTGAGGTTATTGTTCGACAATAGATGGCGGAGCGACAACGGATAGTGGTGGAGGGAAGTGGAGATCTGTCAAACACCTAAAATACAAAATGCAGGCTAATTGGCCCAATTAAAAAGTTCAAAAGGATTGCCGAAGTGCGTGGAGTGTAGTGGAAACTTATATAGATGTGATTGTGCCATCAAAAGCTAGAAATTAATGAGATTTCCTAACAGAAATTAGGAAAATTCTTCCCATTGATTAAGATTAATTGAAGGCCAATGGCTCCAAATTGGAACCTGGGACTACGAATTTGTCATGATTTCATCAGTACTACGAAATTTGGTGAGATTCTGAGATCTAAGGGAGAAATCTTTGATTGCAAGTCGGGTATGATTGGTTTTGATTCTATTCAGACATTAATGGAGGTAGGGGTATTTTTGTGAAGATGATGAGAAGTTAGGGGCATGAATGTAAGAAAATGTGAAACATAGGGGTGTAGATGTGAGAAATAGAGATTTTAAGGGCCAAATTACAAACAAGGTTAAGATGGACTCTGATTGGGCCCAAATTTTGCTGTTAACCTAATTTAAGCCTAAGGAACCTAATAGTGAACTTAGATTTGATTTTTGACCACGTTTGACTAGGTAAAATGCATAGAAACCCAAATCAAGGTAAATTTTCTTCTAAATCTTTATTCTTGGTCAAAATGGGTTCAGATGGTCAAAGTGAATGTACCAAACCTCTTAGAATATTTTTCAATGATTTTTAGTAGGTTTAGATTAAATTTATCTCAACCAGAATCCTTTCAATTTAAGTAGGACTAATAATTAAGGTTTTGGTACTATTTATCATCAAAATACGTGAAATCCTGATGCGATCAGTGTGAGCCAACTTCTTGGACATTTAAGTTCATTTAACCTTAAATTAACCCTTGATTAATCCCTTAGTTAATTTGTATTTATGATTGGATGTTAAAATAGTATAATTAACCTTATTTTCCTATCTTCTTGTCAGATTAGTTTAGTACGGAATTGTGATCCTTAAATGATCATTTAGGAGCATTTATCATTTGAATCTGACTAATTTAAGCTAGTAAGGACTAATGATGGTGTTGCCATAATAGCCCCTTGCCTAACTTTTTTGAGTCCCTAACAAAATCCTATGGACCAAACTAGATCCATAAGTCGGATTTTAATTGTCAAGATGCCTTATCAAGTCGTATCTCTAAAAATTAGATCAAAATACCAACAATAGTCCTATATGTACTCAAGTATCAGCCAAGATCCAGACTTGACTAGCCTTAGCCTTGGGTCCATTGCGAAGGTTTCTAAGAACTGCATAAACTGCCCGAGGTTCGTTGACCCCAACAGTTAAAGCACCCATGCGTATATGTAGCAAGTCCAGGTTTAGTTTGCCAATGTATTTTTGATAAGAGAGATAGAGAGATATTTATTATGAGAGTTTTCTCTCTTTTCTTTTTACATTTCCCTAAATCCAACATTAGATTGGCCCTAAACATGGTTTGTATCTTATTCCTTGTCACTACCATCAATCCTCGAATGATCCTTGGCTTTCCATGCTTCGGGATAGCACCGCCCATGGCAACCTCCAGAACCCTTGTGATGGGAACACCATCATGATCCCTAATTAGCTCATTTTGACCTAGAAAAGTGAATAAGAGCTCCTACATAACCAACTAGAGGTCTTAATTCCATGAATAACCATTATGAGAGAAAAGTAAGAAACAAGGGGTAAAACTACACTTTTACCGTTGCAGTACAACAACGAGATTTCTCATGGGCTAAACACTAGTCAAATGGTCTTAACAGGATAAAAAATGGGTTGGTTCAAACATAAAAGAATTCATGTGAAATCTGGGAATTAAATGACTTCTTATAACCCTAAAATAGACCCACTCAATTTAACAAGGTTCTGGTCAGGATAAAATTCACCTAAACCCTCTAAAATTCATGGAAAAATATCCTTTAGGATTTAGAACCTTCAATTTGGCCCTTAGAACCTATTTTGATGTAAATTAGGGTCTTAGTCAATAATTTACCCTAAATTGGGTTTTTGTGTAAATTGCCTAGTCAAACGTGGTAAACTCAAAGTCCAACTTCACCATTGGATTCCTTAGGTTCAAATTAAGTTTTTACTAAAATTTGGACCTAAGGGGAATTCACCTTGACATACTTTGCAAACAGGTCCAGCCTAATTACATTTCTACCCCTAACTTTTGAAAACCTTTATAGAAGCCCCCCTAACTTCCTCATTGTTCTTTTCAATTAGGTCTCTACGCCATTACAGCGGAGGGAATCCTACATCGGTAAGGATTAGAGGGAAAGGACTCCTTGATTCCTCAGAGAATCCCTTTCAAAATTGAAAGGGAGATTATTTGAGAAATCCCCTCTCGTATGAACCTAATTTGAAGCCCTAATTTGTACCCAATCTTTGATACGAATGCATGAGAAATTTGGGTCGTTTTGACCTTCCATCTCCGGCGACATGCCCGTGCTTGGAAGCTTGGCTTGCAAGACAAGACCTTTTGCTAGGGGCTATAAAAGGGTGCCCAGATCATTTCACACCTCCTTAGCTTGGATTTGTGCCGATCTACCCTACGTTCTCTCCTCACCGGCTACAATTTCTCCACAAGCTCTGACAGCTCCATCCTCTCTATCTTGTTGCCCAACCATAATACCAATGGTTGGGTCGCCTTCCTCTTGTTCTTCCATGTCAGCCATACCAGCCAGACGCCGCCTTTGCCCCTGTCGTTGCTGCTGCCTCACCTACGGAGAGCTTCGTCTCCAGCGATGGCAAACACGAGCCGTCTAGCTGCCCCCTCTCTCCCTCCTCTTCCTATCTCCCTCTCTTTATTTCTTAAAATCTGCCTCAACATTCGCAAACCACCTCCACCTTCTCCACCTCCGGTCAAACCACCAGTGAGGTGTTCCTGTCACTCCACGCCTCCATCCACCTCACCAACTACCTCACGAGCTCTGCCACACTTCATTGACACAAGCCCCTCATTCCATTCACCGCGACAAACCCCCAGAATGCCCCTCGAACACACCCACATTCGCACGCACAAGGTGACCTAGGCATGCACGCTAAGACCACCCGTACCACCTTCGCCGTGTCAAGGAGAAGCTCCCTATGTGTTTTGATGAGGCCGCAAGGCCGTTTTCTTGTTGACAGGGGTCAGGCCTTCGGCGCCATTGATAGAGAATGAAGCAAGCTCGAGAGCTTCGTCTAGGACTCTAGGCACCAGGCTCCAGGTCCCAGGCTGTGCAGGTTTCCTTTGCGCACATCTCCAGCCTAGCTATTGGAGTCGACGACATGCAGCCTCTGCAATTGGATGCGAACGTTTGCTGTGGGAACCTACGAGGAAGGTGGGACATTTAGTCCCACCTTGGAAGATCAGGAGTGGGCATAGCTGAATAAAGTGAAAAAGTGTCATAGGCTCATTGCCTCCTGACCACGGTGTGAGGTCCCACTCACCCACCGCCTCGTCCGTGACCCCACGCTACCCAGACCTGGCTCTAACCCGTATACCCGACTAGCCTATGCACTCCTTGCTTACCACGCATGCTGGTGGGCTTAGTCCCGGGCGTGCATATCTGACCTGATAACCCAAGAAGGCTTTGGGAGAGCAGAACCTAAGAGAGAAAGGAGAGGAGAGTTCACACAGTTAGGGGGTAGGTTTTGCTCTTGCAGGGAAAGGAGAAGAAGAAGCTAAGGGTGAAGCTAAGGAAGAAGGAGGAAGTCGAAGAAGAAGCTAAGAGCTGAAGCAGAAATCAGAAGAGAGTTGAAGAGGAAAAGAGCCGCATAGTAGCTAAGGAAAGAGGAAGAAGAAAGAAGCTAAGGCTTGTAAGGCTAAGACCAGAGAAGAAGATAAAGAAGGAAGAAAGGAAGAAGAAAAGGCAAAGGAAAGAATCAAAGTTAGAGAAGAAAGAAGAAGAAATAGGAGGCAGAAGAAGAAGGAAAAATTAGAGGAAGATACTGTAGCACATCACTTATAAGACGT
The DNA here is from genome assembly GCA_037157565.1 of Thalassia testudinum. Taxonomy (NCBI): domain Eukaryota; kingdom Viridiplantae; phylum Streptophyta; class Magnoliopsida; order Alismatales; family Hydrocharitaceae; genus Thalassia; species Thalassia testudinum. Next base: position 19,935,064 of record JAZHRO010000014.1, read on the forward strand.
CTGATTTTATAATCAGATGTCCAATTTTTCATCAGCTCTCCATTATTTTTAGCTACAATTTTTTTATTCTCCATATACTTATGCTTTACATTCTTAATTAGATTTTGAGTAGTCTTATGTGTTCAATTGCATTTATTATTGAGATTAGTGCGTGAATTCCATTTGCTCCCTGTGTTCGACATCGAACTTAAACTTCGAATAATAAAATCTATTTGTTTTCAAAGCGATTTCGACCTATACTACGACGTATTTATTTTAAAACTCGATTTCTCCTTGTAAACATTTTGACGCCATTGCCGAGGAGCAATGCGCAATTCATCACTAGTCTCTGCATTATTTTGATTATATTTGAGCACTAACTTGCCCTATTTTTTCTTATTGTGATTTTGCGAGGTATTTCACGAGGAGATCTCCCGCACAAATCAACCACTCCAGGGCAGGCAACTTCTCTATTCTTCTTTAATCCATCTCCTAATCTTGGGAAGACAAGAAGGAAGCAATCAATTAGGAATCAACTACCTTATTTTTTTTTAGTAATTATCGTTTTAAAGGCAAAGTTTCCTAATTTACGAAAAGTTTTTCTCAAATCTTATTGAAGTTGAAGCGATTTCTTGAGATCCTACCCCAAAATTTCTACGCCTATTAGGGATCACGCTTAATTTCTAAACCTCCGTGAACTATGCACTTCTTGTTTGAAGTCCAAGGAGAACGTTTGTGAAAATCAAAGAGGATTGGAAATAGAGCCAAATTAGGGTTTCTACAGTAGGGTTTTGGAGTGCTAGTTCACACATGCTCTGCATAAAAGGAAACAAACCCACTCGCATCTGTGTGCTACTAAAGCCCTTGATTTAAAGGATCTAATCAAAACAAACCCTAAAATCAGGCTCTAAAATCACTTGAACCTTACAAACCTTGGACCTAATAACCTGGGAGTCAAATCAGGGTGATTTCTAGGTCTTGGCCTAGAATCATTCTGCCATCTTTAGGGCAGGTCAAGTGAAGTTGGACTACATTGTAGGCCAACCAACCTCCAAATTAGGTCAGAAGTCCAAAATAACTGCTAATTCAAATGAAATCAAAGGCACCAACTAGGACATAAAACTGATAAACTTAAGAGGTCAAGGTCCCCATTCTAGTCTACCTGGAATCTCAGTGATAAGAGAGGTCTGGTGGGGCAAACCCTGTAACCCGTGAGGACGCTCTACCGTGTAGGGGTCTTTGTGGGAATCTCCCTCTCTGGCTACCCAGGTAATTCTCAGGTGGACGACTTTCCGATCCAGGGGTATCATCCGCCTCGAACCTCCATAGTCATCCAAACATCTTTGGGTGCCTTGATTGGGTCAAAAACACATCCAGTCCCTCATCCCTTCTCTTTACAGCACACACATAGATTTTCAGTGGGATTCTCTATTCAGAACTAATCACTTTAGTCTAAGATTTGAATTCTGATTCTACATCTTGATTCCACCATCTGATCCAAATATGCAGCCTGGTTACTGAGGATTACCATTCAAGAAACCTGAGTCACAAAGATCCATGAGAGATAGGATGATTGAGGATGCCCTTGAATTTTATGAAATTGAATACAAACCCTCAAAACTAGTAGAAGACATTTAGGTTAGTGTACCAACAACAACAACCTTCATCATAAACTGTGCCCAACTGTTATTAACAGAAGCTACAAAAGGATCAACCCGAGATATTCTCATAACAGGATACATTGAGATAGAAAAATTACATAACTATGAATACCTTCAATGCATGACAAATCTTGTACTTTAGGAACAACACCAAGATGATCTTGAAGAACGGGAAGAGATGATGAGATTATTAAAACAAGTTATCAATCGGAAATACCCGTACATGCCCCAAATAGTTCATGAAACATCTTAGAATAGTATTGAGGACCAACTGGTTTCCCAAATCCTGGGTTTGAGGCACAAGGTTGTTGTGGATTCCCAACCCAGATGGAATATAACATGCCTCATCTTGAATTAGGATGGGAAGTCCCAATTGCAGGAGAACGTGATTTTGAGCCAGCCCTAGAAAACCAAAATCCTAGGTCACCAAGGATAAAATTTTGAGACTTCTGTAATGATGAGATTCAACCGAACCTCTCGGGGGTGTAAATCCTGCCTCTTATTCTGATAAGGTGATCCTCGGAGGTAATTCTAACCTAGATTCTAGTAATTCAACCCACATCCTCAGCCTAGAATCTAGATCTGAAACTTATTAGGAAGATTATGAGGCCCTGTATGACGAAGATCAAAGTTTCAATGAAGAGTATGATTCTGGGCCCTTATTTGATGAACATCCCTCTCCAACATCCTCAGAGATATAGATCGATTTTGCAGATGTCACGCCAAACTATGATACAGAAACCGAGTGGGAAGAGTGGGGTTCTGATTGGGTCATCCCTATAAGTCAAAAACCTGAGCCCAACACCTATAAGGACACCTTTTTAAGCTCAGAATCTACATATAGGCTAGACCCCAGTCAGGCTGCTGAGTCTAGATTGTATGATTTATTCTGTGGTGGAACCCCTGATCTCGAATCTCATTCAGAACTTGATTTTCACAATATCTCCGATGATTTCGAATCTTACCATGATTTCGGAGAACCTCTATTTCCTGACTACGACTAGCCAATCTATGACCTCAGCTCACATGATTCATTCTCTGACTCCCACTCTGAGGTCCTTGATCCCGAGATCACTGAGTTCAATTCAGGTTCCAATGAGATGGAATCATTTCTTTTCGATCCTCAGGAATCAAGACCAGAAAATACCGAGAGTGACTGTAACCCAGAGTTCGAATCTTTTCTTGACTCAGATTTCCCTCATCCTATAAACACTCTTCAGGCATTCACTTTTGAATTTGATAGCTACTATGAGGACTCTCTAAATGAATCCACCTGTAACTCCTTTCTAGAAGAGCCCTCATACACAATTCTTATTGAAGCCACCTCCTCCACATATACAGAACCCATCCAAACATGTTTTCAACCCCGACCCGCAACCAGACTTAATTTCTATTTTGATTCCCCTCTTACTGAGCCGATTGCAGATGATTCGCCTCCACATTTATATCGAGCTTTGAACATTGATTAGATCACAAATCATGCTTCATCATTCTCTGATCACTCCGGTTGGGTTTCCATTGATTACTTGATGGATCCCTCCTTTGACCAAGATGATTCGACTCAGCCAAACCCTGAATTCGCACTTCCACATCATTCCGAGCTCCATAGTATATGGTGGGTTTCACATCTCTTGATCTACATTTATCAACCCACCAGATTGATTGGATTTGGGATGCATCATCAGCCTGTTGATCTGAATAAGCACCTGGTTGGACCAACCAGGCTCTTGATCAAGGTGCTTGTTCTACAAAACTCAGCTAATTTGACCACTCCCTCTATATACCATTTCTCACTCGGTTAAAGGCGTTGAGTTTAGTGCTTAACGGGAGGCAACCCATCATTCCAAAAACCTAAGATCCTTCTGATTATCCATCAGTACTTCACGTCTATTGCACCCTGAGTTCGATTTTCTTAGAACAGTCGATCCCACCTCTGGTACACTGCCAGAGCTTGAAATCATCCGCATTAGTCATCCTCGACCCATTTGCCCACCCGATAAATCCTGTTCTAAGTCCCTGAACCCAACACTGTTTCACACCTTCCGTTTACAATGAGGGCATTGCAAAACATAGGCATGGGGGGGTGATAAAGTGCAAACATACAGAAATCAAGAAAATTCAGAAGGGTTCTCACAAAAAATCACATATACCAAAAGTACAAAAAAAATAGAAAATCCTAAAAAAGAACAAAAAAATATTGAGGGGAGAGAAAATTTTGAGGCCATACAAATCATAAGGAGAAAATGAGGAAAGAGTAAAATGTCAAAAAAAAGGAGCACAAAATGAAAAAGAAAAAAAAGAAATAGTCAGTAGTAAGAAATTAAGGGATTAACCGAAGTTCTAGACCATATCAAGAAAAAGAAAAATGAATGAAAAAACTGCTAATAAGGCACAAAAGAGATTAGAAGGAACGTTGATCTTAGGCCTCTTGGGCTTGACTCTTTGGCTGAAAAATTCAAGTATCTGCTAAGATCTAGATAGTCCTCAAGAGGTTCGGGAAAATGCTAAGCGTAAGTATTAGGTCTAAGGCTTAAGAAGTATTCGGCCTCGTTAACTGACCTTTGATTTGTGGGACTCGGTAACCTAAGCACCCCAATCCATACACAATCTGGTTCAGTGCGCATAACTATCAAAATCACGCAAAAAGCATTTAAATGTTCTAAAAAAGTCACTTAGATTAGGAGTGGCCAATCAACACAAGTTGATTTGGATGAGTTCCCAGCGTGGAGAGGCGAGAAATTCCCCTTGAAGATGTGTAATAACATATCGTCTCCTCGGTGCTTGTCTCCTAGGATATTTACATATCCTACCGGAGGCACGTAAGTACCCTGTGCTGGTTCAGATGCCATAGGTGGCATTATCACAAAATGTCGATTGCCAGGGTCTAGATTTAGCTACAGAATGCCATGGGTGGGATTATCTCGAAATCTCGAAAGCCAGGGTTCTGGGGGTTGCCATGGGTGGTGCTATCATGAAGCATCGATTGCTAGGGACCTTTTGAGGATTGATGATGGGGACGAGGAATCCGATACAGACCATGTTGAGAAGCCAATCCGAAGCTAAAAATAAAAAGAAAAGAGATAGAAAACTCTACAAACAAATAAATCTTATCTCTCTCTTACAAAAAACGCACTGCAAACTGAACCAAGGCTAAAATACGTTACAAGCACGAGTGCTTTAATCGCAGAGTCCAACAAACCTTAGGATAGTTCTCATGGGCCTTAAAAACCTTCACAAAGGACTGAGGCTAGAGCTAGTCAGGTTCAGATCTTGGTTGGTACTTGAGTACCTCTAGGCCTACTTTCGGCATTCTAACCTAATCAAAAAGGAAAGAGCGCTTACCATAATTTGTAAACATCAAGGAACTCATGGTCTAGAACAGAAGTTAAAACCTTAAAATTTTGCTAAGGGACTAGCAAAAGCTAGGCATGGGGGTATGATGGGAACAACATCATGCGCCCTAACTAGCTCATTTTGACCCAGAAAAGTGAACAAGAGCTCCTACATAACCAAATGGAAGTCCTAATTCCATGAATAACCATTCTGAGAGAAAGCAAGAAACAAGGGGTAAAACTGTAATTTTACCATTTTAGTACAACAACAGGATTTCTCATGTGCTAAACACAGGTTAAATGGTCTTAACAAGATAAAAAGTGGGTTGGTTCAAATAGAAAAGTGTTCATGTGAAATCTGGGAATTAAATGACTTCTTGTAACCCTAAAACAGACCCACTCAATTTAACAAGGTTATGGTCAAGATAAAATTCACCTAAAACCTCTAAAATTCATGGAAAAATATCCTCTAGGGTTTAGAACCTTCAATTTGGCCCTTAGAACCTATTTTGACCTAAATTGGGGTCTCAGTCAATTATTTACCCTAAAATGGGTTTTTATGTAACTTGCCTAGTCAAATGTGGTAAAACCTAAATTCCAACTTCACCATTAGATTCCTTAGGTCCAAATTAGGTTTGTACTAAAATTTGGACCTAAGGGGAATTCACCTTGACCTACTTTGCAAATAGGTCCAACCTAATTACATTTCTACCCCTAACTTTTGAAAACCTTTACAGAAGCCCCCTAACTTCCTCCTCATTCTTTGCAATTAGGTCCCTCTACCATTACAGCGGAGGGAACCCTACTCCGGTGAGGATTCGAGGGAAAGAACTTGATTTCTTAGAGAATCCCTTTCAAAATTGAAAGGGAGATTCTCTGAGAAATCCCCTCTCATATGAACCTAATTTGAAGCCCTAATTTGTACCCAATCTCTCATGCGAACGTATGAGAGATTTGGGTCTTCTTGGCCTTCCATCTCCAGTGACATGCTTGTGCTTAGAAGCTTGGCTTCCAAGCAAAGACCTTCTGCCAGGGGCTATAAAAGGGTGCCCAGAACATTCCGCACCTCCTTAGCTTGGATTTGGGCCAGTCTACCCTACCTTCTTCTCTCCTCACCGGCTGCAATTTCTCCACAAGCTCCAGTGGTTCCATCCTCTCTATCTCGTCGCCCAACCACAATACTAATGGTTAGGTCGCCTTCCTCTTGTTCTTCCGCGTCAGCCATACAAACGAGACGTCCCTCTGCCCCTGTCGCCGCCGCCGCCTCACCTATGGAGAGATTCATCTCCGGCAATGGAAAACATGAGTCATCTGCCATCCCTTCCCCCTTCGTCCTTAAATTAGGTTAGATAATTCCTCTCTCCCTCCTCTTACTGTTTGCCCCTTTTTATTTCTTAAAATCTGCCTCGACATTTGCAAACCACCTCCACCTTCTCCACCTTCGGTCGGACCACCGGCGAGGTGTTCTCATCTCTCCACGCCTCCATCCACCTCGCCAACTACCTCACGAGCTCCGCCACACTTCACTGACACAAACCCCTCATTCCTTTCACTACGACAAACCCCCAGAATGCCCCCTGAACACACCCACATTCACACGCACAGGGTGACCTAGGCACGCACGCTTAAGCCACCCCACACCACACCGACCATCGTACCACCTTCATCGTGTCCAGACGAAACTCCCTATGTGTTTTGACGAGGCCACAAGGCCGTTTTCTTATTGACAGGGGTTAGGCCTTCGCCGCCATTGACGGAGCACGAAGTAAGCTTGAGAGATTGGTCCAGGACTCCAGGCTCTAGGCTCCAGGTCCTAGGCTGTGTGGGTTTCCTTCGCACATATCTCCAGCCTAGCTATTAGAGTCGACAACCACGCAGCCTCTACAATTGGACGCGAACATTTGCTGCGGGTGCCTACGAGGAAGGTGGGACATTTAGTCCCACCTCAGAAGATCAGGAGCGGGCACAGCTGAATAAAGTAAAAAAGTGTCATAAGCTCATTGCCTCCTGACCACGGGGTGAGGTCCCACTTACTCATCGCCTCGTCAGCTGCCCCACGCCACACGAACCTAGCTCTAACCCCTATACCCTAATAGCTTGTGCATTCCTCACCCACCATGCATGTCGATGGGCCTGGTCCCAAGCATGCATATCCAACCTGATAACCCAAGAAGGCTCTGGGAGAGTAGAACCTAAGAGAGAAAGGAGAGGAGAGTTCACGTAGTTAGGGGGTAGGTTTTGCTCTTGCAGGGAAAGGAGAAGAAGAAGAAGCTAAGGGTAAAGCCAAGAAAGGAGGAAGCCGAAGAAGAAGCTAAGGGCTAAAGTAGAAATCAGAAGAGAGTTGAAGAGGAAAAGAGCTGCAGAGTAGCTAAGGAAAGAGGAAGAACAAAGGAAGAAGAAAGAAGCTAAGGCTCGCAAGGCTAAGACCAGAGAAGAAGACATAGAAGGAAGAAAGTCAGAAGAAAAGGCAAAGGAAAGAATCAAAGTTAGAGAAGAAAGAAGAAGAAATAAGAGGTAGAAGAAGAAGGAAAAATTAGAGGAAGATACTGTAGCACATCACTTATAAGACATCTGATTTTATAATCAGATGTCCAATTTTTCATCAGCTCTCCATTATTTTTAGCTACAATTCTTTTTATGCTCCATATACTCATGCTTTACATTCTTAATTAGATTTTGAGTAGTCTTATGTGTTCAATTTGCATTTATTATTGAGATTAGTACGTGAATTCCATTTTCTCCCTATGTTCGACCTCGGACTTAAACTTTGAGTAATAAAATCTATTTGTTTTCAAAGCGATTTCGACCTATACTACGACGTATTTATTTTAAAACCCGATTTCGCCTTGCAAATACCTTGCTTTCAACACTTTAGGATAGTGCCACCCATAGCATTTTGTAGCTAAACTTAGGCCCTGGCAGTTGATATTTCAGGATAATCCTACTCATGGCACTTGAACCAGTACAAGGTGCTTACATTTCCCCAATAGGATATTTAGATATCTTAGGAGACAAGCACTGAGGGGATGATATGTTATAACACATCTTCAAGGTGAGTATTTTTCATTTCGCCTCTCCACATTGGGAATTCGTCCAATCAACTTGTGCCTTTGAGCTTCTCCTAAGCTAGACCTTCAGGAAAACATTTTTCAGAATAGAACACTTTTGGCATTATACTTCATTAAGCACACTAAACTAGACTAGTGTGTGATTTTTGGGTGCCTAGGTTACCAAGTCCCGTAAACCAAAGGATAGGTAACGGAGCCAAATAATCCCTGAGCCTTAGACTTAACATCAGCTTTGCACTTTCCTCAACCTCTTGAGGAATAATCCAGTTCCTAACAAATATGTGAGTGTTTAAGCCCTATAATAGGCCCAAGAGGCCTAAGGTTGGTATCTGTCACTTATCTCTTAAGATTTAGCCCTTCAGGTTTTAATTCATCATCTGATCCAGCTTAGAACTTAGGTAAGTTCCATACTCAATTGCAGGGACTATCACCATTTTTTTTTCTGTTGTTTGCTCCTTTTCTTTATTTTCCTTCCCTCCTCTTTTTCCTCCTCAAGAATGATTTTTTCATTCAGTTCAAAAAATTTTCCTCCACTTTTTTTGGATGAAACCCCTCCATGAATTGAATTTCACAGCGTTTTGCACTTTAATACCCCCCTAAGGCTAAGATTTGCAATGTTCTCATTGTAAATTAGGTGGGTTCGAGTTCAGCTTAGATTGTACATTAGAATAGGTTTGGGTGGGTGGCGAATGAGTCAAGATGACTATGGCAGACGATTTCAAGCTCTGATACATGTATCAAAGGTGGAGTTGGCTATTCTAATGTACGAACCCTAAAGTGCAATATGACTTTAGCTTAAAGATAGGTCAGAAGGGTCTCGGGCTTTTCATAAGATGGGTTGCCTCCCGTTAAGTGCTAAGTTTAATGCCATTAGCTGAGTGCAATGTGAATCAGGGAGAATGGAGATCAAAATATACCATAGCTAGATTCGAATTGGTGAATTTGAGGAATGATTTTAGTCTCTGACTGTTCACAACAAATGGTTTTGAGTCATGGCTGAGTCCACTGATTTTGACAGCTTCATTTTCGAAGATTCTTCGGATGAGAAAGGGTTTACTCCATTTTGATCTTAGCTTTCTTAGGAGGAGCTTGATCTTGGCATCAAAAAGGAGCACTTTCTGACCAGGATGGAATGATTTTCTCAATATGTGCTTGTCATGGAAGGCTTTGACCCGCTCTTTGTAGATACGCGAGTTCTCATAGACATCATTGCATAGCTCCTCGATCTCCCTCATTTGCAATTAGTGATGGTTTCCAGTCTTCATGAGATCTAGGTTCCACTTCCATATTTCCCAGTAGGCCTTATGCTCCATCTCTACGAGGAGGTGACATGACTTCCCGTACACGAGCCTGAATGGTGACATCCCTAACTGGGTCTTATGGGTTGTCCTATAGACCCACAAGGCTTTCAGAAGTCGGGTGGACTAATCTTTCTTATCAGGTCAAGCAGTGACCTGAACGATTTTCTTGATCTCTCGATTGGATAGCTCAGTCAATCCATTAGTCTGGGGGTGATAAGCAGTCGAGATACGATGCGACAACCCATACTTTTCATTAGGAATTGGAAGTGCACATTTGCAAAGTGAGACCCACCATAGCTGATGATGGCCTTAGGAACCCTAAATCTGGAAAAGATGTTCTCCTGAATGAATTAGAGAATAACTTTTTGATCATTCATTATTATGGTTACGACATCAATCCATTTCGAGTCGTAGTCAACAGGAAGTAAGAGTACTTGAAGCCATTAGATCTAGGAAAGGGTCCCATAAAATCAATTACCTATATGTCAAAGATCCCGACATGATAATCGGATTCAAGGGCGTCATATTGCGCGGGCTTATGTTGCCAAGAGTCTGACAACGGGCACTTGCCCTATAGTAGGGTTGTGCATCTTTGAACATAGTGGGCTAAAATAACCCACAGTGGAGGATCATTACTGCGGTTTTATGCCCAGAGTAATGGCCACCATAGGCCTGGTCATGACAGAAAGAGATGACATCATTGACCTCGTCACCGGGAATGTATCTTCGGATTACTTGGTCATTACCAATGTGAAATAGATAAGGATCTTCCCAGACATGGTACTTGGCATCGAAAATCAACTTGTCTTGCCAGGAAGTTGCCTAATCAGGAGGAACTTCTCCATAACCAAGTAATTCATGATATCAAAGAACCAGGGAAGTCCATTAATGGTCAAGAGATGTTCATCTGGAAAATGATTGGTAATAGGTTTGGACAGGTCAATGATCGAAGAAGGCGTAACAAATGGTCAACTACAACATTCTGCTTTCTCGCCTTGTCACAAATTTTGAGATTGAATTCTTACAACAGCAAGAACCATTGGATTAATCTAAGTTTCGCATCCTTCATAAACAAGTGCCTCACCGCAGTGTGATCCAAGTAGATGATGACATGGGATCCCAGGAGCTATGATCTGAATTTCTCTAGGTCGAATACTGCAGCAAGTAGCTCTTTCTCCGTAATCGTGTAATTATACTGACCCTCCTCCAATGTCTTGCTGGCATAATATATTACCACCAATTTCCTGCCGATTTTCTGCCCTAGCACTGCTGCTACTACGTAGTCAGACGCGTCGCACATGATCTCGAACGGTTGAGACCACTTAGGGGATTGTAGGATTGGAGCTTGGGTAGCTCGATCATGCAGGATTTCAAATTCATGAATGCACTCACTTGACATCTCGAGAGGCATGTCCTTTGAGAGAAGATTTGTTAAGGGGCATGCAATTTTAGAAAAATTAGATATGAATCGACGATAGAAACCGACATGCCCTAAAAACGAATTGATGTTTTTGACCAAGGAAGGCACAAGCAATTTGCAAATCAAATTTACCTTAGCTCGATCAACTTGGATACCTCTCTCAGATACGAGGTGTCCAAGCATATTGCCCTCAGAACCGTAAAGTGGCTCTTTTCCCAGGAGAGAACCAGGTTCACGTCGATGCATCTTCGTATGATATGGACCAAGTGCAGGAGGAAATCATCAAAAGATTGACCGAAAATTGAGAAGTCGTCCATGAAGACTTCCAAGTATTTACCAACCATATCAGAGAACATTGCTAGGATGCATTGCTGAAAGGTAGCAGGTGCATTGCATAGCCTGAATGGCATCCTGCGGAACACGTACATACCATAGGTGCAGGTAAAGGTGGTCTTTTCTTAGTCTTCCAGATGGATTGCTACTTGGTTGTATCCAGAGTACCCATCTAGGAAATAGAAAATTTGATTTCTTGCTAATTTCTCTAGAATCTGATCAATAAACAGGAGAAGGAATTGGTCTTTCTTCATGGAGGCATTCAGTTTTCGATAGTCTATGCAGACTCTCCATGAGTTTGCTATTCGAGTCGGGATGGTTTCTCCAAATTCGATCATAATCATGATGAGTTCGACCTTTTTAGGCACAACTTGGATGGGGCTCACCCAACATTTGCTAGAGATAGAGTAGATGATTCCTGCATCGAGTCACTTGATAATCTCTTTTTTCATGACCTCCTATAGATTTGGGTATAGTTTTCTCTACATTTCTCGAGATGGTCGTGAGCCCTCTTCGATATAGATACGATGTGTGCAATACAAGGGACTTATTCCGGTCAGGTCATCTAGAGTCCACCCAATAGCACTTCGATGCTATTGGAGTATAGAAATCAGTTTTGTTTCTTGATCAGAAGTGAGTCGAGAGTTGATAATCACAAGAAATGTTTGATTTAAACCCAAAAATATGTATTTCAGATGATCTGGGAGGAGCTTTAATTCAAGCACAGGATTATTAGCAGCAGGTGGGGGTTCGGGATTGGCCTCAGAAGGCAGAGTGGAAGCTAGGGATAGATCTAGATCAGCTTTAGGGTCCTCAATCTATGGGTCAAAATCTTCTTGTGGTTGAGGCTCTAGGAGAATTGAGTTTTCCTCTATAATCAGGTTCTCAACCAAGGAACTTATGTCATAAACTTCTTCGATTGCCCCATAGTTTATTCCTATCTGGGCCTTAAAGATATAGATCGTCAATGTCTTATTCATGAATTTCAACTAGATTTGGCCCTCTTCGCAATTTATATTCACCTTAGTTGTGGCTAGGAATGGTCTCCCTAAGACAATTGGTGTGTCTTGATGAGAAGCTCATCATGATCTCTAATTACCTCTGATTAACTAGTCTTCCTAATTAATCAGCTAGGATTATGTGAATATATGGGTTAATTATTAAATAAGGGATAAATAGTAAGGGACCTTAAAATAAGTTAAAAATGCTATATTATCATCCAATTAATATTATTAATAATCTAATTAATAATTGGACTCGAAATATTATTAATAATTCATTTAATTAATGTGTTAACTAACTTAAACATAATATATACCTAAGTATGTAAAAACTTAAGTAACATTAAATAAATTAATCTAAAAAGGTCAAAAATGTAAATTCAAGGTCTAAATATAATAGTTGTCTTATTTATAATCATATATAAAAAGTTGAAAAAGATTTAAATTAAAATAAACCTTGAAAACTTGAGTTTACATTTTGGTCCATAGATTTTATTTCATTCGGGTCCCTATTTTCCACTTAGGTCCTTAGGATTCACTACAAATAGGTCCCTAGACTTCTTCTTCTTCTCTTCTTCACCCGACTAAACAGCCGACGCCTGAAGGTGCAGTCACCATTTAATCATCGCCACTATGACGTCATTTCTTCTTTTCCAAGCTCCTGGAGCTTGCGCTCACCATCCCATTTTCATCCACCGGTCTGGATGACATCTAAATCCTAATTTAGGGTTGGAGATAACCTCACCGGCGTCGGAGAAGATGCTGGTGGTTATCCTCCTCCTAGCCACAAATGCTTCCAGATTCCACCTCCTTCTTAGTCACTGTCGACTGTAAATACCCCTTGACACCCCTGATTTCCAGCAAGTTGGCTCCCTTCCCTTTTCTTCACTGTAGCTGACTTCGATAGGCTATTCATTCCACAACTTTGGCAAACTTCCACCACTCCATTCGACTTCATCCATCTTCAACAGCTTTGGAACTCTGCCGAAGTCAGCCGTGTCTTCTAACAAGCGCTAACTAGGAGCCCCCCTCTGCTTCACCTCACAATCGCCGTCGGAGATCTTTCAACAACCGTCTGATTTCCTCCTTCGTTATGAGCCGTCGACGGAGATCCTCTAACCCCTTCGTCCTGGTAACAGCAGACTAGGAGTAGGAGTAGGAGTAGGAGTAGGTTACTTTAGTTAGTTAGGTAGGTTAGATAGCCGTAATGTTAGATTTAGATTTCATCTTCCTTAACTCCAGCGAGCTCCTTGAGCTTGTTAGGAGCATTAATTTCATCTTTTTAAGTCATTTTCCATCTTCTTCTATATTCCATGATCATTTCCATCACATTTAATTACTAATCTGATCACTAACTCGCCTAAACCACTTCCACCTCCACTGACTACTTCTGCTGTCCATGGCAGCAGTAGTTGAGCTATAATCCACCGTCATTGGATCCTCCATCACCTATTCATCTTCTAAGGATCCTAACCATCTCTATAATTTGAGTAAATACCATATATAATGCAAATGCCTAAATCTAATTAAGCTTTTGAGCTCACTGTCAATGGTGGCTCAGGAGTAGTTGAAATTCTTAATTATATATATATTTATGATCTCAAATATCTATTGACCTATTTTCTCCACTCAATTGAGTGGGAAAACAAGTCCTGAGCATTAACCAACTCAGACTTCATAAGAATGGAATTCACTAATAAATCTTTGTTCTAATGATTAATTGAAGAATTTAACTTGATCCTGAGGTTTCTTGTGACCTCAGGAACCTTTTCAAATCATTAATGGCATATTTTCACATTTTGTATCACAAATTCACTTTTTCTGGACTCACCGAAGCTCTGACGAGCTCCGACGAGTCAAAATCAGTTCTTCAGCCTGTAGAACATAATGAGTAACCCCAGATCAATGAAAGAAGGATTACTAATTAATTTGAGAGTGTTTATTTGAGATTTGAAAGACTGGAGTTGTTGTTAGGCATTCATCTTCTCCAACTCTGCCAGAGTTGGAGAAGTCTATTAGTTACTTTAAGAAGCAATTAATAGGTCTAGAAGCTTCAGTGCTGTGCACTGAACTCATTTTTGTGCTTAAATCAGTATAACAACCTCTGGGTTCTGATGAACAAACCACTTCAGAAGCTCAGGCGATGAGCTTAAAACCCTAGGAATTTTAGTTAAAACACCTATTTAAGGGTCTGAGCATGTTTCTGAGAGTGAAAGGAAGTTATTTTAGGTGTTAATTTCATTTGAAAAGGTTTAAATGAGAAAGTCAAAACTTGAGGTTCTACAGTCAAACTTGAGTTTGATTCCTTGATTATGGATTCAATCTGATGCATTGATGAGTTTGAATTGATTCTAAGATATCTATGAACGATTTTAAAGTGATTTGAGTGAACTCTGATGTATAATTAGATTGGATTTCAATTTTTGCCAGTTTGGGTTGTTTTTGAACCCAAACTAATGGTAGTGGGTTTTAGATGACATTTGATTGTAAATTTTGCCCAGATGAATTGGTAACAACCTTCAGAAGCTATTTTAAACGATTAAATAGATCTTAAGTTGTCTGTTAGGTCTATTTAATGTCTGAATTACACTTCCTGAAGCTTCCAGAGAAGCTTTGAGCTTCTGTACACTTCCTAAAGCTCATGAGAGCTTGATAACCTCACCAGTAGCTGCGGAATTCACTCTATAACCCATTTAGAACATCAACTGAGAGTTAAAGTCCAGTTTGAGGACTTAGAGTAAAGAAAACCACTATCCAGGCCTTTTTATACCATAGAAAACATCTATCTTCGCCCTCCAAATCGAAGAGCAAACTTCCCCTTCACATTAAATTGACACTTTAATCTTGTAGAGCAACTCCAGAGCTTTCCAGCAAGCTTTTATTTGCTTGGAATGGAGCTCTGAGGTGCTGGGAATTGTCATTTGAAGTTTGCTCTGGGAGGGGAAATGATAGTCCCACATTGGTTATCTTTGAATGGGTGCCTGGGTATACAACTCTTTTGTTACATAGGCATTTCAATCGTCAGTGCTCGACGCATGGTTACCAATTGAGGATGAGCATTGTGTGTGTGGGGGCCCTGGGAGGGCGTGTGTGAGGCCTGGGAGGCGTGAATCGATTTGGTTCGAAACTCTGAACCGAAAAATAAATCGAACTATAAATGAATCAGGCTTGGACCTAGTAGGGTTTGGTCCCACCCTGAAAAGGGTACTGTGTATCCCCGAATGGTCCAAGCTGCCAATAAATAACCTAATTTTTGGTTGAGGAGGAAAAAAACCCGATTCAGCTTAGAAGGCTAAGTGTTGAAGAAGAAAATGCTAAGGCTAAGTGTTGAAGAAGAAAATGCTAAGGCTAAGTGTTGATGAAAGGCTCATAAGGCTAAGGAAAATGCTAAGGAAAGAAGGTAAGGAAAGATGCTAAGGAAAAAGAAGAAGAAGGAGCAAAGGAAGAGAAGGAAGGAGAAGGAAAATAGGAGAATTCATAGAAGAAAGAGAAGGCTGAATAGGCACTAAGAGATAAGGCAGAGAAGGAAGAAAGAGGAAGAAGAGAAGAGCTCGAGAAAATAAGAGAAAGATAAGAGAGAAATAAGAGAAAAGTTTAAAAGATAAGTAAAAGAAAAGAGAAAAGATAAAGAGAAAGGTAAAGAAGAAAGAGAGAGAGAGGCTGAAGATAAAGTGAAGAAAAGAAATAGTTTCTTGCATTATTTTTAATTCCTTTTTCATTTTAATGTTGTAATAAGGCACATTTCAATTAGTAGAACTTTCTATTGCCTTAATTTCTTTGAAATAAAAAGAAAATTAACATGTTTACTTGTCATTTAAGAAGATCATTTGTGTAAATATGTTTTCTTTTGGAATTTTACATATTTCTTAATTTTAAATCATTAACCAAAATTCATGTTGTTAAAATTAACTTAATTATACCTCCTATGAGTTGTTTAAACTGATTGGTGAATTCTGAATAAATCATACCTCCTAGCGAACTGCCTGGACTCAACCAGTTAAAGTAATAAAATCTAAATTGTTAGGTTAACTTGACCTTATACTACTCAATCGACACAAATTCGAGTTAACCTAAGTTACTTTCCTCTACACATAATTAAGCTCAATTAACTTAATTAATTGTGTTGAGGAGTAGCACGATCATTTTAATGGCGCTGCTGTCGGGGAGGTTATCTTTTAATTCAACAAAATAGTCCCTGGTATAATTTTGTTTAATAATAATTTTGGTGCCATAGGAGGTAACTGTAATTATATTCACTATTTTTAGTGTTTTGTTTTAATTAGTTGTTTTTTGTTTTGGTTTTCTGTCTTCTTTTTAGGTTTACCTTTGCGGGTAATCTCAGGAAGATGGCGGGTTTTCTTAGCATTGTTTTTTCCATTATAAATACTATTGTAAGTATTTCTTTTCTTAGTCTTTAGTTAGTTTGAATTGTTGCATTTAGTTAGATAAAAAATTAAAAAAATACAAAAATACATTCTTTTCTGACTAGCAGCAGCATGATATAGGCATATACTCTTAGGAGTGCATTTTATCTGCTAGTATTTTTCTATCTGACTCGGGAAATTTTTACTATTTTTCTCGCATCAGCGGGAAAACACACAAAGAAAACTGCGTAGATCCCTGTCCTGGAAATAATAACAAGACCACATATATTCTTTGAAAATACTTAAAAAGCGGTCACTTTAATTCTTTCGATCATTGTTGATGTGGTCTCGATCGTGTTTTAATAGTTAATTACGTCGTAGTATAGATGATCAAGCGTTGCCAACAAATAAAAGTTTTATTACTTGAAAACCTAAGTATCCAAGGTCGAACATAGGGAGCAATTGGAATTTATTACTAATCTCAAGAATGTAATTGAACACTTTAATTACTCAAAACTTAATTCAAATATAAATGCATGAGTTTGAAAAGTAATTGTGGCAAAAGGAAAGAATTTGGACATCTAATCATGGGATTAGACGTCTTAAAAATATGTCTCCCTTCTCTTATTCTTCTTCTGATTTTCTTCCTTTCTTCTTCTTTGTGCTTCTTTCTTCTCTGCAGTTGCCTTGCTTCTTTCTCCTTTTCTCTGCAGTTTCTTTCTCTCTACAGGTCTTCTTCTTCTTCCTTGGCTCTACTTCCTTTGCTTCCTTGGTGCTGTTTCCCTTTGGCCTCACTTCTTTTCTACCTTGCCTTTCTTTTTCTCTTCTTTCTTCTTCAGTTCCTCTTTTCTTTTTCCTTTGCCTCTTCCTTTCCTTCTCTTTCCTCTGCGAAGGCTTCCTTCCTTCTTCTTCCTTTTCTTTGCTAGCAGCAGCTAAGTGTTAGCTTCTTTTCTCCTGTCTGCCTTCCCTACACAAACCACAGAGGAGCAAAACCTATCCCTCTACCCACACCCACGCATCTCTCTCTCTCTCTGTAAACCACTCCTTAGCATGCTCTCCTAGAGTCGGGTAAATGGGTCGGATCGCGCGCCCGGGTCCAGGCGCACCTGCGTGAGGGTGGTGCGCGAGGAGTGCTCAGGGTAGTGTCGGGTCAGGTCGCCAGATCCGTGTGGTGAAGTCACGGATGAGGCGGTGAGAATAGGTGAGGGACCTCACCCCATGTGCATTCGGAGACAACGAGTTCATATCACAAAAACAATATAACTCACTCCAGCACTTTGTGACTTAACGATGTGGGACTAATGTTCCACCTCTATTTCACGCGCACCCATTGGAGTACATCCTTCAATTGCCACTACTGCAGACTTTGCAGCATCTCTTGCTGGAATAGAAGTCTTCGCGATACCTCCCCGAGCTAGCTGGACCTGGAGCCCTAAAGAATTGCAGCCTGGAGCAAGCAAGAAGCTTCTTCGAGTCACCGCTAATGGCGGCCGAGGCGTGAAATCTGTCTACCACAAAAAGAGCCTCACGGCTTGATCAGATCATTGGGGGACCTTTACCGTGTCACGGCGAAGGTGAGGAGCTAGGTGGCTGGCCGCGGGGTGTCCTAGGGGTGCGTGCTTAGGTCGCCCTGTGGCTGGATGGATGGGTGTGATCGGGGAGTAGTTGTGGAGGCGTAGAGGGTCTATGGACGGGCGGAGGTTATTCAGTGAGGTGAGGCAGAGGTTATGTGATGGTTGGCGAGACGTGTGGGGCTGTGGAGCGATGGGAGTGTCTCGCCGGAGGGTGGTTGGAGATGAGGAAGGTGGCAGTGGATAGGGAAGGTCAAGGGGTGGTTGCGTGAAATAAAGTGAGGGAAATGATAGAGGGGATAGAGAAGAATAGTTTTAACCTAACTAAAGGGATGAAGGGGACGAGAAGGCGGTCGGCAGTACCTTCTGTCGCCTGAGAAGAAAGTGTCCAATGGAGGAGGACGACGGCGACGACGGGGCTAGGGCAGCTCACGCGGGTGTTGCGTGATGCGGAGGAGGATGAGAAGGACGGCCCTGCCACTGGTTTTGTGGCAGAGCGATGAGGAATAGGAGGGGGGCTCGCCGGAGCTCGCTAGACCCCTCGGCTGGAGAAGAAGATGAATTTGAGGTGAAATCCCAGCCAAGTCGAGCTGAGGAAGTGCAACCGGAGTTGGGGTTTAATTTATAGGTGCTGGCCGTGCTTTTGGTGCGTGAGGGGCACACCTTCTGCCACCGACGTCTCGCCGGAGATGGAAGGTAGTTAGATACCCAAATCTCTCGTGCGTTCGCATGAGAGATTAGGTGCAAATCAGGGGTTGTGATCGGGCTCAGATGAAAGGGGATTCCTCAGAGATTCTCCCTTCCAATTCTGGAAGGAGATCTCTGAGAGATCAGAGAGTATCCCCCCTGCCTTCCTCGCCGGAGAAGGATTCCTCCCCAATAATGGCAGAGCGACCTGATTGTAAAATTGGCGAGAAAGTTAGGGGGGTTCATGTGATGGTCTTCAAAAGATAGGGACCAAAATGTGATTGGGTGTACTAAATTGCAAAGTAGGTCAAGATGACCTCCCCTTAGGTCCAAATTTTGGCACAAACCTAATTTGGACCTAAGGTATCCAATAGTGAAGTTGGATTTTAGGTTTGACCACGTTTGACTAAACATTTTGCGTAAAAACCAAATTAGGTCAATTGATGAGTTAGGACCCTAATCTAGGTTAAACTAGGTTCCAAGGGCCAAATTGAATGTTCTAAACCCTAAGGGATATTTTTTCATGAGTTTTAGAGGGTTTACTTGATTTTTATCTTGACCAGAACCTTGTTGAATTAAGCGGGTCTGTTTTAGGGTTACAAGATGTCATTTAATTCCTGGATTGCACATGAACCCATTTCTGATTGAATCAACCCACTTTTTATCTCATTTAGACCATTTAACCTATGTTTTGTCTCTGATAAATCCCGTTTATGTACTGCAATGGTAAAATTATAGTTTTAACCTTTATTTCATGTTTTCTTTTCAGAACACTTATTCCTCCAATTATGCCTTCTTCTAAGTTGTGTAGGAGCTTTTATTCTCTTTATTAGGTCAAAATGAGCTAGTTATGGCTCATGATGAGGCTCTCATCATACCCCCATGCCTACCTTTTGCTAGTCCTTTAGCAAAATTTTAAGGTTTTAACTTCTGTTCTAAACCCTAAGTGTCTATCATCAATTATGATAAGTGCTTTTCTTTTTCTTTTGTGATTAGGTCAGAATGCCGACAATAGGCCTAGAGGTACTCAAGTACAACTTCTGTTCTAGACCCTAAGTGTCTATCATCAATTATGATAAGTGCTTTTCTTTTTCTTTTGTGATTAGGTCAGAATGTCGACAATAGGCCTAGAGGTACTCCAGTACCATCCAAAATCCGGACCTAACCCGCTTTAGCCTCAATCCTCCGCAAAGGTTTTTAAGGCCCACAGAAACTAACCTAGGGTTTGTTGGACTCCGCGGTTAAAGCACCCGTGCTTGAGACATTTCTAGCATAGGTTCAGTTTGCAGTGCATTTTTGTAAAAGAGAGACAGAAGATTATTTGTTTGGAGAGCTTTCTCTCTCTTTTCTTTTTATTTCTAGCTTTGGATTAGCTTCTCAACATGGTCTGTATCAGATTCCTCGTCCCCATCATCAATCCTCAAGAGTCCCTGGCTATTGATGCTTCGAGATAGCACCACCCATGGCAACCCCCAGAACCCTGGCTTTCAAGATTTTGAGATAATCCCGCCCATGGCGTTCCGTGGCCGAATTCAGACCCTGGCGATCGACATTTCATGATAATGCCGCCCATGGTATCTGAACCAGCAGAGTGCTTACATGCCCCCAGTAGGATATTTAAATATCCTAAGAGACAAGCACTGAGGAGATGATATGTTGTTACGCATCTTCGAGGGGAATTTCCCACCACTCCGTACTGGGAACTCGTCCAAATCAACTTGTGTTGATCGGTTGCTCCTAATCTGGCTGACTTTTTTCAGAACATTAAACACTTTTGCGTGGTTTGGATATTTATGCGCACTGAACGAGACTGTATGTGAATTTGGGTGCTTAGGTTACTGAATCCTGTAAATCGAAGGTTAGTTAACGAGGCCAAATACTTCCTAAGCCTTAGACCTAATACTTAAGCTTCTCATTTTCCCCAACCTCTTAAGGATTATCCAGATCTTAGCGGATACGTGAATTTTTAAGCTAAAGAATCTAGCCCAAAAGTCCTAAGACCAGCATTCCTTCTAATCTCTTTTTATGTCTCCTTAGCACTTTTCTTTTATTTCTTTTCTTGATCTGGTCTAGAACTTCAATTAATTCCTTAATCTTTTACTAATGACTATTTTTTTCTTTTTCATTTTGTGCTCCTTTTTGTCATTTTTTCTCTTTTTCTCCTCCTTATAATTATGTGGCTTACAAAATTTCCTCCCTCCCCCTTTTTTTTGTTCTTTTTCATAATTTTTCAATTTTTTGTATTTTTGACATATGTGAATTTTTTGTGAGAATCCTTCTGACTTTTTCTTGGTTCTGTATGTATGCACTTTATCACCCCCCCATGCCTAAGTTTTGCAATGTCCTCATTGTAAACAGAGGGTGTGAAATAGTGTTGAGGTCAGGGACTTAGAACAAGATACATCTGGTGGGTGAACGAGTCAGAAATGACTGATGCAAACAATTTCAAGCTCTGGTACGTGTACCAGAGGTAGGATCAACTATCTAAGGCTGAACTCAAGGTGCAATGGACGTGGAGTACAGACAGATAATCAGACGATCTCTATTTTTGGAATGACGGGTTGCCTCTGGTTAAGCGCTAAATTCAATGCCTTCAGTCGAGCAGAACATGGGGTGGAGAGGGAGTAGTCAAATCAGCAAAATTTTGTAAAAAAAGCACCTTGATTAAGAGCCTGGTTGGTCCAACCAGGTGCTTGTTTAGATCAGTAGGCTGATGATGCAGCCCAAACCCAATAAGTCTGGTGGGTTGATAGATGTAGATCAACAGATGCGGAGCCGACCATATGCAATGAAGTTCTGAGGGATGTGGAAGTGAAAACTTGGATTTAGGCTGAGTCGAATCAGCCTGGTCAGAGTAGGGTTCCGAAAAATAATCAATGTATGGTGTGGAGACCCTACAGGGGTGATCAAAGAATGATGGCTCCTGTTTTTCGGTTTGATCAATACCCGATACCTGGTATAGATATGGAGTTGAATCATCTGTAAACGACTCAGTGAGAAGTGAATCGGAATAGAAATTGAGTCCGATTGCGGGTTGGGGTAGAGAACGGGTTTTGATTGATTCTATATATGTGGAGCAGGTGGCTTCAAAGAGAATTCGCTTGTTATAATTAGGAAGCAGATTTTCTCCGATGTTATGGTCAGATTCGAAATCGTTGGAGAGTTTGCGAAAATCAAAATCTGAATGAGATTCAAGATCATGAATTCCACCACAGAATAACTCATATGCTGTAGATTCAGCAGCCTGACTGGGGTCTAGCCTAGATGTTAATTCTGAGCTTAACAAGGTGTCCCTATTTTGTAGAAGCTCAGGTTCTAAGCTGGTAGGGCAGACCCAATTGAAACCCCACTCATCCAACTCCTCGGTTTCTGTATCGTAAATTGGCATGACTTCCGAAAAATCGATTAGTTCCTCTGAGGATGTTGGCGAGGGATATTCATCAAATAGAGGCCCAAAATCATATTCTTCATTGAAAGATTGATCTTCCTCATATGGGGCCTTGAAATCTTCCCAATAGGTTTCAGATCTAGGTTCTGGGCTTAGTGTGTGGGTTGACTTACTAGAATCTAGGTCAGAATAACCTTCGAGGGTCACCTTATCAGAATAAGGGACGGAATTTACACCCTCGAGAGGTTCAATTCTACTCTCATTATTGCAGGAGTTTTGGGATTCTAAGCCTGGTGATTTATGGTCTAGAGTGGGATCAACATGGTGTTTTCCTGCATTTGGAGCTTCCCAACCTTCTTCAATATTAGGCACATTGTATTCTATCTGGGTTGGGAATCCACAACCATTTTGTGCCTCGAACCCAAGATCAGATTGATCCTCGATGTTTTCCCAAGATGGTTCATCCTCTGTTTATGGTATATACGGGTACTTCTAGTCGATAATTTGTTTTACTAATCTCTTTATCTCTTCCCATTTTTCAAGACTATCTTGGTGTTGCTTCCAAAGTCAAGGATTTGTCATACATTGAAGGTATTCAAGATTGTGCAGTTTTTCTATCTCAATGTATCCAATAATGAGCAAATCACAGGTTGATCCTTTTGTGGCTTCTGCCAATAGTACTTGGGCACAAGTTATGATAAAGGTTGTGGTTGTTGGGACATCAACCTGAATGTTTTCTACTGGTGTTGAGGTTTTGTCTTCCCTCTTATAGAATTTCAGGGCATCCTCAATCATCCTATCTCTCATGGATCTCCGATATTCAGGTTTCTTGAATGGTAGTCCTAAGTGGTTTGGCTGCATATTTGGATCAGGTGGTGGAATCAACATGTAGAATAGGAGTTTGAGTCAAGATATAGAATCAAGTTATGAAGCGATTAGATCTGAATAACGAGTCCCGCTGAAAATGTATGTGTGTGCTTTAAAGAGAAAAGATGAGGGACTGGAGATGTTTTTGACCCAATCAAGACACCCAAAGACGTTTGGATGACTATGGAGGTTCGGGGCGGATATTACCCCTGGATCAGAAGATCGTCCACCTGAGAATTACCTAGGCAGCCAGAGAGGGAGAGTCCCACAAAGACCCCTACACGGTAGAGCGTCCCCACGGGTTACAGGGTTTCCCCCACCCAACCTCTCTTGTCACTGAGATTCCAGGTAGACCAGAATGGGGACCTTGACCTCTTTAGTCTACCACTTTTATTTCAAAGGTGCTTTATGGTTCTCACTTGAACTTTAGATGTTTTGATGTTGTGACCTAATTTAGAGGTTGGTTGACCCAAGGGGTTAACTTCACCTGACCTGTCCTATAGATGGTAGAATGATTCTAGGCTTGGGACCTAGAGATCACCCTGATTTGACTCCCAGTTTATTAGGTCCAAGATTTTAAGATTCAAGTGATTTTAGAGCTCAATTTTTCTTAGGATTTGTCTTGTTTAGATCTCTTCAATCAAGGGCTTGGGTGGCACACTGATGCGGGAGGGTTCATTTCCTTTTATGCAGGCATGTGTGACTAGCACTCCAAGATCCTACTGTAGAAACCCTAATTTGGTTCTATTTCCAATCCTCTTTTTCACAAAAATTCTCTTTGGACTTAAAAGCAAGAAGTGTGTTGTCCGCTGAGATTAAGTGTGATTTCTATTAGGCACATGAATTTGTGGGATAGAATCTAAAAAAAAAAAAATTGCTCCAACTGCAAGAAGATTTGAAAATTTTTTCGCAAAGTCAGGAAACGTTTGCCTTAAAGATGGTGATTACTATGGAAAGAAGGCAATTGATTCCTAAATTAATTTTCTTCCTTTTGTCTTTCAAAACTTAGGGGATAGTTTAAGGAAGAAAAGAAATTACCAGCCCTGGAGTGGTTCACTTACAGGAGGGATTTTCTTGTGAAATACCTGCAAGATCACAACAAAGCAAAGTAGGGCAAGTTAGTGTTCAATATGATAAAAAAAGAACGTAGAGACTAGTGATAAATTGCGCGTTGCTCCCTGGCAACGGCGCCAAAACGTTGACGTGGTCTCGATCGTGTTTTAACAGTTAATTACGTCGTAGTATAGATGATCAAGCGTTGTCAACAAATAAAAGTTTTATTACTCGAAAACCTAAGTATCCGAGGTTGAACACAGGGAGCAATTGGAATTTATTACTAATCTCAAGAATGTAATTGAACACTTTAATTACTCAAAACTTAATTCAAATATAAATGCATGAGTTTGAAAAGTAATTGTGGCAAAAAGAAAGAATTTGGACGTCTGATAATTGGATCAGACGTCTTAAAAATATGTCTCCCTTCACTTATTCTTCTTCTTCTTCTGATTTTCTTCCTTTCTTCTTCTTTGTGCTTCTTTCTTCTCTGCAGTTGCCTTGCTTCTTTCTCCTTCTTTTCTCTGCAGTTTCTTTCTCTCGGCGGGTCTTCTTCTTCTTCCTTGGCTCTGCTTCCTTTGCTTCCTTCCTTGGTGCTGTTTCCCTTTGGCCTCGCTTCTTCTTTTCTACCTTCCCTTTCTTTTTCTCTTCTTTCTTCTTCAGTTCCTCTTTTCTTTTTCCTTCACCTCTTCCTTTCCTTCTCTTTCCTTTGCGAAGGCTTCCTGCCGTCTTCTTCCTTTTCTTTCCTAGCAGCGGCTAAGTGTAAGCTTCTTTTCTCCTGTCTGCCTTCCCTGCACAAACAACAGAGGAGCAAAACCTATCCCTCTACCCACACCCGCACGTCTCTCTCTCTTTGTAAACCACCTATCCCTCTACCCACACTCACGTGTCTCTCTCTCTGTAAACCACTCTTCAGCATGCTCTCCCAAAGCCAGGTAAACAGGTCGGATCGCGCGCCCGGGTCCAGGCGCACTAGCGTGAGGGTGGTGCGCGAGGTGGGCTCAGGGTAGTGTAGGGTAGGGTCGCCAGATCTGTGTGGTGAAGTCACGGACGAGGCGGTGAGAATAGGTGATGGACCTCTCCCCATGTGCGTTCGGAGGCAACGAGCTCATATCACAAAAACAATATAACTCACTCCAACGCTTTGTGACTTAACGATGTTGGACTAATGTTCCACCTCTATTTCGCGCGCGCTCGTAGGAGTCCATCCTTCAATTGCCACTACTACAGACTTTGCAGCGTCTCTTGCTGGAGCAGAAGTCTTCGCGATACCTCCCTGAGCTAGCTGGACCTAGAGCCCTGAAGAATTGCAGCCTGGAGCAAGCAAGAAGCTTCTTCGAGTCACCGCTAATGGCGGCCAAGGCGTGAAATCTGTCTGACACAAAAATAGCCTCATGGCTTAATCAGATCACCGGGGGACCTTCGTCGTGTCACGGTGAAGGTGAGGAGCTAGGTGGCAGGCTGTGGGGCATCCCAGGCATGCGTGCCGAGGTCGCCCTGTGGTAGGATGGATGGGTGTGATTGGGGAGTAGTTGTGGAGGCGTAGAGGGTCTATGGATGGGTGGAGGTTATTAAGTGAGGTGAGGCGGAGGTTATGCGATGGTTGGAGAGACGTGTGGGGCTGCGGAGCGACGGGAGCATCTCGCCGGAGGGTGACCGGAGATAGGGAAGGTGGTGGTGGACAGGGACGGTCGAGGGGCAGTTGCGTGAAATAAAGTGAGGGAAATGAAAGAGGGGATAGAGAAGAATAGTTTTAACCTAACTAAAGGGACGAAGGGGACGAGAAGGGAGCCGGCAGTACTTGCTGTCGCCGGAGAAGAAAGTGTCCAGTGGAGGAGGACGGCGATGACAACGGGGCTAGGGCAGCTCGCGTGGGTGTTGCGCGATGCGGAGGAGGATGAGGAGGACGGCCCTGCCACTGGTTTTGTGGCAGAGCGACGAGGAATAGGAGGGGGGATCGCCAGAGCTCGCTGGACCCCTCGGCCGGAGAAGAAGAAGATGAATTTGAGGTGGAATCCCAGCCAAGTCGAGCTGAGGAAGTGCAGCTAGAGTTGGGGTTTAATTTATAGGTGCTTGTCGTGCTTCTGGTGCGTGGAGGGCATGCCTTCTACCACCGACGGCTCACTGGAGATGGAAGGTAGTTAGATTCCCAAATCTATCGTGTGTTCGCATGAGAGATTGGGTGCAAATCAAGGGTTGTGATCGGGCTCAGATGGAAGGGGATTCCTCAGAGAATCTCCCTTCCAATTCTGGGAGATCTCTGAGGGATCAGAGAGTATCCCCCCTGCCTTCCTCGCCAGAGAAGGATTCCTCCCCAATAATGGTGGAGGGACCTGATTGTAATATTGGTGAAAAAGTTAGGGGGGTTTATGTGATGGTCTTCAAAAGATAGGGACCAAAATGTGATTAGTTGTACTAAATTGCAAAGTAGGTCAAGATGACCTCCCCTTAGGTCCAAATTTTGGTAAAAACCTAATTTGGACCTAAGGAATCCAATGGTGAAGTTGGATTTTAGGTTTGACCACGTTTGACTAGACATTTTGAGTAAAAACCCAAATTAGGTCAATTGATGAGCTAGGACCCTAATTTAGGTCAAACTAGGTTCCAAAGGCCAAATTAAATGTTTTAAATCCTAGGGGATATTTTTCCATGATTTTTAGAGGGTTTACTTGATTTTTATCCTGACTAGAACCTTATCGAATTAAGCGGGTCTGTTTTAGGGTTACAAGATGTCATTTAATTCCTAGATTGCACATGAACCCATTTCTGATTAAATCAACCCACTTTTTATCTCATTTAGACCATTTGACCTATGTTTTGTCTCTGATAAATCCTTTTTATGTACTGCAATGGTAAAATTACAGTTTTAACCTTTATTTCATATTTTCTTCTCAGAACACTTATTCCTCCAATTAAGCCCTCTTCTAAGTTATGTAGGAGCTTTTATTCTCTTTATTAGGTCAAAATGAGCTAGTTATGGCTCATAATGAGGCTCTCATCAATCATTTTTTTGGAACTATTAAGTAAAAAAGAGGAAAATAAAAATTGTGACTTAATCTGTTTGCAGAATGCATGCAGGTTTTATCGCAATCGTTTGTTGCATGCTATCGCGCACACCACATGATCACTAGTGTCACACGAGTCTGAATTTTCTATCTCTCCTCTTTGCACCTCTTAGGGATTTGGTTGAAGATCAACAAGTTTGTCTCATTACTAGAGTCCCAGGGAGCCAGTAGTGAGCGATCTCTATCCTAGACCTTAGACCTTTCAACCTTAAGGATATGCACTTGCGTAGACACGGGTTTAGGATGCGTATTTTGATACTATTACTATATTTTTTGCGTCCAAAGTATTTTTGTGTATTCTAGGAATCTCTTCTTTTCTTTGAAAGAAGAGCAAAACCCATGATTTTTTGCGCTGTTTTGTGGGTTTTTATGCCGTTATTTTTGGGTGGTGTGAGTGTATGATTGCACCGCAAAAATACGCCTGCAATTGTGCCATCTTATGCTATTTCCTAGCATTACCAATGCATATTAGGTCTCCATAGTTGCATTGTAAAAATACATGCATGCATGCATTTAATTGAGAAGGGAGGAGAATGAAATAAGTGGCCTTGCATTTTACATTTTTACTCAAGTGCATCTTTGCAAAATTCCCATCTCTATTTTTATTTCCATTTGATTTTTAAATCTTTCTCCCCGCGGCTGCATGGAGCAATTTCTTCCTCACACGCCATTCCCTACAGCTGCCCTTCCCTGCGGCTGCCTCTCCCTGCCAGCCCTTCCCTGCAGCTGCCATTCCCTGCATGAGCCATGCACGGCCATGCCTTCTCTTATAAAAAGCCACGGCTCCATCCTTTGGAAGGAAGCCTGGTCCTCCACATCAAACTTGCAACTTCTTCTTCTCCAGGCCACCACCCTCTCCTCCCTCTCCCTCCATACACCGGCCCTCCTCCGAGGAGACACCCGGCAGGCAGGAGCCCTCACTGTGGTGCACACCACCACAGTGAGACCACCACCGCCCAGCTCTTCAAAGAGCTGGTGGGCGTGGTGGCTCTTCTCTCGTTTTGTCCGTTCCAGCAACTTCTCTCGTTTTGTCCGTTCCAGCTCAAAGCTTCGCACGCCCTGCAGCAGCAGCAAGAAGGCAGTAGCAGCACGCAGCAGCCATCCAGCCTCCTTCTACACACGTCTGCAGGCGCCCCAGCCCTCCGCTCATGCCTGCAGGCCCACTCCGCCTCCCGCTTTCTCTGGCCTGTCGCGCACCCTTCCGCCCGCAATCGACCTTTGCGCTCCTTTGTAGCGGCCGGCCAAGCGCTTCCCCGCACCCCTGCCAGCACCTGCAAGCTTTCACACAAGCTCAAGGCACCCTCGCCTCCCTCTCCGTGCGCTCTGTCGCGAGCTCTCCACGCTCGCAACTGACCGGCGCAGGCCTTCTCCCTCACGCGCCAGCCCGCGCGCGCCAGCTGCGAGCCAGCCACACTCACACCACCTGCAGCTCCCTGTTGCGCGGCGCGGACGACTACTGTAGCCGCTGTTCACGCGAGTCTGTGCGACACTGTGGCTACAATGGGGTGACCGGAAAGCTTCTCACTTTACCGGTCACCCGGCGTGCCGCAACCGGCCGCAGCCCGTGCGCGCGTCTCCGCCTGCGTCTCCCGTACTCGCCCGCACCCGTCTGCCTCGCTAGCACTCGCCCACGTGCGCCTGCCTTAGCTCGCTCCCTTCGCTCACGCCTGCGAGCGCCCTCGCCAGCCTTCACGTAGCACGGTGCGCTGCGTCTCCTCTCCACACCCTTCGCCCTCTAGCGTCCGCTTTTCTGCGTGCGTGCGCGCCTGCATGTGTGCTTGAAGACCTCTAGAGGACACCCGCTAGCTGCAGAAGACCTAAGTTAACCCTCCAGCAGTGCGACTACGCTCTCTCTGCCATCTCTCTCTCCCGCTCTCTCTCTCACTCTCTCTCACAACACTCTCTCACTCTCTCTACACCGACGCTCACACACACCTACACTCACACTTCCACACAAACACACACACCTATACTCTATTGTATACATATATATATAGGTATACTTATATATTGATATATATATACATATATATTTATATTTATACATATATTAGTATCTATATACTTATGTATTAGTATACATACATACATATATTTATATATACTTATATATATCTATATACTTATATATATACTTATATATATATATACATATACTTATATAAGTATACATATATCTATACGCACATATATATATATATAAATATACATATATCTATATATATATTACCTATATAACTAAGTATAGATACATACATACATACATATATATATATATACATATATACACATCTACTTATATATACATACATATATACATATATATACATATCTAGATACATATACCTATATACATATATTATTATTATATATATATATATATATACATCTATATACTATTATATACATACATACATATATATATATTTATATATACACATCTATACATATATATATCTATAACTATATATACATACATAGATATATATATATATATACTTAGGTACATATATCTATATATACATATATTGCTATATACTTACACATACATATATATATATATACCTCTATATAGTTATATATATACATACACACACACATATATATATATACACCTATATATACCTATATATTTATAACCATATATATATATATATACATATAGATATATTTACATATATACATATATATATTTTCCACATTATTTACCATACGCTATATCGTGGGAATATCTGCACCAGTTGCTGATATTCCCCGATACACGCGTACAAAAGGCGTGTTCGCAT
The DNA here is from genome assembly GCA_037157565.1 of Thalassia testudinum. Classification (NCBI taxonomy): domain Eukaryota; kingdom Viridiplantae; phylum Streptophyta; class Magnoliopsida; order Alismatales; family Hydrocharitaceae; genus Thalassia; species Thalassia testudinum. The sequence continues at coordinate 19,964,940 of JAZHRO010000014.1, forward strand.
TCATCTTCCACCATCCATCCTACACCTTAAACGCGGCACCTCGTCCTGTTGGTTGTCTTTTTAGATGACGACCGACTCGACACCGTGCTACACTCCAACTCCACCTCCTCCCCCACACCTTTATATACATAATATATACCTATACATATATATATATATTGTATTTACTTTATTTCTGTTTCACTTTCCTATTAGAAAAAAAGATAAAAAATATATAAAAGAGAAAAGATAATCTTTGACTTGCAGGTACCCCATCTTGCGAATAGCAAGACTCATTTTGGAACTCTGTTTTGGCTCAAAGCCAAGAACCCAATTTTGAGGGTGTGCCTCAAGGACAAAGATTACTAGAAAAAAATCTAAATAAGAAAAAACACCAAAAACACAATAAACGAATGGAAGAGACTCATTGTAGGAAAGGCGTAGAAACTTGACTTGTAACCCCACTTCCCTAAGTTCGACCCTGGGCCTAAAAGTGACAAGATAAAATCAAGTAGGCCAGGTAAAAAAAAAAATTGTAAAGAGATGGTTAGGTCCGATTTAGGTTAACTACTATACACACTTCAACGAAAAAATCATCATATTAACAACCTATCCAAGCTCGACACCACATCTTTTCTGGCACCGTTGCCGGGAAAGTGCGCCTTCAAGTAAGTTTCTATTCAATTCCTTTCAATTTTTCTCTTCTCTCTTCATGGGTATCTCTATTTTTGGTGTGCAGGTAAACCTGGTGCAAGGAGAAGGAGGCAGACGAAGTTGAAAATGTAAGAAGATCCAAGGCGGGTACGAGAGCATGAAGATGCCGACACTGCATTGGAGCTTTGCTCACGTTGCTGAACAAGTAGGTCTTCTTTTCTTAGCAACTGGGGTTAACTTGTCACCTTAATAAAAAAAATACTACAAAGCTAAAAAGTAGAAAAACTTCTTGGGATCTCTTGGGGCAAGTGGATTAAAATTCACTTGTTTGATTGATTGTCTTCACTCCCACCGCCCCAGGATTTCCTGCCTTTCTTCGCATTGCGAAAATCCAAGAATCTTGATTCTTGAATTTTTTGCCGTGTGTAATATTCTTTGAGGCAAACACAAAAAGATTGATTGCACCCCTCTTTTGACTCACTTATCTACAATTCGGGATCACCTTTTTGGGGGGGAGACTTGGAATTGAGTTAATTCCAACCCCACCATGACTTTTCAACTTGCCTAAGATTCGATCTCGAATACCTCAACCGCCAACAATTTGATTTTCTTTTGGTTGAGCCTTTTGTGTGGACATTTTTCTTGGTGATTGGGAGCACTTGAATTGAAGTGCTTGGCTCCCTTTCACACTAATTTAAAACTGATTCGTGCATCCATACATAGAAATCTCCATTTAGGGTAGCCCATTGCATTTTAGCATGCATTAACTAACTGATATTGAAGAAGGGTTTGTTGGGCTTTGAAGAAAACCTGTATTCTCTCAAAAATCTGGAGATTGGTTGAATTAGTAATTCAAAGAAATCCTAAAATTCATGCTACTTAAAGCTGAAACTCTAAAAGCCATTCACCAATTAAAACTTCAATTCGGGGAGATTTTCCCATTGCATGCTTGTCTTACACACTCTAAAAATCAATCACTTGGGCATTACCCATAAACAACGTCCTTCACATTTCAAAAGCACTTAACCCTAAGCCTCTAACTAAAACTGGTAGTAACTTGACCCTTCTTAAGGATTGGAGGTCTAACTACCTGCGTGTAGAGGCTATGTGCTGGTGAGAGTTCCCGCGTGCTATCGCATGTCTAAGACTGGGCCAAACGGCCTTTCAATCTGGCCTGGTGGTTCCGCGGTGCTCGCATTCGGTTCCATAGTTCGTGATAGTAGGTAACTTAGATCTTTAGGTCTAAGGGCACACTATAGAGGTTAGGAATTGGATTGAATTGATTTGTCATCAAGTGTACCTTTGCGACGTCATTTCTCTCATCTCTTTTCCCTTCTTATCCCCCCAATTCTTCCTGCTGTAGTGCATGTTTGGGAGGAGATCACAAAACCCTGAACTGATTGAATTGCTTGATAAATTTAGAAAAGAAGCCTAATCGTCCTCCTCCACAAACATGGCTGCACACCCACCCGCAAATCCCGAGGGAGAAAACCACCCTCAGAACCCACGAGGTGGTGGAGCCTTAGATCCCATAACCTACCTCCAAGCCCAAATGGAGATGTATAATGAGGAAATTGAAGCCATTCGAGAAACATTGAAGGAAATGCAGAACCCTCCCGAATGGGAGTAGCCTAGGTCTCTTAGCTCTTATCAGAATCCCACTGCTACAGAGACCATAGGAAAAATTTGGGTCCCCATGGGCGGGGATGACTTTGAATTGAAACCTAACATTATTGGCCTAATAAATTTTCATTTCCATGGTCTTCCAAGTGAAGATCCTTTTCTCCAGTTGGAAGACATAACCTGACTGGTTGAAACGGTTAAACCAAGAAATGTCGGGTTACTTATTGTCCTCATGAAAATGTTCCCATTTTCATGCGGGATAAAGCATCGTAGTGGTTATGCACCCTTGGGAGAACCATCCACTCTTGGGAAGAGATGCGAATAGTGTTTCTCAAGAAGTTCTTCCCAATCAGGTGAACCAATGCGCTTCGCCGTGCTATCACTTCATTTATGCAACAAAATGATGAACAATTTCATGAGGCATGGGAGAGGTATAACAACCTCCTCAGGAAGTGTCCGCACCACAGTCTGCCTAAGTGGCATATAGCCCAGATTTTCTACTATGGGCTAAATGAGACTTTGAAGCAGATTGCAGATGCTTCCTGTGGAGGGAACTTTATGAACAAAGACGAGAATGTTGCATTTGAACTGTTTGAAAATATGAGTGAAAACTCGATGAACAATGCTTCCATTGTCGCCTTTAATCATACCAGCCAGCCCCGAAATGTCCACGAAGTTGACACGGGACCCTCCCATTCATCCACTGATCTAAGTCTTATTGCACAAAAACTGGATGAAGTCTCCGTCGTGCACAAGAAGCTGGACGAGCTTCTGGCCAACCCCACCCGATCTCTGGCAAACACCACCTCTTCACCACTTCGTCACAATCCTAATTCTTCCAATACCAGGCTTACCCCGAGAAACCCTATAAGACCTTCCTTACCAAGTGTCGCACCAAGCGACTCGGTAAGTCATGTGGAACTGGCTTCTGTGAGCCAGTATTTCGACACGGAGGACCAAGCCTCCGTGTGCTCGGACACATACTTACATGCGGACGTGTCTGCTGGCATAGAAGACGCTTGCACCCTGGGGAACAACCTGTTCTCTGCCATGTATAACCCAAGGTGGCGAAATCATCCGAATTTCGCATGGTCCAACAACCCGCAGCGCCAAAACCCCGCGGGTGGACCAATGCGACCGTCCGCACCCGTCATCCCAAGGGCCCAGTCTAATCCTATGGCGAATCCGCCATCAGGCCCTTACGTACCACAAACAGAACATGAATCAAGTCCTCTTGACAAATTGATGCGAATGATGACGGAAATGTCGAAGCACCATGAAGAGAACATGACCTCTCTTCAGCACCAATTGGTGCAACAGAATGTTGAGATTAGTCAACTACGCATGGCGACTCGATTTCAGGGCACTCTTCCTGCTCAACCGGTTCCAAACCCGCAAAATTTCGTACCTTGTGGTCCTCAACCATAGGTACGACCTTCTCAGGGGCAAGTTAATCAAATTCTGCAAGCTCCGAGCATTCCACCGAGATTTTAGGATAATCCCACTACAACACTGCACTCTTATTTCCCCATTGTGAACCCTCCTCCGCCGTATGATCCCACTGGACTCGCATCGTCCAATGCTATCACTACGAGGAGCGGTAAGCAGACCGTCGATCCGCCTCGACCTAATCTTGGCCCGTCTTCTTCTTCATCGCCCTCTCATTCTGGATGCACACTGCATTCGCGAGAGGATGATACACCCAAATTGTTGCCAGAATTAGTCCCATTCCCTGAGGCTCTACTGAGGGAGCCAAAAGGCAAAAAGAAAGACACGTAGGCCTTTGATAACCTGCGTAATTTGTTCAGGGATGTAGAAATCAAGGTACCCCTGCTCGAGGCTATCGACCACATACATACTGTCGCCCAATTTTTCAAAGACTACACAACACCCAGGCGACAGTCAAAGAAACTAAAAATCCGGTGGTTCTCTCGCCTCATGCGAGTTGTGCTATACTATTAAACCTACCACCGAAGTAGAAAGATCCGGGCACACCGCTTATCTCATGTAGCATCCAAGGCTGCAATTTTAACCGTGCCCTGCTTGATCTAGGATCTTCCATAAATCTCATACCAACCATCATGCTCGAAAAATTTTCCTTGGGAAATATGAAACCCACCCTTGTCACGTTACAACTGGCAGATCATTCTGTCAAAATCCTGAAGGGTGTGGTGGAAGACGTGTGGTTAGGGTCAACAGTCTCTGTTTTCCTGTTGACTTTCTCATTTTAGATATGGAAGTTCCTAGCTCACTTTCTGATTGTCCAATCATCCTTGGTCGACCTTTCTTGGCCACAGCCCACGCCCATATTGATTGCGAGTCGGGCTGTATCGAGTTTGCCGTTGGATCTGAAAAGATCAAGCTTAACATCTCTAAGGCAGCCAAGAACTTTGATTGAGACTGCATCGAGGATGACACGTCTGACGAGGACATGGGTGTCAGCACGTGTATCAGACTAATTGGGACCTATTCAGACTACCGCGGATTACCTATAAACACTGATGACTGCCTGACCAACACATATTGTGACATTCCCCCATCCCGCCCTTATCCCGTACCTTCTCCTGACCAGACTTCTGACGAGGTTTTCTTCGCTTCCCATACCTCATGGTCTAAGTCATATCCGAGCTACTCACCGCCGGTCCACACTCTTGAAGACCAGATTGCCCTTTCTTCCCCGCCAAATCTGGCGGATTTACAAATCCACACTGGGACCTTGAGCCCATATACTTCTCACGGGGCTATTCCTTTTTGGATCCATTTATCCAAGAAGCCCCTCTTCTTGGCCAATCTGAGGGCCAATCCCTTCCTCCTGACTTGCTCTCCAACCCACCTGGGACACTCTCGTCCCAAGAAATGCCAGATCTTTCACCATCCACTCCGGAGTTGAAAGAGCTACCTAATACACTTAAGTATGTTTTCCTAGGACCAAATGAAATGCTCCCTATAATCATCAATTCAAAATTGACCAGGGAGCAGGAGTGCAAACTAACTAAGGTCCTCATAGAACACAAGGCAGCTATTGGATGGTCTTTATCAGACTTATCTGGTATTAGCCCCTCCTACTGCACTCACCGTATATATACGGAGGAGGAGGCTCGACCTTCACGCGAGATGCAGTGACATCTCAACCCTAACATGCGGGAGATCGTTAAGAAAGAAATCATTAAGTGGCTGGATGCGGGTATAATCTACCCAATCAGCGATAGACCCTGGGTGAGTCTGATTCATGTTGTGCCCAAAAAGGCAGGACTCACCATCCGTGTCAATGACAGGGGCGAATCCATCCCTACACGCACTCCTACATCTTGGAGAGTGTGTGTAGATTATAGGAAACTCAATGCGGCAACCAAGAAAGATCACTTTCCACTACCATTCATTGACCAAATCCTGGAGCGGTTAGCGGGAAATAAAATTTTCTATTTCCTGGATGGATTCTCAGGATATAACCAAGTGGCAATTGACCCTCGAGACCAAGAGAAAATCATTTTTACCTGCCCTTTCGGCACCTTCGCATTTAGAAGGATGTCGTTCGGACTTTGCAATGCGCCAGCAACTTTCCAGAGATGCATGCTGGCGATATTTCATGACATGGTGGGTGACTTTCTCGAGGTCTTCATGGATGACTTTTCAGTCTTTGGACCATCTTTCGACGAATGTCTTGCCAACTTGACTCGTATCCTTAGGAGATGTGTTGATGTAAACCTCGTGCATTCCTAGGAAAAAAGTCATTTTATGGTGCACGAGAGAATTGTTCTCGGACATATCATCTCCGATAGGGGTATCGAGGTTGACAGAGCTAAGCTCGATGTCATTGCTGATTTACCTATGCCTGGTTCTGTCAAACAAATCCGCTCCTTCCTGGGACACGTCAGTTTTTATAGGAGATTCATCAAAGACTTCTCCAGAATTTCTAGACCCTTAACTCATCTCGTATCAACTGACGTACCCTTCGATATGGGCCCCGACTGTATACAAGCATTCACGCAGCTGCGTAATGCTGTCACCAAGGCCCCTGTTCTCCAGCCACCTGATTGGTCTCTTGACTTTGAACTCATGTGTGACGCTTCCGACCTTGCAGTCGGAGCCATCCGGGGACAAAGACGCGATAGACACCCCTTTGTGGTGTACTACGCCAGTAAGACGTTGGACGAGGCCCAGCGTAATTATACTACCACTGAAAAAGAACTACTGGCGGTCGTCTTTGGGCTGGAGAAATTCCGCTCTTACCTTCTGGGCTCTTACGTTATTGTTTTCACTGATCACACGGCCATTCGCCATCTCATGTGCAAGAAGGATGCCAAGCCTAGAATGATTTGTTGGATCCTTCTGCTCCAGGAATTTGACATTGAGATTCGTGATAAGGCCGGAGACCAGAATGTTGTGGCTGATCACCTTTCCAGACTGGACCCTGACCATATTGGACTTACTCTGCCGATCAATGAAATTTTTCCTGATGAGCACCTATTGGCAATAAATGTGGCAAGTGGACCGTGGTATGCCGACATTGCCAATTACCTTGCTTCTGGATCCCTTCCACGTGGCTGGCCTAAAAACCAGCGCGAGCGTCTCATGGCAGAAGCAAAGTATTATTTCTGGGATAATCCACTTTTTTTTTGGATAGGTGTTGATCAAATCATCCATCGCTGTATTCCTGACAGCGAGTTCCCCAGTGTGCTATCCTTCTGCCACGATTAGGACTGCGAAGGCCATTTCTCTGGGAGGAAAACTGCAGCCAAGGTGTTGCAGTGCGGTTTCTTTTGGCCCTCCCTTCACTAGGATGCACACAATTATGCCAAGCATTACACTAGGTGCCAGTCGTTAGGGTCAATGTCACGTCATGACATGATGCCCTTGCATCCCATCCTAGCTGCGGAAATCTTCGACATCTGGGGAACTGACTTCATGGGTCCCTTTCCTCCATCCAACGGCTTCGAATTCATCCTCGTGGCCATTGACTATGTTTTGAAATGGATCAAAGCTATTCCCGTGCATCGTGTTGACCATGTTATTTCCACCCGATTTGTCAGACCACATCTTTGCATGCTTTAGGATCCCTCGAGCCATTATCTCTGATGGAGGAAGCCACTTCACCCATGCTTCTTTCTGGGCACTTCTGAGGAAATACGGAGTCCACCATCGTATCGCATCCCGATATCATCCTCAGATGAATGGCCAGGTAGAGGTATCAAACCGGCAAATCAAGCAAATTCTCCAGAAAATGGTTTGGCCTGACCGTAAGGATTGGTCCGACAAGTTGATTGACGCACTTTGGGCGTATCGGACCGCCTTCAAGGCTCCCCTTGGTATGTCTCCGTATAGAATCATTTATGGGAAGCCTTGTCATTTGCCCATGGAGTTGGAGCACCGTGCTTATTGTGCAGTTCGCCAATGTAACCTCGACCCAGACCTGTGTGGTCAAGAAAGGAAACTCCAACTCCAAGAGCTGGAAGAGCTCCATCGTGAAGCCTATGATTCTACTTTAACCTTCAAACAACGCACTAAGGCTTTTCACGACAGCCGTATTCGGCAGAAAGAATTTGAGCCATCTCAGTAAGTTTGGCTCTATAATGCTCGACTCAAATTCTTTCCTGGGAAATTGAAGTTCAAATGGACTAGTCCTTTCCTGGTCTCAAGACCATTCCCCAATGGGGCCGTCGAAATCGAAGATCCCAAATCTGGGCGTAAATTTACGGTCAATGGGCAACGTTTGAAACCCTATCTGACTCATGAATTTGCCCCCGTTGGAGAAACTGTTGCCCTGCTGGAGGGTAACTAATTCTTTTCCTCATTCTGAGTCCAGCTGGGGACGTTAAATTCAGCGCTCGTTGGTAGGCATCCCAACAACACTCACCATCCTCCATCACTTTTCACTTCACCACCCACCCTACCACCCTGCTGTATACCCTGCACTTCAGCTCTCGTTACCCGATCTTTTGTCCTTTCTCTACCCTTCCCTGCATGCATATGAGGACATAGCATTGTTTGGCATGGGGGGGTGGATAGGCATCCTTAGGATCTGGGTATTTTAGGGTATCATGCAATTTCTATATATATATATATATATATAAGAGAGAGAGAGAGAGAAAATGAAAATGGTGTTTAGTAATGATCTAAAGGCTGAAACAAAAATACAATAAGTGTTTAATGGATATTCAACCTCTGTTTTGAAGACTTTCCAGGCCACAGAAGCTTGATTCGCTCAGGCTCAGCTTAATTCACTTGAGCATTGACAAGATAGATCAGAATCTCTCCTAACTAAAGACGTATTCTTGTACCTGAGACACCAGTACAGGATCCGTTAGTTTTCTTTTACTTGAGAGCTTAGTAAACTTGGTTCACACTACACATATCAAGAAAGACTAGGTGAACATAAGATCCAACCCTAGTGTTCATTAGGGAAGGTGGAGTCCTTACCTGTGCGTGCAGGTAGACTTTTTATCCCAGGTTTTAGTCTTGTCTTTAGGAGAAACCCTTTCTACCAAAAAGAAACTCTCCCACCAAAAGGAAAAGTGTGCTCCTTCAAAAAATGTTGTAAGAGATATACTGACACGTGTTTCAAAAAAAAAAAAAAGTGTTGCAAATAAGTCAGTATATCTCACAAATGCCTGTAAAGTCTTCCCCCTACAAGAAGTTCTTCAGGGTAGGTTACAAATACCTTGTTTTCCTTTGAGCCACAAAAATCAGAAAATGGGAGTTGAGTTTTTCGTCATCTTCTTAAGGGTCAATCTGAAAACACGAGCTGAAACTGGGACCAACCTGAACTTAAAGATTCGTGAAACCCTGGGCTTGAGTCTTAATGTTCATCTGATCAGTCTTGATCCTTCACTTTGCACAAGCCATAACCACTTGAGCTCTTGAGTATGGCAAAAACCTCCTGGGTCCTGGAAATCGTACTTAAGGTTTAAATATCAAGAGTCCTGGTTAGTTGAGAGATGATCTATGTCATGTGAGACTTAAAGTACTGGTAGTCTTCTCTACAATTGGTTCTCACAATATCCAACAATAAACACACCTATATCGCCTCAGAAGAAAATCTTTAGCTTAAAATCATTTCTAAATACTATTTTGCTAGGGACTAGCAAAAGATAGGCATGGGGGTATGATTGCACCGCAAAAATACACCTGCAATTGTGCCATCTTGTGCTGTTTCCTATCATTACCAATGCATATTAGGTCTCCATAGTTGCATTGTAAAAATACATGCATGCATGCATTTAATTGAGAAGGGAGGAGAATGAAATAAGTGGCCTTGCATTTTACATTTTTCCTCAAGTGCATCTTTGCAAAATTCCCATCTCTATTTTTATTTCCATTTGATTTTTAAATCTTTCTCCCCATGGCTGCATGGAGCAATTTCTTCCTCGCGCGCCATTCCCTGTAGCTGCCCTTCCCTGCGGCTACCTCTCCCCGCCAGCCCTTCCCTGCGGCTGCCATTCCCTGCATGAGCCATGCACGGCCATGCCTTCTTCTCCTATAAAAAGCCAAGGCTCCATCCTTTGGAAGGAAGCCTGGTCCTCCACTTCAAACCTGCAGCTTCTTCTCCAGGCCACCACCCTCTCCTCCCTCTCCCTCCATATGTCGGCCCACCTCTGAGGAGACACCTGGAGGGCAGGAGCCCTCACTGTGGTGCACACTACCACAGTGAGACCACCACCGCCCAGCTCTTCAAAGAGCCGGTGGGTGTGGTGGCTCTTCTCTCGTTTTGTTCGTTCCAGCAACTTCTGCCAATGGAGCTGCAGCTTCAAGCTTGAAGCTCAAAGCTTCGCACGCCCTGCAGCAGCGGTAAGAAGGCAGTAGCAGCACACAGCAGCTGCCCAGCTTCCTTCTACGCACATCTGCAGGTGCCCCAGCCCTCCGCGCGCACCTGCAGGCCCTCTCCGCCTCCAGCTTTCTCCACCCTATCGCGCACCCTTCCGCCCGCAACCGACCTTTGCGCTCCTCTGCAGTGGCTGGCCAAGCACTTCCCCACACCCTTGCCAGCACCTGCAAGCTTCCACGCAAGCTACAGGCGCCCTCGCCTCCCTCTCCGCGCGCTCTGTCGCGAGCTCTCTGCACTCGCAACCAACCGACGTAGGCCTTCTCCCTCACGCCCCAGCCAGCGCGCGCTAGCCGCGAGCCGGCCACACTCACACCACCTGCAGCTCCCGGTTGCGCGGCGCGGACGACCATTGTAGCCACTGTTCACGCGAGTCTGCACGACACTGTGGCTACAGTGGGGTGACCAGAAAGCTTCTCACTTTACCAATCACCCAGCGCGCCGCAACCGACCGCAGCCCACACACGCGTCTCCACCCACGTCGCCCGCACTCGCCCGCACCTGTCTGCCTCGCCCGCACTCGCCCACGCGCGCCTGCCTTCGCTCGCTCCCTTCGCTTGCGCTTGCGAGCGCTCGCACCAGCCTTCGCGTAGCACGGTGCGCTGCGTCTCCTCTCCGCACCCTTCGCCCTCCAGCGCGTGCTTGTCTGCGTGCGTGCGTGCCTGCACGTGCGCTTGAAGACCTCCTGACGACGCTCGCTAGCTGCAGACAACATAACTTAACCCTCCAGCAGTGTGGCTGCACTCTCTCTGCCATCTCTCTCTCCCGCTCTCTCTCACTCTCTCTCACAACACTCTCTCACTCTCTCTGCAGCGATGCTCACACACACCTACACTCACACTTCCACACAAACACACACACCTATACTCTATTGTATGCATATATATATACGTATACTTATATATTGATATATATATATATACATATATTTATATACATATATATATATACATATATATATATATATACATATATATTTATATTTAAACATATAGTAGTATCTATATACTTTTGTATTAGTATACATACATACATATATATATATATATATATCTATATACTTATATATATACTTATATATATATATATATACATATATACATATACTTATATAAATATACATATATACTTACATATATACATATATCTATACACACACATATATATATATATAAATATACATATATCTATATATATATTACCTATATAACTAAGTATAGATACATATATATATATATATGTATATATACATCTATGCATATATATATCAATAACTATATATACATACATACATATATATATATATATATATATATATATATATATATACTTAGCTACATATATCTATATATACATATATTACTATCTCCTTATACATACATATATATATACCTCTATATAGCTATATATATACATACACACACATATATATATATATGCATATACATTTATATATACATATATATCTACATATATATATATACCTATATATTTATAACCATATATATATATACATATAGATATATTTACATATATACATATATATATATTTTCACATTATTTACCATACATTGTATCGCGGGAATATCTGCACCAGTTGCTGATATTCCCTGATACATGCATACAAAAAGCGTGTTCGCATTCATCTTCCACCATCCATCCTACACCTTACACGCGGCACCTCATCTTGTTGGTTGCATCTTTCTAGACGACGACCGACTCGACACCGTGCTACACTCCATCTCCACCTCCACCCACACCCCTTTATATACATAATATATACCTATACATATATATATTGTATTTACTTTATTTCTGTTTTGCTTTCCTGTTAGAAAAAAAGATAAAAAAATATATAAAAGAGAAGATAATCTTTGACTTGCAGGTATCCCATCTTGCGAATAGCAAGACTCGTTTTGGAACTCTGTTTTGGCTCAAAGCCAAGAACCCAATTTTGAGGGTGTGCCTCAGGGACAAAGATTATCAAAAAAAATCTAAATAAGAAAAAACACCAAAAACACAATAAACAAACAGAAGAGACTCGTTGTAGGAAAGGTGTAGAAACTCGACTTGTAACCGCACTTCCCTGAGTTCGACCCTGGGCCTAAAAGTGACAAGATAAAATCAAGTAGGCTAGGTAAAAAAAAATTTTTGTAAAGAGATGGTTAGGTCCGATTTATGTTAACCACTATACACACTTCAACGATAAAATCATCATATTAACAACCTATCCGGGCTCGACACCAGTGTACCTTTGCACATTCTTTTCATTTTATGGACGGGAGGCGATCCTTGCATCTGCCTCTTGTAACTCCTTTGATAGGTGATCCTAGATCGGTTGCAGATAAGCAACCACTTATATTCCCAACTGATTCATCTATTTCTATGGAACAAATGCAAAATTAGAATCCCGAGATCCCTTCTTCTTCTGGTCAGGGGGAGATGCCGCCTTTTGATGTTCATGAGGTGCTCCTGAACCAGAATCTTAGGTTGCTTGAACAAAATAGACAAATTAATCTTTTAACAACAACCTTAAATAATCTATGAAATCTTCAAACCCGTCCACCTCAACTTGAGGCGGGTTTCAATCTTCCTGATTTACCGATCCCTCGTCCAAGGCCTCTACTCAGAGACGACTATAATCCATCTAATGCACAAGTAGAGCCTAATGTTTGGATTCCTATTGGGGAGAATGATCCAGAATTAAAGCCAAATATTATAGGTCTAATCCCACTTTTCACGGATTTGCATCCGAGGATCCATTTCAACATATTGAAGATCTTAAGAATCTATCTCGAACTCTTGGACCTCGAAATCAAAATAGGGAAATCCTACTTATGAAAATGTTCTTTTTTAGCCTTAAAGATAAAGCAGCTTATTGGTATAGAACTATAGCAAGACCAATCTTAACTTGGGCTGAACTAAAATATGCATTTTTAAAGAAATTTTTTCCTATTGGTCGAACAAATGCTTTAAGGAGAGCAATCACAACATTTAATCAAAATCAAGGAGAACCAATTCATGCGGCGTGGGAACACTTTCATGAATTACAAAGGAAATGCCCACATCATGACATCCCTCGTTGGCAACTAATGCATATCTTCTACTATGGATTGCAAGAAGGCATTCACAATCTAGTCGATGCCTCTTGTGGAGGGAATTTTCTAAATTGTAATGCAGAATCCGGTTCAGAATTATTTGAAGGGATGGCGGAAAACTCGATCAACAACGCATCTATGTTGCAATTTACATGAGGCACGAATACAGCACATCAAATCTACAAAAGGGCATTCACGAGATTGGTAATCCATCCAGTTCAAAGGATTTGAAAATGATTGCAGAGAAACCGGACAAAGTCGATATCGTAGCAAAGCATCTCGATGAGTTTCGAAATACGATGAAAACTCTTACACCACTACTTGCTACGCAAATTCCCACGGGGAGGGAATTTGTGAATAATCTGGATTCTAGAGATCCATCTTCCTTGGGTTTCCTATCTACTCCTGCACCAACCCAAGGAGGGACCTTTGTCGCACAATCTTACCCACCTTTTTCCCCATCTCCTATTTTTGTGGAAAACACGCCCTATCCTTTATATTTAAACATCATTTAGGGATATGCACCATGATCAAACCCATATTCAAATTCCTATAATCTTGGATGGTGTAATCACCCCAATTTTTCTTGGTTTGACCATTCACAAAGACCATCATATCCGAGTCAGACCAGGCAAAACCCGCCTACATTGTTGTTTCAGCAACATAATGTGAGGCCATTTTACGCGGGCTTGCAAAACCCCGTAGGGCCAAATCGAGATTCATAGCTAGACCAAATTTTGAGAGTTGTGACTGAGAGCCAGCGACAAAATGCTGAAGCTCTCACTGAGATCCAAAGGCAATGTAAGGTAGAGTTGGCTAATTTACGAAATCAGATCACGCTTTTGGCTGAGTCTCGTCAGCCATGTACTCTTCCATCTCAGCCAATTCTGAATCCTAGGAATTTTCAAAACCTTAGGCAACATCAAGGCCAAGTCCATTTCCTTAATCACGCCTTTGATTCTAATCACAATCCATCCTCTGTACTCCCTGAAAATAATCCACCAAAACTGCATCAGTAGCCTTTATTGTGTCAAAATGATCCACCTATTATTAAGAATCAAAATTGACTCTGCTGATCTTCTGAATTTGGTTGGAATTACTTCTTAACTTGCCTCAATCTTTTAATGCTCTACATCTCAACCTAAATCAGATCTGATTTTCATGAGATTCATTCTTATCTTTCTAAGATTTTTATCTGATTTTGGTTCTGTGAGATCTATTCTAGGAAATTTCAAGACGAGTTTTTTTTTACTGGGTGGTTTTTATATGTTTTTCTATTTTTGAATCAATTCTTTCATAACTCTGTTTTTACCACATACATATTCTTTTTAGGAGTTCACTAGGGTTTACGCCTAGCTGAAGGCGTAAAACTTACCAATTTTGTACATAGTTATTTCCTATTGCTTTCTACACTTTTATTTTCCTATACACTTTTTCTGATTTTTTTTCAATTCATATTATACTGATTACCTTCATTTAGTCCGACTGACCACTTTGACCTTTGGTCATACTTGAAATTGTCCGCACAGAGATCTGTGATCTCCTTTATTCAACTCCTTCCATCATCCATTACTAAATGAAGTGTAATAATTTTTCACCCTTCTTACAATAAGGACATTGTAAAATCTTAGCTTGAGGGGTGTGAAGTGAAATTTTCGCTTAAAGTGTATGTGTATAAAAAAACACATAAAAATTAAATATTCACGAAATTAAAAAAATAGAAATATCAAAAATTATAAAAAATAAAAAATATTATAAAAATTTGAAAAATTTTTGAAAAATTTTCATAAAAATTGGAAAATTGAAAAATTATAAAAATAATAAAAGTGGTACATTCATTTAGAATAAAGAAGAAAATAAGAAAAAAATATAAATAAATAAATATATATATTTATAATTTAGAGCTTAGTTTTTCTTTTAGGTCAAAAATTAAAAAATATTTAAGAATACATATAGAGTGTATATATATATATAAGAGCATTAAATTCTTATTTAGATTTTTACTTTTAACATTTTGTAAAAACACACTTTTATTTAAAAAACAAAATTTAAACAAGATTTTATTTGAATTAGAATCTTTAAATCTTTAAGCATTGTTTTTCTATTCTTACCTTGAAATTAAGAAACTAAGTTGTATTAAGTTTTAAACTTAAGTTTTGGAATTAAATGGTAACTTTTTAATCAATTAGATTAAGTAATCCTTTTGCTTTTTGAAAATTTGATTTTATCATAAAGTTAAGTAAAAATATTAGATATTCGGAGTTAATTAAGTAGAGAGTTAGTAGAATTTTAGTCTACAAGTCTTTTAGACTAAAATGATATTAAGCTAGACTTGGTAATTTTTGTCTTGACAGATCCTATAGGAGGAAACTAAAAATTTAAAGAACCTGAGAGTGAATGGCTTTGTTGCACAAGCTCTAGTTTGAGAGCTAAGTAACCTAAACATTTAAAATTCATACACATAGAATTGTCTTGTTAGCATCTGAGACCATGAAAACACAAAGGTTAAGAGATCGATTCTAAATCCTCTTTAGTCCAAGGATTTCCACGAGGTGGTTCTTGAAAGGGTGAAGGATGTGCCACTCAACTAGAAAAAGGATTTAGAGAATAAAGTTAGTAAGAAAAATGAGAAGGGGCAGAAAAAGTAAAAAAAATAAAATAAAACACCCTACAGTTAAGTGCCTCATTACAAATGGGTACTTATGTAGTTTTTCCATATAAAAATAAAGCATCTCGGTATAAATGGATGCTACCCTTCCTTCCATCAAATAAAAGAACACCTCGCTACATATGGGTGTTCTAACCTATAGGAAAAGTTAAAAAAAAAATATGGAGATAAAAAAATTAGGAATAAGAGACCCAGTGGTCCACCAGGGAGATATACACAAAAATGTTGACCTTAGGATAGAAAACTGGTGAGGAGAAAGCAACCAAACCTGAGTAAGGCCATGCCAAAGGCTTGAATTGGAATAATCTAGATTGGAAATTGATGTATTAAGATTTGGATTTTTGCAAATTTGGATGCCTTTAGAACAACTCTCTTCACGAAGCACAGATGTTTTAAAATCATAGCTACTGAACCTTGGTATTAGGCAATGAAGCCTAAGAAATTGGGGTTTGAGGATTTATAGTTGAGACCTAAAGAAGAAGAATTGACAAAATCCTAGGTATAGAAGCTATTCTTAGCGCTATAGTCTAGTAGATTAGAGTTTTACTACTCTAAGTTTGATTAATAATAAATATCTGGTTAATTTGCTTAAACTTAGATTGATAAAAATCAAATATCATAAACAAAGGATTAACTTAAGTCTATTGACCTTTTGAGTTAAAATTTAATTTTTAACTCTTAGGTTTTGTTTTCTTAAAACACTTTGTATTCTAAATTTTAAGGGTTAAGAATGGTTACAAAGAATAAGAGATTTTTGACATTCTAATTTTTGATAAAACTCTTGTTAACAACATTTTTTTTTAAATGTATTTTGAAAATGTTTTGAGTTTAAGTCTAAGTAAGAAAATTTTTCACAAAATGCTCTATATATTAATAATTTATATTAAATCTAAAAAAATTCTCTAACCTAAGCTTTCCTCTGCATGGTTCTTATTTATATTAATTTAAACCCAAGTGCTTTAAATCATCATATTCTTAGTTAATTTTGCTAGGGACTAGCAAAACTTTGGCTTAGGGGTATGATGAGAAGCTCATCATGATCTCTAATTACCCCTAATTAATTATTCCTAGTTAATTAGGTAGAATTATGTGAATATATGGGTTAATTATTAAATAAGGGATAAATAGTAAAGGACCTTAAAATAAGTTAAAAATGCTATATTATCATCCAATTAATATTATTAATAATTGGAGTCAAAATAATTCATTTAATTAATGTGTTAACTAACCTAAACATAATATATACCAAGTATGTAATAACTTAAGTAACATTAAATAAATTAATCTAAAAAGGTCAAAAATGTAAATTCAAGGTCTAAATATAATAGTTGTCTTATTTATAATCATGTATAAAAAGTTGAAAAGATTTAAATTGAAATAAACCTTGAAAACTTGAGTTTACATTTTGGTCCTTACATTTTATTTCAATTGGGTCCTTATTTTCCACTTAGGTCCTTAGGATTCACTACAAATAGGTCCCTAGTCTTCTTCTTCTCTTCTTCACCCAACTGAATGACTGACGACTGAAGGTGCAGCCATCGTTTGATCATCGCCAATCCGACGTCATCTCTTCTTCTCCAAGCTCCTGGAGCTTGCGCTCACCATCCCATTTTTATCCACCGGTCTGAATGACGCCAAAATCCTAATTTAGGGTTGGAGATAACCACACTGGCGTCGGAGAAGACACCGGTGGTTATCCTCCTCCTAGCCACAAATGTGTCCAGGTTCACCTTTTTCTTAGTCACCGTCGACTATAAATACCCCTTGACACCCCTGATTTCCAGCAAGTTGGCTCCCTTCCCTCTTCTTCACTGTAGCTGACTTTGATAGGCTATTCACTCCACAACTCCGGCAAACTTCCACCACTCCATCCGACTTCATCCATCTTCAACAGCTCTGGAACTCTGCCGAAGTCAGCCACGTCTTCTGACAAGCGCAAACTAGGAGCTCTCCTCTACTTCACCTCACAACCATCGCTGGAGATCTTTCGACAACCCTCTGATTTCCTCCTTCGTTATGAGCCGTTGACAGAGATCCTATAACCCCTTCGTCCAGGTAATAGTAGAGTAGGAGTAGGTTAGTTTAGTTAGTTAGTTAGGTAGGCTAGATAGCCATAATGTTAGATTTAGATTTCATCTTCCTCAACTCCGGTGAGCTCCTTGAGCTTGTCAGGAGCATTAATTTCATCTTTTTAAGTCATTTTCCATCTTCTATATTCCATGATCATTTCCATCACATTTAATTACTAATTTGATCACTAATTGGCCTAAACCACTTCCACCTCCATCGACTACTTCTGCTGTCTATGGCAGCAGTAGTTGAGCTATAATCCACCTTCATTGGATCCTCCATCACCTATTCATCTTCTAAGGATCCTAATCATCGCTATAATTTTAGTAAATACCACATATAATGCAAACGCCAAAATCTAGTTAAGCTCCTGAGTTCGCTGTCAATGGTGGCTCAAGAGTAGTTGAAATTCTTAATTATATATATATTTATGATCGCAAATATCTGTTGACCTATTTTCTCCACTCAATTGAGTGGGAAAACAAGACCTGAGCATTAACCAACTCAGACTTTATAAGAATGGAATTGAAGGAAAGAAGAAGACAAAGGAAGAAGAGAAATAAGAAGAAGAAAAAGAGGAGGGGAAAAAATGAGAGAGAGAGGGAGAGAGGGTGGTTGGCGTCAGGCGGTGGCGGCGTGGAAGCGGCTAGGGTTGAGGAAGGGGGTGAATGGAAGACATGGAGGTCGAGGAACTGGAGGAGAAAGGAGAGGGTTTGGCAGGCGCGTGTTGGTAGGACGACCTATGACTACCCAAGAAGGCTTTGGAGGAAAGCTAATGGCAAAGTCTTGTGCTTCAGATGTCGACAAAGGGGGCACTTGGCTGCGATCTGTAGAAACCCTCTAATCTGCCTGGCATGCAAGGGTGAAGGACACAAACGTGATTCTTGCCCTAGGAGGAAGCCACCACATACAAAGATGGCCTCTCTGCATCCAAGTTGGGAAACGATGAAGGAGCCCCGACTGCCACCACTGCCGGTGCTTGGCAGACATTCAATTGAAGTGGAGATCCCATTATTTGTGGAGATCTCTTATGCAAAGATCATGTTGAGGGGTGCTTTGATTGGTGAAATTATGATAGGCAAACCCTCGATCGAGAGATTTCAAAATCTGGTATGTTCCCTACAACCTTTGTCTGTGGGCTGGAAGGTTGCAATGTTGTCTCAATCTCGCTTTCTAGTCTTTGGTTTGGGGATGATGGATGTGGAAAGGCTGAGATTTCGGTCGAGTTCCTTTGAAGATATCAATGTGGTCTGGAGAATGGTGTCCCCCTTCGATGGGGCTCTCCCTGATCGACCTCCTCAAATAATGTGTTTTAGGAGGGTGCTTCTTGAGATCAAGGGACTGCCTTTGCACTTAAGATCTAAGGAAGTTGTTGCCAAGATGGTTGCAGGCTTTGCATCCATTTGTGAAGGATATGAAGTCATGATTGGAGAAGGGGATATCCGATCACTTAGAATTGAGGTTGATGTCTTTAAGTTTGGTTCTATTCCTGAAAGGGTTACGATCAGATGTGGGGGCTCTTCATGGCTTGTTCACCTAGCAGTGGCTGGACAAGTGTCTGTGCATCCTGAGCAGGGGCATGTTAAGTCGTATGTGGCTAGCTCTGAGGAGATGCAACAGGATGAAAGGGTGGGCCGCACTTCATCAAATGAAGCCCCTGAGTCAAAAAAGAGGAAGGACTGTCATCAGGGCTTTGTAGAGAAGGACTTGATGCATATGGAAGATGTTAATGCCTTAGGAGGGTGCATCCAAGTCTTAGTAGCCAAAGGTGTTGGTTCTATGGATGATGCTGATGCTTTGGAGAATGACTCAGAGGTTCCTAGCAGTAAAGAGGAGGGGATGTCAGGCATGGAAATTATGCTTAGCAGTGACAATAGAGCCCTCAAGGAGGTGAATCAGGTGCAATTCACTACCCTAGCTGATCTGAAATTTGGTAGTGGATCAAACTAGAAAAGGGGGGTGGGTCGGTCCCCTTACATGCTCAGAAGGAGAAGGAAAGAGAACCTGACCCCCATTGTGGAGTAGACCATTGCAAACTCAATCATGGTTGAGTATGTGGGATGTTTGGCTCAAGGGGATCAACCAGGCAAGGAATGAGAGTGTTAACTTGGAATGTGCGTGGGTTGCGCAATAAGGTGAGAAGGGCTTCCTTGTGTAGATACCTTTCTGGGTGGGAAATTGATTGTGCTCTCATTCAAGAGACACATGTGGAGGAGGAGAATGGTCAGGTATGGGACTTTTTTAGGCAGTCTGGATATGCAGATGTTGTGGTGAAGGGTGCAGCTGGAAGGTCTGGTGGAATGGCCATTTGGTGGAGAAAGTCTTGTCTCATGGTAACTAAAGTCTTCCGTGATAGGCATGTGCTTACCTGCAGATGCCAATCCCCCTAAGGAGATTTGGATTGGTATGTCTCATGCATTTATGGCCCATGTGCTGCTGCAGACAGGGTAGGCCTATGGGAGGAATTGTCTGTAGTGCAGCAAAGAGTGCAGGAAGTACCTTGGCTTATAGGAGGCGACTTCAATTGCCATCTATCAAGTTATGATAGACCTGGGGGTAGGACTGACAGCTCAATGGCTGGCTTCCAGATGGCTGTGTAGAGTCTGGGTATCACAAAGTATCCTATTAGTGGAGTTGTTGAATTTACTTAGAGGAACGGCAGTGGACAGTCATCTAGGTTGGATAGATTCTTTGGTAGTCCAAGCCTGCTGGAGAGACATCAATTATCGGCAGTTATGAACCTTGATAGGCCCTTTTCTGACCACACAACACTAGTGTGGGATAGTGGGATGAATTCTGACATTGGATCGTATTTCAAACTCAAGAAGTCGTCGTTTAGGGAGGAGGGCTTTGTGGAGATGGTAACTCATTGGTGGCAGAACAAGGCAGTGCAGGGATCTGCCACACAACAGTTGGCTTCAAAGCTAATAGGTCTGCACTCCATGTTGAAAGAATATGGACAGACAGTGGCACTGATCAGGGAACAAAGGAGGGTGGGGGCATTGGCAGTGATCAGAGAGCTAGACTTGAAGGAGTGCAGGCACCCTTTGAGTCCTCAAGAACAGCAACAAAGACAGCAGATGTAGCATGCAGTTGGGGAGGAAGATTTGAAAAAAGAAGTGGACTGGCATGAAAGATCTAGACAACTGTGGCTCAAACAAGGTGATGCTAACACGAAGTTCTTTCATCTAGCGGCCAGTGCTAGGAGAAGGTTCAATCTAATCTCATCAATTAAAGTGGGTGAGAGAACTATTACTTCTATCAATGAAATCAGAAGTGAAGCTGGCAAATATTTCAAAGAACTCACCAAGGCTACACCAAGGGGCTTTTGGAGGATGGCATCGGCTGATTTCCCAAGTGTCAATAGTGATCAGATGGCCATGCTAGTTGCTCCGATTTCTGAACAAGAAACATTGAAAATAATTAAAGACTTGAATAATGAGGGGGCTCCTGGACCAGATGGGATTCAGGTTTTCTTCTATAGAGAAATGTGGAGTGTTGTCAAAATGGATGTAATGAAGGTTATTCATGAATTTGAATTGGGCAACTCTGGGTTTGAGAGATTGAATAAGTCTTATTTGTTCCTGTTACCAAAAAAATCAAGTGTAGAGAACTTCTCTTATTATAGACCCATTGCCTTGTCAAATTCTATTTATCTTATTATTAGTATGATCATAGCCAGCAGATTGCGTGAGGTACTAAAGGAGTTGATAATGCCAGTCTAGTCTGCCTTTCTTCTTGGGAGGTCGCTACAAGAATCCTTCATTATGGCACAAGAGATGGTGATGGGATGGCACAGGCGAAAGACTAAGGCCTTTCTATAGAAAGTTGACTTCTCCAAAGCTTATGATTCAGTCTCCTGACCGTACTTGTGGGAAATCCTCAAAAGGAGAAAATTTCCCCCTCAGTTGATACAGTGGGTAAAGAGGTGTATCACGGCTGCCTCCTTTTCCCCTTTGATAAATGGGAAACCATGCCAAACATGGATTCAACCCCATTGTGGGGTAAGGCAAGGGTGTCCACTTGCCCCTTTGATATTTAACCTTGCAATGGATACATTGGCAAGGTATGCATGCAAACTAGCAGCTGATGGATTAATAAGGGGGTATTCAATGTCTAATAACAGGGCCTTAGCTCCCATTCTTCAATACGCAAATGACATTGTCTTTTTTGTGGAAGGGGGGAAGAGGGAAGCGCAAGTGCTATTTTATATGGTAAAGATTTTTGGTGAGATTTCTGGTCTTAGACTTAATGGAAACAAATCTTCCTTGGTCAGCTTTGGTATGAATGGATTGATCCAGAATGACATTTCCACCATCTTGGGCACGCCTGTGGTCACATTGCCTATCAAATATCTGGGGTTGCCTCTGAAGTGCACTAAACTAAGGAAAGCAAACTGGTCCTTCCTATATGAAAAGGTGGCTACAAAATTAGAGGGTTGGAGTAGTCGCTACCTATCAAAAGGTGGGAGGTATATTTTATTGAACTCGGTCATTACATCAATTCCAATTTTTTTCTTTTCTGTTCTCAGAGACCCAAAATCAATTTGGAAAAAACTCGATGTGATGCGCAAGAGGTTCTTCTGGAAAGGGGCCTCTCATCAAGGGGCTTTCCTTCAACCAATAAAATGGGATTCGATCTGTAGGCCAAAAAAGATTAGTGGCATGGGAATTAGATCCCTCAAAGAATTTAATGATGTTCTGTTGTTGAAGTGGGCTGTTCGACTACTGCAAGGGGAAAAAAATGTGGATAGGGTTTGTTCAGGATAGCTATGGGGCTACCATATGATGAGAAGAACTGCCTAAATCCCCACAAACCCTCTCCCTTTTGGTCTTCTGTGATCTGTGCTTTGGTGGATAATTGGAGTTTGTTCAAATCTATTTTAGGTGATGGAAAAAGCTTCAAATTTTGGCTGGAGAATTGGTTGCCTGGGGGGGTGATTAAAGACAGGTACCCCCTTGCTTTTGCAGCTGCATCTGATAAGAAAGTTGTGGTTTCTGATTATTGGGATGTGGCTTCTAAAAAGTGGTCTTTGAACAATGCAATGTGGAATAATCATGAAACAAGAACATGAGCAGAAAATGAGCGCCTCATGCAAGAATTTGCTGCCTTCAAACCCACACCTGATGAATATGACACATAGAAGTGGGAGGGTAATTTTTCTTCAACGGCTGCCTATGACAAGCTGGTTAACTCATCCAGGATGGCGAAAGTTGATGAGGTAGGGAAAAAATTATGGAAATTGAAGGTACCACTGAAGGTACAATTTGTTTGGTGGTTATGCAGAAGGGATGGATTGATCACTGGAGATCTGAGGCACAGGAGAATGGGAACTCCTACCTAGTTTTGCCATTTATGTGGGATGCACAACGAATCTAGCACTCATATTTTTTCTTCGTGTGTGATCACAGATTATGTCTGGAGGAGAGTTTGTAGAGATTCTCTTCCCACGTGGGAGAATCTTTGGAGTTCTCTTGTGAGGATGAATAAGCCATGTTTATCTATGGTGGTTGTTTTATGGTCTATTTGGAGGGGCAGGAATGAGTGTGTTTTTCAGGAGAGTCCAGTGAATGTGGATAAGATTGTCAATAGCTGTTGGAATCTCATACATCAATGGGGTTCGATCATGTAATTGTTTCATTATTTTTTATTAATAAAAGCTCTCCGGGTTTGCTATCGGTGATTCGATAGCATTCCTTTCCATAAAAAATAAAGAATGGAATTCACTGATAGATCTTTGTTCTAATGATTAATTGAAGAATTTAACTTGATCCGGAGGTTCCTTGTGACCTCAGGAACCTTTTCAAATCATTAATGGAATATTTTCACATTCTGTATCACAAATTCACTTTTTCTGGACTCACCGGAGCTCCGACGAGCTCCAGCGAGTCAAAATTAGTTCTTCAGCCTGTAGAACAGAATGAGTAACTCCAGATTAATGAAAGAAGGATTACTAATTAATTTGAGAGTGTTTATTTGAGATTTGAAAGACTAGAGTTGTTGTTAGGCATTCATCTTCTCCAACTCCGGCAGAGTTGGAGAAGTCTATCAGTTAGGTTTAAGAAGCAATTAATAGGTCTAGAAGCTTCAGTGTTGTGCATTGAACTCATTTATGTGCTTAAATCAGTGTAACAACCTCTAGGTTGTTCTGATGAACAAACCACTTCAGAAGCTCAGGCGACGAGCTTAAAACCCTAGGAATTTCAATTAAAACACCTATTTAAGGGTCTGAGCATGTTTCTGAGAGTGAAAGGAAGTTTTTTAGGTGTTAATTTCATTTGAAAAGGTTTAAATGAGAAAGTCAAAACTTGAGGTTCTACAGTCAAACTTGAGTTTAATTCCTTGATTATGGATTCAATCTGATGCATTGATGAGTTTGAATTGATTCTGAGATATCTATGAATGATTTAAAAGTGATTTAAGTGAGCTCTGATGTATAATTCGATTGGATTTCAATTTCTGCCAGTTTGGGTTATTTTTGAACCCAAACTAATGGCAGTGGTTTTTAGATGAGATTTGATTGTAATTTCTGCCCAGATGAATTGGTAACAACCTTCAGAAGCTATTTTAAATGATTAAATAGATGTTAAGTTGTCTGTTAGGTCTTTCAATGTTTGAATTACACTTCCTGAAGCTTCCAGAGAAGCTTTGAGCTTTTGTACACTTCCTGAAGCTCATGAGAGCTTGATAACCTCACCAGTAGCTACGGAATTCACTCTATAACCCATTTAGAACATCAACTAAGAGTTAAAGTCTAGTATGAGGACTTAGAGTAAAGAAAACCATTGTCCAGGCCATTTTATATCGTAGAAAACCTGTATCTTCACCCTTCAAATCTAAGAGTAGAACTTCCCCTTCAATTTAAATTGGCACTTTAATCTTGTAGAGCAACTCAAGAGCTTTCCAACAAGCTTTTATTTGCTTGGAATGGAGCTCTGAGGTGCTGGGAATTATCGTTTGAAGTTTGCTCTGGGAGGGGAAATGATAGTCCCACATCGGTTATCTTTGAACGAGTGCTTAGGTATAAAACTCTTTCGTTACATAGGCATTTCAGTCGTCAGCGCTCGGCGCATGGTTACCAATTGAGCATGAGCATTGTGTGTGTGTAGGCGCGTATGTGCCTGCTAGTGTGTGGGCCTTGGGAGGGCGTGTGCGAGGCTTGGGAGGCATGAATCGATTTGGCTCGAAACTCTGAACTGGAAAATAAATCGAACTATAAGTGAATTAGGCTTGGACCTAGTAGGGTCTGGTCCTACCCTGAAAAGGGTGCTGTGTATCCCTGAATGGTACAAGCTGCCAATAAATAACCTAATTTTTGGTTGAAGAGGAAAAAAACCCAGTTCAGCTCAAAAGGCTAAGTGTTGAAGAAGAAAATGCTAAGGCTAAGTGCTGAAGAAAGGCTCATAAGGCTAAGAAAAATGCTGGAGAAAGAAGGTAAGGAAACATGCTAGGGAAAAAGAAGGAGCAAAGGAAGAGAAGGAAGGAGAAGGAAAACAGGAGAATTCATAGAAGAAAGAGAAGACTGAATAGGCACTAAGAGATAAGGCAGAGAAGAAAGAAAGAGGAAGAAGAGAAGAGCTCGAGAAAATAAGAGAAAGATAAGAGAGAAATAAGAGAAAAGATTAAAAGATAAGTAAAAGAAAAGAGAAAAGAGAAAGAGAAAGGTAAAGAAGAAAGAGAGAGAGAGGCTGAAGATAAAGTGAAGAAAAGAAATAGTTTCTTGCATTATTTTTAATTCCTTTTTTATTTTAATGTTGTAATAAGGCACATTTCAATTAGTAGAACTTTCTATTGCCTTAATTTCTTTGAAATAAAAAGAAAATTAACATGTTTACTTGTCATTTAAGAAGATCATTTGTGTAAATATGTTTTCTTTTGGAATTTTGCATATTTCTTAATTTTAAATCATTAGGCAAAATTCATGTTGTTAAAATTAACTTAATTATACCTCCTATGAGTTGTTTAAACGGATTGGTGAATTCTGAATAAATCATACCTCCCAACGAACGACCTGGACTCAACCAGTTAAAAGTAATAAAATCTAAAATATTAGGTTAACTTGACCCTATACTACTCAACCGACACAAATTCGAGTTAACCTAAGTTACTTTCTTCTACACATAATTAAGCTCAATTAATTTAATTAACTATGTTGTGGAGTAGCACGATCATGTCTCTCAGATTTTTAGGAGTATCCATGTCTAATACAATAAAGTCCATCGGGAAGTAGAAATCTTGTACCTTAACTAGAACACTTGAGAACTCCTCTTGGTGACTTGATTGATCTATCAGCCTGCTGTAGAATCACTTTAGTTGGTTGGAGCTTGGTTTGCTCAAAATGATCTAGTAGGGATGTGGGGATCAGATTTATGGATGCTCCTAAATCCAATAAAGCTCGATCGAACTCTAAGTTGCCTATCTTACAGGACATCAGAGGGGTGCCAGGATCTTTCACTTTCTGCAGGAGTTTGCTCAAGATTATAGAGTTGGCTTGCTTAGATAACATAATCGGACTCCCATCTTTGTTTTGTGGCTTACACTTTGGTGTACTTAAGTCCTTCAAAAATAGTGTGTAAGTCGGCAAATGGCGGATCACATCCATCAACGGGATGTTGATTTGGACTTGTTCAAAAAGCTTGACCAAGTCTTCCTTGAGTGCCACGGGTTTGGGTTTCCTATTTCTTTTGGTCAAGGCCTCGGGAAATGGAACCTTTGTTGGTTCCTCTAGGATAGGTTCAGGCTCTGGATCTGGGATGGGTGTGTCTTGGATGACCATCCTAGGGGTAGGCTCTGCACTACTAGGGCTGGAGTGGCTAGGATAAGGTGGGTCGTGAGTCATTTTGCTACTACATGTAGTAATAGTGTTTAGGCCTTCTTGGTTTGGGTTCGGAGTTGGCAAGAGTGGTGGTTTTTGCTAATATCCTGAATATTATGTGAAAGCCTCAATCCCATTGGGTTATGGTGCAAAAGGGGCCTAATAGACATAGTGAGCTTGGCCTTAATTTGGGTTCATAATGCACCTTTGGTTCGACACGTTATTCGGATTCGGCAAAAGTTGGGATGGAAGTGCACCCGACTAGTGAGCCCTAGCCATCTGTGCAAGTTGATTTTGAACCTTTGTGAGCTCTTCCTTGTGCTATTTTTGCATAGCCACATTAGTCATTTGTATATTAACCAGGGTGACATGACCCTTCCCAAGGGCCATTGGACCATTTTGGGAGATTTGTGGGGGGTTTGTTGCAATTTGCAACCCCCTGGAACTTGTTTGGGGGTTCTGCAGATAAAATAGGATTGGTAGGGCGGTATTTTAACAATTTACCTCGGTCCCGCACCTCTCCAACACACACCCTAACCCTAACCATAATCCACACCTATAAAACTACCCCATTTCTCGGTTGCCGTGCCCTACACTAACACCCTCCCTCTCCCTACGGCACCATCTCAACCCCCCTTCGTCCCCCTTTCTTCCTGCATCTCCTCTACCATGCAAGGAGCTGAGCTACTGGAGCTCGAACTCGTGTGGAGGAGGAGCTGCTGAAGCTTGGCCACAAGGAGGAGTTTGTGAGGAGCGGGGAGCGTGTTGGGAGTTAGCTGCTGTTGAAGCTCCTATGCGGGGTGGGAGTAGCTAGGCACACTACTGTGAGGGAAAAAACCTCAGCCGGTTCTGCGGAATCATTTTTCCGCAGAATCAGATGTCTGAGAGGAACCTCAAATGTCTTATAGGACGTTCGGAGCTGCAACCTAACGTCTAATCCTAAACAAAAATCAAAGGTGACACCCTACTCGAGGTCTGTACCTTTCGTACCGTCTCCTCTTACCCCACTGTAGACCTAAGTGCGTTGAGGGTTGTGCATGTGTGGCGTAGGGCAAGGGGAAGAGCCCTGCGAGGGAAGGACGGTTAGCGAAGGGTTCTGGGAGGAGTTTTCCCTGCATATCAGACGTCTGTATCTCTCATTAGATGTCTAATAGGATGTCCGGAGGTAGCACCAGATGTTTGGTAAAGCAGATTTAAACTGTAAGGTCCTGTCTACCTGTTTCCTTTTCATACGTGTTTGCGAGTGACTGTACCTCACTGTGCCCATGCAGAGCTGTTGGGAAGGTGCGTAGGTAAGATGTCCCAGACACTTTAGGACGTCTGGACGTCTCTCCAGATGACTGACACCTATCCCAGGCATCCGAGTACACTGCCAGACATCTGGAAAGACCCTAGGATGACTGTGAGGGATTCCAGACGTTCGACCTTCAGCACAAAATGCAAGGTGATCTTCCTGTTGCCGTTTAAGACATCTAGGACCTCTCCCAAACATCTGATGTTAGTCTGATTTGATGGATTTAGGCATCAGGTGGCCGGTCCAGCTGGACTTGCCTGCCTGGTCCGATTCAAGTGATCCGGGAAGGGTGTTTAGGTCGGTTTAGGGCCTAAACAAAGTCATTTTTCGTAATTAAGGTATCGTTGGGTTCCTATTGGAAATCCCTATGTGATGAAGCCTTGTTCTGGCTATTTTGAACTCTTTTTCCTGTCTCGAGAAATATTGAAATGGTTGACTTGACCGTCTGTGCTAATAAGATGCCTGTCTGTGGTGTGCACAGGACCTGCAGAGGCTACGTGGTCCGCCGTTTGTGCCCCCACACCTCTTGGTTACTCTAGTAGAGTGGTCTTTACTATCCCTTGTGAATTAGATGATGAAAGTGCATGTTATTTAGAACTCATTGGTTGAACCCTGGGATGTACAAGGAACCCTAGGGCTAAGATAGAAAAATGAATAATTATACATGCCGTGAATGTTAAACTTTGGTAATGTTTCTGAATGTGCTAAATTACGAGCTGCCTGTCTTCATTCATTGAATCATGGCTTGAACTAAAATACATGCTGTATCCTGTTTAGCTTGATTAATGAGATAAGTGTTGAATTGTGAAACTATGAGCTGCCTGTGCTACCTTAAACTTATTATGATATGAATAGAGGCATGTGTACTGTACATACATAAGAAATTCCTATGCGCGAACCCTACGGGGAACTAGAAGAGGAACTCACGTGTACGGAATAAATATCAGATGTCAATGGAAAGTAGCTGGCCCTCGCGTGCATGGTACCGAGGAGAGCTACTGTACTTAGTGAAGGGTGGAGCTAGTTGCCCCACGGGGCCCAGGGTTAGGATTGCCCCCCCTACACCAACTCCTGTTAGGCCCATTGGGTAAACCAGGATAGTCGGATGAGGGTACGCGGACTGTGGAGGGGCGAGACCCCTGTTCTGAGAGGGCAAGGCCCTATATTGTTTCGTGTTGTACTTTTGGGTGTACTCGCTAGCGGAAACGACTGATTGCGTGCCAATGTGGGGTAACTACTCGTGCAGTTATCACATGTGCCATAGTCACCACTACATCTCAACCGTGACCTCGGGGTGGTAGACCATGCATAGGACTACAACGGGGTGCTCTCCCATCCAGGAGAGTGACACGTGTATGTCCTACATCATGGGAAAACTGCAATCAAGATCATTCCCATTGGGAATAGGAAGATTGAGAGACATTGTGGACTTTTTGCTAGAAAAACACTAATTGTTAAATTAACTGTTGTTCAGATAATTAGGTAATTACATGTAAATCTATGGTTTTCTTTATTGTGTAAATGATATAACTGTTGTATATGCCACTCTACTAAGCGTAAGCTGACTTCCTATTATATATGACCATGTATAGGTCAGGGAGTCGAGCAGCCAGCACCACTGGCTGCAGAGGGTGCTGGGCCCAGTCGAGCCCAGCCTTAGTCTCCAGTACTAGTTCTCTTTCAGCCTTTTTCTACTGTAGTGAGCATTTCTATTTCATGTTGGACTTGATGGTGTGAACCTTTATTGCCGTTATGGCTAGTTTTGGATTATGTTTACTGCCTTTTTGAGCTTCAGTTACTTTTGCTGCTTCCTTTAATTATTCTAGCTATTTGCATGTGTGGTTTGTGTTGGTTTTGTGCATATGGGTTAGTTTCTCGTTGGACGATCAGGTCTTAGGGTTAGTCGAGGTGAGCTGTTTTCGGGTTTCCAGAGGGGCTGGATTTGGGTCGTAACACGGGGCCTGCAAAATCAAGCTCATTTGATCTTCCTTGGTGGGCTCAATTTGGAAATTCGGGTTGGGCCTAGGCGTTGCAGGCTAATACGGTTGCAAAGCTTGTGGTTGGGGTTGGAAGTAAGGTTTCGAGTTCTAATTATTTCCTGACCATGTGAAATTAGGATGATTGAGCCATCCAGGGTTATATGAGTTGGAGAATGGGTCATTCTGATTGGTGTGGAGATCCTCATAGGTCTGAGGAACTTCAGAGTAATCAAAGTACAATGGTTCAGAGTTCTCCCAATTAGAGTAGGATGGTCCAGAGTTTCCTTCGAAACTAGGATCAAACGAGGTTGGATACGTATCCATCCCTGTATATGCATGGTGGTGAATGTTATGCATGGCCTCCTTACTTGAGGGCGGATGTGCGTACATGTTTTGCTATGAAGAGGAGGCTCTCTATAGATGTGGGGTCAATTCGTCCACCTTCTTCTCAATGATGGAGACCTTATCCAGGTGACTAGCCACCAACTCCAGGTCGATGGATGCAGATAGGTCTCGTGTCTAGTGTGCCCCTCGCATGCTTGTCAATGCACAGGTGGTCATCCAATCGAACACACCCAGAAACTCATTGTTTATGGAGTTCTTGCACATGTTCTCGAGAATCTCCCAAACAGTGTCTTCATGTTAACCCATGATGTTGCTACAACAGGTTACATTGAAAAATAATCTAATGTCCTCAAGAAGTCCCTGGTAAAAAGACTATACTTGTTCCCATTTGGGAACTCTGTGATGAGGGCATTTCCGCATGGGATCCAGAAAGTGGTCACATGCCTCATGAAGTGGTTCTCTTGCATTCTATGTGAAATGTGTGATCTAGTGCCTCAAGGCATTGGTGCAACCAACTGGGAAGAATTTCTTTAGGAATTCAGATTGGAGTTCCTCATATGTGTTTATTGGTCGAGTCAGGGTTTGGTACCAATGGGTAGCCTTGTTCATAAGAGAGAAGGAGAACATCTTCATGAGCAGGATGTTTCAATTATGAATGGGTTGTCCAAAGGTCTGGGCTAGATGTTTTAGTTATTTGATGTGTTGGAAGGGGTCTTCGGAGTTTAAGCCATGAAATTTGGGGATCACATTGATGAGATTCAACTTCAATTCAGTGTCAAGTCTTCCAACCAAGATTTGTACCCTGGGTTCAATAGCCATCGCTACGAGATTGTAGTGATCTCACATCTGCAGACTGATTAACACCAATTTATCATCATTCTTATACCTTAAAACAGATCAAGCTCGTAGGTTTTTGACTCCGCAAATGGATTTTTGGGGTGCATTTAGGCATAATCTAGGTTAGGCATGCATTGCATTCTTTTTGTATTTTTAACATGTTTACTTGAGTGTTAAGGATAAGCAAATATTCAAACCCTTAAAACACTAGCACTCAAGAAGGAAGAAAGTGAAGAAGAAGAGCAATTCAGCTGAACCCTAGCTGGATCCAACTCATCTCAGCTGGTTATCAGCCCACATGAGTTTAGGTTTAGCTTCCCCAAGCTCCATTTAGCTCATCTTAGTTGGATGGTAGCACAAGGTGGCTCAACCCACCTCAACTCAGCTCAGTTCTGGGTCAACTTGGTTGAGACTAGCTCATCTTAACTCCCATCAATTCACTGGGAGTTGAAAAGCATGCATGAATTCATGATAAATTGCTTATTTATGATAGTTCCTAAGCCTAGCATTGCATTCCATAGTATAAATATTGCATAACATTCATTGCATTGCATTTAGGTTAATTTGTGTATGTTGTATATTAATTCCAACATTTTATGGCCAGGAGGAAATGTGACATCTTTACGGGCTTCGGATGAAGAATTCGACCGTACAGATGGATCAGGAGCGACGAAAGCAGTCCATTAGCACAAAAATCACTTTGATCAAAGTTCCGTTGCACCCTCTATAAGAAGAAGAAGGTGGATGGCCATGATGGTGTCACGTGGAGCCATTGTAGCCCTCAAGCCAAGCCGTAGCCCCTCCTCCCAAGCTACACCTGTGAGGTCTCGACCATTGGATTCAAATCCAACGGTCGTCAAAGCACTACATCGCCTGCCTCAAGCCAAGTAGAGAGAAGGCATCGCACAATCGCAACCATTGGATTAAGATCCAACGGTCGTGGGTGCTGAGCCTTAATTCCTAAGCGAGGCAAGAGAACGACCTCAGCATAGTGGTTGGTGCCTCAGCTCACAATGCATGGCTGCGCGATTGAAGCCAAGAGCGTGGATTTTAGCCACTGAGCGCATGCGGGTGAGAAATTGAGCCGTCGATGGATGATCAGGCTGCAAAGGAAGCAACTACATGGCGTCACCGATGCGTGAGACCCATACACATGAGATCCAATGCACGTGCAGACGCACGATTGTTGTGCACCGGGGGCACGATCTAGAGAGTTCTTTCCTACACGTTCAGAGCCCTTCATCCGCCATCCAAGGGCGGTGATTTACTTCACTCAGATCAACATGCACCAACGGATGCTTGATGGGCGCTTGCGATGGCAGCTGGCGCTGCAAGATGGATGGCTACTGAGGCTTGAGCACGATCAACGCATGAGATGGTGGGCCAGCGCAGTGCACATGTGATTTAGCTAGAGCGACACTTGAGCTGGAGTTATAGCGACATCTTGGAGGTCGCTATTTGTCTTATGCCCATTTTAGCCTCCTCTCATCCACTATATAAAGACCTACACACCTCCCCTTCGAGCCTCAACACTTTCTACGCTACTCACACCCCCTCTAGAGTTCCAAAGAGCCCCCTAAGCTCCCAAGAGCTCCCTCTCAAGCCCTAGGCCACCTAGTAGTGCAAAAACCCTTTCCCTCCACCAAATATTCATCCTACTCCTCATCGCCTTCACAGGAGACCTAGAGGCTATCCCCTTACCTCCATTCAGGAAGTCGATCACCTCCACTTCCTCATCCCCATTCCGTGCCTTGGTGATGCATTCCTCTACCTGGTGTCCTGCATCTCACCCCTGTCATGCAGCTTCTCACCTCCTCCATCCAAGCTGACGCCATGCGCCATCGTCTCGCCAAACAACCGATTTGGGAGATTTCCTTTCACCTCTATCTCTGTTATTTTTGTCATATTTTCATTTATTGTAATAAACGACATTGCATTATATCAGATTTATTTCTCTCCACTTTGTGTGCTACCTTGTTTATTTCTTTACCATAAAATAAAACACAAAAAATAACAAAACCTAAAAACACCAAAAACAAACAAAACGAAGTGCGGATTTCAACGAAAGCAAATGTTGCCTCCCTGTGTTTGACCCAGGACTCCCTTGGAGTGTTGGTAAAAAATCTTATTTATTAACGTGTTTTTGCGACTACAGCGACGAGTTTCTCCTAACCCCAACTTTCCCTCGTGAAAACACGTCGATCATTTTGGTGCCGTTGCTAGGGAGGCAACGGAATTTGCTTTCTTATTTTCTATGTTACTTTGCATTTACTTATTACTAACCATGCTTGAGTTTGATTTATTGTCTTGCAGGTACCCTAGTAAGGAGATCCAAGTACGGTAGATCGGAGTAAAGTGCGAGTAGAGTGGTTTGTAAGTGCCCCCACATTCCCTTGCACTTGTTTCCCTTTCGCCACATCAATAACCAAGACCTAATCTACTTAGGTGTTTGCATAAATCCTAGGATAGAATCTGTTTGTCTTGCTTGCCACCTACTCTCATCTCACCCCTGCATTATAGAAAATATAAAAAAAAATTATCTTCTGATTGTGAGACAAATCAACATACACACTACATACACCCACATTTGAGGCACATAACCTTTTGTGATTTTATCTACTCAACCAGGATTCCAACCTGTGGAACGGGTATACATACAAATCAACACATAACGGAGTAAAAATTAGACGAGGTCAATCACCTTTTGTGTGCCTTAATCGGTGGTGCATCTGGGCTAGTTGATTGAATTGTTTGGGCCACACCACCTAATCTAAAAGAAATTCACCTTGTAGCTGCCCCGTAGGATTCAATAGTTAGGTCAAGCCAGGCACTCCATATTTTCTTTACCCATAAAGGAAAATACATCAACACGTGCTTTCAAACTTGGTTTGCCTCTTGAACATTTGGTTGAATATTGATGAGAACATCATCATGAGCCCTAACTATCTCATTTTGACTTAAGAAAGAGAATAAAAGCTCCTACATAACCTAGAGAAGGGCCTAATTCAAGGAATAACTGTTCTGAGAAGAAAACATGAAACAAAGGGTAAAACTGTAATTTTACCATTGTAGTACATCAATGGAATTTCTAAGAAACTAAACATAGGTCAAATGATCTTAATAAGATAAAAAGTGAGTTAGTTCAGTCAGAAAAGGATTCATGAGCAATCTAAGAATTAAGTGACATCTTATAACCCTAAAAAAGACCCGCTTAATACAACAAGGTTTTGGTCAGAATAAAAATCAAATAAATCCTCTAACATTCATGGAAAAATATTCCCTAGGGTTTAAAACCTTCAAATTGGCCTTTGGAGCCTATTTTGACCTAAGTAGGGGTCCTAGCTAGATATTTGACCTAAATTGGGTTTTTGTGTAAAATGTCCAGCCAAACGTAGTCAAACCTAAAATCCAACTTTATCATTAGATTCATTAGGTCAAAATTACGTTTGTACCAAAATTTGGACCTAAGGGGAGGTCACCGTGACCTACTTTGCAAAACAGTCCACCAATTACATTTTGACCCCTAATTTTTGAAAATCACTGCGCAGACCCCCTTAACTTCCTCGCCACCCTTGCAATTTGGTCCCTCTACCATTATAGCGGAGGAGTCCTACTCTAGCGAGGAATTCAGGGGGATTTCTCTCTGATTCCTCAGAGATCTCCTCTCATATTTGAAAGGGAGATTCTTTGAGGAATTCCCTTTCGTCAAAATGCAATTCCAAGGATTGATTCGCACCCAATCTCTCGTGCGAACGCTCGAGAGATTTGGGTCTACCACTGTTTCCTTCTCCGGTGAGGATTCTTGCACTTGGAAGCTTGCCTTCCAAGCACAAGAGCCTCTGCCAGATGCTATGAAAGGACCTTCATCTCCAGCCGCATAGAATCAGCTTGGCTTGACCAGAGAACCACCACCAATTTCTTCCCTTCTCCTCCGGCCAAGTGTCCAGCAGGCTCCGGCGACCTCTTCTCCTCCTTCTTGTCGCTCTACCACAATACCAGTGGTAGAGCTATCTTCATCTCTTTCCTCTGCGTCGCGCCATACCCGTGTGCGCGCCTCCAACCCCTTCATCGTCGTCGTTCTCCCTCCACTGGACTCATCTTCTCTGGTGGCGACAGGTACAGCTAGCCGCTCTCCTGCCCCCTTTTGTCCACTTAGTTAGGACAAATCTCTTTCCCTCTCTCTCGCTCTTTATTTCCCCTATCTTTATTTCCATTTTTATCCCCTCGACGCCGCAGACCACCACCATCTTCCTCATCTCTGGCAGACTGCTAGCGAGGTGCAACCGTCGCTCCACCCATCCACACGCCTCGCCACCTACCTCAAAACCTTCGCCATCACCCACTAATCATTATCCACCCCTCCACTAATCACCATCACTTCCCCAAGTTCTCCCCGAACATACCCATCACAACGGCCACAAAGTGACCTAGGCACACACGCCTAGGCCGCCCCGCAGCCAGCCACCCACTGCTTAACCTTTGCCTTGACACGACGAAGCTCCCCATGTGGTTTAATGAGGCTGCAAGTCCATATTTGTGAGTTTCAGATTCACCCCCCTACTGCCATTGAAGCACGAAGCAAGGAGCTTGCCAACTCGCTCCAAACCGCTTCGCTCCAGGTCTCTAGGTTTAGGAGGCGCGGGTTGGACTCGCGCACGCATCTAGCCAAGTGAGTGGCTTTTCGAGGATCCCAACTACAACAATTAGGAGGAACACCCCTACGGGTGTGCGAGCGAAGCCGGTGGGACTTCTAGTCCCACCTAAGAAATTTAGCGCACGGTGAGTTGTTTATATTGAATTTGTGTTTTCATCTGGTTGCCTCAAGAACACGGGGTGAGGTCCCCTTGCCCACGTCACCTGCCTCGTCTGCGACCCATGCCTCCGCGGACCTGGCTAGCTGACCCGTTTACCTAGCACTCCTCGTGCACCACCCACGCCGGTGCACCTGGACCCAGGTGCGCGTGACTCGACCCGATTACCCGGCTGGCTATGGGAGAGCAAACTGAAGAGAGAAATAGAGAGTGTACATGGGGAGGGTAGGGGTAGGTTTTGCACTCTCGTGTGTGTAGGAAGAGGAAGAAGCTGAGAAGCTAAGGCAAGAAAGGAGAAGAAAAGCAA
Source organism: Thalassia testudinum (assembly GCA_037157565.1). Taxonomy (NCBI): domain Eukaryota; kingdom Viridiplantae; phylum Streptophyta; class Magnoliopsida; order Alismatales; family Hydrocharitaceae; genus Thalassia; species Thalassia testudinum. Next base: position 20,001,239 of record JAZHRO010000014.1, read on the forward strand.
GGGCTGAATCTGAGGAAGCTGAAGGAAGGAGGAGGCGCAGCTGAAGAAGAGAGAAGAGCAGGAGAAGGCAGCATGGAAGAAGAAGCCAAGAGCCAGGCCAGAGAAAGAAGGAGGAGCTGAGGAGAAGATCTAAGAAAGAAGAAGGTGCGACCAAGTAGAGAAGGAAGAAGAAGGAAAGCAAAAGACAAAGGAAGAAGCTAAGAAATCATTGCTGAAGAAGACAAGGAAGCAAGAAGCACTGTAGCAGAGAGGGTGCGGCTGAAGAAAAGGCAAGGCAAAGTTGAAGGAAAAAGATAAAGGAAAAGAAGGGAAGGAAGAAGGAAGCTAAGGTAGAGAAGGCTAAAGAAGAATCAAAGAAAGGAAGAAGAGAAAGAGAAGAGAAGATCCAAAGAAGAATCAAATATTTTTACATTTGATTCAATCTCTCTATTTTATTGCTACATTTTAATATCCATGAACTCATACATTGTATTCTGAATTAGATTTTTTGTAGATTTAAGTGTTCAAATTACATTGATTGAGATTAGTGAATAAACCCTATTTGCTCCCTGTGTTCGATCTCGGACTTAACAATTCTAGTAATAAAAAGCTTCTTATTTGTTTACTACGCTTGATCGACTGTACTACAACGCGACTTATACTTATAAACCTGATCAAGCATCCTGTAAACATTTTGGTGCTGTTGCCGGGGAGCAACGTGCAATTTATCACTAGTCTCTACATTATTTTTTATTATATTTGAATACTAACTTGCCCTATTTTGTTTTTGTTGTGATCTTGCAAGGTATTTCATGAGAAGATCTCCCACGCAAGTTAGCCACTCCAGGGCAGGTAATCTCTTTTCTTCCCTAATCCACCTCCTAATCCTAGGAAGACTAAAGGAATTAATCAATTAGAAATCACTTGCCTTTTGTTTATAGTAATTACCATCTTTAAGGCAAAAGTTTCCTGATTTTGCGAAAATTTTTCAAAAACTTATTGAAGTAGAAGCGATTTTTAGAGCCAACCCCATAAATTCCTATGCCTAGTAGAAATCACGCTTAATCTCTGCGGACAACACACTTCTTGTTTTAAGTCCAAAGAGAACTTTTTTTTGAAAAGAAAAGAGGATTGGAAGTAGAACCAAATTAGGGTTTCTACAGTAGGGTTTTGGAGTGCTAGTTTACACATGCTTGCATAAAAGGAAACAAACCTACCCACATCAGTGTGCTACCCAAGCCCTTGATTGAAGAGATTTAAGCAAGATAAACCCTAAAAGTGAGCTCTAAAATCACTTGAATCTTAAAAACATTGGACCTAATAACCTGAGTCAAATCAGGGTGATTTCTAGGTCTTGACCTAGAATCATTCTGTCATCTTTAGGGCAGGTCAGGTGAAGTTGACCCCTTCGGTCAACCAACCTCCAAATTAGGTCACAACACCAAAACATCTAAAGTTCAAGTGAAAACCCTAAGTACCTTAAATCTAAAAGTGGTAGACTTAAGAGGTCAAGGTCCCCATTCTGGTCTACCTAAAATCTCAGTGACAAAAGAGGTCAGGTTGGGGAAACCCTGTAACCCGTGGGGACACTCTACCATGTAGGGGTCATTGTGGGACTCTCCCTCTCTGGCTACCCAGGTAATTCTCAGGTGAACAACTTTCCGATCTAAGGGTATCATCTACCCCGAACCTCCATAGTCATCCAAACATCTTTTGGGTGCCTTGATTGGGTCAAAAACACCTCCAGTCCCTCATCTCTTCTCTTTAGAGCACACACATAGATTCTCAAGTGTGACTCTTTTCAGATTTAATCGCTTCACAACTTGATTCTACATCTTGATCCAAATTCTGAGTCCACATCTTGATTCCACCATCCAATCCAAATATGCAGCCAAATTACTTAGGAGTAGGACTACCTTTCAAGAAACCTGAATCACAGAGATCCATGAGAGATAGGATGATTGAGGATGCCCTTGAATTCTACTAAATTAAATGCAAAACCTCAACACCAATAGAGGATATTCAAGTTAATATACTGACAACCACAACCTTCATCATAAACTGTGTCCAAGTTTTATTAACAGAAGCCACAAACGGATCAACTCGAGACATTAAAATTACACAACTTCGAATACCTTCAATGCATGAAAAATCTTGTACTTTGGGAACAACACCAAGATGATCTTGAAAAACTGGAAGAAATGATGAGTTTATTGAAACAAATTATCTATCAGAAATACCTGTATATACCCCAAACAGATGATGAACCATCTTGGAACAATATTGAGGATCAATTCGATTTCACAGATCTAGGGTTTGAGGCACAGAGTAGTTGTGGATTCCCAACCCAGATAGAATACAACATGCCTAATATTGAATTAGGTTGGGAAATTGCAAGAGAACACAATGTTGAGCCAACCCTAGACCCTGGATCACCAAGCATAGAATTACAAGACTCCTACAATAATGAGATTAGAACTGAATCTCTCGAGGGTATAAATCCTGCCCCTTATTCTGATAAGGTGACCCTCGAAGGTAATTTGGACCTAGATCCTAGTGATTTAACCCACATCCTAAGCCTAAAATCTGGATCTGAAACGTATTGGGAAGATTTCGAGGCCCCATATGAAGAAGATCAAATTTTCAAAGAAGAGTATGATTTTGGGCCTCTATTTGATGAATATCCCTCTCCAACATCCTTAGAGAATCAGATCGATTTTTCGGAAGTCACGCCAATTTATGATATAGAAATCGAGGAGTTGGACGAGTGGGGTGTTGATTGGGTCTTTCCTACAAACCTAGAACTTGAGCCTAGACCAAATAAGAACACCTTTTTGAGCTCAGAATATACATATAGGCTTGACCCCAATCAGGCTGTTGAATCTACACCATGTGATTTATTCTATGGTGAAACCTTTGATCTTGAATCTCATACATAATGTGATTTTTGTAATATCTCCGATGATTTCGAATCTTACCATGACTTTGGAGACAATCTGCTTCCTGATTACAACAAACCAATCTACGACCTCAGCTCACATGATTCAGTCTACGACTCCGACTCTGAGGTCCCGGTTCCTGTGATCACTAATTAAAGTTCAAGTTCCAATGACATGGAATCATTTCATTTCAATTCTCATGAATCAATACCAGAAAATGTCGAGAGTGATTGCAACCCAGAGTTTTAATCTTTTCTTGATTCAGATTTCCCTCATCCTATAGACACTCTTCAGGCATTCACTTTTGATTTCGAAATCTACTATGAGGACTCTCTACATGAAACCACCTGTAACTTCTTTCTAGAAGAGCCCTCATACACAATTCTCATTGAAGCCACCTCTTCCACATATACAAAACTGATCAAAACCCATTTTCAACCCCGACCCACAATTGGACTCAATTTCTATTTAGATTCCTCTCTCACTATGCCGATTGCAGATGGTTCAACTCAACACATACATCAGGTATCAAACATTGATCAGACTAAAAACCTTGCTCCATCATTTTCTGATCACCCCTGTAGGGTTTCCACACCATGCACTAATTATTTTTTGGAGCCCTACTCAGACCAGGCTAATCCGACTCAGCTAAAATCGAAATTTACACTTGCACATCCATCCGAGATCCATTACATATGGTAGGTTCCACATCTTTTGATCTACATTTATCAACCCACCAAATTAATAGGGTTTAGGCTGCATCATCAGCCTGTTGATCTTAACAAGCACCTAGTTGGACCAACCAGGCTCTTAATCAAGGTGCTTGTTTTACAAAACTCTACTGATTTGACCACTCCCTCTCCATCCCATTTCCCGCTCGGCTGAAGGCATTGAATTTAGCGCTTAACGAGAGGCAAGCTGTCATTCCAAAAAATCAAGATCCATCTGATTATCCATCTGTACTCCATGTCTATTGCACCCTGAGTTCAGCCTTAGATAGTCGATCCCACCTCTGGTACATGTACCCGAGCTTGAAATTGTCCGCAACAGTCATTCCCGACCCATTTGCCTACCCGATATATCCTGTTCTAAATCCCTGAACTCAACACTATTTCACACCCTCTGTCTACAATGAGGACATTGCAAAACTTAGGCATGGAGGCTTGGTAAAGTGCATACATACAGAAACCAAGAAAAGTTACAAGGATTCTCACAAAAAAATCACATGTCAAAAATACCAAAAAAAATAGAAATTTGTGAAAAAGAACAAAAAATGGAGGAGGGAGGAAAATTTTGAAGTCACACAAACATAAGGAGGAAAAGAGCAAAAAGTCAAAAAGGAGCACAAAATGAAAATGAAAAAAGGAGATAGTCATTAGTAAGAGATTAAGTGATTAACCGAAGTTCTAGACCACATCAAGGAAAAAGAGAAAATAGAAAAAAGTACTAATGAGACACAAAAAAGAGATTAGTAGGAATGTTGATCTTAGGCCTTTTAGGCTAGACTCTTAGGCTTAAAAATTCAAGTATCTGCTAAGATCTGGATAATCCTCAAGAGGTTGGGGAAAATGCGAAGATTAAGTATTAAGTCCAAGGCTTAGGGAATATTCAGCCTTGTTAACTAACCTTCGGTTTGCGAGACTCAGTAACCTAAGTGTCCCAATCCACACACAGTCTGGTTCAGTGTGCATAACTATCAAAATCACACAAAAGCGTTTAAATGTTCTGAAAAGGTTGCCTAGATTAGGAGCGACCGATCAACACAAGTTGATTTGGATGAGTTCCCGGTGCGGAGAGGCAGGAAATTCCCCTTGAAGATGCATAACAACATATCATCTCCTCAGTGCTTGTCTCCTAGGATATTTACATATCCTACCGGGGGAACGTAAGTACTCTGCTGGTTCAAATACCATGGGCGACATTATCACGAAATGTTGATTGCCAAGGTTTGGATTCGGCCATGGAACGCCATGGGTGGAATTATCTTGAAAGCCAGGGTTCTGAGGGTTGCCATGGGTGGTGCTATCATGAAGCATCGATTGCCAGGGACCTTTGCGGATTGATAATGGGGACAAGGAATCCGATACAGACCGTGTTGAAAAGCTAATCCAAAGCTAGAAATAAAAAGAAAAGAGAGTGAAAACTATCTAAACAAATAAATCCTCTGTTTCTCTCTCTTACAAAAACACACTACAAACTGAACCAAGGCTAAAATATGTCTAAAGCACGGGTGCTTTAACCGTAGAGTCCAATGAACCTTAGGATAGTTCCTGTAGGCCTTAAAAACCTTCACAGAAGACCGAGGCTAGAGTTGGTCAGGTTTGGATTGTGGTTGGTACTTGAGTACCTCTAGGCCTATTGTCAGCATTCTAACCTAATCAGAAGAAAAAGAAAAACACTTATCATAACTGGCGAAAGGATTTCATGGTCTAGAACAGACGTTAAAACCTTGAAATTTTGCTAAGGGACTAGCAAAAGCTAGGCATGGGGGTATGATGAGAACATCATCATGAGCCCTAACTAGCTCATTTTGACCTAAGAAAGAGAATAAAAGCTCCTACATAACCTAGAGAAGGGCCTAATTTAAGGAATAACTATTCTGAGAAGAAAACATGAAATAAAGGGTAAAACTATAATTTTACCATTACAGTACATCAACGGGATTTCTCAGAAGCTAAACATAGGTCAAATCGTCTTAACAAGATAAAAAGTGGGTTGGTTTAGTCAGAAAAGTGCTCATGTGCAATCTAAGAATTAAATGACATCTTGTAACCCTAAAACAGACCCACTTAATACAACAAGGTTTTGGTCAAAATAAAAATCAACTAAACCCTCTACAATTCATGGAAAAATATCCCCTAGGGTTTAAAACCTTCAAATTGGCCTTTGGAACCTATTTTGACCTAAGTAGGGGTCCTAGCTAGATATTTGACCTAAATTAGGTTTTTGTGTAAGATGTCCAGCCAAACATGGTCAAACCTAGAATCCAACTTCACCATTGGATTCCTTATGTCCAAATTAGGTTTGTACCAAAATTTGGACCTAAGGGGAGGTCACCTTGACCTACTTTGCAAAACAATCCATCCAATTAGATTTTAACCCCTAGTGTTTGAAAATCATTGCGCAGATCCCCCTAACTTCCTCGCCACCCTTTGCAATTAGGTCCCTTTGCCATTACATTAGAGGAGTCCTACTCTGGAGAGGAATTGAGGGGGATTTCTCTCTGATACCTCAGAGATCTCCTCTCAGATTTGAAAGGGAGATTCTCTGAGGAATTCCCTTTCGTTTGAACGCAATTCCAAGGATTGATTCGCACCCAATCTCTCATGTGAACGCTCGAGAGATTTGGGTCTCTGTTGACGCGGCTAGATCGTGTTTTAATAATTAGTTATGTCGTAGTATAGGTGACCAAGCGTTGTCAACAAATAAAAGTTTATTACCCGAAAACTTAAGTATTCGAGGTTGAACACAGGGAGCAATTGGAATTTATTATTAATCTCAAGAATGTAGTTGAACACTTACTTAATTCAAAATATATAAATGCATGAGTTTAAAAGTCAATTGTGGCAAAAAGAAGGAATTTGGACATCTGATCATGGGATTAGACGTCTTAAAAAGATGTTTCCTTCTATCTTGTTCTTCTTCTGATTTTCTTCCTTTCTTCTTTGTGCTTCTTCTTTCTTCTCTGTAGTTGCCTTGCTTCTTTCTCTGTCTTCTGCCTTGCCTCTGTGCAGTTTCTTTCTCTTTCTTTTCTCTACAGGTCTTCTTCTTCTTCCTTCTTCAGTTCCTCTTCTCTTTGGCTTTGCCTCTGGCCTTTCCTTATCTTTTTCCTCTGCAAAGCTCTCCTTCCTTCTGCTTCTCCTTCTCTTGTAGTGGCTAAGTGTCAGCTTCGCTTCTCCCTTCTGCCTTCCTTGCATAAACCAAAGAGGAGCAAAACCTATCCCTCTACCCACACCCGCGTCTCTCTCTCTGTATATCACTCTTCAGCACGCTCTACCAGAGCCGAGTAAATGGGTCAGGTCGCACGTCCGGGTCCAGGTGCACCGGTGAGGGTGTGGTGCACAAGGAGTACTTAGGATGGTGTCGGGTCGTGCCTGATCCATGTGATGAGCTCACGGACGAGGCAGTGTATAGGTGAGGGACCTCACCCCAAGTGTAATCTGAGGCAATGAACCAATAGCACGAATTCAATTTAAAGTCCTCCAGCGCTTTACAGCTTACCGAGGTGGGACTATTGTTCCATCGTTCTTTTGCACGCACCTGCAGGAGTCCGTCCTCCAATTGCAGTACTGCAGGCTTCATGGTGCCACTCTCTGCAACAAATGACTTCGCGAGGCCTCCCTGAGTTAGCTGGACCTGGGATTCTGAAGTATTGTAACCTGGAACAAGCGTGCAGCTTCCTCGAGTCATCGTTAATGGTGGCTGGAGTGTGAAACCTGCCTGACACAAAAAGTGCCTTGCAGCTTAATCAGACCACAGGAGCACCTTCGCCGTGTCACAGCGAAGGTGAGGCGCTAGGTAGCAGGCCACGGGGCAGCCTAGGCGTGCGTGCCTAGGTCGCCCTGTGGCTGGTCGGATGGGTTTGGTCGAGGGGCTGTTGTGGCAGTGTAGACGGTCTGTGGATGAGTGGAGGATGTTCAGTGAGGTGAGGCGGAGGTTATGCGGTGGTTGGCGAGACGTGTGGGGCTGCGGAGTGATGGGATCGTCTCGCCGGAGCGTGGCCGGAGATGAAGAAGATGGTGGTGGACAGCGGCGGTCGAGGAGCATTTGGTGAAATAAGATGAGGGAAACGAGAGTTAAGATAGATAAGAGCAGTTATAACCTAACTAAGGGGATGAAGGGGACAAGAAGGCGGCTGGCAGTACCTACTGTCATCGGAGAAGAAAGCGTCCAGTGGAGGAAGATGGCGGCGACGACAGGGCTAGAGTGGCTCGCGCGGGTGTTGCACGATGCGGAGGAGGATGAGGAGGATAGCTCTGCCATTGGTTTTTTGGCAAAGCAACGAGGAAGAGGAGGGGGGCTCGACGGAGCTCGCTGGACCCCTTGGCTGGAGGAGAAGAAGAGGAAATTGAGGTAGAATTCCGGCCAAGTCGAGTTGAGGAGGTGCAACCGGAGATGAGGGTTAATTTATAGGCACAGGCAGGGACTCCTGTGCTTGGAAGCCAGCGCAGGAATCCTCGCCGGAGATGGAAACAGTTAAGTACCCAAATCTCTCGTGCGTTCGCATGAGAGATTGGGTGCAAATCTTAGATCAGGATCGAGTTCAGATGGAAGGGAATTCCTCAGAGAATCTCCCTTCCAAATCTGGTAGGGGATCTCTGAGGAATCAGAGAGTATTCCCTCTCTATTCCTCGCTGGAGTAGGATCGCTCCCCAATAATGGTAGAGGGACCTGCTTGTAAGAGTGGCGAGGAAGCTAGGGGGTATATGCAATGTCTTTCAAAAGATAGGGACCAAAATGTAATTGGATGTACTCATTTGCAAAGTAGGTCAAGATGACCTCCCCTTAGGTCCAAATTTTGGTACAAACCTAATTTTGACCTAAGGAATCCATTGGTGAAGTTGGATTTTAGGTTTGACCACGTTTGGCTAGAAATTTTTGCGTAAAAACCCAAATTAGGTCAATGGATGAGCTAGGACCCTAATCTAGGTCAAAGTAGGTTCCAAAGGCCAAATTGAATGTTCTAAACCCTAGGGGATATTTTTCCATGAATTTTAGAGGTTTACTTGATTTTTACATTAACTGGAACCTTGTTGAATTAAGCGGGTCTATTTTAGGTTTACTAGATGTCATTTAATTCTTGGATTGCACATGAACCCATTTCTGATTGAATCAACACACTTTTTATCTTATTCAGACCATTTGACCTATGTTTTGTCTCTGAGAAATCCCATTTATGTACTACAATGGTAAAATTACAGTTTTAACCTTTATTTCATGTTTTCTTCTCAGAACACTTATTCCTTCAATTAAGCCCTCTTCTAGGTTATGCTGGAGCTTTTATTCTCTCTAGTAGGTCAAAATGAGCTAGTTATGGCTCATGATGAGGCTCTCATCATACCCCTATGCCTAGCTTTTGCTAGTCCCTTAGCAAAATTTTAAGGTTTTAACTTCCGTTCTTGACCCTGAGTGTCTGTCATCAGTTATGATAAGTGCTTTTCTTTTTCTTTTTTGATTAGGTCAGAATGTCGACAATAGGCCTAGAGGTACTCAAGTACCAACCAAAATCCGGACCTGACCCGCTTTAGCCTCAATCCTCCGCAAAGGTTTCTAAGGCCCGCAGAAACTATCCTAGGGTTTGTTGAACTCTGCAGTTAAAGCACCCGTGCTTGAGACATTTTTAGCATAGGTTCAGTTTGCAGTGCATTTTTGTAAGAGAGAGACAGAAGATTTATTTGTTTGGAGAGTTTTCTCTCTCTTTTCTTTTTACTTTTAGCTTCGGATTGGCTTCTCAACACGGTCTGTATCGGATTCCTTGTCCCCATCATCAATCCTCAAGGGTCCCTGGCAATCGATGCTTCGAGATAGCACCGCCCATGGCAACCCCCAGAACCCTGGCTTTCGAGATAATCCCGCCCATGGCGTTCCGTGGCTGAATTTAGATCCTGGCGATCCACATTTCGTGATAATACCGCCCATGATATCTAAACCAGCAGAGTGCTTACATGCCCCCGGGAGGATATTTAAATATCCTAAGAGACAAGCACCGAGGAGATGATATGTTGTTATGCATCTTCGAGGGAAATTTCTCACCTCTCTGCTCTAGGAACTCATCCAAATCAACTTGTGTTGATCGGCCGCTCCTAATCTAGGTGGCTTTTTTAGAACATTAAATGCTTTTGCATGATTTTGATAGTTATGCACACTGAACCAGACTGTGTGTGGATTGGGGTGCTTAGGTTACCGAATCCTGCAAACCAAAGGTCAGTTAACAAGGTCAAATACTTCCTAAGCCTTAGACCTAATACTTAAGCTTCGCATTTTCCCTAACCTCTTGAGGATTATCCAGATTTTAGTAGATACGTGAATTTTTAAGCTAAAGAATTTGGCCCAAGAGGCCTAAGGCCAGCGTTCCCGCTAATCTTTTGTTATGTCTCCTTAGCACTTTTCTTCTTTTCTTGATCTGGTCTAGAACTTCAGTTAATTCCTTAATCTCTTACTAATGACTATTTCTTTTTCTTTTTCATTTTGTGCTCCTTTTTGTCATTTTTGCTCTTTTTCTCCTCCTTATAATTATGTGGCTCACAAAATTTCCTCCCTCCTCCATTTTTTGTTCTTTTTCATAATTTTTTAATTTTTTTTTGTTTTTGACATATGTGAATTTTTTTGTGAGAATCCTTCTGACTTTTTCTTAGTTCTGTATGTATGCACTTTATCACCCCCCCATGCCTAAGTTTTGCAATGTCTTCATTGTAAACGGAGGGTGTGAAATAGTGTTAAGGTCAGGGACTCAGAACAGGATACATCGGGTGGGTGAACGGGTCGAAAATGATTGATGCGGATGATTTCAAGCTCTAGTATGTGTACTAGAGGTTAGCTCAACTATCTAAGGCTAAACTCAAGGTGCAATGGACGTGGAGTACAAACAGATAATCAGATGGGTCTCTATTTTTTGGAATGATGGATTGCCTCCCGTTGAGTGCTAAATTTGATGCCTTCAGCCGAGCGAAACATTGGGTGGAGAGGGAGTGGTCAAATCAGCGGAATTTTGTAAAACAAGCACCTTGATTAAGAGCCTGGTTGGTCCAACCAGGTGCTTGTTAAGATCAGTAGGCTGATGATGCTACCCAAACCCAATAAGTCTGGTCGGTTGATATATGTAGATAACAGATGCGGAACCCACCATATGCAATGTGGCTTGGATGGATATGGAAGTGAAAACTCAGGTTGAGGCTGAGTCGAATCAGCCTGGTCAAAGTAGGGTTCCGAAAAATAATCAGTGCATGGTGTTGAAACCCTACAAGGGTGATCAAAGAATGATGGGTCCTATTTTTCGGTCTGATCAATACCCGATACCTGGTATAGATATGGAGTTGAATCATCTGCAAATGACTCAGTGAGAGGTGAATTTGAATAGAAATTGAGTCTCGTTGCAGGTCGGGGTAGAGAATGGGTTTTGATTGGTTCTGTATATATGGAGCAGGTGGCTTGAAAGAGAATATGCTTGTTATAATCAGGAAGCAAATTTTCTCTGATGTTATGGTCAAATTCGAAATCGTCGGAGAGTTTGCGAAAATCAAAATCTGAATGAGATTTAGTTTGCGAAAATCAAAATCTGAATGAGATTCAAGATCATGAGTTCCACCATAGAATAAATCATATGCTGTAAATTCAGCAGCCTGACTGGGGTCTAACCTAAATGTTAATTCTGAGCTTAAAAAGGTGTCCTTATCTGGTAGAAGCTCAGGTTCTAAGCTGGTAGGGCAGACCCAATTGAAACCCCACTCATCCAACTCCTCGATTTCTGTATCGTAAATTGGCATGACTTCTGAAAAATTGATTAGCTCCTCTGAGGATGTTGGCGAGGGATATTCATCAAATAGAGGCCCAAAATCATATTCTTCATTGAAAGATTGATCTTCCCCATATGGGGCCTTGAAATCTTTCCAATAGGTTTCAGATCTAGATTCTGGGCTTAGGATGTGAGCTGAATCACTAGAATCTAGGTCTAAATAACCTTCGAGGGTCACCTTATCAGAATAAGGGATGGAATTTACACCCTCAAGAGGTTCAGTTCTACTCTCATTATTGCAGTAGTTTTGGGATTCTAAGACTGGTGATTCATGGTCTAGAATGGGCTCAACATGGTATTTTCCTGCATTTGGAGCTTCCCAACCTTCTTCAATATCAGGCACATTGTACTTCATCTGGGTTGGGAATCCACAACCATTTTGTGCCTCAAACCCGAGATCAGACTGATCCTCGATGTTGTCCCAAGATGGTTCATCCTCTGTTTGTGGTATATACGGGTACTTCTGGTAAGTAATTTGTTTTACTAATCTCATTATCTCTTCCCATTTTTCAAGACTATCTTGGTGTTGCTTCCAAAGTCGAGGATTTGTCATACATTAAAGGTATTCAAGATTGTGCAATTTTTCTATCTCAATGTATCCAGTAATGAGCAAGTCACGGGTTGATCCTTTTGTGGCTTCTGCCAATAGTACTTGGGCACAAGTTATGATAAAGGTTGTGGTTGCTGGGACATCAACCTGAATGTTTTCTACTGGTGTTGAGGTTTTGTCTTCTTTTTCATAGAAGTTCAGGGCATCCTCAATCATCCGATCGCTCATGGATCTCCGATATTCAGGTTTTTTGAATGGTAGTCCTAAGTGGTTTGGCTGCATATTTGAATTAGGTAGTGGACTCAAGATGTAGAATCAGAGTTTGAATCAACGTGTAGAATCAAGTTATGAAGTGATTAGATCTGAGTGAAGAGTCCCACTAAAAATGTATGTGTGTGCTCTAACGAGAAAAGATGAGGGACTAGAGATGTTCTTGACCCAATCAAGACACCCAAAGATGTTTGGTTGACTATGGAGGTTCGGAGCGGATGGTACCCCTAGATCAGAAGGTCGTCCACCTGAGAATTACTTGCGCAGCCAGAGAGGGAGAGTCCCGCAAAGACCCCTACATGGTAGAGCGTCCCTACAGGTTACAGGGTTTCCCCCACCCAACCTCTCTTGTCACTAAGATTCCAGGTAGACCAAAATGGGGACCTTGACCTCTTAAGTCTACCACTTTTATTTCAAAGGTGCTTTAGGGTTCTCACTTGAACTTTAGATGCTTTGATGTTGTGACCTAATTTGGAGGTTGGTTGACCCAAGGGGTCAACTTCACCTGACCTATCCTATAGATGACAGAATGATTCTAGGCTTGGGACCTAGTGATCACCTTGATTTGACTCCCAGGTTATTAGGTCCAAGATTTTAAGATACAAGTCATTTTAGAGCTCAATTTTTCTTAGGGTTTGTCTTGTTTAGCTCTCTTCAATCAAGTGCTTGGGTAGCACACTGATGCGGGAGGGTTCATTTCATTTTATATAGGCATGTGTGAACTAGCACTCCAAAACCTTACTGTAGAAACCCTAATTTGGTTCTATTTCTAATCCTATTTTTCTTTTTGAAAAGGTTCTCTTTGGACTTAAAAACAAGAAGTGTGTTGTCTGCAGAGATTAAACGTGATTTCTATTAGGAACATGAGTTTGTGGGATAGAATCTAAAAAAATCGCTCTAACTTCAAGAAGATTCGAAAAAATTTTTGCAAAGTCAGGAAATGTTTGCCTTAAAGATGGTGATTACTATAGAAAGAAGGCAATTGATTCCTAAATTAATTTCTTCCTTTTGTCTTTCAAAGCTTAGGGGATAGTTTAAGGAACAAAAGAAATTACCTGCCTTGGGGTGGTTGACTTGCAGGAGGGATCTTCTTGTGAAATACTTACAAGATCAAAAAAAGCAAAGTAGGGCAAGTTAGTGTTCAATACGATAAAAAGAATGTAGAGACTAGTGATAAATTGCATGTTGCTCCCCGGCAACGGCGCCAAAATGTTGACGCGGCTATATCGTGTTTTAACAATTAGTTACGTCGTAGTATAGGTGACCAAGCGTTGTCAACAAATAAAAGTTTATTACTCGAAAACCTAAGTATCCGAGGTCAAACACAGGGAGCAATTGGAATTTATTACTAATCTCAAGAATGTAATTGAACACTTAATTCAAAATATATAAATGCATGAGTTTAAAAGTCAATTATGGCAAAAAGAAGGAATTTGGAAGTCTGATCATGGGATTAGACGTCTTAAAAAAATGTTTCCTTCTATCTTGTTCTTCTTCTGATTTTCTTCCTTTCTTCTTTGTGCTTCTTCTTTCTTCTCTACAGTTGCCTTGCTTCTTTCTCTGCCTTCTGCCTTGCTTCTCTGCAGTTTCTTTCTCTTTCTTTTCTCTGCAGGTCTTCTTCTTCTTCCTTGGCACTGCTTTCTCTTCTTCTTCCTTCTTCAGTTCCTCTTCTCTTTGGCTTCCCCTCTGGCCTTTCCTTCTCTTTTTCCTCTACAAAGCTCTCCTTCCTTCTGCTTCTTCTCCTTCTCTTGCAGCGACTAAGTGTCAGCTTCGCTTCTCCCTTTTTCCTTCCCTGCACAAACCAAAGAGGAGCAAAACCTATCCCTCTACCCATAATCGCGTCTCTCTCTCTGTATATCACTCTTCAGCACGCTCTCCCAGAGCTGGGTAAATGGGTCGGGTCGCACGCCCGGGTCCAGGCGCATCGGCGTGGGTGAGGTGCGCGAGGAGTGCTCAGGATGGTCTCGGGTCAGGTCACGCCAGATCCGTGTGATGAGCTCACGGACGATGTGGTGTATAGGTGAGGGACCTCACCCCAAGTGTAATCAGAGGCAACGAACCAATAGCACGAATTCAATTTAAAGTCCTCCAGCGCTTTACAGCTTACCGAGGTGGGTCTATTGTTCCATCGTTCTTTTGCGTGCAACTGCAGGAGTCCATCCTCCAATTGCAGCACTGCAGGCTTCGTGGCGCCACTCTCTGGAACGAATGACTTCGCGAGGCCTCCCCGAGTTAGCTGGACCTGGGATCCTGAAGTATTGCAACCTGGAACAAGCGTGCAACTTCCTCGAGTCACCGTTAATGGCGGCTGGAGCGTGAAACATGGTTGACACAAAAAGAGCCTTGCGGCTTAATCAGACCACAAGAGCACCTTCGCCGTGTCACGGCGAAGGTGAGGCGCAAGGTGGCAGGCCGCGGGGCGGCCTAGGCCTGCATGCCTAGGTCGCCCTGTGGTTGGCCAGATGGGTTTGGTCAGGGGGCTATTGTGGCGGTGTAGAGGGTCTGTGGATGAGTGGAGGATGTTCAGTGAGGTGAGGCAGAGGTTATGCGGTGGTTGGCGAGATGTGTGGGGCTGCGGTGTGATGGGAGCGTCTCTTCGGAGCATGGCCGGAGGTGAAGAAGATGGTGGTGGACAGCGGTGGTCGAGGAGCATTTGGTGAAATAAGATAAGGGAAATGAGAGAGGAGATAGAGAAGAGCAGTTCTAACCTAACTAAGGGAACGAAGGGGGCGAGAAGGTGGCTTGCAGTACCTGCTGTCGCTGGAGAAGAAAGCGTCCAGTGGAGGAAGACGGTGGCGACGACGGGGCTAGGGTGGCTCATGCGGGTGTTGCATGAAGCGGAGGATGATGAGGAGGATAGCTCTGCCACTGGTTTTGTGGCAGAGCGACGAGGAAGAGGAGGGGGGCTCGCCGGAGCTCACTGGACCCCTTGGCGGAGGAGAAGAAGAGGAAATTGAGGTAGAATTCCGGCCAAGTCGAGCTGAGGAGGTGTGGCCGAAGATGAGGGTTAATTTATAGGCACAGGCAGGGACTCCTATGCTTGGAAGCCAAGCTTCCAAGTGCGAGAATTCTTGCCGGAGATGGAAACAGTTAAGTACCCAAATCTCTCGTGCGTTCGCATGAGAGATTGGGTGCAAATCTTAGATCAGGATCGAGTTCAGATGGAAGGGAATTCCTCAGAGAATCTCCCTTCCAAATCTGGGAGGGGATCTCTGAGGAATCAGAGAGTATTCCCTCTCTATTCCTCGCCGGAGTAGGATCTCTCCCCAGTAATGGTGGAGGGACCTGCTTGTAAGAGTGGCGAGGAAGCTAGGGGGGTTTATGCAATGGCTTTCAAAAGATAGGGACCAAAATGTAATTGGGTGTACTCATTTGCAAAGTAGGTCAAGATGACCTCCCCTTAGGTTCAAATTTTGATACAAACCTAATTTGGAACTAAGGAATCCAATGGTGAAGTTGGATTTTAGGTTTGACTATGTTTGCTGGATATTTTGAATAAAAACCCAAATTAGGTCAATTGATGAGCTAGGACACTAATCTAGGTCAAAATAGGTTCCAAAGGCCAAATTGAATGTTCTAAACCCTAGGGGATACTTTTCCATGAATTTTAGAGGATTCACTTTATTTTTATCCTAACCGAAACCTTGTTGAATTAAGCAGGAGATGTTATTTAATTCCTAGATTGCACATGAACCCATTTCTGATTGAATCAACCCACTTTTTATCTTATTTAGACCATTTGACTTGTGTTTTGTCTCTGAGAAATCCTGTTTATGTACTGCAATGGTAAAATTGTAGTTTTAACCTTATTTCATATTTTCTTCTCAGAACACTTATTCCTTCAATTAAGCCCTCTTCTAGGTTATGCAGGAGCTTTTATTCTCTTTAGTAGTTCAAAATGAGCTAGTTATGGCTCATGATGAGGCTCTCATTAGTCTCCCTCTGTTTCCTTCTCCAGCAAGGATTCTTGTGCTTGGAAGCTTGACTTCCAAGCACAAGAGCCTCTGCCAGATGCTATAAAAGGACCCTCATCTCCGGCCGCACAGAATTAGCTTGGCTTGGCCGGAGAACCACCTCCAATTTCTTCCCTTCTCCTCCGGCCAAGTGTCCAGTAGGCTCTGGTAACCTATCCTCCTTCTCGTCACTTTGCTATAATACCAGTGGTAGAGCTATCTTCATATCCTTCCTTCGCGTTGCGCCATGCCCGCGCACGCGCCTCTAGCCGCTTCATCGTCGCCATTCTCCCTCCACTGGACTCATCTTCTCCGGCGGTGTCAGGTACGGCCAGCCACTCTGCTACCCCCTTTCATCCTCTTAGTTGGGTCAAATCTCTTCCCCTCTCTCTCCTCTTTATTTCCCCTATCTTTATTTCTATTTTTATCCCCTCGACGCTGCAGACCACCGCCATCTTCCTCATCTCCGGTAGACCTTCGGCGAGGCACAACCGTCACTCCACCTATCCACACACCTCGCCACCTACCTCAGAACCTTCGCCATCACCCACTGATCATCATCCGCCCCTCCACTGATCCCCATCACTTCCCCAAGTGCTCCTCGAACACACCCATCACAACGGCCACAGAGCGACCTAAGCACACATGCCTAGGTCGCCCCGTGGCCAGCTACCCACCGCTTCACCTTCGCCCTAACACGGTGAAGCTTCCCATGTGGTTTAATGAGGCCGCAAGGATGTATTTGTGAGTTTCATATTCACCCCCTGCCACCATTGAAGCACGAAGCAAGGAGCTCGTAAGCTCGCTCCAGGTCTCCAGGTCCAGGAGGCGCGGGTTGGACTCACGCACACATCCAGCCAAGTGAGTGGCTTTGTGAGGATCCCAATTGCAGTAATTAGGAAGAACATCCCTGCGGGTGTGCGAGTGAAGCGGGTGGGACTTTTAGTCCCACCTCGGAAAGTTTAGCACACGGTGAGTTGTTTATATTGAATTTATGTTTTCATCTGGTCGCCTCAAGAACACGGGGTGAGGTCCCCTCACCCACGTCACCCGCCTTGTCCACGACCCACGCCTCCACAGACCTGGTTGACCAACCCGTTTACCTAGGACTCCTCTCGCACCACCCACGCCGGTGTGCTTAGACCCGGGTGCGTGTGACCCAACCCGATTACCCGACTGGCACTGGGAGAGCGAACCGAAGAGAGAAACAGAGAGTTACGCGGGGAGGGTAGGGGTAGGTTTTGCACTCTCGAGTGTGCAAGGAGAGGAAGAAGCTGAGAAGCTAAGGCAAGAAAGGATAAGAAAAGTAAGGGCTGAAGCTGAGGAAGCTGAAGGAAGGAGGAGGAGTAGCTAAAGAAGAAAGAGAAGGGCAAGAGAAGGTAGCATGGAAGAAGCCAAGAGCCAAGACAGAGAAAGAAGGAGGAGCTGAGGCCAAAGAGGAAGCTTAAGAAGATCTAAGGAAGAAGAAGGTGCAACCAAGCAGAGAAGGAAGAAGAAGGAAAGGAAAAGACAAAGGCAGAAGCTAAGAAATCAAGGCAGAAGAAGACAAGGAAGGAAGAAGCACTGTAGCAGAGAGGGTGCGGCTGAAGAAAAGACAAGGCAAAGATGAAGGTAGAAGCTGAAGGAAAAGAAGAAGAGAAGGAAGAAGAAGGAAGCTAAGGCAGAGAAGACTAAAGAAGAACCAAAGAAAGGAAGAAGAGAAAGAGAAGAGAAGATCCAAAGAAGAATCAAATATTTTTACATCTGATTCAATCTCTCTATTTTATTTCTACATTTTAATATCCATAAACTCCTGCATTATATTCTGAATTAGATTTTGAGTAGATTTAAATGCTCAAATTACATTGATTGAGATTAGTGAATAAATTCCATTTTCTCCCTGTGTTCGAAATTGGACTTAACAATTCGAGTAATAAAAACTTCTTATTTGTTTACTATGCTTGATCGACTGTACTACAATGCGACTTACTCTTAAAAACCCGATCAAGTGTCCTGTAAACAAATATACCTAATACTTGAATCCTGAAAGCTATTAACTAAGATCGGAATCTTAAAACTCACTTCATCCTCAATAATCTTGCTTGAAAACATTTTGGTTGTGCACATACACACATTCTTAAATGAATCACTAAGGGAACAACCCATTAAGGGTCCATCACATTCCGAATGCACTACCATCCCAAGCCTAACTAAAATTGGGTTGACATTGGCCCTAGGATTCAGAAGTCTGTTTCAGGGTACTCTCTTGAACGTGCTTCGAATTAGTGATGTCTGCTTACTCCAAAAGGTGCTAAGTTGGGGGGCCTGATTGTTAAACAACTTAAGTAAGTAGGGGTTTGCCATAATTAGCGGCCTTCGGGACACACTGCCCCTACTTCACCGACCCAACTTTACCACCTTTAGGAGTTAGGACAACACCAAATTTGCTATGTGGTCAAAGTTTATTCTTGAGACATAAGTCCTTATGCTACCCAATCTAAGGACAGGCTTTCATTTTTTTGTGCTGTAGGGTTCCTTCTTTTCCCCCTCCTTCCGACTTCCTTCCAGTGTATCCTTAGAAGGAGGTTATTGAACCCTCGTTTGGAAGGACGTTTAGACCATTTCCAGAGGCGGAGGTTGAGTTATAGCCAAGTAGATCCATGGCTGATCAACAACCACCTCCCCCGCCGTTGAACCAGCAAAAGCTGATTCAGAGGCAGATGAAAGAATTGCAGAAAATGTAGCAATGGTTCCAACGAATGAATGGTCAGGGCGCTCAGCCCTTGAAGGATTTTTATTATCCTTCAAATTACAGGGAACGTCCTGGCATCATGATTCCCGTCGGAGACGTAGAAATCAAGCCTTAAGTCTTAAGTTTGATTAAGCATTTCCATGGGCTTGGCTAGGAGGACCTATTCTAGCACTTGGAGGATCTAACCACTTTGGTTCAGATCGCAAAAGCTAGGAATGTGAACGAAGAGCAGATGATCATGAGGCTCTTTCCCCACTCTCCCAGGGATAAGGCTGCACATTGGTACTGGACCATTGGAAGGCTGATAGAAACATGGGCTGCTCTTAAGTTGGCTTTCCTGAAGAAGTTCTTCCCAATTGGACAGACCAATGCCTTGCAATAGGCGATTACCACTTTTGCCCAGCGATTGAGGGAACCATTTCATGGTGCCTAGGAGCGATTCTAGGATCATTTGAGGAGGTGTTCACACCACAAGATGCTGAAATGGCAACTTGTGCAGATATTCTATCATGGGTTGGTTGAACAACTCCGTAATCACATGGACGCCTCCTGCGAAGGTAATTTCCTCAACAGGGATGCAGATAGTGCATATGACCTGTTTGAGGAAATGAGTGAGAATTCAATAAATCATGCCTCCATGGATACCTTCAATCGGTCCCAACAACCCAGGTCAAATGCTAATGAGATCTAGAATTCTCATTCATTTGACAAGGAATTGATTTGCAACAAACTAGATAAGGTGGACTTGGTTGAGAAAAGGATGGAAGAGTGGATGGATGGAAACTGAAGAAACACTTCTACACCCACTCAATCCCAAAATGCGGAATTCCATTCTTTACGAGCTTCCACGAGACGGGAGTTTGTGAATTAGATAGAATCGGCTCAACCTATGAGCCAGAATTTCTCGGAACCTTATGGGTTCCAAGCTAGGGCCTTTGATCCTAGTTTGTCTGATCCTTCTTTTTCTCCATCCTCGCCCTTTGAGGATGCGTATGCAATCTATGAGAATGCTAGGTCAACCCGTATTCTAACACTTACAACCTGGGTTGGAGGAACCACCATAACTTCTCTTGGAAAACTTAGGTGCAACAGACCTAAACATGACCTAGCAATTATACACCTCAAAGACCTATGGGTCAGGGTCAAGTATTCACCTAGTTTCCCTCGAAATCGGTTACACAACCATCTTGGAATGCCCAACAATCTGCAAGGTAGGTTGATCTAAACCGGCAAATGGTAGAAATGCAAGGGTCCATGCTTCAACTTATGTAGCAAAGGAAGACATCATTGGACAACTTGTAATCCGGGTTTATTGCTAACACCCGACAGCTCAGATCTCTACCATCCCAACCCATACCCAACCCACACAATGTGCGAAATTAGGGCAATAGAGCCCAAGGGTATGGAAATCAAAGGGACCCACACGCACATGCTTAGGTGGTTGAGCAGGGTCCCTCCTCCTCTTCTGCTCCTGGATATTTGACCAATCAAGGCCCTCCAATCTTCCCTAACCCTCCTCAAGACCCGAACTCGTACGCCTATGCAAACTTTGTCACCTTGAGGAGTGGGAAGCAGACCCAGGACCCTGAATTACCTTCTAGAAACCTTGACCCTTGGGAGCCTCAGGGAGAGGAGGAGATTAAAGAAGACAACAAGGCCCAAGGACCTGAAATTGAGGACACCACCCACATCCCATTCCTTGAAGCCTTATTGAAAACTAGAAAGAAGAAAACCCTAGATAGCAATGAGGAGCTCCTGAATTTATTCAAGAGTGTAGAGATCAATATCCCTCTCCTCGATGCTATTAAGCACATTTCAGCTTACGCTAAATTCCTGAAAGATCTATGTACCCAAAAGCATAAGCCAAAAGAACCCACCTCGAGGAAGGTGATTCTCTTTGAGCAGGTAAGTTCTGTCATCTTGCACCACCTTCCTCAGAAGAAGAGAGAACTAAGTGCCCCTTGATTTCATGCGTCATTGGAGATTACACTTTTGATAACGTACTATTGGATCTAGGTGCATCCATCAACTTAATCCCGACCTCTCTTTATGAAAGGTTTGGGTTGGGTGAACTTAGGCCAACCTTAGTAATGCTACAGTTAGTGAACCGTTTGGTCACCACATCGAAAGGCATTATTGAGGATGTTATTGTCAAGGTCAAGGACTTCTATTTTCCCGTAGATTTCTTGGTCCTTGACATGGATGTACTTGAAGACTTGAGGAACTCACCCATCATTCTAGGGCATCTATTCCTAGCTAACACCAAGGCCAACATAAATTCTGACAGTGGTAGTATGGAGATCGCCTTCGGGGATAGGAAGTTGACTCTTGATATTTTCAGGGTGATAAAAGGATTTGAGGATTGTGGATTCATTGAGGAGCTTGAGGATCATGATTTTAATGTTGAGACTTGTATGACGATCAGTGTACTCAAGGACTCCACCAGCTTTAGCGAACCCAACCCACAACCTTCTGTGGCATACTCGCCACACTCGAAAGAGGTTGTTGACTTTGTTCATTCCCAATCTCTTCCACTGGACCATCCTGATGAATCTTCATCAGCATCCTCCTTACCCTCTATATTGAACCCACCTCAGCTGGAATTGAAACCATTGCTGGAAAGTTTAAAATATGAGTTTTTAGGACCTAAGAATATGCTCCTTGTGATTATTAGTGCTGATTTGACTATGGAGCAAGAATTGAGATTGATTAAGGTCCTTAAGAATAATAAAGAGGCAATTGGTTGGACCATCCACGACCTTAGGGGGATTGAGCCATCTTATTGTAATCACCGTATTTTCATGGAAGATGGATCTCGCCCTTCTCGCAAAATGCAAAGGAGGCTAAACCTGAATATGCGAGTAGTCAAAATGGAGATAATAAATTCGCTTGATGCAGGCATTATTTACCCAATCTCGGATAGTCTGTGGGTTAGCCCCATTTAGATTGTACCCAAAATGGAGGGAATAACCGTTACGACCAAGGAGAAAGGGGAGTCCTTTACCACCCGTTCAGCTTCTTCCTGGAGAGTTTTTATTGATTATAAGAAGTTGAACACAGCCACCAAAGAATATCAGTTCCCCTTCCCATTCATTGATCAAATCCTAGAAAGGTTAGTTGGGAAAAAAGTACTTTTGCTTCCTGAACGGTTATTCAGGATATAACCAAGTCCCTATCCATCTCGAAGACCAGGAAAAGACAACTTTCACATGTCCCTATGGAACATTTGCATTCTGTAGGATGCTGTTCGGGCTTTTCAATGTATCTGCAACTTTTCAAAGGTGCATGCTGGCCATCTTTTTGGACATGGTGGGAGATTGTCTTGAGGAGTTCATGGATGATTTCTCTATTTTCAGAGATTCCTTCGAGTCATGCCTAGCTAACTCAGAATTGATCCTCAAGAGATGCATCAAGACACAATTGGTCCTTAGCTGGGAAAAGAGCCACTTTATGACTTGAGAAGGCATTGTCTTGGGTTGTGGTCTCTAATCAAGGTATTGAGGTTGATAAGGCTAAGGTGGATGCTATCTCTAAACTCCCTCCACCCACATCCATGAAACTGATCTGATCATTCCTTGTGCATGTGGGCTTTTATTGAAGATTTATCAAGAACTTCTCGAAGGTTGCTCGACCCTTGAGTAACCTTCTCACCAAAGACACACCATTCGAGTTTGATGAATCATGCCGTAAGGCATTTGATTTATTGAAAATGACAGTCACCTATGCCTCGGTGTTGAAACCATTGGTCCGGACAGCCCCATTTGAGATCATTGTTGATGCATCTGATTATGTAGTCGGGCTATCTTGGGTCAGAAAATTGAGAAAAAGCCCTCTGTAATCTACTATGCTAACAAGACTCTGGATGAGGCCCAGAGGAACTACACCATTACTGAAAAGGAGTTGTTAGTTATAGCCTTCTCCTTAGAAAAATTTAGGGCTTATCTTTTAGGTTCTCATGTTATCATTTGAACCGACCACTCGACCTTGAAACATCTTTTGGCCTAAAAGGATGCCAAGCCCCAGCTTATTCACTGGATTCTGTTACTTCAATAATTTGACCTTGAAATCAAGGACAAAGCTAGGGCACAAAATGCAGTGACGAATCACCTGTTGAGAATCCTAATTGATTCTCCACATCTAGATATCCCTATGTCAGACACTTTTCTGGATGAGACTATCCTTACAGTCTCGGGTATTCGAATCCCCTGGTTTGTGGATATCGTTAATTATTTGGCCGTTGGTCAATTTCCCCAGGATTGGACCAAGCAACAGTGGGATAGACTTATGTCTGAGGCTAAATATTATTTTTGGGACGATCCCGAGCTATACTGCATTAGCATTGACTAGATTATTCATCGATGCATCTTGGAAAATGAGTTACATAGTATATTTGAGTTCTGCCATGGATTTGCGTGTGGTGGACATTTTTTTGGGAAAAAGACGATGGCAAAAATTTTGCAATTAGGATTCTATTGGTTGTCATTATTTAAGGATGCCTAGGAATTCTCAAGGTCGTGTACGTGATGCCAGACACTCGGGAACATGGCCAAGAGAGACATGATGCCCCTTTACTCAATACTTCCCGTCGAAATTTTTGACATTTGGGGCATCGAATTCATGGAACCCTTCCCTCCTTCATTTGGACACTAATATATTTTGGTCACTATGGATTACGTGCCCAAATGGACTGAGACAATTCCCACCTGGACCAATGACCACAAGGTGGTCATCGATTTTGTGAAGAAAAATATCTTCAGTCAATTCGGGATTCCTTAGGCAATTATTAGTGATGGTGGCATGCATTTCACTCATTTCTAGTTTCAAAATTTACTAGTGAAATACTGGGTGAATCATCTGATTTCCACACCTTACCACCCTCAGACAAACGGATAGGTTGAGGTCTCCAATCGGGAGATCAAGAACATTCTGCAGAAAACCGTAAAGCCTGATAGGAAGGATTGGACCCAAAAGCTAGATGATGTTCTTTGGGCCTACCATACGACATACAAAATGCCTATCGGTATGTCTCCGTTCCGTCTAGTGTTTGGTAAGGCGTGTCACTTACCCGTAGCGTTAAAATGCTGGGCATTTTGAGCCATCAGGAAATGCAATTTCGACCTAGAGTTGGTCGGGAAGACCAGGAAACTCCAACTATCTGAGTTGGAGGAGCTTAAATATGATGCCTATGATAATGCCAAAATCTTTAAGGCAAGGACCAAAGCTTTTCATGACCAGATGATTTCATGTAAGAGCCTCGAGCCGAGCTAGAGGGTCTGGCTTTTTTATTCTCGACTGAAGCTCTTCCCTGGTAAGCTTAGGTCTAAGTGGAATGGCTCGTTCATTATTGAGTGGATTTTTCCTAACGAGGCTGTTGAAATATCTGACCCAAGGACGAGTAATTCCTTCAAGGTTAACAGACAATGTCTCAAACCCTATGTTGATCATGTGCTCCCTAAACTCGTCTCGGACAAGGTTGCTCTTACGTTGCCTTAACCATTGTTGGTCGGACATCGTCTAGCTGAAGGCACTAAACTTAACACGTGTAAAGACTATTTTGAGCTGACCAGAATCTCACGGAAATCAGGTGTTATTCTTCTAATTCTGCCCTCCTGTATGCTTTCATTTTTACAATGAGGACATTGCATTAGCTAAGCATAGGGGGTGGATATTTTATGAAAGATCATTTTGTCATCTTGTAACTAGTAATTTTTTGTTAATAAGGAAGAAAATAAGAAAGAAAAAAACATAGAATCAGGAGAAGAGAACTTAGGCTTTAGGAGTTATGAACTTTAGGAATTGATACTTTAAGACCTGAATACTTAGACTCTTCAGGTCTTTAGGCTTAATTATCTCGGGTATCCACTCGATTGTGGACTTAGTCTCGAGTCCTCGCCAAGTAAATTTATTTTAACTTGGTCAATAATTTGGGGTGATAAGTACACAACTTATCAACCCGCCCTCTGATTTGAGGAGACTTTAAGTCTAAGCATCTATACACTATTTGCATTGACTCACTTTTTGACGATTTTTATGGGAATTAGGTAGCTAATGAACTTTCTATGGTAGCGTGGCTGGCAAGTTGTTGTGGGTAATAGCCTATTGGCTGGTTGTCTGGAGCCCAACTACATGACCATACTCATTCTACTGCTTTTAGATAAATCTTAGATCAGGAATGCCACTTACTTAGAAAAAGAAAAAAAATGATACTTAAAAGTAAAAAGAAAGAAAAGAAAAAAAGAAAAATAGAAAAAGGAGAAAAATAAAAATAGAAAATAAACCACATTTCACCGCACGAGTATGGCTGGTTAGTTGTATGGGTAACAGCCCATTGGCCGATTCTTTAGAGCCCATCTCACAAAAATGCACAAATAATTCCCAAAACACTTAGGGAAGAAGCGGGGAAGTTGAATAAATCAGGGAGATACACACTGGGTTCGCCCTTGTGTTAACCCCATAAAAAAAAAGTAGGGAGAAAGCTACCGATCAGAAAGATAAACCTTTAGGTAGAAACTCTTAAGGTTACCTAGGGTCATAGAAACTTGAAGTCCGTTTTAACGGTCGCCTAGTGAGTCTTTCACCTTTTCACAAGATGCTTATTACTTAGAGTCCTTTCCGAGTCTTGGGCAGGTCGGGTAGCTGCAGAAAGTTATCTCAAAACTCTCAAACTCCAAAAGTCCAAAAAATTAGAAAAGAAAAAAATAAAAAAAAATGTATCTTCCCTTTTCGAATAAGGCGAGGGCTTGGGCAATCTGCATTTTGGCAGACACCCGGACACTGCTAAGTTTTTGTAACTAGGTCTTTGGTTGAAATCTTCTAAAGCAACCAACAAATCATGCCTAGGTGATCAAATCCTGATTCTACTTTTATACATAACATTTAGGTTAATTTTGCTAGGGACCAGCAAAAGCTAAGCGTGGGGGTATGATAAGCATGCATGAATTCATGATAAAATGCTTATTATGATAGTTCTTAAGCCTAGCATTGCATTCCATAGTATAAATATTGCATAACATTCATTGAATTGCATTTAGGATAATTTGTGCATGTTGTATATTAATTTCGACATTTTATGGCTAGGAGGGAATGCGACATCTTTACGGGCTTCAAATGAAGAATCTGACCGTATGGATGGATCTGGAGCAACGATCATAGTTCACCAGTGCAAAAATCACTTCGATCAATGTTCCACTGCACCCTCTACAAGAAGAAGAAGGTGGACAGCCATGATGGCGCCACATAGCGCCATTGCAGCCCTCCAGCTCGGCTACAACCCCTCCTCCCAAGCTACACCTGTGAAGTCTTTACTGTTGGATTCAAATCCAATGGTCGTCAATGCACTGCATCGCCCGCCTCAAGCCAAGTAGAGAGAAGGCTTTGCACAATCGTGACCGTTGGATCATGATCCAACGGTCGTGGGCACTGAGCCTTAATTCCTAAGTGAGGCACAAGACCGACCTCAGTGCAGGAGTTGGTGCCTCAGCTCACAACACACAGCCACATGATCAAAGCCTTGCACACGGATTTTATCCGTTGAGTGCACATAGGTGAGAAATTGAGCTGTCAATGGATGATTGAGGGGTGAAGGAAGCAGCTACGTGGCATCACCGATGTGTGAGACCCATACATGCGAGATCCGTTGCACGGGTGAACGTGCAATTGTATGCGTACCGGGAGCATGATACAAAGTGTTCTCTCCCGTCCACTCAGAGCCCTTCATTTGCCATCCATGGGTGGTGATTTACTCCACTCAGATCAACACGCGCCAGCGGACGCCAGTGGATGCTTGATGGGAACTCGCGATGGCAACTGATGATGTGAGATGGATGGCCAGCGAGGCTCAAGCACGATCAACGCACGAGATGGAGGGCCAGCACAGCGCGCACGTGAGTTGGCTAAAGTGACACTTGAGCTAGACCTATAGCGACGTCCTAGAGGTTGTTGTTTGTCTTATGCTTATTTTAGCCTCCTCTCATCCACTATATAAAGGCCTACACACCTCCCCTTCGAGCCTCAAAACTTCCTATGCTACTCACACCCCCCTTTAGAGTTCCAAAGAGCCTCCTAAGCTCCCAAGAGCTCCCTCTCAAGCCCTAAGCCACCTAGTAGTGTAGAAACCCTTTCCCTCCACCAAATATTCATCCTACTCCTCATCACCTTCATAGGAGACCTAGAGGTTGTCCCCTCATCTTCGTTTAGGAAGTCGATCACCTCCACCTCCTCATCCCCATTCTGTGACTTGGTGAAGCATTCCTCTACCCGACGTCCTGCATCTCACCCCCGTCATCCAACTTCTCACTTCCTCTGTCGAAGCTGCTGCCAAGTGTTGTCGTCTCGCTAAACAGCCGATTTGGAAGATTTCCTCTTACCTCTATCTTTGTTATTTTTGTCATATTTCCATTTATTGTAATAAATGACATTGCATTATATCAGATTTGTTTCTCTCTAGTTTGTGTGCTATCTTGTTTATTTCTTTACCGCAAAAAAAAAAAAAAAAAATAAAACCTAAAAACACCAAAAACAAACAAAGCAAAGTGCGGATTTCAATGAAAGCAAACGTCGCCTCCCTGTGTTTGACCCTGGACTCCCTTGGAGTTTTGGTAAAAAATCTTATTTGGTAACATGCTTTTGTGACTACAATGACAGGTTTCTCCTAACCCCAACTTTCCCTTGTGAAAACATGTCGATTAGGAGCTTTAGCTAGCTTAGCTTAGTTGACGCGGGTTCATTCTAGCTCCAGCTCAGTTCATTCCAGCTCATCCTAGCTCTACTTAACCATAGGAGCTCTAGTCAACTTGGCTTAGCTGCTAGTCTTCAGCTAGCTAAGTTGGGTTAGTAAAGAAGTTCACAGCCAGCTTCCTCCAACTCCAGAAGAGTAGAGACCAGGTCAACTCAGCTCAACTCATTCAACTTAGTAGCTAGCAAAGAACTAGCTAGCTAAAGTTGAGTAGTTGAGCTCCCAAAAAAATTTCTTCAGTAACTGTCAACTCCCATAAGCTTCAGAGTAGCTCAAGGCTACTTCCTTCCTCTTCCGTAAACCCTAATTCCTTTTTCCTCCTTTACTCACCTACTAGCTAAGCTAGTTTAGCTAGCTTAGTTAAGCTCTCCACTCCATGACCATCCACCATCCACCATAACCCTAACCTAAACCTTAACCTAAACCCTAACCTAACTCCACTCCAAAGTCCACCACTTAAGCAAGCTACCTACTTCACTCTTAGTTGGCACCGCCAACCTTCATGCCCCTTTACACCACCACCTCCAAAAGCCACCAAGTTGGTGCCAGCTTCCCCTTCTAGAAACCCCTCCCTTCGGCATCAAAACACTCCCCTATCCTAGCCTTACACCTACCCCTTAAATTCATCTCAACTGTACATCTACCCCTCCTTCTAGAACCCCCTTAAGATGGCGCCAAAGCATGGCACCTTTCCATGGTTGGCGCCAACTTATGTGCTCGTTAGCCACCCATAACTACCCCCGTTACACTTATTCATGTGGCGCCAAACCTCCTTAACCCTATGATCCCTAACTACCCACCTAGAATAAATCCTAACCATCCCTTTTGGTGCCATTTATTAAACCTAAATATGGTGCCAGTTCTGGCCTAATCAGCCTTAACCATACACCTACAAACCCTTCCCTTGGCACCAAGCATCCATGACGATAGATCTCACAACCACCATTCCAATAACCCATCCTAACCATCCATGCCACTCCACGCCAACCCTCCTTAACCCAACCTAAATTGGCATCAAACCGATCCAACCACACCTAGAGTTGGCACCATCTCTCCCTACACATCCCTACATTTGGCGCCAACCTATCCAAGCCTTCCATCCATTGACCACCACCCTAACTCTTCATCCTAACCCTACATCACCTTCCACGCCACTTAACCCAACCACCAACACCCTTGGCCTATATAATGACCCATAACCACCACCAAAAAGGAATCCTTGGTTACATTTTATCTACCTATATTTCACCCATATACAACGTCCAAGGAGGGAAGGAGAGAAGGAAGATGATCAAGAGACATCCTTTCTCCATGGTGGCTTCAACTTCTTCTTCTTCCTTGTGTCACCACCAAAACAAGGAGGAAGGCTAGGCAAGGAGGACATCCAGAGGAGGAGATACTGAGGATGGTGCATGCCCACCCAAGGAGGAGTTCTTGGAGTTGAAATCTTCCACTCTAGGTGGAGCCAGACACACCCATCTAGGGTTTGCCAAAAGGAAGGAGAGCTAGGCACTAGGAGAAAGCTTCCTTCAACCTAGGGGCAACCTGAGTTGGAGCAGAAACTCTGCAGCATCATCACCATCTTCTTCAGAAGCCTTCTTCTACATTTTCTTTGTATTTTGCATAGTAGTTTAGTGTTTGACTTTGGTTGGAGATTACAAGTGGGAATTCCTTTCACTTGTGAGTTCTCCAACCCCATTGTAAAACATTTTCAATTAAGAACCACTCCTCTACTATTTTTTTAAATAGCTTGTGTTGCTCTTTTGTTGTGCTTTGTTTTATCCATTATTCCAAACATCTCTTGCTTGGAGTGAGTTGGACAAAATAAGGCACCCGTTGCTTTATTTTCTTGTAATTGAAATTCCCGTCGCTCTCCATATTTGTTTTTCCTATATTCAAAACCCCAAAAAATTACATATTCTAAAACCCAAGAAAAAGAAGTTGATTTCCAGGATTCAAGTGAGAGATTTTGTTAAAGCATTCCTACCTCTCTTGGGATGACCCGAATACTTTCCTAAGTACTCAGAGTTTATAGATTTAAAAGCGATCCAAATTGCGTGTTGCAACGACCTAATTCGTGATTTTTATAAATCATGCTTTTTAGCGATCATGAACATTGTAATTGATTCTGAACATTGGGCACTTCTTCTTCTTGATTCTCCATGGAGGCAGAGGATGGAGAGCCAAGCTAGGATGTGAAAGGATCGGAAGAGATCTTGATCTGATTGGACGAGAACCCAAACAATTGCGTCGGGGCTTGAACCTGATGAGAGTGAACTACTAATGGAGGTCTCAAGACTGGTCTTAAGGACCTCCTCCATACATGCACTATGGAATCATATGAGGGATAAAATGTGTATTGGACCCAATCGAGGCATCCAACAAGGCTGGGTGACTATGGCAATTCAAGGTAGGTGGACCTCTGGATTAGAAACTCACCTGCCTGAGAATTACTTGGGTAACCAGGGTGGGAGAGTCTCGCAAAGACCCCTACACAGTAGAGTTTCCCCATGAGTTACAGGGTTTCCCCCACCCGACCTTCCTTGTCACCGTGATTCCAAGTAGACTAGAATGTGTGAGCTTGACTCCTAAGTCTACCAGTTTTAATCCTGCTTGTGCCTTGAATTTCATTTGAACTTGAAGTTAATTTGTTTTGTGACCTAATTTGGAGGTTGGTTGATTCACAAAGTGAAGCAACTTCACCTGTCCTATCCTAAAATTGAGGATGATGTTTGGGTCAAGAACTCAAATCACCCTGAATTGGTTTGCAAACAGGTTGTTAGGTCCTAAATTTTAATGATCCAACTGACTATAAATACTTGATTTTAGGGTCCACTTGATTAGATCAATTCAACCAAGGGCTTGGGTAACACACAATGCAGGAATATATTTCCCTTTTATGTAGGCAAGTGTGTACTTCTGGAAACCCTAATGTGGAAACCCTAGATTGGCTCTATTTCCAAGTTCAATTCTTTCAAAGATGGTACCTTGGGCTCAATCAAGAAGGTGAATAGCCCAAGGAACCTTATCTCCCTAATAGGTGCAAGTGCTAGGATGGGGATCTCTAGTCAAACTGAATCGAATCAGGATACTTGAATGATGATTACTAAGTAAATAAGGAAAGTTGGTCCTGATTGATTTCTTTTTCAATCTTTCCAAGAGAGGAGGGGCTTAAAGAAGAAGGGAATGTGATTACCTACCCCTGGTGTGGTTGCTTGAGTAGTTGATCTTCAGGTACACCTGTGGAAACACAACAAAGCAAAAATAGCAAGTTTGAATTAGATCATAAAGTGTGATTAGTGATTGAAATGCGCATTTCTCCTTAGCAATGACACTAAAATGCTGGTTCAAAATTTGTCGTAGCTCAAAAAAACATGTCATAGTATAGGAAAAAAATTAAATCGACATTTAAATATGTAATTTCTCAAAAAAATTATGAGTTCCGAGGTCGTTCGCAGGGAGAAAATATTGCAATTCAATCAACTAATCAAATGATAAGCAATGAGCACAATAATCAATCACAAGTATAATATGCAATGAATAATCAATAAATGCTAAAATTGTATCTCAGAACAAAAATATAATAAAGTGCATAAAAAAATGGTGGTTGAAACCCCAGATTGCTCTCAACAGTTAGGCACAATTTCTAATTAGATCTCAAAGTCAACAGTAGCCTCAAATTTCCCAAGTTAGATGTCAGAGAGAAGCCCTAGATGACTTAAAGTGTTTTTTGAAACAAAAAGGAAAGCTATCATCTTACGATAGCAATCCGGAGAGGTATATTATATAAACAAGTAAGAGGAATTACAAAACTGATCCCCACGTATGTATGAGGGACCATCACTCTCTTACAATTTTTTCACAACACACCGGTCTCTCCTGAAAAAGCCTCGCATTTCTTACCTTCCACACGCGCCAGAGAGTGACAGCCATACGCACATGTGGCTTCTCTCTCATACCAAACCCATGCCAGATGGAATCCCAAGTTGGTAGTGGCTCCTAACAAGTCCTCCTCCAAATAGCATCAGTGACCAGGTAAGATGAGAAGATATGGTTCACATTGTCAGTGTGCATCCCACATAAGTAACATTCATGATGAGCAGCTCCCATCCTTCTGTGTTGCAGATCACCTGTGATCAAACCATCTCTCCTACATAGCCAAAGGAATATTTGTACCTTAAGGTGGATTTTCTGAAGTGAATTTTCTTGTCAATGAAATCACAGCTCCACCCACTTCCATATTCCAAGGTTCTATTGTAGCCACATTGCATAGTGTAGAGCCCCTCCCAAATGTATTTATCCTCCACTCCAATCCTTGGCCTAAAGCTTTCAAGATCTGATAGCAGCTTCCTCCTTTCATCCCACAGCCGGGTGCCCCTCCTGGTGGATTCCTCTTCATTCAAATTCCAGCTGTAGCTACTGCAAGACCAGAATCTGCTGACAGTTCCCTCCTTATCAGATGTTGCAGCAAAGGCCCTTGGATAGATCTCCTTTAGGACACCCAGCAAGGACCAACCTTCCTTCCATAAGCTGAAGGTTCTGCCATCCCCAGGAGCTAGCTGCAGCAGATGAAAGTGATCAACCAAAGCTCTGGTTATTGAATTCCAGAATGGTGATGGTTTTATGGGCTATAGCCTAGATAGCATACTATTTGAGGCCCCATAACTGTCCCTGATCAAGGCATTCTAGGGTTTCAACTCTCCTTGCAAGAGCTTAATTGCCCACTTAAGCAATAAAGCATCATTTAACTGTTTCAGAGACTTAATCGGAAGTCCACCTCTGTCCTTTGGTTGGCAAATTTGCTCCCACTTCAGTGGCTGCAAGAATCTACCCTCATGCTTGGCTCCCCTCCAAAAGAATCTTTTTCTCAATACATCCAACCATTTCCATATGGATTTAGGGGCCTTAAAGATGGAAAAGTAGAAAACAAGGATAGAGGTGATCACTAAATTGAGCAAGATAAGTCTTCCACCCTTGGAAAGAAAGTGCTATGCCATCCATCTAATTTCACTGAAATTTTATCAAAGAGACAGCTCCAATCTTTTTTCTTCATTCTCTAGCATCTCAATGGCAGCCTTAAATATTTAATAGGAAGGCTGATGCGGGGGGTCCCCAAAATAGCAGCAATAACACCTTGCTCAGCCTCAGGTAGGCCAAAACAGACCAAACTTGAATTTTCTCTATTCAGCCTAAGGCCTGGGAGCTCACCAAAGATGTTGACCATATGACACAAAGCTAGTGCTTCATCCATAGATCCCTCCACAAAAAAAACCATATCATTCGCATACTGAAGTATAGGAGCCAAAGTACTCCTACAAGATAAGGAGTACCCTCTAATAAGACCTGCCTCAGCAAGTTTACAAGAATACTAGGCCAAGTTGTCAACTGCCAGGTTAAAAACCAAAGGTGCAAGAGGACATCCTTATCTGATCCATATTGGAGCTGAATCCAAGCACCACAGGGTTTCCCATTTATCAAAGGAGTGAAAAAGGCAGTTGTGATACACCTTTTCACCCATTGAATCCAAACAAGGGGAAAACCTCTTCTTTTGAGCACTTCCCAAAGACAGGGCGAACTAATGGAGTCATAAGCTTTGCAGAAATCAACCTTCCATAAAAAAGCTTTACACTTCCTCTTGTGCCAACCACAAACTATCTCCTGGGCCATGATAAAAGATTCTTGTAGAGATCTGTCAGGAAGGAAGGCTGATTGAACAGGGTGTATCAGCTCTTGCAAAATAAGCCTCAATCTATTGGTCAAGACCTTGTTAATCACCAAATAAATAGAGTTAGAGAGGGCAATTGGTCTAAACTCCTGAAAAGATTCAGCCCCCGGAGTCTTTGGCAAAAGAAAAAGAAAGGATCTATTGATTCTTTCAAAGTCAAAGTTGCCAATCTCAAATTCTCTGATCACCTCCATCACCTCAGTGCCAACAATATCCCACAACTCTTTGTAGAAGAAAACTTGAATCCCATCAGGACCAGGTGACCCTTCACAATTGAGATCCTTGATGGCCTTCAAGACTTCAGCTTCAGACACAGCAGTAGTCAAGCTGGACCCCTGATTCACTATGATTCTGGGAATGTCACTAGCTGCCATCCTCCAACAGCCTTTATCAGCAGCTCTTGAAGACTCTTTGAAGTACTTGACAGCCTCAGCTCTGATATCAGAGATGGAGGTAATTCTCTGCTCATCTTTAACAATAGAGGAGATCATATTGATTCTTCTCCGAGAGCTGGTAGCCAAGTGGAAGAATTTAGTGTTTGCATCCCCCTCACTTGACCATAGTTGTCTTGACCGTTCCCTCCAATCCATCTCCAGCTTCAGGTCTTCTTCAGCCACTACCCCCTGCCATTTCTTTTTGTCAAGAATATCCTACCTAGACAGTCGAACATTGGCTTCCTTGGCATCCAGTTCCTGAATCTTCATCAAGGCCTCTCTACGTCTCTGATGCCTTAGGACAAAAACAACACCATATTCCTTTAACATCACTTTCAAGGCCAAAAGTTTGGTAGCCAACCTGAAGGTAGCCGTGCCATCAACTTGCTGAGCCCTCCACCAACCTGCAAGCATTTCTCTAAATCCTGGTTCCCTTAGCCATGACTTCCTAAATTTGAAGTAGGATCCAGCCAACACCTATTCCCCATTGTCCTAGACTAGGGGAGTATGGTCAGAGAAGGGACGTTCAAGGCCACAGACAAAGGACAATTGGAAGAGGTCCAGCAGCCCAGCATTGCCAATGAACCTATCAATCTTGGACATGAGACCGTTACCATTCCTCCAAGTGAATTCAGAGCCCAAGGAGGGAAATTCACTCAAGCCTAAAGCTTGGACCATCAGCTAGAAGCCAGTGGCAGAGCTATCCACCACACCACTGGGTCTGTCACTTCCCACCAACACACAATTGAAATCCCCTCCAACAAGCCAGACCGCCCCATTCACAAAATCTGCAGCCAAATTCCAATCCTCCCAAAGCTCCTGTCTTCTGCTAGGATCACCGGGATCATACACACCTGTCACACAGAAGTCACTGTCCCCCTGATCTCTTTTGAACCTACAAGTCAATAGGTGCCTAGCCAAAGATGCCTCCTCCAAATGCAGCACATGCTTCTTCCACCAGATGGCAATACCCCCAGATCTGCCATTAGAGTTGATCATCACAATGTCATTAGTAAGACTTGCTTTCATCACTACCCAAGCCCTGTTAGACTCACTATCAATATGTGTCTCTTGGAGGATGGCACAATCAGTCTCCCATTCTCACAAATATCTAAGCAAAGAAGCCCTTCGACTTCTATCGCGCAGCCCACGCACATTCCAAGTAGGAATCCTCATTTGGCTATCTAATCAGTCCCCTTCTTTGCAGCGGAGACTTTGTTAACCTTCATCACAGCTGCAATGGCACACTCATCAGCTTTTTGTGTAGGATTATATCTTCTCATCCTCAACTTGTATGGAGGTCTCCCAAGACCAGAGGTAGGAGTCTTAGATTCCAGTTGCAGATCACCAGCCACAGGAGAACTACATTGTATATCTAAGGAATTCACAAGGGGATTTTCCATATCAGAACCAGCAGGAGCACTGGTGGGGGAAGTCACAACTTTCAAGTCCTCAGTCACAGCTTCATTCGTTGCTGGTACCTCCTCCCCTTCTTTAACCACCACTACAGAATCAACTTGGATCAAAGGTACCCCACCCCCATCCTCCAGAGTTTTAGACATCACCTCCTCTACCCTCAAGCCCCCCACCCCATCTTCCAGTTCCACACTTTTATTGGGTTCGGCCACCATCTCATGACTTGCACAATTTCTTAGTAAAGAGCCTACTTTGGCTCGCAGCACCTCAGCATAAGAGGGGAGGTGATGACTCGACTCCACACCCCTGTTTGCCACATGAAAATTCAAGAGTAACATCCAAGAGCTTCCCCCACACTAGAGAATCAGTTTATCTGGAACAGATCCAGCCCTGAAGACATCCACCCTCACCTTTAGAACACTAGCATCTCCTTCAGTTAGACCAATTTCAGTGTCCTTTGCCACAGATGCAAACCCAGCAACCATATCTTCCACCACCGCCCTATACCTCAGGTGCAGAGGCAGACCTTTGATTTCAAGAAAACCTGATCTAGGGTCAACTCTTTGAGGTGGTCGCTCAGGAAAGGATCCATCAAAAGGGGATACCAAATGCCACAGCACTGTCAATCCACACAAATTACTGGACCGAAAACACAGATGTTCGATGTCTGCTACCCCCAAATCAAAGAGCACAAATCGCGAAGGGGAGATAACTACAATTTTCCATGCATCAGTCAAGGGGGAAAGAGAGTTTGCTAGTTGCCGAGCTCTCTCCAAAGATAGAGTGCCCATCATCACTTCCCCAATCAAAGCCCCTCGCAAAACCAATTCCGCCACCTTAATGTCCTCACTCAAGGGAATCTCCACATCCAGGGCGTGCCCCCTGAAAGCTGGTGGGGGAGGTGGGAGAGGCAGCTGCGCCTCACCCATAGGCTTCCATGGTGCATTGCACATCCTGCCCCTAGATCCACCACGAGTTGTCAAACAGGAGTCCTGCTTGTGACCGTAGCCCTTGCATGGCAAACACAGCACTGGCCGATGGCACATCGTCACCAAGTGCCCATGGTGTCAACATCTAATGCAGATCACCTTCTACGGTTCCGTGACCACCCAATGCGAGACCCCTCTTGTCCACAACCTTAACTCCATCAGACGCCTGGGTGCCTCACTCTTTTCTTCTCCAAGACTACGAATGCCATACCGACCATCCATTAGAACCGACGACGTGGCCACCGGGCCCCCTTAGGTGGCCAGCCATCCTCGCCTGAACTTCCTGCCCAAATGAGAATTCAAAATTTCGTCGGAGCTTCTCGATTAGACTGATCCCTCTTCCTAGATGAGTTAAAGTTACCAGCTCAAAGTACTCAAAATTTGCGAAAGTGTTTAGGCGTGTTCCTTGAGGCAAACCCCCCTTCCCTAAAAAATCCTCTGCTCTCTCTCAAACCAAACCTAATCGGGTAATCGAGTAAACGGACTAGGCCTGCCCGGGTGTGGGTAGCATTCGAGGTGTGCGTGGGTAGTGATAGGGACCTCACCCTGTGTACTGTGGCAAATGGTTGGTGTGCACTATTCAATAAGTTTTGAAATTTTGTTTAAATACTTCTGATGTGGGACTATTAACTGAAGCCTTCTCGCATGCAGCTGCAGCATGTGGCTCTTCTACAATTGTTGTTGCGGATGCCATTGCTTTGGTTAATTGATGACCTAGAGCTCTTTGTGAAGTCAAACCGCAACTCCTGGGGGTGGTGTTGGGTGTTGAGGTTGTTTGGCGATAGATGGCGGAGAGATGGCAGACAGTGGCGGAGGGAAGTGGAGATTCGGAGAACAGCTGAAATCCAAAACACAGGCTAATTGCCCCAATTAAGAAGTTCAAAAGGATTGTCAAAGTGCATGGAGTGCAGTGGTGATGGCGATTTGATGATTCGTGCATAGAAGACAGCTTAACGACAATTATGATAATGAGTGAGAGTGGGTGTGTTCAGCCAGTGGTTCCAATGCTCAAAAGCTCCAATAACCTTGGGGCTTTTGATCTCATGGATGTGAGGAAGGTGTGGGTGGTAGTGGTTGTGTGTTTCGGTGAGTGTAGAGGCTAGACAAATCTCGCTAAGCTTCACTGGACGCGAAGATGAAGTGGGAGAAGGTGGATTCGGTGAGCGAAACTAGATCCTAAGGAGCTAAGATGACTTTAGGAAGGTAGAGGAAGAAGAAGAGGAACTTCCTGAGGTGAGATGACACGAGGTGCATTTGGCGTTGATCGGTCGGATGCAAGGAAGATGATGTACTCTGGTGAGGGAGAATGGCGACGACGAGGGCAAAGGGAGCTCGTGCTATGACCGGCTAGGAGTGGAGGAACGAGAGGAAGAAGGAGGACCACCTAATTTGATGGTTAGAATGCTGGAGGAAGGAGAGCATATAGGGTCATCAGAGCCAAGCCAAAGAGCGGTCGGAGGAAGAGGAGGAAGGTAGTTTTCAGCCTAAACATGGCTGATCTTCACTGTGAAACTTTGGGGCACTCATATAGATGTGATTGGTGCCCTCAAATTACAGAAATTAATGAGATTTCCTAACTAATTTAGATTGATTGAAGGCCAATGGCTCTGAATTGAAACCTGGGATTAGGACTGCAGATTTGTCATGATTTCATGAGTACTACTAAATTTGGTGAGATTCTGAGAAGATTTGAGGGAGAAATCTTTGATTGCAAGTCGGGTATGATGGGTGTTGATTTTGTTCAAACATCAATGGCGGAAGGGGTATTTTTGTGAAGATGATGAGACATTAGGGGCACGAATGTAAGAAAATGTGAAACATAGGGGTGTAGATGTGAGAAATAGAGATTTTAAGGGCCAAATTGCAAGCTAGGACAAGATGGACTCTGATTAGGCCCAAATTTTGATGTTAACATAATTTTGTCTCAAAAAATCTAATGGTGAACTTGGATTGTATTTTTGACCAAGATTTATAGGGTAAATTCCTATCTGAAACTCTATTCTTGGTCAAAATGGGTTTAGATTGTCAAAGTAAAGGTACCAAACTTCTTAGAATGTTTTTCAATGTTTTTTAGAAGGTTTATATTGAATTTATATCAACCAAAACCCTTTCAATTTAAGTAGGGTTGATAATTAGGATTTTTGGTACCGTTTTAGTGCTCAAAATGCATGAAACCCAGATAAGGTCAATGTGAGCCCACTTCTTGGATATTTAAGTTCATTTGATCATGAGTTAACCCTTGATTAACCCCTTAGTTAATCTGCATTTATGATTGGATGTTAAAATAATAGAATTAGCCCTATTTTCTTATCTTATCAGATTAGTTTAGTACGGAATTGTGACCCTCAGATGATCATTTAGGAGCATTTATCATTTGAATCTGACTAACTTTAGCTAGTTAGGAATAATAATGGTGTTACCATCATGTGCTTTCAAGGAAGTAATTTTTCGTGATAGTTGTAGATTTTGTGAAGCATATCTAAGTTTAAAAGTAATGCCTTAATCTTCAACTGCCATGAGCCCGTAAAGAGCTTCTTCACTTGATGCATCTTCTTCTTCCTCTGATGAACTAGAATTAGTGTCATCCCAAGTTGCTTATAATGCCTTCTTCTTCCCTTCTCTTCTTGGTTGTCTTTTGGTCTTTCCTTTGTTGGAGTCCTTTTTTAGCAAGGGGCACTCTTTCCATATGTGTCCCTTCTTTTTACAGTTATGGCATATGACTTGATCCTTCCTTGATTCTTCCTTTTTGTTTATTTAATTCTTCTTACTTTTTAGGAACTTTATGAATTTGTGAGAGAGAAGAGCAATATCCTCTTCATCATCTTCTTTTTTTTCTAATTCCTCTGTATTAGTAAGAGATTTGAGTGCAATATCTTTATTCCTCTTTCCTTCTCCTTCGTGCTCTTGCATGTGCTCCAATTAAACCTCATAGGCCATTAAGCATCCTATTAGATAGTCTAGTTGCAATTGTGAAAGATCTTTTGATTCTTGAATCATTGTGGTCTTTGTTTCCCAATCACTTGTAAGTGATTGGAGGATCTTCCTAACTAGTGCTTCATTTTTCATGTCCTAATTAAGGTTTCTTAACGAATTTACAATATCCATAAATCTGGTGTACATTTCCTTGATTATTTTGCCTTTCTTCATTCTGAAGAGCTTATACTTTTGAGTAAGGAGATTGATGCGAGTCTGCTTTACTTTGGATGTACCCTCATGAGTGACCTTAGGGGTGCTCCAAATCACATAGGTTGTTTTGCATGTTGAGACCCGGTTGAACTCTTCTTTGAGAGTCCATAGAAGATGTCATTCATGGCTTTAACATTGTGAGTTGCTCTTTTCTTTTCAGCTACAGTAACTGCAACTCCTTCCCTCTTCTTTGATTGTGTGTACTTTGAGTCGATAACTTCCTAGACTTTATAGTCCATGGATTCCAAAAAGATCTGCATACGTGTTTTTTAATATCCATAATTAATGCCATCAAATAGAGGTGGGATTACCGTTGACTAGCCCTCAGCATAGACATTAGTTGATGTGACAAAGGACGTTGACATTGTCTATGAAGAATAACTCAGCTCTGATACCAGATGTGGGTACCTGTAGGATCTACATGTCTATACTAGAGGGAGGTGAATAGTGTATATAGGCAATATATGAAAATTTTAAATATTCAAAAAACAACAAGCAAGATAGATTGCACATTAATTTATAATGAAAATCATTTCGGGTAAAAATCACTACCTAAGCCTCCCAGCTTAGGATTTTCTCGACTAGTTGATGCTAGTCAATCCACTAACATTCCACTTGAACGGGGGGGGCACAACCTCTTTACAAGACCTTCTCCTTTAACACTTGGCAAGGGAAGAACTACAGGAACCCCAACAATTTGGGTCCTAATCAAAATATCAAGAATATTAAAACACAATAAAGATCCTGTGGATCCTCAAAAGTAGGCAAATTGTAATTTTTCCAAAGCCTTAGAGTGTCGTGCTTTTGAAAGCTTTGAAGCATAGGTGCAAAGGCATGAAAGCATGAGGAGAGAGTGCTTTTTCTTTTAAAGTTGCTTTGAGAGGTGTTATCTTGAAGTGACAGTTGTGGGATCCTATTTATAAGTGAAAATCAAGCAAATTTAAAAACTTTATTGAAACAGTTTTGGTCGATCAAAGTTTGCTATTGGTCGATCAAATTTAACTTTGGTTGATTAATGTATTAATTACATTGATTAATGATTGATCGATTAAACTGCTCTTGTAATGAGCGCGTGCCCCAGACGTCTTTTAAGACGTCTGGGAGGTGGCCCAGACGTCTGTAAGGACGTCTGGGATCACATCCGGACGTCTGACCAGACGTCCGGGATAGTTTACAGACGTCTGGAGAACAGTTATGCTCGCACGGGATATTCGTCTGCGCGCCTGTGCGCGCAGACCTGCGATCCTGCATCTTCTCTGCGGCTGCAGGCGACTGCGACCGTCTCTCTCTCCTCTCAGCGCGGCGTTAAAAGGGGGGGGGCGCGCCTCCCCTCCCGTCTCCACCATCTTCCTCCTTCTCTCCTGCCTGTGCGCGAGAGCGAGCGGACGCGAGGGCGCAACGGCAGCGGCGGCCGCAGTAGGCGCGGAGGAGCTGCGGCGTGCGAGGGCGGGGCTCTGCCGTGAGGGCGAGCTCGCCGGGAGCAGCTTGGCCTGCCGGCGGAGGGTGCAGGGGGCGCAGAGCGTCGCGGAGAAGGACCTGCTGCGGGCGGAGCAGCGGACGCGCGAGGTGCGACGCGGGCGGCGTCGCGAGCGGAGGCCGAGCAAGGTTCTGGTTCTGGAAAAATTTCCAGAATCAGACGTCTGGATTGATATCCAGACGGCAAGGTCGACGTCTGTGAGATCATACAGACGTCTGAAAGGTGAGTTTCCGCTTTCTCCTTCTTTTTGTCGACTGACCGTACTGAGGGAGGAGGGTTGGCTGTGCGCAGGTGTTCGGATTCGTCATCCTTTGCGAATCAGACGTCTGGAAGTTGTACCAGACGGCGGGAGTGACCTCCAGACGTCCGGAGAGACCATCGGACGTCTGGGATCTAGGAGAGACGTCCCCACAGACTTCTGGACGTCCGGGGAACCAAGCCGAACAGGTAATTCTCTGATCCACCATTTAAGACGTCTGGAAGGAGTTCCAGACGTCTGATTTTGCACAGTATCGTCTTTCTCGACCCGTTTAGGGCCCGTTTGGGCTCCGTTTTCCGCGATTCGAGTTGCGTTCGTTTCAGAATTTATTCCTCTACCCGCCTACAGTAGCTATACACTATTTTGAGACACTCCTTGTGTTTGATCCTTGTGATAGGACCTCGTTCGGTTGCAGTCTTGAGAGTCGCGGAGGCGCGCGGGATTCCCGATCACGCCCCCATTACTCCCGTTGTACCTGGCAGAGTGGTTTTAAGTATTAATAAAATCTGTTAAAGTATGGAACCATAACTAGAACCTAGGGCATTGCATGAATCCTAGGAATGAGAAATATATGGAATGATAGCTCCTAGGTGTTGCATGAATCCTAGGGCCGGAAAACTAGATTGTATGATAGATCCTAGGATATGGCATGAATCCTAGGATGGAAAAACTAGTGGAATGTACATTTACTGCAGTCTTGGAAAAATGGAAAGGAATATATATAAAGCTGCCTGTAAATTTAATTAACAGCTGCCTGTTATGCATAAAG
Source organism: Thalassia testudinum (assembly GCA_037157565.1). Lineage (NCBI taxonomy): Eukaryota > Viridiplantae > Streptophyta > Magnoliopsida > Alismatales > Hydrocharitaceae > Thalassia > Thalassia testudinum. The sequence continues at coordinate 20,043,162 of JAZHRO010000014.1, forward strand.
AATCATGTTGAGATCATGGAATGTGAGAACGAGAATCTGGAAAGTGAGACATATGATGTTCTGAGATAAAGAGCTGGAACCCTACGGGGAATTAGGAGTGGAACTCCTGGAAAGAAAAGGAATGGAACTGAGATGTAGTTTGTACTGTCTCTTGGGTACGCAGTACCAAGGGAAGTACTTGTACCTGTTTTAGTGCAAAGTGGGGCCAGCCGCCCCAGGGACCCGGGGTTAGGCTTGGCCGCTCTGTACCGACTTGTTGGCCCTCGTGTACGTAGTACCGAGGAGAGTTAGTAGTGTTAGGAGAGTACTAGCTACCCCACGGGCCCCGGAGTTCCGCTAGCCTCCTTCACCGACTTGTTAGGCCCACTAGGGCAAAGCAGGGTAGTCAGGCGAGGGTGCGCGGACTGTGGAGGGGCAAGGCCCCGGTTTGGTTACTGTGGAGGGGTTGGACCCCTGTTACTGAGAGGGCTCTGCCCTGGTTCCGTGCTGTGCTTTGGGCGCACCCGTTAACGGAAACGACTGACCGCGTGCCAGTACGGGCTAGCTACCTGTGCGTCTATCGCGCGTGCCGTAGTCACCGTTACGTCTGTCAGTGACCTTGGGGTGGTTGACTGAGGGTAGGATCACCACGGGGGACTCTCCCGGCCAGGAGAGCACCACATGCTACTTCTACTGTTGGAAAAGACTGCAATCAAGATCGTCCCACGAGGACATTCGAGATCAAGTAAAGGATCTGAGAAGTAAATGAAATAGTGAGAAAAATTGAAAGATGTAAATAAAGGAAGTAATAGAACATAACAGCTACTGTACACTCTACTGTTGCCTTTAGTTAGTTTGCCACTCTACTCAGCGTTTTGCTGACGTGTTACACTCGTTACCTTTTTCAGGACCAGGTGTTGGGCAGCCAGGGTCGGCGGCTGCAGAGGACGCTGGGCCGAGTAGGGTCCAGTAGAGTTACCACAGCTTTGTACTCCTTTTTGTTTCTGTTCTAGTGAGTAGTTTCTGTTTCCGCTGTACCTTCTTTACCTGCAGTTTTTGTTATATGATAAATGTTGTTTTACTGTTGTGGTGGTGCCTACTGTAGTAGTTTCTTTCCTTACTGCTGTACTTTCTTACTGTTAGTTATATTCATGCTGATGTGGTTTATTTTACTGTCTTTTGGTTACTTCCTCGTTGGACGACTGGGTCTTGGGGTTAGTCGAGTCGGTCCGGTTCTCGTGTCTCGTAGGGACTCGGGAATCGGGTCGTTACAGCTCTTTTGCTCGATTGCTAGTGTGAAAAGTGGATTTGACCGTTGGATGAATTTGATCAATTAATCTTAATCTTTTGGTCAATCAATTGCCTAATGTTGGTTTTTGGACTTTGTTAATTATCCAACATATGAAATCATTAGGTTAGTTACTTTGAGGTTCCTTACAATATTTTTAGATTCAAGAAAGATAAAAAGATACAATAAAGTACAAATAAAATAACTTTCTAAGTCTAAGTAGCATGTCGTCCATCTTTTTGAAAGAGATAACCTAAAATGGTTAGTTTACAATAAAACATAGTTTTGTTACATCAAAATAAGGTATCAACAATCAGGAGCTTATGGTTTTACCTCCTCTAGTACTACAAATGAAACCTTCATTCTCTAGCAGCATGATGCTCCTAAATGTCTCCTTAGTAGCTTTAGTCAGAAAAGTCTTATCTGTTCCCTTCGAAGGGTGCATCAAGTCCAACATCTTCACCTATATATATTGTTGGATTTAAGAGCCTAATTGGATCAATTGGGATGCAATTGTTATATGGCGACGTAGGAATTCGTGTTGAAATTAGTTAGATTTGGGATAGGTTTTTAGTCCCATATTGGAAGTGGACAAATCTCTTGGTTGGTGTAAAAGACTTCTGCTTCCCATGGCTTATGTAGAAAAGAGTGAGAGGTGGGGCTAGGGACCATGCACACATGCACGCGTGCCCCGCCCCACCCCGGCTCCAGCTCCGACTCAGGCTTAGGCTCGAGTGAGAATCAATTTGGTACTTGAAACTTAGACTCTTTTGCTACGGATTTTTAATCTCATGATTTTGACTTAGATTGGTCGATCAAAAAGTGAAATTGGTCGACCAATTGTTTTAGTCGATCAATGAATTAATTTTGGTCGATCTATTGGTTTGGTCGACCAAATAATTAAGTTTGATCGATCAATTTATTTTGGTCGATCAATGGACTTAAGTGGTCGATCAATTACCGTATTTCCATAAAATGGAAATTTCCTTAAATGTTTGGTCGTAGGCTCTATATAAGGGCCACGAGGGGGCTCTCATGTGACACACAACAAGAGTAGAAAAGCTCTCTCCACTCTCTCCCTCTCTTTCGTTCTTTTCTCTCTTTCTTGGTGTGTTTATTTGATGTGAGATTGGTAGAAAAATCTTCAATCACTGTTGTTGATCTTGCACAAGGAGATTGAGAGAACCATGAGAAGTTTTTGGTTGATTAAACCATTACACTGGTAGATCAATTAGGAATTTGGTTAGAAAATCATATTGCCTCAACTTTGTTCTCTTAAGGTGGTTTTCGAGGATGTCAAAGATTGGAGTGCGCCAAATCTCAGAGGTGGATCATCGTATCCTGTGAGGAGTTCATTAGACCTTGACGCATCGATATTGTGGGGGGCGATATCTTCTCTAAAGGAAGTCCTCAATGGGTGCTTTGATTAGAGTAATCTCTAACCTTTCTTCATTTTGTTTATTTGTGCTATTGCATGTTATTTGTTCTTTATTTTATTATGGATCTTACCAAATCATGTTTAAATTGCTTGATTTAATATTTTTGATCTATGCAAAAATGTTGGAAATGTATATGTTTTTATTTATTTATTTCCTATATGTTTATTTCAACAATCTTAGAGAAGGTATTGCTTAGATTTAAAGTATTTGGGATGTTGGAAATGACTTTTAAATCATGTGTAGACTTATTTGGTATGCCTGAGAAATTTGGTGGGTGAAATTTCAAGTGTTGGCAACAACGCATGAGAATTTGGTTGACCACCATTGGTTTGATCTCAGCGTTGAAAATCGATTGCTTGATTTTGGATAAGGAAAGACCCACTCTTGAGGGCCAAAAGGAGGATGTGTGGAATGAACGCAACTGTATTTGTCATGGTTGCATCCTATTGACATTGTCCAATGTGCTGTTTGATGTATACAACACATCCACGTCCACTATGAAGGGGCTATGGGAGGAGTTGGATAAAAGTATAATACTAAGGATCTTGGTATTGAAAAATACTCTATCACAAAATTCCTTAAATTCCAAATGGTTGAGGGTAAATCGATATCAGAGCAGGCACACAAATTTCTGTTACCGCTTCATGGTTTAGCAGAGGCTAAAATGAAGCTTCTTGAGAGGTTTCAAGTCATGTCTATCATTGAGAAATTTCCTAAATCTTCGAAGGACTTCAGGATGACTCTTAAGCATAGGAAGGGAAAGATTTCTCTTAATGACTTGATGATAGCCATTTATACTAATGAAGAGCATAGGAAACAGAAACCTGTAATGCCTGTGGAGTCTAAGATGAATGTTGTGACATCTAAGGGCAAGGATAATAAAAATAAGAACAATAAAAACAAAATAAAGGCCAAACCCAAGATCGAGAAGAAATCTAAGAACAATCCATGCTGGCACTATGGACAGATTGGGCATTGGAAGAAGGATTGCCCTTCTAATGAAACTCAGTAGAAGACCATAGATGGAAATCCTTAGGTGAATGTGATCACTGGCGAGGTTGAGCCCAGCGATGGGTATGTCTCAATAAAACCCGAACTTTATGTTATTCACGATCCTACTGAATGGCTCGTGGATACTGGAGCCAATGTATATATTTGTACTGATAGATTGTTCTTTTCTTCCTATTAGACCTACAGTAGTAAGACTGTGAAGATGGGGAACAACTCTGTGGCCAAGGTGTTGGGATTCGGATGCATAGACTTGATGTTTTCCTCAGGGCGAGTCTGGACACTATGCAGGGTGTTGCAAGTTCCTGTTGTAAAAAAGAATGTCCTTTTTGGTTCCGTGTTAGTTAGAGAGGGTTTTGAGTTAAACTTTAAATGTAATAAAGTTATGTTGAGACATGGAATATTTTATGGAACGGGGTATTTGATAGATTTTAATCAATTTTTTAGAGTGAGATGTAATGTGGAAGTTGTAGATTCCTATGGGAGGGGTGAGATTTGTAGAATATAATATGAAGGTGCGGAAATATGTAAGCAATCTTACAATAAGCAATCAACCACAAGTACACAAATATATTTAAGTGAAAACCCAAACTGGGTGAAAACCACCACCTAATCCTTTCGAGTTAGGATTTTCCGATCGACCGAGTCGATCAAAATCCACTAATTCAAACTATTTAAATGAGAGTAGTTTAACCTCTTACAACTGACGCTACTTTGAACCTGGGGGTAGCGTGCCTCAAGCCCATCCTCTTCATGAGGAGTATTTTGTCCCACGATGGAGATAGGAATTCGCAAAGTGAATACCCAACCAAATAATAGAGATAAATACAAAGCAACCTACAGAGCCACAAATATGAAAACCTAGCTCCTATAGGTAAGGAAACTTTCCTTTACTGGAAGTGCATCGACTTGATGATGCGGATGCGTGAACCACACAATGGCACTTTGCCACTCTCGTAATCGCGGAGGGAGAGTGGGTGCACAGTGAAGATGATGCTCTCTTCATGTAGAACAAAAGTTTGGAGAGCAGGATCACTTCTTATGATCAAAGGGACACAAAAATGATGTGGAGATGTGTTGGTGTATTTTTGCAAGGTAAGGGTACTCCTCTATTTATAGATGACCTAAGAAGTCTTAGAATGGCTTTTGAAGCCTTTGGTAGCCTTTGGGAGCAAACCCAAGGCAAATCAGGACCTAATCAGAATCATTAATGATTCTGATAGGGTCATCAAACATTGGGAAATTTATCAGACATCTGGAGGTCACTCTTAAGATGTCTGGAAACTAAATCAGACATCTAATCCTAGACAGGTTTCCTTACTGACTTGCGTTAGACATAAACAAGGCTTTAGTGAAAGTAGGTTAGACGATAGGTTGGATGTCTAGCACTTAAGTCTGGACCTCTAGAAACCTAATTTACTGTGGGAATGGAATTCCCAAGGCACAAACAGCTATAACCCTCAAGAGAAGTGATTTTGGCTTAATCGAGGTCTAACGTTCACTTATTAGACGTCTGATAAAAGAGTAAAGGTCATTTCTCAACGATCATATTCTGAAGGCCAATGTTCCACTATTTGGACGTCTAGCAAAGTTATCAGATGTCAGGTAAGACATCTGGACTAAGGGCTGGTCATTTGAAATAGGCAGGTAGAAGCTACTAACTTTGCTAAGTATTTAGACATCTGATTCAACATTCAGATGTCTTAAAGTTCACTATCAGACATCTGATTTTAGTATTAGATGTCTGAAAGGGCTATTTGAAGGCTATCTTGGTTTTCTAAGCTTTCTACAAAATGTCTAAGTGTCCTAGGGTCTAGTAAGTGTTCCTAGGACTATTGTAATGTTACTTTGGGCTCTTTAACAAATATTCTAAGATCGAAATAAAGAGCAAAAAGAAACAATAAAGGAAATACATGAAAAAGGAATCTATCTATCCTATTCTTCGTCTCCTTCCTTCTTCAAGCTTTCTCTCCTCGCGAAGCTCTTTAGCCTCCATCAAGCTCCTCCAATTTGCCATGGATGCAAGCTCAAACTTCATCTTTACACTTGTAACATTTGCAATCGACCTAAAATCTAGAACTCAAAAGCAAATGTAAAATAACAAGTATTTTGTTATCATCAAAATAAACGATCGTGGTGCCCTTGCACCAACAATCTCCCCCTTTTTGACATTATCAAAAAGGTTTTATCAATTTTAATTCTCCTAAACTCCCCCTTAAGGTATCTCTTCTAATTTCATCTTTTTCATAAAATAAGATAGCTATGTTATTATCTCCCTCTTTCTAAAAGGCAATATAGCTATATTATTTTTAAAACCTCCCCCTTAATGACGGACAAATAGCTTCATTAATTTTTAACTCCCTTTATCTAGATGCTATTTATAAAATATAAGGTTTGGAAATTACCCCACTTACGAAGGCCAATAGAATGGCCCATATGGAGGTGGATGCCAAACCGGATGGGGCTCCCATCTGTAGCTTGGAGATCCGGGCATCAGCGTCGGTCTCCAATTGGGTGGTCGACGTGAGACGACTTGGTTGTTTGTTTGTCGTCTTGTCAGTCTCCTCATCTTCTTCCTTGGTCTACTCTTTTGTCCTCCCAATTCGAGTTGACCATTCTTGAGCTTGTAGGTCCAATTTGTCGTATTGTAGTCTTCCTTGAAACCTACAAAATAGGATTTGAGTTGGGTTTTTGGTATCCAAGATAGCATGGATCCATATTTGCTAGTGGGTCACCTTGACAAAGATCCTTTCTCAATCTTAAGGCTAGACAAATTTTCTACCTTATTGATCAATTTATTAGATTTCTCCCTAAGACATGCAAGTTCATATTCTATAACACGCACTTTTGTTTTTAAACTAGAAATTTCTAATTTTAAACTTGCATTCTCCTCAATCAATTTACTATTTTCTTTGATTAGGTCTCTATTTTCTAACAACAAGTTATTATCTTTAGGACTAGAACTAGTTTCTAGATCCTTAAGTTATTTTTCTAACCTTTCATTTTCTAATTTAAGAAAATTAAGATTATTTTTAATGCTTTTGTTTTCCACTTTAAGTGACTTACTAATTTAAAATAACTCATCAAAAGCATCTTGTAAATCAGGGTTTACTTCATTTTCAGAGTCACTATCACTTACGATGGCCATGAATCCCATGCAAGCGGTTTCATTCTCTTTCTCGGGATCTTCCTCTTCTTACTCCAAGCTTGAGTTGTCCCAAGTAGCTTGGAACACCTTCTTCGTGCACTTCTTGTCCTTCTCCTTCTCAATCTTGAGAAGAGGGCACTCGGGTCAAATGTGCCCCTTCTTGTTGCAATGATAGCAATGGTTTGGGCTCTCTTTTTCCTTCTCCTTATCTTTCTTCGAGTCCCTTCAAAACTTGGAAATTTTTTTACGTAAAAACTTAAAGTCTTCATCATCGGAACTTACTTCACTATCCGACGTGGCTCTGAAGGTGAGAGACTTCCTCGATTTTGATTCCAGAGTGTCCTTCTTCTGCTTCAACTTCATTTCGTAGGCCATGAGATTGCCTAGGAGATCCTCCATGTTTAGCTTCTCTACTTAGTTCGCCTTCTCAATGACAGTGACCTTTTGTTCCCATTCCGATCCAAGGGAATGGAGCAGCTTTCCTTGAAGCTCCCCCTTGATAAAGGTCTTACTTAAAGCCTTAAGATTGTTCACTATAAGAGTGAACCTAGTATACATCTCACTCAAGGATTCGTTAGTCTTCATAACAAAAGATTCAAATTCTTGAGAAAGAATGTTGATTTTAGAAGACTTTACCTTGAAGGTACCCTCGTGAGTTATCTCAAGTGTGTGCCAAATCTCGTATGCGGTGGCACACTGCGAGATTCGGTTGAACTCCTCCGGACTGAGCGCGTAATACAATGCATTGAGTGAAAGCTCCCAAATCTGCTGCTATGAGTAGCCTGCGGCAGGTCTTTCTGGAATTTTGAAGGGGGTCTCGCATCTGGCCTAGATGGTGAAGTCATTGCCTTGAAGCCATGTCTTCATCTTGAGCTTCCAATACCCGTAGTTACTCCCATCAAAGTAGGCAGGATGGGCAGTGGACTGCCCCTTGATGAGTTTGATGGCGGTGATGCTTCCCTTCATTGGATCCTTTCCAGGTGTTACGCCAATATCGCAAGAACCTACTCTGATACCAACTCTAGATTCCTACAGGAGAGGGTGAGATTTGTGGAATATAATATGAAAGTGCGGAAATATGTAAACAATCTCACAATAAGCAATCAACCACAAGTACATAAAGATATTTAGGTGGAAACCCAAACCGGGTGAAAACCACCACCTAACCCTCTCGAGTTAGGATTTTCCATTCGACCGAGTCAATTAAAATCCACTAATCCGAACTACTTAAATGAGGGTAGTTTAACCTCTTACAACCGATGCTACTTTGATCTCGAGGGTAGCATGCCTCAAACCCCTCCTCTTCACGAGGAGTATTTTGTCCCTCGATGGAGATGGTAATTCGCAAAGTGAATATCCAACTAGATAACAAAGATAAATACAAAGCAATCTATAGAGCCACAAATATGAAAACCTAGCTACTATAGGTAAGGAAACTTCCCTTTACTGGAAGTGCATCGAATTGACGACGTGGATGCATGAACCACGTAATGGCGCTTCGTCGCTCTCATAATCGTGGAGGGAAAGCAAGTGGACAATGAAGATAATGCCCTCTTGATGTAGAATGAAAGTTTGGAGAGCAGGATAACTTCTTATGATCAAAGGGACACGAAATGATGTGAAAATGTGTTACTTGGTGTATTTTTGCAAGGCTAGGGTACTCCTCTATTTATAGATGATCTGGGAAGGCTTAGGAAGGCTTTAGAAGCCTTAGGTAGCCATTGGGAGAAAACCTAAGGCAAATCGGGCCGTAATCAAAATCATTAATGATTCTGATAGGGTCATCAGATGTCTGGGAAATTTATCAGTCATTTGGAAGTTACTCTTAAGACGTTTGGAAACTAAATTAGACATCAATCCTAGACGAGTTTCCTTACTGACTTGCATCAAACCTAAATAGGGTTCTAGTGTAAGTAGGTCAGATGATAGGTTGGACGTCTGGCACTTAAGTATGGACGTCTGGAAACCTAATTTTCTGCGGGAATAGATTTCTCAAGGCACAAATCGCTATAACCCTCAAGAGCGGTGATTTTTTCTTAATCGAGGTTTAACATTCACTTGTCAGACGTCTGAGGTCCTCTAAGGATGTCTGATAGAAGAGTAAAGGTCATTTCTCAACAATTATATTCTGAAAGCCAATGTTCCACTAATTGGACATTTGGCAAAGTTATCAAATGTCTGCTAAGATGTCTGGACTAAGGGCTGGTCGTCTGAAATAGGTAGACAGAAGCTACTAACTCCAGCCTAAGTGTTTGGTTGGCTGATTCAACATTCAGACGTCTGAAAATTCACTATCTGATGTCTGATTTTAGTATTAGACGTCTGAAAAGGCTGTCTGAAGCCTATCTTCATTTTCTAGCTTGTCTACAAAATGTCTAACTGTCCTAGGGTCTAGTAAGTGTTCCTATGACTATTGTAATGTTACTTTGGGCTCTTAAACAAATATTCTAAGACAGAAATAAAGAGCAAAAGGAAACAACAAAGGAAATACATGAAAAAGGAATCTATCTATCCTATTCTTCATCTCCTTCCTTCTTCAAGCTTTCGCTCCTCGCAAAGCTTCTTGTCCTTCTTCAAGCTCCTCCAATCCACCATGGATGCAAGCTCGAACTCCGTCTTTACACTTGTAACATTTACAATTGACCTAAAATCTTGGACTCAAACAAATGTGAAATAATAAGTATTATTTATTATCAAAATAAATGATTGTGGTGCCCTTACACTAACAGATGTATCATCTAGAAATGCTCTAAATAATGTTAGTTTTCATTCAATTCAATCTGGAGCAGTAATATTGAATCTTGTGATATATGACATGGTAGATTGGGTCATGTAAATTTCAATTCTTTAAAAAGAATGATGAAATTAAATATGATTCTTGAACACACCATAGAAAAACTAAGAAATGCGAGATATGTGTGCAGGCTAAACAAACTAGGAAGCCTTTTCACTATATTACTAGAGATATTGAGGTTCAAGATTTGGTGCACAAGGATATCTACAAGTTTAATGGTGTGTTGACTAGGGATAATAAAAGGTATTTTATTACCTTTATAGATGATAGTAGTAGATACTGCTACGTGTATTTGCTTAAGTCTAAGGATGAGGCATTAAGTAAATTCTTCATCTTTAAGAAAGAAGCAGAAACACAAACTGAGAAAACTTTTAAGAGACTGAGGTCAGATAGAGGGGAATATACATCCAACTTATTTGATGAACAATGTCAAGGTTTTGATATAGTTCATGAAGTGGCGGCCCCATGTTCCCATCAATCTAATGGGATAGTAGAGTAAAAGAATAGGACCCTAACTGACATGGTCAATGCTCTCTTGCAAAGCTCAGGTTTACCTACTTACATATGGGGGGAAGCTTTGAATACAGCATGCCATATTCTGAATAGAGTTCTCCTCAAGCATAAGGAAAGTAGTCCATTTGAGATTTGGAGAAACAAGAAACCAAGTTTGAAATATGTCAAAGTGTGGGGTTTCCTTGCAAAAGTTGTTGTTCTAGAACACAACAGGAAGAAGCTTGGACCCAAGACAGTTGACATGGACTTTCTAGGTTATGTTGATAATAGATATGCCTATAGATTTTTTGTTAAAAAATCTAAGATTTCAGGCATAGATATCAACACTATTGTTGAGCTTCGCGATGCTACATTTTTTGAGGATGTCTTCCCTATGAAGACTGGATTACCTCAAAATATAACTTTAGATGATCTAGCCAGCACATCTGGTTCTATTCTTGGTTAAGTGGGAATGATATCCAATGTGGGGGCTAACTCTTCCCATTTCAAACCTAATCAAGTAGAAGTGTCTGAACCTAGGAGAATTAAAAGACCAAGAATTGCTAAGGATTTGGGAAGTGATTTTATTAATTACCAAATCGAGGGTGATCCCCCCACTTATCGTCATGCTATGGCTTCTTCTGAAGCTAAGCACTAGAAAGATGCCATTAAGAATGAGATGGACACAATCAACTCTAATGGCACTTGGGAGTTGGTTGATTTACTTCTAGGGTATTCTACTATTGAGTGTAAGTGGGTGTTTAAGAGAAAACTCAGGCCTGACGGATCTATTGAAAAATACAAAGCTAGACTTCTTACCAAGGGATTTAAGCAAATGGAAGGAATCGTTTATCTCGATACCTTATTTCTAATAACTAGGATAACTACTATCCAAATTCTTATTACATTGGCTTCTATTTATGATCTCACTATCCACCAAATGGATGTGAAGACTGTCTTTCTGCATGGCGATCTCAAGGAGATCTATATGAACCAGCCTGAGGGATTTATTGTTCTTGGGAATGAGAAAAAGGTTTGCAAGCTTCTTAAATCTCTTTATGGTTTGAAACAAGCACCCAAGCAATGGCATGAAAAGTTTGATAAGACTATACAATCTTTTGGCTTTGTAGGTCACAAATTTGAGAGGTCTGTTTACTTTATGATTAAGGGTGATATGTGTATTGTCCTATGCCTATATATAGATGATATATTATTGTTTGGATCAGACATTAGAATTGTGAATGAAACTAAGTTATTCTTGAGTAGTAAGTTTGAGATGAAGGATATGGGTGTTGCAAATGTGATTCTAGGCCTTAAACTGATTCGGTCAGCAAAGGGGATAGCTATTTCTTAATCTCATTATCTTGAGAGGGTTCTTGAAAATTTTGGCTGTGAAGATTGCAAGGCTATTGGAACTCCTTTTGATTCATCAAAAACTCTCAATAAGAACAAAAGTGGAATGCTTGTTTCACAACTAAGATATTCATGGGTCCTAGGAAGCTTGATATATTTGGCTAACTATACTAAATCGGATATTCCTTTTTCTATGTTTAAGTTGAGTAGATACATAAACTATCTTGATCATACTCAATGGGATGCCATAGAATGAGCACTTAAGTACTTAAAGGGAATTGCTTCCCTTAATTTGCATTATGGTAAATATCCTTCAGTTTTGGAAGGATATAGTGATGCAAGTTGGATCGGTCAAATGGAGGATTCCAGGAGTAATGGTGTTACAAGGTATGTCTTTACCCTTGCAGGCGGTGTAGCCTTCTGACGATTTGCAAAATAGACCACTTTATCTCGGTCTACCTTTAAGGCTGAGTTATGTGCTTTGGACACCACTGGAATTGAGGCTGAATGGCTAAAGGGACTTCTCCTAGAAATCCCTCTGGTAGGTAGCCAATTCCTGCAATATCTTTGCATTGTGATAGCATGACTGCTATAACTAAGATTAAGAGTTCAAAGTTTAATTAGAAAACAGGGAGACATATCCAAATCATACTCAAGTCTATAAGGGATTTAGTGTCTCAAGGAGTGATTGCTATGGAATTTATAGGATCCAAGGATAACACAGCAGATCCATTTACTAAAGGACTTGATATATCTTTAGTCCTTAAGTGTAGGCTTGAGATGGGACTGAGACCCATTGGGAGTTCATTCGCAGCAGCAACCCAACCCAACTGAGTGGATATCCCACAAAGTAGGTTCAATGTGGTAACGACAAGCTATATGGGGAATTGGTTGGCACTCATTGTTAGATGCTTTTACATCCGAGTCCAATCCGTGGAAGCCTAACAGCCCTAAGATGAAAATTTAGGAAGAGTAGGGCTCTAAATGGGTTCAGGCCTTTATGACAGGATGTGAGTAGCGTATCCTTGGAGAACGCCACATATGTGAGTGTTATTGTGGACTGCAGGTAAAGGAATAGGGTCTTTCCCGATTACACTCATGAAACAGGATAGGGTGCATGGCCCTTAAAAGCACAAACCCTGAAGATTATCACCAAGAACTTCATTTTATTATCAACATTATACACCCCACATTAAAGGTCTAGAGTTCAAGACTAGTTTCACTTTGTTCCTGTGGTGGTGCAAGTGGATGACTCAGGTAAGGGTTCAAACCAGAAGGTACCATTACTAAAAGTAGAGTATGGTAGCCGAGGAATTTATCGTTGAATTTCAATGATGAATTTGTGGGGGATTGTTGGATTTGAGAGCCTAATTGGATCAGTTGGGATGCAATTGTTATATGGTGACGTAGGAATTCATGTTGAATTCAATGAGATTTGGGAGAGGTTTTTAGTCCCATACTGGAAGTGGATAAACCTTTTCATGGGTGTAAATGGCTTCTGCCTACCATGGATTATGTAGCAAAGAGTGAGGTGGGGCTAGGGACACACACGCATGCGTTGTGCCCTAGCCCGCCTCGAATCAGGCTCAGGCTCAGGCTCGAGCTCGGGCTCAGGTGAGAATTAATTTAGAACTTGAAACTTAGACCCTTTTGCTACGAATTTTTAATCTCACAATTTTGACCTAGATTGATTGATCAAATAGTAAAATTGGTTGACCAATTGTTTTGGTCAATTAATGAATTAATTTTTATCGATCAATTGGTTTGGTTGACCAGAAGGTTAAGTTTGATCGATCAATTTATTTTTGTTGATTACTGGACTTAATTGGTCGATTAATTACCGTATTTGCATAAAATGAAAATTTCTTTAAATGTTTGGTCATGGGCTCTATACAAGGGCCATGTGGGGGCTCTCATTTGACACACAACATGTGTAGAAAAGCTCTCTCCAGCCTCTCCCTCTCTCTCATTCTTGTCTCGCTTTCTTGGTGTGTTTATTCGACGTGAGATTGCTAGAAAAATCTTCAATCACTTTTGTCAATCTTGCACAAGGAGGTTGAGAGATCCACGAGAAGTTTTGGTTGATCAAGCCATTAAATTGGTAGATTAATCGGGAATTTGGTTGGAAAACCAAATTGCCTTGGTTTTCTTCTCCTGAGGTGGTTTTCATGGAGATCTAAGATCACAGTGCGTCAAATCTCGGAGTTGTAATATCATATCCTTGGAGGAGTTCGTCTGACCCTAATCCATTAGTATTGTGGGGGGCGATACCTTCTCTATGGGAAGTCCTTAATGGGCGCTTCGATCGGACTAATATTTAACCTTTCTTCATTTTGTTTATTTGTGCTATTGCATGCTATTTATTCTTTATTTTATTTTGGATCTTGCCAAATCATGTTTGACATACTTGATTTAATATTTTTGACCTATGCGAAAATGTTGAAAATGCATATGTTTTCATTTATTTATTTCCTATATGCGTTTATTTCAACATATATATGTTGTTGAATCCTAACATCAATTTCTAGTAATCTTTTTCAACTAACCTATACACATCTATATCATTCTAAGTTACTTGCTTGTTTTTGCCTGTATGCATCATCAAGCTAGCCATGTGTGTCATCTTTGTTAACCTTTCTATCAGAGTACTTATAGATTTCAACCCGAGTCATGTTGTTGCCATCATTTTTTTTTGGATTGCATAGTAATTTGAATGGTTCTCTAAAGGTCCTACTTCTATTGTTTCCTATAATTTGTTCTATGAGTTTTCTAAGTTATGTAGAGTTCTATAGCTACTTTTAAATCAAATAGTAATACAAATTGAACCTAGCAAGTATGGGGTGAATTACTTAAAACCTTCAACTTCAGGGAGTCTATACTCATCTAACCCAAGCAGTGGGTCTTTGCTAGACCTTTCACCTTATTAGCTTTATTTTTGTTGGTTTGCTTTTGTAATAGTGAAGTAGTAAACTTAGTAGCAAACTACGATAGGTAAAAGAATCTAATTAAATTAAGAAAATTAAATAAGGTGTTTATCTAGGTATCCCTACTTACCCAATCCTTGCAAGCCTTCTGCGAATCACTCCATGACTTTACCCCTTCAGGTTTGTTGCTTACTGCCTCCTCAAAACTTCTGCTAGTAAAGTACTAAAATAATATAGAAAGGTGACATTATAATGTGTTAATCATAAACATGGAAAATTTTCAAAGTAACAAATATTCTTACATCCTTTTTAAGCTTTCTCCTCCAATCTCGATGTAGCCTCCTTGCGTGTTGGAGGATACACCCGGTGGTAAATTGAGTTGTCCCCCAATCATATGTCACCTGCATTGAAGGTTATATATTGTAACTTATATGTCTTACAATTGAAAGAAAATTGTAGAGAACATATATACTTACTACAAGTTCTCAAATTAATGTATCTTTATGATCCTGAGGGACCTTCCACAAATTAAAGTAGCAACAATGCATGAATGCCTTCACTAATTCATTGATCCTACTATTGAATGGTGCATTCTAAACATAAGATCCTACTCTTGAGACCTTGACTTGGATCTAGGAGCCCTTGGGGAGTTTGGCCAAAGTTAAATTCCTTATCTTGCCCTCTTTTTGTGTTTTGTACCTTAAGTTTAGAGCACAAAAGAAATAAACATATATATGAAGAATTAATAATGAAATGAAATTTTGACTAAGTTCAACATTTCTATATCATTAATCCCTGCCTAATTCTACTCCTTGGCCTGTGATTGGGAATCTACTTGCGACTGTTGGGTGTGAGGAGGGTTTAAAAAAGGATCTGATGTCCCCTCCCATGCATGGGACTTGGGCTAACATGGTATAGGAGGGATTGAAGACTAACTTGGAAAAAATGGTGTGGAAGGATAGGTAGGTCTATCAACTTGAGTAGGTTGGGGTGGGGTTTAAGATGAGATGAGGTGGCGATCGAACCTAAAGTTGGAGGGACCATGGGTCGTGGCCTTACCCTTCAAGGGGGGCCTAGGTGGGAGATTAGTAGGCTGGACCTTGCTTGGTGTAGATAAAGGAATGTGACTAGGTGCAAATAGGGGAGGTAGGGGATGTTGTCCAACTATTGATTGATAATTAGATTTGCTAAGAGTATTGAGTAGGACTGTAGTGGCCCTAAGCTATGGTGCACTTGGCCGATGGAGAGCCTAGGTCAAGGAAGGAGTACGCAGTGGATGGTGAAGATGGAAAAGTGGTTGGGTATCATGTTGGAAGTGGATATCTGAGGGAGTGTTGGTGTCATCATCATTCCCAACACTAAAGTCCTCTAGGAGGTCGTATTGCAACATGGTATTGATAGGCCCTCACATGGTTGGGTCGTATTGCCCCCGAGTGGATAATTCTTATTCAAGTTGACAATACCATGTTTTCTTAACTAGGTTGTTGATAAGCCCACTTTAGTGGACTAATTTAGTGCCGAAGTGCATTATTATTGGGACAAAAATTTAACTAAGAACATGCATTACGTTGGTCAAATTGATTAAGCCTTGGATTTCCTGCATTTCATTTACATTAACTGATTAATTACTTTTGATGCAGGATTAATTGGGAGTCTAATTTTATTGGCAGCATATCAATTAGATCACCATCATGGCATTTATTTTCTTGAGGAAATCAACATAGATTGTCTTTTGAAGCTTGTTTCCTTTTGACAATTCTTAACAAATTTATTTAAAAGGAAATGAGTGATCTCATATATTTCCTTCCTTATTCTTCCTCTCTCTCTCTCTCCCCGATATTCTCTCTGATTGTCTCTCTCTCATTCTCTATATAACATGCAGGGATGGCCCCCAGGACCATCATCTTCCTCTCCATGGGAGGAAACTCCCTCTCTAGTATCATCTTCCTTCGCAGGGGAGAGATCTCTCTCAAAGCACAAACTCGACCACGTCCATGATCACGACCACCATCATGTCTCAGCCACGACAAACCAATCATCGGCATCTGCAACCGCGATGCCTCGTCATCGACTGTGTTCCCCACAATGACCTCCACGCCACCACCGTGTCCACTACTACGTTCTAAACTCACCACTACGTCAACATCTTTCCACTCACGACCTTCATTTCTCTTTCTTGCAGATCACACAGGACAGGGGCAGCGAGTTAAGCCATCAAGGAGGTCTGCTAGACTTCCAGGAAGGAACTCCCCTCCCTGATCCTATTCATCTTCTTCCTACTGCGAGACCTCTCCTCCACCTTCGCTGGACCCAAAAGAACATCGACCATGCTCTACGCATCCACCACGCATAACCATCGTCATCAGCTCGACCACCACAGCCACAAGCACTCTCTGATCACATGCAAGTAGCCAACATGAGACCACCATCCATCGTAACATCCCCTGATCACCGGCGAGCAGTAGTGCTCACCCTCACCGTAGACCAACCTCATGTGCAGTCTGCCCCTTGCGTGCACCCCTTGTGTCCCGAGCCCACCAGCTTCATCCTCTTCTTCCTCTTCTTCTCCACCGGTAGACGGTAAAAGAACCCAAAGTCCACCATCAACGCCCTCCACTTAGCCACCTCCATGGGCTTCAAATCTTCACACCAATGACACCACTGGCCTCACCTCAATGTCACAAACCCGACCAAGCCCTCAGCCACGCCAACCGCTGTCCACACGCACATGTGGATAGCCCCTACCACCAGCCATCCTTCCCGTCATCCGACCATCGTCAGCCACCGTTGCTATTAGCGAAAATCATCATTTAAACTATGGCATCGTAGTACAGTGATAAAAATCACAACAACACTTAAAATTTATGAACTCAAAAACACAAGTGAGTCTGAGGTCATTCACAAGGCGCAAATTTGGAATCCACACACTAATCGATTAGCACATTGAGTAAATTCCATAATGTTATTCAATGAATAATAATATACTCAAAAAAATATATTCAATGATAGCAATTGTATCTCAGGAATCAATGGGATAAAAAGAATACTAAAAACTCTAAAAAATGGTGATTTGAATCACCAATTAATTCCCACATTTAAGCACATATCCCAAAGATAATCTCAAGCCAATCACATCCATATTTCTATGCAGTGGTCTTCAACCACTTGCCACGTCAGACTAGTATCAAATATGTCCACAGTACCTTCCAATCAGATGTTAACACAAGAGCCAGATGACTTAAAGTTGCCAAGCAAAAATAGCACAAGGCAAAGCCTTTGAAACGGCTAAGTGATTAGCATAGAGGCATGTTTCTAGAGGTAGTGTGCATGCACCCCGAGGCAAAACCACAACCCACCCTCGTCAGATTTCCTTTTTTTCTTATTGGATCTCTGATTAGGTAATCGGGTCGGGTATAGGGTCCAGACTCGCCGGCGTTAAGGTAGGCGAGGAGTGAGAGAGAGAGAGTGAGGAGACCTCACTCCTGTGAGAGGCGAATAGCCTACAGTAGCGAATCAATTTGTTCGTGTTTCCAGTTTCTTTATTTACAAAGTGGGACTAAAACCCACTGTCCTCATGTGAAAACTATAGGTCGAGCATGGTCGAATTGGCGCAATGCTTGGGTTCAATCTCCAATTGCTGCTACAAGCAAGTTGATGAAGTGTGTCCACGTTGATTGGGAGTGTTATCATCGTAGTTGGTAGCCGGAGAGTGGTAGATGGCATCTAGGTAGACGGTGGTAGCGACAGAGGTCTGGTATAACCTAGAAATTAAGAATACGAACTAAAAGCCCTAATCAGATGGTCCATAAGCATCGCATTGAGATGGCAAACGTGATGGTGGTGTTATTTTGATGAACGGAGGCGTGTAGTGGTTGGATGATGTCGAAGATGAACGAGGATGATGGGTTCGTTAGGCCGGGTGAATAGGTGGTCGGAACTGTTAATAAGGAGAGGGGTTTTGGTTTGTGAATGGAGGTGGAGATCTGGGTGGAGGCGGCATGTAGAGGGCGCACGACTTTGCAGGAGGCGTTGCCTGCGCTGGAAAAGAAGGCCTGGAAGGCAGTGGTTCGTTGGGTGAATTAGGGAGATAAGGGTCTAAACTTACTATAGGGAAGTAGAGGAAGAAGTATGACTACCTAAGAGGGAGAAAAGGGGAGGAGTTGGCACCAGCTATGATTGGCCGATGCCAAAGGAGACGAATTCTCCGTTGAGAGAGAATAGTGAGGAAGAAGGGTCGAGGGTGCCCCTGATTTGGCTGTCCCTTGGCTAGGGGAAACGAAGAGTAATGAAATGTAATGAGTTAGTTGCGTATACAGTAGTATTGCAGGTGTGCGCATGCACGCGTGTAGTACGTCATATGTATATAGGCCATTAGTGCATTCCTTTTTAAATATTTATTTTATAACTCCTATACTCAGAAGACGAAGCCCAAGCTCCCCGGTTTGCTTGGGCGAGCATCCTTGATACCCCTTATATAGACCTTATAACTCCTATGGGCTCGGTGGAGCTATTGGAGGGAGGGAGGGTAGAGCCCGACCGTGAAGGGGGGCATGGGGGGTTTTCCCCCCAGATTCCTTAGACCGACCAACGAGAGGCTGTAGGAGGATAGAGGAGGGTGTCGATAGGGCTCAGTTAGAGATGGATAGGGAAGGAGAAGAAGAGGAATTTTGGCCTCAAACCTAGCTAATCTTGACGTTGGGAGCACAGGGAACTTTTGTAGAGCTCAAATGTGAGCTCTAAATGAAGAAAAAAGCTCAATTGGGTTGAGATTTGGGAACAAGAAACCCCACAATTTGCTTGGGTTCACTGGGGTTCTCTACAGTGAATTAAGAGCCAAGATCTTGCTCAGACGATTCCTTGTAATGTGAACACCAATCCCACTAAATTTGGTAGGATTTAGTGTTGATTTGTTGAGGTTTTTAGTTGGTCAAAGTAGGTGTTTAGGTCGGTTGACCTAACAATGGCGGCAAGGACCTATTTGAAGGAAACAATGAGAAGTTAGGGACCCAAACATAACAAATATGAAGTTAGGGTCTTAAATGTGAAGAATAGAGATTTTAGGGACTAAAATGGATAGACTCTGATCGGGCCCAAATTTTAGTAGTAACCTAATTTAGACCTAAGAAATTTTATGGTGATCTTGGATTTCAGTTTTGACCGCATTTGATAGGGAATTTTGCATAGAGGCCCAAATTAGGGCAAAATCCCATTTGAAACTCTGTTCTAGTTCAACATAGGTTCAGATGGTCAAATCAAGGGTACCAAGCCTCTTAGAATATTTTTATATAAATTTTAGGGGGCTTAGATGAATTTTTTATTGACTAGGACCTCTTTAATTTAAGCGGGCATGAAATTAGGTTTTGATGTATTGTTTCAGTTCTCGAAATGCATGAAACCCTATTTCTGTCAATGGTGACCCACCTTTTAGTCTTTAGTGCTCAATTGGCCTATAGTTAACCCTTGGGTGACCCCGTTGTTACTCTGCATTCATGATGTGATGCTAAAACTGCATAATTGGCCATTTTTATTATTTTCTTCTCAAAATGGATTTAAGTGGAATTACTGTCTTCAAGCGATTATTCAGAAGAATTTATCTTTTGATTCTAAATAATTCAAGCTAGTTATGGTGAGTGATGGTGTTACTGTTATACCCCATGCCTAACGTTTGTTAGTCCCTAGCACAATCCTATGGAAAGAACTAGATCTCTAGACCATGCTTTGATGTTCAGATGACTGATTTGTGACACTTCTCTAGAAATTAGAATATAATGCCAACAATAGGCCTAGAGGTACTCAAGTACCAGCCAAGATCCAAACCTGACAAGCTTCAGCATGGGTCTGCCATGGTCGCTGGAGCCCACAAAAACTACCCAAAGGTTCGTTGACCCCAGCGGTTTAAAACACTCGTGCATAGAATGTAGCAAGTCCAGGTTCAGTTTGCTAGTGCATTTTGATAAGAGAGAGACAGAGAAGGATTTTTTTCATTGTAAGAGTTTTCTCTCTTTTCTTTTTATATTTCCCTAAATCCAGCCTCGGATTGGCCCTAAACACAGTTTGTATCAGATTCCTTGTCCCCACCATTAATCCTAGAAGGGTCCCTAGCTTTCGATGCTTTGAGATAACATTGCCCATGGCAACCCATAGAACTCCTAACTTTTGATACTTCATGATAGTGCTGCCCATGGCATTCTGTAACTAAATTTAGGCCCTAGCAATTGACATTTCGGGATAATTCCACCCATGGCACTTGAACCAGCATAAGGTGCTTACATGCCCCTGGTAGGATATTTAGATATCCTAGGAGACAAGCACCGAGTAAATGATATGTTATTACATATCTTTAAGAAGCATATTTTTCATTTGCCTCTCCACATCAGGAACTCGTCCAATCAACTTGTGTTTTTGAGTCTCTCCTAAGCTAGATCTTTAGGATGACTTTTCATAACATAACACTTTTGGAAGTATTTCTTCGTTAAGCACACTAAACCAGACTGGTGTGTGAATTTTGGATGCTTTAGATTACCAAGTCCCACAAACCAAAGGGCAGTCAATGGGGTCGAATACTCCCTAAGCCTTAGGCTTAGTAATCAGCCTCCCACTTTCTGAAGTACGTGAGTGTTTAAGCCCTTAAACAGGCCCAAGGGGCCTAAGATCAGCACTCTTTAGTAATCTCCTCGTCTCTAGCACCTTAGGACTTAATCCTTATTTTGATTTGGTCTATAAATTAAATAAATCCCATAATCAAATGCTAAGACTATCAAATTTTTCGTGATTTCTGCTCCTTTTGACATTTGTATTTCCTCCTCTCTTCCTCTTCAAGAAAGATTTTTAATCATTTCTCAAAATTTTCCTCCCCTTTCTTAAATTTTTTTTAATATGTAATTTTTTTGTGAGAACCCCTCAGAGAATTGAATTTCAATTTGTTTGCACTTAAACAACCCTATGCCTAAGTTTTGCAATATCTTCATTGTAAGCTAGGTGGGTATGAATTCAGCTTGGTTTAACGTTTAGAACAGGGTCAAGGGTGGGTGAATGGGTTGGGATGACTGTTGTGGAATATTTCAAGCTTTGATACAGGTATCAAAGGTGGAGTCGATTATTCTAAAGTTAAACCTTAGAGTGCAGTAGGTGTGTAGCTCTAAAGGATAATCAGAAGGGTCTCAATTTTTTGAAATGATGGGTTGTCTCCTGTTAAGCACTAAATTCAATGCCTTCAGCCGAGAAGAAGGTTGTCAAGGAGAAGGGGTGGTCAGATTGAAGGAATTTTGTAGAAAAAGCACCTTGATGAGAAGCCTGGTTGTCCAACCAGGAGCATGCTTAGATTGACAGGCTGATGATGCAGACCAAACCCAATCAGTCTGGTGGGTTGATGGATGTGAATCAATAAGTGTGGAGCCCACCAGATGCTTTGTGGCTCAAAAAGGTGTGGAAATACAAACCTAGTGTTTGGCTAAATCGGTTCAGACTGATCAAAGTAGGGGTCCTCAAATGGTAATGGATCCGTGAAAAATGTAGGAACCCTACTGATGGGATTAGAGAAGGATAAGATATGATTCTTGGTCTCATCAGTGTCTGATTCCCGATTGAAAGATGGAGGTGAATCATATGGAACCGGATCAGAGAGAGGTGAGTCAGAGTAGAAATTGATACCAGTGGCGGGTTGGGGTTGGGATTGAATTTTGAAAGACTCTGGCTTTGGATTGGAAGGTGTGGCTTCTTTGAGGTTCAAATCATCATCCTCAGAATCAGAATCAAAGAATGTATCATGGATACTGAGCTCGTAAACTGGCTCATCATCAATTGGAAATAAAGGTTCTTCGAAATTAGAGTATGATTCAAAATCGTCGGACAATTTGCGACAATCAGCTTTTGAACTTGATTGAAGATCGAGATTTCCACCATAGGATAAATCATGATGCATGGAATCGACAACCTGACTTTGATCTAACCTAGTCTCCAATTCTAAGCTCAAAGGGATATCCTTATTAGGCATAGGCTCGGATTTTGGGCTCCTAGGGTAGATCCAATCAAATCCCAACTCTTCCAACTCCTTGCTTTCTATATCGTAAATCGGTGCAACTTTCAAAAAATCAATTTGTTCATCTGAGGAGTCTAGAGAGGTATAGTCATCAAATACTAGCCTAAAATCATAATTCAGATATAAAATATGGTTCTCATCACATTGGGCCTCATGATCATCCTAAATAGACTCAAATCTAAATTCTAGGTCAAGGGTAGGAATTAGGCCACTAGAATCTGGACATGGTTCTATTGAGATGTCGGAATCACACTCAAGGATTACCTTAACAAGATAAGGTGAGGGAATTACATCCTCGAGAGGTTCTGACATAAGCTCATCATACGTATTTGGTAAATCAAGGCATGATGGACCATGTTCATGGCTCTCTATAGCTGATTCATAATCAGGAACTCCTACAATTGGATCCACCCAACCCATATTTTGATCAGGTATGTTATTCTGCATAAAGTTTGAATTGGATTCCATTTGGGTTGGGGGTTTGTTGTATCGGAAAATTTGTCATAAAAAAAGTTGAGTTTAGAAAATTTGTCGTTGTAGCATAATTTGAGAGAAAATTTCGTCAATAGATAAATTTACAAAAACTCAAAAGGAATTCCGGGTCAAACACAGGGAGGTGGACTTTTGATTAAAAACCATGTTTGATTTGTTGTCACGAAGCAGATTAGCTAGTTGAATTGAATCTACATTAGCTATCTACCTAAAAAATAAAGAATAGAAGAGAGAGAGAATAATACAAATAAAGACAAAATAGAGAGAGAATGAACAGGTATTTCATAATCATTGAATCAAGTTCATTAAAACTACTCGTTATAACTACTCATTACAATAGAAAGCAGGAAATGTTACAACTAGAAAATGGTAAATCTACTCTAGGAAGTAGTAAAGAGAAAGGAGGTGAGAAATTATCCTCCTCGACGGCTGCTTGGAGGACGAGCTGTGTTGACGAAGCACCTAGAAGAACGTGGTGAGATGCTAGAAGAAAGGAGAACGACGATGGACAATGGAGGACGGGACAGGATGACGGAGGATGAGACAGGGCGACGTCATAATGGGATTAGCTTCCCAAATGGCAGTGAGAGGACAACCACGGGATGCTCCACGAAGGAGGTGAGAAGATGGAAAATTATTTTTGTAACTCTAATGGTGCATCCTGGGTTTGGGACCAGCTCGTAGAGCCTTTGAGAGGGTGAGAGAAGAGAGAAGGGGATGAAGAAAGTGTGGGGGTCGTAGGGCTATTTATAAGTGAGGTTTGAAGGGGCAAAAAGGTTATTTCATCTTAAAACATTTGACGAGGGGTCTTTAGTGATGGATTTAAGCGTCACCAAAGACCCCACGACGCTGAAGATGTGTGCGCCCCCGCCTCCTCTCCTTCCCTTACTGTAACTGCACACATCATGTTCACTTTATCTTAGTCGTCCGATGGTGAGATTGAATGACTTAAGATGAATGAGCACCACGTCTACTTTAACGCACGTTCACGCAAGAGATGGTGCATGTGATTATGCGTCATCACACGCGTGCACGATCCACGCACCCGACACTGCCATGTCATCACTGATCAGCCGTTCGTGCTCCATCTGACGGTCGAATTTGGCCGTGCTACGCCTGTGCTCTTGATTTGAGGTGCGCAGGGCTCGAACCCATGACCTCTCCCTCTCGTGTGAGGTCATGACCAACACACTATCTCATTGCTTTGTTGATTTTCTAATTGAGGCATGCATGCTCATGGTCGGTGGATCAAGGTCCAAGGGTCTTCATCTGAACATGCAGTTGAGCAGAGAGTGGGAGCGGGTGTTCCTGGGCTGGTTTGGGTGGTTAGGATGGTGCTACGTGGCACCATCCTAGCTGTCCATCTTCATATGCTCATAGGTAGTGCCACGGATATCATATTAGAATGATCTTCACGTTGTTGAGCTACGATCGTCAATCCGAAACCATCCATGTGGTCGGATTTGTCATTTGAAGTATTGATTTACACCACCTATCTCCTTGATCTTAGATCTTTCTCGGACTGCATCTGATGCTACGAAAGTCTGATCGGGGCGATCTTGGAGTCGCTGAACTCTGATCATCGCCCTAATTAGATCCGTATGGTTAGATCTTCAATCCAAGGTCCCGATTAAATATCGTCCTGTTCTCTGACCACAAGAAAAGAAAATTATACAACCTAATCTAAATACATAATGATGCATGTCATGTAATATTTATAATGTACGATGCAACTATACGCCTAAGAACACACATAAATAGATATTTTATGTGATATAAAGATGTTTACATCACACCCCCATGCCTATCTTTTACTAGTCACTAGCAAAACTACATGTTATTTATAAGAGAATTAGAATCAGATTTCTTGGGCAAAAGTTATGTTTCAACTGTTAGGAATTTCAACTAAAACCTGAACTACAGTGACACAATAGTGCCCAAGTGTCTACCAAAATGCAGACCGCCTCAAGCCCTCGCCTTATTCAAAGAAGGATCTTTTTCTTTTTCTTCTTTTCTAATTTTATTTTTCAGATTTTTTTTGAGTTTAGGGTTTCAGAGCAGTTTTCTACGGCCACTCAACCCACCCAAGACTAGATGAGAACTCTAAGTTCTAGGCATCCTTTTGTGTGAAGTGCTAGACTCATTGATCGGCAATCAGAACGGACTTCGGGTTTCTACGCCCCTTGGTGACCTTAAAAGAATTTCTGCCTAAAGGTGTATGTATCCAACCAGTAGCTTTCTCCCTACTTTTATTTTTATGGGGTCAACACAAGGGTGAACCCAGTGCATATCTCCCTAGCTTATTCTACTTCTCCGCGTCTTCCTAAGTGTTTGGAATTAAACATGCATTTTTGTGAGCTAGGTTCTAGACAACTGACCAATGGGCTGTTACCCATGATAACTTGACAGGCATACTCGTAAGGTGAAGTGTGGCTTATTTCTTTTTTTTTCTTTTCTTCATTTTTATTTTTTTCTTTTTCTCTTTTTGGATATTTTGTTCTTTTCTTTATTTTCTAAATAGGTGGCTTCCCTTATTTACCTAAAGGTAGAAGGAAAAGAATGGTCGTGTGGTTGGGCTTTGGACAACTGACCAATGGGCTGTTACCCATGATAACTTGCCAACCATACCACCCTAGAAAGTGCATTAGCTACCCAATTTCTATTAAAACTGCCGAAAAATGAGTCAGTGCAAATAGTGTGTAGATGCTTAGACTTAAAGTCATCTCAAATCAGAGGGCGGGTTGATAAGTTGTGTACTTATCACCCCAACTTATTTAACCAATTAATAATTGAATTCAGAATGGCAAGGACTTGAGAAACAAGTCCATATTTTAGTGGACACCCAGGGTGATTAAGCCCGAAGACCTGAAGGGTCTAAGTGTTCAAGTCATACAGTTTTATTCTTTAAGATTGAAAATTTTCTAAAACCCAAGTTCTCTTTCCTAATTCCACTTTTTTTTTTAAGAAAAATAAAAATGAATCTACGGAGCTAACGAAATGATTCAGAGATGAATATCCACCCCCCATGCCTATCTAATGTAATGTCCTCATTGTATTAAAAAGACAACAAAGAGCGAAGTAGAAAAGAAAGCACCTGAATTTTGTGATTTACCTTATCAACTTTGAGATAAAAAAAAGACTGTATACGTGCTAAATTTAGTGTCTTCTGCTAGGCACACTATACAAACAAAGAAGAAATAAAGAATTCACAAGTGCAGGTTAGAATCAGGCAAAGAAAATCTAGTTTTGGACCTACCAGGAGAAGATGTCCATAGACGTGGACCAGATTGTGGTGTAGACCCATGCCCCATGGTCGAGTATATCTAAGGTTTTGGATAAAAGTAATCCAAAACCTAAGATTAGCATGCAAGCGGGGTCAGGCCTGCTATTTGTGAGGATGCAACCCAAGACCAAAAAGTCAAGTTACAGGAAATCAAGCTCAAAAGGATAATCAATGAATTTGTGCTTGGGTTGCACATCCTCAAAAATAATGTCAAAAGGGTTCTGGTAGAAGGTTGCGGGTTCAGACAAATCGAAACTCTTAGACTCGATCTTCTGCTTCCTTTGGAATTGGCTTCTCATATCATCATTTCCCAATTCCTATCCTCCGTAATCAGAATTTTGAATTTTGAAACCTCCTACATATTAATCACCCCATTTGAAATTTCCAAGCCTAAGAGTTGTGACTGAATTAGAATTGACTTGGGTAGAATGATCTCAAGAATAGAATCCTCATTATGCTCAACATGGTGTGATTAAGGATTGGGGCTTTGAATTGAATCCTTAATAAAAGG
The DNA here is from genome assembly GCA_037157565.1 of Thalassia testudinum. Classification (NCBI taxonomy): domain Eukaryota; kingdom Viridiplantae; phylum Streptophyta; class Magnoliopsida; order Alismatales; family Hydrocharitaceae; genus Thalassia; species Thalassia testudinum. Next base: position 20,069,911 of record JAZHRO010000014.1, read on the forward strand.
ATCTGAATCTGCCATGTGAGTCCTAATAGGATAAAGTTCCTTAATTTTAGGGCCATCATATGTTTCATCGAATTCCTCAAGCCTAGTTGTCTCACTGAAATTATGTGTTGTAAACTCAAGTGAGACTTCGCATAATGATTCTTCACCTTCAGAATCAAAGAATTCTAAATCTGCATTAATGTATGTCTCAAAATCATCAATCACCTTTTGTTTCATGGAGACATACATTTCCTCATACACTGGGTTAGGGATCCTAATTTATTTTGTTTCCATTTTTCTCTTTCCCAAGATTTAAGAGGTTGATTAGGGAAGAAGAGAAATTTTACCTGCCACTGGAGAGGTTGAGTGCCTGAAAGATCTCTTCGTGATGTACCTCGCAAAATCAAAGCAAAACAAATAGGGCATGTTAGATATTAAATCAATAAAGAAAGATAAGAATAGTGGTGAATTGCACATTACTCCCCGACAACGGTGCCAAAATACTGTTAGCAAAAATCATCATTTGAAGTATGGCATCGTAGTATAGTGACAAAAATTGCAACAACACTTAAAATTTATAAACTTGAAAACACAAATGAGTTTGAGGTCATTTCCAAGGTGTAAATTTGGAATCCACACACTAATCGATTAGCACAATGAGTAATTGCCACAAAGATATTCAATGAATAATAATATACTCAAAAAAATATATTCAATGATAGCAATTGTATCTCAGGAATCAATGGGATAAAAAGAATACTAAAAATCATAAAAAATGGTGATTTGAATCACCAATTAATTCCCACATTTAAGCACATATCCCAAAGATAATCTCAAGTCAATCACAACCAAGTTTCTCTACAGTGGTCTTCAACCACTTGCCATGTTAGACCAATATCAAATTTGTCCACAGTACTTTCCAATCAAACGTTAGCACAAGAGCCAGACGACGTAAAGTCGCCAAGCAACAACAGCAGAAGGCAAAGCCTTTGAAATGGCTAAATATTCAGCTTAGAGGCACATTTCCCAAGGCACGTGTGCATGCACCCTGAGGCAAAACCACCCCCCACCCTCCTTATATTTCCTTCTTTTCCAATCAGATCTCTATTAGGGTAATCAGGTAGGGTATAAGGTCCAGACCTGCTAGCATGGAGGGAAGTGAGTGAGAGAGAGAGAATGAGGGAACCTTACCCCTGTGAGAGGCGAATAGCCTACAATAGTGAATCAATTTATTCGTGTTTCCAGTTTCTTTATTTACGATGTGGGACTAAAATCGACTCTCCTTCTTGCGTGAAAATTGCAGGTCGAGCATGGTCAAATTAGCGCAGTTGCTTGGGTTCAAACTCCAATTGTTGTTGCAAGCGAGTTGGTGAAGTGCATTTGTGTTGTTTGGGAGTGGTAGCATCGTAGTTGGTAGCTGGAGAGAGACAGATGGTGTCGAGGAAGATGGCGACGACGACAAAGGTCCGATGTAACCTAGAAATCAAGAATACGGGCTAAAAGCACCAATTAGATGGTCCACAAGCATCGTTGTGAGATGGCAAAGGTGATGGTGGTGTTATTTTGATGAACGGAGGCATGTAGTGGCCAGATGGTGTCGAAAAATGGCGATGGTGGGTTCGTCTGGCCAGGTGAATGGGTGGTTGGAAATGTTAATACGGAGAGGGTTTTTGGTCTGTGAGTCGAGGCAGAGGTCTAGGTGGTGGCAGCGTGTTGTTTGGAGGAGTGTAGTGGGTGCACGACTTCGTTGAAGGTGTTGCCGGTGCTGGAGAAGATAATGGGGAAGGTAGTGGTTCATCGGTGAAATAACGATCTTCGTTTTCGATAAAAACTTTAGCATGAAATGACGTGTCGTTGTATATGATCGCGTAGTAGAAAATCACCTTTCAAAAATATTTTAATTCTCAGAATCTAACCATGAAAATAGTTAGGTTGTCTCCACAAGGAGGAATTAGCCTATTGAATGTCTTATTTGTTCAGGAATATCATCAGATGTACATACTAATTATTGCAACTCACTTTCTCACATAAACTCTTAATCTAAATAATTAATCAGGAATGTAGGTGTTTATATGCAAAATTAGCACAATATAATATTCTAAATAATGATCTTGCTAATAGCAAACAATGTTAATATTAATCTCCTACCTAATAACACCAATTTACTATAACTAATGTCTCATGTTGTATGTCATTCATAAGAAGAAATGAATCATATGTAATTCAAATTTAAGCAAGGGATGTCCACGCAATTTCAGCCAAATATTATATAAGATAAATAAATGAACAGTGCTTCCAGAAATGGCATGATTTGTAAATATTAATGCAATCAAAAACAGAGGATTTCTCCTCTCTCTTCCTCACGCGTGAAGAGGGAAGGCTGGTCGGCTGCTGACGAGCGAGGGAGGTTGACGAAGACAAGGCTGATTCGATGGAGGTCGCGGCATCGATGGAGATGGCCGGTTGGCGGAGGAGAAGCTCGCCGGCAGCGAGTTTCCAACGTATGTGCGTGGGCTGCGGGAGGCACTGCCACAGGCTTGGGTGAGCATGTGGTGTTAGGTGAATCTAATGGAGTCGACGGTGTGGGGAACGAAGGTCGTCGGGGATTGTTGCGCGGAGGACCTCTCGCTGTTTGTTCGGTTCCTTCAGTGTGCAAAGGAAGATGAAGAAGAAGACAAAGAAGGAGAAGAAGAGGAAGAGGCCGGGCGGTGGTGCACAGGCGTGCATAGGTGCACGCAGCGTACTCGTGGCTGGTTGCGAGCGTGCAAAGGTGGTGTGCGGTGAGAGTGGGTGATGATGGGGGTAGCTATGGGGGTGGCATGTCATCTTTGATGTAGGGGGTGGAGTGGCGTTGTGATAGGTAGAAGGAGGAAAATAAAGGAGAAGACGATGGTTTTAGGCAGTGGTGTTGGTAGTGGTGGAGGCATGCACGCTATCACCATGCATGCCACAGAGTTGATGAAGGCGCAGTGGTTTGAAGGGAACGGTGGAGAACGTCTGTGCCACAGTGTACACCATAGGCACCGTGTATGCCCTCGGTGCACGGTGGAGAAGATAGGAGAGCCTGGCCCTTCCTGGGGGAGAAGATGATTGATCCCTGAGGAAGATGCCAGCTTTCATTTTAAACATCCCTGCTTTGTTTTTCTTTGGCCGTCGATTTCTCCAACCGCTCAGCGAAGATCGTGAGTGGTTGGGGTGGTTGAAGAGATGAGGCATAGTTGGCGAAGGAAAGGCAGTAGCAGTTTGAACATCATCAAACGTCCAGAATAAGTTCTGGGCATCTTAAAAGTTGATAGTACTACGATCCCCGCTCATTGGACATCCAAACTCAATTCAGGATGTCTTATAGAAGCAACAATGGATGTCTGACTCTCATACCTAGCCTGCATTCATCAAATAGATCATATCATATGCTATTAAATGTAAAATTAGCACATAAATTTAAATGCAGGGTAAGGTGAATTTCCATATAACTCCTAATTAATTAACAACTAAGAATAAATAATTAAATAGTACTTAGGCTAAATAATAGTCCACAAAAGTGGACTTATCAAATGCCCCCATGCCTAAGTTTTGCTAGTCCCTAGCAAAAAGTGAAAAATAATAGAAGTAACTAGAAAGTTTCATCTTTTCTTATTTCAAAAGTTTAGAGATCCAGACAAATGTGAAGTGATAATAGCCTAGGTAACGGATCCAAGTGAAAATAATCAACTTACATTTGCAATTCCTACTTATCCCTTGGTAAATATTTCTATTAGGATAGACAACTACTTCTCTCAGGGATAAAGCTGAAAATAATCTGTAAATTTGACCCCAGCTTCTTGGCTTAGGTAGGAGATATCGAGTTGAATGGATTTATATTTGGTGGCACACACTCATCTGGTGCTGCATGTAGTCTAGTACTATAGACTCTAGATATCCAGACTATTAAATGAGTCAACCTAGAGAGAGGCTGAACACTATGCTCTCTTGATGTTCCTTTGTGCTCACTCTTTTCCTTCTTTTCTTTCTGAGATTCACAAATCTCATCAGATTTTGTAAATGTACTCATTGTTTGGTGGCCTCACATGGCTTTCACACTTCAAGTAAAGTCCTAATAACTCTACAACTAAGTTAGAGTCCTCAGCTAGTATTTGGGCAATCAGAAATACTGAAAGGTAGGTATGGGTCATATTTGGTGGATCGCAATGGGTGTTTTTGTTGCATCAGAAACATCGTCACGAAGATAAAACTATAAACTTGGACTCTTTGCTTTTTCTTTTCTCTCTCTCTTTTCTTCTCTTTTCTTTTTAATTTAATTTTGTTTTGTTTTTTTTTAAATATAATTATTTCTTTTTTCCTTCTTTTTCTTTCTTTATAAATCAATATAATACGACGCAGACTTTTATTTACGAGGCATTATTAGGGATGATGATGGTTAAGAGGATATTTTGTGGTTTATTTAGTGGAAGTGCCTACTCTTGGCACCGAGAAGGAATGGATAGGACAAGCATATTTCTGACCTTTGACACTGTTACCCTCCTTCAGCCAAGGACTCTATGAAGGACGGTTGTAACCATCCACCATAGTCATAGCTTTATTAAGACTTAATCTTTGTGTATCTGCCTTATTTGGTGACTCTCAAGAATTCACATAATGTACGCACACAAGAATAGAGAGCGAAAACTATGCCTAACTCTGAAGTATCATCATCTAATTGTCCAAAACTTAAGAGTCCTTGCACTAGACTTAGCGCACCAATAAGCTCTCTACTTTCTTCTCACAAATATGAGGTGGATCTAATAGAAGATAGTATGCCTGACTCCCTTTTAACTGTCCAAGGGTTCAGTAGGCTAAAAATGCTTATTGGTCCTCTTCAAAGATCCATTACCCAATCTACGTGCAAGTGAAGTAAATGTACTGAATTCTAAACGAAAGAAATAATTTAAGAAGAAAAATCTTTAATGACACCTCTATGACAAAGATGTTTTGCTAGGGATTAACCAATTCAGCTCAAGAAAAGAATTTTTTTTTTATATACTCTAACCTAAATGCATGAATACTTCCTAAAATGAAAAATGCACCCCCTCATGCCTAAATCCTACAATGTCCTCATTGTAAAATGAAAACAAGGGGAGAAAGAAAAGAAATCACCTGATGATGCTGTTATTCAGAATGTTGGGTTGCCTCCCAACAAGCGCTACATTTTCTGTCAGCAGCCAGACTTATAGATTCCAGACAGAAAAAGCTAGGCCCTAAAAATATGCGTAATAGCATGGGCCTAGAAAACAGGTAGCCATGGATGTTGGCGAGCTGATGATGAAATGTTATCCCAAATGCTCGCCATAAGACATGAAAGCAGAGAACCTTGTTGGCTACCTTGGGAGGTCTACGAATAACAAAAGGAATATGAAAAGAGACCTCCCGAAACGGAATAAGTGGAGGATAACAAGGATCCTCCAAAGCAGGGCAAGTTTTAAAAGATATAAACATTATTATTTCAAACCCTTTAATGGTGAGACTAAAAGTACAAGCATCAATCCACACTCACCATTCTACCTAAGGATGTACTGGCCTGATATGTTCCTCAGAAAGAATGTATATGAGTAGAGACCTGAGCCGAGGATTAGGTAAGGAATCTACCGGTTGCTTGAGTGATTAGGTGGTAATTATTAAGTCCAAAGAGGGCTTAGGCTGTTTAGGTTCCATTGCCAATAAGAATTCATATTCCACATCCTTACCTAGATTCATTATTTTATGAACTTTCAACTGCTCCTCTACAATAGATGAGTCATGAATATAATTCAATATCTCATTAGTAGACTTATGATCAACATGCTTTGATGATAGTTGGGTTTCTTGGGAAGTAGCGAGATCAGAATTATCAGCAAATCCATCCCCGGGTTCTTTCATGTCAATTGCATCCTTTCTGGGGACTTTGTGTGCTACTTCATTATCCTTATTATCTTTAGGAGGATTATCATCTTTAATGTTATGGAGAAAGCCTATATCACTGAATTCGTTACTCTTCTCGGGGTATAAATCCTCAATTAATGTATATTGTCCCTGAGAGTCTCCCCTAGGCTTCTCACTATTGTGTTTGTCCTCCAATATCAACTCGTGGTTTTGCGAAGGATGACTCTCAAAATCGAAAGGGAGGAATCCAGATTTCACCAGATTATTTATATTCTCAGGGGGCAAGTCCTCCAATAACACATAATGCCCCTGTGATTCACTCTAGATTTTCAGTCTGGGTTCCTCCATTGGGTCATCCTCATCCTCTGAAATAGACTCTTTGTATCCCTAAGACCAAAACTGATCTAATTCATCCTCCATTCCCTTAGGGTCACCTTCATTGGGTGCATTTAAATCCTCAGGATGCTGAATGGTAGATGTTGATTCCCTAAGTGGAGGGTTAGGATTAGGCTCACTAAGGGTAGAATGAGATTCCACCAGATAATTAATAGGGGAAGTGATATGAACAATACAACCTTGACCCAGGTTAGTAGGGTTAAGGAAAATACTGTCATTGGGGTCAAGGTCCTCAAGAGGTACCATCTTCCCTTTCTTTTGACTCAAATATAGCTCAGGTGGATAATTACTAGGATTGTTCTCCTCTAGTGGCCAGGTCTCATTGGGAGAGTCTAAGTAATAGCTATGTAAAACAGGATCCCTATTGTCATTAGTTTCCTCAGAATTATTTTCATGATCACGGTCGTATGGGTAGGGATCAGAATTACTAGGAAAAGCATAGCTAAGCTGTCTAATTTATTTGTTCAATTGTTGACTATTCCTCAACATCTCTCCCATAGATTTAATCATTTCCTTTTGTTGTTTTTGCATTTCTGTCATAAAAGAGGAGAGGCTACTACTATCAGATTAGGGAGGATAGTCAATTTCAGGCTCTGGTTGCCTAGGGATATCGATCCAAACTTGATATGGAAAATCATGAAGGGTGTGAGGGTTGGGTGTTTGCATAGTAGTAGGGATTCTAGGGTTAGAAAATCCTACTCCTAGGCTCTACTCAAAAGTGGGAGTTATTAGGCTAGTACTCCCAGGATAGGAATATGAATGATCCCATGAATTGTCAATGTACCCATCAAAGGATGGATACTCTCGGGGCATGGGATCCTGGTTAAAATGATAGAAGTAAGGATAGTCCATTTCTTTTAATTAAATAGGTTAAACTCTCTTAGGAATTAAAAGAAATCAGAAACTCCCTAGAGAGTTCTACCACTATCAAAACAAACGCAAATACATTAGAATATGTTTTTAGTAGATTCTAGGTCTTAGGTGTTCAATTGGTGGCTAAACAAGTTTTATAGAAATTATGCTTCCTAAGCCGACCTTCGTTGGTGCCTACAACCTACTAGCAAGGGATGGAAGTCTCGAATCGAGCCCACACATGAGGAACTGAAGTAACTTGGTGGATAGGCTTATTGATTTCCGACTAACTTCCCTTGTGGTGCAAAGAGGAGAGGTAGAAATTTATCTAGGGACCTTATGTGTGAGGTGCATAGTGTCTCAAATGTGCAATCATACATTCTCATTTTGAGTTTTGAAATCTCGCAAACAAGATCCTTTTGCACAAAATTTTAAGTCACAGATTTTAAGGTCCAACCTCTTAGCAGTCCTAATTTTTAAAGTGACCACTGAATTAATTCGATTCAAGCACTTTAATTGTCTTAGATTTAGGTTCAATGCAGATGCATGATAGTTAATTGATGCTCAAGAAAAAGATATACCTTCCTCCAGCTTTCTTCAATGTAGGGATGTTTTCAATGCAAAAAGTAAAGCTAGATGCTGCTCATTCAGTCCTAGATGGTCGCTTTATTGATATGCAGCTTCTAGCAGGCAGTTCAATATATATATATATATATTTATAAATATTAAGCAATCAAACCTAATATAACTAACTAACTAATTAACCTATATGTAGTTCAAATAATTCAAATAATCCTATACTCTAAATAAATTGGGAACACGCTCCCGAAAATACGCTCCTGCATACAAGAGCGATAAGAAATAAAGAAACACTGGGAACACGATCCCAAAAATGCCCAACAAAGCTCCAAAGGACAGAAATTAAGTTCTAATGTCTATCTAAACTAAATCTAAACTACGATCTAATGACTAAATCAGAAAAAGGTTCCTCCATATGCCTACGTGTGTGGGATCAAGGCCCATAAGCATCTGTTGTTGGCCACCAGGTGGCGTCAAGGTCCACCAAAAATATCACCTCCGTCGTGCGCGCCCGCTGCATTCGTTGCGTGTTTTTACATAGATAAAGATCCATAGTTTGTAATTCAGAAAAGCTTTCAAAATAGCATAAAAATAGCATAAAATTCCCAAAAACATTAATAGGCATGTTTCCTCCTCGGTAATGGCACCATTTAAAATAACAATCTTCATTTTCGATAAAAACTTTAGCATGAAATGATGTGTCGTATGTGATTGCATAGTAGAAAATCGCTTTTCAAAAATATTTTAATTCTCAGAATCTAACCACGAAAATAGTTAGGTCATCTCCACAGGGAGGAATCAGCCTATTGAATGTCTTATTTGTTCAAGAATATCATCAGATGTACATACTAATTATTGCAACTCACTTTCTCACATAAACTCTTAATCTAAATAATTAATCAGGAATGTAGGTGTTTATATGCAAAATTAGCACAATAAAATATTCTAAATAATGATCTTGCTAATAGCAAACAATGTTAATATTAATCTCCTACCTAATAACACCAATTTACTATAACCAATGTCTCATGTTGTATGTCATTCATAAGAAGAAATGAATCATATGTAATTCAAATTTAAGCAAGGGATGTCCACGCAATTTCAGCCAAATATTATATAAGATAAATAAATGAACAGTGCTTCTAGCAATGGCATGATTCATAAATATTAATGCAATAAAAAATAGAGGATTTCTCCTCTCTCCTCCTCACTCATGAAGAGGGAAGGCCGGCCGGCTGCTGACGAGCAAGGGAGGTTGACGAAGACGAGGCCAATCCGATGGAGGTTGCGACATTGACGAAGATGGCCGGAGGTGGCCGGCCGGCAGAGGAGAAGCTCGCTGGCAGCGAGTTTCCAACGCACATGCGTGGGCTGCGGGAGGTGTTGCCGCAGGCGTGGGTGAGCACGTGGTGGTGAGGTGAATCCAATGGAGTTGACGGCGTGGGGAATGAAGGTTGTCGAGGACTGCTGCACGGAGGTCCTCTCGTCGTTTGTTGGGTTCCTTCAGTGTGCAAAGGAAGATGAAGAAGAAGAAAAAGAAGGAGAAGAAGAGGAAGTGGCCGGATGGTGGCGAGCAGGCGTGCACAGGTGCGCACAGTGTGCGCGTGGCTGGTTGTGTGCGTGCAAGGTGGTATGCGGCGAGAGTGGGTGATGATGGGGGTGGCTGTGGCGATGGCGTGTCATCTTGGATGCAAGGGGTGGAGTGGCGTTGTGAAAGGAGGAAAATAAAGGAGAAGACGATGGTTTTAGGCAGTGGTGCTGGTAGTGGTGGAGGCATGCACACTGTCACCGTGCATGCCGCAGAGTCGATGAAGGTGCGGTGGGTTGAAGGGAACGGTGGAGAACATTTATGCCTTAGTGTATGCCATAGCCACAGTGTATGCCCTCGGTGCATGGTGGAGAAGATTGGAGTGCCTGGCCCCGCCAGGGGGAGAAGATGATTGATCCCTGAGGAAGATGCTAGCTTTCATTTTAAACATCCTTGGTTTATTTTTCTCTGGCCGTTGATTTCTCCAACCACTCAGCGAAGATCGTGAGTGGTTGGGGTGGTTGAAGAGATGAGGCACAGTTGGAGAAGGAAAGGCGTCTGCAGTTTGAACATCATCAGATGTCCAGAATAAGTTTTGGACATCTTAAAAGTTGACAATACTACGATCCCTATTCATCAGACGTCCAAACTCAATTCAGGATGTCTTATAGAAGCAACAATGGATGTCTGACTCTCATACCTAGCCTACATTCGTCAAATAGATCATATCATATGCTATTAAATGTAAAATTAGTGCATAAATTTAAATGCAGGCCAAGGTGAATTGCCATATAACTCTTAATTAATTAACAACTAAGAACAACTAATTAAATAGTACCTAGGTTAAATAATAGTCCATAAAAGTGGACTTATCAGTCGGGTGAATTAGGGAGATAAGGGTCTAAAGTGAATTAGGAAGATAGGGGTCTAAACTTACTCTAGGGAAGGAGAGGAATAAGAATGACTACCTAAGAGGGAGGAAAGGGGAGGAGTTGGCGTCGGTTGTGATTGGCCGGTGCCAGAGGAGACTAATTCTCCATTGAGTGAGAGCGACGAGGAAGAAGGGTCGAGGGTGAACCTGATTTGGCTGTCGAGGAGCGGGCGAAGGTGAAGAAGACACTCTCAATTTGATGGTTGAGAGGATATAGGAGGACTGAGGAGGGTGTTGTCGGAGCCCTATCGGAGAAGGCCGGGGAAGGAGAAGAACAAAAATTTCAGCCTCAAACCTAGCTAATCTTGACACTGGGAGCATGGGGAGCTTTTGTAGGGCTCAAATGCAAGATGTAAATGAGGAAAGAAGCTCAATTGGGGTTAGATTTGGGAACAAGAAACCCCACAATTTCCATGGGTTTGCTAGGGTTCTATACAATGAATTAGGAGCCAAGATCTTGCTCAGACTATTCCTTGTAATGTGAACACCAATCCCACTAAATTTTGTGGGATTTGGTGTTGATTTGTTGAGGTTTTTAGTTGGTCAAAGTAGGTGTTTAGGTCAGTTGACCTAACAATGGCAGCAAAGACCTGTTTGAAGGAAACGATGAGAAATTGGGGAACCAAACATAGCAAATTCGAAAGTTAGGGTCCTAGATGTGAAGAATGGAGATTTTAGAGAGTAAATTGCAAACTAGGTCAAGATGAACTCTGATTAGGCCCAAGTTTTGGTATTAATCTAATTTAGACCCAATAAATCTGATGGGAAACTTGGATTTTAGTTTTGACCACATATTGTTGGGAAATTTGCACAAAGGCCCAAATTAGGGTAAAATCCCTACTGAAACTCTATTCTAGGTTAACATAGGTTCAGATGGTTAAATTAAGGGTACCAAACTTCTTAGAATATTTGTCTATGAATTTTAGGATTTTTAGATGAATTTTATCCTGACCAGACCCTCTTTAATTTAAGTGGGTTTGAAATTAGGGTTTTGTGTATTGTTTCAGTTCTCGAAATGCGTAAAATCTTGTTTATGTCAGTGTTGACCCACTTTTTAGTCTTTAATGCTCATTTGGCCTCTAATTAACCCCTGAGTGACCCTGTGGTTACTCTGCATTCATGATGTGATGTTGAAACTATAGAATTAGCCATTTTTATTGTTTTCTTCTCAAAATGGATTTGAGTGAAATTATTTAGGAGCATTTATCTTTTGATTCTAACTAATTCAAGCTAGTTATGGAGAATGATAGTGTTACCATCAATTGTCCAATGTGCCACCACCGTCATCGGAAAGCCCTCGTCGTAGTCAACCTTTTCGAGCTTCCTGCGGCCCGCCATCGCCTCTCCCCTACGCACGCACGAAGGAAAGAAAGGATCTATTTTGGGTTTCATTGCTACTTACATTACATTACCATTGTCAAAGTTTTGATTTCATTTAAATATTCAAGATATTATATGGGCTTTTGCTTACTAATTCTTGCATAATTCCGTTATTGCTCACTCTCTCTGATCATTCTTTTGTCACACTTGATTTGGATTCGGATTTGCATAATTCCTCTCTAGTACACGTGCAATCAAAAATTACATGAGATGGTAATACTGATCACATATTTTTTGAATACTTTCATTGAGGAAAAATTACTCACATAACCTTGCATTCTTGAGTTATTATGTCTTCTTTTTTTTGCCTCGTTTCACATTGGATTTGGACACGGATCTCGCACTCGATTGGGCGAGTATAAGGGAAAAATATTCGTGAATTTATTGCAGTTGTTCCTTCCTATGGATACGACCTAGCTCTTTGTGGTTAGTTTCACTGATAAATATTTTTGTTCGGGATTTTTCCACCACGCGATGTACATTACTACAACGACGTATTTTACTGAAAAGCGAAATCTCCCGTTCAGTTGTAACCTGTTTGTTGGTTGAAAGCATTGAACTAATCACACACGTATTCGAAAGCTACTTAGACAATATCATTAATTTGGTTGTAATAACCTTCGCATGCTAATGGTAATTCACCCTTGACAATAACACTAGATTACTATGTGGCCTTTGTATCATCGATTGATTTCACTTTGAATTTAAACCCATTAATTATGTATTCTGAATAATAATGTGCATAGCTTAAAGGTCTTCCAGATATTATTAAAAATCTTCAATCTATATTGAACCCATGAATCACAAACTACATTAAAGGGGGTGTGATTAGTGTTGTACCTATTGCATTTTAAAAATTTAAGCAAGAAATAAAGCTACAGACTAGTCACAAACCAATAACTAATTAACAATCAAACCATGAAAATACACATGTATTTATAGTGGAAAACCTTTACACGTAAAATCCACCACCTAATGTTCCCAACTTAGGATTTTCACGATTGGTCTCAATTAATCAATCCACTATACTAATTAAACTATAGGTAGCTTAATTGCACAAAACAACTTTGGATCCCTAAACCAAAGAAGTTATATCTTCCCTTGAGAGGCATAGAATGAAAACTTGACAAATCGATCACCTTCACAAATAATATAAACGAATAGAGAAATAAAAGTACACAAATAATGCTATTGAACCTTAAGATAATAATGAAAAATCAATAAGATTAGTCAAACCACTTTTGAAGTGCTCACAAAGAATGAAGATGTTTGTGATCTTTGAGAACAAGAGCAAAATGTGGATGCATTGTATGTATCCATCATAGCACACAACTCCTTATCGAACTTTCATTCCATTAAGGGAAATGATGTCACAAATTTCTTAAACCCATAGACCTACAACATTTAGCGGATGTGAAAATACATGAGGTTTAGGTCATAGGGTTTCTGCAAGAAATTACCACGAATGATATGTTAGTGATGGTTACCTCATTTGGGGAAGTATGGCACAATCCCCTAATAGGATTAGTTTTGGCCCACTGCCTATAGACACTTGCTTTCGCCTGTAGGTTACAATTGCATCGAATTATACTACACCCTTCCATTTAATGGACAAAAGTATCCATTTCATCTTCTATTAAGTTGTAGATTGCATTAAACATGAACCCTACAAACAAATTATGCATCTCCGTTGCGTTGACCATACAAACTATTTTATCGACCATTTCTAACCTATCACAGGTTTTAAAAGACATGCGAAGTTGAACACAACCACCTAAATTGTCAAAATTTGGAATGAAACATTGTATGGAAGTAATTAGATATCACATAACCACCAACCATAAATTCGGTAGGTTTGTTGATGCATTTTTGGCAAATTAAACAGTAAACGAAATTTCCAAAATAGAATATTTACTACAAGTTGTTACAACACTAGAAGATGAAATATTCGTCTCGATAGACATTAGGTAGATAGTAGTTGATACTTAACATTTGTACATCCTTCTACCCGAATATTATCCTCCTTACATGCTTATACTGTATATATAGATTATCTTCAAGGATGTCTCTATACTTGTCATCAACCTATGTATAATTTGTACATTTTATTTTTACACGTTACCTACTCAAAGAAGTGACATGATGTCAAATGTATAAGTATACCTCATCCCACTTTTACTCTCCTTATGGAATCTACACATGAATGTTATTGTCCCAACGCCAACTGCCTCCATTTATACCTTTGATGAAGTAGAAGAAATATGTCATTCTTCTCCATATATTGTAAAACCTTAGAACATGAGCACGCCAAAACCATTGCGGCACAAGGTCATCTTGGACAAGTTGTCATGCTTCCCAATGCTTCCCAATAGAACTATCCATTAAAGAACATGCCCTCCCGCTTTTGTTTGATCAGTGATTCAAGTTGGCATATCTCGAAGGCCTCTTAGAATGAATGCATACTGCAAATTTAAATTTATCAGTCTTTTAGTAGAAATGTATTCTTCTTTTAGCACAATGTGTTTTGTCAAACACATACTTGCATGACATTATTACATAATGTTATTTATGTTAGGGGTTGCATTACTTCATAAAGTAATTATCGCACGAACGGCCATATTTCAGATTACAAACGAGAGGCTCATCGAAATGTACATTTCAGGTAAGTTCCTGCAAACTAACTTGCATGCACCATGTTACTCTTCAATAAATAATATTACTTCTGACCCTACATAAAAACGAAAATCATTCCATGAACGAAATGCTAATATCAACATACTTTGCATTTGTTTAGTCAATGACATGCTTATCGACAACCTCTCGTCAGTCATCTTCAAAGTCATCTCGTGGGTGTACATCATTCCGTGCGCATCTTACATTCCATCTATGATTCGACAAATTAGACGAAATTGCAGGTATGGACGTCCACATAGCCATTGATACTTTTCTAGAACCTATTTCACTAGGGACGGGGTTGTTACTAGTATGCCTTATTGAAATCTTCAAATTGTAATTATTTGTAAAATGAACACATTTATATTCACTCAAAAGTCGTTCCCTCCTCTTGGAATTATTGTGTTGGATTCGTCGTCCCACTCCTAATCCTTGCAATGAAGAGGCCCATTATGAAATAGTATAATGATTTCATACAACCTTAACAGATTTGCAATTCTCCCTCTGGACTTCATTATGGAAGCAGATGTTGAACTTTGCTATTGTTATAACCCATGAACTATACAAGAATGCCTTCCTAGCATATCCACCCTCATTAACCCTCGTCTGCAATGTTTGCAAGAGGAAAACTCCTCTTCATTTAGAATGCAGGCAAACATTGCCTGTAAGGGCGACATCTTGATTGTAGACATTGATATTTATAAATCTAATAAATAGGAAAGTGTAAATTATGTGTATATTTTTGTCGTTTGATGTGTACCTCAATGCATGAAGTTACGGAACCAATTCTTACTCAGCACCCCCTTCATCGCACATACTATCTTAACCGCACCACAAAGTTTATGAATGTTACTTCTACAAATTGGACTACACACATTCGTTGTGAAGCTAATAACTTTTGCCATTGTTTGGTAAACAACTATACATGATGTTGGGAAATGACCTTATGGATGATATTGTACGTATAATTAGAACGACCAATAGCATAAACATTCCAACCAATAAAACATCCATCAAACATTTACAATCAAAAGGAAACCATAGCTGAAACATTGCAGGAAGGAAACATAGTTTACAGGCAGAGCTGGGTTGTAAGGAAGTCCTCATGGTACTGATCCGAAGAAAAGCATGATTTGAAATTATGATTTTTAAATCATTGTAACACACAAATTCTCAATCGCTTTTAAATTTATAACCTAGATAGGGTGAATATCTAGGGTCATCCAAGGAGGTAAGAATGCACTTTAAATACTCTCGCTTGACATTTGGAAATCAACTTTCTTTTTGGGGTTTTGTGAATATAAGATTTTTTAGGTTTTGAAATAACGAGCAACTATGAAATTGAGAGCGGGAAAAAAAGCTACACCTAACTAGCTAATGCTAACATCTAGGTGACAAAAGTAACCTTTCTTTAGGCTCACCCTAGGTACGTGGAGACCTAGGGTAATTAGAGAAAGGGAGTGAAAAGTGCTAGTACAAATAACTAATAAAGATGCAAACACAAATTATGGGAAGGCAATTTGTATAAGGAAGAAAAGTTTTACACTAATCGTAGTAGAAGAATGCTTCTACTACTAGAAATAAAAATACAAAAGATGCAAAAACACTAATCCTCCTGTGATGATGGTGAAGAAGAGGAGATCTTTGCTCCAAGCTCAGTTGCTCCTGGGCTTGAAAAGGGCCTCTCCAACTCCTTCTTGAAGTGCTCTTCCAAGTTGATAAGATCTTCCTCTTGGCAAGCCCTAGTCGACCTAGCCCTTGCTTCTCCAAGGATGGAAAATTCCACCCACAAGAACTCCTCTTAGTGTGGGCATGCACCACCCTCAAGGTCTCCTCCTAGTGTCCTCCTTGCTTGGCTTGTCATTTGGCTGGCATGGGCACAAGAGAGAAGGGAAGAGGGGAAGGCACCAAGGGGATAGAGTGTCCCCTTAATCTTCTCCTTCTTCTCTTGGCCGACTATGAAGGGTGGAATATGGTGGGAATGTGGTGAATAAATGAAGCCAAAGGTGACTTTTTTTAGTGGTAGGGTAGGTCTTTTTATAGGAGTGGTAGGGGTGTAGGTGTAGTTAAGGGATGAATGGTTAGGATGGCTCATAAGGGGTGGTTAGGAGATCCTAGGGTTGATGATGGGGGGTGCCAAAATGGAGGGACCTTGGTGGTTGTCTCCAACCCTAGATGGAAATTAGGGTTAGGGATTGGTTAGGTGTGTTGTATGGTTAGGATTGAATTATATGGTGGTTGTTAGGAGATGAAAGGCTAGGGTGGGTTGGCGCCAACTTAAGGGGTGTATGGAGGTTGGGTTAAGGAGGTGGGTGGCATCAACCCTAGGTTCTAGGAGGGAGTTAATTTGGCTCCTAGGTTGGAGGGTTTAGATGGGTAAATAGGTAGATGAAGGGTGGATGTGTAAGGGAGAGTTGGCCATAGCTTTGGATGGTGTTGGTAGAGTGTGTTGGCGCCAACTCTAGGTAGGTTAATGGGTAGTTATAGTGGTGGAGGGGTGTTTATTCGTAGCGCCAAGATGGTCTTCTAGAAAGGGGTTAGCTGTAGGGTGTAGATGGCTTTTTGGAGATAGGTGTATGGTGGTGATAGGGTTTAAAGTTGGCGCCAACTTTGAAGAGGTGTGGCAGTGTTTTTGGCTCCAACTCAAAGTGGGTTAAGGTGGTGGTTATGGGTGGTTAGGTTGGTGGTTGTGGGATGGAAAGGGTGCCATGGTTGGTGCCACTTTGAAGGGGTGCTTATGGTGTGTTTTTTGCACCAACCATGGTGGCTTAGGGTTAGGTTTAGGTAGGGTTAAGTTGAAGTTATCTTAGGGTTTTGGTTTGGGTTATGGTGGATGGTGGAAGGCCATGAAGTCGAGAGCATAGCTAGTAGGTGAGTAGAGGAGGTAAGATGGAGCTAGGGTTTAGGGAAGAGGAGCTGAGGAAGAACTGTCTAGAGCTGAACTGGAGCTACATTGGAGCTGCATCTATTGAAGAGGTCTTCATGAGGACTCAGCTACTTAGCTTAGCTAGCTAGTTCTTCTGCTAGTAGCTAAGCTTCAGTAGTTGAGCTGAGTTGAGCTGGTCTCAACTTGTTTGAAGCTGGGTTGAGTTGGAGATGCTTCTGATGGGAACTCCTGAGCTAGCTTAGCTACTAAGTTGACAAGTAGTAGCTAAGCTAGAGGGAGTTTAGCTACCATGAGCTGAGTGGAACTGGGGAGAGCTAGATTTAAGTTGAGGTGGACTCCTGTCAACTTATTTAAGCTAGAGCTCCCAGTGAATTGATTGGAGCTAAGATGAGTTAGACTCAACTAAGTTGAGCTAACTTGAGCTTGGTTGAGCTAAGTTGAGTTGCCCTTAGCTACCATTCAGCTAAGAAGAGCTGAATGGAGCTTAAGAGAGCTAACCCTAACCCAAGTGAGCTGGTATCTAGCTATGATGAGATGGATTTATCTGAGTCCCAGTTGAATTGAGCTTCTTCTTCACTTGTTACCTTCCTTAGTGTTAAGGTTTTAGAGGTCTAGCTATCTGATCATCCCTAACACTCAAATGCACGTATCAAAAACATAAAAATAATGCAATGCATCCTAACCTAAGTGATGCCTAAATGCAGCCCAAAAACCCATTTGCGAAGTTAAAATCTTAAGAGGTAGGCTTATTTTATGGCATAAGAATGATGATAAACTGGCATTTATCAGGTACCCCTATCAGAGCATGGTACGGTTTGTGGGTTACTCATAAATAATTTCATTGACGATGTCATATTGTAAGTACTACACACTCGTTAGCCATGTGTACTCGTTAGCCATCTGGTAGTTGACAATATCTATTAGATCAATTAAACATTATATATGTGTCATAGCCAATCTAACCAATCAGCTATTACCTCTTCCTGTTGTTGTTCTCTAGTCATTGGATGTAACATGTGCCTATTATTGAACCAGATCCATCCTCCCCTTCTGAGAAGCCTATGGATGAAGAAGTTGTCCACTAAGTGGAACCACATCATTTGCATTTAATAGGGAGACATCTGCAGAATAGGAAGTGTACTGCACTTTGGGTTCATCGTTTGCCATGATTCATCTATGAACTTTCCATCAGCTCATCCACCTTCTCTCTTGCATTGTACTAGTATACGAAGGAATAATACATCGATATTATTGTATGACTGACGAGTAGGCATGTTCCTAAAGAGCTAAACAAATGTGAATATCACTTGTATTTCCAGTTTGAAGTTGATTGCATCCTCTACTAATGGTCCAGGATGCATATTTGCAATTGCATACACTTCTCACATCTTTTATTACTTTCATGAATAATCTTATGACCCCAATGATTTGCACATATTTGTACATTTTCATCCTTTATTCACAAGGCATTATGTGATAACGAAGATAACAGGTAATTGACAAAGTTTGGAACGATTTCCCATCAAAACATTAACAAAAACTTAAATTACATGCTTGTCAACAACCATGTCATTATTGTTAACCGATGAACTTCCTAAAATAAGATAAAGTCTCTGTAGTGCTCCCCCTCTTTTCACTCTCCCCCCTACCTGCTCCTCCCTTCCTACCTTTCTTTTCCCTTTGGGTTCCTGCCTCCCCCTAGTTTTGGTGAGCCCTCTCCTTCTCCCCTCCTTGGAGGGGGGTCGAGAGGTCCCTTTCCTATGGCAGTTCCTCCTTGTTGAGGTTTTGTAGGGACCGATATAGTGTTTTTGCTTTCTTTTAATTTTGGTTAGTGGTTGTTTCTTGTTTCTTGCTTTTGATTTTGCATGCCTCTTTTCTTCGGAGTCCTTTGATCTGCTACCTTTTTCTCGTTCGTCCTTTCTAGGCGAGGTTGGTTGTGGATCTTTAGGCTTTTGTTGTTTCTTTTCTATTTTGTCTGGTTTATGGTTTTTCTTCTCCTTCTATTTCTTCTTTTTCTTTTATGGTTCTTGTGTTCTCTTTTTTTTGGCTTTGGTGCCTTTATTAGCTTTGGTACCTTTCTACTTTTGGTGGTGTTGTCGAGGTAGTCCCCATGTCGACACCTCTAAGTGTTAGGACTCCTACTTCGCCAGAGGTTTTCGCACCACCTCCTCCACCAAAGCCTTCTTTCACTTCGGTGGTGGCTGGTTTTGTCCTCTTTTTGTGGAGCTATCGCTCCAGGTGCATAGGCCAGTTGAGGTGGATGGAGTTCTGGTACTTCCTTCTCCTTTGAGGAAGTTTCTAAGCTTGCTTACGGTTTCTCATCTACAATTGTTGTTCATGCCTGGGATCCTAAGCCATCTTCCCAAGTACTTAGGGACTTCCTTCTCAAGAAGGTTCGACGTTCCTCTAATTTCTCCTTACAGTCTTTGGATTTGAGGCACTAGTTGGTTCTTCATCGCTCTTATTCTGATTTTTGTAAGATTTATGCTTTAGAATCTCTGATTTTGGAGTGCGTTAGGGTTTAGTTTATTAGATGGTTCATGAAATTCCGTACTGATGCCCGTGTCTATTTGGCTCCATGATAATGCTAAAACTACGCGATTAAAATCTAAAATCATTGTAGCGTGTAATAAAGCGATCAATTAAAATTGATATTTCTGAACTACAAGGAGTCTAGGTCAAACACAAGAAGGCAATCGCTATTTTCAAAACCTTTCGCAATAATGAGATTTTTTTCCTTCTTGGGAATAGAATATCAATCAATATAATAGATAGCAAGCTAATAAAGATGGAAGCAATGATATCACATGAAGAATAACTTTATTTCTAATAATGGAAAATCTTACAAAGCTATATAAGAAGAAGAAGAACATAATAAAATAGGAGGAAGAAATGCAGAGTCACTTCAGGGATGCATGTGTGAAGCTTCTGGCGGAGCTTCAGATCCAGGGCACCAGGAGGAAGAAGATGAAGACTAGAGAGGTGAATGTGGAGGTATGGTGGGCATGCCCTATAAGGCTAGGTACTACAAGGTAATATTAAGGCAAATTAACTAAGAGGCTAATTACTTTCTAAGTGGTAGAGGCTAGGTGTTTTTATAGAGTTTGGAGATAAATGTAGGTCGTAGGATCTAGATCTAAGGGTTTAAAGGAAACTAACAACCTAGGGATATCTGAACCATAGGATGGAAGATGGAGGGAGTGGAATTAAGGTGTGTGTGATCATCCATATGTGGAGGATTTATGTCCTTTGGATGGGTGTTGGATGGGTAGGATTTATTTTAAGAGGATATGTTCTTTGGTAGGTTTTTAGGGAAGGGATAAGATCTAGGTTTTGGAGAAGGGATAGGGGTCGGCTAAGGTGTTTTAAAGGGAGCCCTAGGATCTAGTTTTGATGGTGGATGGGTAGGTTATAGGTGGCAACCAGAAGTGTTTGGATAAGTTCTTTAGTGACGGATCACCAAAGGGATAATTTCTTCATTGGTTGGTCAACAAAGAGAGGATATGGTCTTGATGTAGACCCTTAGATTAGAGGTGGAGGGTTGGGATTATTCTAGATTTGGGTTTTCTAAAAATAGGTAGGTCTAGGACAAGCTGTGTTTGGTGGAAGTGTTTGTCTTAGAGGTTAAAGGTAGAGAGGGATTAGTGAGTGACATGTGTCCCCTCTTGTCTTCATGTCTTCTTCTTCTCTTTAAATGTTGAGCTCATGCCTTGATCTCCCTTGTAACTTCATAATTCAAGCTTCTAAGTAGTTTCATCTTCTCTTCAACTTTATTATGAAGTTCCTCATCTTATTCTCTAGGTTTTATCACCTACATTATTCATAATAGAGTAAAATTAGGAGATAATTATTTATGAAATAAATATGAAGCTTAAATATGCATGCATGCTCTAAAAACATTATTTATAAACCTAATGCATGATTTTACTAAGAAGCTAGCCTTGGATTAAGAAACTTATGGTAAGAAATTAGGCTGTTAACACACCAGTTTGGGTGGATTTCCTAGTCTAAATCTTTCTTGGTATTTCGATTTGTGTCGATCCTCATACGGCTCAAGGATTTAGGTCGAGTTTTCCTCGGGTTTATGTTGAGATTGATTTTCTCTCTTCTTATCCTGATTTTGTTTGGATTTTCAATGGAGATGAGAAGATTAAGCAGGTAGTGGTTTATGATAAGATTCCTTTATTTTGTACAAAATGTATAAAGCTTTCCCATTCGCTTGTGTCTTGTTCATCTTTTTCAAGGCTCGATGTTCCAGAGATGCAATCCCCTCACCTTCATGCTGATGGTTCCAAGGATCGTTCTCTATGGTGGGGGGATCGTCCATGGCCTCTATCTTTAGCTGCTCCTCCTCCTCATCCAGAAGAAGAAGGATGGCCTCCTCGCCAAGGTTTGATGGGCAACCTCCTTTCCTGAGCCATACTATTGTCTCCTCTCCTCTAGAGGACAAGGGTGTAGGGGATTCATTTTTTAATCAAAATTGTAATAATTCCTCCTCTACTTCTTTGGGTGGTTTCGCTTCTATTCTCCCTTCTTGTGGCCCTTTGGAGGGGAAAAGGAAGAGAAAATTCGACGTTCGACATCGACATCACCCTCACAGATCATGTTCAGCCTCTAGTACGGGGAAAGAGGTCCTTGTGGAATCTACACTAGGTCCCTCTTGTCTCGCTTAGGTGAATTTCCCTACTCATGTTGTGGTTGACCTCCCTAGTGAGGATCATATGGTTTGTGATATTTTGCAGTATAGTTCTTTCAAGTTTCATCCATTTCAGACTAGTTTCTCTAATGCGGCAATCCAAACTTCCATCTATTATCCTCTTGAAAGGTTTATTGAATCCAATCGTGGGATTGGTTGTTCCTCTTGCCAGTCTCAAAACATAGGAAAAGTTTCACTCTGATGTAAGAAGTTGTTTTCAAGCAAATGTCTAGTGTTATGGATGCCACTTCCTTTAATGGTTTGTAAATTTTAAACTCCTCTAAATTTACAATTCCTAATGGGGATAGGACTAATGGTTGCGACAAATCAAATTTTGGCTATTCCAAGATCGACAAAGCACTACCCAAGAGTTATAAGGGTGCTGAGTTGAACTAAGGCATTTATCTTCCTGTTCTCCACCTCCAAATCTAGATCCTCCTTTTATTATGGAGATTCAGGATGAAGGGGAGCCTACACATTTGAGAAATGATGTGGTTATTGATTGTATCAAGTCTGATGACAATACTCCTGGTTCATCGGTGTTCTTTGTCTTGGAAACCCAGCCCCATTAGGACTTAGCACATGTAGCATACTCCCCCTTCAAGGCAAGAGGAGTCTGTAGGGGTCTTTCCTCGGGGGGGTTGGGTAGGGTTACCCAAAATCGATCTAGATCCCTTTCCGTTTCTTAGCTCTTATGAAGTGCTTTTTTCAGAATTGAAGGAGTATTCTTAATATCCCTACTCTAAACCACCTTTGATCTTATATTAAGGATTTTCGTCTTGATGTCATTTTCCTTACCGAACATTTTGCTAATGTCTATGAGCTATTCGTTTCAAGGGATGGCCTTCAAGATTTCTGCAATTTATGCTTTTTATGATGCTGATGGTAGGTCAAATCTGTGGAGCCATTTGTCGAATGTTATTGCTTCTGATTTTCATCTGTAGGTGATTGGTAGGGATTTCAATTGTATTCTTCATGCTTCTAAGAAGATCGGGGGTCTCCCTTTTCAAGAGTCCCAATCTTCTGCCTTCCTCTCTTTCTCAAACAACCTGGCTATCATTGATCTTCCAATGGGTGACACCCAATTATCTTGGTGTAATGGTTGACATGGAAATTCTCAAATATACCAAAAACTTGATCGTATTTTTCTCAATTCGAAGGTCATGACTCACTACCCTACTGTAGGTATTTGTCCCGATGTAATTCTGATAATGCTTCTATGTTATTTTCTCTTTATTTTGAAAGCATGCCTCTTCCCCATCCGTTCCATTTTCAAAGCATGTTGCTGAGGGATAAAGGTTTTAAAGATTTTGCTAAGCCTATTTAGGTCCATTCTCTGTTCATTATGCTTTTGATCCAATTTCTAAATTCTATTCCAAGCTTACAACTTTGAAAAAGGAACTTAAATCATGGAATAGATCGACTTTTAGAGATATTCAATTGATTGTAAAGAACCTAGAGGCCTGATGTAAACATATTTACACTACTTAAAATGTCTATTTATGCATGTTCTTATGCATAGGATTGCATTTCATGATATAAATATTGCATAACATGCATCATCTTGCATTTAGAGTAGTTTGAATAAAATGGAAGTTAATTGTCTCCTTTTATGTGCTTGGACAGGGCAAACATTTTGTCGGGACCTCGGATCAAAGATCCAACCGTATGGATGTGATCAGGGCGACGATTGGAGTTCAACGACTCCAAGATCGCCCTAATCAGGCATCCGTAGCATCAGATAGTGATCGGGGAACCCAAGAAGATCAAGGGCCAGGATGGTGAAAATCCGCACTTCAGATGATAAATCCGACCGCACGGATGAATTCGGATGGACGATCACAGCCCAACGACACAAAAATCGAGTCAATCCGACATCCGTGGCACCAGCTACAACTTCCAGAAGATGGACGGCCAAGATAGCGCCACATGGCGCCATCTGATGTAAACACATTTACACTACTTAAAATGTCTATTTATGCATGTTCTTAAGCATTGGATTGCATTTCATGATATAAATATTGCATTACATGCATCATCTTGCATTTAGAGTAGTTTGAATAAAATGAAGGTTAATTGTCTCCTTTTATGTGCTTGGACAGGGCAAATATTTTATCAGGTCCTCGGATCAAAGATCCAACCGTATGGATATGATCAGGGCGACGATTGGAGTTCAATGACTCCAAGATCGCCCTAATCAGGCATCCGTAGCATCAGATAGAGACCAGGGAACCCTAGAAGATCAATGCACAAGATGGTGTAAATCCGCACTTCAGATGACAAATCCGATCACACGGATGAATTCGGATCGGCGATCGCAGCCAAACGACACAAAAATCGAGTCAATCCGACATCTGTGGCACCATCTACAACTTCCAGAAGATGGACGGCCAAGATGGTGCCACATGGTGCCATCTCAGCCGCCCAAACGGCCGCTGGCATTTTGTGAAGGCCCCCGCCCGATCGCTCTCCACCGTCAGATGGAGATCCAACGGCTGTGGCCGCCCGGCGCTTAAAACGTGCGCTCGACCATCCGCGCCCCGCAGCGCAGCGGTCACGCGAGCACGGGGCGCGGGTTCGAGCTGCGGCGAGTGGATTGGAAGCGCGGATTATTGAGGCGCGTGGAGCGTCGGATGGAGATCGTGCGGTCGCGGGCGCCTGATAGCGCCGACGTGCGATTGGATGCCCCGCGTAACGCGCGATCGCACGCGTAGGCGGGCGGGTTGCAGCGGGCGCGGACGCGATTTAAGCCGTCCGATCTCGCGATCGGACGGCTGAGACTTCGCGGACGTGCGTAGGCGTTACGCACGCGGGCAGCCGAGCGGGCGCGCGTGGGGGCGGCGGCGACGGCCACGTCGGGGCTTTAGTGACGGATTTATCCGTCACTAAAGACCCCTTATTTATTATTTTGAAGATGTAATGTCCATTTTGCCCCCACTCCTTGCAACTATAAAAGGAAACCCCCTCCATACGAAATTTTCATCCCTTCTTTCTCCTCTCTACCCCTCCAAAGCTCAAGAGAAGCTTGTCCCACACCAGGGATGCTTCTCGCGAGATAAAGTCCAATTTTCGTTCCCCTTCGGAAGTGGATCCCGCGACGACGACGGCGTGCTGCTTCGTTCCCGTTCTTTTGCTTCGTCCTCCTTTGTCCCGCTTCGCTCTCCTTCGTCCAGGCGTCGTCCCGTCCGGCTCGTCCTCCAAGCAACCGTCGAGGAGGATTTCTCTCTCCCTATTCTTTTTACCACTTTCTAGTATAGATTTACTGCTTTCTAGATTAATCTACTCGTCCTCCAAGCAATCGTCGAGGAGGACATTTCTCTCTCCATTCTTTTAATGCTTTCTAGAGTAAAATTATCGCTTTCTAGAGTAATTGTTTTATGCTTTCTAGTTGTAATGAACAATCTCTTCAATACAAAAATTTCTTGTTTATTCTACATCTCATTTTGATTTCTCTATGTAATATTCTCTTTCTCTCTTACTCTCTCTCTCTCTTCTATTTATTGTAAATAATTAGATGGTTCTAAATTGAATTATTCTGTAACAAATAAAAAGAAACGCGTAGTTTTTAAATCAAACATTCGCCTCCCTGTGTTCGACCCGGAATTTTAATTTCGGTATAAATTTTATTTGTTGAACACGAATTCTTCGCTTTCGAACTACAACGACAGGTTTTCCAAAATCGAACACGTTAGCGTAGGTTCGTAATCGTTCAACACCATCCCAGCCGCCCAAACGGTCGCTTGCATCTTGTGAAGGCCCCGCCCCCGATCACTCTCCGCCGTTGGATCATAATCCAACGGCTGTGGGCTCTCGCGCTTAAAAGCGTTTGCTCGACCATCCGCGCCCCATAGCACAGTGGTCGAGCGCGCTTTCGTGAGCACCGGGCGCGGGTTCAAGCTGTGGCGAGGAGTGGCAGGTGCGGGCGATTGGGCGCAGGTGGAGCGTCAGATGGAGATCGGACGGCCGCGTGCGCCCGATAGCGTCGACGCGCGATTGGACGCGCAATCGGACGAGCAATCAGATGCGCGGGCGGGCGTGCAACGCAGTGGGCGGAGACGCATTTTAAGCCGTCCGATCTCGCGATCGAACGGTTGAAAAGCGGCGAACGTGCGCAAGCCATTGAGTGCACGAGCAGGCGAGGAGGCGCGCGCGAGCCGCCCACGACGCCCACATTGAGGGCATTAGTGACGGATTTATCCGTCACTAAAGACCCCTCTTTTATTATTTTGAAGTTGTAATGTCCATTTTGCCCCCACTCCTTGCAACTATAAAAGGAAACCCCCTCCATACAAAATTCTCATCCCTTCCTTCTCCTCTCTACCCCTCCAAAGCTCAAGAGAAGCTTGTCCCACACCAGGGATGCTTCTCGCGAGATAAAGTCCAATTTTCGTTCCCCTTCGGAAGTGGATCCCACGATGATGACGGCGTGCTGCTTCGTTCCCGTTCTTCTGCTTCGTCCTCCTTCGTCCTGCTTCGTTCCCCTTCGTCCAGGCATCGTCCCGTCCGGCTCGTCCTCCTAGCATCCGTCGAGGAGGATTTCTCTCTCCCTATTCTTTTTGCCGCTTTCTAGTATAGATTTACTGCTTTCTAGAGTAGTTTTGCTCGTCCACCAAGTAATCGTCGAGGAGGACATTTCTCCCTCCATTCTTTTAATGCTTTCTAGAGTAAATTTATCGCTTTCTAGAGTAATTGTTTTATGCTTTCTAGTTGTAATGAACAATCTCTTCAATGAAAAATTCCTTGTTTATTCTACATCTCATTTTGATTTCTCTGTGTAATATTCTCTTTCTCTCTTACTTTCTCTCTCTCATCTATTTATTGTAAATAATTAGATAGTTTTAAATTGAATTATTCTGTGACAAATAAAAAGAAACGTGTAGTTTTAAATCAAACGTCCGCCTCCCTGTGTTCGATCTGGAATTCCTTTCTGTATAAATTTTATTTATTGAACACGAATTCTTCGCTTTCGAACTACAACAACAGGTTTTCCAAAACCAAACACATAAGCGTAGCGTTCGCGAAAAACCGTTCAACATTTTGGCGCCGTTGCCGGGGAGGCAACGATTTCTGATCTTTCCTTCGCATTTCTTGCACTTTATTTGTTTTCTAACTAGCTTTCTCTTGTGTCTATTGTTTTGCAGAGACCTCCATCAAGGAATCAACAAGCGGTAGATTGGAGTAAAGTGCAGTTGAAGACAACTGTAAGTGCTCCCCCATTCTTTCCCCCTCCATAGATTTCATTCGCCACATTAAATCCAAATCCCAATTAACCTAGGTGTTTGCATAAATCCTAGGAATAGTTTGGTTGTTTGGATTTTCACTCACATTCATTCCACCCTCATCCATAAAAAACATAACAAAAAGATAATTGTGGGGTAATTTTCAACAAACACACAACACACACCCACATTCAAGGCACTTGATCAACTTGATTTGTTTTCTACTCAACCGGGTTCTGATCTGTGGAATCGGTACACACAAAACAACATATAATAGAGTAGAAATCATTCTAGGTTAACCATCTTTGTGTGCCTAACTTAGTGGTGCATATGTGGCCAGTTGTTTGAGTTGTTTGGGCCGTACCACTTCAATTAAAATCAACTCATCAAGTAGCTGCCAATTAGGTTCAACTCTTAGGGATTTACCAGGCACTCCACATTCTTTTTAAGCTTCAAAGGAAAACATCTTCACCCGTGCTTGTAAAACTTGGTGTGCCAATGAAACTTGTTTGAAAATACCTAAAGTTAAATCCTAAAAGCTACTAAGCAAGATTTGAACCATAAAATTCACCACATCAAAAACAATCTTGCTTGAAAACCACTGGTTGTGCACGCACACACAAATCAATCAATCATTAAGGGCACAACCCATTTAAAGGGCCCATCACATTCCAAACCACATTCAAACCTAGCCCTAAATAAAATAGAGTAGACATTGGCCTTAAGGATTGGACTCGCTCTTCAGAACTCAGAACGAGATTATTTTTGATTAGTCGATTTTTACTGTTCAATATGATGTCTAGCTAGGGGAGCAGAGTCAAACAATCGCGGCTGGGGGGTATACTAGGAACCGGAGGCGCAAGCCGAAGGAAGAGCCTTCTCCCCAGTCCCTCCTTCTAACTGGTTGGATTGAACAGATAGAAGTAGATCAAATTGTTCCTTTATCTCAAGACGGGTTTTGGGAATCTGTAGGTCTGTAGGCTAACCCATTTAAGGACAAGTTTGATTGTTTGTATTACAGGGTGCCTTTCTTCCTCCCGTGTCTCATGAATCCTTCCACATATTTCACGCATTCCCGCTCTTTCCCTCCTGTTGTGAATTATCCTCAACATGACGATTATCCCAACTCGTATTGTAATCAACCATCAGTCAGTTGGGATAATTCGGATTGGGGATACAATTCCGGACCCTCGTGTTTAGGGTCTAACCCTGAACACTTTGATTCTGATTTCTATCCTTCTCAGAGCTACATTGATTATAGATCGTCTTCCTTTCATGAACAACCTAATACGATCTACAATCAAGAAGGACACACCAATCCTTACCCATCCTCTGATTTCACTGCCTTTAGGTCATCACCATCTTTTCAACAATCTGAAATGACCTATTATCAGGAAGGGTATAACGAATCTCAATTCGTTAATTCCCCTACATTGAGCCCAAACCCGCCCAATCCTGAACCAACTTATTTGGTTCAGGTTAACCAGGTTCAAGATAAGGTTCTGGCTAACTTGAGGAATATCATTCAATCTTTAGAAGTTCAGCCAATACCTTGTATTGAGAGATTAGAGCCCCTGATTGAAATGATTGATGATTTAAACAAGTCTTTGTTGGATTGGCTCCAGGATGTTAAGGATAAGAACCCGGGCGAGTTTCTACTTGGGAAATTAGTGAAATTGAGGATGAGATTCGTGGTTGCTTTGATTCAATCTTGGAATAATTCCCAGGATGAACCCTCTTCAGGAAGGCCAATGACAGAACCCGCTCAGGCACCTGTTGGGGGGGACATGTGTTACGAGGCTGACCAGATTGAATTAAAGCAATCAATTAAGGATGATCTGATTTCTTCACCTGAGATCCCTGAGCCGAGTTATGAGGAAACGTATGTCTCTGGGGAACACAAAGTGACAACCGATATTGGGACATACATTGATACGGATCCTGATGGTGAAGAGTCAAGTTGTGAAGTCTCATGCGAGTTTTCTGAACATGATTTCTGTGAGACGATTGGGCCTGAGGAATCTGATAGATCATTTGATAGCCCAATAACTGAGGACACTGATCTTATTAGGGTACACATTACGGATCTAGAATCGCATTTTCTGGAGGAATCAATTCAATGCCCTGATTATCAGTTACACCCTGTTGAGCTTATTGATGATTCTAATTCTGAGATAATTAGACCCAAGTCAATTTTGATTCTACCACATCATTTAGACTTGGAGATTTCAGACGGGGTGATGAATATACAAGAGGTCCTGGAATTTGATATGCTGAATGAGGAGGATAGGAGTTGGAAAGTTTTGATTTGGGAAGTTAATTTTGGAGGAAATGGAAGATTATGTCGAAGGGTTCCTTTTAAGCTTAAACCATCAAATCAGAACCCTTACGACATTTGTTTCGAGGATGTTCAACTCAAGCACACATTCAACGATTATCCTTTTGAGCTTCAATTCTTTATAACCCGACTTTTTGGTCTTTGGTTGCATCCTCATAAATCGCAGGCCCGACCTCGCTTACATTCTGATTTTAGGTTTTGGGTAATTTTTATCCAGAACCTAAGATATTCTAGATTATTGGGTGTGGGTCTGCACCACAATCTGGTCCACATCTGTGAACCTCTGTTGACAGGTCAGAGGATTCTTCTGTTCATTCTAATTCTGACCTGCACTTGTGAATTCTTCATTTCTTTTCCTTTTATTGTGTGCCTAGCTGAAGGCACTAAACTCAGCACATATATAGTTTTTCTTAGTTTTCATCTTGGAGCAGACCTGACATTCACGCAATTCAGGTGCTTTCTACGTTTTTCCACTCTGTTTTATGTCTTTTTAATACAATGAGGACATTGCATTAGATAGGCATGGGGGGGGGATATTCATCTCTGAATTCATTCATCAGCTCCGTAGATTTGTTCTATTTTCTTTTATAAAAAAAAATTTGGAATTAGGAAAGACAATTTGGGTTTAAGAAAATTTTCAATCTTAGGAAATACTATATTATGATTTGAACACAAAGACCCTTCAGGTCTTTGGACTTAATCAGCCTATGTATCCACTAAAATGTGGATTTGTCTTTCAAGTCCTCGCCATCTTAATTCTTTCGTAATTGGAGTAAATAAGTTTGGGTGATAAGTATACGACTTATCAACTCGCCCTCTGATTTGAGCTAATTTTGAGTCTTAAGCATCTACACACTTTCTTTGCACTGACTCGTTGTTCGGCGACTTTAACGGAAATTGGATAGCTAATGAACCTTCTAGGGTGATATGGCTGGCAAGTTATCGTGGGTAACAGCCCATAGGTTGGTTGTCTAGAGCCCAGTCACTGGACCTTTCTCTTTTTCCTGTCCTTAGGTAAATCTTAGACGAGGGAAGCCACCTATTTAAAAAAAAAAAAATCAAAAAGAAAAGGAGAAAAGAACAAAAAGAAACAAGCCACACTTCGCCACATGAGTATGGCTGGCAAGTTGTCGACCGGTTGTCCAGAACCCAGCTCAGTAAATGCACTAAAAAAATTCCCAAAACACTTAGGAAGAAGCGGAGAAGTAGAATAAACCGGGGAGATATACACTGGATTCACCCTTGTGTTGACCCGTAAAAAAAAATAAAAATAAAAGTAGGGAGAAAGCTATCGGTTATAAAGATACACCTTTAGGCAGAAGTCTTTTTGAGGTCACCTAGAGGCGTAGAAATCCGAAGTTCGTTTTAATTGCCGGTCAACGAGTCTACCACAATCACAATAAGATGCTTAAAGCTTAGGGTTCTCATCAAATTTTGGGTGAGTTGAATGGTCGTAGAAAGCCACTCTTAAACCTGAAAATTTGAAAATCAAAAAAATTAGAAAAGAGAAAAAGAGAAAATGAAAATTTTCTTTTAATAAGGCGAGAGCTTGAGGCGGTCTGCATTTTGGCTGATACCCGGGCACTGTTGTGTCTTTGAAAGTTCAGTTCCTAAGTAGACAATTTCTTAATGATTGAAAAATAACTCAAGTCCAAATAATCTAACCTAATTTTTTTATAAATAGCATATAGATTTTGCTAGGGACTAGCAAAAGATAGGCATGGGGGTATGATGTAAACACATTTACACTACTTAAAATGTCTATTTATGCATGTTCTTAAGCATAGGATTGCATTTCATGATATAAATATTGCATAACATGCATCATCTTGCATTTAGAGTAGTTTGAATAAAATGGAGGTTAATTGTCTCCTTTTATGTGCTTGGACAGGGTAAACATTTTGTCAGGACCTCGAATCAAAGATCCAACCGTATGGATGTGATCAGGACGACGATTGGAGTTCAACGACTCCAAGATCGCCCTAATCAGGCATCCGTAGCATCAGATAGTGATCGGGGAACCCTAGAAGATCAAGGGCCAGGATGGTGAAAATCCGCACTTCAGATGACGAATCCGACCGCACGGATGAATTCGGATCGACGATCGCAGCCCAACGACACAAAAATCGAGTCAATCCGACATCCGTGGCACCATCTACAACTTCCAGAAGATGGACGGCAAAGATAGCGCCACGTGGCGCCATCTCAGTCGCCCAAACGACCGCTTGCATCTTGTGAAGGCCTCGCGCCCGATCGCTATCCGCCGTGGGCGCTCACGCTTAAAAGCGCCCGCTCGAGCATCCGCGCCCCATAGCACAATGGTCGAGCGCGCTTTCGCGAGCGCCGGGCGCGGGTTTGAGCCGTGGCGAGGAGCGGCAGGCGCGGGAAATTGGGCGCGGGTGGAGCGTCAGATGGAGATCGGACGGTCGCACGCGCCCCATAGCGTCGATGCGCTATTGGACGCGCAATCGGACATGCAATCAGACGCGCGGGCGGGCGCGCAACGCAGTGGGCGATGACGCATTTTAAGCCATCCGATCTCGTCATCGGATGGCTGAAAAGCGGCGAACGTGCACAAGCCGTTGAGTGCGGGAGCAGGCGAGCAGGTGAGGAGGCGCGCGCGAGCCGCCCACGACGGCCACGTTGAGGGCTTTAGTGACGGATTTATCCGTCACTAAAGGCCCCTCTTTTATTATTTTGAAGTTGTAATGTCCATTTTGCCCCCACTCCTTGCAACTATAAAAGGAGACCCCCTCCATACGAAATTCTCATCCCTTCCTTCTACTCTCTACCCCTCCAGAGCTCAAGAGAAGGTTGTCCCACACCCGGGATGCTTCTCGCGAGATAAAGTCCAATTTTCGTTCCCCTTCGGAAGTGGATCCCACGACGACGACGGCGTGATGCTTCGTTCCCGTTCTTCTGCTTCATCCTCCTTCGTCCTGCTTCGTTCCCCTTCGTCCAGGCGTCGTCCCATCCGGCTCGTCCTCCTAGCAACCGTCGAGGAGGATTTCTCTCTCCCTATTCTTTTTACCGCTTTCTAGTATAGATTTACTGCTTTCTAGAGTAGTTTTGCTTGTCCTCCAAGCAATCGTCAAGGAGGACATTTCTCCCTCCATTCTTTTAATGCTTTCTAGAGTAAATTTATCGCTTTCTAGAGTAATTATTTTATGCTTTCTAGTTGTAATGAACAATCTCTTCAATGAAAAATTCCTTGTTTATTCTACATCTCATTTTGATTTCTCTGTGTAATATTCTCTTTCTCTCTTACTCTCCCTCTCTCTTCTATTTATTGTAAATAATTAAATAGTTTTAAATTGAATTATTCTGTGACAAATAAAAAGAAACGCGTAGTTTTTAAATCAAACGTCCGCCTCCTTGTGTTCGACTCGGAATTCTTTTTGGTATAAATTTTATTTGTTGAACACGAATTCTTCGCTTTCGAACTACAACGACAGGTTTTCCAAAACCAAACACGTAAGCGTAGCGTTCGCGAAAAATCGTTCAACAAGGCCTGTTATGATGAACTTGATTCCAAGCTTGCTTCCTGTTGGGATGAAAGCCTTTTTTCTTAGCTTAATGACATACATATCCAATTAGATGATGCCCTGGTAAAATTCAATGACTTCTTAATGCAGAAAGCTAAGATTAATTGGCTTAAGAGTGGGGAGGGTTGTAATAAGTTCTTTTTCAAGACAACTAAAAGAAGGTTTGCTAAAAGGGTTCATTCCTTTATTAACTACTAATGTCGAGGGGGGTTCTCGGGTGGAAACAGCCTTTAAGGCTATTAGGTATCTTGAATCTCTCTTTTCTTCCTCTAATATGTCCCTTGATGATAGTCTTCTCGATGTTATCCCTACCTTGATCTCTTCTGAGGATTGTCAACTTCTCTTGGATCCCCCTCTTGAAGCTGAGGTTTTTGAGATTCTCTCTCAAATGCCTGCAAACAAAACCCCTAAACCTGATGGATTTAATGCTTGATGTAGACACAATTATTGAAGATAAAATTCCTATTCATTCATGTTCTTAGGCTTAGATTTGCATTTCAAGTTATAAATATTGCATATCATGCATCATTCTGCATTTAGAGTAGTTGTATATATTTTTGGTTAATTAGGTCATTTTTATTGTCAGGAGAGAAGAAGATTTATTTCAGGGCCTCAGATGGACGATCGGACTGTATGGATCTGATCAGGACGACGATCAGAGTCTAACGCCTTCAAAATCGTCTAGATCAGAGTTCCGTAGCATCATACGAAGTCTGAGGAAGATCAATGGCTAGGGGGCAATGCAACATCTATATAGGTTTTGGATGGAAAATCCAATCGTACGGTTAGATCTGGAGCGACGATTGCAGTCTATCAATGCGAAAATCACCCCAATCGGAGCTTGTAGTGCCCTCTACAAGAAGAAGACGGACGACCCAAATGGCGCCACATTGCACCATCCAGGCCGCCCTACTTGAGCTGATGCATTCTCAAGGTCACTGCAAGATGAGATCTCAGCCGTTGGGTCTCAATCCAATGGCTGAGAGCCTGCCCTCACCAAGCGGCCTCAACTCATCTTCTTGGCACACTTGCGGACGTGGTGCAACGGTGGAGGCACTGCATTGCAAGGGACGGGTGTGGGTTCGAATCCCTGCAGCCCCCCCAATTCTCAATCCAACCAGCGCCCAACGCAGCCAGCGCATGAGCGTGCATGCAGCAACAGCTGCAACGTAGCACCAGCATGCACTAGCAGCACGCATGTGAGTATGCTAGCGCATGCCAGCGCGCACACTAGCAGGGTCTCTGCTCAACTGCGTTCATGAGGGACAACGCAGCTTGCATGGGTGGGCGTGAGGTGGCTACCACGACGCCTGAGCTGGACCTACAGGATGCTTACAGCCGTCGCTAATTGTTCGTAGCCGCAAGGCCAGCTGCGTGCATGAGTGGGCATAAGATGGCTATAGTGATACTTACAACGACGTCCTAGAGGTCTCTAATGGTCCATTCCTATTCTAGCCTCTTCTCATCCACTATATAAGGACCTACACCCCCTCCCTTCCAATGCATCTCTACCTACTATACTCTTACCTACTCCTAAGCTCTAGCAAGCCTACCAATGCTCCATTAGAGCTTACTCTCAAGCTCCCAAGGCTCTTATTAGTGTAACGAAACTCTACCCCACCACATATTCCTCCATCTTCCCATCCCCATTCGTAGGTCACCTTGGAGCCATCCTCTCACCACCATTCCAATAGCAGATCAACTCCACCTCCTCACCTCAAATCTGGAGCCACCCTGAAGCTTTCCTCTACTCGATGTCCTCCTGCATCTCACCTCCGTCGTCTCGCTCCTCACCTCCTTCGTCTGAGCTTCCGCCAAGCGCTGTCGTCTCACCGAACAGCTGCTTCGGGAGATTTCTTCTCATCCCTTTCCCTTTTATGCTTTCATAGTTTGTTGTAATTGACATTCACGCATTATATCATATTTGATTCCATCTCTTTCTTGTAATTGCTTGTCATTTTTTTTCAAAAACAAAAAAAATAACAAAAATCCTAAAACACCAAAAAGAAACAAATCGAAGCACGATTTTCATACAAAGTAAACATTGCCTCCCTATGTTCAACCCAGGACTCCCTTGGAGTTAAGGTATAATTTATATTTGATTACGAGTTTTGCATCTACGATGACAGGTTACTCATAACCCCGATTTCAAACACGCGAAGCCCGTGCGATCATTTTGGTACCGTTGCCGAGGAGGCAACGGAATTTACTTATTGTTTTCTACGCTTCTTTGCATTTACATAGCACTAACCCCGCTTGTCTTTGATCTACTATCTTGCAGGTACCCTAGCATGGAGATCCAAGTGTGGTAGATTGGAGTAAAGTGTGGGTAGAGTACTTTGTAAGTGTCCCCCACATTCCCCCCACCAGTTTAATTTCACCACACTCATAACCAAGACCAAATCTACTTAGGTGCTTGCATAAATCCTAGGATAGAATTGTTTGCCTTGTTTTCCACCTTCATCCATTTCACCCCAGCATTTTTAAAAAAATAAAATAAAAAGATACTTTGGGATGAATCAATATATACACTTTATACACCCACATCGGAGGCACATAATCGAACTTGATTTTCATCTACTCAATTGGGATTCTGACCTGTGGACCCGGTACACTAAATCAACACATAAAAGAGTTGAAATCATATTAGGTTAATCACCTTTTTGTGTGCCTTAATTGATGGTGCATTTGAGCCGATTGATAGAATTGTTTGGGCCGCACCACCTAATTTAAAGGAAACTCATTTGTAGCTGTCTCATAGGATTTAATATTTAGGTCAAGCCAGGCACTCCATATTTTCTCGATTTGTAAAGGAAAATATTTGAACACGTGCTTTCAAAACTTGGTTTGCCTCACAAAACTTTGTTGAATACACCTAACATTTGAATCCTAAAAGCTACTAAGCAAGATTCGAACCCTAAAACTCACCTCATCATTAATAATATTGCTTGAAAACTTCTTGGTTGTACACATTCACACATTCTCAAATAAATCATTAAGGGCCCATCATATTCCTGAAGCACCATTGTCCCAAGCCTAACTAAAATTGAGTAGACGTTGGCCCTAAGGATTCATTTGCTCGTTGGGATCTAGATTGAGATTATTCGTGATTAACCTACTTATACTAGTCAATCTGATGTCTAGATAGGGGACTAGCATCAAACTACCGTGGCTAGGGGTTACACTAGGAATCGGAGGAACAAGACAAAGGAAGAACCTTCTCCCTGGTCCGTCCTTCTAACTGGTTGGATTGCCTGGACATAGTAGAGTAAATCGTCTATAATCTTAGGATGGATTTTGAGAGTCTGTAAACCTTTAGGCTACCCAACCTAAGGACAAGCTTGTATTTTTTGTGTTGCAGGGTCCCTTCTCTTTCCTGTCCTTCCGACTTCCTTCCAGTGTATGCTTGTAAGGAGGTCATTGAACCCTCATTTGGAAGGACCTTTAGACCAATCGTGGAGGCGGAGGTTTAACTATAACCAAGCAGATCCCATGGCTGATCAACAACCACCTCCCCCACCTCTGAACCAGTAGTAGCTAATTCAGAGGTAGTTGGAAGAATTACAACAGATACAACAATGCTTCCAACGAATGAATGGTCAGGGTTCTCGGACCTTGAAGGATTTTTATGATCCTTCAAATTATGAGGATCGTCCTGACGTTGTGATCCCTGCCTGTGATGTTGAGATCAAGCCCCAGGTTTTGAGTCTAATTAAACACTTTCACGGCTTGGTTCAGAGGACACATTCCAACATTTGGAGGACTAGATCACTCTGGTTCAGACCACCAAATCATGGAATGTGGATAACGAGCATATGCTCATGAGGCTTTTCCCCCATTCACTTAAGGATAAGGCCGTACATTGGTATCGTACTATTAGAAGACTGATTGCTACCTGGACAGCTTTGAAATCGGCTTTCCTGAAGAAATTCTTCCCTTTTGGGCGAACCAATGCGTTGCGACGGGCAATTACCACTTTTGCACAGTGGCAAGGGGAATCATTTCATGGGGCTTGGGAGAGATTCCAGGATCTGTTGCGGAAGTGTCCACACCATGAGGTGCCTAAATGGCTACTTGTGTAGATTTTTTATCATGGGTTGAATGGTCAACTCCGTAATCATGTGGATGCTTCTTGCGGAGGCAATTTCCTCAACAAAGATGCAGATAGCACGTATGATTTGCTTGAGGAAATGAGTGAAAATTCTTTAAACCATGCCTCCATGGAAACCTTCAACTGATCCCAACAAACTAGATCAAATGCCAATGAGGTCCAAGATTCTCATACATCCAATATGGAATTGATCTGCAATAGACTAGATAAGATGAATCTGGTTGCTAAATGAATGGAAGAGTGGAAGTCCAGAAACTCTAATTTTTCTAGATTCACTAAATCCCAGGGATCGAGATTCCATTCCTTGCAAGCTCCTACGGGATGAGAGTTTGTGAACCAGTTAGAGTCAGCTCAACCTTCGAGCCAACTCTTCTTGGAACCCTATGGGTGTTAGTTCAACTACTCATATATAATATTTTGATGATTTTACAAAATGAAGAAAATGAAATAAAAAATAAGCGTAGCATATTGTTTCTCTCTGTAATAACATATTTGCAGGTTTCATAAAGTTTTCCAAGCTGGTAGATTAAAAGTGTGAAGGCAAGTAGCATAAGTATTAGGTCATAGGCTTTTTCATGTAAACTTTCAAAGGTTGTAATTTTCATTTTATTTGAGTCTAGAAATGTTGTAAAGAGCCCCCAAACATAACCTATAAATAGCTAACTTAGGCTCTCTACACTTAGGATAAATTAGAAACAAAACCCTAACACTTAGACTCTTATCAGACGTCTAGAACAATGCTCAGACGTCTGATTTTCCACTTTAAGATGACTGACAAATGTCTCAGACGTCTAACTTCTTATAGTTCAGCCTTCAGCTTCTGTCTTCATGAACATCATTCGAAGAACTCCTCTATCAGACGTCCATAACCTCATCCAGACATCTGATACTTTACCTAGACATCCTCATACTAACCGTTAGACTAATCATGTATCTTCGTTCCATAGGTAACGGGCAAAAATGTATTTCCAGACGTCTGGACACGCTTCCAGACGTCTATTTTTGGACCGTTGCCTATGTATTTCTGTGCGTATCTCATTACGCCCATAAAATCTTCTGTCAGAAAGCATAGCGAAGACATTTTTGGTTTCCAGACGTCTAATGATTCCTTCAGACATCCATAACGACATCTGATCCTTTAAATCTAGAACCCTGTTTGGATCTGATGAAAACAGGAACGAATCCACCCTTTATTAGACGTCCAATAACCTAATCAGACTTCTTATGTGAAAATATCAGACATCCTTCTTTCGATCCAATGGAGTCAGTTCAGGATGGCCTACAGTATTAGATGACCAAAATTATAATCAGACATCCTATAAGACGTCTAATCCTAAAATTAGACGTCTTATATTGCTGTCAGACTCATCATTACCCTGATTTGTGCTGGATTTCATCCTAATCTCTTGGGATTTGTCTCCAACGGCTAGGAAAACTCTCTCAAGTGTTCTTGAAGGTTCCAAACTTTCCTATAAATAGACTACAACTCCTCTTAGGAAAAAGACATCTCTTTAGATACAATTCCCTTAGAAAAATCACTTGCTCACTACTCTAAGCTTCATCTTGCCCTTGTGCTGTGCCAACACTCTGATCAAAGGCCAAATCCATACTCCCGGCTCACTCTGTTCTGCAAATCCTCAGGGAGTTCTTTTTATGCTCAGTAGATAAAAAAGTAATTAAAGTATTGGGGTTCTCTATAGGTGTTATTTTACTTCTTATTTTTGTACTTTGGGTATCCGGCCTGTTGGGTCCCTGTCTCTTCATTTTGATCGGAGAAACCTTCATCTAGGGATCGGATGTGGGATTTGTAATTGAGGTACACTACCCTCATTTAAGTAGTGTGGTTAGTGGATTGATCACCTTGTGATCGAAAATCCTAAGTCAAGGGATTGGCTTAGGTGGTGATTTTCACCCATCTTAGGTTTCCACCTAAAAATCTGGTGCCACCTTTTGTGATTGAATTTTTTGTATTACAATATAACATAATTTCACTATTCACCCCCCCTAATGCAATTTCATTTGGTATCAGAGCAGGTTTTCCACCTACAGGAGTAACATCCGCAGAAAGATCACATGGAGGGGAAAGTTATTTCCACAGGCAGTTTGGAGGGGCAATCCACCACTCGACCACCACTCTTTGAAGGGATAAACTACACTTACTGGAAGCTAAGAATGAAGATGTGGCTTCAAGCCAACAATTTCTCCATTTGGGAGAAATGCGAATCCACATACATCATTCCCGAGAAACCAGAAACAGAATACATAGTGGAGCAAATTCATCACCTTGCACTGAATGCTATGGCAATTGATTAGCCCATAGTTGTGGGCTATTTAAGTATTTAAATGCCTAAACATTAGGATAATTCTAACATTTATTTAGCATAAATTAGGATGTAAATAGATTAATTCATATTTTTAATTTAATTACATAATCCATGCATTGCATTCATATTTTAAGTGCATTTAGAATTAGCTTAGAATACCATTCATCTAATTAGTTAACTAATTAAGTACATTGTTTTAGTTAACATAAAACTTGAGGGTTTGTATATAAATAACCATAATATTTTAATAATATCCTTTATTCTTCTTCTTCTCAGCAACGGCTCGGCTGCCGCTGCAACGCCTCCGGCCTCACTAAAAGCGCATTCATGGATCGGCGGAGAAGGTGGATCTGCTCCTGCCTCTCCATTCAAATTTGTGCAGGCCGCTACAAAAGGAGGAGAGAGGATGCTGAGCGAGGGAGGCCTCCGCCACCGACCCACCACTGTGTAGAGAGAACCTCTCTCTTCCACTCCACACTGCCGGCCTCTACCGTGGCGGCGAGTCTCCACCACCGTGGGCGTGTGGTGTGACAGGCCACACCGCCATCCGGAGCTCGCCTGCATTACCGTGAGCACCTTAGCGTGCAACTCCCTCGCCGTCGTCACCAACCACCACCGCCGCAACAACCGTCACTGCAATCACCTTCTCATTCACTTAAGATGTCCGAAAAATTTCCCGGACGTCTGAAGGTACCCGCTCACCTGCGATCACCCGCCCATCTCACCGTTCACGCCTGCACCACCACCCCCGCGCCTGCGCCTTCATCCGTGCGCACCCACGCCTGCAGCGGCACCCACCAGCCTCCAGCGCAACCGCACCCACCATCAGCCTTCGCCATCTCCACGCGCCTGCAGCTCACGCCATCTCCACTCATTCACCGGCTGCACCACCCTCCTCCAACCGCGCCTGCAGACCCGCACAACCGAGCACGCCTCCTCCCGCGCCTGCCACTTGCAAGCGCCATTCACTCGCGACTGCAGAGCCCTTCGCCCACGCGCCTGCACCCTCCAACAGCGCCTGCAGTCCACGCCGTTCACCACTGCGCCTGCAGAACCGCTAGCAGCGCCCTCCGCAGACCCTCCGCAGCGCATGCCATCCTCCAACCGCGCTGCAGCACCCTCCGCCGCGCTTGCAGAACTGCCTGCAGGGCCCTCTTCCTCGCGCCTGCAGACGAACGGCTACCACGCCAGCCGCAGCAGTGCCCACGGCAGCGGCAGCAGCCACCCCCGCAGCAGCAGCAAGCGGCGGACTTCATGCCAACAGGCTGCGCAAGCTGCCAGCTGCAGTACCTCCGCCGGAGCTCGTCCGGCCACCTCCGGCCGCCGCGCGACTCGCCGCCACCACCGATTTGAAGCCCTTGATCCAAGGGACCTCCTCTGAGCTTCCCGCGCCCGGCCATCGGCTCCTCATCGTGCAAGACAACGGGGAAAAATTCCCATGTTTTGCTACAGTAAAACGTTAATTAAAATTTACATTTTCTGCCATTGCCACATTTTAATCATATTCTATTGACTCTGCATTGCGGAAAATATCCTGTAGTTTCTCATAATTGCCATTTCAGCATTGTTTCTTGCTTAAACCTTAATCTAAAGGCAATCTTGGCTTGGTTCTTGTCCAAATTGACTACGAACAAACATTTTTAAGTGGCGCGAATTTTAATACGTTATTGCCTCCCTGTGGATACGACCCGCTCCTCTACGAGTGGTTATTTCTTGTTAAAAATTGATTAGTCGATTTTTCCACCACATTAAACTACAAACGACTTAAAAGCGAAAGATCG
This sequence comes from Thalassia testudinum, assembly GCA_037157565.1. Classification (NCBI taxonomy): domain Eukaryota; kingdom Viridiplantae; phylum Streptophyta; class Magnoliopsida; order Alismatales; family Hydrocharitaceae; genus Thalassia; species Thalassia testudinum. The sequence goes on from JAZHRO010000014.1 coordinate 20,111,025, forward strand.
ACCAGTCAAATGGCGCCGTTGCCGAGGAGGCAACAGACGCAATAATTTTGCCTAATTTTATTTTGATTATTTGTCAATTGCACAGAGATTTGACCATTCATTATTTTTTTTTCTGTGTGAGAAAATTTGTGCAAGAATCAGCCATTGTGAGAGGTGACCCTTGACGTCGCCAAACGAGAAGTGGACAAGCAATTTTGAAAGGAGGAGAAGGACGAGGACACGACGGACACCATTGTATTTAATCGCTAATTTAATTAGAATAGAATTAAGACTGAAGACTTAATTTTTCATTACAGTTAGTTTGAAACGCTTGTTCTGGTGCATATTTTGAGGGTTTGTTCCCCGATTTTGTTTTGGACCCGTGTTGGGTAATTTTTGGGAGCTTGTTCCCTTTTCTTTAGATTTAGGTTTATTTATTTATTTATTTTTATTATTACTTTTACTTGCTTGTGCATAAGTAGTTCTAAAAAAAATAGAAAAAGAAAAAAAAATGAGCTACCTACTAGAAGCTGCCTGCCCTAGGACGAACCATTTAGGTCTATATGAGCAGCCTCTAGATTTACTTTTCTGCATTGCGTGCATTTTTGCATTGAAGATCGTTGGAGGCAAGGTACGTATTCTCTTACTTTGCATCCTATTTTTGATCACGCATTGCATTTGGGATTTAATGCGAAGACCACCTAATCTGTACTGAATAAATCTAACAAGTGGTCACATATTTTTTTAGAAAAAGGACTAATTAAAGGAAGGACATTTTAAAAACCAAGGATTTCATTTTCAAACTTGGCGTGCGATTCAAAGTTCAAAATCTTTGACGGTGTATGCACACTTATTTCACTTGCACCACGGCACGATTTTAGACACTCCTTAGGTTTGGAAATACTAGGACAAGAGCCCTCCTTTCGTTGGATTTTGAAGTGTTCGGAACTTGAGATCAAAGGTTTTGTAAATCCAAAGAGGGGGATACCCTGTCATGGATTTTTAGGGGTAGTTGAGGAGCACCGCGAAAGCACAGCTTCAAAGGAAGGCTTAGGCCTACTTGCATCCCTCGATCTTCCATCTTTGGATTTACTTGACCATTTGAGATTTAGGGAAGAACACCTAAGCTCCAACTAGGTCTTTTTAGGCGAGTCGTAGGTCGACAATAGGCGCGTAAATTGATTGAACAAATTGTATTGTCACCTGCAATCTGACTTAAAATCAAAAGCCTAAATTGGGAAAGACCTAAAAGGTCCTTTTTGAATTGTGTCTTGCTTGGGGAATTCTGATTGAAGTGTGAGTTAGAATGGACCACATTGATTTTCATCCTTTCACATCTTGCCCACACCCTCACCCCCACTCTGCATCCTTCGATCCCAAATGCCAAGATGGTCCATTCCTTGATGGACATAATGACAATCATTGGGATCCGTTTTACTCCTATTATAGGAGTATTGGCCTAGTTAAGCCCCAAATTAGTGAGCAGAACTCAGGAGCGGGATTTGCTTTGCCCAATATCCCACATACCAAAGAAATACCCAACCTACCCTCCCTGAAAACTTATAATGGTTGGACAAACACTCCTGGGTACTATAAGCCTGAGCCTGACTTCTCTTATGATAGAAATGACCTCTCCTCTTTGAAGATGGAAATACAGAAAATGCAAAATGAAATGAGTGAATTGTTAGGAGAATCTTTGAGAGCAGGCCAACAAGAAAGAGATGAAATTAGCCACCCAATCTGCCCCATTGACGATGTCGTACACCCCTCTACAATAGATGCATCTCCCGTAGGAAAGCTACACTTTAAGTTAAAGGGAAATTCTGGGGAGAATAGTGATAAACGCCAGTTTATCATCATTCTTATGCATTAAAACAAACCTAGCTCTTAGGATTTTACTCCGCAAATGGGTTTTTGGGCTGCATTTAGGCATAAATTAGGATAGGCATGCATTGCATCTTTTATTGTCGTTTTAATGTGTTTTTGTGAGTGTTAGGGATGTACAGATGCATAGATCTCTAAAACCCTAGCACTCAAGAAGGCAAATGGTGAAGGAGAAGCCCATACTAGCTGGAACTCAGCGTAATCCAGCTCACCTCAGCTTGATCCAGCTCATCGCAGCTGGAACCTAGCTTACTTGAACTAGGGTTAGCTCATCCCAGCTCCATTCAGCTAATCTCAGCTGGATGGCAGCTCAAGAGAGTTCATCTCAGCTCACCCTAGCTCAAGTCAGCTCAGATCCAGCTCAACTTAGCTGAGTCTAGCTCATCTCAGCTCCCACTAGTTCACAGGGAGCTCTAGCTAGCTCAGTTGAGTTGACAGGAGTTCACCCCAGCTCAGATCCAGCTACATTCAGCTCCACTCAACTCCAGCCAGCTGAAGAAGAGTTCATCTCAGCTCAGGAAGCTCAAGTCCAGCTCCCGGGGACTCAGCTTAGCTCAACTCAGTTGAGCTAAGCTACCTTAGCTGCCTCAACCAGCTTGATTCTCCCCGGGAGCACCAGACCTAGCTCACCTCAGCTCATTTTGGTAGAAGCTAGCTCACTTTAGCTTGGCTTAGCAACTAGCAAAGAACTAGCAAGCTAAGCCAGCTAGAGTAGCCCCATGCCAGCCTCTTCAGCAGCAGCCAGCTCTAGCTCCAACTCCAGACTTCTTCTCCGCAGCTCCTTCCTCCAAACCCTAGCTCCAACATCTTCTCCTCTACTCCTCCATTAGCTATGCTAGCTTAGCTTAGCTTAGCTTAGCTTAACTATGCTCCAACTTCCTTGGCTTGTACCACCCCAAAAACCCACCTACCAACTCCACCCAACTAGCTCCACTTAAGCCCCACATAAGCTAACCTACTTGGCACCAACCTAACCTACCCACCACCTCCAAAAGACACCTAAAAGTGGCACCAAAAACTACCCATAACCACCCCTTAATGGCACCACTTTTCCCTCCAAAATCCCCCTTCATCTCCACCACACAATCCTCCTTGAATCCATCTCCACCATCCACCTAACCCCCCTTCTAGAAGACCCCATGTTGGCGCCAACATGGGGGTGTCTCTCCACCACCAAAAGACACCAACACCACCATAACCACCCCCTTTAACACCCCTTGGGGTGGCGCCAACTCACCCTAGCCATAGGATCACCAACCACCCTTATCTTTCCATCCTAGCCCTCCATTTCAAGGGGTACCTTAACCCCCCATCCTACCCTATAAAAGGACCACTACCCACCACCATTCAAATCATCCTTGGCTAGCAATTTCACTCTCATATTCCACCAAGAAGCCCACGTCCAAGAGAGAAGAAGAAGAAGAAGATTAAGGGGATATTCTGTCCCCTTGGTGCCTTCCCCTCTTCCCTTCTCTCTTGGGTCACGCCAGCCAAAGGAGAAGCCAGGCAAGGAAGATCTTGGAGGAGATCTTGAAGGTGGTCACACCACCTTGGAGGAGTTTTTGAGGGTGGTGCACGCCCACCCCTTGGAGAGATCATTAAAGGTGGTAGCTTCCACCTTGGAGGAGCTCTCAAGGAAGGAGAAGAAGGAGGCCCTCTTTTCAAGCCAAGGAGCAGCTAGGCTTGGAGCAAGAAGACGCCCTTCTTCACCATTGTTGCAAGAGGATTTGTGTTTCTTTTCTTGCTTTTAGATTTATTTAAGTTCTAGTAGAAGCATTCCTCTACTTGTCCTTGAAAAGAACACTCATTCTACTCAATCAAATTGCCTTCTTTTAGCTTTTTATTGCAGTTGTTACTTTTGGTTCTAGCACTTGTTTCACCTCTTCTTCCTAATTACTCTAGGCCTCCACTTGCCTAGAGTGAGCTTAGGAAGAAGATATTTCTATCTTTTAAATTTTAGTTAACCATTTGTAGGTGTTAGTACTTTTCGTTACAATTCGCATTTTGCCCTCGTCTTTTCAAAATACAAAAAAAAATTTACATATTGAAAAATATCAAAAAGAAAGTTGAAATCTATCTGTAAGCAAGAGGATTAATTTTTCAATTTTTGCCTCCTTGGACGACCCTAGATACTCCCCTATCTGGGATATAAATTTAAGAGTTGATCGATTTTGCGCGTTACAACGACGTATTTAACAAACCGCGTGAAATAGCTATAACTTTTTGGCGCCATTGCCGGGGAGGCACGGCTTTGCATTAACTCATTTTCTCTTGCTTGAAGTGGATCTCATCCCCTTCTCTTTCTTTCTTTTGTGTGTGCAAGAACTACAGCGGGAAGGCGGGAATCTGGAAGAGAGAGCTCAAAGGTCCTTTTCTTCCCGCGAAAATTCAGGTTGGTTCCTCTTTCTGGTCACATAAATAATTAAAACTACCAAAAATATATTAAACTTGGCTTTCAGGACCCTAAACACTTAAATTAAGTGGAGTGGTGCATTTTAAAATCCATTGTTTGCTTGTATGCTTCTTTAGCACCATTCCATTGCAAGTATTGGTGTTCTATTTTTCGGGTCCAGATTTCTATCCAGACTTGAAAAAAATCGATTCCTAACACCCCAGGCCTCCTAAAATCATAAAATTTCATAGAGTGATTCCCAATTAAATTAGGAACATCTGTTCCAAATTTCAAATCAATTGGATTTGTATTTAATTTTTAAAAATTCGTGGATTGCAGAGAGGTCATACCCTCTTATCTTCCTATTTTGCTACTGTCTGCGAATTTTCAGAATTTTTATACTCATCCAATTTTTGGGAAATTGAGCTTGTTGGAATCCTTGTGAAATTTTATGTATCATATAAAATCATAAAAATTTTCTGAGGTCGGTGGTAGTACTAAAAAGTTCATAATACCCACAGGTATTATTTCTGGACTTTGACACCAGTACAATTAAAAATTCAAAACAATTATCAAACGAATTCCTAAAATCTTACAAAAATCTTTTCTGGAATCCTTGTTTGATTTTATTCAAAGTAGTGGTGTTGTTTGACTTGTTTGGACCACTACTTAATTCTGAAAGCCTAAAAAATAACTCATTGGTAGTTAAATTTCTGTCTTTGGATAATTGGCTTAGGGTTTCTTTCTTTCTCTTTTGAGGATTAATTCAAAGGAAATATACAATCACCCATACAACTTGTTTTCCTTTGATTGTGGGTTTTCAAACTTGTTTGAAAATTTAACTAAAGAAACCCTAAAATACATTCAATTAAATCAAATCCTAAAAGACAAAAATACAAAAAAATTGTGTGACAACTTAATTTTCATTGGAGCCACTCTCCAATTCCTGCACACACACAAAAAAATCAAATAACAAGGCAACAACCCAATAAACGCCCTCCACATTCCGTGTGCACTATAGCATCCTAGACCTAATTAAAATTTGTAGCAACTTGACCCCTAAGGCTTTATCAACTCAGGCTTGCTATTTAGGTCTTAAGTTTTCTTTAGTTGATACCAATTCTATCATCTGTATCTGGTGTTCAGGCTGAGGGGCCATGTCAAACGACCAGGCGCGGGTTTGTACAAGCACCTGGGGTTTTCCCTGGGAAACGTTTGGGCCCAAACCTCCCCTTAAGCAACTTGGCTAGATTTGTTGATAGAACGGGTATTCACTATTGACTACTTATTTCCTATATAGACCAAGTCTTAGGTTATTATTAAGGAGTCACATTTAAGTTAGGTCTAGTTTGCTTGTTTGATTTGCACACTTTCTCTCATCTCTATCTCTTCTCCTCCCCTCCAAGTCTTCCAAGTAGTGCATGCACGGGCGACGGTCCCAAAAGCCACACCTCGAGGGACCATCTGATTTCGCCCCCCGCCGCAAGAAATCATTGTTTTCTTCCCCCTCATCTTATAAAAAAATGGAAAACCCAGGAAGCTGTCAAAAAAATTCTGCTTCCACTTCTAACCCGTCAGCCGACCCACAAGCTGACTCCACCCTCCCTCACCTTCCTAACTTGGAGCAACCAGAAATACCAGCAGGGCCAGGTGGCCCTCCAATTATAACCCATAATACAAATCCCTTTGCATTAATGGTCGACCATTTGGCTCGACTACAACAAAATCAAGAAGATCTAGCTAGGACTGTCACGAACCTAGCTAATCAAGGACAAAATCCACCACCTCGCCAACAGCCTGTCGTTCCTCTTAAGGATTTCTATGATCCTTCCAATTATGAGGAGAGACCAGGGGTGGTCATACCACAAGGGGATTTCGAAATCAAACCCGCTATTCTAAACCTTATCAAGCACTTTCATGGTCTTCCAAGAGAGGACCCTTTTTGTCATCTTGAGGAATTAACTGTCCTCGCTCAAACCACTCGTTCCCGCAATGTGCAGGAAGACATGTGGTTAATGAGACTCTTTCCTCTCTCTCTCAAAGACAAAGCATCACATTGGTTTCGAACAGTTGGGCGTCCTATTACCACCTGGCCCCAATTAAAAAGTGCTTTTCTTAAAAAAAAATTTCCGATCGGTCGAACAAATGCATTAAGAAGATCTATAACGACCTTTCAACAAAAAATTGGTGAACCCCTCCATGAAGCCTGGGAAAGATTTCAGGAACTTCTAAGAAGTTGTCCCCACCATGAAATTCCACAATGGCAGCTAGTGCAGATCTTCTATCATGGATTAGAAGATCAATTAAAACGATTTGTGGATGCCTCATGTGGGGGCAATTTTCTTAACAAAGACGCCGAAAGTGCCTATCTTCTCTTTGAAGAAATGAGTGAAAACTCATTTAACATGACTTCAATGGACACTTTTGGCAGATCACAAAACCCCAGACACGGAGTCCATGAAATTGACTCCAAAACCACCTCTGTTCCAGTCACACAAGATGATTTATATATGTTAGCTCAACGACTGGACCAAATGCAAATTCACCAAAAGAAAATAGAAGAAAAGCTCACAAACAAACAAGCTCCACACGTCCACTCTCCACACACTAACCCCCCACACATTCTCCGAAGAGAGAATCTACACAATATCGATGCCACATCTGCTGACCAGCAATTTTCGGCTGATTTCCCGCAAGATTTAACCGGGAATTTTGACCAAAATATTTTTGATTCCACCTCGGAAAATATTTTTGCTCTCCAGGAGCAATTTAGAAACCCCTCCAACATTTCCAATCAAAATTGGAGGACTAACCCGAATCACTCCTGGAAAAACCCGAATCCGATTCCTTTTCCCAAACAAAACTATTTTGGGAATTATGGGCAACCTTTGTGTCAACCCGGACCATCCCAGGATGATATTAACAATCAGGTCATGAAAACTCTGCAAGGAATGCAGACTCAAATGACAGAAGTAACCCGCATGGTTACCAATTTACAACAACAAGTTAAGGTTACTCCTGATCATCGACCTACTGGGAATTTACCATCCCAACCCATGCCCAACCCAAATAATCAAAGGAATCAATTCCAAGGTGGATATCACAGTCAACCTATTCAGCCAGCACCTCAGCATCCGCCGGGTTTCAATAACAGCCAGGCCCCCCGACCTCATCCTAGAAACAACTAGACTGCCAATGCAGTTACCTTGAGGAATGGGAAAACCACTCAAAATACCCTGCCTGTTAAAGAAACCCGCTCTAATGACGCACAGATTAACTCTTCCCCTCCTATTGTTCAGGAACCAATTCACGCAAAATAGGGCAACCCTGCCCCATTTCCACAAGCCCTCCACTCTTCAAAAAAGAAAAAAACAAAATCTGAGCCCACTGAGAAGGAATTAATGGATTTATTTGGGCAAGTAGAAATTAATATCCCTATTCTAGATGCCATTAAGTATATCCCTGCCTATGCAAAATTCTTAAAAGATTTATGTACTCCAAAAAGGCAGCCCAAGAATTTAGGAAAGGTAATTCTTCCAGAGACAGTCAGCTCAGTTGTGCAGAGCCGACTGCCTCTTAAGAGAAAAGATCCCGGCGCCCCCCTAATCCAAGTTATCATTAATGATACCTCATTTGATCGTGCTCTACTGGATCTTGGTGCCTCAATTAATCTTATCCCCACAGTTATTTTTGAGGAATTTAAGATCGGTGAATTGAAACCTGTTGAGGTTACTCTCCAATTAGCCGATCGATCTACGATTAAACCGAGGGGAATTGTTGAAGATGTTCTTGTCCGGGTCAAAGATTGTCTATTCGCAGTAGACTTTTTAGTCCTGGACATAGAGGTACCTGAAGCACTTAAGTTTGCCCCCATTATTCTTGGAAGACCATTCTTAGCCACCGCCCACGCCAATATTGATTGTGATTCTGGAAAGATGAAGATCATGTGTGGCGGTGAATCTGTAACCCTAGACATTTTTCAAGCCTCTAGGCGATTCCAGGAACCAGATTTCTTTGATGATTCGGATTCAGAAATAGAAAACATTGTGGAGGAAACATTACAGATTTCCCAATTAGGTTCCTGTTTTGCTGTAAATACGGTTCCTGAACAATCTATTTTTTCTCACCCTTCCACCTCAACCACACGACCAGCTAACATTCCAGCTGACCCTTTCACTCTCACCTCACCTCTAACCCACAAAGCAGAAACTCTTTCGGAACCGGGCCTACAATTGGAATTAAAACCTTTGCTCGATTCACTTAAATATGTTTTCCTGGGTCCAAATCAGACCCTGCCCCTGATTATAAATTCTGGACTCACCGGGGCACAAGAGCACAAACTTCTCCAGGTTTTGAGTAAATATCGAAAAGCTATTGGCTGGACCCTTTCTGATCTTAAAGGCATTCATCCGTCCTATTGTACGCACCGTATATTTTTAGAGGATGATTCTCGCCCCTCTCGCCAACCACAAAGGCACTTGAATCCTATTATGCAGGAGGTGGTAAAAAAGGAGATTATTAAGTGGCTGGATGCTGATATCATCTACCCCATTTCTGACAGCTCCTGGGTTAGTCCAACTCAAGTTGTCCCCAAAAAGGCTGGACTAATAGTTGTCACCAATGAAAAGGGGGAGAATATAGCCACTCGAACCGCTTCTTCTTGGCATGTGTGTATAGATTATCGAAAATTAAACACCGCCACCAAGAAGGATCATTTCCCGCTCCCTTTTATTGATCAAATCTTGGAGCGGTTAGCCGGACGGGAATTTTACTATTTTTTGGACGGTTATTCCAGCTATAATCAAGTAGTGGTTCATCCTGAGGACCAAGACAAAACAACTTTCACCTGCCCCTTCGGAACCTTTGCTTTCCGAAGAATGCCCTTCGGTCTTTGCAACGCACCTGCGACTTTTCAAAGGTGCATGCTTGCAATTTTTTCAGACCTGGTAGGTGAATGTCTAGAAGTTTTTATGGACGACTTCTCTATTTTTGGAGATTCTTTTGACCATTGCCTCAAAAATCTTGAAAGAACCCTCCAAAAGTGTATAGAAGTTAATCTGGTCCTCAGCTGGGAAAAAAGTCATTTCATGGTCCAAGAAGGTATTGTCTTGGGCCATGTTATTTCTAAACAAGGAATCGTGGTAGATAAAGCAAAAATAGATGCTATATCTAAGCTCCCACCGCCCACTACTGTCAAACAAATCAGATCCTTTTTGGGTCATGTGGGTTTCTATCGTCGATTCATACAAAACTTTTCCCAAATCTCCAAGCCTTTAAGTCAGCTTCTTACTAAAGACCAGCCATTTGATTTTAATAATAAGTGCCTGGAGAGTTTTTTGAGGTTGAAGAAAGAGGTTACTGAGGCGCCAATATTGCAGGGACCTGACTGGAATAGTCCCTTTGAATTAATGACAGATGCCTCAGATTTTGCTGTAGGGGTCGTTCTAGGGCAAAGAATTGGCAAGAAGCCCGTTGTGATCTATTATGCTAGCAAAACCCTTGATGATGCACAACGGAATTACACGGTTACTGAAAAGGAACTTCTTGCCATTGTATTTGCCTTAGAAAAATTTAGATCTTATCTATTGGGGTCACGTGTCACTGTTTATACAGACCACTCAGCAATTAAATATTTGCTGACAAAGAAAGATGCGAAACCCCGCCTTATCCGTTGGATTCTGCTGCTCCAGGAATTTGACCTGGAAATCAAGGATAAGGCGGGATTGCACAATGTAGTGGCTGACCATCTCTCTCGTCTTATGACGAATGACATAATGACCCCGCCAGATCAGTTCCCTGATGAAAGTATTTTAGCTGCTGCAACCCTCCCTTGGTTTGCACCCATCGCAAACTACTTAGCAACAGAACAAATCCCTACTGATTGGCCAAAAACAAAACGGGATAAGTTCTTTGCTGATATTAAATATTATTTTTGGGAGGAGCCCGACCTTTTCCGCATTTGTGCCGATCAGGTCATTCGACGATGTGTCCCCGATTCTGAAATCCATGATATCTTAACACATTGTCACTCAATGGCCTGTGGTGGACATTTTTCGGGCAAGAAAACTGCAGCTAAAATCCTTAATGCAGGATTTTATTGGCCCAGCTTGCACAAAGATGCTCATGACTTCGTTCGGTCCTGTGTGCGTTGCCAGAGCATCGGCAACATGACTCGAAAGGATATGATGCCCCTTAATCCTATTTTAGAGGTTGAAATTTTCGATGTTTGGGGCATCGACTTCATGGGACCGTTCATCAACTCTGGTGGGTATTTGTATATTTTAGTCGCAGTAGACTATGTTTCTAAATGGATAGAAGCAATACCCACCCGCACAAGTGATCACCGTGTGGTTGTCGAATTTCTTAAGAAAAATATTTTCTCAAGATTCGGCATACCAAAAGCCATTATCAGTGACGGAGGCTCACATTTCACCCACTCACAATTCCGTCACCTCCTTTCTAAATACGGGGTTAATCATAAAATTTCCACACCATATCACCCCCAAACTAATGGCCAGGCTGAAGTTTCTAACCGGGAAATTAAAAATATTCTACAAAAGACGGTTAGGCCCGACCGTAAAGATTGGTCCACCAAATTGGACGACGCTTTATGGGCCTACCGTACCGCTTTTAAAACTCCGCTTGGCATGTCTCCCTTCCGTCTGGTTTTCGGGAAGGCATGCCATCTCCCGGTAGAATTAGAACATAGGGATTTTTGGGCAATAAACCAACTTAATATGGATTTATCTGGCGCCGGTAACCATAGAAAATTACAATTAACTGAATTGGAAGAATTACGTAATTTTTCCTATGAAAATGCGAGGATTTATAAAGACCGAACAAAGAAATTTCACGATAAATATATTTTTCGGAAACACTTTGACGTTAATCAACGTGTTTGGCTTTTCGATGCGAGATTACGTCTTTTTCCTGGCAAATTAAAATCTAAATGGACTGGCCCCTTTATTGTCCATAAAACATATCCATACGGCGCTGTTGACCTTTTTGATCCAAAAACTAATTCGATATTTCAAGTCAATGGCCAGCGTTTAAAGCCCTATTTTGACCATACGCCTAAAATTCCATCTGAATCTTTTAATTTTACTGAGCCAGCCACCCTTGATCACTAGTGCACATCACGCCCGGCTGAATGGCGTAAAAGATAGCACTGGATGGGAGGCAACCCATCATTTTCTTGCTTTCCTTTTTTCTTCTTTTTCCAGGTGTTGTTCATCCTAAACCCGACTGTCATCACTAAGGTGATCCCTTTTCCCTCCTAATGCATGAGGACATGGCATATCTTAAGCATGGGGGGGTGTTTTTAAATTTTTACGATCGATTCAGGATTTTCAAAACATAAAAACATGCATTTTTGTTTAATTTATTTCCTGCTTGCATACCCAAAAAAATAAAAAATAAAAAAATGTTCAAAACTTTTTGAGGAAAAATTTTGAAATCGGGACTAAGGTCGAAAAATTCACTTTTGGTACAATGGATTTAATCTTTAACAAACTAAGGATGAGGATATGGATCTGATCATTAGAATTCCAGGGTCTATTTTAGACAAGATCAGATATCTTTCTATAAAATTCCACCTGAACTCATAATAGTTCAGGTGACTTGATACTATTTTGCAATATGGAAATTATTTGACTTAGCTTCTGATTCAAAAACTTGCATGTTTTGAGAAACTTCTTGTGTCACTCTTCGCACACAAGCCAACACTTAAAAATAACTAAAAATTTGAAAAACTCCCTTGTTTGGACGTAGTGAAAGTCTGAAGCAGATCATTGGTTTGAGTTCCCACCGCCGAGAAGGAGGAAAATGCCTCCTTTAAGGACGCGATGTCAACATGTTACCGCCTCGACGTTGCTCCATATCTATATTTCATATCTTTAGACGGAGCATTAAAGCGCATTTTAGCAGCTCAAGTGTCTTGGACGGTGCTCTACCTATAGTGTCGGAGCAAGAGCTTGAGTTTGTTTGGAGCGCCCCTTTTCACCGCATCGTGTTTTGGGGTTGTGAGCTCCTGGGTGGTGTCATGGACAGTACTATCTCGAAGTACTGGCGCCAGAGCCCCCTCGAGGAATGGTAACGGGAATGATGATCCCAACACATCTGTTGTAAGACTAAGCTAAAAATAAGCATGGGGGAGAAAAAAAAAATATATATATAAATAAATTAACATGCCCTTATAAATGTTGGCTTTTCACAAGCACAGCCACAAGGTTTTAAAGGATTTTGCAAGTTGAGAATCAGATTCATGAGCCAAAAAAATTCCTAAAAACAAACATTTCAAGTCATCTGAATTAACAAGGGGTTAATTTGAGAATTTTTTGGAAGATATATTGATCCCATTCTATCTAATGGTTGAATCCAAAAATAAATCCCGATGTTTATCTTTAACAAATCCCGTACCTCCAGTGTTTTTAATATACCAAGGTCCATTAATCTCTTTTTCTCCTCCAAAGTAAAAAAAAATTAGATTTCCCAAAAATTCCATTTTAAGTTTTGCTAAGAGACTAGCAAAAGATAAGCATGGGGGTGTGATAAACTCCAGTTTATCATCATTCTTATGCATTAAAACAAACCTAGCTCTTAGGATTTTACTCCGCAAACGGGTTTTTGGGCTGCATTTAGGCATAAATTAGGATAGGCATGCATTGCATTTTTTATTGTCGTTTTAATGTGTTTTTGTGAGTGTTAGGGATGTACAGATGCACAGATCCCTAAAACCCTAGCACTCAAGAAGGCAAATGGTGAAGGAGAAGCCCAGACTAGCTAGAACTCAGCCTAATCCAGCTCACCTCAGCTTGATCCAGCTCACCGCAGCTGGAACCTAGCTTACTTGAACTAGGGTTAGCTCATCCCAGCTCCATTCAGCTAATCTCAGCTGGATGGCAGCTCAAGAGAGTTCATCTCAGCTCACCCTAGCTCAAGTCAGCTCAGATCCAGCTCAACTTAGCTGAGTCTAGCTCATCTCAGCTCCCACTAGTTCACAGGGAGCTCTAGCTAGCTCAGTTGAGTTGACAGGAGTTCACCCCAGCTCAGATCCAGCTACATTCAGCTCCACTCAACTCCAGCCAGCTGAAGAAGAGTTCATCTCAGCTCAGGAAGCTCAAGTCCAGCTCCCGGGGACTCAGCTTAGCTCAACTCAGTTGAGCTAAGCTACCTTAGCTGCCTCAACCAGCTTGATTCTCCCCGGGAGCACCAGACCTAGCTCACCTCAGCTCATTTTGGTAGAAGCTAGCTCACTTTAGCTTGGCTTAGCAACTAGCAAAGAACTAGCAAGCTAAGCCAGCTAGAGTAGCCCCATGCCAGCCTCTTCAGCAGCAGCCAGCTCCAGCTCCAACTCCAGACTTCTTCTCCTCAGCTCCTTCCTCCAAACCCTAGCTCCAACATCTTCTCCTCTACTCCTCCATTAGCTAAGCTAGCTTAGCTTAGCTTAGCTTATCTTAACTATGCTCCAACTTCCTTGGCTTGTACCACCCCAAAAACCCACCTACCAACTCCACCCAACTAGCTCGACTTAAGCTCCACATAAGCTAACCTACTTGGCACCAACCTAACCTACCCACCACCTCCAAAAGACACCTAAAAGTGGCACCAAAAACTACCCATAACCACCCCTTAATGGCGCCACTTTTCCCTCCAAAATCCCCCCTCATCTCCACCACACAATCCTCCTTGAATCCATCTCCACCATCCACCTAACCCCCCTTCTAGAAGACCCCATGTTGGCGCCAACATGGGGGTGTCTCTCCACCACCAAAAGACACCAACACCACCATAACCACCCCCTTTAACACCCCTTGGGGTGGCGCCAACTCACCCTAGCCATAGGATCACCAACCACCCTTATCTTTCCATCCTAGTCCTCCATTTCAAGGGGTACCTTAACCCCCCATCCTACCCTATAAAAAGACCACTACCCACCACCATTCAAATCATCCTTGGCTAGTAATTTCACTCTCATATTCCACCAAGAAGCCCACGTCCAAGAGAGAAGAAGAAGAAGAAGATTAAGGGGATATTCTGTCCCCTTGGTGCCTTCCCCTCTTCCCTTCTCTCTTGGGTCACGCCAGCCAAAGGAGAAGCCAGGCAAGGAAGATCTTGGAGGAGATCTTGAAGGTGGTCACACCACCTTGGAGGAGTTTTTGAGGGTGGTGCACGCCCACCCCTTGGAGAGATCATTAAAGGTGGTAGCTTCCACCTTGGAGGAGCTCTCAAGGAAGGAGAAGAAGGAGGCCCTCTTTTCAAGCCAAGGAGCAGCTAGGCTTGGAGCAAGAAGATGCCCTCCTTCACCATTGTTGCAAGAGGATTTGTGTTTCTTTTCTTACTTTTAGATTTGTTTAAGTTCTAGTAGAAGCATTCCTCTACTTGTCCTTGAAAAGAACACTCATTCTACTCAATCAAATTGCCTTCTTTTTGCTTTTTATTGCAGTTGTTACTTTTGGTTCTAGCACTTGTTTCACCTCTTCTTCCTAATTACTCTAGGCCTCCACTTGCCTAGAGTGAGCTTAGGAAGAAGATATTTCTATCTTTTAAATTTTAGTTAAGCATTTATAGGTGTTAGTACTTTTCGTTACAATTCGCATTTTGCCCTCGTCTTTTCAAAATAAAAAAAAAATTTACATATTGAAAAATATCAAAAAGAAAGTTGAAATCTATCTGTAAGCAAGAGGATTAATTTTGTAATTTTTGCCTCCTTGGACGACCCTAGATACTCCCCTATCTGGGATATAAATTTAAGAGTTGATCGATTTTGCGCGTTACAACGACGTATTTAACAAACCGCGTGAAATCGCTATCAAATAGCTACTTTTTGAGGATCGATTTTGAAACCTCCCCATTAGATAACAATTCTTTGAGCGATCTACACTTTAGGTGGGAGGAAAATACACATGACAGTAGCTATGCATTGGATGAAGAAAGGTGGAAACCCGAGGAAGATGATGATAAGGTTGAGTATCCACCTGAATTATATTGGAGTCAAAAGAAGGGAATGATGGTACCATTGGAAGACCTCGACCCAGATGATAGTATTTTCGTGACATTTGATGAAGTGGGTCAAAGTCAAGTTGTTAATCCTACCCTCCCTTCTGATCACGATATGGAACTCAAACCCACCCTTAGGGAACCTAACCCTAAAGAAATTGACCTATCTGAGGAGTCTGATGTAACCAATGTAAATAATTTACCTCAGATAGAGCACCCTGGGGGATCTGCTGAGATATTAAATGATTCTAGACCTCGGGTACATGATGAATTGTGTGATGAGGAGGAAGAGGAATTATATGAGGGACCTACATTCAAGATTTGGAGTGACACTAAGGGTGATTATGTCTTATTTGAAGAGTTAGCCCCTGAGGATGTCACAAATTTGACCAAATTAGGTTTCCTTGGCACACCCATTGATGATATTTCTCCTCATGATAAAATGATGGAAAATTTGGAAGCAATTTCTAAGATTTATGTGGATTCACATATAGACTCCGGGGAAGATTTGAGTAAAGAACAAAAACCCGGGGATGACATTGATAGGATAATCCCTAGATCTGTTGCTTCCAACCTGCCTTCATTCCCTTCGAAGTCACCCTCTATTCGCTTATATCTGAAAGCGAAATTGTGACTCCTGATGAAGAGCAGGAAGATCCACGTGATGGTGCAAGGAATGCTAGGGATGAAATTGAGGATTTAGAAAGAGTGTTTGGGATGGACACCAAGCTGATTAAACCCAACCTAGATCTTATGGCCATCCCACAACCTCGTAACTTGGACACCCTAGATGATCCTTGCCTTAGAGAATTGCTCATTTTTGTTCTGACTAGGGGGCTTAACAGACCAATATTTTCTGTAATGGAGTATCGGGTATGGATTGATGATTTCTTTAGTCAGTCCATTACCCTGGGGGTTTATCTCTATACCATTCCTTCCCCATTCTTTTTGGAGGATCCTTGTCATCCTACCCCTACCCCTTTGGAGGTTATTTTAACTGTTTATCATTTAGAACCTCTTCTGGTGACCTGGGAAGATTTCATTCCCATTTTAGTTGGGCGAGCATTTGCTATCGGGATTCATCATCAGCTCGCCAACATCCTAGGTTACCTATTTTCTAGGCCAACTTTGCTTTGCTCATTTTTAGGGCCTATTTCTATAATTCTTGAACCTGATTTGCAGGTTCTTCGGCTATTCAGCCCAGCTTTGACCCAGGTAATATCCTTCTATGCAATGAGGACATTGCAGATTTTAGGCATGGGGGGGGGTGTACTTGGGGATATACATAGCATAATTGCATACATTTGTACATATAAAAAAAAAAAAAGGTTTTGAGCTTAACTGGCTAGATCTTGCCGTCTTAAGAAAATCAGAACTCTATGGTAGACTAAGTTAATTCTAGGGTCAAACTTTAGAAGCTAAATGAGCTACTAGCTTTAGACCTTTAGGGTCCTTTGTGGACTTAAAAACTTAAGTAGGAGTTAAGTTGCGGACCATTCCTCAAGAGGTTGAGAAAGGGAAGCTAGGGTTTGAGTTAAAAGGTGGGGTAGTACCTGGAGTCTTATTCTACCTTTTGATTTACGGGTCCTTGTAACCCAAGCATCCAAATTTCACACACTTGGTCTGGTAATCAACTTAATTTTCGTTTTTCTGAAAAGAGATTTGGCTCTCTTAATTTTGACTTAAGAGAGGCTTGAAAACACATTTTGATTGGAAGAGTTCCCGCCGCAGGAGAGGTCGAGCATATACTCACTTTGAGGATGCGATGATAACATATTACCTCCTCGGCGCTTGTCCCTTAGGATATCCATCCTACTAGGGGCATGTAAGCGCATTGCGCGGTTCAGGTACCATGGGCAGCCCTATCTCGAAGTGTCGATTGCCATAGGCCTGAATTCGCTTAAGAAATCCATGGGCGATACTATCTCGAAGTGTCGATTGCCAGGAGTTCTTGGGGTCGTTATGGGCGGTGCTATCTCGAAGCATCGAAAGCCAGGCACCCTTCGAGGTATGGTAATGGGGACAATGAATCCGACACAGACCGTGTTGATAGCTGATCTGAGGTTAGACTTAGAAGAATCAAACAAAAAAAAAAAAAGAAAAAAAAGGTATATATATATATATATGTATATAAAAAAAAAAAAACCTTTAAATCAAATAACTCAGACCAATACACAAGCACGGATGCTTTAATCTCAGGGATCATTAAACTTTAGGGTAGAGTCAGAAATCAGGGAAACTTGTGCCTGCAACTCGTCTTTAGCCAACCTAGTCTGTAACTTAGCAACTACTTAGGAACCTTGGGTCTAGAGCCTGAACTTAATATGCTTTTGAAGGAAGACTAAGTGAGTTAACAAGTCTACTTAGAGTGCTAGGTTTCGCTTAATTTTGCTAGGGACTAGCAAAAACTAGGCATGGGGGTATTTGATTAACCCATAGTTGTGGGCTATTTAAGTATTTAAATGCCTAAACATTAGGATAATTCTAACATTTATTTAGCATAAATTAGGATGTAAATAGATTAATTCATATTTTTAATTTAATTACATAATCCATGCATTGCATTCATATTTTAAGTGCATTTAGAATTAGCTTAGAATACCATTCATCTAATTAGTTAACTAATTAAGTACATTGTTTTAGTTAACATAAAACTTGAGGGTTTGTATATAAATAACCATAATATTTTAATAATATCCTTTATTCTTCTTCTCAGCAACGGCTCGGCTGCCGCTGCAACGCCTCCGGCCTCACTAAAAGCGCATTCATGGATCGGCGGAGAAGGTGGATCTGCTCCCACCTCTCCATTCAAATTTGTGCAGGCTGCTACAAAAGAAGGAGAGAGGATGCTGAGCGAGGGAGGCCTACGCCACCGACTGACCACTGTGCAGAGAGAACCTCTCTCTTCCACTCCACACTGCCAGCCTCTACCGTGGCGGCGAGTCTCCACCACCGTGGGCGTGTGGTGTGACAGGCCACACCGCCATCCGGAGCTCGCCTGCATTATCGTGAGCACCTTAGCGTGCAACTCCCTCGCCGTCGTCACCAACCACCACCGCCACAACAACCGTCACTGCAATCACCTTCTCATTCACTTAAGACGTCCGGAAAATTTCCCGGACGTCTGAAGGTACCCGCTCACCTGCGATCACCCGCCCATCTCACCGTTCACGCCTGCACCACCACCCCCGCGCCTGCGCCTTCATCCGTGCGCACCCACGCCTGCAGCGCCACCCACCAGCCTCCAGCGCAACCGCGCCCACCATCAGCCTTCGCCATCTCCACGCGCCTGCAGCTCACGCCATCTCCACACACTCACCGGCTGCAGCGCCCTCCTCCAACCGCGCCTGCAGACCCGCACAACCGAGCACGCCTCCTCCCGCGCCTGCCGCTTGCAAGCGCCATTCACTCGCGACTGCAGAGCCCTTCGCCCACGCACCTGCACCCTCCAACAGCGCCTGCAGTCCACGCCGTTCACCACTGCGCCTGCAGAACCGCCAGCAGTGCCCTCCGCAGACCCTCCGCAGCGCACGCCATCCTCCAACCGCGCTGCAGCACCCTCCGCCGCGCTTGTAGAACCGCCTGCAGCACCCTCTTCCCCGCGCCTGCAGACGAACGCCTGCCACGCCAGCCGCAGCAGTGCCCACGGCAGCGGCAGCAACCACCCCCGCAACAGCAACAGGCGGCAGACTTCACGCCAACTGGCTGCGCAAGCTGCCGGCTGCAGCACCTCCGCCGGAGCTCGTCTGGCCACCTCCGGCTGCCGCACGACTCGCCGCCACCACCGATTCGAAGCCCTTGATCCAAGGGACCTCCTCCGAGCTTCCCGCGCTCGGCCATCGGCTCCTCGTCGCGCGAGACAACGGGGAAAAATTCCCCTGTTTTGCTACAGTAAAACGTTAATTAAAATTTACATTTTCTGCCATTGCCACATCTTAATCATATTCTATTGACTCTGCATTGCGGAAAATATCCTGTAGTTTCTCATAATTGCCATTTCAGCATTGTTTCTTGCTTAAACCTTAATCTAATGGCAATCTTGGCTTGGTTCTTGTCCAAATTGACTACGAACAAACTTTTTAAGTGGCACGAATTTTAATACGTTATTGCCTCCCTGTGGATACGACCCGCTCCTCTGCGAGTGGTTATTTCTTGTTAAAAATTGATTAGTCGATTTTTCCACCACATTAAACTACAAATGACTTAAAAGCGAAAGATCGACCAGTCAGCAATGAACTCACTCTACTGTGCACTTAGCTCGGAGGAATTCAACCGCATCAGCCAATGCAAAACCACCCACGAGATATGGAGAACCTTGGAGGTAACTCACGAAGGTACGTCTAGAGTTAAATCCTCAAAGATAAATTTGTTATTGTAGGAATTCGAAGCCTTTTTTATGAAGGAGAATGAAAGGCTTGGGGACATGTACACCCGATTCATGTTAATCGTGAATAGCCTCAAGTCTTTAGGAAAGACATTTATAAAGGGGGAGCTTCAAGGGAAGCTCTTTCATTCCCTTGGACCCGAGTGGGAGCAAAAGGTAACGGCAATAGAAGAAGCCAACCAAGTAGAGGATCTAGACATGGAAAATCTACTTGGGAATCTCATGGCTTATGAATAAAAAATGGAGCAAAAGAAGAAATCAATCTCATCGGAGCCAAAGAAGAAGACCTTAGCCTTCAAAGCTACTTCGGATGATGAGGTAAGTACCGATGATGAAGAATTTGTTTTATTAGCTAAAAATTTTAAAAAATTTCTCAGAAATAGAAAAGATATCAAGGGAAGGAAAAGAGAGGAAGAACCTCTAATTTGTTATAATTGCAAAAAGAGAGGTCACATAAGGAAAGATTATCCCTTACTCAAATGGGATGATGAGAAGATACCCAAGAAGCCTTCCGACTACAAGAAGATCTCCAAGCCGAAGGGATTCAAGAAGAAGGCATTTCAAGCAACGTGGGATGACTCTACCTCCGAAGAAGAAGAGGAGGAAACAAATGAAGAAACGGCAAGCTTGGGATTAATGGCAGCAAATGATGCTTCTGGGTCTGAATCTGAGGAACCTGTGGTAAACTCCTATTCCTTAGATGAATTACAAGATGCTTTTGATTCACTATATGTAGATCTTAAGAAAACAAAAACCAAAAGCAAGGTTTTAAAAGAAGAAAACTTAGAAAATAAGAAATTAATCAATGATCTTGAAGACAAGAATCTAATTCTTACAAAAGAAACCATTGTCTTAAATATGCAAATAAGAAATCTAATGATTGAGAAGGAGTCATTAACAAATGATTTGTATACGGTAATGAGTGAACAAAAAATTCTAGATAGAGAAGAATTACTCAACAAAATCCATGTGCTTGAAAAATCAAACTCCTTTAAAAAGGATGAAAATAGCTTACTTAGAGTAGAGATTAGGGTACTAAAAGATAAACTAGACATAATGAAAATAGAGATAAATCATCTCAAAGAAGAATCAAATCAACTTCTTGAGGACCTAACCAAATTTACAAAGGGGAAAGATAACTTGGACAAGCTCATTGCCCATCAAAAAGCTTCCTCAAGTAAATTTGGACTAGGCTTTTATGAACCTAGTCAAAGTGAGCTGAAAAAGGACCCCCCTCTAAAGGAGACCACTAACAAATACGAATCCACATTACAATGGATACCGAAAAGACAACTCTCACTTTGTTTTGTAGGGATGAAAGGGCATCATAATCTCAAAAATTGGATATACAAAATGAAGGATAGACGACTCAAATTAGAAAGACCTATAGAAACACCAAGTCACCAATGAAGATCTTTTGTAGGAGGAAGGAGGTCTACAAGAAAGAAGACAAGGAGACCATCGCCACCAAGGAGGCCGATGGGTGATGGACTCCGGATGCTCCAAACATATGATGGGAGACAAGCATCGATTTTTGGACCTCCAACCTACGGATGGAGGAATGGTTACATTTGGCAACAACCACAAGGGCCATATTATTGGCCTTGGTAAAATAGGTAACCCTCTCTCTTCCATCTAAAATGTTTCTCTAGTTAAAGAACTAAAACATAATCTTTTAAGTGTCAGTCAAATTTGTTATAAGAGCTTTAAAGTAGTGTTTACTTCAAAAATGTTTCAAATTATGCATGCATTAACCAATGAAACCCTTCTTAAGGGAACTAGATTTAAAGACATTTATGTCATATAATTTGATAAAAATGGCACTTATGAATGTCTTATAGCAAATGATGAGTTAAGTATATGGCATAGAAGACTAGGACATGTTCATATGAAGCTGGTTCAAAAACTATCTAAACATGAACTAGTCTAAGGTCTTCCTAAAGGAAAATTTTTAAATGAGCCTATCTGTGATTCATGTAAATTAGGTAAAATTATGAAATCTAGTTTTAAAAGCAAAGAAGTTATATCCACATGAAGACTTTTAGAACTACTTCACTTAGATCTGTTTGGACCTACAAAATATGAGAGCCTTAGTGGATGCAAATATTGCCTTGTAATTGTAGACGATTTTCCGAGGTTTTCATGGGTCTCTTTCTTGAGATCCAAAGGAGTGTTTTCCGTCTTTTCTATTTTTTGTAGGAAAGTTCAAACTGAAAAAGGCTACCAAATCACTCGTATCCGTAGTGATCATGGGGACGAGTTTGAAAATTCCTTGTTTGATGATTTTTTTCAAGAGTATGGTATTGCTCATGAGTTTTCTTTTCCTTGAACACCTCAACAAAATGGGGTGGTTGAGAGAAAGAACCGTACTCTTCAAGAGTGTGCTCGAACATTGCTCATAGACTCGGGGTTACTGAAGTACTTTTGGGCTGAGGTGGTTAACACAGCTTGTTACATGTTAAATTGCACCTTAATTCGATCCAGGTTGCGAAAAACTTGTTTTGAACTATACTATGGGAAAATACCCAAAATTAGTTATTTTAAAGTTTTTGGATCTCGATGTTTTGTTTTGAATACCCGCTCTAATTTAGATAAATTTGATGCCAAAGGTGAAGAAGCCATCTTTATTGGTTATTCCTCATGTAGTAAGGCATATCGGGTTTTTAACAAGGCCACATTAATAGTGGAGGAAACCCTCCATATTTCCTTCGATGAATCTCCTCACTCCTCCTCCATTGACCGAGTCAATATGGATGATGAAGATGATTCTACTATTGATGTGTCTAACATTCCAAACTCCAATATCCATAATCTTCCAAAAGATTGGATATATCAAAGGGATCATCCCGAAAGTCAAGTCATTGGAAGTGTTTCTGATGGCATTAAAACCCGATCTCGTTTTAGTTGCTCTTTTGGTCTCTCCACCTTTGTATCTCAAGTTGAACCCAAGAGTGTCGAGGAAGCGTGCTCCGAAGAACCTTGGATGATGGCTATGCAGGAGGAACTCAACCAATTCCAAAGGAATGAAGTCTGGGATCTAGTACCTAAGCCTGAAGGGCAAACGGTAAGAGGTACCAAATGGGTATTCCGGAATAAGTTGAATGAATCCGGTACGGTCATTTGGAACAAGGCTCGGCTAGTAGCACAAGGGTACAACCAAGAAGAAGAAATTGATTTTGATGAGACCTATGCTCCCGTAGCTCGACTTAAATCAATTAGCATGCTTCTTGCTTATGCTACCTTTCTTGGCTTTAAACTCTTTCAAATGGACGTTAAGAGCACATTTCTTAACAGATTCATTAAGGAGGAAGTTTTTGTAAAACAACCTCCTAGTTTTGAGTCTCATGATAAGCCTCATTTTGTCTATAAATTAAACAAGGCACTATATGGTTTAAAGCAAGCTCCTAGAGCTTGGTATGAAAGGCTTAAAGACTACTTGTTAGATGCAAAATTCTCTATAGGGGAACCTGATTCCACATTACTCATTAAAGGAAAAGGAAAAGACATTTTATTAGTTCAAATATATGTAGATGATATTATATTTGGTGCTACTAATGAATCTATGTGTAGAAAGTTTTCAGAAATTATGCGTGAAGAATTCGAAATGAGTTTGATGGGTGAACTCAAGTTTTTCTTAGGCTTGCAAATCACTCAGCTTAAAATTGGAACCTTTGTGTGTCAATCAAAATACATAAAGGAGATGCTGAAGAAATTTGAAATGACCAAAAGTAAAAGGAAGAACACTCCTATGAGTGTCACAACTTCTCTAGACTTGGACAAATCAGGTATGCCCATAGATCAAAAGCTCTATCGTAGCATGATTGGATCTTTACTGTATTTAACTTCCAGTAGGCTTGATATTTTATTTAGTACCTGCTTACGTGCTAGGTTTCAATCAAACCCTAAACAATCATACCTAAATGCTGTAAAATGAATATTTAGGTATCTAGTTGACACATCTGATTATGGCTTATTCTACCCTAGGAGTCCACAATTCAACTTAGTTATATATAGCAATGCAGACTACATAGGTAGCCGCACCGATAGGAAGAGTACTAGTGGGACATGCGAATTCTTGGGCGAATCACTAGTCTCTTGGTTCTCAAAGAAACAATCTAGTGTAGCCTTATCAATTACGGAAGTTGAATACATAGCCGCCGCACTAGCATGTTCCTAAGTGCTTTGGATGAAAAATACTTTGAAGGATTTTAACTTGATATTTAATAAGATAAAAATATTATGTGACAATACTAGTGCTATCAACCTCTCGAAAAATCCCATACATCACTCTCGCACAAAACATATTGATGTTCGACATCACTTTTTGAGAGATAATGTACTTAAGGGAGAAATCGAGGTTGAATTTATTTGTATTGAATTGCAATTGGCTGATATTTTCACTAAACCATTGAATTATGATCGCTTTAATTATATACATAGGAAACTAGGTATATGTAACGTAAGTGATATTTTAAGAATTTAGTGATTTAATGGAACTTCCTTTGTCATGAGCATAGATGGAGCCTTGACTTTACTAAGTTAGAAGCCTTCATTCTCAGTTCAAACATCAAAATGCACATTCTATGCAATATCAAGTGTCTGATTAAACTATCAGACATCTTATACGTAAAAATTCGTCGTTTGAAGATCTGGGACAGACGATGATTTTATATATCAAAAGAGCTGATAAAAGAGCTATTTCAGACGTCTGTCATCATTCATAGACGTCTGGGCCATCATCCAGATGTGTTAGCAGACGTCTATCTGTGAGTCAGAACATGTATTATGAGTCGGACGTCTGATGCTGTGGTTAGACGTCGTATAGGTCGTCTGGCAATGAAATCGAACAACCCTGTAACTTTAGAGTAAAATCCAGGAAGGTTTGTCTGCAGAAATCAGACGTCTAATTTTAGATTTAGACGTCTTGTATGTTGTCTGATATAGAAATCAGACGACAACCTGGAGAATAAATCATTTTCCAGGGAGGGATGCTTGTAGAAATTAGACATCTAATTTTTAAATTAGTCATCTGGTGTATCGTCTAATGGTTAAAATAGACGACGCCATCAAAAGGGCTAAAATCCCAAAAGTCCAATCTCGACATCTGACATCGTCTCCAGATGTCTGATCTGGGAAAAATCTGCAGTTCGCGTATGTTCTCTGGATGGTTTGAAATGCAAATCTCCCCAACTTCAGGGGGAGACTTGCTCCAAGACCTTGGGATATAACATCCCCTTCGCAAGGTCCCACTCCCCTCTCCGAAATCCCTACCACTCTCCCTCCCACTCGATGGCCCACAGCAGCAATTGACGACCTTCCTCTTGCCGCCAGACGACCGTCGTGCCTCCTCAACGACTGGTGGAGCTGCTTCTCCTCTGCGCGCGTCCTCCCTGCTTCTCAATTGCACATTTGGAGGCCTCCCCCCTCCCGTGGGTATACTCTCTCAACTTTTAGGGCATCTCCACCTTTTTTTTTTTTTTTGCCCACGATCACCTTTGCCCTTGCTGCATCTTGTTCTCCTTCTTGATTCACTCGGCCTACTTGCGTATTTCATGGCATTGTTAACCCTAGAACCTAAACTCTTGGTCAAGCCAACATTGTTAGCCCTAGCTGCATCTTCTATGGCAAGGGTATTACCTCACGAGATTCAAGCCGACATTTTAGTGGCTTGAATCCAAAGGTATATTGCCACAACTCATGGTAGGTTGTATTGCCTCAAGGCATACTGCCACATGTTTTTATCAATGATGATTGCAAATCTATTGATTGAATCTGTGTTGTTGAAGTCTATTGGTTGAATGTTGTTTGGTTGAATGTTTTTGTATGGATGTTTTTGCAGGTATTCTATCCTCAAAACACCACCCTTTTCTTCCAAAACCTAACCCCCCATTCCACCAAATATGCCTCCCCATAGGAAGCAAGCTGAGGGCTCTTCCACCTCTTCTTCCACCTATTTGGCAGATCAGCTGCGGGGTGACATCGCTAGGCAGCGATTTCGTCGCTTCGCGAATGCCAAAGTTAAATGCCCTTGTTTTATTGTTTGGAATGTTTTTTCTCATTTAAACCTTCGAGAACACTTCGAAACTCTCCATCTCTTCCAATATTTTGACTATCAATTCCACTCTGGCATTGGAACTCTTGGTGTGTTCCCTGATCTTTGCCGTCTCTTTTATTCCAACATTGTTGAGGACTACAACAACGATGAACTTGAACTCCATACCCGCTTATTTGGTCGCGAAATCCACATCACATCTGAAATAATTTTCGATCTTCTAGACATCCCCAATAAGGGAAATGACTTCAATGACATTCTGAGGCAATATGACTCAGAAGTCATCAATCAAGAGTTAATCCTCCCAGAAAAATATGTTGAAAATCTTGGCACCCTACCTTGCAAAAATATCAAACCCCTTCCACATCTACTCTCTCGCATTTTTGGGTGGGACCTCCTAAATAAATCGGGAGGTTTTGATTACATCTCGCGCCAACACAAGGCGCTTCTTTTTGCGGCCGTCCATCATATTCCTTTCAATTATTGCCACCTCATTGTTCGCATTATGAATGAGGACCATGGGGCATCACTTCCGTTTGGGTCTATTCTATCCAAAATTTTTTCAACCCATCGGATTTCCATAACTGACCAGGCTATTGACAAGAAGATTGAGCCTTACAACCGGGCCACAGCCGCCAAGATGCATATACTTAGGGAGCATCTTGAGCCTGCCGATGAGCCCATTGAAGAAGAGCCCCTTCCACCCTTTCCAGGCTTCCATGAACCATGGCCCCTTCAAATAGAAGCTCCCCACTCGAGCTTTGAAGAAGCATGGGATCCGGTCACAGATTCCCTCTCCTCCGACATCTCCCTCCTACTACATCGAAACGGCGAGATGTACACCTACATGGGAAGCATGCACCGTGGCATCGATGAACTTAGATCAGACGTTCAAATTTGCAGATGGGACACGGACCTGCTCGTTGCCGCCTCCGCCAAGATCAAGAAGAATAGTTTTGTGCTTCTATTTTTGTTTCTTTTTTCCTTTATTTCAAGTTTGTATTAAGGGGCCTTGACCCCATACTTAATATTTTTTTGGGAACAATAGCTAGTTCTTGCTTAAATGTTTCTATTCCTAATCAATTTTCTTTAATGCTTTGTCATCTTTTAAGCATGCAATTTTGTAGATGCCAGTCTTGTAGTTTGGGTTTCAACTCCTTTTAAGTACCCTTCATGATGATATTCAAAAAGGGGGAGAATAACGTAGGTAAGAACCTAGGGAATAATATAAAAACAAAAATAGATATAGACTACTGAGTACAACTTTTAGGGGGAGAAAATAAGAACCTACAGCTAGTTTTTGAAAATCATCAGAAAGGGGGAGATTGTTAGTTCAACTACTCATATATAATATTTTGATGATTTTACAAAATGAAGAAAATGAAATAAAAAATAAGCATAGCATATTGTTTCTCTCTATAATAACATATTTGCAGGTTTCATAAAGTTTTTCAAGATGGTCGATTAAAAGCGTGAAGACAAGTAGCATAAGTATTAGGTCATAGGCTTTTTCATGTAAACTTTCAAAGGTTGTAATTTTCATTTTGTTTGAGTCTAGAAATGTTGTAAGGAGCCCCCAAATATAACCTATAAATAGCTAACTTAGGCTCTCTACACTTGGGATAAATTAGAAACAAAAACCTAACACTTAGACTCTTATCAGACGTCTAGAACAATGCTCAGACATCTGATTTTCCACTTTAAGACGTCTGACATTTGTCTCAGATGTCTAACTTCCTATAGTTCAGCCTTCAGCTTTTGTCTTCATGAACATCAGTCGAAGAACTCCTCTATCAAACGTCCATAACCTCATCCAGTCGTCTAATACTTTACCTGGATGCCCTCATACTAACCGTTAGACTAAGCACCTATCTTCGTTCCATAGGTAACGGGCAAAAATGTATTTCCAGATGTCTGGACACGCTTCCAGACGTCAACCTTTGGACCATTGCCCATGTATTTCTGTGTGTATCTCATTACGCCCATAAAATCTTTTGTCAAAAAGCGTAGCGAAGACTTTTTTGGTTTCCAGACGTTTGGTGATTCCTTCAGACATCCATAATGACGTCCGATCCTTTAAATCTAGAACCCTGTTTGGATCTGATGAAAACAGGAACCCTTTATTTGACGTCCAATAACCTAACCAGATGTCTTATGTGAAAATATCAGACATCCTTCTTTCGATCCAATGGAGTCAGTTCAAGATGGCCTACAGTATTAGACGACCAAAATTATAATCAGACGTCCTATAAGACGTCTGATCCTAAAATTAGAAGTCTTATATTGCTGTCAGACTCATCATTACCCTGATTTGTGGTGGATTTTGTCCTAATCTCTGGGATTTGTCTCCAACGGCTAGGAAAACTCTCCCAAGTGTTCTTGAAGGTTCCAAATTTGCCTATAAATAGACTACAACTCCTCTTAGGCAAAATACACCTCTTGAGATACAATTCCCTTAGAAAAATCACTTGCTTACTACTCTAAGCTTCATCTTGCCCTTGTGCTGTGCCAACACTCTGATCAAAGGACAAATCGATACTTCCGGCTCACTCCGTTTTGCAAATCCTCAGGGAGTTCCTTTTTTGCTCAGTAGATAAGAAAGTAATTAAAGTATTGGGGTGCTCTATAGGTGTTATTTTACTTCTTATTTTTGTACTTTGGGTATCCGGCCTGTCGGGTCCCCGTCTCTTCATTTTGAAGGGAGAAACCTTCATTTAGGGATCGGAGGTGGGATTTGTAATTGAGGTACACTACCCTCATTTAAGTATTGTGGTTGGTGGATTGATCACCTTGTGATCGAAAATCCTAAGTCAAGGGATTGGCTTAGGTGGTGGTTTTCACCCATCTTGGGTTTCCACCTAAAAATCTGGTGCCACCTTTTGTGATTGAATTTTTTGCATTGCAATATAATATAATTTCACTATTCACCCCCTTCTAATGCAATTTCAATGGGTTCCAAACTGGGGCCTTTGATCCTAGTTTTACTAGCCCTTCTTCATCCTCATCTCGTGAGGATGTTCAAGCTCTGCAAGAGAATGTTTGGTCCAACCCTTACTCGAATTCCTATAATTCTGGTTGGAAAAATCATCCTAACTTCTCTTGGAAAGATGAGGGGTAGCAGACCCAATATCTACCCAACAACTATGTACCACAAAAATCAATGGGTCTAGGTAATGTATATACTCAGTTGCCTTTGAATCAGGTTAATCAGTCCATGTGGAATGCTCAACATCCTGACGAGTAGGCTGATTTAAACTTGAAGTTGGTATAAATGCAAGGGTCAATGCTCCAGCTCAAGCAACAAATGAAAACTTTGCTGGATACCTTGCAATCCGGACTTGGTGCAAATAACCGATAGCCCAGATCTCTACCATCACAACCTATACCAAACCCAAGGAATGTACAGAATCGAGGCGCTGGGCCTCAAGGGTTTGGTAATAATGGGACGTCATATGCTCAAGCTCATGCTATCTATCAGGCTATCCCAACCCCTCCTAGAGCGAACCATGTTCCTGCCATAATCAACCGGGAGCCTTCTGTTTTGCCCAACCCTCCCAATGACACTAACCAATAGCATTTTTCCACTAAAAACACCATCACCTTGAGGAGTTGTAGTAGACACAAGGGACCTACCCAACCCCATGTCAACCCCATTAGGCCCCGTAGCAAAAATTCCACACTTCCAACGAAGAATGTGATCAACAAATCATCAGAGTCTGATTCGGGAGTATGTTGCTGTTATATGGGCAAATAGAAAAAGTCAGAGGAGAAATTGGAGGAAAGGATGTCCTTACTTCAAGCTTTCAAATTGACAATTATTTTACTCCTCGCTGCTATCAGATCAATCCCAGCCTATGCCATAGGTTTACTGAATGCATATAAAGAAAGGCATAGAGCGAAATCTAAAATCAATAGGAGAGTAGTTTTGTTCGATAACACAAGCACACTGATCCTAAACAAGCTACCTCCTAAGAAGCAGGATCTGAGAGCCCCGCTAATTTCCTGCACAATAGGAAACATTACTTCTAACCGGGCCCTCCTCGACTTGGGTGCTTCCATTAATGTGATTCCCACCTCACTACATATGGAATTAGGTCTAGGCTACCTAGAACACACTGACATAACCTTGCAGTTAGTCGATAGATCCATTACAAAACCAAGGGGTATTTTGGACGATATTTTAGTCAAGGTTAATGATTTGCATTACCTTGTTGATTTCATGGTCCTGGACATGGAAGCCCCAAAATAGCTCAACCACACCCCGATTATTTTGGGAAGACCTTTCCTGGCTACTGCCAAGGTGAGGATTGATTGTGAATCGAAAAATATAGAAATGGCCTCACGGGATAAGACAAATCGATTCAATATTTTTGAGGTCTCAAAGAAGAATAAAATTATGTGTTGTTTGATGAAGGAGCTTGGTAGAATAGAGGAAGTAATGGTCATACATACTTTAGACAACCTTTTAATGGCCAACTCAACCTAAACTCAGGAAGAAGATCACACGGTTGCAGAAATAATTGAGGACCAAGCAAAAACACGACCAATTGTAGCAACACAGGATGAGGAAGATATACATAAATCTGAAATTTGTTGGATGATTCACGTGATCAAGTTAAAACCTAACAACATCCTTATCCTGAATGCTTAGAGTTTGAGGTCCAACTTGTGGGTGGGAATCTTGATGATCAGAATAGTTGGTTTAAGAACCCAGAGTGTGAGGATGAAATTGAACATTAGGGAAGAACTCTTCAAACAATAGGTATTCTAGAGTACCCACAAACCCCCATCTCATCACAAAACCCTCATCGTCCTTTTTCACCCTAGCATTGTACAAATTCTATACCCAACCATACTTCCTCTGTAATAAATCAACCAAACTCCTATTGGAGACCATTTGGTCTCTCCCTGCACCACCGGTTTGCCACTTTCATTGATCATCTCTTTGGCAAGCCCATTTTCACCCTCTAGGAACCATACCTGGGGGCCCGGAAATTGTGTTATTGTGGCCTCAATGTTTAGTTATTTTTTATTGAGGACATTGCCTAACTAAAGGCACTTAACTCAGCACATGTAAAGACTATTCTAAGCTGACGAGAGTCTCATGGAAACCAGGTGCTATTCTTCCACTTCTACTCTCCTGCATGCTTTCATTTTTCACAATGAGGACATTGCAATAGCTAAGAATAGGAGGTGGACATATTTTATAACCTTTTTGTTAGCTATAACAATAATTTCCTATTATTTGATTTTAAAAAAATAAAAAAATTGAAAATTCAAAAAGATAAGAAAAAGGAAGAATTAGGAGAAGAGAACTTAGGCATTTGGAAGTTATTAACTTTAGGAATTGATACGATAAGACCTAGATACATAGACTCTTCAGGTCTTCGGGCTTAATTAACCTGGGTGTCCACTCGAATGTTGACTTAGTCTCAAGTCCTCGCCAATTAAAATTCATTTTAATTTGGTAAATAAGTTGCGATGATAAGTATGCGACTTATCAACCTACCCTCTGATTTGGGGGGACTTTAAACCTAAGCATCTGCACACTTTCTTCACTGACTCACTTTTCAGTGGTTTCTTCGGAAATTGGGTAGCTAATGAACTATCTAGGGTGGTATGGCTGGCAAGTTGTCAGTGGTAATAGCTCATCGGCCAGTTGTCTAAAGCCCAGTCACAAGACCATTTTTATTGTACTGCCTTTAGGTAAATCTTAGATCAGGGAAGCTGCCTACCTAAAAAAAATAAAGAAAAAAAAGAAAAAGAAAAAAATAGAAAAAGGAGAAAAAAATAAAAAAATAATAAAAAACCACACTTCACCGCACGAATATGGCTACAAGTTGTCGTGGGTAACAGCCCATTTGCCGGTTATCTAGAGCCCAACTCACAAAAATGCACAATAATTCCCAAAACACTTGGGGAAGAAGTAGGGAAGAAGAATAAACCGGAGAGATATACACTGGATTTGCCCTTGTGTTGACCCCATAAACAAAAGTAGGGAGAAAGCTACCGTTCGGAAAGATAAACCTCTAGTCAAGGTCACCAAGGGTCGTAGAAATCTGAAGTCCGTTTTAACAGCCGCTTAGTGAGTCTTTCACTCTTTTCACTAGATGCTTAGCACTTAAAGTCCTTTACAAGTCTTGGGCGGGTTGGGTAGCCATAGAAAGTTATCCTGGAACTCTCAAACTCAAAAAGTCCAAAAAGAAAAAAAAAGAAAAAAAGAAAAATAAAAAAAACTGTATCTTACCTTTTCAAATAAGGCGAGGACTTGGGTGGTCTGCATTCTGGCAGACACCCGGGCACTGTTGACTTTTCGTTGTTTAGGACCTTAGTTGAAATTTTCCATTGCTAATAAATGACCTAGGACTAAGCGATCTAATCTTAATTTTGTTTTTATACATAGCATGTAGTGTAATTTTGCTAGGGACTAGTGTTGCTGATTTTACGCGGTTTGTAAAATACATCATTGTAATGTGAAAAATCGATCAACTCTTAAATTTATGAACCTAGATAGTGGGGTATCTAGGGTCGTCCAAGGAGGCAAGTTTGCAAAAATTATATCTCTTACTTCGAAAATGGAATTCACCTTTCTTGTTGGGTCTTTTTCAATATATCATTTTTATGTTTTTGAAATTAAGGCAACATGCAAAGTTGTTGGCGGGAAAAATTACTATTATCCTCTTTCTAAGCTCAACCTAGACGTGTGGAGGCCTAGGCTAATTAGAAAGGAGGAGTGAAACTACACTAAAGAGAAAGCAAGGTAATGCAATAAAAAGAGTGCAACAAGAAATCAAGGCAACTTCTTTCTTTTTTTATTAAAGGAAATTATCTACTAGTAGATGAATGCTTCTACAAAAAAATTGAAAAACAAAATAAAGACAAATCCTTTAGATGATGATGGTGATGAAGAGGATGAAGCTCTTCTTGCTCAAAGCCTAGTAGCTCCCAGGCTTGAAAAGAAGGCCTTCAGCTCCTTCCATCTATAGCTCCGCCAAGATAATGTCCTTCAAGTCACACCCTTAAGGGGCGTACCCTATGCTTCTCTCCAAGGGTGGACATCCACCCTAAGTCCTTCTCCTTTGCTTGGCTGTCCGCCTTGAAGTAGAAGATTCCTCCTCCTTGGTGTGGCAATAGAAAGAAGAGAGTGGGGAGAAGAAGGCACCAAGGGGGCTGGTGATGTGTCCCCTTAATCTCCTTCTCTACTCCTTCTTCTTGGCCGTAGATATAGGTAGGTCTAAGGTGGAATAAAACACTAATGGAGGATGAAGAAAATGTGGGAAGTTAGGTGGGTATATATAGTGTAGGAATGGGGGCATAGGTGTCTCTTGGAATTGATGGCTAGGATAGGATATGGGGGTAGTTGGGGATCCTTGGGCTAAGGATAAATGGCACCACCTAAGGGGTGCTAAGGGGGGTAGTTATGCCTTTGGTGCCCTTTAGAATTGGTGCCAAAATGGGCCTTCTAGAAGGCTATTATATTAGGTGGCACCACCTTAACGTTCTATAAGGGGGGTATGTGGATGGCTAGGATGGGTTATGTGGGTAGGTGTTGGGTGGATAAAGGGGCTAAAAGTTGGCACCAAAAGGGAGGTGGTTAGGGTTAGTTTTGGCACCAACTTTTGGTGTCTTTTGGTGGCTAGTTGAGGGGTGAAAGGTGGTGAAGTGGTGGCGCCAAAATGAGTAGGGTGGAGTTAGCTTAAGTAGGCTTAGGTGGACTTGGAGTGGAAGGTTATGTAGGTGGAGTTAGGGTTAGGTTTTTGGTGCCAGGGAGGTGGATGCTAGCTAGGCTAAGCTAAGCTAAGCTAAGCTAGCTTAGCTAGCAATGGAGTAGAGGAGGAGGCAATGAAAGATAGGGTTTGTGGAGAGGAGCTGGGCAGAAGACATCTAGAGCTGAATTGGAGCTGGCAGCTGCTGAAGAGGTTAGCATGGAGCTACTCTACCTGGTTGAGCTTGCTAGTTCTTTGTTAGCAGGTAAGCCAAGTTAAAGTGAGCTGGCTTCTACTAAAAATGAGCTGAGGTGAGGTAGGTCCGGTGCTCCCGGGGAGGATCAAGCTGGTTGAGGCAACTAAGGTAGCTTATCTCAATTGAGTTGAGCTAAGCTGAGCCCCCAGGAGCTGGACTTGAGCTTCCTGAGCTGGAATGAAGTCATCCTTAGCTGGTTGGAGTTGAGTGGAGCTGGATGTAGCTGGACCTGAGCTAGGGTGAACTCCAGTCAACTCAACTAAGCTAGCTATAGCTCCCTATGGACTAATGGGAGCTGAGATGAGCTAAACTCAGCTAAGTTGAGCTGACCTGAGCTAGGGTGAGCTAAGATGAGCTCTCATGAGCTGCCATTCAGCTGAGATGAACTGAATGGAGCTAAGATGAGCTAACCCTAATTCAGGTGAGTTGAATTCCAACTATGGTGAGCTAGATCAAGCTGAGTTCCTGCTGGTGAGAGCTTCTCCTTCACCAGTTGCCTTCCTGAGTGCTAGGGTTCTAGGGATCTGGCAATTTGTTTATCCCTAACACTCACAAAAATGCATCAAAAAGATAATAAAAAATACAATGCATACCTAACCTGATTTATGCCTAAATGCAACCCAAAAACCCATTTGCGAAGCAAAATCCTAAGAGCTAGGTTTGTTTTAATGCATAAGAATAATGATAAACTAGCGTTTATCACACCCCCATGCTTATCTTTTGCTAGTCTCTTAGCAAAACTTCAATTTTTTACAAAAC
This sequence comes from Thalassia testudinum, assembly GCA_037157565.1. NCBI lineage: Eukaryota > Viridiplantae > Streptophyta > Magnoliopsida > Alismatales > Hydrocharitaceae > Thalassia > Thalassia testudinum. Next base: position 20,145,435 of record JAZHRO010000014.1, read on the forward strand.
AAAATTTTTGGGTAATCTAATTTTTTTGACTTTTGAGGAGAAAGAGATTATGGCACATAGGTTGATCCAAGCATAGGCGATATGGGATTTGTTAACGATATACATCAGGATTTGTTTTTGGATCCAAAAATTAGACAAAATGGGATCAATATATCCTCCAGAAATTTTGCAAATTATCCCCTTGTTAATTTTGATGACTTGAAATTTCTATTTTGAGGATTTTTCTAGCTCTTGAATCTGATTCGCAACTTACAATATCCTTTAAAACCTTGTGTCCGTGCTTATGAAAAGCTAACATTTATAAAGGCGTGTTTTTTGTTTAAACTTTTTTTTTCTCTCCCCCATGCTTATTTTTAGGTTAGTCTTACAATAGATGTGTCGGGATCATCATTCTCATTTCCAATCCTCGAGGGGGCTTGATGAGAGCCTCATCATGAGCTCTAACTAGCTAATTTGACCTAAGAAAGAGAGTAAGAGCTCCTATATAACCTAGTGAAGGACCTAATTCAAGGAATAAGGGTTTTGAGAAGAAAATAAGAAATAAAGGTTAAAACTGTAATTTCACCATTGCAGTACATAAATGGGATTTATTAAATTCCAAACATAGGTCAAATGGTCTGAATAAGATAAAAAGTGGGTTGGTTCAGTCAGAAATGGGCTATTATGCAATCCAAGAATTAAATGACATTCTGCAACCCTAAAACTGACCCGCTTAATTCAACAAGGTTCTGGTCAGGATAAAAATCAATTGAACCCTCTAAAATTCATGGAAAAATATCCCTAAGGGTTTAGAACCTTCAAATTAGCCTTTAAAACCTATTTTGACCTAAATTGGGATCCTAACTCATTAATTGACCTGATTTGGGTTTTTGTGCAAAATGTCTAGTTAAACATGGTCAAATTTAAAATCCAACTTCACCATTGGATTCCTTAGGTCCAAATTGGGTTTGTACCAAAATTTGGACCTAAGGGGAGGTCATCTTGACCTAAGTTGTAAAATAGTACACCCAATTACATTTTGGCCCCTATCTTTTGAAAACCATTGCACAGACCCCCCTAACTTCCTCACCACTCTTACAAACAAGTCCCTCCACCATTAATGGGGAGAAATCCTACTTCGACAAGGAATGGAGGGGGAGTACTCCCTGATTCCTCAGAGATCTCCTCCCAGATTTGGAAGGGAGATACTTTGAGTAATTCCCTTCCATCTATGCATGGTCCTAGTCTTTGATTCACAGCCAATCTCTCGTGCGAACACATGAGAGATTTGGGTCTCCAACAGTTTCCATCTCTGACGAGGTCCTTGCCAGCAACTATAAAAGCACCACCACCTCCAGCCGCATCTCTTCAGCTCGACTTGGCCAGAGATCCACCCCAATTTCATCTTCTTCTCCTCCGGTCAAGAAGTCCAGCGAGCTCTAGCGAGCCTCCCTCCTCTTTCTCGTCGCTCTACCACCATACCAGTGGCAAAGCCGCCCTCACCCTCTTCCTCCGAGTCCCCAACACCTGTGCGAGCACATCTAGCCCCGTCGTCGTCGCCGTCTCCCTCCACTGGACACCTTCTTTTTCGATGGCGGCAGGAACGGCCAGCCGCCACCTCTCCCCCTTCATCCACTTAGTTAGGTTAGAGTTACTCCTCTCTATCCCCTCTTCAATTCCCCTCTCTCTATTTTCCCTTTCGACCCGTCGTAGCCACTGTCCATCTCCATCTTCTCCATCTCCGGCCACCCTCCGACGAGGTGCCTCCACCGCTAAACACCTCCACACACCTCGCCAGATACCTCACTACCTCCACCACAGTCCGCTGATCACCTTCCGCACATCCACTGACCGCCATCACCGCCATAAACGTCCCCCGACCTAACCCATAAGCACGGCCACAAGGTGATCTAGGCATGCATGCCTAGGCCACCTAATGGCCTGCTACCTACCGTCCCATCTTCGCCTTGACATGGTGAAGCTTCCCATGTGATTTAATGGGGCCTCAAGGCCATGTTTGTGTGTGTCAGATCTCACCACCTGCCGCCATTGAAGCACACAGTGAGAAGGTCGCGAGCTTCATCCCAGGCTACGCACTCTAGGTGTCAGAGTCCCATAGGAAGCAGATGAGTGCGCAAACTCATACAGCCGAGCAATTGGTTTGGCAAGTAGCCTAGTAGTAGAAATTGAAGAAGGAGTTCCTACAGGCGCGAGCGCAAAAGCGGGTGGGACATTTAGTCCCACCTCGTGAATGCAAGAGCGCGATGCATAGGATGAATTGGATTTGTGTTTTATGCTGTCTGCCTCGAGAACATAGGGGTGAGGTCCCTCGCCCTCACTCGCCACACCTTGTCCGCGACACTCCCCTATGGACCTGGCACCCGACCTGATTACCTATCCGAGCACTCCTCGTGCATCACACCCACACCAGTGCGCGTGGACCTGGGCACACACCCAACCGGATTACCCTGCTCTGGGAGAGCGTACCAAAGAGAGAAATAGAGAGAGATGCGGGGAGGGTAGGGGTAGGTTTTGCTCTTCAGTGTGTGTAGGGAAGAAGAAGGAAGAGGAAGGCGCAGCTGAAGCTAAGGCACGGTGAAGGGAGGCTAAGCAGGGAAGGAAAGACTTAGCTGCAAAAGGAAGAAGAAGGAAGGAAGGCCAAAGAGAAGAGAAAGTCAGAGGAGAGTTAAGGTTGAAGGAAATCAAGGCAGAAGCCAAGGAAGAAGAACAAAGGTTGAAGTCAAGGGAAGGAGCAGCACTGTAGCAAAGGCAAGATTGAGGAAGAAAGAAGAAGAAGACCACAGAGTAAGAAGAAGGATAAAGGCACTGTGCAAGAGAAGAAGGAAGAAGAGTAAAGAAAGGAAGCTGCAAAAAAGAGACAAGGAAGAAGAAGCAGACGACCAAAGTCAAAGAGGAATAGAAGAAAAAGAGCTAAGGAAAGAGGAAAATCAGAGAAGGAAAGAAAGAGGAAGAAGAAGAGAAAGCAGACGGGAGAAGGAAATAAGAGAGAGTTAAAAGAGAGATATCTTTTTAAGACATCTGATCATGGAATCAGATGTCCAATTTCTCTATTTTTACTACAATTGACTCTTAAATTCTAGCATTTATATTCTAAATTAAGTTTTGAGTAACTCTAAGTGTTCAATTACATTATTGAGATTAGTAAATAAATTCCATTTGCTCCCTGTGTTCGACCTTAGATACTTAGGTTTTCGAGTATTAAATTCTTATTTGTTGTCAACGCTTGGTCACCTATACTACAACGCGACTAACTTAAAAAGCCCTACAAAGTGTTGAAACAGGGCTCCGGCACCAGTATTTTGGGATAGCACTGTCCATGACACTACCCAAGAGCTCACAACCCCAAAACACAATGTGGTGTAAAGGGGCACTCCAAACAAACTCAAGCTCTTACTTTGACACTATAGGTAGAGCATCGTCCAAGACACTTGAGTTGCTAAAATGCACTTTAATGCTCCGCCTAAAGATATGAAATATAGATATGGAGCATTGCCGAGGTGGTAACATGTTGACATTGCATCCTCAAAGGAGGCATTTTCCTCCATCTCAGTGGTGGGAACTCAAACCAATGATCTGCTTCAAACTTTTACTAAGTCCAAACAAGGGAGTTTTTCTAATCTTTAGTTGTTTTTAAGTGTTGGGTTGTGTGTGAATTTTGACACAAAAAGTTTCACAAGAAATGCAAGTTTTTGAATCAGAAACTAAGCCAAATACTTTCCATATTACAAAAGAGGATCATGTCACCTGAACTATCATGAGTTTAGGTGGAATTTTAAAGAAGGATATCTGATCTAGTCTAAAAATGGACCCCGAAATTCTAATGATCAATCCGTATCCTCACCCCTAGTTTGTTAAAGATTAATCCCATTGTACCAAAAATAAGTTTTCAACCTTGGTCCCTATTTCAAGATTTTTCCTCAAAAAAGTTTTCAACATTTTTATTTTTTTGAGTAGGCAAGTAGGAAAATAAAATAACTAAAGAAAAATGCATGATTTTAGGTTTTGAACATCCTAAATCGATCGTCAATAGTTTAAAAACATTCCCCCATGCTTATGATATGCAATGTCCTCATGAATTAGGAGGGAAAAGGGATCTCCTTAGTGAAGGGCAATCGGGGTTAGGATGGTCAAAACTTGGAAAAAGAAAGGAAAAAGGAAAGCAGGAAAGATGATGGGTTACCTCCCATCCAGTGCTATCTTTCATGCTATTCAGCCGGGCGTGAAGGTATGCACGGAAAATAGACAATCATGTAAATAATTGGACACTTGGATGTCCTCAAGAAATGTGCTTTCCTCAAGATCCCCAAAAAGATGAATGGTAAAGAAATCAGGATCAAAATGAAATGGAAAAATGGAAGAATGACCCGGATCTGGCCATGGTTTAAGTGCATGTAAAATGCCAGACTCTGGTGGGTTGGGTGATAGGTCCAATAGAAAGGGAGGGGGAAAGGAGTCAATGAGATGTAGGGTGGGTGAAGTCAATGTGGATGTTTTTGGTGAAAAATCACGAAGATTGAAAGAGTAAAAGTCAAACCCTAGTTGAACTGAAAAGTCTCAGACCACAAAATCATCCTTAGAATAGGAATCAATAAAATCTAGATCCATGGTGGTCAAAGCTGAGTAGGATTTGATCAACAAAGATTTCTCACAAATTGATTCCAATGTATTATCAGTGCCCTCGAAAATTTTATGATTAATGGACCTCTTGGAAGCTTGAAATAAATCTAATGAGAAAATCTAGTTATTGCAACTTATATTCATTTTCCCAAAGTGAGAGTTGATTTTAGCTGTTGCGGTAATCAGAAGGCGTCTTCCAAGAATGGTGTTAGTGAGAGCTGCAGGTACCTTTATGTCAAGGACCGAAAAATTTACCAGATTCAGACAATTTCGGACCTTGACAATATGATCCTCAATGATTCCCTGCGGTTGAATGGTAGATCAATCTCCCAATTGAAATTTAATGTCAGTAAAATCATCGAATTGAGATTCCTTTAATAAGATTGGGGGAATGATATTAAGAGAGGTACCTAAGTTGAGAGTAACGCAAAAAAAAGTGGTGGCATTAATGACAACCGAGATGAGTGATGCACCTGGGTCTTTTTTTATAAAAAGTAGCTTGCTCTGAAAAATTGAACTGGCTGTTTTTGAAAGGACCAACCTTCCTAGATTCTGATCATGCCCTTTTGAAGTAAATCTTTCAGAGGCAGGGGGAGAATCTAGGAGGGGAATATTCCTCTCGACTTGCCCAAATAATTTCAAAGGATTGTGGTGAGAGGGCTCTGATTTTGGATTGTTGGATTGCAATTTTTGAGAGTGAGAAATAGGGTTTGAATCAGGTGCTATTGGGATTTCTTTTTCTTTTTCCTGATTGAGGTTAGGGAAGTCAATCTGCATTGGTTGAGAATCAGTTTCATCATTTGAATGCGAAGGCCCTAAATCCATGGTGGTTTCCTCACTCAAAGTCTCTGCATATGCAGTTTGGTGATTGCTGGGAGGAGATGAGGGAACCTGATGTTGATAGAAACTGGGTTGGTGCTGAGATATTGGGTTAATAGGAGGCTGGACTGTGTGGTTCTGATGTTGGTAACCACTCGGGTGTTGGTTCCTGTGATTAATAAAGTTTGGTGTGGGTTTGGATGGTGAGTGTCCTGCAGATCTTTGAGTTGGAATATCCCCAATTTGATCATTGAGATTGTTAATAAGACGGGTTGTTTCCTTTTGTTTTCTTTGTAACTCCTACAAGGTTTTCATCATCTGCGCATTAATGTCTTCTTGAGTTTGCCCAGATTGATAAGTTTAATTTGAACCATACCCTCCAAATGGGTTCTGTTGTTGGTGTGGACCCGGATTGGTCTAGGAGTGAGCCAGATAATTCCCCCCCTTAGTGGAAATTTTAAATTTCTCTTGGAAAGTAGGGATGTTTTGGGTGGGGTGATGATTGGGATAAGCATAATTTCCCATTGAACCATAGAAAGCCTTAGAATAATAATTATACTTAGCACGAGATTTATGTAGATTTTCTCTCTTGTGGGTATTAGCTAGGGTGAAACGTGGGATTTACAGAGCTTGGTTAGGTGTAGCAGGTTGACCCTGGTTGGCTAGGTCAGTTAATTCCTTATGCAACTGTTGTTGCTAAATTTCTAGCTGAGCCATGATAGAGTAGAGATTAGGTGGAGGGGCCTGATTAAGTAGCTCCTGGGTGGAAAAATAGGGGAAAGAAAAATTAGCATATGGGATAGAGGACCAATTTTGATTTTCCATTTTTAAAGAAGAGGAAGAATGCATAGAAAGGTCTTCTTTTGGGGAGGCAAAATCAAGTGGTCCCTCCAAGTGTGGAGTTTTGGACCGCTGCCCATGCAAAATGGAAGAAATGGTAGGGGAGGAGAAGAGATGGAGATGAGAGAAAGTGTATAATCAATCAATCAATCAAAATTCTAGACCAAACCTAAATGTGACTCCCTAAAAATTAACCTAAGACTTGATCTATGTAGGAAATAAGTAATCACTAGTGAATACCCATTCTGTCAACAAGTCTAGCCAAGTTGTTTAAGGGGAGTTTGGGCCCAAGCATTTCCCAGGAAATCCCCAGGTGCTTGTATAAACTCGTGCCTGGTCGTTTGACACGACCCCTCAGCCTGAACACTAGATATAGATGACATAATTGATATTAACTAAAGAAAACTTAAGACCAAGATAGCAAGTCTAAGTTGATGACACCTTAGGGGTCAAGTTGCTATAGATTTTAATTAGGTCTAGGATACTAGTGTGCGCATGGAATGTGGAGGGAATTGATTAGGTTGTTGCCCTGTTATTTCAATTTTTTTTTTGTGTGCAGGAATTGGAAAGTGGTTCCAATTTCAAACAAGTTGTCACACAATTTTTTTATTTTTGTCTTTTAGGATTCAATTTAATTTAATGTGTTTTAGGGTTTCTCTTTTTAAAAGTTCAAACAAGTTTGAAACTTCCACAATTAAAGGAAAACAAGTTGTATTGGTGATGAAGTGTTTCCTTTATGTTGTAGGACTAAAAAGAAAGAAAGAAACCCTAATTGGATTTGAACCCTAATACAAAAATTTAACTACCATTGAATCTTTTTTAGGCTTCCTGATTAAGTAGTGGTCCAAACAATGCAACCAACATAGCTACTTTATGTAAAATCAAACAAAGATGCCAGAAAAGATTTTTTAAGATTTTAGGAGTTTGTTTGATATTTGTTTTGAATTTTTATTTGTGTTAGTGTAAAAGTCTAGAATTGATACCCATGGGTATTTTGGACTTTCTAGTACCACCACTGGCCTCAAAAAATTTTGGTGATTTTATGTGATGTGTATAATTTCACAAGGATTCCATAAAAATAAATTTCACAAAAATTCTAAAAATTCACAGACAGTAGCAAAATAGGAAGATCAGAATGTGTGACCCCTTGCAGTCCGTGAAATTTTAAAAATTAAATACAAAGCTAATTGATCTGAAATTTGGAACAGAAGTTCCTAACTTGATTTGAAATCACTATGTGAAATTGCAAAATTTTAGGAGACCTATGGTGTTGGGAATTGATTTTTGAATTCTAGATAGAAATCTAGACAAGAAAAATAGAACACCAAAACTAGGATTGGAGTGGTGTTTAATAAGTATACAAGCAAACAATGGATTTTTATGGGCATCACTTCACTTAATTAAAATATTTAGGATCCTGAAAGCCAAGTTTAATCTTTTTTTGGTAGTCTTTTAGCCTAAATGTGACAAAAAATGGGGGACCAACCTGAAATCGTGGGAAGAAAAGGGACTTTGAGCTCCCGCTTCCAAATTCCCGCCTTCTTCCGATAGTTCCAACACACATGAGAGAAAAGAGAGACAAGGGGATGAGATTCACTTCAAGCAAGAGAATCAATTAAAATGCAAAGCCGTGCCTCCCTAGCAACTGTGCCAAAAAGTGATCCGGATTTTACGTGGTTTGTAAAATACGTCGTTGTAACACGCAAAATCGATCAACTCTTAAATTTATAAACCTAGATAGTGGGGTATCTAGGGTCATCCAAGGAGGCCAAATTGTTTGCAAATCAAATCCCTTGCTTGGAAATAGAAATCATCTTTCTTTTTGGTCTTTTCAAATGTATATTTTTTTAGGGTTTTGAAATAAAGGGAAACACACGGGTTTGTTGATAACAATAAAATTGTCTACAAAACTATGCAACAAATTCTACAAAACTATGCAATAAAAAGATAAAAGAAGGCAACTTGAATTGACGGAAATCTATTTTACAAAAAGTACATGTAGAGGAATGCCTCTATTCTAACTTGAAACTACAAGAAATTAAGATGCAAAACCTCTAAATGAAATGGTGAAGAAGATGATGGCTTCTTGCTCCAAGCCTGGTAGCTCCCAGGCTTGAAAAGAATCCTCCAACTCCTTCCTGGTATGCTCCTCCAAGATGGTGTCCTCCAAGGTGGAAGCTTCCACCTTAACTTTCCTCCACCAAGGGTGGGTGTGCACCACCCTTGCTCCTCCTTGCCTGGCCATCCTCCTAATGGGGGAGTGCTCCTCCTCCTTGGAGTGGCACAAGAGAGAAGAAAAAGGGGAAGAAGGCACCAATGGGATGGGTAGGATGCCCCCTTAATCTTCTTTTCTTCTTCTTCCTTGGCCTTGAATTATGGTGAGTATATGGTGGACTAGGTTTGTTTTAATGCATGAAAATGATGATAAACTGGAGTTTATCAACTTGCAAAAGATAGACATGGGGTGATCGCACGTGCTTCGCGAGTTAGAAATTAGGGTTACAAGTAACCCATTGTTGTTGCAAAACTCATGGTCAAATAAAATTTATACCGAAACTCCAAGGGAATCATGGGTCAAACATGGGGAGGTGATGTTTACTTTAACTGAAAATCATGCTTCGTTTTGTTTCTTTTTGGTATTTTAGGGTTTTGTCATTTTTTTGTATTTTGAAAAGAGGACAAGCAGAATGAATCACAAGATAGAAATGGAACAAATATGATATATATATCAATCCAATGTTGATTACAATATACTATGAAAGCATAAAAAGAGAGGGGGTTGAGAGGAAATCTCCTGAATCAACTGTTCGGTGAGATGACGGTGCCTGGCGGAAGTTCAGATGAAGGAGGTGAGGAGCGGGACGACGGAGGTGAGATTTAGGGGGATGTCAGGTAGAGGAAACCTTCGGCATGGCTCTGAAATGGAGGTGGGAAGGCAGCGGTGGTTTGCTACCGGAATTAAGGTGGGAGGATGGCTCCAAGGTGACCTAAGAATGGGGATGGGAAGATGGATGAATATTTAGTGAGGCAGAGGTTTGCTACACTAATAGGAACCTTGGGAGCTTGAGAGCAAGCTCTAATAGAGCGTTGGTAGGCTTGCTAAATCTTGGGAGTAGCTGGGAGTAGAGTAGGTAGAGATGAAGAGGAATGAGGGGTGTAGGGGTGTTTATATAGTGGAGGAAAGAAGATAATCCTACGCACTGGCATTCAGTGACAGCCAGCGTCACTAAAGGCTGCTCGAGCAGTCGCTAAAGATCCGCGCCTCTTCATTGCTTTGGCTGGCGGACGCACTGCGCAGGCCATTTAGTGATAGCTACAGGTGTCACTAAAGTCCCGCTCTTCTGTCGTTGTAAAGCCCATGCCCGACGCTCACACCCGCAGCTGTCAAAGGCGTGACAATCGTCAATCATTGGATCAAGCGCAGATGGCTGTGATTGTGAGAGGGGAGCGCGCACCTGCCAGCGTTTGAATTTCGCATCGTTGGTGCATGTGCTGGATGTCGTTGGATGCTACATTGCATGGTAGAGATGTACCCGCAAATCACGCGCCTCACGCGATTGAGGAGATCGGATGGCAGGCGCTGCTCGTGGGTGACTTAAATGCAGGCCCCAGATAGCATGCATGTGATCTGGCATGCGCCTTCATGTCGGCAGGTGACATTGGATCACGCGTGGGGAATCTTGACCTCTCGATTGCGATTGGGCGACCCTATTGCATCTAACACTGTAGCGGGGAGCGGTGAATCGTAGCTCGATCTTGCACTCGCTCCTTGAGAGTGCTTGACCTCACCGCTACGCTACACCTGCGATTGTGTTGCGAAGAGGAATTGTGCCCACGTAATGAGGGCAGCCTCTCAACCGTTCGATCTTCATCCAACGGTTGAGATCACTCAATGGGGAGGCCTTTGGAGATGTGCGAGAGACTTTAGGCACTCCAGATGGTGCCACGTGGTAGCATCTAGATTGTCAACCCTCATTGCTTGTAGAGGATGCCACGGTTCTCGAATCGAGGTGATTTCTATGTTGTCGAACTGCGATTGTCGCTCCGGATCCATCCGTATGGTCAGATTTTTCATCCAAAATCTGTAAGGATGTGACATTGCCTCCTGGCCATATAAAATGAAGGAATTAGTATACAAAACATACAACTATCCTAAATGCCATGGAATGGATGTTATGCAATATTTATAATATGTTATGCAATGCTAAGCCTAGGAACTATCATAAATAAGCAATTTGTCATGAATCCATGTTTGTTTATCATACCCCCATGCTTACTTTTGCTAGTACCTAGCAAAATTAACCTAAATGCTATGTATAAAAGAATCAAGGTTCGAGTATTTGGGAAAAATTTGTTGATTGCTTTAGAAAAACTCAACAATGCCCAGGTGCCTGCTAGAATGCAGACCGTCTATGCCCTCACCTTTTTTGAGAAGAGAAGATGCAAAATTAATTTCTTATTTTTCTTCCTTTCTAATTTTTTTTGTACTTTTGGAGTTTGAGAGTTCCGGGATAACTTTTTATGGCTACCCGACCTGCCCAAGACTCGAAAAGGACTGTAAGTGCTAAGCATCTTGTGAAAATAGTGAATGACTCACTAGGAGAATGTTAAAATGGACTTCGGGTTTCTACAACCCTAGGTGACCTTGCCTAGAGGATTATCTTTTCAAACGGTAGCTTTCTCCCTACTTTTATTTATGTGGTTAACACAAGGGAGAACCCAGTGTATATCTCCCCTGTTTATTCTACTTCCCCACTTCTTCCCTAAGTGTTTTGGGAATTATTGCGCATTCTTTTTGTGAGTTGGGTTCTAGACAACCGACCGATGAGCTGTTACCACCGACAACTTGCCAGCCATACTCATGCAGTGAAGTGTGGTTTATTATTTTTTTATTTTCTCATTTTTCTATATTTTATCTATATTTTTTTTCTTTTCTTTTTTTTAAGTTGGTGGCTCTCCTGATCTAAGATTTACCTAAAGGTAGTACATTGAAAATGGTCTTGTGACTGGGCTCTGAGCAACTGGCCGATGAGCTATTACCACCGACAACTTGCTAGCCATACCACCCTAGATAGTTCATTAGCTACTCAATTTCAGAAGAAACCGTCGAAAAGTGAGTCAATGCAAAAAAATGTGTGTAGATGCTTAGGCTTAAAGTCCCCCCAAATTAGAGGGCGGGTTGATAAATCACATACTTATCATCCCAATTTGTTAGCCAAATTAAAAATGAATTTGAATTGGCGAGAAATCAAGACTAAGTCCACATTCGAGTGGACACCCAGGCTAATTAAACTCGAAGACCTGAAGAGTCTAAGTGTTCAAGTCTCAAAGTATCAATTCTTAAAGTTTGCAACTTCTAATGCCTAAGTTCTCATCTCTGACTGGTCGATCTTTCGCTTTTAAGTCGTTTGTAGTTTAATGTGGTGGAAAAATCGACTAATCAATTTTTAACAAGAAATAACCACTCGCAGAGGAGTGGGTCGTATCCACAGGGAGGCAATAACGTATTAAAATTTGCGCCACTTAAAAATGTTTGTTCGTAGTCAATTTGGACAAGAACCAAGCCAAGATTGCCTTTAGATTAAGGTTTAAGCAAGAAACAATGCTGAAATGGCAATTATGAGAAACTATAGGATATTTTCCGCAATGCAGAGTCAATAAAATATGATTAAAATTTGGCAATGGCAGAAATGTAAATTTTAATTAAAGGTTTCCTGTAGCAAAACAGGGGAATTTTTCCCCGTTGTCTTACGCGACGAGGAGCTGATGACCAGGCGCGGGAAGCTCGGAGGAGGTCCCTTGGACCAAGAGCTTCGAATCAGTGGTGGCGGCGAGTCGCGCGGCAGCCGGAGGTGGCCGGACGAGCTCCGGCGAAGGTGCTGCAGCCGGTGACCTTGCGCGGCTGTTGGCGTGAGATCTGCTCGTGCGTTGCTGCTGCGGGGGTGGCTGCTGCTGCTGGCGTGGGCACGGGAGAGCAGGCGTGGTGATTGCTGGACTGCAGGCGCGGGGAAGAGGGTGCTGCTGGTGGCGGTTCTGCAGGCGTGGGGAAGAGGGCGCTGCTGGTGGTTCTGCAGGCGCGGGGGTGAACGGCGTGGATTGCAGGCACTGTTGGAGTTCTGCAGGCGCGGTTGCTGCTGCAGGCATGGGAGGTGGGTGCTGCAGGCTGAGGAGTGCGTGCGCGGTCTAAAGGGCGTGGAGATGGCGAAGGCTGATGGTGGGCGCGGTTGCGCTGGAGGCTAGTGGGTGACGCTGCAGGCGTGGGCGCACACGGATGAAGGCGCAGGTGCGGGGATGGTGGTGCGAGCGTGAACGGTGAGATGGGCGGATGTGGCTGTGCGGGTGCGGGTGGAGTTCTGACGGGTACGCAGGCGGGTGATCGCAGGTGAGCGGGTAGCTTCAGACATCCGGGAAATTTTCCGGACGTCTTAAGTGAATGAGAAGGTGATTACAGTGACGGTGGTTGCGGCGGTGGTGGTTGGTGACGACGGCGAGGGAGTTGCACGCTAAGGTGCTCAAGGTAATGCGAGCGAGCTCCGGATGGCGGTGTGGCCTGTCACACCACACGCCCACGGTGGTGGAGACTCACCGCCACGGTAGAGGCCGGCAGTGTGGAGTGGAAGAGAGAGGTTCTCTCTGCACAGTGGTGGGTCGGTGGCGGAGGCCTACCTCTCTCAACATCCTTTCTCCTCCTTTTGTAGCGGCCTGCACAAATTTGAATGGAGAGGCGGGAGCAGATCCACCTTCTCCGCCGATCCATGAATGCGCTTTTAGTGAGGCCGGAGGCGTTGCAGCGGCAGCGGAGCAGTTGCTGACAAGAAGAAGAATAAAGAATATTATTAAAATATTATGGTTATTTATATACAAACCCTCAAGTTTTATGTTAACTAAAACAATGTACTTAATTAGTTAACTAATTAGATGAATGGCATTCTAAGCTAATTCTAAATGCACTTAAAATATGAATGCAGTGCGTGGATTATGTAATTAAATTAAAAATATGAATTAATCTATTTACATCCTAATTTATGCTAAATAAATGTTAGAATTATCCTAATGTTTAGGCATTTAAATACTTAAATAGCCCACAACTATGGGCTAATCAAATACCCCCATGCCTAGTTTTTGCTAGTCCCTAGCAAAATTAAGCGAAACCTAGCACTCTAAGTAGACTAGTTAACTCACTTAGTCTTCCTTCAGAAGCATATTAAGTTCAGGCTCTAGAACAAAGGTTCCTAAGTAGTTGCTAAGTTACAGACTAGGTTGGCAAAAGACAAGTTGCAGGCACAAGTTTCCCTGATTTCTGACTCTACCCTAAAGTTTATTGATCCCTGAGATTAAAGCATCCGTGCCTGTGTATTGGTCTGAGTTATTTGAGTTAAAGGTTTTTATATATATATATATATATATACTTTTTTTTTTTTTGATTCTTCTAAGTCTAACCTTAGATCAGCTATCAACACGGTCTGTGTCGGATTCATTGTCCCCATTACCATACCTCGAAGGGTGCCTGGCTTTCGATGCTTCGAGATAGCACCGCCCATAACAACCCCAAGAACTCCTGGCAATCGACACTTCGAGATAGTATCGCCCATGGATTTCTTAAGCGAATTCAGGCCTATGGCAATCGGCACTTCGAGATAGGGCCGCCCATGGTACCTGAACCGCGCAATGCACTTACATGCCCCCAGTAGGATGGATATCCTAAGAGACAAGTGCCGAGGAGGTAATATGTTATCATCGCATCCTCAAGGTGAGTATATACTCCACCTCTCCTGCGGCGAGAACTCTTCCAATCAAAATGTGTTTTCAAGCCTCTCTTAAGTCAAAACTAAGAGAACCAAATCTCTTTTCAGAAAGACAGAAATTAAGTTGATTACCAGACCAAGTGTGTGAAATTTGGATGCCTGGGTTACAAGGACCCGTAAACCAAAAGGTAGAATAAGACTCCAGGTACTACCCCACCTTCTAACTCAAACCCTAGCTTCCCTTCCTCTACCTCCTGAGGAATGGTCCACAACTTAACTCCTACTTAAGTTTTTAAGTCCACAAAGGACCCTAAAGGTCTAAAGCTAGTAGCTCATTTAGCTTCTAAAGTTTGACCCTAGAATTAACTTAGTCTACCCTAGAGTTCTGATTTGCTTAAGACTGCAAGATCTAGCCAGTTAAGCTCAAAACCTTTTTTTTTTATGTACAAATGTATGCAATTATGCTATGTATATCCCCAAGTACACCCCCCCATGCCTAAAATCTGCAATGTCCTCATTGCATAGAAGGATATTACCTGGGTCAGAGCTGGGCTGAATAGCCGAAGAACCTGCAAATCAGGTTCAAGAATTGCAGAAATAGGCCCTAAAAATGAGCAAAGCAAAGTTGGCCTAGAAAATAGGTAACCTAGGATGTTGGTGAGCTGATGATGAATCCCGATAGCAAATGCTCGCCCAACTAAAATGGGAATGAAATCTTCCCAGGTCACCAGAAGAGGTTCTAAAGGATAAACAGGTAAAATAACCTCCAAAGGGGTAGGGGGAGGATGACAAGGATCCTCCAAAAAGAATGGGGAAGGAATGGTATAGAGATAAACCCCCAGGGTAATGGACTGACTAAAGAAATCATCAATCCATACCCGATACTCCATTACAGAAAATATTGGTCTGTTATGCCCCCTAGTTAGAACAAAAATGAGCAATTCTCTAAGGCAAGGATCGTCTAGGGTGTCCAAGTTACAAGGTTGTGGGATGGCCATAAGATCTAGGTTGGGTTTAATCAGTCTGGTGTCCATCCCAAACACTCTTTCTAAATCCTCAATTTCATCCCTAGCATTCCTTGTACCATAACATGGATCTTCCTGCTCTTCATCAGGAGTCACAATTTCGCTTTCAGATATAAGCGAATCAGAGGGTGACTTCGAAGTGAATGAAGGCAGGTTGGAAGCAACAGATCTAGGGATTATCCTATCAATGTCATCCCCGGGTTTTTGTTCTTTACTCAAATCTTCCCTGGAGTCTATATGTGAATCCACATAAATCTTAGAAATTGCTTCCAAATTTTCCATCATTTTATCATGAGGAGAAATATCATCAATGGGTGTGTTAAGGAAACCTAATTTGGTCAAATTTGTGACATCCTCAGGGGCTAACTCTTCAAATAAGACATAATCACCCTTAGTGTCACTCCAAATCTTGAATGTAGGTTCCTCATATAATTCGTCTTCCTCCTCATCACACAATTCATCATGTACCCGAGGTCTAGAATCATTTAATATCTCAGCAGATCCCCTAGGGTGCTCTATCTGAGGTAAATGGTTTACACTGGTAACATCAGACTCCTTAGATAGGTCAATTTCTTTAGGGTTAGGTTCCCTAAGGGTGGGTTTGAGTTCCATATCATGATCAGAAGGGAGGGTAGGATTAACAACTTGACTTTGACCCACTTCATCAAATGTCACGAAAATACTATCATCTGGGTCGAGGTCTTCCAATGGTACCATCATTCCCTTCTTTTGACTCCAATATAATTCAGGTGGATACTCAACCTTATCATCATCTTCCTCAGGTTGCCACCTTTCTTCATCCAATGCATAGCTACTGTCATGTGTATTTTCCTCCCACCTAAAGTGCAGATCTCTCAAGGAAGTGTCATCTAATGGGGAGGTTTCAAAATCGATCCTCGAAAAGTAGCTATTCTCCCCAGAATTTTCCTCCAACTTAAAGTGTAGCTTTCCCACGGGAGATGCATCTATTGTAGAGGGGTGTACGTCATCGTCAATGGGGTAAATTGGGTGGCTAATTTCATCTCTTTCTTGTTGGCCTGCTCTCAAAGATTCTCCTAACAATTCACTCATTTCATTTCGCATTTTTTGCATTTCCATCTTCAAAGAGGAGAGGTAATTTCTATCATAAGAGAAGTCAGGCTCAGTCTTATAGTACCCAGGAGTGTTTGTCCAACCATTATAAGTTTTCAGGGAGGGTGGGTTGGGTATTTCTTTGGTATGTGGGATATTGGGCAAAGCAAATCCCGCTCCTGAGTTCTGCTCACTAATTTGGGGCTTAACTAGGCCAATACTCCTATAATAGGAGTAAAATGGATCCCAATGATTGTCCTTATGTCCATCAAGGAATGGACCATCTTGGCATCTGGGATCGAAGGATGCAGAGTGGGGGTGAGGGTGTGGGCAAGATGTGAAAGGATGAAAATCAATGTGGTCCATTCTAACTCACACTTCAATCAGAATTCCCCAAGCAAGACACAATTCAAAAAGGACCTTTCAGGTCTTTCCCAATTTAGGCTTTTGATTTTAAGTCAGATTGCAAGTGACAATACAATTTGTTCAGTCAATTTACGCGCCTATTGCCAACCTACGGTTCGCCTAAGAAGACCTAGTTGGAGCTTAGGTGTTCTTCCCTAAATTTCAAATGGTCAAGTAAATCCAAAGACGGAAGATCGAGGGATGCAAGTAGGCCTAAGCCTTCCTTTGAAGCTGTGCTTTCGCGGTGCTCCTCAACTACCACAAAAAATCCGTGACAGGGTATCCCCCTCTTTGGATTTATAAAACCTTTGATCTCAAGTTCCGAACACTTCAGAATCCAACGAAAGGAGGGCTCTTGTCCTAGTATTTCCAAACCTAAAGAGTGTCTAGAAGCGTGCCGTGGTGCAAGTGAAATAAGTGTGCATACACCGTCAAAGATTTTGAACTTTGAATCGCACGCCAAGTTTGAAAATCAAATCCTTGGTTTTTAAAATGTCCTTCCTTTGATTAGTCCTTTTTCTAAGAAAATGTGACCACTTATTAGATTTATTCAGTACAGATTAGGTGGTCTTCGCATTAAATCCCAAATGCAATGCGTGATCAAAAATAGGATGCAAAGTAAGAGAATGCGTACCTTGCCTCCAGCGATCTACGATGCAAGAATGCACGCAATGCAGAAAAGTAAATCTAGAGGCTGCTCATACAGACCTAAATGGTTCGTCCTAGGGCAGGCAGCTCATTTTTTTCTTTTTCTGTCTTTTTTTTTTTTAGAACTACTTATGCACAAGCAAATAAAAGAAATAATAAAAAAAATAAACCTAAATCTAAAGAAAAGGGAACAGGCTCCCAAAAATTACCCAACACGGGTCCAAAACAAAATCGGGGAACAAACCCCTCAAAATATGCCCCAGAACAAGGGTTTCAAACTAACTGTAATGAAAAATTAAGTCTACAATCTTAATTCTATTCTAATTAAACTAATGACTAAATGGTGTCCGTCGCATCCTCGTCCTTCTCCTCCATTTAAAAATGGCTCGCCCAATTCTCGTCTGGCGACGTCAAGGGTCGCCTCTCACACTGGCTGATTCTTGCAAAAAAAAATAAAAATAATGAATGGTCAAATCTCTATGCAATTGACAAATAATCAAAATAAAATTAGGCGAAATTATTGCGTTTGTTGCCTCCCCGGCAACGGCGCCATTTGGCTGGTCTATCTTTCGCTTTTAAGTCGTTTGTAGTTTAATGTGGTGGAAAAATCGACTAATCAATTTTTAATAAGAAATAACCACTCGTAGAGGAGCGGGTCGTATCCACAGGGAGGCAATAACGTATTAAAATTTGCGCCACTTAAAAATGTTTGTTCGTAGTCAATTTGGACAAGAACCAAGCCAAGATTGCCTTTAGATTAAGGTTTAAGCAAGAAACAATGCTGAAATGGCAATTATGAGAAACTATAGCATATTTTCCGCAATGCAGAGTCAATAAAATATGATTAAAATTTGGCAATGGCAGAAAATGTAAATTTTAATTAAAGGTTTCCTGTAGCAAAACAGGGGAATTTTTCCCCGTTGTCTTGCGCGACGAGGAGCTGATGACCGGGCGCGGGAAGCTCGGAGGAGGTCCCTTGGACCAAGAGCTTCGAATCGGTGGTGGCGGCGAGTTGCGCGGCGGTCGGAGGTGGTCGGACAAGCTCCGGTGGAGGTGCTGCAGCTGGTGACCTTGCGCGGCCGTTGGCGTGAGATCTGCTCGTGCGTTGCTGCTGCGGGGGTGGCTGCTGCTGCTGGCGTGGGCACGTGAGCGCAGGCGTGGTGAGTGCTGGACTGCAGGTGCGGGGAAGAGGGTGCTGCTGGTGGCGGTTCTGCAGGGGCGGGGAAGAGGGCGCTTGATAACACCACGCAAGGGGGTAGTAATTAGGTTGAATATGGCCCATCTTTAGAATAAAAGGCACAACATAAAGTAGAATAGGAGCATTGCATGCATCAAGTACCAAGATTGCTTATAAACTGTATTAATTGCCATTTGTGTAAAGCATTTGTCAAAGCAGGCCTCAGATGAGCAATCGGACCGCACGGATGGATTCAGGACGACGAACGGAGTCTAACGGACTCAAAATCGGCCAAATCCGACATCCGAAGCTCCCACAATGGGCCCAAGAAATCCTGACCGTTGATCTGGAGATCAACGGCCTAGAACGCGCCACGTCGCCCCGCCCCCGCCGTCGCCACGCCCCCAAGCCAGCCAAAGACGCATCTCGGCCGTTGATCTTCGATCGAACGGCCGAGATCCGCGCGCTCGCCCGCGGTCGCCGCGACAAAGCGCGGGCGTGGCGCAACGGTTAGGGCGCACGCCCGCGTTGCGGCGACGCGCGTTCGATTCGCGCGGAGCGAAAATCATCTGCGGGCGAAGGGCGCGGCAAAATTGAGCCGCGCGATCAGAAGCGAGCGGCTAGGATCGCGCCACGCGGCGCGACGACAGCGCCCCACCTCCCACGCGCGCGCGCACGCCGGGCGGAAACGCGCGCGCGCACGCACGCCCGAAGCGCGATCCTAGCGCAGGCGCGGGAGGATCTCAGCCGTCCGATCATCAATCGGACGGCTCTCGTTCGACGTCCACGGATCGCGCCTGAAGAGAGAGAGGGGCGGGCGGCTGACCGGCGGCAGAAGACCGTCACCGACGTATATGGAAGCGGTTTTAGCGACGTTCTGGATGTCGCTAAAGCACATTCTTCTTTTAGGAAGCCCTTAACTCTATTTAAACCCCCTTCTACCACCATTCAAGGCATCCTCTCCCACTTGCAACTACTCCACTCCTCTCCTAGCTAGTCTTAGGCACTCTTGTAATCGCCGGAGACGACGAGCCGCCGACGGAGCCTCCTCCACCGCCGTGGCTGCCTCGTCGCTCTCCACTCTCTCTCTACCTCTCTCTCTCTTTTAAGCTTTCATTTACTTTTGTTGAAGCATGTATTTAATATTGTAAACCATGAACTATGAATGCATGTTTAATGAAATTATTTTTCATTTAGTTGCCTTTTTAATTCCTGTTTAAAGTGCATGATCAAAACCAAGAGCTTTCTAATCCTAAACTCTCCCTATCTCTCGCTTTTCAAAACCGTTTCGTTCGCAAGCAAAACTCCGCCTTTTTCGTGATAAGTGGTAAACAAAATCCGATTTCCACGCCTCCCTGACATCGACACTCGGACTCACCTCCGTTTACTTCTTTTAAAATCGACGTATCAAGTGCAACTATAACGACACCTCTTAACAGACACGCACGAAGGCACGTCAGTTTTTGGCGCCGTTGCCGGGGAGGCAACGGATTTGTTTTATCACCTCCATTCCACCTTCATTCTCATATCGTCTAATGCCCTACTTTCCTTTTTACTTGACGGATGCAGGAATTCGGCGCATGGACGGCGAAGCGACGCATTCCACTATGGTAGCAAGGAAGTAGACGCCTCGAGGACCGATAGTGAGTACTCTCTCTCTCTCATTGTTTGCTTGCGTGAAAAAGCTAAAAAAAAATCATAAAAACTGAAAAAAATTGGCGTGGCGAATGATTGCTTGACCCACATTCTTAACACACCACCCTACAAAAAAATGTACACTCTAATATACTGGACAAATTCTTGGAGTGTTCTTTTCTTTCTCTCTTGAGTGGTGTTTGCGAAGCCACCGTGAGTTGACCTGGGCCGCACCACTCAACCCTAAAACTGACTCATCTAATACAAGCTGCATATTATCAGGATGAGTACACTAGGGTTTTAGAGCCTCTACAAAATAAAAGGAAATCTACTTTCACTAAGTTGTGTGTAGAACTTGACGTGCCCACTGAAACTTGCTTGAAAAAATTAAGACACGTCAACCCTAAAAAGTACTTAAGTAAGGATGAAACACTAAAAAGACACTATATCTTAACAAATCCTTGCTTGAAAATCATGTTTTGCTAGAAGCACACACTTTGAAAGTAGAACATTAAGAGGCACCACCCCAATCAACGCCTCATCACATCACCCTAAGCACAAGCACTATCCTAGCCCTTTAAAACTGAGTAGACGTGCCCTAGGCAGGACTGAGTTAAGTCTCAAAAGGTGAGGTTTTGTCTGCTAGGCACTTGGCTTTCATTCCCTTGGTAGAATCTGGTGACTAGGCTGTGGGGCAGTGTCAAACGACCGTGGTTGTGGGGTCTATGGAACCGGAGGCGTAAGCCAAAGGAAGAACCTTCCCTGCAATCCCCTCGTAATCAACCTGGCCAGATTAGCCTTGAGAAGGGAAGTCCAGTGCTTACGGACTTAATCACCCTTTGTGAGATTTCTAGGTCTCCTAAGGAATACACCATAAGGATTAGGCTTGCGTGCTTGATTGAAACACATTTCTCGCATCTGTCGCCCTCCGCATCCCCTCCAGTTCTTCTCTAGTGTATGCACGGGAGGCGCTCACTGCATCCCGAATTGTGTGTTTTGGGGCAGGAATCTAGGCGACGTAACTCTGTTGAAAACATGGCTGAACCTAGGGTAGATGAGTGATGAGAGCCTCATCATGAGCCATAACTAGCTCATTTTGACCTAATAAAGAAGATAAAAGCTCCTACATAACCTAGAAGAAGGCTTAACTAAAGGAACAAGTGCTCTGAGAAGAAAACATGAAATAAAGGTTAAAACTGCAATTTTACCATTGCAGTACATAAACGGGATTTCTCAGAAGCAAAACATAGGTCAAATAGTCCAAAGTGGGTTGAATTAATCAGAAATGGGTTTATGTGCAATCTAAGAATTAAATGACACTTGGTAACCCTAAAACAGACCCGCTTAAATTAACAAGGTTCCAGTCAGAATAAAAATCAAGCAAACCCTCTAAAAATCATAGAAAAACATCCTCTGGGGTTTAGAACACTTAATTTGGCCTTTGGAACCTAGTTTGACCTAGATTAGGGTCTTAGCTCTTCAATTTACCTAATTTGGGTTTTTACGCAAAATGTCCAGTCAAAAGAGGTCAAACCTAAAATCCAACTTCACCATTGGATTCTTTAGGGCCAAATTAGGTTTGTACCAAAATTTGGACCTAAGGGGAGGTCATCTTGACCTACTTTGCAAGTTAGTACACCCAAATCACAAAGAGGTCCCTATCTTTTGAATACCGTTGCAGAGAACCCCCTAGGTTCTTCGCCTCCTTTGCAAACCGGTCCTGCCGCCATTGCTAGGGCAGAACCGAGCTCCGGCGAGGTTCGGAGAGGGATTGCTCTCTAATCCCTCAGAGATTCCCTCCCAGAAATGGAAGGAGGATTCTCTGAGGAATTCCCTTCCTCATAAAGTCAATTACAATCGTTGGTGTGAACCCAATCTCTCGTGCGAACGCACGAGAGATTTGGGTATCCTTTCTTCCTTCCAACTCCGGCGAACCGGCTGACCTAATTGCGCGTCTTTCACGCTCTGATAGGAGCGGCCAGCACCTATAAAACACCCCTCGGACCCGGCCACTCATCTTAAGCTT
Organism: Thalassia testudinum; assembly: GCA_037157565.1. Taxonomy (NCBI): domain Eukaryota; kingdom Viridiplantae; phylum Streptophyta; class Magnoliopsida; order Alismatales; family Hydrocharitaceae; genus Thalassia; species Thalassia testudinum. The sequence continues at coordinate 20,167,443 of JAZHRO010000014.1, forward strand.
GATTTTGACGGAGATCCCCTCCAAATTTCTTCCCTCCCATCTCCGGCCAAACGACCCACAAGCTCCGGCGACCGCTCTCCCTCCTTCTCGTCACTCTGCTGCCATACCAGCAGCAGAGTCCTCTCCGCCTCTTCCTTCCGCAGCGCGCTGTACCCTGCGCGCAAGCTCCTGACCTCATCTTCGTCGCCGCTTCCTCCCCCAGGGTCTTTCTTCCCCGACGACGGCAGTCACGAGCCATCCTCTCCACTGCCTCCCTTCACTCCAGACAACCCCAGATACGTTCTCCATCCTCTCCTCTCTCTTTTCCCCCTGTTATCTCCCTTGATCGACCCTCGACAGACGCTAACCACCTCCATCGTCTTCGCCTCCGACCGCACTCCGGCGAGCCGCCCACACCACTCCAGCCCTCCACACGGCTAGCCAACCACCTCGGAAGCTCCGCCTCACCTCCAGGAACACACTCCACCCTCCCACTGCCACTCCAGCCCTCCACAACCACCCCCCGACCAACCCACCATCTCCGGCCACAGGTTGACCTAGGCACGCACGCCTAGGCCGACCTGCGGCCTGCTGCACTGCCCACCGCCTTCGCCGTGCCACGGCGAAGGTCTCTATCTATTCTGATTTGGCCGAGAGGCGCGTTTTGTGTACGACAGGACTCGAGCTGCTGCCGCCATGGACGACCTCTGATGAAGCTCCCGCGAAGCTCCAGGCACCCGGTCTTCCAGACTACAGGTTCTGCATACTAATGCAAGTGTCGCGAGGTGAACGAATCCAGCCGAGGAGCGCTAGCAGAGCCAGCAGCTGCGGGGCAAGCGCACGATGAGGTTTCTGCAGGCGCGCGTGAAGGCGAGACCAGATAGTCCCACATCGTGGGATTGCAACCGGCAGGTAACGTATAAGTTGATTTTACGCTTTATTCTTATCGCCTCGAAAACACAGGGGTGAGGTCCCTCACTGACCCCACCCGCCTCGTCCGCGTCCTGACCACGCGGACCTGGCGGATCCGACCCGACCTAGACCTACGCACTCCTCGCGCATCACACACCTGCAGGTGCGCCTGGTCCCGGGTACGATCCGACCCGATTGAGACTGTGGCTCTGGTAGAGCGGTTAGAGTGAATTGCTTGAGAGAGAGACACGCGCGGGTAGAGGGAGAAGGGTTAGGTTTTGTTCCCCTGTGCAGGCAGGCTGATAGAAGGAGAAGGACGTGGCCGCTGCAGAAGAAAGGAAAAGCAAGACAAAGAAGAAGAAGAAGGCAACGAAGAAAGGAGAAGAAAGACAGAAGAAGAAGAAAGAAAGAAGTCTTCGCAGGCGAAGGAGGAAAACAGAAAGGTTAGAAGTCTTCGCAGGAGAAGAAGAAGAAGGACAAGGGAAGATTGCAAAGAGATCCGAAAGGCAAAGCAGAAGAAGAAAAAGAGAAAGAAAGATCACATTTAAGACGTCTGATACATAAATCAGACGTCTAATTCTATTTTTTTTACATCTTTCTTAAAAACTCTTTGAATCAATTATATTTGCATTTAACAGTTGTATTCTTGGGTTTTACAAAGTACTGAGTTTGCTCCCTGTGTTCGACCTCGGATACTCTAGTTGTTCGAGTAATAAAATTATTTGTTTAAACGTTTTGTCGGTTCTACTACAACGTAATACGCCTTTAAATCCGCACAGAAACGTTGACAACATTTTGGCGCCGCTGCCGGGGAGCAACGGGCACTTGTAAAGCTTTTGAGTACAACTTTTCTATTTAATATCTGACTTAACTTCTCTTTTGTTGTGTTCAAACAGGGAAAGCAAAACAAAAAGGAAAGAATAGCAACTGCACAACAGACTGGAGCAGGTAATCTCCATAAGCCCTCCCCCTTAACCCTCTCACAATCTAAAAGACAAAAAAAAAGAGGGAGAAGTCAACTTAGGGCTACCTGTCTTATATTTAGTAACTCATCAAGTTGCCTGGTTTTCATTTCAACATATTTTTGTCTGTCATCCAACTAAGGCAACTAGGGCTAAAACTTTCTTGATTGAGCCCTAGGTGCTAAATTCTAAGGCAACTAAATTGGACCCATTAGAGCCAAGTTAGGATTGCAAAGCTAGGGTTTTTAGAGACACATCTTCTCTAAAACAAAGAAACAAACTTTCCAAAAAGAAGTGTGCCTAAACCGTGTTTGAAAATATTTATACAAGAGGAACCCTAAGCAAATCAGGCTGATAATTCATTTGAATCATAAAAGGAAGGACCTAAAAGCTCTCAAAGGTGAAGTTGATCCCTCAGGTCAACCAACCTTAATATTAGGTCACTTTTTGCACTCAAAATATTTAAAAGTTCAAGTAGAACATTAAGCACCTTGATCTTAAAATAAAAAAGGTAGACTTAAGAGGTCAAGATCCCCATTCTGGTCTACCTGGAACCGCAGTGACAAGAGAGGTCGGGTGGGGGAAACCCTGTAACCCGTAGGGACGCTCTACCGTGTAGGGGTCTTTGCGGGACTCTCCCTCTCTGGCTGCCCAGGTATTTCTCAGGTGGACGATCTTCTGATCCAGGGGTCCATCTGCCCCGAACCTCTATAGTCACCCAACAATTCTTGGGTGTCTTGATTGGGTCCAGCACCTTCTAATCTCATCACATCTTCCGGTGCATGTTTGGTAGGAGGTCCTTGAGACCACCTTTAAGACCTCCTCTAGAAATTCATTCTCGCCGAGGCCAAGCCTCGACGCCCTTGTTTGTGCAGCAACCCCACCACATAAATCTTTCATCTGATTCAGACCCTGATTCTCCTCCTTCTCCCATCATGGCACAACCCATTGAAGATGAGAATAACCTTGAACACCAACTTCAACGCTTGAACGATCTCTTTCAGAACTTTGTAAACCCACCACAGCGACCTATGATGCGAGATCACTATAATCCCGCTGCGGTGGCAATTGAACCCCGAGTACGAATCCCAATTGGAGGACCCGATTCTGATCTAAAGCCCAATATGATTCATGCCATACCAAAGTTCCATGGGCTTAACTCTGAGGATCCATTTCAACACATTAAACAACTCAAGCATCTGGCCCAGACTTTCGGGTCAGATGTACAAAACCGGGATATCCTACTCATGAAAATGTTTTCGTTCTCCCTCTTGGACAAGGCCGCGCACTGGTATCAGACTCAGACCCGCCCGATCAACACTTGGGAGGAATTACAGTCCGAATTTTTGAAAAAATTCTTCCCTGTTGGCCGGACGAATGCCTTGCGCCACCAGATCACTCATTTCACTCAACAACAGGGAGAACCTCTTCACGAAGCTTGGGATCGATTCCTAGATCTCATGCGAAAATGTCCCCATCACGGAGTTCCTAAGTGGGAACAAGTCCAGTCTTTTTACCAGGGACTCCGTGAGGATATTCGTCTAATCGTCAATGCAACATGTGGAGGAAACATCATGGGCCAACACGAGGACACGGTGTGGGAGATTCTCGAAAACATGTGCGAGAACTCCATAAACAATGACTCCTTGGGCTTATTCGACAGGACGAATGCCCGCGCATCGACGAATCTAAGAGGGACACATGAGACGGAGGACCTGTCCACTTCTGTTGACCTGGAATTGATGGCCAGTCGGTTGGACAAGGTCTCTATCATAGAAAAGAAGGTGGACGAGCTAACTCGACATTTGCAGCAAGCCACCTCTGCACAAAACTCTTTTGCACGACCTCCTCTGGCAAGGGAAACAGTGCAAAACATCTATCACCAACCTGCCAAGGGGATGGGCCCCTATCCACTCCCGTCTACCTCCCAGACCGGAGTGACCTCCGATCCCGTCTACTCAAGTTGGGGGAACTCTGAACCCTCGTATTCTGACTTTCCTGAGGTTTCTCAGAACTGCGAGGACCTCAACGCCATCCAGAACGACCCATACTCCAATACCTACAACCCCGGATGGCGAAATCATCCTAACTTTCAGTGGGCGGGAAACTCTCAAAAACCACCATATCAACCCCGCCCACAAGCTCCTCGTCCATATCAGCCGCCTCAGCCTCGGCCCAATCCCACCTACCAATCTGGGCAAAATCAGGATCAACTGACTCTTATCCTTCAAACGCTGGCTGACATTCAAAAAACGAATGCGGCAATGCAAAAACAGCACAAGGACGAGATCACAGAGGTTCGCAACCAACTGGCCCAGATGGCAAATTCTCGCCAACCTGGCACCCTTCCTTCGCAACCTCTGCCCAACCCAAATAATGTGCCGACCCAGAGGCGCATTATGAATCCAAATCCAGGCCACGCACATTTGATTTATCAGGCCCCTGCTACTCCATCACCAGACAGGATGGAGGCTTCTACATCTTATGCAGAATTTCAGCAGCAGCCACCTCTCCTACCTAACCCAAACCAAAGTCAGGCTGGATTAAACTCTGTAACAACACGTAGTGGTAAAACAACACAAGACCCACATTATCTGAACCACTCCAAGCCTGATAATCGCCAAGACCCTAGGGTAGTCATCCAAGATACTACTGTCCCAGATCAAGAACCTGGACCTATCCTAGAGGAACCAGCTAGGATCCCATTTCCTGAGGCCTTGACCAAAGGAAAAAGGACAACCAAACCTGTGGCTCCTGAGGAGGATCTGGTCAAGCTCTTTGAACAGGTCCAGATAAACATCCCGTTGATGGATGCAATCCGCCACATACCGGCTTACGCAAGATTCTTGAAAGACATATGTACACCTAAACGTAAGCCGCGAACCAAGGATGGGAATCCGATTGTACTGTCAGAGCAAGCCAGCTCTGTCATCCTGAGCAAACTCCCACCCAAGGCTAAAGACCCAGGAACCCCCTTGATTTCTTGTAAAATTGGTGAAACCCAACTTGATAGAGCCCTACTAGACCTAGGTGCCTCCATAAATTTAATACCTACATCCCTCCTTGACCACCTTGAAGAATCTGAACTTAAACCCACTGAGGTGACATTGCAGTTAGCTGATCGATCCATCAAGTCACCCAAAGGTATACTCGAGGATGTCATTGTTAGGGTACGAGATTTTTATTTCCCAGTGGACTTCATAGTACTGGACATGGATGCACCTAAGAACCCAAGGGGCACACCAATCATATTAGGGAGACCCTTTCTGGCCACTGCTAGGGCCAATATAAACTGCGAAGAGGGCCAGATAGAATTAAAATTTGGGAATCAAAATCTGAAGATCGACATTTTCAAAGCCCAACAAGGGATTAATTGCGGGGTTATAGAGGAAATTTGTGATGTCAAAGCCGTGGTTGATGAACTGCACATAGAGGACAACCTGATTATTCCTGATCAACCACTAGAAAATCAAAAACCGCTAACAGAGGAGTGCGAACACAATCTAGACACACCTATGACTCCTACCATTGCTCCCGATACAAACCCTGAACTACCCGCTGCTGCTGACAATCCTGTCATGGAACTCAAGCCCCTTCCTGAACATCTAAAATATGTCTTTTTGGATTCAAATCAAATGTTTCCTGTGATTATCAATTCTCGACTCACACCTGACCAGGAACTCCGTTTGATTTCTGTTCTCCAGCAACATCGTAGAGCCATTGGATGGACTCTAGATGATTTGACTGGTATAAGCCCTTCATACTGCACGCATCGAATCTATACAGAAGAAGGCTCACGACCTTCAAGAGAAATGCAAAGGCGACTAAACCCTAACCTACAGGAGGTCGTGAAAAAGGAGATCATTAAGTGGTTAGATGCAGGGATCATCTACCCGATCTCCGACAGTCGTTGGGTGAGTCCAACACAAGTGGTACCTAAGAAGGCAGGACTTACCATCATCACGACAGAAACCGGGGAAGTCATTCCTACCCGAATAGCTAATTCGTGGAGAGTCTGCATTGATTACAGAAGACTAAATTCCTCCACGAAGAAGGATCATTTCCCACTACCGTTTATTGATCAGATCCTCGAGAAACTAGCGGGAAATAGATTCTTCTGCTTTCTTGACGGGTACTCCGGTTACAATCAGGTGGCAATCCATCCAGAGGACCAAGAAAAGACCACATTCACCTGCCCCTTCGGGACGTACGCGTTTCGAAGGATGCCATTCGGTCTCTGCAATGCACCTGCAACTTTTCAGCGGTGCATGCTTGCCATATTCTCAGATATGGTAGGTGACTATCTGGAAGTCTTCATGGATGACTTTTCAGTTTTTGGACAATCATTTGACGATTGCCTCCAACACTTGGTCCATATACTCAGGCGGTGCATCGAGGTGAATTTGGTTCTTTCCTGGGAAAAGAGCCATTTCATGGTGCCTGAGGGAATTGTCCTGGGACATTTAATCTCAGAGAAAGGCATCCAAGTGGATCGAGCTAAGGTTAACCTGATTTCCAAGCTCCCTATGCCTAGCTCGATTAAGGACATCCGATCTTTTTTGGGGCACGTCGGTTTCTACCGTCGATTCATCCCTGATTTCTCCAAAATCGCGCGCCCCCTGACCAATCTGCTTTCCAAGGATGTGCCTTTCGGAATTTCCAAGGAATGCACTCAAGCATTTGAGATCTTACGTGACCGAGTCACCCAAGCCCCAATCCTACAGTCCCCTGATTGGTCTCAACCCTTTGAGATCATGTGCGATGCATCTGACTTCGCTGTAGGAGCGGTTTTGGGGCAGAAAATTGATGGGAAACCTGTGGTCATTTACTACGCCAGCAAAACACTGGATGAGGCTCAGCGTAACTATACGGTTACTGAGAAAGAGCTGCTGGCCGTAGTATTTGCCCTGGAAAAATTCAGATCATACCTTCTGGGTTCCCGTGTTATCATATACTCGGATCACACAGCTGTGAGGCATCTCCTAGCCAAGAAGGACGCGAAACCTCGATTAATCCGCTGGATCTTGCTGTTGCAAGAATTTGACATCGAGATTCGCGACAAGGCGGGAAAGCACAATGTGGTAGCTGATCATTTATCCCGCCTTCCTCCTGAAATTATTGATCCGTCCGGACCTATTACAGAACATTTTCCTGATGAGCACCTCCTGACTATCAGTACAAGTCTTCCATGGTTCGCCGATATTGTTAATTACCTGGCATCACATCAGATTCCGCCCGATTGGCCGAAGGCCAAAAAGGACAAATTGTGTTCCGATGCCAAGTATTACCTATGGGAAGACCCGTATCTCTTCCGCATTGGTGCTGATCAGATAATCCGACGATGCGTCACGGAAGTGGAAATCAAAGACATACTCTCATTTTGCCATGACCAGGCATGCGGTGGACATTTTTCGGGACATAAAACCGCATCGAAAGTCCTCCAGTGTGGTTTCTACTGGCCCACAATTTTCAAAGATGCATACAATCACTGTAAGGCATGTTCCCGTTGCCAGACTCTAGGCAACATGAGCCATAGAGACATGATGCCTCTACAGCCGATCTTGGTATGCGAAATTTTTGATATTTGGGGGATTGATTTCATGGGACCCTTTCCTACCTCGGATGGCTTCGAATACATTTTACTCGCAGTTGATTATGTTTCCAAGTGGATAGAAGCCATTCCGACTCGAACCAACAATCATAAAGTCGTTATAAAATTCCTTCATCAAAACATTTTCTCAAGGTTCGGGATTCCGCGTGCTATAATTTCCGACGGAGGGACCCATTTTACAAACGCTCAGTTCAAGTCACTGATGATCAAATACGGGGTGTCACACCGAATCTCTACTCCTTACCACCCCCAAACTAATGGTCTAGCTGAGCTATCTAACCGAGAGATCAAGAAGATCCTTCAGGTTACTGTTCGACCTGATAGAAAAGATTGGTCTTCTCGGCTTCCGGAAGCATTGTGGGCCTATAGGACCGCCCACAAGACCCAATTAGGAATGTCTCCCTTCAGACTAGTGTACGGGAAGGCATGTCACCTCACCGTCGAATTGGAGCATAAAGCCTATTGGGCAGTACGGACCTGTAATCTCGACCTTTCTAAGGCTGGAACCCACAGAAGATTTCAAATGAGCGAGATCGATGAATTACGCCACGACGCATATGAGAACTCGCGAATTTACAAAGAACGGGTTAAAGCTTTTCACGACAAACACATTTCTAGAAAGGTCTTTCATCCTGGTCAAAAAGTTTTACTCTTTGATGGTCGACTCAAACTATTCCCAGGAAAGCTAAGATCCAAGTGGGTCGGACCCTACCTAGTCCGCCAAATCTTCGGAAATGGAGCTATTGAAATCAGCCCACTCAGCCACGATTCTGAACCATTTGTCGTGAATGGGCAGAGACTCAAGCCGTTCATTGACATGACCGATATAGATTTGACTGAGTCATCCTTTACCCTCCTTTCCTCTTGAGCTCATTACGCCCAGCCGATGGCGTAAAACTCAGCGCTTAACGGGAGGCAACCCGTCATTCTTTGAAAAACCTGAAACCGTTTCTGACATCGCTATGCGGAACTCATATTGCACTTTAGGGTTCATCCATTAGAACAGCCGACTTCACCTCAGGTATACCTACCCGAGATTAGAAATCGTTCGCAACAAGTCGCTTCGACCCATTCACTCACCACACACCTGTCCTAACACATGAACTAAGCTGAATTCGAACCCACCTAATTTACAATGAGGACATTGCAAATCTTAGGCATGGGGGGGTATGAAAGTGCAAAATGTCAGAAAATTCATATCAAGAAAGGGTTTCATTCATAAAAAAAAAAAAAAAAAAAAAAAAAAAAAAAAGGGACTTGATAGAGGGGAGGAACAATTCAGGGTCATACAAATGAGAGGAGGAAAAGAAAGAAAAATGACAAAAAGAGCAAAAATAAAGAAAGGAGCACAAAAGGAAAAGAAAAAGAAAAAGTCATTAGTAAAAGATTAAGGGGTTAACTGAAGTTCTAGACCGAGTCAAGAAAAAGAAAAGAAAAATGCTACAGAGATATAACAAGAGATTAGCGGGAACGCTGGTCTTAGGCCTCTTGGGCTAGATTTTTAGCTTAAAAATTCACGTATCCGTTAAAATCTGGACAATCCTCAAGAGGTTGAGGAAAATGCGAAGCTTAAGTATTAGGTCTAAGGCTTAGGAAGTATTCGGCCTCGTTAACTGACCTCCGGTTTGCGGGATTCGGTAACCTAAGCACCCAAATTCACACACAGTCTGGTTCAGTGCGCATAAATATTCAAAACACGCAAGAGCGTTTAATATTCTGAAAAAGTCACCTAGATTAGGAGCGGCCAATCAACACAAGTTGATTTGGACAAGTTCCCAGCGCGGAGAGGCGGGAAATTCCCCTCGAAGATGCGTAACAACATATCGTCTCCTCGGTGCTTGTCTCTTAGGATATTTAAATATCCTACTGGGGGCATGTAAGCACTCTGCTGGTTCAGATACCATGGGTGGCATTATCACGAAATGTCGATCGCCAGGGTCTGAATTCGGCCACGGAACGCCATGGGCGAGATTATCTCGAAATCTCGAAAGCCAGGGTTCCGGGGGTTGCCATGGGCGGGATTATCTCGAAATCTCGAAAGCCAGGGACCCTTGAGGATTGATGATGGGGATGAGGAATCCGATACAGACCGTGTTGAGAAGCTAATCCGAAGCTAGAAATAAAAAGAAAAGAGAGAGAAAAGCTCTCCAAACAAATAAATCCTATCTCTCTCTTACAAAAAAAAAAAAAAAAAAAAAAAAACGCACTGCAAACTGAGCGTAGGCTAAAAATGTCTCAAGCACGGGTGCTTTAACCGCAGAGTCCAACAAACCCTAGGATAGTTTTTGTGGGCCGTAGAAACCTTTGCGAAGGACTGAGGCTAAAGCAGAACAGGTCCAGATTTTGGTTGGTACTTGAGTACCTCTAGGCCTATTGTCGGCATTCCTACCTAATCACAAAAGAAGCACTTATCATAACTAAGGACACTTTGGGTCTAGAATGGAAGTTAAAACTTTGAAATTTTGCTAAGGGACTAGCAAAAGCTAGGCATGGGGGTATGATGAGAGCCTCATCATGAGCCATAACTAGCTCATTTTGACCTAATAAAGAAGATAAAAGCTCCTACATAACCTAGAAGAAGGCTTAACTAAAGGAACAAGTGCTCTGAGAAGAAAACATGAAATAAAGGTTAAAACTGCAATTTTACCATTGCAGTACATAAACGGGATTTCTCAGAAGCAAAACATAGGTCAAATAGTCCAAAGTGGGTTGAATTAATCAGAAATGGGTTTATGTGCAATCTAAGAATTAAATGACACTTGGTAACCCTAAAACAGACCCGCTTAAATTAACAAGGTTCCAGTCAGAATAAAAATCAAGCAAACCCTCTAAAAATCATAGAAAAACATCCTCTGGGGTTTAGAACACTTAATTTGGCCTTTGGAACCTAGTTTGACCTAGATTAGGGTCTTAGCTCTTCAATTTACCTAATTTGGGTTTTTACGCAAAATGTCCAGTCAAAAGAGGTCAAACCTAAAATCCAACTTCACCATTGGATTCTTTAGGGCCAAATTAGGTTTGTACCAAAATTTGGACCTAAGGGGAGGTCATCTTGACCTACTTTGCAAGTTAGTACACCCAAATCACAAAGAGGTCCCTATCTTTTGAATACCGTTGCAGAGAACCCCCTAGGTTCTTCGCCTCCTTTGCAAACCGGTCCTGCCGCCATTGCTAGGGCAGAACCGAGCTCCGGCGAGGTTCGGAGAGGGATTGCTCTCTAATCCCTCAGAGATTCCCTCCCAGAAATGGAAGGAGGATTCTCTGAGGAATTCCCTTCCTCATAAAGTCAATTACAATCGTTGGTGTGAACCCAATCTCTCGTGCGAACGCACGAGAGATTTGGGTATCCTTTCTTCCTTCCAACTCCGGCGAACCGGCTGACCTAATTGCGCGTCTTTCACGCTCTGATAGGAGCGGCCAGCACCTATAAAACACCCCTCGGACCCGGCCACTCATCTTAAGCTTGATTTTGACGGAGATCCCCTCCAAATTTCTTCCCTCCCATCTCCGGCCAAACGACCCACAAGCTCCGGCGACCGCTCTCCCTCCTTCTCGTCACTCTGCTGCCATACCAGCAGCAGAGTCCTCTCCGCCTCTTCCTTCCGCAGCGCGCTGTACCCTGCGCGCAAGCTCCTGACCTCATCTTCGTCGCCGCTTCCTCCCCCAGGGTCTTTCTTCCCCGACGACGGCAGTCACGAGCCGTCCTCTCCACTGCCTCCCTTCACTCCAGACAACCCCAGATACGTTCTCCATCCTCTCCTCTCTCTTTTCCCCCTGTTATCTCCCTTGATCGACCCTCGACAGACGCTAACCACCTCCATCGTCTTCGCCTCCGACCGCACTCCGGCGAGCCGCCCACACCACTCCAGCCCTCCACACGGCTAGCCAACCACCTCGGAAGCTCCGCCTCACCTCCAGGAACACACTCCACCCTCCCACTGCCACTCCAGCCCTCCACAACCACCCCCCGACCAACCCACCATCTCCGGCCACAGGTTGACCTAGGCACGCACGCCTAGGCCGACCTGCGGCCTGCTGCACTGCCCACCGCCTTCGCCGTGCCACGGCGAAGGTCTCTATCTATTCTGATTTGGCCGAGAGGCGCGTTTTGTGTACGACAGGACTCGAGCTGCTGCCGCCATGGACGACCTCTGATGAAGCTCCCGCGAAGCTCCAGGCACCCGGTCTTCCAGACTACAGGTTCTGCATACTAATGCAAGTGTCGCGAGGTGAACGAATCCAGCCGAGGAGCGCTAGCAGAGCCAGCAGCTGCGGGGCAAGCGCACGACGAGGTTTCTGCAGGCGCGCGTGAAGGCGAGACCAGATAGTCCCACATCGTGGGATTGCAACCGGCAGGTAACGTATAAGTTGATTTTACGCTTTATTCTTATCGCCTCGAAAACACAGGGGTGAGGTCCCTCACTGACCCCACCCGCCTCGTCCGCGGCCTGACCACGCGGACCTGGCGGATCCGACCCGACCTAGACCTACGCACTCCTCGCGCATCACACACCTGCAGGTGCGCCTGGTCCCGGGTACGATCCGACCCGATTGAGACTGTGGCTCTGGTAGAGCGGTTAGAGTGAATTGCTTGAGAGAGAGACACGCGCGGGTAGAGGGAGAAGGGTTAGGTTTTGTTCCCCTGTGCAGGCAGGCTGATAGAAGGAGAAGGACGTGGCCGCTGCAGAAGAAAGGAAAAGCAAGACAAAGAAGAAGAAGAAGGCAACGAAGAAAGGAGAAGAAAGACAGAAGAAGAAGAAAGAAAGAAGTCTTCGCAGGCGAAGGAGGAAAATAGAAAGGTTAGAAGTCTTCGCAGGAGAAGAAGAAGAAGGACAAGGGAAGATTGCAAAGAGATCCGAAAGGCAAAGCAGAAGAAGAAAAAGAGAAAGAAAGATCACATTTAAGACGTCTGATACATAAATCAGACGTCTAATTCTATTTTTTTTACATCTTTCTTAAAAACTCTTTGAATCAATTATATTTGCATTTAACAGTTGTATTCTTGGGTTTTACAAAGTACTGAGTTTGCTCCCTGTGTTCGACCTCGGATACTCTAGTTGTTCGAGTAATAAAATTATTTGTTTAAACGTTTTGTCGGTTCTACTACAACGTAATACGCCTTTAAATCCGCACAGAAACGTTGACAACAATGAGGCTGAAGATCAACCCCCACCAGATGCTATGGCTGTCGTCCAGGCTCAAATCAATGCTAACCATCGGCTTCAGCAACGACAAATCCACACCATCATGCAAGCCATACAACGGTTACAGAACCCGCAAGAACAACCACCACCTTTCAATGACATACCAGGACAACCACCACTTGGTTTACCACCATTTCAGAACTAGCCAAGACCCCTCCGTGATTTCTATAACCCTTCTGCCATTAGAGTCGAGCCACACCTTAGGATCCCCGAAGGGGGAGACGATTTTGAGCTAAAACCTAATGTATTAAGTCTAATCCAGAGCCACTTTCATGGAAGCTCAAATGAAGACCCCTTTCAGCACCTAGAAGATCTCGACCGCATAGCAAGAACAGTAAAACCTAGGAACATTAGCCTTGATATTGTTCTAATCAAGATGTTCCCTTTCTCATTAAGAGACAAGGCTTCTCATTGGCTTAGAACCCTAGGTAGACCCATCACCACCTGGGAGGAACTGAGGCATGCATTTTTAAAGAAATTCTTCCCCATAGGAAAGACCAATGCCCTCAGAAGAGCTATCACTACCTTCACACTCCAGGGTGGGGAACAATTTCATGAGGCGTGGGAAAGATTCAATGAACTTTTGAGGAAATGCCCACACCACGAAGTTCCAAGGTGGCAATTGGCCCAGATCTTCTACCACGGTCTGGATAGCAACCTACGGAACTTCGTCGATGCCTCATGCGGGGGAAACTTCCTAAACAAAGATGAGGAGAGCGCGTTTGAGCTCTTTGAGTCTATGAGCGAGAATTCGCTCAACAATGCCTCCATGAACCAGTTTAACAGATCCAGTCAACCCCGTGGTGGGATTTATGAGGTGCAAGCAAATTCTGGAATGGTTGACATGGACATTATTGCCAAAAAGTTGGATCGAGTGGAATTGGTGGACAAGAAGATTGATGAGCTTCTAAACCAGACCAGGAACCCCTTGCAGACTTTCACCCTAGCAAAAGGAGCACATAATGTTGACCTGGTCCAACCCTTCACCCAACTAAACCTGGAACAACCCCCAACCATGTTCCAAGGAGGGACCTTTGCTCCCTCGACCCTTGATTACTCCCTTCCTTCTTCATCAACATCGGCTATTCTAGAAGATGTGCAAGCCGTCCAAGGATATGCAAAACCCGACCCTTTCTCCAACACTTACAACACCGGCTGGCGTAATCACCCCAACTTTGGTTGGACAAACCAGAAACTACCGCAATTCCAAAACCAGCCCAGGCCAAACCAACAGCCACACTTGCCCCCCTATCAGCAAGGACCACCAGTTAGACCCCAATATAACCAAAATAGGGCGGCCCCTCCCCCACAAAACCAAATGGACACCCTAATAAAGATGATGGCTGACATGAACCAAAAACATCAGGAAGAAATGGCCTTGGTAAAGGGACAGTTAAGCCAACTCTTGGACTGTAAACAGCAAGGATCTCTACCTTCCCAACCACAACCAAACCCGCGAAACATAATTAACAGAGGCCCCAATTCGCAAGGGTTCCAAGGCAACCCCGGGCAGGCTCATATGGTCCAACCGGCTCCACAAACACCTCCTGGGTTTGGCGCCTCTTCATCCTCATCTTCTCAAGGATCACCCCATGGCCCCAATGCCTCTGCGAATGCGGTGACCTTGAGAAGCGGCACCAAAACCCAGGATCCCAAATGGCCGACTCTCCCTGAGACTTTACCCGACTTAGAAGAAGCACCAACCAAGGACCCAAACATGGAACCAATCCAGACACCCTATCCTGAGGCCTTGGAAACAATCAAGAGAAAAAAGAATACTGTGGAAACTGAGGAGCTGATGGAAATTTTTAAACAAGTACAGATTAATATTCCGCTTCTAGAAGCTGTCAAACACATCCCCGCTTACGCCAAGTTCTTAAAGGATGCCTGTACACCCAAGCGTAAGCCGAGACCTCAAGCACCTAGGAAGGTTGTACTCTCTGAGCAAGCCAGTTCCGTGATATCAAGCAACCTTCCACTCAAACGAACTGACCCAGGAGCACCCCTGATTTCCTGCAACATCGGGGACATGACATTTGATAGAGCGCTCCTGGACCTAGGTGCTTCTATCAACCTAATTCCCACAACCTTGTACCACCAATTTGGTTTTGGGGAGCTGGCACCAACCCCTGTCACCATCCAGCTGGCGGATAGATCAGTGAAAACCCCGAAGGGGGTTGTCGAGGACGTGATTGTACGGGTCAAGGACTTCTATTTCCCAGTCGACTTTTTGGTGCTCGACATGGAAGTCCCTGAAAAATTACAGAACGCACCCATAATCTTAGGCAGACCTTTCTTAGCCACGGCTAAAGCAAACATCGATTGCGACACGGGATGTATGGAAATCGCCTTCGGAGATAGGAAAATGCAATTAGATATCTTCCGGGCAACAAAGTCTTTTGATTGTGATTACATTGAGGAACATGATCCCGTGGAAACTTTAATCGAGGAATGCCTTACCCTCAATTCTGTCTCAGACCACCAAACCCGTAGTTCTGACTCGCCACCATCATTACCTATGGACCTCTGTAAGGCTGAGTATCATCACATGACACCATTTGAAGAAATCAATGTTGATCAACTACCGCCCTTTCCATTCCCATCGACTGTGGTCCCACCCGCACCTGAACTTAAACCATTGCCCGAGAATCTCAAGTACGTCTTCTTGGGACCTGGCCAGACCATCCCAGTGATTATTAATTCCCATCTAACCAAGGATCAGGAACTAAGGTTGACTGCAACTCTTTCAGAACATCGGGCCGCCATTGGTTGGACCATCTCAGATCTAAGAGGAATTAGCCCCACCTATTGCACCCACAAGATTTACCTGGAAGACGGGGCCCGACCTTCCCGCCAGATGCAGAGACGGTTAAACCCTAACATGCGGGAGGTCGTTAAAAAAGAAATTATCAAGTGGCTCGACGCCGACATCATCTACCCTATCTCTGATAGCCCCTGGGTGAGCCCCACTCAAGTGGTTCCCAAGAAGGCTGGGCTCACCGTTGTCACTAATGATCATGGCGAATCCATTCCCACCCGCACCACCACCGCATGGCGGGTGTGTATTGATTATAGGAAGCTTAACGAAGCCACTAAGAAGGACCACTTCCCCTTGCCATTCATTGACCAAATCCTTGAAAGATTGGCAGGGCAGAAGTATTTTTGCTTCCGGGATGGATATTCAGGATATAACCAAGTCGCAATTGCTCCAGAAGATCAGGAAAAGACCACATTCACTTGCCCGTATGGCACGTTTGCATTCCGTCGAATGCCGTTCGGGTTATGCAACGCACCCGCAACCTTCCAGCGTTGCATGCTAGCCATTTTTTCAGAAATGGTGGGTGAATACTTGGAGGTCTTTATGGATGATTTCTCTGTATTCGGGAATTCATTCGACCATTGTTTGAGCAACTTGGAGAAAATCCTAAAACGATGTATCGAGGTTAACTTGGTGTTAAGTTGGGAAAAGAGCCATTTTATGGTTCAAGAAGGAATTGTCCTCGGACACATCGTTTCGCATAAGGGCATCGAGGTAGATCGAGCTAAGGTTGATTTAATTTCCAAACTTCCTCCACCTAGTTCGGTCCGACAGATTCGCTCTTTTCTAGGACATGTTGGCTTCTACCGAAGGTTCATCAAAGACTTTTCCAAACTTTCCAAACCCTTGACCGACCTTCTAGCCAACGACGCAACTTTCCACATGTCTCCTGATTGCACCCAGGCTTATCATACCCTCCGGGACTTAGTCTCCACCGCACCTGTACTTCAACCCCCAGACTAGTCCCAGGGTTTTGAGATTATGTGTGACGCATCAGATTTTGCCATAGGCGCTGTCCTGGGACAAAGGCAAGACAAGAAGCCCGTGGTGATCTACTACGCGAGCAAAACGTTGGACGAGGCCCAGCGTAATTATACGGTCACAGAAAAAGAGTTGCTTGCTGTAGTCTTTGGACTGGAAAAATTCCGATCATACTTGCTGGGATCCCACGTGACTATCTACACCGACCATTCAGCCATCCGGCACCTGTTGGCCAAAAAGGATGCAAAACCCAGGCTCATCAGATGGATCCTGCTTTTGCAGGAATTTGACCTGGAAATCCAAGACAAGGCTGGATCGAAAAATGTGGTGGCTGACCACCTGTCAAGACTTCATCCAGACCACATTGGACCCTCCCTACCTCTATCTGATACCTTCCATGTTGAACACATCCTAGCCGTGCAAGACAAGAAAATGCCATGGTATGCTGACTATGTCAACTACCTGGTTATAGGACAAACCCCGCACAGCTGGTCCAAACAGCAACGGGACAGGTTCTTGGCTGAGGCCAAGCACTATTTCTGGGATGATCCCATGCTGTTTCGCCTCTGTGCTGATCAGATCATCAGGAGGTGCCTCCCCGAAGACGAGGTTCAGAGTGTGCTTTCCTTTTGTCATGACCAAGCATGTGGCGGCCATTTCTCTGGCAAGAAAACAGCTGCAAAAGTTTTGCAGTCTGGATTTTATTGGCCGTCCCTATTCAAGGATGCACACATCTTTGCCAAGACTTGCTCACGATGCCAAACACTAGGGACAATGACCAAAAAAGATATGATGCCCCTTCAGCCCATTTTGATTGTCGAAATTTTCGACGTTTGGGGTATCGATTTTATGGGCCCCTTTCCACCATCCAACGGCTTCGAGTATATCTTGGTCTCGGTAGACTATGTTTCCAAATGGATTGAAGCCGTCGCCACCCGACGATGCGATCACAAGACGGTCATGGACTTTGTAAAGAAGAACATCTTTTCCCATTTTGGAATACCCAAGGCCATGATCAGTGATGGTGGAAGCCATTTTATCCATTCCCAGTTCCGTGCCCTACTTAGAAAATACGGGGTAAACCACCGCATTGCCACCCCGTATCATCCACAAACAAATGGGCAGACTGAGGTCTCAAACAGACAAATCAAGAACATTTTACAGAAGACTGTGAGACCTGACAGGAAAGACTGGTCCACACGACTTAATGATGCCCTGTGGGCATACAGGACCGCTTTTAAGACCCCGATAGGCATGTCACCTTACCGCTTGGTCTTTGGCAAAGCTTGCCATCTCCCTGTCGAATTGGAACACCGGGCTTACTGGGCTGTTAAGCAATGTAACATGGATCCCCAGTTAGCTGGTGCGCAAAGGACTCTTCAATTATCTGAGCTTGAAGAAATTCGTCGGGACGCCTTTGACAATAGTCGGCTATATAAGGAGAAAATGAAAGCCGTCCACGACCGACTCATTCATAGGAAAACCTTTGAGCCAAACCAACAAGTCTGGCTATTTGATGCACGCCTGAAACTCTTTCCAGGGAAACTTAGGTCCAAATGGACAGGACCATTTCGGGTGGTCAAGCCCTATTCCAATGGGGCAGTCGAAATCGCCGATCTTAATACCGGGCACACCTTTACAGTCAATGGTCAAAGATTGAAGCATTTCCTGGCCCAGGTACCCCCCAAGGAAAGTGTCACCCTTGTTGAGGGCTGACACCAGGCACCGCCCAGCTGGAGGCGTTAAACTCAGCGCTTCCTGGGAGGCAACCCAGCGGATTCAGACTGATCTGGTAGTTTACGTCACTCAGGTACTATCTTTTTGAACCCTTTTGCATCCATGCATCTGCCAATGAGGACATTGTCCAACTTAAGCATGGGGGGGATGGTAAACTGCATAATCCTGAGCTTAATTAATCAGTCTGAAAAAAAAAAAAAAAAAAAAATGAATTTAGGAAGAAAAACTTAGGCATTAGAAACTTGTCAACAGTGGGAAATAATACAAAAAGAACTTAAACACTTAGACTTTTCAGGCCTTCAAGCTTAATTAGCCCTGGTGTCCATTAAAATATGGATTTAGCAGCGAACCCTTGCAACTTTAAGCTATTCTAATCCACCTAATAAATAAGGTAATAAGTATACGACTTATCAACTCACCCTCTAACTCAGGAAAACTTTGAGTCTAAGCATCTACACACATTTTTGCACAGACTCACTTCTCGGAGATTTTGACAGAAATGGGGTAGCTAATGAACTCTCTAGGGTGGTATAGCTGGCAAGTTGTCGTGGGTAACATCCCATTGGCAGGTTGTCCAGAACCCAGTCACAGGCCATTTCTTTTTCACTGCCTCTAGGTACATTTGAGATTAGGGAAGCCACCTACGTAAAAAAAAAAAAAAAAAAAAAAAAAAAAAAAAAAACCACACTTCACCGCACAAGTATGGCTGGCAAGTGATCGTGGGTAACAGCCCATTGGTCGGTTGTCCAGAGCCCAGCTCAATAATTGCACAAAAAAAAGAAGACCAAAAACACCTAAGGAAGAAGCGGGGAAGTAGTACAAGCCGGGGAGATATACACTGGAAAATCCTTGTGTTGACCCCAAGTAAAATGAACGCAGGGAGAAAGCTACCAATCGAACAAATACACCTTCAGGCAAAAATTTATTTTCTTTTCCGGTCACCTAGAGGCGTAGAAACTCGAAGTCTGTCTCAATTACCGTTAAGTGAGTCTATCACAACATTCACACCAAGATGCTTAGCACTTAGGGTTTTGACCGAGTTTTGGGTGGGTTGGGTAGCCCTAAAAAGTTACCAACCCACACTGAATTTTAAAAAAAATTCTAAAAAGACATATATAGATATATACGTATACATAAGTATAGTTATATATACAAAGCAAGGATTCGGGCGATTCATATTTTGGCAGACACCCGGGCGCTGCTTAGTCTTTGTAGATTAAGATCTTCGTATAGTTCCTCTTATTAACAAGTAACGAAGTGCCTAAGCAATTACTTCTTGAATTCGCCAAAGAAATAAAGGCTAGAATAAACCTTGCTAGGGACTAGCAAGGAGTAAGCATGGGGGTATGATAACACCACGCAAGGGGGTAGTAATTAGGTTGAATATGGCCCATCTTTAGAATAAAAGGCACAACATAAAGTAGAATAGGAGCATTGCATGCATCAAGTACCAAGATTGCTTATAAACTGTATTAATGGCCATTTGTGTAAAGCATTTGTCAAAGCAGGCCTCAGATGAGAAATCAGACCGCACGGATGGATTCAGGACGACGAACGGAGTCTAACGGACTCAAAATCGGCCAAATCCGACATCCGGAGCTCCCACAATGGGCCCAAGAAATCCTGACCGTTGATCTGGAGATCAACGGCCTAGAACGCACCACGTCGCCCCGCCCCCGCCGTCGCCACGCCCCCAAGCCAGCCAAAGACGCATCTCGGCCATTGATCTTCGATCGAACGGCCGAGATCCGCGCGCTCGCCCGCGGTCGCCGCGACAAAGCGCGGGCGTGGCGCAACGGTTAGCGCGCACGCCCGCGTTGCGGCGACGCGCGTTCGATTCGCGCGGAGCGAAAATCATCTGCGGGCGAAGGGCGCGGCAAAATTGAGCCGCGCGATCAGAAGCGAGCGGCTAGGATCGCGCCACGCGGCGCGACGACAGTGCCCCACCTCCCACGCGCGCGCGCACGCCGGGCGGAAACGCGCGCGCGCACGCACGCCCGAAGCGCGATCCTAGCGCAGGCGCGGGAGGATCTCAGCCGTCCGATCATCAATCGGACGGCTCTCGTTCGACGTCCACGGATCGCGCCTGAAGAGAGAGAGGGGCGGGCGGCTGACCGGCGGCAGAAGACCTTCACCGACGTATATGGAAGCGGTTTTAGCGACGTTCTGGATGTCGCTAAAGCACATTCTTCTTTTAGGAAGCCCTTAACTCTATTTAAACCCCCTTCTACCACCATTCAAGGCATCCTCTCCCACTTGCAACTACTCCACTCCTCTCCTAGCTAGTCTTAGGCACTCTTGTAATCGCCGGAGACGACGAGCCGCCGACGGAGCCTCCTCCACCGCCGTGGCTGCCTCGTCGCTCTCCACTCTCTCTCTACCTCTCTCTCTCTCTTTTAAGCTTTCATTTACTTTTGTTGAAGCATGTATTTAATATTGTAAACCATGAACTATGAATGCATGTTTAATGAAATTATTTTTCATTTAGTTGCCTTTTTAATTCCTGTTTAAAGTACATGATCAAAACCAAGAGCTTTCTAACCCTAAACTCTCCCTATCTCTCGCTTTTCAAAACCGTTTCGTTCGCAAGCAAAACTCCGCCTTTTTCGTGATAAGTGGTAAACAAAATCCGATTTCCACGCCTCCCTGAGATCGACACTCGGACTCACCTCCGTTTACTTCTTTTAAAACCGACGTATCAAGTGCAACTATAACGACACCTCTTAACAGACACGCACGAAGGCACGTCAGCGCTGCTGGTGGTTCTGCAGGCGCGGGGGTGAACGGCGTGGATTGCAGGCGCTGTTGGAGTTCTGCAGGTGCGGTTGTTGCTGCAGGCGCGGGAGGTGGGTGCTGCAGGCTGAGGAGTGCGTGCGCGGTCTAGAGGGCGTGGAGATGGCGAAGGCTGATGGTGGGCGCGGTTGCACTGGAGGCTGGTGGGTGACGCTGTAGGCGTGGGCGCGCACGGATGAAGGCGCAGGCGCGGGGATGGTGGTGCGGGCGTGAACGGTGCGATGGGCGGATGTGGCTGTGCGGGTGCGGGTGGAGTTCAGACGGGTACGTAGGCGGGTGATCGCAGGTGAGCGGGTAGCTTCAGACGTCCGGGAAATTTTCCGGACGTCTTAAGTGAATGAGAAGGTGATTACAGTGATGGTGGTTGCGGCGGTGGTGGTTGGTGACAACGGCGAGGGAGTTGCACGCTAAGGTGCTCATGGTAATGCGAGCGAGCTCCGGATGGCGGTGTGGCCTGTCACACCACACACCCACGGTGGTGGACTCACCGCCATGGTAGAGGCCGGCAGTGTGGAGTGGAAGAGAGAGGTTCTCTCTGCACAGTGGTGGGTCGATGGAAGAGGCCTACCTCGCTCAGCATCCTCTCTCCTCCTTTTGTAGCAGCCTACACAAATTTGAATGGAGAGGCGGGAGCAGATCCACCTTCTCCGCCGATCCATGAATGCGCTTTTAGTGAGGCCGGAGGCGTTGCAACGGCAGCGGAGCCATTGCTGAGAAGAAGAAGAATAAAGAATATTATTAAAATATTATGGTTATTTATATACAAACCCTCAAGTTTTATGTTAACTAAAACAATGTACTTAATTAGTTAACTAATTAGATGAATGGCATTCTAAGCTAATTCTAAATGCACTTAAAATATGAATGCAGTGCATGGATTATGTAATTAAATTAAAAATATGAATTAATCTATTTACATCCTAATTTATGCTAAATAAATATTAGAATTATCCTAATGTTTAGGCATTTAAATACTTAAATAGCCCACAACTATGGGCTAATCAATCTCCTAATTCTAATTTTTTTAATAGAATAAAAGAAAGTAGGAAATTACTATTACAGCTGACAAAACGATTATAAGATATTTCCACCCTCCATGCTTATCTATTTCAATGTCCTCATTATTCAAAATGAAAGCATGCAGGAGAGTAGAAGTGGAAGAATAGCACCTAGTTTCCCTGAGACTCTGGTCAGCTTGGAACAGTCATTACATGTGCTGAGTTTAGTTCCTTCAACTGGGCGATGATCGGCCTGCGGTAGTTAAGGCAAGGTAAGAGCAACCTTGTTTGAAATGGGTTCAGGGAGCACATGGTCAACAAAGGGTTTGAGACACTGTCCATTGACCATGAAATATTACCCGTCTTTGGGTCAGAGATTTCGACGACCCCGTTAGAGAAAATCTGCTCGATAACGAACGGGTCGTCCCACTTAGACCTGAGTTTTCTAGGGAAATGCTTCAATCGAGAATCGAAAAGCCAGACCTTCTGGTTCGGCTCAAAACTCTTACGTGAAATCATCTAGTCATGGAGAGCTTTGGTCCTTGCCTTATAGATTCTGACATTTTCATAAGCATCATTTCGAAGCTCCTCCAACTCAGATAGTTGGAGTTTCCTAGTTTTCCTGGCCAACTCAAGGTCCTCTCTACATTTCTTGATGCCCAAAATGCCCAGTTTTCAAGTTCTACGAGTAAGTGGCATGCCTTACCAAACACCAGATGGAATGGAGACATATCGATAGGCGTTTTGTACTCCGTACGATAGGCCCAAAGAGCATCATCTAGTTTTCGGTCCAATCCTTCCTATCAGGCCTAACGGTTTTCTACAAAATGTTCTTGATCTCCCAATTGGAGACCTCGGCCTATCCATTCGTCTAAGAGTGGTAAGGTGTGGAAATCCAATGATTCACCCCATATTTCCCCAGTAAATTCCGAAACTGGGCATGAGTGAAATGTGTGCCACCATCACTGATAATTGCCCTAGGAACCCCAAATTGACTAAATATATTTTTCTTCACAAAATCGATGACCACCTTATAGTTTTTGGTCCAAGTGAGAATTGCCTTAATCCACTTGGACACGTAATTAACAGCGACCAGAATGTACTAGTGTCCAAATGAAGGAGGGAAGGGTCCCACAAAGTAGATGCCCCAAATGTTGAAAATTTTGATGGAAAGAATTGGGTTCAGGGGCATCATATCTCTCATAGCCATGTTCCTGAGTGTCTGGCATCGAGTGCATGACTTTGAGAATTCTAGGGCATCCTTAAATAATGATGGCCAATCGAATCCGGATTGCAAGATTTTTGCAGCCATCTTTTTCCCGAAAAAGTGTCCGCCACACGCACATGTGTGGTAGCACTCAAGTATGCTATGGGATTCAATTTCTGGGATGCATCGATGAATAATTTGGTCTACGCTAATGTGGTACAGCTTAGGATTCTCCCAAAAATAATATTTGGCCTCAGACACAAGTCTATCCCATTGTTGTTTGGTCCAATCCAGGGGGATTTGACCAACGACCAAATAATTGACAATATCCGCAAACCAGGGGGTTCAGATACCCGAGACTGTGAGGATAGTCTCATTTGGAAAAGTATCAGAGATCGAGACATCTGGATGAGGAGAATTAATTAGGATTCTCGAGAGGTGATCCGCCACTACATTTTTTGCCCCGACTTTATCCCTGATTTCAAGATCAAATTCTTGAAGCAGTAGAATCCAACGAATAAGCTTGGGTTTGGCATCCTTTTCAGCCAAGAGATGTTTCAAGGCTGAGTGGTCAGTATAGATGATGACACAAGAACCTAACAAATAAGCTCTGAATTTTTCTAAAGTGAAAACTATGGCTAGCAATTCTTTTTCAGTAACAGTGTAGTTCCTCTGGGCCTCATCTAGAGTCTTGCTAGCGTTTTAAATCACAGAGGGCTTTTTCTCAATATTTTACCTAAGACAGCCCCGACAGCATAATTAGATGCATCAGGCATAATCTCAAATGGGGCTGTCCAGATCGATGGCTACAATATCGGGACACAGGCGACTGCTATTTTCAATAAATCAAATGCCTTATGGCATGATTCATCAAACTCAAACGACATGTCTTTGGCTAGAAGATTACTCAAGGGCTGAGCAACCTTCAAGAAATCCTTAATGAACCTTCTGTAAAAACCCACATTCCCAAGGAAAGAGCGGATCTATTTTACAGATGTGGGCGGAGGAAGTCTAGAGATAGCATCCACCTTAGCTTTATCAACTTCAATACCTCGACTAGAGACCACATGACCCAGGACAATGCCTTCTTGAGTCATAAAGTCTCTCTTTTCCCAGCTAAGGATCAGATGTGTTTTGATGCATCTCTGGAGGATCAATTCCAAGTTAGCCAGGAAGACTCAAAAGAATCTCCAAAAATGGAGAAATCATCCATGAACACCTCAAGACAATCTCCCACCATGTTAGAAAAGATGGCCAGCATGTACCTTTGAAAAGTTGCAGGTGCATTGCAAAGCCCGAACAAGATTCTACGGAATGCAAAGGTTCCGTAGGGACATGTGAAAGTTGTCTTTTCCTAGTCTTTGGGATGGATAGGGACTTGGTTATATCCCAAATAACCATCCAGGATGCAAACATATTTTTTCCTAGCTAACCTTTCGAGGATTTGATCGATGAATGGCAAGGGAAAGCGATCCTTTTTAGTGGCTATGTTCAGCTTCCTATAGTCAATACAGACTCTCCAAGCAGAAGTTGAATGAGTGATGAAGGTTTCCCTTTCTCATTAGTCATAACAGTTATTCTCGCCTTCTTGGGTACAATCTGAATGGGGCTAACCCTCGGACTATCCGAGATTGGGTAAATAATCCTAGCATCGTGCCACTTGATTATCTCCTTCTTGACCACTTCTCGCATATTCGAGTTTAGTCCCCTTTGCATTTCGAGAGAAGGGCGGGATCCATCTTCCATGAAAATACAATGATTACAATAAGATGGCTCGATCCCCCTTAGGTCATGGTTGGTCCAACCAATTGCCTCCTTGTTGTTCTTAAGGACCTTAATTAACCTCGATTCTTGCTCCGTAGTCAAATAAGCACTAATAATCACAGGGAGCGTGTTTTCAGGTCCTAAGAACTCATATTTCAAATTTTTGGGCAATGGTTTTAATTCCAGCTGGTGTGGGTTTAGAATAGAAGGTAGGGAGGTTGCTGATGAAGATTCATCAGGACAATCTAGTGGAAGAGGCTGCGAATGAACAAAATCAACAGCCTCTTCAGGATGTGGCAGGTCTACCATAAAGGGTTATGGGTTTGGTTCGCTAAAGCTGGTGGAGTCCTCGAGTGCACTGTTTGTCATACAAGTCCTAAGATTCTAATCCTCGAGCTCCTCAATGAATCCACAATCCTCAAATCCTCTTATTGCCTTAAAAAAATCTAGAGTTAATTTCTTAACCCCAAAGGTGATCTCCATACTACCGCTTTCACAGTTTATGCTGGCCTTGGCGGTAGCTAGGAACGGATGCCCCAGAATGATGGGCGTGTTCCTTAAATCATTAGGTACATGCATGTCAAGGATGAGGAAATTTACAAGAAAATAGAAATCCTTGACCTTGACAATCACATCCTCAATAATGCCTCTCGGTGTGGTGACCAATAGGTCCCCTAATTGTATCGTTACTGAGGTTGGCCTAAGTTCACCTAGCCCAAACCTCTCATAAAGAGAAGTCAGGATTAGGTTGATGGATTTACCTAGATCCAATAGTGCCCTATCAAAAGTGTATTCCCTAATAATGCATGAGATCAAGGGGGCACCTGGATCTTTCTTCTTTTGAGGAAGATGATGCGGGATCACAGAACTTGCCTGCTCAGAGAGAATCACCTTCCTCATAGTGGGTTCTTTCGATTTATGCTTTTGGGTACATAGTTCTTTCAAAACTTTAGCGTAAGCTGGGATGTGCTTAATAGCATCGAGGAGTGGAATATTGATCTCTATGCTCTTGAATAAATCCATGAGCTCGTCATTGCTATCTAGGGTTTTCTTCTTCTTTATTTTCAATAGGGCTTTAGGGAATGGGATATGGGTGGGATTTTCAATTTTCGATCCCTGGGCCTTATTGTCTTCTTCATTCTCCTCCTCTTCTCTCTCAATATCCTCAGGGTTTTGGCATCTAGAAGGTAATTTAGGGTCCCAAGTTTGCTTTCCACTTCTCAAGGTGACAGAGTTTGTTGAGGCATACAGGTTTGGGTCTTGAGGTGGGTTAGTGAAGATTGGAGGTCCTTGGTTAGTCATGTAACCAGAAGAAGATGAGGGACCCTGCTCAACTACCTGAGCATGTGCATGCGAGTCCCTTTGATTCTCGTTTGCTTGGGCTCTATTTCCCTTATTTTGCACGTTGCGTAGGTTGGGTACGAGTTGGGATGGTAGAGATCCGGGTTGTCGAGTGTTAGCAATTAACCTGGATTGCAAGTTATCCAATGATGTCTACATTTGCTGCATAAGCTGAAGTATGGACCCTTGCATTTCCACCATTTTCCTGTTTAAATCAGCTACCCTGTGGATTGGTGGGCATTCCAAGATGGCCGAGTAACCGGTTTCGAGGGCAACTGGGTGTATACTTGACCCTGACCCATAGGTTTTTCAGATGCATAGTTGCTGGGTCGAGTTTGGGTCTGTTGCCCCTGATTTTTCTAGGAGAAGTTAGGGTGGTTCCTCCATCTCGAGTTATAAGGTTTGGAATATGGGTTGGACCTAACATTCTCCTGCATTGCATATGCATCCTCATAAGACAATGATGGAGAGAAGGAAGGATCAGAAAAATTGGGATCAAAGGCCCTAGTTTAGAACCCATAAGGTTCCGAGAAATTATGGCTCACAAGTTGAGCCGAATCAAGCTGGTTCATGAATTCCCACCTCGTGGGAGCTTGTGAGGAATGGAATCCTGAATTAGTGGGTATAGAAGTGTTTCCTGAATTCCCAGACATCCATTCTTCCATTTTCTTAGCAACCAATTCCATTTTATCTAGTTTATTACAAATTAATTCCAGGTCAAATGAATGAGAATCATGGATCTCATTAGCACTTGACCTAGGTTGTTGGGACCGATTGAATGCATCCATGGAGGCGTGACTAATTGAGTTCTCACTCATTTCCTCAAACAGGTTGTATGCGCTATCTGCATCCCTATTGAGGAAATTGCCTCCACAAGAGGCATCCACAAGATTACGGAGTTGCTCAACCAACCCGTGATAGAAAATCTGCATGGGTTGCCATTTCGGCACCTCGTGGTGTGGACACTTCCTCAAAAGTTCTTGGAATCGCTCCCAGGCACCATGAAACGATTCCCCCAGTCGCTGGATGAAAGTGGTAATCGCTCGTTGCAAGGCATTGGTCCTTCCGATAGGAAAGAATTTCTTCAAAAAGTCAACTTAGGAGCAGCCCAAGTTTCAATCGGCCTTCCTATAGTCTGGTACCAATGTGCGGCCTTATCCCTGAGAGAGTGGGGGAAAAGCATCATGATCATTTGCTCTTCATTCACATTCCTTGCTCTGGTGGTCTGAACCAAAGTGGTTAGATCCTCCAGGTGTTGGAATGGGTCCTCCGAGCCAAGCCCATGGAAATGCTTAATCAAACTTAAGACTTGGGGCTTGATTTCTATGTCTCCGGCAGGAATCATGACATTGGGACATTCCCTATAGTTTGAAGGATCGAAAAAATCCTTTAAGGGTAGAGTGCCCTAACCATGCATACGTTGGAACCATTGCTACATCTGTTGCAATTATTCCAACTACCTCTGAATCAGCTCCTACTAGTTCAGGGTATGGAGGTGGTTGTTGATTAGCCATGGGATCTGCTTGGCTATAGCTCAACCTCCACCTCCTAGAATGGTCTAAAGGTCCTTCAAATCTAGGATTCAATGACCTCCTTCCAAGCATACACTAGAAGGAAGTCGGTAGGACGGGGAAAAGAGGGAACTCTGCAGCACAAGAATACAAGCATGTCCTTAGATGGGGTAGCCTAAGGTCTACTGACTCTCAAAATTCATCCTAAGATTATGGACATTTTACTCATGTCCAGGCAATTCGACCAGTTAGAAGGAGGGACTGGAGAGAAGGTTCTTCCTTTGGCTTATGCCTCCGATTCCTAGTGTACCCCCAAGCTGCGGTCGTTTGACACTACTCCCCTAGCTAGACATTAGATTGACTAGTATAAGCAGGTTAACCATTAATAATCTCAATCTGGATCCCGACGAGCGAATAAATCCTTAGGGCCAACATCAAATTGATTTTAGTTAGGCTTGGGAAATTGGTGCTCTGGAATGTGATGGGCCCTTAATGGGTTGTGCCCTTAATGATTTGTTTGAGAATGTGTGAATGTGAACAACCAAGAGGTTTTCAAGCAAGATTATTAATGATGAGGTGAATTTTAGGGTTCGAATCTTGCTTAATAGCTTTTAGGATTCAAATATTAGGTGTTTTCAACCAAGTTTTGTGAGGCAAACCAAGTTTGTTTTTGAAAACATGTGTTCAAGTATTTTCCTTTAGAAATCAAGAAAAATATGGAGTGCCTGGCTTGACCTAGTTATTAAACCCTATGGGGCACCTACAAAATAAACCTCTTTTAGATTAGGTGGTGCAGCCCAAACAATTCAGTTAATCGGCTCAAATGCACCACCGATTAAGGCACACAAAAAGGTGATTAACCTAATATGATTTCTACTCTTTTATGTGTTGAATTCATGTACCGGGTCCATAGGTCTGAAGCCCGGTTGAGTAGATGAAGATCAAGTTTGATTATATGCCTCAAATGTGGGTGTATGAAGTGTGTATATTGATTCGTCCCACAAAACGTATCTTTTTTTATTTTTTATTTAAAATGTGGGGGTGAGGTGGATGAAGGTGGCAAACAAGATAAACAATTCTATCTTAGGGTTTATGCAAACACCTAAGTACATTAGGTCTTGGTTATAAGTGTGGCGAAATGAAATAGTGGGGGGGAAATGTGGGGGACACTTACAGAGTACTCTACCTACACTTTACTCCAGTCTACCGCACTTGGATCTCCATCCTAGGGTACCTACAAGATAGTAGGTCAAAGACAAGCAGAGTTAGTGTTATGTTAATGCAAAGAAGTGCGGTAAACAATAAAGTAAATTCTGTTGCCTCCCCGGCAACGATGCCAAAATGATTGCACGTGTTTCACGAGTTAGAAATCAGGGTTACAAGTAACCTATCATCGTAGTCTCAAAACACGTGGTCAAATAAAATTATAGCGAAACTCCAAGGGAGTCCCAAGTCAAACACAGGGAGGCGACGTTTACTTTAACTGAAAATCACGCTTTGTTTTGTTTCTTTTTGGTATTTTAGACTTTTGTTATTTTTTTGTATTTTTGAAAAGAGGACAAGCAGAATGAATCACAAGATAGAAATGTAACAAATATGGTATATATATCAATCCAATGACGATTACAATATACTATGAAGGCATAAAAACAGAGGGGTGTGAGAAGAAATCTCCTGAATCGGCTATTTGGTGAGACAACAGCGCCTAGCAGAGGCTTGGACGAAGGAGTGAGGAGCGGGAGGATGGAGGTGAGATGCAGAAGGACGTCGGGTAGAGGAAAGCTTAGGTGTGGCTCCGGAATGGTAGTGAGAAGGAGGAGGTGATCTACTACAGGAATGGAGGTGGGAGGACGGCTCCAAAGTGGCCGATGAATGGGGATGCGAAGATGGATGAATATTTGGTGAGGCAGAGGTTTGCTACACTAATAGGAACCTTGGGAGCTTGAGAGCAAGCTCTAACAGAGCGTTGGTAGGCTTGCTAGAGCTTGGGAATAGCTAGGAGTAGAGTAGGTAGAGATGAAGAGGAATGGGGGGTGTAGGGGTGTTTATATAGTGGAGGGAAGAGAATCCTATGCACAGGCATTCAGTGACAGCTATAAGCATCACTAAAGGTAGCTCGAGCTGTCACTGAAGATCCACGCCTCTTCATTACTTTGGTTGGCGCACGCGCTGCGTAGGCCATTTAGCGACAGCTACAAGTGTCACTAAAGGCCTACTCTTCTGTTGTCATAAAGCCCACGCCCAATGCTTGCACCCGCAGCTGTTAAAGGTGCGGCAATCGTCAACCATTAAATCAGGCATGGACGGCTGTGATTGCGAGAGGAGAGCGCATGCCTGCCAACATTTGAATTTTGCATCATTGGCACGTGCGTTAGCCGCCGTTGGATGTTGCATCACACAGTCAAGACGCACCCACAGATTGTGCGTGCATTGATTTGAATCGTGCGCCTTGCGCGATTGAGGAGATCGGACGATGGGCACTGCTCGCGGACAACTTAAATGCATGCCCCAGATGGCATGCGCCTTCGCGTCGGTAGGTGACGTTGGATCACGTGTGGGGAATCTCAACTGCTCGATTACGATCGAGCGGCCCTATTACATCTGACACTGTAGTCGGGAGCAGCGAATCATGGCTCGATCTCACACTCGCTCATTGAGAGCACTTGACCTCACCGCTGCACCACACCTACGGTTGTGTTGCTAAGAGCAATTGTGCCCACGCGGTGAGGGAGGCCTCTCAGCCGTTGGAGTTTCATCCAATGACTAAGATCACTTGATCGGGTGGCCTTTGTAGATGTGTAGACGACTTTGGGCTCTCCAGATGGTGCCACGTGGTAGCATCTGAACCGTCAACCCTTCATTGCTTGCAGAAGATGCCACGGTGCTCGGATCGAGGTGATTTCTATGTTGTCAGACTACGATCATCGCTCCGGATCCATCCATACGGTTGGATTTTTTCATTTGAAGTCTGTAAGGGCATCGTATTGCCTCCTCGCCATATAAAATGCAGGAATTAGTATACAAAACATACAACTATCCTAAATGCCATGCAATGGATGTTATGCAATATTTATAATATGATATGCAATGCTAAGCCTAGGAACTATCATAAATAAGCAATTTATTATGAATCCATGTGTGTTTTTCATGGGGGTATGATGTAGAGACAATTATTGAAGGTAAAATGCCTATTCATGCATGTTCCTAGTCTTAGATTTACATTTCATGTTATAAATATTGCATAGCATGCATCATTCTGCATTTAGAGTAGTTGTATATATTTTAGGTTAATTAGCTCCTTTTTATGGTCAGGAGAGAAGAAGATTTATTTCATGGCCTCGGATGGACGATTGGACTGTACAGATCTGATCAGGATGGCGATCGGAGTCTAACACCTCCGAAATCATCTAGATCAGAGTTTCGTAGCATCATACGAAGTCCGAGGAAGATCAACGGCCAGGGGAGCAATGCGACATCTATACGGGTTTCGGATGGAAAATTCGACCGTACAGATGAATCCAGAGCGATGATCGCAGTCTGTCAACGTGAAAATCACCCTGATCGGAGCTCCGTAGCACCCTCTATAAGAAGAAGACGGACGACCCAGATGATGCCATGTGGCACCATCTAGGCCGCCCCACCTGAGCTGACACATTCTCAAGGCCACCGCAAGATGAGATCTCAGCCATTGGATCTCAATCCAATGGCTGAGAGCTCGCCCTCACCACGTGGCCTCAACTCATCTTCTTGGCACACTTGCAGACGTGGTGTAATGGTGGAGGCGTTGGATCGCAAGGGTGGGGTGCAAGGCCAATTGCGTGCGTGAGTGGGTGTGAGCTGGCTGCAGTGATACTTACAGTGACGTCCTGGAGGTTGCTAATGGTCCCATTCCTTTTCTAGCCTCTTATCCACTATATAAGGACCCACACCCCCTCCCTTCCAAGCCATCTCTACCTATTCTACTCCTACCTACTCCTAAGCTCTAGCAAGCCTACCAACGCTCTGTTAGAGCTTACTCTCAAGCACCCAAGGCTCCTATTAGTGTAACGAAACTCTACCCCACGAAATATTCCTCCATCTTCCCATCCCCATTCATAGGTCGCCTTAGAGCCGTTTTCTCACCTCCAATTCAGTAGGAGATCAACTCTACCTCCTTACCTCCATTCTAGAGCCATGCTGAAGCTTTCCTCTACCCGACGTCCTCCTGCATCTCATCTCTGTCATCTCGCTTCTCACCTCCTTCGTTTGAGCTGCCGTCAAGCGCCATTGTCTCACCGAATAGCTGCTTCAGGAGATTTCTTCTCACCCCTTTCTCTTTTATGCTTTCATGGTTTATTGTAATTGACATTCATGCAATATATCATATTTGATTCCATCTCTTTCTTGTGACTGCTTGTCATTTTATTTCAAAAACAAAAAGATAACAAAAACCTAAAACACCAAAAAGAAACAAATCGAAGCGCAGTTTTCATACAAAGTAAATGTCGCCTCCCTGTGTTCGACCCGAGACTCCCTTGGAGTTTCAGTATAAATTATATTTAATTATGAGTTTTGCAACTACGATGATGGGTTACTCATAACCCCAATTTCAAACACACGAAACCCATGAGATCGATGCTGAATTTTTCCTTCACCTTTTTGATGTCATTAAACATGATTTGATGTCACCCATTGTGCACTTTTTCACTTCCCAGGAGGCTCCAAGATCTTTTAACAACACTTTCATCTCCTTGGTCCCAAAAGAATTTGAGGTTGACGACCACTCTGATTACAGGTTAATTGACCTATGTAATGTTGCCTATAAAATAGCCTCAGGTATCTTGTGTAAAAGATTGGCCAAGTTTATGCCAAAATTAAGCTCTTCTGAGCAAGCTGGTTTCATTAAAGTAGGTCTATCTTTGATCGTATTGCTACAACCTTTGAACTTACACAATGATTGGATTGTAAGGTTTTTGGCTCCAAGGTCATCCTCCAGCTTGATCTTGAAAAGGCCTATGACAGGGTTGAATGGAAGGTTCTTTATAGAATCCTTAACCCTTTTGGCTTTTCTACACAATGTATTAACTTAATTAAAGCCTTTGTTCAACATAAGGTATCTTCGATCCTAGTTGTTAGGAGCACTTCATCCTTTTTTTTAGTTTCCCATGGTCTTCACCAGGGCGACCCTCTTTCTCCATTCCTATTCGATATCTTTAGGGAGCCCTTTATTCATGGTCTCAAAGAACTGGTTTTCATGGGAAAGATCCTTCCATTCTCTATCAAGCATAATGTTAGTACTCCCATTGCCCTCTCATATGCTGATGACATCATTCTCTTTACTAATGGCAATCTTAACTCGATTCGTAATCTCTTGGCTTTCATTAAATCCTTTGAAGCTGCATTTGGTTAAAAGGTTATTCTATCCAAAAGTTATTTTGTTGGTAGAAATTTTTCTCTAGGAAGACTCCCTTCTCTACTTTTGATTATAGACTATTAGATTGGGTCTTTTCCATTCACTTATTTAGGTTGTCTAATGTTTATGGGTCATTGAAAATTTTCATATTTTTCTACTATTTTTGACAAAATCTAGTCCAAGTTGGCAGGTTGGAAGGCTAATCTCCTCTCTTCTATTGCTTGGTTGCACTTCATTAAGCTTGTTCTTACTTCTATTCCAATCCATATTCTTGTTGTGTTGGAGGCCCTAACAAGCTATCATTCACAAATTGTAATCCATCTTTGCTAACTTCATCTAGAGTTCTTCTGATTCTGATCGTCACTGTCATTGGATTGCATGGCAAAAGATTGCTATGCCTTAGGATTTGGGTGGTCTTGGGGTTCGTAATTTAATGTTCTTTGTTGAAGCTTTAAGCATTAAAAGGGCCTAGAATGTGCTGTTTGGAGACTCAATCTTCACCAAACTAATTAGAGATTTGGAAGGGGCTCACCCTTCTACCCTCCTGTCCCTGCTATCCAGATTCCAATTTCTTTATAAAGCTTGCAATGATATGAAGCCCTTTATTCACTAGGAGATTCATGAGGGTAATATGGATTTCTGGTTTGATATTTGGGTGGGCAACTCACCTTTGAAGGACTTTCTCCCTGAGGGAACTCAACCTGACCCCATCCCTATCAAGGAGGTGCTCGGGAACCTCCCTAGTCTTTTGATGCTATCTTCTATCCCTCTCTCTGTTCTTGTGGAAATTCAAAATACAAATCTTGATGGTTCTAGGGATGTTCATTTTTGGTCCCTAAAGCCTTCTAGGGCTTTCTCGATGTCTATGGCTTATTCTCTTAACTTTACAAGCTATAGGGAGAATTCTGCTTTTAAACGCTTGTGGCATCCTAAGCTTCACCTTCATATTACAATTTGTGTTTGGCATATTATGCAGCATAAACTTCCTATTGACGACAACGTTGCTAGGTTAGGGATTCATATGGTATCTAAATGTTCTTGTTGTGCATCTTTCCCTTGGGAGAAAACCACTTCACACCTATCCACTCAAAGTTAGTTAGTTTGCTCTATCTTCTCTTTGGTATTTGCAACAAATGACATTCATTCAATTGATCCAGGGTCCTTTTTCTCTATTATGTTCACTCAATTTCAATCTTCTGAGGGGAAGCGTATTACAGGTCTGATTTGCTTTTATGGTATAATGTTTAGTGGATTAGAAATAAAGTTAAACATGACTCCTTTGAAAAGAATCATCTTGGCTACTTTCTAAATAGCAACTGGCGTAATTTGAAATGGCCTCCTAGTTCCATACTCAACGCCCTTCTCATATAGCTCTTAGTTGTGTCCATCTTGTCTCTAGGCTTAAAATCAATATTGCATCCACCTATGATAATGGTTCTTCCTTTTTGGGTTGGGAGATTCATGATCAGGATGGAAACTTCCTCTCTGCAACCTTGGATATGTTGTCTAAGCTTCCTTTTGAGGTTGCACTGATTAAATCTTTACAACATGCCTTTTCCACCTTTATGATATATAACTGACGCTTTGTAGGTTGAGATGGATTCTACCTTACTCTTTTATTGGCAGCATGGGAAGATTCAAGTTGCTTGGTAGGCTAACAAAGACTTCACCTTAATCTCATCCTATCATCACCAAATGTAGTCATTTTCCTATGTGCATTAGTGGCTAACATTTTGGGTACTAGAATTGCGAACTTGGGCGATGTGGCTGGTGCATATTCCGCTCTATTTCTGACTTGCCACGCAAAATTTAGGGCATCCTCTAGCTTGATTCTATCCAAATGCCATATATTATTTTATGATATGTCTTTGATTATTAGATTCTACATTTTGTGTGCCCGTCCTTTTTGTGTTCCATTTTTTCTTTTAGTATGCACGTAGCCACGAGTCATGGTTCCCCTTTTTTTTGTACTGATAGGTATTGGTCTAGTTCCCTTGTCCTTTTGCTTTCTTCTAGGGACTAGGGGGTGAATAAAATTGACTCCTACTTTTGTTAAAAAAGGGAAAAGAACTTCTCGAAGATGACATCGCTTCTTCCCTCAACTTGTATTCATCTTGTAACTGACGGTTATGCTCATTCACTCGGCAAAGTTCCTCTTCAACCTCCTTGAAATTTTTGTTAATGTGATGGAGTTGTTCTTTCAATCTTTTTTTGGAGTTTTAGAAGTGCATTGCTCGGAGAGTAACCCCACGTTCTCGTGCATTCATATTGTAATGTGATGGAAATGGTTTCTTTCACAAAATGAGGCGTACTATGAAGGACCACATGAATAGCTTACCTCATAATAGTTATTTTAGAGGTAAACCAACCTCACTATCAGGTCATCACTCAAGTCACTAATGTAGCACAATGTCATTCGACGTCCACAGCTACAAAAAGGGTCACCTGCCATGTGATGATGTGTGCCTCATCATAGTTGAAATGCCTAAGTTAAGCTAGAAACTGAGTCAAAACATTATAATTAACTCGAGAAAAGGGTTAAGTGTGGGATTTATGGAAAATGGCCTAAAACACTCAATTTATGCTAAAAATGCAAAATTAGGTCAGAAAAAAGAGATTATGTATTAATGCTAAAAATTGGCTAAATCAAAAGGCAATTGAACACCAAAATGAGCTTAAATTCACAAATGAATTGTTGGAATAATTTTTAACAAGTTCAAATTATATGCCATAAAAGTTTCATCAAGTTTTGACATTAATTGGACTGTGAATTAAATGATTTGCAATTAAATCCCTATAAGCACAATAAGCCTTCACATTCTCTTCATTCAAAGTTTCTAAGGACTTTCTTGTAGGCCATCAAGGACCTATGTGTAAGCCTTTGGGGATCTCTTCGCAATAATTTCTATCACTTATGGGCATATTGTGATATTTTTCTACTATTTCACCTGAGGGTATCCCTTGCAATTTGCCCAACACACCTGCTGCTTGTCACCTATAAACTCGAAGAACATAATATTCCTGATTTTCCATTCCTACTGAGATTAATCCAATGACAGATCTTGATTCAACCTGCTATTACCGGTGCACATAGCTTCGCACCTTTACATCACATTTGACGGCCGAGGTTCAATCTCTTGCATTGCATGCTCCCAAAATCTTCCCATAGTTGTTGATCACCATTAGCCTGACCCCACTAATTCTCTAAGACATTGAGCACCTTTGCCTATTTAAACACCTCCCTTACGAGCTCAACCACCCATCGACTCCCACCCCCCTGAGTCAATCAGCGTCCACTTCCAGTTCCTTCTTCCTCTTCATCCATGGCTTATGACAGTAGCCAATTCCTCTTCTCCAACCTTTTTCCACATCATTAGGATTCACGTAACATCTGAGGACATCCCAGAGCTCCTTCTAAGAGCTTTCAATTGTTGGAAGCTTTTGAGCTCCCTTCATCACTGTAGCCACCAGTTGCAATCTTCCCAATGTCCCATTCATCTATCAAAGTAGGATTTATGGCTTTTTTAGTGCAAATTAGATTAGTTTAGGTAGTTTAGAGTATATTTAATCATTTAATTATGTTAGACTAGCTTAAGTTAGTGTTAATTTATCTTCATTATCAATCCACCCTTTCTAACAAATTCGATCAAAGAGGATGAATCACGCCTTCATTTCAATTCCTAAGCCTCCCTCTACATCCATGTCCACATTCACTCGATTTTTTGATGCTTTTAATTGCAATTCACCCATTCCATCATAGCATCTAATAGATCTAAAGCTTAGTAGCTTTCAGATCAGTTAAAGCGCTAATTCCATGCAAGGTTCATCCATTCACTTTAGAGAATCACAAGGACCCTCCCTATACTTTGAATTAGATTGAGCTAGTTGATTGAATCAGATTTGAATATTGTGTTTGATCGAGTGACTCCTTGAGTAATTGTGTGTGATTTAGGTTTACTTATTTAGATTGAGTTGATACAAGTTTTATTGGATTGATTATAATGAATTTAAGCTATTCTAATTGGATTTTACCGATTGAATGATTTGCACCCAATTTACTTGAGCAATACTATTTTGCCATCATCCAGGTAGCAAGGTCGAGGAGAATTTGTTGCATGGATTGGAGACCTTTACGATGACTTAATAGGTTCTAAAGCATCACCTGAGGTCCCTGTACACTAATCAATTGTGTGCAAGGTTTTTAAATTATCATATCATCATGGCAAAAGTAGATCAAAAGCCCATCTGGTCGACAGCTTAATTTGATCTTAACTTGTTTAGTCTGCTATTTGAGGTTTGAATGATGCTTGAGACACCTTAATGGAGATCTAGGAATGTTTATTAATTAATTTGAAAGTCTAATTTGTTATCTCCTGTTCACATTGTCCATGGCGAAGATAGGAGGATCATATTAGGGTTTTAGAGTTTGATGAGCTTTGATTAAAGTTTGGAGGTGTTTCAGGGTGTTTGAAGGATGTTTGCACCACCTAAGAATGGATTTTAATCATGTTGAACTCGATCTTGAATTTTTGGATTCAGAACCCAGCTTTTGGATTGACTATGAGACCTGGAGCTTTACTCTAAGAGATAATAACTTGGATGAAGAGTTGAGGTAAATATTGAGATTTATACAACAATTCGAAACGATTTCACTATTATTTGAGCTTTAATTTTGATTGGAGATGCTTTACTGTTAATTCTAGTTATTTTGAATTGAGTAAGTTTTGAATGACTCCAAATGAAGAATTAAATTGATTTTGGATGATGTTAAGTTCACACAAATTTTTTTGGAAGTGACACTATAGTTTTTCATCTCAAAATCCTTGGAATAGATTTTTTTTTAACATATTAGCACATCAACAGCAACACTTGAATTGGACAACCTATTCACACTACTTTAACCTACAACAGCATTTGAATTGGAGTTCTTCATCAATTCTAGATTCCATTTGAAGTTGAGATGAGTCTTTAGAAGAGTTTACATATCAGAAGCATTCATGTATTGTTAATTGGCTTTAATTTGAAGTAGAGAGCTTGTAATCTGTGTTTGAAATCCTTTGTCAGCAAATTTTTTTACCGTAAACTGGCTAAAATGCAATTTGATCTTTCACTCAATGCTTAGGCTATGTTCTTAAGTATGATTCTGATATTAGTTGATGTCTACAAGTCCATAATGTTTATATTTACATTTGTAGCAATTTTGATGAATTTTTAAGGCATGAATTCAATTTCTATCATTTATTTGGCCTTTTTCCTGCTTTATTACTATAAATAGGACAAACAAAATAAAAATACTATAAATAAATAAAATAAATGTGTAGTAAGTGAGAGTTTAGTATTTCAAACATGTGTGTTTAATTAGAATTAGCTTTTAATGTGCTTAGTTTATAGAACATATACCTCCAAAAGTTTATGATTTCCTTTAGCTTATAAATAAAAATCTAAAAACAAAAAGACAAAAGGACTTTCTTTCATGCACTTCTTTAGTTTTCATCCTCTTTGTTTGCTTACTTAAAATCCAAAACTAAAGAAACAATTGAAAATTTCCCCAAAATCCTAGAAATCCCTTATATATAATGTATATATATGTACATATTCCTAATTTAATAGTGTATATTAGCTAAGATAATCTAAATTATATTTGTAAGTTATATGTTTAGGATACTAATATCTATTGTGTATTCTAGCCTATATTCTATCTTGGTTTTAACTTATTTATAGCCTAGGTTATGTTGAAAAGTAATATATGAAGTATGTAAGGCTAACTTATATTTGATATGTATATAACTTATATATATATTATGCGTGTAGACTAGGTAATGTATATTTTTTCTTTATAATTCATAATTTAACTTATTTTAATCCTATTTATAACCTCATATATATTATATAGTAGTAAGCTTACATTATATAGCTAGGTTATATGTAGATTATGTACATGGTCTACATGTATATATATAACATGTATAAATAGTAATAAATTAAACCTAAGTAAATAAGTTAAAATTCTTAATTATAGTATTTAATGTGTTTATTAGTCTATGTATAGCCTAATTATATAGTATACATAAGTGTATATAACTTCTTTAAGCCTATTTTGTACATACTTAAAGTATAGTGTAAATACATATTAGGAAATGGAATTAAATAAATAAAATTATGTAATAAGTTGTTCTATGCGTTGATTAACCTATTATGACTTTACTTTGTAGATAAGACCCTTAATTGACCCTCAATTGAGTACCTAAAATTCTAATAAACTTATAACCTAGCACAACAATTTCCAGCGCTGAGTACATCACCAGATAGTGCCACATCATGGGCAGCCACTGTTTCTCCCTAGTATAACTTGATTCACGCCTGATAGCCTATCACCTAAGATTGGGGATGGGCTCCCTTTGATCACATAAATGATCATACAGTGAGAGAGAGAGAGAGAGAATGGAGTCCATTAGGGTTAGGGTGCTGTAGAGCACGGCCCATTTGGGTGGCCTAATAGGGGTGCCCTGTGGGCGATTCATTGTGGTGCTAGTAATGTAACTGTCAATCTTAGCGAAATGACTGTTGATTCAATTCATGGTTAGCCAAAAATCCTTTTACTAAGTGTTGAGAGAGCCCGGTGCCTAAGCCTTGAGAAAGAAGCTAAGTGATAAGAGAGAGGATTAGGGTCGAGCTTAATCATTAAACAAGAGGATTAAGGGTGTAATTAAGAGCCTGATGGATTAATAAAGAAGATGATTAGTGGGATAATGAAGGCTAAGAGTCATATTAAAGTAAAGAAGAAAAGAAGAAGAGAGAACCCAAGAAAGGAATAGAAGAAGAAAATAAGAACTTAAGAAAGTCTGAGAAGAAAAAAAATGAAAAGAGGTGTGTTTAATAAAGAGAAAAATAAAAGAGAATAACTTATTTATATAATGTAAAGTCTAAGTTAATTTATCTTTCTTTCTAGCCTTTCATGTACATATCTTTTGAGGCAATCAATATATAAAACTTTCTTCATTTTGTTCTTTTTGTTTATTCTTATATATATCTAGTTTAATTGAAAACAAATAGATACTTATATATATTCTTATATGTATATAGATATAAAGTATAAATAATCAAATATAGAGTAAATTCATGTTTGATGCCTTTAAATTGTACATATTCTTTAGGCATTTATTGAGGAAATAAATCACTAACCTATCTTTATTTGGTCTAAATTTTATGTAATGGACTTAGATTATTTTCTTGTGTATAATTACATAGATCTTAGGTAATTCATTTGGAAATAACATTCATATTTTTGGAATAAAAGATTGATTTTGGAGCTTAGAGAGTGATGTATATCAATAATTGCCTCTCAGTAAATGACCTGGAATAAAACAAGTAAAAAATTGTATATAAATAAAATGACATTCAACTAGATTGCAATGGTATGCTATTGATACGATTGTGACATTAAAACCCTAAATTAAAATGTTGTCCAAGTCCATCATCACCATGTTGTGTGTAGGGATAAATAACTATGTCAATCATGGAAGGATGGCACGACACACTTTAAATTCCAAAGAAGAACATGGCATTTCATTACATGACGTAATTTTTTTCCCAATAAAAGAGGCAATAAACTCGTTACAATTCCATGAAAGGTACTGATATGAATTTTATGCGTTTTGTAAAAGCAGGTTTTAAAGTCGTACGTGCAAATTCACAATCACTTTTGAAATTTATGAACCTAGATATGGTGAGTATCTAGCGTCGTCTAAGGAGGCCAATTTGTTAGTCAAGTATCCTGTTCTCTCTTTCACTCTCTCAAATCGACACTTGTCTTTTTTTGTATTTTATATTTTATTATTTTTAGGGTTTTCAAATAACGAGCAATGAAATGAATGCAAAGATAGCTACGTGAAAAGATTAAAGACTATGCCTACGTGACAAAAGGATCTTTCCTTCTAAGCTCACCCTAGGTAAGTAAGCCTAGGGTAATTAGAAAGGAAGAGTATAGTGCACTAAGCTACTAAAAAGAATACACTAGAAAATAAGAATAAAGAAACTAAAGGCAAATGAATCTTTTGTATTACTAATAAAATCAAGTACGGGTAGCAGAATGCTTGATATAAGAATTTCAAAAGTACCTAATACAAAAGAGAAAAGAAGATGAAGATATCCTCCAAAGGATGTGAAGCACCCTTGCTCCGAGAATAGTGGCTCCCAGCTTGAAGAAGCTTCCTCCCTTGCTCCTAAGCTCCAAGAGTAATGCTTCTCTCTATCTCCTTCTAGGGTGGTGAACGTCCACCCTAAGTCCTCCTCCTTGTCTGGCTGTCCCCCTCTGATGGTTGATCTCCTTGGCTTGGTCTAAGGAAGGGGGAAGAAAGAAGAAGGCACCAAGGGAGCAAGGGTTGCTCCCTTAATCTTCTTCTCCTTAGCTCCTCTTTTGGACAGTGATGAGATGTGGCTCATCATAGCTAAAATATCCAAGTTAAGCTAGAAACTAGGTTAAACACTATATTATTAACATGATAAATGGGTTAAGTGTAAGAATTAATGAAAACGACCTAAAACATAAAATTGGTGTTAAAAATGCATAATTAGGTCAATTTATGAGATATTCTATTCATAAATACAAATTGATGATCCAATTGCTAATTGAACACATATATGAGCTCAAAAGTTCAAATCAAAGGTAAAATTATATTCTAAAAGTTTAATTATGCTCTAATAAAAATTTCATTGCATTTGGACATCGTTTGGACTTTTGAATCATGATATTACATATAGGTCCTTAGTATATAACATTCTCTTGAGCTTAAAAGTCACCAGGACCTATTTGAAAATCGTAAGAGCCTATTTGAAGGACTTTTGGACTGGTCTATCATAGAAATCATCACTTTTGGGCTTTTGCATGACAATCATACCCCTTCACTTAAAGCCATTTTGTCCAAATTCACTAATACACCTGCAGCTCTTCATGTATTATTCATGCGCGAGGAACTGGGGTAGCAGCCACCGTTGATTCACTTCCACATGAGATCAATGGCTGATCTTGATCCATAGAGCATGCACCCGCACGAGAAGCATCACCACCTCCCTCTAGATCCCATCTAACGGTGGGATTTCATCTTGAGCTTTCCTGCGCACCGTCCTCCTCATCCCTATCGTTGGCACCCAAATCATTTAACTTCAAACCATGGTGATTAGACCTCATCCTCAACCTATAAAACCAGCTTCCCTGAGTTTGCGTGACCCTCATCAGCCCCCTACTACACTCCTCGAGCTGATCATTTACTCCCTCCGGCCCTCCACTTCCCACAAATCTAGCTCCACTGCCACTGGGATGAAGCCCCACCTTTTTCGATCTTCCTTACCACTTTGGATTCCATAACACCTGAGGGTGACCTTGAGCTTCACTAGAGGGCTTTCACATAGTCGGAGTCCTCTTTCTCCATTCTTCCTCTCCATCCACTGGCTGAAGATCTAAAGGTTCCATTCCTCTGATTAGATTAGGTTTTATTGCTTTTGTAGATTAGTTTATCGCTTTCTAGATTAGATCTACTACTTTCTAGGAGTAGAATCAGTTAGATTGATTGATTGTTAGATTTAGGAGTAGATTAGATTAGGTAGATTTTCACCAATTCACCTCCTTTGATCAATTCAAATTAGAGGAAATGAATTTGCCCATGCACTAAGTTCACTAATCTCTCTCCTCACTTCACACTCATTTCTGAATGTTTTCCTTGCATTATTAATCTCCCTTCAGCCATCCATCGAGGCATCAAATTAGATTTGATGCTTTCGAGTATTTAGATTTGATTTAAGTGCCAAATTCTAAGGGTCATCTCACTCTTCTCACTTGTTCACAATGACCCTCTAATAGTTTTGAAGGTAATAATGTAATGGTTTTGAGAGATTTGAAGGTTTAGGGATTCACTTTTAATGGATTTCAATGATCGATCTGATTTCTTCTCTTCACGCTTTCCATGGTGTAAGATAGGGATTAGATTGGAGCGTATGTTATCTTCAAGCTTCAATCTGGCTCTGAATGATTCCTAGACCTATCAAACAAGCTGTGAAACACTTTTGGACTGAGTTTTAATGGTTTTAAAAGCTTGATGTGAATTTTTATCTTACACTATCTATAGAGTAAGATGGGAATGATATTAGGATTTCAATGATTTTTGGGAATTGAATTTAGTTTCCCTTGGATTTCAAAGTGATTGGGATAGATCTTGAGATGGTTTATGTGGATTTTACTAGCATTTTTACATCCCAGACCTAAGATGAAATCTAGAATCCAAGATGTTTATTGGTGATTTTGATTCCTAGATTTGATTCTTGAGAATATTTTAAAGTATAATTGATTCTTTAATTGTCGGTTAAATGCTTGTTTTTGGATTGAATCTCCCAAATCAATACATTAAAGGGTTGCATAGCAGCCACATTTAGTGGGATTAAATCCTACTTTCAAGTGATGTTGTAACCAGAGATGAACATTGTAATAGCCATTGCTGCTCAAACAGCAATAGATGAGCTACTGATCCCATTAACTTCTGTAGCAGCATGAGCTGTCGAGAAATGTAGGAGCAATAGGTCTGAAATGAGGAGCTTAAAGGGGATTTTGGTTTGATTTGGAGGGTTGAATGAGCTGACATTGTTGTACACTGTTAAAATATCATTTACAAGCTTTCATGTATAATTCTTGATTCAAATCTGATTTGGATAGCATGATTTCATTTGAAAATCATTGTCAGCCATCACACTTAGTACAAACTGTCCAAATTGTATTTGTAGTGAATTTTAATGTAGAAAATATGTTTTAATGCTCACTCATGTTGCATATGATGTATTAGACATGTTTGAATGTTAAGTATTTTGAACCCTCTAGTTGGTAGAATATACCACTAGACAGTTCGGTCTACTTTGAAACTAAATAAATGAACTTAACTTCAAAAATATCAAAA
Source organism: Thalassia testudinum (assembly GCA_037157565.1). Classification (NCBI taxonomy): domain Eukaryota; kingdom Viridiplantae; phylum Streptophyta; class Magnoliopsida; order Alismatales; family Hydrocharitaceae; genus Thalassia; species Thalassia testudinum. Next base: position 20,211,593 of record JAZHRO010000014.1, read on the forward strand.
AGTCTTTCTTTCTCACCTTACCTTCTCTCTCTCTTCTCCTACCCCTATAAAATATAAAAAATGCCATAAAAAGTCAAAAATACCCAAGAATACCTTGTATATAGTATTTATACTTGTAAATATCAATAAATTAATGAGTTATATGTAAATAATGTAATATGTGCATACAATGTACATAAATAACTTATATATGTATTATATATATTTAAATAAATATTTAGGCTGAGCTATTATATATATGACTTAATTATATAATTATATTTTAATTTATAATATATTATATGTGCTTAAACTAAGATAATTATAAATACATATGTAAACTTGTATAATAGTATCTAAGACTATGTATACATCTTTAAGTATTTATTATATATCTAATTATACCTGTATATTGATTTATTTATGTATTTATTGTACATTGACCACACCTTGACCACAATTCCCCTTCATCTTCCTCCGAGGCCGATGGATGCTACCGTCGATGCCTTCTTCATGGCACTACTTTGGCAAAGTTCCTCAAAGTGGGTTGAACAAAGATGGGTCTCTGTCTATGTTCAAGGGAAAGGGAAAGAATGGGGGAAGGGGGGAGAGAGGGGAAGGCTGCTCACCTCTTTCCTCGTTGCTAATGGAAGAAACATCTCATGCACAACTCAAGATGTTATAAAGTCCATGGTGAGTTCTCCTATCACATGAGGAAGAATAGGCATTTTGGCATTTTAGGGAAACCTCCATCTTCCCCTCGAAGCCACTCGTACACATTGTTTTTTAAACTGCCAGCGGGAATACACCTTCATTTAGCACAATGTCCAAACATAGCCTAATTGTTACATCCATTTTTTACAACACGTCAACTCAGCTATGACATCCAAATCCGCTAACCCTTCCCTTACCCACTCTCTCAACCCTCCTTAACACTTTATGAAGTCTTTAACTTTATACCTATTCCAAACAAGGCTTCAATGGTTGCCCAATAGTTTGGGTAGTTTGGTGCATTCCATGTTGTTTACTAGACCAGACATTTGTTATGTTGTGGGAGTGGTAAGCCATTACTAATCTAATCTGGATTGCTATTAAGAACATTTTCAAGTATCTCAGAAGGATCAAAGATTATTGTCTAGTGATAAATGCATGATAATTAGTGTTACTACAACTAAATTATGTTGTCTCATAGCTTCTTGTATTATAAATAATTGCATATTAGTCATAAAGCATGCATTTATCACAAGCTTGATTTGGAAGTAATTATTGTGCTTTGTATATATGCAAGATGTAGCTGGAATGAAACTAGAAGAAATAAGGAAGAAATAAAGTGAAGATCAAGACAAGGAGACATTTGGCATCATTGCACTCCTCTACACCTTAGCTGTAGGACAGCCCACCTTATCTAAACATCTTGTCCAAACCTATGTTAGTAAACCCACCTAATACATCCCTACCATAGATCTCCATCCTAAGGCCTAAACTTGTTTTGCTAAAAATAAAACATCATATCCAATGGCCGGACATATGGGGCATCTCTTCGAAGCTTCATGGTCAGCCACCATGGCCTTATTTTGACCCTCAATCAAGCTTTAGATGACCCAAAAACCAACCCTAACCCCCTCGTAGAATCCCTCCTATGGTCGGCCATATATGTTCAAACTCCACCCTTGATTTATAATCCTACGGCTTCGATTAATTGAACTAAAACCACCTTGCAACTACACTCAAGTGCTAGCCACATTACTAATCCTAATCCCAGCCCTACAATCCTCATCCGAAGGGCCTCATTCCTCTTGCATTTGATTGACCATACAAGTCCAAGATCAACATATCTTTGCCGGCCATGATGAACCCAAGATCCACCTTCCATATTCCATTAAACCTAATCTCTACCATCCATTCAATTCCAATTAAACCAAGCCTATCCATGCAAACCCTAATTGTATCCTAACCTTTCATTCAAACCCACCTAACCCTGCCCATCCACTATCATCAATCCATGGCTAATACTTTCAACCAATCACATTAATTCACTACCTCTATAAAAACACCTAGCCACCATCCATTTCACACCATTCCTACCTTAGTCTAGCCTACTCTACCTTAACCTAATTAGTGTAGTTGGATCTCGCTCCCCACCACTCCTTGCCTTCACCTTGATCTTGAAGCCTTCTTCTTGATCAAGGTGACTCCACGCCACCTTTGGTGTGGAAACTCTATCGGGTGCACCTTTGCCTCTACTTTTTCGACAATCCTTTGAGCTACGCCTTCTTGGCCTACTTCTCTAGCTTTTTTGTTTTCCTTTTAAGCTTTCTTTTATGTTCTTTTAGTTTCATTCTTGTTATTAGTTCAGAAAAATAATAATTAGCTTAAAAAGAAGATGCAACAACTAAGGAGAGAGAGAACCACTTGCCTTATTTACATAGATAACATCAATTGTGGCAATCTAATAGGATTAGAAGGTCGGGAGGATGGGGCGATGGGGCTTTGGCGATAGGAGGGAGAACGAGGGCTAGGAGGTATGGAGATCGAAGAGATGGAGGCGCATGGATGATCGAAGAGAAGGGGGGGCCACCATGAAGGCCAAGTGCAGGGCGAACGTGGGGGAGGTCCTATGCTTCAGATGTAGGGCAAGAGGACACATGGTGGTGGCTTGCAAGGGGCCTCATATTTGTGTAGCTTGTGGCAGAGAAGGCCATAAACATGATGCGTGTAAGAGAGGAGGGACACAACAGGGAAGAGGAAAGATCCTACACCATCACACTCGCTCGGGGTAGAGGGGACCGAGGGCTCTGCTGCCTCCACCCCCAATGCTGGCCGGACACTTTCTTGATGTAGAGATCCTGTACTCTAAAGACATTCATGCGTCGGAGATGGTTCTAAGGGGAGCACTGATTGGGAATGTGATGATAGGGGTCCCATCCTTGGATCGACTACAATAGTTGGTAAGATCCCTAACCCTAAGCTCATCGAATTGGAAGGTTGGAACCTTGGGTCCTTCTTGCTTTCTACTATATGGCTTGGGTATGATGGATGTCGAGTCCCTTCGATTTCAATTGAGTAAGTTTGAGAACATCAATGTGGTGTGGAGGTATGTCTCGCCTTTTGATGGGGCACTAATGGAGCGACCCCCACAGAAGGTGGCATCCAGACAAGGGAGGTTGGAGATTACTGGTCTACCTTTGCACCTGAGAACCAATGTGGTAGTGGTGAAGATGATTGAAAGCTTCATGGTGCTGAAGAAAGGTTTCGAAATCATGCTTGGGGAAGGGGATGGGAGGGTGGTTTGGGTGAATGTGATCTTTGCGCGTAGTGGCTCTCTACCAGGAAAGATCATTCTCCAAAGTAGGGGAAGCTCGTGGTTGATCCGACTTCGAATTTGCTTGGATAAAGTGGAGGTACATGAGGAGCAGATGGCAAAGACCTTCGTAGAGGTGGTCAAGAACAATTCTATCCATGCGAAGGGAGATGGAATCACTGTAGAGGAGAGATGATGGTAAAGAAGAGAAAGAAGCACCATGCTGAGGAACGTGGAGGGGGCCAGATGATCGAAGCATCTAAGTCAATACTAAATGAGGATAGTATGAGTGAGAGAGGCTCTTAGATGATTGTACCAGTGGAGGAGAATGCTGGAAGAGGGCCTACAAAATTGGGGGTGGAAGTCCCCTTTGCCTTTGATACACCAGAAGGCCTTCGATATGATGTCGGGACCAAAGGCAAAGGGAAGGGTGTACTAATTCGATCCCCATACAAACTGTGGAGAAGACGAGGTGATGACAGGGTGGGGATGGAACTGAGCATGGTGGCAAAAGCAATTGGAGTAATGAGAACTGATGGGGGGGTGAGGAAGGGGAAACCTGACACAAGATGAGAGTTCTATCATGGAACGTGCGTGGGCTACACGACGGGGTGAGAGGAGCTTCCCTTGCTAAATATATGAGAGTGGGATGTTGATTGTGTGTTATTGCAAGAAGCTGACATTGAAGAGGATGGGTAGAACTTGTGGACACTGCTAATACAAGATGGGAGATCTGAAATCAGTACTGTGAGGGCGCAAGGCAGATCGGGAGGCATGGCAGTATGCTAGAAGCTTGCAAAGCTGTAGCTAGTCGAGGTAATGCAGGCTGAATTCAGTATAACATGCAGATTTCAAGCAGTCCACACGGGGTGTTTTTTGTGTATCACATGCATTTATGGGCCATGCAATGCAAACAGAAAAATCCTCTCTTATTTGTTTTGGACTGAATAGAGATGTGGGCCACCAACTATCAAAGGCTTTGCACACACCAATCATCTCCTTACCGATTACCTATCTTGGGTTGCCACTGAAGAGCGGGAAGATGAAGAAGAGTGATTGAAGTTACTTGTTTGAGAAAATCTCTACAAAGCTGGAATGTTGGAGCAGTAAATATCTCTCAAAAGGGGAAGATTGATTCTCTTGAACTCCATTATCACTGCGATGCTTCTTGTTTTCTGTTTTCAGAGCTCCTAAAGCAATTTGGAAGCACTTAGATATAATGAGGAAACACTTCTTTTGGAAAGGGGCGAAACATGAGGGATGTTTCCTCCAACTGGTAAAGTGGGATAGTTTGTGTGCACCAAAGAAGCAGGGGGGTTTGGAATTAGATCCTTGAAGGAATTTAACGATTCTCTACTTTTGAAGTGAGCAATAAAAATTTTCCAAGGGGAGAATAAATCATGGGAGGAAGTCATCAGAGGAATATATGTTGCTTCACACTCCATGGCAAATAGACTTTCTCCCATCAAAGCATCACCTTTCTGGAGTTCGGTGGTGGTAGCTATGAAGGAAAACTAGGATCTATTCCAGCTAGTCTATGGGGAAGGACAAACTTTTCTTTTCTTGTTGGAAAATTGGTCATCTTTGGGTCTACTATATAATCAATATCCACGTGTATATGGCCTTGTGGGTGATAGAGAGGCTAAAGTTGCAGAACTCTGGGATGAAGAGACGAATAGATGGGAGATACTAGAAATAGGCTGCAGGGAGGGGAGTCGCACATGGGGGGAAAGAGCACGACTGATGCAAGATTTGCACACCTTCAAGGCAATTAGGGTGCAGACACATACAGTTGGATGGGGAATTTTTCCACTAAACATATGGTTGCAAGGAGACAAAGTGAAGACGCTGATGTCATTTGTGTAGGTTTATGGAAGCTGAAAATCCCGTTGAAGATACAAATTTTTCTTTGGCTTTGCAGGAGGGACGGACTCATCACTAGTGACTTAAGGCACCAAAAAATGGGGGTGGCTGGTCATACATGTTATCTATGTGGCTTCCAGATAGTGTGGCATATTTTTTCCTCGTGTATGGTCATTGATTGTGTGTGGAACAAGGTATGTGGTGGTAGATACCTGTATGGGAGGACATGTGGGGGGATTTTATTAGGAGTGGGAGATTGCATTGTTCCATGGAAACTATTCTATGGTGTATTTGGCATGCACGAAATGAGTGTCTTTTTCAGGGGAGGCCTGTCAATTCAATACAAATTGTACATTAGTGTCAGGCTCTCATACATCATTGGCAAAGTTGATGTAATTTATTTTTTGATTCTATTAATAAAATCCTCGGATGGCTATCTCCTTAGATAGCATTCCTTATTTTCTAAAAAAAACTAAGGAGAGATAATGAGGAGAGGAAAAAGGAGATGCAGGTGATGGTGGAGCAGTAACGCTAGCGGATGCAGGAGCAACAGCAATTCATGAAGCAGCATCGACAGTGGCATGAATGGATGAGGACATTTCAACCACCAGAGCACTCCAACTTCAACTTCACATCTTGTCAAGATGATGATGACATTGCTAGCTCAGGGACAGAGGATATAAGGTCACAAACTTAACTTTATATTTATTTATTTGAGCCCGTCGGGTAGCATAGCTAATGAGAAAGCTCATACCAACTTAGTGGAAATGGCAGGTTCAAAGTTCGAGTCCGACTAACTTAGGGAATAGGTTTGTGGGTTATTTATCCCTCCCACTAAAATGAGTGTTATCATTTTTTTTAACATTATATTTATTTTTATATCCAAGAATCTTTGTATATTTTACATTCTTATATTCTTTGACATCGGTGAATGTATATAATTAATTTCATTCCATATTATGTATTAAGGTTCTTCAATGTATCATGTATTTTGTTTCGATGGTTAAGTGGAGCATGTAGTGTATGTATGCATGTTCGTGAATGTATGAACTATGAATGTCTATGTAAATATTACAAGTTGTAGGCTTTTCTATGCAATTTTATGGTAAATTGTGCACGTTCTTACACGTTTCCTAAAAGAAAAAATTGATGAATTAAAATTACTACTAATTTTTTCTCCAAAAAACCTTTTTTGATGATTCTTACCTATCTACAAAAGCCTTTGATGATGGTTGTTTTAAAAAACTAAAATTTTTAATATTTTTTGCCAACGATTAGAAACTGTGGGTATAGGCCTTTGCCAATGATTTCTCAATCATTGGCAAAAGTTCATTAAGTTTTGCTTCCTACTGGGAGGGTGAGGGACATTTTCGTGACATGCTAGATCCCTCCTTTTGACTGTCCAAGTGGGAAGCTAAGTTGCTTCTTATAGAGGCACACTAAACAGGACCAAAGTCACCCATCATGTAATCATAAAACAATGCATGCACAATATATATATATATAGCCAAAAGGCATTCATAAAGCATTTAGATAAATAAACAAGTAAAAGTTGTCCATAATAGCATGCTCACAAAAAGACAGAAAGAAAAGAGTATTACTAGCTATGCAGGTATAACTAAGCAAAAGACAAAAAGGGGAACCATAGAAATAGGACTCTCAAGGTCACATGCCTTTCACTAATGCCAAGCTGAGCCCCACACCAAAGTCACTGGTTTTCTTTTTTATTTATTCTTGTAATTTTACAATTCCATTATTTCTAATTTATTCCCATAAGTGTGTTGCCCTCTATATCACGGACATATTCCTCATATATTAGTTTCTTGAAAGGCACAAGGATAATCTCGTTGCAATATCTTAAGATATGTGTTAAGTACATGGCTTTGTCTTGGCAAGGAGGATAACCTTGCACTTTCCCCATATCGACCCACGCCAAAGCATGAAAATGAGCATTTAAATTTTTTTGCATAACAATATTGGATTGATGCCAAAACCCAATCAAGAAACAAGAAAAAAACATACTTATAAATTGAAATCATATGAGAGGAACTAATTTCCCCCTGTTTCAGGATCCCATGAGTATATGATGTTATACCTTCACGGGTGGAATTGTGCAGCACCCCACGTGCAATGCCTCCATAAATAAGTCCTTGCAAAACCTAAACTCCACAATGAGTGGGTGAGACCTTTCTTGTTATGGAGAATAGACCCCAGATGAGTTCCGCAAACTCTTCGTGAGTCCTAAGTGACTCCTCACTTCTATATCTCAGGTGCATGCCAAGAAGCCCTTCAAAAGGACCAAGAAACTCTGGCACAATAGTTGGAAGGGGGTACACCCTAATGTGCTGACCCTTACTAGTTGGAGGACTAGTTGGATAATCGATCGATCGGCTACTATGTAGCAAGTCATCCAACAAGTCCTTTGGACAACTTGCTATGATGGGGAACTCTTCCCAGTTTATGGTGGCATCTATGGCTCTTGTAGAAGGTGGGGAATTATGGTAGCATGGAGTTTAGGGTTTGCACTTAGGACATATTTATAAGGATCGCAAGACTAAACCTAATTTGAAGTCATCCCTTGGATCTCAATCCAAAGGAGGGGATCAAATTCTACTTGATAATTACAAGGTAAGCTTAAAACAACTTATGGGGTGTTTGGATTTAGTATCTAAACTTAAATTAATTATAATCCAACACTTGGTTTCTTTACCTAATAAAAATAGGTGCATTTAAACACCAAATCATGTCGGAAACCATTAAAATCATTATTGGTTTCATCACTCTAGAAATGAAACTTTAGGTTTCTTAAAATTTTGGCACAGTGCCCCCTCAAGTATTCCAAATACTCCTGAATCCTTCATACATGGAAGAAAATATTATCCTGAGGTCTAATCCCATTAGAATGCTATTGTTCCTCCTTGGATAATATTAGTCTTGATATCTCCCTACATCATTAGGACAAGAATGAAGATCAGATCATTTCCTAAAGGTCTATCTTCCTTTCTTCTTGCCTTAACTCTGATCATGACTTTGCGACCACATGTGGAATTATCATTCCCAATATACGTGGTGCGAGCTCATGCCTCCAATTTGTTACATACACCTATTTAATAGATTTTTGTGATCCCTTCGAGAGATCATGCATCTTTTGTCTCTTCCCACATGCACTAGCTCTCTAGTTTTAGCATTACAACAGATGCATCTATTATCGATTCCCCAAATGCATGCATTCGTAAATAGAGACACATATCTATCTCAAGTCAAATGATACGCCTTCTCCATGATAGCATTAGAGGACTTTCACTATCTCTTATTTCATCAGGTTAACTCCTTAACCTAATTGTATAACAGTCATTGAATCTCCATTCAAGAACATCAATCAGGCGATGGCCTTTAGAGAAGGTTTCCATACCAACTCAGAACAAAAACATATGATCAAATTAGATGATTTCTTGATGTGATATTGGATCCTCTAAATTGTTTAGATCTCTGAATCATTACACATTGGGTTTATTCAATCCAGCAAGTATATTACCCTATTCATACTAAGCGACCAAAATCATTTACTGGAAATCAATCAAATTATTTTATTTAGATGAAAATGTAATCATATTACAATACTCGAAATGCACATCTAGGGAACATAAAAGCCAACATATATTATGCATGGTTATATTCCTCAGATATCAATTCCTCGAAAGGCATGAGGAAATCTTGCTACGATATCTCGAGATATGAGTTAAGTACATGCCTTCCTCTTGACTAGGAGGATATCCCCACACTAGCCCCATATCTCATTCCATCATCCCAAGGTCCCAACAAGGTATAGGGTGGTGGCTACATACTACAGCTATACGCATAATCGTGACGTATACTAGCGCATAGATAGCCTTGTCCACTCTCCACAGCTTGGGTGTATATACATACATACATACATACATACACACACACACACACACACACACACACACACATATATATATAGACACCGACATACGCCTATCCCACTACTTGGTTGGCTAAATAGTCTATCAAGGAGGCTAGCCCATACCCTATTCCACCACCAAGTTCAACTTGACTAGTTTATTCCACCTACCAAAATATTCATTTTCACTTTACATATCTGGTCACATCAACCTTATAAGTTGTGCATCACATGGGATACTTGTCATTTATAATACACCACATACAAGCCATTCATGCGTTACTAATTAATTTCAATGACAAGATATCATCATATTATTCCACTAATTTACCAACCATAGCTTGTTAATTATTTCTTAGATTGCCACAATATAGCTTTCCCATATTTCTTATTTCAAAAGATAGTTATATGGAAATGCTTGATGTAATGGACAATTAACCATTAAGAATAAAGAAAATCACTGATTCATTATCCAATTCCACCAACTCCTTTAAATATTACTCGTACCCAAATAGGGAAGGAGAAATCATCACAACTTTTACGAACTCCAAAAACTCAACAAAAGAAATGAATGCAAACAAATCCAGAATTTTCGTGAATAAGGACGTAACCAAAATTTAGCTAGAGAGAGAATATAAGACTATTCTACCTAGCATCACCATGTGGTTGCAATGACTCCAAGAAGATAGGTTAGAGACTCCTAAAATTACTTGCACCTCCTCAAACCTCATGCACACTTCGAGAACCAACTCTAGCTCAAGACATACAAGATATGGATCAAAATCATGGCTGGGGTATTCTAATAATTTTATTTTTTCATGTAACACAACTTCCAATGGAGAGTTTAGAGCTTACCACAGTATAGTATGCATTGAAACGATTCTGATAGTACCAAGAACGTGTGAATCAAAGGTCACTTAACCCTTGAACCACCCTAAAACACGTTCGTGCATGCAAGACCTCCTGCACACACCTAAAACATGTTCTCACATGCAAGACCACCTACACACATCATCTTGGTACTCTCCCTCTCTCTTTCTTGTCAATTGTTCCACTCAAATCTCTCTCACCCAACCCTCTCTATCTCTCATTCAATCCATTTCTCTCTCTAATTTCTACCCAAATCTCTCTCTTACTCTCATTCTGACTCCCTCTCACAGCTCCTAACCAATTTTTTTCTCTAGCTCAACTCTCCCACTTGCCTCTCTCTTTCCTTGCTCTGATCCCTCTCCCACTCTCTTTCTTTCTCCCTATATCTCTCACGGCCTCTCCCGCCCTCTCTTTCTTTTCTCCTTACTTTCCTCCTATGGCCTCACTCAAAACTAAAGCTGTAAAAAAAAAATCGAATTCGCTTAACTCGACTTTGATTAATTGACCCAAACTCGATCCAAACCTACTTACATTAAATGGCTTTAAACCCATTTAACCCGTTTATTAAATGGGTCAAGTCCAAGTTTACCCCCATGAACTCACTCAACTCGATAAATCCAATTAACGAGAAAAAATCCCCAAGTTTAACCTGTTTAAGCCCCACGTTTGCCCATTTAACCTGTTTAACCCATTATTAAATGGTTAAATAGGTCAGGTCGGGTTTGGAAAGTGTAAATGGGTCAGGTTCGGATTGGAGTATGTAGACTCGTTTAATAAATGGGTTGGACTTGACCTGTTTAGACCAAACCCATTTATTTATAAACGAGTTTGGTCTAAACAGGTTAAGTCCAACCCGACTCGACCCGATTGACAACCCTACTCAAAACTCTCGTAGTTGTGCACACCCACAAGAAAGAAAATGACCATCCAACTCCCCACGACTCTTTTTATAGGTCCCACATCCATTTTTTAATTCAAGAGAGGCCTAAATGACCAAAGTGCCCTCGATTCTAATGATATGTACACCTTACACCTAAGCATCAAAAGTTATACGTAACTTCTCTATGGACCTCAAATTCCCACAAAACAAGTACCATTAGATAGCTTGCAATCAGAAGAATCCAATGGTACCAAATATGAATTGCTTTAAAAATTTTAATCTAGGGTTGATCGAGTTTGACCAATAACGTGTGTTCCCCATTTTCTGTGTACACTGACCCAATTCGTGCCCCATAGGTGTTGAGGGTTCATATTGATGCACTTGAGTATAAAATGACTCTGAATTTCAAGTTCGGGAGTTCACACTTTTCCCTCAGTTTGACACAGAACCATTGGGAATGGCACTTCACCAATGCCGCCTTTGGCAACGCCTATTCTCAATGGTTTTGTGGGCAGTCCCAACTAATTTTACCCATCGAAAAAACCATCCTTCTTGTAGTGGATGTACACGTATTGAGGGGTACAATCTCGTAAAAACTTGTGCCTTTTGCACTATTGATCTTCATGTTGTCATTGACTCAACTTGAGTTGTTAATCCAAACCCAATAAACCTATCCACGCAAAGCACTCTAATCTGATCTTCCCTGATGCAGCTTATTTAGATAAGTTCACGGGTGAAGTGGCTATTCTAGTGGATCCATTTGATTTTGTTACTTGGCTGCTGCTAGCCAAGTCTGAGGATCTGCTAATAGAAATATATAGAAGCAAAGATTTTGTTCTAGGGAAGTACTAAAATGGAGTGGTACTTTAATTTTGAAAGCACCTTCAAAGTACTTGATAGTATTTTGGATTGACTACCCCATGACATAAGGGACTTAAATGTCACTCAAATGATCTAGTTTAGTACATTATAGATATAATTATGGATCGTAATGCCATATTAGCCACTTATTAATTTTCCTTCATATATATTCCTAGGACAAGCAACAATACTGCTCATTTTGCTGAGCCCTCCTATGAAAGGATGGTCTAAGCTTTTGGGAAGGTCATGGTGTGCTAGATATGATAAAGAACATTGTAGGTTGTACATAATGTAATTTTTCTTTTGCCATCAAAAGACACTGTTCGTTGAAAGCAAAATCAGATTTATAAAACAAATGCATCACAATATAGTTGAAATCGCTTCGAAGAGCAAATGAAAGTTTATTACTCAATAAACTATGAATCCAAGGTCAAAAATGGGGAGCAAATAGGGATTTGAAAACTAAGAACACAACTGTCAATTTGATAAAAATGTAATGATAAATCAAATTATGAAGCAATAAAAAGGGTTTCAATGTATATAGAAGCTCAAAAATATGAAGATGAATGTAAAAATTAGATAATTCTCTTTGCTTTGCTTCCGGCTTGAGCTTTCTCTTCTTCTTCTTTCTTCTTCTTTCTCTTCTTCTTCCTTTCCTCTACTTGCTGAAGCTTCCCTCTCCTTCCTTCTTCCTTGGCTTTTCTTGCTGAAGCTTCCCTCTCCTTCCTTCTTCCTTCTTCCTTGGTGACTTCACCCTTAGTTGCTACTTCTTCTTTTTTGGCCTCTAGATTCTTATTCTTCCTTGGCCTCTAGTTGAAGCTTCCCTCTCCTTCCTTCTTCCTTCTTCCTTGGCTTTGCTCTCTAGGAGAGGAAAACCTAACCCCTACCCTCCCCATGGACTCTCCTCTCTTTCTTGTCTCTTAGGCTCGCTCTCCCAGAGCCTGCTCGGGTATACGGGTTGGGTAGGCGTGCCCATGACCAGGCGCACCGGTGTGGGTGGTGCGCGAGGAGTGTGGGGGTAGTTGGGTTGGATACCAGGTTCGTGTAGCGTGGGGTCGCAGACGAGGCGTGAGTGGGTGAGTGGGACCTCACCACGTGTTAGGAGGCGATAAGCCCTTGACACTTTTTTAATTTATCTACGCCGCTCACTCCAAAGTTTCTAAGGTGGGACTAAATGTCCCACCCGCTTCTCGCACGCACCCACAGCAGGTCTTCTTCTGATTACTGAAGCTGCAGACGCTTTGGCCTTCAATTGAGGGGCTAACTTGGTTCGCAAAGAGGAACCGCACACCTGGGACTTGGTTTCCTGGCACATGATAACACTGCACAAGGGGGTGATAATTATGTTGAATATGGCCCATCTTAAGAATAAAAGGCAAACATAAGTAGAATGGGAGCATTGCATGCATCATGTACCAAGATTGCTTATAAAATTGTATTAATGGCCATTTGCGTAAGCACTTGTCAAAGGCCTCAGTTGAGCAATCAGACCGCACGGATGGATTCAGAACGACGAACGGAGTCCAACGGACTCAAGATCGGCAAAATCCGACATCCGGAGCTCCTACAATGGGCCCAAGAAGTTCTGACTGTTGATCTGGAGATCAACGGCCCTCATTGTGCCACGTCACCCCTGCTCCACCGTACGCCACCTCTTCATCCAGTCGAGATTTGATCTCAGCCGTCGATCTTCGATCGGACGGTCGAGACTCGCGCGCCTGCTCGCAATCGCCGTGACAAAGCGCGGACATGGCACAACGGTTAGCGTGCACGCCCGCACGCACGCGACGCAGGTTTGAGCTGTGCGGTGAGTGAAATTGAAGACGAAGGCGCCCGCGGCGAAATTGGGCCGCTTGATCAGCAACGGGCGACCGAGATTGCGCCACGCAGCACGCCCATGGATCGCGAGCACCCACACGCGCGCGCACGTCGGGCGATGACACCCGTGCACACGTGCGCCTGAGGCGCGATCCAAGCGCAGCCAAGGAGAAATCTCAACCGTCCGATCTTCGATCGGATGGCTCTCACATAGTAGCCGTGGATTTAGCGCGAAGAAGAACGATGCATGCGGTTGATCGGCGGGCTGAGGGCTTCACCGACGCTTTTGGAGTGGTTTTAGCGACTTCCCAGACGTCGCTAGTGCCCCTACTTCTTTTAGAAAACCCTTAACCCTATTTAAACCCGCTCCAACCACTCATTTAAGGCATTCACTTCCCTTGCAACTACTCCACCCCTCTCTTAGCTAGCTTTAGGCCCTCTTGTAATCGCCGGAGACAACGAGCCACCGACGGAGCCTCCTCCACTGTCGTGGCTACCTTGTCGCTCTCCCTTCTCTCTCTCTCTCTTTTAAGCTTTCCATTACTTTTGTTTGAGTATGTATTTAATGTTGTAAGCTATGAACTAAAAGTACATGATTAATGAAGTTATTTTCTATTCAGTTGTTACTTTAATTTCTGTCTAAGTGCATGATCAAACAAGAAACACTCTAACCCTAATCTCTCTCTATCTCTCTCACTTTTCAAACCGCACCTCTGCAAGCAAGACTCCGTGCTTTCCGTGACAACAAGTGATAAGAAAAATCCAATTTTCACGCCTCCCTGAGATTGACACTCAGACTCACCTCTGTTTATTTACTTTAAAATCGGCGTTGCAAGTACGACTATAACGAAACTTCTCAACACATACGCACAATCGCACGTCAGTTTTTGGCATCATTGTCAGGAAGGCAACAGATTTGTTTTGTCACCTCCATTCCACATTCATTCTCACATCGTCTAATGCCCTATTTTCCTTTTTACTTGATGGTTGCAGGAATTCGGCACGTGGACGGCGAAGGGATGCATCCCACGACGGTAGCAAGGGAGTAGGTGCTATGAGGACAAATAGTGAGAAATTATTCTCTCATGATTGTTTTCTTGCGTGGAAAAATTAAAAAAAATTGTAAAAATTGAAAAAAATTGGCGTGGTGTATGATTGCTTGACCCACATCCTTAACACATCACCCCACAAAAAAAAGTACACTCTAACATTCTGAATAAATTCTTGAAGTGTTCTTTTCTTTTTCTTGAGTGGTGTTTGAGAAGACACTGTGAGTTGACCTGGGCCGCACCACTCAACCCTAAAACCGACTCATCTAATAGAAGCTGCATGATCATTAGGATGAGTACATTAGGGTTTTAGAGCCTCTACAGAATAAAAGGAAATCTACTTTCATCGAATTGTGTGCAAAACTTGACGTGCCCACTAAAACTTGTTTGAAAACATTAAGATACGTCAACCCTAAAAAGCACTAAAAGTAAGGATGAAACACTAAAAGACACCACATCTTAAAAATCCTTGCTTGAAAACCATGTTTTGATAGAAGCACACACCTTGAAAGTGGAAAATTAAGAGGCACCACCCCAATCAACTCCTCATCACATAACCCTAGCACAAGCAGTATCCTAGCCCTTTAAAACTGAGTAGACGTGCCCTAGGCAAGACTGAGTTAAGTCTCGAAAGGCGAGGTTTTGTTCGCTGGGCACTTGCCTTTCATTCCCTTGGTAGAATCTGGTGACTAGGCTGTGGGGTAGTGTCAAACGACCATGGTGGTGGGGTCTACGGAACAGGAGGCGCAAGCCAAAGGAAGAACCTTCCCTGCAATCCCCTCGTAATCAACCTGGCCAGATTAGCCTTGGGAAGGGGAGTCCAGTGCTTACGGACTTAATCACCCTTTGTGAGATTTCTAGGTCTCCTAAGGAATACACCATAAGGACTAGGCTTGTGTGCTTGATTGAAACACATTTCTCGCATCTATCACCCTCCACATCCCCTCCGGTTCTTCTCTAGTGTATGCACGAGAGACGCTCACTGCATCCCGAGTTGTGTGTTTTGCTGCAGGAATCTAGGCGACGTGATTCTGTTGGAAACATGGCTGAACCTAGGGTAGATGAGGCTGAGGATCAACCCCCACCAGATGCTATGGCCATCATCCAAGCCCAAATTAATGCTAACCACCAACTTCAGCAATAAGAAATCCACACCATCATGCAAGCCATACAACGGTTACAAAACCCACAAGAACAACCACCACCACCTTTCCAAGACATACTAGGGCAACCACCACTTGATATACCACCATTTCAGGATCAACCGAGGCCCCTTCGCGATTTCTATAATCCCTCTGCTATTAGAGTTGAGCCACACCTTAGGATCCCCGAGGGGGGAGATGATTTTGAGTTGAAACCAAATGTCTTAAGTCTGATCCAGAGCCACTTTCATGGAAGCTCAAATGAGGACCCCTTTCAGCACCTAGAGGATCTCAACCGCATAGCACGAACTGTGAAACATAGGAACATTAGCCTTGACATTGT
The DNA here is from genome assembly GCA_037157565.1 of Thalassia testudinum. Classification (NCBI taxonomy): domain Eukaryota; kingdom Viridiplantae; phylum Streptophyta; class Magnoliopsida; order Alismatales; family Hydrocharitaceae; genus Thalassia; species Thalassia testudinum. The sequence continues at coordinate 20,227,624 of JAZHRO010000014.1, forward strand.
TCTAATCAAGATGTTTCCCTTCTCATTAAGAGATAAGGCTTCTCATTGGCTTAGAACCCTAGGTAGACCCATCACCACCTGGGAAGAACTGAGGCATGCATTTTTAAAGAAATTCTTCCCCATAGGAAAGACCAATGCCCTCAGAAGAGCTATCACTACCTTTACACTCTAGGGTGGGGAACAATTTCATGAGGTGTGGGAAAGATTTAATGAACTTTTGAGGAAATGCCCACACAAAGAAGTACCAAGGTGGCAATTGGCCCAGATCTTCTACCACGGTCTGGACAGCAACCTACGGAACTTCGTCGATGCCTCATGCGGGGGGAACTTCCTGAACAAAGATGAGGAGAGTTCATTTGAGCTCTTTGAGTGTATGAGCGAGAATTCTCTCAACAATGCCTCCATGAACCAGTTTAACAGGTCCAGTCAACCCCGTGGTGGGATTTATGAGGTGCAAGCAAATTCTGGAATGGTTGACATGGACATCATTGTCAAGAAATTGGATCGAGTGGAATTGGTGGACAAAAAGATTGATGAGCTACTGAACCAGGCCAGGAACCCTTACAGACTTTCTCCCTAGCAAAGGGAGCGCATAATATTGACCTGGTCCAGCCCTTAACCCAACTGAACCTGGAACAACCCCTGACCACGTTCCAGGGAGGGACCTTTGCTCCCTCAACCCTTGATTACTCCCTTCCCTCTCCATCAACATCAGCTATCCTTGAAGATGTGCAAGCTATCCAAGGTTATGCGAAACCAGACCCTTTCTCCAACACTTACAACACTGGCTGGCGTAACCACCCTAACTTTGGTTGGACAAACCAGAAACCACCGCAATTCCAGAACCAGCCCAGGCCAAACTAGCAACCACACTTGCCCCCTATCAGTAAGGACCACCAGTTAGACCCCAATATAATCAGAATAGGGTGGCCCCTCCCCCACAAAACCAAATGGATACCCTAATAAAGATGATGGCTGACATGAACCAGAAACATCAGGAGGAAATGGCCTTGGTAAAGGGACAGTTAACCCAACTCTTGGACTATAAACAACAAGGATCCCTACCTTCCCAACCACAACCGAACCCGCAAAACATAATTAACAGAGGCCCCAATTCGCAAGGGTTCCAAAGCAACCCCAGGCAGGCTCACATGGTCTAGCCAGCCCCGCAAACACCTCCTAGGTTTGGTGCTTCTTCGTCCTTGTCTTCTCAAGGATCAACCCATGGCCCCAATGCCTCTGCGAATGCGATGACCTTTAGAAGCAGCACCAAAACCCAAGTTCCCAAATGGCCGACTCTCCCCGAGACTTCACCCACTGAAATACCTGACTCAGAAGAGGCACCAACCAAGGACCCAGAAATAGAACCAATCCACATTCAGACACCCTACCCTGAGGCCTTGGAAACAATCAAGAAAAAGAAGAATGTTGTGGAAACTGAGGAGCTGTTGGAAATCTTTAAGCAACTATAGATTAATATTTCGCTCCTTGAAGCCGTCAAACACATCCCTACTTACGCCAAGTTTTTAAAGGATGCCTGTACACCCAAGCGTAAACCGAGACCTCAAGCACCTAGGAAGGTTGTGCTCTCTGAACAAGCAAGTTCTGTAATATCAAGCAACCTTCAACTCAAGCGAACTGACCCAGGAGCACCCCTGATTTCCTGCAATATCAGGGACATGACGTTTGATAGAACGCTCCTGGACCTAGGTGCTTCTATCAACCTAATTCCAACAATCCTATACCACCAATTTGGTTTTGGAGAGCTGATACCAACCCCTATCACCATCCAGCTGACTGATAGATCAGTGAAAACCCCGAAGGGGGTTGTCGAGGACGTGATTGTACAGGTCAAGGAATTCTATTTCCCGGTCGACTTTTTGGTGCTCGACATGGAAGTCGTTGAAAAATTACAGAATGCACCCATAATCTTAGGTAGACCTTTCTTAGCTACGGCTAAGGCAAACATTGATTGTGACACAGGATGTATGGAAATCGCCTTCGGGGACAGGAAAATGCAATTGGATACCTTCCGGGCGACAAAGTCTTTTGATTGCGATTGCATTGAGGAACATGATCCCATGGAAACTCTGATCGAGGAATGCCTCACCCTCAGTTCTGTATCAGACCACCAAACCCGTAGTGACTGTTCTAACCCGTCACCATCATTACCCGTGGACCTCTATGAGGCTGAGTACCATCACATGACACCATTTCAAGAGATCGATGTTGATCAACTCCCGCCCTTTCCCTTCCCATCGACTGTGGTTCCACCTGCACCTGAACTTAAACCATTGCCCAAGAATCTCAAGTATGTCTTCCTGGGACCTGACTAGACCTTCCCAGTGATTATTAATTCTCATCTAACTAAGGATCAGGAACTCAAGTTGACCACGACCCTTTCAGAACATTGGGCCGCCATTGGTTGGACCATTTCGGACTTAAGAGGAATTAGCCCCACCTATTGCACCCATAAGATTTACTTGGAAGATGGGGCACGGCCTTCCCGCCTGATGCAGAGATGTTTAAACCCAAACATGCGGGAGGTCGTTAAAAATAAAATTATCAAGTGGCTTGACATCGACATCATATATCCTATCTCCGATAGCCCCTTGGTGAGCCCCACTCAAGTGGTTCCAAAGAAAGCTGGGCTCACTGTTGTCACCAATGATCATGGCGAATCCATCCCCACCGGCACCATCACCGCATGGCGGGTGTGTATTGATTATAGGAAGCTCAATGAAGCCACTAAGAAGGATCATTTCCCCTTGCCATTCATTGACCAAATCCTTGAAAGATTGGCAGGGTAGAAGTATTTTTGCTTCCTGGATGGATATTCAGGATATAACCAAGTCGCAATTGCTCCAGAAGATCAGGAAAAGACTACATTCACTTGCCCGTATGGCACGTTTGCATTCCGTCGAATGCCGTTCGGGTTATGCAATGCACCTGCGACCTTCCAGCGTTGCATGCTAGCCATTTTTTCAGAAATGGTGGGTGAATTTTTAGGGGTCTTTATGGATAATTTCTCTGTATTCAGGAATTCATTCAACCATTGTCTTAGCAACTTGGAGAAAATCCTGAAATGATGTATCGAGGTTAACCTGGTGTTAAGTTGGGAAAAGAGCCATTTTATGGTTCAAGAAGGAATTGTCCTCTGTCACATCGTATCGCATAGGGGCATCGAGGTAGGTCAGGCTAAGGTTGATGTAGTTTCAAAACTTCCTCCACCTAGCTCGGTCCGACAAATTCGTTCCTTCCTAGGACATGTTGGCTTCTACCAAAGGTTCATTAAAGATTTTTCCAAGCTTTCCAAACCCTTGATCGACCTTCTAGCCAACGATGCCATATTCCACATATCTTCTGATTGCATCCAGGCTTATCACACCCTCCGGGACTTAGTCTCCACCGCTGATGTAAACACATTTACACTACTTAAGATGTCTATTTATGCATGTTCTTAAGCATAGGATTGCATTTCATGATATAAATATTGCATTACATGCATCATCTTGCATTTAGAATACTTTGAATAAAATGGAGCTTAATTGTCTCCTTTTATGTGCTTGGATAGGGAAAATATTTTATCAGGGCCTCGGATTAAAGATCCAACCGTATGGATGTGATCAGGGCGACGATTGGAGTTCAACGACACCAAGATCGTCCTAATCAGGCATCCGTAGCATCAGATAGTGACCCGGGAGCCCTAGAAGATCAAGGGCCAGGATGGTGTAAATACGCACTTTAGATGATAAATCCGACCGCACGGATGAATTCGAATCGACGATCGCAGCCCAACGACACAAAAATCGAGTCAATCCGACATCCGTGGCACCATCTACAACTTCCAGAAGATGGACGGCCAAGATAGCGCCACGTGGAGCCATCTCAGCTGCCCAAACGGCTGCTTGCATCTTGTGAAAGCCCCGCGCCCAATCACTCTCCGTCGTTGGATCTTAATCCAACGGCTGTAGGCACTCGCATTTAAAAACGCCCGCTCGACCATCCGCGCCCCATAGCGTAGTGGTCGAGCGTGCTATCGCGAGGGCGGGGCGCGGGTTCGATCCGCGGCGAGGCGTTGGAGGGCGTGATCAATTGAGGCGCGTGGAGCGTCAGATGAAGATCAAACGGTCGCGCCCGCTCGATAGAGTCGACGTGCGATTGGACACGCGATTGAACGCACAATCAGACGCTCGCAGTGTGCGGGCACGGACGCATCTTAAGCTGTCCAATCTCGCGATCGGACGGCTGAAAAGCGCTGGACGTGCACGGGCGTTGAGGAGTGGGTAGCCGAGGAGGCACGCGTAGGCGTGGAGGCAACGGCCACGTCCAGGCTTTAGTGACGGATTTATCCGTCACTAAAGACCCCTTATTTATTGTTTTGAAGTTGTAATGTCCATTTTGCCCCCACTCCTTGCAACTATAAAAGGAGACCCCCTCCATACGAAATTCTCATCCCTTCTTTCTCCTCTCTACCCCTCCAAAGCTCAAAAGAAGATTGTCTCACACCCAAGATGCTTCTTACGAGATAAAGTCCAATTTTCGTTCCACTTCGGAAGTGGATCCCGCGATGACGACGGCGTGCTGCTCCGTTCCCGTTCTTCTGGTTCATCCTCCTTCGTCCTGCTTCGTTCTCCTTCGTCCAGGCATCGTCCCGTCCGGCTCGTCCTCCAAGCAATCGTCGAGGAGGATAATTTCTCTCTCCCATTCTTATTTACAGCTTTTCTAGTGTAGAATTTTCCTGCTTTATAGTGTAATTGATTTTCCGCATTCTAGTGTAACTTTTATAAACAGTTGAAATATTAAATGAATGTTCTCTTTCTCTCTCTCTCTCTTTCTCTCTCTCTCTCTTTCTTTTAGTCTGATAGCTCCATTGTAATTATATCGCCTTGCTTATAAAAAAAAACCTAAAAAAATATAATTGCGAATATAGATCAACGTAGCCTCCCTGTGTTCGACCCGGAATTCTTTTCGGTATAACTTTTATTTGTTGAAAATGAATTCTTTGCTTTTTGAACTATAATGGCAGGTTTTCCAAAACCAATCTCGTAAGCGTAGCGATTCGCAAAAACCCGTTCAACATTTTGGCGCCGTTGCCGGGGAGGCAACAATTTCTGATCTTTTCTTTGCATTTCTTGCACTTTATTTGTTTTCTAACTAGTTTTCTCTTGTGTCTATTGTTTTGTAGAGACCTCCATCGAGGAATCAACAAGCGGTAGACTGGAGTAAAGTGCAATTGAAGACAACTGTAAGTGCTCCCCCATTCTTTCCCCCTCCATAGATTTCATTCGCCACATTAAATCCAAATCCTAATTAACCTAGGTGTTTGCATAAATCCTAGGAATAGTTTGGTTGTTTGGATTTCCACTCACATTCATTCCACCCTCATCCATAAAAAAAAAAAAACAAAAAGATAATCTTGTGGGGTAATATTCAACAAACACACAACACACACCCACATTCAAGGCACTTGATCAACTTGATTTGTTTTCTACTCAACCGGGTTCTGATCTGTGGAACCGATACACACAAAGCAACACATAACAGAGTAGAAATCATTCTAGGTTAATCATCTTTGAGTGCCTAACTTAGTGGTGCATTTGTGGCCAGTTGTTTCAGTTGTTTGGGCCGCACCACTTTATTTTAAAACCAATTCATCAAGTAGCTCCTCCTTAGGGTTTTCAATCTAGGTATATTCCAGGCATTCCACTTTCTTTCTGATTTTAAAGGAAAACAATCTTCACCCATGCTTTACAACTTGGTTTGCCTAGAAACTTGATTGCAATTCACCTAATTTGAAACCCTAAAAGCTACTTAAGCAAGATTTGAACATTAAAATTTACGCATTATCAATAATCATGCTTGAAAACCCTGGTTGTGCACGTACTTACACAAATCTCAATCAATCATTAAGGGCACAACCCATTGTAAGGGCCCATCACATTCCATAGGCACCACAATCCCAGGCATTAATAAAATTGAGTAGACATTGGCCTTAAGGTTTGATTCGCTCTTCAGGGCCTAGTATGAGATTATTTTTGATTAACCTACTTGTACTGATTAATCTGATGTCTAGCTAGGGGAGCAGAGTCAAACGATCGCAGCTGGGGGGTACACTAGGAACCAGAGGCGAAAGCCAAAGGAAGAACCTTCTCCCCAGTCCCTCCTTCTAACTGGTTGGATTAAACAGACGCAAGTAGAGTAAGTCATTTACAGTCTTAAGGCTGGTTTTGGGAGTCAGTAGATCCTTAGGCTACCCCACTTAAGGACAGCCTTGTTTTGTTGTGCTGCAGGGTCCCTATCCCCAGTCCTTCCAACCTTCTCCTAGTTTATGCTGGGAAGACGGTCATTGAATCCCCGATTGGAAGGACCATTAGAACATTCTAGGAGGCGCAAGTTAGATTTTGGTCAATTTGATCCCATGGCCGAACAATAGCCTCCTTTGCTTGAAAATCCACAAGAAGAATTTAGAAGGTAGCTGGAACAAATGCAGAGAGTGCAAGAATGGTTCCAGAGAATGCAGGGCGCACAACCCTTGAAAGATTTTTATGATCCTTCAAATTACGGGGAACGTCCCGGCATCCAGATTCCAGCCGGTGACGTAGAAATCAAGCCCCAGGTGTTAAGCCTGATTAAACATTATCATGGGCTTGGCTCCGAAGATCCGTTTCAGCACTTGGTGGATTTGACCACTTTGGTCCAGACCACCAAGGCTCGAAACGTTAACGAGGAGCAAATGATCATGAGGCTCTTCCCCCACTCTCTTAGGGATAAAGCCGCGCATTGGTATAGGACAATAGGAAGACCAATTACAACTTGGAATGAGTTGAAATCGGCCTTTCTGAAGAAATTCTTACCAGTCGGTCGTACGAATACTTTGAGACGGGCAATTACTACTTTTACCCAGCGGCTGGGGGAGCAGTTTCATGTGGCCTGGGAGCGATTCTAGGAATTATTGCGGAGGTGTCCACACCACGAGGTGCCGAAATGGCAACTCGTGCAGATCTTCTATCATGGGTTGAATGAGCAACTCAGAAACCATGTGGATGCTTCTTGCGGAGGCAATTTCCTCAATAAAGATGCAGATAGTGCACATGATTTATTTGAGGAAATGAGTGAGAATTCAATTAATCATGCCTCCATGGATACTTTTAACCGGTCCCAGCAACCCAGATCAAATGTCAATGAAGTCCATGACTCTCATTCATTTGATATGGAATTGATTTGTAATAAACTTGATAAGGTGGACTTGGTTACTAAAAGAATGGAAGAGTGGATGGCTGGCAATTCTATGAACAACTCTCAATCCACTCAATCCCAAAATTTGGGATTCCATTCCTCACGAGCTCCTTCTGGACGGGAGTTCGTGAATCATCTCGATGCGACTCAACCTATGAGTCAGCATTTCTCGGAACCCCATGGGTTTCCAACTGGGGCCTTTGATCCCAGTTTTTCTGATCCTTCCCTTTCTTTCTCTCCATCCTCACCCTATGAGGATGTCTGTGCTGTACAAGAGAATGTTAGATCCAATCCCTACTCGAATGCCTATAATCCAGGTTGGAGAAACCACCCTAACTTCTCTTGGAAAAATCCGGGGCAACAGACCCAATTCCGACCCAACAACTATGCTCCGCAATGACCAATGGGTCAGGGTCAAGTATATACTCAGTTGCCTCCGAATCAGGTCAATCAGCCAACTTGGAATGCCCGTCAACCCGCAGGGCAGGCTGATTTGAACCGTCAAATGGTAGAGATGCAAGGATCTATGCTCCAGCTTATGCAGCAAATGAAAAACTCGCTGGAAGACTTGCAATCCGGGCTCATTGCTAACTCTCGTCAACCCGGATCTCTACCATCCCAACCAGTACCCAACCCGCGAAACATTATAAATTCGAGCAATCAAGCCCAAGGGTACGGAAATCAGAGGGACCCGCACGCACATGCTCAGGTGGTTGAGTAGGGTTCCTCGTCTTCTTCTTCTGCTAATCAACAATTCATGGTCAATCAAGCCCCTCCAATCTTTCCTAACCCTCCTCAAGACCCAAATTCTTACGCTTCTGTAAATTCTGTCACTTTGAGGAGTGGTAAGAAGACTCAGGATCCACAACCACACTATTCTGATCTTTTGAATCCTGAAGAATCTGAGGAGAGAGAGGAGAATTCTAGAGGAGAAATCAAGGCTCAGGAGCCTGATTCCAAAGATCTGACTCATGTTCCTTTTCATGAAGCCTTAGCCAAAGCAAAGAAGAAGTCTGTTGATAGTAATGAGGAGTTTCTGAATTTATTTAAGAATGTTGAGATCAATATTCCGCTCCTTGATGCTATCAAGCACATACCAGCTTATGCAAAATTTTTAAAGGAATTATGTACACAAAAGCATAAGTCGAGAGAATCTGTTCCGAGGAAGGTGGTACTCTCCGAGCAGGCTAGCTCTATTATCCTACACTACCTCCCTCAGAAAAAGAAAGATCCTGGTGCTCCTTTGATTTCTTGCGTTATCGGAGATTACACATTTGATAGAGAACTTTTGGATCTCGGTGCATCCACTAACCTAATTCCAACTTCTTTCTACGAGAAGTTTGGGTTAGGTAAACTTCGGCCAACTTCAGTAATGCTACAGTTAGCGGACCGTTCGGTCACAAACCCGTGAGGCATTATTGAAGATGTTATAGTTAAGGTCAAGGATTTTTATTTTCCTATAGATTTCCTTGTCCTTGACATGGATGTACCAGATAATCTGAGGAACATGCCCATCATTCTGGGGCGTCAGTTCCTGGCTACCACAAAGGCCAACATTAATTGTGAAAGCGGTAGCATGGAAATCACCTTTGGGGACCAACGAATGAAATTGGATATTTTTAAGGTGATAAACAAATTTGGGGATTGTGAATTTATTGAGGAACTTGATGAGGATAATGTTAATATTGAAACTTGTTTGACAATTTCTTCAATTGAAAGTTCCTCTTTGGTTGATGAATTTGACCCGCAACCCTCTGACCTGACATCTTCGGAAGAGGTTACTGATTTTGTTCACTTAAAACCTCTTCCTCTTGTTGAATCTTCAGCATCTACCCTACCATCAATCATTACCCCACCCCAGCTTGAATTGAAACCATTGCCTGAGAATTTAAAATATCAATTCTTAGGACCGCAGAATACGCTCCCTGTGATTATTAGTGCTAAATTGACAAAGGAGCAAGAGATTAAATTGATTAAGGTTCTAAAGGAACATAAGGAGGCAATTGGTTGGACCATTCATGACCTCAGGGGGATCGAGCCATCTTACTGCAATCATAGAATATTTTTGGAAGATGGATCCCGCCCTTCTCGCCAGATGCAGAGGAGATTGAATCCAAATATGCGAGAAGTGGTCAAAAAGGAAATCATCAAGTGGCTCGATGCAGGAATTATTTATCCAATCTCTGACAGTCCCTGGGTAAGTCCCGTTCAGATTGTTCCAAAGAAAGCTAGGATTACTAATGTGACCAATGAGAGAGGTGAATCTGTCACAACTCGTTCAGCTTCCTCTTGGAAAGTTTGTATTGATTACAGGAAGCTGAACACAGCCACTAAAAAGGGTCATTTTCCCCTGCCCTTCATTGATCAAATCTTGGAAAAATTAGCTGGGCAGAAATACTTATGTTTTCTTGATGGCTACTCGGGATATAACCAAGTTCCTATCCATCCCGAGGATCAGGAAAAAACTACCTTCACCTATCCCTACGGAACCTTTGCTTTTCGTAGGATGCCTTTTGGGTTATGCAATGCACCTGCAACTTTTCAAAGGTGTATGCTAGCCATATTTTCCGACATGGTGGGAGAGTTTATGGAAGTCTTCATGGATGATTTCTCTATTTTCGGAGAATCATTTGACTCATGTTTGGCTAATTTGGAAATGATTCTTAAGCGATGTATCAAGACACGACTGGTCCTTAGCTGGGAAAAGAGTCATTTCATGACCCAAGAAGGCATCATTTTGGGTCATGTAATCTCTGAATGGGGAATTGAAGTGGACAAAGCTAAGGTTGATGCTATCACTAAACTTCCTCATCCCACATCTATTAAACAAATCAGATCATTTCTTGGCCATGTGGGATTTTATCGAAGATTCATCAAGGATTTCTTGAAGGTTGCTTGTCCTTTTAGCAATCTTCTTGCCAAAGAAACGCCGTTTGTTTTTGACGAATCATGCCGAAAGGCATTTGATTTTGTGAAAATGGCAGTCACCTGTGCTCCAATTTTGCAACCACCAATTTGGACAGCCCCTTTTGAGATCATGACCGACGCTTCTGATTACGTGGTCGGGGCTGTCCTGGGTCAGAAAATTGATCGAAAGCCCTCTGTCATTTACTACGGTAGTAAAACTCTGGATGAAGCCCAGAGGAATTACACTGTTACTGAGAAGGAATTACTAGCTGTAGTATTTGCTTTGGAAAAATTCAAGGCTTATCTCTTGGGGTCTCATGTTATTGTTTATACCGACCACTCGACCTTGAGACATCTCTTGGCTAAAAAGGATGCTAAACCCTGACTCATTCGTTGGATTCTTCTTCAAGAATTTGATCTTGAAATCAAGGATAAAGCCGGGGTACAAAATGTGGTAGCGGATCATTTGTCGAGACTCCTAGGTGATTCTTCTTGTTCGGACATTCTGATTGTTGACACTTTTCCGGACGAAACCATTCTTGCAGCTTTAGGTGTCCACTCCTCATGGTTTGCTGACATTGTTAACTATTTGGCTGTTGGTCAAATCCCCCAAGATTGGACCAAGCAACAATGAGATAGACTCAAATTTGAGGCCAAATACTACTTTTGGGAGGACCCTGAACTGTATCGCATCGGCTTTGATCAGATTATTCGCCGATGCATACCGGAGAATGAATTCAACAGTATACTCGAGTTCTGCCATGCATCTGGGTGTGGTGGACATTTCTCCGGAAGAAAGACGGCTGCAAAAATCTTGCAATCTGACTTCTATTGGCCGTCTTTATTCAAGGATGCCCAGGACTTCTCAAGGTCATGTTCTCGATGTCAATCACTCGGGAACATAACTAAGAGAGACATGATGCCCCTAAACCCTATTCTTCCTATAGAAATTTTTGATGTTTGGGGCATCGATTTCATGGGACCCTTTATCAATTCATTTGGACATCAGTACATTCTTGTTGCTGTTGATTATGTGTCCAAATGGATTGAGGCAATTCCCACCCGAACCAATGACCACAAGGTGGTCATCAATTTTTTCAAGAAAAATATCTTTAGTAGGTTCAGGATTTCGAGGGCTATCATCAGTGATGGTGGCACTCATTTTACTAATGCCCAATTCCAAAATTTATTCGCCAAATACGGGGTTAATCATCGAATTTCCACACCTTACCATCCCCAAACGAATGGACAAGCCGAGATCTCCAATCGAGAGATCAAGAACATTCTGCAAAAAATGGTTAGGCCTGATCGTAAGGATTGGACTGAAAAGCTTGAGGATGCTCTTTGGGCCTACCGTACGGCGTATAAAATGCCCATCGGCATGTCTCCATTCCATTTGGTGTATGGAAAGGCATGCCATCTACCCGTAGAGATTGAACACAGGGCATTCTGGGCAATCAAACAATGCAATTTAGATCTGAATCTAGATGGAAAGACCAGGAAACTCCAACTATCTGAGTTGGAGGAGCTTAGAAATGATGCTTATGAGAATGCCAAGATCTACAAGGCTCGGACCAAAGCTCTACATGATCAATTGATTTCCCGCAAGAGTTTTGAGTCAAACCAGAAGGTCTGGTTATTTGATTCTAAACTTAAGCTCTTTCCTGGTAAACTTAGATCTAAATGGAATGGCCCATTCATAATTGATCAGATTTTTCCTAATGGTGCCGTTCAGATTTCTGACCCAAAGACGGGTAACACCTTTAAAGTCAACGGTCAATGTTTAAAGCCTGTTGTTGACCGTAATCTTCCAGAACTTGTCTCAGACTCTGTTGCTCTAGCCATTCTGTGACTTCTTTGGCTGGACTTCGCCTAGCTGACGGCATTAAACTCAGCAATTGTACATATGACACAAGGCTGATACGAGCTTCATATCCAGGTGACATCTTTCATATTCTACCCTTTCTTTCATGTCTCTTTTTCAATGAGGACATTGCATCAGCTAGGCATGGGGGGATGGATTCATTCTTGAATTATTTGGTCAGCCTTGTGAAATCCATGTAAATTGTCTCTCTTCTTATTTAAAAAATAAAAAAAAAATTAGGAAGGATTAGTTGGACATTAGGACTTTTCAATCCTAAGAAATTTTACATTAGGATCTGAACACAAAGACCCCTCAGGTCTTTGGACTTAATTAGCTTGTGTATCCACTAAACTGTGGATTTGTTTTTGTGTCCTCGCCATCTTAATTCTTTCGAAATTGGAGTAAATAAGTTTGGGTGATAAGTACGCGACTTATCAACTCGCCCTCTGATTTGAGGGAATTTTAAGTCTTAAGCATCTACACACTTTCTTTGCTCTGACTCGTTGTTCGGTGATTTTAACGAAAATTGGGTAACTAATGAACCTTCTAGGGTGATATGGCTGGCAAGTTATCGTGGGTAACTGCCCATAGGTAGGTTGCCTAGAGCCCAGTCACTGGACCTTTCTTAGTTTGCTGCCTTTAGGTAAATCTTAGACTAGGGAAGCCACCTACTTAAAAAAAAAAAAAGGAGAAAAGAAAAAAAAGAACTAAGCTACACTTCACCGCACGAGTATGGTTGGCAAGTTGCCGGTGGTAACAGCTCATCGACCGGTTGTCCAGAACCCAGCTCAGAAATGCACCAAAAATTCCCAAAACACTTAGGAAGAAGCAGAGAAGTAGAATAAATCGAGGAGATATACACTGGATTCACCCTTGTGTTGACCCCGTAAAAAAAAAAATAAAAAAATAAAAGTAGGGAGAAAGCTACCGGTTGTAAAGATACACTTTTAGGTAGAATTCTGGTTAGGTCACCTAGAGGCGTAGAAATCCGAAGTCCGTTCTAATTGCCGGTCAACGAGTCTATCACAATCACAATAAGATGCTTAAAGCTTAGGGTTCTCATCAAATTTTGGGTGAGTTGAATGGCCGTAGAAAGCCACTCTTAAACCCAAAAATTTGAAAATAAAAAAAATTAGAAAAGAGAAAAAGAGAAAAAGAAATTTTTCTTTTAATAAGGCGAGGGCTTGAAGCGGTCTGCATTTTGGCTGATACCTGGGCACTGTTGTGTCTTTGAAGGTTCAGCTCCTAAGTAGACAATTTCTTAATGATTGAAAAATAACTCAAGTCCAAATAATCTAACCTAATTCTTTTATAAATAGCATATAGTTTTCTCTAGGGACTAGCAAAAGATAGGCATGGGGGTATGATGTAAACACATTTACACTACTTAAGATGTCTATCTATGCATGTTCTTAAGCATAGGATTGCATTTCATGATATAAATATTGCATTACATGCATCATCTTGCATTTAGAATACTTTGAATAAAATGGAGGTTAATTGTCTCCTTTTATGTGCTTGGACAAGGCAAATATTTTATCGGGGCCTCGGATCAAAGATCCAACCGTATAGATGTGATCAGGGTGACGATTGGAGTTCAACGACTCCAAGATCGCCCTAATCAGGCATCCGTAGCATCAGATAGTGACCTGGGAACCCTAGAAGATCAAGGGCCAGGATGGTGTAAATTCGCACTTCAGATGATAAATCCGACCGCACGGATGAATTCGGATCGACGATCGCAGCCCAACGACACAAAAATCGAGTCAATCTGACATCCGTGGCACCATCTACAACTTCCAGAAGATGGACGGCCAAGATAGTGCCACGTGGCCCCATCTCAGCCGCCCAAATGGCCGCTTGCGTCTTGTGAAAGCCCTGCACCCAATCGCTCTCCGCCGTTGGATCTTAATCCAACGGCTGTAGGCGCTCGCATTTAAAAACGCCCGCTCCACCATCCGCGCCCCATAACGTAGCGGTCGAGCGCGGGGCACAGGTTCGATCCGCGGCGAGGCGCTGGAGGGCGCGATCAATTGAGGCGCATGGAGCATCAGATGAAGATCGGACGACCGCGCGCACCCGATAGAGTCGACGCGCAATTGGACGCGCGATTGAATGCACAATTAGACACGCGCAGTGCACGGGCGCAGACGCATCTTAAGCCGTCCGATCTCGCGATCGGACGGCTGAAAAGCGCTGGAAGTGCGCGGGTGTTGAGGAGCGGGCAGCCGAGGAGGCGCGCGTGGGCGCGGAGGCGACGGCCACGTCGGGGCTTTAGTGATGGATTTATCCATCACTAAAGACCCCTTATTTATTGTTTTGAAGTTGTAATATCCATTTTGCCCCCACTCCTTGCAACTTTAAAAGGAGACCCCCTCCATACGAAATTCTCATCCCTTCTTTCTCCTCTCTACCCCTCCAAAGCTCAAAAGAAGCTTGTCCCACACCCGGGATGCTTCTTGCGAGATAAAGTCCAATTTTCATTCCCCTTCGGAAGTGAATCCCGCGACGACGACGGCATGCTGCTCCGTTTCCTTTCTTCTGCTTCGTCCTCCTTCGTCCTGCTTCATTCTCCTTCGTCCAGGCGTTGTCCTGTCCGGCTCGTCCTCCAAGCAATCGTCGCAGAGGATAATTTCTCTCTCCCATTCTTATTTACAGCTTTTCTAGTGTAGAATTTTCCTGCTTTATAGTGTAATTGATTTTCCGCATTATAGTGTAACCTTTATAAACAGTTGAAATATTGTGTGAATGTTCTCTTTCTCTCTCTCTCTCTCTTTCTTTTAGTCCGATAGCTCCATTGTAATTATATCGCCTTGCTTATAAAAAAAAAACCTAAAAAAATATAATTGCGAATATAGATCAACGTAGCCTTCCTGTGTTCGACCCGGAATTCTTTTCGGTATAAATTTTATTTGTTGAACACGAATTCTTTGCTTTTTGAACTACAACGACAGGTTTTCCAAAACCAATCTCGTAAGCGTAGCGATTCGCAAAAACCCGTTCAACAACCGCACCTGTACTTCATCCCCCAGACTGGTCCCAGGACTTTGAGATTATGTGTGATGCATCAGATTTTGCCATAGACGCTGTCCTGGGACAAAGGCAAGACAAGAAGCCCGTGGTGATCTACTACGCGAGCAAAACATTGGATGAGGCCCAACGTAATTATACGGTCACAGAGAAAGAGTTGCTCGATGTAGTCTTTGGACTTGAAAAGTTCCGATCGTACTTGCTGGGATCCCACGTGACTATTTACACTGACCATTCAGCCATCCAGCACCTGTTGGCCAAGAAGGACGAAAGCCCAGGCTCATCAGATGGATCCTGCTTTTGCAGGAATTTGACCTGGAAATCCGAGACAAGGCCGGATCGAAGAATGTGGTTGCTGGCCACTTGTCTAGACTTCATCCAGACCACATTGGACCCTCCCTACCTCTATCTGACACCTTCCCTGATGAACACATCCAGGCTGTGCAAGACAAGAAAATGCCATGGTATGCTGACTACGTCAACTACTTGGTTGTAAGACAAACCCCGCACAGCTGATCCAGACAGCAACAGGATAGGTTCTTGGCTGAGGCCAAGCACTATTTCTAGGATGATCCCATGCTGTTTCGCTTCTGTGCTAACCAGATCATCAAGAGGTGTATCCCCGAAGATGAGATTCAGAGTGTGCTTTCCTTCTGTCATGACCAGGCTTGTGGTGGCCACTTCTCTGGAAAGAAAATAGCTGCAAAAGTTTTGCAGTTTGGATTTTATTGGCCGTCCCTATTTAAGGATACACACAACTTTGCCAAGACTTACTCACGCTGCCAAACGCTGGGGACCATGACCAAGAAAGATATGATGCCCCTTCAACCCATTTTGATTGTCGAAATCTTCGACGTTTGGGGTATCAATCTTGTGGGCCGCTTTCCACCATCCAACGGCTTCGAGTACATCCTGGTCTAGGTAGACTATGTTTCCAAATGGATTGAAGTCGTCACCACCCACCAATGTGATCACAGGACCGTCATGGACTTTGTTAAGAAGAACATCTTTTCCCGGTTTGGAATACCCAAGGCCACGATCAATGATGGTGGAAGCCATTTTATCCATTCCCAATTCTGTGCCCTACTTAGAAAATATGGGGTGAACCACTGCATTGCTACCTCGTATCATCTGCAAACAAATGGGCAGACCGAGGTCTCAAATAGACAAATCAAGAACATTTTACAGAAGACTGTGAGACCTGACAGGAAAGACTGGTCCACATGACTTGTTGATGCCCTGTGGGCATATAGGATCGCTTTCAAGACCCCGATAGGCATGTCGCCTTATCGCCTGGTCTTTGGCAAAGCCTGCCATCTTCCTGTCGAATTGGAACATCGGCCTTACTGGGCTGTCAAGTAATGTAACATGGATTCCCAGTTTGCCGGTACGCAGAGGACGCTCCAATTATCTGAGCTCGAAGAAATTCGTCGGGACTCCTTTGACAATAGTCGATTGTATAAGGAGAAAGTGAAAGCCATCCACGACCGACTCATTCATAGAAAAACCTTTGAGCCTGACCAGCAAGTCTGGCTATTTGATGCCCGCCTAAAACTCTTCTCGGGGAAACTCAGGTCCAAATGGACAGGACCATTTCAGGTGGTTAAGCCCTACTCTAATAGGGCGGTTGAAATCGTCGATCCTAACACTGGGCACACTTTTACAGTTAATGGTCAACGATTGAAGCATTTCCTGGCCCAAGTTCCCCCAAAGGAGAGTGTCACCCTCGTTGAGGGCTGACACAGAGCACCACCTAGCTGGAGGCGTTAAACTCAGTGCTTCCTGGGAGGCAACCCAAAGGATTCAGACTGATCCGGTATTTTACGTCACTCATGTACTATCTTTTTGAACCCTTATGCATCCATGTACTTGCCAATGAGGACATTGTCCAACTTAAGCATGCGGGGGTGATAAATTACATAATCCTGAGCTCATCAGTCTAAATCAAATAAAATAAATAAATAAAAAATTTTGAATTTAGGAAGAAAACTTAGGCATTAGAAACATGTCAATAGTGGGAAATAATACAAAAAGAACTTAAACACTTAGACTTTTCAGGCCTTCAGGCTTAATCAGCCATGGTGTCCATTAAAATATGGATTTAGCTTCGAATCCTTGCAACCTTAAGCTATTCTAATTCACCTACTAAATAAGGTGATAAGTATACGACTTATCAACTCACCCTCTAACTCAGAAAAACTTTGAGTCTAAGCATCTGCACACATTTTTGTACAGACTCGCTCCTCAAAGATTTTGACAGAAATTGGGTAGCTAATGAACTCTCTAGGGTGGTATGGCTAGTAAGTTGTTGTGGGTAATAGCCCATTGGCAGGTTGTCCAGAGCCCAGCCACAGACCATTTCCTCTTCATTGCATCTAGGTACATTTGAGATCAGGGAAGCCACCTATGAAAAAAAAAAAAGCCTAAGGAGAAGAAAAGAAATAAGCCACACTTCACTGCACAAAGTATGGCTGGCAAGTGATCATGGGTAACAGCCCATTGGTCGGTTGTCCAGAGCCCAGCTCAATAACTGCACAAAAAGAACCAAAACACTTAAGGAAAAAGCGGGGAAGAAGTATAAACCGGGGAGATATACACTGGAAAAATCCTTGTGTTGACCCCAATTAAAACAAACATCAGGAAAAAGCTACCAATCGAACAAATACACCTTCAGGCAAATATATTTTCTTTTCCGATCACCTAGGGGCGTAGAAACCCGAAGTCTGTCTAAATTACCATTGAGTGAGTCTATCACAATCTTCACACCAAGATACTTAGCACTTAGGGTTTTGACCGAGTTTTGGGTGGGTTGGGTAGCCAAAAAAAGTTACCAACCCACACTGAATTCCGAAAAAAATTCTAAAAAAAAAAATATATATATATATACGTATACATATGTATAGTTATATACATTAAAGCAAGGATTCGGGCAATTCATATTTTAGCAAACACCTGAGCACTGCTTAGTCTTTGTAGATTAAGATCTTCGTATATTTCCTCCTATTGACAAATGACGAAGTGCCTAAGCAATTACTTCTTAAATTCTAAAAGGAAATAAAGGCTAGAATAAACCTTGCTAGGGACTAGCAAGGAGTAAGCATGGGGGTATGATAACACTGCACAAGGGGGAGATAATTATGTTGAATATGGCCCATCTTAAGAATAAAAGGCACAACATAAGTAGAATGGGAGCATTGCATGCATCATGTACCAAGATTGCTTATAAAACTGTATTAATGGCCATTTGCGTAAGCACTTGTCAAAGCAGGCCTCAGATGAGAAATCAGACCGCACGGATGGATTCAGAATGACGAACGGAGTCCAACAGACTCAAGATCGGCCAAATCCGACATCCGGAGCTCCTACAATGGGTCCTAGAAGTTCTGACCGTTGATTTGGAGATCAATGGCCCTCATTGCGCACGCCACCTCTTCATCCAGCCGAGATCAGATCTCAGCCGTCGATCTTCGATTGGAAGGCCGAGACTCGCGCGCCTGCCCGCAATCGCCGCGATAAAGCGTGGGCGTGGGGCAACGGTTAGATCGCACGCCCGCACGCACGGGACGCTGGTTCGAGCCGCGCGGTGCGTGAAATTGAAGACAAAGGCACATGTGGCGAAATTGGGCCGCCCGATCAGCAGCGGGCGGCTGAGATTGCGCCACGCGGTGCACCCATGGATTGCGAGCACCCACGTGCACATGCACACTAGGCGACGACGCCAGCGCACACGCGCGTCTGAGGCGCGATCCAAGCACAGCCAAGGAGAGATCTCAGCCGTCCGATCTTTGATCGAATGGCTCTCACGCAGCGGCTGCGAATTGAGCGCGAAGAAGAACGACGTGTACGGTTGACCGGCGGGCTGGAGGGCTTCACCGATGCTTTTGGAGTGGTTTTAACGACGTCCCGGACGTCGCTAAAGCCCCATATTCTTTTAGAAAGTCCTTAACGCTATTTAAACACCCTCCAACCACTCATTCAAGGCATTCACTTCCCTTGCAACTACTCCACCCCTCTCTTAGCTAGCTTTAGGCCCTCTTGTAATCACCGGAGACGACAAGCCGTCGACAGAGCCTTCTCCACCGCCGTGGTTGCCTCGTCGCTCTCCCTTCTCTCTCTCTCTTTTAAGCATTCCATTACTTTTGTTTGAGCATGTATTTAATGTTGTAAGCTATGAAATAAAAGTGCATGATTAATGAAGTTATTTTCTGTTCAGTTGTTACTTTAATTTCTGTCTAAGTGCATGATCAAACAAGAAACACTCTAACCCTAATCTCTTTTTCTCTCTCTCTGTGTCTCTCTCTCACTTTTCAAACCGCACCTCCGCAAGCAAAACTCCACGCTTTCCGTGACAAGTGATAAGAAAAATTCAATTGTCACGCCTCCCTGAGGCCGACACTCAGACTCACCTTCATTTATTTACTTTAAAATCGACGTTGCAAGTGCGACTATAACGACACTTCTTAACACACACGCACAACCGCACGTCAGCACCTGGAGGCTGCTGCCAAGGTAGCAAGCTTCTTCAAGCTTGCTTTAATGGTAGATAGGGCCCTGTACCTGTCAACATGAATACGGCCTCATGACCCTATCAAATCGCTCAGAAAGCTTCGCCGTGACACAGGGAAGGTGGCTTGGATGCTGGTGTGTGTGGGATGGCCTGGGCGTGCATGTCTAGGTCGTTCTGTGGCCTTGGAGTTGGGTGTGTTCGGGGGGAGTGAACGGAGGTTGTGGCAGTTAATGAAGAGGGGGAAGATGATCAGTGGAATGAGGCGATACTGTCGAGGTGGTTGGCGAGGCATGTGGGTGCGTGAAGTGGTGGATGCACCTCACCGGTGGTCTGCCGAAGAAGGAGAAGGTGAGGGCGGTCTGTGGTTGTCGAGGCGTGAAAGTAGAAATTGATAAAGGGAAAAGAAAGAGTAGGGGAAAGAGACTTATCTGTGAGTGGCTGGACAAAGGGGGAGTAGAGGGGCAGATGGCACATATATGCCATCGCCGGAGACGAAGACCCTGAGATAGAGAAGCAACGACGATGATAGGGAGATAGGCACGGGCGTAGGTGTGGCACGACGCGGAATGAGGAAGTGGTAACTCTGCCACCGGTATGGTGGCAGAGCGATAGAAAGAAGGAGAAGGAGTCACTGGAGCTTGTTGGGTATTTTGGCCGGAGGAGGAAAGGAGGAATTTGAGGAAATCTCAGGCCAAAACAAGCGTGAATTCATCGAGGGGATCTGGGGCCTCTTTTATAGTCGCAGGCAGAGGGCCTTGTGCTTCGAAAGCAAGCTTCCAAGCATGGCAACCACACTGGACTTTGAAGGCTGAGAGATACCCAAATCTCTCATGCGTTGGCATGAGAAATTGGGTGGCAATCAAAGCTTGAGATTTGGTTCACACAATCAGGAATTTCTCAAAGAATCTCCCTTTCAAATTTGAGAGGGATTCTCTAAGGAATCAAGGACATATCCTTCTTGAATCCTCGCCGAAGTATGATTCCTTCACTGTAATGGTGGAGGGACCTAAATGCAAAGAACGGCGAGGAAGCTATGGGGCTATTTGCAATAGTTTTCAAAAGCTAGGGGTCTAAATGTAATTGGGTTGAACTATTTTGCAAAGTTGGTCATGGTGAACTCCCCATAGGTCCAAATTTTGGTATAAACCTAATTTGGACCCTAGAAATCCAATGGTGAAGTTGGATTTTAGGTTTGACCACGTTTGACTGGCCATTTTGTGTAAAAACCTAATTTAAGGCAAATGTTTGACTATGACCCCTATTTAGGTAAAAATAGGTTCCAAAGGCCAAATAGAAGGTTCTAAACCATAAGGGATATTTTTTCATGATTTTTATAGGATTTATTTGAATTTTATCCTAACCAGAACCTTGTAAAATTAAGTTGGTCTATTTTAGGATTACAAGAAGTTATTTAATTCCCAGATTTTACATTAACCCTTTTCTGACTAGAACAACCCACTTTTTATCTTGTTATGACCATTTGACCTATGTTTAGCCCCTGAGAAATCTCCTTGTTGCACTGCAATGGTAAAATTACAGTTTTACCCTTTGTTTCTTGCTTTTCTCTCAAAAATAATTATTCCTTGAATTAGGCCCTTCACTTGATTTTGTAGGAGCTTTTGTTCTCTTTTCTAGGTCAAAATGAGCTAGTTAGGGCTCATGATGGTGTTCCCATCATACCCCCATGACTAGTGTTGAATGCATGGGTTGCTATGCTAACGTGTTGGTTATGAAAAACCTGTCGTTGTAGTATGAAAGCGAAGAACTCGTGTTCAACAAATAAAATTTATACTGGAATGGAAATCCCGGGTCGAACACAGGGAGGAAGACGTTTGATTTAAAAAATTCACATTTGACTTATTTGTCATGAAGTAAATTAATTGATTAGAACTATCTAACTATTTACAATAAATAGAAGAGAGAGAGAGAGAATAAGAGAAATACAAACAAAAATCAAAAGAGATATAGAATGCACATGGAATTCATTATCGAAAATATTGTTCATTACACTAAATATTATGACTAGGAGGGAAAATGATTACACTAGAAAGTAGTAAATCTACTCTAGGAAGCAATAAATCTATTCTGGAAAGCAGTAAAAGGAATGGGGAGAGAGATATCCTCCTCGATGGTCGCTTGGAGGACGAGCCGGACGAGACGACACCTAGACAAAGGAGGATGGAGTAGGACGAAGGAGGACGAAGTGGAAGAACGGGAACGGGGTAGCATGTGGTCGTCGTCGTGGGATTCACATGCAAAAGGGGATGAAAAATTGACTTTATCTCGCAAGAAGCATCCTGGGTGTGGGACAAGCTTCTCTTGAGCTTTGGAGAGGGAGAGAAGAGAAGGGATGAGAATTTCATATGGAGGGGGTCTCCTTTTATAGTTGCAAGGAGTGGGGGCATTTTGGTCATTCCAATTTTAAAAATATTAATTCAGGACCTTTAGTGATGGATAAAATCGTCGCTAAAAGTCCGAACATGGGCGTAGTGGGTGGCGCATGCACGCCCGCTCGCTTGCCTGCGCGTGTAACACGCGTACACGTCTAGCCACTCTCAGCCATCCGATTGCGAGATCGGACGGCTTAGATCGCGCTATCACCCGCCTCCTTTGCGCGTCTGCCTGCATGCGATTCCGCGTGAGGCGCGGCGTGCAATAGCACGTGGGCGCTATTGAGTGCCCACAGCCGCTCGATCACGATCCGACGCTCCTAGCGACCGCTCGCCCACGCCCTACGATTTGAACGTGTGTCTGAAGGCGGTCGAGCGCCTCATCCACTACGCTGTGAGTGTGGATGGGAGGGCGGCCGAACTTTTGAACACGCGATCAGGACTGTTGGATCAAGATCCAACGGCCCAGATCATACGTTGGATTTCCTTTGGAGAGGCAGCGACGATCTTGAGGGCCGGTTGGATGACTAAGATGGCACCACGTGTCACCATCTTGGCCGTCCATCTTCTGGATGATGTAGATGGTGCCACGAGTGTCGGATTGAGTTGATTCTCGTGCCGTTAGGCTGTGATCGTCGATTTGAATCCATCCATGCAATTGGATTTGCCATTTGAAGTGTGGATTCACACCATCTTGGCCCTTGATCTTCTAGGGTTCCCCGATCACTATCTGATACTACAGATGTCTGATTAGGGTGATCTTGGAGTCGTTAAACTCCAATCATCTCCCTGATCACATCTGTACAGTTGGATCTTCGATTCGAGGCACCGATGAAAGGTTTGCCCTGTCTATGAACATCAAAGGAGATAATTAACCTCCATTTTATTCAAACTACTCTAAATGCAAGATGATGCATGTTATGCAATATTTATAGTATGCAATGCAATCATATGCTTAATAACATGCATAAATAGACATCTTAAGTACTATAAACATGTTTACATCATAACCCCATGCCTATCTTTTGCTAGTCCCTAGCAAAAACTATATGCTATTTATAGAAGAATCAGGTTGGATTATTTAGGCATGAGTTATTTTCAATCATTAAGAAAATGTCCACTTAGGATCTGAACTTTCAAAGACACAACTGTGCCCGAGTATCTGCCAAAATGTAGACCGCCTCAAGCCCCTCACCTTATTCAAAGAAAATTTTCTTTTTCTCTTTCTCCTCTTTTCTAATTTTTTTTTATTTTCAAGTTTCAGGGTTTAAGAGTGGCTTTCTACAGCCATTCAACTCACCCAAGATTTGATGAGAACCCTAAGTTCTAAGCATCTTATTGTGAATGTGATAGACTCGTTGACCGGCAGTTAAAACAGACTTTGGATTTCTACGCCTCTAGGTGACCTAAAAAAAGAACTCTTCCTAAAGGTGTATCTTTACAACCGGTAGCTTTCTCCCTACTTTTATTTTTTTACAGGGTCAACACAAGGGTGAATTCAGTGTATATCTCCCTGATTTATTCTACTTCTCCGCTTCTTCCTAAGTGTTTTGGGAATTTTCAGTGCATTTATTGAGCTGGGTTCTGGACAACCGGTCGATGAACTGTTACCACCGACAACTTGCCAACCATCCTCGTGCAGTGAAGTGTGGCTTATTTCTTTTTTTTTCTTTTCTCCTTTTCTTTTTGATTTTTTTTTTTAAGCAGGTGGCTTCCTTGGTCTAAGATTTACCTAAAGGCAGCAAAAAGAGAAAGGTCCAGTGACCGGGCTCAGGACAACCTACCTATGGGTTGTTACCCACGATAACTTGCCAGCCATATCACCCTAGAAGGTTCATTAGCTACCTAATTTTCGTTATAATCGTCGAACAACGAGTCAGTGCAAAGAAAGTGTGTGGATGCTAGAAACTCAAAGTTCCCTCAAATTAGAGGGTGGGTTGATAAGTCGTGTACTTATCACCCAAACTTATTTACTCCAATTAAAATAAAATTCAGGTTGGCGAGGACTCGAAAAACAAATCCACATTTTAATGGATACACGGGCTGATTAAGTCCAAAGACCTGAAGGGTCTTTGTGTTCAAATCATAATGTAGTATTTCCTAAGATTGAAAATTTTCTTAAACCCAAGTTCTCTTTCCTAATTCCGAAATTTTTTTTTAATAAAAGAAAATAAAACAAATCTATGGAGCTAACGAATAAATTCAGAGATGAATATCCACCCCCCCATGCCTATCTAATGCAATGTCCTCATTGTATTAAAAAGACATAAAATAGAGTGGAATAGCATAGAAAGCACCTGAATTGCATGAATGTCAGGTATGCTCGGAGATAGAAACTCAAAAGAACTGTATATGTGTTGAATTTAGTGCCTTCAGCTAGGCACACCATACAAAAAGAAATAAAGAATTCGTAGGTGCATGTCAGAATCATAATAAACAAAAGTAACCTTTGACTTGTCAGCAGAGGTCCACAGATGTGGACCAAATTGTGGTGCAGACCCATACGCCATAATCGAGAATATCTCAGGTTCTGGATAAAAATTACCCAAAACCTAAAATCAGTATGCAAGCGAGGTCAGGCCTGTGATTTATGAGGATGCAACCCAAGACCAAAAAGTCAGGTTACAGAAAATTCAAGCTCCAAAGGATAATCAATGAATGTGTGCTTGGGTTGGACATCCTCAGAACAGATGTCGTAAGGGTCCTGGTTTGACAGTTTCAGCTTAATAGGAACCCTTCGACTCAATCTTCTGAAGGTTCGTCCCTACCAGGAGGGGTGACGTAATAAAATTGCGGAAATAAAAATATAAAAAGCAATCTCACAAAAAATAAGCAATCACAAAATGTACACAGGTATTTTTAGGTGGAAACCCAAACCGGGTGAAAACCACCACCTAACCCTCTCGAGTTAGGATTTTCCGATCAACCTAGTTGATCAAATCCACTAACCGAATCACTTTGAACGAGGGTGATTCAACCTCAATAAAACCACGCTACAAGTACGAGGGTAGCGTTCCTCAACCCCTTCTCTCCACGAGAAGGATTTTGTCCCACGAAGGAGACGGGAATTCGCAAAGCGAATACCCAACCAAAATACAAAGATAAAATAAAACAACAGTCCTATAGAGCCAACAAAATTAAACCTAGTTTCTATAGGAAATAGGAAACTCCCCTTTGCAAGGAGTGCGTCGACGATGACGCGGTGCGTGTGCCACGCGATGGCGCTACGTCGCTCTCGTTATCAACGCCGGGAGAGCGGGTGCGCAACGGGAATGATGCTCTCAAGATGATGGAGCTTGAGCTTAGAGAGCAAGTGCTTCTTGGACACAAGAGAGTGGAAATACTTGATCTTAGTGTATTGCAAAGTGTTTCTTGTGTTTCTCTTGTTTTTCTGTGTTACAAAGGTTCCCCTATATTTATAGAGGCCTTAGGAAGGCTTTGGAAGGCTTGGAAAAGCTTCCATAGCCGTTGGGTGCAAAGCCCAAGAGAATCAGGCCGAAATCAGGACAATGATTACACTTCACAGGGTTATCAGACGTCTAACTCTGGCATCAGACGTCTGGAAGGCCACTTTAAGACGTCTGATTCCAAGGTCAGACGTCTGATTCTATGCGGGTTTCTCCCTGACTTGAATCAGATCTAAACAGGGTTTTTGTACAAGTCCATCAGACGACATAGAGGACGTCTGGCACTAAGTCTGGACGTCTGGAAACCTACTTTTACCGTGGGAATTGATTTCCAAACGTTGCAACGGCTAGAAAATCTCTGAGAAGAGATTTTGGGTCAGCCGAGGCAAAACGGTCATTTATCAGACGTCTGTGAAGTCCTATGGACGTCTGATAAGGCTCTAACGGTCATATTCTAGAGTGTCTTCTAAGCCAGCCAACGGTCCACTAACTGGACGTCTGGCAAAGTCATCAGACGTCTCTTAAGACGTCTGGTATAAGGTCTGGACGTCTGAATTCATCAGACAGAAGTAACTATGTCCAGCCTAACAGTTATCAGACGTCTGAAACAACAGTCAGACGTCTTAAAATCCTTTATCAGACGTCTGATTCGTGAATTAGACGTCTGGAAAGTCAGTTTTAACCCTATATTGGTTTTCTAAGTGTTCTACAGAAAACCTACGTATCCTAGGGTTGTGCAGGTGTTCCTAGGACTACTGTTAGGGTTCTTTGAGGCTCTTTAACATAATGTCTAAGGAAAATGAAGAGCAAGAAAATAAATACAAGAGATACATGAAAGGATAAAAAAGAATCTATCATATTCTTCTTGTCTTCCATCTCCAATCTTTCGCTCCACGCGAACCTCCTCTATTTTCCGTCAAGCTCCTCCAATCCGTCCTGGATGCGAGCTCGAACTCCGTCTAAACACGTCCTCATTTGCAATTGACCTGAAATCTAGGACTCAAATTGCAAATGTTAAATAACACGTGTTTTGTTATCATCAAAATAAATGATCGTGGTGCTCTAGCACCAACAATCTCCCCCTTTTTGATGATGACAAAACCGTAAATAATAATGCATAAAAAATCCTCCCCCTTTTTGACATTATCAAAAAGGTTTGATTGATTTTATATTTCCTATTACTCCCCCTTAAAACATGCTCTTCTATTTATTTTTAACAAAGGTAATGTCCTCCCCCTTTTTATAACAACAAGATAGCTATTATTTTTCTCCCCCTTACTAAAGGAAATTTAGCTAACTTGTATCTCCCCCTTAAAAATTGACAATAAGCTCATCATTTTTAACTCCCCCTATCTAAATGCTTATAAAAAGATAGGGTTAAAAATTTTACCTCACCTACCATGGCCAATAAAATGGCCCGAATGGTGGTGGTGGATGCCACATCGGATGGGGCTCCCATCCGTAGCTTGGAGGCCCGGGCATCGGCGCCGGTCTCCAATCTGGTGGTCGACGTGCGGCGGGTCCGTCGTTTGTTCGCCGTCTCGTCGGTCTTCTTCTTCTCCTCCTTGGTCTACTCATTGGTTCTCCCAACTTGAGTTGACCAGCCTTGAGCTTGTAGGTCCAGTCCTTTATGTTGTAGTCATCCCTGAACCCTACAAAACAAGATTCTAATTCTTTCTTCGGTATCCAAGTGAGCTTGGATCCGGATTTGTTAGAAGGTCTCCTTGATGGAGATCCTTTCTCAACCTTAGGGCTATAAAAATTATCAACTTTGTTGATTAATTTGTTAGAATTTTCCCTAAGACATGTGATTTCTTTTTCTATAATATCCATCTTAGTCTTTAAATCAGAAATTTCTAACTTTAGACTATTATTTTCCTCAAACAATTTAGTATTTTCATTGATGAGGTTATGATTATCTAATAATAATAGGTTATCATCCTTAGGACTAGCTTCTATGTCCTTAAGTTATTTTTCTAACCTATCATTTTCATTTTTAAGAAAACTAAGGTTCTTCTTCATGCTTTTGTTTTCTATTTTTAGTGATTTACTAATCTCGAATAATTCATTAAAAGCTTCTTGTAAATCAAAATTTACCTCTTCGTCGGAGTCGCTTCCGCTTTCACTGTCGCTATTGGTTCCTCTAGCCATGAAACCAAAGCAAGTGGTTTCTTCTTCTTTTTCTTCTTCTTCTTCCTCCGAGCTGGAATCCTCATGAGTGCCTTCCAACCTCCTCCATATCTCGTGGGCGGTGGTGCACTCTTGGATTTTCTCGAACTCTTCCGGACTCAACGCGCAATACAGGGCATTCATTGCCTTTGCGTTGAGTGAGAGCTCTAGAATCTGCACCTGCGAGTAGCCTCCTTGGGGTCGCTTCGGGATCTCGTATGGGGTTTCGCAACATCCCCATACCTCGAATTCAGTGGCTTGGAGCCACGTCTTCATCCTCAGCTTCCAGTAGCTGTAGTTGTTCCCGTCAAAGTAGGGCGGACGGGTTGTGGACTGCCCCTCGGAAATCCTACTTGTGGAACAGCTTCCCTCCATGTTTAGATCCTCGCCGGTTTGTAACGCCGAAAATGCGAGACCTGCTCTGATACCAATTGAAGGTTCGTCCCTACCAGGAGGGGTGACGTAATAAAATTGCGGAAATAAAAATATAAAAAGCAATCTCACAAAAAATAAGCAATCACAAAATGTACACAGGTATTTTTAGGTGGAAACCCAAACCGGGTGAAAACCACCACCTAACCCTCTCGAGTTAGGATTTTCCGATCAACCTAGTTGATCAAATCCACTAACCGAATCACTTTGAACGAGGGTGATTCAACCTCAATACAACCACGCTACAAGTACGAGGGTAGCGTTCCTCAACCCCTTCTCTCCACGAGAAGGATTTTGTCCCACGAAGGAGACGGGAATTCGCAAAGCGAATACCCAACCAAAATACAAAGATAAAATAAAACAACAGTCCTATAGAGCCAACAAAATTAAACCTAGTTTCTATAGGAAATAGGAAACTCCCCTTTGCAAGGAGTGCGTCGACGATGACGCGGTGCGTGTGCCACGCGATGGCGCTACGTCGCTCTCGTTATCAACGCCGGGAGAGCGGGTGCGCAACGGGAATGATGCTCTCAAGATGATGGAGCTTGAGCTTAGAGAGCAAGTGCTTCTTGGACACAAGAGAGTGGAAATACTTGATCTTAGTGTATTGCAAAGTGTTTCTTGTGTTTCTCTTGTTTTTTTGTGTTACAAAGGTTCCCCTATATTTATAGAGGCCTTAGGAAGGCTTTGGAAGGCTTGGAAAAGCTTCCATAGCCGTTGGGTGCAAAGCCCAAGAGAATCAGGCCGAAATCAGGACAATGATTACACTTCACAGGGTTATCAGACGTCTAACTCTGGCATCAGACGTCTGGAAGGCCACTTTAAGACGTCTGATTCCAAGGTCAGACGTCTGATTCTATGCGGGTTTCTCCCTGACTTGAATCAGATCTAAACAGGGTTTTTGTACAAGTCCATCAGACGACATAGAGGACGTCTGGCACTAAGTCTGGACGTCTGGAAACCTACTTTTACCGTGGGAATTGATTTCCAAACGTTGCAACGGCTAGAAAATCTCTGAGAAGAGATTTTGGGTCAGCCGAGGCAAAACGGTCATTTATCAGACGTCTGTGAAGTCCTATGGACGTCTGATAAGGCTCTAACGGTCATATTCTAGAGTGTCTTCTAAGCCAGCCAACGGTCCACTAACTGGACGTCTGGCAAAGTCATCAGACGTCTCTTAAGACGTCTGGTATAAGGTCTGGACGTTTGAATTCATCAGACAGAAGTAACTATGTCCAGCCTAACAGTTATCAGACGTCTGAAACAACAGTCAGACGTCTTAAAATCCTTTATCAGACGTCTGATTCGTGAATTAGACGTCTGGAAAGTCAGTTTTAACCCTATATTGGTTTTCTAAGTGTTCTACAGAAAACCTACGTATCCTAGGGTTGTGCAGGTGTTCCTAGGACTACTGTTAGGGTTCTTTGAGGCTCTTTAACATAATGTCTAAGGAAAATGAAGAGCAAGAAAATAAATACAAGAGATACATGAAAGGATAAAAAAGAATCTATCCTATTCTTCTTGTCTTCCATCTCCAATCTTTCGCTCCACGCGAACCTCCTCTATTTTCCGTCAAGCTCCTCCAATCCGTCCTGGATGCGAGCTCGAACTCCGTCTAAACACGTCCTCATTTGCAATTGACCTGAAATCTAGGACTCAAATTGCAAATGTTAAATAACACGTGTTTTGTTATCATCAAAATAAATGATCGTGGTGCTCTAGCACCAACATCTTCTACTTCCTCCGGAACTAGCTTCCCAAATCAGAACTTCCTGGCTCCTATCTTCCTCATTCAGCATGTCAATTTCCGGGACCTCTTGCATATTAATCACCCCATCTGAAATCTCCAAGTCTAAATGATGTGGCTAAATAAGAATTTACTTGGGTCTAATTATCTCAGAAACAGAACCATTGATAAGCTCAATGGGGTATAACTGACAATCAGGGCATTGAATTGAATTCTTCAGAAAATGCAATTCTGGATCCATAATGTGAGCCCTAATAAAATTAGTTTCCTCAGTTATTAGGCTATCAAATGATCTTTCAGATTCCTCAGGCCCAATCATCTAACAAAAATTTTATTCTGTAAACTCACATGAGACTTCGCAAATCGAATCTTCACCCTCAGAATCAAAGAAATCGAAATCCGTATTAATGTATGTCTCAAAATCATCTATCACTTTCTGTTCCAAGGAGACATACGTTTCCTCGTACCCTGGCTCAGGGATCTTAGGTGAAGAAATCAGATCTTCCATAATTGGTTGCTCTAATTCAATCTGGTCAGCCTCGTAACATGTGTCCCCCCAACAGGTGCCTGAACGGGTTCTGAAATTGGCTCTCCTGAAGAGGGTTCATCCTCGGAATCATCCCATGATTGAATCAAAGCGACCACAAATCTCATTCTTAATTTCGCTAACTTCCCAAGTAGATACTCACCCGGGTTCTTATCCTTAACATTCTGGAGCCAATCCAACAAATACTTGTTCAAATCATCAATCATTTCAATCAGAGGCTCTAATCTCTCAATGCAAGGTATTGGCTGAACTTCTAAAGATTGTATGATATTCCTCTAGTTAGCCAGAACCTTTTCTTGGACCTGGTTACCCTGAACCAAATGAGTTGGTTCAGGGTTGGGCGGGTTTGGGGTCAATGCAGGGGAATTAACGAATTGAGATTCGTTATACCCTTCCTGATAATAGGTCATTTCATATTGTTCAAAAGGTGGTGATGACCTAAAGGCAGTGTAATCAGAGGATGAGTAAGGATCAGTGTATCCTTCTTGATTGTAGATCGTATTAGGTTGTTCATGAAAGGTTGACAATCTATAATCGATGTGGCTCTGAGAAGGATAGAAATCACAATCATAGTGTTCAGCTTTAGACCCTAAACACGGAGGTCCAGAACTGTATCCCTAATCTGAGTTATCCCAACAAACTGATGGTTGATTACAGTACGAGTCGGAATAATCGTCATGTTAAGCATAATTCAAAACAGGAGGGAAAGAGGGAGAATGCAAGTAATATGTGGAAGAATTCATGAGAGACGGGAGGAAGAAAGGCGCCCTGCAATACAAATAATCAAACCTATCCTTAAGTGGGCTAGCCTAAAGACCTACACACTCCCAAAACCCATCTTGAGATAAAGGAACGATTTGATCTACTTCTGCCTGTTCAATCCAACCAGATAGAAGGAGGGACTAGGGAGAAGGTTCTTCCTTCGGCTTGCGCCTCTGGTTCCTAGTGTACCCCCCAGCTGCAATCGTTTGATTCTACTCCCCTAGCTAGACATCAGATTGAACAGTGGAAACAAACTAATCGAAAATAATCTCGTTCTGGGCTCTAAAGCGTGAGTCGAATCCTTAAGGCCAACATCTACTTTGTTTTATTTAGGGTTAGGTTTGAATGTGCTTTGGAATGTGATGGGCCCTTTATCTGGGTTATGCCCTTAATAATTGATTGATTTGTGTGTGCGTGCACAACCAGTGGTTTTCAAGCAAGATTACTTTTGATGTGGTGAATTTTAGAGTTCAAATCTTACTTAGTAGCTTTTAGGATTCAACTTTAGGTGTTTTCAAACAAGTTTTATTGGCACACCAGGTTTTGAAAGCACAGGTGAAGATGTTTTCCTTTGAAGCTTAAAAAGAATGTGGAGTGCCTGGTAAATCCCTAAGAGTTGAACCTAAGTGGCAGCTACTTGATAAGTTGATTTTAATTGACGTGGTATGGCCCAATCAACTCAAACAATTGACTTATTGTATCACTTAATTAGGCACACAAGTGATTTCCTAATCTGATTTCTACTCAATTATGTGTTTGGATGTGTGTACCGGCTCCAAAGATCGTTTTACCAGTTGAGTTTGAAAATCAGATGAGGTTGTGTACCTCTGTGAGATTTTTTTTATTTTCTTTTTTTAAATGTGGAGGTTGGGGAGGGTGTGGGTGTCAAACAACAAACAATCTAACCTTAGAGTTTAGAAGAACACTTAGGTTGATTGATGTTTGTGCTATTATGTGGTGAAATGAAATCTAATGGGTGGGAGGTGGGGGTAACTTACAAAACCTTCCACAACACTTTACTCCAATCTACCGCTTTTGCTCATCTGAAGAGAGTACCTGCAATCACAATAAGAAAGGAGAGAAGTGAGGTAAATGATTTGCAAGTTAGAAAATGCAAAGAAAAAATCAAAGAGCGTCGCCTCTCCGACAATGTCACCAAAATGTTGAACGCACGGGTTGCTACGCTAACGTGTTTGATTTTGAAAATCCTGTCGTTGTAGTATGAAAGCAAAGAACTAGTGTTCAACAAATAAAATTTATACCGAAATGGAAATCCCAGGTCGAAAACAGGGAGGCGGACGTTTGATTTAAAAAATTCGCGTTTGATTTATTTGTCACAAAGTAAATTAATTGAGTAGAATTATCTAACTATTTACAATAAATAGAAGAGAGAGAGAGACAATAAGAGAAATACAAACAAAAATCAAAAGAGATATAGAATGCACATTGAATTCAATATCGAAAGGATTGTTCATTACACTAAATATTACGATTAGAAAGTGTAAAAATGATTACACTAGAAAGCAGTAAATCTACTCTAGGAAGCAGTAAATCTATTCTAGAAAGTAGTAAAAAGAATGGGGAGAGAGATATCCTCCTCAACGGTCTATTGGAGGATGAGCCGGACAGGATGACGCCTGGACGAAGGAGGACGGAGTAGGACGAAGGAGGACGAAGAGAAATAACGGGAACGAGGCAGCACGTCATCGTCATCGCGGGATCCACTTCTGAAAGGGGACGAAAAATTGACTTTATCTCGCGAGAAGCATCTCGGGTGTGGGACAAGCTTCTCTTGAGCTTTGGAGAGGGAGAGAAGAGAAGGAAGGGATGAGAATTTCATATGGAGGGGGTCTCCTTTTATAGTTGCAAGGAGTGGGGGCATTTTGGTCATTCCAACTTTAAAAACATTAATTCAAGACCTTTAGTGACGAATAAAACCGTCACTAAAGGTCCGAACATGGGCGTAGTGGGCTACGCGCATGCGCCCGCTCCCTTGTCCATGCGTGTAACGCGCGTACACATCCAGCCGCTCTCAGCTGTCCGATCGCGAGATCGGACAGCTTAGATCGCTCTCCTGCCTGCCTCCTTGCGCGCCCGCCCACGTGCGATTCTACGTGAGGCGCGATGTGCAATAGCGCGTGGGAGCTATCGAGCACCCACAGCTGCTCGATCACGATCCGATGCTCCTAGTGCCCGCTCGCCCACGCCCTGCTATTCGAACGCGCATCTGAAGGCGGCCGAACACCTTATCCACTACGCTGCGCACGTGGATGGGCGGGTGGCTGAACTTTTGAACATGCGATCAGGACAGTTGGATTAAAATCCAACAGCCCAGATCGTGCATTGGATTTCCTTTGGAGAGCAGCAGCGGTCTTGATTGTCGGTTGGATGGCTGAGATGGTGCCACGTGGCACCATCTTGCCCGTCCATCTTCTGGATGATGTAGATGGTGCCACGGGTGTCGGATTGAGTCGATTTTTGCACCGTTATGCTGCGATCGTCGATCCAAATCCATCCGTTGAGTTGGATTTGTCGTTTGAAGTGTGGATTCACACCATCTTGGCCCTTGATCTTCTAGGGTTCCCCGGTCACTATCTGATGCTACAGATGTCTGATTAGGGCAATCTTGGAGTTGTTAAACTCCAATCGTCACCCTGATCACATCTGTACGGTTGGATCTTCGATCCGAGGACCTGATAGAAAGTTTACCCTATCCATGAACATAAAAGGAGACAATTAAGCTCCATTTTATTCAAACTACTCTAAATGCAAGATGATGCATGTTATGTAATATTTATAGTATGCAATGAAATCCTATACTTAAGAACATGCATAAATAGACAACTTAAGTAGTGTAAACATTTTACATCACATAGCTTTTTCTAGTCCCTTAGCAAAATTTCGAGTTTTAACTTCTATTCTAGACCATGAGTTCCTTTCGCAATTTATGATGAGTGTTTTTTCTTTTTCTTTTTGATCAGGTTAGAATGTCGATAGTAGGCCTAGAGGTACTCAAGTACCAACCAAGATCTGGACCTGACCAGCTCTAGCCTCGATCTTCCACGAAGGTTTTTAAGGCCTGTAGGAACTATCCTAAGGTTCGTTGGACTCCGCGGTTAAAACACTCGTGCTTGAGACATATTTTAGCCTCGGTTCAGTTTGTAGTGCATTTTTTTGTAAGAGAGAGACAGAGGATTTATTTGTTTGGAGAGTTTTCTCTCTCTTTTCTTTTTATTTCTAGCTTTGGATTGGCTTCTCAACACGGTCTGTATCGGATTCCTCATCCCCATCATCAATCCTCAAAGGTCCTTGGCAATCGATGCTTCATGATAGCACTGCCCATGGTGTTCTGTAGCCAAATCCAGACCCTGACAATCAACATTTCTTGATAATGCTACCCATGGCATCTAAACCAGTAGGGTGCTTACGTGTCCCCAGTAGGATATGTAAATATCTTAGGAGACAAGCACCGAGGAGACGATATGTTACGCATCTTCAAGCAGAATTTCCCACCTCTCCGCACTGGGAACTCATCTAAATCAACTTGTGTTAATCAGCCGCTCCTAATCTAGGCAACTTTTTTTTAGAACATTTAAATGCTTTTGCATGATTTTGATAGTTATGCGCACTGAACCAGATTGTGTGTGGATTGGGGTGCTTAGGTTACTGAGTCCAGCAAATCGAAGGTTAGTTAATGAGGCTAAATACTCCCTAAGCCTTAGACCTAATACTTAAGCTTCACATTTTCCCCAACCTCTTGAGGATTATCTAGATCTTAGCAGGTACTTGAATTTTTAAGCCTAAGAGTCTTGCCCAAAAGGCTTAAGGTCAGTGTTCCTACTAATCTCTTTTGTGTCTCATTAGCACTTTTTCCTATATTTTTCCTTGATGTGGTCTAGAACTTCGATTAATCCCTTAATCTCTTATTAATGACTTACTCTTTTTCCTTTTCATTTTGTGCTCCTTTTCTGTCATTTTGCTCTTTTACCCCTTATGGTTTGTATGGCCTCAAAAATTTTCTATCCCCATAATTTTTGTTCTTTTTCAAGATTTTTTTTTCATTTTTTTGGTGTTTTTTGTGATATGTGATTTTTTGTTGAAACCTTTTCTTGTGAGATGAGTTTTCATGAAATTTTGCACTTTCATATCCCCCCATGCCTATGATTTGGAAAGGCCCCATTGTAAATTAGGTGGGTTCGAATTCAGCTTAGTTCATTCATTAGAACAGGTTTTGGGTGGGCGAATGGGTCGAGGTGACTGTTGGGAATGATTTCTTGACTCGAGTACGGGTACCTGAGGTGGAGTTGGCTGTTCTAATGGATGAACCATAAAGTGCAATATGTATTCAACATAGGAATGTCAAAAGAGGTTTCGAGTTTTTCAAGAATGATGGGTTGCCTCCTATTAAGCACTGAGTTTTACGCCATCGGCTGGGCGCAATGAGCTTAGAGAGAATGGAGGGTAAAGGATATCTCAGTCAAATTTGTATTGGTCACGTCAATGAATGGTTTGAGTCTCTAACCGTTCACGATGAAGGGTTCGGAATCGTGGCTAAGCGGACTGATTTCAATGGCCCCATTTCCAAAGATTCATCGGACCAGGTAGGATCCAATCCATTTTGATCGCAGTTTTCCTGGGAACAATTTGAGTCTAGCATTGAAGAGTAGGACCTTTTGACCAGGATGAAAGATCTTTCTAGATATGTGCTTGTCATGAAAGGATTTAACTTGCTCCTTGTAAATTCACAAGTTCTCATATGCGTCGTGGTGTAATTCATCGATCTCGCTCATTTGAAGCTTTCTATGGGTTCCAGCCTTAGAAAGATCTAGGTTGCAGTTCCGTACTGCTCAATAGGCTTTATTCTCCAATTCGACTGAGAGGTGACACGCCTTCCCGTACACCAATGTGAAGGGAGACATACCTAATTGGGTCTTGTGGGCGATCCTATAAGCCCATAAAGCTTTCGAAAGCCGGGATGACCAATCCTTCCTGTTAGGTCGAACAGTAACTTGGAGGATTTTCTTGATCTCCTGGTTTGACTGCTCAGCTAGACCATTAGTTTGGGGGTGGTAAGGAGTAGAGATTCAGTGAGACACCCCATATTTGGTCATCAGTGACCTGAACTGAGCATTTGTGAAATGGGTCCCTCCGTCGAAAATTATCACACGTGGAATCTCGAACCGTGAGAAGATGTTCTGGTGAATGAATTTGATAACTTTATGATCATTGGTTCAGGTCAGAATGGCTTCGATCAATTTGGACACATAGTCAACAGCAAGTAAAATGTATTCAAAGCCGTTCAAGATAGGGAAGGGTCCCATGAAATCAATCCCCCAAAGGTCAAAAATTTCGCATACCAGAATTGGCTGTAAAGGCATCATATCTCGATGGCTCATGTTGCCCAAGGTATGGCAATGGGTACATGCCTTACAATGATTGTATGCGTCCTTGAAAATTGTGGGTTAGTAGAAGCTGCACTAGAGGACTTTTGCTGTGGTTTTATGTCCTGAAAAGTGTCCACCGCATGCCTAGTCATGGCAGAAAAAGAGTATGTCTTGGATTTCTGCTTCTGCGACACATCGTCAAATTATTTGATTAGCATCGATGTGGAAAAGATACAAATCTTCCCAAAAGTAATACTTGGCATCAGAAAGCAATTTGTCCTTCTTGGCCTTCGGCCAATCGGACGGGATCTGATGTGATGCCAAGTAGTTTACTATATCAGCAAACCATGGAAGCCCTGTATTGACGGTCATAAGGTGCTCATCAGGAAAATGTTCGATGATGGGTCCAGAAGGGTCGATGATCTCAGAAGGAAGGCAGGACAAGTGATCAGCTACTACTTCTGTTTTCCCGCTTTGTTGCTAATCTTGAGGTCAAATTCTTGCAACAGCAAGATCCAGTGGATTAATCAAGGTTTCGCGTCCTTCTTTGCAAGGAGATGCCTCATAGTTGTGTGATCCGAGTAGATGATAACCCGGGAACCCAAGAGATAAGATCTGAATTATTCCAGGGCAAATACTAAGGCTAGTAGCTCTTTCTCAGTAACCGTGTAGTTACGTTGAGCTTCGTCAAGTGTTTTGCTAGGTAGTAAATGACCACAAGTTTCCCATCAATTTTTTGCCCCAGTACTACTCCTACAGTGAAATCAGATGCATCGCACATGATCTCAAAGGGTTGAGACCAATCAGGGGATTGTAGGATCGGGGCTTAGGTAGCTCGGTCACGGAGGATCTCAAATGCTTGAGTGCATTCCTTGGAGATTTTGAATGGTACATCCTTGGAGAGAAGAGTGGTCAGGGGGCGTGAGATTTTCAAAAAATTAGGGATAAATTGATGGTAAAAATCGGCGTACCCCAGAAAAGATCGGATGTCCTTGATCGAGCTAGGCATAGGGAGTTTGGAAATCAAGTTCACTGTTGAACACCCCGAGTTACTATGCTAACGTTTTGGTTTTGAAACCCTGTCGTTGTAGTTTGAAAGCGAAGAACCCATGTTCAACAAATAAAATTTATACCGGAATAGAAATCTCTGGTCGAACACAGGGAGGCAAACGTTTGATTTAAAAACATGCGTTTGTTTTATTTGTCACGAAGTGATTTAATTGTTTAGAACTATCTAACTATTTACAATAAATATAAGAGAGAGAGAGAATATTACAAACAAAAAACAGAAAGAGATGTAGATTGAACAAGGAATTCATTATTAGAAGATTGTTCATTACACTAAACATTACGACTAGAAAGTGGAAAAATGATTACACTAGAAAATAATAAATCTATTCTAGAAAGCAGTAAATCTATTCTAGAAGGCAATAAAAAGAATGGGGAGAGAGATATCCTCCTCGATGGTCTCTTGGAGGACAAGCCGGATGGGACGATGCCTGGACAAAGGAGGACGAAGAGGAAGAATGGGAACGGGGCAGCACATCGTCGTTGTCGCGGTATCTGCTTCCGAAAGGGGACGAAAAATTGACTTTATCTCGCGAGAAGCATCTCGGGTGTGGGACAAGCTTCTCTTGAGCTTTGGAGAGGGAGAGAAGAGAAGGAAGGGATGAGAATTTCATGTGGAGGGGGTCTCCTTTTATAGTTGCGAGTGAGGGCAATTTGGTCATTTTAATTTGAAAATCATTAAATCAGGGGTCTTTAGTGATGCATAAAATTGTCGCTAAAGCCCCATCGTGGCATAGTGGGGCGCTGCCCGCGCGCGGCCGCTCACCTTCTCGTGCTTAATGCACGCTCCACGTCCAGCTGATCTCAGCCATTCGATCGTGCGATCCCACGTGAGGCGCAACGTGAAATATCACGTGGACGCTATCGAGTGCCCGCAACCACTGGATCGCGATCGTGCGGTCGATCGGGCACGTGCCTCTGCTCCAATTGCAGCGCGGCGAGGATCGAACTTGCGCCTGTGCTTCACATTAGAGCGCTCGACCAACGCGCTGTCGGCGCGTTTGTGTCGAGCGCTTAACTTTAGCGCAGGTGCATCGTAGCCATTGGATCTTGATCCAATGATGGGGAAAGGTTGATGCGGAGGCCTTCAGCTAATGCGTGCGGTCGATTGGGCAACCGAGATGGTGCCACGTGGTGCCATCT
Organism: Thalassia testudinum; assembly: GCA_037157565.1. Classification (NCBI taxonomy): domain Eukaryota; kingdom Viridiplantae; phylum Streptophyta; class Magnoliopsida; order Alismatales; family Hydrocharitaceae; genus Thalassia; species Thalassia testudinum. The sequence goes on from JAZHRO010000014.1 coordinate 20,266,220, forward strand.
TGGCTGTCCATCTTCTAGATGATGTAGATGGTGCCACAGGTGTCGGATTAACTCGATTTTCATGTCGTTAGGCTACAATCGTCAATCCGAATCCATCTGTGCGGTCAGATTTGTTGTTTGAAGTGTGGATTCATACCATCTTGGTCCTTGATCTTCTAAGGTTCCTCGATCTCTATCTAATGCTACAGATGTCTGATTAGGGCGATCTTGGAGTCGTTGAACTCCAATCGTCGTCCTGATCACATCTGTACAGTTGGATCTTCGATCTGAGGCCCCGATAAAAAGTTTGCCCTGTCCATGAACATAAAAGGAGATAATTAACCTCCATTTTATTTAAACTAATATAAATGCAAGATGATGCATGGTATGCAATATTTATAGTATGCAATGCAATCCTATGCTTAAGAACATGCATAAATAGACATCTTAAGTAGCATAAACATGTTTACATCATTCACCTTGGCTTGATTGACTTGGATACCTTTCTCAAAAATCAAATGTCCCAGGACAATTCCTTCAGGCACCATGAAATGGCTATTTTCCTAAGAAAGAACCTGATTCACTTCAATGCACCACCTGAGGATTTGGACCAAGTGCAGGAGGCAATCATCAAATGATGCTCTGAATACTAAAAGGCCATCCATGAAGACTTCCAGATAATCACCTACCATATCTGAGAATATGGCAAGCATGCATCGCTGAAAAGTTGCAGGTGCATTGCAGAGACCGAACGGCATCCTTCGGAATGTGTACGTCCCAAAGGGGCAGGTGAAGGTGGTCATTTCTTGGTCCTCAGGATGGATTGCCACTTGGTTATAACTGGAGTACCCGTCAAGAAAGCAGAACCTATTTCCCGCCAGCTTTTTGAGTATCTGATCAATAAACAATGTGGGCAATGATCCTTCTTCTTGGAGGAATTGAGTCTTCTGTAATCAATGCAGACTCTCCACGAGTTAGCCACAAGGGTTAGTATGACCTCTCCAGTTCAGTCATAATGACAGTGAGTTTTACCTTCTTAGGCACAACCTGGATTGGACTCACCCACCGACTGCCGAAGAACGGGTAGATGATCCTTACATCAAACCACTTATTGATCTCCTTTTTCACGACCTCCTGCAGATTAGGATTCAAATGCCTCTGCATTTCTCATGAAGGTCATGTGCCCTCTTCGGTGTAAATTCGGTGTGTGCAATAAGAGGGACTAATGCCAGTCAAATCATCGAGAGTCCATCCAATTTCTCTACAATGTTGCTAGAGAATAGTAATCAGACGGGATTCCTAGTCAGGTGTGAGTCTGGAGTTGATAATCACAGGAAATGTCTGATTAGAACTCAAAAAGATATATTTCAGATGGTCGGGAAAAGGCTTGAGTTCTAGGACGGGGTTATCAGTAGTAGCAGGTGGTTCAGGATGTGTGTCAGGAGCAAGGGAAGGAATTATGGGTGCATCTAGATCAGGGTCAGACTCCTCTGTTTGAGGGTTTTGATCTTCTGGTGGTTGTTCGGGAATAATTAGGTTGTCCTCGATATACGGTTCATCAACCACAGCTTTGATATCACATATTTGTTCTATAACACCGCAATTAATCCCTTTTTAGGCCTTGAAGATGTCAATCTTCAGTGTTTGGTTTCCAAATTTTAATTCTATTTGGCCTTCCTTACAGTTTATATTGGCCCTAGCAGTGGCCAGAAAAGGTCTCCCTAGTATAATCGGTGTATCCTTTGGGTTTTCAGGTGCATCCATATCCAAGACTATAAAATCCATCGGGAAGTAGAAATCCCATACCTTAATAATGACATCCTCGAGTACTCCTTTAGGTGACTTGATGGATCGATCGGCTTACTGCAATGTCACCTCTATCGGTGTAAGCTCAAATTCTTCAAGGTGGTCAAGGAGGGATGTAGGTATTAGGTTTATGGAGGCACCTAGACCTAATAAGGCTCTGTCGAATTGAGTATCACTAATAGTACATGAAATCAGGGGAGTACTTAGGTCTTTAGCCTTAGGTGGGAATTTGCTCAAGATTACAGGGCTAGCTTGCTCTGACAGTACGATCGACTTCCACTTTTGGTTCGCGGCTTACTCTTTGGTGTACACACGTCTTTTAGAAATTGTGTGTAAGCTGGTACATGGCGGGTTGCATCCATCAAAGGGATGTTTATATGGACCTGTTCAAAGAGCTTGACTAGATCCTCCACAGGAGCCACGGGCTTGGTTATCCTCTTTCCCTTGGTCAAGGCATAGAGAAATGGAACCTTGGTTGGTTCCTTTAGAATTGGTCCAGGTTTCTAATCTGGGATAGGGGTATCCTGGATAACTATCCTAGGGCTTGGGTTACTACCAAGCTTGGAGTGGTTTGGATAGGGTGGGTCTTGAGTTGTTCTACCACTACGAGTTGTTATGGAGTTTAGTCCTGCCTGGTTCTGGTTTGGGGTTGGTAAAATAGGTTGCTGCTTTCTCACTTCAAGAATCTTTTATTTTGGCTCATGAAATGGTTAGTGGTTGGCATAGAAGGAAATGCAAGGCATTCATGTGGAAAGTTGATTTCTAGAAGGCATATGATTCGATCTCTTGGCCATATCTCTAGGAGGTTTTTAGAAGAAGAGGCTTTCCCCCCCTCTGGATCCAATGGATGAAAAGGTGTATCACTACTGCTTCATTTTCTCCACTGATCAATGGGAAGCCTTGTGGAGTTTGGATCCAGCCTCAACGTGGGGTTAGACAAGGATGCCCTCTAGCCTCGTTGGTTTTTAACCTTGTGGTGGATGGGCTTGCAAGGTATACTTGCAGATTGGCAGAGGTGGGTACAATTAAAGGGTACTTATTATCTAATAGGAGAAATCTAGCCCCCATTTTGCAATATGTAGATGACACGGTGTTCTTTGTGGAAGGGTCCAAGCCTTCGACACATGCTCTGGGATTACTGGTAAAGATATTTGGGGATATTTCAGGCTCATGCTTGAATAAGGAAAAGTCGGTCTTGATCTATTTTGGCATGAATGAGCAGGAGCAGATGGATTTGGAGTGTACATTGGGGTCACCTCGAACTAAACTGCCACTGAGGTACCTAGGATTGCCATTAAGGGCTGCAAAATTGAAAAAATCTGATTGGAATGTCTTGTTTGAGAAGGTTTCTGGAAAGTCGAAAGGATGGAGTAGTCAATTTTTGTCTAAGGGTGGAAGACTAATCCTTCTCAATTCGGTCATTACATCCATACCGATTTTCTATTTTAGCATATTTAGGGCCCCTAAGTGTATTTGGAAGCGATTGGATGTTATGAGGAAGAGATTCTTCTGGAAAGGAGCAGGTCATGAAGGCAGTTTCATGCATCCCATTAGATGAAGCAATATCTACAGGCCAAAGGAGATTGGTGGTATGGGAATTAAGGCACTCAAAGAGTTCAATGAGGCTTTATTGATGAAGTGCACCATTAGGATTTTGGACTGCAAGGAGGGGTTGATGGCCAATCTGATAAGGGATAGCTATGGGGGATCAAACAGCAGTCTGCAAAGGCTATAACCAGAAAAATCCTCCCCTTTTTGGCGATCAGTGATCAGTGCAATCAGCAGCTACTAGCACTTGCTACAGCCTAGGCTCGGAGATGGCAAAGATTTTAGCTTGTGGAATGAGTAGTGGTTTGATTTGGGGGTGCTGAAAGAGGTCTACCCGAGAGTTTATGCTGCTGCTGCAGACAAGGAAGCCACAGTCAGTAGCTTTTGGTCTGTTGCAGAGGGCTGCTGGAAAGGCTGGAACAGTGCTGCAGATCAAGCACTTAACTATGGGAGGAGAGGCAAAACCTGTTGGCTGATCTACAGCAAGTGCATCTTACGAGGAATGCAACGGATACTTTTGGCTGGTAGGGTATCTTCTCAGTGCAGTAGGCGTATGAGAAAGTCATTCGATCCAACAGTAAGGTGGAATGTGATCCTGTTGACAGAAAGATTTGGCTCTTAAGAGTCCCTTTGAAGGTTCAGATATTCTTGTTGCTTTGCAGACGGGAAGGATTGATCACTGGTGATCTGAGGCACAGAAGGATGGGGATTGTTCTGAATGCCTGTCCTCTTTGTGGTTTACACTCTGACAGTGCAACACACATTTTCTCCTCTTGCCTGGTCACTGACAAGATTTGGAGGATGGTTTGCTTAGAACCTCTTCCCACCTGGGATTCAATGTGGCAGAGGTTCATCAGTCCTGGTCGGCCATTAGGGGCTTTGGCAGCTGCTTTATGGTGTGTGTGGAGGGTGAGTAATGATAAGCTTTTTCAAGAGAGACCGGTGAGATGTGAGAACATTGTAAAGGAATGCTGGTCCCTCATACATAGTTGGGAATCTCTTTTGTAATACTTTTTTGATAAGAAATATACTACCCTCCGGATTGCTATCGGTTCATGATAGCAATCCTCACTGTTTCAAAAAAAAAAAAAAAGGTGGCTGGTATTGAAATCCCATGTAAGATGTTGAAGCTTCCATCCCATTGGGTGATGGAACAAAAGGGGCCTAATAAATCATGTGTGCATGGCCTGGATTTGGGTTCATAACACGCCTCTGGGTCAGCACGTTATTTGGATTTGGCAGAGGTTGTGAAGGGAGTGTGCCAAGTTGGCGGGAATTCGCCATTTGGGCAAGTTGATTGCAAACCTCTGTGATCTCATCCTTGTGCTATTTTTGTATTGCCACATTCATTTCCTTAATGTTAGCCAGAGTTTGAAGGACAAAAGTCATTTGATCTGTCTGGTTTGGCCCAGATTGATAGGTGGGGTTGGGCCGAGGCTGAGGCGGCTGATATGGATGAGGAGCTTGTGGATGAGGTTGATAAAGTGGTCTTTGATTCTGAGAATTTCTCACCCACAGGAAGTTGGGATGATTCTGCCATCCAGGGTTATAGGTATTGGAGAATGGGTCATTCTGGGTGGCGTTGAGGTCCTCACAGGTCTGAGGAGCCTCAGGAAAATCAGAGTTTGAGGGTTCAGAGTTCCCCCAACTAGAATAGATTGGATCAGAGGTCCCTCCGGTCCTGGAGTTAGACGGGGGTGGATACAGGTCCTTCCCCTAAGAAGATCGGTGATAGATGTTCAACATAGGTTTCCTTGCAAGAGGTGGCTATGCAAACGAGTTTTGTGCAGAGGTGGCTTGCTGTAGATGCCAAGTCTGCTCATCCACCTTCTTCTCTATGATAGAGTCCTTGTCCAATCGACTGGCCATTAGTTTCAAGTCAACGAATGTGGACAGGCCCTGCATCTCATGTGATCCCCTAGGATTCGTCGATGCGTGGGCATTCATCCGATCGGATAGGCCCATGGAGTCATTATTGATGGAGTTCTCGCACATATTCTCAAGAATCTCCCACACCGTGTCCTCGTGTTGACCCATGATGTTTCCTCCGCAGGTTGCATTAACGAACATTCGAATGTCTTCACGGAGTCCCTGGTAAAAAAACTGGACTTGTTCCCATTTAGGAACTCCATGATGGGGGCACTTTCTCATGAGATCTAAAAAATCGGTCCCATACCACATGAAGAGGTTCTCCTGATTGTTGAGTGAAGTGAGTGATTTGGTGGTGTAAGGCATTCGTCCGGCCAACGGGGAAGAACTTTTTCAAAAATTCAGACTGGAGTTCAACCCATGTGTTGATCGGACGTGTTTGAGTCTGATACTAATGAATAGCCTTATCCATGAGGGAGAAGGAAAACATCTTCATGAGCAAAATATCCCGATTTTGTACATCTGACCTAAAGGTCTGAGCCACATGTTTTAGTTATTTGATGTGCTGGATGGGATCCTCGGAGTTAAGCCCATGGAATTTTGGTATGGCATGAATCATGTTGGGCTTGAGTTCAGAGTCAGGACCTCCAACCAGGATTTAGACTCGAGGGTCGATTGCCACCGCAACAGGATTATAGTGATCTCTCATCATAAGATGCTGTGGCGGGTTTACAAAGTTGTGAAATAGATCATTCAAGTGCTGAAGTTGGTGTTCAAGGTTGTTCTCTTCTTCAATTGGTTGTTCCATGATGGAAAAAGGAGAACTTGGTTCTGATGAATTAGAGGAGAGAACTATGTGGTGGGGTCGCTGCGCAAACATGGGCGTCGAGGCTTGGCCTCAGTGGGAGTGGATTTCTAAAGGAGGTCTTAAGGATGGTCTTAATTAAGGACCTCCTACAAAACATGCATCGAAGGATTAGACGAGATTAGAATGTGCTGGACCCAATCGAGACACTCAAAAAATTTGGATGACTATAGAGGTTTCGGGTGGATGATACCCCTTAGTCAGAAAAAGCCATCCGACTGAGAAATACCTGGGCAGCTAGAGAGGGAGAGTCCCGCAAAGACCCCTACACGGTAGAGCATCCCCACGAGTTATAGGTTTTCCCCCACCCAACCTCTCTTGTCACTAAGATTCCAAGTAGACCATAATGGGGACCTTGACCTCTTAAGCCTACCACTTTTAATTAAGATCAAGGTGCTTAGGGTTCCACTTGAACTTTAGATATTTTGAGTGCAAAAAGTGACCTAATTTCAAGGTTGGTTGACCCAAGGGGTCAACTTCACCTCTTTCTCATTTGAGAGCTTTTAGGTCCTTTCTTTTAGGGTTCAAGTGATTTAAGAGCTTGATTTTCTAAGGGTTTCCCTTGGATAAATCTCTTCAAATGAGGCTTAGGCACACCTTTTTTTGAAAATTTGATTCTTTGCTTAGAGAAGATGTGTCTCTAAAAATCGTAGATTGGAATCCTTAAGTTGGCTCCACTTGGTCCAATTTAGTTGCTACAAAGATGGTATCTAGGGCTCAATCAAGAAGGTGTTCGCTCTAGTTACCTTAAATGGATGCACAATTCAAAATGTGTTGAAATTAAAATCAGGCAACTTTGGTGAATTACTAGATATGGAAAGCAGGTAGCCCTAAATTAATTTTCCCTTTGTTTTCCTTGTCAGAGTTGAGGGGATTAAGAGAGAGGGCTAATGAGAAATTACATACTCCTTGTGTGGTTGTTGTGCGGCTATCTTCTTTTCTTCCCCTAAAACAATCACAATAGAGGAAATAGATCAAGTTAGTACTTGATTACGCAACAATCATAGGTTTTAATTGACCTAGATTAGGCTAGGACTTAGCATAAGTTAGGGTTATTCACGCATACATACACATTATCTGCATCTTTATTGCCCTTCTTTAGCTATGCATGAAATAATGTTATAATGTGCTGATTAAGTGCATTATGTTGATTGCAGGCAATAAGCAGATCTGGAGCAGGATCTGAAGTTGGATCTAGGATAACGAGAGTTGCAGTAGAGCTGGAGCAGAAGGCTTAGTTTAGATGTAGGAATAATAATGTAAGGGAGTTAAAGGTTTGCTCTGCTATTAAGTAGGAACAAAGCAGTAAAATGTGAAGAGCTTAGGTCCACCCTAGCCCTAGGATAGCCTAGAGACTTCCCCAAGCCTTAGCCATTCTTAGATTAGGTCACAACACCCTAGGAAACCTTAAAACCCTAGTTCCAACCCTTATCTGGATGTCCAGATGAGTTATAGGACGTCCAGACACTTTGTCAGACGTCCAATTTCTGCAGAGTACCCAAAACAAAACCCTGATTTCCCCCCTGACTCAAATTGGAATTCCAGAACTGAAGTCTGGACTTCTGATTTTTGAGTATAAGTCGTCTGATCCTATTATTGGACGTTTGATGCTGGTCTCCAGTCCCTGTTTTGAGATTCAAGTCTTGATCTTGGATCTCTAGCTCCCTAAACCCAATTCCAACCCCATAGGAACCTAAATTAAGGTGTCCTAACCCTAGTACATCACCTCTAGACCTACCTAAGGACCTAATTAGGTCCTCACCAAACCCAATTGACTTAGATCAAAGTCAATTACCTTCACCTAAGTCAATTGGACTCATTGAGTCCAATTGAGCTTAGATCTCAACCCACACAAGTTTAATTGGACTTGGTGAGAGTCCAAATGACCTAAACCCAACCTAATTAAGTTATTCTACTCTCAATTAGGTTCACACTCATTCAATTAAACTTAGGTTAAGTTTAATTGCATTTTCCCCTTAGCAATTAGGGTTTGTAACCCTAATTCAAGACCTACACCTACCCAAACCCCTTAGGACCTAACCTAAGCCACCTAGCCAAATAGAGCACGACCACACACACACACACACACACTTCTCTAGAATTCTCTAGAGAGCTCTTGAGATGGTGCCACCTCTTGGTTGCCAAATTTAGCAACCAAGAGGAATTCAAATTGAGATCCACAATTCTTGGATCTCATAGACGACCTCCACCCACATGTGGCCGGCCACTCTTGGATTCTCTTTAGTGAGTTCTACACCTCTCTAGAGAAAAGCCATTGGGTCTATAAAAAGACCCCTTGGATGACCGTGCACCCCTATTCACTTCCTTGGCATTCATTCCACTTAGGATAGCTACTTCCATCTCTACTCCACCTCCACGAGTTGAGCACCACCATGGAGGCCACCATCTCCATGCCAGGAAGCTGGATCAACTCCCCAACCTCTCTCCAAGGGTCAGCCTAAGCTCCATTGGCCGCCCCTCCTTCTCTCAGCCACTCAAAGGCCACCAGAGACCACCTCTGAATGCCCTTCTTTCTGCTAGATTAGTAGCTTAGCTTTTCGTATATTTACTGCTTTTATTTACTGCGTAATAGTATAGTCTTACTTCTCCCCAAATGATGCATGCGAAATCCCCCCATCGATTCTTGTATGCAATCGCTTTCTGGTAGTTAGGTTTAATTTTTAAGCATTCATGTATAAGCTTTCCTCTATATTTCCTTGTGCAACAACTCTCCAATGAAGAATAAAATTTCAATTTTATATATATCTCTTATGTGTTTGAAATCACCACGAGCTGAATGATTATCATATTTGCGTGCCTGTTCTTTAACTACCTTTATATTATGCACCAGCATGTCGTTTCCGGAGGATATCGAAAATCTGACAATAAATGCTTTCTCCAAACTAATCACCACCTCATTAGAATCGTGCGCATAGAAACTCACCTGTTCACTTTTGTGATCTACTTAACGCATGCGCATGTGATCCAAGTTAATAATAGGAGCGGTGAAGTCTTAGTTAGGAGAATGGAAACTGGCATGCGCCTTTAAACAAAGTAGAGCAGCTTTAAAAATAAAAGATCGATTTCAAAAGAGAAAACAATGCCTCCCAGAGACGAACGACCGTGTTGAACGGTCGAATTGCTATGCTAACGTGTTTGGTTTTGGAAAACCTGTCGTTGTAGTTTGAAAGTGAAGAACTCGTGTTCAACAAGTAAAATTTATACCGAAATTGAAATTCCGGTCGAACATAGGGAGGCGAACGTTTGATTTAAAAACTATGCGTTTCTTTTTATTTGTCATGAAGTAATTTAATTTAAAACTATCTAAATATTTACAATAAATAGAAGAAAGAGAGAGAGGGTAAGAGAGAGAGAATATTACACAGAAATAAAAAATGAGATGTAGAATAAATACATAATTTATCATTAAAGAGATTGTTCATTACAACTAGAAAGAATAACACAATTGCACTAGAAAGCGATAAATTTACTCTAGAAAGCATTAAAAGAATGGAGGGAGAAATGTCCTCCTCGACGATCGCTTGGAGGACGAGAAGAACTACTCTAGAAAGCAGTAAATCTATACTAGAAAGCAGCAAAAAGAATAGGGAGAGAGAAATCCTCCTCGACGGTCACTTGGAGGATGAGCCAGATGGGACGACGCCTGGACGAAGAAGAACGGAGTAGGACGAAGGAGGATGAAGCAGAAGAACGGGAACGGAGCAGCACGCCGTCGTCATCGTGGGATCCACTTCCGGAAGAGGACGAAAATTTGGACTTTATCTTGCGAGGAGCATCCCGGGTGTGGGACAAGCTTCTCTTGAGCTTTGGAGAGGTAGAGAGGAGAAGGAAGGGATGAGAATTTCATATGGTGGGGGTCTCCTTTTATAGTTGCAAGGAGTGGGGGCAAAATGGTCATTACATCTTTAAAATAATTAATGAGGGGTCTTTAGTGACGGATAAAACCATCACTAAAGCCCCAACATGGGCGTAGCACACGCGCCCACGTGCGCCTCCTCAGTTGCGCTCTTTCTCAACGTCCGTGCACGTTCTTTAATTCTCAGTCGTCCGATCGCAAGATCGGACGGCTTAAGACGCTTGATCGCCCACTGCTGCATGCCCGCCCAGCGCGTACGATCGCGCGTCCTTACCACGCGTGCAATCTCTATTGAGCGCAGACTGTCGTCCGATGTCAATCCAACGCCTGCCCACGCTCGCTCACCCGCGCCTTCCTCCCCTTCGCTGCGGCTCGAACCTGCAACTGCAGCTCGCGCAAGCGCTCTCGACCGCTGCGCTACGAGGCGCGGATGGTCAAGCGAGCAATTTTAGGCGCGGCTGTCCACAGCCATTGGATCGAGATCCAACGGCGGAGAGGGAGCGGGTGCGGGGACTTCAGATTGTATGCGGCCGTTTGGGTGGCCGAGATGGCACCACGTGGCGCCATCTTGGTCGTCCTTCTTCTGGATGTTGTAGATGGTGCCACGGATGTCGGATTGACTCGATTTTTGCGTCGTTGGGCTGCGATCGTCGATCCGAATTCTTCCGTGTGGTCAGATTTGTCATTAGAAGTGAGGATTTACACCATCCTGGCCCTTGATCTTCTAGGGTTTCCCGATCACTATCTGATGCTACAGATGCCTGATTAGGGCGATCTTGGAGTCGTTGAACTCCAATCGTCGCCCTGATCACATCCATACAGTTGGATCTTCGATCCAAGGCCCCGTTAAAATGTTTGCCCTGTCCAAGCACATAAAAGGAGATAATTAACCTCCATTTTATTCAAACTATTCTAAATGCAAGATGATGCATGTTATGCAATATTTATATAATGAAATGCAATCCTACGCTTAAGAACATGCATAAATAGACATCTTAAGTAGTGTAAATATGTTTACATCATACCCCCATGCCTATCTTTTGCTAGTCCCTAGCAAAACTATATGCTATTTATAAAAGAATTAGGTTGGATTTTTTGGACCTGAGTTATTTTCAATCATTAAGAAATTGTCGACTTAGGAGCTGAACTTTCGAAGACACAACAGTGCCTGGATATCAGCCAAAATGCAGACCGCCTCAAGTCCTCACCTTATTCAAAGAAAAATTTCTTTTTCTCTTTTTACTCTTTTCTAATTTTTTTGCATTTTCAAATTTTAGGGTTTAAGAGTGGCTTTCTACGGTCATTCAACTCACCTAAGATTTGATGAGAACCCTAAGTTTTAAGCATCTTAATGTGATTGTGATAGACTCGTTGACCGACAATTAAAGTGGACTTCAAATTTCTATGCCTCTAGGTGACCTCAAAAAGAATTCTACCTAAAGGTGTATCTTTACAACCGATAGCTTTCTCCCTACTTTTATTTTTTTTACGGGATCAACATAAGGGTGAATCCAGTGTATATCTCCCCGATTTATTCTACTTCTCCGCTTCTTCTTAAGTGTTTTGGGAATTTTTAGTGCATTTACTGAGTTGGATTCTGGACAACAGTTCGATGAGCTATTACCACCGACAACTTGCTAGCCATACTCGTGCGACGAAGTGTGGCTTATTTCTTTTCTTCTTTTCTCCTTTTCTTTTTGATTGATTGATTTTTTTTTCTTTTTTTTTTAAGTAGGTGGCTTCCCTGATCTAAGATTTACCTAAAGGCAGCAAAAAGAGAAAGATCCAGTGATTGAGCTCTGGACAACCTACCTATGGGTTGTTACCCACGATAACTTGCCAGCCATATCACCCTAGAAGGTTCATTAGCTACCCAATTTCCACTAGAATCGTCGAACAACGAGTCAGTGACAAGATAGTGTGTAGATGCTTAAAAACTCAAAATTTCGTCAAATCAGAGGGCGTGTTGATAAGTCGTGTACTTATCACCCAAACTTATTTACTCCAATTAAAATAGAATTTCGATTGCGAGGACTCGAAAAACAAATCCACATTTTAGTGGATACACGGGTTGATTAAGTCCAAAGACCTGAAGGGTCTTTGTGTTCAAATCATAATGTAGTATTTCCTAAGATTGAAAATTTTCTTAAGCCTAAATTCTCTTTCCTAATTCCATTTTTTTTTTTAAAGAAAATAAAACAAATCTACGGAGTTGACGAATAAATTCAGAGATGAAAATCCACCCCCCCTTGCCTATCTAATGCAATGTCTTTATTGTATTAAAAAGACATAAAACAGAGTGGAAAAGCATAGAAAGCACCTGAATTACGTGAATGTCAGGTCCTCTTCGAGATGAAAACTAAAAAAAACTGTATATGTGTTGAGTTTAGTGCCTTCAGCTAGGCACACTATACAAGGAAAAGAAATGAAGAATTCACAAGTGCAGGTCAGAATCAGAAAAAATAGAAGAATCCTCTGACCTATCAACAGAGGTCCACAGATGTGGACCAGATTGTGGTATAGACCCATCCCCCGTAAACGAGAATATCTTAGGTTCTGGATAAAAATTACCCAAAACCTAAAATCAGAATGCAAACGGGGTCGGGCATGCGATTGATGAGGATGAAATTTAAGACCAAAAGGTCGGGTTACAGAGAATTGAAGCTCAAAAGGATAATCGTTGAATGTGTGCTTGGGTTTGACATCCTCAAAACAAATGTCATAAGGGTTCCGATTTGATGGTTTCAGCTTAAAAGGAACCCTTCGACTCAATCTTCCATTTCCTCCAAAATTAACTTCCCAAATCAGAACTTCCCAGCTCCTATCCTACTCATTCAGCATGTCAAATTCCAGGACCTCTTATATATTAATCACCCCATCTGAAATCTCCAAGTCTAAATGATGTGGCAGAATCAGAATTGACTTGGGTCAAATTATCTCAAAAATAGAATTATCGATAAGCTCAACGCGGTGTAACTGACAATCAAGGCATTGAATTGATTCCTCTAGAAAATGCGATTCTAGATCCGTAATATGTGCCCTAATAAGATCATTTTCCTCAGTTATTGGTCTATCAAATGATCTATCAGATTCCGCAAGCCCAATCGTCTCACAGAAATCATGTTCAGAAAACTCGTGTGAGACTTCGCAACTTGAATCTTCACCATCAAAGAAATCAGGATCTGTATCAATGTATGTACCAAAATCATTTGTCACTTTCTGTTCCAAGGAGACATACGTTTCTTCGTAACCCGGCTCAGGGATCTTAGGTGAAGAAATCAGATCATCCTTAATTAGTTGCTTTAATTTAATATGGTTAGCCTCATAATACGTGTCCCCCCCAACAGGTGCCTGAGCAGGTTCTGTCATTGGCTTTCCTGAAAAGGGTTCATCCTGGGAATCATCCCAAGATTGAATCAAAGCAACCACGAATCTCATCCTCAATTTCGCTAATTTCCCAAGTAGAAACTCACCTGGGTTCTTATCCTTAACATCCTGGAGCCAATGCAACAAAGACTTGTTTAAATCATCAATCATTTCAATCAGGGGCCCCAATCTCTCAATGCAAGGTGTTGGCTAAACTTCTAAAGATTGAATGATATTCCTCAAGTTAGCCAGAACCTTATCTTGAACTTGGTTAACCTGAACCAAATGAGTTGGTTCAGGATTGGGCAAGTTTGGTATCAATGCAGTGGAATTAACGAATTGAGATTCGTTATACCCTTCTTGATAATAGGTCATTTCAGATTGTTCAAAAGACGGTGATGACCTAAAGGCAGTGAAATCAGAGGATGGGTAAAGATCGGTGTATCTTTGTTGATTGTATATCATATTAGGTTGTTCATGAAAGGAAGACGATCTATAATCGATGTAGCTCTGAGAAGGATAGAAATCACAATCAAAATGTTCAGGGTTAGACCCTAAACACGGGGGTCCAGAACTGTATTGCCAATCTGAGTTATCCTAACTAACTGATGGTTGATTACAGTACGAGTCAGGATAATCATCATGTTGAGGATAATTCAAAATAGGAGGGAAAGAGTGGGAATGCGTGAAATATGTGGAAGGATTCATGAGACACGGGAGGAAGAAAGGAACCCTGCAATACAAATAATCAAACCTATCCTTAATTGGGTTAACCTACATACCTACAGACTCCCAAAACCCATTTTGAGATAAAGAAATGATTTGATCTACTTCTGTCTGTTCAATCCAACCAATTAGAAGGAGGGACTGGGGAGAAGGTTCTTCCTTCAGCTTGCGCCTCTGCTTCCTAGTGTACCCCTGATGAGAGCCTCAGCATGAGCCATAACTAGCTCATTTTGACATAATAAAGAGAATAAAATCTCCTACATAACCTAGAAGAGGGCTTAATTGGAGAAATAAGTGTTTTGAGAAGAAAACATGAAATAAAGGTTAAAACTGTAATTTTACCATTGCAGTACATCAACAGGATTTCTCAGAGGCAAAACATAGGTCAAAAGGTCTAAATAAGATAAAAAGTGGGTTGAGTCAATCAGAAATGGGTTTATGTGCAATCTAGGAATTAAATGACATTTGATAACCTTAAAATAGACCCGCTTAAATCAACAAGGTTCCGGTCAGGATAAAAATCAATTAAACCCTCTAAAAATCATGTAAAAATATCCTCTAGGGTTTAGAACATTCAAATTGGCCTTTGGAACCCAGTTTGACCTAGATTAGGGTCTTAGCTCATCAATTAACCTAATTTGGGTTTTTACACAAAATGTCCAGTCAAATGTAGTCAAACCTAAAATCCAACTTTACCATTGGATTTATTAGGTCCAAATTATGTTTTTACAAAAATTTGGACCTAAGGGGAGGTCATATTGACCTACTTTGCAATTTAGTACACCCAAATCACATTTTGGTCCCTATCTTTTGAAAATCATCCCAGAGAGTCCCCTAACTTCCTTGCCAACCTTACAATCAGGTCCTTACGCCATTATTGGGGCAGAATCCTTCTCCGGTGAGGATTAGAGAGGGATACTCTCTGATTCCTCAGAGATCCCCTCCCAGAAATGGAAGGGAGATTCTCTGAGGAATTCCCTTCCATTTGATGCCAGTCATGATCCCTGATTTGATCCCAATCTCTCGTGCGAACGCACGAGGGATTTGGGTATCCACCCACTTTCCTTCTCTGGCGAGCCGTCGGAGACAAAGGCGTGCCCTCCAAGCTCTGAACACACAGCCCAATGCCTATAAAAGAACCCCCAAACCCGACCTCTCATTTTCAACTCGACCTGGACGGGGTTTCACCTCAGATTCGTCTCTTCCTTCCCGGCCAGGGTACCCAGCGAGCTCCGGCGAGCTTTCTTTCCTTTCCTCTTCGCTCTGCCACAAAGCCAGTGGCAGAGACTTCTTCCTGATTCTCCTCCATGTCGCGCAATACCCGCGCACGCTGCCTCAGACCCATCGTCGTCGCCGTCCTCCCCCACTAGGCATCTTCTCCGGCGACAGCAGGTACAGCTGTCCGCCTCTCTGTCCCCTTCATCCCTACAATTAGGTTAGAACTACTCCCCATATTCCCCTCTTTCTTTTCCTCACTGTATTTCACTCAATCGACCCCTCGACCGTCACTGTCCACCGTCATCTTCCTCACCTCCGGTCAACCTCCGGTAAATCGCTCCCGTCGCTCCACACTTCCGCACGACTCGCCGACCAACTCAGAGGCTCCGCCTCACCTCACTGAACAACTTCCGCCCACCCATTGCCGCTCTACACCCACTCAATGCTCCCCCAAACACACCCACACCTCTGGTCATAGGGCGACCTAGGCACACACGCCTAGGCCACCCCGTGACCTGCTGCATGGCCCTTCACCTTCTCCGTGACAAGGCGAAGGTCCTCCGGTGATCTGATTAAGCCGAGAGGCTTGTTTTGTGTCTGACAGTTTTCAAGCCCCTGCCGCCATTGACGGTGACACGAAGTAGCTCCAGGCTTCAGGACGGCCAGGCCACAGGTGCAGCTGACTCGGGCAAGCACTGCGAAGCTATCTGACCCAGTGGACAACGCAACAAAGTCCGCCACTTTGGCAATCGATGAAGAGTGTTCTGCGGGCGCGTGCGAGAGTAGGGCGGGACTGATAGTCCCACATCGGCAATCTACGAGGCGAAGGTACGGTTTAAATTGATTTTGTGTTATTCACTCGTCGCCTCCGAAAGCACAGGGGTGAGGTCCCTCACCTTACCCACGCTCGCCTCGTCCGCGGTTTCACCATGCGGATCTAGCGGGATCCGACCCGACCTTATTTGAGCACACCTCGCACATCACCCTCACGTCGATGCGCCTGGTCCCAGGTGCGCTACACGACCCGATTACCCGCGGCTCTGGGAGAGCGTCCTTTGAGTGATTCTCAGAGAGAGAGACATGCAGGTAGAGGGACAGGGTAGGTTTTGCCCCTTGTGCAGGCAGGCTGAGAGTTGAAGAGAAGAGACTTAGCCGCAGGAAGGAGAAGAGGAGAAGAAGAAACTCTAAAGAAGAGGCTGAGCAAGGCAGAGAAGAAGAAGAAGAAGAAAGGCTGCAGAGAAGAAATAGAAGACCAAGGAAGAAGAAGAAAGAAGAGAAGGAAGAAGAGAGAGACTGCAGAGAAAAAGAAAGGCCAAGACAGAAGAGAAAGAAAGCAAGATCAGAAGAAGAAGAATAATCAAAGAAGGGAAAACACTTTTAAGACGTCTGATCTTGTGATCAGACGTCCAATTTTACTCTTTTGCCTGGATTACTTTTTAAATGCATTTTAATTAAACTTTTGAGTAAATTAGAGTGTTCAATTACATTTGAGATTAGTAGTAAATTCTGATTGCTCCCTATGTTCGACCTCGGATACTCTGGTTTTCGAGTAATAAAAACTTTTATTTGTTGACGACGCTTGATCACCTATACTACGACGCAATAACTGTTAAAACACGATCGAGCCAGTCGCTTCAACAACCCCCCGGCCGCGATCGTTTGATTCTGCTCCCCTAGCTAGATATCAGATTGAACAGTAGAAATAGACTAATAGAAAATAATCTCGTTCTGGGTTCTGAAGAGCGAGTCCAATCCTTAAGGCCAACGTCTACTCTGTTTTATTTAAGGCTAGGTTTGAATGTGCTTTGGAATGTGATGGGCCCTTTAAATGGGTTGTGCCCTTAATGATTGATTGATTTGTGTGTGCGTGCACAACCAGTGATTTTCAAGCAAGATTATTTTTTTATGAGGTGAATTTTAAGGTTCAAATCTTGCTTAGTAGCTTTTAGGATTCAACTTAGGCATTTTCAAACAAGTTTCATTGGCACACCAGGTTTTGAAAGCATAGGTGAAAATGTTTTCCTTTAAAGCTTAAAAAGAATGTGGAGTGCCTGGTAAATCCCTAAGAATTGAACCTAATTGGCAGCTACTTGATGAGTTTATTTTATTTGAAGTGGTGCGACCCAATCAACTCAAACAATTGGCCTGATGCACCACTTAATTAGGCACACAAATGATTACCTAATATGATTTCTACTCAATTATGTGTTTGAATGTGTGTACCGGCTCCTAAGATCGGTTTACCGGTTGAGTTAGAAAATCAGATGAGGTTGTGTACCTCTGTGAGATTTTTTTTTTATTTTTCTTTTTTTAATGTGGGGGTTCGGGTGAGTATGGGTGTCAAACAACAAACAATCTAGCCTTAGAGTTTATAAAAGCACCTAGGTTGATTGATGTTTGAATTATTATATTGTTGAATGAAATCTAATGGGTGGGAGGTGGGGGATAACTCACAGAACCTTCCACAGCACTTTACTCCAATCTACCGCTTTTGTCTGTCTCGAAAGAGTACCTGCAATTACAATAAGAAAGGAGAAAAGTGAGGTAAATGATTTGTAAGTTACAGAACGCGAAGAGAAATCAAAGAGCGTTGCCTCTCCAGCAATGGCGCCAAAATGTTGAACGGTCGAATTGCTACGCTAATGTGTTTAGTTTTGGAAAACCTGTTGTTGTAGTTTGAAAGTGAAGAACTCGTGTTCAACAAATAAAATTTATACCGAAATTGAAATTTCAGGTCGAACATAGGGAGGCGAACGTTTGATTTAAAAACTACGCATTTCTTTTTATTTGTCATGAAGTAATTTAATTTAAAACTATCTAATTATTTACAATAAATAGAAGAAAGAGAGAGAGGGTAAGAGAGAGAGAATATTACACATAGAAATAAAAAATAAGATGTAGAATAAATAGAGAATTTAACATTAAAGAGATTGTTTATTACAACTAGAAAGAATAACATAATTGCACTAGAAAGCGATAAATTTACTCTAGAAAGTATTAAAAGAATGGAGGGAGAAATGTCCTCCTCGACGATCGCTTGGAGGACGAGAAGAACTACTCTAGAAAGCAGTAAATCTATACTAGAAAGCAGTAAAAAGAATAAGGAGAGAGAAATCCTCCTCGACGGTCACTTGGAGGACGAGTCGGACGGGACAATGCTTGGACGAAGAACGGAGTAGGACGAAGGAGGACGAAGCAGAAGAACGGGAACGGAGCAGCACACCATCGTCGTCGCAGGATCCACTTCCGAAGGAGGATGAAAATTTGGACTTTATCTCGCAAGGAGCATCCTGGGTGTGGGACAAGCTTCTCTTGAGCTTTGGAGAGGTAGAGAGAAGGAAGGGATGAGAATTTCGTATGGAGGGGGTGACCTTTTATAGTTGCAAGGAGTGGGGGCCAAATGGTCATTACATCTTTAAAATAATAAATGAGGGGTCTTTAGTGACGGATAAAACCGTCACTAAAGCCCCAACGTGGGCGTAGCACTCGCGCCCACGTGTGCCTCCTCAGCTGCGCTCTTTCTCAATGTCCCCACACGTTTTTTAATTCTCAGCTTTTCGATCGCGAGATCGGACGGCTTAAGATGCGTGATCGCCCGCTGCTACGCGCCCGCCCAGCGCGTACGATCGCACGTCCTTGCCACGCGTGCAATAGCACGTGATATCTATTGAGCGCAGACGGCCGTCCAATGACAATCCAATGCCCGCCCACGCTCGCTTGCTTGCGCCTTCCTCCCCTTCGCTGCGGCTCGAACCTGCGGCTGCAGCTCGCGCAAGCGCTCTCGACAGCTGCGCTACGAGGCGCGGATGGTCGAGCGGGTGTTTTTAGGCGCGGCTATCCACAGCCATTGGATCGAGATCCAACAGCGAAGAGGGAGCGGGTGCGGGGACTTCAGATTGTATGCGGCCATTTGGGCGGTCGAGATGGCGCCACGTGGTGCCATCTTGGCCGTCCATCTTCTGGATGTTGTAGATGGTGCCACGGATGTCGGATTGACTCGATTTTTGCGTCATTGGGCGGCGATCGTCGATCCGAATTCATCCGTGTGGTCGGATTTGTCATTAGAAGTGCAGATTTACACCATCCTGGCCCTTGATCTTCTAGGGTTCCCTGGTCACTATCTGATGCTACGGATTCCAGATTAGGGCGATCTTGGAGTCGTTGAACTCTAATCATCGCCCTGATCACATCCATACGGTTGGATCTTCGATCCGAGGCCCCGTTAAAATGTTTGCCCTGTCCAAGCACATAAAAGGAGACAATTAACCTCCATTTTATTCAAACTATTCTAAATGCAAGATGATGCATGTTATGCAATATTTATATCATGAAATGCAATCCTATGCTTAAGAACATGCATAAATAGACATCTTAAGTAGTGTAAATGTGTTTACATCAGACCAGGACTCAAAGTCTCATTATTTTTATAAAATAATATCTTTGTTGGATCGTATTTCGCGACTATACTACGACGCACTCCTTTTCATATCAAAAACACGATCTTTGATCTCACCAGTACTAAATCAGAAGTTGTGATCAAAGTTTCTAAATTGCCCATTGCTCCTCGACAACAGTGCCAAAATGTTCATCGAAAGTGAAATCGGGTTTATAAAACAAATGCATCACAGTATAGTTGAAATCGCTTCGAAGAACAAATGAAAGATTATTACTCAAAAAACTATGAATCCGAGGTCGAACACGGGGAGAAATAGGGATTTGAAAACTAAGAACACAACTGTCAATTTGATGAAAATGTAATGATCAATCAAATTATGAAGCAATAAAAAGGGTTTCAATGTATATATAAGCTCAAAAATATGAAGATGAATGTAAAAATTAGATAATTCTCTTTGCTTTGCTTTTGGCATGAGTTTTCTCTTTTTCTTCTTTCTTCCTCTTTCTCTGATTCTTCTGATTTGTCTCTTCTTCTTCTTCCTTTCCTCTGCTTGTTGAAGCTTCGCTCTCCTTCCTTCTTCCTTGGCTTTTCTTGCTGAAGCTTCCCTCTCCTTCCGTCTTACTTCTTCCTTGGCGACATCACCCTTAGCTGCTGCTTCTTCTTTCTTGGCCTCTGGCTTCTTCTTCTTCCTTGGCCTCTGGCTAAAGCTTCCCTCTCCTTCCTTCTTCATTCATCCTTGGCTTTTCCCTCCGAGAGAGGAAAACCTAACCCCTACCCTCCCCGCGGACTCTCCTCACTTTCTTCTCTCTTAGGCTCGCTCTCCCAGAGCCTGCTCGAGTATATGGGTCGACTAGGCATGCCCGTGACCAGGCGCACCGGCGTGGATGGTGCGCGAGGAGTGTGGGGTAGTCAGGTTGGATACTAGGTCCGCGTAGCGTGGGGTCACAGACAAGGCGTGAGTGGGTGAGTTGGACCTCACCCCGTGTCAGGAGGTGATAAGCCCTTTACACTTTTTCAATTTATCCCGTGCCTCTCACTCCAAAGTTTCCGAGGTGGGACTAAATGTCCCACCCGCTTCTTATGCGCGCCCACAGTGGGTCTTCTTCTGATTGTTGAAGCTACAGATGCTTTGGCCTTCAATTGAGGGGCTAACTTGGTTCGCAAAGAGGAACCGCACACCTGGGACTTGGTTTCCTGCTACCTGGAGGCTGCTGCGAAGGTAGCAAGCTTCTTCAAGCTTGCTTCAATGGCGGATAGGGCCCTGTACCTGTCAACACCAATATGGCCTCACGACCCTATCAAATCACTCAGAAAGCTTTGCTGTGACACGACGAAGGTGGCTCGGGTGCTGGTGTGGTGCGAGATGGCCTGGGCGTGCTTGCCTAGGTCGTTCTGTTGTCATGGAGTTGGGTCTGTTCGGGGGGAGTGAACAGAAGTTGTGGCGGTTAATGGAGAGGGGGAAGATGATTATTGGAATGAGGCGATGTTGTCAAGGTGGTTAGCGAGGAGTGTGGGTTCGTGAAGTAGTGGATGCACCTCGCCGGTGGTCTGTCGGAGATGGAGAAGGTGAGGGTGGTCTGTGGTTGTCGAGGCGTGAAAGTAGAAATTGATAAGGGGAAAAGAAAGAGTAGGGGAAAGAGACTTATCTGTGAGTGGTTCGACGAAGGGGGAGCAGAGGGGCAGATAACGTGTATATGCCGTCGCCAGAGACGAAGACCCTGAGATAGAGAGGCAGCGACGATGATAGGGAGATAGGGGCGGGCGCAGGTGTGGCGCGATGCGGAAGAAGGAGGCGGAGATAACTCTGCCACCGGTATGGTGGCAGAGAAACGGAAAGGAGTCACCAGAGCTTGTTGGGTACTTTGGTCGGAGGAGGAAAAGAGGAATTTGAGGAAATCTCAGGCCAAAACAAACTTGAATTCATCGGGGGGATCTGGGGCCTCTTTTATAGTTGCAAGTAGAGGGCCTTGTGCTTGGAAAGCAAGCTTCCAAGCATGGCAACCTCACCATTCTTGGAAGGTGGAGAGATACCCAAATCTCTCATGTGTTCGCATGAGAGATTGGGTGGCAATCAGAGCTTGAGATTTGGTTCACACGATTGGGAATTCCTCAAAGAATCTCCCTTTCAAATTTGAGAGGGATTCTCTGAGGAATCAAGGAGATATCCTTCTTGAATCCTCGCCGAAATAGGATTCCTCCACTGTAATGGTGGAGGGACCTAATTGTAAATAATGATGAGGAAGCTAGGGGGTATTTGAAATGGTTTTCAAAAGCTAAGGGTCTAAATGTAATTAGGTTGGACTGTTTTGCAAAGTAGATCAAGGTGAACTCCCCTTAGGTCCAAATTTTGGTATAAACCTAATTTGAACCCAAGAAATCCAATGATGAAGTTGTATTTTAGGTTTGACCACGTTTGACTGGGTATTTTGCATAAAAACCCAATTTAGATTAAATGTTTGACTAGGACCCGTATTTTGGTCAAAATAGGTTCTAAAGACCAAATTAAAGGTTCTAAACCCTAGGGGATATTTTTTTCATGATTATTAGAGGATTTAGTTGAATTTTATCTTGACCATAACCTTGTTAAATTAAGTGGGTCTGTTTGAAGGTTATAAGAAGTCATTTAATTCCCAGATTTCACATTAACCCTTTTCTGACTGGACCAACCAACTTTTTATCTTGTTAAGACTATTTGACCTATGTTTAGCCCTTGAGAAATCCTCCTGTTGCACTGTAATGGTAAAATTACACTTTTACCCTTTGTTTCTTGCTTTTCTCTCAAAACAGTTATTCCTTGAATTAGGCCCTTCACTTAGTTATGTAGGAGCTTTTGTTCTCTTTTCTAGGTCAAAATGTGCTAGTTAGGGTTCATGATGGTGTTCCCATCAGACACACAAACACACACTCACAAAGAGTATAGGTCCAACCTTATAAAAGACAAGTACAATGTTTCAAACCAAGCTTTTTAATCCAAAGGAAAACGATCACGTTAATCACATGACCAGTGAGAGATTAAATACCCCTCAATTATTCACTTCCGGTAATAGATGTCATACCAAGAGTATGAAAGAAATATTGCATTGAATACATTTTGAACATTTTTCTTGAAAATTTTTACTTTATGGGACAACTTTAATATTTGGATACCAACTTTGACCTGACATGAAAACACAACACTAAGTCAACCAAGACTCCTTCAATGGTGGTACCCAAATTCATCGTAACCAACTACAAAGGCTACTGTCAAACTAATCACCGATAGTTGTGTAAGAGAGTGCAATATTCGTGTAACAATCAGTTGTAATCTTTGTGTATAAATACATGAATGACAAAGTGATTTGTGTGGTTGGAAAAATCAAATCCATTCTCATACCTCTAACTTGTTATCAGAAGCTTTACAAGGATTTCTCGTTGCACCTCGATCTCCCCAGCCCACCACTGACAACTGCCACTTGAGCTTCTATAGTCACCCAAGCTGCTTCTCGCACTCAATCCATCATGCTCCATGTCGCGCTTCTTTTTGCTCAGTCATTATAAGAAGAATGACCACCAAAGGCCATCGACACTTGTCCCCACACGTGGTCGATCGACACTTGCCTCCACTCATCATTGATAGCAACTCGCCTCCGCTCGCTGATCTACTCCCATGTGTCGTCGCCCCATCCTCGCCTCCTTCTTGTGCGCCGACCACACCCACCTCTCCAAACCCTATCAGAAACCCAACAAGCCACCACTTGTATACACTCGATTACTTAACTAATACCTACCCAACCTGACCCACCTCCCTCACCCATCCACGATGCCCTCGCACTCTATGTCACCAACAGTGTTAATCGCACCCTCCCTCTGGCAGCACACCTCAACAATGCCATTTCCCGCATCCGACGACCGGCGACAACATCACACCCTACTTCATGAGGAATGGGTCTCTCGTGCAACCAGCACCTATCACCTCCTCGGTGAGCTCTCCGAACTCTATCACTGTAAACTTTGTGATGCATCCTAAGCTCCCTCGTCATGTTCTCGGTGATCACTTCTACTACCCCATTGCTATCCCTGAAGAGATATACAATCCACCACCAAATGGAGCGAGCCTCTCTACTATTTTGCCGCCTCGTACGCTATTTATGGATCCAACATTAAAGTTAACATCCCTGCACTCAAACACTCCCCTCCTACCAAGTCCCTATCCAATTTGCCCTGGCTGCTTCAATCCCTGTCTCCGATGTGTCGTTAGCATCGCGGAGCCATTCATCCAAGCTCACTACATGCCACAGTTGCTGCTAGTCACTTAGTATTTTACTACAAACATGCCCACATTGTCTGACAATACTAACTAAAGACAACCTCGCCGACACCCCCTTATAGTAAGATAGCTTCGCCAGCTTTATCAACCTCGTTGCTTGTCACAGATTATATCCGTTGATTCTTACAGATGGCTTCAACACCATCCTCCTTGCTCCCTACTGCACCCATCGGCATTCATCATTTCCTCTCCCTAAAACTGATGTCGACCAACTATCTCTTATGGAAAACATAGCTATTGCCGCTTTTTCTATCCAATATTTGCTTGGGCTCATTGACGGCACTGACACATGCCCACCAATGGCCTCACCTACTTCCTGCTCCACTATCTCGGAAACTCTGAACTCAATAGCCACAACAATATCTACAGTTCAGGCGTGGCATACTAAAGGCCAAATGCTATTAAGTTGGATCCTTGTGTCTCTAACAGAGGAGGTCCTCCCCATTGTCATTGGTTTGAATACGAGCTTTGAAGTGTGGAATGCCTTGCATGATGCTTATGGGGCAACTTCACATACTTGCATCATCTAGCTTAGGATGCAACTCTAGTCTTCAAAAAAAGGCGATGATTTCATATCCACCTTTCTTCACAAAGCCAAATATATACCTGATGAGATTTCTGCTACTAGACATCCTATTGATGTTGTTCAATTTAATGTAATAATTTTCAACACTTTAGGTGCAGATTATGGTGACATTGTTGCTGTTTTAGCCACCAGAGTATCTCCTATTTCATTTTTGGAACTTCAGTCACTTCTTCAGGCACATGAAATTTATCTCCAACATAACATCAAGCCTACAAAGGAAACAGCTCCATCCATTCACACTACCCATCACATCACATCTTCTAATCGTGGAAGAGGTCACAGTCAAGGGCAATATCAAGGAAATCACCACTCACCTTGCTCGGTGTGTGGGATACTTGGTCACAACCCATACAAATGTCATTATCGCAAGCAAGGTCCCAGCAATTCTATCTCACCTCCTCAAGCAAACATGGTTCAACCATCAGCATTCGTTCCTACTCATGCAGAATGGTATTCAAATAGCGATGCATCTCACCACGTGATCAATAGCCTTGGCAGTCTATCTCTTGTAGAGCCATATCATGGGACTGACAACATACAGGTTGGCAACAAGCAAGGTATGGCTATCACACATGTTGGTAGAAAACTGCTCCCTTACCCATCCACCACCTTTCGCCTAAACAATGTTCTTTGCACCCCACATGCCACCAAATCACTACTTTCAATGTCTCATTTCTGCATAGACAAAAATTGTTCCATTGAATTCACTGACCATTGCTTCTTAATAAAGGATCGTCGAATATCCCGAATACTTCTTAATGGGATAAATGATGGAGGTCTCTATCATCTTCCTAGCAACTTGTCTTCTTCTTCACTTCTTCCCTCTGTTTTCGTCGCCACTCGACACTCTTGGACCCTCTGGCACAACAAACTTGGACACCCTCAGTCCAAGACTATTAGTAGAGTGTTAAATAATTTACGTCTTTGCTTCATTGCTTCTGCAAATAAATGTGCTTCCTGTATGTCAAGAAAACATGCTTGCATCTATTTACCTACCACTAAATCTCGAAGTACAGCTCGTTTTGAACTTAATTTACTGATGTTTGGAGACTTGCTCCATGAGATTCTTTTGGGTTTAAATATTTTGTGATCTTTGTTGACGATTTCTCCAAACATACTTTGATATTTCCAATTGGTCACAAAAGCGATGTAGCCTCTATTTTTGAAAACTTTCATGCAATGGTCGATCGACAGTTCAGAACAAAAAATAAACAAATTCAATCGGATGGCGGTGGTGAATACCAAGCTCTAAAGACATTTTTCAATGATAATGGGATAATTCATCGAATAACATGTCTACATACCCATGATCAAAATGGCACCGCAGAAAGGAAGATTCGACATATAGTCAACACTGGTCTTATGCTCCTTACTCATGCCTCTCTACCTAAAATGTTCTAGTAGTTTTTTTTTCTACTGTTGTCTATCTTATTAATAGACTACCAAGCTCTACCATACAAAATTCCAGCCCTTATTTCTATCTGCACAAAATAGAATCGGACTACACATTTCTCAGTTTATTTGGATGTGTAGTCTATCCCCTTCTGCGACCTTACAATAGACACAAGTGTTCCTACAGAACTACACAATGCATATTCCTTGGATATCCTTGAAATCATCAAGGATATCTCTACTATAATCCTACTGATAAGAAACTCTACACTGCTCAACATGTTCACTTTTATGAAACTATCTTCCCACATAGAAATGTCTCTATTCTTGGGTCGCCACCTCCTATCCAATCTCCTTGAACCTAATTATCTATTCCTTTTCATTCTACCAATGGTGAAATATCCCAACCTACCCCCTTACCTGCAGCACCACCTTCCTTCACTCCGGCTCCTACAACACCACTAGCATTCACTATGGCTCCTGCAGTTGAACCAATGTGTCGTCAGCTACGACAACGACCTCCAATTAATTATCGTTAGTTAGCACGCCTGAAAGAGCGACAAAACCACTCTACACCAATAGCAATGGTTTCACAACTCTGCCCATCATCGGAGCCCACCAACTTCTCTCAAGTCAACAAAGATCCCAACTAGCATGCAGCAATGGCTATAGAATACAATGCACTTATTTCTAACCATACCTAGACACTCATTCCCCCTTCACCAGACATGAACATAATTGGATGTAAGTGGGTCTTCCATCTTAAGCTCCAGCAAAATGGTCAAACTAATCACTATAAAGCTTAGTTGGCTGCCAAAGTATTCAACCAACATGAAGGTATTGATTATAATGATACCTTTAGTCCAATAATAAAGCCAACAACAATCAAGACCATTATCTCTCTTGTTGTTTCCAATAAATGGCCACTTCATCAAATAGATGTTAGCAACACCTTCTTAAATGGCTATCTTCAAGAAGAAATATATATGGCTCAACTTCTAGGCTTCATTGATCCAAACAAGACGCAACACGTCTGCAAATTAAAGCGATCTCTCTATGGCCTAAAACAAGCCCCTCGAGCCTGGTGTAGTAGATTATAAGAAGCTTCATCAAAAGCCTGGGCTTCTCTAGATCCAAAACTGACACCTCTCTTTTTATTTGGATCTCTAGCAACCAATGCCTATACATTCTCATATATGTTGATGATATAATTATCACAGGAAACTCCTCTTCTCGAATACAATGGCTACTACACAATTTACAAAAGGAGTTCCACATCAGGGATCTTGGTCCTCTACATTACTTCCTTGGCATAGAATTCACTAATGCAAGTCATGGACTAGTCTTCTTACAACAAAAATATATTACAAATTTACTACATAAAATGCATATGACCACATGCAAGCAAGTAAAGACACCAGTGACCACCTCCACTAAACTCATCAACACCGGTCAACGTTTTCATGAGCCAACCTTTTACCGCCAAGTCATAGGGGCCCTTCAATATTTACTCCTCACAAGACCTGACATAACGTTTGCAGTCAACAAAGCTTGTTAGTTCATGCATAATCCAACTATTGAGCAGTAGGAGCCTGTAAAACATATTCTTCGTTACCACAAAGGTACCACTTCCGCGGGCCTCCTATTTTGACCCACTAACATGTCTCTCCAAGCCTACTCTAATGCTGATTTGGCTGGATGCACATAGGATAGACGTTCCTTCAGTGGGTTCCTCATATTTCTAGGCAAAAACCTCATTTCTTGGTCCTCCAAAAAGTAACATACTGCCTCACGCTCATCAACAGAAGGTGAGTATAAAGCCGTTGCTAATGCTACTGCAGAACTTATTTGGCTACCCTCGCTTTTACAAGAGCTACAAATCCCTAACACCACTACTCCCATACTATGGTGTGACAACATAAGCGCAACCTATCTCTTAGCAAATCCATTATCTCATGCTTGTACGAAACATATTGAGATAGACTCATTTCATATGAGAATAGGTTGCTTAAAAAGAACTTCAAGTACAATTCATTTATGTAGAGGATCAACTAGTTGATATTATCACCAAACCACTACCGCGGATCACTTTTGAATGCATTTGTCAACATCTCAACATTCAACAATCTGTAGTCACATAGCTCCTACAATTGAGGGGCGATATTAACCGACATGAAACACAACATTGAGTCAACCAAGACTCCTTCAATGGATGTGCCTAGATTTGTCACAACCAACTCTAAAGGCCGCTATCAAACTAATCACCGATAGTTGTGTAATAGAGTGCGATATTCGTGTAATAATCAAGTGTAATCTCTGTGTATAAATACATGAATAACAAAGTGATTTGTGTGGCTGGAAAAATCAAATCCATTCTCGTACCTCTAACACCAACCATATATATCATCCAATGGTGATGATTTTCTAAAATCATACTGATCTATCTATCCAAAGACATACATGCATGCATAGTTAGAGACACAAATACACGAGTGCAAGTTCCAAAATATATCGGCATCAAAGGTTTGGCTCCATTTTGGAGAGAGGATGGGTTTAAAAAAAACATTCCTTCAGAGAGGAATGATGATTCATTGTATAAGAATTGTCATCATATCATAATATCATATCATGTTGTTGTAAACACTTGTTATATATATATATATATATGAGGGCTGGGAGCGTGCAGGTGACATGCACGTAAGTTAGAAGCAGGTGTCGTAATATCTCTCATCACGAGTAATGGTTTGGATTGAAAATTTAAGGATTAAGATCACTCTATATGAACATGTTATGTACAAAATTTGAAGCCACTTCGATACTCCAAGCACATACATCAAAGGGGGCTCATTTTTTACGACCTAAGTATTACAAAATTTGACCATGTTGGATGTATGTGTTAGGAGTCCCAGATTGGCTTCAAATTTGGTGCATAACATATTCATATGAAATGATCTCAATCCCCAAATTTTCAAATAAAAATATTGCTCATTGTGGGAGATATTGCCGCACCTACACATAACTTATATGCAGGTCACCTGCACACTCCCTTTTCCATATATATATATATATATATATATATAGGATTTCCTGCATGACCCCAATCATAGTGAGGCCCTCCTTGGGGACCTTTTCATCAACATTGCCCCTCATCATGGAAGGGAACACCATCACCGCCGCCATCCTGCACATCTATGCCAGCGTCAACGACATCGCCACCAACTACAGCAGTGCCTTCCACGCACTCCTCTGCCTCTGCTTCACCTCCACCTTCGCCAACACAGATAGCCCCTACACCATGAAGAACAACGTTGCCTGCTTGCTCTGTGTTTGCACCTCAAAACACGCCTATAATAACGCCTTCTTGTGCTATTTTCTAGCATTAACTATGTATATTATAATCCTGTAGTTGCATTTGTAAAAACGCTTGCATGCATGCATTTAATCATGAGAGGAGGAGAAATGAATGAATGGCTTCGTAATTCACATTTTATCTCAAGTGCCTCCTTGCAAATTCCACCTTTTTATTTTTCCTCTTGATTTCTTCTTTTTTCTCATTCCCGCGGCTGCCTTCTTCTTCCCGCGCCCACATGCACGCCATGCCTCCTGCAGCAGCCATTCCCTGCGACTACCACTCCCATGCCATTCCCCCTGCTGCAGCCATGCCTGCAGCCACGCTCTCCTCCTCTATTTAAAGCCACAACCTCTTCCTCGCGAACGGGACGAGACACGCAGTTGCTGCACCAAAACCCGCAGTCCACCTCCTTCCTCCACCGTTTTCCCCACCCATACGTCGGCCCTCCTTCGAGGAGACACCCGACGAGTAGGAGAACCCACTGTGGTGCTCACCACCACAGTGGGAACACCACCGCCCAGCTCTTCAACGAGCAGGTGGGCGTGGTGTCTTCTTTTCTTTTCGTTTTCATCTCCACGCCATTGCTGCCGCTTCAAGGTCCGAAGCTTGAAGCAGCAGCAGCAACAGCCAAACCGCGACGGCGGCAGCAGCAGCAGCTCCCCTCGCTCCTCCGCGACCTTCCCCGCAGGTGCTCAGCCCTCCGCCCGCGCCTGCAGGGCACTTCTCCGCTCCGTCCTCTGCTCTGTTGCCTAAACCCTAAACCTCTGCAACCCTCCGCGACCGACTGCAGACTCCCCGCCGCCCTCTCCGAGCACGCCATCATCCGCTCTCCTTCCTCGCACCCGGCCTGCAGATGCCTCACCTTCTCCGCGCGAAGACGCGCCTGCATCCGCGACCATCAGACGTCGGCAGCCATCTGCAGACGACTCAACCTCCAGATGTCGGGCGTCGCCTGCAGACGACGCGGCTCCAGACATCTGTCACCATCCACAGACGTCTTAACTCACGCCATCACCAGCTCTCTCGCCCTCTCTCTCTCTCTCTGGCGCGAGTACTCCCGCCCGCTCTCTCTCTCTCTCTCTCTCTTTTTACTCACAGCAACACACACACATTCACCGACGCACACACATCTATACCAACACATACACACACACTCACACACTTATAGTAACATATATATAAATATATATATACATACATATATATATAATATATATACATATATATATAATATATATACATCTATAAACTTATACATATACTTATATATATATATATATACTTATATACATATATATATACATATATATATATATCTATATAGTAATATATATATATATACTTATATACATATATAAATACCTATATACATATATATATACATATATATATATATCTATACACCTATATATATAAACACATATATATCTATACATATATAACTATACATTTATATATATATAGATATATTTACTTATATACATACATATGTACATATATTTTCACGTTATTTACTATACGCTATATCGCGGGAATATCTGCACCAGTTGCTGATATTCCCTGATACACGCGTACAAAAAAAGCGTGGTCCCATACATCATCCATCCTCCATCCACACTCCACGTGGCACCTAGTCGTGTTGGTTGCATCTCTCTAGACGTCGACTGACTCGACATAGTGCTACACTCCATCGTCACCTCCACCCCTACCCTTTATATATATACTACATATAAATATATATCTATAGCTACTATATTTACTTTCTGTCTGTTAGCTTCCTTCTTAGTGAAAAGATAAAAAAAGTATAAAAGTGAAAAGATAATCTTTGATTTGCAAGTACCCCGTCTTGCAAGTAGCAAGGCGTGTTTTGAAACTCTGTTTTGGCTAAAAGCCAAGGACACAATTTTGAGGGTGTGCCTCAAGAACAAGGATTACCAGAAAAAAACCTAAATAAGAAAAATACCAAAAACATAATAAACGAACGAAAGAGACGCGTTTTAAGGAAAACGTAGAAACTCGACTTGAACCCCACTTCCCTGAGTTCGACCCTAGCCTAAAAGCGATAAGATAAAATCAATTAGGTCAGGTTAAAAATTTTGTAAAGAGATGGTTAGGTCTGAATTAGGTTAACCACTATACACATTTCAACGATAAAAATATCATATTAACAACCTATTCGGGCCAACTCATCATACTTTTCTGGTGCCGTTGCCGGGGAGGTACGCTTTCGAGTAAGTTTCTATCCAATTCCTTTAAATTTGTCTCTTCTCTCTTCACGGGTATTGTTTTTGGTGTGCAGGTGAACCTGGTGGAAGGAGAAGAAGGCTGACGAAGTCGAGGACATAAGCAGATCCAAGGCGGGACGAGAGTGTGAAGATGCCGACATCGGATTGGAGCTTCGCACACGTTGCCGAACAAGTAGGTTTTCTTTTCTCATCAAATTAGGGTTAACTTGCCACCACAATAAAAAAAAAATTTAAAAACTAAAGACTAGAAAAACTTCTTGGGATTTCTTGAGTGCAAGTGGATTAAAATTCACTTAATTGATTGGTTGTCTTCACTCCCATGCCCCAGGATTTCTCGCCCTACTTCGCATAGTGAAAATTCGAGAATCTTGATTCTTAGATTTTTCGCCATGTGAAGTATTCTTTGAGGTAAAGAAAAAGATTGCTTGTATTCCTCTTTTGCCTCACTTATCTTTAATTCAGGATCACATTTTTGGTGAGGAGATTTGGAATTGAGTTGATTCCAACCTCACCACGACTTTTTCAACTTGCCTGTGATTCGATCCTGAATACTTCAACCCCAACAATTTGATTTTCTTTATCTTTTGGTTGAAACCTTGTGTGTGGAAATCATTTCTGGTGATTGGGAGCACTTGAATTGAAGTGCTTTGGCTCCCTTTCACATTGGTATAAAATTGATTCGCGCATACACACATAGAAATCTCCATTTAAGGTAGCCCATTGCATTTTAGCATGCATTAACTAACTGATAATTGAAGAAGGGTTTCTTGGGCTTTAGAAAGAAAACTTGTATTCTTGCAAAACCCGGAGATTGGTTGAATTGGTAATTCAGCAAAATCCTAAAATTCATACTACTTAAGGCTGAACTCTAAAAACCATTCACCAATTAAAACTTCAATACGGGGAGATTTCCCTGTTGCATGCTTGTTCTTACACACTCTTAAAATCAATCACTTGGGCATTACCCGTAAACAACGCCCTTCACATTCCAAAAGCACTTGACCCTAAGCCTCTAATTAAAATTGGTAGTAACTTGACCCTTTTTAAGGATTGGAGGTCTAACTACCTACGTGTAGCGGCTACGTGCTGGTGAGAGTTCCCGCATGCTATCGGGTGTCTAAGACTGGGGCAAACGGCCTTTCAATCTGGCTCGGTGGTTCCGCGGTGCTCGCATTCGGTTCCGTAGTTCGTGATAGTAGGTAACTTAGATCTTTAGGTCTAAGGGCACACTGTTGAGGTTAGGAACTTGATTGTATTGATTTGTAATCAAGTGTACATTTGCGGCGTCATTTCTCTCATCTCTTTTCCCTACTAATCTCCCCAACTCTTCCTCCGGTAGTGCATGTTTGGGAGGAGGTCACAAAACCCTGAACTGTTTGAATTGACTGCGAAATCTAGAAAAAGAGCCGAATCATCCTCCTCCTCCACAAACATGGCACACACCCCCACCTCACCACTTCATCACAATTCCAATTCTTTCAACACCAGGCTTATCCCGAGAAACCCTGCAAGACCTTCCTTATCGAGTGTTGTGCCAAGCGACTCGGTAAGTCATGTGAAACTGGCTTCTGCGAGCCAGTATTTCAACATGGAGGACCAAGCCTCCATGTACTCGGACACATATGCGGACACGTCTTCTGGCATAGAACATGCCTGCACCCTAGGGAACAACCCGTCTTCTGCCACGTATAACCCATGGTGGCACAATCATCCCAATTTTGCATGGTCCAACAACCCGCAGCGTCAAAACCCCACTGATGGACCAATGCGATCGTTCGCACCCGTCATCCCAAGGGCCCAGTCTAATCCTATGGCAAATCTGCCATCAGGCCCTTGTGTACAGAAAACCAAACACGCATCAAAACCTCTTGATAAATTGATGCGAATGATGATGGAAATGTCAAAGCGCCATAAAGAGAACATGACCTCTCTTCAGCATTTGGCGCAGTAGAATGCTGAGATCAGTCAACTAAGCATGGCGACTCGATCTCAGGGCACTCTTCCCGCCCAACCTGTTCCAAACCCGCAAAACTTTGTACCTTGTGGTCCGCAACCACAGGTACAACTTTCTCAGGAACAGGTTCATCAAATTCTTCAAGCTCTGAGTATTCCTCCAGGATTTTAGGTTAATCCCACTGCAGCACCGCACTCTTATGCTGATAGTGATTACATCAAAGATGACACGTCTGACGAGGACGTGACTGTCAGTACGTGTATCGAACTTATTGGAGCCAATTTAGACTGCTGCGATGTTCCTGACGACTGCCTATCTAACACAAACTGTGACGTTTCCCAATCCCTCCCTATTCCTGTACCTTCTCCTGACCAGACTTCTGATGAGGTTTTTTCCTCTTCCCATACCTTGTGGTTTGAGTCATCGCCGGGCTGCTCACCGCCGGTCCACACTATGGAAGACCGGATTGCCCTTTCTTTCCCGCTAAATCAGGCGGATTTGCAAATCCACACTGGGACCTTGAGCCCACATCTTACTCACCGGGGCTATTCCCTTTTGGATCCATCTATCCAAAAAGCCCCTCTTCTTGGCCAATCTAAGGGCCAACTTCCTCTTCTTGATCTATTTTCTGATCTGCTTGGGACACTCTCGTCCCAGAAAACGTCAAATCTCTCGCCATCCACCATCACTTTTCACACCTCTATCGCAATCACTTCACTTTTCTCTTCACCACCCACCATCCACCCTGATCTATACCCTGAACATCAGCTCTTGTTACCCGATCTTCCATCCTTCCTCTGCCTTTCCCTGCATGCATATGAGGACATAGCATTGTTTGGCTTGGGGGGGTGGACAGGCATCCATAAGATACGGGTATTTTATGGTATTAGACAATTACCACCTATTTATAAATATGCAAGAAAAAGAAAAAAGAAGAAAAAAAAAATATATATAATAATAATAAATGGTGTTTAGTAATGATCTAAAAGCTGAAACAAAAAATACAATAAGTGTTTATGGATATTCAACCTCTGTTTTGAAGAATTTCCAGGCCACAGAAGCTTGATTCGCTCAGGCTCGGCTTAATTCACTTAAAGCATTGACGAAATAGATCAAAATCTCTCCTAACTAAGAACGTTTCTTGTACCTGAGACACCAGTACAGGATCCGTTGGTTTGCTTTTTCTTGAGAGCTTAAGTAAATTTGGTTCACACTACACATATCAGGAAAGACTAGGTGAACATAAGATCCAACCCTAGTGTTCATTAGGGAAGGTGGAGTCCTTACCTGTGCGTGCAGGTAGACTTTTTATCCCAGGCTTTAGTCTTGTGTTTAGGAGTGACTCTTTCCACCAAAAAGAAACTCTCCCATCAAAA
This sequence comes from Thalassia testudinum, assembly GCA_037157565.1. Taxonomy (NCBI): domain Eukaryota; kingdom Viridiplantae; phylum Streptophyta; class Magnoliopsida; order Alismatales; family Hydrocharitaceae; genus Thalassia; species Thalassia testudinum. The sequence goes on from JAZHRO010000014.1 coordinate 20,301,082, forward strand.
AGAAAAATAAGTGTGCTCCTTCAAAATGTGTTGTAAGAGATATACTGACAGGTGTTTCAAAAAAAAAAAAAAAAAAAGAGAAAAAAGAGTTGTCAAAAAAAAAAAAAAAAAAAAGATGTTGCAAAAGAGTCGGTATATCTCATAAATGTCTGTATACTTTATTTTTCGGTGAGCCACAAAAAAAAAAATCAGAAAATGGGAGTTGAGTTTTTCGTAATCATCTTAAGGGTCAATCCGAAAACACGAGCTGAAACTGGGACCAACCTGTACTTAAAAATTCGTGAAACCCTGGGAGTGAGTCTTAAGGTTCATCTGGTCAGTCTTGATCCTTCACTATGCACAAACCATAACCTCTTGAGCTCTCGAGTATGGCAAAACCTCCTGGGTCTTGGAAATCGTACTTAAGGTTTAAATATCAAGAGTCCTGGTTAGTTGAGAGATAATCTTTGTCATGTAAGACTTAAAGTACTGGTAATCTTCTCTACAATTGGTTCTCACAATATCCGATAATAAACACACCGATATCATCTTAGAAGAAAATCTTCAGCTTAAGATCATTTCTAAATACGGTTTTGCTAGGGACTAGCAAAAGATAGGCATGGGGGTATATGTTTGCACCTCAAAACACGTCTATAATAACGCCTTCTTGTGCTATTTTCTAGCATTAACTATGTATATTATAATCCTGTAGTTGCATTTGTAAAAACGCTTACATGCATGCATTTAATCATGAGAGGAGGAGAAATGAATAAATGGCTTCGTAATTCACATTTTATCTCAAGTGCCTCCTTGAAAATTCCACCTTTTTACTTTTCCTCTTGATTTCTTCTTTTTTCTCGTTCCCGCGGCTGCCTTCTTCTTCCCGCACCCACATGCACACCATGCCTCCTGCAGCAGCCATTCCCTGCGACTGCCACTCCCACGCCATCCCCCCTGCTGCAGCCATGCTTGCAGCCACGCTCTCCTCCTCTATTTAAAGCCACAACCTCTTCCTCGCGAACGGGATGAGACACGCAGTTGCTGCACCAAAACCCGCAGTCCACCTCCTTCCTCCACCGTTTTCCCCTCCCATACGTCTGCCCTCCTTCGAGGAGACACCCGACGAGCAGGAGAACCCACTGTGGTGCTCACCACCACAGTGGGAACACCACCACCCAGCTCTTCAACGAGCAGGTGGGCATGGTGTCTTCTTTTCTTTTCATTTTCATCTCCACGCCATTGCTGCCGCTTCAAGGTCCGAAGCTTGAAGCAGCAGCAGCAGTAGCCAAACCGCAGCGGCGGCAGTAGCAGCAGCTCCCCTCGCTCCTCCGCAACCTTCCCCGCAGGCGCTCAGCCCTCCACGCGCGCCTGCAGGGCACTTCTCCGCTCCGCCCTCTGCTCTATCGCCTCTGCCCTTGCACCCGCGACCGGCTGCTGCGCGCATTGCAGCGGCCGGCCAGGCCCTCTCGCCGCCCCCTGCCAACCTCTGCAACCCTCCGCGACCGACTGCAGACTCCCCGCCACCCTCTCCGAGCACGCCATCGCCCGCTCTCCTTCCTTGCACCCGGCCTGCAGACGCCTCACCTTCTCCGCGCGAAGACGCGCCTGCATCCGTGACCATCAGACGTCGGCAGCCATCTGCAGATGACTCGACCTCCAGACGTCGGGCGCCGCCTGCAGACAACGCGGCTCCAGACGTCTTCCGCCATCCACAGACGTCTTAACTCACGCCATCACCAGCTCTCTCGCCCTCTCTCTCTCTCTGGCGCGAGTACTCCCGCACGCGTCCGCCCTCTCTCCCGCCCTCTCTCTCTCTCTCTCTCTCTCTTTTTACTCACAGCAACACACACACATTCACCGACGCACACACACCTATACCAACACATACACACACACTCACACACTTATAGTAACATATATATATATATATATACATAGTATATCTATATAGTTATGTATACATACATATATATATAATATATATACATATATATATAATATATATACATCTATATACTTATTCATATACTTATATATATATATACTTATATACATATCTATATACATATCTATATACATATATATATATCTATATAGTAATATATATATATACTTATATACATATATATATACATATATATATATATCTATACACCTATATATATAAACACATATATATCTATATATATATCTATACATATATAACTATACATTTATATATATATATATAGATATATTTACTTATATACATACATATGTACATATATTTTCACGTTATTTACTATACGCTGTATCGCGGGAATATCTGCACCAGTTGCTGATATTCCCTGATACACGCGTACAAAAAAAGCGTGGTCCCATACATCATCCATCCTCCATCCACACTCCACGCAGCACCTAGTCGTGTTGGTTACGTCTCTCTAGACGTCGACTGACTCGACATAGTGCTACACTCCATCGTCACCTCCACCCCCACCCCTTTATATATATACTACATATAAATATATATCTATAGCTACTATATTTACTTTCTGTCTGTTAGCTTCCTTCTTAGTAAAAAGATAAAAAAAAGTATAAAAGTGAAAAGATAATCTTTGATTTGCAGGTACCCCGTCTTGCAAGTAGCAAGGTGTGTTTTGAAACTCTGTTTTGGCTAAAAGCCAAGGACACAATTTTGAGGGTGTGCCTCAAGAACAAGGATGACCAGAAAAAAATCTAAATAAGAAAAATACCAAAAACACAATAAATGAACGAAAGAGACGCGTTTTAAGGAAAACGTAGAAACTCGACTTAAACCCCACTTCCCTGAGTTCGACCCTAGGCCTAAAAGCGATAAGATAAAATCAATTAGGCCAGGTTAAAAATTTTGTAAAGAGATGGTTAGGTCTGAATTAGGTTAACCACTATACACATTTCAACGAGGAAAATATCATATTAACAACCTATTCGGGCTGACCCATCACTCTGCCTTTTCCCCGTCAAGAAGTAGAACAACACCTCATGTATCACCCCTGACGCCATGAAAGCCATCACAACCACCGGCCTATCCCCTTGCCACATGCACACAGGCATGTACATCGCGAAGCGTAGCACCACGCTGGATGCTACCCTCCACCGCCTCCCCCAGAAGTTCTCAGGGAGAAGCTTAGGCACGAGGTTGAGAACTATGGCTCCAGTATGACCCCTCCCCTGAGTAGAACCCATGTAGTGGAGGCAAGCAAGGTGAGTGCGAGGTCGAGGATGAGGTAATGTGGGAGTCAAGGAGGAAGCAAAAGACGTACCAGGGATACCGATTCCTCTCTCGATAGAAAGAGATCGATAGAGCGAGAAGTGCAAGCTTCGCATAGGGGAGGAGTGTAATTAAGGGGTTTATCATGGTAGGGTGTTGCTTCTTCTGTTTAGTACTGTTAAGTTGGTGCGATTTGGCGAGGGGGTGGACGGAGAAGGAGGTGAGGATGAAGGAGGGAAAGGGGAGGATGGGGTTTGAGAGGGGCTTAGGCTAAAAGCAATGAGGAAGAGCTTGAGGGCGGTGAGACACGAGGGGAAAGCGGAGAAGCCATGGAGGTGGATGGTGGAGAAGCTGACGGGGAGGCGAAGGAGGGAGATGACAGGTAAGAGGGAGAGGAGGTGAGGGGCTCCAGGGCAGACCCTCCAAGTGAAGTACTAGGAGTAGAAGAGGGTGGTGGTGGTGGCTGCAAAGAAGGTTTGTAGCTTTCCCTCCTCCATTTGTTCCCCTCCTTGTTACATAGTAGGTTAGCTTTTACGACAGAAACCACGTGTATATATATAACCTCACAGGAGCTTAACATACATAATATGTAGGATTGGGGTTTTCCATGGTGCATATATATATCCACTGCAAGCCATATTATATATTATATTATATGCCAACGTTGAATTTACTCAAAGGTCGTGAAGTTGGGGCACTTGCGGTCTCTCGACCAGGGACTACCTCACAAGAGGTAATCTCGTAATCAAATGGAGAGAATATACCCATGTAATTCGCATGTAGTTCTTCGGGATATGTAATCTCATTGAAATGACAGGTGATATATATACTAGATTTAATACATAAAATATAGGACACTTACTTTTTATCCTATGTATTATTGCGAGAGTAAAAAAATTAAAATTGTATCAAAATTTTACCACTTAAAAAACTACTACAACAAAAAGAAAGATAAAAATTAAAGAAGTGCTCATTGTAATGCATAGTGGTTTCAATCGTATGTTTTCATTTTCCAACCGTTGAAAATCAAAATACACTAGTTGAAAATGAAAACACATTAACGTATTTCAGTTTACTTTGGCTCGAAAATGGGTTCTCACTTGAAAAATGGAAAGCATTTTTACACCTACGGGTTTCTGATTTAGGGTTAAGGATAGAAATCACTTTTTAAGTGGAAAATACTTATCATTGGTGAAAACCCACTTTGCATTGATGCAAAACTAATTGGACAACAAAATACACCAGTGTATTTTGATTTTCAACTGGTATATTTTCAATTGGAAATCAAAATACACTGCGCATTGCAAATGCATTACCCCTTGTCTGAAGAAAATTTCTCAAATCCTAATTTAGAAATCCAAAATACACCAATTGAAATTTAAAATACACCACACGTTGCAAAATGCATTGCAACTAACACACCGGTGTATATTTTGATGTTTAGTCGGTGTATTTTGGTTTTCGATAGGTGGAAAACAAAAAATATTGATTGAAGATCAAAATACATCGCATGATGCAAAATGCATTACTCGAAAACCAAATACATCGATTGGAGATCAAAAAATAGTGCACGTTACAAAATACATTGCCCCTTATGCAAAGGAAAATTCTCAAATGTTAATTTGGAAAGGGAAATTTTTTTATCCATCCTCTAGAAAAACAAATTGAGAGAGAGAGGCCGATTGGAAATAAAAATACTCCATGCATTCAAAAATGCACTACGCTTTGTCCAAAGAAAATTCTCAAATCCTAATTTGGGAAACCAAAATACACCGATTGAAAATAAAAAATACATCCCACATTACAAAATGCATTGCCCAACGCATGGTGTATTTTGATTTTTGACTGGTTAAAATCAAAACACATCAGTTGAAAATCAAAATATATTGATGTGTAACTTATGTGGTGAGTGTGATCTATGTTAGATAAAGGCATTCATATATATGCCTCAATAGTAACTGAGAGCATAAATCAAAAATTAAAAAAAATAAATCAATTATTGTCTGATGCAAACAAATGTTTAAGAAAAACAATAACTAAAAAATCAAAACACACCAGTTGAAAATCAAAATACATCAGTATGCAACTTATATGATGAGCGTGACATCTACACTAGATAAAAGTATTCATATATATACCACAATAATAACTGAGTGCGTAAATCAAAAAAAAAAACAAATTACTCATTGTCCGATGCAAACAAACATTTTAGAAAAAAAAATCAACAGTAACTGGTACAGTAACACTTTATTTGAATCCACACAGTGCTTTATGATCTATACTAGTTTGTAACCTACACATCGCCATGGGAGTAAAAGTAGGGTGTCTCATGTATTATTGTTTGGGAGAAATGATCAAAGGTAATAATTCCAGAAAAATTTGGCAGCATATCTGTTTGGTGCGAAATTCATGTTTTAAAAGTTGATTAGTTGTAGTATAGTGCGAAAACACGTCGACAAATAAATTTATGAAACTCTAGTGAGTACCGGGTTATTCGCAGGAAGGCAATCTCGATGTTTAACAGAAGCTTTTCAATAACTAGTTCTAACGGTATTTAAATATGTATATATGTATAAAGAGGCATCACATATCCATAAGATCAAATTTAATTGCATTGATAAAGAGTTTTTCACAATAGAAATTGCTATTCAAAAAGTAGAGATAGAGAGAAAGAGAGAAAGAGAGAGAGAAAATAAAGTGGCAAAGAAAGGATGCCACCTGTGGGATGCTTGTGTGAGATGCGGTAGCACCTTAGATCCAGAGCGCTAGGACGAATTTGTAGAGAAGATGGTAGAAGAGATCTAGAGTTGATGGGAGAGAGAGATTCCAAGTTGATGGTTCAACTAGGGGCCCTAGGACTTCTTTTACAGCTTTTGTGGAGGGCAAAAAGGGTATTTAAGGCCTTAAAACAGTCCAACAACCCCTGGTTGATCAGATCTATTGATCGGGAGATCAATGACTCTGATTTGGCCTCAAAATAGCCTTCAAAAGGCCTTCTACGCTCGGATTTGCTCTGGTGGCGTCACGTGGCAGCTGTTGGAGCATTGGATCAATGATCGCATGACACCGCTTCCTCCTCGCGTGCCCGCTGCAACAACGTCTCTCCACGTTTACACCCCTATAAGGCCCTTTTCAGTTCCTTATCCTCAGCCGTCAGATTGTGACGATTGGACGCCTTACATGCGCTTGCCTCACCTTCCTAATCTTGCAAAATGCATGCAATCACACGTCCACCAGTGGAGAGCTCTAATCGCGCCACATGGTCGGGCCTCTGCGATCTGATCGTGCAATTTTGCTTGCTTATGCTTGAATAACCAATGCTACTTCAATTTCGCATAGCACACGGCTCTAACCTGCATCCCGCGCTTATGTGCGTGTGCATGAGCCAACGCGCTATGCAAACCTTTAGTTAAATATGCTTGTTTGTTTCTATTTATGCTGATCCGATCTGGGCGGGCGACGTGGCACACTTGTGGCCGTTGGATGAAGATCCAATGGCTTACAGTGTGCGGTGAGGTCTTCCTAAATGGGGCGGTGGTGAGGGAGCGGTTGTGGTGGCGCCACGTGGCACCATCACGGTCGTCCATCTTCTTTTCTTTGTATCTGGTGATGTAGACCTCTGTTCAGGCTGATTTTTGCACTGTTGAACTGCGATCGTCGATCCAGATTCATTTGTGCAGTTGGATTTTTCATCTGAGTCTCAGATCTTTGTCCTTTGGTTCCATGATCTTTGTTCTTCTATGGAATGCACACAATGCTCTGGTTATCTGATCAGGATGATTTCAAAACCGTTGGACTCCCATCGTCGTTCTGATCAAATCTGTCCAGTTTGATCTGACATCCACAACTTTGAATCATCTATGATTAAAATCATCTCTCTTTTAGGTCATAAAATGGTGATATTATCTATATGACTACTCAAACTAACTAGTATGTGAATTACGATGCTTATGCCTGCATTGACTCAAAGTTATGCTAGAATATAGCTCAATTCAGGTGTTTTAGGTTGCATGATTGCTGTGCAATCACACCCCCATGCCTAAATCTTGCTAGTTCCTTGTAAATGAAAGATTGAATGCAAAGTGGTCCTACATGATAGATTTCTGTCAAGAGTTTGACTAGAGATTTATGTCTTTTGTTTTCATCCAATACTTTAGTAATCTAAATAATCATGAATGTGTTTTGTTGTAGTCTATACAACGGATCCAAGTGAAAAGTCAATCCACATCTAAAGCTCATACTTCACCCTTAGTAAAAATCTATTGGGATAGGCAAACTTCTCCCCTAGGGGTTATGAAGTAATCTGTAAATTCAACCCTGGCTTTTGGGTTAGGTAGAAGATTTTTGAGTCACGTGGATTTATTTTTGGTGGCTCACACTCATTTCGTGCTACATATAGACTAATACTTTAGAACCTAGATTTCCAGATTGTTAAATAATTCAACTCAGAGAGAGGCGAAGAAACTGTGCTCTCTTTAGTTCCTTTGTACGCGTTCTCTTTCCTTCTCTCTCATTTACTTTTCTTTCTTTCTGAGCTCACAATCTCACTAGATTTAACAGTATATTTGGTGGTCTCTACTGGCACTAACACTTTAATTAGGTTCTGATAACTCTATGACTAAGTCAGAATTCCTCAGCCCATATTTAGGTGGCCAGAAATACAGAAAAGTAGGTCAAGACTCTATTTAGTGGATCATGAGGGTGATGGGTGTTGTTGCCTCAATACACTTGAAATAAAGTCTAAAAACACTAATAAACTCTTTTTTTTCTTTTCTTTTCTTTTATGCTTTTTCTTTCTCTCTTTTCTGCTCTTTTTTTTGTATATGTATATTAATTTTTTTCTCTATGCATAGACATATATACCTCTTTTGTTTCTTTTTCTTTTGCATCCAGACATCTACTAATGCAACACAGTAACACATACGACTTTTATTCACCAGGCATTATTCGGGAATATGGGTGTTCAAGAGGATATTGGGTGGCTTATTTGGTATAAGTGCCTATTCTTAGCACCAGGAAGGGAATGGATAAGACAACGTATTTTTGACCTTGATATCAAAACCCTCCTTCAGTCGAGAATTCTGTAAAGGATAGTCGTGACCATCCACCTTAGTTATAGTTTTATCAGAACCCGTTCTCTACATATTTTGCCTTATTTGGTGGCTCTCAAAATATGTTCGCACTAAGAACTTGTACGTAGAAATCGAGAGCGAAAACTATGCTTAACTCCAAGTATCATTATCTCATTATCCAGAGTTTAAGATTCCTCATACCAGCCTTAGAGCACCAGTAGACTTTCTACTCTCACCTCACACTGTTTGTTGGATCTGTTAGAAGATAGTTTGCCTGACTCCCTAATTGCTGTCCAAGGGCTTAGGAGAAGAAGCACTACTTCTTCTCGACAAACTAAAGATGTTTATCGATCTTCATAGAGGGTCCATTGCAAATTCTACATGTAACTGTGAAATTGTACTGGATTCTAAACTCAGGAATCAACTTAAGAATAAATCCCTAATAAAACTTTAATAAAATTTTTTATGCCTAAATGCATTTTTTTTGACAAAAGAAATAAGACATGCAATGTCCACCCCCCTATGCCTATTCATTACAATGTCCTCATTGAAATGTATGCATGAAAATCAAAATATAATAAGCAAGATGAGGGGTTATCACTTGACTATTCTTGTTGATCCAAGTCAACATGGATGTAGAGGATGCAGAGCTACCTGTAATAAATACTAGGTTGCCTCCCAGTTAGCGCTAAGGTTAACATCATTTGTCGAACTTAAACCCAAAAATAAATGATCAGATAAATAGGTTGAGTCAAGATTAAAATGAAGATGTGATCATTTAATGCAAGGATCAGTGATTTACAGATGCGGATCAACTGTTGGTGAATACCAAGCACAAAAGGTCAGAAAAATAAAGTGAATAGGCTTGAAACTATTTGCAGCTAGAGAGAAATATTAGTGCGGGTGCCATAGTGGAAAGTAAATAATGGCAACCTTAAGAAGTGATGCATGAGGAAGGCAGATGAGGTGGATATAGGGTGGTTCATGGGGAATACATCATATTAGTTCTGAAAGTGATGGGAAATGAAATGAGGAACCCGAGTGGTGTAGTCTAAAATTGAATAGGGAGCCACTTCACAAGTCAAGTTAGCTATGGATGGATGTCGAGTAGGTGAGTCAAATAAGATCCAGTAGTCTATCTCAATAGTTCCAAACTTATCAGAGTCGTCAATCTTATCCCAAGGGTGATCAACAGTCTCATTTGAGTTGCCCAAATCTTATTTTAATTCATTTTTCCTTAGAACCATATGATCGGGGTTTGGATTAGTCAACACCTTAAATACTTTTTGGACTATATCTTCTGAGGGAACATCTTCTTGTTTCTCATCAATCAAGTCAAATTCTTCCAAATCCCATGATTCAGCTAAAGTTTTTGCTTCCTCAGATAGATCCTCATAAGTCATCCCCAGTAATTCTACAATTTCGTGAACATCTTTTTCATAAGGGGATTGTCTATTTTGTTCAATCTCGAGATGTTGGGGATAAGGGTCATGTTTTTCCTCAGGACTCTAGTGGATGGGGACAGAAAGGTGTGGATTAGCTGAAATAGAAGTGAAAGTAGATTTGGCTTGTATATGGGAATAATCAGTATCGCCAAATCCAGATATCGAATCATTTAAGCATATTTGATCATGGTAATCCTCAGACAAGATTTCATCAGAGCCATCCAACCATGCTTGGCTGGGAGTGTCATTGTTCCCAATCTTTCTTTCTTCTTGATCTTGCTCTGATTCTCCCAAATCATCCATGTAATCCAATTGTGTCTTTAAATATAAAAGACTCATACTCCAGCTCACTATGATTGGCTCCTCAAAGTAGAATGGTTGCAATTGAGGGCCTAAATCAAGATGTATTTCTTCAAGTAGTCTTCCTCTACAAAGTCAGTTTCTGGGATATCAAATCATTTATTAGTTCATCTATAGGCCTGGGTAGGATCTGTTCTACATAATCACAGGGTTGGTGGTTGGGCATAGTGTATGTAGAGGTTGGGATTGGATAAGATGTAATACTTATGGTTGGATCCTCAACCTTGAGTGGCTTACCACCAACTTGTTTCATACTAGGACCAGTTTTATCACATTGTGCTTTCTGGATTCTATTAAGCTATTTTGTTAGATTATCTATGTTTCTTTTATTAGCTTCTCTCATCCCTTGCACTACTTGGAGTAATTCAGTGATCTCAGGATCACCGCCATGGTTAGGGATTTGATCAGGCTTAGGATAATAATTTCTAGGATTTCTTTCCTCAATTGTATTAGAATATCTTTCTTCTGAATACCTAGGGTAAGAATCATATTCTTGGTTGGTTGGTGTAGGGTTATTTCAATGAGAAGGTGAAGTTGTTTGGGTGGAATTAGGATAATTTGAAAAGTGATTTTGAGGATAGGATTAATATTCTAGGTATTGGGATTCTGAGGCATCTCCCTGATCCAGGGAGAGATGAGTCTAGCTAAATCGGTCAAGATAGTTGGTCATGCCAATCAGGTGTTGGTCCTGCATGGAGACTGTCTTTTGATGTTGTAGAGATACTTGATATCTAGCGATTCATGTGGGATTCAAGGTAGGCCTGTCTATGCCTAGGGAATATGAGGTGTAGGCAAGGGAATTAAGTCCTGGGTGTTGAGGAGAGTTCTCCCATCCTGAAGAAGTTGAAGTAAGGGAAGGGTTGGGATAGGGAGAATAGTGTGAGGCAAAAGAGTATGGGTCCATGGTTTCCTCCTTAATTAGTTCTTCCTCATGGGCTATTGGAATGTATTCAAAAAAATTAGGTCTTCTCCTTAGTTTACTCTCTAAAGGTGGTACCAAGTCAGGGTTCAGAGACCCTTTAGCATCTATGTACTAGAAGAAAGTTAATAGATGAGAGAGAAAAGACAGATGACAAAATTCCCCACCCTTTCAATACAAGTAATCAAACTAGTCCTTATAGTGTTAACCCTAAATAGACTTAATCTTGGTTCCCCAAAACACGATTGGGTTAAGTCAACATTTGAATTACTTGGCGGGCCAGAAGGGTGGGACCCCTTAGGACGCCCCACATGGTGGGACACTACTAAAGGTTAACGTAGTTACCACACCGACCTTTCTTATCACCAGTGGGTCCAAGTAGACAAGGCCTTGACCTTAGTCCAATCTAGTTTCAAGTTCCCAAGTCTATTAGTCCTACTTAGGGCACGTCTACTCAGTTTTAGGTGTGGGTTTGATGTGCTTTATGAATATGATGGGTGTTAGGGGGGTGTTTTCCCTTAAAATTGATTTTGAAATGTGTGAAGTGCTCAGGCAAACAGGGTTCACAAGCAATTTCTTATGATAATGTGTCATTTAAGATTCAAATGCTTATGTTAATGAATTTTAGGGTTCACAAATAATTTCAATCAAGGTCCTGATGAGGCATACAAAGAGTTTTGCATATCTCAATTTGTTTGATAGATTTCCTTTAAGTATGGAAATGCAAGTGTGCTCTATCCTTAGCGTGAAACCCTAAGCACAGATTATTCTACATGATTCTTTTAGGTCCAGATGAGTGGTGCGACCCAATCAATTGGTCCTTATTGCACCACTAACTAGTCACTCACAAAATATTTTTTCAAGAATTTTACTGCATGTTTTCTATTTTTTTCAGATTTAAACTGTAGTAGGGGTTTCGTAGTCTGTTTTGATCCCAAGTTGGTGATTAGATAATTCCTGTAATCAAACATGCAAGAAATAATTTTTTCATATTTTTCCTAAATTTTTTACTATCTCGGAAATTCAGTGTTTCAAATTTCAAGTCAATTAGAGTTGTATAAAAATTTCTATGATATTTTGAACTCTGAAAAATTAGGAACAATAATCGTATTCATAACAGATTAGTGCGCGAATTTTTAAAATTTTTATATAACTCTAATTTATGCAATTTGGATATGTTGTTCCCGACTTTGAAATCTACGACTATTAAACATTTAAGAATTTTGGGATGTGCGGATCTCCATGAATTGAATTTTTAAGATAAAGTTTTATTTTATCTCGAAATCAAGAGAAATTTCTTTTTCTTTTTTTTTTAATAAGTAAACAAATTCTAACTAATCCTAGGGTTCAAGCAAATCCTAGATCTAACTAATCTAAACTACGGGTACTTACCTGAGGTTCAAACTTGCACTTTCTTCGCAGTTGTGTTTGGTTTAGATTTCTTCGTTTCTTGCACACAGGAAATAAACGAAAGAAGTAGCGAGTTAGAAATCTCAAATTTGCATCAAAGAAAGCTTCAAAAATTTTAATTGCCTCCCCGACAACGGCGCCAACTTGTTTGGCGTGTAATTCGCATTTTAAAAGTTGATTAGTTGTAGTATAGCACGAAAACATGTGACAAATAAATCTATAAAACTCCAATGAGTACCAGGTCATTTGCAGGGAGGAAATCTCGATTTTTAACAAAAGTTTTTCAATAACTAGTTCTAATGGTATTTATATATGTATATATGTATAAAGAGGCATCAGATATCCATAAGATCAAATTTAATTGCATTGATAAAGAGTTTTTCACAATAGAAATTGCTATGCAAAAAATAGAGATAGATAGAGAGAAAGAGAGAAAGAGAGGGAGAGAAAGAGAGAGAGAGAAGAAAGTGGCAGAGAAATGATGTCGCTTGTGGGATGTTTATGAGAGATGTGGCAACACCTCAGATCCAGAGCGCTGGGACGAAGTTGCGGAGGGACGGAGAATTGCATAGAAGACGGTAGAAGAGATCTAGAGTTGATGGGAGAGAGAGATACTAAGTTGATGCTTCAACTAGGAGGCCCTAGGCCTTCTTTTATACCTTTCGTGGAAGGAAAAATGGGTAATTAAGGCCTTAAAACCATCCAACAACCCCTAGTTGATCAGATTCATTGATTGGAAGATCAACGACTTTGATTTGGCCTCAAAATAGCCTTCAAAAGGCCTTCTATGCTCGGATTTGCTCTGATGGCAACACGTGGCAGCCACTAAAGCATTGGATCAATGATCTTAAGGCCCCGCTTCCTCCTCGCACGCCCACTGCAACAACATCTCTCTGCATGTGCACTCCCGTAAGGCCCTTTTCAGCACCTTATCCTCAGCCGTCGGATCGTGATGATCGGATGGCTTACGCGCGCTTGCCTCACCTTCCTAACCTTGCAAAATGCATGTAATCACGTGTTCACCTCCGGAGGGCTCTAATCATGCCACGTGGTCACGCCTTTGCCCTCCGATCGTGCAATTGCGCCTGCCCACTCCCACACAGCTAATGCCGCTTCAATTTCACGCAGCACACGGCTCGAACCCACATCCCACACTTATCGCGGGCGTGAGCCAACATGCTCTGCGAACCTTTAGTTATATATGTTTGTTTGTTTCTATTTATGCTGATCTGATCTGGGCGAGTGACGTGGCACACTCGTGGCCATTAAATGAAGATCCAACAGCCCACACTGTGTGGTGTGGTTTTCCTAGATGGGGTAGTGGTGAGGAAGTGGCTGTGATGGTGCCATGTGGCACCATCGTGGCCGCCCATCTTCTTTTCTTTATATCTGGTGATGTAGAACGTCGATTGGGTTGATTTTTGCATCGTTGGACTGTGATCATCAATCTGGATTCATCTGTGTGGTTGGATTCTTCATCTAAGACTCAAATATTTATCCTTTGGCTCCATGACCTCGGTTCTTCTATGGAATGCACACGATTTTGTGGTTGTCTGATCAGGACGATTTCAGAACTGTTGGACTCCTATCGTTGTTCTGATCAAATCTGTCCGGTCTGATCTGACATCCACGACTTTGAATCATCTGCAATTAAAATCATCTCTCTTTTAGGTCATAAAATGATGATATTATATATATGGCTACTCAAACTAACTAGTATGTGAATTACGATGCTTATGCATGCATTGACTCGAAGTTATGCTAGAATCTAGCTCAATTCAGGTGTTTTAGGTTGCATGGTTGCTGTGCAATCAATATCCTCTATTCTAGTGTGTTGTCATGAGTAGCTGGAGTGTAGTTGTGTGAAGGGGTGAAACCAAAAAAATGGTGAAGAGTGGAGGAGGGTGTATAAATAATTAATTATGTAAAAATAAAAAAATTTGATATTATGGTAATTAAGAAAAAGAGAGAAAAAAATTCCTATTTTGAGTTACATGATTATTCCAAAAAAAATATAACCTAACCAATTAAAAATATGCATTCTTCAATGGAAAATAATTAGAAAATAGCGTAGAATTAATTGTTACCTTTATACAAGTAGAGTCCTACTTTCTTTCATGGCATTAAATTCTTTTATTAACTCATTTTTGCTAAATTTTTTGATAATCTCCTTTTTTATACATGTTTTCCAGGTTTGTTATTAGCGGATACTTGTTGAGCACATTATTTTAGAACAACATAATAATTCGACTCTTTTTTCTTCTTTTGAAGCTGAAATTTTCTCTAACATAAACTCAGTGTCTATACAAATGTAAAATATGTTCAAAGAAAAAGCTATAATACCACGAACATGTCCTTGCAATAAATTAAAGTAAAATAACTTTTATAGCATCTGTATATCTTTTGTAAGCAAATGGATGAGATGGCATGGCATAAACTCTTGCCTTTTGACCACTCCTTTGTAGCCTCTACCAAGAAAGAAATAGAAAAAAGAAAGCAAAGTCACATGGGATTGGGATTGAATGGGGAAAAAGGACCATTAAGGATGGTTGAAAAATTGTGGAAAATAAAGTATGTCTTACCATCTTAGAGATGGTTGGAGTTGAGGAATAATGACAAAGGATAGCAAAAGAGAAAGAAATTAACAGGAATGGTAGTGTTCTCTACATCCACACATTGGTGATGCTTATGGTTTCCTTTCAGAATATTTTCTATTCTTGCCCCAATTTTTTGAGCCAAATGTATGGAGGGGCCAATATAAATCTTGCCTTGCATATAAAAGGAATTTTGAAAAAAAAAAGGAGGGGCTATTGGCCCCCCAAGACATGTGTTGGATTCATCGCTGGTAGTGTGCCATCTTCCCTAAAACATATACCTATAAGGAAATCACTTGTGAGAAAAATATATATCAAGCTTTAGTGGGTACACCATAGTTGTACATTGGCAACGAATTTACAATCATAATGCGAGGATAGCCTGTGACATAGTATTTGTCACAAAAGAAAGGTTGTGGGTACACCCCCACCACGTAGCATTTGTGACAAAACAAAGGTCCCTCATAGATGATGTTACATCCCATGTTTACAACACATCAAAAAAAATTGAGGGCCTATGAAACACGAGAAAAAAGTGATTGACATATAATAGAGAAATTACATTACCATTTGGGTAGGTAATGCCCATGTTTAGGAAGTTTGTATGTAATGATCAAAGGAAAGAAGTGGTAATTAGCCATTTGAACATGCAATGTTGAATTGATAAAAAAAGTGATTGGGAAAGCGAGTATGCTAATGAAATTCCTACAAAAGAAGGAAATGGATAAACAAAAAAAAAAAAGCTGTAATCTCATATACCTTCTGTAATTGACAATAACAATGATTCTAAATTTGGAATTAAATCTTCGATGAATTTGTTACCTTTCTTTTATTACTTGTTCATGTATGGCTAACAAATACATGAGATATATGTTTTGACAACTTCATTGAATTGGGAAACCCTTTGCTATATTTATGGTGCTTTTTTCATATATAGCATGCTTTGCACTTTTTTTCCCTTTTTAGTGGGGGTGAGGATAAGGATTGTGAAAATCTTGTTTAGAGGATGGTTCAATGATGACAAATTAAGCCAAGTTATGCACAACCCTACTAATGAGCATGTAAAGCATTAAACATGTGCTTCACTATCTAAAAAGGAACAATTAATCTTAGGTTATTCCTACCCCCCAGAAAAACTTCAAGCTCAGTGTTTACTCTATTGGAGATGTAATCCTTCCCAATTGATAGAAAATCAACAACAACTTTTGCTATTTTCTTCAATGGTGCACCAATTTATTTACAATTCAAAATGCAACCAACTGTTGCCTAATCATCCACTGAAGCAAAGTATCATGTCATCATAAACACTTCTGCCTATTCAATATTTAACCCTCGAACAATTTATTGCAACAATGTTGGTGCCAAATACATGACTGCAAATCCTATCTTCCACTCACATACTATACATGCCAAAATTGACTATCATTTTGTCCACGATCATGTCACTGATAAAGAGGTCTTTATGTGGTACATTCTCACTCAATTGCAGATTAAGGATAACTTAAGAAAGCCACTGCCTGCAAGAAGAATTCAGTACTTGAGAGGCAAATTTCATGTTCATAAGAAGACATCAATTTGAGGGGGCATATTAGGGAGAATGTAGTGGCCGTTGTGTCGACCGAACCGTGACTAGTCTTTTGTTTGTTCTTATTATAGAATGTCGTTGTGGTACAGATAAATTAGCTACGGTTTGTCATCATTGCCACTATTACAATTTTACTTAGAAATGTTTTTCTTCCGAGGTCGAACTCAGGGAGCTACTAGAATTCTCGAAGTACAATGCTTCTTTATTACAAAAATAAGAGAGGGAGAGAGGGAGAACTAGATTTTGTTTCTTGGCTTTTTCTTCTCTTCTCTCTCTCTTTGCTTGTCATCTTTTTCTTCTCTTCTTCACAGTTCTTGATCTTCTTCAGTTCTTCTTCTCTTCTTTGTCTTCTTTCTTTCTTCTTCTTTCTTCCTTCTTCCCTTTTCTTTTCTTTTTCTTCTTCTTTGCTATGTCTGCAGAGCTACATCCATCATCTGATTTCTCAGTCAAACGACTTAAGTGGTGTCTGCTACAGTGCTTCCTTTGTGCTTCTCCTTCTTCTTCTTCCTGCGGTCTTCTTCTTCCTTCTTCCTTGTCCTTCTCCTTCTTCCTTGGTC
This sequence comes from Thalassia testudinum, assembly GCA_037157565.1. Taxonomy (NCBI): domain Eukaryota; kingdom Viridiplantae; phylum Streptophyta; class Magnoliopsida; order Alismatales; family Hydrocharitaceae; genus Thalassia; species Thalassia testudinum. The sequence goes on from JAZHRO010000014.1 coordinate 20,318,232, forward strand.
TTCTTCTCTCGCACCCTGTCCCTGCACAAAGAGAAAAACCTACACTATCCCTCTACCCGCACATCTCTCTCTCTCTATAAACCACTCACAGGATGCTCTCCCAGAGCCGTGGGTAATCGGGTCGGGTTTCATGCCCGTGACCAAGCGTACCGGCATGTTTGGTACGTGAGGAGTGCGCAAGTAGTGTCGGGTCAGGTCCGCCGGATCCGCGTGATGAGCTCGCGGACCGGGCGGGTGAGTAGGTGCGGGACCTCACCCCAGTGCTTTCAGAGGCAACCAGTAGAAAACACAAAAACAATTTATACTGCTGCGGGGTTTGGAAAACTCACGATGTGGGACTATCCTCTGCGCTCTTTTCGCATGCACGTGGAGCTGCTTCACCCGCCGGAGGCCCTTTTCTGTGGCTGGAGTGCACGTGGAGCTGCTTCAATGCAACGTCAATGGCGGCTGGGCGTCGAACCTGCCAGACAAGAAAAGGGCCTCTTGGCCTAATCAGATCAGCGGGGGACCTTCGCCGTGGCACGGCGAAGGTGGTGCAAGGTGTAGCAGGTCGTGGGGCGGCATTTGGCTGCAGGGCTAGGTCGGACAGCGACCGGAAAAATGGGTCTGATCGGGGGAGTGTGGTGGGGGTGTGGAGCGGCAGTGGGTGGGCGGAGGATGTTCAGCGTGTTGATGCGGAGGTTCTGTGAGGGTCGACGAGGCGTGTGGGGCTGCGGAGCGATGGGAGCATCTCGCCGGAGGGTGGCCAGAGACGAGGAAGGTGATGGTGGACAGGAGCGGTCGAGGGTTAATTGAATGAAAGACAGTGAGTCAAAGAAAGAGGGGGAGATGGGGAATAGTTCTGACCTAATTACGGGGACGAAGGGGCCGGAGCAGGGCGACAGTCGTATCGACTGTCGCCGGAGAAGAAATACCCAGAGGGGGAGGGCGGCGGCGAGGAAGAGAGCAGAAGGGCGCGCGCTGGGTACGGCGCTACGCAGGAAGAGCAGGTGAAGGTGGCTCTGCTGCTGGTATTGCAGCAGAGCGACGAGACGGAGGACAAGGAGCCGCCGGAGCTAGTGGGTTTCTGCCGGAGTGGGAGGAGAGGAAAGGTGGGGGTTTTTCTCCATCAGGACCGAGCTGCCCCCATCGGCTGGTGACGCTGGTCCTTATAAAGGCGAAGGCGGAGGGGTGGGCGCAGGGAGGCGACATGCCTCCCTCGCCGGAGAGTGTTCGGAATTGCAACCCATACCTTCCGCGCGTTTGTACGGAATGTGTGGGCAACGACAGAGGTCAAGGTGGTGTCCCTGTGACAGCAGGCGTCGCAGGGAACACCTGGTTCAACTGGCAGGTACCCTCCCTCACCCTGCGCGGCGCTATGCTCCGCGCAAAGTCGCCGGAGCATGGCGCTGCTCAGAGATTTGCAGGAGGGACATATATGGAAAGAACGACGAAGAACCTTGGGGCCAAAATGTAAGGGTTTCGAAAGTTGAGGGTGAAAAAGTAATAGATGAGGACCAAAATGCAAAGTTGGTCAAGAAGGTCTCATCTTAGGTTCAAGTTTTTATGCATGACTAAATGGGACCTAAGGATTCTAATGGTGAATTTTATTTCTAGGTCAGACCTTATTTGACTGGCAAATTTACATAAAAACCCAAATTAAATCATTAATTGGGCATGGTTCTCAATGTAGGTCAAAATGGGTTCCCAAGGCCAAATTGAAGGTTCTAAACCCTAGAGATTATTTTTCTATGAATTTTAGAGGGTTTATTCGATTTTTACTTTGCCTCGAACCTCGTGAATTGAAGTGGGTTTGTTTTAGGGTTACAGAGTGTCATTTAATTCCTTGGAGTTGCTGTAGCCCTTGTTGGATCAAATCACCCCACTTTCCTTCTTATTAGGTTAATTTGACCTATGTTTGGATCTTGAGTTACCCTGTTTACTGATTGTGTTGGTGAAATTGCATTTTTACCCCTTATGACCTGTTTTCTTCACAAACTCAGAATTTTCTGAGTCAAGCCTTTCTATGAGTTATGTAGGAGCTTTTTCTTACATATCTAGGTTAGATTATGCTAGTTAGGGTTCATGATGTGATTCTCATCATACCCCCATGCTTACCTTTTGCTAGTCCCTTAGCAAAAACTTAAGGTTTTAACCTTTGTTCTAGACCATGATGTTTTTAATAACTTCAGATAAGTGCTTTTTCATTTGAACTTAGATTAAGTTAGAATGCTGACCATAAGCCTAAAAGGTACTCTAGTACCAAACAAGATCCAAATCTTTCCAGCCTCAGCCTCAGTCCTTAGCAAAGGTTTTTAAGGCCCACAAGAACTAACCTAAGGTCTATTGGACTTTGTGGTTAAAGCACCCGTGCTCGAAATGATTTTAGCCCTGGCTCAGTTCGTAGTGCGTTTTGTAAGAGAGAGAGATAGAAAATTTTCCTGTTTGGAGAGTTTTCTCTCTCTTTTTCTTTTTAATTCTAGCTTAGGATTGGCTTTTCAACACGGTCTGTATCATATTCCTTGCTCCCATCATCAATACTCAAGGGTTCTTGGTAATCGATGCTTCGAGATAGCACCGCCCATGGCAACCCCCGGAACCCTGGCTATTGAGATTTTGAGATAATCCCATCCATGGTGTTCCGTGGCCAAATCCAGACCCTGGCAATTGACACTTCGTGATAATGCCATCCATGGAATCTGAACCAGCAGAGTGCTTACATGCCCCCAATAGGATATGTAAATATCCTAAGAGACAAGCACCGAGGAGATGATATTTTGTTACGTATCTTCGAGGGGAATTTCCCACCTCTCCGCACTGGGAACTCGTCCAAGTCAACTTGTGTTGATCGGCCGCTCCTACTCTAGGTGTACTTTTCATAATTTTGTGACTCTTCTGCGTGATTTTGATTTTTACACTTACTGAACCAGGCTGTGTGTGAGGTTAGGGTGCTTAGGTTACTGAGTCCCGTAAACCAAGAGTTAGTTAATGAGGTCAAATACTCCCTAAGCCTTGGACCTAATACTTAAGCTTTTCATTTTCCTCAACCTCTTGAGGAATGTCTAGATCTTAATGGGTACTAAGAGTCTATCCAAGAATGCCTAAAGTTTGCATTCTTACTAATCTCACCATGCATGCACTTTTCATTTCTTTTCTTGAATAAGGTCTAGAACTTAGGTCAATCCCTTAGTTTCTTACTAATGACTATCACTCTTTTCTTTCATTTTTGTGCACCTTTTTCATTTTGTTTCTTTTCCTTCTCCCACAAAATTTCCTTTCTCCTCTTATTCACTTATTCTTTTTCAAATTTTTTTTTTAATTTTTATGGTGTTTTTGGCATATGTGAATTTTTTTGTTTGAAACCTTTTCTTACAAGTTTTGCACTTTTATACCCCCCCATGCCTAAGGTTTGCAATGTCCTCATTGTGACTTAGGGGATTTTTATTTACTTAGTTCATTACTTAAGACAGATGTTTTGATGAGTGAATGGGTCAGGATGAATTTTGCGAACGATTTCTAATCTCAGATGCAAGCATCTAAGGTGGAGTCGGCTGTCTATAAGGGCGAATCTTAAGTGCACAAAGGTGTGAAAAAGGGTTTAGATTTTCAGGAAAATGACAGGCTGCCTCCCGTTAAGAACTGAGTTTTACGCCATCGGCTGGGCGTAATAAGCTCAAGGGGAATGGAGGATATAAGATGATTCATCAGAATCAGTAGAAGTCACATCAATGAACGGCTTGAGTCTCTGACCGTTCACGATGAAATGTTCGGAATCATGGCTGAGTGGACTGATTTTGATGGCTCCATTTCCAAAAACCTGTCGGACTAAATATGGTCCGACCCACTTGGATCGCAGCTTTCCAGGGGAAAGTTTGAGTCGGGCATCAAAGAGTAGGACCTTCTGACCAGGATGAAAGATCTTTCTCGAGATATGCTTGTCATGGAAGGCTTTAACCTGCTCCTTGTAGATTCGCGAGTTCACATACACGTCTAGGCATAATTCATCGATCTTGCTGATTTGAAGTTTTCTGTGGGTTCCAGCCTTCGAAAGATCTAGATTACAGTTCTGTATTGCCCAATAATCCTTATGCTCTAGTTCTACGGGAAGGTGACATGCCTTCCCACATACCAGTCTAAAGGGAGACATGCCTAATTGAATTTTGTGGGCGATCCTATAGGCCCACAATGCTTCTGGAAGTTGGGACGACCAGTCCTTTCTGTCAGGCCGAACAGTGACCTGCAGGATTTTCTTGATCTCCCGATTTGATAGCTTAGCTAGACCATTAGATTGGGGATGGTAAGGAGTAGAGATTCGGTCAGACACCCCGTATTTGGTCATCAGCAACCTAAACTGAGCATTTGTGAAATGGGTCCCCCCATCAGAGATTATAGCACGAGGAATCCCGAACCTTGAGAAAATGTTTTGATGAATGAATTTGAGAACGATTTTGTGATCACAGGTTTGGGTCGGTATGGCTTCGATCCATTTGGACACGTAGTCCACAGCAAGCAGAATGTATTTGAAACCATCTGAAGCAAGAAAGGGGCACATAAAATCAATCCCCCAAACATCAAAGATTTCGCATACGAGAATCGGCTGCAAAGGCATCATGTCACGGCGGCTCATGTTGCCCAAAGTCTGGCAACGATTGCATGCCTTGCAGTGACTGTATCGTCTTTGAACAACGTGGGCCAGTAAAATCCACACTGGAGGACTTTTGATGCGATTTTATGCCCAGAGAAGTGGCCACCGCATGCCTAGTCATGGCAGAAAGAGAGAATATTGTTGATTTCCTCCTCCGGGACACATCTCCGGATGACTTGATCAGCACCTATGCGGAAAAGGTACGGGTCTTCCCAGATGTAATACTTGGCATCAGAACGTAATTTGTCTTTCTTGGCCTTCGACCAATTAGACGGGATCTGATGAGATGCCAAGTAGTTTACTATATCAACAAACCATGGAAGTCTAGTACCGATAGTCAGCAGGTGTTCATCAGGAAAATGTTTCCTGATGGGTCCGGAAGGGTTGATAATCTCAGAAGGAAGACGGGACAGATGGTCGGCTACCACATTCTGCCTTCCCACCTTGTCGTGAATCTCAAGATCGAATTCTTGCAATAGCAAGATCCAACGAATTAGTCGGGGCTTCGCGTCTTTCTTGGCAAGGAGATGCCTTACAATCATGTGATCCGAGTAGATGATGACATGGGAACCCAGGAGATACGATTGAAATTTTTCAAGGGCAAATACTACGGCTAGCAGCTCTTTCTCCGTAACCGTATAGTTACGCTGAGTCTCGTCAAGTGTCTTGCTAGCGTAGTAGATGACCACGAGTTTTTCGTCAGCTTTCTGCCCCAGGACCTCTCCTACAGTGAAATCAGACGCATCGCACATGATGTCAAAGGGTTGAGACCAGTCAGGGGATTGTAGGATAGGTGCCTGGGTGACTCGGTCACGAAGGTTTTCAAAGGCTAGTGTTCATTCCTTGGAGATTTCAAAGGGTACATCCTTAGAGAGAAGAGAAGTCAAGGGGCATGCGATTTTCGAGAAATCAGGAATGAAACGATGGTAAAAATTGACGTGCCCCAGAAAAGAACGGATGTCCCTGATCGAGCTAGGCATAGGAAGGCGAGAGATCAGATCAACCTTAGCTTAATCTACTTGGATGTCTTTTTCCAAAATTAAATGTCCCAGGACAATTCCCTAAGGCACCATGAAATGGCTCTTTTCCCAGGAAAGAACCAAATTCACATCGATACACCGCCTGAGTATTTGGACCAAGTGTTGGAGGCAATCGTCAAATGATGCTCCAAAAACTGAAAAGTCATCCATGAAGACTTCCAGATAGTCACCTACCATATCTGAGAATATGGCAAGCATGCACCGCTGAAAAGTAGCGGTGCATTGCAAAGAGCAAAAGGCATCCTTTGGAAAGCGTATGTTCCGAAGGGGCAGGTGAACGTGGTCTTTTCTTGGTCCTCAGGATGGATTGCCACCTGGTTGTAACCGGAGTACCCGTCAAGAAAGCAGAAGAACCTATTTCCTGCTAGTTTCTCGAGAATTTGATCAATGAAAGGTAGTGGGAAATGATCCTTCTTCATGGAGGAATTGAGTCGGCGGTAATCTATACAGACTCTCCACATGTTGGCTAATCGGGTAGGAATGACTTCTCCGATTTCAATCGTTATAGTGGTGAGTCCTGCCTTCTTAGGCACAACTTGAATTGGGCTCACCCAATGACTATTGGAGATCGGGTAGATGATTCTGCCATCTAACCACTTGATGATCTCCTTTTTCACGACCTCTTGCAGATTGGGGTTCAAACGTCTCTGCATTTCACGAGAAGGTCGTGCGCCCTCTTCTGAATAGATATGATGAGTACAATAAGAGGGACTTATTCTAGTCAAATCATCGAGATTCCACCCGATGGCTCTGCGATGTTGCTGGAGGACAATAATCAGACGGGATTCCTGTTCGGGATTGAGGTTGGAATTGATAATCACAGGAAGGGTTTGATTAGAACCCAAAAAGATGTATTTCAAGTGAGCAGGAAGGGGCTTTAGCTCGAGGATGGGGTTATCAGCAGTGGCGGGTGGTTCAGAATAGACGTGAGGTTCAAGGGTAGGAGTTACTGGGTTGTCCAAATCTGGATTCGACTCCTCTACTTGCGGGTCAAGATCTTTCTGCGGTTGATGAGGTATAATCAGGTCATTCTGGAAGTGTGTTTCATCAACCAAAGCCCTAATGTCACAAATCTGTTCGATGACACCGCAATTAATTCCTTGTTGGGCCTTAAATATATCAAATTTCAGGGTTTGATTCCCAAATTTGTGCTCTATTTGGCCCTCCTCACAGCTAATGTTGGCTCTAGCAGTAGCCAAGAAAGGTCTCCCTAAAATGATTGGTGTATCCCTAGGGTTCTCAGGTGCATCCATGTCTAAGACTATGAAGTCTACAGGAAAGTAGAAATCCCGTACCCTCACAATAACATCCTCGAGAATCCCTTTTGGTGACTTTATAGATCGATCTGCTAATTGTAATGTCACCTCAGTTGGTTTTAGCTCAGATTCTTCAAGATGGTCAAGTAAGGATGTGGGTATCAGATTTATGGAAGCACCCAAGTCTAGCAAGGCTCTATCAAATTGGGTATCACCTATCTTGCAGGAAATCAGGGGAGTACCAGGATCTTTAGCCTTGGGTGGGAGTCTACTTAGGATTACAGAGCTGGCTTGCTCTGACAGAACAATTGGACTCCCACTCTTGGTTCACGGCTTACGCTAGGGTGTACACACATTCTTTAAGAATCATGCGTAAGCCGATACGTGGCGGATTGCATCCATCAAGGGAATGTTTATGTGAACCTGCTCAAAGAGCTTGACCAGGTCTTCCTCAGGTGCCATGGGCTTGGTAGTCTTCTTTCCCTTGGTCAAGGCCTCGGTGATGAGAACCTCATCATGAGCCATAACTAGCTCATTTTGACCTAATACAAAGGATAAAAGCTCCTACATATCTCAAGGAAAGGCTTAACTCAGAGAATCCTGAGTTTGAGAAGAAAACAAGTCATAAGGGGTAAAAATGCAATTTTACCAGTATAATCTGCATACAGGGTAATTCAGGGCCCAAACATAGGTCAAAGCAGCTTAATAAGAATAAGAGTGGGATGAAATGATCTAGCAAGGGTCCATCTCGGCATCTAGGATCGAAGGATGCAGAGTGGGGGTGAGGGTGTGGGCAAGATGTGAAAGGATGAAAAGCAATGTGGTCCATTCTAACTCACACTTCAATCAGAATTCCCCAAGTAAAACACAATTCAAAAAGGACCTTTTAGGTCTTTCCCAATTTAGGCTTTTGATTTTAAGTCATATTGCAGGTGACAATACAATTTGTTCAAACAATTTACGCGCCTATTGTCGACCTATGGCTCGCCTAAGAAGACCTAGTTGGAGCTTAGGTGTTCTTCCCTAAATCTCAAATGGTCAAGTAAATCCAAAGACGGAAAATCGAGGGATGCAAGTAGGCCTAAGCCTTCCTTTGAAGCTGTGCTTTCGCGGTGCTTCTCAACTACCCCCAAAAATCCGTGACAGGGTATCCCCCTCTTTGGACTTGCAAAACCTTTGATCTCAAGTTCTGAACAATTCAGAATCCAACGATAGGAGGGCTCTTGTCCTAGTATTTCCAAACCTAAGGAGTGTTTAGAAGCGTGCCGTGGTGCAAGTGAAATAAGTGTGCATACACCGTCAAAGATTTTGAACTTTGAATCGCACGCCAAGTTTGAAAATCAAATCCTTGGTTTTTAAAATGTCCTTCCTTTAATTAGTCCTTTTTCTAAAAAAAATGTGACCACTTGTTAGATTTATTCAGTACAGATTAGGTGGTCTTCGCATTAAATCCCAAGTGCAATGCGTGATCAAAAATAGGATGCAAAGTAAGAGAATGCGTACCTTGCCTCCAGCGATCTACGATGAAGAATGCACACAATGCAGAAAAGTAAATCTAGAGGCTGCTCATACAGACCTAAATGGTTCGTCCTAGGGCAAGCAGCTTCTAGCAGGCAGCTCATTTTTTTTTCTTTTCTTTTTTTTTTTAGAACTACTTATGCACAAGCAAATAAAAGTAATAATAATAAAAAAAAATAAGCCTAAATCTAAAGAAAAGGGAACAGACTCCCAAAAATTACCCAACACGGGTCCAAAACAAAGTCGGGGAACAAACCCCTCAAAATATGCCCTAGAACAAGGGTTTCAAACTAACTGCAATGAAAAATTAAGTCTACAGTCTTAATTCTATTCTAATTAAACTAGCGACTAAATACAATGGTGTCCGTCGCGTCGTCGTCCTTCTCCTCCTTTCAAAATTGCTCGTCCACTTCTCGTCTGGCAATGTCAAGGGTTGCCTCTCACACAGGCTGATTCTTGCACAAAATTTCTCGCACAGAAAAGAAAATAATAGATGGTCAAATCTCTGTGCAATTGACAAATAATCAAAATAAAATTAGGCGAAATTATTGCGTCTGTTGCCTCCCCGGCAACGGCGCCATTTGACTCGTCGATCTTTCGCTTTTAAGTCGGTTGCAGTTTAATGTGGTGGAAAAATCGATTGATCAATATTTAAGAAGAAATAACCACTCGCAGAGGAGCGGGTCGTATCCACAGGGAGGCAATGACGTATTAAAATTTGCACCAATTAAAAACGTTCGTTCGTAGTTAGTTTGGACAAGAATCAAGCCAAGATTGCCTTTAGATTAAGGTTTAAGCAAGAAACAATGCTGAAATGTCAATTATGAGAAACTAGAGGATATTTTCCACAATGCAGAATCAATAAAATATCATTAAAAAGTGAAAATGGCATAAAATGTAATTTCTAATTGATGGTTTTCCCCTTTATCTTGCGCGACGAGGAGCGGATGCCCGGGCGCGGGAAGCTCTGAGGAGGTCCCTTGGACCGAGGGTTTCGAATCAGTGGTGGCGACCGGAGGTGGCCGGACGAGCTCCGGTGGAGGTGCTGCAACCGGTGAGCTTGCGCGGCCTGCTGGAGTGAGATCTGCCGTGCGCTGCTGCTGGCGGCTCTGCAGGCGCGGGCGGAGGGTGCTGCAGGCGCGAGAGCGGGTGCGCAAGCTGCAGGCGCAGGCGTGGCTGCTGCTGGTGGCGGGCGCGCAGGCGAAGGGATTTGCAGGTGTGATGAGCGCTGATCTGCAGGTGCGGGGAAGAACGGTTGGAGTTCTGCAACTGTGCGCTGATCTGCAGGCGCGGTGGTGTGAGCTGGTGAAGTTCTATAGGCGCGGGAGGATAGTTGCGCGGGTCTGCAGGCGCATGGAGAGCGCTGCAGCCGGTGACCGCGTGGAGATGGGCGCGGTTGAGGAGGGCGTGTGTGGTTGGAGGGTGCAGGTGCGGTTGAGCTGAAGGTTGATGGGCACGGGTTGAGCTAAAGGTTCTGTAGGTGCGGGAGAGGGTCTCCAGGCGACTTCAGACGTTTGCGGTGGAAGTGAGCGGGTAGCTTCAGACGTCCGGGAAATTTCCCGGACATCTTAAGTTACTGAAAGGGTGGCTGACGGTTGTTGCGGTGGTGGTGGTTGGCGACGACGGCGAGGGAGATGCACGCTAATGTGCTCATGGTGATGCGGACGAGCTCCGAATGGCGGTGTGGCCTGTCACACCACATGCCCACGGTGATGGAGACTCGCCGCCACAGTAGAGGCCGGTAGTATGGAGTGGAAGAGAGAAGTTCTCTCTGCATAGTGGTGGGTCGGTGGTGGAGGCCTTCCGAGCTCGGCTGCCTCCCTCCTCCTTTTGTAGTGGCCTGCACAAGTTTGAAATCAGCCGCCCGACCAGATCCACCACATTCGCTCCCCCTTGAATGGGTCTTCACTGCGGCCGTTCAACGTTGGAGCGGCAGCCAGCCGTTCCTGCAAGGAGAAGAGTAAAGAAAATAATATTAAAATATTAGGGTCATTTATATACAGACCCTCAACTTCTATGTTAATGAAAATAATGTACCTAATTGGTTGTCTAATTAGATGAATGCTATTCTAAGCTAATTCTAAATGCACTTAAGATATGAATGCAATGTATGGATTATGTAATTAAATTAAAACTATGAATTAATCCATTTACATTCTAATTTATGCTAAATAAATGTTAGAATTAACCTAATGTGTAGGCACTTAAATACTTAAATAGCCCACAACTATGGGCTAATCAGTGCCAACCCTTGGTGGGGACTAGGGTTAAGGGTTGGTATGGGTTTGTTATAGGGTTAGGATTGGCTTGGATTGTGGTGGTTATGTGATGGAGGGCTATGGTGAATTGATGCCAAAAGGAGAGGTGTATGAAGGTGGAGTTAAGAGGGGTTGGCGTGGGTTTGTGTTGTGGTTGTGGGTTAGGTGTTTGGCACCAACTAGTGGAAGGTGGAGATAGGTTGGATGGGTTATGTGTAAGGTGGAGATGGGATTATAGGTTGGCACCAAGAATGGGGGGGATGGCTAGGTGTTTTTGGCACCACCTTAGGTGCTGGTTACAGTGTGGTTAAGGTGGTGGAAAGGTGCATCTAGTTGGTGCCAAAAGTGGGTATTCTAGAAGGGGTTAAGTTGGCACCAACTTGAATGATTGGATGGAGGGTAGTAAGGTGGATGAAGGGTGGATAGGTAGGGAAGAGTTGGAGCCAATTTAAGGTGGTGGTTGTAGGGAGTAGGTTATGGGGTGGTTATGGTGGTGAAGAGGTGCGTAATTTTGGCGCCACAAGAAGGGACACCAAGGGAAGGTGGTGCTTGGGTAGTTTTTGGCACCAAATGAGGAAGGGAGAGGAAGTGGTTTAGGTGATGGTGGATGACCATAGTAGGGGGGCTCAATAGAGCTAAGCTAAGCAAGCTTAGCTAGTAGGGAAGTGGAGGAGTAGTTAGGACTTAGCTAGAGGAAGGTATCCAAAAGTTGTCTCAATAGAGCTAAGCTAAGCTAGCTTAGCTAGTAGGGAAGTGGAGGAGTAGCTAGGACTTAGATAGAGGAAGGTAGCCAGAAGCTATCTGAAGTATATCTAGAGCTAAAGGAAAATTCTTGGAGCTAATTTTGACTGAAGAGGTCTTCATATGAGCTCAGCTACTTAGCTCAGCTAGTTAGTTCTTTTGCTAGTAGCAAAGCTTGAGTAGTAGAGATAAGTTGAGCTAGTCTCAACCTATTTGAAGCTTGGTTGAGTTGGACTTGCCTCTGATGAGAACTCCCGAGCTAGCTTAGCTATTAAGTAGACAAGTAGTAGATAAGCTGGAGGAAGTTCAGTTGCCGTGAGTTGAGTGGAGTTGGGGGGAGCTGAACTGGAGCTGGAATGAACTCCTGTCAATTGAGTTGAGCTAGCTTAAGCTCCCAATGACCTGGTTGGAGGTAGGGCAAGCTAGTCTCAACTAAGTTGAGTTGGATCTGAGCTAAGTTGAGCTACCCTGAGCCACCATTTAGCTAAGATGATTTGAATGGAGCTAGAGAGAGGTAAACCTAACTAGGTGAGCTAGTAACCAGCTATGACGAGCTGGTTTCAGCTATGGTCCAGCTGGAATGATCTTCCACTTCACCTGCTGCCTTCCTAAATGCTAGGGTTTTAGGGATTTGGATATCTGTTCATCCCTAACATTCAAATAAACGTGTCAAAAACACAAACTATACAATGCATGCCTAACCTAAGTAATGCCTAAATGTAACCCAAAAACCCATTTGCAGAGTTAAAACCTTAAGAGCTATATCAGTTTTAGGGCATAAGAATGATGATAAACTGGCATTTATCACACTCGCATGCTTATCTTTTGGTGGTCTCTTAGCAAAATTATTTTCACAAAATGAATTTTTGGGGAAAGACTTTTTTATTTTTGAGGAGATTAAGGGACCTTGATTGATTACAAACATAAAAGCCACGGGATTTGTTAAGGATAAAAGATTGGGATTCGTCTTTGGATCCAAAAAGTTAGAAGAATCGGGATAAATATATCCTTCAAAAATTCACAACTCCTTGTTAATTCAAATGACCCAAAATTATTTTGTATTTATAATTTCCTTGGCTGTTGAATCCAATTTGCAACTTGCATAATCCTTTAAAACCTTGTGTTAGTGCTTATGAATGCCAACATTTATAAGGTCGTATTTTTGAAACTTTTTTTTTTGTCTCCCCCATGCTTATTCCTAGTTTAATCCTACAACAAATGTATTGGGATCATCATTCCCATTACCAATCCTCGAGGGGGCTCTAGCACTAGCACTTCAAGATAATACTATCCAAGACACCACCTAGGATCTCACAACCCCAAAACACAATGCGGTGTAAAGGGGCGCTCCAGGCAAACTCAAGCTCTTGCTCCGACACTTTGGGTAGAGCACCGTCCAAGACATTTGGGCCACAAAATGCACCTTAATGCTCTTTCTAAATATATGAAATATAGAGTAGTGTTGAGGCGGTAACATGATGACATTGCATCCTCAAAGGAGGCATTTTCCTCCTTCTCGGCTATGGGAACACAAACTAATCATCTACTTCAGATTTCACCAAGGGTAAACAAAGGATTTTTCTAATTTCTAAATGTTTTTTAGGTGTTGGCTTTGTGTGTGAAATTTGACACAAGAATTTTGCAAGAGACGAAAGTTTTTGGAATGGAAACTAAGCTAAGTAATTTCCAGGTCACAAAAGGATATCAAGTTACCTGAATCATGATTAGTTCAGGTGGAATTTAGAGAAGGATACTTGATCTAGTCTAAAAATAGACCAAGAAATTTCAACAACCAGATCTGAATCATGGTCCCTAGTTTATTAAAGATTAAATCTCACTGTACCTCAAAGTGAATTTTTTAACCTTGGTCCCGATTTCAAAATTTCCTCAACAAGTTTTCGAAATTTTTATTTTTTTGTGTATGTATGTGAAAATGAAATAATATTTGAATGTTTTAAGGTTTTGAAAATCTTGAATTGATCGACAAAAATTAAAATCACCCCCTCCCCCCATGCTTAGGATATGCCATGTCCTCATGTAGTAGGAAGGGAAAAGAAATCACCTTGGTGAAGGCAGTCTGAATCAGAATAGTCAAAACCTCTAAGAATGAAAAATGAAAAGCAGGAAAAATATTGAGTTACCTTTCATCCAGTACTATCTTTTATGCCATTCAGCCAAGAGTGAATTGCATCAATGATCATTAGAAGGTAAGTGAATTAAATCAAGAGTGTCAAATGGGACATTCGGGGAATTGTCTAAGTAGGGTTTAAATGTTGACCATTGACTTGAAAGGTAGTATTCATAATCGGATCAAAAAGGTCAACTACATCATATGGATATGTTTTCAAGACACTAAACGGGCCGGTCCACTTGGATTTAAGTTTGCCTGGAAAAATGCATAAACGTGCGTCGAAAAGCCAAACATGCAGATTGATATCAAAATGTTTTCAAACGACATATTTATCATGAAATTTTTTTGTTTGGTCTTTATAAATCCTCGCATTTTCATAAGAGAAATTGTGCAATTCTTCCAATTCAGTTAATTGTAATTTCCTTTGTTTACTGACTTTAGATAAATCCATGTTTAATTATTTGATTGCCCAAAAAGCCCTATGTTCAAGTTCTATCGGGAGGTGCCTTGCCTTTCCAAAAAGCAGATGGAAAGGGGACATGCCGAGGGGAGTTTTAAAAGTTGTACAGTAGGCCCATAAAGCATCGTCCAATTTATTGGACTAGTCTTTACGATCGGGCATAACCATTTTTTGCAAAATATTTTTAACCCGTTAGAAACTTCCACTTGGCCATTTGTTTGGGGGTGGTAAGGAGTGGAAATTTTATGATTAACCTGATATTTAGATAAAAGGTGACGGAATTGAGAGTGTGTGAAATGTGATCCTTGGTCACTAATGATGACCTTAGGGATCCTGAATCTCGAAAAAATATTTTTCTTGATGAAATCAACAACAACTTATGACCATTGGAGCGTGTGGGCATTGCTTCAATCCATTTTGATACATAGTCAACTGTGTCTAGTATGTATAAATACCCACAAGAGTTGATGAAAGGTCCCATGAAGTCGATGCCCTATACATCAAAAATTTCAACCTGTAATATCAGATTAAGGGTATCATATCCTTTTGAGTCATGTTGCCAATGCTCTGGCAATGCACACAGGATAGAACAAAAGAGTGAGCATCTTTGTGCAGGCTGGGCCAAAAGAATCTAGAAGTGAGGACTTTAGCTGTAGTTTTCTTGCTCAAGAATTGACTACCATAGGCATTGAGTGATAGTGTGTCAGAATATCATGAAATTCTGATTTAGGAACACACCTTCGAATAACCTAATCAATGCAAATGTAGCCAAGGTCAGGCTCTTCCCAGAAATAATATTTAATGTCAGCAAAGAACTTATCCCGTTTGGTTTTTGGCTAATCAGAAGGGATTCGTTCTATTGCTAGATAGTTTACAATTGGTGCAAACCAGGGGAGGGTATTGGCATCTAAAATGGTCTCGTCAGGGAAAACATCTAGAGGGGTCAACACATCCCCCATCATACGACGAGAGAGATGGTCGGCCACTACATTTTGTGACCCTGCCTTGTCCTTGATTTCCAAGTCAAATTCCTAGAGCAGCAGGATCCAATAGATAAGGCAGGGTTTCATATCTTTCTTGTTCAATAGATATTTAATTGCTGAGTGGTCGATATAAATAGTGACGTGACCCAAACATATATGAATGGAATTTCTCTATGGCAAAAACAATGGCAAGAAGTTCTTTCTCAGTTACGATGTAATTCTATTGTTCATCATCAAGGTCTTACTGGCATAATAAATCTCAACGAGCTTCATGTCAATATGTTGCCCTAGAACGGCCCCCATAGCAAAATCAAAGGCATTTGTCATTAACTCAAAGGGACAATTCTAGTTAGGTCCCTGTAAAATTGGTGCCTCTATGACATCCTTCTTCAATTGATTAAATGTCTCTAAGCATTTTTCAGTGAAATCGAAAGGCTGGTCCTTGGTGAGTAATTGACTTAAGGGCTTGGAGATTTGGGAGAAATTCTTAATGAAACGGCAGTAGAAGCCCACATGCCC
Organism: Thalassia testudinum; assembly: GCA_037157565.1. Taxonomy (NCBI): domain Eukaryota; kingdom Viridiplantae; phylum Streptophyta; class Magnoliopsida; order Alismatales; family Hydrocharitaceae; genus Thalassia; species Thalassia testudinum. Next base: position 20,333,762 of record JAZHRO010000014.1, read on the forward strand.
CAAGAAAGATTGGATATGTTTGACAATAGTGAGCAGTGGGAGTTTAGAGATAGCATCAATTTTGGCACGATCTACCACAATTCCAATTTTAAAGATGACATGTTTCAGGATGATGCCTTCCTAGACCATGATATGACATTTCTCCCAACTGAGGACCAAGTTAACTTCTATGCATTTTTGGAGCATCCTTTCAAGATTTTTAAGACATAAATCAAAGGAGTCTCCAAAAATAGAGAAGTCATCCATAAAAACTTCAAGACACTCACCTACCAAGTCTGAAAATATTGCAAGTATACACCTTTGAAATGTCACAGATGCGTTGCACAAACCAAAGGGCATCCTTCAGAAAGCAAAGGTTTCGAAGGGGCAGGTGAATGTAGTTTTTCTTTTATCCTTAGGATGGATCGTAACTTGATTATAGCTGGAATAACCATCAAGAAAGTAGTAATAATCACGTCCGGCTAACTGCTCCAAGATTTGATCAATAAATGGGAGCGGAAAATGGTCCTTCTTGGTGGCGATTTTTAGTTTATGATAGTCATTGCACACACGCCAAGAAGAAGAGGTCTGAGTGGTTATGTTTTCCCCATGTTCATTTGTGACAACGGTTAGTCCACCTTTTTTAAGCACTACTTGCGTGGAACTAACCCAGGGGCTATCAGATATGGGGTAAATGATATCAACATCAAGCCACTTTATTGTATCATTTTTTACCACCTCCTACATATTAGGGTTCAAGTGCCTTTGTGGTTGGTAGGAGGGGTGAGATTCGTCCTCAAGATATATTTTGTGAGTGCAATAGGATGGATTGATACCCTTAAGGTCAGAAAAGGTCCAGCCAATAGCATTTCAATTTTTACTAAGAACCTAGAGAAGTTTTTCCTCTTGAGCCCCGTAAGTCCAGAATTGATAATCAGGGGCATGCTTTGATTACATCCTAGGAAAACATATTTAAGGGAGTTGGGCAAAGGTTTTAGCTCTAGTTGGGAGCCCAGCTCTAAAATGATTTCTGCATTTTTGATCTATGGGTGAAGGGAGAGAGGAGTTAGGTGAAGTGTCAGGTGTTGATGGTCTTGTTAGGGTGGAAGCATTGGTTAAATCAAAGGATGGTTCAAGAATTGTATTACTTCAAAGCAAGATCCTATTTGTGAAATTTGCATTATTTTCTCCACTAAGTTGTCAATTTCAAACTTTGAGTTGTTAAAGAAATCTGCTTCTTGGAATCTCCTAGAGGCTTGAAAAATATCTAGGGTAATTGACTTGCCACTGTACATGATTTTCATCTTTCTAGAATCACAATCAATGTTTGCTTTGGCGGTGGCTAAAAATGGTCTTCCAAGAATTATGGGGGCATTTTTTAGTGCTTCCAGTACCTCTATGTCCAAGTGATAACAGTCTAATCTATTACCTTAATTGGCTTATAACAGGGTTAACTCCTTAATAAAATCATGCATTTAAATTGTAAATGTTGCATTTAGAGCATGCATGCATATTCTATGCATTATGTTTAGTTTAGACCTAATTATCTAATTTTAGTCTTTTGTGAATAAGTTAGGTTAAGGACTTGGAATAAGCAGGAACATTGAGCTAAATAGGAAAAGAAGCTGCAGCAGAATTAGGAGTTGGTTGAAGACCAAGATTTGATCAAGGAAGAAATGAAAATCCAAGTAAAGAAGAGAGAGGGATTTGGATAACCTAACCCTACCCTTAGAACCCTAGGATACCCCTATCCCAACCCCTACCCTTAGGTCAGCTAAAACTGAATAAGTGAGCTCAAAAGCCAAAATCATGGATAACACTTTCCATGATCTTGACCCTTTATCCACAAAGTTGTCCTACTATCTAGGAACCTATCCAACATACCCTAGATCCAATCCTAGTTAGGTCCATAAGCTCACTTAATTGACTTAGTATAAGTCAATTGGGTTCATGGAACCTATTTGGACCTAACCCAGTAGACATAGGATCAACCTAGCCCAAGTAGGAACCCATTCTCACAACCTATGCCTATCCCTAAACCTACCCACATAAGACCCACGAAAATCCTAGTCTAATCCTCTTAAGTTGGTGCCAACTTAAGAAGATTTTATCCCTTAGTGGTTGGCCAAGAGATAAGATAAGATCTTATCTCTTTGCAAGATTTTATCCCTTGGTAGCCACCTGATGATAACATCATCATCAGCCATAGCTAACTTTATTTAGTCATAATCCATTGATAAATGCTCCTGCATAACCGCTAAAGAGCCATAACTCACTACAAAGCCATTATGAGAGATAATCATGAAAATAGGGGTAAAACTGTAGTTTTAACAGAATATCCTAAATGCATAGCAATCACGGGGCTTCACAGGGTTAATTGAAGGCCAAATTATCATAAATGGCTAATAAGTGGGCTCACGTAGAACGAAACGGGTTTTCACGTGTCTTGAGAATTAATGGAATCTGAAATCCTAAAAATTGACTCGCTTAATTAACTGAGGTTCTAGTCAGGATAAAATTCACCTAAACCTTTTAAAAATTATAGAAAAATATTCTCTAAGGTTTGGTATACTTGAGTTGACCATTGGAACCCAATTTAACCTAAAACTGAATCTCAGTTGGACAGTTGCCTTAATTTAGGCTTTTGTACAAATTACATAGTCAAACTTGGTCAAAACCAAAATCTGACTTCACCATCAGATTCCTTGGGTCCAAATTAAGTTTGTACCAAAATTTGAGCCTAATCAGAGATCATCTTGGCCAAGTTTGCATTTTAGTTCAGTCTGACTCTTTTCTCTATACACATGCCCCGAACTTTTAAATTCTTTGCAAGGATGCCCCCAACTTCTTCATCTTCTTCGCGAAAAGGTCCCTTTTGCCATGGCTGTGTGAACCCACCTAGAGCTGATCTTCAATTAGGAAGATCTCCCTGATTTCACGAAGAAACCCTTCCAAAATTGGAAGGGACTCCTGAGGAAATCCCCTTCCATCTGAGCTCTTCCACGACCTTCCTAATTCATCCAAGAGTTCATGCAAACTCTTCGAAGTCCTAAACCTATTTCCTAATTTGTGAAGCTCTCAAGCTTGGTTTCCAAGTTGAAGCTCGGCCCAATGGCCTATAAAAAGCCCTTGTGCATAGCCCAACATCCTTAACTTGGTTTGGAGGTCGGTTCTCCCTTCTTCCATTCTCCCTGACCTCCACCTCCACCAACTCTAGCGAGCCCCTTCGTCTACCTTCCTCGTCTGCTTTCACAGACTACAGCGAGCGAATTCCTTCTTCCCACGATCATCCGTGTCTTGTGGTACCAGCAGATGCCGTCTCCCTCCTATCCTCTCCGCTCCTTTCACCGGAGGCTTTTCTTCCATGGCACCAACCGCACCATACCCAATGTCCTTATCCCCTTCGACCATTACAGTAGTTAGTTAGGTTCCTTTTAGTTCTTAGGTTAGTTTCCTCTACCAAAAATAAAAAATAAACCCTCGACGACCATCGCAACCCACCTTCATCCTCCACTTCGGCCGAACCTCCAGTGAGGTCCTCCACATGCTCCACACCTCCAAAAGCCCCGCCAACGCTCCCAAAAGCTTTGCTACATCACACTCATCAAAACCCCTCACCTATTCCACCCTTTAGCCCACTCATTACCACCACCGAACAGACCCACCTTCCAGCTATCTTTCCGTCACCAACCGACCACTCCACGCACTCCCACAACCCACGAACACCGCCATTATGTTCCATGACATACAACAATCCTCCTGATCCTTTTAACAAGGGCTTTTAGCCTATATTTTGGATTTCAAGTAGTCTATCAGAGCTTTGTTGCCGTGCCTTATTTCCAACGTTGTTCTTCAAGCTCCAAGCCACGCACGCCCCAGGTGACATCCCCAGGCTACACGGAAACACCCCAGGACCACTCCCAGGTGGTCAATTGGAGACCACACAACCTGCTGCCACTCCAATTGAGGATACCTTCACTATAGCAGCGCACGCGAAGAAGGGGACTGAAGAAAGTCCCACATCATGGGATTTGGTGGCTCTGAAGATGAATAAATTGAATTTGTGATATGCCCTTATCGCCTCAATACACTGGGGTGAGGTCCCGCTCACTACGCACACACACGACCCGCTTAACCTAAGCCTTCACTTCTTAGCTGCGATTCATGCCTGCATCCCTGGACCTAGGTATGCATATCCGAATAGCCGATTACCCAGCAATCTGAGAGAAGCGGAAAGGTGGAAAGGAAAGAGAGAGTGGGGTAGGGGTTTTGCTCCTTTGTGTGTTGGCTAACACTTAGCTGTGAGAGAAGACCCTTGTGCTCTCTGAAAGGAGAAGGAGAAGACTTGAGAAGGAAAGAAAGAAGGGAAGGGCTGAAGGAAAGAAGAGAGGGAGCTGAAGAAGAAAGCTCTTTATAGAGCACTGTAGCAATGACATTTAAGTCGTCTGATTTGCCAAAGAGACGTCTGATTACTGTAGCATTCAAGCTACTATTGCTTTATTTGATATAATTGATAGTTGGATGCATGCTTAACTTAAGAAGGATATAAGTGGTGATTCAAATCACCATTGTTTTTGATCCTCTTATCTTGTTGTCCTCATATTCTTGCGATACATTGAACTTTATTGCATATCTAATGTGACAGAATAATATTCATTGAATACCTTTATAGTGCTTCATTTATTGTACTCATTTATGTTTTAATTAAATATTAGCATGTGAATTCCTATTTTCTCCTTGTGTTCGACCTTGGACTTCATTTCTTGATTCTGACTTATAAATTATATTTGTAGACAAGTGATTTTGATTATACTACAACGCAACAACTTGACAATATCCATTTCGTGCGTTCAACATTTTGGCGTTGTTGGCGGGGAGCAACGCGCAATTCACCACTATTCTTGTTTCTATCTGATTATATCTGAGCACTAACTTGCCCTTGTTTGTTTCTTGTGATTTTGTGAGGTACATCATGAGGTGATCTTCCATGCAAAATAACCACTCCCAGGGAAGGTAATCTCTCTTCTTCCCTAATCACCAAATCCTTGGGAAGATAAAAAAGGAAACAAATCAATTAGGAACCACCTGCCTTATTTTCTTAGTAATATCATTAAAAAGGCAAGTTTCCTGATTTGCAAAAAAATTTTCATATCTAATTGAAGCTTGAAGCAATTCTATTTAGAATTCCCCACCCAAATTCCCTGTACCTATTAGGGACTATGCTTAATTTCTAAAATCACCTTGGGCTAACACACTTCTTGCTTAGAACACAAGGTGAACATTTTGAGATTAAAATGGGCTTGAAATAGAGCCAATTAGGGTTTTCAACTTTAGGGTTTCAAGTGTTAGTACACATTTGCTTGCATTAAAGAGAATAAATCCTCCCGCATTTGTGTGCTACCCATACCCTTGTTTGAAAATATTTAATCAAGAAGAACCCTAAAAGTCATACTCTAATTTCACTTGAACCCTAAAATCTTGGACCTAATAACCTGAGAGTCAATTCAGGGTGATTTCTATGTCTTGACCTAGATTTCATTCTACCATCTTTAGTGCAGGTCAGGTGAAGTTGCTCTACTTTCCGGGCCAACCAACCTCCAAATTAGGGCACAAGTCAAATCAACTTCTAAATCAAGTGAAATTCAAGGCACTGATTAGGCTAAAATTGGTAGACTTAAGGTCTTAAGTCCGTACATTCTGGTCTTCTTGGATCCGCAGTGACAAGGAAGGTCTAGTGGGGATGCTCTACCATGTAGGGGTCTTTGTGGGGCTCTCCCTTCATGGCTACCCAGGTATTTCTCGGGTGGGCAGATTTTTGATTCAGAGGTATCATCCACCTCGAAATTGCCTTAGTCATCCAAAATTCTTTGGGTGCCTTGTTGGGTCCAAATAACATCCAGTCCCTCATCTTTTCTATATACCACATACACAGGAAGGTCATTAGGTTTTTTAACCTAAGAGACCTCACTAGATCTTCTTGGGAATTTCTTTCAGATCTAATCAAGTTTTAATTTGATCCTAAGTTTGATTCTACATCTCTTGATTCCACCATCTGATTCAAAAATGCAACCTGACATGTTAGGAAAAGTGATTAGAAAACCTGTGTCCCAAATGACCATCAAAGACAAAAGGATTGAGGATGCTTACAAACATCATGAAGAGTATTCTAGATCCTCAAGTCCATTTAGGGAGATTCAGGTTAATGCCACATCAAAATTCATTTTTAACCATGCTCAGATGATTTTTTCCCAAATGATACATGGTTCAACCCGGGATGATCTCTTATGAAAATATTTCAAATTGAGGATATTACATGACAAGGAGTATTTACAATGTTGGTCAAACCCCATACTTTTTGAGAAACACCAAGATCTAATGAAGGCACGTAGCATAGCACTAGATGTATTATATGAAGGCATTAATCAAAAATACCCATCAAAGGATAATGGGACACCTTCGAGCAACACTAAAGATGAACATTTCCCAAATCCCAAGTTCGAGAATCAAGGTTATAGTGGACCCCCAACCCAAATGAATTCAGATTCAAATTTCATAGCAATTGACATTCCTAATCATAATGAGGGTGGGGAGGATCCAATTGCAGGTGTTCCCAATTTCAAGCCAGCCCTAGAAAATAAAGAGCATAGTTCACCAAGCTTAGATTTCCCCAACACCTGTGATGATGAGCTTAACACAGATATTCTTGAGAATGTAAATCCAGAGCCTTATCTTGTTAAGGTGATTCTCGAGAATGATTCTGACATCCCTGGAGAGCCCAGCCTAGATTCTAGTGATCTAATCCTTACCCTTAACCTAGAATCTGGATTTGAGAATATTTGGGATAATCATGAGGCCAAAAATAATGAAAATCGGATTTCAAATTTGAAATACGATTTAGGGTCTATATTTGATGAATACACCTCTCCAACCTCCTCCAAGACACAAATTGATTTCTCAGAAGTCACGTCAATCTATGATATAGAAATCAAGGAATTAGAAGAGTTGGGAATCTATTGGGTCTACCCTAAGAGCCAAGAACCCAAGATTATGCCTAATAAGGATACCTTTTTAAGCTTAGAATTTGAAAATAGGTTAGATCCAAGTCAAGTTGTTGCTTCTACACCTCTTGATCTTTTCTGTGGTGGAACTCCCAATCTGGAATCAGGTTCAGAACATGATCTTCGCAAATTCTCCGATGATTTCGAATCCTACTCTGATTTCAGAGATCCTTTGCTTCCTAACCATTATGAACCAATTTACGACCTCAACATCTATGACCCATTTTTCATCTCTAACTCTAAGGTCCCTGATCCCAAGATCATTGATTCAAAATTATGTTCCATTGAGATGGAATCATTCCTTTTTGATCTTCAGGAATCAGAAATAAGTGTTGAGAGTATCTACAATCCACAGTTTGGATCTTTTCTTGACTCCAATTTTAATGATCCTTTAAGCACTCTCCAGGCATTTACTTTTGATTTTGATGGCCATTATGAGGACTCTCTAGATGAACCTACTTTTGAATCCTTTCTAGAGGAGGCCTCAACTCACATAGTTTTCATTAAAACCACTTCTTCTGATCCACATACAGAACCTTCTCGTATCCGAACCCAACCTCGACCTGCCACTAGAATCAATTTCTACTCTGATTCTTCTCTCAATAATCCAGTTGCATATGACTCCTCCACATTTTGGTCAAGTTTCAGACTTTGATCAAACTACTAATCACATCTCATCTTTCTTTGATCACTTTCATAGGGTTCCTATATCCTCCACAGACTCTTTTTCATTTGAGGATCCCTACTCTAACCATGCTAATTAGACTCAGCCAAACCCTGGATTTTCACTTCCATATCTTCTTGAGCCTCAGAGTAACTGGTGGGCACTGTATCTCTTAATCCACATCCATCAAACCACTAGATTAATTGGGTTTGGGTTGCATCATCAGCTTGTAGATCTGAACAAGCACCTGGTTGGACCAACCAAGTTGTTGATTAAGGTACTTGTTCTACAAAACTCCATTGATTTGACCACTCCTCCATGACCACTTTCTACTTGCTGAAGGCATTGAATTTAGTGCTTAGCAGGAGGCAACCTGTTATTCCAAAAACTCAAGATCCTTCTGATCATCCTTCTAAGCTTCATGTCTACAGCACTCTGAGTTCAATTTTAGAACAGTCGACTCCACCTTTGGTATTCATGTCAAAGCTTGAAATCATCTGCAACAGTCATCCTGATTCATTCGCCCACCCTTTTGACCCTGTTCTAACCATGAACCAAGCTGATTCCATACCCTTTGGTTTATAATGAGGACATTGCAAAACTTAGGCATGGGGTGGTGTTAAAGTGCAAACACATAAAAAATTCAAGTTTTTGAAGGGTTCTTACAAAAAAATTACTCATTCAAAAAAATCAAAAAAATAAAAATTTGAAAAAGAAAAAAGAAATTGGAAAGGGGAGGAAATTTTGTGGGATTAATTGCATATCAATTTTGACGAGGAAGAGAGGAGGTGATTTAAATGTCAAAAAGGAGAAACAATTTGAAATGAAAAAGGGATAGTCATTAATAAATGATTATGGAATCTACTTAAGTTCTAGACCAAATCAAAAGAAAAAATTAAGTCCCAAAAGAACAGAGAGACATAGAGATTAGTATAAGTGATGATCTTAGGCCTCTTGGGCTTGTTTTAGGGCTTAAACATTCACGTATCCATTAAGATTTGGATAGTCCTCAAGAGGTTAAGGAAAATGTGAAGCTTATGTATTAGGTCTAAGGCTTAGAGAGTAGTCAACCTCGTTAACTGACCTCTGGCTTGCGAGACTCGGTAACCTAAGCACCCTAATCCACACTCAAGTCTGGTTTAGTGTGCTTAATAATCAAAATCATGCAAAAGCATTTACTCTGTTCTGAAAAAGCTACCTAGATTAGGAGCTGCTTATCAACACAAGTTGATTTGGATGAGTTCCCAGAGCGAAGAAGTGGGAAATTCCCATCGAAGATGTGCAATAACATACCGTCTCCTCGGTGCTTGTCTCATAGGATATTTAAATATCCTACCAGGGGCATGTAAGCACCTTGTGCTGATTCAGGTGCCATGGAGGGGATTATCCTGAAATGTCGATCGCTAGGGCCTGAATTTAGCTACAGAACGCCATGGACGGCACTATCTCGAAGTATCAAAAGCCAGGGTTCTAGGGGTTGCCATGGGTGGTGCTATCTCGAAGCATCGAAAGCCAGGGACCGATACAAACTGTGCTTTTGAGCCAATCCGAAGCTAGAAATAAAGAAAAGAAAAAGAGAGAAAACTCTCCAAAAATGCAAAAAATTCTTCTATCCCTCTCTTTTACAAAAAACGCATTGCAAACTGAACCTGGACTAACCATGTTACAAGCATGGGTTCTTTAATCGCGAGGTACAACGAACCTTAGGATAGTTCCTCCGAGCCTTAGAAACCTTCGTGGTAGACTGAGGCTAAAGCTGGTCAGGTCCAGATCTCGGGTTGTACTTGAGTACCTCTAGGCCTACTATTAGCATTCTGACCTAATTTATAAAAAGAAGAAAGAATCAGGACTTTGAACATCAAAGCATGGTCTAGAATTCAAGTTCATTTCATAAGATTTTGCTAAGGGACTATCAAAAGTTAGGCATCCTACAACTTAGATCCTAAGGTCCCTATTCAACCAATCCTAGGTATCACTTTTGATTAAATCTAAACCATCAAAATTAGTGATCCTAGGCAATATAGATCAACCAATAGGAAGCCATCTACTTTTCTATAAAAGCACCTAACCTCTACCCTTTGGAACATAACTTACATACCTAGAGATAGGAAAAAATAGACCACCATAGTGCACCCCCCCTTCTCTCTCTGTAGCCTCTCTCTTCGATCTTCTTCCCAATGCCTTGGATATGAAGCTCTACTAAGTTTCCTACAAGCATCCCTCAAGCAACTCCGCTCTTCATCTCTCTCTCTTTCTCTCTACTCTCTCTTTAGTTTATTTGCTTTGATTCATAGTTTGTTTAAAACTTTTTGCAAGTGGCAATAAAGAGTTTGATTCAATGTATATCTTGTCTCCCTTTATGCGCTTTTATTAGATTAGATTACTTAGTATGAAAGGCTTTAAGAATCTTATTTTGCCTCTCTGCGATCGACTCAGGACTTACCATTTTTTGATCTATAAATTTATTTTTCTTTGATGTGATTCGCAACTACAACGATAACATAGAAATCTTTTACGCGTTTCGCGATGAACATTGAGACCAAAATGTCTATGGCAAATAGAAAATTTTGGACCCAGACAACGACATCCTCAATGATCCCCTTTGGTTTAATTGTGGATCAGTTAGCTAATTGAAGTGTAACCTTGAAAGGCTATAATTCACCGATCTTGAATTTTTTAAATACAACAATAGCCATAAGATTAATTGAGGCACCAAGATCGAACAAGGCGTGATCAAAGGAAGTGTCATTAATGACCACTTGAATTAGGGGAGCACCTGGATCTTTCTCTTTTAGAGGCAGTTTGCTTTGCATAATTGAGCTCACTATCTTTGGGAGAATCACCTTTCCTAAGTTTCTTGTCTACCTTTTGGGTGTACATAAATCTTTCAAGAATTTTACACAGGCAGGGTTTTATTTTATGGCATCAAGGAGAGGGATATTTATTTCTACTTGCCCACATAGATCCATCAATTCCTTATAAGTGGGCTCCGATTTCTCTTTCTTATTGTGTGAAGAGTGAAGGGCTCAGGGGAAAGGTATGGGATTGTCCTATTTTGTAGTTGTAGGTTCTTGAACGGGGTTAGAGGAAGAGGGAGAAGAGTTCATTTGCTTGTCTCTAAAGTGGGTTTCTTGAACATGAGAAGGATCATGAGTAGTTTTCCCGTTCCTTAGAGTAGCTGCATTTACAGTATGGTTATTTCTGGGACGAGGTCGGGAAGCCTGATTTCAACTGATTGGTGGGTGCTGAGGTGTTGGGTAGATAGGTTGATTGGGATATGCACCATGATATTGGTTTCATTGATTATTTGGGTTGGGCATGGGTTAGATGGTAGATTGCCAACAGGTCTGTGATCGGGAGTAACCTTTACTTGATTTTGTAAATTGGTAATTATGCGGGTTACTTCTGTCATTTGAGTTTGAGTCAGCATATCCTGTAGAGTTTTCATGACCTGGGTGTTTATGTCTTCGTGAGATGGCCCAGGTTGATATATGTTTTACCCATAAATCCCAAGTTGATTTTGCCTAGGAAATGGAAATGGATTTGGGGCTTTCCAAGAAGGATTTGGGTTGTTCCTCCAATTTTGATTGTAGGAATTGGCTGAATTTCTAAATTGTTCCTAGAGAACCGAAATGTTTTTAGTGGTGGGGCTGAAATGATTTTGATTCATGAAATCAAAAGTCCCAGTCAAATCTTGTGAAAATTTAGAAGAATATTGCCATTCAGCAAGAGTAGCATTAATATTGTGTAGATTTTCTCTTTTTAGAAGATGAGGGGGTTTTGGGTAAGGAGCTTATTTTTGGGTGGGCTTTTCTTTCATTTCTTTCTGGTTAATTTGCATATGATCCAGTCGTTGAGCTATCATGTGTAGGTCAAATTGTGTGACTGGAATAGATGTAGATTTAGAGTCAAATTCATTTACTTCGAGTCTTGGGTTGGTTGTCCTACCAAAAGTATCCATTAAAGCCAAATTGAATGTGTTTTCACTCATTTCCTAAAAAAGAAGGTAGGCATTATCTGCATCTTTATTAAGGAAATTTCCCCCACATAAAGCATCCAGGAATCATTTCAATTGATCTTCTAATTCATGATAGAAGATCTACACTAGCTGCCATCGTGGAATTTCATGGTGGGGGAAACTCCTTGGTAAGTATTGAAATCTCCCCCAAGACTTGTAGAGGGGTTCACCAGACTTTTGTGGAAAGGTCGTAATTGATCGTCTTAAAACATTTGTACGACCAATAGAAAAAAAAATTTTAGAAAAGTGCTTTTTAATTGGCGCCACGTGGTCATAGGATGCCCGACCGTTTTGAACCAATGAGATGCCTTGTCTTTTAATGAGAGCAGGAATAGTATCATAAGCCACAATTCTTCCTAAACATTGCAGGAATGGGTACTTTCAGAAAGGACAATCAGTTCCTCAAGGTGGCAAAAAGGGTCCTCTCTCGGAAGACCATGGAAATGTTTAATTAGGTTCAAGATGGTGGATTTAATTTCAAAATCCCCTTCGGGTATAACCACCCTGATTGCACCGCAAAAATATACCTGGAATTGTGCCGTCTTGTGCTATTTCCTAGCATTACCAGTGCATATTAGGTATCCATAGTCGCATTTGTAAAAATACAGGCATCCATGCATTTAATTGAGAGGGGAGGAGAGTGAAATAAAAGGCCTTGCAATTAACATTTTTTCTCAAGTGCTGCTTTACTAAATTCACCATCTTTTTATTTTTAATTTTATTCGACTTTGAAATTCTTCCCATGGCTGCATGGAACGGCCTCTTCTTCTTCGCACCATGTCCTGCTCAGCCATGCTCTGCAGCCACTCCCTGTAGCCGCATGCAAGCCATGCACAGCCAGGGCATGGCTGTGCATGATTTCTTCTTCTTTAAAAAGAGCACGGCTCCTTCTTTGCAAGGAGCCTAGTCCTCTACACAAAAAAATCCAACACAGCAAACCTTCTTCTCCAGGCCGTCCCCTCCCCTCTCCCTCCATACGCAGGCCCTCCTCCTCTGAGGAGCCACTCTGCGGGTAGGAGTACATCATTGTGGTGCACACCCACCACCGTGAGACCACCACCGCCCAACTCATCAAAGAGCTGGTGGGCGTGGTGGTCCTCTCTTCCCTATTTCAACTTTCCAAGCCATTTCCGCCATTACCACAAAGCTTCAAGCTTTGAAGCTTAACCGGCCACCGCACGCCCCTGCAGCAGCCGGCCAAGCTCCACAGCAGCAGCAGCAAGGTGGCAACAGCGCACGTAGGCCACCGTGCGCGCCTGTAGGCTGCTTTCACCTTCCACTTCTTCTCGTACACCCGCCTCTCCACGCCTGCAGCCAGCCGGCGCAACCCTTCCACGCGCATGCCAGCTCGCGTGCGCCAGCCGCAAGCCTCCCCGCACTCACAGCACTGGGCGCGCCCGGGCACTATAGCCACTGTTCACGCGTTTCTGCGGAACACTGTGGCTACAGTGGGGTGACCGGTAAATTTCTCACTTATCTGGTCACTCGATGCACCGCAACCGGCCGCAGCCCGCACGCGCGTCCCGCCCCGCGTCCTGCTCCAACGTCGGCCTGCGTGTCTGTGTGCGCCCGCACCTGCCTGCGTCTTCGCCCACGTGCACCTGCTTCTGCCCGCTCCAGCCCTTCCGCGTAGCGCTGTGAGATGCGATCCTCTCTCCACACCCACTCCATCCAGCGCGTGCCTCTCTGCACGCATACGTGCCTGCGCGTGGGCGTAAAGCTTCAAACGACACCCCATTGTTGCAGGGGCCTTAACCACGCCAACTCCAGCTCTCTCTCTCTCGCTCTCTCTCTCTCTCACAGCACACTCTCCCTCTCTCTCTGCAAATACACACACTCACACTCTCGTACACACACACCTATACACTAATATATACTTATATATATATACATATATATATATATACACTTATATCTATACATATAGTAATATCTATATACTTATGTATTAGTCTATATACATACATACATATATAAATATATCTATATACTTATATATATATATACGCATATATTCTTACATATATACATATATTTATATACATATATATATATACATATATACACACCTACTTATACATATATATATATATATATACAAATATACATACCTATACATGTATATCTATATAACTATATATACATATATATATACACCTATATAGTATTATATGCATACATATACATATATATATATACATATATCTATCTATACATATATTTACATACCTATATATACATACATATTTATATATATACATATATAAGTACACATAAACATATATAGTTATAACCATATATATATATATATATAGAGAGAGAGAGAGAGATATATTTACATATATACGTATATATTTTCATATCACACACCATACATGGTATCGCGGGAATATCTGCACTAGTTGTTGATATTCCTTGATACACGTGTATAGAAAGCGTGTTCGCACTCATCTTCCACCCATCCACCTTACACACGGCACTTCGTCCTGTTGGTTGCGTCTTTCTAGACAACGACCGACTCGACACTGTGCTACAATCCATCTCCGCCTCGACCCCCACCCCTTTATACATATATAATATATTCCTATATATATATACTATATTTACTTTACTTCTGCTTCTCTTTCTTGCCAATAAAAAGATAAAAAAAAATATATAAAAGAGAAAAGATAATCCTTGACTTGCAGGTACTTCGCCTTGCGAATAGCATGACCCATTTTGGAACCCTGATTTGGCTCAAAGCCAAGAACCTAATTTTGAGGGTGTGCCTCAAGGACAAGAATTATCAAAAAAAATCTAAATAGAAAAATACCAAAAACACAATAAACGAATGGAAGAGATTCGTTGTAGGAAAGGCGTAGAAACTTGACTTCTAACCCCACTTCCCTAAGTTCGACCCTGGGCCTAAAAGTGACCAAGATAAAATCAAGTAGCCAGGTGAAAAATTTTGTAAAGAGATGGTTAGGCTCGATTTTGGTTAACCACTATACACATTTCAACGATAAAATCACCATATTAACACACCTATCTGGGTCCGATCCCTTCCCTTTCAATGGTGCCGTTGCCGGGGAAGTGCGCCTTCAAGTAAGTTTTTACTCCATTCCTGTAATTTTTCTCTTCTCACACCCTTCTCTTCACGAGTGTCTCTGTTTTTGGTGTGAAGGTAAACCTGTTGCAAGGAGAAGACAGGCAGACGAAGTCAGAGACGTGGGCAGATCCAAGGCGGGAACGACAGTGTGAAGACACTGACACCGCACTGGAGCTTCGCACACGTTGCTGAACAAGTGGGTCTTTCTTTCTTAGCAACCTTGGTTAACTTGTAACCTTAATAAAAATAAAAAAAAACTAAAAACTAAAAAACTAGAAAAACTTCTTGGGATCTCTTGGGGCAAGTGGATTAAAATTCACCACCCCGAGATTTCCCGCCTTACTTCCTATAGCGAAAATCCAAGAATCTTGATTCTTGAATTTTTCGCCGTGTGAAGTATTCTTTGAGGCAAACATAAAAAGATTGATTGCACCCCTCTTTGCCTCACTTATTTGCAAATTCGGGATCACACTTTTGGTGGAGAGACTTGGAATTGAGTTGATTCCAACCCCACCATGACTTTTCACTTGCTTAAGATTCGATCCTGAATACGTAAACCCTAACAATTTGATTTTCTTTATCTTTTGGTTGAGCCTTGTGTGGAAATCATTTTGGTGATTGCGAGCACTTGAATTGAAGTGCTTTGGCTCCCTTTCACACTAATCTAAAATTGATTTGTGCATCCACACATAGAAATCTCCAATTAGGGAAGCCCAGTGCATTTTAGCATGCATTAACCAACTGACATTGATGAAGGATTTGTTGGGCTTAGAAGAAAACTTGTATTCTCTCAAAAATCTGGAGATTGGTTGAATTGGTAATTCAGAGAAATTCTAAAATCCATACTACTTAAGGCTGAATTCTAAAAACCATTCACCAATTAAAACTTCAATTCGGGGAGATTTCCCCATTGCATGCTTGTTTTACACACTTGAAAAATCAATCACTTGGGCATTACCCGCATGCTATTGGGTGTCTAAGACTGGGGCAAACGGCCTTTCAATCTGGCCCGGTGGTTCCGCGGTACTCGCATTCGATTCCGTAGTTCGTGATAGTAGGTAACTTAGATCTTTAGGTCTAAGGGCACACGGTAGAGGTTAGGAATTTGATTGAATTGATTTTTCATCAAGTGTACCTTTGCGGCGTCATTTCTCTCATCTCTTTTCCCTTCTTATCTCACCAATTCTTCCTGCGGTAGTGCATGTTTGGGAGGAGGTCACAAAACCTTGAACTGTTTGAATTGTCTAATAATTTTAGAAAAGGAGCCGAATCGTCCTCCTCCACAAACATGGCTACACGCCCACCCCCAAATCCCAAGGGAGGAAACTGCCCTCAGAACCCACCAGGTGGTGGAGCCTTAAATCCCATAACCTGCCTCCAAGCCTAAATGGAAATGTATAATGAGCAAATTGAAGCCATTCGGGAAACATTGGGGGAAATGCAAAACCCTCCCGAACGGGAGGAGCCTAGGTCTCTTAGCTCCTATCAGAATCCCGCTGCTACAGAGACCATAGGACAAATTTGGGTCCCCATGGGTGGGGACGACTTTGAACTGAAACCTAGCATTATTGGCCTAATAAATTTTGACTTCCATGGTCTTGCAAGTGAAGATCCTTTTCTCCACTTGGAAGACCTAACCCGATTAGCTGAAACTGTTAAACCTAGAAATATCGGGTTACCTATAGTCCTCATGAAAATTTCCCGTTTTCATTGTGGGATAAAGCGTCGCAGTGGTTACGCACCCTTGGGAGAACCATCCACTCTTGGGAAGAGATGCGAACATCGTTTCTCAAGAAGTTCTTCCCAATCACCTCCTTTACGCAACAAAATGGCAAACAATTTCATGAGGCATGGGAGAGGTATAATGACCTCCTCAGGAAGTGTCCGCACCACGGTCTACCTAAGTGGCATATAGCCTAGATTTTCTACTATGGGCCAAATGAGACTTTGAAGCAGATTGCAGACTCTTCCTGCGGAGGGAATTTTATGAATAAAGACGAGAATGGAGCATTTGAATTATTTGAAAATATGAGCGAAAACTCAATGAATAATGCCTCCATTGTCGCCTTTAATCGTACCAGCCTACCCCAAAATGTCCACAAAGTTGACACGAGGCCCTCCATTCATCCACTGATCTTAGCCTTATCGCACAAAAATTGGATGAAGTCTCAGTCGTGCACAAGAAGCTGGATGAGCTTCTGGCCAACCCCGCCCATTCTATGGCGAACACCCCCACCTCACCACTCCGTCAAAATCCCAATTCTTCCAACACCAGGCTTATCTCGAGAAACCCCGTAAGACCTTCCTTACCGAGTGTCGCACCGAGTGACTCAGTAAGCCATGTGGATCTGGCTTCTGCGAGCCAGCATTTTGACACGGAGGACCAAGCCTCCGTGTGCTCAGACACATATTTTCATGCGGACGAGTCTTCTGGTATAGAAGACGCTTGCGCCCTGGGGAACAACCCATTCTCTGCCACAATAACCCAGGGTGGCGAAATCATCCGAACTTCGCATGGTCCAACAACCCACAGCTCCAAAACCCTGCAGATGGACTAATGCGACCGTTCGCACCTGTCATCCCAAGGGCCCAGTCTAATCCTATGGTGAATCTGCCATCAGGCCCTTGCATACCGCAAACCGAACACGCATCAAGTCCTCTTGATAAATTGATGCGAATGATGACAGAAATGTCAAAGTGCCATGAAGAGAACATGACCTCTCTTTAGCACCAATTGGCACAGTAGAATGCTGAGATCAGTCAACTAGGCATGGCAACTCGATCTCAGGGCACTCTTCCCGCCCAACCTGTTCCAAACCCACGAAACTTCGTACCCCGTGGTCCTCAACCACAGGTACGACCTTCTCAGGGGCAGGTTAATCAGATTCTGCAGGCTTCGAGCATTCCACTGGGATTTCAGGCTAATCCTACTGCAGCACTACACTCTTATGTCCCTATTATGAACCCTCCTCTGCTGTATGATCCCACTGGACCCGCATCGTCCAATGCTATCACTACGAGGAGCAGTAAGCAGACCATTGATCCGCCTCGACCTGATCCTGGCCCATCCTCTTCATCGCCCTCTCATTCGGGATGCACACCGCATTCGCGAGAGGACGATACACCCAAATTGGTGCCAGAATCAGTCCCATTCCCTAAGGCTCTACTAAGGGAGCCAAAAGGCAAAAAGAAAGATACGCAGCCTTTGATAACCTCTGTAATTTCTTCAGGGATGTAGAAATCAAGGTACCCTTGCTCGAGGCTATCGACCACATACCTACTATCGCCCGATTTTTCAAAGACTACACAACACCCAGGAGACAGTCAAAGAAAACTAAAAATCCAGTGGTTCTCTCGCCTCATGCGAGTTGTGCTATACTGTCAAACCTACCACCGAAGTAGAAAGATCCAGGCACACCACAAATTTCTTGTAGCATCCAAGGCTACAATTTTAAACGTGCCCTGCTTGGTCTAGGATCTTCCATCAATCTTATACCGACCATCATGCTCGAAAAATTTTCCTTGGGAAATCTGAAACCCACCCCTGTCACATTACAGTTGGCAGATCGTTTTGTCAAAATCCCAAAGGGTGTGGTGGAAGACGTGGTGGTTAGGGTCAATAGTCTCTGTTTTCCTGTTGACTTTCTTGTTTTAGATATGAAAGCTCCTAGCTCACTTTCTGATTGTCCGATCATCCTTGGTCAACCTTTCTTGGCCACAGCTCGAGCCCATATCGACTATGAGTCGGGCTATATTGAGATTGCCGTTGGATCTGAAAAGCTCAAGCTTAACATCTTCAAGGCAGCCAAGAACTTTGATTGTGATTGCATCTAGGATGGCACGTTTGACGAGGACATGGCCGTCAGCACATGTATCTGACTAATTGGGACCTATTCTGACTGCTGCGGATTACCTGTAAAAATTGACGATTGCCTGACCGACACATATTGTGATGTTTCCCCATCCCTCCCTTGTCCCGTACCTTCTCCTGGCCAAACTTCTGATGAGGTTTTCTCCGCTTCCCATACCTCGTGGTCTGAGTCATATCCGGACTACTCACCGCCAGTCCATACTCTTGAATACCAGATTGCCCTTTCTTTCCCGCCAAATCAGGCAGATTTGCAAATCCACACTGGGACCTTGAGCCCATATGCTACTCACTGGGGCTATTCCTTTTTGGATCCATCTATCCAAGAAGCCCCTCTTCTTGGCCAATCTAAGGGCCAAATTCTTCCTCCTGACTTGTGCTCCAATCTGCCTGGGACACTCTCGTCCCATGAAATGCCAGACCTTTCACCATCCACCATCACTTTTCACGCCACTATCATGATCACTTCACTTTTCACTTCACCACCCACCATCCACCCACCCTACCACCCTGCTATATACCCTGCACCTCAACTCTCATTACCCGATCTTTCATCCTTTCTCTACCTTTCCCTGCATGCATATGAGGACATAGCATAGTTTGGCATGGGGGGGTGGATAGGCATCCATAGGATCTGGGTATTTTATGGTATCATGCAGTTTCCACCTATTTATAAATATGTAAAAAAAAAAATGAAAGTGGTGTTTAGTAATGAACTAAAGGCTGAAACAAAAATACAATAAGTGTTTATGGATATTCAACCTCTGTTTTGAAGACTTCCAGGCCACAAAAGCTTGATTCGCTCAGGCTCAGCTTAATTCACTTGAGCATTGACAAAGTAGATCAGAATCTCTCCTAACTAAGGACGTATTCTTGTACTTGAGACACCAGTACAGGATCCGTTGGTTTGCTTCTACTTGAGAGCCTAAGTAATCTTGGTTCACACTACACATATCAAGAAAGACCAGGTGAACATAAGATCCAACCCTAGTGTTCATTAGGGAAGGTGGAGTCCTTATCTGTGCACGTAGGTAGACTTTTTATCCCAGGCTTTAGTCATGTGTTTAGGAGAGACTCTTTCCACCAAAAAGGAACTCTTCCACCAAAAAGCAAAAAGTGTGCTCCTCCAAATAATGTTGTAAGAGATATACTGACACGTGATTCAAAACAAAAAAAAAGATGCAAATAAGTCAGTATATCTCACAAATATCTGTAAAGTCTTCGCCCTACAAAAGTTCTTCAGGGCAAAATACAAATACCCTATTTTCTTTGAGCCACAAATGCCAGAAAATGGGAGTTGAGTTTTCCGTCATCTTTTTAAGGGTCAAGTCGAAGACACGAGTTGAAACTGGGACCAACCTTTACTTAAAAATTCATGAAACCTTGGGCTTGAGTCTTAATGTTCATCTGGTCAGTCTTGATCCTTCACTATGCACAAGCCATAACCTCTTGAGCTCTCGAGTGCGGCAAAAACCTCCTGGGTCCTGGAAATCGTACTTAAGGTTTAAATATCAAGAGTCCTGGTTAGTCGAGAGATGATCTATGTCATGTGAGACTTAAAGTAATGGTAGTCTTCTCTACAATTGATTTTCACAATATCCAACAATAAACACACCTATGTCCCCTCAAGAAGAAAATCTTCAGCTTAAGATCATTTCTAAATACTACAAAAAAATGTTTTGCTAGGGACTAGCAAAAGATAGGCATGGGAGTATGATTGCACCGCAAAAATACATTTGCAATTGTGTCGTCTTATGCTATTTCCTAGCATTACCAGTGCATATTAGGTATCCATAGTCGCATTTGTTAAAATACACGCATGCATGCATTTAATTGAGAGGGGAGGAGAGTGAAATAAAAGGCCTTGCAATTAACATTTTTTCTCAAGTGCTCCTTTGCTAAATTCACCATCTTTTTATTTTTAATTTTATTTGACTCTGAAATTCTTCCTGCGGCTGCATGGAATGGCCTCTTCTTCTTCGTACCATGTCCTGCTCAGCCATGCTCTGCAGCCACTCCCTGCAGCCGCATTCAAGCCATGCATAGCCAGGGCATGGCTGTGCATGATTTCTTCTTCTTTAAAAAGAGCATAGCTCCTTCTTTGCAAGGAGCCTTGTCCTCTACACAAAAAAATCCAACACAGTAGACCTTCTTCTCCAGGCCATACCTTCCCTCTCACTCCATATGCAGGCCCTCCTCCTTTGAGGAGCCACTCTGCGGACAGGAGTACATCATTGTGGTGCACATCCACTACCGTGAGACCACCACCGCCCAGCTCATCAAAGAGCCGGTGGGCGTGGTGGTCCTCTCTTCCCTGTTTCAACTTCCCAAGCCATTTCCGCCACTACCACAAAGCTTCAAGCTTTGAAGCTTAACCGGCCAAGCTCCACAGTAGCAGCAGCAAGGTGGCAGCAACGCACGCAGGCCACCGCGCGTGCCTGCAGGCTGTCTTCGCCTTTCGCTTCTTCTCGTACACCCGCCTCTCCGCACCTGCAAGCAGCCGGCGCAACCCTTCCACGTGCACGCCAACTCGCGCGCACCAGTCGCAAGCCTCCCCGCACTCACAACACTGGGCGCACCCGATCACGCGGCCCGCCCAGGCACTATAGCCACTGTTCATGCATTTTTGCGGAACACTGTCGCTACAGTGGGGTGACCGGTAAGTTTCTCACTTATCCAGTCACCCGGTGCACCGCAACCGCCGTAGCACGCGCGTGCGTCCCACCATGCGTCCCGCTCCAGCGCCTGCCCGTGCATCTGCATGCGCCCGCACCCGCCTGCGTCTTCGCCTGCGTACGCTTGCGTCTGCCAACTCCAGCCCTTCCGCGCAGCGCTATGCGTTGCGGTCCTCTCTCCGTGCCCACTCCCTCCAACGTGCGCCTCTCTGCACGCATACGTGCCTGTACGTAGGCATGAAGCTTCAGATGGCGCCCCACTGCTACAGACGCCTTAACCACGCCAACTCCAGCTCTCTCTCTAGCTCTCTCTCTCTCTCTCTCTCAGCACACTCTCCCTCTCTCTCTACAAATACACACACACTCACACTCTCGTACACACACACCTATACACTAATATATACTTATATATATATATACATCTATATATTTATATACATATATATATATACTTATATCTATACATATAGTAGCATCTATATACTTATGTATTAGTCTATATACATACATACATACATACATATATAAATATATCTATATACTTATATATATATATACATATATTTATATACAAATATATATATATACAAACCTACTTATACATATATATATATACAAATATACATACATATATACATATATATCTATATAACTATATATACATATATATATATATATATACATATCTATCTACATATATCTATATACATATATTACTATATATATATATACATATATATATATACACCTATATAGTATTATGAACATACATATACATATATATATATATATCTACAAATATATTTACATACCTATATATATATACATATATATATACATGTATAAGTACACATATACCTATATAGTTATAACCATATAAATATATATATATATATATATATATACATATATATGTATATATTTTCATATCACATACCATACATGGTATCGTAGGAATATCTGCACCAGTTGCTGATATTCCCCTATACACGGGTACAGAAAGCGTGTTCACACTCATCTTCCACCCATCCACCTTAGACGCAACACTTCGTCCTGTTGGTTGCGTCTTTCTAGACGACGATAGACTCGACATCGTACTACACTCTGCCTCCACCCCCACCCCTTTATACATATATAATATATACCTATATATATATACTATATTTACTTTACTTCTGCTTCTCTTTCCTGCCACTAAAAAGATAAAAAAAATATATAAAAGAGAAAAGATAATCCTTGACTTGCAGGTACTTTGTCTTGCGAATAGCAAGACTCATTTTGGAACCTTGATTTGGCTCAAAGCCAAGAACCTACTTTTGAGGGTGTGCCTCAAGGACAAGAATTATCAGAAATATCTAAATAGAAAAACACCAGAAACACAATAAACGAACGGAAGAGATTCGTTGTAGGAAAGGCGTAGAAACTTGACTTCTAACTCCACTTCCCTGAGTTCGACCCTGGGCCTAAAAGTGACCAAGATAAAATTAAGTAGGCCAAGTAAAAAATTTTGTAAAGAGATGGTTAGGCTCGATTTAGGTTAACCACTATACACATTTCAACGATAAAATCACCATATTAACACACCTATCTGGGTCCGATCCCATCCCTTTCACACCTCGGGTCTCTCTTCGAAATTGGAAGGATCATAAAAATCCTTAAGTGGTACAAGAGGTTCCCTGAGTGGCTGACCCAATCATTGGTTGGCTAGCTTCGTGACTGTCCTAGCTAACTGTTGTTGATTATGTTGCAGTCGAACCAATTGGTTAACCATAAGGGAATACAGATTAGCATTTGGTTGAAATTTCCTAGGCCGTTATAGATTTGGAAGCTCCAAATTTAGGATGTTAGGAATGGGAAAGTCAGCTTGTGAGTCAGCTAACAAGTTTTGCAAATTGGGGTTAGGGTCGGGTTGGGACGTGGAAGTAGAAGGGTTCGAAGTAGAATTCTTGGACCTATTTTCCATGTTTAGGTCAGAGGAATTATGAAAGAGAGAAGAAGAAAATAAAGATTGTTTGGTGCGTGGGGAAAAATCAAATGGTCCTTCGAGATGTGGGTTCTGGGACCTTCGTCGGTGCATGCACTTGGAAAATGGGGAGGGGAGAGAAGAGAAGAGATGAGAAGTGTGCAAAACAAGCAACCAAGCCTGAATCTACCTTAAGGTTGACTCCTTAAAGAAACCTAAGACTTGGGAACCAAATAAATAAGGGGTCAACAAGTGAACCTACTTCCCAAAAATCACCCGGCTAGACTAAAAAGGTGGTTTAGGCTTAAGCATGCCTTGAGAAAATCACTAGGGGCTTGTGTAAACCCTTACCCATTATTTGACTTCCCTCCAAGACTGTTGCTATGTTTTCTAAAGGAATTAGGAGTGCTTAATGATTCTTAGGTGCTGGATATCAAGCTTAGTTTTTGTGAAGTCCTTAAGTGGTCAAATGAGTACTTGTTTTAACTAAGCTTGGGTACCTAGATGTGCACAGGAATGTGAAGGGTGTTGATTGGGTTGATGCCCAGTTATTTCATTTTTAGTGTGTGTTAGAATTGGATGAGGTGAGTCCAATGACAAAACAAGAGGTTTGTCACATAATTTTTTCGTTGTTTTTCTGCTTTTAAGTTTTAATTTTGTTTAATGTCTTTTAGGGTTTTCTTTTCATGATTTCAAATAAGTTTGAATTCCACAATCAAAAAGAAAAATAAATTTTTAGTGATGGTAGATTTCCTTCAGAATGTAGGACCACAAAATGAAAAGAAACCTTAATTGATTTGAACCCTTAGTAGAAATTTAACTATCAGTGAATCTTTTCAGGATTTTTTTCTTTTACATAGTGGTCCAAACAGAGCAATTAACAACACTACTAGAAGGAAAATCAAACAAGGATTTAAGAAAATATTTTTTTGTGATTTCTTTTTTGAAACTGTGAGAATTGCTATCGTGATCCGATAGCAATCCGGAGGACAGTATATTTCATATCAAACAAAACATTACAAAAGAGACCCCCAGCTATGTATGAGGGACCAGCATTCATTTACAATGTTCTCACATCTAACCGGTCTCTCCTGAAAAAATTTATCATTACGTGCCCTCCACACACACCACAAAATGGCAGCCATACCCCCATATGGCCAGCCAAGAGCAATGAACCTCTGCCACAGGGAATCCCAGGTGGGAAGAGGTTCCAAGCAAATCGTCCTCCAAATCTTGTCGGTGACCAGGCAAGAGGAGAAAATATGTGACGTACTGTCAGAGTGTAATCCACAGAGATGGCAAGCATTCAAAGTAGTCCCCATTCTTCTATGTATAAGATCACTAGTGATCAGGCCTTATCGTCTGCAAAGCCACAAGAATATCTGAACCTTCAAGGGGACTTTCAATAACCAAATCTTCCTGTCAATAGGGTCACACTCCAGCTCAATGTTAGACCTAATGACCTTCTCATACGCCTACTGAACTGAAAATACACCCTGCCAGACATATGTATCAGTCACATTCTCCTTAAGGCGCACCTGCTGTAGAGCAGCCATCAGGTTCTGCCTATCCTCCCATAATCGAGTGCCTGATCTGCAGTGTTCCAACCCTCCCAGCCGCCAGATGCCCTCTGCAGTAGACCACAAGCTGCTGACTTTGGCCTCCTTGTCTGCAGTAGCAGCATAAGCTCTCGGATACACCTCTTTCAGCACCCCCAGACCAGACCACTGCTCGTTCCACAAACTAAAATCTTTGCCATCTCCGAGTCTAGGCTGCAGCATGTGCTAGTACCTGCTGATTGCACTGATAACTGATTGCCAAAAGGGGGAAGGTTTCAACGGTTGTAGCCTCTGCAGACTGCTATTTGATCCACCATAGCTGTCCCTGATCAGATTTGCCATCAAACCCTCCTTGCAGTCTAGAATCTTGATGGCCCATTTAATCAGTAAAGCCTCATTGAACTCCTTGAGTGCCTTAATCCCCATACCACCAATTTCCTTTGGCCTACATATTTTGTTCCATCTGATGGGCTACATAAAGCTGCCCTCATGACCAGCTCCTTTCCAAAAAAATCTTTTCCTCATAACATCCAATCGCTTCCAAATAGACTTCGAGGCCTTGAATATGCTAAAATAAAAGATCAGGATGGATGTAATGATCGAATTAAGAAGGATTAGTCTCCCACCCTTAGATAAGAACTTACTGCTCCATCCTTTCAATTTTCCAGAAACCTTATCAAATAGGACATTCCAATCAGATTTCTTCAGTTTTGCAGCCCTCAATGGCAGTCCTAGGTACCTCAGCGGAAGTTTAGCTCGAGGTGATCCCAATGTATTCTCCACATCCATCTGCTCCTATTCATTCAGGCCAAAACATATCAAGATAGACTTTTCCTTGTTCAACATAGGCCTGAAATATCCCCAAAGATCTTAACCAATAACCCCAGAGCATGTGCCATAGGCTTGGTCCCTTCCACAAAGAATACTGTGTCATCTGCATATTGCAAAATGGGGGCTAGATTTCTCCTGCTGGATAGTGAATACCCTTTGATTAGACCCACCTCTGCCAATCTGCAAGCATACCTTGCAAGCCCATCCACCGCAAGGTTAAAAACCAAAGGGGCCAAAGGACATCCTTATCTAACCCCACGCTGAGGCTGAATCCAACCACCGCAAGGCTTTCCATTGATCAGTGGGGAAAAGGAAGCAGTTGTGATACAACGTTTCATCCATTGGATCCATAAAGGAGGAAAACCTCTCCTTTTCAAAACCTCCCAAAGATACAGCCAAGAGATCGAATCATACGCCTTCTAGAAATCAACTTTCCACATGAATGCCTTGCATTTCCTTCTGTGCCATCCACTCACCATTTCTTGAGCCAAAATGAAAGATTCTTGGAGTGATCTGTTAGGCAGGAATGCAGCTTGCACTGGATGGATCAGGCTCTGTAGAGCTGTTCTCAGCCGTTAGCCAAAATCTTGATGATGACAAGGTAGATGGAATTTGAAAGGGAGATCAGCCTAAAGTCTGAGAATTTTTCTGCACCCATTGATTTAGGTAGTAGAAAGAGATATGACTTGTTGATCCTCTCAAACCCAGCATTTCCCTTCTGAAATTCTTTAGTGACATCCATCACTTCCTTTCCCACCACCACACTCCACATCTCTCTGTAGAAGAAGATTTGTATTCCATCAGGGCCCGGGGACCCTTCCATATTGAGCTCTTTAATTGCTTGCAGGGTCTCATGTTCAGTGATGATTGCAGTTAGCTGTGAGGCCTGTTCACTCGTCACCCTAGGAGCATCACTTCCTACCATTCTCCATTTTTATGATTTTAGAAATTCATTTGATATTTTTTTGGGATTTTCCTTTGTGCTAGTCTCAAAGTGTAGAAATGATACCCATGGGTATTTTGGACCTTTTAGTAACACCATCGGCTACCAAAATTTTTTGTAATTTTATATGTTGTGTAGATTTTCCCAAGGATTCCATAAAAATAAATTTCACAAAAATTTAACAAGTAGAAAAATTCCTAAAATTTGCGAACAGTAACAAAATAATGAAATCAAAGGAGATAACCCCCATGTGGTCTGTGAATTTTAAAAATTTCTATAGAAATCCAAATGAGCAAAAATTTGGAACAAATGTTCCTAACTTGATTTTGAATCTCTCAGTGAAATGTCAAGATTTTAGGATGCTTGTGGTGTTGGCAATTGATTTTTGAAATTTAGATAGAAGTTTGGACCCGAAAATCAGAACACCAACACTTTGGCTAGAGTGGTGTTAATTAGTCAAACAAGCAACCAATGGCTTTTAAAAGTCACCACTCTACCTAATTTTAATATTTTTTATTCTAAAAGCCTATTTTAGTTTTTTTTGATAGTTTTTCAAGAATTATGTGACAAGAAAAGGTGGCACTAACCTCAATTTTGCGAGAAGACAAGAGACTTCAAGCTTTCGCTTCCAAAAATCCTGCCTTCTTCCTGTAGAACCTGCACACATGAGAGAAAGAAAGAGAAGGGGATGAGATCTGCGTATCAAGCAAGAGAAACAAGATAATGCAAAGCTGTGCCTTCGTGTGGTGAGTCCTTTCCCTTGCAGCGTTTTTTATCCCCGCTTCTGCAAGGTACTAGATTATAAAACCTCAATCATTCCTTCTTGATAGGTTGAAACCTTTGGGTCTTTTTTTGTTTTGGTCGGTGATGTATCATCTGATATCACTGATACCAATGTCTCTTGCAAGGTGACTAACACGGTCGTAAAGTGGGCGGCTGTTGAAGCTACGAGTTACTACGCTATCGTATTTGGTTTTGAAAACCTATCGTTGTAGTTTGAAAGCGAAGAAGTCGTGTTCAACAAATAAAATTTATACCGGAATAGAAATCCTAGGTCGAACTCAGGGAGGCTATGTCGATCTAAATTCACAATTATATTTTTTTCGTGTTTTTGTTGAAAAGCAGAGTAATTACAATGAAGCAATATAAACAATCAGAATGAGAGAGAAAGAGAGAGAGAGAAAACATTCACTTTATACTTCAAAATATTTATACAATTAAGCCAATGAGAAATTATACTAGAAAGTAAGAAAACTATTACACTAGAAATTAGGAAAATTCTACTCTAGAAAGCAGGAAGAAGGAATGGGAGAGAGAAGTTATCCTCCTCAACGATCGCTTAGAGGACGAGCCGGACGGGATGGTGCCTGGAAGATGAAGGACGGAGCGGGAAGAAGGAGGTCGAGGTAGGAAGAATGAGAACGGGGCAGCACGTCGTTGTCGTCGCGGGATCCGCTTCTGAAATAGGGGTGAAAATTTGACTATCTCTCGAGGAGCATCCCGGATGTGGGAGAAGCTTCTCTTGAACTTTGGAGAGGGAGAGAAGAGAAGGAAGGGATGAGAATTTCGTATGGAGGGGGTCTCCTTTTATAGTTGCAAGGAGTGAGGGCAATTTGGTCATTTTATGTTGAAAATCATTAATTCAGGACCTTAGTGACGGATAAATCCATCACTAAAGGCCTGAATGTGGCCTTAGTGGGTGGCACGCGCACGCCCGCTCGCCTCCCCACATTCAATGCTTGTCCACGATCTCTCAATCTCGGTCGTTCGATCATGAGATCGAACAGCTAAGAGCGCATCCTAGCCCGCCTCAACCGCGCACCTCATCGCGTGCGATGGCACATTTCCTCGTCGCGTCAGATGGAGCATGGATCCGATTGGGCACGCACGGCCGCCCGATCTCCATCGTGCGGTTGATAGCGCCTGCTCATCCATGCCTAATCGAAGCACCTCGCGGATTCGAACCCTCGTCTTGAAGCGGTTGAGCGCTTTATCCACTGTGCTACTTGCATGGATGGGCGAGTGGTGCGTTTGCATGGCAAAAGATTTGGACTATTGGATCGAGATCCAACGATCCAGACTGCATCCTTTTTTGTCTTCTGATGATGAAGGTGCCGGTTCAAGATTCACTCTCAGCCATTGGATCTTGATCCAACGACGGAAAGGCATTGGCGCTAAAGGCTTCAGCAGTTTCGTGCAGCCGGTTGGGTGACTGAGATGGTGCCACGTGGCGCCATCTTGGCCGTCCATCTTCTGGGTGATGTAGATGGTGCCACAGGTATCGGATTGAGTCGATTTTCACGTTGTTAGGCTGCGATTGTCGATCCGAATTTGTCCGTATGGTCAGATTTGTTGTCTGAAGTGCAGATTAACACCATCTTGGCCCTTGATCTTCTAAGGTTCCTTAGTCTCTATCTGATACTACGGATATTTGATTAGGGCGATCTTAGAGTCATTGAACTCTAATCATCACCCTAATCAGATCCGTATGGTGGGATCTTCAATCTGAGGCACTGATAAAAGGTCGCCCTATCCCTAACCATAAAAGGAGACAATTAACCTCCATTTTATTCAGACTAATCTAAATGCAAGATGATGCATGTTATGCAATATTTATAGTATGTAATGCAATTCTATGCTTAAGAACATGCATAAATAGACATTTTATGGAATATAAACATGTTTACATCAGCAGTGATTACTTGGGTGGAGCAATGAACCTTTGCTTGCCTAGTCAAAGAAGCTACTGCCACCCACCCAAGAGAAGGAAAAGAAGGTTGCTGAGGAGGCTACCAGGAAGCTCCAGTTCAATAATAGGCAATTGGCCAAGTGTCCCACCTACAGCAAGAGCTAAAGAAGGCCCGCCTGGGGCTGATTAGAGCTGGGCCTCTGGGCAAGAAGCTTGAGGAACATCTCATCAACATTCACAAGACAGATCTTGTGAAGTTGTGAGACTTAACCGACCAGTTACACACTTCCTGTAGCAATGTACTCTGGCTAAAGGAACAAGTGCAGGTATTGAGGGTGGCCTACTCCTCGGTTGTGGAAGGGTACGAGGTGGCTCTGAAAGTGGAGCGCCTCCTCCTGGGCACAACTATAGATTAGAATGCCAGTCTGAAGGCATGTCATGAAAAGGCGAAGGGGATTGTGGAAGGCCTAAGGGGTGATCTTACCAAGGTCCATCAAAGCGCGAAGGACAGGGCCAAAAGGGTGCTGGATCTAGAGAACACTGCTCAACTGGAGATGGACCCCGAGACGATGATGGAGTTCTTTGCCTCCAATCCATCTATGGAGGAAAACCAGGACCTTGTCTCTAAGGAGATTGGAAAATATAAACTAGAAATGATGTAGGCTCTTTTGGAAGGCAAGCACTCTACCGTAGAGTAGTTGTATGGTTGGTCTATTTATCGGCTTATGTCCGAGTTCTACCGATAGAAAGCTGAAGTCCTTATCAGGAACAAAGCTCCAATTCTATCGCATGAAGACTAGACATGGAGCTCGACTCCTGAAGAGGCAGACAAGTCAAGTCCATCAAGAGCCTTGGAGCAGCCTTCCCATCCAGCGAGCCCATCCTATGAAGCCTCTTCGCTCCCTCCAACTCCTTGAGTTGATCCCCCCATGGACTCTAAGTGAAGCGCTCTACCTCTGTAGTGTTGTTTTTACCCCCTTGTTTAACTTTTTTCACTTTTTTATGGGCCATTTGAGGGTAATGGCCTTCACTTGAGAATGTAATATAGTTAATGACAAGAAATGGAAGAAAACATTTTGTCATCTCTCTTATTCAACTTTTTATACATGGTGCAATCTTAAGTTGCTCACATACCAAATTTGAGGAATTGGCTTGCCACCTAGAGTTTGTAACTTGTAAAAGTTGCCTAGAATGTCCTTGTGAATGGTGTAAGGCCCCTCCCATGGGGCATCCAACTTTCTGCTCGAGTTGCTTGGCATGGAGACTTCACTCTTTCGTAAGACCAAGTCTCCTTCAGAGAACTTCTGCTTGTGGACCTGTCTGTAGTAAGCAACTGCGGTCACCTCCTTGTATTATAGCATCGACTCAGATGGCTTCTCCCTTAGCTCATCCACCAAGTCCAAGGCAAAGAGGACTTGATTGTCGTTAGTGTCAAGGTCGTACAATTTCGTACGATATATGAGAAGGACTATTTCTATAGGTAGCTGAGCTTTCATGCTATACACCAAGCTCAAAGGAGTGTGACCTATGGAAGTACTCTAGTAAGTCCTGTAGCCCCACAATGTCCTACAGCTCTTCGGCCCATCTTCCATTTAAAGAGTCTAGCTGTCACTTTAGTGCTAAGATGATGGTACGATTGGTTACCTCTGCCTCTCCATTTTCTTGGGGGTATCTCACAGACGTGAAGCACAATTGGATGTCCCAGCTTGTGCAAAATTCTTCAAACTTCTTGCAAGTAAACTAGGCACCATTGTTCATGACAATGGTTAGTGTTATTCTATATCGGGCTAAGATATTCTTCCTGACAATTGACATGACCTTGTCGGCTATTCGGCTGGCCATGGCCTCGGCTTCTACCCACTTGGAGACCTAATCCATTGCAATCAAGATGAAGCATATTTTAGCCGATGCTAGCAAGAAAGGGCTAATGAAATCCATTCTCCACTTTGCAAAAGGAATGGGTGACATGATAGGAACCAATTTTCCAAGTGGAAAGTGGTGCAACAAAGTGAACTGCTGGCGCTTATCACACTTGCGCATAAACTCCTTACAATGTTGTTTCATTTGGGGCCAGAAGTATCCCGCCTGAAAC
Organism: Thalassia testudinum; assembly: GCA_037157565.1. Lineage (NCBI taxonomy): Eukaryota > Viridiplantae > Streptophyta > Magnoliopsida > Alismatales > Hydrocharitaceae > Thalassia > Thalassia testudinum. The sequence continues at coordinate 20,365,189 of JAZHRO010000014.1, forward strand.
AACCGGGCCAAGAGAGCCTTATACCCTTCATGACTCCTACATATGCCTCCATGAGCTCCCTATAGGGCTTGTGATGCCTCCTCTTATGCAAGACAGTGTAACAAGGGAGTGGAATATCCTCGTTTATATAGTTGCCCCTTTATCAAGGTATACCAAGTGGCCTTTAAGCAGAACACCTTGGGCCGTGGTTCCTTCTGGGGCAGCTCGCCAGTGTTCAAGTATCTAATGATTGGTGCCATCCAAGACATGGATTGCTCAATTATGAACATTCTGGGAGCGAATACCATCAGCTCTTTTAACCTTTGGAGGCATATGTCCTCTTCATGCTCAAGTGGGATTACTGATGCCAAGTGGGATAGAGCATCCACCAAGGGGTTGTCAGATCGGGGTACCCGACTGACCGAGACAGTCTTGAAATCTGACAACTCCTCCTTGACCTTGTCAGCATATAGGATCATATTCGGATCCCTAGTTTGGTATTCATCGTTAACTTGGTTGGCAACCAACTGGGAGTCCATACAAATCTCCAACGATGAGGCACCTCTTGACTTGGCCACCTAGATGCTGTCTAACATGGCCTTGTACTCCACCACATTATTGGAGGCGGGAAAGATAAGCTTGATGGCGTACTTATCACTGATGCCATCTAGAGAGGGTTAGGGCAGTGCCGGCTCCAGACCCAGCTGCCATTGAAGAGCCATCTACATATAACCTCCAAGGCAAAGAGAGGGAAGCATCTAGGTCTGTTAATTTCACTACGAAATTCACCAAAACTTGACCTCTGAATGATCTCCTTGGCTGGTACTGAATGTCGAATTCCTCTAGCTCCATGGCCCATTTTATCTATTGTGCCAACCCTGTGGACCTATGTAGCATTTGGCGCAAAGGGTAGTCAGATAAGGCTACTATCGAATGGGCTTAGAACTATGGTCGTAGTTTTCTTGTGGCAGTCACCAAGGCTGGCTAGAGTTTCTCGATCATAGTATACTTAGCTTCTATACCTTGATAGGTCATTCTAATAAAGTATACTAGTCATTGCCCTCCTTGTTCGCCTACTAGAATAGTGCTGACGGTGATCACGGACACCACCAGGTAAAGGAATAAAGATTCCCCAGCCTTAAGGGACGTAGAAGGCTGTGTAGGGGCATCATCTAGCGGTAGCTCTGCACAAAGTTGTTGGAGCCCGCCGTTCCATCCCATTGGGCCATGATGGGCTACTTGAATTTCTCCAACAGAGGTGTCATCGTTACCTCCTCCGTGAAGGGGTAGGTAGTGACATATGCTCACAGGCGTATGACTCTCATTGCTCGGGTGACCTAACAGATGATCTCGAGTAGTGAGCCCCCTCCGCTGGTCACCATGGGGTGAGCCCCGGATTGCACCCCTAACGAAGGTGGAAGGGGAGCTTTAGGCGGGCTAGGAGGAACTTCACCTTTCTGGCTACTATGCTCGCATTTTAGCTTCTCGAGCTATTCATGCAGGTGGGTGTTCTCCTCTTCTACCATACAACGCCACTTCAGTTGGTCATCAGTAGGAGTGGAGTTTTGGGCTCCTTCGGCTAAATCTTTCGATTTTCATTGATCATCTTCATTTCAAGGAGTTGATCCGCAATCGACTATTGTTCAGCCTTCAGAATCACCAACCTGGCTTTGTACTCCTCTTCCCTCGCCAGCATCTTGAGGAGAGAGTCCCCCTGAGGATTCTCAAAATGAGAAGGCTCAGGTTGCTAGCTAGGCTACGCAGGATTCTCCCTATTAGGTCCGGCATGCAGGTGGCATTCCTTTTACACAGAAATGCTGAATTCCAATAGGGCGGCCTTCCTAGGGTTAGCGCGAGAGGAATTTCGAGTTGTGGGAGCCATTGCTTCGATTCAGATTAAGGAAACAATATCAAATGATACTTGTTTCCCACAGATAGTGCCAATTGATCGAGGTCCTGATAGATAAGGGACCCAAATCAACGAAATATCACAAATAATCACAAAGATAGAGGCACAAGCAATTGCTAACCCAGTTCCACCCAAAAGGATGTACGTCTAGGGGGAGGGCAATGCTCCTAAGATTCTACTATGGTGGTTGGTAATGCAATCATTCCTTGTTCTCTTTCTTGGAAAATGCATGCCCCAGTTTCTCAAGGCTTCTCTTCTCTATTTATAATACAAAAAATATTGCAACAACTCTTCGATACATAATGGACTTTGTGGATTCTCCAGCTCGTCCGTTACTTGGTTATAAATAGCTTTTATAGTGCAAACCATTAGCGCTAACGTGGATGGTTGGATCTGCCTGGGTTTTGGATAGTTGGGTAGACGGATTCATTGAGACATCAGAGAATTGGATCCGTTGGGCTTTGTACAAAGTTTTAATTCTAAGGGTACTTTTTACCCGTCATCACATACCAAAAGGAAATAAAGATTCATTTGAATGAACATAAGTTTTCTCTAACAATCCATTGCAAAAATCTCTTGAGAGTACCATTTTATAAGATGAAAAAGTAAAAAACTGTACGTTGCAACATATACAATGCAAGCCCCCACTCAACAAAAAAGGACCCTCACTCACGCCAAAAAAAGCATGCCTCACTCATTAAGGGCATGTTTTGTTTTAGGAATGAGATTTTGAGGAATTACAAATGGAATTAATATTTGGTGAAATAAGTGGAGGAATAAGTCCCTTTTGATGTTTAGGGTCATGAGGAGGAATAAAGGGCTGGTGTTCCACATTTGGAGGAAGAAGGAGCAAAATACAATTATTCCAGGATCCTCCTAGAATAACTTTATGTTGGCATAAGTGGGCTTAATTTGATATAATTTTCTTCTAGATTTTCTCAATCCAAACACGGAAGGCCCTACTTTATTCCCCTAAACAAATGGACCCTAAAAAAGTTCACTCTAAAAAATCAACCAAAGTCATACGTGGTGTCCACCACTCAAAAAAAGAAACACACCACATCACAAGTAGAAAAACCAAAACACACAAGCTGAAAATCAAAGCACACCAATTGAAAATCAAAACACAATGGTTAAAAATAAACACATCGATGAAAATTGATTATCGACTTGGAAGGTGATTTTCCACTGGTGGAAAATCAAAATACATCGGTGTGTTTTCATTTTCTACCAATGTGTTTTGGTCTTCGCCTATAGGTGGAAGGTGGTTTTCTACTATTGGAAAACCAAAGCACACCAGTGGAAAATGTAAAACACATCAGTATGTTTTCTCTTTCCACTAGCGGAAAATGATTTTCTACCTGGAGAGTGATTTTTCACCTATAGAAGGTGGTTTTTTTCCACCTGAAAGGTGAATTTTCACTTATCAGAAGTAGTTTCCACTAGTGGAAAATCAAAACACATTAGTTGAAACCACTAGAATGAGTGGGGACTATTAGTGCAAGCAGAGTTCAAAGGATCAAGTATACACTAGAGGGGGTGAATAGTGTAATATCTATTTAAAATATAACTAAAAAAAATTCACCCTAGATAAAAAATGTATAAGCACAAACTAGAAAAATAACACCTGATTTTAAAGTTGAAAACCTTCCGGGTGAAAATCACTACCTAAGCATCCCAGCTTAGTATTTTCTCAACTAGTTGACACTAGTCAAATCCACTATCACATACCATTTGAATGAGGGTGGCATAATCTCCTGCAAACATCTTCTCTCACACCTAACCAAGAGAAGAACAACGAAACTTCTGATACAACTTGGATTCCTAGATCAAGAACAACAAAATAGAAAAATATAACAATATTTCTGTGGAACCTCAGCAATATTTAAAAGCAAACCAAGCTTTCTTTAATCGCAAGGGAGTGTTCCTTGGATAACAATAGTTGTAGGTGCAAAGGCGCAAAAGCACTGGAGAGAGTTGGCATGTTTTTCTCTTTGAAAGCTCTTGAGCTGTATTTTTGAAGAGGGGGTCGAAAATCCTATTTAAAGGTGTTTTTCGACAACTCTAGAAGCACGACTTTGATCGATCAAAATAAATGTTTGTCAATCAAAACTATCTTTGGTCAATTAAAACTAATTATTGATTGATTCAAGTTTGACCGATTAAAAGGATTATTTAATCGACTCTAAGATTTCAAAAGAAATTTGACCGTTGGAATATATTTGATCAATTAAATCAATTAAGTTGATTGATCAAAATGGAATATAATCGTTAGAGGTAATTGATCGATTAAGATAATAAGTTGGTCAATCAAGGTCTGGTCGATCAAAAATATGGTTTGGTTGATCAATAATAGAATTGACATAGGTTCAAAAGAGAATGATTTTTGCGAAAAATGAAAATTACGCTTGTTTTCTTATTGAGGTTCCATACATAATTCTAGACTCAATAAAATTAAAAAGTCTTCAAGTCCTCTTCGTCCTTGATGTATTTGATAAATGTTGATGAGGACACATCCATGTTATAATTTGACTTAACCTGTAATGGTTAGTCCTCAATAAAAACATAATTTTATTATACCAAAACAGGGGCATATATTAGCATTCTCCCCCTTTTCTATGATAACAAAATTATAATTAAGTATGCATGATGCATTATCAAATTATTATTTTCTCCCCCTTTGTTATTAACAAAATGTTTTAAGCAATATAATAGATAAGTAAATGTTGCTCCCCCTTATTGAAGTATTCATGCAATTCATAACATGCTGCTATGCAATAGATAGAATATCACATTTTCAATAAGTAAATCAAGCAGCAAGATTTATAGAGAAAGTATCTCAACTGAAACTACTGTAGTGCTCATATATCAAATAAAAGTACTACAAAGTAAGATAGATATGAAGTTCACAATAAAATCTAATTTTATTTCATCAAAACAGAGATCTTAACATTCTCCCCCTTTTTTATTATAACAAATTGCAATTATGCATGCAAGAAAATAAATAATTACTTTAGAATTACTCCCCTATCAACATGCATATTTTAATCCCCCTTTTTGTTATCAACAAAAAGATATATATAGATAAAATATTTTAATAACACAACATATTTCAACAGCTAAAATAGGAAATGAAATAAAATAAACTTTAAAAAAAATCTTATACATATTTCCAGCACTGGTGCCTGCCTGAGCAATAGGCTCATACAACGTGCCAGCCTGAGTAGTAGGCTGCTGCAATGTACTAGGCTTAGTATCTGGCTACTGGAAGAGCTGCCCTGCCTCCTCAGCCTCGTGCTCACCCCCCTCCCCCCTTGTCTGACAAACTCCTTGGGTTAGATCTTATGTTGAGGATTCACCTCAACATAATAGGTATATGGGTCAGGTGGTGGGGGGGTAAAGATTGATGCCTGACCCTGACTATGAAGGTAATGACAAAGGAATAGAATATGTCCAGGTATGTACTGCATATACTGGGAGAGTAGGTGGGAGGTAGATACAAGTGGAGGATGGGAAACAGGTGGCTGCTAAGTATCAGGAAGGGGCTAAGAGATGGGAGGCAAAGACTGTGCCTCCTCCCAAACCTCATAGGTAGGCATATGTCTCCCCCTGTCAGTTAGCTTCTTCTGTGGCCTCATTTGCACATAAATAAATAAGAATTAATTAAACATGTATTACAAAATTTACATGATAAAAGAGAAAAATTTAAACAATGAATTTTAAGAAAGTAAATAAATAATGTTAATTTCATTAGAAAGTAAAAGTGAGGATACCTTAAAAATCGGCATCTATTGCACCAAGACCTGTTCCTACTTCTTTTGGAAAATCTTGATATGCTTCAGATAGAACAGAATTTTCACTAAATTTTTTTGCATCAAAGAAATCACATGGCACAGTTTTTACAAGTATGATCCACCAATTCCTGCTATTATCGGGCACATAGAAAACTTATTATACTTGATAGGCTAGTGTAAATGGTTCAGTTGTTTGAAGAATTCAGTGATTCTTATTTAAACTAATAAAACTATGTTTGTTATCCTTTTTAAAACCAATCCCTTCCTTGAAAAGATCAAATCAATCACACTTAAATAAAACCATCCTGCGGTTGTATGTTAAACTCATCTCGACAGTCTGTATGATTTGCCCATAGTAACCATCACAACCTGCTCCAATATCACAACTCACAAGAACTTCAACCTAGTGTGATGCCTTGTCATCATCGATTGACTTTATTCTAAATCTGAATCCATTAATTATGTACCCAAAATGATAATGTCTATAACTCAATGGAGTTTCATAATTTACATCAAAGCCATCCACCCAACATGCGTCATTGTTTTCTTTCATCTGCTTAAACCAACCAAGGAACTACAACTCCTAGATAGAACAAGGTGAAGACTGTTTAAATTCAATGAAAAATGAATCTACCTTGGGAATTTCTTCCAAGATATACAAGTGAGCTAACTATCGATCCTTTAAATCGATCATTATGTATTCTATACAATGGATCGACCTTCCCCATGTATGAAAAATTGATAGAGAATCGCCATTCATTTCGTTGTATCCCCCATCAAAATTTCTTACCAAGCTTTTGCTAGTCCCTTAGCAAAAACTTCTATGGATCAAACCAGTTCTCTAGGTCGGATGTAACAGTTAAGGTGTCATACTAAGCTGTAACTCTAGAAATCAAATCAGAATAACCACAATAGGCCTAGAGGTACTCCAGTACCAGCCAAGATCCAGACCTGACCAGCCTCAGTCCCTAGTCTACCACAAAGATTTCTAAGGCCCGCAAAAATTGTCTAGAGGTTTGTTGAACACAGTACTTAAAGCACCCGTGCATAGACGTAATATGTCCAAGTTCAGTTTGCTAGTGCATTTTTGTAAGAAAGAGAGAAGGATTTTCATTTGGAGAGTTTTCTCTCTTTTCTTTTTACTTTTCCCTAAATCCAGCCTCGAATTGGCCATAAGCACGAACTGTATCGGATTCCTTGTCCCCACCATCAATCCTCAAAGGGTCCCTGGCAATTGATGCTTTAGGATAGCACCATCCACGGCAACCCCCAGAACCCTAGCTTTAGACACTTCGAGATAGTCCCGCCCAGGGCATTCTGTAGCTAAATTCAAGCCCTGGCAATTGACATTGCGGGATAATCCCTCCCATGGCACCTGAACCAGCACAAGGTGCTTACATGCCCTCGGTAGGATATTTAGATATCCTATGAGACATGCACTAACGATACAATATGTTATTACGCATCTTCGAGGGAAATTTCCCACCTCTCCGCGTCAGGAACTCGTCCAATCAACTTGTGTTGTCAAGCCGCTCCTTAGCTAGATCTTCGAGATGACTTTTCATAACAGAATAATTTTTGGCATATTTTTCTTTATTAAGCATACTAAACCAGACTAAGTGTGTGATTTTGGGTGCTCAAGTTACTAGGTCCCTATGCCTTAGACCTATTACATCAGCCTTGCACTTTCCTCGAGCTCTTGAGGATTAATCTGGATCTTAACAAATTCTTGAGTGTTTAAACCCTAACTTAAATCCAAAAGGCCTAAGGTCGGTATCCACCACTAATTCCCTAAGTTTTAGCCTTTCAGGTCTTAATTCATCATTCAATCCAACCAGAAGTTAGGTAGGTTCCATATTCAATTTCAAGGGATGCTCTTTTTCTCTTTTTATTTGCTTCTTTTTTCTTCTTTCTTTTCCTTTCCTCTCTTTTTTCATTTAGATCATAATGACCTCTCCTTTCCTCTCTTCTCCAACCTTTTCTCCTTTTTTTTCTGATGATGAAACCCTTCCATGCATTGATTTTATAGCGATTTGCACTTTAATACCCCCCCATGCCTATGATTTACAATGTCCCTATTGTAAATTAGGTGGGTTCGAGTTCAATTCAGACTGTACATTAGAACAAGTGGGAGGTGAATGAGTCAGAATGACTATTTCGAATGATTTCAAGGTTTGATACATGTACCAAAGGTGGAGTCGGTTGTTCTAATGGATGAACCCTAAAGTACCATATGAATTCAGCAAAAGGATATGTCAGAAAGGTTTAAATTTTTCAAAAGATGACGAGTTGCCTCCCATTAAGCACCAAGTTTAACGCCATTAGTTGGGCACAATGAAGCACAGAGAGAATGGAGATCAGAAGATACTGTAGCCAAGTTTGAGTCAGTAAGTTTGATGAATAGTTTGAGTCTATGACCATTCACAACAAAAGATTCAAAATCACAGCCGAGTTCAATGATTTCGATAGCTCCATTTCTGAATACTTGTCTCACCAGAAATGGTCCAATCCATTTAGATCTGAGTTTTCCTGGGAAGAGCTTGAGTTTAGCTTCAAAGAGTAGTACTTTCTGGCCAGGATGGAATGTCTTGCTTGATATGTGCTTATCATGAAAGGCTTTAACTAGTTCTTTATAGATTCGCGAGTTCTCATACGCATCATTACGTAGTTCCTCGATCTCGCTCATTTGTAATCGGCAGTGAATTCCAGCTTTTGAAAGATCTAGATTGCACTTCTGTACTGCCCAATAGGCCTTATGCTCCATTTTGATAGGTAGGTGACAAGCCTTCCCATACATGAGTCTGAAGGGAGACATGCTTAATTGGGTCTTGTGAGCAGTCCTATAAGGCCACAAAGCTTCCGGAAGGTGGGTTGACCAATCATTCCTATTAGGCCGTACAGTAACCTAAAGGATTTTCTTGAACTCCCTGTTTGACAGTTCTGCCAATATATTAGTCTCGGGGTGATAGGGAGTCGAGATTCTGTGTGACACCCTATACTTTATCATCAGGGATCAAAGCTATGCATTTGTGAAATGGGTCTCTCCATCAGAAATGATAACACAAGGAACGCTGAACTGGGAAAAGATGTACTGATGAATGAACTTGATTATGATTTTATGATCATTGGTTTGGGTTGGGATGGCTTCGATCCATTCGGACACGTAGTCCACAATGAGGAGAATATACTCAAAGCCATCAAATTTAGGGAAGGGCCCCATGAAATCAATCCCCCAGATATCGAAGATTTCGTACACAAGAATCGGTTGTAGAGACATCATATCATGGTGGCTCATGTTGCCCAGGTCTGGCAGCGATTGCATGCCTTACAGTAGTCATGCACATCCTTGAAAATCATGGGCCAGTAAAAGACGTACTGGAGGACTTTTGCTACAATCTTATGTCTGGAGAAGTGTCTGCCACAGGCCTAGTCATTGCAAAAGGATAAGATGTCCTAGATTTTCACTTTCGAAACACATCATCTAATGATTTGATCAGCACCAATGAGGAAAAGGTGTGATTTTTCCCAATGTAGTACTTGGCATCAGAACATAACTTGTCCTTCTTGGCCTTCGGCCAATCAGACGAAATCTGGTGAGATGCCAAATAGTTCACCATATCAGCATACCAGGGAAGTCCTATATCAATAGTCAGGAGGTACTCATCAGGAAAATGCTCTGTGATGGGTCCAGAAGAGTCGATAACAGAAGAAGGAAGGTGAGACAAATGGTCAGCTACCACATTCTACTTTCTTGCCTTGTCGCAAATTTTGAGATCAAATTCTTGCAATAGCAAGATCCATTGGATTAGTCGAGGCTTTGCATCCTTCTTCGCGAGTAAGTGCCTCACTGTAGTGTGATCTTAGTATATGATGACGTGGGAACCCAAGAGGTATGATCTGAATTTTTCCAGGCTAAATACTATGGCTAGCAGCTCTTTCTCTGTAACTGTATAGTTATGCTGAGCCCCATCAAGTGTCTTGCTGGTGTAGTAGATGACCACAGGTTTCCTGTCAATTTTCTACCCTAACACCACTTCTACGGCACAGTCAGATGCATTGCACATGATCTCAATGGGTTGAGACCAGTCAGGAGATTGCAAGATTGGTGCTTGGGTACTTAGTCACATAGGTTCTAAAATGAGTGAATGCACTCACTTGTTATCTCGAATTAAGTGTCTTTCAATAAAAGATTCGTCAAGGGGCAAGTAATCTTTGAGAAATCGGGTATGAATCGATGGTAAAATCTAATGTACCCCAAGAAAGATCTAATGTCCTTGACCGAGTTAGGTACTGGTACCTTGGAAATTAAATTTACCTTAGCCCGATCGACTTGGATGCCTTTCTTAGAGATAAGATGTCGCAGGACTATACCCTCAGGAACCATAAAGTGGCTCTTTTCCCAGGAAAGAACCAAGTTCGCATCAACGAACCTCTTGAGGATAATTGTAGGAGGCAATCATCAAAATATTCACCAAGTACCAAGAAATCATCCATGAAGACTTTAAGGTACTCACCTACAATATTGGAAAATATGGCTAGCATGTATCGCTGAAACGTAATGGGCGCATTACATAGCCCAAATGGCATCCTACGGAATGCATACGTACCATGGGGGTAGGTCAAGGTGGTCTTTTCCTGATCCTCTGCATGAATTGCCACCTGATTGTATTCTGAGTAGTCGTCTAGAAAATAGAAAAATCGATTTCCCACCAATTTTTTGAGAATATGTTCAATAAATGGTAGAGGAAAATGGTCTTTCTTTGTGGAGGCATTTAGTCTTCTATAATCAATGAAGACTCTCCATGAGTTTGCGATATGGGTTGGGATGGTTTCCCTGGATTCGGTTGTGATAACGGTGAGCCCTGCCTTCTTAGGCACACCTGAATTGTGCTCAACCAGCAGTTGTCTAAGATAGGATAGATGATCCTAGCATCTAACCATTTGATGAACGTTTTCTTCATAACCTCTTGTAGATTTGAATCGAGTTGTCTCTGCATTTCTTGAGATGGTCGTGAGCCCTCTTTTGTGTAGATACGGTGTGTGCAATAAGAGGGAGTGATACTAGTCAGGTCATCGAGAGTCCATCTAATGGCTCTCCGATGCTGCTGGCAGACAGAAATCAGCTTTATTTCTTAATCAGATGTGAGTCGAGAATTGATAATCATAGGAAATGTTTGATTCGAACCCAAAAAGACATATTTCAATTGATCTGGGAGGGGTTTCAACTCCATAACAGGATTATCAATAGTAGCAAGAGGTTCAGGGTGGGGCTTAGGAGAAAAGGTAGGAGCTATAGGTGTATCTGGGTCAGGTTTAGGCTCCTTTAGCTGTGGGTCGTGATCTTGTAGTTGAGGATCGGAAATAATTAGGTTTTCCTGATTGCGTTGGATCTCATCGCGTAAAGGGTTCGAGTTTGGAAAACTCGTCGTCGTAGTTCGATTCGCAAGAGAATCCGTTGATCAGATAAAATTTATAATCGTACTCAAAAAGTGAGTCTCAGGTCGAACACGGGGAGGCGAATGTTTAGTTTTGAAAAATAGGTGTTTTGCTTTTATTTGTTTTTGTCATTTTTATCTTTTCTAATTTTTTTGATATTTTTAACAAGCAAGAGATTAGGTCGATGAATTCTTATCTAACTAATCTAATTGAAAAATATAAGAGAAAGAAATAGAGAGAGAGAAACAATCATGTATTTTTATAATCAAATGTTTATTACAACTAGGAAAGTGGGAAATCTATACTACGAAAGCAATAAAGATAGAGATGCGTGAGAGAAATTTCCCTCGACGGTCGCTTGGAGGACGACTCGCTCTGACAACGCTTGGAGGAAGGTGGTGAGGAGCAAGACGAACAAGGATGGGGTCGAAGGACGGAGGGTGGGGTAGGATGGTGTCGCGATGAGGATCTTCTTCCTGAAGAGAGGTGAGAGGACAGCCACGGGATGCTCCACGAATTGGGATGAGAGGTGGGAACAAATGTTTGTTTTCTACTCTAGAGGAGCATCCTGAGCTTAGGACAAGCTCTCTTTAAAGCCTTGCAAGTGGTGAGAGGAAGAAAGGAAGAGATGAATAAGAAGGGTAGGTGTAGGGGTCCTTTTATAGTGGTGGGAAGAGGATTAAATCTGTCCAAGGGCTTTAGTGATAGCTACAATCGTAGCTAAAGATTCACCCCAAATGTTGCTATAGGTCTGCTCATACCCTCACTGGAGCGCGCTTCACTGGCGCTGCATGAATCACGCACCCGTGCTCCTCGCGCCGTGTTACACGCACCTGCGCTGACAAGCACTCCATTACTGTTGCATGCAGCTGCAGCTGTGCACGTGTCTCACGCGCATGCGCTGGCACTCATTTACTTCGCGGGCTCCTGATTGAAGAATTAAGGCATTGGAGGACTCGGCCCCGCGCCATGGGTCTAAGAGGTGTGCGGCATAACCAATGTGCCAAAGGAGAGGAAGTGTTGCATTGAATGGCTATCAGCATTCGCTCATCATGCGATCGTGGACGTTGGATTTTCATCCAATGGTCATCATATAATCTTGAGCTCTCCTCTTGTGAAGGCGAGGCAGGGTCTATTTCCACCTGCTAGATTGAGATCCAACGACTGGGATTGCACGCTGAAGTTGAGCAAAGGGATGTGGCCGACTATGGGTAGTTCAGATGGTGCCACGTGGCACCATCTGTGCCACCCATCATCTTTCTGTTGTAGAGGGTGTCATGGTGCTTAGATCGAGGTGATTTCTACGTTGCCAAGATGCAATCGTCGCTCCAGATCCATTCGTATGGTCGGATTTTTCATCCAAATCCCATAAGGATGTCACATTGTCCCCCTGGCCGTTGATCTTCCTCAGACTTCATATGATGATACAGGGTTCCGATCTAGACAATTTTGGAGGCGTTAGACTCCGATCGTCGTCCTAATCAAATCCGTTTGGTCAGATCATCCATCCAAGGCCCTGAAATAAATCTACTTCCCTCCTAGCCATAAAAAGGACGTAATTAACCTAAAATATACACAACTACTCTAAATGCAGGATGATGCATGCCATGGAATATTTATAACATGAAATGTAAATCTAAGCTTAGTAACATGCATGAATAGGCAATTTATCTTCCATAATTGTGTCTACATTATACCCCCATACCTATCTTTTGCTAGTCCCTAGCAAAATTAAACTACATGCTATGTGTAAAATAGAATTAGGACTCGGTCGCTTAGGCCTAGGTTATTTATTAACAATAGAGAATTTCAACTAAGGTCCTAAACTACGAGGACTCAACAGTAATCGGGTGTTTGCCAGAATGTAGATTGCCCAAGTCCTCGTGTTATTTGAGAAGTGAAGATACATTTTTTTCATTTTTTTCTTCTTTTCTAATTTTTTTGGACCTTTGGAGTTTGAGAGTTTTGAGATAACTTTTTACATCTACCTGACCTGCCCAAGACTCGAAAAGGACTCTAAGTGCTAAGCATCTTGTGAAAGGGTGATAGACTCATTAGGCGGCCATAAAACGGACTTCAGGTTTCTACAACCCTAGGTGACCTTAAAGATTTCTGCCTAGAGGTTTATCTTTCTGAGCGGTAGCTTTCTCCCTACTTTTCTTTCTATTTTTTATGGGGTCAACACAAGGGTGAATCCAGTGTAAATCTCCCTGATTTATTCTACTTCCCTACTTCCTTAAGTGTTTTGGGAATTATTTATGCATTTTTGTGAGCTAGGCTCTGGACAACCGGCCAATGGGCTATTACCCACGGCAACTTGCCAGCCATACTCGTGCGGTAAAGTATGGTTTTATTTTTTTTATTTTCTCCTTTTTCTATTTTTTTCTTTCAGGGTACCTTTTTTTCTTCTTTTTTTCTTTTCCCTAAGTAGGTGGCTTCCCTGATCTAAGATTTACCTAAAGGTAGTATGAAGAGAATGGTCGTGTGGTTGGGCTCTAGGCAATCGGCCAATGATTTGTTACCATCAACAACTTGCCAGCCGTACCACCCTAGATAGTTCATTAGCTACCCAATTTTCATAAAAATCATCGGAAAGTGAGTCAGTGCAAATAGTGTGTACATTGTTAGACTTAAAATCCCCTAAAATCAGAGACCGGGTTGATAAGTTGTGCACTTATCATCCCAATTTATTCACCAAATTAAAGTAAAATTACTTGGCGAGGACTCAAGATTAAGTCCACATTCAGTGGACACCCGAGCTAGTTAAGCCCGAAGACCTGAAGAGTCTAAGTGTTCAAGTCTTATCATATCATTTCGTAATGTTAATAACTTCCAAATGCTTAAGTTCTCTTCTCCTAATTTCTTTTTTTTGTTTTGAATTTTCATCATTTTTTTAAGAAACTAAAAGAAATTCTACGGAGTTAACAAAATGATTTTAGGAATTAATTATCCACCCCCATACCTAAATGATGCAATGTCCTCGTTATAAAAATAAAGACATGAAAAGGGCAGAGTAAATAGAATATCACCTAAATTTCGTGAAAATCCGATCAGCTCCATAGAGAGAAGTGAGTATACACACGTGCTAAGTTTAATGCCTTTAGCTAGGCATAAACTACGTGCAAGGAAGAAATGGAGAATTCACAAGTGCAAGTCAGAATCAAAATCAAAATATTAATCCTCACACCCACCAACAGAAGATGTACATAGTTGTGGACCAAGTTGTGGTGCAGACCCATGCCCTAAGGTCGAGTGATTCTAAGGTTCTGGATGAAAATCACTCAGAATCGAAGATTATTATGCTTGCGGGGCCGAGCCTACGATTTGGTGGTGTGCAACCCAAGACTAAAGTGTTGAACAAAATGTAGATTTGGTTCACTAGGTTCAGATGTCCACTTAGCATTCAGCTCAGAAAAATAATCAGTTATTCCAAGCTTGGGTCGCACATAAAAGGTATCGTAAGGGCCTCGGTAAAAAGTAGGTGGTTTCCGGTCAACAGGAACCCTTAGATCCAAAATCGTAGTTCCCTCAGAAGTAGCTTCCCAGATTTTTATTTTCAACTTCCTATCCTCTAAGATCAAGGTTTCTGGGGCCTCCAAATCATTGTACACCGCATCTAAAATACCCAAGTCCAACAATTGTGGTTGAATCAGGATTGACTTGGGCATAATGATTTCAAAAGTCAGCTCTTTGGGGTGTGGATGAGGAATGGGGTCACTAATTGAATCATCAAAATTTGGATCCTCCAAGTTAACCCCAACCAAATCAAATTCCACTATTATTAGGCTGTCAAATAGTTCATCAGATTCCTCAGGCCCGTGTCTCACTAAAATCATCTTCCTTACGCTCAAGTGAGACTTCACTAAGAGATTCTTCACCCTCAGAGTCAAAGAATTCTTGATCCGCATTTATATACATCTCAAAATCATATGTCAATTCATGATCCAAGAAAACATGCTTTTCTTCATTCCTTGGCTTGGGAATCTTAGGTGAATCAATTGGTTCATCCTCAATGAGTTGCTCTAGCCCAACTTGGTCATCCCTAGTCTCAGAAAATGTATCCCCCCTTGCCAGGCGCTTGAGCGGGTTCAAACATTGGCTCTCCTGAAATGGGTTCATCTTGAGAATCATCCCATGATTGGACTAGAGCAACCACAAATTTCATCCTCAACCTTGACAATTTCCCAAGTAGAAACTCACCCAGGCCCCTATCCCTAACATTTTGGAGCAAATCTAATAAAGAGCTATTCATCTCATCAATCACTTTTATCATAGGCTCCAATGTTTCAGTGCATGGTGTTGGTTTGGCTTCTAAAGATTGGATGGTATTCCACAAGTTAGCCAACACCCTGTCTTGGATCTGGTTCACCTGAACCGAACGGTTTGGTTCAGGTTTGTGTGGATTTGGGTTAAATCTATGGGAGTCAAGATATCAAGGTTCTCAAGTCCCTTCCTGATAGTAGGTTGTTTCAAGTTGTTCAAAGAATGGTGGTGACCTATATTCAGTGGAATACTGGGGAAGGTAAGTGTTATAATCAGCATATCCTTCATGGTTGTAGATCTGGTTAGGTTGATCATCAAAGGGTGGAGACCTATAATCATTTTAGCTCTGGGAAGGATAGTAATCATAGTCTTGTTATCCAGGGTTAGGCCCTGGACATTGAGGTCCAGATTCATATCCCCAATCAAAGTCATCCCAGCTAGTGGATGGGTAATCATAAGTCGAGTCGGGATAGCAATCATCTTGAGGACACATGTTGGTAGGAGGATAGGATGGGAAATGTGTGTAAGATGTGGAAGGATACATGGTAGAATAGGAGGGAAATCAGAAGAGAGAAAGGAGCCCTGCAATACAAGCAATCAACCATGTCCTTAGGTGGGTTAGCCTAAAGGCCTACAGACTCCCAGGCCCCATCTTAAGATTATAAATGTTTTGGTCTACTTCTATCTAGTCAATCCAACCAGTTAGAGGGAGGGGCTGGGGAGAAGGTTCTTCCATTGCCTTGCGCCTCTAGTTCCTAGTGTACTCGCCAGTCGCGGTCATTTGACATTACTCCCCTAGCTAGATATCAGATGGACCAGTAGGAGATTAATCGAAAAAAATCTCAATCTGAGCCTCGAAGGGCGAATCAATCCTTAAGGCCAATGTCTACTTAGTTTTAACTAGGCTTGGGATGATTGTGCTCTTGGAATGTGATGGGCCCTTTAGATGGGTTGTGCCCTTAATGATTAGTTAATATGTGTGTGCGTGCACAACCAGGGTTTGCAAACAAGGTTATTTGATGATGTGTCTTTTATGGTTTAACCTTGTTTAGTAGCTTTTAGGGTTTAATCTTAGGTGAATTCAATCAAGTTCAGGAGAGCACTCCAAGTTTTGCAAGCACTGGTGATGATATATTCCTTTAAAAATCAGAAATAAAATGTGGAGTGCCTAGTTCAGTCCTAAAAATAACCCTAAGTGGCAAGCTACTTGATGAATCAATTTTAATTTGAGTGGTGTGACCCAAATAGCTCAATCAATTGGCCTATTGCACCACTTAGTTAAGGCACACAAAAAGACTTAACCTAGTCAAATTTTCTACTCACTTATTGGTGTGTTGAGTTAGAGTGTATCGGATCCACTGGTCAGATCTTGGTTAAGTGGTAGAATCGATGTGAAGTGGTGCACCTTAAGTCAGGAGTTGTGGGTGTTAATGTGTGTCTCTTTCAGAAAATCCCACAATTAGATAACTTTTTTTTATTTTATTTATGTGGATGGCGAGGTGAGTGGAGTGACAAACAAGACACACAATTTCTATTCTAGGGTTTGTGAAAACACCTAAGTAGAGTAGGTCTTGATTATTAAGGTGGAAAATGATCTAGTGGGTGGAGAAGTGGAGGAAAACTTATAATTGTCTCTACCTACACTTTACTCCAATCTATCGCCTTTGGAACCTCGACCAAGTTCCTACAAGGCAATAAATCAAAGAAGAAAGATAGGTTAGAAAAATATGTAGGTAATGCAGGAAAACACAAGAAAAATCAAAGAGTGTTACCTCCCTGGCAACGGTGCCAAAATGATTGCGTCGGATCTCGTCGCGTAAAGGGTTGGAGTTTGGAAAACCCATCGTTGTAGTTCGATGTGCGAGAAAATCCATCGATTAGATAAAATTTATAACCGAAACTCGAAAAGTGAGTCCCAGGTCGAACACAGGGAGGTGAACGTTTGGTTTTGAAAAATACGCATTTCGCTTTTATTTATTTTTGTCATTTTTAATTTTTTTGGTATTTTTAGCAAGCAAGAGATTAGGTCAATGAATTCTTATCTAACTAATCTACTTGCAAAATATAAGAGAGAGAAACAGAGAGAGAGAAAAATAATCATGTATTTTTATAATCAAATGTTTATTACAACTTGGAAAGCAGGAAATCTATACTACTAAAGCAATAAAGATACAGATGGGTGATAGAAATCTTCCTCGACGGTCGCTTGGAGGATGACTTGCTCTGACGTCGCCTGGAGGATGGTGGTGAGGAGAGGGATGAACGAGGACAGAGCTGGAGGACGGAGGACGAGGTAGGATGGCATCGCAGCGAGGATCTTCTTCCCGAAGGGAGGTGAGAGGATGGCCGTGGGATGCTCCACGAATGGGGATGAGAGGCAGGAACAAATGTTTGTTTTCTAGTCTAGAGTAGCATCCTAGGCTTGGGACAAGCTCTCTCTAGAGCCTTGGAGGTGGTGAAAGGAAGAAAGGAAGAGATGAATAATAAGGGTAGGTGTAGGGGTCCTTTTATAGTGGAGGGAAGAGGATCAAATCCATCTAAGGGCTTTAGTGACAGTTGCAATCGACGCTAAAGATTCACCCCAAATGTCACTATAGGTCCATGCATACCCCCGCTGGCACATGCTTCACTGGTGCTACGCACATCAGGTGTCCGTGCTCCTCGCACCATGTCATGTGTGCGCTGGCATGCACTGTGCGCGGCTACGGCTATGCGCATGTCTCACGCAAATGCACTGGAGCTCATTTGCTTCGCGTGCAACTAATTGAAGAATTGAGGCATTGGAGGACTCAACCCCGTGCCATGGGTTTAAGAGGTGTTCGGTGTGACCAATGCGCCAAAGGAGAGGAAGTGTTGTGTTGAAGGGCTATCGGCGTTCGCTGATCGTGCGATCGTAGCCATTGGATTTTCATCTAATGGTTGTGATATAATCTTAAGCTCTCCTCTTATGAAGGCGAGGTAGGGCTGGGATTGCACATTGAAGTTGAGTAGAGGGACATGGCCAGCTTTGGGTGGTTCATAAGGTGCCATGTGGCACCATCTAGGCCACCCATCATCTTTCTATTGTAGAGGGTGCCACGTGCTCGGATCAAGGTGATTTTTGCATTGCCGGATTGCGATCGTCGCTCTGGATCCATCCGTATGGTCAAATTTTTCATATGAAGCTGGTAAGGATGTCGCATTGTCCCCTTGGCAGTTGACCTTCCTCGAACTTCATTTGATGCTACGGGGTTCCGATCTAGACGATTTCGGAGGCATTAGACTCCGATCGTAGTCCTGATCAGATTTGTATGCTCAGATCATCCATCCGAGGCCTTGAAATAAATCTCCTTCCCTCCTGGCCATAAAAAGGACGTAATTGACCTAAAATATACACAACTACTCTAAATGCAGGATGATGCATGCTATGCAATATTTATAACATGAAATGCAAATCTAAGCTTAAGAACATGCATGAATAGGCATTTTATCTTTTATAATTGTGTCTACATCAGGTCCTCAATCACAGAACTGGTATCACATACTTGTTCAATGGCCCCACAGTTAATTCCTTTCTAGGCCTTAATGATATCAATCTTTAATGCTCCCAAATTTTAACTCAATCTGGCCCTCTTAGCAATTTATGTTTGCCCTAGCTGTGGCCAAGAATTGTCTTCCTAATATAATCGGTGTATTTTCAGATTCTCAGGAGTATCCATGTCTAGCATGATAAAATCCATAAGGAAGTACAAATCACGAATTCGAACTAGAACATCCTCGAGAATTCCTTTTGGTGACTTGATCGATCGATCTGCTAACTGCAAAATCACCTCTATTGGTTTAAGCTCAAATTCCTCAAGATGGTCTAGTAGGGATGTAGGTATCAAGCTTATGGAAGCTCCTAGATCCAATAAGGCTCGATCAAATTCTATATCACCGATTCTATAGAAGATTACGGGCGTACCAAGATCTTTTGTCATTGGTGGGAGTTTGCTCAAAATGATGGAGTTGGCTTGCTCCATAAGACAATCGGACTCCCACCCTTGGTTCGCGACTTATGCTTAGGCGTACATATATCTTTTAGAAATCTCGCATAAGCCGATACATGGCGGATTGCATCCATCAAGAGAATGTTTATGTGGACTTGCTCAAAGAGCTTGACTAGATCTTCCTCTAATGCCACGGGTTTGGATTTCCTCTTTCCCTTGGTCAAGGCCTCAAGAAATGGAACCTCGGTTGGTTCCTCTAGAATTGATTCAAGCTCTTTATCTGGGATAGAGGAGCCCTGAATCACCAATCTAGGGTTGGGTTCTAAATTTTTAGGCTTGTTGTGGCAAGGAAATGGTGGATCCTGGGTTGATTTGCCAGTATGGGTGGTGAGGAAGTTAAGTCCTGCCTAATATTAGTTTGGGTTAGGTAAAATAGGTGTCCACTGCTGATATCCTGAATACGAAGTTGAAGCTCCCATCCTGTCGGGTGATGGAGCAGAAAGGGTTTGATAAACATAATATGCTTGGCCCTAATTTGGGTTCATAGTGTGCTTCTGTCTCGGCAAGCTATTTGGATTAGGTAGAGGTTGGGAAGGAAGTATGCCAGGCTGGCAAGCATTTGCCAGCTGGGCTAGTTGATTGCGAACCTCCGTGATCTCTTCTTTGTGCTATTTTTGCATGTCAACCATAGTTTGAAAAATCAGAGACATTGGGTCTTCCTTAGGTGGCATGGATTGGAAATTTGGATTGGGCCTTGGTTGAGCAGGTTGATAAGGTTGTGGAGCCTGTGGTTAGGGTTGGAATTGAGATCTCGAATTTGGGTTATTTCCCAACCACGCAAAATTGGGATGATTATGCCATCTAAGGTTATAAGTGTTTGAGAATGTACTATTCTGGATGGCATGGAGATCCTCACATGTCTAAGGAACTCCAAAAAAATTAGAGGGTTCAGAGTTCCCCCAACTAGAGTAGGCTGGCCCAGAGTTTCCTCTAAGACCCTAATCAGATGGGGGTGGATAGGCATCCATCCCCTGAGAAGAGTGGTGATAGATGTTATGAGTAGCCTCCCTACCTGAGGGTGGGTGCACATATGGGCTTTGTGGTGCAACGATGGCTCTCTGCCAATGTCAAGTCAAGTCATCCACCTTCTTCTCATTGGTTGAGACCTTATCCAAGCGAATGGCTATCAACTCCTGATCGATGAATGTGGAAAGGCCTCGGGTCTCATGTACTCTTCGATTATTTGCCAATGCGTGGGTGGTCGTCGGGTTGTTCACACCCAATGACTCATTGTTTAGGGAGTTCTCGCACATGTTCTCGAGAATCTCCCAAATCGTGTCTTCATGCTGACCCATGATGCTGCCACCACTGGTTGCATTGACAAAGAGTTTGATATCATCACGGAGCCCATGGTAAAATGACTGGACTTGTTCCCATTTTGGAACTCTGTGATGGGGGCACTTGCGCATGAGATCTAGAAAATGGTCCCATGCCTCATGAAGAGGTTCTCCCGCTCCTTGCGAGAACTGTGTGATCTGATGCCGCATAGCGTTCATCCAACCAATGGGAAAGAATTTTTGTAAAAATTTGATATGAAGATCTCCCCAAGTGGTGATCGGATGAGTCGAAGTCTGAAACTAGTTAGTGGCTTTATCCAAGAGAGAGAAGGAGAACATTTTAATGAGTAAGCCATCCCGATTTTGCTTAGATGGTCTGAAGGTCTGGGCCAGATGCTTCAGATGCTTGATGTGCTAAAAGGGATCCTCGAAGTTCAAGTCATGGAAGTTGGGAATTGTGTGAAGCATACTTGGCTTGAGCTCCACCTCAGGTGCTCCAACAAGGATTCGTACTCCAGGCTCGATTTCCACTACAACGAGATTGTAGTGATCTCGCATATGAGGACGCTGTAGTGGGTTGATGTGTGCATGGACTAGATCTCTGAGGTCATCAACTTGATGCTAAGGGTTGGGTTCTTCTTGATGCTCCATGGCTGTGAGTGGAGATTTAGGCTCAGAAACAGAAGAGTTGGAGGAGATATTGATCTAATTGGGAAGTTGCACAAACAAATGAGTCAAGGCATGACCTCGACAAGAGTGGAAAGCTAATGGAGGCCTTAAGAGTGGTCTTAAGGACCTCCTCCCGAACATGCACTAGCAGAGTAGATAAGGGACAAAATGTTTGACAGTTCCAATCGAGGCACCCAAATATGCTTGGATGACTAAGGATGTTTGAGGCAGATAATACCTCTTGATCAGAAAGTTGCTCACTCGAGAAGTAATTGGGCAGCCAGGAAGGGAGAGTCTCGCAAAGATTGCTACACGATAGAGCATCCCCACTAGTTATAGGATTTCCCCTACCCAACCTTCCTTGCCATCGCGGATCCAAATAGACTGAAATGAGCGACTTGACCTCTTAAGTCCAAATTTTAAATATGAACTGAGGTGCTTAGAATTCCACTTGAACTATAGAGTTGATTTGTGCTTGGTGACCTAATTTGAAGATTGGTTGACCCACAAGGTGGGTCAACTTCACCTAACCTATCCTTGTTATTAAGTCCCAATTTTAAGATTCAAGTGGATGATTAGAGCTTGATTTTAGGGTCTCCTTGATTAGGTAACTTCAAACAAGGGCTTAAGTAGCACACAATGCGGGAAAATCAGTTCTTGTTATTTCAGGCATGTGTGTTTCTCAACCCTAAGATGAAAACCCTAATTTGGCTCTTTTTGGTCCAATCAATTTCTTCCAAATTTGGCACCTAGGGCTCAATCAAGAAGGTGAGTAGCCCTAAGTACCTTAAATTCCTAGTAGGTGCAGGAATCTTGGAGAGGGGTTTCTAAATAGATCAAGTTAGGCAACTCAGAAGTGATTAATTCGAAATAAGGAATGCAAGTTGGCCTAATTGATTTCCCTTTTTAGCTCTTTCCAGAAATAAGGGCTTAAGAAGATGGAGATGAGATTAGCTACCCCTAGAGTGGTTGTTGTGTGACTGATCTTCTCCTGTGTACCTTGTGTAGCCACAACAAATTAGATAAAGCAAGTTAGATTCAAATCAGAAATTGTAATCAGTGAAATTGAACTATGCATTGTTCCCCGGCAATAGCGCCAAAATGTTATCATGCAAAATTGATATTTTTAAAGGATGTAATCATCGTAGCATGTCAAAGTCACTCGAAAACACTTAAAATTTATAACTCACAAGTACGAGGTCATTCACTGGGAACAATAATGTCAATTCATTCTCATAGATTACAATATAAGCAAAATATGAGCAATTGAGATCAGAAGAACAATTTAGAATAATATATCAATAGATCCAAATGCCAATGTGCAAAACAATTAGGGTAAAATGGTGATTTGAATCACCAAATTATCGTTTAAGTTTAAACCTCACAAATACTTAAATATATGAATAGTAAGCCCAACCACAGAATTAAATGCCTCTGAAATCAGACGATAGAAATATGACCCAGATGGCTTAACTGTTCAGGAGGAGCAGCTTCAACAAAGAGACAAAGGCCTCTTCTTCCTTCCTTCAAGCCTCAAGAAAGAGGTAAGGCACAACAATCAGAGGTACTAAAGCCTCTCAATAGCCAAGTATAGAGAAGGCAAGAGCAAGGGCAAAAACCCCCCTCTTTCTCTCTCTCTTCCTTCTTCTCCTTCTCAGAAATCAAACCATAGTCGGGTATATGGATCTGGGCAGGAGACTAGGGCTACCAGGTGTGAGTGGTAGCCAAGGAGTGAAGAGGGTGTGATGAGGGACCTGACCCCTCGTGTACTGGGCGAGGGGTCATGGGGAGAAAATCCTTTTATCTCGCATCGCGGCCTGCTAATCCCACTATGTGGGACTTTCTTTCCCTCTGTCTTCTCAATGCAGCAGCAGATGGAGGGGCTTCCAATTGAAGTCAAAGGTGAGCTTGTGGCATGGAATTGAAGGTCTAGAAGGGTGCCTGGGAGTCACCAATGAGGCCTGAGACTAGAGCCTGGAGTGGATGTGGCTGTAGGATTGAAGACATAGTCGGAGAAGTTAGGGTGGTGGCGGAGCTCCGGTGGAATACCTGAAAGAATGAGAACAACCTTACGGCCATGTCAAACAAGTTCAGAAGAATTGCCAAACAACAGCAAGTGTAGTGGTGTCGGTGGTGTGTTATGAAGGTGTGTGTGTGAGCATGACGAAGGTAGAAAAGGTCAAAGGTTGTGACGATGTTTGGTGGAGCGATTGGCATAGCAATCCCCTCAATTTCTTGAGGGGTTTTGCTCACGTGGACATGGAGGAGGTGTGGGAGTTGATGGCAAGCGGATTGGTGGCGTGTAGCGGGTTGTCGAGGTTGCTGGAGGTATGTCGGAGATGGAGGAGACGATGGTGGAGCAGGCGAGATTGTGATCAAAATCGAAGTCTAAAGCTATTGGGGTGATTAGTAGAAGTAGAGGAGCCGAAAATCGTAGCTAGTGGACGAGGAGGATGTGGAGAAGGCATTGGCCGTGATGAGCCGACACCGGAGAAGAGGAATACTCCAGGAGGGAGGACAGCAACGAGGAGAGATCGGAGAGTGCCGTGTCGATATTGCACGATGCGAAATGAAGAGGGGAAGAAGATCCGACCGCCTATTGCATGTGGCAGCCGGTGAGGGAGTCGGAGGTAGAGGGTCACCGAAGCGGAGCTTGGAGCAGGTCGGAGAGGGAGAAAAGAAGAGATTTGTGGCCCAAAAACTTGCTAAGGATGTGAGGTAGTCCATGAGGGTCTTATATAGGCCTTCAAGCAAGCTCCCAAGCTTGGAAATAAGCTTGAAAGGCTCGATTTTTCAGGAAGAAGGGTTCTAGGAAATCAAGGATTCGTATGAGCAACACAGACAGATTTGGAGTTTAGGATTACGTTTAATCGATTAGGGATCTCCTCAAGGTTGTCCCTTCCAATTTTGGAAGGGATTGGCCAAGTAATTAGGGAGGAATCTCTAATTGAGAGCTCGACTGCGTGCGTTCACACCTACCATGGCGGCAGGGACCCAAATGCGAAGAAGACAACGAAGTTTAGGGGTCTTTGTAAGGATTTTCGAAAGTTAGGGCTGTATGTGAGAAAGAGTCTGAATGGGCTAAAATGCAAACTAGGTAAAAATGATCTCTGATTGAGCCAAAATTTTGTTACAAACCTAATTTGGACCCAAGGAATCTAGTGGTGAAGTTGGATTTTGATTTTAACCAAGTTTGACTGGGTAATTTATGTAGAAACCCAAATTAAGGCAACTTCTTGTCTGAGATTGTTTTAAGTCAAAATGGGTTTCAATGGTCAAATCAAGGATACCAAAAATTATGAAATATTCTTCTATGATTTCTAGAAGGTTTAGGTGAATTTTATCCCAACCAAAACCTCTGTTAATTAAATAGGTCTGAAATTAGGATTTCGTGTGGCTTGTTTATTCTTGAAATGTGCGAAAACCCATTTCTATTTGCATGAACCCACTTATTTGACTTTAATGATCATTTGACCTTTAATTCACCCTTAGCCAATCCCTTGGTTATTCTGTGTTCATGATTTACTGTTAAAATTGTAGCAATAACCCTAGTTTTTCTCTTCTTTTCAAAACATAACATTACGCATATAGGACCCTCTAATGGATACATAGGAACTTTTATCCTTTATTCCAGATTAAAATGGGCTAGTTAGGGCCTATGATGGTGTTCACATCAGTATACCCCATCGAAATTCCTTTCCAATCAATTGAATCTATTGTCAATATTATCCATGTACATATCATAGAAATTTATGCATTCTTCTAGAAGGTAACCCTCAACAATTGAACCCTCTGGAATCACTTTATTTAAGATGTAATCTTTGAGCTTCTTTAGAAACCGTTCAATTGGATACGTCCATCTATACTGTATAGGACCACCAACTCTTTCTTCATTTGCAAGATGTAGCGTTAGATGCACCATGATGCCAAAGAAAGTTGGGGGAAAATTTATTCTATTTTGCAGAGTGTGATGAAAATTTGATCATTCCAATAGTCTAACATTTTACAGTTCAAAGTCTTAGAAAAAATGACTTTAAAAAATCTACTCATCTCTGTGAATGAATCGACCACTGTATTTGGAAACACTCCATGAGTACCAAGCAAGAACAAAATCTACATGTAAACTGATAAACTCCATTTTATCATCATTCTTATGCTCTAAAATAGATCTAGCTCTTAGGGTTTTAACTCCGCAAATGGGTTTTCAGGCTGCATTTAGGCATTCACCTAGGTTAGGCATGCATTGCATTTTATTTGTATTTCTGATGTGTTTATCTGAGTGTCAGGGATAGGAAGAAAGTCAAATCACACATACCTTAGCACTCAGGAAGGTAGAAGTTGAAGGAGAAGCACCTATCAGCTGGATATTAGCTAAATCCAGCCCGTCCCAACTGGATCCCAGCTCATTCTAGCTAGATCAACTCATCCTTAGCTCCATTTAGCTCATCTCAACTGAATGGTAGCTCTAACTAGTTCACCTCAACTCCATTCAGCTCACCTCTGCTGGATGGTAGCTCAAACTTGCTCAAGATAGCTAATCCCAGCTCCTCCAACTCAAAACAGTTCATTGGAAGCTTAACCTAACTAGGACTAGATACTACCATCAACTAGCTAAACCTAGTCAACTGAAGAAGTCATCAACCAGCTCAAGTCCAGCTCCCAAAGGATCAACTCAGCTCAAGTTAGTTGAGCTGAGCTACCTAACCTAAGCTAGCTAATCCAACTAACTGGGTAATCTTTGGGAAGATCGGATCCATCTCACCTCAACTCAAATTAGAAGAAAGTTAGCTCAGATTATCTTGGCTTAGTTGTTAACAAGGAACTAGCAAGCTAAGTTAGCTACTGAGCTCCACTTCAACTACCTTCAGCAGACATCAGCTCGAGTGCAATCCTTTCTTGCTCCCTCCAGCCCTTCTCCTTTAAAATTCTAGCTCTACCTCCTCTCTCCTCTACTCATCCACTAGCTATGCTAGCTTAGCTTAGCTTAGCCCAACCTAGCTCCACTTCAAAGCCCACTACCCTACTACCTAAGCTCCACCAAAAAGACCACCTACTCCTACTTCATTTTGGTGCTAACTATCCCTTCCATCACCACCCTACATACACCATCAAAACCTATCTCCACCCTCCAATTTTTCCCTCCAAAATCAACATCTTCTAGAAGGTATTTTTGGAAGGAAAGCCAAGGCACCTCGTCATTTCCCTCCCATTTTTTCCTCCAAAAATATCCAAGCACCCCATCATTTCCCTCCAAAAAACATCATAACCAACCCCCTTCCCATCCTATAAATACCCTACCCTACTGATGATAACATGATCATGACCCACAACTAACTTTAATTAATTAGAATCAAGTGAAAAATGCTCCTACGTAATCGCCTGAGAGTCATAATTCCCTACACATCCATTCTGAGAGGAATACACTAAATCAAGGTTAATTCTGCAATTTCACATCATATCATGAAAGAATAGTAACCATGGGGTTTTCTAGGGGTTAATCTAAGGTTTAATGAGCATTGAAGTCCAGTAAGAGGGTCTACACAGATAGAAACAGAGTTTCGAGCATTTCGAGAATTGATTCATAACCTAAAAACCCTAATTTCAGAGCTGCTTAAATTATAGAGGTTCTAGTCAGGATAAAATTCATCTAAATCTATTAAAATTCATATAAAAATATTTCATGAGGTTTGGTACCCTTGATTTGACCTTTGGAACCTATTTTGACATTAAATAGAGTCATAGATAGAGTTTTGCCCTAATCTGGTTCTCTACGCAAATTGCCTAGTCAAACTTGATCAAAACTCAAATCCAACTTCACTATTTGATTCCTTGGGTCCTAATCAGGTTTTTACCAAATTTTGGGCCCAATCAAAGTTCACCTTGACCTAGTTTGCATTCTAGCCCATTAAAACTCTATTCTTCACATGCAAGCCCTTACCTTTTGAATTTCCTTACAAAAATCCCCCTTGGTTTGTTGAATTCCTCGCAAGTAGGTCCCTGCTGCAATTGGAGGTCAACTGACCTCTAGGCTAGCTTTAATCAAGCCTAAACCTACTTGAATCTTCATCAAATCCCACCAAATTTGGTGGGATTGATGTTCACACCATGACGAATTAATCAGAAATGATTTGGCTCTTGATTCCCACCAGGAAGGTCGTGCGAATGCGATTCCATGGGTTCTTCTTGATTTCTTGGTAAGCCAATTAGGCTTGTTTCCTGATCTAGATCTTGGTCTAAAGCCCTATAAAATCTCCTGGAGCTTCTAACCGTGCTCCTTAGCTCAGTTTAGACCACATTTCTTCACAATCTTCCCTCTTTGGCTGCCTCCGTCACAGCTCTTGCAAGTCTCCTCCAAACTCCTTCGACACCCTCTACCACATACTATAGGCAGAGGGATTGTCTCCATCTCTTTCTTCCTCTCCTTGACGGCCAAATCAAGAGTGTCCAAAACCCCTTCTTCCTCGCCATTCCCTCACCAGAGGATAATCACAGCCGGCGCCTCTCCTGCCCTTTCATCTAATCATTTAGGTCCTATCTTCTTCCTCCTCTTCTTAATCTCCCTAACCTATTTGCTTCCTAGTTCGATCCACTATTCGCCCTTCACCCCTTCGTCTTCTCCACATCCGGCCAAGCTCCAATAAGGCCTCCACACCACAATAGACCACCAAACAACCCGCTTGATGGGAACACCATCATGAGCCATAACTAGCTCATTTTGACCTGATGAAGTCAATAAAAGCTCCTACATATCAGTCAAAAGGTCTCTTGGGCAGGTTGAATTATTTTGAGAATAAAAGAAGACTGGGTTATTTCTGCAATTTTACCAGTAATTCATAAATACAGAATAACCATGGGGTATTTCAAGGGTTCATTAAGGGTCACATTGTTATTAATGGTTAATAAGGGGGTCCATGCAAACAGGAACGAGTTTGCTCACATTTTAGGAATTAAATGACATCTGAAATCTTAAAAATAGACCCACTTAATCTACTAAGGTTATGGTTAGGATAAAATTTATCCAAACCCTCTAAAATTCATAGAAAAATATTCTATAGGGTTTGGTACCTTGAATTTGACCATCAGAGCCCGTCTTGACCCAAAATAGAGCCATAGACAGACTATTACCCTAATTTGGGTTTTTGCATAATTTACCCATCTAAACTAGGTGAAAACCAAAATCCAACTTCACCATTGGCTTCCTTAGGCCCAAATTAGGTTTGTATCAAAACTTGGGCCCAATATGAGATTATTTCGACCTAGTTTGCATTTTGATTTAGGTCTGATTTTCTTTATCTCAAATGGCCCCTCAGCTTTCAAATTTCTTACACAAAACCCCCCAACTTTATCATCTTCTTCTTCAAAAAGGTCCCCACCGCATAGAACTCCTAATCCTAAAGCTTCGACGGCAATCAATTTAGAATTTCTCCTTGATTGATGAAACCTCCTCAAATTTGAATCGGAGATCCCTCTTGAAATCCTCTTCCAATTAGACCGATTCTTGAGCTTCAACTCTTTTCCCAATCTCTCATGCGAACACATGAGAGATTTGGGTTTCCAACTTTGGTGAACCGTCCAAGCTTGCAAAGCTTGATTCTCAAGCTTAAATCGACTCCCTGAGTCCTATATAAGATCTCCATGGCACACCAATCCTTCTACGCTCGAATTAGTCCGAAATCACCCTCAATTCCTCCCTCCTCTCTGGCCAAATAGCTCATCGACATCCGGTGACCTCTCCTGACCTCCCTCGTCGTTCGCTCATAATACTAGCAACGGATTCTCCTTCCTCGTCTTCTTCCGCATTGTGCCATACCAACCGACGCCTCTCCCTCTATTGTCCTCGCCATTTCCTAATCATCGGAGCCACCTTCATCCTCGGTGCCAACCACACCACAACCGACGTTGTTCTCACTCCCTGTCATCTGCTATCTACCAAGATTAGTTCCCTAACTCCTCTACTTCACGCATACATGATCACCACTCTGTTTCGACCACCGACTTGCTTGCACGCCCTCAGTCTTCCACCTTGCCGGCGTACCTTCGGTGAGTTCACACAACCACCACACTCCAGCAAATTGGCCACCACTTATCCCTACACCTCCATCTAGATCCCAGGAGCAAAATCCCTAACTTACTTAGGTCGATTGCCCCTCCAAACCCTCCACCCAACACAACACCTTCCGCACCAACATCTTAAGGTCATCTGACCTCTTCACTCACTCTCGTGCACAACCAAGACCACCATCACATTTTCCATCCTTAAGCGATCCTCCTGAGCATATTTTATGTCGCCATAAGGCCGTTCTAATGCTTGCAGGCCTTCCACTAAAGCTCTGCCACCGGCCCGGCTGCGCCGACTATGTCTTCAGTCCTTTGACCACATTCGCTCTAGATTTAGCCTCAGTTCATGTGGAGTGGTCTCAGGATCCTTCCCAGGTCCTTGACTGGGATCACCAGCTCCTGTAACTGCCTCAATTTAAGACGTATTCACTAGCTACAACTCACGTGAAGAACTAGGACTTAATAGTCCCACATCATGAATTGCCGAGTCTTCACAGCTGCATATATTAAATTTCTGAAGGAGGCGTATCACTCAATATCACCGTGGGTCGGGTCCCCGATCACCTCTCTAAGCACCCTCACCTACCACCTCACGTCGGCAGGTCTGGACCTCTGACTGTATATCTGATTACCCGATTAGCTCCAGGTTTGAGAGAAAGAGAAGGAAAGAAAGGGAAAGAGAGAGGGGGGAGGGGGGTTTTGCTTTGCTTGCCTCCTCTCGACACTTAGCAATTTCTGAGGGAGGCCTTTGCCTCTGCTGGTGTTGGTACTGAGCTATAGGTTGTGCCTTACCATGAGCTTGAGGGAAGAAAGGAAAGGAAGAATTGGCATTGTAGCAGTTGGATGGCTAAGCCATCTGATTGAGAGCTCTATCGTCTGATCTATTTGATAGGGAGTGCACTGTGCACTTATCCTACATGGCTCAAAGCTAATTGCTACTATTGAGATATGTGATATTATTGTAATTAGGGTAATCGGTGATTCAAATCACCATTTTACCCTAATGTTTTTGCTCTACCAACATTGGTTCTTATATCCATATTATTTGAGTTTAGAAATTTCATCATATGTTGCTATATTGTGATAGAATTGCAATTTTTGAGATTTATTGCAACACTTGCTCCCTATGTTCGACCTTAGACTTAAATTCGAGTCATAAATTGTGTCTATTTTTGAGATTTATTGGCTATACTACAGTGCAACAACCTTTCAAACACCGATTTATACCATCACCACCGCTTCCACCTCCATAAGCTCTGCCTCATCTCCACAATCAGGACCCCTTACTTAATTCCATCATTCACCCACTCCAAAGCTCCACCTAACACAACCACCTCTGAACACCTTCCTTGAGTTCGCCTGACCACGATACACACCTAAATGCCATGAGGACTTTGCCATCTCCTTCGTCGTCCTCAAGTGATCCTCTTGAGATGTTTTGACGAGGTTGGAAAGCCTTATTACTTATTTCGGGTATTCGTCGTTCACTGCCATTGCCACCATCTTCCACAACCACGACCGCCATGCTCCGAGTAGCTCTGACCCCGCTACCATGCCCAGGCGATACAGGCCAGCTCCAGGACCCTTCCCAAGTTCTCAATCAAAGACTCGAACCTCAGTACCTATGTCAATTAGACAACATCACCTGCTGTTGTGCGCGAAGGAAGAAACGAGTGGGATAGTCCCACATTATCAATTGCTAAGATCTCTATTGGGCATAAATTGATTTTGTGTTGTAGCTTCATTGCCCAAGTACACGGGGGTCAGGACCCCACTTACTTACACCCACTCACTCGCTTACCCGCCTATGGACACCTCGCCTGCGACACATGCCTGTTGGCCTGGTCCCTATTCACGACCCATATACCCGATAAAGCCCAAGTCTATGAGAGAGAAGAGAGAAGGAGAGATTTCTGAGGGAGACAGAGAGAGGGGGGGTTTTGCTGCGCCATCCTTGTGCCCATGTGCTGAGGAGAAGGAGAGGCTCTCGACACTTAGCCTCTGAAGAAGAAGCTCTATGCTTGAGGAAAAGGAAGGCTTTGAAGAAGAATAATAGAAGGCTCTCTGAAGAGCCTTGTGCTTATGTGCCTTCTATAAGGCATTATGTTCTGTTGACAATTAAGTCGTCTGATGCTATATTCCTGTTGTCTGATCTGATATGATTCTGAGCTATGTTGGATTATTTAAGTACTAAATTAACATTTGATTATATCAATTGAAGGTTTGAGTAACTTGAAAATGAGATGCATGCTTAATTAAAGGACCTAATTAGTGATCTAAATCATCACTTTTTAGATTCTCTTTATTTTTTTTATCTCATCATTTGACAAATTGTATTCATTAAATATTTATTTTGATGCTCAATTTATTATGCTCATTGATTCTGAATGAAGATTAATGTGTGACTTCCACATTTGCTCCTTACGAACAACCTTAGACTCCCTTTAGATTCTGAGTTTATAAATTTAAATGATTTGTTGTGCGATTTAGGAGTGTACTACAACGAATGCATCTTAAAACTCCGTTATCGTCCATCAACATTTTAAAGTCGTTGCCGAGGAGCAATGCACAATTCACCATTAATCTTATCTTTCTTGATTTTTATCTGAGCACTAACTTGCCCTGTTTGCTTTGTTTGTGATTTTGCGAGGTACATCTCGAAGAGATCTTCCGCGCAATCAACCACTCCAGGGGCAGTAAACTTTCTCTTTTTCCCTAATCAACCTCCTAATCTTTGGAAGAGAGAAAAGGAAACAAATAATTAGGATTCACCTGCCTTATTTTCTAGTAATCATCATTTCTAAGGCAAGTTTCCTGATTTGCGAATTCAAATCAATATCTTATTAAAGATTGAGACAATTCTATTTAGACATCCCTACCCAAATTACCATACCTACTAGGGATTACGATTAATTTCTGATCATCTTGGACTACGCACTTCTTGTTTGAAGTCTAAGGTGTACATTTTGAGATCAAATTGGACTTGAAATAGAGTCAATTAGGGTTTCTACTCTAGGGTTTTGAAGTGTTAATTCACACCTACCTGAATTAAACGAAATTAACCCTTTCGCATTTGTGTGCTACCCAAACCCTTGCTTGAAAATATCTAATCAGAAAAATCCTAAAATCAAACTCTAAATTCACTTGAACCCTAAAATTGTGGACCTAATAACCTGAGAGTCAATTCAGGATGATCTTTGTGTCTTGACCCAGATTTCATTCTTCATCTTTTAAGGTAGGTCAGGTGAAATTGGCCTACATTGTGGGCCAATCGAGCTTCAAATTAGGTCACAAATTGAATTAACTTTTAATCAAGTGAAATCCAAGGCACAAACTAAGGTAAAATTGGTAGACTTAAGGTCTCAATTTATACATTCCAGTCTACTTGGAATCGCAATGACAAGGAAGGTCGGGTGGGGGAAACCCTGTAACCCATGGGGACACTCTACCGTATAGTGGTCTTTGCGGATCTCTCCCTTCTTGGCTGCCTAAGTACTTCTTGGTTGTGTGGATTTTTGATTCAGAGGTATCATTTGCCTCGAAACAACCTTAGTCATCCAAAAATCTTTGGGTGCCTTGATTCGGTCCAATTCACATCTAGTCCCTCATCTATTCTTTAGAGCACATACACAGGAAAGGTCTCTAGGTTGTTGACCTAGGGGATTCCATTAGAATTAATCTTTTATAGGATTTTTGATCTGATTCAATCACTTCAATCTGAACCTGAATTTAATTCTACATCTTGATCCACCACCTAATTTGAAAATGCAACTAGACAATTTAGGAAGAATTTGTACGAAACCTGAATCCCAAATGACCATGAAAGAGAAAATGATTTAGGCTGCCCTTAAACACTATGAGGATTATGACACAACCTCAAATCCAATTAGCAAGATTCAGGTTAATGTATCAGCAACAACAACCTTCATTACAAACTGTGTCCAACTAATATTAACACAAATGACAAATGGTTCAACCTGGGATATTCTCATGATAGGATACATTGAAATAGAAAGATTGCATAATTTTGAGTGTCTTCAATGTCTGACAAATCCACGACTTTGGGAAAAGCACCAAGATGACCTTGAGAAAAGAGAGAACTTGACAACTATGTTGAAACAAGTCATCAATCAAATTTACCCATGTCAACAGTCAGAAATTGATAAGAATAATGTTGAAAATCAGAATGATCTCCTAGAACCCGAGTTTTAGAATAGAGGTTGTTGTGGACCCCCAACCTGATAAACGTCAGTTTATTACCATTCTTATGACCTAAAACAGATCTAGCTCTTAGGTTTTTAACTCCACAAATGGGTTTTTAGGCTACATTTAGGCATCAAATAGGTTAGGCATGCATTGCATATTTTGTTGTATTTTTGACACATTTATTTGAGTGTTAGGGATAAACAGATAATCAGATCCCTAAAACCTTGGTACTTGAGAAGGCAGAAAATGAAGAAGCTCCTTTCAACTAGATTCCAGCTAGATCTAGCTCACCCCAGCAGGATTCCAACTCATTCTAGCTGGATCAACTCATCCCTAGCTCCATTCAACTCATCTCAACTGAATGGTAGCTTTAGCTAGTTCACCTCAGCTCCATTCAGCTCACCTCAGCTGGATGGAAACTCAAACTAGCTCAAGTCAGTTGATCCCAGCTCCATTCCAGCTCCTCCAACTCAACAGAGTTCACTGGAAGTTCAACCTGACTACGTCTAGCTACTAGCTAGACCTAGTCAGCTGAAGATGACCTTAACCACCTCAAGCCAGCTCAAGTCCAGCTCTTGGAGGCTCAACTCGGCTCAACTTAGTTGAGCTGAGCTACATGACCTAAACTACCTACCCTAGCTAGCTCAGTAACCTCTGAGAAGACCAGACCTAGCTCACCTTAGCTCACATCAGCACAAGCCAGCTTATCTTAGCTTGGCTTAGTAGCTAGCAAAGAACTAGCAAGCTAAGCTAGCTAAGGTAGCTCCTTGTAGCTCTCTTCAGCAGCCACCAGCTCCAGTGCAACTAAAGATAGCTACCTCTAGCTCTTCTCCATGACAACCTTAGCTCCCTCTGCCTCCTACCCCACTCCCTACTAGCTAAGCTAGCTAAGCTAGCCTAGCTTAGCTAGTCCACCTCCTTAGCATCCATACATAGCCCTAAAACCCACCTACCTAAGCTCCACTACACAACCCTACTTAGCTCCACCTAAGCTACTCCTATGCCTAGATATTTTTGGCCTCAACAAGAGACAACCCTTCACACCACCACCACCTCCAAAGGATAGCATAAAGTTGGCGCCAACAAGCCTATAACTACCCCATCTTGGCTCCAACTTCTTCCCTCCAAAAAACCCCTAAAATCCAACCCTACACATACCCCCTAAAGCCATCTTAACCCTCTACATAACCCTACTTCTAGAACCCACCTTGGTTGGCACCAAAATGGAGGCAACCTTCCATGGTTGGTGTCACTTTTAGGCAACCCTTAGCCACCATAACTACCCCCTAGCAACCCTTAGGTTGGTGCCAAATACCCTCCACCATAGGATCATCTAACCACCTCCTAAAGCCAATCCTAACCCTACACCTAATCCCCACACCAACCACCACTCTCCACTTCTATAATACACTCCTAACTACCACCAAATCATCATCTTCTCCCTTTTTATTTTCCACCATTACACCACCTACACCTAAGGCCAAGGAAGAAGAAGAGAAGAAGATCAAGGGGGCAACATACTTGCCTCTTGGTGCCGTCTTCCTCATTCTTCTTCTCCCTTGTGCCATGCCAAGGAGGAAGCCTTCATCTAGGGGGATGGCCAAGCAAGAGGCGGAACAAGGGTGGTGGACGTCCACCCTTGGAGAAGGACCATTTGAAGGAAGAAGCCAAAGAGGAGTTCTTTTCAACTGCGAGAGCAGTTGCAATTAGAGCAAGGATTTCTTAAAGCTTCTACTGGAGGATCTTCATCTTGTTCTTCATCACTTTCTATTTTTGTATTAGCTAGATTTTGTTTATGTTTCAAGCATTCATCTACTTGTGACTTTGCAAATCTAGTTATTATAAAGTTTTTTTGTGCCTTCCAAATTCTTGTTCTACTTAGTGTGTTTTTCCTTGTAGTTGTAGTGCACCACAACTCTCTTCTAATTAGCCTAGGTGCACTTGCCTAGGGTGAGCTTAGAAGAGAAGACATTCTTGGCACTCTAGAGTAGTTGATAGGCGTAGCTTTAGCATAGTTAATATTCACATCAAAAACCCAATTGTTTCTGAAAAGCCCTAAAAGACAATATAAATCAAAATCACAAAAACATAAGTGCGGATTTGAGAGGCAAGAGAGAGAACCACTCATGTGATTAACAAATTGGCCTCTTTGGATGACCCTAAATACTCCACTATCTAGGAATATAAATTGTAAAAGTTGATTTCAAAGATACGCGTTACAATGACACCAAAACCCACTTTTAACAAAATGCGTAATTTTGCATCGCAACCCAAATGGAATCATATTCAAACATCATACCGATTAACACGCCTGATCTTGACATGGGTTGGGAGGATCCAATTGTAGGTGTTCCCAATTCTGAACTAGCCTTTAAGAGCCATGAAGCTGGTTCATTAAGCCTAGATTCCCCACACACTTGTGAGGATAAGCCTGAATCAGAACTTCTCGAGAATGTAATTCCCAAACCTTATCCTTTTAAGGTAATTATCAAGAATAATTCTGACATCCCAATTGAGCCTAGCCCAAATTCTAGTAACCCAAGTCCTACCTTTGACCTAGAATCTAAAGCAAAACCTATTTGGGATGATCGAGAAGCCCAATTTGATGAGAACTAGATTTTGGATCTAGATTATAATTCTGGGCCTATATTTGATGATTACACCTCTCCAACCTCCTTAGAAATACAAATTGATTTTCTTGAAGGCAAGCTGATTTATGATACAGAAATAGAAGAGTTGGAAGTGTTGGGATTTGATTGGGTCTATCCTAGGAGCCAAGAATTTGAGCCTATACCTAATAAGGACACCTCTTCAAGCTCAAAATTTGAGATTAGGTTAGATCCAAGTCGGGTTGTTGATTCTATGCATCTTGATTAATTCTATGGTGGAAATCCCTATCTAGAATCAAGTTTAGAAACTAATCTTCACATATTCTCCGATGATTTCAAATCATACTCTAATTTCGAAAAAGCTTTGTTTCTTGATAATTACGAAGCAGTTTACAACCTCAGCATCCATGATCCATTCTTTGATTTTGATGCTAAGGCCAATGATTTGGACCTCAAAGAAGCCACACCTTTTGATCCACATACTGAGCTTTCCAAAATTCAATCCCAACCCTGCCTTGCCACCAGAATCAACTTCTACTTTAATTCACCTCTCTCTGATCCTGTTGCATATGATTCTCCTCCATCTTTTTATCGGGTATTAGAGATTGATCAGACTAATAATCACTTCCGATCCTTCTCTGATCTCACTAGTAGGGTTCCTACATCCTCTACAGATCCTTTTTCTTTTGAGGATCCCTACTCTGACCAGGCTAAGCCGACTCAGCCAAACCCAAAATTCGAATTTCCATATCTCTTTAATCCTAAAAGTATCTAGTGGTCTCCGTATCTATTGATTCACAACCATCAACCCACCAGACTGATTGGGTTTGGGCTACATCATCAATCTATTGATCTAAACAAACACCTAGTTGGACTAACCAGGCTACTGATCAAGGTGCTTATTCTACAAAACTCATCTGATTTGACCACCCCTTCTCCTTGACCAATTTCTACTCGGCTGAAGGCATTGAATTTAGTGCTTAATGGGAGGCAACTCGTCATTCCAAAAATATCAAAAAGGAGCAAAATCAAGAACAAAAATGATAGTTATAGCACTTAATTATGGAAGTTAATTAAGTTTTAGATCGAATCAAAAGAAAAATTAAGTCTTGAAATGAAAGAGACAAGGAGATTAGTATGAGTGCTGGTCTTAGGCCTCTTGGGCTTATTTTAGGGCTTAAACATTTACGTATCCGTTGAGATCTAGATTAGTCCTCAAGAGGTTGAGGAAAGTGCGAAGCTAATGTAATAGGTCTAAGGATTATTGATTATTTGACCCCGTTGCCTACCCTTTGGTTTGTGGGACTTGGTAACCTAAGCACCCAAAAATCACACACTAAGTCTAGTTCAGTGCGCTCAATAAAGAAAAATTATGCCAAAAGTGTTCTATTTTGAAAAACCACCTCAAAGATCTAGCTTAAGAGTGGCTTGACAACACAAATTGATTGAATGACTTCCCAACACAGAGAGGTGGGAAATTTCCCTAAAAAATGAGTAATAATATATCCTCTCCTCGATGCTTATCTCCTATGATATCTAAATATCCTACTAAGGGAATGTAAGCACCTTGTGCTGGTTCAGGTGCCATGGGCAGGATTATCCTGAAATGTCGATTGTTTAGGCCTAAATTAGCTACATAATGCCATGGGAGGCACTATCTCGAAGTGTCGAAAGTTGGAAGTTCTGGGGGTTGCCATGGGCGGTGCTATCCTGAAGCATCGAAAGCCAGGAACCCTTAGAGGATTGATGATGGGGATAAGGAATCTGATACAGACCGTGTTTAAGGCCAATTTGAGGTTGGATCTAGGGAAATCTAAGAAGAAAAAGTGAGAAAACTCTCCAAATAAAAATCCTTCTATCTCTTATAAAAATGCACTGGTAAATTGAACTTGGACATGCTACATTCAACGCACGAGTGCTTTAACAACTGGGTTCAACGAACCTCTAGGTAGTTTTTGTGGGCCTTAAAAACCTTCGCAGTAGACTCAAACTGAAATTGGTCAGGTTTGGATCTTGATTGGTACTTGAGTACCTCTAAGCCTATTGTTAGCATTCTGACCTAACTTCTAAAGGAATAGAACAAATCAGGCAGCTGAACTTCAATGCATTGTTTAGAATTCTTGTCCTTTCCATAAGATTTTGCTAAGGGACTAGCAAAAGCTAGGAATGGGTATATGATGATAGCATCATCATGAGCCATAACTAGCTTTAATTAATTAAAGTCAAGTGATAAATGCTCCTACATAATCGCCTGAGAGTCGCAATTCCCTGCACATCCATTCTAAGAGAAATGCACTCAATTAGGGCTAATTCTGCACTTTAACATCATATCATGAAAGTAGAGTAACCACAACATTTTCCAGGGGTTAATCTAAGGTCTAACGAGCTTTGAAGTATAATAAGAGGGTCCACACAGACAAATAGGGTTTTGCGCATTTTGAGAACTGATTCATAACCTAAAAACCCTAATTTCATACTCGCTTAAATTACAGAGGTTGTGGTCAAGATAAAATTCATCTAAATATCTTATAATTCATAGAAAAATATTCCATGAGATTTAGTACCCTTGATTTGACCTTTGGAACTTATTTTAACCTTAAATAGAGTCATAAATAGAGTTCTGCCTTAATCTGGATCTCTACGCAAATTTCCCAGGAAAACTTGGTGAAAATTCAAATCCAACTTCACCATTAGATTCCTTGGGTCCAAATTAGGCTTGTACCAAAATTTGGACCCAATCAGAGTTCATCTTGACCTAGTCTGCATTTTAGCCCTTTAAAACTCTATTCTTCACATGCAAGCCCCTAGCTTTTGAATTTCCTCACAAAAATCCCCCTAGGTTTGTTGTCTTTTTTGCAAGTAGGTCCATACCGCCATTGGAGGTCAATCGACCTCCAGGGTGGCATTGATTGAGCCTAAACCTACTCAAATCTTCATCAAATCCCACCAAATTTTGTGGGATTGATGTTCACACCATGATGAGAGTCTCATCATGAACCCTAACTAGCTCATTTTGATCCAAATAAGCATACAAAAGCTCCTACAAAACTTAGGGAAAAGCCTAAATCAGAGAATTCTAAATTTAAGAATAAAATAATTCATAAGGGGTAAAACTACAATTCTACCAATGCAGTACACATGTGGGGTGTATAAGGGTCTAAACACAGGTCAAATGGGCTTAATAAGAAAGAAAGGGGATGACCTGATCCGAAAAGTGTTATAGCAACTTCTAGGAATCAAATGACATTTTGTAACCCTGAAACAAACCTGCATTAATTCACAACGTTCCAGATAGGATAAAAATTAACAAAACCCCCTAAAATTCATGGAAAAATATTCCCTAAGGTTTGAACCTTCAATTTGGCCTTTGGAACCTATCTTGACCTAAATTGAGAACCATACCCAATTTTTGACCTAATTTGGGTTTTTACGCAAATTGATCAGTCAAACGTGGTCAAACCAAAAATCAAACTTCACCATTGGATTTTTTAGATCCAAATTAGGTTTATACCAAAATTTGGACCTAAGGGAAGGCCATCTTGACCTACTTTACAAATTGGTCCTCTTGAATTACTTTTCGACCCATATCTTTTTGAACCCTTACATTTTGCCCCCCAGCTTATCTTTCGTTCTTTGCAGAACGGTCCCTCTGCCACCCCACGCAGCCGCCCATACCTCCGCCGACCTTGCACGGAGGATGGCACCGCGCAAGGTATGGGGGCCGCTCTCAGAAACGAAAGGGGGGTTCCCTACGTCGTCCTCTTTCGCAGGGACCCCCTCCCATGTCCTGCCATCGCCCACTCCTCCCGTGCAAACGTGCGAGAGGAATGGGTCTCCATCTCCGGCCAACTCCGACAAGCTCTCCATGATCTCTCCTCGAGATTCTCCTCTCGCCAGCTGCTATAAAAGGGACAGCAGGGCTCTCCGATCGTCTCAAGCCTGATTTGCGTGAGGAATTCCCCCACACTTCGTCTCCCCCTCCGGTCAAGCACCCGCAGGCTCCGGTGACCCTTCCTCCTCCCCTTTGTCGCTCTACTGCCAAACCTGCAGCAGAGTTCACTCCGCCTCGTCCTCCCGCGCCAGGCCGCACCAGCTGGCGCCTTCCAGATCCCCTCCTCATCGCCGTTACCCCCTCTGGGAGTCTTCGTCTCCAGCGTTGGTAGGCACGCACCGAGCACCTCCTCCCCCCCTTTTCTTCAGTTAAGTAGGTGGAACTCTTCCCCTTACTCTCTCTTTTATTTCCCCCTTTCTTATTTGCTATTTCCACCCACCGACCACCACTGTCCATCACCACCTTCTCCATCTCTGGCCGCCCTCCAGCGAGGCGTTCCCGCCATTCCACACCTCCATCTGCCTCGCCAATCACCCCTTAAGCACCGCAACACCTCACTGACACTAAATCCACACTCCACTCACCATGCCACACCTCCAGAACACCCTCCGAACACACCCACTCTTACGCACACAGTGTGCCCTAGGCACGCGCACTCCAGCCTCCCCACGCCACGCCGACCCCCACACTGTCTTCGCCGTGCTCTGGCGAAGCTCACCAAGTGTTCTGACAGGGCCGCAAAGTCGTACTGGTGGTTTCAGGTCTCGTACCCTTGCCGCCATTGACGAGAAGCTTGGAGCAAGCTTGCAAGTAGCTCCAAGCCTCTTCAGCTCCAGGTCTGCAACCCAGGTCGCACAGAAGGCTTTAGCGCACGCACTTAGGACCTCATTGGGGTTGCAGACCTTGCCGCTACCCCAATTGGACGAACCTTCCTCCCGCAGATGCCCGAGATCGAAGGTGGGACTTTAGTCCCACCTCGAAAGTGTGCGGGCGCACGCTCACACATAAAGTGAAAAAGTGCTCCGAGCTATTTGCCTCGAAATACTGGGGTGAGGTCCCTCCTTACCTATCCACCGGGTCTCGTCTGAGGCACTGCCCACGCGGACCTAACCCGCGACCCGACTACCCCCACTCCTGAGCACTCCTCGCGCACTACACCCACACTGGTGCACCTGGACCCAGGCACGCGACCCGACCCGATTACCTGGCTCTAGGAGAGCGTACCAAAGAGAGATTCAGAGAGAGAGACGCGGGAAAGGGTAGGGGTAGGTTTTGCGTCGCGTGTGTGCAGTGAACAGTTGAGGAAGAAGAAGAAGAGGAAGAGCGGGGGGCGAGGACTTAGCCGTGAGAAGCAAGAAGAAGGTGAAGGAGAAGCCGTAGTAGCCGAAGAAGAAAGAAGAAGAAGGAGCAAAAGACAGCAGAAGAAAGAAGGAGGCACTGTAGCATCGATGCCTATAAGGTGTCCGACTTGGAAAAGCAAACGTCCGGAACAGGGAAAGATAGAAAGGGAAGAAGAAGGAAGGAGCTGCTAAAGAAAGAAGAAGGAGAAGAAGATGCAGAAGAGAGAAGAAAGAGGAAGAAGTAGCAGTAGAGAAAAGGAAGAGAAAAAGAAGAACCGTAGCAGAGGAGAAGAAAGAAGGCAGAGAAGCTGACTGAAGAAGAGTAGGCACAGTGAAAGAAAAGAAGAGAGAAGAAGAAGAAGAAGCCAAGAGAAAGAAGAGAAGAAAAAGAGAAACTTTTGCTCACTCTCTCTCTCGTAAATTTTTGTAAAACAGTATGTAGTCAATTGTGAATTCATATGTTTCTAGAATGACGTGTGCTCCCTGAGTTCGAACTCGGGATATTTTAAAATCTCGAGTAATAAAAGAATTAAAGTGATAATCGTCTTTCATAATATTGCAACGAATACATCATTAAAACCTGAAGGACGAGAACAAACACATTTTGGTACCATTGCCGGGGATCAACGACCATTCTAGAAGCTATTTATTCACATTTTTGGATTTACTACTTACTTAAGCTCTCCTCTTTTGTTGTGCAGGAGCACAGGGAAACAAGAAGGAAACAAGCAGCCGCACAACAACCACGCCAAGGGATAGGTAATTTTCTATCCTCTCAAGCCCCTTAAATTCTAAAGAGGAAGAAAAAGAAAAAGCAAATTAGGAATAACTTGTCGCCCATACTTAGTAAATCACAGAAGTTGCCTGTTTTCAAATTTCAACACATTTTATCTGTACATCCACTAAAGGTAGTTAGGGCTAAAACCTTCTTGCTTGAGCCCTAATTACCTAATTGTGAGGCAACTAACTGACCAATTAGAGCCAACTTAAGACTCAATGCTAAGGTTTTAGAGACACACTTTCTAATCAAGAATTGAGAATTCCCAAAAGAAGTGTGCCCAAGCCATTGCTTGAAAACATCTATCAAGAGAAACCCTAAGCAATTTGGCTCTTAAATCACTTGAACCTTAAAAGATAAGACCTAATAAGCTCTCAAAGGAACTAATAGGTGAAGTTGATCCCTTGGATCAACCAACCTTTAAATTAGGTCACTCTTTGCACTCAAAAGGTTAAAGTTCAAGTGAAACCCTAAAGCACCTTGATCCTAATTAAAAGTGGTAGACTTAAGAGGTCAAGGTCCCCATTCTGGTCTACCTGGAATCTCAGTGACAAGAGAGGTCGGGTGGGGGAAACCCTGTAACCCGTGGGGGCGCTCTACTGTGTAGGGGTCTTCGCGGGACTCACCCTCTCTAGCTGCCCAGGTAATTCTCAGGTGGACAACCTTCTGATTAAGGGGTACCATCCGCCTCGAACCTCTATAGTCACCCAACATTTTGGGTGTCTTGATTGGGTCCAGCACCTGCTAACCTCGTCTAATCCATCATTGCATGTTTGGTAGGAGGCCCTTGAAACCTCTTCTAGAAATTCACTCTCCCCGAGGCCGAGCCTCGGTACCCTTGTTTGTGCAACCAACTCTTCACATAGACCTCTCCTCTAATTCTGAACCCAACTCACCTTCTTCATCCATAATGGCTCAACCAGTTGAGGAAGAGAATAATCTTGAGCACTAGCTCCAGCGACTCAATGACCCCTTCCAGAACTTCATGAACCCACCGCAGCGTCCCATGTTGCGAGATCACTATAATCCCGCTGCGGTGGCAATTGAGCCTCGAGTCAGAATCCTGACTGGAGGACCTGATTCTGAACTAAAGCCCAACATGATTCATGCCATACTTAAATTCCATGGACTTAATTCTGAAGACCCCTTCCAGCACATCAAACAGCTAAAGCATCTGGCCCAGACTTTCGGGTCAGATGTGCATAATCGGGATATCTTACTCATGAAGATATTCCTTTCTCCCTTATAGACAAGGCAGCCCATTGGTGTCAGACTCAGACCCGTTTGATCAACACTTGGGAGGAACTTCAGTCCGAGTTCTTGAAGAAGTTCTTCCCCATTGGTCAGACCAATGCCTTGCGCCATCAGATTACTCACTTCACGCAACAGACGGGAGAACCTCTTCATGAGGCATGGGATCGTTTTTAGGATCTCATGAGAAAGTGCCCTCATCATGGAGTTCCTAAATGGGAACAAGTCCAATCTTTTTACCAGGGACTCCGTGAGGATATTAGACTGTTCGTCAATGCAACTTGCGGAGGGAATATCATGGGTCAACATGAGGATACCGTGTGGGAGATTCTCGAGAATATGTGTGAGAACTCCATCAATAATGACTCCATGGGACTATTCGACAGGATGAATACCCGC
The DNA here is from genome assembly GCA_037157565.1 of Thalassia testudinum. Lineage (NCBI taxonomy): Eukaryota > Viridiplantae > Streptophyta > Magnoliopsida > Alismatales > Hydrocharitaceae > Thalassia > Thalassia testudinum. Next base: position 20,409,017 of record JAZHRO010000014.1, read on the forward strand.
GCAGCGATGAACCTTAGGGGAGCACATGAGACGCAGGGCCTGTCCGCATCAGTCGACCTGGAATTAATGGCCAGTCGATTGTACAAGGTCTCTATTATTGAGAAGAAGGTGGATGAGCTGACTCAGCATTTGCAACGAGCCACCTCTGTGCAAAACTCCTTCGCACAACCCCCTCCCGCACGGGAGACTGTGCAGAACATTTTCCACAGACCTTCTCTCGGGGTGGACTCGTATCCACCCCCATCTGACTCTCGGATCGGAGGAACCTTCGATCCTTTCTATTCTAGTCGGGGGTGCTCTACTCCCCCATTCTCTGACTTTTCTGAGGCTCCTCAGACCTGCGAGGACCTCAATGCCATCCAGAATGACCCATTCTCCAATACCTATAATCCTGGATGGCGAAACCATCCCAACTTCCAGTGGGTGGGGAATTCCCAGAATCCGAGACCACCCTTTCAGCCCCGTCCACTAGCACCTCGTCCTTATCAGCCGCCTCAGCCTCGGCCCAACCCCACTTATCCAGCCGGGCCAAACCAAGACCAAATGTCCCTCATCCTCCAGACTTTGGCTGACATTCAGAGAACGAATGCAGCTATTCAAAAGCAACACAAGGACGAAATCACAGAGGTTCGAAATCAACTGGCCCAGTTGGCAAATTCTCGCCAACTAGGCATGCTTCCTTCTCAGCCCCTACCTAACCCTAATAGCGGGCCGACCCAGCGGCGCGTTATGAACCCAAACCCGGGCCAAGCACACATGGTTTATCAGGCCCCTTCTATTCCTTCACCTGACGGGATGGAAGCTTCAACTTCTTATGCGGGTTATCAACAGCAGCAGCCCATTCTACCAACCCCCAACCAGAACCAAGCAGGACTTAACTCTGTAACAACCCGTAGTGGTAAGGCAACCCAAGATCCACCTTATCTAGACCACTCCAAGCCTGGTAGTGACCCAAATCCTAGGGCAGTCATCCAGGATGTTCCTATCCCTGTCCTAGATCAAAAACCTGGACCTATCTTAGAGGAACCAACCAAGGTTCCATTTCCTGAGGCCTTGACCAAGGGAAAGAAGACAACCAAATCCGTGGGTCCTAAGGAGGATTTGGTCAAGCTCTTTGAGTAGGTCCAAATAAACATCCCCTTGATGGATGCGATCTTCCACGTATCGGCTTACGCACGATTTTTGAAAAACGTGTGTACACCTCAGCGTAAGCCGAGAACCAAGAGTGGGAGTCCAATTGTACTGTCAGAGCAAGCTAGCTCTGTAATCCTGAGCAGACTCCCACCCAAGGCAAAAGATCCAGGCACTCCCTTGATTTCACCAAGATCAGTGAAACCCAGTTTGACAGGGCATTATTAGACTTAGGTTCTTCCATAAACTTGATACCCACATCCTTACTCAACCACCTAGAAGAATCTGAGCTAAAACCGACCGAGGTGACACTACAGTTAGCAGATCGATCTATCAAGTCACCAAAAGGGATTCTTGAGGATGTTGTTGTAAGGGTGCGGGATTTTTACTTCCCTGTGGACTTTATAGTCTTAGATATGGACGCACTTGAAAATACAAGGGATACACTGATCATACTAATGAGACCTTTTTTGGCCACTGCAAGGGCCAACATAAGTTGCGAGAAGGGCCAAATAGAACTGAAATTTGGGAACCAGACTCTCAAAATTGATATCTTTAAGGCCCAACAAGGAATTAATTGCGGTGTCATCGAACAAATCTGTGATGTTAGAGCTTTGGTTGATGAACCACAACTTGAGGACAACATGATCATTCCTCATCAACCACTAGAGGATCTTGCACTGCAATTAGAGGAGTCAGACCCTGATTTAGACAAACCCATAACTCCTACCAGTGTACCTCACACTCACCTTGAACCTCCTGCTGCTGCTGATAACCCCATTCTTGAACTCAAACCCCTTCCAGACCATTTAAAATATGTCTTCTTGGGTTATAATCAGACATTTCCTGTGATTATAAACTCCAGACTCTTACCTGATCAGGAATCTCGTTTGATTACTATTCTCCAGCAACATCGCAAAGCCATTGGTTGGACTCTCGATGATTTGACTAGAATAAGTCCCTCTTATTGCACACACCGTATTTATTCTGAAGAGGGCGCACGACCTTCCCGAGAAATGCAGGGATGTTTGAATCCCAATCTACAGGAGGTCATGAAAAAGGAGATCATCAAGTGGTTAGATGCAGGGATCATCTACCCGATCTCCGATAGTCGTTCGGTGAGCCCAATCCAGGTTGTGCCTAAGAAGGTAGGGCTCACCACCATTACGACTGAAATTGGAGAAGTCATACCTACCCGTATAGACAACTTGTGGAGAGTCTGTATAGATTACCGAAGACTCAATTCCTCCGCGAAGAAGGATCATTTCCCACTTCCATTCATTGATCGGATTCTCGAGAAATTAGCGGGAAATAGATTCTTCTGCTTCCTTGAATAGTACTCCAGTTATAACCAAGTGGCTATTCATCCTGAGGACCAAGAGAAGACCACATTCACCTACCCCTTCAAGACGTACGCATTCCGAAGGATGCCTTTCGGTCTCTGCAATGCACCCACGACTTTTCAGTGGTGCATGCTTGCCATATTCTCTAATATGGTAGGTGATTTTCTGGAAGTCTTCATGGATGACTTCTCAATTTTCGGGGCATCATTTGTTGATTGCCTCCAGCACTTGGTTCATATACTCAGGCATTGCATCGATGTAAATCTGGTTCTTTCCTGGGAAAAGAGCCACTTTATGGTGACTGAGGGGATCGTCCTAGGACATTTAATTTCTGAGAAAGGCATCCAAGTGGATCGAGCCAAGGTTGATCTGATTTCTTAACTTCTTTTGCCTAGCTCGATCAGGGACATCCGTTCTTTTCTGGGGCACGTCAATTTTTACCATCGTTTCATCCTTGATTTCTCGAAAATCACCCGCCCCCTAACTACTCTTCTCTCCAAGGATGTACCCTTTGAAATTTCCAAGGAATGCACTCAAGCTTTTGAGAGCTTTCGTGATCGAGTCACCCAAGCCCCGATCCTACAGTCCCCTAATTGGTCTCAACCCTTTGTGATCATGTGCGATGCATCTGATTTCGCTGTAGGAGCGATTTTAGGGCAGAAGATTGACGGGAAACCCGTGGTCATCTACTACGCTAGCAAGACACTTGATGAGGCTCAGCGTAACTACACAGTTACAGAGAAAGAGCTGCTAGATGTAGTATTTGCCCTCAAAAAATTCCGATCTTATCTCCTGGGTTCCTACATCATCATCTACTCGGATCACACTACTATGAGGCATCTCCTTGCTAAGAAGGATGCGAAGCCTCGATTAATCCGATGGATCTTACTGTTGCAAGAATTCGACCTCGAGATTCACGACAAGGCGGGAAGACAGAACGTGGTAGCTGACCACTTGTCTCGCCTTCCTTTTGAGATCATCAACTCTTCTGGACCCATCACGGAGTATTTTCCTGATGAGCACCTATTGACTATTGGTACTAGGCTTCCATGGTTTGCTAATATAGTAAACTACTTGGCATCTCATCAGATCCGTCTGATTGGCCAAAGGCCAAGAAAGACAAGTTGCACTCTGATGCCAAGTACTACATCTGGGAAGACCCATACCTTTTCCGCATAAGTGCTGACCAAATCATCTGGAGATGTGTCCCGGAGGGCGAAGTCAATGACATTCTCTCCTTCTGCCATGACCAGGCATGCGGTGGCCATTTCTCTGGGCACAAAACCACATAAAAAATCCTCCAGTGTGGCTTTTACTGGCCTAGTATCTTCAAGGACGCATACAGTCACTGTAAGGCATGCAGTCGTTGCCAAACTTTGGGCAACATGAGCCACTGCAACATGATGCCTTTGCAACCGATTCTCGTATGCGAGATCTTCGATATTTGGGGGATTGATTTTATGGGTCCCTTTCCTGTTTCGAATGGCTTTGAGTACATTTTACTCGCAGTAGACTATGTGTCCAAATGGATCGAAGCCATTCCGACCTGAACCTGTGATCACAAGATCATCATCAAATTCATTCATCAGAATATCTTCTCACGGTTTGAGATTCCTCATGCAATCATCTCTGACAGAGGGACCTATTTCACCAATGCTCAGTTTAGGTCACTGATGACCAAATATGGGGTGTCTCACCGAATCTCTACTCCTTACCACCCTCAAACTAATGGCCTAGCTGAGCTATCAAATCGGGAAATCAAGAAAATCCTGCAGGTTATTGTTCGACCTGATAGGAAGGATTGGTCGTCCCAACTTCCGGAAGCTTTGTGGGCTTATAGGACCGCCCACATGACCCAACTAGGCATGTCACATTTCAGACTAGTGTACGAGAAGGCATGTCACCTTCCCGTCAAACTGGAGCACAAAGCCTATTGGGTAGTACGGAGCTGCAACTTAGATCTTTCTAAGGCTGGAACTCACAGAAAGCATCAGATAAGCGAGATCGATAAATTACGCCCTGATGCGTATGAGAACTCGCGAATCTACAAAGAGTGGGTTAAAGCCTTCCATGACAAGCACATATCTAGAAAGATCTTCCACCCTGGTCAGAAGGTCCTACTCTTCGATGCCTGACTCAAACTCTTCCCTGGGAAACTGCGATCCAAGTGGGTCGGACCGTATCTTATCCAACAAGTTTTTGGAAATGGAGACATCGAAATCAGTCCTCTCAACCACGATTTCGAACCTTTCATCATGAACGGTCAGAGACTCAAACCGTTCATTGATGTAACCTCTACAGATTTGGCTGAGTCATCATTTATCCTCCATTCTCCCTGAGCTTATTGCGCCCAGCTGATAGCGTAAAACTCAGCGCTTAACAGGAGGCAGCCCGTCATTCTTTCTGAAAAACCTGAAACTTTTTTTGACACCTCTTTTCACTTTAGGTTCATCCTTTAGGACAGCTGACTCCACCTTAGGTGCTCGCATCTGAGGTTAGAAATCATCCACAACAGTCACCCCGACCCATCCACTCACCAAAATACTTGTCCTAATGCATGAACCAAGCTAAATAAAAACCCTGCTAATTTACAATGAGGACATTGCAAATCTTAGGCATGGGGGGGTATGAAAGTGCAAAATGAATAAAAACTCAGAACAAAAGGTTTTAACATTAAAAAAAAAATTGAAAGGTGGAAGGATTCTTGTGGATTTTACAAAAGGAGGAGAAAAAGAACTAAATGATAAAAAGGAGCACAAAATGAAAAAGAAAAAAGGATAGTCATTAGTAAGAAATTAAGGAATTTAACCTAAGTTCTAGACCACATTAAGGAAAAGAAAAAGGAAAGTGCACAACAAGATTAGTAAGAACGCTAACCTTAGGCATTCTTGGATAGACTCTTAGTACCCATTAAGATCTAGATACTCCTCAAGAGGTTGAGGGAAATGAAAATCTTAAGTATTAGGTCCAAGGCTTAGGGAGTATTCGGCCCCGCTACCTGACTTTTGGTTTATGGGACTCAGTAACCTAAGCCCCAAATTCACACACAGTCTAGTTCAGTGAGCATAAGTGTCAAAATCACGCAGAAGCGTTTCAAATATTCTGAAAAAGTCACCTAGATTAGGAGCAGTCGATCAACACAAGTTGATTTAGACAAGTTCTCGGCGTGAAGAGGTGGGAAATTCCCCTCGAAGATGCCTAACAACATATCATCTCCTCGGTGATTGTCTCTTAGGATATTTACATATCCTATTGGTGGCATGTGAGCACTCTGCCAGTTCAGATTCCATGGATGGCATTATCACGAAGTGTCAATTGCTAGGGTCAGAATTCGGCCATGGAACACCATGGACGGGATTATCTCGAAAGCCAGGGTTCTGGGGGTTATAATGGGCGGTGCTATCTCGAAGAATCGACTGCCAGGGACCCTTGAGGATTGATGATGGGGACAAGGAATCTGATACAGATCGTGTTGTGAAACCAATCCTAACCTAGAATTAAAAAGAAAAGAGAGCGAAAACTCTCCAAACAAATACATCTTCTATCTCTCTCTCTTACAAAATGTACTGCGAATTGAACCAAGGCTAAAATTATCTCAAGCACGGGTGCCTTAACCATGAGGTCCAATAAACCTTAGGTTAGTTCCTGTAGGCCTTAAAAATGTTTGCTAAAGACTAAGGCTAGAGCTAGACAGATCTGGATCTTGGTTGGTACTAGAGCACCTTTTAGGCCTATGATCAGCATTCTGACCTAATCAAGGATATAAGAGGAAAAGCACTTATCTAAACTTGATAAGAAATTCATGGTCTAGAACAAGGGTTAAAATCTTAAAATTTTGCTAAGGGACTAGCAAAAGCTAGGCATGGGGGTATGATGAGAGCCTCATCATGAACCCTAACTAGCACATTTTGATCCAAATAAGCATACAAAAGCTCCTACAAAACCTAGGGAAAAAGCCTAAATCAGAGAATTCTAAATTTAAGAATAAAATAATTCACAAGGGGTACAATTGCAATTCTACCAATGCAGTACACAGACGGGGTGTCTAAGTGTCTAAACACAGGCCAAATGGGATTAATAAGAAAGAAAGTGGGATGACCTGATCTGAAAAGGATTATAGCAACTTTTAGAAATTAAATGACATTTTGTAACCCTGAAACAAACCTGCTTTAATTCATGAAGTTCCATGCAGGATAAAATCAAATAAATACCCTAAAATTCATGGAAAAATATTTCCTAGGGTTTAGAACCTTCAATTTTGCCTTTGGAACCTATCTTGACCGAAATTGAGAACCATACCCAATTTTTGACCTAATTTGGGTTTTTGTGCAAATTGATCAGTCAAACGTGGTCAAACCAAAAATCAAACTTCACCATTGGATTCCTTATGTCCAAATTAGGTTTATACCAAAATTTGGACCCAAGGGAAGGCCATCTTGACCTACTTTACACATTGGTCCTCTTGAAATACTTTTCGACCCTTATCTTTTTGAACCCTTGCATTTGCCCCCCAGCTTCTCTTTCGTTCTTTGCAGAACGGTCCCACTGCCACCCCACGCAGCCGTCCATACCTCTGGTGACCTTGCACGGAGGATGGCACCGTGCAGGGTATGGGGGCCACTCTCAGAAACAAAATGGGGGTTCCCTACGTCGTCCTCTTTTGTAGGGACCCCCTCCCATGTCCTACCATCGTCCACTCCTCTCGTGCGAACACGCGAGAGGAATGGGTCTCCATCTCCGGCCAACTCCGGCAAGCTCTCCATGATCTCTCCTCAAGATTCTCCTCTCACCAGCTGCTATAAAAGGGACGGCAGGGCTCTCCGGTCGTCTCAAGCCTGATTTGGCCGAGGAATTCCCCTACACTTTGTCTCGTCCTCCGGTCAAGCACCCGCAGGCTTCGGTGACACTTCCTCCTCCCCTTCGTTGCTCTGCTGCCATACCTGCACCAAAGTTCACTTCGCCTCGTCCTCCCGCACCAGCTGGTGCCTTCCAGATCCCCTCCTCGTCGCCGTTAACCCCCTCCTGGAATCTTCGTCTCCGGTGCTGGCAGGCACGCGCCGAGCGCCTCCTCCCCCCTTTTCGTCTGTTAAGTAGGTGAAACAACTCCCCTTACTCTCTCTTTTATTTCCCCCTTTTTTATTTTCTATTTCCACCCACTGACCACCACTGTCCATCACCAACTTCTCCATCTCCGGCCGCCCTCCGGTGAGGCATTCCCGCTCTTCCACGCCTCCATCCGCCTCGCCAATCACCCCTTAAGCATTGCGACACCTCACTGACACTAAATCCACACTCCACTCACCATGCCACACCTCCAGAACACCCCTCGAACACACCCACTCTCACGCACACAGTGTGCCCTAGGCACGCACACTCCAGCCTCCCCACGCCACGCCGACCCCCGCACTGTCATCACCATGCTTTGGCGAAGCTCACCAAGTGCTCTGATAGAGTCGCAAGGCCGTACTGGTGGTTTCAAGTCTCGTACCCTCGCCGCCATTGATGAGATGCTTGGAGCAAGCTTGCAAGCAGCTCCAAGCCTCTTCAGCTCCAGGTCTGCAGCCCAGGTCGCGCGGAAGGCTTTCGCGCATGCACTCAGGACCTCAATTGGGGTCGTAGGCCTCTGTCATTTCCCCAATTGGACGAACCTTTCTCTCGCAGATGCCTGAGATCGGAGGTGGGACTTTAGTCCCACCTCGGAAGTGTGTGGGCGCGTGCCCACACATAAATTGAAAAAGTGCTCTGGGCTATTCGCCTCGAAACACTAGGGTGAGGTCCCTCCTCACCTATCCACTGAGTCTCGTCCGCAGCACTGCCCACATGGACCTGACTCGTGACCTGACTACCCCCACTCCTGAGCACTCCTCGCGCACTACACCCACGCCGGTGCTCCTGGACCTGGGCATGCGACCCGACCTGATTACCCAGCTCTGGGAGAGCATACCAAAGAGAGATTCAGAGAGAGAGACGCGGGAAAGGGTTGAGGTAGGTTTTGCGTCGCATGTGTGCAGGGAACAGGTGAGGAAGAAGAAGAAGAGGAAGAGCAGGCAGTGAAGACTTAGCCGCGAGAAGCAAGAAGAAGGTGAAGAAGCCGCAGCAGCCGAAGAAGAAAGAAGAAGGAGCAGAAGACAATAGAAGAAAGAAGAAGGAGGCACTGTAGCATCGAGGCCGATAAGGCATTCGACTAGGAAAAGCAGACGTTCGGAACAAGGAAAGATAGAAAAGGAAGAAGAAGAAGGAAGGAGCTGCTAAAGAAAGAAGAAGGAGAAGAAGACGCAGAAGAGAGAAGAAAGAGGAAGAAGCAGCAGCAGGGAAAAGGAAGAGAAAAAGAACTGCAGTAGAGGAGAAGAAGAAAGAAGAAGGCAGAGAAGCTAACTGAAGAAGAGAAGGCACAGTGAAAGAAAAGAAGAACAGAGAAGAAGAAGAAGCCAAGAGAAAGAAGAGAAGAAAAAGACAAACTTTTGCTTACTCTCTCTCTCTTAAATTTTTGTAAAACAGTATATAGTCAATTGTGAATTCATATGTTTCTAGAATGCCGTGTGCTCCCTGAGTTCGACCTCGAGATATTTTAAAATCTTGAGTAATAAAAAAATTAAAGTGATATTCGTCTTTCATAATACTGCAATGAATACATCATTAAAACCCGAAGGACGAGAAAAAATACACCATGATGAATTAATCAGGACTGATCTTGGCTCTTGATTCACCCCAGGAAGGTCGTGCGAATGCACAGATTTAATGGGTTCTTCTTGATTCCTAAGCAAGCCAATTAGGCTTGTTTCCTGATCTAGAGCTTGGTCTAGAGCCCTAAAAAAGCTCCTAAAGCTTCTAACCGTGCTCCTTAGCTTGGTTCAGGCCACATTTCTTCATAATTTTCTCTCTCCGGCCGCCTCTGTCATAGCTCTGGTGAGTCTCCTCCAAACTCCTTCGTCGCCCTCTGCCACATACCATAGGCATAGAGATCGCCTTCATCTCCTTCTTCTACTCCTCGACGGTCGAATCAGGAGAGTTCAGAACCCCTTCTTCCTCGCCATTTCCTCATCGGAGGATTCGTCATCTCCGGCGCAGGCCAATCACAAAAGGTGCCTCCCCCACCCTTTCATCCAATCATTTATGTCCTATCTTCTTCCTCTTCTTCTTAATCTCCCTAACCTATTTCCTTCCTAATTCGACCCACTGTTCGCCCTTCACCTCTCTGTCTTCTCCACGTCCGGCCAAGCTCCAACGAAGCCTCCACACCACCGCAGACCACCAAACAACCCTCTTCCACCTCTATAAGCTCCGCGTCATCTCCATGGTCAAAACCCCTCACTTAATTTCATCATTCACCCACTCCAAAGCTCCACTGAATACAACCACCTCTGAACACCGTCCCAGAGTTTGCCTAACCACGATACACACCCAAATGCCATGAGGATCCGCCATCACCTTCGTCATCCGCAGGCGAAACTCCTTATATGTTTTGATGTGTCTGCAAGACCTTATTGCTTGTTTCAGGTATTCGTCATTCACCATCGTCACCGCCATCTTCCCCAACCACGTCCGCCGTGCTCCGAGCAGCTCTAACCCCGCTACCACGCCCAGGCGATGCGGCCCAGCTCTAGGACCCTTCCTAGGTCCTCAATCGAAGACTCCAACCTCAACAACTGCATTAATTAGGCATCATCACCTGTTGCTGTGCATGAAGGAAGAAACGAGTGGGATAGTCCCACATCGTCAGTTACCAAGCTCTCTATTAGGCATAAATTGATTTTCTGTTGTAGCTTTGTTGCCCAAGTACATGGGGGTCGGGTCATTGCTTCACTTACACCCGCTCACCTGCTTACCTGCCTACACACACCTCACCTACGACACATGCTTGCGGGCTTGGTCCCTGTTCATGACCCGAATACCCAACCGTATACCTGATAAAGCCTGGGTTTGTAAGAGAGAAGAGAGGAGGAGAGGTTTCTGAGAGAGAGAGGGGTGGTTTTGCTGCGCCATCCTTGTGCCCTTGTTCTGAAGAGAAGGTGAGGCTCTCAACACTTAGCATCTAAAGAAGTTGCCCTGTGCTTGAGTAAAGGGAAGGATTTGAAGAAGAAGCGAAGGCTCTCTGAAGAGCCTTGTGCTTGTGTGCCTTCTATGAGGCATTGTGTTCTATTGACACTTAAGTCGTTTGATGCTATATTCCTGTCGTCTGATCTGATATGATTCTGAGCACCGTTGAATTATTTAAGTACTAAGTTAATATTTGACTATATCGATTGATGGTTTGAGTAACTTGAAAATGAGATGCATGCTTAATTAAAGGACCTAATTGGTGATTTAAATCATCACTTTTTAGATTCTCTTTATTCTTTTTATCTCATCATCATTTGAATTATAATCTGACAAATTGTATTCATCGAATATCTATTTTGATGATCAATTTATTGTGCTCATTAATTCTGAAAAATGATTCCTATGTGTGTTTAACATTTTCTCCCTGCGAACAACCTCAGACTCCCTTTAGATTCTGAGTTTATAAATTTAAATGATTTATTGCGTGATTTAGGAGTGTACTACAATGAACGTATCTTAAAACTCCTCTATGTCCATCAACACCTACCACCACATAATTATCATCCTTGGTTAGTTTTTATTCCACCCATATACACCATAGTCCATGACCTAGGAAGAAGAAGAGAAGAAGATCAAGGGGACAATCTTCCTGCCCCCTTGTACCTTCTTCATCTCCCTTCTTTTCCCTTGTGCCATGCCAAGGAGAAGCATTCATATAGGAGGAGGATGGTCCAGCATTGAGGAGGAGAAAGGTGGTGGACGTTTACTGTTGAAACGTTTTGCGAATGCTATGCTTACGTGTTTGGTTTTGGAAAACCTGTCGTTGTAGTTCGAAAGCGAAGAATTCGTGTTCAACAAATAAAATTTATACCGAAAAGAATTCCGGGTCGAACACAGGGAGGCTACGTTGATCTATATTCGCAATTATATTTTTTTGAGGATTTTTGATAAGCAAGGCGATATAATTACAATGGAGCTATCAGACTAAAAGAAAGAGAACATGCATTCAATATTTCAATTGTTTATATAATCAAACTAAATAAAAGTTGCATTAGAAAGTGGAAAATCAATTACACTATAAAGCAGGAAAATTCTACACTAGAAAAGCTGTAAATAAGAATGGGAGAGAGAAGTTATCCTCCTCGACGATTGCTTGGAGGATGAGCCAGACGGGACGATGCCTGGACGAAGGAGAACGAAGCAAGATGAAGGAGGATGAAGCAGAAGAACGGGAACGGAGCAGCATGCCATCGTCGTCGTGGGATCCACTTCCGAAGGGGAACGAAAATTGGACTTTATCTCGCGAGAAGCATCCCGGGTGTGGGACAAGCTTCTCTTGAGCTTTGGAGGGGTAGAGAGGAGAAAGAAGGGATGAGAATTTCGTATGGAGGGGGTATCCTTTTATAGTTGCAAGGAGTGGGGGCAAAATGGACATTACAACTTCAAAATAATAAAAGAGGGATCTTTAGTGACGGATAAATCCATCACTAAAGCCCTCAACGTGGGCGGCTCGCGCACGCCTCCTCACCTGCTCACGCGCTCAACGGCTTGCGCATGTTCGCCGCTTTTCTTAAGATGCGTCCGCGCCCGCTGCGTTGCGCACACGCCTGTGCGTCTGATTGCGCGTCCAATCCCGCATTGACGCTATCGAGTGTGCGCGGCCGTCCGATCTCCATCTGACGCTCCACCCGCGCCCAATCGCTGTGCCTTCCACCCCCTCTCCATGGCTCGAACCCGCGCCCTGCACTCGCGAAAGCACGCTCGACCACTACGCTATGGGGCGCGGATGGTCGAGCGGATGCTTTTAAGCGTGAGCGCCCACAGCCATTGGATTAAGATCTAACGGCGGAGAGAGATCAGGCGCGAGGCCTTCACAAGATGCAAGCGGCCGTTTGGGCGGCTGAGATGGCACCACGTGACACTATCTTGGCCATCCATCTTCTGAAAGTTGTAGATGGTGCCACGGATGTCGGATTGACTCGATTTTTGTGTCGTTGGGCTGTGATCGTCGATCCGAATTCATCCGTGCGGTCGGATTTGTCATCTGAAGTGTGAATTTACACCATCCTGGCCCTTGATCTTCTAGGGTTCTCGGGTCACTATCTGATGCTACGGATGTCTGATTAGGGTGATCTTGGAGTCGTTGAACTCCAATCGTCGCCCTGGTCACATCCATACGGTTGGATCTTTTATCCGAGGTCCCGAAAAAATGTTTGCCCTGTCCAAGCACATAAAAGGAGACAATTAACCTCCATTTTATTCAAACTACTCTAAATGCAAGATGATGCATGTTATGCAAAATTTATATTATGAAATGCAATCCTATGCTTAAGAACATGCATAAATAGACATCTTAAGTAGTGTAAGTGTGTTTACATCATACCCCCATGCCTATCTTTTGCTAGTCCCTAGCAAAAACTATATGCTATTTATAAAAGAATTAGGTTGGATTATTTGGACTTGAGTTATTTTCAATCATCAAGAAATTGTCTGCTTAGGAACTAAACTTTCAAAGACACAACAGTGCCCGGGTATCAACCAAAATGCAGACCGCCTCAAGCCCTCGCCTTATTAAAAGAAAATTTTTCTTTTCTCTTTTCTAATTTTTTTTTTTATTTTCAAATTTTAGGCTTTAAGAGTGGCTTTCTACGGCCATTCAACTCACCCAAAATTTGATGAGAACCCTAAGCTTTAAGAATCTTATTGTGATTGTGATAGACTCGTTGACCGATAATTAAAACGGACTTCGGATTTCTATGCCTCTAGGTGACCTCAAAAAGACTTTTGCCTAAAGGTGTATCTTTACAACCGGTAGCTTTCTCCCTACTTTTATTTTTTACGGGGTCAACACAAGGATGAATCTAGTGTATATCTCCCCGATTTATTCTACTTCTCCGCTTCTTCCTAAGTGTTTTGGGAATTTTTTTAGTGCATTTACTAAGCTGGGTTCTGGACAACCGGTCGATGAGCTGTTACCACCGACAACTTGCCAGCCATACTCGTGCGGGAAAGTGTGGCTTATTTCTTTTTGTTCTTTTCTCCTTTTTTTTTTTAAATAGGTGGCTTCCCTGGTCTAAGATTTACCTAAGGGCAGGAAAAAGGTCCAGTGACTGGGCTCTGGACAACCTACCTATGGGCTATTACCCACAATAACTTGCCAGCCATATCACCCGAGAAGGTTCATTAGCTACCCAATTTCCATTAGAATCGTCGAACAACGAGTCAGTGCAAAGAAAGTGTGTAGATGCTTAAGACTCAAAATTCCCTCAAATCAGAGGGCGAGTTGATAAGTCGTGTACTTATCACCCAAACTTTATTTACTCTAATTAAAATAAAATTCAAGTTGGCGAGAACTCGAAAAACAAATCCACATTTTAGTGGATACACGGGCTGATTAAGTTCAAAGACCTGAAGGGTCTTTGTGTTCAGATCTTAATGTAGTTTTTCCTAAGATTGAAAATTTTCTTAAACCCAAATTCTCTTTCCTAATTTCGATTTTTTATTTTTTTAATCAAAATAAAACAAATCTACGAAGCCGACGAATGAATTCAGAGATAAATATCCACCCCCCATGCCTATCTAATGCAATGTCCTCATTGTATTAAAAAGACATAAAACAGAGTGGAAAAGCGAAGAAGCACCTGAATTGCGTGAATGTCAGGTCCGCTCCGAGATGAAAAATTAAAAAGAACTGTATATGTGCTGAGTTTAGTTCCTTCAGCTAGGCACACTATACAAAGAAAAGAAATGAAGGATTCACAAGTGCAGGTCAGAATTAGAATAAATAGAAGAATCCTCCGACCTGTCAACAGAGGTCCACAGATGTGGACCAGATTGTGGTGCAGACCCACACCCCATAATCGAGAATATCTTAGGTTCTGGATAAAAATTACCCAAAACCTAAAATCAGAATGTAAGCGGGGTCGGGCCTGCGATTTCTGAGGATGCAACCCAAGACCAAAAAGTCGGGTTACAGAGAATTGAAGCTCAAAAGGATAATCGTTGAATGTGTGCTTGGGTTTGACATCCTCGAAACAAATGTCGTAAGGGTTCTGATTTAATGGTTTCGGCTTAAAAGGAACCCTTCGACTCAATCTTCTATTTCCTCCAAAATTGACTTCCCAAATCAAAACTTCCCAGCTCCTATTCTCCTCATTCAGCTTATCAAATTCCAGGACCTCTTGTATATTCATCTCCCCATCTGAAATCTCCAAGTCTAAATGATGTGGCAGAATCAAAATTGACTTGGGTCTAATTATCTCAGAATTAGAATCATCAATAAGCTCAACAGGGTGTAACTGATAATCAGGGCATTGAATTGATTCCTCCAGAAAATGCAATTCTCGATCCGTAATGTGTGCCCTAATAAGATCAGTTTCCTCAGTTATTGGGCTATCAAATGATCTATCAGATTCCTCAGGCCCAATCGTCTCACAGAAATCGTGTTCAGAAAACTCACGTGAGACTTCGCAACTTGAATCTTCACCATCAGGATCCGTATCAATGTATGTCCCAAAATCAGTTATCACTTTGTGTTCCAAGGAGACATACGTTTCCTCGTAACCTGGCTTAAGGATCTCAAGTGAAGAAATCAGATCATCCTTAATTCGTTGTTTTAATTCAATCTGGTCAGCCTCGTAACACATGTCCCCCCCAACAGGTGCCTGAGCAGGTTCTGTCATTGGCTTTCCTGAAGAGGGTTCATCCTGGGAATTATTCCAAGATTGAATCAAAGCAACCATGAATCTCATCCTCAATTTCGCTAATTTCCCAAGTAGAAACTCGGGTTGTTATCCTTAACATCCTGGAGCCAATCCAACAAAGACTTATTCAAATCATCAATCATTTCAATCAGGGGCTCCAATCTCTCAATGCAAGGTATTGGCTGAACTTCTAAAGATTGTATGATATTCCTCAAGTTAGCCAGAACCTTATCTTGAACCTGGCTAACCTGAACCAAATGAGTTGGTTCAGGGTTGGGCGGGTTTGACATCAATGCAGAGGAATTAACGAATTGAGATTCGTTATACCCTTCCTGATAATAGGTCATTTCAGATTGTTGAAAAGATGGTGATGACCTAAAGGCAGTGAAATCAGAGGATGGGTAAGGATCGGTGTATCCTTCTTGATTGTAGATCGTCTTAGGTTGTGCATGAAAGGAAGACAATCTATAATCAATGTAGCTCTGAGAAGGATAGAAATCAGAATCAAAGTGTTCAGGGTTAGACCCTAAACACGGGGGTCCGGAATTGTATCCCCAATCCGAATTATCCCAACTAACTGATGGTTGATTACAATACGAGTTGGGATAATCGTCATGTTGAGGATAATTCACAACAGGAGGGAAAGAGCGGGAATGTGTGAAATATGTGGAAGAATTCATGAGACACGGGAGGAAGAAAGGTGCCCTGCAATACAAACAATCAAACCTGTCCTTAAATGGTTTAGCCTACAGACCTATAGACTCCCAAAACCCATCTTGAGATAAAAGAACGGTTTGATCTACTTCCGTCTGTTCAATCCAACAAGTTAGAAGGAGGGACTGGGGAGAAGGTTCTTCCTTCGGCTTGCGCCTCCGATTCCTAGTGTACCCCCCAGCCGCGATCGTTTGACTCTGCTCCCCTACCTAGACATCAGATTGAACAGTAGAAATAGACTAATCGAAAATAATCTCGTTCTGGGTTCTGAAGAGAGAGTTCAATCCTTAAGGCCAACGTCTACTCTGTTTTATTTAGGGCTAGGTTTGAACGTGCTTTGGAATGTGATGGGCCCTTTAAATGGGTTGTGCCCTTAATGATTGATTGATTTGTGTGTGCGTGCACAACCAATTATTTTCAAGCAAGATTGTTTTTGATGTGGTGAATTTTAAGGTTCAAATCTTGCTTAGTAGCTTCTAGGATTTAACTTTAGGTATTTTCAAACAAGTTTCGTTGGCACACCAAGTTTTACAACCACGGGTGAAGATGTTTTCCTTTAAAGCTTAAAAAGAATGTGGAGTGCCTAGTAAATCCCTAAGAGTTGAACCTAATTGGTAGCTACTTGATGAGTTTATTTTATTTGAAATGGTGTGGCCCAAACAACTCAAACAATTGGCCTAATGCACCACTTAATTAGGCACACAAATGATTACCTAATCTGATTTGTAGTCAATTATGTGTTAGAATGTGTGTACCGGTTCCTGAGGTCGGTTTACCGGTTGAGTTTGAAAATCAGATGAGGTTGTGTACCTCTTTGAGATTTTTTTAATTTTTTTCTTTTTTTTTAATATGGGGGTTGGGGTGAGTATGGGTGGCAAACAACAAATAATCTAACCTTAGAGTTTATAAAAACACCTAGGTTGATTGATGTTTGAATTATTATGTTGTGGAATGAAATCTAATGGGTGGGGGGTGGGGGATAACTCACAAAACCTTCTACAGCATTTTACTCCGATCTACCGCTTTTGCCTATCTCAAAAGAGTACCTGCAATCACAATAAGAAAGGAGAAAAGTGAGGTAAATGATTTGTAAGTTAGAAAACGCGAAGAGAAACCAAAGAGCATCGCCTCCCCGGCAACGGCGTCAAAATGTTGAAACGTTTTGTGAACGCTATGCTTACGTGTTTGGTTTTGGAAAACCTATCGTTGTAGTTCGAAAGTGAAGAATTTATGTTCAACAAATAAAATTTATACCGAAAAGAATTCCGGGTCGAACACAGGGAGGCTACGTTGATTTATATTCGCAATTATATTTTTTTGAGGATTTTTGATAAGCAAGGCGATATAATTACAATGGAGCTATCAGACTAAATGAAAGAGAGAGAGAGAGAGAGAGAAAGAGAACATGCATTCAATATTTCAATTGTTTATATAATCAAACTAAATAAAAGTTACACTAGAAAGCGGAAAATCAATTACACTATAAAGCAGGAAAATTCTACACTAGAAAAGCTATAAATAAGAATGGGAGAGAGAAGTTATCCTCCTCAACGATTGCTTGGAGGACGAGTCGGACGGGACGACACCTGGACGAAGGAGAACGAAGTAGGACGAAGGAGGACGAAGCAGAAGAACGGGAACGGAGCAGCACGCCATCGTCGTCGCGGGATCCACTTCCGAAGGGGAACGAAAATTGGACTTTATCTCGCGAGAAGCATCCCGGGTGTGGGACAAGCTTCTCTTGAGCTTTGGAGGGGTAGAGAGGAGAAAGAAGGGATGAGAATTTCGTATGGAGGGTGATGAGAGCCTCATCATGAGCTATAACTAGCTCATTTTGACCCAATAAAGAAGATAAAAACTCCTACATAACCTAGAAGAAGGCCTAACTGAAGGAACAAGTGCTCTGAGAAGAAAACATGAAATAAAGGTTAAAACTGCAATTTTACCATTGCAGTACATAAACGGGATTTCTCAGAAGCAAAACAGAGGTCAAATGGTCCAAATAAGATAAAAAGTGGGTTGAGTTAATCAGAAATGGGTTCATGTGCAATCTAGGAACTAAATGACACTTGGTAACCCTAAAACAGACCTGCTTAAATTAACAAGGTTCTGATCAGAACAAAAAGCAAGTAAACCCTCTACAAATCATGGAAAAACATCCTCTAGGGTTTAGAACACTTAATTTGGCCTTTGGAACCTAGTTTGACCTAGATTAGGGTCCTAGCTCTTCAATTAACCTAATTTGGGTTTTTACACAAAATGTCCAATCAAACGAGGTCAAACCTAAAATCCAACTTCACCATTGGATTCCTTAGGTCCAAATTAGGTTTGTACCAAAATTTGGACCTAAGGAGAGGTCATCTTGACCTACTTTGCAATTTAGTACACCCAAATCACAAATTGGTCCCTATCTTTTGAATACCTTTACGGAGAGCCCCCTAGGTTCTTTGCCTCCTTTGCAAACCGGTCCTGCCGCCATTGCTAGGGCAGAACCGAGCTCCGGCGAGGTTCGGAGAGGGATTGCTCTCTAATCCCTCAGAGATTCCCTCCCAGAAATGGAAGGAGGATTCTCTGAGGAATTCCCTTCCTTATAAAGTCAATTACAATCGCTGGTGTGAACCCAATCTCTCGTGCGAACGCACGAGAGATTTGGGTATCCACCTTCCTTCCAACTCCGGCAAGTCGGCAGACCTAATGGCGCGTTCTCCACGTGCTGGCAGGAGCGGCCAGCACCTATAAAACACCCCCCAGACCCTGCCGCAGGACCCGAGCTTGATTTGGCCGAGTGTCCACCCCCAATTCGTCTCCTCCTGCCCGGCCAAAAGTCCCAGCAAGTTCCGGCGAGCCCCCCTCTCCTCCCTCTTCGCTCTGCCACAAAACCAGTGGCAGAGTTAGCTTCCTGACTTCCCTCCGCGTCGCGTAGTACCCGCGCACGCCGCCTCAGCCCCGTCGTCGCCGCCGTTCTCCCCCACTGGGCGTCATCTTCTCCGGCGACAGCAGGTACTGCTGTCCGCCTTCCGTCCCCTTTCGTCCTTACAATTAGGTTAGAACTCCTCTCCATCCTATCCTCTCTCTTTTCCCCCTGTTATCTCATCTAATTACCCCTCGACCGACGCTGACCACCCTAATCTTCCACATCACCGACCGATCTCCGGTGAGCCGCTTCCACCATTCCAGCCCCCCACCCGGCTCGCCAACCACCTCTAGAGCTCCGCCTCACCACCAGGCACTCGCTCCACCCCACAACTGCCACTCCAGACCTCCATAATCACCCCCCGAACAACCCACCATCTCCGGCCACAGGTTGACCTAGGCACGCACGCCTAGGCCGACCTGCGGCTTGCAGCATCGTCCACCGCCTTCGCCGTGCCACGGCGAAGGTCTCTAGCTGATCTGATTGGGCCGAGAGGCTTGTTTTGTGCATGATAGTGTTTGAGCCGCTGCCGCCATGGACGACCTCTGATGAAGCTCCAACGAAGCTACAGGCATCAGGCTTCCCAGGCTGCAGATGCAGGAGACTCACGCGAGTGTCGCGAGGTGAGTGAGCCCAGCATGGAGCGCCAGCAGAGCCATTCGCTTGGGCAATTGCATACAAGAGTCTGCGGGCGCACGGGAAATCAGGGCGGACCCTTTAGTCCCACATCGTGGGTTTGCAACACTCAGGTACGCTATAAATTGTATTTATGCTTTAAGCTTGTTGCCTCCGTAAGCACAGGGGTGAGGTCCCTCACTGCCCTCACACGCCTCGTCCGCGGCTTGACCTCGCGGATCTGGCTGATCCGACCCAACCTAGACCTACGCACTCCTCGCGCATCACCACTTGCCGGTGCGCCTGGTCCCGGGTACGATCCAACCCGATTATGGCTGTGGCTCTGGGAGAGCGTCCATGAGCGAACTGCTTAAGAGAGAGACGTGGGGGTAGAGGGAGAGGGGTTAGGTTTTGCTCCTGTGCAGGCAGGCTGAACGCAGGAGAAGAAGGACTTGGCCGCTACAGAAGAAGAAAAGGCAAGCCAAAGAAGAAAAGGAAGATGGAGCAAGACAGAGAAGAAGAAGAAAGAAAGAAGCCTTCGCAGGAGAAGAAGGAAAGAAGAAGAAGGCTTCGCAAGACAAGAAAGAAGCAAATGAAGAAGAAAACGAGAGACTGTAGAAGAAGAAGAAAAGGAGAAATACTTTTAAGACGTCTGATCTTGTGATCAGACGTCCAATTTCATATTTTTGTCCTAATTATTTTTAATTGCATACATTCACATTTGAATTGATATTTTGAGTAAATTAGAGTGTTCAATTATATTTTGACTAGTAGTAAATTCCATTTGCTCCCTGTGATCGACCTCGGATACTCCGATCTTCGAGTAATAAAATTCTTTATATTTGTTTAGACGCTTTGTCGGTTATACTACAACGTGACATCCTTTAAACTCGCACAAAAAACGTTGAGAACAGAGGGGGTCTCCTTTTATAGTTGCAAGGAGTGGGGGCAAAATGAACATTACAACTTCAAAATAATAAAAGAGGGATCTTTAGTGACGGATAAATCCATCACTAAAGCCCTCAACGTGGGCGGCTCGCTGATGAGAACCTCATCATGAGCCATAACTAGCTCATTTTGACCTAATACAAAGGATAAAAGCTCCTACATAACTTAGTAAAGGGCTTAATTGAGGAATAAGTGTTCTGAAAAGAAAACATGAAATAAAGGTTAAAAACTGCAATTTCACCATTGCAGTACATAAACGGAATTTCTCAGAGATCGAACATAGGTCAAATGATCTAAATAAGATAAAAAGTGGGTTGAATCAATCAGAAATGGGTTCATGAGCAATTTAAGAATTAAATGACATTCTGTAACCCTAAAACGAACCCACTTCAATTCACGAGGTTCGAGGCAAAGTAAAAATGGAATAAACCCTCTAAAATTCATAGAAAAATAATCTCTAGGGTTTAGAACCTTCAATTTGGCCTTGGGAACCCATTTTGACCTATATTGAGAACCATGCCCAATTAACAACTTAATTTGGGTTTTTGCGTAATTTGACCAGTCAAACAAGGTTTAATCTAGAAATAAAATTCACCATCCGAATCCTTAGGTCCTAATTAGTCATGTATAAAAACTTGAGCCTAAGAAGAAACCTTCTTGACCAACTTTACACTTTGGTCCTCATATATTTACTTTTTGGCCCTCAACTTTTGAACCCTCACATTTTGGCCCCTAACTCTCCTTCATTATTTGCATTTAGGTCCCTCCTACAAAACCTGAGCAGCACCATGCTCCGGCGACCTTGCGCGGACCATGGCGCCGTGCAGGGTGAGGGGGGGCCTGCCAAGTCAAATGGGGGTGCCCTGCGTCGTCAGCCGTCGCAGGAGCACCCCCCTGAGTGCTGCAACCACCCATACCGGCCGTACGAATGCACGGACGGTATGGGTCTCCTTCCTCCGGCATCCTCCGGCGAGGGAGGCACGTCGCCTCCCTCCGCCCTCCTCTCCGTCTCTACCTCTATAAAAACCCCACAAGCTCTGCCGTTCTCCTGAGCTCGGATCTGACGGAGATACCCCCTCACTTCCTCTCTTCCCACTTCGACAGATGCCCCCTTGCTCCAGCGGTTTCTCCTCCTCCTCATCGCTCTGCTGCAATACCAGTAGCAGAGCCACCTTCCTGATCTTCCTCCACGTCGCGCAATACCAGCGCGCGCTGCCTCTGCCCCGTCATCGTCGCCATCCTCCCCCACTAGGCACCTTCTTCTCCGGCGACAGCAGGTACAGCCGTCTGCCTCCTTGTCCCCTTCGTCCCTTTAGTTAGGTTAGAACTACTTCCCTGCCTCCTCTCTCTCTTTTCCCCCTGCTATTTTTATCTAATTACCCCTCGACCGCGCCTAATCACCCTCACCTTCTCCATCTCCGACCAAACTCCGGCGACCCGCTCCCATCACTCCAGCACCCCACACGGCTCGCCGACCCTCACAGAACCTCCACCTCCTCACCCTGATCAACCTCCGCCCTTCCACTTCCCACCAATCGCCCTCTGCAGACCCACAGACCAAACCCATCTCCCAACCTGCAGTTTGACCTAGGGCGGCCCTTAGGCTCCGCCCCGCCACCTGCAGACCCCCCGACCACCTTCGCCGTGCTACGGCAAAGGTCCTCCGCGTATCTGATTAGGCCGAGAGGCCGTTTCTCTGTGAGCAGGTACTTCGCTCGCCGCCGCCATTGCTAAGTGAAGCAGCTTCTTCGACCTGCTCGTCCAGGCACGCCACGCCCAGGTCAGACTCCCAGGCTGCGCAGGGCATCTCCGCAAAGAAGTCCCAGGCTGCAGTTGGGGCAAAGCCTTCGCGTGGAGCCTCGATTGTGCGCTGCCTCCTCCTCGCGGGCATCCAATTGGGGTGGGACATTTAGTCCCACCTCGGAAACTCACTGAGGCGAGCGGGCGCTTAAAGGCAAAAAGTGCCTTAAGCTGTTCGCCTCAGATCACGGGGTGAGGTCCCCTTCACCCACCCGATTACCCGGCCTCATCCGCGCTCACGCCCCGCGGACCTGGCCCGACCCGATTAGCCCGACCTGCACTCCTCGCCCACCACCGCACGCCGGTGGGCCTGGACCTGGGCACGACCCACGTACCCGATTAATCGGTTGCTGTGGGAGAGCTTTCCTAAGAGCGAATTCTGAGAGAGAGAGACGCGGGGGGAGGGTAGAGTAGGTTTTGCCCTCTGATCGAACTTTGAGTGTGCAAGCATAGGTGAAGAAGAAGAAGAAGAGAAGGCAGGAAGAAGAAGAAAGCCACAGAGGAAAGAAGAAAAGACGCACTGTAGCAGCAGCTACTTAAGTCATCTGATTGAGAAATCAGACGACGCTCTGAAGGCAAAGAAGGAGAAGAAAAGAGAACAGGACCGCAAGGAAGAAGAAAAAGAAAGAGACGGACAGAAAGAAGAAGAACAAAAGGAAGAAGACAAAGAAGAGAAGCAGAGGACGAAGAGAAAGAAAAATGCACTTGGCTGAGAAAAGAAAGAGCAGAAGAAGAGGAAGCAAACCGCAAGAGAAGAGAAGGAAAAAGAAGAAGAAGAAGGCTAAGAAAGAAGGACTGCGAGAAGAAGAAAGAAGAAAAAAAAGAGAAGAGAAGAAGACAGACGAGAAAGAAGGAGAAGCCAACAAATTCTCTCTCTCTCTCTCTTTATTTTTGTAATAGAAATACTGTACTTCTAGAATACAACTTGCTCCCTGAGTTCGACCTTGGGAGAACTTTATTTTTCGAGTAAAAAAATATCTGTAATGATGGCAATAACTAGCTGTACTACAACGCTATTTCTTTAACAAAACCTAGTCATAAGTTATCGGCCACTCATCACTCGCGCGCGCCTCCTCGCCTGCTCGCTCGCTCAATGGCTTGCGCACGTTCGTCGCTTTTCAGCTGTCCGATCGCGAGATCGGACGGCTTAAGATGCGTCCGCGCCCGCTGCGTTGCGCACCTGCCTACGCGTCTGATTACGCATCCGATTGCGCATCCAATCGCGCATCGACACTATCGGGCGCGCGCGGCCATCCGATCTCCATCTGACGCTCCACCCGCGCCCAATTGTCGTGCCTTCCAGCCCTCTCCATGGCTCGAACCCGCGCCCTGCGCTCGCGAAAGCGCGCTCGACCACTGCGCTATGGGGCGCGGATGGTCGAGGGGACACTTTTAAGCGTGAGCGCCCACAGCCGTTGGATTAAGATCCAACGGCGGAGAGCGATCGGGCGCGGGCCTTCACAAGATGCAAGCGCCCGTTTGGGCGGTTGAGATGATGCCACGTGGCGCTATCTTGGCCGTCCATCTTCTGGAAGTTGTAGATGGTGCCATGGATGTCGGATTGACTCGATTTTTGTGTCGTTGGGCGGCGATCGTCGATCCAAATTCATCCATGCGGTCAGATTTGTCATCTTTAGTGCGGATTTACACCATCCTGTACCTTGATCTTCTGGGGTTCCCAGGTCACTATCTGATGCTACGGATGTCTTATTAGGGCGATCTTGGAGTCGTTGAACTCCAATCGTCGCCCTGATCACATCCATACGGTTGGATCTTTGATCCGAGGTCCCGAAAAAATGTTTGCCCTGTCCAAGCACATAAAAGGAGACAATTAACCTCCATTTTATTCAAACTACTCTAAATGCAAGATGATGCATGTTATGCAATATTTATATCATGAAATGCAATCCTATGCTTAAGAACATGCATAAATAGACATCTTAAATAGTGTAAATTTGTTTACATCATTTACCTTGGAGGAAAGCTTGGAGGAGTATCAACTTGGAGGTAAGGAGGAGATCTTTTCAAGCATAGGTGCCACTATGCTTGGAGTAAGACCTACCTCCTCCTTCATCATCTTTGGGGGAAACTTTTCTTCTCCATTATTTTCTTTGTGCTAGATAGTACTATTTTTCAATTTCCTGTAAGTAGCATTTACCTACTTGATGTCAACTTGCTAGTAATACAAAGATCTTTATTGCCTTCCAAATTTTTATTTTCTACTTAGTGTGTTTTCATGTTCTAGTAGTTTTAGTGTCAAACAACCAGGTGTGGGTTTATGCAAGCCCCCAGTGATTTTCCTAGGACATGTTTGGACCCAACCATCCCCTTATTCAGCCTAGCCAGATTTGTTGAGGGAACAGTTATCCACTATTGATTTCTTATTGCCTTGCTAGGCCAAGCCTTAGGTAATTTTTAAGGAGTCACCCTCAAGGTTAGGTCTAGAATTTTGTATTGCTTGATTGCACACTTCTCATCTCTCCCTCCTCTTCTCCCCATTTCTTCCATTGTATGCACGGGCGATGATCCCAAACTCCACACTTGGAGGGACCACTTGATTTTGCCCCCCACATAAAAAGATCTCTTTTTTCTCATTCTTCCCCTCATTTGCATAAAAAAAAGAAACCAACAAAATAGGTCCACCAGCCCATCCACATCCACATCTGATCTCGCCTCCGACCCTTCCACCCAAAATCCACAAGCTAACCACTCCATCTTTGACTTGCCCCTCCCTCATTTACCCATCCTAGAGCTACCTAATGCTGAGATGCCACAATAATAACTTCAAGCCCCCTACCTGATCCCTTCTCCATGATGGTTGAGCAGCTGGCTCAACTTCAAGCTAATCAACACAGTTGATTAGGACTGTAACGAACCTAGCCTACCACAGGTAAAACCCGCTACCTCGTCAGCAGCCTGTCGTTCCTCTTAAGGATTTCTATGATCCTTCCAATTATGAGGACAGACCAGGGGTGGTCATTCCAGACGAGGACCTCAAAATCAAACCTATTGTTCTAAACCTGATTAAGCACTTCCACAACCTTCCTAGGGAAGACCCGTTCAATCTTGAGGAGCTTACTCTCCTCGCACAAACAACTCGTTCCCGTAATGTGCGAGAAGATCTGTGGCTGATGTAGCTATTCCCATTATCTCTCAAGGGTAAGGCCGCTTATTAGTTTAGAACCATCGGTAAACCCATTACAACATGGCCTCAGCTAAAAAGCGCTTTCCTAACAGAATTCTTTCCCATTGGTCATTTTAATTCCCTGCGAAGATCTATTACGACCTTCCGACAAAAATCTAGGAAGACTCTTCATGATGCTTGGGAACGGTTCCAAGATCTCTTAAGAAGTTGCCCTCACCACAAGGTTCCCTTATGGCAGCTCGTGTAGATCTTCTACCTTGGATTAGAAGATCAACTTCGATGTTTTGTCAACGCCTCGTATGGCGGTAACTTCTTAACAAGGATGTTGAAAGTGGCTATGAATTATTTGAAGAAATGAGTGAAAAGTCATTTGATCATGCTTCCATGAATACCTTTGGTTGAACTATAAACCCACAATTCAGTGTTCATGAGATAGGCACTTAACCTATCCTCGTTATCCAAGATGATCTCCAAATGATGGCTCACCAACTCGACCAGATGCAATTAAATCAAAAGAAAATGGAGGAAAGACTTTCCACGTCCACCAAGGCTCCACAGGCTCCACATCTAACCCTGCCTAACATCCTAAGGAGAAAAAATTTGCATAATCTAAATACTACCCCTACTGAGTATAATCAATATTCTCAGGATTTTATGGTTCACTAGGGTACTACACATATCCAAATCTCAACCCCATTGAAAATATCTCTACCCTTTAGGAGCAATTTAGAAATTCCTCTAACTAGAGGAACTACCCAACTCACTCCTGAACCAACCCGATTCCTCACCAAAAACCAAACCCGTTTGGAGGGTATGGGTCATATCAGACTTTTTCTCAACCTGGGCCATCTCAAGAAGACATCAATGCCTAGATTATAAAAACCCTGCAGGGAATGCAAAGCAAGTCAGAAGTAACCCACATTGTTACAAATTTGCATAATCAGATTGGGGTTTCTCTGACCCAGAGAGATGCAGGACATCTACCATCCCAGCCCATACCCAACCTTGTCAATCAAAGGAACCAATATCAGGGTGGAAATCTAAATCTGAACCACGCTAATTAGCCTCTCATTAACTCTGCACCTTAGCACCAACCTGGTTTCCATCAACAATAGACCCCCTGATAGCGATTTCACGCGATTTGTTAATTAGGTCATTGTAACGTGCAAAACCGATCAACTCTTAAATTTATCTTCCTAGATAGGGGAGTATCTAGGGTCGTCCAAGGAGGCCAAATGTTTGCATAAGTGATTCTCTTGCTTGAAATACAAATCTCAACTTTCTTTTTTTTTGTTTTTGGATTAAGACAACATGCGAAATGGTGACGGGAAGATGATTTGCACTTCAAATTTAACAACTATTTCTAAGTGGCAAGTAGAGCCTCTCCCTAAGCTCACTCTAGGCAAGTGGAGGCCTAGAATAATTAGGGAGAGGGAGTGAAAAATGCTAAAAAGCAAAGCAAGTAGAAATGCAAAATAGAAAATTGCAAAGAAGGCAACTAGATTACTGAAAAGCGTTTTACAAAAGAGCCTAGTAGAGGAATGCTTCTACTACTAGAAAAATTAAAATAAAGAAAAGCAAACACAAATCCTCTAGATAGATGGTGAAGAAGAGGGCTTCTTGCTCCAAGGTTGGTGGCTCCCAATCTTGAAAAGAATCCTTCAACTCCTTCGTTGCAGTGCTCTACCAAGGTAATGTCATCCAAGGCAAGCCCTAACGGGGCGTGCCCTAAGCTTATCTCCAAGGGTGGACGTCCACCATAGGTCCTTCTCCCTTGCCTGGCCATCCTCCTTGAAGTGGAAGAGTCCGCCTCCTTGGCGTGGCTCAAGCTGAAGAGAGTGGGGAGAAGAAGGCACCAAAAGGGCTGGTGATGTGCCCCTTTAATCTCCTTCTCTACTCCTTCTTCTTGGCCATAGGTATAGGTGGTTTAGGTAGAAAATTACACTAATGGAGGATGCCCTCAAATGGTGGTAGGTGGTGGGCTTTTATAGAATAGGAAGGGGGATAAAGTGTCCCTTGAAATGAAGGGCCAAGATGAAGAGATGGAGGTGGTTGAAGATCCAATGGCCAAGGGTGTTTGGCGCCACCTTAAGGGACACCTAAGGGGTGGTTATGTGTGTTGGCACCCCTTGATATTGGCGCCAAAATGGCTTCTAGAGGAGGGTCTAAGTTGGCGCCAAGAAGGATTCTAGAAGGGGGGGTTAGGTGGATGGCTAGAATTACTTATGTGGGTAGGTGTAGGGTGGATTAAGGGCTGAAAGTTGGCGCCAATATAGAGGTGGTTAGGGGTAGTTTTTGGTGCCAACTTAAGGTGTCTTTTGGTGGTGATAATGGGGTGAAGGGATGGCTAGGAGGTGGCGCCAACTTGAGTAGGGTATCTAGCTTAGGTAGGCTTAAGTTGGTGGAGCTAGCTAGGGTTAACTTTGAAGGTGGTGGATGGCCAAGGAGCTGGTTGTTAGCTAAGCTAAGCTAAGCTAGCTTAGCTAATGGAGGAGTAGAGGAGAAGGTGTTGGAGCTAGGGTTTGGAGGGAGGAGCTGAGGAGTAGAAGTCAGGAGCTGAAACTGGAGCTAGTTGCTGCTGAAGAGGCTGGCATGGAGCTACTCTAGTTGGCTTAGCTTGCTAGTTCTTTGTTAGCTGCTAAGCCAAGCTAAAGTGAGCTGGCTTTTACCACAATGAGCTAAGGTGAGCTGGGTCTGGTGCTCCCGGGGAGGGTCAAGCTGGTTGAGGCAGCTAAGGTAGCTTAGCTCAACTGAGTTAAGCTAAGCTGAGTCCCCGGGAGCTGGACTTGAGCTTCCTGAGCTGGGATGAGTTCTTCTTCAGCTGGCTGGAGTTGAGTGGAGCTGGATGTAGCTGGATCTGAGCTGGGGTGAACTCTTGTCAACTCAGCCGAGCTAGCTAGAGCTCCCTGGGGACTAGTGGGAGCTGAGATGAGCTAGACTTAGCTAAGTTGAGCTGGATCTGAGCTGACTTGAGCTAGGGTGAGCTAAGATGAATTCTCTTGAGCTGCCATTCAGCTGAGATTAGCTGAATGGAGCTGGGATGAGCTAACCCTAGTTCAAGTGAGCTAGGTTCCAGCTGCGGTGAGCTGGACTTTTCCTTCACCATTTGCCTTCTTGAGTGCTAGGGTTTTAGGGATCTATATATCTGTACATCCCTAACACTCACAAAAACATATTAAAAAGACAATAAAAAATGCAATGCATGCCTAACCTATTTTATGCCTAAATGCAGCCCAAAAACCTATTTGCAGAGTAAAATCCTAAGAGCTTGGTTTGTTTTAATGCATAAGAATGATGATAAACTGGCATTTATCACACCCCCATGCTTATCTTTTGCTAGTCTCTTAGAAAAACTTAAAACAAAATTTTTGGGAAATCTAATTTTTTCGACTTTTGAGGAGAAAAAGAGATTAAGGGACCTTGGTAGATTAAAACACTGGAGGTACGGGATTTGTTAAAGATAAACATCGGGATTTGTTTTTGGATTCAACCATTAGATAGAACAGAATCAATATATCCTCCAGAAAATTCTCAAATTAACCCCCTGTTAATTCAGATGACTTGAAATGTTTGTTTTTAGGATTTTTTGGCTCATGAATCTGATTCTCAACTTGCGAAATCCTTTAAAACCTTGTGTCAGTGCTTGTGAAAAGTCAACATTTATAAGGGCGTGTTAATTTATTTATTATTACTTCTTTTTTTTTTCATGCTTATTTTTAGCTTAGTCTTACAACAGATGTGTCGGGATCATCATTCCCGTTACTATTCCTCGAGGGGGCTCTGGCGCCAGTACTTCAGGATAGCACTATCCATGACACCACCCAAGAGCTCACAACCCCAAAACACGATGTGGTGAAAAGGGACACTCCAAGCAAACTCAAGCTCTTGCTCTAACACTATAGGTAGAGCACCGTCCAAGACACTTGAGCTGCTAAAATGCACTTTAATGCTCCGTCTAAAGATATGAAATATAGATATGGAGCAACGCCGAGGCGGTAACATGTTGACATCGCATCCTCAAAGGAGGTATTTTCCTCCTTCTCGGCGGTGGGAACTCAAACCAATGATCTGCTTCAGGCTTTCATTAAGTCCAAACAAGGGAGTTTTTCAAATTTTTAATTGTTTTTAGGTGTTGGCTTGTGTGTGAAAATTGACACAAGAAGTTTCTCAAGACACGCAAGTTTTTGAATCAGAAACTAAGTCAAATACTTTCCGTATTACAAAATAGGATCAAGTCACCTGAACTATCTTGAGTTCAGGTGGAATTTTATTGAAGGATATCTGATCTAATCTAAAATAGACCCTGGAATTCTAATGATCAGATCCATATCCTCATCCTTAGTTTGTTAAAGATTAAATCCCATTGTACCAAAAGTGAATTTTTTGATCTTAGTCCCGATTTCAAAATTTTTCCTCAAAAAGTTTTGAACATTTTTATTTTTTTGGGTATGCAAGCAGGAAATAAATTAAACAAAAATTGCATGTTTTTAGGTTTTGAACATCCTAAATCGATCGTAAAAATTTATAAACACCCCCCCATGCTTAAGATATGCCATGTCCTCATGCATTAGGAGGAAAAAACGGATCACCTTAGTGACGAACGGTCAGGTTTAGGATGAACAAAACCTGGAAAAAGAAGAAAAAAAGGAAAGCAAGAAAAAAAATGATGGGTTACCTCCCATCCAGTGCTATCTTTTACGCCATTCAGCCGGGCATGAAGGTATGCACGGAAGACGTAAAATCATGTAGATAATTGGACACTTGGATGCCCACAAAAAAGGTGTCTTCTTCTAGATCCCTAGAAAATTGATTAGAAATAATATTGAGATCAAAGTTGGATGGAAAATGATAAGTGTAGCCCGAGTCTGGCCATGTTTTTAAATCAGGTTGGATGCCAAACTCGGGCGGGGTTGGTGGCAGGTTCGTAAGAAAGGGGTCGGGGAAGGAATGGTGAGGATTGGGTGAAGTTAGTGTGGAAAAGTTAGGTGTGTGAATAGTGGGTGGGTTAGGGTGCTTAGGGGGTATCAGGAATAAATTTAGGGTCATGACAAGTTTCTGGATCACAGATGTCGACGACAACTGATTCTGAATCAGAGTCCTCAAAAAAATTGTGGTCGGTAAGGGTATCTATTAACATTGTCTCCTCCACCATATTGGAAATTTCAGTATCTGAGTCCTCAAAGAAGTTATCATCATGGAATCTCCTGGAGGATTTAAAAATATCTAAAGTGATAGTTTGGCCTGCACAGTTAATATCCATTTTGCCTGTGTGGCAATTGATATTTGCCTTTGCGGTGGCCAAAAAGGGGCATCCAAGGATTATTGGGGAGTTCAGTAATGATTCAGGTACCTTAATGTCAAGAACCAGAAAGTCTGCAGGGAAGACACAATTCTGGACCTTGACTAAAACATCGTCGACAATCCCATGAGGTTTGATTGTAGGTCGGTCAGCTAATTGCAGGGTAACCTCGATGGGTTTTAATTCACCGATCTGAAATTCTTCGAATAAACTTGTGGGAATAATATTAACTGAGGCACCAAGATCAAGGAGGGTGCGATTAAATGTATTGTCATCAATAATTACAGAAATTAAAGGCACCCCCGGATCTTTCATCTTAGGAGGCAGCTTACTCTGTATGACAGAGCTTACTGTCTCCGAAAGATGTACCTGTCCTAGATTTTTGGCCTGCCTTTTAGGAGTACAAATCTCCTTTAAAAATTTACCATAGGCAGGTATATATTTAATGGCATCTAGGAGAGGAATATTGATATGAACTTGCCCAAATAACTCCATGAGTTCTTCTGTAGTGGGCTCAGATTTCTTTTTTTGTTGGTGGTGGGGTAGAGAGCTTGTGGGAAAGGGACAAGAAGCTTGTCTTGAGATTTTTGCTTTTCTTTTTCTTCCTGATGGGGAGGTGGGGAGTCAATTTGCACAGGTGTTTCACCAGGTTTGTGTGAAGGCCTGGGGTCAGTGGTGGTTTTCCCACTCCTCAAAGTAACTGCATGCGCAGTCGGATTATTAATTGGAGGAGGTGGGGGGGCCTGTGATTGTTGAAACCTGGGAGGCTTCTGAGGTGGTGGATTAGGAGGAGGCTGATTCGGATAGTGTGGAGTTCTGCCTGTATAATGGTTTCCTTGGTGATTAGGGTTGGGCATGGGTTGGGATGGAAGATGTCCTGCAGGTCTTTGCGTGGGAGTCACCCCAATCTGATTGTTCAGATTTGTGATGGTGCGGGTTACTTCCGTCATTTTTGTTTGCATATCCTGCAGGGTTTGCATCATCTGGGCATTGATGTCTTGTTGGGATGGCCCAGGATGGAAGTTTGGATTCGACCCATACCCATTAAAATGATATGGTTGGGAGGAAACTTGATTATTCCAGGAGTAGTTCAGGTAATTTTTCCAATTGGAAGAATTTTTAAAGGGCTCCTGGATGGCAGAAATATTTTGAGTGGGGTTAAGATCTGGAAAGTTGTAATTCCCCAGTGAATCATGGGCAACCTCAGAATAATCAGCAGGGGTAGTGTTTAGATTGTGAAAATTTTCTCTTCGTGGAAAGTTAGGTTGGGTTAGATGTGGGTGTGGAGCTTGAGTTGATGTGGCCAGTCTTTCCTCAATTTTCTTTTGATTAATATGCATCTGGTCGAGTTTTTGAGCAATCAATTGAAGATCGTCTTGGGTGACAGGGATAGATTGAGTGCCTATTTCATGAACACCAAACTGCGAGTTTTGAGTTCTGCAAAATGTGTTCATGGAAGCTTGATTAAATGAGTTTTCACTCATTTCTTCAAACAGGTCATAGGCACTTTCTGCATCTTTATTTAAGAAGTTGCCACCACACGAGGCGTCGACAAAATGTCGGATTTGATCTTCTAATCCATGATAGAATATTTGCACGAGCTGCCATAAAGGAATCTCGTGGTGCGGACTTCTTAAAAGATCTTGAAATCTTTCCCAAGAATCATGGAAAGTCTCACCAGATTTTTGGTGAAAGGTCGTAATAGATCTTCGCAAGGAATTGGTACGACCTATGGGAAAGAATTTCTTGAGGAAGGCGCTTTTGAGCTAAGGCCAAGTTGCTATGGGTCGGCCAATGGTCCTGAACCAATAAGCGGCCTTATCCTTAAGAGATAATGGAAAAAGCCGCATCAGCCATATGTCTTCTTGCACATTTCAGGAACGGGTTGTCTGTGCAAGAAGAGTTAGCTCTTCAAGGTGGTTGAAAGGGTCTTCCCTAGGAAGGCCATGAAAGTGTTTAATTAGGTTCAAGACCGCAGGCTTGATCTCAAAGTCCCCCTCCGGTATGTCCACCCCTGGTCGTTCCTCATAATAAGACGGATCATAGAAATCTTTTAGAGGAACAACAGGCTGCTGACGGGGTGGTGGGTTTGGCCTTGGATTGGCTAGGTTTTGGATGCTCCTAGTCAATGTTTGTTGATTGGAATTTAATTTATTAATGTGATCGGCCATCAATTTTAAAAGATCAGGTAGGGGGTCTTGATGTTGTGTGTGGGGCAACTCAAGATTAGGGAGCTCCAAGTGTGGGAAGTTAATGGTGGGTGGGTTTTGGGTGGAAGGGTTAGAATTAGGGTTAGTGGTGGGGTTAGAGGTGGAAGTGGAAGGGTCAGTGGACCTATTTTGTTGTGTTTCCATTTTATTAGGAGAAGAAGACAGAAAAAGTGGTCTTTTTGAGTGGGGGGCGAAATCAAATGGTCCTTCCAAATGCGGATTTTGAGACCGTCGCCCGTGCATAAAATGGAAGAACAGGAGGGGAGGAGAAGAGGAAGAGATGAGAGAAAGTGTGCAATTCAAACAAAAACAAATAAAACTAGACCTAACTTAAATGTGACTCCCTAATAATAACCTAAGACTTGGCCTATATAGGAAATAAGTAGTCAATAGTGAATACCCATTCTATCAACAAATCTAGCCAAGTTGCTTAAGAGGAGGTTTGGGCCCAAACGTTTCCCAGGGAAAACCCCAAGCGCTTGTACAAACCCGCGCCTGGTCGTTTGACACGACCCCTTAGCCTGAACACCAGATATAGATGACAGAATTGGTACTAACTAAGGAAAACTTAGGACCTAAATAGCAAGCCTAAGTTGATAAAGCCTTAGGGGTCAAGTTGCTACAAGTTTTAATTAGGTCTAGGATGCTATAGTGCACACAGAATGTGGAGGGCGTTTATTGGGATGTTGCCCTGTTATTTTGATTTTTTTGTGTGTGTGCAGGAATTAGAGAGTGGCTCCAATGAAAATCAAGTTGTCACACAATTTTCTTGTATTTATGCCTTTTAGGATTTAATTTAATTAAATGTGTTTTAGGGTTTTTCTCTTTAAATTTTCAAATAAGTTTGAAATCTCACAATCAAAGGAAAGACAAGTTATATTGGTGATGGTTAATTTCCTTTAATGTGAGTCTCTAAAAAGAAAGAGAGAAACCCTAAACCAATTATCCCTAAGACAGAAAATTACTACCAATGGATTGATTTTTGGCTTTCTGAATTAAGTAGTGGTACAAACAAGTCAAACAACACCACTAATTTGAATAAAATCAAATAAGTATTCCAAAAAATATTTTTTTAAGATTTTAGGAATTTTTTTGACAATTGTTTTGAATTTTTAATTGCACCGGTGTCAAAGTCCAGAAATGATACCTGTGGGTATTTTGGACTTTTCAGTATTACCACTGACCTCAGAAAATTTTTATGATTTTATATGATGTGTAAAATTCCACAAGTATTCCAGAAAACTAAATTTCACAAAAATTAGATGAGTATAAAAATTCTAAAAATTCACGGACTGTAGCAAAATAGGAAGATTAGAGGTGTGACCCCTCTGCAGTCCACGAATTTTAAAAAATTAAGTACAAATCCAATTGTTCTGAAATTTGGAACAAATATTCCTAACGTAGTTGGGAATCACTATATGAAATTGTATGATTTTACGAGGCCTGTGGTGTTAGGAATCAATTTTTCAAGTCCGGATAGAAATCTGGACTCGAAAAAATAGAACACCAATACTTGCAATGGAGTGGTGTTAAAGAAGCATTCAAGCAAACAATGGATTTTATATGAACACCACTCCACTTAATTAATTTGTTTGGGATCCTGAGAGCCAAGTTTAATATGTTTTTAGTAGTTTTAATTAATTATGTGATCAGAAAGAGGAACCAACCTGAATTTCGCGGGAAGAAAAGGAACTTTAAGCTCTCGCTTCCAGATTCCCGCCTTCTCGCTGTTGTTCCTGCACACTCAAAAGAAAGAAAGAGAAGGGGATGAGATCCACTTCAAGCAAGAGAAAATTAATTAATGCAAAGCCGTGCCTCCCCGACAACAGCGCCAAAAAGTGATAGCGATTTCACGCGGTTTGTTAATTAGGTCATTGTAACGCGCAAAATCGATCAACTCTTAAATTTATATTCCTAGATAGGGGAGTATCTAGGGTCGTCCAAGGAGGCCAAATGTTTGCAAAAGTGATTCTCTTGCTTGAAATACAAATCTCAACTTTCTTTTTTTTTGTTTTTGGATTAAGACAACATGCGAAATGGTGGCGGGAAGATGACTTGCACTTCAAATTTAACTACTACTTCTAAGTGGCAAGTAGAGCCTCTCCCTAAGCTCACTCTAGGCAAGTGGAGGCCTAGAATAATTAGGGAGAGGGAGTGAAAAATGCCAAAAAGCAAAGCAAGTAAAAATGTAAAATAGAAAATTCCAAAGAAGGCAACTAGATTACTGAAAAGTGTTTTACAAAAAAGCCTAGTAGAGGAATGCTTCTACTACTAGAAAAATTAAAATAAAGAAAAGCAAACACAAATCCTCTAGATAGATGGTGAAGAAGAGGGCTTCTTGCTCCAAGGTTGGTGGCTGCCAAGCTTGAAGAGAATCCTTTAACTCCTTCGTTGCAGTGCTCCGCCAAGGTAATGTCCTCCAAGGCAAGCCCTAAGGGGGCGTGCCCTAAGCTTCTCTCCAAGGGTGGACGTCCACCATAGGTCCTTCTCCCTTGCCTGGCCGTCCTCCTTGAAGTGGAAGAGTCCGCCTCCTTGGCGTGGCTCAAGCTGAAGAGAGTGGGGAGAAGAAGGCACCAAAAAGGCTGGTGATGTGCCCCTTTAATGTCCTTCTCTACTCCTTCTTCTTGGCCGTACGTATAGGTGGTTTAGGTAGCAAATTACACTAATGGAGGATGCCCTCAAATGGTGGTAGGTGGTGGGTTTTTATAGAATAGGAAGGGGGATAAAGTGTCCCTTGAAATGAAGGGCCAAGATGAAGAGATGGAGGTGGTTGAAGATCCAATGGC
Source organism: Thalassia testudinum (assembly GCA_037157565.1). Lineage (NCBI taxonomy): Eukaryota > Viridiplantae > Streptophyta > Magnoliopsida > Alismatales > Hydrocharitaceae > Thalassia > Thalassia testudinum. The sequence goes on from JAZHRO010000014.1 coordinate 20,444,665, forward strand.
CAAGGGTGTTTGGTGCCACCTTAAGGGACACCTAAGGGGTGGTTATGTGTGTTGGCACCCCTTGATATTGGCGCCAAAATGGCTTCTAGAGGAGGGTCTAAGTTGGCGCCAAGAAGGATTCTAGAAGGGGGGGTTGGTGGATGGCTAGGATGGCTTATGTGGGTAGGTGTAGGGTGGATTAAGGGCTGAAAGTTGGCGCCAATATAGAGGTGGTTAGGGGTAGTTTTTGGCGTCAACTTAAGGTGTCTTTTGGTGGTGATAATGGGGTGAAGGGATGGCTAGGAGGTGGCACCAACTTGAGTAGGGTATCTAGCTTAGGTAGGCTTAAGTTGGTGGAGCTAGCTAGGGTTAACTTTGAAGGTGGTGGATGGCCAAGGAGCTGGTTGTTAGCTAAGCTAAGCTAAGCTAAGCTAGCTTAGCTAATGGAGGAGTAGAGGAGAAGGTGTTGGAGCTAGGGTTTGGAGGGAGGAGCTGAGGAGGAGAAGTCAGGAGCTAAAACTGGAGCTGGCTGCTGCTGAAGAGGCTGGCATGGAGCTACTCTAGCTGTCTTAGCTTGCTAGTTCTTTGCTAGCTGCTAAGCCAAGCTAAAGTGAGCTGGCTTTTACCACAATGAGCTAAGGTAAGCTGGGTCTGGTGCTCCTGGGGAGGGTCAAGCTGGTTAAGGCAGCTAAGGTAGCTTAGCTCAACTGAGTTGAGCTAAGCTGAGTCCCCGAGAGCTGGACTTGAGCTTCCTAAGCTGGGATGAGTTCTTCTTCAGCTGGCTAGGGTTGAGTGGAGCTGGATGTAGCTGGATCTGAGCTGGGGTGAACTCCTGTCAACTAAGCTGAGCTAGCTAGAGCTCCCTGTGGACTAGTGGGAGCTGAGATGAGCTAGACTTAGCTAAGTTGAGCTGGATCTGAGCTGACTTGAGCTAGGGTGAGCTAAGATGAACTCTCTTGAGCTGCCATTCAGCTGAGATTAGCTGAATGGAGCTGGGATGAGCTAACCCTAGTTCAAGTGAGCTAGGTTCCAGCTGCGGTGAGCTAGGCTTTTCCTTCACCATTTGCCTTCTTGAGTGCTAGGGTTTTAGGGATCTGTATATCTGTACATCCCTAACACTCACAAAAGCATATCAAAAAGACAATAAAAAATGCAATGCATGCCTAACCTATTTTATGCCTAAATGCAGCCCAAAAACCCAGTTGCGGAGTAAAATCCTAAGATCTAGGTTTGTTTTAATGCATAAGAATGATGATAAACTGGCATTTATCACCCCCCAACCTCCACCCAGGAATAACCAAACTACACATGCAGTTACATTGAGGAGTGGAAAAACAACTGATCCTGGGCCTTCACATCAAAATGGTGAAAACTACTCTTAACTAATGCATGTTGACTCTCCTAACACCACCCAAGAAGAAGAAGAAATCCCAATTTCACACGACACAACTTCTGTTCCTTTTTGCAAAGCTCTCCACTCCACCAACAACAAAAAGAAGAAATTTGAGCCCACGACTGTAGAACTCATGGAATTATTTAGGCAAGTTCATATCAACATCCTTCGCCTAGATTCCATCAAATACATACCTGCCTATGCCAAGTTTTTGAAAGATATTTGCACTACTAAAAGGCATACTAAAAACCTAGGACAGATGCATCTTTCAGAGATAGTAAGCTCTGTCATACAGAGCAAGCTACCTCCTAAGATGAAAGACCCGCATGCGCCTTTGATTTTAGTAATTATTGATGATACCACTTTCAACCACTCCCTTCTCGATCTAGGTGCCTCAGTCAATATCATCCCCACAATTTTATTAGAGGAATTTAAGATCGATGATCTCAAACCTATCAAGGTTACCTTACAATTAGCCAATCGATCTACAATCAAACCATAGGGGATTGTCGAGGATGTTCTCATCAAAGTCCAGAACTATGTCTTCCCTGTAGACTTTCTGGTCCTTGACATTGAGGTACCCAAATCTCTGATTAACAACCCTATCATCCTAGGATGACCTTTTTTGGCCACAGCAAAAGCTAATATTAACTGTCATTCAGGCAAAATGGACATTACTTGCGATGGCGAAACAATCACTTTAGATATTTTAAAATCCTCCAGGAGATTCCATGATAATGATAGCTTCTTTGAGGACTCGGATACTGAAATATCCAATTTGGTGGAGGAAATGATGTTGATAGATACTCACCTCAACCATAATTTTTTTTAAGATTCTAACTCTGAATCAGTGGTCGGTAAAATCAAAGACTTGGATCCTTGTCTTCAGTCACAATCTCTTCCTGATTACCCACTAGACTAGCCCACACTAACTCCACCTACCCTTCATCACACTGATTTCTCTCTGACTCTTTTTCCCTTGGACCTACCACTAGACTCGCCTAGGTATGCCATTTATCATGAATTAAAACCATGGCTAGACTTGGATCATTCTTCCATTTTTCCATCTCATTTTACCCCTATATTTTTACCAATCATCTTTTAGGGGATTCGGAGGAAGACCTTTTTCATGAGGGCATTCATGTGTCCAATTTTCTACATGACTGTCCATCTTCCGTTCATCACTTCACACCCAGCTGAATGGCATAAAAGATAGCACTAGATGGGTGGTACCCTATCATTTTTATTTCTTTCCTTCTATTTTTCTTTTCCCAGGTTTTGCTCATCCTGAACCCAACCGCTTTTCACTGAGTTGATCTCTTTTCCCTCCTAATGCATGAGGACATGGCATATCTTAAGCATGGGGGGGTGTTTTTTAATTTTTGTCAATTGATTCAGGATTTTCAAAACCTAAAAGCATTCAACTTTTCTTTTGCATGGATCTTCATAACAAAAAAATCTTAAAACTTTTTGAGGAAAATTTTTGAAAATCGAGACTAAAGTTGAAGAATCATTTTAAGGTACAATGGGATTTAATCTTTAACAAACTAGGGACTAGGATGCAAATCTGATTGTTAGAATTTCTGGGTCTAGTTTTAGACTAGATCAAGTATCTTTCTCTAAATTCTACCTAAACTTGTGATGATTCAAGTGACTTGATCTCTTTTTGTGATCTAGAAATTACTTGTCTTAGTTTCAGACCCAAAAACTTGCATCTCTTGCAAAAATTCTTGTGTCAAATTTCACACATGCCCAACACCTAAAAATAAATTAGAAAAATTAAAAAAGCCCTTTGTTTAGTCTTAGTGAAATCTGAAGCAGATGACTGGTTTGAGTTTCCATCGCTGAGAAGGAGGAAAATGCCTCCTTTGAGGATGCAATGTCAACATGTTACTACCTCATCTCTGCTCTATATCTATATTTCATTCTTTGAATGGAGCATTAAGGCACATTTTACAGCTCAAGTGTCTTGGACGGTGCTCTACCCATAGTGTTGGAGCAAGAGATTAAGTTCGCTTGGAGCACCCCATTACACCGCATTGTGTTTTGGGGTTGTGAGCTCCTGGGTGGTGTCTTAGGTAGTACTACCTCGAAGTGCTAGCACCAGAGCCCCCTCGAGGATTGGTAACGGGAATAATGATCCCGACACATCTGTCATAGGACTAAGCTACAAATAAGCATGGGGGAGACAAAAAAAAGTTTCAAAAAAAAAAATACGACCTTATAAATGTTGGCATTCACAAAGCATCGACACAAGGCTTTTAAGGATTATGCGAGTTGTGATTCAGATTCATGAGCCAAGGAAATCATAACTACAAAATAATTTTGGGTAATTTGAATTAACAAGGAGTTAACTTGTAAATTTTTGAAGGATTCATTGATCGCGATTCATCTAACTTTTTGGATCTAAAGATGAATCTTGATGTTTTATCCTTAACAAATCTCATCCCTTTCATGTTTATAATCAACTAAAGTCCCATGATCTCCTTCTCCTCAAAAGTAAAAAAGTTAGCCTTTCCTAAAAATCCATTTTGTGAAAATAGTTTGCTAAGAGACTAGGAAAAGATAAGCATGGAGGTGTGATAAACGCAGTTTATCATCATTCTTATGCCTCAAAACAGATCTACCTCTTAGGGTTTTAACTTCGCAAATGGGTTTTCAGGCTGCATTTAGTCATTCACCTATGATGTAAACACATTTACACTACTTAAGTTGTCTATTTATGCATGTTCTTAAGCATAGGATTGCATTGCATGATATAAATATTGCATAACATGCATCATCTTGCATTTAGAGTAGTTTCAATAAAATGGAGGTTAATTATCTCCTTTTATGTGCTTGGACAGGGCAAACTTTTTATTGGGTCCTCGAATCGAAGATCCAACTGTACGGATGTGATCAGGGCGACGATTGGAGTTCAACAACTCTAAGATCTCCCTAATCAGGCATCCGTAACATCAGATAGTGATCGGGGAATCCTAGAAGATCAAGGGCCAGGATGGTGTAAATCTACACTTCAAATGACAAATCTGACCACACGGATGAATTCAGATCGACGATCGTAGCCTAACAACGCAAAAATCGAGTCAATCCGACATCCGTGGCACCATCTACAACATCCAGAAGATGGACGGCCAACATGGCACCATGTGGCGCCATCTCGGCCGCCCAAACGGTCGCATGCAATCACCGAAGCCTCCGCATCGGCCCCCTCTCCACCGTTGGATCTCGATCCAACGATTGTGGACGGCTGCACCTAAAAACGTCCGCTCGACCATCCGCGCCCCACAGTGCAGCAGTCACGAGGCACTCCACGTTCGCAAGACGTGGGTTTGAATCGCGATCTGTGGGCGCACGCGATAAAAGGGTACCGCCCGATCGGCTGCGGGCAGCTTAGATCTCCCAATAGGGGCCACGAGCTATTTCACGCGAGGCGAGGATGCGCCATCGTACGCGTTGAGGCTGGCACACAGCAGCAAGCGAAGGTGCATCCTAAGCCGTTCGTTCTCGCGATCGGACGGCTAAGATTTGTTGAACATGCAGATGCGTTGAAAGAGAGAGCAGCTGAGCCGGCACGCATGGGGAGTGCCCACTACACCCACGTTGGGGCTTTAGTGACGGTTTAATCCATCACTAAAGACCCCTTATTTAATGTTTTAAAGATGTAATGGCTAATTTGCCCCCACTCCTTGCAACTATAAAAGGAGACCCCCTCTACACGAAATTCTCATCCCTTCCTTCTCTTCTCTACCTCTCCAAAGCTCAAGAGAAGCTTGTCCCACACCTGGGATGTTCCTCGCGGATAAAGTCCAAATTTTCGTCCCCCTTCAGAAGTGGATCCCGCGACGACGACGACGTGCTGCTCCATTCCCGTTCTTCTGCTTCGTCCTCCTTCGTCCTGCTTCATCCTCCCTCGTCCAGGCATTGTCCCGTCTGGCTCGTCCTCCAAGCGATCGTCGAGGAGGATATCTCTCTCCTTATTGTTTTTACTGCTTTCTAGTATAGATTTACTGCTTTCTAGAGTAGTTCTGCTCGTCCTCCAAGCGATCGTCGAGGAGGACATTTCTCCCTCCATTCTTTTAATGCTTTCTAGAGTAAATTTATCTCTTTCTAGTGTAATTGTTTTCTACTTTCTAGTTGTAATAGTGAAACAAACAATCTCCTTAATGATGAATTCCCTATTTATTCTACATCACATTTTGATTTTTGTTTGTAATATTCTCTCTCTCTCTTCTATTTATTGTAAATAATTAGATAGTTTTAAATTGAATTACTTTATGACAAATAAAAGCAAACGCATAGTTTTTAAATCAAACGTAGCCTCCCTGTATTTGACCTGGAATTCAAATTTCAGTATAAATTTTATTTGTTGAACACGAATTCTTCACTTTCATGCTACAACGACAAGGTTTTAACACCAAACACGTTAGCGTAGCAATTAGTACGTTCAACAACCTATGTTAGGCATGAGTTGCATTTTATTTGTATTTTTGATGTGTTTATCTGAATGTCAGGGATAGGCAGAAGATGAGGAAGCACCTATCAGCTAGATCCCAGCTCATTATAGCTGGATCAACTCATCCTTAGCTCCATTCAATTCATCTCAACTAAATGGTAGCTCTAGCTAGTTCACCTCAGCTCCATTCAACTCACCACAGTTGGATGGCAGCTCAAACTAGCTCAAGACAGTTGATCCTAGCTCCATTCCAGCTCCTTCAGCTTAGAACAGTTCACTGGAAGCTTAACCTTACTAGGACTAGCTACTACCATCAACTAGCTAGACCTAGTCAGCTGAAGAAGTCATCAACCAGCTCAAGTCCAACTCTCAGAGGATCAACTTAGCTCCACTTAGTTGAGCTAAGCTACCTGAGCTAAGCTAGCTACTCCAGTTAGCTTGGTAATTTCCGAGAAGACCAGACCCAGATCACCTTAGCTCAGATTACAAGAAAGTTAGCTCAGATTAGCTTGGCTTAGATACTAGCAAAGAACTAACAGGCTAAGTTAGCTACTGAGCTCCACTTCAGCTACCTTCAGCAGACATCAGCTCCAGTGTAGTCCTTTCTAGCTCCCTCCATGTCTTCTCCTCTAAAACCCTTGCTCTACCTCCTCTCTCCACTACTCATCTACTAGCTAAGTTAGCTTAGCTTAGCTTAGCTCAACCTAGCACCACTTCATGGTCTACTACCCTACTACCTAAGCTCCACCAAAAAGGCCACCTACTCCTACGTCATTTTGGTGCCAACTATCCCTTCCATCACCACCCTACATCCACCATTTTTAACTTAGCTAAGCTTAGCTCAACCTAGCACCACTTCATGGTCTACTACCCTACTACCTAAGCTCCACCAAAAAGGCCACCTACTCCTACGTCATTTTGGTGCCAACTATCCCTTCCATCACCACCCTACATCCACCATCAAAACCTATCTCCACCCTCCATTTTTCCCTCTAAAATAAACACCTTCTAAAAGGTATTTTTGGAGGGAAAACCAAGGCACCTCTTCATTTCCCTCCCATTTTTCCCTCCAAAAATATCTAAGCACCCCTTCATTTCCCTCCAGAAAATACCATAACCACACCCCTTCCCATCCTATAAATACCCTACCCTACCACCACATAATTATCATCCTTGATTAGTTTTTATTTCACCCATATCCACCATAGTCCACAGCGAAGGAAGAAGAAGAGAAGAAGATCAAGGGGGAAACCTACCCACCCCCTTGGTGCCTTCTTCCTCTCCCTTCTTCTTCCTGGTGCCACGCCAAGAAGAAGCATTCATCTAGGAGGAGGACGACCAGGCATTGAGGAGGAGCAAAGTGGTGTACATCCACCATGGAGGAAATCTTGGAGGAGTATCATCTGGGAGGCAAGGACGAGATCTTTTCAAGCATAAGAGTTGCTATGCTTGGTGCAAGACCTACCTCCTCCTTCATCATCTTTGGGGGAAGCTTTTCTTCTCCGTATTTTCTTTGTATTAGATAGTACCATTTTTCAATTTCTTGTAAGAAGCATTCAACTACTTGTCAACTTGCTAGAATATAAAGATCTTTATTGCCTTCCAAATTTCTATTTTCTAATTAGTGTGTTTTCATGTTCTAGTAGTTTTAGTGCACACACTCTTCTCTTCTAATTACCCTAGGCACACTTGCCTAGGGTGAGCTTAGAAGAGAGGATTTATTTTTGTCACTTAGCACGTAGATTCATAGTTGCATAGTTTGTTGTCGCGTTCTCCCATTTCCTGACTGTTTTTCAAAACCCTAAAAACAACAAAATCAAAACTACAAAAATACAAAGTGTGGATTTGAGAGGGGAGAGAGAGAATCAATTATTTGACTAACAATTTGGCCTCCTTGGATGACCCTAGATACTCCACCATCTAGGAATATAAATTTTAAAAGCGATCGATTTTATGTGTTGCAATGACATCTAAAACCTACACTTTATAAACTGTGTAAAATATGTATCATAAACATGTGAATCATCGCTTTTCAATCTACTGATTTTCTTCCGAACTTCATTCGTACAGCGCGAAACCTATGAAGAATACCTGTCTGGGACCCGAATTCTCTTTGAAAAGGAGAATATCCTATCCCTCTGTCCTTGATTTAGTTTGTATATTGTCGGTGGCATTGCCTTTCTATCGGTGACATGTAGCTCAGGTCGAATACCCAATTTCTTCATGTCATTTCTCAATCTTAACATGTCTTTTAGATTATCTGTAAGTTCAACACATTTAAGATGTCCATGACACATTTCTCAATATGCATCACATCAAGGTTGTGACGTGTTGTGAGATCATTCCAATACAGAAGCTCCATGAAAAAGATACTCTTCTTCTTAAAACCAGAGTCCTTCAAAGTTGTCAAATCTTTCCTAAGTGGATCACCGAGTTGTACGTTAGAAAGCTTTTGTAATTTCGCAAATACTTTGGACCTTAACAAACAAATGGAATTTGTGCTCAACTTATTTCTCAGATTTACGCTCGAAAATCAACAAGCTTTATCATCAAATCTATCCTTAAACTGTGAACTCCACCATCTATGCTCAATGGGAAGAAATCTACGATGCCCTAAATAAGAAAATTTCCTACTATCAGGAAAATGTAAATGATGTGTATCATGCATACATATTGGCCAAGCAAACTTCCCTCGCGTACTTCATCTAGAAAGGTTTGCATACATAGGGAAGTCAATTATTGTCCACAACAAAGCCACGTCCATCTGAAAGAATTCTTTCTTATTTGTGTCAAACGTCATAACACCATCATCCCACAGTTGTTTCAATTCATCTACTAACGGTTGTAGGTAGACATCAATTGCATTTCTGGCTTGCTTTGGACCTGGGATTAAGAGGGTCATCATCATAAACGAGGATCGCATGCAAAGACAGGGAGGTAAGTTGTAAGTAACCATTAGTATTAACCAAATAGAGTATGATAGGTACATGTTTTTGAAGGGATTAAATCCATTGCTTACAAGACCCAATCTAACATTACATAAATCTTCTACAAAAGATAAATGTCTACTATCAAAATTTTTCCATTCTTCTAAATCAGTTGGATGGCGAATAAGGTCATCTTGTGACTTGTTTTCCTGATACCACATCATCCACGTTGTATTTCTACTAGAAATAAATAGTCGTTGCAACCTTGGAATCAACGAAAAATAATGAAGAACCTGTCTGGCTTATTTCTTCACTCCTCTATATCTTTCCTTACAACTTTCCAGGTAGGAAGGCAAGTTAGCGTACTCATTTCCATATAACACAATCATTCAGACATGCTTGAATCTTCTCACAATTCATACCAAGTACTCATATTTGATTTTTTTCTTCATGCCATGAATTTGGCATACCACAAGGATTATTTAACAACTCCCATAGAAACTAAAGCCCTCCAACATCAATTTTGTTGTAATTCTATTCAAAACTTTCGTATGAAATAATTTCAATAGAAAAAATAGCCTCGTCATAGAACTGATTCTAAGTGCAAAAGGCTCCTCAGCTGCCTTCTTTGCATCATTAAACTAATTATAGCTATTAAATTCTTCCTCATCATTTGCAATATCAGGATCAGTCTCTCTCATTGCATGCAGCATCTCATCAATTTAATGATCATCGACTTCATCATCAGACTCATCCACTTCCATTATATTCCATGCGTCATCCTGTATTGGTTCCTCCCCATGTGTAGTCCATTTTGTGTAATGCTACCACCAACCATTAAAGATCACATGTTAGAGAACTGTTTTTTTATCTTGGACAAATCCATTGAAATACTTTCTACATAGGTAGAATATTTTCTCAAAAAATTCTCCACGTCTATATTATTTCCTATCTTCATGGAAAGCCCAATCCAGGAAAGAGATCACTCCACTTTTATATTGAGTGTAATCCAAATTTCTCAGACCAATCCAAGACTTGTTCATGTTAACTTAAAATTTTTAGTAAACCACTCGTAAGGTAGGAGAAAGTATATGGAAAATATTTGTATTTTGAAGAAGGCTTTCACTTGATAGCCCATCCTTAATGATTTGATCACAATGTTACTTGTTACATGCAATTAGTGTGTGGAGAAATTTCGATAGCATCTCCCCACACTTCTCCAATATACCCCCCAAAACTAACCTTAACTACATTCCCAATAGCCCCCACTAAAGGGCGCTTCAGAAACGGAGCTAAGATTACTTGGTATACAAGAGAAGACCAAGAAAATGCGACCAAAATTTCTCTACACACTAATTGTATGTAACAAGTAATCGTAAGTTGTGAGCAAACCTTCAAGGATGCTATTTAGCTTGGTACTTCACCAAACTAAAGACAACGCATCGAGCATGTAAGTGAAGTATACACAAACTCTACATTGTTCGTATAACATGATCATAAGTCTCGACGAGCGAGTATTTTGACACAATTATATCTCTCCCACAACTTGTAACCTAGGGGTTACAATTCCTATTATTTGTCATGAAGTGCTTCTAAATTTGTACAAGTGTGTGAGACTAAATAATACAATTTAAAAATTGAAAAAAAAATTAACAATTTAATTTACTTTTTTATGTTAAAGGGAAATAATAACCTAAAAATGCTAGCTAAACCATAACCTAAGCTCAAAACTTAAAACCATAAACCCATAACAGAAACCCATAACCTCAAAATGCTAGAAGCCTAAAAAAAGTTCTAAATGCAAAATTAGAAATCCTAAACTGAAAACAACTAATTCATAACCAAAAATCCCCAAATCTTAACCGAAAACTTGACTTCCTAAACTTTAAACTCAAAACCCTATACCAAAATCCTATAACTGTAAGCTCTAAACCTAAAGTCTTAAAACTCATGACTCTAAATTTCAAAACCTTATGAGAAAATTTCCTAAACTCTAAAGTCAAAAAGCTAAACCCAATGCCCTAAACTCTAAAGCCAATATATACCAAATAACTGAAGACTCTAATCTCACAACCCTAAAATAAAATATCCTAAACTCTAAACCCAGAGGTCATAAATCAATATCCCAACCTAAATCAAAGAGCCTAAATCCTAAACCCTAAATTTAAAATCGTAAATGATAAATTTAAGTACCATAAACCCTAAAGCAAAAGTCAAACTTGAAAAAATTTGGTAGAGTTTCCATTATAGTATTAAACAATTTCCACCTTCTGCAAAAAAAAATACAAGAAATCATTCTATATATGTGGGCACACCCCACATTTATATCAAACAACATAAATAATGTAAACATGTGGGCACACCCCACAATTCACATACCACAATTATACATGCAATTCACTTCATATCACAAAATTATAAGTTCAAAATTTTTCACTTATTAAAATAAGAGGCAAAGTAATTTTCTTAAATTTACATGCAAATTTCTTTTAACTTAATTAAAGCAAATTATTTTGACATATAATTTACTTTTAACTTAATTACATGCAAATTTAACAAAAATAAATTTTCAAGCAAATTAACCCTTACTCAACAAATTAACTACATAAATTTACTAGCAAATAAATTGAAATGTATAATTAATTTCTAACATTAACTAAATAAAAAAGGGGGGAAAGGTGGGGGGGATGGTAGGGAGGAGGAGGGGGGCCACAGGGGGCGGAGGGGCACCAGCGTAGAGAGTAACAAGGGGTGGTGGGGCGATTGCAGGGAAGGGGAGAGGTATTATACGGGGTGGAGGGGTAGTGAGGTAGGGGACGGCAAGGGGTGGAGATGTGGTGAGGCGATAAGGGGTGGAGTGGTAGCGAGGGGTAATTGTATGATCGAGGAGGTAGATAGGGGCAAGCACGCAGGGGGGTAGACGGGGAGGGAGGCTGGTGATCTTTAAGAGGGAGGATACGCGGAGGAGGAGGCGTGGGTGACTGTAGTGGCTACCAGGGAAGAGACCAAGGAGGAGGGTACAAGGAGGGGGGTTGGGATACTACCTTTCCATGCAACGTGGTCGATGACAGGGTGAGGAATAGCGATCGCGGGCATGGTTTGGTGGCCAGGGGCAGCGGGTCTACTAGTGAGGAGGAGAGGTGAAGGGTAGGGGAAAGGCTATCGCCATCATGCCTATCATAAATATCTCAATTTTAGCGACGGTTATCAACAAAATCGGTATTAAATATCATAAATGGATGCACTTAGCGATAATTTTTGGATTACCGTCACTAATTCAATTTCTTTTACACCATCCTTCAACACTAAATGGGGTGCGCTTAATGATAGTTGATTAATAACCGTTACTAGTTGAGCTAAAATTTCCCCAGCAAGAAAAAAAGAGCGGGCTCCAATTCATCCACTAGCGATAGTTTATTAAACAACCGTTGCCATTTGGTGAATATTTCACCTCTGCGGGGAAAAAGAGCAAGCTCTAATCCATCCATCAGTGATGGTTATTCAATTAATCATTGCCAAAACATATCCCTGGATCCGCCAACACTCGTCTTGGGTGCAGGTATGATGGATGAGGCTTTAGGCGATGTTTTTGTACAAAACTGTCACTAAATGGTGCCATTAGTGACATTTAACTAACCATCGCCGATGAACCGTCACAAATCACACCTTTTATGCAAGTGTTTTCTTGTTTTATTTTTATCATTTGTTGATTTTTTTAACTTTTAATCTTGTCAATATAGTAAGGGTGATTGATATGACATTACTATCTATATTACTATACGAAGCAACAAGCAAATAAAATGTGAATCCCACAACATGAGAGGGATAGAGAGATAGTGAATTAAAGAGGGAGAGAAAAAAATAGACTAAGATAATCTATGACAATAATAAATATAACTGAAATGGTAACCAAGCATGAAAGTGAAAGTGAAATGAAATCAAAAACTACTTCCATTCATTGAAATAACAATTTACGCTACAAGTAATGAAATAGCTACATCAAAGGCAAAAATAAAAAGGAATGAAATTTGCCCTCAAGGTGAGATCACAAGAGAACTAGGTACCCCAATGAAATCACTAAGGGTCGATTTACTAGAAAATAAAAAGAACAACAATAGGAACAAAATAGCGAAATAAAGAATAAAAAAAAAAGAGTGGTGCTCACAAGCAATAACTCTTGCATAGAATGCAACCACTCGAAATGCCTCCTCCTCGATAGAGGCTTGGAGGAGTGGTGGTGTGGATGAAGTCTAATGGGGAAATGGGAGATGGATGAAGTGGGACGGGAGAGGGGAGTGTGTGCATGATGTAGACACATCTATGTCACATAAACTGTCTATTTATGCATGTTCTTAGGCGTATAATTACATCATGCATTATAAATATTGCATAGCATGTATCATATGCATTTATGTTAGATTGTATAAATTTTTGGTTACTTTTATCTTTTTGTGGTTAGGGAATAGGGCAACATTTATCAGGGCATCAGATTTGAGATCCAACCATACGGATCTGATCAAGGCGACGATCGGAGTTCAACGAATCCAAGATCGCCTTAATCGGACCTCCGTGGCATCAGATGTAATCCAAGAAAGATCAGAGATCAAAAACCAAGGTGGAGTTAAATCTACACCTCAGATGGCAAATCCAACCGCATGGATGGGTTCGGATCGACGATCGCAGCCCAACGGCACAAAAATCGATCCAATCCGACATCCGTAGCACCATCTACAAGTTAGAGAAGATGGACGGTCTGGATGATGCCATGTGGTGCCATCCCAGGCACCCAACGTCAGCTAAGTCTCCCACTCCACCTCTCCACATGATGGCCAACACATCTCAGTTGTTGGATCATTGATCCAATGGCTGAGAACATGCCACGTCACACCTCAACTGCGTAGCACCTTCTGATGGCGAGGGCTCGGGTGATCTCGACCATTGGATCGCCATCCAATGGTTGTGAGTGCCCAGCCCTTAAAGTGTAAAAGTGACACAAGGGGAGGCATAGTGCAATGGTTATGTGCCTTCTCGCGAAGGCAGCGCGCTGGGTCGAGATGCCAAGCTCCTCAAATCGAGTGCACACGTAGGCACGGGAGAAATTCACCCATGCGATGGTGATCAGGCAGTCGAGGGAGTGTGACGTGGCACGCTGGATGAAGGTGCATGCTTCACACACGATCTGACACGAGCGTGTGTTACTTAAAAGATCAAGAGGCATGCACGCATTTAAGCTGTCCGATCTCTCGTTCGAACAGCTGAGGATGCGTGCGTGTGATGTGGGTCTCAATAGCTGAAGGTAGATAGGTGGGGGTGCATGCATGCTTCAGCGACGTAGGGTCTTTAGTGACATTTATTTCCATCTCTAAAGACCCCAACAATTAATGTGTTAAGCTTGTAAAAGGACCTTTTTTTCCCTATGACTAAACCTATAAAAGGGGACCCCTACTACTTAGTTTCTTCATCTCTTCCTCTCTTCTCTCACCCCCTCCAAAGCTCTATGAGCTTGTCCCAAACCTGGGATTCTCCATTAGAGTTAAAAATACAATTTTTCCACCTTCTCACCCCTTTCATGGAGCTTCCCATGGTTGTCCTCTCACTATTGTTTGGGAAGCAAATCTCGCTGTGACGTTGCCTTGCTCCATCCTCCGTCTTTGTCCTCGTTCGTTCAGCATCTCACCACCCTCGTCTAGGTGCCCCATCAACGCGGCTCATCCTCCAAATAGCCTTCGAGGAGGAAAATCTCTCTACCTCTTCTCTTTATCGCTTTATAGATTATATTTCCCACTTTCTATTATAGCAAGCAGTTGTAATGAACATTAATTTGTGGCTATGAAATATTTGTTCATTCTCTCCCTATTTTCTCTTTATTTGTATTATTCTTTCTCTCTCTTGTATTAATTATTCTTTAAGTAGATAGCTAGTGTAGATTTAATTCAACTAGCTAATCTACTTCATGACAACAAATATAAATGTGATTTTTTATCAAATGTACACCTCCCCGTGTTCAACCCAGGACTCACTAGAGTTTCTGTTAAATTATTTGTTTAATGGATTTTTATGTGACTACCACAATAGGGTTTTCAAAACTCAAACTCTTAGCATACAAATCGTGTTCAACAGTGCACAAGTGATAGATGGGGAGGGAGGGAAGAGTGGTCATGGGTATGGTAGATGGTGATGGCATTGGGAATGTAGGAGAGGAATGGAGGTGTGTGTGTGTTGCAATAGGGGCCGTTTATAGATGGGAGGGGAGATGGCTTGTAGTAGGGGCTAAGGTTTTGGATAATTTAGGTGGAGGTGAGGTAGAGCGTGAGGTGGAAGAATAGGGTGACTAGGATGATGACTAGAATGATGACATAGCAGAGGTTTTAGGTACAATTTTAGGAGAATGTATGAGGTGTCTCATGGGGTTTATGGGTGTGGTTTAGCTTAGAGTGGAGTTTGGGCTTGGGGTTAAATGATGGTTGCTTCTGCAAGTTGCTACAGATTCAATGTGGGCTCCCTGTATTGCCTTGAGATTTATGGGCCTTATTCTTTATTTGACTCCCCAGCTCCTACAATCAAAGATGCATATGTGTCAACATAATTATTCAATACTAATTCTAAGTACATGCATGTCCTTTGTGAATAATGCATGTGAAATATAAGGTGTGCCCACATGTTAAAATCTTTCTTTTATTTGAGTTAAATGTGGGGTGTGCCCACATATATTATGACTTGTTTTATTTTATATGTAGGAATTGTAAAATGTATATATTATAGAGGAAACTCTACCGAAATTTTTCAGCTTTGTGTTTGGCGTATAGGTTTAGGGTTTAGACTTTGGATTTGAGTTTAGATTTTATTATGATAGGTTCAAGGTTCAAGGTGTTTGAATTAGGTTTTAAATTTTTGATTTACGGGTTTGGGGTTTTGAGTTTCAGGTGTTAGGCTACGGGTTTTGGGTTTAGGATTTATAGAGTTGGATTTAAGGTTTTGATTTTAAGGTTTTGAGTTTAGAGTTTAGGGGTTTAGGTTTTAAGGTTTTGATTGTAGAGTTTAGGGTTTTCGATTTTGGATTTAGGGTGTTAGGCTTTAAGTTTAGGCTTTAGGGTATTTGATGGGAACACCATTATGAGCCCTAACTAGTCTATTTTGGTCTGAAAAAAATGATAAAAGCTCCTACATCACCATCAGAGGGTCTTATATGCATGATGTTCTATTTTAAGAACAAGAAAAGAAAGTAAGGTTATTTCTACAATTTTAATAGCATTTCATAAACACGGAATAACCACAGGATATTCTAGGGGTTAATTGAAGGTCAAATATTCATAAATATCTAATAAGAGGGTTCGTGAAGACAAAAATGAGTTTTCACGTATTTCGAGAGTCAAAATAGCACCTGAAACCCTAATTTCAGATCCACTTAAAAAATAGAGGTTCTGGTCAGGATAAATTCCATCTAAACCTTCTAAAAATCATAGAAAAATATTCTATAAGGTTTGGTACCTTTGATTTAACCTTTGGAACCCATTTTGACCTAAAATAGAGTCTCGGATAGAAAGTTGCCCTAATTTGGGTCTTTGTGAAAGTTGCCCAGTCAAACTTGGTCAAAACAGAAATTCAACTTCACCACTGGATTACTGGTCTAAATTAGGTTTGTACCAAAATTTAGGCCCATTCAGAGGTCATTTTGACCTAGTTTGCATTTTTATTAAGACCCGTGCCATCAAAGCGCTTTTAAGACATCTAGGACTCAGGCCAGACGTTTGGACACATTCCCAGATGTTTGGAAATTAATTTTTGTATGCGTACGACCCCGAGTCTGTGCACGTGCTACGCACAGACTGAGCTCAGCCTTTTTTCTTCTCTTTCTTCTCTTCCCTCATCGACGACAGAGCCTGCCCCCCCCTCCCCGTGCCTACATATACCCCTCCACTCCCTCACGCCACCCCACTCCCATCCACCTTCCCCAACGAGAGCGAGATCAGCAGCTGCAGTCGAGTGCAGTGGCGAAGAGGAGAGGAGCAACGAGAGGGAAGAGAGGAGAGTGCGCGAGCCGTGAAAGAGGGAGCTCGTCAGAGCAGTTCGAGGTCGGTTGGCGTGCGCGAGGTGGATGGTGGCGACCTTCCTCTATAGTTTTATTATTCCGTCGTAGTATAGTATAGAGAGGTGATTACCAGTTTACTACAATTTGTTACTCGGAAATAAAGAGTTCCCGAGGTCGAACTCAGGGAGCAAGTTATATTCTAGGGGTACAAGTTTCTTTTACAAAAATAAAGAAAGAGAGAGAAAGAATTTGTTGTCTTTTCTTCTTTTCTCTTTGCTTCTCCTCGTCTCAGATCTTCTGTTATCTTCTTCTTCTTTATCTGCAGTGGTGATGTTCTTCTTCTTCTTTCAGCTGTTCCTGCTCTTCATTTTTCTTCTGCAGAGCGGTCCTGTTCTTCTTCTTTTCCTTTCTTTCTTCTTTTCCTTTCTTCAGATCTTCTTCTCGTGCTCTTCTTCTTTCAGTTCTTCCCTTGTCCTCTCTGTGTTCTCCTTTGCCTCGCCTTCCTTCTGCCGTCTTTGCCTTCAGGACGTCGTCTGATTTTTCAATCAGACGACTTAAACCGCCACTGCTACAGTGCCGCTCGGTGATCCTCCTTCCTTCAGCCTTCGTCTTCTTCCACGGTTCTTCTTCACCTGTGCCTGCACACTTACACAGCTTGATCAGAGAGGGGCAAAACCTACCTCTACCCTCCCCCCGCGTCTCTCTCTCACAGAAGCCACTCTTGGGAAAGCTCTCCCAGAGTTGCCGGGTTGCCGGGTACGGGTCGCGCCCGGGTCCAGGCCCACCGGCGTGCGTGGTGGGCGAGGAGTGCAGGTTAGTCTAAGTCGGGTCGGGCCAGGTCCGCGGGGCGTGAGCGCGGACAAGACCGGGTAACCGGGCGGGTGAAGGGGACCTCACCCCGTGTGCTGAGGCAATAAGCCTCCAGCACTTTTTCACTTTATACCGCTGCGCCTCTTCAGAGTTTTCCGAGGTGGGACTAAATGTCCCACCCCAAATTGGGTGCGTGCGCGGAGGAAGCAGCAGCAGCCGAGGCGAAGCGCGAGGCCTTCGCACGAGGGCTTCGCTTCAGCTGCAGCCTGATGCTTTGTCGAAATGCCTCGCACGGCCTGGGAGTCGAATCTGGGCGTGACGCGCCTGGGGCAGCAGGTGAAGAAGCTGCTTCGCTTCAACAATGGCGGCGACGAGCGCAGGTACCTGTCCACAGAAAAACGGCCTCTCGGCCCAATCAGAAATGTTGAGGACCTTTGCCGTGGCACGGCGAAGGTGGTCGGGGGGTGTGCAGGCGGCGGGGCGGAGCCCAAGAGCTGCCCTAGGTCGGACTGTGGGTCGGAAGATGGGTTTGTTCAGTGGAGTTGCAGAGGGTGCTGTGGGGGAAGTGGAAGGGCGGAGGTTGATCAGGGTGAGGAGGCGGAGGTTCTGCAGTGGTCGGCGAGTCGTGTGGGTTGCTGGAGTGATGGGAGCGGCTCGCCGGAGGATGGCCGGAGGCGGAGAAGGTGAGGGTGATTGGTCGGAATCGAGGGCAACAGTAAATGTTTAAAGTGAGAAAAAGGAAGAGGGGAGGAAGCGGAGGAGTTCTACCTACTTAGCAGGATGAAGAGGGGCCGGAGCGGGCGACAGTCGTATCGACTGTCGCCGGAGAAGAAGATGCCCGGGGGAAGGGGCGGCGGCGAGCAGAGAGCCGGAGAGGCGCCAGCTGGGTGCGGCGTGGCGCGGGAAGAGCGAGGGAGAGAAGTCTCTGCTGCTGGTATTGCGGCAGAGCGAAGAGGAGGAGGAACCGCCGGAGCTGGTGGGCGTCTGCCGGAGTGAGAGGAGAGGAAAGTTGGGGGCTTTCTCCGTCAGATCCGAGCTCCGTCGAACGGTGGGGCGACGGGGGGTATTTATAGGGTAGAATCAGAGAGGAGGGCGGAGGGAGACGACGTGTCTCCCTCGCCGGAGGACGTCGGAGATGGAAACCCATACCGTCCGTGCGTTCGCACGGCCGGTATGGTGGGTTGCAGCGACCAGGGGGGTGTTCCTGCGACGGCTGACGACGCAGGGCACCCCCGGTTGACTTACCAGCCCCTCCCCCTCACCCTGCGCGGCGCCATGCTCCGCGCAAGGTCGCCGGAGCATGGTGCTGGCAGGTTTTGGCAGGAGGGACCTGAATGCAAAGAACGAAGGAGAGTTAGGGGCAGAAATGTGAGGGTTCAAAAGTTGAGGGTCAAAAAGTAAATATATGAGGACCAAAGTGCAAAGTTGGTCAAGAAGGTTTCTTCTTAGGCTCAAGTTTTTATACATGACTAATTAGGACCTAAGGAATTTGATGGTGAATTTTATTTCTAGATTAAAACTTGTTTGACCGGTCAATTTATGCAAAAACCCAAATTAAGTTATTAATTGGGCATGGTTCTCAATGTAGGTCAAAATGGGTTCTGAAGGCCAAATTGAAGGTTCTAAACCCTAGAGATTATTTTTCTATGAGTTTTAGAGGGTTTATTCTATTTTTACTTTGCCTCGAACCTCGTGAATTGAAGTGGGTTTGCTTTAGGGTTACAGATTATCATTTAGTTCCTTGGAATTGCTGTAGCCCTTATCAGATCATCCCACTTTCCTTCTCATTTGGTTTGTTTGACCTGTGTTTGGACCCTGAATTACCCTGTATGCAGATTATACTGGTAAAATTACATTTTTACCCCTTATGACTTGTTTTCTCCTTAAACTCAGAATTCTCTGAGTTAAGCCTTTCCTTGAGTTATGTAGGAGCTTTTATCCTTTGTATTGGGTCAAAATGAGCTAGTTATGGCTCATGATGAGGTTCTCATCATACCCCCATGCCTAGCTTTTGCTAGTCCCTTAGCAAAAAAAAAAAAAAAAAAACTTAAGGTTTCAACCCTTGTTCTAGACCATGAAGTTCTTAATAACTTCAGATAAGTGCTTTTTCATTTGAGCTTAGATTAGGTTAGAATGCTGACCATAGGCCTAAAAGGTACTCTAGTACCAATCAAGATCCAAATCTGTCTAGCTTTAGCCTCAGTCTTTAGCAAAGGTTTTTAAGGCCCACAAGAACTAACCTAAGGTTTATTGGACTTTGTGGTTAAAGCACCCGTGCTTGAAATGATTTTAGCCCTGGCTCAGTTCGCAGTGCGTTTTGTAAGAGAGAGATAGAAAGTTATTCTGTTTGGAGAGTTTTCTCTCTCTTTTTCTTTTTAGTTCTAGCCTAGGATTGGCTTTTCAACATGGTCTGTATCAGATTCCTTGCTCCCATCATCAATCCTCAAGGGTTCCTGGCAATCGATGCTTCGAGATAGCACCGCCCATGGCAACCCCCGGAACCCTGGCTATTGAGATTTCGAGATAATCCCATCCATGGTGTTCCGTGGCCGAATCCAGACCCTGGCAATTGACACTTCGAGATAATGCCATCCATGGAATCTGAATCAGCAGAGTGCTTACATGCCCCCAGTAGGATATGTAAATATCCTAAGAGATAGGCACCGAGGAGATGATATTTTGTTACGCATCTTCGAGGGGATTTCCCGCCTCTCCACGCTGGGAACTCATCCAAATCAACTTGTGTTGATCGGCCGCTCCTATTCTAGGTGTTCTTTTCAGAATTTTGCGATGCTTCTGCGTGATTTTGATTTTTACGCTTACTGAACCAGGCTGTGTGTGAGGTTAGGGTGCTTAGGTTACTGAGTCCCGTAAACCAAAAATTAGTTAACGAGGCCAAATACTCCCTAAGCCTTAGACCTAATACTTCAGCTTTTCATTTTCCTCAACCTCTTGAGGAGTGTCCAGATCTTAATGGGTACTAAGAGTTTATTCAAGAGTGCCTAAGGTTTGCGTTCTTACTAATCTCATTATGCACTTTTCAGTTATTTTCTTGAATGAGGTCTAGAACTTAGGTTAATTCCTTAGTTCCTTACTAATGACTATCACCTTTTCTTATAATTTTGTGCTCCTTTTTCATTTTGTTTCTCTTCTCCTTCACAAAATTTCCTTCTCCTTTTATTCTTTTTCGAAAAATTTTTAATTTTTATGGTATTTTTGGCATATGTGAATTTTTTTGTTTGAAACCTTTTCTTACAAGTTTTGCACTTTCATACCCCCCCCCCATGCCTAAGATTTGCAATGTCCTCATTGTAACCTAGGGGGTTTTTATTTAACTTAGTTCATTCCTTAAGACAGAAATTTTGATGAGTGGATGGGTCGGGTTGAATTTTTGCGGACGATTTCTAATCTCAGATGCAAGCACCTGAGGTGGAGTCGGCTGTCCTAAAGTGTGAACTTCAAGTGCAAAAAGGTGTCAGAACAAGTTTCAGGTTTTCAAAGAGAATGACGGGCTGCCTCCCATTGAGCGCTAAATTTGATGCCTTCAGCCAAGCGAGAAATGCGATGGAGAGGGGATGGTGAAATCAGCGGAGTTTTGTAAGACAAGCACCTTGATTAAGAGCCTGGTTGGTCCAACCAGGTGCTTGTTCAGATCGACAGGCTGATGATGTAGCCCAAACCCAATCAATCTGGTGGGTTGATAGATGTGGATAAAAAAATGTGGAACCCACCATATACTGTGAAGCTCAGATAGATGTGGAAGTGTAAACGCAGGGTTTGGCTGAGTCGAATCAGCCTGGTCAGAGTAGGGACCCGTAGAATAATCAGTGATTGATGCAGGAACCCTACAGGGGTGATCAGAGAATGATAGAGCATGGTATGTAGTCTGATCAGTGTTCCAAACCCGATGTGGAAATGCAATCGGCTCGGTGAGAGGTGAATCTGAATAGAAATTGAGTCCGGTTGCGGGTCGGGGTTTGGAAGAGGTTTTGATCCGTTCTGTGTGTGCGGATGAGGTGGCCATTGTGTACGAGGGCTCTTCTAGAAATGGATGATAGGTGGTTTTCTGTAGAGAGTCCTCTGGGTAACTATCAAATGCCGGAAGAGTGTCTGTAGGATGAAAGGAATCGGATTCGAGAAAAAATTTGGATTCTTGGTTGTAATCACTCTTGGCATTTTCTATTTTTGGTTCCTGAGGATCGAAAAGGAATGATTCTGTGTTATCAGTGATCTCGGGAATCAGGACCTCAGAGTCGGAGTTAGAGTCATGAGAACTGAGGTTGTAGATAGGCCTGGCGTGTTCAGGAAGGGGAATCTCTCCGTAATTATAGTCAGATTTGAAATTGTCGGAGAGTTGGCGAAAATGAGATTCATGATCATGAATTCCACCACAGCAAAAATCCTC
Source organism: Thalassia testudinum (assembly GCA_037157565.1). NCBI lineage: Eukaryota > Viridiplantae > Streptophyta > Magnoliopsida > Alismatales > Hydrocharitaceae > Thalassia > Thalassia testudinum. Next base: position 20,466,664 of record JAZHRO010000014.1, read on the forward strand.
AGATGTGGAATCAGCAGCCTGATTGGGGTCTAGCCTATATGTCGATTCTGGGCTCGAAAAGGTATTCTGTCTAGGCTCAAGCTCCAAGCTGGTAGGATAGACCCAATTAAAATCCAACTCGTCCAACTCCTCAGTCTCTGTATCATAAATTGGCATGTTCTCTGGAAAATCGATCAGATTTTCTGAAGATGTTGGAGAGGGATATCCATCAAATAGAGGCCCGGAATCATATTCTGTAAAAATTTGATCTTTCTCATAAGGGGCCTCATAATCTTCCCAATAAGTTTCAGATCTAGGTTCTAGGCTTAGGATGTGGGTAGAATTATTAGAACCTAAGTCTGAATAACCTTTGAGGGCTACCTTATCAGAATAAGGGGCGGAATTTATATCCTCAAAAGGTTCATTTCTGATCTCATTATTGCAGGAGTTTTGGAATTCTAGGCTTGGCAATTCATGGTCTAAGTTTGGCTCATCATTGTGTTCTCCTGCAATATCCCAACCTATTTCAACATTGTCTTCTATCTGGGTTGGGATTTTACAACCACTTTGTGCCTCAATCTCGAGATCTGGGAAACTGGATTGTTCCTTAATACTGTTCCAAGATGGTTCATCCTCTGTTTCTGGTATATACGGGTATTTTTGGTTGATAATTTGTTCTACTAATTTCATCATTTCTACCCGTTTCATAAGGGCATCTTGGTGTTGTTCCCAAAGTACAGGATTTGTCAAGCATTGAAGGTATTCAGATTGGTGTAATTTTTCCATCTCAATGTATCCTATCATGAGCATATCTCGGGTTGATCCTTTTGAAATTTCAGTCAATAGAATTTGGGCACAGTTTATGATGAAAGCTGTGGTTGTTGGAACATCAACCTGAATGTTTCCTATTGGTGTTGAGGGTTTATATTTGATTTCATAGATTTCAAGGGCATCCTCAATCATTTTATCCTTCATGGATCTCAGATATTCAGGTTTTTTATATTGTAGTCTTGCTAGGTAATTAGGCTGCATCTTCGAATCAGGTGGTGGAATCAAGATAGAATCAGAAGTTTGAATTAATGGAAGAAGGGGACTTTGTTCAGAATCAGAGGAAAGAGGGGCTATGTGAATGATTTTTGCAAAAACAAGGGAGCCGAGGCTTAGCCTCGGGGAGAGTGAATTTCTATAGGAGGTTTCAAGGACCTCCTGTAAAGTACTGAAGGACTGGATGAGATAAGCAGGTGCTGGACCCAATCAAGACACCCGAAAATTGTTGGGTGACTATAGAGGTTCGGGGCAGATGGACCCCTTGATCAGAAAGATCGTCCACCTGAGAATTACCTGGGCAGCCAGAGAGAGAGTCCTGCGAAGACCCCTACACGGTAGAGCGTCCCCACGGGTTACAGGGTTTCCCCCACCCGACCTCTCTTGTCACTGCGGTTCTAGGTAGACCAGAATGGGGATCTTGACCTCTTAAGTCTACCAATTTTAAGATCAGGGTGCTTAAGGTTTCACTTGAACTTTAGTCTTTTAAGTGCAAAGAGTGACCTAATTTAAGGTTGGTTGACCCAAGGGGTCAACTTTACCTCTTGTTTTCTTTGAGAGCTTTTTTGTCTTTTAGGGTTCAAGTGTTTAGAGAGCCAATTGTTTTAGGTTTTCTTTTGAATAGGTATTTTCAATCAATGGTTTAGGCACACTTCTTTTGGATTTTCTCCATTCTTGATTTAAGTAGTGTGTCTCTAAAACCCTAATGTTGAATCTTATGTTGGCTCTACTTGGTCCAGTTAGTTCTTTGTTGGGTAATTAGGGCTCAAGCAAGAATGTGTTAGCCCTTAAATACCCTTAATAGTGTGCAGGACTAATGAGTTGAAAACATGCAACTCTTTATGGTTACTAAGTATGGAAGACAGGTTAGCCCTATATTGCTTGTTCTTTTCTTTTCTTCCTCTTTAGAGTTTAGGGGTTAATAGCGAGAGGAAAAATTTACCTGTCCTCGGAGTGGTTGTCGTGCGGTTGCTTGTCTTCTTGATTTCCTGTACCTGCACAAAAGAGGGGAGATTATCAAAAAAAAAAAAGAAACAGGAATGTTTACCTCTAGAATAGCCGTTGCTCCCCGGCAACGGCGCCAAAAATTGGTGGCGACCTTCCTCTATAGTTTTATTATTCCGTCGTAGTATAGTATAGAGAGGTGATTACCAGTTTACTACAATTTGTTACTCGGAAATAAAGAGTTCCCAAGGTCGAACTCAGGGAGCAAGTTATATTCTAGGGGTACAAGTTTCTTTTACAAAAATAAAGAAAGAGAGAGAAAGAATTTGTTGTCTTTTCTTCTTTTCTCTTTGCTTCTCCTCGTCTCAGATCTTCTGTTATCTTCTTCTTCTTTATCTGCAGTGGTGATGTTCTTCTTCTTCTTTCAGCTGTTCCTGCTCTTCCTTTTTCTTCTGCAGAGCGGTCCTGTTCTTCTTCTTTTCCTTTCTTCAGATCTTCTTCTCGTGCTCTTCTTCTTTCAGTTCTTCCCTTGGCCTCTCTGTGTTCTCCTCTGCCTCGCCTTCCTTCTGCCGTCTTTGCCTTCAGGACGTCGTCTGATTTTTCAATCAGACGACTTAAACTGCCACTGCTACAGTGCCGCTCGGTGATCCTCCTTTCTTCAGCCTTCGTCTTCTTCCACGGTTCTTCTTCACCTATGCTTGCACACTTACACAGCTTGATCAGAGAGGGGCAAAACCTACCTCTACCCTCCCCCCGCGTCTCTCTCTCACAGAAGCCACTCTTGGGAAAGCTCTCCTAGAGCTGCCGGGTTGCCGGGTACGGGTCGCGCCCGGGTCCAGGCCCATCGGCGAGTCGTGTGGGTTGCTGGAGTGATGGGAGCGGCTCGCCGGAGGATGGCCGGATGCGGAGAAGGTGAGGGTGATTGGTCGGAATCGAGGGCGACAGTAAATGTTTAAAGTGAGAAAAAGGAAGAGGGGAGGAAGAGGAGGAGTTCTACCTACTTAGCAGGACAAAGAGGGGCCGGAGCGGGCGACAATCGTATCGACTGTCGCTGGAGAAGAAGATGCCCGGGGGAAGGGGCGGCGGCGAGCAGAGAGCCGGAGAGGCGCCAGCTGGGTGCGGCGTGGCGCGGGAAGAGCGAGGGAGAGAAGTCTCTGCTGCTGGTATTGCGGCAGAGCGAAGAGGAGGAGGAGGAGGAACCGCCGGAGCTGGTGGGCGTCTGCCGGAGTGAGAGGAGAGGAAAGTTGGGGGTTTTCTCCGTCAGATCCGAGCTCCGTCGAACGGTGGGGCGACGGGGGGTATTTATAGGGTAGAATCAGAGAGGAGGGCGGAGGGAGACGACGTGTCTCCCTCGCCGGAGGACGTCGGAGATGGAAACCCATACCGTCCGTGCGTTCGCACGGCCGGTATGGTGGGTTGCAGCGACCAGGGGGTGTTCCTGCGACGGCTGACGACGCAGGGCACCCCCGATTGACTTGCCAGCCCCTCCCCCTCACCCTGCGCGGCGCCATGCTCCGCGCAAGGTCGCCGGAGCATGGTGCTGGCAGGTTTTGGCAGGAGGGACCTGAATGCAAAGAACGAAGGAGAGTTAGGGGTAGAAATGTGAGGGTTCAAAAGTTGAGGGTCAAAAAGTAAATATATCAGGACCAAAGTGCAAAGTTGGTCAAGAAGGTTTCTTCTTAGGCTCAAGTTTTTATACATGACTAATTAGGACCTAAGGAATTTGATGGTGAATTTTATTTCTAGATTAAACCTTGTTTGACCAGTCAATTTATGCAAAAACCCAAATTAAGTTATTAATTGGGCATGGTCTCAATGTAGGTCAAAATGGGTTCTGAAGGCCAAATTGAAGGTTCTAAACCCTAGAGATTATTTTTCTATGAGTTTTAGAGGGTTTATTCTATTTTTACTTTGCCTCGAACCTCGTGAATTGAAGTGGGTTTGCTTTAGGGTTACAGATTATCATTTAGTTCCTTGGAATTGCTGTAGCCCTTATCAGATCATCCCACTTTCCTTCTCATTCGGTTTGTTTGACCTGTGTTTGGACCCTGAATTACCCTGTATGCAGATTATACTGGTAAAATTGCATTTTTACCCCTTATGACTTATTTTCTCCTTAAACTCAGAATTCTCTGAGTTAAGCCTTTCCTTGAGTTATGTAGGAGCTTTTATCCTTTGTATTGGGTCAAAATGAGCTAGTTATGGCTCATGATGAGGTTCTCATCAGTGGAGCATTGTGCTGAGGAGGTTTCTCCCGGCGCTGCTGCAACTAGAGCAACGGATGTGTGGCTGCACGGCATGGTTGTGCGCAGTAGGAAGAAGATGAAGGAGGTTCTGATTCTGGGATTTTTCCCAGAATCAAACGTCTGAACCTACATCCAGACAATGCGGACGACGTCTGGAGGAAGCTCCAGACAACTGAGAGGTAAGTACTGCATCCTACGCTTCCATTTGCGTGCCGTGTTAATAGATTTTGCGTGCACGTGTAGGATTCGCTTTGGGAAGGTGCAGGACACACCGTCCCACGCGGTTCAGACGTTTGGGCGAGGCACCAGACGGTGGAGAGCGTCTCCAGACATCCAGAGGGATAGTCGGACGTCTGGAACTAGGTCCAAAAGGTTCAGCAGGATCTCTGGACATCTGAGGAGCAGCGCAGAGTGAGGTATGATCTGGACCCCTTTTTAAGACATCTAGAAGATGTTCCAAACGTCTGATTTGAGTCAGAGTTGTCATTTTTGACCCGTTTAGGACTACATTCTATTGCAGATTTGGGGGTTGCGGAGGCACGTGGACCCGCCAATTGAGTCCCCATTACTCTCGATTTTGCGGGTAGAGTGGCTTCCCTTAGTTAATTACAAACATAAATGCATATCTGGAATAAATGATAGATCCTAGAGTATGGCATGAATCCTAGGATCAGAAATACTAGATTAAATGATAGATCCTAGGGTATGGCATGAATCTTATGACCAGAAACACTAGATTGAATGATAGATCCTAGGGTATGGCATGAATCCTATGACTAGAAATATTGGAACGATTGTATTAAATGCCTGAAATGTAGTCTTGGATGAGTAGATGGAATAATAATTGCCTGTAATTGGATAACAGTTTCCTGTGAAATGTACAATACTATTGTTAGTAACTACTACCTATAATTTCTATTGTTTGAAATTAAATACGAGCTGCTTGTAGATAAATTGGAAAGGAAAGATTGAATGTTGGAAACACATGCTATATGCGAATAAACCTGAATGATGAAACCTAGTATGGCTTGGCCTGAGAAACATGAGCATGAACCCTACGGGGAAATAGGAGTAGAGCTCCTGGAAGTAAATGAAATGGATCTAGGAATGTGTTGGGAAGTGTGTTATCCCTTGAGTACGTAGTACCAAGGGAAGCACATGTTACCTCTTAGTGCCGAGGGGAGCTTGCCTCCTTTGGGTCGAGACCCGGGGGTGGGTTTGGTCACCTTGCACCGACTCTTTGGCCCTCGTGTATACTGTGCTGGGGAGAGCTACTAGTGTAGGGAGGGAGCTAGCCACCCCACGGGGCCCGGGGTTCAGCTAGCCATCCTACACCAACTTGTTAGGCCCACTGGGCAAACCAGGGTAGTCAGGCGAGGGTGCGCAGACTGTGGAGGGGTGAGACCCCTGTTTGATTACTGTGGAGGGGCTAGACCCTTGTTACTGAGAGGGCTCTGCCCTATACTGGTTCCGTGCTGTGCTTTGGGCACACCCGTTAACGGAAATGACTGACCGCGTGCTAGTGCTGGGTAGCTACCCATGCGTTTATCACACGTGCTGTAGTCACCGTTACGTCTATCAGCGACCTTGGGGTGGTTGACTGAGGGTAGGACCACCACGGGGGACTCTCCCGGCCAGGAGAGCGCCACGTGCTACTTCTAATTTTCAGAAAAGACTGCAATCAAGATCGTTCCCACGAGGAACATTCGAGATCAAGAAAAAGACCTGATAAATAAACCAAGTGATGAAAGAAAGAATAATTAGTTAAATAAAGAAAGAAATTAAAAACAATAGCTACCTGTCCACCTTTACTGTTTCTCTTAGTTAGCTGGTTGCCACTCTACTCAGTGTTTCGCTGATGTGTCGTACTTACCACCTTTTTCAGGTCCAGGTGTTGAGCAGCCAGAGCCCATGGCTGCAGAGGGTGCTGGGCCCAGTAGAGCCCAGTAGTTGTACTTTTGTTGTACCCCATTTTCTGTAGTAGTGACTATTTTGTTATACTTTTGTAGTCTTGTATTGTAACTTCATTTTCCTATACCTGTTTAAATTCTCTACTGTTGTGGTGGTGTGTACTGTAGTAGTTTAATTCTTTATTGCTGTACTTTGTTACTTTTAGTTGCTTGCATGGTGAATGTGGTTTATTTTACTGCTTTTTGGTTACTTTCTCATTGGACGACTGAGTCTTGGGATCAGTCGAGTCGGTCCGATTCTCGTGTCCTGTAGGGATTCGAGAATCGGGTCTTAACAATTTTGGTCCATTCAGACTCGTCATCTCTCACATACACCCCTAACTTTCAAAAATCCTTGGGAACAACCCCTCAACTTTGTCATCTTCTTCATAGTGGGGTCCCTGCCACCATGGTAGGTGTGAACCCATGTAGCCGAGCTCTCAATCAAGGATTCCTTTCTGATTACTTGTCCAATCCCTTCCAAAATTGGAAGGGATAACCCTGAGGAGATCCCTGATCGATTAAACCTAATTCTAGACTCCAAATCCATCCATGTTTCTTGTGTGAACCCAAGGATTTCAAGAATCCTTCTCCTAAAAATCCAAGCTCCTCAAGCTCGTTTCCAAGCTTGGAAACTCGCTTAAGCTCTATAAAAGACCCTCATGGACTGCCTCACCTCCTTAGCAAGCTTTTAGGCCAAAAAATCCTCTTCTCTTTTCCCTCTCTGGCCTGCTCTGAAGCTTGCTCCGGCGACCGTCCTCCCCCACTCACTTTTCCATCTACCACATACTATAGGCGGTTGGTTCCAACTCTCCTTTCCATTTCGCATCTCATAATACCAGTGTGGTATCCAATATCATCAATCTGGTTGAAAATAGGAGGTTGATGGCGATGAGGGAAGGTGGGAGAGGCGATGGCGACCATGTTGGCAAAGAGGGTTGGTCAACTTGGCGATCAAGGGCATGGCGGAGGAGAGATCAGAGAAGGTAAACCCTAAGGGGAGGAAACTGGATGGGTAGGGGTAGAGTCGTGAAGGAGGAGTGGAGAAGGGTTAATAAAGAGATTGTTGTTTTTGTTGTCGAAGGCGACGACATATGGTGGCGGTTTATTGCTTCCCTCTTGTCTGCTTGGTGTGCGGAGGACATGGACACAAGTGAGACGTTTGCACAAGGAATAGAGGGCGATCAGGAGAGGGGCCTTCCTTGCACCCTAGAATGATGAACAAAGAAGGACCACCACTACCGCCTGATGCATATACGGGCTATTCCATTGATGTGGAGGTTCCAACATCTGAGGACACTAGGGTTTCTGAACTTGTACTCAAAGGTGCTCTACTCGGAGAAATGATGACGGGAAACCCATCTCTGGAGCATCTTCAATTATTTGTAAGATCCCTATCCCTATCAGTTGAAGGCTAGAAGATCGCCACCCTCTCCCTACGTGGTTTGTGGTTTCTGGATTGGGCATGATTGATGTGGAGCGACTTAGGTTCCAATAAACTATTTTTGAGAATGTAACCGTGTTGTTGAGGCTTGTGTCACCGTTTGGTGGTGCTTTGCTGGAGCAACCACCATAGAGGGTTGGCTCTTGTTCTGGGAGGCTGGAAATCAAAGGTCTGCCATTGCATCTGAGATCGAGAAGTTTGGTTGCATCCATGCTTGCAGGGTTCGCAAAGTTGGCAAAGGATGTAGAGGTAGGTCTATGGGAAGGAGACGGCCACCTACTATGTGTTTAAGTTGAGGTGTTCAGAGGTGGATTGATACCAAATAAGATTATCCTTCACTGTGGAGGTAGTTCGTGGCTTTTACGGCTGTGATTTGGGTGTATCAAGACAGACTTCCAAGAGCAAGAAGTGATGAGAGCCTTTGTAGAGGTTGTGAGTGATGAACCCACCTAGGAGTAGCTTGGTCGCAACATACCAGAGGAGGCACCTGAGCCAAAGAAGAGGAAGGATCACCACTATACGGGGATGAAGAGGAGGAGATGATTGAAATGAGGAATGACCAACTTACAGTAGGAAAGGATTTAGCTATGGGGGTTTTACAAGAAATCCTAGTAAATTCTCTAAAAAAACATCCTCCTTTTCATGTTGCAAAAGGCTTGAAATTTGGGGCTGGAGCTACATCAAAGTCTGCTTTGCGGAGATCTCCTTACAAGTTAAGGAAAAGAAGAAATGTTGATTCTAGGAAGATGGATGAGAATTCTGTTGTAGTAGTGCTTAGAGCAGAACGGGTGCAACAAGAAAACAAAGGGGGATCTCAAGAGTGGAGATGAGAGTCCTCTCATGTAATGTGCATGGGTTGCGCGATTAAATTCGAAGGGCCTTGCTTGTGAGATATTTAAGGGAATGGGAGATTAACTGTGCACTCATCCAAGAGGCACATATTGAGGATGAAAACAACCCCATGTGGAATGAAATGAAGTGAATAAGGAGTACTGATTGTGTGTCTGTGAATGCACAAGGAAGGTCTGGAGGTGTGGCTTTTGGTGGAGGGAGGTGCACCTAATAGTGATTGAGACTTTCAAATCTAGGCATGCAATCTCCTGTAGGTGCAAGATGGTCCAAGGGGAGATGGAATGGTTGATTACAGGGGTATGTGGACCTTGTACTGTAGGCAATTGATCTGAATTATGGGATGATTTATCAGCCCTTGGAAGTCATTCACAAGGGCTTCCTTGGCTAATAGGTGATGACTTCAACTGTACGTTGACAGAGTTAAATAGATCAAGTGGACTTTTGGATAGTTCTTCTCTTGCCTTCCAACTGATAGTACAAAATCTGGGTCTAAATGAGTATCCAGCTATAGGGGTGGAATTCACTTGGAGAGGTGGAAACGGCTTGATATCAAAATTAGATAGGTTCTTTGGGAATGCAGACCTAATGGAAAAGTTCCAACTATCGTCTGTGGTTATCTAGAGCATCCCTTTTCAAACCATACATCGCTGGTCTGGGATAGTGGAGAAAATGCACAAGTTGGTTCTTATTTCAAATTTAGAAAATTGTGACTCAGAGAATCGGGATTTCACGAAATGCTTGAAGCGTGGTGGAGAACAAAGTAGGTGGATGGTACAACAACAATTAGATTATCTTCTAAACTTTCAGCCATGAGAATTATGTTGAAAGAATATGGATATGTTGTTGCTGTGCTGAGAGAACAAAAACACCAGGATGCCCTCATGGAAGTGCAGCGGTTGGATGCAAAGGAGTCAGCCTCTCCTTATGACCATGTGTAGGAAACTCGAAAAAGTGGCAGGAGGTAGTAGCAGAAGAAGACTTGAAGAGGGAAATGGACTGGCATGAACGTTCACGACAACTATGGCTCAAAGAGGGGGACACGAACACTAAATATTTTCATTTAGCAGCCAGTGCAAGCAGAAGATATAATCATATTTCCTCTATTGTTGTGGGAGATAAGATAAAATCCTCACTGTAGGAAAATCAGAGCTACAGCCATCAAATATTTTAGAGACACATCTCGAGCAATAGGGAGGGGTGATTAGAGAATGGTAGGGTCGGTCTTTCCACGAATTTCTGAAGTGTAGGCTAGCAACCTGGTGGCTTCCATCTTTGAAAAAAAGGTATTGGATGCTATTAATGATCAGAACAAGGAGGGCTCACCAGGTTTAGATGGAGTGCAAGTCTTTTTCTATAAGGAATTTTGGAATGTTTTAAAAGGGGAGGTGATGGAGGTAATCAAGGACTTTGAAAGGGGCAACTATGGTTTTGATAAGATAAATCAGTCGTATCTCTTCCTATTTCCAAAGAAATAAGGGGCAGATAGCTTTTCAGACTTTAGACCCATTGCACTTTCAAACTCTATATTTTTGGTGGTGAGTAAGGTTCTGGCAACCAGACTCAGGAGTCTCCTACAAGATCAAATTCTTCCAGTTCAATCTGCTTTTCTCCTAAACAGATCGCTACAAGAGTCTTTCATTATGGCTCAGGAGATGGTGATGGGATGGCACAGGAGAAAGTGTAAGGCTATTTTCTGGAAAGTAGATTTCTAGAAGGCTTATGACTCAGTATCATGGCATTATTTATGGGAGATTTTCAAGAGAAGAGGATTTCCTCCCATATGGCTGCAATGGATGAAAAGATGCATTACCACTACCGCGTATTCGCCTCTGATAAATGGTATACCATGTGGGGCATGGATTCAACCACAATGCGGTGTTGACAAGGATGCTTGCTTACACCACTTGTTTTCAACCTTGCGATTGACACTTTAACGAGGTATGCATGTAGATTATCGAAAGTTGGTATGGTCAGAGGCTATTCCATGACTAATAGGAGTGCCTTGGCTCCAGTACTATAGTATGCCGACGACACTGTCTTCTTTGTACAGGGGAAAGAATAGGAAGCACAAGCATTATTACACATGGTAAATATTTTTGGGGAGATATCCAGTCAAATTAAATGGGGATAAATCATCCTTGGTCTGTTTTGATCTCTCTGGTGATGAGCAAGTGGTCATTTCCTCTATATTGGGTACCCCTCTGGTTACACTCCCGATTAGATACCTAGGCCTACCTTTGAAATGCTCTAAATTAAAAAAAAGTGACTGGAATACTTTGTTTGACAAAATCTTAGTCAAATTGGAAGGGTGGAGCAGCAGATACCTATCCAATGGAGGTAGGCTTATTCTCTTAAATTTGGAGAGTACCTCCATCCCAGTTTTCTTCTTTTCTGTGTTCAAAGCACCTATGTCCATTTGGAAGTGCATTAATGTGATGCGGAAGTGATTTTTTTGGAAAGGAGCAAGCCATGAAGGTAAATTCCTACAACCCCTGAAGTGGGATAAATTGTGTATGCCAAAAGAGCAGGGTGGAATGGGGATAACTTCCCTTAAAGAATTCAATGATGCATTACTTCTTAAGTGGGCCATCAGATTACTTAATGATGAGAATAAGAATTAGGCTATCCTTATTAAAGAAAATTATGATAGTTCTCAAAGCTCTTTGGACAGACTTCAGCCATTCAAATGGTCCCCTTTCTGGAAATCTGTGGTACAAGCAATGAGGAACAATTGGCAGATGTTTTAGCTGGTCCTAGGTGATGGGTGCTCTTTCAAGTTCTGGCAGGAGGAATAGTTGACTTTGGGACTACCGAAGGATGTGTATCCAAGAGCCTATGTAGCTGCTACAAATAAATAGGACATAGTTTGTAGGTTTTGGTCTAATCTAGAGACCTTGTGGATTGACGATGATGACTCAAGTAGAGAAGGCACAAGAACTTAGGAGGAGAAGATGCATCTACAGGTAGATTTGATGGCCTTTAGGCTGGTGGCTGGTTTGGATGATAGTTATAGATGGGATGGAATCTTCACTCCAGCCTGGGCATATGAAAAATCTTGATGAGGTCTACTTCTGAGGAGGCTGATCTGATAGGAAGGAAACTATGGTTGCTGAAGATCTCAACTAAAGACCAAATATTTCTGTAGCATGCAGGAGGGATGGATTGATTACAGGGGATCTCAGACATAAGAGGATGGGTATTGCCTTACAGTCGTGTCTGCTTTGTGGATTTCCCACCAACAGTTCTACTCACATTTTTTCCTCATGTGTGGTTACTGATGTGATTTAGAGAAGAGTATGCAGGGAACCGCTCCCCACATGGGATACTCTATGGCATAATTTTTTGCTACGTGATAAGCCGCATTTTCATATGGTGGCAGTGATGTGGTGTGTATGGAGAGCGAGGAATGAGTTTTTGTTTCAGGAGAGGCTGGTATGTGTGGAACAAATTGTAAATGTGTGTTGGTCCCTCATACGTATGTGGGGTTCTATTTTGTAAGATCCTGATTTATTTTTTTTATGAATAAAATGCTTTCCTATATTGCTATCGTAGCATGATAGCATTCCCTTTTGTTTCAAAAAAAATAATACCAGTGTGGTGCTTCCCAGCCTCCTCTTCCTTGCTGTCTCCCTTCCCAGAGTGTTCTTCATCTCCAGCACTGACCCATCATAGCTGTTTGCAAGGCGAGATCTATGTTTAAAAGTGTCACGTTGCTGTATAGTCGAAATCGCTTTGAAAACAAATGCAATTTTATTACTTGAAAAGATTTCGAGGTTGAACACAGGGAGCAAATGGAATTCACACACTAATCTCAATAATTAATGTAATTTGAACACAAAATATTACTCAAAAACTAATTAGGAATGTAGAGCATATGAGTATATGAAGAGTAAAAAGAATTTTAGACAAAATAATGGTGATGTGAATCACCAATTATAAGTCTAATACATAGAATAGTTACTCAAATTGACTAAAGGAGGGAGTATGAAATTAGACGTCTAATTTTGGAATCAGACATCTTAAATGACGTTTGCTACAGTACCCCTTTTTATTCTTGTCTGCGTGCTTCTTCTTTTCTTCTTCTCTTTCTCTGATTTTTCCTTTCTTCTTCTCTACTCCAGCTATGTTTGCTTTCTTTGTCTTCTCCTTTCCTCTTCAGCTCTTTCTTCAACCCTGCTTCTTTTCTTTCTCAGCTATGACCTCTCCAAGCCTTCTTCTTCTACTTCCTTTGCCTTTAGCTTTCTTCTTCTCTTTCTCTATCTTTGTTGTGTCCTCTTCCTCTCTTCTTCTCTTCAGGCCTTCACCTCTTCTCTTTTGCTTCTTTTTCCCATAGCTCTTCATCTTCTTTCTTCTTTCCTTCTCAGACTCTCCTCTCTTCTTCTCTCTTAGGATCCGCTCTCCCAGAGCCACAGGTATCCGGGTTATCAAGTCAGGCGCGTACCTAGGTCCAGGCTCACTGGCGTAAGGTGGTGAGCGAGGATTGCAGGTCGGGTCGGGTTAGGCCAGGTCCACGGGTGAGGTGTGGCGGACGAGGGCAGGTGAAGGTGAGAGGGACCTCACCCCATGGTATTTGAGGCGAACAACTGCTGGCAATTTTTCAATTTATGTGGGTGCAGGCACCTTTTCGTATCCAAGGTGGGACTAAATGTCCCACCTTCCTTCCATGCAGTGCAGCAGGGAGTGTCCTTCACAATTGCCTCAATGACTGAGGCTTGCAACTGCAATTGAAGACCTGGGTGCGTGCGCAAGCCACTTCCATGCGTACTGGGACTTCAACCTGAGATAGCAAGCACCTGGGGCAGCCTTAAGCAAGCTTCCAGCTTGCTCGCCAATGGCAGACAAGGTCATGCACCTAAAATCAATAGAACGGCCTCTCAGCCACGTTAAAGTGTTCAGGGAGCGTCACCGGAGCATGGCGAATGTGATGGGGGTGGTGGCGTGGCGTGACAGTGGCCGTGAGTGCATACCTAGGGCAGACTGTGTGCGTGTGAGTGGGTGTGTTTGGGGGCTCTTGTGAGTGGATGGATGGGTGAATGAAGAAAGGGGAAGTGATTAGTGAAGTGTGGTGGAGGTTTTGCGAGGGTCGGCAAGGGTTTTGGTGGGCTATGGAGGTGTGATGGCCTCGCCGAAGGGGGTGGTCGAAGATGGAAGGGATGGAGGTGCGATGGGGTGTCAATGGTCAAATTGGAAGATAAAGAGTGGAGAGGAAAGTAGAAGGGACAGGGGACTTAGCTAGGAAGTTAATGGATGAAGGGGGGCAATGAGGGCATCGGGTCTAGTGTGGCCAACGTCGAAGACGAAGGTGGCTCCGGTGAGGTAGGAACGGCGAGGGTGAAGAGGAACGGGCGTCTGCTAGTACAGCGAGACGTGGAGAAGAACAAGGAGGAATCCGCCGTAGGTATGGCATTCGGATGACGAGAAAGGGCAGAGGGGATCGCCAGACGCCGAGGAGCCTTCGGCCGTGAGAGGGATAGATGAATTGAGGGGAATCACGGCTGAATTTGAGCATGGAGAAGTCGGGAGGATCTGGGCTTCTTTAAATGGGGATCTGAGTGGCGGTTAGGGCTTGGGAAGCAAGCTTCCTAAGATTGGAAGGTCACCGGACTTGGGAGATGTTAAGATACCCAAATCTCTCATGCATTCACTTGAGAGATTGGGAGGGAATCAGAGCTCAACAATGGGTTCATACTGGAGAGAATTTCTCAAAGGATCTCCCTTCCAATTTTGGAAGAGATTCTCCAAGTAATTAAGGAGAAAGTCCAGGTGAAAGGTCACTGGAGTAGGTTTCCTCCGTGATAATGGTGGAGGGACCTAATTACAAAGACGACGAAGAAGTAGGGGGTTGTTTGCAAGGACTTTTGAAAGTTAGGGGTATAAATGTAATCACACATGACCTTTTTGAAAAATATGTCAAGGCAAACTCATCTTGGGTCCAAATTTTGGTACAAACCTAATTTGGACCTAAGGAATCTAATGGTGAAGTTGGATTTTGGTTTTGACCACATTTGACTGGATAATTTATGCAAAAACTCAAATTAGGGCAAATATCTATCTGAGACTCCATTCTAGGTCAAGATGAGTTCTGATGGCAAAATTGAAGGTACTAAACCACTAGAGAATATTTTTCTATGATTTTTAGAGGGTTTAAGTGAATTTTATCCTGACCAGAACCTTGATTAATTAAGTGGGTCTATTTTTAGGGTTTCAAAATCATTTAATTCTCAGAATACACATAAACCCTTTTCTGTCTAATCTAACCCACTTGTTATCTTATTATGACCATTTGACCTTTATTTAGCCCTTGAGAAAACCCATGGTTGTACTGCATTGGTAAAATTGTAGTTTTAACCCTAGTTTCTTATTTTTCCCTTAGAATGCTTATACATTGAGTTATGACCTTGTGGCGGTTATGTAGGAGCATTTATTGACTTAGTTGGGTCAAAATGAGCTAGTTATGGCTCATGATGTTGTTCCCATCAACAACCGATGCTTCCTCCAACTCCCCTTCGACCGCTAGCTACTATCTTCGATGCCCCTTCATCCACTGATCATCCCAACACCTCCAAACTTCATTTTCGACCTTCGACTTACCCGCTCCACCGTCATCTTCCAAATCGTCGGCATACCTCTGGTGACCTCCACAACACGCCTTACGCCATCAAATCACCTACTATCAACTCCTACACCTCCGTCGAGTCCACGCGAACAAAACCTCTCAAGAAATTGAGGGGATTGCTCGCTCTAACACTCCACCCAACACCACCATCACCTCACCACCTTTTTAAGGTCACCAGACCTCCTCACGCACATGCACACCACACCGCACCCACAATTGCACTCACCACACATCGACGATCCTTCTGAGTGTGTTTGACTTGGCCGCAAGGCGATGTTCGTTCTTTCAGGTACTCCATCGGACCTCTACCGCCGCTGAGATCCCTCCAACCTTGTCTTCAATTCTCGAGCCACGCAACTTCTAGAAAATGTGCCCAGATGAAGCGGTTGACCTCTAGGAACATCATCAGATCCTCAATTGAAACCCTCGATTGCACTTGCTACCTCAATTGGAGGTGTCTTCACAGCTGCTGCACATGATGCAAAGGAGGGCTAGATAGTCCCACATAGTGGGATTTGCAACAGAGTGAGCAACATATAAGGGATTTGTGACCCCCATTCTTCGCCCAAGAACACTGGGGTCAGGTCCCCTTTGCTCTAGCACCCGCTTACTTGAGCCCACTACTCACCTACGATCACGCCCACAGGTTTGCACCCTATTCTGGATCCGTTTACCCGGCCATTTACCCAACTACAATTGGGTCTTTGAGAGAAAGAAGAGAACGAAGGAAAGAAAGAGAGGGAGGGCTTGTGCCCTTGCTCCTACTCTCTCTATACTTAGCTGCTGGGAGGCTTTCAGGTCTCTGTTGGTGCTGTGTTGTGCCTTGCCTTTCTTGAGGCTTGAAGGAAGAAGAGGCCTTCACCTCTCTGTTGAAGCTGCTCCTCCTGAACACTTAAGCCATCTGGGGCTTTATCTCTATTTTCTGATATCTGCTGGTTCTAAGCTACAATTGCAATATTGATAACTTGGTGACATGGATTACAGGTTGATAAATACTATGCATTTATTTGAGCTTATCATATAAGGTTAATTTAGTGATTCAAATCACCACTTTAACCCTTTCTTTTTGCACTGAGATACTTGATTTCATCTATATATCATTTTGAGTTGTTCTAGATAAAGTTTTGATTATAATTAATTATCTTTCTTGTGATTGGTGAGATTAAATTGCTATTCCTTGCTCCTTGTGTTCGACCTCGGACTCTTTCTGAATCTGAGTTGTAAATCTAAATGATTTGAGCGCATTTGTCCTATACTACGACGCATCTCTTAAACTACGACGAATTCGCTTAAACATTTTGGCATCATTGTCGGGGAGCAACGCACAATTTGATTTCACTAATTACAATTTATGATTTGAATCTAACTTGCTTTATCTGATTTGTTGTGGTTGTGCAAGGTACACAGGAGAAGATCAACCACACGATAGCACTCCAGGGGTAGGTAACCTTGTTTCCAACTTCGTAAACCCCTATTTCAGGAAGGATTAAAAGCAAAAAAATCAATTAGGTCAACTTGCATTCCTTATTTAGAATTAATCACTTCTGAGTTGCATAAGTTGATCTATTTAGAAACCCCTCTTTAGATTCCTACATGATGTAAACACATTTACACTACTTAAAATGTCTATTTATGCATGTTCTTAAGCATAGGATTGCATTTCATAATATAAATATTGCATAACATGCATCATCTTGCATTTAGAGTAGTTTGAATAAAATGGAGGTTAATTGTCTCCTTTTATGTGCTTGGACAGGGCAAACATTTAATCGGGGCCTCGGATCAAAGATCCAACCGTATGGATGTGATCAGGGCGACGATTGGAGTTCAACGACTCCAAGATCGCCCTAATCAGGCATCCGTAGCATCAGATAGAGACTGGGGAACCCTAGAAGATCAAGGGCCAGGATGGTGTAAATCCGCACTTCAGATGGCAAATTCGATCACACGGATGAATTCGGATCAACGATCGCAGCCCAACGACACAAAAATCGAGTCAATCCGACATCCGTGGCACCATCTACAACTTCCAGAAGATGGACGGCCAAGATGGCACCACGTGGCACCATCCCGGCCGCCCAAACGGCCGCCTACACTCTATGAAGACCGCGCACCCATCCCCTCTCCGCTGTTGGATCTCAATCCAACGGCTGTGGACGCATCGTTTTAAAAGCATCCGCGCGACCATTTGGGCGAGGCAGCGCAGCGGTCCAGCGCCTTATCGCGAGGCGCTGGCGCGCGTTCGAGCCTCGCCAAGCAATTTCTGAGGCGAGCAGGCGCGCTCCAATTGACCACACGATCGCGATCCAACGGCCGCGCGCGCCCGATAGCGCCGACGCGCAATTGGACGCTCTGGTGAACGCGCGATCGTACGCGCAGGCGGGCGGGCGGCAGCGGTGAAGGCGCGATTTTAAGCCGTCCAATCTCGCGATCGGACGGCTGAAAATCAAGCGACGTGCGTAGGCGTTACGCGCGGGCAGCCGAGCGGGCGCGCGTGGGCGCGGAGGCTACGCCCACGTTGAGGGCTTTAGCGACGGTTTTATCCGTCACTAAAGACCCCTTATTTATTATTTTGAAGATGTAATGTCCATTTTGCCCCCACTCCTTGCAACTATAAAAGGAGACCCCCTCCATACGAAATTTTCATCCCTTCCTTCTCCTCTCTACCTCTCCAAAGCTCAAGAGAAGCTTGTCCCACACCCGGGATGCTTCTCGCGAGATAAAGTCCAAATTTACGTCCCCCTTCGGAAGTGGATCCCGCGACGACGACGGCGTGCTGCTTCGTTCCCGTTCTTCTGCTTCGTCCTCCTTCGTCCCGCTTCATTCTCCTTCGTCCAGGCGTCGTCCCGTCCGGCTCGTCCTCCAAGCGACCGTCGAGGAGGATTCTCTCTCCCTATTCTTTTTACTGCTTTCTAGTATAGATTTACTGCTTTCTAGAGTAGTCTATTCGTCCTCCGAGCGATCGTCGAGGAGGACATTTCTCCCTCCATTCTTTTAATGCTTTCTAGAGTAATTGTTTTATGTTTTCTAGTTGTAACGAATGAACTCTTTTATGATAAATTCCTTGTCTATTCTACATCTCATTTTGATTTCCATGTGTAGTATTCTCTCTCTCTCTTACTCTCTCTCTCTCTTTTATTTGTTGTAGATACTTAGATAGTTTAAATTGAATTTCTTCGTGACAAAATAAAAAGAAACGCGAAGTTTTTAAATCAAACGTTCGCCTCCCTGTGTTCGACCCGGAATTTTAATTTCGGTATAAATTTTATTTGTTGAACTCTAATCCTTCGCTTTCGAACTACAACGACGGGTTTCTCAAAATCGAACACGTTAGCGTAGGTTCGTAACCCGTTCAACACTACACCTACTAGGCATTTAAGGTACCTAAGGCTACTCACCTTCTTGATTGAGCCCTAGGTACCAGATTTGGAAGAAATTGATTGAACCAGAAAGAGACAAATTAGGGTTTTCATCTTAGGGTTGAGAAACACACGTGCCTAAAATAACAAGAATTGACTTTCCTGCATCGTATGCTACCTAAGCCCTTGCTTGAGGTTACCTAATCAAGGAGACCCTAAAATCAAGCTCTAATCATCCACTTGAATCTTAAAAGTGGGACGTAATAACGTGGACAGGTCAGGTGAAGTTGATTCACCTTGTGGGTCAACCAATCTTCAAATTAGGTCACCAAGCACAAATCAATTCAAAAGTTAAGTGAAATTCTAAGCACCCTAATTCAAGATTAAAATTGGTAAACTTAAGGGTTCAAGTGGTTCATTCCGGTCTACCTGGATCCTCGGTGGCAAGGAAGGTCGGGTGGGGGAAACCCTGTAACCCATGGGGATGCTCTACTGTGTAGGGGTCTTTGTAGGGTTCTCCCTTCCTGACTACCCAAGTAATTCTCGGGTGGATGACTTTCTGATCAAGAGGTATCATCTACCTCAAACCTCCTTAGTCATCCAAACTTAATTGGGTGGCTCAATTCGGTCCATCAGACATTCTGTCCCTCACCTGCTCCATTTAGTGCATGTTCGGGAAGAGGTCCTTAAGACCACCCTTAAGGCCTCCATTAGCTTTCCTCTCTCATTGAGGCCAAGCCTCGACCCATTTGTTTGTGCAACTTCTAGATCAAATCAATATCTCCTCCGACTCTTCCATTTTAGAGCTTGAATCTCTAGTCATAGCCATGGAATACCACGAAGAGGAACCCAACCTTCAGCATTAAGTCCATGACCTCAGAGATCTAGTTCATGCATACATAACCCGCCATAGCGTCCTCAAATGTGAGATCACTACAATTCCGCTGTAGTGGAAATCGAGACTAGAGTACAAATCCCTGTGGGAGGACCTGAGGTGGAGCTCAAGCCAAGTATGCTTCACACAATCCCGAAATTCCAAGGCTTGAACTCCGAGGATCCCTTCCAGCATGTCAAGTATCTGAAGCATCTAGCCCATACCTTCAGGCCATCTATACAAAATCGATATGGATTACTCATGAAAATGTTCTTCTCTCTCTCAGATAAAGTCATCGACTGGTTTCATAATTTGACTCATCCGATCACCACTTGGGGAGAACTTCAGACCAAATTCTTACAAAACTTCTTTCCCATTGGTCAGACAAACGCTATGCGACATCAGATCATGCACTACTCGCAAGGAGTGGGAGAACCTCTTCATGAGGCATGGGATTGTTTTTTCGATCTCATGCGCAAGTACCCCCATCACGGAGTTCCAAAATGGGAAAAAGTCCAGCCTTTTTACCATGGGCTCTGTGATGATATCTAGCTCTTTGTCAATGCAACATATAGTGGCAGCATCATGGGTCAGCATAAAGACACGATTTGGGAGATTCTCGAGAACATGTGCGAGAAATCACTAAATAATGAGCCATTGGGTGTATATGACTAGATGACCACCAGTGCATTGGCAAATAATCAGGGGATACACGAGGCTCGAGGCCTTTCCATATCCGTCGATCTAGAGTTGGTAGCTAGTCGCTTGGATAAGGTCTCAATCATTGAGAAGAAGGTGGATGACTTGACTCAACATCTACACCGAACCACTACTGCATCACAAAGCCCATATGTGAACCCACCCTTAGGTAGGGAGGCTGTATATAACATCTACCATTCTTAGGGGATGGATGCCTATCCACCCCCATCTGATTACGGTCTTGGAGGAAACTCCGGGCTATCCTACACTAGTTGGGGGAACTCTGAACCCTCCTACTCTGATTTTTCTGAAGTTCCTCAAACCTGCAAGGATCTCCATGCCATCCAGAATAATCCATTCTCAAACACTTATAACTTTGGATGGCACAATCATCCCAATTTTGTGTGGTCGGGAAATAACCCAAATCCGAGATCTCAATTCCAACCCTGACCACAAGCTCCACGGCCTTATCAACTTGCTCAACTAAGGCCCAATCCAAATTTCCAATCCGGACCACCTAAGGAAGACCAAATGTCTCTGATTCTTCAAACCCTAGTTGACATGCAAAAATAACACAAAGACGAGATCACAGAGGTTTGCAATCAACTGGCTCAGCTGGCAAATGCTCGCCAGCCTAGCGCACTTCGTTGCCAACCTCTACCTAATCGGAATAGCGTGCCGACCCAGAGGCACATTATGAACCCAAATCAAGGCTAAGCACACTATGTTTATCAGGCCCCTTCTACTCCATCACCCAACAGGATGGAAGCTTCAACATCTTATATTGGATATCAGTAGCAGACACCTATTTTGCCTAACCCAAACCAAAATCAGGCAAGACTTAACTCCATCACCACTCGTAGTGTCAAATCAACCCAGGATCCACCATTTTCTAGCCACGACAACCCTAAAAATTCAGAACCCAACCCTAGATTGGTGATTCAGGACAACTTTATCCCAGATAAAAAGCCTGAATCAATTCTAGAGGAACCAACTAAGGTTCCATTTCCTGAGGCCTTGAGTAAGGGAAAGAGGAATTCCAAACTTGTTGCATTAGAGGAAGATCTAGTCAAGCTCTTTGAGCAAGTCTAAATAAATATCCCCTTGATAGATGCAATCCGCCATGTACTAGCTTATGCGAGATTTCTAAAAGATGTATGTACGCCCAAGCTTAAGCTGCGAACCAAGGGTAGGAGACCGATCATCTTGTTAGACCAAGCCAGCTCCAACATTTTGAGCAAACTCCCTCCGAAGGCAAAAGATCTTGGTACCCCCTGATCTCCTGCAAAATTGATGATATAGAATTTGATTGAGCCTTATTGAATCTAGAACCTTTCATAAACTTGATACCTACATCCCTACTAGACCATCTTGAGGAATCTGAGCTTAAATTGACAGAGGTGACTTTGCAGTTATCAGATCGATCAATCAAGTCACTTAAAGGAATTCTCTAGGATGTTCTGGTTCGGATATGTGATTTCTACTTCCCTATGGATTTTATTATGCTAGACATGGATACTCCTGAGAATCTGAAGAATACACCGATTATATTAGGAAGACCATTCCTAGCCACAGCTAGGGCGCACATAGAGGGCTAGATTGAGTTAAAATGTGGGAGCAAGACATTAAAGATTGATATCTTTAAGGCCTAGAAGGGAATTAACTGTGGGGCCATTGAACAAGTATGTGATATCGATTTTGCGATTGAGGACCTGCTCATAGAGGAAAACCTGATTGTTTTCGATCCTCAACCACAAGAAAATCACGATCTACAGCTAGAGGATCCTAAACCTGACCTAGATACACCTACAGCTCCTACCTTTTTTCCTGAGCCCTACCCCAAACCTCCTGCTGCTGTTGATAATCCTGTTATGGAGTTGAAACCCCTCCCAGATCATACATTTCCTATGATCATTTGAAATATGTTTTCTTGGGTTCAAACCATATGTTTCCTATGATCATCAATTCCCGACTCACACTTAACCAAGATACAAAACTGATTTCAGTCCTCCAGCAGTATCGGGGAGCCATTGGATGGACTCTCCATGATCTGACTGGCATCAGTCCCTCATATTGTACACATCATATTTATATTGAGGATGGATCATGACCATCCCGTGAGATGCAGAGGAGACTCAATCCTAATCTAAAGGAGGTCGTAAAGAAAGAGATCATCAAGTGGTTAGATGCTAGGATCATTTATCCTACCTCGAACAGCCGCTGGGTGAGCCCAATTCAGGTGGTGCCTAAGAAGGCAGGGCTCACTGTTATCACAACTGAATCCAAGGAAACCATCCTGACCCGTATCACAAACTCGTGGAGAGTCTGCATTGATTACAGAAGACTAAACACCTCCACGAAGAAAGACCATTTCCCTATGCCATTTATTGATCAGATTCTCAAAAAACTAGCGGGAAATCGATTTTTCTATTTTCTGGATAGGTACTCTTGATACAATCAGGTGGCAATTCATCTAGAGGATCAGGAAAAGAGCACCTTCACCTACCCCTATAGTACATACATGTTCCGTAGGATGCCATTTGGGCTATGTAATGCACCTGCTACTTTTCAGTGATGCATGCTGGCCATATTTTCCGATATGGTAGGTGAACACCTTGAAGTCTTCATGGACGATTTCTAGGTATTCATTGAATCTTTTGATGATTGCCTCCTACATCTGGTCCAAATCCTTAGGAGGTGCATTGATGTGAACCTGGTTCTTTCCTGGGAAAAGAGCCACTTCAAGGTTCTTGAGGGTATAGTCCTAAGGCATCTTATCTCTGAGAAAGGCATCCAAGTTGACCAAGCTAAGGTAAATTTTATTTCCAAACTACCAATGCCTAACTTGGTTAAGGACATCAATTCTTTTTTTAGGCACGTTGGATTTTACCGTCGATTCATACCAGATTTCTCCAAGATTGTGTGCCCCTTGAAAAATCTTTTATCGAAAACACTCAACTCGAGATAACAAGTGAGTGCATTCATGCATTTGAGAACCTGCGTGACTGAGTTACCCAAGCACCCATCCTGCAATCTCCTAACTAGTCTCAACCATTTGAGATCATGTGCGATGCATCAAACTACGCAGCGGGAGCAATGCTGGGGTAGAAAATTGATGGGAAACCCATGGTCATATACTACACCAGAAAAACGCTTGACGAGGCTCAGCGTAACTATACAATTATGGAGAAAGAACTATTGGCCATAGTATTCGGCCTGGAAAAATTCAGATCATAACTCTTGGGTTCCAATGTCATCATATACTCAGATCACATTGCAGTGAGGCACTTACTCGCGAAGAAGGACGCGTAGCCTCGACTAATTCGATGGATCTTGCTGTTGCAAGAATTCGATCTCGAGATTCATGACAAGGCGGGAAAGAAGAATGTGGTAGCAGACCTGTCTCGCCTTCCTTCTGTTATCAATCCTTCCGAACCCATCACCGAGCATTTTCCTTATGAGCACCTCCAAACTATTGATACAGGACTTCCCTGGTACACTGACATGGTAAACTATTTGGCATCACACCGGATCTTGTTTGATTAGGCGAAGGCCAAGGACAAGTTACTTTCTAATGCCAACTACTACATTTGGGAAGATCCATACCTTTTCCACATTGGTGCTGATCAAATCATTAGACAATGTGTTCTGGAAGCAGAAATCTAGGACATCTTGTCCTTCTGCCATGACCAAGCCTATGGCGGACACTTCTCAAGACATAAGACCCCAGCAAAAGTCCTTCAGTGTGGCTTTTACTAGCCCATGATTTTCAAGGATGCACACGATTACTAGAAGACATGCAAGTGCTGCCAGACCTTGGGCAACATGAGCCACCGTGATATGATGCCTCTACAACCAATTCTCGTGTGTAAAATCTTTGATATCTGGGGGACTGATTTAATGGGCCCCTTCCCTAAATCCATTGGCTTTGAGTATATTCTCCTCATTGTGGACTACATGTCCAAATGGATCGAAGCCATCCCGACCTAAAGGAATGATCATAAAATCATAATCAAGTTTATTCATCAGCACATCTTTTCCCAATTTGGCATTCCACGTGCTATCATTTCTTATAGAGGGACTCATTTCACAAATGCGCAATTCCAATTCGTGATGACAAAGTATGGGGTGTCACACCGATCTCGACTCCTTATCACCCCCATGCTAATGGATTAGCTGAACTGCCAAACAGGGAGATCAACAAATCCTTCAGGTCACTATTCGCCCTGATAGGAAGGATTGGTCATCCCACCTTCCGAAATCTTTATGGGCTTATAGGACCGCTCACAAGACCCAATTAGGCATGTCTCCCTTCAGACTCGTGTACAAGAAGGCTTGTCAGTTGCCCGTCGAAATGGAGCACAAGGCCTATTGGGAAATATGGAAGTGCAATCTAGATCTTTCAAAGGCTGGAACCCACCACTGATTACAGATGACAGAGATCGAGGAACTATGCAATGATGCGTACGAGAACTCGCGAATCTATAAAGAACAGGTTAAAGCCATTCATGATAAGCACATATCGCACAAGACATTCCATCCTGGTCAGAAAGTACTACTCTTTGATGCTAAACTCAAACTCTTCCCAGGAAAACTAAGATCAAAGTCGATTGGATCATTTTTGGTAAGACGTGCATTTGGAAATGGAGTGATAGAAATCAATGGACTCAGCCTTGATTAGGAACCATTTGTCATGAACGGTCAGAGACTCAAACCGTTCGTCGAACTCACTGACTCAAACTTGCCTGCTATATCTTTTGATCTCCATTATCCCTGAGCTCATTACGCCTGGCTGAAGGCATTAAACTTAACACTTAATGGGAGGCAACCTGTCATCTTTTGAAAAAAATCGAAACCCGTCTGACATTTCTCTTTGCTAAA
Organism: Thalassia testudinum; assembly: GCA_037157565.1. Classification (NCBI taxonomy): domain Eukaryota; kingdom Viridiplantae; phylum Streptophyta; class Magnoliopsida; order Alismatales; family Hydrocharitaceae; genus Thalassia; species Thalassia testudinum. The sequence goes on from JAZHRO010000014.1 coordinate 20,491,552, forward strand.
CTCATATTGCACTTTATGGTTCATCCGTTAGAACAACCGACTCCACCTTTGATACTCCTATCAAAGCTTGAAATCGTCCGCAACAGTCACACTAACCCATTCACCCACCCTTTAACACTATTCTAACGTACAATCTAAGCTGAATTCGAACCCACCTAATTTACAATGAGAACATTGCAAATCGTAGGAATGGGGGAGTATTAAAGTACAAAACGTCGTGAAAATCAATTTAGAGAAGGGTTTCACATAAAAACAAAAAGGAAAAGGGAGAAGATTATTTGGCCTAAATGAAAAAAAGGGGGAAGGAAAAAGCAGAAAGAAGAAAAAAGAAGCAAATCAAAAAGGAAAAAATGAGTCCCTTCAAATTTAATATGGAACCTACCTAATTTCTATGTTGGATCGAATGATGAACTATGACCTGGAAGGCTAAAACTTAGGGAATTAGTGGCAAATACCAACCTTAGGCCTCTTGGATCCATTTTTAGGGTTTAAACACTCAAGTATTTGTTAAGATCCGGATTAATCCTCAGGAGGTTGAGGAAAGTGCGAAGCTTATGTATTAAGTCTAAGGCTTAGGGAGTATTCACCCAGTTGCCAACCCATTGGTTTGCGAGACTCGGTAACCAAAGCACCCTAAATCACATACAAGTCTAGTTCTGTGCACTTAATTATGGAAATCTTGCAAAAGGCACTCATTCTATTCTAAAAGGTTGTTCTAAGATCTAGATTAGGAGCAGCTCAAAAACATGAGTTACTGATGCGGAGAGGTGGGAAATTTTCCTCAAAGATGCATAATAACATATCATCTCCTCGGTGCTTGTCTCTTAGGATGTCTAAATATCCTACCAGGGGTACGTAAGCACCTTGTGCTGGTTCAGGTGCCGTGGGTGGGATTATCCCGAAATGTCGATTTTTAGGGCCTGAATTTAGCTACAGAATGCCATGGGAATCACTATCTCGAAGTGTCGAATGCTAGGGTTCTGGGGTTGCCATGGGTAGTGTTATCCCGAAACATCGAAAGCCAAGGACCCTTCAAGGATTGATGGTGGGGACGAGGAATCAGATATAGACCATGGTTAGGGACAATCCGAGGATGGATTTAGAGATAAACTCTCTGAATGAAAAACCTTCTTCTATCTCTCTCTTACAAAAATGCACTCTCAAATTGAACCTGGACCTATTATGTTATGCATGGGTGCTTTAACATCTGAATAGTTTTTTCGGGCCTTAGAAATCTTCGCAGTAGACTCAGGCTAAAGCTGGTTAGGTCTGGATCTTGGCTGATACTTGAGTACCTCTAGGCCTATTGTTAGTATTGAGATCTAATTCCTAGAAATGCAGCTTAGTAAGGCATCCTGATGGTTATGTCCAATCAAGAGAATTGGTTTGATCGATAGAATTTTTGCTAAGGGACTAACAATAGCTAGGCATGGGGGCATGATGGGAACACCATCATGAGCCCTAACTAGCATGTAGTGGTCTGAAAAATATGATAAAAGCTCCTATATAACCATTAGAGTGTCCTATATGCTTGATGTTCAATTTTGAGAAGAAGAAATGAAACCAAGGTTATTTCTGTAATTTTAACAGCATTTCATAAACACATAGTAACCACGAGGTATTCCAGGGGTTAATTGAAGGTCAAATATTCGTAAATATCTAATAAGAGGGTCCGTGCAAACAGAAATGCATTTTCGCTCATTTCGAGAGTTAAAATAGCACCCAAAATTCTAATTTTTGACCCACTTAAATAATAGAGGTTTTGGATAAGATAAATTCCATCTAAACCTTATAAAAATCATATAAAAATATTCTACAAAGTTTGGTACCTTTGATTTGACCTTTGGAACCCATTTTGACCTATAATAGAGTCTCAGGCAGAAAGTTTCCCTAATTTGGGTCTCTCCACAAATTACTCAATCAAACTTGGTCAAAACTAAAATCCAACTTCACCACTATATTTCTTTGGTCCGCATTAGGTTTGTACCAAAATTTGAGTCCAATCAGAGACCATTTTGACCTAGTTTACATTTTGTTCCATTCAGACACTTCATCTCTCACATACGCCCCTAACTTTTGAAAACACTTACAAACAACCCCTCAACTTTATCATCTTCTTCATAGTTGGGTCCCTGTCGCCTTGGTAGGTGTGAACCCGTGCAACTGAGCTCTCAATCAGGGATTCCACCCTGACTACTTGGCCAATCTAGACTCTAAATACATCCATGTTGCTTGTGCGAACCCAAGATTTCAATAATCCTTCTCTTGAAAATCTGAGTTGCTCAAGCTTGTTTCCAAGCTTGGAAGTTTGCCTAAGCTCTATAATTGACCCTCATGGACTGCCTCATCTCCTTAATAAGTTTTTAGGCCAAGAAAACCTCTTCTCTTCTCCCTCTCCGACCAACTCTGAGGCTTGCTCCAGCGACTATCCTCCCCTGCTCACTTTGCTGGTCGCCACATACTATAGGAGGTCGATTCCAACTCCCCTTTCTAGTTCGCATCTCATAATACCAGTACGGCACTTCCCAGCCTCCTTTTCCTTGCTGTCTCCCTTCTTGGAGTGTTCTTCGCCTCTGGCATTGGTCATCACAACCGATGCTTCCTCTGACTCCCCTTCAACCGCTATTTACTCTCTTTGATGCCCCATCATCCACTGATCATCCCAGCCTTCAAACTTCATTTTCGACCTTCAACTTGCCCACTCCACCATCGTCTTCCAAATCACCGACATACCTCTGGCGACCTCCACAACAAGCCTCACACCATCAAATCACCTACCATCAACTCCTACACCTCAGCCGAGTCCACGTGAACAAAACCCCTGAAGAAATTGAGGGGATTGCTTGCTTTAACACTCCACCCGACACCACCATAACCGCACCACCTTTTTGAGGTTCCCAGACTTCCTCAGGCACACGCACGCCACACTGCACCCACCATTACACTCGCTACAAACCAACGATTCTTCTGAGAGTGTTTGACTTGGCTGCAAGGCGATGTTCGTTCTTTAAGGTACTACACCGGACCTCCGCAGCCACCATGATTCCTTTGACCTTGTCTTTAGTCCTTCAGCCATGTAGCTTCTAGACAGTGCACCCAGGTGAAGCGATTGACCTCTAGGCACATCATCAGATCCTCAATTGAAGCCCTCGACAACACCTACTGCCTCAATTGGAGGCGTCTTTACCAGCTGCTGCATGCGATGCAAAGGAGGGCTAGATAGTCCCACATCATCGGATCCATAGCTGAGTGAGTGGCATATAAGGGATTTGTGACCCCCATTCTTCACCCAAGAACAAGGGGGTTGGGTCCCCTTCTCTCTAGCACCTGCTTACCCGAGCCCACTACTCACCTGCGATCATGTCTGTAGGCCTACACCCTGTTCTGGATCCATTTACCTGACCATTTACCAGACTACAATTGGGTCTTTGAGAGAAAGAAGAGAATGAAGGAAAGAAAGAGAGGGGGGGTTTTGCCCTTGCTCCTGCTCTCTCTATACTTAGCTGCTAGGAGGCTTTCGTGCCTCTGTTGATGCTGTGTTGTGCCTTGCCTCTCTTGAGGCTTGAAGGAAGGAAGAAGAGGCCTTTGCCTCTCTGTTGAAGTAGCTCCTCCTAAACACTTAAGCCATCTGGGGCTTTATCTCTGTCATCTAATATCTGCTGGTTCTAAGCTATTGTTGCAATATTGATAACTTGGTGACGTGGATTATTGGTTGATAAATACTGTGCATTTATGTAAGCTTATCAAATAGGGTTAATTTGGTGATTCAATTCACCATTTTAACCCATTCTTTTTGTATTGAGATACTATTTGACAAGTAAATCACATTTTAAAAGATTATTTAGTTGTAGTATAGTGCGAAAATAAGTCGAAAAATAAATTTATGCAAGGAGGCAATCTCAATTTGTGTAGAAACTCCTCAAAAAAACTATTTCTAACATGTACTTATATATGGATATATGTATAAAGAGGCATCAGATATCCATAAGATCAAATTTCATTGCATTGATAAAGAGTTTTTCACAGCAAAAATTGCTATACAAAAAGTAGAAATAGATAGATAGAAAGAAAGAGAGAGAGAGAGAGATAAAAGGAGGCTGAGAGATGACGTCGCTTGTAGGATGCTTGTACAAGATGCAGCAGCACCTCAGATCCAGAGCATCGGGATGAAGGTCGGAGTTGCTGAGAGAGACGGAGGATTGCGGAGAAGAAGGTGGAAGAAGAAGAGCTTTTGAAGATGATATGAAGGTTTTATGAAAGTATGTTCTTCAACTGGGGGGCCCTGAGCCTTCTCTTATAGTTGTGTTGAGGGGCAAATAGGGCATTTGAGCCCTTAAATTCATGCAACAACCTGTTGGCTAATTGGATCCGTCGATCGAAAGATCAATGGACCTGATTAGGCCTCAAAACACCTTCAAAAGCCTTCTTAATGCTCGGATTCAATCTCTAGCTGACACGTGGCATGCTCTCATGCGTTGCATCAGGATCGAACGGCTGCAAATCTCTCCTTGCATGCGCATTGTGTTTTCCTGCTCACCACTCACCTTCAAAATGTGCCTCAAGTCAGCTATCCAATTGAGAGATCGAATGGCATAACGCACGCACCTTGCCTCTTCTGTTGCATACGATCACACATTAAACCATGTCGGATCGTGCGTTTGGCCGTGGAGTGATCTCGTTATACCACATGGTCTGATCTCCACCCTTCGCTCGATATCCGACAACCCTATTTCATCCGCGCCCGATTCCACGTGAAGGGCGGTTCGAATGGGCGCCTAACAACTCGCGGAGAGAGTGCTAACCAACGTGCTACTCCCACTTATCGTTGCATTTTCATTTTTGTTGACGTTCGCTATCAACTATTGGATGAAGATCTAATGGTCAAGAGTCACTCCTCTTTGATGAAGCACGAGTAGATGGCCGACGTAGCGAGTTTGTGACTGTTTGATGGAGATCCAAAAGTCCTCTGTGCACAGTGAAGAACCTTCATAGATGAAAAGGCGACGCAGGGGAGACTGTGATGGTGCCACATGGCACCATCACAGCCGCCGGCGCCATCATGGCCGTCCATCTTCTTTTCCTTGTATCTAGTGATGTAGATCTCTGATTGAATTGATTTTTGTGCCGGGACTATGATTGTTGATTCGGATCCATCCTTGTGGTTGGATCTTGGATCTTTGTCCTTTGGCTCCATGATCTTCGTTCTTCTATGGATGGTACACAATGCTCTAATTGTCTGATCAAAATGATTTCGGAAGCCTTGGACTCCCGTTGTCGTTCTGATCAGATCTGTTTAGTCTAATCTAACATCTGCGGCTTCAAATCATCGTGATTAAAATCATATCTCATTAGTATATAAAATGATGATATTATCTATGCAGCTAATCAAACTAACCAGTATGCAAATTATGATACTTATGCATGCATTGTCGTTAAGTATGTTAGAATCCAGCTTAATTCAGGTGTTTTAGGTTGCATGATTGCTATGCAATCACACCCCCATGCCTAAATCTTATTAGTCCTTAGCAAATGCATGACTAAATGCAAAGTGGTCCTATATGATTAATTTTTATCAAGAGTTTGACTAGAGGTTTATGTCATTTGTTTTCATCCAAAACTTTAGAATTCCAAACAATTGTGAATGTGTTTAGTGTAGCCTACGCAACGGATTCAAGTAAAAAGCTAATCCACATCTAAAGCTCATACTTGACCCTTAGTAAAAGTCTATTGAGATAGGCAAACTTCTTCCCTTGGGGTTATAAGATAATCTGTAAATTTAACCCCGATTTTTAGCTTAGGTAGAAGATTTCTGAGTCAAGTAGATTTGTATTTGGTGGCTCACACTTATCTAGTGCTACATATAGACTAGTACTTTAGAACCTAGATTTCTAGATTATTAAATAATTCAACTCAAAGAGAGGTGGAGAAACTGTGCTCACTTTAGTTCCTTTGTGTTCATTCTCTCCCTTTCCTTTTTTCTTTCTTTTTAAGCTCACAATCTCACTAGGTTTATCAGTATATTTGGTGGTCTCTCCTGGCACTAATACTTTGATTAGGTTCTGATAACTCTACAACTAAGTCAGAATTATTTATCCCGTATTCAGGCTGCCAGAAATATAGAAAAGTAGGTCAAGGCTCTATTTGGTGGATCATGAGGCTAGTAGGTGTTGTTGCTCATTACACTTGAAATAGACTCTAAACTCATAAACTCATTTTTTTTCTGGTTTTGCTTTTTCTTTTTTTATGCATATATATTTTTTTTCTTTTCTTTTTCCTCTATTTTTTTCTATATATATTTTTTCTTTTCTTTTCTCTCTTTTTTTTCTTTTTCGCATCCAAATATCTACTAACACAAAGTAGAATAACATACGAACTTTTATTTACATGGCATTATTCGAGATTAGGGGTGTTCAAGAGGATATCAGGTGAATTATTTGGTGGAAGTGCCTATTCTCAACACCAGGAAGGGAATGGATAGGATAATATATTTCTGACCTTGACATTAATACCCTCCTTCAGTCGAAGATTCCATAAAACATGGTCGTGACCATCCACCTTAGTCATAATTTTATCAGAACTCACTTTCTGCGTATTTGCCCTATTTGGTGGCTCTCAAGAGATTCACACTAAGAATTTGTACGTACGAACCGAGAGTGAAAACTACGCCTAACTCTGAGTATCATTATCTAATTATCCAAAAGTTAAGATTCTTCATACTAGCCTTAGAGAACCAGTAGACATTCCACTCTCACCTCACACTTGTTTGGTGGATCTGTTAGAAGATAGTTTTCCTGACTCCCTCATTACTGTCCAAGGGCTTAGGATTGCTTCTTCTCAACAAGCTAAAGATAGTTATCGATCTTCACAGAGGATCCATTGCAAATTCTACGTGTAAGTGTGATTCTAACTTAGGAATCAACTTAAGAATAAATCCCTAATAAAATCTTAATAAAAATTCTTTATTCCTAAATGTAATTTTTTTTTGACATTCAAATTAGACATGCAATGTCCACTTCCCCATAGCTATTCATTACAATGTACTCATTGAAATGTATGCATTAAAATCAAAATATGATAAGCAAGAGGAGGGGATATCACCTAACTATTCTTGCTAATCCAAGTCAGCATGGATGCAGAGCTACCTATAATAAATACTAGGTTGCCTTCCATCTAGTGCTAAGTTTAACATCATTTGCCAAACCTAAACCCAAAAAATGAATGACCAGATTAATGCGTTGAGTCAGTGTTGAACGTACGAATTGCTACACTAACATGTTTGATTTTGGAAAACTTATCGTTGTAGTTTGAAAGCGAAGAACTCGTGTTCAACAAATAAAATTTATACCGAAATGAAAATTCCAGGTCGAACACAGGGAGACGGACGTTTGATTTAAAAACTATGTGTTTGTTTTTATTTGTCACAAAGTAATTCAATTTAAAACTATCTAATTATTACAATAAATAGAAGAGAGAGAGAATATTACAAACAGAAATCAAAATAAGATGTAGAATAAACAGGGAATTCATCATTAAGGAGATTGTTTGTTTCACTATTACAACTAGAAAGCAGAAAATAATTACACTAGAAAGTGATAAATTTACTCTAGAAAGCATTAAAAGAATGGAGGGAGAAATGTCCTCCTTGATGATCGCTTGGAGGACAAGCATAACTACTCTAGAAAGCAGTAAATCTATACTAGAAAGCAGTAAAAAGAATAGGGAGAGAGATATCCCCCTCGACGGTCGCTTGAAGGACGAGCCAGACAGGACGACGCATGGACGAGGGAGGACGAAGAAGGATGAAGGAGGATGAAGCAGAAGAACAGGAATGGGGTAGTGCGTCGTCGTCATCGCGGGATCCACTTCCGAAGGGGGACGAAAATTTGGACTTTATCTCGCGAGAAGCATCCCAGGTGTGGGATAAGCTTCTCTTGAGCTTTGGAGAGGTAGAGAAGAGAAGGAAGGGATGAGAATTTTGTGTGGAGGGGGTCTCCTTTTATAGTTGCAAGGAGTGGGGGCAAATTAGTCAGTACATCTTTAAAACATTAAATAAGGGGTCATTAGTGACAGAAAAAACCGTCGCTAAAGCCCCAACGTGGGCGTAGTGGGCTCTCCCCACGCGCGACTCCTCAGCTGCTCTCTCTCTCTCAACGCATCCGCACGTTCAACAAATCTCAATCGTCCGATCGCGAGATAGGACGGCTTAAGATGCGCCTGACCCGCTTGCTGCGCGCCCTCCCCAGCGCATACGATGCCGCGTGAGGCACGGGTGTGCAATAACACGTCATCGCTATTGAGAGCGGACGGCCATCCGATCAAGATCCAACGCATGCCTGCACCCGCTAGCCCGTGCCGTTCGCCTCCTCGCTGCGGCTCGAACCCGCGTCCGCTGCTTGTGATAGCTCCCTCGCCCACTGCGCTACGGAGCGCGGGTTGTCGAGCGGGCGATTTAAGGTGCAGCCATTCACAGCCGTTGGATCGAGATCCAACGGCAGAGAGGGGGCTGATGCGGAGGCTTCAGTGGTTGCATGTGGGCGTTTGGGCAGCCGAGATGGTGCCACGTGGTGCCATCTTGGCCTTCCATCTTCTGGATGTTGTAGATGGCTCCACGGGTGTCGGATTGACTCGATTTTTGCGTCGTTAGGCTGTGATCGTCGATCCGAATTCATCCGTGCGGTCGGATTTATCATTTGAAGTGTGGATTTACACCATCCTGGCCCTTGATCTTCTAGGATTCCTTGATCACTATCTGATGCTACAGATGCCTGATTAGTGCGATCTTGGAGTCGTTGAACTCCAATCATCACCCTGATCACATCTATATGGTTGGATCTTCTATCCGAGGCCCTGATAAAAAGTTTGCCCTATCCAACCACGTAAAAGGAGACAATTAACCTCTATTTTATTCAAACTACTCTAAATGCAAGATGATGCATGTTATGCAATATTTATATCATGCAATGCAATCCTATGCTTAAGAGCATGCATAAATAGATATCTTAAGTAGTGTAAATGTGTTTACATCATACCCCCATGCCTATCTTTTGCTAGTCCCTAGCAAAAATTATATGCTATTTATAAAAGAATTAGGTTGGATTATTTGGGTATGAGTTATTTTCAATCATTAAGAAATTGTTTACTTAGGATCTGAACTTTCAAAAACACAACAGTGCTCGAATATCTGCCAAAATGCAGGCTGCCTCAAACCCTCGCCTTATTCAAAGAAAAATTTCTTTTTCTCTTTTTACACTTTTCTAATTTTTTTGGATTTTCAAATTTTAAGGTTTAAGAGTGGCTTTCTACGGCCATTCAACTCACCCAAGATTTGATGAGAATCCTAAGTTTTAAGCATTTTATTGTGAATGTGATAGACTCGTTGACCGACAATTAAAATGGACTTCGGATTTCTACGTCTCTAGGTGACCTCAGAAAAGAATTCTGCCTAAAGGTGTATCTTTACAACCGGTAGCTTTCTCCCTACTTTTATTTTTTTTTACGGGGTCAACACAAGGGTGAATCCAGTGTATATCTCCCTAGTTTATTCTACTTCTCCGCTTCTTCCTAACTATTTTGGGAATTTTTAGTGCATTTATTGAGCTGGGTTCTGGACAATTGGTCGATGAGCTGTTACCACTGACAACTTGCCAGCCATACTCGTGCAGGAAGTGTGGTTTATTTTTTCTTTTTTTTTCTTTTCTCCTTTTCTTTTTTTTTCATTTTTTTTTCATTTTTTTTTTAAGTAGGTGGCTTCCCTGATCTAAGATTTACCTAAGAGCAGGAAAAGGAGAAAGGTCCAGTGACTGGGCTCTGGACAACCTACCTATGGGCTGTTACGTACGATAACTTGCCAGCCATATCACCATAGAAGGTTCATTAGCTACCCAATTTTCGTTAAAATCGTCGAATGAGTCAGTGACAAGATAGTGTGTAGATGCTAGAAACTCAAAATTCTCTCAAATTAGAGGGCATGTTGATAAGTCATGTACTTATCACCCAAACTTATTTACTCCAATTAAAATAAAATTCAGGTTGGGGAGAACTCAAAAAATAAATCCACATTTTAGTGGATACACAGGCTAATTAAGTCCAAACACCTGAAGGGTCTTTGTGTTCAAATCATAATGTAGTATTTCCTAAGATTGAAAATTTTCTTAAACCCAAGTTCTCTTTCCTAATTAAATTATTTTTTTAAATAAAAGAAAATAAAACAAATCTATGGAGCTGACGAATAAATTTAGAGATGAATATCCACCCCCCATGCCTATCTAATGCAATGTCTTCATTGTATTAAAAAGACATAAAACAGAGTAGAAAAGCGTAGAAAGCACCTGAATTGCATGAATGTCAAGTCCTCTCCGAGATGAAAACTAAAAAGAACTGTATATGTGCTGAGTTTAGTGCCTTCAGCTAGGCACACTATACAAAGAAAAGAAATGAAGAATTCACAAGTGCAGGTCAGAATCAAAATAAACAGAAGAATCCTCCGACCTGCCAGCAAAGGTCCACAGATGTGGACCAGATTTTGGTGTAGACCCATACCCCATAATCGAGAATATCTTAGGTTCTGGATAAAAATTATCCGAAACCTAAAATCAGAATGTAAGAGGGGTCGGGCCTGCAATTTATGAGGATGCAACCCAAGACCAAAAAGTCGGGTTACAGAGAAATTAAACTCAAAAGGATAATCGTTGAATGTGTGCTTGGGTTTGACATCCTCAAAACAAATGTCGTAAGGGTTCTGATTTGATGGTTTCAGCTTAAAAGGAACCCTTCAACTCAATCTTCCATTTCCTCCAAAGTTAACTTCCCAAATCAGAACTTCCAAGATCCTATCCTCCTCATTCAGAATGTTAAATTCCGAGACCTCTTGCATGTTAATCACCCTATCTGAAATCTCCAAGTCTAAATGATGTGGCAAAATCAGAATTGACTTGGGTCTAATTATCTCAGAAATAGAATTATCGATAAGCTCAACGGGGTGTAACTAACAATCAAGGCATTGAAATGAATCCTCCAGAAAATGCGATTCTAGATCCTTAATGTGAGCCCTAATAAAATCAGTTTCCTCAGTTATTGGGCTTTCAAATGATCTATTAGATTCCTTAGGCCTAATCGTCTCATAGAAATAGTGTTTAGAAAACTTGCGTGAGACTTCGCAACTTGAATCTTCACCATCAAAGAAATCCGGATCCGTATCAATGTATGTCCCAAAATCATCTGTCACTTTCTATTCCAAGGAGACATACATTTCCTCGTACCCCGGCTCGAGGATCTTAGGTGAAGAAATTAGATCTTCCTTAATTGGTTGTTTTAATTCAATCTGGTCAGCCTCGTAACACATGCCCCCCCAAACAGGTGCCTAAGCGGGTTCTGTCATTGGCTTTCCTGAAGAGAGTTCATCTTGGGAATTATCCCATGATTGAATCAAAGCAACTACGAATCTCATCCTCAATTTCACTAATTTCCCAAGTAGAAACTCACCCGGGTTATTATTTTTAACATCCTGGAGCTAATCCAACAACGACTTGTTCAAATCATCAATCATTTCAATTAGAGGCTCCAATCTCTCAATGCAAGGTATTGCTGAACTTCTAAAGATAGTATGATATTCCTCAAGTTTGCTAGAACCTTATCTTGAACCTAGTTAACCTGAACCAAATGAGTTGGTTCAGGAATGGGCGGGTTTGGTATCAATGCAGAGGAATTAACGAATTGAGATTCTTTATACCCTTCCTAATAATAGGTCATTTCAGATTGTTCAAAAGATGGTGATGACCTAAAGGCAGTGAAATCAGAGGATGGGTAAGGATCGGTGTATCCTTCTTGATTGTAGATTGTATTAGGTTGTTCACGAAAGGAAGATGATCTATAATCAATGTAGCTCTGAGAAGGATAGAAATAAGAACCAAAGTGTTCAGGGTTAGACCCTAAACATGGAGGTCCAGAACTATATCCCCAATTCGAGTTATCCCAACTAACTGATTGTTGATTACAGTACAAGTCGGGATAATCATCATATTGAGGATAATTCACAACAGGAGGGAAAGAGCAGGAATGCGTGTAATATGTGGAAGGATAAGCGAGAGGAAGAAAGGTGCCCTACAATACAAACAATCAAACCTGTCCTTAAGTGGGTTAGCCTACAGACTTGCAAACTCCCAAAACCCATCTTGAGATAAAGGAACGATTTAATCTACTTCGGTCTGTTCAATCCAACCAGTTAGAAGGAGGAACTGGGGAGAAGGTTCTTCCTTAGGCTTGCGCCTTCGGTTCCTAGTGTACCCCCCAGCCGTGATCGTTTGATTCTGCTCCCCTAGCTAGACATCAGATTGAACAGTAGAAACAGACTAATCGAAAATAATCTCATTCTGGGTTGTGAAGAGTGAGTCCAATCCTTAAGTCCAACGTCTACTCTGTTTTATTTAGGGCTAGGTTTGAATGTGCTTTGGAATGTGATGGGCCCTTAAATGGGTTGTGCCCTTAATGATTGATTGATTTGTGTGTGCGTGCACAACCAGTGATTTTCAAGCAAGATTATTTTTGATGTGGTGAATTTTAGAGTTCAAATCTTTCTTAGTAGATTTTAGGATTCAACTTTAGGCGTTTTCAAACAAGTTTCATTGGCACACCAGGTTTTGAAAGCACGGGTGTAAATGTTTTCCATTGAAGCTTAAAAAGAATGTGGAGTGCCTGGTAAATCCCTAAGAGTTGAACCTAATTGGCAGCTACTTGATGAGTTGATTTTATTTGAAGTGGTGCGGCCCAATCAACTCAAACAATTGGCCTGATGCACCACTTAATTAGGCACACAAATAATTACCTAATCTGATTTCTACTCAATTATGTATTTGAATGTGTGTACCGGCTCCAAAGATCGGTTTACCGGTTGAGTTTGAAAATCAGATGAGGTTGTGTACCTCTGTGAGATTTTTTTATTTTTTCTTTTAATGTGCTGGTTAGGGTGAGTATGGATGTCAAACAACAAACAATCTAACCTTAGAGTTTATAAGAACACCTAGGTTGATTGATGTTTGTATTATTATGTGGTAAAATGAAATCTAATGGGTGTGAGGTGGGGGATAACTTACAGAACCTTCCACAGCACTTTACTCCAATCTACCGCTGTTGCTTGTCTCAAAAGAGTACCTACAATCACAATAAGAAAGGAGAGAAGTGAGGTAAATAATTTGTAAGTTAGAAAACGCGAAGAGAAACCAAAGAGCATTGCTTCCTCGACAACGGCACCAAAATGTTGAACATATGAATTGCTACGCTAACGTGTTTGGTTTTGGAAAACCTGTCGTTGTAGTTTGAAAGCGAAAAACTCATGTTCAACAAATAAAATTTATACCGAAATGAAAATTCCAGGTCGAACACAGGAAGGCGGACGTTTGATTTAAAAACTACTCATTTATTTTTATTTGTCACAAAGTAATTCAATTTAAAACTATCTAATTATTTACAATAAATAGAAGAGAGAGAGAGAGAGTAAGAGAGAGAGAGAATATTACAAACAGAAATCAAAACTAGATGTAGAATAAACAGGGAATTCATCATTAAGGAGATTGTTTGTTTCACTATTACAACTAGAAAGTAGAAAACAATTACACTAGAAAGTGATAAATTTACTCTAGAAAGTATTAAAAGAATGGAGGGAGAAATGTCCTCCTCGACGATTGCCTGGAGGACGAGCAGAACTACTCTAGAAAGTAGTAAATCTATACTAGAAAGCAGTAAAAACAATAGGGAGAGAGATATCCTCCTCGACGGTCGCTTGGAGGACCAGCCGGACAGGACGATGCCTAGACGAAGGAGGACGAAGAAGGACGAAGGAGGATGAAGCAGAAGAATGGGAACGGGCCAACGTGTCGTCGTTGTCACGGGATCCACTTCCGAAGGGGGACGAAAATTTGGACTTTATCTCGCGAGAAGCATCCCGAGTGTGGGACAGGCTTCTCTTGAGCTTTGGAGAGGTAGAGAAGAGAAGGAAGGGATGAGAATTTCGTGTAGAGGGGGTCTCCTTTTATAGTTGCAAGGAGTGGGGGCAAATTAGTCGTTACATCTTTAAAACATTAAATAAGGGGTCATTAGTGAAGGATAAAACTATCGCTAAAGCCCCAACGTGGGTGTAGTGGGCGCTCCCCATGCGCACCTCCTCAGCTTCTCTCTCTCTCTCAACGCATCCGCACATTCAACAAATCTCAGCCGTCCGATCACGAGATCGGATGGCTTAAGATGCTCCTGACCCGCTCGCTGCACACCTGCCCCAGCACGTACGATGCCGCATGAGGCACGGGCGTGCAATAGCGCGTCATCGCCATTGAGAGCAGACAATCGTCCGACCAAGATCCGATGCATGCCCGCACCCGCTCGCCCGCGCCCTTCGCCTCCTTGCTGCGGCTCGAACCCACGTCCGCTGCTCGCGATAGCGCCCTCACCCACTGTGCTGCGGAGCGTGGATTGTCGAGTGGGCAATTTAAGGTGCAGTAGTTCACAGCCGTTGGATCGAGATCCAACGGCGGAGAGGGGGTGGATGTTGAGGCTTCAGTGGTTGCATGAGGGCGTTTGGGCAGCCGAGATGGCGCCACGTGGCCCATCTTGGCCATCCATCTTCTGGATGTTGTAGATGGTGCCACGGGTGTCGGATTGACTCGATTTTTGCATCATTAGGCTGCCATCGTCGATCCGAATTCATTCGTGCGGTCAGATTTGTCATTTGAAGTGCAGATTTACACCATCCTAACCCTTGATCTTCTAGGGTTCCCCGGTCACTATCTGATGCTACAGATGCCTGATTAGGGCGATCTTAGAGTCGTTGAACTCCAATCATTGCCCTGATCACATCTGTACGGTTGGATCTTCGATCCAAGGCCCTAATAAAAAGTTTGCCCAATCCAAGCACATAAAAGAAGACAATTAACCTCCATTTTATTCAAACTACTCTAAATGCAAGATTATTCATGTTATGCAATATTTATATCATGCAATGCAATCCTATGCTTAGGAACATGCATAAATAGACATCTTAAGTAGTGTAAATGTGTTTACATCAGTCAGGATTGAAATGAAGATATGGTCATGCAGCACAAGGATCAGTGATCCACAAATGTAGATCAATTGATGGTGAATACCAAGCCCAAAAGGTTGAAAAAATAAAGTGAATGAGCTTGAAACTGATTGCAGCCAGATGCTACAAAAGAGAGAAACATTAGTGCAGGTGCCAGAATGGAAAGTAGATAGTGGCAACCCTAAAATGTGATGCATGAGGAAGGCAAATGAGGTGGATACAGGGTGGTTTGTGGGGAATAAATCATATGGGTCCTGAAAGTGATGGGAAATGAATGGAGGAACTCGAGTGGTGTAGTTTGAAATGGTATAGGAAACCACTTCGCAAGTCAAGTTAGGTATGGATGGATGTCGAGTTGGTGAGTTATATACGGTTCAGTCGTCCATCTCACTAGTTCCGGACTTATCAGAATCCTCAATCTTATCCCTGGGGTGATCAAAACTCTTATTTGAGTCACCCAAATCATGATGCAAGTCTTCAAATGTAAAGGATGGACATTCATTATTCCTTAGAATCACAACCCCAAGGGGAGTAAGATCAGGGTTTGGATTAGTCAAAACCTCAATTTCTTTTAGTTCTATGGACTTCTAAATTTGATCCCAATTGTCTTTCTTTTGAATTACATCTTCTAAGGGATTATTTTTCTGTTCCTCCTCAATCAAATCAAACTCCTCAGGATTCCATGATTTAGCTAAATTCTTTGCTTCTTCAGATAGATCCTTATAAGTCAACCCTAGTAATTCTGCAATTTCTTCAGCATCTTTTTCATAAGGGGATGGTTTGTCTTATTCAATCTCAAGATGTTGAGGATAAGAGTCAAGGTTTTCCTTAGGACTATGGTGGATGGGGAGAGAAGGGTACGAATTAGCTGAAATAGAAGTGAAAGCAGATTCGGCTTCAATATGGGATATCTTAGAATGATTAGTATTGCCAAATCTAGATATAATCATTTAAGCACATCTGATCATGGTAATCCTCAGATAAGAATAGATCAAAGCCATCTAACCGTGCTTAGCTAAGAGTGTCATTGTCCCCAATCTTTCTATATTCTTGATCTTGCTCTGATTCTCCCAAATCATTCATGTAGTCCAATTATGTGTCTTTAAACATAAAAGACTCATACTCCAGCCCACCATGGATTGGCTCCTCAAAATAGAATGGTTGTAATTCAGGGCCTAAATCAAGATATAATTCCTCAAGTGAGCCTTCCTCTTCAAAGTTAGTTTATGGGATATTAAAAATGATCTGCTCTGCATAATCACAGGGCTGGTGGGTGGGCTTAGTGTATGTAGAGGTTGGGATTGGATAAGATGTCATACTAAGGTTGGATCCTCAACCTTGAGTGGCTTACCACCAACTTGTGGCATACTCGAACCAGTTTATCACCTTGTGCTTATTGAATTCAATAGAGATGTTTTGTCAGATTATCTGTATTTCTTTTATTAGCTTCTCTCATCCCCTGGACTACTTGGAGTAATTGGGTGATCTCAGGATCACCACCATGGTTAGGGATTTGAGCATGCTGAGGATAATAATTTTCAGAATTTCTAACCTTAGTCAAATCAAAATATCTATCATCTGAATACCTAGGGTAAGAATCATATCCTTGGTTTGGTGTTGTAGGGTTATCCCAATAAGAAGGTGAAGTAGTTTGGGTGGAATTGGGATAATTTTCAAAGTGATTTCGAGGATAGGATTGATATTCTAGGTATTAGGACTCTGAGGCATATCCTTGATCCAGGGAGAGATGAGTTTGGCTGAATCAGTCAAGATAGTTGGTCATGCCAATTAGGTGCTGGTCCTACATGGAGAGTGTCTTTTGAGGTTGTTGAGATCCTTGATATCCAGTGATTCATGTGGAATTTGAGGTAGGCCTAGCTATACCTGGGGAATATGAGATGTAGGCAAGGGAATCACGTCCCGGGTATTGAGGAGAGTTCTCCCATCCTGAAGAAGTTGAAGTAAGGGAAGGGTTGGGATAGGGAGAATAGTGTGAGGCAAAAGAGTATGGGTCCATGGTTTCCTCAATCGGTTCTTCCTCATGGCAATTGGCTATTGGAGTGTATTCAGAAAAATTGGGTCTTCTCCTTAGTTTACTCTCTAAAGGTGGTACCAAGTCAAGGTTTAGAGACCTTTTAGCATCATGTACCAAAAGAACATTAATAGATGAGAGAGAGAAGACAGAATAGAGAATTCCCCTACCCTTTCAATACAAGCAATCAAACTGGTCCTTAAAGTGTTAACCCTAAATAAACTTAATCCTGATTCCCCAAAACAAATTGGGTTAGGTAAACCCTTGAATTACTTGGCTAGACAGAAGGGTGGGACCCCCTAGGACACCCCACACGGTGAGACACCACTAAGGGTTAACGCAGTTACCACACTGACCTTTCTTGTCACCAATGGGTCCAAGTAGGCAAGGCCTTAACCTTAGCCCAATCTAATTTCAAGTCCCCAAGACTATTAGTCCTACCTAGGGCACATTACTCAGTTTTAAGCTTGGGTTTGATGTGCTTTTGAAATATGATGGGTGTTAGGGGGTGTTTGCCATTAAAAATGATTTCAAATGTGAAGTGCATAGGCAAAGGGTTCACAAGCAAATTTTTTATGATGAAGTGAATTTTAATATTCAATTGCTTGTGTTAATGCATTTTGGGGTTCACTTGAGTTAATATTTTCAATCAAGGTTTTGATGAGGCACACAAGAGTTTTGCAAATCCCAATTTGTTTGAAAGATTTCCTTTAAATATGGAAATGCAGGTGTGCTCTATCCTTAACGTGAATCCCTAAGTACAGATAGTTCTAGATGACCCTTTTATGTCCAAAAATTTAGATTAGTGGTGCAACCCAAGCAATGAAATCAATTGATCCTATTACACCACTAAGCACTCAAAATATTTTTCAAGAATTTTTAATCCATGTTTTTTATTTTTTCCCGATTTAAAGTTTACTGGGGGTTTTGCAATCTATTTTGACCCCAGTTTGTGACTAAATAATTCGTATAAACAAACGTGAAAGAAATATTTTTTTCAAATTTTTCCCAAATTCTTAATTATCTCAGGCAAATAGCACCACAAATTGCAAGTCAATAGGATTTGTATAAAAATTCTTATGATATTTTGAACTCTGAAAAATTAGGAACAATAACTAAATTGATAACAGATTAGTGAGTGAATTTTAAAATTTTTCTATAACTCAGATATGCACTAAATTTGGATATGTTGTTCCTAACTCCAAACCTCATGTCCAATAAAAATGTGAGAGCTTTTGGACATGCAAAGCTTCGAGAATTGAATTTATAAGTTAATAGTTTCTTTCAGCCTGAAAATCAAGAGAATTTTTTCTTTTTTTTAATAAGCAAACAAATTTTAACTAATCCTAAGGTTCAACCAAATCCTAATTTTTCTAAATATAACTAATATAAACTGCAAGTACTTACTTGAGATTTGAACCTGCACTTCTCATTGTCGTGTTTCGTTCTGATTTTCTTACTTTCCTCTAAACATGAAATCAATGAAAATAGCAAGTTAGAAATCTCAAATTTGAACCAAACAAGCTTCAAAAACTTCCGTTGCCTCCCCGGCAAGGCAACAGCGCCAACTTGTTCGGCGTGTAAATCGTATTTTAAAAGATTATTTAGTTGTAGTATAGTGTGAAAACACGTCGAGAAATAAATTTGTAAAGACCAGAGAGTACCGAGTCATTCGCAGGGTTGCAATCTCGATTTATGCAGTAGCACTTCAGAAAACTATTTCTAATAGGTATTTATATATGTATATATGTATAAAGAGGCATCAGATATCCATAAGATCAAATTTCATTGCATTGATAAAGAGTTTTTCATAATAGAAATTGCTATACAAAAAGTAGAGATAGATAGATCGAAAAGAGGGAGAGAGAGAGAGAGAGAGATAGAAGGAGGTAGAGAGATGATGCCACTTATAGAATGCTTGTACAGGATGTGGCAGCAGCTCAAATCCAGAGCATTGGGATGAAGGTCGAAATTGCGGAGAGAGATGGAGGATTGCGGAGAAGAAGGTGGAAGAAGAAGTGCTTTTGAAGATGATATGAAGTTTTTATGAGAGTATGTTCTTCAACTAGGGGGCCCTAGGCCTTCTTTTATAGTTGTGTTGAGGGGCAAATAGGGCATTTGAGCCCTTAAATTCGTGCAACAACCTCTTGGCTAACCTGATCCATCAATCGAGAGATCAACGGACCAGACTAGGCCTAAAAACACTTTCAAAAGCTTTCTTATCACTCGGATTCAATCTCTAGCTAACATGTGGCACGCTCTCATTCATTGGATCAAGATCGGATGGCTGCGGATCTCTCCTCATGTTCATGTTGTGTTTCCCTGCTAGCCGCTCACCTTCAAAATGCACCTCAATGTCGACCATCCGATCGAGAGATTTGACGACTTAACGTGCGTGTTGTTGTACAGGGCTATTGAGAGGATTTAAATATGCATTCATTGTAGTATCCTCTAAATCGCTCAATCAACAAATAAAATTTATTACTCGAATTTAAGTCTAAGGTTGAACATAGGGAGTAAGGATTACATTCACATGCTAATCTCAACATATAATATAAGTGACCACAAGAAATTGAGTAAAGTATAGATTTTCAATGAATAATAACCTGTCACATTAGTTATTCAATGTGTCTCAAGAATATGAGAATAGAAAGAAAAAAGAATAAAAAACAATGGTGATTTGAATCACCACTTATATCCTCTAAAGTTTAAGCATGCATTTGTTAAGAACCGTGCTGTTTGAGCCTTTTAAGATGTCTGGACTGTGGGCCAAATGTTTGGTTAGACGTCTGGACACCTTCCCAGGCTTTTGGAAATCAAAAATTTTGTGTACTACCTCACGTTTGCATGTGGGCTGCACACAGACAGTACTCATTTTTCCTCCCCTTCTTCTCTCTCCTTGCCTCCAGCAAACCCTAAACACTCGACCTTATAAAACCCCTTCCCCTCTCTCGTTCTCCTCACACCAGCCACCTTCCCCTCTTCTTCTCCACTCTAGCGAGAGAGCCAGTGCGAGCAAGAGCGCGAGAGCGGCGGCGAGGAGGAGCGGCGTGAGGAGAGGAGGAGGAGAGTGAGCTCACGAGCTCATGTGGGAGCTCACCGGGAGCTCACGGCCGGAGTGACGTGCACGTGAAGAGGAGTGCGTCGGGGAGAGCATCCCCGACCTTGCTGCAGCCGGAGCTGCAGGCGAGGAGGGGCGAGGCGTGGCCACGTCCGACGCGAGTGCAGCGGAAGTAGGTTTTGGTTCTAGGCTTTTCCCAGAATTAGACGTCTGGAGTAACGTCCAGACGATGGTGCGGACATATGGAGGCAGTTCCAGAAGTCTGAGGAGAGGGCTTCACGAAGGTAAGTCCTATTTACAGATATGGCCATGCAGGCTGCTCCGCTGCTATCTTGTTGCATGCCTTTTTGAGAAGATTTAGGGGATTTCATGCAGGATTCGCTTTGGGAAGGCGCGGGACACGCCCTCCCACGCATTTCAGACATCTGGGCGACGTACTAGAAGACTGGAAGCATTTCTAGACATCGGGATAGGTGGTTGGACATCTGGAGTTCGGTCCAGATGGTCCAGAAGAGTTCCTGGATGTCTGAGGATTGGCGCAGAGCTTGAAGTATGATACTGGACACTTTTAAGATGTCTGGAAGTTGTTCTAGACGTCTGATTTGAGTCAGAAACCCTATTTTTGACCCATTTAGGGCTCGTTTGAGGTCTATTTTCCACAATTAAGATACCGATGTGTTCCTTGTGAGTTCCTCTACTTCTTAGAAGGCTTTCCATACTGCTCTGACAGTTTCCTTGTGATTGTTCCCTGTTATAGGACTTCGTTCCGTTGCGAGTTCAGGGCTTGCTGAGGCACGTGAGCCTGCCATTCAAGCCTCCAATACTCCTAGGTTTACTGGTAGAGTGGCTTCTCCTAATTTAATTATAACCTAAATGCATGTGTGGAATGAATGATTAGAACCTAGGATATGGCATGAATCCTAGGACGAGAAACACTTGAAATGTCTGTATTGGATGATTGAATTGCAGTCTTGAATGAGTAGATAGAATGATAACAATTGCCTGTAAATGAATAACAGCTACCTGTGAAATATGAAGTACTTGTGCTAGCTAACTGTTGCATGTAAATTTCCTGTTGTATACATTAAATGACATAATACGAGCTACATGTATATAAATTGAGAATGGTAATGTGAATGATGGAAATAAGAGCTACCTGTGTATAACCTGTGTATGGAAATGTGAACGTTAGCAACACAAGCTGCATATGTATAACCTGAGAATGGAAATAGAAATGATGAAACCTGGTATGGCATGGCATGAGGAATATGAGCATGAACCCTATGGGGAATTAGGAGTAGAGCTCCTGGAAATAAATGGAATGGATCTAGAAATGTAAGTAGGGAAGTGGGCTGGCCCTTGAGTATGGAGTACCAATGAGAGTGACTGTCCCTCTATTTAGTGCAGAGCAAAGCTAGCCGCCCTTGGGTTGGGACCCGGGGTTAGGATTGGCCACTTTGTACCAACTTCTTGGCCCTCACGTACACGATACCAGGGAGAGCTACTAGTGTAGGGAGAGAGCTAGCCACCCCACAGGGCCCGAAGTTCAGCTAGCTGCCCTACACCGACTTGTTAGGCCCACTGGGCAAACCAGGGTAGTCAGGAGAGGTGCGCGGACTGAGGGGCGAGACCCCTGTTTGGTTCTTAGGGGCTAGACCCTTATTACTGAGAGGGCTAGGCCCTATACTGGTTCCGTGCTGCACTTTGGGCACACCCACTAATGGAAACGACTGACTGTGTGCCAGTGCGGGGTAGCTACCTATGCACTTATCGCGCGTGCCATAGTCATTGTTACGTCTGTCCGTGACCTTGGGGTGGTTGACTAGGTGTAGGATCACCACAGGGGACTCTCCTGGCCAAGAGAGCACCACGTGTGCCTTCTACTCTTAGAAAAAGACTGTAATCAAGATCGTTCCCATGAGGAACATTTGAGATCAAGAAAGAGACTTGATAAATAACTAAGTGGTGAAAAGAAATAATTAGATAAAGAAAGTAATTGAAAAGCAACAGCTACTTGTCCACCTTTACTGCTTTAGTTAGTTGGTTGCCACTCTACTCAGCGTTCGCTGACGTTGTGTACTCATAACCCCTTTTCAGGTCTAAGTGTTGAGCAGCCAGAGCCTACGGTTGCAGAGGGTGCTGGGCTTAGTGGAGCCCAGTAGTTGTAGCTCTTTTGTTGTACTCATTTGTAGTAGTGAGCAGACTCTTGTACTTTTATGTTCTGTACTTTTACATTCTGTACCTTATGTTCCTGTACCTTGTTACTTTCTCGTTGGATGACTGGGTCTTGGGATCAGTCGAGCAGGTCCAGTCTCGTGTCCTGTAGGGATTTGGGAATCGGGTCGTAACAAGATGGTATCAGAGCAAGGTCGTCCCAAGAAGTGAACCAACTAGCTTGATAATAACCAATTCACGCGCTTGTAACTAGAGTAACCACCACAACGTACCTTTTGACATCTGTTCTGAGGTTCTTTTGCAGAATGTCCGTCGGAATTGACGTCTTCCTATTCTGTTGTTCGTGTTTCCTTGCAAGAGATGCCTCGACGTGGAGTTATTGAGGCGGGCTGCAGACGCAGCCGTGGACGAGGTCGTAGGGCGGACTGATAGCGAAATACGCGTGATTTGTAAAAGCGGGTTTTTAACGTCGTTGTAACACGCGAATCCGCTTTCACTTTTAAATTTATATCCTAGATAGGGGAGTATCTAGGGTCGTCCAAGGAGGCAAAAATTACAAAATTAATCCTCTTGCTTACAGATAGATCTCAACTTTCTTTTTGATATTTTTCAATATGTAATTTTTTTTTGTATTTTGAAAAGACGAGGGCAAACTGTAGATTGTAGCGAAAAGAACTAACACCTACAAATGATTAACTAAAATCTAAAAGATAGAAATATCTTCTTCCTAAGCTCACTCTAGGCAAGTGGAGGCCTAGGGTAATTAGGAAGAAGAGGTGAAACAAGTGCTAGAACCCAAACAAACAACTGCAATAAAAAAAAAGCTAAAAGAAGGTAATTTTGATTGAGTAGAATGAGTGTTCTTTTCAAGGACAAGTAGAGGAATGCTTCTACTAGAATTAAACAATCTAAAAGCAAGAAAATAAACACAAATCCTCTTGTAACAATGGTGAAGAAGGTTGTCTTCTTGCTCCAAGCCTAGCTGCTCCTTGGCTTGAAAAGAGGGCTTCCTTCTTCTCCTTCCTTGAGAGCTCCTCCAAGGTGGAAGCTACCACCTTTAATGCTCTCTCCAAAGGGGTGGGCGTGCACCACCCTCAAAAACTCCTCCAAGGTGGCGAGACCACCTTCAAGATCTCCTCCAAGATCTTCCTTGCTTGGCTTCTCCTTTGGCTGGTGTGACCCAAGAGAGAAGGGAAGAGGGGAAGGCACCAAGGGAACAGAATATCCCCTTAATCTTCTTCTTCTTCTTCTTTCTTGGATGTGGGATTCTTGGTGGAATATGAGAGTGAAATTGCTAGCCAAGGATGACTTGAATGGTGGTGGGTAGTGGTCTTTTTATAGGGTAGGATGGGGGGTTAAGGTGCCCCTTGAAATGGAGGGCTAGGATGGAAGAATGGAGGTGGTTGGTGATCCTATGGCTAAGGAGAGTTGGCGCCAACCCAAGGGGTGTTAAAGGGGGTAGTTATGGTGGTGTTGGTGTCTTTTGGTGGTGGAGAGACACCACCATGTTGGCGCCAACATGAGGTCGTCTAGAAGGGGGGGTTAGGTGGATGGTGGAGATGAATTCAAGGGAAATTGTGTGGTGGGGATGAGGGGGGATTTTGGAGGGAAAAGTGGCACCATTAAGGGGGTGGTTAGGGTAGTTTTTGGCGCCACTTTTAGGTGTCTTTTGGAGGTGGTGGGTAGGTTAGGTTGGTGCCAAGTAGGTTAGCTTATGTGGAGCTTAGGTGGAGCTAGTTGGGTGGAGTTGTTAGGTGGGTTTTTGGGGTGGTACAAGCCAAGGAAGTTGGAGCATAGCTAAGCTAAGCTAAGCTATCTTAGCTAATGGAGGAGTAGAGGAGAAGGTGTTGGAGCTAGAGTTTGGAGGGAGGAGCTGAGGAGGAGAAGTCTGGAGCTGAAATTGGAGCTGGCTGCTGCTGAAGAGGCTGGCATGGAGCTATTCTAGCTGGCTTAGCTTGCTAGTTCTTTGCTAGCTACTAAGCCGAGCTAAGGTAAGCTAGCTTCTACCATAATGAGCTAAGGTGAGCTGGGTCTGGTGCTCCCGGGGAGGGTCAAGCTGGTTGAGGTAGCTAAGGTAGCTTAGCTCAACTGAGTTGAGCTAAGTTGAGTCCCCGGGAGCTGGACTTGAGCTTCCTGAGCTGGGATGAGTTCTTCTTCAGCTGGCTGGAGTTGAGTGGAGCTGAATGTAGCTGGATCTGAGCTCGGGTGAACTCCTGTCAACTCAGCTGAGCTAGCTAGAGCTCCCTGTGGACTAGTGGGAGCTGAGTTGAGCTGAGGTCCGAGCTGACTTGAGCTGGGGTGAGCTAAGATGAACTCTCTTGAGATGCCATTCAGCTGAGATTAGCTGAATGGAGTTGGGATGAGCTAATCCTAGTTCAAGTGAGCTAGGTTCCAGCTGCGGTGAGCTGGATCAAGCTGAGGTGAGCTAGATCAAGCTGAGGTGAGCTGGATCAGGCTGAGTTCCAGCTAGTTTGGGCTTCTCCTTCACCATTTGCCTTCTTGAGTGCTAGGGATCTATATATCTGTACATCCCTAACACTCACAAAAACATATTAAAAAGATAATAAAAAATGCAATGCATGCCTAACCTATTTTATGCCTAAATGCAGCCCAAAAACCCATTTGTGGAGTAAAATCCTAAGAGCTAGGTTTGTTTTAATGCATAGGAATGATGATAAACTTTCGTTTATCACACCCCCATGCTTATCTTTTTCTAGTCTCTTAGCAAAACTTAAGATGGAATTTTTGGGAAATCTAATTTTTTCGACTTTTGAGGAGAAAAAGTGATTAATGGACCTTGGTAGATTAAAACAATGGAGGTACGGGATTTGTTAAAGATAAACATCGGGATTTGTTTTTGGATTCAACCATTAGATAGAACGGGATCAATATATCCTCCAGAAAATTCTCAAATTAACCCCTTGTTAATTCAGATGACTTGAAATGTTTGTTTTTAGGATTTTTTTGGCTCATGAATCTGATTCTCAACTTGAAAAATCCTTTAAAACCTTGTGGCTGTGCTTGTGAAAAGCCAACATTTATAAGGGCGTATTAATTTATTTATTATTACTTTTTTTTTCTTCTCCCCCTTGCTTATTTTTAGTTGTCTTACAACAGATGTGTCGGGATCATCATTCCCGTTACCATTCCTCGAGGGGGTTCTGGCGCCAGTACTTCGGGATAGCACTTTCCATGACACCACCCAAGAGCTCACAACCCCAAAACACGATGCGGTGAAAAGGGACGCTCCAAGCAAACTCAAGCTCTTGCTCCGACACTATAGGTAGAGCACCGTCCAAGACACTTGAGCTGCTAAAATGCGCTTTAATACTCCATCTAAAGATATGAAATATAGATATGGAGCAATGCCGAGGGGGTAACATGTTGACATCGCATCCTCAAAGGAGGCATTTTCCTCCTCGGTGGTGGGAACTCAAACCAATGATCTGTTTCAGACTTTTTCTAAGTCCAAACAAGGGAGTTTTTCAAATTTTTAGTTATTTTTAAGTGTTGGCTTGTGTGTGAAGAGTGACACAAGAAGTTTATCAAAACATGCAAGTTTTTGAATTAGAGGCTAAGTTAAATAATTTCCATATTACAAAATAGGATCAAGTCACCTGAACTATCATGAGTTCAGGTGAAATTTTATAGAAGGATATCTGATCTAGTCTAAAATAGACCCTGGAATTCTAATGATCAGATCCATATCCTCATCCTTAGTTTGTTAAAGATTAAATCCCATTGTACCAAAAGTGAAATTTTCGACTTTAGTCCCGATTTCAAAATTTTTCCTCAAAAAGTTTTGAACATTTTTATTATTTTTTTTGGGTATGCAAGCAGGAAATAAATTAAACAAAAATGCATGTTTTTAGGTTTTGAAAATCCTAAATCGATCGTAAAATTTAAAAACACCCCCCATGCTTAAGATATGCCATGTCCTCATGCATTAGGAGGGAAAAGGGATCACCTTAGTGAAGAACGGTCAGGTTTAGGAGGAACAAAACCTGGAAAAAGAAGAAAAAATGATGGGCTACCTCCCATCCAGTGCTATCTTTTACGCCATTCAGCCGGGCATGAAGGTATGCACGGAAGACGTAAAATCATGTAGATAATTGGACACTTGGATGCCCGCAAAAAAGGTGCCTTCTTCTAGATCCCTAGAAAATTGATTAGAAATAATATTGGGATCAAAGTTGGATGGAAAATGATAAGTGTAGCCTGAGTCTGGCCATGGTTTTAAATCAGGTTGCGTGCCAAACTCGGGCGGGGTTGGTGGCAGGTCCGTAAGAAAGGGGTCAGGGAAGGAATGGTGAGGATTGGGGGAAGTTAGTGTGGAAAAATTAGGTGCGTGAATATTGGGTGGGTTAGGGGGGTATCAGGAATAAATTTGGGGTCAAGACAAGTTTCCGAATCACAGATTTCGCCGACCACTGATTCTGAATCAGAGTCCTCAAAAAAATTATGGTCGGTAAGGGTATCTATTAACATTGTCTCCTCCACCATATTGGAAATTTCAGTATCTGAGTCCTCAAAGAAGTTATCATCATGGAATCTCCTGGAGGATTTAAAAATATCTAAAGTGATAGTTTGGCCTGCACAGTTGATATCCATTTTGCCTGTGTGGCAATTGATATTTGCCTTTGCAGTGGCCAAAAAGGGGCGTCCAAGGATTATTGGGGAGTCCAGTAATGATTCGGGTGCCTCAATGTCAAGAACCAGAAAGTCTGCAAGGAAGACACAATTCTGGACCTTGACTAAAACATCCTCGACAATCCCACAAGGTTTGATTGTAGATCGGTCAGCTAATTGCAGGGTAACCTCGATGGGTTTTAATTCACCAATCTAAAATTCTTCGAATAAACTTGTGGGAATAATATTAACTGAGGCACCAAGATCAAGGAGGGCGCGATTAAATGTATTGTCATCAATAATTACAGAAATTAAAGGCGCCCCTGGATCTTTCATCTTAGGAGGCAGCTTACTCTGTATGACCGAGCTTACTATCTCCGAAAGATGCACCTATCCTAGATTTTTGGCCTGCCTTTTAGGAGTACAAATCTCCTTCAAAAATTTAGCATAGGCAGGTATATATTTAATGGCATCTAGGAGAGGAATATTGATATGAACTTGCCCAAATAGCTCCATGAGTTCTTCTGTAGTGGGCTTAGATTTCTTTTTTTTGTTGGTGGTGGGGTAGAGAGCTTGTGGGAAAGGGACAGGAATCTTGTCTTGAGATTTTTGTTTTTCTTTTTCTTCCTGATGGGGAGGTGGGGAGTCAATTTGCACAGGTATCTTACCAGGTTCGTGTGAAGGCCCGGGGTCAGTGGTGGTTTTCCCACTCCTCAAAGTAACTGCATGTGCAGTCGGATTATTATTTGGAGGAGGTGGGGGGGCCTGTGATTGCAGAAACCTGGGCGGCTGCTGAAGTGGTGGATTAGGAGGAGGCTGATTTGGATAATGTGGATTTCTGCCCATATAATGGTTCCCTTGGTGATTAGGGTTGGGTATGGGTTGGGATGGAAGATGTCCTACAGGTCTTTGCATGGGAGTAACCCCAATCTGATTGTTCAGATTTCTGATGTTGTGGGTTACTTCCGTCATTTTTGTTTGCATATCCTGTAGGGTTCGCATCATCTGGGCATTGATGTCTTGTTGGGATGGCCCAGGATGGAAGTTTGGTTTCGACCCATACCCATTAAAGTGATATGGTTGGGAGGAAACTTGATTATTCCAGGAGTAGTTCGGGTAATTTTTCCAATTGGAAGAATTTTTAACGGGCTCCTGGATGGCAGAAATATTTTGAGTGGGGTTAAGATCTGGATAGTTGTAATTCCCTAGTGAATCATGGGCAACCTCAGAATAATCAGCAGGGGTAGTGTTGAGATTGTGCAAATTTTCTCTTCGTGGAAAGTTAGGTTGGGTTAGATGTGGGTGTGGAGCTTGAGTTGATGTGGCCAGTCTTTCCTCAATTTTATTTTGATTAATATGCATCTGGTCGAGTTTTTGAGCAATCAATTGAAGATCGTCTTAGGTGATAGGGATAGATTGAGTGCCTATTTCATGAACACCGAACTGCGGGTTTTGGGTTCTGCAAAATGTGTTCATGGAAGCTTGATTAAATGAGTTTTCACTCATTTCTTCGAACAGGTCATAGGCACTTTCTGCATCTTTATTTAAAAAGTTGCCGCCACACGAGGCATCGACAAAATGTCGGATTTGATCTTCTAATCCATGATAGAAGATTTGCACGAGCTGCCATAAAGGAATCTCGTGGTGCGGGCAACTTCTTAAAATGTCTTGAAATCTTTCCAAAGAATCATGGAAAGTTTCACCAGATTTTTGGTGAAAGGTCGTAATAGATCTTCGTAAGGAATTGGTACGACCTATGGGAAAGAATTTCTTGAGGAAGGCGCTCTTGAGTTGAGGCCATGTTGTGATGGGTCGGCCAATGGTCCTGAACCAATAAGCGGCCTTATCTTTAAGAGATAATGGAAAAAGCCGCATCAGCCATATGTCTTCTTGCACATTTTGGGAACGGGTTGTCTGTGCAAGAAGAGTTAGCTCTTCAAGGTGGCTGAAAGGGTCTTCCCTAGGAAGGCCATGAAAGTGTTTAATTAGGTTCAGGACTGCAGGCTTGATCTCAAAGTCCCCCTCCGATATGACCACCCCTAATCGTTCCTCATAATAAGACGGATCATAGAAATCTTTTAGAGGAACAACAGGCTGCTGATGGGGTGGTGGGTTTGGCCTTGGATTGGCTAGGTTTTGGATGTTCCTAGTCAATGTTTGTTGATTGGAATTTAATTTATTAATGTGATTGGCCATCAATTTTAAAAGATTAGGTAGGGGGTCTTGATGTTGTGTGTGGGCCAACTCAAGATTATGGAGCTCTAAGTGTGGGAAGTTACTGGTGGTTGGGTTTTGGGTGGAAGGGTTAGAATTAGGGTTAGTGGTGGGGTTAGAGGTAGACGTGGAAGGGTCAGTGGACCTATTTTGTTGTGTTTCCATTTTCTCAGGAGAAGAAGACAGAAAAAGTGGTCTTTTTGCGTGGGGGGCGAAATCAAATGTCCTTCCAAGTGCGGATTTTGAGATCGTCTCCCGTGCATAAAATAGAAGAACGGGAGGGGAGGAGAAGAGAAAGAGATGAGAGAAAGTGTGTAATTCAAACAAATAAAACTAGACCTAACTTAAATGTGACTCCCTAATAATAATCTAAGACTTGGTCTATATAGGAAATAAGTAGTCAATAGTGAATACCCGTTCTATCAACAAATCTAGCCAAGTTGCTTAAGGGGAGGTTTGGGCCCAAACGTTTCCCAAGGAAAACCCCAGGTGCTTGTACAAACCCGCGCCTGGTCGTTTGACACGGACCCTCAGCCTGAACACCAGATATAGATGACAGAATTGGTACTAACAAAGGAAAACTTAAGACCTAAATAGCAAGCCTAAGTTGATAAAGCCTTAGGGGTTAAGTTGCTACAAGTTTTAATTAGGTCTAGGATGCTATAGTGCACACGGAATGTGGAGGGCGTTTATTGGGATGTTGCCCTGTTATTTTGATTTTTTTTGTGTGTGTGCAGGAATTGGAGAGTGGCTCCAATGAAAATCAAGTTGTCATACAATTTTTTTGTATTTTTGTCTTTTAGGATTTGATTTAATTAAATGAGTTTTAGGGTTTTTCTCTTTAAGTTTTCAAGCAAGTTTGAAAGTTCACAATCAAAGGAAAGACAAGTTGTATGTGTGATTGTATATTTCCTTTTAATTGAGTCCCTAAAGAGAAAGAAAGAAACCCTAAGCCAATTATCCCTAAGACAGAAGTTTTACTACCAATGAATTATTTTTAGGCTTTCAGAATTAAGTAGTGGTTCAAACAAGTCAAACAACACCACTACTTTGAAGAAAATCAAACAAGAATTCCAAAAAAGATTTTTGTAAGATTTTAAGAATTTGTTTGATAATTATTTTAAATTTTTAATTGTACTGGTGTCAAAGTCCAGAAATGATACCCATGGGTATTGTGGACTTTTCAGTATTACCGCTGACCTCAGAAAATTTTTGTGATTTTATATGATGTGTAAAATTTCACAAGGATTCCAGAAAACTAAAATTCACAAAATTTGATGAGTATAAAAATTCTAAAAATTCGTGGACAGTAGAAAAATAGGAAGATTAAAGGGTGTGACCCCTCTGCAATCCACGAATTTTTAAAAATTAAATATAAATCTAATTGATCTGAAATTTGGAACAGATGTTCCAAACTTAATTGGGGATCACTCTATGAAATTTTATGATTTTAGGAGGCCTATGATGTTAGGAATCGATTTTTCAAATCCGGACAGAAATTTGGACCCGAAAAATAGAACACCAATACTTGCAATGGAGTTGTGTTAAAGAAGCATACAAGCAAACAATGGATTTTATAATGCACCACTCCACTTAATTAAGTTGTTTTCGATCCTGAAAGTCAAGTTTAATATATTTTTGGTAGTTCTACTTAATTATGTGACCAGAAAGAGGAACCAACCTGAATTTCGCGGGAAGAAAAGGAACTTTGAGCTCTCGCTTCCAGATTCCCGCCTTCCCGCTGTAGTTCCTGCACACACAAAAGAAAGAAAGAGAAGGGGATGAGATCCACTTTAAGAAAGATAAAATTAATTAATGCAAAGTGATAGCGAAATGCGCATGATTTGTAAAAGTGGGTTTTTAACGTCGTTGTAACACGCGAATCCGCTTTCACTTTTAAATTTATATCCTAGATAGGGGAGTATCTAGGGTCGTCCAAGGAGGCAAAAATTGCAA
Organism: Thalassia testudinum; assembly: GCA_037157565.1. Lineage (NCBI taxonomy): Eukaryota > Viridiplantae > Streptophyta > Magnoliopsida > Alismatales > Hydrocharitaceae > Thalassia > Thalassia testudinum. Next base: position 20,522,686 of record JAZHRO010000014.1, read on the forward strand.
AATTAATCCTCTTGCTTACAGATAGATCGCAACTTTCTTTTTGATATTTTTCAATATGTAATTTTTTTTTGTATTTTGAAAAGACGAGGGCAAACTGCAGATTGTAGCGAAAAGAACTAACACCTACAAATGATTAACTAAAATCTGAAAGATAGAATTATCTTCTTCCTAAGCTCACTCTAGGCAAGTGGAGGCCTAGGGTAATTAGGAAGAAGAGGTGAAACAAGTGCTAGAACCCAAACAAACAACTACAATAAAAAAAAGCTAAAAGAAGGTAATTTTGATTGAGTAGAATGAGTGTTCTTTTCAAGGACAAGTAGAGGAATGCTTCTACTAGAATTAAACAATCTAAAAGCAAGAAAAGAAACACAAATCCTCTTGTAACAATGGTGAAGGTTGTCTTCTTGCTCCAAGCCTAGCTGCTCCTTGGCTTGAAAAGAGGGCTTCCTTCTTCTCCTTCCTTGAGAGCTCCTCCGAGGTGGAAGCTACCACCTTTAATGCTCTCTCCAAAGGGGTGGGCGTGCACCACCCTCAAAAACTCCTCCAAGGTGGCGAGACCACCTTCAAGATCTCCTCCAAGATCTTCCTTGCTTGGCTTCTCCTTTGGCTGGTGTGACCCAAGAGAGAAGGGAAGAGGGGAAGGCACCAAGGGAACAGAATATCCCCTTAATCTTCTTCTTCTTCTTCTTTCTTGGACGTGGGCTTCTTGGTGGAATATGAGAGTGAAATTGCTAGCCAAGGATGACTTGAATGGTGGTGGGTAGTGGTCTTTTTATAGGGTAGGATGGGGGGTTAAGGTGCCCCTTGAAATGGAGGGCTAGGATGGAAGAATGGAGGTGGTTGGTGATCCTATGGCTAAGGAGAGTTGGCGCCAACCCAAGGGTGTTAAAGGGGGTAGTTATGGTGGTGTTGGTGTCTTTTGGTGGTGGAGAGACACCACCATGTTGGCGCCAACATGAGGTCGTCTAGAAGGGGGGTTAGGTGGATGGTGGAGATGAATTCAAGGGAAATTGTGTGGTGGAGATGAGGGGGGATTTTGGAGGGAAAAGTGGAGCCAATAAGGGGGTGGTTAGGGTAGTTTTTGGCGCCACTTTTAGGTGTCTTTTGGAGGTGGTGGGTAGGTTAGGTTGGTGCCAAGTATGTTAGCTTATGTGGAGCTTAGGTGGAGCTAGTTGGGTGGAGTTGTTAGGTGGGTTTTTGGGGTGGTACAAGCCAAGGAAGTTGGAGCATAGCTAAGCTAAGCTAAGCTAGCTTAGCTAATGGAGGAGTAGAGGAGAAGGTGTTGGAGCTAGAGTTTGGAGGGAGGAGCTGAGGAGGAGAAGTCTGGAGCTGAAATTGGAGCTGGCTGCTGCTGAAGAGGCTGGCATGGAGCTATTCTAGCTGGCTTAGCTTGCTAGTTCTTTGCTAGCTACTAAGCCGAGCTAAGGTAAGCTAGCTTCTACCATAATGAGCTAAGGTGAGCGGGGTCTGGTGCTCCCGGGGAGGGTCAAGCTGGTTGAGGCAGCTAAGGTAGCTTAGCTCAACTGAGTTGAGCTAAGTTGAGTCCCCGGGAGTTGGACTTGAGCTTCCTGAGTTGGGATGAGTTCTTCTTCAGCTGGCTGGAGTTGAGTGGAGCTGGATGTAGCTGGATCTGAGCTGGGGTGAACTCCTGTCAACTCAACTGAGCTAGCTAGAGCTCCCTGTGGACTAGTGGGAGCTGAGATGAGATAGACTCAGCTAAGTTGAGCTGGGGTCTGAGCTGACTTGAGCTGGGGTGAGCTAAGATGAACTCTCTTGAGCTGCCATTCAGCTGAGATTAGCTGAATGGAGCTGGGATGAGCTAATCCTTGTTCAAGTGAGCTAGGTTCCAGCTGCGGTGAGCTGGATCAAGCTGAGGTGAGCTGGATCAGGCTGAGTTCCAGCTAGTCTGGGCTTCTCCTTCACCATTTGCCTGCTTGAGTGCTAGGGTTTTAGGGATCTATATATCTGTACATCCCTAACACTCACAAAAACATATTAAAAAGACAATAAAAAATGCAATGCATGCCTAACGTATTTTATGCCTAAATGCAGCCCAAAAACCCATTTACGGAGTAAAATCTAAGAGCTAGGTTTGTTTTAATGCATAGGAATGATGATAAACTGGCGTTTATCACGGACGTGTTGAGCCTGACGTTTTAGTGGACCAGCCACTTCTTCCGGGCATTCAGGCCTAGGACCTCACTGATGTAAACATATTTATTAAGGGTAAAATGCCTATTCATGCATGTTCCTGGGCTTAGATTTGCATTTCATATTATAAATATTGCGTAGCATGCATCATTTTGCATTTAGAGTAGTATATAATTTAGGTTAATTACGCCCTTTTTGTGGTTAGGAGAGAAGGATATTTATTTCAGAGCCTCGGATTGACAATCCAACCGAACGGATCTGATCAAGACGATGATCGAAGTCCAATGCCTCTGAAATTGCCTCAGTCCCGTAGCACCATATGCAGTCCAAAGAAGATCAACGACCAAGGGACTAGGAGACATAATTTGGAGCTTCAAATGATAAATTCGACCACGTGGATGGATTCGGGTCGACGATCATAGCCTAATGGCGCAAAATCGACTCAATCCGACCTCTGTAGCAGCCCCTACAATAAGAAGAAGATGGATGGCCCAGACTGCACCACGTGGCACGGCCCAAGCCGCCAGCACATGCACGCAACATCGTACGCACGCAGCAGCCCGTGTGCACGCACTGGCACGCACGCGCGCTGCAAGGCAGGAGCGGCGCCAGCGCAACTTGAGGTGGACTATAGCAATGCATGAGCTGGACTTACAGCGACACTTACAGCTGTCAATAATTCATCACATGCCAGCAAAGCCAGCTGTGGGCACCAGCGGGCATGAGATAGTATGAGAGATAGTACAAGAGGAGCTCCACCCGCCTCCACGGGCGCCTCTCCCTGGAAACGTGGAGGGGGAGTCTTCTGTGGGACCACGAGACAGACGCAGCACTGGACGTGGGGAGGGGGTGGTCCTCCACCGCCCCAACCACACTCTGAGACTTCTGAGCACGAGCCCTCCCTGCCTGGAGGCGTTCCTGTTTCCCCACTTCAGCGACATTACGAGCTTTTCGGACAGTTCCGGAAGCTGAAGCCCCCCTCCTTCAAGGGGTATGAGGACCCAACTGAGGCGGAGGACTGGTTAGAGCAGATAGAGAAGCTGTTCGACACCCTTCGCCCCCCTGCGGAGTGCTGCATGGACTTTGCCACGTACTAGCTGGAGAGCGCGACACACAGGTGGTGGAGGGTGGTCAGAGGTCAGGAGGGGGCAGAGCCGACGTGGGACTGGTTTGTCACCCTCTCCTATGAGCAATACTTTCCACAGACGTGGCAAGATCAAAGGAGGCAGGAGTTCCACCTCTCTGACAGGGGACGATGACTTTCAGCACGTATCGTACGCATTTTCTGGAACTGTCTCGTTTTGCTGTGACAGCTGTGGCTACTGAGGAGGAGCGCCTGTGGAGGTTCACTGAGGGGCTCCAACCTGCCATTCGGGTGTATGTCAAACCACTAAAGCTGCCCATGTTCTCGAGAGTGGTGGAGGTAGCTATGACCTATGAGGGGACCAACCCAGCTGCACATGACACTAACAGCGGACGGAAGAGGCCCTACCAGCCAGACTACTCATAGGGCTGGCGAGAGAGGAGGCACGCGGTGCCCGCAGGAGAGCTGTCACGCTTTGAGGGGCTGTCAGTGGCCTTTGGGGGCCCCCGACAGGGGCTAGCTGCCATCACTGGACCCCCGCCCAACCGTCGGTAAGGACCTACCAAGGGCGGGAGTCGAGTTCCCCTCTGCTACCAGTGTGGCCAATCGGGCCACATCAGGAGGGACTGCCTGTCCAAAGCTAGAGGTCAGCAGATGCTCCCCGCACCGAGAACTAGAGGACGAGCAGGAGGCCGTGGCTCCCAGGCACGTGGGGGAGGACAGCAGTCGCGAGGAGGGTACCAGCCAGCGGCTACCCGTCCGACGTAGAGTGTGGCTGCTTCTTCCGCACTGAGAGCTGACAGGCATATCAACACCCTGACACACAAAGACGCCAGGGCTTCAGGTTCAGTGGTGGCAGGTATTGTTATAGTTTCCAGCAGATTAGTTTGCACACTTTTTGATTCCGGCACAACACACTCATTTGTTGGTGCTAGTTTTGCTGTCATTTTAGGACAGGACTGTGTTGTTAGAGGATCCTTTTATGATCAGAGGTTCGGGTGGTCAGCTGTTTGTAGTTGAGGAGGTTTATACAGACTGTGAGGTCAGTGTTGGGGGACACAGCCTCCCTGCTGATCTGATTGTGATACCGATGGAGGACTTTGGCGTGATTCTGGGGATGGATTGGTTGTCCGCTTACCATGCTTTGGTAGACTATTTTGAGAGGAATATCATCTTCTCCATACCGAAGATGCCTTCTTTTGAGTTTCACGGACAGCCGGTGGACGGACGCTTCAGGTGCATTTCTGCACTTCGGGCAACGAGACTTTTGGGCCAGGGGTGTGAGGGCTTTTTGGCTTGTGTAGTGGTAGAGCCCAGCCCCGTGGTAGACTTGTAGAGCATCCCGGTGGTTAGAGAGTACCCTGACGTGTTTCCAGAGGAGCTGCCAGGACTACCGCCTGAGCGTGAGATCGAGTTTGAGATCTCATTGTTACCGGGGACCAGTCCCATTTCTACAGTACCTTACAGGATGGCACCACTTGAGCTACGAGAGCTCAAGTTCCAGTTTCAGGACCTATTGGAGAAGGGCTTTATGAGGCCCAGTGCATCTCCGTGGGGAGCTCCGATGTTATTTATGAAAAAGAAGGATGGTACCCTACGCCTTTGTGTGGACTACAGACAACTGAATAGGGTCACCATCAAGAACAAGTATCCACTGCCGAGGATTGATGATTTGTTTGACCAGTTGCGAGGTGCCACGGTTTTCTCCAAGATAGATTTGAGGTCTGGCTACCACAAGTTGAGGATCAAGGAGACCGACATCTCCAAGACAGCTTTCCGCACCCGGTATGGACACTATGAGTTTTTGGTCATGCCGTTTGGGCCAACCAATGCCCCCGCTGCTTTCATGGATTTGATGAACCGGGTGTTCAAACCGTATCTGGATCAGTTTGTGGTAGTATTTATCGATGATGTGCTCATCTACTCATGGGATCAGGCGCAGCACGGACAACACTTGCGGACGGTTCTAGACACGTTGAGACGACATAGGCTGTATGCCAAATACAACAAGTGTGAGTTCTGGTTGAGGCTGGTGACCTTCTTAGGTCATGTGATTTCAGGGGATGGCTTGGCTGTGGATTCAACCAAGGTAGAGGCAGTGCTCAGGTAGGAGAGACCACGTACAGTGATAGAGATCCGCAATTTCCTGGGACTAGCAGGCTACTACCGACAGTTTATTAGGGGTTTCTCACAAATTGCACATCCTTTGACACAATTGACCCAGAAGGACGTGCCCTTTGCTTGGACAGATGTTTGTGAGGCATGTTTTTAGGAGTTGAAGGAGAGGCTAACTTTGGCTCCTGTGTTTACCATCCCAGACAGTAGTGGCGGTTTCGTTGTGTACACGGATGCTTCGTTGCAGGGGTTAGGGGGTGTGCTCATGCAGCGGGGTCACGTTGTCGCTTATGCTTCGCGGCAACTGAAGCCCCATGAGCATAGCTACCCTACTATGACTTAGTGCTAGCAGCTGTTGTCTTCACGCTGAAGACATGGAGGCACTACCTGTACGGTGAGACTTTTGAGATATTCACAGGTCATAAGAGCCTTAGGTATTTGTTTGATCAGAAGGAGCTTAACATGAGATAGAGACGTTGGTTAAAGCTCCTGAAGAACTATGACTACAGCATCTCCCACCATCCGGGGAAGGCCAACGTGGTCGCTGACGCCTTGAGCCAGAAGGCACCCGTCCACTTGGCCAGTTTACGGGCACAGAGTTGGAGGCTTATGGAGGAGTTGGGTAGTTGGCGACCCCTAGAGTTACCGGGGCACTGTGGAGTAGTGACGGTGACACGGCAGCCGAGACCAGAGCTGATAGACTGCATCATTATAGGACAAATGACAGACACGTACCTGCAATCGTTGTGAGATAGAGTAATGTCAGGGGACCTTGGAGACTTCTCCTTTACTGACGAGGTACTACGCATGAGAGGATGTTTGTGTGTTCCCAAGGACGAGGAGTTGCTGAGAGAGCTCCTGACTGAGGCAAACAGGTCCAGGTTCACCATACATCCCGGAAACATGAAGATGTATCATGATCTGAGACGTGATTTTGGTGGAGAGGGATGAAGTGGGATGTAGGTGAGTTCGTGCAGCAGTGTTTGGTGTGCCAGCAGGTGAAGGCCGAGCATCAGAGGCCTACAGGACCGTTGCAGCCACTTCCAGTGCCAGAGTGGAAGTGGGAGAGCATCACCATGGACTTGTTGGTGGACTTGCCAATTACCCAACGAGGACACGACGCAGTTTGGGTGATTGTAGACAGATTGATGAAGATGGCACATTTCTTGCCGATCAGAGTCACCTTGGGACCAGCGTAGAGAGATATATTCGTGACGTGGTACGTCTGTACGAAGTTCCACGTGAGATTGTATCCGACCGGGATACACATTTTACGTCCCAGTTTTGGGCTGAGTTTCAGTAGGCTTTGGGGATACGATTGAGGTTCAGCACGGCGTACCACCCTTAGACGGACAGACAGTCAGAGCGCACGATATAGACACTTGAGGACCTTTTGCCTGCCTATGTACTGGACTGGAGGGGCTCTTGGGTGGAGCACTTGCCCCTGGCAGAGTTTGTGATAAGTCGATTTTCGCTTTTGAATTATGTTATTAGATGATTTATCGTTTTAGCAATAAAGTGGTGGAAAACTGCTTAACAAAACAATTACAATAAAAATTACCACTCACAGAAGAGCGGGTCGTGTCCATAGGGAGGCAATGATGCAATAAAATCTTGATTATTTTGAATTCTTTCAATCAAGTGTGAAATCCATAGTCAAATCTAACATGAAATGCGATGGAAAGAAGATGCATAATAACTCAAAAATATAAGGGTAGATGTGCAATTTTTCCTCACTGAAATATTCAATAAATATGTGATGATTTTATGTAATTTCCAATTGACATGTGTTAGAGAAAATTTGCGCACATTTTAATCCCAAAACATGTGAATAACAATAACCACACAATTATCAGAAAGCATGAGTATGCAGTCACAATTTCACCATAATAAAATAATCATAAATTAAAATTGATTTTGGTGGCAATGGCATTCAAATGTAATTATTAATTAACATAAAAGCAGAGCATTTTACCTCTCTCCTCCTTATGCATGGGAGAGAGGTTCAATCTAGGAGTTACTCCTATGAGAGGTTGGTTGAAGCGAGGCCTTCATGGTGGTGGCAGCGGTGCGTCGTGAGATGGTCAGAGCCGACTTGCTGGAGGAGAGGAGTGGCAGTGGTGGAGAAGCTTGCTGCTGTTGTGCGTGCTGCAGGTGCAAGGAGAGCAGCCCGCGCCGGTGCTGGAGTGCTGCAGGCACGCAGAGGTGCAAGGCATGGGTGCTGGGCACTCTGCAGAGTGCATAGGCGCGCGTGGGCATGGTGGTGGCACCGGCTGCAAGTGCTGCAGGAAGCGCTGTAGGGTGCACTAGAGATGAAGTGAGGGTGCGCGGTGGGCTGTAGGTGCTGCTGGTGAAGGCACGCGTGGTGGGCTATAAGCACTGCTGGTGAAGGCGTGCGTAGGTAGATGTAGCTGGAGGGCACGCAGGCGGAGGTGCAGGCGCGTGCAGCTAGAGGGCGTGTGGGTAGAGGTGCGGGTGCGTGCAGCTGGAGGAGCACGCGCTCTGCGCGTATGGCTGGAGGCGATGGTGGGTCTGATGGAGCGGGGAGAAGGTGTTGGTGATGGCGCAGACGCGTGCAGTGGCTGAGGCACTACAGGGGATGTGGCATGGTCTAGAGGAGAGGCTGGTTGCGGTGGTGGTTGCTGGTGATGGCGGTGAGGGTGGTGATGTTGATTCCGGTGAGGCACGGTGATGGAGGCGTAGCCATCATGGACACATGCTCACGATGTTGACACAAGTCCACTGGCTTGGCGCGGCGAGCTGTCACCTCGTCGGCCCACGGTGTGGTGGAGCTCAGCCTTGGAGACCACGATGGTGGAATGGAGTACACGGTGGTGGAGTGGGGCGGTGTCTCACTGGTGAATGACAGCCTCCCTCTCTTCCTTATCCCCATCGAGGAGACCAGATCCACTTTTGGCGCTACTCCTTGATTGGGCTCTTCACTGCGGCAACTGGAGGAAGAAATGCAGCCGTTGCTCATAGAAGAAGAAAATAATAATAAAATATTATGATTATTTATATACAAACCCTCAACTTTTATGTTAACTTAAAATAATGCATGCAATGCACCTAATTTTTTAACTAATTAAATTAATGCAATTCTAAGTTAATTCTAAATGCATTTAAATATGAATGCAATGCATGAATTATGTAATTAAATCAGAAATATGAATTAATCTATTTACATCCTAATTTATGCTAAATAAATGTTAGAATTAACTTAATGTCTAGGCACTTAAATACTTAAATAGCCCACAAATATGGGCTAATCAAATACCCCCATGCCTAGTTTTTGCTAGTCCCTAGCAAAATCAAGCAAAACCTAGCACTCCAAGTAGACTAGCCAACCAAATCAGACTTCCTTTAGAAACATATTAAGTTCAGACTTTAGACCTAAGGTTCCAAAGTAGTTGTTAAGTTACAGACTAGGTCGGCTAAAGACGAGTTGCAGACACAAGTTTCTCTGATTTTTTACTCTACCCTAAGGTTTATTGATCCCTGAGATTAAAGCATCCGTGCATGTGCATTGGTCTGAGTTATTTGAATTAAAGGAAAAAGGATTTTCTTTTTTTGAATAATATATATATATATAATTTTTTTGTTTGATTCCTCTAAGTCTAACCTTAGATCAGCTATCAACAAGGTCTGTGTCGGATTCATTGTCCCCATCACCGTACCTTGAAGGATGCCTGGTTTTCGATGCTTCAAGATAGCACCGCCCATAGTGACCCCAAGAACTTCTAGCAATCGACACTTCGAGATAGTATCACCCATGGATTTCCAAAGCGAATTCCGGCCTGTGGCAATTGGCACTTCGAGATAGGGCCGCCCATGGTACCTGAACCGCACAATGCGCTTACATGCCCCCGGTAGGATGGATATCCTAAGAGACAAGCGTCGAGGAGGTAATATGTTATCATCGCATCCTCAAGGTGAGTATATACTCCACCTCGCCTGCGACAGGAACTCTTCCAATCAAATTGTGTTTTCAAGCTTGTCCTAAGTCAAAAATAAGGGAGCCAAATTTTCTTTTAAGAAAGGAATTAAGGTGATCACTTACTTACACAAGACCAAGTGTGTGTGAAATTTGGATGCTTAGGTTACAAGGACCCATAAACCAAAAGGCAGAATAAGACTCCAGGTACTACCTAGCCTTTTAACTCAATCCCTAGCTTTCCTTCCTCAACCTCTTGAGGAATGGTCCGCAACATAACTCCTACTTAAGTTTTTAAGTCCACAAAGGACCATAAAGGTCTAAAGCTAGTAGCTCACTTAGCTTCTAAAGTTTGACCCTAGAATTAACTTAGTCTAACCAAGAGTTCTGATTTGCTTAATAATGCAGGACCTAGCCATTTAAGCTCAAAACTTTTTTTTAAAATTTATTTTTATTTATTATTATTATTTAATGCAAATGTATGCAATGCAGAATGCTTTAATTAAATGCATGAATGCACTATGCTATGATATCCCCAAGTACACCCCCCCATGCCTAAAATCTGCAATGTCCTCATTGCATAGAAGGATATTACCTAGGTCAGAGATGGGATACCATTCTTTTATTAGCAGCTGAGTAGCCAAAGAACCTGCAAATCAAGTTCAAAGATCACAGAAATAAGCCTTAAAAATGAACAAAGTAATGCTGGCCTAGAAAATAGGTAACCTAGGATGTTGGCGAGCTAATGATGAATCCCGATAACCAATGCTCGCCCAACCAGGATGGGAATAAAATCTTCCCAGGTCACCATAAGAGGTACTAAAGGATAAACTAGCATAACAACCTCCAAAGGGGTAGGGGGAGGATGACAAGGATCCTCCAAAAGGAATAGGGAAGGAATGGTGCAGAGATAAACCCCCAGGGCAATGGACTGACTAAAGAAATCATCAATCCATACCCGATACTCCATTACAGGAAATATTGGTTTGTTAAGCCCCTCGGTCAGAATAAAAGTGAGTAAATCTCTAAGGCAAGGATCGTCTAGGGTGTCCAAGTTTCGAGGTTGTGGGATGGCCATAAGATCTAGGTTGGGTTTAATCAGCTTGGTGTCCATCCCTAACACTCTTTCCAAATCCTTAATTGCATCCCTAGCATTCCTTGCACTATCACCAGTATCTTACTGCACTTCATCAGGAGTAAAAATTTTGCCGTCAGACATAAGAGAATCAGAGGGTGACTTCGAATCAAATGAAGGCAGGTTGGAAGCAACAGATCTGGGGATTATCCTATCAATGTCATCCCTGGGTTCTTGTTCTTTACTTAAATCTTTCTCAGAGTCTAGAAGTGAATCCACATAAATCTTAGAAGTTGCTTCCAAATTTTCCATCATTTCATCATGAGGAGAAATATCATCAATGGGTGTGCTAAGGAAACCTAATTTAGTCAAATTTATGACATCCTCTGGGGCTAACTCTTCAAATAAGACATAATCACCCTTAGTGTCACTCCAAATCTTGAATGTAGGTTCCTCATATAATTCGTCATTGTCCTCATCATATGATTCATCATGTACCTGAGGTCTAGAATCATTTAATATCTCAGCAGATCCCCTAGGGTACTCTATCTGAGGTAAATGGTTTACACTAGTAACATCAGACTCCTCAAATAGGTCAATTTCTTAAGGGTTAGGTTTCCTAAGGGTGGGCTTGAGTTGCATCTCATGATCAGAAGGAAGGGTAGGATTAACAACTTGACTTCATCCCACTTCATTAAATGTCACGAAAATACTATCATTTGGGTCAAGGTCATCAATGGTACCATCATTCCCTTCTTTTGACTCCAATATAATTCAGGTGGATACTTAACCTTATCATCATCTTCCTTGGGTTTCCACCTTTCTTCATCCAATGCATAGCTACTTTCATATGTATCTTGCTCCCACTTAAGGCGTGGATCTCTCAAAGAAGTGTCATCTAACGAAGAGGTTTCAAAATCGATCCTCGAGAGGTAGCTATTCTCCCTTACATAATCCCCAAAATTTCCCTCCAACTTAAAGTGTAGCTCTCCCATGGGAGATGCATCAATTGTAGATGGGTGTACGTCATCCTCAATGGGGTAGATTGGGTGGCTAATTTCATCTCTTTCTTGTTGACCTGCTCTCGAAGATTCTCCTAACAATTCAATCATTTCATCTTGCATTTTCTGTATTTCCATCTTCAAGGAGGAGAGGTCATTTCTATCATGAGAGAAGTCAGGCTTAGGCTTATAGTACCCAGGAGTGTCTGTCCAACCATTATAATTATTCAGGGAGGGTGGGTTGGGTTTTTATATGGTGTGTAGGATATTGGGCAAAGCAAATCCCTCTCCTAGGTTCTGCTCACTGATTTAGGGCTTAACCAGGCCAATACTCCTATAATAGGAGTAAAATGGATCCCAATGATTGTCATTATGTCCATCAAAGGATGGACCATCTCGGTGTATGGGATCGAAGAGTGCAGAGTGGGGGTGAGGGTGTAGGCAAGATCTGAAAGGATGAAAATCAATGTGGTCCATTCTAACTCACACCTCAATCAGAATTCCCCAAGCAAAACACAATTCAAAAAGGACTTTTTAGGTCTTTCCCAATTTAGGCTTTTGATTTTAAGTCAGATTGCAGGTGATAATACAATTTGTTCAATCAATTTACATGCCTATTTTCGACCTATGGCTTGCCAAAGAAGACCTAGTTGGAGCTTAGGTGTTCTTCCCTAAATCTCAAATGGTAAAGCAACTCCGAAGATGGAAGATCGAGGTATGCAAGTAGGCCTAAGCCTTCCTTTGAAGCTGTGCTTTCGCGGTGCCTCTCAACTACCCCCAAAAATCTGTGATAGGGTATCCCCCTCTTTGGAGTTACAAAAACTTTGATCTCAAGTTCTAAACACTTCAGAATCCAACTATAGGAGGGCTCTTGTCCTAGTATTTCCAAACCTAAAGAGTGTCTAAAAGCGTGCCGTGGTGCAAGAGATAAAAGTGTGCATACACCACAAAAGATTTTGAATTTTGAATCTCACGCCAAGTTTGAAAATCAAATCCTTGGTTTTTAAAATGTCCCTCCTTTAATTAGTCCTTTTTCTAGAAAATATGTGACCACTTGTTAAATCTATTCAATATAGATTAGGTTGTCTTGAAATTGGTCCAAATGCATTTGCATGACAGGTAGAAATGCAAAGTTAGAAGTGCATACCTGATTCCAGCATTCTTCATGCAATATGCAAGACAAAGATTAGATCTAGATGCTGCTCATTCAATCCTAAATGATTCGACCTAAGGGCAAGCAGCTTCTAGCAGATAGCTCGTTTTCTTTATTTTATTTTTTATTTTTTAAACTACTTATGCACAAGCAAATTAAAGGGTAAACAATCTACAAAATAAATTAAAAACCTAAATCTAAAGAAAAGGGAACAGGATCTCAAAAATTTCCCAACACGGGCCTAAAACAAAATCGGGGAACAAATCCCTCAATTGTACCCTAGAACAAGGGTTTCAAACCAAATGTGCAATGAAAAATTAAGTCTAAAGTCTTAATCCTACTCTAATCAAATCAGTGACTAAATGTACAGAGATGATCGTCATATCCTTGTCCTTCCCATCCCTTGCAAGGTAGCTCGATCAATTTCTCCTCTGGTGACGTCAAGGTTCGCCTCTCACGATGGCTGGTGTGATTGCGAGTCGTAGAATGTGTGTCGTAGATCGTTGCACTCGCCTCTCTCTAATTCCTCGCACAAATTCCTCGCACAGAAAAGATAATAAATGGTCAGATCACTGTGCAATGAAAAATAATCAGAAATGAAATCAGGTGAAATTATTGCATCTGTTGCCTCCCTGGCAACGGTGCCATTTGATAAGCAGGTTTTCACTTTCGGATTATGTTATTAGATGATTTATCATTTTAGTAACAAAGTGGTGGAAAATCGCTTAACAAAACAATTACAATAAAAATTACCACTCACAGAAGAGCGGGTCATATCCACAAGGAGGCAATGATGCAATAAAATCTCGATTATTTCATATTCTTTCAATCAAGTGTGAAATTCATAGTCAAATATGACATGAAATGCAATGGAAAGAAGACGCACAATAACTCAAAAATATAAGGGTAGATGTGTAATTTTTCCTCATTGAAATATTCAATAAATATGTGATGATTTTATGTAATTTCCAATTGACATGTATTAGAGAAAATTTGCGCACATTTTAATCCCAAAACCAATGTTAAAACATGTGAATAACAATAACCACATAATTATCAAAAAGCATGAGTAAGCAGTCACAATTTCACCATAATAAAATAATCATAAATTAAAATTGATTTTGGTGGCAATGGCATTCAATTGTAATTATTAATTAACATAAAAACAGAGCATTTTACCTCTCTCCTCCTTATGCATGGGAGAGAGGTTCAATCGAGGAGTTACTCCTATAAGAGGTTGGCCGAAGCGAGGCCTTCGCGGTGGTGGCAACGATGCGTCCTGAGATGGCCGGAGCTGGCTTGTCGAAGGAGAGGAGTGGCAGCGGTGGAGAAGCCTAGTACTGTTGCACATGCTGCAGGCGCAAGGAGAGCAGCGTGCGCGGGTGCTGGAGTGCTGCAGGCACGCGGAGGCGTAGAGGCGTGGGCACTGGGCGCTCTGCAGAGCGCACAGGCGCGTGTGGGCGTGGTGGTGGTGTCGACTGCAGGTGCTGCAAGGAGTGTTGTGGGTGATGGCAAGGGCACATGCAGTGGCTGAGGCACTGCAGGGTGCACTGGAGATGAAGTGAGGGCGTGCAGTGGGCTGTAGGGCTGCTGGTGAAGGCACGCGCGGGCAGATGTAACTGGAGCGCACGCATGCGAAGGTGCGGACACGTGCAGCTGGAGGGCACACAGGAGGAGGTGCGGACGTGTGCAGCTAGAGGGCACACATGTGGAGGTGCAGGAGCGTGCAGCTGGAGGGGCACGTGCTCTGTGCGCGTGGCTGGAGGCGATGGTGGGTTTGATGGAGCGGGGAGAAGCTGTTGGTGATGGTGTGGGCACGTGCAGTGGCTGAGGCGCTGCAAGGGATGTGGCGTGGTCTAGAGGAGAGGCTGGCTGCGGTGGTGGTTGCTGGTGATGGCGGTGAGGGTGGTGATGTTGATTCTGGTGAGGCACGGTGATGGAGGTGTGGCCATCAGGGACACACTCCCATGGTGTTGGCACGAGTCCACCGGCTTGCCGCAGCAAGTTGTCACCTCGCCAGCCCACGGTGTCATGGAGCTTGGCCTTGGAGACCACGGTGGTGGAATGGAGTACACGGTGGTGGAGTGGGGCGGTGTCTCACTGGTGAATGGCAGCCTCCCTCTCTTCCTTATCCCCGTCGAGGAGACCAGATCCACTTTTGGCGTTACTCCTTGATTGGGCTCTTCACTGCGGCAGCTAAAGGAAGAAATGCAGCCGTTGCTCATAGAAGAAGAAAATAATAATAAAATATTATGGTTATTTATATACAAACCCTCACCTTTTATGTTAACTTAAAATAATGCATGCAATGCACCTAATTGGTTAACTAATTAAATAAATGCAATTCTAAGTTAATTCTAAATGCATTTAAATATGAATGCAATGCATGAATTATGTAATTAAATTAGAAATATGAATTAATCTATTTACATCCTAATTTATGCTAAATAAATGTTAGAATTAACTTAATGTCTAAGCATTTAAATACTTAAATAGCCCACAAATATGGGCTAATCAGTTTGCATATAATAACAGTTATCACTCGAGCATCGGCATGGCACCCTACGAGGCTCTATACGAATGGAGGTGTACTGCACCCTTGAGTTGGGTTGAGGTGGGCACCAAGTGGGTGGTTGGCCCCAGGCTGATTCGATAGAGTCAGGAGGTGGTTGAGTAGATTCACAAATGACTTCATACTGTCAGGAGTAGACAGAAGAGTTATGCCTATCGGAAGTGTAGAGAGCTGTAGTTCGAGGTTGGGGATCACGTCTTTCTATTCTTTTCGCCTATGAAGGGCCTGCAGCGTTTTGGGGTGAAAGGGAAGCTCGCGTCGAGGTTTGTGGGGCCCTTTGAGGTCCTGGAGCGGGTGGGACCCGTTGCTTACAGGCTTGCCCTTTCTCCTCAGCTTTTTAGTGTGCACGACATGTTTCACGTGTCCAACCTTATGAAGTACATCGTCGATCCCAGTCACATTTTGAGCCACAAGAGTGTCGAGGTGGGAGACGACCTGACCTACCCTGAGCGACCAGTGCAGATACTAGACAGAGCTATCCGAAGTTTAAGATGAAAGCAAGTACCCCTGGTGAAGGTCTTGTGGAGGAGCCAGAGGTACGAGGAGGCTACCAGGGAGCCAGAGGCAGCAATGCGAGAGTGGTACCCAGAGCTTTTTGAGGGTATGTCTTTTCGGACCGGCTTCGATCCTCTTTTAGTTTGTTATACGTATGTTGTTCTCTTTCCACACCCTAGCTAGCTCAAGTTTTGGGGATGAAACTTCCTTTAAGATTGTTATGATGTTAAGACCCATGCTATTTAAGCCTTTTAAGACATCTGGACTGTGGGTCAAACGTCTGGTCAGACGTCTGGACACCTTCCCAGACATTTGGAAATCAAAAATTTTATGTACGAGCTCGCGTCTGCGAGTGGGCTATGCGCAGACAGTACTCTCACTTTTCTTCCCTTTATTCTCTCTCTCCCCGCCTCTAGCAAACCCTAAACACTCGACCTTATAAAACCCCTTCCCCTCTCTCATTCTCCTCAAACCAGCCACCTTCCCCTCTTCTTCTCCACTCCAGTGAGAGAGCCAGCGCGAGCAAGAACAGCGGTGAGGAGGAGCGACGTGAGGAGAGGAGGAGGAGAGTGAGCTCGCAAGCTCGTGTGGGAGCTCGTCGAGAGCGCACGGCAGGAGCGGCGCACGTGTGACGAGGAGGAGTGATCGGGGAGAGCATCCCCGACCTTGCTGCAACCGGAGCTGCAGGCGATGAGGGGTGAGGCACGGCCACGTACAGCATGAGTGTAGCGGAAGCAGGTTCTGGTTCTGGGTTTTTCCCAAAATCAGACGTCTGGAGTAACGTCCAGACGACGGTGCAGACGTATGGAGGAAGTTCCAGAAGTCTGAGAGGGCTTTGCAAAGGTACGTCCTATTTGCGGATACGGCCATGCAGGCTGCTCCGCTGCTATCCTATTGCATGCCTTTTTGAGAAGATTTGGGGGATTTCATGCAAGATTCGCTTCGGGAAGGCGCGGGACATGCCCTCCCATGCATTTCAAATGTCTAGGCGACGTACCAGATGACTGGAAGCATTTCCAGACATCCGGATAGGTGGTCGGACATCTGAAGCTGGATCTAGATGGTCCAGAAGAGTTCCTGGTTGTCTGAGGATTGGCGCAGAGCTTGAGGTATGATACTGGACACTTTTAAGACGTCTGGAAGTGGTTCCAGACGTCTGATTTGAGTCAGAAACCCTATTTTTGACCTGTTTAAGTCCCATTTGAGGTCTGTTTTCCACAAATAAGATACCGATGTGTTCCTTGTGAGTTCCTCTACTTGTTAGAAGGCTTTCCATGCTGTTCTAATAGCTTCCTTGTGATTGTTCCCTATTATAGGACTTCATTCTGTTGCGGGTTTAGGGCTTGCTGAGGTACGTGAGAATGCCGTTCAAGCCCCCAATACTCCTGGATTTTCTGGTAGAGTGGCTTCTCCTAATTTAATTATAACCTAAATGCATGTGTGGAATGAATGATTAGAACCTAGGATATGGCATGAATCCTAGGACGAGAAACACTTGAAATGTCTGTATTGGATGATTGAATTACAGTCTTGAATGAGTAGATAGAATGATAATAATTGCTTGTAAATGAATAACAGCTGCCTGTGAAATATGAAGTACTTGTGCTAGCTAACTGTTGCATGTAAATTTCCTATTGTATACGTTAAATGACATAATACAAGCTGCACGTATATAAATTGAGAATGGTAATGTGAATGATGGAAATATGAGCTACCTGTGTATAACCTGTGCATGGAAATGTGAATGATAGCAATACATGCTACATATGTATAACCTAAGAATGGAAATAGAAATGATGAAACCTGGTATGGCATGGCATGAGGAATATGAGCATGAACCCTACGGGGAATTAGGAGTAGAGCTCCTGGAACTAAATGGAATGGATCTGGAAATGTGAGTGGGGAAGTGAGCTGGCCCTTGAGTACGGAGTACCAAGGAAAGTGACTGTTCCCCTGTTTAGTGCAGAGCGGAGCTTGCTTCCCCTGGGTTGGGACCCGAGGTTAGGATTGGCCACTCTGTACCGACTTCTTGGCCATCGCGTACACGGTACCGGGGAGAGCTACTAGTGTAGGGAGAGAGCTAACCACCCCACGGGGCCCGAGGTTCAGCTAGCCGCCCTACACCAACTTGTTAGGCCCACTAGGCAAACCAGGGTAGTCAGGCGAGGGTGCACGGACTGTGGAGGGGCGAGACCCCTGTTTGGTTCTTTGGGGCTAAACCCCTATTACTGTGAGGGCTAGGCCCTATACTGGTTCTGTGCTGTACTTTGGGTGCACCCCCTAACGGAAATGACTGACCGCATGCTAGTGCAAGGTAGCTACCCGTGCGCTTTTCGCGTGTGTCGTAGTCACCGTTGCGTCTGTCTGTGACCTTAGGGTGGTTGACTGGGTGTAGGATCACCACGGGAGACTCTCTCGGCCAAGAGAGCACCACGTGTGCCTTCTACTCTTCGAAAAAGACTGCAATCAAGATCGTTCCCACGAGGAACATTCGAGATCAAGAAAGAGACCTAAGAAATAACTAAGTGGTGAAAAGAAATAGTTAGTTAAAGAAAGTAATTGAAAAACAATAGCTACATGTCCACCTTTACTGCTTTAGTTAGTTGGTTCCACTCTACTCAGCGTTTGCTGACGTTGTGTACTCATAACCCCTTTTCAGGTCCAGGTGTTGAGCAGCCAGAGCCTATAGCTGCAGAGGGTGCTATGCCCAGTAAAGCCCAGTAGTTGTAGCTCTTTTGTTGTACTCGTTTGTAGTAGTGAGTAGACTCTTGTACTTTTATGTTTTGTACTTTTACGTTCTGTACTTTATGTTCCTATACCATGTTACTTTCTCATTGGACGACTGGATCTTGGGATCAGTCGAGTCGGTCGGATCTCGTGTCCTGTAGGGATTCGGGAATCGGGTCGTAACAGCATTCAACCATCACTTATCTCAAATAAACTAACAGTAGCTTGAATGCTACAGTGCTTTAGATGACAAGCTTAGCAATCAGACGTCTTAATGGAAGACAAGCACAAGCCTTCTCTTCTTGTTCAGAACCTCTTCTCCTTCTTTCTCTCTTAGAGGCACGACAACCTTCTTTTTTTCCTTTGTCTTTTAGTCTCTTCTTTCTTCTTCTTTGGCTTCTACCTTCCTTCACAGCACTGCTCTTCTTCTCTCTTATCCTCTTCACGCACAAGGGCTACAAACCCTTCGAATTTTTGCCAAGTCTCAGAATCTCTCTGAAGCAAAACCCCCTTAACCTTGCGCTCTCTCTCTCCTTTCCTTCCTCTCTTTCTCAACATCCAAGCATAATTGAGTAATCGGGCATGGGCGCACCTGGGTCCAGGGCTACCAACAGTAGGGTAGTAGCCGAGTAGTGATCAAGTTAGGCAGGTAATAAGGTTAAGAGCATTCTCCAGACCCATGTGCAGGTGTGTCACGGGCGAGGCATGCAGGGCAGGTGTGCGGGGGACCTCACCCAAATGTGTCGAGAAGATAAGCCCATAGCACAAAAACATAATAAGCGCTATCAGGCACCTTTCACTCATCGATGTTGGACTATCCCCACGCCTTCCTTCTAGCATGAAGCTGTAGTTGCTGCTTTGTTCAATTGGGTAGCTGTAGAATTTGGCACTCGCAATCAAAGACCTGGGAAAGGTCTTAAGCCTGGTTTGCAGCACCTGAAGGGTGCAACTGGGACGTTCGTTGCCTGGAGCTTGAAGAACGAGGTCAGAGATAAGCAACAGTGGTGGTGCTCCGGCGATAACCTGAAAAGAGTAACAGGGGCTCAAAGGCCCCAATCAAATAGTCCAGGAGTATTGCCAGACCACATGGATTGCAGTGGTGGTGGTTTAGTGGCGTGAGAGTGCGTTAGGTGGTGCGTTGGAGTCAGAGGAGGAGCATGAAGGTGGGTGAGTTCGGTGGGTGGTTAGGGTAGGCAAAAAGGAGAAATAGGAGAAGGCTTTTGGTCATGGTGGAACGACGGAGCTTTTGGAAGTGGAACGGAGTGGTTTGGTGGTCTGTTGTGGTGGCACGGGCATGTCGGAGCTCGGCCGTTCGTGGGGAAGACGGTAAGGGAGAATATGAACGGCGGACAAAATTGGGAAGTTGAGTACGGAAGGAAGTAGAGAGGAAGAGGGATCGAAGGAACCTAAAATTATGGACGAAGGAGGTAGGGCTGCATCAGCTGTGGTTGGCCGGCACCAAGCAAGAGGAATTCTCCGATGAAGGAGACGATGAGGAAGAAGGGGCTAGGGTGTCTATGAGTTGACTATCGAGAGGCGAATGGAGGAGAGGAGGAACGTATCACTCCCAATTTTTTCGTTGGGAGGACGTAGGACGACGGAGGAGGAGGCTCACTGGAGCTAGGGTGGAGATGGCCAGGGAAGGAGTTTGAAGAGGGTTTTTGGGCCAAAACCTAGCTAAGGAGTTCAGCTAGGCATCGTGGGACCTTATATAGGCCATAGGAAAGGGTTTAAGGCTTGGAGACCCAGCTTTCAACCTTGGAAGGCTTGTCGGAGAATGATGCCCACATTTCTCATGTGTTCACATGAGAGATTGGGAAAGAATTGGAGCTCACGAATAGGTTTGATTTGTAGAGAAATCTCTTAGGAATCTCCTTTCCAAATTTGGAAGAGATTAAGTGTGAAATCAGGGAGAAAAATCTAATTGAAGGTCGATGGAGTTGTAGGAGTAGGACATGGAGGAGGTGGGGACCGTTTTGCGAAGATGATGACAAAGATAGGGGCTTTTTGTAATAAATTCAAAAGTCGAGGGGTTATTTAGGAGATTAAGAGTTAAACTTGGATTAAAATGCAAACTAGGTCGAAATGATCTCAGATTGGGTCTAAATTTTGGTAAAAATCTAATTTGGATGCAAGGAAACCAATGGTGAAGTTAGATTTAGGTTTTAACCAAGTTTCACTGGGTAATTTATGCAAAAACCTAAATTAGGGTAATTGTCTGTCTGAGACTCTATTTTAGGTCAAATTAGGATCTAATGGTCAAATCAGGCATACCAAACCCTAGAGAATATTTTTCTATGAATTTTAGAGGATTTATGTGAATTTTATCCTAACCAGAACCTCAGTAGATTAAGCGGGTCTATTTTTAGGGTTTCAGATGCCATTTAATTCCTTAAATGGATGAAAATCCATTTCTGTCTGCATGAACTAACTTGTTAGACATTTAAGACCATTTGACCTTTGATTAACCCCTGAGAAATTCCATGATTGTTCTGCAATTGAGATAAGCTGCTAAAACTATAATTTTACCCCTGTTTTCTTATTTTTATCTCAGAATGGATTCATAGTGCATTAGGGCTCTCTGGCGATTATGTAGGAGCATTTATTCCTTGATTCCTTGATTACGATTAATTATAGCTATATATGACTGATGATGACATTATCATCACGTGCCTCACCTCTTCTATTGCATAGAAACATGTGCAATTGAACGTTAAATGCACGTCGGATCGTGAGTTCAGTCGCGAAGCGATCTCATTGCACCATGTGGTCTAACCTCTGCCCTCCGCTAGACATCCGAAGACCCTATTTCCTCCACACCCGATTCCATGCAAAGGGCAATTTGAACCAGTGCCTAATGACTCATTGAGAGAGTGCTAATCAACTCTCTACTCCCACTTATCGTTGCATTTTCATTTTTGTTAATGTGCACTTTCGGTCATTGGATGAATATCCAACGGTCGTGAGTCAGTCCTCATTAATGAAGTGCTAGTGGACGACCGACGTCGTGCGTTCGTGACCGTTGGATGGAGATACAATGGTCCTCAACATGCGGTGAAGGACCTTCACATATGGGGCGGTGGTGTGGGGGCAGCTGTGATGGCACCACATGGCACCATCATGGCTGTCCATCTTCTTTTCCTTGTATCTAGTGATGTAGACTTCCGATTGAGTTGATTTTTGTGCCATTAGACTGAGATCGTTAATCCAGATGCATCCATGTGGTTGGATCTTTCATTTGAGGCTTTGATCTTTGTCCTTTGGCTCCATGATCTTCATTCTTCTTTGGACTACACACAATGCTCTAGTTGTCTAATCGAGACGATTTTGGAAGCGTTGGACTCCCATCGTCATTCTAATCAGATCTGTTTGGTCTAATCTAACATCCACGGCTTCGAATCATCTGCAATTAAAATCATCTCTCATTAGTACATAAAATGATGATATTATCTATGCAGCCAATCAAACTAACCATTATGCAAATTACGATGCTTATGCATGCATTGTCCTTAAGTTATGCTAGAATCCAAGTTAATTCAGATGTTTTAGTTTGCATGATTGTTGTGCAATCAGAAACTTGATTTCATCTATATATCATTTTGAATTATTCTAGATAAATTTTTTATTATAATTGCTTATCTTTCTTGTGATTAGTGAGATTAAATTGATGTTCTTTGCTCCCTGTGTTCGGTCTCGAACTCTTTCTTAATCTGAGTTATAAATTGAAATGATTTGAGCACATTTGTCCTATACTACGACTCATTTCTTAAACTACGATGAATTTGCTTGAACAATATTGAATTTAAGTTTTCTGATTTAAGATTTAAGGTGTTCTATTTAGGTTTGTGGGTTTCTAGTTTCGATTGGAATAATGTATTGGATTTAGGGTATTTTGTTTTAGGTTAGGTTATAACTTCAGGGTTTAGTGTTTATGGTTTATGGGTTAGGGTTTAGGGTTTCTATAGATGAAGAGAATAATAAAAAGGTAGAGGATGAGAGCGGTGGAAATTGATTCTTATTGTTTAAAATTTATTTCAAAACTTAAATGTTTAATTATCAACTTTTAGTATTGTTGAGCGCATGAATCGCTACGCTAATGTGTTCGGTTTTGGAAAACCTGTCGTTGTAGCTTGAAAGCGAAGAATTCGTGTTCAACAAATAAAATTTATACCGAAATGAAAATTCCGGGTCGAACACAAGGAGGCGGACGTTTGATTTAAAAACTACACGTTTCGTTTTATTTGTCACAAAGTAATTCAATTTAAAACTATCTAATTATTTACAATAAATAGAAGAGAGAGAAAGTAAGAGAGAAAGAGAATATTACACAGAGAAATCAAAATGAGATGTAGAATAAACAAGGAATTTATCATTAAGGAGATTGTTCATTTTACTCTTACAACTACAAAGCATAAAACAATTACTCTAGAAAGCATTAAAAGAATGGAGGGAGAAATGTTCTCCTCGACGATTGCTTGGAGGATGAGCAAAACTACTCTAGAAAGCAGTAAATCTATACTAGAAAGCAGTAAAAAGAATAGGGAGAGAGAAATCCTCCTCGACGGTTGCTTGGAGGATGAGCCAGACGGGATGACGCTTGGACGAAGGGGAACGAAGCAGGACGAAGGAGGATGAAGCAGAAGAACGGGAACAGAGCAGCACGCCATCGTCGTCGCGGGATCCACTTCCGAAGCGGACGAAAATTTGGACTTTATATCGCGAGAAGCATCCCGGGTGTGGGACAAGCTTCTCTTGAGCTTTGGAGGGGTAGAGAAGAGAAGGAAGGGATGAGAATTTCATATGGAGGGGGTCTCCTTTTATAGTTGCAAGGAGTGGGGGCAAAATGGACATTACAACTTCAAAATAAAAAATGAGGGGTCTTTAGTGACGGATAAATCCGTCACTAAAGCCTCCTTCGTGGGCATCGTGGGCGGTTCGCGCGCGCAATGCCTGCGCATGTCCTCTGAGCCTTAGCCGTCCGATCGCAAGATCGGACGGCTTAAGTCACGCCTTCACCGGCTGCGCTGTGCGCCCTCCTGTGCGTACGATGCTGCGTGACGCCGTGCGTTCAATCGCGCGTGAACGCTATCAGGCGCGTGCGGCCGTCCGATCAAGATCCAACGCCCACCCGCGTTCAATCGCCCACTAGTTCCAGCCCTCTACTGTGGCTCGAACCCGCGCCCGCCGCTCGCGTAAGCTCGCTCGATCGCTACGCTACGAGGCGCGGATGGTCGAGCAGACGCTTTTAGGCGGGGCTGACCACAGCCGTTGGATCATGATCCAACGGCGGAGAGTGAGCGAGTACAGGGCCTTCAAGGATTCATGCGGCCGTTTGGGCGGCCAGGATGGCACCACATGGCACCATCTTGGCCGTCCATCTTCTGGAAGTTGTAGATGGTGCCACGGATGTCAGATTGAGTTGATTTTTGCGTCGTTGGGCTGCAATCGTCGATTCGAATTCATCTGTGTGGTCGGATTTTTCATTTGAAGAGTGGATTTACACCATCCTGGCTCTTGATCTTATAGGGTTCCCCGATCACTATCTGATGCTACGGATGTCTGATTAGGGCGATCTTGGAGTCGTTGAACTCTAATTGTCACCCTGATCACATCCATATAGTTGGATCTTTGATCCGAGGCCCCGATAAAATGTTTGCCCTATCCAAGCACATAAAAGGAGACAATTAACCTCCATTTTATTCAAACTACTCTAAATGCAAGATGATGCATGTTATGCAATATTTATGTCATGAAATGCAATCCTATGCTTAAGAACATGCATAAATAGACATCTTAAGTAGTGTAAATGTGTTTACATCAAGTATATATCATTTAGTTACACACACTTGAACAAATTTAGATGCAGTTAATGACTAACAATAGGAGCTCTAACCCCTAGAGTATAAGTTGTGAGAGAGATATAAATGTGTCAAAATACTCGCCCGTTCGAGAGTTAGGATTATGTTATATGGACAATGTGTTAGTGTATGTATACCTCAAATATATGCACGATGTGTTGTCTTTATAAGATACCGTAAGTCGTAATCAGCCTTAGTTCAAAGAGATCACAACTTAGGTGTTATTTGTTACATGTAAGCAGTGTTTGGTGTAATTTTGGTATCATCTTTCTGCTCTTCTCTTGTACAGTAACTAATTTTAGCTACATTCCTAAAGTGCCCTTAATTGCATGCTATTGGGAATGTAGTTAAGGTTAGTCTTGGGGGGTATACTGGAGAAGTGAGGGGAGATGCTGTCGAAATTTCTCCAAGCACTAGTTGCATGTAATAAGTAACATTGTGATCAAATCAATGATGGCTTATCAAGTGAAAATCTTCATCAAAATACATACATCATTCCTATATTTCTTTCTAACTTATGAGTGGTTAACTGCAAAATTTAGTTATCATGGATAAGTCGTGGATTGGTTTGAGGAGTTTGGATTATACTCAATATAAGAGTTGAGTTATTTCACTGTTGGATTGGGTCTTTCATGATGATAGGAAATAATATAAATGAGGAGAATAATTCTAGAAAATCTTTTATCCATGTAGGAATGTTTCAATGGATTTGTCCAGGATAGAAAGACTGTGTTCGAACACATGATCTGTAGTGGTTGGTGGCATCATTACATGAAGTGGACTACACATGGATTGGAACCGACATAGGACAACAGATGGAATACATTGGAGGTTGACGAATCTGATGATGATGTCGAGGGTGATCAAATTGATGAGATCTTAATTAAATAAGAGTAGCAGATCCTAAGATTGGGAATCAAGAAGAAACATTAAGAGGATGTGTTAGTTTTACAATGCAATGAAGGTAGCAGAGGATCCTATTGCTCTTGGAATCAATTCCATGAGTAGGTTGTCTTTCCATTTAAAATTATTTTAGATAAAAGTTATGTATAGAGCAACAACAAAATTACTGTCAGAGATACTTAAATTCATATGGGAGTTGTTCAATAATCCTGATGGTTCTCCGGAGTCTTGGTATGAAGTATGAGAAGATTTATGCATGTCCAAATGATTACGTGTTATATACGAATGAGTACGCTACTTTAACTTTATGTTCGAAATGTGGTCAAGAAAGGTATAGAGGAGAGAAGAAACAAGTTAGGAAGATTCTTCGATACTCTCCATTAATTCCAAGATTGTAGTAGTTGTTCATATCTACTAGAACTGCAACATGGATGACATGGTGATGGTAACACCATCATTTGCCACAACTATCTTGAATTATGCAGAATCAAAAGATAAATGCTACTGGATAATCGCCTAAGGACAGTAATTCCACTCAAATCCATTTCGAGAATAAAATAATAATCAGGGTTAATTAAAGGTCAAATGAGCATTAAAAACCAAGAAGTGGGTCAACACAGATGAAATAAGGTTTCATGCCCTTCGAGAACCAAAATAGTACACAAAACCCTGAATATTAGCCCTACTTGAATTAAAGAGGTTATGGCCAGGATAAAATTTATCTAAACCTTTCAAAATTCATAGAAAAATATTGTAAGAGGTTTAGTACCCTTGATTTAACTATCTAAACCCATTTTGACCTAGAATAGGTTTCAGATGGGATTTTGCCCTAATTTGGGCTTCTATGCAAATTACCTAGTCAAACGTGGTCAAAACTCAAATCCAGGTCCACCATTAGATTTTTTGAGTCTAAATTAGGTTAGAAGCAAAATTTAGTCCCAATCAAATTCTATCTTGACCTAGTTTGCAATTTAATCCCCAAAATCTCTATTTCTTACAACTAGACCCTTACTTTCGAATTTATGGCCCTAGTTTTCTTGTCTTCTTCACGTTTACATCCCTACCACCATTGATGAGTCAACCGACCCACAGTCGACTTTGACTCAACCTAATTCTTATCAAATCATCTCTAAATACTACCAAATTTGGTGGGATTGGAGTTTAGACCTTGAAGAATCATTTGCACGCAATCTTAGACCCTGATTCGAGGCAAAAAGACCATGCGAGCTCTCAAAAATTGTGGGTTTCTCTTGATTCCAAATCCGTCTCTTATGGCCTCCTTCCTTACTTTAGAGCACGGATTTGAGCTCTATAAATAGAACTCTAAGATTCTCATGTTTAGCAGTCCAGTCTAGGCCACAAAACATCTCCCTTCTCTCCCTCCGACCGCCTCCACCGCAACTCCAGTGAGATCCTCATATCCCCTTCATCACCCTCTACCACATACAATAGGTAGAGGGAATTTCTTCCTCAGCTTCCTCCGCTCCTTGCCAACCACAGTAGGAGCTTCCTCGACCCCTTCCTCCTCGTTGCTCCTCCACCAGTGGATTCATCTGCTCCAACGTTAGCCAATCATAGTCGATGCCAACTGCCCTCTTGATGGAAACACCATCATCAGCCATAACTAGCTCAATTTGATCTCATTACGTCATTAAATGCTCCTACATAACTACTAGAGAGTCCTAAGTCACTACATAATCATTCTGAGGGAAAGAGAAGAAACTAGGGTTAAAACTGTAATTTTACCATCATATCATGAATGCAGAATAACCACAGGTTTTCCCAAGGGTTAATTAAGGGTCAAATGGTCCTAACAGGCTAACAAGTGAGTTAGAACAAATAGAAAAGGGTTTTCGTGTGTTTAGAAAATTAATGACTTCTAAAACCCTAAAAATAGACCCGCTTAATTAACTTAGGTTTTGGCCAGGATAAATTTCACCTAAATCCTCTAACATTCATATAAAAATATTCTCTAGGGTTCGGTACCTTCAATTTGATCATCGGAACCCGTCTTGACCCAAAATAGTCTTAGACAGATATTTGCCCTAATTTGGGTTTTTGCATAAATTATCCAACCAAATGAGGTCAAAAACAAAATCCAACTTCACCATTGGATTCCTTATGTCCAAATTAGGTTTGTACCAAAATTTGAGGCCAATCTGAGATCATCTTGACCAAGTTTGCAATTTGGTCCTGTTTGATTCTTTTCTATCACACATATACACTTAACTTTCACAATCCTTACAAAAATACCCCTAACTTTGTCATCATTTTCACACATAGGTCCCCGTACCATTTTTGGAAGGTTAAACCTTCACCATCGAGTTTCGAGCGAGAATTTCTCTCTCGATTCTCAATCAATCTCTCCCAAATTTGAACCAAAGATTCCTTGGGAAGTTACCTTCCATTTAAGCCATTCCTTGGGCTTCAATTCTTTCCCGAAAGGTCATGCGAACCTTTCAAAGGTTCGAGTATCCTATTTTGCCAACACCTTCTAAGGTTGGAAGCTTCTTTCCAAGCTTGGAAGGGCTTCCTATGGCCTATAAAAGAACACCATCGCACGGCCAAGCTTTCCAGCTAGGTCTAAGGCCTTAAAACCCACTCCCTCGTCTTCTCCGGCCAACAACAACCGTAGCTCCGACGACCCTCTACCTCTCTCTCTCTCGAACCTCCAACGGACAAATTGAAGGCCCTATCCTTTTCCCCTCGTCCTCACGATCTTCCCCGGCCAAAGGGAGGTTATTCCTTCGTCTCGTTCGTTGTCGCCGCCTCACCGTCTTCTTCACCTTCTCTGGGTCCAGTCAGCCACGACCAGATCATTCCATCCTTCTCTCTCTTTTCTAAGACCCTCTATCTACTTCTCTCTCTACTTTCTTTTCCCTCACTCGCACTCAACTCTTGACCGTTGACCGCATCTCTCCCCCATCATCTTCCCCACGTCCGGCACGAACCCCGGCGAGCTCGCACCGGCACTACACTATACCAAACACAACACCACTAACTCCATTAGTTTCACCATGAACCACTGATCAAAAGCCCCAACTTTATTGGGACTTTTTATCAAGCACTCACCTCCCCGAACACAGCTCCCTCCGCTCGCCCATTCCATCACCGATAGCCACCCTTTGATCTTCACACACCCCTCTAACAACCACCACTGCATTCACCAACCTCCGACGACCCTGCTGAAAGAGTGATCTCCGTTTTTGTTTAAATCTTTATCATAAAATGATGTATCATTGTATTTAATTGCGTGGTAGAAAATCGCTTTTCAAAAACATTTTAATTGTCAGAATCTAACCACGAATAGTTAGGTCATCTCCACAGGGAGGAATTAGCCTATTTAAAATAATAAATAGTGTCACGTTTATTCAGGAAACTCAATAGATATGCATGCTACTTCGTGCTTTTCTTTTTCTCACCTAAATGCTTGTTTTAACCAATTAATCAAGAATGTAGGTGCTATTATGCAAATTCACCATAATATAATAACATGTAACATAGTGATCTCTATACTGGTAAGCACCGTAAATACTAATTTCTAAAACATAACTTGTTCTCCATAATCCATGCATTCAATCATTCATGTGATATACATACGTGCACATAATTTAGGTGAAGTAGAAGGAGGACTAAGCAATTTCACCGCAATAATGTAATGCATAAAATAAATGAATAGGAACTTCCGCAATGTCATTTAAGGTAAATATTAATGGACTAATCACTGTAGCAAAACAAGGGTTTTCGTTCTCTCACGCGCACGCGGAGGAGAAGGCACGGCTGGGGGTGCGGTGCTCGGAGTCGATCGGCTGGGATGTGGGCTACGTGTTGGTGGTCGTGTCATCGATGGAGGTGACCGGCGGCGGCCGGTCGGAGCGTTGAATGCCGTCGGTGGCGGCTTGCGCGCGGGAAGTGTAGGGTCGGCGGGAAGGGCTGCCACTAGTGTGGGCAGCCTTGTGAGGGTAAGGCGAAGTCGATGGCACTGTTGGAGTGAAGCTTCGTAGCACGTGGAGGTGGACAGCCGGCGATGAGTTCTTTTGGGGAAGAAGATGAGCAGTGGGATGGTTGCTGGCGCTGCGCGAGGGTGGCTTGCGCGCGAGCGGGTTGTGCGTGCTGCAGGGTGGTGCGCGACGCAGTTGCGCACTGCACTTGGCCACAAGGGCGCGGCTGGAGGTGCGGTGTCTGCGGGCACTGCAAGGTCGCTTGGGTGTGGCTGGGTTGTGCGGGCACTGTGGGGTGAAGGCGGGTAGAGAGCGCCTGCTGTTGAGGGTGCGCTGATGGTGCTTGGCTTGAAGGCGTGTGAGCGGGAGAGAAGGTGCGGGAGATGGCATGCGGGTGCTGCGGTCTGCTTGCAGGAAGGAGGCGCGCGGGCGTGTTGTGGGTAGGCTGATGGTGCGGTGCCTGCAAGCACTTGATGCGGCGGGGGCGGAAGGTGATGAGGGGCGCTGGAAGTTGGCAAGCGGGCAGGCACTTGCGGAGGGAAGTTGCAGGGCGCAGAGATCACTGTGCAAGCTTGAAACACAGAGTGCATTTGTTCCACAGTGGTGAGAGGGAGAAGATCCCCGCCAGGGGAGGAAGATCTACTCCATCCTCGGAGGACGCCGCCTCTTTTTGAACCCCATTCTCCTCCTTTTCCTTCGGCCGCAAGTCTCTCCAACTACTTGCGACGATCTCAAGTGGTTGGAACGATAGATAAGTACGGCCGGTTCCTCCATCAGACGTCTATATGGAGCATCAGACGTCTTAAAAAATATGATGCCGTGGATTTGCAATTAATAATTCCAGACGTCCAATCAAAGTCCCAGACGTCTTATATAAGTAAAAATTAACTCCTGATCTTGCACCTAACCTGCATTTATAAAATAAATTATATTATCATAAAGTATGCTATTAAATGTAAAAATTGAGGCATAAAATTAAATGCAGGTCAAGGTGAATTGCCATATAACCCTTAATTGATTAACAACTAAGAACAATTAATTAAATAGTACTTAAGCTAAATAATAGTTCACAAAAGTGGACTTATCACCTGCTGGGCTCTCTAACTGGGGCATTTAGCTCGTGTTTCCTTATTTGAGGTCCTGCCAATTTGTCGCCGCCGCCCTCATCTTCTCCAACCACGGCAGGGCTCCTCCAACCTTCAAACTCTCTACTGCAACTTCTGCTCAACATGGCTCTAAGTCTTGAGGCCTCCCAAGCACTCAATTAAAGTAGCACGCATCTGCAGCTATGCTAATTAGCAAAGTAACTTTAGCCGCTGTGGTCGTGCAAAGAAGGGTGGGACTTTAGGCCCACCTCAGTAGCTGACAAAGCGGCATAGGCACATAAATTGAATTCTTGCTACAGCCTGTTTGCCTCAGTAGCATGGGGTGAGGTCCCCTTGCATGTGCCCATGCACGCCCTCGCCCGTGCTCACACCCCACAGGTCTAGGCTTGGTTCGATTACCCGGATACCCAGGTCTGGTCTGGTTTGCTGGTTTTCAGAGAGGAAGAAGAGAAAAAGAGAGGAGAGGGGGGGTTTTGCTCTGCCGCCCTCCTCTTGACTCTTGTGAGATCTGAAGAGGCCTTTGCCTTTGCTGGTGTGCTAAGTCCTATGTTGTGCCTTCTCTGAAACTAAATTAAGAAGAAGAGAAGGAAGAAGAAGAAGAAGAGCAGAAAGAGAAGAGAGAAGCCTCTCCCTGAGGCTTGAAGAATTTAAAGAAGAAGAGGCCTTTGCCTCCGTTAAGGTGTCTGAGCCTTAATCTGTCGTTTGATATCTGATACCTTGGCTCTGTTGGTTAAAATTGAGTTGTGCTTGGGTTATCTGATCTGTTACTTTCAGTAGCTTGCTAAACATTGTAGGGTAATTTGGTGATTCAAATCACCATTTTACCTTCTCTTCTTTTTGGTTTATTGACATTGAATCTCATTTATATATCTTTATTGATTGCAAATTCTTACATCTTTAATTGTGATCTTGAGTTTCAAATTGCCATATTGTTCCCTGTGTCCAACCTCGGATTTCACTCGAGTAATAAATTTTATATGTTTTCGCATTGATTCGAGCTATATTGCAACGCAATGATTTTGAAACCCATTTCTGAGCAACTAACATTTTGGCACCGTTGCTGGGGAGCAACGCAAAATTTAGATCTCTTGATTGCAATATCTGAATTGGTACTAACTTGCTCTATCTCTCTTTACTGTGATCTATTTCAGACACTCATTGAAGGAAGCTCAGCCGCACATCAACCACTCCAGGGGTAGGTAAACTCCATCTACCCTCTTCTAAGCCTTTGATTCTGAAAAACTAAAAAAGGAAAAAAATCAATTAGGGCTACTTGCATTATAACTTAAATTAATCATCAAGTTGCCCGATTTGATACATTCTATTTAGAGAACATCCAAACCCTGATTTGTGCGCCTACTTAAAGTTTAAGGAATCTAGGACTATCACCTTCTTTCTTGAGCCCTAAGTACCACATTTGGACAAATTAAATTGGACCAATCAAAGCCAATTAAGATTTCCAGTTTAGGGTTTTAGAGAAACATTTGCTTAATCAAGAATTAATCTTCCTAAACAATGTGTGCCTAAGGCTTGATTGAATTGATCTATACAAGCAAAACCTAAAATCAGAATCTTAATCTCATTTAAACACTAAAAGAGGGACCTAAATTTCTCAAAGGACAAAACAGGTGATGTTGACCCACCTTGTTGGATTAACCAATCTTCAAATTTGGTCACTTTGCACAAAAACATCCTTTAAAGTTCAAGTGAAATCATAAGAACCCTTGCTCTTAATTAAAAACTGGTAGACTTAAAAAAGTCAAGTCCCCATTCTGGTCTACTTGGATCATCAATGACAAGAGAGGTCGAGTGGGGGAAACCTTATAACTCGTGGGGGCACTTTACCGTGTAGGGGTATTTGCAAGACTCTCCCTCTCTGGCTACCCAAGTAATTCTCAGGTGGACAGCTCTCTGACTAAGGGGTATCATCCACCCCGAACCTCTATAGTCATCCAAAATTTTTGGGTATCTTGATTGGGTCCATCACATCTACCGCTCATCTACTCCATCTGTGCATGTTTGGGAGGAGGTCACTAAGACCATCCTTGAGGCCTCCATTAGCTACTCATTCTTGTCAAGGCCAAGCCTCAACCTCCTTATTTGTGCAACAACCCAACTTGATCGATATCTCTTCTAATTCATCTGAACCTAATTCTCCTTCATCCATCATCATGGAGCAACCAGCAGAAGAAAACAATCTTGAAAATCATCTTTAGCACCTCAATGATCTATTCCAAGCCTCTGTGAACCCATCGCAGCGTCCTATGATGCAAGATCACTATAATCCCACTGCGGTGGCAATCGAACCTCGAGTTCAAATCCCCGCTGGAGGTCATGATACTGAACTCAAGCCCAACATGATTCGTGCTATTCCCAAATTCCATGGGCATAATTCCGAGGATCCTTTCCAGCATATCAAGCAACTCAAGCATCTAGCCCAGACCTTCGGGTCAGAAGCTCGAAAATGGGATGTCTTACTCATGAAAATGTTCTCCTTCTCTCTCATGGATAAGGCTGCTCACTGGTACCAAACCCAAACGTGTGTCCAATCAACACTTGGGCGAAACTTCAATCTGAGTTTCTAAGAAAGCTCTTCCTTGTTGGTCGGACAAATGCTTTACGACACCAGATCACGCATTTCACGCAGCAAGCAGGCAAACTGCTTCACGAGGCATGGGATCATTTTCTGGATCTCATACAAAAGTGCTCCCACCACAGAGTGCCTAAATGGGAACAAGTCCAGTCTTTTTACTAGGGACTCCATGAGGATATTCGATTATTCATTAATGCAACCTGTGGAGGAAACATCATGGGTCAACACGAAGACACCGTGTGGGAGATTCTCGAGAATGTGTGAGAACTCCATCAATAATGAATCCATGGACATGTTCTACCGGTTGAATGCCCATGCATTGATGAATCCAAAGGAAGCACATGAGATGCAGGGCCTGTCATCTTCCGTCGACTTGGAACTGATGGCCAATCACCTAGACAAGGTCTCTATTATTGAGAAGAAGGTCGATGAGCTAACTCGACACTTGCAGTGAGCCACCTCTGCACAAAACCTCTTCGCGCAATCGCCCTCTGGTAGGGAGGCTGTGCATAACATCTATCACCAATCTTCTCAAAGGATGGACTCGTATTCAGCCCCATCTGATTCAGGAATCTTAGGAAACTCTGGACCCACCTATTCTAGTTGGGGGAACTCTAAACCCTCATATTCTGACTTTTCTGAGGCTCCTTAGACCTGCAAGGACCTCAATGGCATTCAGAATGATCCACTCTCAAACACCTACAACCCTGGATGGCATAATCATCCTAATTTCACGTGGTCATGGAGCAACCAAAATTAGAGAACCCACTATCAGCCCCAACCACAAGCTCTTCGTCCATATCAGCCGCCTCAGCCTTAGCCTAATCCAACTTATCAATCTGGGCTGACTCATGCAGATCAAATGACTCTTATCCTTTAGACTTTGGCTGACGTTTAGGAAACGAATGCGGCTATGCAAAAACAACACAAAGATGAAATCACAGAGGTTTGTAATCAACTTGCTCAGATGGCAAATCCCTGCCAACCTGGTGCACTTCCTTCCCAACCTTTGCCAAACCCTAACAACATGTTGACCCAAAAACACATTATAAACCAAATCCAAGGCCAAACATATTATACCCAACCTAGTCCAGTGACTCATACCTGTGTATTCTCTCCTTCCACCTCAGAACACACCATCACTTACCCAACACCACCCCCATAGCAACAGCAAGGTCTGAGTTTTTCCTATACACCTCCCCACCATGATTATGCTATGATCACTGTTATAAAAGAACAACAACCCATCCCTAGCCAATCTATTCCCTTATCCCAGGTCATATCTCACCTCCACACTAAAGGATTGTCAGGAAATGATATAACAGGACCTTTGAGGAATGCACAAGTCACGATTCCACTACTGGATATCCTCACTCTCAACTCAACCCACGAAAAAGATGGAAGGACAAACACCAAGAAAGATAGTACTATCTGAAAATATCAGTGCCATAATCAAAAATAGCCTAACCCCTTAGAAATCTGATCCAGGCACCCCACTAATTTCTTGTAATATCGATGATACAAACTTCAAGCGGGCTGTGTTAGACTTGGGCACCTTAGTCAACCTCATCCGTACCAACCTATTTGAAAAATTACCGATTGGACAGCTAAAACCCGCTCATGCCACTTTACAACTAGCTGATTGAACCCTGATCACACCAATTGGGATGACAGAGGATGTGGTAATTAAAATTAAGGATTTCAGCTACCTAGTAGATTTCCTAATTCTTGACATGGAGACGCCACAACAAATGCAGGATATGCCCGTGATTTTGGGAAGACCATTCTTGGCCACTACGAAAGCCATATTCAATTGCGAATTAGTGCATATGACAATTGCCTCCAGAGATCAACATGCTGAGATGAATATTTTTGAGACAGTAAAAGAAAATGCCTGACAGAACAACTAGGTTTTATAGAAGATCTCATGACCATATCCTTAGTAGGAAACCTAGAACCTGAATTGGAAACTTTTCATATCCTAGATGATGATCTAGTCAAGCATAATGATATGTGCACAATGGAGGTTTTCACATTTGAACTTGAAGATATACCCAGAAATGTTGGGAAACATGGTGACAAACCAGATTCAGAGACCATGGACATGGGGACTTTTTGTTTTGAGGACCACCAGGAATCAAAATTGGATGATATTGAGAGTGACCTTCACCCAGAATATGAATCCTTTATAGATTTCAAGTTTTATGATTCAAAAGGCACTCTCCAAGCATTCACTTTTTGGGATGAAGATTATAGGGAAAATTCATTTGAAGACCTAATCTATGAGTCATTTCTTGAGGAGATAATCTCAAACCCGAAATAAAAGAATCACAATGACTAATCAGATATTTATTTAATAGGCCATAGAGCACGAGAGGAACCACACATCTGGGGTACACTAACTAGACCCATTTCAATTAAGCCTTGGAATCACCATAACCCTACTACAAAATCCCATGATCACTATACCTTCCAAATGTTCCCTCCGCAAAAACTCAAGAAAGATCATACAGAAATGAATCAGCCTGGCCTATATCATAGATATTCTGGAATGACTCTCCATCATGCTTTGATACTCATCTGTGGCCATCCAATTCTCATCCATCATGATCATATCATTCATGCAGTCAATCCATTCTACTTAAGCATATTACACCCGGCTGATGGCGTTAAACTCAGCGCTTAACGAGAGGCAACCCATCATCTTTTTGAAAAACCTGAAACCCTTCTTGACACATCTTATGCTGAACTCGTTTTGCACTTTAGGGTTCGTCCATTAGAATAGCCGACTCCACCTCTGGTACTTGTACCCGAGCTTGAAATCGTCTGCAACAGCCACCCCAACTCATCCACCCACCCAAAACCTTTTCTAATGTACGATCTAAGCTGAACTCAAACCTACCTAATTTACAACGAGGACATTGCAAATCGTAGGTATGGGGAGGTATTAAAGTGTAAAATGCTGTAAGAATCACTTCATAAGAAGAAAGGGTTTCATAAAAAAAAAATTACATATTCCAAAAACCAAAAAAATAAAAAATTGAAAAAATACAAAAAATGGAGAAGGGAGGAAATTTTGAAAGATCAATTTGCATATCATTTTTTAGGAGAAAAGGAGAGGTGATATAAATGTCAAAAAGGAGCACAATTTAAAAAAGAAAAAAAGAGATAGTCATTAGTAAAAGATTAAGGAATCTACTTGGTTCTAAACCAAATCAAAAAGAAAGAAATAAAAGAAATAAAAGTGCTAAGAGACAAAAAGAGATTAGTATGAATGCTGATCTTAGGCCTCTTGGGCTGTGATTTTAAGCTTAAAAATTCAAGTATCTGTTAAGATTTGGATAGTCCTCAAGAGGTTGGGGAAAATGCAAAGCTTAAGGATTATTCAGCCTCGTTAACTGACCTTTAGTTTGCGAGACTTGGTAACCTAAGCACCCCAATCCACACACATTCTAGTTCAGTGCACTTAATTATCAAAATCATGCAAATGCGTTAAATCTGTTCTGAAAAAGCTACCTAGATTAGGAGCGGTCGATCAACACAAGTTGATTTGGAAGAGTTCCCGGTACATAGAGGTGGGAAATTCCTCTCGAAGATGCGCAATAACATACCATCTCCTCGGTGCTTATCTCCTAGGATATCTAAATATCTTATCGGGGGCATGTAAGCACCTTGTGCTGGTTCAGATGCCATGGGCGGCAATATCACGAAATGACGATTGTCAAGGTCTGAATTTAGCTATAGAACGCCATGGGCGGGATTATCCGGAAATCTCGAAAGCCAGGGTTCTGGGGGTTACCATGGGCGGTGCTATCTCAAAGCATCAATTGCTAGGGACCCTGTGAGAATTGATGGTGGGAGCTAGGAATCCGATATAGACTGTGTTGTAAAGCCAATTCGAAGGTAAAAATAAAGGAAGAAAAGAGAGAGAAAACTCTCCAAAAATTAAAGAAAAATCTTCTGTCTCTCTCTTACAAAAATGCACTACAAATTGAACCTAAAACTGGGCTAAAACATGTTACAAGCACGGGTTCTTTAACTGCAGAGTTCAATGAACCTTAGGTTAGTTTTTGTGGGCCTCAGAAACCTTCGTGGCAGACTGAGGCTAGAGCTGGTCAGGCCCGGATCTTGGTTGGCACTTGAGTACCTCTAGGCCTACTATCGGCATTCTGATCTAATCTACAAAAGAAAGCACACATCAGAGATCTGAACATGTGGTCTAGAATTTAAGTTAATTCCATGAGATTTTTCTAAAAGACTAGTAAAAGCTAGGCATGGGGGTATGATGGGAACACCATCATGGGCCATAACTAGCTCAATTTGATCTGATTAAGTCATTAAATGCTCCTACATAACCACTAGAGAGCCCTAAGTCATTGCATAATCATTCTGAGGGAAAGACATGAAACTAAGATTAAAACTACAATTTTACCATCATATCATGAATGCAGAATAACCACAGGTTTTTCCAAGGGTTAATTAAGGGTCAAATGATCCTAAAAGGCTAACAAGTAGGTTAGAACAGACAGAAAAGGATTTTCGCGTGCTTTGAGAATTAAATGACTTCTAAAACCCTAAAACCTGACCCACTTAATTAACTAAGGTTAAGGTCAAGATAAAATTCACCTAAACCCTCTAAAATCCATATAAAAATATTCTTTAGGGTTTGGTACTTCAATTTGATTATCAGAACCCATCTTGACCCAAAACAGTCTCAGATAGTCATTTGCCTAAATTTAAGTTTTGCATAAATTACCTAGTCAAACATGGTCAAAATCAAAATCTAACTTCACCATTAGATTCCTTAGGTCTAAATTAGGTTTATACCAAAATTTGGGCCTAATCTGAGATCATCTTGACTTAGTTTGCAATTTGATCCTGTCTGATTCTTTTCTATCACACATATGCCCTTAACTTTCAAAATCCTTACAAAAAGGCCACTAACTTTGTCATCATTTTCACAAATAGGTCCCCACACCATTTTTGGAAGGTTAAACCTTCACCGTTGAGTTTCAAGCGAGGATTTCTCGCTCGATTCTCAATCAATCTCTTCCAAATTTCAACCGAAGATTTCTTGCGAAGTTACCTTCCATTTGAGCCATTCCTTGGGCTCCAATTCTTTCCCAAAAGGTCATGCAAACCTTTCAAAGGTTCCGGTATCCTATCTCACAAAAATCTTCCAAGCTTGGAAGCTTCTTTCCAATCTTGGAAGGGCTTCCTATGGCTTATAAAAGAAACACCATCGCACGACAAAGCTTTCTAGCTAGGTTTAAGGCCTTAAAACCCAATCCCTCATTTTCTTCGGCAAACAACAATCGTAGCTCTGGTGACCCTCTACCTCTCTCTCTCTCAGACCTCTAACGGACAAATTGAAGGCCCTATCTTCTTCCCCTCATCCTCGCGATCTTCCCCGGCCAAAGGGAGGTCATTCCTTCGTCTCATTCGTCGTTGTAGCCTCGTCATCTTCACCTTTTCAGAGTCCGATCATCCACAACTGGACCATTCCAGCCTTCTCTCTCTTTTCTAAGACCCTCTATCTACTTCTCTCTCTCTCTACTTTCTTTTCCCTCACTCGCACTCAACTCTCCACCGTTGACCGCATTCTCCCCCATCATCTTCCCCACGTCTGGCATGAGCTCCAATGAGCTTGCACCGGCACTACACTATACCAAACACAACACCACTGCCTCCATTATTTTTGCCATAAACCACTGATCAGAAGCCCCAACTTTATTAGGACTTTTTATCAAGCACTCACCTCCTCGAACACAACTCCCTCCGCTCGCCCTTTCCGTCATTGACAGCCACCCTCTGACCTTCACACACCCTCTAACCACCACTACTGCATTCACCAACCTCTGGCGACCCTACTGAGTGCTCTAACTAGGGCATTTATCCCGTGTTTTCTTATTTCAGGTCCCGCCGATTTGCCGTCGATGCCTTCATCTTCTCCGACCACGGCAGGGCTCCTTCAACCTTCAAACTCCCTACTGCAACTTCCGCTCGACATGGCTTCAAGTCTTGAGGCCTCCCAAGCACTCAATTAAAGCAGCACGCATCAGCAGCGGCGCCAATTAGTGAAACAACTTCAGTTGCTGCGGTTGCGTGAAGAAGGGTGGGACTTTAGTCCTACCTCGGTAGTTGACGAAGCGACACAGGCGCATAAATTGAATTCTTGCTACATGTTGTTTGCCTCAATAGCATGGGGTAAGGTCCCCTCACACGTGCCCACACACGCCCTCGCCTGCACTTACGCCTTGTGGTTCTGGGCTTGGTCTGACTACCCGAATACCCAGGTCTGGTCTAGTTTGCTAGTTTTGAGAGAGGAAGAAGAGAAAAAGAGAGGAGAAGGGGGGTTTTGCTCTTCCGCCCTCCTCTTGACTCTTGTGAGATCTAAAGAGGCCTTTACCTTGGCTGGTGTGCTAAGTCCTGTGTTGCGCCTTCTCTGAAACTAAAGGAAGAAGAAGAAAAGAAGAAAAGGAAGAATAAGAAGAGAAGAAAGAGATGAGAGAAGCCTCTCCCTGAGGCTTGAAGAATTTGAAGAAGAGGCCTTTGCCTTTGTCAAGGCATCTGAGCCTAAATCTGTCGTTTGATATCTAATACCTTGGCTTTGTTGGTTAAAATTGAGTTGTACTTGGCTTATCTGATCTATTATTTTGAGTTGCTTGCTAAACATTGTAGGGTAATTTGGTGATTCAAATCACCATTTTACCATCTCTTCTTTTTGCATTATTGACATTGAATCTCATTTATATATCTTTATTGACTGCAAATTCTTACATCTTTAATTGTGATCTTGAGTTTTAAATTGTCATATTGCTCCCTACGTTCAACCTCGAATTTCATTCGAGTAATAAATTTTAAATGTTTTGGCACGGATTTGAGCTATACTGCAACGCGACGATTTTAAAACCTATTTCTGAGCGACTAACACCTCCTTTCATCCTTAATTTAGGTTCCTTCTCTCCCTCTCTTACTATAGCTTAGGTTCCAACCCCTAGTTCCCTATTTTGATTGCTGTCCACTGCCTCCCCCATATCTTCTCCATCGATGGTCACGCTTCCGGCGAGGCCACCACCCTACTACACACTATAAATCACCATGCTACCACCTCCACGAGCACCACCTCATCTCACTCATCAAAAGCCCTCAACAAATACCACCTTCCAGCCACCCTTCCGCTCTGCCAAACAACACCTCCTCCACTCACCTTCTCCGCCTTCGATAGCCCACTGCCGGCCATCCCACACCCTAATTCCATCACCGCTATCCTCGCCATGACTCAATGAAGCTTTTGAACGATCTAATTGGGGCAATAACCCCATATTCGTGGATTTCACTTCACGATCAAAGCTCCGCCATCGCCGTTGTCACCTCTATCTCCAACCACCGTGCTCCGTTCATCTCTAGCCATGACTCCACATCGAATAGCTACGGTTTGATCTCTTGAGGACATCGGCATCACCAATCGAGCAAAAGTGAGACAACAGCAGCAATTACATTCCCTTCCATCATCAACTACGCGCAAAGGAATGCGAAGATTTTAGTCCTACATCATAGTGGACAGATTCAATGCAGTGAATAAAACTGATTCATGTCGAAGCCCCTTCGCCCAAGACATAGGGGTTGGGTCCCCACGCACGCACTCTCACACACCTTACTCACTCCCCACCTATGATACACTGCTTGTGGGTCTAGACCCTATATTGGACCTAATTACCCAATTAGATCCGATTAGGAGAAATTTTTGAGGAGGGTAGGGGTAGGTTTTGCATTGGGATTTATGCCCTGTGCCTCTAGATGCATGATATGCTCAACACTTAGTGGGAATTTGAGAGGCTTCTTCTCTGTGCTTGGCACCCTTGTGCTTATTCTGAGGTTTAAATGGTTAAGTCATTCGGTCCTTATGGCCGACATCTGACCTTGGTCACTGCTAAAATATTGAGATGCTTATCTGATATGGATATTGGAATAAGTGGTTTGAGACCACTGTAGCAATATTTGAGTTGGTTGAGAAGTTGATATACTTGGGATATGAACTTAATGTGGGAGATTAATTGGTGATGTAAATCGTCATTTTTATAGCTCTTTATATTCCTTTTTATCCTAGTGTTTTATGGGATACAATTTGGCTGATTATCAAATAGATTTTGATTACTGATATTCATTGCATGTCTTTATTATTGTGCTCATTGTTTCTAATTGAGATTAGTGTTGTGAATTCCAATTTGCTCCCTTCGAATGACCTCGGACTCACTTGTGATTTTTGAGCATTTATAAATTTTAAATGTTGTATCATTTTTGTTGACTGTATTACAACATGCATTTCTTAAAACTCTATGAAAGTGACGTAACACATGGCATCTGGAGAAAAAGTCATGAGATGAGCGTATTTGTCATCCAGCAGATTCAAAAGAGTGGAAAAATTTTAACAGCATGAATTTATCATTTGCAGGGGATTCACATAATGTTAGATTGGGTCTTGCAAGTGATGGCTTTAATCCTTTTAAGAACATGTACCCTGCAAACTTAATTTGGCCAGTTGTGATGGCCACTTACAATTTACCTCCATTGCTCTATATGCGATCTTCTTTTATGATCCTGACACCTCTTATCCCAGGACCAAAGCAACCAGGAAATGCAATCTATGTTTATTTACAACCGTTGGTTGATGAATTGAAGCAACCGTGGCACAACAGTGTTTACACATACGATGCACATAAGAAAGAATTTTTTCAAATGTACGCAACACTGTTGTGGACCATTAATGACTTCCCAACATATGCAAACTTGTCTGGACGGAATACCAAGGGGAAGTTCTCCTATCCGGTATGTGTGGAGGATATGCATTATTTGAGTCTGCCTAAAAGTAACAAATTTTGTTATTTAAGGCATTGCATATTTCTTCCCATTGAGCACAGATGGCAGACATCACAATTGAAGGATAGGTTTGAAGTAAAGTTTGTCTTTATTCAAGCAAGAGCCCAAGAAATAAGTTGAGCACAAATTCCATTAGGTTGTCAAGGTATGATGTGTTTGCCAAATTACAAAAGCTTCCCAATGTATAACTCAGTCATCCATTTAAGAAAGATCTAACTTTAAAAGACTCAAGTTTTAAAAAGAAGAGTATCTTCTTCATAGGGCTTATGTATTAGAAAGATCTCACAATACGTCACAACCTTGAAGTGATACATATTGAGAAAAATGTAATGAACAACATCTTAAACGTGTTGAAATTAATTAATAATCCCAAAGACACATTAAGAACGAAAATGACATGAAGAAATTAGGTATGCATCCTGAGTTGCATGAGAAGAATTTCCACCAGCAATGTACAATCTCAATCAAGGTCAGAGAAATAGGAAATTCTCCTTTTTAAAGGAAAATCGGGTCCTAGATGGGTATTCTTCACAGCTTCCACGCTGTGCCAATGATGTCTAGAAGAAAATCAGTGGATTGAAAAGTCATGATTCACATGTTTACATGCAGATCTTATTTTCGCTAGCTATTAGGGGAGTATTGCCTGATCAAGTGGTTGAGTCATTCATAGAGATGAGTTGATTGTTTTAGGTTGTTAGTTTGAAGACTTTGGATCATGAACTTTTGGATTATTAGAACGAACAAATTGTGATCACACTTTGTAAGATGCAACAACTTTTCCCTCCAGCATTCTTCAACGTTATGGTGCATCTAATGCTTCATCTTACAAATGAAGCAAGAGTTGGTGGGCCCATACAATATAGATGGATGTATCTAGTAAAATCGTTTCTAAAAAGGTTGAAAGATTACATCTTAAATAAAGCGAAGCCTAAGGGGTCAATTGTTAAAGGCTATCTCGTAGAGGAATGCATAACTTCTATGCTACGTATATGGATGATCCAAACAACAAATTCAACCAACTTGAGAGAAATTTTAATGGTGGATACAACAAAACAAATGACAATTCTCTATCAATATTTGATACAAAGGGAAGAGCGACACACCGCATAGAATATAAGCTTATTAATATAATGGATCGACAGTTAGTGCACTTATATATTTTGAAGCAGATCCCTGAGGTGGATCCATTTTTTGATGAATTCAATCAATCTACACATTCAGCTGCCCACGATCTAGAATTCCTTGATTAGTTTAAATAATGTGTACATCAGATGAAAGACAACAATAACCCACGTTGGGTGGAAAACTTTGATATAATAGCTGAAACACTATTGAGTTATGGACATTATCATTCTAGACACATAATAAATGGCTTCAAATTCAGAATAAGATCAGTTGATGATGCAAAGGCATCACAACAAGCTGGAGTTCATGTCAGTTGCGTTCTAAACACGACTTATGGTGGGTACTATGGGTAATCTTTCAAATTTTGGAGATGAGCTTCAGATATGACTGTAGGGTGGTTTTATTTAAATTTGACTGGTTTGATATTTTTAAGGAATGATTGATTTCAAAAAAGATAATAAACATGGATATATAAGTTTAAATAAGAATCATCAAATTCTTCAAACAACAGAACCATTCACATTAACTTGTCAAGCATCACAAGTTTTCTACATGCCGGTAATAGCAGGAATGGGTGGATCATTCCCATTTAATCAGTGCCTCATGAGAACTTCGATGCATAGAATGATAATGACAGAAATCTAGAATTTGAAGCATATCAAGAAGTTCCAAAAGAAGGAGAAGCAGGTCTTGGAGCTATGGACATCAACGTTTAAGGTATAATAACATATACTTAAATGAAATTGGCTTTCATGTTTAAGGTATAATTTGCATTCTCTCTAAATTTTATTTGAAATTTTAAGAATTATCATATCTTTCTAATTGATTATTTGTTATTTTGTGCAGATGAGGCCTAAGAAGAAGATAGTTCATAGGGGTACTCAACCACCTACCTATGAGATTAGGGAAGACATACCTCCAATTTTGCAGCCACCTCCAATTTCCCAGGCACCACCTCCACCAACCCACCCACCTCCACCTCTAGTTTCCCACCCACCTCAACCTCCGATTTCCCAGCCACTACCTTCAGTCACCCACCCATCTCCACCTCCAGTTTCCCACACACCACTTTCAGTTTCCTAGCCACCTCCACTTCCAGTTTCCTGGCCACCTCCACCTACAATTTCTCACCCACCTCCACCTCTAGTTTCCTAGAGTCCACATGTCAACACTCAGCTCCCCTCCCAATATATCCCCACTCCACCCCAATCTTCCAGATACCATCCTTACCAAAAGTACATACCACCACATACTCTTTCTTAGGGTCATCACCTTCATGGTAGAGGTAAGGGACATGTCCTTAGTCCCCCACTAGCAGACCCTGATAGCTATTTCATTGAGGTGAATCATCCTCAACAAGCGCCCCT
Source organism: Thalassia testudinum (assembly GCA_037157565.1). Classification (NCBI taxonomy): domain Eukaryota; kingdom Viridiplantae; phylum Streptophyta; class Magnoliopsida; order Alismatales; family Hydrocharitaceae; genus Thalassia; species Thalassia testudinum. The sequence goes on from JAZHRO010000014.1 coordinate 20,566,766, forward strand.
ATTCGAGGACAACGACAGACACGAGGGCGAGGATGAGATTGAGGTAGAGCAACCACCTCAGTAGCCTATGACTGATGCAAGCTAGTCCAGCAGTTTGAGAGTGATGGAGGCCAGACCCAGTAGACTCCTACTGATGAGCAACTTGTGACAGAGTCAAGCCCCTCCCAACAGCCTGTTACTGAGGTAGGCACGAGTGGTGGTAAAATTTCAAAGCCTTTGTTCACTTTCTAACTTCTCATATATTTTTATTTAATATATTCATAATATAACTTTCAATGTGTCTAGCTAAGAAAAACACAAGATGTCTGACATGAAATGCAAACCTTGACAGACTTGCACAAGGCACCAGGATCGTGGTGATGATTACTCCAGTCGAGGACACAAAGCGCTATGCCAGTTTTACCAGCAAGTCAGTGACAATTATGAAGGCAACCAAGCCACTTTCCTGCTTTGATTGGAGGAGGGTTGCAAAGGAGTTGATGGCAGCCATTATTTGAGAGTTGGAAGTAAATTTTGAAAGTAAATAATTTTTAATATACATTAATTATAATTGATATATAACATTTATAAATATTACTATTGAATACAGGGTACTTTTGATTGGGGCACTGATCCAAAGGTCTCCAAGTTTATCCTCCAGCATTCGAGCAAGATAAATCATGGATGAACAGAGGGGATGAAGAGTAAGCTAAGAAATTTCTTTATTTGTTATAATGAGGAATTCAAATCTTATTTTTATGAATATGTGTTAATAAGTTTAATAAATATTTCAGTTTTATAATAATAGGGTGCATAAAGAGGCATTAAGTAATGTGCCTCCTTTGATTACGCCTGACATCTGGAGGGAGTGTTGTGATCATTAGAGAGATCCAACTATTGAGGTAAATTAATATTTATAATTTATAACAAATAAATACAATTATTTACTACTAAAAAATTCCTTCATATAGGAGCAAGCCAAGAAGAACAAGGCCAATAAGGCCCAAGCTCCTCCACAGACCCATTGCTTAGGTTGAATGAGTATAGATTCATTGAAAGTTTGATATGCAAGTATCATTAATCATTAAGTATTAATTTATATGTACATTACTTATTATGAAAAACTGATAAATTGTATAAAATTTTAGTCGAATGTGCACAAGGGTGCCGAGCTAGATCGAGTGGGAGTTTATGAGTAGAATCATAGTAAAGAAACACTTGAGGGCTCCCGTGCATTGATTCATGAGACATACTAGCAGACACGTGTAAGCTATAAAATTTACTACTCTTCAGAATTTTTAACATTAATTTCACATAAAAAAATATAAATTAATGATAATTATTTATATAGTGTTGCATAATGGAGTTGATCCATTCTCTTGAGGTCACAGACGAGAACTCCGCAACCATTCCGCTGCCTACTATGACACCAGAGGATACATTCAAGATTTGATGCCTCCATAGCACAGAGGTTTCGTTCATAGTGAGTGGAGGAGTGTGACCATCTCTTCCTGATATGGGAGGAAAAGTTCGTCATCGTCAACATCCCAAGTGGGGCACCTACAGAAGAAGATAGAGATGATGGAACGTCAAGAAGAGGAGAGAGATCATCGTGAGCAGCGGAGGGAGAAGAGGCTTGAGGATGTAACCTCCATGTTATAGGAGACCACTCATAGAATGGAGTATCAGGACAAGTTATTAGAGCAGCAAGGCAAGTAGTGGAGAGACCTGATGTCATATCTGCGAGGGAGCGGACCCGAGCATTCGACATTTCTCCACCCATGATGTACGGATGATGACAACGACCATATGGGTGGATCAGGAGTCGACAGCACAGGTGCCATAGCATAGTGTATTTTCTTGAAATTTCATGTATATTTTGTAATTTGTAAACATAGTTGTTTGAAATATATATTTCTTACATGTTTATTGTGTTTTTTGTACATTCTTACGTGTAGTTTATTTCACTTTTACATGTATATTTTATACATTCTACGTTTAGCGTAATTCTAAATTTTTTTTAAAAAATATTCTCTCATTTAGCGATGGTTCACATTATAACTGCCACTAATTCAATAATACAATGGTTTAATTCTCTAAAAACGAACAACCATTGCCAAAGGCCTGAATTCCTTGCCATACATTTTCAAGAAATTGGTGACAGCCTTGGTTTTTAGTGACGATGTTCAAATCGTCACTGAACAAAAAATAATCGTTGTCAACAAATAATATTTCACGCCATTCAAATTCTCTCTTGCGAAATTAGCGAGTAATGAATACCAATGGTTAATAAACTGTCACCATAGTTTAGTACTTTCCCGTCATTCTAAATGTGTGCATGCAATTTCTGTTGATGGCAACGTTTCTATAATCATTGTCGTTACTACAAAACGACGGTTATGACAAAACCGTTGCAATAGGCACATTAAAACCATCTCTAAATGCCACTAATCGATATGCTCTAATTCGATTAAATGGTGATACCATCTACATTCAAACCGTCACTGAAAATCAACAACGACATAACATATGGCAACGATAAATGACAACGATTTTTAGGGTTTAAGCGACAACTTACAACCATCGCCAAAACCCTTATTTCCTGTACTATCACCCCAATACAATACAACAACAACATTAAGTCAACCATCTGCTTAGTGGTGATTGATTTAGAGTACTGTAGATTTAATTCATCTGTAAGTAGCCATAAGTAGAGTTACCTACGATATCCTAGCTAGGTATAGGTCTCTCTTGGACTAAATGATAACAATAGCTATTCCTTCACAATAAGTTGTGTCAATTAATTATTTTCACTTGTTAACTAGTCCATTTCAACTAAATGAATGTAAATACTATGTAATATCATGAAATCGTCTTTCAATAAAATCAATATATCCTCAAATGGAAATCTAAGGAAAGCTAAGAACCATAAGCCATAGAACAGAGATCCTTGACTATCACCACTAGCCTACCCATAAGTCCAATTCACAAATTGCATTGTAGAACCCAAATTATGAATCAATAATGAACCACTTAACGAGGCTACGTTGTATAAGTGAAACTCAGGCTACGGACTAGTGAAGTAGGACACAAATCATACATCCAAGTTAAGCTAGAAACTAGGTTAAACACTATATTATTAATATGATAAATGGGTTAAGTGTAAGAATTAATGAAAATGACCTAAAACATCAAATTGGTGTTAAAAATGCATAATTAGGTCAATTAATGAGATATTCTATTCATAAATACAAATTGATGATCCAATTGCTAATTGAACACATATATGAGCTCAAAAGTTCAAATCAAAGGTAAAATCATATTCTAAAATATTCAATTAAGCTCTAATAAAAATCTCATTGCATTTGGACATCATTTGGACTTTAGAATCATGATATTACATATAGGTCCTTAGTATATAACATTCTCTTGAGCTTAAAAGTCACCATGACCTATTTGAAAATCATAGAAGCCTATTTGAAGGACTTTTGGACTAGTCTGTCATAGAACTCATCACTTTTGGGCTTTCACATAACATTCATACCCCTTCACTTAAAGCCATTTTGCCTAAATTCAATAATACGCCTACAGCTCTTCATGTACTGTTCATGTGCGAGGAACTGGGGTAGTAGCCATTGTTGATTCACTTCCACACGAGGTCAATGGCTGATCTTGATCCATAGAGCATGCACCCGTGCGAGAAGCATCGCCACCTCCCTCTATATCCCATCTAATGGTGGGATTTCATCTTGAGCTTTCCCGCGCATCTTCCTCCTCATCCCTATCATTGGCACCCAAATCGTTTAACTTCAAACCATGGTGATCAAACCTCATCCTCAACCTATAAAACTAGCTTCCCTAAGCTCGTGTGACCCTCATCAGCCCCCTACTACACTCCTTGAGGTGATCATTCACTCCCTCTGGCTCTCCTCTTCCCACAAATCTTACCTCCATTGCCACCAAGTTGAAGCTCCACCTTTTCCGATCTTCCTTGCCACTTCGAATTCCATAACACCTGAGGGCGACCCTGAGCTCCACTAGAGGGCTTTCACACCGCCAGAGTTTTCTTCTTCCATTCTTCCTCTCCATCCACTAGCTGAAGATCTAAAGGTTCCATTCCTCTGATTAGATAAGGTTTTAATGCTTTTGTAGATTAGTTTATCGCTTTCAAGATTAGATCTAGTACTTTCTAGGAGTATAATCAGTTAGATTGATTGATTGTTAGATTTAGGAGTAGATTAGATTAGGTAGATTCTCACCAATCCACCTCCTCTGATCTGAATTGATCAGAGGAGATGAATTTGCCCATGCACTATGTTCACTAATCTCTCTCCTCTCTTCACACTCACTTCTGAACATTTTCCTCGCATTATTAATCACCCTTCACCCATCCATTGAGGCATCAAATTAGATCAGATGCTTTCGAGTATTTAGATTTGATTTAAGCGCCAAATTCTAAGGGCCATCTCACTCTTCTCACTTGTTCACAATGACCCTCTAATGGTTTTGAATGAAATAATGTGATGGTTTCAAAGATTTGAAGGTTTAGGGATTCACTTTTAATGGATTTCAGTGACCGATCTGATTTCTTCTCTTCATGCTTTCCATGGCGTAAGATAGGGATTAGATTGGAGTGTGTTTCATCTTCGAGCTTCAATCTAGCTCTGAATGATTCCTAGACCTATCAAACAAGTTGTGAAGCACTTTTGGACTGAGTTTTAATGGTTTTAAAAGCTTGATGTGAATTTTTATCTTACACTATCTATAGAGTAAGAAGGGAATCATATTAAGATTTCAATGATTTTTGGGAATTGAATTTGGTTTCCCTTGGATTTCAAAATGACTAGGATAGATCTTGAAATGGTTTTATGTGGATTTCACAAGCATTTTTACATCCTAGACCTAAGATGAAATCTAGAATCCAACATGTTTATTGCTGATTTTGATGCCTAGATTTGATTCTTGAGAAGATTGTAAAGTATAACTGATTCTTTAATTGCCGGTTGAATGCTTATTTTTGGATTGAATCTCCCAAATCAGTACATTAATGGGCTGCATAGTGATTGCATAGCAAAAATAGACCAACAATTGTGCCATCTTGCACTATTTCTTAGCATTGCCAGTGCATATTAGGTATCCACAGTCGCATTTGTAAAAATACACGCATGCATGCAATTTAATTGAGAGAGGAGGAGAGTGAAATAAATGGTCTTGTAATTGACAAATTCTTCAAGTGCTGCCTTGCAAAATCTCCATCTTCATTTTTTATTTCTATTTGACTTTGAATTTCTCTGCGCGGCTGTAGGCATGGCCTCTTCTTCCTCTTCGTGCCATGCTCTGCAGCAAGCTTGCCCTGCAGCCGCATGCACAAGCACTCCCTGCCATCCATGCAGAGTCATGCACAGCCAGGGCATGGCTGAGCATGTCCCTTTGCTCTTTAAAAAGAGCTCAGACTTCTTCCTTGCGGAGAGCCTGGTCCACACAAAAACACAACGTAGGTCCTTCTCCAGGCCATCTCCTCCCCTCTCCCCTCCATACGCAGCCTCTCCTTCTGAGGAGCCACTCTGTGGGTAGGAGTAGCTCACAATGGTGCACAACCACCACTGTGAGCCCCACCACCACCCAGCTCATCAAAGAGCCGGTGGGCGTGGTGGTCTTCTCTCTCTGTTTCAATGTTGAGCCACTTCCGCCATTGCCGCAGGCTTCAAGGTCAGAAGCTCCGCGGCAGCAGCAGCAATGTAGCCCTCCCGCACGCGCCTGCAGGCCGCCCTCGCCTCCCACTTCTTCGCGCCCGCACCCGCCTCTCCGCAAGCCAGCACCCGGCGTAGCTTCTCCGCACATGCGCCAGCCGCTCACACCACCTGCACTCACAGAATCAGGCACACCCGGTCGTGCGAAGCCGAGTGGCACTGTAGCCACTGTTCACGCTAGTCAGTAGAACACTGTGGCTACAGTGTGGTGACTGATAAGTTTCTCACTTATCTGGTCACCCGACGCATCGCAACTTGTGCTAGCCCGTGCCCACATCCCACCCCACGCCCACTCCAGCGCCCACCCGCACATCTATGTTCTCCTGCGTACGCCCGCCCGCTTCAATATCTGCGTGCGTCCCCTCCCTTCTCCCGCATACGCCTGCCCGCTTCAGCGCCCGCCTCACCGCGCAGCGTAGTGCGCTGCGGCCTCTCTCCCTCGCACTCACTCACTCCAGTGCACACGTCCTCGCACGCCTGCGCGTGTGCGTGCGCCATCAGGCGTCGCCCCGCTGCTGCAGACGACTTAAATGCCTTCTTCACTCCAACAGTCTCTCTCTCTCTCTCTCTCACAGCACTCTCTCACACTCTCTGCACACACATACACACACACACTCACACTCTCGTACACACACCTATACTCTACTATATACATATATATATACGTACATATATATATATATATATATATTTATATACATAAATATATACATACATATATCTATACATATATTAGTACTTATATAAATATGTATTAGTCTATATACATACATATATATATATATATACATCTATATACTTATATATATATATATACACACATATATATTTACATATATACATATATTTATATACATATAAATATATAAATAAATAAATATATATATATTGTTACCTATATAACTAAGTATAAGTATAGATACATATATATACACATATATATATATATACATCTATATAGTTATATATACATACATATATATATATCTACACATATATCTATCTTTACATATAATTACATATCTATAATTATATACATACATACATATATATATATATACATATAACTACATATATACCTATATATCTATGAACATATATATATTTACATATAGATATATATTTATATATTTTTTATATCACTTAACATACATTGTATCGCGGGAATATTCGCACCAGTTGCTGATACTCCCTGATACACGCGTATAGAAAGCGTTTTCGCACACATCTTCCACCCATCCATCCTACATTCCACGCAGCACCTCGTCCTGTTGGTTGCGTCTTTCTAGACGACGACCGACTCGACACTGTGCTACATGCCATCTCCACCTCCACCCCCACCCCTTTATACATATATAATATATACATATATATATACTATATTTACTTTATTTCTATATCTCTTTCTTGCCATTAAAAAGATAAACAAAAAAATATACAAAAGAGAAAAGATAATCCTTGACTTGCAGGTACTCAGTCTTGCGTATAGTAAGACCAGTTTTGAAACCCTAATTTGGCTCAAAGCCAAGAACCTGATTTTGAGGGTGTACCTCAAGGACAAAAATTATCAGAAAAAAAATCTTAAATAGAAAAACACCAAAAACACAATAAACAAACGGAAGAGATTCGTCATAGGAAAGGTGTAGAAACTTCTTCACTTCTAATCCCACTTCCCTGAGTTCGACCCTGGGCCTAAAAGTGACCAAGATAAAATCAAGTAGGCCAGGTTAAAAATTTTTGTAAAGAGATGGTTAGGCTCGAATTAGGTTAACTGCTATACGCATTTCAACGATAAAATCACCATATTAACACAACCTATCCAGGCTCGACCACAACTCTTTTCGTGGCATCGTTGCCGGGGAAGTGCATATTCAAGTAAGTTTTTACTCCATTCCTTTAATTTTTCTCTTCTCACACCCTTCTCTTCACGGGTGTTTTTGTTGTTGTGCAGGTGAACCTGTTGCAAGGAGAAGGCAGGCAGACGAAGTCAGAAACATGGGTAGATCCAAGGCGGGAACGAGAGCGTGAAGACGCCAGCACCGCACTGAAGCTTCGCTCACGTTACTGAACAAGTAGGTCTTCCTTTCTTAGAAACTTAGGTCAACTTGTCACCTTAATAAAAATAAAAATAAAAACTAAAAGAAAAACTAGAAAAACTTCTTCGGATCTCTTGGGGCAAGTTGATTAAAAATCACTTGTTTGATTGTTTGCCTTCACTCCCGTCGGCCCGGAATTTCCCGCAAAACTTCACATAGCGAAGATCCAAGAATCTTGATTCTTGAATATTTCGCCGTGTAAAGTATTCTTTGAGGCAAATAAAAAGATTTATTGCACCCCTCTTTGCCTCATTTATCTGCAATTCGAGATCACCTTTTTTGGTGGGGAGATTTGGAATTGAGTTGATTCCAACCCCACCACGACCTTTTACGTGCCTAAGATTTGATCCCGAATACTTCAACCCCAACAATTTGATTTTCTTTATCTTTTGGTTGAGCCTTGCGTGTGGAAATCATTTTGGTGATTGGGAGCACTTGAATTGAAGTGCTTTGGCTCCCTTTCACACTAATCTAAAAATTGACTCGTGCATCCACAAATAGAAATCTCCATCTAGGGAAGCCCATTGCATTTTAGCATGCATTAACCAACTGACATTGAAGAAGGGTTTGTTAGGCTTAGAAGAAACCTTGTATTCTCTCAAAACCCAAAGATTGGTTGAATTGGTAATTTAGCGAAATCCTAAAATCCATACTACTTAAGGCTGAATTCTAAAAACCATTCACCAATTAAAACTTCAATACGGGGAGATTTCCCCGTTGCATGCTTGGTTTACACACTCTGTAAAATCAATCACTTGGGCATTACCCGTAAATAACGCCCTTCACATTCCAGAAGCACTTGATCCTAAGCTTCTAACTAAAATTGGTAGCAACTTGACCCTTATTAAGGATTGGAGGTCTAACTACCTGCGTGTAGCACCTACGTGCTGGTGAGGGTTCCTGCGTGCTATCGGGTGTCTAAGACTGGGGCAAACGGCCTTTCAATCTGGCCCGGTGGTTCTACGATGCTCGCATTCGGTTCCGTAGTTCGTGGTAGTAGGTAACTTAGATCTTTAGGTCTAAGGGCCACTGTAGAGGTTAGGAATTTGATTGTATTGATTTGTCATCAAGTGTACCTTTGCGACATCACTTCTCTCATCTCTTTTCCCTTCTTATCTCCCCAATTCTTCCTGTGGTAGTGCATATTTGGGAGGAGGTTACAAAACCCTGAACTATGTGAATTGCCTGATAAATTTAGAAAAGAAGCCGAATCATCCTCCTCCTCCACAAACATGGCTGCACGCCCAACCCCAAATCCCGAGGGAGGAAACCGCCCTCAAAACCCACCAGGTGGTGGAGCCTTAGATCCCATAGCCTACCTCCAAGCCCAAATGGAAATGTATAATGAACAAATTGAGGCCATTAGGGAAACATTGGAGGAAATGCAGAACCCTCCCGAATGGGAGGAGCTTAGGTCTCTTAGCTCTTATCAGAATCCCACTGCTATAGAGACCATAGGACAAATTCGGGTCCCCATGGGCGGGGATGACTTTGAACTAAAACCTAACATAATTGGCCTGATAAATTTACACTTCCACGGTCATACAAGTGAAGATCCTTTTCTCCACTTGGAAGACCTAACCCAATTGGCTGAAACTGTTAAATCGAGAAATATCGGGTTACCTATAGTCCTCATGAAAATGTTCCCATTTTCACTTCGGGATAAAGCGTCGCAGTGGTTACGCACCCTTGGGAGAACCATCCACTCTTGGGAAGAGATGCGAATAGCGTTTCTCAAGAAGTTCTTCCCAATCGGGCAAACCAATGCGCTTCGTCGTGCTATCACTTCATTTACGCAACAAAACGGCGAACAATTTCATGAGGCATGAGAGAAATATAATGACCTCCTCAGGAAGTGTCCGCATCACGGTCTGCCTAAGTGGCATATAGCCCAGATTTTCTACTATGGGCTAAATGAGACTTTGAAGCAGATTGCAGACGCTTCCTGCAGAGGGAATTTCATGAATAAAGACGAGAATGGAACATTCGAATTGTTTGAAAATATGAGCGAAAACTCAATGAACAATGCTTCCATTGTTGCCTTTAATCGTACCAGCCTGCCCCGTAATGTCCACGAAGTTGACACGGGACCCTCCCATTCATCCAATGATCTCAGCCTTATCGCACAGAAATTGGATGAAGTCTCCATCGTGCACAAGAAGCTGGACGAGCTTCTGGCCAACCCCGCCCGTTCTATGGCAAACACTCCCACTTCACCACTTCATCACAATCACAATTCTTCCAACACCAGGCTTATCCCTAGAAACCCTGTAAGACCTTCCTTACCGAGTGTCGTGCCGAGCGATTTGGTAAGTTATGTGGATCTGGCTTCTGCGAGCCAGTATTTTGACACAGAGGACCAAGCCTCCGTGTGCTTGGACGCATATTTACATGCGGACGTGTCTTCAAGCATAGAAGATGCTTGCGCCCTAGGGAACAACCCGTTCTCTGCCACTTATAACCCAGGGTGGCGGAATCATCCAAATTTCGCATGGTCCAACATCCTGCAGTGCCAAAACTCCGCAGGTGGACCAATGAGACCGTCCGCACCCATCATCCCAAGGGCCTAGTCTAATCCTATGGCGAATCTGCCATCGGATCCTTGCGTACCGCAAGCAGAACACGCATCAAGTCCTCTTGACAAATTGATGCAAATGATGATGGAAATGTTAAAGCTCCATGAAGAGAACATGACCTCTCTTCAGCACCAATTGGCGCAGCAGAATGCTGAGATCAGTCAACTACGCATGGCAACTCGATCTCAAGGCACTCTTCCTACCCAACCTATTCCCAACCCGTGAAATTTCGTACCACGTGGTCCTCAACCACAGGTACGACCTTCTCAGGGGTAGGTACATCAAATTTTGCAAGCTCCGAGAATTCCACCGGGATTTCAGGCTAATCCCACTGCAACAACTCACTCTTATGTCCCCATTGCGAACCCTCCTCCGCCGTATGATCCCACTGGACCCGCATCGTCCAATGCGATCACTACGAGGAGCGATAAGCAGACCGTCGATCCGCCTCGACCTGATCTTGGCCAGTCTTCTTCATCACCCTCTCATTCAGGATGCGCACCGCATTCGTGAGAGGACGATACACCCAAATTGGTGCCAGAATCAGTCCCATTCCCTGAGGCTCTACAGAGGGAGCCAAAAGGCAAAAAGAAAGATATGCAGGCCTTTGATAACCTGCGTAATTTGTTAAGGGATGTTGAAATCAAGGTACCCCTGCTCAAGGCTATCGACCACATACCTACTGTCACCCGATTTTTCAAAGACTACACAACACCCAGGCGACAGTCAAAGAAAACTACGAATCCAGTGGTTCTCTCGCCTCATGCGAGTTGTGCTATACTGTCAAATTTACCACCGAAGCAGAAAGATCCGGGCACACCGCTTATTTCCTGTAGCATCCAAGGCTGCAATTTTAACCGTGCCCTGCTTGATCTAGGATCTTCCATCAATATTATACCAACCATCATACTCGAAAAATTTTCCTTGGGAAATCTGAAACCCACCCCTGTCACGTTACAGTTGGCAGATCATTCTGTCAAAATTCCGAAGGGTGTGGTGGAAGACGTGGTGGTTAGGGTCAACAGTCTCTATTTTCCTATTAACTTTCTTGTTTTAGATATGGAAGTTCCTAGCTCACTTTCTGATTGTCCGATCATCCTTGGTCGACCTTTCTTGGCCATAGCCCGCGCCCATATCGACTGCGAGTCAGGCTGTATTCAGATTGCCGTTGGATCTGAAAAGCTCAAGCTTAATATCTTCAAGGCAGCCAAGAACTTTGATTGTGATTGCATCGAGGATGACACGTCTGACAAAGACATGGCCGTTAGCGCATGTATCGGACTAATTGGGACCTATTCCAACTACTGCGGATTACCTGTAAACACTGACGATTGCCTGACCGACACATATTGTGACATTCCCCCATCCCTCCCTTGTCCCATACCTTCTCCTGACCAGACTTCTGATGAGGTTTTCTCCGCTTCCCATACCTCATGGTCTGAGTCATATACGGGAAACTCTCCGCCGGTCCACACTCTTGAAGATCGGATTGCCCTTTCTTTCCTGCCAAATCAGGCGGAGTTGCAAATCAACACTAGGACCTTGAGCCCATATACTATTCACTGGGCTATTCATTTTTGGATCCATCCATCCAAGAGGCCCCTCTTCTTGGCCAATCTGAGGGCCAACTTCTTCCTCCTGACTTGTTCTCCGATCCGCCTGGGACACTCTCATCCAAAGAAATGCCAGACCTTTCACCATCCACTCCCGAGCTGAAAGAGCTGCCTAGTACACTTAAATATGCTTTCCTGGGGCCAAATGAAATGCTCCCCGTAATCATCTATTCAAAACTGACCAGGGAGCAAGAGTGCAAACTAACTAAGGTCCTTATGGAACACAAGGCAGTCATTTGATGGTCTTTATCAGACTTATTTGGCATTAGCCCCTCCTACTGCACTCACCGTATATATACGGAGGAGGAGGCTCAACCTTCCCGCGAGATGCAGCAACGTCTCAACCCTAACATGCAGGAGGTCGTTAAGAAAGAAATTATTAAGTGGTTGGATGCAGGTATAATCTACCCGATCAGTGAAAGCCCTTGGGTGAGTCCAATTCACGTTGTGCCCAAAAAGGCGGGACTCACCATCCGTGTCAATGACAGGGGCGAATCCATCCCTACACGCACTCCTAAATCTTGGAGAGTGTGTGTAGATTATAGGAAACTCAGTGCTGCAACTAAGAAAGATCACTTTCCGCTACCTTTCTTGACCAAATCCTGGAGCGGTTAGCGGGAAATAAATTTTCTGTTTCCTGGATGGATTCTCAGGATATAACCAGGTGGCAATTGACCCTCGGGACCAAGAGAAAATAACTTTTACCTGCCCCTTCGGCACCTTTGCATTTAGAAGGATGCCGTTCGGACTTTGCAATGCGCCAGCAACTTTCCAGAGTTGTATGCTGGCGATATTCCATGACATGGTGGGTGACTTTCTCGAGGTCTTCATGGATGACTTTTTGGTCTTTGGACCATCTTTCGATGGCTGTCTTGCCAACCTGACCCATATCCTTAGGAGATGTATTCATGTAAACCTCGTGCTTTCTTGGGAAAAAAGTCATTTTATGGTACATGAGGGAATTATTCTCGGACATATCATCTCTGATAGGGGTATCAAGGTTGACAGAGCTAAGCTTGATGTAATTGATGATTTACTTGTGCCTGGCTCTGTCAAACAAATCCGCTCCTTCCTGGGACACATCGGTTTCTATAGGAGATTTATCAAAGACTTCTCCAAGATTTCTCGACCTTTAACTCATCTTCTATCGACCGACGTACCCTTCGATATGGGCCTCGACTGCATACGAGCATTCACATAGCTGCGTAATGCTGTCACCAAGGCCCCTATTCTCCAGCCACCTGATTGGTCCCTCGACTTTGAACTCATGTGTGATGCTTCCGACCTTGCAGTTGGAGCCATCCTGGGACAAAGACGCGATAGACACCCCTTCGTGGTGTACTACGCCAATAAGACGTTGGACGAGGCCCAGCGTAATTATACTACCACTAAGAAAGAACTACTGGCTATCATCTTTGGGCTGGAGAAATTCCGCTCTTACCTTCTGGGCTCACATGTTATTGTTTTCACTGATCACGCGGCCATTCTCCATCTCATGCACAAGAAGGCTGCCAAGCCTAGACTAATTCGTTGGATCCTTCTGCTCCAAGAATTTGACATTGAGATCCGCAATAAGGCTGGAGCCTAGAATGTTGTGGCTGATCATCTTTCCAGACTGGACCCTGACCATATTGGACTTACTCTGTTGATCAATGAAAGTTTTCCTGATGAGCACCTTTTGGCAATTAATGTGGCAAGTGGACCGTGGTATGCCGACATTGCCAATTACCTTGCTTCTGGATCCCTTCCACGTGGCTGGCCTAAAAACCAGCGTGAGCATCTCATGGTAGAAGTAAAGTATTATTTTTGGGATAATCCACTTCTTTTTCGCATAGGTGCTGATCAAATAATCTGTCGCTGTATTCCTGACAGCGAATTCCCCAGTGTGCTATCCTTCTGCCACGATCAGGCCTGTGGAGGCCATTTCTCTAGGAGAAAAACTGCAGCCAAGGTGTTGCAGTGCGGTTTCTTTTGGCCCTCCCTTCACCAGGATGCACACAATTATGCCAAACATTGCACTAGGTGCCAGTCGTTAGGGTCAATGTCACGTTGTGACATGATGCCCTTACAACCCATCCTAGTTGCGGAAATCTTTGACATTTGGGGAATTGATTTCATGGGTCCCTTTCCTCCTTCTAACGGCTTCGAATTTATCCTCGTGGCTGTTGATTATGTTTCGAAATGGATCGAGGCTATTCCCACACGCCGTGCTGACCATGTTATATCCACTTGATTTGTCAAAGGCCACATTTTTGCGTGCTTTGGGATCCCTCGTGCCATTATCTCAGATGGAGGAAGCCACTTTACCCATGCTTCTTTTTGAGCACTTCTGAGGAAATACGGAGTCCACCATCATATCGCATCCCCGTATCATCCTCAGACGAACGGCCAGGCAGAGGTGTCGAACCGGCAAACCAAGCAAATTCTCTAGAAAACAGTTCGACCTGACCGTAAGGATTGGTCCGACAAGCTGATTGACGCACCTTGGGCGTATCGGACCACCTTCAAGGCTCCCCTTGGTATGTCTCCTTACAGAATCGTTTACGGGAAGCCTTGTCATTTGCCCGTGGAGTTGGAGCACCACGCTTATTGGGTAGTTCGCCAATGTAACCTCGACCCAGACCTGTGTGGTCAAGAAAGGAAACTCCAACTGCAAGAGCTGGAAGAGCTCCATCGTGAAGCCTATGATTCTGCTTTAACTTTCAAACAACGCACTAACGCTTTTCATGATAGCCGTATTCGACGGAAGGAGTTTGAGCCATCTCAGCAAGTTTAGCTCTACAATGCCCAGCTCAAATTCTTTCCTGGGAAACTGAAGTCCAAATGGACTGGTCCTTTCCTGGTCTCGAGACCATTTCCCAACGGGGCCGTTGAGATTGAAGATCCCAAATCTGGGCATAAATTTACGGTCAATGGGCAGCATTTGAAACCCTATCTTACTCATGAACCTACTCCCATTGGAGAAACTGTTGCCCTACTGGAGGGTAACTAATTTTATGCCTCAGTCTGAGTCCAACTAGGGACGTTAAATTCAGCGCTCGTTGGGAGGCACCCCAACAACACTCACCATCCACCATCACTTTTCATGCCACTGTCACGATCACTTCACTTTTCACTTCACCACCCACCATCCATCGACCCAACCACCCTGCTGTATACCTTGCACCTCAGCTCTTTTTACCCGATCTTTCGTCATTTTTCTACCCTTCCCTACATGCATATAAGGACATAGCATCGTTTGGCATGGGGGGGTGGATAGGCATCCATAGGATCTGGGTATTTTATGGTATCATGCAGTTTTCATCTATCTATAAAAAAAAAAAATGGCGTTTAGTGATGATCTGAAGGATGAAACAAAAATGCAGTAAGTGTTTATGGATATTCAACCACTGTTTTGAAGACTTTCCTGGCCACAAAAGCTTGATTCGCTCAGGCTCGGCTTAATTCACTTGAGCATTGACAAGATAGATCGGAATCTCCCCTAACTAAAGACGTACTCTTGTACCTGAGACACCAGTACAGGATCCATTGGTTTGCTTCTACTTGAGAGCCTAGGTAATCTTGGTTCACACTACACATATCAAGAAAGACCAGGTGAACATAAGATCCAACCCTAGTGTTCATTATGGAAGGTGGAGTACTTACCTGTGCACGCAGGTAGACTTTTCATCCCAGGTTTTAGTCTTGTGTTTAGGAGAGACTCTTTCCACCAAAAAGAAAAGTGTGCTCCTCCAAATAATGTTGTAAGAGATATACTGACATGTGTTTCAAAAAAAAAAAATGCAAATAAGTCAGCATATCTCGCAAATATCTGTAAAGTCTTCTTCCTACAAAAAGTTCTTCAGGGCAAATACCCTCTTTTCTTTGAGCCACAAATGTCAGAAAATGGGAGGTGAGTTTTCCGTCATCTTTTTAAGGGTCAATTCGAAGATACGATCTGAAACTGGGACCAACCTATACTTAAAAATTCGTGAACCCTGGTCTTGAGTCTTAATGTTCATCTTGTCAGTCTTGATCCTTCACTAAATACAAGCCATAATCTCTTGAGATCTCAAGTACGGCAAAAACCTCCTGGATCCTGGAAATCGTACTTAAGGTTTAAATATCAAGAGTCCAGGTTAGTTGAGAGATGGCCTATGTCATGTGAGACTTAAAGTACTGGTAGTCTTCACTACAATTGGTTCTCAGAATATCCAACAATAAACACACCTATGTCGCCTCAGAAGAAAATCTTCAGCTTAAGATCATTTCTAAATACAATAAAAAAAAAATGTTTTGCTAGGGACTAGCAAAAGATAGGCATGGGGGTATGATTGCACAGCAAAAATAGACCAACAATTGTGCCATCTTGCACTATTTCTTAGCATTGCCAGTGCATATTAGGTATCCACAGTCGCATTTGTAAAAATACACGCATGCATGCAATTTAATTGAGAGAGGAGGAGAGTGAAATAAATGGTCTTGTAATTGACAAATTCTTCAAGTGCTGCCTTGCAAAATCTCCATCTTCATTTTTTATTTCTATTTGACTTTGAATTTCTCTGCGCGGCTGTAGGCATGGCCTCTTCTTCCTCTTCGTGCCATGCTCTGCAGCAAGCTTGCCCTGCAGCCGCATGCACAAGCACTCCCTGCCATCCATGCAGAGTCATGCACAGCCAGGGCATGGCTGAGCATGTCCCTTTGCTCTTTAAAAAGAGCTCAGACTTCTTCCTTGCAGAGAGCCTGGTCCACACAAAAACACAACGTAGGTCCTTCTCCAGGCCATCTCCTCCCCTCTCCCCTCCATACGCAGCCTCTCCTCCTTCTGAGGAGCCACTTTGCGGGCAGGAGTAGCTCATAGTGGTGCACAACCACCACTGTGAGTCCCACCACCACCCAGCTCATCAAAGAGTCGGTGGGCGTGGTGGTCTTCTCTCTCTGTTTCGATGTTGAGCCACTTCCGCCATTGCCGCAGGCTTCAAGGTCTGAAGCTCCGCAGCAGCAGCAGCAAGGCAGCAGTAGCAGCGCAGCCCTCCTGCACGTGCCTACAGGCCACCCTCGCCTCCAGCACGTGCCTGCAGGCCACCCTCGCCTCCCGCTTCTTCACGCCCGCACCCGCCTCTCCGTCAGCCAGTAGCCGGCGCAGCTTCTCTACCCACGCACCAGCCCCTCACACCTCCCGCACTCACAAAACCGGACACACCCGGTCACGCGAAGCCGAGCGGCACTGTAGCCACTGTTCACGCTAGTCAACAGAACACTGTGGCTACAGTGCGGTGACCGGCAAGTTTCTCACTTATCCGGTCACCCGGCGCGCCGCAACCTATGCTAGCCCACGCCCGCATCCCACCCCGTGCCCGCTCCAGCGCCTGCCCGCGCGTCTACATTTGCTCGCGTACGCCCACCCACTTTAGCGTCTGCGTGCGCCTGCTCCCTTCGCCTACATACGCCCGCCAGCTTCAGCGCCCGCCTCACCGCGCAACGCAATGCACTGCGGCCTCTCTCCCTCGTGCTCACTCCCTCCAGTGCACACATCCTAGCGTGCCTACGCGCCTTTGCGTGTGCGTGCGCCATCAAACGTCGCCCCACTGCTGCAGACGACTTAAACACCTTCTTCACTCCAGCAGTCTCTCTCTCTCTCTCACAGTACTCTCTCACACTCTCTGCACACACATACACACACACACTGACACTCTCATACGCACACCTATACTCTACTACATACATATATATATACGTACATATATATATTTATATATATATATATTTATATACATATATTAGTACTTATATAAATATGTATTAGTCTATATACATACATATATATATATATATACATCTATATACTTATATATATATATACACATATATATTTACATATATACATATATTTATATACGCATAAATATATAAATATATATATATATATTATTACCTATATAACTAAGTATAAGTATAGATACATATATATAAATATATACATATATATACACATATACTTATACATATATATATATATATACAAATATACATACATATATACATATATATCTATAACTATATATACATGTATATTTATATATATATATATATATATACATATCTATCTACATATATCTATATACATATATTACTATATATATACACACACACACACACACACACATATATATATATATACATATATATATATATAACTACATATATACCTATATACCTATAAACATATATATATTTATAGATATATATATTTTTTCATATCACTTACCATACGTTGTATCGCGGGAATATCCACACCAGTTGCTGGTATTCCTCGATACATGCGTATAGAAAGCGTTTTCGCACACATCTTCCACCCATCCATCCTACATTACATGCAACACCTCGTCCTGTTGGTTGCGTCTTTCTAGACGACGACCCACTCGACATCGTGCTACATGCCATCTCCACCTCCACCCCCACCCCTTTATACATATATAATATATACATATATATATACTATATTTACTTTATTTCTATTTCTCTTTCTTGCCATTAAAAAGATAAACAGAAAAATATACAAAATAGAAAAGATAATCCTTGACTTGCAGTTACTCAGTCTTGTGAATAGCAAGACCAATTTTGAAACCCTAATTTGGCTCAAAGCCAAGAACCTAATTTTGAGGGTGTACCTCAAGGACAAAAATTATCAGAAAAAAAATCTTAAATAAAAAAACACCAAAAACACAATAAATGAACGGAAGAGATTCGTCATAGGAAAGGCGTAGAAACTTCTTCACTTCTAATCCTACTTCCTTGAGTTCGACCCTGGGCCTAAAAGTGACCAAGATAAAATCACGTAGGCCAGGTTAAAAGTTTTTGTAAAGAGATGGTTAGGCTCGAATTAGGTTAACCACTGTACGCATTTCAACGATAAAATCACCATATTAACACAACCTATCCAGGCTCGACCACAACTCTTTTCACATAGCAGCCACATTTAATGGGATTAAATCCTATTTTCAAGTGATGTTGTAATCAGAGATGAACATTGCAGTAGCCATTGCTGCTCAAATAGCAGTAGATGAGCTACTGATCCCATTAACTTCAGCAGCAACATGAGCTGTTGAGAAATGTAGCAGTAGTAGGTCTGAAATGAGGAGCTTAAAGGGGATTTTTGGTTGATTGGAAGGGTTGAGTGAGCTAACATTGTTGTACACTATTAAAATATCTTGTACAAGCTTTCATGTATAATTCTTGATTCAAATTTGATTTGGATAACATTATTTCATTTGAAAATCATTGTCAGTCATCACACTTAGTACAAATTGTCCAAATTGTATTTGTAGTGAATTTTAATGTAGAAAATATGTTTTAATGCTCACTCATGTTTCATATGATGTATTAGACATGTCTGAATGTTAAGTATTTTGAACCCTCTAGCTGGTAGAACATACCAATAGACGGTCTAGTATACTTTGAAACTGAATAAATTAACTTAACTTCAAAAATATCAAAAAGTCTTTCTCTCACCTCACCTTCTCTCTCTCTTCTCCTACCCCTATAAAATATAAAAAATGCAATAAAAAATCAAAAATACCCAAGAATACCTTGCATATAGTATTTATACTTGTAAATATCAATAAATTAATGAGTTATATGTAAATAATGTAATATGTGTATACAATGTACATAAATAACTTATATATGTATTATATATATTTAAGTAAATATTTAGGCTGAGTTATTGTATATATGACTTATATAATTATATATTAATTTATAATAGATTATATGTACTTAAACTAAGATAATTATAAATAAATATGTAACTTGTATAATAGTATCTAAAATTGTGTATACATATTTAAGTCTTTATTATATACCTAATTATACCTATATATTGATTTATTTATGTATTTTTTGTACATTGACCACACCTTGACCACAATTCCCCTTCATCTTCCTCTGAGGCCGATGGATGCTACTGGCGATGCCTTCTTCACAACATTACTTTGGTAGAACTCCTCAAAGTGGGTTGAACAAAGATAGGCCTCCGTCTATGTTCAATAGGGAAAGGGAAAGAATGGGGGAGCGGGGAGAGAGGGGAATGCTACTCACCTCTTCCCTCATTGCTAACGGAAGAAACATCTCATGCATAACTCGAGGTGCTATAAAGTCCATGGTGAGTTCTATCACATGAGGAAGAATAGGCATTTTGGCATTTTAGGGAAACCTCCATCTTCCCCTCGAAGCCACTCATACACAATGTTTTTTAAATTGCTAGCGGGAATACACCTTCATTTAACACAACGTCCAAACACAACCCAATTGTTACATCCATTTTTTACAACACGTCAACTCAACTATGACACCTAAATCCACTAGCCCTTCCCTTACCCACTCTCTTAACCCTCCTTAACACTTTATGAAGTCTTTAACTTTATACCTAATGTAAACATGTTTATATTACATAAAATATCTATTTATGCATGTTATTAAGCATAGAATTGCATTACATACTATAAATATTGCATAACATGCATCATCTTGCTTTTAGATTAGTCTAAATAAAATGTAGGTTAATTGTCTCCTTTTTGCTGTCAAGGGCAAGGCAACTTTTTATCGGGGCCTCGGATCAAAGATCCAATCGCACGGATTTGATTAGGGTGACGATTGGAGTTCAATGACTCCAAGATCGCCCTAATCGAATATCCGTAGCATCAGATAGAGATCGAGGAACCCTAGAAGATCAAGGGCCAAGATGGTGTTAATCCGCACTTTAGATGACAAATCCAACCACACGGATGGGTTCGGATCGACAATCACAGCCTAACGGTGTGAAAATCAACCCAATCCGATACCCGTGGCACCATATACATCACTCAGAAGATGGATGGCCAAGATGGCATCACGTGGTGCCATCTCAGCTACCCAACCGGCCACATGCACCCGCTGAAGCTCTTCTAGCCAGTGCTTCTCCACCGTTGGATCAAGATCCAACGGCTGCAAGGCGTGCACTTGAGTTGTGCACTCGACACAAATGCGCCCGTAGCGCGTTGGTCTAGCGCCTTAACGAGGTGAGGAGGTGCGGGATCGAGCCCCCGTATGCCTCAAATTGGAGCGGGCGCGCGGGCGTGATCAGCCGCGTGATGAAGATACAATGGTGCCGCGCGGCCGATAGCGCCCATGCGCTATCTGACGCCCCGCGTGACATGGGATCTCATGTGCAAGGCTTGTGGTTGAGGCACGTCGAGGAGAGCTCTCAACCGTCCGATCTCATAATCAGATGGCCAAGATCTGATAGACGTGGGGCGTGCGCTGAGGTGCGAGCGCGTGCGCGCCGCCCACGAAGGCCATGTTCAGGCCTTTAGTGACAGATTTATCCTTCACTAAAGGTCTTGAATTAATGAGTTTCAAAATGTAATGACCAAAATACCTTCACTCCTTGCAACTATAAAAGGAGACACCCTCCATATGAATTTTGCATCTCTCCAAAGCTCAAGAGAAGCTTGTCCCACACCCGGGATGCTCCTCAAGATATAAAGTCAATTTTTTGCCCCCATTTCGGAAGTGGATCCCGCGACGATGACGACGTGCTACCTCATTCCCATTCTTCTGACCTGGACCTCCTTCTTCCCACTCTGTTCCCCATCTTCCAGGCATCGTCTCGTCTAGCTCGTCCTCCAAGCGATCGTCGAGGAGGATAACTTCTCTCTCCCATTCCTTTTTCCTGCTTTCTAGAGTAGCATTTTCCTGCTTTCTAGTTGTAATAGTTTTCTTGCTTTCTAGTGTAATTTCTCACTTACTTAGTTGTATAAACATTTTGAAGTATCAAGTGGATGTTTTCTCTCTCTTTCTCTCTCTCTCTTACTCTGATTGTTTATAGTGCTTCATTTCATTGTAATTACTCCACTTTTAACAAACACACGAAAAAATATAATTGCGAATTTGGATGGACGTAGCCTCCCTGAGTTCGACCCAAGATTTCTATTCTGGTATAAATTTTATTTGTTGAACAGAGTTCTTCACTATTCAAACTGCAATGGCAAGTTTTCGAAACCAAATTCGATAGCGTAGTACTTCGACGTTTCAACAATTTGGCGTCGTTGCCAGGGAGGCGACGCTCTTTGATTTTTTTCACATTTTCCAACTTACGAATCATTTACCTCACTTCTAACTGGTTGGATTGAACAGACAGAAGTAAATCAAATCGTTTCTTTATCTCAAGATAGGTTCTGAGAGTCTGTAGGTCTTTAGGCTAGCCCACTTAAGGATAGGTTTAATTGTTTGTATTGCAGGGTGCCTTTCTTCCTCTAGTCTATCATGATTCCCTTCACATTTTATATGCATTCCTGCTCTTTCCCTCCTATTATGAGTTATCCTCAACATGATGATTATCCCGACTCATACTGTAATTAACTATTGGTTAGTTGGGATAATTCAGATTGGGGATACAGTTCCGGATCTTTGTATTTAGGGTCTAACCCTGAACACCATAATTGTGATTTCTATCCTTCTTAGAATGATATCAATTATAGATTGTCACCCTTTCATGGACAACCTAATACGATCTACAATCAAGGAGGATACACTGATCCTTACCCATCCTCTGAATACACTGCCTTTAGGTCATCACCACCTTTTGAACAATCCAAAATGACCTATTATCAGGAAGGGTATCACGAATCTCAATTTGTTAGCTCCTCTACACTGATCCCAAACCCGCCCAACCCTAAAACAAGTCATTTGGTTTAGGGTAACCAGGTTCAAGATAAGGTTTTGGCTAACTTAAGGAATACCAAACAATCTTAAGAAGTTCAACCAATACCTCGCATAGAAAAATTGGAGCCCCTGATTGAAATGATTGATGATCTGAACAAATATTTGTTGGCTTGTCTCCAGGATGTTAAGGAAAAGAAGCCGAGAGAGTTTCTACTTGGGAAGTTAGCGAAATTGAGAATGAGATTTGTGGTTGCTTTAGTTCAATTCTGGGATGATTCCCAGGATGAACCCCCTTTAGGAGGGCTAATGTCAGAACCCGCTCAGGCACTTGTTTGGGGGGACACGTGTTACGAGGCTGACTAGATTGATTTAGAGAAATCAATTAAGGATAATCTGATTTCTTCATCTGAGATCCCTGAGCCGGGGTATGAGGAAACATATGTCTCCATGGATCAGAAAGTGACGGATGATTTTGGGATGTACATTAATACGGATTTTGATTTCTTTGATTATGATGGTGAAGATTAAATTTGCGAAGTCTCACATGAGTTTATAGAACATGATTTCTGTGAGACAATTGGGCCTGTGGAATCGGTTAAATCATTTGATAGCCCAATAGCTGAGGAAACTGATCTTATTGGGGCTCACATGACGGATCCAGAATTGCATTTTCTAGAAGATTCAATCAAATGCCCTAATTGTCAATTACACCCCATTGAGCTTACTGATGATTCTATTTTTAAGATAACTAGACCCAAGTCAATTTTGATTCAGCCGCATCTTTTAGACTTGGAAATTTCAGACGGGGTGATTAATATGCAGGAGGATAGGAGCTAGGAAATTTTAATTTGGGAAGCAAACTCCAGAGGAAGTGGAACACCGAGTCTAAGGGTTCCAATTAAGTTTAAACCATCAAACCAGGACCCTTACAACATTTGTTCTGAGCATGTCCAACACAAGCACACATTCATTGATTATCTTTTGGAGCTTGATTTCTCTGTAACCCGACTCTTTGGTCTTGGGTTGCATCCTCATAAATCGCAAGCCCGACCCCGCTTGCATGCTGATTTTAGGTTTTGGGTAATTTTTATCTAGAACCTTAGATATTCTCGATCATAGGGTATGGGTTTGTACCACAATCTGGTCCACATCTGTGGACATCTGCTGGCAGGTCCTAAAGTGAATCTTTTTATTCTGATTCTGATCTGCACTTCTGAATTCTTTACATCCCTTCTTTGTATAGTGTTCTAGCTGAAGACACTAAATTCAACACAGATACAATTTTTGTTTATCTCGGAGAGGACCTATTATTCACGTAATTCAGGTGCTTTCTACTCTATCCCACTCTATTTTATCTTTTTAATACAATGAGGACATTGCATTAGATAGGCATGGGGGGGGTGGATATTCATCTCTAAATTAATTCGTTAGCTCCATTTTATTTACTTTCATTTATATATATATATATATATAAATTGAAAAAAAAATTGTGAAATTAGGGAAGAGAACTTGGGCTTAAGAAAATTTTCAATTTTAGGAAATAAAACTATATGATTTGAATGCGAAGACCCTTCAGATCTTCAGACTTAATCAACCTGTGTATCCACTCAAATGTGGCTTTATTTTTTGAGTCCTTGCCATCTTAATTCTATTTCAATTTGATTAAATAAGTTTGAGTGATAAGTACACGACTTATCAACCCGCCCTCTGATTTGAGGGAACTTTAAGTCTAAAGCATCTACACACTAATTTTTCACTAACTTGTTGATCGGTAGTTTTAACGAAAATTGGGTAGCTAATGAACCTTCTAGGGTGATATGGCTGGCAACTTATCATGGGTAACAGCCCATAGGTAGGCTGTCCAGAGCTCAGTCACTGGACCATTCTCTTTTTACTGCCTTTAGGTAAATCTTAAACTAGGGAAGCCACCTACTTAACAAAAAAAGAAAAAGAAAGTCAAAAAGAAAAGAAAAAGAAAAGGAGAAAAGAAGAAAAGAAAACAAAAGAAATAAGCCACACTTCGTCGCACGAGTATGGCTAGCAAGTTGTCGGTGGTAACAGCTCATTGACCGGTTGTCCAGAACCTAGCTCAAGAAATGCACTAAAAATTTCCAAAACACTTAGGAAGAAGCGGAGAAGTAGAATAAATCGGGGAGATATACACTGGATTCACCCTTGTATTGACCCCATAAAAATAAAAGTAGGAAGAAAGCTACTAGTCGTAAAGATACACCTTTAGGCAGAACTCTCTTTAAGGTCACCTAGAGGCATAGAAACTCGAAGTCTGTTCTAATTGCCAATCAACGAGTCTATCACATTCACAATAAGATGCTTAAAACTTAGGGTTCTCATCAAATATTGGGTAAGTTGAATGGCTGTAGAAAGCTACTCTTTAACCCTAAACTCAAAAATCCAAAAAAAAAATTAGAAAAGAAGAAAAAGAGAAAAAGAAATTTTTCTTTGAATAAGGCAAGGGCTTGAGGCGGTCTGCATTTTGGCAAATACCCAGGCGCTGTTATGTCTTTGAAAGTTCAGATCTTAAGTAAAAATTTTCTTAATGTTGAAAATAACTTATGCCCAAATAATCCAACCTAATTCTTTTATAAATAACATGTAGTTTTTTTTTTTTTGAGAAAGAAAGGAATGCTATCGATTCACCGATAGCAAATAAGGAGAGCTTTTATTAAGAAAAATGAAACAATTACATAATCGAACCCCATTGCTGTATGAGACTCCAGCAACAATTTACAATCTTATCCACATTCACTGGGGTCTCCTGAAAAACACACTCATTCCTAGCTCTCCATATAGACCATAGCACAGCCACCATATGTACATGGCTTATTCCCATCCACAAGATAACACCACAAATTCTCCCATGTGGGAAGGGAATCATTACAAACTCTCCTCCAGATATAGTCAGTGATCACACATGAAGAAAAAATATGAATGCTAGAATTATTATGCATCCCACATAGGAGGCAAAATTGAGTGGGAGTACCCATTCTCCTATGTTTCAGATCTTCAGTAATCAAACCGTCCCTTCTTTAGAGCCACAAAAAAATTTGTATCTTCAATGGTATTTTTAAATTCCATAACTTTTTCCCACCTCATCAAGTTCGGCCATCCTGGAAGAATTAATCAACTTGTCATAAGCAGCCGCAGCAGAAAACTTACCCTCCCATTTGTATGTGTCAGATTCATGAGGCATGGTTTTGAAGGCAGCAAGTTCTTGCATGAGACGTTCATTCTTTGCTCGTGTTTTTGTTTCATGAGTATTCCACATAGCAAATTTAAAAGACCACTGCTCAGACTCCACATCCTAATAGTCAGACACCACAGCATTTTTATCTGAAGTCGCTGCATAAGCAAGGGGGAACCTGTCTTTAAACACCCCCCCAGGTACCCAATTCTCCAACCAGAAGTTGAAGCTTTTCCCATCACCTAATATGGATTTGAACAAATTCCAATTGTCCCTCAGGGCACGCACCACTGAAGACCAAAAGGGAGATGGTTTATGGGGGTTTAGGCGATTCTTCTCATCATTGGCAGTCCCATAACTATCCTGAACTATTTCTGTCCACATTTTTTCCCCCCTACTGCAATCGAACAACCCACTTCAACAGCAAAGCATCATTAAATTCCTTGAGGGATCTAACACCCATGCCACCAATCTTTTTTGGCTTACAGATTGAATCCCACTTCAAAGGTTGAAGAAAAGCCCCTTGGTGAGAGGCCCCTTTCCAGAAGAATCTTTTGCGCATCACATCAAGTTTTTTCCAAATTGACTTAGGGGCTTTAAGAACAAAGAAAAAGAAAACTGGAATCGATGTGATGATAGAATTCAGTAATATATACCTCCCACCTTTTGATAGGCATCTACTACTCCAACCCTCCAATTTCCTAGCCACTTTTTCATATAGGAAAGACCAATCTGCTTTCCTCATTTTAGTGCATTTCAGAGGCAAAGCCAGATATTTGATAGGCAGTGAGACCACAGGTGTACCCAGAGTGGTAGAGATGTCATTCTGTATCATTCCATTCATCCCAAAACAGACCAGGGAGGATTTGTTTCCATTAAGTCTAAGACCAGAAATCTCACCAAAAATCTTTACCATATGAAAAAGCGCTTGCACTTCCCTCTTCCCCCCTTCCACAAAAAAAATAGTGTCATCTGCATATTGGAGTATGGGAGCTAAAGCCCAATTATTAGACATTGAGTACCCCCTTATGAATCCATCCACTGCCAGTTTGCAGGCATATCTTGCCAATGTATCCACTGCAAGATTGAAAATCAGAGGGGCAAGTGGGCATCCTTGCCTAACTCTACATTGGGGCTAAATCCAAGATCGGCATGGTTTCCCATTTATCAATGGGGAAAAAGAGGCTGTCGTGATGCATCTCTTCACCCGCTGTATCAACTGAGGTGAAAATTTCCTTCTTTTAAGGATTTCCCTCAGATACGACCAGGAGACTGAATCATAAGCCTTGGAGAAATCTACTTTCCATGAAAAGGCCTTGGCCTTTCTCCTGTGCCAACCCATTACCATCTCTTGCGCCATAATGAAAGACTCCTGTAGCGATCTCTCAGGAAGAAAGGCAGACTGGACCGACATTATCAAGTCCTTCAAAGCCTCCCGCAATCTATTGGCTATAATCTTACTAATAACAAGGTAAATAGAATTAGACAGTGCAATGGGTCTGTAGTCAGAAAACTTCTCCAGACCTGATTTTTTAGGAAGCAGGAACAGATAGGATTTATTCAACCTCTCAAAACCAGAGTTGCCCAGTTCAAATTCATGAATAACCTTCAATACATCCACCTTGACTACACTCCACAGTTCTCTGTAAAAGAAAACCTGAATCCCATCCGGACCAAGGGTCCCTTAATTGTTTAAATCTTTAATTGCTTTTAGTACTTCTTGTTCAGATATAGGAGTAACTAACATGTCTCTCTGATCACAATGGACACAAGGGAAGTCCGCCGATGCCATCCTCCAAGAGTCTCATGGTGCAGCCTTGGATAGTTCTTTAAAATATTTACCTACTTCAGTTCTGATTTCACTAACAGAAGTAACAGTTCTCTCTTCTACTTTAACTGATGAGATAAGATTGAATCTCCTCCTAGCACTGGCCGCGAGATGAAAAAACTTCGTGTTCGCATCACCCTCTTTCAGCCATAGTTGTCTAGATCTTTCACGCTAGCCCATTTCTTTTTTCAGGTCTTCCTCCCCCACTACAGACTGCATCTGTTGCCTTTGCTGCTGCTCCTGGAAGTTCAACGACTGCTTGCATTCCTTCAGGTCCAATTCTCTGATCACTACCAGAGCCACTGCTTATCCATATTCTTTTAGCATGTCATGTAGGCCTGACAGCTTTGCAGCCAACTGCTGTGTAGCAGTCCCTTGCACTACCTTGTTCTGCCACCACTGAGACACCATTTGCACAAAACCTTCCGCCCTAAACCAAGATCTCTTGAGTTTGAAGTAGGATCCAATGTCAGAATTCATCCCACTGTCCCATACAAGCGGAGTGTGATCAGAGAAAGGCCTATCAAGGCTCATAACTGCTGATAATTGATGCCTCTCCAACAAGCTAGGACTGCCAGAAAACCTATCCAACTTAGAAGTCTATCCACTACCATTTCTCCAAGTAAACTCCACTCCACTAATAGGGTATTCTATCAATCCCATATTCTACACAACCATTTGAAAGCCTGCAATTGAGCTGTCCAACCTCCCACCAGGACTGTCATCACTTGAGAGATGATAATTAAAGTCACCCCCTAAAAGCCAAGGGACCTCCTGCACTCTTTGATGCATTGCAGAGAGTTCATCCCAAATACCAGACCTGTCTGCAGCCACACAAGGGCCATAAATGCATGACACAAACCAATCCATATCTCCTTGGGGAGATTGGCATCTGCAAGTAAGCATGTGCCTGTCACGAATGACTTCAGTTACCAAAAGGCAAGACTTTCTCCACCAAAAGGCCATTCCACCAGACCTTCCAGATGCACCCTTTACCACAACATCATTGCATCCAGATTGCTTAAAGCAATCCCATTCCTAACCATTCTCCATCTCCAAATGTGTCTCTTGAATGAGAGCATAATCAATCTCCCATTCAGAGAGATATCTACACAAGGAAGTCCTCATCTTATTGCGCAACCCACGCACATTCCAAGTCATCACTCTCATTCCTTGCCAGATTGATCCCCTTGAGTCAGACAGCCCACAAACTCAACCATAATTGAGTTTGCAATAGTCTGCTCCTCAATAGGGGGCAAGTTCTTCTTCCTTCTCCTTCTAAGCAAATAAGGAGATCTACCCACACCTCTTTTCTGATTGGATCCGCTACCATATTTTGGATCAGTAGGAATTGAGAACTGCACCTAGTTCACCTCTTTGAGAGCTCTACTGCCATTTCTAAGTACCAGCTCCATTCCTGTCCTGCCCTCCTCTTTGCTGCTAAACGCCTCTGATTCTATCATAGAATTATCAGCAACCTCCATATAACCATCCTCTTTGGCTACCAAGGCTCGACTGCAACCTCCTACTGCATCAACCTCTTCCATCAAGTCCTCCTCTGCATAGTCCTGGTGGCAATCCTTCCTCTTTTTGGACTCAGGAGCTTCATCAGGTGAAGTGCGGCCGACCCTTTCATTATGTTTCCTCACTTCAATGTTGGTTCCAGACATCTTAACCAACCCTTGTTCAAACTGCCTAGGCACCTGTCCAATCACTGTAGACGAATAAGCCATGAGGAACCCCCATATCTGATCATAACCATGTCAGGAATCGAGTCAGCATTGAAGACATCAGCCTCAATTCTAAGACATCAAATGTACCCTTCTCCAATCAAGACTTCAGACCCTTCACTGATGGACACAAAGCCTGCTACCATCTTAGTAACAACTCCCTTAGATCTCAGATGCAATGGCAGTCCACTAATCTCAAGAAGAATCCTCCTAGAACCCACTATTTGAGGAGGCTGATCAGGGAGAGCCCCATCAAAGGGGGACACCATTCTCCAGATCACAATAAACTCTTCAAACGAGCTCGAACGAAATCTCAGTCGCTCAACATCCATCATGCCCAAACCATATACTAGAAAGCGAGATTGGGATAGCATAGCCACCTTCTAGCCCACAGACAAAAGATTTAGGGAACATACCAGATCTTGAAGCCTTTCTATCGATGGTTTGCCTGCCATAATCTCGCCAATCAGAGCGCCCCTCAGCATGATCTCTGCAGAAGAGATCTCTTCAGAAATCGGGATCTCCACTTCAATTGAATGCCTGCCAAACGCCGGTGGCGGTGGCAGTCGAGCCTCTTTCTTCACCATCTAGACAGGGTGCGAGAATGCCATCTTTGTCTGTAGTAGCTTCCTCCTAGGGCAGGAATCGTGTTTGTGCCCTTCTCCCCTACACTCCAAGCAAATCAAAGGGTTTCTGCATATCGCCGCCAAATGCCCCCTTTGTCAACATCTGAAACAAAGGACATCACCGTTCAATCTCCTCCAGGGCCTTCTTGGATAGTTTTCAGATGTCCTACTAGCCCTCTCTTGCCAGACCCGCTCCCTTCTCCTCCAATTCCTCAACCTCCACGTCCTCCACTCACCTCCTCCAGCCCTAGATGCCTCTGCAACACCACCGCCCGCCGCCCGATGCCGATCGCTCTCTATTCCTCTCTCTCTCATGGTTTCAAGATCAATATCAATAGCATGTAGTTTTTGCTAGGAACTAGCAAAAGATAGGCATGGGGGTGTGATGTAAACATGTTTATATTACATAAAATGTCTATTTATTCATGTTCTTAAGCGTAGAATTGCATTACATGCTATAAATATTGCATAGCATGCATCATCTTGCACTTAGATTAGTCTGAATAAAATGTAGGTTAATTATCTCCTTTTTATGGTCAAGGACAGGGTGACTTTTTATCGGAGCCTCGGATCGAAGATCCAATCGTATGGATCTTATCAGGGCAACGATTGGAGTTCAACGACTCCAAAATCGTCCTAATCGAATATCCATAGCATCAGATAGAGACCGATGAACCTTAGAAGATCAAGGACCAAGATGGAGTTAATTCACACTTCAGACGACAAATCTGACCGCACGGATGGGTTCGGATCGACGATCACAACTTAACGACGTGAAATCAACCCAATTCGATACCCGTAGCACCATCTACATCACTCAGAAGATGGATGGCCAAGATGCCGCCACATGGCACCATCTCAGCCGCCCAACCAGCCGCACGCACCTGCTGAAGCTCTTCTGGCCAGTGCTTCTCTATCGTTGGATCAAGATCCAACGGCTGTAAGGCACGTGCACTTAAGTTGTGCGCTCGACACAAACACGCCCGTAGTGCGTTGGTCGAGTGCCTTAACGAGGTGAGGAGGCGCTGGATCGAGCCCCCGCAAGACTCAAATTAGAGCAAGCACGTGAGCACGATTAGCCGCACAATGAGGATCCAATAGCGCCGCGCAGCCGATAGCGCCACGCAGCCGATAGCACCCACACGCTATCTGACGCCCCGCATGACCCGGGATCTCACGCACAAGGCGCGCGATTGAGGCATAGCAAGGAGAGCTCTCAACCATCCGATCTCACGATCGGATGGCCAAGATCTGATAGGGGGCATGCGTTGAGGTGCGGGAGGCAAGTGGGCGTGCGCGCGTCGCCCACGAAGGCCACATTCAGGCCTTTAGTGACGGATTTAACCATCACTAAAGGTCCTGATTAATGATTTTCAAAATGTAAGGACCAAAATTCCCTCACTCCTTACAACTATAAAAGGAGACCCCCTCCATACAAATTTCACATCCTTTCCTTCTCTTCTCTCCATCTCTAAAGCTCAAGAGAAGCTTGTCCCACACCTGGGATGCTCCTCAAGAGATAAAGTCAACTTTTTGCCCCCATTTCGAAAGTGGATCCCGCAACGACAACGACGTGCTACCTCGTTCCCATTCTTCCTGCCTCGACCTCCTTCTTCCCACTCCGTTCCCCATCTTCTAAGCATCGTCCCGTCCGGCTCATCCTCCAAGAGATTGTCGAGAAGGATAACTTCTCTCTCCCATTCCTTTTTCCTGCTTTCTAGAGTAGCATTTTCCTACTTTCTAGTTGTAATAGTTTTCTTGCTTTCTAGTGTAATTTCTCACTTAGTTGTATAAACATTTTGAAGTATCAAGTTGATGTTTTCTCTCTCTTTCTTTCTCTCTCTTACTCTGATTATTTATAGTGCTTCATTTCATTATAATTACTTTGCTTTTTAATAAAAATACGAAAAAAATATAATTGTGAATTTGTATCGACGTAGCCTCCCTTAGTTCAGCCCAATATTTCTATTCCGATATAAATTTTATTTGTTAAACTGAGTTTCTTCACTATTCAAACTACAACGATAGTTTTCAAAACCAAATTCGATAGCATAGAACTTCGACGTTTCAACAATACCTATTCCAAACAAGGCTTGAGTGGTTGCCCAATAGTTTGGGCAGTTTGGTACACGCCATGTTGTTTACTGGACCAGACATTTGCTATGTTGTGGAAGTGGTAAGCCATTACTAATCTAATTTGAATTGTTATTAAGAACATTTTCAAGTATCTCAGAAGGATAAAGATTATTGTCTAGTGACAAATGCATGATAATTAGTGTTAATATGGCTAAATTATGTTAGTCTCATAGCTTCTTGTATTATAAATAATTGCATATTAGTCATAAAGCATGCATTTATCACAAGCTTGATTTGGAAGCAATTATTATGCTTTTTTTATATGCAGGATGTAGCTAGAATGAAACTAGAAGAAATAAGGTGAAGATCAAGATAAGTAGACATTTGCCATCATTACACTCCTCTACACCTTAGCCCTAGGACAACCCACCTTATCAAAACATCTTGTCCCAAACCTATTTTAGTAAACCCACCCAATACATCCCTACCATAGATCTCCATCCTAAGGCCTAAACTTGTTTTGCTAAAAATAAAACATCATATCTAATGGCCGAACATATGGTGCATCTCTTGGAATCTTCATGATCAGCCACCATGGCTTTATTTTGATCCTCGATCAAGCTTCAAATGACCCAAAAACCAACCCTAACCCACTCGTAGAATCCCTCCTATGGCCGGCCATATATGTTCAAACTCCACCCTTGATTTATAATCCTATGGCCTAGATTAATTGAATCGAAACCACCTTGCAACTACACTCAAGGGTTGGCCACATTACTAATCCTAATCCCAACCCTACAATCCTCATCCAAAGGCCCTCATTCCTCTTGCATTTGGTTGGCCATACAAGTCCAAGACCAACATATCTTGGCCGGCCATGATGAACCCAAGATCCACCCTCCATATTCCATTAAACCTAATCTCTACCATCCATTCAATTCCAACTAAACCAAGCCTATCCATGCAAACCCTATTTGTATCCTAACTCTTCATTCAAACCCACCTAACCCTGGCCATCCACTATCATCAATCCATGGCTAATATTTTCAACTAATCACATTAATTCACCACCTTTATAAAAACACCTAGCCACCCTCCATTTCACACCATTCCTACCTTAGTCTAGCCTACACTGCTTTAACCTAATTAGTGTAGTTAGATCCCGCTCACCACCACTCCTTCCCTTTACCTTGATCTTGAAGCCTTCTTCTTGATCAAGGTGACTCCACGCCACCTTTGGAGGTGGAGACTCTATCAGGTGCACCTTTGCCTCTACTTCTTCAGCAATCCTTCGAGCTATGCCTTTGTGGCCTACTTCTCTAGCTTTTTTATTCCTTTTAAGCTTTCTTTTATGCTCTTTTAATTTCATTCTTGTTATTAGTTCAGAAAAATAATAATTAACTTAAAAAGAAGATGCAACAACTAAGGAGAGAGAATGAGGAGAGGAAAAAGGAGATGCAGGTGATGGTGGAGCAGTAATGTTAGTGGATGCAAGAGCAATAGCAGTTCATGAAGCAGCATCGACAATGGCATGAATGGATGAGGACATTTCGGCCACCAGAGCACTTCAACTTCAACTTCACACCTTGTCAAGATGATGACGACATTGCTAGCTCAGGGACAAAGGATATAAGGTCACAAACTTAACATTATATTTATTTATTTGAGCTCGTCAGGTAGCATAACTGATGAGCAAGCTCATACCACGTTAGTGGAAATGGCAGATTCTAAGTTCGAGTCTGACTAACTTGGGGAATAGGTTTGTGGGTTATTTATCCCTCCCACCTAAAATGAGCGTTATCATTTTTTTTAACATTATATTTATTTTTATATCCAAGAATATTTGTATATTTTACATTCTTATATTCTTTGATATCGATGCATGTATATAATTAATTTCATTCCATATTATGTATTGAGGTTCTTCAATGTATCAAGTGTTTTGTTTCGATGGTTAAATGGTGTGTAGTGCATGTATGCATGTTCGTGAATGTATGAACTATGAATGTCTATGTAACTATTACAAGTTGTAGGTTTTTCTATGAAATTTTGTGGTAAATTGTGCAAGTTCTTATAGGTTCCTCAAAAGAAAAAATTGATGAATTAAAATTACTACTATTTTTTTCTCCAAAAAAACCTTTTTTGATGATTCTTACCTATTGACAAAAGCCTTTGGTGATGGTTGTTTTAAAAAATTGAAATTTTTAATATTTTTTGCCAATGATTAGAAATTGTGGGCATAGGCCTTTGCCAACAATTTCTCAACCATTGGTAAATGTTTATGAAGTTTTGCTTCCTAGTGGGAGAGTGAGGGACTTTTTCGTGACATCCTAGATCCCACCTTTTGACTGACCAGGTGGGAGGCTAAGTTGCTACTTATAGAGGCGCACTAAATAGGACCAAAGTCGCCCATCATGTAATCATAAAACATAGCATGCACACTATATATATAGCCAAAAGGCATTCATAAAGCAATTAGATAAATAAACAAGTAAAAGTTGTCCATAATAGCATGCTCACAAAAGACTGAAAGAAAAGAGTATTACTAAATATGCAGGTATAACTAAGCAAAAGACAAAAAGGGGGAACCACATAAATAGGACTCCCAAGGTCACAAGCCTTCCACTAATGCCAAACTGAACCCCATACCAAAGTCATCGATTTTCCTTTTTATTTATTCTTGTAATTTTACAATTACATTATTTCTAATTTATTCCCACAAGTGTGTTGCCCTCTATATCATGGTTATATTCCTCATATAGCATTTTCTCAAAAGGCACAAGGAAAATCTCATTGCAATATCTCAAGATTTGTGTTAAGTACATGGCTTTGTCTTGGCGAGGAGGATAACCCTGCACTTGCCCCATATCGACCTACGACGAAGCATGAAAATGAGCATTTAAACTTTTGTGCATAACAATATCAGATTGATGCCAAAACCCAATCAAGAAACAAAAAAAACATATTTATAAATTGAAATCATATGACAGGAACTAATTTCCCCCCATTCTGGGATCCCATGAGTATACAACGTTATACCTTCGTGGGTGGAGTTGTGCAGTACCCCACGTGCGATGCCTCCATAAATAAGTCCTTGCAAAATCTAAACTCCACAACGAGCGGGTGAGACCTTTCTTGTTATGGATAATAGACCCCAGATGAGTTCCGCAAACTCTTCGCGTGCCCTAAGTGACTTCTCACTTCTATATCCCAAGCACATGCCAAGAAGCCCTTCAAAAGGACCAAGAAACTCCAGCACAATAGTTGGAAGGGGGTACACCCTAATGTGCGGTCCCTTACTAGTTAGATGACTAGTTGGACAATCGGTCGACCGGCTACTATGTAGCAAGTCATCCAACAAGTCCTTTGGACAACTTGCTATGATGGGGAACTCTTCCCAGTTTATGGTGGCATCTATGGCTCTTATAGAAGGTGGGGAATTATGGTAGCATGGAGTTTAGGGTTTGCACTTGGGATATATTTATAGGGATCGCAAGACTAAACCTAATTTGAAGTCATCCCTTGGATCTCAATCCAAGGGAGGGGATCAAATTCTACTTGATAATTACATGGTAAGCTTAAAACAACTTATGGGGTGTTTGGATTTAGTATCTAAACTTAAATTAATTATAATCCAACACTTGGTTTCTTTACCTAATAAAAATAGGTGCATTTAAACACCAAATCAAGTACAATTTAACTTCTTAAATTACAATTGATTTATGCATCATGTCAGAAACCATTAAAATCATTATTGGTTTCATCACTCTAGAAATGAAACTTTAGGTTTCTTAAAATTTTGGCACAATGCCCCCTCAAGTATTCCAAATACTCGTGAATCCTTCATACATGAAAGAAAATATTATCCTGAGGTCTAATTCCATTAGAATGCTATTGTTCCTCCTTGGATAATATTAGTCTTGATATCTCCCTACATCATTGGGACAAGAATGAAGGTCAGATCCTTTCCCAAAGGTCTATCTTCCTTTTTTCTTGCCTTAATTCTAATCATGACTTTGCGACCACATGTGGAATTATTGTTCCAAATATATGTGGCCCGAGCTCATGCCACCAATTTGTTACATACACCTATTTAATAGATTTGTGTGATCCCTTTGAGAGATCATGCATCTTATGTCTCTTCCCACATGCACTAGTTCTCCAGTTTTAGCATTACAATGGGTACATCTATTATCGGTTCTCCAAATGCATGCATTCGTAAATAGAGACACATATCTATCTCAGGTCAAAGGATACACCTTCTCCATAATAGCATTAGAGAAGGACTTTCACTATCTCTTGTTTCATCAGGTTAACTCAACTCAATTTTATAACAGTCATCGAATCTCCATCAAGAACATCAATCAGGCGATGGCCTTTAGAGAAAGTTTCCATCCCAACTCAAAACAAAAACATATGATCAAATCAGATGATTTCTTGATGTGATATTGGATCCTCTAAATTATTTAGATCTCTAAATCATAACACATTGGGTTTATTCGATCTAGCTAAATATATCAACCCTATTCATACTAAGCAACCCAAATCATTTATTGGAAATCAATCAAATTCTTTTACTTAGATGAAAATGTAATCATATTACAATACTCAAAATGCACATCTAGGGAACACAAAAGCCAACATATATTATGCATGGTTATATTCGTCAGATATTAATTCCTCAAAAGGCATGAGGAAATCTTGCTACGATATCTCGAGATATGAGTTAAGTACATCGCTTCCTCTTGACTAGGAGGATATCCCCACACTAGCCCCATATCTTGTTCCATCATCCCAAGGTCCCAACAAGGTATAGTGTGGTGACTACATACTACAGCTATACACACAATCGTAACCTATATTAGCACATAGATAGCCCTGTCCACACTCCACAGCTTGGGTACATTTCCCAACTATAATAGCATCAAGTTCATATATATACATAGCCAATGACATATGCCTATCCCACTACTTGGTTGGCTAAATAGTCTATCAAGGAGGCTAGCCCACACCCTATTCCACCACTAAGCTCAACTTGACTAGTTTATTCCACCTACCAAAATATTCATTTTCACTTGACATATCTAGTCACATCAACCTTATAATTTGTGCATCACACGGGATACTGGTCATTTATAATACACCACATACAAGCCATCCATGCGTTACTAATTAATTTCAATAGCAAGATATCATCATATTATTCCATTAATTTACCAAACACAGCTTGTTAATCATTTCTTAGATTTCCACAATGTAGCTTTCCCATATTTCTTATTTCTAAAGATAGTTATATGGAAATGCATGATTTAATGGACAATTAACCATTAAGAATAAAGAAAATCACTGATTCATTATCCAATTCCAGCAACACTTTTAAATATTACTGGTACCCAAATAGGGAAGGAGAAATCATCACAACTTTTACGAACTCTGAAAACTCAACAAAAGAAATGAATGCAGACAAATCCACAATTTCCATGAAAGAGGACATAACCAAAATTTAGCTAGAGAGAGAATATAAGACTATTCTACCTAGCATCACGGTGTGGTCGTAGTGACTCCAAGAAGATAGGTTGGAGACTCCCAAAATTGCTCACACCTCCTCAAACCTCATGCACACTTCGAGAACCAACTCTAGCTCATGGCTAGGGTATCCTCATAATTTTATTTTTTCATGTAACATAGCTTCCAATGAGAGCTTAGAGCTTACAACGGTATAGTACACATCAAGGCGAATCTAATAGTACCAAGAACGTGTGAATCAAAGGTCATTTAACCCCTGAACCACCCTAAAACACGTTCGCCATGCAAGACCACATGCACACACCTAAAACATGTTCGCCCATGCAAGACCACATGTATGCATCACCTTGGTACTCTCCCTCTCTCTCTTTCTTATCGGTTGTACCACTCAAATCTCTCTCCCCCAACATCTCTCTATCTCCCATTCAATCCCTTTCTCTCTTTCATTTCTACCCAAATCTCTATCTTACTCTCATTCTAACTCCCTCTCATGGCTCCTAACCAATTTTTTTCTCCAGCTCAACTCTCCCACTTGCCTCTCTCTCTCCTTGCTCCGAACCCTCTCCCACTCTCTTTCTTTCTCCCTGTATCTCTCACGACCTCTCCCTCCCTCTCTCTCGTTTCTCCCTACTTTCCTCCTATGGCCTCACTCAAAACTAAAGCTGCAAAAAATAAAATCGAATCCGCCTAACTCAACTTTGATTAATTGACCCAAACTCGACCCAAACCTGCTTACATTAAATGGCTTTAAACCTATTTAACTCATTTATTAAACGGGTCAGGTCCAAGTTTACCCCCATGAACTCGCTCAACCCGATAAATCCAACAAATGAGAAAAAAATCCCTATGTTTAACCCGTTTAACCCCCATGTTTACCCATTTAACTTGTTTAGCCCGTTTAAATAGGTCAAGTTAGGTTTAGCAAGTGTAAATGGGTTGGGTTCGGATTGGAGTATATAGACCCGTTTAATAAATGGGTTGGACTCGACCCATTTAGACCAAACCTATTTATAAATAAATGTGTTTGATCGAAACGGGTCGAGTCCAACCCGACCCAACTCGGTTGACAACCCTACTCAAAACTCTCATAGTTGTGCACACCCACAGGAAAGAAAATGACCATCCAACTCCCCACGACTCTTTTTATAGGTCCCACATCCATTTTTTAATTCAAGAGAGGCCTAAATGACCAAAGTGCCCTCGATTCTAGTGATATGTACACCTTACACCTAAGCATCATAAATTATATGTAATGTAACTTCTCTACGGACCTCAAATTCCCACAAAACAAATACTATTAGATAGCTTGCAATCAGAAGAATCCAATGGTACCAAATATGAATTGCTTTAAAAATTTTCATCTAGGGTTGATCGAGTTTGACCAATTATGTGAGTTCCCCATTTTCTATGTACACTGACCCAATTCGTGCCCCATAGGTCTCGAGGGTTCATATCGATACACTTGAGTATAAAATGACTCTGAAATTCATGTTCGGGACTTCACATTTTCCCCTCAGTTTGACACAGAATTGTTGGGATGGCTCTTCACCAATGCCGTCTTTGGTAACGCTAATGATAACAACATCATTAGCCATAATCAAGGAATAAATGCTCCTACATAACCACCAGTGAG
This sequence comes from Thalassia testudinum, assembly GCA_037157565.1. Taxonomy (NCBI): domain Eukaryota; kingdom Viridiplantae; phylum Streptophyta; class Magnoliopsida; order Alismatales; family Hydrocharitaceae; genus Thalassia; species Thalassia testudinum. The sequence continues at coordinate 20,606,084 of JAZHRO010000014.1, forward strand.
CCATAATTCACTACAAATCCATTCTAAGAGATAGACATGAAAATAGGGGTAAAACTACAGTTTTAACAGTACAGCTCAATTGTAGTACAATCGTAGGTTTCTCTAGGGGTTAATTAATGGTCAAGTGATCTAAAGAGTCTAAGAAGTGGGTTAGGACAGACACAAAAGGGTTTTTGCATGTTTTGAGAATTAAATGACTTTCGAAACCCTAAAAATTGACCTGCTTAATTAATTGAGGTTCTAGTCAGGATAAAATTTACATAAACCCTCTAAAATTCATATAAAAATAATTTCTAGGGTTTGGCATCCTTGATTTGACCATTGGAACCCGTCTTGACCCAAAACAGAGCCATAGACAAACTTTTGCCCTAATTAGGGATTTTGCATAAATTACCTAGTCAAACTAGGTAAAAACCAAAATCTATCTTCACCATTAGATTCCTTATGTTGAAATTAGGTTTGTACCAAAATTTGGGTCCAATTTAAAATCATCTTCACCTAGTTTACAATTTGGTCTTGTCTGACTCATTTCTCTCACATGTATGCCCCTAACTTTCGAATAAATTACATTTGGGTCCCCAACTTTATCATCTTCTTCTTCAATTAGGTCCCTACCACCCTCAACTCCTAATCCTAAAGCTCTGGCGACCTAAATTTGGCAAGATTTCCATGATTTCTTGACGAATCCCACTCAAAATTGAAAGGGAAACTCGTCAAGTAATTGCCTTCCTTTTCAGCTAGATCTGAAGCTCCAGATCTTGTCCAAATCCTAATGCAAACACTTGAAAGAATTCAGTGTCCTATTCCGATGAACCTTCTAAGCTTGGAAGCTTGGCATCCAAGCTCTTTTCGCTCTCTAGACCCCTATAAAAGGACCCGCAGACCTCGCCGAGTTCCCTAAGCTTGATTTTGGTCTGGAAAACCCTCTACTTCATCCCTCCTATTCCAATCGAAAGGCTCCTCAAGCTCCTGTGACTCCCTTTTCCTATCCTCATTGTTCGATTACAATACCGACGGTGAATTTTTCTTCTTCACCTTCGTCCGCATCGTGCAATACTAGCCGCCGTCGCTCTACCTCTGTCATCATCGTCGTCCCCTTTACCAGAGTGTTTTCTTCCCTGGCGCTGGCCTACCAACACTGGTGCCGTTCTCCCCCCTTCGTCTATTAGATTAGAGTTAGATTAGATCCTTAGCTCTCTTAGGTTAGTTTTATACCCCAAAATCCCAAAAAGAACCCCTCGACACCGCCGTTCACCTTTGTCTTCTTTGTCTCCGACCAAACCTCTGACGAGGCACCTCCATCACTACACCCCTCCATCCACCTCACCAACCACCTCACAACCTTCGCCACGACTCCACCAATCAAACCCTTCTTTTTCGTTCCACCGCTTACCCAAATACGCCCTCAAACAACCCACCTTCGCACGGCTATCTTCGTCTTCACCAACCACCTACACACACTCTCACTCCACGCTACACCCACCACCACATTCGTCGTCCCCTGGCGATACTACTGAGCCATCTAATGTAGCCGTGAGGCCTTTTTTCTTGCATTTCAGGTACCTGGTCTTCCACAACATTAGCAGCGAGCTCGAGTGAAGCTTGCAGCATTCTTCAGCTGCTGCACATCCCAAATCCCACGCCTAGATGTTGCGAATACCTCCCATATTGCGAACCAGGTCTTCACTTGGAAGCCATACCCTCAGTAGCTGCCTTGATTGGAAGGGCAATCTAGTCGCAGATGCACGCGAGGAAGGTGGGACATTTAGTCCTACCTCGGAAACCATTGAGCATCCAGTATCGCATAAGAGGAATTTGTGTTTGTGGCTATTCGCCTCAACACACAGAGGGTGAGGTCCCCCGTACCCTTCACCTGCCTTGCCCGTGACATGCATCATGCGGGCCTGGCTCCGACCCGACCCGCCTAACCTGCTCACACCTCGACTACTACCCCACATCGGCAGCCCTGGTCCTAGGTGCACTCTAGACCCGACTACCCGTTACTGTGGAAGGCTCTGGGAAAGCGAAATCCAGAGAGAGAAAGAGAGAGATAGCACAGGGGTAGGGGGGTTTTGCTCTGAAGATAAACAACTGACACTTAGTCGTTTGAAGAAGAAATCTCCTTTGTGTGAAGAAGTGAAGAAGAAAGAGCAGGGCTTGTGCACATAAAGAGAAGAGAAGAGAAACCAAAGAAGAAAAGGAGAAGACCTAAGCCAAGGAAGAAGAAGAAGAATAGCAGAAGCAAAAGAGAAGAGGAATCACTGTAGCAACACATTAAGATGTCTGATTTACAGTCTGATTCATTAGTTATTCACTTAGTTATATTTGAGTAAATGCTATATATGTTAGACTAATAATTGGTGATCTGAATCACCATTTTGTCTAGATTACTTTTTACTCTTCATATACTCATGTTCTACATTGTAAATTAGATTTTGAGTAATATATCGTGCTCATTTACATTAATTGTTGAGATTAGCGCATGAATTCCTATTTGCTCCTAGCAAACAACCTCGGACTTTTATTCGAGCATAAATTTTATCTATTTTTCACACTAATTCGATCTATACTATAATGCGACAATTTTAAAACCCATTTCAAAGAGACTAAACAAATGCCTATTCTCAATAGTTTTGTGGGCTGTCCCAATGAATTTTACCTATTGAAAAAACCATCCTTCTTGTAGTGGATGTACACCTATTGAGGGGTACAATCTCGTAAAAACATGTGCCTTTTGCGCGATTGATCTTCATGCTGTCATTGACTCAAGTTGAGTTGTTAATCCAAACCCAATAAACCTAACCACGCAAAGCACTCTAATATGATCTTCCCTAATGTGGCTTATTTAGATAAGTTCATGGGTGAAGTAGCTTTTCAAGTGGATCCATTTGATGTTGTTATTTGGGTGCTGCTAGCCAAGTCTGAGGATTTGATAACAGAAATATATAGAAGCAAAGATTTTGTTCTAGGGAAGTACTAAAATGAAGGAATGGTACTTGAATTCTGAAAGCACCTTCAAAGTACGTGATAGTATTTTTGATTGACTACCCCATGACATAAGGGACTTAAATGTCACTCAAATGATCTAGTTTAGTACATTATAGATATAATTATGGATCATAATGCCATATTAGACACTTATTAATTTTCCTTTAGATATATTCCCAGGACAAGCAACAATATTGCTCATTTTGTTGAGCCCTCTTATGAAAGGGTGGTCTAAGCTTTTGGGAAGGTCATGGTGTGCTAGATATGATAAAGAACACTGCAGGTTGTACATAATGTAATTTTTCTTTTGCCATTAAAAGACACACAAACACACACTCACAAAGAGTATAGGTCCAACTTTATAAAAGACAATTACAATGTTTCAAACGAAGCTTTTTAATCCAAAGAAAAATGATCACGTTAATCACATGACCAATGAGGGATTAAATACCCCTCAATTAGTCACTTCTGGTAATAGATGTCATACCAAGAGTATGAAAGAAATATTGTATTGAATACATTTTGAACATTTTTCTTGAAAATTTTTACTTTATGGGCCAACTTTAATATTTGGATACCAACTATGAACCAACATGAAAACACAACACTAAGTCAACCAAGACTCCTTCAATGGCGGTGCCCAGATTCATCGCAACCAACTCCAAAGACTACTGTCAAACTAATCATCGATAGATGTGTAAGAGAGTGAGATATTCGTGTAACAATCAAGTGTAATCTCTGTGTATAAATACATGAATAACAAAGTGATTTGTGTGGTTGGAAAAATCAAATCCATTCTCGTACCTCTAACTTGGTATCAGAAGCTCGACGAGGATTTCTCGTTGCACCTCGATCTACCCAGCCCACCACCAACTGCCACCGCTTGAGCTTCTACAGTCACCCAAAGCAGCTTCTTGCACTCAATCCATCGTGCTCCACGTCGCGCTTCTTTTGCTCAGTTGTTGAAAGGAGAACGACCACCGGAGGCCACCGATGCTTGTCCCTGCACGTGGTTGATCGACACTTGCCTCCACTCATCATTGATAGATGCTCGCCTCCGCTCACTAATTTGCTCCCATGCGTCGTCGCCCCATCCTCGCCTCCTTGTGCACCGACCACACCCACCTCTCCAAACCCTATCAAAAACCCAACAAGCCACACTAATATACACCCGATTACTTAACTAATACCTACTCGACCCGACCCGCCTCCCCCACCCATCCACGATGCTCTCTCACTCTACGCCACCAACAGCGTCAACCGTGCCCTCCCTCTGACAGCGCACCTTAGCAATGCCATTTCCCGCTTCTGACAATCGGCGATGACACCGCACCCTACTTCACGAGGCACGGGTGTCTCGTGCAACCATCACTTGTCACCTCCCTGGTGAGCTCTCCAAACTTTGTCACTGCAGATTTCGTGATAGTCCTAGGCTCCCTCCTCACGTTCTCAGTGATCACTTCTACTACCCTATTACTATCCTTGAAGAGATATACAACCCACCACCAAACTGGGCGAGCCTCTCTACTATTTTGCCACCTTGTATGCTATTTATGGATCCAACATTAAAGTTGACATCCCCGCACTCAAACACTCATCTGCTACCAAGTCCCTATCTAATCTGCCCTGGCTACTTCAATCCCTGCCTACGGTGTGTCGTCAGCATTGCGGAAACATTCATCCAAGCTCACTACATGACACAGTCGCTGCTAGCCACATAGTATGTTACTACAAATGCATCCATATCGTCTGACAATACTAACTAAAGGCAACCTCGTTGATGCCCCCTTATGGTAAGATAGCTTCGCCAACTTTATCAACCTTGCTGCTCCTCGCTGATTATATCCATTGATTCCTGCAGATGGCTTCAACAACATACTCCATGTTCCCTACTACGCCCACCGACATTCATCACTTCCTCTCCCTAAAATTGACGCCGACCAACTATCTCTTATGGGAAATGTAGCTACTGCCGCTTTTTCTATCCAATAATTTGCTTGGGCTCATTGATGGCACCGACACATGTCCACCAATGCCCTCACCTTCTTCCTGCTCCACTATCTCGGAAACTCTGAACTCAACAGCCACAACAATAACTACAGTTCAAGTATGGCATGCTAAAGGCCAAATGTGATTAAGTTGGATCCTTGTGTCTCTAATTGAGGAGGTCCTCCCCACTGTCATCAGTTTGAATACAAGCTCTGAAGTGTGGAATGCCTTGCATGATGCTTATGGGGCAAATTCACATACTCTCATCCTCTAGCTTAGGATGCAACTACAGTCTCCAAAAAAAGGCGATGATTCTATATCCACCTTTCTTCACAAAGCCAAATATATATCTGATGAGATTTCTGCTGCGAGACATCTTATTGATGTTGTTGAATTTAATGCAATAATTTTCAACACTTTAGGTGCAGATTATGGAGGCATTGTTGCTCCTTTAGCCGCCAGAGTATCTCCTATTCCATTTTCGGAACTTTAGTCACTTCTTCAGGCACATGAAATTCGTCTCCAACATAACATCAAGCCTACAAAGGAAGTAGCTCCATCCATTCACACTGCCCATCACATCACATCTTCTAATTGTGGAAGAGGTCACAGTCAAGTCGCCACTCACCTTGCTTGGTGTGTGGGATACCTGGTCACAGCCCATACAAATGTCACTATCGCAAGCAATGTCCCAGCAATTCTATCTCACCTCCTCAAGCAAACATGGTTCAACCGTCAGCATTCATTCCTACTCATGCAAAATGGTATCCAGATAGTGGTGCATCTCACTACGTGATCAATAGCCTTGGCAGTCTATATCTTACAGAGCCATATCATGGGACTGGCAACATACAGGTTGGCAACAGGCAAGGTATGACTATTACACATGTTGGTAGAAAACTACTCCCTTAACCATCCACCACCTTTCGCCTCAATAATGTTCTTTGCGCCCCACATGCCACCAAATCACTACTTTCAATGTCAATTTTCTGCATAGACAATAATTATTCCATTGAATTCACTGACCATTGCTTCCTGATAAAGGATCGTCGAACATCCTGAATACTTCTTTGTGGGATAAATGATGGAGATCTCTATCATCTTCCTTGCAACTTGTCATCTTTTTCACTTTTGCCTTCTGCTTTCATCGCCACTCAGGACTCTTGGACCCTCTGGCATAATAGACTTGGACACCTTCAGTCCAAGACTATTAGTAGAGTGTTAAATAATTTAGGCCTTCACTTCATTTCTTCTGCAAATAAATGTGCTTCCTGTATGTTAGGAAAACTTGCTTGCATCTGTTTACCTGCCACTAAAACTCAAAGTACATCTCATTTTGAACTTATATTTACGAATGTTTTGGGACCTACTCCATGAGATTCTTTTGGGTTCAAATATTTTGTGATCTTTGTTGACGATTTCTCCAAACATACTTTGATATTTCCAATTGGTCACAACAGTGATGCAGCCTCTGTTTTTGAAAACTTTCATGCAATGGTCGATCGACAATTCAGAATAAATATTAAACAAATTCAATCCGATGGTGGTAGTGAATACAAAGCTCTAAAGACATTTTTCAATGACAATGGGATAATTCATCGAATAACATGTCCACATACCCATGAACAAAATGGCACCGCAGAAAGGAAGGTCCAACATATAATCAACACTGGTCTTACACTCCTTGCTCATGCCTCTCTACCTAAAAAGTTCTGGCAGTTTGTTTTTTCTATTGTTGTCTATCTTATTAATGGACTACCAAGCTCTACCATACAAAATGCCAGCTCTTATTTCTGTTTGCACAAAAAAGAACCCGACTACACATTTCTCCGTATATTTGGATGTGTAGTCTATCCCCTTCTGCATCCTTACAATAGACACAAGTTTTCCTATAGAACTATGCAATGCATATTCCTTGGATATCCTTGAAATCATCTAGGATATCTTTGCCATAATCCTACTGATAAGAAACTTTACACTACTCAACAAGTTTGCTTTTATGAAACTATATTCCTAGGGGGGTCGAGGCCTAGGGAGGATGATGGAGGGCGACTCGAGGGCAACAGGAGGGAGAAACCATGGTGCTGATGGTTGGACCACCTGGAGATCTAGGGCTTGGAGATGGAAGGAAAGAAAAGGGTACGTGGCCATTGGGAGATGGGAGGCGGGCATGGGTCATGCACATGAAGGTAGGCCTTGGGGCAACAAGGAAATCACGTGCTTTCGGTGTCAACAACAAGGACATGTGGCAACGGTATGTCGCTATCCCCTTGTATGTCTAGTGTGCGAGGGACATGGCCATAAACGGGATTCATGTATGGCTAACAGAGGGCAAGAGTGGGGAGGGGTTGTCGTGCGAACCAAAGCGACAAACTTTGTGGTGCCGCCGCCACCACCACCGCCTCCACTTACCTATGGGGGATACACGGTGGATGTTGAAATTCCTATGACAGAAGACATCAAATGGCTGAGCTTTTATTGAGAGGGGCTCTAGTAGGAGAGGTGATGACTAGTAATCCTTCCTTGGATAAGGTCCATCAACTGGTAAGTTTGCTATCCCTGTCGATCGATGGTTGGATGCTTGCGTCCCTCTCTCCTACATGTTTTGTGCTTTTTGGTTTGGGGATGATTGTCGTAGAATGTCTGCGATTTAGATCAAGTGCTTTTGAGGGGTTGATGGTGATATGGAGGTTAGTCTCTCCCTTCGATGGATCTTTGCTTGAGCGGCCACCCCAGAGGGTAGGATCTAGGTCGGAGAGACTAGGAATTAGGGGCCTACCACTACATCTGAGGTCGAAAGGGGTGGTCACAACCATGATTGCAGGCTTTGCTACGTTGGCTGAAGATGCAGAGGTTGGTCTGATGGACGGAGATGGTCAAGTTCTGAATGTATTGGTAGATGTTTTCAAGGTAGGTTCTATCCCTAAGAGGCTTATCCTCCGATGTGGGGGGAGCTCATGGTTTCCGATCTTGTGTTTTACAATGGGCGATACTTATGGGAAGATCAATCAGGATAAGACATCTTATGTAGAGGTTGTGAGAGATGAGGCTGTCTTGCAACAGATGGGACGTGTGACTCTTGATGAGGCACCTGAGCTGAAAAAGTGCAAGGGCCACCACCATCTGGGGGAGGAGGAAGTGATGGATGTGGCGTCAGGAGAGGAAGTCGTGGCTGAGGAAATGGCAGTGGTTGAGTCAGGGATAGCTATATCTAATGAGCGGGTTCTGCAAGAGATTTCTAACAACTCCATGAGACCCCAATCTAGTCTACAAGCTATGGAAGGGTTGAAATTTGGAGCTGGGTCAGCTGCCAAGGCTGGCATGGGCAAATCCCCATATAAGCTCAGGCAGAGGCAACTGGCCACCACTGTGAGGCTTGATGAAAATGCCATTGCTTCTATTATGAAGGTTGGCAAAGTTCAGAGCTCTAATAAGGGGGGTACCCATGGAGGACGATGAGAATCCTCTCCTAAAACGTGCGTGGGCTGCGTGACCAGAGCCGGAGGGCATCCCTCTAGAGATATTTGAGGGAATGGGAGATTGATTATACTATCATCCAAGAGATGTACATCGAGAGTGAGGATGACAGGGCCTGGTATGATTTGAAGAATGCGAGTATGGCTGAGTGTGTGACACTCAAGTCACATGTATGTTTCTGTGGTGGAGAAAAGCTTGTTTACAAGTGTTGGAAGTGCACAATGCCAGACATATGTTGACTTGTAAGTTCAAAAGATGTCAAGGGGAAGGTGAATATTACTTGACTGGTGTGTATGGCCCGTGTGTTGCCTCTATGAGACACGAATTGTGGGAGGACTAGGCTACAACAGCTGAGTACATACAAGGGGCTACATGGCTTGTGGGTAGGGATTTTAATTGTGTTTTAACAGGGAGGGATAGGCCAAATGGTGTGGTGGATAGTGCATCCCTTGGTTTCAAATTGACAGTTTAAACTCTTGGCTTGAGTGAGTACCCATCCTCTGGAACTGAGTTCACATGGAGAAATGGAAGTGGCCTTATGTCAAAGATTGATAGATTTTTTGGAAATGCTTGTCTTCTGGACATGTTTCAACTGTCTTCTGTGTCTAGGCTAGAACACCCATTTTCAAACCACACTCCCTTTGTCTGGGACAGTGGGGAACAAGTGCACAAAAGTTCATACTTTAAATTTAGAAGTTCATGGTTGAGAGAACCAGGATTCCATGAGATGCTTGAGGTTTGGTGGAGGGCCAAGCATGTGGAAGGTTTGGCCACTATCAAACTTGCATCCAAATTGACTGCTATGCGCATAATGCTTAAGGAGTATGGGGCTGCGGTGTCCACTTTAAGATAGTAGAGGCGTCTTGAGGCATTGATTGAAATCCAAGGCTTGGATACAAAAGAAGCAACAAGTCCCCTATCAGATCAAGAGCTTGATACTAGAAGGATGTGGCAAGGGGTGGTGGCAGAGGAGGATTTAAAACAGGAGATGGATTGGAGGGAACATTCACGGCAACTATGGCTTAAAGAGGGTGACGCCAACACCAAATTCTTCCACCTTGCAGCCAGCTCTCGTAAAAGGTTGAATATAATTTCTTCCATAGTCAAGGATGGTCAGAGAATATCTTCTATGCAAGTGATTAGATTGGAGGCCATCAAATACTATAGGGATTCCTCATAGGTAGCAAGTAGAGGATTGTGGAGAATGGCTGCGAGTGATTCACCTAGAGTCTCAAAGGAGCAGGCCTCCAGGTTGACGGCAACCATCACTGAAAAGGAGGCTGTGGATGACATAAATGATTTGAACAATGAAGGCTCTCCTAGACCTGACAGCATTCAAGTTTATTTTTATAAGGAAATGTGTAACTTGCTTGGTGAAGAGGTAGTGAATGTTATCAAGGAATTTGAGAGAGGCAACTCTGGTTTCGATAAGATCAATAGATCCTTTCTTTTCTTGTTAGCAAAGATACAAGGAGCAGAGAAGTTCCCTGATTTCAGACCTATTTTTCTCTCAAACTCTATTTATTTGGTGGTGAGCAAGATATTGGTGAATAGGTTGAGGTTAGTCCTGCAAGACCTGATTCACCCAGTCCAATCAGCTTTTCTCCCAAACAAGCCTTTGCAAGAATCATTTCTTATGCTCAGGAGATGATATGTGGGTGGCATAGGAGGAAGTGTAAAGCCTTTATGTGGAAAGTGGACTTCCCAAAGGCTTACGACTCTGTGTCGTGGCCTTATTTGTGGGAGGTGTTTAAAAGAAGAGTGTTTCCTCCCCTCTGGATCCAATGGATGAAGCATTGTTTTACAACTACTTCTTTCACTCCTTTGATCAATGACAAGCTATGCGGGGCTTGGATCTAGCCACAGTGTGGAGTTAGAAAAGGATGCCCGCTAGCTCCTTTGGTGTTCAATCTTGCAGTGGATGGTCTAGCTAGATACACTTGCAAACTTTCTAAGGCTGGTGTTATTAGAGAATATTCAATATCCGGCAAGAGAGCCATGGCTCCTATACTCCAGTATGCAGATGACACGATTTCTTTTGTTGACGGGACAGAGGCTGAAGCCTAAGCTTTAGGGCACATGGTTAAGATCTTTGGGAACATTTCAGATCTGAAATTGAACAAGGAGAAGTCTACTTTGGTTTGTTTTGGTCTCTGCGAACAAGAACAAGATGTCCTCTCAACTACTTTGGGATCTCCACGTGCCAATCTGCTAATCAAGTACTTGTGATTGCCCCTGAGGTGTTCAAAATTGAGGAAAAGCGACTGGAATGTACTCTTTGATCAGATCTCCATCAAGTTGGAAGGGTGGAATAGTAGGTTCTTGTCTAAGGGTGGAAGATTCATCCTGTTGAACTCTATTATTACCTCTATCCCGATCTCCTATTTTTCCCTATTCAAAGCCCCGAAGTCTATTTGGAAGCACATGGACTTGATGTGAAAGAGGTTCTTCTAGAAGGGTGCGCAACACGAGGGTAGATTTATGCAACTGCTGAAGTGGGAGCAGTTATGTCGCCCCAAGGAAGGAGGTGGGTTGGGGATTAAAGTGCTAAAAGAGTTCAATGAGCCCTTACTAATTAAATGGGCTATAAAAATTCCCAATGGGGAGGAGAAATTGTGGACTGAATTCATTAGAGATAGCTATGGCAGCCCCAATAGTGCATTGAGAAGATTACATCCTTCCAAACCATCCCCATTTTGGCATTCTATTATTCAGGCCCTTAGGAGTAATTGGCATTTACTATAGCCTATCTTAAGAGATGGCAGGGTCTTCAATTTCTGGAGGGAGGAGTGCTCCCCGTTGGGCCCCCTGAAGGAATCATACCCGCGGGTGTTCTCGACTACTGCAGACAAGAAAGGCACGGTGAGCAAGTATTGGTTTGAATCAAATGGCTGCTGGCAACTAAATAAAACTGCAACCATCAGGGAGGGAACTTGGCTATGGGAGGAAAGACTGAAATTGATTTCAGACTTGCAATGCTTTAGACCAAGGCCTAGCGTAGAGGACAGTTATGCGTGGGATGGCATCTATATGGCTCAACGTGCTTATGGAAGAATTATGAATACTGGCAGTGGTATGGGGAGTGATCACATTGACAAAACACTTTGGCTCTTAAAGGTTCCCCTCAAGGTGCAAATTTTTCTCTGGTTGTGTGGAAGGGGGGGCATGATTACAGGGGACCTTAAGCATAAAAGGATGGGTGCAGCACTACATGAGTGTCATCTTTGTGGACTGCGCACTGACAGTTTGAGCCACATGTTCTCCTCTTGTTTGATTACGGATGCAATTTGGAGAAGAACTTGTCAAGAGCCGCTCCCTCCATGGGAGTCCTTATGGCATAGCTTTTTGATACCTGGGAGGCTGCACCTGTGCATGGCTACGACTTTATGGTGTGTGTGGAGGGCGAGGAATGAGAGATTGTTTCAGGAGAGACCAGTATGCTGTGAGCAAATTGTAAATGAGTACTGGTCCCTCATACATAGATGGGGATCTAATTTATAACTCTCCATATTGTTCCTTTTACTGATTAATAAAATGCCCTCCTGGATCACTATCGTAACATGGTAGCTTTCCTCTCAGTTTCAAAAAAAAAAATGAAACTATCTTCCCACACAGAAATGTCTCTATTCTTGGGTCGCCACCCCCTATCCAATCTCCCTCAACCTAGTTATCTATTCCTTTTCCTTCTACCAACAGTGAAATATCCCAGCCTACCCCCTTACCTGCAGCACCACCTTCCTTCACTCCAGCTCCTGCAACACCACCAGTAATCACTACGGTTCCTCTAGTTGAACCAGTGTGTCGTTAGCTACGACAACGACCACTAGTTAATTATCGTTAGTTAGCAGGCCTCAAAGAGCAAAAACCCACTCTACAACAACAATAATGTTTTCACAACCCTACCCTTCATTAGAGCCCACCAACTTCTCTCAAGCCAACAAAGATCCCAACTAGCCTGCAATAATGGCTATAGAATACAATGCACTTATTTCTAACCATACCTAGACACTCATTCCCCCTTCACCAGGCATGAACATAATTGGATGTAAGTGGGTCTTCCATCTCAAGCTCTAGCAAAATGGTCAAATCAATCGCTACAAAGCTCAGCTGGTTGCCAAAGTATTCAACCAACGTGAAGGTATCAATTATAGTGATACCTTTAGTCCAATAATAAAGCCAACAACAATCAAGACCATTATCTCCCTTGTTGTTTCCAACAAATGGCCACTTCATCAAATAGATGTTAGCAACGCCTTCCTAAATGGCTATCTTCAAGAAGAAATATATATGGCTCAACCTCTAGGCTTCGCTGATCCAAATAAGCTACAGCACGTATGCAAATTAAAGCGATCTCTCTATGGCCTAAAACAAGCCCCTCAGGCCTGGTATAGTAGATTATAAGAAGCTTCGTCAAAAGCCTGGGCTTCTTTGGATCCAAAACTAACACCTCTCTTTTTATTTGGATCTGTAGCAACTAATGCCTATACATTCTCATATACATTGATGATATAATTATCACAGAAAACTCCTCTTCTCCCATACAATGGCTACTACGCAATTTACAAAAGGAGTTCCACATCAAGGATCTTGGTCCTCTACATTACTTCCTTGGCATAGAAGTCACCAATGCAAGTCAAGGACTAGTCCTCTCACAACAAAAATATATTAGAAATTTACTACACAAAACGCATATGGCCACACGCAAGCCAGTAAAGACACCACTGGCCACCTCCACTAAACTTGTCAACACTGGTCAACCTTTTCATGAGCGAACCTTTTATGCCAAGTCGTAGGGGCCCTTCAATATTTACTCACAAGACCCAACATAATGTTTGTGGTCAATAAAGCTTGTCAATTCATGCATAATCCAACTATTGAGCATTAGGAGCATGTAAAACGTATTCTTCATTACCTCAAAGGTACCACTTCCACGGGCCTCCTGTTTTGACCCACTAACACGTCTCTCTAAGCCTACTTTGATGCTGATTGGGTTGGATGCATAAAGGATAGACACTCCTGATTGCACCACAAAAATACACCTGCAATTGTGCCGTCTTGTGCTATTTCCTAGCATTACCAGTGCATATTAGGTAGACATAGTCGCATTTGTAAAAATACACACATGCATGCATTTAATTGAGAGGGGAGGAGAGTGAAATAAATTGGTCACGAAATTACATTTTTCTTCAAGTGTTGCTTCGCAAAATTTCCATCTTTATTTTTATTTCTATTTGATTTTGAATTTCTCCACGCGGCTGCAATGCAGGGCGGCCTCTTCCACGTGCCATGTCCTGCTCACCATGCTCTGCACAGCCTCTCCCTGCCAAGCCATGCCAAGCCATGCACAGCCAGGGCATGGCTGTGCATGCCTTCTTCCTCTATAAAATAGCACGGCTCCTTTGCACGAGAGCCTGGTACCCACGAAAAAAACACACTGCAGCTCTTCTTCTCCAGGCCATCTCCTCTCTCTCCCTCCATACGCAGCCCCTCCTCTGAGGAGCCATGTTGCAGGCAGGAGTACCTCACGGTGGTGCACAACCACCATCGTGAGTCCACCACCGCCCAGCTCATCAAAGAGCCAGTGGGAGTGGTGGTTCTTTCCCTGTTTCTTCGTTTGAAGCACTTCCTCCATTGCCACTGGAGCTTCAAGCTTTGAAGCTCAAAGCTCCGCAGCAGCAGCAGCACGGCGCAGTGGCCTCTCGCCCGTACGCAGGCCACCGTGCATCCTTGCAGCAGCCGCCCCAGCCCTTTCCGCGCACACCTGCAGGCGACCTCGCCCCTCTCCGCGCACCCTGTCGCGAAATGCTCTCCGCAAGCCAGCAGCCGGCACAGCTTCACCAGCACGCGCCAGCCGCTCCAGACCTCCCGCACTCACAGCACCGGGAGCACCTGGTCGCACGGCTCGGCCATGCACTGTAGCCACTGTTCACGCCACTCAGCGGAACACTGTGGCTACAGTGTGGTGACCGGTAAGTTTCTCACTTAACCGGTCACCTGGCGCGCCGCAACCAGCCGCAGCCCGTGCCCACGTCCAGCCCTGCGCCCGCGCCCGCTCCAGCACCTGCCCGAGTGTCTACGTGCACCTGCACCCACCCGCGTCTTTGCCCGCTCCCTTATCCCACGTGCGCCTACGTCTGCCTGCTCCAGCCCCTTTGCACAGTGCGGTGTGCTGCGGTCCTCTCCCTGCGCTCACTCCCTCCCAGTGCGCTCCTGCGCATGCGCGTGAAATCATCAAACGACGCCTAGATGCCTCAGACGACTTAACCCGCGTGTCTTCACTCCAGCAGCGCCATCTCTCTCTCTCCCTCTCTCTCTCACAGCACTCTCTCACTCTCTCTCTCTGCACACACACACGCAGACACTCACACTCTCGTACACACACCTATACACTAATATATACATATATATATTTATATCTATATATATTTATATACATATATTTATATATATTTATATCTATATATATAGTAGTACCTACATAACTAAGTATTATTATACATATATACATACATATATATATATATATATATATCTATATACTTATATATATATATACATATATATTTATATATACATATACTTATATATATATATATATAGATACATACATATATACATATATATCTATATAACTATATATACATATCTATCTACATATATCTATATACATATATCACTATATATATATACATATATATATACATCTATATAGTATTATATACATATATATACTTATATATATATATATACATATATCTATCTATACATATATTTACATTCCTAAATATATATACATATATACATATATAAGTACACATATACCTATATAGTTATAACTATATATATATATATATATATACATATAGATATATATATTTACCTATATACATATATATTTTCATATCACTTACCATACGTGGTATCGCAGGAATATCTGCACCAGTTGCTGATATTCCCTGATACACGCATACAGAAAGTGTGTTCGCATTCATCTTCCACCAATCCACCTTACACGCGGCACATCGTCCTGGTGGTTGTGTCTTCCTAGACGACGACCGACTCGACACCGTGCTACACGCCATCTCCGCCTCCACCCCCACCCCTTTATACATATATAATATATACATATATATATACTATATTTACTTTATTTCTATTTCTCTTTCCTGCCAATAAAAAGATAAAAAATATATTTATAAAAGAGAAAAGATAATCCTTGACTTGCAGATACTCAGTCTTGCGAATAGCAAGACCAGTTTTGAAACCCTGATTTGGCTCAAAGCCAAGAACCTAATTTTAAGGGTGTGCCTCAAGGATAAGAATTATCAGAAAAAAAATCTAAATAGAAAAACACCAAAAACACAATAAACGAACGGAAGATATTCGTTGTAGGAAAGGCGTAGAAACTTCACTTCTAATCCCACTTCCCTGAGTTCGACCCTAGGCCTAAGTGACCAAGATAAAATCAAGTAGGCCAGGTAAAAAATTTTGTAAAGAGATGGTTAGGCCCAATTTAGGTTAACCACCATACACATTTCAACAATAAAATCACCATATTAACACAACCTAACCGGGTCCGACCAACATCTTTTTCTGGCGCCGTTGCTTGGGAGGTGTGCCTTCAAGTAAGTTTTTACTCCATTCCTTTAATTTTTCTCTTCTCACACCCTTCTCTTCACGGGTGTCTCTATTTTGGTTTGCAGGTAAACCTGTTGCAAGGAGAAGGCAGGCAGACGAAGTTGGAGACGTCGGCAGATCCAAGGAGGGAACGAGAGCGTGAAGATGCCGACAACGTACTGGAGCTCCGCACACGTTGCTGAACAAGTAGGTGTTTCTTTCTTAGCAACCTAGGTTAACTTGTCACCTTAATAAAAAAAAAAACTAAAAACTAGAAAAACTTCTTGGGATCTCTTGGTGCAAGTGGATTAAAATTGACTTATTTGATTGATTGTCTTTACTCGCACCACCCCAGGATTTCCCACCTTACTTTGCATAGCGAAAATCCAAGAATCTTGATTCTTGAATTTTTCGCCGTGTGAAGTATTCTTTGAGGCAAACATAAAAGATTGATTGCACCCTCTTTGCCTCACTTATCTGCAAATTCGGGATCACATTTTTGGTGGGGAGACTTGGAATTGAGTTGATTCCAACCCCACCGCGAGCTTTCACGTGCCTAAGATTCTATCCCGAATACTTCAACCCCAACAATTTGATTTTTTTTATCTTTTGGTTAAGCCTTGTGTGTGGAAATCTTTTTGGTGATTGGGAGCACTTGAATTGAAGTGCTTTGGCTCCCTTTCACACTAATCTAAAACTGATTCGTGCATCCACACATAGAAATCTCCATTTAGGGAAGCCCATTGCATTTTAGCATGCATTAACCAATTGACACTGAAGAAAGGTTTGTTGGGCTTAGAAGAAAACTTGTATTCTCTCAGAAACCCAAAGATTGGTTGAATTGGTAATTCAGAGAAATCCTAAAATCCATACTACTTAAGGCTGAATTCTAAAAACCATTCACCAATTAAAACTTCAATTCGCGGAGATTTCCCCATTGCATGCTTGTTTTACACACTTGAAAAATCAATCACTTGGGCATTACCCGTAAACAACGCCCTTCACATTCCAAAAGGACTTGATCCTAAGCCTCTAACTAAAATTAATAGTAACTTGACCCTTATTAAGGATTGGAGGTCTAACTACCTGCGTGTAGTGCCTACGTGCTGGTGAGGGTTCCCACGTGCTATCGGGTGTCTAAGACTGGGGAAACGGCCTTTCAATTTGGCCCGATGGTTCCGCGGTGCTCGCATTCAGTTCCGTAGTTTGTGATAGTAGGTAACTTAGATCTTTAGGTCTAAGGGCACACTGTAGAGGTTAGGAATTTGATTGTATTGATTTGTCATCAAGTGTACCTTTGCGGCATCATTTATCTCATCTCTTTTCCCTTCTTATCTCCCAAATTCTTCCTGCAGTAGTGCATGTTTGGGAGGAGGTCACAAAACCCTGAACTGTGTGAATTTCCTGATAATTTTAGAAAAGAAGCCGAATCGTCCTCCTCCTCCACAAACATGGCTGCACGCCCACCCCTAAATCCCGAGGGAGGAAACCGCCCTCAAAACCCACTAGGTGGTGGAGCCTTAGATCCCATAACCCGCCTCCAAGCCCATATGGAAATGGATAATGAGCAAATTGAAGCCATTAGAGAAACATTGGAGGAAATGCAGAACCCTCCCGAATGGGAGGAGCCTAGGTCTCTTAGCTCTTATCAGAATCCCACTGCTACAGAGACCATAGGACAAATTCGGGTCCCCATGGGCGGGGATGACATTGAATTAGAACCTAACATAATTGGCCTAATAAATTTTCACTTCCCTAGTCTTGCAAGTGAAGATCCTTTTCTCCACTTGGAAGACCTAACCTGATTAGCTGAAACTATTAAACCAAGAAATGTCGGGTTACCTATAGTCCTCATGAAAATGTTCCCATTTTCATTGCGGGATAAAGCGTCGCAGTGGTTACGCACCCTGGGGAGAACCATCCACTCTTGGGAAGAGATGTGAACAGTGTTTCTCAAGAAGTTCTTCCCAATCGGGCAAACCAATGCGCTTCGTCGGGCTATCACTCCATTTACACAACAAAACGGCGAACAATTTCATGAGGCATGGGAGAGATATAATAACCTACTCAGGAAGTGTCTGCACCATGGTCTGCCTAAGTGGCAAATAGCCCAGATTTTCTACTATGGGCTAAATGAGACTTTAAAGTAGATTACAGACGCTTCCTGCAGAGGGAATTTTATGAATAAAGACGAGAATTTTTGAAAATATGAGTGAAAACTCAATGAACAATGCCTCCATTATTGCCTTTAATCGTACCAACCTACCCTGAAATGTCCACAAAATTGACACGGAACCCTCCCATTCATCCATAGATCTCAGCCTCATCGCACAAAAATTGGATGAAGTCTCCATCGTGCACAAGAAGCTGGACGAGCTTCTGGCCAACCCCGCCCATTTTATGGCAAACACCCCCACCTCACCACTTCATCACAATCCCAATTCTTCCAACACCAGGCTTATCCCGAGAAACCCCGTAAGACCTTCCTTACCGAGTGTCGCGCAAAGCGACTCGGTAAGTCATGTGGATCTGGCTTCTGCAAGCCAATATTTTGACACGAAGGACCAAGCCTCCGTGTGCTCGGACGCATATTTGCATGCGAATGTGTCCTCTAGAATAGAAGATGCTTGCGTCCTAGGGAACAACCCGTTCTCTGCCACTTATAACCCAGGGTGGTGAAATCATCCAAACCTCACATGGTCCAACAACCTGCAGTGCCAAAACCCCCGGGTGGACCAACGCGACCGTCCGCACCCATCATCCCAAGGGCCCAGTCTAATCCTATGGCAAATCCACCATCAAGTCCTTGCGTACCACAAGCAGAACACTCATTAAGTCCTCTTGATAAATTGATGTGGATGATGACAGAAATGTCAAAGCGCCATGAAGAGAACATGACCTCTCTTCAGCGCCAATTGGCGCAGCAAAATGCTGAGATCAGTCAACTACGCATGGCGACTCAATCTCAGGGCACTCTTCCCACCCAACCTATTCCAAACCCACGAAATTTCATACCCCGTGGTCCTCAACCACAGGTACAACCTTCTCAGGGGCAGGTTCATCAAATTCTGCAAGCTCCGAGCATTCCACTGGGATTTCAGGCTAATCCCGCTGCAACACCGCACTCTTATGTCCCTATTGCAAACCCTCTTCCACAGTATGATCCCATTGAACCCGCATCATCCAATGCGATCATTACGAGGAGCGGCAAGCAGACCGTCGATCCGCCTCGTCCTGATCCTGGCCCATCTTCTTCATCGCCCTCTCATTCGGGATGTGCGCCGCATTCGCGAGAGGACGATACACCCATATTGGTGACAGAATCAGTCCCATTCCCTGAGGCTCTACTGAGGGAGCCGAAAGGCAAAAAGAAAGATATGCAGGCCTTTGATAACCTACGTAATTTGTTCAGGGATGTAGAAATCAAGGTACCCCTGCTCGAGGCTATCGACCATATACCTACTGTCGCCTGATTTTTTCAAAGACTACACAACACCCAGGCGACAGTCAAAGAAAACTAAGAATCCGGTGGTTCTCTCGCCTCATGCGAGTTGTGCTATACTATCAAATCTACCACCGAAGCAGAAAGATCCGGGCACACCGCTTATTTCCTGTAGCATCCAAGGCTGCAATTTTAACCGTGCCATGCTTGATCTAAGATCTTCCATCAATCTTATATTGACCATCATACTCAAAAAATTTTCCTCAGGAAATCTGAAACCCACCCCTATCACGTTACAGTTGGCAGATCGTTCTATCAAAATCCCGAAGGGTGTGGTGGAAGACGTGGTGGTTAGGGTCAACAGTCTCTGTTTTGCTGTTGACTTTCTTGTTTTAGATATGGAAGTTCCTAGCTTACTTTCTGATTGTCCGATCATCCTTGGTCGACCTTTCTTGGCCATAGCCCGCGCCCATATCGACTGCAAGTCAGGCTGTATTGAGATTGCCATTGGATCTGAAAAGCTCAGGATTAACATCTTCAAGGCAACCAAGAACTTTGATTGCGATTGCATCAAGGATGACATGTCTGACGAGGACATGGCCGTCAGCGCGTGTATCAGACTAATTGGGACCTATTCTGACTGCTGTGGATTACCTGTAAACATTGACGATTGCCTGACCAACACATATTGTGACGCTCCCCCATCCCTCCCTATTTTCGTACCTTCTCCTAGCCAGACTTCTGATGAGGTTTTCTTCGCTTCCCATACCTCATGGTCTGAGTCATATCCGGGCTACTCACCGCCAATCCATACTCTTGAAGACCAAATTGCCCTTTCTTTCCCGCCAAATCAGGCAGATTTGCAATTCCACACTGGGACCTTGAGCCCACATCCTACTCACTGGGGCTATTCCCTTTTGGATCCATATATCCAAGAAGCCCCTCTTCTTGGCCAATCTGAGGGCCAACTTCTTCCTCCTGACTTGTTCTCCGATCCGCCTGGGACACTCTCATCCCAAGAAATGCCAGACCTTTCACCATCCACTCCCGAGCTGAAAGAGCTGCCTAGTACACTTAAATATGTTTTTCTGGGGCCAAATGAAACACTCCCCGTAATCATCAGTTCAAAATTGACCAGGGAGCAAGAGTGCAAACTAACGAAGGTCCTCATGGAACACAAGGCAGCCATTGGATGGTCTTTATCAGACTTATCTGGCATCAGCCACTCCTACTGCACTCACCGTATATATACGGAGGAGGAGGCTCGACCTTCCCGCGAGATGCAGTGACATCTCAACCCTAACATGCGGGAGGTCGTTAAGAAAGAAATTATTAAGTGGCTGGATGCGGGTATAATCTACCCAATCAGCGATAGCCCCTAGGTGAGTCCGATTCACGTTGTGCCCAAAAAGGCGGGACTCATCATCTGTGTCAATGACAGGGGCGAATCCATCCCTACACGCACTCCTACATCTTGGAGAGTGTGTGTAGATTATAGGAAACTCAATGCTGCGACCAAGAAAGATCACTTTCCGCTACCATTCATTGACCAAATCCTGGAGCAGTTAGCAGGAAATAAATTTTTCTGTTTCCTGGATGGGTTCTCAGGATATAACCAGGTGGCAATTGACCCCCGGGACCAAGAGAAAACCACCTTTACCTGCCCCTTCGGCACCTTTGCATTTAGAAGGATGCCGTTCGAACTTTGCAGCACGCCAGCAACTTTCCAGAGATGTATGCTGGCGATATTCCATGACATGGTGGGTGACTTTCTCGAGGTCTTCATGGATGACTTTTTGGTCTTCGGACCATCTTTCGATGACTGTCTTGCCAACCTGACCTGTATCTTTAGGAGATGTATTGATGTGAACCTCGTGCTTTCTTGGGAAAAAAGTCATTTTATGGTGCACGAGGGAATTGTTCTCGGACATATCATCTCCGATAGGGGTATTGAGGTTGATAGAGCTATTTACCGGTGCCTGGCTCTATCAAACAAATCTGCTCCTTCCTGGGACACATCGGTTTCTATAGGAGATTTATCAAAGATTTCTCCAAGATTTCTTGACCCTTAACTCATCTCCTATCAACCGACGAACCCTTTGATATGGGCCCTGACTTCATACGAGCATTCACGCAGCTGCGTGATGCTGTCACCAAGGCCCCTGTTCTCCAGCCACCTGATTGGTCCCTCGACTTTGAACTCATGTGTGATGCTTCCGACCTTGCAGTCGGAGCCATCCTGGGACAAAGACGTGATAGACACCCCTTCGTGGTGTACTACGCCAGTAAGACATTGGACGAGGCCCAGCGTAATTATACTACCACTGAGAAAGAACTTCTGGCGGTCGTCTTTGGGCTGGAGAAATTCCGCTCTTACCTTCTGGGCTCACACGTTATTGTTTTCACTGATCACGCGGCCATTCGCCATCTCATGCACAAGGATGCCAAGCCTTGACTGATTCGTTGGATCCTTCTGCTCCAAGAATTTGACATTGAGATTCGTGATAAGGTCGGAGCCCAGAATGTTGTGGCTGATCATCTATCCATACTGGACCCCGACCATATTGGACTTACTCTACCGATCAATGAAATTTTTTCTGATGAGCACCTATTGGAAATTAATGTGGCAAGTGGACCGTGGTATGCCGACATTGCCAATTACCTTGCTTCTGGATCCCTTCCACGTGGCTGGCCTAAAAACCAGCGCGAGCGTCTCATGGCAGAAGCAAAGTATTATTTCTGGGATAATCCACTTCTTTTTTCGGATAGGTGTTGATCAAATCATCTGTCGCTGTATTCCTGACAGCAAATTCCCCAGTGTGTTATCCTTCTGCCACGATCAGGCCTGCGGAGGCCATTTCTCTGGGAGGAAAATTGCAGCCAAGGTATTGTTGTGTGGTTTCTTTCGGCCCTCCCTTCACTAGGATGCACACAGTTATGCCAAGCATTGCACTAGGTGCCAGTCGTTAGGGTCAATGTCACGACGTGACATGATGCCCTTGCAACCCATCCTAGCTGCGGAAATCTTCGACATTTGGGGAACTGTTTTCATGGGTCCCTTTCCTCCTTCCAATGGCTTCGAATTCATCCTCGTGGTCGTTGACTATGTTTCGAAATGGATCGAGGCTATTCCTACGCGCCGTGCTGACCATGTTATATTCACTTGCTTTGTTAAAGACCACATCTTTACGTGCTTTGGGATCACTCAAGCCATTATCTCTAATGGAGGAAGCCACTTTACCCATGCGTCTTTTCGGGCACTTCTGAGGAAATATAGAGTCCACCATCACATCGCATCCCCGTATCATCCTCAGGCGAACGGCCAGGCAGAAGTGTCGAACCAGCAAATCAAGCAAATTCTCCAGAAAATGGTTCGGCCTAACCGTAAGGATTGGTCCAACAAGCTGATTGACGCACTTTGGGCGTATCGGACCGCCTTCAAGGCTCCCCTTGGTATGTCTAATTATAGAATCGTTTACGGGAAGCCTTGTCATTTGCCCATGGAGTTGGAGCACCGCGCTTATTGGGCGGTTCGCCAATGTAACCTTGACCCAGACCTGTGTGGTCGAGAAAGGAAACTCCAACTCTAGGAGCTGGAAGAGCTCCATCGTGAAGCCTATGATTCTGCTTTAACTTTCAAACAACGCACTAAGGCTTTTCACGACAGCCGTATTCGGTGGAAAGAATTTGAGCCATCTCAGCAAGTTTGGCTCTACAATACCCGACTCAAATTCTTTCCTGGGAAACTGAAGTCCAAATGGACTGGTCCTTTCCTGGTCTCAAGACCATTTCCCAACGGGGCCGTTGAAATTGAAGATCCCAAATCTGAGCGTAAATTTACGATCAATGGGCAGTGATTGAAACCCTATCTTACTCATGAACCTGCCCCCGTTGGAGAAACTATTGCCTTGTTGGAGAGTAACTAATGTTTTGCCTCATTCTGAGTCCAGCTAGGGGCGTTAAATTCAGCGCTCATTGGGAGGCACCCCAATAACACTCACCATCCACCATCACTTTTCACTTCACTGTCACGCTCACTTCACTTTTCACTTCACCACCCACCATCCACCCACCCTACCACCATGCTGTATACCCTGCACTTCAGCTCTCGTTACCCGATCTTTCGTCCTTTCTCTACTCTTCCCTACATGCATATGAGGACATAGCATCATTTGGCATGGGAGGGTGGATAGTCATCCATAGGATCTGGGTATTTTATGGTGTCATGCAGTTTCTATATATATATATATATAATGAAAAATGAAAATGGTATTTAGTAATCATTTGAAGGCTGAAACAAAAATACAATAAGTGCTTATGGATATTCAACCTTTGTTTTGAAGACTTTCCAGGCCACAGAAGCTTGATTCGCTCAGGCTCGGCTTAATTCACTTGAGCATTAACAAAATAGATTGGAATCTCTCCTAACTAAGGACGTATTCTTGTACCTGAGACACCAGTACAGGATTCGTTGGTTTGCTTCTACTTAAGAGCCTAAGTAATCTTGGTTCACACTACACATATCAAGAAAGACGAGGTGAACATAAGAACCAACCTTAGTGTTCATTAGGGAAGGTGGAGTCCTCACCTGTGCGCGTAGGTAGACTTTTTATCCCAGGCTTTAGTCTTGTGTTTAGGAAAGACTCTTTCCACCAAAAAAAAGAACTCTCCCACCAAAAAGAAAAGTGTGCTCCAAATAATGTTGTAAGAGATATACTGACACATGTTTCAAAAAAAAAAGAAAAGATGCAAATAAGCCAGTATATCTTGCAAATATCTGTAAAGTCTTCTTCCTACAAAAAAGTTCTTCAGGGCAAATACTCTGTTTTCTTTGAGCCACAAATGTCAGAAAATGGGAGTTTAGTTTTCCGTCATCTTTTCAAGGGTCAATCCGAAGACACGAGCTAAAACTGGGACTAACCTGTACTTAAAAATTCATGAAACCCTGGGCTTGAGCCTTAATGTTCATCTGGTCAGTCTTGATCCTTCACGAAGCACAAGCCATAATCTCTTGAGCTCTCGAGTACGGCAAAAACCTCCTGGATCCTGGAAATCATACTTAAAGTTTAAATATCAAGAGTCCTGGTTAGTCGAGAGATGATCTTTGTCACATAAGACTTAAAATACTGGTAGTCTTCTCTGCAATTGGTTCTCACAATATCCAACAATAAACACACTTATGTTGCCTCAGGTGAAAATCTTCAGCTAAAGATCATTTCTACATACAACACAAAAATGTTTTTCTAGGGACTAGCAAACGATAGGCATGGGGGTATGATTGCACTGCAAAAATACACCTACAATTGTGCTGTCTTGTGCTATTTCCTAGCATTACCAGTGCATATTAGGTAGACATAGTCGCATTTGTAAAAATACACACATGCATGCATTTAATTGAGAGGGGAGGAGAGTGAAATAAATTGGCTACGAAATTAAACTTTTCTTCAAGTTCTGCTTCGCAAAATTTCCACCTTTATTTTTATTTCTATTTGATTTTGAATTTCTCTACGCGGCTGCAATGCACGGCGGCCTCTTCCTCGTGCCATGTCCTGCTCACCATGCTCTGCACACCCTCTCCCTGCCAAGCCATGCACAGCCAGGTCATGGCTGTGCATGCCTTCTTCCTCTATAAAATAGGCATGGCTCCTTTACACGAGAGCCTGGTCCCCACGAAAAAAACACACTGTAGCTCTTCTTCTCCAGGCCATCTCCTCTCTCTCCCTCCATACGCTGCCCCTCCTCCTCTGAGGAGCCACGCTGCGGGCAGGAGTACCTCACGGTGGTGCACAACCACCACCGTGAGTCCACCACCACCCAGCTCATCAAAGAGCCGATGGGCGTAGTGGTTCCTTCCCTGTTTCTTCATTTGAAGCACTTCCGCCATTGCCACGGGAGCTTCAAGCTTTGAAGCTTAAAGCTTCACAACAACAACAGCACGGCGCAGTGGCCTCTCACCCGTGCGCAGGCCATCGCACGTCCCTATAGTAGCCGCCCCAGCCCTTTCCGCACACGCCTGTAGGCAACCTCACCCCTCTCCGCACGCCCTATCGCGAAATGCTCTCTGCAAGCCCACAGCCGGCGCAGCTTCTCCAGCGCGCGCCAGCCGCTCCAGACCTCCTGCACTCACAGCACCGGGCGTACCCGGTCACGTGGCTCGGCCATGCACTGTAGCCACTGTTCACTCCAGTCAGCGGAACACTGTGGCTATAGTGCGGTGACCGGTAAGTTTCTCACTTAACCGGTCACCTGGTGCGTCGCAACCGGCCGCAGTTCACGCTCGCGTCTAGCCCCGTGCCTGCTCGATCACCCACCCACGTGTCTGCGTGCGCCCGCACCCGCTCGCATCTTCGCCCCCGTGCGCCTGCGTCTACCCGCTCCAGCCCCTTCGCATAGCGCGGTGCGCTGCGGTCCTCTCCCTGCACTCACTCCCTCCTAGCGCGCGCCTCTTTGCGCGCATACGTGCCTGCGCATGCACGTGAAATCATCAAACGACTTAACCCGCTCGTCTTCACTCCAGCAGCGCCATCTCTCTCTCTCCCTCTCTCCCTCTCTCTCTCTCTCTCTCTCTCTCTCACAGCACTCTCTCTCTACACACACACACACACTCACACTCTCGTACACACACCTATACATTAATATATACTTATATATATATATACATATATATATTTATATACATATACATATATATGTATATCTATATATATAGTAGTACCTATATAACTAAGTATTATTATACATATATACATATATATATATATACTTATATATATATACATATATATTTATATATACATATATTTATATAAGTATTGATATATATATATATATATACATATATTTACATACCTATATATATATATACATGTATATATATACATATATACATATATAAGTACACATATACCTATATAGTTATAACCATATATATATATACATATAGATATATATATTTACCTATATACATATATATTTTCATATCACTTACTATACGTGGTATCGCAGGAATATTTGCACCAGTTGCTAATATTCCCCGATACACGCATACAGAAAGCGTGTTTGCATTCATCTTCCACCAATCCACCTTACACGCGGCACTTCGTCCTGGTGGTTGCGTCTTCCTAGACGACAACCGACTCGACACCATGCTACACGCCATCTCCGCCTCCACCCCCACCCCTTTATACATATATAATATATACATATATATATATACTATATTTACTTTATTTTTGTTTCTCTTTCCTGCCAATAAAAAGATAAAATATATATATATATATAAGAGAAAAGATAATCCTTGACTTTCAGGTACTTAGTTTTGAAACCCTGATTTGGCTCAAAGCCAAGAACCTAATTTTGAGGGTGTGCCTCAAGGACAAGAATTATCAGAAAAAAAATCTAAATAGAAAAACACCAAAAACACAATAAATGAACGGAAGAGATTCGTTGTAGGAAAGGAGTAGAAACTTCACTTCTAATCCAATTTCCCTGAGTTCGACACTAGGCCTAAAAGTGACCAAGATAAAATCAAGTAGGCCAGGTAAAAAATTTTGTAAAGAGATGGTTAGGCTCGATTTAGGTTAACCACTATACACATTTCAATGATAAAATCACCATATTAACACAACCTAACCGGGTCCGACCAACAGCTCCTTCGGTGGGTACCTCATATTTCTAGGCAACAACCTCATTTCTTGGTCCTCCAAAAAGCAACATACTATCTCATGCTCATCAACAGAAGCTGAGTATAGAGCCGTTGCCATTGCTACTGTAGAACTTATTTGGCTACCCTCGCTTTTACAAGAGCTACAAATCCCTAACACCATTGCTCCCATACTATGGTGTGACAACATAAGCGCAACCTATCTCTTAGCAAATCCATTATTTCATGCTTGTATGAAACATATTGAGATAGACTCATTTCATACGAGAATAGGTTGCTCAAAAAAAACTTCAAGTACAATTTAGTTCTACAGAGGATCAACTAGTTGATATTCTCACAAAACCACTACCATATATCGCTTTTGAATGCATTCATTGACATCTTAGCATTCAACAATCTACAATCACATAGCTCCTACAATTGAGGGGCGATATTAACCAACATAAAAACACAACATTGAATCAACCAAGACTCCTTCAATGGCGGTACCCAGATTTGTCACAACCAACTCCAAAGGCTACTGTCAAACTAATCACCGATAGTTGTGTGATAGAGTGTGATATTCATGTAACAATCAAGTGTAATCTCTACGTATAAATACATGAATAACAAAGTGATTTGTGTGGCTGGAAAAATCAAAACCATTCTCGTACCTCTAACACCAACCATATATATCATCCAATGGTGATGATTTTCTAAAAACATACTGATCTATCTATCCATAGATATACATGCATGCATAGTTAGAGACACAAATACACACGTGCAAGTTCCAAAATATATCGACATCAAAGGTTTGGCTCCATTTTGGAGAGGGGACGGGTTAAAAAAAAAACATTCCTTCGTAAAGGAATGATGATTCATTGTATAAGAATCATCATCATATCATAATAACATATCATGTTGTCATAAACACTTGCTATATATATATATGAGGCCAGGGAATATGTAGGTGACATGCACATAAGTTAGATGCAGGTGTGGTAATATCTCACATCACGAGTGATGTTTTGGATTGAAAATTTAAGGATTAAGATCATATGAACATATTATATACCAAATTTGAAGCCAATCCAATACTCCTAGCACATATATCAAAGGGTGTTCATTTTTTACGACCTAAGTATTACAAAATTCGACCATGTTGGATGTATGTGTTAGGAGTGTCAGATTGGTTTCAAATTTGATGCATAATATGTTCATATGAAATAATATCAATCCCCAAATTTTGAAACCAAAATATTACTCATTGTGGGAGGTATTGCTGCACCTACACGTAACTTACATGTAGGTTACCTGCACTCTCGCTTTTCCATATATATATATATATATATATATGATTTCCTACATGAACCCAATCGCCGCGAGGCCCTCCTTGACGACCTTTTCGTTGACATCACCCCTCATTATGGAAGGGAACACCATCACTGCTACCATCCTGCACACCTACGCCAGCATCAGCAACATCGCCACCACCTTCAGCAGTGCCCCCCACCCACTCCTCAGCCTCTGCATTGCCTCCGCCTTCGCCACCACAAACAGCCCCTGCACCACAAAGAACCACATTGCCCACCTACTCTGCCTTTCCCCTGTCACGCAGTAGAACAACACCTCATGTATCGCCCCTAACGTCACGAAAGCCATCACCGCCGCCGGCCTAGCCACCAACCACATGCGCACAGGCACGTACATCGCAGAGCGGAACACCACGCTAGCTGCTACGTTCCACCGCCTCCCCAAGAAGTTCTTAGGGACGAGCTTAGTCACGGGGTTGAGAACTATGGCTCCAGTATGACCCCTCCCTTGAGTAGAACCCGTGAAGTGGTGGCAAGCAAGGTGAGTGAGAGGTCAAGGAAGAGGTGCATGTGGGAGTCGAGGAGGAAGTGGAGGGCATACCAAGGATACTGGTGCCTCTCTCTTGGTAGAAAGAGATCAACAGAGTGAGAAGTGCAAGCTTCGCGAAGGGGAGGAGGAGTGTAACTAAGGGGTTCATCATGGCGGGGTGCTGCTTCTTCTAGTTGGTACTATTGGGTTGGTGCGATTTGGCAAGGGGATGGACGGAGAAGGAGGTGAGGATGAGGAAGGAGGGAAAGGGAGGAGGGGGTTGGAGAGGGGGCTGATGCTAAAGGCGATGAGAAAGAGCTTGAAGGCAGTGAGACACGAGAGGAAGGTGGAGAAGCCACGGAGGTGGATGGTGGAGAAGCTGACGGGGAGGCGAAGGAGGAGGGAGATGACAAGTAAGAGGGAGAGGAGGCTAGGGGCTCTAGGGCAGACCCTCCAGGTGAAGTACTAGGAGTAGAAGAGGGCAGTGGTGGTGGCTGCAAAGAAGGTTTGTAGCTCTCCCTCCTCCATTTGTTCCCCTCCCTATTATATAGTAGGTTAGCTTTTACGACAGAAATCACGTGTATATATATAACCTCATGGGAGCATAACATACATAATATGTAGGGTTGGGGTTTTACTTGGTGTATATATATATCCACTGCAAGCCATATTATATATTATATTATATGCCAACACTGAATTTACTCGAAAATCATGAAGTTGGGGATGCTTGCGGTCTCCTGGTTGGGGACTACCTCGCAAGAGGAAACCTCATCATCAAATGGAGCGAGTAAACCCATGCAATTCGCATGTAGTTCTTGGGGATATGTAATCTCATTGAAATGAGAGGTGATATATGTACTAGATTTAATACATAAAATATAAGACACTTACTTTTTATCCTATGTATTATTGAGAGAGTAAAAAAGTTAAAATTGTATCAAAATTTTACCACTTAAAAAACTACTATAACAAAAAGAAAGATAAAAATTAAAGAATTGCTCATTGTAATGCATAGTGGTTTCTATCGTATGTTTTCATTTTTCAATTGTTGAAAATCAAAATACACTGAATAAAAATGAAAACACATTAATGTATTTTAGTTTTTTATGGCTAGAAAATGGGCTTTCACTTTGAAAAATGGAAATTTTCCACCTATGGGTTTTTTATTTAGGGTTTAGGATGGAAATCACTTTTCAAGTGGAAAATACTTATCATAGATGAAAACCCACTTTGCATAGATGCGAAACTAATTGGACAAGAAAATACACCAGTGTATTTTGATTTTTAATTGGTATATTTTTCAATTGGAAATCAAAATACAGTGCGCATTGCAATCGCCCCTTGTCCAAAGAAAATTTCTCAAATCTTAATATAGAAAACCAAAATACACCAATTGAAAATCAAAATATACCACACGTTGCAAAATGCATTGCAACTAATACACCGTTGTATATTTTGATGCTCAGCCCGTGTATTTTGGTTTTCGATAGGTGGAAAATAAAAAATATTGATTGAAGATCAAAATACACCGCACGATGTAAAATACATTACTAGAAAGCCAAAATACACCGATTGAAGATCAAAAAACACCACACATTACAAAGTACATTGCCCTTTATGCAAAGGAAAATTCTCAAATGTTAATTTGGAAAGGGAAATTTTTTATCCATCCTCTAGAAAAACAAACTGAGAGAGAGAGGCTGGACGGAAATCAAAATACACCATGCATTCCAAAATGCATTACCCGTTGTCCAAAGAAAATTCTCAAACCTTAATTTGGGAAACCAAAATACACTAATTGAAAATCAATAATACATCCTGCGTTACAAAATGCATTGCCCAATGCATGGTGTATTTTGATTTTGAAACGATGTATTTTGATTTTTCACTGGTTAAAATCAAAACACATCGGTTGAAAATCAAAGTATACCGATGTGTAACTTACAGGATGAGTGTAATCTATGTCAGATAAAGGCATTCATATATATACCTCAATAGTAACTGAGAGCATAAATCAAAAAAAAAAAAAACAAATCAATTGTTGTCTGATGCAAACAAATGTTTAAGAAAAAAAATAACTGAAAAATCAAAACACACTAGTTGAAAATTAAAATATATCAGTATGTAACTTATATGATGAGTGTGATATCTACACTAGATAAAGGTATTCATATATATACCTTAACAATAACTGAGTGCATAAATAAAAAAAAATAGTCATTATCCGATGCAAACAAACATTTAAGGAAACAAATCAATAGTAACTGGTACAGTAACACTCTGTTTGAATCCGCATAGTGCTTTATGATCTATACTAGTTTGTAACCTGCACTTCGCCACCTAGAGTAAAAGTAGGATGTTCTTGTATTATGGTTTGGGAGAAATGATCAAAGGTAATAATGCAAGAGAAATTTGGCAATATATCCTCTATTCTAGTGTGTTGTCATGAGTAGCTGGAGTGTAGTTGTGTGCATGGGCAAAACCAAAAAAATGGTGAAGAGGGGAGAAGGAGGTGAGTAAATAATTAATTATGTAAAAAGAAAAAACTTAATATTATGGTAATTAAAAAAAAGAGAAAAATTCCTATTTTGAGTTACATGATTATTCCAAAAAAAATATAATCTAACAAATTAAAAATATGCATTCTTCACAGGAAACTAATTAAAAATAGTGTAGAATTAATTGTTACCTTTATACAAGTAGACTTCTACTTTCTTTCATGGCATCAAATTCATTTATTAACTCATTTGTGCTAATTTTTTTAATAATCTCCTTTTCTATACATGTTTTCTAGGTTTGTTATTAATAAATAGTTGTTCAGCACATTATTTTAGAACATAATAATTCGATTCTTTTTTCTTCTTTTGAAGTTGAAATTTTCTCTAACGTAAACTCATTATCTATACATATGTATAATATGTTCAAAGAAAAATCTATAATACCATCAACATGTCCTTGCAATAAATTAAAGTAAAATAACTTTTATAGTATGTGAATATCTATTGTAAGCAAATGGACGAGATGGCGTGGCATAAACTTTTGCCTTTTGACCACTCGTGTGCAGCCTCTACCAAGAAAGAAATAAAAAAATAGTAAAGTCACATGGGATTGGGATGGAATGGGGAAAAAGGACCATTAAGGATGGTTGCAAAAATTATGGAAAATAAAGTATGTCATACCGTCTTAGAGATGTTTGGAGTTGAGGAATAATGACAAAGGATAGCAAAAGAGAAAGAAATTAACAAGAATGGTAATGTTCTCTAGATCCACACATTG
The DNA here is from genome assembly GCA_037157565.1 of Thalassia testudinum. NCBI lineage: Eukaryota > Viridiplantae > Streptophyta > Magnoliopsida > Alismatales > Hydrocharitaceae > Thalassia > Thalassia testudinum. Next base: position 20,638,363 of record JAZHRO010000014.1, read on the forward strand.
GTGATGCTTATGGTTTTCTTTGAGAATATTTTCTATCCTTGCCCCAAATTTTTGTGTCAAATGTATGGAGGGGCCAATATAAATCTTGCCTTACATATAGAAGGAATTTTGAAAAAAAAGGAGGGGCTATTGGCCCCCCAAGCCATATGTTGGATTCATCAGTGGTTGTGTGTCATCTTCTTTGAAACATATACCTATAAGGAAATCGCTTGTGAAAAAAATATATATCAAGGTTTAGTGGGTACACGATAGTTATACATGGGCAAAGAATTTACAATCATAATGCAAGGATAGCCTGCCACATAGTATTTGTCACAAAAGAAAGGTTGTGGGTACACATGACCACGTAGCATTTGTGACAAAACAAGGTTCCTCATAGATGATGTTACATCCCATGTTTACAACACATCAAAAAATATTGAGGGCCTATGATAAAGGAGAAAAAGGTGATTGACATACATAGAGAAATTGCATTACCATTTGGGTAAGTAATGCCCATGTTTCAAGAAGTTTGTATGTAATGATCAAAAGAACGAAGTGGTAATTAGCCATTTGAACATGCATTGTTGAATTGATCAAAAAAAGTGATTGGGAAAGCGAGTATGCTCATGAAATTCCTGCAAAAATAAGGAAATGGATAAACAAAAAAAAAAGAAATAGCTATAATCTCATATACCTTCTCTAATTAACAATAATAATGATTCTAAATTTGGAACTAAATCTTGGATGAATTTGTTACCTTTCCTTTATTACTTGTTCATGTATGGTTAACAAATACATGAGATATATGTTTTGACAACTTCATTGAATTTTGAAACCCTTTGCTGTATTTATGGTGCTTTTTTCATATGTAGCATGCTTTGCACTTTCTTTTCCTTTTTAGTTGGGGTGAGGATAAGGATTGTGAAAATCTTGTTTAAAGGATGGTTCGATGATGACAAATTAAGCCAAGTTATGCACAACCCCACTAATGAGCATGTTGAAGCATTAAACATGTGCTTCACTATCTAAAAGGAACAATTAATCATAGGTTATTCCTACCCTCTAGAAAAACTTCAAGCTCAATGTTTACTCTAATGGAGATTTAATCCTTCCCAATTGATAGAAAATCAACAACAACCTTTGCTATTTTCTTCAATGGTGCACCAATTTATTCACAATTCAAAATGCAACCAACTGTTGCCTAATCATCCATTGAAGCAAAGTATCATGTCATCACAAACACTTCTACCTCTTCAATATTTGACCCTCCAACAATTTACTGCAACAATGTTGGTGCCAAATACAAGACTACAAATCCTATCTTCCACTCACATACTATACATGCCAAAATTGACTATCATTTTGTCCATGATCATGTCACTGATAAAGAGGTCTTTATGTGGTACATTCTAACTCAATTGTAGATTAAGGATAACTTAACAAAGTCACTGCCTGGAAGAAGAATTCAGTACTTGAGAAGCAAATTGCACATTCACAAGAAGCCATCAATTTGAGGAGGCATATTAGAGAGAATGCAATTCACTTGTAAATTTGGAATTACCTGCTAAGGTTATTTTGTTACCAACTGCTAACTCAACAATTCTAACGCTATTCGGTTGATTTCTCCATGGACATCCATGTCGAACTGGTGGAATGTTACACCTAACCATTCTTGTTGGATTATTTTTTACTAGATCTTGGCCAGTTTGCCTTTCAAGATGAGAGATCTTGACATTGTGAAAGAGTAGCAGATTCCTAGAATTCGAAAGTAGAAGGTAATGTGTGATGCTATTGAATTGCCTTGGTTGATACTCATAATCAGTGCCAGTGTCAAGTATGTCACCTAGCTCAATGAACCACAACAGCCAAAAATAGCGCATAATGGATGGGAGTTTCTCATAAAAAGAAAGCAATCCAATGTGTAAGTTTTTGAATTTTTAATTGAAAATGTAGGAGAAAAATAAGAAATAAGTGTTGAGGAATGATAAAATCAAATAAAAATGATATACAACTCTGAATAGGCTCATGAACTTAAAAAAGAAGATGATTTACATCATAGCATTCTACTTACCAGAGAAGTCCCTTGATTTTTCTTTTCATCCACCATCAAAGGTTCCATCTCAATAGATTCGCCTATCATGAAAAAATGTAAAGCTGTTATATCTCATGTTATTATTGGGTGTTTTTATAGCAAGCATATCGAAAAGATGAAATAAATTAACTTCTTAACAGGCTATATAATAGATATTTCTTTTGCAAAGTACAACCTACAAAACAAAAATATTGGTAACACCTCATAACTTCTTTCAAAAAAACACCTCATAGCTGAAAATGTAGGAGAAAAATAAGAAATAAGTGCTGTGATCAATAAAATCACATAAAAATGATATACAACCCTGAATAGGCTCATGAACATAACAAAGAAGATGGTTAATTTACATCATAGCATCTCACTTACCAGAAGAAGTCCCTTGATTTTGCTTTCCATCCACCATCGAAGGTTCCATCTCAATAGATTCACCTATCAAGGTAAAAACATAAAGTGTCAAATCTCATGCTATGATTGCTTGTTTTTATAAGAAATGGACAGGGGAAGGTAAAAAATTAGATGAAATATCAAATATGCCAAGCCATCGAAACGGTTGATGCTACGCTTCAATATTGAGTCACCAAAATAACAATCTAAGGCATCATAAACCTAAGATAACATAGAAAAGAAGCCCATCCACACATACACCTCTATTTGCGATAGGTCAATGCAAGATCATTGTTAAATTTATATTCTCAAAGATGTGAAGGTGTCTTACATGCAAAGCATTTCAAAGCAGCCATCCACACAAACATATCTATTTGCAAAAGGTCAACTGAAGATAATGTCAAATTCATATTCTCGAGTTTCAAAAAAAATATCATAGCATGGAGTTTTTGATGTAGAAATGCAAAGTCATCTTACGGGCACAGCATTTGAAAGCAGGCATAGTGTATGTAGTCTAGATTGGCACGATAACATATTCATATATCCAATTTGCACATGTAAAATTTGGTAGGAACATTTCATAATGCTGAATACCTCTCTAAGCTGATACCAATTTCATTGAGTTTTTACTATGGTTGAGTTTTAATTGGCACATGATTGATGGAGTTGCTGACAGAGAAATGCAAAGCTATATTGCGAGTATTGTATTTCAAAATAGCTACTATATAGATATGGATGGGAAGAAACATACATCCAATTCGTACATCATCAAGTTCCAATATGATTGATCGAAATATAATTGTCGGACCCCCCTTCGATTGATTGCCCGAAAATCACTCAACGAAATGTAATTGATGGGTTTAGGTGAATTAGTTTATACCAATTTGGCTGAGTTTTAACCAGCACACGATTGATAGAGTTGTGGACCGAGAAATGAAAAGCTACATTGTAAGTGTTGTATTTGAAAGCAACTATTGTATAGATATGGATGAAAAAAAAACATTGAATTTGCACATCATTGAACAAAATGCCTAACTCTTCCATTCCAATATCATCAATCAAAATATAATTGATGGACTCACCTCTGATTGATTGTTTTAAAATCACTAAACGAGATATAATTGATAGACTTACCTGTTGTTCAACCATTGAAATAATTTATACTAGTTTGGTCAAGTTTTGACTGGTAGACAATTGATGGAGTTGTTGGCAAGGAAATGAGAAGGAATCCTGCAAGTACCGCATTTGGAAGCAGCTATTTGCTAGATAGGGATGATGAAAAGTGCAAATGTTCAATCCACACATGTAAGAATTGACTAGAAAGTTTCACTGAACCAAATGACTAAATCTTAAAAAATGCCCATGTCAAAATAGCAGGAAAGTTTTAGCAAATGTTCCAAACCAGATGACAACCTGTCCAGAAATTTCAAATTGGAAAACATCATTGTCGAAGTGGACATCACTCTCTGCATATAAAACTTCAATTTTTATTTGAAATATAATCCAATAGCCATCTCCACAAAAGACTCTAATGTTATCTCTAGAATTGAAAATGGATTTTTTTGAATGTAAAAATTGGAACACACCTCTTTCAAAATAATTGATTGAAATATAATTGACAAACTCACCTTCGATTGACTCTTCGAATATTGCTTAACGAAATGGCATTGATGAACTTACCTGTGGTTCAATCATTGAATTATCTCATACTAGTTTGATTGAATTTCAACTTGCACATGGTTGATAGACTTGCCAATGGAGAAATGTGTATGAATCCTGCAAGTACGATATTTGAAAGCAACGACTGCCTAGATCAGGACTATGAGGAATGAATATATGCAATCCATACATAGAAAAATTAGTTGGAAAGTTTGACTGAATGAAATGACTAACTCTTTAAAAATGGCATTCAAGAATTTGCATTGTTAAGATTATAGCTAAACATAAAGAACTACAAAATGGGAAGACATGATCTATTATAGGGATGGTTGCATCACCCTCCTCAATTAAAAAAGGATTCTTAATGCAAGCTAACCATGAGTATTTGAGAGGGATTGTTTCGATTGTCGCCCTGATCAAATCCGTACGGTTGCATCTTCAATTCGAGGCCCCGAAATGATATCGCCCTGCCCCTAGCCACAAAAAGAGCAAATTAACCTATATTTTGTATAAACTAATCTAAATGCATGATGATACATGTTATGCAATATTTATAATGCATGATGCTTCTATAGATCTAGGAACATGAATAAATAGGTATTTTAGGCCAATTAGATATGTACACATCACACCTCCATGCCTATCTTTTGCTAGTCCCTAGCAAAACTACATGCTATTTATAAACAGAATTAAGATCAAATTATTTGGGTAATAGTTATTTCTCAACACTAAGAAATTTCTATTAAGGACCTGAACTACAGAGACTCAACAGTGCTTGGGTGTCTGCCAAAATGCAGACCACCCAAGCCTTCGCCTTATTCAAAAGCAAATACTTTTTTTTCTTTCTTTTCTAATTTTTTGGATTTTTTTGAGTTTAGAGTTTTAAGGTAGCTTTTTACGGCTACCCAACCCACCCAAAACTCGAAAAAGAATTCTAAGTTCTAAGCATCTTTTTGTGTGAATATGATAGACTCACTGATCGGCAATCAAATAGACTTCAGGTTTCTACGCCCTTAGGTGATCATAAAAAGAAATTCTACCTAAAGGTGTGTCTATCCAACCAGTAGCTTTCTCCCTACTTTTTTATTTTTATGGGTTCAACACAAGGGTGAACCCAGTTTATATCTCCTCGGCTTATTCTACTTCCCCGCTTCTTCCTAAGTGTTTAGGAATTATTTATGCATTCTTGTGAGTTGGGTTCTGCACATTTGGCCAATGGGTTATTACCCAAGATAACTAGTCAGCCATACCACCCTAGAAGGTTTATTAACTACCAAATTTCTACTAAAATCACCAAAAAGTGAGTCAGTGCAAATAGTGTATAGATGCTTAGACTATAAGTCCCCTCCAATTAGAAGACTGGTTGATAAGTCGTGTACTTATCACCCCAACTTATTTAACCAATTAGAAACAAATTTACGAATGGTGAGGACTCAAGAATCAAGTCCACATTTTAGTGGACACCTAGGTTGATTAAGCCCGAAGACTTGAAGGATCTAAGTGTTTAGGTCCTATTATATTATTTCCTAAAGTTGAAAAACTCCAATGCCCAAGTTCTCTTTTCCTAATTCAATTTTTTTCATAAATAAAGAGAAAATAAAAAGAATCTATGGAGTCAACAAAATAATTCAGATAAGGATATCCACCACCGCATGACTATCTAATGCAATGTCCTCATTGTATTAAAAAGACATGAAAAAGAGCAAAGTGGAGAAGAAAGCACCTAAATTTCGTGATTACCCAGTCAACTTTGAGATGAAAACAGACTGTATGTATGTTAAATTTAATGCCTTAAGCTAGACACACTATACAAATAAGGGGAAGAAATAAAGAATTTACAACTGCAGGCAAGGATTAAAAGAAAAAGATTAACCTTAGGACCTGCCAGCAAAGAATGTCCACAGATCTGAACCAGATGGTGGTGTAGACCCATGCCCCATGATCGAGTGGTTCTAACGTTCTAGATGAAAATTACCCAGAATAGGAGATCATTGTGCAAGCGGGGCTGGGCCTGCAGTTTATGAGGTTGCAACCCAAGTCCAAAAAGTCAGACAATAGGAAAATTTGTATCAAAAAGATAATCAGTTAATTTGTGCATAGGTTGGACATCCTCAGAGTTGAAAATGTCATAAGGGTCCCCTGGTAGAAGGTTGGTGGTTTCAATCAGACTTCTACTTCCATTGGAATTGGCTTCCTAGATCTTCAGTTCTAGATTCTTATCCTCCATAATCAAAGTTTCTGGGACCTTCAAGGTATTATCAACCTTGTCTAAAATATCCAAGTCCAAAATTTATGGCTCAACTAGAATTGACTTGGGTTTGGTAATCTCAAGAAGATAATCATCATTATGCTCAAAGGGGTGTGATTGAGGAATGGGGCTATGAATTGAATCCTTTATGAAATCAGGATCTGAATTCTCCATAATAGCCCCAGTGGGATCACAATCCTCAGTTATTGGGCTATGAAGTGATTCATTGAATTCCTCTAGCCCAACAGTCTCACTAAAATGATTTTCCTCAAACTCAAGTGAGACTTCACATAAAGATTCTTTACCCTCAGAATCAAAGAATTATACATCCACATTTATATGTGTCTCAAAATCATCTATCATTTCCTGATCCATGAAGACATACCTTTTTTCATACTGTGGTTCAAGGATCTCGGGTGAAGCAATCAATTCTTCCTTAATTGGTTGCTCTAGACCAATCTGGTTATCTTCGGTCTCGAAAATGTGTCCCCCTTACAAGTGCCTAAGCAGGTTCTGACATTGGCTCTCTTGAAGGGAGTTCATCCTGGGAATCATCCCAAGATTGAACTAAAGCAACAACAAATTTCATCCTCAATTTTGATAATTTTCCAAGTAAGAACTCACCCGGGTCCTTATCCTTAACATCTTGGAGCCAATCCAACAAATACTTGTAAAGATCGTCAATCATTTGAATCAGAGGCTCCAATTCTTTAGTGCAAGGTGTTGGATGAGCTTCTAAAGATTGAATGGTCTTCCTTAAGTTAGCCAACACCTTATCTTAAACCTAGTTTACCTGAACCAAATGGTTTGGCTCAAGGTTGGATGGGTTTGGGTTCAGTCTAGGGAAGTCAAGAAATTGAGGTTCTTGCTGCCCTCCCTAATAATAGGTCATTTCAGATTGTTCAAAGAGGGGTAATCACCTATATTCAGTGTAGTCCTAGGGAGGGTAGGGATTATAATCATCATATCCTTCTTGATTGTAGATTATATTAGGTCGTCCATAGGAGAGTGGTGATCTATAATCGGTGTAGCTCGGAGAAGGATAAAAATTAAAATCATTGTGTCTAAAGTTAGACTCTAAACAGGGAGGTCTGAAATTGTATCCCTAATCTATGTTATCCTAACTAGTAGATGGTTGAGTATAGCATGGGTCAGAATAATAATCATTATATTGGAGATAAGATGTGTTAGGAGGTAGGAGTGGAAATGTGTGTAGGATGTGGAAGGATCCATAACAAAATGGGAGGAAAAAGAGAAAAGAAAGGTACCCTGTAGTACAAACAATCAAACCTGTCCTTAGGTAGGGTAGCCTATGACCTACAGACTTCCAAAACCTGTCTTGAGATGAAAGAAATGATTTGGTCTATTTCATTCCATCCAATCCAACCAGTTGGAGGGAGGGATTGGGGGGAAGGTTCCTCCTTAGGCTTTCACCTCAGGTTCCTTTGATACCCTCCAACCGCAGTCGTTTGACACTACTTCCCTAGCCAGACATTAAATGGATCGGTAGAAGCAAATTAATCGAAAATAATCTCAATCTGGGCCCCGATGGGCAAGTCAAATCCTTAAGGCCAACATCTACTTGATTTTAGTTAGGCTTAGGTTTGAATGTACTCTGGAAATGTGATAGGTCCTTTATCTGGGTTGTGCCATTAAAGATCAACTTCAATGTGTGTGTGTGCACAACTAATGGTTTTCAAGCAAGATTTTTTTTTGATGCAGTGAATTTTAGGGTTTAAATCTTTCTTAGTAGCTTTTATGATTCAACTCTCAGGTATATTCAAACAAGATTTTGTGAGGCACACCAAGTTTTGAAAGCACAAGTGAAGATATATTCCTTTATATATCAAACATAATATGGTATGCCTGGTTCAGCCCTAAAAATTGAATCCTATGAGGCAAGCTATTGATGGATCACTTTTATCTTATGTGATGCGGCCCAAATTGGCCTCTTGCACCACTTGATTAAGGCACACAAGATGATTAGCCTAATCAAATTTCTACTCACTTGTGTATTAAGTTAGAGTATACCGGGCCCACAGGTTAGATCCCGACTAAGTGGTAGAATTAGATCAAGGTGAGGTGCCTTGTGTGTGTGTAGGTATATAAAGTGTGTAAATTTCAGTTAATCCCACATTCAATTATATATATATGTGTGTGTGTGTGTGAGTGCAAGGGTAAGGTGTGTAGATGTGGCAAACAAATAATACAATCTACCTTAGGGTTTATAAGAGCACCTAGGTTGATTTACATTTATGTTATTATGTAGTGGAATGAAAACTAGTGGGTGGAAGTTAGGATATACTTACAAACCCTTTAACTGCACTCTGCTCCAATCTACCGCTTATGCTCACCTCGAGAGAGTACCTGTACTCACAATAAGAAAGGAGAGAAGTGAGGTAAAAAATAAGTAAGGCGAAAAACACAAGAAATCAAAGAGCATTGCCTCTCCGGAATGGTGCCAAAATGATTAACAAGATTTTGTATGCGTAAAGATTTAGTTAAAAACCCATCGTTGCATTGGGTAAAAATCCGCTATCAGATAAATTTTACCGAAACTCATGTGAGTCCCAGGTCAAACATAAGGAAGCGAGTGTTTAATTAAAAATTGCATTTGGAATTATTTTCGTAAAGTAGATTAACTGGTTAAAATTAATCTATCCTAGCTATTCTACTTAAATAATAAACAATATAAGAGAGAGAGAATAATACAAAGAATGAACAAATATCTTATAATTATATAATCATGTCCATTACATCTACTTACTACAACTAGTAAAGCTAGAAATCTACACTAGAAAGTAATAAAAAGAGATGGATGAGAAAATTCTCCTCGACGATTTCTTGGAGGACGAACCATGTTGACGGAGTGCCCAAACGATGGGGATGAGATCTTGGATGATGGAGAATGGAGCTCGAGGATAGAGAATGAAGCAGGGTGATGCTGCAGCAGGATCTGCTTCCCAAATGGTGGCGAGAAGACAACCATAGGATGCTCTGCGAAGGGGGTGAGAAGATAGAAAATTATTTTACTCTAGCTCTAGAGAAGCATCTCAGGTATAGGACCAGCTTGTAGAGCTTTGGAGGGGGTGAGAGAAGATAAAAAGGGTTGAGAAAATATGTAGGAGGGGTAGGCCTTTTATAGTTGTAGGAATGGGGCATAAATGTCTTTCTCCAAGCTTAGAATTTAATATAGGATCTTTGGTGACGTTTATGAGCATCACTGTAGGCGCATGACATTGTCGCCGTGCCTCAACCTCTGCCGTATGATGGGGATCGGACACACGTTGTGTAGCCACGTCACCACGTCCGCTGACCATCAACCGTTCACGCATAACCAAGCACTACACCGCTGTCAGCAATCGCGGCTCACCTTACACTGCTAAGAGGGTGCATGTCAGATCGCGTGTCCATCAGGGCATCATCATGCACGTGTGCACTCTCACCCATCCGCGCTGCCATGTCGCCACTTCTAATCCGTCGGATGTGCATCGATGGTTGAATTTACTTGCGTCCGCTCCTCGCTGAGAATTGAGAAGCACTCACGACTTTCCAACCCACGCCTTCTGTTGTGAGCAACGCGCATAACCACTGTGCTATCTCTGCAGATGGTTGCGGAGATGATTTTGTGTGCTTGCGTCTCGACCATTGGATGAAGATATAATGGTTAAGATCTCTTGATGCTTTGCCTTCAGAGAATGGGGTATGCTGAGTGACATGGCAAACTCTCGACTATTGGATCTCGATCCAACAGTCAAGATCAAATCTTTATTCGCCTCTTTAAACAGACCGTGGCGCAGCTAAGATGCATCTCAGCTGTTGGATTGAAATCCAACAGCTGAGATTTCATGTGAAATTCTTCAGATATTGAGGTGCGGTTGGGTTAAGATGGTTTGGACAGCTAGGATGGTGCCACATGGCATCATCCTGGTCATCCATCTTCTATTGCTCATAGATGGTGCCACGAATGTCAGATTGGATCGATTTTCATGCTGTTGAACTGCGATCGTCAATCTGAACCCATCCGTGCAGTTGGATTTGTTGTTTGAAGTACGAATTTGTACCACCTTACCCCTTGACCTCTAATCTTCCTCATACTGCATCTGATGCTACGGAGATCCGATCAGTGCTATCTCAGAGGCGTTGGATTTTGATTGTCACCCTGATCAGATCTGTACTATTAAATCTTCAATCTGAGGTCCCGAAATGTTATTGCCCTATCCCCTAGCCACGAAAAGGACAAATTAACCTATATTTTGTACAAACTAATCTAAATGCATGATGATACATGTTATGCAATATTTATAATGTTTAATGCTTCTATATACCTAGGAACACTACTAGAAAAATGGGATATTCCGTTGGTTACTATAGACCTAGGAAATAATCTAAATTTTTTGCCGTCGCTTATGTAAGCGACGGTAAAGTTACTTAAACGATGATGAAAATAAAAAAAGAGTGCGTAAAGGTGGAAAAAGTGACTTACATATACCATCACTTATGATAGAATTGACGACAAAACTAATTCTCATCAATTTTGAAACAACATCAAAATTTCCAATCCATCCAATGGTTAAACATTATTTTGACGTCGGATTAGCCCTACAATCGACGGCAAAGTGAAACAGTGACGATAAAAAAAGCATCGCTGAGTTCCGTCAGTGACTTCAGATTTGCCAAAAAATCAACAGCAAAAGTAAGGCATGTTGTAGTGGAACATGAAAAAATAGTCATTTTAGGCTAATTAGATGTGTACACATCAAAGCGATTATGGTGAGACAATCCAGATGTGATTGAGGCAATTGGAAAGTTATTAGACATAGTGTATGCACGTCTGAGGGGGTTGGTTTAAATTGATCATTCATGGCCAAGTATTTATCATTTTCTTTCTGTCCACGGCTGATTCCAATTTTCCTACATATGTTTCTTTCAAAAAAAAGAATGGGAAGTTTAGTTCCCACATATTTTCAGATAGATTTTCCTTTCAAGGAAAAACAATGGGAAGGTTAGTTCCCACATAACAAAAGAGATTTATGTAAGAAGGGAAGTACACATATTTGTGATTGCCAACTAAAAGGGGCCCTCTTTTATTCTATTAACAGCGAGAATCCCCAAGAGAGAATATGACTTTATTCTGAGTAGCTACCCAACTTTGGGCAAGTGCATGGAGTAGATAATGGATGACATCAGACATGTCGTATGATGTGCGATGATAAGAAGTAAGGGGAATGATACATGAGGCTCCGATAAATGCTAGTTTATCATCACTCTTATACATTAAAACACATCTAGCTCTTAGGTTATTAACAAAGCAAGCTGGTTTTTGGGCTACATTTAGGCATTTCTTAGGATAAGCACGCATTGCATTCTTTTTGTGTTTTTTTTACATCATTATTTAAGTGTCAGGGATGAACAAACATTCAAATCCTACAAACCTTTGCACTGAGAAAGGTAAAATATGACGAAGAAGCCCAATTCAGCTAAATCTCAATTGAATCCAGATCTAGCCAGCTAGGTCCAACTCATTTCAACTCCATTATGCTCACCTCCGCTGAATGGCAGCTTAGTCCAGCTCAACTCAGCTGAACCCAACTCCATTCCAGCCCCTCCCAACTCAAAACAGTTTATGGAAGCTCTACCTGACCATGCTTAGCTACTACCATCAACTAACTAAGCCTAGTTAGCTGAAGAAGTCCTCAACCAGCTCAAGACAACTAATGTCCAACTCCTGAAGACTCAACTCAAGTCAACTTGGTTGAGCTTAGCTACTTGACCTAAGCTAGTTAGCTTGGCTATCTAGGTAGTCTTCGGGATGGTCAGCTTAGCTCACCTCATCTTAGATCAAAAGAAGCTAGCTCAACTTAGCTTCGCTTAGTAATCTAGCAAAGAATTAGCTAGCTAAACTAGCTATTGAGCTCAGTTGCACCCCGCTTTAGCAAACTACCAGCTATAGGAAGTTCCATGCAGCTCAAGTTCCTTCTTGTCAGCTAAACCCTAGCTCCTCTACTCTCTTCTACTACCCCACTAGCTAAGCTAGCTTAGCTAGCTTAGCTCCACCTCCTCAACTCTATGGCTGGCCACCTTATCCCAAGAAAACCACCAAAAACACCCCCACCTTCCTCCTACTTTTGGCACCAACACACACCACAACCACCCACCTTGGCATCCCTTCACCCTTGGCACCAAAAAGAGATGCCCTTTGACCCCCGAACAACTACCCAAAGCCACCTACATATGTCTCCAAAATCACTTATAACCACCACCTTATTTTGGTGCCAACTTACCCTTCCATGGCCACCATCCATCCACCACCAAATAACATTACAACCCTCCATGTTTTGGTGCCATGTAAGATCCCTTCTAGAAGCCCTAAGTTGGTGCCAAAACATACACACCCTTACACCCACGACCACTACCAATTACACCCCTTTGGTGGCACCAACAATCCTCCACCATAGGATCCATTAACCACCCATCTAACCTATTCCTAGCCATCCAAAATTGGCTTCAACTTAGCCTCCCTCTCTTCCTATCTATACCCCATGTAACCACCATTTTCAAACCATCGTTTAGCTTACATAATATCTACCAATACCACCCTCATATTCTGCCAAGAAAGTAGAGAGAAGAAGATTAAGGAGGTAAACCTTGCCTCCTTGGTGCCTTCTTCTTCTTCCCTTCTTTCTTATGTCAAAGCCAAGCAGCATCACATTTGGAGGATGACCAGGCATAGAGGAGGAGTATAGGATAGGAGGAGCATTCAAGGAAGGAGCAAGGACATCCCCTTTCCAAGTTCAGGAGTAGTTGATCTTGGAGCAAGGAGATTCTTCTTCACTTATTTAGGAAAATTTTCTGTCTTCTTATATTTCATTTTTGTAATAGCAAGCATTCTTCCATTTGAAAATTACTTGTGTAGTATCATTCTCACAAGTGAGCTCATCAAGCATATTTTGTAAACCTCTTTGCAATTCAATAGAAAATTCTTGCCTTTCAATTTATGTGTTTTTAATTCCAAGTATTTTAATTGAGTTCTTAGTGCACAACACTCTTCTCTCCTAATTACCTTAGGCTCACTTGCCTAGGGTGAGCTTAGGAGAGAAGACTTTTATTTGTCACTTAGGCATAGTTGCAATTCTTAATTTCTTTCACAATTTCGATTATTTCCAAAAAGCCTAAAAATCTTAAACCCTAAACCAAAATTATAAAGTGAAGTTCTCGAAGAGCAAGAGAGAGAATTTGATCAACTAATATATTGCCTCCTTGGACGACCTTAGATACTGTCACTATCTAAGTTTATAAATTATTAAAAGTCGATTGTGATTATACACATTACAATGACCTAAAAATTTGCTTTTACAAAACGCATGTTTTCACTATCAGGCTTCCATTGTAATTCTAAAGAAGAAACATAACACAAATTTATAGTAGCAAATACATTAGATTAATTTTCAAATCTCAAAGTGGAGTTGATAACAAAAGATTTCATTATCCTTCTTACATGAAAACCAATCATCTTCCAAATGTGAGCTCAAAATCATACCAAACGTGTAAAACGGATAACCCAATCAATCATATCAAATTCATGGTCTTCAGTGTTTTAGTAGGTGGTTTGTCAAATCTAAATATCTAAAGCTCTAAAAAAAGCCTCATAAAATTGTATACCCCGTAGAAGGTAATTGGTACATGGATGTGGCTTTCGTGTAGTAATAAGCAAAAACTAACTACAATTATGGTATTATCATTCAAAAAAAAAAAAGGGGCATACGACGAGAAGTGGTCGTGCATGTGCATGTGCATGTGTCGTGCGACGACAGCAAGTGAGGGAGGGATGATGCTTGAGGCTCCCATTGTAACTCCAGAGAAGAAACGGAAGTAGGGCACAGGCCCAACAAAAAAAAAGGGGCGTGGGAGGAGAAGTGGTCGTGCATGTGCCGTGGGGTGACGGGAAGTGAGGGGGAGAACAGGCCATGCATGTGCTCTGTAACCAGAAAAGGGCATGGGAGGAGAAGTGGCCATGCATGTGCCGTGCAACGATGGGAAGTGTGGGGGAGAAGAGGTTAGCATTGCTCTGTAACCACCGAGAAGAAGCTGCGCATGTGGTAGGTGACGACGGAAAGAGGCGTAGAAGAAGTGGAAAGTAACGGGAAGAACTGGAGAGCAGGGGCGTAGAAGGATAGCTCACCGACCTCAGATGATGGCCTAGCAAGAGAAGCTTGACCGGTGCGACGATCGCCCAACAGGAGAAGGGGAGCGGCGAGTGGCGAGAGGATGGAGAAGGACATGGGGAGCGACGCCGCTGCGAGGAGAAGGACGTGGGGAGTGGCGCTGCTACGGGGAGAAGGATGTGGGAAGCAGCGAGAGGACGGAGAGCAAGAGACAGAGAGGAAGAGATGGGATGGTGGGAGAGGGAGGTGGGGTAGAGGAGTAGACGAATGTACCGAAATCAGACGTTTTTTGCAATCATAACATTCAATGCCACAGCAACGGGCAGTACAGTGACATCTACAGTAGCTATACCACGGCCGATCATATAGATTAAGGATTTATTGATATGGCCTTGTTTGGCGAGATTTAAGATGAAGTCTTCATACGTGTTTTATAATTAATTACATCTACCATTCCAGTTACCAACTTGCCTCTTTCCTTCCTTTCTTGTGTAGTTTTTCATTCTTTCTTGCATTCCCAAATGATGCCAAGGTTGGTGAATTTGAAGGCAACTTCCTATTTCTCCTTCTAGTATTCCATGTTCTAAAGGGAAAAGCCAATCAGCTACAACTTCTAGTTAGTACGTGCAACACATGCATGATTGAAAAGAGAAATGAAGCAACCAGGCTAGGAAACTAATAGTAAATAGATACATACTGATCGAGGTCCTAATCAACAGGAGATCCGAATCAACGAAATATCACAAATAATCACAAATATAGAGGTACAAGCAATTGCTAACCCGATTCCACCCAAACGGGTGTATGTCTGGGGGGATGGAGATGCTCCCAAGATTTTACTATGGTGGTTGACAATACAATCACTCCTTGCTTTTTTTCTAGGAAAATGTGTTGATAGAGAAAAAGAGTGATTTGATAAAATCATGTTTTTGTCATTGCAACACATTAATCCAATCGCTTTTAAAATTTGTAAATATCGAGTACTCGGAGAGTATTTGGGTCATCCCAAGGGAGGTGGAAATGCGAATTCAAAGTCTCTCGCTCAACAAAACAGAAACCAACTTTCTTTTTGTAGTTTTTTTGATATAAACTATTTTTTTATTTTTGAAATAATGGGCAACAAAATATGGAAATGTGAAGAAAGACTATGCCTAATCACTAAATCTTAAGTGGCAAGAAGAACCAATCTCTAAGCTCTCCTTAGGTACGTGAAGACCTAGGGTAATTAGAGAGAGTGTGAGTTCACTAAACTAAAACAAAAGTACGTAAATAAGTGCAACAAAAATTGGAAAGGAACTTATATTGAGGAGGAAATGTTTTACAAAAATTATGTAGAGGAATGCTTCTACTACAAAAATGAAAATACAAAAGTAATAAAACAAAATCCTCCTAGTAATGGTGGTGAAGAGGAGGGAATCCTTGCTTTAAGCTTAGCTGCTCCTAGGCTTAGAAAGGATCCTCCAACTCCTTTCTTGATGTACTCCTCCAAGTTGATGATGTCCTCCTTGGAAAGCCCTTAGTGGGAGTGCCCTAACTCCTCCTAGAGTAGAAGAATTCCACTCTAAAAAATCCTCCTTGGGTTGGCGTGGGTCACCCTAAGAATCCTCCTCTTTGACCGTCTTCCTTGCCTGGCTCTCCTTGGAAATGGATCCCTTGGCATGGGGACAAGAGAGAAGGGAAGAGGGGAAGGCACCAAGGAGGCAAAGTGTCTCCTTAATCTTCTTCTTCTCTTGGTTGAATATGGCTAGTGGAATATAGGTGGAGGAACACTAAAAAATGTAGCCAAGTGTGTCCTTTTTTGGTGGTAGGGTAGGTCTTTATATTAGGGGGTTAGAATGGGATTAGGTGGATGGCTATGATGGGATCTTGGGGGGTGGTTAATGATCCTAGGCCTAGGGTAAATGGCGCCAAAGTGGAAGGGTATGAGTGGTTGGTGACAACCCTTGGTGGGGACTAGGGTTAAGGGTTGGCGTGGGTTTGTTATAGGGTTAGGATTGGCTTGGATGATGGTGGTTATGTGATGGAGGGCTATGGTGAATTGACGCCAAAAGGAGTGGTGTATGAAGGTGGAGTTACGAGGGGTTGGCGTGGGTTTGTGTTGTTGTTGTGGGTTAGGTGTTTGGCACCAACTAGTGGAGGGTGGAGATAGGTTGGATGGGTTATGTGTAAGGTGGAGATGGGATTATAGGTTGGCACCAAGAATGGGGGGGATGGTTAGGTGTGTTTGGGGCCACCTTAGGTGGTAGTTATAGGGTGGTTAAGGGGGTGGAAAGGTGCATCAAGTTGGCACCAAAAGTGGGTATTCTAGAAAGGGTTAAGTTGGCACCAACTTGAATGATTGGATGGAGGGTAGTATGGTGGATGAAGGGTGGATAGGTAGGGAAGAGTTGGCACCAATTTAAGGTGGTGGTTGTAGGGAGTAGGTTATGGGGTGGTTATGGTGGTGAAGAGGTGCCTAATGTTGGCACCACATGAAGGGACACCATGGGAAGGTGGTGGTTGGGTAGTTTTTGGCGCCAAATGAGGAAGGGAGAGGAAGTGGTTTAGGTGATGGTGGACGGCCATAGTAGGGGGGGTTCAATAGAGCTAAGCTAGGCTAGCTTAGCTAGTAAGGAAGTGGAAGAGTAGCTAGGGCTTAGCTGGAGGAAGGTAGCTAGAAGCTGTTTGAAGTATATCTGGAGTTGAAGGAAAATTCCTGGAGCTGATTTTGACTAAAGAGGTCTTCATATGAGCTCAGCTACTTAGCTTAGCCAACTAGTTCTTTTGCTAGCAGCAAAGCTTGAGTAGTAGAGCTAAGTTGAGCTGGTCTCAACCTATCTGAAGTTGGGTTGAGCTGAACTTGCCTCTGATGAGAACTCCCGAGCTAGCTTAGTTGTTAAGTAGACAAGTAGTAGCTAAGTTGGAGGAAGTTCAATTGCCATGAGCTGAGTGGAGCTGGGTGGAGCTAGACTGGAGCTAGAATGAACTCCTGTCAACTGAGTTGAGCTAGCTCAAGCTCCCAGTGAACTGATTGGAGCTAGGATAAGCTAGTCTCAACTAAGTTGAGTTAGATTTGAGCCGAGTTAAGCTAACTTGAGCTACCATTTAGCTACAATGAGTTGAATGGAGCTAGAGAGAGCTAAACCTAACCTAGGTGAGCTAGTAACTAGCTGTGATGAGCTGGATGCAGCTATGGTCCAGTTGGAATGAGCTTCCTCTTCACCTGTTGTCTTCCTAAATGCTAGGGTTTTAGAGATTTGGATATCTGTTCATCCCTAACACTTAAATAAACTTGTCAAAAGCACAAAAACTATACAATGCATGCCTAACCTAAGTAATGCCTAAATGTAACCCGAAAAGCCATTTCTAGAGTTAAAACCCTAAGAGCTATATCAGTTTTAGGGCATAAGAATGATGATAAACTAGCATTTATCACACCCCCATGTTTATCTTTTGCTAGCCTCTTAGAAAAATTATTTTCATGAAATGAATTTTTGGGGAAAGACTATTTTTTATTTTTGAGGAGAAGTTGATCAAGGGACCTTGATTGATTACAAACATAAAAGCCACGGGATTTGTTAAGGATAAAAGATCGGGATTCGTCTTTGGATCCAAAAAGTTAGATGAATCGGGATCAATGTACCTTTCAAAAATTCATAAGTTAACTCCTTGTTAATTCAAATGACCCAAAATTATTTTGTATTTAGGATTCCCTTGGCTCTTGAATCCAACTCGCAACTTACATAATCTTTTAAAACTTTATGTTAGTGCTAATGAATGCCAACATTTATAAGGTCGTGTTTTTGAAACCTTTTTTTTTTCGTCTCCCCCATGCTTATTCCTAGCCTAATCCTACAATAGATGTATCAAGATCATCATTCCTATTACCAATCCTCGAGGGGGCTCTAGCACCAGCACTTCAAGATAGTACTGTCCATAACACCACCCAAGAGCTCACAACCCCAAAACATAATGTGGTGTAAAGGGGCACTCCAAGCGAACACAAGCTCTTGCTCCGACACTATGGATAGAGCATTGTCCAAGACACTTGAGCCGCAAAATGCACCTTAATGCTCTATCTAAATATATGAAATATAGAGCAGCGTCGAGGCAGTAACATGTTGACATTACATCCTCAAAGGAGGCTTTTTCCTCCTTCTCGGTGATGGGAACTCAAACCAATCATCTACTTCGGATTTCACCAAGGCTAAACAAAGGATTTTTGTAATTTCTAAATATTTTTTAGGTGTTGGCTTTGTGTGTGAAATTTTACACAAGAATTTTGTAAGAGACGTAAGTTTTTGGAATGGAAACCAAGCCAAGTAATTTCTAGGTCACAAAAGGATATCAAGTTACCTGAATCATCATTAGTTCAAGTGGAATTTAGAGAAGGATATTTGATCTAGTCTAAAAATAAACCAAGAAATTTCAACAATCAGATCCGCATCATGGTCCCTAGTTTGTTAAAGATTAAATCCCATTGTACCTCAAAATGAAAATTTCAACCTTGGTCCCGATTTCAAAATTTCCTCAACAAGTTTTCAAAATTTTTATTTTTTTGTGTTTGTATGTGAAAAGGAAATAAATATTTGAATGTTTTTAGGTTTTGAAAATCCTGAATTGATCGACAAAATTTAAAATCACCCCCTCCCCCTATGCTTACGATATGCCATGTCCTCATGCAGTAGGAAGGGAAAAGAAATCACCTTAGTGAAGGTGATCTAAATCAGAATAGTCAAAACCTCTAAGAATGAAAAATTAAAAGTAGGAAAAATAATGGGTTGCCTTCCATCCAGTGCTATCTTTTATGCCATTCAGTCAAGTGTGAATTGCATCAATGATCATCAAAAGGTAAGTCAATTAAATCAATCATGTCAGATGGGTGATTCGGGGAATTGTTTAAGTAGAGCTTTAAACATTGACCATTGACTTGAAAGGTAGTATTCATTTTCAGATCAAAAAGGTCAACTACGCCGTATGGATATGTTTTCAAGACAATAAACGAGCTGGTCCACTTGGATTTAAGTTTGCTTGGAAAAATATGTAAACCTGTGTTGAAAAGCCAAACATGCTGATTAATATCAAAATGTTTTTTAACGATATATTTATCATGAATTTTTTTTGTTCGAATTTTATAAATCCTCATGTTTTCATAAGAGAAATTACGTAATTCTTCCAATTCAATTAATTGTAATTTCCTTTGTTTATCAACTTTAGATAAATCCATGTTTAATTGTTTGCTTGCCTAAAAAGCCCTGTGTTCAAGTTCTATCAGGAGGTGGCATGCCTTTCCAAAATTAGACGATAAGGGGACATGCCAAGGGGAGTTTTAAAAGTTGTATGGTAGGTCCATAAAGCATAGTCCAATTTATTGAACCAATCTTTACGATAGAACCTAACAATTTTTTACAAAATATTTTTAACCCGTTAGAAACTTCCGCCTGGCCATTTGTTTTTATGATTAACCGCATATTTAGATAAAAGGTGATGGAATTGAGAGTGAGTGAAATGTGATCCTCGGTCACTAATGATGGCCTTAGGGATGCCAAATCTTAAAAAAATATTTTTCTTGATGAAATCAACAACAACCTTATGATCATTGTTGCATGTGGGTATTGCTACAATCCATTTTGATACATAGTCGACTATGTCTAGTAAATATAAATACCCACAAGAGTTGATGAACAGTTCCATGAAGTCGATGATCCATGCATCAAAAATTTCAACCTCTAATATCGGATTAAGCGTATCATATCCTTTTGAGTCATGTTGCCGATACTCTGGCAATGCACACAGGATCGAACAGAAGAATGAGCATCTTTGTGCAGGCTGGGCCAAAAGAATCTAGAAGTGAAGACTTTAGCTGTAGTTTTCTTGCCCAAGAAATGACTGCCACAGGCCATTGAGTGACAGTGTGTTAGAATATCATGAAATTCTGATTCGGGAACACACCTTCGAATAACCTGATCAGTGCAAATGTGGACAATGTTGAGCTCCTCCCAGAAATAATATTTAATGTCAGCAAAGAACTTATCCCGTTTGGTTTTTGGCCAATCAGAAGGGATTCGTTCTATTGCTAGATAGTTTGAGGGTATTGGCAGCTAAAATGGTCACATTAGGGAAAACATCTAGAGGGGTCAAGGCATCATCTATCATACGACGAGAGAGTTGGTCGGCCACTACATTTTACGACCCTGCCTTGTCCTTGATTTCCATGTCAAATTCTTGGAGCAGCAGGATCCAACGAATAAGGCAGGGTTTTGTATCTTTCTTGTTCAGTAGATATTTAAGTACTGAGTGGTCGGTATAAACAATGACATGTGACCCCAACATATATAAGAAGAATTTCTCTAGGGCAAAAACAGTGGCTAGAAGTTCTTTTTCAGTTACGGTGTAATTCCATTGTGCATCATCAAGGTCTTACTAGCATAATAGATCACAATAGGCTTCTTGTCAATATGTTGCCCTAGAACGGTCCCCATATCAAAATCAGAGACATCTGTCATTAACTCAAAGGGACAATTTCAGTTAAGTCCCTGTAAAATTGGTGCCTCTATGACATCCTTCTTCAATCGATTAAAGCTCTCTAGGCATTTTTCAATGAAATCGAAAGGCTAGTCTTGGTGAGTAATTGACTTAAGGGCTTGGAGATTTGAGAGAAATTCTTAATGAAACGGCAGCAGAAGCCCACATGCCCCAAGAAAGATTGGATATGTTTGACAGTAGTGGGCGGTGGGAGTTTAGAGATAGAATCAATTTTGGCATGATCTACCACAATTCCATTTTTAAAGATGACATGGCTCAGGATGATGCCTTCCTAGACCATGAAATGACTTTTCTCCCAACTGAGGACAAAGTTAACTTCTATGCTTTTTTGGAGCATCCTTTCAAGATTTTTAAGATATAAATCAAAGGAGTCTCCAAAAATAGAGAAGTCATCCATAAAAACTTCAAGACACTCACCTACCAAGTCTGAAAATATTGAAAGCATACACCTTTGAAAAGTCATAGGTGCATTGCACAGACCAAACTGCATCCTTTGGAAAGCAAAGGTTTCGAAGGGGCAGGTGAATGTAGTTATTTCTTGATCCTCAGGATGGACTGCAACTTGATTATAGTTGGAATAACCATCAAGAAAGCAGTAATAATCATGTATGGCTAACCGCTCCAAGATTTGATCAAAAAATGGGAACGAAAAATGGCCCTTCTTGGTGGCGATGTTTAATTTGCGATAATCAATGCACATACACCAAGAAGAAGTAGTCCGAGTGGCTATGCTTTCCCCATGTTCATTTGTGACAACAGTTAGTCCACCTTTTCTAGGCACTATTTGCATGGAACTAACTCAGGAGCTATCAGATATGGGGTAAATGATATCAGCATCAAGCCACTTTATTATATCATTTTTTACCACCTCTTGCATATTAGGGTTCAGGCACCTTTGTGGTAGGTAGGAGGGGTGATATTCGTCCCCAAGATATATTCTATGAGTGCAATAGGATGGATTGATACCCTTAAGGTCAGAAAAGGTCCAGCCAATAGCTTTTCAATTTTTACTAAGAACCTAGAGAAGCTTTTCCTCTTGAGCCCCAGTAAGTCTAGAATTGATAACTAGGGGCATGCTTTGATTAGGTCCTAGGAAAACATATTTAAGGGAGTTGGGCAAAGGTTTTAACTCTAGTTGGGGGCCCAACTCCAAAATGATTTTTTCTTTTCAATCTATGGTTGAAGGGAGAGAGGAGTTGATGAAGAGTCAGGTGTTGATGGTGTTGTTAGGGTGGGAGGGTGGGTTAAATCAGAAGATGGTTTCGGAACTGTATTAACTGCAAAGCAAGATCCTATTTGCGAAATTTGCATTGTTTTCTCCACTAAATTATCAATTTCAGAATTTGAGTTGTCAAAGAAATTTGGTTCTCGAAGTCTCCTAGAGGCTTAAAAAATATCTAGGGTAATTAACTCGCCACCGTACATGATTTTCATCTTTCCAGAATCACAATCAATGTTTGCTTTGGCGTGGCTAAAAATGGTCTTCCAGGAATTATGGGGGCAATTTTTAGTGCTTCTGGTACCTCTATGTCCAAGTGATAATAGTCTAATCTATTACCCTAATTGGCTTATAATAGGGTTAACTCCTTAATAAAATCATGCATTTAAATTGTAAATGTTGCATTTAGAGCATGCATGCATATTATATGCATTATGTTTAGTTTAGACCTAATTATCTAATTTTAATCTTTTGTGAATAATGTAGGTTAAGGACTTGGAATAAGCGAGAGCATTGAGCTAAATAGGAAAAGAAGCTACAGCAGAATTAGGAGTTGGTGCAAGACCAAGATTTGATCAAGGAAGAAATGAAAATCCAAGTAAAGAAGAAGAGAGAGAGGAATTAGGATAACCTAACCCTACCCATAGAACCCTAGGATACCATTATCCTAACCCCTACCCTTTGGTCAGCTCAAACTAAATAAGTGAGCTGAAAAGCCAAAATCATGGATAACACTTTCCATGATCTTCACACTTTCCATGATCTTCACACTTTATCGATAGAGTTGTCCTACTATCTAGGAACCTATCCAACCTACCCTAGATCCAATCCTAGTTAGGTCCATAAGCTCATTTAATTGACTTAGTATAAGTCAATTGGGTTCATGGAGCCTATTTGGACCCAACCCACTAGATTTAGGATCAACCTAGCCCAGTTAGGAACCTATTCTCACAACCTATGCCTATCCCGAACCCTACCTACATAAGACCCACGAAAATCCTAGCCTAATCCTCTTATGTTGGTGCCAACTTAAGAAGATTTTATCCCTTAGTGGTTGGCCAAGAGATAGGATCTTATCTATTGGCAAGATTTTATCCCTTGGTAGCCACCTGATGATAACATCATCATCAGTCATAACTAACTTTATTTAGTCATAATCCATTGATAAATACTCCTACATAACCGCCAAAGAGCCATAACTTACTACATAGCCATTCTGAGTGATAAACATTAAAATAGGGGTAAAACTGTAGTTTTAACAGAATATCATAAATGCAAAGCAATCACGGGGTTTCACATGGGTTAATTGAAGGACAAATGGTCATAAATGTCTAAAAAGTGGGTTCATGTAGAATGAAATGGCGTTTCACACATTTTAAGAATTAATGGACATCTGAAACCCTAAAAACAGACTTGCTTAATTAACTGAGGTTCTGGTCAAGATAAAATTCACTTAAACCTTCTAAAAATTATAGAAAATATTCTTTAAGGTTTGGTATTGATTGCACAACAATCACACAACCTAAATCACCTGAATTAAGCTAGATTCTAGCATAACTTAGGAATAATGCATTCATAGGCATCGTAATTTGCATAATAGCTAGTTTATTAGTCATATAGATAATATCATCATTTTATGACCTAAAAGAGAAATGATTTTAACTGCAAATGATTCGAAGCCGCAGATGTCAGATCAGATCGAACAGATCTGATCAGAATGACGACGGGAGTCCAACGGTTCTGAAATCATCCTAATCAGACAACTAAAGCATCATGTGCAGTCCATAGAAGAATAAAGATCATGGAACTAAAGGACAAATATTTGAGGCTCAAATGAAGAATCCAACTGCACGGATGAATCCGAATCGACGATCGCAGTCCAACGGCATAAAAATCAACTCGATCGAAGGTCTACATCACCAGATACAAGGAAAAGAAGATGAACAGTCATGATGGCTCCACATGGTGCCATCACAACTGCTCCCTCACCACTGCCCATCTAGGATGGCCACACCGCATGCTGTGGGCCATTGGATCTTCATCCAATGGCCAGGATCATGCCACGTCGCCCACCCAGATTGGATAAGCATAAATAGAAATAAATAAGTATACATAAGAAAAGGTTTGCATAGCGCATTGGCTCACGCGCGTGCATGGAAGCAAATGATGTGGGTTTGAGTCGAGCGCTGCATGAAATTGAAGTGGCGTTGGCCGTGCGGGTGTGTGTAGGCGCAATTGCGTGATTGTAAGGCCACGTGGCACGATGAGAGCGTGCCGCAGGCGGACGCATGATCTAACATGCATGCTTCAATGCTAAGGTAGTGGCGCTTGTTACGATTGGATGACTGACGTTGAGGCAGGTGATGTAAACACATTTACACTACTTAAAATGTCTATTTATGCATGTTCTTAAGCATAGGATTGCATTTCATGATATAAATATTGCATAACATGCATCATCTTACATTTAGAGTAGTTTGAATAAAATGGAGGTTAATTGTCTCCTTTTATGTGCTTGGACAGGGCAAACATTTTATCGGGGCCTCGGATCAAAAATCCAACCGTATGGATGTGATCAGGGAGACGATTGGAGTTCAACGACTCCAAGATCGCCCTAATCAGACATCCGTAGCATCAGATAGTGACCGGGGAACCCTAGAAGATCAAGGGCCAGGATGGTGAAAATCCACACTTTAGATGACAAATCCGACCGCACGGATGAATTCGGATCGACGATCGCAGGCCAACGACGCAAAAATGAAGTCAATCCAACATCCGTGGCACCATCTACAACTTCCAGAAGATGGATGGCCAAGATGGTGCCACATGGCACCATCTCGACCGCCCAAACGGTCGCACGCATTCCACAAATGACCCGCACCTGCTCGCTCTCCATCGTTGGATCTTGATCCAACGGCTGTGGTCGACCGCGCCTAAAAGCGTCCGCTCGACCATCCGCGCCCCATAGCGCAGCGGTCGAGCGCGCTTCCGCGAGCGGCGGGCGCGGGTTCGAGCCGTGGCGAGGGGCTGGAAGGCGCGGGCAATTGAGGCGCGTGGAGCGTCAGATGGAGATCGGATGGTCGCGCGCGCCCGATAGCGTTCACGCGCGATTGAACGCGCAGCGTGAATGGGCGATCACACGCGCCAGGCGGGCGCACAACGAGCGGGCGGAGACGCATCTTAAGCCATCCGATCTCACGATCGGATGGCTGAGAATCGACGAACGTGCGCAAGTGTTGCGCGCGCGGGCAGCTGAGCGGGCGCACGTGGGCGCGGAAGCTACGCCCACGTTGGGGGCTTTAGCAATGGTTTTATCCGTCACTAAAGACCCCTCATTTATTGTTTTGAAGTTGTAATGTCCATTTTGCCCCCACTCCTTGCAACTATAAAAGGAGACCCCCTCCATACGAAATTTTCATCCCTTCCTTCTCCTCTCTACCCCTCCAAAGCTCAAGAGAAGCTTGTCCCACACCCGGGATGCTTCTCGCGAGATAAAGTCCAATTTTCGTTCCCCTTCGGAAATGGATCCCACGACGACGACGGCGTGCTGCTTCGTTCCCGTTCTTCTGCTTCGTCCTCCTTCGTCCTGCTTCGTTCTCCTTCGTCCAGGCGTCGTCCCGTCCGGCTTGTCCTCCAAGCAACCGTCGAGGAGGATTTCTCTCTCCCTATTCTTTTTACTGCTTTCTAGTATAGATTTACTGCTTTCAAGTGTAGTTTTGTTCATCCTCCAAGCAATCGTCGAGGAGGACATTTCTCCTCCATTCTTTTAATGCTTTCTAGTGTAAATTTATCGCTTTCTAGAGTAATTATTTTATGCTTTCTAGTTGTAATGAACAATCTCCTCAATAAAAAATTCCTTGTTTATTCTACATCTCATTTTGATTTCTCTGTTTAATATTCTCTCTCTCTTACTCTCTCTCTCTATTCTATTTATTGTAAATAATTAGATAGTTTTAAATTGAATTATTCTGTGACAAATAAAAGGAAACGCGTAGTTTTTAAATCAAACGTCCGCCTCCCTGTGTTCGACCCAGAATTTTCATTTCGATATAAATTTTATTTGTTGAACACAAATTCTTCGCTTTCGAACTACAACGACAGGTTTTCCAAAATCGAACACGTTAGCGCAGCGTTTGTAACGTTCAACAGCGGGCTTTGAAGGCAAGCAATGAGCGAAGATGATAAGTGCGTGCGTGAGGAGGAATTAGAGTAGCACGAACGAAGATCGACAATGCAGTGGCTACCACATGTCGCCACTAGGTTGAATCTGAGCGTTTTAGGTGCAAATGAAGGTATTTTAAGGCAAAATCAGAGTTGTTGATCTACCGATCAATGGATCTGATCAAACAAAAGTTGTTGGATGATTTTAAGGCCAAAATACCCCTTTTGCCCTCCATCAAAACTATAGAGGAAGACCTAGGACCTCCTCAGTTGAAGTCTCTCTCTCTCCCATCAACTCCAAATCTCTTCTACCGTCTTCTCTGCAATTCTCCGTCCTGACGCTCTAGATCTGAGGTGCTGCCGCATCTCGCACAAGCATCCTATAAGTGGCCTCATTTCTCTGCCACTTTCTTCTCTCTCTCTCTTTCTATCTATCTATCTGTCTCTATTAGCATTTTCTACTGTAAAAGACTTTGTCTAATTGTAATAAAATTCTGATTGTTTGGATATCTACTTTATACATATATACATGTATGTATCTAGTTAGAATTAGTTTTCATGAAACACTTCGTATAAATTGAGATTGCCTCCCTGCGAATGATCCGTTACTCACTGGAGTTTTATAAATTTATTTGTCGATGTGTTTTCGCACTATACTACAACTAAATAACTTTTAAAATGTGAATTACATGCCAAACAAGTTGGCACCATTGCTGAGGAGGCAATGGAAATTTTTGAAGCTTTCTTTTGATGCGTATTTGAGATTTCTAACTCGCTACTTTTTTCGTTGATTTCGTGTGTGTAGGAAACGAAGAAACCTGAACCAAACACGACAGCGGAGAAAGTGCAGGCTCGAATCTCAAGTAAGTACCCATAGATTAGATTAGTTAGATTTAGAAATTTCAAGATTTGCTTGAACCCTAGGATTAGTTAGAATTTGCTTGTTTGAAAAAAAAATTCTTCATTTTCAGTCTGAAATAAAGTTTTATCTTAAAAATTCAATTTCCGGAGATCCGTACGTCCAAAAATTCTCAAGTTTTTACTGGACGTAGATTTCAAAGTCAGGAATAACATATCCAAAATTTGTCAAATCGAAGTTACAAACAATTTTTAAAAATTTACGCACAAATCTATTATCAATTCCATTATTGTTCCTGATTTTTTGAACTTCAAAATATCATAAGAGGTTTTATACAACTCCGATTGAAGTGAAATTTGCGGCACTGTATTTATAAGAAAGTCAAGAATTTTAGAAAAATCTGAGAAAAATATTTCTTGTACATTTTATTGCATGAATTATCTGATCACGAATTGAGGGTCAAAATAGCCTACAAAACCCCCAGTACAGTTTAAATCTAAACAAAATAGAAAACGTGCATTAAAAATTCTTGAAAAATATTTTTTGAGTGCTTAGTTAGTGGTGCAAGAAGACCAATTGATTTCATTGCTTGGGTCACACCACTCATCTAATTTTTGACTTAAAAGAACATCTAGAACTATTTGCACTTAGGGTTTCACTCTAAGGATAGAGCACAACTGCATTTCCATACTTAAAGCTAATTTATCAAACAAATTGGGATTTGCAAAACTTTTGTGTACCTCATCAGAACCTTGGTTGAAAATATTTAATCAAGTGAACCCTAAAACATGCTAACACAAGCATTTGAATCTTAAAAGATACTTCATTATAAAAATTAGCCTGTGAACCCTTTGCCTGCACACTTCACATCTCTGAAATCAACCTTAAGGGAAAACACCCCCCTAACTCTCATCATATTCCAAAAGCACATCAAACCCAACCTAAAACTGAGTAAACATGGCTTAGGCAGGACTAATAGACTTAGGGACTTGAAACTAGATCGGGCTAAGGTCAAGCCCTTATCTACTTAGACCCACTGGTGGCAAGAAAGGTTGGTGCGGTAACCGTATTAAGCTTTAGTGGTGTCCCACCATGCGGGGTGTCCTAAGGGGTCCCACCCTTCTGGCCAGCCAAGTAATTCAAGGGTTGATCTAACCCAGTCGTGTTTTGGGGAGACAAGATCAGGTCTATTTAGGGTTGACACTCTAAGGACCAGTTTGATTGCTTGTATTGAAAGGGTGGGGTATTCTCTCATCCGTCTTCTCTCTCTCATCTATTAACCTTCTTCTGGCACATGGATGCTAAAAGGTCTCTGAACCCTAATTTGGTACTACCTTTAGAGAGTAAACTAAAGAGAAGACCCAATTTTTCTTAATACATTCCAATAGCCAATTGCCATGAGGAAGAATTGATTGAGGAGGAAACCATGGACCCATACTCTTTTGCCTCACACTATTCTCCCTATCCCAACCCTTCCATTACTTCAGCTTCTTCAGAATGGAAGAACTATCCTCAACACCCAGGACTTGATTCCTTTGCCTACACCTCATATTCTCCAAGTACAGCTAGGCCTACCTCGAACCCCACATGATTCTTTGAATATCACAGATCTCCACAAGAGACACTCTCCATGTAGGACCAGCACCTGATTGGCATGACCAATTATCTTGACCAGTTCAACCAAACTCATCTATCCCCAGATCAAGGATATACCTCAAAATCCGACCACCTAGAATATCAATCCTATCCTTGAAATCACTTTGCAAATTATCCCAATTCTACCCAAACAACTTTACCTTCTCATTGGGATAACCCTACAACACCAAACCAAGGATATGATTCTTACCCTAGGTATTCAAATGATAGATATTCTGATTCAAAGGAGGAAAGAAATCCTGGAAATTATTATCCTCAGCCTGATCAAATCGCTGACCATGGCGGTGATTCTGAGTTCACCCAATTACTCGAAGTAGTCCAGGGGATGAGAGAAGCTAATAAAAGAAACACAGATAATCTGACAAAGCAGCTCAATAGAATCCGGAAAGCATAGGTGATAAAACTGGTTCGAGTATGAAACGAGTTGGTGGTAAGCCACTCAAGGTTAAGGATCCAACCTTAAGTATGACATCTTATCCAATCCCAACCTCTACATACACTAAGCCCACCCACCAACCCTGTGATTATGTAGAATAGATCCTATC
Organism: Thalassia testudinum; assembly: GCA_037157565.1. Taxonomy (NCBI): domain Eukaryota; kingdom Viridiplantae; phylum Streptophyta; class Magnoliopsida; order Alismatales; family Hydrocharitaceae; genus Thalassia; species Thalassia testudinum. The sequence goes on from JAZHRO010000014.1 coordinate 20,667,858, forward strand.
CAGGCCTACAACTGAACTAATAAATGATTTTGATAGCCTAGAAATAGAGATTGAGGAGGAAGACTCACTTGAAGAAATACATCTTGATTTAGGCCCCAAATTGCAACCATTCTATTTTGAGGAGCCAATCTATAGTGGGCTAAAGTATGAGTCCTTTATGTTTAAAGACACACAATTGGACTACATGGATGAGTTGGGAGAATCAGAGTAAGATCAAGAAGATAGAAAGATTAGGAACACTGACACTCCCAGCCAAGCATGGTTGGATGGCTCTGATGTCATCTTGTCTGAGGATTTCCATGATCAGATGTGCTTAAATGATTCGTTATCTGGATTTGGCAATACTAATCATTCTAAGATGTCCCATATAAAAGCCAAATCTGTTGTCACTTTTGTTTCAGCTAATTCACACCCTTCTCTTCCCATCCACCAGAGTTTTGAAGAAAAATTTAAGCCTTATCCCCAACATCTTGAGATTGAGCAAAACAGACAATCCCATTTTGAAAAAGATGTTTAAGAAATTACAAAATTATTGTGGATGACTTATGAAGATCTATCTGAGGAAGCAAAGAATTCAATTGAATCATGGAATCTTGAGGAGCTTGACTTGATTGATGAGAAACAAGAAGACATTCCCTCAGAAGATATAGTCCAAGAGAAAAACAATTGGGATCATACTCAAAAGTCCACAAAACAAAAAGGACTTGAGGTGTTGACTAACCTAAACCCCAATCTTACTCCCCCTAGGGCTATGATTCTAAGGAATAATGAATTTCCATCCATTACATTTGAAGACTTGCATCATGATTTGGATGACTCAAATGAGACTTTTGATCACCCCAGGGATAAGGCTGAGGATTTTAGTAAGTCCGAAACTATTGAGGTGGACTACTGGATCTTATTTGACTCACCTACTCGACATCCATCCATACCTAACTTGACTTGCAAAGTGGTTCCCTATACCATTTTAGACTACACTTGGGTTCCTCCTTTCACTTCCCATCACTTTCAGAACCCATATGATGTACTCCCCACAAACCACCCTGTATCCACCTCATCTACCTTCCTCATGCATCACTTCTTAAGGTTGCCATTATGTACTTTTCACAATGGCACCTACACTAATATTTCTCTATGGTTGCAAATAGTTTCAAGCCTATTCACTTTATTTTTCTGACCTTTTGGGCTTGGTATTCACCATCAGCTGATCCACATTTGTGGATCACTGATCCTTGCATTACATGATCACATCTTCATTTTAATCTTGACTCAACCCAATTATCTGATCATTTATTTTTGGGTTTAAGTCCGGCAAATGACGTTAAACTTAGCGCTAGCTGGGAGAAAACCCAATATTTTTTACAGGTAGCTCTTCATCCTCTGCATCCATGCTGACCTGGATCAACACGAATAGTTACGTGATATCCCCTCCTCTTGCTTATTATATTTTGATTTTCATGCATACATTTCTGTGAGGACATTGTAATGAATAGGCATGGGGGGTTGGACATTGCATGTCTTATTTTTATGTAAAAAAAAATGCATTTAGGCATAAAGAATTTTTATTAAGGTTTTATTAGGGATTTATTCTTATGCTGATTCCTGAGTTTAAAATCCAATATAATTTCATGCTTGCACGTAGAATTTACATTGGATCCTCTGTGAAGATCGATAAACATCTTTAGTTTATCGAGAAGAAGCATTGCTTCTTCTCCTAAACCCTTGGACAGTAATTAAGGAGTTAGGCAAACTATCTTCTAACAGATCCACTAAACAAGTGTGAGGTGAGAGTAGAAAGTCTATTGGTGCTCTAAGGCTAGTATGAGGAATCTTAAACTCTGGATAATGAGATAATGATACTCCAAGTTAGGCATAGTTTTCACTCCCAATTTCTGCATACAAGTTCTTAGTGCGAATCTCTTTAGAGCCACTAAATAAGCCAAATACACAGAGAGCGAGTTCTGATAAAACTAGGACTAAGGTGGATGGTCACGACCGTCCTTTATAAAATCCTCAGCTGAAGGAGGGTATTAATGTCAAGGTCAGAAATACACCATCCTATCCATTCCTTTCTCGGTGTCGAGAATAGGCACTTCCACCAAATAAGCCACCCGATATCCTCTCAAACATCCCCCAATCCCGAATAATGCCTCGTGAATAAAAGTCGTATGTGTTACTATGTTGCATTAGTAGATGTCCGGATGTAAAAGAAAAAGAAAAAAAAAGAGGTATTTATGTCTATGAATATAGAAAATATATACATATACAAAAAAAAGGAAGTAGAAAAGAAAGAAAGAAAAAAAAAGAAAAAGAAAAGAGAGTTCATAAGTTTTTTTAGAGTTTATTTCAAGTGTATTGAGGCAACAACACCCATCACCCTCACGATCCACCAAAAACTACCTTGACCTACTTTTTTGTATTTCTGGCCGCCTGAATACAGGTTGAGGAATTCTGACTTAGTCGTAGAGTTATCAGAACTTAATCAAAGTGTTAGTGTCAGGAATGATCACCAAATATACTGATAAATCTGATGAGATTGTGAGCTCAAAAAGAAAGAAAAGAAAAAGAAAACGAAAGAGAAAGAAAGAGAGAGAACAAGTGATGGGAACACCATCATGAGCCATAACTACCTCAATTTAGTCATTATCAAGGAATAAATGGTCCTACATAACTGCTAGAGGCCATAGTTCATTGCATAATCATTCTGAGAGAAAGATAAGAAAATAGGATTAAAACTATAATTTTACCATCATATCTTGAATGCAGAATAGCCGTGGGTTTTCTTAGAGGTTAATTAAAGGTCAAATGATCTTAAAAGTCTAACAAGTGGGTTAGAAGAGAGAAAAGGGTTTTCGCGTGTTTTGAGAATTAAATGACTTCTGAAACCCTAAAAATAGACCCGCTTAATTAAATGAGGTTCTGGTTGTGATAAGATTCACCTAAACCCTCTAAAATTCATGGAAAAATATTCTCTAGGGTTTGGTACGTTCAATTTGACCATCAGAACCCGTCTTGACCCAAAATAGAGTCTCAGACTGACATTTGCCCTAATTTGGGTTTTTGTATAAATTACCTAGTCAAACTTGGTTAAAACCAGAATCCAACATCACCATTAGATTCCTTGAGTCCAAATTAGATTTTTACTAAAATTTGGGCCCAATCTGAGATCATCTTGACCAAGTTTCCATTTTGGTCTAGTCAGACTCTTTCTATCTCATTCAGACCCCTAACTTTCGAATTCTTTGCAAAATGGCCCCTAGCTTTGTCATCTTCTTTGCAATCAGGTCCCTCTACCGTTATTGTGGAGGAACTCCTACTCTGGCAACCTTGGACTAGGGATTTCTCCTTGATTGATTGGCGAATCCCTTCCAATTTTGGAAGGGAAACTCCTGAGAGATTCCCCTACAATTTGAGTTGCATTCTGGGCTCCAATTCTTGCTCAAATCCTCATGCAAATCGCTTGAAGGATTGGGTCTCCTACTTGTGCTTAAGCTCCAAGCTTGGTTTCCAAGCTTGGAAGGCCTCCTTGAGCCCTATATAAGGATCCCTAGGCCTCGACCAAACTCTCACGCTCACTTTTGGCCGGAAATCCCCCTCCTTCCTCCCTCCTCTCTGGCCGAAAGACTCCACGACTTCTGGTGACTCCTCCTGATCTTTCTCGCCATCCAACCGCAATATCGATGGTGGATTCCTCCCCCTCAACTTCTTCCGCATCACGCCATAGCAGTGAGTGCCTACCAATCTCCGTCGTCGTCGCTATTACCACCCACCGGAGAATTCATCTTCCCCAATACCGACCAATCAAAGCCAGTGTCATCCTCCCCCTTTCGTCCACTTCAAATAGGTAGTTAGGTTTCTCTAGGTTCCTAGCTTAATTTCCTACCCAAAACACCAAAAACAACCCCTTGCTACTGCCATTCACCCTCATTGTCTCCGTCTCCAACCGAACCTCCGACAATGCACCTCCGTCGCTACAACCCTCCATCTGCCTCACCGACCACTTCGAGACCTCCGCCACACCTTCCCGCACAAAACCCCTCTCCTATTTCATCCTCTCGCTCACCCAAACCGTCCATCGAACATAACCACCTCCACTACACTCGCCGTGGTCCGGCGATACTCCCTGAGCTTTCTGACGTGGTCGAAAGGCTTTGCTACTGATTTCAGGTACCAACCTCCCTTTCGCCATTGATGCACAGCTTCGAAGCAAGCTTCAAAGCTTGTTCTTCACCTGTAGCTCCAGGCGACACACTCAGACAGTGCAGATTCAGCAGATGTAGGTTCCCAGGTTCTCAATTGGAAGGAAGCAACACAGTCGTGACCCAATTCGAGCTATCTTCACTACGACTGTGTGCGCGAGGAATGGGGGATGGATAGCCCACATCATGGATTTTAGAGCAAGTGTAGCTGAATAAGATGCAAAACTGCATATGCCTTGTTGCCTCAGAAACACAGGGGTGAGGTCCCTCACACCCCTCACTGTGCCTCGCCCGTGACACTGCTCCTGCAGGCCTAGAGCAGATTCGACTACCCACCTACATTATCCACTCCTCGCTCACCACCTACTGCTGATGAGCCTAGACCTAGGTGCGCTCTAGGTTCAATTACCCGTATACCCGGTATTATTGAAGGCTCTGGGAAAACGTGACCCAAGGAGAGAAAGAGAGAGAGCGCAAGGGCAAGGGGGTTTTGCTCTGTGTACAAGAACCTTGGGCTAAACACTTAGCCGCTGAAAGAGTTGTGAAGAAGAGAAGAGAAGAGAAGAAAGGAAGGAGAAGGAAGAAGAACTTGTGTACGTAGAGGAAGAAGATAAGAAAATCAAAGGCAGAAGCAGAAGTAAAAGAAAGAAGGAGCACTGTAGCAACGCACTTTAAGTCGTCTGATTGTAAAATCAAACGTCTAATTATATGTTCCTTCATTTGATTATATTTGAGTAATTGTTCTATGTGTTAAACTGATAATTGGTGATCCAAATCACCATTATTTTGTCTAGAATTCTTTTTATCCCTTCATATACTCAGCTATACATTGCATATTAGTTTTTGGGTAATTAATTATGTTCACTTATATTATCTATTGAGATTAGTGTGTGAATTCCTATTTGCTCCCTGTATTCGACTTCAGACTTCAAATTCGAGTAATAAATTGTATTTGTTTTTTGCACTGATTCTACCTATACTGCAACGCGACGATTTTAAAATCCATTTCAGAGTGACTAACAACGAGTACAAAGGAACTAAAGAGAGCACAGGTTCTCGCCTCTCTTTGAGTTGAATTATTTAATAAAATGGAAACCTAGGTTCTAAAGTACTATTCTATATGTAGCACCAGATGAGTGTAAGCCACCAAAAATAAATCCACTTGACTCAACAATCTTCTACCTAACCCAAAAGCCAGGGCTAAATATACAGGTTACCATATAACCCCAAGGGGAGAAGTTTGCCTATCCCAATAGATTTTTACTAAGGGTCAAGGATGAGATTTAGATGTGGATTGACTTTTCACTTGGATCCATTGCATAGACTATAACAAAACACATTCACGATTATCTGAATTACTAATGCTTCAGATGAAAACGAAAGACAATCCTCTGGTAAAACTCTTAATAAAAATTAGTCATATAGGATCATTTTGCATTCAGTCATGCATTTGCTAGGAACTAGCAAGATTTAGGCATGGGGGTGTGATTGCACAGTAATCATGCAACCTAAATAACTTGAATTAAGCTAGATTCCAGCATAACTTAGGGATAATGCATTCATAGGCATCGTAATTTGCATAATAACTAGTTTATTAGTCATATAGATAATATTAGATTTTAATTGCAGATAATTTGAAGTCACGAATGTCAGATTAGACTAGACAGATCTAATTAGAATGACGATGGGAGTCAAATGGTTCCAAAATCATCCCGATCAGATAGCTAGAGCATCGTGTATAGTCCATAGAAAAATAGAGATCATGGAGCCAAAGGACAAAGATCCGAGCCTCAGATGAAGAATCCAACCTCACGAATGAATCCAGATCGACAATTGTAGTCCAACGATGCAAAAATCAACTCGATCGGAGGTCTACATCACCAGATAAAGGAAAAGAAGATGAACATGATGGCGCCACATGGCGCCATCACAGTCACTCCCTCACCATTGCCCCATCTAGGAAGGCCGCACTGCACGCTGTGGGCTATTGGATCTTCATCCAATGTCTAGGAGCGCACCACATCGCCTGCTCAGACTGGATAATCATAAATAGAAATAAACAAGTATATATAATGAATGGTTCACGTAGCGCGTTGGCTCGCATGCTCGCGCGGAAGCATGTGACGCTGGTTCTAGCCAGGTGCTGCGCGAAATTGAAGCAGCGTTGGTTGTGCAGGAGCATGCAGGTGCAATTACAAGATTGTAAGGGTGCGCGCGAGTGGATGCGTGATCTAATGTGCATGCTTTGACGCTAAGGCAACAACGCTCGTTACGATCGGACGACTGACGTTGAGGTGGGTTTTGAAGGCAAGCGGTGAGCGAAGACGATAAGCGCGTGTGTGAGGATGAATCAGAGTCTCACAATCAAAGATCGACGACGCAGCAGCTGCCACATGTCGCCACCAGGTTGAATCTGAGCATTTTAGGAGCAAATAAAGGTATTTTAAGGCCAAATCAGAGTTGTTGATCTCTCGATCAACGGATCTGATCAAATGAGAGTTTTTGGATGGTTTTAAGGCTAAAATACCCCTTTTTCCCTCCATCAAAACTATAAAAGAAGACCTAGGGCCCTCCAGTTGAAGTATCTCTCTCTCCCATCAACTCCAGATCTCTTCCATCATCTTCTCTGCAATTCTTTGTCCTGGCACTCTAGATCTGAGGTGCTGCTGCATCTCGCACAAACATCCTACAAGCGGCCTTCTTTCTCTGCCACTTTCTTCTCTCTCTTTCTATCTATCTATTTGTCTCTATTAGCATTTTCTACTGTGAAAACTTTATCTAATTGCAATAAAATTCTGATTCTCTGGATATCTGCTTTATACATATATACATATATATATCTAGTTAAAATTAATTTTATTGAAACACTTCTGCATAAATTGAGATTGCCTCCCTACGAACGACCCGGTACTCACCGGAGTTTTATAAATTTATTTGTCGACGTGTTTTCACGCTATACTACAACTAAATAACTTTTAAAACGTGAATTATGCATCGAATAGGTATGCTTGAGTTGACCATTGGAATCCAATTTGACCTAAAACAGTCTCAGTTGGACAATTACCCTAATTTGGGTTTCTATCCGAATTACTCAGTCAAACTTGATCAAAACCAAAATATGACTTCACCATCAGATTCCTTGGGTCCAAATTAAGTTTGTACCAAAATTTCAGCCCAATCAGAGATCATCTTGACCAAGTTTGCATTTTGGTCAATAGCTCTCATTATGATCGAATGACTGACGTTGAGGTGGGTTTTGAAGGCAAGTGATGAGCGAAGAAGATAAGCATGTGTGTGCGGATGAATTAGAGCTGCACAATCGAAGATCAATGATGCAACGACTGCCACGTGTCACCACCAGGTTGAATCCAAGCATTTTAGGCTCAAATGAAGGTATTTTAAGGCCAAATCAGAGCCGTTGATCTCTTGATCAACGAATTTGATCAAATAAGAGTTGTTGGATGATTTTAAGGCCAAAAATACCGCTTTTCCCTTCCATCAAAACTATAAAAGAAGACCTAGGGCCCCCCCAATTGAAGTATCTCTCTCTCCCATCAACTCCAGATCTCTTCCATCATCTTCTCTACAATTCTCCATCCTAGCACTTTGGATCTGAGGTGCTGCCGCATCTCACACAAGCATCCTACAAGCGGCCTCATTTCTCTACCACTTTCTTCTCTCTCTCTTTCTATCTATCTATCTGTCTCTATTAGCATCTTTTACTGTGAAAAACTTTATCTAATTGCAATAAAATTCTGATTCTCTGGATATCTACTTTATACATATATATATAGTTAAAATTAGTTTTATTGAAACACTTCTGCATAAATTGAGATTGCCTCCCTACGAACGACCCGGTACTCACTAGAGTTTTATAAATTTACCTGTCGACGTGTTTTCGTGCTATACTACAACTAAATAACTTTTAAAATGCGATTTACGTGTCGAACAAGTATGCTTGAGTTGACCATTGGAACCCAATTTGACCTAAAACAGAGTCTCGATTGGACAATTGCCCTAATTTGGGTTTCTATCCAAATTACCCAGTATAACTTGGTCAAAACCAAAATATGACTTCACCATTAGATTCCTTGGATCCAAATTAAGTTTGTACCAAAATTTGAGCCCAATCAGAGATCATCTTGACCAAGTTTGCATTTTGGTTCAGTCTGACTATTTTCTCGCACACATGCCCCCAACTTTTGAATTCTTTGCAAGGACCCCCCAACTTCATCTTCTTTGCAAAAAGGTTCCTTTCCCTATGGCCGTGTGAACCCACCTAGAGCTGATCATCAATTAGGAAGATCTCCCTGATTTCACGAAGAAACCCTTCTAAAATTGGAAGGGAGACTCCTGAGGAGAAACCCTTCCATCTAATCTCTTCCACGACCTTCCTAATTCATCCAAGAGTTCGTTGTACCAAAATTTGAGCCCAATCAGAGATCATCTTGACCAAGTTTGCATTTTGGTCCAGTCTGACTCTTTTCTTTCACACACATACCCCCAACTTTCGAATTCTTTGCAAGGACCCCCTAACTTCTTCATCTTCTTTTGAAAAAGGTCCCTTTCACCATGACTATGTGAACCCACCTAGAGCTGATCATCAATTAGGAAGATCTCTCTGATTTCACGAAGAAACCCTTCCAAAATTGGAAGGGAGACTCCTGAGGAAAAACCCTTCCATCTAAGCTCTTCCACAACCTTCCTAATTCATCCAAGAGTTCATGCGAACTCTTGGAAGTCCTAAACCTATTTCCTGATTTGCGAAGCTCTCAAGCTTGGTTCCCAAGCTTGAAGCTCAACCCAATGTCCTATAAAAAGCCCCCGTGCACAGCCCTACATCCTTAGCTTGGTTTAGAGGTCGGTTCTCCCTTCTTCCTTTCTCCCTGACCTCCACCTCCACCAACTTTGGTGAGCCCCTCCATCTACCTTCCTCATCCTCTCTCACTGACTATAGTGAGTGGATTCCTTCTTCCCACGATCATCCATGTCTTATGGTACCAGTAGACATCGTCTCCCTCCTATCCTTGTCGCTCCTATCACTGAAGGCTTCTCTTCCACAGTGTCGGCCACACCATACCCGACGTCCTTCTTATCCCCTTTGACCGTTATAGTAGTTAGTTAGGTTCCTTTTAGTTCTTAGGTTAGTTTCCTCTACCAAAAACCAAAAATAAACCCACGACGACCGTCCCAACCCACCTTCATCCTCCGCTACGACCGAACCTTCGATGATGTGCTCTGCATGCTCCACACCTACAAAAGCCTCGCTAATGCTCCTAAAAGCTCTGCTACATCACACTCATCAAAACCACCATCGAACAAACCCACCTTCACGCTTCCTTTCCATCATCGACCAACCACTCCATACACTCCCACACCCCACGGACCCCGCCATCACGTTCCATGACATACAACAATCCTCGTAAGCTTTTAACAAGGGCGTTTAGCCCGTATTTTGGATTTCAGGTAGTCTATCAGAGCTCCGCCGCTGCGCCTTATTTCCGACATTGTTCTTCGAGCTCCAGGTTGTGCACGCCCCAGGTGATATCGCCAGGCTACACGAAAACACCCCAGGACCACTCCCAGGTGATCAATTGGAGACCACACCACTTGTTGCCACTCCAATTGAGGATACCTTCACTACAGCAGCGCATACGACGAAGGGGACAGAAGAAAGTCCCACATCATGGGATTTAGAGGCTCTGAAGATGAATAAATTGAATTTGTGATATGCCCTTATCACCTCAGTACACCAAGGTGAGGTCCCACTCACCACGCACACACCCGACCCGCTTAATTTAAGCCTTCACTCCTCAGTTGTGATTCACACCTGCAGCCCTAGACCCAGGTACACATATCCGAATACTCGATTACCCGGCTATCTGAGAGAAGAGTAAGGGAGGAAAGGAAAGAGAGAGTGGGGTAGGGGGGTTTTGCTCCATTGTGTGTTGGCCAACACTTAGCCATGAGAGAAGACCCTTGTGCTCTTTAAAAGGAGGAGAAGGAGAAGACTTGAGAAGGAAAGGAAGAAGGGAAGGGCCGAAGGAAAGAAGAGATGGAGCTGAAGAAGAAAGCTCTTTACAGAGCACTGTAGCAACGACATATAAGAAGTCTGATTTGCCAAAGAGACGTCTGATTACTGTAGCATTCAAGCTAGTATTGCTTTATTTGATATAATTGATAGTTGGATGCATGCTTGACTTAAGAAGGATATAAGTGGTGATTCAAATCACCATTGTTTTTTATCCTCTTATCTTTTTGTCCTTATATTCTTGCGTTATATTGAACTTCATTAAATATCTAATGTGACAGATTAATATTCATTGAATACCTTTATAGTGCTTCATTTATTGTGCTCATTTATGTTTTAATTGAAGATTAGCATGTGAATTCCTACTTGCTCCCTGTGTTCGACCTCAGACTTCATTTCTTGATTCTGAGTTATAAATTGTATTTGTTGACAAGTGATTTCAATTATATTGCAACACAATGACTTTACAATTTCGATTTCACACGTTCAACATTTTGGCGTCATTTCCGGGGAGCAACGCGCAATTCACCGCTATTCTTGTTTCTATCTAATTATATCTGAGCACTAACTTGCCCTTGTTTGTTTCTTGTGATTTTGAGAGGTACATCATGAGGTGATCTTCTATGCAAAACAACCGCTCCCAGGGAAAGTAATCTCTCTTCTTCCCTAATCTCCTAATCATTGGGAAGATAAAAAAGGAAACAAATCAATTAGGAACTATCTACCTTATTTTCTTAGTACTATCATTAAAAGGGCAAGTTTTCTGATTTGCGAAAAAGTTTTCATATCTGATTGGAGCTTGAAGCAATTCTATTTAGAATTCCCCACCCAAATTGCCTGTATTTATCAGGGACTTTGCTTAATTTCTAAAAACACCTTAGGTTAACACAGTTCTTGCTTGAAGCACAAGGTGAACATTTTGAGATTAAAATGGGCTTGAAATAAAGCTAATTAGGGTTTTCAACTTTAGGGTTTGAAGTGTTAGTACATTTACCCGCATTAAAGAGAATAAATCCTCCCTCATTTGTGTGCAACCGATACCCTTGTTTAAAAATATCTAATCAAGAAGAACCATAAAAATCAGGCTCTAATTTCACTTAAACCCTAAAATCCTGGACTTAATAACCTGAGAGTCAATTCAGGGTGATTTCTATGTCTTGACCTATATTTCATTCTGCCATCTTTAAGGTAGGTCAGGTGAAGTTGGTCTACTTTGTGGGCCAACCAACCTCCAAATTAGGGCACAAGTCAAATCAACTTCTAAATCAAGTGAAATTCAAGGCATTAATTAGGCTAAAATTGGTAGACTTAAGGTCTTAAGTCTGTACATTCTGATCTACTTGAAACCGTAGTGACAAGGAAGGTCGGGTGGGGGAAACCTTGTAACCCGTGGGGACACTCTTCCGTGTAGGGGTCTTTGCAGGGCTCTCCCTTCCTGGCTGCCTAGGTATTTATCGGGTGGGCGGATTTCCGATTCAAAGGTATCATCCACCTCAAAATTGCCTTAGTCATCCAAAAATCTTTGGGTGCCTTGATTGGGTCCAAATAACATCTAGTCCCTCATCTTTTCTATAGAGCACATACACAGGAAGGTCATTAGGTTTTTTAACCTAAGAGACCTCACTAGATCTTCTTGAGAATTTCTTTCAGATCTAATCAAGTTCCAATCTTATCCTGAGTTTAATTCTACATCTCTTGATTCCACCATCTAATTCAAAAATGCAACCTGACATGTTAGGAAAAGGGATTAGGAAACCTGTGTCCCAACTGATCATCAAAGATAAAATGATTGAGGATGCTTACAAGCATCATGAAGAGTATTCTAGATCCTCAAGTCCATTTAGGGAGATTTGGGGTAATGTTATATCAGAATTCATTTTTAACCATGCTCAGATGATTTTTTCCCAAATGATACATGGTTCAACCTGGGATGATCTCTTATGAGAATATTTTGAATTGAGGACATTACATGACAATGAGTATTTACAATGTTGATCAAACCCCATACTTTTTGAGAAGCACCAAGATCTCATGAAGGCATGTGGTATAGCACTGGATGCATTATATGAAGTCATTAATCAAAAATACCCATCAAAGGATAATGGGACACCTTGGAGCAACACTAAAGATCAACATTTCCCAAATCCTGGGTTCGAGAATCAAGGTTATAGTGGACCCCCAACCCAAATGAATTTCGATTTAAATTTCATAGCAATTGACATTCTTGATCTTAATGAGGGTGGGGAGGATCCAATTATAGGTGTTCCAATTTCGAGCCATCCCTAGAAAATCAAAAGCCTAGTTCACCAAGCTTAGATTTCCCCGACACCTGTGATGTTGAGCTTAACACAAACATTCGCAAGAATGTAAATCCCGAGCCTTATCCTGTTAAGGTGATTCTCAAGAATGAATCTGACATCCCTATAGAGCCCAGCCTACATTCTACTAATCCAATCCTTACCCTTAACCTGGAATCTGGATTCGAGCCTATTATGGATAATCATGAGGCCCAAAATGATGAAAGTTAGATTTCAAATTTGAAATATGATTCAGGGCCTGTATTTGATGAATACACCTCTCTAACCTCTTTTAAGACACTAATTGATTTCTCAGAAGTCACACCAATCTATGATACAAAAATCGAGGAATTGGAAGAGTTGGGAATCGATTGGATCTACCCTAAGAGCCAAGAATCTGAGCTTATGCCTAATAAGTTTACCTTTTTAAGCTCGAAATCTGAAAATAGGTTAGATCCAAGTCAGGTTGTTGCTTCTACACCTCTTGATCCTTTCTGTGGTGGAACTCCCAATCTAGAATTAGGTTCAGAACACGATCTTCAGAAATTCTCCGATGATTTCGAATCCTACTCTGATTTCAGAGAACCTTTGTTTCTTGACGATTATGAACTAATTTACGACCTCAGCATTCATGACCCATTTTTTTACTCTGACTCTGAGGTCCCTGATCCCAAGATCATTGATTCAAAATCAGGTTCCATTGAGATGGGATCATTCCTTTTTTATCTTCAGGAATCAGAAACAAGTGCCGAGAGTGTTTGTAATCCAGAGTTTGAATCTTGACTGTGATTTTCATGATCCTATAAGCACTCTTCAAGCATTTACTTTTGATTTTGATGGCCATTATGAGGACTCTCTAGATGAACCTACTTTTGAATCCTTTCTAGAGGAGCCCTCAACTCACATAGTTTTCACTGAAACCACTTCTTCTGATCCACATACAGAACCTTCTCGAATCCAAACCCAACCCCGACCCGCCACCGGAAATAATTTCTGCTCTCATTCTCCTCTTGATGATCTAGTTGCATATGATTCTTCTCCACATTTTGATTGAGTTTCATACTTTGATCATACTACTAATCACGTCCCATCTTTCTCTGATCACTTTTGTAGGGTTCCTACATCCTCCACAGACTCTTTTTCATTTGAGGATCCCTACTCTGACCAGGCTAATTGGACTCAGCCAAGCCCTGTATTTTCACTTCCATATCTTCTTGAGCCTCAGAGTAACTAGTGGGCATCGTATCTCTTGATCCACATCAATCAAACCACCATATCGGTTGGGTTTAGGCTGCATCATCAGCCTGTAGATCTGAACAATCACCTGGTTGGAGCAACCAGGCTATTGATTAAGGTGCATGTTCTACAAAACTCCACTGATTTGACCACTCCCTCTCCATGACCACTTTCTGCTCAGCTGAAGGCATTGAATTTAGTGCTTAACCGAAGGCAACTCATCATTCCAAAAACCTGAGATCCTTCTGATCATCCTTTTAAGCTTCATGTCTACTACACTCTAAGTTCAGTTTTAAAACAGTTGACTCCTTTGGTATTTGTATCAAAGCTTGAAATCGTCCGCAACAGTCATCCCAACCCATTCACCCACCCTTTTGACCCTATTCTAACCCATGAACCAAGCTGATTCCATACCCTCCAATTTACAATGAGGACATTGCAAAACTTAGGCATGAGGGGGTGTTAAAGTGCAAACACATAAAAATTCAAGTTTCTGAAGGGTTCTCATAAAAAAATTACTCATTCAAAAAAATAAAAAAATTAAAAATTAAAAAAGAACAAAAAAATGGAAAGGGGAGGAAATTTTGTGAGATTAATTGCATATCATTTTTTAGGAGGAAGAGAGGAGGTGATTTAAATGTCGAAAAGGAGCAACAATTTGAAACAAAAAAGGGATAGTCATTAGTAAATGATTATGGAATCTACTTAAGTTCTAAACCTAATCAAAAGAAAAAATTAAGTCCTAAAAGAGCAGAGAGACATAGACCTTAGTATGAGTGCTGATCTTAGGCCTCTTGGGCTTATTTTAGGGCTTAAACATTCGCATATCTATTAAGATCTGGATAGTCAAGAGGTTGTGGAAAATGTGAAACTAATGTATTAGGTCTAAGACTTAGGGAGTAGTCAGCCTCATTAACTGACCTCTGGTTTGCGGGACTCGGTAACCTAAGCACCCTAATCCATACACAAGTCTGGTTCAGTGCACTTAATAATCAAAATCACGCAAAAGCGTTTACTCTATTCTGAAAAAGCTACCAAGATTAGGAGTAGCTTATCAACATAAGTTGATTCGGACGAGTTCCCCATGTGGAGAAGTGGAAAATTCCCCTCGAAGATGCTCAATAACATACAGTCTCCTCGGTGCTTGTCTCCTAGGATGTTTGAATATCCTACCGGGGGCATGTAAGCACCTTGTGCTAATTCAGGTGCCATGGGCGGGATTATCTTGAAATGTCGATCGCCAGGGCCAGAATTTAGTTATAGAATGCCATGGGTGGCACTATCTCGAAGTGTCAAAAGCCAGGGTTCTAGGGGTTGCCATGGGCAGTGCTATCTCGAAGCATCGAAAGCTAGGGACCCTGCGAGGATTGATGGTGGGAGCAAGGAATCCGATACAGATCATATTTTTGAGCCAATCCAAAGCTAGAAATAAAGAAAAGAAAAAGAGAGAAAACTCTCCAAAAATGCAAAAATTCTTCTATCCCTATCTCTTACAAAAAATGCACTACAAACTGAACTTGGACTAACCATGTTACAAGCACGAGTGCTTTAACTGTGGGGTCCAACAAAACTTAGGATAGTTCCTGTGGGCCAAAGAAACCTTTGCGGCAGACTGAGGCTAAAGCTGGTCAGGTCTGGATCTTGGTTGGTAGTTGAGTACCTCTAGGCCTACTATTATCATTCTAACCTAATTTCTAAAAGAATAAAGAATCAGGACTTTGAACATCAAAGCATGGTCTAGAATTCAGGTTCATCTCATAAGATTTTGTTAAGGGACTAGCAAAAGTTAGGCACCCTATAACTTAAAGGTTAAGGTCCTTATTCAACCAATCCTAGGCATCACTTTTGATTAAATCTAAACCAACAAAATTAGTGATCCTAGGCACTCTAGATCAACCAATAGGAAGCCATCTACTTTTCTATAAAAGCACCTAGCCTCTACCCTTTGGAACATAACTTAGATACTTAGAGATAGGAAAAAATAGACCACCATAGTGCATGCCCCCCTTCTCTATCTGCAGCCTCTCTCTCCAATCTTCTTCCCAATGCCTTGGATATGAAGCTCTATTGAGTTTCCTACAAGCATCCCTCAAGCAACTTCGCTCTTCATCTCTCTCTCTCTCTCTCTCTCTCTACTATCTCTTCAATTTATTTGCTTTGATTCATAGTTTATGTGTAAAACTTTCTGCAAGTGGCAATAAAGAGTTTGATTCAATGGATATCTTGTCTCTCTTTATGTGCTTTTATTAGATTAGATTACTTAGTATGAAAGGCATTAAGAATCTCATTTTGCCTCCCTGCGAACAACTCAAGACTTACCATTTTCTGATCTATAAATTTATTTTACTTCGATGTGATTCGCAACTACAACGATAACGTAGAAATCTTTTTACGTGTTTCGCGATGAACACCAAGACCAAAATGTCTATGGAAAATAGACAATTTTGGACCCAGACAGCAACATCCTCAATGATCCCCTTTGGTTTAATTGTGGATCGGTCAGCTAATTGAAGTGTAACCTTGACAGGCTTTAATTCACCAATCTTGAATTCTTCAAATACAGCAGTGGCCATAAGATTAATTGAGGCATCAAGATCCAACAAGGTGCAATCAAAGGAAGTGTCATTAATAACCACTTGAATCAGGGGAGCACCTGGATCTTTCTCCTTCAGAGGCAGTTTGCTCTACAAAACTGAGCTCACTGTTTCTGGGAGAATCACCTTTCCTAAGTTTCTTGGATTCCTTTTGAGAGTATATAAATCTTTCAAGAATTTTACATATGCAGGGTTTTATTTTATGGCATCAAGGAGAGGGATATTTATTTCTACTTGCCCAAAAAGATCCATCAATTCCTTATAAGTGGGCTCGGATTTCTTTTTCTTATTGTGTGAAGTGAAGGGCTCATGGGAAAGGTATGGGATTGTCCTATTTTGTAGTTGTAGATTCTTGAATGGGGTTAAAGGAAGAGGGAGAAGAGTTGATTTGCTTGTCTCTGAAGTGGGTTTCTTAAGCATGAGAGGAATCACGAGTAGTTTTCCCGTTCCTTAGAGTAACTGCATTTACAGTATGGTTATTTCTGGGATGAGGTCAGGAAGCCTGATTTTGACTGAAACCTGGTGGGTGCTGAGGTGTTGGGTAGATAGGTTGATTGGGATATGCACCTTGATATTGGTTCCGTTGATTATTTGGGTTGGGCATGGGTTGGGATGGCAAATTGCCAGTAGGTCTGTGATCAGGAGTAACCTTTACCTGATTTTGTAAATTGGTAATCATGCAGGTTACTTCTGTCATTTGAGTCTGCATTCCTTGTAGAGTTTTCATGACCTGGGTGTTTATATCTTCTTGAGATGGCCCAAGTTGATATATGTTTTGCCCATTGATAAGTCAGTTTTCACTTTTGAATAATATGATTAAGATGATTTATCGTTTTAGTATCAAAGTGGTGGAAAACCACTTAACAAAATAATTAAAATAAAAATTAAACACTCACAGAAGAGAGAGTCGTGTCCACAAGGAGACAATGATGCAACAAATTTACGAATATTTTTCTCTTGTATTCATTCAATCGAGTGCGAAATCCATAGTCAAATCTGACATGAAATGTGACGCAAAGAAGACACAAAATAACACGAGAATGTAAGGTTATATGTGCAATTTTTCTTCACTAAAATATTCAATAAAAATGTGATCAATTTCTGTAATTTCTAATTGCACATGTATTAGAGAGAAATTGTGTACATCTTAATACAAAAGCAATGTCAAAAGATGTGAAAAACAAAAGCCAAGCAATTATGAAAAAGCATGACCATGAAGTTGCAATTTCACTCAATATGTATCAAATATTAAAACAAAAAATGAGAGTTTGGCAATGGAACTCAAATGTAAATATTAATTAACCCGAAAACAGAGGATTTGATTCCTTTGTGCGTGAGAGACAAGGAGGCGATGGTGGGCTGCGGGAAGCTCGGAGGAGGATAAGCGCGATGAGAGCTTTCCGATGGTGGTGGTGGCGCTTCGAACGACCGTCGGTGGTCGTCGGCTGGAGTGGAAGAAGTCGCCGGTGGTGAGGCTCTCCAACTGGCCATTGGGTGGTCAATTGGTGTGGCTGGAAGCATGGTTGTGGTCCGGGAGTCGAGGCGAGTCCGATGGAGTTCCCGACACGAAGTTTCATGGCCGAATTTGATGGCTGCATTTTTGGTGGCTTTGGGTACCTTCTCTTAGCAGAGAAGAAGAAGAAGAAGAAGCTGGGCGTGCGCACAGGTGGCGATGTCGGCTGGAGTAGTGCACGCTCTGCGCGTGCTGCTGGTGGCGAGGGCCAGTTGCTACTGCTGGGCGCGTAGCTGTGGCTACAAGGAGCGTGCGATGAATGCTGTGAGCAGAGGTGTGCACGCAGCAGCAGCAAGTGCGAGAATGGTGCTTGAGGGCAAGTGGCGGCGCATGGTGAGTGCGATAGGGGCTGAGGCGCAGGGGATGCAGATGCACACAGAGGGGCGGGCGGCTACTGCAGGTGTGCGGTAGGGGCACGAGCGGGCTGGTGCACACGAGGTGCATGCTGCAAGAGGTGCGTGGGTGGGGAGCTGGCGACGTGCGTGCAGCAGTTGGGAGCTGCTCGTGGAAGGGAAGATGAAGCACGGTGATGCAGGGACTCTTGGTGGTGTGGGTTGTCACACCACACCCCCACAGTGGTGGAGTCGCGCTACTGCAGTTGAGGCTGGTGGTGAAGAGTGGATGAGAAATGAGGTTCTCTGCACAGTGAGGAAAGGGGTGGTGACCTCCTTTAAACGGCAGCCATTCTTCCACCTTTGTAGCTGTCTGCATGGATTTGAATGGAGAGGCGGGAGCAGATCCACATTCTCCACTCATCCTTGAATGCAGGTTTTAGTGTAGCAGCTGGTGGCATTAGAGCCGCGAATTCATGCAGAGAAGAAAAAAATGAATTATAATAAAAAGATTGGATAATTATGTTAAAACCCTCAATAAAATGTTAATGCATATAATGTAACCTAAAGACTAATGCATGTAATTCTAATGCATGCTAAATAATTTATATATGTAATGCATACAAGCAAATATATATAAACTAACTTATTTATATCTTAATACTTGCTATGTATACACTAATATCAGTCTAATTCCTAGGAACTTAAGTAAATATCCCACAAATATGGACTCATCAAATGCCCTGATGCCTAGTTTTTGCTAGTCTCTAGCAAATCTATGCAATAACCTAGCACTCCAAGTAGACTAGCCAACCCAATCTGTCTTTCTTTAGAAACATGTTAAGTTCAGACTTTAGACCTAAGGTTCTCAAGTAGTTGCTAAGTTATAGACTAGGTCGGCTAAAGACGGGTTGCAGGCACAGGTTTCCCTGATTTCTAACTCTACCCTAGGGTTTATTGATCCCCAAGATTAAAGCATCCGTGCATGTGCATTGGTCTGAGTTATTTGAAGTTGTTATGATTGACAACCTAGAGCGGAAAAAGGATTTTTTTTTTAATATATATATATATATTTGTTTGATTCCTCTAAGTCTAACCTTGGATCAGCTATCAACATGGTCTGTGTCGGATTCATTGTCCCCATCACTGTACCTCAAAGGGTGCCTGACTTTCGATGCTTCGAGATAGCACTGCCCATATCGACCCCAAAAACTCTTGGCAATCGACACTTCGAGATAGTATCGCCCATAGATTTCTTAAGTGAATTCGGGCCTGTGGCAATCGACACTTCGAGATAGGGCTGCCCATGGTACCTGAACAGCACAATGCGCTTACATGCCCCCAATAGTATGGATATCCTAAGAGACAAGTGCCGAGGAGTAACATGTTATCATCGCATCCTCAAGGTGAGTATATACTCCACCTCTTCTACGGTAGGAACTCTTCCAATCAAATTGTGTTTTCAAGCTTCTCCTAAGTCAAAACTAAGAGAACCAAATTTTATTTTAAGAAAGGAATTAAGGTGATCACTTACTTACAAGACCAAGTGTGTGTGAAATTTGGATGCTTAGGTTACAAGGATCTATAAACCAAAAGGTAGAACAAGACTCCAGGTACTACCCAGCCTTTAACTCAATCCCTAGCTTTCCTTCCTCAACCTCTTGAGGAATGATCCGCAACTTAACTCTTACTTAAGTTTTTAAGTCCACCAAGGACCCTAAAGGTCTAAAGCTAGTAGCTCACTTAGCTTCTAAAGTTCGACACCTAGAATCAACTTAGTCTAACCTAAAGTTCTGATTTGCTTAAGAATGCAGGGCCCAGCCAGTTAAGCTCAATAATACTTTTTTTTTTTTTGAATGCAATATGCTTGAATGAATGCAAAATGTAGACATGGTATAAACAGATGCCTCAGGTCCTCTCCCCCATGCCTGGTTCAAACAATGTCCTCATTGGAAACAAAACAATTAAAGGAAGATATTACCTGAGGCAGAGAATGGCAAGAGCTAAGGCTCCTCAAGAGTGACCTCATCAACCAGATGGCCATCTAAAGTAATGTATGGTTTTAACCGTTGACCATTGATGATAAAGGGAGTTGCTGAAGAGGAAGGGCTTTTAATCTCCACAACTCCATGTGGAAACACTTTAGTTATTATGTAAGGCCTATCCCAAAGAGATTTTAATTTCCCTGGAAAAAGCTTAAGTCTGGAAGTGAAAAGCCAGACTTGTTGGTTGGTCTCAAAGGTCTTTCTAAGGATATACTTATCATGCAAGACCTTAGTTCTCTCTTTATAAGCTTGAGAGGTGTCATAAGCATCATTCCTTAACTCCTCAAGCTCACTTAATTCCAGAAGTCGTGCCTTACCTACCTTTTCTAAATCCATGTTAACACTTCGAATAGCCCAAAGTGCCCTATGTTCCAGCTCAACGGGTAAATGGCATGCTTTCCCATACACAATCCGAAAGGGAGATGTGCCCAAAGGAGTTTTATAGGTCGTTCGATACGCCCACAAAGCATCATCGAGCTTTTGGGACCAGTCTTTCCTATCAGGTCTAACGGTCTTTTATAAAATACTTTTTATCTCCCTATTTGACACTTCAACCTAGCCACTCGTCTGAGGATGGTAAGGGGTAGAGACCTTGTGAGTCACTCCCAGACTCCTGAGTAGTTGATTGAAGTGGTGGTTTCAGAAATGAGGTCCTCTATCACTTATAATGGTCTTAGGGCAACCAAAACGAGATATGATATTGGCCTTCACAAATTTCAAAACCATAGAGTGGTCATTTGTGCACGTAAGAATGTCCTCTATCCATTTAGAGACATAATCAACTACCACCAAGATATATTCATAACCATGGGACGAAGGGAAGGGGCTCATAAAATCAATTCCCCACACATCAAAAATTTCAATAGATTGAATAGGGTGTTGAGGCATCTCATTCCTCTTCACAATCGTTCTAGTTCTTTGACATCTAATACAGGCCTTAACAAAATTATGAGAATCCTTAAATAACGAAGGCCACCAAAAATCATACTAGAGAACCTTAAAAGCAATTTTCTTAGCACCAAAGTGTCCTCCACAATGAAGTTCATGGCAAAAACTTAGCACACTTTGTTGTTCCGCTTCAGGTACACATTGTCTCAATACTTGGTCTTGCCCAATTCTAAATAATTCTAGCTCTTCCCAATGAAGTATCTAGCTTGGGAAATGAATCTCTTTCTTTTCTGCTCATCCTAAGAGCCAGGAGTTTCTCCAGTGATCAAGTAATTTACAATATCAGCATACCAAGGTGAAGTTGGTGTTATCACCATAAGGGTTTCATCAGGAAAAGTCTCGTAGATGTCTCCAGATAGAGAGTCATTAAGTGGAAGGCAAGACAGGTGGTCAGCCATAACATTTTCTACTCCTTTCTTTTCATGTATCTCCAAGTCAAATTCTTGGAGTAGGATCCACCCAGTCAGACGTGGCTTAGAATCTTTCTTCGCAATGAGATGTTTCACTACCGCATGATCAGTGAAAATAACCACCTTAGACCCAAGAAGATAAGACCTAAACTTCTCCAGAGCAAAAACTACAGCAAGTAATTCCTTTAAGTGATGGTGTAGTTTTGCTGTGGTTCAGTTAAGTCTTGCTAGCATAATGCAGCACATCAGGTCTTCCCTCAACCCTTTGTCCAAGGACTGCTCCCACTGCACAATCCGAAGCATCACACATCAGCTCAAATGGGAGTGTCCAATCGGAAGCTCGGAGAATAGGCGCAGAGATCAAGGCCTCCTTCAGAATTTGAAAGGCCTCGGCACACTTTGAATCAAAATTGAAGGAAGATTCCTTTGCCAACAAGTCACAAAGTGGCCCAAAAAGGATCTAATCTTTTTGACATTCGTGGGAAATGGGAGTTTAGAAGTGGAATCAATCTTGGCTTTATCTACTTCCAAGCCTCGCTCAAACACAACATGCCCAAGTACAATTCCTTTCTGTACCATGAAGTGGCTTTTCTCCTAGCTGAAGACTAAACCAGTCTCCTTACTTCGCTTCAACACATTCTCCAGGTGCAGGAGACACTAGTCGAAAGATGAGCCATAAATGGAGAAGTCATCCATAAACACTTCAACACACTCGTCAATCATGTCCAAAAAAATAGACATCATACACCGTTGGAAGGTTGCAGGGGCATTACATAATCCAAATGGCATATGCCTGAATGCAAAAGTACAGTAAAGACTCGTGAATGTCTTCTCCTAGTCATCAGGGAAGACTGCAACCTGGTTGTACCCAGAATATCCATTGAGAAAGCAATAGTACTTATTCCCAACCAATTTCTCTAGAATTTGATTAATAAAAGGCAAGGGAAAGTGATCCTTCTGGGTAGCGGTGTTCAGCTTGTGATAATCAATACAGACCCTCCATCCAGTTGAGGGTCTACTCACAACTTGTTCACCTTGGTCATTAAATTCCACAGTAAAGCCTGCCTTCTTTGGCACCACATGAATAGGACTTACCCATTTACTATCTGCAATGGGATATATGATCCCAGCATCCAACCACTTCAAAATTTCCTTTTTAACCACCTCCCTCATATTAGGGTTCAGACGTCTCTGCATGTCCCTAAATGGCTTGATGGAATCATCAGTATAAATGTGGTGCATACAGAGTGTAGAGTCTATACCCTTAATGTCAGCAATGCTCCAAGCAATAGCTTCCTTGTGCCTAGACAATCATTCAATCAGGGCTCCCAACCGTGCCTCAGATAGCACAGCTGAAATGATAACGGGGAGCATATCATTGACACCCAGGAAGACGTACTTGAGAGTGTCAGGGAGGGGTTTCAACTCAAGGTCGGGGGCTTGTATGGTTGAGGGTTTCATAATAGATGTCCCCATCTCAGGTAGCAGATCTACCTTAGGCAGAGATGATGGGGAAAGAGACTTAGCAGAAACACCCAGTAACTCAAGTTCTAGTATATCCCCTTCACATTCCTCCAAGAGATGGGAATGCTCATTTATCATGAGATGCTGAAGTGGGTCATCACATAACATTGCAGGGGTTGTCTCTTCAATCAGGTCATCTATCACCTCAACTTGAGAACAATCCTCAAGTTCGGCTTGTTTGTAAGCATTAAACACATTAAGCTGGATTTTCCTGTTCCCAAAGCCCATTTTCAATGCCCCAGTGTTGCAATTGATTGAAGCATGCGAAGTTGTAAGGAAGGGGCAGCCCAAAATGATGGAGGGTTTGGTTGGCTTGTTGGTAGGATCAGTGTCCAAAACTAAGAAGTCAACGGGGAAGAAGAAATCCTCCACTCTTACGAGGACATCTTCCAAAATTCCCAGCGGTGTTTCAAGTGATCAATCAGCAACTTGGAGGATTACTGGGCTAGGCTTTAGATTGCCTCCCCTAAGTTGTTCATACACGTAGCTCGGAAGGATGTTCACCCCCGCACCAAGATCAAGTAGAACTAGAGCCTCATCAATCTGTAGGTCACCAATAACCATTGAGATGTACGGGGCTCCTGGGTACTTAAGTTTCAGGGGCGTGCCATGTTGAACAATTGATCTAACAGAATCAGGCAGGACAACTTTTGATTAGACCTATTTCCTAGATTGCCTCTTTTTCGTGCATAGGTCCTTTAAGAAGCGGGCATATGACAGAATATTCCTAATAGCTTCAAGCAAAGGCAGCTTAATTTGCACTTGCTTGAAAGTTTACATGATCTCATCTGTCTTATCTTTGGCTCCATATGAGCTAGCAGAAGTCTGCCCAGAGGTGGATAAGCACTCTAGAAAGGGCACTCTCGATCTCTGGGTGGAAGGGTTGTCATGTCGAGTAAGGGGTGGAATGGGGGCAACTTCTTCTGGTGAGGTGATTTCAAGCAGAGGAGACTTGAGCAAGTCTTCTCCAGTGGGGGTGAAAGTCGGGGTGGATGGTTTTTCATAGGGTGAGACTATAGGAGCATCGGGTTTGGAAATTTCTTTCCCACTCCTTAGAATATTCGTCACCTAAGCATGCTCCCTAAAGAAAATCCCTTTTCCATTAGGATTCTCCTCAGCAGCACTAGGAAGCTTCCCAGTTTCCCTCTGTCTAATGGCCTCAACAAGGTGTCCTATCTGCGATTTCATCTCATGTATAGCCTTGTCATGAGATTGGATGATGGCACTTTGACTTTCTTGCATAGTTCTCAACATTGCTTTCAATTCATCCATCTCAGAGGTCTTAGGTTGGGCCAAGGTTTGAGGTTGGTTCATTTGATGGTTTTAAAAGGATTGTGGTTTATAATTCCTTGAATTTGAGACATTTCCTCATCTCCATGAAATGTTTGGGTGGTTCCTCCATCCCTCATTATAAGTGTTGGAAAAAGGGTCATTACAAGGTCTAGGATGGAACCCTTGAGCGGCATTCAGATCCACCTGTACAAGCTCAGGGAATTGAGAGGCCAAGTGGCAATCCATAGTGGCATGTGTATTGCCTTGGTAAATGGAGCATTCAAAAGCTTGGGATGTGGAAGTGTTAGATACAAATTGGCCCAGGCTCGACATAAACCTTTCCATGTTTTGATTCAACAATTGAATCTAATAGGCTAAATTCTAGGTGTCCCTTCCCTCATTCACCTCCAACTTTCTTTGCATGAGAGTGGGTTTTCTATCCATGTAGGAAGAATTCAAGTGAATAGAATTCTCACTCAATGTATCAAAAAGGTTCCAAGCTTCATCCTCAGTCTTAGATAGAAAGGTTCCTACACAGGCACCATCCATGGTCTGCCTGTGTGAATCATTAAGTCCAGTGTAGAACCTTTCAACCAGTTGCCACTTAGGCACCTGGTGATGTGGGCAAAGTCTCAACAAGTCATTAAAGTGCTCCCACGCATCATGGAAAGCTTCCCCATCCTTTTGAACAAAACTCATAATTTCCCTCCTAAAGTGATTTGTTTTGCTCATGGGGAAATACTTCTTCAAAAACTCCTTCTTCAGGGCATCCCAAGTGTTAATATCATCAAGGGTATGATACCAATACTTGGCTTTATCCTTGAGGGAGAAAGGAAAGAGGGTCCGCATTTGAGTGCCATCAGTAATGCCCTGCAGCTTCACCGTGGAACAGTCCTCGGTGAATTCCTCTATATGCCTGTAAGGGTCTTCCCTAGTAGTACCATAAAAGGAGGGCAGCAAGGATATAGTACTACTTATGATCTCATAAGGATTGTCCCCTCCAGGTCTACATAGTGCAAGGCTAGCTTGATTGGTTGGAATGAAATATTCCTTAAGGCTCCTTTGACTAGCCATTTCTTCCCTTGGAAGGTTTCTTCTTAAGATTCTTTCAGGTTCAGGATCAAACACAAGTTGTCTCCTAAGAGATCGCCTACCAAGCATGCACTACAAACACAATTCAAAAGGACTTGTTCCGTCTTTACAAATTTAGGCTTTTGACTTTAGTTCAAATTGTAGGTGACAAAGCAAGTTGCCCAATCAATTATGCGCCTATTGTTGACCTTCAAAATGCCTAAAAAGACCTAGTTGGAGCTTAGGTGTTCTTCTCTAAATCTCAAATGGTAGAGCAGCCCTAAAGACGAAAGATCGAGGGATGCAAGTAGGCCTAAGCCTTCCATTGAAGCTGTGCTTTCGCGATGCTTCTTAACTACCCCCAAAAATCCGTGACTGGGTATCCCCCTCTTTGGATTTACAAAACCTTTGATCTCAAGTTCCGAACACTTCATAATCCAACGGTAGGAGGGTTCTTGTCCTAGTAGTTCCAAGACCTAGGAGTGTCTAAATGCGTGCCGTGGTGCAAGAGATATAAGTGTGCATACACCACAAAAGATTTTGAATTTTGAATCACACTTCAAGTTTGGAAATCAAGTCCTTAATTTTTAAATGTCCCTCCTTTAATTAGTCCTTTTTCAAAAATTAAATGTGACAACTTTATTAGATCGCTTCAAGATAGATTATGTGGTCTAAAAATTAATCCAAATGCATTTGCATGATAGATAGAAATGCAAAGTTAGAAGTGCATACCTGATTCCAGCATTCTTCATGCAATATGCAAGACAGGAAGCTAGATCTAGATGCTGCTCATTCAATCCTAAATAATTCGACCTAAGGGCAAGTAGCTTGTAGCAGGTATCTCGTGTTTTTTTTTGGCTACTTATGCGCAAACAAATTAAGGATAAACAACCTACAAAATAAATAAAAAACCTAGATCTAAAGAAAAGGAAACATGCTCCTGAAAATCTGCCCCAATTACTACAAGGGCGAGAAAACATGAATAAAACTTGTGACAAAGGAGAATCCCCTATGGAAGTGGGATCCAGGTCTCCTACGTCTTCCCCATGTGTAGGCGTCGCTCAACGTCGACGTCGTCTCCCATATGCGCCTGTCACCTCCACAGATTCCTCATACAAAAAAGATAACAAATGGTCAGATCACTGTGCAACGAGAAATAATCAAAAATAAAAATCAGGTGAAATTATTACGTCTGTTGCCTCCTCAGCAACAACACCATTTGATAAGTCGATTTTCGCTTTCGAATAATATGATTAAGATGATTTGTTGTTTGAGTATCAAAGTGGTGGAAAACCGCTTAACAAAATAATTAAAATAAAAATTATACCTCACAGAAGAGCGGGTCGTGTCCACAAGGAGACAATGATGCAATAAATTCACGAATATTTTTCTCTTGTATTTGTTCAATCGAGTGCGAAATCCATAGTCAAATCTGACATTAAATGCAACGAAAAGAAGGCACACAATAACTCGAGAATTAAGGTTATATGTGCAATTTTTCCTCACTGAAATATTCAATAAATATGTGATCAATCTATATAATTTCCAATTGCACATGTATTAGAGAAATTGTGTACATCTTAATCCAAAATCAATGTCAAAAGATGTGAATAACAAAAGCCAAGCAATTATGAGAAAGCATGAGCATGAAGTTGCAATTTTACTCAATATATATCAAATATTAAAATAAAAAATGAGATTTTGGCAATGGTACTCAAATGTAAATATTAATTAACCTGAAAACAGAGGATTTTCTTCCTTTGTGCATGTGCGACGAGGAGGCGATGGCGGGCCGTAGGAGGCTCGGAGAAGGGTAAGCACAATGAGAGCTTTCCGATGGTGGTGGTGGTGCTCCGAACGACCGTCGGTGGTCGTTGGTCGAAGTGGAAGAAGCCGCCTATGGTGAGGCTCTACGATCAACCATTCGGTGGTCGATTGGTGCGGTCGGAAGCGTGGTTGTGCTCAAGGAGTCAAGGCGAGTCCGATGGAGTTCCCAATGTGAAGTTTCATGGGTGGATTTGATGGTTGCGTTTTTGGTGGCTTTGGGTACCTTCGATTAGTAGAGAAGAAGAAGAAGAAGAAGCCGAGCGTGTGCACAGTCGGCGACGCCGGCTGGAGTAGCGCATGCTTTGTACGTGCTGCTGGTAGCAAGGGTCGGTTGTTGCTGCTGGGTGCGCTTCTGGGGCTGCAAGGAGCGCAGGACAGTTGCTGTGGGCAGAGGTGCGTACGCAGCAGCAGCGAGTGCGAGAATGGTTTTGGAGGGCGCGCGGCAGCGTGTGGTGCATGCAGCAGGGGCCAAGGCACGAGGGATGCAGATGCATGCAGAGGGGTGGGTGGCTACTGCGGGTGTGTGGCAGGGGCGCGCGCGCGCTGGCGGAGAGCAGGCATGCATGAGGTGTGTGCTGCAGGAGGTGCGTGTATGGGGAGCTGGTGACGTGCGTGCAGCAACTGGGAGCTACGCATGGAAGGGAAGATGAAGCACGGTGATGTAGGGACTCTTAGCGATGTGGGCTGTCACACTACACGCCCACAGTGATGGAGTCACGCTGCCACAGTTGAAGCCGGTGGTGAGGAGTGGATGAGAAACGAGGTTCTCTGCACAGTGAGGAAAGGGGTGGTGACCTCCTTTAAATGGCAACCATTTTTCCACCTTTGTAGCCGTTGGCATGGATTTGAATGGAAAGGCGGGAGTAGATCCACATTCTCTGCTCGTCCTTGAATGCAGGTTTTAGTGCGGCAACTGGTGGTGTTGGAGTGGTGAATTCATGTAGAGAAGAAAAAACATGAATAATAATAAAAAGATTGGTTAATTATTTTCAAACCCTCAATAAAATGTCAATGTATATAATGTAACCTAAAGACTAATGCATGTAATTCTAATGCATGCTAAATAATTTATATATGTAATGCATACAAGCAAATATATATAAACTAACTTATTCATATCTTAATACATGCTATGTATAAACAAATATCAGTCTAATTCCTAGGCACTTAAGTAACTAAATAGCTCACAAACATGGGCTCATCACCCATAGTCCCAAATTGATTTTGCCTAGGAAATGGAAATGGATTCAGGGCTTTCCAGGAAGGATTTAGGTTGTTCCTCCAATTTTGATTGTAGGAACTGGAGGAATTTCTAAATTGTTCCTAAAGAGCCAAAATGTTTTCAGTGCTGGGGTTGAAAAGTTTTTGATTCATGAAATCAAAACTCCCAATCAAATCTTGTGAAAATTCAAAAAAATATTGTTGCTCAGCAGGTGCAGCATTAATATTGTGCAGAGTTTCTCTTTTTAGAAGGTGAGGGGGGTTTGGGTAAGGAGCTTGTTTTTGGGTGAGCTTTTCTTCCATTTCTTTCTGGTTAATTTGCATCTGATCTAGTTGTTGAGCTATCATGTGTAGGTCAACTTGTGTGACTGGAATAGATGTAGATTTAGAGTCAATTTCATTTACTCTGAGTCTTGGGTTGGTTGCCCTAACAAAAATATCCATTGAAGCCAAATTGAATGAGTTTTCGCTCATTTCTTCAAAAAGAAGGTAGGCGCTATTAGCATCTTTATTAAGGAAATTCCCCCCACATGAAGCATCCATGAATCATTTCAATTGTTCTTCTATTTCATGATAGAAGATCTGCACTAGCTGCCATCATGGAATTTCATGGTGGGGGCAACTCTTAAGTATTGAAATCTCTCCCAAGACTCGTAGAGAGGTTCACTAGACTTTTGTGGAAAGGTCATAATTGATCGTCTTAAAACATTTGTATGACCTATCGGAAATTTTTTTTTTAGAAAAGTGCTTTTTAATTGGAGCCATGTGGTAATAAGACGCCCAACCGTTCTGAACCAATGAGATGCCTTGTCTTTTAATGAGAGAGGGAAGAGTCTCATAAGCCATAATTCTTCCTACACATTGCGGGAATGGGTAGTTTGAGCGAGGATAGTCAGCTCCTTGAGGTGGCAAAAAGGTTCCTCTCTCGGAGGACCATGGAAATGTTTAATTAGGTTCAAGATGGCAGGTTTAGTTTCAAAATACCCTTT
The DNA here is from genome assembly GCA_037157565.1 of Thalassia testudinum. NCBI lineage: Eukaryota > Viridiplantae > Streptophyta > Magnoliopsida > Alismatales > Hydrocharitaceae > Thalassia > Thalassia testudinum. Next base: position 20,697,367 of record JAZHRO010000014.1, read on the forward strand.
GGGTATAACCACCACAGGTCTCTCTTCAAAATTGGAAGGTGCATAAAATCCTTAAGTGGTACAAGAGGTTCCTCGAGTGACTACCCGGTCTATGGTTGGCTAGGTTTGTGACTATCCTAGCTAACTATTGTTGAATATGTTGCAGTCGAACAGAGTAGTTGACCATGCGGGAATGGGGGTTAGCATTTGGATTTTGATATTGCCCTGGCCGTTATAGATTTGGAAGCTCCAAATTTGGGATGTTAGGAATGGGAAAGTCAGCTTGCGAGTTAGCTGACAAGTTTTGGAAATTGGAATTAGGGTCAAGTTGGGACGTGGAAGCAGAGGGGTTAGAAGCAGAATTCTTGGACCTATTTTCCATGTTTTGGTCAGAGGAATTATGAAAGGGAGAAGAAAATAATGATCGTTTGGTGCATGGGGCAAAATCAAATAGTCCCTCAAGATGTGGGTTCTGGGACCTTCGCTGGTGCGTGCACTTGGAAGAGGGCGAGGGGAGAGAAGAGAAGAGATGAGAAGTGTGCAAAACAAGAAACCAAGCATGAATCTACCTTAAGGCCGACCCTTAAAGAAACCTAAGATTTGGGAACCCGATAAATAAGGGGTCAACAAGTGAACCTACTTCAAAAGATCACACAGATAGACTAAAAAGCTGACTTGGGCTTAAGCATGTCCTGGGAAAATCACCAGGGGCTTGTGTAAACCCTTACCCATCGTTTGACTTCCCTCCAAGTCTGTCGCCGTGTTTTCGAAAGGAATTAGGAGCGCTTAATGATTCTTAGATGCTAGATATCAAGCCTAGTTTTTGTGAAGTCCTTAAGTGGTCAAATGAGTACTTATTTTAATTAAGATTGGGTACCTAAACGTGCAAAGGAATGTGAAGGGGGTTGACTTGGTTGATGCCTAGTTATTTCTCTTTTAATGTGTGTTCATATTGGACGAGGTGAGTTATTGATAAGGCTATTGAGGGTTTTAAATATTCATTCGTTGTAGTAATGCCTCAATTGCTCTATAACAAATACAATTTATTACTCGAATTTAAGTCTGAGGTCAAACACAAGGAGCAAATATGGAATTTACGCGCTAATCTCAATAGATAATATAAATGAGCACAAATAATTACTCAAAATAATGATTCAATGTAGCACATGAGTAGATCAAGAATCTAATGAGGCAAAAAGGCATCTAAGGCAAAATAATGGTGATTTGAATCACTAATTATTAGCTTAGATACAAATATAATTAATTATTGATCTAAATAAATGCATAGTGCCTCAAATAATGCTACAGTGTTTTCAACCAAATCAAACGTCAGCCATTTATCATCAGACGACTTAAGCCAACCCTGCTACAGTGCTTCAAAGAGGCTTCTTCTTCTGCTGTACTTCTTTCTTTCTCTTTCGCACAGCTCCTTCTTTCCTTTCGTTTCTTCTTCAGCCTCTACGGTCCTCCTCTTCTTCTGCCTTGCCTTGTGTATGGCTCCTTTCTCTCTTCTCTTTTCACGACTAAGTGTGGAGCAGGGGAACCCAACTCAGAGCAAAGCCCCCCTTACCCTACTCTCTCTCTCTCACTCTCTTTCCTTTCTCTTCTCTTCCATAAGGGCAACAGGGCATTCGGGTAATTGGGCATAAGCGCACCCGGGACTAGGGCTACGGGCATGGGTCACAGGCAAGGTGTGAGTATAGCTTAGGTGGGTAATTGGGTATGAGCCAGAGTAATGGGACCTCACCCCATGTTAGGAGGCAAAGAGGATCTGTGACAAAAACATAATAAGGCACTCTAGCGGCTCCTGTGTTTCCAAGGTGGGACTAAATGTCCCACCTTTCTTCCATGAGCAGCAGCAAGTGTAAACATCTCCAATTGAAGTAGCTGCTAGGGTTTATGCTCTCAATCAAGGACCTAGGTATATTCTTGGACTGCTTCCACACCACCTGGAGCAATGACTTGGGGCTCACTTGGCCTTAAATGTGAAGAATGAAGGCGGTGTGGACGACAGTGGCGGAGCTCCAACCGAAGACCTAAAAAGCATGAATACGGCCTTGCAACCAAGTTAAAATACTTCAGGACCTTCGCCGGACCACGACAAATGTGTGGGTGGCGGTGGCATGCCATGAGAGGGTGTATGGTGGTGTGTGGGGGTCAAAGATGGTGGTGTGGCAGTGAGTCGGTTGTCGGGGTGTTAGGATGAGTAATAGGAGGGGAGATGTTAAGGCTATTGTGCGGGTGGATGTCGCGGAGGTCACGGGCTTGTTGGCAAGATGGATGGAGGTGCATAGTGGTGGAAACACCTCGCCGGAGTGGTCGCCAGAGATGAGGACAAAGGCGGCTTGCATAGGCATTGAGGGAGTATTTTTGGTTTTTGAGGGTGTAAAACTAACCTAAGATGCTAAACTAACTAAACTAACCCTAATCTAATAGATAAAGGGGTAGAATTGGCACCGACGTTGGCAAGCCGGCACTATGGAAGACGAAAGCTCTGGTAAGGGTAAGACGGCGAGGATGATGGAGGGAGAGGCGTAGGTTGGTACAGCACGATGTAGAGGAAGATGAGAAAGATGAATCCGCCGCCAGTATTGCGGATGGACGATGAATGGAGTCGAGGGAGATCGCCGGACGTCGAGGAGCTATTCGGCCGAAGAGGAGGGAGGAATTAAGGGTTTTCCCACCAAATTCGAGCATGGGGAAAATGGTTTGTCAAAGGGATCCTTATATAGGACTCAAGGAGTCGGTTTAGTTTGGGAATTAAGCTTTGCGAGCTTGGAAAGCTCGCTGGAGTTGGAAACTCAAAAGATACCTGAATCTCTCGTGTGTTCGCATGAGAGATTGGGAAGGTTATGGAGATTGAAACTTGATCCGTTGGAATGAGAACTTCTCAAGGAATCTCCCTTCCAATTTTGGAAGGGATTCATTGATCAGAGAAGGAGTTCTCTTCAATCAAAGGTTGTTGGAGAAGGATTCCTCCACGATAATGGTGGAGGGACCTATTTGCGAAGAGTGATGATAAAGATAGGGGCCTATTTGTAAGGAATTCGAAAGTTAGGGGCATGTGTGTGAGAAAAAAGACTCAAACTGAACCAAATTGCAAACTAGGTCAAGATGACCTCAGATTGGGTTCAAATTTTGGTACAAACCTAATTTGGACCCAAGGAATCTAATGGTGTAGTTGGATTCAGGTTTTGACCAAGTTTGACTAGGTAATTTATGCAAAAACCTAAATTAGGGTAATTATCTATCTGAGATTATTTTGGGTCGAAATGGGTTCTGATGGTCAAATTGAAGGTACCAAATCCTAGTGAATATTTTTATATGATTTTTAGAGGGTTTATGTGAATTTTATCCCAACCAGAACCTCAGTAGATTAAGCGGGTCTGTTTTTAGGGTTTCAAATGTCATTTAATTCTCGAAACATGTGAAAACTTGTTTCTGTCTGTACGAACCCATTTTTTTTTGAGAAAGTGGGGAATGCTATCGATGACGATAGCAGATCGGGAACATTTTATTCAAATTTCCTTTTATAAAAAAATTACAATGAATCACTCCACTCCTTTACAAATTTCCAACACTCCCAACACACGTTCCCAAAATTAATAGAACTCCTTTTAAACAAACGCTCATTTCGAGCACGCCACACACACCACATTACTCCAGCCATCTTCACTTGCCATTCCCCTTTCATCAGAATTCTTCTCCATAATTCTTCCCATGTGGGGAGAGCTTCCCCGCACACTTTCCTCCAAACTTGATCTATCATGAGATAAAAGGGAAATAAATGTATCCTACTATCTGATGGGAGGTTGCACAATGGGCAATTTTGAGAGGGACATGCCAACCTTCTTGTTCTCAAATCACCGGTCACCAAGCCATCGTGCCTACATAACCAGAAGAAAATTTTGATCTTCAGCGGAATCTTCAAGGACCAAATTATGGCACATTCCCTGTCTTCCCTCGACTAATCAATGTTAGAGTTAGCTATCAGATTTTTGTATGCCTTGGCTGGGGTGAACAGGCCACGTTTCCACCTGAAGGAGTCTATCCCTCCCATTGGCTAGAAAGCTTCAATTTCAGACAATAGGTGCTCCTGTTCAGCCTGTGTGAGCCCTCCATAGCTCGATCCAGCACCTGTAATGTTCCACCTACAGCAGTTGTCATCCCAGCAGTCACTGATGGTGCTCCTGCTGTTTGCTACTGCTGAAAATGCCCTCGAGAAGGCCTCACACAACCTTCCCCTGTCTAACCAACAGTCTATCCAAAACTTGAAGTTCTTGCCATCACCCACAACTGGATTGAATTCAGTCCTATTATCTTGTATCGCATTCTTGACTGAATGCCAAAATGGAGAGGGGAGTTGGGGTGGAGTGGACCAAAGTTGCACAATCGAGGATCCATGAGAATCCTTGATCAGTTGTTGCCAAATTTTCCCATCATCAGAGGACAATTTCACTGCCCATTTCAGCAGGAGTGCATCATTGAATTCTTTGAGGGAACGCACCCCCAAGCCACCTTGTGATCGTGGTTTACACAATTTCTGCCACTTAACTAGGTGCAAAAATCTTCCATCAACCTTCGTGCCTTTCCAAAAGAACCGCTTCCTCATTGTGTCCAGCCTCTTCCACTGGCCTAGAAGGTGATTATTGACTTAGAAGGTGATTTTCCACTGGTAGAAAATCAAAATACACTGCTGTGTTTTCATTTTCTGCCAGTGTGTTTTGGTCTTCACCTATAGGTGGAAGGTGGTTTTCTACTGTTGGAAAACCAAAGCACACCAGTGGAAAATGTAAAACACACCAATGTGCTTTTCTTTCCACTAGCAGAAAATGATTTTCTACCTGGAGAGTGATTTTTCACCTATAGAAGGTGGTATTTTCCACCTAAAAAGTAATTTTTCACTTATCGGAAGTACTTTCCACTAGTGGAAAATTGAAACACACTAGTTGAAACCACTAGAATGAGTGGGGACTGTCAGTGTGAGCATAGCTTAAAAGATCAAGTATACACTAGAGGGGGGTGAATAGTGTAATATCTATTTAAAATAGAACTAAAAAAAATTCACCACAGATCAAAAATATATAACCACAAACCAAAAAAATAACACCTGATTTTAGAGTGGAAAACCTTCCGGGTGAAAATCACTACCTAAGCTTCCCAGCTTAGAATTTTCTCAACTAGTCAACACTAGTCAAATCCACTATCACGTACCATTTGAATGAAGGTGGCACAATCTCTTGCAAATGTCTTCTCTTACACCTAACGAAGAGAAGAACAACGGGACTTCTGATACAACTTGATTCCTAGATCAAGAACAACAAACAACAACAACAACTAAGCCTTTTCCCACACTAAGTGGGGTCAGCTATATGGATTCTTTGCCTCCACACAGATCGATTTTCAGCCATTTTAGGACTTAAATTAAAGTAATTGAGGTCATACTTAATAGTTTCCTTCCAACACTTGTTTGGTCTTCCTCGCCCCCTCTTAGTGGGTTCAGCCTCCAACTTCTCACATCTCCTAACTGGAGCATCTAGTGGCCTTCTTTGTAAATGTCCAAACCATCTTAGACGGGCCTCTCTCATTTTATCCTCTATCGGTGCCACCCTAACCCTGTTTCTAATAAATTCATTTGAAATATGGTCCTTTCTTGTATGACCACACATCCATCTTAACATCTTCATTTCTGCCACAGACATCTTCTGTACATGCCTATAGTTTATAGCCTAACATTCGGAACCGTACAACATGGCTGGTCTTACCACAGCTCGATAGTATTTTCCTTTGACTTTTAAAGGAATCTTCTTATCACAGAGAACACAAGAAGCACCCCTCCATTTCAACCACCCTGCATTAATTCTATGTGTAACATCTCCATCAATTCCACCATCATGTTGGAAAATGGATCCCAAGTACTTAAAAATATCTTTCATTGGAATGCACTCTTCTCCAATTTTTACATCAATCCCTTCGTTGTTCCCTCCACTACTAAACTTACATTCCATATACTCAGTCTTCGTCCTACTTATGCGTAATCCTTTATCTTCCAGGGCTTCTCTCCAAAGCTCAAATTTTCTGTTCACTCCATCTCTTGTCTCATCAACCAACACAATGTCATCAGCAAAAAGCATACACCAAGGCACCTCAACTTGGATATGCTTCGTCAACTCATCCATAACCAAGGTAAAAAGATAAGGGCTTAAAGTCGAACCTTGATGCAGACCAATGGAGATATCAAAGTAGCCTGTCAAATCATCCTTAGTCTTTACACAAGCTATAGCTCCATAGTACATATCCTTAATGAGGTTGATATATATAATTGGCACTTGTCTCTTCTCCAAAATTCTCCACAAGATATCTCTTGGGACAGAATCATAGGCCTTCTCCAAATCAATAAAAACCATATGTAAATCCTTTTTCTTCACTTTGTAGGTCTCCATCATACATCTCAAGAGGTGTATTGCCTCAATAGTAGACCTGCCTGGCATAAAGCCAAATTGATTTTCATTTACCATAGAGACTTGCCTCACCCTTCTTTCAATTATTCTTTCCCAAAGTTTCATCATATGACTCATCAACTTAATACCTCTATAGTTGGAACAATCTTGTATATCACCTTTGTTCTTGTATAAAGGTACCACAAAACTTTTCCTCCATTCCTCTGGCATCTTCTTGCCTCTCCACACAGTATTAAATAAATTTGTGAGCCAAGTTATACCCCGTTCTCCCATCATTCTCCAGACGTCTATAGGAATATCATCAGGCCCAACAACCCTCCCACTTTTTATCATCTTCAGAGCTTCCTCTACTTCTTTCTTTTGTATCCTTCGATAACATGATCGATTCACATACTCTTCAGAGTTAACTAACTCCCCTAAGATGATATCATTCTTTTGTTTTTCATTAAATAGCTTATGAAAATATCTTTTCCGTCTTGTCTTTATATCCTCACTAGCTATAAGCACCCTTCCTTCTTCATCCTTGATGCATCTTATATGCGTAAGGTCCTTTGCTTTCCGCTCTCTTACTTTAGCTAACTTGAAAATATCTTTTTCACCTTCTTTAGAATCAAGTTTCTTATAAAAATGCTCTCAAGCTTTTGCTTTTGCTTCACTAACAATTTTCTTTGCATCTTTCTTTGCTCTTTTGTAGTTTTCCATATTTTCATCGGTCTTATCTCGATATAAGGCTTTAAAACAGGCTCTTTTAATTTTAAGCTTCTCCTGCACTTCCTCACTCCACCACCAAGCCTCCTTTTGTCCTGGAACACCTCCTTTAGACACGCCTAACACCTCCTTTGCCACCTTCCTAATACAGTTTGCCATATTTAACCACATTTCATCAGCACTACCATCAAGATCCCAAGCCTTTTGTTGCATCATCTTCTCTTTAAATCTCACTTGCTCTTTCTTAAGATTCCACCACTTAATTCTCAAATTCTTAGACACTAATTTTCTCTTCTTTGCCTTCTTCAAATGAACATCCAACACCAAAAGACGATGTTGAGCAGTTAAACTCTCCCCTGGAATAATCTTGCAATCCTTACAAGATAAACGATCCCTTCTTCTCAAAGCAAAGTAATCGATCTGCGTTCTCGTTAAGCCACTTTTATAGGTAATCAAATGCTCTTCCCATTTTTTGAAGAAAGTATTTGCTATGAAAAGATCATGAGCCATAGCAAAATCAAGGAACGTCTTCCCTTCTTCATTCCTAACAGAGTGTTTGCTAGAATCCATGTTTAAAGATCCGACAAATTTTACGCTGGCTGTCAGCTACCTAACGCAACCCTCCTCCTTTACCCGGGCTTGGGACCAGCAATGAAAAGGCACACGAACCTCAACATAGGCGGAGTTATCAAGAACAACAAAATAGAAAAAAATAACAATATTTCCTATGGAACCTCAGTAATATTTAAAAGCAAACCATGCTTTCTTGAATTGCAAAGGAGCGTTCTTTAAATTGCAGTAGTTGTAGGTGCAAACGCGTGAAAGCACTAGAGAGAGTAGGCATGTTTTTCTCTTTGAAAGCTCTTGAGCTATGTTTTTGAAGAGGGGGTCAAAAGTCTTATTTATAGGTATTTTTTGACAACTCTAGAAATACGGCTTTGATTGATTAAAATAAATATTTTGTCGATCAAAACTATCATTGATCGATTAAAACTAAATACTGATTGATTCAAGTTTGACCAATTAAAAGGGTTATTTGATTGACTCTAAGATTTTGAAAGAAATTGACTATTGGAATATATTTGATCAATTAAATCAAATAAGTTGATCGATCAAAAGAAAATATGATCCTTAGAGATAATTGATCGATTAAGATAATAAGTTGGTCAATCAAGGTCAGGACGATCAAAAATAAGGTTTGGTCGATCAACAATAGAATTCGCATAGGTTCAAAAGAGAATGATTTTTGCGGAAAATAAAAACTTACGCTTGTTTTCTTATTGAGGTTCCGTACATAATTCTAGACTCAATAAAATTAAAAAGTCTTCATGTCATCTTCATCCTTGATGTATTTGATAAATGTTGATGAGGACGCATCCATGCTATAATTTGACTTAACCTGTAATGGTTAGTCCTCAATAAAAACATTATTTTATTATATCCAAACAAGGGTATATATTAACATTCTCCTCCTTTTTTATGATAACAAAATTATAATTAAGTATGCATGATGCATTATCAAATTATTAATTTTCTCCCCCTTTGTTATTAACAAAAAGTTTTAAGCAATATAATAGACAAGCAATTGTTGCTCCCCCTTATTGAAGTATTCATGCAATTCATGACATGCTGCTATGCAATAGATAGAATATCACATTTTCAATAAGTTAATCAAGCAACAAGATTTATAGAGCAAATATCTCAACTAAATATATTGTAGTTCTCACATATCAAATAAAAGTACTACAAAGTAAGATAGATATGAAGTTCACAATAAAATATAATTTTGTTTCATCAAAACAGAGATCTTAACATTCTCCCCCTTTTTTATGATAACAAAATTGCAATTTTGCATGCAAGAAAATAAATAATTACTTTAGAATTACTCCCCCTTTTTGTTATCAACAAAAAGATATATATAGATAAAATATTTTACCAACACAACATATTTCAACAGCTAAAATAGGAAATGAAATAAAATAAACTTTAAGAAAAATCTTATAAATTTTACCAGCACTGGTTCCTACCTGAGCAACAGGTGCCTGCAACGTAATAACCTAAGTAGCAGGCTGCTGCAATGTACCAGGCTCAGTAACTGGCTACTGGAAGAGCTGCCCTGCCTCCTCAGCCTTGCGCTCGCCCCCCTCCCCCCTTGTCTGACGAACTGCTCGTGCTGGATCTCATGTTGAGGATTCACATAATAGGTATATTGGTTAGGTGGTGGGGAGGTAAAGACCGATGCCTGACCTCGACTATGAAGGTAACGACCCAGGAATAGAATATGTCCAAGTATGTACTGGATATACTGGGAGAGTAGCTAGGAGGTAGATATAGGTGGAGGATGGGAAACAAGTCGTTGCTGAGTATCAGGAGGGGCCTAAGAGACGAGAGGCTAGGACTGTGCCTCCTCCCTAACCTCATAGGTAGGCAGATGTCTCCCCCTATCAGCTAGCTTCTTCTGTGGCCTCATTTGCACATAAATAAATAAGAATTAATTAAACATGTATTACAAAATTTACATGATAAAGGAGAAAATTTTAAAAAATTAATTTTAAGTAAATAAATAATGTTAATTTCATTAGAAAGTAAAAGTGATTATACCTTAAACATTGATATCTATTACACCGAGACCTATTCCTACTTCTTCTGGAAAATCTTGATATGCTTCAGATAGAGTAGAATTTTCACTAATTTTTTTTGCATCAAAGAAATCACGAGGCACAGTTTTTAAGGGTATGATCCATCCATTCCTGCTATTATTGGGTACATAAAAAACTTGTGATACTTGATAGGCTAATGTAAATGGTTCAACTGTTTGAAGAATTCAACGGTTCTTATTTAAACTGGTAAAACAATGTTTGTTATCCTTTCTAAAACCAATCCCTTCCTTGAAAAGATCAAACCAATCACACTTAAATAAAACCACTTTGCAGTCGTATGTTAAACTCATTTCAACAATGTGTATGATTTGCCCGTAGTAACCATCACAACCTGCTCCAACATCACAACTCACAAGAACTACAACCTATTGTGATGCCTTGTCATCATCGATTGACTTTATTCTAAATCTGAATCCATTAATTATATACCCAGAGTGATAATGTCCATAACTCAACGGAGTTTCACATATTACATCAAAGCCATCCACCCAACATGGGTCATGTTGTCTTTCATCTACTTAAACCAACCAAGGAACTACAGCTCCTGGACAGAATGAGGTGAAGACTATTTAAATTAAGCAAAAAATGAATCTACCTTGGGAATTTCTTTCAACATATACAAGTGAGCTAACTGTCGATTCTTTAAATCGATCATTCTGTATTTTATGCAATGGATCAACCTTCCCCTCGTTTGAAAAATTGATAGAGAATCATCATTCATTTCGTTGTATCCCCCATCAAATTCCTTGCCTAGCTTTTGCTAGTCCCTTAGCAAAAACTTCTATGGATCAAACCAATTCTCTAAGTTGGATGTAACCGTCAGGGTGCCTTACTAAGCTGCAACTCTAGAAATCAAATCAGAATACCAACAATAGGCCTAGAGGTACTCAAGAACCAACCAAGATCTAGACATGACTAGCCTCAGTCCTAAGTCTGCTGCGAAGGTTTCTAGGGCCTGCAAAAACTACCCAAAGTTTTGTTAAGCCCAGCGGTTAAAGCACACATGCATAGACGTAATATGTCCAAGTTCAGTTTTCTAGGGCATTTTGGTAACAAAGAGATAGAAGGATTTTCATTTGGAGAGTTTTCTCTCTTTTCTTTTTGCTTTTCCCTAAATCCAGCCTCGAATTGGCCCTAAACACAGTCTGTATCGGATTCCTTGTCCCCACCATCAATCCTTGAAGGGTCCTTGGCAATTGATGCATTGGGATAGCACCTCCCATGGCAACCCCCAGGACCTTGGCTTTCGACACTTCGGGATAGTGTCGCCCATGGCGTTCTATAGCTAAATTCAGACCTTGGTAATCGACATTTCGGGATAATCTCGCCCATGGCACGTGAACCAACACAAGGTGCTTACATGTCCCCGGTAGGATATTTAGATATCTTAGGAGACAAGCACCGAGGAGATGATATGTTATTACGCATCTTCGAGGGGAATTTCCTACCTCTCCGCACCGAGAACTCATCCAATCAACTTATGTTGTCGAGCCGCTCCTAAGCTAGATCTTCAAGATGACTTTTCAGAACAAAACACTTTTTGACAGATTTTTCTTTATTAAGCGTACTGAACTGGACCAAGTGTGTGATTTTGGGTGCTCAGGTTACCAGGTCCCACAAACCAAAGGGCAGGCAACGGGGTCAAATAATCCTTAAGCCTTAGACCTAATACATCAGCCTTGCACTTTCCTCAACCTCTTGAGGATTAATCTGGATCTTAACAAATACTTGAGTGTTTAAACCCTAAAACAGATCCAAAAGGCCTAAGGTCGATATCCACCACTAATTTAGGTCTTAATTCATCATCTAATCTGATGTGCATACATCTGATTAACCTAAAATGTCTATTAATGCATGTTCTTAGAGTCACATTAACATCATACATTGTAAATAGTGCATAACATGCATAATAATGCATTTAGATCAAGTTGTATAACTTGTATAGTAACTGTCTCCTTTTTATGGTCAGGGATGGGGTGACTTTTTGTCAGGGCCTCGGATCGAAGATCCAACCATATAGATCTGATCAAGGCAACGATTGGAGTTCAACGGCTCCAAGATCATCTTCATTGGACATCCGTAGCACCAGATAGAGACCGAGCAACCTTAAAGAGCAAGGGCCAAGATGGTGTTAATCTACACCTCAGATGACAAATCTGCCCACATGGATGGGTTCGGATTGACGATCGCAGCCTAACGGCGTGAAAATCGGTCCAATCCAACACTTGTGGCACCATCTACATCACTCAGAAGATGGACGACCTAGATGGAGAGCTACGGCCATCTAGGGCATGGATGGGTTCGAATCTCTTGATCAGACAATTGAGAGAGCGCAAACGTGCACGTGCGTTGAAGGGCATGCAGGCGAGGGGGTGTGCGAGTGGCGAGCACGTCGACCATGTTAAGGCCTTTAATGATGGATAAATCCATCACTAAAGGTCCTGAATTAATGTTTTTCAAGTTGTAATGTCCAAAATGCCCCCACTCCTTGCAACTATAAAAGGAGACCCACTCCATATAGATTTCTCATCCCTTCCTTCTCTTGTCTCCCTCTCCAAAGCTCAAGAGAAGCTTATCCCACACCCGGGATGCTCCTCAATAGCCAAAATCAAGTCTTCGCCCCTTTTCTGAAAGTGAATCCCATGACGATGACAACTTGCTACCTCATTCCCGTTCCTCCTGCTTCGACCTCCTTCTTCCCGCTCTGTTCCTCGTCTTCCAGGCATTGTCCCATCCGGCTCGTCCTCCAAACGATCATCGAGGAGGATACTTCTCTCTCCCATTCTTTTTACTGCTTTCTAGTGTAATAATTTCTTGCTTTCTAGTGTAATCTTTTCTCGCTTTCTTACTTGTAAAAATATTTTGCAATATCAAGTGAATGTTTTCCCTCTCTCTCTCTCTTATTGTCTATATTGATTCCATTTCATTGTGATTATTCCGCCCTTTAAACAAAAACACAAAAATATATATATAATTGCGAACTTTGATCGACATAGCCTCCCTGAGTTCGACCCAGGATTTCTCTATAGATTTTTCAGTATAAGTTTTATTTGTTAAACGGATTTCTTTGCTACTCAAACTATAACGATAGGTTTTCAAAACCAACTTCGATAGCGTAGTCATCCGACGTTCAACACGATCCAACCTAGAAGTTAGGTAGGTTCCATATTCAGTTTCAAGGGACACTCTTTTTTTCTTTTTATTTGCTCCTTTTTTCTTCTTTCTTTTCCTTTCCTCTCTTTTTTCATTTAGCTCATAATGACCTCTCCTTTCCTCTCTTCTCCAACCTTTTCTCCTTTTTTTCTTTTTTTGATGATGAAACCATTCCATGCATTGATTTCACAACGTTTTGCACTTTAATACCCCCCCATGCCTATGATTTGTAATGTCCCTATTGTAAATTAGGTGGGTTCGAGTTCAATTCAGATCGTACATTAGAATAGGTGGGAGGTCCATGCCTACGATTTGCAATGTCCCTATTGTAAATTAGGTGGGTTTGAGTTCAATTCAGATTGTACATTAGAACAGGTTGGAATGATTGTTGTGAACGATTTCAAGCTTTGATACATGTACCAAAGGTGGAGTCGGTTGTTCTAATGGACGAACCCTAAAGTGCAATATGAATTCAGCAAAAGGATATGTCAGGAAGGTTTCGGGTTTTTCAAAAGATGACGGGTCGCCTCCCATTAAGCACCAAGTTTAACGCCATCAGCTAGGCGTGATAAACACACATGAATTCATGATAAAATGCTTATTTATAATAGTTCCTAGGCTTAGCATTGCATATCATGTTATAAATACTGCATAACATCCATTGCATGGCATTTAGGATAGTTGTATATTATGTACATTAATTCTTCCATTTTCTATGGCCAGGACGTAGTGTGACATCTTTATGGGTTTTGGATGAAGAATCCGACTATACGGATGAATCTAGAGCAACAATCGCAGTCCGTCAATGTAAAAATCACCTCGATCAGAGCTCTGCAACACTTTCTACAAGAAAAAGAAGACAGACGACCTAGATGGCGCCATGTGGCGCCATCCAGTCCACCACATCTAAGCCATCAAGCCCCAAGCTCACTGCAAAAATAGATCCCAGCCGTTGGATCTCAATCCAACGGCTGAGATGCGTGCTCCATCGGCTGGCTCTTCCCTCCAAAGTGCATCAGCAAAGGCCACATCTCAACCATTGGATCTTCATCCAATGGTTGAGACGCGCGACCACATCATCCTCCACATGACAATCCATCTTCTTGGCCAAACGGTGAGGTGGCCACTTCACAAAGCAATGGCGCGGGTTCGAACCGCAATCCATCCGCGCCCGCTATAGTACTGGATGCAATAGGACCGCTCGATCTTGATCAAGTGGTTGAGAGTCCTCACTCCCTATCTAACGCCGCCCTCTGATGTGAGGACGCATGCTAGATTGCACATGTGCCATCTAAAGCGTGCATTTAAGACGTCCAGGAGCCGCGCCAGCTGTTCGATCCTCACAATTGCGCGAGGCACTAATGATTCAAATCAGTGAGGTGCGATCTGTAAGCGAGTATCGGCCATGCGATCCTTCATCCAATGGCTACCAATGCACACGGCAACGATGCAGAGTTCAAATGCAAGCGAGAGCATGCTTCCTCCTCATGATCTCAGCCATCCATGCCCTATCCAACGACTAACGATTGCCACGCCCTACACCAACTGCAGCTAAGATTCCAAGCGCCAGCCAAGACATGTGAATGCTACAGCAACATCTCTAACAATTCTTTAGTGACGTCTTAAATGTCACTAAAGGCACGTGCGTGCAAACCACCCCCATTCCACCACTATATAAACACCTCTACACCCTCCATTCCTCTTCATCTCTACCTACTCTACTCCCATGTACTCCTAAGCTCTAGTAGCCTACCAAAGGTCCATTGGAGCTTACTCTCAAGCTCCAAGGCCTTTTATTAGTGTAATGATCCTTTTCCCACCAAACATTCATCCTTCATCCCATCACCTTCATAAAAAGCCTTGGAGTCATCCTTCCACTTCCATTCCGGTAGAAGATCGCCTCTGTCTCCTCACCTCCATTCCAGAGCCTCTGTGAGGCATTCCTCTACCTGGTGTCCACTTGCATCTCACCTCCTTCATCCAAGCTTTCTCCAGGCACCGTTGTCTCGCCGAACAGCCGATTCGGGAGATTTCTTCTCACCTCTATCTCTTTTATGCTTTCAAAGATCATTGTAATAAACATTTGTGTGATATATCATAGTTGTTTCATCTCTCTTGTGAACTTATCTTGCTTGTCTTTTTATTTCGAATACACAAAAAAATAACAAAATCTCAAAATACCAAAAAGAAACATAATGAAGCATGATTTTCAACCAAAGTAAGCATTGCCTCCCTGTGTTCGACCTGGAACTCCCCCGGAGTTTCAGTTATAAAGTATATCTGATAGACGTGTTTTGTAAGGTACGACGATGGGTTCTCCAAACCTTGATTTTAATTCACGAAACACAACTCATCATTTTTGCGTCGTTGCGGGGAGGCAACGGAATTTACTTTCTTGTTTTCTGTGCTTCTTTGCTTTTACATATTATTAACCTCGCTTGTCGCTGATCTACTATCTTCAAGGTACCTTAGCATGGAGATCCAAGTGCAGTAGATCGAAATAAAGCGCCGATAGAGTAATTTGTAAGTGTCCCCACATTCCCCCCCACTAGTTTCATTTTGCCACATTCATGACCAAGACCTAATCTACTTAGGTGTTTGCATAAACCCTAGGATAGAATTTGTTTGTCTTATTTGTCATGTCCACCCATCTCACTCTTGCATATTATAAAAAGAAAAACAAAAAGATACTTCTTGTGGGACAAATCAACATACACACTTTATACACCCACATTTGAGGCACTTAACCTAACTTGATTTTTATCTACTCAACTGGGATTCCAACCTGTGGAACTGGTACACACAAATCAACACATAAAGGAGTAGAAATCTGTCTAGGTTAATTATCTTTGTGTGCCTAATTGGTGGTGCATCTAGGTCACTTGATTGAATTGTTTGGACCGCACCACCTAATCTAAAAGAAATCCATTTCATACCTGCCCCATAGGATTCAATAATTAGGTTAAGCCAGGCACTCCATATTTCTTCTTGATTTATAAAGGAAAAACACTTGAACACGTGATTTCAAATTTGGTTTGCCTCCTGAAAACTTGGTTGAATACACCTAATATTTGAATCCTAAAAGCTACTAAGCAAGATTTGAATCTTAAAACTCACTTCATCCTTAATAATCTTGCTTGAAAACTTTTTGGTTGTGCACATACACACATTCTCAAACAAATCATTAAGGGCACAGCCCATTAAGGGTCCATCACATTCCAGAAGCACCAATATCCCAAGCTTAACTAAAATTGCTTATACGTTCGCCCTAAGGACTGGTTCGCTCATCGGGATCCAGATTGAGATTGTTCATGATTAACCAACTTATACTAGTCAATCAAATGTCTAGCTAGGGGAGTAGCATCAAATGACCATGGTTGGGGGGTACACTAGGAGCTAGAGGAGCAAGCCAAAGGAAGAACCTTCTCCCCAATCCCTCCTCCTAACTAGTTGGATTGCCTGGATACAAGTAGAGTAAATCGTCCATAATATTAAGATGGGTTCTAAGAGTCTGTAGACCTTTAGGCTACCCAACCTAAGGACAGGCTTGTATTTTTGTGCTGCAGGGTTCCTTCTCTTCCCCATCCTTCCGACTTCCTTCCAGTGTATGCTTGGAAGGAGGTCATTGAACCCTAGATTGGAAGGACCTTTCGACCATTCCCGGAGGCAAAGGTTGAGCTATAGCCAAGTAGATCCCATGGCTGATCAACAACCACCTCCCCCTCCCCCGAACCAGCAGGAGCTGATTCAAAGGTAGTTGGAAGAATCGCAGTAGATGCAGCAATGGTTCCAACGAATGAATAGTCACGGTGCTCGGCCCTTGAAGGATTTCTATGATCCTTCAAACTATGGGGAACGTCCCAGCGTCATGATTCCGGTCGAAGACATAGAAATCAAGCCCCAAGTCTTAAGTTTGATTAAGCATTTCTATGGGCTTGGCTCGGAGGACCCATTCCAGCACTTGGAGGATCTAACCACTTTGGTTCAGACCACCAAAGTAAGGAATGTGAACAAAGAGCAAATGAACACGAGGCTCTTTCCCCACTCTCTCAGGGATAAGGCCGCACATTGGTACCGAACCATCGGAAGGTTTATAGAAACATGGGCTGCTCTTAAGTTGGCTTTCTTGAAGAAATTCTTCCCAATCGGATGGACCAATGCCTTTTGATGGACGATTACCACTTTCACCCAGCAGCCGGGGAAATCATTTCATGGTGCCTGGGAGCGATTCTAGGAACTTTTAAGGAAGTGTCCACACCACTAGGTGCCGAAATGGCACCTCATGCAGATTTTCTATCACAGGTTGGTTGAACAACTCCCTAATCACGTGGATGCCTCCTGCGGAGGTAATTTCCTCAACAGGGATGTAGATAGGGCATACGATCTGTTTGAGGAAATGAGTGAGAACTGAATGAATCACACATCCATGGATGCATTCAACCTGTCCCAACAACCCAAGTGAAATGCTAATGAGATCCAGGATTCTCATTCATTTGACATAGAATTGAATTGTAATAAGCCTGATAAGATGGACTTAGTTCCTAAAAGAATGGAAGAATGGATGTCTGGGAATTCAGGAAACACATCTACATCCACTAAATCCTAGAATTTGGGATTTCATTCCTCACGAGCTCCCACGGGGTAGGAGTTCATGAACCAACTTGAATCGGCTCAACCTATGAGCCAGGATTTCTCGGAACCTTATGGGTTCCAAACTGGGGCCTTTGATCCCAGTTTTTCTAATCCTTCCTTCTCTCCATCCTCATCCTATGAGGATGCCTATGAAGTGCAGGAGAATGCTAGGTCCAACTCGTATTCCAATACTTATAACTCGAGTTGGAGAAACCACCCTAACTTCTCCTGGAAAAGTTAGGGGCAGCAGACCCAAACACAACCCAACAACTATGCACCTCAAAGACCTATGGGTCAGGGTTAAGTATACACCCAGTTGTCCTCGAGACCAGTTACTTAGCCATATTGGAATGCCCAACAATCTGCAGGGAAGGCTGATTTAAACCGACAGATGGTGGAAATGCAAGGGTCCATGCTTCAACTTATGTAGCAAATGAAGACATCATTGGAAAACTTGCAATTCGGGTTTATTGCTAACACCCGACAACCTGGATCTCTACCATCCCAACCCGTACCCAACCCGCGTAATGTGAAAAATCAGGGCAATAGAGCCCAAGGGTATGGAAATCAAAGGGACCCATACGCGTATGCTCAAGTGGTTGAGCAGGGTTCCTCCTCTTCTTCTTCTTCTAGTTGCATGACCAACCAAGGCCCTCCAATCTTCACTAACCCACCTAAAGACCCGAACCCTTATGCCTCTGCAAACTCTGTCACCTTGAGAAGTGGAAAGCAGACCTAGGACCCTGAATTATCTTCTAGAAGCCAAAACCCTGGGGAGCTTGAGAGAGAGGAGGAGATTGAAGAAGATAATATGGCCTAGGGATCGGAAATTGAAAATGCCACTCACATCCTATTCCTTGAAGCCCTATTGAAAACCAAGAAGAAGAAAACCTTAGATAGCAACGAGGAGCTTCTGAATTTATTCAAGAGCATAGAGATCAATATTCTGATCCTCAATGCTATTAAGCACATCCTGGCTTACACTAAATTTTTGAAAGAACTATGTACTCAAAAGCATAAGCCGAGAGAGCCCACTACGAGGAAGGTGATTCTCTTTGAGCAGGCAAGTTCTGTCATCCTGCATCACCTTCCTCAAAAGAAGAAAGATCCTGGTGCCCCCATGATTTCATGCATTATTGGGGAATACACTTTTGATAGGGCATTATTGGATCTAGCTGCATCCATCAACCTAATCCCAACTTCTCTTTATGAAAGGTTTGGGTTAGGCAAACTTAGGCCAACCTCAGTAACGCTACAATTAGCAGACCGCTCGATCACCACACCGAAGGGCGTTATTGACAATGTAATCATCAAGGTCAAGGATTTCTATTTTCCCATTGATTTCTTAGTCCTTGACATGGATGTGCCTAATGATTTGAGGAACACACCCATCATTTTGGGGCACCTGTTCCTAGCTACCACCAAGGCCAACATAAACTGTGAGAGTGGTAGTATGGAAATTGCCTTTGGGGATAGGAAGCTAAATCTTGATATTGTTAAGGCAATAAGAGGATTTGAGGATTGTGGATTCATTAAGGAGCTCAAGGATCATGATGTTGAGACTTGTATGATGATCAGTGCACTTGAGGACTCCACCAGCTTTAGCGAACACAACCCACAACGCTCCGTGGCAGACCTGCCACATCCTGAAGAGGCCATTGATTTTGTTCATTCCCAGCCTCTTCTACTAGATCGTCCTGATGAATCTTCATCGGCGTCCTCCCTACCTTCTATAGTAAACCTACCTCAGATTGAATTGAAACCATTGCCTAAAAATTTGAAATACGAGTTCTTAGGACTTGAGAACATGCTCCCTATGATTATTAGTGCTGATTTGACTAAGGAGCAAGAATTGAGGTTGATTAAGGTCCTTAAGAACAATAAGGAGGCAATTGGTTGGACCATCCACGACCTTAGGGGGATCGAGCCATCTTATTATAATCACAGTATTTTTATGGAAGATGGATCCCACCCTTCTCGCAAAATGCAAAGGAGACTAAACTCGAATATGCGAGAAGTGGTCAAGAAGGAGATAATCAAGTGGCTCGATGCTAGAATTATTTACCCAATCTCGGATAATCCATGGGTTAGCCCCGTTCAAATTGTACCCAAGAAGGCGGGAATAAACGATACAACTAATGAGAAAGGGGAAACCTTCACCATTCATTCAGCTTCTGCTTGGAGAATCTGTATTGACTATAGGAAGCTGAACACAACCACCAAAAAGGATCACTTTCCCTTGCCATTCATCGATCAAATCCTAGAAAGGGTAGCTGGGCAAAAATACTTTTGCTTCCTAAACGATTATTCAGGATATAATCAAGTCCCTATCCATCCCGAAGACCAGGAAAAGATAACTTTCACATGTCCCTATGGAACCTTTGCATTTCATAGAATGTCGTTCTGGCCTTGCAATGCACTCGTGACTTTTCAATGGTGCATGCTGGCCATCTTTTCTAACATTGTGGGAGATTGTCTTGAGGTGTTCATGGATGATTTCTCTATTTTCGAAGATTCTTTTGAGTCCTACCTAGCTAACTTGGAATTGATCCTCCAGAGATGCATCAAGACACAACTGGTCCTTAGCTGGGAAAAGAGCCACTTTATGACTCGGGAAGGCATTGCTCTAGGTCATGTGGTCTCTAATCAGGGTATTGAGGTTGATAAGGCTAAGGTGGATGCTATCTCTAGACTTCATCCACCCACATCCATAAAAAAAGTCCACTCTTTCCTTGGGCATGTGGGATTTTATAGAATATTCATCAAGGACTTCTCGAAAATTGCTTGACCCTTGAGTAACCTTCTTCCCAAAGACACGCCATTCGAGTTCGATGAATCATGCCATAAGGCATTTGATTTGTTAAAAGCGACAGTCACCTGTGCCCTGGTGTTGCAACCACTAGTCTAGATAGCCCCATTTAAGATTATGGCTGATGCATCTGATTATGCCGTCGGGGCTGTCTTGGGTCAGAAGATTGAGAAAAAGCCCTCTGTCATTTACTACGCTAGCAAGACTCTGGACGAGGCCCAGAGGAACTACACCATTATTGAAAGAGAATTCAAGCTGTAGTTTTCACTTTAGAAAAATTCAGGGCTTATCTTTTAGGTTCTCATGTAATCATTTATATCGACCACTAAGCCTTGAAATATCTCTTAGCCAAAAAGGATGTGAAGCACTGGCTTATTCATTGGATTCTGTTACTTCAAGAATTTGATCTTGAAATCAGGGAAAAGCTGGGGCAAAAATGTAGTGGCAGATCACCTCTCGAGAATCCTAATTAATTCTCCTCATCCAGATATCCCTATTTTAGACACTTTTCTGGATGAGACTATCCTTACAATCTCAAGTATCCAAACCCCCTGGTTTGCAGATATCATTAATTATTTGGCTGTTGGTCAAATCCCCAAGGATTCGACCAAACAACAATAGGACAGACTTGTGTCTGAGGTCAAATATTATTTTTGAGACGATCCCGAACTATACCGCATCGGTGTAGACCAAATTATTCATCGGTGCATCCCAGAAATTGAGTTTCATAGTATACTTGAGTTCTTCCATACATCTACGTGTGGTGGATATTTTCTCGAAAAAAGGACGACAGCAAAAATCTTGCAATCTGGATTCTATTAGCTGTCATTATTTAAGGATGCCCAGGAATTCTGAAAGTCATGCACCCGATGCCAGACACTCAGGAACATGGCTAAGAGAGATATGATGCCCCTAAACCCAATACTTTCTGTCGAAATTTTTGACATTTGGGGCATCGACTTCATGAGACCTTTTCCTCCTTCATTTGGACACCAGTATATTCTGGTCACTGTTGATTACGTGTCCAAATGGATTGAGGCAATTCCCACTCGGACCAATGATCACAAGGTGGTCATCAATTTTGTGAAGAAAAATATCTTCAGTCAGTTTGGGATTCCTCGGGTGATTATCAGTGATGGTGGCACACATTTCGCTCATGGCCAATTTTGGAATTTACTGGGGGAATACGAGGTGAATCATCAAATTTCCACACCCTACCACCCTCAGACAAATGGACAGGCTGAGGTCTCCAATCGGGAGATCAAAAGCATTTTGCAGAAAACTGTAAGGTCTGATAGGAAGGATTGGACCCAAAAGCTAGATGATGCTCTTTGGGCCTATCGTATGACATACAACACACCTATCGGTATGTCTCCAATCCGTCTGGTGTTTTGTAAGGCATGTCACTTACCCATAGAGCTAGAACACCGGGCATTTTGGGCATCAGGAAATGCAATTTTGACCTAGAGTTGGCTGGGATGATCATGAAACTCCAACTATCTGAGTTGAAGGAGCTTAGAAATGATGCCTATGAAAATGCTAGAATCTATAAGGCAAGGACCAAAGCTCTCCATAACTAGATGATTTCACGTAAGATCTTTGAGCCAAACCCGAAGGTCTGGCTTTTCTATTCTCGACTAAAGCTCTTCCCCAGCAAGCTTAGGTCTAAGTGGGACAACCCATTCGTTATTGAGCATATTTTCCCTAATGGGGCCATCGAAATCTCTGACCCAAAGACGAGTAATTCCTTCAAGGTCAACGGACAGCATCTCAAACCCTTTGTTGACCATGTGCTCCCTGAACCCATCTCGGACAAAATTGCTCTTACCTTGCCCTAACCACCGCCGGCCGATCATCGCCTAACTGAAGGCACTAAACTCAACACGTGTAAAGACTATTTTGAGTTGACCAGAATCTCATGGAAACCAGGTCCTATTCTTCCACTTCTACTCTCCTGCATGCTTTCATTTTTAATAATGAGGACATTACATTAGCTAAGCATGGGGGGTGGATATATCTTATGAAATAATCTCTTTATCAGTTATAGCAGTAATTTCCTGTTATTCTCAAAACAAAAAAAGAGGAGATGAGAACTTAGGCATTAGGAGTTGCAAACTTTAGGAATTGATACTTTGCGACCTGAATACTTAGACTCTTCAGGTCTTCGGGCTTAACTAGCCTGGGTGTCCACTTGAATGAGGACTTAGTCTCGAGTCCTCACCAAGTAATTCTATTTTAAATTGGTCAATAAATTGGGGTGATAAATATACGACTTATCAACCTGCCATTTGATTTAAGGGGACTTTAAGCTTAAGCATCTACACACTGTTTGCAATGACTCACTTTTCGGCGGTTTCTTCGAAAATTGGGTAGCTAATGAACTATCTAGGTTGGTATGCCTGGCAAGTTGTCGGTGGTAACAGCTCATCGATCGATTATCCAGCTCCCAGCAACAAGACCATTTTCTTTGTACTGCCTTTAGGTAAATCTCATTTCAGAGAAGCCACCTACTTTCAAAAAAAATAAAAATAAAAGAAAAAGGAGAAAATAAAAAATAAACAAATAAAACCACACTTCACTGCACGAGTATGGCTGAAAAGTTGCTGTGGGTAACATCCCATTGGCCAGTTATCTAGAGCCCAGCTCACAAAAATGCACAATAATTCCCAAAACACCTAGGGAAGAAGCGGGGAAGTAGAATAAACCAGGGAGATATACACTGGGTTCGCCCTTGTGTTGACCCCATAAATAAAAGTAAGGAGAAAGCTACCGTTCAAAAAGATAAACCTTTAGGCAAGGTCACCTAGGGTCGTAGAAACCCAAAGTCCGTTTTAATGGTTGCCTAGTGAGTCTTTCACTCTTTTCACTAGATACTTAGCACTTAGAGTCCTTCTCGAGTCTTGGGCAGGTTAGGTAGTCGTAAAAAGTTATCCTGAAACTCTCAAACTCCAAAAGTAAAAAAAGAATTAGAAAGAAGAAAATTTCAAATAAAGCGAGGGCTTGGGCGATCTACATTCTGGTAGACACCCGAGCACTGTTGAGTTGTTGTAATTAGGTCTTGGGGTTGAGATTTTCTAAACCAATCAACAAATTTTGCCTAAGTAATCAAATCCTGATTCTACTTTTATACATAGCATTTAGGTTAATTTTGCTGGGGACTAGCAAAAAGTAAGCATGTGGGTATGATAAACACACATGAATTCATAATAAAATGCTTATTTATGATAGTTCCTAGGCTTAGCATCGCATATCATGTTATAAATACTACATAACATCCATTGCATGGCATTTAAGATAGTTGTATATTATGTACATTATTTCTTCCATTTTCTATGGCTGGAGGTAGTGCGACATCTTTACGGGTTTCGGATGAAGAATTTGACCGTACGGATGAATCCAAAGCAACAATCATAGTTTGTCAACGCAAAAATCACCCCAATCAGAGCTCTGTAGCACTTTCTACAAGAAAAAGAAGATAAACAGCTTAGATGGTGCCACGTGGCCCCATCTAGGCCACCACATCTGAGCCATCAAGCCCCAAGCTCACTGCAAGAAGCAATCCTAGCTGTTGGATATCAATCCAACAGTTGAGATGAGTGCTCCATCGGCTGGCTCTTCCCTCCAAAGTGTATCAGCAAAGGCCTCATCTCGACCGTTGGACCTTCATCCAACGGTTGATACGTGCGACCGCATCATCCTCCACGTGACAATCCATCTTCTTGGCGAAATGATGAGGTGGCCACTTTGCAAAGCGATGGCGTAGGTTCGAATTGCAATCCATCCCTGCCTACTACAGTACTGGATGCAATAGGATCGCTCGATCTTGATCGAGTGGTCGAGAGTCCTCACGCCCCATTTGACACCACCCTCTGACGCAAGGGCGCACGCTAAATCGCACGCGTGCCATCTGAAGCATGCATTTAAGAAGACCAGGAGCCATGCCTGGTGTCCGATCCTCGCAATCGCACGAGGTGCGAGCGATTCAAATTAATGAGGCACGATCTGCGAGTGAGTCAGTTATGCGATCCTTCATCCAACGGCTGGCAACGCATGTGCCAGTGGTGTGGAGTTCAAATGCGAGCGAACGCACTCTTCCACTTCGCGATCTCAGCCATCCATGCCCTATCCAACGACGAATGATAGTCATGCCCTACACCAGCTGCAGCCGAGCTTCCAAGCACTAGCCAAGGCGCGTGAATGCTGCAGCAATGTCTCCAGCGGATCTTTAGCGATGTCTTAAATGTCACTAAAGGCATGTGTACGCAAACCACCTCCATTCCACCACTATATAAACACCCCTACACCCCCCATTCCTCTTCATCTCTACCTACTCTACTCCCACCTACTCTTAAGCTCTAGTAGCCTACCAATGCTCTATTAGAGCTTACTCTCAAGCTCTAAGGGCCTTTTATTAGTGTAATGATCCTTTGCCCCACCAAACATTCATCCTTCATCCCAACACCTTCATAAGAAGCCTTGGAGTCATCCTCCCACCTCCATTCCGATAAAAGATCACCTCCGTCTCCTCACCTCCATTCTAGAGCCTCAGTGAAGCATTCCTCTACCCGGTATCCTCCTGCATCTCACCTCCATCATCCTGTATGTCACCTCCTTCATCCAAGCATCTACCAAGCACCATCGTCTCATCGAATAGCCGATTCAGGAGATTTCTTCTTACCTTTATCACTTTTATGCTTTCATAGATCATTGTAATAAACATTTGTGTGATACATCATAGTTATTTCATCTCTCTTGTGAACTTATCTTGCTTGTCTTTTTATTTCAAAAACACAAAAAAATAACAAAACCTCAAAATACCGAAAAGAAATAAAATGAAGCGTGGTTTTCAACCAAAGTAAATGTCGCCTCCCTATGCTTGACATAGGACACCCCTAGAGTTTCAGTTATAAATTTAATCTGATAGATGCGTTTTGCGAGCTATGACAACAGGTTCTCCAAATCACAATTTTAATTTGCGAAACACAACTCATCAGGGTGCAATGAAGCTAAGGGAGAATTGATGATGGCGGATTTGCACGCGTAAAGGGTTCAGGTTTGGAAAACTCGTCGTCGTAGTTCAATTCACGAGAAAATCCATCGATTAGATAAAATTTATAACCGAAACTCAAAAGTGAGTCCCGATTCGAACACGGGGAGGCGAACGTTTGATTTTTGAAATCCACGTTTCGCTTTATTTATTTTTTTGTCATTTTTATCTTTCTTTATTTTTTTGGTATTTTAACAAGGAAAGAGATTAGGTTGATGAATTCTAGCTAATCTACTTGCAAAATAAAGAGAGAGATAATGACAGAGAGAGAAACAATCATGTATTTTTATAATCAAATGTTTATTGCAACAAGGAAAGTGGGAAAACTATATTACAAAAGCAGTAAAGATAGAGATAGGTGGGGAAAACTATATTACGAAAGCAGTAAAGATTGAGATAGGTGAGAGAAATCCCCCTCGATAGTCGCTTGGAGGATGACTCGCTGTAACGTCTCCTGGAGGAAGGTGTGTTAATGCAAATTCGTCATTGTTTTAAGAAATGCTTAAATTTATAACTCAAAAAAGTCCGAGATCATTCGCAGCGAGCAATAATGGCAATTCAATCCACTAATCACAAATATATTCAGAAATATGAACAAAATCTTGCTCAGAATGAAATAAAATAATATATCAATAGAATCAAATGTCAGAGTGTAAAAAGATGTGGTTAAAATGGTGATTTAAATCACCAAATTAACCCAAGAATATTAACCCACAAATATCTCAAATATATGAATAGTTTTTTCAACTCAAATGCCACGTTAGTAAGTAATCAAATGTTTCCATAGTGGCTTTAATCTTTCAAGGACTCAGAACTCAGACAATAGAATCCAATGTTAGATGGCTTAAGTATAAGCCGCTATAGCAACCTCAAGAAACTCAAGGGTCTCTTGCCTTCTTTCTTTCAAACCTTATGAGAGAGACTCAGCAACGGAGCACCACAGAGGCGGAGGCTTCTCAATTTTGACTAAGTGTCGAGAGATAGGGAGGCAGTGCAAAACCCCCCCCTCCTCTCTCTATTTCATTCTCTTCCTTCTCTCTCAGATACCCAATTGATCATGTAACTGAGCGAGTATTCGGATCTGGACAGGGGACCAGGGCTGCCGGGAGTAGTGGTAGCCGAGGTGTGAGAGCATTCACTGAGGGACCCGACCCCTCGTGATTGGGCGAGGGGTGTAAGGAAGAAATTCCTTTTATCTCACGTCACAGGCACCTGAAGTAACGATGTGGGACTATCTTTCCCATGTCTTCTCAACGTAGCAGCAAATGAAGGGGCTTCCAATTGTAGTCGAAGGCATGCTCGTGGCGTGGAATTGAGGATCTGGGAGGATGCCTGGGATCCACCTGAGAAGCCTGGGACTGAAATCTGGAGCAGATGTGGTCGAAGGATTGAAGGCATAGTCGGAGGAGTCAGGGCGGTGGCAGTGCTCCGATGGAATACCTAAAAGCACTAGAATACCTCACAGCCAAGTCAAACAGGTTCAGAAGAATTGTCAAAGTGTGGCGAGTGTAGAGGTGTCAGTTGTGCGTTGTGTAGGTGTGTGTGTGAACGTGGTAAAGACGGAGAAGGTCAGAGTTCATGGAGGTGTTCGGTGGAGAGCTAGTGCAAGTAATCCCCTCAATTTCTTGAGGGGTTTTGCTCGCGTGGATGAGGCGGAGCTTTTGGGACCAGTGGAAGGTGGTTTGGTGGAGTGAAGTAGATGCACGACCATGCTGGAGGTATGCTAGCAGTGGGGAAGACGAAGGAGGCTCAGGTGCTGTAGCGGTCGAAATTGAGTTGTGGCGGTACGGTGATGAAGAGTGATAAACGCCAGTTTATCATCATTCTTATGCATTAAAACTAACCTAGCTCTTAGGATTCTACTCCACAAACGGGTTTTTGGGCTGCATTTAGGCATAAATTAGGATAGGCACGCATTGCATTTTTATTGTCCTTTTAATATGTTTTTGTGAGTGTTAGGGATGTACAGATGCACAGATCCCTAAAACCCTAGCACTCAAGAAGGCAAATGGTGAAGGAGAGGCCCAGACTAGCTGGAACTCAGCTTGATCCAGCTCACCACAGCTGGAACCTAGCTTACTTGAACTAGGGTTAGCTCATCCCAGCTCCATTCAGCTAATCTCAGCTGGATGGCAGCTCAAGAGAGTTCACCTTAGCTCACCCTAGCTCAAGTCAGCTCAGATCTAGCTCAACTTAGCTGAGTCTAGCTCATCTCAGCTCCTACTAGTCCACAGGGAGCTCTAGCTAGCTCAGCTAAGTTGATAGGAGTTCACCC
The DNA here is from genome assembly GCA_037157565.1 of Thalassia testudinum. NCBI lineage: Eukaryota > Viridiplantae > Streptophyta > Magnoliopsida > Alismatales > Hydrocharitaceae > Thalassia > Thalassia testudinum. The sequence goes on from JAZHRO010000014.1 coordinate 20,725,091, forward strand.
CAGCTCAGATCCAGCTACATCCAGCTTCACTCAGCTCCGGCCAGCTAAAGAAGAACTCATCCCAGCTCAGGAAGCTCAAGTCTAGCTCCCGGGGACTCAGCTTAGCTCAACTCAGTTGAGCTAAAGCTACCTTAGCTGCCTCAACCAGCTTGATTCTCCCCGGGAGCACCAGACCTAGCTCACCTCAGCTCATTTTGGTAGAAGCTAGCTCACTTTAGCTTGGCTTAGCAACTAGCAAAGAACTAGCAAGCTAAGCCAGCTAGAGTAGCCCCATGCCAGCCTCTTCAGCAACAGCCAGCTCCAGCTCCAGCTCCAGACTTCTCCTCCTCAACTCCTTCCTCCAAACCCTAGCTCCAACACCTTCTCCTCTACTCCACCCTTAGCTAAGCTAGCTTAGCTTAGCTCTGCTTAGCTTAGCTTAGCTATGCTCCAACTTCCTTGGCTTATACCACCCCAAAAACCCACCTACCAACTCCACCCAACTAGCTCCACCTAAGCTCCACATAAGCTAACCTACTTGGCACCAACCTAACCTACCCACCACCTCCAAAAGACACCTAAAAGTGGCACCAAAAACTACCCATAACCACCCCTTAATGGCGCCACTTTTCCCTCCAAAATCCCCCCTCATCTCCACCACACAATCCCCCTTGAACCCATCTCCACCATCCACCTAATCCCCCTTCTAGAAGACCCCATGTTGGCACCAACATGGGGGTGTCTCTCCACCACCAAAAGACACCAACACCACCATAACCACCCCCTTTAACACCCCTTGGGTTGGCGCCAACTCACCCTAGCCATAGGATCACCAACCACCCTCATCCTTCCATCCTAGCCCTCCATTTCAAGGGGCACCTTAACCCCCCATCCTACCCTATAAAAAGACCACTACCCACCACCATTCAAGTCATCCTTGGCTAGCAATTTCACTCTCATATTCCACCAAGAAGCCCACGTCCAAGAGAGAAGAAGAAGAAGATTAAGGGGATATTCTGTCCCCTTGGTGCCTTCCCCTCTTCCCTTCTCTCTTGGGTCACGCCAGCCAAAGGAGAAGCCAGGCAAGGAAGATCTTGGAGGAGATCTTGAAGGTGGTCACGCCACCTTGGAGGAGTTTTTGAGGGTGGTGCACGCCCACCCCTTTGGAGAGAGCATTAAAGGTGGTAGCTTCCACCTTGGAGGAGCTCTTAAGGAAGGAGGAGAAGGAAGCCCTCTTTTCAAGCCAAGGAGTAGCTAGGCTTGGAGCAAGAAGACAACCTTCTTCACCATTGTTACAAGAGGATTTGTGTTTCTTTTCTTGCTTTTAGATTGTTTAATTCTAGTAGAAGCATTCCTCTACTTGTCCTTGAAAAGAACACTCATTCTACTCAATCAAAATTGCCTTCTTTTAGCTTTTTATTGCAGTTGTTTGTTTTGGTTCTAGCACTTGTTTCACCTCTTCTTCCTAATTACCCTAGGCCTCCACTTGCCCAGAGTGAGCTTAGGAAGAAGATATTTCTATCTTTTAGATTTTAGTTAATCATTTGTAGGTGTTAGTTCTTTTAGCTACAATCTACAGTTTGCCCTCGTCTTTTCAAAATATAAAAAAATTACATATTGAAAAATATCAAAATGAAAGTTGAGATTTATCTGTAAGCAAGAGGATTAATTTTGCAATTTTTGCCTCCTTGGACGACCCTACATACTCCCCTATCTAGGATATAAATTTAAAAGCGAAAGCGGATTTACGCGTTGCAACGACACTAAATTGCCTAATTAACAAATCGCGTAAAATCGCTATCACTTTTTGGCGCCGTTGCCAGGGAAGCACGGCTTTGCATTAATTAATTTTCTCTTGCTTGAAGTAGACCTCATCCCCTTCTCTTTCTTTCTTTTGTGTGTGCAGGAACTACAGCGGGAAGGTGGGAATCTGGAAGCGAGAGCTCAAAAATCCTTTTCTTCCCACGAAAATTCAGGTTGGTTCCCCTTTCTTGTCACATTTAGGTTAAAAAACTACCAAAATACACTAAACTTGGCTTTCAGGACCCTAAACACTTTAATTAAGTGGAGTGGTGCATTATAAAATCCATTGTTTGCTTGTATGCTTCTTTAGCACCATTCCATTGCAAGTATTGGTGTTCTCTTTTTCGTGTCCAGATTTCTATCTAGAGTTGAAAAATCGATTCCTAACACCACAGGCCTTTGAAAATCATAAAATTTCATAAAGTGATTCCCAATTAAGTTAGGAACATCTGTTCCAAATTTCAGAACAATTGGATTTGTATCTAATTTTTAAAAATTCGTGGACTGCAGAGGGCTCACACCCTCTAATATTCCTATTTTGCTACTGTCTATGAATTTTCAAAATTTTTATACTCATCCAATTTTTGTGATATTTAGCTTGCTGGAATCCTTTTGAAATTTTACACATCATATAAAATCAAAAAAATTTTCTGAGGTCGGTGGTAATATTGAAAAGTCCACAATACCCACGGGTATCATTTCTAGACTTTGACACCAGTACAATTAAAAATTCAAAAAAATTATCAAACAAATGCCTAAAATCCTAAAAAAATCTTTTCTGGAATCTTTGTTTGATTTTATTCAAAGTAGTGGTGTTATTTGACTTTTTTAGACCACTACTTAATTCAGAAAGCCAAAAATCAATTCACTGATAGTAATTTTCTGTCTTAGGGATAATTGGCTTAGGGTTTCTTTCTTTCTCTTTAGAGACGCAATTAAAAGGAAATTAACCATCACACATACAACTTGTCTTCCCTTTGATTGTGAACTTTCAAACTTGTTTGAAAACTTAATGAGAAAAACCCTAAAACTCATTTAATTAAATCAAATCCTAAAAGACAAAAATATAAAAAAATTCTGTGACAACTTGATTTTCATTGGAGCCACTCTCCAATTCTTGTACACAAAAAAAAAAAAATCAAATAACAGGGCAACAACCCAATAAACGCCCTCCACATTCCGTGTGCACTATAGCATCCTAGACTTAATTAAAATTTGTAGCAACTTGACCCCTAAGGCTTTATCAACTTAGGCTTGCTATCTAGGTCTTAAGTTTTCTTTAGTTAGTACCAATTCTGTCATCTGTATCTGGTGTTCAGGCTGAGGGGCCGTGTCAAACGACCAGGCACGGGTTTGTACAAGCACCTGAGGTTTTCCCTGGGAAACGTTTGGGCCAAAACCTCCCCTTAATCAACTTGGCTAGATTTGTTGACAGAACGGGTATTCACTATTGACTACTTATTTCCTATATAGACCAAGTCTTAGGTTATTAGGGAGTCACATTTAAGTTAGGTCTAGTTTTGTTTGTTTGATTTGCACACTTTCTCTCATCTCTATCTCTTCTCCTCCCCTCCAAGTCTTCCAAGTAGTGCATGCACGGGCGACGATCCCAAAAGCCACACCTCGAAGGACCATCTGATTTCGCCCCCCGCAGCAAGAAATCATTGTTTTATTCCCCCTCATCTTCTAAAAAAATGGAAAACCCAGGAAGCCGTCAAAAAAATTTTGCTTCCACTTCTAACCCGTCAGTCGACCCACAAGCTGACTCCACCCTCCCTCACCTTCTGAACTTGGAGCAACCAGAAATACCAGGTGGCCCTCTAATTATAACCCATAATACAAATCCCTTTGCATTAATGGTCGACCATTTGGCTCGACTACAACAAAATCAAGAAGATCTAGCTAGGACTGTCACGAACCTAGCTAATCAAGGACAAAATCCACCACCCTGCCAACAGCCTGTCGTTCCTCTTAAGGATTTCTATGATCCTTCCAATTATGAGAAAAGACCAGGGGTGGTCATACCACAAGGGGATTTCGAAATCAAACCCGCCATTCTAAACCTTATCAAGCATTTTCATGGTCTTCCAAGAGAGGACCCTTTTTGTCATCTCAAGGAATTAACTGACCTCGCTCAAACCACTCGTTCCCACAATGTGCAGGAAGACATGTGGTTAATGAGACTCTTTCCTCTCTCTCTTAAAGACAAAGCATCACATTGGTTTAGAACAGTTGGGCGTCCTATTACCACCTGGCCCCAATTAAAAAGTGCTTTTCTTAAAAAAAGTTTTTCGATCGGTCGAACAAATGCATTAAGAAGATCTATAACGACCTTTCAACAAAAAATTGGTGAACCCCTCCACGAAGCCTAGGAAAGATTTCAGGAACTTCTAAGAAGTTGTCCTCACCATGAAATTCCACAATGGCAGCTAGTGCAGATCTTCTATCACGGATTAGAAGATCAATTAAAACGATTTGTGGATGCCTCATGTGGGGGCAATTTTCTTAACAAAGACGCCGAAAGTGCCTATCTTATCTTTGAAGAAATGAGTGAAAACTCAATTAACATGACTTCAATGGACACTTTTGGCAGATCACAAAACCCCAGACACGGAGTCCATGAAATTGACTCCAAAACCACCTCTGTTCCAGTCACACAAGATGATTTATATATGTTAGCTCAACGACTGGACCAGATGCAAATTCACCAAAATAAAATGGAAGAAAAGCTCACAAACAAACAAGCTCCACACGTCCACTCTCCACACACTAACCCCCCACACATTCTCCGAAGAGAAAATCTACATAATATCGATGCCACATCTGCTGGCCAGCAAATTCCGGTTGATTTCCTACAAGATTTAGCTGGGAATTTTGACCAAAATATTTTTGATTCCACCTCGGAAAATATTTATGCTCTCCAGGAGCAATTTAGAAGCCCCTCCAACACTTCCAATCAAAATTGGAGGACTAACCCGAATCACTCCTGGAAAAACCCGAATCCGATTCCTTTTCCCAAACAAAACTATTTTGGGAATTATGGGCAACCTTTGTATCAACCTAGACCATCCCAGGATGATATTAATAATCAGGTCATGAAAACTCTGCAAGGAATGCAGACTGAAATGACAGAAGTAACCCGCATGATTACTAATTTACAACACCAAGTTAAGGTTACTCCTTATCATCGACCTATTGGGAATTTACCATCCCAACCCATGCCCAACCCAAACAATCAAAGGAATCAATTTCAAGGTGGATATCACAGTCAACCTATTCAGCCAGCACCTCGGCATCCGCCGGGTTTCAATAACAGCCAGGCCCCCCGTCCTCATCCTAGAAACAACCAGACTGCAAATGCAGTTACCTTGAGGAATGGGAAAACCACTCACAATACCCTGCCTGTTAAAGAAACCCGCTCTAATGACACACAGATTAACTCTTCCCCTCCTATTGTTCAGGAACCAATTCATGCAAAATAGGGCAACCCTGTCCCATTTCCACAAGCCCTCCACTCTTCAAAAAAGAAAAAGATAAAATCCGAGCCCACTGAGAAGGAATTAATGGATTTATTTAGGCAAGTAGAAATTAATATCCCTATCCTAGATGCCATTAAGTATATCCCTGCCTATGCAAAATTCCTAAAAGATTTATGTACTCCAAAAAGGCAGCCCAAGAATTTAGGAAAGGTAATTCTTCCAGAGACAGTCAGCTCAGTTGTGCAGAGCCAACTGCCTCTTAAGAGAAAAGATCCCGGTGCCCCCCTAATCCAAGTTATCATTAATGATACCTCATTTGATCGTGCTCTGTTGGATCTTGGTGCCTCAATTAATCTTATCCCCACAGTTATTTTTGAGGAATTTAAGATCAGTGAATTGAAGCCTGTTGAGGTTACTCTCCAATTAGCCGACCGATCTACGATTAAACCAAGGGGAATTGTTAAAGATGTTCTTGTCCGGGTCAAAGATTGTCTATTCGCAGTAGACTTTTTAGTCCTGGACATAGAGGTACCTGAAGCACTTAAGTTTGCCCCCATTATTCTTGGAAGACCATTCTTAGCCACCGCCCGCGCCAATATTGATTGTGATTCTGGAAAGATGAAGATCATGTGTGGCGGTGAATCTGTAACCCTAGACATTTTTCAAGCCTCTAGGCGGTTTCAGGAACTAGATTTCTTTGATGATTCGGATTCAAAAATAGAAAACATTGTGGAGGAAACATTGCAGATTTCCCAATTAGGTTCCTGTTTTGCTGTAAATACGGTTCCTGAACAATCTACTTTTTCTCACCCTTCCACCTCAACCACACGACCAACTAACATTCTAGCTGACCCTTTCACTCTCACCTCACCTCTAACCCACAAAGCAGAAACTCTTTCGGAACCGGGCCTACAATTGGAATTAAAACCTTTGCCCGATTCCCTTAAATATGTCTTCCTGGGTCCAAATCAAACCCTGCCCCTGATTATAAATTCTGGACTCACCGAGGCACAAGAGCACAAACTTCTCCAGGTTTTGAGTAAATATCGAAAAGCTATTGGCTGGACCCTTTCTGATCTTAAAGGCATTCATCCGTCCTATTGTACGCATCATATATATTTAGAGGACGATTCTCGCCCCTCCCGCCAACCACAACGGCGCTTGAATCCTAGTATGCAGGAGGTGGTAGAAAAGGAGATTATTAAGTGGCTGGATGCTGATATCATCTACCCCATTTCTGACAGCTCCTGGGTTAGTCCAACTCAAGTTGTCCCCAAAAAGGTTGGACTAACAGTTGTCACCAATGAAAATGGGGAAACTATAGCCACTAGAACCGCTTCTTCTTGGCGCGTGTGTATAGATTACCGAAAATTAAACACCGCCACCAAGAAGGATCATTTCCTGCTCCCTTTTATTGATCAAATCTTGGAGCGGTTAGTCGGATGGGAATTTTACTATTTTTTGGACGGTTATTATGGCTATAATAAAGTGGCGGTTCATCCTGAGGACCAGGACAAAACAACTGTCACCTGCCCCTTTGGAACCTTTGCTTTTCAAAGAATGCCCTTTGGTCTTTGCAATGCACCTACGACTTTTCAAAGGTGCATGCTTGCAATTTTTTCAGACCTGGTAGGTGAATGTTTAGAAGTTTTTATGGATGACTTCTCTATTTTTGGGGATTCTTTTGACCACTGCCTCAAAAATCTTGAAAGAACCCTCCAAAAGTGCATAGAAGTTAATCTAGTCCTCAGCTGGGAAAAAAGTCATTTCATGGTCCAAGAAGGTATTGTCTTGGGCCATGTTATTTCTAAACAAGGAATCGCGTTAGATAAAGCAAAAATAGATGCTATATCTAAGCTCCCACCGCCCACTACTGTCAAACAAATCGGATCCTTTTTGGGTCATGTGGGTTTCTACCGTCGATTCATACAAAACTTTTCCCAAATCTCCAAGCCTTTAAGTCAGCTTCTCACTAAAGACCAGCCATTTGATTTTAATAATAAGTGCCTGGAGAGTTTTTTGAGGTTGAAGAAAGAGGTTACGGAGGCGCCAATATTGCAGGGACCTGATTGGAATAGTCCCTTTGAATTAATGATAGATGCCTCAGATTTTGTTGTAGGGGCCGTTCTAGGGCAAAGAATTGGCAAGAAGTCCGTTGTGATCTATTATGCTAGCAAAACCCTTGATGATGCACAACGGAATTACACGGTTACTGAAAAGGAACTTCTTGCCATTGTATTTGCCTTAGAAAAATTTAGATCTTATCTGTTGGGGTCACGTGTCATTGTTTATACAGACCACTCAGCAATTAAATATTTGCTGACAAAGAAAGATGCAAAACCCCACCTTATCCGTTGGATTATGCTGCTCCAGGAATTTGACCTGGAAATCAAGGATAAGGCGGGATTGCACAATGTAGTGGCCGACCATCTCTCTCGTCTTATGACGAATGACATAATGACACTGCCATATCAGTTCCCTGATGAAAGTATTTTAGCTGCTACAACCCTCCCTTGGTTTGCACCCATCGCAAACTACTTAGCAACAGAACAAATCCCCGCTGATTGGCCAAAAACAAAATGGGATAAGTTCTTTGCTGATATTAAATATTATTTTTGGGAGGAGACGACCTTTCCCACATTTGTGCCAATCAGGTCATTCGACGATGTGTCCCCGATTCTGAAATCCATGATATCTTAACACATTGTCACTCAATGGCCTGTGGCGAACATTTTTCGGGCAAGAAAACTGCAGCTAAAATCCTTAATGCGGGATTTTATTGGCCCAGCTTGCACAAAGATGCTCCTGACTTCGTTCGGTCCTGTGTGCGTTGCCAGAGCATCGGCAACATGACTCGAAAGGATATGATGCCCCTTAATCCTATTTTAGAAGTTGAAATTTTCGATATTTGGGGCATCGACTTCATGGGACCGTTCATCAACTCTGGTGGGTATTTGTATATATTAGTCGCAGTCGACTATGTTTCTAAATGGATAGAAGCAATACCCACCAGCACTAGTGATCACCGTGTGGTTGTCGAATTTCTTAAGAAAAATATTTTCTCAAGATTCATCATACCAAAAGCCATTATCAATGAAGGAGGCTCACATTTCACCCACTCACAATTCCGTCACCTCCTATCTAAATATGGGGTTAATCATAAAATTTCCACACCATATCACCCCCAAACTAATGGCCAGGCTGAAGTTTCTAATCGGGAAATTAAAAATATTTTACAAAAGACAGTTAGGCCCGACCGTAAAGATTGGTCCACCAAATTGGACGACGCTTTATGGGCCTACCGTACCGCTTTTAAAACTCCGTTTGGCATGTCTCCCTTCCGTCTGATTTTTGGGAAGGCATGCCATCTCCCGGTAGAGTTAGAACATAGGGCTTTTGGGCAATAAAACAACTCAATATGGATTTATCTGACACCGGTAACCATAGAAAATTATAATTAACTGAATTGGAAGAATTACGTAATTTTTCCTATGAAAATGCAAGGATTTATAAAGACCGAACAAAGAAATTTCACGATAAATATATTGTTCGGAAACACTTTGACGTTAATCAACATGTTTGGCTTTTCGATGCGAGATTACATCTTTTTCCTGGCAAATTAAAATCTAAATGGACCGGCCCCTTTATTGTCCATAAAACATATCCATACGGTGCTGTTGACCTTTGTGATCCAAAAACTAATTCGACATTTCAAGTCAATGGCTAGCGTTTAAAGCCCTATTTTGATCATATGCCTAGAATTCCATCTGAATCTTTTAATTTTACTGAGCCAGCCACCCTTGATCACTAGTGCACATCACGCTCGGCTGAATGGTGTAAAAGATAGCACTGGATGGGAGGTAACCCATCAATTTTTTTTCTTGCTTTCCTTTTTTCTTCTTCCAGGTTTTGTTCATCCTAAACCCGACCGTTCTTCACTAAGGTGATCCCTTTTCCCTCCTAATGCATGAGGACATGGCATTTCTTAAGCATGGGGGGGTGTTTTTAAATTTTTACGATCGATTTAGGATGTTCAAAACCTAAAAACATACAATTTTCTTTATTTCCTGCTTGCATACCCAAAAAAATAAAAATGTTGAAAACTTTTTGAGGAAAAATTTTGAAATCGGGACTAAGGTCGAAAAATTCACTTTTGGTACAATGGGATTTAATCTTTAACAAACTAGGGATAAGGATATGGATCTGATCATTAGAATTCCAAGGTCTATTTTAGACTAGATCAGATATCCTTCTCTAAAATTCCACCTGAACTCATGATAGTTCAGATGACTTGATCCTATTTTGTAATACGGAAAGTATTTGACTTAGTTTCTGATTCAAAAACTTGCGTATCTTAAGAAACTTCTTATGTCTATTTTCACACATAAGCCAACACTTAAAAATAATTAAAAAATTTTTTTGAAAAACTCCTGTGTTTGGATTTAGTAAAAGTCTGAAGCAAATCATTGGTTTGAGTTCCAACCCCCGAGAAGGAAAATACCTTCTTTGAGGACGCGATGTCAACATGTTACCGCCTCGGCGCTGCTCTATATCTATATTTCATATCTTTAGACAGAGCATTAAAGCACATTTTAGCAGCTCGTGTCTTGGACGGTGCTCTACCTATAGCGTCGAAGCAAGAGCTTGAGTTTGCTTGGAGCGCCCCTTTTCACCGCATCGTGTTTTGGGGTTGTGAGCTCCTGGGTGGTGTCATGGACAGTGCTATCCCAAAGTACTGGTGCCAGAGCCCCCTCGAGGAATGGTAACGGGAATGATGATCCCAACACATCTGTTGTAAGACTAAGCTAAAAATAAGCATGGGGGAGAAAAGTAATAATAATAATAATAACACGTCCTTATAAATGTTGGCTTTTCACAAGCACAGACATAAGGTTTTAAAGGATTTTGCAAGTTGCGAATCAGATTCACGAGCCATAAAAATCCTAAAAACAAACATTTCAAGTCATCTGAATTAACAAGGGGTTAATTTGTGAATTTTCTGGAGGATATATTGATCCCGTTCTATCTAATGGTTGAATCCAAAAATAAATCCCGATGTTGATCTTTAACAAATCCCGTACCTCCTGTGTTTTAATCTACCAAGGTCACTTAATCACTTTTTCTCCTCAAAAGTAAAAAAAAAATAGATTTCCCAAAAATTCTGTTTTCCAAAAAATTAAAGTTTTGCTAAGAGACTAGCAGAAGATAAGCATGGGGGTGTGATAAATGCCAGTTTATCATCATTCTTATGCATTAAAACTAACCTAGCTCTTAGGATTTTACTCCGCAAACGGGTTTTTGGGCAACATTTAGGCATAAATTAGGATAGGCATGCATTGCATTTTTATTGTCCTTTTAATATGTTTTTGTGAGTGTTAGGGATGTACAGATGCACAGATCCCTAAAACCCTAGCACTCAAGAAGGCAAATGGTGAAGGAGAGGCCCAGACTAGCTGGAACTCAGCTTGATCCAGCTCACCACAGCTGGAACCTAGCTTACTTGAACTAGGGTTAGCTCATCCCAGCTCCATTCAGCTAATCTCAGCTGGATGGCAGCTCAAGAGAGTTCACCTTAGCTCACCCTAGCTCAAGTTAGCTCAGATCTAGCTCAACTTAGCTGAGTCTAGCTCATCTCAGCTCCTACTAGTCCACAGGGAGCTCTAGCTAGCTCAGCTAAGTTGACAGGAGTTCACCCCAGCTCAGATCCAGCTACATCCAGCTCCACTGAGCTCCAGCCAGCTGAAGAAGAACTAATCCCAGCTCAGGAAGCTCAAGTCCAGCTCCCGGGGACTCAGCTTAGCTCAACTCAGTTGAGCTAAAGCTACCTTAGCTGCCTCAACCAACTTGATTCTCCCCGGGAGCACCAGACCTAGCTCACCTCAGCTCATTTTGGTAGAAGCTAGATCACTTTAGCTTGGCTTAGCAACTAGCAAAGAACTAGCAAGCTAAGCCAGCTAGAGTAGCCCCATGCCAGCCTCTTCAGCAGCAGCCAGCTCCAGCTCCAGCTCCAGACTTCTCCTCCTCAACTCCTTCCTCCAAACCCTAGCTCCAACACCTTCTCCTCTACTCCACCTTTAGCTAAGCTAGCTTAGCTTAGCTCTGCTTAGCTTAGCTTAGCTATGCTCCAACTTCCTTGGCTTATACCACCCCAAAAACCCACCTACCAACTCCACCCAACTAGCTCCACCTAAGCTCCACATAAGCTAACCTACTTGGCACCAACCTAACCTACCCACAACCTCCAAAAGACACCTAAAAGTGGCACCAAAAACTACCCATAACCACCCCTTAATGGCGCCACTTTTCCCTCTAAAATCCCCCCTCATCTCCACCACACAATCCCCCTTGAACCCATCTCCACCATCCACCTAATCCCCCTTCTAGAAGACCCCATGTTGGCGCCAACATGGGGGTGTCTCTCCACCACCAAAAGACACCAACACCACCATAACCACCCCCTTTAACACCCCTTGGGTTGGCTCCAACTCACCCTAGCCATAGGATCACCAACCACCCTCATCCTTCCATCCTAGCCCTCCATTTCAAGGGGCACCTTAACCCACCATCCTACCCTATAAAAAGACCACTACCCACCACCATTCAAGTCATCCTTGGCTAGCAATTTCACTCTCATATTCACCAAGAAGCCCACGTCCAAGAGAGAAGAAGAAGAAGAAGAAGATTAAGGGGATATTCTGTCCCCTTGGTGCCTTCCCCTCTTCCCTTCTCTCTTGGGTCACACCATCCAAAGGAGAAGCCAGGCAAGGAAGATCTTGGAGGAGATCTTGAAGGTGGTCACGCCACCTTGGAGGAGTTTTTGAGGGTGGTGCACACCCGCCCCTTTGGATAGAGCATTAAAGGTGGTAGCTTCCACCTTGGAGGAGCTCTCAAGGAAGGAGGAGAAGGAAGCCCTCTTTCCAAGTCAAGGAGTAGCTAGGCTTGGAGCAAGAAGACAACCTTCTTCACCATTGTTACAAGAGGATTTGTGTTTCTTTTCTTGCTTTTAGATTGTTTAATTCTAGTAGAAGCATTCCTCTACTTGTCCTTGAAAAGAACACTCATTCTACTCAATCAAAATTGCCTTCTTTTAGCTTTTTATTGCAGTTGTTTGTTTTGGTTCTAGCACTTGTTTCACCTCTTCTTCCTAATTACCCTAGGCCTCCACTTTCCTAGAGTGAGCTTAGGAAGAAGATATTTCTATCTTTTAGATTTTAGTTAATCATTGGTAGGTGTTAGTTCTTTTAGCTACAATCTGCAGTTTGCCCTCGTCTTTTCAAAATACAAAAAAATTACATATTGAAAAATATCAAAAAGAAAGTTGATATTTATCTGTAAGCAAGAGGATTAATTTTGCAATTTTTTCCTCCTTGGACGACCCTACATACTCCCCTATCTAGGATATAAATTTAAAAGCAAAAGTGGATTTACGCGTTGCAACGACACTAAATTGCCTAATTAACAAACCGCGTAAAATTGCTATCAAAGAGTAGATGCTAGGGAGTCGATGAAGGTAGCTAACGGACGAAGGAGAACGGAGATGGCGCCGGTTGTGGTTTGGTCGATGCCGGAGACAAAGGGTGCTCTGGTGAGAGGGAACGGCGATGACGGAGGGTTAGGAAGCGCCTCGCTCGTAAGGCGAGGTGCAAAAAGATGAGGGGAGTTGGAACCAACTACATATGGTATGTGGCAGCTGACAAAGAAGCCGGAGATACGGGGTCGCTGGAGCGAGGAGGAGGGAGCCAAAGGTTGTGGGAGAAAGAAGGGTTTTTGGCTCTATTTCTTGCTAAGGAGGTGAGGAATGTCATGGGGCATCTTTTATAGGCTTAGGGGAGCTTGAAGAGTAGGAAATAAGCTTGAAAGCTTGTTGAGAATTCAAGAAGAATCCGACTGATTTTGTGGGTTTACACACATGAATCAGCGGGCTTTAGGAATTAGAATCGATCCTAATAGGTTTGCCTAGGTGTGAACATCAATCCTACGAAATTTGGTGGGATTTGATTGCCATTTGAGTAGGATTTTGCTAGATCAAAGCTCGCCTGGAGGTCAGTTGACTTCCAATGGCAGCAAGGAGTAATCTGCAATGAAGATGAAGAAGTTAAGGGGCATTTTGTAATGATTTCAAAAGCTGAGGGGCTATTTGAGATAATAAGAGTCAGACTTGGACCAAAATACAAACTTGGTAGAAATAATCTTAGATTGGGCCTATATTTTGGTACAAATCTAATTTAGACCCAAGGAATTTAATGGTGAAGTCAGATTTACAATTTGACCAAGTTTGACTGGGTAATTTATGCAAAAACCTAATTTAGGGTAATTTTCTGTCTGTAACTCAATTTTTTGTCAAATTAGGTTCAGAAGGTCAAATAAAGGGTACCAAACCATAAAGAATATTTTTCTACAATTTTTAAAAGGTTTAAATGAATTTTATCCTAACTAGAACCCCAGTTAATTAAGCAGGCCTATTTTTAGGATTTTAGACGTCCATTAATTCTTGAAATTCATGAAAATGTATTTCATTCTGCATGGACTCACTTATTAGATGTTAATGACCATATGACCTTTAATAAACCCCTGAAATATCCCATGGTTATTCTGTAATTGTGTAATGCTATTAAAATTGCAGAAATAACCCTGGTTTCTTATCTTCTGAAAATAGAACATTTTACATATATGACCCTCTGATGAACACACATAAATTCAAGATAAATTGCTTATTTTTTATAGTTCATAGGCTTAGCATTGCATATCATGTTATAAATATTGCATAACATCTATTGCATGGTATTTAGGATAGCTGTATATTTTATATATTAATTCCTCCATTTTTTATGGCCAGGGGGCAATGCGACATCCATACAGGTTTCGGATGGAAAATCCAACCGTAAAGATGGATCTGGAGCGACGATCGCAGTTCGGCATCGCAGGAATCATCTTGATCTAAGCACTGTAGCACCCTCTACAAGAAGAAGAAGATGGACGGCCCAGATGTCGCCACGTGGTGCCATCCAGGTCGCCCAACACCGGCCAGCAGCATCACCCAACACCTTCATTCACGCCCTTCAATCCTAGCCGTTGGATCAAGATCCAACGGTTGGGAGGCGGACGCACCAAGCCACTCCACGTGGCACAAAGGAAAGATTGCCGCAATGGTGGGAGCGCTAGTTTGCAAAGGAGGGACGCGAGTTCGAATCCCCGTAGCCCCTCTAATTTGCAATTAGGCGGGCGCATGGAGTGCCAGCGCAAGGTAGCCCGCGCGCACATGCGCAGGCCAGCGCATAGCACATGCGCACATAGCCGGATGCGTGCGGTCAGCGCGCGTGATGAGTGGGGCAGCGGTGCGAGCGCAAGGGTGGTTGACACCAGCTTTCAGCAACAGCTGGGCTGACCTACAGCGATGCTTATAGCCGTCGCTATTTCATTGCAAGCCAGCAAAGCCAGCTATGGGCATGGATGGAGGTAAGCTGTCTACAGTAACGTTTCCAGCGACGGTCTGGAAGTCGCTAAAGGTCCTTTAATCCATTTTTAGCCTCTTCTCCTCCACTATAAAAGGATCTACACCCCCTCCCTTCCAAGCCATCTCTACCTACTCTACTCCTACCTACTCCCAAGCTCTAGCAAGCCTACCAACGCTCCATTAGAGCTTATTCTCAAGCTCTCAAGGTGCCTATTAGTGTAGCGAATCTCTGCCCCACCAAATACTCCTCCAACTTCCCATCTCCCTTCATAGGTCACCTTGGAGCCGTCCTCTCACCTCCATTCCGGTAGCAGATCAACTCCGTCTTCTCACCTTCATTCCAGATCTATGCCGAAGCTTTCCTCAACCCGACATCCTCCAGCATCTCACCTCCGTCGTCCCGCTCTTCACCTCCTTCGTCCGAGCTTCCTCCAGGCACCGCCGTCTCGCCGAACAGCCGATTCAGGAGATTTCCTCTCACCTCCCTCTCTTTATATGCTTTCATAGTTTCTTGTAATTGACATTAGAAGTAATATATATCAGATTTGTTTTAGATCTCTATCTTATGATACGTTTGCTTGATTTCTTTTATTTCAAATATACAAAAAAGATATCAAAACCTTAAAATACCAAAAAGAAACGAAACGAAGCACGGTTTTCACGTAAAGTAAATGCCGCCTCCCTATGTTCGACCCGGGACTCCCTTGGAGTTTCGGTATAAATTTTATTTGATCGACGTGTTTTGCAACTGCGACGACAGGTTACTTGTAACCTCGATTTCTAACATACGAAACACACAAGACCATTTTGACACCGTTGCCGGGGAGGCAACAGAATTTACTTTATTGTTTATTGCGCTTCTTTGCATTTACATAGCACTAACCCTACTTGTCTTTCATCTACTATCTTGCAAGTACCCTAGAATGGAGATCCAAGTGTGGTAGATCAGATTAAAGTGTGGGTAGAGTACTCTGTAAGTGTCCCCCACTTTTCTTCCCACTAGTTCATTTCGCCACAATCATAACCAAGACTTAATCTACTTAGGTGCTTGCATAAACCCTAGGATAGGCTTTGTTTGTCATGTTTGCCACCTTCACCCATCTCACCCACATTTTATATAAAAAAAAAACAAAAAGATATTTTTGTGGGACAAATCATTTTACACACTCTATACACCCACATTTGAGGCACATAATCAGACTTGATTTTCATCTACTCAACCGGGCTTCCGACCTGTGGACCCCGTACATGAATTCAACACATAAAAGAGTAGAAATCATATTAGGTTAACCATCTTTTTGTGTGCCTTAATCGGTGGTGCATTTGAGCCAATTGAGTGAATTGTTTGGGCTACACCACCTAATCTAAAAGAGGTTCATTTTCTAGCTGCCCCATAGGATTCAATAATTAGGTCAAGCTAGGCACTCCATATTTTTCTTGATTTCTAAAGGAAAATACTTGAACACGTGCTTTCAACAACAAACTTGGTTTGCCTCACAAAACTTGGTTGAAAACACCTAATATTTGAATCCTAAAAGCTATTAAGTAAGATTTGAATCCTAAAACTCACCTCATCATTAATAATCTTGCTTGAAAACCTCTTGGTTGTGCACATTCACACGTTCTCAAACAAATCATTAAGGGCACAACCCATTAAGGGCCCATCACATTCCAGAGAACCAATTTCCTAAGCCTAACTAAAATCAATTAGACATTGGCCCTAAGGATTCATTCGCTCATCGGGATCCAGATTGAGATTATTCATGATTAACCTGCTTATGCTAGTCAATCTGATGTCTAACTAGGGGAGTAGCGTCAAACGACCGTGGCTGGGGGGTATACTAGGAATCGAAGGCGCAAGCCAAAGGAAAAACCTTCTCCCCAGTCCCTCCTTCTAACTGGTTGGATTGCCTGGACATAAGTAGAGTAAATCGTCCATAATCTTAGGATGGATTTTGAGAGTCAGTAGACCTTAGGCTACCCCATCTAAGGATAGGCTTGTATTCTTGTGCTGCAGGGTTCCCTTTTTTTTCCCGTCCTTCCGACTTCCTTCTAGTGTATGCTTGGGAGGAGGTCATTGAACCCTAGATTGGAAGGACCTTTAGACCATTTAAGGAGGCAGAGGTTGAGCTATAGCCAAGCAGATCCCATGGCTGATCAACAATTACCTCCCCCGCCTTTGAACCAGCAGGAGCTGATTCAGAGGCAGTTGGAAGAATTGCAGCAGATGCAGCAATGGTTCCAATGCATGCATGGTCAAGGCGCTCGGCCCTTGAAGGATTTTTACGATCCTTCAAACTATGGGGAACGTCCTGACGTCATGATTCCCACTGAAGACATTGAAATCAAGCCCCATGTCTTAAGTTTGATTAAGCATTTTCATGGGCTTGGCTCGGAGGACCCATTCCAGCACCTGGAAGATCTAACCACGTTGGTTCAGACCACCAAAGCAAGGAATGTGAACGAAGAGCAAATGATCATGAGGCTTTTCCCCCACTCTCTCAGGGATAAGGCCGCACATTGGTACCGGACTATAGGAAGGCCGATTGAAACTTGGGCTGCTCTTAAGTCTACTTTCTTGAAGAAATTCTTCCCTATTGGAAGGACCAATGCTTTGCGATGGGCGATTACCACTTTCGCCCAGCGGCCGGGGGAACTGTTTCATGGTGCCTAGGAGAGATTCCAGGAACTTTTGAGGAAGTGTCCGCACCACGAGGTGCTGAAATGGCAACGCGTGCAGATTTTCTATCACGGGTTGGTTGAGCAACTCCGTAATCATGTGGACGCCTCTTGTGGAGGCATTTTTCTCAATAGGGATGCAGATAGCACATACGACCTGTTTGAGGAAATGAGCGAGAACTCAATTAATCATGCCTCCATGGATGCATTCAACCGGTCCCAACAACCTAGGTCAAGTGCTAATGAGATCCAGGACTCTCATTCATTTGACATGGAATTAATTTGTAATAAACTGGATAAAATGGACTTAGTTGCTAAGAAAATGGAAGAATGGATGTCTGGAAATTCAGGAAACACTTCTTTACCCACTCAATCCTAGAATTCGGGATTCCATTCCTGATGAGCTCCCACGAGACGGGAATTCGTGAATCAACTCAATTCGGCTCAACCTATGAGCCAGGATTTCTCGGAACCATATGGGTTCCAAACTAGGGCCTTTGATCCCAGTTTCTCTGATCCTTCCTTCTCTTCATCCTCGTTTTATGAGGATGCATATGCAATGTAGGAGAATGTTAGGTCCAACCCGTATTCCAACACTTTCAACTCAGGGTGGAGGAACCACCCTAACTTCTCTTGGAAAAATCAGGGGCAATAGGCCCAATCTCGACCCAGCAACTATGCATCTCAAAAACCCATGGGTCAGGGTCAAGTATACACCCAGTTGCCCCCGAGATCGGTTAATCAGCCATCTTGGAATGCCCAACAATCCGCAGGGTAGGCTGATTTGAATCGGCAGACGGTGGAAATGCAAGGGTCCATGCTTCAGCTTATGCAACAAATGAAGACATCCTTGGATAACTTGCAATCCGGGTTAATTACAAACACCCGACAACTCGGATCCCTACCATCTCAACCCGTACCAAACTTGCGTAATGTGCAGAATCAGGGCAATAGAGCCCAAGGGTACGGGAATCAAAGGGACCCACATGCGCATGCTCAGGTGGTTGAGCAGGGTCCCTCTTCTTCCTCTTCTGGTTACATGACCAACCAGGGCCCTCCAATCTTCACTAATCCACCTCAAGACCTAAACCCTTATGCCTCTGCAAACTCTGTCACCTTGAGAAGTGGGAAGAAGACCCAGAACCCAGAATTACCTTCTAGAAGTCAAGATCCTGGAGAAGAAAGAGAAGGAGGAGGTTAAAGAAGACAATAAGGCCCATGGACCGGAAATTGAAAATTCCACCCATATTCCGTTCCCTGAGGCCCTATTGAAAACCAAGAAGAAGAAAACCCTAGACAGCAACGAGGAGCTTTTGAATTTATTCAAGAGCGTAGAGATCAATATTCTGCTTCTCGATGCTATTAAGCACATCTCGGCTTACGCTAAATTCTTGAAAGAACTATGTACCCAAAAGCGTAAGCCGAGAGAACCCACTCCGAGGAAGGTGATTCTCTCTGAGTAGGCAAGTTCTGTAATCCTGGATCACCTTCCTCAAAAGAAGAAAGATCCAGGTACCCCCTTGATCTCATGCATTATTGGGGAATACACTTTTGATAGGGCACTATTGGACCTAGGTGCATCCATCAACCTAATCCCAAATTCTATTTATGAGAAGTTTGAGTTAGGTGAACTCAGGCCAACCTCAGTAACGCTACAATTAGTGGACCGATCGGTCACCACACTGAGAGGTGTTATTGAGGATGTAATTGTCAAGGTCAAGGATTTCTATTTTCCTATAGATTTCCTCGTCCTCGACATGGATGTACCTAATGATTTAAGGAACACGCCCATCATTCTGGGGCGTTTGTTCCTAGCTACTGGAAAGGCCAACATAAATTGTGAAAGCGATAGTATGGAGATCGCCTTTAGGGATAAGAAATTAACTCTGGATATTTTTAAGGCGATAAGAGGGTTTGAGGATTGTGGATTCATTGAGGAACTCGAGGATCAGGATCTTGAGACGTGTATGACAATCAATGCACTCGAGGACTCCATTAGCTTTAGCGAACCCAACCCACAACCCTCCTCCATGGTAGACCTGCCACATCCTAAAGAGGCTGTTGATTTTGTTCATTCCCAGCCTCTTCCACTGGATCGTCCTGATGAATCTTCATCAGCATCCTCCCTTCCTTCGATTCTAAACCCACCCCAGCTAAAATTAAAACCATTACCCAAAAATTTGAAATATGAGTTCTTAGGACTTGAAAACATGCTCCCTGTGATTATTAGTGCTGATTTGACTAAGGAGCAAGAATTGAGGTTAATTAAGGTCCTTAAGAACAACAATGAGCCAATTGGTTGGACCATCCATGACCTTAGGGGGATCAAGCCATCTTATTGTAATCATCGTATTTTCATGGAAGATGGATCTCGCCCTTCTCACGAAATGCAAAGGAGACTAAACCCGAATATGCGAGAAGTGGTCAAGAAGGAGATAATTAAGTGGCTCGATGCTGGTATTATTTACCCAATCTCAGATAGTTCGTGGGTTATCCCCGTTCAAATTATACCCAAGAAGGCAGGAATAACCGTTACGACTAATGAGAAAGGGGAAACCTTCACCACTCATTCAACTTCTACTTGGAGAGTCTGTACTGACTATAGGAAGCTGAACACTGCCACTAAAAAGGATCACTTCCCCTTGCCATTCATCGATCAAATCCTCGAAAGGTTAGCTGGGCAAAAATATTTTTTCTTCCTGGACGGTTATTCGGGATATAACCAAGTCCCTATCCATCCCGAAGACCAGGAAAAGACAACTTTCACATGTCCCTACAGAACCTTTGCATTCCGTAGAATGCCGTTCGGGCTTTGCAATGCACCTGCGACTTTTCAAAGGTGCATGATGGCCATCTTTTCTGACATGGTGGGAGATTGTCTTGAGGTGTTCATGGATGATTTCTCCATTTTCAGAGATTCTTTTGAGTCTTGCCTAGCTAACCTAGAATTGATCCTTCAGAGATGCATCAAAACACGGCTGGTCCTTAGCTGGGAAAAGAGCCACTTTATGACTCAGGAGGGCATCATCCTAGGTCACGTGGTTTCTAATCGGGGAATTGAAGTTGATAGAGCTAAGGTGGATGCTATCTCTAGACTTCCTCCACCCACATCCGTAAAACAGATTCGCTCTTTTCTTGGGCATGTGGGTTTTTATAGAAGATTCATTAAGGACTTCTCGAAGGTTGCTTGGCTCTTGAGTAACCTTTTGGACAAAGACGCGCCGTTCGAGTTTGATGAATCATGTCGTAAGGCATTTGATTTATTAAAAACAGCCGTCACCTGTGCCCTGGTATTGCAACCACTGGTCTGGACAGCCCCATTTGAGATTATGGCTGATGCATCTGATTATGCCGTCGGGGCTATCTTGGGTCAAAATATTGAGAAAAAGCCCTCTGTGATTTACTATGCTAGCAAAACTCTAGACGAGGCCCAGAGGAATTACACCGTTAATGAAAAAGAATTGCTAGCTGTAGTTTTCACTTTAGAAAAATTTAGGGCTTATCTGTTAGGTTCTCGCGTCGTCATCTATACCGACCACTTGGCCTTAAAACATCTCTTGGCCAAAAAGGATGCTAAACCTCGGCTTATTCGCTGGATTCTGCTGCTTCAAGAGTTCGATCATGAAATCAAGGATAAATCTGGGGGACAAAATGTAGTGTTGGATCACCATTCAAGAATCCTAATTGATTCCCCTCATCTGGATGTTTCGATCTTTGATACTTTTCTGAATGAAACTATCCTCACAATCTCAGGAATCCAAACCCCCTGGTTTGCGGATATTGTCAATTATTTGGCCATTGGTTAAATCCCCCAGGATTGGACCAAACAACAATGGGATAGACTTGTATCTGAGGCAAAATATTATTTTTGGGATGATCCCAAGTTATACCACATTGGCGCTAATCAGATTATTTGCCGATGCGTCTCGGAAGTCGAGTTCCATAGAATACTTGAGTTCTGTCACACATCCACTTGTGGTGGACACTTTTTTGGGAAAAAGACAGCCGCAAAAATTTTGCAATATGGATTCTATTGGCCGTCATTATTTAAGGATGCCCAGGAATTCTCTAGGTCATGCACTCGATGCCAGACACTCAGGAACATGGCTAAGAGAGATATGATGCCCCTGAACCCAATTCTTTCCGTCGAAATTTTTGACATTTGGGGCATCGACTTTATGGGACCCTTCCCTCCATTTGGACACCAGTATATTCTGGTCGCTGTTGATTACGTGTCCATGTGGATTGAGACAATTCCCACTTGGACCAATGACAACAAGGTGGTCATTGATTTTGTGAAGAGAAATATCTTCAGTCGGTTCGGGGTTCCTAGGGCAATTATCAGTGATGGTGGCACACATTTCACTCATGCCTAGTTTCAGAATTTACCGGGGAAATATGGGGTGAGCCATCGGATTTCCACACCTTACCACCCTCAAACGAACGGACAGGCTGAGGTCTCCAATCGAGAGATCAAGAACATTTTGCAGAAAATCGTTAGGCCTGATAGGAAGGATTGGACCCAAAAGCTAGATGATGCTCTTTAGGCTTACTGTACAGCATACAAAACACCTATCGGTATGTCTCAGTTCTGTCTAGTGTTTGGGAAGGCGTGTCACTTACCCGTAGAACTTGAACACCAGGCATTTTAGGCCATCAAGAAATGTAATGTGGACCTTGAGTTGGCCGGGAAAACCAGGAAACTCCAACTATCTAAGTTGGAGGAGCTTTGAAATGATGCTTATGAAAACGCCATAATCTATAAGGCAAGGACCAAAGCTCTCCATGACCAGATGATTTCACGTAAGAGCTTTGAGCCGAACCAGAAGGTCTGGCTTTTCGATTCTTGATTAAAGCTTTTCCCCGGTAAACTCAGGTCTAAGTGGGGCGGCCCGTTCGTTATTGAGCAGATTTTCCCTAATGGGGCTATCGAAATCTCTGACCCAAAGACGGGTAATATTTTCAAGGCCAATGGACAGCATCTCAAACCCTTTATTGACCATGTGCTCCTTGAACCCATCTCGAACAAGGTTGCTCTTACCTTGCCATAACCACCGCAGGCTGATCATCGCCCAATTGAAGGCACTAAACTCAGCACATGTAAAGACTGTTCTAAGCTGACCTGAGTCTCATGGAAACCAGGAGCTATTCTTCCACTTCTACTCTCTTGCATGCTTTCATTTTTTTTTTTTACAATGAGGACATTGCAATAGTTAAGCATGGGGGGGTGGACATATTTTATAACCATTTTATCAGCTGTAACAGTGATTTCCTGCTATTCGATTCTTGTTTAAAGAAAAAAAAATAAAAAAATATAATAAAAAAATGAAATGAAAATTTGAAAAAAAAAATAGAATTAGGAGATGAAAACTTAGGCATTAGGAGTTGTAAACTTTAGGAATTGATTCTTTGAGACCTAAATACTTAGACTCTTCAAGTCTTCGGGTTTAATTAGCCCTGGTGTCCACTCAAATGTGGATTTAGTCTCAAGTCCTCGCCAATTAAAATTTATTTTAATTTGGTAAATAATTTGGGAAGATAAGTATGTGACTTATCAACTTGCCCTCTTATTTGGGGGGACTTTAAGCCTAAGCATCTACACACATTATTTTGCACTGACTCACTTTCTGATGGTTTTTACGAAAATTGGGTAGCTAATGGACCGACTTGGGTGGTATGGCTGGCAAGTTGTCGGTGGTAATAGCTCATCGACCGATTGTCCAGAGCCCAGCCACAAGACCATTTTTGTTGTACTGCCTTTAGGTAAATCTTAGATCAGGGAAGCCACCTACTAAAAAAAAAAAAAGAAACACTCAAAAAAAAAAAGAGAAAAAAAAGGAGAAAAAAAAACCACACTTCACCGCACGAGTATGGATGGCAAGTTGTTGGTGGTAACAGCTCATCGGCCGGTTGTCCAGAACCCAGCTCACAAAAAAAATTACACAATAATTCCCAAAACACTTAGGGAAGAAGCAGGGAAGTAGAATAAATCGGGGAGATATACACTGGATTCTCCCTTGTGTTGACCCCATAAATAAAAGAAGTAGGGAAAAAGCTATCGATCGTAAAGATAAACCTTTAGGTAAGGTCACCTAGGGTCGTAGAAACTCGAAGTCCGTCTTAACAGCCGTTGTGTGAGTCTATCACTTTGTCACAAAAATGCTTAGCACTTAGAGTCCTTTTCGAGTCTTGGGTGGGCTGGGTAGCCGTAAAAAGTTATCCCGTAACTCTCAAACTCCAAAAGTACAAAAAAATTAGAAAAGAAAAAAAATTATCTTCTCAAATAAGGCAAGAGCTCGGACGGTCTGCATTCTAGCAGGCACCCAGGCACTGTTGAATTTTTGTAATTAGGTCTTGGGGATGAGATTTTCTAAAGCAATCAATGAATTTTGCCTAATTACTCGAACCCTGATTCTACTTTCATACATAGCATTTAGGTTAATTTTGCTAGGGACTAGCAAAAAGTAAGCATGGGGCTATGATGAATACACATAAATTCAAGATAAATTGCTTATTTTTTATAGTTCCTAGCCTTAGCATTGCATATCATGTTATAAATTTTTCATAACATCCATTGCATGGCATTTAGGATAGTTGTATATTTTATATATTAATTCCTCCATTTTTTATGGCCAGGGGGGCAATGCGACATTCATACAGGTTTCGGATGGAAAATCCGACCGTACGGATGATGGATCTGGAGCGACGATTGCAATTCGGCATCGCGGGAATCATCTTGATCTGAGCACCGTAACACCCTCTACAAGAAGAAGATGGATGGCCCAGATGGCGCCACGTGGCGCCATCCAGGCCGCCCAACATCAGCCAGTAGCATTGCCCAACTCCTTCATCCGCGCCCTTCAATCCTAGCCGTTGGATCAAGATCCAACGGCTAGGAGGCGGACGAGGATCCAACGGTCGGGAGGCGGACGCACCAAGCCACTCCACGCGACACAAGGGAAGGATTGCCGCAATGGTGGGAGAGCTGGTTTGCAAAGGAGGGGTGCGGGTTCGAATCCCCGCAGCCCCTCCAATTCATAATTGGGTGGGTGCATGGAGAGGCAGCGGCAGCGCTAGCGCAAGGTAGCACTCGCGCGCACGCGTAGGCCAGCGCATAGCAAGCACGCACGCCAGTGAATAGCATACGCAATACAGCCAGGCGTGTGCGGTCAGCGCGCGTGACGAGCGGGGCAGGCAACGCCAGCGTAAGGGCGGTTGGCACCAGCTTTCAGCGACAATTGGGCTGACCTACAGCGACGCTTACAGCCATCACTATTTTATTGCAAGCCAGCAGAGCCAGCTATGGGCGTGGGTGGAGGTGAGCTGTCTACAACAACGTTTCTAGTGACGGTCTAGAAATCGCTAAAGGTCCTTTATCCATTTTTAGCCTCTTCTCCTCCACTATAAAAGGACCTACACCCCCTCCCTTCCAAGCCAT
This sequence comes from Thalassia testudinum, assembly GCA_037157565.1. NCBI lineage: Eukaryota > Viridiplantae > Streptophyta > Magnoliopsida > Alismatales > Hydrocharitaceae > Thalassia > Thalassia testudinum. The sequence goes on from JAZHRO010000014.1 coordinate 20,749,923, forward strand.
CTCTACTTACTCTACTCCCACCTACTCCGAAGCTCTAGCAAGCCTACCAACGCTCCATTAGAGCTTGTTCTCAAGCTCCCAAGGTGCCTATTAGTGTAGTGAACCTCTGCCTCACCAAATACTCCTCCAACTTCCCATCTCCCTTCATAGGTCACCTTGGAGCCATCCTCTCACCTCCATTCCGGTAGCAGATCAATTCTGTCTTCTCACCTCCATTCCGGAGCTACGCCGAAGCTTTCCTCAACCCGACATCGTCCAACATCTCACCTCCATCGTCCTGCTCCTCACCTCCTTCGTCCGAGCTTCCTCCAGGCACCGTCATCTCACCGAACAGTCGATTCGGGAGATTTCCTCTCACCTTCCTCTCTTTATATGCTTTCATAGTTTCTTGTAATTGACATTAGAAGTAATATATATCAAATTTGTTCCAGATCTCTATCTTGTGATATGTTTGCTTGATTTCTTTTATTTCAAAAATACAAAAAAAATGTTAAAGCCCTAAAATACCAAAAAGAAACAAAATGAAGCGTGATTTTCACGTAAAGTAAACGTAGCCTCCCTGTGTTTGACCCAGGACTCCCTTGGAGTTTCGGTATAAATTTTATTTGATCGACGTGTTTTGCAACTACAACGACAGGTTACTTGCAACCTCGATTTCTAACACGCGAAACACACAAGACCACCCTTTGATGGTTATGTAGGAGCTTTTATCAACTTTATCAGACCAAATTGAGCTTATTGTGGCTCATGATGGTGTTCCCATCATACCCCTATGCCTAGCTTTTGCTAGTTCCTTAACAAAACCTTATGGACTAAACATGTTATCTAGGTCAGATATAACCGTTAGGATGCCTTACTAAGTTGCATCTCTAAGAATCAGATCTTAATACCAACAATAGGACTAGAGGTACTTAAGTACCAGCCCATATCTAGACCTGACTAGCTTTTGCCTTAGTTTACCACAAAGGTTTCTAAGGCCTGCAGGAACTATCCTAAGGTTTGTTTGATCGAATGGTTAAAGCACCCGTACTTATAACATGGTTAACCTAGGTTTAGTTTGCTAGTGCATTTTTTGTAAGAGAGAGAGGGATAGAAGAAGATTTTCATTTGTGGAGAGCTTTCTCTTTTTCTTTTCATTATATTTTTCCTTAGATCCAACCTCGGATTGGCCCTAAACATGTTCTGTATTGAATTCTTTGTCCCCACCATCAATCCTTGTAGGGTCCCTGGCAATCGATGCTTTGAGATAGCACCGCCCATGGCAACCCCAGAACCCTAGCTTTTGACACTTTGGGATAGTGCTGCCCATGGTGTTCTGTAGCTAAATCCAGACCCTGGCAATTGACATTTCATGATAGTGCCACCCATGGCATTTGAACAAGCACAAGGTGCTTACGTGCCCCTGGTAGAATATTTAGATTTCCTAGGAGACAAGCACCGAGGAGACGGTATGTTATTGTGCATCTTCGAGGGGAATTTCCCACCTCTCCACATCAAGAACTCGTCCAAATCAACTTATGTTTTCGAGCCGCTCTTAATCTAGATCTTTGGACCATTTACAGAATAGCATAAATGGTTTTAGCATGATTTCATATTTAAGCGCACTAAACCAAACTGTGTGTGATTTAGGGTGCTTAAGTTACCGAGTCATGCAAAGAAGAGTCAGTTAACAGGGCTGAATAATCCTGATGCCTTAGACCTAATACACAAACTTTGCATTTTCCTCAACCTCTTGAGGACTAATCAGGATCTTGACAAGTATGTGAGTGTTTAAATCTCAGAACAAATCCAAGAGGCCTAAGGTCGGTATTTGCCATTAATCCCTTAAGTTTTAGCCTTCCAGGTCTTAATTCATCATTCAATCCAACCTAGAAGTTAGGTAAGTTCCATATTGTTTTGAAGGAACCTTTTTTTTTCTTTTTTCTCTTTTCTTTTCTTTTTAATTTTTCCTCCCTCCTTTTCTCATTTTTCAAAAATGGCTCTTCTTTTTTCCTCAACCTCCTTTTTTTTCAGAAGTATATAATTTTTTTGATGAAACCCTTTTTTGTAAATTGATTCTCACAGAGTTTTTCACTTTAATAGCCCCCATGCTTACGATTTGCAATGTAGTCATTGTAAATTAGGTGGGTTCAAGTTCAGCTTTGATTGTACATTAGAACATGTTCAAAGGGTGGGTGGATGGCTCGAGATGACTGTTGCAGATGATTTCAAGCTCTAGTAGGAGTATCAGAGGTGGAGTTGGCTGTTCTAATGGATGAACCCTAAAGTGCAATATGAGTTCAACAAAGAGATGTGTCAAAAGGGTTTTGGGTTTTTCGAAAGATGATGGGTTGCCTCCCGTTAAGCGCTAAGTTTAACGCCACCAGCCGGGTGCAATAAGCTTAAGGAGAATGGAGATCAAAAGATACCTTAGCCAAGTTCGTATCAGTAAGTTCAATGAACGGCTTGAGTCGCTGGCTATTCACAATGAAAGGTTCAGAATCAAGGCTAGGTTGACTAATTTCGACGGCTCTATTTCCAAAGATTCGTCTCACCAAGAATGGTCTAATCTATTTAGATCTGAGTTTTCTTGGAAAATATTTTATCTTGGCATCAAAGAGTAGGGCCTTCTGATCAGGATGGAAAGTTTTTCTAGATATGTGATTTTCATGAAAAGCCTTCACCCGCTCTTTGTAAATTCATGAGTTCTTGTACTCATCATTGTGTAGTTCCTCGATCTCGCTCATTTGAAGTTGACGGTAGGTTCCGACCTTAAGTAGATCTAGATTACACTTCCGTACTGCCCAATAGGCTTTCTGTTCCATCTCGACACGGAGGTGACATGCCTTCCCGTACACCAATCTGAACGGAGACATATCTAATTAGGTCTTGTGGGCAGTCCTATAAGCCCACAAAGCTTCCAGAAGTTGAGCCGACCAGTCCTTCCTATCAGGCCGAACAGTGACCTGGAGGATTTTCTTGAACTCCCAATTAGACAATTCAGCCAATCCATTGGTTTGGGGGTGATAAAGAGTCGAGATTTGATGTGACACCCCATATTTGTTTATCAGGGATCTGAACTGTGCATTTGTAAAATAGGTCCCTCCATTAGAGATAATGGCACGTGGGACACCGAACCGAGAAAGATGTGCTGATGAATAAACTTGATTACCACTTTATGATCATTGGTTCGGGTCGGGATAGCATCGATCCATTTAGACACGTAGTCTACGGTGAGGAGAATGCATTCAAAGCCGTTCGATTTATGGAAGGTCCTATAAAATCAATCCCCCATATATCAAAGATTTCGCATACAAGAATTGGCTTTAAAGGCATCATATCGCTGTGGCTCATGTTTCCCAAGGTCTGGCAACGAGTGCATGCCTTACAGTAGTTGTATGAGTCCTTGAAGATCATGGGCCAATAAAAGCTGCACTAGAGGACTTTAGCTGCGGTTTTATGTCGGGAGAAGTGTCTACCGTGGGCCTAGTCATGGCAAAAGGACAAAATGTCCTGAATTTTCGCTTCCGAGATGCATCATCTGATGATCTGATCAGCACCAATGTGGAGGAGGTACGGGTCTTCCTAGGTGTAGTACTTAGCATCAAAAAGTAACCTATCCTTCTTAGCTTTCAGCCAATCTGACAAGATCTGATGTGACACCAAGTAGTTAACCAAATCAACGTACTAGGGAAGTCCTACACCAATAGTCAGGAGGTGCTCATCAGGAAAGTGTTCTGTGATTGGTCTGAAAGGGTTGATGATATCAGAAGGAAGGCGAGATAAGTGATCAGCTACCATGTTCTGCTTTCCCACCTTGTTGCGAATCTCGAGGTTGAATTCTTGCAACAGCAAGATCCAGTGTATTAGTCGAGGTTTCACATGCTTCTTCACGAGGAGGTCCTTCACTGTGGTGTGATCCGAGTATATGATAACATAGGAACCCAAAACATAGGATCAAAATTTTTTGAGGCCAAATACTATAGATAGCAGCTCTTTCTCAGTAACTGTGCAGTTACACTAAGCCTCATCAATTGTCTTGCTAGCATAGTAGATGACCACGGGTTTCCCATCTCTTTTCTGCCTAAGTATCACACCCACTACGTAGTCAGATGCATCGCACATGATCGCAAAGGGTAGAGACCAGTCAAGGCATTGCAGGATTGGTGCTTGAGTAACTCGATCATGCAGGATCTCAAATGCATGAGTGTGCTCCTCGATAATTTTGAAAGGGACATCCTTTAAGAGAAGATTAGTCAGGAGGCATGCGATTTTCGAGAAAGCAGGAATGAAATGGCGGTAAAAATCGATGTGCCCTAAAAAAGAATGAATGCCCTTGACCAAGCTAGGCATTGGTAGTTTGGAAATCAAATTAACCTTAGCTCGATCAACTTGGATGCCTTTCTCAAAGATGAGGTGACCCAGGACAATTCCCTTAGGTACCATGAAGTGGCTCTTTTCCCAGGAAAGAACCAGAATCATATCGATACAATGCCTGAGGATTTGGACCAAGTGCAAGAGGCAATCATCAAAAGATGCCCCAAATACTGAGAAGTCATCCATGAAGACTTCAAGGTACTCACCTACCATATCTGAGAATATGGAAAGCATGCATCACTGAAAAGTGGCAGGTGCATTACAGAGACCGAAAGGCATCCTACGGAATGCATATGTCCCGTAGGGGCATGTGAAGGTGGTCTTTTCTTGGTCCTCAAGATGGATTGCCACTTGATTATAACCAGAGTACCCATCCAAAAAGTAGAAGAAATGATTTCTCGCTAGTTTCTCGAGTATCTGATCAATGAATGGAAGTGCGAAATGATCCTTCTTCGTGGAGGCATTCAGTCTTCTATAATCAATGTAGACTCTCCACGAGTTTGCTATATGGGTCGCTATGGTTTCTCCAGTTTCAGTCGTGATCACGATGAGTCTTGCTTTCTTAGGCACAACTTGGATTGGACTCACCCATCGGTTGTTGGAGATTGGATAGATGATCCCTGCATCTACCACTTGATGATCTCCATTTTCACAACCTCCTGCAGATTAGGATTCAGACGTCTCTACATTTTCGCAGGATGGTCATGCGCCCTCTTCGGTGTAGATGTGATGCGTGCAATATGAGGGGTTGATGCTAGTCAGGTCATTAAGAGTCCAACCAATGGCTCTACGATGCTGCTGGTGGAACCTGAAAAGACGTTTTTTAGGTGATCGAGAAGAGGCTTCAGTTCCATAACGAGATTACCAGCAGCAGCAGGCAAGTCGGGATGGGCCTCAAAAGAAAAGGGAGGAGTTGTATGTGGGTCTAGATTGAAGCGAGGCTCCTCTATCTACAGGATATGATCTTCTTGGGGCTAAGGATCAAGGATAATCAGGTCATCGTCGAGAAATGTGTCCTCAACCACAGAACTAATGTCACATACTTGTTCCACTGCCCCACAGTTAATTCCTTTCTGGGCCTTAAATATATCAATTTTTAGTATCTTATTCTTGAATTTCAATTCAATCTGGCCCTCTTTGCAATTAATGTTCGCCTTAGCTATTTGTAAGAATGGTCTACCTAATATAATCAGTGTATTCTTCAGATTCTCAACAGTCTCCATATCCAATACAATGAAATCCATAGGAAAGTAGAAATCATGGATTCAAACCTGAACATCCTCGAGAACTCCTCTAGGTGACTCGATTGATTGATCAGCTAACTGTAACATCACCTTAGTTGATTTTAGCTCGGTTTCCTTGAAATGATCTAGTAGGGACATAGGGATCAAATTGATGGAAGCTCCTAAGTCTAAAAGGGCTCTATCGAATTCTAAATCACCAATTTTGCATGAAATTAGAGGGGTACCAAGGTCTTTTGCCTTAAGCGGGAGTCTGCTCAAAATGATGGAGCTGGCTTGCTCTGATAGTACGATTGGATTCCCACCTTTGGTTTGCAGCTTACGCTTAGGTGTACATACATCCTTCAAAAATCTCGCATAAGCCGGTACGTGGTGAATTGCATCCATCAATGGGATGTTTATTTGGACCTACTCAAAGAGCTTGACTAGGTCCTCCTTGAGAGCCACGAGTTTGGGTTTCCTCTTTCCTTTGGACAAGGCCTTCGGAAATGGAACCTCTACACGTTCATCTAGAATTGGTCCAGGTTTTTGATCTGGGACAGGGGTATCCTGGATGACCAACCTAGGGTTTGGGTTTGAACTACCAGGCTAAGAATGGCTCCGGTAAAGCGGTTCCGAAGTTGTTTTGCCACTACGAGTGGTAACAGAATTAAGTCCTGCCTGGTTCTAGGTTGAGGTGGCCAAAAGAGGTGGTTGCTGCTGATAACCCGCGTATGATGTCGAAGCCTCCATTCCGTCGAGTGATGGAGCAGAAGGGGCCTGATAGACAAGTGAGCCTAGCCCTGAGTCAGGTTCATAATGCGCCTCTGGTTCGGCATTTTATTTGGATTGGATAGAGGTTGTGAAGGTAGTGCACCAGGTTGGCGAGGATTTTCCATCTGCGTAGTTGATTGTGAACCTCTGTGATCTCGTCTTTGTACTGCTTTTGCATAGTCGCATTTGTTTTCTGAATGTCAGCCAGAGTCTGAAGGATAAGAGTCATTTAATCCTCCAGAGTTGGCTTGATTTGGTAAGTCGAGTTGGACCGAGGCTAAGGTGGCTGATATGGATGAGAAAATTGTGACCGAGGCTGATATTGAGGTCTTTGATTTTGATTGTTCCCTGACCATGTGAAATTAGGATGATTACGCCATCCAGGGTTGTAGGTGTTTGAGACAAGATAGTTTTGGATGGCGTTGAGGTCCTCACTGGTCTGAGGAACCTCGGAGAAATTATAAGATGAGGGTTCAGAGTTCCCCCAACTAGAGTAAGAGGATCCGAAGTTTCCTCTGAACCCTAGATCAGACGAGCATGGGTATGGATCCATCCTCTAAGAAGTTCGATGGTAGATGTTATGCACCGCCTCCCTCTCAGAGGGTGGTTGTGCGAATGGGTTTTATGCAGAGGTGCCTCGCTGCAAATGTCGAGTCAGCTCATCCACCTTCTCAATGATAGAGACCTTGTCCAGGTGACTGGCCATTAACTCCAAGTCGATGGAGGAGGACAGGCCCTATGTCTCATGTGCTCCCCGTAAATTTGTCAATGCACGGACATTCGTCCAGTTGAACATGCCCATGGATTCATTATTGATGGAGTTCTCACACATGTTCTTAAGAATCTCCCACACGGTGTCTTCGTGTTGACCCATGATGCTTCCTCCATAGGTCGCATTGACGAACAATCGAATATCCTCACGAAGTCCCTGATAAAAAGATTGGACTTGTTCCCATTTAGGAACTTCATGGTCAGGGCACTTCGCATAAGATCCAGAAAGTGATCCCATGTCGCATGAAGTGGTTCTTCTGCTTGCTGCATGAAATGTGTGATCCAGTGCCGCAGAGCATCTGTCCGACCAACAGGGAAGAACTTTTTTAGAAACTCGAATTGTAGTTCAGCCTATGTGTTGATTGAATGATTTAGGGTTTGGTACCAGTGAGCGGCCTTGTCAATGAGAGAGAAGGAGAACATTTTCATGAGTAAGATATCCTGATTTTGAGCTTCTGACCTGAAGGTCTGGGCCAGATTCTTGAGTTGCTTGATATGCTGGAAAGGATCTTTGGAATTAAGCCCATGAAATTTAGGAATAACATGAATCATGTTGGGCTTGAGTTCATTATTAGGACCTCCAGTAGGGATTTGGACTTAAGGTTAGATCACCACCGCAACGGGATTGTAATGATCTCGCATCATAGGACAATGCGGTGGATTCATAAAGGCCTAGAATAGATCGTTGAGGCACTGAAGCTGATTCTGGAGATTATTTTCTTCTTCTGCTGGTTGTTTCATGAGTATGGATGGAGATCTAGGCTCAGATGAATCAGAAGATCTGTCGATTTGGTCAGGTGGTTGCACAAATAGAGAAGTCGAGGCTTGGCCTCGACGAAAGTGAATAGCTAATGGAGGCCTCAAGGGTGGTCTTAGGGACCTCCTCCCAAACATGCACTGATGGAGAAGATGAGGGATAAAAGGTGTGATGGACCCAATCGAGACACCCAAATATCTTTGGATGACTATAGAGGTTCGGGACAGATGATACCCCTAGATCAAAAAGTTGTCCACCTGAGCCCTACACAGTAGAGCATCCCTAAGGGCTACAGGGTTTCCCCCACCCGACCTTCCTTGTCACTGAGGGTCCAAGTATACCAGAATGGATAACTTGACCTCTTAAGTCTGCCAATTTTAAGTTTAGAATGTAGGTGCTTTGGATTTCACTTGAACTTTAAGATGTTTTTGTGAGTGGTGACCTAATTTGAAGATTGGTTGACCCTACAAGGTGGGTCAACTTCACCTGATTTGTCCTTGATTATTAGGTCCCTACTTTTAGGATTCAAGTGAGATTTAGAGCTTGATTCTTAGGATTTGCTTCTTAGATAAGTTCAATCAAGGCTTAGGACACACACGGTTTAGGAAGATTGATTCTTACTTTAAGCAAGTGTGTCTCTAAACCTTAGAATGGAAACCCTAATTGGCTCTTAATTGGTCAATCAATTAATTCCAAATCTGGCACCTATGGCTCAATCAAGAAGGTGGTAGCCCTAGGCATCTTAAATCCCTAAGTAGGTACAAGAATCAAGTTTGGGATGTTTTCTAAAAAGAGTGTATCAAATCATGCAACTTATGATAATTAATCTAAGAATAGAATGCAAGTTATCCCTAATTGATTTTTTCTTCTTTTAGCTTTTTCAGAATCAGGGGCTTAGTAGAAAGTGGATGGAGTTTACTTTCCTTGGAGTGTTTGGTGCTTATCTGACTCTTCTTGATTGGATTCCCCTGAATAGATCAAAACAAAATAGATAGAGCAAGTTAGTATCAAATCAGATATTCCAATCAAGAGATCAAAATGTGCGTTGCTCCCTAGCAACGACGCCAAAATATTAATGTGAATTCGTCGATGATTTAAGAAATGCATTATAGTATAGGACAAAATCGCATCAAACACTTAAATTTATAACTCAGAAAAGTCCGAGATTGTTCGTAGGGAGCAATAATGGCAATTCAATCCACTAATCACAAATATATTCAGAAATATTAACAAAATCTTGCTCAGAATGAAATAGAATAATATATCATTAGAATCAAATGTTAGAGTGTTAAAAGATGTGGTTAAAATGGTAATTTAAATCACCAAATTAACCCAAGAATATTAACCCGCAAATATCTCAAATATATGAATAGTATTTTCAACTCAAATGCCACACCAGTAAACAATCAAATGTTTCCACAGTGGCTTTAGTCTTTCAAGGCCTCAAAACTCAGATGACAGAATCCACCGTCATATGGCTTAAGTATAAGCCGCTACAACAACCTCAAGAGACTCAAGGGTCTCTCACCTTCTTTCTTCTTTCAAACCTTAGGAGAGAGACTCAGCAACGAAGCATCCTAGAGGCAGAGGCTTCTCAATTTTGACTAAGTGTCAAGAGATAGGGAGGCAATGCAAAACCCCCCTACTCTCTCTCTTTCCTTCTCTTCACTTTTCTCTCAGATACCTGATTAATCAAGCAACCGGGCAGGTATTTAGATCTGGAAAGGGGACCAGGGCTACTGGGTGTGGCGGTAGCCGAGGAGTGAGAGCGTGTGTTGAGGGACCTGACCCCTCATGACTGGGCGAGGGATGTAACGAAGAAATTACTTTTATCTCACGTCGCGGGCTCCTGAAGTAACAATGTGGGACTATCTTTCCCACGTCTTCTCAGCACAGTAGCAGATAAAGGGGCTTCCAATTGAAGTCAAAGGTGCACTCGTGGCATAGAATTGAGGATCTGGGACGATGCTTGGGAGCCACCTCCGAAGCCTGGGACTAAAATCTAGAGCAAATGTGGTCGGAGAATTGGTGGCATAGTCAATGGAGTCAGGGCGGTGGCGGAGCTCCGGTCGAATGCCTGATGAGAACACCATCATGAGCCATAACTAGCTCAGTTTGATCAGATTGAGTCAATAAAAGCTCCTACATATCCATCAAAAGGTCTTAAGGGCAAAAAACATTGATTTAAGAAGATAAGAATATAGGGCTATTTCTGCAAATATACCATTCTATCACAAAAGCATAATAACCGCTGGCTTTCTCAAGGGTTGAACAAAGGTCAAATGGCTTTAAGTGTCTAATAAGTGGGTTAAAATAGACAGAAAAGGGTTTTCGCGCATTTTTGGAATTAAATGACATCTGAAACCCTAAAAATAAACCTGCTTAATTAACTGAGGTTCTGTTCAGGATAAAATTCACCTAAACCCTCTAAAAATCATATAAAAATATTCTCTATGGTTTGGTACCTTTAAATTGACCATTTGAATCCATCTTGACCTAAAATAGTCTCAGATAGACATTTGCCCTAATTTGGGTAATTATGCAAATTACCCAATCAAACTAGGTCAAAACCAAAATCCAACTTCATCATTGGATTCTTAGGTCCAAATTAGGTTTGTACCAAAATTTGGGCCTAATCTGAGATTGCCTTGACCTAATTTGCAATTTGGTCCTGTCTAACACTTTTATCTCGCACACATGCCGCTAACTTTTGAATTCTTCACAAAAAGGTCCCTATATTTATCATCATTTTTACAAACAAGTCCCTGCTGCCATGAAATCCTAATCCTACAACTCTGGCAAGCTTGATTTGCCATTTTCTCCTTGATTCCTTGACTAATCCCTCTCAGATTTGAAAGGGAAGTTCGTCAAGGAATTCTCTTCCTTTTGAGCTAGATCCTAAGCCTTACAACCTTCCCAATCTCTCATGCGAATGCATGAGAGATTCGGGTATCTTCAAGCTCCCATCTCCGGCAAACCTTCCAAGCTTTGGAAGCTTGCTTCCCAAGCTCAAATAGTCCCCCAGAGGCCTATAAAAGAAGCCCCAATGCATACCGTCCATCCTAAGCTCGATTTTGGCCGAAAATTCCCATGTTCGTCCCTTCTCTTCCAGCTGAAAGGCTCCTCGAGCTCTGGTGATTCCCTTTGAGCTCTTTCATCGTCCAATCGCAATACTGACGGTGGATTCTCCTTCCTCGTCTTCCTCTGCGTCGTGCCATACCAGTGGACGTCTCTATCTCCATCTTCCTTACCGTTTCCTTCTCACCAGAGCCACCTTCATTCCCAATGCCGACCACATCACAACTGATGCTGCCTCTACCTTACTTCATCCGCTATCTAGCCCTATCGATGCCTCATCTTCCAGTTGTCATCTCCGTGAATTCACAACTCCGATTCAACCGCCTACTCGCCCTAATGCCCTCTGTCTTCCACCTCGCCGGTGTACCTTCGGCGAGCCCTAGTGACTTCCACACTCGTCCAACCGCGTCACTTCCATGCTCCTCACCATCACCTCGACCCACTGACCAAAACCCCTCAAGTAATTGAGGGGATTGGCCTCTCTATCGCCTCCCCTGACTCACGCACTTTTACACACATTCCACAAGGTTGATAGGCCTCCACATCCACTTGCATGTGACGCCACCTCCACCATTACATATGTCAACATCCGGCGATCCTCCTTGAGCATTTCTGATAGAGCTGAGAGGCCGTATCTTGGATTTCAGGTAACTAGGGTGTAGCCGCCTTTACCAGGAAGTTTCAAACTCACTCGAAGCTCGCTCAGGTCTCACAAATCCCAGGCAACATCTTCAGGACGAGCGGAACTCTCCCATGATCACAACCAGCCGGTCAATTGGATTTGCTGACTGCATCTTCATCCGCAACTGACAAAGCTCCTCTCTACTGCTGTGCAAGAAAAGGAAGGTGGGACTTTAGTCCCACCTCGGAAGCCACCAAGCAGTCGAAGTTGCATAAGACAATTTTGTGCTATCCGTTCTCCACCCAGTACATGGGGGTGGGGTCCCCATTACCTGCTCACCGCTTACCCACCTAACCTATACTCACACCTCGGCTATGATTTCATGCTCGAAGCCCTGGTCCCTGGTGCAATTAGATCTGAATCCGATTGCCCGTTACTATGCAAGGCCCTAGGAGGGCGGATCCCATAGAGAGAAAGAAAGAGAGAGCGCGGGGGTTGGGGGAGGTTTTGATCTGAAGATCAACGGCTGACACTTAGTCGTTTGAAGTAGAAACCCCCCTCTATGTGTGAAGAAGAAGACAAAGAAGAGAAGAGCCAAGGCAAAGAAAGAAAAGAGGAGTTGAAGAAGGAGAAAGAAGAAGAGCAGTACCTTTGAGCGAGTTAAGCCATCTGATCGGCTGAGCAGACGTCTGAGATTCAACAGAAGTGCAAAGCACTTATTGCATGACATTTGATCATCTGATACTGATTGCTTCATTGAATATCATTGTAAATAGGATAATTTGCTGATTCAAATCACCATTTTATCTTGACATTTTGCTACATTGATTCTTGCTCTTATATATTCATCTTATTAGTGTTTCAATTTGATATATTCTTATTTAGAATTATGATCTTGAGATTTATATTTTCCACTTGCTCCTAGTGAACGACCTTCGAACTTCATTTCTAATATTCGAGTTATAAATTTTATCTATTTTTCACAATGATTCGACCTATACTGCAATGTTACGATTTTAAAACTAGTTTTAGAGGACTTACAATACCTGAAAGCACGAGAATGGCCTCATGGCCATGTTAAATAGGATCAAAAGAATCGCCGGAGTGTGGCGAGTGCAGAGGTGTCGGTGGTGTGTTGTGCAGGTGTGTGTGTGAGCATGGCGAAGACAGAGAAGGTCGGAGTTCGTGGAGGTGTTCGGTGGAGGGCTAGGGCAAGCAAACCCCTCAATTTCTTGAGGTGTTTTGCTCACGTGGATGAGGCAGAGCTTTTGGGACTGGCGGGAGGTGGTTTGGTGGAGTGAAGCAGACACGTGACCACACCAAAGGTATGCCGGAAGTGGGGAAGGCGAAGGTGGCTCGGGTGCAGTAGCTATCGAAATTGAGTTATGGCGGTACGGTGATGAAGAGTACATGCTAGGGAGTCGATGAAGTTAGCTAATAGATGAAGGGGATCGGAGATGGCTCCGATTGTAGTATGGCAGAGGCTGGAGACAAAGGGTGCTCGGTGAGAGGGAACGGCGACGACAGAGGGTTAGGAAGCACCTCGCTGGTATGGCGAGTTGTCGGAAGATGAGGGGAGTTGGAACCGACCACTTATGGTATGTGGCGGCCGACAAAGAGGCCGGAGGTAGGGGGTTGCCAAAGAAAGGTGGATCAAGCCAGAGGTTGAGGGAAAAAGAAGGGTTTTTGGCTCTATTTCTCGCTAAGGAGGTGAGGAATGCCATGGGGGGTCTTTTATAAGCTTAGGGGAGCTTGAATATTAAGAAACAAGCTTCAAAGCTTGCTTAGGATTAAAGAAGAATCCCACTGATTTCGTGGGTTTGCATGCACGAATCAGTGGGTTTTAGGAATTATATCTATCCTAATAGGTTTGCCAAGGTGTGAACATCAATCCCACCAAATTTGGTGGGATTTGATTGCCATTTGAGTAGGATTTTGCTCGGTCAAAGCTTGCCTGGAGGTTGGTTGACCACCAATGGTGGCAAGGACTAATCTACGAAGAAGATGAAGAAGTTAGGGGACACTTTGTAAGGATTTCAAAAGCTGAGGGACTATTTGAGATAATAAGAGTCAGACTTGGACCAAAATGCAAACTAGGTCGAAATAATCTCAGATTGAGCTCAAATTTTGGTACAAACATAATTTGGACTCAAGAAATTTAATGGTAAAGTTGGATTTAGGTTTTGACAAAGTTTGACTGGATAATTTATGCAAAAATCCAAATTAGGGTAATTTTCTATCTATGACTCTACTTTAGGTCAAATTGGGTTCAGAAGGTCAAATCAAGGGTACCAAGCCTTAAAAAATATTTTTATATGATTTTTAAAAGGTTTAGATGAATTTTATCCTAACCAAAACCCCTGTTAATTAAGCAGGTTTGTTTTTAGGTTTTCAGATGTCCACTAATTCCTGAAATGCGTGAAAACCCAGTTAATTAAGCATGGACCCACTTATTAGACATTAATGACCATATAACATTTAATAAACCACTGAAATACCCCATGGTTATTCTGTAATTATGGAATGCTATTAAAATTGCAGAAATAACCCCGATTTCTTATCTCCTTCTGAAAACAGAACATTTTGCACCCTCTGATGGCTATGTAGGAGCTTTTAACAACTTTATCAGACAAAATTGAGCTAGTTATGGCTCATGATGGTGTTCCCATCAAGGTGTTGAGGAACAGGACAAACGAGGATGGAGCCGAAGGATGGAGGGCAGGGCAGAACAGCATTGTGGCGAGGATCTTCTTCCCGAAGGGAGGTGAGAAGACAACCACGGGATACTCCATGAAGGGGGATGAGAGGTAGGAACAAATGTTTGTTTTCTACTCTAGAGGAGCATCCCAAGCTTGGGACATGCTCTCTCTAGAGCCTTGGAGGTGGCGAGGAGAAGAAAGGAAGAGATGAAGAAGAATGAGAGGGTAGGGGTCCTTTTATAGTAGAGGAAAGAATCAAATTCGTATATAGGACATTTAGGGACGGTCATAAACGTTGCTAAAGATACGTCGCAAAAGTCACTGAAGATCTCGCGCCAACCCTCGCCCCCACTGGTGCGTGAATCACGCGTCTCTACTGCTGCACCTCTGGCGCGAGCTCCATGCGCCCTTATCTCGTGTGCACGTGCGCTACACGCGTACGTGCCTCAAGGCCACGCGCATTGCTGCTCCTATCGCTGCCTTGTACGCTGCGCAGCTGTGCCTATGTGCATGCATTCCTCCGCACATGCGCATGCACCTACGCTACTGTGCACATATGGTGGTGCATGCGTGCGCATGGGTGGCCTAGGTTACGCCACGTGGTGCAACTTGGGCCATCCATCTTCTTTCTTTTGTAGGGGCTACTACAAAGGTCGGTTTGAGTCAATTTTCGCATCGTTGGGTGGCGATTGTCAACTCGAATCCATCCATGTGGTCGGATTTATCATTTGAAGCTCCAGATTGCATCACCTAGTCCCTTGGCCATTGATCTTTCTCGGATTGCATATAGTGCTACGTTGGACTCCGATCGTCATCCTGATCAGATCTGTAAGGTCAGATAGTCAATTCGAGGCTGCAAAATAAATCACCTTCTCACATGACCACAAAAAGGTTGCAATGAACCTAAAATATACACTACTCTAAATGCAGAATGATGCATGCTATGCAATATTTATAATATGGAATGCAAATCTAAGCCTAGGAACATGCATAAATAGGCATTCTGATTAGCCCATATTTGTGGGCTATTTAAGTATTTAAGTGCCTAGACATTAAGTTAATTTTAACATTTAGATAGCATACATTAGGATGTAAATAAATTAATTCATATTTTTAGCTTAATTGCATAATTCATTCCTTGCATGCATTTAGAATTAACTTAGAATTGGATGCATTTGATTAGTTAATCAATTAGGTGCATTACTTGCATTGTTTTAATTTAACATAGAAGTTAAGGGTTTATGCATAAATAACCATAATATTTTATTATTTTCTTATTCTCTTCCTCCACAGGTAACGGCTGCTTCTTCTCCTCACGCAACCATTCACGCACAGCTGCAAGCATTCATTGGCCACGAAGAGCATCTGATCCTGCTTCTTTGGATTTCAAATTATCACTTGCAGCTACAAAGGGAGGAGGAGATGACCAGGCAAGGGAGGCCACCACTCCTTTTCCTCACTACGTAGAGAACTTCGTTTCTCATCCACTCCTCACCACCGGCCTCAACCGCAGTAGTGCGACTCCACCACCATGGGCATGTGGTGTGACAACCCACACCGCCAAGAGTCCTTGCATCACCGTGCTACATTTTCCCTTCCACATGTAAATCCAAGCTACTGCATGCCCCAAGCACCCTCACCACGCCGCTGCAGCACACAGAGCTGCAACCTCCTCCCCGTGCCTCAGCCCCTGCCGAGCACACCACCGCACGTGCCTCCCCTCAGCGTGCTTCATCTTCTGCAGCAGACCACCCGCACATGCTGCACCTCCACCGTAGTAGGCGCGCATACCCACTTCCAGCTGCAGCGCACCTTCTTCTTCCCCTACGCCTCAATCGCTGCCCACACCTCCAGTCAGCACACCCTCAGCCCTGCCGCACACCTGCATGCGCACGCGCCCACTTCCAGCCTGTGTGCACCTCTCTACGTGCACCCACACCTTGCTGCGCAGCTGCCTGCAGCACCCGCCGTGCGCCCTCCAGCCGCAGTGCATGCAAGAGCAGCAGCAACAGCCACCGCCACTG
This sequence comes from Thalassia testudinum, assembly GCA_037157565.1. NCBI lineage: Eukaryota > Viridiplantae > Streptophyta > Magnoliopsida > Alismatales > Hydrocharitaceae > Thalassia > Thalassia testudinum. The sequence continues at coordinate 20,766,224 of JAZHRO010000014.1, forward strand.
CCACCGCCACTGCCCCCTCTCCGCTTCATCCCACTGCCATCGACCACCAATGACCACGTCGCAACCTCCACGCGTAGCCCTCACCACCAACGACCTTCTTGCATGACCACGCCTCCACCCGATCCTCTTCTTGCGCATGCCAAGGGGAGTTCTCCCCTGTTTTGCTACAAGAAACTTGCAATTAGTTATTACATTTCAATGCCATTGACAAAGTCTCATTTTTTATTTTAATATGTGATATATTGAGTGAAATTGCGACTTCATACTCATGCTTTCTTATAATTGCATGGCTTTTGTTATTCACATCTTTTGACATTGGTTTTGGATTAAGATGTGCATAAATTCTATCTAATGCATGTCAATTGGAAATTACAGAGATTCATCACATATTTATTGAATATTTCTATGAGGAAAAATTGCACATATAACCTTGCATTTTCGAGTTATTGTGTGTCTTCTTTTCGTCGCATTTCATATCAGGTTTGACTATGGATTTCGCACTTGATTGAACGAATACGAGAAAAATATTCGTGAATTTATTGCATCGTTGTCTCCTTGTGAACACGACCCTCTCTTCTGTGAGTGGTTTAATTTTTATTTAATTATTTTGTTAAGCGATTTTCCACTACTTTGTTACTAAAATGACAAATCATCTTAATCACATTATTCGAAAGCGAAAAACATCTTATCACATTCTAACCTAAATGGATGTGTCAACATCATACCCCCATGACTATCTTTTACTAGTCCCTAGCAAAATTAAACTACATGCTATGTATAAAAACAAAATTAGGACTTGATCGCTTAGGCCTAAGCCATTTATTAATAATAGAAAATTTCAACTAAGGTCCTAAACTACGAAATCTCAACAGTACCCAAGTATTTGCCAAAATGTAGACCATCCAAGTCCTTGCCTTATCTGAAAATGGAAGATACATTTTTTTGTTTTTCTTCTTTTCTAATTTTTTTGGACTTTTGGAGTTTGAGAGTTTCAGGATAACTTTTTACGGTTACCTGACCCGCCCAAGACTCAAAAAGGACTCTAAATGCTAAGCATCTTGTGAAAGGGTGATAGACTCACTAGGCAGCCGTTAAAATGGACTTTAGGTTTCTACGACCCTACGTGACCTTAAAGATTTCTACTTAGAGGTTTATCTTTTCAAACGGTAGCTTTCTCCCTACTTTATTTTTTATGAGGTCAACACAAGGGCAAACCCAATGTATATCTCCTCGGTTTATTCTACTTCCTGGCTTCTTCCCTAGGTTTTTTGGGAATTATCGTGCATTTTTGTGAGCTGGGCTCTGGACAACCGACCAATGGACTATTACCCACGGTAACTTGCCAGCCATACTCGTGTAGTGAAGTGTGGTTTTATTTTGTTTCTCCTTTTTCTATCTTTTTTTCTTTTCATTATAAGTATTTCTTTTTTTCTCTTTTTTTTTTCTAAGTAGGTGGCTTCCCTGATCTAAGACTTACCTAAAGGCATCAGGAAGAGAATGGTCATGTGGTTGGCCTCTAGTCAACTGGCTAATGAGCTATTACCACTGACAACTTGCCAGCCATACCACCCTAGACAGTTCATTAGCTACCCAATTTTTGAAGAAACCGTTGAAAAGTGAGTTAGCGCAAACAGTGTGTAGATGCTTAGGCTTAAAGTCCCCTCAAATTAGAGGGCAGGTTGATAAGTCGTATACTTATCACCCCAATTTATTGACCAATTTGAAATAGAATTACTTGGTGAGGACTCGAGACTAAGTCCACATTCAAGTGGACACCCAGGCTAATTAAGCTCGAAGACCTGAAGAGTCATGTGTTCAGGTCCTAAAGTATCGTTTCCTAAAGTTAATAACTTCCAAAAGCCTAAGTTTTCTTCTCCTAATTCTATTTTTTTCTTTTTTTGGTCGTTTTGAATTTTCAAACTTTTTTTGAAGAAATTAAAAATAAAAGAATTTTCACGGAGTTAACAAAATGATTTCAGGAATTAGTTATCCACCCCCCCATGCCTAAATGATGCAATGTCCTCATTGTAAAAATAAAGATATGAAAAGGGTGGAGTAAACAAAATATCACCTAAATTTTGTGAAAATCCAGTCAGCTCCGTAGAGAGAAGAGAGTATACACACGTGCTAAGTTTAATGCCTTTAGCTAGGCATAAAATACATACAAGGAAGAAACGAAGAATTCACAAGTGCAGGTTAGAATCAAAATCAAAAGATTAATCCTCAGACTTGCCAATAGAAGATGTCCACAGATGTGGACCAAGTTGTGGTGCAGACCCATGCCCCAGGGTCGAGTAGTTCTCAGGTTCTAGATGAAAATCACCAGAATCGAAGATTATTGTGCTTTCAGGACCAGGTCTGCGGTTTGGTGGTGTGTAACCCAAGACTAAAGTGTCGAACAAAAGGTAGATTTGGTTCACTAGGTTCAGATGTCCACTTGACGTTCAGCTCAGAAAAATAATTAGTTATTCCAAGCTTGGGTCACACATCAAAGGTATCGTAAGGGTCCTGGTAAAAGGTAGGTGGTTTCAAGTCAACAGTAACCCTTAGATCCAAAATCGTAGTTCCCTCAAAAGTAGCTTCCTAGATTTTTATTTCCAACTTCCTATCCTCCAAGATCAAGTGTTCGGGTTCTAGGACCTCTAGCATATCATTTACCCCATATGATTTACCCAAATCCAGAAATCGTGGCTGACTCAGAATTGACTTGGGTACAATGATTTCCAAATCGAAATCAATCCCTTTGGGGTGTGGTTGAGGAATGGGGCTACTGATTAAATCTTCTAATAAATGAGGATTCGAATCCTCCGAGTTAGCCCCAACCAAATCCAAATCTTCAATGAATGGGCTATCAAATGGTTCATCATGCTCCTTGAGTCCATTTGTCTCACTAACATCATCTTCCTTATGCTCAAGTGAGACTTCACTAAGAGATTCTTCACCCTCAGAGTCAAAGAATTCTTTATCCGCATTTATATATCAAAAATCATATGTCATTTCATGATCCAAGGAGACATGTTTCTTCTTTCCCTGGCTCGGGGATCTCGAGTGAAACAATCAATTCATCCTGAATGGGTTGCTCTAGCCTAACCTGGTCATCCTTGGTCTCAGCATATGTATCACCCCCGACAGGTGCCTGAGTGGGTTCAGACATTGGCTTTCCTGAAGGGGGTTCATCCTGGGGATCATGCCAACTAAGGCAACCATGAATTTCATCCTCAACCTCGACAATTTCCCAAGTAGAAACTCACCTAGGCCCCAATCCCTAACATGTTGGAGCAAATCCAATAAAGAACTATTAAGTTCATCAATCATTTTGACCATAGGCTCCAATGCTTCAGTGCATGGTGTTGGCTGAGCTTCTAAATATTGTATGGTGTTCCTCAAGTTAGCCAACACCCTGTCTTGGACCTAGTTCACCTGAACCGAATGATTTGATTCAGGGATAGGTGGGTTTGGGTTCATTCTAGGGGAATCAAGATATTGAGGTTCTTGGATCCCTCCCTGATAGTAGGTCATTTCAGGTTGCTCAAAAAATGGTGGTGAACTATATTCAGTGGAATACTGGGGAGGGTAGGTGCTATAATCATCATATGCTTCCTGATTGTAGATCGGGTTGGTTTGGTCATTAAAGGGTGGAGATATATAATCATTGTAGCTCTGGGAAGGATAGTAATCATAGTCATGTTCTCCAAGGTTAGGCCTTGGACACTGAGGTCTGGATTCATATCCCCAATCAAAGTTATCCCAGCTAGGAGATGGGTAGCCATAACTCAGGTCGGGAAAGTAATCATCTTGGGGATAAGTGTTGGCAGGAGGGTAGGATGGGAAATGCGTGTAAGATGTGGAAGGATACATGTAGAATAGGAGGAAAATCAGAAGAGAGAAAGGATCCTTGCAACACAAGCAATCAACCCTGTCCTTAGGTGGGTTAGCCTAAAGACCTATAGACTCCCAGGACTTGTCTTAAGATTATAACCGATTTGGTCTACTTTTATCCAGTCAATCAAACCAGTTAGAGGGAGGGGCTGGGGAGAAGGTTCTTCTTTTGGCTTGCACCTCCGGTTCCTAGTGTACCCCCCAGCCACGGTTGTTTGACACTACTCCCCTAGCTTGACATCAGATGGACTAGCAGAAGTATATTAATCAAAAAAAATCTCAGTTTAAGCCCCAAAGAGTGAATCAATCCTTAAGGCCAACGTCTACTCAGTTTTAATTAGGCTTAGGATGATTGTGTTCTTGGAATGTGATGAGCCCTTTAGATGGGTTGTGCCCTTAATGATCAATTGAAATGTGTGTATGTGCACAACCAGGGTTTGCAAACAAGATTATTTAATGATATGTCATTTCGTGTTTGACCTTGTTTAGTAGCTTTTAAGGTTTAATCTTAGGTGTATTCAATCAAGTTCAAGAGAACACTCCAAGTTTTGAAAGCACTGGTGATGATATATTCCTTTAGAAATCAAAAAATAATGTGGAGTGCCTGGTTCAACCCTAAAAATTAACTCTAAGTGGCAGGCTACTGATGAATGACTTTTATCCTCAGTGGTGCAGCCCAAACAGCTCAATCAATTAGCTTGTTGCACCACTTAGTTAAGGCACACAGATGTTTAACCTATTCAGATTTCTACTCACTTATGTGTATTGAGATTAAGTGTACCGGGTCCACAGGTCAGATCCCGGTTAAGTGGTAGAATCAAAGTCGAATGGTGTGCCTTAAGTCGAAAGTTGTGGGTATTTAATGTGTCACTTTTAGTAAATCCCACAAGAGAAGAGTATTATATATATATAGATATATATATAGATATATATATATATGCGGGGATGAGATAAGTAGAGGTGGCAAACAAACAACCAAATCTATCCTAGGGTTTATAAAAAGCAACTAAGTTGATTTGGGTTTGAGTTATTAGTGTGGTGAAATGAAATCTAGGGTGGGGGCGGTTGGGGAAAACATACAAATGTCTCTACCCACACTTTACTCTAATCTACTGCCTTCAGCTCCTCAACCAGGTTCATGCAAGACAATAAATCGAAGAAGAAAGATAGGTTAGAAAAATAAGTAATGCAGGAAAATGCGTAAAAACCAAAGAGTGTTGCCTCCCTGGCAACGGCCCCGAAATGATGATGGCGGATTTGCACGCGTAAAGGGTTCGGGATTGGAAAACCCATCATCGTAGTTCGATTCATGAGAAAATTCGTCGATCAGATAAAATTTATAACCGAAACTCAAAATGTGAGTCCTGAGTCAAACACGAGGAGGTGCATGTTTGATTTTGAAATCTGCATTTCACGTTATTTCTTTTTTTTCATTTTTATCTTTTGTTATTTTTTTGGTATTTTGATAAGGCAAGAGATCATGTTGATGAATTCTAGCTAATCTACTTGCAAAATAAAGAGAGAGATAGAGACAGAGAGAGAAACAATCATGTATTCTTATAATCAAATGTTTATTACAACTAGGAAAGTAGGAAAACTATACTACGAAAGCAGTAAAGATAGAGATAGGTGACAGAAATCCCCCTCAATAGTCTCTTGGAGGATGACTCGTTTTGACGTCACCGGGAGGAAGCTGGTGAGGAACGGGACGAACGAGAATGGAGCCGAAGGATGGAGGGCGGGGCAGGACGACGTCGTGGCGAGGATCTTCTTCCCAAAGGGAGGTGAGAAGACGACCATGGGATGCTCCACGAAGGGGGATGAGAGGCAGGAACAAATGTTTGTTTTCTACTCTAGAGGAGCATCCTGGGCTTGGGACAAGCTCTCTCTAGAGCCTTGGAGGTGGTGAGGAGAAGAAAGGAAGAGCTGAAGAAGAATGGGAGTAGGGGTCCTTTTATAGTGGAGAAAGGAATCAAATTCGTATACAGGACATTTAGTGACTATCATAAACATCGCTGAAGATCCACCATAAACATCGCTATAGATCCCGCGCCAACCCTCGCCCCCGCTTGTGCGCACATCACATGCCTCTACTGCGCACCGCTGGTGTGCACTCCATGCACCCTTGTCGCGCACGTACGCCCCTCACGCGTGCATGCGCTGCTGCTGCTGCCGCTGCCTTATGCACTGCACTGTTGCACCTGCAGGTGTGCATGCCTCGATGCGTCCGCACTCACCTGCGCTACTGTGCACGTGCGGTGGGCAACCTGGGTTGCGCCACGTGGTTTAACCTAGGCCGTCCATCTTCTTTCCTTTGTAGGGGTTGTTATAAAGGTCGGATTGAGTCAATTTTCATGTTGTTAGACTATGATTGTTGATTCGAATCCATCCATGCGATCAGATTTATCATTTGAAGCTCCAGATTACGTCACCTACTCCCTTGGCTATTGATCTTCCTCAGACTGCATATAGTGCTACGGGACTCCAATCAAGGTGATTTCAGAGGCATTGGACTCCGATTGTCATCCTGATCAGATTTGTACGATCGGATCATCAATTCAAGGCTTCGAAATAAATCTCCTTCTCCTCTGACCACAAAAAGGATGTAATTAACCTAAAGTATACACAAATAGTCTAAGTACAGAATGATGCATGCTATGCAATATTTATAATATGGAATGCAAATCTAAGCCTAGGAACATGCATAAATAGGCATTTTAACCTAAATGGATGTGTCTACATCAAGAATGGGAATCAAATGATACTGCAGCCAAGTTTGAGTCGGTAAGTTCGATGAATGATTTGAGTCTCTAACTATTCATGACAAAAGGTTCAAAATCTCGGTTGAGTTCACTAATTTCAATAGCTCCATTTTCGAATACTTGTCTCACCAGAAATGGTCCAATCCATTTAGATTTGAGTTTTCCTAGGAAGAGCTTGAGTTTGGCATCAAAGAGTAGTACTTTTTGACCAAGATGGAATGTCTTGCATGATATGTGCTTATCATGAAAGGCTTTAACCCGTTGTTTATAGATTGGCAAGTTCTCATATGCATCATTGTGTAGTTCCTTGATCTCGCTCATTTATAATCAGCGGTGGGTTCCAGCCTTTGAAAGATCTAGATTGCAATTTCATACTACCCAATAGGCCTTGTGCTCCTTTTTTACAGGTAGGTAACAAGCCTTCACGTACACTAGTCTGAATGGAGACATGCCTAATTGGGTCTTGTAAGCAGTCCTATAAGCACACAAAGCTTTCGAAAGGTGGGCCGACCAATCCTTCCTATCAGGCCGAACAGTGACCTAAAGGATTTTCTTAAACTCCCTGTTTGACAATTCTGCCAATCCATTTGTCTGGGGGTGATGGGGAGTCAAGATTCTGTGTGACACCCCATACTATCATCAGGGATTGAAACTATGCATTTGTGAAATGGGTCCCTCCATCAGAAATGATAGCACGTGGAATGCCAAACTAGGAAAAGATGTACTGATGAATGAACTTGATTATGATTTTATGATCATTGGTTTGGGTTGGGTGGCTTCGATCCATTTGGACACGTAGTCCACAGCGTGGAGAATATACTTAAAGCCATCAGATTTAGGGAAGGGCCCCATGAAATCAATCCCTCAGATATTGAAGATTTCACACACAAGAATCGATTGTAGAGGCATCATATCATGGTGGCTCATGTTCCCAAGGTCTGACAGCGATTACATGACTTACAGTAGTCATGTGCATCCTTGAAAATCGTGGGCCAGAAAGAGCCCCACTGGAGGACTTTTGCTGCGATCTTATGTCCAAAGAAGTGTCCGCCGCAGGCCTAGTCATGGCAGAAGGACAAGATGTCTTAGATTTTCACTTCCAAAATGCATCATCTAATGATTTGATCAACACCAATGCAGAAAAGGTACAGTTCTTCCTAAATGTAGTACTTGGCATCAGAACGTAACTTGTCCTTCTTGGCGTTCAACCAATCAGATAGAATCCGGTGAGATGCCAAATGGTTCACCATGTCAGCGTACTAAAAAAGTTCTGTATCAATAGTCAAGAGGTGCTCATCAGGAAAATGCTCTGTAATGGGTCTGGAAGGGTCGATAACAAAAGAAGGAAGGCGAGACAAGTGGCCAGCTACCACATTCTGCTTTCCTGCCTTATCACGAATTTTGAGATCGAATTCTTGCACTAGCAAGATCCATCGGATTAGTCAAGGCTTTGCATCCTTCACGAGTAAGTGCCTCACTGCAGTGTGATCCGAGTATATGATGACGTGGGAACCCAAGAGGTATGATCTGAATTTTTCCAGGCTGAATACTACGGCTAGCAGCTCTTTCTCTATAACTGTCTAGTTACGCTGAGCCTCGTCAAGTGTCTTGCTAACATAGTAGATGACCATGGGTTTCCCATCGATTTTCTACTTTAACACCATTCCCACTGCATAGTTAGATGCATCGCACATGATCTCAAAGGGTTGAGACCAGTCAAGAGATTGCAGGATTGGTGCTTGGGTAACTCAGTCATACAGGTTCTCAAATGCATAAATGCACTCACTTGTTATCTCGAACAGAGTGTCTTTTGATAAAAGATTCATCAAGGGGCATGCAATCTTCGAGAAATTGGGTATGAATCGATGGTAAAATCCAACGTGCCCTAGGAAATATCTGATGTCCTTGACTGAGTTAGGCACTGGTACCTTGGAAATTAAATTTACCTCAGCCCGGTCGACTTGGATGCCTTTCTCAGAGATATGATGGCCCAGGACTATACCCTCAACAACCATGAAGTAGCTCTTTTCCCAGGAAAGAACCAGGTTCATATCAATGCACCTCCTGAGGATTTGGACCAGATGTAGGAGGCGATCATCAAAAGATTCACAAAATACTGAGAAATTGTCCATGAAGACTTCAAGGCACTCACCTACCATATTGGAAAATATGGCTAGCATGCATCGCTGAAACATAGTGGATGCATTACATAGCCCAAATGGCATCATACGAAATGCGTGCATACTGTAGGGGCAGGTGAAGGTGGTCTTTTCCTGATCCTCTAGATGAATTGCCACCTAATTGTATCCTAAGTACCCGTCTAGAAAATAGAAAAATTGATTTCCTGCCAGTTTTTTGAGAATCTGATCAATAAATGGTAGAGGAAAATGGTCTTTCTTCATGGAGACATTTAGTCTTCTGTAATCAATGCAGACTCTTCACAAGTTTGTGATACGGGTCGGGATGGTTTCCCCGGATTCGGTTGTGATAACGATGAGCCCTACCTTCTTAGGCACCACTAGAATTGGGCTCACCTAGCGGTTGTCTGAGATAGGATAGATGATCCCAGTATCTAACCATTTGATGATCTCCTTCTTCACGACCTCTTATAGATTTGGATTGAGTCATTTCTACAATTCTCGAGATGGTCGTGAGCCCTCTTCTATGTAGATATGGTGTGTGCAATAGGAGGGACTGATACCAGTTAGGTCATCGAGAGTCCATCCAATGGCTCTTCGATGCTGCTGGAGGATAGAAATTAACTTTGTTTCTTGATTAGATGTGAGTTGGGAATTGATAATCACAGGAAATGTTTGATTCGAACCCAAAAAGACATATTTCAAATGATCTGGGAGGGGTTTCAACTCCATAGCAGGATTATCAACAGCAGTAGGAAGTTCGGGGTGGGGCTCAAGAGAAAAGGTAGGAGCTGTAACTGTATCTGGGTCAAGTTTAGGCTCCTTTAGCTATGGGTCATGATCTTCATGTGGTTGAGGATTAGAAATAATCAAGTTTTCCTCTATGAGAGAGTCCTCAATCACAAACCAATATCACATACTTGTTCAATGGCCCCACAAGTTAATTCCCTTCTGGGCCTTAAAGATATCAATCTTTAATGTCTTGCTCCCAAATTTTAACTCGATCTGGCCCGCTTCGCAATTTACGTTTGCCCTAGCTGTGGCCAAGAATGGTCTTCCAAATATAATCGGTGTATTTTTCATATTCTCATGAGTATCCATGTCTAGCATGATAAAATCCATAGAGAAGTACAAATCATGGATCCAAACCAGAACATCCTTGAGAATTCCTTTTGGTGGCTTAAACAATCGATCTACTAAAAGCAAAGTCACCTCTATTGGTTTAAGCTCAGATTCCTCAAGATGGTCTAGTAGGGATGTAGGTATCAAGTTTGTGGAAGTTCCTAGATCCAATAAGGCTCGATCAAATTCTATATCACCGATTCTGCAGGAGATCAGGGGGGTACCAAGATCTTTTTCCTTTGGCAGGAGTTTGCTCAAAATGATAGAGTTGGCTTGCTCCAATAAGATGATCAGACTCCCACCCTTATTTCATGGCTTACGCTTAGGCATACATATATCTTTTAGAAATCTCGCATAAACTGGTACGTGACAGATTGCATCCATTAAGGGGATGTTTATGTGGACTTGCTCAAAGAGCTTGACCAGATCTTCCTCTAATGCCACGGGTTTTGATTTCCTCTTTCCCTTGGTCAAGGCCTCAGGAAATGGAACCTCGGTTGGTTCCTCTAGAATTGATTCAGCCTTTTTATCTGGGATAGGGGTGTCCTGAATCACCAATCTAGGGTAGGGTTCAAAATTTTCAGGCTTGTTGTGGTTAGGAAATGGTGGATCCTAGGTTGATTTGCCATTGCGGGTGGTGACGAAGTTAACTCCTACCTGATTTTGGTTTTGGTTAGGCAAAATAGGTGTCTGCTGCTGATATCCTTAATACAATGTTGAAACTTCCATCCCGTCAGGTGATGGAGCAGAAGGGGTCGGATAAACATAATGTGCTTGGCCTTGATTTGGGTTCATAGCGCACTTCTGGGTCGGCAAGCTATTCGGATTAGGTAGAGGTTGGGAAGGAAGTGCGCCAGGCTGGCGAGCATTTGCTAGCTGGGCCAGTTGATTGCAAACCTCTGTGATCTCTTCTTTGTGTTGTTTTTGCATGTCAACCATAATTTGAAGAATCAGAGACATTTGGTCTTCTTAGGTGGCCCAGATTGGAAATTTGGATTGGGCCTTAGTTGAGTAGGCTGATAAGGTCGTGGAACTTGTGGTCGGGGTTGGAATTGAGATCTCAGAATTGGGTTATTTCCTGACCATGCAAAATTGGGATGATTGCACCATCCAAGGTTATAAGTGTTTAAGAATGGATTACTCTAGATGGCGTGGAGATCCTCGCATGTCTGAGGAATTCCAAAAAAATCAAAGTAGGAGGGTTCAGAGTTCCCCCAACTAGAGTAGGCTGACCCAGAGTTTCCTCCAAGACCGTAATCAGACGAGGGTGGATAGGCATCCATCCCCTAAGAAGAGTGGTGATAGATGTTATGTATAGCCTCCCTACCTGAGGGTGGGTGCACATATGGGCTTTGTGGTGCAGTGGTGGCTCTCTGCCAATGTCGACTCAAGTCATCCACCTTCTTCTCAATGGTTGAGACCTTATCCAAGCGACTTGCTATCAACTCCAGATCGATGGATGTGGAAAGGCCTCGAGTCTCATGTACCCCTTGGTTATTTGCCAATGTGCGGGTGGTCGTCCGGTCATACACACCCAATGACTCATTGTTTAGGGAGTTCTCACACATGTTATTGAGAATCTCCCAAATCATATCTTCATGCTGACGCATGATGCTACCACCATAGGTTGCATTGATAAAGAGTTTGATATCATCACAGAGCCCATGGTAAAAAGACTAGACTTGTTCCCATTTTGGAACTCTATGATGGGGGCACTTGGGCATGAGATCCAAAAAATGGTCCCATGCCTCATGAAGAGGTTCTCTCACTCCTTGCGAGAAGTGTGTGATCTGATGCCACATAGCCTTTGTCTGACCAATAGGAAAGAATTTTTGTAAGAATTTGATCTGAAGATCTCCCCAAGTGGTGATCGGATGAGTCAAAGTCTGAAACCAATTAGCGGCTTTATCCAAGAGAGAAAAGGAGAACATTTTCATGAGTAAGCCATCCCGATTTTGTATAGATGGCCCGAAGGTCTGGGCCAGATGCTTGATGTGCTGGAAGGGATCATAAAAGTTCAAGCCATGGAATTTGAAAATTGTGTGAAGCATACTTGGCTTGAGCTCCACCTCAGGTCCTCCCACAGGGATTTGTACTCTAGGCTCGATTTCCTCTGTAGCAGGATTGTAGTGATCTCGCATTTGAGGATGCTGTGGTGGGTTGATGTGTGCATGGACTAGATCTTTGAGGTCATCGACTTGATGTTGATGGTCGGGTTCTTCTTGATGCTCCATGGCTATGAGTGGAGATTCAAGCTTAGAAACAGAAGTGGTGGAGAAGATATCGATCTGATTGGGAAGTTGCATAAATAAATGGGTCGAGGCTTGACCTCAACGAGAGTGGAAAGTTAATAGAGGCCTTAAGGGTGGTCTTAAGGACCTCCTCCCGAACATGCACTAGCAGAGTAGATAAGGGACAGAATGTTTGACAGATCCAATTGAGGCACCCAAATATGCTTGGATGACTAAGGAGGTTCGAGGCAGATGATACCTTTTGATCAGAAAGTCACTCATCTGAGAAGTAATTAGGGAGCTAGGAAGGGAGAGTCCTGCAAAGACCCCTACATGGTAGATCATCCCCACGGGTTACAGGGTTTCCCCCACCCGACCTTCCTTCTCACTGTAGATCCAAATAGATCGGAATGAGCGACTTGACCTCTTAAGTCCATCAAATTTTAAATTTGAATTGAGGTGCTTAGAATTCCACTTGAACATTAGAGTTGATTTGTGCTTGGTGACCTAATTTGAAGATTGGTTGACCTACAAGGTGGATCAACTCCACCTAACTTGTCCTTGTTATTAAGTTCTAATTTTATGATTCAAGTGGATGATTAGAGCTTGATTTTAGGGTCTCCTTGATTAGGTAACTTTAAACAAGGGCTTAGGTAGCACACGATGCGGGAAAATCAGTTCTTGTTATTTCAGGCACGTGTGTTTCTCAACCCTAAGATGAAAACCCTAATTTGGCTCTTTCTGGTGCAATCAATTTCTTCCAAATTTGGCACCTAGGGCTCAATCAAGAAGGTGAGTAACCCTAAGTACCTTAAATGCCTATAGGTGCAGGAATCTTGGAGAGGGGTTTCTAAATAGATCAAGTTAGGCAACTCAAAAGTGATTAATTCTAAATAAGGAATGCAAGTTAGCCTAATTGATTTTCCTTTTTAGCTCTTTCAAGAAATAGGGGCTTAAGAAGATGGAGATGAGATTACTTGCCACTGGAGTGGTTGTTTTGTGACTGATCTTCTCTTGTGTACCTTGCACAACCACAACAAATCAGATAAAGCAAGTTAGATTCAAATCAAAAATGGTAATCAGTGAAACTGAACTGCACGTTGCTCCCTGGCAACGGCGCCAAAATGTTATCGCGCAAAATCGATGTTTTTAAAGGATGTAATCATCATAGCAAGTCAAAATCGCTCGAAAACACTTAAAATTTATAACTCGCAAGTACGAGGTCATTCACTGAGAGTAATAATGGCAATTCATTCTCACAGATTAAATTATAAGTAAAATATGAGCAATTGAGATCAGAAGAATAATTCAAAATAATATATCAATAGATCCAAATACTAATGTGCAAAAAAATTAGGGTAAAATGGTGATTTGAATCATCAAATTACCCTCTAAGTTTAAACCTCACAAATACTCAAATATATTAATAGTAAGCTCAACCATAGAATTAAATGCCTCAGAAATCAATTGACAGAAATAAGCCCTAGATGGGTTAAGTGTTCAGGAGGAGCAGCTTCAACAGAGAGGCAAAGGTCTCTTCTTCCTTCCTTCAAGCCTCAAGAAAGAGGTAAGGCACAACAATCAAAGGCACGAAATCCACTCAACAGCTAAGTATAGAGAGGGCAGGAGCAAGGGCAAAAACCCCCCTCTTTCTCTCTCTCTTTCTTCTTCTCTTTCTTAGAAATCCAACCGTAGTCAGGCATATGGATCTGGGTAGGAGACCAAGGAAACAAAGTGTGAGAAGTAGCCAAGGAGTGAAGAGGGTGTGATGAGGGACCTGACCCCTCGTGTACTGGGCAAGGGGTCATGGGGAGAAAATCCTTTTATCTCGCATCGCAGCCTGCTAATCCCATGATGTGGGAATTCTTTCCCTCTATCTTCTCATCACAACAGCAAATGGAGGGGCTTCCAATTGAAGTTGAAGGCGAGCTCGTGGTGTGGAATTGAAGGTATGGAAGGATGCCTGGGAGTCACCTGCGAAGCATGGGACTAGAACCTAGAGTGGATGTGGCCAGAGGACTAAAGGCGTAGTCGGAGAAGTTGGGGCGGTGGTAGAGCTTCGGTGGAATACCTGAAAGCATGAAAATGGCCACACAGCCATGTCAAACAAGTTTAGAAGAATCGTTGGACTGCGGCGAGTGCAGTGGTGTCGATGGTGTGTTGTGAAGGTGCGTGTGTGAGCATGGCGAAAGTAGAAAAGGTCAAAGGTTGTGAGGGTGTTTGGTGGAGAGATTGGCATAGCAATCCCCTCAATCTCTTGAGGGGTTTTACTCAAGTGGACACGGCAAAGGTGTGGGAGTTGATGGCAGGTGGATTGGTGGCGTGTAGCAGGTTGTCGAGGTTGCCAGAGGTATGCCGGAGACAAAGGAGACGATGGTGGAGCGGGAGAGATTGTGATCTAAACCGAAGTCTGAAGCAGCTGGGGTGATCAGTAGAAGTCAAGGAGTCGAAAAGGGTAGCTAGTGGATGAGGAGGATGTGGAGAAGGCGTTGGCCATGATGAGCCAGCACCAAAGAAGAGGAATACTTCGGGAGGGAGGACAGTGACGAGGAGAGGATCGAAGAGCACCGCATCGGTATTGCGCGATGCGGAATGAAGAGGGGAAGAAGATCCAATCGCCTATTGTATGTGGTGCTAGGAGAGGGAGTCGGAGGTAGAGGGCCGCCAGAGCGGAGCTTGGAGCAGGCCGGAGAGGGAGAAAAGAAGAGATTTGTGGCCCAAAAACTTGCTAAGGAGGTGAGGTAGTGCATGAGGATCTTATATAGGCCTTCAAGCAAGCTCCCAAGCTTGGAAACAAGCTTGAAAGGATTGATTTTTCAGGAAGAAGGATTCTAGGAAATCAAGGATTCGCATGAGCAACATAGACGGATTTGGAGTTTAGGATTAGGTTTAATCGATTATGGATCTCCTTAGGGTTGTCCCTTCCAATTTTGGAAGGGATTGGCCAAGTAATCATGGAGGAATCTCTGATTGAGAGCTTGGCTGTGGGAGTTCACACCTGCCATGGCGGTAGGGACCCAAATACGAAGAAGACAATGAAGTTAGGGGGTCTTTGTAAGGATTTTCGAAAGTTAGGGTGTATGTGAGAAAGAAAGAGTCTAAATGGACCAAAATGCAAAATAGGTCAAAATGATCTCTAATTCAGCCCAAATTTTGGTATAAACCTAATTTGGATCCAAGAAATCTAGTGATGAAGTTGGATTTTGGTTTTGACCAAGTTTAACTTAGTACTTTTTGTAGAAACCCAAATTAAGGCAAGTTCTTGTCTTAAACACTTTTAAGGTTAAAATGGGTCAAATAAAGGATATCAAACCTTATGAAATATTTTTATATGATTTCTAGAAGGTTTAGGTAAATTTTATCCTGACCAAAACCTCTGTTAATTAAACGAGTCTGAAATTAGGGTTTCCCGTTGCTTGTTTATTCTTGAAATGCATGAAAATCTATTTCTATCATCATGAACCCACTTATTTGACTTTAATGCTCATTTGACCTTTAATTCACCCCTAGCCAATCCTTTGGTTATTCTGTGTTCATGATTTACTATTAAAATTGCAGAAATAAACCTAGTTTCTTCTCTTCTTTTCAAAACATAACATTATGCATATATTACCCTCTAATGGATACATAGGAGCTTTTATCCTTTATTCCAGACTAAAATGGGCTAGTTAGGGCCTATGATGGTGTTCCCATCAGTATCCCCCATTGAAATTCCTTTCCAGCCAATTGAATCTATTGTCAATATTATCCATGTACATATCACAAAAATTTATGCATTCTTCTAAAAGGTAACTCTCAATAATTGAACCCTCTGGAATCTCTTTATTGAAGATGTAATCTTTGAGCTTCTTCAGAAATCGTTCAACTGGATACATCCATCTATACTGTATAGGACTACCAACTCTTTCTTAATTTGCAAGATGTAGCGTTAGATGCACCATGACGCCAATGAAAGATGGAGGGAAAATTTCTTCCATTTTGTAGAGTGTGATGACAATTTGACCATTCCAATAGTCTAACATTTCGTTGTTCAAAGTCTTAGAGCAAATGACTTTAAAAAATTGACTCATCTCCTTGAATGAATCGACCACTAGATTTGGCAACACTCCATGAATACCTAGAAGGAACAAAATCTACATGTAAATTGATCGCGTTGAATCTCATCGCATAAAGGGTTCAAGTTTGGAAAACTCATTATCGTAGTTTGATTCTCGAGAAAATCCATCGATCAGATAAAATTTATATTCGAAACTTGAAAAGTGAGTCTCGGGTCAAACATAGGGAGGCGACCATTTGGTTTTGAAAATCCATGTTTCATGTTTTATTTATTTTTCTTGTTTTTATCTTTTCTAATTTTTTTAGTATTTTTAGCTAGCAAGAGATCAAGTCGATGAATTCTAGCTAACCTATTTGCAAAATAAAAGAGAGAGAGACAAAGATAGAGAGAGAAACAATTATGTATTTTTTAATCAAATGTTTCTTACAACTAGGAAAGTGAGAAATCTATACTATGAAAGTAATAAAGATAGAGATAGGTGAGAGAAATCCACCTCAACGGTCGCTTGGAGGACGAATCACTCTGACATCACCTAGAGAAAGGTGGTGAGAAGTGGAACAAACGAGGACGGAGCCGTAGGACGGAGGGCGGGGCAGGATGGCATCGTAGCAAGGATCTTCTTCCCAAAGGGAGGTGAGAAGATGGCCACGGGATGCTCCACGATGGGGGATGAGAGGTGGCAAAAATATTTGATTTCTACTCTAAAGGAGCATCCCGGGCTTGGGACAAGCTCTCTCTAGAGCCTTAAAGGTGGTGAGAGGAAGAAAGGAAGAAATGAAGAAAAATGAGAGGGGTAGGGGTCCGTTTATAGTGGAGGAAAGAATCAAATTCGTATATAGGACATTTAGTGACAGTTGTAAACGTCACTAAAGATCCACCGCAAACGTTGCTGAAGATAGCCCACGTGCCCACCCATCGTTGTGCTAGCGAGCACTTCGCGTGCCCGTGTCGCGAGCCTCCGCATGCACCCATGCTCACCCTTTGCGCTGTTGCGCATGTGTGCCTCCACGCGCGTGCGCACCCACACTGCTGTGTGCGTGCGATGGAGCGTGCGTGTGCATGGGAATCCTGGGTTGCACCACGTGGTGCGATATGGGCTGTCCATCTTCTTTTCATTGTAGGGGCTATAGCAGAGATCGGATTGAGTTGACCCGAATCCATCTGCATGGTCGGATTTTTTGTTTGCAGCTCCAAATTACGTCACCTAGTCCCTTGGTTGTTGATCTTCCTTAGACTGCATATGGTGCTACGGGACTCCGATCAAGGAAATTTTGAAGGTGTTGAACTTCAATCATCGTCCTAATTAGATCTGTACGGTTTGATCATCAATCCGAGGCTCCGAAATAAATCTCCTTCTCTCCTTACCACAAAAAGTACATAATTAACCTAAAATATACACAACTACTATGCAATATTTATAATATAGAATGCAAATCTAAGCCTAGGAACATGCATAAATAGGCATTTTAACCTAAATGGATGTGTCTACATTATATGCGGGGATGAGATGGGTGGAGGTGGAAAACAAACAACCAAATCTATCCTAGGGTTTATAAAAAGCACCTAATTAAGTTTATTTGGGTTTAAGTTATTAATGTGGTGAAATGAAATCTAGGGTGGGGGTGGTTGGGGAAAACTTACAAATGTCTCTACCCGCACTTTACTCCAATCTACCGCCTTTGGCTCCTTGACCAGGTTCATGCAAGACTATAAATCAAAGAAGAAAGATAGGTTAGAAAAATATGTAAGTAATGAGGGAAAATGCATAAAAACCAAAGAGCATTGCCTCCTTGGCAATGGACCCAAAATGATGACGGTAGATTTGCATGTGTAAAGGGTTCAGGTTTGGAAAACCCTCATCGTAGTTAGATTTGCGAGAAAATTCATCGATCAGATGAAATTTATAATCGAAACTCAAAAAGTGAGTCCTAAGTCGAACACGAGGACGTGAATGTTTAATTTTGAAATCTGTGTTTCGCGTTATTTCTTTTTTTGTCATTTTTATCTTTTGTTATTTTTTTGGTATTTTGATAAGGCAAGAGATCATGCTGATGAATTCTAGCTAATCTACTTGTAAAATAAAGAGAGACAGAGATAGAGGGAGAAACAATCATGTATTTTTATAATCAAATGTTTATTACAACTAGGAAAGTAGGAAAACTATACTACGAAAGCAGTAAAGATAGAGATAGGTGACAGAAATCCCCCTTGACGGTCTCTTGGAGGACGACTCGCTCTGACGTCACCAGGAGGAAGGTGGTGACGAACAGGACGAACGAGGATGGAGCCGAAGGATGGAGGGCAGGGTAGGACGGCGTTGTGGCGAGGATCTTCTTCCTGAAGGGAGGTGAGAAGACGGCCACAGGTGACTAGTCGATTGTTCGCTTTAAAGTCGTTTGCAGTTTTATGTGGTGGAAAAATCGACTAATCAATATTTAAAAAGAAATAACCACTCGCAGAAGAGTGGGTCGTATCCACAGGGAGGCAATGACGTATTTAAATTCGCACCAGTTAAAAATGTTTGTTCGTAGTTAGTTTGGACAAGAATCAAGCCATAATTGCCTCCAGATTAAGGTTGAAACAAGAAACAATGCTGAAATAGCAATTCTGAGTAACTACAGGATATTTGTCGCAATGCAAAATCAATAAAATATTATTAAAAAGTGATAATGGCAGAAAATGTAATTTTTAATGGCTCAATTACAGTAGCAAAACAGGGGATTTTTTTCCCTTTGCCGTGCGCGACAAGGAGTGGATGGCCGGACGTGGGAAGCTCGGAGGAAGTTCCTTGGACCGAGGGCTTCGAAGCGGTGGTGGCGGCGTGTCGCGAGGCGGCCAGAGCTGGCCGAACGAGCTCCGGCCGAGGTGGCTACAGCCGGTGCTACAGCTGCTGTTGGCGGGCGGAGCGTGCGCTGCAGGCTGTGCGCGTTGGCTGGAGGGCTTGGGAGGACTGTTGTGCACTGGCTGGAGGGTGAGGGAGCGCGCGTGACCTGTTGGCAATGAGGACTGCTGCGCAGGCGGGTGGTCGCGAAGGCTGGAGGCGTGGGCGGACTGCTGCAGTGGGTGTTACAGGCGCGGAAGGAGGGCGTGCGCGGTTGTGCGGGTGCGGCTGTGCTGGCGTGGGTGCGCAGGCGGTTGCGTGCTCTGTTGGCGTAGGTGTGCAGGCGGTGAGAGCGGGAGGAAGTGGTGGGTTCTTGTATGCGGCTGGAGGTGAGCGGGAAGACTGCTGTGGCGTGGGTGGCGTGGGTGCGCAGGCTGGAGGGCGTGGAGATGGCGCTGGAGGTGAAGTTGGCGGACGGTGGTTGCTGCTGGAGTGGGGTGTGGCTTCAGACGTCGGGGAAATTTCCCTGAACGTCTTAACTGACTGAGAGGGTGATTGCACAGTGGCTGCGGTGGTGGTTGTTGGTGACGACGGCGAGGGAGATGCACGCTAAGGTGCTCACGGTAATGCGGACGAGCTCCGGATGGCGGTGTGGCCAGTCACACCACACGCTCACGGTGGAGGAGACTCATCGCCACGGTTGAGGCCGGCGGTGTGGAATGGAAGAGAGAAGATCTCTCTGCACAGTGGTGGGTCGATGGTGGAGGCCTGCCTCGCTCAGCATCCTCTCTCCTTTTATAGTGGCCTGCACAAATTTGAAATCAGCTGCCCGACCAGATCCAACACATCCACTCCTCCTTGAATGGGTTCTTCACTGCGGCAGCTGGTGGCGTTGGAGCGGCAGCCAGCTGTTCCTGCAAGAAGAAGAATAAAGAAAATAATGTTAAAATATTATGATTATTTATATACAGACCCTTAACTTTTATGTTAACTAAAACAATGTACCTAATTGGTTAACTAATTAGATGAATGCCATTCTAAGCTAATTCTAAATGCACTTAAAATATGAATGCAATGCATGGATTATGTAATTAAATTAAAAATATGAATTAATCTATTTACATCCTAATTTATGCTAAATAAATGTTAGAATTAACCTAATGTCTAGGCACTTAAGTACTTAAATACCCCACAACTATGGGCTAATCAAATACCCCCATGCCTAGTTTTTGCTAGTCCCAAGCAAAATTAAGCGAAACCTAGCACTCCAAGTAGACTAGTCAACTCACTTAGTCTTCCTTCAGAATCATATTAAGTTCAGACTCTAGACCCAAGGTTCCTAAGTAGTTGCTAAGTTACAGACTTGGTCGGCTAAAGATGAGTTGCAGGCACAAGTTTCCCTGATTTCTGACTCTACCCTAAAGTTTATTGATCCCTGAGATTAAAGCATCTGTGCCTGTGCACTGGTATGAGTTATTTGAGTTAAAGGAAAATATTTTATATATATATATATTAATTTTTTTTTATTTGATTCTTCTAAGTCTAACCTCAGATCAGCTATCAACACGGTCTGTGTCGAATTCATTGTCCACATTACCATACCTCGAAGGGTGCCTGGCTTTCAATGCTTCAAGATAGCACCGCCATAATGACCCCAAGAACTCCTGGCAATCGACACTTCAAGATAGTATCGCCCATGGATTTCTTAAGCGAATTCAGGCCTATGGCAATCAGCACTTCGAGATAGGGCCGCCCATGGTACCTGAACTGCACAATGCGCTTACATGCCCCCAGTAGGATGGATATCCTAAGAGACAAGCGCCGAGGAGGTAATATGTTATCATCGCATCTTCAAGGTGAGTATATACTCCACCTCTCCTGCTGCGGGAACTCTTCCAATCAAAATGTGTTTTCAAGCCTCTCCTAAGTCAAAACTAAGAGAACCAAATCTCATTTCAGAAAGAAAGAAATTAAGTTAATTACCATACCATGTGTGTGAAATTTGGATGCTTGGGTTACAAGGACCCGTAAACCAAAAGGTAGAATAAGACTCCAGGTACTACCCCACCTTTTAACTCAAACCCTAGCTTCCATTCCTCAACCTCTTGAGGAATGGTCCGCAACTTAACTCCTACTTAAGTTTTTAAGTCCACAAAGGACCCTAAAGGTCTAAAGCTAGCAGCTCATTTAGCTTCTAAAGTTTGACCCTAGAATTAACTTAATCTACCCTAGAGTTCTGATTTGCTTAAGACTGCAAGATCTAGCCAGTTAAGCTCAAAACTCTTTTCTTTTTTTTTTGAAAATGTATGCAATGAATGCACTATGCTATGTATATCCCCAAGTACACCCCCCCATGCCTAAAATCTGCAATGTCCTCATTGCATAGAAGGATATTACTTGGGTAAGAGCTGGGCTGAATAGCCAAAGAACCTACAAATCAGGTTCAAGAATTACAGAAATAGGCCCTAAAAATGAGCAAAGCAATGTTGTCCTAGAAAATAAGTAACCTAGGATGTTGGTGAGCTGATGATGAATCCCGATAGCAAATGCTCGCCCAACTAAGATGGGAATGAAATCTTCCTAAGTCACCAAAGGAGGTTCTAAAGGATAAATAGGTATAACAACCTCCAAAGGGGTAGGGAGAGGATGACAAGGATCCTCCAAAAGGTATGGGGAAGGAATGGCGCAGAGATAAACCCCCAGGGTAATGGACTGACTAAAGAAATCATCAATCCATACCCGATACTCCATTATGGGAAATACTGGTCTGTTAAGTCCCCTGGTCAGAACAAAAGTGAGCAATTTTCTAAGGCAAGGATCGTCTAAGGTGTCCAAGTTACGAGGTTGCGGGATGGCCATAAGATCTAGGTTGGGTTTAATCAGCTCAGTGTCCATCCCTAACACTCTTTCTAAATCCTCAATTTCATCCCTAGCATTCCTTGCACCATCACATGTAT
The DNA here is from genome assembly GCA_037157565.1 of Thalassia testudinum. Classification (NCBI taxonomy): domain Eukaryota; kingdom Viridiplantae; phylum Streptophyta; class Magnoliopsida; order Alismatales; family Hydrocharitaceae; genus Thalassia; species Thalassia testudinum. The sequence goes on from JAZHRO010000014.1 coordinate 20,788,191, forward strand.
CTTCCTGCTCTTCACCAGGAGTCACAATTTCGCTTTCAGATATAAGTGAATCAGAGGGTGACTTCGAAATGAATGAAGGCAGGTTGGAAGCAACAGATCTAGGGATTATCCTATCAATGTCATCCCCGGGTTTTTGTTCTTTACTCAAATCTTCCCCGGAGTCTATATGTGAATCCACATAAATCTTAGAAATTGCTTCCAAATTTTCCATCATTTCATCATGAGGAGAAATATCATCAATGGGTGTGCTAAGGAAACCTAATTTGGTCAAATTTGTGACATCCTCAGGGGATAACTCTTCAAATAAAACATAGTCACCCTTAGTGTCACTCCAAATCTTGAATGTAGGTTCCTCATGTAATTCACCTTTCTCCTCATCATACAATTCATCATGTACCCGAGGTCTAGAATCATTTAATATCTCAGCAGATCCCCTAGGGTGCTCTATCTGAGGTAAATGGTTTACATTGGTAACATCAGACTCCTCAGATAGGTTAATTTCTTTAGGGTTAGGTTCCCTAAGGGTGGGTTTGAGTTCCATATCGTGATCAGAAGGGAGGGTAGGATTAACAACATGACTTTGACCCACTTCATCAAATGTCACGAAAATACTATCATCTGGATTGAGGTCTTCCAGTGGTACCATCATTCCCTTCTTTTGACTCCAATATAATTCAGGTGGATACTCAACCTTATCATCATCTTCCTCGGGTTGCCACCTTTCTTCATCCAATGCATAGCTACTTTCATGTGTATTTTCCTCCCACCTAAGGTGTGGATCTCTCAAGGAAGTGTCATCTAATGGGGAGGTTTCAAAATTGATCCTCGAAAAGTAGCTATTCTCCCCAGAATTTCCCTCCAACTTAAAGTGTAGCTCTCCCATGAGAGATGCATCTATTGTAAAGGGGTGTACGTCATCCTCAATGGGGTAGATTGGGTGGCTAATTTCATCTCTTTGTTGTTGGCCTGCTCTCGAAGATTCTCCTAACAATTCAATCATTTCATTTTGCATTTTCTGTATTTCCATCTTCAAAGAGGAGAGGTTATTTCTATCATGAGAGAAGTCAGGCTCAGGCTTATAGTACCCAGGAGTGTTTGTCCAACCATTATAATTTTTCAGGGAGGGTGGGTTGGGTATTTCTATGGTATGTGGGATATTGGGCAAAGCAAATCCCACTCCTAGGCTCTGCTCACTGATTTAGGGCTTAACCAGGCCAATACTCCTATAATAGGAGTAAAATGGATCCCAATGATTGTCATTATGTCCATTAAGGAATGGACCATCTCGGCGTCTGGGATCGAAGGATGCAGAATGGGGGTGAGGGTGTGGACAAAATGTGAAAGGATGAAAATCAATGTGGTCCATTCTAACTCACACCTTAATCAGAATTCCCCAAGCAAAACACAATTCAAAAAGGAACTTTTAGGTCTTTCCCAATTTAGGCTTTTGATTTTAAGTCAGATTGCAGGTGACAATACAATTTGTTCAATCAATTTACGCACCTATTGTCGACCTACGGCTCGCCTAAGAAGACCTAGTTGGAGCTTAGGTGTTCTTCCCTAAATCTCAAATGGTCAAGTAAATCCAAAGACGAAAGATCGAGGGATGCAAGTAGGCCTAAGACTTCCTTTGAAGCTGTGCTGTTGCGGTGCTTCTCAACTACCCCCAAAAATCCGTGACCGGGTATCCCCCTCTTTGGATTTACAAAACCTTTGTTCTCAAGTTCCGAACACTTCAGAATCCAACAGTAGGAGGGCTCTTGTCCTAGTCATTTCATGACTTAGGAGTGTCTAAAAGCGTGACGTGGTGCAAGTGAAATAAGTGTGCATACACCGTAAAAGATTTTGAATTTTGAATCGCACGCTAAGTTTGAAAATCAAATCATTGGTTTTTAAAATGTCCCTCCTTTAATTAGTCCTTTTTCTAGAAAATATGTGACCACTTGTTAGATTTATTCAGTACAAATTAGGTGGTCTTCGCATTAAGTCCAAATGCAATGCGTGATCAAGAATAGGATGCAAAGTAAGAAAATGCTTACCTTGCTTCCAGCAATCAACAATGCAAGAATGCACGCAATGCAGAGAAGTAAATCTAGAGGCTGCTCATACAGACCTAAATGGTTCGTCCGAGGGCAGGCAGCTTCTAGCAGGCAGCTCATTTTTTTTTTAATTTTTAAACTACTTATGCACAAGCAAATAAAAGTAATCAATAAACTAAAAACCTAAATCTAAAGAAAAGGGAATAGGCTCCCAAAAATTACCCAACACGGGCCCAAAACAAAATCGGGGAACAAACCCCTCAAAATATACCCCAGAACAAGGGTTTCAAATAAACTGCAATGAAAAATTAAATCTAAAGTCTTAATTCTATCAAACTAGCGACAAAATATACAATGATGTCCGTCGCGTCCTCGTCCTTCTCCTCCTTTCAAAATTGCTCGTCCAATTCTCCTTTGGCGACGTCAAGGGTCGCCGCTCACACTGGCTAATTCTTGCATAAATTTTCTCGCACAGAAAAGAAAATAATAAATGGTCAAATCAATGTGCAATTGACAAATAATCAAAATAAAATCAGGCGAAATTATTGCGTCTGTTGCCTCCCCAGCAATGGCGCCATTTGACGGGTCGATTGTTCGCTTTAAAGTCGTTTGCAGTTTTATGTGGTGGAAAAATCGACTAATCAATATTTAAAAAGAAATAACCACTCGCAGAAGAGCGGGTCATATCCACAGGGAGGCAATGACGTATTTAAATTCGCACCAGTTAAAAATGTTTGTTCGTAGTTAGTTTGGACAAGAATCAAGCCAGAATTGCCTTCAGATTAAGGTTGAAACAAGAAACAATGCTGAAATAACAATTCTGAGTAACTAGAGGATATTTATCGCAATGCAGAATCAATAAAATATTATTAAAAATTGACAATGGCAGAAAATGTAATTTTTAATGGCTCGGTTACTATAACAAAATAGGGGATTTTTTTCCCTTTGCCATGTGCGACAAGGAGTGGATGGCCGGATGTGGGAAGCTCGGAGGAAGTTCCTTGGACCGAGGGCTTCGAAGCGGCAGTGGCGACGTGTCGCGCAGCGGCCGGAGCCGGCTAGACGAGCTCCGGCGGAGGTGGCTGCAGCCGGTGTTGCAGCTGCTGTTGGCAGGCGGAGCGCGTGCTGCAAGCTGGAGGGTGTGGGAGGACTGCTGCGTGCTAGCTGGAGGGCACGGGAGCACACGCGACCTGTTGGCGATGAGGACTGCTGCGCGGGTGGGTGGTCCCGAAGGCTGGAGGGGTGGGCAGACTGCTGCAGTGGGTGTTACAGGCGAGGAAGGAGGGCGTGCGTGGTTATGTGGGTGCGGCTGTAGCTGGTGTGGGTGCGCAGGCGGTTGCGCGCTATGTTGGCGTAGGTGTGCAGGCGGTGAGAGTGGGAGGAAGTGGCGGGTTCTTGCGTATGGCTGGAGGTGAGCGGGAAGACTGCTGCGGTGTGGGTGGCGTGGGTGCGCAGGCTGGAGGGCGTGGAGATGGTGCTGGAGGTGAAGTGGGCGGACGATGGTTGCTGCTGGAGTGGGGTGTGGCTTCAGACATCTGGGAAATTTCCCGGACGTCTTAACTGACTGAGAGGGTGATTGCACAGTGGCTGCGGTGGTGGTTGTTGGTGACGACGGTGAGGGAGATGCACGCTAAGGTGCTCACGGTAATGCGGACGAGCTTCGGATGGCGGTGTGGCCTATCACACCACACGCCCATGGTGGTGGAGACTCGTCGCCACGGTTGAGGTCGGCGGTGTGGAATGGAAGAGAGGAGATCTCTCTACACAGTGGTGGGTCGGTGGTGGAGGCCTGCCTTGCTCAGCATCTTCTCTCCTCCTTTTGTAGTGGCCTGTACAAATTTGAAATCAGATGCCCGACCAGATCCAACACATCCGCTCCTCCTTGAATGGGTTCTTCACTGCGGTAGCTGGCGGCGTTGGAGCGGCAACCAGCCGTTCCTGCAAGAAGAAGAATAAAGAAAATAATGTTAAAATATTATGATTTTTTATATACAGACCCTTAACTTTTATATTAACTAAAATAATGTACCTAATTAGTTAACTAATTAGATGAATGTCATTCTAAGCTAATTCTAAATGCACTTAAAATATGAATGCAATGCATGGATTATGTAATTAAATTAAAAATATGAATTAATCTATTTACATCCTAATTTTTGCTAAATAAATGTTACAATTAACCTAATGTCTAGGCACTTAAATACTTAAATAGCCCACAACTATGGGCTAATCAACAGGATGCTTGATCGGAACACCATTATGAGCCCTAACTAGCTCATTTTGACCTAGAAAAGAGAATAAAAGCTCCTACATAACCAAGTGAAGGGCCTAACTCAGAGAATAACTAGGTTGAAAGAAAAGTAAGAAATAAAGGGTAAAATTGTAATTTTACCATTGCAGTACAACAAGAGGATTTCTCAGGGGTTAAACATGGGTCAATTGGTCTTAACAAAATAAAAAGTGAGATGGTTCAATCAGAAAAGGGTTAATGTGAGATCTGAGAATTAAATGACATCTTGTAACCCTAAAACAAACCCACTTCATTTAACAACGTTCGGATCTGGATAAAAATCAAATAAACCCTCTAAAATTCATGGAAAATATCCTCTAGGGTTTAGAACATTTAATTTGACCTTTATAACCTATTTTGACCTAAATAGGGGTCCTAGTCAAACATTTACCCTAAATTGGGTTTTTATGCAAAATGCCCAGTCAAACGTGGTCAAACCTAAAATCCAACTTCACCATTGGATTTCTTGGGTCCAAATTAGGTTTATACCAAAATTTGGACCTAAGAGGAATTCACCTTGGCTTACTTTGCAAAACAGTCCAACCCAATTACTTTTATGCCCCTAACTTTCTAAAACCCTGCAGAAACCCCCTATCTTCCTCGCCACTCTTTGTAATTAGGTCCCTCCGCCATTACAACAGAGGATTCCTACTCCGACAAGGATTCAAGAGGGAAGTTCTCCTTGATCCCTCAGAGAAACCCTCTCAGATTTGAAAGGGAGATTCTCTGAGGAATTCCCGACCATGTGGACTCAATCATGCACTCTGATTCGCATCCAATCTCTCATGTGAACGCACGAGAGATATGGGTATCTCTCGAATTTCCTACTCCAACGAGGAAACTTGTGCTTGGAAGCTTGTCTTCCAAGCACAAGGCCCTTTAACTGTGACTATAAAAGAAGCCCCAGGCCTAACCGATCATTTTAAGCTTGATTTGGCCGAAGAATCCCCCAAAATTCCTCCTTTCCCGTCTCCGTCCATATAGTCTGCAAGCTTCAACGATATCTCCTCCCTCTTCTCGTCGCTCTACCACCATACTAGCGGCAGAGTCTTCTCCGCCTCGTTCTTCCGCATCGCGCCATACCTACGCGCGCGTCTTCAACCCTCTCGTCGTCGTCGCCTCTTCATCTTAAGGCTTTCGTCTCCAGCGATGGAAAATACGCACCGTTCACACTCCACCTCCCCCTTCATCCAGCCACTCTCAGATAACTCCTTTCTCTCTACTCTTCATTTTCCCCCTCTTTATCTCACAAAACCACCTTCGACAGCCACAAACCACCCTCATCTTCCTCATCTCCGGTAAACCACCAGCGAAGGTGCAACCATCACTCCACGCACCCACATGCCTCTCCAACTACCGCAAAAGCTTCACCATCATCCACTGATCATCACCCGCCTCTTCATTAACCGCCACATGCACCCTACACTCCCCCCAAACAATCGCACTTTCATGGCCACAGTCCGACCTAGGCATGCATGCCTGGGCCATTCCGTGCCACGTCACCCACCGCACCACCTTCGCTGTGTCACGGCGAAGGTCTCTAAGTGCTTTAACAGGGTCATGAGGCCGTATTTGTGATTGGCAGGTTTGACCCACATCCGCCATTGGAGCAGGAGCAAAGCTTGCTCGCAAGCTTGCTCCAAGTCGCTACGCTACAGGAGATTGAGCCCCAAGTGCTCGGAAATACCTTGCGATCCCTTTGCACCTAGTAATTGAAGCCAACGTCATCCGCTGCTGTAGCAATCAAGCGAGACTCCCTGTGGACGCACACGAAGAAGCGGGTGGGACTTTAGTCCCACCTCGATAACTTTTTAAGCAGGTAAGCGATTTAAATTGTTTTTATGCTTTCGGCTTGTTGCCTCCGAACACGGGGTGAGGTCCCCTTGCCCACACGCCTGCCTTGTCCACGTTCACCCCTCTACGGACCTGGCTGACCTGACCCGATAACCCTGCACTCCTTACACATCACCCACGCCAGTGGACCTGGACCCGAGTGCGCTTGACCCGACCCGAATACCCGATTGGCTCTGGGAGAGCAAACCTAAGAGAGAAAAGAGAGAGAGCGTACATGGGGGAGGGTAGGGGTAGGTTTTGCACTTTTGTGTAGGGAAAAAAAGCAGAAGCTGAAGAAGGCTAAAGGCAGGAGAAACCAAAGAGAAAGGAGAAATCAGAGAAGGAAGAGAAAGAAGGAGATCAAAAGTTAAAGGAAGAAGAAAGAGCTGCAGGGGAGAAGCTAAGGCAAAGAGAGGACTCTGAAGGAAAGCTCAAGGCCGAAGAGAAGAAGCTGCAGAGAACGCCAAGGAAGGATAAAGGAGTTACTGTTGCGGAGAAGGAAGGAGAAGGAAGAAGCCAAAGGCTGAAGACAGAGAAAGAGAAAGAAACTCAAGGCTGAGGAAGGAAGGCAGAAGACAAAGAAAGAAAGAAACAAAGCCACAGACAAGGGAAGAAAAAGAAGAAAAGCTAAAGGAAGGAAGAAAAAGGCTCGGCTGAAGTAAGGAAGAAAGAAGAAGACATCAGAACAAAGAAGAGAAGAAAGAAGAAGAAAGAAGCCAAAGCAAAGAAAGAAAGAAGACATTAGAGAAAGAAGAGAAAGCTCAAAGCATCTGAATTTCTTTTTACATCTCTATTCATCTCCTTGAAGCATTCATATACATTGAACTTAATTCTATTGCTTCATAATATTGTTGAACATCACATTTATCAAATTGAGATTGTCTTCTTAGTTTTTAAATACCAATTTGCTCCCCGTGTTTGACCTCGGATTCTTAATTTTTTGAGTAATAAATTCTTATCTATTTTTCGAAGAGATTTCAACTATACTGCAACGCAATTTTACAAACCCGATTTCGCTTTCGCATAAAACAATGCTCCATGAAGGGGGATGAAAGGCAGGAACAAATGTTTGTTCTCTACACTAGAGGAGCATCCTGGGCTTGGGGCAAGCTCTCTCTAGAGCCTTAGAGGTGGTGAGGAGAAGAAAGGAAGAGCTAAAGAAGAATGGGAGGGGTAGGGGTCCTTTTTTAATGGAGGAAAGAATCAAATCCGTATACAGAACATTTAGTGTTGGTTATAAACGTTGCTAAAGATCCGCCGTAAATGTCGCTGAAGATCCCACACCAACCCTCGCCCCCGTTGGCACGCGCATCATGCACCTTTGCTGCCAAACCGCTGGCACACACTCCAAGCGCCCTTGTCACGTGAGCATGCCAATGTCTACTTAGTTTTAATTAGGCATGGGATGATTGTGCTCTTAGAATGTGATGGGCCCTTTAGATGGGTTGTGCCCTTAATGATCAATTCAAATGTATGTGTGTGCACAACCAGGGTTTGCAAACAAGGTTATTTGATGATATGTCTTTTATGGTTTAACCTTGTTTAGTAGCTTTTAGGGCTTAATCTTAGGTGTATTCAATCAAGTTCAGGAGAACACTCCAAGTTTTGAAAACACGGGTATAGATATATTCCTTTAAAAATCAGAAATAAAATGTGGAGTGTCTAGTTTAGTCCTAAAAATCAACCCTAAGTTGCAAGCTACTTAATGAATGAATTTTAATTTGAGTGGTGCAGCCCAAACAACTTAATCAATTGGCCTGTTGCACCACTTAGTTCAGGCACACAAAAAGACTTAACCTAGTCAGATTTCTACTCACTTATGTGTATTGAGTTGAAGTGTATCGGGTCTACAGGTCAGATCCCAGTTAAGTGGTAGAATCAAAGTGGAATGGTGAGCCTTAAGTCAAAAGTTGTGGGTGTTAATGTGTGTCTCTTTTAGGAAATCCCACAATCAGATAACTTTTTTTTTGCTTTTTTTTTAATTTATGTGGATGGCGAGGTGAGTGGAGTGACAAACAAGTCAAACAATTTCCACCCTAGGGTTTGTGAAAACACCTAAGTAGATTAGGTCTTGATTATTAAGGTGGCGATATGATCTAGTGGGTAGGGAAGTAGGGGAAAACTTACAAATGTCTCTACCCGCACTTTACTCCAATCTACCACCTTCAGCTCCTCGATCGGTTCCTGCAAGACAATAAAGCGAAGAAGAAAGTAGGTTAGAAAAATATGTAAGTAATGCGGGAAAATGCGAAAAAAATCGAAGAGCGTTGCCTACCTGACAATGGCGCCAAAATGATCGCGTCAGATCTCGTCACGTAAAGGGTTCCAGTTTGGAAAACCCATCGTTGTAGTTCGATTCACGAGAAAATCCGTCGATCAGATAAAATTTATAACTGAAACTCGAAAAGTGAGTCCCAGGTCGAACACGGGGAGGTGACCGTTTGGTTTTGAAAATCCATGTTTCGCATTTTATTTGTTTTTGTCGTTTTTATCATTTCTAATTTTTTTAGTACTTTAGCAAGCACGAGATCAGGTCGATGAATTCTAGCTAATCTAGAGAGACAGAGGCAGAGAGAGAAACAATATGTATTTTTATAATCAAATGTTTCTTACAACTAGGAAATCGAAAAATCTATACTACAAAAGTAATAAAGATAGAGATAGGTGAGAGAAATCCCCCACGACGATCGCATGGAGGACGACTTGCACTGACGTCGCCTGGAGGAAGGTGGCAAGGAGCGAGACAAAAGAGGACGGAGCTGGAGGACGGAGGGTGGGACAGGACGGCGTCACGGCGAGGATCTTCTTCCCCAGGGAGGTGAGAAGACGGCCTTGGGATGCTCCACGAAGGGGGATGAGAGGTGGGAAAAGTATTTGATTTCTACTCTAGAGGAGCATCCCGGGCTTGGGACAAGCTCTCTCTAAAGCCTTAGAGGTGGTGAGAGGAAGAAAGGAAGAGATGAAGAAAAATGGGAGGGGTAGGGGTCCTTTTATAGTGGACGAAAGAAGCAAATTCATATATGGGACATTTAGTGATGGTCATAAATGTTGCGACAGATCCACCACAAGCATCTCTAAAGATAGCCCACGTGCCCACCCACCTCTACGTTGGCACGCGCCTCTGCACGCTACGCTCCCACGTGCACTACCGCTGCCTCCACACACGCCCATGTGCGCCTACTGCGCTGCTGTGCATGTGTGCTTCCGCTCGCGGGCCCGCGCCCACGCTGCTATGTGCGTGCAGTGGTGCCTGCATGCGCATCGGCGGACTGGGTTGCACCACATGGCGTGATCTGGGCTGTCCATCTTCTTTTTGTTGTAGGGGCAGCTACAGAGGTCGGATTGAGTCGATTTTCACATCGTTGGGTTGCGATCGTCAACCTAAATCCATCCATGCTGTTGGATTTGTCATTTGAAGCTCCAAATTGCGCCACCTAGTCCCTTGGCCATTGACTTCCTTGGACTGCATATGATGCTACGGAACTCCGATCAAGGTGATTTCAGAGGTGTTGGACTCCAATCATCGTTCTACATAGATCTGTATAGTCAGATCATCAATCCAAGGCTCCAAAATAAATCTCCTTCTCTTCTGACCACAAAAAGGATGCAATTAACCTAAAATATATATAACTACTATAAATGTAGAATGATGCATGCTATGTAATATTTATAATATGGAATGCAAATCTAAGCATAGGAACATGCATAAATAGGCATTTTAACCTAAATGGATGTGTCTACATCATAAACTGATAAATTCCAATTTACCATCATTCTTATGCCCTAAAGTAGATCTAGCTCTTAGGGTTTTAACTCCACAAATGGGTTTTCTGGCTACATTTAGGCATTCACCTAGGTTAGGCATGCATTGCATTTTATTTGTATTTTTGATGTGTTTATCTGAGTGTCAGGGATAGGCAAAAAGTCAGATCCCACATACCTTAGCACTCAGGAAGGTAGAGGATGAAGGAGAACCTATGAGCTGGATCTTAGCTAGATCCAGCTCATCCCAACTGGATCACAGCTCATTCTAACTAGATCAACTCATCTTTAACTCCATTCATCTCATCTCAACTAAATGGTAACTCTAACTAGTTCACCTCAGGTCCATTTAGCTCACCTCAGCTGGATAGCAACTCAAACTTGCTCAAGACAGCTGATCCTAGTTCCATTCCAGCTCCTCCAGCTCAAAACAGTTCACTGGAAGCTTAACCTGACTAGGACTAGCTACTACCATCAACTAGCTAGACCTAGTTAGCTGAAGAAGTATCAACCAGCTCAGGCCATCTCAAGTCCAGCTCCTAGAGGATCAACTCAGCTCAACTTAGTTGAGCTGATCTACCTAACCTAAGCTAGCTACTCCAACTAGCTGGGTAATCTCTAGGAAGATCAGACCTAGCTCACCTTAGCTCAGATTAGAAGAAAGTTAGCTCAGATTAGCTTTTCTTAGTTGCTAGCAAAGAAGTAGCAAGCTAAGTTAGCTACTGAGCCCCACTTCAATTACCTTCAACAGACATCAGCTCCAGTGCAATCCTTTCGAGCTCCCTCCACCTCTTCTCCTCTAAAACCCTAGCTCTACCTCCTCTCTCCACTACTCATCTACTAGCTAAGCTAGCTTAGCGTAGCTTAGCTCAACCTAGCTCCACTTCAAGGCCCACTACCCTACTACCTAAGCTCCACCAAAAAGATCACCTACTCCTACTTCATTTTGGTGCCAACTATCCCTTCCATCACCACCCTACATACACTATCAAAACCTATCTCCACCCTCCATTTTTTCCCTCCAAAATCAACTTCTTCTAGGAGGTATTTTTGGAAGGAAAACCACAGCACCACTTCATTTCCCTCCCATTTTTTCCTCCAAAAATATCCAAGCACCCCTTCACTTCCCTCCAAAAAAAGTCATAACCAGCCCCCTTCCCATCTTATAAATACCCTATCCTATTAATGATAACATCATCATAAGCTATAACTAGCTTTCATTAATCAGAATCAAGTGACAAATGCTCCTACATAATCGCCTAAGAGTCATAATTCCCTACACATCCATTCTGAGAAGAATATAATAAATTAGGGTTAATTCTACAGTTTTCACATCATATCATGAAAGAAGAGTAATCACAGGATTTCCCAGGGGTTAATCTAAGGTCTAATGAACATTGAAGTTTAGTAAAAGGGTCCACACAGACAGAAATAGGGTTTCGTGTATTTCAAGAACTGATTCATAACCTAAAAACCCTAATTTCAGACCCGCTTAAATTATAGAGTTTTTGGTCAGGATAAAATTCATCTAAATCACCTAAAATTTATAGAAAAATATTCCATGAGGTTTTGTACCCATGATTTGACCTTTGGAACCTACTTTGACCTTAAATAGAGTCATAGATAGAGTTCTACCCTAATCTTGGTCTCTATGCAAATTGCCCCATCAAACTTGGTCAAAACTCAAATCTGACTTTACCATTAGATTCCTTTGGTCCAAATTAGATTTGTACCAAAATTTGGGCCCAATCAGAGTTCATCTTACCTAATTTCCCTTCTAGCCCTTTAGAACTCTATTCTTTACATGCAAGCCCCTAGCTTTTGATTTCTTTACAAACAGCTCCCTTGGTTTGTTGTCTTCTTCGTAAGAAGGTCCCTACTACCATTGGAGGTCAACCAACCTTCAGGTTGGCTTTGAACGAGACTAAACCTACTCGAATCTTCATCAAATCCCACTAAGTTTGGTGGGATTAATGTTCACACCATGACGAATTGATCAGGACTGATCTTGGCTCTTGATTCACCCCAAGAAGGCTGTGCGAACACATGGATTCCATGGGTTCTTCATGATTCCTAAGCAAGCCAATTAGGCATGTTTCCTGATCTAGGGCTCAGTCTAAAGCCATATAAAAGCTCTTAGAGATTCTAACTGCGCTCCTTAGCTCAATTCAGGCCACATTTCTTCACAATTTTCCCTCTCCGGCCGCCTCCGCCACAGCTCCGACGAGTCTCTGCCAAACTCCTTCGACACCCTCTACCACATACCATAGGCAGAGGGATCGTCTCCATCTCTTTCTTCCACTCCTCAATGGCCAAATCAGGAGCATCCAGAACCCCTTCTTCCTCACCATTCCCTCACCGGAGGATTCGTCATCTTCGACGCCGGCTAATCACAGCCGGGGCCTCCCCCTCCCTTTCATCCAATTATTTAGGTCCTATCTTCATCCTCTTCTTCTTCTTAATCTCCCTAACCTATTTCCTTCCTAATTTGACCCACTATTCACCCTTCACCCCTCTGTCTTCTCCACGTCCAGCCAAGCTCCGGTAAGGCCTCCACACCACCATAGACCACTAAACAACCCGCTTCCACCTCCATAAGCTCTGCCTCATCTCCACAATCAAAACCCCTCACTTAATTCCATCATTCACCCACTCCAAAGCTCCACCAAACACAACAACCTCCGAACACCATCCCTGAGTTCGAACGACCACGATACGCACCCAAACGCAACGAAGACTCTGCCATCACCTTTGCCGTCCTCAGGAAAACCTCCTGAGAAGTTTTGATATGGCCACAAGGCCTTATTGCTTGTTTCAAGTATTCGTCATTCGCCACCGTCACCGCCGTCTTCCATGACCATGACCGCCATGCTCTGAGCAGCTCTGACCCTGCTACCACGCCTAGGCGATGCTGCCCAGCTACAGGACCCTTTCCAGGTCCTCAATCGAAGACTCCAATCTCATCAGTTGCATGAATTAGGCAGCATCACCTGCTGCTATGCGTGAAGGAAGAAACGAGTGGGATAGTCCCACATCATCAGTTGCCAAGCTCTCTATTAGGCATAAATTGATTTTGTGTTGTAGCTTCATTGCTTAAGTACACGGGGATCGAGTCCCCACTTCACTTACACCTTCTCACCCGCTTACCCACCTATGCACACCGAGCCTACGACACATGCTCGTAGGCCTGGTCCCTGTTCACGACCCATATACCCGATAAAGCCCGAGTCTGTGAGAAAGAAGAGAGGAGGAGAGATTTCTGAGAGAGAGGGGTTTTGCTGTGCCATCCTTGTGCCCATGTGCTGAAGAGAAGGAGAGGCTCTCAACACCTAGCCTTTAAAGAAGAAGCCCTATGCTTGAGGAAAGGGAAGGCTTTGAAGAAGAAGAAGAAGAGAATGCTCTCTGAAGAGCCTTGTGCTTGTGTGCCTTCTTGAGGCACTATGTTCTGTTGACACTTAAGTTGTCTAATGCTATATTCCTATCGTCTGATCTAATATATTCTGAGCTCTGTTGAATTATTTAAGTACTAAGTTAACATTTGATTATATTGATTGAAGGTTTAAGTAACTTGAAAATGAGATGCATGCTTAATTAGAGGACCTAATTGGTGATCTAAATCATCTCATTTTAGATTCTCTTTATTATTTTTATCTCATCATCATTTTTATTACAATCTGACAAATTGTATTCATTAAATATCTCTTTTGATGCTCAATATATTGTGCTCATTGATGCGAAAGTACACGTGATTTGTAATTAAGGTTTTTAGAGTATTGTTACACGCAAAATCACATACGATTTGAAATTTTGTAACCTAGATAGAGGATTATCTAGGGTCATCCAAGGAGGCCAAATGTTTACAAAAATACGTCTCTTGCTTGGAAATTGAACTCAACTTTCTTTTTGGTGTTTTTCAATATATATCTTTTTGGGGTTTTGAAATAACGGCAGCACAAGTTTTGTTAGCAATGGAAAATGACTAACACCTAACTCACCACACTACTACTAAAGTGACAAGTAGAGCCTCTCCCTAAGCTCACTCCAGGCATGTGGAGGCCTAGAGTAATTAGGGAGAGGGAGTGAAAAGTGCTAGAAACTAGATTATAAAAATTGCAATAAAATGGAATAGAATTAAAGGCAACTTGATTGGTGCAAAAGTGTTTTACATAAAAGCCTAGTAGAGGAATGCTTCTACTACTAGCAACAAAAATAAAAATAAATAAAACATTAATCCTTATGATGTTGGTGATGAAGAGATGGAGGCTTCTTGCTCCAAGCTTGGTAGCTCCCGGGCTTGAAAAGAAGATCTCCAACTCCTTCCTTCTATAGCTCTGCCAGAATGGTGTCTCCAAGGCAAGCCCAAAGGGGGCATGCCCTAAGCCTCTCCTTAAGGGTGGACATCCACCCTTTGTACTTCTCCCTTGCCTGTCCGTCCTCCTTGATGAAGAAAGGCTCCTCCTTCTTGGCATGGCACAAGAAAGAAGAAAGGGAAGAAGGCACCAAGGGGGTGGTTAGCATGCCCCCTTAATCTTCTTCCTTTCTTCTCCTTCCTTGGTCGTAGGTTTAGGTGGGTATAAGGTAGAATTTACACTAATGGAGGATGGGAATTATGTGGTGGTAGGGTAGGGTATTTATAGGATGGGAAGCGGGGTGGTTATGGTGTTCTTTTGGAGGGAAATGAAGGGGTGCTTGGATATTTTTGGAGGGAAAAAATGGAGGGTGGAGATGGGTTTTGATGGTGGATGTAGGGTGGTGATGGAAGGGATAGTTGGCACCAAAATAAAGTAGGAGTAGGTGGTCTTTTTGTTGGAGCTTAGGTAGTAGGGTAGTAAGGTAGTAGGTTTTGGTGCCATGGAGGTGGACTAGCTAAGCTAAGCTAGCTTAGCTACCTTAGCTAGTAGGGAGTAAGGTTGGAGGCATTTGGAGCTAGGGTTTTGAGGGAGAAGAGCTGGAGGTAGTCATCTTGAGTTGCACTAGAGCTGGTGGCTGTTGAAGAGAGTTGCAAGGAGCTACCTTAACTGGCTTAGCTTGCTAGTTCTTTGCTAGCTGCTAAGCCAAGCTAAAGCAAGCTGGCTTCTACTAAAAGGAGCTGAGGTGAGCTGGGGTGAGCTAGGTTTGATGCTCTCGGGGAGGACCTAGCTAGTGGAGGTAGCTAAGGTAGCTTAGCTCAACTAAGTTGAGCTAAGCTGAGTCCCCGAGAGCTGGACTTGAGCTTCCTAAGCTAAGATGAAGTCATCTTCAGTTGGCTGGAGGTGAGTGGAGCTGGATGTAGCTGGTCCTGAGCTGAGGTGAACTCCAGTCAACTCAGCTGAGCTAGCTAGAGCTCCCAGTGAACTGATGGGAGCTAAGATGAGCTAGACCTAGTTAAGTTGAGTTGGATCTGAGCTGACTTGAACTAAGGTGAGCTAAGATGAGCTTTCTTGAGCTGCCATTCAACTGAGATGAGCTGAATGGAGCAAGGATGAGCTAACCCTAGTTCAAGTGAGATGGATTCTAGCTACGGTGAGCTGGATCAAGCTGAGTTCCAGCTTGTTTAAGCTTCTCCTTCACTAGTTGCCTTCCTGAGTGCTAGGGTTTTAGGGATCTAACAATCTGTTTATCCTTAACACTCACAAAAACACATCAAAAACACAATAAAAAATGCAATGCATGCCTAACCTAATTAATTCCTAAATGCAACCCAAAAACTCGTTTACAGAGCAAAATCCTAAGAGCTAGTTTTGTTTTAATGCATAAGAATGATGATAAACTGGCGTTTATCACTCATTGATTCTGAATGAAGATTAATGTGTGAGTTCCACATTTTCTCCCTGCGAACAACCTCAGACTCCCTTTAGATTCTGAGTTTTTAAATTTAAATGATTTGTTGTGCAATTTAGGAGTGTACTACAATGAATGCATCTTAAAACTCCTCTATCATCTATCAATATTTTGGTGCCGTTGTCGGGGAGCAACGTGCAATTCACCATTAATCTTATGTTTCTTGATTTTTATCTAAGAACTAGCTTACTTTGTTTGCTTTGTTTGTGATTTTGTGAGGTACATCACGAAGAGATCTTTCGCGCAATCAATCACTCCAGGGGCAAGTAAATTTTCTCTTCTTCCCTAATCAACCTCTTAATCTTTGGAAGAGAGAAAAGGAAACAAATAATTAGGATTCACCTGCCTTATTTTCTAATAATCGTTATTTCTAAGGCAAGTTCCTTGATTTGTGAATTCAAATCAATATCTAAATAAAGATTGAGATAATTCTATTTAGACATCCCTACCCAAATTACCATACCTACTAGGGATTTACGCTTAATTTCTTATCATCTTGGACTACTCACTTCTTGTTTGAAGTCTAAGGTGTACATTTTGAGATCAAATTGGACTTGAAATAGAGCCAATTAGGGTTTCTACTCTAGGGTTTTGAAGTGTTAGTTCACACCTACCTGAATTAAGGAAATTAACCCTCCCTCATTTGTGTGCTACCCGAACCCTTGCTTGAAAAGATCTAATCAGAAAAACCCTAAAATCAAACTCTAAATTCACTTGAACCCTAAAATTGTGGACCTAATAACCTGAGAGTCAATTCAGGATGATCTTTGGGTTTTGACCCAGATTTCATTCTTCATCTTTTAGAGCAGGTCAGGTAAATTTGGCCTACTTTGTGGGCCAATTGACCTTCAAATTAGGTCACAAATTGAATTAACTTCTAATCAAGTGAAATCTAAGGCGCAAACTAAGCTAAAATTGGTAGACTTAAGGTCTCAATTCATACATTCCGATCTACTTGGAACCACAGTGACAAGGAAGGTTGGGTGGGGGAAACCCTATAACCCATGGGGATACTCTGCCGTGTAGGGGTCTTTGTGAGGCTCTCCCTTCCTGGCTGCCCAACTACTTCTTGGGTGTGTGGATTTTTGATTCAAAGGTATCATCCGCCTTGAAACAGCCTCAGTCATCCAAAAATCTTTAAGTGCCTTGATTGGGTCCAATTCACATCCAGTCCCTCATCTGTTCCTTAGAGCACATACACAGGAAAGGTCTCTAGGTTGTTAACCTAAGGGCTTTGTTGAACGTATGAATTGCTACGTTAACGTGTTTGGTTGTAAAACCTTGTCGTTGCAGCTTGAAAGCGAAGAATTCGTGTTTAACAAATAAAATTTATACCGAAATTGAAATTTTGGGTCGAACATAGTGAGGCTACATCGATCTATATTCGCAATTATATTTTTTTTAGAATTTTCTTAAAAAAATGAGGCGATGTAATTACAATGAAGCTATCAAACTAAAAGGAAGAGAGAGAGAGAACATGCATTCAATATTTCAAAATGTTTATACAATAAAATCAAATAAGGATTACACTAGAAAGCAGTAAATCAGCTACACTAGAAGGCAGGAAAATTCTACACTAGAAAGCTGTAAAGAAAAATGGGAGAGAGAAGTTATCCTCCTCGACGATCGCTTGGAGGACGAGCCAGACAGGACGACGCCTGGACAAAGGAGGATGGAGCAGGACGAAGGAGGACGAAGTAGAAGAACAGGAACGGGGCAGCACGTCGTCGTCGTCGCGGGATCCACTTCCGAATGGGGATGAAAATTTGGACTTTATCTCGCGAGGAGCATCCCGGGTGTGGGACAAGCTTCTCTTGAGCTTTGGAGAGGTAGAGAAGAGGAAGGGATGAGAATTTCGTGTGGAGGGGGTCTCCTTTTATAGTTGCAAGGAGTGGGGGCAAATTGGTCATTACATCTTTAAAACATTAAATAAGGGGTCTTTAGTGACGGATAAAACCGTCGCTAAAGCCCCATCGTGGGCGTAGTGGGCGCTGCGTGCGCACGCAACACCTGCGCACATCTTCTAAATCTCAGCCATCCGATCACGAGATCAGACGGCTTAAGATGCACCTTCCTCGCTCCTCAACGCGCGCCCACCCGCGTGCGATGCCGCATGAGGCGCGGGCATGCGATAGCGCGTCGACGCTATTGAGCGCGGGCGGCCATTGGATCGTGATCTGACAGTCGATTGAAGGTGCGCTCCTGCTCCAAATCCCGCTCGCCGCAACTCGAACTCGCATCCGCGCCTCGTGTTAAGGTGCTGGACCGCTGTGCTGTCTCAGCCAAAAGGTCGCACGGACGAAATCAAGGCGCCGCATCCACAGCCGTTGGATCTTGATCCAACAGCGGAGAAGCGGCACTCTGATTGAAGAAGAGAAGGTGCGGCGGTGCTGGGGGCCGGTTGGACGTCTGAGATGGCTCCACGTGGCACCATCTTGGCCATCCATCTTCTGGATGTTATAGATGGTGCCACGAGTGTCGGATTGACTCGATTTTTGCGTCACTAGGCTACGATCGTCAATCTGAATCCATCCATGCGATCGGATTTGTCGTTTGAAGTGCGGATTTACACCATATTGGCCCTTGATCTTCTAGGGTTCCCCGATCACTATCAGATGCTACAGATGCCTGATTAGGGCGATCTTGGAGTCGTTAAACTCCAATCGTCGCCCTGATCACATCTGTATGGTTGGATCTTCGATCCGAGGCCTCGATAAAAAGTTTTCCCTGTCCAAGCACATAAAAGGAAACAATTAACCTCTATTTTATTCAAACTACTCTAAATGCAAGATGATGCATGTTATGCAATATTTATAGCATGCAATGCAATCCTATGCTTAGAACATGCATAAATAGACATCTTAAGTATTGTAAATGTGTTTACATCATACCCCTATTCCTATCTTTTGCTAGTCCCTAGCAAAAACTATATGCTATTTATAAAAGAATTAGGTTGGATTATTTGGGCATGTGTTATTTTCAATCATTAAGAAATTGTCTACTTAGGATCTGAACTTTCAAAGACACAATAGTGCCCGAGTATCTACCAAAATGCAAACCGCCCCAAGCCCTCGCCTTATTCAAAGAAAATTTTCTTTTTCTTTTTTTTTCTTTTCTATTTTTTTTATTTTCAAGTTTTAAGGTTTAAGAGTGGCTTTCTACGACCATTCAACTCACCCAAGATTTGATGAGAACTCTAAGTTTTAAGCATCTTATTGTGAATGTGATAGACTCATTGACCAACAATTAAAACGGACTTCGGATTTCTATGCCTCTAGGTGACCTCAAAAAGAATTCTGCCTAAAGGTGTATCTTTACAACCGGTAGCTTTCTCCTACTTTTATTTTTTTACGGGGTCAACACAAGGGTGAATCCAGTGTATATCTTCCCGATTTATTCTACTTCTCCACTTCTTCCTAAGTGTTTTGGGAATTTTTAGTGCATTTATTGAGTTGGGTTCTGGACAACCGGTCGATGAGCTGTTACGACCAACAACTTGCCAGCCATACTCGTGCGGGAAGTATGGTTTATTTATTTTTTTTTGCCTTTTCTTTTTTATTTTTTTTTCTTTTTTTAAGTAGGTGGCTTCCCTGGTCTAAAATTTACCTAAAGGCAGCAAAAAGAGAAAGGTCCAGTGACTGGGCTCTGGACAACCTACCTATGGGCTATTACCCACGATAACTTGCTAGCCATATCACCCTAGAAGGTTCATTAGCTACCCAATTTCCATTAGAATCGTCGAACAACGAGTCAGTGCAAAGAAAGTGTGTAGATGCTTAAAACTCAAAAATTCCCTCAAATCAGAGGGTGGGTTGATAAGTTGTGTACTTATCACCCAAACTTATTTATTCCAATTAAGATGGCAAGGACTCGAAAGATAAATCTACATTTTAGTAGATACATGGGCTAATTAAGTCAAAAGACCTGAAGGGTCTTTGTGTTTAGATCCTAATGTAAAATTTCCTAAGATTGAAAAATCCTAATGTCCAACTAATCCTTGCTAATTTTGATTTTTTTTATGTATAAATAAGAAGAGAAAAATAATTTACATGAATTTCACAAAGCTGGCCAAATGATTCAAAAAATGAATCCACCCCCCCATGCCTAGCTGATGCAATGTCCTCATTGAAAAAGAGACATGAAAGAAAGGGTAGAATATGAAAGATGTCACCTGAATATGAAGCTCGTATCAGCCTTGTGTCATATGTACAACTGCTGAGTTTAATGCCGTCAGCTAGGCGAAGTCCAGCCAAAGAAATCACAGAATGGCTAGAGCAACTGTGTCTGAGACGGGTTCTAGAAGAATACGGTCAATAACAGGCTTCAGACGTTGACCGTTGACTTTAAATGTGCTACCCGTCTTTGGGTCAGAAATCTGAACGGCTCCATCTGGAAAAATCTAGTCAATTATGAATGGGCCATTCCATTTAGATCTAAGTTTGCCAGGAAAGAGCTTAAGTTTAGAATCGAATAACCAGACCTTCTGGTTCGGCTCAAAGCTCTTACGGGAAATCAGTTGATCATGTAGAGCTTTGTCCAAGCCTTGTAGATCTTGGCATTCTCATAAGCATCATTTCTAAGCTCCTCCAACTCAGATAGTTGGAGTTTCCTAGTCTTCCTAGCAAAATTTAGATCTAAATTGCATTGTTTGATCACCCAGAATGCCTTGTGTTCAATCTCTACGGGTAGATGGCATGCCTTTCCATACACCAAACGGAATGGAGACATGCCGATGGGCATTTTATACATTGTACGGTAGGCTCAAAGAGCGTCCTCAAGCTTTTGAGTCCAATCCTTGCGATCAGGCCTAACCGTTTTCTGCAGAATGTTCTTGATCTCTCAATTGGAGATCCCGGCTTGTCCATTCGTCTGGGGATGGTAAGGTGTGGAAATTCAGTGATTAACCCCATATTTGGCTGATAAATTCTGGAATTGGGCATTAGTAAAGTGAGTGCCACCATCACTGATGATAGCCCTTGGAATCCCGAACTTATTGATGATATTTTTCTTAATAAAATCGATGACCACCTTGTGGTCATTGGTTCGGGTGGGAATTGCCTCAATCCATTTGGACACATAATTAACAGCAACAAGAATGTACTGATGTCCAAATGAAGGGATAAAGGGTCCCATGAAATTGATCCCCAAACATCGAAAATTTCAACGGGAAGAATAGGATTTAGGGGCATCATATCTCTCTTAGTTATGCTCCCGAGTCCTAACATCGAGAACATGACCTTGAGAAATCCTGGGCATCCTTGAATAAAGACAGCCAATAGAAGCCAGATTGCAAGATTTTTGCTGCCATCTTTTTCCTGGGGAAATGTCCACCACACCCAGATGCATGGCAGAACTTGAGTATACTGTTGAATTCATTCTCCAGTATGCATCGGCGAATAATCTGATCACAGCCGATGCGATATAGTTCAGGGTCCTCCCAGAAGTAGTATTTGGCCTCAGATTTGAGTCAATCCCGTTGTTGCTTGGTCCAATCCTGGGGGATTTGACCAACGGCCAAATAATTAACAATGTCAGCAAACCATGGGGTGTGGACACCTAAAACTGTAAGAATAGTTTCGTCCAGAAAAGTGTCAGCAATCGGAATGTCCAGACAAGAAGAATCACCTAGGAGTCTCGACAAATGATCCGCTACCACATTTTGTACCCCGATTTTATCCTTGATTTCAAGATCAAATTCTTGAAGAAGAATCCAATGAATAAGCCGGGGTTTAGCATCCTTTTTGGCCAAGAGATGTCTCAAGGCCGAGTGGTCGGTATAGTTGATAACATGAGACCCTAAGAGATAAGCCCTGAATTTTTCCAAAGCAAACACTTCCGCTAGTAATTCCTTTTCAGTAACAGTGTAATTACTCTGGGCTTCATCCAGAGTTTTACTACCGTAGTAAATGACAGAGAGCTTTCTATCAATTTTCTGACCCAGGACAGCCCCAACCGCATAATCAAAAGCGTCGGTCATGATCTCAAAAGGGGCTGTCCAAATTGGTGGTTACAAAACTGGAGCACAGGTGACTACCGTTTTCAGGAAATCAAATGCCTTTCAGCATGATTCGTCAAAAACAAACTTCGTTTCTTCGGCAAGAAGATTGCTCAAAGGACGAGCAACCTTCGAGAAATCCTTGATAAATCTTTGCTAAAATCCCACATGGACAAGAAATGATCAAATTTGTTTAACAGATGTAGGAGTAGGACGTTTAGCGATAGCATCAACCTTAGCTTTATCCATTTCAATTCCCTGTTCAGAGATTACATGACCCAAAACGAAGCCCTCTTGGGTCATGAAATGACTCCTTTCCTAGCTTAGGACCAATCGTGTTTTGATACATCGCTTAAGAATCATTTCCAAATTAGCCAAACAAGAGTCAAATGATTCTCCGAAAACAAAGAAATCATCCATGAAGACTTCCATAAACTCTCCCACCATGTCAGAAAATATGGCTAGCATACACCTTTGAAAAGTCGCAGGTGCATTGCATAACCCGAAAGGCATCCTACGAAAAGCAAAGGTTCCGTAGGGACAGGTGAAAGTAATTTTTTCCTGATCCTCGGGATGGATAGGAACTTGGTTGTATCCCGAGTAGCCATCAAGAAAACAGAAGTACTTCTGCCCAGCTAATTTTTCCAAGATTTGATCAATAAAGGGTAGGGGAAAATGATCCTTTTTAGTGATTGTATTCAGCTTCCTATAATCAATACAAACTCTCCAAGAGGAAGCTGAACGAGTTGTGACAGATTCTCCTTTCTCGTTAGTCACAATGGTAATCCCAGCTTTCTTCGGAATAATCTGTATGGGACTTACACAGGGACTATCTGAGATTGGATAAATAATTCCTACATCGAGCCACTTGATGATTTCCTTTTGACCACTTCTCGCATATTTGGATTCAATCTCCTCTGCATCTGGCGAGAAGGGTGGGATCCATCTTCCAAAACTATTCTATGATTACAGTAAGATGGCTCGATCCCCCTGAGGTCATGAATGGTCCAACCAATTGCCTCCTTATGTTCCTTAAGGACCTTGATCAATTTATTCTCTTGCTCCTTTGTCAATTTAGCACTGATAATCATAGGGAGCGTCTTCTGAGGTACTAAAAATTGATATTTCAAATTCTCGGGCAATGGTTTCAATTCAAGCTGGGGCGGTTTGATGATTGATGGTAGGGTAGATGCTGAAGATTCAACAAGAGGAAGAGGTTGTGAATGAACAAAATCAAAAACCTCTTCCGAAGATGTCAGGTCAGCCATAGAGGGTTGCAGGTCAAATTCATCATCCAAAGAGGAACTTTCGATTGAAGAAACAGTCAAACAAGTTTCAATGTTGTCATTATCCTCATCAAGTTCCTCAATAAATCCACAATCCTCAAATTTGTTGATCGCCTTAAAAATATCCAATTTCATTCGTTGGGCCCCAAAGGTGATTTCCATGCTACCGCTTTCACAATTAATGTTGGCCTTTGCGGTAGCCAGGAACGGATGCCCCAGAATGATGGGCGTGTTCCTCAGATTATCAGGTACATCCATGTCAAGGACAAGGAAATCTATAGGAAAATACAAATCCTTGACCTTAACTATAACATCTTCAACAACGCCTCGCGGGTTTGTGACCAAGCGGTCCTCTAACTGTAGCGTTACTGAAGTTGGCCGAAGTTCACCTAACCCAAACTTCTCGTAAAGAGAAGTTGGAATTAGGTTGATGGATGCACCCAGATCCAAAAGTACTCTATCAAATGTGTAATCTCTAATAATGCAAGAAATCAATGGAGCACCAGGATCTCTCTTTTTCTGAGGGAGGTAGTGCAGGATAACAGAACAAGCCTGCTCGGAGAGTACCACCTTCCTCGGAACATATTCTCTCGACTTACACTTTTGTGTACATAATTCCTTTAAAAATCTTGCGTAAGCCGGTATGTGCTTGATAGCATCAAGGACTGGGATATTGATCTCGACATTCTTAAATAGATTCAGAAGCTCCTTATTGCTATCAATAGACTTCTTCTTCTTTGGTTTGGTTAAGACTTCAGGAAAAGGAACATGAGTCAGATCTTTGGAATCAGGTTCCTGAGCCTTGATTTCTCCTTCAGGATTCTCCTCTCTCTCCTCAGGTTCTTCGGGATTCAAAAGATCAGAATAGTGTGGTTGTGGATCCTGAGTCTTCTTACCACTCCTCAAAGTGACAGAATTTGCAGATGCATAAGAATTTGGGTCTTGGGGAGGGTTAGGAAAGATTGGAGGGGCTTGATTAACCATGAATTGTTGATTTGCAGAAGAAGAAGAAGACGAGGAACCCTGCTCAACCACCTAAGCATGTGCGTGTGGGTCCCTCTGATTTCCATACCCATGGGATTGGTTGCCCGAATTCATAATATTTCGCGGGTTGGGTACGGGTTGGGATGGTAGAGATCTGGGTTGACGAGAGTTAGCACTGAGCCCGGATTGCAAGTTGTCTAGCAAGTTTTTCATTTGCTGCATGAGCTGGAGCATGGATCGTTGCATCTCTACCATTTGACGGTTCAAATCAGCCTGCCCTGCGGGTTGATGGGCATTCCAAGCTGGCTGATTGACCTGATTTGGAGGTAACTGAGTATATACTTGACCCTGACCCATTGGTCGTTGCCGAGCATAGTTGCCAGGTCGGAATTGGGCCTGTTGCCCAGATTTTTCCAAGAGAAGTTAGGGTGGTTTCTCCAACCTGGATTATAGGCATTCAAGTAGGGGTTGGATCTAACATTCTCTTGTACGACACAGACATCCTCATAGGGCTAGGATGGAGAGAAAGAAAGGGAAGGATCAGAAAAACAGGGATCAAAGGCCCCAGTTTGGAACCCGTGGGGTTCCGAAAAATGCTGACTCATAGGTTGAGCCACATCGAGTTGATTCATGAACTCCCGTCCAGAAGGAGCTCGTGAGGAATGGAATCCCAAATTTTGGGATTGAGTGGATCGAGAGTTGTTCATAGAATTGCCAGCCATCCACTCTTCCATTCTTTTAGCAACCAAGTCCACCTTATCATGTTTGTTAAAAATCAATTCCATATCAAATGAATGAGAGTCATGTACTTCATTGACATTTGATCTGGGCTGCTGGGACCGGTTAAATGTATCCATGGAGGCATGATTGATTGAATTCTCACTCATTTCCTCAAATAAATCATGTGCACTATCTGCATCTTTATTAAGGAAATTGCCTCCGCAAGAAGTATCCACATGATTTCTGAGTTGCTCAATCAACCCATGATAGAAGATCTGCACGAGTTGTCATTTTGGCACCTCGTGGTGTGGACACCTCCGCAATAAGTCCTGGAATTGCTCCCAGGCCACATGAAACTGCTCCCCCGACCGCTGGGTAAAGGTAGTGATTGCTTGTCTCAAAGTACTGGTACCTCCGACTAGGAAGAATTTCTTCAGAAAGGCTGATTTCAATTCATTCCAAGTTGTAATTGGTCTTCCTATTGTCCTATACCAATGTGTGGCCTTATCCCTAAGAGAATAGGGGAAGAGCCTCATGATCATTTGCTCCTCGTTTACGTTTCGAGCCTTGGTGGTTTGGACCAGAGTGGTCAAGTCCTCCAAGTGCTGAAATAGATCTTCAGAGCCAAGCCCATGATAATGTTTAATCAGGCTTAACACCTGGGGCTTGATTTCTACGTCACCGGCTGGAATCTGGACGCCGAGACGTTCCCTGTAATTTGAAGGATCATAAAAATCCTTCAAGGGCTGAGCGCCCTACATTCTCTGGAACCATTCCTGCATTCTCTGCATTTGTTCCAGCTACCTTCGAAATTCTTCCTGTGGATTTCCAAGCAGAGGAGGCTATTGTTCGGCCATGGGATCAATTTGACCAAAACCCAACTTGCGCCTCCTAGAATGTTCTAATGGTCCTTCCAATTGGGGATTCAATGACTGTCTACCCAGCATAAACTAGGAGAAGGTCGGAAGGACTGGGGATAGGGACCCTGCAGCACAACAAAACAAGGTTGTCCTTAAGTAGGGTATACTAAGGACCTACTGACTCCCAAAACCCACCTTAATACTATAAATGATTTACTCTACTTGCGCCTGTTTAATCCAACCAGTTAGGAGGGGCTGGGGAGAAGGTTCTTCCTTCGACTTTCGCCTCCGATTCCTAGTGTACCCCCCAGCCGTGGTCGTTTGACGCTACTCCCCTAGCTAGACATCAGATTAATCAGTACAAATAGGTTAATCAAAAACAATCTCAGACTAGGCCCTGAAGAGCGAATCAGACCTTAAGGCCAACGTCTACTCAATTTTATTAAGGCCTGGGATTGTGGTTCTTATGGAATGTGATGGGCCCTTAAAATGGGTTGTGCCCTTAATGATTGATTGAGATTTATGTAAGTGCATGCACAACCAGGGTTTTCAAGCAAGATTATTTGTGATGCATGAATTTTAATGTTCAAATCTTGCTTAAGTAGCTTTTAGGGTTTCAAATTAGGTGGATTGCAATCAAGTTTCTAGGCAAACCAAGTTGTCAAACACAGGTGAAGATTGTTTTCCTTTAAAACCAGAAAGAAAGTGGAGTGTCTGGAATAGACCTAGATTGATAACCCTAAGGAGGAGCTACTTGATGAGTTGATTTTAAATAGAGTAGTGCGGCCCAAACAACTCAAACAATTGGTCACAAATGCACCAATAAGTTAGTCACTCAAAAATGGTTAACCTAGAATGATTTCTACTCTTTTATGTGTTGCTTTATGTGTACCGGTTCCACATATCAGAACCCGGTTAAGTAGAAACAAATCAATTTGATTAAGTGCCTTGAATGTGGGTGAATGTTGTGTGTTTGTTGAAACTTAACCCACAAGGTTATCTTTTTGATATTTTTTTTTATAAATGAGGGTGGAATAAATGTGAGTGAGAATCCAAACAACCAAACTATTCCTAGGATTTATGCAAACACCTAGGTTAATTGGAATTTGGATTTAATGTAGCGAATGAAATCTATGGAGGGGGGAAGAATGGGGAGCACTTACAGTTGTCTTCAACTGCACTTTACTCCAGTCTACCGTTTGATGATTCCTTGATGGAGGTCTCTGCAAAACAATAGACACAAGAGAAAGCAAGTTAGAAAACAATAAAGTGCAAGAAATGCAAAAACAAGATCGGAAATCGTTGCCTCCCCGGCAACGGTGCCAAAATGTTGAATGTATGAATTGCTACGCTAACGTGTTTAGTTTTAAAACCTTGTCGTTGTAGCTTGAAAGAGAAGAATTCGTGTTCAAAAAATAAAATTTATACCGAAATTGAAATTCCAGGTCGAACATAGGGAGGCTACGTCGATCTATATTCGCAATTATATTTTTTTAGAATTTTTCTTAAAAAAATGAGGCTATGTAATTACAATGAAGCTATCAGACTAAAAGGAAGAGAGAGAGAGAGAACATGCATTCAATATTTCAAAATGTTTATACAATAAAATCAAATAAGGATTACACTAGAAAGCAGTAAATCAGCTACACTAGAAAGCAGGAAAATTCTACACTAGAAAGCTGTAAAGAAAAATGGGAGAGAGAAGTTATCCTCCTCGACGATCGCTTGGAGGACGAGCCGGACGGGACGACGCCTGGACGAAGGAGGATGGAGTAGGACGAAGGAGGACGAAGCAGAAGAACGGGAATGGGGTAGCACGTCGTCGTCGTCACGGGATCCACTTCCGAATGGGTATGATAATTTGGATTTAATCTCGCGAGGAGCATCCCGGGTGTGGGACAAGCTTCTCTTGAGCTTTGGAGAGGTAGAGAAGAGGAAGGGATGAGAATTTCGTGTGGAGGGGGTCTCCTTTTATAGTTGCAAGGAGTGGGGGCAAATTGGTCATTACATCTTTAAAACATTAAATAAAGGGTCTTTAGTGACAGAAAAAATCGTTGCTGAAGCCCCATTGTGGGCGTAGTGGGTGCTGCGTGCACGCCCGCTCACTTGCATGCGCACGCAACGCCTGTGCACATCCTCTGAATCTCAACCGTGCAATCACGAGATCGGACGGCTTAAGATGCGCCTTCCCCGCTCCTCAACACACGCCCGCCCGCGTGCGATGCTGCGTGAGGCGCGGGCATGCAATAGCACGTCGATGCTGTTGAGCGCGGGCGGCCGTTGGATTGCGATCTGACGGTCGATTGAAGGCACACTCTCGCTCCAAATCCCGCTCGCCGCGACTCGAACTCGCATCCGCGCCTCACATTAAGTCACTGGACCGCTGTGCTACCTCAGCCAAAAGGACACGCAGACGAAATCAAGGCACCGCATCCACAACCATTGGATCTTGATCCAGCGGTGGAGAAGCGGCGCTCTGATTGAAGAAGAGAAGGTGCGGCGGTGCTGGGGGCCGGTTGGACGGCTAAGATGGCACCACGTGGCGACATCTTGGCCATCCATCTTCTGAATGTTGTAGATGGTGCCACGGGTGTCGGATTGACTCGATTTTTGCGTCGTTAGGCTGCGATCATCGATCCGAATCCATCCGTGCGGTCGGATTTGTTGTTTGAAGTGTGGATTTACACGATCTTGGCCCTTGATCTTCTAGGGTTCCCCGATCACTATCAGATGCTACAGATTCCTGATTAGGGTGATCTTGGAGTCGTTGAACTCTAATCGTCGCCCTGATCACATCTGTACGGTTGGATCTTCGATCCGAGGCCCCAATAAAAAGTTTGCCCTGTCCAAGCGCATAAAAGGAAACAATTAACCTCCATTTTATTCAAACTACTCTAAATGCAAGATGATGCATGTTATGCAATATTTATAGCATGCAATGCAATCCTATGCTTAAGAACATGCATAAATAGACATCTTAAGTATTGTAAATGTGTTTAC
The DNA here is from genome assembly GCA_037157565.1 of Thalassia testudinum. Taxonomy (NCBI): domain Eukaryota; kingdom Viridiplantae; phylum Streptophyta; class Magnoliopsida; order Alismatales; family Hydrocharitaceae; genus Thalassia; species Thalassia testudinum. Next base: position 20,816,780 of record JAZHRO010000014.1, read on the forward strand.
ATCAAGCTTTCATTAGAATTAATCTTTTGTGGGATTTCTGATATGATTCAATCACTTCAATCTGAACCTGAATTTGATTCTACATCTTGATCCACCACCTGATTTGAAAATGCAACCTGACAATTTAGGAAGAATTTGTACGAAACTTGAATCCCAAATGACCATGAAAAAGAAAATGATTGAGGCTGCCCTTAAACACTATGAGGATTATGACACAACCTCAAATCCAGTTAGCAAGATTCAAGTTAATGTATCAGCAACAACAACCTTCATTACAAATTGTGTCCAACTAATATTAACACAAATGACAAATGGTTCAACCCAGGATATTCTAATGACAGGATACATTGAACTAAAAAGATTGCATAATTTTGAGTATCTTCAATGTCTGACAAATCTACGACTTTGGGAAAAGCACCAAGATGACCTTGAGAAATGAGAGAACTTGATAACTATGTTGAATCAAGTCATTTATCAAATTTACCCATATCAATAGTTAGAAATTGATGAGAATAATGTTTTTTTTTGAAATAATAAGGAAAGCTATCGTGCAATGATAGCAATCCTGGTGAGCATTTTATTGATCAAGATGAAGATAGGGTTACAAAATAGATCCCCACAGATGTATGAGAGACCAGCATACATTTACAATTTGCTCCACATATATTGGCCTCTCTTGAAACAAAAAATCATTTCTCGCTCTCCACACACACCACATAACAGCCGCCATATGACAAAGAAATTTGCAATTTGTCATGTAGTAAAAAATTTTTCCACAGATCATACCAAATGGGGAGCAGTTCCTTGCAAAATCTTCTCCACATAGCATCAGTGACCACGCACGAAGAAAAGATATGAGTGGAGCTATTAGTGGGCAAACCACATAACAGGCACGATTGTAAGGCAACACCCATTCTTCTATGTCTAAGATCACTCGTCACCAATCCATCTTTCCTGCATAGCCATAGAAAAATATGGACTTTAATTGGGATCTTTAATAGCCATAATTTTTTCCCTACCACATCTGCCTCCATAGAATTGGAATGCCTCATGATCTTTTCATATGCTCTAGTGGGAGTGAAAATTCCACCACCTATATTTATCTTCAGTACCAGGTGACGGCCTAAAGGCCATCAGATCCTGCTCTAGGCATGTCCTTTCCTCCCATGTTCTTGTGCCTTCTCTGCGATAGTCGCCTCCATCAAGCTACCAGGCATCTTCCCCATCAGACCAAAACCTGCATACCGAGTCCCCTTTATTCATGTCAGCTGCATAAACTCTTGGGTAGACTTCCTTCAGTTGGCCCAACGACGACCACTCCTCCTGCTAGAACTTGAAGGAACATCCATCACCTACGATACATTGAAACATCTACCAATTGTTCTTCATGGCTTGAATCACTAATTTCCAAAAGGGGGATGGTTTAAGTTGTTGGAGCTGGTTCAGAGAGCTATGCGAGCTGCCATAGTTCTCTTTAATAAGAGCAACCCAATTCTTATTCTCATCATTAAGCAATTTAATGGCCTACTTAAGCAACAAGGCATCATTGAACTCTTTAAGAGATTTTATTCCCATACCACCCTATTCCTCTGGCATACATAGACTATCTCACTTCAAGGGTTGTAAAAATTTACCTTCATGGGTTGCACCCTTCCAGAAGAACCGCTTCGGCATCACATCAATGCATTTCCAGATGAACTTGGGTGCTTTAAACATAGAAAAAAAGAATACAAAGATGGAAGTCATCACCAAATTCAGGAGAATAAGTCTGCCTCCTTTGGATAGATATTTGCTCCTCCACCCTTGTAACTTGATAGAGATTTTATCAAACAGAGCATTCCAGTCACTCTTCTTTAATTTAGTACATTTCAGTGGTAGACCCAAAGATCTAATCGGGATAGTAACCAAGGGAGTACCTAACATGGAGGAGATGGCCATTTGTTCATCACCAGTTAGACCAAAACACACCAACAAAGATTTATCACCATTCAATTTCAAGCCAGATATTTCCCCAAATATCTCCACCATATGGAGCAATGCTTATGCTTCTTGCTCATTCCCCTCTACAAAAACAACTGTATCATCAACATATTGCAAGACAACAGATAAGGCACTCCTGTCGGAGATGGAATATCCTCTGATAAAAGTAGCCTCCGACGATCTACAAGCATACCTCGTCAAAGTGTCCACAGGTTAAATACAAGTGGTGCAAGTGGGCATCCTTGTCTAACACCACATTGTGGTTGGATCCACATCCCAGAAGGCCTACCATTAATCAAGGGTGAGAAAGAAGTGGTGGTGATGCATCTTTTCATCCATTGAAGCCATATAGGTGGAAACCCCCTTCTCTTGAATACTTCCCATAGGTACTGTCACGACACCGAATCGTATGCCTTCCGGAAGTCTACGTTCCAAAGGAACGCTTTACACTTTCTCCTGTGCCAACCCATCACCATCTCCTATGCCATAATGAAGGATTCTTGCAATGATCTATTGGGGAGGAAAGCGGACTGCACTGGGAGTATGTGGTCTTGTAGAACCTTCCTTAATCTATTCGCCAGAACTTTACTCACCAACAAGTATATGGAATTAGACAATGCAATTGGTCTAAAATCCAGGAAGCTATCTGCACTTGGCTTTTTTGGGAGTAAAAAAAGGTATGATCTGTTTATTTTATCAAAGCCATGATTTCCCCTTTGAAATTTCCCAACTACCTCCATCACCTCCCCTTTCAGTACAGTCCAAAACTCTTTGTAGAAGAAGACTTGTATGTCATCTGGACCCGACGATCCTTCATTATTCAGGTCATTAAGACCTTCTAGCACTTCTTTTTCAGAGATGGGAGTCACCAAACTGCCAGCCTATTGTACAGAAATTCGAGGAAAAACTGCTCCTGCCATCTTCCACACCCCCCTTCCTGCAGCCCGAGAAGTGTCCCTGAAGTATCTGGCGGCTGCAGCTTTGATTTCATGTAGATCTGATGTTTCCTAACCATCCACAACAATGGAGGATATAAGATTATGTCTTCTTCGTGTGCTAGCTGCTAAGTGGAAATATTTGGTATTAGCATCCCCTTCTTTGAGCCAAAGTTGATGTGAACGCTCACGCTAATCCATTTCCCTTTCTAAGTCTTCCTCAGCCATGATCTCCTGCCATTTTTCTATCCAGTAGCTCCTAATCGGTCAGCGTGGTAGATTCCTCCTTAATGTCCAGCTACTGTACTGCCGCAAGAGCTTCACTATGCTTTTGGTCTCTCAGCATAGCCACTGTGGATCCATATTCTTTCATCATGGCATGCATTGATGCAAGCTTTGTAGCCAGCTTGATAGTTGAAGTGCCCTCGGCCTGATTGAACCTCCGCCAAGTTTCAACCGTTTCATGGAACCCCGATTCTCTAAGCCAAGACTTTCTAAGTTTAAAGTAGGACCCAACATGGATGTTGTCTCCATTGTCCCAGACCAACGAAGTGTGGTCTGAAAAGGGATGCTCCAGACCTACCACTGAGGATAATTGGAATTTTTCCATCAAATTCGTATTCCCGAAGAATCTGTCCAATTTCGAGCATGAGCCGTTCCCACTTCTCCAAGTAAACTCCACCCCAGCAGTAGGAAACTCATTCAGCCTCAGCTCTTGTATTGTTAGCTGGAACCCGAGAGAAGCATTATCCATTAGCCCACTCATTGATGAGAATAATGTTGAAAATCAGAATGATCTCTTAGAACCCAGGTTTGAGAATAGATGTTGTTGTGGACCCCCAACCTGATAAACGTCAGTTTATCATCATTCCTATGACCTAAAACAAATCTAGCTCTTAGGTTTTTAACTCTGTAAATGGGTTTTAGGCAGCATTTAGGCATCAATTAGGTTAGGCATGCATTGCATATTTTGTTGTGCTTTTGACACATTTATTTGAGTGTTAGGGATAAATAGATAATCAGATCCCTAAAACCCTGGCACTCGAGAAGGCAGAAGATGAAGAAGAAGCTCCTTTCAACTAGATTCCAGCTAGATCCAGCTCATCTCAGCTAGATTCCAACTCCTTCTAGTTGGATCAACTCATCCCTAGCTCCATTTAGCCCATCTCATTTGATTGGTAGCTCTTGCTAGTTCACCTCAACTCCATTTAGCTCACCTCAACTGGATGGCAACTCAAACTAGCTCAAGTCAGTTGATCCCAGCTCCATGCTAGCTCCTCCAACTCAGAAGAGTTCACTGGAAGTTCAACCTAAATAGGTCTAGCTACTAGCTAGACCTAGTCAACTAATGATGACCTTAACCTACTCAAGCCAGCTCAAGTCCAGCTCCTAGAGACTCAACTCAGCTCAACTTAGTTGAGCTGAGCTACTTGACCTAAGCTAGCTACCCTAACAAGCTCAGTAACCTCCGAGAAGACCAGACCCAACTCACCTTAGCTCACATCAGCAGAAGCCAGCTTAGCAGCTAGCAAAGAACTAGCAAGCTAAGCCAATTAAGGTATCTCCTTGCAGCTCTCTTCAGTAGCCACCAACTCCAGTGCAGCATAAGATAGTTGCCTCCAACACTTTTCCTTGAAAACCCTAGCTCCCTCTGCCTGCTACCCCACTCCCTACTAGCTAAGAAAGCTTAGCTTAGCTAGTCTACCTCCTTAGCATCCATACATAACCCTAAAACCCACCTACCAAAGCTCCACTACACAACCCTACTTAGCTCCACCTAAGCTACTCCTATGCCTACATATTTTTGGTGCAAACAAGAGACAACCCTTCACACCACCACCACCTCCAAAGGACACTATAAAGTTGCTACCTGAAATAGCGATGTTCATTTTCGATAAAAATTTTACGATAAAATGACGTGTCGTTATAGTTCGTTGAGTGGTAGAAAATTGCTTTTCAAAACATTTAATATTCAGAATCTAACCACGAAAGTAGTTAGGTTGTCTCCATAGAGAGGAATTATCCTATTAAACTGGTGAATGGTGCCTCGGTTATTCAGGAAACTCAATGCATGCACATGCTAACTAATGCAACTTGTTTTCAACATAAGTTCTCATTTTAAACAATTAATCAATAATGTAAGGGCACCCATGCAAAATCACCACAATGGAAACATGGGAATCATGATCTTAGTATTGACAAATATGATCAATATAAATCAAAATCGAATCCATTCCCTATAGACAATATTCCATACTAGATTAGTTAAGAGATAAATGCAACTATTTGCTATTCAAATAAACATGAGGGATGTTCAAGCAAATCCGTCTGAATATATTAATTGGATAAATAAATGAACAGTGCATCTTACAATGGCATTATGCAAAAATATTAATTGGGTGGAAAATAGAGGTTTTTACCTCTCTCCACTGTGCGCATGCGTGGGTCGACGGCGGGCAGCAAGGCGCTAGGGGAAGGTTGGCCGGCGTGTTGGCTTCGCGATGGCGATCATGGCATCAACGGAGGTGGCCAGAGTTGGCCGGACGGTGGAGGAGAACGCCGACGACGGCGACGACAGATGGTGCTTGCGGGCATCGTGGAGGGTAGCTGGTAGGCGCACGGAGGTCATAGGCATGAGACGAGGATGATGGTGAGGCTGATGGTGAGTTTGGCAGTCGGGAAGCTCTCCTGTCGGTGGTGGGTGTGCTACGTACTTTGGGTTCTTCGGGCATGGAGTTGCAGCAAGATGAGAAAAGGAAGAGGAAGAGGAAAATGAAGGAGAAGAATAAGAGGAGAGTGCATTTTGGGTTCTAGCTATGGGTGTTGTGGCCGGGAGAAGGGTCGTATGGCAGTGGTGATGGTGGTCTGCGGTGAGGGGGGCGGGTCAATGGTGAGGTTGAAGAAGATGAATTGTAGTAGGTGGTGTTGAAAAAGGGAAGAAGAAGAAAGGGTGGGTGGTGCTCATGCTGTCACCACAAGCGTGGAATGTGATGGGAAAGCCGTCGATGGAGTTCGCTCAAGCCACGGTGCATGCTGGAGTTCCACAGTGTATGTTGGTTCCATGATGGAGGAAGGAGGAGACGATCCCTGCCAAGCGGGAAGGGTCGATTTTGAGGAAGATGGCCATCCTTCCCTTTAAAAACTCCTTCGTCTGTTTGTTTCTTCGGTCGGAAGCCTCTCCAACCACTCGGTAAAGATCGCGAGTGGTTGTAACAGAAGATAAGTTCTAACCGTATGCTATCAGGCATCCAATAAACAGTCTAGACGTCTTAAAAAGTATGGATTGCAATGAGTCCAAGATGGAAGTTCTTAGACATCCAAACTAATCTCCAGACATCTTATATATGCAGAAATGTCCTGTGAACTCTTGCACCTAGCCTGCATTCATAAAATAAATTATATTATCATAACATATGTTATTAAATATAAAATTTACGCATAAAATTATATGCAGACTAAAATGAATTACCATATATTCCCTAATCAATTAACAACTAGGAATAGATAATTAAATAGCACTTAGGCTAAATAATGGTCCACAAAAGTGGACTTATCAAATGCCCCCATGCCTAAGTTTTGCTAATCCCGAGCAAAAATGAAAAACAATAGAAGTAATCAGAAGATTTTTTCTTTCCTTATTCCAAAAATTTAAAGATCCAGACAAATGTGAAGGGATAATAGCCTAGGTAAAAAATCCAAGTGAAAATAACTAACTTACATTTGCATTTCGTACTTATCCTTGGCAAATATTTCTATCGGGATAGGCAACTACTTCCCTCAGGAATAAAGCAGAAAATAATCTATAATTTGACCCCAGCTTTTTGGCTTAGGTAGGGGATACTGAGTTGAATGGATTTATATTTAGTGGCTCACACTCATCTGGTGCTACATGTAGTCTAGTACTGCAGACTCTAACTCTCCAGACTATCAAATGAGTCAACCCAGAGAGAGGCTAAACAACTGTGCTCTCTTGATGTTCCTTTGTACTCACTCTTTTCCTTCTTTTCTTTATGAGATCACAAATCTCATCAGATTTTGTCAATGTACTCACTGTTTGGCGGCCTCACATGGCATTCACACTTCAATTAAAGTCCCAATAACCCTACAACTAAGTTAGAGGACCTCAGCTAGTATTTGGATAATCAGAAATATTGAAAAGTAGGTATGGGTCATATTTGGTGGATCGCAATGGGTATTTTTATTGTTGACTCAAAAACATTAACATATAAAGAAAAAAATGACAAGAAGATGAAACTCCAAACTCAGACTCTTCTTTTTCTTTTTCTCTTTTTTTTAACATATTTTTCTCCCTCTCTTTTTCTTTTCTTTCTTTTTTTTCTTTCAACTATTAACACAAAATGATGCACACTTTTATTTGTGAGGCATTATTAGAAATGATGATAGTCAAGACGATATTGTATGGCTTATTTGGTGGAAGTACCTACTCTCAGCACGGGGAAGGAATAGATAGGATAATCGTATTTCTGACCTTTGACATTATACCCTCCTTCAGCTAAGGACTCTATGAAGGACGGTCATAACCATCCACCATAGTCATAGTTTTATTAAGACCCAATTTCTTTGCATCTGCCTTATTTGGTGACTCTAAGGAATTCACACAATGTTTGCACGCAGGAACAGAGAGCGAAAACTATACCTAACTCTGAGGTATCATCATCTAATTATCAAGAACTTAAGAGTCCTTGCACTAGACTTAGCACACCAATAGTCTTACTTTTTTCTCACAAATATGAGGTGGATGTAATAGAAGATAGTATGCCTGACTCCCTATTAACTGTCCAAGGGTTTAGTAGACTTAAAATGCTTATTGGTTTTCTTTAAAGATCCATTACCCAATCTACGTGCAAGTGAAGTAAATGTACTGGATTCTAAACTTAAGAAACAATTGAAGAAGAAAATCTTCAATGACACCTCCTTGAAAAAGATGTTTTGCTAGGGCTAACCAATTTAGCTCAAGAAAAAAAAGATTTTTTTTTTAATGCTAATGCACCTAACCTAAATGCATGAATACTACCTAAAAATGCAAAATGCACCCCCCATGCCTAAATCCTACAATGTCCTCATTGTAAAATTAAAATAGGGGGAGAGAGGAAGGAAATCACCTAATTAGGCGTTATTCTCGACGTTGGGTTGCCTCTCAACAAGCGCTGCATTTTCTATCAGCAGCCAGACTTATAGGGAACCTGTAAGTCTGGTTCTAAATAGAAAGAGATAGGCCCTAAAAATATGTGTAACAACGTGACCCTAGAAAATAGGTAGCCACGGATGCTGGCTAGCTGATGATGCAATGTTATCCCAAATGCTCGCCAGAAGACATGAAAGTAGAGAACCTCGTAGGCTACTTGGGGAGGTCTAGAAATAACAATAGGAATAAGAGAAGGGACCTCCCAAAATGGAATAAGTGGAGGATAACAAGGGTTCTCCAAAGCAGGAAGGGTTTTAAAAGATATAAACATAATTATTTCAAACCCTTGAATAGCGAGACTAAAAGTACAAGCATCAATCCACACTCTCCATTCTACCCGAGATGTACTGGCCTAATATTCTCCCCAGAAAGAATGTATATGAGTAAAGACCTAAGCCAAGGATCGATTAGGGAGTGTAAGGGTTGTTTATGGTGTTGGGAGGTAATGATTACGTCTAAGGAGGGCTTAGTCGACGTTATGTCCAACTCAAACAATAATTTAGATTCTATATTATTCTCCCGAATAGTTATTGCAGAAAAATTCACGTCACCCTGCCTACATTAATGATTTCCTCAATAATCAGAGTCATACTTTCACCTTCCAGTATATGTGAATCAATGGTGGATTCCAAATCAAATTCCTTTGATGTCAGGGTTAAATCAATAGAATCATTATCATTAATTTCATCCCTGGATTCTTTTGGTTCACTTAAGTTTTTGTCAAGGTGTATATGTGATTCACTAGTAAAGGGAGGAGTTGCTTCAGAATCCGCAATTATTTCTGAAGGAGGATCTGTCTTAATGTTTTGGAGTAAGCCTATATCCCTCAATTCTTTATTCTTCTCGAGGCATAAATCCTCAATTGATGTGTATTGTCCCCAAGAGTCTCCCCTAGGCTTCTCACTATTGTGTTCATCCTCCAATATCAACTCCTGATTTTGTGGAGGATGACTCTCAAAATCAAAAGAAGGGAGGAATTTAGATTTCACCAGATTATTTATATCCTCAGGGGGTAAGTCCTCGAATAACACATAATCCCCCTCTGATTCACTCCAAACTCTGAGGCCGGGTTCCTCCATCGGGTTATCGTCCTCCTCTAAAATAGACTCTTTGTACCCCTGAGACCAAAATTGATCCAATTCATCCTCCATTCCCTTAGGGTCACCTTCATTGGGCGCATTGAAATCCTCAGAATGTTGGATGGTATGTGTTGATTCCCTAAGTCGAGGGTTAGGATTATGCTCACTAAGGGTAGAATGGGGTTCCACCAGATGATTAATAGGGGAAGTGATATGAACAATACAAACTTGACCAGGGTTATCAGGGATAAGGAAAATACTGTCATCAGGGTCAAGGTCCTCAAGAGTTACCATCTTCCCTTTCTTTTGACTCCAATATAGCTCAGGTGGATAATCACTAGGATCGTTCTCCTCTAGTGGTTGTGTCCCATGGGGAGAGTTTAAGTGATAGCTACTCAAAACGAGATCCCTATTGTCATTGGTTTTCTCAGAATTATTTTCATGGTCATGGTTGTACAGGTAGGGATCAGAATCACTAGTAAGAGCATAGCTAAGCTATCTAATTTCCTTGTTCAATCATTGACTATTCCTCAACATCTCTCCCATAGACTCCATCATTTCTTTTTGTTGTTTTTGCATTTCTATCATAAAAGAGGAGAGGCTACTACTATCAGATTGGGGAGGATAGTCAATCTCAGGCTCTGGTTTCCTAGGGGTATTGGTCCAACCTCAATAAGGAAAATCATTAAGGGTGGGAGGGTTGGGTGTTTGTATAGTAGTGGGGATTCCATGGGTGGAAAATCCTACTCCTAGGCTCTACTCAAAAGTGGGAGTTATCGGGCCAGTACTCCCAAGATAGGAATATGAATGATCCCATGAATTGTCAATGTACCCATCAAAGGATGGATACGCTCAGGGCATGGGATCCTGGTTAAAATGATAGAAGTAAGGATAGTCCATTTCTTTCAATTAAATGGTTTAACTCTCTTAGGACTTTGATAGATTAAAAACAGAAACTTCCTAGAGAGCTCTATCACGCACACACCAAGCAAACACAAGGCAAGAGGTCTTTTGTTGATTTAAAGTTCTTTAAGTCCTCTTCCAACTCTTCAGCTTGGCCAAATATAGTCAAGGCAGTGTTTCTCCATTCCCATGTAAGTGGTATAAGAGAAATGAGGCACTTGAAATTTCTGGTCAATGACTATTAAGAAGGTTGAGGTTACTTTTAGTCCTTTTTGGGTGATCAATCAAGTTGTCAAGCAATTACGCACCCTAAATTGACCTTCAAGTGCCCTAAAGATGTACACTTTGTTGCGATGATATTCTCTAATGCTCAAGTAAAAAGGTACTCCAAGGATGGAACCAAGGGATGCAAGTAGGGAAAACCCTTCCTTTAAGGCATTGCATCAGTGGTGCCTCTTAACTACCCTTGAATTCCTTTAAGGGTGCCCCCCTCCTCAGAGTATCAAGTCACTTAGGAAAAAGTTAATACTACTGTCACAAAGCGAGATAGGAGGGTTTGCACCGATAAAGAGATCAATGCCTATAGCCTTAAGGGTCCAAGTCCTAGTGCAATGCCTATAGTGCATGCTCAGTGCAAGAAGTGTGCATCACACCGCGAAAAGTGAATTTTCTTTTGAAAATCACAGTCACGTTATTCAAACACTTCTTGTATATTTTCTTTCTTTTCAAGAAGTAATGTGACCACTTGATTAATATTTTCAAATCAGCTTAAATGGTCATTCTTAATTATGTCCAAATGCAATGCGTGTGCAGATAACTGATGCACAAGAAAAGACCTACCTTACTCCAGCTCTCTTTAATGCAGGATGTTTACAATGCAAAATGAAAAGCTAGATGCTGCTCATTCAATCCTAGATGGTCACCCTATAGATATGCAGCTTCTAACAGGCACTTCGAATATTTATTATTATTTTTAATAATAATAAGCAAACAAACCTAATCTAACTAACTAACTAACCAACATACAATTCAAACAATTCAAATAATCCTATAATTTAAATAAAATTGGAACACGCTCCCAAAAATACGCTCCCGCATACAAGAGCGATAAGCAATAAAAGCATTGGGAACAGGTTCCCAAAAATGCCCAACAAGGGTTCAAAAGACAGAAATTAACTGTCTAATGCCTATCTAGCTTAAATCTAAACTAAGATCTACTGACTAAATTCGAAAAAGGAACCTCTGTACACCTTCACGTGCGTGGGATCAAGGCCCAAAAGCACCCATTACTGGCCTCCAGGTGGCATCAAGGTCCATCAAAAATATTGTCTCCGCCGTGTGTGCCCGCCGCGTTCGTTTGTTGTTTTTTCACAGAAAAAGATCTACAGTCAGTAATTCAGAAAAGCTTTCAAAATAGCATAAAAATAATATAAATTTCTCGAAAAAATTAATAGGCGTGTTTCCTCCCCGGCAACGGTGCCATTTGAAAGAGCGATGTTCATTTTCAATAAAAATTTTAACATTAAATGACGTGTCGTTATAGTTCGTTGCGTGGTAGAAAATCGCTTTTCAAAACATTTAATATTCAGAATCTAACCACAAAATAGTTAGGTCATCTCCACAGGGAGGAATTAACCTATTAAACTAGTGAATGATGCCTCGTTTATTCGGGAAACTCAACACGTGCGCATGCTAACTATGGCAACTTATTTTTAACATAAGTTCTCATTTTAAACAATTAATCAATAATGTAAGGGTGCACATGCAAAATCACCACAATGGAAACATGGGAATCATGATCTTAGTATTGACAAATATGATCAATATAAACCAAAATCGAATCCGTTCCCTATAGCCAATATTCCATACTCAATTAGTTAAGAGATAAATGCAACTATTTACTATGCAAATAAGCATGAGGGACATTCATGCAAATCCATCTGAATATAATAATTGAATAAATAAATGAACAATGCATCTCACAGTGGCATTATGCATAAATATTAATTGGGTGGAAAACAAAGGTTTTTGCCTCTCTCCTCCGTGCGAATGCGTGGGTCGACGGCAAGCGACAAGGCTCTGGGGGAAGGTCGGCCGGTGAGTTGGCTTCATGATGGCGGTCGTGGCATCGACAGAGGTGGCTGGAGTTGGCCGGACGGTGGAGGAGAACGTCGGCGACAGCGACGGCAGGTGGTGCTTGCAGGCATCGTGGAGGTGGCTGGTGGGTGCATGGAGGTCGTGGGCGCGAGACTAGTATGACGGTGAGGCTGACGATGAGTTTGGCGGTCGGGAAGCTCTCCTACCAGTGGTGGATGTGCTGTATACTTTGGGTTTTTCAAGCGTGGAGTTGCAGCGGGATGAGAAAAGGAAGAGGAAGAGGAAAACGAAGGAGAAGAAGAAGAGGAGTGTGTGTTTTGGGTTATGGCTATGGGTGGTATGGTCAGATGAAGGGCCGTAGATATGGCGGTGGTGATGGTGGTCTATGGCGAGTTGGGGGGGGGGGGGGGGGTGGGTCAACGATGAGGTTGAAGAAGATGAATAGTAGTAGGTGGTGTTGAAAGAGGGAAGAAGAAAGGGTGGGTGGTCCTCGTGCTATCACCATGAGTGTGGAGTGCGATGGGAAAGCCATTGATGGAGTTCGCTCAAGCCATGGTGCACGCTGGAGTTCCACTATGTACGTCGGTTTCACGGTGGAGGAAGGAGGAGACGATCCCCACCAGGCAGGAAGGGTCGATTCTGAAGAAGATGGCCAACCGTGTGGTGTGACGGGCCACACCGCCATCCGGAGCTCGTCCGCATTACCGTGAGCACCTTAGCGTGCATCTCCCTCGCCGTCATCACCAACAACCACCGCCGTAGCTACTGTGCAATCACCCTTTCAGTCAATTAAGACGTCCGGGAAATTTCCCGGACGTCTGAAGTCCACCCCCCTCTCCAGCAGCAATCTCCGTCCTCTCACTTCACTTCCACCACCCACGCCGCAGCAGCCACCCGCTCATCTCCAGCCGCACGCAAGGCGTGCATAGCCTCCAGCCCTCACACCTGCTCACTCCACCTTCCCCACACCTGCAGCCTTCGCCATCTCCACGCGCAACCGCCGGTGCACCCGTCTGAAGTCCACCCGCTCACCTTCAGCCTGCACCTCACCGCTCACCCGCTCACCTTCAGTCTGCACCTTACCGCTCAACCGCGCGCATCAGCCTGCGCACACGTCTGAAGCCACCCCCACCATTCCAGCAATGCCCAACAGTCCGCGTACACCCTCCTCCCACGCCTGCAGAACCTCACGCGCGTGGTCCCGCACCCGCAGCAACTTCCCCGCACCGACTGCAGTGCGCGCCCACGCCAGCTGCAGCCGCACCTGCAGAACCACCCACCTGCACCCTCCCGCCAGCAGTCCTGCGCGCGCCTCACCGCCAACAGAGCGCGCAGCAGTCCGCCCACGCCTCCAGCAACGCGCGCCACGCCCAACAATAGCAGCTGCAGCACCCGCTGTAGCCACCTCCGCCGGAGGTCGTTCGGCCACCTCCGGCCGCCGCGCGACATGCCACCACCACCGTTTCGAAGCCCTCGGTCCAAGGGACTTCCTCCGAGCTTCCCGCGTCCGGCCGTCCACTCCTCGTCGCGCACGCCAAAGGGGAAGAAATCCCCTTTTTTGCTACAGTAAAAGGGTCATTAATATTTACATTTTCTGCCATTGCCAACTTTTATTGATATTTTATTGAATCTGCATTGCAAAAAATATCCTCTAGTTGTTAAAAATTGCCATTTCAGCATGTTTTCTTGATATTACCTTAATCTGAAGGCAGATTTGACTCGATTCTTGTCCAAACTAACTACGAACAAGCGTTTTTAACTGGTGTGAATTTAAATACGTCATTGCCTCCCTGTGGATACAACACGCTCTTCTATGAGTGGTTATTTTAATTGTTGATTAGTCAATTTTTCCTCCACATCAAACTACAAACGACTTTAAAGCGAACAATTGACTCGTCAAATGGCGCCGTTGCCGGTGAGGCAACAGATGCAATAATTTCGCCTGATTTTATTTTGATTATTTGTCAATTGCACAGTGATTTGACCATTAATTAGTTTCTCTTCTGTGCGAGAAATTTGTGCAAGAATCAGCCAGTGTGAGAGGCGACCCTTGACGTCGCCAGAGGAGAATTGGATGAGCTATTTTGGAAAGGAGAAGGATGAGGACACGGAGGACAGCATTGTATATTTAGCCGCTAGTTTGATAGAATTAAGACTTTAGATTTAATTTTTTATTGCATTTTGTTTGAAACCCTTGTTCTGGGGTATATTTTGAGGGGTTTGTTCCCCAATTTTGTTTTGGGCCCGTGTTGGGTAATTTTTGAGAGCCTGTTCCCTTTTCTTTAGATTTAGGTTTTTAGTTTATTGATTACTTTTATTTGCTTGGGCATAAGTAGTTTAAAAATTAAAAAAATAAAAAAAAAATGAGCTGCCTACTAGAAGCTGCGTGCCCTAGGATGAACCATTTAGGTCTGTATGAGCAGCCTCTAGATTTATTTCTCTGCATTGCGTGCATTCTTGCATTGTTGATTGCTGGAAGCAAGGTACGCATTTTCTTACTTTGCATCTTATTCTCGATCACGCATTGCATTAGGACTTAATGCGAAGACCACCTAATCTGTACTGAATAAATCTAGCAAGTGGTCACATATTTTCTAAAAAAAAAAAAAAGGACTAATTAAAGGAGGGACATCTAAAAATCAAGGACTTGACTGTAAAACGTGGTGTGCGATTCAAAATTCAAAATCCTTTTACGGTGAATGCACACTTATATCTGTTGCACCACAGCACTCATTTAGACACTCCTAAGTCTTGAAACGACTAGGACAAGAGCCCTCCTACTGTTGGATTCTGAAGTATTCAGAACTTGAGAACAAAGGTTTTGTAAATCTAAAGAGGGGGATACCCTGTCACGGATTTTTGGGGGAAGTTGAGAAGCACCGCGAAAGCACAGCTTCAAAGGAAGGCTTAGGCCTACTTGCATCCCTCGATCTTCCGTCTTTGGATTTACTTGACCATTTGAGATTTAGGGAAGAATACCTAAGCTCCAACTAGGTCTTTTTAGGCATTTCGAAGGTTGACAATAGGCGCGTAATTGATTAGGCAACTTGTTTTGTCACCTACAATTTGAACTAAAGTCAAAAGCCTAAATCTGTAAAGACCAAACAAGTCCTTTTGAATTGTGTTTGTAGTGCATGCTTGGTAGGCGTTCTCTTAGGAGACAACTTGTATTTGATCCTGAACCTGAAAGAATCCTAAGAAGAGACCTTCCAAGGGTAGAAATGGCCGGTCAAAGGAGCCTTAAGGAATATTTCATCCCAACCAATCAAGCTGGCCCAGCACTACGTAGACCTGGAGGGGACAATCCGTATGAGATCAAAAGTAGTACCATATCCTTGCTACCCTCCTTTTATGGTACTACTAGGGAAGACCCTTATAGGCATATTGAGGAATTCACCGAGGTCTGTTCCACGGTGAAGGTGCAGGGCGTTACTGATAACGCTCAAACGCGGACCCTCTTTCCCTTCTCCCTAAAGGACAAAGACAAGTATTGGTATCACACCCTTGATAATATAAATACTTGGGATGCCCTGAAGAAGGAGTTTTTGAAGAAGTACTTCCCCATGACCAAAACAAATCACTTTAGGAGGGAAATTATGAGTTTTGTTCAAAAGGATGGGGAAGCATTCCATGATGCGTGGGAGCACTTTAACGATTTGCTGAAACTTTGCCCACATCACCAGGTGCCTAAATGGCAACTGGTTGAAAGGTTCTACACTGGACTTAATGATTCGCATAGGCAAACTGTGGATAGTGCCTGTGCAGGAACCTTTCTATCTAAGACTGAGGATGAAGCTTGGAACTTATTTGATACTTTGAGTGAGAATTCTATTCACTTGAATTCTGCCTACATGGATAGAAAGCCCACTCGCATGCAAAGAAAGTTGGAGGCGAATGAAGCAAGGGACACCCAGAATTTAGCCTATCAGATTCAATTATTGAATCAAAACATGGAAAGGCTTATGTCGAACCCGAGTTCATTCGTACCTAACACCTCCACATCCCAAGCTTCCGAATGCGTAATTTGTCAAGGCAATACACACACCACTGTGGATTGCCACTTGGCCTCCCAATTCCCTGAGCTTGTACAAGCGGATTTGAATGCCGCTCAAGGGTTTCGTCCAAGACCTCGTAATGACCCTTTCTCCAACACTTATAATGAGGGATGGAGGAACCACTCAAACTTTTCATGGAGACAAGGAAATGTCTCAAATTCAGGGAATTACAAGCCACAATCCTTTCAAAACCATCAAATGAATCAACCTCAGACCTTTGCCCAACCTAAAACCTCTGAGATGGATGAATTGAAGGCAATGTTGAAAACTATGCAAGAAAGTCAGAGTGCCATCATCCAATCTCATGACAAGGCTATACATGAGATGAAATCACAAATTGGACACCTTGTTGAGGCCGTTAGACAGAGGGAGACTGGGAAGTTTCCCAGTGCTGCTGAGGAAAATCCTAAAGGAAAAGGGATTGTCTTTAGGGAGCATGCTCAGGTGGTGACTATTCTGAGGAGTGGGAAAGAAATTTCCAAACCCGATGCTCCTATAGTCTCACCCCCTAAAAAACCATCCACCCCGACTTTCACCCCCACTGGAGAAGACTTGCCCAAATCTTCTCTGCTTGAAATCACCTCACCAGAAGAAGTTGCCCCCGTTCCACCCCTTACTCGACATGACAACCCTTCCACCCAGAGATCGAGAGTGCCTTTTCCATAGCACTTATCCACCTCTGGGCAGACTTCTGCTGGCTCATCTGGAGCCAAAGATAAGATGGATGAGATTATGGAAACTTTCAAGCAAGTGCAGATTAACCTACCTTTGCTTGAAGCTATCAGGCAGATTCTGTCTTATGCCCGCTTCTTAAAGGACCTGTGCACGAAAAAGCGGCAATCTAGAAAACAAGTCCAATCAAAAGTTGTCTTGCCTGATTCTGTTAGCTCAATTGTTCAACATGGCACACCCCTGAAACTTAAGGACCCAGGAGCCCCATACATCTCTGTAGTTATTGGTGACTTACAAATTGATGAGGCTCTACTTGATCTGGGTGCGGGGGTGAACATCCTTCCGAGCTACGTGTATGAACAACTTGGGGGAGGCAATCTAAAGTTTAGCCCTGTAATCCTTCAAGTTGCTGATCGATCACTTAAGACACCACGGGGAATTTTGGAAGATGTCCTCATAAGAGTGGAGGATTTCTTCTTTCCGTTGACTTCTTAGTTTTGGACACTGACCCTACCAACAAGCCAACCAAACCCTCCATCATTTTAGGCCGCCCCTTCCTTGCAACTTCTCATGCTTCAATTAATTGCAATACTGGGGCATTGAAAATGGGCTTTGGGAACAGGAAAATCTGGCTTAATGTGTTTGATGCTTACAAACAAGCCGGACTTGAGGATTGTTCTCAAGTTGAGGTAATAGATGACCTGATTGAAGAGGCAACTCCTGCAATGTTATGTGATGACCCCCTTCAGCATGTCATGCTGAATGACCATTCCCATCTCTTGGAGGAATGTGAAGGGGATATACTAGAACTAGAGGAATTGCTAGGAGTTTCTGCTGAGTCTCTTCCCCCATCGTTTTCGTCGAAGGTAGATTTGCTACCTGAGATGGGGACATCTATTATGAAACCCTCAACCATACAAGCCCCCGACCTTGAGTTGAAACTCCTCCCTGACACTCTCAAGTATGTTTTCCTAGGTGCCAATGATACGCTCCCCGTTATCATTTCGGCTATGCTATCTGAGGCACAGGAGGGAGCCTTGATTAAATGCCTGTCTAGGCACAAGGAAGCTATTGCTTGGAGCATTGCTGACATTAAGGGTATAAACTCTACACTCTGCATGCACCACATTTATACTGATGATTCCATCAAGCCTTTTAGGGACATGCAGAGACGTCTGAACCCTAATATGAGGGAGGTTGTAAAAAAGGAAATCCTGAAGTGGTTGGACGTTGGGATCATATATCCCATTGCTGACAGTAAATGGGTCAGTCCCATTCATGTGGTGCCAAAGAAGGCACGCTTTACTATGGAACTCAATGACCAAGGTGAACAAGTTGTCACTAGACCCTCAACTGGATTGAGGGTCTGTATTGATTACCGCAAGCTAAATACCGCTACCCAGAAGGATCACTTTCCTTTGCCTTTTATTGATCAAATTCTTGAAAAATTGGCAGGGAATAAGTACTATTGCTTTCTCGATGGATACTCTGGGTACAATCAGGTGGCAGTCTTTCCTGATGACCAGGAAAAGACGACATTCACGAGTCCTTACGGTACTTTTGCATTCAGGCGCATTCCGTTTGGATTATGTAATGCCCCTGCAACTTTCCAGCGGTGTATGATGTCTATCTTTTCGGACATGATTGACGAGTGTGTTGACGTATTTATGGATGACCTCTATTTATGGCTCGTCTTTCGACCAGTGTCTCCTACACCTGGAGAATGTGTTGAAATGATGTAAGGAGACTGGTTTAGTCCTCAGCTGGGAGAAAAGTCACTTCATGGTACAGAAAGGAATTGTACTTGGGCATGTTGTATCCGAGAAAGGTTTGGAAGTAGATAAAGCCAAGATTGATTCTATTTCCAAACTTCCATTGCCTACTAATGTCAAACAGATTAGATCCTTTCTGGGCCATGCTGGCTTTTATAGGTGCTTTATTAAAAATTTTAGTAAGATTTCTAGGCCACTTTGTGACTTGTTGGTGAAGGAATCTTCCTTCAATTTTGATTCAAAGTGTGCCAAGGCCTTTCAAACTCTAAAGGAGGCCTTGATCTCCGCGCCTATTCTCCAAACTCCTGATTGGACACTCCCATTTGAGCTTATGTGTGATGCTTCGAATTATGCAGTGGGAGAAGTCCTTGGACAAAGGGTTGAGGGAAGACCTCATGTGCTGCATTATGCAAGAAAGACTTTAACCGAACCTCAGCAAAACTACAACATCACTGAAAAAGAATTACTTGCTGTAGTTTTTGCTCTGGAGAAGTTTAGGTCTTATCTACTTGTGTCTAAGGTGGTTATTTTTACTGATCATGCAGTAGTGAAACATCTCATTGCTAAGAAAGATTCTAAGCTACGTCTGATTAGGTGGATCTTACTCCTTCAAGAATTTGACTTGGAAATACGTGAAAAGAAAGGAGTAGAAAATGTTGTGGCTGACCACCTGTCTCGCCTTCCTCTTAATGACACTCTTTCTGGAGACATTCGCGAGACATTTCCCGATGAAACTCTGATGGCGGTAACACCAACTTTACCTTGGTATGCAGACACTGTAAATTACTTGGTCACTGGACAAACTCCTAGCTCTTAGGATGAGCAGAAAAGAAAGAGATTCATTTCTCAAGCAAGATATTTTCATTGGGAAGAGCCAGAATTATTTAGAATTGGACAAGACTAAGTATTGAGATGTTGTGTGCCTGAAGAGGAACAACAAAGTGTGCTGAGTTTCTGCCATGAACTTCATTGTGGAGGACACTTTGGTGCTAAGAAAACTGCTTTTAAGGTTCTCCAGTCCGATTTTTGGTGGCCTTCCTTATTTAAGGATTCTCATAATTGTGTTAAGGCCTGTATTAGATGTCAACGGACTGGAACGATTGGGAAGAAGAATGAAATGCCTCAACATCCTATTCAATCTGTTGAAATTTTTGATGTGTGGGGAATTGACTTTATGGGCCCCTTTCTGTTGTCCCATGGTTTTGAATATATCTTAGTGGCAGTTGATTATGTCTCTAAATGGATAGAGGCCATTCCTATGTGCACAAAGGACCACTCTGTGGTTTTGAAATTTGTGAAGGTCAATATCATATCCTGTTTTGGCTACCCCAAGACTATTATAAGTGATGGGGGACCTCATTTCCGAAACCATCACTTCAATCGGTTAATCAAGAGTTTGGGAGTGACTCACAAGGTTGCTACCCCTTACCACCCTCAGACAAGTTGCCAGGTTGAAGTATTAAATAGGGAGATAAAAAATATTTTGGAAAAGACCGTTAAACCTGATAGGAAAGACTAGTCCCGAAAGCTTGATGATGCTTTGTGGGCTTATCAAACGACCTATAAGACCCCTTTGGGTACTTCTCCCTTTCGGATTGTGTATGGAAAAGCGTGCCATTTACCTGTTGAGTTGGAACATAAAGCACTTTGGACTATTCGAAGTGTTAACATGGATTTAGAGAAGGTAGGTAAGGCATGACTTCTAGAATTAAGTAAGCTTGAGGAGCTGAGGAATGATGCTTATGACACCTCTCAAGCTTATAAAGAAAGAACTAAGGTCTTGCATGATAAGTTTATTCTTCGAAAGACCTTTGAGCCCAACCAACAAGTCTGGCTTTTCAATTCCAGACTTAAGCTTTTTCCTGGGAAGTTAAAATCTCGTTAGGATGGGCCTTACATAATCACCAAAGTATTTCCGCATGGAGCTGTGGAGATCAAAAATCCTTCCTCTTCAGCAACTCCCTTTATCGTCAACAGTCAACAATTAAAATCGTACATAACTTTAGATGGCCATCTGATTGACGAAGTCACTCTTGAGGAGCCTTAGCTCCTACCATTCTCTACCTCAAGTAATATCTTCCTTTAGCTATTTTTGTTTTCAATGAGGACATTGTTTGAACCAGGCATGGGGGAGAGGACCTGAGGCATTTTGTTTATAGCATGCATATAAAAAAAAAAAAAGAAAAGTTTTGAGCTTAACTGGCTAAGTTCTGCAGTCTTAAGCAAATCAGAACTCTAGGGTAGACTAAGTTAATTCTAGGGTCAAACTTTAGAAGCTAAATGATCTACTAGCTTTAGACCTTTAGGGTCCTTTGTGGACTTAAAAACTTAAGTAGGAGTTAAGTTGCGGACCACTCCTCAAGAGGTTGAGGAAGGGAAGCTAAGGTTTGAGTTAAAAGGTAGGGTAGTACCTGGAGTCTTATTCTACCTTTTGGTTTACGGGTCCTTGTAACCCAAGCATCCAAATTTCACACACTTGGTCTGGTAATTAACTTAATTTCTGTCTTTCTGAAAAGAGATTTGGTTCTCTTAGTTTTGACTTAGGGGAGGCTTGAAAACTCATTTTGATTGGAAGAGTTCCCGCCGCAGGAGAGGGGAGTATATACTCACCTTGAGGATGCGATGATAACATATTACCTCCTCGGCGCTTGTCTCTTAGGATATACATCCTACTGGGGGCATGTAAGCGCATTGTGCGGTTCAGGTACCATGGGCGGCCCTATCTCGAAGTGTCGATTGCCAAGAGTTCTTAGGGTCGTTATGGGCGGTGCTATCTCGAAGCATCGAAAGTCAGGCACCCTTCGAGGTGTGGTAATGGGGACAATGAATCCGACACAGACCGTGTTGATAGCTAATCTGAGGTTAGACTTAGAAGAATCAAACAAAAAAAAAATATATATATATATATATATAACAAAAAAAATATTATCTTTTAACTCAAATAACTCAGACCAATGCATAGGCATGGATGCTTTAATCTCAGGGATAAATAAACTTTAGGGTAGAGTCAAAAATCAGGGAAACTTGTGCCTGCAACTCGTCTTTAGCCGACCTAGCCTGTAACTTAGCAACTACTTAGGAACCTTGGGTCTAGAGTCTGAACTTAATATGCTTCTGAAGGAAGACTAAGTGAGTTGACTAGTCTACTTGGAGTGCTAGGTTTCGCTTAATTTTGCTAGGGACTAGCAAAAACTAGGCATGGGGGTATTTGATTAGCCCATAGTTGTGGGCTATTTAAGTATTTAAGTGCCTAGACATTAGGTTAATTCTAACATTAATTTAGCATAAATTAGGATGTAAATAGATTAATTCATATTTTTAATTTAATTACATAATCCATGCATTGCATTCATATTTTAAGTGCATTAAGAATTAGCTTAGAATGACATTCATTTAATTAGTTAACCAATTAGGTACATTGTTTTCATTAACATAAAAGTTGAGGGTCTGTATATAAATGACCATAATATTTTAACATTATTCTTCTTCTTTCAGGAACGGCTGGCTGCCACTCCAACGCCACCCGGTGCCGCAGTGAAGAACCCATTCATGGAGGAGCGGATATGTTGGATCTGGTCGGGCAGCTAATTTCAAATTTGTCCAGGCCACTACAAAAGGAGGAGGGAGGCAGCCGAGCTCGAGAGGCCTCCACCACCGACCCACCACTGTGCAGAGAGATCTCCTCTCTTCCATTCCACACCGCCGGCCTCAACCGTGGCGGCGAGTCTCCACCACCGTGGGCGTGTGGTGTGACAGGCCACACCGCCATCCGGAGCTCGTCCGCATTACCGTGAGCACCTTAGCGTGCATCTCCCTCGCCGTCGTCACCAACAACCACCTCCGCAGCTACTATGCAATCACCCTTTCAATCAGTTAAGATGTCCGGGAAATTTCCCGGACGTCTGAAGTCCACCCCCCACTCCGGCAGCAATCTCCTTCCTCTCACTTCACTTCCACCACCCACGCCGCAACAGCCACCCGCTCATCTCCAGCCGCATGCAAGGCGTGCACAGCCTCCAGCCCTCACGCCCGCTCACTCCACCTTCCCCGCGCCTACAGCCTTCGCCATCTCCACGCGCAACAGTCGGCGCACCCGTCTGAAGTCCACCCGCTCACCTTCAGCCTGCACCTCACTGCTCACCCGCTCACCTTCAGCCTGTACCTCACCGCTCACCTGCGCGCATCAGCCTACGCACATGTCTAAAGCCACCCCCACCATTCCAGCAACGCCCAACAGTCCGCGCACGCCCTCCTCCCACGCCTGCAGAACCTCACGCGCGTGCTCCCACTCCCGCAGCACCTTCCCCGCATCGACTGCAGTGCGTGCCCACGCCAACTGCAGCCGCACCTGCAGAACCACCTGCCTGCGCCCTCCCGCCAGCAGTCCCGTGCGCACCTCACCGCCAACAGAGCGCGCAGCAGTCCGCCCACGCCTCCAGCAGCGCGTGCCACGCCCAACAATAGTAGCTGCAGCACCGGCTGCAGCCACCTCCGCCGGAGGTCGTCCGGCCGCCTCCGGCCGCCGCGCGACACGCCACCACCACCGTTTCGAAGCCCTCGGTCCAAGGGACTTCCTCCGAGCTTCCCGCGCCCGGCCGTCCACTCCTCGTCGCGCATGCCAAAGGGGAAGAAATCCCCTGTTTTACTACAGTAAAAGGGTCATTAATATTTACATTTTCTGCCATTGCCAACTTTTATTGATATTTTATTGAATCTGCATTGCAAAAAATATCCTCTAGTTGTTAAAAATTGCCATTTCAACATGTTTTCTTGATATTACCTTAATCTGAAGGCAGATTTGGCTCGATTCTTGTCCAAACTAACTATGAACAAGCGTTTTTAACTGGTGCGAATTTAAATACGTCATTGCCTCCCTGTGGATACGACTCGCTCTTCTACGAGTGGTTATTTTAATTGTTGATTAGTCGATTTTTCCACCACATCAAACTACAAATGACTTTAAAGCGAACAATCGACTAGTCACTCATGCTGTCACCACGAGCGTGGAGTGCGATGGGAAAGCCATTGATCGAGTTCGCTCAAGCCATGGTGCACGCTAGAGTTCCACGATGTACGTCGGTTTCACGGTGGAGGAAGGAGGAGACGATCCCCACCAGGCAGGAAGGGTCGATTCTGAAGAAGATGGCCAACCTTCCCTTTAAAAACTCCTCCATATGTTTGTTTCTTCAGTTGGAAGCCTCTCTAACCACTCGACGAAGATCGCGAGTGGTTGGAACAGAAGATAAGTTCTAGCCGTACGCTATCAGACATCCAATAAATAGTGTAGATGTCTTAAAAAGTATGGATTTCAATGAGTCCACGATGGAGGTTCTCAGACGTCCAAACTAATCTCTAGGCGTCTTATAAATGCAGAAATGTCCTATGAACTCTTGCACCTAGCCTACATTCATAAAATAAATTATATTATCATAACATAATTTATTAAATATAAAATTTACGTATAAAATTATATGTAGACTAAAATGAATTACCATATATTCCCTAATCAATTAACTAGGAACAGATAATTAAATAGTACTTAGGCTAAATAATGGTCCACAAAAGTGGACTTATCAGTGCCAACAAGCCTATAACTACCCCATCCTGGTGCCAACTTCCCTACAAAAACCCCTAAAATCCAACCATACACATTCCCCCTAAAGCCATCTTAACCCTCCACATAACCCTACTTCCAAAACCCACATAGGTTGGCGCCAAAATGGAGGCAACCTTCTATAGTTGGTGCAACTTTTAGGCAACCCTTAGCCACCATAACTACACCCTAGCAACACTTAGGTTGACACCAAATACCCTCCACCATAGGATTATCTAACCACCTCCTAAAACCCATCCTAACCCTACACCTAATCCCCACACCAGCCACCACTCTCCACTTCTATAAATACCCTCCTAACTACCACCAAATCATCATCTTCTCCCTTTGTATTTTCCACCATTACACCACCTACACCTAAGGCCAAGGAAGAGGAAGAAGAAAAGAAGATCAATGGGACAACCTACCCGCCCCTTGGTGCCTTCTTCCTCATTCTTCTTCTCCCTTGTGCCACGCCAAGGAGGAAGCCTTCATCTAGGGGGACGGCCAGGCAAGCGGAGGAACAAGGGTGGTGGACGTCCACCCTTGGAGAAGGACCACTTGAA
Source organism: Thalassia testudinum (assembly GCA_037157565.1). Lineage (NCBI taxonomy): Eukaryota > Viridiplantae > Streptophyta > Magnoliopsida > Alismatales > Hydrocharitaceae > Thalassia > Thalassia testudinum. The sequence continues at coordinate 20,841,638 of JAZHRO010000014.1, forward strand.
GGAAGAAGCCAAAGAGGAGTTCTTTTCAACTGTGGGAGCAGCCGCAATTGGAGCAAGGATTTCTTAAAGCTTCTACTGGAGGATCTTCATCACTTTCTACTTCTATATTAGCTAGTTTTTGTTTATGTTTCAAGCATTCATCTACTTATGACTTTGCATATCAAGTTATTATAAAGTTTTTTTTTGCCTTCCAAATTCTTATTCTACTTAGTGTGTTTTTCCTTGTAGTTGTAGTACACCACAACTCTCTTTTAATTACCCTAGGTGCACTTGCCTAGGGTGAGCTTAGAAGAGAAGACATTCTTGTCACTCTAGAGTAATTGATAGGCGTAGCTTTAGCGTAGTTAATCTTCACATCAAAAACCCGATTGTTTCTGAAAAACCCTAAAAAATAATATAAATCAAAATCACAAAACATAAGTGTAGATTTGAGAGGCAAGAGAGAGAACCACTCATGTGATTAACAAATTGGTTTCCGTGGACGACCCTAGATACTCCATTATCTAGGAATATAAATTGTAAAAGTTGATTGTAAAGATACACATTACAACAACACGAAAACCCAAATGGAATCATATTCAAATTTCATATCGAGTGACACACCTGATCTTGACATGGGTTGGGAGGATCCAATTGTAGGTGTTCCTGATTCTGAACCAGCCTTAGAGAGCCATGAAGCTAGTCCATCAAGCCTAGATTCCCCAAACACCTGTGAGGATAAGCCTGAATCAGAACTTCTCGAGAATGTAATTCCCAAACCTTATCCTATTAAGGTAATTCTCGAGAATAATTCTGACATCCCAATTGAGCCTAACCCATATTCTAGTAACCCAAGTCCTACCTTTGATCTAGAATCTAGATCAAAACCTATTTGGGATGATCAAGAGGACCAATTTGATGAGAATCAGATTTTTGATCTGGATTATAATTCTGGGCCTATATTTGATGATTACACCTCTCCAACCTTCTCAGAAATACAAATTGATTTTTCAGAAGGCAAACTGATTTATGATACAAAAATAGAGTTGGAAGAGCTGGGATTCGATTGGGTCTATCCTAGGAGCCAAGAACCTGAGCCTATGCCTAATAAGGACACCTCTTCGAGTTCAAAATTTGAGATTAGGTTAGATCCAAGTTGGGTTGTTGATTCTACGCATCTTGATTAATTCTATGGTGGAAATCCTAATCTGGAATCAAGTTTAGAAACTAATCTTCGCAAATTCTCCGATGATTTCGAATCATACTCTAATTTCGGAGAACCTTTGTTTCCTGATAATTACGAGCTAGTATATGACCTCAGCATCCATGATTCGTTCTTTGATTCTAATGCTAAGGCCAATAATTTGGACCTCAAAGAAGCCACACCTTCTGATCCACATACCAAGCCTTCCAAAATCCAATCCCAACCCCACCCGACCACCAGAATCAACTTCTACTCTGATTCACCTCTCTCTGACCCAGTTGCATATGATCTCCTCCATCTTTTGATTGGGTATTAGACATTAATCAGACTAATAATCACTTCCTATCCTTCTCTGATCTCACTAGTAGGGTTCCTACATCCTCTATAGATCCTTTTTCTTTTGAGGATCCCAACTCTGACCAAGCTAAGCCGACTCAACCAAACCCACAATCCGCATTTCCATATCACTTTAATCCTCAAAGTATCTAGTGGGCTCCATATCTATTGATTCACAGCCATCAACCCACCAGACTGATTGGGTTTGGGCTGCATCATCAGCCTGTTGATTTGAACATGCACCTGGTTGGACCAACCAGGCTACTGATCAAGGTGCTTATTCTACAAAACTCATCTGATTTGACCACCCCTTCTCCTTAACCATTTTCTACTAGGCTAAAGGCATTGTATTTAGCGCTTAAAGGGAGGCAACCCGTCATTCCAAAAACCTGAGACCCTTCTTATTATCCTTTTGAGCTACCTCCTACTGCACTATTAAGTTCAACTTTAGAATAGCCGACTCCACCTTTGGTACTTGTATCAAAGCTTGAAATCATCTGCAACAGTCATCCCGACCCATTCACCCACCCTTTGATCTTGTTCTAATCCTTGAACCAAACTGAATTTATACCCTCCTGGCTTACAATGAGGACATTACAAAACTTAGGCATGGGGGGGTGTTAAAGTGCAAACATATAGAAATTCAATTCTCTGAGGGGTTGTCACAAAAAAACAAATATTCAAAAATGATAAAAAATAAAAAAAAATGAGATAAAAGAAAAAAGAATTGAAGGAAGGGGAGGAAATTTTGTGAACTAAATTGCAAATCTTTCTTGAGGAGGAAAAGAGAAGAAAATTCAAATATCAAAAAGGAGAAAAAATCAAGAACAAAAATGATAGTCATACCACTTGATTATGGAAGTTACTTAAATTCTAGACCGAATCAAAAGAAAAATTAAGTCCTGAAATGAAAGAGACAAGGAGATTAGTATGAGTGCTGATCTTAGGCCTCTTGGGCATATTTTAAGGCTTAAATATTCACGTATCCATTAATATCTGGATTAGTCCTCAAGAGGTTGAGGAAAGTGCGAAGCTGATGTAGTAGGTCTAAGGCTTAGTGATTATTTGGCTCTTTGGTTTGCGGAACTTAGTAACCTAAGCACCCAAAAATCACACACTAAGTCTAGTTCAGTGCACTTAATACAGAAAAGTTATGCCAAAAGTATTCTATTCTGAAAAGCCACCTCAAAGATCTAGCTTAGGAGCGCCTCGACAACACAAGTTGATTGGACGAGTTCCCGGTGCAGAGGGGTGGGAAATTCCCCTAAAAAATGAGTAATAATATATCGTCTCCTCGGTGCTTGCCTCCTAGGATATCTAAATATCCTACCAAGGAAATGTAAGCACCTTGTGCTGGTTCAGGTAACATGGGCAAGATTATCCCAAAATGTCAATTGCCAGGGCCTGAATTTAGTTATAAAACACCATGGGCAGCACTATCCAGAAGTGTCAAAAGCCAGGAGTTCTGGGGGTTGCCATGGGTAGTGCTATCTTGAAGGATCGAAAGCTAGGAACCCTTCGAGGATTGATGGTGGGGACAAGGAATCTGATACAGACCGTGTTTTGGGAAAATTCAAGGTTGGATCTAGGGAAATCTAAGAATAAAAAGAGAGAAAACTCTCCAAATAAAAATCCTTCTATCTCTCTCTTATAAAAATGCACTGGTAAATTGAACCTGGACATGCTATATTCAATGCACGGGTGCTTTAACCGTTGGGTTCAATGAACCTCTAGGTAGTTTTGCAGGCCATAGAAACCTTCACGGCAGACTCAGACTGAAGATGGTCAGGTCTGGATCATGATTGGTACTTGAGTACCTCTAGTCTTATTATTGGCATTCTGACCTAACTTCTAAAAGAATAGAACACATCAAGCAGCTGAACTTCAATGCATGGTCTAGAATTCTTGTCCTTTCCATAAGATTTTGCTAAGGGACTAGCAAAAGCTAAGAATGGGGGTATGATGATAACATCATCATGAGCCGTAACTAGCTTTAATTAATCAAAATCAAGTGACAAATGCTCCTACATAATCATCTGAGAGTCGCAATTCCCTGTACATCCATTCTGAGAGGAATACACTAAATTAGGGGCAATTATGCATTTTAACATCATATCATGAAAGCAGAGTAACCACGGGATTTTCCAGGGGTTAATCTAAGGTCTAATGAGCATTGAAGTCTAATAAGAGGGTCCACATAGATAAACAGGGTTTCACGTATTTCGAGAACTGATTCATAACCTAAAAATCCTAATTTCAAACCCTCTTACAGAAGTTTTGATCAAGATAAAATTTATCTAAATCTCATGAAATTCATATAAAAATATTCCATGAGGTTTGGTACCCTTGATTTGACCTTTGGAACCTATTTTGACCTTAAATAGAGTCATAGATAGAGTTCTACCATAATTAGGTCTCTACGCAAATTTCCCAATCAAACTTGGTCAAAACTCAAATATAACTTCACCATTAGATTCCTTGGGTCTAAATTAGGTTTTTACCAAAATTTTGGCCCAATCAAAGTTCATCTTGACCTATTTTGCATTCTAGCCCTTTAAAACTCTATTCTCCACATGCAAGCCCCTAGCTTTTGAATTTCCATACAAATAGCCCCCGAGGTTTGTTGTATCCCTTGCAAGCAGGTTCCTGCTGCCATTGGAGGTCAATTGACCTCTAGGCTTGCTTTGACCAAGCCTAAACCTACTCAAATCTTCATCAAATCCCACCAAATTTGGTGGGATTGATGTTCACACCATGACGAATTAATCAGGACTGATCTTGGCTCTTGATTCACCCCAAAAGGGCCATGCGAATGCACAGATTCCATGGGTTCTTCTTGATTCCTAAGCAAGGTAATTAAGCTTGTTTCCTGATCTAGAGCTCGGTCTAAAGGCTTATAAAAGCTCCTGGAGCTTCTAACCGTGCTCCTTAGCTCGGTTCAGGCCACATTTCTTCACAATTTTCCCTCTTCGACCGCATCCACCGCAGCTCCAGTGAATCTCCTCCAAACTCCTTTGTTGCCCTCTACAACATACCATAGGTAGAAGAATCATCTTCATCTCCTTCTTCCACTCCTCGACGGCCAAATCAGGAGCATCCAGAACCCCTTCTTCCTCGTCGTTCCCTCACCGGAGGATTCATCATCTCCGACGCAAGCCAATCACAGCCGATGCCTCCCCTACCCTTTCAAACAATCATTTAGGTCCTATCTTCTTCCTCTTCTTCTTCTTAATCTCCCTAACATATTTCCTTCCTAATTCTACCCACTGGTCGTCCTTCACCTCTCTGTCTTCTCCACGTCCGACCAAGCTTTGGCGAGGCCTCCACACCACCACAGACCACCAAACAACCCACTTCCACCTCCATAAGCTCTGCGTCATCTCCACAATCAAAACCCCCACTTAATTCCATCATTCACCCACTCCAAAGCTCCACCGATCACAACCACCTTCAAACACCTTCCCTGAGTTCACCTGACCACGATACGCACCCAAATGCCATGAGGACTCCGCCATTGCCTTCGCCATCCTTAGGTGAAACTCCTGAGATGTTTTGATGTGGCCGCAAGGCCTTATTGCTTGTTTCAGGTATTCTCCACTCACTGTCGTTGCCACCGTCTTCCCCGACCACGACCACTATGCTCGGAGCAACTTTAACCTTGCTACCATGCCCAGGAAATGCAGCCCAGCTCCAGGACCCTTCACAGGTCCTCAATCGAAGACTCCAACCTCAGCAACTGTGTCAATTAGGCAGCATCACCTGCTGTTGTGCACGAAGGAAGAAACGAGTGGGATAGTCCCACATCGTTAGTTGCCAAGCTCTCTATTGGGCATAAATTGATTTTGTGTTGTAGCTTTGTTGCCCAAGTACACGGGGATTGGGTCCACACTTCACTTACACTTGCTCACCCGCTTACTCGCCTACACACACCTCACCACGACATACGCCCGAGGACCTGGTCCCTGGTCATGACCTGAATACCCGACCGTATACCCAATAAAACCTGAGTCTGTAAGAGAGAAGAGAGGAGGAGATGTTTCTGAGAGAGAGGGGGTTTTGCTACACCATCCTTGTGCCCCTATGCTGAAGAGAAGGAGAGGATCTCGACACTTAGCCTCTGAAGAAGAAGCCCTATGCTTGAGTAAAGGGAAGGCTTTGAAGAAGAGAAGGCTCTCTAAAGAGCCTTGTGCTTGTATGCCTTCTGCACTGTGTTATGTTGACACTTAAGTCATCTGATACTACATTCCTATCGTCTGATCTGATATGATTCTGAGCGCTGTTGAATTATTTAGGTACTAAGTTAACATTTGATTATATCGATTGAAGATTTGAGTAACTTGAAAATGAGATGCATGCTTAATTAGATGACCTAATTAGCAATCTAAATCATCACTTTTTAGATTCTCTTTATTCTTTTTATCTCATCATCATTTGAATTACAATATGACAAATTGTATTCATTGAATATCTATTTTGATGCTCAATTTATTGTGCTCATTGCTTTTGAATAAAGATTAATGTGTGAGTTGAAGATTTTCTCCCTGTGAACGACCTTGAACTCCCTTTAGATTCTGAGTTTATAAATTTAAATGATTTGTTGTGCGATTTAGGAGTGTACTACAATGAACGCATCTTAAAACTCCTCTATCATCCATCAACACCTACCACCACATAATTATCATCCTTGGTTAATTTTTATTCCACCCATATCTGCCATAGTCCACGACCCAGGAAGAAGAAGAGAAGAAGATCAAGGGGGCAACCTACCTGCCTCCTTGTGCCTTCTTCCTCTCTCTTCTTCTTCCTTGTGCCACGCCAAGGAGAAGCATTCATCTAGGAGGAGGACAACCAGGAATTGAGAAGGAGCAAGGTGGTGGACATCCACCTTGGAGGAAAGGTTGGAGGAGTATCAACTGGGAGGCAAGGAGGAGATCTTTTCAAGCATAAGAGTCGTTGTGCTTGGTGCAAGACCTACCTCCTCCTTCATCATCTTTGGGGGAAACTTTTCTTCTCTATTATTTCCTTTGTATTAGATAGTACTATTTTTCAATTTCTTGTAAGAAGCATTCAACTACTTATCATCAACTTTCTAGAATACAAAGATCTTTATTGCCTTCCAAATTTCTATTTTCTAGTTAGTGGTTTTCATGTTCTAGTAGTTTTAGTGCACACACTCTTCTCTTCTAATTACCCTAGGTGCACTTGCCTAGGGTGAGCTTAGAAGAGAGGATTTATTCTTGTCACTTAAGGCGTAGTTTCATAGTTGCATAGTTCTCTATCGCGTTCTCCCATTTCCAGATTATTTTTGAAAACCCTAAAAATAACAAAATCAAAAGTACAAAAATACAAAGTGCGGATTTGAGAAAGGAGAGAGAGAATCAGTTATTTAACTAACAATTTGACCTCCTTGGATGGCCTTATATACTCCACTATCTACTAATATAAATTTTAAAAGCGATCGATTTTACGCATTGCAATGACATCTAAAACCTGCATTTTACAAACCACGTAAAATCCGTATCACTTTTTGGAGTCATTGCCAGGGAGGCACGGCTTAGTCGCATTATTTATCTCTCTCTTGATTTATTAGGTCTTCATGAATTTGTGTTTTGTTTTGTTTAGGTACAAATCAAGAGCGAGGGTGGGATTTGGATTCGCTTAAAGTGGAAAACTTCAAGTGAACTTGTCTTCCCACGTACTTTAGGTTAGTACCCCAGCCATCTCTTTCTTATTACAAAAATATCTTTAAAAAATCTTTAAATTATCAAAAAAAATAAAAAATAAGACAAATTGAGGGAGGTGGAACCCTAAAAATCAATTTGTTGCTTGTTTGCTTCATTTTTCCACAACCTTTACCTTATTGGTGTTTGATTTGTAAAAATCCAGACTTCTATCTTTATTTTTAAAAATCAAGTTTGGGCACTTAGGAGCTTCTTAAAATCACCAAATTCTACTCAAGGAGGCCCCTTTGAGTTAGAAATCTTGATTCCAATTTTCAAGTAATTTTGCTAAATATAAAAAATTAAAAAATTCATGGATTGAATAGGGGTCAGACCTTGTTTCCTTACTATTTTCTTAATGTCCATGAATTTTATAAATTTTTATACTTATTAGATTTGGATAAACTTTATATTTATTGAAACCTTAAGAAATTGTCTACATCATATAAAATTCTAAAATATTTTTTAGTCCATTTGAGATTTCTACATAATCAATTTTTCAAATCTATCAATTTTGACTCTTGACACCAGTAAGAAGAAAAATGTGACAAAAATATCAAAAAATTTCCTAAAATCACAAAAAAAAAATTGGATTCCTTGTTTGATTTTACATCAATTGGTGGTGTTTTTTTACTGTTTGGACCACCACCTAAAAAGATTTTGAAAAGAGATTCATTTAGAAGCTGCATACATTGGATTTTCAAACTTTAGGGCTCTTAATTTTCTCTCTTTTTAGGTCAAATTTTAAAGGAAATGACCTTCACCAACAACAACTTGATTTATATTATTGTGTGGAACTTCAAAACCTTGATTGAATCATTAACAAAAGAGAATCTTAAAAGACATAAATCTTGATTAAAATCCTAAAATGCTTCAACCAAAAATCCTTGTTTGCAAAAACTTTTGATATGGCTTAGGCATCACTTCCTGCCCAATTAGCACACACAAAAAAAAGAAATAATCGGCCATTACCCTAATTAACATCGATCACAATCCTTGTGCACTTTAAGCTCCTAAACCTAATTAAAATTTTGTAGCAACTTGACCCCTAAGGTTTCATCAAACTTAGTCTTGCTACCTAGGTTTTAAGTTTTCTTTAGTTAGTATCAATTCCTTCATCTATATCTGGTGCCAGGCTGAGGGGTAGTGTCAAACGACCAAGTGCGCATTTATGTAAGCCCCCAGTGAATTTCCTAGGACATGCTTGGACCCAACCCTCCCCTTATTCAGCCTAGCCAGATTTATTGAGGGAACAGTTATCCACTATTGATTTCTTATTGCCTAAGTAGACCAAGCCTTAGGTAATTTTTTGGGAGTCACCCTCAAGGTTAGGTCTAGAATTTTGTATTGCTTGATTGCACACTTCTCATCTCTCCCTCCTCTCCTCCTCGTTTATTCCATTGTATGCTCGGGCAACGGTCCCAAACTCCACACTTGGAGGGACCACTTGATTTTGCCCCCCACATAAAAAGATCTCTTTTTTCTCACTCTTCCTCTCATTTGCATAAAAAAATGGAAACCAACAAAATAGGTCCACCAACCCATCCACATCCACATCTAATCCGCAAGCTAACCACTCCACCTTTGACTTGCCCCTCCCTCATTTACCCAGCTTAGAGCTACCTAATACTGAGATGCCACAATAATAACATCAAGCCCCCCACTTGATCCCTTCTCCATAATGGTTGAGCAACTGGCTCAACTTCAAGCTAATCAACAGCAGTTGACTAGGATTGTAATGAACCTAGCCTACCAAGGGTGAAACTCGCCACCCCGTTAGCAGCCTGTCGTTCCTCTTAAGGATTTCTATGATCCTTCCAATTATGAGGACAAATCAGGGGTGGTCATTCCAGACGGGGACCTCGAAATCAAATCGATTGTTCTAAACCTGATTAAGCACTTCCACGGCCTTCCTAAGGAAGACTCGTTCAGCCATCTTGAGGAGCTCACTCTCCTCGCACAAACAACTCATTCCCGCAATGTGCGAAAAGATCTATGGCTAGTGCAGCTATTCCCATTATCTCTCAAGGATAAGGCTGCTTATTAGTTTAGAACCATCAGCAGACTCATTACAACATGGTCTCAGCTAAAAAGTGCTTTCCTAAAAGAATTCTTCCCCATAGGTCATTCTAATTCCCTGCGAAGATCTATTACAACCTTCCAACAAAAATCTAGCGAGACTCTTCATGATGCTTGGGAACGATTCCAAGATCTCTTAAGAAGTTGCCCGCACCACGAGGTTCCCTTATGGTAGCTCATGTCGATCTTCTACCATGGATTAGAAGATCAACTTCAGCATTTTGTCAACACCTCATGTGGTGGTAATTTCTTAAATAAGGATGCTGAAAGTGCCTATGAATTATTTGAAGAAATGAGTGAAAACTCATTTAATCATGCATCCATGAACACCTTTGGTCGAACTACAAACCTGCAGTTCAATGTTCATGAGATAGGCACTTAATCTATCCTCGTTACCCAAGATAATCTCCAAATGATGGTTCACCGACTCAACCAGATGCAATTAAATCAGAAGAAAATGGAGGAAAGACTTTCCACATCCACCAAGGCTCCATGGGCTCCACATCTAACCCATCCTAACATCCTAAGGAGAGAATATTTGCATAATCTAAATACTACCACTACTAAGTATAATCAATATTTTGAGGCTTTTTATGGTTCACCAGGGTCCTACACATGTCCAAATCTCAACCCCACTAAAAATATCTCTACCCTTCAGGAGCAATTTAGAAATTCCTCTAACTAGAGGAATTACCCAACTCACTCCTGGACCAAGCCGATTCCTCACCAAAAACCAAACCCATTTGGAGGGTATGGGTTGAATCAGACTTTTTCTCAACATAGGCCATCTCAAGAAGACATCAATGCGCAGATTATGAAAACCCTGCAGGGAATGCAAAGCAAAGTGTCGGAAGTAAACAACATTGTTACAAATCTGCATAATCAAATTGGGGTTACTCTGACCCAGAGAGATGCAGGTCATCTACCATCCTAGCCCATACCCAACCCTGTCAATCAAAGGAACCAATATCAGGGTGGAAATCTAAATCTGAACCACATTAATTAGCCTCTCATTAACTCTATACGTCAGCACCAACCTAGTTTCCATCAACAACAGACCCCCCAACCTCCTCCCAGGAATAACCAAACTGCACATGCAGTTACATTGAGGAGTGGAAAAACAACTGATCCTGGGCTTCGCATCAAAATGGTGAAACCTACTCTCAAGCAATGCATGTTGACTCTCCTAACACCACTTAGGAAGAAAAAGAAAACCCAATTTCACAAGACACGACACTTGTTCCTTTTCCCAAAGCTCTCCACTCCAACAACAAAAAGAAGAAATTTGAGCCCACGACTGAAGAACTCATGGAATTATTCGGGCAAGTTCAGATCAACATCCCTCTCCTAGATGAGATCAAATACATACCTGCCTATCCCAAGTTTTTGAAAGATATTTGCACTCCTAAAAGGCATACTAAAAACCTAGGATAGGTGCATCTTTCGAAGACAGTAAACTCTGTCATACATATCAAGCTACCTCCTTTGATTTCAGTAATTATTGATGATACCACTTTCAACCGTGCCCTTCTCGATCTCAGTGCCTCAGTCAATATCATCCCCACAATTTTATTCAAAGAATTTAAGATCAGTGATCTCAAGCTTGTCAAGGTTACCTTACAATTAGCCAATCGATCTACAATCAAACCCTAGGGGATTATCGAGGATGTTCTTATCAAAGTTCAGAACTATGCCTTCCCTGTAGATGTTTGCACCTCAAAACACGCCTGTAATAATGCCTTCTTGTGCTATTTTCTAGCATTAACATTGCATAATAGGATCCTGTAATCGCATTTGTAAAAAACACTTGCATGCATGCATTTAATCAAGAGAGGAAGAGGAGTGAAACAATCGCCTGCATAGTTACATTTTTCTTCAAGTGCCTCCTTGCAAAATCACCCTCTTTTTATTTTTCCTCTTGATTTCTTCTTTTCTCTCCTTCCCGCAGCTGCATGTAGCAGCCACGCAGCACTTCTTCCCGTCACTTCTCCCTGCCAACGCCGCTCCCTATAGCTGCAACTTGCGCACCCTCTCCCTGCTGCAGCCGGCACGCCACTCTCACCTCCTCTATAAGTAGCTGCAGCTTCATCCTCGCAACGGGAGCAGCTAAAAAAACCCCACAGCCACCACCTTCCTCTCCACCGTTCTCCCCTCCCATACGCTGGCCCTCCGTCGAGGAGGCACCTGGCGAGCAGGAGAACCCACTGTGGTGCACACCACCACAGTGGGAGCACCACCGCCCAGCTCTTCAACGAGCCGGTGGGCGTGGTGTTTTCTTTTCTCTTCGTTTTCGTCTCCACGCCATTGCTGCCGCTTCAAGCTCCGAAGCTTGAAGCAGCAGCAGCAGCAGCTAAACCGCGGCGACAGCAGCAGCAGCACCCCCCGCCTCCTCCGCGACCTTCCCCGCAGGCGCGCAACCCTCCGCGCGCGCCTGCAGGCCCGTTCCCCGCCTCCGTCTTCGTTCTGTCCACCCCGCATTGCACCCGCAGCCGGCCGCCGCACGCACTGCAGCGGCCGGTTACGGCCTCGCGCCGACCCCTGCCCTGCTCCGCAACCCTCCGCGACCGACTACAGACTCCCCGCCGCCTTCTCCGAGCGCGCCATTGCCCTCTCTCTGTCCTCGCACCCAGTCTGCAGGAGACGCCTCACGTCCTCTGCGCGAAGGCGCGGTGCACCGCGACGGTCAGACGTCCGCCTTCGCCTTCAGACGACGCGGCGTCAGACGTCCGCCACCTCTTGCAGACGTCTTACTCGCGCGTCCGCGATCTCCATCTCTCTCTGCCGATCTCTCCCGCGCGCGTCTGCTCGATCTCTCCCGCCCGCTCTCTCTCTGTCTGGTGCTCTCTCTCTGTTTTATTTAACTCACAACAACACACACGCACACATTCACCGACGCACACACACACACACACTTATAGTAACATATATACATATATATATATATACATACATATATCTATATATATATACTTATATACATAGTATATCTATATAGTTATGTATACATACACATATATATAATATATATACATATATATATAATATATATATATATATATCTACTTATATATACATCTATATACTTATACATATACTTATATATATATAGACATATATACATATCTATATACATATATATATACATATATATAGTAATATATATATATATACTTATATACATATATATACACATATATATCTATATATATATATATCTATACATATATAACTATACATTTATATATATATAGATATATTTACTTATATACATACATATGTACATATATTTTCATGTTATTTATTATACGTTGTATCGCGGGAATATCTGCACCAGTTGCTGATATTCCCTGATACACGCGTACAAAAAAAGTGTGGTCCCATACATCATCCATCCTCCATCCACACTCCACGCGGCACCTAGTCGTGTTGGTTGCGTCTCTCTAGACGTCGACTGACTCGACATAGTGCTACACTCCATCGCCACCTCCACCCCCACCCCTTTATATATATACTACATATATATATATACATACTATATTTACTTTCTGTCTATTTGCTTTTCTGTTAGTAAAAAGATAAAAAAAAATACATAAAAAAGAAAAGATAATCTTTGACTTGCAGGTACCTCGTCTTGCGAGTAGCAAGACTTGTTTTGGGACTCTGTTTGGCTAAAAGCCAAGGACACAATTTTGAGGGTGTGCCTCAAGAACAAGGATTACCATAAAAAACCTAAATAAGAAAAACACCAAAAACACAATAAACGAACGGAAGAGACGTGTTTTAAGGAAAACGTAGAAACTCGACTTTAACCCCACTTCCCTGTGTTCGACCCTGGGCCTAAAAGTGACAAGATAAAATCAATTAGGTCAGGTTAAAAATTTTGTAAAGAGATGGTTAGGTCTGAATTAGGTTAACCACTATACATATTTCAACAATAAAAACATCATATTAACAACCTATCCGGGCCGACCCATCAGTAGACTTTTTGGTCCTTGACATTGAGGTACCCGAATCTCTGATTAACACCCCTATCATTCTAGGATGACCTTTTCTGGCCACCGCAAAAGCTAATATTAACTGTCATTCAGGCAAAATGGACATTAATTATGATGGCCAAACAATCACTTCAGATATTTTAAAATTCTCTAGGAGATTCGATGATAATGATAACTTCTTTGAGGACTTAGATACTGAAATATCCAATTTGGTGGAGGAAAAGATGTTGATAGATACTCTCCTCGACCATAATTTTTTTGAAAATTCTAACTCGGAATCAGTGGTCGACGAAATCAAAGACTTGGAGCCTTGTCTTCAATCACAATCTCTTCCTGATTACCCACTAGACCCACCCACACTAACTCCACCTACCCTTCATCACACTGATTTCTCTCCCAACCCACTCTCTTTCCCTTGGACCTACCACCAGACTCACCTAAGTATGTCATTTATCATGAATTAAAACCATGGCTAGACTCGGGTCATTCTTCCATTTTTCCATCTCATTTTGATCCCTATATTTTTACCAATCATCTTTTAGGGGATCCAGAGGAAGACCTTTTTCATGAGGGCATTCATGTGTCCAATTTTCTACATGACTGTCCATTTTCCATGCATCACTTCACGCCCAGCTGAATGACATAAAAGATAGCACCGGATGGGAGGTAACCTATCATTTTTACTACTTTCCTTTTATTTTTCTTTTCCCAGGTTTTCTTCATCCTAAACTCAACTACTTTTCACTAAGTTGACCTCTTTTCCCTCCTAATGCATGAGGACATGGCATATCTTAAGTATGCGGGGGGGGTGTTTTTTAAATTTTGATTGATTTAGGATTTTCAAAACCTAAAAACATTCAATTTTTCTTTTGCATGCATCTTCATAACAAAAAAATCATAAAACTTTTTGAGGAAAATTTTTTAAAATTGAGACTAAAGTTGAAGAATCATTTTAAGGTACAATGGGATTTAATCTTTAACTAGGGACTAGGATGCAGATCTGATTGTTAGAATTTCTAGGTCTATTTTTAGACTAGATCAAGTATCTTTCTCTAAATTCCACTTGAACTTGTGATAATTCAAGTGACTTGATCTTCTTTTGTGATCTAGAAATTACTTGGCTTAGTTTCTGACACAAAAACTTACATCTCTTGCAAAAATTCTTATGTCAAATTTCACACATAGTCAACACCTAAAAATAAATTAGAAAAATTAAAAAAGCCCTTTGTTTAGTCTTAGTGAAATCTGAAGTAGATGATTGGTTTGAGTTTCCACCGTCGAGAAGGAAGAAAATGCCTCCCTTGAGGATGCGATGTCAACATGCTACCGCCTCGGCACTGCTCTATATCTATATTTCATATCTTTAAATGGAGCATTAAGGCAAATTTTGCGGCTCAAGTGTCTTGGACGGTGCTCTACCCATAATGTCGGAGCAAGAGCTTGAGTTCGCTTAGAGCACCCCATTACACCATATTGTGTTTTGGGGTTGTGAGTTCCTTGGTGGTGTCTTAGACAGTACTATCTTGAAGTGCTGGCACCAGAGTCCCCTCGAGGATTGGTAACGGGAATAATGATCCTGACACATCTGTTATAGGACTAAGCTACGAATAAGCATGGGGAAGAAAAAAAAAATTTCAAAAAAAAAACATGACCTTATAAATGTTGGCATTCACAAAGCACTGACACAAGGTTTTAAAGGATTATGCAAGTTGTGATTCAGATTCATGAGCCAAGGAAATCCTAACTACAAAATAATTTTGGGTCATTTGAATTAACAAGGAGTTAACTTGTGAATTTTTGAAGGATGCATTGATCCTGATTCATCTAACTTTTTGGATCTAAAGACGAATCCTGATGATTTATCCTTAACAAATCTCGTGCCTTTCATGTTTATAATCAACTAAAGTCCCGTGATCTCCTCCTCAAAAGTAAAAAATTAGTCCTTCCTAAAAATCCATTTTGTGAAAATAGTTTGCTAAAAGACTAGCAAAAGATAAGCATGGAGGTGTGATAAACACCAGTTTATCATCATTGTTATGCCCTAAAATAGATCTAGCTCTTAGGGTTTTAACATTGCGAAGGGATTTTCAGGCTGCATTTAGGCATTCACCTAGGTTAGGCATGCATTGCATTTTATTTGTATTTTTTATGTGTTTATCTAAGTGTCAAGGATAGGCAAAAATTCAGATCCCACATGCCATGGCACTCAAGAAGGCAAAGATGAAGAAGAAGCACCTATCAGCTAGATCTTAGCTAGATCCAACTCATCCCAGCTGGATCCTAGCTCATTCTAGCTAGATCAACTCATCCTTAGCTCCATTCAACTCATCTCAGCTGAATAGTAGCTCTAGCTAGTTCGCCTCAGCTCCATTCAACTCACCTCAACTGGATGGCAGCTCAAACTAGCACAATATAGCTGATCCTGGCTCCTTTCTAGCTCCTTCAGCTCAGAACAGTTCACTGGAAGCTTAACCTAACTAGGACTAGCTACTACCATCAACTAGCTAAAGCTAGTCAGCTGAAGAAGTCATCAACCAACTCAGGTCAGCTCAAGTCCAGTTCTCAGAGGATCAACTTAGCTCAACTTAGTTGAGCTGAGCTACCTGACCTAAGCTAGCTACTCCAGTTAGATTGGTAATCTCCAGGAAGACCGGACCCAGATCACCTTAGCTCAGATTAGAAGTTAGCTCAAATTAGCTTGGCTTAGCTGCTAGCAAAGAACTAACAAGATAAGTTACCTACTGAGCTCCACTTCAACTACCTTCAGCAGACATCAGCTCCAGTGCAATCCTTTCCAGCTCCCTCCAGGTCTTCTCCTCTAAAACCCTAGCTCTACCTCCTCTCTCCACTACTCATCTACTAGCTAAGTTAGCTTAGCTTAGCTTAGCTTACCTCAACCTAGCTCCACTTCACGGTCTACTACCCTACTACCTAAGCTCCACCAAAAAGACCACCTACTCCTACTTCATTTTGGTGCCAACTATCCCTTCCATCACCACCCAACATCCACCATTGAAAACTATCTCCACCCTCCATTTCTCCCTCCAAAATAAATACCTTCTAGAAGGTATTTTTGTAGGGAAAACTAAGGCAACTCTTCATTTCTCTCCCATCTTTCCCTCCAAAAATATCCAAGCACCCCTTCATTTCCCTCCAGAAAACACCATAATCACCCCCCCTTCCCATCCTATAAATACCCTACCCTACCACCACATAATTATCATCCTTGATTAGTTTTTATTTCACCCATATCCACCATAGTCCACAGTGAAGGAAGAAGAGAAGAAGATCAAGGGGGCAACCTACCCGCCCCCTTGTTGCCTTCTTCCTTGTGCCATGCCAAGGAGAAGCATTCATCTAGGAGGAGGATGACCAAGCATTGAGGAGGAGCAAGGTGGTGGACATCCACCTTGGAAGAAAGGTTGGAGGAGTATCAACTAGGAGGAAAGGAGGAGATCTTTTCAAGCATAAGAGTCACTGTGCTTGGTGCAAGACCTACCTCTTCCTTCATCATCTTTGGGGGAACTTTTCTTCTCTATTATTTCCTTTGTATTAGATAGTACTATTTTTCAATTTCTTGTAAGAAGCATTCAACTACTTGTCGTCAACTTGCTAGAATACAAAGATCTTTATTGCCTTCCAAATTTCTATTTTCTAGTTAGTGTGTTTTCATGTTCTAGTAGTTTTAATGCACACACTCTTCTCTTCTAATTACCCTACGTGCACTTGCCTAGGGTGAGCTTAGAAGAGAGGATTTATTCTTGTCACTTAGGGCATAGTTTCATAGTTGCATCGTTCGTTGTCGCATTCTCCCATTTCCCGATTGTTTTGAAAACCCTAAAAACAACAAAATCAAAACTACAAAAATACAAAGTGAGGATTTGAGAGGGGAGAGAGAGAATCAATTATTTGAATAACAATTTGGCCTCCTTGGATGACCCTAGATACTCCACCATCTAGGAATATAAATTTTAAAAGAGATCGACTTTATGTGTTGCAATGACATCTAAAACCTACATTTTACAAACCACGTAAAATACGTATCATAAACATGTGAATCATCTCTTTTCAATCCACTAATTTTCTTTCGAACTTCATTCGCATAGCACGAAACCTATGAAGAATACCCATCTGGGACCTGAATTCTTTTTGAAAAAGAGAATATCCTATCCCTCTATCCTTGATTTAGTTTGTATATTGTTGGTGGCATTTCCTCTCTATCAGTGACATGTAGCTCAAGACGAATACCCAATTTCTTCATGTCATTTCTCGATCTTAGCGTGTCTTTTGGATTATCTGTTAAGTTCAACATGTCTAAGATGTTGTCCATGACACGTTTCTCAATATGCATCACATCAAGGTTGTGACGTATTGTGAGATCTTTCCAATACGAAAGTTCCATGAAGAAGATACTCTTCTTAAAACCAGAGTCCTTCAAAGCTATCTGACCTTTCTTAAGTGGACGACCTAGTCGTACGTTGGCAAGCTTCTATAATTTCACAAACACTTTGGACCTTAACAGAAAAATGGAATTTGTGCTTAACTTATTTCTTGAATTTATGCTTGAAAATCGACAAGCTTTATCATCAAAGCTCTCCTTGAACTGTAAACTCCACCATCTGTGCTCAATGGGAAGAAATCTACGATACCCTAAATAAGAAAATTTCCTACTTTCAGGAAGATGCAAATGATGTGTATCATCCATACATATTGGGTAGGCAAACTTCCCTCTCATACTTCATCCAAAAAGGTTCGCATACACAGGGAAGTCAATTATTGTCCACAACAAAGCCACGTCCATCTAAAAGAATTCTTTCTTATTTGTGTCAAACGTCATAACACCATTGTCCCACAGTTGTTTCAATTCATCTACTAACGGTTGTAGGTAGACGTTAATTGCACTTCTTGCTTGCTTTGAACGAGGGATCAAGAGGGTCAACATCATAAACGAGGAACGCATGCAAAAATAGGGAGGTAAGTTGTAAGTAACCATCACTATTAGCCAAATAGAGTATGACATGTACATGTTTTTGAAGGGATTAAATCCTTCGCTTACAAGACCCAATCTAACATTACATAAATCCTCTACAAAAGATAAATGTCTACTGTCGAAATTTTTCCATTCTTCTAAATCAGTTGGATGGGAAATAAGGTCATCTTGTGACTTGTTTTCCTGAAACCACATCATTCACGTTGCAGTTCTACTAGAAATAAATAGTTGTTGCAACCTTGGAATCATGAAAAATAATGAAGAACCTTTCTAGCTTATTTCTTCTCTTTTCTGTATCTTTCCTTACAACATTCCAAGTAGGAAGTCAAGTTAGCATACTCATTTCTTTATAACACAATCATTTAGACATGCCTGAATCTTCTCACCATTCATACCAAGTACTCATATTTGGTTTTTTTCTTCATGCCACGAATTTGTTATACCATGAGGATTATTTAACAACTCCCGTATAAACTAAAGCCCTCCGACATCAATTTTGTTGTAACTCTATTCAAAACTATCATATGAAATAATTTCAATAGGAAAAATAGCCTTGTCATAGAATTGATTCTAAGCGTGAAAGGCTCCTCAACTGCCTTCATTGCATCATTAAACTAATTATAGCTATTAAACTCTTCCTCATCATTTGCAATATCAAGATCAGTCTCTCTCATCTCATGCAGCATCTCATCAATTTAATTATCATCGACTTCATCATGAGACTCATCCACTTCCATTGTATTCCATGCGTCATCCTATATTGGCTCCTCTCCATGTGCAGTCCATTTCGTGTAATGCTACCACCAACCATTATAGATCACATGTTGTAGAACTATTTTCCTATCCTGGACAAATCCATTGAAACACTTTCTACATGGGCAGAATATTTTCTCAAAAAATTCTCCACATCTATATTGTTTCATATTTTCATGGAAGAGCCTAATCCAGGAATGAGATCACTCCACTTTTATATTGAGTGTAATCCAAATTCCTCAGACCAATCCAAGACTTTTCCATGATAACTTAAATTTTGTAGTAAACCACTCGTAAGGTAGGAGAAAGTATGTGAAAAATATTTGTATTTTGAAGAAGGCTTTCACTTGATAGCCCATCCTTAACGATTTGATCACAATGTTACTTCTTACATGAAACTAGTCTGTAGAGAAATTTCGACAGTAACTCCCTGCACTTCTCCAATATACCCTCCAAAACTAACCTTAACTACATTCCCAATAGCCCCCACTAAAGGGCGCTTCGAAAGCGGAGCTAAGATTACTTGGTATACAAGAGAAGAGCGAGAAAATGTGATCAAAATTTCTCTACACACTAATTACATGTAACAAGTAACCGTAAGTTATGATCAAACCTTCAAGGATGCTCTTTAGCCTGGTACTTCACCAAATTAAAGACGATCGACACTTATGGCATGTTACAAAATCAACGCATCGAGCATGTAAGTGAAGTATACATAGACTCTACATTGTCCATATAACATGACCATAAGTCTCAACGAGCGAGTATTTTGACATAATTATATCTCTCCCACAACCTGTAACCTAGGGGTTACAATTCCTATTATTTGTCATGAAGTGCTTCTAAATTTGTACAAGTGTATGAGACTAAATAATATAATTTAAAAATTGAAAAAAATATATATTTAACAATTTAATTTACTTTTTTATGTTAATAAAGGGAAACAATAACCTAAAAATGCTAGCTAAACTATAACCTAAACTCAAAACTTAAAACCATAAACCCTTAACAGAAACCCATAACCTCAAAATGCTAGAAACCTAAAAAAAGTTTTAAATGCAAAATTAAAAATCCTAAACTGAAAACTACTAATTCATAACCAAAACTCCCAAATTCTTAATCAAAAACCTGACTTCCTAAACTTTAAGCTTAAAACCCTAGACAAAAATCCTATAACTGAAAGCTCTAAACTTAAAACCTTAAAACTCATGACTCTAAATTTCAAAACATTATGAGAAAATTTCCTAAACTCTAAAGTCAAAAAGCTAAACCCAATGCCCTAAACTCTAAAGCCAATGTATACCATATAACTCAAGACTCTAATCTCACAACCCTAAAATAAAATATCCTAAACTCTAAACCCAAAGATCATAAATCAATATCCCAACCTAAATCAAAGAGCCTAAATCCTAAACCCTAAACTTAAAATCGTAAATGATAAATTTAAGTACCATAAACCCTAAACCTAAACTCAAACTTGAAAAAATTCAGTAGAGTTTCCCTTATAATATTAGACAATTTCCACATTATGCAAAAAACTTACAATAAATTATTCTATATATGTGGGCACACCCCACATTTATATCAAACAACACAAATAATGTAAACATGTGGCACACCCCCACAATTAACATACCACAAGTATACATGCAATTCACTTCATATCACAAAATTATAAATTCAAAATTTTTCACTTATTAAAATAAAAGATAGGCAAATTAATTTTCTTAAATTTACATGAAAATTTCTTTTAACTTAATTAAAGCAAATTATTTTGACATACAATTTACTTTTAACTTAATTACATGCAAATTTAACAAAAATAAATTTACAGGCATAAATTTACTAGAAAATAAATTGAAATGTATAATTAATTTCTAACATTAACTAAATAAAAAAGGGGGGAAAGGTGGGGGGGATGGCAGGGAGGGGGAGGAGGGCCGCAGGGGTTGCAGGGGCACTAGTATGAGGAGCTGCAAGGAGTGGTAAGGTGGCTGCAGGGAAGGGGAGGGCGACTGCAGGTGGTGGAGGGGCAGTAAGGCAGGGGGCGGCAACGGGTGGAGGCATGGTGGGGCGATAAGGGGTGGAGTGGCAATGGGGGGCAATCGTGCGATCAAGGAGGCGGAGGGGAGCAAGCGTGCAGGAAGGTAGACGGGGAGGGAGGCTGGTGATCGTTGAGAGGGAGGACAGGCAGAGGAGGAGTTGCACGTGACTACGGTGGCCGCTAGGGAGGGGACCGGGGAGGAGGGTACGAGAAGGAGGGGTTGGGATACTACCTTTCCATGCAATGAGGTCGACGATAAGGCAAGGAGTAGCGATCGCACGCACGGTTTGGTGGCCGAGGGCAAACAGGTCTACTAGTGAGGAGGAGAGGAGAAGGGTGGGGGAAAGGCTATCGCCATCTTGCCTATCATAAATATCTTGATTTTAGCGATGGTTATCAACAAAACCATCGTTAAATATAATAAATGGGTGTGCTTAGCTACAATTTTTTGATTAGCTATAATTTTTTGATTACCATCACTAATTCAATTGCTTTTACACCATCCTTCAACACTAAATGGGGCACGCTTAACGATAGTTGAATTAATAACCGTTGCTTGCTGAGCTAAAATTTCACCTACGAGAAAAAAAAAGCGGGCTCCAATTCATCCATTAGCAACGGTTTATTAAACAACCATTGCCATTTGGTGAATACTTCACCTGTGTAGGGAAAAATAGCAATCTTCAATCCATCCATTAGTGGCTATTATTCAATTAATCGTTGCCAAAACATATCACTGGATCTGCCAGCACTCGACTTGGGTGCGGATATGATGGACGAGGCTTTAGGCGACATTTTGGTACAAAACCGTCACTAAATGGTGCCATTAGTGATGTTTAACTAACCACCACCGATGAACCGTCACAAATCACACCTTTTGTGCAAATGTTTTCTTATTTTATTTTTATCATTTGTTGATTTTTTTGGCTTTCGATCGTGTCAAGATAGTAAGGGTGATTGATATGACATTACTATCTATATTACTATACTAAGAAACAAGCAAATAAAATGTGAATCCAGTAACATGAGAGGGATAGAGAGATAGTGAATTAAAGAGGGAGAGAATAAAAGAGACTAAGCTAATCTATGACAACAATAAATATAACCAAAATGGTAACCAAGCATGAAAGTGAAAGTGAAATGAAATCAAAAGCTACTACTATTCGTTGAAATAACAATTTACACTACAAGTAATGAAATAGTTACAACAAAAGTAAAAATAAGAAAGAAGGAAATGTGCCCTCGAGGTGAGCTTGCAAGAGAACCAGGTGCCCCAATGAAATCACCAAGGGTTAGTTTACTAGAAAATAAAAATAACTACAATAGGAACAAAATAGTAAAAGAAAGGAAAAAAAAGAGTGGTGCTCGTGACTAATAACTCTTGCATAGAATGCAACCACTCGAAATGCCTCCTCCTCAATAAAGGCTTAAAGGAGTGGTGGTGTGGATGGAGTCTAATGGAGAAATGGGAGATGGATGGAGTGGGATGGGAGAAGGGAGTGTGTGCATGATGTAGACACATCTATGTCACATAAACTGTCTATTTATGCGTATTCTTAGGCATATAATTGCATAACATGCATCACCATGCATTTAGGCTAGATTGTATAAATTTTAGGTTAATTTTCTCTTTTTGTGGTCAGGGAACAGGGCAACATTTATCAGGGCCTCGGATTTGAGATCCAACCATATAGATCTAATTAGGGCGACGATTGGAGTTCAACGACTCCAAGATCGCCCCGATCGGACCTCTGTAGCATCAGATGTAGTCCAAGAAAGATCAAAGGTCAAGGGCAAAGGTGGTGTTAAATCCGCACCTCAGATGACAAATCCAACTACACGGATGGGTTTGGATCGACAATCACAGCCTAACGACACAAAAATCGATCCAATCCGACATCCATGGCACCATCTACAAGCCAAAGAAGATGGACGGTCAGGATGACGGCATGTGGTGCCATCCCAGCCGCCCAACATCAACCAAGTCTCCTGCTCCACCTCTTCATACGATGGCCAACACATCTCAGCCATTGGATCATCGATCCAATGGCTGAGAACATGCCACGTCACTCCTCAATTGTGCAGCACCTTCTGAAGGTGAAGGCACAAGTGATCTCGACTGTTGGATCGCCATCCAACGGTTGTGAGTGCCGGACCCTTAAAGTGTAAACATGAAACAAGGCGAGGCATAGTGTATTGGTTGCACGCCTCCTCGAGAAGGCAGCGACGCTGGGTCGAGATGCCAAGCACCTCAAATCGAGTGCGTACGTGGGCACGAGAAAAATTCACCCATGTGATGGTGATCAGGCGGTCGAGGGAGCACGATGTGGCACATTGGATGAAGGCGCGCACTTCACGCGTAATCTGACATGGGCACGCATTACGCAGAAGATCAAGAGGCGTACACGCGTTTAAGCCATCTGATCTCTCGTTCGAACAGCTGAGGATACGTGCTTGCGATGAGGCATCTCAATAGCTGAAGGCAAAGAGGCAGGGGCAGATGCGTGATTCAGCGATGTAGGGTCTTTAGTGACATTTATATCCGTCTCTAAAGACCCCAGCAATTAATGTGCTAAGCTTATAAAAGGACCTTTCTGCCCCTATGATTAAACCTATAAAAGGGGACCCCTACTAATTTTCTTCATCTCTTCCTCTCTTCTCTCACCCCCTCCAAAGCTCTATGAGCTTGTCCCAAACCCAGGATGCTCCATTAGAGTTAAAAATACAATTTTTCCACCTTCTCACCCCGTTCGTGGAGCTTCCCGTGGTCGTCCTCTCACCACCGTTCAGGAAGCAAACCCCGATACGACGTTGCCCTACTCCATCCTCCATCTTCGTCCTCTTTCATCCAGCATCTCACCACCCTCATCCGGGTACTTTATCAACGTGGCTCATCCTCCAAGCAGCCATCGAGGAGGAAAATCCCTCTCCCTCTTCTCTTTATTGCTTTCTAGATTAGATTTCCCACTTTCTAGTATAGCAAGTAGTTGTAATGAACATGACTTTGTGGCTATAAAATATTTGTTCATTCTCTTCCTATTTTCTCTTTATTTGTATTATTCTTTCTCTCTCTTCTATTAATTATTCTTTAAGTAGATAGCTAATGTAGATTTAATTCAACCAGCTAATCTACTTCGTGACAATAAATATAAATGCAATTTTTGATCAAACATATGCCTCCCCGTGTTCAACCCGGGACCCACCAAAGTTTTGGTTAAATTATTTGTTTGACGGATTTTTACGCGACTACGACAATAGGGTTTTCAAAACTTAAACTCTTAGTGTACAAATCGTGTTCAATAGTGCACAAGTGATAGATGGGGAGGGAGAGAAGAGTGGTCGTAGGTATGGTAGATGGTGATGGCATTGGGAATGTAGGAGGGGAAGGGAGGTGTGTGTGTGTGTGTTGCAATAGGGGTCTTTTATAAATGGGAGGGGAGGTGGCTTGTAGTAGGGGCTAAAGGTTTGGATATTTTAGGTGGAGGTGGGGTGAAAGAAGAGGTGGAGCATTAGGTGGAAGAATAGGGTGACTAGGATGATGACTAGAATGACAAAATGGAAAAGGTTTTAGGTGCAGTTTTAGGAGAATGTAGGAGTTGTCTCATGGGGTTTATGGGTGTGGTTTAGGCTTAGAGTGGAGTTTGGGCTTGGGGTTAAATGATGGAGAAGCAGGTTGCTACAGATTCATTGTAGGCTCCCTGTATTGCCTTGAGATTTATGGGCCTTATTCTTTATTCGACTCCCTAGATTCTGCAATCAAAGATGCATATGTGTCAACATAATTATTCAATACTAATTCTAAGTACATGCATGGCCTTTGTGAATAATGCATGTGAAATGTAAGGTGTGGCCACATGTTAAAATCTTTCTTTTATTTGAGTTAAATGTGGGGTGTACCCACATATATTATGATTTATTTTATTTTATATATAGGAATTGTAAAATGTATATATTATAGATGAAACTCCACCTAAATTTTTCAACTTTGAGTTTGGCATATAGGTTTAGGGTTTAGACTTTGGGTTTGAGTTTAGAGTTTATGATGTTGAGTTCAAGGTTCAAGGTGTTTGAATTAGGTTTTAGATTTTTGATTTACAGGTTTGGGGTTTTGAGTTTTAGGTGTTAGGCTACGGGTTTTGGGTTTAGGATTTAGAGAGTTGGATTTAAGGTTTCAATTTTAAGGTTTTGAGTTTAGAGTTTAGGGGTTTAGGTTTAGGATTTAGGGTATTAGGTTTTGAGTTTAGGTTTTAAGGTTTTGATTGTTGAGTTTAGGGTTTTCGATTTTGGATTTAAGGTGTTAGGTTTTAAGTTTAGGCTTTAAGGTATTTGATGGGAACACCATCATGAGCCCTAACTATCCTGTTTTGGTCTGAGAGAGATGATAAAAGCTCCTACATCACCATCAGAGGGTCCTATATGCATGATGTTCTATTTTGAGAAGAAGAAAAGAAATCAGGGTTATTTCTACAATTTTAACAGCATTTCCTAAACACAGAATAACCATGGGGTATTCCAATGGTTAATTGAAGGTTAAATGTTTATAAATATCTAATAAGTGGGTCTGTGAAGATAGAAATGGGTTTTCGCACATTTCAAGCATCAAAACAGCACCAAAAACCCTAATTTCAGACCTACTTAAATAACAGAGGTTCTGGTCAGGATAAATTCCATCTAAACCTTCTAAAAATCATAAAAAAATATTCTATAAGGTTTAGTACCTTTGATTTGACCTTTGGAACCCATTTTGACCTAAAATAGAGTCTCAGATAGAAAGTTGCCCTAATTTGGGTCTCTATGCAAATTTTCCAGTCAAACTTGGTCAAAACTGAAATCCAACTTCACCACTAGATTCATGGTCTAAATTAGGCTTGTACCAAAATTTGGGCTCAATCAGATATCATTTTGACCTTGTTTGCATTTTGGTCCATTCAAACTCTTCATCTCTCACATACACCCCTAACTTTCAAAAATCCTTGAGAACAACCCCTCAACTTTGTCATCTTCTTCGTAGTGGGGTCCCTGTCGCCATGGCAGGTGTGAACCCATGCAGCCAAGCTCTTAATCAGGGATTCCTCCTTGATTACTTATCCAATCCCTTTCAAAATTGGAAGGGATAACCCTGAGGAGATCCCTGATCAATTAAACCTAATTCTAGACTCCAAATCCGTACATGTTGCTTGTGTGAACCCAAGGATTTCAAGAATACTTCTCCTGAAAATCCAAGCTCTTCAAGTTTGTTTCCAAGTTTGGAAGCTCGCCTAAGCTCTATAAAAGACCCACATGGACTGCCTCACCTCCGTAGCAAGTTTTTAGGCCAAAAAAACCTCTTCTCTTCTCCCTCTTTGGCCTGCTTCGAAGCTTGCTCCGACGACCATCCTCCCCCACTCACTTTGCCAGCCACCACATACTATAGGCGGTCGGTTCCAACTCTCCTTTCCATTTTGCGACTCATAATACTAGTGCGGTATCAAATACCATCAATCTGGTTGAAAATAAGAGGCTGATGGCGATGAGGGAAGGTGGGAGAGGTGATGGTGACCATGTTGACAACGAGGGTTGTTCAACTTGGCGGTCAAGAGCATGGTATAGGAGAGATCAAAGAGGGGAAACCCTAAAGGGAGGAAACTAGACGGGTAAGGGTAGAGCCATGAAGGAGGAGTGGAGAAGGATTAATAGAGAGATCATTTTTTTTCGTTGTCAAAGGCAAGGACATATGGCAGCGATTTGTCACTTGAAAGAGCGATCTTCATTTTCGTTGAAAACTTTAACATAAAATGTTGAGTCGTTATAGTCTGTGCGAGGTAGAAAATCGCTTTTCAAAACATTTAATGTTCAAAAACTAACCATGAAAATAGTTAGGTCGTATCCACAGGGAGGAATAAGCCTATTGAATGAGTGAATGGTGCCTCGTTTACTCTAGAAACTCAGTGGTTGTGCATGCTAATTCGTATAATTCCTTTTCAACATAAATCATCATTCTAAGTAATTGATAAAAAAAATAGGTGTTTAAATGTAAAATCACCACAACCTAATATTCTGTTAAGTAATAATCTTGGCAAGGATAATCAATGTAAATGCTAATTTCCAGCAAAAGATTCCTTGTTCATGGTAATCAATGTTACATACTCTTATCTAAATCATGAGATATTCAATCAGAAGTAATTTATCAAGAATAGAGAGATATGCATGCAAATTCTCCTTAATATATTAATTTGGTAAATAAATGAATATTGTTTTTTCTCAATGGAAAAATTCGTAAGTTTTAATCGGAGCGGAAACAGGGGATTTCCCTTCTCTCCTCTACATGAGCGTGGAGGAAGGTTCATTGGCCAAGAGTCTGGGCGAAGTAGATGTGCAAGAGGAGAGGCTCGCAATGGTGGCAGTGGCACGATCGGAGGTGGCCGGACGGCGAAGGAGAACTCCGGCGACAGTGACGGTAGGTGGTGCTTGCGGGCGTCATGGAGGGTGGTTGGTGGGCGCACGAAGGTCGTGGGCCTGAGATGAGGACAACGACGAGGTTGACAGTGAGTTTGGCAGCCAGAAAGCTCCCCTACCGACGGTGCGTGTGCTACATGTTTTGGGTTCGTTTGGTGGAGTTGTAGGTGGCGGTGGAAGGAAGAAGAGGACGAAGAAGATGAAGAAGACGGGGAGTGACCGACCTGCTGTGCGGATGGCACGCGCAGCCGGTGGCTAAGGTCTGAAGGTGCGGTGGGGATAAGGGTCGTACGAGGTGGCTACGGTGAGGGGTGAAGCATGGGTTCTCTGGAGGTTGAAGAAGATGGGGAAACGAAGAATAAGCTTAGGCATGAGAGAGGGCATGGAATGTGGTTTGGCTATGGGTTTTTGTGGTTGAGTGAGGGCGGCTGATGGTGGTGCATAATGTCACCATGCACTACAGCAAACGAAGGAAGTGAGTTCTCTTTAGGTCATGATGCATGCGGATATCCACAGTGCTCGCTGGTTCCATGGTGGAGGAGATGGAGAAGGTGGATCCCTCCCAGGGGCGAAGAAGGAAGACCTCGCTAGATCCCCTAGCCGTAGCTCTTATCCCTCTCCAAATCCACAACCTCTACCTCTCCCTTCGCAGGTGCATAACTGCTTGATTTGAATGCCAGCGGAGGGAGAAACGGTAATGGGCAATTATAGGTATACCCCTCATTCAAGTGCTAATCACATTCATGCCCAGTTACATTTCTTTCTACCTGCACATATCAAATAAGAAGCATAAAAGTATGTATTAGAATGCAAAGCAGACACAAAAATATTTGTAAGCTAAGCTTAATTAATACTTAGCTTAATCCAATAAACCATAAGGAAACGTACTCCATATGTACTTAAGCCAAATAAATGTCCAATAAATTGGACTTATCATCACTTCCCTCTTGTCTGCTTGGCATGCGGAGGACATGGACACAAGTGAGACATTTGCACAAGGAATAGAGGGAGATCATGAGAGGTGGCTTCCCTGCACCGTAGAACGATGAACAACGAAGGACCACTGCTACCTCCTGATGCATATAAGGGCTATTCCATTGATGTGGAGGTTCCAACATCTGAGGACACTAGGGTTTCTGAACTTGTACTCAAAGGTGCTCTAGTTGGAGAAGTGATGACGGGAAACCCATTGCTGGAGCATCTTCAATTACTGGTAAGATCCCTATCCCTATCAGTTGAAGGTTGGAAGATCGCCACCTTCTCCCCTACGCGGTTTGTGGTTTTTGGATTGGGCATGATTGATGTGGAGCGAGTTAGGTTCCAATCGACTGTTTCTGAGAATGTAATAGTGTTGTGGAGGCTTGTGTCGTCGTTTGATGGTGCTTTGCCAGAGCGACCACCACAGAGGGCTGGCACTCATTCTGGGAGGATGGAAATCAAAGGTATGCCATTGCATCTGAGATCGAGAAGTGTGGTTGCATCCATGCTTGTAGGGTTCACAAAGTTGGCAGAGGATGCAGAGGTAGGTCTATGGGAAGGAGATGGCCACTTGCTATGTGTTCAAGTTGAGGTGTTCAGAGGTGGATCTATACCAGAGAAGATTATCCCTAGGTGTGGAGGCAGTTTGTGGCTTTTACAACTGCGATTTGGGTGTATCGAGACAGACTTCCAGGAGCAGAAAGTGATGAGAACCTTTACAGAGGTTGTGAGAGATGAACCCACCCAGGAGCAGCTTGTTCCCGACATACCAGAGGATTCACCTGAGCCAAAGAATAGGAAGTATCACCACTATACGAGGATGGAAGAGGAGGAGATGACTAAAATGAGTGACCAACTTACAGTAGGAGAGAATTTAGCTGTGGGGGTTTTACAAGAAATCCCAGTATATTCTCTGAAAAAACATCCTCCTTTCCATGTTGCAAAAGGCTTGAAATTTGGG
Organism: Thalassia testudinum; assembly: GCA_037157565.1. Taxonomy (NCBI): domain Eukaryota; kingdom Viridiplantae; phylum Streptophyta; class Magnoliopsida; order Alismatales; family Hydrocharitaceae; genus Thalassia; species Thalassia testudinum. The sequence goes on from JAZHRO010000014.1 coordinate 20,871,112, forward strand.
GCTGGAGCTACATCAAAGTCTACTTTGGGGAGATCTCCTTACAAGTTAAGGCAAAGAAGAAATGTTGATTCTAGGAAGATGGATGAGAATTCTATTGCAGTAGTGCTTAGAGCAGAATGGGTGCAACAAGCAAACAAAGGGGGATCTCAAGAGGGGAGATGAGAGTCCTCTCATGGAATGTGCGTGGGTTGCACGATAAAATTTGAAGGGCCTTGCTTGTGAGATATTTAAGGGAATGGGAGATTGACTATGCACTCATCCAAGAGACACATATTAAGGATGAAAACAACCCCATGTGGAATGGAATGAAGCAGATAGGGAGTACTGATTTGTGTCTGTGAATGCGCAAGGAAGGTCTAGAGGTGTGGCTTTTTGGTGGAGGGAGGCGTGCCTAACAGTGATTGAGACTTTTAAATCTAGGCATGCAATCTCCTGTAAGTGCAAGATGGTCCAAGGGGAGATGGAATGGCTAATTACAGGGGTATATGGACCTTGTACTGCAGAAAATCGATCTAAATTATGGGATGATTTATCAGCCATTGCAAGTCATTCACAAGGGCTTCCATGGCTAATAGGTGGTGACTTCAATTGTACGTTGACGGAGTTAGACAGATCAAGTGGACTTTTAGATAGTTCTTCTCTTGGCTTCCAACTGACAGTACAAAATCTGGGTCTAAATGAGTATCCAGCTACAAGGGAGGAATTCAGTTGGCGAGGTTGAAATGGCTTAATGTCAAAATTAGATAGGTTCTTTGGGAACACAGACCTCATGGAAAAGTTCCAACTATCGTCTGTGGTAGGTTTGGAGCGCCCCTTTTCAGACCATACACCGCTGGTCTGGGATAATGGAGAAAATTCACAAGTTGGTTCTTATTTCAAATTCATAAAATCGTGGCTTAAAGAACCGGGTTTTCATGAAATGCTTGAAGCATGGTGGAGAACAAAATAGGTAGATCGTATGGCGACAATTAGATTGGCTTCTAAACTTGCAACCATGCGAATTATGTTGAAAAAATATTGATCTATTATTGCTACGTTGAGAGAACAAAAACGCCAGGAAGCCCTCATGGAAGTGCAACGGTTGGATGCAAAGGAGTCAGCCTCTCCTTTGTCTGACCATGAGATGGTAACTCAGAAAAAGTGGCAAGAGGTAGTAGCAAAAGAAGACTTGAAGAGGGAAATGGACTGGCATGAACATTCACAACAGCTATGGCTCAAAGGGGGGGACGTGAACACTAAATATTTTCATTTAGCAGTCAGTGCACACAGAATATAATCATATTTCCTCTATTGTTGTGGGAGATCAAAGAACATCCTCACTATAGGAAATTAGAGTTACAACCATCAGATATTTCAGAGACACCTCTCAAGCAACAGGGAGGGGTGATTGGAGAATGGTATGGTCAGTCTTTCCATGGATTTCTGAAGTGTAGGCTAGCAGCCTGGTGGCTTCCATCTCTGAAAAAGAGGTACTGGATGCTATTAATGATTTGAACAAGGAGGGCTCGCCAGGTCCGGATGGAGTGCAAGTCTTTTTCTATAAAGAATTTTGGAATGTTTTAAAAGGGGAGGTGATGGAGGTAATCAGGGAGTTTGAAAGGGGCAAATATGGTTTTAATAAGATAAATTGGTTGTATCTCTTACTACTTCCAAAAAAACAAGGGGCAGATAGCTTCTCAGACTTTAGACCCATTGCACTTTCAAACTCTATATATTTGGTGGTGAGTAAGGTTTTGGCAACTGACGAGAACCTCATCATGAGCCTTAACTAGCTCATTCTGACCTAAGAAAGAGAATAAAAGCTCCTACATAACCTAGAGAGGGGCCTAATTCAACGAATAAGTGTTCTAAGAAGAAAACATGAAATAAAGGGTAAAAGTACAATTTTACCATTGCAATACATCAACAGGATTTCTTAGGGGCTAAACATAGGTCAATTCGACTTAACAAGAGGAAAAATGGGATGGTTCAATTAGAAAAGGGTTATTGTGAGATCTAAGAATTAAATGACATTCTGTAACCCTAAAATAAACCCACTTAATTTCACAAGGTTCTAATCTGGAGAAAAATTAACTAAGCCCTCTGAAAATCATAGAAAAATATCTCCTAGGGTTTAGAACCTTCAAATTGGCCTTTGGAACCTATTTTGACTTAAATAGGGGTCCTAGCTAATTACTTGACCTAATTTAGGTTTTTGTGTAAAATATCTAGTCAAACATGTTCAAACCTAAAATCCAACTTTGCCATTGGATTCCTTGGGTCCAAATTAGGTTTATACCAAAATTTGGACTTAAGGAGAGGTCACCTTCACCTACTTTGCAAAACAGTCCACCTAATTATATTTTGACCCCTATCTTTTGAAAACCTTTGCGTAGACCCCCCTAACTTCCTCGTCACTCTTACAATTAGGTCCCTCCTCCATTAAAGCGGAGGAGTCCTCCAGTGAGGAATTGAGGGGGATTTCTCCTTGATTCCTCAGAGATCTCCCAGATTTGGAAGGGAGATTCTCTAAGGAATTCCCCTTCATCTGAACACAATTCCATGACGTGATTCGCACCCAATCTCTCGTGCGAAAGCTCAAGAGATTTGGGTATCTCCCTAAATCCTTCTCCGGCGAGGACTATTGCACTTGGAAGCTTGCCTTCCAAGCACAAGAGCCCCTGCCAGCACCTATAAAGAGACCCTCAACTCCGGCCGCACATTTTCAGCTTGGCTTGGCCGGAGAACCGCCCCCAATTTCATCCCTTCTCCACCTGCCAGGTGTCTAGCCAGCTCCGGCGATCCCTCCTCCTCCTTCTCGTCACTTTGCCACAATACCAATGGCAGAGACGTCTTCATCTCCTTCCTCCGTGTTGTGCCATACCCGCGCATGCGCCTCCAGCCCCGTCGTCGTCGCCGTTCTCCCACCTCTGGACTCATCTTCTCCGACGACAGCAGGTACTGCCAGCCGCTCTCCTGTCCCCCTTCATCCATTAAATTAGGTCAGAACCCTTCCCCTCTATCCCCTTTCCATTTCCCCTCTTTTTCTTTTCACTTTAAATCCCTCGACGTTGCAAACCACCACCATCTTCTCCACCTCCGACCGACCACCGGCAAAGGCGCATCCACCGCTCCGCACTTCCACATGCCTCGTCAGACCCCTCAAAACCTCTGCCATCACCCACTGATAATTTTGCGCCCCTCCACTAACCGCCAACACCTCCACACTCGCCCCCCAATCAAACCCATCACCATGGCCACAGAGCAACCTAGGCACGCACGCCTAGGCCGCCTCATGGCCAGCCACCCACTGCTTTACCTTTGCCGTGCCACGGCGAAGCTGCTTGTGTGCTCTAATGGGGTCAAAAGATCGTATTTAGTGAAGTGTAGGTCTGAGCCTCCGCTGCCATTAACGCTAGCTTGAAGGAGCTTGTATCTTCACTCCAGGCCGCATCACCTCAGGCAGACAAGCCCTAGGTGCGTGGAATCCTTCCACGACCCTTTCGCACTGAGCTATCGAGGGCTTCAGCGACTGCAGGTGTGTCAATTGGATGGACATTCCTCCTGTGGGTGCATGAAGAAGCGGGTGGGACTTTAGTCCCACCTCGGAAACTCAGGAGCGCGGTGAGACATTTATATTAAATTTGTGTTTTAAGCAGGTCACCTCAAGTACACGAGGTGAGGTCCCCACGCATAAGCTCACCCACCTCGTCCACGACCCACGCCCCCGCAGACCTGGCTGACCGACCCATTTAACCTTGCACTCCTTGCGCACCACCCACGCCAGTGCGCCTGGACCCGGGTGCGCTACCCGACCTGATTACCCAGCTGGCTCTGGGAGAGTAGACCCAAGAGAGAAATAGAGAGAGTGTATGCGGGGAGGGTAGGGGTAGGTTTTGCACTCGTGTGCGTGTGCAGGGAAGGAAGAAGGAAAGAAGGAAGGAAACTGAAGGCAGGAGCGGCTAAGGAAAGAAGCTGAGGACTTGAGAAGGCAAAGGCTGAAGAAAGGAGAAGGAGATGCAGAAGAAGTTGATGGCAGAAGACACGGAAGGAGGAAGAAGGCACTGTAGCCAGAGAAGGTGCGGCAAAGGCAGAAAGCAAGGCAGAAGAAGAAAACAAGGAAGGAGAAGGCAGCAAGGAAGGAAAAGGTAGAAAGAAGAAGTCAAGACCAAGGGAAAGAGAAAGCACTGTAGCAGAGGCAGAGGAAAGGAAGGAAATCAAAAGCCAGAGAAATCAAGGAAGAAGAAAAGAAGAAAAAGGCCAAAGTTAAAGAAGAAAAGGAGCTAAGGCAAAGACCCGTAGAGGAAAGTCAGAGAAAAGAAGAAAGAGCCAAAAGCTAAATGAAAGAAGAGAAAGAAGAAAGAAAGAAAGAAAAGAAGCTGAAGAACAAGCCAAGAGAAGAATCAACCTTTTTATTCTATTCCTCTCAACTTCTCTTCTATTTTGCTACATTTTAATATTCCTAAACTCATGCATTATATTCTGAATTAGGTTTTGAGTAACTTTAAGTGTTCAAGTTACATGATTGAGATTAGTGAATAAATTACATTTGCTCCCTGTGTTCGACCTCGGATACTTAGGTTTTCGAGTAATAAAATTCTTATTTATTTTCAAGGCGATTTCACCTATACTACGACGCAACCTCCTTTATCTTTATAAAACAAACCAATTTCGCCCTGTTAACAACAACCATACTCAGGAGTGTCCTACAAGATCAGATTCTTCCAGTTCAATCTTCTTTTCTCCCAAACAAATTGCTAAAAGAGTCTTTCATTATGTCTCAGGAGATGGTGATGGGATGGCACAGGAGAAAGTGTAAGGCTTTTCTCTGGAAAGTAGATTTCCGAGAGGCTTATGACTTAGTATCATGGCATTATTTATGGGAGATTTTCAAGAGGAGATTTCCGCCCATATGGGTGCAATGGATGAAAAGATGCATCACCACTGCCTTGTATTCGCCTCTGATAAATGGTAGACCTTGTGGGGCATGGATTCAACCACAATGCGGAGTTAAACAAGGATGCCCGCTTGCACCACTTGTTTTCAACGTTGTGGTTGACACTTTAGCGAGGTATGCATGTAGATTATTGGAAGTTGGCATGATCAAAGGCTATTCCATGACTAATAGGAGTGCCTTGGCTCCAGTACTACAGTATGCCAACGACACTATCTTCTTTGTAGAGGGGAAAGAATAGGAAGCACAAGCATTATTACACATGGTAAAGATTTTTGGGGAGATATCCGATCTGAAATTAAATGGGGATAAATCATCTCTGGTCTATTTTGGGAACTCTGGTGATGAGCAAGTGGCCATTTCCTCTATATTGGGTACCCCTCTGGTTACACTTTCGATTAGATACCTGGGCCTACCTTTAAATTTAAAAAAAAGTGACTAGAATACTTTGACAAAATCTCAATCAATTGGAAGGGTGGAGTAGCAAATACCAGTCTAAGGGAGGTAGGCTTATTCTCTTAAATTCGATGATTACCTCCATCCCAGTTTTCTTCTTTTCTGTGTTCAAAGCACCTAAGTTCACTTGGAAGCGCATTGATGTGATGTAGAAGTGAATTTTTTGGAAGGAAGTAAGCCATGACGGTAAATTTCTACAACCCTTGAAGTGGGATAAATTGTGTATGCCAAAAGAGTAGGGTAGAATGGGGATAAAATCCCTTAATGATGAGAATAAGAACTGGGTTGTCCTTATTAAAGAAAATTATGGTAGTTCTCAAAGTTCTTTGGACCGACTTCAGCCATTCAAACTATCCCCTTTCTAGAAATCTGTGGTACAAGCAATGAGGAACAATTGGCAGATGTTTCAGCAGGTCCTAGGTGATGAGTGCTTTTTCAAGTTCTGGTAGGAGGAATGGTCAACTTTAGGACTACTAAAGGATGCGTATCCAAGAGTCTATGCAGTTGCTACAAATAAAGGGGACACAGTTTGCAGGCTTTGGTCTGATCTGGAGGAGACCTGGCGGATTGACGATGATGACTCAAGTAGAGAAGGCACAAGAACTTGGGAGGAGAAGATGCATCTGCAGCTGGATTTGATGGCCTTTAGGCCGATGGCTGGTTTGGATGATAGTTATAGATGGGATAGGATCTTCACATCGGCCCAGGCATATGAAAAAATCTTGATGAGGTCTACTTCTGAGGAGGCTGATCTGATTGGAAGGAAATTATGGTTGCTGAAGATCCCAACTAAAGTCCAAATATTTCTATGGTTATGTAGGAGGGATGGATTGATTACAGGGGATCTCACACATAGGAGGATGGGAATTGCCTTACAGTCGTGTCTGCTTTGTGTTTTGCCTATCGACAGTTCTACTCACATTTTTTCCTCGTGTGTGGTTACTGATGTGATTTAGAGAAGAGTATGCAGGGAACTGCTCCCCACGTGGGATACTCTATGGCATAATTTTTCCTACGTGATAAGCCACATTTTCATATGGCGCCAATGATGTGGTGTGTATGGAGAGCGATGAATGAGTTTTTGTTCTAGTAGAGGCCAGTATGTGTGGAACAAATTGTAAATGTGTGCTGGTCCCTCATAAGTATGTGTGGTTCTATTTTGTAAGATCCTGATTTATTTTTTTATCAATAAAATGCTCTCCTAGATTGCTATCGTAGCACGATAGCATTCCTTTTTGTTTCAAAAAAAATAATACCAGTGCGATGATTGCACCGCAAAAATACACCTGCAATTGTACCGTCTTGTGCTATTTCCTAGCATTACCTATGCATATTAGGTATCCATAGTCACATTGTAAAAATTCATGCATGCATGCATTTAATTAAGAGGGGAGGAGAGTAAATAAATGGCCTCGCAATTTACTTTTTTCCTCAAGTGCATCTTTGCAAAATTCACCTTCTTTTTTATTTTTATTTCTATTTGACTTCCTTCCCACAGCTGCATTGCATCTTCTCCTCGCGCCATTCCCTGCTCCAGCCCTTCCCTACGGCTGCCTCTCCCAGCCAAGGCCATGCATGAGCCATGCACAGCCAGGGCATGGCTGTGCATGGCTATCTTCTTCTATAAAAAGGCCACGACTTCTTCTTCATGAGCAGCCTGGTCCTTCCACGAAAAAAGGCCCAACACAGTAGCTCTCCAGGCCACCATCCTCTCCTCCCTCTCCCTCCATATGCCGGCCCTCCTCCTCTGAGGAGACACCCAGTGGGCAGGAGCCCTCACTGTGGTGCACACCACCACAGTGAGACCACCACCGCCCAGCTCTTCAAAGAGCCGGTGGGCGTGGTGGCTCTTTTCTTGGTTCACAGCTTGAAGACCTTCAGCCATTGCCGCAAGCTTCAAGGTCTGAAGCTCGAAGCTCGGTGGCAGCAGCAACTCGGCGGCAGCAGCAGCACAGCAGCAGTAGCAGCCCCAGCCATTCCGCGCAAGCCTGCAGGCCGCCCTCGCCCTCCGAGCGCGCCTACAGGCCTCTCCACTTCCCGCTTCTTCGCTCTGTCGCCCTCTCTCTTCTGCCTGCAACCGGCCACCGCGCGTCACTGCAGCGGCCGACCAAGCACCCCAGCTCTCCCTAGTAGCGCCTGCGTCGCCCTCGCCCTCCCCCGCACACGCCAACTCCCTCTCCGCGTGCTCTGTCACGAGCTTCTCTGCGCCTGCAACAGGCCGACGCTGACCTTCCCCCTCGCACGCCAGCCCACGTGCACCAGCCGCAAGCCGACCACACTCACACCACCTGTAGCTCCCGGTCGCGCAACTCGCCCGACCACTGTAGCCACTATTCACGCGAGTCTGCGCGACACTGTGGCTACAGTGGGGTGACCGGAAATCTTCTCACTTATCCAGTCACCCGACACGCCACAACCGGCGCTCACCCGTGCGCGCACCCGCCTGCACGTCTGCCAGCCCTCTCCCAGCGCCTGCCTTCGCCTGCTCCCTTCGCGCGCGCCTGCGAGCGCCCGCTCCAGCCTTCACGCAACAACTGTGCGCTGCGGCCTCCTCTGCGTGCAGCCACTCCCTCCAGCACGCACTTGTCTACGTGCATGCGCGCCTGCGAGCGAACTTGAACCATCAGACGACAGCCTTGCAGCTCAAAAGCCTTATCACTCCAGCCCTTACCTCTAGCAGGACTCTCTTTCTCTCCCTCTCTCTCACAACATTCTCTCACTCTTTCTTTACTGACGCTCATACACACATATACTCACACTTCCACACACACACACACACACCTATACACTATTATATACATATATATATATATATACTTATATATATACATACAAATATATACATATACTTATATACATATACATACATATGTATATATATACTAATATCTACATATATAGTAGTATTTATATAACTAAGTATTAGTATACATATATATATATATACATATCTATCTACATATATCTATATACTTATATATATGTATATATACATACATATATATATTTACATATATACATATACTTATATACATATATATATATATATATATATATTTATACATATATCAATACATATATTAGTACTTACATAAATATGTATTAGTCTATATACATATACACACACACACACAGATATATATACATCTATATACTTATATATATATATATATATACATATATATATACATATACTTATAGATACATATATATACATATCTAGCCACATATACCTATATATATATACATATATATATATATATACATCTATATAGTATTATATACATACATATATATATATATATACATACATCTATGCATATATCTATCTATACATATAGATATATTTACATATATACATATATATATATATTTTCACATTATTTACCATAGGCAGTATCGCGGGAATATCTGCACCAGTTGCTGATATTCCCCGATACACTCGTACAAAAAGCATGGTTACATACATCTTCCACCATCCATCCCACTCTCCACGGGGCACCTAGTCTTGTTGGTTGCGTCTCTTTAGACGACGACCAACTCGACACCGTGCTACACTCCATCTCTGCCTCCACCCCAACCCCTTTATATACATAATATATACCTATATATATATATATACTATATTTACTTTATTTATGTTTCGCTTTCCTGATAGTAAAAAGATAAAAAAATATATAAAAGAGAAAAGATAATCTTTGACTTGTAGGTACTCCGCCTTGCGAATAACAAGACCCATTTTGGAACCCTGTTTTAGCTCAAAGCCAAGAACCCAATTTTGAGGGTGTGCCTCAAGGACAAAGATTACCAGAAAAGAAATCTAAATAGAAAAACACAAAAAACACAATAAATGGACGGAAGAGATTCATTGTAGGAAAGGCGTAGAAACTTAACTTGTAACCCCACTTCCCTGAGTTCGACCCTGGGCCTAAAAGTGACCAAGATAAAAATCAAGTAGGCCAGGTTAAAAATTTTGTAAAGAGATGGTTAGGTCTGATTTAGGTTAACCACTATATACATTTCAACGATAAAATCACCATATTAACAACCTATTCGGGTCCGACACCACACCTTTTTTGGCACTGTTGCCGGGGAAGTGCACCTTCAAGTAAGTTTCTATTCAATTCCTTTCAATTTTTCTCTTCTCTCTTCACGGGTGTCTCTGTTTTTTGGTGTGCAGGTGAACCTGTTGCAAGGAAAAGGCAGGCAAACGAAGTCGAAGATGTGAGGAGATTTAAGGCGGGAACGAGAGCGTGAAGACGCCGACACCGCATGGGAGCTTCGCACACGTTGCTGAACAAGTAGGTCTTCTTTTCTTAGCAACTAGGGTTAACTTGTCACCTTAATAAAAAAAATAAAACTAAAAACTAAAAACTAGAAAAATTTCTTGGGATCTCTTGGGGCAAGTGGATTAAAATTCACTTGTTTGATTGATTGTCTTTACTCCCACTGCCCTGGGATTTCCCATCCTACTTCGCATAGCGAAAATCTAAGAATCTTGATTCTTGAATTTTTCACCGTGTGAAGTATTCTCTGAGGCAAATAAAAAAGATTGATTGCACCCCTCTTTACCTCATTTACCTGCAAATTTGGGATCACATTTTTGGTGGGGAGACTTGGAATTGAGTTAATTCCAACCCCACCATGACTTTTCAACTTGCCTAAGATTCGATCCCGAATACTTCAACCCCAACAATTTGATTTTCTTTATCTTTTGGTTGAAGCCTTGTGTGTGGAAATCATCTCTGGTGATTGGGAGCACTTGAATTGAAGTGCTTTGGCTCCCTTTCACACTAATTTAAAACTGATTCGTGCATCCACACATAGAAATCTCCATTTAGGGTAGCCCATTGCATTTTATCATGCATCAACTAACTGATATTGAAGAAAGGTTTGTTGGGCTTAGCAGAAAACTTGTATTCTTTCAAAAACCCGGAGATTGGTTGAATTGGTATTTCAGCAAAATCCTAAAATCCATACTACTTAAGGCTGAATTCTAAAAACCATTCACCAATTAAAACTTCAATTCGGGGAGATTTCCCTGTTGCATGCTTGTTTTACACACTTTGAAAATCAATCACTTGGGCATTACGCGTAAACAACACCCTTCACATTCCAAAAGCACTTGACCCTAAGCCTCTAACTAAAATTGGTAGTAACTTGACCCTTATTAAGGATTGGAGGTCTAACTACCTACGTGTAGCTCCTACATGCTGGTGAGAGTTCCCGCGTGCTATCGGGTGTCCAAGACTGGGGCAAACGGCCTTTCAATCTGGCTCGGTGGTTCCGCAGTGCTCGCATTCGGTTCCGTAGTCCGTGATAGCAAGTAACTTAGATCTTTAGATCTAAGGGCACACTATAGAGGTTAGGAATTTGATTGTATTGATTTACCATCAAGTGTACCTTTGCAGCGTCGTTTCTCTCATCTCTTTTCCCTTCTCATCTCCCCAACTCTTCCTGCGATAGTGCATGTTTGGGAGGAGGTCACAAAACCCTGAACTGTTTGAATTGCTTGATAAATCTATAAAAGGAGCCGAATCGTCCTCCTCCTCCATAAACATGGAAAACACCCCCACCTCACCACTTCGTCACAATTCCGATTCTTCCAACACCAGGCTTATCCTGAGAAACCCTGTAAGACCTTCCTTACCAAGTGTCGTGCCGAGCAGCTCGGTAAGTCATGTGGATCTGGCTTCTGCAAGCCAGTATTTTGACATGGAGGACAAAGCCTCCATGTGCTCGGATGCATATTTACATGAGGACACGTCTTCTGGCATAGAAGATACTTGCACCCTGGGGAACAACCCGTTCTCTGCCACGTATAACCCAGGGTGGAGAAATCATCCAAATTTTGCATGGTCCAACAACCCGCAGCGCCAAAACCCCACGAGTGGACCAATGCGACCGTCTGCACCCGTCATCCCAAGGGCCCAGTCTAATCCTATGGCGAATCCGCCATCAAGCCCTTGCGTACCGCAAACAAAACACGCATCAAGTCCTCTTGATAAATTGATGCGAATGATGACGGAAATGTCAAAGTGCCATAAAGAGAACATGACCTCTCTTCAACACCAATTGGAGCAGCAGAATGCTGAGATCAGTCAACTACGCATGGCGACTCGATCTCAGGGCACTCTTCCCGCCCAACCTATCCCAAATACGCGAAAATTCGTACCCCGTGATCCGCAACCACGACCACAACCTTCTCAGGGACAGGTTCATCAAATTCTGTAAGCTCTGAGCATTCCACCGGGATTTCAAGCTAATCCCACTGCAGCACCGCACTCTTATGTCCCCATTGCGAACCCTCCTCCACCGTATGATCCCATTGGACCCGCATCGTCCAATGCTATCACTACGAGGAGCGGTAACACAAAAGACCGTCGATCCACCTCGACCTGATCCTAGCCCGTCTTCTTCATCGCCTTCTCATTCGGGATGCGCACCGCATTCGCGAGAGGACGATACACCCAAATTCATGCCAGAATCAGTCCCATTCCATGAGGCTCTATTGAGGGAACCAAAAGGTAAAAAGAAAGATACGCAGGCCTTTGATAACCTGCGTAATTTGTTCAGGGATGTAGAAATCAAGGTACTCTTGCTCGAGGCTATCGACCACATACCTACTGTCGCTCGATTTTTCAAAGACTACACAACACCCAGGCGACAGTCAAAGAAAACTAAAAATCTGGTGGTTCTCTCACCTCATGCGAGTTGTGTTATACTGTCAAACCTACCACCGAAGCAGAAAGATCCGGGCACACCACTCATTTCCTGTAGCATCCAAGGCTGCAGTTTTAACCGTGCCCTGCTTGATCTAGGATCTTCCATAAATCTCATACCGACCATCATGCTCGAAAAATTTTCCTTGGGAAATCTGAAACCCACCCCTGTCATGTTACAGTTGGCAGATCGTTCTGTCAAAATCCCGAAGGGTGTGGTGGAAGATGTGGTGGTTAGGGTAAACAGTCTCTGTTTTCCTGTTGACTTTCTTGTTTTAGATATGGAAGTTCCTAGTTCACTTTCTGATTGTCCGATCATCCTCGGTCGACCTTTCTTGGCCACAGCCCGTGCCGTTATCGACTGCAAGTCGGGCTGTATTGAGATTGCCATTGGATCTGAAAAGCTCAAGCTTAACATCTTCAAGGCAGCCAAGAACTTTGATTGTGATTGCATCGAGGATGACACATCTAACGAGGACATGACCGTCAGTGCGTGTATCGGACTAATTGGGACCTATTCTGACTGCTGCGGATTGCCTATAAACACTGTTGACTGCCTGATCAACACATATTGTGACGTTCCCCCATCCCTCCTTATTCCCGTACCTTCTCCTGACCAAACTTCTGATGAGATTTTCTCCACTTCCCATACCTCGTGGTCTGAGTCATCTCCGGGCTACTCACCGCCGGTCCACACTCTTGAAGACCGGATTTCCCTTTCCTGCCAAATCAGGTGGATTTGCAACTCCACACTGGAACCTTGAGCCCACATCTTACTCACTGGGGCTATTCCCTTTTGGATCCATCTATCCAAGAAGCCCCTCTTCTTGGCCAATCTGAGGGCCAACTACTTCCTCCTGACTTATTTTCTGTTCTGCCTGGGACACTTTCATCCCAGAAAATGCCAGATCTTTCACCACCCACCATCCACCCACCCTACCACCCTGCTGTATACCCTTCACTTCACCTCTCGTTACCCGATCTTTCGTCCTTCCTCTACCCTACCCTGCATGCATATGAGGACATAGCATTGTTTGGCATCGGGGGGTGGATAGGCATCTATAGGATCTGGGTATTTTATGGTATCATACAGTTCCAACCTATTTATAAATATGCAAGAAAAAGAAAAAGAAAAAAAAATATGTATATAATATATAATAATAATAATAATAATAATAATAATAAAAAATGGTGTTTAGTAATGATCTAAAAGCTGAAACAAAAATACAATAAGTGTTTATAGATATTCAACCTCTATTTTGAAGACTTTCCAGGCCACAGAAGCTTGATTCGCTCAGGCTCGGCTTAATTCACTTGAGCATTGACAAGATAGATCGGAATCTCTCCTAACTAAGGATGTATTCTTGTACCTGAGACACCAGTACAGGATTCGTTGATTTGCTTCTACTTGAGAGCTTAAGTAAACTTGGTTCACACTACACATATCAGGAAAGACCAGGTGAACATAAGATCCAACCCTAGTGTTCATTAGGGAAGGTGGAGTCCTTACCTGTGCATGTAGGTAGACTTTTTATCCCAGGTTTTAGTCTTGTATTTAGGAGAAACTCTTTCTACCAAAAAGAAACTCTCCCACCAAAAAGAAAAGTGTGCTCCTCCAAATAAAGTTGTAAGAGATATACTGACACGTGTTTCTTAAAAAAAAAAAAAGATGCAAATAAGTCAGTATATCTCGCAAATGTCTATAAAGTCGTCGCCCTTCAAGAATTTCTTCAGGGCAGGTCGCAAATACCCTATTTTCCTTTGAGCCACAAAAATCAGAAAATGGGAGTTGAGTTTTCCGTCATCTTCTTAAGGGTCAATCCGAAAACACGAGCTGAAATTGGGACCAACCTGTACTTAAAGATTCGTGAAACCCCAGGCTTGAGTCTTAATGTTCATCTGGTCAGTCCTAATCCTTCACTAAGCACAAGCCATAACCTCTTGAGCTCTCGAGTACGGCAAAAACCTCCTGGGTCCTGGAAATTGTACTTAAGGTTTAAATATCAAGAGTCCTGGTTAGTCGAGAGATGATCTATCTCATGTGAGACTTAAAGTACTGGTAGTCTTCTCTACAATTGGTTCTCACAATATCAAGCAATAAACACACCTATGTTGCCTCAGGAGAAAATCTTCAGCTTAAAGATCATTTCTAAATACAATACAAAAAATGTTTTGCTAGGGACTAGCAAAAGATAGGCATGGGGGTATGATTGCACTGCAAAAATACGCCTGCAATTGTGCTGTCTTGTGCTATTTCCTAGCATTACCTATGCATATTACGTCTCCATAATCGCATTGTAAAAATTCATGCATGCATGCATTTAATTAAGAGGGGAGGAGAGTAAATAAATGGCCTCGCAATTTACTTTTTTCCTCAAGTGCATCTTTGCAAAATTCACCTTCTTTTTTGTTTTTATTTCTATTTGACTTCCTTCCCGCGGCTGCATTGCAGCTTCTCCTCGCGCCATTCCCTACTCCAGCCTTCCCTGCGGCTGCCTCTCCCTGCCAAGGCCATGCATGAGCCATGCACAATCAGGGCATGGCTGTGCGTGGCCTTCTTCTATAAAAAGGCCACGACTTCTTCTTCATGAGCAGCCTGGTCCTTCCACGAAAAAAGACCCAACACAGCAGCTCTCTAGGCCACCATCCTCTCCTTCTCCCTCCATACGCTGGCCCTCCTCCTCCGAGGAGACACCCAGTGGGCAGGAGCCCTCACTGTGGTGCACACCACCACATTGAGACCACCACCGCCCAGCTCTTCAAAGAGCCGGTGGGCGTGTGATGTAAACACATTTACACTACTTAAAATATCTATTTATGCATGTTCTTAAGCATAGGATTGCATTTCATGATATAAATATTGCATAACATGCATCATCTTGCATTTAGAGTAGTTTGAATAAAATGGAGGTTAATTGTCACCTTTTATGTGCTTGAACAGGGCAAACATTTTATCAGGGCCTCGAAGCAAAGATCCAACCGTATGGATGTGATCAGGGCGACGATTGGAGTTCAACGACTCCAAGATCGCCCTAATCAAGCATCCGTAGCATCAGATAGTGACCCGGGAACCCTAGAAGATCAAGGGCCAGGATGGTGTAAATCCGCACTTCAGATGATAAATCCGACCACACGGATGAATTCGGATCGACGATCGCAGCCCAACGACACAAAAATCGAGTCAATCCAACATCTGTGGCACCATCTATAACTTCCAGAAGATGTACGGCCAAGATAGCACCACGTGGCGCCATCTCAGCCGCCCAAACGGTCGCTTCATCTTGTGAAGGCCCCGCGCCCGATCGCTCTCCGCCGTTGGATCTTAATCCAATGGCTGTGGGTACTCGCATTTAAAAGCACCCGCTCGACCATCCGCGCCCCATAACGCAGTGGTCGAGCGCGCTATCGCGAGCGCGGGGCACGGGTTCGAGCCGTGGTGAGGAGCGGCAGGCGCGAGTGATTGGGCGCGGGTGGAGCGTCAGGTGGAGATCGGACGGCCGCGCGCCCGATAGCGTCGACACGCGATTGGACGCGCAATCGGACGTGCAATCAGACGCGCGGGGGGCACGCAACGTAGCGGGCGTGGATGCATCTTAAGCCGTCCGATCTCGCGATCGGAAGGCTGAAAAGCACTGGACGTGCGTGGACGTTGATGAGCGGGCAGCCGAGGAGGGGCGCGTGGGTGCAGAAGCTACGCCCACGTTGGGGCTTTAGTGACGAATTTATCCGTCACTAAAGACCCCTTATTTATTATTTTGAAGTTGTAATGTCCATTTTGCCCCCACTCCTTGCAACTATAAAAGGAGACCCCCTCCATACGAAATTCTCATCCCTTCTTTCTCCTCTCTACCCCTCCAAAGCTCAAGAGAAGCTTGTCCCACACCCGGGATGCTTCTCGCGAGATAAAGTCCAATTTTCATTCCCCTTCCGAACTGGATCCCGCGACAACGACGGCGTGCTGCTTCGTTCCCATTCTTCTGCTTCGTCCTGCTTCGTTCTCCTTCGTCCAGGCGTCATCCCATCTGGCTCGTCCTCCAAGCAACCGTCGAGGAGGATTTCTCTCTCCCTATTCTTTTTACTGCTTTCTAGATTAATCTACTCATCCTCCAAGCAACCGTCGAGGAGGACATTTCTCCCTCCATTCTTTTAATGCTTTCTAGTGTAATTGTTTTATGTATTCTAATTGTAATGAACAGTCTCTTCTATGATAAATTCTTTGTTTATTCTACATCTCATTTTGATTTCCATGTGTAATACTCTCTCTCTCTCTTACCCTCTCTCTCTTTTATTAATTGTAAATAATTAGATAGTTTAAATTGAATTACTTCGTGACAAATAAAAAGAAACGCGTAGTTTTTAAATCAAACGTCCGCCTCCCTGTGTTCGACTCGGAATTTTAATTTCGGTACAAATTTTATTTGTTGAACACGAATTCTTCGCTTTCGAACTACGACAGGTTTTCCAAAACCAAACACGTAAGCGTAGCAATTCGCAAAACATGTTCAACAGCGTGGTGGCTCTTTTCTTGGTTCACCGCTTGAAGACCTTCAGCCATTGCTGCAAGCTTCAAGGTCTGAAGCTCGAAGCTCAGCGGCAGCAGCAGCAGCCCCAGCCATTGCACGCAAGCTTGCAGGCCGCCCTCGCCCTCCGCACGCGCCTGTAGGCCTCTCCGCTTCTCGCTTCTTCGCTCTGTCGCCCTCTCTCTTCCGCTCGCAACCAGCCACCGCGCGTCACTGCAGCGGCCGGCCAAGCACCCCAGCGCACGCCAACTCCCTCTCCATGCGCTCTGTAGCGAGCTTCTCCGCGCCTGCAACTGGCCGGCACAGACCTTCTCCCTCGCTCGCCCCAGCCGTGAGCCGGCCACACTCACACCACCTGCAGCTCCTGGTTGCGCGGCTCGCCTGACCACTGTAGCCACTATTCACGCGAGTCTGCGCGACACTGTGGCTATAGTGGGGTGACCGGAAAGCTTCTCAATTATCCGGTCACCCGGTGCGCCGCAACCGGCCCTCGCCCATGCTCGCGACCACCCGCGTGTCTGCCAGCCCTCTCCCAGCTCCTGCCTTCACCCGCTCCCTTCGCGCGCACCTGCGAGCGCCGGTTCCAACCTTTGCGCAGCAGCTGTGCACTGCGGCCTCCTCTGCGTGCGGCCACTCCCTCTAGCGCACGCTTGTCTGCGTGCATGCGCACCTGTGGGCGAACTTGAACCATCATACAATGGCCCTGCAGCTCAGACGCCTTAACCGCTCCAGCCCTCACCTCCAGCAGCACTCTCTTTCTCTCCCTCTCTCTCACAACATTCTCTCACTCTTTCTTTACTGACGCTCATACACACATACACTCACACTTCCACACACACGCACACACCTATACACTATTATATACATATATATATACTAATATCTATATATATAGTAGTATTTATATAACTAAGTATTAGTATACATATATATATATACATAAATCTATATACTTATATATATATATATATATATATATATGTATGTATGTATGTATATGTACGTATGTATATACATATCTATCTACATATATCTATATACTTATATATATGTATATATATATATACATATATATATTTACATATATACATATACTTGTATACATATATATATATATTTATACATATATCTATACATATATTAGTACTTATATAAATATGTATTAGTCTATATACATACACACACACATATATATATAAATACATCTATATACTTAGATATATATATACATATATATATACATATACTTATAGATACATATATATACATATCTAGCCACATATTCCTATATATATATACATATATATATATATACATCTATATTGTATTATATACATACATACATACATATATATATATATATATATATATATATATATATATATATATACATCTATGCATATATCTATCTATACATATAGCTACATACATATATACATATAGATATAGTTACATATATACATATATATATATATATATTCACATTATTTACCATATGCTGTATCACGGGAATATCTGCACCAGTTGCTGATATTCCCCGATACATGCGTACAAAAAGCGTGGTTACATACATCTTCCACCATCCATCCCACACTCCACGCAACACCTAGTCCCGTTGGTTGCATCTCTCTAGACGACAATCGACTCGACACCGTGCTACACTATCTCCACCTCCACCCCCACCCCTTTATATACATAATATATACCTATATATATATATACTATATTTACTTTATTTCTGTTTCGATTTCCTGATAGTGAAAAAATAAAAAAATATATAAAAGAGAAAAGATAATCTTTGACTTGCAAGTACTCCATCTTGCAAATAGCAAGACCCGTTTTGGAACCCTGTTTTGGCTCAAAGCCAAGAACCCAATTTTGAGGGTGTGCCTCAAGGACAAAGATTACCAGAAAAAAAATCTAAATAGAAAAACACCAAAAACATAATAAACGAACGAAAGAGATTCGTTGTAGGAAAGGCGTAGAAACTTAACTTGTAACCCCACTTCCCTGAGTTCGACCCTGGGCCTAAAAGTGACCAAGATAAAAATCAAGTAGGCCAGGTTAAAAATTTTGTAAAGAGATGGTTAGGTCCGATTTAGGTTAACCACTATACACATTTCAACGATAAAATCACCATATTAACAACCTATTTGGGTCTGACACCATGCGACGCTTCCCAACCTCGTCTTCCTCGCCATCTCCCTTCCCGAAGTGTTCTTCATCTCCGACGTCGGCCCATCACAGCTAACACTTCCTCCGACTCCCCTTTGACCACTAGCTACTCACTTCGACTCCCCTTCATCCACTGATCACCCCAACATCTCCAAACTTCGTTTTCGACCTTCAACTCACCTGCTCCACCATCGTCTTCCAAATCACCGACATACCTCCAGCAACCTCCACAACACGCCTCACGCCATCAAATCACCTGCCATCAACTCCTACACCTCCGACGAGTCCACGCGAACAAAACCCCTCAAGAAATTGAGGGGATTGCTCGCTCTAAAACTCCACCAACACCACCATCACCGCACCACCTTTCTGAGGTCTCCAGACCTCCTCATGCACACGCATGCCACATCGCAACCACCACTGCACTCACCGCACACTGACGATCCTTCTGAGTGTGTTTGACTTGGCTGCAAGGCCATGTTCGTGCTTTTAGGTACTCCACCGAACCTCCGCCACAGCCGCGATTCCTCCAACCTTGTCTTCAGTCCTCCAGCTACACAGCTTCCAAACAATGCATCCAGGTGAAGCGGTTGACTTCCAGGCACATCATCAGGTCCTCAATTGAAGCCCTCGACTGCACCTCCTACCTCAATTGGAGGCATGTTCACTAGCTACTGCATGCGACACAAAGAAGGGCCAGATAGTCCCACATCGTGGGATCTGCAGCTGAGTGAGTGACATATAAGGGATTTATGACCCCTGTTCTTCACCCAAGAACACGGGGGTCCCCTTCGCTCTAGCACCAGCTTACTCGAGACCATTGCTCGCCTGCGATCATGCCCACAGGCCTGCACCCTGTTCTGGATCCGTTTACTAGGCCATTTATCTGACTATAATTGGGTCTTTGAGAGAAAGAAGAGAACAAAGGAAAGAAAGGGAGGGGGGGTTTTTGCCCTTACTCCTGCCCTCTCTATACTTAGTTGTTGGGAGGCTTTCGTGCCTCTATTGGTGCTGTGTTGTGCCTTGCCTCTCTTGAGGCTTAAAGGAAGGAAGAAGAGGCCTTTGCCTCTCTATTGAAGCTACTCCTCCTGAACACTTAAGCCATCTCAGTCTTTATCTCTGTCGTTTGATATCTACTAGTTCTAAGCTACTATTGCAATATTGATAACGTGGTGACGTGGATTATTGGTTGATAAATACTATTCATTTATTTGAGCTTATCATATAAGGTTAATTTGGTGATTCAAATCACCATTTTAGCCTATTCTTTTTGCACTGAGATACTTGATTTCATCTATATATCATTTTGAATTATTCTGGATAAAGTTTTGATTATAATTGCTTATCATTCTTGTGATTGGTGAGATTAAATTGTTGTTCTTTGCTCCCTTTGTTTGACCACAAACTCTTTCTGAATCTGAATTATAAATTCAAACGATTTGAGCACATTTGTCCTATACTACGACTCATCTCTTAAACTATGATGAATTCGCTTAAACATTTTGGCACCGTTGCCGGGGAGCAATGCGCAATTTGATTTCACTGATTACAATTTCTAATTTGAATCTAACTTGCTTTATCTGATTTGTTGTGGCTGTGTGAGGTACACAAGAGAAGATCAGCCGCACGACAACCACTCCAGAGGCAGGTAACCTCATTTCCTTCTTCGTAAACCCCTATTCTGGAAGGATTAAAAGTGGAAAAATCAATTAGGTCAACTTGCATTCCTTATTTAGAATTAATCACTTCTGAGTTGCCTAACTTGATCTATTTAGAAACCCCTCTCCAGATTCCTGCACCTACTAGGCATTTAAGGTACCTAGGGCTACTCACCTTCTTGATTGAGCCCTAGGTACTAGATTTGGAAGAAATTGATTGGACCAAAAAGAGCCAGATTAGGGTTTTCATCTTAGGGTTGAGAAACACACATGCCTGAAATAACAAGAATTGACTTTCCCATGTTGTGTGCTACCTAAGCCCTTGCTTGATGTTACCTAATCAAGGAGACCCTAAAATCAAGCTCTAATCATCCACTTGAATCTTAAAATAGGGACTTAATAACAAGGATAGGTCAGGTGAAGTTGATCCACCTTGTGGGTCAACCAATCTTCAAATTAGGTCACCAAGCATAAATCAATTCTAAAGTCAAGTGAAATTCTAAGCACCTCAATTCAAGATTAAAATTGGTAGAGTTAAGGGGTTAAGTGGTTCATTCCGGTCTACTTGGATCCACGGTGACAAGGAAGGTCGGGTGGGGGAAACCTTGAACCAGTGGGGACGCTCTACCGTGTAGGGGTCTTCGCGGGGCTCTCCCTTCCTGGCTACCTAGGTAATTCTCGGGTGGACGACTTTCTAATCAAGAGGTATCATCCTCCTCGAACCTCCTTAGTCATCCAAACTTAATTGGGTGGCTCAATTCGGTTTGTCAGACATTCTGTCCCTCATTTGCTCCATTTAGTGCATGTTCGGGAGGAGGTCCTTAAGACCACCCTTAAGGCCTCCATTAGCTTTCCCCTATTGTTGAGGCCAAGCCTCGACCCATTTGTTTATGCAACTTCCCGATCAAATCAATTTCTCCTCTAACTCTTCCGTTTCTGAGCCTGAATCTCCAGTCACAGCCATGGAACACCATGAAGAACCTGACCTTCAGCATTAAGTCCATGGCCTCAGAGATCTAGTCCATGCATACATAACCTACTGCAACATCCTCAAATGCGAGATCACTACAATCCCACTACAGTGGAAATTGAGCCTAGAGTACAAATCCCTGTAGGAGGACCTGAGGTGGAGCTCAAGCCAAGTATGCTTCACATAATCCCAAAATTCCAAGTCCTGAACTCCAAGGATCCCTTCCAGCACATCAAGCATCTGAAGCATCTGGTCCATACCTTCGGACCATCTATACAAAATCGGTATGGCTTACTCATGAAAATGTTCTTCTCTCTCTTGGATAAAGCTACCAATTGGTTTCAAACTTTGACTCATCCTATCACCACTTGGGGAGAACTTCAGATCGAATTCTTACAAAATTTCTTTCCCATTGGTCGGATGAACGCTATGCGGCATCAGATCACACACTTCTTGCAAGGAGCGGGAGAACCTCTTCATGAGGCATGGATCTCATGCACAAGTGTTCCCATCATGTAGTTCCAAAATGGGAACAAGTCCAGTCTTTTTACCATGGGCTCCATGACGATATCAAGCTCTTTGTCAATGCAACTTGCAGTGGCAACATCATGGGTTAGAATGAAGACACGATTTGGGAGATTCTCGAGAACATGTGTGAGAACTCGCTAAACAATGAGTCATTGGGTGTGTACGACCGGACGACCACCAATGCATTAGCAAATAATCGGGGGGTACATGAGACCTGAGGCCTTTCCACATCCATCGATCTGGAGTTGGTAGCTAGTGTTTGCGAGAGAATTTTGAGGGTTTTGAAAGATGCATTCATTGCAGTAATAAATCCTCAAAAATCACTCTTAAAATAAATAAAATTTATAACTCAATTGTTAAAAATGAAGTCCAAGGTTGTTCACTGGGAGCAAGTAGGAATTCACATGCTAATCTCAATATATAATGTAAATGAGCACACTTAATTACTCAAAAATCAAATATGCAATGTAGCACATGAGTATGTGAAGGATCTAATGAGGCAAAAAGACATCTAAGGTAAAATAATGGTGATTTGAATCACCAATTATTAGCTTAGATACACATATAATAATTACTAAATCATCTAAATAAGTGAACAATATCAACCATGCAAACTTTAGTGCACGGTGCACTCCATCAGACGATAGGGCACTAATCAGACGGTGTAAGTGTCTTGCTACAATGCTAAGAGGGCACTGTGCTTCTTCTCCAACCTTCTCTTCTTTCTTTGCTCTACTTTTGCTTTTCCTCTTCTTTCCTTCTTAGCTTCTCTGCCTCACCTCTTCTTTCCTTCATTCCTTAGCTCTGTCTCTACAGGGGAGCACCTTTGATTTTTGGCTAAGTGTTAGCCAAAACACAGGGGAGCAAAACCCTCACGCTCTCTTCTCCTTTCTCTCTCTGGGTTTCCACCTTTCTTTCGCCTTCACAAGGCCATGCACAGTATTGAGTAGTTGGGTTTCAGATCTAAGCGCACCCGGGACCAGGGTTACCGGCGTGGGTGGTAGCCGAGGTGTGCCCAGGTTAGGCAGGTCGAGTCGGAGCCAGGCCCGCATGCTGCGTGTCACGGGCGAGGCATGTAGGGGCATGCGTGAGGACCTCACCTGCGTACTTACTGAGGCAATGAGGATAAAGCACAAAAATAATTTAAGGCGCACGGGGAAGTCTACTCTATCCAATGTAGGACAATGTCCCCTGCACTTCCTTTGCGTGCATTGCAATGGAATGGCTTGGTCGAATTAGCGAGCTGCAGCTGCTGGGATCCTCAATTGAGGACCTGGAGACCTCCCTGAAGCTATTCCACGTCACCTGGAGTAGTTCTTGGTGAAGAACATGATCGGAGAAGTACGAACGATGTCGGAGAAGACGGTGGTGGCGGTAGAGCTCTGGTTGGACCTGAAACACAATAATATGGCCTTACGGCTGATTGCGTAGCAATCATAAGTCTTAATTGACCTAGATTAAGCTAGGACTTAGCATAAGTTAGGGTTATTCATGCATGCATACGCATTATCTGCATCTTTACTTCTTTCCTTTAGCTATGCATAAAATAATGTTATAATGTGCTGATTAAGTGCATTATGTCGATTGCAGGGAATAAGCTGATCAGGAGCTGGATCAGCAATAACGGGACTTGCAGTAGAAGGCTTAGATTAGATGTAGGAATAATAATGTAAGGGAGTTAATGGTTTTCTATGCTATTAAGTAGGAATAAAGCAGTAAAATGTGAAGAGATTAGGTCCATCCAAGCTCTAGGATAGCCTAGAGACTTCCCCAAGCCTTAGCTACCCTTAGATTAGGTCACAACACCCTAGGAAGCCCTAAAACCCTAGTTCCAACCCTTATCTGGACGTCCAAATAAGTTATAGGGCGTCCAGGACCCTTAGCCATCTCTCGCACACCTTAAACCCACTTCTGCAGTGTTATTGGAAGTCCGGACACTTTGTCAGATGTCCAATTCCTACAGAATACCCAAAATAGAACCCAAAATCCCTCCTGACTCTGATTGGACGTCCAGACAACAAGTCTGGACTTCTGATTTTTGAGTATAAGACATCTGACACTATTATTAGATGTCTGATACTACTCTCCAATTCCTATTTTGAGATTTAAGCCTTGATCTTAGATCTCTAGGTCCCTAAACCTAATTCCAACCCCATAGGAACCTAAATTAAGATGCCCTAACACTAGTACATCACCTCTAGACCTCCCTAAGGACCTAATTAGGTCCTCACTAAACCTAATTGACTTGGATCTTAGTCAATTCCATCAGCCTATTCAATTGGACTCATTGAGTCCAATTGAGCCCTGATCTCAGCACACACTGTCCAATTGACCTAGACCTAAATTAATTGAGTTGTTTCACTCTCAATTAAGTTTCCACACACCCAATTAAACTTGTATTAAGTTTAATTGCACTTTACCTTAGTGAATCAGGGTTTATAACCCTAATTTGAGACATACCTTGACCTAAACCCACTAAAACCTAACCTAATCAACCTAGCCACCTAAGTTTCGACCCACACACACCATCCACACGAAAATACCTAGCCTAGAGTTCTCTAGAACTCTCTACCATGTGTGGTTGCCTTGGTTGCCAAATTTAGCAATCACGAGCCATTCAATTTTTAGATCCACATTTGGTGGATCTAAAAACCACCATCCATCATCTCTCTCACTCTCCCACAAGCTCCCACCATAGGCCTCTCTAGAGAATTCCATAATTCTCTAGAGAGCTTCCCTTAGGTCTATAAAAAGACCTAAGGGGTGGCCATTTGCACCCATTCACTTCCTTAGCAAATTCACTCCATTAGCTCCATACACACCCACATTCACTTAGGTTAGCTACTCCACCTCCACGAGCTCTCCACCATCATGAAGGACATCATGCCGGAATGCTGGATCAACCCTACCTCTCTCCAAGGGCCGGCTTAAGCTCCATTGGCCGCCCCTCCTTCTTCCCTCAGCCACTCAAAGGCCATCGGAGACCACCTCCGAATGCCCTTCCTTCTGCTAGATTAGTAACTTAGCTCTTCGTATATTTACTGCTTTCATTTGCTGCTTAGTAGTGTAGTCCTTATTCTCCCCCAATGATGCATGCAAAATCCCCCCGTAGATTCCTGTATGCGATCATTTTCTGTTAGCTAGGTTTGTGCTTTTTTTTTAGTTTTTATGTATAAGCTTTCCTCTACATCCATGTTGCAAACATCTTCTGAATGAATGAATGAAAAATATATTTTCTATATATATATGTCTATGTGTTGAGAATCACCATGAGCTCATTGCAATATCTTTTGTGTGATTAATGTTGCCAGCTTTTAATTCCTGATATACTTACAACTAAGTATGTCGTACTTCAATACGTAATAATCATAAACCGATGTGTAATTCTAAATAAAGTAGAGCGATAAAGATTGATTTTAGAACTAAACAAACGCCTCCCAGAGACGAATGACCGGGACTCAAAGTCTCGTTATTTTTACAAACTTATTTTTGACGAACGTTTTCGCTCGACTATACTACAATTCTGATGACCTTCAAATGCGCGAGAATGGTTCCCGTCAACGGCCACGTCAAAATAGCTCAAGAGGATCGTTGGTCATCGACGAATGCAATGGTGGTGGTGGAGTGTTGTAAGGAGGTGTGTGTGCGTGTGGCGAAGTCAGCGAGGGTGTTGCGAGGGTGGGTTGGTCGGTGGAGCGATGAAGAGGGTGAATGCCATAATTGATAGAGGGCTTTTGTTGAGGAAGTCATGGCGATGCTGATGGGGGCGATAGTGGCGAGGTTCGTCCAATGGAGCTGTGGTTGGGCGTCACCAGAGCTTCGCCGGAGCAGAAGAAGACGGAGGGGGAGATGTATGGTCAGTGGTCGTTTTGAGAGATAGAGAGAGGGAAAAAGAAATAGGGAAGTAGAGGAAGCTAAAGAACCTAGTTTAGGGATGAAAGGGGGAGAGGTTCCCACTCCAGTATGATGGCCAGACGTAGGGAAGATGAACCTCCTTGAGAGAGATGGCGGCGAAAAATGGGGTTTGAGGTGCCTCTAATGTGATCGTCGAGAGGCGAAGGAAGTTGAGGAAGGAGACACTCCCAATTTGGCCATTGGGAGGCCATAGGACGACAGGGGATGATGCTCACTGGAGCTAGGTTGGAGGAGGCCAAAGGTAGGGTTAGGAAGAGATTTTTGGCCTTGAACCTAGCTAAAGAGGTCGGCTTCACTTCAGGGATCCATTTATAGACCACGGGGAGGGGTTTCAAGCTTGGAAACAAGCTTGCAAACTCTATGATCCTCACACACATTTGACATGCGTACCTTCAAAAGATTCACATGAGGATTTGGAAAAGACGTAGAGCCCAAGGAATGGCTAAAATGGAAGGTGCCTTCCCAAGGAATCTTCGGTTCAAATTTGGGAGAGATTGATTGAGAATCGAGCGAGAAATCCTCACTCGAAACTCGACGTTGAAGGTTCAACCTTCCAAAAATGGTGCGACGACCTGCATGCAAAGAAGATGACAAAAGATAGGGACCTTTTTGAAAGGATTTTGAAAGTTAAGGGCATGTGTGTGAGATAAAGGAGTCAAACAGGACCAAATTGCAAACTAGGTCAAGATGATCTTTGATTGAGCCTAAATTTTGGTACAAACCTGATTTGGACCCAAGGAATCTAATGATGAAGTTAGATTTCAATTTTAACCTTGTTTGATTAGGTAATTTATACAAAAACCTAAATTAGGGTAAATGCCTGTTTGAGACTATTTTTGGTCAAGGCGGGTTTTGATGGTCAAATCAAGCATAACAAACCCAAGAGAATATTTTCATATAATTTTTAAAGGGTTTATGTGAATTTTATCCTGACCAGAACCTCAGTTAATTAAGCGGGTCTATTTTTAGGGTTTCGGAAGTCATTTAATTCTCAAAACACATGGAAACCCTTTTCTATCTATACTAATCCACTTGTTAGACTCTTAAGAACATTTGACCCTTAATTAACCCCTGAAAAAACCTGCGATTGTTCTGCATTCATGATATGATGGTAAAATTACAATTTTAACCCTTGTTTCTTGCATTTCCCTTAGAATGGATTTGCAATGAATTATGGCCTTCTAATGGTTATGTAGGAGCATTTATTAATGGAAATTGACTAAATAAAGCTAGATATGGCTAATGATGACGTTATCATCAGCCAGTCGCTTGGATAAGGTCTCAATCATTGAGAAGAAGGTGGACGACTTGACTCGACATCTGCACTGAACCACTACTGCACCACAAAGACCATATGTGCGCCCGCCCTTAGGTAGGGAGGCGGTACATAACATCTACCATTCTTAGGGGATGGATGCCTATCCACCCCCGTCTGATTACGATCTTGGAGGAAACTCTGGGCCAGCCTACTCTAGTTGGGGGAACTCTGAACCCTACTACTCTGATTTTTCTGGAGTTCCTCAGACCTGCGAGGATCTCCACGCCATCCAGAATAATCCATTCTCAAACACTTATAACTTTGGATGGCGCAATCATCCCAATTTTGTGTGGTCGGGAAATAACCCAAATCCGA
The DNA here is from genome assembly GCA_037157565.1 of Thalassia testudinum. Classification (NCBI taxonomy): domain Eukaryota; kingdom Viridiplantae; phylum Streptophyta; class Magnoliopsida; order Alismatales; family Hydrocharitaceae; genus Thalassia; species Thalassia testudinum. Next base: position 20,898,622 of record JAZHRO010000014.1, read on the forward strand.
GATCTCAATTCCAACCACAACAATAAGCTCCACGAACTTATCAGCTTGCTCAACTAAGGCCCAATCCAATTTTCCAATCCAAACCACCTAAGGAAGACCAAATGTCTCTGATTCTTCAAACCCTGGTTGACATGCAAAAACAACACAAAGAAGAGATCACAGAGGTTCGCAATCAACTGGCTCAGCTGGTAAATGCTCGCTAGCCTGGCACACTTCCTTCCCAACCTCTACCTAATCCGAATAGCGTGTCGACCCAAAGGCATGTTATGAACCCAAATCAGGGCTAAGCACACTATGTTTATCAAGCCCCTTCTGCTCCATCACCCGATAAGATGGAAGCTTCAACATCTTATTTAGGAGATCAGCAGCAAACACCTATTTTGCCTAACCCAAACCAAAATCAAGCAGGACTTAACTCTGTCACCACCAGTAGTGGCAAATCAACCCAGGATCCACCATTTTTTAGCCACGACAATCTTGAAAATTCAGAACCCAACCCTAGATTGGTGATTCGGGACACCCCTATCCCAGATAAAGAGCCTGAATCAATTCTAGAGGAACCGATTGAGGTTCCATTTCCTGAGGCCTTGACCAAGGGAAAGAGGAAATCCAAACCTGTGGCATCAGAGGAAGATCTGGTCAAGCTCTTTGAGCAAGTCTAGATAAACATCCCCTTGATGGATGCAATCCGCCACATATCGGCTTATGCGAGATTTCTAAAAGATGTATGTACACCTAAGTGTAAGCCTCAAACCAAGGGCAGGAGTCCGATTGTCTTGTCGGAGTAAGTCAACTCCATCATTTTGAGCAAGCTCCTGCCAATGGCAAAAGATCCTGGTACCCCCCTGATCTCCTACAAAATCGATTATATAGAATTTGATCGAGCCTTATTAGATCTAGGAGCTTCCATAAACTTGATACCTACATCCCTACTAGACCATCTTGAGGAATCTGAGATTAAACTGATAGATGTGACTTTGCAATTAGCAGATCGATAGATCAAGTCACCTAAAGGAATTCTCGAGAATGTTCTGGTTCAAATAAGTGATTTCTACTTCCCTATGGATTTTATCGTGCTAGACATGGATACTCCTAAGAATATGAAAAATACACCGATTGTATTAGGAAGACCATTCCTAGCCACAGCTAGGGAGAACACAAATTGCAAAGATGTCCAGATCGAGTTAAAATTTGGGAGCAAAACATTAAAGATTGATGTCTTTAAGGCCCAGAAGGGAATTAACTGTGGGGCCATTGAACAAGTATGTGATATCAGTTCTGTGATTGAGGACCTGCTCATAGAGGAAAACCTAATTGTTTTTGATGAGTCCATTTTAATGGACTATTGTTACGTCTAAGTTAACTTTAATCTTACCTTTTAGGTTTGTTAATAACTACATTAAGTTATAGAATGTTTGCATGCATCATTATTTAAGTTTACATCTATTTTATAGCATTTTATAACTTAATATGTAATGATTTTATGTTTTTATGTTGCAGGAATAATATGGGGAAAGAACAAGGAGGGGTGGGTAAATTCCCCTTTCAAACAACCGACTCCATCTCTTCCTCATCCTCCGACCACCCTCAACACATCCCTCAACAAATGGAAACCGTCGCCGGCCAAAATTAGAAAAAGGATTTTGAAAATCCCTTGGGAGGCGGAAGAGAAGAAATATACAGGAGAGGCGAAGGGGATTGGAGGGAAGGAAGGAATCGTGCAACCATGCTAGCACTGTGCACTGCACGCCCTCCACCGCAAACACCCTACCAGCCTACACTCCGTCTGCCCTCACTGTAGCGCACCCACGCCCTCTGCAGGTGCAGGCACAGCCAAAACCCTCCAATGCCCTTCCAGCCTGCACTCCGTCTACCCCCACGCGCGCCCAGCACGTTGCAACAGTAGGCCACCCTCCACCTGCCCTTGCACGCCTGCAGGGCTGTGCCCACACTGCCTGCAAGCAGTTCTCCAACGCTTCCACCGCGCCGCACCCCTTCAGCACCCCTCTCCAGTGCCATCACCGCTGCAGGTGCCCCCCTCTAGCCAGGTGCCCGCAGGCGTAGCCCCCCTCCAGCGCCTTCTCGTGCCCACACACCAGCCTGTCCACCGCATGCACGCGCGCCCTTGCAACACCAACCAATGCCCGCAGGCGCCGAAGAAACCCATCACTGGCCGTTCATCTACAAGTGTAGCCACCTCCACGTGCCACGAAGCTTCTCTCCAACAACGCCATCGACTTTGCCTTGCCCTCACAAGGCCGCCCACACCTGCGGCAGACCTTCCCGCCGTCCATACGCACCTACGCGCAAGCCATCGCCGACAGCATCCAAGGCTCCGACCGGCCACCTCCGTCGACGCCACGACCACCAATGCGAAGCCTGCGTCCCAGACGATCTACTCCGAGCACAGCGCATTCAGCTGTGGGCCCTCCTCCTCGTGCGCGCCAAGGAGAGTAATGCTCTGTTTTGCAACAGTAAAAAGCCTATTAAAAATTACAAGTATTGCCATTGTCAAAGCTACTTTTTATTTATTTATCTTAATATTATATTACGGTGGAAGTGCATGAATGACCCTCAACTTTAATGGAATTGCATGCAGTCACATTAGATTCATCTCATGACTAAGCTAAATGTATCTTTGCTATGGGAATTAAGTTCTGATTTAGATAAATTTGATGACGCTTGTCAGTATTAAAGTAGCAATTCTGGTATTTCCGTAGTGGTGATTTTGCATGTGCACCCTCAAATTTTTGGTTTATTATCTAAATTGAGAATTTATGCTGGAAATGAGAATACTAATTAGCATGCACATCCGTTGAAATTCCCAATTACTTGATACATCATTACTCTTGTTTTATAGGTTAATTCCTCCCTGTGGAGACGACCTAACTATTCGTGGTTAGATTCTGAAATTTAAAATGTTTTGAAAAGCGATTTTCTACCACGCAATTAAATACGACACATCACTTTATGTTAAAGTTTTCATCGAAAATGAAGATCGCTTTATCAAATGGCACCATTGCCGGGGAGGAAACACGCCTATTCATTTTCTCAGGAATTTTATATTATTTTGATGCTATTTTAAAAGCTTTTTTGAATTATTGACATTGGTTCTCTTTGTGTAAACGATTCGAACGACAAACGCGACGGACACGCATGGCGGAGACAATCTTTTTGGTGGACCTTGACGCCACCTGGAGGCCAGCAACAGGAACACGTGGGCCTTGATCCCACGCACTTAGGCTTACAGAGAAGCCTATTTCTGATTTAGTCAGTAGTGCTTAGTTTAGATTTAGTTTAGACATTATAATTTAATTATTGTCTTTTGGACCCTTGTCAGGTATTTTTGGGAATGTGTTCCCCGTGCTTCTTTATTTCTTATCGCTCTTGTATGCGGGAGCGTATTTTCAGGAGCGTGTTCCCATTTATTTAGATTATAGGATTATTTGAACTGTTTGAACTGAATTTCGGTTAGTTAGTTAGATTAGGTCTGTTTGTTTATTATTATTAAAATATATATATATATATTCCAACTACCTGCTAGAAGCTGCATATCTATAGGACGACCATCTAGGACTGAATGAGTAGCATCTAGTTTATTTTTCCTGCATTGCATACATTCTTGCACGAAGAAAGCTGGAGTAAGGTATGTCATCTCTTGAGCATCAATTACCTATCATGCATATGCATTGAACCTAAATCTAAGACCACTAAAGTGCTTGAATCAAATTAATTCAGTGGTCACTTTAAAAATTGGGACTGCTAAGAGGTTGGACTTTAAAATCTGTGACTGAAAATTGTGTGTAAAAAGATCCTGTTTGTGAAATTTCAAAAATCAAAACACGATCGTATGTTTGCACACTTGAGACACTGTGCACCCCATACATAAGGTCACTAGATAAATTTCTACCTCTCCTCTTTTGCACCACAAGGGAAGTTAGTTGGAAATCAACAAGCCTATCCACCAAGTTACTTCGGTTCCTTGTGTGTGGGCTCGATTCGAGACTTGGATCCCTTGCGAGTAGGTTATAGGCACCAGCGAAGGTTGGTCTAGGAAGAGTAATTTTTTGCAAAACTTGTTTGGCCACCAACTGAACATTTAATTCTAAGACCCACAATCTACTAAAAACAAGATCCTACTGAATTTGCGTTTGCTTTGACAATAGAACTCTCAAGGAGGTTTCTGCTTGTATTCTAAATTCTTCTAAATCCTAAGAGAGTTAAAATTGTTTTGCTTAAAGAAATGGATTACCCTTCATCCTATCATTTAGATTATCAGAGTCAATACTTCCCATCTTTTAATTAGGATCCCATGCCCCAAGCATATCCATCCTTTGATGGGTAAATTGATAATTCATGGGATCATTCTTCTCCTGGGAGTACTAGCTTGATAACTCCTAATTTTGAGTAGAGCCTAGGAGTGGGATTTTCCAACCCTGAAATCCCCACTTCCATGCAAACACCCAACCCTCCCACCCTTCATGATTTTCCGTATCGAGGTTGGACCAATACCCCTAGGCAACCAGAGCTTGAAATTGACTATCCTCCCCAACCTGATAATAGTAGCCTCTCCTCTTTTATGATAGAAATGCAAAAACAACAAAAAGAAATGATGGAATCCATGGGAGAGATGTTGAGGAATAGTCAACAGTTAAATGAAGAAATAGACAACTTAGCTACACGCTTCCCAGTAATTCTGATCCCTACCCATACAACCCTGATCATGAAAATAATTCGGAGGAACCAAATTATAATAGGGATCCAATTTTATATAGCTATCACTTAGACTCTCCCAATGAGACATGGCCACTAGAGGAGAATGATCATAGTGATTATCCACCTGAGTTGTATTGGAGTCAAAGGCAAGGGAAGATGGTACCTCTTGAGGACCTTAACCCCAATGACAGTATTCTCTTTACCCCTACCAACCCGGGTCAAGGTTGTATTGTTCCTATCACTTCCCCTATTGGTTATTTGGTGGAATCTCATTCTACCCTTACTGAGCCTACTCCTGACCCTCCACTTAGGGAATCAACACCTACCATTCAGTATCCTGAGGATTTAAATGCACCTAATGAAGGTGACCCTAACGGAATGGAGGATGAATTAAATCAATTTTGGTCTCAGGGATATGAAGAGTCTAATTCAGAAAATGAGAATGCCCCAATAGAGGAACCTGGACTGAAAATCTGGAGTGAATCACAAGGGAATTATTTATTATTTGAGGATTTACCTCCAGAGGATAGAAATAATATGGTAAAATCCAGATTTCTCCCTTCTTTTGAGAGTCATCCTCCATCAAAACAGGAGTTGCTATCAGAGGAGGAAAAACAAAATAGTGAGAAGTCTATGGGAGACTCTTGGGGACAAAACACATCAATTGAGGATTTATACCCCGAGAAGAATAACGAATTCAGTGATATAGGCTTGCTCCAAAACATTAAGACTGATCCTCCTTTAAGAATAATTAAGGATACTGATCCAACTCCAAATGAATCACATATACACCCCGACAAAAATTTGAGTGAACCAAACAAATCCGAGGATGAGCTGAATGATAATGATTATGACATTTTGACCCTGCCATCAAAGAGTTGTAATTTGGAGTCTACCCTTGATTCAAATATGACTCCGATCATTAATGCTAGGCAGGGTAAGGTAAAGTTATGTACAACTGTTAGGGAGTATACACAATCTAAATCATTGTTGGAATTGGACTTGACACCGACTAAGCCCTCATTGGACTTAACCATTACCTTCCAACACTACAAACAACCCTTATATTCCCTAACAGATCCTTGGCTCAGATCTCTGCTCATGTACATTCTTTCTGGAGAACATATCAGGCCAATACATCCTCGAATAAAATGGCGAGTGTGGATTGATGCTTGTACTTTTACTTTCGCCATTCAAGGATTTGAACTAATAATGTCTATATCTTTTAAAACTCGTCCTGCTCTAGAGGATCCTTGTTACCCTCTACTTACTCCGTTTCGGGAGGTCCCTTTTCATATTCCGTTTATTATTCCTAGGCCTCCCAAGGTAGCCAACGACGTTCTTCGCTTTCATATCTTCTGGTAAGCATTTGGTATTACATTGCATCATCAGCTCGCCAACATCCGTGGCTACTTGTTTTCTAGGCCCGCACTATTACGCATATTTTTAGGGCCTAACCTTTTCTGTTTGGAACCAGACTTACAGGTTCCTTCTAAGTCTGGCTGCTGACAGAAAATGCAGCGCTTGTTGGGAGGCAACCCAGCGGTCGGAATAACACCATTATCAGGTGATTTCTTTCCTTTCTCCCCCTGTTTTAATTTTACAATGGGGACATTGTAGGATTTAGGCATGGGGGGTGCATTTGCATTTCAGGAAGTATTCATGCATTTAGGTTAGCATATATATATAAATAATAATAATAATTTCTCTTTTCTTGAGTTGAATGGGTTAGTTCCTAGCAGAATACCTTTGTCATTGGAGGTTTTTCTTCTTGAATTATTTCTTAAGTTTAGAATCCAATACATTTATTTCATGTGCACGTAGACTTGGTAATGGATCCTTGAGGAAAACCAATAATCATTTGTAGTCTACTAAACCCTTGCACAGGTGATAGGGAGTCAGGCATACTATCTTCTAGTAGATCCACCTCATATTTGTGAGATGAAAGTAGAGAGATTACTGGTGCGCTAAGTCTAGTACAAGGACTCTTAAGTTTTGGATAATTAGATGATGATACTTCAAAGTTAGGCATAGTTTTCGCTCTCTGTGCCTGTGTGCGTACTTTGTGTGAATTCCTAAGAGTCACCAAATAAGGCAGATACACAGAGATTGTGTCTTAATAAAGATATGACTATGGTAGATGGTTACGACCGTCTTTCATAGAGTCCTCGGCTGAAGGAGGGTAATAGTGTCAAAGGTCAGAAATACGCCTGTCCTATCCATTCCTTCCCGGTGCCGAGAATAGGCACTTCCACTAAATAAGTCACACAATATCCTCTTGACCATCATCATCCCTAATAATACCTCATAAATAAAAGTTTGTGTCGTATTATGTTGATTTATAAAAAAAGAGAGAGAGAGAGAAAAGAAAAGAAGAAAAAGAAGAAACAGTTATATTACAAATAAAAAATAAAAAAAAGGGAAGAAGAAGAAGAGAAAAAAAAGAAAAGAAAAGTCCAAGTTTATAATGTAACATTGTTTCTGAGGCAACAGAACACCTATCGTGTTCCACCAAATATGACCCATACCTACCTTTCAGTATTTCTAATCGCCTGAATATTGGTTGAGGACTCTAACTTAGTTGTAGAGTTATTAGGACTTTAATTGAAGTGTGGATGCATGTGAGGCCACCAAACAGTGAGTACAATTATCTGGCGAGATTTTGTGATCTCAGAAAGAAAAGAAAGAAAAGAGTGAGTGCCCAGGAACATCAAGAGAGCACAGTTGTTTAGCCTTTCTTCAAGTTAACTTGTCTAATAGTCTAGAAATCTAGAGTCTGTAGTACTAGACTACATGTAGCACCAGATGAGTGTGTGCCACCAAATACAAATCCATTCTACTCGATATCTCCTACCTAAGCCAAAAGCCAGGGTCAAATTACAGATTATCTTCTTTTTCCCTGAGGGAAGTAGTTGCCTATTCCGGCAGAAATATTTACCAAGGGTAAAGTACGAACTCACAATGCGAATCGACTTTTCACGTGGATCTGTTACTTAGGCTATCATCACTTCACATTTGTCTGGATCTCTAAAGTTTTGAAATAAGAAAAGAAGAAATCTTTTGATTACTTCTATTATTTTTGATTTTTGCTAGGGACTATCAAATCTTAGGCATGGGGGTATTTGATGAGTCTATTTTAATGGACTATTGTTACACCTAAGTTAACTTTAATCTTACCTTTTATGTTTGTTAAAAACTACATTAAGTTATAGAATGTTTGCATGCATCATTATTTAAGTTTACATCTATTTTATAGCATTCTATAACTTAATATGTAATGATTTTATGTTTTTGTGTTGCAGGAATAATATTGGGAAAGAACAAGGAGGGGAGGGTAAATTCCCCTTTCAAACAACCGACTTCATCTCTTCCTCATCCTCCGACCACCCTCAACACATCCCTCAACAAATGGAAACCGTCACCGGCCAAAACTAGAAAAAGCATTTTGAAAATCCCTTGGGAGGCGGAAGAGAAGAAATATAGAGGAGAGGCGAAGGGGATTGGAGGGAAGGAAGGAACCGTGCAACCATGCTTGTACTGTGCACTACGCGCCCTCCACCGCAAACACCCTACCAGCCTGTACTCCGTTTACCCTCACTGTAGCGCACCTGCACCCCCTGCAGGCGCAGGCACAGCCAGAACCCTCCAATGCCCTTCCAGCCTGCACTCCGTCTACCCTCGCATGCGCCCAGCGCGCTGCAGCAGCAGGCCACCCTCCACCTGCCCTTACACGCCCGTAGGGCTGCTCCCACACTACCTGCAGGTAGTTCTCCAATGCTTCCACCGCGCCACACCCCTTCAGCACCCCTCTCCAGCGCCATCACCACTGCAAGCACCCCCCTCTAGCCAGGTGCCCGCAGGCGCAACCCCCCTCTAGTGCCTTCGCGTGCCTACACGCCAGCCTATCCACCACGCGCACGTGCGCCCCTACAACACCAACCAACGCCCGCAGGCACCGCGCCCTTGCAGCCACGCGCAGCGTGCACAGTGCAAGCGCGCAACCTCGCAACGTGCACAGCCGTACGCGCAGCGTGCCTCACACCACACTGTTCATCTTCTTCCCCGAAGAAACCCATCACCGACCGTCCATCTCCAAGTGCAGCCACCTCCATGCACCACGAAGCTTCGCTCCAACAGTGCCATCGACTTTGCCTTGCCCTCACAAGGCTGCCCACACCCACGGCAGACCTTCCTGATAACACTGCATAAGGGGGTGATAATTATGTTAAATAGGGCCCATCTTAAGAATAAAAGGCACAACATAAGTAGAATGGGAGCATTGCATGCATCATGTACCAAGATTATTTATAAAACTGTATTAATGGCCATTTGTGTAAGCACTTGTCAAAGCAGGCCTCAGGTGAGCAATCAGACTGCACAGATGGATTCATAATGACGAACGGAGTCCAATGGACTCAAGATCGGCCAAATTCGACATCCGAAGCTCCTACAATGGGCCCAAGAAGTTCTGACCGTTGATCTGGTGTTCAACAGCCCTCATTGCGCCACGTCACCCCCGCTCCACCGCTCGCCACTTCAACCATCAGCTAAGATCAAATCTCGGCCGTTGATCTTTGATCGGACGGTCGAGAACCGCGTGGTCGCCGCGACAAAGCGCGGGCATGGCGCAATGGTTAGCGCGCACGCCCGCACGCATGCGACGTGGGTTCGAGCCGCGCAGTGCGCAAAATGAAGAGGAAGGAAGCGCGTGGCAAAATTGGGCTGCCCGATCAACAGCAGGCGGCCGAGATCGCGAGAGCCCACGCGCACGCGCACGCCGGGCGACAATGCCCGTGCCCACGTGCGCCCGAGGCACGATCCAAGCGCATCCAAGGAGAGATCTCAGCCATCTGATCTTCGATCGGATGGCTCTCACACAACAGCCACGGATTGAGCGCGAAGAAGAACGGCACGGGCAGTTGACAGGTGGGCTGGTGGGCTTCACCGACGCTTTTGGAGTGGTTTTAGCGACGTCTCGGACGTCGCTAAAGCCCCTTCTTTTAGAAAGCCCTTAACCATATTTAAACCCCCTCCAACCACTCATTCAAGGCATTCACTTCCCTTGCAACTATTCCACCCCTCTCTTAGCTAGCTTTAGGCCCTCTTGTAATCGCTAGAGACGACGAACCGCCGACGAAGCCTCCTCCACTGCCGTGGCTACCTCGTCGCTCTCCCTCCTCTCTCTCTCTCCCCCTCTCTTTTAAGCTTTCCATTACTTTTGTTTGAGCATGTATTTAATGTTGTAAGCTATGAACTAAAAGTGCATGATTAATGAAGTTATTTTCTGTTCAGTTGTTTACTTTAATTCCTGTTTAAGTTACATGATCAAGCAAGAAACACTCTAACCCTAATCTCTCTCTCTATCTCTCTCTTGCTTTTCAAACCGCACCTCCGCAAGGAAAACTCCACGCTTTCCGTGACAACAAGTGATAAGAAAAATTCGATTTTCACGCCTCCCTGAGACCGACACTCGGACTCACCTCCATTTATTTACTTTAAAATCGGCTTTGCAAGTGCGACTATAACGACACTTCTTAACACACACGCACAAGCGCACATCAGTTTTTGGTGCCGTTATTGGGGAGGCAACGGATTTGTTTTGTCACCTCCATTCCACATTCATTCTCACATCGTCTAATTGCCCTATTTTCCTTTTTACTTGATGGTTGCAGGAATTCGGTGAGTGGACAGCAAAGCGACGCATCCCACGACGGTAACAAGGGAGTAGATGCAACAAGGATCGATAGTGAGTAATTCTTCTCTCATGATTGTTTGCTTGGGTGAAAAAACTTAAAAAATTATAAAAATTGAAAAAAATTGGCGTGGTGTATGATTGCTTGACCCACATCCTTAACACATCACCCCACAAAAAAATGTGCACTCTAACATCCGGAATAAATTCTTGGAGTGTTCTTTTCTTTTTCTTTTGAGTGGTGTTTGCGAAGCCACCGTGAGTTGACCTGGGCCGCACCACTCAACCCTAAAACCGACTCATCTAATAGAAGCTGCATGATCATTAGAATGAGTACATTAGGGTTTTAGAGCCTCTACAGAATAAAAGGAAATCTACTTTCACCGAATTGTGTGCAGAACTTGACGTGCCCACTGAAACTTATTTCAAAACATTAAGACACGTCAACCCTAAAAAGTACTAAAGTAAGGATAAAACACTAAAAGACACCACATCTTAAAAATCCTTGCTTGAAAACCATGTTTTGACATAAGCACACATCTTGAAAGTGGAAAATTAAGAGGCACCACCCCAATCAACGCCTCATCACATAACCCTAGCATAAGCACTATCCTAGCCCTTTAAAACTGAGTAGACGTGCCCTAGGCAGGATTGAGTTAAGTCTCGAAAGGCGAGGTTTTGTTTGCTAGGCACTTGGCTTTCATTCCCTTGGTAGAATTTGGTGACTAGGCTGTAGAGCAGTGTCAAACGACCACGGTTGTGGGGTCTACGGAACCGGAGGTGCAAGCCAAAGGAAGAACCTTCCCTGCAATCCCCTCGTAATCAACCTGGCCAGATTAGCCTTGGGAAGGGGAGTCCAGTGCTTACGGACTTAATCACCCTTTGTGAGATTTCTAGGTTTCCTAAGGAATACACCATAAGGACTAGGCTTGTGTGCTTGATTGAAACACATTTCTCGCACCTGTCGCCCTCCGCATCCCCTCCTAATCTTCTCTAGTGTATGCACGAGAGACGCTCACTGCATCTCGAGTTGTGTGTTTTGGGGTAGGAATCTAGGCGATGTAATTCTGTTGGAAACATGGTTGAACCTAGGGTAGATGAGGTTGAGGATCAACCCCCACCAGATGCTATGGCCATCATCCAAGCCCAAATTAATGCTAACCACTGGCTTCAGCAACAACAAATCCACACCATCATGCAAGCCATACAACGGTTACAGAACCCACAAGAACAACCACCACCACCTTTCCAAGACATACCAGGGCAACCACCACTTGATATACCACCATTTCAGGATTAGCCGAGGCCCCTCCGCAATTTCTATAATCCCTCTGCTATTAGAGTCGAGCCACACCTTAGGATCCCCGAAGGGGGAGATGATTTTGAGCTGAAACCGAATGTCTTAAGTCTGATCTAGAACCACTTTCATGGAAGCTCAAATAAGGACCCCTTCCAGCATCTAGAGGATCTCGACCGCATAGCACAAACTATGAAACCTAGGAACATTAGCCTTGACATTATTCTAATCAAGATGTTTCCCTTCTCATTAAGAGATAAGGCTTCTCATTGGCTTAGAACCCTAGGTAGACCCATCACCACCTGGGAAGAACTGAGGCATGCATTTTTAAAGAAATTCTTCCCCATAGGAAAGACCAATGCCCTCAGAAGAGCTATCACTACCTTTACACTCCAGGGTGGGGAACAATTTCATGAGGTGTGGGAAAGATTTAATGAACTCTTGAGGAAATGCCCACACCACGAAGTGCCAAGGTGGCAATTGGCCCAAATTTTCTACCACGGTCTGGACAGCAACCTACGGAACTTCGTCGATGCCTCATGTTGGGGGAACTTCCTCAACAAAGATGAGGAGAGCGCGTTTGAGCTCTTTGAGTCTATGAGTGAGAATTCACTCAACAATGCCTCTATGACCCAGTTCAATAGGTCCAATCAACCCCGTGGTGGGATTTATGAGGTACAAGCAAATTCTAGAATGGTTGACATGGTCATCATTGCCAAGAAATTGGATCGAGTGGAATTGGTGGACAAAAAGATTGATGAGCTACTGAACCAGACTAGGAACCCCTTACAGGCTTTATCCCTAGCAAAGGGAGCGCATAATGTTGACCTGGTTCAGCCCTTTACCCAACTGAACCTGGAACAACCCCTAACCACATTCCAGGGAGGGACCTTTGCTCCCTCAACCCTTGATTACTCCCTTCCCTCCTCATCAACGTTGGCTATCCTACAAGATGTGCAAGCTGTCCAAGGTTGTGCGAAACCTGACCCTTTCTCCAACACTTACAACACTGGCTGGCGTAACCACCCCAACTTTGGTTGGACAAACCAGAAACCACCGCAATTCCAGAACCAGCCCAGGCCAAACCAGTAGCCACACTTGCCCCCTATCAGCAAGGACCACCAGTTAGACCCCAATATAATCAGAATAGGGTGGCCCCTCCCCCACAAAACCAAATGGATACCCTAATAAAGATGATGGCTGACATGAACCAGAAACATCAGGAGGAAATGGCCTTGGTAAAGGGACAGTTAAGCCAACTCTTGGACTGTAAACAACAAGGATCCCTACCTTCCCAACCACAACCAAACCCGTGAAACATAATTAACAGAGGCCCCAATTCACAAGGGTTCCAAAGCAACCCCAGGTAGGCTCACATGGTCCAGCCAGCCCCACAAACACCTCCTGGGTTTGGTGCTTCTTCATCCTCGTCTTCTCAAGGATCAACCCATGGCCCCAATGCCTCTGTGAATGCGGTGACCTTGAGAAGCGGCACCAAAACCCAGGATCCCAAATGGCCGACTCTCCCCGAGACTTCACCTGCTTAAATACCCGACTCAGAAGAGGCACCAAGGACCCAGAAATAGAACCTATCCACATTTAGACACCCTACCTTGAGGCCTTGGAAACAATCAAGAAAAAGAAGAATGTTGTGGAAACTGATGAGCTGTTGGAAATCTTTAAGCAAGTACAGATTAATATTCCGCTCCTTAAAGCCATCAAACACATCCCTGCTTATGCCAAGTTTTTAAAGGATGCCTGTACACCCAAGCGTAAGCCGTGACCTCAAGCACCTAGGAAGGTTGTGCTCTCTGAACAAGTAAGTTCCGTAATATCAAGCAACCTTCCACTAAAGCAAACTGACCCAGGAGAGCCCCTGATTTCCTGCAATATCGGGGACATGACGTTTGATAAAGCGCTCCTGGACTTAGGTGCTTCTATCAATCTGATTCCAACAACCCTGTACCACCAATTTGGTTTTGGAGAGCTGACACCAACCCCATCCAGCTGGCTGATAGATCAGTGAAAACCCCGAAGGGGGTTGTCGAGGACGTGATTGTACGGGTCAAGGACTTCTATTTCCCAGTCGACTTTTTGGTGCTCGACATGGAAGTCCCTGAAAAATTACAGAATGCACCCATAATCTTAGGCAGACCTTTCTTAGCTACGGCTAAGGCAAACATTGATTGTGACATGGGATGTATGGAAATCGCCTTCGGGGACAGGAAAATGCAATTGGATATCTTCCGGGCAACAAAGTCTTTTGATTGTGATTACGTTGAAGAACATGATCCCATGGAAACTCTGATCGAGGAATGCCTCACCCTCAGTTTTGTATCAGACCACCAAACCCGTAATGACTGTTCTAACCCGTCACCATCAATACCCGTGGACCTCTGTAAGGCTGAGTACCATCACACAACACCATTTGAGGAGATTGATGTTGATCAACTCCTGCCCTTTCCCTTCCCATCGACTGTGGTTCCACCCGCACCTGAACTTAAGCCATTGCCCGAGAATCTCAAGTATGTCTTCTTGGGACCTGACCAGACCTTCCTAGTGATTATTAATTCTCATCTAACCAAGGATCAGGAACTCAGATTGACTGTGACCCTTTCAGAACATCGGGCCGCCATTGGTTGGACCATTTCTGACTTAAGAGGAATTAGCCCCACCTATTGCACCCCTAAGATTTACCTGGAAGATAGGGCATGACCTTCCCGCCAGATGCAGAGGCATTTAAACCCAAACATGAGGGAGGTCGTTAAGAAAGAAATTATCAAGTGGCTCGATGCCGACATCATCTACCCTTTCTCTGATAGCCCCTGGGTGAGCCCCACTCAAGTGGTTCCCAAGAAAGCTGGGCTCACCGTTGTCACTAATGATCATGGCGAATCCATCCCCACCCGCACCACCACAGCATGGTGGGTGTGTATTGATTATAGGAAGCTCAATGAAGCCACTAAAAAGGATCATTTTCCCTTGCCATTCATTGACCAAATCCTTGAAAGATTGGCAGGGAAGAAGTATTTTTGCTTCCTAGATGGATATTCAAGATATAACCAAGTCGCAATTGCTCCGGAAGATCAGGAAAAGACCACATTCACTTGCCCGTATGGCACGTTTGCATTCCGTCGAATGCCGTTCGGGTTATGCAACGCACCTGCGACCTTCCAGTGTTGTATGCTAGCCATTTTTTCAGAAATGGTGGGTGAATACTTATAGGTCTTTATGGATGATTTGTCAGTATTCGAGAATTCATTTGACCATTGTCTGAGCAACTTGGAGAAAATCCTGAAACGATGTACCGAGGTTAATCTGGTGTTAAGTTGGGAAAAGAGCCATTTTATGGTTCAAGAAGGAATTATCCTCGATCACATCATATCACATAGGGGCATCGAGGTAGATCGGGCTAAGGTTGATTTGATTTCCAAACTTCCTCCACCTAGCTTGGTTTAACAGATTCGCTCATTCCTAGGACATGTTGGCTTCTACCGAAGGTTCATTAAAGACTTTTCCAAGCTTTCCAAACTCTTGACCGACCTTCTAGCCAACAACGCCATATTCCACATGTCTTCTGATTGCATCCAGGCCTATCACACCCTCCGGGACTTAGTCTCCACCGCACTTATACTTCAACCCCCAGACTAGTCCTAGGACTTTGAGATTATGTGTGATGCATCAAATTTTGCCATAGGCACTGTCCTGGGACAAAGGCAAGATAAGAAGCCCGTGGTGATCTACTACACGAGCAAAACGTTGGACGAGGCCCAACGAAATTATACGATCATAGAGAAAGAGCTGCTCGTTGTAGTCTTTGGACTTGAAAAGTTCCGATTGTACTTGCTGGGATCCCATGTGATGATTTACACTGACCATTCAGCCATCCGGCACCTGTTGGCCAAGAAGGATGCAAAGCCCAGGCTCATCAGATGGATCCTGCTTTTGCAGGAATTTGACCTGGAAATCCGAGACAAGGCCGAATCAAAAAATGTGGTGGCTGACCACTTGTCTAGACTTCATCCAGACCACATTGAACCCTCCCTACCTCTATCTGACGCCTTCCCTGATGAACACATTTTGGCTGTGCAAGACAAGAGAATGCCATGGTATGATGATTATGTCAACTACCTGGTTGTAGGACAAACCCCGCACAGCTGGTCTAGACAGCAATGGGACAGGTTCTTGGCTGAGGCCAAGCACTATTTCTGGGATGATCCCATGCTGTTTTGCCTCTGTGCTGACCAGATCATCAGGAGGTGTATCCCCAAAGACGAAGTTCAGAGTGTTCTTTCCTTCTGTCATGACCAGGCTTGTGGCGGCCACTTCTCTAGAAAGAAAACGGCTACAAAGGTTCTGCAATCTGGATTTTCCTCGTTGTCCCTATTTAAGGATGCACACAACTTTGCCATGACTTGCTCACACTGCCAAACGCTGGGGACCATTTTGATTGTCGAAATCTTCGACGTTTGGGGTATCGATTTTATGGGCCCCTTTCCACCATCCAACGGCTTCGAGTACATCCTAGTCTCAGTCGACTATGTTTCTAAATGGATTGAAGTCGTCGCCACCCGCCGATGCGATCACAGGACTATCATGGACTTTGTTAAGAAGAACATCTTTTCCCGGTTTGGAATACCCAAGGCCATGATCAGTGATGGTGGAAGCTATTTTATTCATTCCCAATTTCGTGCCCTACTTAGAAAATATGGGGTGAACCACCGCATTGCTACCCCGTATCATCCACAAACAAACAAGCAGACCGAGGTCTCAAATAGACAAATCAAGAACATTTTACAGAAGACTGTGAGACCTGACTAGAAAGACTGGTCCACACAACTTGATGATGCCCTGTGGGCATACAGGACCGCTTTCAAGACCCCGATAGGCATGTCGCCTTATCGCCTGGTCTTTGGCAAAGCCTACCATCTTCCTGTCGAATTGGAACACCGGGCTTACTGGGCTGTCAAGCAATGTAATATGGATCCCCAGTTAACCGGTGCGCAGAGGACGCTCCAATTATCTGAGCTCGAAGAAATTCATCGAGACGCTTTTGAAAACAGTCGACTATATAGGGAGAAAATGAAAGCCATCCACAACCGACTCATTCATAGAAAAACCTTTGAGCCTAACTAGCAAGTCTGGCTATTTGACCCCCACCTAAAACTCTTCCCAGGGAAACTCAGGTCCAAATGGACAGGACCATTTCGGGTGTTGAGCCCTACTCTAATGGGGCTATTGAAATCGTTGATCCTAACACCGGGCACACTTTTACAGTTAATGGCCAAAGATTGAAGCTTTTCCTGGCCCAGGTTCCGCCAAAGGAGAGTGTCACCCTCGTTGAGGGATGACACGAAGCACCGCCCAGCTGGAGGTGTTAAACTCAGCGCTTCCTGGGAGGCAACCCAGAGGATTCAGACTGATCCGGTATTTTACATCACTCAGGTACTACCTTTTTGAACCCTTATGATTCCATGTACTTGCCAATGAGGACATTGTCCAACTTAAGCATGGGGGGGTGGTAAATTGCATAATCCTGAGCTCATTTAATCAGTCTGAATAAAAAAAAAATTAAATTTAGGAAGAAAACTTAGGCATTAGAAACTTATCAATAGTGGGAAATAATACAAAAAGAACTTAAACACTTAGACTTTTCAGGCCTTCAGGCTTAATCTGCTCTGGTGTCCATTAAAATATGGATTTAGCTTTGAATCCTTGCAACCTCAAGCTATTCTAATCCACCTACTAAATAAGGTGATAAGTATACGACTTATCAACTCACCCTCTAACTCAGAAAAACTTTGAGTCTAAGCATCTGCACACATTTTTGCACAGACTCACTTCTCGGAGATTTTGACAGAAATTGGGTAGCTAATGACTCTCTAGGGTGGTATGGCTGGCAAGTTGTCGTGGGTAACAGCCCATTGGCAGGTTGTCCAGAACCCAGCCACGAGACCATTTCTTCTTCATTGCCTCTAGGTATATTTGAGATCAGGGAAGCCACCTACGAAAAAAAAAAAGAGAAGAAAAGAAAATAAACCACACTTCACCGCACGAGTATGGCTGGCAAGTGATCGTGGGTAACAGCCCATTGGTCGGTTGTCCAGAGCCCAGCTCAATAACTGCACAAAAAGAACCAAAAACACTTAAGGAAGAAGAGGGGAAGTAGTACAAGCAGGGGAGATATACACTGGAAAAATTCTTGTGTTGACCCCAATTAAAATAAACGTAGGGAGAAAGCTACCAATAGAACAAATACACCTTCAGACAAATATATTTCCTCTTCCGGTCACCTAGGGGCATAGAAACCTGAAGTCTATCTGAAATACCGTTAAGTGAGTCTATCACAATCTTCACACCAAGATGCTTAGCACTTAGGGTTTTGACCGAGTTTTGGGTGGGTTACGTAGCCGTAAAAAGTTACCAACCCACACTGAATTCCGAAAAAATTCTAAAAATATATATATACATATACATATGTATAGTTATATACATTAAAGCAAGGATTCGGGCAATTCGTATTTTGGCAGACACACAGGCACTGCTTAGTCTTTGTAGATTAAGATCTTGGTATATTTCCTCCTATTGATAAGTAACGAAGTGTCTAAGCAATTACTTCTTAAATTCTGAAAAAAAAATAAAAACTAGAATAAACCTTGCTAGGGACTAGCAAGAAGTAAGCATGGGGGCATGATAACACTACACAAGGGGGTGATAATTATGTTAAATAGGGCCCATCTTAAGAATAAAAGGCACAACATAAGTAGAATGGGAGCATTGCATGCATCATGTACCAAGATTGCTTATAAAACTGTATTAATGGCCATTTGTGTAAGCACTTGTCAAAGCAGGACTCAGATAAGCAATCAGACTGCACGGATGGATTCAGAATGACGAACGGAGTCCAATGACCTCAAGATCGGCCAAATCCGACATCCGAAGCTCTACAATGGGCCCAAGAAGTTCTGACCGTTGATCTGGTGATCAACGGCCCTCATTGGGCCACGTCACCCCCACTCCACCGCTCGCCACTTCAACCATCAGCTAAGATCAAATCTCGGCCGTCGATCTTCGATCGGACGGCCAAGAACCACGTGGTAGCTGGGGCAAAGAGCGGGCGTAGCGCAACGATTAGCGAGCACGCCCACACGCACGTGACGTGGGTTCGAGCTGCGTGGTGCGCAAATTGAAGACGAAGGAAGCGCGTGGCGAAATTGGGCCGCCCAATCAGTAGCAGGTGGCCGAGATCGCTCCACGCGGCGTGCCAACAGATCGCGAGCACCTACGCCGGGCGACGACGCCCGCGCCCACGTGCGCCCGAGGCGCGATCCATGCGCATCCAAGGAGAGATCTCAACCGTCCGATCTTCGATCGGACGGCTCCCACGCAGTAGCCGCGGATTGAGCACGAAGAAGAACGGCGCAGGCGGTTGACCGGCGGGCTAAAGGGCTTCACCGACGATTTTGGAGTGGTTTTAGCGACGTCCCAGACGTCGCTGAAGCCCCTTCTTCTTTTAGAAAGCCCTTAACCCTATTTAAACCCCCTCCAACCACTCATTCAAGGCATTCACTTCCCTTCCAACTACTCCACCCCTCTCTTAGCTATCTTTAGGCCCTCTTGTAATCGTCGGAGACGACGAGCCGCCGACGAAGCCTCCTCCACCGTCGTGGCTGCCTCGTCGCTCTCCCTCCTCTCTCTCTCTCCCTCTCTTTTAAGCTTTCCATTACTTTTGTTTGAGCATGTATTTAATGCTGTAAGCTATGAACTAAAAGTGCATGATTAATAAAGTTATTTTCCATTCAGTTGTTTACTTTAATTTCTATTTAAGTTACATGATCAAGTAAGAAACACTCTAACCCTAATCTCTCTCTCGCTTTTCAAACCGCACCTCTGCAAGCAAAACTCGACGCTTTCCGTAACAACAAGTGATAAGAAAAATCCGATTTTCACGCCTCCCTGAGATCGACACTCGGACTCACCTCCTTTTATTTACTTTAAAATCGGCGTTGCAAGTGTGACTATAACGACACTTCTTAACACACGCGCACAAGCGCACGTCACTTCCCGCCGTCCATACGCACCTGCATGCAAGCCACCACCGACAGCATCCAAGGCTCCGACCGGCCACCTCCGTCGACCCCACGACCACCAATGCGAAGCCCGCGTCCCGACCGATCTACTCCGAGCACAGCGCATTCAGCCGTGGGCCCTCTTCCTCGTGCGCGCCAAGGAGAGTAATGCTCTATTTTGCAACAGTAAAAATCCTATTAAGAATTACAAGTATTGCCATTGTCAAAGATACTTTTTATTTATTTATCTTAATATTATATTACGGTGGAAGTGCATGAATGACCCTCAACTTTAATGGAATTGCATGCAGTCACATTAGATTCATCTCATGACTAAGCTAAATGTATCTTTGCTATGGGAATTAAGTTCTGATTTAGATAAATTTGATGACGCTTGGCAGTATTAAAGTAGCAATTCTGGTATTTCCATAGTGGTGATTTTGCATGTGCACCCTCAGATTTTTGGTTAATTATCTAAATTGAGAATTTATGCTGGAAATGAGAATACTAATTAGCATGCACATCCGTTGAAATTCCCGATTACTTGATACATCATTACTCTTGTTTTATAGGTTAATTCCTCCCTGTGGAGACGACCTAACTATTCGTGGTTAGATTCTGAAATTTAAAATGTTTTGAAAAGCGATTTTCTACCACGCGATTAAATACGACATATCATTTTATGTTAAAGTTTTCAACGAAAACGAAGATCGCTTTATCAGTTTCCGATCCTCAACCACAAAAAAATCATGACCCACAACTAGAGGAGCCTAAACCTGACCCAGATACACCTACAACTCCTACCTTTTTTCTTAAGCCCCACCTCGAACCTCCTGCTGCTATTGATAATCTTATTATGGAGTTGAAACCCCTCGTAGATCATTTCAAATCCGTCTTTTTGGGTTCAAACCACACATTTCCTGTGATCGTCAATTCTTGACTCACACCTAACCAGGAAACAAAACTGATTTCTGTCCTCCAGTAGCATCAAGAACCATTGGATGGACTCTTGATGATCTGACTGGCATCAGTCCCTCATATTGTACACATCATATTTATACTAAGGAGGGATCACGACCATCCCATGAGATGTAGAGGAGACTCAATCCTAATCTATAGGAGATCCTAAAGAAAGAGATTATCAAGTGGTTAGATACAAGGATCATCTATCCTATCTCGAACAACTGCTGGGTGAGCCCAATTCAGGTTGTGCCTAAGAAGGCTAGGCTCACCATTATCACAACTGAATCTGGGGAAACCATCCCGACCTGTATCACAAACTCATGGAGAGTCTTCATTGATTATAGAAGACTAAATGCCTCCATGAAGAAAGACCATTTCCCTCTACCATTTATTGATCAAATTCTCAAAAAGATAGTGGGAAATCGATTTTTCTATTTTTTGGATGGGTACTCCAGATACAGTCAGGTGGCAATTCATCCAGAGGATCAGAAAAAGACTACCTTCACCTACTCCTACGGTACGTACGTGTTCCGTAGGATGCCATTTGAGCTATGTAATGCACCTGCTACTTTTCAGCGGTGCATGCTGGCCATATTTTTCGATATGGTAGGTGAGTACCTTGAAGTCTTCATGGATGATTTCTAGGTATTCGGTGAATCTTTTGATGATTGCCTCCTACATCTAGTCCAAATCCTTAGGAGGTGCATTGATGTGAACCTAGTTCTTTCCTGGGAAAAGAGCCACTTCATGGTTCCTGAGGGTATAGTCCTAGAGCATCTTATCTCTGAGAAAGGCATCCAAATCAACCTAGCTAAGGAAAATTTGATTTCCAAACTACCAGTGCCTAACTCAATCAAGGACATCAGATCTTTCCTCGGGCATGTTGGATTTTACCATCGATTCATACTCGATTTCTCCAAGATTGTGCATCCCTTAACAAATCTTTGATCGAAAGACACTCAGTTCGAGATAACAAGTGAGTGCATTCACACATTTAAGAACCTGCATGACCGAGTTACCCAAGCACCCATCCTGCAATCTCATGACTGGTCTCAACCTTTAGAGATCATGTGCAATGAGTCTGACTACATAGCGGGAGAGGTGCTGGGGCAAAAAATCGATGGGAAACATGTGGTCATCTACTACGCCAACAAGACACTTGACGAGGATCAATGTAACTATACAGTTACAGAGAAAGAACTGTTGGCCATAGTATTTGGCCTGGAAAAATTTAGATCACACCTCTTGGGTTCCCATGTCATCATATGCTCGAATCACATTGCAGTGAGGCACTTACTAAGAAGGATGCAACGCCTCAACTAATCCAATGGATTTACTGTTGCAAGAATTTGATCTTGAGATTCGCGATAAGGCGGGAAAGAAGAATGTGGTAGCTAACCACTTGTCTCACCTTCCTTCTATTATCAACCCTTCCAGACCCATCACAAAGCATTTTCCTGATGAGCACCTCCTGACTATTGATACAGGACTTCCCTGGTATGCTGACATGGTGAACTATTTGGCATCCCACCAGATCCTGTCTGATTGGCCAAAGGCCAAGAAGGACAAGTTACTTTTCGATGCCAAGTACAACATTTGGGAAGATCCATACCTTTTCTGCATTGGTGCTGATCAAATCATCAGATGATGTGTTTTGGAAGCGAAAATCTAGGACATCTTGTCCTTCTGCCATGACCAGGCATGTGGCGGGCACTTCTCCGGACATAAAACCGCAGCAAAAGTCCTATAGTGTGGCTTTTACTGGCCCACGATTTTCAAGGACTCACATGATTGCTGTAAGGCATGCAAGCACTACCAGACCTTGTGCAACATGAGCCACCGTGATATGAAGCCTCTACAACCAATTCTCATGTGCAAAATCTTTGATATCTGAGGGATTGATTTCATGGGCCCCTTCCCTAAATCCAATGGCTTTGAGTATATTCTCCTCGTTGTGGACTATGTGTCTAAATGGATCAAATCCATCCTGACCTGAACAAATGATCATAAAATCATAATCAAGTTCATTCATCAGCACATCTTTTCCCAGTTCGACGTTCCACGTGCTATCATTTCTGATGGAGGGACCCATTTCACAAATGCATAGTTCTGATCCCTGATGACAAAGTATGGGGTGTCACACCAAATCTTGACTCCTTATCACCCCTAGACTAATGGATTGGCTGAATTATCAAACAGGGAGGTCAAGAAAATCCTTCAGGTTACTGTTCGGCCTGGTAGGAAGGAATGGTCGGCCCGCCTTCTAAATGCTTTATGGGCTTATAGGACAGTCCTAATCTTAGGAAGACAAAAAGGAAACAATCAATTAGGAATCATGATGAGAAGCTCATCATGGTCTCTAATTACCCCTAATTAACCAATCTTCCTAGTTAATTAGCTAGAAATATGTAAATATATGGGTTAATTATTAAATAAGGGATAAATAGTAAAGGACCTTAAAATAGGTTAAAAATGTTATATTATCATCCAATTAGTATTATTAATAATTTAATTAATAATTGGACTCGAAATAATATCAGTAATTCATTTAATTAATGTGTTAATTAACTTAAGTACAATTTATACAAAGTATGTAATAACTTAACATTACTTAATTAAATAAATTAATTTAAAAAGGTCAAAAATGTAAATTCAAGGTCTAAATATAATAATTGTCTTATTTATAATCATATATAAAAAGTTGAAAAAGATTTAAATTAAAATAAACCTTGAAAACCTGAGTTTACATTTTAGTCCTTATATTTTATTTCAGTCGGGTCCTTATTCTTCATTCAGGTCCTCAACTTTCATTACGATTATATCCCTGAAACTTCTTCTTCTTTCCTTCTTCAGCCTTCTGGACAGCTGACGACAGGAGGTGCGTCCACCGGCTGATCACCGCACATCCGACGTCATTCCTTCTTCAAGCTCCTGGAGCTTGTGCTCACCATCTCCTTTTCATCCACCGGTCTGGATGAAGCTGAAATCCCATTTTAAGGTTGGAGATAACCTCACCGGCATTGGAGAAGACGCCGGTGGTTACTCCACTCCTATCCTTTTATCTATCCAGATTCAACCTCCATCTCAGTCGCTGCTACCTATAAATACCCCTCTGCACCCTTGATTTTCACCAAGTTAGCTCCCTTCCCTCTTCTTCATTGAGCTAATTGATAGGCTATTCTCTCTAAACTCCGGCAACCTTCCTCCGCTTCATCCATCTTCCTCCATCCATCTTCAATCACTCTGGATCTCTGCCGAAGTCAGCCAAGTCTCCTGACACAGTCCTGACTAGGAGCTCCTCTGCTTCACCTCACAAACGCTCGCCAGACTTCTTTTGTCAACCTTCTGATTTCTTCCTCCATTATGAACCATCGACAGAGATCTCCTACCCCCTTCATCCAAGTAACAGTAGGTTAGGTAAGTAGACTAGTTAGGATAGTTAGTTGGTAGATTAGGTAACTGTAATGCTAGTTTTGCATTCGTCTTCCTCAACTCCGGCGAGCTCCTTGAGCTTTTCAGGAGCAATTTCTCATCTTTTTAAGTCACTGTTCACCTTCTTAAACCTTTCATGAACATTTCTATCATCCTTAATTACTAAATTGATCATCTATTCGCTTAAACTACTTCCACCTCCACCAATTGCTCCTGCTGTCCATGGCAATAGTGGTTGAGATCATTTCACCTCCACTGGGGTCCTCCACCACTTATCCAACACCTAAGGGCCCTAATCCTCTATCTAATTTAAGTAATTACCCTCTATAACTTAAACGCCCAATTTAATTTAAACTCCTGAGCTCGTTGTCAATGGAGGCTCAGGAGGACCTCAAATCAATAATTATTCACATATAAACCATCACAAATATCTTTTGGCTTGTTTTCTCCACTCAATTGGGTGGGAAAACAAGTCCTAAGCCTAATCAAATTTAAATCTTATCTACTGTGAATTCACTGTTTAATCTTCACTTTAATGAATAATTGACGAAATTAATGTGTTCCTGAGGTTCCTTGTGACCTCAGGAAGCTTTTTGAATCATTAATGGCACAATTTCAAAACATCTGTATATATTTGCCTTTTTCTGAACTCATCAGAGCTCCAGTGAGCTCCAACGAGTCAAACAAGCTCTTCAGCCTGTAGAACTTAGTGTAAAGCTCCAGATCCTTGATTTGAAGTTCACTGATCATGCTGAGGCAGTTTATTTGAGGTTTTAGTGCTTAGAGCTTCTGTTAGACCTTTGTCTTCTCCAACTCTGGCAGAGTTGGAGATGTCTGACAGTTAGGTTTAACCCTTATTCAAAAGGACTAAAAGCTTCAGTGTTGTGCCTTGAGACTATTTCCATGAGTCAATCACTGTGATAAGCATTGATTTATTCTAATGAACAAACCCCTCTACAAGCTCAGGCGACAGGCCTGGAACCCTAGGAATCTTTAGTGAAACAACCTTCTAAGGGTCTGAATCCATTCCTATGGTTAAAGAGAAGATATTTAAGGCATTAATTTCCTTTGAAATGGTTTAATTCAGAAAGTCAAAATTTGAGGCTTCATGGTCAACCTTGAGTTAGATCCTTGGATTTTGGATTCAATCAAACAAATTGACGAGTTTAATCTGTTGCTAAGATGTTTGTAAATGATTCAGATGAGAATTGGATGAGCTCTGATGGATTCTATGGTAGAATTTGAATTCTGCTCAATTTGGGTTGTTTGTGAACCCAAACTGACGACAATAGCTTTGTGATGAGATTTTAATGAATAATCTGCCCAAATGGATTCTTAACCACCTCTAGAGGTTGTTTGATTTGATTCATTAGGACTTTAGTTGTCTATAGGACCTTTCAGAACTTCAATTGCAATTCTGAAGCTCCCTGGAGAAGCTTTTAGCTTCTGCACCTTTCCAGAAGCTCCTCAGAGGTTTTCACCTTCACCTACAGCCATGGAATCATCTCCTAAACCTCTTCAATACCCCATCTGGAAGTCAAAGACCTTCTATAGACCTTAGAGCTGAAAATTCCACTCTACAGGCTAAAATGGCCATAGTCAACCCAAGTCCTTCGCCCTTCAAATCAAAGAGCTTAACCCTCCCTGAGTATCAAATTGACACTCCAATCATGTAGAACATCTTAAGAGCTTTCCAGAAAGCTTTTATTTGCGTGGGACGAAGCTCTAAGTTGGCTGGAATCAACATGTGAAGTCTAGACTAGGAGGGGGAAACTTAGTCCCACCTCGGTAGAACTGGAGCGGCTGCATGGGTATAAAATGAATTTGTGCTTAAGGCTTCTCAGTCGACAATGTACGGTGCAAGGAAACGAACTGAGCATTGGGTGTGTGTGTGGGTGCATGCAGTGCGCGTGCCCGGGCATGTGTGCGCCTATGGTCGTGCGAGTGTGGGCCCGTGAGGGCGTATGCATGGGGCCTGGGAGGCCGTGAGCCAGATGGGCTCGAGACTATGTGAACCAGAAATAAACCGAAGCTAAATAAAACTAGGCTTGGACCTAGTAGGGTCTGGTCCCACCCTGAGAAGGGTGTTTTGTATCCCTGACCGGTCCAAGCCGCCAATCAAAAACCTAATTTTTGGTTCAAAGAGTTAGACCGATTTGATTCAGAAGGATGCTAAGGGTTCAGAAGGAAAGGATGCTAAGGTTCAGAAGAGAAGGAGAAGAAGGAGAGAGCTCATAAGGAGAAGAAAGGTAAACAGGCACAAGTGCTAAAGAGAAAAGACAGAGTACGAAAGAAAGAAAAGAAAGAGAAGTTATGTAAAAGAAAGAGCTCGAGAAAGATTAAGAGAAAGATTAAGGAGAAAAATTAAGAAGAAAGGTTAAGAGAAAAGAAAAGAGAAGAAAGAGAAAGAAAGAGAGAAAGGTAAAAGAAGAAGAAGAATAATAAGGCTGAAGACAAAAATAGTGGTTTAATTTCTTACATTTTATTAATTCCTTTTGAGCTTAATGTTGTAATAAGGCATATTTTCATTAGAATTACTTTCTATTGCCTTAATCTCTTGTAAATAAAAAGAAATTAACATGTTTACTTGTTTGTTAAAGAAGATCATTTGTGTAAATGTGTTTTCTTATGGAATTTTGCATATCCTTTTAAATAGAAATCATTAAGCAAAATTAATGTTCTTAAAGTAAATTTAATTATACTTTCCATAAGTAGTTTAGATTTAATGGTGAATTCTAATTAAGTTATGCCTCCCAACGAACAACCTGGACTCAACCGGTTAAAAGAAATAAAATCTAAAATGTTAGGTTAACTTGACCCTATACTACTTAATCGACACAAATTCAAGTTGACCTAAGTTACTTTCTTCTGCACATAATTAAGCACAATTAACTTAATTAACTGTGTTGAGAAAGATGATGACCAAATCACCTGCCTTATTTTTCATAGTAATTATCATTTAAAAAGGCAAGTTTCCTAATTTGCGAAATTTTTTTCAAATCTCATTGAAGTTGAAGCGATTTTGTTTAGAGATCCTACCCCAAATTTCCTGTGCCTATTAGGGACTACGCTTAATTTCTAATCTTCTTGGACTACACACTTCTTGTTTGAAGTCTAAGGAGAAGATTTTTGAAAATCAAAGAGGACTTGGAAATAGAACCAATTAGGGTTTCAATTTTTAGGATTTTGGAGTGCTAGTTCACACTTGCCTGCATAAAAGGAAATAAACCCACCCGCATTTGTGTACTACCCAAGCCCTTGATTGAAAAGATCTAATCAAGAAAAACCCTAAAATCAAGCTCTAAAATCACTTGAACCCTAAAATCCTTGGACCTAATAATTTGGGAATCAAATCAGGGTGATTTCTAGGTCTTGACCTAGAGGTCATTCTGCCATCTTTAGGACAGGTCAGGTAAAGTTGGACTACATTGTAGGCCAACCAACCTCCAAATTAGGTCACAAGTCAAATCAACTGCTAATTCAAGTGAAATCAAAGGCACAAATTAGGACATAAAACTGGTAGACTTAAGAGGTCAAGTTATCCATTCTGGTCTACTTGGACCCTCAGTGACAAAGAAGGTCAGGTGGGGGAAATCCTGTAACTCGTGAGGGTGCTCTACCGTGTAGGGGTCTTTGTAAGACTCTCCCTTCTTGGCTGCCCAAGTAATTCTCAGGTGAACGACTTTCTGATCCAGGGGTATCATCCGCCCCGAACCTCTATAGTCATCCAAAAATCTTTGGGTGCCTTGATTAGGTCAACATCACATCCAGTCCCTCATCCCTTCTACTTAAAGCACAAACACAGATTTTTTAGGGAGTTCTATTCAGATCAAATCACTACATTCTGAACCTAAATTTCGATTCTACATCTTGATTCCACCATCTAATTCAAAAATGCCACTTGGCTACTTAGGAAAACTATTAAAGAAACCTGAATCTCAAAGATCCATGAGAGATATAATGGTTGAGGATGCCCTTAGATTTTATGACATTAATTACAAAACCTCAAAACCAATAGAAGACATCCAGGTTAGTGTATCAACAACAACAACATCATAAACTGTGCCCAATTATTACTAACAGAAGAAACAAAGGGATCAACTCGGGATATTCTCATGACAGGATACATCGAGATAGAAAAATTGCATAACTTTGAATATCTCTAATACATGACAAATCCTGTACTTTGGGAAAAACACCAAGATGATCTTGAAAAATGAGAAGAAATGATGAAATTCTTGAAACAAGTTATCGATAAAAAATACCCGCACATGCCCCAAACAGTTAAGGAAACATCTTGGAATAATATTAAGGATCAACATGATTTCCAAATCTCATGTTTAAGACACAAGGTTGTTGTGGATTCCCAACCCAGATGGAATATGATATGCCTGATGTTGAAATAGGTTGGGAGGTCCCAATTGCAGGAGAACACGATTTTGATCCAGCCCTAGAAAACCAAAATCCTGGTTCACCAAGCATAGAATTCCTAGACTTCTGTGATAATGAGATTGAATCAGAACCTTTCGAGGGGGTAAATCCCACCCCTTACTCTGATAAGGTGACCCCTGAAGGCAATTCTAACCTATATTCTAGTAATTCAACTCACATCCTTAGCCTAGAATATGGATCTGAATCTTCTTGGGATAATTACAAGGCCCTGTATGACGACAATCAAAGTTTGAATTGGGATTATGATTTTGGGCCTTTCTTTGATGAATGTTTCTCTCCAACATCCTCAGAGATACAGATTGATTTTTCGGAAGTCACACTAATCTACGATACAGAAACCGAGGAGTTGGAAGAGTGGGGTTTTGATTGGATCTTCCCTACGAGCCACAAACCTAAGCCCAAATCCAATAGGGACAACTTTTTAAGCTTGGAATCTGAGAATAGGCTAGACCCAAGTCAGGTTGCTGAGTCTACATCTCATGATTTACTCTGTGGTCTGAGTCTACATCTCATGATTTACTCTGTGGTGGAACCTTTGATCTTGAATCAAATTCAGAATTTGATTCTCACAACTTTTCCGACGATTTCGAATCTTACCATGATTTTGGAGAACCATTGTTTCTTGAAAACTACGAGCCAATCTACGACCTCTGCTCACATGATTCATTCTTCGACTCTGACTCTAAGGTCCCTGATCCCGAGATCATTGATTTAAAATCAAGTACCATTGAGATGGAATCTTTTCTTTTTTATCCTCAGGAATCAAAACCAAAATGTGCCGAGAGTGACTACAACCCAGAATTCGAATCATTTCTAGACTCAGATTTTCTTCATCCTATAAACACTCGTCAGGCATTTACCTTTGAATTTTCGGGCTACTATGAGGACTCTCTAAATGAACCCACCTTTAATTCTTTTTTAGATGAGCCCTCATACACAATTCTTATTGATGCCACCTCTTCTACAAATACAGAACCTATTTGAACCTGTTTTCAACCTCGACCTGCAACCAGACTCAATTTCTATTCTGATTCCCCTCTTACTAAGTCGATCGCAGATTATTTGCCTCCACATTTTTATCAGGTTTCAGACATCGATCAGACTACAAAACACGTCCCATCCTTCTCTGATCACTCCTGTAGGGTTCCTACATCCTCCATTGATTCTTTTTCATTTGAGGATCCCTACTCTGATCAGGCTGATTCGACTCAGCCAAACCCTGGATTCACACTTCCATACCCTCTCGAGCTCCAAAGTATATGGTGGGTTCCACATCTCTTGATCTACATTTATCAACCCACCAGATTGATTGGGTTTGCGCTGCATCATCATCCTGTTGACCTGACAAGCACCTGGTTGGACCAACCAGGCTTTTGATCAAGGTGCTTGTTCTGCAAAATTCAGCTGATTTGACCACTCCTCCATACCATTTCCCACTCAGCTGAAGGCGTTGAATTTAACGCTTAACGGGAGGCAACCCGTCATTCAAAAAACTTGAGATCCTTCTGATTATCCTTCTCTACTTCATGTTCATTGCACCCAGAGTTTAGTTTTAGAACAGTCGATCCCACCTCTGGTACTCATACTAGGGCTTGAAATCATCCGCAACAGTCATTTCTCGACCCGTTCTCCCACCCGATAATCCTATTCTACTTCCTGAACCCAAAATTGTTGCACACCCTCCATTTACAATGAGAACATTGCAAAACTTAGGCACAGATGGGTGGTAAAATGCAAACATACAAAAATCAAAGTTCGGAAGGGTTCTCACAAAAAAATCACATATTCCAAAAACACCAAAAAAATAAAAAATTCTTGAAAAAGAACAAAAAAAATGAGAGGAGAGAAAATTTTGAGGCCATACAAATTTTGAGAAAAAGGGAAGTTAAAAATGTCAAAAAGGAGCACAAGTTGAAAAGAAAAGAAAAGAGAGTAATTAGTAAGAAATTAAGGAATTGACTTAGTTATGGACCATATCAAAAGAAAAAAATGAAAGGCAACAAGTGCTAACAAAACACAGAAGCAATTAGTAGGAACACTGATTTTAGGCCTCTTGGGCTATGATCATAGGCTTAAAAATTCAAGTACCTACTAAGATCTGGAGAGTCCTTAGGAGGTTGGGGAAAATGTGAAGCTTAAGTATTAGGTCTAAGGCTTAGGGAGTATTCAACCTCATTAATTGACCTCTAGTTTACGAGACTCGGTAACCTAAGCACCCCAATCCACACACAGTCTGGTTCAGTGCGCTTAAGTATCAAAATCACGCAAATGCGTATAAATTATTTTGAAAAAGTCACCTAGATTAGGAGCAGCTGATCAACACAAGTTGATTTAGACGAGTTCCCAACGTAGAGAGGCGGGAAATTTCCCTTGAAGATGTGCAATAACAGATCGTCTCCTCAGTGCTTGTCTCCTAGGATATCTACATATCCTACCGAGGGCATGTAAGCACCCTATACTGGTTTAGATGCCATGGGCAGCATTATCCCGAAATGTCGATTGCTAGGGTCTAGATTTAGCTACAGAACGCCATGGGCGAGATTATCTCGAAAGCCAGAGTTCTAGGGGTTCCCATGGGCTGTGTTATCTCGAAGAATCGACTGCCAGGGACCCTTCCAGGATTGATGATGGGGAATAGGAATTCGATACTGACCGTGTTGTGAAGCTAATTCGAAGCTAGAAATAAAAGAGCGAGAAAATTCTCCAAAAATAAAGAAAATTCCTCTGTCTCTCTCCAACAAAAACACATTACAAACTGAAGCAATGCTAAAACATGTAACAAGCATGGGTACTTTAACTACAGAGTCCAAATAACCTTAGGATTGTTCCTGTGAGCCATAGAAACCTTCGCGGCAGACTGAGGCTAGAACTGGTCAGGTCCGGATCTTGGTTGGTACTTGAGTACCTTTAGGCCTACTATCGACATTCTGACCTAATCTACAGAAGAAAGCACACATCACAGGTTTTTAGCATCAAAAGATTACATGGTCTAGAATCAAAATTAAAACCTTAAAATTTTGCTAAAGGACTAGCAAAAGCTAGGCATGGGGGTATGATGGGAACACCATCATGAGCCATAACTAGCTCATGTTGACCTAATGAAGAGAATAAATGCTCCTACATAACCAACTGAAGGTCATAATTCACTACATAACCATTCTGAGAGAAAAATAAGAAACTAGGGGTAAAAATGCAATTTTACCAATGCAGTACAGCCACAGGTTTTCTCAAGGGCTAAACGAAGGTCAAATGGTCTTAATAAGACAACAGGTTGGTTGGATTTGACAGAAAAGGGTTTGTGTGTGTTTTGTGAATTAAATGATTTCTTGAAACCCTAAAATAGACCCACTTAATTAACCAAGGTTCTGGTTAGGATAAAATTTATTTAAACCCTCTAAAAATCATAGAAAAATATTCTCTAGGGTTTAGTACCTTCAATTTGGCCATTAGAACCCATCTTGACCTAGAATGGGGTCTCAGATAAATATTTGCCCTAATTTAGGTTTTTGCATAAATTTCCCAGTCAAACATGGTCAAACCCAAAATCCAACTTCACCATTGGATTCCTTAGGTCCAAATTAGGTTTGTAGCAAAATTTGACCTAAGGGAAACTCATCTTGACCTAGTTTGCAAAAAGGTTCTATCTGATTACATTTCTACCCCTAACTTTCAAAAACCCTTGCATTTAGCCCCCTATCTTCCTCATCGTCTTCACAAATAGGTCCCTCCTCCATTATAGCAGAGGAATCCTACTTCGACTAGCTTTGAAAGGAGAGTTCTCCCTAATTGCTCAGAGAAACCCTTCCAAAATTGGAAGGGAGATTCTCTGAGTAATTCCCGCCAATCTGAACCCACCTTTGATCCCTGATTCTTTCCCAATCTCTCATGCGAACGCATGAGAGATTTGGGTATCTTGAGAGCTTCCATCTCCAGTGAGTTTTCCCTGCTTGGAAGCTTGGCTTCCAAACACAAAACCTCCTCAGATCCCTATTTAAGAAGCCCCAAATCCTCCCACATTCTCCCAACTTGAAATTGGGCTGGTTCCCCTTTAAATTCTTCTCTCCTCGCTAGTCGCAACCCTTCGCAAGTTCTGGCGGTTTCTCCCTTGCTCTCTCGTCGCCCAACCACAATACTAGTGGTCGGGTTATCTTCCTCTCCATCCTCCGCATCACGCAATACCGGCCGACATCATCCCTGCCCCATCATCGTCGCCGCCTCACCTATGGAACTTCATCTTCCCCACATCCGGCAACCATACCGATGTGGGATTCCCTTCCCTTTCAACATTTAGATTAGGTTTCTTAAGTTCCCTATCCTCCACACTTTCTCCCCCTCTCTTTATTTCCCAAAACCACCCACCGACGCCACTGACCACCGTCACCTCTTCCATCTTCAGCGATACCTCTGGTGAGGTGTTCTCGTCGCTACACACCTCCATCCACCTCGCCGACCACCCTACAACCTCTGCCTCATCTCCCTGATCACTTCCCCTCACTCCACTCACTCCATCGACCACCTAAACTCCTCCCCAAATAGACCAACCTTCACTATCCATTCCCTTTACCATCCGGCCACCAGATCCACCCTCGCTCCACGCCACGGCCACCGTCACATTTGCCGTGCCTCGATGATACTGTTGAACATTCTGACGTAGCCTTAAGGCCCTTGTTCTTGATTTCAGGTATCCGGCCATGGTCTGCCATTGCTGCCGCATGTGAAGCTTGCTTGTTGCAGCTCCAGGTGCTGCCAATCCCAGGAAGACACTCCCAGGACACGCGGAAGACTCTCACGCA
The DNA here is from genome assembly GCA_037157565.1 of Thalassia testudinum. Lineage (NCBI taxonomy): Eukaryota > Viridiplantae > Streptophyta > Magnoliopsida > Alismatales > Hydrocharitaceae > Thalassia > Thalassia testudinum. The sequence goes on from JAZHRO010000014.1 coordinate 20,932,036, forward strand.
CGGTTCCAAGCCTTCAATTGGAGTCGAGAGACTCTATAATTGAGGCAATTTAGAGGGTCACCCTGCTGCTGTGCACACAAAGGGAAGGTGGAACATTTAGTCCCACCTTGGAAGTGGAAAGACACCTACACCAACATAAAGGGAAAAAGTACCAGAGGCTCTTCGCCTCCAACACAAAGGGTGAGGTCCAACTCCCCCTCCTTCACTGGACTCGTCCATGACATAACCTGCGGACCTGGCCGACCTGACTACCCAACCTGACCTTACACTCCTTGCCCACCACACACGCAGGTGAGCCTAGACCCAAGTCTGCATTAAGTCCTATTACTCGACCGGTTAAGGCTCTGGAAGAGCGAGAACTTAAATAGGAAAGAGAGAAAGAGAGAGGAGAGCTGCACAGGGGTAGGGGGGTTTTGCTCTGAGGAGTTTGCCCTCGACACTTAACCAATTCAGAGGAAAAAGCGGAGGTTAGACAGAAGAAGAGAAGAAGAGAAGTAGGACTTCATAGAAGGCAGAAGGCAGAAGAAGAGAGGAAGGAGAGGAGGACCGCAGGGCTTAAGGTAGAGAAAGAGAAAAGAAGAAAGCCTAAGGAAGAGAAGGCCAAAGAAGGAGAAAGAAGAAGGAAGAAGAAGAAGAAGAGAAGGCAGACGGCAGAGAAAGAGAAGAAGGAAGAAGCTAAAGAATAAGAAGAAAGGAAGAAAAAGCTAAGGAAAGAAGAAGATAAAGGAAGAAGAGAAATCAGAAGAAGAAAAAGAGGAGTAGTGTAGCACAAGACATTTAAGACGTCTGATTGCAAAATCAGACATCTGATACTCATATGCTCTCCATTACTTTATCTAAATTTCTTTTTAACTCTTCATATATTCATGCTCTACACTCCTAATTAGTTTTTAAGTAGTATTATGTGTTCAATTTGAATTTATTATTGAGATTAGTGTGTGAATTTCATTTGCTCCTTGTGTTTGACCTTGGAAATATTTTTGAGTAATAAAATTATATTTGTTTTGAACGCTATTTCGACTGTACTACAACACAATACTTTTAAAACCTAATTCAGCGACTCAAACAACTGGGTCGTTCGTAGGGAAGCAATCTCGATTTATGTAGAAGCTCTTTAGAAAACCATTTCTAATAGGTATTTATATATGAATATATGTATAAAGAGGCATCAGATATCCATAAGATCAAATTTCATTGCATTGATAAAGAGTTTTTCACAGTAGAAATTGCTATTCAAAAAGTAGAGACAGATAGATAGGAAGAGAGAGAGAGATAGATAGAAGGAGGCGGAGAGAGGACGTCGCTTGTAGGATGCTTATACGAGATGTGGCAGCACCTCAGATCCAGAGCGTTGGGATGAAGGTCAGAGTTGCGGAGAGAGATGGAGGATTGCGAAGAAGGTGGAAGAAGAGCTTTTGAAGATGATATGAAGTTTTTATGAAAGTATGTTCTTCAATTAGGGGGCCCTAGGCCTTCTTTTATAGTTGTGTTGAGGGAAAATAGGGTGTTTGAGCCCTTAAATTCATGCAATAACATCTTGGCTAATTAGATCCATCGATCGAGAGATCAACGGACCTGATTAGGCCTCAAAAAACCTTCAAAAGCCTTCTTAACGATTGGATTCAATCTCTGGCTAACACGTGGCATGCTCTCGTGCATTGGATCAGGATCAGACGGCTGCGGATCTCTCCTTGCGCACGCGCATTGCGTTTTCCCGCTCGCCGCTCACCTTCAAACTGCGCCTCAACGTCATGATCGGATCGTTTAACACGCATGCCTCACCTCTTCTGTTGTGTAGAAACACATGCAATCATGCATTAAACAAGTGTCGAATTGTGCATTTGGCCACAAAGCAATTTTGTTGTGCCACGTGGTCTAATCTCTGCCCTCCGCTCGACATTCGACAGCCCAATTTTCTTTGCGCCCGATTCCACGCGAAGGGCGGTTCGAACGGGTGCCTAATGACTTGTGGAGAAAGCGCTAACCAATGTGCTAGTCCCACTTATCATTGCATTTTCATTTTGTTGACGCGCACTCTTAGCCGTTGGATGAAGATCCAACGATCGAGAGTCACTCCTCTTTAATGAAGCGCAGGTGGACGGCTGACGTGGTGAGTTCGTGACCATTGGATGGAAATCCAACGGTCCTCAGTGCGTGGTGAAGAACCTTCACAGATGGAGCAGCGACGCGGGGGTGGCTATAATGGCGCCATGTGGCGCTATCATAGCCATCGGTGCCATCATAGCCATCCATCTTCTTTTCCTTATATCTAGTGATGTAGACCTTCGATTGAGTTGATTTTTATGTTGTTGGATTGAGATCGTTGATCTAGATCCATCCGTGTGGTTGGATCTTTCATCTGAGGCTTGGATCTTTATCCTTTGGCTCCATGATCTTCATTCTTCTATGGACTGCACACGATGCTCTAGTTGTCTGATCAAGACGATATCGGAAGTGTTGGACTCCCGTCGTTGTTCTGATCAAATCTGTTAGGTCTGATCTGACATGCACGACTTTGAATCATCGCGATTAAAATCATCTCTCATTAGTACATAAAATGATGATATTATCTATGCAGCTAATCAAACTATCCATTATACAAATTATGATGCTTATACATGCATTGTCTTTAAGTTATGTTAGAATCCAGCTTAATTCAGGTGTTTTAGGTTGCATAATTGCTGTGTAATCACATCCCCATGCCTAAATCTTGTTAGTCCCTAGCAAATGCAAAGTGGTGCTATATGACTAATTTTTATTAGGAGTTTGACTAGAGGTTTATGTCTTTTGTTTTCATCCAGAACTTTAGAAATCCAAACAATTGTGAATGTGTTTAGTGTAGCCTATGCAACGAATTCAAGTGAAAAGCTAATCTACATCTAAAGCTCATACTAGTAAAAATCTATTCGGATAGACAAACTTCTTCCCTCAAGGTTATAAGATAATCTATAAATTTAACCTCGATTTTTAGCTTAGGTAGAAGATTTCTGAGTCAAGTAGATTTGTATTTGGTGGTTCACACTCATCTAGTGCTACATATAAGCTAGTACTTTAGAACCTAGATTTCCAGATTATTAAATAATTCAACTCAAAGAGAGGCAGAGAAATAGTGCTCTCTTTAGTTCTTTTATACTCATTCTCTCTCTTTCTTTTCTTCTTTCTTTTTCTTTTTCTTCTTTCTTCTTATTTTTCTTTTATTTTCTTTCTTTTTAAGGTCACAATCTCACCAGATTTATCAGTATATTTGGTGGTCTCTCCTGGCACTAACACTTTGATTAGGTTCTAATAACTCTACAACTAAGTCAGAATTCTTCTGCCCATATTCAGGCGGCCAGAAATATAGAAAAGTAGGTCAAGACTCTATTTGGTGGGTCATGAGGGTGGTAGGTGTTGTTTCCTCATTACACTTGAAATAAACTCTAAACTCATAAACTCAATTTTTTTATGCTTTTTGTTTTTCTTTTTTTTTATGCATTTTTTTTCTTTTCTTTTTCCTCTATTTTTTCTATATATTTTTTTTTTCTTTTCTCTTTTTTTCCTTTTCTTCTTTTTTTTCTTCTTTGCAGCCAAATATCTACTAACGGAATGCAGAATAGCATATGAACTTTTATTTACGAGGCATTATTCTAGATTAGGGCAGTCCAAGAGGATATCAGGTGGCTTATTTGGTGGAAGTGCCTATTCTCGGCATCGGGAAGGGAATGGATAGGATAATGTATTTCTGACCTTAACATTAATACCCTCCTTCAGCTGAGGATTCCGTAAAAGACAGTCGTGACCATCCACCTCAGTCTTAGTTTTATCAGAACTTGCTCTCTGCGTATTTGCCTTATTTGGTGGCTCTCAAGAGATTCATATTAAGAATTTGTATACATAAACCAAAAGCGAAAACTATGCCTAACTCTAAGTATCATTATCTAATTATCAAGAAGTTAAGATTCCTCATACTAGCCTTAGAGCACCAGTAGACTTTCTATTCTCACCTCACACTTGTTTGGTGGATCTATTAGAAGCTAGTTTTCCTGACTCCCTTATTATTGTCCTAAGGGCTTAGGAGAAGAAGAATTGCTTCTTCTCGACAAACTAAAGATGTTTATCGGTCTTCATAGAGAATACATGGCAAATTCTATGTGTAAGTGTGAAATTGTTTTGGATTCTAAACTCAGAAATCAACTTAAGAATAAATCCCTAATAAAACCTTATAAAAATTCTTTTATGTCAAAGTGCAATTTATTTGTTTTGACATACAAATTAGACATGCAATGTCCACCCCCCCATGCCTATTCATTACAATGTCCTCATTGAAATGTATAGATGAAAATCAAAATATAATAAGCAAGAGGAGGGGATATCGCCTAACTATTCTTGTTAATCCAAGTCCGCATGGATGCAGGGGATGCAGAGCTACCTGTAATGAATACTGGGTTGCCTCTTAGCTAGCGCTAAGTTTAACGTCATTTGCCGGACCTAAACCCAAAAAATGAATGACCAGATTAATGCGTTGAGTCAAGATTAAAATGAAGATATGATCATACAACACAAGGATCAATGATCCACAAATGCAGATCAGCTAATGGTGAATACTAAGCCGAAAAGGTTGGAAAAATAAAGTGAACGAGCTTGAAACTAATTGTAACCAGATGCTACAAAAGAGAGAAACATTAGTGTGGGTGCCAGAGTGGAAAGTAGATAGTGGCAACCCTAAAAAGTGATGCATGAGGAAGGCAGATGACGTGGATACAAGGTGGTTTGTGGGGAATAAATCATATGGGTCCTGAAAGTGATGGCAAATGGAAGGAGGAACCCAAGTGGTATAGTCTGAAATGGTATAGGAAACCACTTTGCAAGTCAAGTTACGTATGGATAGATGTCGAGTAGGTGAGTCAAATAAGATCCAGTCATCCATCTCACTAGTTCTGGACTTATCAGAATCCTCAATCTTATCCCTGGGGTGATCAAAAATCTTATTTGAGTTGCCCAAATCATGATGCAAGTTTTCAAATGTAATGGACGAAAATTCATTATTCCTTAGAATCACAGCCCCAGGGGGAGTAAGATCAGGGTTTGGATTAGTCAACACCTCAAATCCTTTTAATTATATAGACTTCTGAATTTTATCCCAATTGTCTTTCCCTTGAATTACATCTTCTACGGGATTATTTTTTTGTTCCTCCTCAATCAAATCAAACTCCTCGGGATTCCATGATTCAGCTAAATTCTTTACTTCTTTAGATAGCTCATTATAAGTCATCCCCAGTAATTCTACAATTTTTTGAACATCTTTTTCATAAGAGGATTGTTTGTCTTATTCAATCTCAAGATGTTGAGGATAAGAGTGAGGGTTTTCCTCAGGACTCTGGTGGATGGGAAGAGAAGGGTGCGAATTAGCTAAAATAGAAGTGAAAGTAGATTTGGCTTAATATGGGATATCTTAGAATGATTAGTATCACCAAATCCAGATATCAAATCATTTAAGCACATCTGATCATGGTAATCCTCAGACAAGAATAGATCAGAGCCATCTAACTGTGCTTGGCTGAAAGTGTCACTGTCCTCAATCTTTCTATATTCTTGATCTTGCTTTGATTCTCCCAAATCATCCATGTAGTCCAATTATGTGTCTTTAAACAAAAAAGACTCATACTCCGGCCCACTATGGATTAGTTCCTCAAAATAGAATGGTTGCAATTCAGGGCCTAAATCAAGATATAATTCCTCAAGTGAGCCTTCCTCCTTAAAGTTTAGTTTTTGGGATGTCAAAAATGATCTGTTCTGCGTAATCACAGGGCTGGTGGGTGGGCTTAGTGTATGTAGACGTTGGGATTGGATAAGATGTCAGATTATCTGCATTTCTTTTATTAGCTTCTCTCATCCCCTGGACTACTTGGAGTAATTGGGTGATCTTAGGATCACCACCATGGTTAGGGATTTGAGCAGGCTGAGGATAATAATTTTCAGAATTTCTAACCTCAGTCAAATCAGAATATCTATCATCTGAATACCTAGGGTAAGAATCATATCCTTGGTTTGGTGTTGTAGGGTTATCCCAATAAGAAGGTGAAGTTGTTTGGGTGGAATTGGGATAATTTGCAAAGTGATTTTGAGGATAGGATTGATATTCTAGGTATGGGAGTCTGAGGCATATCCCTGATCCAGGGAGAGATGAGTTTGGCTAAATCGGTCAAGATAGTTGGTCATGCTAATTAGGCGCTGGTTCTGCATGGAGAATGTCTTTTGAGGTTGTAGAGATCCTTGATATCTAGCGATTCATGTGGAATTCGAGGTAGGCCTAGTTATACCCGAGGAATATGAGGTGTAGGCAAAGGAATCACATCCTGGGTGTTGAGGAGAGTTCTCCCATCCTGAAGAAGTTGAAGTAAGGGAAGGATTGGGATAGGGAGAATAGTATGAGGCAAAAGAGTATGGGTCCATGGTTTCCTCCTCAATTAGTCATTCCTCATGGCAATTGGCTATTGGAAAGTATTTAGAAAAATTGGGTCTTCTCCTTAGCCCCTCTAAAGGTGGTACCAAGTCATGGTTCAAAGACCTTTTAGCATCCATGTACCAAAAGAAGGTTAATAGACGAGAGAGAGAAGACATATGAGAGAATTCTCCTGCCCTTTCAATACAAGCAATCAAACTAATCCTTAGAGTATTAACCCTAAATAGACTTAATCCTGGTTCCTCAAAACACGATTGGGTTAGGTCAACCCTTGAATTACTTGGCTGGACAGAAGGGTGGGACCCCTAGGACACCTTGCACTACGGGACACCACTAAGGGTTAATGTGGTTACTGCACCGACCTTTCTTGTCACCAGTGGGTCCAAGTAGACAAGGCCTTAACCTTAACCCAATCTAATTTCAAGTCCCCAAGACTATTAGTCCTGCCTAGGGCACGTCTACTCAGTTTTAAGCTTGGGTTTGATGTGCTTTTGGAATATGATGGGCATTAGGGGGTGTTTGCCCTTAAAATTGATTTCAAATGTGAAGTGCACAGGCAAAGGGTTCACAAGCAAATTTTTTATGATGGAGTGAATTTAAAATTTAATTGCTTGTGTTAATGCGTTTTAGGGTTCACTTGAGTTAATATTTTCAATCATGGTTTTGATGAGACACATAAGAGTTTTGCAAATCCTAATTTGTTTGCTAGATTTCCTTTAAATATGGAAATGCAGGTGTGCTCTGCCCTTAACGTGAAACCCTAAGCACAAATAGTTCTAGATGGCCCTTTTAAGTCCAAAAAATCATATTAGTGGTGAGACCCAAGTAATGAAATCAATTGGACCTATTACACCACTAACTAAGCAGTCAGAAAATATTTTTCAAGTATTTTTAATGCATGTTTTTTATTTTTTCCTGATTTAAAGTGTACTGGGGGTTTTGCAGTCTATTTTGACCCCCATTTCATGATTGAATAATTCTTGCAACCAAACGTAAAAGAAATATTATTTTCAGATTTTTCCCAAATTCTTAATTATCTCATAAATTTAGTGTCACAAATTTCAAGTCAATCGGAGTTGTATAAAAATTCTTATGATATTTTAAACTTTGAAAAATTAGGAACAATAACCGAAGTGATAATAAACAGTACAAGAATTTTTAAAAGTCTTCTATAATCAGATTTATGTGAAATTTGGATATGTAGTTCTTGACTTCCAACCTCATGTATAGTAAAAATATCATAATTTTTGGACATGCAGATCTTTAGGAATTGAATTTATAAGTTAATAGTTTCTTTCAACTCGAAAATCAAGAGAATTTTTTTTTTAATAAACAAACAAATTCTAGCTAATCCTAAGGTTCAAGCAAATCCTAATTTTTCTAAATCTAACTAATTTATACTACAGGTACTTAACTGAGATTTGAACATGCACTTCCCATTGTCGTGTTTCATTCTGATTTCCTTGCTTTCCTACACACACGAAATCAACGAAAATAGCAAGTTAAAAATCTTAAATTTGCACCAAAAAAGCTTTAAATATTTTCGTTGCCTCCCCGGAAACTGCGCCAACTTGTTCAGCACATAAATCGTGTTTTAAAAGATTATTTAGTTGTAGTATAGCGTGAAAATACATCGACAAATAAATTTGTAAAGATCGGTGAGTATCGGGTCATTCGCAGAGAGGCAATCTCGATTTATGCAGAAGCTCTTCAGAAAACTATTTTTAACAGGTATTTATATATGTATATATGTATAAAGAGACATCAGATATCCATAAGATCAAATTTCATTGCATTGATAAAGAGTTTTTCATAGTAGAAATTGCTATGTAAAAAGTAGAGACAAATAGAAGGAGAGAGAGATAGGAGGCAGAGAGACGATGCTGCTTGTCAGATGCTTATACGAGATGTAACAACACCTCAGATCCAAAGCAATAGGATGAAGGTCGAAGTTTCAAAGAGAGACGAAGGATTGCAGAGAAGGTGGAAGAAGAAGAGCTTTTGAAGATGATATGAAGTTTTTATGGGAGTATGTTCTTCAACTGGAGGGCTCTAGGCCTTCTTTTATAGTTGTGTTGAGTGGCAAATAGGGCATTTGATCCCTTAAATTTGTGCAACAACCTCTTGGTTAATTAGATCCGTCAATCGGGAGATCAACGGACCTGATTAGGCCTCAAAACACTTTCAAAAGCCTTCTTACAGCTCGGAATCAATCTCTGGCTGACACGTGACATGCTCTTGTGTGTTGGATTAGGATCGAATGGCCGTGGATCTCTCCTCGCGTGCACATTATATTTTCCCGCTCGCCACTTGCCTTCAAAATGCGCCTCAACGTAAGTCATCCGATCGAGAGATCGGACAGCTTAACGCACGTGCCTCTCCTCTTCTATTGACTAGAAACACGTACGATCGTACGTTAAACGTGCATCGAATTATGTGTTCAATCCCGGAGCGATCTCATTGCATCACGTGATCTTGACATCTGACAGCCCTATTTCCTCTACCCCTGATTCCACGCGAAGGGTGGTTGGAACGGGTGCCTAACGACTCGTGGAGAGAGCGCTAACCAACGTGCTACTCCCACTTATCATTGCATTTTCATTTTTTTTGACGCACGCTCTCGGTTGTTGGATGAAGATCCAACGGTCGAGAGTCACTCCTCTTTGATGAAACTCGGGTGGATGGCCGACGTCGCGCATTTGTGACCGTTAGATGGAGATCCAACGGTGCTCAGCGCACGGTGAAGAACCTTCATGGATGGGGCAGCGAAGCAGGGGCTGCTATGATGGCACCGCATGGCGCCATCATGGCTGTCCATCTTCTTTTCCTTGTATCTAGTGATGTAAACCTCCGATTAAGTTGATTTTTACACTGTTGGACTACGATCCTTGATCCGAATCCATTCGTACGGTTAGATATTTCATCTGAGGCTTAGATCTTTATCCTTTGGCTCCATGATCTTCGTTCTTCTAGGGACTACACTCAATGCTATAGGTGTCTGATCGAGATGATTTCGGAAGCATTGGACCCCCACGTCATTCTGATCAATTCAGTTTGATCTGATCTGACATCTGCGGCTTTGAATCATCTACGATTAAAATCATCTCTCATTAGTACATAAAATGATGATATTATCTATGCATCTAATTGATGGGAACACCATCATGAGCCCTAACTAGCCCATTTTTGACCCATAAAAGAGAACAAAAGCTCCTACATAACCAACTAAAGGTCCTAATTCACTGAATAACCTTTCTGATAGAAAAGCAAGAAACAAGGAATAAAATAGCAATTTTACCATTGCAGTACAACAATGGGTTTCCTCAAGGGATAAACACAGGTCAAATGGTCTTAACAAGATAATAAGTGGGTTGAATCAGACAGAAAAGGGTTCGTGTGAATTTTGGGAATTAAATGACTTCTTGTAACCCTAAAATAGACCCACTTGATTAAACAAGGTTCTAGTCAGGATAAAATTCACTTAAACATTCTAAAAATCCTAGAAAAATATTCTCTAGGCTTTAAAACCTTTACTTTGGCCATTGAAACCTATTTGACCTAGAATGGGATCTTAGACAAATATTTGCATTAAATTAGGTTTTTACGTAAATTGCCTAGTAAAACGTGGTCAAACCCAAAATCCAACCTCACCATTGGATTTCTTAGGTTCAAATTAGGTTTGTACCAAAATTTGAACCTAAGGAAAACTCATCTTGACCCACTTTGCAAACAGGTCTGACCCAATTACATTTCCACCCCTATCTTTCATAAACCCTTACAATTGGCCCCCTAGCTTCTTCTTCATTCTTTTCAATTAGGTCCCTCTGCCATTATTGCAGAAGGAATCCTACTCAGACAAGCTTGAAAGGGCGATTTCTCCCTGATCTCTCATAGAACCCCCTCAATTTCATCTCTCCTCCTCTAGCCGACTTGCTCATCAAGCTCCGGTGACCTGTCCTACTCTCCCTCGTCACTTAGCCACAATACCGGTGGTAGGTTCCTCTTCCTCTCGCTTGTCCGCATCGCGCAACACCAGCCGACGCTCCTGCCTCCCTTCGTCCTCGCCGACCACCCTCACTGAGCACCTTCATCTCCGGCATCGACGATACGAGCCAAATGCCATTCCTACCTCCCCCTTCGTCTCCTCACTCCCAGATAAGTCCCTCTCAATCTCTACATTCTTTTCCCCTCTTTATTTCCTTCAAACGACCACTACCGCACTCCACCACCATCATCCCCTTCACATCTGGCCACCAACTCTGGCAAGTTCGCTCAACCTCCATAGATCACCTCCCTCATCGTCGACCGGTCCATAAGCACCACCTCGACTCACTGATCATAACCCCCCACTCACATCACTCCACTACTCACCCAAACGCATCCCCGAACACACCCACACACATAGCCGTAGTGTGCCCTAGGCACGCTCCCACAGGCTTTCCCATGCCACGCCAACCACCTCTGCACATTCACCGCACCTTGGCGAAGGTCCCTGAGCTTTTTAATGTGACCGCGAGGCCGTTGTTGTGATTTCAGGTCCAGGAGCTCTCCGCCATTGACACACAGCTCAAAGCTTCCTTGCAAGCTTCTCCAGGCCGTGCCCGCTCCAGGACACAGTCCCAGGTCTCGTGGAGAGCCTTCGCAAATGTCTACAGGCATCCAATTGGTTTCGAAGGCCGAAGCTGCAGCTGTAATCAAAGGATGCCCCTCTACTGCAAGCATGCATGAAATGGGGTGGGAAGATAGTCCCACCTCGGAACGATTTGGAGCATCGCACCTGCATAAGTTGATTTTCTGCATTGGACTTATCACCTCCAACTCACGGGGTGAGGTCCCTCTCACCCGACCCAACGCCTTGTCCGCGACCACGCCTCGCAAACCTGGTGACCCGACCCGACCAGCATACCTCACCCACCACCACATGCCGGTGGGACTGGTCCCAGGCGCGTACCCGACCCGATTACCCGAGAAGATGTGGCTCTGGGAGAGAAAACCTAAGAGAGAAAAGAAAGAAGAGAGTTCGCACAGGTAAGGGTAGGTTTTGCTCTGCAGGCCGAAGAGAAGAAGGAGAAGGCAAGGAAAAAGGATATGGACTGAAGCCAAGGAAGAAGAAGGAGAAGGTCGAAGTCAGAAGAGAAAGGAAGGGAAGAAAGACACTGAAGGCAGAAGAAGTTGAAGACAAAGGAAGGGCAACCGGCAAGAAAGAGAGGAAGAAGAAGCTGAAGGCATCCAACAAATAAAGAAAGAGAAAAAGGCAAAGAAAGAAAAGAAAAGGAAGAAGCTGAAGCCAAAATCAGAAGAAGAAGAACGAAGGAGACGCCAGAGAACAAAGAAGAAGATTGCAGACAGAGACAAAGAAAGAAGAACAAGAGAAGAAGCAGAAGAAAGAAAGAGACCAAGCACTGTAGCATAAGCATTTTATGATGTATGATTCACAAATCAGATGTCCAATTTTGAGTGCAATTGACATACATTGGTTTCTTTAGTACTTTGTGCCTTACATTTATTCCTATCTATTTGCACTATAACATTGATATTATTGCATATTATATTCTGTCAAATTCTCAAGTTGTGATCTTGATTTCTAAACCCAAATTTACTCCTGTGTTTGGCCTTGGACTTTAAAATTCGAGTAATAAATTATATTTGTTTTGAACGCTTTTTCGACTGTACTACAATGCGACTGATGGGAACACCATCATGAGCACTAACTAACTCATTTTGACCTATAAAAGAGAATAAAAGCTCCTACATAACCAACTGGAGGTCCTAACTCAAGGAAAAACCCTTATGAAAGAAAAGCAAGAAACAAGGGGTAAAACTGTAATTTTACCATTGCAGTACAACAATGGGATTTCTCATGGGCTAAACATAGGTCAAATGATCTTAATAAGATAAAAAGTGGGTTGGTTCAAATAGAAAAGGGTTTATGTGAAATCCAGGAATTAAATGACTTCTTATAACCCTAAAACAGACCCACTTAATTTAACAAGGTTCTAGTCAGGATAAAATTCACTTAAACCCTTTAAAATTAATGGAAAAATATCTTCTAGGGTTTAGAACCTTCAATTTAGCCTTTAGAACCTATTTTGACCTAAATAGGGTCTCAGTCAAATGTTTGCCCTAAATTGAGTTTTTGTGTAAATTGCCCACTCAAACGTGGTCAAAGTTAAAATCCAACTTCTCTATTGGATTTCTTATGCCCAAATTAGGTTTTTACCAAAATTTGGACCTAAGGGGAATTCACCTTGACCTACTTTGCAAATCAGTCCAGCCCAATTACATTTATACCCCTAACTTTTGAAAACTATTGCAGACACCCCCTAGCTTCCTCGTCATTCTTTGCAATTAGGTCCCTTCACCATTACAGTGGAGGAAATCCGACTCCGGCGAGGATTCAAGGGAAACACCCTGATTCCTCAGAGAATCCCTCTCAAATTTGAAAGGGAGATTCTCTGAGGAATTCCCATTCATGTGAACCCAATTTGGATCTCCAATTTCCACCCAATCTCTCATGCGAACACATGAGAGATTTGGATCTTTTCCGACCTTCCAACTCCGGCGAGGTTGCCATGCTTGGAAGCTTGCCTTCCAAGCACAAGGCCCTCTGCCAAGGGTTATACAAGGGTCCCCAGATCCCCCCAATCCTCTCAAGCTTGATTTGGCTTAAGAAAACCCCCAATTTTTCTCTCTTCCCCTCCGGCCAAAATCCCAGCAAGCTCCGGCGACTTCTATTTCCTCCTCTCGTTGCTCTGCCACAATACCAGTGGCAGACTTGCCTTTGCCTCCATCGTCCGTGTCGCGCCGCACCAGCGCACATGCCTGCCTCCTTCTCGTCGTCGCCGTCCTCCTCTCAGTGGGCCTTCGTCTCCGGTGACGACACATACGAGTCATCCACCTCCTCTGCTCCCCCCTTCGTCTATTCCATCTTAGATAAGTCCTCTCTCTATGCTCTTTATTTTTCGCTCATTTATTTCTGTTATTTTGCCTCAACGCTTACACACCACCGCCATCTTCTCCACCTCCGGCAGACCACCGGCGAGGTGCTCCCGCCACTCCACGCATCCACCCACCTCGCCAACCACCTCAAAAGCTTCACCATGTCTCACTGATCATCACCCCTTGTCCCATTCACCGCCACACACTCCCAACATGCCCCCCGAACACACCCATCTTCACAGCCACAAAGTAACCTAGGCACACACGCCCAGGCCACCCCGCGCCATGCCAACCACCGAGACACCTTTGCCACGTCAAGGTGAAGCTCCCTGTGTGTTTTGACGAGGCCGTGAGGCCGTTTGCTTGTGGACAGGTACAGGTGCTCGGCGGCCATTGGAGCAAACTCGAAGAAGCTCGCAAGCTTCATCCAAGACCCCAGGCTCCAGGTGTTAGGTTCCCAGACACGCGGGTTTAGTTAACGCATGCTTCCAGCCTAGCAATTGGAGTCCAAGCCCCCGCATCTGCTGCAATGGAACGGACACCTGCTATGGAGGCGCTTACGAAGAAGGTGGGACATTTAGTCCCACCTCGGAAGTTTAAGAGTGGGCATGGTGATATAAGTTGAAAAAGTGTCAGGGGCTTATTGCCTCTTGACACAGGGTGAGGTCCCGCTCATCCCACTCGCCTCGTCCATGACTCACGCCCCTGCGGACCTGGTTACTGACCCGACTACCTATGCACTCCTCGCCCACCACCCACGTCAGTGGGCCTGGTCCCAAGTGCTAACCTGACCCGATAACCCGAAGAAGGCTCTGGGAGAGCGAGCCTAAGAGAGAAGAAAGAAGAGAGATCGCAGGGAGGGTAGGGGGTAGGTTTTGCTCTTAGGGAAAAAGAAGAAGAAGAAGCTAAGGGTGAAGCCGTAGGAGAAGAAGGAGAAAGCTGCAGAGGAAGCTAAGGAAAGGAAGCTGCAGAGGAAGACAACGAAAGAAGGAGAGGGCAGAAGTCTAAGTAGCTAAGGAAGAGAAGGCTCGAGTGAAGAGAAGAGCAAGGCTAAAGTCAGAAGCAGAAGGAGAAAGAAGAAAGAAGAAGCAAAGGCCAAAGCAAAGAAAGAAATCAAAGAAAGAAAGAAGAAGACGCTAGGAAGAAAGAAGCACAGAGAACAGAAGAAAGAAGAAAGAGATCTCAAGCACTGTAGCAGCTATACATTTAAGACATTTGATATTCATATCAGACATCCATATTTTTGCTTTTATACACATTAATATTTTGTGGATCTCTTTACATTGCCTGCATTATAATTTTGATTCTCCATTGCATATTTTATCAAATTTGAAAGTTGTATTCTTGATTTTTGAATCCCAATTTGCTCTCTGTGTTCGACCTCGGATTTACATTTTTCGAGTAATAAAATTCATTTATTTTCAAAGCGATTTTTGCTATACTATGACGCATTTATTTTAAACCCGATCTCACTTTTGTAAACAATGACCTTTTTAAAACCCGATCAAGCACTCTTAACATTTTGGCACCGTTGCCGGGGAGCACCAGGCGATTTAGAAATATTGATTTCAAACTCTGATTTGGTACTAACTTGATATATCTATTTTGTTGTGGTTGTTTCAAGGGAGAAGATTCAACAAAAGACTGCCGCACATCAAACACGCCCGAGGCAAGAAATTTCTGATTAATCTCTTTCCCTTAAGTCCCACTCTAAAAAGGCAAAAAAGGATAAAATCAATTAGGGCTACTTGCTTTTCATTTCTAGCTAATTTCACCAAGTTGCCTGATTTGATTTCAACAACAATACTGATTTGTGCACCCATTTAAGGTAACTAGGGCTATACCTTCTTGATTGAGCCCTAGATACCATATTTTGACAAACTAAATTAGACCAAGATTAGAGCCAAACTAAGGATTTCAATTTAGGGTTTTAGAGACACACCTTCATAAGCAAGAATCAACTCTCCAAAAAGAGGTGTGACTAAGCCTTGGTTGAAGAGATCTATTCAAGAAAATCCTAAAATTCAAGCTCTAAATCTCACTTGAATCTTAAAAGAAAGGACCTAAAACTTCTCAAAGGACAAATAGGTGAAGTTGACCCCCTTGTTGGGTCAACCAACCTTGAAATTAGGTCACTTTTGCACTCAATAATCTAAAGTTCAAGTGGAATCTTAAGCACCCTTGCTCTTAACTAAAATTGGTAGACTTAAGAGGTCAAAGTCCCCATTCTAGTCTACCTGGAACATCAATGACAAGAAAGGTAACTCGTGGGGGCGCTCTACCGTGTAGGGGTCTTCGCGGGACTCTCCCTCTCTGGCTGCCTAGGTATTTCTCAGGTGGATGGCTTTCTAACTAAGGGGTATCATCCACCCTGAACCTCTATAGTCATCCAAATTTTTGGGTGTCTTGATTGGGTCCATCACATTCTACTCTCGTCCAAACCATCGGTGCAGGTTCGGTAGGAGGTCCTTAAGACCATCCTTGAGGCCTCCTTTAGTGATTTACTCCCACCGAGGCCAGGCCTCGATGTCCATGTTTGTGTAGCAACCCCACCACATAGACATCTCCTTTGATTCATCTAAACCAAATTCTCCTTCTTCCATCATCATGGCACAACCAGTAGAAGAAGAGAATAACCTTGAAAACCAACTTTAGTGCCTTAATGATTTATTTCAAGCCTTTGTAAACCCGCCGTAATGTCCTATGATGCGAGATCACTATAATCCCGCTGCGGTGGCAATCGAACCTTGAGTCCAAGTCCCGGCTGCAGGTCCTGATTCTAAACTCAAGCCCAACATGATTCATGCTATTCCAAAGTTTCATGGGCTTAATTTCGAGGATCACTTCCAGCACATCAAACAACTCAAACATCTGGCCCAGACCTTCGGGTCAGATGTCCAAAATTGGGATATTTTTCTCATGAAGATGTTCTCCTTCTCTCTCATGGACAAAGCAGTTCACTGGTATCAGACTCAAACATGTCCAATCAACACATGGGTTGAACTACAGTCCGAGTTTATGAAAAAGTTCTTCCCAGTTGGTCGGACGAATGCTTTACGACACCAGATTACACACTTCACCCAGCAATCTGGAGAACCACTTCATGAAGCATGGGACCGCTTCCTGGATCTCATGCGAAAGTGCCCCATCATGGAGTTCCTAAATGGGAACAAGTCCAGTCTTTTTACCAGGGACTCCATGAAGATATCCACTTATTCGTCAATGCAACCTGCGGAGGAAATATCATGGGTCAACACGAAGACACTGTATGGGAGATTCTCAAGAATATGTGCGAGAACTCCATCAATAATGACTCCATGGGCTTATTTGACCGGACGAATGGTTGTGCATCGACGAATCCAAGGGGAGCACATGAGACACAGGGCTTGTCCGCATCCGTCGACTTGGAATTGATGGCCAGTCGGTTGGATAAGGTCTCTATCATTGAGAAGAAGGTGGACAAGCTGACTCGACATCTGTAGCGAGCCACCTCTGTGCAAAACCCGTTTGCATAGCCGCCTTCTGGGAGGGATGCTATGCATAACATCTATCATCGATCTTCTCAAGGGATGGACCTGTATCCACCCTCGTCTAACTCTAGGACCGGAGGAAACTCCAATCCAACCTACTCTAATTGGGGGAACTCTGAACCCTCGTACTCTAACTTTCCTGACGTTCCTCAGACCTACGAAGACCTCAACGCCATCCAGAATGACCCATTTTCCAATACTTATAACCCTGGAAGGTGGAATCATCTCAATTTTCTATGGATGGGAAATAATCAGAATCAAAGACCACCATATCAACCCCATCCACAAGCTCCTCGTCCATATCAGCCGCCTCAGCCTCGGCCCAACCCGACCTATCAATCTGGGCCAGCTCAAACAGATCAAATGACTCTTATCCTTCAGACTCTAGCTGACATTCAGAAGATGAATGCGGCTATGCAAAAACAGCACAAGGACGAGATCACAGAGGCTCGCAGTCAACTCGCCCAGATGGTGAATTCCCACCAACCTGGCACACTCCCTTCGCAACCTCTGCCGAATCCAAATAACGTGCCAAACCAGAGGCACGTTACGAACCCAAATCCAAGCCAAGCCCACATGATTTATCAGGCCCCTTCTGTTCCATCACCTGACAAGATGGAAGCTTCAACATCATATGCGGGATATCAGCAGCAACCACCTATTTTACCAACTCCAAACCAAAACCAGGCAGGACTGAATTCTGTTACAACCCGTAGTGGCAAGGCAACACAAGACCCACCTTACCCAAGCCACTTTCAGCCTAGTAGTACTAACCCAAGCCCTAGGATAGTTATCCAAGACACCCCTGTCCTAGATCAAGAACTTGAACCTATTCTAGCGGAACCATCCAAGGTTCCATTTCCCAAGGCCTTGACCAAGGGAAAGAGGACAACCAAACCCGTGGCTCCTGAGGAGGATCTAGTCAAGCTCTTTGAACAGGTCCAAATAAACATCCCCTTGATGGATGCTATCTGCCACGTATCAGCTTACACACGATTTCTGAAAGATGTGTGTACACCTAAGCATAAGCCTCGAACCAAAAGTGGGAGTCCAATCATACTGTCAGAGCAAGCCAGCTCTGTAATTTTGAGCAAACTCCCACCTAAGGCAAAAGGCCCAGGTACTCCCTTGATTTCCTGTACCATTGGTGATACCTAATTTGACAGAGCTTTATTAGATCTAGGAGCCTCCATAAACTTAATACCTACATCCCTACTTGACCACCTTGAGGAATCTGAGCTTAAACCGACAAAGGTGACATTACAGTTGGCTGACCGATCTATTAAGTCACCTAAAGGAGTTCTTGAGGATGTCATTGTTAGGGTGCGGGATTTCTATTTCCCGGTGGACTTTGTAGTCTTGGATATGGATGCTCCAGAAAACCCGACGGATACACCAATTATACTAGGGAGACCCTTTCTGGCCACTACTAGGGCCAACATAAATTGTGAGGAGGGCAAAATTGAATTGAAATTCAGAAACCAAACATTAAAGATTGACATCTTTAAGGCCCAACAAGGGATTAATTGCGGTGTTATAGAACAGATATGTGATATCAAGGTTGTGGTTGATGATCCATATATTGAGGAAAACTTGATTACTCCCAATCAACCACAAAGAGATCAAAAGCCACAATCAGAGGAGTCCAAACCTGACCCAGATACACCCATAATTCCTTCCCGTGCTACTGACACACACCCCGAACCGCCCACTATTGCTGACAGCCCTATCTTAGAACTCAAGCCTCTTCCCGACCATCTTAAGTACATCTTTTTGGGTTCCAATCAGATGTTTCATGTGATTCTCAACTCTAGACTCACACCTGATCAAGAATCCCATATGATTACTATTCTCCAGCAACATCGAAGAGCCATTGGATGGACTCTCGATGATTTGACTGGTATCAGCCCTTCCTACTGCACACATCGTATCTACACCGAAGAGGGCACACAACCTTCCCGTGAAATGCAGAGACATCTGAATCCTAATTTGCAGGAGGTCGTGAAAAAGGAGATCATCAAGTGGTTAGATCAGGGATCATCTACCCGATCTCCGACAGTTGGTGGGTGAGTCCAATCCAGGTTGTGCTTAAGAAGGCAGGACTCACCGTAATCATGACTAAAATCGGAGAAATCATACCGACCCGTGTGGCGAATTCGTGGAGAGTCTGCATTGATTACAGAAGACTAAACACCTCCACAAAGGACATTTCCTACAACCGTTTATTGATCAGATCCTCGAGAAACTAGCGGGAAATAGGTTCTTTTGCTTTTTGGATGGGTACTCTGGTTATAACCAGGTGGAAATCCATCTTGAGGACCAAGAAAAGACCACTTTCACCTACCCGTTTGGGACGTACGTGTTCCGAAGGATGTCGTTCGGTCTCTGCAATGCACCGGCTATTTTTCAGCGGTGCATGCTTGCCATATTCTCAGATATGGTAGGTGATTATCTGGAAGTCTTCATGGATGACTTTTCGGTATTTGGAGAATCATTTGACGATTGCCTCCTGCACTTGGTCCAAATCCTCAGGCAGTGCATTGACGTGAATCTGGTTCTTTCCTGAGAAAAGAGCCATTTCGTGGTGCCTAAAGGAATTGTCTGGGACATCTCATGTTAGAAAAAGGCATCCAGGTCGATTGAGCCAAGGTGAATTTGATTTCCAAACTCCCTATGCCTAGCTCGATCAAGGACATCCGATCTTTTCTAAGGCACCTTGATTTTTACTGTCGATTCATTCCTGATTTCTCAAAGATCGCGCGCCACCTGACCACTCTGCTATCTAAGGATGTACCTTTCAAAATCGCCAAGGAATGCACTCAAGCATTTGAAATCCTCCATGATCGAGTTACCCAAGCTCCGATCCTACAGTCCCCTGATTGGTCTCAACCCTTTGAGATCATGTGCGATGCATCTGACTTCGCTATAGGAGCAGTACTTGAGCAAAAAATTAACAGGAAACCTGTGGTCATCCATTACACTAGCAAACACTTGACGAGGCTCAGCGTAACTACACAGTTACTGAGAAAGAGCTGCTAGTTGTAGTATTTGCCCTGGAAAAATTCAGATCATATCTCCTGTTTTCCCGTGTTATCATTTACTCGGATCACACAACTGGGAGGCATCTCCTTGCAAAGGACACAAAACCTCGATTAATCCGCTGGATCTTGCTGTTGCAAGAGTTTGATCTTGAGATTCACGACAAAGCGAGAAAACAAAACGTGGTAGCTAATCACTTGTCCCGCCTTCCTTCTGAGATTATCAACCCTTCCGGACCCATCACGGAACATTTTCATGATGAGCACCTCCTGACTATTAATACAGGGCTTCCATGGTTTGCTGATATAGTAAACTACCTGGCATCACATCAGATTCTGTCCGATTGGCCAAAGGCCAAAAAGGACAAATTGCTTTCTGATGCCTAGTATTACTTCTGGGAAGACCCACATCTTTTCCGCATCGGTGCTGATCAAATCATTCGACAATGTGTCGCGGAAGCAAAAATTCAGGACATCCTGTCCTTCTGCCATGACTAGGCATGCGGTGGACACTTCTCAGGTCATAAAACCGCAACGAAAGTCCTCCAGTGTGGCTTCTATTGGCCCACAATTTTCAAAGACGCATACAATCACTGTGGGGCATGCACTCGTTGCCAGACCTTAAGCAACATGAGCCATCGTGATATGATGCCTTACAGCCAATTCTCGTATGCGAAATCTTCGACGTGTGGGGGATTGATTTTATGGGACCCTTTCCTGTTTCGTACAGCTTTGAGTACATTCTACTCACTGTTGACTACGTGTCCAAATGGATCAAAGCCATTCTGACCCAAACCAGTGATCATAAGGTGGTTATCAAATTCATTCATCAGAACATCTTTTCTTGGTTCGGGATTCCACGTGCTATAATATCTGATGGAGGGACCCATTTCACTAACACTCAGTTCAGGTCACTGATGACCAAATACGGGGTGTCGCATCGAATCTCTACTCCTTACCACCCCCAAAGTAATGGCCTAGCTTAGCTATCAAATTGGGAGATCAAGAAAATCCTCCAGGTTACTATTCGACCTTACAGGAAAGACTGGTCATCCCAACTTCCAAAAGCTTTGTGGGTTTATAGGACCGCCCACAAAACCCAATTAGGTATGTCTCCATTCAAATTGGTGTACAAGAAGGCATGTCACCACCCCGTCGAATTAGAGTGCAAAGCCTATTGGGCAGTACGGAACTGCAACCTAGATCTTTCTAAGGTAGGAACCCACAGGAAGCTTTAAATGAGCGAGATCGATGAATTACGCCACGACACATATGAGAACTTGCGAATTTACAAAGAGCGGGTTAAGGCCTTTCACGACAAGCACATATCCAGAAAGATCTTTCATCCTAGTCAAAAAATCCCACTCTTCGATGCCAAGCTTAAACTGTTCCCAAGAAAACTACGATCAAAATGGATCAGACCTTACCTCATCCGGCGAATCTTTGGAAATGGAGCTATCGAAATCAATCCACTCAGCCACGATTTAGAACCTTTCGTCGTGAACGGTCAGAGACTCAAACCATTCATTGACCTGACCGATACAAATTTGGCTGAGATATCCTTTACCCTCCATTCTCCCTGAGCTCATTACGTCCAGTCAATGGCATAAAACTCAATGCTTAACAGGAGGCAACCCATCATTTTTGAAAAACCCGAAACCTTTCTTGACATTCCTACGCTGAATTCATATTGAACTTTAGGGTTCATCCATTAGAACAGCCGACCCCACCTCAGGTACCCGTACCGGAGTTTTGAAATCGTTCGCAATAGTCACCTCGACCCGTTCGCCTACCCAAATCCTATTCTAATGAATGATCTAAGCTATACTCGAACCCACCTAATTTACAATGGGGACATTGTAAATCATAAGCATGGGGGGGGTATGAAAGTGCAAAATGCTATGAAAAATCATCTCACAAGAAAAGGTTCAACAAAAAAATCACATATCACAAAAATACCAAAAAAAATGAAAAAAATTCTTGAAAAAGAACCAAAAAAATTCTGAGACGAGAGAAAATTTTGGGGCCATACAAATTGTGAGGAGAAAAAAAGGGGAAAAGTGAAAAATGTCAAAATGAAAAGAAAAAGAAGAGATAGTCATTAGTAAGAAATTAAGGGATTAACAAAGTTCTAGACCATATCAAGAAAAAGGAAAAAAGTGCTAAGGAAACAAAAAAGAGATTAGTAGGAACGCTGATTTAGGCCTCTTGGGCTAGACTCCTAGGCTTAAAAATTCAAGTATCCGCTAAGATCTGCATAATCCTCAAGAGGTTGGGGAAAATGCGAAGCTCAAGTATTAGGTCTAAGGCTTAGGGAGTATTCAGCCTCATTAACTGACCTCTAGTTTGTGGGACTCGGTAACCTAAGCACCCCAATCCACACACAATCTGGTTCAGTACGCATAAGTATCAAAATCACGCAAAAGCATTTGAATTATTCTAAAAAAGTCGCCTAGATTAGGAGAGGCTGATCAACACAAGTTGATTTGGACAAGTTCCCAGCACGGAGAGGCAGGAAATTCCCCTCTAAGATGCACAATAACATATCATCTCCTCGGTGCTTGTCTCCTAGGATATTTACATATCCTACTGGGGTCATGTAAGCACCCTATGCTGGTTCAGATGCCATGGGCGGCATTATCACGAAATGTCGATTGCCAGTGTCAGGATTTAGCTACAAAACGCCATGGGTAGGATCATCTCGAAATCTCGATAGCTAGGGTTCTGGGGGTTACCATGGGCGGTGCTATCACGAAGCATCGATTGCCAGGGACCCTTCGAGGATTGATGATGGGGACTAGAAATCCGATACAGACCGTGTTGAGAAGCCAATTCGAAGCAAGAAATGAAAACAAAGGAGAGAGAAAACTCTCCAAACAAAGAAAATCCCCTATCTCTCTCTTACAAAAACTCACTACAAACTAAACTGAGGCTAAAATATGTTACAAGCATGGGTGCTTTAACCGTGAAGTCCAACGAACCTTAGGATAGTTCATATGGGCCTTAAAAACCATCGCGGCGGACTAAGGCAAGAGCGAGTCAAGTCCAGATCTTGGTTGATACTTGAGTACCTCTAGGCCTATTATCGGCATTCTAACCTAATCAAAAGAAGAAAGCACTCATCATAGCTTTTGAACATCAAGGAACTCATGGTCTGGTATCGAAGTTAAAACCTTAAAATTTTTCTAAGGGACTAGCAAAAGCTAGGCATGGGGGTATGATGGAAACACCATCATGAGCCCTAACTATCCCATTTTTTACCCATAAAAGAGAACAAAAGCTCTTACATAACCAACTGGAGGTCCTAATTCATTGAATAACCTTTCTGAGAGAAAAGCAAGAAACAAGAGATAAAACTGTAATTTTACCATTACAGTACAACAACGAGTTTTCTCAAGGGCTAAACACAGGTCAAATGGTCTTAACAAGATAATAAGTGGGTTGAATCAGACAGAAAAGGGTTCGTGTGAATTCTGGGAATTAAATGACTTCTTGTAACCCTAAAACAGACCCACTTGATTAAATAAGGTTCTGGTCAAAATAAAATTCAACTAAACCCTCTAAAAATCATAGAAAAATATTCTCTAGGGTTTAGAACCTTCAATTGGAAATTGGAACCTATTTTGACCTAGAATGGGGTCTCAGACAAATATTTGCCCTAATTGCCTAGTCAAATGAGGTCAAACCCAAAATCCAACCTCACCATTGGATTCCTTAGGTCCAAATTAAGTTTGTACCAAAATTTGGATCTAAGGGGAACTCATCTTGACCCACTTTGTAAATAGGTCCAACCCAATTACATTTCTACCCCTATCTTTCAAAACCCTTACAATTGACCCCCTAGCTTCTTCTTCGTTCTTTGCAATTAGGTCCCTCTACCATTATTGTGGAGGGAATCCTACTCCGACAAGCTTGAAAGGGAGATTTCTCCCTGATCTCTCAAAAAATCCCCTTCAAAATTAAAAGGAAAATTCTCTGAGAAATCCCCTCCAATGTGAACCCAGTTAGAGGCCCTATTTGGTACCCAATCTCTCATGCGAATGCATGAGAGATTTGAGTCTCTCTCAACTTACCATTGCCGATGACCTTGCCGTGCTTGGAAGCTTCGCTTCCAAGCACAAAATTGACCTCCAAGGCCTATCTAAGACACCCCAATTCACCCTGCATCTCCTAAGCTTGAAATCAGCCGGAGAACCCCCTCAATTTCGTCTCTCCTCCTTCAGTTGACTTGCTCATCAAGCTCCGGCGACCTCTCCTACTCTCCCTCATCGCCTAGCCACGATACTGATGGAAGGTTCCTCTTCCTCTTGCTCGTCCGCGTCGCATAGCACTCCACGACGCTCCTGCCTCCCCTTCGTCCTCGCCGACCACCCTCACTGAGCACCTTCATCTCCAGCGTCGGCGATACTAGCCAGACGCCATTCCTACCTCCCTCTTCATCTCCTTACTCCCAGATAAGTCTCTCTCATTCTCTACATTTTTTTCCCCTCTTTATTTCCTTCAAACGACCACTGCCGCACTCCAATACCATCATCCCCTTCACCTTCGGCCACCAACTCCAGCAAGTTTGCTCGACCTCCACAGAACACCTCCCTCCTCGACGACCGGTCCATAAGCACCTCCTCGACTCACGAATCATAACCCCCTACTCACATACTCCGCCACTCACCCAAATGCACCCCCAAACACACCCACACACACGATCGCAATGTACCCTAGGCACGCTCCCACAGGTGTTGAAGCGACGGGTTACTACGCTATCATATATGATTTTGAAAAACCTGTCGTTGTAGTTTGAATAGCGAAGAACTCGGTTCAACAAATAAAATTTATATCGGAATATAAATCCTGGGTCGAACTCAGGGAGGCGGACGTTTGATTAAAAATACACATTTGTTTTATTTGTCACGAAACATAATAGCTAATTGAAAACTATTTAACAAATAATAAATAGAAGAGAGAGAAAGAGAATATTACAAATAAAAGCAAAAGGGATGTAGAATAAACATGGATTTCATTATCAAAAATTATTCGTTACACTACTCATTATGACTAGAAAGCAAGAAATGATTACACTAGAAAGCAGTAAATCTATTCTAGAAAGCAGTAAAAAGAATGGAGAGAGATATCCTCCTCGACGATCGCTTGGAGGACGAGCCGAATGGGACATCACCTGGAAGATGGGGAACGGAGCGGGAAGAAGGACGAAGCAAGAAGAACGGGAATGAAGCAGCACGTCATCATCGTCGCAGGATCCATTTCTCAAATGCAGAGAGAGGACAACTGCAGGATGCTCCACGAAGGGGGACGAAGGTGGAAAAATTAAGATTTTTACTCTAGAGGAGCATCCCAGGTTTGGGACAAGCTTTTAGAGCTTTGGAAGGGGTGAGAAAAGAGAAGAAGGGATAAGAATTTCGTATGGAGGGGGTCTCCTTTTATAGTTGCAAGGAGTGAGGGCAATTTGGTCATTACATCTTGAAAATCATTAATTCAGGACCTTAATGACGGATAAATCCGTCACTAAAGGCCTGAACGTGGCCTTCGTGGGTATCTCGCACATCCCCACTCGCTTCCCCCCGCCTTAACGTGCGTCCATGTTCTTCCAATCTCAGCCATTCGATCGTGAGATCAAACGGCTGAGAGCGCTCCTCGCCTACCTCATCCACGCGCCTCAATGCGTGAGATCCTACGTCACCTCACCGCGTCAAATGGAGCATACAGTCGATTGGGCGTGCACAGCCGCTTGATCTCCATCGTGCGGTCGATCGCACCCGCGCACCCGCTCCAATTGAGGCATGCGGGGGCTCAATCTTGCACCTCAACGTCGCATTAAGGCGCTCGACCAATGCGCTGTGGGTGCGTTTGTGTCGAGCACTTAACTTAAGCGCGCGCGCTACATTGCAGTTGGATCTTGATCCAGTAGCGGAGAAGTGTTGGCGCGAGGTGCTTCAGCGGATGCGTGCGGCCAGTTGGGCGATCGAGATGGTGCCACGTGGCACCATCTTGGCCGTCCATCTTCTGGGTGATGTAGATGGTGCCACAAGTATCGAATTGAGTCGATTTTCACGCCATTAGGCTGCGATCGTCGATCCAAATCCATCTGTGAGGTTGGATTTGTCGTCTGAAGTGCAGATTAACACCATCTTGGCCCTTGATCTTCTAGGGTTCCTCGGTCTCTATCTGATGCTACGGATATCCGATTAGGGCAATCTTGAATTCGTTGAACTCCAATCATCGCCCTGATCAGATCCGTACGATTGGATCTTCGATCTGAGGCCCTGATAAAAAGTCACCCTGTCCCTGACCATAAAAGGAGACAATTAACCTCCATTTTATTCAAACTAATCTAAATGCAAGATGATGCATGCTATGCAATATTTATAGTATGTAATGCAATTCTATGCTTAAGAACATGCATAAATAGACATTTTATGTAATATAAACAGGTTTACATCGCAACCCCATGCCTATCTATTGCTAGTCCCTATCAAAAACTACATGCTATTTATAAAAGAATTAGGTTGGATTATTTAGGCATAAGTTATTTTCAACATTAAAAAATTTTTTACTTAGGATCTGAACTTTCAAAGACACAACAGCACCCGGGTATCTACCAAAATGCAGACCGCCTCAAGCCCTCGCCTTATTCAAAGAAGATTTTCTTTTTCTCTTTTTCTCCTTGATGTAAACACATTTATTAAGGGTAAAATGCCTATTCATGCATGTTCCTAGGCTTAAATTTGCATTTCATGTTATAAATATTGCATAGTATGCATCATTCTGCATTTAGAGTAGTTGTATATAATTTAGGTTAATTGCATCCTTTTTGTGGTTATGAGAGAAGGATATTTACTTTGGAGCCTCGGATTGACGATCCGACGGTGCGGATCTAATCAAGACGACGATTGGATTCCAACACCTCTGAAATCGCCTCGATCGGAGTTCCGTAGCACCATATGCAGTCCGAGGAAGATCAACGGCCAAGGGACTAGGAGACATAATTCAGAGCTTCAAATGATAAATCCGACCGCACAGATGGATTCGAGTTAACGATCGTAGCCTAACGACGCGAAAATCGACTCAATCCGACCTCTGTAGCAGCCCCTACAATAAGAAGAAGATGGACGGCCTAGACTGCGCCACGTGACGCAGCCTAGGCTGCCAGCACATGCACGCAGCACCACACGTGCGCAGCAACGCGGGTGCACTGATTAGCCCATAGTTTTGGGCTATTTAAGTATTTAAGTGCCTAGACATTAGGTTAATTCTAACATTTATTTAGCATAAATTAGGATGTAAATAGATTAATTCATATTTTTAATTTAATTACATAATCCATGCATTGCATTCATATTTTAAGTGCATTTAGAATTAGCTTAGAATGGCATTCATCTAATTAGTTAACTAATTAGGTACATTGCATGCACTAATTTAAGTTAACATAAAAGTTGAGGGTCTGTATAAAAATAACCATAATATTTTAATATTATTTTCTTTATTCTTCTTCTTGCAGGAACAGCTGCATTTCCTTCGGCTGCCGTTCCAACACCACCAGCTGCCGCACTGAAGCCTGCATTCAAGGACAAGTGGAGAATGTGGATCTGCTCCCGCCTCTCCGTTCAAATCTATGCAAGCAGCTACAAAAGGAGGAGGGAGGCAGTCGAGCTCGGGAGGCCTCCACCACTGTGCAGAGAGATCTTCTCTCTTCCATTCCATACCGCCGGCCTCAACCGTGGCGACGAGTCTCCACCACCGTGGGCGTGTGGTGTGACAGGCCACACCGCCATCCGGAGCTCGTCCGCATTACCGTGAGCACCTCACTGTGCACCTCCCTCACCGTCGTCATCAACAACCACCGTCGCTGCAATCACCTTCTCAGTCAGTTAAGACGTCCGGGAAATTTCCCGGATGTCTGAAGGCACCTCCCCACTCCAGCAGCAACCACCGTCCGCCCACTTCACCTCCAGCACCTGAACCGCAACCTCACCCACTCACTCCCACATCCACTCCAGGCCGCGCATAGCCTCCAGCCGCACTCAAGGCGTGCACAACCTGCAGCGCCTCACCGCTCATGCCTGCTCACCTTCCGCCTGCAGCCGCACCTGCACAACCACACTCGCCCGCTCACCCGCACGCCTGCAGTACTTCACCCGCGCCCTCCATCCTTCTTGACCACCCGCCTGCGCACCCACGCCTGCAACCTCACCCGCGCTCGTCGCCAACAGGCCGCGCCAGCTGTGGCATTCTCCTGCGCCACGCCTTCCACCTACGTGTGCCCTTGCTGTGTCTCACTGCCATTTCCAGCGTGCGCTCGCCAGCACCAGCTGCAACGCTTCCGCCAACAGAGCACGTACCCGCCTGCAGCACACGCACTTCCCACCAACAGCAGCTGCAGCACCAGCTGCAGCCACCTCCGCCGGAGCTTCGTACGGCCGGCTCCGGCCGCCGCGCGACATGTCACCACCACCTCTTCGAAGCCTTCAGTCCAAGGAACTTCCTCCGAGCTTCCCGCGTCCGGCCGTCCACTCCTCGTCGCGCACGGCAAAGGGGAAAAAATCCCCTATTTTGCTACAGTAACATGGCCATTGAAAATTACATTTTCTACCATTGTCAATTTTTAATAATATTTTATTGATTCTGCATTGCGACAAATATCCTCTAGTTACTCAAAATTGCTATTTCAGCATGATTTCTTGATTCAACCTTAATCTGAAGGCAATTTTGGCTTGATTCTTGTCCAAACTAACTACGAACAAACATTTTTAACTGGTGCGAATTTAAATACGTCATGGCCTCCCTGTGGATACGATCCGCTCTTCTGCGAGTGGTTATTTCTTTTTAAATATTGATTAGTCGATTTTTCCACCACATAAAACTACAAACGACTTTAAAGCGAACAATCGACTCGTCATGCGCGGGCGCGTGGGCGCTCAAGCGCATAGTGCTAGTGCGTGCGTGCGCAGCAAGGCAGGAGAGACACCAGCACAACGTGAGGTGGACTACAGTGACGAATGAGCTGTACATACAGCGACGCTTACAGCCGTCGGTAATTCATCGCATGCCAACAAAGCCAGCTATGGGCACCAGCGAGCATGAGCTACCTACAACGACGTTTCCAGCGATGACCTGGATGTCACTAATGGTCCCATACCGATTTTTGCCTCTTCTCCACCACTATAAAAGGATCTTCACCGCCTCCATTCCAAGCCATCTCTACCTACTCTACTCCCATCTACTCCCAAGCTCTAGCAAGCCTATCAACCCACCATTAGAGCTTGTTCTCAAGCTCCCAAGGTGCCTATTAGTGTAGCGAACCTCTGCCCCACCAAATATTCCTCCAACTTCCCATCTCCCTTCATAGGTCACCTTGGAGCTGTCCTCCCACCTCCATTCTTGTAGTAGATCAACTCTGTCTTTTCACCTCCATTCCAGAGCTACGCCGAACCTTTCCTCAACCCGACGTCCTCCAGCATCTCACCTCCATCATCCCGCTCCTCACCTCCTTCGTCCGAGCTTCCGCCAAGTGCCGTCGCCTCACCGAACAGCCAATTCGGGAGATTTCCTCTCACCTCCCTCTCTTTTTATGCTTTTATACTTCATTATAATTGACATTGGCTTGATATATATATCATATTTGTTCCATTTCTATCTTGTGATTCATTCTACTTGTCTTTTATTATAAAAATACAAAAAAATAACAAAACTCCAAAATACCAAAAAGAAACGAATTGAAGCGCGGTTTTCAATAAAGTAAACGTCGCCTCCCTGTGTTCGACCCGGGACTCCTTTGGAGTTTCGGTATAAATTTTATCTGATCGATGTGTTTTGCAACTACAACGACAAGTTACTTGTAACCTCGATTTCTAACACACGAAACACGCCCAACCATTTTGGCACCATTGCCGGGAAGGCAACAGAATTTACTTTATTGTTTATTGCATTTCTTTGCATTTACATAGCATTAACCTTACTTGTCTTTGATCTACTGTCTTGCAGGTACCCTAGCATGGAGATCCAAGTGCAGTAGACCGGAGTAAAGTGTGGGTAGAGTGTTTTGTAAGTGTCCCCCACACCACCCCCACCTTAGTTTTCATTCCATAACCGAATAACTCAAACCCAAATCAACTTAGGTGCTTTTCATGAACCCTAGGATAGATTTGGTTGTTTGTTTGCCACTTCCACTCACCTCGCCATCCACATAAATAAAAATAAAAAAATAAAAAAAGTGTTATCTGATTGTGGGATTTTCTGTAAGCTACACACTTAACACCCACAACTTCTCATCCTAAGGCACACAATCACATCGATTCTACCACTTAATCGGGATCTGATCTGTGGACCCGATACACTTAATTCAACACACAAATAAATGAGTAGAAATCTGAATAGGTCAAAAATTTTTGTGTGCCTTAACTAAGTGGTGCAATAGGCCAATTGATTGAACTGTTTAGGCCGCACCACTTAAGATAAAAGCAATTCATTAAGTAGCTTGCCACATAGGGTTGATTCTTAGGGCTGAACTAGGCACTCCACATTTTTTTCTTTGATTTCTAAAGGAATATATCATCACCAGTGCTTGCAAAACTTGGAGTGTTTTCCTAAATTTGATTGAATATACCTAAGATTAAACCCTAAAAGCTACTAAACAAGGTTGAACTCTAAAAGACACATCATCAAATAACCTTATTTGCAAACCCTGGTTGTGCACACACACACATTTTAACTGATCATTAAGGGCACAACCCATCTAAAGGGCCCATCACATTCCTGAAGCACCATTGTCCCAAGCCTAACTAAAATTGATTAGACATTGGCCCTAAGGACTAGTTCGCTCGTCGGGATCCAGATTGAGATTGTTCATGATTAACCTGCTTATACTAGTCAATCTGATGTCTAGCTAGGGGAGTAGTGTCAAACGACCGCGGCTGGGGGGTACACTAGGAACCGGAGGCGCAAGCCAAAGGAAGAACCTTCTCCCCAGTCCCTCCTTCTAACTAGTTGGATTGCCTGGACATAAGTAGAGTAAATCGTCTATAATCTTAGGATGGATTCTAAAAGTCTGTAGACCTTTAGGCTACCCAAACTAAGGACAGGCTTGTATTTTTGTATTGCAGGGCTCCTTTCTCTTCTAATTTCCCTCCTTACTTCACCATGTACCCTTCCACATCCTACACACATTTCACATCCTATCCTCCTACCACTACTTATCCCCAAGATGATTACTATCCCAACTTGACTTGTAATTACCCATCCACTAGTTGGGATGACTTTGATTGGGGATATGAATCTGGACCTCAGTGTCCAGGGCCTAACCCTGGACGACAAGACTATGATTATTATCCTTCCTAGAGCTATAATAATTATGGATCTCCATCCTTTGATGACCAAACCAACCTGATCTACAATCAGGAAGGATATCATGATTATAACACCTACCCTCCCCAGTATTCCACTGAATATAGGTCACCACCATCCTTTGAACAACCTAGAATGACCTACTTTCAGGGAGGGACATGAGAACCTCGACATCTTGACTCCCCTAGATTTAACCTAAACCCACCCAAACCTGAGCCAAACAAGTCGGTTCAGGTGAACCAGATTCAGGATAGGGTGTTGGCTAATTTGAGGAACACTATACAATCTTTAGAAGCTCAGCCAACACCATGCACTAAAGCACTAGAGCCTATGATCAAAATGATTGATGAACTTAATAATTCTCTATTGGATTTGCTCCAAAGTGTTAGGGATAGGGATTTGGGTGAGTTTCTTCTTGGGAAATTATCAAGGTTGAGGATGAAATTTGTGGTTGCACTAGTCAAATCTTGGGATGATTGTCAAGATGAACCCCCTTCAGGAGAGCCAATGTCTGTACCCGCTCAGGCGCCTATTGGGGGGGATACATTTTCTGAGATTGGGGATGACCAGGTTGGGCTAGAGCAATCATTTGAGGATGAACCGATTGATTCACCCAAGATCCCCAAGTCAGGAAACGAAGAAAATTATGTCTCCTTGGATCAAGAAATGATTTATGATTTTGAGACATATATAAATGAGGATCATCAATTCTTTAACTCTGAGGGTGAAGAATCTTTAGGTGAAGTCTCACTTGAACATAGGGAAAATGATTTCAGTGAGACAAACGGGCATGAGGAATCTGATGAACCATTTGATAGCCCGTTCATTGAAGATTTGGATTCAGTTGGGGTTAACTTCGAGGATCCGAATCTTGATGATTCAATCAGTGACCCCAGTCCTCATCTGCACCCCGAAGAGCTAACTTCTGAGATCTTTGTGCCCAAGTCAATCTTGATTCAGCCACGATTTCTGGACTTGGGAGAATCATTTGGGGTGAATAATATGCTAGAGGTCCCGAAGCCTGAGCCCTTGATGTTGGAGGATAGAATTGTTGAAATAAGGATTTGGGAGGCTAATTCTGAGGGAAGTTTGATTTTGGATCTAAGAGTACCTATTGACCTAAAACCACCTATTTTCTACCAAGACCCCTACGATATCTTTCACGTGCAACCCAAGCTCGAAATAACTGATTATTTTTTTGAGCTAGATGTTAAGTGGACAACCGCACCTATTGAACCATCTTTACCCATTGTCCGACACTTTGGTCTTGGGTTGCACACCACTAAACCGCAGGCCCGGCCCCGCAAACACAACAACCTTCGGTTCTGGGTGATTTTCATCCAGAACCTGAGAACCACTCAACCCTGGGACATGGGTCTACACCATAATCTCATCCACGTCTGTGGACATCTTCTACAGATGGGTTTTAGGATCAACCTTTTGATTTTGATTCTGACCCACACTTGTGAATTCTCAATTTCTTCTTTGTATGTATGTTATGCCTAGCTGAAGGTATTAAACTTAGTGCGTGTGTATACACTCTTCTCTCTACGGAGCTGACCGGATTTTCACGACACTCAGGTGATATTCTGTTTACTTCACCCTATTCATGTCTTTATGAGGACATTACATCATTTAGGCATGGGGGGGTGGATAATCAATTCCTGAAATCATTATGTTAACTCTGTAGAATTTCTTTTAGTTTCTTATAAAATTAAAAAAAAAATTGAAAATTTGAAAAAAGATAAAAAAAGAAAGAATTTAGGAAAAGAGAACTTAGGCATTTGGAAGTTATTATCTTTAAGAAAAGATACGAGAGGACCTAAACACTTAGATTCTTCAGGTCTTCAGGCTTAATTAACCCAGGTGTCCACTCGAATGTGGATTTAGTCTCGAGTCCTCGCCAATTAAAATTTATTTTAATTTGGTAAATAATTTGGGATGATAAGTATGCGACTTATCAACCCACCCTCTGATTTAGGAGGACTGTAAGCCTAAGCATCTACACACATTTTTTTGCACTGACTCACTTTACGACGATTTTTACGGAAATTGGGTAGCTAAGGGACCGACTTGGGTGGTATGGCTGGTATGTTGTCGGTGGTAACAGCTCATTGGCCAATTATCCAGAGCCCAGCTACAAGACCATTTTCGTTGTACTACCCTTAGGTAAATCTTAGATCAAGGAAGCCACCTACTTATAAAAAATAAAAAAAAAGGAACACTCAAAAAGAAAAGAAAAAAAGAAAAAGAAAAAGGAGAAAATAAAAAAACAAATAAAACCACACTTCACCGCACGAGTATGGCTGGCAAGTTATCGGTGGTAACAACTCATTGGCCGATTGTCCAAAACCCAGCTCACAAAAAAAAATGCACAATAATTCCTAAAACACTTAGGGAAGAAGCGGGGAAGTAGAATAAACCAAGGAGATATACACTGAGTTTGCCCTTGTGTTGACCCCATAAATAAAAGTAGGGAGAAAGCTACCGATCGTAAAGATAAACCTTTAGGCAAGGTCACCTAGGGTCATAGAAACTCGAAGTCCATCTTAACGGTCGTTTTGTGAGTCTATCACTTTTTCACAAAGATGTTTAGTGCTTAGAGTCTTTTTCGAGTCTTGGGCGGGTCGGGTAGCCGTAAAAAGTTATCCCAAAACTCTCAAACTCCAAAAGTACAAAAAAAATTAGAAAAGAAGAAAAATAAAATATATATATCTTCCCTTCTCAAATAAGGCGAGAACTTGGGCAGTCTGCATTCTGGCAGACTCCTGGGTACTGTTGAGTTTTCGTAGTTAGGACCTTAGTTGAAATTTTCTATTGTTAATAAACGACTTAGGCTTAAGCAATCTAATCCTAATTCTGCCTTTATACATAGCATATAGTTTAATTTTGCTAGGGACTAGAAAAAGATAGGCATGGGGGTATGATGTAAACACATTTATTAAGGGTAAAATGCCTATTCATGCATGTTCCTAGGCTTAGATTTGCATTTCATGTTATAAATATTGCATAGCATGCATTATTCTGCATTTAGAGTAGTTGTATATAATTTAGGTTAATTGCATCCTTTTTGTGGTTAGGAGAGAAGGATATTTATTTCGAAGCCTCGGATTGATGATCCGACCATACGAATCTGATCAAGACGACGATCGGAGTCCAACGCCTCTAAAATTGCCTCGATCAGAGATCCGTAGCACCATATGCAGTTTGAGGAAGATCAACGGCCAAGGGACTAAGAGACATAATTTGGAACTTCAAATGATAAATCCGACCATGCGGATGGATTCGAGTCAACGATCGCAGCCTAACGGCGCAAAAATCAACTCAATCCGACCTCTGTAGTAGCCCCTACAACAAGAAGAAGATGGACGGCCTAGACTACGCCACGTGGCGCAGCCCAGGCCGCCAGCACACGCACGCAGGCGCAGTCTAGGCCGCCAGCACACGCACGCAACACCGCATGTGCGTAGCAACGTGGGTGCGCGAGCGCGTAGGCGCGCATGCGTGCAGTGCCAACGCGTGCATGCACGGCAAGGCAGGAGCGGTGCCAGCGATGCATGAGCTGGACTTACAGTGACGCTTACAGCCATCGGTAATTCTTCGCATCCCAACAAAGCCAGCTATGGGCGCCAGCAGGCATGAGATTCCTACAGCGACATTTCCAGCGACGGCCTGGATGTCACTAATGGTCCCATACCGATTTTTGCCTCTTCTCCACCACTATAAAAGGACCTTCACCCCCTCCCTTCCAAGCCATCATTACCTACTCTACTCCCACCTACTCCCAAGCTCTAGCAAGCCTACCAACGCTCCATTAGAGCTTGTTCTCAAGCTCCCAAGGTGCCTATTAGTGTAGCGAACCTCTGCCCCACCAAATATTCCTCCAACTTCCCATCTCCCTTCATAGGTCACCTTGGAGCTGTCCTCCCACCTCCATTCTGGTACCAGATCAACTCCGTCTTCACACCTCCATTCCGGAGCTATGTCGAACCTTTCCTCAACCCGACGTGGTCCAGCATCTCACCTCCGTCGTCCTGCTCCTCACCTCCTTCATCCGAGCTTCTGCCAAGTGCCGTCACCTCACCGAACAGTCGATTCGGGAGATTTCCTCTCACCTCCCTCTCTTTTTATGCTTTTATACTTCATTGTAATTGACATTGGCTTGATATATATATCATATTTATTCCATTTCTATCTTGTGATTCATTCTACTTGTCTT
The DNA here is from genome assembly GCA_037157565.1 of Thalassia testudinum. NCBI lineage: Eukaryota > Viridiplantae > Streptophyta > Magnoliopsida > Alismatales > Hydrocharitaceae > Thalassia > Thalassia testudinum. Next base: position 20,967,559 of record JAZHRO010000014.1, read on the forward strand.
TTATTTCAAAAATACAAAAAACAATAATAAAACTCCAAAGTACCAAAAAGAAACGAATCGAAGCGCGATTTTCAATAAAGTAAACGTTGCCTCCCTATGTTCGACCTGGGACTCCCTTGGAGTTTCGGTATAAATTTTATCTGATCGACGTGTTTTGCAACTACGATGACAAGTTACTTGTAACCTCGATTTCTAACACAGGAAACACGCCCGACCACTTCTTTTCTAATTTTTTTGGATTTTTGAGTTTAGGGTTAAAGAGTGGCTTTCTACAGCCATTCAACTCACCCCAGATTTAGTGAAAACCCTAAGTTCTAAGCATCTTATTGTGAATGTGATGGACTCGTTGATTGGCAATTAGAACTGACTTCAGGTTTCTACGCCTCTAGGTGACCTTAAAAAGTGAGTTCTACCTAAAGGTGTATCTTTACAACCGATAGCTTTCTCCCTACTTTTATTTTTATGGGGTCAACACAAGGGTGAATGTTGACGCGTGAAGCTCGATCGTGTTTTAACAGTTAATTACATCGTAGTATAGGTGATCAAGTGTCGTCAACAAATAAAAGTTTTATTACTCGAAAATCGGAGTATCCGAGGTCGAACACAGGGAGCACTTGGAATTTGAGGTGGGGCTCGACGGAGCTCACTGGACACCTTGGCCGGAGAAGAAGGAGAGGAATTTGAGGTGGAAATCCCAGCCAAGTCAAGCTGAGGAGGTGCGGCAGGAGTTAGGGTTTAATTTATAGGTGTTTGGCCGTGCTTCTGGGGCGTGGAGGGCACGCCTTCTGTCGCAGACATCTTGCCGGAGATGGAAGGTGGTTGGATACCCAAATCTCTCATGCATTCGCACGAGAGATTGGGTGCAAATCTGGGATCAAGATCATGCTCAAATGGAAGGGGATTCCTCAGAGAATCTCCCTTCCATTTCTGGGAGGAGATCTCTGAGGGATTAGAGCGTATCCTCCCTGTCAACCTCGCCGGAGAAGGATTCTGCCCCAATAATGGCAGAAGGACTTGATTGTAAGATTGGCGAGAAAGATAGGGGGGTTGTTGTGATGGTTTTCAAAAGATAGGGACCAAAATGTGATTGGGTGTACTAAATTGCAAAGTAGGTCAAGATGACCTCCCCTTAGGTCCAAATTTTGGTACAAACCTAATTTTGACCTAAGGAATCCAATGGTAAAGTTGGATTTTAGGTTTGACCATGTTTGACTGGATATTTTGCATAAAAACTCAAATTAGGTCAATTGATGAGCTAGGACCCTATTCTAGGTCAAACTAGGTTCCAAAGGCCAATTTGATTGTTCTAAACCCTAGAGGATATTTTTCCATGAATTTTATAGGGTTTACTTGATTTTTATCCTGATCGAAACCTTGTTGAATTAAGCGGGTCTGTTTTAGGGTTACCAAATGTCATTTAATTCCTGGATTGCACATAAACCCATTTCTGATTATATCAACCCACTTTTTATCTCATTTAGATCATTTGACCTATGTTTTGCCTCTGAGAAATCTCATTTATGTATTGCAATGGTAAAATTACAGTTTTAACCTTTATTTCATGTTTTCTTCTCAGAACACTTATACCTTCAATTAGGCCCTCTTCTAGGTCATGTAGGAGCTTTTACTCTTTTTATTAGGTCAAAATGAGCTAGTTATGGCTCATGATGAGGCTCTCATCAGTGAATCCAGTGTATATCTCCCCGATTTATTCTACTTCTTCACTTCTTCCTAAGTGTTTTCGGAATTTTCAATGCATTTCTTGATCTGGGTTCTAGACAACCAGTCGATGAGCTGTTGCCACCGACAACTTGCCAGCCATACTCGTGTGACGAAGTGTGACTTATTTCTTTTATTTTCTTTTCTCCTTTTCTTTTTCTTTTCTTTTTGACTTTCTTTTTCTTTTTTTTAAGTAGGTAGATTCTCTGGTCTATGATTTACCTACAGGCAGTAAGAAAAGAATGGTCCAGTGACTGGGCTCTGGGCAACCTACCTATAGGCTCTTACCCATGATAACTTGCCAGCCATATCACCCTAGAAGGTTCATTAGCTACCCAATTTTCGTTAAAACCACCAATCAATAAGTCAGTGAAAAGAAAGTGTGTAGATGCTTTAGACTTAAAGTTCCCTCAAATCAGAGGGTGGGTTGATAAGTCATGTACTTATCACCCAAACTTATTTAATCAAATTACAATAGAATTAAGATGGCGAGGACTCGAAAAATAAATTCACATTTTAGTGGATACACAGCCTGATTAAGTCCAAAGACCTGAAAGGTCTTCGCATTCAAATCATATAGTTTTATTTCCTAAGATTGAAAATTTTCTTAAGCCCAAGTTCTCTTCCCTAATTTCATAATTTTTTTATATATATAAATGAAAGAAAATAAAATGAATCTACGGAGCTGACGAATTAATTCAGAGATGAATATCCACCCCCCATGACTATCTAATGCAATGTCCTCATTGTATTAAAAAGATATCAAACAAAGTGGAATAGAGTAGAAAGCACCTAAATTGCGTGAATGATGGGTCCGCTCCGAGATAAAGAAAAACTATATATGTGCTGAATTTAGTGCCTTCAGCTAGGCACACTATACAAAAAAGAGAATAAAGAATTCACAGGTACAGGTCAAAATCAGAATAAAAAGATGAAACCTCTGACCTACCAGCAGATGTCCACAAATGTGGACCAGATTGTGGTGCAAACCCATACCCCATGATCGAGAATATTTAAGGTTCTAGATAAAAATTACCCAAAACCTAAAATCAGTATGCAAGCAGGGTCGGACCTATAATTTATGAGGATGCAACCCAAGACCAAAAAGTTGAGTTACAGAGAAATCAAGCTCCAAATGATAATCAATGAATGTGTGCTTGGGTTGGACATCCTCAGAATAAATGTCGTAAGGGTCTTGGTTTTGATGGTTTCAGCTTAATTGGAACCCTTAGACTCGGTCTTCTACTTCCTCCAGAGTTTGCTTCCCAAATCAAAATTTCCCTACTCCTATCCTCCTTCAGAATGTCAAATTCTAGGATCTCCTGCATATTAATCACCCCGTCTGAAATTTCCAAGTCTAAAAGATGTGGCTGAATCATAATTGACTTGGGTCTAATTATCACAAAAATAGAATCATCAGTAAGTTCAATGGGGTGTAACTGACAATCAGGACATTGGATTGAATCCTCTAGAAAATGTGATTCTGGATTCGTCATGTGAGCCCCAATAGGATCAGTTTCCTTAGTTATTGGGCTATCAAATGATCTATCAAATTCCTCAGGCCCAAACATCTTATAGAAATTGTGTTCTGTAAACTCATGTGATACTTTGCAAACTAAATCTTTACCATCAGAATCAAAGAAATCAAAATCGGTATTAATGTATGTCCTAAAATCATCCGTCACTTTCTGATCCATGGAGACATACGTTTCCTCATACCCCAGCTCAAGGATCTCAGGTGAAGAAATCAAACCATCCTTGATTGGTTGCTCTAAATCAATCTGGTAAGCCTCGTAACACGTGTCCCCTCCAACAGGTGCCTGAGTGTGTTCTGACATAAGCTCTCCTGAAGGGGGTTCATCCTGGGAATCATCCCATGATTGAACTAAAGCAACCACAAATCTCATTCTCAATTTTGCTAACTTCCCAAGTAGAAACTCACCCAGGTTCTTATCCTTAACATCCTGGAGCCAATCCAACAAATATTTATTCAAATCATCAATCATTTCAATCAGGGGCTCCAATTTTTCAATGCAAGGTATTGGCTGAACTTCTAAAGATTGTATGGTATTCCTCAAGTTAGCCAAAACCTTATCTTGAACCTGGTTACCCTGAACCAAATGACTTGTTTCAAGGTTGAGCAGGTTTGGGATCAGTGCAGAGGAGTTAATGAATTGAGATTCGTGATACCCTTCCTAATAATAGGTCATTTTGGATTGTTCAAAGGAGGTGATGACCTAAAGGCAGTGTGTTCAGAGGATGGGTAAGGATTAGTGTATCCTCGATTGTAGATCATATTAGGTTGTCCATGAAAGGGTGGCAATCTATAATCGATGTGGCTTTGAGAAGGATAGAAATCACAATTATGGTGTTCAGGGTTAGACCCTAAACATAGAGGTCTGAAATTGTATCCCCAATCTGAGTTATCCCAACTAACCGATGGTTGATTACAGTACGAGTCGGGATAATCATCATGTTGAGGATAACTCATAACAGGAGGGAAAAAGCAGGAATGCGTATAAAATGTGGAAGGATTCATGATAGACGGGAGGAAGAAAGGTGCCCTGCAATACAGGAAATCAAACCTATCCTTAAGTGGGCTAGCCTAAAGACCTACAGACTCCCAGAACCTGTCTTGAGATAAAGAAATGATTTGATCTACTTCTGTTTGTTCAATCCAACTAGTTAGGAGGGACTGGGGAGAAGGTTCCTCCTTCTACTTGTGCCTCCGGTTCCTAGTGTACCCCCCAGCCGCGATCGTTTGATTCTATTCCCCTAGCTAGACATTAGATTAAACAGTAGAAACAGACTAATCAAAAATAATCTCGTTCTGGGCTCCGAAAAGCAAGTTGAATCCTTAAGGCCAACGTCTACTCTGTTTTATTTAGGGTTAGGTTTGAATGTGCTTTGGAATGTGATGGGCCCTTTATCTGGGTTGTGCCCTTAATGATTGATTGATGTGTGCGTGCACAACCAGTGATTTTCAAGCAAGATTATTTTTTTTTATGCGATGAATTTTAGGGTTCAAATCTTGCTTAGTAGCTTTTTAAGATTCAACTTTAGGTATTTTCAAACAAGTTTTGTTGGCACACCAGGTTTTGAAAGCATAGGTGAAGATGTTTTCCTTTGAAACTTAAAAGAATGTGGAGTTCCTGGTAAATCCCTAAGAGTTGAACCTGTATGGCAGCTACTTGATGAGTTGATTTTAATTGAAGTGGTGCAACCCAATCAACTCAAACAATTGGCCTGTTGCACCACTTAATTTGGCATACAGTGATTACCTAATCTGATTTCTACTCAATTATGTGTGTGGATGTGTGTACCGATTCCAAAGATCAGTTTACCGGTTGAGTTTGAAAATCATATGAGATTGTGTATCTCTGTGAGATTTTTTTAAATTTTTCTTTTTAAATGTGGAGGTTGAGGCGGGTGTAGGTGTCAAACAAAACTAACCTTAGAGTTTATAAGAACACCTAGGTTGATTTATGTTTATGTTATTACGTGGTGGAATGAAAACTAATAGGGGAGAAAACTTACAGAACCTTCAACAGCACTTTGCTCCAATCTACCACTCTTGCTCATCTCAAAAGAGTACCTGCAATCACAATAAGAAAGGAGAGATGTGAGGTAAATGATTCGTAAGTTGGAAAATGTGAAAAAAAATAAAAAATCAAAGAGCGTCGCCTCCCCAACAACGGCACCAAAATGTTGAAGCGACGGGTTACTATTCTATCATATATGGTTTTGAAAAACCTGTCATTATAGTTTGAATAGCGAAGAACTCAGTTCAACAAATAAAATTTATACCGGAATAGAAATCTCGAGTCGAACTCTGGGAGGCGAATGTTTGATTAAAAATGCACGTTTGTTTTATTTAACACGAAACAGAATAGCTAGTTGAAAACTATTTAACAAATAATAAATAGAAGAGAGAGAAAGAGAATATTACAAATAATAGCAAAAGGGATGTAGAATAAACATGGATTTCATTATCAAAAATTGTTCATTACACTACCCATTACAACTAGAAAGCGGGAAATGATTACACTAGAAAGCAGTAAATCTATTCTAGAAAGTAGTAAAAAGAATGGAGAGAGAGATATCCTCCTCGACGATTGCTTGGAGGATGAGCCAAACGGGACGACGCCTAGAAGATGGGAAACGGAGCGGGAAGAAAAGGACGAAGCGGGAAGAACGGGAATGAAGTAGCACATCGTCGTCGTCGCAGGATCCACTTCTCGAATGTAGAGAGAGGAAAACCGTAGGATACTCCATGAAGGGGGACGAAGGTGGAAAATTTAATATTTTTACTCTAGAGGAGCATCCCGAGTTTGGGACAAGCTTTTAGAGCTTTGGAAGGGGTGAGAGAAGAGAAGAAGGGATGAGAATTTCATATGGAGGGGGTCTCCTTTTATAGTTGCAAGGAGTGAGGGCAATTTGGTCATTACACATTGAAAATCATTAATTCAAGACCTTTAGTGACGGATAAATCCATCACTAAAGGCCTGAACGTGGCCTTCGTGGGCGGTTCACACACGCTCGCTCACTTCCCCCCGCCTTAACGTGCATCCACGTTCTTCCAATCTTGGTCGTTCAATCATGAGATCGAACGGCTGAGAGCGCTCCTTGCCCGCCTCATCCGCGCGCCCCAATGCGTGAGATCCCGTGTCACCTCGCCGCGTCAGATGGCACGTTCAGCCAATTGGGCATGCACAACCACTCGATCTCCATCGTGCGGTCGATCTCACCCACGCGCCTACTCCAATTGAGGCATGCGGGGGCTCGATCCCGCGCCTCAACGTCGCGTTAAGGCGCTCGACCAACGCGCTATGGGCACATTTGTGTAGAGCGCTTAACTTAAGCGCGCGCGCTTCACAGCCGTTGGATCTTGATCCAACGACGAAGAAGCATTGGCGCAAGGTGCTTCAGCGGATGCGTGCAGCCGGTTGGGCGACCGAGATGGCGCCACATATTTGCCATTTATCTTCTGGGTGATGTAGATGGTGCCACGAGTATCGGATTGAATCGATTTTCATGCCGTTAGGCTACAATCGTCGATTTGAATCCATCCGTGCAGTCGGATTTGTCGTCTGAAGTGTGGATTAACACCATCTTGGCCCTTGATCTTCTAGGGTTCCTCGATCTCTATCTGATGCTATGGATATCTGATTAAGGCAAGCTTGAAGTCGTTGAACTCCAATCGTCGCCCTAATCAGATTCGTACGGTTGGATCTTCGATCCAAGGCCTCGATAAAAAGTCGCCCTGTCCTTGACCATAAAAGGAGATAATTAACATCCATTTTATTGAGACTAATCTAAATGCAAGATGATGCATGCTATGCAATATTTATAGTATGTAATGCAATTCTATGCTTAAGAACATGCATAAATAGACATTTTATGTAATATAAACATGTTTACATCAACAGGTGTTCCCACGCCACGCCAACCACCTCTGCACATTGGCCGCACCTTGGCGAAGCTCCCTGAGCTTTTTAATGTGGCCGCGAGGCTATTCTCATGATTTCAGGTCCAGGAGCTCTCCGCCATTGACGCACAACTCGAAGCTTCCTTGCAAGCTTCTCCAGGCCATGCCCGCTCCAGGACACAGTCCCAGGTCACGCGGAGAGCCTTTGCGAATGTCTCCAAGCATCCAATTGGTGTCGAAGGTCGAAGCTACGGCTGCAATCAAAGGACGCCCCTCTGCTGCAGGTGTGCATGAAAGGGGGTGGGAAGATAGCCCCACCTCGGAACGATTTGGAGCGTCGCTCCTGTATAAGTTGATTTTCTGCATTGGCTTATCACCTCCAACTCACAGGGGGAGGTCCCTCTCACCCGACTTGATGCCTCATCCGTGACCACGCCTCGCTGACCTGGGGACCCGACCTGACCAGCACACCTCGCCCACCACCGCACGCCGATGGGTCTGTTCTCAGGCACGTACCCAACCCGATTACCCGAGAAGCTATGGCTCTGGGAGAGCGAACCTAAGAGAGAAAAGAAAGAAGAGAGTTCGCGCAGGTAGGGGCTAGGTTTTACTTTGCAGGCCGAAGAGAAGAAGAAGGAGAAGGCAAGGAAAAAGGCTAAGGGCTGAAGCCAAGGAAGAAGGAGAAGGCCGAAGTCAGAAGACAAAGGAAGGGAAGAAAGATACTGAAGGCATAAGAAGTTGAAGGCAAAGGAAGGGCAGCCGGCAAGAAAGAGAGGAAGAAGAAGCTGAAGGCAGCTAGCAAAGAAAGAAAGAGAAAAAGGCAGAGAAAGAAAAGAAACGGAAGAATAAGCTAAAGCCAAAATCAGAAGAAGAAGAAGAAGAAGAAGGAAGGAGACGCAAAGAACAAAGAAGAAGATTGAAGATAGAGACAAAGAAAGAAGAATAGGAGAAGAAGCAGAAGAAAGAAAAGAGACCAAGCACTGTAGCATAAGCATTTTAAGACGTCTGATCACAAATCAGACTTCCAATTTTGAGTGCAATTGACATACATTGGTTTCTTTAGTATTTTGTGCCTTACATTTATTCCTATCTTTTTGCACTATAACATTGATCTTATTGCATATTATATTCTTTCAAATTCTCAAGTTGTGATCTTGATTTCTAAACCCTAATTTGCTCCCTGTGTTCGACCTCAGACTTTAAAATTCGAGTAATAAATTGTATTTGTTTTGAACACTTTTTCGACTGTACTACAACGTGACCTTTTTAAAACCCAATCAAGTGCTCTTAACACTAATCAAATTAACCATTATACAAATTACGATGCTCATGCATGCATTGTCCTTAAGTTATGTTAGAATTCAGCTTAATTAAGGTGTTTTAGGTTGCATGATTGCTGTGCAATCAGATACTTGATTTCATCTATATATCATTTTGAATTGTTCTAGATAAAGTTTTGATTATAATTGCTTATCTTTCTTGTGATTGGTGAGATTAAATTATTGTTCTTTGCTCCCTGTGTTCGACCTCGGACACTTTCTAAATCTGAGTTATTAATTGAAATGATTTGAGCACATTTGTCATATACTACGATGCATCTCTTAAACTACAACGAATTAACTTGAACAGTATTGAATTTAAGTTTTTTGATTTAAGATTTAGGGTGTTCTATTTAGGTATATGGGTTTCTAGTTTCGATTGGAATAACGTATTGGATTTAGGGTATTGGGTTTTGGGTTTAGGTTATAACTTCAGGGTTTAGTGTTTAAGGTTTATGGGTTAGGGTTTTTGTAGATGAAGAGGATAATAAAAAGGTGGAGGATGAGAGTGGTGGAAATCGAGTCTTATAGTTTAAATTTTAATTCAAAACTTAAATGTTTAATTAATAGCTTTTAGTATATATCATTTAGTTACACACACTTGAACAAATTTAAATGAACTTAATGACTAACTATAGGAGCTCTAACCCCTAGAGTACAAGTTGTGGGAGGGATATAAATGTGTCAAAATACTCGCCCGTTCGAGAGTTATGATTATGTTATATGGAAAATGTGTTAGTGTATGTATACCTCAAATACATGCACGATGCGTTGTCTTTATAAGATACCGTAAGTCTTGATCATCCTTAGTTCAAAGAGATCACAACTTAGGTGTTATTTGTTACATGTAACCAGTGTTTGGTGAAATTTTGGTATCATCTTCCTACTCTTCTCTTGTATACTAACTAATTTTAGCTACATTCCTAAAGTGACCTTAATTGCATGCTATTGGGAATGTAGTTAAGGTTAGTCTTGGGGGATATACTGGAGAAGTGTAGGGAGATGCCGTCGAAATTTCTCCAAGCACTAGTTGCATGTAACAAGTAACGTTGTGATCAAATCTTCAACGATGGCCTATCAAGTGAAAATCTTCATCAAAATACACACATCATTCCTATATTTCTTTTTAACTTACGGGTGGTTCACTGCAAAATTTAGGTTATCATGGACAAGTCGTGGATTGGTTTGAGGAGTTTGGATTACACTCAATATAAGAGTTGAGTTATTTCACTCTTGGATTGGGTCTTTCCTGATGATAGGAAACAATATAAGGAGAACAATTCTAGAATATCCTCTATCTGTGTAGGAATGTTTCAAATGATTTGTCCAGGACAAAAAGACTGTGTTCGAACACGTAATCTATAGTGGTTGGTGGCATCATTACATGAAGTGGACTACACATGGGGAAGAACTGACATAGGACAACAAAGGGAATACATTAGAAGTTGACGAATCTAATGATGATGTCGAGGGTGATCAAATTGATGAGATCTTAATGAAATGAGAGCAGCAAATCCTGAGACTGGGTATCAGGAAGAAATATTAAGAGGATGTAGTTAGTTTTATGATGCAATGAAGGCAGTAAAGGATTCTATTGTTCTTGAGAATTAATTACATGAGTAGGTTGTCTTTCCATTTAAAATTATTTTAGATGAAAGTTATGAATAGAGCGACAATGAAATTAATGTCAAAGGTACTTCAATTCATATGGGAGTTGTTGAATAATCCTAATGGTTTACCAGAGTCTTGAATGAGGCAAAGAAACAAATTCGAGTTCTTGGAATGAAGTGCGAGAAGATTTATGCATGTCTGAATGATTACATGTTATATAAGAATGAGTACGCTACTTTAACTTTATGTTCGAAATGTGGTCAAGAAAGGTATAGAGGAGAGAAGAAACAATCGAGGAAGGTTCTCTAATACTCTCCATTAATTTCAAGGTTGCAGTAGTTGTTCATATCTACTAGAACTGCAACATGGATGACAAGGTGATGGTAACACCATCATTCGCTACAACTATCTTCAATTAGTCAGAATCAAAAGATAAATGCTCCTGGATAATCGCCTAAGAACAGTAATTCCACTCAAATCCATTTTGAGAAGAAAACAATAATTAGGGTTAATTCTATGATTTTAACATCACATAATGAATGCAGAGTAACCACAAGGTCACCCAAGGGTTAATTAAAAGTCAAATGAGCATTAAAGACCAAGAAGTGGGTCAACACAGATAGAAACAGGATTTCACGCACTTTGAGAACTAAGATAGTACACAAAACCCTGACTATCGGCCTCGCTTGAATTAAAGAGGTTATGGTTGGGATAAAATTTATCTAAACCTCCTAAATTTCATATAAAAATATTATAAGAGCTTTGGTACCCTTGATTTAACCATCTAGACCCATTTTGACCTAGAACAGAGTTTCAGACAAGATTTTACCCTAATTTGGGCTTCTAATTAAATTACCCAGTCAAATGTGATCAAAACTCAAATCCAGGTTCACCATTAGATTCCTTGAGTCCAAATTAGATTAGCATCAAAATTTGGGCCCAATGAGATTCTATCTTGACCTAGTTTGCAATTTAATCCCCAAAATCTCTATTTCTTACAACCAAACCCTTACTTTCAAAATTCTTGCAAATAAGGCCCTAGTTTTCTCATCTTCTTCACGTTTAGGTCCCTTCTGCCATTGATGAGTCAACCAACCCACAGTCTACTTTGACTCAAGCTAATGCTTATCAAATCATCTCTAAATCCTACCAAATTTGGTGGGATTGGAGTTCAGACCTTGAAGAATCATTTGAATGCAATCTTAGACCTTGATTCGAGGTAGAAAGACCATGCAAGCTCACAAAAATTGTGGGTTTCTCTTGATTCCAAATCCATCCCTTATTGCCTCTTTCCTTGCTTTAGAGCACAGATTTGAGCTTTATAAGTAGAACTCTAAGTTCCGTGTGTCTAATAGTCCAGTCTAAGCCACAAAACATCTCCCTTCTCTCCCTCCGGCCACCTCCGCCGTGACTCTGTCGAGATCCTCAAATCCCCTTCATCGCCCTCTACCATGTACAATAGGCAAAGGGAATTTATTCCTCAGCTTTCACCGCTCCTAGCCAACCACAATAGGAGCTTCCTTGACCCCTTCCTCCTCGTCGCTCCTCCACCAGAGGATTCATCCTCTCTAAGTTCGACCAATCACAGTCGGTGCCAACTCCCCTCCTTTCGTCCTTAATTTAGGTCCCTTCTCTCCCTCTCTCACTATAGCTTAGGTTCCAACCCCTAGTTCCCTATTTTGACTACTGTCCACTGCCTCCCCTGTCTTCTTCTCCATCGATGGCCACTCCTCTAGCGAGGTGTAACGACCCGGTTCCCGAGTCCCTACGAGACACGAGAACCGGACTGACTCGACTAATCCCAAGACCTAGTCGTCAAACGAGGAAGTAACCAAAAGACAGTAAAATAAACCACATTCAGCATGAATATAACTAACAGTAAGAAAGTACAGCAGTAAGGAAAGAAATTACTACAGTAGGTACCACCACAACAGTAAAACAACATTTATCATATAACAAGAACGGCAGGTAAAGAAAGTACAGCGGAAACAAAAACTACTCACTAAAACAGAAACAAAAGAGGTACAAGGACTGTGGTAAACTCTACTGGACCCTACTTGGCCCAGCGTCCTCTGCAGCCGCCGACCCTGGCTGCTCAACACCTGGTCCTGAAAAAGGTAACGAGTGTAACACGTCAGCAAAATGCTGAGTAGAGTGGCAAACTAACTAAAGGCAACAGTAGAGTGTACAGTAGCTGTTATGTTCTATTACTTCCTTTATTCACATCTTTCAATTTTTCTCACTATTTCATTTATTTCTCAGGTCCTTTACTTGATCTCGAATGTCCTCGTGGGAACGATCTTGATTGCAGTCTTTTCCAAAAGTAGAAGTAGCACGTGGTGCTCTCCTGGCCGAGAGAGTCCCCCGTGGTGATCCTACCCTCAGTCAACCACCCCAAGGTCACTGACAGACGTAACGGTGACTACGGCACGCGCGATAAACGCACAGGTAGCTAGCCCGCACTGGCACGCGGTCAGTCGTTTCCGTTAACGGGTGTGCCCAAAGCACAGCACGGAACCAGGGCAGAGCCCTCTCAGTAACAGGGGTCCAACCCCTCCACAGTAACCAAACCGGGGCCTTGCCCCTCCACAGTCCGCGCACCCTCACCTGACTACCCTGGTTTGCCCTAGTGGGCCTAACAAGTCGGTGAAGGAGGCTAGCAGAACCCCGGGGCCCGTGGGGTAGCTAGTACTCTCCTAACACTACTAGCTCTCCTCGGTACTACGTACACGAGGGCCAACAAGTCGGTACAGAGCGGCCAATCCTAACCCCGGGTCCCTGGGGCGGCTGGCCCCACTCTGCACTAAACAGGTACAGGTACTTCCCTTGGTACTGCGTACCCAAGAGACAATACAAACTACATCTCAGTTCCATTCCTTTTTCTTTCCAGGAGTTCCACTCCTAATTCCCCGTAGGGTTCCAGCTCTTTATCTCAGAACATCATATGTTTCACTTTCCAGATTCACGTTCTCAAAATCCATGATCTCAAACATGTTTCTTTATTCATAACAGGCAGCTGTTAATTCAAATTACAGGCAGCTTTATATTCCTTTCCATTTTTCCAAGACTGCAGTATTATACATTCCACTAGTTTTTCCATCCTAAGATTCATGCCACATCCTAGGATCTAGCATACAACTAGTTTTCCAGCCCTAGGATTCATGCATCACCTAGGAGCTATCATTCCATACATTTCTCATTCCTAGGATTCATGCAATGTCCTAGATTCTAGTTATGGTTTCATACTTTAACAGATTTTATTAATAACTTAAGCCACTCTACCAGGTACAACGGGAGTAATGGGGGCGTGATCGGGAATCCCGCGTGCCTCCGCGACTCTCAAGACTGCAACTGAATGAGATCCTGTCACAAGGATCAAACACAAGGAGTGTCTCAAAATAGTGTATAGCTACTGTAGATGAGTAGAGGAATTAATTCTGAAGAGAACGCAACTCGAATCGCGGAAAACGGAGCCCGAACGGACCCTAAACGAGTCGAAAAAGACGATACTGTGCAAAATCAGACGTCTGGAACTCCTTCCAGACGTCTTAAAAAGTGGATCAGAGAATTACCTGTTCAGCGTGGTTTCCCAGACGTCCAGAAGTCTGCGGGGACGTCTGCCTAGATCCCAGACGTCCGATGGTCCCTCCGGACGTCTGGAGGTCACTCCCGCCGTCTGGTACAACTTCCAGACGTCTGATTCGCAAAGGATGGCGAATCAGCGAACCTGCGCACAGCCAACCCCCCTCCCTCAGTACGGTCAGTCGACAAGAAGGAAGGAGAAAGCGGAAACTCACCTTTCAGACGTCTGTATGATCTTACAGACGTCGACCTTGCAGTCTGGCTATCAACCCAGACGTCTGATTCTGGAAATTTTTCCAGAATCAGAACCCTTCTCGGCCTCCGCTCGCGACGCCGCCCGCGTCGAACCTCGCGCGTCTGCTGCTCAGCCCGCAGCAGGTCCCTCTCCACGTCGCTCCGCGCCCCCTGTGCCCTCCGTCGGGCGGCCAAGCCGCTTCGGCGAGCTCGCCCTCACGGCAGAGCTCCGCCCTCGCACGCCGCACCTCCGCGCTCACTGCGGTCGCCGCTACCGCCCTCACGTCCGCTCGCTCTCGCGCATAGGAAGGAGAAGAAGGAGGAGACGGTGGAGACGGGAGGGGAGGCGCGCCCCTTTTAACGCCGCGCGGAGAGGAGAGAGAGAAGGCGGCAGGCCGCCTGCAGCCGCAGAGAAAAGAGGGAATATGCGGTCTGCGCGCTCAGGCGCGCAGGTGACTCGCGTGTGTCGAAAATAACGGATTTCCAGACGTCTTGAAACTATCCCAGACATCTGGTTGTGATCCCAGACGTCTTGTCCGACGTCTGAGCCACCTCCCAGACGTCTTAAAATACGTCTGGGGCACACATTCGTTACACGAGGCCACCACCCTGCTACACCACCACCAATCACCATGCTACCACCTCCACAAGCTCCACCTCATCTCACTCATCAAAAGCCCTCAATAAATACCACCTTCCATCCACCCTTCCGCTCCACCAAATAACACCTCCTCTACTCACCTTCTCTGCCTCCAACAGCCCACTGCCGAGCATCTCACGCCCTAATTCCACCACCATCTTCCTCACCACCACTCAACGAAGCTTTTTAATGATCTAACTAGGGCGATAACCCCATATTTGTGGATTTCAAGTCACGACCAAAGCTCCGCCATCGTCGTCATCACCTCTACCTCCAACCACTGTGCATCATTCATCTCCAACTACGGTTTGATCTCATGAGGACATCAGCGTCACCAATCGAGCAAAAGCGAGATAGCAGCAGCAATTACATTCCCTTCCATCATCAGCTGCACGCGAAGGAAGGCGAAGATTTTAGTCCTACATCATAGGGGACAAATCCAGTGCAGTGCATAAAACTGATTCGTGTCGAAGCCCCTTCGCCCAAGACACGAGGGTTGGGTCCCCACGCACATGCTCTCGCACGCCCTTACGCACTCCTCACCTGTGATACACTGCCTGCGGGTGTAGACCTTATATTCAACCTGATTACCCATTAGATCCGATTAGGAGAAATTTCTGAGGAGGGTAGGGGTAGGTTTTGCATTGGGATTTGTGCCTTGTGCCTCTAGATGCATGATATGCTCAACACTTAGCAAGAAATTAAGAGGCTTCTTCTCTGTGCTTGGCACCCTTGTGCCTGTTCTGAGGTTTAGACGATTAAGTCATCTTGTCCTTGTGGCCGACGTCTGATCTTGGTCACTGCTGAAATATTGAGATGCTTATCTAACATAGTTATTGGAATAAATGGTTTGAGACCACTGTAGCAATATTTGAGTTGGTTGAGAAGTTGATATACTTGGGATATGAACTTAATGTGGGAGATTAATTGGTGATCTAAATAGCCATTTTTACAGCTCTTTATATTCTTTTTTATCCCAATGTTTTATGAGATACAATTTGGCTGATTATCGAATATATTTTGATTACTGATATTCATTGCATATCCTTATTATTATGCTCATTGTTTCTAATTGAGAATAGTATTGTGAATTCCAATTTGCTCCCTGTGAACGACCTCGGACCAACTTGTGATTTTCAAGCACTTATAATTTTTAAGTGTTATATCATTTTTGTTGACTATACTACAACGCTCATTTCTTAAAACTCTATGAAAGTGACACAACACATGGCATCTGGAGAACAAGTCATGAGATGAGCGTATTTGTTATCCAGCAGATTCGAAAGAGTGGACACACATTTATCATTTGCAAGGGATTCGCATAATGTTAGATTGGGTCATGCAAGTGATGGCTTTAATCCTTTTAAGAACATGTACCCTTCATACTCAATTTGGCCAATTGTGATGGTTAATTACAATTTACCTCCCTTGCTCTATATGCGATCTTCATTTATGATCCTAACACCTCTTATCCCAGGACCAAAGCAACCAGGAAATGCAATCGATGCTTATTTACAACCGTTGGTTGATGAACTGAAGCAACTGTGGCACGATAGTGTTCACACATACAATGCACTTAAGAAAGAATTTTTTCAAATGTACGCAGCACTGTTGTGGACCATTAATGACTTCCCAACATATGCAAACATGTCTGGATGGAGTACCAAGGGGAAGTTCTCCTATATGGTATGTGTGGAGGATACGCATCACTTGCGTCTGCCTGAAAGTAACAAATTTTGTTATTTAAGGCGCTACATATTTCTTCCCATTGAGTACAAATGGCAGACATTAGAGTTCAAGGATAGGTTTGAAGTAAAGTTTGCCTATATTCAAGCAAGAACCCAAGAAATAAGTTGAGCACAAATTCCATTAGGTTGTCAAGGTATGATGTGTTTGCCAAATTGCAAAAGCTTCCCAACATATAACTCGGTCATCCATTTAAGAAAGATCTAACAACTTTAAAAGACTTGAGTTTTAGAAAGAAGAGTATCTTCTTCATGGAGCTTACGTATTAGAAAGATCTCACAATATGTCACAACTTTGATGTGATGTATATTACGAAAAATGTCATGAACAACATCTTAAACGTGTTGAACTTAACTAATAATCCCAAAGACACGTTAAGAATGAAAAATGACATGAACAAATTAGGTATGCATCCTGAGTTGCATGAGAAGAATTTCCACCAACAATGTACAATCTCAATCAAGGTCAGAGGGATAGGATATTCTCCTTTTTAAAGGAAATTTGAGTCCTAGACGGGTATTCTTCACAACTTCCGCGTTGTGCCAATGATGTTTAGAAGAAAATCAGTGGATTGAAAAGTCATGATTCACATGTTTACATGCAGATCTTGTTTTCACTAGCTATTCGGGGAGTATTGCCTGATCAAGTGGTTGAGTTATTCACAGAGATGAGTTGATTTTTGAAAGTTGTCAGTTTGAAGACTTTGGATCATGAACTTTTTTATTATTGGAACGAACAAATTGTAATCACACTTTGCAAAATGGAACAACTTTTCCCTCCAGCATTCTTCGACGTTATGGTGCATCTAATGCTTCATCTTACAAATGAAGCAAGAGTTGGTGGGCCCATACAATATAGATGGATGTATCTAGTTAAATCGTTTCTGAAAAAGTTGAAAGATTACATCTTAAATAAAGTGAAGCCAGAGGGGTCAATTGTTGAAGGCTATCTTGTAGAGGAATGCATAACTTCTATGCTATGAATATGGACGATCCAAACAACAGATTCAACCAACTTGAGAGAAATTTTAATGGCGGATACAATAAAACAAATGACAATTCTCTATCAATATTTGATACAAAGGGAAGGGCGACACTCCGCATAGAATACAAGCTTATTAATATAATGGATCGACAGTTAGTGCACTAATATATTTTGAAGCAAATCCCCGATATGGATCCATTTTTTGATGAATTCAATCAATCTACACATTCATCTGTCCACGAACTAAAATTCCTTGATTAGTTTAAACAACGTGTACATCAGATGAAAGACAACAATAACCCACGTTGGGTGGAACACTTTGACATAATAGCTAAAACGCTATTGAGTTATGGGCATTACCATTCTAGACGCATAATAAATGGCTTCAAGGCATGAAATGCAAACCTCGACTTACTTGCACAAGGCACCAGGATCGTGGTGAAGATTACTCTAGTTGAGGAGGCGGAGCGCTACCCCAGTTTTACTAGCAAGTCAGTGACGATTGTGAAGGCAACCAAGCCATCCTCCTAACCCTAACCATAAAATGCTACCTAACTAGGTCCACCAAGTAACCTAACCTAAGTCCACCCAAGGTAGCTCCACCTCTACTCCATGTTGGCGCCAACCCTAGCCACCTCTTCACCCATCAACCACCACCAAAAGGCACCAAATAGTTGGCACCAAAACCACCCTAACTACCCCCCTTGTTGGTGCCAACTTCATCCCCCATATCCACCATACATCTTCCCCTCCAAGCCACATCCACCATCCACATACCCCCTTCTAGAACCCTCCCTTGGCGCCACCTAATCACCCTTCTAGAAGCCCATTTTGGTGCCAACTCAAGGGGCACTTAAGGGTGGTAACCACCACCCTTAAGTTGGCACCAAACCCTAATAACCCTAGTGATGGCGATTTTACGCAGTTTGTTAATTACGTCGTTGTAATGCGCAAAACTGATCAACTCTTAAATTTATATTCCTAGATAGGGGAGTATCTAGGGTCGTCCAAGGAGGTCAAATGTTTGCAATAGTGATTCTCTTGCTTGGAATGCAAATCTCAACTTTCTTTTTGGTATTTTTTCAATATATTATTTTTTTGTTTTTGAATTAAGACAACATGCGAAATGGTGGCGGGAAGGTGATTTACACTTCAAATTTAAAATACTACTTCTAAGTGGCAAGTAGAACTTCTCCCTAAGCTCACTCTAGGCAAGTGGAGGCCTAGAATAATTAGGGAGAAGGAGTGAAGAATGCTATAAACAAGCAAGTAGAAATGCAAATCAGAAACTGTAAAGAAGGCAATTAGATAAATGAAAAGTGTTTTACAAAAAAAAAAAGGCCTAGTAGAGGAATGCTTCTACTACTAGAAAAATTAAAATAAAGAAAAGCAAACACAAATCCTCTAGATAGATGGTGAAGAAGAGGGCTTCTTGTTCCAAGGTTGGTGGCTCCCAAGCTTGAAAAGAATCCTTCAACTCCTTCCTTGCTGTGCTCCGCCAAGGTGATGTCCTCCAAGGCAAGCCCTAAGGGGGCGTGCCCTAAGCTTCTCTACAAGGGTGGACGTCCACCCTAGGTCTTTCTCCTTTGCCTGGCCATCCTCCTTGAAGTGGAAGAGTCCTCCTCCTCGGCGTGGCCCAAGTTGAAGAGAGTTGGGAGAAGAAGGCACCAAAAGGGCTGGTGATGTGCCCTTTTAATCTCCTTCTCTACTCCTTCTTGGCCGTAGGTATAGGTGGTTTTGGTAGCAAAATATACTAAGGGAGGATGCCCCAAAATGGTGGTAGGTGGTGGGTTTTTATAGAATAGGAAGGGGCTAAGGTGACCCTTGAAATGGAGGGCTAGGATGGGGAGATGGAGGTGGTTAAGGATCCAATGGCCAAGGGTGTTTGGCGCCACCTTAAGGGACACCTAAGGGGTGGTTATGGTGGTTCACACCCCTTGATGTTGGCGCCAAAATGGCTTCTAGAAGAGGGTCTAAGTTGGTGCCAAGAAGGATTCTAGAAGGAGGGTTAGGTGGATGGCTAGGATGGATTATGTGGGTAGGTGTAAGGTGGATGAAGGGCTGAAAGTTGGCGCCAAAATAGAGGTGGTTAGGGGTAGTTTTTGGTTCCAACTTGTAGTGTCTTTTGGTGGTGATAATGGGGTGAAGGGGTGGCTAGGAGGTGGCGCCAACTTGAGTAGGGTAGCTAGCTTAGGTAGGCTTAAGTTGGTGGAGCTAGCTAGGGTTGAATTTGAAGGTGGTGGATGGCCAAGGAGCTGGTTGCTAGCTAAGCTAAGCTAAGCTAAGCTAAGCTAAGCTAGCTTAGCTAAAGGTGGAGTAGAGGAGAAGGTGTTGGAGCTAGGGTTTGGAGGGAGGAGCTGAGGAGGAGAAGTCTGGAGCTGGAGCTGGAGTTGGCTGCTGCTGAAGAGGCTGGCATGGAGCTACTCTAGCTAGCTTAGCTTGCTAATTATTTGCTAGCTGCTAAGCCAAGCTAAAGTAAGCTAGCTTCTACCATAATGAGCTGAGGTGAGCTAGGTCTGGTGATCCCGGGGAGAATCAAGCTGGTTGAGGCAGCTAAGGTAGCTTAGCTCAACTGAGTTGAGCTAAGCTAACTCCTCGGGAGCTGGACTTGAGCTTCCTGAGCTGGGATGAGTTCTTCTTCAGCTGGCTGGAGTTGAGTGGAGCTAGATGTAGCTGGATCTGAGTTGGGGTGAACTCCTGTCAACTCAGCTGAGCTAGCTAGAGCTCCTTGTGGACTAGTGGGAGCTGAGATGAGCTAGACTCAGCTAAGTTGAGCTGGATCTGAGATGACTTGAGCTAGGGTGAGCTAAGATGAACTCTCTTGAGTTGCCATTCAGCTGAGATTAGCTGAATGGAGATGGGATGAGCTAACCCTAGTTCAAGTAAGCTAGGTTCCAACTGTGGTTAGCTGGATCAAGCTGAGTTCCAGCTAGTCTGGGCTTCTCCTTCACCATTTGCCTTCTTGAGTGCTAGGGTTTTAGGAATCTGTATATCTGTACATCCCTAACACTCACAAAAACATATTAAAAAGATAATAAAAAATGCAATGCATCCCTAACCTAATTTATGCCAAATGCAGCCTAAAAACCCGTTTGCGGAGTAAAATCCTAAGAGCTAGGTTTGTTTTAATGCATAAGAATGATGATAAACTGGCGTTTATCACCTAGGATCTACTAACTACCCTAAAATCCCATCCTAGCCATCCATTCCAAGAGCCACCTATACCCCCCATCCTACTCTATAAAAAGACCCTTAACCACCACCATTTTCCCCATCCTCCATTTAGTTTAATTCTACCCTACACCCACCATAACCCACGACCAAGGAAGGAGAAGAGAAGAAAGATTAAGGGGGCATCCTAACTGCCCCCTTGGTGCCTTCTTCTCCTTCTCTCTTATTCCTTGTGCCACGCCAAGGAGAAGCAAGCTTCCGACTTGGAGGACGACCAGGCCGGAGGAAGGAGGGTGGTGCACGCTGACGGGATCCATTTTCGTGCATTTTGAAAGTCGTCGGAATCGTAGTATAGTTGCGCAAAAACGTTCGTCAAAAAATGATTTCTAAAGATAACGAGACTTTGAGTCCCGGTCGTTCATCTTTGGGAGGCATTTGTTTACTTCTGAAATCGATTTTCTATTGCTCTACTTTGTTTAGAATCGCATGCCGGTTCGTGATTATTACGTAGTTAAGTTTGACATGCTTAGTTGCGAGAATTTTAGGAGATAGAAACAGGCAACTTGAATCACGCAAATATAATATTAATCAATAAGCTCATGGTGGTTTCAAACACATAGACATATATATAAAAATATATCTTCTATTCATTCAAGAGAGTGTTTGAAACATAGAAGGTAGAAGAAAGCTTGTACATGAATGCTTAAAAATGTAAATCTAGCTACCAGAAAACGATCGCATACAAGAATCTACGGGGGGAATTTGCATGCATCATTGGGGGAGAAGTAAGACTACGCTATTAAGCAGTAATAAAAGCAATAAAATTATGAAGAGCATAAACTAAATCTAGCAGAACAAAAGGGCATTCAGGGGTGGTCTCCGATGGCCTTGGAGTGGTCGGGAGGAGAATGAGGGGCGGCCAATGTAGCTTAGGCCGACCCTTGGAGAGAGGGAGGATTGATCCAGCATCCTGGCATGATGTCCTCCATGATGGTGGTGAGCACGTGGAGGTGGAGTAGCTGACCTTAGTGAAGGTGGGCGTGTATGGAGCTAATGAGGTGAGTGGTGCCAATGGAAGCCAAGGCATGTGAATTTGCCAAGGAAGTGAATGGGTGCAAATGGCCACCCCTTAGGTCTTTTTATATACCTAAGGGAAGCTCTCTAGAGAATTATGGAATTCTCTAGAGAGGCCTTGGTGACGACCTTCCTCTATAGTTCTATTATTTCGTCGTAGTATAGTATAGAGAAGTGATTACCAGTTTAATACAATTTGTTACTCGGAAATAAAAGAGTTCCCGAGGTCGAACTCAGGGAGCAAGTTGTATTCTAGAGATACAAATTCTTATTACAAAAAATATTACAAAAATAAAGAGAGAGAGAGAGAGGGAGAGATAAAAATTTGATTTCTTCTTTCTTCCTCTTTGTTTTCTCTTCTCTTTGGCTTTTGGTTTTTCTTCTTTGTTTATCTCCTGGTGGTCTTCTTCTTCTGCCTTCTGTTCTTCTTATTTCTTCTTTCTTCTTTCTGCCTCAGCTGTAAAGCTTTTCTTCTTGCGGTCCCTTGCTCAGCGGCACGGCTTCTTCATTCTCCTTCTTTCTCTGCAGTCCTTTTACTGCAGGGCGTCGTCTCTCCTTCTTTCTTCTTTTTCTTTCTGTCTTCTTTATCTGCAGCAGTGGGTTGATGTTCTTCTTCTTCTTTCAGCTCTTGTTTCTGTTGGTGCTAGAGCACCACTATCATTTGTTTTGATGATAACAAAACACGTGTTATTTAACATTTGCAATTTGAGTCCTAGATTTCAGGTCAATTGCAAATGTGGACGTGTTTAGACGGAACTCGAGCTCGCATCCAGGACGGATTGGAGGAGCTTGACGGAAAACAGAGGAGGTTCGCGTGGAGCGAAAGATTGAAGATGGAAGGAAATGAAGAATAGGATAGATTTCCTTCTTTTGTACTTGTTGTATTTTTCGTTTCTTTTATTGCTCTTTATTTCCTTAGATATTTCATGTTAAAGAGCCTCAAAGAACCCTAACAGTAGTCCTAGGAACACCGGCACAACCCTAGGATACTTAGGTTTTCTGTAGAATACTTAGAAAACCAATATAGGGTTCAAACAGCACTTCCAGACGTCTAATTACCAAATCAGACGTCTGATAAAGCATTTTAAGACGTCTGACTGTTGTTTCAGACGTCTGATAACTGTTAGGCTGGACATAGCTAGTTCTGTCTGATGAAATCAGACGTCCATACCTTAGTCTAGACGTCTTAGAAGACGTCTGATGGATTTGCCAGACGTCCAATTAGTGGACCGTTGGCTGGCTTAGCAAACAGTCAAGAATATGACCGTTAGAGCCTTATCAGACGTCCTTAGGCCTTTCCAGACGTCTGATGAATGACCGTTTTGCCTCGGCTGACCCAAAATCTCTTCTCAGAGATTTTCTAGCCGTTGCAACGTTTGGAAATCAATTCCCACAGTAAAAGTAGGTTTCCAGACGTCCAGACTTAGTGCCAGACGTCCTGTATGTCGTCTGATGGACTTGCACAAAAACCCTGTTTAGATCTGATTCAAGTCAGGGAGAAACCCGCATAGAATCAGACGTCTGACCTTGAAATCAGACGTCTTAAAGTGGCCTTCCAGACGTCTGATGCCAGAGTTAGACGTCTGATAACCCTGTCAAATGTAATCATTGTCCTGATTTCGGCCTGATTCTCTTGGACTTTGTTCCCAACGGCTATAGAACCTTTTCTAAGCCTTCCAAAGCCTTCCTAAGGCCTCTATAAATAGAGGGGAGCCTTTACACACCAAGACACACTTAGAAACACAAAAGACACACTTAAGCAACATACTTCCACTCTCTTGTGTCCAAGAAGCTCTTGCTCTCTAAGCTCAAGTTCTACATCTTGAGAGCTAAATTCCGTTTGCGCACCCGCTCTCCCGCTGTTGTTCACGAGAGCGACGTAGCGCCATCGCATGGCACACGCACCGCGTCATCATCGACGCACTCCATGCAAAGGGGAGTTTCCTATTTCCTATAGAAGCTAGGTTTAAATTACTTTGTTGGCTCTATAGGATTACTTGTTTTATTTTATCTTGTTATTTTGTTGGGTATTCGCTTTGCGAATTCCCGTCTCCTTCGTGGGACAAAATCCTTCTCGTGGAGAGAAGGGGTTGAGGAACGCTACCCTCGTACTTGTAGCATGGTTGTACTGAGGTTGAATCACCCTCGTTTTAAAGTGATTCGGTTAGTGGATTTGATCAACTAGGTTGATCGGAAAATCCTAACTCGAGAGGGTTAGGTGGTGGTTTTCACCCGGTTTGGGTTTCCACCTAAAAATTCTTTGTGTACTTTGTGTGTTTGTTTATTCTGTGATATTGTTTATTTCCGCATTTTATTACGTCACCCCTCCTAGTAGGGAACTTTCATTTGGTATCAGAGCAGGTCTCGCGTTATCGGCGTTACAAACCGGCGAGGATCTAAATATGGAGGGAAAAGCATTCGTGTGCACAGAAGGACACGATACCTCGCGACCACCATACTTTGCAGGTATCGATTTCATTTATTGGAAAAATCGTATGACTATGTGGTTGCAGGCCTACGACTTCCGGGTGTGGGAAAAATGTGAATCCACATTTGTGATTCCCAAGAAACCCGCAAAAGGTTACTCAGAAGATGAGGTTCGGAATCTCAACCTCAACGCAAAGGCAATGAATGCCTTGTATTGCGCATTGAGTCCGAAGGAATTTGAACGAATCCAAGAGTGCACCACCACCCACGAGATATGGAGGAGGTTGGAAGGCACTCATGAGGAGACGAGCTAGGAAGAAGATCTCGGGGAGAAGGAAACCGCGTGCCTTGGTTTCATGGCAATCGGAGAAAGTGACAACGGAAGCGACTCCGACGACGAGGTAAATTTCGATTTACAAGAAGCTTTTAATGAACTATTTGAGATTAGTAAATCACTTAAAATAGAAAACAAAAGTATTAAAAAGAACCTTAGTTTTCTTAAATCTGAAAATGATAGGTTAGAAAAACAACTTAAGGACATAGAAGCTAATCCTAGAATTGATAACCTATTATTAGAAAATCAAGACCTCATCAATGAAAATAATAAATTGATTAAGGAAAATGTTAGTCTAAAAATAGAAATTTCTGATTTAAAGACTAAGATGAATACTATAGAAAAAGAAATTGCATGTCTTAGGGAAAGCTCTAACAAACTAATCAACAAAGTAGATGATTTATATAACCCTAAGGTTGAGAAAGGATCTCCATCAAGGAGACCCGCTAACAGATCCGGATCCAAGCCCACTTGGATATCGAAAAAAGAATTAGAATCTTGTTTTGTAGGGTTCAGGGATAATTACAACATAAAGGACTGGACCTGCAAACTAAAGGCTGGTCAACTCGAGTTGGGAGAACCAAGGAGTAGACCAAGGAGGAGAACAAGAAGACCGACGAGACGGCGAACAAGCAACGGACCCGCCGCACGTCGACCACCAGATTGGAGACCGGCGCCAATGCCCGGGCCTCCAAGCTACGGATGGGAGCCCCATCCGATGTGGCATCCACCACCACCATTTGGGCCATTTTATTGGCCATGGTAGGTGAGGTAAAACCCTTTACCCTATCTTTTTATCACAAGCATTTAGATAGGGGGAGTTAAAATTAATGAGCTAATTGTCAATTTTTAAGGGGGAGATGCAAGTTAGCTAAATTTCCTTTAGTAAGGGGGAGAAAAATAATAGCTATCTTGTTGTTACAAAAAGGGGGAGAATATCACCTTTGTTAAAATAAACTCATAGAAGAGCATGATTTAAGGGGGAGTTATAGGAAATATAAAATCAATTAAACCTTTTTGATAATGTCAAAAAGGGGGAGGATTTTTATGCATTATTATTTACAATTTTGTCATCATCAAAAAGGGGGAGATTGTTGGTGCTAGAGCACCACGATCATTTGTTTTGATGATAACAAAACACGTGTTATTTAACATTTACAATTTGAGTCCTAGATTTCAGGTCAATTGCAAATGTGGACGTGTTTAGACGGAACTCGAGCTTGCATCCAGGACGGATTGGAGGAGCTTGACGGAAAACAGAGGAGGTTCGCGTGGAGCGAAAGATTGAAGATGGAAGGAAATGAAGAATAGGATAGATTTCCTTCTTTTGTAATTGTTGTATTTTTCGTTTCTTTTGTTGCTCTTTATTTCCTTAGATATTTCATGTTAAAGAGCCTCAAAGAACCCTAACAGTAGTCCTAGGAACACCGGCACAACCCTAGGATACTTAGGTTTTCTGTAGAATACTTAGAAAACCAATATAGGGTTCAAACAGCACTTCCAGACGTCTAATTACCAAATCAGACGTCTGATAAAGCATTTTAAGACGTCTGACTGTTGTTTCAGACGTCTGATAACTGTTAGGCTGGACATAGCTAGTTCTGTCTGATGAAATCAGACGTCCATACCTTAGTCTAGACGTCTTAGAAGACGTCTGATGGATTTGCCAGACGTCCAATTAGTGGACCGTTGGCTGGCTTAGCAAACAGTCAAGAATATGACCGTTAGAGCCTTATCAGACGTCCTTAGGCCTTTCCAGACGTCTGATGAATGACCGTTTTGCCTCGGCTGACCCAAAATCTCTTCTCAGAGATTTTCTAGCCGTTGCAACGTTTGGAAATCAATTCCCACAGTAAAAGTAGGTTTCCAGACGTCCAGACTTAGTGCCAGACGTCCTGTATGTCGTCTGATGGACTTGCACAAAAACCCTGTTTAGATCTGATTCAAGTCAGGGAGAAACCCGCATAGAATCAGACGTCTGACCTTGAAATCAGACGTCTTAAAGTGGCCTTCCAGACGTCTGATGCCAGAGTTAGACGTCTGATAACCCTGTCAAATGTAATCATTGTCCTGATTTCGGCCTGATTCTCTTGGACTTTGTTCCCAACGGCTATAGAACCTTTTCTAAGCCTTCCAAAGCCTTCCTAAGGCCTCTATAAATAGAGGGGAGCCTTTACACACCAAGACACACTTAGAAACACAAAAGACACACTTAAGCAACATACTTCCACTCTCTTGTGTCCAAGAAGCTCTTGCTCTCTAAGCTCAAGTTCTACATCTTGAGAGCTAAATTCCGTTTGCTTACCCGCTCTCCCGCTGTTGTTCACGAGAGCGACGTAGCGCCATCGCATGGCACATGCACCGCGTCATCATTGACGCACTCCTTGCAAAGGGGAGTTTCCTATTTCCTATAGAAGCTAGGTTTAAATTACTTTGTTGGCTCTATAGGATTACTTGTTTTATTTTATCTTGTTATTTTGTTGGGTATTCGCTTTGCGAATTCCCGTCTCCTTCGTGGGACAAAATCCTTCTCGTGGAGAGAAGGGGTTGAGGAACGCTACCCTCGTACTTGTAGCGTGGTTGTACTGAGGTTGAATCACCCTCGTTTTAAAGTGATTCGGTTAGTGGATTTGATCAACTAGGTTGATCGGAAAATCCTAACTCGAGAGGGTTAGGTGGTGGTTTTCACCCGATTTGGGTTTCCACCTAAAAATTCTTTGTGTACTTTGTGTGTTTGTTTATTATGTGATATTGTTTATTTCCGCATTTTATTACGTCACCCCTCCTAGTAGGGAACTTTCAGTTTCTGCTTGTCTCTTTATTTTTCTTTTCCCTTGCGGTCCTGTTCTTCTTCCTCTTTTCTGCCTTCAAAGCGTCGTCTGATTTTCCAATCAGACGACCTAAACCGCCGCTGCTACAGTGCTCCTCCTTCCTTCAGCTTTCGTCGTCCTTCTTCTCTGCCTCGCTCATCTTCTTCTTCGCCTGTGCCTGCACACTTCAAAGCTCTCGTCAGCGGGCAAAAACCTACTCTACCCCCCCCCGCGTCTCTCTCTCACAGAATCTGCTCTTAGGAAAGCTCTCCCAGAGCTGCCGGGTAGTCGGGTACGGGTCGCGCCCGGGTCCAGGCCCATCGGCGTGCGTGGTGGGCGAGGAGTGCAGGTCGGGCTAAGTCGGGTCGGGCCAGGTCCGCGAGGCGTGCATGTGGACGAGGCCGGGTAGTCGGGCGGTTGAAGGGGACCTCACCCCGTGTGCTGAGGCGATAAGCCTCCAGCACTTTTTCACTTTATACCGCTGCGCTCCTTCAGGGCCTTCCGAGGTGGGACTAAATGTCCCACCCCAATTTGACGCCTGCGCGGAGGAGGCAGCGGTGGTCGAGGCTTTGCACGAGGGCTTCGTCTCAACTGCAGCCTGACGCTTTGCGAAGACACCTCGCGCAGCCTGGGAGCGTGACCTGGGCGTGGCGCACCTGGGGCAGCAGGTGAAGAAGCTGCTTCGCTTCAACAATGGCGGCGGCGAGCGCAGGTACCTGCCCACAGAGAAACGGCCTCTCGGCCCAATCAGAAATGCGGAGGACCTTCGCCGTGGCACGGCGAAGGTGGTCAGGGGGTGTGCAGGCGGCGGGGCGGAGCCTAAGGGCCGCCCTAGGTCAAACTGCAGGTTAGGAGGTGGGTTTGTTCGGTGGAGTTGCAGAGGGTGATTTGGGGGAAGTGGGAGGGCGGAGGTTGATCAGGGTGAGGAGGCGGAGGTTCTGCGGTGGTCGGTGAGCCGTGTGGGTTGCTGGAGTGATGGGAGCGGGTCGCCGGAGCAGGGGCCGGAGGTGGAGAAGGTGAGGGCGATTGGTCGGATCGGGGTAACAGTAAAGATGTAAAGTGAGGAAAAGGAAGAGGGGAGGAAGAGGAGGAGTTCTACCTACTTAGCAGGACGAGGAGGGGCCGGAGCAGGCGACAGTCGTATCGACTGTCGCCGGAGAAGAAGCTGCCCAGGGGAAGGGGCGGCGGCGAGGAGAGGGCCGGAGAGGCGCCAGCTGGGTGCGGCGTGGCGCGGGAAGAGCGAGGGAGAGCAACCCTGCAGCTGGTAGTGCGGAAGAGCGACGAGGAGGAAGAGGGGAGGCCGCCGGAGCTGGAGGGCTTCCTGTCAGAGTGGGAAGAGAGGAAGTGGGGGTCTTTCTCCGTCAGGACCGAGCTCCCCCGAACGGTGGAGCGACGGGGGGTACTTATAGGGTAGAATCAGAGAGGAGGGCGGAGGGAGACGACGTGTCTCCCTCGCCGGAGGACGCCGGAGATGGAGACCCATACCGTCCGTGCGTTCGCACGGCCGGTATGGTGGGTTGCAGCGACCAGGGGGGTGTCCTTGCGACGGCTGACGACGCAGGGCACCCCCGGTTTAATTGCCAGACCCTCCCCCTTACCCTGCGCGATGCCATGCTCCGCGCAAGGTCGCCGGAGCATGGTGCTGGTCAGGTTTTGGCAGGAGGGACCTGAATGCAAAGAACGAAGGAGAGTTAGGGGTAGAAATGTGAGGGTTCAAAAGTTGAGGGCCAAAAAGTAAATAAATGAGGACCAAAGTGTAAAGTTGGTCGAGAAGGTTTCCTCCTAGGCTCAAGTTTTTATACATGACTAATTGGGGCCTAAGGATTATGATGGTGAATTTTATTTCCAGATTAAACCTTGTTTGACCGGTCAATTTACGCAAAAACCCAAATTAAGTTGTTAATTGGGCATGGTTCTCAATGTAGGTCAAAATGGGTTCCTAAGGCCAAATTGAAGGTTCTAAACCCTAGAGATTATTTTTCTATGAATTTTAGAGGGTTTAGTTGATTTTTTTCTCTGCCTCGAACCTCATGTTTTTAAGTGGGTTTGTTTTTAGGGTTACAGGATGTCATTTAATTCCTTGGAGTTGCTGTAGCCCTTATTGAATCATCTCATCCCACTTTTCCTCTTATTAGGTTTCTTTGACCTATGTTTGGACCCTGAGTTACCCTGTTTTCAGATTGGATTGGTGAAATTACATTTTTACCCTTTAGTTTCTATTTTCTTTGCGAACTTAGAATCTCTCTGAGTTAAGCCTTTCCTTGAGTTATGTAGGAGCTTTTATCCTTTGTATTAGGTCAAAATGAGCTAGTTATGGCTCATGATGAGGTTCTCATCAGGCCTATGATGGGAGCTCATGGGAGAGTGAGAGAGAGAGGATGGATGGTGGTTTTTAGATCCACCAAATGTGGATCTAAAAATTGAATGGCTCTTGGTTGCTAATTTTGGCAACCAAGGAAACCACACATGGTAGAGAGTTCTAGAGAACTCTAGGCTAGGTATTTTCATGTCGATGGTGTGTGTGGGTTGAAATTTAGGTGGCTAGGTTGATTAGGTTAGGTTCTAGTGGGTTTAGGTCAAGGTATGTCTCAAATTAGGGTTATAAACCCTAATTCACTAAGGTAAAGTGCAATTAAACTTAATACAAGTTTAATTGGGTGTGTGGAAACTTAATTGAGAGTAAAACAACTCAATTAATTTAGGTCTAGGTCAATTGGACTCCCACTAAGTCCAATTGGACAATGTGTGCTAAGATCAAGGCTCAATTGGACTCAATGAGTCCAATTGAATAGGCTGATGGAATTGACTAAGATCCAAGTCAATTAGGTTTAGTGAGGACCTAATTAGGTCCTTAGGGAGGTCTAGAGGTGATGTACTAGGGTTAGGGCACCTTAATTTAGGTTCCTATAGGGTTGGAATTGGGTTTAGGGACCTAGAGATCCAAGATCAAGGCTTAAATCTCAAAACAGGAACTGGAGAGCAGTATCAGACGTCTAATAATAGTGTCAGACATCTTATACTCAAAAATCAGAAGTCCAGACTTGTTGTCTGGACGTCCAATCAGAGTCAAAAGGGATTTTGGGTTCTATTTTGGGTATTCTGTAGAAATTGGACGTCTGACAAAGTGTCTGGACGTCCAATAACACTGCAGAAGTGGGTTTGAGGTGTGCAGGAGATGGCTAAGGGTCCTGGACATCCGATAACTTATTTAGATGTCTAGATAAGGGTTGGAACTAGGGTTTTAGGGCTTCCTAGGGTGTTGTGACCTAATCTAAGGGTGGCTAAGGCTTGGGGAAGTTTCTAGGCTATTCTAGGGCTAGGATGGACCTAAGCTCTTCACATTTTATTGCTTTATTCCTACTTAATAGCATAGAAAACCTTTAACTCTCTTACATTATTATTCCTACGTCTAATCTAAGCCTTCTGCTCCAGCTATGCTACAACTCCCATTATTCCAGATCCAGCTTCAGATCCTACTCCTGATCTGCTTATTGCCTGCAATCGACATAATACACTTAATCATCACATTATAACATTATTTATGCATAGCTAAAGGAAAGCAGTAAGAATGCAGATAATGCGTATGCATGCGTGAATAACTCTAACTTATGCTAAGTCCTAGCTTAATCTAGGTCAATTAAGACCTATGATTGCTGCGCAATCACACGCCCACCCTTGGAGGAGCATCTAGGGTGGACGTCCACCCTTGGAGGAGCAAGTGCACGCCCCCTTGTGGGCTTGCCTTGGAGGACACCATTTTGAAGGAGCATAGCAAGGAAGGAGTTGGAGAGCTTCTTTTCAAGCCTAGGAGACACTAAGCTTGGAGCAAAGACTCTCTTCTTCACCAACATTATCAGGATAATTAGTGTTTTTAATTTTGTACCTTGATATTTTATTGGAAAAGCGTTCCTCTATTAGGGTTTTTGTAAAACATTTTCTTTTCCTAATTACAAAAGTTGCCTTTCTCTTACATGTTTGTATTCTTACTTTTCTAGCACCTTTTTCACCCCCTTTCATTAATTACCCTAGGCCTCCACACGCCTAGGGTGAGCTTAGAGAGAGGTTACTCTTGTCACCATAGTGTTAGTTTAGTACTTTACTTGATAAGTGTAGTCTTTCTCACCAACAACTCATGTTGCCCTTGTCAATTCAAAACTATAAAAATTTTATATTCAAAAACACCAAAAAAGAAAGTTTATTTCTATTTTCAAGCAAGAGACTCAATTTCGCAAACAAATTGACTCCTTGGACTACCCTAGATATCCCACTATCTAGGTTTATAAATTTAAAAGTGAAACGATTTTTGTGTGTTGCAACGATAAAACCTTAATTTTATAAACCGTGCAAAAATCCGATCACTCCTCTGACCTAGACTCTGGGGACCCACTCCCTCGTCCTCCTACGGCCTCCCAACCATCAAATTGGAAGTGCCAAACTCTTCCTTAAGCTCATCCGCACCTAGTGGGCCAAAGCCAGGGTTGCCTCCCCCTCTCCTCGCCACTCTCTCCCTTAATGGAGAGTTCATCTTCCCCACGTCCAGCCATCACACCGACGTGGGAATCCTCTTCCTCTTCGTCCTATAATTAGGTCAAACTTTTCGCCCTTCTCCTCTTAAACCTTCCTATCTCTTTCTTTTCTTAAATCGACCCACCGTTCGCCCTCGACCTCTCCATCTTCCTCCGCTCTGATGAAGCTTCGACGATGCCTCCCCGATGCCACACACCACCAAACACCCCTCTACCACCTTCAGAAGCTCTGACACACCACACCAAACAAAATCCCTCACTCAATTCCAAATTTCCTTCACCAAAAACATCCAATGAACACACCCACCTCCGCATACCTCCTTCGAGTTCGCCCGACCACCACATGCTTCCACTCGCCACACAGACACAACCACCAGACTCCACGTCCTTCGGCGATGCTAATGAACCTTTTGACTAGGGTTTTTAAGCTCGTATTATGATTCTCAGGGTTTTGCTGTGCCTCGCTATCACTGCCGTCTTCCTCGACCACAACTGCCGTGCTCTAAGCGATCCTGATCCTGCCACTATCTCCAGGTGACGCTGCTCCAAGTCTTGAAGATGTCCAAGGCTTCAATTGTGAGGGAGCCCCTCAGTAGTTGCGCCAATTAAATAACATCCCTTGCTGTTGGTGCACGCGAAGGAAGGAGGGGGACAATAGTCCCACCTCGTGGAGTGAAAGGAGTGCGACCACACATATAATGTTTTTGTGATCAGAGTTGTTTGCCTAGGCATGAGGGGTCGGGTCCCTCACCCCACGCATACCTGTATACTCGCCTAAGCTTACTCCTTGCATGCGACTTACGCCTGTAGGCCTGGACACTATTCTAGACCCAATAACCTGATTGGTTACTCGATTATACCTGGGTCTTGAGAGAAAAGGAGAAGGATTTGTGAGAGAGAGGGGGAGGCTTTTTCTTTTGAGGGCTTTACATCTAGTTGCTGAAGAGAAGAGAGAGGCGTACCCTTAGCCTTTGAAGAAGAGAGGTGATGAGAGCCTCATCATGAACCCTAACTAGCACAATTTGATCTAAATAAGTGTGAAGAAGCTCCTACAAAACCTAAAGAGAAGCTTAACTTAGAGAATTTTGAATTGAAGAGTAAAACAAATCATGAGAGGTAAAGCTGTAATTTTACCAATGCAGTACACAAACAGGGTATTTAAGTGTCTAAACACAGGACAAATAAGCTTAATGAGGAAGAAAGTGGGATGATTTGATTTGAAAAGGGTTATAGCAACTTTTAGGAATTAAATGACATTTTGTAACCCTAAAACAAATCCACTTTAATTCACGAGGTTTGAGGTAGGATAAAAATCAACTAAACCCTCTAAAATTCATAGAAAAATACTCCCTAGGGTTTAGAACCTTCAATTTGACCTTTGCAACCTATTTTGACCTAAAATGAGAACCACGCCCAATTTATGACCTAATTTGGGTTTTTGCAGAAATTGACCGATTAAACGTGGTCAAACCTAAAAACAAATTTCACCATTAAAATCCTTAGGTGTAAATTAGGCTGGTATAAAAATTTGGGCCTAAGAAAAGACCATCTTGACCGACTTTACAAATTGGTCCTCTTGAATTACTTTTTGACCCTTATCTTTTGAAACCCTTACACATTGACCCCTATCTTTCTCGTTGTTCTTTGAAGAATGGTCTTCCCTGCCATTCTGAGCAGGCGCCATACCTCCGGCGACCTTGCGCGGAGGATGGCGTCGTGCAGGGCATGGCGCCCGTTCTCAGGAACGAACGGGGGGTTCCCTGCGTTGTCCTCTGTCGCAGGGAGCCTCCCCTATGTCCTGCAACCGCCCATGCCTCTCGTGCGAACGCACGAAAGGCATGGGTCTCCATCTCCAGCCACCTCCGGCGAGCTTCGCACGTTGCTCCCTCAGGCCACTCTCCGCACCAGTGCCTTTATAAGGAGCGACAGGGGTTGCCGTCCACTCCAAGCTAGTTTTGGCCGAGAAAACCCCTCTCCTTCGCCTCCTCTCTCTCCGGTCAGATAGCCCAAGCTTCCGACGATCTTTTCTCCTCCTCCTCGTCGCTCTGCTGCCATACCTGTAGCAGAGCCCACTCTGCCACATTGTCCCACGCCAGGCCGCACCAGCTGGCATCCTCAGATCTCCTCCTCGTCGCCGTCACTCCTCCCCTGGGCTCCTTCGTCTACGCGTCGGCAGGTACGCGTCGAGCACTACCTCCCTACCTCTTCGTTAATTAGGCAGGTAGAAACTTTCCCTTCTCTCTCCCTGTTATTTCCCCCTTCCTAATTTACTGTTTCAACCCACCGACCACCACTGTCCAACATCACCTTCTCCATCTTCGGCTGCCCTCTGGCGAGGCGTTCTCACCACCCCGTGCCTCCATCCGCCTCGTCGGCTACCCCTTAACCTCCGCACCACCTCACTGATACCGAATCCACCTTCCATTCACCACCTAGCACCTCCAGACCACCCCTCGAACACACCCACTCTCACGCATGCAGAGTGCCCTAGGCGCACAGCCACAGGCACTCTTGCGCCTCACAAACCCCCGCACCACCTTCTTCGTCCTTTGGCGAAGCTCCCTACGTTGTCTGATGTGGCCGTGAGGTCGTCATCATGATTTCAGGTCTCAGCCTCCTCGCCGCCATTGACAGTAGGTTGAAGCTGCTTCGCGAGCTGCTCCAAGCTGCAGCGCCCTAGGCCCCTAGGTCCAGCAGCTGCGGAACACTCTCACGCACACACTCAGGCTCGCAATTGGGGTCCAAAGCCTCTTCCGCTGCCCCAATTGGTCGAGCCTTCCTCCTGTAGACGCACGAAGACGCAGGTGGGACTTTAGTCCCACCTCGGAGCCGACGCGCACCCGCACCAGTATAAAAGGAAAAAGTGACTGAGGCTATTCGCCTCAAGTCACACAGGGGTGAGGTCCCTCACCTATTCACACGCCTCGTCAGCGGCACTGCCCACGCGGACCTGGTGACTCGACCCGACTATCTTGCCTGTGCACTCCTCGCGCACCACCCACGCCGGTGCGCCTGGACCCGGGCATGCGACCCGACCTGATTACCTGACTCTAGGAGAGATTCCCAAAGAGAGATTCAGAGAGAGAGACGCGGGGAAGGGGTAGGTTTTGCGCTGATGTTTGCGTGTGTGCGTAGGAAAGAAGAAGGAACAAGCAGGTGAAGGAAGAAGATAGGAAGGAAAGAAGCTGAAGGAAAAGAAGAGGAGGTGCACTGTAGCGACAAAGCAGTTAAGTTGTCTGAGCGCTGAATCAGATATCGACGAGAAAGAAGGAGAGTCAGCAGCAAGAGAAGAAGAAGCAGAGAAGAAGAAGAAGAAGAAAGAGGAACCGTAGCTGCTGAAGAAGAAAGAAGAAGGCCGGTTGAAGAAGAAGAAAAGAAGAAGCAAAGAAGAAGAAGAAGAAAGAAGAAGACAGGAAGAAGGAGAAGAAAAGAAGAAAGAATAAGCAAAGAAGAAGAAGAAGAAGAAAAGAAAAGAAGAAAAGAAGAAGCAAAGAAGAAGAAGAAGAAAAGAAAAGAAGAAAGAAGAAACAGAGAAGAAGAATACAAGTTGAAGAGAAGAGTAGCTGAAGAAAGAGAAGAAGAAAAAGCCAATTACCCTCTTTCTCTTTATTTCTCTCTTTCTCTCTTAATTTTTGTAAAACCTTATATATATATTGTGAATTTATAGGCTTCTAGAATTTTGGTTTGCTCCTTGAGTTTGACCTCGGGAAACTTTTCATTTTGAGTAATAAATTGTATTAGACTGGTAACCGTTTTTGTTATATACCACAACGACTATAATAACTATAAAGACGAACAAAGCGGCAACAAGTTTTTGGCGCCGTTGCCAGGGAGCAACGGGCATTCTAGAAGCTATTAATTCACAATTTCTGATCTACTATTGGCTTAATCTCTTCTCTTTTGTTGTGCAGGCACAGGAAATCAAGAAGGAACAAGCAGCTGCACAACAACCACACCGAGGGACAGGTAATTTTCTATCCTCTCTCTTAAGCCCCTAAAATTCTAAAGAGGAAGAAAAAAGAAAAACAATCTAGGAATTACCTGTCTTTCATACATAGTAAATCACAAGAGTTGCCTGTTTTTCAATTTCAACACATTATATCTGTACATCCACTAAAGGTAATTAGGGCTAAAACCTTCTTGCTTGAGCCCTAATTACCTAATCTTGAGGCAACTAACTGGACCAATTAGACCCAACCTAAGACTCAAAAGCTAGGGTTTTAGAAGACACACTTTCTAATTAAGAATTGAAAATTCTCAAAAGAAGTGTGCCTAAGCCATTGCTTGAAAACATCTATTAAGAGAAACCCTAAGCAATCCGGCTCTTAAGTCACTTGAACCTTAAAAGACAAGACCTAATAAGCTCTCACAGGAACTAATAGGTGAAGTTGATCCCTTGGATCAACCAACCTTTAAATTAGGTCACTCTTTGCACTTAAAAGAATAAAGTTCAAGTGAAACCCTAAGCACCTTGATCCTAATTAAAAGAGGTAGACTTAAGAGGTCAAGGTCCCCATTCTGGTCTACCTGGAATCTCAGTGACAAGAGAGGTCGGGTGGGGGAAACCCTGTAACCCGTGGGGGTGCTCTACCATGTAGGGGTCTTCACGGGACTCACCCTCTCTGGCTGCCCAGGTAATTCTCAGGTGGACGACCTTTTGATCAAGGGGTCCATCCACCCCGAACCTCTATAGTCACCCAACATTCTGGGTGTCTTGATTGGGTCCAGCACCTGCTAAACTCATCCTCTCCATTAGTGTATGTTTGGGAGGAGGTCCTTGAAACCTCCTTTAGAAATTCACTCTCCTCGAGGTCGAGCCTCGGTGCCTTTGCGTGTGCAACCAATACTTCACATAGACCTCTCCTCTGACTCTGAACCCAACTCACCTTCTTCTTCCACAATGGCTCATCTAGTTGAGGAAGAGAACAATCTAGAGCACCAGCTCCAGCGACTCAATGACCTCTTCCAGAACTTCATGCACCCACCGCAGCGTCCCATGATGCGAGATCATTATAATCCTGCTGCGGTGGCTATTAAGCCTCGAGTCAGAATCTCGACTGGAGGACCTGATTCTGAACTAAAGCCCAACATGATTCATGCCATGCCTAAATTCCATGGGCTTAATTCTGAAGACCCCTTCCAGCACATTAAACAGCTAAAGCATCTGGCCCAGACTTTTGGGTTAGATGCGCAAAATCGGGATATTCTCCTCATGAAGATGTTCTCCTTCTCCCTTATGGACAAGGCCACCCATTGGTACCAAACACAGACCCGGCCGATCAACAATTGGGAGGAACTTCAGTCTGAGTTCTTGAAGAAGTTCTTCCCTGTTGGTCGAACCAATGCCTTGCGCCATCAGATTACCCACTTCACGTAACAGACGGGAGAACCTCTCCATGAGGCATGGGATCGCTTTCAGGATCTCATGAGGAAGTGCCCCCATCACGGAGTTCCTAAATGGGAACAAGTCTAGTCTTTTTACCAGGGACTCCGTGAGGATATTAGGCTATTCGTCAATGCAACTTGCGGAGGGATTATCATGGGTCAGCATGAAGACACTGTGTGGGAGATTCTCGAAAATATGTGTGAGAACTCCATCAATAATGACTCCATGGGATTATTCGACAGGACGAATACCCACGCATCGACGAACCTTAGGGGAGCACACAAGACGCAGGGCCTGTCCGCATCAGTCGACCTGGAATTGATGGCCAGTCGATTGGACAAGGTCTCTATTATTGAGAAGAAGGTGGATGAGCTGACTCAGCACTTGTAGCTAGCCACCTCTACGCATAATTCCTTTGCACAGCCTCCTTCCACACGGGAGACTATGCGAAACATTTTCCACCGACCTTCTCCTGGGATGGATCCGTATCCACCCCCATCTGATTCTCGGATCGGAGGATCCTCCGACCCTTTCTATACTAGCCGGGGGAATTCCACTCCCCCATTCTCTGACTCTTCGGAGGCTCCTCAGACCTGCGAGGACCTCAACGTCATCCAGAATGACCCATTTTCCAATACCTACAATCCTGGATGGTGAAACCATCCCAACTTCTAGTGGACGGGAAATTCCCAAACTCAAAGACCACCCTTTCAGCCCCGTCCACAACCACCTCGTCCTTACTAGCCGCCTCAGCCTCGGCCCAACCCTACTTATCCATCCGGGCCAAACCAAGACCAAATGTCCCTCATCCTTCAGACTCTGGCTGACATTCAGAGAACGAATGTGGCTATTCAGAAGCAACACAAGGACGAAATCACAGAGGTTCGAAACCAACTGGCCCAGTTGGCAAATTCTCGCCAACTAGGCACACTTCCTTCTCAACCTCTTCCTAACTCCAATAGCGTGCCGACCCAGTGGCGCGTTATGAACCCAAACCCGGGCCAAGCACACATGGTTTATCAGGCCCCCTCTGTTCCTTCACCTGACGGGATGGAGGACTCAACTTCTTATGCAAGTTATCAGCAGCAACTCATCCTATCAAACCCTAACCAGAACCAGGCAGGACTAAATTCTGTGACCACCCGCAGTGGTAAGGAGACCCAAGATCTACCTTATCTAGACCACACCAAGCCTGGTAGTGATCCAAAACCTAGGACAGTAATCCAGGACGTTCCTATCCCTAATCAAAGACCTTGACCTATCCTAGAGGAACCAACCAAGATTCCATTCCTCGAGGCCTTGACCAAGGGAAAGAAAACAACCAAATCCTTGGCTCCTGAGGAGGACCTAGTCAAGCTCTTTGAGCAGGTCCAAATAAACATCCCCTCGATGGATGCGATTCGCCACGTACCGGCTTACGCACGATTCTTGAAGAATGTGTGTACACCTCAACGTAAGCCGCGAACTACGAGTGAGAATCCAATTGTACTGTCAGAGCAAGCCAGCTCTGTAATCCTGAGCAGACTCCCACCCAAGGCAAAAGACCCAGGCACTCCCCTGATTTCATGCAAAATAGGTGAAACCCAGTTCGACAGAGCATTGCTAGACTTGGGTGCTTCCATAAATTTGATACCCACATCCTTAACCACCTAGAAGAATCTGAGCTAAAACCAACTGAGGCGACGCTACAGTTAACAGATCGATCTATAAAGTCACCTAAAGGGATTCTTGAGGATGTTATTGTAAGGGTGCGTGTTGAAACGGTTTTTTCGAATCGCTACGCTTACGTGTTTGGTTTTGGAAAACCTGTCGTTGTAGTTCGAAAGAGAAGAATTCGTGTTCAACAAATAAAATTTATACCGAAAAGAATTCCGGGTCGAACACAGAGAGGCTACGTTGATCTATATTCGCAATTATATTTTTTTAGGATTTTTGTTAAGCAAGGCGATATAATTACAATCGAGCTATCAAACTGAGAGAGAGAGAGAGAGAGAGAGAACATGCATTCAATATTTCAATTGTTTATAAAAGTTACACTAGAAAGCGGAAAATCAATTACACTATAAAGCAGGAAAATTCTACACTAGAAAAGCTGTAAATAAGAATGGGAGAGAGAAGTTATCCTCCTCGACTATTGCTTGGAGGACGAGCCGGACGGGACGACGCCTGGACGAAGGAGAACGAAGCAGGACGAAGGAGGACGAAGCAGAAGAAGGGGAACGGAGCAGCACACCGTCGTCGTCGCGGGATCCACTTCCGAAGGGGAATGAAAATTGGACTTTATCTCGCAAGAAGCATCCCGGGTGTGGGACAAGCTTCTTTTGAGCTTTGGAGGGGTAGAGAGGAGAAAGAAGGGATGACAATTTCGTATGGAGGGGGTCTCCTTTTATAGTTGCAAGGAGTGGGGGCAAAATGGACATTACAACTTCAAAATAGTAAATGAGGGGTCTTTAGTGACGGATAAATCCGTCACTAAAGCTCCCTTCGTCGGTGACGTGGGCGGCTAGTGCGTGCCCCCTCGGCTACTCGTGCGCGCAACGCCCGGGCACGTCCATTGATTTTCAGCTATCCGATCGCGAGATCAGACTGCTTAGATCGCGCTTCACCCGTTGCAGCCCGCTTGCCTGGTGCGTCTGATTGTGCGTCTGCGCAGCGTGTTCAATTGCGCGTCAGGGCTATCGGGCACGTGCAGCCATCCGATCTTCATCTGACGCTCCACATGCCTCAATTGATCGCGCCCTCCAGCCCCTCGCCGCGGATCGAACCCGCGCCCCACGCTCGCGATAGCGCGCTCGACCACTACGCTATGGGGCGCGGATGGTCGAGCGGGCGCTTTTAAATGCGAGCACCCACAGCCGTTGGATTAAGATCCAACGGCGGAGTAGCGATACTTTTATTTTTTTTTTTTACGGGGTCAACACAAGGGTGAACCCAATGTATATCTCCCCGGTTTATTCTACTTCTCTGCTTCTTCCTAAGTGTTTTGGGAATTTTTAGTGCATTTTCTGAGCTGGGTTCTGGACAACCGGTCGATGAGCTGTTACCACCGACAACTTGCCAGCCATACTCGTGCAGCGAAGTGTGGCTTATTTCTTTTTGTTCTTTTCTTCTTTTTTTTTTTTTTAAAGTAGGTGGCTTCCCTAGTCTAAGATTTACCTAAAGGCAGGAAACTAAGAAAGGTCTAGTGACTGAGCTCTGGATAACCTACCTATGGGCTGTTACCCACGATAACTTGCCAGCCATATCACCCTAGAAGGTTCATTAGCTACCCAATTTCCGTTAAAATCGTCAAACAACGAGTTAGTGCAAAGAAAGTGTGTAGATGCTTAAGACTTAAAATTCCCTCAAATCAGAGGGCGGGTTGATAAGTCGTGTACTTATCACCCAAACTTATTTACTCCAATTACGAAAGAATTAAGATGGCGAGGACTCAAAAACAAATCCACATTTTAGTGGATACACAGGCTAATTAAGTCCAAAGACCTGAGGGGTCTTTGTGTTCAGATCCTAATGTAAAATTTCTTAGGATTGAAAAGTCCTAATGTCCAACTAATCCTTCCTAATTTTTTTTTAAATTTTTTTAAATAAGAAGAGAGACAATTTACATGGATTTCACAAGGCTGACCAAATAATTCAAGAATGAATCCACCCCCCCATGCCTAGCTGATGCAATGTCCTCATTGAAAAAGAGACATGAAAGAAAGGGTAGAATATGAAAGATGTCACCTGGATATGAAGCTCGTATCAGCCTTGTGTCATATGTACAACTACTGAGTTTAATGCCGTCAGCTAGGCGAAGTCCAGCCAAAGAAGTCACAGAATGGCTAGAGCAACAGAGTCTGAGACGGGTTCTGGAAGATTACGGTCAACAACAGGCTTCAAACGTTAACCGTTGACTTTAAAGGTGTTACCCGCCTTTGGGTCAAAAATCTGAACGGCACCATTAGGAAAAATCTGATCAATTATGAATGGGCCATTCCATTTAGATCTAAGTTTACCAGGAAAGAGCTTAAGTTTAGAATCAAATAACCAAACCTTCTGGTTTGGCTCAAAGCTCTTGCGGGAAATCAATTGATTATGTAGAGCTTTGGTTCGAGCCTTGTAGATCTTGGCATTCTCATAAGCATCATTTCTAAGCTCCTCCAACTCAGATAGTTGGAGTTTCCTGGTCTTTCAAGCTAGATTCAGATCTAAATTGCATTGTTTGATTGCCCAGAATGCCATGTGTTCAATCTCTACGGGTAGATGGCATGCCTTTCCATACACCAAATGGAATGGAGACATGTCGATGGGCATTTTATACGCCGTACGGTAGGCCCAAAGAGCGTCCTCAAGCTTTTGAGTCCAATCCTTGCGATCAGGCCTAACCGTTTTTTGCAGAATGTTCTTGATCTCTCGATTAGAGATCTCGGCTTGTCCATTCGTTTGGGGATGGTAAGGTGTGGAAATTCGATGGTTAACCCCATATTTGGCCAATAAATTCCGAAATTGGGCATTAGTAAAATGAGTGCCACCATCACTTATAATAGCCCTCGGAATCCCGAACCTACTGAAGATATTTTTCTTGACAAAATTGATGACCACCTTGTGGTCATTGGTTCGGGTGGGAATTGTCTCAATCCATTTGGACACATAATCAACAGCAACAAGAATGTACTGATGTCCAAATGAAGGGATAAAGGTTCCCATGAAATCGATGCCCCAAACATCGAAAATTTCTACAGGAAGAATAGGGTTTAGGGGCATCATATCTCTCTTAGTTATGTTCCCGAGTGACTGACATTGAGAACATGACCTTGAGAAGTCCTGGGCATCCTTGAATAAAGACGGCCAATAGAAGCCAGATTGCAAGATTTTTGCAACCGTCTTTCTCCTGGAGAAATGTCCACCACACCCAGATGCATGGCAGAACTCGAGTATACTGTTGAATTCATTCTCCGGTATGCATCGGCGAATAATCTGATCAGAGCCGATGCGATACAGTTCAGGGTCCTCCCAAAAGTAGTATTTGGCCTCAGATTTGAGTCTATCTCGTTGTTGCTTGGTCCAATCTTGGGGGATTTGACCAACGGCCAAATAGTTAACAATGTCAGTAAACCATGGGGAGTGGACACCTAAAACTGTAAGAATGGTTTCGTTCGGAAAAGTGTCAGCAATCGGAATGTCCGGACAAGAAGAATCACCTAGGAGTCTCGACAAATGATCTGCCACCACATTTTGCACCCCGGCTTTATCCTTGATTTCAAGATCAAATTCTTGAAGAAGAAGAATCCAACGAATAAGCCGGGGTTTAGCATCCTTTTTAGCCAAGAGATGTCTCAAGGCCGAGTGGTCGGTATAAACAATAACATGAGGCCCCAAGAGATAAGCCCTGAATTTTTCCAAAGTAAATACTACATCTAGTAATTCCTTCTCGGTAACAGTGTAATTCCTCTAGGCTTCATCCAGAGTTTTACTAGCGTAGTAAATGACAGAGGGCTTTCAATCAATTTTCTAACCCAGGACAGCCCCGACCGCATAATCAGAAGCGTCGGTCATGATCTCAAATGGGGCTGTCCAAATTGGTGGTTGCAAAATTGGAGCACAGGTGACTACCGTTTTCAGAAATTCAAATGCCTTTCGGCATGATTCGTCAAAAACAAACAGCGTTTCTTTGGTAAGAAGATTGCTCAAAGGACGAGCAACCTTCGAGAAATCCTTGATGAATCTTCGATAAAATCCCACATAGCCAAGAAATGATCTGATTTGTTTAACAGATGTGGGATGAGGAAATTTAGCGATAGCATCAACCTTAGCTTTGTCCACTTCAATTCCCCGTTCAGAGATTACATGACCCAAAACGATGCCCTCTTGGGTCATGAAATGACTCTTTTCCCAGCTAAGGACTAGTCGTGTCTTGATACATCGCTTAAGAATCATTTCCAAATTAGTCAAATATGAGTCAAATGATTCTCCGAAAAGAGAGAAATCATCCATGAAGACTTCCATAAACTCTCCCACCATGTCGGAAAATATGGCTAGCATACACCTTTGAAAAGTCGCAGGTGCATTGCATAACCCAAAAGGCATCCTACGAAAAGCAAAGGTTCCATAGGGACAGGTGAAAGTAGTTTTTTCCTGATCCTTGGGATGGATAGGAACTTGGTTATATCCTGAGTAGCCATCAAGAAAATAGAAGTACTTCTGCCCAGCTAATTTTTCCAAGATTTGATCAATGAAGGGCAAGGGAAAATGATCCTTTTTAGTGGCTGTGTTTAGCTTCCTGCAATCAATACAAACTCTCCAAGAGGAAGCTGAACGAGTTGTGACAGATTCACCTCTCTCATTAGTCACAATAGTAATCCCGGCTTTCTTTGGAATAATTTGAACGGGACTTACCCAGGGACTGTCAGAGATTGGATAAATAATTCCTGCATCGAGCCACTTCATGATTTCCTTTTTGACCACTTCTCGCATATTTGGATTCAATATCCTCTGCATTTGGCGAGAAGGGCGGGATCCATCTTCCAAAAATATTCTATGATTACAGTAAGATGGCTCAATCCCCCTAAGGTCATGAATGGTCCAACCAATTGCCTCCTTATGTTCCTTTTGGACCTTAATCAATTTAATCTCTTGCTCCTTTGTTAATTTAGCACTAATAATCACAGGGAGCATATTCTGCGGTCCTAAAAATTGATATTTTAAATTCTCGGGCAATGGTTTCAATTCAAGCTGGGGTGGGGTAATGATTGATGGTAGGGTAGATGCTAAAGATTCAACAAGAGGAAGAGGTTTTGAATGAACAAAATCAGTAACCTCTTCCGAAGATGTCAGGACAGAGGGTTGCGAGTCAAATTCATCAACCAAAGAGGAACTTTCAATTGAAGAAATTGTCAAACAAGTTTCAATGTTAACATAATCCTCATCAAGTTCCTCAATAAATCCACAATCCTCAAATTTGTTGATCGCCTTAAAAATATCCAATTTCATTCGTTGGTCCCCAAAGGCGATTTCCATGCTACCGCTTTCACAATTAATGTTGGCCTTTGCGGTAGCCAGGAACGGACGCCCCAGAATGATGGGCATGTTCCTTAGATTATCTGGTACATCCATGTCAAGGACAAGGAAATCTATAGGAAAATAGAAATCCTTGACCTTAACGATAACATCTTCAATAATGCCTCGCGGGTTTGTGACCGAACAGTCCGCTAACTATAACGTTACTGAAGTTGGCCGAAGTTCACCTAAACCAAACTTCTCGTAGAGAGAAGTAGGAATTAGGTTGATGGATGCACCGAGATCCAAAAGTGCTCTATCAAATGTGTAATCTCCGATAACGCAAGAAATCAAAGGAGCACCAGGATCTCTCTTTTTCTGAGGGAGGTAGTGTAGGATAACAAAGCTAGCCTGCTCGGAGAGTACCACCTTCCTCGGAACAGATTCTCCCGACTTACGCTTTTGTGTACATAATTCCTTTAAAAATTTTACGTAAGCCGGTATGTGCTTAATAGCATCAAGGAGCGGAATATTGATCTCAACATTCTTAAATAAATTCAGAAGCTCCTCATTGCTATCAACAGACTTCTTCTTCTTTGCTTTGGCTAAGGCTTCAGGAAAAGGAACATGAGTCAGATCTTTGGAATCAGGTTCCTGAGCCTTGATTTCTCCTCTAGAATTCTCCTCTCTCTCCTCAGATTCTTCAGGATTCAAAAGATCAGAATAGTGTGGTTGTGGATCTGAGTCTTCTTACCACTCCTCAAAGTGACAGAATTTGCAGAAGCGTAAGAATTTGGGTCTTGGGGAGGGTTAGGAAAGATTGGAGGGGCTTGATTGACCATGAATTGTTGATTAGCAGAAGAAGAAGACGAGG
Organism: Thalassia testudinum; assembly: GCA_037157565.1. Taxonomy (NCBI): domain Eukaryota; kingdom Viridiplantae; phylum Streptophyta; class Magnoliopsida; order Alismatales; family Hydrocharitaceae; genus Thalassia; species Thalassia testudinum. The sequence continues at coordinate 21,012,402 of JAZHRO010000014.1, forward strand.
AACCCTGCTCAACCACCTGAGCATGTGCGTGCGGGTCCCTCTAATTTTCGTACCCTTGGGCTTGATTGCCCGAATTTATAATGTTTCGCGGGTTGGGTACGGGTTGGGATGGTAGAGATCCGGGTTGACGAGAGTTAGCAATGAGCCCGGATTGCAAGTTGTCCAGCGAGTTTCCATTTGCTGCATAAGCTGGAGCATAGATCCTTGCATCTCTACCATTTGATGGTTCAAGTCAGCCTGCCCTGCGGGTTGACGGGCATTCCAAGTTGGCTGATTGACCTGATTCGGAGGCAACTGAGTATATACTTGACCCTGACCCATTGGTCGTTGCAGAGCATAGGTGTTGGGTCGGAATTGGGTCTGTTGCCCCGGATTTTTCCAAAAGAAGTTAGGGTGGTTTCTCCAACCTAGATTATAGGCATTTGAGTAGGGGTTGGATCTAACATTCTCTTGTACAGCACAGACATCCTCATAGGGTGAGGATGGAGAGAAAGAAAGGGAAGGATCAGAAAAACTGGGATCAAAGGCCCCAGTTGGGAACCCACGGGGTTCCGAGAAATGCTGACTCATAGGTTGAGTCGCATCGAGTTGATTCACGAACTCCCGTCCAGAAGGAGCTCGTGAGGGATGGTATCCCGAATTTTGGGATTGAGTGGATTGAGAGTTGTTCATAGAATTGCCAGCCATCCACTCTTCCATTCTTTTAGCAACCAAGTCCACCTTATCAAGTTTATTACAAATCAATTCCATATCAAATGAATGAGAGTCATGGACTTCATTGACATTTGATCTGGGTTGCTGGGATCGGTTAAAAGTATCCATGGAGGCATGATTAATTGAATTCTCACTCATTTCCTCAAATAAATCATGTGCACTATCTGCATCTTTATTGAGGAAATTGCCTCCGCAAGAAGCATCCACATGGTTTCTGAGTTGCTCATTCAACCCATGATAGAAGATCTGCACGAGTTGCCATTTCGGCACCTCGTGGTGTGGACACCTCTGCAATAAGTCCTGGAATCGCTCCCAGGCCACATGAAACTGCTCCCCCGGCCGCTGGGTAAAGGTAGTGATTGCCCGTCTCAAAGCATTGGTACGACTGATTGGGAAGAATTTCTTCAGAAAGGCCGATTTCAACTCATTCCAAGTTGTAATTGGTCTTCCTATTGTCCTATACCAATGTGCGACTTTATCCCTAAGAGAGTGGGGGAAGAGCCTCATGATCATTTGCTCATCGTTAACGTTTCGAGCCTTGGTGGTCTGGACCAAAGTGGTCAAATCTTCCAAGTGCTGAAACGGATCTTCGGAGCCAAGCCCATGATAATGTTTAATCAGGCTTAACACCTGGGGCTTGATTTCTACGTCACCGGCTGGAATCTGGACGTCGGGACGTTCCCCGTAATTCGAAGGATCATAAAAATCCTTCAAGGGTTGAGCGCCCTGCATTCTCTGGAACCATTCCTGCATTCTCTGCATTTGTTCCAGCTGCCTTCAAAATTCTTCCTGTGGATTTTCAAGCAGAGGAGGCTGTTGTTCGACCATGGGATCAAATTGACCAAAATCTAACTTGCGCCTCCTAAAATGTTCTAACGGTCCTTCCAATCGGGGATTCAATGACTGTCTTCCCAGCATAAACTAGGAGAAGGTCGGAAGCACTGGGGATAGGGACCTTGCAGCACAACAAAACAAGGCTGTCCTTAAGTGGGGTAGCCTAAGGATCTACTGACTCCCAAAACCAGCCTTAATACTGTAACTGATTTACTCTACTTGCGTCTGTTTAATCCAACCAGTTAGAAGGAGGGACTGGGGAGAAGGTTCTTCCTTTGGCTTTCGCCTCCGGTTCCTAGTGTACCCCCCAGCCGCGATCGTTTGACTCTGCTCCCCTAGCTAGACATCAGATTAATCAGTACAAGTTGGTTAATCAAAAATAATCTCAGACTAGGCCCTGAAGAGCGAATCAAACCTTAAGGCCAACGTCTACTCAATTTTATTAAGGCCTGGGATTGTGGTGCTTATGGAATGTGATGGGCCCTTACAATGGGTTGTGCCCTTAATGATTGATTGAGATTTGTGTAAGTGCGTGCACAACCAGGGTTTTCAAGCAAGATTATTGATAATGTGTGAATTTTAGTGTTCAAATCTTGCTTAAGTAGCTTTTAGGGTTTCAAATTAGGTGAATTGCAATCAAGTTTCTAGGCAAACCAAGTTGTAAAACACGGGTGAAAATTATTTTCCTTTAAAATCAGAAAGAAAGTGGAGTGCCTGGAATATACCTAGATTGAAAACCCTAAGGAGGAGCTACTTGATGAGTTGGTTTTAAATAAAGTGGTGCGGCCCAAACAACTTAAACAACTGGCCACAAATGCACCACTAAGTTAGGCACTCAAAGATGATTAACCTAGAATGATTTCTACTCTGTTATGTGTTGCTTTGTGTGTACCGGTTCCACAGATCAGAACCCGGTTGAGTAGAAAACAAATCAAGTTGATCAAGTGCCTTGAATGTGGGTGTGTGTTGTGTGTTTGTTGAAAATTACCCCACAAGATTATCTTTTTGTTATTTTTTTTTTTTAAATGAGGGTGGAATGAATGTGAGTGAAAATCCAAACAACCAAACTATTCCTAGGATTTATGCAAACACCTAGGTTAATTGGGATTTGGATTTAATGTGGTGAATGAAATCTATGGAGGGGGAAAGAATGGGGGTGCACTTACAGTTGTCTTCAACTGCACTTTACTCCAGTCTACCGCTTGTTGATTCCTTGATGGAGGTCTCTGCAAAACAATAGACACAAGAGAAAGCTAGTTAGAAAACAAATAAAGTGCAAGAAATGCGAAGAAAAGATCAGAAATCGTTGCTTCCCCGGCAACGGCGCCAAAATGTTGAAATGGTTTTTTCGAATCACTATGCTTACGTGTTTGGTTTTGGAAAACCTGTCGTTGTTGTTCGAAAGCGAAGAATTCGTGTTCAACAAATAAAATTTATACCGAAAAGAATTCCGGGTCGAACACAGGGAGGCTACGTTGATCTATATTTGCAATTATATTTTTTAGGATTTTTGTTAAGCAAGGCGATATAATTACAATCGAGCTATCAAACTGAGAGAGAGAGAGAGAGAAAGAGAGAGAGAGAAAGAGAACATGCATTCCATATTTCAATTGTTTATAAAAGTTACACTAGAAAGCGGAAAATCAATTACACTATAAAGCAGGAAAATTCTACACTAGAAAGTTGTAAATAAGAATGGGAGAGAGAAGTTATCCTCCTCGACGATTGCTTGGAGGACGAGCCGGACGGGACGACGCCTGGACGAAGGAGGACGAAGAAAAAGAACGGAAATGGAGCAGCACGCCATCGTCGTCACGGGATCCACTTCCGAAGGGGAACGAAAATTGGATTTTATCTCGCAAGAAGCATCCCAGGTGTGGGACAAGCTTCTTTTGAGCTTTGGAGGGGTAGAGAGGAGAAAGAAGGGACGACAATTTCGTATGGAGGGGGTCTCCTTTTATAGTTGCAAGGAGTGGGGGCAAAATGGACATTACAACTTCAAAATAGTAAATGAGGGGTCTTTAGTGACAGATAAATCCGTCACTAAAGCTCCCTTCGTGGGCGACGTGGGCGGCTAGTGCGCACCCCCTCGGCTGCTCGCGTGCGCAACGCCCGAGCACGTCCATTGATTTTCAGCCGTCCGATCGCGAGATCGGACTGCTTAGATCGCGCTTCACCCGCTGCAGCCCGCCCGCCTGGCGCGTCTGATTGTGCGTCTGCGCCGCGCGTTCAATCGTGCGTCGGCGCTATCGGGCGCGTACGGCCGTCCGATCTTCATCTGACGCTCCACGCGCCTCAATTGATCGTGCCTTCCAGCCCCTCGCCGCAGATCGAACCTGCGCCCCGCGCTCGCGATAGCGCGCTCGACCACTACGCTATGGGGCGCGGATGGTCGAGTGGGTGCTTTTAAATGCGAGCCCCACAGCCGTTGGATTAAGATCCAACGGCGGAGAGCGATCGGGCGCGGGGCCTTCACAAGATGAAGCGGCCGTTTGGGCGGCTGAGATGGCGCCATGTGGCGCTATCTTGGCTATCCATCTTCTGGAAGTTGTAGATGGTGCCACGGATGTCGGATTGACTCGATTTTTGTGTCGTTGGGCTGCGATCATCGATACTAATTCATCCGTGCGGTCGGATTTATCATCTGAAGTGCGGATTTACACCATCCTGGCCCTTGATCTTCTAGGTTTCCCAGGTCACTATCTGATGATACGGATGGCTGATTAGGGCGATCTTGGAGTCGTTGAACTCCAATCGTCGCCCTGATCACATCCATACGGTTGGATCTTTGATCCGAGGCCCTGATAAAATATTTTCCCTGTCCAAGCACATAAAAGGAGACAATTAACCTCCATTTTATTCAAACTATTATAAATGCAAGATGATGCATGTAATGCAATATTTATATCATGAAATGCAATCCTATTCTTAAGAACATGCATAAATAGATATTTTAAGTAGTGTAAATGTGTTTACATCAGTGCGAGATTTCTATTTCCCTGTAGACTTCATAGTCTTAGACATGGACGCACCTGAAAACCCTAGGGATACACCGATTATTCTAGGGAGACCTTTCCTGGCCACTGCTAGGGCCAACATTTGTTGTGAGGAGGGCCAAATAGAACTGAAATTTAGGAATCAAACCCTCAAAATTGATATCTTTAAGGCCCAACAAGGAATCAGTTGTGGTGTCATTGAACAAATCTGTGATATTAGAGCTTTGGTTGATGGAACACAATTAGAGAATAACCTGATTATGCCTCATCAACCACAAGAAGATCTTGAACCGCAATTAGAGGAGTCATACCCTGATTCAGACAAATCCATAACTCCTATCCTTGAACCTCACATTCACCCTAAACCACCCGCTGCTGCTGATAACCCCATTCTTGAACTAAAACCCCTTCCCGACCATTTGAAATACATCTTTTTGGGTTCTAATCAGACTTTTCCTGTGATTATAAATTCTAAACTCACTCCTGATCAGGAATCTCGTCTGATTGCTGTTCTCCAGCAACATCGCAGAGCCATTGGTTGGACTCTCGATGACTTGACTGGAATAAGTCCCTCTTATTGCACACATTGTATCTATTCTGAAGAGGGCGCACGACCTTCCCATGAGATGCAGAGATGTTTGAATCCCAATTTGCAGGAGGTCGTGAAAAAGGAGATCATTAAGTGGTTAGATGCAGGGATCATCTACCCGATCTCCGACAGTCATTGGGTGAGCCCAATCTAGGTTGTGCCTAAAAAGGCAGGGCTCACCACCATTACGACTAAAATCGGAGAAATCATACCTACCCGAATAGCCAACTCGTTGAGAGTCTGCATAGATTACCGAAGACTTAATTCCTCCACGAAGAAGGATCATTTCCCACTACCTTTCATCGATCAGATTCTCAAGAAACTAGCGGGAAATCAATTCTTCTGCTTTCTTGACTGGTACTTCAGTTATAACCAAGTGGCTATTCATCCTGAGGACCAAGAGAAGACCACGCTCACTTGCCCCTTCGGGACATATGCATTTCGAAGGATGCCTTTCAGTCTCTATAGTGCACCTGCGACTTTTCAGCGGTGCATGCTTGCCATATTCTCTGATATGGTAGGTGATTATCTGGAAGTCTTCATGGATGACTTCTCAGTTTTTGGAGGATCATTTGATGATTGCCTCCAGCACTTGGTTCATATACTCAGGCGTTGCATCGATGTAAATTTGGTTCTTTCCTGGGAAAAGAGCTGCTTTATGGTGCCTGAGGGGATTGTCCTAAGACATCTAATTTCTGAAAAAGGCATCTAAGTGGATCGAGACAAGGTTGACCTAATTTCTCAGCTTCCTATGCCTAGCTCGATCAAGGACATCCTTTTCTGGGGCATGTCGATTTTTATTGTCGTTTCATTCCTGATTTTTTGAAAATCGCACGTCCCTTGACTACTCTTCTCTCCAAGGATGTACCCTTTGAGATCTCCAAGGAATGCACTCAAGCCTTTAAGAACCTTCATGACCGAGTCACCCAGGCTCCGATCCTATAGTCCCTTAATTGGTCTCAACCCTTTGAGATCATGTGCGATGCATCTGATTTCGCTGTAGGAGTGGTTCTGGGGCATAAAGTTGAAGGGAAACCCGTGGTCATCTACTACGCTAACAAGACACTTGACGAGGCTCAGCGTAACTATATAGTTACGGAGAAAGAGTTGCTAGCCGTAATATTTGCCCTCGAAAAATTTCGATCCTATCTCCTGGGTTCCCACGTCATCATCTACTCGGATCACACAGTTGTGAGGCATCTCCTTGCCAAGAAGGACGCGAAGCCCCGACTAATTCGATGGATCTTGCTGTTGCAAGAATTTGACCTTGAGATTCATGACAAGGCGGGAAGACAAAACGTGGTAGCTGACCATTTGTCTCGCCTTCCTTCTGAGATCATCAACCCTTCTGAATCCATCACGGAGCATTTTCCTGTTGAGCTCTTACTGACTATTGGTACTAGGCTTCCATGGTTTGCTAATATAGTAAACTACTTGGCATCTCATTAGATCCCGTTTGATTGGCCGAAGGCCAAGAAAGACAAATTGCACTCCGATGCCAAGTACTACATCTGGGAAGACCCATATCTCTTCCGCATAGGTATTGACCAAATCATCCGGCGATGTGTCTCGAAGGGTGAAATCAATGATATTCTCTCCTTCTGCCATGACCAAGCATGCGGTGGCCACTTCTCTGGGCACAAAACCGCATCAAAAATCCTCCAGTGTGGATTTTATTGGCCTACTTTATTCAAGGACGCATACAATCACTGTAAGGCATGCAGTCGTTGCCAAACTTTGGGCAACATGAGCCATCACGACATGATGCCTTTACAGCCAATTCTCGTATGCAAAATCTTCGATATTTGGGGGATTGATTTTATGGGCCCCTTTCCTATTTCGGACGGCTTCGAGTACATTCTACGTGTCCAAATGGATCGAAGCCATACCGACCCGAACTTGTGATCATAAAATCGTTATTAAATTCATTCATCACAATATCTTCTCATGGTTCGAGATTCCTCATGCAATCATCTCTGACGGGGGGACCCATTTTACGAATGCTCAGTTCAAGTCACTGATGACCAAATACGGGGTGTCTCACCGAATCTCTACTCCCTATCACCCCCAGACTAATGGTCTAGCTGAGCTATCAAATCGGGAGATCAAGAAAATCCTTCAAGTCATTGTTCGACCTGACAGGAAGGACTGGTCGTCCCGACTTCTGGAAGCTTTGTGGGCTTATAGGACCGCCCACAAAACCCAATTAGGCATGTCTCCTTTTAGACTGGTGTACGAGAAGGCGTGTCACCTTCCCGTCGAACTAGAGCAAAAAGCCTATTGGGTAGTACGAAGCTGTAATTTAGATCTTTCTAAGGCTGGAACCCACAGAAAGCTTCAGATAAGCGAGATCGATGAATTACGCCTTGATGCGTACGAGAACTCGTGAATCTACAAAGAGCGGGTTAAAGCCTTCCATGAGAAGCACATATCTAGAAAGATCTTTTATCCTGGTCAGAAGGTCCTACTCTTTGATGCCCGACTCAAACTCTTCCCTGGGAAACTATGGTCCAAGTGGGTCGGACCATACCTTGTCCGACAGGTTTTTGGAAATGGAGCCGTTGAAATCAGTCCGCTCAGCCATGATTCCGAACCTTTCATCGTGAATGGTCAGAGACTCAAACCGTTCATCAATGTAACCTCTACAGATTTGGCTGAGTCATCATTTATCCTCCATTTTCCCTGAGCATATTCGCCCAGCCGATGGCATAAAACTCAACGCTCAACGGAAGGCATCCCGTCATTTCTTTTTGAAAAAACCCGAAACCTTTTTTGACACCTCTTCGCACTTAAGGTTCATCCTTTAGGACAGTCGAATCTCCTTAGGTGCCTGCATCTGAGATTAGAAATCATCCGCAATAGTCACCCCGACCCATTCACTCACCAAAACATCTGTCCTAATGTATGAACTAAGTTAGATAAAAACCCTCCTAAGTTATAATGACGACATTGCAAATCTTAGGCATGGGGGGGCATGAAAGTGCAAAACCCACAAGAAAAGGTTTTAAACAAAAAAATTCACATATGCCAAAAACACCATAAAAATTAAAAAATTTTCAAAGAAAAATAATAAAATGAGAGGAGGAAAGAAATTTTGTGGACTCTACAAAGGAGGAGGAGAAAAAGAACAAAATGATAAAAAGGAGCACAAAATGAAAAAAAAAGAGATAGTCATTAGTAAGAAATTAAGGAGTTAACCTAAGTTCTAGACCTCATTCAGGAAAAGAAATGGAAGTGCACAGTGAGATTAGTAAGAACGCAAACCTTAGGCATTCTTGGATAGACTCTTAGTACCCATTAAGATCTAGATATTCCTCAAGAGGTTGAGGAAAATGAAAAGCTTAAGTATTAGGTCCAAGCTTAGAGAGTATTTGGCCTCGTTAACTAACTTTTGGTTTATGGGACTCAGTAACCTAAGCACCCAAATTTCACACACAGCTTGGTTCAGTAAGCATAAAAATCAAAATCACGCAGAAGCGTTGCAAAAATTCTAAAAATGACACCTAGAATAAGAGCGGCCGATCAACACAAGTTGATTTGGATGAGTCCCCAGCGCGGAGAGGTGGGAAATTCCCCTCAAAGATGCGTAACAAAATATCATCTCCTCGGTGCTTGTCTCTTAGGATATTTACATATCCTACTGGGGGCATGTAAGCACTCTGTTGGTTCAGATTCCATGGATGGCATTATCACGAAGTGTCAATTGCCAGGGTCTGAATTCGGCCACGAAACACCATGGACGGGATTATCTCAAAATCTCGAAAGCCAGGGTTCTGGGGGTTACCATGGGCGGTGCTATCTCAAAGCATCAACTGCCAGGAACCCTTGAGGATTGATGATGGGGACAAAGAATCTGATACAAACCGTGTTGAGAAGCCAATCCTAAGCTAGAATTAAAAAGAAAAAGAGAGAGAAAACTCTCCAAACATATAAATCTTCTCCTCTCTTTCTTACAAAATGCACTGTGAACTGAACCAGGGCTAAAATTATCCCAAGCACGGGTGCTTTAACCACTAAGTCCAATAAGCCTTAGGTTAGCTCCTGTAGGCCTTAAAAACCTTTGCGAAGGACTGAGGCTAAGGCTAGATAGATCTGGATCTTGGTTGGTACTAGAGTACCTTTTAGGCCTATGATTGGCATTCTGACCTAATCAAGGTTACAAAAGAAAAAAAAGCACTTATCCAAACTCATTAAGAACTTCATGGTCTAAAACAAGGGTTGAAACCTTAAAATTTTGCTAAGGGACTAGCAAAAGCTAGGCATGGGGGTATGATGAGAGCCTCATCATGAACCCTAACTAGCATAATTTGATCTAAATAAGTGTGAAGAAGCTCCTACAAAACCTAAAGAGAAGCTTAACTCAGAGAATTCTGAATTGAAGAGTAAAACAAATCATGAGGGGTAAAACTGTAATTTTACCAATGCAGTACACAAAAAGGGTATTTAAGGGTCTAAACACAGGTCAAATAAGCTTAATGAGGAAGAAGTGGGATGATTTGATCTGAAAAGGGTTATAGCAACTTGTAGGAATTAAATGACATTTTGTAACCCCAAAACAAACCTACTTTAATTCACGAGGTTTGAGGTAGGATAAAAATCAACTAAATCCTCTAAAATTCACAAAAAATACTCCTTAGGGTTTAGAACCTTCAATTTGGCCTTTGCAACCTATTTTGACCTAAAATGAGAACCATGCCCAATTTATGACCTAATTTGGCTTTTTACGGAAATTGATCAGTCAAACGTGGTCAAACCTAAAAACAAATTTCACCATTAAAATCGTTAGGTGCAAATTAGGCTGGTATAAAAATTTGGGCCTAAGAAAAGACCATCTTGACCGACTTTACAAATTGGTCCTCTTGAATTACTTTTTGCCCTTATCTTTTGAAACCCTTACACATTGACCCCTATCTTTCTCGTTGTTCTTTGCAGAACGGTCCTCCCTGCCATTCTGAGCAAGCGCCATACCTCTGGCGACCTTGCGCGGAGGATGGTGCTGCGCAGGGCATGGCGCCCGTTCTCAGGAACGAACGGGGGGTTCCCTGTGTCGTCCTCTGTCGTAGGTACCCTCCCCTGTGTCCTGCAACCGCCCATGCCTCTCGTGCGAATGCACGAAAGGCATGGGTCTCCATCTCCGGCCATCTCCGGCGAGCTTCGCACGTCACTCCCTTGGGCCACTCTCTGCACCAGTGCCTTTATAAGGAGTGGCAGGGGCTGCCGTCCACTCCAAGCTAGTTTTGGCCGAGAAAACCCCTCTCCTTCGTCTCCTCTCTCTCCGGTCAGACAGCCCAAGCTTCCGGTGATCTTTTCTCCTCCTCGTCGCACTCCTGCCATACCTGCAGTAGAGCCCACTCTGCCTCATCGTCCCATGCCAGGCTGCACCAGCTGGCATCCTCAGATCTCTTCCTCGTCGCCGTCACTCCTCCCTTGGGCTCCTTCGTCTATGGCATCGGTAGGTACGCGTCGAGCGCCACCTCCCTCCCTCTTCGTCAATTAGGCAGGTAGAAACTTTCCCTTCTCTCTCCCTGTTATTTCCACCTTCCTAATTTAATGTTTCAACCCACCGACCACCACTGTCCATCATCACCTTCTCCATCTCCGGCTGCCCTCCGACAAGGCGTTCTCGCCACTTCGCGCCTCCATCCGCCTCGCCAACTACCCTTTAAGCTCCGCACCACCTCACTGACACCGAATCCGCCCTCCATTCACCACCTAGCACCTCCAGACCACCCCCTGAACACACCCACTTTCATGCACGCAGAGTGCCCTAGGCACATGGCCACAGGAACTCTCGCCCCTCTCAGACCCCCGCACCACCTTCACCGTCCTCTAGCGAAGCTCCCTGCGTTGTCTGATGTGGCCATGAGGTTGTTTTTGTGATTTCAGGTCTCAGCCTCCTCGCCGCCATTGACAGCAGGTTGAAGTTGCTTCGTGAGCTGCTCCAAGCTGTAGCGCCCCAGGCCCCCAGGTCCAGCAGCTGCGGAACACTCTCACACACACACTCAGGCTCGCAATTGGGGTCGAAGGCTTTTGCCGCTGTCCCAATTGGTTGAGCCTTCCTCCTGCAGACGCACGAAGACGCAGGTGGGACTTTAGTCCCACCTTGGAAGCCGACGCGCACCCGCACCAGTATAAAAGGAAAAAGTGACTGAGGCTATTCGCCTCAAGTCACACAGGGGTGAGGTCCCTCACCTATTCACACGCCTCATCCGCGGCACTGCCCACACGGACCTGGTGACTCGACCCGACTATCCTGCCTGTGCACTCCTCGCGCACCACCCACGCCGGTGCGCCTGGACCTGGGCACGCGACCCGACCCGATTACCTGACTCTGGGAGAGCTTCCCAAAGAGAGATTCAGAGAGAGAGAGATGCGGGGAAGGGGTAGGGGTAGGTTTTGTGCTGATGTTTGCGTGTGTGCGTAGGAAAGAAGAAGGAACAAGCAGGTGAAGGAAGAAGACAGGAAGGAAAGAAGCTGAAGGAAAAGAAGAGGAGGTGCACTGTAGCGACAAAGCAGTTAAGTTGTCTGAGCACTGAATCAGATGTCGGCGAGAAAGAAGGAGAGTCAGCAGCAAGAGAAGAAGAAGCAGAGAAGAAGAAGAAGAAGAAGAAAGAGGAACCGTAGCTGCTGAAGAAGAAGAAAGAAGAAGGCCGGTTGAAGAAGAAGAAAAGAAGAAGCAAAGAAGAAGAAGAAGAAAGAAGATAGGAAGAAGAAGAAAAGAAGAAAGAAGAAGCAAAGAAGAAGAAGAAGAAGAAAAGAAAAGAAGAAAAGAAGAAGCAAAGAAGAAGAAAGAAGAAGACAGGTAGAAGAAGAAGAAAAGAAGAAAGAAGAAGCAAAGAAGAAGAAGAAGAAGAAAAGAAAAGAAGAAAAGAAGAAGCAAAGAAGAAGAAGAAGAAAAGAAAAGAAGAAAGAAGAAACAGAGAAGAAGAATACAAGTTGAAGAGAAGACTAGCTGAAGAAAGAGAAGAAGAAAAAGCCAATTACCCTCTTTCTCTTTCTTTCTCTCTCTCTCTTAATTTTTGTAAAACCTTATATATATATTGTGAATTTATAGGCTTCTAGAATTTTGGTTTGCTCCCTGAGTTTGACCTCGGGAAACTTTTCATTCCGAGTAATAAATTGTATTAGACTGGTAACTGTTTTTGTTATATACCACAATGACTATAATAACTATAAAGACAAACAAAGGGGCAACCAGTTTTTGTGAGGCTGTGCCCTGTGCTATAGAAAGAGAAGGCTTTGAAGAAGAAGGGCTATGTTCTGTGCGTGAGAAGGAAGAAAGCCTTAAGTTTTTGAAGAATTTAAGAAAGAAGAAGAAAGAAGAGGAAGGCTCCTTGAAGAGCCTTGTGTTCTGTTAAGACATTTGATATGATTTGATTATGATTTATTGTTGAATGATTTAAGTTATAAAGTTAACATTGATTATCTACTTGAAAGTACTGTTGCATAATTTAAATATGAGATGCATGCTTAATTAGAGGACCTAATTGGTGATCTAAATCATCACTTTTTAGATTCTCTCTATTCTTTTTATCTCATCATCTTTTGAATTACAATCTGACAAATTGTATTAATTGAATATCTATTTTTATGCTCAATTAATTTTTCTCATTGATTCTGAATGAAGATTAACGTATGAGTTCCATATTTGCTCCCTGTGATCGACCTCGGATTCTTTTAGAATCAGAGTAATAAATTTAATTATTTTCGAGTGATTAAGGCTTTGCTACATGATAAACGCCAGTTTATTATCATTTTTATGCATTAAAACAAACCTAGCTCTTAGGGTAGCATAGCTGGTGCCGCCCGTCCCCATAACATCCTCCCTGTGTAAGGTGCTGGGTTCGATCCCCTGGACTTGCCCAAATGCACATAAGTGTGTGGTGGTGAGTAGTGACAGACTGTGTCCAGCCATCCTGACTCGGTGTTGGAGATGGTTGTGGCTCTGATCACAAAGGAGCTCCATGGCTAACGAGAAATTCGGGATCCCTTTTCTTTTCAAAAAAAAAAACTAGCTCTTAGGATTTTACTCCGCAAATGGGTTTTTGGGGTTGCATTTAGGCATAAATTAGGTTAGGCATGCATTTTACCTTTTATTGTGTTTTTAATGTATTTTTGTGAGTGTTAGGGATATACAGATCCCTAAACCCTAGCACTCAAGAAGGCAACTGGTGAAGGAGAAGCCCAAACCGGCTGGAACTCAGCTTTATCCAACTCACCATAGCTGGAATCTAGCTCACTTGATCTAAGGTGAGCTCATCCTAGCTCTATTCAGCTCATCTCAGTTGAATGGTAGCTTAAGCAAGCTCATCTTACCTCACCTTAGCTCAAATCAGCTCAGATCCAGCTCAACTTAGCTGAGTCTAGCTCATCTCAACTCCTATCAGTTCATTGGGAGCTCTAGCTAGCTCAGCTGAGTTGACTAGAGTTCACCTCAGCTCAAGACCAACTACATCCAACTTCACTCAACTCTAACCAGCTGAAGATGACTTCATCTTAGCTTAGGAAGCTCAAGTCCAGCTCCCGGGGACTCAACTTAGCTCAACTTAGTTGAGCTAAGCTACCTTAGCTACCTCAACCAGCTAGGTCCTCCCCAGTAGCAACAGACTCAGCTCAGCTCAGCTCATCTCTTTTTAGCAGAAGCCAGCTTGCTTTAGCTTGGCTTAGCAGCTAGCACAGAACTAGCAAGCTAAGCTAGCTAAAGTAGCTCCATGCCACCCTCTTCAGCAGCTTCTAGCTCCAATTCAGCTCCAAACTTCTTCTGTCCAGTTCCTCCCCTCAAACCCTAGCTCCAATTGCCTCCTCCTCTACTATACTAGCTAAGCTAGCTTAGCTTAGCTAAGCTCCACCTCCCTTAGTTTAATTCCACCCTATAACCACCTATAATCCATGGCCAAGAAGAGGAAGGAAGGAAGAAGATTAAGGAGGCTATCCCTTGCCTCCTTGGTGCCTTCTTCCTCTCCATTCTTCTCCTTATGCCATGCCAAGAGGAGGAGCAAATTCTTATCAAGGGGGACGACTAGGCATTGGAGGAGATTCTAGGGTGGACGCCCACCCTTGGAGGAGCCAAGGCACGCCCCCCTTTAGGGCTTGCCTTGGAGGGCACCAACTTGGAGGAGCATAGCAAGGAAGGAGAAGAAGGAGACCTTTTCAAGCCAAGGAGCAACTAGGCTTGGAGCAAGAAGACCATCATCTTCTTCACCACCATCATCATCTGAAGGACTTGTTTTTATTTTTGCTGTCTTTCAAATTCTAGCAGAAGCATTCCTCTACTTGTAGAAAACAATTTCCTTTAGTAAAAGAATTTTTTCCTTCTTTAAATTCTTGTAGCAATTCTAGTTTATTGCTTTTTCTTTGTGCACTTACACTCCCTCCCTCTAATTACCCTAGGCCTCCATGTGCCTAGGGTGAGCTTAGAGAGAGGCCATTTTGTGTCACCTAGGCATTAGGTTCTTTAGTTTTTTTTTCTGCCAACAAATTCGCAATTTCCCCTTTATTTCAAAACCATAAAAATTACATATTCCAAAATACCAAAAAGATAGGTGATTTCCATTTCCAAGCAAGAGACGTATTTTTGCAAACATATTGCCTCCTTGGACGACCCTAGGTACTTCCCTATCTAGGTTTTATAAATTTAAGAGTTGATTGGTTTTACGCGTTACAACAACGTATTTTACAAACCGCGTAAGATCCGTATCACTACGATGATTACTACTTAAAACTCTTCGATAGCCCGTTAACAGACACCCCTTCTTGGCCACAGCAATGCCTCTATCAATTGTAGATCAGGGGCACTTAAAATGGGCTTTGGGAACAAGAAAATCCGATTAAATGTCTTTGATACCTACAAGCAACCCAGATTTGATGATTTTTCCTAGATTGAGGTGGTTGATGAAATTGTTGAAGAGACTGCTCTAGCACTCTTATGTAGTGGATCCCTTCAAATGGTCATATCTAAGGACCATCCTCCGATTATTGAAGAAAATGAAGGGGATATGCTTGAATTGGAAGAGCTGTTGGGAGTACACACAAACTCTCTGCTTCCTTAGACTTTAAAGGTAGACCTACTATCTAAGGTGGGGACATCTCAACTGATACCCTCAATCTAACTAGCTCCTGAGTTGGAGTTCAAACCCCTCCTAAGCATACTGAAATATGCTTTCCTCGGCCCTAATAACACGCTCCTCGTCATTATTTCATCTACGTTATTTGAATCGTAGGAGGAAGCTTTACTTGAGTGTTTACAGAGGCAAAAGGAAGCTATTGCGTGGACTATTGCTGATATTAAGGGTGTTAACCCCTCACTCTGCATGCATCATATATACAAGGACGAGCTCGTGAAGACCTTTTGTGATATGTAAATAAGGCTCAACCCAAATATGTAGGAGGTTGTTAAGAAGGAGATTTTGAAATGGCTAGATGCAGACATTATCTATCCCATTTTAGATAGTAGTGGGTTAGTCCGATACATGTGGTGCCCAAGAAGGCAAGAATCACTATGAAGAAAATGACCAAGGAGAGTTGGTGACCACTAGGCCCTCAACTGGTTGGAGGGTCTGTATTGATTACCGCCATTTGAATACGGCTACCAAGAAAGACCATTTTGGCAAAACTAACAGGGAACAAGTACTTCTGTTTCCTAGACGGGTACTCTGGGTATAATCAGATAGCTGTCTTCCCTGATGATCAAGAGAGTAACACCTTTATGAGTCCGTATGGTACATTTACATTCTGCTGAATGCCATTCGGTTTATGTAACGCTCTTGCCACTTTCCAACGATGTATGATGGCTATCTTTTCTGACATTATCGAAGAGTTTGGAGATATCTTCATGGATGATTTATCCATTTATGGCTCATTGACAGTAGCCGTTTTCGTGCATTTTAAAGTCATCAGAAATCGTAGTATAGTCGCGCTAAAACGCTCGTCAAAAATGATTTTTGTAAAGATAACGAGACTTGAGCCCCGGTCGTTTGTCTCTAGGAGGCGTTTATGCAAATCGAAAATTGATCTTTTCTAGATCTACTTGCTTAAAATCGCATGCCAGTTTATGGTTATTACGTATTTAAGCACGACATGCTTAGTTGCAAGAATATCAGAAAGTAAAAGCAGGTAACTTTAATCACACAAAATATATTACAACAAGCTCATGGTGATTCTCAACACATAGACATATATATATATATATATAGAAAAATTTCTTTCATTCATTCAAGAGAGTGTTTACAACATGGAACTAGAGGAAAGCTTAGAGAGGAAAGCTTAAAAACATCAATCTAGCTAACAGAAAACAATCGCATACAGGAATCTATGGGGGAATTTTGCATGCATCATTGGGGGAGAGTAAAGAGCTAACTACTAAGCAGTAATAAAACCATGTAAACTATGAAGAACTAGCTACTAATCTAGCAGAAATAAGGGCATTTGGAGGTGGGCTCCGATGGCCTTTGAATGGTTGAGAGGAGGAGGGGCGGCCAATGGTGCTTAGGCTAGCCCTTGGAGAGAGGTTGGAGAGGCGATCTAGTATCCTGGCATGGAGATGGTGGTAGCCATGGTGAGCAACTCGTGGAGGTGGAGTGGAAGTGAATGTAGCTAACCTAAATGGAAGTGAATAATGCCAAGAGATGGATGGGTGCAAATGGCCACCCCTTAAGTCTTTTTATAGACCTAAGGGAAGCTCTCTAGAGAATTATGGAATTCTATAGAGAGGCCTATGGTGGGAGCTCGTGGGAGAGTGAGAGAGAGAGGATGGGTAGTGGTTTTCAGATCCACCAAATGTGGATCTAAAAGTTGAATGGCTCTTGGTTGCTAATTTTAGCAACCAAGGCAACAACACATGGTAGAGAGTTCTAGAGAACTCTAGGCTAGGTATTTTCGTGTGGATGGTGTGTGTGGGTTGAAATTTAGGTGGCTAGGTTGATTAAGTTAGGTTCTAGTGGGTTTAGGTCAAGGTAGGTCTCAAATTAGGGTTGTAAACCCTAATTCACTAAGGTAAAGTGCAATTAAACTTAATACAAGTTTAATTGGGTGTGTGAAAACTTAATTGAGAGTAAAATAACTTAATTAAGTTAGGTCTAGGTCAATTGGACTCTCACTGAGTCCAATTGGATAGTGTGTGCTAAGATCAGGGCTCAATTAGACTCAATGAGTCTAATTAAATAGGCTGATGGAATTGACTAAGATCCAAGCCAATTAGGTTTAGTAAGGACCTAACTAGGTCCTTAGGGAGGTATAGAGGTGATGTACTAGGGTTAGGGCACCTTAATTTAGGTTCGTATGGGGTTGGAATTGGGTTTAGGGACCTAGAGATCCAAGATCAAGGCTTGAATCTCAAAACAGGAACTGGAGAGTAGTTCCATACGTCCAATAAAAGTGTCTGACGTCTTATAGTGAAAAATCAGAAGTCCAGACTTGTTGTCTGGATGTCCAATCAGAGTCAGGAGGGATTCTAGGTTCTGTTTTGACTATTCTGCAGAAATTGGACGTCTGACCAAGTATCTGGATGTCTAATAACACTGCAGAAGTGGGTTTAAGGTGTGCGGGATTTGGCTAAGGGTTCTGGATGTCCTATAACTTATCTAGAAGTCTAGATAGAGGTTGGAATTAGGGTTTTAAGGTTTCCTAGGGTGTGGTGACCTAATCTAAGGGTGGCTAAAGCTTGGGGAAGCTTCTAGGCTGTCCTAGGGCTAGGATGGTCCCAAGTTCTTCATATTTTACTGCTTTATTCCTACTTAATAGAATAGCATACCTTAACTCCCTTACACTATTATCAATTACATCTAATCTAGGTCTTCCGCTCCAGCTCTACTGCAACACCAGTTATTCCATCTTCAGATCCAGCTTCAGATCTACCTTCTGGCCAGCTTATTACCTATAATTGACATAATGCACCTAATCAGTACATCATAGCATTATTTTATGCATAGATAAAAGAAAGCAGTAAAGATGCAAATAATTCTTATGCATGCATGAATTATCCCAAGTTATGCTAAGTCCTAGCCTAATTTGGGTCAATTAAGACCTATGATTGCTGCACAATCACTTGT
Source organism: Thalassia testudinum (assembly GCA_037157565.1). Classification (NCBI taxonomy): domain Eukaryota; kingdom Viridiplantae; phylum Streptophyta; class Magnoliopsida; order Alismatales; family Hydrocharitaceae; genus Thalassia; species Thalassia testudinum. Next base: position 21,030,581 of record JAZHRO010000014.1, read on the forward strand.
CATTTGACTTATGTCTCTCACACCTTGATAAAGTCTTAACCCACTGTGAAGAGGCAAAGCTGGTGCTTAGCTGGGATAAAAGCCACTTTATGGTCTAGCAGGACATTGTTTTGGGGCATGTAGTTTCTGAGAGAGGATTAGAGGTAGATAAGGACAAAATTGAGTCCATCTCTAAACTTCCATTGCCCACCAATATTCATCAAGTTAGATCTTTTCTTGGCCACGCTAGATTCTATAGGCACATCATTAGAGATTTTAGTAAAAACTCTAAGCCACTTTGTGACCTATTAGCGAAGGATGTTTCCTCCGACTTTGATGACAGGTGTGGTGAGGCTTTTCAAGTCTTGAAGAAAGCCCTTATTACTGTGTTGATTCTCCAAGCACCAGATTGGGCCCTCCCTTTTGAGCTTATGTGTGATGCATCTGACTTCACCGTGGGAGCGGTCTTAGGTCAAAGGCTTGATGGTAAACCTCATGTTCTACATTAAGCTAGCAAGACTCTTATGGATCCTCAGTAAAACTACACTGTCACTAAAAAGGAACTTCTTGTAGTAGTGTTTGCTTTGGAAAAGTTTCGATCTTATTTATTGGGGTCCAAGGTTGTGGTGTTCACTGACCATTCAGCTTTAAAGCACCTTCTTGCTAAGAAGGAAACCAAACCTCGTTTGATTCATTGGATTTTGCTACTCCAGGAGTTCAACCTGAAAATTAAAGATAAGAAAGGAGTTTAGAATGTGGTAGCAGATCATCTGTCTAGGATCCTTATTGAGGCATCAACCCCAGTTGGCGATATCTTAGAGGCTTTTCTCGATGAGTCTTTGATGGCCGTGGAGGTCAAAACTCCTTGGTTTGCTAATACAATGAACTATTTGGTCACAGGCATTACCCCCAGTACTTGGGACAAGTAGAAGCAAGACAGGTTTCTTGCCGAAGCTAAATTTTATCACTGGGGGAACCCGAGCTGTTTAGAATTAGCCCTGACCAGTTATTTCATTGTTGCATCCCTGACGAAGAACAAAAGAGTGTTCTAAGTTTTTGCCATGAATTCCACTGTGGAGGGCATTTTAGTGGGAAAAAGACTGTCCAAACGGTTCTTTAATCTAGCTTTTGGTGGCTCACATTATTCAGAGGTGCACATACGTATGTGGGTGCATGTCTACTATACGTTCTAGCAAATAGGAACCATTGGAAAAAGGGATGAGATGCCCCAACAACCTATTCTCCCCGTTGAGATCTTTGATATCTAGGGCATCGACTTCATGGGTCCCTTTCTTGTGTCCTTGGGATATAAGTACATCTTTGTGGCCGTGGACTATGTATCGAAATGGATAGAAGCCATACCCACACGGACCAATGACCATTCCGTGGTCTTGGATTTTGTCAGGGCTAACATCATTTCTCGGTATGGGTGCCTAAGGACTATCATAAGTGATGGAGGACCTCACTTTAAGAATGTGCAGTTCACAAAACTACTCCAAAATTTTGGAGTTAATCACATGATAGCCACACCTTACCATCCCCAAACGAGTGGTCAAGTTGAAGTATCTAATAGGGAGATTAAGCGAATTTTGGAGAAGGCTGTTAGGCCCGAAAGAAAATATTGGTCGAAAAAGCTAAATGATGCTCTTTGGGTCTACAGGACAGCTTATAAGACTCCCTTTGGAATGTCACCTTTTAGGCTGGTTTATGGGAAAGCATGTCACCTACTTGTAGAAATCCAACACAAGGCCTACTAGGCCATCAAGAATGTCAATCTAAACCTGGACAAAGAAGGTAAGGCTCTTATGCTCCAGTTAAGTGAGCTTGAGGAGCTTCGCAATGAAGCGTACGAAACCTCTCAAGCTTACAAGCGCTATAAGAAATCGACCTTTTCGCAGAGGTTCAAAACCGCCGACAAATGGTATAAAATCGTTGCTAAGAATTGACGGTGAATCCCCTGTCGGCAAAGATCTTTGCCATTAGTTTCGACAAGAACCGCCGGCGTATATTGAAGACCGCCGCGAAGATGAATCACTGGCAAATGTTTACCTTTGCCAACGATTTTGTTTCCGCCTGTTAATGAACCTTTTACCAAGGGGTGACAACTACCGGTAAATGTAACCTTTTATCATGGGTTATATAACCGCCAGTATAACTTATGGCGATAGTTTTAAATCCATTGGTAAAATGTTTAGTGACGATGATAAAAATCACCGGTAAAGATGTTGAATGTCAAATTTCTTTTCACGATAGCTACATAACTGCTGGCATAAATCTTATAACATAACCTATATACAATCATATAATATAACATTCACTTAATAACCTGTATACTAATCATGTACATGCAAATCTATAGCATTCACATAATAACATGAAACTCACATAGCATTCACATAATAACCTACATACCAAGCATGTATTCCATCACATAGCATTCACATAATAACATTCAAACAATATAATCCAACAACAACAACAACAACCAAGCCTTTTCCCACACTAAGTGCTGTAGGCTATATGGATTCTTTGCCTCCACACAGATTGATTTTGAGCCATTTCAGAACTTAAATTAAAGTAATTGAGGTCATGCCTAATAGTTTCCTTCCAACACTTGTTTGGTCTTCCTCGCACCCTCTTAGTGGGTTCAGCCTCCATCTTCTTGCATCTCCTAACTGGAGTATCTAATGGCCTTCTTTGTAAATGTCCAAACCACCTTAGATGTGCCTCTCTCATTTTATCCTCTATCGGTGCCACCTTAACCTTTTTTCTAATAATCTCATTTGAAATATGGTCCTTTCTTGTATGACCACACATCCATCTTAACATCTTCATTTCTACCACAGACATCTTCTGTACATGCCTATAGTTGATAGCCCAGCATTCAGAACCGTACAACATGGTTGGTCTTACCGTAGCTTGATAGTATTTTCCTTTTACTTTTAAAGGAACCCTCTTATCACAGAGAACACCAGATGCACCTCTCCATTTCAACCACCCTGCATTAATTCTATGTGTAACGTCTCCATCAATTCCACCATCTTGTTGGAAAATGGATCCCAAGTACTTAAAAACATCTTTCATTAGAATACACTCTTCTCCAATTTTTACATCAATCCCTTCATTGTTCTCTCTACTACTAAACTTGCATTCCATATACTCAGTCTTCGTCCTACTTATGCGTAATCCTTTATCTTCCAAGGCTTCTCTCCAAAGCTCAAGTTTTTTGTTCACTCCATCTCTTGTCTCGTCAACAAACACAATGTCATCAGCAAAAAGCATACACCATGGCACCTTAGTTTGGATATGCTTCGTCAACTCATCCATGACCAAGGCAAAAAGATAAGGGCTTAAAGTCGATCCTTGATGCAAACCAATGGTGATATCAAAGTAGTCTGTCAAATCATCCTTAGTCTTTACACAAGCTGTTGCTCCATAGTACATATCCTTTATGAGGTTGATATATAAAACTGGCACTTGTCTCTTCTCCAAAATTCTCCGTAAGATATCTCTTGGGACAAAATCATAAGCCTTCTCCAAATCAATAAAAATCATATGTAAATCCTTCCTCTTGACTTTGTATGTCTCTATTATACGTCTCAAGAGATGTATTGTCTCAATAGTAGACCGGCCTGGCATAAAGCCAAACTGATTTTCAGTTACCATAGAGACTTGCCTCACCCTTCTCTCATTATTCTCTCCCAAAGTTTCATTGTATAACTTAACTCATCAACTTAATACATCTATAGTTGGAACAATCTTGTATGTCACCCTTGTTGTTGTATAAAGGTATCACAACACTTTTCCTCCGTTCCTCTGGCATCTTCTTGCATCTTCAAACAGTATTAAATAAATTTGTGAGCCAAGTTATACCCCGTTCTCCTGTCATTCTCCAAACGTCTACAGGAATATCATCAGGCCTAACAACCCTCCCAAGCCTCCTCTACTTCTTTCTTTTATATCCTTCGATAACTTACCCGATTCACATAATCTTCTAAGTTGGCTAACTCCCCTAAGATGATATCATTCTTTTATTTTTCATTAAAGAGCTTATGAAATATCTTTTCCATCTTGTCTTTATATCCTAACTAGTTATAAGCACCCTTCCTTCTTCATCCTTGATGCATCTTACATGTGTAAGGTCCTTTGCTTTCTGCTCTCTTGCTTTAGCTAACTTGAAGATATCTTTTTCACCTTCTTTAGAATCAAGTTTCTTATAAAAATGCTCCTAAGCTTTTGCTTTTGCTTCACTAACTATTTTCTTTGCTTCTTTCTTTGCTCTTTTGTAGTTTTCCATATTTTTATCGATCTTATCTCGATATAAGGCTTTAAAGCAGGCTCTTTTAATTTAAAGCTTCTCTTGCACTTCCTCACTCCACCACCAAGCCTCCTTTTATCCTGGAACACCTCCTTTGCCACCTTCCTAATATAGTTTGCCATATTTAACCACATTTCATCTGCACTACCATCAAGATCCCAAGTCTTTTGTTGCATCATCTTCTCTTTAAATCTCACTTGCTCTTTCTTAAGATTCCACCATTTAATTCTCAAATTTTTAAACACTAATTTTCTCTTCTTTTCCTTATTCAAATGAACATCCAACACCAAAAGACGATGTTGAGCAGTTAAACTCTCCCTTGGAATAATCTTGCAATCTTTACAAGATAAATGATCTCTTCTTCTCGAAGAAAAGTAATCAATCTGCATTCTTGTTAAGCCACTTTTATAGGTGATCAAATGCTCTTCTCATTTTTTGAAGAAGGTATTTTCCATGAAAAGATTATAAGCCATTGCAAAATCAAGGAAAGTCTTCCCTTCTTCATTCCTAACACCAAAACCATGATTTCCATGCACTCCTGCATACTCTAAAACATCTTTTCCTACATGCCCATTTAAATCTCCATCCAAGAAAATCATTTCTCTCTATCGTATTCCTTGAATTATCATATCAAGCTCCCCCTAAAATTTGTTCTTTATTCTTTCCTCCAAACCAACTTGAGGTGCATAAACTGAAATGACATTCAAGATCTCTTCTTCTAAGACTAATTTTATCACAATAATTCGATCACCCAATCTCTTAACCTCAAACACACTCTCCTTCAAATCCTTATGGATTATAATGCCCACGCTGTTTCTACCTTTGTCCCTTCTTGAATACCATAGTTTGAAACCTGTTCTCTCAATTTTCTTTGCTTTTTCTCCAACCCACTTAGTCTCTTGGAGGCAAAGAATTTGAATCCTTCTCCTTACCAATGTATCCACAATCTCCATGAGCTTGCTAGTCAAAGTACCAATATTCCGACTACCAAATCTCAACATCCTTTATGCGACACTTCGATGGCGAAGTGGTGGTGGAACTAGCTTCTTTACTCGAATGCATTCCTCATGCGAGAACCCTTGTTCATTTTGGACTACATCGGTGCTGCGATGTAGCAGAACTAACTTCTTTACTCGCATGCGTTTCTCATGCGAGAACCCTTGCTCATTTTGGACTACATCTGGGCGGCGATGTAGCGGAACTAACTTCTTTATTTGCATGCATTCCTCATGCGAGAGCCCTTGCTCATTTTTCACTACACTCGGGCACCGATGCAGCACGTCGCAAGTAGGGAATGCCCCAACGAAATCTGAGTGTTTGCTAGAATCCATGTTTAAAGATCCGACAAATTTAGAACACATAAAAGTCAAACATATGAAAGTATAGCATATATAAAAGTTTTAGAACATAAGTTTCTCAACATAGTTTCCAACATAATTTCCAACATAGATAAATCAATCTAAGGTTCTATCGAACCATATCAAGGGGACACATCATTATCATCACGATGACGAAAAAATTGTGATGGTGTATGCTCAACAAATGTAGTAACAAGATTGAATAGGCGGTCAATCTTCCGATTTTGTTTTTCAATTAATTCTTTATGCTCATTCTTATCTTCACGAAGTTCCTCCACTTGAGTCACAAGATTTTCCACTTGAGTTGTGAGATTGTTAAGCTGCTCTTGTGATGCTCCTCCATCTTTTCTACCATACCAGCTACTAATGGTGGCACCTGCTCCACCACATAGGACACGACTTGGATGCTCTTTTGGTTGTATTGTCCTAAATGTATCCTCTACAATCATTGGTGTTGATGAGCATTCACCAGCACTCTCTACTGGAGTCATGAGTTGTGTCATTCGGTCCTAATTAAAAAAATGTTAGTCTATATTTTATTTAATATAACTTTGGAGAAAAATTATAATATCAGAAACACGACATTATAACTCCTGCATGTTGACTTGGTTTTTGTAGCATGAACAACAAAATTTAGAGGCAAGAAAAAAGGTGTGGGGCTGAGCCCATCCGGATGCCTATTTTTGGTTTTTTGATTTCTCATAATTTATTGCAACAAACTACAAGTTTTTAGTCTTTTGCCCTTTTTCTTGCAAGGGGATAGATTTAATGGCGGATGACAAGGTTTGATAATAATTATTCAGCATATAATGAAAGAAATCATTTGACCAAAATACATTTACAAGAAATTTTTTTTAGAAAATACAAAACAAGAAATTCTAAGAAGATTTTTGAAGGTTTAAATGAGTGAAGCATATCAGGAATGGGTGAAGCATTGTTGGATCCTAATTTCCATTATAAGGCTATTGGAACATGCATGTTGCAAGAATGACAAATAGCAGTATATACATTTTTATATGAAGGATACTAGATGGAGAACAGACAGACATTACTGATATCTTTTTAGATTTTCATAGATTCAAAACACAAATATTCAATAAATCCAAGTTCCATTTTTCTACAGACATGTAAATGCCAGACAAAATGGATGTGGTAGAAAATATGATGTCTTTGGTTTTGTACTAGAAGGGGGAGATAATTCCTGTGATTGAGGAACTTCTTGTTGGGAAGGAGCTAATGAAATGTTGGCTTCCTTTGTGGAGGAGGATAGAGTTCCAGACGACAGAGGAACTTCTTGGGAAGAGGGCAGGGATTTATCCACTTTTGAAATGGTGAAGGGGGAATCCAATGCTTGTGGCTTAGTAGCAGTTTCTAGTAGTTGTGGTTCACCCTTGGGATCTGATGAATGCAGGTCGACCTTTGAGATCGGAGGAAAGGATGATTCATGTGGAACTGGATCCTTGGATGGTGCAATTGTGGTTGGATTTGGTTGCATAGTGGAGCTAGAAGATGTTTTAGATGGTTGAGGCAATATTGTCTCTGGTTTTCTACTTAAAGGAAGGTAGGGATCTTGCGATTGAGGAGCTTTTTGCTGGGAAGGAGATGACGAGATGTTGGTTTCCCATGTGGAAGAGGATAGAGATGTAGAGAATAGAGGAACCTCTTGGTGAGAAGGTAACAATGTGTCTTCTTTTGAGGTGGTGGAAGGGGAATCCGATGATTGTGGCTTAGGAGTAGTTTCTAGTTGTTGAGAAGGCAACAATGTCTCTATGTCTATCAGAAAAGGTAAAGATTCATCAGATGGTTGTGGAGCATTGGGTTGGGAACTTGGAAGAGTGCATCTATGTTTGTGGTGGAAGGCAAATGCAATTTAAATTCCTTTTGGGGAGGTTCATGTAGGGCATCTGGCTTTGTGATGGGAGGAAGAGATAATTTAGGTGGTTCAGGAGCATCCATTTCATGAGGAGGTGTTGAAGGGGTAGGTGATTTAGAAGGTTGGAGAACTTCTTCTTGGTTGGTACATATGTATATGTGTAGCCTATGTATTAAAATTCACCTTGAAAATATGACCATTATCCACATCACCAGTATATAGGAATGAAGAAAATCTTGAAATTCTACAACGTGCCAAATTAACTGATAGAAGCATGCCCATTTTTCTATAAGAAAACCAATCATTTCCACTAGGGAAAGAAAAATCATCCACTTATTCATGTCACAAGATGTGCATTTTCTTTCTCACATATACATGCACATGTACAAACACTAAACCAATTTAGAACTAAAACAGAGTATCTATCCATGATAAACAAACAAATTGAAGAAGAACACACATACACAAACACAGCCAAATCATGCACCAAAGCTCAAATCATGTTCACTAATTAGTAATTGGACATAACAACAACAACAATAGCAAAAAGCTAACAAAGTTATTTAAATTTAGATTTTAGGAGCACATACAGAGAGCTCCAAAATGTCAAAGAAGAGCTTTTCTTCCTTCATTTCTGGAACCAAGAGCAGAATCAAATAAAAAAAAAGTATCAATGCTTTATGAAGCTTTGATTTATGGTACCTGTTATCTTATTTGGGGTGCTCGTAATTTTACTCCTTTTAGTTGGAAACATTTTTCTATCACCAAGTCATTGGAACAAATAGTGGTTGCTATTTTGGGTATCCAACTGAATTATTATACTCATTGATTTGGAGTTGTTACGCAATGGCACTTGTAGTAAAGCATCATTTTGAAATGTCTCATTGGAGTTGTTCTTTTTCTCTCTCTCATCCCCCAACAACAAACTATCAAGTTTTTATTTTTATCATGATGTAAATAATAGACATTTTACCTCTTGCAATTTTTACTTGAATAATAGGTTTGATCCTGTTGCCAACCTTTGTGGGCTGAGATTCTTATACTGTTGCCATTTATTGCTGTGGAGCTTCAAGGAATCTATCATGCTCAATCCAACTTAACATAGTGAAAGGATTGTTTTTGTTGTATGGAGGTTATCATGCCTGCAGGTAGTCTCCACAGAGAGACTTTTGCATTTCCATGAAGTAGAATGGCCATGAAGCATGGACATTGCCATGTCTATAAATGAAATCTTGACCTTGGAATTCCATTATACATCAATAATTGTTACTATGTACTGAGATACTACAATGCTCAACATAAATTATCCAAAGTCATTGAATGAGTAAAAGTTGTAAAACATGTGTTCTATTTTGATAAATGTGCCTTTCCGTTAACATGTTCATGATGGTGGCAACTCTTTTTCTTTCTTTCATGCCTTTGAGATAAAAGCTCCTGTCCTCAATTGATTTCACAAAACCCAATGGCTTTTGTCTTGGCAGTGATAGATAAGGTCAGGACTTCCTTGATTGGTCATTGTTGTGGTGAGGGGCAGATCAATTACCTCTCATTTGTCTGTTGGTAGATTTTTCTTTCGATCATGTGTCAGTATGCTCCTGGCAGAAATGGTTTGCTATGCATCTTACTAAAGAGACATTTACATGCATGTCGGTCATACCTCAAAGTTTGAATTCTGATTCAACAAGAATACCTTTACTAGGTTTCTGTGGATGAGCAAATGCAACTATGATGCCCACTTGGCTTCCCTCACCAATATCAAATAGCTTAACCATCACAAAAGGTGATGGAGGCAGATTAGTCATTGCCTTCAATTTCACCATTCGATAAGGTATGTTAATTTAACCTTTCAATAAAAATGTTTTGCTATTGTTGTTATTGGTCATTGTGGTGGACTCTTAACATGTATAAGATTGTTGGATTGGTGTTTGTACAATACTTTGTTAAACTACTCGGTGACAAGTGCTTGCTGAAATAAAGCATGAGGATTCTGGTCAAAAAAACACCATCTTTATCCGAAAGCAACAATTGACATATTATAACTCACCTTTTTCTTTTGGGGAAAGTAGGCAATAGTCTTCCTTTTGTCCTTTATTTTTCACCTTGTATAGAGAATATGTACAAGGCACTGCTTGAGGGTCCGTATGTAGTTGTAGTAAACTTTCACTTTATTGATTGACTGCAAATATGAGATACCCTCTTTTCTGAGAAAGCAAGTGAGGAAGTTGCTTCCTGTCACTGGCCAATAGTGATGCTTCGGTCAGTAGTTCCGCATAATCATCTGATATTGATGAAATCTTAGATCGTTCCTAAACTTTAATCTCCTACAAGGAATAATGACATGCTTTTGGACTCAAGTTTTAATTTTTCATCTGTGATATGGGTTTGAATTTGAAATCCCATGCAGGGACTTTTGTCGAGACAAAACTGGACCCTTTATACTATTTAGAATCCCACTTTCATGTGGGTGGAATCTACAAGATAACTATTTCTCAAAGATGAATTTTTTGTATATCGTCTTGGAAATGGACTCTGGGTCTTCACTTTGACATCTGATAATTTACTCAGCTTCTTGTTTGATGGAATGCAGATGCTAGATTGGGATGGGTGCAGCAATAATTCCAGGGCTGTAGACAATCTAAAATGGTTGTATCTCGTGGACTTTCGGGCTAACAGGTTATTGTTGCTTGAGATCTAATGAAGTTGATGCCTGCGTAAGTTGTAAGAATTCCTTTCGAATAGGGGCCCGAGAGCTCCACGTCATAGTTTTGTCATTTGTTTGCTATTTAAGGCAAATAAATGGAAGGAAAAACCTGGGTAGTTCACTTGTCGAAAGATTCCTCCTCATGTAAGTCAATCCACAGTACCAAATTTAACAAGGTATTCTATCTCAAAAAGAAAAAGAAAAAAAGGTGGGATACGAGCAACAATGCAGTTACCTTTTTTGGTTATGACTCAGATTGTGCTCCAAGTGCAACCCAAACTCTACCAAAGACATAATTAAGTTTGATCGACGCCCACACTTTGATGCAATTTTAGGTTATACCACTCAAACATACTAAACTTTGAACTAGTAATCCAAAACTAAGTCCAAACCTATTATTGCTTACATCTCCACATTACTTTGCTAACTTTTAGTCACATTAATCAGGATTATAAAAATGACACACATATTAGCTAACAAAGGAATTAGGAGAAGGATTAGAAGCTGTCAATGTTTGGGTTGCGAATGTTGCTTTAAGAAATCAGGTGAATTTTATAAGTAATAGATTAATTCCCTATGTAAAGCACAATTGATCTATGCCAGGGTTAAAGAGTGTACTTCTGAAATTTGGCTTACCAAACCTTTGGAGCTCAATTTCTACTAGTAAATGGCCTCTGATGATGGATCCTATCAAAGGCCTACAATGATGAATTGCCCCTGCAATTTCCCCAAATTCTGTATGAGAGGGCCTCAAGCCTTCCACGAGAGGGCCTCATCCCCACTATGAGAGAGGAAAGGTGGTACCAATAGGACACACACACAAATAAATACATATGGAAACCCAAAATGAGACTGAGGGTACCCAAAATGAGTCACTAGACTTGGGTAATGTATACAGGGCTTATTAGTGTGGTTCTTGGTTATAGATGTGAATGTGGGAAAAAGTTGAAGAGGATGCTCCCTCGGACTATCATCTTTGGTGAGGTGCTAGAAGAGAGATTGATTTCATCTCCTTTTGGTGTAAAATTGAGAAACAAGTAGATAAAAAAATAAGTTCCATAGATGATATTCCATGTAGCAGCTGTTTCATAGAAATTTTAGGGTGCTTTTTGTAGCTCATAATTCACAGGCCTTGCTAGTAACAATCTAAACTTTTGGATTAACACCAAAGAAAGGTGAGGCTACTTTGCGCTAAGTAGAGAGAGCTCAAAACATTTATTATTAAATGAAAAATCGACTAGGACCCTATAGATTGAATGTTAATACTTATGTGATTTTGTTGATATGTCGAATGACACCAAGATCGAGAGTCATCTGAAGCTACTTTAGTTCTTGAATATTCATATGTCTTGACCCGATCAAGTGTATCACCATTGTGACTTTTAGACTGAAAAAAAAGAAGATAACTTTGTTATTATAACCCTTAATCAAATAGAAATGTGTTTAGTTAATAAACTCACATAATCATGTTTCATTTGATCTATACTCTTTCTTCCCAGAATATGTGTAGGACCAGGAGCTTTGGCCCTATTTGCCTTATTTTTTTCTAATTGCTCTTGAACAATACTGCAATAAAATTTAATTATTTGTAAGGATAGAATACATGTATAGATGATGGCTATAAAATTTACCATCACTTGAGGCGTCATCCAATGTTCACATGTTGTCTTCCATTGATCTTTATCGATGCCTTTAGGTACATCAGCCACTGCCTCCTCCCATGTTTCATGTGCATCATAATGCTATTTTTCAAATGTAAAACTACTTAGTAATTACTTTCAAAGTTATATACTTGAAGATGTAAATGTATCTTTACTTTTCTTTCATTTTTGCCCTCCAATTATTATGCATCTTCCCTGCTCTTTTGAGTATGGTTGCTTTCACAATTGAGCAATTTCCCCAATCAAAAATCCCCTACATAATAAACATTATGTTAGTAATATGCAAATTAAACATAAATTTAAATGAGAGATTAACTAATTACCGCCAGCTCTCATAAAAGATTGTCCTTAAACGTTGCTCCACCTACGTCCAATCAAATGAGGTAAATGGAATGTGTGCACAGACAAGGTACCCAAGCCTACTAATGAAGCTGGGTTTATTAATTGCTTGATCACCATTACAAATATCAACTTTAATCCTTTCTCCGAGATTCGCATTATGAAAATCCTTGCATTGAGTGCACCCTCTAACACGTCTTGTTGTAACATATTGAAATATGCATGTTATTTTAAATGGAGAACAACTTTGTAAGAAATATACTATGAGATTATACAACTATGTCATTTTATTAATTGAGTCCACTAAATGGATTTTTTTGTTTTTTTGAACAAAAATAACCAATACAAAGATAAAAAGCAAAGAACTACTCATAACTAATGGCAAGGGATCTATAGAAGTGGCTTATGTTGATTATAGGTGTCGTTTGATTTCAAGTCCAAGACAACAAAAGAATCAAAGAGAAATACAAAGGATGGTATTAAATGGGCCATTGGGCATTAAAATGGTAGATCTACTTTTACTTGGTACCTACTAACTTTACAACTATAATATGGGCAACAAGATCTTAGCATAATGATAAGATCAAAAGTGAGATCTTATCACTTGTTAGCTTTTTCTTTAAGACTAATCAAAAGTGAGAAGCCAATTTTGAATTAAATGGAAGATCATGGTAAACTTACAGATCACAATTTTAGGCAGATTACTATGGTCAGTATGGATGATTAAACATCTACGGTTAGTATGGATGATTAAACATGGCTTTTCCAACTATATTAATCCATTGAAATGAACTCAACTCAGTTAATATGAGTTAAAAATTGTAATTTTGGCATTTCTACTTTGTTCTTTACCTGCAGCAAATAAATAGGCAATGTAACAATCAGGGTATATATAGGTACTGACAACAGCTGCTCTAGGAAAAGATTTCCAAAAACTCAGTCAATAGCTTCCAGATGGTAAAGATTGACGAGAATCTCATAAACCTTGTCAAGGAGACATACTTCCCAACAGCTAATTTGAGATAAAGTATTATTCACAAACACAAAAAATGAGATTAGGAACTCTATTCTAAGAAGCTTTAGCAAAGGAAAAACATTGAGGCAACATTTTTAAATGCATGTTATACAAAAATTTTGCATGTTATTACATTTAATTCTGCATGTTATCAATTCATATCCTAAGTTGATATGGAAAATAATATATAGTTTAATAATAATAGTATACCATTAGATGTCTCAGCCTACGTAGGATTTTTGGATATCTGAGGATCCTGATCCTCTATCTCTGGACCCTCATGTCCTAGAGGAGTCGGGTGAGTAGTCCCAAGGTCAGCAACATCCTCTATAGGCTCTAGCTCTAGTAACCTTCTCTTAAATCGCATCCTTGGCATCTGCAATGTTATAACAAAACGTTAATAGCATTCATATAAAAAAGAAACCGGAAATGAAATAACAATAACATTTATAAATATTTACAATGTACAAAAATGCCAAGTAGAAGTAATTACCTTTCAATGTAACAGTGTATCTTTATATATCCATTCTACTACATTGGACCCACTGCACCTTCATTGAAAACCTCTTGATATGCATCTGAATCCATTATAGGCTCATCATCATTTTGAACATCACAGTAATCTCTTGGTAATACTTTAATAGGTATGATCCATGCATTTCTTGCATTGTCATCAACATAAAAGACTTGCTCCACTTGAATGGCAAGTGCAAATGGTTCGCTTGTTTGTAAAATCTTTCTATTCTTATTCAAACTGATGAAACCATGACATGGATCCAATCGAAAACTTGTATTTTCTTTGAACACATCAAACCAATCACATTTAAAAAGGACAGCTCGACGATCATGAGTGAAGCTGATCTCAACAATGTCAGTAATTTTTCCATAATAACCATCGCAATTAGATTGTAAGTTGCATTTAACTATAACACCAGAAAGTTGTGTCGATTTTGCATTATCAACAACTTTCTTTCAAAATCTAAACCCATTAATTATATATCCTGAATGATAATGAACATGTCTCAATGGGCTCTGCACTAATATGTCAAAATCTTCTATCCATCGAGGGTCATTGGTTTGCTTTAATTGTTGCACACGTAACGTAAACCATTCGATGAATTCTGTGCCATGACGAGTTGAATTAGAACTCTGCCTAAACTCATCATAAAAAGGATCAACTTTGGGGATTTGCTTCAGTATGTATAAGTGTGCAACGCAAAGTTCATTTTCAGGCATTAATTCAAATGTTGTCTTTAAGATTGCCCTTCCTTTAATCTCAGAGATAGATAGCCATTCATCAATGTATTCATTGTACTGACCTTGATCATTCCTTTCAATATGGTTAAAATGATTATTTAGCCCATCCATGTTCATCGAACAGAAATTAATGCATTCCTCAATGAGATATCCTTCAACGATTGACCCTTTAGGTTTCACCTTATTCAGCACATAATCCTTAAGTTTCTTTAAGAAACGTTCAACTGGATACATCCATCGAAATTGTACAGGTCTAGCTATCCTTTCTTCGTTAGCTAAATGAAGCATGAGATGTACCGTGATATCAAAAAATGCAGGCGGAAAACTTTGTTCCATTTTGCACAACGTGATTACAATTTGTCTGTCCCAATAATCTAACATTTTGCAATCTATGTTCCTTGAACACACAACTTTAAAGAAGTTACTCATCTCCGTTATCATGTCGAGTACTGGTTGAGGTAGTACTCCATCTAGAACCCTAATTTCCTTTAAAAACGTAAATATTTGTTGTCTTTGCTTTTGATAGTGTATATAATGCATCAGGGAAGTCAACTCTACCATCATCATTCTGCTTAACATGTAACTTAGGGCGAATGCCCATTTGCATTAAATCATTTTGTATCTTCAAAGTATCTTTTGGGTTATCTGTTAGATTCAACATATCTAAAATATTATCCATCACGTTCTTCTCTATATGCATGACATCAAGATTGTGAAGAATTTTCAGATCTTGCCAATAGGGTAACTTCATGAAGAAGATGCTCTTCTTTTTAAACCCACGCAAGCGATCGACGTCATGCTTAAATGTACGTCCCAAATGAACATTACGGAGTTCATGCAACTTAGCCATTATTTTGTCCCCTAGCAACCTAATTGTATCTGTCGTCAATAAGTTTTTCAGATTTCTTATTGAGTAACGACATGATTTACCTTCAAATTGATCCTTAAAATCACTACTCCATTTGTGTTCAACTGGAAGAAACCTACGATGCCCTAAGTAAGAAATTTATTACTATCTCGCAGTCGTAGATGGCGTGTATCTTTCATACAAACAGGACAAGCATATTTCCCTTTTGTGCTCCAACCAGATAAGTTAGCATACATAGGAAAGTCATTTATCATCCACAGCAACACAGCTCACATCTGAAAGACTTGTTTTTTGTGTGCATCATAAGTTTCGACACCAATGTTCCACAAGATTTTCAACTCATCTACAAGTGGTTGCAAATAAACATCAATAGCATTTCCAAGGGCCTTTGGCCCAGGTATGAGTATGCTCAACATCATAAAAGCTGATTTCATACACATCCAAGAAGGCATGTTACACGTAACTATCACAACAGGCCATATAGAGTATGGAGGATACATGTTTTTAAATGGATTAAATCCATCACTTGCAAGGCCTAAATGTATATTCCGTGCCTCTAATGCAAAATTTGGATACCTATTATTAAATGCAATCCACTCATCAGCATCTGCAGGATGACACATCATTCCATTGCATGACTTATTTTCATGGTGCCATGTCATCCACTTTGCACTCTTACTGGACATGAATAGGCGTTGTAGTCTTGGAATCAGTGGAAAGTAATGCAATATCTTCTGAGGTTGTCTTTTCCCTTTTCTTTTCTCACCTTTATATCTTGACTTGCCACATTTTGGACAACTTTCCAAGCTGTTGTTATCATGTCTATACAGGATGCAATTGTTAGGGCATGCATCTATCTTTTCACTTTTCAGCCCTAGGACATGAAACTGTTTCTTAGCATCATACCATGATTATGGAAAATCTTTTGGAGTATTTAACAATTCTCCAATAAATTTGAGAACATCTGACATTAACATAGAAGTCGATCTATTCATTACCTCAATTTGAAACATCTTAAGAAGGAGTGACAATCTAGGCATTGAATTAATCCCTGGAGCAATAGGTTCTTCCACTGCTTTTAATGCATCCCAAAGCTTACATAATCACAAAACATACTTTCATCGTCCATTAGATTTTCTTGACCATCTACCATCTCTTCCAACATTGTCATAACATTGTCACCACCTACATAATTAGAATATTCAAGAGTGGTGTGTCATTCCAAACTCTCTGTAGGCTCCTCCCTATGAACGATCCATACCGTGTAATGAAGCCACCATCCATCACATATGAGATGCTCAAATACAATATCTTCTTCGAATGACAATCCATTCATACAATTCTTGTACGGGCATAAGATCTTATTATACAATCTTCCTTTCCTAAGTAGTTTCCTATCATCATAAAATTGCCAATCGAAAAACTATATTACTCCACTCTTATAACGAATGTAGTCAATGCTTCTCAAAGTTATCCAAGACTTGTCCAAATCAACCTAAATATGAAAGTGACAGCCATAATTTGAAATAAGTTACACAAAGGAGTGCATAACTACTTTGATCATAACATCCGTGCTATTTGTCACATGTATCACAAGTTTGAACAAATTTCAGCAGCATCTCCCTACACTTCTTCGGCATACCCTCGAGACTGACATGAACTTGATTCCTAAAACACCCAATGAAGGGTGCTTAAGGAAGCTAGCTAAAATCAATTGGTATAACAGAGATGGAGAAGAAGTGACCACCGAAATTTCGACAAACGTAGGTAACATGCAATAAATAAGACCTAAGTTGTGATCAAATATTCAAGAACCCTCCTTAATTTGAACCACTTCGGAATTGAGGACGATCAAGACTTGTGTCATGGTATAAAGACAATGCATTATGCATATATGTGTAGTATATATACATTGACTCATTGTCCCTATAACATGATCACAAGTCTTGAACAGGCAAGTATTTTGACACATTAGCGAATACTCTAACAAAAAACCTTAGTGTTCTCGTTTCTTGTTGTTTAATAACATGAACCTAAGTTGTGGATGATGCATGTATATACTTGTAACAATAATAACAAGCTTTCCTACAATATATGATTTAAAAAAAAATACAAAGTTTCTTATGTAATCTAGTGTATTTCTCAAAAATACACGTTTAGCAACACGATTGTAGAAATATACTTATTCTATAATTTAAATGTGGGCACACTCCGCTGCATCACATGCATACAATTATTTATAAGTGGACACACCCTACTACAACACTCGCATATATGCCTACCTATTAACCATAAGGTTCATGATTAACCTAAAACCTATAATAATAAGATCAGGTGTTACGTTCAAATGCGAGTAAAGACTAATGTAAAACCTTAGATACGTCAAAAGTCTTCAGGATCAAGCCTCAAATAGAAATAGAATATTAGAACCTAAAAAGGTATCAATCAAAAAACATTAGAATTAAAAATCTTTAATAAAAGAGTCTTCATTATACAAAAATTTGTATAATAAAAAATTTCAGGCAGTCTTCATATATGTTTGCTATAACTGTAAAGAGAGGTTGGTCCAATCTTCATGCCAAACAAGAATGCTTAATTTAACTCCCAATCCTATGGGACATTCAATTGGGAGGAGCGATAGCTCAACTATTTCATGAACTTTGTTGGATTAGCACCAAAAACAAGGGGTCGTGGAGCTCAAGCTGAAACCATCAACACCCACCCTTCAACTCTCTTTCTCTAATTATGTTATAAATACCCTCCTTCACCCTCTCTTCTACACCCTCATCTCCTCTTCTTATCACAAGTTTCTTCCTATAGAAATCATATATCACGTCATTATTTGCTAACCCTGCTAGAATTGATCATACATCCAAAGGCCATGGCATTAGTAACCCATTCAGCTTGCAATCAAAAGCTAGCCATGGCCTAGAGATGCTCTCATTGTGAGCATCCCACCCTTCTTCCAATTCAAACGTAGCATTTACTTATAATAGCATTCCCTTTGCTATTTCTACTTGGTAGAGGGAGTGATTGCTGGAGTGAAGGCAGTCGTTGTTGCAACATTTCTCATAGCAATCCCTACAGTATGCACATATTCCACCCTCAAGTCACCACATTGCTTCATTTGATGCATATCTATTAGTAGTATACAATTTGTTGTGACCACTACTACATATGTGTTGAGATGCAATTAGTACATATGTACATATCGAATTAAATGGTTTAAGTGGAATCACTACATTGAAATGATATCTGCGAATTTAACTGATTGAAACTAATTATGAATAATTGGTGCTAATGTAGTTGGTCTGTGTGAGAATGCTCCCATGGGCAAGATCAAACCTCAATCCCACTACCCAAGCTCTCATCATTTCTAATGGTGAGAGTTCCATTATTCTATAATATTCATGCTAATTACAACTTAAGTTGGAGATTTTGTTTTTTCCTGCATGAATAGATTAACTGAGGGATTATATGGATTTCATTTGCTGGTTCAGCCTATTTCATAGTGGCAGACAAGATAGTATTGGCATCAGCAAGGAGGAATTCTTTCAAGGATGCTCATCTAAAGGCATGAGCTTCAAGGGACCTCTAGAGAGAGAAAAATAATGTCATGTATCATGTAGAAAGAAATATGGTGAATCCTTGCCATGCAAGATTATGAAGTTGTAGGTTCTTTGAACCATCATGCAAACCTTGTTTGAAAAAAATAAGATACCTGAAGACCAATACACATCATCAAATTGGTTGAAGTCAAGACTCAATACACATCATCTAGTTCGATGAACTAATAAGGATCAAAGTCCCTTTGCATTTATAACTTGAGGGGGTATAACTTGAGGTTGTTTATAGCATTTATAAATAATTACATGCATTTAGGAGGTGCATTAGTTTTTGCTCTAAAAAAAATCTCTTTTGTTTTCTTGAGCTGAATAGGGTAGTCCCTAGTAAAAGATTTTTATCAAGGAAGTTTCATTGAAGATTTTCTTCTTAAATTGTTTCTTAGTTTAGAATCTAGTACATTTACTTCACTTGCACATAGACTTGGTAATGGATCTTTTATGAAAATCAATAAACATTTTTAGTTTGTCGAAGGGAAGCATTGCTTCTTTTCCTAAACCCTTGGATAGTTGGTTAGGGAGTCAGGCAAATTATCTTCTATTAGCTCTACCAAACATCTGTGACATGAAAGTAGAGTGTCTACTGGTGCGCTAAGCTAGTGCAAGGACTTTTAAGTTTTGGATAATTTGATTATGATACATCAGAGTTAGGCATAGTTTTTGCTTTCTATTCTTACATGTGGACATTGTGTGTGAATTCCTGAGAGCCATCAAATAAGGCAGATATGAAATAAACACCAGTTTATCATCATTCTTATGCATTAAAACAAACCTAACTCTTAGGATTTTGCTCCGTAAACAGGTTTTTGGGTTGCATTTAGGCATAAATTAGGTTAGGCATGCATTTTACTTTTTATTATCTTTTTGATGTGTTTTTGTGAGTGTTAGGGATAAACAAATTGTTAGATCCCTAGAACCCTAGCACTTAGGAAGGAAATTGGTGAAGAAGAAGTTCAAACCAGCTGGAACTCAGCTTGATCCAACTCACCTAGCTGGAATCCAGCTCACTTGAACTAGGGTTAGCTTATCCCAATTCCATTTAGCTCATCTCAGCTGAATGGTAGCTCAAGAGAGCTCATCTTACCTCACCTTAGCTCAAGTCAACTCAAATCTAGCTCAACTTCATTGAGTCTAGCTCATCTCAGCTCCCATTAGTTCACTAGGAGCTCTAGCTAGCTTAGCTAAGTTGACTGGAGTTCACCTCAGCTTAGGACCAGCTACATCCAGCTCCACTCAACTCTAGTTAGCTGAAGATGAGTTCATCTTAGCTCAGGAAGCTTAAATCCAGCTCCCAAGTGATGGGAACACCATCATGAGCCCTAACTAGCTCATTTTGACCTAGAAAAGAGAACAAAAGCTCCTACATAACCTAAAGGAAGGTCTAATTCAAGGGATAACTATTCTGAGAAGAAAACATGAAACAAATGGTAAAATTGCAATTTTACCATTTTAGTGTATCAACAGGATTTCTCAAGGGCTAAACATAGGTTAATTAGACTTAACAAGAGGAAAAGTGGGATGGTTCAATCAGAAAAGGGTTATTGTGAGATCTAGGAATTAAATGACATTCTATAACCCTAAAACAAACCCACTTAATTTTACAAGGTTATGGTCAAGATAAAAATCAACTAAACCCTCTAAAAATCATGGAAAAATCTTCCCTAGGGTTTAGAACCTTCAATTTGGCCTTTAGAACCTATTTTGACCTAAACTGGGGTCCTAGTCAGATATTTGACCTAAATTGGGTTTTTTTGCAAAATGTCTAGTCAAATGTGGTCAAACCTAAAATCCAACTTCACCATTGGATTCCTTAGGTTCAAATTAAGTTTGTACCAAAATTTGGACCTAAGGGAAGGTCACCTTGACCTACTTTGCAAAATAGTCCACCCAATTACATTTTGACCCCTAGCTTTTGAAAACCCTTGCGCAGGCCCCCCTATCTTCCTCTCCACTCTTTGCATTTAGGTCCCTCCACCATTATAGCGGAGGAGTCCTACTCCGACGAGGATCTGAGGAGGATTTCTCCCTGATTCCTCAGAGATCTCCCCCCAGATTTGGAAGGGAGATTCTCTAAGGAATTCTCTCTCGTCTGAACACAATCCCAAGATCGGATTCACACCCAATCTCTCGTGTGAACGCTTGAGAGAATTGGGTATCATCGCAAATTCCATCTCCGATGAGATCCTTGCACTTGGAAGCTTGCCTTCCATGCACAAGGACCTCTGGTAGCAGCTATAAAAGGACCCCCTGTCCTTGCTGCATCTCTCAAGCTTGTTTTGGCCGCTGATACCCCCTAAATTCGTCCTCCCTCATCTTTGGCCAACTACCCACAAGCTTTGGTGATCTCTCCTCCCTCTTCTTGTCGCTCTGCCATGATATCAGTGGCAAAGTCTTCTCCGCCTTGCTCCTCTGCATCGTGCCATACCCGTGCACGCCTCTCCAACCCCTTCATCGTCGCCGTCTTCCTCACCTCAGGGCCTTCTTCTTCGACGACGGCACACACACATCGCTCGTCCTCTGCCTTTCCCCCTTCGTCCAACTACCCTCAGTAAGTTCCCCTCTATCTACCTTTCATTTTCCCCCTCTTAATTTCATAAAAACTCCCCTCGACAACCACCAACTACCTTCGTCTTCCTCATCTCCAGCAGACCACCGGCGAGGCGAATCCGTCGCTCCACCCATCCACCCACCTTGCCACCTACCTCAGAACCTCCGCCATCACCCACTGATCATCATCCACACCTCCATCGACCGCCAACACCTCCCTAAGTGCCCACCGAACACACGCACTTCCACGGTCATAGTCCGACCTAGGCACGCATGCCTAGGCCATTCTGCACCACGCCACCCCCCACTTCACCTTCACCGTGACATGGCGAAGCTACCCAAGTACTTTGACAGGGCCGCAAGGCCTTATTCGTGAAGTACAGGTCATACCCCTTTCAGCCATTGGAGCAGGTGTGAAGGAGCTTGCTTGCTCGCTCTAGGTCGCATCGCTCCAGGCTGAGGCATCCTAGGTGTGTGGAATTTGTCCACGAACCTTTTGCACCTGGCAATCAGAGGCTTCATCGACTGCAGCTGCCTCAATTGGATGAACTTTCCCCTTGCGTGCGCACGAAGAAGCGGGTGGGACTTTAGTCCCACCTCGGAAGTTTTCGACGCAGGTGAGTCATTTAAGTTGTTTTTGTGTTTCCTTCTATTTGCCTCAGTACAAAGGGTGAGGTCCCCTCACCTACGTCACCCGCCTTGTCCGTGACCCACGCCTACACGGACCTGGCCGACCCATTTACCCTACACTCATGCACCACCCACGTCGGTGCGCGTAACCCGACCTGATTACCCGGCTGGCTCTGGGAGAGCAAAGAGAGAAATAGAGAGAGAGCGTACACGGGGAGGGTAGGGGTAGGTTTTTCTCTACTCTATGCAGGGAAAGAAGGAGAAGGAAGAGGCAGCTGCTGAGGAAGAAGGACTTGTGAAGGCAGAGGTTGAAGAAAGAAGAGGGAGCTACGGAAGAAGCTGAAGGCAGGAGCAACTAAGGAAGGAAGAAGGACTTGAAGGTAGAGAAGGTAGAAGACAAGGAAGGAAGAGGAAGCACTGTAGCAGAAGAGGGGCAGCTGAAGAAAAAGCTGAAGGAAAGAAATCAAAGAAGTCAAGGTAGACAAAGAAGAAAAGAAGAGAAGAAGCTGCAGAAAGAATAGAAGGCTGAAGACAGAGAAAGAAGACAAAGAAAGAAGAAAAGCAAAGCCAGAAGAAGAGAAAGAATCAAAGGTAGAAAAAGAAAGAAGAAACCAAGAGAAGAAGAAGAAAGAAGAGAGAGAATAGACATTCTTTTTACATCTCTCTTTATCATTTATCTACATTGAGCTTAATTCTTTGGATTCATACTATTGTGAACATCAAATTTTATCAATTTGAGATTGTGATCTTAGTTTATAAATATCAATTTGCGCCCTGTGTTCGACCTTGGATACTTAGGTTTTCGAGTAATGAAATTCTTATTTATTTTCAAGGAGATTTCATTTATACTGCAATGCAACTTTTTTTAATCACCGATTTCACCCTGTTAACACCGGGGACTCAGCTTAGCTCAACTTAGTTGAGCTAAGCTACCTTAGCTACTCCAACTAGTTAGGTCCTCCCCAGGAGCATCAGACCCTGCTCACCTCAGCTCATTTCAGGAGAAGCTAGCTTATTTTAGCTTGTCTTAGAAGCTAGCAAAGAACTAGCAAGCTAAGCCAGCTAAAGTAGCTCCATGCCACCCTCTTCAGCAGCTGTCAGCTCCAGTTCAGCTTTAGACTTCTTCTGTCCAGCTCCTTCCCTCAAACCATTTCTCCAATTGCCTCGTCCTCTACTCTATAACAAGCTAAGCTAGCTTAGCTTATCTTAGCTAAGCTCCAGTTCCCTTGTCCAACCATCAACCCAACCTCACCCTAACTCCACCTATATAAGCTCCCACTTCAAGTCCACCTAGCTACCTACTCCTAATCCTAGTTGGCGCCACCACCTTCACCACCTTTCATCCCTCAACCAACCACCAAAAGACACCAAAAGTTGGTGTGAAACCTAACCCTAACCGCCTCCCTTTTGGTGCCAACTTCATCCCCCATCTACACCCTACACCTACCCCCTCCAAGCCATATCCACCATCCACCTCACCCCTATTCTAGAAGCCTTCCCTTCGGTGCCAAACCTAGGCTTCCCTTCATGGTTGGTGCCAACACCTTGCATCCTTTAGCCACCATAACTACCCCTACAAGTCCCTTGAGTTGGTGCCAAATGATCTACACCATAGGATCCTTAACCACCATTCCAAATCCCATCCTAGCCAGCCATTCCAAGAGCCACCTATACCCTCCTTCCTACTCTATAAAAAGACCCTTAACCACCACCATTTTCCCCATCTTCCATTAGTGTAAATTCCACTCTATATCCACCCTAACTCACAACCAAGGAAGAAGAAGAGAAGAAGATTAAGGGGGCATCCTACTTGCCCCCTTGGTGCCTTCTTCCCCTTCTCTCTTCTTTGTTGTGCTACGCTAAGGAGGAGGAGCATTCCATTCAAGGAGGATGGCCAGGCATTGGAGGAGACTTGAAGGTGGTACCATCCACCTTGGAGGAGAATAGGGCACGCCCCCTCTTTGTGGGCTTGCCTAGGAAGACAACACCACCTTGAAGGAGCTATTGAAGGAAGGAGTTGGAGAGCCCCTTTTCAAGCCTACGAGCCACTGAGCTTGGAGCAAGGAGCCTCCCCTCTTCACCATTTTTCAGAGGATTAGTGTTTCTTTATTTTGTACTTTTAAATTCTAGTAGTAGAAGCTTTCCTCTACTAGGGCTTTGTGTAAAACACTTTTTGCTCATCTATTAAAGTTTCCCTTTCTTATTAGTTCTTTTTTTAATTTGCTTTCCTTGTTCTTAGCACTTTTCACTCCCTTCCCCCAATTACTCTAGGCCTCCACGTGCCCAGAGTGAGCTTAGGGAGAGGTTATTTTTGTCACTATAAGGTTAGCTTGTATGTGTTAGCATCTTTCCTGCCAACAATTCGCATTTTCGCCGTTTTTTCAAAACCATAAAAATTATATATTCAAAAACACCAAAAAGAAAGTTGATTTCTATTTCCAAGCAAGAGACCTATTTTTGCAAACATTTGGCCTCCTTGGACGACCCTAGATACTTTCCTATCTAGGTTTTATAAATTTAAGAGTTGATCGATTTCACGCGTTATAATGTCGTATTTTACAAATGGCGTAAAAATCTGTATCAATACGCAAAGATTGATTTCTAATAAAACTATGATTATGGTGGATGGTTTCGATCATCCTTCATAGAATCCTCGATTGAAGGAGGGTATTAGTGCCAAAGGTTAGAAGTATGCTTGTCCTATCCATCCCTCTCCAGTTCCGAGAGTAGGCACTTCCACCAAATAAGCCACACAATATTCTCTTGAACATCATCATCCCCAATAATACCTCATAAATAAAATTTTGCATCGTGTTGTGTTGTGTTGGTAGTTATGAAAAAAAAGAGTGACAAAGAGAAAAAAAGAAAAAGAAAAAGAAGGAAGAAAAAAAAAGAAGAGAGAAAGAGTGAGCACAAAGGAATTAAAAGGGAGCATAGTTTCGAGCCTTTCTTTGTGTTGATGATTTAGATATCTAGAGTCTGTAGTACTAGGCTACATGTAGTACCGGATGAGTGTGAGCCACCAAATATAAATCCATTTGATTCAGACATTTTCTACCTAAGCCAAAAAGCTGAGGTCAAATCACATATTATTTTCTGCTTTATCCTCGAGGGAAGAAGTTGCCTATCCTAATAGAAATTTACCAAGGGTCAAGTACGAACTTTAATTGTAGGTTGGCCTTTCACTTGGACTCGTTGCCTAGGCTACTATCACTTCATTTTCATAGTTGTCTGGATTTTTAAATTTTTGGAATAAGGAAAGAAGAAATCTTTTGTCACTCTCATGATAGCATGCACCATACACCTTTCATGTATTTTTCACTTTTTCTAGGGACTAGCAAAACTTAGGCATGGGGGCATTTGATAAGTCCACTTTAGTGGACTATTATTTGGCCTAACTACTCTTTAATTATGTATTCCTAGTTTCTAATTGCTTAAGAGCTAAATGGTAATTTATCTTAGTCTACGTATAATTTTATGTGCAAATTTCACATTTAATAGTATATTGTTATATAACCTATTTGGTGGATGCATGCTAGATGTAAGGATTATTGAAACATACAGGGCATCAGTCGGCCTCCTAGTTGCGAACAAAGCTATATTTGAAAATGACAATCATCCAATTTCATTCTTTAAGATGTCTAAAGCTCAATTTGGATGGTTGATGACCGTCAATCGCGGTACCAATCTCGCTAACGGTGCCAACACCACCACCACCTTATCACTTGTTGAACATTGGAAGACTACGCTATCAGAGTTGGTTTTGAAAACCTGTCGTTGTAGTTCTAATAGCGAAGAACTCGGGTTCAACAAATAAAATTTATACCGGAAAAGAAATCCTGGGTCGAACTCAGGGAGGCTACGTCGATCAAAATTCGCAATTATATTTTTTTTGTGTTTTTGTTTAAAAGGCGAAATAATCACAATGAAATGGAATCAATATAAGCAATAAGAGAGAGAGGGAAAACATTCACTTGATGTTGCAAAATGTTTTCACAACTAAGAAAGCGAGAAAAGATTACACTAGAAAGTGAGAAATTATTACAACTAAAAAGCAGGAAAATTCTACTCTAGAAAGCAAGAAAAAGGAATGGGAGAAAGAAGTTATCCTCCTCGACAATTGCTTGGAGGACGAGTTGGACGAGACAATGCCTGGAAGACGAGCAACGGAGTGGGAAGGAGGTCGAAGCAGGAGGAACGAGAACGAGGCAGCACATCGTCGTCGTCATTGTCGCGGGATCCGCTTCCGGAATGGGGGCGAAAAATTGATTTTAGCTGTTGAGGAGCATCCCGGGTGTGGGACAAGCTTCTCTTGAGCTTTGGAGAGGGAGAGAAGAGAAGGAAGGGATGAGAAATCTGCATGGAGGGGTCCTCTTTTATAGTTGCAAGGAGTGGGGGCATTTTGGACATTTTAATTTCAAAAGCATTAATATAGGACCTTTAGTGACGGACTTAAACGTCACAAAAGGTCTGTCGTGGGCGACTTGTGCGCACACTACGCACGCCCGCTCTTCTTCTCTGCCTAAAACGCCTATGCACGTTTGGGCGTTATTAGCCGTCCGATCTCTTGATCGGATGGCTTAAACCACCCTCGTCTACGCTGCGCCTACGTGTGATCGGGCATTTGCGCAGCGTGTCTGATCGCGCGTGGGCACTATCGCTCGCCTCTGCACCGCTCAATGCAAATTGAATGGCTCCAATCGCGTGCCCATAAGCTTACTTGTTCTGATTTGGTGGCCAAGCGGGATTCGAATGTGTGCCCATAGACTTGCAAAGGACACTGGACCAATGCGCTACGGGGCTGACTTTGTCTCGTTTAGAGATTAGGCATGCGCGATCTGCGACCGTTGGATGGAGATCCAATGGCCCAGATCGTCTGCACCTTTGTCTTTAGAAATTGAATGGAGAGGGGCAGCCGATGCTGGGCGGCTATGATGGCACCATGTGGCGTCATCTAGGCCGTCCATCTTCTGAGTGTTGTAGATGGTGCCATGGGTGTCGAATTGGACCGATTTTCATGTCGGTAGGCTGCGATTGTCGATTCGAACCCATCCATGCAGTCGGATTTGTCGTCTGAGGAGCAGATTAACACCATCTTGGCCCTTGCTCTTTAGGGCTATCTTGGAGTTGTTGAACTCTAATCGTCGCCTTGATCAGATCTGTACGGTTGGATCTTCAATTCGAGACCCTGATAAAACGTCGACCTGTCCCTGACCATAAAAAGGAGACAATTACTATACAATTTATACAACTTGATCTAAATGCATGATTATGCATGTTATGCACTATTTATAATGTATGATGCTAATGTGACACTAAGAACATGCACTAATAGACATTTTAGATTAATAAGATGTATACACATCACACCCCCATGCCTATCTTTTGCTAGTCCCTAGCAAAAACTACATGCTATTTATAAAAGAATTAGGTTGGATTACTTGGGCATAAATCATTTTCAACATTACGAAATTTTTTTACTTAGGATCTGAACTTTCAAAGACACAACAGCACCCGGGTATCTGCCAAAATGCAGACCGCCTCAAGCCCTCACCTTATTCAAAGAAAAATCTCCTTTTCTCTTTTTCTTCTTTTCTAATTTTTTTTGGATTTTTGAGTTTAGGGTTATAGAGTGGCTTTCTACAGCCACTCAACCCACCCAAGATTGATGAGAACCCTAAGTTCTAAGCATCTTATTGTGAATGTGATAGGCTTTTTAATCGGTAATTAGAACAGACTTCGAGTTTCTATGCCTCTAGGTAACTTTAAAAAGAGAGTTCTGCCTAAAGGTGTATCTTTACGACCGATAGTTTTCTCCCTACTTTTATTTTTATGGGGTCAACACAAGGGTGAGTCCAATGTGTATCTCCCCAGCTTATTCTACTTCTCCACTTCTTCCTAAGTGTTTTGGGGATTTTTTTAGTGCATTTCTTGAGTTGGGTTCTGGACAACCGGTCGATGAGCTGTTACCACCGACAACTTGCCAGCCATACTCGCGCGGCAAAGTGTGGCTTATTTCTTTTATTTTCTTTTTTCTTTCTTTCTTTTCTCTTTTTTCTTTTTCTTTTCTTTTTGACTTTTTTTTTTTTAAAGTAGGTGGCTTCCCTGGTCTAAGATCTACCTAAAGGTAGTAAGAAAAGAATGGTCCAGTGACTAGGCTCTGGACAACCTACCTATGGGCTGTTACCCACAATAACTTGCCAGCCATATCACCCTAGAAGGTTCATTAGCTACCCAATTTTCGTTAAAATCGTTGAACAACGAGTCAGTGACAAGATAGTGTGTAGATGCTTGACTTAAAATTCCCTCAAATCAGAGGGCGGGTTGATAAGTCGTGTACATATCACCCAAACCTATTTAATCAAATTAAAACAGAATTCAGGATGGTGAGGAATCGAAAAACAAATCCACATTTTAGTGGATACCCGGGTTGATTAAGCCCAAAGACCTGAAGGGTCTTAGCATTCAGATCCTATTGTAATATTTCCTAAGATTGAAAAGTCCTAATGTCCAAGTATTCCTTCCTAATTCATTTTTTTTTATGTATATATAAGAAGAGAAATAAAATTTACAAGAATTTCACAGAGTTGACAAAATGATTCAAAAATGAATCCAACCCCCCATGACTAGCTGATGCAATGTCCACATTGAGAAGAAGAGACATGAAAGGAAGGGAAGAGTATGGAAGATATCACTTGAATATGATGCTCGGGTCAGCTCTGAGTCAAACTATACAACTGCTGAGTTTAATGCCGTCAGCTAGGCGAAGTCCAGCCAAAAAAGTCACCACATGGCTAGAGCAACCGTGTCTGAGATAGGTTCTGGAATAGTACGGTCAATAATAGGCTTCAGACTTTGATCGTTGACTTTGAATGAATTACGTGTCTTCGGGTTAGAGATCTGAATAGCTCTGTTTGGAAAATTCTGGTCGATAATGAACGGATCATTCCATTTCGACCTAAGTTTGCAGGGAAAGAGCTTAAGTCGAGAATCGAATAGCCAGACCTTCTGGTTTGGCTCAAAGCTCTTGCAGGAAATTAATTGGTCATGTAGAGCTTTGGCCTGAGCCTTGTATATCTTGGCATTCTCATATGCATCATTTCTAAGCTCCTCCAACTCAAATAGTTGGAGTTTCCTGGTCTTCCCAACTAAACTCAGATCTAGATTGCACTGCTTGATTACCCAGAATGCTCTATGTTCAATTTCTATGGGTAAATGGCATGCCTTTCCATACACCAGATGAAATGGAGACATGCTGATGGGCATTTTATACGCTGTACGATAGGCCCAAAGAGCATCCTCAAGCTTTTGAGTCCAGTCTTTGCGATCAGGACTAATCGTTTTCTACAAAATATTCTTGATCTCCCGATTGGAGATCTCGGCCTATCCATTTGTCTGGGGATGGTAAGGTGTGGAGATTCGGTGATTAACCCCATATTTAGCCAGCAAATTACGGAACTGGGCATTAGTGAAATGAGTGCCACCATCATTGATGATGGCCCTCGGAATCCCGAACCTGCTGAAGATGTTCTTCTTGACAAAATCGATGACCAACTTGTGGTCATTGGTTCGGGTGGGAAACACCTCAATCCATTTGGACACGTAATCAACTGTGACAAGAATGCACTGATGTCCAAATGAAGGGAGGAAGGGTCCCATGAAATCGATGCCCCAAATGTTGAAGATTTCGACAAAAAGAATTGGGTTTAGGGGCATCATATCTATCTTAGTTATGCTTCCAAGTGCCTGGCATTGGGAACACGACCTTACGAATTCTTGGGCATCCTTGAATAAAGATGACCAATAGAATCCAGATTGCAAAATTTTTGCAACCATTTTTTTCTTGGAGAAGTGTCCACCACACGTAGATGCATGGCAGAACTCGAGTATATTGTTGAATTCGTTCTCTGGAATGCATCGACGAATAATCTGATCAGAGCCAATGCGGTATAGTTCAGGGTCCTCCCAGAAGTAATATTTAGCCTCAGATTTGAGTCTATCCTGTTGTTGCTTGGTCTAATCCTGGGGGATTTGACCAACAGCCAAATAATTAACAATGTCAGCAAACCACGGGGTTTGGACACTTGAAACTGTAAGGATGGTTTCATCCGGAAAAGTATCAGCAATCGGGATGTTCGGATGAGAAGAATCACTCAGAAGTCTCGACAGATGATCCGCCACCACATTCTGTACCCCAGATTTATCCTTGATTTCAAGATCAAATTCTTGAAGCAGAAGAATCCAATGAATAAGCTGGGGTTTAGCATCCTTTTTGGCCAAGAGATGTCTCAAGGTCAAGTGGTCGATATATATAATGACGTGAGACCCTAAGAGATAAGCCCTAAATTTCTCCAAAGCAAATACTATGGCTAATAATTCCTTCTCAGTAACAGTGTAATTTCTCTAGGTCTCGTCCAGAGTTTTACTAGCGTAGTAGATGACAAAGGGCTTCCTATCAACTTTCTGACCCAAAATAGCCCCAACCGTGTAATCAGAAGCGTCGATCATGATCTCAAAAGGGGCTGTCCAAACCGGTGGTTGCAACACCAGAGCACAAGTGACTGCCGTTTTAAGAAAATCAAATGCCTTACGGCATGATTCGTCGAAATCAAACGGCGTTTCTTTGGCGAGAAGATTACTCAGAGGACGAGCAACCTTCGAAAAGTCCTTGATGAATTTCCTGTAGAATCCCACATGACCAAGAAATGATCGAATTTGTTTAACATATGTTGGAGGAGGAAGTTTAACGATAGCATCAACCTTAGCTTTATCCACTTCAATTCCCCGTTCAGAGATTACATGACCCAAGACGATGCCTTCTTGTGTCATGAAATGACTCTTTTCCCAACTAAGGACCAATCTTGTTTTGATGAATCGTTTAAGAATTATTTCAAGATTAGCTAGACAAGAGTCAAACGATTCTCCAAAAATAGAGAAATCATCCATAAAGACTTCCATAAACTCTCCCACCATGTCATACACCTTTGAAAAGTTGCAGGTGCATTGCATAAAATGAATGGTATCCTACGGAAAGCAAAGGTTCCGTAGGGACAGGTGAAAGTAATTTTTTCCTGATTCTCGGGATGGATAGGAACTTGGTTGTATCTCGAGTAGCCATCAAGAAAATAGAAGTACTTCTGCCCGGCTAATCTTTCCAAGATTTGATCAATGAAAGGCAGAGGGAAATGATCCTTTTTCGTGGTCGTGTTCAGCTTCCTGTAATCGATACAAACTCTTCAAGAGGAAGCTGAACGAGTTGTGATAGATTCTCCTTTCTCATTAGTCACAACGGTAATCCCGACTTTCTTGGGAACAATCTGCACAGGACTTACCCAAGGACTATCAGAGATCGGATAAATGATTCCTACATCAAGCCACTTAATAATCTCCTTCTTGACCACTTCTTGCATATTTGGATTTAATCTCCTCTACATCTGGCAAGAAGGGCGGGATCCATCTTTCAAAAATATTCTATGATTGCAATAAGATGGCTCGATCCCCCTAAGGTCAAGAATGGTCCAACCAATTGCCTCCTTGTGTTCCTTTAGGACCTTAATCAGTTTAATCTCCTGCTCCTTTGTTAATTTAGCACTGATAATCATAGGGAGCATCTTATGTGGTCCTAAAAATTGATATTTTAGATTCTCAGGCAATGGTTTCAATTCAAGCTGGGGTGGGTTGATGATTGAAGGTAAGGAAGATGCTGATGAAGACTCATCAAGAGGAAGAGGTTGAGAGTGAACAAAATCAATAACCTCTTCAGAAGATGGCGGGTCTGCCGTAGAGGGTTGCGGGTTCAATTCATCATTAGAGGAGGAACTTTCAAATGCAGAAACCATCATACAAGTTTCAATATTCACATTATCGTCCTCAAGTTCCTCAATAAATCTACAATTCTCGAATTTATTAATCACCTTAAAAATATCCAATTTCATTCTTTGATCCCCAAAGGCAATTTCCATGCTACCGCTTTCATAATTAATGTTTGCCTTAGCGGTAGCCAGGAACGGATGCCCCAGAATGATGGGCGTGTTCCTCAGATTTTCTGGTACATCCATGTCAAGGACAAGGAAATCTACAGGAAAATAGAAATCCTTAACCTTAACAATAACATCTTCAATAACACCTCGCGGATTTGTGACTGAACGGTCTACTAACTGCAACGTTACTGAAGTCGGCAGAAGTTCACCTAATCCAAACTTCTCGTAAAGAGAAGTCGGAATTAGGTTGATGGATGCACCTAGATCTAGCAGTGCTCTATCAAAAGTGTAATCTCCGATGACACAAGAAATCAAAGGAGCACCTGGATCTCTCTTTTTCTGAGGGAGGTGGTGTAGAATAATAGAACTAGCCTGCTCGGAGAGTACCACCTTCCTCGGAACAGATTCTCTCGACTTATGCTTCTGTGTACATAAATCCTTTAAAAATCTCACGTAAGCCGGTATATGCTTGATAGCGTCGAGGAGCAAGATATTGATCTCGACATTCTTGAAAATATTCAGAAGCTCCTCATTACTATCAACAAACTTCTTCCTTGATCTAATCAAGGCTTCATGAAAAGGAACATGAGTCAGATCTTTGGAATCAGGTTCCTGAGCCTTGATTTCTTCTCCAGAGTTCTCCTTTCTCTCCTTAGGTTCTTCATGATTCGGTAAATTAGAACAGTGTGTTTGTGGTTCCTGAGTTTGTTTACCACTCCTCAAGGTAATAGAATTTGCGGATGCATATGAGTTTGGGTCTTGGGGAGGGTTAGGAAGGATTGGAGGGGCTTCATTAGCCAAGAACCGTTGCTTTGCATAAGAAGAAGGACCCTGCTCAACCACCTGAGCATGTGCGTGTGGGTCCCTCTGATTTTCGTACCCATGGGCTTGATTGCCAGGATTCATGATATTTCATGGGTTGGGTACACGTTGAGATGGTAAAGATCCAAGTTGACGAGAATTAGCTATGAGTCCGGTTTGTAAGTTGTCCAGGGAGGTTTTCATTTGCTGCATGAGCTGGAGCATGGATCCTTGCATCTCTACCATTTGTCGGTTCAAATCAGCCTCTCTACGGGTTGACGAGCATTCCAAGCTGGCTAATTGACCTGATTCGGGGGCAACTGAGTATAAATATGACCCTGACCCATTGGTCATTGCGGAGCATAGTTGCTAGGTCAGAATTGGGTCTGCTGCCCCGGGCTTTTCCAGGAGAAGTTAGGGTGGTTTCTCTAACCCGGATTATAAGCATTGGAGTAGGGGTTGGATCTAACATTCTCCTGTATAGCACAAACATCCTCATAGGGTGAGGATGGAGAGAAAGAAAGGGAAAGATCAGAGAAACTGGGATTAAAGGCCCTAGTTTGGTACCCGTGGGGTTCTGAATAATGCTGGTTCGCAGGTTGAGTCGCATCAAGTTGATTCACGAACTCCCGTCCAAAAGGAGCTCGTGATGAATGGAATCCCAAATTATGGGGTTGAGTGGATCGAGAGTTGTTCATTGAATTTCTAGCCATCAACTCCTTCATTCTCTTAGCAACCAAGTCCACCTTATCAAGTTTATTACAAATCAATTCCATATCGAATGAATGAGAGTCATGGACTTCATTAACATTCGATCTGGGCTGCTGGGACCGGTTAAAAGTATCCATGGAGGCATAATTGATCGAATTCTCACTCATCTCCTTAAACAAATCATGCACGCTATTTGCATCTTTGTTGAGGAAATTGCCTCCACAAGAAGCGTCCATGTGATTTTTGAGTTGCTCAGTCAACTCGTGGTAGAAGATCTGCACGAGTTGCCATTTCGGCACCTTGTGGTGTGGACACCTCCGCAATAGGTCCTAGAATCGCTCCCAGGCCACATGAAAATGCTCCCCCGGTCACTGGGTAAAGGTAGTGATTGCCCATCTCAAAGCATTGATACGTTCGACAGGGAATAATTTCTTCAGAAAGGCCGATTTCAACTCATTCTAAGTTGCAATTGGTCTTCCTATAGTCTTGTACCAATGAGTGGCTTTATCCCTAAGAGAGTGGGGGAAGAGCCTCATGATCATTTGCTTCTCATTCACGTTTCGCGCCTTGGTGGTCTGGACCAAAGTGGTCAAGTCCTCCAAGTGCTGAAATGGGTCATCAGAGCCAAGCCCATGGAAATGTTTGATCAGGCTTAACACTTGGGGCTTGATTTCTATATCTCTGGTAGGAATCTAGACGCCAGGACATTCCTCATAATTTGAAGGATCATAAAAATCCTTCAAGGGCTGAGCGCCCTGCATTCTCTGGAACCATTCTTGCATTCTTTGCATTTGTTCCAGCTGCCTTCAAAATACCTCATGTGGATCTTGAGGCAGAGGAGGCTATTGATCGACCATGGAATCAATTTGGCCAAAATCCAATCTACGCCTCCTAGAATACTCTAGTGGTCCTTCCAATCGGGGATTCAATGACCTTCTTCTTAGCATAAACTAGGAAAAGGTCAGAAGGACTGGGGATAAGAACCCCGCAGCAAAACAAAACAAGCCTGTCCTTAAGTGGGGTAGCTTACGGATCTACAGAGTCCCAGAACCCGCCTTAAGATTATAAACGATTTACTCTACTTGTGTCTGCTCAATCCAACCAGTTAGAAGGAGGGATTGGGGAGAAGGTTCTTCCTTCGACTTGCGCCTCCGATTCCTAGTGTACCCCCCAGCCACGGTCGTTTGACGCTACTCCCCTAGCTAGACATCAGATTGATCAGTACAAGTAGGTAATCATAAACAATCTTAGACTAGGCCCTGAAGAGCGAATCAGTCCTTAAGGCCAACGTCTACTCAATTTTGTTGAGGCCTGGGATTGTAGTGCTTACGGAATGTGGTGGGCCCTTAAAATGGGTTGTGCCCTTAATGATCAATTGAGTATGCGTAAGTGCGTGCACAACCAGGGTTTTCAAGCAAGATTATTTGTGATGAGTAGATTTTAATGTTCAAATCTCGCTTAAGTAGCTTTTAGGGTTTATAATTACGTTGATTTCAATCAAGTTTGAGGCAAACCAGGTTTTCAAGCATGGGTGAAGATTGCTTTCCTTTTAAAATCAGAAATCAAGTGGAGTGCCTGGTATGAACCTAGATTGAAAACCCTAAGAGGAAGCTACTGGGTGAGTTGATTTCATGTTGAGTGGTGCGGCCCAAACAACTCAAACAATTGGCCACAATTGCACCACTGGGTTCGGCACACAGAAATGATTAGCCTAGAATGATTTCTACTCTTTTATGTGTTGATTTATGTGTACCGATTCCACAGATCAGAATCCGGTTGAGTAGAAGAAAATCAATTAGGTTAAGTGCCTTGAATGTGGGTGTATGTTGAATTACCCCACAAAATTATCTTTTTGTTTTTTATATGTGAGGGTGAAATGTGAGTGTGAGTGGAAATCCAAACAACCAAACTAATCCTAGGATTTATGCAAACATCTAGGTTAATTGGAATTTGAATTTAATGTGATGAACTGAAATCTATGGAGGGGGAAGAATGGGGAGCACTTATAGTCGTCTTCAACTGCACTTTACTCCGATCTACAACTTGACAATTCCCTAATAGAGGTATCTGTAAAACAATAGACATGAGAGAAAGCAAGATAGAAGGCAATAAAGTGCGGGAAATGTGAAAAGAAGATCGGAAAATTATTGCCCCCCGGCAATGGCGCCAAAATGTTGAACATCGGAAGACTACGCTATCGGAGTTGGTTTTGAAAACCTGTCGTTGTAGTTCTAGTAGTGAAGAACTCGGGTTCAACAAATAAAATTTATACCGGAAAAGAAATCCTGGGTCGAACTCAGGGAGGCTACGTCGATCAAAATTCGCAATTATATTTTTTTTGTGTTTTTATTTAAAAGGCAAAATAATCACAATGAAATGGAATCAATATAAGCAATAAGAGAGAGAGCGAAAACATTCACTTGATGTTGCAAAATGTTTTTACAACTAAGAAAGAGAGAAAAGATTACACTAGAAAGCGAGAAATTATTACAATTAAAAAGCAGGAAAATTCTACTCTAGAAAGCAAGAAAAAGGAATGGGAGAGAGAAGTTATCCTCCTCGACGATTGCTTGGAGGACGAGCCGGACGAGACAATGCCTAGAGGATGAGGAATGGAGTGGGAAGAAGGAGCTCGAAGCAGGAGGAACGGGAATGAGGCAGCACGTCGTTGTCGTCGCGAGATCCGCTTTAGAAATGGGGGCGAAAAATTGATTTTAGCTGTTGAGGAGCATCTCGGGTGTGGGACAAGCTTCTCTTGAGCTTTGGAGAGGGAGAAAAGAGAAGGAAGGGATGAGAAATTCGTATGGAGGGGGTCTCCTTTTATAGTTGCAAGGAGTGGGGGCATTTTGGATATTTTAATTTCAAAAACATTAATATGGGACCTTTAGTGACGAACTTAAACGTCACTAAAGGTCCGTCGTTGGCGACGTGTGCACATGCTGTGCGCGCCCGCTCTTCTTCTCTGCCTAAAATGCCTATGCACGTTTGGGCGTTATCAGCCGTCTGATCTCTTGATCGAACGGCTTAAACCACCCTCGCCTGCGCCGCGTGCCCACATGCGATCGGACGTTTGCGCTGCACGTTTGATCGCACGTGGGCGCTATCGCTCGCTCTACGTCACTCGATGCGAATTGAATGGCCCATTCGCGTGCCCGTGAGCTCGCTTATTATGATTTGGCAGCCAGGTGGGATTCGAACGTGTGCCCATCGACTTGTGAAGGACGCTGGACCAACGCATTGCGGGGCCGACTTTTTCTTGTTTAGAGATTAGGCATGCGTGATATGCGACTA
This sequence comes from Thalassia testudinum, assembly GCA_037157565.1. NCBI lineage: Eukaryota > Viridiplantae > Streptophyta > Magnoliopsida > Alismatales > Hydrocharitaceae > Thalassia > Thalassia testudinum. The sequence goes on from JAZHRO010000014.1 coordinate 21,067,533, forward strand.
TTGGATGGAGATCCAACGACCTAGATCGTCCACGCCTTTTTCTTTAGATATTGAATGGAGAGGGGCGACCGGTGCTGGGCAGCTATGATGGTGCCACATGGCGCCATCTAGGCCGTCCATCTTCTGAGTGTTGTAGATGGTGCCACGGGTGTCGAATTGGACTGATTTTCACGCCGTTAGGCTGGGATCGTCGATCCGAACCCATCTGTGTGGTTGGATTTATCGTCTGAGGTGTGGATTAACACCATCTTGGCCCTTGCTCTTTAAGGTTCCTTGGTCTCTATCTGATGCTACAGATGTCCGATTAAGGTGATCTTGGAGTCGTTGAACTCCAATCGTCTCCCTGATCAGATCCGTACGGTTGGATCTTTGATTCGAGGCCTTGATAAAAGGTCGCCCTGTCCCTGACCATAAAAAGGAGACAATTACTATACAATTTATACAACTTGATCTAAATGCATGATTATGCATGTTATGCACTGTTTATAATGTATGATGCTAATGTGACACTAAGAACATGCATTAATAGACATTTTAGATTAATCAAATGCTAATGTGACTCCAGCGCACCCTGTGTTTTCAAGTTTGCACCGTGTACCCAACATGCACCATGGCATAGGTGTACTCCACCTCCACTCATTCCCTTTGCACCGACTACACGGTAACTGCGAGCGACCACAACACCACCACGCATAACCCCCTCCCCCCTTAACCATCCATCTTCTCCTTCCTCTTCTTTTTCTTCTTCAACCATGTGTAAACCCATAGCCACCTTCACCTTCTCCATTGAAACCCTCCATTGTGCACACCCTTCGCTGACCACCATGCCCCTCTTCATTCATCACCCACCACCCACGTGCACGCAGAAGGAGGGATACCCCCCCACCACTCCATGGCCTTGGCTTCTACCCACTTGGAGAAGTAATCCACTGCAACCAAGATGAAGCATTTTTGAGCCAACGCTGGCGGGAAAGGGCCAATGAAATCCATTCTCCATTTTGCAAAAGGGATGGGTGACATAATAGGTACCAATTTCCCAGGCGACAAGTGGTGCAGCGAAGCAAATCGCTGGCACTTATCACACTTGCGTTCAAACTCCTTACAATGTTGTTTCATTTGGGGCTAGAAGTACCCTGCCTGAAACAATCGGGCCAGGAGTGCCTTGTACCCTTCTCCTGTGCAAGGCAGCGCAACAAGGGGGTGGAATATCCTTGCTTGTACAATTGCTCCTCTATCAAGGTATACCTAAAGGCCTTTAGGAGAAATGCCTTAGGTCGCGGTTCCTTCTAGGGTTGCTCTCCAGTGTTCAAGTATTTAATGATAGCTGTCATCCAAGACGTGGATTGTTCTATTATGACCATTCTGGGAGTGAGTACCATTGGCTCTTTTAACATTTGGAGGCATATGTCCTCTTCCTATTCAAGCAGGATTGCTAATGCCAAGAGGGCTAGAGCGTTCACTAGGGGGTTGTTGGATCGAGGTACCCGACTAATCGAGACGGTCTTGAAATATGACAACTCCTCGTTGACCATGTCAGCATATAGAATCATATTTAGATCCTTAGCTTGGTATTTGCCGTTAACTTGGTTGGCAACCAACTGGGAGTCCGTATGACTCTCGAGCGATGAGACACCTTTTGACTTGGCCACCTGGATGTCGGCTAACATGGTCTCGCACTTCGCTACATTGTTGGAGGCAAGAAAGATAAGCCTGATGGCATACTTATGAGTAGTGCCATTTGGGGTGGTTAAGGCTATGCCTGCCTTAGACTCGACTGCCATGGAAGAGCCATCTATGTACAACCTCCAAGGCAGAGAGAGGGAAGCATCTGGGCCTATGAATTCCTCCATGAAATCTTCTAGAACTTGACCTTTGATTGATCTCCTTGGCTAATACTGACTGTTGAATTTTGCCAGCTCCAAGGCCCATTTTATTTACCATGCCGACCTTGTGGGTTTATGCAGCATCCGGTGCAAAGGGTAGTCAGATAAGACTACCATTGAATAGTCTTGGAAGTACGGGCGTAGCTTTCTGGTGGCAGTCACTAAGGCTAGCCTGAGTTTCTCGATCATAGTATACTTAGCTTCTGCACCTTGATAGGTCATGCTAATGAAGTATACTGGTCGTTGCCCTCCTCATTCACCTACTAGAATAACGCTGATGGCAGACATTGACATTGCCAGGTATAGGAACAAAGATTCCTTGGCCTTAGGAGCCATCAGAATGTGAGGACTTTTAAGATCTTCCTTTAGATCCTCTAAAGCCTTCTGGCAATGAGGAGCACAATGGACGGTGGTATAACTTTTGCCCTTTTTTATACACTCAAAGAAGGGGAGACATTTGTTGGAAGATCGAGACAAGAATTAACCTAAAGAGGCAATCTTGACGACTAGCGACTGGATCCCTTTAAGTGTGTTTGGCGGTTCAAGAGCCATGATCGCCTGAATATTGTTGGGGTTGGCTTCTATTCCCCAATTAAAAACTAGAAAGCTTAGGAATTTTCTTGCTGAAATGTCGAAGATGCATTTGTCTAGGTTCAAACGGAGGTGAGTGTCCCTTAAGACATGGAACACCTCCACCAAGTACTCTAGATGTTGCAGGAAATTTGATCCCTTCACCAACATATCATCAATATACACCTCAAATGATTTTCCTATTAAATTGGAAAAAATCATGTTTATAAGCCGCTGCTGGTAAGTTGCTCTAGCATTTTTCAGGCCAAAAGGCATGACTCTATACTGAAATAGACCTCTATTTGTTATAAAGGAGGTGTGAGGTCTATCTGTTGGAGCAAGGCTTATCTGGTGGTATCTGCTATAGGTGTCTAAGAAGGACATGTGGGACTGGCCACTGCATAAGTCCACCAGCGCATCGATCCTAGGTAAGGGGAATTTATTTTAGGGTAGGCTTCATTCAAGTTGGTGAAGTCGACACACATCTGCCACTTGCCGTTTGCCTTCTTCACATGACTACGTTGAATAACCATGCCAGGTACATGGACTTCTCAATGAATCTAGCCTCCAGGAGCTTTTTAACTTTTGCTTCAACTGCTTACCACTATCTAGCTGACTTGTGCCTGTAGGCTTATTTCACTGCCTGAGCATCCAACTCGACATTGAGGTGATGCTGTATTAAGGGTGGGTCTACTCCTGGAAAGTCATTGGCAGACCAAGCGAATACATCCGCATTGGCCCTTAACAAAAGTAGCAGCTCCTAGACTTCTAAGTGATCAAGGTTTGCCTCGACTTTGACGAGCTTAGTTGCATTGTTAGGATATAACTGAATAGCCAGGGCTGAAGAGCCTAGCTGAAGCTCTGACGTTGTCAGAGGATCAATCGGGTTCATTTCCTGCTGAATCGCTTGGACATGGCTTCTTTTCTTTCCCCATTTTCGTGGCTTTGGCAACCTTCGTTCCATGGATTGCTCTAACTCGATCTGAAGGAGTTCACGCCCAGCCGATTGATCCCCATGCACTATCCCCACTACTCGGGGAGATTGAAAGAGCATGAATTGGAAATAAGAGGCGGGGATCACCCAGAAGGCATGTGTCGTTGGGCGACCGATGATGCCGTTAAATGACGTCGTCAACTCGGCCACGATGAATGTGGCCATTCTATTTAGGTGCCTATCCCCATCATAAATAGATAGGGGTAAACATATCTCTCCTTTTGGCATCACTTTGTGATTTCCAAACCCCACAATTAGGTGAGTTGTTAGGGAAAGGTGTTCTTCTTTAAACCCCAGCCTTAGTAGTGTTTTCCAGAATAAAATGTCTATTGCATTGCCTTCATCCACCAAGAGCCTAGGCTGGTGTTGCCCCGCCAATAGGAGAGTCACCAGGAGTGGGTCCGTGTGCTCTGCCAAGTTTGGTAGTGTAGAGAACAACTTTAAGGCTGCTTGCTTGATAAAGCCTCTCTCTCCCCATTGAAGGGTGGGGAACACGCTATGAGGAATCTACCCGGGAGTAGTAGTTTGCTGGCTTGGGGCAGCGTTGACCCTAAACATGACCTCGATCTCCATGCTCATTGATTCTGGCGACAGGTGGTAATTATTTTGGGGTAGTGCTGCCATCACTGCCAGGACCTGATTGTGATATTCCGTAGAGGGAGCCATGAAGACACCACTTGCTCAATTTGATGGGCTTCAGACTCCTTCGGCTCTTGGTCTACCATGAAGACCATATTGACCCCCCGAAGCTGATGAAGCTTCTTCTTATGGAACTCCTCTGGACCCTCCATAGGTCTCTTGCCCTTATCTTATACTTCATTCTACTTAACTAAATGGGCTAAGTTTCCATGCCAAATCTGGGACTCAATTTGGTTATGCAGATCCCAACAGTCTTCTGTAGCGTGTCCTCGGGCTCGATGATACTTGCAGTAGGCCTCGGTGTCAGCCTTCTTCTTGAGAGGCTTTGGCAGGGGTAGAAGATCCTTGTCGGTGGACCATACCTCTGCTAACACATCTGCCTAATTCATGGCCATGGGAGTGTATTCTTCAAATACCTCCCACCTAGGCTGTTGGGGCCCATTATTTTGACCTTTGTTGGGTCTTTCGCTCCTCTGATCTTGGAAGTTTGCTTTTCATTTGTTGAAGTGACCGCCTCCACGGATAGATATAGGAGCTGGTTCCCTCGAGACTCTCTTTTCCTTCGTGGAATCGAAATCATCTTTGCATCCATCCACTAGCTGGCTACGGGAGTAGAACGAGTCATCTTTCCCTGCAAACCTCATAGCCCTACCCCATAATTTCGTCATATCACTAGGCAGAAAATCGTCAATATTGTACCAGAACCTTTGAGTTAGGAGGCATGACTTGAAGTATTGGATGGTGATGGCATCGTGGGACCTTTTGCACTTGAAGTACGGAGCCTTAAACCGGTCCATATATGACCAAAAAGACTCATTTTTATACTACTGGATCTTTGACAGCCTTTTTGGGTTGTCCCTAACCCGCTTTCGTCTTGTGAAGTATTGGCATAATTTATTTGCTAGTTCTTGGAAGCAGATAATCTATTTTGCCAGTAGCTTGTTGAACCATTATGAGCCATGCCAGAGAGATATGACGAGAATACTCCATAGAACACCCCGTTAGGACAGTCGTGAATGAGCATCATCTAGCAGTAGCTCCCTACAGAGCTGTTGGGGTCCGCCGTTCGGTGATATTGGGCCATGACGGGCTGCTTGAATTTCTCTGGCAGAGGTAATGTCATTACCTCCTCCGTGAAGGGTTAGGTAGTAGCATATGCCTCTCATCTCCCAGGTGATCTGATTGATGATCTCGGGTAGTGAGCCCCCTCTGCTGGTCACCATGGGGTGAGCCCCGGATTTCTCCCCTGACGAAGGCAGACGGGGAGCTTTAGGTGGGCTAGGAGGAACTTCCCCTTTCTGGCTACTAAGCTCGCATTTTAGCTTCTCAAGCTATTTGCGCAGGCGGGCATTCTCCTCTTCTACCATATGACACCACTTCAGTTGGTCGTTGGTAGGACTGGAGTTTTGGGGATCCTCCTACTGAATCTTGCGGTTTTCCTTGATTAGCTTGATTTCAAGGAGTTGATCCACAATCAACTGATGCTCAACCTTCAGAGCCACCAACCTGACTTTCTACTCCTCTTCTCTCGCTTGCATCTCGAGGAGAGAGTCTCACTGAGGATTCTCAGGACGAGAAGGCTCAAGTTGCAAGCTGGGTTGTGTGGGATTCTCCCTGCTATGTCCGACGTGTAGATGGAGTTCCTTAGACACCGAAACACTGGACTCTGCCGGGGCAGCCTTCTCGAGGTTAGCACAAGAGGAATTTCAAGTTGTGGGAGCCATTACTTTGATTCAGATTAAGGAAACGATATCAAATGATAGTTATTCCCCATAGATGGTGCCAATTGATCGAGGCCTTGATTGACAGGGGACTCGAATCAACAAATATCACAAGAAATCACAAAGATAGAGGCATAAGAAATTGGTGACCCAATTCCACCCAAAGGGGTGTACGTCTGGGGGGAGGGTGATGCTCCCAAGATTTTACAATGGTGGTTGGTAATAAAATCACTTCATGTTCCCTCTCTAAGAAAATGCATGCAGCCCTTCCTCAAGGCTTCTCTTCTCTATTTATAATACAAAAAATATTGCAACGACTTTTCATTTCATAACAGTCTTTGCGGATTTCTCAGCTTGTCCGTTACTTGGCTATAAATAGCCTTTACAATGCAAACCGTTAGAGCTAACATGGATGTTGTTGCTGCCTCTTCAACTCCGATCAACTGAATCCTCTGATGGGTCGGGTCCGCCCGGATCTGCTTGGCTTTTGGACAGTTAGGTAGTCGGATTCACTAAGCCATTAGAGAAATGGATCTGTTGGGCTTTGTGTAAAGTTTTAATTCTGAGGGTAATTTTTGCCCCTCATCAAGCAGCAAATTCTAGCAATGGAAAAATCTACTTTTCATCATGTTACTTGCATTTCAACCTTTGTATAAAGGATAAAAACGACGGTTATAAGAACCGTCACATATTCTTCTGTATATACAACAATTTTACAATGTAATCGCCACATATACCCTAATGCGACACACCCTTTCGCGACGGCAATATACAATGGTTTTGAATGTTTGAAAGACGATTTTGAACCATCGTGGAAAGTGGTCATTCCTGTAGTATCTTGTGATGTCATGAATTTAATTAGATTTTATAGGACCTGAAATTCGAGTGATTGGCTACATCTGCTTCTTTGAAATGTAGCAAAAAAGGGTGGTGAGGTTAATCTCATGTTTTCTTAAGTTACATTCCTTTTGGTTGGCAAATCATTCTTTTATTATCATTTTGCAATACAATGAATCTCAAGGATCATTGCATATAGGTTGATTTTCGTTAGCATTCTAATCCAAGTGATTTGATGTTGAAACAAGTGCATAGGCAAAGAGAGTATGGTTTTCCCTTCTTTTGTCTCATTATGATAGTATGATAAAATGGACTAGGTTACATGGTTGCAAGTAACCTATCCATGTTGACTGTCCAAATCTTGAAATGATATATAGTAAACCATATTTAGTGACACTTCAATTTTGTTTTCCCCATGTCTTTCTTCTAAAGTGATTGTATTTTGTGCCATGAATTGGTTGGGTGGTTGTTTTGATGTCAAAATCCCAAAGATGTAAAAAATAGAAGTTGTTGAGGTTGTCTCTCTCTCGTTTTTCCAGCTTTACTCCACCCATTTCTATTCGACACTTTTATCAAAATCATGTTTTTTTGATTGCTTGTTGGTTTCCCATCTATAGTTTTTGTAAGCCTTTGAAAAAAATGTTGTACCTTTGTATCCTTGAACCACAGTTAATGGTTGTTACCCGAACATTTAAGTGCTTTGTTGATTTAATGTCCATTTGACAACTTCGAATATGATATTTCTCAGTGTCCTTCACAATAGGTGGAATGTGATTGAGTTCATGCGTGTTTTAGGTATCATGCTATTTAGAGTAAGGAGAATGTAATGGTTTTAAGTTTTATGTTTTTCTTTAGCATCAAAGCATTAAAATGTTGTTAAAATGTTAATCCATTTGTACATATACTTCTATTAATGTTGAAAGTTGTTTCAATATTAATATAAATTGATGCTTAGTGGTAATGATTATAGTGATCATTTTCCTCTCTTTTTTTTAGAGGGCAATGTCTTTTTCTCATGTGGTCTCCTTCTAAGGATGTGGTGATGGGATTTTCTTCTCTCGTCGAATAAGCAATCTTTCTTCACAAAACATGTTATACATGTGCTTTTATTTTTCTTTTATTCACAAGGAAAAATTTTGATGTAATCGACTTTTTTATGTAAATTATGTCTACTGTAGTACCTATAGGTTAAGAGTAGTTAGTTATTCCAAAATTTTGACAAATTTTAGGTGGTTGGATTGCTTTTGGTTTTTCTATCATAGAAATGAAGTAAACTTTTAGTCCCCTCATACATTTTGCAATGAAACTTGTCCATAATTTTTCAAGTGTATTTTCTATAAGGTTTCCTTTATAAGATTTTAATTTGTGAGAAATATTTTGGTGGATATTGTAAAACAAAATTTCATGTTATAGGTAATCAAAACAAAATACAAGTATGGTGCATTATAAGTATTTTATAGGTTGATTAATAAATATTTATATTCATCATATATTGCAACAAATTAATCGTTAGCATATTATTTACAAGGCAAAGAAGAAAATCTTTGTTAAAAGAAAGTAAGATAATGAAAACATTCGTTACTAAATTTAAATATGTGACGATTTTAGCAATAATTTTATTTGTTGCTTGAATTTGCCAACGAATATATTGTTCACTGTAGATTTAACAATGGCTCATATAGCAATGAATATGATGATAAATAAATTAGTCGTTGGTAGTTCATATAACAACGATTTATTTGTTGTTGTCTTCATAAAATATTCGTCATCTTTGACCCTTTTTGCTGTAGTAATTGGATCCTAAGCATGGCTAGATTGTTCATTAGTCTATATTTTATTTGAATATTTAAATAGTATTGCTATATATCATATCAAACCATACGAAATAATGATATATGCTTGCTTATGCTTATAAGCTTCATTGATTTGTCTAGTACAATTGTTCATCCACACAAATATTTGAATTAATAAGTTATCCAATGATTTTTTCCTTGAATGATCAAGCTTATATATTTTTCTTAAATAAAGAATACATTTACACAAAGGTGGACATTATGTTTTAAGTAAATTTTGTATGCTTGTGTAAACTTTGTTGTATTTAAGAATCATGCTATTTTCAATGATTTATCATAAATGATTATAATTAGATATGATTCGAGGAAATGGAATTTATGAATGTGATTTGACATGTGGTTTCATTATTTTGTGATTTGTTATTTATAATCCAAATGTATGGGCTTGATCTAATCTCAATCTCCCCTGTGTGGATCTGTTGCGTATGGTTTGCAATCCAGCTATGTATGTTTGATCTCTGATTGATAATTCATAATATACAATCTACAACCACGATTCACAATCCAAATACTCCGCTCTTGAGTTAGTATTAATAGTCCATAATTTATGATTATTGGTTGTGATTCACAAATGATTTCATCTTTTAAATCTATGCCCCATAGTCAAGATGTATGATCTGTGGCCTACTTCACTAGTCCATAGCTTGAGTTCACTTATACAACGTAGCCTCGTTAAGTGGTTCATTCTTGATTCATAATTTGGGTTCTACAGTGCAATTTGTGAATTAGACTTATGGGTAGGTTAGTGTTGATAGTCAATGATCTCTATTCTATGGCTTATGGTTCTTAGCTTTCCTTAGATTTACATTTGAGGATATATTGATTTTATTGAAAGATGATTTCATGATATTACATGGTATTTACATTCATTTAGTTGAAATGGACTAATTAACAAGTGAAAATAATTAATTGACGCAACTTATTGTGAAGGAATAGCTATTGTTATCATTTAGTCCAAGAGAGACCTATACCTAGCTAGGATATCATAGGTAACTCTGCTTATGGCCGCTTACAGATGAATTAAATCTACAGTACTCTAAATCAATTACCACTAAGCAGATGGTTGACTTAATATTGTTGATGTATTGTATTGGGGTGATGGTACAGGAAATAAGGGTTCTGGCGATGGTTGTAAGTTGTCGCTTAAACCCTAAAAATCGTTGCCATTTATTGTTGCCATATGTTGTGTCATTGTTGATTTTCAGCGACGGTTTGAATGTAGACAGCATCGCCATTTAATCGAATTTGTGCATCTCAGTTAGTGGTGTTTAGCAATGGTTTTGTCATAACTGTCGTTACGTAGTAACGACAATAATTATAGAAATCGTTGCCATCAATAGAAATTGCATGCACACATTTAGAATGATGCAAAAGTACTAACTTATGGCGACAGTTTATTAACCGTTGGTATTCATTATTTGCTAATTTCGTAGGAGAGAATTTGAATGGTGTGGAATATTATTTGTTGGCAACGATTATTTTGTGTTCAGCGACGGTTTGATAATCGTTGCTAAAAACCAAGGCTGTTGCCAATTTTCAGAAAATGCATGGCAAGGAATTCAGGACTTTGGCAACGGTTGTTCATTTTTAGAGAATTAAACGGTTGTATTATTGAATTAGCGACAGTTATAATGTGAATGGTCGCTAAATGAGAGAATATATTTTTTAAAAATTTAGAATTACGTTAAACGTAGAATGAATAAAATATACTTGTAAAACTGAAATAAACTACACATAAGAATGTACAAAAAACACAATAAACATGTAAGAAATATATATTTCAAAACAACTATGTTTACAAATTACAAAATATACATGAAATTTCAAGAAAATACACTATGCTATGGTACCTATGCTATCGACTCCTGATCCACCTATATGGTCATCGTTGTCATCCGTACGTCATGGGAGGAGAAATGTCGAATGCTCGGGTTTGCTCCCTCGCAGATTTGACATCAGGTCGCTCCACTACTTGCCCTGCTACTCTAATAACTTGTCCTGATGCTCCATTCTATGAGTGGTCTCCTATAACATGGAGGTCACGTCCTCAAGCCTCTTCTCCCTTTGCTGCTCACGACGATCTCTCTCCTCTTCTTGACGTTCCATCATCTCTATCTTCTTATGTAGGTGCTCCACTTGGGATGTCAACAACGATGATCTTTTCTTCCCATAATAATAAGAGATGGTTGTACTCCTTCCCTCACTATGAACAAAACCTCCGTGCTCTAAAGGGATCACAGTCTTGAATGCCTCCTCTGGTGTCATAGTAGGCAGCGGAACAGTCGTAGAGTTCTCGTCTGTGACCTCAAGAGGATGGATCAAGTCCATTATGCAACACTACACAAATAATTATAATTAATTTATATCTGTTTATAGGAAATTAGTGTTAAAATTCTAAGGCATAGTAAATTTTATAACTTACATGTGCCTGCTGGTATGTCTCATGAATCCATGCACGGGAGCCCACGAGTGCTTCTTTGCTATGAGTCTGCTCATAAACTCCCACTCGATCTAGCTCAGCACCCTTGTGTGCATTCGACTGAAATTTTATACAATTTATCAGCTTCTCGTAATAAGTAATGTATGTATAAATTAATACTTAATGATTAACAATACTTGTATATCGAACTTTCAATGAATCAATAGTCATTCAACCTAAGCAATGGGTCTGTGGAGGAGCTTGGGCCTTGTTGGCCTTGTTCTTCTTGGATTGCTCCTGTATGAAGGAATTTTTTAGTAGTAAATAATTGTATTTATTTGTTATAAATTATAAATATTAATCGTATAAATATTAATTTACCTCAATAGTTGGATCCCTAATGATCGCAACACTCCCTCCAGATGTTAGGCGCAATCAAAGGAGGCACATTCCTTAATGCCTCCTCATGCGCCTTATTATTATAAAACTGAAATATGTATTAAAATTATTAGCACATATTCATAAAAATAAGTTTTGAATTCCTCATTATAACAAATAAAGAAATTTCTTAGCTTACTCTTCATCCCCTTTGTTCATCCACGATGTATCTTACTCGAATGTTGGAGGATATACTTGGAGACATTTGGATCGGTGGCCTAATCAAAATACCCTATATTCAATAGTAATATTTATAAATGTTATATAAATCAATTATAATTAATGTATATTAAAAATTATTTACTTTCAAAATTTACCTCCAACTCTCGAATAATGGCCGCCTTCAACTCCTTTGCGACCCTCCTCCAATCAAAGCAGTAAAGTGGAGCTAAGCTAAGCTAGCTTAGCTAGTAGTAGAGTAGAGGAGTAGGCATCTAGAGCTAGGGTTTGAGGAGAAGAGATGAAGAAGAGAAGTCTGGAGCTAAACTGGAGCTGGCAGCTGCTGAAGAAGATGGCATGGAGCTACTCTAGATGGCTTAGCTTGCTAGTTCTTTGCTAGCTGCTAAGCCAAGCTAAATCAAGTTGGCTTCTACTGAAATATGCTGAGGTAAGCTGGGTCTGATATTCCTAGGAAGGACCTAGCTAGTTGGAGTAGCTAAGGTAGCTTAGCTCACTGAGTCCCCAGGATCTGGACTTGAGTTTCCTGAGCTAAGATGAAGTCATCTTCAGCTGGCTGGAGTTGAGTCAAGCTGGATGTAGCTAGTCCTAAGCTGAGGTGAACTCCAGTCAACTTAGTTGAGCTAGCTAGAGCTCCCAGTGAACTGATGGGAGCTGAGATGAGCTAGTCTCAACTAAGTTGAGCTGGATCTGAGTTGACTTGAGCTAAGGTGAGCTAAGATGAACTCTCTCGAGTTTCCATTCAGTTGAGATGAGTTGAATGGAGCTAACCCTAGTTCAAGTGAGCTGGAATCCAGTTATGGTGAGCTGGATCAAACTGAGTTCTAGCTGGTTTGAGCTTCTTCTTCACCAATTGCCTTCCCGAGTGCTAGGGTTCTTGAGATCTGATTATCTGTATATCCCTAACACTCACAAAAACACATCAAAAGGACAACAAAAATGTGTGATGCTTGCCTAACCTAGTTTATGCTTAATGCAACCCAAAAACCCATTTGCGGAGTTAAAATCCTAAGAGCTAGGTTTGTTTTAATGCATAAGAATGATGATAAACTGGCATTTATCAAAGAGTTCGGGGATAGGGAAAGAAGAGGATTTCTAGCCTTGTACCTAACTAAGGAAGAGCGGATTCTTGTCCTGGGTCCTTTTATAGGCCTAAGAGAGGAGTTCCAAGCTTGGAAAGAAGCTTTCAAGCTTCAAGAGTTTTGCACACATAGGATACCCACATCTTCCATGCATTTACATGTGATATTGGGAAGGAATCATGATCCATGGTTGGGTTCATTTGGAAGGGAATTCCTCAAGGAATCTCCCTTTCAATTTTAGAAGTGTATGATTGAGAATCGAGCGAGAAATCATCGCTTGAATCTTGATGGAGCTTAATGTGTTCACACCAATGGTGGAAGGGACCCATTTGCAATGAATGATGAGAAAGTTAGCTACTTGATTGCAAGGATTTCAAAAGCTAGGGGCGTATGTGAGAGAGAAAGAGTCTAATGGACTAAAATGCAAACTAGGTCAAGATGGACTCCGATTGGGCCCAAATTTTGGTACAGACCAAATTTGGATACAAGGAATTTGATGGTGAAGTTGAATTTCAATTTTGACCAAGTTTTACTGGGCAATTTATTCAAAAACCCGAATTAGGGCAAATTTGTGTCTATGACTCTATTTAAGGTCAAAATGGGTTCCAAAGGTCAAATCAAGGATACCAAACCTCATGGAATATTTCTCTATGAATTTTAGAAGGTTAAGATAGATTTTATCCTAACTAGAACCTCAATTATTTAAGTGGATCTGAAATTAGGGTTTTGAGTGCTATGTTTGTTCTTGAAATGAGCGAAACCCTGTTTCTATCTGCATGGACCCTCTTATTAGACTTTAATGCTTGTTATATCTTTATTTTTCCCCTAGCAAACCCCTTGATTATTTTGTTTTCATGATATGCTGTTAAAATTACAAAATTAACCCTGTTTTAGTATATTCCTCTCAGAATGGATGTTCAGTGAGTTATGCCTCTCAAGTGATTATGTAGGAGCATTTGTCAATTGATTCTGGTTAATTAAAGCTAGTTATGGCTCATGATGATGTGTTTATAGGATAATTCATCGTTGTTAAGATATGCATTGTAGTACAGGACAAATGCACTCAAAGAAATAAAATTTATAACTCGAATTGAAGTCTGAAGTCAAACATAGGGAACAAGTAGGAATTCACAACACTAATCTTTATTGAATATAAATGAGCACAATAAACAGAGCAAAATACAAGATATTCTATGAATGATATAGGCAAAAATATACTTAATGAGAACCAACATATGATGGAGCAAAAAGAATAAGAGAAAATATAATGGTGATTTAAATCACCACTTAACTCCTTTATTTAAGCATGTATCAAATATTCCAATTAAACCAAATAGATGAACAGTAGCTTGAATTCTACAGTGCCTCAGACAGGCTTAGCAATCAGATGTCTTAACAGAAGGCAAGCACAAGCCTTCTCTTCTTCTTCAGAACCTCTTCTCCTTCCTCAAGTTCTTTTTCTTGCGGCTAAGTGTCACACAAGGACACTCTTCAAAGAGCAAAACCCCCCTTCCCTGCTCTCCCTCTCTCTCTTCCTTCCTCCTCTTTTGAACTCAGGCTTATCGGGTTATTGGGCATGTGCACCCGGGTCGAGTTGAGTATGCGTGGGTGAAGGGCACCTCACCCCCGTGTCTCGAGGCAATAAGGCAAGAGCAGAAAAATAATATATGCATGCGCAGCTACTCTTCTTTTTACGATGTAGGACTATATGTCCCACATCCTTCTCATGCAACTACAGCTAAGGTCTTCGAGCAATTGTTGAGCTGCAGCAATTGAGGACCTGGGAAAGATCCCGGGATGCATTCGTGTGACCTGGAGGTAGCAGCTATGAAGAACATGGACGGAAGTGCGCGAATGGTGTCGGAGAAGATGGTGGTGGCAGCGACTGTCCGGTGAAGACCTGAAAGAGGAAATACAGGCTAAAAGCCCTAGTTAAAATGCTCAGGAGGTTCACAAGGATGTAGCGAGGGTGTGGGTGGCGGTGGCGTGCCATGAGAAGGTGTGAGGTGGCCGGATGGAGGCGAGAAGGTGGTGCGGATGAGGTTGTGTCGGGTGGAGCGCTTGAGCGGATGAATCATGAAATTTGTTAAGGGGTTTTGTGCTGGGATGAGTGGCAATGCTTGTGGAGGTGATAGCGTAGCGAATAGAGGTGTGTAGTGTGCTCGCGGCTTCGTTGGAGCTTAGTCGGAGGTGAAGACGAAGGTGGATGACAGTGGCGTCGAGGGGATATTTTTAGACTTTGAGTGAGGGAAAGTAACCTAAGGATCTAACTAAACCTAACTACCTACTCTAGGGGAACGAAGGAGGTAGAATTGGCATCAGTTGCGGCTCACCGACGCCATGGAAGGTGAATACTCCAGGGAGGGAGACGACGAGGAATAAGGGGCTAGGGCGCCTTTGAGTTGACCGTCGAGAGGCGGAGGAAGTCAAGGAGGAAGGAGACACCCCAATTTGGCCATTGGGAGGCCGTAGGATGGCGGAGGAGGAGGCTCGCCAGAGCTAGGGTAGAGGTGGCCGAAGATAGGGAAAAGGGAAGATTTTTGAGGCCAAAATTAGCTAAGGAGTGTGGCCTTGCATTGGGCATGCTTTTATAGAGCATAGGATGGAGTTCCAAGCTTGGAAACAAGCTTGTAAACTCCGAGCTTCTTGCGCATGTCGGATACCCACATCTCCCATGCGTTTGCATGGGAGATTCGGAAAAAATTGGAGATCAAGGTCGAGTTTGATTGAAAGAGAATTCGTCAAGGAATTTCTGGTTCAAATCTAAGACTGATTAATTGAGAATCGAGTGAGAAATCCTCACTCGAAACTTGACGATGAACGTTTGACCTTCCAAAAATGGTGCAAGGACCTTTTTGCAAAGAACTATGATAAAGTTAGGAACCTGATTGCAATTAATTCGAAAGTTAAGGCATATGTGTAAGAGAAAAGAGTCAAACAGGATTGAAATGTAAACTAGGTCAAGGTGATCTCTAATTGGGACCAAATTTTAGTACAAACCTAATTTGGACCCAAGGAATCTGATGGTGAAGTTGGATATAGGTTTTATCAAGTTTGACTGGGTAAATTGCGTAGAAACCTAAATTAGGGCAACTATCTGTTTGAGACTTTATTGTACGTCAAATTGGGCTGCAATGGTCAAATCAAAGATACCAAATCTTATAGAATATTTTTCTATAATTTATAGAAGGTTTAAGTGAATGTTATCATGACCAGAACCTCAGTTAATTAAGCAGGTCTGTTTTTAGGGTTTCAAATATCTTTTAATTCTCGTAATGCGTGAAAACCCATTTCTGTCTGCACAGACCCTCTTGTTAGACTTTAATGCATATTTGACCTTTAATAAACCCTTGAGAAAACCCACGGTTGTTCTGCATTCATGACATGATGGTAAAATTATAGTTTTAACCCTGGTTTCATGTTAAACTCTCAAAAAGGATGTGTAGTGAATTACGATCCTCGTGTGCCTTAAACATAAATGTGCCTCAAAGGGCGACTTGGCACAATGGTCTCACACCCATGGGCGAGATAGAGGTCTTAAGTTCGAGTCCTACGTGCCTCAAATTGATTGAGCAGGCAAAATTTTCCCATTGGATGGAGATCGGGCAACAATGAACGGGGCGACGTGGTAGCTTGGATGAGCGCAGACGTGCATGCGCTTGATGACGCACCAATGCACGCCTGATCGTACACGCGAGCGCACAATGAAATGTGGGTGCACATGCATCCTAAGCCATCCAATCTCGCGATCGGATGGTTGAAGTTGTTTGAATGTGAGAGAAGCGTTGAAGCAAAGGAAGAGGAAGAGGTGGGGGCATGCGTGTATCTACACCCACGTTCAGCCTATAGTGACGTTTATATCCATCACTAAAGGCTGATGCACTTAATCTTCTAAGCCTTAAAAGACATTTTTGCCCCCAACCTCTACAACTATAAAAAAGCCCTACGACCTCCACATTCTTCTCATCCCTTCCTTCATCTCTCTCCCTCTCCAAAGCTCTAAAGAAGCTTGTCACAAACTCGGGAGGCTCCTCTAGAGTAAAAATCAAAATTTTATCCTCTTCTCACCCCATTCGTGGAGCACCTGTGATCGTCTTCTCGCCCCCGTTCCGGAAGTGGATCCTGAGACGACAATGCCATGTCTCACCCCCGGTTCTTCCCAATCCATTCTCCGTCCTCTATCTTTGCTCTCCTTCTTCCAGGAGACATCCGCCCAGCTCGTCCTCCAAGCAGCCGTTGAGGAGGATAACTTCTCTCCCCCTTCTCTTTATCGCTTTCCAGATTAGATTTCCTACTTTCTAGTTGTAGTTGTAATAACATTATTTTGATTATAAAAGTTATTGCTCTCTCTATCTCTCTCTCTCTCTAATTGTAGTGTTTATATTGCAAATAGAATAAAATCATTGTGATTTATCTCATCTTTAAACAAAAATTACAAAAAAAAATATAATTGCAGATTTCGAATCAACATAGCCTCCCTTTGTTCGACCTAGGACTCCTTTTGAGTTTTAGTAAAAATTATTTAATTATTCAGATTTTTTCGCAAATTACACTACGACGATGGGTTTTCAAAACTCAAATCTTTTTGCAATGAATTTTTGATACAACATTTTGGCATCCTAAGCTATTCGATCTCACACACCCATGTGTGAGATCAGGCATGCATCAGCGCATCATCAAGCACGTGCACGTTTGCACTCATCCAAGCCGCCATGTCGCCTTATTCACTGCTGCTTGATCTCCATCCAATGGGCGAATTTCCCCTGCTCAATCAATTTGAGACGCGCAAGACTCGAACCCACAACCTCTGTCTTGCCCATGGGAGCAAGACCATTGTGCCAAGCTACCCTTTGAGGTGCGTTTACATCTAAGGTGCACACATTCATGGCCATTGGATCTTGATCCAACGGCCTAGATCTGATGGCCAGCTGAGGAGAGAGAGGGCAGCGGCCAACATTGGGTGGTTTGGGTGACTAAGATGGTGCCACGTGGTGCCATCTTGGCCATCCATCTTCTCTGACTCGTAGATGGTGGCACGGATGTCTGATTGGATCGATTTTCATGCCCTTGGGCTGCGATCGTCGATCCGAACCCATCCATGTGGTCAGATTTGTCATCTGAAGTACGAATTTACACCACATGGCTCCTTGATCTTAGATCTTTCTCTGACTGCATCTGATTCTACGGAAGTTCAATCGAGACGATCTTAGAGTCGTTAAACTCAGATCGTCGCTCTGATAGATCCGTACAATTGGATCTTCAATCCAAGGCCTCGATTAAATTTTGCCCTGTCCCTGGACACCAAAAAGAGCAAATTACTATACAATTTGTACAATTTGGCTAAATGCCTGATGATGCATGTTATGTAATATTTACAATGCATGATGCTTCTACGACACTAAGTGATGAGAACCTCATCATGAGCCATAACTAGCTCATTTTGACCCAATACAAAGGATAAAAGCTCCTACATAACTCAAGGAAAGGCTTAACTAGGAGAATTCTGAGTTTAAGGAGAAAACAAGTCATAAGGGGTAAAAATGCAATTTTACCAGTATAATCTGCATACAGGGTAAGTCAGGGTCCAAACACAGGTCAAGCAAATCGAATAAGAAGGAAAGTGGGATGATCTGACAAGGGCTACAGCAATTCCAAGGAACTAAATGATAATCTGTAACCTTAAAACAAACCCACTTCAATTCATGAGGTTCGAGGCAAAGTAAAAATAGAATAAACCCTCTAAAATTCATAGAAAAATAATCTCTAGGGTTTAGAACCTTCAATTTGGCCTTCAGATCCCATTTTGACCTACATTGAGAACCATGCCCAATTAATAACTTAATTTGGGTTTTTGCATAAATTGACCGGTCAAACAAGGTTTAATCTAGAAATAAAATTCACCATCAAATTCCTTAGGTCCTAATTAGTCATGTATAAAAACTTGAGCCTAAGAAGAAACCTTCTTGACCAACTTTGCACTTTGGTCCTCATATATTTACTTTTTGGCCCTCAACTTTTGAACCCTCACATTTCTGCCCCTAACTCTCCTTCGTTCTTTGCATTCAGGTCCCTCCTGCCAAAACCTGCCAGCACCATGCTCCGGCGACCTTGCGCGGAGCATGGCGCCGCGCAGGGTGAGGGGGAGGGGCTGGCAAGTCAACTGGGGGTGCCCTGCGTCGTCAGCCGTCGCAGGAACACCCCCCTGGTCGCTGCAACCCACCATACCGGCCGTGCGAACGCACGGACGGTATGGGTTTCCATCTCCGGCGTCCTCCAGCGAGGGAGACACGTCGTCTCCCTCCGCCCTCCTCTCTGATTCCGCCTCTATAAATACCCCCGTCGCTCCGCCGTTCGAGGGAGCTCGGTCCTGACGGAGAAAGACCCCCACTTCCTCTCTTCCCTCTCCGACAGGAAGCCCTCCAGCTCCGGCGGCCTCCCCTCTTCCTCCTCGTCGCTCTGCCGCACTACCAGCTGCAGGGTTGCTCTCCCTCGCTCTTCCCGCGCCACGCCGCACCCAGCTGGCGCCTCTCCGGCCCTCTGCTCGCCGCCGCCCCTTCCCCCGGGCATCTTCTTCTCCGGCGACAGTCGATACGACTGTCGCCCGCTCCGGCCCCTCCTCCTCCTGCTAAGTAGGTAGAACTCCTCCTCTTCCTCCCCTCTTCCTTTTCCTCATTTTACATCTTTACTGTTACCTCGATTCCGACCAATCACCCTCACCTTCTCCGCCTCCGGCCATCCTCCGGCGAGCCGCTCCCATCACTCCAGCAACCCACACGACTCGCCGACCACCGCAGAACCTCCGCCTCCTCACCCTGATCAACCTCCGCCCTTCCACTTCCCCCACATCACCCTCTGCAACTCCACCGAACAAACCCATCTTCCGACCCACAGTCCGACCTAGGGCAGCTCTTGGGCTCCGCCCCGCCGCCTGCACACCCCCCGACCACCTTCGCCGTGCCACGGCGAAGGTCCTCCGCGTTTCTGATTAGGCCGAGAGGCCATTTTTCTGTGAGCAGGTACCTACGCTCGTCGCCGCCATTGTTGAAGCGAAGCAGCTTCTTCACCTGCTGCCCCAAGTGCGAAGCGCCCAGGTCACCGTCCCAGGCTGTGCGGGGGCACTTCGGCAAAGCGTTAGGCTGCAGTTGAGTCGAAGCTCTCGCGCGAAGCCCCCGCGCTTCGCCTCGACTGCCGCTGCTTCCTCCGCGCAGGCACCCAAATTGGGGTGGGACATTTATTCCCACCTCGTAACCTTTCAGAGGAGAGCGCCCGCATAAAGGCAAAAAGCGCCTTATGCTCGTTGCCTCCTGAGCACGGGGTGAGGTCCCTCTCACTCGCTCGCTCGACCCGGTCTCGTCCGCACTCATGCCTCGTGGACCTGGCCCGACCCGACTTAGACTGACCTGCACTCCTCGCCCACCACTCACGCCGGTGGGCCTGGACCCGGGCGCGACCCGTACCCGGCAACCCGGCAGCTCTGGGAGAGCTTTCCTAAGAGCGGCTTCTGTGAGAGAGAGACGCGGGGGAGGGTAGAGATAGGTTTTGCCCCTCTAATCAAGCGGTGCAAGTTTGCAGGCACAGGTGAAGAAGAAGAACCAGAGAAGAAGACTGACGGAAGAAGAGCAGCCAGGACTGCTCGAAGCAAAGAGGAAAAGGCGAAGAAGAAGAAGACGAGCGAGGCAGAGAAGAAGGACGACAAAAGCTGAAGGAAGGAGCACCGAGCGGCATTGTAGCAGCGGCGGTTTAAGTCGTCTGATTGGAAAATCAGACGACGCTCTGAAGGCAGAAAAGAGGAAGAAGAACAGGACAAGGACCGCTCTGCAGAAAAAGAAAGAGACAAAGCAGAAACAAGAGCTGAAAGACGAAGAAGAACATCACCCACTGCTGCAGATAAAGAAGACAGAAAGAAGAGGAAGACCACAAGGAGATAAAGGAACCAAAAGCCAAAGAGAAGAGAAAAGAAAGAAGAAGACAGACGAGAAAGAAGAAGCCAACAAATTTTCATCTCTCTCTATCTATCTATATTTTTGTAAAAGAAACTTTGTACCCCTAGAATACAACTTGCTCCTTGAGTTCGACCTCGGGAACTCTTTTATTTTCCGAGTAAAAAATTATATATTTGAAATGATGGCAATAACTGGCTATACTACAACGACATAACAACAAAACCCGGTTATCTCTTCACGCCATCGAAATCAATTTTGGCGCCGTTGCCGGGGAGCAACGGCTATTCTAGAGGTAAACATTCCTGTTTCTTTTTAATTTCTGATAATCTCCTCTCTTTTGTGCAGCTACAGGAAATCAAGAAGACAAGCAACCGCACAACAACCACTCCGAGGACAGGTAAATTTTTCCTCTCGCTATTAACCCCTAAACTCTAAAGAGGAAGAAAAGAAAAGAACAAGCAATATAGGGCTAACCTGTCTTCCATACTTAGTAACCATAAAGAGTTGCATGTTTTCAACTCATTAGTCCTGCACACTATTAAGGGTATTTAAGGGCTAACACATTCTTTCTTGAGCCCTAATTACCCAACAAAGAACTAACTGGACCAAGTAGAGCCAACATAAGATTCAACATTGGGGTTTTAGAGACACACTACTTAAATCAAGAATGGAGAAAATCCAAAAGAAGTGTGCCTAAACCATTGATTGAAAATACCTATTCAAAGAAAACCTAAAACAATTGGCTCTCTAAACACTTGAACCCTAAAAGACAAGACCTAAAAGCTCTCAAAGAAAACAAGAGGTAAAGTTGACCCCTTGGGTCAACCAACCTTAAATTAGGTCACTCTTTGCACTTAAAAGACTAAAGTTCAAGTGAAACCTTAAGCACCCTGATCTTAAAATTGGTAGACTTAAGAGGTCAAGATCCCCATTCTGGTCTACCTGGAACCGCAGTGAAAAGAGAGGTCGGGTGGGGGAAACCCTGTAACCCGTGGGGACGCTCTACCGTGTAGGGGTCTTCGCGGGACTCTCCCTCTCTGGCTGCCCAGGTAATTCTCAGGTGGACGATCTTTCTGATCAAGGGGTCCATCTGCCCCGCACCTCTATAGTCACCCAACACATTTTTGGGTGTCTTGATTGGGTCCAGCACCTTCTAAACTTACCTCTTCCAACAGTGCATGTACGGAAGGAGGTCCTTAAGACCACCCTTAAGACCTCCTTTAGAAATTCGCTCTCGTCAAGGCCAAGCCTCGACGCCCGTGTTTGTGCAGCAACACCCTCACATTATTCTCTCTTCTGATTCAGAACCAAGTTCTTCTTCTTCCCCCATCATGGCTCAGCCAGTTGAGGAAGAAAATAATCTGGAACACCAGCTCCAGCGACTCAATGACCTCTTCCAAAACTTCGTGCACCCACCACAGCGTCCTATGATGCGGGACCACTACAATCCTGCTGCGGTGGCCATTGAGCCTCGAGTCAGAATCCCGACTGGAGGACCTGATTCCGAATTAAAGCCCAACATGATTCATGCTATACCTAAATTCCATGGGCTTAATTCTGAAGATCCCTTCCAGCACATCAAACAGCTAAAGCATCTGGCCCACACTTTTGGATCAGATGCGCAAAATCGGGATATTCTTCTCATGAAGATGTTCTCCTTTTCTCTTATGGACAAGGCCGCCCATTGGTATCAAACTCAGACCCGGCCGATCAACACTTGGGAAGAACTTCAATCCGAGTTTTTGAAAAA
Source organism: Thalassia testudinum (assembly GCA_037157565.1). NCBI lineage: Eukaryota > Viridiplantae > Streptophyta > Magnoliopsida > Alismatales > Hydrocharitaceae > Thalassia > Thalassia testudinum. The sequence goes on from JAZHRO010000014.1 coordinate 21,089,839, forward strand.
GTTTTTTCCCGTTGGTCGGACCAACGCCTTGCGCCATCAGATTACACACTTCACTCAACAATCAGGAGAACCTCTCCATGAGGCATGGGATCGTTTTCAGGATCTCATGAGAAATTGCCCCCATCACGGAGTTCCTAAATGGGAACAAGTCCAATCTTTTTACCAGGGACTCCGTGAGGACATCCGCCTTTTCGTCAATGCAACTTGCGGAGGAAACATCATGGGTCAACATGAAGACACCGTATGGGAGATTCTCGAAAACATGTGCGAGAACTCCATCAACAATGACTCCATGGGATTATTCGACAGGACGAATACCCGCGCAGCGACGAATCTTAAGGGAGCACATGAGACGCAGGGCCTGTCCGCATCAGTCGACCTGGAATTAATGGCCAGTCGATTGGACAAGGTCTCAATCATTGAGAAGAAGGTGGATGAGCTGACTCAGCACTTGCAGCGAGCCACCTCCGCGCGTAACTCCTTTGCACAACCTCCTTCCACACAGGAGACTGTGCAAAACATCCTCCATCGATCTTCCCCTAGGATGGATCCATATCCATCCCCATCTGATTCTCGGATCGGAGGATCATCCGATCCTTTCTACACCAGCCCGGGGAACTCCATTCCCCCTTTCCCTGATTCTCAGGAGGTTCCTCAGACCTGCGAGGACCTCAACGCCATCCAGAACGACCCATTCTCCAACACTTACAACCCTGGATGGCGAAACCATCCCAATTTTCAGTGGGCGGGAAATTCCCAAACCCAAAGACCACCTTTTCAGTCCCGCCCACAGCCCTCTCGTCATTACCAGCCGCCTCAGCCTCGGCCCAACCCTACTTATCCATCAGGGCCAAATCAGGATCAAATGTCCCTAATCCTTCAGACTCTGGCTGACATTCAAAGAACGAATGCGGCTATTCAAAAACAGCACAAGGACGAACTTACAGAGGTTAAAACTCAACTGGCCCAGTTGGCAAATTCTCGCCAGCCAGGCACACTCCCTTCCCAACCTCTTCCTAACCCAAATAACGTGCCAACCCAGAAGCGCGTTATGAATCCAAATTTAGGCCACGCACAATGGATTTATCAGGCCCCTACTGCTCCATCTCCAGACGAGATGGAAGCCTCAACTTCTTATGCGGGATTTCAGCAGCAGCCACCCCTCTTACCAAACCCAAACCAAAATCAGGCCGGATTAAATTCTGTAACAACACGTAGTGGTAAAACAACTCAAGACCCGCATTATCCAAACCACTCCAAGCCTGATAACCATGACCCTAGGATAGTTATCCAAGAAACCGCTGTTCCGGATCCACAACCTGGACCTATCCTAGAAGAACCAACCAAGATCCCGTTTCCCGAGGCCTTGACCAAGGGAAAGAAGACCACCAAACCCGTGGCCCCTGAGGAGGACCTGGTCAAGCTCTTTGAGCAGGTCCACATAAACATCCCCTTGATGGATGCAATCCGCCACGTACCAGCTTACGCACGATTTCTAAAGAATATATGTACACCCCAGCGTAAGCCGCGAACCAAGGGAGGGAGCCCAATTGTTCTGTCAGAGCAAGACAGCTCTGTAATCCTCAGTAGACTCCCACCCAAGGCAAAAGATCCTGGTACTCCCCTGATTTCCTGCAAGATAGGTGGTACCCAATTTGATAGAGCTTTGTTAGACTTGGGTGCATCCATAAACCTGATACCCACATCCTTACTTGACCATCTAGAAGAATCTGAGCTAAAACCAACCGAGGTGACATTACAATTAGCAGATCGATCTATAAAGTCACCAAAAGGGATTCTCGAGGATGTTATCGTAAGAGTGCGGGATTTCTATTTTCCAGTGGACTTTATAGTCTTAGATATGGACGCACCTGAGAACCCTAGGGATACACCAATCATTCTAGGGAGACCTTTCTTGGCTATTGCTAGAGCCAACATCAGCTGTGAGGAGGGCCAAATAGAGCTTAAGTTTGGAGATCAAACACTGAAAATTGATATATTTAAGGCCCAACAAGGAATTAATTGCGGTGTCATCGAACAAATTTGTGACATCAGGACTTTGGTTGATGAATCACACTTCCAGAATGACTCGATTATGCCTCATCAACCACAGAAGGATCTTGACCCGCAAACAGAGGAGTGGAATCCAGATATGAACAACCCAGTAACTCCCACCCTTGAACCTCACATCTATACCGAACCACCCGCTGCTGCTGATAACCCCATCCTCGAACTGAAACCCCTTCCTGCTCACTTGAAATACATCTTTTTGGGTTCTAATCAGACCCTTCCTGTGATTATCAATTCCAACCTCAGTCCTGAACAGGAATCCCGTCTGATTGTTGTCCTCCAGCAACATCGCAGAGCCATCGGATGGACTCTCGATGATTTGACTGGAATAAGTCCCTCTTATTGTACTCATCATATCTATTCAGAAGAGGGCACACGACCTTCTCGTGAAATGCAGAGACGCTTAAACCCCAATCTGCAGGAGGTCGTGAAAAAGGAGATCATCAAATGGTTAGATGCCGGAATCATCTACCCGATCTCCGATAGTCGTTGGGTGAGCCCAATTCAGGTCGTGCCCAAGAAGGCAGGACTCACCACTATAACGACTGAGACCGGAGAAATCATTCCTACTCGATTAGCCAACTCGTGGAGAGTCTGTATAGATTACCGCCGACTCAATTCCTCCACGAAGAAGGATCATTTCCCACTACCCTTCATTGATCAAATTCTCGAAAAACTTGCGGGAAATAGGTTCTTCTGCTTTCTTGACGGGTACTCCGGTTATAACCAGGTGGAAATCCATCCTGAGGACCAAGAAAAGACCACGTTCACCTGCCCCTTCGGAACATACGCTTTCAGAAGGATGCCTTTCGGTCTTTGCAATGCACCCGCTACTTTTCAGCGATGCATGCTTGCCATATTCTCAGATATGGTAGGTGATTATCTGGAAGTCTTCATGGATGACTTTTCAGTTTTCGAAGCATCATTCGACGATTGCCTCCAGCACTTGGTCCAGATACTCAGGCGGTGCATCGATGTGAATTTGGTTCTTTCCTGGGAAAAGAGCCATTTCATGGTGCCTGAGGGAATTATCCTAGGACACTCAATTTCGGAAAAAGGTATCCAAGTGGATCGAGCTAAGGTTAATCTGATTTCTCACCTTCCTATGCCTAGCTCGATCAGGGACATCCGTTCCTTTTTAGGGCATGTCGGTTTTTATCGACGATTTATCCCTGATTTTTCAAAAATCGCGCGCCCCCTGACCACTCTTCTCTCCAAGGATGTTCCTTTCGAAATTTCCAAGGAATGCACTCAAGCATTTGAAATCCTGCGTGACCGAGTCGCCCAAGCCCCGATCCTACAGTCCCCTGATTGGTCTCAACCCTTTGAGATCATGTGCGATGCATCCGACTTCGCTGTAGGAGCGGTTTTGGGGCAGAAAATTGACGGGAAACCTGTGGTCATTTACTACGCCAGCAAAACACTCGATGAGGCTTAGCGTAACTATACGGTTACTGAGAAAGAGCTGCTAGCTGTAGTATTTGCCCTAGAAAAATTCAGATCGTACCTTCTGGGTTCCCGTGTCATCATATACTCGGATCACACAGCTGTGAGGCATCTCCTTGCAAAGAAGGATGCGAAACCTCGATTAATCCGATGGATCTTGCTGTTGCAAGAATTTGACCTTGAGATTCGCGACAAAGCGGGAAAGCAAAATGTGGTAGCTGATCACTTGTCCCGTCTTCCTTCTGAAATAATTGACCCTTCCGGACCCATCACTGAGCATTTTCCCGATGAGCACCTGCTGACTATTGGTACTAGCCTTCCATGGTTTGCTAATGTAGTAAATTACTTGGCATCTCATCAGATCCCGTCCGATTGGCCGAAGGCCAAGAAGGACAAATTACGCTCCGATGCCAAGTATTACATTTGGGAAGACCCGTACCTCTTCCGCATAGGTGCCGATCAGATCATCCGGAGATGTGTCCCGGAAGGGGAATTCAACAATATCCTCTCTTTCTGCCATGACCAGGCATGTGGTGGCCATTTCGCCGGGCATAAAACCGCATCAAAAGTCCTCCAGTGCGGCTTTTACTGGCCCACACTGTTCAAAGACGCGTACAGTCACTGCAAGGCATGCAGTCATTGCCAGACTTTGGGCAACATGAGCCATCGCGGCATGATGCCTATGCAACCGATTCTAGTATGCGAAATCTTTGATGTTTGGGGGATTGATTTTATGGGCCCCTTTCCTGTTTCGGATGGTTTCGAATACATTCTGTTGGCTGTGGACTACGTGTCCAAATGGATTGAAGCCATACCGACCCGAACCTGTGATCACAAAATCGTTCTCAAATTCATTCATCAAAACATTTTCTCAAGGTTCGGGATTCCTCGTGCAATAATCTCTGATGGGGGGACCCATTTCACAAATGCTCAGTTTAGGTCACTGATGACCAAATACGGGGTGTCTCACCGAATCTCTACTCCTTACCACCCCCAAACTAATGGTCTAGCTGAGCTGTCTAATCGGGAAATCAAGAAAATCCTGCAAGTCACTGTTCGACCTGACAGGAAGGACTGGTCGTCCCGACTTCCGGAAGCATTGTGGGCCTATAGGACTGCCCACAAGACCCAATTGGGCATGTCTCCCTTTAGACTGGTGTACGGAAAGGCATGCCACCTTCCCGTAGAACTGGAGCATAAAGCCTATTGGGCAGTACGGAACTGTAATCTAGATCTTTCCAAGGCTGGGACCCACAGAAAACTCCAAATCAGTGAGATCGATGAATTACGCCTAGACGCGTACGAGAACTCGCAAATCTACAAGGAGCGGGTTAAAGCCTTCCATGACAAACACATCTCGAGAAATATCTTTCATCCTGGTCAAAAGGTCCTACTCTTTGATGCCCGACTAAAACTCTTCCCAGGAAAACTGAGATCCAAGTGGGTCGGACCATATTTGGTCCGACAGGTTTTTGGAAATGGAGCAATCGAAATCAGTCCACTCAGCCACGATTCTGAACCTTTCATCGTGAACGGTCAGAGACTCAAGCCGTTCATTGATGTAACTTCTACTGATTTGGCTGAAGCATCTTATATCCTCCATTCCCCTTGAGCTTATTGCGCCTAGCCGATGGCGTAAAACTCAGCGCTTAACGGGAGGCAACCCGTCATTTTCCTAAAAATCCAAAACTTTTTCTGACACCTTTTTGCACTTAAGGTTCACCCTTGTAGACAGCCGACCCCACCTCAGATGCTTGCATCTGGGATTAGAAATCGTCCGCAAAAATTCAACCCGACCCATTCACTCATTCAAATTTCTGTCTTAAGGAATGAACTAAGTTAAATAAAAACCCCCTAGGTTACAATGAGGACATTGCAAATCTTAGGCATGGGGGGGTATGAAAGTGCAAAACTTGTAAGAAAAGGTTTCAAAAAAAAAAATTCACATATGCCAAAAACACCATAAAAATTAAAAATTTTTGAAAAAGAATAAGAGGAAAAGAGGAGAAGGAAATTTTGTGAAGGAGAAGGAGAAAAGAAACAAAATGAAAAAGGAGCACAAAATTATGAGAAAAGGTGATAGTCATTAGTAAGGAACTAAGGAATTAACCTAAGTTCTAGACCTCATTCAAGAAAATAACTGAAAAGTGCATAATGAGATTAGTAAGAATGCAAACCTTAGGCATTCTTGAATAGACTCTTAGTACCCATTAAGATCTAGACAATCCTCAAGAGGTTGAGGAAAATGAAAAGCTTAAGTACTAGGTCCAAGGCTTAGGGAGTATTTGGCCTCGTTAACTAATTTTTGGTTTACGGGACTCAGTAACCTAAGCACCCTAACCTCACAAACAGCCTGGTTCAGTAAGCGTAAAAATCAAAATCACGCAGAAGCGTCGCAAAATTCTAAAAAGAACACCTAGAATAGGAGCGGCCGATCAACACAAGTTGATTTGGACGAGTTCCCAGCGCGGAGAGGTGGGAAATCCCCTCGAAGATGCGTAACAAAATATCATCTCCTCGGTGCTTGTCTCTTAGGATATTTACATATCCTACTGGGGGCATGTAAGCACTCTGCTGGTTCAGATTCCATGGACGGCATTATCTCGAAGTGTCAATTGCCAGGGTCTGGATTCGGCCACGGAACACCATGGATGGGATTATCTCGAAATCTCAATAGCCAGGGTTCCGGGGGTTGCCATGGGCAGTGCTATCTCGAAGCATCGATCGCCAGGAACCCTTGAGGATTGATGATGGGAGCAAGGAATCTGATACAGACCGTGTTGAAAAGCCAATCCTAGGCTAGAACTAAAAAGAAAAAGAGAGAGAAAACTCTCCAAACAGAAAAACTTTCTATCTCTCTCTTATAAAACTCACTGCAAACTGAGCCAGGGCTAAAATCATTTCAAGCACGGGTGCTTTAACCACAAAGTCCAATAAACCTTAGGTTAGTTCTTATGGGCCTTAAAAACCTTTGCTAAATACTGAGGCTAAGGCTAGACAGATTTGGATCTTGATTGGTACTAGAGTACCTTTTAGGCCTATGGTCAGCATTCTAACCTAATCTATGCTCAAATAAAAAAGCACTTATCTAAAGCTATTAAGAACTTCATGGTCTAGAACAAGGGTTGAAACCTTAAGTTTTTGCTAAGGGACTAGCAAAAGCTAGGCATGGGGGTATGATGAGAACCTCATCATGAGCCATAACTAGCTCATTTTGACCCAATACAAAGGATAAAAGCTCCTACATAACTCAAGGAAAGGCTTAACTCAGAGAATTCTGAGTTTAAGGAGAAAACAAGTCATAAGGGGTAAAAATGCAATTTTACCAGTATAATCTGCATACAGGGTAAGTCAGGGTCCAAACACAGGTCAAGCAAACCGAATAAGAAGGAAAGTGGGATGATCTGACAAGGGCTACAGCAATTCCAAGGAACTAAATGATAATCTGTAACCTTAAAACAAACCCACTTCAATTCACGAGGTTCGAGGCAAAGTAAAAATAGAATAAACCCTCTAAAATTCATAGAAAAATAATCTCTAGGGTTTAGAACCTTCAATTTGGCCTTCAGATCCCATTTTGACCTACATTGAGAATCATGCCCAATTAATAACTTAATTTGGGTTTTTGCATAAATTGACCGGTCAAACAAGGTTTAATCTAGAAATAAAATTCACCATCAAATTCCTTAGGTCCTAATTAGTCATGTATAAAAACTTGAGCCTAAGAAGAAACCTTCTTGACCAACTTTGCACTTTGGTCCTCATATATTTACTTTTTGGCCCTCAACTTTTGAACCCTCACATTTCTGCCCCTAACTCTCCTTCGTTCTTTGCATTCAGGTCCCTCCTGCCAAAACCTGCCAGCACCATGCTCCGGCGACCTTGCGCGGAGCATGGCGCCGCGCAGGGTGAGGGGGAGGGGCTGGCAAGTCAACCGGGGGTGCCCTGCGTCGTCAGCCGTCGCAGGAACACCCCCCTGGTCGCTGCAACCCACCATACCGGCCGTGCGAACGCACGGACGGTATGGGTTTCCATCTCCGGCGTCCTCCGACGAGGGAGACACGTCGTCTCCCTCCGCCCTCCTCTCTGATTCCGCCTCTATAAATACCCCCGTCGCTCCGCCGTTCGAGGGAGCTCGGTCCTGACGGAGAAAGACCCCCACTTCCTCTCGTCCCTCTCCGACAGGAAGCCCTCCAGCTCCGGTGGCCTCCCCTCTTCCTCCTCGTCGCTCTGCCGCACTACCAGCTGCAGGGTTGCTCTCCCTCGCTCTTCCCGCGCCACGCCGCACCCAGCTGGCGCCTCTCCGGCCCTCTGCTCGCCGCCGCCCCTTCCCCCGGGCACCTTCTTCTCCGGCGACAGTCGATACGACTGTCGCCCGCTCCGGCCCCTCCTCCTCCTGCTAAGTAGGTAGAACTCCTCCTCTTCCTCCCCTCTTCCTTTTCCTCATTTTACATCTTTACTGTTACCTCGATTCCGACCAATCACCCTCACCTTCTCCGCCTCCGGCCATCCTCCGGCGAGCCGCTCCCATCACTCCAGCAACCCACACGGCTCGCCGACCACCGCAGAACCTCCGCCTCCTCACCCTGATCAACCTCCGCCCTTCCACTTCCCCCACATCACCCTCTGCAACTCCACCGAACAAACCCATCTTCCGACCCACAGTCCGACCTAGGGCAGCTCTTGGGCTCCGCCCCGCCGCCTGCACACCCCCCGACCACCTTCGCCGTGCCACGGCGAAGGTCCTCCGCGTTTCTGATTGGGCCGAGAGGCCATTTTTCTGTGAGCAGGTACCTGCGCTCGTCGCCGCCATTGTTGAAGCGAAGCAGCTTCTTCACCTGCTGCCCCAGGTGCGAAGCGCCCAGGTCACCCTCCCAGGCTGTGCGGGGGCACTTCGGCAAAGCGTTAGGCTGCAGTTGAGTCGAAGCTCTCGCGCGAAGCCCCCGCGCTTCGCCTCGACTGCCGCTGCTTCCTCCGCGCAGGCACCCAAATTGGGGTGGGACATTTAGTCCCACCTCGTAACCTTTCAGAGGAGAGCGCCCGCATAAAGGCAAAAAGCGCCTTATGCTCGTTGCCTCCTGAGCACGGGGTGAGGTCCCTCTCACTCGCTCGCTCGACCCGGTCTCGTCCGCACTCATGCCTCGTGGACCTGGCCCGACCCGACTTAGACTGACCTGCACTCCTCGCCCACCACTCACGCCGGTGGGCCTGGACCCGGGCGCGACCCGTACCCGGCAACCCGGCAGCTCTGGGAGAGCTTTCCTAAGAGCGGCTTCTGTGAGAGAGAGACGCGGGGGAGGGTAGAGATAGGTTTTGCCCCTCTGATCAAGCGGTGCAAGTTTGCAGGCACAGGTGAAGAAGACTGACGGAAGAAGAGCAGCCAGGACTGCTCGAAGCAAAGAGGAAAAGGCGAAGAAGAAGAAGACGAGCGAGGCAGAGAAGAAGGACGACGAAAGCTGAAGGAAGGAGCACCGAGCGACACTGTAGCAGCGGCGGTTTAAGTCGTCTGATTGGAAAATCAGACGACGCTTTGAAGGCAGAAAAGAGGAAGAAGAACAGGACAAGGACCACTCTGCAGAAAAAGAAAGAGACAAAGCAGAAACAAGAGCTGAAAGACGAAGAAGAACATCACCCACTGCTGCAGATAAAGAAGACAGAAAGAAGAGGAAGACCACAAGGAGATAAAGGAACCAAAAGCCAAAGAGAAGAGAAAAGAAAGAAGAAGACAGACGAGAAAGAAGAAGCCAACAAATTTTCATCTCTCTCTATCTATCTATATTTTTGTAAAAGAAACTTTGTACCCCTAGAATACAACTTGCTCCCTGAGTTCGACCTCGGGAACTCTTTTATTTTTCGAGTAAAAAATTATATATTTGAAATGATGGCAATAACTGGCTATACTACAACGACATAACAATAAAACCCGGTTATCTCTTCACGCCATCGATATCACTAAGAACATGCATAAATAGACATTTTAGGCTACTTACATGCATACACATCATTCATTAGATGTCCAGACTGAGCTCTTGATGTCTTAAAGAATGAAATTGGACTGCTGCCATTTTCAAATATAGCTTTTTCAGCAACTGGGAGGCCAACTGAAGCACGAAGTTGGTGTGTGTAGGTCCCATTTGCAAATGATGCCCTCCATGTTCCAATAATACTTTCATCTAGCCTACATCCACCAAATAGGTTATCATAATATTACACTATTAAATGTGAAATTGGAGCATAAAATTATATGCAAACTAAGATAAATTACCACTTAACTCTTAAGCAATTAGAAACTATGAACATATAATTAAATAGTACTTAGGCCAAATAATGGTCCACTAAAGTGGACTTATCAACGGACATATTGTGGGGCTACAGCACTTGCCAGAGGACTTCCACAGGTCACACACCTTTTAGCCTGGTGTACAACATGGAAGCCCAGCTACCTATAGAAACAGTCCTTCCCACATATCACATGCAACTGTACAACCCTGATACTAACGATGATCAAGTCTTCCTAGCCATGGACTTGGTGGACGAGCTAAGGGAGAAGGCATCCAAGTCGGTGCTACAATATAAGGAGGAAACCACGGCCGCCTACAATAGATAAGTCCACAAGTGGAAGTTCTTTGAAGGAGATCTAGTCATACGGAAGAGTGAAGTTGTTGAATGTTGAAGGACTATGCGATTGGAGTTGGTTTTGAAAACCTGTCGTTGTAGTTCGAGTAGCGAAGAACTCGGGTTCAACAAATAAAATTTATATTAGAAATCTATAATGAAATCCTGGGTTGAACTCAGGGAGCCTACATCAATCAAAATTCACAATTATATATTTTTTTTGTGTTTTTGTTTAAAGAGAGGAATAATCGCAATGAAATGGAATAAATATAGACAATAAGAGAGAGAGAGGAAAAGCATTCACTTGATATTGCAAAATATTTTTACAACTAAGAAAGAGAGAAAAGCTTACACTAGAAAGTGAGAAATTATTACAACTAGAAAGCAGGAAAATTCTACTCTAGAAAGTAGGAAAAAGAATGGGAGAGAAGTTATCCTCGACGATCGCTTGGAGGACGAGCCGGACAAGACAACGCCTGGAAGACGAGGAATGGAGCGGAAAGGAGGTCGAAGTAGGAGGAACGGGAATGAGGCAACACATCATCGTCGTCGCGGGATCCGCTTTTGGAATAGGGGCGAAAACTTGATTTTAGCTCTTAAGGAGCATCCCGAGTGTGAGACAAGCTTCTCCTGAGCTTTAGAGAGGGAGAGAAGAGAAGGAAGTGATAAGAAATGCATATGGAGGGGGTCTCCTTTTATAGTTGCAAGGAGTGGGGGCATTTTGGACATTACAACTTGAAAAACATTAATCCAGGACCTTTAGTGATGGATTTGTCCGTCACTAAAGGCCTAAACATGGCTAATGTGCTCACCCCCTCGCCTCCGCACCCTTCATTGCACGCGCACATTCGCGTGCTCTCAGTCGTTCGATCAAGAGATTGGATGGCTTAAAGTGGCTACGCACGCGTTATGTGCCCACGTGCGATCTGATAATTCAATTTTCGCTTTCGAATAATGTGATTAAGATGATCTGTCGTTTTAGTAACAAAGTGGTGGAAAATTGCTTAACAAAATAATTACAATAAAAATTACCACTCACAGAGGAGCGGGTCATGTCCACAAGGAGGCAATGATGCAATAAAATCTCGATTATTTCGTATTCTTTCAATCAAGTGCGAAATCCATAATCAAATCTGACATTAAATGCGATGAAAAGAAGATGCACAATAACTAAAAAATATAAGGGTATATGTGCATTTTTTCCTTACTGAAATATTCAATAAATATGTGATGATTTTATGTAATTTTCAATTAACATGTATTAGAGAAAATTTGTGCACATTTTAATCCTAAAACCAATGTTAAAACATGTGAATATCAATAACCACACAATTATCAGAAAGCATGAGTATGCAATCACAATTTCACCACAATAAAATAATCATAAATTAAAAGTGATTTTGGTGGCAATGGCATTCAAATGTAATTTTTAATTAACACAAAAATAGGGGATTTTACCTCTCTCCTCCTTATGCATGGGAGAGAGGTTCAATCAAGGAGAGACTCCTACAGGAGGTTGGCTAAAGCAAGGTCGTCGCGATGGTGGCAGCGGTGCATCGTGAGGTGGCAGCGGTGCATCGTGAGATTGCCGAAGCCGATCTACCGAAGGAGAGGAGTGGCGGCAGTGGAGGAGCCTACTACTGCCACGCGTGCTACAGGCACGCGCGGGTGCAGAGGGCACTGCAGGAGCACGCAGAGGCACGGAGGCGTAGGCACTGGGCGCTCTGCAGAGCACGTAGGCACGCACGGGTGTGGTGGTGGCTCCGACTACAGGTGCAAGGAGAGCAACACTGGAGGTGGGCGCGCAGACGTGCGGCTCTGCAGGCCGCAAGGAGGGCACGGGCGTGAAGGCTGGACGTTGCAAGGGGCATGCGGAGGTGCATAAGTGCAGTGGCGCTAGATGAAGCGATGGGTACGCGTTTTGCAGGCTGGGCTGGAGGCGCGTGGTGAGGCGCTGCAGGGAGGCGCTGGAGGTGGGTGCTGGATGCTCTATAGGCCCACAAGGAGGGCACGGGCACGAAGGAAGGAGCGCGGACTGTGGGTCTGTTGGAGGGGGACAGGCTCTGCTAGCGCATGCGCTGAGGGTGAAGTGAGCGTGCGCGCGGTGGTTTGCAGGCACTGCTGGAGGTTCTGGTGGAGATGAGGAGGCGCGGGCATGGTGAAGGTGAAGGCTGCTGTGAGTAGCTGGTGTGCGGTGAGCAGGGTCTGATGGCTGTGGGCATGAGTTGCTGGTTGAGGTGAAGAGTTGCAGAGACTCTTTTGGCGGTGTGGGCTGTCACCCCACACGCCCACGGTGGAGAGTCGTTCTGCCACGGTGAGGCCAGTGGTATGGAATGGAAGAGGAGCAAGTCCTCTCAACACAGTGATGGACAAGGGGTGGTGGCCTCCAGAGCATGGCAGCTCTCCCTCCTTTTGTAGCCACGGCCATCGTTTCAAATTCAAAATGCCGTAGCGTAAATGTGATGCGCAGGAGGAGGAGGCGGAGCCGAAGCTGGAGGAGTTGCTTGTGCAAAGGAGAAAAAAATAAAAGAATAAATATTATGGTTATTTATGCATAAGCCCTTAACTTCTATGTTAAATTAAAACAATGCATGCAATGCACCTAATTGGTTAACTAATTAAATGAATGCAATTCTAAGTTAATTCTAAATGCATTTAGTTATGAATGCAATGTATGAATTATGTAATTAAATCAGAAATATAAATTAATCTATTTACATCCTAATGCATGCTAAATAAATGTTAGAATTAACTTAATGCCTAGGCACTTAAATACTTAAATAGCCCACAAATATGGGATAATCACGATCACACGTAAGCGCCGCACATCTAATCACGCATGGGTGCTATCGCTCGCTCCCTGCCACTGGATCTTCATCGCACAGCTCTGATGCGCGCTTGCTCACAGCGAATGCATCCTCGAACGCGCGTCGCACGCTCGCATAGCGCACTCGACCGCTGCGCTAAGCGGGCGTTTGTGTCGCACGGATGTTTTAAGGCGTAAGCGTCCGTGGCCGTTGGATGGTGATCCAATGGTCTAGATCCATCGCGCGGGTGAGGAGAGAGAGAGGGCGGGGCGGTCTTCCTGATTGGCTGGGCGCGATCTTGACCGTTGGATAGGCATCCAACGGCTGAGATTTGTCGAGCGGGTGAACAAGGAGAGTTGCGGCAGGTGTTGGGCAGCTATGATGGCACCACGTGGCGCCATGTAACGAGCGCGTGCCCCAGACGTCTTTTAAGACGTCTGGGAGGTGGCCCAGACGTCTGTAAGGACGTCTGGGATCACATCCGGACGTCTGACCAGACGTCCGGGATAGTTTACAGACGTCTGGCGAACAGTTATGCTCGCGTGGGATATTCGTCTGCGCGCCTGTGCGCGCAGACCTGCGATCCTGCATCTTCTCTGCGGCTGCAGGCGACTGCGACCGTCTCTCTCTCCTCTCCGCGCGGCGTTAAAAGGGGGGGGGGCGCGCCTCCCCTCCCGTCTCCACCATCTTCCTCCTTCTCTCCTGCCTGTGCGCGAGAGCGAGCGGACGCGAGGGCGCAGCGGCAGCGGCGGCCGCAGTAGGCGCGGAGGAGCTGCGACGTGCGAGGGCGGGGCTCTACCGTGAGGGCGAGCTCGCCGGGAGCGGCTTGGCCGGCCGGTGGAGGGCGCAGGGGGCGCAGAGCGTCGCGGAGAAGGACCTGCTGCGGGCGGAGCAGCGGACGCGCGAGGTGCGACGCGGGCGGCGTCGCGAGCGGAGGCCGAGCAAGGTTCTGGTTCTGGAAAAATTTCCAGAATCAGACGTCTGGATTGATATCCAGACGGCAAGGTCGACGTCTGTGAGATCATACAGACGTCTGAAAGGTGAGTTTCCGCTTTCTCCTTCTTTTTGTCGACTGACCGTACTGAGGGAGGAGGGTTGGCTGTGCGCAGGTGTTCGGATTCGTCATCCTTTGCGAATCAGACGTCTGGAAGTTGTACCAGACGGTGGGAGTGACCTCCAGACGTCCGGAGAGACCATCGGACGTCTGGGATCTAGGAGAGACGTCCCCACAGACTTCTGGACGTCCGAGGAACCAAGCCGAACAGGTAATTCTCTGATCCACCATTTAAGACGTCTGGAAGGAGTTCCAGACGTCTGATTTTGCACAGTATCGTCTTTCTCGACCCGTTTAGGGCCCGTTTGGGCTCCGTTTTCCGCGATTCGAGTTGCGTTCGTTTCAGAATTTATTCCTCTACCCGCCTACAGTAGCTATACACTGTTTTGAGACACTCCTTGTGTTTGATCCTTGTGATAGGACCTCGTTCGGTTGCAGTCTTGAGAGTCGCGGAGGCGCGCGGGATTCCCGATCACGCCCCCATTACTCCCGTTGTACCTGGTAGAGTGGTTTTAAGTATTAATAAAATCTGTTAAAGTATGGAACCATAACTAGAACCTAGGGCATTGCATGAATCCTAGGAATAAGAAATATATGGAATGATAGCTCCTAGGTGTTGCATGAATCCTAGGGCCGGAAAACTAGATTGTATGATAGATCCTAGGATATGGCATGAATCCTAGGATGGAAAAACTAGTGGAATGTACATTACTGCAGTCTTGGAAAAATGGAAAGGAATATATAAAGCTGCCTGTAATTTAATTAACAGCTGCCTGTTATGCATAAAGAATCATGTTGAGATCATGGAATGTGAGAACGAGAATCTGGAAAGTGAGACCTATGATGTCCTGAGATAAAGAGCTGGAACCCTACGGGGAATTAGGAGTGGAACTCCTGGAAAGAAAAGGAATGGAACTGAGGTGTAGTTTGTACTGTCTCTTGGGTACGCAGTACCAAGGGAAGTACCTGTACCTGTTTTAGTGCAGAGTGGGGCCAGCCGCCCCAGGGACCCGGGGTTAGGCTTGGCCGCTCTGTACCGACTTGTTGGCCCTCATGTACGTAGTACCGAGGAGAGCTAGTAGTGTTAGGAGAGTACTAGCTACCCCACGGGCCCCGGGGTTCTGCTAGCCTCCTTCACCGACTTGTTAGGCCCACTAGGGCAAACCAGGGTAGTCAGGCGAGGGTGCGCGGACTGTGGAGGGGCAAGGCCCCGGTTTGGTTACTGTGGAGGGGTTGGACCCCTGTTACTGAGAGGGCTCTGCCCTGGTTCCGTGCTGTGCTTTGGGCGCACCCGTTAACGGAAACGACTGACCGCGTGCCAGTACGGGCTAGCTACCTGTGCGTCTATCGCGCGTGCCGTAGTCACCGTTACGTCTGTCAGTGACCTTGGGGTGGTTGACTGAGGGTAGGATCACCACGGGGGACTCTCCCGGCCAGGAGAGCACCACGTGCTACTTCTACTGTTGGAAAAGACTGCAATCAAGATCGTCCCACGAGGACATTCGAGATCAAGTAAAGGATCTGAGAAGTAAATGAAATAGTGAGAAAAATTGAAAGATGTAAATAAAGGAAGTAATAGAACATAACAGCTACTGTACACTCTACTGTTGCCTTTAGTTAGTTTGCCACTCTACTCAGCGTTTTGCTGACGTGTTACACTCGTTACCTTTTTCAGGACCAGGTGTTGAGCAGCCAGGGTCGGCGGCTGCAGAGGACGCTGGGCCGAGTAGGGTCCAGTAGAGTTACTACAGCTTTGTACCTTCTTTTTGTTTCTGTTCTAGTGAGTAGTTTTGTTTCCGCTGTACCTTCTTTACCTGCAGTTTTTGTTATATGATAAGTGTTGCTTTACTGTTGTGGTGGTACCTACTGTAGTAGTTTCTTTCCTTACTGCTGTACTTTCTTACTGTTAGTTATATCCATGCTGAATGTGGTTTACTTTACTGTCTTTTGGTTACTTCCTCGTTGGACGACTGGGTCTTGGGATTAGTCGAGTCGGTCCGGTTCTCGTGTCTCGTAGGGACTCGGGAATCGGGTCGTTACAAGATGGTATCAGAGCAAGGTCGTCCCGAGAAGTGAATCAACTGACTGGAAAATAACCAATTCACATGTTTATAGCTAGAGTAGCCACCACAACATATCTCTTGACTTGAGCTCTTAGAAGTGTTGTTAGGTACCGTCTGTTTTGACGTTTCCGTTTTTGTTTCGCGTCTCCTTGCAGGAGATGCCTCGTCGTGGGACTGGCGAGACTGGCCGCGGGCGCGGCCGAGGGCGAGGTCGGCGAGGTGGACGTGCTGTCGTTGACGTCTCGGTGGACCAGCCACCACTCCCTGGCATCCAGGCCCAGGACCTCGCCAGACTGATACGGGATATTGTACGAGAGGAGCTCCACCCACCGCCCCGAGCACCTCCTCCTGGGGTTGCAGAGGGGGAGTCCTCTGTGGGACCACGCGACGGACGCGGCGCCGGACACGAGGGAGGGGATGGGCCCCTGCCGCCCCCACCTTCCTCCGACACTTCTGTACACGAGGCACCTTCGCCTGGAGGTGCACCAGCACCTCCCCTACAGCACCACTTCGAGCTTTTCGGACAGTTCCGGAAACTGAAGCCCCCCTCCTTCAAGGGGGATGAGGACTCGACCGAGGCAGAGGACTGGCTTGAGCAGCTGGAGAAGATCTTCGACACCCTTCGCCCCCCGGTGGAGTGCCGCGTGGCCTTTGCCACGTACCAGCTGGAGAGTGCGGCACACCGGTGGTGGAGGGCGGTCCGGGGACAGGAGAGGGACGAGCCGACGTGGGACCAGTTCGTCACCCTCTTCTGCGAGCAGTACTTTCCCCGGACGTGGCAGGACCAGAGGAGGCGGGAGTTCCACACTCTCCGCCAAGGGACGATGACCGTGAGCGCGTACCGCACGCGTTTCTTGGAGCTGTCCCGCTTTGCAGCGACAGCGGTAGCCACTGAGGAGGAGCGCCTTTGGAGGTTCACCGAGGGGCTCCGGCCTGCGATCCGGGGGTATGTCAAACCCCTGAAGCTGCCGACGTTTTCGAGGGTGGTAGAGGCAGCCATGACTTACGAGGAGACCAACCCGTCCGCGCGAGAGACCGACGGTGGGCGGAAGAGGCCCTTTCAGCCAGACTTCTCACAGGGCCGGCGAGAACGGAGACACGTGGCGTCCGCAGGAGAGCCGTCACGTTGTGCAGGGCCATCAGTGGCCTTTGGGGGCCCTCGACAGGGGCCAGTCGCCAGCACCGGACCCCCGCCTAGCCGACAGCAGGGACTCACTGAGGGCGGGAGTCGGGTTCCCCTCTGCTACCAGTGTGGCCAGCCGGGCCACGTCAGGAGGGACTGCCCATCTAGGGCAGGAGGTCAGCAGATACTTCCCGCGCAGAGCACTGGAGGGCGCGCAGGAGGCCGCGGTTTCCAGGCGCGAGGAGGAGGACCGCAGTCGCGAGGAGGGTACCGGCCAGCACCTACCCGTCCGACACAGAGTGTGGCTGCTTCGTCCGCACCTAGAGCTGAGGGGCGTATCAACGCCCTAACACACAGGGACGCCAGAGCTTCGGGATCCGTGGTAGCAGGTATGGTTTCAGTTTCTGGCAGACTCGTTTACACGCTTTTCGATTCCGGCACTACGCACTCGTTTGTCGCAGACAGTTTCGCAGTTAGTTTGGACCAGGATTATACATTGTTAGAGAACCCGTTCGTAATCAGAGGTCCGAGTGGTCAGCTGTTTGTAGCTGAGGAGGTGTACACGGGTTGCGGGGTCAGCATCGGGGGACACAGCCTGCCAGCTGACCTGATTATGATACAGATGGAGGACTTTGGAGTGATTCTGGGGATGGATTGGCTGTCCGCTTACCACGCCTTGGTAGACTGTTTTGAGAGGAAGATTGTCTTCTCCATTCCGGAGTTGCCTTCCTTCGAGTTTCACGGGCAGCCAGTGGATGGAGGTTTCAGGTGCATTTCGGCACTTCGGGCGGCGAGACTTTTGAGCCAGGGGTGTGAGGGCTTCTTAGCTTGTGTGGTGGCAGAGCACAGCCCCGTGGCAGACTTCCAGAGCATCCCGGTGGTCAGAGAGTACCCCGACGTGTTTCCAGACGAGTTACCAGGACTACCGCCCGAGCGTGAGATCGAGTTTGAGATCTCACTAGTACCAGGGACCAACCCCATCTCCACCGCGCCATACAGGATGGCACCGCTTGAGCTGCGAGAGCTCAAGTCTCAGTTGCAGGACCTTTTGGAGAAGGGTTTCGTGAGGCCCAGTGCGTCTCCCTGGGGAGCCCCGGTACTGTTTGTGAAGAAGAAGGATGGGACCCTACGCCTTTGTGTGGACTACCGACAGCTGAATAGGGTCACCATCAAGAACAGATATCCGCTGCCGAGGATTGACGATTTGTTTGACCAGTTGCGGGGTGCCACGGTGTTTTCCAAGATCGACTTGAGGTCTGGATACCACCAGTTGAGGATCAGGGAGACCGACGTCTCCAAGACAGCTTTCCGCACCCGGTACGGACACTACGAGTTTTTGGTCATGCCGTTTGGGCTGACCAATGCCCCCGCTGCTTTCATGGACCTGATGAACCGGGTGTTCAGACCGTACTTGGACCAGTTTGTGGTGGTTTTCATAGATGATGTACTCATCTATTCCAGAGATCGGACGCAGCACGGACAGCACTTGCGGATGGTTCTGGACACTCTGAGACGACGCAGGCTGTACGCCAAATACAGCAAGTGCGAGTTCTGGTTGAGGGAGGTGACCTTTTTGGGTCATGTGATCTCTGGAGACGGCCTGGCGGTGGATCCCGCCAAGGTCGAGGCAGTGCTCAGGTGGGAGAGACCGCGTTCAGTCACTGAGATTCGCAGTTTCCTGGGACTGGCAGGTTACTACAGACGGTTCATCAGGGGGTTTTCGCAGATTGCACGACCTATGACACAGTTGACTCGGAAGGATGTGCCTTTCACTTGGACACATGCCTGTGAGGCGTGTTTTCTGGAGCTGAAGGAGAGGTTGACCTCGGCTCCCGTGCTCACCATTCCTGACAGTAGTGGCGGGTTCGTTGTGTACACGGACGCTTCCTTGCAGGGGTTAGGAGGTGTGCTCATGCAGAGGGGTCACGTGGTCGCTTACGCTTCGCGGCAACTGAAGCCCCATGAGCATACCTACCCTACCCACGATCTAGAGTTGGCAGCTGTTGTCTTCGCGCTGAAGACATGGAGGCACTACTTGTACGGTGAGACCTTCGAGATTTTTACAGATCACAAGAGCCTCAGATATCTTTTTGACCAGAAGGAGCTCAACATGAGACAGAGACATTGGTTGGAGCTCCTGAAGGACTACGACTGCAGCATCTCCTACCACCCGGGAAAGGCCAATGTGGTGGCTGACGCCTTGAGCCGTAAGGCACCCGCACGCTTGGCCAGTCTACAGTTACAGAGTTGGAGCCTTTTGGAGGAGGTGGGCAGTTGGCGACCTCTAGAGTTACGAGGGTACTGTGGGGCAGTGACGGTGACACGGCAGACCAGACCAGAGTTGATAGACCGCATCATCACGGGACAGATGGCCGATCCGTACTTGCAGTCTTTGCGCGACAGAGTACTGTCAGGGGACCCAGGGGACTTCTCTTTCACAGACCAGGTGTTACGCTTGAGGGGACGGCTGTGCGTCCCCAGAGACGAGGAGCTGTTGAGAGAGCTCCTGACTGAGGCACACGGTTCCAGATTCACCATACATCCCGGAAACACGAAAATGTACCATGACTTGAGACGCGAGTTCTGGTGGAGAGGGATGAAGCGGGATGTGGGTGAGTTCGTGCAGCAGTGCTTAGTGTGCCAGCAGGTGAAAGCCGAGCATCAGAGGCCTGCAGGGCCGCTTCAGCCGCTTCCAGTGCCAGAGTGGAAGTGGGAGAGCATCACCATGGACTTGGTGGTGGGCTTACCTGTTACCCAGCGAGGACACGACGCGGTCTGGGTAATAGTGGATAGGTTGACGAAGACGGCACGATTCTTGCCGATCCGAGTCACTTTGGGACCAGCACAGTTGGCAGAGAGGTATATCCGTGATGTGGTGCGACTACACGGAGTTCCGCGGGAGATCGTATCCGACCGGGATACCCGCTTTACGTCCCAGTTTTGGGCTGAGTTTCAGCAGGCTTTGGGGACGAGGTTGAGGTTTAGCACGGCTTACCACCCCCAGACGGACGGACAGTCGGAACGCACGATACAGACACTTGAGGATCTTTTGCGTGCCTGTGTACTAGACTGGAGGGGCTCTTGGGAGGAGCACCTACCCCTGGCAGAGTTTGCATACAACAACAGTTATCACTCGAGCATCGGCATGGCTCCCTACGAGGCTCTGTACGGACGGAAATGCACGGCACCCTTGAGTTGGGTTGAGGTGGGGACCAAGTGGGAGGTTGGCCCCAGGTTGATCCGGCAGAGTCAGGAGGTAGTTGAGCAGATCCACAGACGACTCCGCACTGTCAGAAGCAGACAGAAGAGCTACGCAGATCGCAGACGCAGAGAGGTGCAGTTCGAGGTCGGGGACCACGTCTTTCTTCGTGTTTCGCCCATGAAGGGCTTACAGCGGTTTGGGGTGAGAGGGAAGCTCGCGCCGAGGTTCGTGGGGCCCTTCGAGGTCCTGGAGCGGGTTGGACCCGTTGCTTACAGACTTGCCCTTCCCCCGCAGCTTTCTGGTGTGCACGACGTGTTCCACGTGTCCAACCTCAGGAAGTACGTCGCCGATCCCAGCCACGTACTGAGTCACGAGAGCGTCGAGGTGAGCGACGACCTGACCTACCCTGAGCGGCCAGTGCAGATCCTAGACCGAGCCGTCCGCAGGTTGAGACGAAAGCAAGTAACCCTGGTAAAGGTTTTGTGGAGGAGCCAGCGGTACGAGGAGGCTACCTGGGAGCCTGAGGCGGCAATGCGGGAGCAGTACCCAGAGCTTTTCGCGGGTACGTCTTTTCGGACCGGCTTCGGTCCTCTTTGAGTTTGTTATGGTTATTCGGACATCCTTTTTCCGCACCCTAGTTGGCGCAAGTTTCAGGGACGAAACTTCCTTTGAGTTTGTTATATCGTAACGAGCGCGTGCCCCAGACGTCTTTTAAGACGTCTGGGAGGTGGCCCAGACGTCTGTAAGGACGTCTGGGATCACATCCGGACGTCTGACCAGACGTCCGGGATAGTTTACAGACGTCTGGCGAACAGTTATGCTCGCGTGGGATATTCGTCTGCGCGCCTGTGCGCGCAGACCTGCGATCCTGCATCTTCTCTGCGGCTGCAGGCGACTGCGACCGTCTCTCTCTCCTCTCCGCGCGGCGTTAAAAGGGGGGGGCGCGCCTCCCCTCCCGTCTCCACCATCTTCCTCCTTCTCTCCTGCCTGTGCGCGAGAGCGAGCGGACGCGAGGGCGCAGCGGCAGCGGCGGCCGCAGTAGGCGCGGAGGAGCTGCGGCGTGCGAGGGCGGGGCTCTGCCGTGAGGGCGAGCTCGCCGGGAGCGGCTTGGCCGGCCGGCGGAGGGCGCAGGGGGCGCAGAGCGTCGCGGAGAAGGACCTGCTGCGGGCGGAGCAGCGGACGCGCGAGGTGCGACGCGGGCGGCGTCGCGAGCGGAGGCCGAGCAAGGTTCTGGTTCTGGAAAAATTTCCAGAATCAGACGTCTGGATTGATATCCAAACGGCAAGGTCGACGTCTGTGAGATCATACAGACGTCTGAAAGGTGAGTTTCCGCTTTCTCCTTCTTTTTGTCGACTGACCGTACTGAGGGAGGAGGGTTGGCTGTGCGCAGGTGTTCGGATTCGTCATCCTTTGCGAATCAGACGTCTGGAAGTTGTACCAGACGGCGGGAGTGACCTCCAGACGTCCGGAGAGACCATCGGACGTCTGGGATCTAGGAGAGACGTCCCCACAGACTTCTGGACGTCCGGGGAACCAAGCCGAACAGGTAATTCTCTGATCCACCATTTAAGACGTCTGGAAGGAGTTCCAGACGTCTGATTTTGCACAGTATCGTCTTTCTCGACCCGTTTAGGGCCCGTTTGGGCTCCGTTTTCCGCGATTCGAGTTACGTTCGTTTCAGAATTTATTCCTCTACCCGCCTACAGTAGCTATACACTGTTTTGAGACACTCCTTGTGTTTGATCCTTGTGATAGGACCTCGTTCGGTTGCAGTCTTGAGAGTCGCGGAGGCGCGCGGGATTCCCGATCACGCCCCCATTACTCCCGTTGTACCTGGTAGAGTGGTTTTAAGTATTAATAAAATCTGTTAAAGTATGGAACCATAACTAGAACCTAGGGCATTGCATGAATCCTAGGAATAAGAAATATATGGAATGATAGCTCCTAGGTGTTGCATGAATCCTAGGGCCGGAAAACTAGATTGTATGATAGATCCTAGGATATGGCATGAATCCTAGGATGGAAAAACTAGTGGAATGTACATTACTGCAGTCTTGGAAAAATGGAAAGGAATATATAAAGCTGCCTGTAATTTAATTAACAGCTGCCTGTTATGCATAAAGAATCATGTTGAGATCATGGAATGTGAGAACGAGAATCTGGAAAGTGAGACCTATGATGTTCTGAGATAAAGAGCTGGAACCCTACGGGGAATTAGGAGTGGAACTCCTGGAAAGAAAAGGAATGGAACTGAGGTGTAGTTTGTACTGTCTCTTGGGTACGCAGTACCAAGGGAAGTACCTGTACCTGTTTTAGTGCAGAGTGGGGCCAGCCACCCCAGGGACCCGGGGTTAGGCTTGGCCGCTCTGTACCGACTTGTTGGCCCTCGTGTACGTAGTACCGAGGAGAGCTAGTAGTGTTAGGAGAGTACTAGCTACCCCACGGGCCCCGGGGTTCTGCTAGCCTCCTTCACCGACTTGTTAGGCCCACTAGGGCAAACCAGGGTAGTCAGGCGAGGGTGCGCGGACTGTGGAGGGGCAAGGCCCCGGTTTGGTTACTGTGGAGGG
Source organism: Thalassia testudinum (assembly GCA_037157565.1). Classification (NCBI taxonomy): domain Eukaryota; kingdom Viridiplantae; phylum Streptophyta; class Magnoliopsida; order Alismatales; family Hydrocharitaceae; genus Thalassia; species Thalassia testudinum. The sequence goes on from JAZHRO010000014.1 coordinate 21,112,786, forward strand.
GTTGGACCCCTGTTACTGAGAGGGCTCTGCCCTGGTTCCGTGCTGTGCTTTGGGCGCACCCATTAACGGAAACGACTGACCGCGTGCCAGTACGGGCTAGCTACCTGTGCGTCTATCGCACGTGCCTTAGTCACCGTTACGTCTGTCAGTGACCTTGGGGTGGTTGACTGAGGGTAGGATCACCACGGGGGACTCTCCCGGCCAGGAGAGCACCACGTGCTACTTCTACTGTTGGAAAAGACTGCAATCAAGATCGTCCCACGAGGACATTCGAGATCAAGTAAAGGATCTGAGAAGTAAATGAAATAGTGAGAAAAATTGAAAGATGTAAATAAAGGAAGTAATAGAACATAACAGCTACTGTACACTCTACTGTTGCCTTTAGTTAGTTTTCCACTCTACTCAGCGTTTTGCTGACGTGTTACACTCGTTACCTTTTTCAGGACCAGGTGTTGAGCAGCCAGGGTCGGCGGCTGCAGAGGACGCTGGGCCGAGTAGGGTCCAGTAGAGTTACTACAGCTTTGTACCTTCTTTTTGTTTCTGTTCTAGTGAGTAGTTTTGTTTCCGCTGTACCTTCTTTACCTGCAGTTTTTGTTATATGATAAATGTTGCTTTACTGTTGTGGTGGTACCTACTGTAGTAGTTTCTTTCCTTACTACTGTACTTTCTTACTGTTAGTTATATCCATGCTGAATGTGGTTTATTTTACTGTCTTTTGGTTACTTCCTCGTTGGACGACTGGGTCTTGGGATTAGTCGAGTCGGTCCGGTTCTCGTGTCTCGTAGGGACTCGGGAATCGGGTCGTTACACGCCATCTTGGCCATCCATCTTCTAAGTGATGTAAATGGTGCCACGGGTGTCGGATTGGACCAATTTTTGCTTCGTTAGGCTGCGATCGTCGATCTGAACTCATCTGTGCGATCGAATTTGTCGTCTAAGGTGCAGATTAACACCATCTTAACCCTTTATCTTTAAGGTTCCTCGATCTCTATCTAGTGCTATGGATGTCCTGATTAGGGCGATCTTGGAGTCGTTGAACTCCAATCATCGCCTTGATCAGATTCGAATAGTTGGATCTTCGATCTGAGGACCTAATAAAAAGTCGTCCTGTCCCTTACCATAAAGGAGACAATTACTATACAATTTATACAACTTGATCTAAATGCATGATTATGCATGTTATGCACTATTTACAATGTATGATGCTAGTGTGACACTAAGAACATGCATTAATAGACATTTTAAGTTAATCAGATGTATGCACATCACACCCCAATGCCTATCTTTTGCTAGTCCCTAGCAAAAACTACATGCTATTTATAAAAGAATTAGGTTGGATTACTTGGGCATAAGTTATTTTCAACATTAAGAAATTTTTACTCAGGATCTGAACTTTCAATGACACAACAACGCCCGGGTATCTGCCAAAATGCAAACCGCCTCAAGCCCTCGCCTTATTCAAAGAAAAATATCTTTTTCTCTTTTTCTTCTTTCCTAATTTTTTTGGATTTTTGAGTTTAGGGTTAAAGAGTGGCTTTCTATGGCCGCTCAACCCACCCAAGATTTGATGAGAACCCTAAGTTCTAAGCATCTTATTGTGAATGTGATAGACTCATTAATTGGCAATTAGAACGGACTTCGGGTTTCGACGCCTCTAGGTGACCTTACAAAGAGAGTTCTGCCTAAAGGTGTATCTTTACGATCGATAACTTTCTCCCTACTTTTATTTTTATGAGGTCAACACAAGGGTGAGTCCAGTGTATATCTTCCTAGCTTATTCTACTTCTCCGCTTCTTCCTATGTGTTTTGGGGATTTTTAGTGCATTTCTTGAGCTAGGTTCGGGACAACTGGTCGATGAGCTGTTACCACCGATAACTTAACAGCCATACTCGTGCTGCGAAGTGTGGCTTATTTCTTTTGTTTTCTTTCTTTTCTTTCTTTTCTCCTTTTTCTTTTTCTTTTTCTTTTTTTTTACTTTCTTTTTCTTTTTAAGTAGGTGGCTTCCCTGGCCTAAGATTTACCTAAAGGCAGTAAGAAGAGAATGGTCCAGTGACTAGGCTCTAGACAACCTACCTATGGGCTATTACCCACGATAACTTGCCAGCCATATCACCCTAAAAGGTTCATTAGCTACCCAATTTTCGTTAAAACCACCGAACAACGAGTCAGTGACAAGATAGTGTGTAGATGCTTAGACTTAAAGTTCCCTCAAATCAGAGGGTGGGTTGATAAGTCATGTACTTATCACCCAAACTTATTTAATCAAATTATAATAAAATTCAGGATGGTGAGGACTCGAAAAATAAATCCACATTTTAGTGGATACCCAGGCTGATTAAGCCCAAAGACCTGAAGGGATGGTGAACTATAGATCCAACACAAAAGTGATCTATAAATCTAAGGATTTGAAGGGAACTAACCATCAAGGACCCAAAAGAAAATGGGTATCTAAATCAGATGTATTAAATTATTTTGCAGGTCAAAAAAGACAAGTGGATCCTATACAGTGGGTGTTCCAAGCATATGATGGGACACTCCGACCTCTTTATCAAATGGACGAGAATACAAGATGGAGGACACGTCAAGTTGGTGACAACAAATGTTGTCGCATCATTGGTGAAGGTACCATAGGTAATTCCTTTAAGCAGGTACAAAATGTTCTTTTAGTAGAAAATTTAAAACATAATCTGCTTAGTGTTAGTCAAATATGTAATAACGAATGTGATGTATTGTTTACTAAAATAAGATTTAAAATTCTAAAAGAATGAACTAATATAATTCTAATTGAAGGCTTTAGATATGAAAATATCTATGCTCTTCATTTTTCACAAGAGAAATTTGTAAAATGTCTGCTTGCCTCTCATGTTGAAGTAGATTTATGGCACCATATGCTAGGTCACATAAATCACAAACACCTAAATAAGCTAGCCAAAAATGAGTTAGTAAGGGGCCTACCCAAGCTAACTTATAAAAAAGATGCATTGTGCAAATCTTGTGAACTCAAAAAAATGCACAAGGCTTCTTTTAAACCAAAATACTTAGTCTCAACAACACGTCCCTTAGAGTTATTACACCTTGCTCTATTTGGGCCAACACGATTTAAGAGCCTAAATGGATCAAAATTTTGCCTAATTATTATTGATGACTTCTCAAGGTTCAATTGGGTCATCTTCTTGAAACATAAAGATGATTCATTTAACTCCTTCCTAAGTCTTGCTCGAAGACTTCAAAAGGAAAAATCATCTTCAATTCTTAGACTTAGGACTAAACATGGGGGTGCATTTGAAAATGAAAACTTTTCAAGTTTTTATGTCAATTCCGGCATAACCTATGAATTTTCATTTCCTCGAGCACCATCTAAAAATGGTGTTGTAGAGCGCAAGAATCGCACTCTATAAGAATGCGCCCAAACCTTGCTCTTGGAGTCTGGGCTTCAAAAATATTTTTAGGCTGAAGCTATTAATACAACATGTTATGTTCTCAATAGAACTCTTTTAAGGCCTATTATTAAGAAAACTCCATATGAGCTTTATTATGAGAAGTCTCCTAGGATTTCATATTTTAGGGTATCTAGAAGTCGATGTTATATATTAAACACCCAAGATCGACTTGATAAGTTTGATGCTAAAGGAGATGAAGGTATCTTTATTGGTTATTCAACAAGAAACAAAGTTTATCGAGTCTTTAATAAAAAGACTTTTGTTGTAGAAGAATCGCTGCATGTTTCATTTGATGAAACAACTTTACGAGAACCAAAACCGAATCATCTAGATTCCAATGATGAAGATACCCCCTTCATTGATGTATCAAAAATGGAAGACACACGAAATGTATATGATCTTCCAAAAGAATAAGTATACCACAAGGATCACCCTCGAGGTCAAATTATAGGTGATAGTGGCGAATTCACACGCGAAAAGGATTGGAGTTTGAAAAACCCGTCGTCATAGTTCGATTCACGAGAAAATCCATCGATCAGATAAAATTTATAACCGAAACTTGAAAAGTGAGTCCTAGGTCGAACATAGGGAGGCGAACGTTTGGTTTTGAAAAATATGCATTTTGCTTTTATTTGTTTTTATCATTTTTATCTTTTATAATTTTTTTGTATTTTTAATAGGGCAAGAGATCAGGTCGATGAATTCTAGCTAATCTACTTGCAAAATATAAAAGAAAGAGAGAAAGAGAGAGAGAGAGAGAAACAATCATGTATTTTGCTGAAGCAAGTGTTTTCTACAACTAGGAAAGCAAGAAAACTATACTACAAAAGCAATAAAGATAGAGATGGTAAGAGAAATCCCCCTCGACAATAGCTCGGAGGAAGACTCGCTCTAACGTTGCCTGGAGGAAGGTGGTGAGGATCAGGATGAACAAGGATGGAGCCGGAGGATGAATGGTGGGGCAGGACAGCGTCGCGGCGAGGATCTTCTTCCCGAAGGGAGGTGAGAAGATGACCACAGGATGCTCCACGAAGGGGGATGAGAGGTGGGGAAAAATATTTGATTTCTACACTAAAGGAGCATCCCATGCTTGGGACAAGCTCTCTCTAGAGCCTTGGAGGTGGTGAGGAGAAGAAAGGAAGAGATGAAGAATGAGAGGGGTAGGGGTCCTTTTATAGTGGGGAAAGGATCAATTTCATATACAGGACATTCAGTGATGGTCATAAACGTCGCTAAAGATCTACCGCAAATGTCGCTGAAGACTTCCCACCCGTCCACCAACCGCTGCGCTAGCTCGTGCTCCACGTGCTCATGTCACGCGCCTCCGCGCGTGCGCCCATGCGCACCCACTGCACATACATACCTCCAGGCGTGCGTGCGCGCCCGCGCTGCTGTGCGCGTACGGTGGCGGATGCATTTACATGGCCGGCCTGGGTTGTGCCACATGGCGCGATCTAGGCCGTCCATCTTCTTTCCATTGTAGGGGCCGCTACAGAGGTCGGATTGAGTCGATTTTCATGCCGTTGGGCTGCGATGGTCGACCCGAATCCATCCGCACAGTCGGATTTGTCGTTTGAAGCTCCGAATTATGTCACCTAGTCCCTTAGCCGTTGATCTTCCTCAGACTACATATGGTGCTATGTGACTCCGATTAAGGTGATTTTAGAGGCATTGGACTCTAATCGTCGTTCTGATTAGATCCGTACAGTCAGATCATCAATCCGAGGCTCCAAAATAAATCTCCCTCTCTCCTGACCACAAAAAGGATGCAATTAACCTAAAATATACACAACTACTCTAAATGCAGAATGATGCATGCTATGCAATATTTATAATATGGAATGCAAATCTAAGCCTAGGAACATGCATAAATAGGCATTTTAACCTAAATTGATGTGTCTACATCATGCCCCCATGCTTATATTTTGCTAGTCCCTAGAAAAATTAAACTACATGCTATGTATAAAAGTAGAATTAGGACTTAATCGCTTAGGCCTAAGTCATTTATTAACAATAGAAAATTTCAACTAAGGTCCTAAACTATGAAAACTTAATAGTACCTGGGTGTCTACCAAAAGCAGACCGCCCAAGTCCTCGCTTTATTTGAAAAGGGAAGATACATTTTTTTATTTTGCTTCTTTTCTAATTTGTTTGAACTTTTGGAGTTTGAGAGTTTCAGGATAACTATTTACGGTTACCCGACCTGCCCAAGGCTCAAAGAGGACTCTAAGTGCTAAGCATCTTGTGAAAGGGTGATAGACTCACTAAGCCACCGTTGAAATGGACTCCAAGTTTCTACGACCCTAAGTAACCTTAAGAGTTTCTACTTAAAGGTTTATCTTTCCGATCAGTAGCTTTCTCCCTATTTTTTTTAATTTTTTATGGGGTCAACACAAGGGCGAATCCAATGTATATCTCCGTGATTTATTCTACTTCCCTACTTCCCTAAGTGTTTTGAGAATTATTTGTGCATTTTTGTGAGTTGGGCTGTGGATAACCGACCAATGGGCTAATACCCACAGCAACTTGCTAGCCATACTCGTGCAATGAAGTATGCTTTTATTTATTTTCTCCTTTTTCTATTTTTTCTTTTTCTATTTTTTTTCTTTTTTTTTTAGTATCATTTTTTTTCTTAAGTAGGTGACTTCCTTAATCTAAGATTTACCTAAAAGCAATAGAATGAGTATAGTCAAATAGCTGGGCTCTGGACAACCGACCAATGGACTATTACCCATGACAACTTGCAAGCCATACTACCCTAGAAAGTTCATTAGCTACCCAATTTCCGAAGAAACCACCAAAAAGTGAGTCAATGCAAATAGTGTGTAGATGCTTAGGCTTAAAGTCCCCTCAAATTAGAGGGCAGGTTGATAAGTCGTGTACTTATCACCCCAATTTATTTACCAAATTAAAATAAAATTGACTTGGCGAGGGCTCAAGACCAAGTCCACATTCGAGTGGACACCCAGGCTTATTAAACCCGAAGACCTGAAGAGTCTAAGTACTTAGGTCCTATCGTATCATTTTCTAAAGTTAATAACTTCCAAATGCCTAAGTTCTCTTCTCCTAACTTCTTTATTTTTTTCATTTTTTGTTTATTTTTTTAGAAAATAAAAATAAAAGAATTTCCACGGAGCTAACAAAATGATTCCAGGAATTAGTATCCACCCCCTATGCCTAAATGATGCAATGTCCTCATTGTAAAAACAAAGACAAGAAAAGGGCGGAGTAAACAGAATATCACCTGAATTTCGTGAAAATCTGGTCAGCTCTGCAGAGAGGAGAGTATACACATGCGCTAAGTTTAATGCCTTCAGCTAGGCATAATATACATACAAAGAAGAATTTGAGAATTCACAAGCGCAGGTCAAAATCAAAATAAAAATATTGATCCTCAAACACGCTAACAGAAGATGTCCACAAACGTGGACCATATTATGATGCAGACCCATGCCCCAGGGTCGAGTAGTTCTCAAGTTCTGGATGAAAATCACCCAGAATCGGAGATTATTGTGCTTGCAGGGTCGAGCCTGCAGTTTGGTGGTGTGCAACCCAAGACTAAAGTGGCGGACAATGGGTAGATATGATTCACTCAACTCGGGTGTCCACTTAAAGTTCAGCTCAGGAAGATAGTCAATTATTCTGAGCTTGGGTTGCACATGAAAGATATTATAAGGGTCCTGGTAGAAAGTAGGTGCTTTCAGGTCAATAGGTACCTTTAGATCCAAAATCATAATTCTCTCAGAAGTAGCTTCCAAGATTTTTATTTCCAACTTCCTATCCTCCAAGATCAAGGTTTCTAGGACCTCCAGATCGTTGTACACCCCATCCAAGTCCAACAATTGTGGCTGCATCAGGATTGACTTGGGCATAATGATTTCAAAAGTCAGCTCTTCAGGGTGTGGATGAGGAATGGGGTCACTAATTGAATCATCAGGATTCGAATCCTCCAAGTTAACCCCAACCATATCAAATTCCTCAATTATCAGGCTGTCAAATGGTTCAACAGATTCCTCAGGCCCATTTGTCTCACTAAAATCATCTTTCTTACATTCAAGTGAGACTTCACTAAGAGATTCTTCACCCTTAGAGTCAGAATTCTTGATCCGCATTTATATACGTCTCAAAATCATATGTCAATTCATGATCCAAGGAGACATGTTTTTCTTCGTTCCCTAGCTCGAGATCTCGGGTGAATCATTCGGTTCATCAGCTAAATGTGTTGCTCTAGCCCAACCTGGTCATCCTCGATCTTAGAAAATGTATCCCTCCCAACAGGCACCTGAGAGAGTTCAGACATTGGCTCTCCTGAAGGGGGTTCATCTTAAGAATCATCCCAAGACTTTGCTAGGGCAACCACGAATTTCATCCTCAATCTCGACAATTTCCCAAGTAGAAACTCACCCAGGTCCCTATCCCTAACATGTTGGAGCAAATCCAATAAAGAGCTATTCAGCTCATCAATCATTTTTATCATAGGCTCCAATACTTCAGTGCATGATGTTGGCTGAGATTCTAAAGATTGAATGGTGTTCCTCAAGTTAGCCAACACCCTATCTTGGACCTGGTTCACCTGAATTGAATGGTTCGGTTCTGAGTTGGATGGGTTTGGGTTCATTCTAGGGGAGTCAAGATATTGAGGTTCTCAAGTCCCTCCCTAATAGTTGGTCGTTTCGGGATGCTCAAAGAATAGTGGTGGCCTATATTCAGTGGAATACTGAGGAGGGTAGGTGTTATAATCATCATATCCTTCCTGATTGTAGATCGGGTTGGTTTGGTCATTAAAGGGTGGAGATCTATTATCATTGTAGCTCTGGGAAGGATAGTAATCATAGTCTTGTTGTCCAAGGTTAGGCCCTGGACACTGAGGTTCGGATTCATATCCCCAATCAAAGTTGTCCAGGCTAGGAGATGGGTAGTCATAAGTCAATTCGAGATAGTAATCATCTTGGGGATAAGTGTTAGTAGGAGGGTAGGATGGGAAATGGGTGTAAGATGTGGAAGGATACATGGTAGAATAGGAGGGAAATCAGAAGAGAGAAAGAAGCCCTACAATACAAGCAATCAACCCTGTCCTTAGGTGGGTTAGCCTAAAGACCTACAGACTCCCAGGACCCGTCTTGAGATTATAAATGATTTGGTCTACTTCTATCCAGTCAATCCAACCCAGTTAGAGGGAGGGGCTGGGGAGAAGGTTCTTCCTTTGGCTTGCGCCTCCAGTTCCTAGTGTACCCCCCAGCCACAGTTGTTTGACACTACTCCCCTAGCTAGACATCAGATGGACCAGCAGAAGTAGATTAATCGAAAAAAATCTCAATCTGAGCCCCGAAGAGCGAATCAATCCTTATGGCCAACGTATACTCAGTTTTGTTAGGCTTGGGATGATCGTGCTCTTGGAATGTGATGGGCCCTTTAGATGAGTTGTGCCCTTAATGATCAATTCAAATATATGTGCGTGCACAACCAAGGTTTGAAAACAAGGTTATTTGGTGATGTATGTTTTAGGGTTTAACCTTGTTTAGTAGCTTTTAGGGTTTAATCTTTAGGTTCGTTCAATCAGGTTTAGTAAAACACTCCAAGTTTTGAAAGCACTACCAATGATATATTCCTTTAGAAATCAAAAATTAATGTGGAGTGCCTAGTTCATCCCTAAAGTTCAGCCCTAAGTGTCAAGCTACTTGATGGATCGCTTTTATCTTAAGTGGTGTGGCCCAAACAGCTCAATCGATCGGCCTGTTGCACCACTTGATTAAGGCACACAAAAAGTCTTAACCTAATCAGATTTCTACTCACTTATGTGTGTATTGAGTTAAGGTGTACCGGATCCACAGGTCAGATCTCGATTAAGTGGTAGAATCAAAGTGATTATGCGCCTTAAGATGAGAGTTGTGGGTATTAAGTGTGTAACTTTCTATTAAATCCCACAAGAGAAGAATATATTTTTTTTATCTTTTCATATATGCAGAAGGGTGAGATGAGGTGAATTGACAAACAAGACAAACAATTTCTATCCTAGGGTTCGTGAAAACACATAAGTAGATTAGGTCTTGATTATTAAGGTGGCGAAATGATCTAGTGAGTGGGGAAGTGGGGGAAAACTTACAAATGTCTCTACCTGCACTTTACTCCAATTTACCACCTTCGACTCCTCGATCGGGTTCCTACAAGACAATAAATCGAAGAAGATAAGTTAGAAAAATATGTAAGCAATGCGGGAAAATGCAAGAAAAACCAAAGAGCGTTGCCTCCCCAGCAACGGTGCCAAAATGATAATAGCAGATTCTCATGTGGAAAGGATTGGAGTTTGGAAAACCCGTCATCGTAGTTTGATTCACGAGAAAATCCATCGATCAAATAAAATTTATAACCGAAACTCGAAAAGTGAGTCCCAGATCAAACACGGGGAGGCGAACGTTTGGTTTTGAAAAATACACGTTTCGCTTTTATTTGTTTTTGTCATTTTTATCTTTATAATTTTTTTTGTATGTTTAATAAGGCAAGAGATCAGGTCGATGAATTCCAGCTAATCTACTTACAAAATATAAAAGAAAGAGAGAGAGAAACAATCATGTATTTTTTTGAAGCAAGTGTTTTCTACAACTAGGAAGGAAAGAAAACTATACTACAAAAGCCATAAAGATAGAGATAGGTGAGAGAAATCCCCCTCGACGGTCGCTCGAAGGAAGACTCACTCTAACGTCGCCTGGAGAAAGGTGGTGAGGAGCGGGACGAACAAGGACGGAGCCAGAGGATGGAGGGTGGGGCAGGACGGCGTCACGACGAGGATCTTCTTCCCGAAGGAGGTGAAAAGACAGCCACGAGATGCTCCACAAAAAGGGATGAGAGGTGAGGAAAAATATTTGATTTCTACTCTAGAGGAGCATCCTATGCTTGGGACAAGCTCTCTCTAGAGCCTTGGAGGTGGTGAGGAGAAGAAAGGAAGAGATGAAGAATGAGAAGGATGGGGGTCCATTTATAGTGGAGGAAAGGATCAATTTCATATACAGGACATTCAGTGACAGTCATAAACGTCGCTAAAGATCCACCGCAAACATCGCTGAAGGCAACCCACTTGCCCACCAACCGCTGTGCTAGCACGCACTCCACATGTCTCCTCGGGCACATGCACCCGAGCTGCTGTGCGCGTGCAGTGGCGGGTGCGTGCGCATGGCCAGCCTGGGCTGCGCCATGTGGCGCGATCTAGGTTGTCCACCTTCTTTCCGTTGCAGGGGCTGCTACAGAGGTCGAATTGAGTCAATTTTCCTGCCATTGGGCTACAATCGTCAACTCGAATCCATTCACGCGGTCGAATTTGTCATTTGAAGCTCTGAATTACGTCACCTAGTCCCTTAGCCGTTGATCTTCTTCGAACTGCATATGGTGCTACGAGACTCCGATCAAGGTGATTTCAGAGGCGTTGGACTCCAATCGTCATCCTAATTAGATCTGTACGGTCAGATCATCAATTAAAGGCTCGAAAATAAATCTCCTTCTCTTTTGACCACAAAAAGGATGCAATTAATCTAAAATATACACAACTACTATAAATGCAGAATGATGCATGCTATGCAATATTTATAATATGGAATGCAAATCTAAGCCTAAGAACATGCATAAATAGACATTTTATCCTAAATGGATGTGTTTACATCATACCCCATGCTTATCTTTTGCTAGTCCCTAGTAAAATTAAACTACATGCTATGTATAAAAACAGAATTAGGACTTGATCGCTTAGGCCTAAGTCATTTATTAACAACAGAAAATTTCAACTAAGGTCCTAAACTACGAAAACTCAACAGTGCCCGGGTGTCTGCCAGAATGCAGACCGCCCAAGTCCTTGCCTTATTTGAAAAGGGAAGATAATTTTTTTTGTTTTTCTTCCTTTCTAATTTGTTTGAACTTTTGGAGTTTGAGAGTTTCAGGGTAACTTTTTACGGTTACCCGACCCGCCCAAGACTCGAAAAGGACTCTAAGTGCTAAGCATCTTGTGCGAGTATGGTGCGCATGGACAGCCTGGGTTGCGTCACGTGGCGCAATCTGGGTCATCCATCTTCTTTCTGTTGTAGAGGCTACTACAGAGGTCGAATTGAGTCAATTTTCATGTTGTTGGGCTGCGATCGTCGACCCGAATCCATCCACGTGGTCAAATTTTTCGTTTAAAGCTCCGAATTACATCACCTAGTCCCTTGGCCATTAATCTTCCTCAGACTGCATATGATGCTACGGGACTCTGATTGTCGTCTTGATCAGATTCGTACCGTCGGATCGTCAATCTGAGGCTCCGAAATAAATCTCCTTCTCTCCTGACCACAAAAAGAATGCAATTAACCTAAAATATGCACTACTCTAAATGCAAAATGATGCATGCTATGCAATCTATAATATGGAATGCAAATCTAAGCCTAGGAACATGCATAAATAAGTATTTTAACCTAAATGGACGTGTCTACATCAATAGGTGATATTGAACAAGGTGTAAAAGCCCGATCTCATTTTAGAGCTGATTTGTCTTTAATACCTTTATTTCTCAACTTGAACCCAAGAAAGTTGATGAGGCATTAAAGGATGAATGATGGGTTGTAGTTATGCAGGAGGAGCTACTCCAATTTACAAGGAACAATGTATGGGACTTGGTATCCACTCCTAAGGGTAATTCCATTATTGGAACCAAGTGGGTGTTCCAAAATAAATTGGATGAATCTAGTTCAGTAACTAGGAATAAGGCCAGACTTGTAGCTCAAGGCAATAACCAACAGGAGGGAATTGACTTTGATGAGACATTTGCTCCTGTTGCTCGCTTGGAGTCCATACGAAGGGGATTGTCAGCATTTTTGTGAGACTATGAAGACTGAGTTTGAAATGAGTATGATGGGTGAACGTAGATTCTTGTTTGGCCTCCAAATTCAACAATTAGATACAGGCACTTATATTAGTCAAACAAAATATGTTCTTGAAATTCTCAAGAGGTTTGACTTTGAAAAAGTAAATGGAAAAGAGACTCTAATTGCTCCATCTACTTCTCTTAGTGAAGATCTATCCGGTAAGAAGGTAGATGAAAAGAAATACTGGGGTATGATAGGATCACTACAATACCTTACAGCCTCTAGACCTGATATTCTTTTTGCTACATGTTTATGTGTGAGATTCCAATCCTAACCCAAGGAATCTCATTTAAACACAGTAAAAAGAATATTTAGATACCTAAATAACACAAGAGATCTTGGTCTCTTTTACCCTAAAGCACAGACCTTAGATTTATTATCCTATAGTGATGCAGATTATGCAGGGAGTTAGACAAACTGAAAGAGCAATAGCGGCACCTGTCATTTTATTGGAGAATCTCTTGTTTCATGGTTCTCTAAAAAATAGACATGTGTCTCACTTTCTACGATCGAAGCAGAATATATTGCTGCTTCACTTGCTTATTCTCAGGTCATTTGGATGAGACAAACTTTATCCGATTTTGGATTATCTTTTGCACAATCTAAAATTCTATGTGATAGTACAAGCGCAATTAATTTATCCAAAAATCCGGTACATCATTCTTGTACCAAACACATAGATGTTTGACACCATTCTCTTAGAGACAATGTCCTACAAGATGTCATTCAATTAGAATTTATAGATACAAAAACCAATTGGCAGACATCTTTACAAAACCTCCTGCAGCAAAGAGATTCTGCTTTATAAGAAGAAAATTGGGACTTTGTACAATTAAAGAAGTTCAAAATTAAAAGTTTGATTACTTTATAACTTGTTTGTAATTATAAAAATCAATGTGGGTCTAACTACAATTTACCTACTTTTGTTAAAAAGGGGTATGCTGTAATTTTTCCATGTTTCTGGAACTACCAGGGTGTTGTTTGCAATATGATTTCTAAACTTAAGTTATTGACTACATTATTTTTCAATGCCTAAGTTCATTGATATTTCTCTCAACCACTTAAGTGGTCATGTGACTAGCACAAAACCCATCCCATATAAAAGAGGTCAAGTGCAAACACTTGCCTCATTTTGTTCCTTCCAAAACCTAATTCCCATTCTCTCCAAGACCATCTTCAAACCCTAGCTAAAGAGAAGAAGAAGGATCTCCTCCAAGACTCAACTCTAGGTATTTTCTCATCCCCTTTGTAGATCTTTATATCTTGGTTCTTTCTACAACTTGTTTTCTCTATCCCCTAAATCACTCATGCTGCTACATTCTATTTCACGTCGGGTACCAGATGGTACCGGTACCAATCACCAGTACCAGTACTAGCTGGGTGCAACAGAGCCTGCTTTTGACAGCAGGTACCAGTACTAATTACCAATACCGATACATGCAGGCTTAAGTGTGTTTTTGAATGCACACATTACAGGATATACTCTAATTTACTCATTGTTTCTCCTACTCTTGTTACATGTTTTTCAAATGGCACCTAAATCTAAGAGTAAGGGAAAGGCACCTCAATATGCATTTCACAAATTTTGCATCAATGAGGATGCCAAATCAAAGTTTGATTGGTATAAGGGCGTAAAACTTCACCATTGTAGGCCAGTTGAGTGGAAAGACTTTTCTTTACAACTCTTTAACTTCACCACTCGTCTATCTGAACAAAACCTCATGCATTTCTTTGATGAGTCATTCTTTGCGGATGTTCTTGGAGTTTATCTAGATGTTAATTATCTATTTTTTGCAAATCTCCAAGAACAAGACAATCGAGGTCATCTTTTCTTAACTTCAAACATTTTTTGTCAAAAAGTAACTGTTACACCCAAATTCCTATCCACCATAACACAATGTCCTAATAAAGGTCATGCTTTCAATACTCTTAAGGAGAAATTCACCACTTCAAAAGTTCATGAAACTCTCTTGCTCCCTAACTGTTAGGGAAAAGCTTTGGTTGCCCCAAACATGACCTTATTTGCTATAGTTCTATTCAGAATTTTAGTGTGGAACCTAAGAGCCAAATACTCAGGATTCCACAAGATCCTTATAGACATTTTACCCTTAATCTATGCTATTATAACAAGTTTTCCTATTAATTGGAACATGATATTTATTCACTTCTTAAGACCTCATTACCGTGCTTCAGCTCTTCCTCTTGATATTCTTGTATCTCACATTCTTATCAAGAGTAAAATTGATCTCTCTAACTTTACTCCGCTTAGAAAAGTGGTCTACTTCAAGTGGTCCACTCTCCGAAAAATGGGAGTAAAACCTACTAGAGAGGAATCATCTAGTGACGATGAAGAACAAGATCAAGTTGATCCAAATGCTAAATCTTCTTCTCATCCAGCTCCTCAATCATCCTCAGCATTTGTTCCTATAACTTATCCATATCTAGAAGCTGAAACACCTTGTGTCAATTTGTCTAATGAGTCTAGAACTGATCCCAATATAATTAACACTTTTAATTATATTGGACAAAATCTGTCAAATCTCAACTTTGCTTTCTGTCATATGGAACGCAAGTTCTATGATCTTTCACTTTCTTTTGAGTCCTCTCATTTTGATTCTTCCACTCAACATCCTAAGCAAAGGAAGCACACTCAACCAAAAGCGCCCAAAGAATACAGTGAGAAATGCCAAAAACATTTTCAAGACCCATCTCTTGTCTCATCTCCAATGGCGGAAGAAGAACCTATTCTTCATGATGATGAAGAGGAAGAAGACAACGAAGACGAAGAAGAGGTTTCTTATGATGAAAGTGATGATGAAAATGATGAAGATGAAGATGATGATGAAGATGACTAAAATGATGATGATGATGGTGATGATGGTGGTAGAACTAGCAACATACGTGCTCAAAAGTCTATCAGAAAACATCCTCGTAATTAGTTTAGTCTATATTTTCATGTATTGAACATTTGAACATGTTTTTCTTGGTTATTATGACTTTTCTTGATGTATGACTTCAATTATGGTTGTTATGACTTTTTCTTCTTATGAACTTTAATTATTTTGTTTCTTTATATTCTTTTCTCATGCTTGGTCATTGTCTATGCGTATGGTTATATTCTTTTTGTTTGATTGACAAAAAGGGGGAGAAATGGTAAATACATTGTATTTAAAATAAGGAAGCTTAGTTTAAGGGGGAGGTTTCACTCCTAGTAGAGTTTTTTGTATCCCTTCTCTTATGAGGTTTCTATTATTTTAAATATAGGTATTTCTATTATTTTGTCAACACCAAAAAGGGGGAGATTGTTGGAGCCTAGTTCCACTTCTCTTTTATGTTTTGGTGTCAACAAAATCGTTTTATATCTAATGAGTTTATGAACTATTATTTTCAGGAAATAACAGGATTTAAGGATATATGAAAGAAGCAATGATGGCATGAAGATTGAAGACTGTTTTTATTTTATTCATATATCTTGTAATCTAGTTTATGTATGTCTCCTAACAAGATAAATGACTTAGGAATTAAAAGCAAAATAGAGATAATTAGGAATCATACTCTCTTTCAGTTATTCGTTTGAAAATTTATATCCTTTCATTGTCATATTGATCGTGTATTTAGGCTCATATTTCACTTAGATTAATGATCTAAGCTCATTCTTGGTACTTGGCACAGGTTTGGGTTCTAGTCCCAAATTGTGAACAAGTACCAATACTCATCATGAGTACTGGTACCAGGTGCTCACTGTTTGAAGACTTGAGAAGTGCTTGGACCTTACAAGTACCGGTACTCATCATGAATACATGTACATGTAGGTCACAGGACCCAAATCTGTGAGTCACAAGTACCGGTACTCATCATGAGTACCGGTACTTAGTGACTTAGTTGGTACTCAACTATAAGCACTGAGTAGCAGTACCCATGATGAGTACCGATACCCAGGGTTTGTTGGGCTAACTGCTGGTTAACTATGAGCAGTCAGTACTGATACCACAACTTTAGTACCGATATCAACTAACCGTTGTGCCCAATCTGTATGGCTATTTTGCCATTAATCCTATCTCTAATCTTCCTATTTTGCCCCTAATGGCTAGTAATCGTAGGGAAGGTGTTTAGTGGCTTATATAAACACCTTGTGTGTGTCAATTGCACACAACACAAGCAAAAAGTATCTCCTTGCTCCTAATTCCCAGATTTCACATTTCTAGCTGCAAGGACTGTTGTTTTGTTGCATTCTTCAAGGCGATACTCTCTACAACAAACCACTTTCAAGCGATTTCGTTCTTCATCATAAAATCTCCTTTTCGCTTTTGAGCATGCTTTCATTAGATTAGTATATAATCATTTTATTAAGCAAATTCTTGTTGGAGACTTACGATCTTAGTTGTAAGCTTTATTGTTGCTTGTTTACACCTATATCATTTTGTTCTTATTCAATCCTGTAATTGGGTTGAGGTAACCCGTTAAATACCTCCGTTTATAATAAATTGATTCCCTCCGGGTTGAGGGAATAGGGTTAAAAATCTTAAGTCAGGAGACTTAAGTAGTGGAGTACCCAAGTGAGGGGAACCACCATACATCTAGTGTTATATTTTGTGGTTTGCTTTACTTGCGTAATTTTTGTTTACCACACTATTCATCCCCCCCTTCTAGTGTGCTTCTGCCTTTTAAATCCTACATGCGTGAGTAGAGATCTCACCCCCTGTGCATGCTGAGGCGATAAGCCGTAGGCATTTTTTCCTTATAATCGCAGCTGAAGCTCCTTCAATCTACGATGTGGGACTAATGTCCCACATCTTCTTCGCGTGGCAGCTTCAGGAGGTGTTTCCTCTGATTAGGGTGGAAGACAACCCTTGCAACTTCAATTGATGGCCTAGGGAGACTCCTGGGGATGGCTCGTAGCACCTAGGGATGGCAACGCTAAAGAACACAGCTTGAAGATGTTGGACAGAGCTGGAGAAGGTGGTAGCCATAACGGAGCTTCGGAGAATAAGGCCTCACGACTGTATCAGTATCACTGAGGAGGGTCTCCTGACCACGGCAAGTGCAACAATGGCCGTGGTTTGGTGTGTGCACGTGTGTGGAGGGTGATGATGACGAAAATGAGGGCGGAGGGTGGGTGTGTTTGATGGGGAGGTAGAGAGTGTTAAACACAAAATTTCTTTAGGGAATTTGGAGGGTGAGTCTTGATGGAGCTAATGGAGGTGGTGCGAGGGACTTTGATGGTCTGTGGCATGCGGAGGGCCTCGCCGGAGGCTTGGCCGAAGCGGAGGATGATGATGGGGTCAGAGGCATAGCGGCGATTGAAATGAGGTTCTGAAGGTGTAGAAATGCTTGAGGGAGAGAGAGAGAGAGGTTAGGGAACTTAGGGAGAGGGAGATCGGTCAAGGGTATTCGGTTGTGATGGGCTAGAGCTAGAGAAGGTGATGAAGCTCGATGACATGGTGGCGAGGAAGGAGAGGGGGAGAGCGGCCGCGCTTTGGCCAGCAACAGTTGCGAGGAAGAGGGGAGGATGTTGGGCCAGTCAATTTGACCGTTGGCCTGCTCAACAAAGAGGATAGAGAGGCTCTCCAAAGACGAAGGTGTGGATGGCCGAAGAAGAGGAACAGAGGGTTTTTTTACTTTAAACTTCGCTAAGAAGCTCGATTTCTCAAGAGGGTCCAATTTAAAGGCCTCAGAAGGTGTTCTAAGCAAAATAGGAGGCTTGGCGAATTCACAAACTTAGGGAAAAGGATCCCTAAGATTGAGAGCGTTCACATGAGCTTTCTAGAGCAAATTGAGGTCCAAGACTCGATTCAATCGAAAGAGGATCTCTTAAGGATTCTTCCTTCCAATTTTGAGAGGATTTGATTGAGTATCGAGCGAGAAAACATCACTCGAATCTCAGTGGAGGAGCTTTATACACACCAATGGTATCAGGGACCTTTTTTCAAAAATGATGACAAAGTTAGGGACCTTATTGAAAATATTTCAAAAGTTAGGGGCTTAATTGAGAGGAATAGAGTTTAAATGGACTAAAATGCAAAATAGGTCAAGATGGACTCTGATTGGGCCCAAATTTTGGTACAAACTTAATTTGAACCTAAAGAATCTGATGGTGAACTTGGATTTCAATTTTGACCAAGTTTGAATGGGACATTTACACAAAAATCTAAATTAGGGCAGAATTCTGTTTATGACTCTATTCAAGGTCAAAATGAGTTCAGATGGTCAAACAAAGATACCAAACCCTTCATAATATTTTTCTATGAATTTTAGGAGGTTTAGATGATTTTTATTCTGACCGAAACCCCTTCAATTTAAGAGTGGCTGAAATTAGGATTTTAAGTGTTATTTTGATTCTCAAAATGCGTGAAACCCCATTTCTATCTACATTGACCCCCTTATTAGACTTTAATGCTCATCTGACCTTCAACTAACCCCTGATAAATCCCATGGTTATTCTGTGTTCATGATATGCTATTAAAATTACATAATTAACCCTAATTGTCTGTTCTCTTCTCAAAATAGAATGATGTGGAGTTATACCCCTCAGATGGTTATATAGGAGCATTTATCTTTCAATCCTAACTAAAAGTGGCAAGTTAGGACCTATGATGATGTTCCCATCAGTACATAGCGCTTGTACATGTTCACGCTAAACAACGTAGCTGCCACCCCTTTCCGCAATAACCCCAAGGTGACGGAGAGCGGTGACTTGATGGGTATAAGTGGTCCTCTCGGCCAGGAGGGTGGCTTATCCCAATCTTACACAGCAGAAAGTTACACAAGATCGTCTTGTGCCCAAGACGTTGATTGATGGATTGAGAACTGTAAGAAAATGGTCAAATTACATAAACAGAATTGGATAAGAAATAACCTGTAGACAAATGAACTTGTGATATAGTGTCATTTTCCTGTACTTTTGTTAACTATCTAGTTGTTCTACTCTACTCAGTTTTTACTGGCGTTTTGTCTCAGGTTCTATACTCAGGTGTTGATGAGTAGTCGAGTGCAGCGACTACTATCAGTCAGGCTTCTGCAAAACCGAGTCCTACCTGAGGAGATGGTCCATATTGAGCAAGCGGCTCGTAGGAGTTTCTTTTCACTGTTAGATTTAATTCTTGTCTTTTCGGTAATTGTACAAGACTCTCTTTACTTTCTACTTTTTATGGTGAAGTTCATTATAATTGTCAGTAGTTTCCTTTAATGCATTATGAATGAATGTTGGCTATTGATGTTTTATGATTCCGTGCTAGGTGATTGAGTTCTTTTGGGCGTTCGTGCTAGTTATTAGCACACAGCGACCCAGGTTTCATTGCTTGGTGGGACTCTGATCGTCACAGGAGACATCTATTAAGTAGATTATTGTATCAAAAATGTCTTGGGCAAATATACCGTTGGTTCATTTAATGTCAAAAGACATATATTCTCCTCCTGCTCTAGTGGGATTGTGGACACCCATCGAGCTAAAGCATCTGCTAAAGGATTGTTAGACTAGGGTACCCGACTGACCGAGGTGGTCCTGAAATCTGACAACTCCTCTTTGACTTTATCGATGTATCAACTCATATTAGTATCCCTGGCTTGATACTCACTGTTTACTTGGTTAGCCACCATCTGGGAGTCCGTATACACTTCTAATAATGAGTCATCCATTAACTTGGCCACCTGGATGCCGACTAGCAAGGCCTCATATTCAGCTACATTATTTGAGGCAGAGAAAATAAGTTTGACGGCATAATTATGAGTGGTACCATCCAGAGCAGTCAATGCTATGCCAGCCCCAAACCCAACTGCCATCAAAAAGTTGTCCATTTATAATTTCCATGACAAAGTAAGGCAAGCATTTGGATCCGTGAAATCTTCCACGAAATCTGCTAGAACTTGGCCTTCTATTTACTTCTTTAGCTAGTATTGGATATCAAACTCTACCAACTCCATAGTCGACTTTATTTACCCAGTAGACCCTATTGGTCTATGCAACATCTACCATAAAAGGTAGTCAGATAAAACTATTATTGAATGGGCCTAGAAATATGGGTGTAGCTTTCTGGTGACGGTTACCAATGATAGCCCAAGCTTCTCGATCATAGTATATTTGGCTTCTATACCTTGATAAGTCTTGCTGGCAAAATATATTGGCCATTTCCCTCCTTCACGGTCACAAAATAAGACAATGCTAACGGCAGACATGGACGCTACTAGGTAAAGGAATAATGATTCCCCAGTTGTAGGAGCCATCAGAATTGAAGTGCACTGAAGGGCATTCTTAACCTCCTCCAGAGCCTTCTGGAAGTGGGGGGTCCAATGGGCAACTTTATAGGCTCTGCCCTTTTTAATATACTCAAAAAATGGAAGGCATTTGTCGAAAGATAGAGACAAGAAATGACCTAAAGAGGTGATTTTACTAACTAACAACTACATTCCCTTCAGTGTAGTTGGAGGCATTAGAGCCATGATCACCTAGATCTTATCAGGATTTGCCTCTATTCCGTGGTTGGAGACTAAAAATCCCAAAAATTTTCTTGAGGAAATGCCGAAAATGTGTTTCTCAGGATTCAGACAAAGTTGGGTGTTCCTCAAAACATGGAACACCTCAACTAGATTTGCGAGATGCTGAGGGACATTCAATCCCTTTACCAACATGTCATCGATATACACCTCAAATGATTTTCCGATTAATGAGAAAAAATCATGTTTACAAGGTGCAAGTAGGTTACTCCAGCATTTTTTAAGCTAAGTGGCATGACTCTATATTGAAAAAGACCCTTACAAGTTATGAAGTGTAAGGTCTATTTGTTGGAGCTAAACTTATCTAATGGTATCCACTATACACATCTAGGAAAGACATGTAAGACTATCCACTGCACGAGTCTACAAGGGCGGCAATCCTTGGCAAGGGTAATTCATCTTTTGGGTAGTCTTCATTCAAATTTGTGAAATCCACGCACATCCACTACTTTCCATTTTCTTTCTTTACCATGACTACGTTGGATAGCCAAGTAGGGTATAAGGATTTTTCAATAAATTTGGCCTCCAGAAGCTTTTTCACCTTCACATCAGCTACCTACCATTGCTCCACTAATTTATGCCAGCAGCTTATTTCACCGCTCGGGCGTCCACCTAAATATCGAGACAGTGTTGAATTAGATATGGATTGACCCTTAGCAAGTCATTGGCATACTAAGCAAATATATCCGCATTGGCCCTTAATAAGAATAGAAATTCATGGACTTTAGAGGGATAAAGGTCAACTCCAACTCGAGCAAGCTTATCCTTCTCATCAGGATATAACTGTATGGCCATAGTTGAAGAGTATGGCTGCACTTCAGAGGCTAATGGGGGATTGGTCGAATCCATTTCTTGCTAAATCGCTTAGATCTAACTCCTTTTTCCCCATTTTTGTGATTTTGGGGGCCTTGGCTCCATTGATCACTCCAGCTCAATCCACAGAAAAGCTCACATCTGGCTAATTGATCTCCATGCACTATTCCTACTCCACGAGGAGTGTGAAAGAGTATAAACTAGAAATATGATGAAGGGATCACCCGAAAGGCGTGGGTTGCTGGGCAACCAATGATGCCATCAAATGTTGCCACCAAGCCGGCCATGATGAATGCAGTCATTCGATTCAGATACTTGTCCCCATCACAAATAGACACAGGCAAACTGATCTCTCCCTTAGGCATCACCTTATGGTTCCCAAACCCCACCACCAGGTGGGCTAAGAGGGAAAGGTGTTCTTCTTTAAATCCCAACTTTAACAATGTCTTGAGGAACAAGAAGTCAACCACATTGCCTTCATCCACAAGAAGCTTGGGCTGAAGCTGCCTCGCCAACAAGAGTGTCACCAAGTGGGGATCCATATGGGCTGGCGAATCCAGCAAGGTGGAGAAGAGTGTCGATGCGCTTGTCTGATAGTATTCCTCTCCCCCCATTGAAGGGTAGGGAATACTTCCCTAGTCCCCCCCTTTAGATTGAGTGGCTTGTGGACTGGGAGGAGCATTGACTCCAAAAATGACTTCCACTTCATTAACTATAAGTGGAAGATCAAGTGCACATGTGTCCTAGGGTTGTACTACCATTGCCGTCAAAACCTGCCAGTGATACTCCATAGGTGGAAGCTGTCGAGGGATTCTAGGGTCACCCAAGTGATCCATGGATTTAGCTGGACTCTCGTTGGCTAGGAATACCACAATGATCCCCCAGAGCTCTTGAAGCTTCTCCCAGTGATAATCTTCCAAACTCTCCATGGGTTACTTGCCCTTGCCTTGGCTTTCATTGCGCTTCACAAAATGCACCAAGTTTCCATGTTGGATTTAAGACTCAATTTGGTCACGTAAATCTCGACAATCTTCAGTAGCATGCCCTCGAGCTCGATGATATTACAATATGGAACCAAGTCAACCTTCTTTCTGAGAGGCTTTGGAAGCTGCAAGAGGTCTTTATTGGTTGACCAAACCTCTGGCAACACATTAGCTTAATTCATGGCCAGGGGAGTGTATTCTTCAAAAAAGTCCTACCTAGGCTGACGGGGGGTGTATTCTCCAAAATAGTCTCGTCTAGCCTGGCAGGGGCCGTTATTTCAGCCTCTATTTGACCCCTCTCCCCTTTGGTCCTAGAAGTTTCCCTTCCGCTTGTTGGGGCAGCCACCACCTTAAATAGATATAGGGGTAGACTCCCCTGTTCCCTTCTTCTCATCAAGGGACCTTTGTCTGACCTCTCTCCCCTTTGGTCCTAGAAGTTTCCCTTCCACTTGTTGGGGTGACCACCACCTTGAATAGATATAGGGGTAGACTCCCCTATTTCCTTCTTCTCATTAAGGGAATAACAATCATCTCCATATCTATTTGCCAACCGACTATGAGAGCAAAATGAATCATCTTGTTCCATGAACCTCGTAGCTCGATCCCATAACCCTGCCATGTCCCTTGCCAGGAAATATCAATATCTTACCAAAACCTTAGGGTTAGTAGGCTTGATTTGAAATATTGAATGGCAATTGCATCGTCGGGTCACTTGCATTAAAGTACTGAGTCTTGAACTAGTCAAGAGAAGATAGGAAAGACTCAAATCTTCATTGCTAGACTTCTGACAACCTTTCAGGATTGTCTCTCATGCAGTTCTATCCTACAAAATACTAACAGAACTCGTCAGCCAGCTCCTAGAAACAAGTGATTTGCCCTGCTAGCAGTTCGTTGAACCATTCATGTGCCATGACAGAGAGGTATGATGGGAATGCCCAATAGAGTACCCCATTAGGATAGCCATGAACAAGCATCATCTAGCGATAGCTTCCCACAAAGCCGTTGGGATCAGATGTCTCGTCATATTGTGTCAGGACAGGGTGCTTGAATTTTTTTGGTAGAGGGGCGGTCATCACTTCCTCCGTGAAAGGATATGTCGTGACATACACTCGTGGTGTATACCCTTCATTACCTAGGTGACTTGTCGAACAATCTCGGGTAAAGACCCTCCTCCACTCATCACCATGGGATGAGCCCCCAACTGTTCCTCCAACTCCCACAAAAGCGAAGGTGGAGCTTGGGGTGGGCCCAGGGGGACTTCTCCTTTTGGGCTACTAAGCTCATGTTTTAACTTTTCAAGCTGTTTGCGTAGGTGGGTGTTTTCTTCTTCCACCACTTGACGCCATTTCAACTAGTCATCGGTGGGGTTAGAATTTTGCGGCTCCTCCAGCTGAATCTTCCCCTTCTCTTTTAACAACTAGATGTCATGTAGCTGGTCCATTACCAGGTGTTGTTCTACCTTCAAGGCCACCAATTTGACCTCATACTCTTCCTCCCTTGCCCATATCTCAAGGAGAGAATCTCTCTGATGATTCTCTTGACAAGAAGATTCGCGTTGCAAATTGGGTTGCACCTCTTTCTCCTTGCTAGGGCTGGCATCTTGATGGCATCTCCTTGACACGGAGACACTGGATTCTATCAAACCAGCTTTCTCCAGTTTTTCATGGGAGGAATGACGAGTGGTAGGAGCCATTAGTCAAGCTCAAAACTAAGAAATGTGGTATCAATAACAAGCCCTTCCTACAGACGATGCCAATTTATCATGACCCTGAGATCAGGAGCCTTGACTCAAATAAACAAAATGCAAGAAAGATCACACCAAAGGTTGTTGACCCAGTTCCACCTAAAAAAGGTGTATGTCTGTGGGGAGAGTGATTCTCCCAAATTTCACTAGTGTAGTTCAGGTAATACACTAGCACTCACTCTGTGTTTCTGTCTCTCTCTCTGATTGTGTGTCCCTCAAAAGCTCATTTTTCCTAGATATTTATAGGATGATCTTCTCTCAATCATGGGTCTCCCACGATCACACAATGTGGCTATTAATAGAATTCAAGTCTAGTAACCATCGTAGACCATTCTTGCCATCATCGACACAACGGTCATCCGTTTCAACTCCAGTTAATAATATGTTTTATAAGGTTCTTGGATTGAATCAAATCCAGTCAGAAACTAGGTAGCCGGGTCTACCAAGTTGTCGGGTCATTGGGCCTATTAGGTCTATTTGTGAAGTTTTAATGGGGATTTTTCTCCCCTCATCAACAACTAACTCATGAAAAGTTCTAAAAGTTGGCAAGGATCGTTTCACACCCAATTTCTATATCATTCAGGGAAGAAGTTGGGATTTTTGGTCTAAGGGGACCAAACATTACCATATAAGGTAGAAAACAAACATTATTCTTCCCTCTTACTTTAAATCTAGTCAAAAAATAGATATAAAAGGTCATCATCGTTTCCTTAATTGCCTTGAAAAGAATACTTACTTCTAAATTTTAAAGTAATCAACTCCACACGATACTGAACCCAGGAATTGTTATCAAATTTGCTTTGCATAAAAACAACATGCTTGATAACATTGGATTATATAATAAAAAAATAAACATGATCTAAGTTAGATATTCCAAACAAAAAAGCAAGTGAAACCATTGCCGAGAGGAAAGAATGATACTTAAAAAGCACCCACCCTTGCAAGAAACCATGTTTCACCAGGAAGTTATGACCTAAGAGGATTTTCATCTTCAATAGAGAAATAATAGTAGGGGTAAACTACGTGGTTGAGTGGATGTGTGGGTAGGTAAACTATGGTGCAAAAGAAGACAAGTTGACATTTGGATAGAAACTAAAAGATAACCAAAAAAATAAAAAGGAGTATTACAATGTTTATCAACTTAAATGAAATTTACCAAGGTAAAGTTAGTCTTACTCCTTTCTCCTGCATATTATTGGCTTTGTCACAACTCAAATCCATGTAACCGAATGTTCTAAGAGAGTAATCCAGTTAAATCTTTCCATGTGTCATAAGTAATGCAGTTAAAACTTTCTATAAACTTATTATTATTATTATTTACAATAAAAAGATGGAAGATTTCAATTTGCATCAATAGTCAGTAATTATCAAACAGCATATCATCTTTAGGCCCAAGTAAATCTGAAAAAAATAGGAAGAAAGAGTGATGTGCAAACATCTAAATAGCCAAAAATGTCTATTAATGCATGTCCTTAGTGTCATATTAGCATCATACATTGTAAATATTGCATAACATGCATAATCATGCATTTAGGTCAAGTTGTATAAATTGTATAGTAATTATCTCCTTCTATGGTCAGGGACAGGATGATTTTTAATCAGGGCCTCAGATCGAAGATCCAACCACACGGATCTGATTAGGGCGACGATTGGAGTTCAACGACTCCAAGATCGCCCTGATCGGGCATTCGTAGCACCAGATAGAGACCAAGGAAGCCTAAAGACCAAGGGCCAAGATGGTGCCAATCCGCACTTCAGACGACAAATCCGACCTCACTGACGGGTTAGGATCAATGATCACAGCCAAACGACAAGAAAATCGATCCAATCCGACATCCGTGGCACCATCTACAACACACAGAAGATGGACGGCCAAGATGGCACCACGTGGTGCCATCTCAGCCTCCCGATCGGCCCCAAGGACCCGCCTCTCTCCTCTTCTGAAGGTGCGGCAAGGCGTGATCTGGGCCGTTGGATCTTGATCCAACGGCGGTGAGCGCGCGTCACTTAAACCCTCCGCGTGACACAAATGAAGACGCAGCGTAGCAATCGCAAGGTGTTGCACGAGCGCAGGCGCGAGTTCAACTCGCTATCCATTGCGCACGTGCATTAAATCCGAAACGTGCGATTGGCTGCGGATGGTCCAAATCGCCCAATCAGGCGTACGTGGGATCAGACGCTCCGCCTCACGCCCAATCTGACGCGCGATCAAGAAGCGCGGGCGAGGACGACTTTAAGCCGTCTAATCTTGAGATCGGACGGCTGATATCATCCAAACATGCATGGGCATTTTGGGCACGGAAGAGGAGCAAGTGCGCGCAGCGCGCGCACACGTCATCCACGATCGGCCTTTAGCGACGTTTATGTCTATCATTAAAGGCCCCTCTTTAATTTTTTGAAGTTAAAATGTCCAAAATGCCCCCAATCCATGCAACTATAAAAGGAGACCCCTACCCTACGAATTTCTCATCCCTTCCTTCTCTCTTCCTCTCCAAAGCTTAAGAGAAGCTTGTCCCACACCCGAGATGCTCCTCAAGAGACAAATCCAAGTTTTCGCCACCATTCCGGAAGTGGATCCCGCGATGACGACAACGTGCTACCTCGTTCCCATTCTTCCGACTTCGTCCTCCTTCTTCCTGCCTCGTCCTCCGTCTTGCAGGCGGCGCCTCCATCCAGCTCGTCCTCCAAGTATTCATCGAGGAGGATAACATCTCTCTCCCTTCTTTTATCGCTTTCTAGAGTAGAATTTCCTACTTTCTAGTTGTAACAGTTTACCTCTTTCTAGTGTAATCATTTCCCGCTTTCTTAGTTGTAAAAACATTATTCAAATACCAAGTGATTGTTCTCTCCCTCTCTCTCTCTCTCTCATATTGTTTATATCAATTCCATTGTGATTATTTCGTCTTCAAACATAAATACAAAAAAATATAATTACGGATTTTGAGATCAAAGTAGCCTCCCTGTGTTCAATGATGAGTCCATTTTAATGGACTAATATTACGCCTAAGTAACTTTAATCTTACCATTTAGGTTTGTTAATAACTACATTAAATTATAGAATGTTTGCATGCATCATGATTTAAGTTTACATCTATTTTATAGCATTCTATAACTTAATATGTAATGATTTTATGTTTTTATGTGCAAGAATGATATTTAGAAAGAACAAGGAGGGGGGAATAAATTTCCCCAACAAACAGGTTCAATCCCTCCCTCATCCTCCGGCCAGCCGCAACTCTTCCCTCAACAAATGCAAACCGCCGCCGGCTAAAATTGGAAAAAGGATTTTGAAAATCCCTTGTAGCACGGAAGAGAGGAGTTAAGAGGAGGAGGAGCACAGAAGAGGATGATCTTCTTCTCCCCCTGGCAGGGACCCAATTGGGAGAGGAGCGTGCACTGTGGGAAGCCGCTTGCACTGTGTACCATCACTTCTCCCCAACGCCTCCCACCAATACTCAACACAAGCGCACACCCCTTTCCAGCCTCACCGCCCTTCAAGCCTACGCCTGTGCCATCGCCTGTGTCCAACCAACGCTCTTCTCAGCTGTCTACCCGCAAGCACCACGCCCTCTCCACTGCAGGCCCCCCGCAGGCGCTGCACGCCAAGCACCGTAGGTGCTCGCCTTCAAGCCCGCAGGCACCCCCTCATGCCAGCAGACGAACCCATGCCCGCAGGTGCTGCGCGCCTTCACCACTGCCTGTACACACCCCCCTGCACTCCAACCTACAGCTGCCTCAGGCGCACCCGCACCAGTGCCATCATCGCAGTGCTCCCCCTCCTCCAACGCCCTTCACTGCAGGTGCTGCACCACTCACTGCCCTCGCCACCAGCGCTCCCTGCAGGCGCACACCGCACCGCACTTGCACCTCCAACCAGGCGGCACCGCGTCTTCTCTACTGCAAGCACCCACCGCAGCGCAGGCTACTCTCCGCCTGCCCTTCACGCCCGCAGGCACGACGCCCGTGCCTCCAGCGCCTACCCCTGCACTGCGTGCAGAACCACCGCCCGCCACCTTCCTCTCCTTGCAGCCACCATAGGCTGCCATCAGCTGCGCCGTCACCACCGTCGGGTGCGGCCCGAGCAAGGTGATCTTCAGCTGCAGCCTCGACGTACACCTCTTCTCCTCCTGTGCGCACAAGCCGCTGCAACTAATCCCCTGTTTTCAAGTTAATTAAAAATTACATTTATTTCCATTGCCACCAAAATCAATTTTAATTTATTATTATTTTATTGTGGTGAAATTGTGACTGCACACTCACACTTTTTAATAATTGAATGTTATTGATATTCACATGTTTCAACATTGGTTTAGGGATTAACATCCGCATAAATTTTCTCTAATATATGTCAATTGAAAATTACATAAAATCATCACATATTTATTGAATAATTCAGTGAGGAAAAATTGCACATATACCCTTATATTTTTTAGTTATTGTGCTTCTTCTTTCCATCGCATTTCATGTAGGATTTGATTAGGGATTTCGCACTTGATCGAAAGAATACGAAATAATCGAGAGATTATTGCATCATTGCCTCCCTGTGGACATGACACGCTCTTCTATGAGTGGTTATTTTTATTATTGATTAGTCAATTTTTCCACCACTTAAATACTACAACAACGCGTTACTTCATTTGCGAAACTTAATCGAAAGTGGAAAATCGACTTGTCATTCGACCCGGAACTTCTTCACGAATTTTTGGTATAAATTTATCTGTTGAATAGATTTCTTTGCGACTCAAACTACAATGAAGGGTTTTCGAATCCAACTGCGAACGTGTGGTTTTCTGCTGTCAACATTTTAGCGCCGTTGCTGGGGAGGCAACGATGTTTTTTATCTTCTTTCCGCATTTCGCTCACTTTACTATTTTCTAACTTGCTTTATCTCTTGTCTATTATTTTGCAAATACCTCAATCAGGGAATCGTCAAGCGGTAGATCGAAGTAAAGTGCAATTGAAGACGACTGTAAGTACTCCCCATTCTTCCCCCTCCATAGATTCCATTTCACCACATTAATTCAAACTCCAATTAACCTAGGTGTTTGCATAAATCCTAGGATTAGTTTGGTTGCTTGGATTTCCACCCACATTCATTTCACCCTCGCATATAAAAAAATCAAAAAGATATTTCTTGTGGGGTAATTCAGCATACACAACATACACCCACATTCAAGTCACTTAACCTAATTGATTTTCTTCTACTCAACCAGATTCTGATTTATGGAACCGGTATACACAAATCAACATATAAAAGAGTAGAAATCAATCTAGGTTAATCATTTTGTGTGCCTAACTCAATGGTGCAATTGTGGCCAATTGTTTGAGTTGTTTGGGCCGCACCACTCAACCAAAAATCAACTCACCAAGTAGTTTCCCCTTAGAGTTTTCAATTTAGGTCAATACCAGGCACTCCACTTTATTTTTTATTTTAAAAGGAAAGTGATCTTCACCCGTGCTTGAAAACCTAGTTTGCCTCAAACTTGATTGAATTAAACCTAATTCTAAACCCTAAAAGTTACTTAAGCAAGATTTGAACCCTAAAATCTACTCATCACAAATAATCTTGCTTGAAAACACTGGTTGTGCACACACTCACACATACTCAATTGGTCATGAATGGCACAACCCATTTTAAGGGCCCACCACATTCCATAAGCACTATAATCCCAGGGCTAAATAAAATCAAGTAGACGTTGACCTTAAGGACTGATTCGCTCTTCGGGGTCCAATCTGAGATTGTTTACAATTAACCTGCTTGCACTGATCAATCTGATGTCTAGCTAGGGGAGTAGCGGCAAACGATAGCAGCTGGGGGGTACACTAGGAATTGAAGGTGCAAGCCGAAGGAAGTACCTTCTCCCCAGTCCCTCCTTCTAACTGGTTGGATTGAGCAGACGCAAGTAAAGTAAATCGTTTATAATCTTACGGCAGATTCTGAGAGTCTGTAGATCCTTAGGTTACCCCACTTAAGGATAGGCTTGTTTTGTTGTGCTGCAGGGTTCTTATCCCCAGTCCTTCCAACCTTTTCCTAGTTTATGCTGGGAAGGAGGTCATTGAATCCCCGATTAGAAGGACCACTAGAGTATTCTAGGAGGCATAGATTGGATTTTGGCCAAATTGATCCCATGGTCGATCAACAGCCTCCTCTGCCTCAGGATCCACAGGAGGTATTTCAAAGGCAGATAGAACAAATGCAGAGAATGCAAGAATGGTTCTAGAGAATGCAAGGCGCTCAGCCCTTGAAGGATTTTTATGATCCTTCAAATTACGGGGAACATCCCAACATCCAGATTCCTACCGGAGATGTAGAAATCAAGCCCCAAGTGTTAAGCCTGATTAAACATTTCCATGGGATTGCTCTGAAGACCCGTTTTAGCACTTGGAGGACTTGACCACTTTGGTCCAGACCACCAAGGCACAAAACGTGAATGAGCAGATGATCATGAGGCTCTTCCCCCAC
The DNA here is from genome assembly GCA_037157565.1 of Thalassia testudinum. Classification (NCBI taxonomy): domain Eukaryota; kingdom Viridiplantae; phylum Streptophyta; class Magnoliopsida; order Alismatales; family Hydrocharitaceae; genus Thalassia; species Thalassia testudinum. Next base: position 21,143,605 of record JAZHRO010000014.1, read on the forward strand.
TCTCTTAGGGATAAAGCCTCTCATTGGTACAGGACTATAGGAAGGCCAATTGCAACTTGGAATGATTTGAAATCAGCCTTCCTGAAGAAATTCTTCCTTATCGAATGTACCAATGCTTTGAGATGGGAAATTACTACCTTCACTCAGCGACCGGGGGACCAATTTCATGTTGCCTGGGAGCGATTCCAGGACTTATTGCGGAGGTGTCCACACCACAAGGTGCCAAAATGGCAACTCGTGCAGATCTTCCACCACAGGTTGACTGAGCAACTCAGAAATCACATGGACGCTTCTTGTGGAGGCAATTTCCTCAACAAAGACGTAGATAGCATGCACGATTTGTTTGAGGAGATGATCGAGAATTCGATCAATCGTGCCTCCATGGATACTTTTAACCGGTCCCAACAGCCCAGATCGAATGTTAATGAACTCCACGACTCTCTTTCATTCGATATGGAATTGATTTGTAATAAACTTGATAAGGTAGACTTGGTTACTAAGAGAATGGAGGAGTGGATGGTTGGAAGCTCAATGAACAACTCTCAATCAACTCAATCCTAGAATTCAGGATTTCATTCATCGTGAGCTCCTTCTAGACGGGAGTTCATGAATCAACTTGACAGGGCTCAACCTGTGAGTCAGCATTATTCGGAACCCCACGAGTTCCAAATCGGGGCCTTTGATCCCTGTTTCTCTGATCCCTCCCTTCCTTTCCCTCCATCCTCACCCTATGAGGATGTTTATGCTGTACACAAGAATGTTAGGTCCAACCCTTATTCCAATGCTTATAATCTGGGTTGGAGGAACCACCCTAACTTCTCCTGGAAAAACCTAGGGAAATAGACCCAATTTTGACCCAACAACTATGCTCCGCAACAACCAATGGGTCAGGGTCACATTTACACTCAGCTGCCCCCAAATCAGGTCAATCAGCCAGCTTGGAATGCTCGTCAATCTGTAGGGCAGGCTAACTTGAATCGACAAATGGTAGAGATGCAAGGATCTATGCTCCAGCTCATGCAGCAAATGAAAACCTTGCTGGACAACTTGCAAAATGGGTTAATTGCTAATTCTTGTTAACCTGGATCTCTACCATCTCAACCCGTACCTAACCCTCATAATATCCAGAATCTAGGCAATCAAGCCCATGGGTACGGGAATTAGAGGGACCCATACGCACATGCTCAGGTGGTTGAGCAGGGTCCTTCCTCTTCTTCTTCCTCAAATCAAAGGTTTTTGGCTAATGAAGCCCCTCCAATCTTTCCTAACCCTCCCCAAGATCCAAACCCGTATGCATCTGCTAATTCAATTACTTTGAGGAGTGGAAAACAAACTTAGGATCCACAACCACACTATTCTGATTTATCGAATTCTGAAGAGCTTGAGGAGAGAAAGGAGAACTCTGGAAAAGAAATCAAGGCTTAGGAACCTGATTCCGAAGATCCGACTCATGTTCCTTTTCCTGAGGCCTTGATTAGATCAAGAAGAAGTCTGTTGATAGTAATGAGGAGCTTCTGAATATTTTCAAGAATGTCGAGATCAATATCCCACTCCTCAATGCTATCAAACGTATACTGGATTACGCAAAATTTTTAAAGGATTTATGTACACAGAAGCGTAAGTCGAGAGAATATGTTCCGAGGAAGGTGGTACTCTCCGAGCAAGCTAGTTCTGTTATCCTACACCACCTCCCTCAGAAAAAGAGAGATCCAGGTGCTCCTTTGATTTCTTGTGTCATCGTAGCTTACACATTTGATAGAGCACTACTGGACCTGGGTGCATCCATTAACCTAATTCTGACTTCTCTTTACGAGAAGTTCGGATTAGGTGACCTTCGGCCGACTTCAGTAACGCTGCAGTTAGCGGATCGTTCGGTCACAAATCCGCGAGGTGTTATTGAAGATGTTATTTCCAAGGTTAAGGATTTCTATTTTCCTATAGATTTTCTTGTCCTTGATATGGATGTACCTGAGAATTTAAGGAACATGCTCATCACTCTGGGGCATCCGTTCCTGGCTACCGCCAAGGCTAACATTAACTATGAGAGTAGTAGTATGGAAATCACCTTTGGGGATCAAAGAATGAAATTGGATATTTTTAAGGCGATTAACAAATTCGAGGATTGTGGATTTATTGAGGAACTTGAGGATGATAATGTGAATATTAAAACTTGTATGACGGTTTCTACAATTGAAAGTTCCTCTTCTGATGATGATTTGGACCCGTAACCCTCTATGGCAAACCCGCCGCCTTCTGAAAAGGTTATTGATTTTGTTCACTCACAACCTCTTCCTCTTGATGAGTCTTCATCAACATCTTCCTTACCTTCAATCATCAACCCACCCCAACTTGAGCTGAAACCATTGCCTGAGAATCTAAAATATCAATTTTTAGGACCACATAAGATGCTCCCTGTGATTATCAGTGCTAAATTAACAAAGGAGCAAGAGATTAAACTGATTAAGGTCCTAAAGGAACACAAGGAGGCAATTGGTTGGACCATTCATGACCTTAGGGGGATCGAGCCATCTTACTGCAATCACAGAATATTTTTGGAAGATGGATCCTGCCCTTCTCGCCAGATGCAGAGATTAAACCCAAATATGCGAGAAGTGGTCAAGAAGGAGATTATCAAGTGGCTCAATGCAGGAATCATTTATCGAATCTCTGATAGTCCTTGGGTAAGTCCTGTGCAAATTGTTCCTAAGAAAGTCGAGATTACTGTTGTGACTAACAAGAAAGGAGAATCTATCACAACTCATTCAGCTTCCTCTTGGAGAGTTTGCATTGATTACAGGAAGCAGAACACAGCCATAAAAATGATCATTTCCCTTTACCTTTTATTGATCAAATCTTTGAAAGACTAGCCGAACAGAAGTACTTCTATTTCCTTGACGGTTACTCGGGAAACAATCAAGTCCCTATCCATCCTGAGGATCAGGAAAAAATGACTTTCACCTGTCCCTACGGAACCTTTGCTTTTCGTAGGATTCCATTCGGCTTATGCAATGCACCTACAACTTTTCAAAAGTGTATGCTGGCCATATTCTCTGACATGGTGGGAGAGTTTATGGAAGTCTTCATGGACTACTTCTCTATTTTTGGAGAATTATTTGATTCTTGTTTGGCTAATCTTGAAATGATTCTTAAAAGATGCATCAAAACAAGACTGGTCCTTAGCTGGGAAAAGAGTCATTTCATGACACAAGAAGGCATCGTCTTGGGTCATGTAATCTCTGAACGGGGTATCGAAGTTGACAAAGCTAAGGTTGATGCCATCGTTAAACTTCCTCCTCCCACATCTGTCAAACAAATTCGATCATTTCTTGGTCATGTGGGATCCTATAGGAGGTTCATCAAGGACTTTTCTAAGGTTGCTCATCCTCTGAGCAACCTTCTTGCCAAAGATACACCATTTGATTTCAACGAATCATGCCGTAAGGCATTTGATTTTCTTAAAATGGCAGTCACTTGTGCTCCGGTGTTGCAACCACCAGTTTGGACAGCCCCATTTGAAATCATGACTGACGCTTCTAATTACACGATTGGGGCTATTTTGGGTCAAAAGATTGATAGGAAGCCCTCTGTCATCTACTACGCTAGTAAAACTCTAGATGAGGCCTAGAGGAACTACACTATTACTGAGAAGGAATTACTAGCCGTAGTATTTGCTTTGGATAAATTCATGACTTATCTCTTAGGGTCTTGATGATACACTCATCATGATCTCTAATTACCCCTAATTAACTAGTCTTCCTAGTTAATTAGCTAAGGTTATGAACATATAAGGGTTAATTATAGACTAAGGGACATTTAGTAAACGACCTTAAAATAAGTTTAAAATGACATTTTATCATTCAATTAACATTATTAACAATGTAATTAATAATTGGACTCGAAATCCTATTAATCATTCCCTTAATTAATAAGATAAGTAACTTAAACTTAATATAAACCTAAGTATATAATAACTTAAGTAATTTTACTTAATCTAATAAATTAATCTAAAAAGGTCAAAAATGTAAATTCAAGGTGAAAACATAATATTTACCTTATTTACTAACATATATAAAAAGTTGAAAAAGATATAAGTTAAAATAAACCTTCAAAACCTGGGTTTACATTTTGGTCCTTAATATTCATTACAATCAGGTCCTTATTTCTCACACAGGTCCTTAATATTTATTACATTTAAGTCCCTTTTCATCTTCTTCTTCTTCTTCAGCCAAATGAACGGCTGGCGGTAGAGAGTCACGCCACCGCATGATCACCTCCCTGCCGACATCAACCTTCATTGTCCAAGCTCTTGTAGCTTGCGCTCACCACCTCCTCTTCATCCACCGGTCTGGATTAACCGGAAATCCTATTTTTCAATGGGAGATAACCTCACAGTCGTCGGAGACGACGCCAGAGGTTAAGCTTCTCAAGCTCCTTCTTTGGCCAGACCCCGCCATTTTCTTCACCTCCAACTACTATAAATACCCTCTCACCCCTTGGATTTTACTCAAGTTGGCTCCCTTCCTTCTTCTAACACTGCAGCCGATCCAATAGGCTATTCATCCAAAATTTCGACGACTTTCCATTTCACTTTCCGACTTCCTCCATCCATCCTGATCAGCCGAGGAGATCCGCCATGGTCTTCCGTGTCTCTGACACAAGCGCCGACCAAAGGAATCCTCTGCTCCACCTCAAATCCGCCCGTCGGAGATCTTTCTTCCACCCTCTGATTTCGTCGTCCGCTATGAACATTCAGCAGAACCCTATTGACCCCTTCATCTAGGTAACTGTAGATTAGGAGTAGTAGGAGTAGGTTAGCTTAGTTAGGTAGTTAGTTAGTTAGAATAGTTGTAATTTTAGAATTTCAGTGTCATCTTCTCTAACTCCGACGAGCTCCTTGAGCTCGCCAGAGCTTTAATCTTGTCTTTTTAACTCACTGTCCACCTTCCTTTAACCCTCACAATCACTTCTAGCACATTTAATTATTTAATTGATCACCTAATCGCCTAATTCACATTTCACCTCCACCAACTACTGTCACTGTCCATGGTGATAGTAGTCGAGTTAATTCCACCTTCATAGGGTCTTTCATCATTTATCCATCACTTATGGACCTTAATCGACACTCTAATACATATTATTATCACATAAATTAAACGCCCAAATCTTAATTAAGCTCCTGAGCTTGCTGTCAATGGTGGCTCAAGAGCAATTCAAACTATTAATTAACTATATAATTATGATTGCTATTATCTGTTAACTTGTTTTAACCACTCAATTGAGTGGTTAAACAAGTCCTGAGCTTTATTCAAACCAGATTTTTAAAGAAATGAATTCACTGTCAAATCTTACAAATAAAGAGACAAATGAAGAATTAAATGTGATTCTGAGGTTCCTTACAACCTCAGGATCCTTTCTAGATTAAAAATGACATAATTTCACAATCTGTGTGCACTTTTCACATTTTCTGGACTCACCGAAGCTCCGACGACCTCCGACGAGCCATTCTTGAGTTTCAGCCTCTAGAATTTGTTGAGAAGCTCCAGAATGATATAATGTGGATCACTGGTTGTTTTAAGGATGTTTATTTGAGGATTAAATGACTAGAGCTGTAGAATGAACTTCATCTTCTCCAACTCCGGCGGAGTTGGAGAAGTCTGATAAAGAGATATAAGAAGAATTTAAGGAACTCAGAAGCTTCAGTGCAATGCACTGAAGCTGTTTAAACCCTTAGAATACTGTAACAACCTCTGATTTCCTCTGATGAACAAAGTCATTTTGAACCTCAGGCGATGAGCCTAAAATCCTAGAAATCTTGGTCAGAGTGCCTATCTGAGAATCTGAATAAGTTTCTGAAGTTAAGAAGATCCTATTCGAGGCTTTGATTTCCTGCGGAGAAGCTTTGAACAGAAAGTCAAACTTTTGTGCCTTCACAGTCAAACATGAGTTTGATATTCTGAATCTAAGCATGATTTGATGAATTGAGAGGCTTAAATAGATTCTGAGATTCTTTTGGATTGTTTTAGAGAGATTTGACTGAGCTCAAACATGTATTTTGATAGGATGTTAATTCCTGTCAGTTTGGGTTACTTTTGAACCCAAACTAACAGCAGAAGTATTTTGATGAGTTTTAATTCTAAATCCTACCTAGTTGAGTTGATTACAACTTTTAGAATTAGTTTAAATCAATTAGAAACATTCTTAAGTGTCTGTTGCACATATCAAAATCTGAAATTTTGATCTCTGAAGCTTTCAGAGAAGCTTCAACCTTCTGTACACTGTCTGAAGGTCCTGTGAACTTAGAGACTACTCCAACAGATGTGGAATAATTTGTAGAACATGTACAGACCTTTAAATAAGAGAGAAAAGTCCATCTGAGGACTTTGTAGATGTTAAAACCATTTCCAGGCAATAAATAACCCGTAGGAACCTCTGATTTTATCTTTAAAATTGAAGAGGAAAACATCTTCAAAACCTTAAATTGACCCTGCAATTGTGTAGATATATCTTAGAGCTTTCTAACAAACTTTAAATCACTCGATTTGGAGCTCTGAGTTGAAAGTTATGATCATTTGAAGTTGGGTCTGGAAGGGTTATGATAGTCCCACATCGTCAGTTTCTGAGTGCGTTCATGGGGATAAAACGATTTTGTTCTATAGGAAGATGAGTCGTCAGCACTCGACACACCGGGTACCGATCTGATCTGAGCGTTCTGAACCTATTCTGAGCATGTGCATGTGTGCCTGCGGGTGTGCGCCCGAGTGGGTGTGAGCAAGTGTGCCCTGGGAGGGCAAGGCCTGGGAGGCTGGTTGAGCCGAATTGGCTCGAGACTATGAAGAGAAATGAAATAAATCGAAATCGAACCTAATTCAGATTAAGCGAGGACCGAGTAGGGTCTGGTCCCACCTTGGTCTCAGAGTGTTGTGTATCCTCGAAAGGACCTCATCGCAAATAAAATAATTTTTGGTTAGAAAGTAAAAAAAAAACCCGGTTCAGCTAAAGGACTAAAGGAAAAGAAGAGCTGATGGTTGTTAAGCTAAGTGTTCAAGGCTAAGGAAAGGAGGAGAACAGGCGCTAAGGAGTGTTAAAGAAGAATAGGTACTAAGGGAAGAGAGGAGAAGGCAGGAATAGAACAGAAGAAGAAAGGTAAGAAAGAAAGCTTGAGAAGGAAAAGAAGAGAAAGAAAGAGAGAAGAAGAGAGAGGCTAAAGAAGTAAAGAAAGAATATTATTTTTCTTGCATCATTTTAATTACTTTTTGTTCTTAAATGTTGTAATAAGGCATGTTTTAATAGAACAACTCATATTTGCCTTAATTTCTTTGGAATAAAATTGGAAAACTAACATGTTTACTTATTAATAAAGTAGATCATTTTGAGTAAATATATTCTTCATATGGAATTTTGTATATTCTTTATAGTTTAAATATTTTGGCAAAATTCATGTTTTAAAATCAACTTAGTTATACCTCCTAAACTTGAAAGGAAAATAAAAGAAAATTGGTGAATGTAGAAAAAATTATAGGTTAATTCGACCCTATACTACACAACCGACACAATTTCGAGTTAACCTAAGTGACTTTTTCTACTCTTAATTAAGTGAAATTAACTTAATTACTGAGTTGAGTGAAAGACACGCATCAGGTCTCATGTCATAATTTATACCGACCACTCGGCCTTGAGACATCTCTTGGCCAAAAAGGATGCCAAACCCCAACTTATTCGATGGACTCTTCTGCTTCAAGAATTTTATCTTGAAATCAAGGATAAATCCGGGGTACAGAATGTGGTGGCAGATCATCTGTCGAGACTTCTGAGTGATTCTTCTCGTCCAGACATTCCGATTGCTGATACTTTTTCGGACGAGACTATCCTTACAGTTTCAGGTGTCCAAACCCCGTGGTTTGCTAACATCATTAATTATTTGGCTGTTAGTCAAATCCCCCAGGATTGGACCAAGCAACAATAGGATAGACTCAAATCTAAGGCCAAATATTACTTCTGGGAAGATCCTGAACTGTACCGCGTCGGCTCTGATCAGATTATTCGCCGATGCATTCCGGAGAACGAATTCAAGAGTATACTCGAGTTCTGCCATGCATCTGTGTGTGGTGGACACTTCTCCGAGGAAAAGACGGCTACAAAAATTTTGCAATCTGGTTTCTTTTGGCCATCTTTATTCAAGGATGCTCAGGATTTCTCGAGGTCATGTTCCCGATGCCAGACACTTGGGAGCATAACTAAGAGAGATATGATGCCTCTAAACCCCATTCTTCCCATCAAAATCCTCAACGTTTGGGGCATCGATTTCATGGGACTATTCCTCCCTTCATTTGGACACCAGTACATTCTCGTTGCTATTGATTATGTGTCCAAGTGGATCAAGGCTATTCCCACTCGAACCAATGACCACAAGGTGGTCATCGATTTTGTCAAGAACATCTTCAGCAAGTTTGGGATTCCGAGGGCCATCATCAGCGATGGTGGCACTCATTTCACTAATTTGCTGGCAAAATACGGGGTTAATCACAGAATCTCCACACCTTACCATCCCCAGACGAATGGACAGGCCGAGATCTCCAATCGGGAGATCAAGAATATTCTGCAGAAAATGGTTAGGCTTGATCGCAAAGACTAGACTCAAAAGCTTGAGGACACTCTTTGGGCCTACCGTACAACGTATAAAATGCCCATTAGCATTTCTCTGTTTCGTCTGGTGTATGGAAAGGCGTGCCATTTACCGGTAGAAATTGAACATAGGACATTCTGGGCAATCAAGCAATGTAATTTAGATCTGAGTTTAGCCGAGAAGACTAGGAAACTCTAACTATCTAAGTTGGAGGAGCTTAGAAATGACGTGTACGAGAATGCCAAGATCTACAAGGCTTGAACCAAAGCTCTTCATGACTAATTGATTTCCCGTAAGAGCTTTGAGCCGAACCAGAAAGTCTGGCTCTTTGATTCTCGACTTAAGCTCTTTCCTGGCAAACTTAGGTCAAAATGGAACGGCCCGTTCATTATCGATCAGATATTTTCAAATGGGGCTGTTCAGATCTCTGACCCGAAGACAAGTAATTCATTCAAAGTCAACGGTCAACGTCTGAAGCTTGTTATTGACCATACTATTCCAGAACCTATCTCAGACATGGTTGCTTTAGCTATGTTGTGACTTCTTTGGCTAGACTACACCTAGCTGATGGCATTAAACTTAGCAATTATATAGTCTGACTCAGAGCTAACCCGAGCTTCATATTCAGGTGATATCTTCTGCATTCTACCCTTCCTTTCATGTCTTTTATTCTCAATGCTAACATTGCATCAGCTAGGCATGGGGGGGTGGATTCATTTCTGAATCAATTTGTCAGCTATGTGGAATTCTTGTAAATTCTACTTATTCTCTAAAAAAAAAAATTGAATTAGGAAGGAATACTTGGACATTAGGACCTTTCAATCTAAAGAAATATTACAGTAAGATCTGAAACTAAGACCCTTCAGGTCTTTGGGCTTAATCAGCCCAGGTATCCACTAAAATGTGGATTTGTTTATTGAGCCCTCGCCATCCTAAATTATATTTTAATTTTATTAAATAAGTTTGGGTGATAAGTACATGACTTATCAACCCACCTCTGATTTGAGGGAACTTTAAGTCTAAGCATCTACACACTATTCGGCACTGACTCGTTGTTCGAGGGTTTTAACAGAAATTAGGTAGCTAATGAACCTTCTAAGGTGGTATGGCTGGCAAGTTATCGTGGGTAATAGCCTATAGGTAGGTTGTCCAGAGCCCAGCCACTGGATCATTTTTTTCCTACTGCCTTTAGGTAAATCTTAGAACAGGGAAGCCACCTACTTAAAAAAAAAAAGAAAGTTCAAAAAGAAAAGAAAAAGAAAAAGAAAAGGAGAAAAGAAACAAAAAGAAACAAAAAGAAATAAGCCACACTTCCCCGCACAAGCATGGCTGGCAAGTTGTCAGTGGTAACAGCTCGTCGACTGGCTGTCCAGAACCCAGCTCAAGAAATGCACATAAAAATTCCTAAAACACTTAGGAAGAAGTGGAGAAGTAGAATAAGCTGGGAAGATATACACTGGATTCACCCTTATGTTGACCCCATAAAAAATAAAAATAGGGAGAAAGCTACCAATCATATAGATACACCTTTAGGCAGAACTCTTTTTAAGGTCACCTAGGGGCGTAGAAACCCGAAGTCCGTTCTGATTGTCAATCAATGAGTCTATCACTTTCATAAAAAGATGCTTAGAACTTAAGGGTCTCATCAAGTCTTGGGTGGGTTGAGTGGCTGTAGAAAGTCGCTTTGTAACCCTAAACCCAAAAATTCAAAAAAATTAGAAAAGAAGAAAAAGGAGAAAAAGAGATCTTTCTTTGAATAAGGCGAGGGCTTGAGGCGGTCTGCATTTTGGTAGATACCCGGGTGCTATTGTGTCTTTGAAAGTTCAGGTCCTAAGTAAAAATGTCTTAATGTTGAAAATAACTTGTGCCCGAGTAATCCAACCCTAATTCTTTTATAAATAGCATATAGTTTTTGCTAGGGACTAGCAAAAGATAGGCATGGGGGTGTGATGTGCATACATCTAAATAGCAAAAATGTCTATTAATGCATGTCCTTAGTGTCATATCAGCATCATACATTGTAAATATTGCATAGCATGCATAATCATGCATTTAGGTCAAGTTGTATAAATTGTATAGTAATTGTCTCCTTTTACGGTCAGGGACAGGACGACTTTTAATCAGGGTCTCAGATCGAAGATCCAACCATACGGATCTAATCATAGCGACGATTGGAGTTCAACGACCCCAAGATCGCCCTGATCGGACATCCGTAGCACCAGATAGAGATCGAGGAAGCCTAAAGATCAAGGGCTGAGATGGTGTTAATCCGCACTTCAGATGACAAATCTAACCGCACGGATGGGTTCGAATCAATGACCGCAACCTAATGGCGCAAAAATCGATCCAATCCAACATCTGTGGCACCATCTACAACACACAGAAGATGGATGGCCAAGATGGCACCACGTGGTGCCATCTCAACCGCCCAATCGGCCCTAGGGACCCACCACTCTCTTCTTCTGAAGGTGCAGCAAGGCGTCATCTAGGCTGTTAAATCTTGATCCAAGATCCAACAGCCGTGAGCACGAGCCGCTTAAACCCTCTATGTGACACAAATGAAGACGCAGCGCAGCAGTCACGAGGCGTTGCATGAGTGCGGGGTCGGGTTTGACTTGCGATCCGCTGAGTGCGCACGTTAAATCTGAATCGTGAGATTGACTGCGGACGTTCTAGATCGCCCAATTAGACGTACGTAGGATCAGATGCTCCGCATCACGCCCAATCTAACGCGCGATCAAGCGGCACAGGCGAGGATGACTTTAACCCGTCCGATCTTGAGATCGGACAGCTGATATCATCCAAACGTGTGCGTGCGTTTTGGGCACGAAAGAGGAGTGGGCGAGCGCAGTGCACGCACACGTCGTCCACGACCGACCTTTAGCAACGTTTATGTCTGTTGTTAAAGGCCCCTTGATGTAAACACATTTACACTACTTAAGATGTCTATTTATGCATGTTCTTAAGCATAGGATTGCATTTCATGATATAAATATTGCATTACATGCATCATCTTGCATTTAGAATAGTTTGAATAAAATGGAGGTTAATTGTCTCCTTTTATGTGCTTGGACAGGGCAAATATTTTATCAGGGCCTCGGATCAAAGATCCAACCGTATGGATGTGATCAGGGCGACGATTGGAGTTCAACGACTCCAAGATCGCCCTAATCAGGCATCCGTAGCATCAGATAGTGACCCGGGAACCCTAGAAGATCAAGGGCCAGGATGGTGTAAATTCCCACTTCAGATGATAAATCCGACCACACGGATGAATTCGGATCAACGATCGTAGCCCAACGACACAAAAATCAAGTCAATCCGACATCCGTGGCACCATCTACAACTTCCAGAAGATGGACGGCCAAGATAGCGCCACGTGGCGCCATCTCAGCCGCCCAAGCGGCCGCTTCATCTTGTGAAGGCCCCGCACCCGATGGCTCTCCGCCGTTGGATCTTAATCCAACGGCTGTGGGTGCTCGCATTTAAAAATGCCCGCTCGACCATCCACGCCCCATAGCGCAGCGGTCGAGCGCGCTATCGCGAGCGCGGGGCGCGGGTTCGAGCCGTGGCGAGGAGCGGCGGGCGCGAGCGACTGGGCGCGGGTGGAGAGTCGGATGGAGATCGGACGACCGCGCGCGCCCGATAGCGTCGACACGCGATTGGACGCGCAATCGAACGCGCAATCGAACGCGCAATCAGACGCGCGGGGGGAGCGCAACACAGCGGGCGCGGACGCGATCTAAGCCGTCCGATCTCGCGATCGGACGGCTGAAAATCAATGGACGTGCATGGGTGTTGCGCGTGCGAGCAGCCGAGCGGGGGCGCACGAGCCACCCACGTCGCCCACGAAGGGAGCTTTAGTGACGGATTTATCCGTCACTAAAGACCCCTCATTTACTATTTTGAAGTTGTAATGTCCATTTTGCCCCCACTCCTTGCAACTATAAAAGGAGACCTCCTCCATACGAAATTCTCATCCCTTCTTTCTCCTCTCTACCCCTCCAAAGCTCAAAAGAAGCTTGTCCACACCCAGGATGCTTCTTGCGAGATAAAGTCCAATTTTCGTTCCCCTTCGGAAGTGGATCCCGCGACGACAACGGCGTGCTGCTCTGTTCCCGTTCTTCTGCTTCGTCCTCCTTCGTCCTGCTTCGTTCTCCTTCATCCAAGCATCGTCCTGTCCGGCTCGTCCTCCAAGCAATCGTCGAGGAGGATAACTTCTCTCTCCCATTCTAATTTACAGCTTTTCTAGTATAGAATTTTCCTGCTTTATAGTGTAATTGATTTTCCGCTTTCTAGTGTAACTTTTATAAATAATTGAAATATTGAATGCATGTTCTCTTTCTCTCTCTCTCTCTCTTTCTCTCTCTCTCTCTCATAGTTTGATAGCCCCATTGTAATTATATCGCCTTGCTTAACAAAAATCCTAAAAAAATATAATTGAGAATATAGATCAACGTAGCCTCCCTGTGTTCGACCAGGAATTCTTTTCGGTATAAATTTTATTTGTTGAACACGAATTCTTCGCTTTTTGAACTACAACGATAGGTTTTCCAAAACCAATCTCGTAAGCATAGAGATTCGCAAAACACGTTCAACATTTTGGCGCCGTTGACGGGGAGGCAACGATTTCCGATCTTTTCTTCGCATTTCTTGCACTTTATTTGTTTTCTAACTAGCTTTCTCTTGCGTCTATTGTTTTGCAGAGACCTCCATCAAGGAATCAACAAGCGGTAGACTGGAGTAAAGTGCAGTTGAAGACAACTGTAAGTGCTCCCCCATTCTTTCCCCCTCCATAGATTTCATTCGCCACATTAAATCCAAATCCCAATTAACCTAGGTGTTTGCATAAATCCTAGGAATAGTTTGGTTGTTTGGATTTCCACTCACATTCATTCCACCCTCATTCATAAAAAAAAAATAACAAAAGGATAATCTTGTGGGGTAATTTTCAACAAACACACAACACACACCCACATTCAAGGCACTTGATCAACTTGATTTGTTTTCTACTCAACCGAGTTCTGATCCGCGGAATCGGTACACACAAAGCAACATATAACAGAGTAGAAATTATTCTAGGTTAACCATTTTTGAGTGCCTAACTTAGTGGTGCATTTGTGGCCAATTGTTTGAGTTGATTGGGCCGCACCACTTCAAATAAAATAAACTCATCAAGTAGCTACCTATTAGGTTCAACTTTTAGGGATTTACCAGGCACTCCACATTATTTTTAAACTTTAAAGGAAAACATTTTCACACATTCTTGTAAAACTTGGTGTGCCAATGAAACCTGTTTGAAAATACCTAAAGTTGAATCCTAAAAGCTACTAAGCAAGATTTGAACCTTAAAATTCACCACATCAAAAATAATCTTGCTTGAAAATCACTGGCTGTGCACACACACACAAATCAATCAATCATTAAGGGCACAACCCATTTAAAGGGCCCATCACATTCCAAAGCACATTCAAACCTAGCCCTAAATAAAACAGAGTAGACGTTGGCCTTAAGGATTGGACTCGCTCTTCAGAACCCAGAACGAGATTATTTCCGATTAGTCTGTTTCTACTGTTCAATCTGATGTCTAACTAGGGGAGCAGAGTCAAACGATCGCTGCTGGGGGGTACACTAGGAACCGGAGGCGCAAGCCGAAGGAAGAACCTTCTCCCCAGTCCCTCCTTCTAACTGGTTGGATTGAACAGACAGAAGTAGATCAAATCGTTCCTTTATCTCAAGGCGGGTTTTGAGAGTCTGTAGGTCTGTAGGCTAACCCATTTAAGGACAGGTTTGATTGTTTGTATTGCAGGGTGCCTTTCTTCCTCCCGAGTCTCATGAATCCTTCCACATATTTCACACATTCTCGCTCTTTCCCTCCTGTTGTGAATTATCCTCAACATGATGATTATCCCAACTCGTATTGTAATCAACCATCAGTTAGTTGGGATAATTCGGATTGGGGATACAATTCCAGACCCCCGTGTTTAGGGTCTAACCCTGAACACTTTGATTCTGATTTCTATCCTTCTCAGAGCTACATCGATTATAGATCATCTTCCTTTCATGCACAACCTAATACGATCTACAATCAAGAAGGATACATCGATCCTTACCCATCCTCTGATTTCACTGCCTTTAGGTCATCACCATCTTTTCAACAATCTGAAATGACCTTTATCAGGAAGGGTATAACGAATCTCAATTCGTTAATTCCCCTGCATTAAGCCCAAAACCGCCCAACCCTGAACCAACTCATTTGGTTCAGGTTAACCAGGTTCAAGATAAGGTTCTGGCTAACTTGAGGAATATCATACAATCTTTAGAAGTTCAGCCAATACTTTGCATTGAGAGATTGGAGCCCCTGATTGAAATGATTGATGATTTAAATAAGTCTTTGTTGGATTGGCTCCAGGATGTTAAGGATAAGAACCCGGCTGAGTTTCTACTTGGGAAATTAGCGAAATTGAGGATGAGATTCGTGGTTGCTTTGATTCAATCTTGGAATAATTCCCAGGATGAACCCTCTTCAGGAAAGCCAATGACAGAACCCGCTCAGGCACTTGTTGGGGGGGACGCGTGTTACGAGGCTGACCAGATTGAATTAAAGCAATCAATTAAGGATGATCTGATTTCTTCACCTGAGATCCCTGAGCCGGGTTACGAGGAAACGTATGTCTCTAGGGAACACAAAGTGACAACTGATTTTGGGACATACATTGATACGGATCCTAATGGTGAAGATTCAAGTTGCGAAGTCTCACGCGAGTTTTCTGAAAATGATTTCTGTGAGACGATTGGGCCTGAGGAATCTGATAGATCATTTGATAGCCCAATAACTGAGGAAACTGATCTTATTAGGGCACACATTATGGATCCAGAATCGCATTTTCTGGAGGAATCAATTCAATGCCCTGATTATCAGTTACACCCTGTTGAGCTTATTGATGATTCTAATTCTGAGATAATTAGACCCAAGTCAATTTTGATTCTGCCACATCATTTAGACTTGGAGATTTCAGATGGGGTGATCAATATACAAGAGGTCCTGGAATTTGATATGCTGAATGAGGAGAATAGGAGCTGGGAAGTTCTGATTTGGGAAGTCAATTTTGGAGGAAATAGAAAATTGAGTCGAAGGGTTCCTTTTAAGCTGAAACCATCAAATCAGAACCCTTACGACATTTGTTTCGAGGATGTCAAACCCAAGCACACATTCAACGATTATCCTTTTGAGCTTCAATTCTCTATAACCTGACTTTTTGGTCTTGGGTTGCATCCTCAGAAATCGCAGGCCCGATCCCGCTTACATTCTGATTTTAGGTTTTGGGTAATTTTTATCCAGAACCTAAGATATTCTCGATTATGGGGTGTGGGTCTGCAGCACAATCTGGTCCACATCTGTGGACCTCTGCTGACAGGTCAGAGGATTCTTCTGTTCATTCTAATTCTGACCTGCACATGTGAATTCTTCATTTCTTTTCTTTGTATAGTGTGCCTAGCTGAAGGTACTAAACTCAGCACATATACAGTTCTTTTTAATTTTTCATCTCGGAGCGGACCTGACATTCACGCAATTCAGGTGCTTTCTTCTCTTTTCCACTCTGTTTTATGTCTTTTTAATACAATGAGGACATTGCATTAGATAGGCATGGGAGGGTGGATATTTATCTCTGAATTCATTCGTCAGCTCCGTAGATTTGTTTTATTTTGATTAAAAAAAAATCAAAATTAGGAAAGAGAATTTGGGTTTAAGAAAATTTTCAATCTTAGGAAAAACTACATTAAGATCTAAACACAAAGACCCTCTAGGTCGTTGAACTTAATCAGCCCGTGTATCCACTAAAATGTGGATTTATTTTTCGAGTTCTCGCCAACTTGAATTTTATTTTAATTGGAGTAAATAAGTTTGGGTGATAAGTACACGACTTATCAACCCGCCCTCTGATTTGAGGGAATTTTGAGTCTGAAGCATCTACACACTTTCTTTGCACTGACTCGTTGTTCGGCGATTCTAACGGAAATTGGGTAGCTAATGAACCTTCTAGGGTGATATAGCTGGCAAGTTATCGTGGGTAACAGCCCATAGGTAGGTTGTCCAGAGCCCAGTCACTGGACCTTTCTCTTTTTCCTGCCCTTAGGTAAATCTTAGACCAGGGAAGCCACCTATTTAAAAAAAAAAAAAAAGAAGAAAAGAAAAGGAGAAAAGAACAAAAAGAAATAAGCCACACTTCGCCGCACGAGTATGGCTGACAAGTTGTCGGTGGTAATAGCTCATCGACCGATTGTCCAGAACCCAGCTCAGAAAATGCACTAAAAATTCCCAAAGCACTTAGGAAGAAGCGGAGAAGTAGAATAAACCGGGGAGATATACACTGGATTCACCCTTGTGTTGACCCCGTAAAAAAATAAAAGTAGGGAGAAAGCTACCGGTTGTAAAGATACACCTTTAAGCAGAAGTCTTTTTGAGGTCACCTAGAGGCGTAGAAATCCGAAGTCTGTTCTAATTGCCGGTCAACGAGTCTATCGCAATCACAATAAGATGCTTAAAGGTTAGGGTTCTCATCAAATTTTGGGTGAGTTGAATGGCCGTAGAAAGCCACTCTTAAACCCGAAAATTTGAAAATCAAAAAAATTAGAAAAGAGAAAAAGAGAAAAAGAAATTTTTCTTTTAATAAGGCAAGATCTTGAAGCGGTCTGCATTTTGGCTAATACCCAGGCACTGTTGTGTCTTTGAAAGTTCAGTTCCTAAGTAGATAATTTTTTTTTTAATGATTGAAAAATAACTCAAGTCCAAATAATCTAACCTAATTCTTTTATAAATAGCATATGATTTTTGCTAGGGACTAGCAAAAGATAGGCATGGGGGTATGATGTAAACACATTTACACTACTTAAGATGTCTATTTATGCATGTTCTTAAGCATAGGATTGCATTTCATGATATAAATATTGCATTACATGCATCATCTTGCATTTAGAATAGTTTGAATAAAATTGAGGTTAATTGTCTCCTTTTATGTACTTGGACAGGGCAAATATTTTATCAGGGCCTCGGATCAAAGATCCAACCGTATGGATGTGATCAGGGCGACGATTGGAGTTCAACGACTCCAAGATCGCCCTAATCAGGCATCCGTAGCATCAGATAGTGACCCGGGAACCCTAGAAGATCAAGGGCCAGGATGGTGTAAATCCCCACTTCAGATGATAAATCCGACCGCACGGATGAATTCGGATCGACGATCACAGCCCAACGACACAAAAATCAAGTCAATCCGACATCCGTGGCACCATCTACAACTTCCAGAAGATGGACGGCCAAGATAGCGCCACGTGGTGCCATCTCAGCCGCCCAAGCAGCCTCTTCATCTTGTGAAGGCCCCGCACCCGATCGCTCTCCGCCGTTGGATCTTAATCCAACGGCTGTGGGCGCTCGCATTTAAAAACGTCCGCTCGACCATCCGCGCCCCATAGTGCAGCGGTCGAGCGCACTATCGCGAGCGCGGGGTGCGGGATCGAGCCGTGGCGAGGAGCGGTAGGCGCAAGCGATTGGGCGCGGGTGGAGCGTCGGATGGAGATCGGACGGCCGCGCGCACCCGATAGCGTCGACGCGCGATTGGACGCGCATCGAACGCGCAATCAGACGCGCGGGGGGCGCGCAACACAGCGGGCGCGGACGCGATCTAAGCTGTCCGATCTCGCGATCAGACGGCTGAAAATCAATGGACGTGCGCGGGCGTTGCCACGAGTAGCCGAGCGGGGGCGCACGAGCAACCCACGTCGCCCACGAAGGGAGCTTTAGTGACGGATTTCTCCGTCACTAAAGACCCCTCATTTACTATTTTGAAGTTGTAATGTCCATTTTGCCCCCACTCCTTGCAACTATAAAAGGAGACCTCCTCCATACGAAATTCTCATCCCTTCTTTCTCCTCTCTACCTCTCCAAAGCTCAAAAGAAGCTTGTCCCACACCCGGGATGCTTCTTGCGAGATAAAGTCCAATTTTCGTTCCCCTTCGGAAGTGGATCCTGCGGCGACGATGGCGTGCTGCTCCGTTCCCGTTCTTCTGCTTCATCCTCCTTCGTCCTGCTTCGTTCTCCTTCATCCAGGCGTCGTCCCGTCCGGCTCGTCCTCCAAGCAATCGTCGAGGAGGATAACTTCTCTCTCCCATTCTTATTTACAACTTTTCTAGTGTAGAATTTTCCTACTTTATAGTGTAATTGATTTTCCGCTTTCTAGTGTAACTTTTATAAACAATTGAAATATTGAATGCATGTTCTCTTTCTCTCTCTCTCTCTCTTTCTCTCTCCCTCTCTCTCATAGTTTGATAGCCCCATTGTAATTATATCGCCTTGCTTAACAAAAATCCTAAAAAAATATAATTGCGAATATAGATCAACGTAGCCTCCCTGTGTTCGACCAGGAATTCTTTTCGGTATAAATTTTATTTGTTGAACACGAATTCTTCGCTTTTTGAACTACGACAGGTTTTCCAAAAACCAATCTCGTAAGCATAGCGATTCGCAAAACACGTTCAACACCCCTCTTTAATGTTTTTGAAGTTAAAATGTCCAAAATGCCCCCAATCCTTGCAACTATAAAAGGAGACCCCTACCCTACGAATTTCTCATCCCTTCCTTCTCCTCTCTTTCTCTCTAAAGCTTAAGAGAAGCTTGTCCCACACTCGGGATGCTCCTCAAAAGCTAAATCCAAGTTTTCACCCCCGTTCCAGAAGTAGATCCCGTGACGACGACGACATGCTGCCTCGTTCCCATTCTTCCAACTTCGTCCTCCTTCTTCCCACCTCGTCCTCCATCTTCCAGGCGTCGCCTTCGTCTGGCTCGTCCTCCAAGCATTCGTCGAGGAGGATAACATCTCTCTCCCTTCTTTTATCGCTTTCTAGAGTAGAATTTCCCGCTTTCTAGTGTAATCATTTCCCGCTTTCTTAGTTGTAAAAACATTATTCAAATACCAAGTGATTATTCTCTCCCTCTCTCTCTCTTATTGTTTATATCGATTCTATTGTGATTATTTCGTCTTCAAACAAAAATACAAAAAAATATAATTGCGGATTTTGAGATCGACGGAGCCTCCCTGTGTTCGACCCGGAACTTCTTTACAGATTTTCGGTATAAATTTTATCTGTTGAACGGATTTCTTCGTGACTCGAACTACAACGATGGGTTTTCGAATTCAACTCCAAACACATAGTTTTCCGCTATCAACAAAGAGAGAGAAAAGGGAAACAAATAAAAATACCTTAATACACTGACACAATGGTATAAATTAAAATGGATTCCAAAACAATCACGCTTATTTTAAAAGGACATAATATGGTGCATCCAGGCCCTACTCCTGGATCTTTTGAACTCCAACAAAATGTGCATAGTCAACCCACAGAAGTGAGCCAAGAAATGTGTTTCCGATTCGAATAGCAAAGTTCAATGCACTCAACAAGAGCTTTTGGTCATGGAGCAAAGGCTCCAAAATTCTCTGCTCCACTACACCAATCAGTAACTGGTACCTTAAATTGTTTGAAACTACCATATAGAAACCATATGCTAAACTTGTCCTAAGGATTGTACCATCCTCTATTTCATCTATAACTTCATTGCTAAATGCACTTCTTAACTTAATTAATGGATTTGTTATAGAAGTACCAATCAATAAGGAGCCTATCCCAACTACAAAGAACTTTATGCCATTACGCATGATGGAACAAATTCTCTGCAAAAGTGAATACGATATTCCAGTTCAGGCCATATAAAAAGCATTATCAGAGAAGCTAGCAAAGAACATGGAAATAGGCCCAACACTAAATGGTAGTAGGGCCCATAGGGAAATAGTTGGTACAAGAAGCTAGGCAAGCATAAAATTAGCAATTATGTCCATTGCCACATGTGCTATAACAAAGTCTATCTCCTTTGAAAAACTTTATCTCCTTCATTTCCATTCTGCAACTGTCTCAGTGAAGACAGCAACGCTGCATTCCATCGGAACCTTGGTGAGGAAGAGGTCATCGGTCAGGAGGTGCTCCCTAAAGTTGGCGAACCTCAAGAGCCAACGGAACATGGGGCACCTCTCAAGCTCTACGAAGAGTCTCATAAACTAATTAACAAGAACCCAAAATGGCAATGATTTAGGGAAATGATAAAAATCTCAGGCATGTAAATAACAACCCAAAAGTATTGTTAGGAAAAGGTGATCCAATGTGAGAAAAGGTGGATCAGATGCAACAATTGTGGGTTAATCCCTCTATCATTGATATCATTTCTATTAAAATTGGTGAAAATAGCCTCAAAGATCATTCCACCATTTTAGTAAGTTGTTATTTAAACTTAGGAAAACCCCAAGTTTAAATTAGGTAAATAAATGCCAATCTATCAGATGGGGAATTGCTTTCTTTTCTTAATCTAAAAATTACTCTTCCAATACACAAGAATCAAGTGATCAACTATCAAAGCTCCAAGTTACATCCATCATTATGAAACCAAATGCCATATGGTGTAGTCTAGTTGCATGAATGGGAGGTATATTGGAAATTAGAAAGATTAGCCACTTACCTGAGAGCTTTTCATTCCTGCCAACAACTCGAAGTTCATTTATAAACACTCCAAGCTTTGAGAGATCAGAATCTATCTTTAATGTCAATAACTAATAAAGAAAAGTAGCAAGTGTTGGAAAATGCCATTGTGTGGGTGTATAAGGGATTCAAAATAATAATATCATTTTCCAAATCTGAAATTTTATCTTTCAAAGAATGAATCTCACATTTAAGAGCAATGTTTTCATCATTAAGATTTTTATTTTTAGTAATGCATTCTTTATTCTCATAATTAAGCACTTTATATGAATCAAAAAGTTCATAAAATGCTTCAAGTAATTCTTCAAAATAAAATTCATATACTTCATTTTCCAACACCATTAAGCCAAGATATGATATTTCCTCATTTGTTGAAGTATCATCTTCATCTTCACTTGAGCTTGATTCAGAATCATCCCAAGTCGCTTGCAAAGCTTTCTTTTTCTTGAATTTCTGTGGAAACTTCTTTGAAAATGCATCTTTCTTCTTTTTGAAGCTTTCTTTCTTAAGAGGAGGACAATCATTTTTCATATGTCCTTCCTTTTTACAATTGTAACATGTAATAGAATCTTCTTTGATTTCTTCCTTTATTTTCCTGAAATTCTTCCTATTTCTTAAGAATTTTCTAAACTTCTTATATAACAAAGCAAGGTCATCTTCATCCTCATCAGATGAGTCTTCACTTTCATCATCAACTTGAAATGCTAATTGCTTTTTCTTTGGCTCTTCAATCTTTTTCTCTTGCATGATTTTACTTTCATAAGACATTAAATTTCCAATAAGTTGCTCCATATTTCAATTTTCAACTTCATTTGCCTCCTCAATAGCCACCACTTTAGATTCAAAAACATTTGTACGTGAACGTAAGATTTTACCTTCTAATTCACCTCTTACAAAGGTTTTACTTAGAGCTTTAAGATTATTGACAATATCGGTGAAGCAAGATACATAGCTTTAATTGTTTCTCCTTCCTGCATCTCAAACTTCTCAAACTCATTAGTAAGCAAAACAATTTTTGAATTTTTCACCTTGCTTATTCCTTCATGTGTGACTTGGAGTGTTCTCCAACTTTCATGAGATGTAGTTCATTGTGATATCCTGTTAAATTCTTCAAGACTAAGAGCACAATAGAGTGCGTTCATAGTCTTAGAATTTAGCATCAACTGTTTCTTCTGATCATCAGTGTACTTTCCATCTTCAAATTTTGTAGGTTTATTGAAAGGATTTTCAATCATATCCCATATGGCATAGTCGCCAGATTGCAAAAATATTTCCATGCATTGCCTCTAGTATGCATAGCTTCTTCCATCAAATAGTGGTGGCCTTAAAGTACAATAGGCATTGTTGCTAGTAGTAGCCACAATTTCTCCAGTTGCCATGGATCCTTTTCACCAAAAGGTTACTTCAGAAAATTGTGAATGCAGGCTCTGATACCAAATGATAATTATACATGAGGGGGGTGAATCGTATAATTCAAATATTCAACGAAAATAATGGCAACCACAAAAACTCAATCCACAAATAACACCAAGATTTATAGAGGAAACCCAAAACAGGAAAAACCTCTACCTAGTTGATCCCCAACCAGGATTTTCCTCTTGCTCACCAAGAAAGAAATCTACTAAACTTCACTACTTCAATCGAGGGTAGTGAGTCTCTATCACATAAACCCCTTCTTGTACAACCCACAAGATCTTTTGTTCTTCACTCACTAGAAGAACGGGAAACCAACAACCCTAGCACCCAAATTACAACAAGTAGAAAGATAGCAAAATTGATACAAGTCCTATTAACCCAATATATAAGTATTTATCAATTGAAATAGGACTCACTTGAATTCCTTTTAATTCCCTTTAATAACAAATATATTTTAGCGCAAAGGAAACAGAATTTTATACAATTGATATGCATGTAGAACAAACTTTGAGAAATATTTTCTTGCAACTTCTTTTTGATAAAAAGATAAATTTTGTGCTTAGGAGGTGTATTAGAAAATGTTTGGAATAAAAAATTTAATTAAAGATGTAAGTGCTTGATTCTAATAGAGAGAAACTTAATTGATCAAAATTGCTTCCAAGAATAACAAGATGAATATATGAAGCAATATCAACTAACCAAAATACTCCCTTGTACTTCCCTTTCAAATATAATAAGTTGATGTGAAGGAAGTAGAGAAGATCCTCTTCTAAGATGACCAAGTTGGTGCAATCAAGGGATGAAGAAACTTGAAGCCTTTTCTTGAAGCACTAAGTTTGCGTATGCTTCTTGAAGGCACAAATGTCTACATGTGGAGGCTTGATTGAAAGCAAATTCTCAAGAATGTATTTTGCAAGTAAAATGTAGGAGAAAGTTGTATCAAATGTATGTAATTGTTCGCAGTGTTAAGTTGGGGTTTAAAAAGTGTTGCATTGTAGTATAGCTGAAATAGCGTTCAAAACAAATATAATTTTATTACTCGAATATATTCTGAGGTCGAACACAGGGAGCAAATTGGTATTTAAAAATCAAGATCACAATTCTGAATTAAAAGAGTATGCAATAATATCAATATCAAAGTGCAAAAACATGGGAGTAAAATGATGATGTAGATCACCAAATACTCCTACAATATCACCAAGGAACTTAATATATGAATATGCAATGTAAGCTAATGTTCTGTCGTCTGATGAAGGAATCAGATGACTTAAAGTGTCTACGCTATCTCTGTGTCTTTCTTCTTCCTTCTGCCTTGACTTCCTTCTTTGAAGTCTCTCTCTTCCTCTTCCTCTTTTCTTCTACTATCCTTCTCTTTCTCTTTAGCTTTCTCTACCTTCTGCCTTTGCTTCTTCTCTTTCTTTCTTCTTTTTCCCTTAGCTTCTTCTACCCTTAGCTTTCTCTGTCTTCTGCCTTTGCTTCCCCTTCTTCTTCTGGCCTCCTCTTCTTCTTCAGACTGCCACTAAGTATCGGCCGAAGAACCCTGTAGCAAAACCCTACCCTACCCACGCGACTCTCCTCACTTTCTCTCTTAGGATTTGCTCTCCCAAAGCCAATAATCGAGTCGAGTGCGTACCTGGGGCCAGGCCCACCGACGTGCGGTAGAAGGTGAGGAGTGCAAGTCGAGTTGGGTTAGGCCATGTCCGTGGGGGTGTGTCGCGGACAAGACCAGGTCGGGTGAGTGAGACCTCACCCCGTGGATCTGAGACGAACAACTTACAACACTTTTTCACTTTATTCAGGTGCGGGCACTTCTATGTATCCGAGGTGGGACTATTCGCACCCCCTCTTCGCGCGTGCCTGCAGCAGAGGTTGAGCTCCAATTGCAGCTGCTATGAAGGCCTTTGACTATAATTGAGGGCCTGAGTGCATGCACGAAGTAAGTTCTCGCAGCCTGGGATAGCAACACCTGGACAGCAAGGCCTAGAGCGGATGCAAGCAAGCTTCAAGCTTGCACACCAATGGCAGATGGGGCCTGCTACCTGAAAACACAAGAACAACCTCATGGCCACGTCAAATCATTCACGAAGGTTTGTCAGAGCACGGCGAATGTGCTGGGGGTGTTGGCATGTCTCGTGGGTGCCTGTGAGTGCGTGCCTAGGGCACACTGTGTGCGAGTGGGTGGGTGTGTTCAGGGAGGTGTTTGGGTGAGTGGCACGATGAGTGGAGTGAGGGGGAGGGATCAATGAAGTAAGGCGGAGCTCGTGGGCTTGTCGACGAGGGTTGTGGTGGCCTGTGGAGGTAGGATGGCCTCGCTGGAGTTGGTGGTCAGAGATGGAAGGGATGGAGGTGCAACGGGCGTCAGTGGCAAATTTTGAGAAATAAAGAGAGAGGAAGTAAAGAGAGGAGAACAAGGAACTTAGCTAGGGCGTTAAGGGACGAAGGGGGTGAGCGAGGGCGTCGGGTCTGGTGTGGCCGACGCTAGAGATGAAGACGACTCCGGTGAGGTGGGATCGGCGAGGACGAAGAGAGAGTGGCACCTGCTGGTACGGCGAGATGCAAACGAAGTCAGGGAGGAGGAATCCGCAGCAGGTATGGTGGTCGGACAATGAGAAGATGCAGGGAAGCTTGCTGGATTTCGAGGAGCCTATGACTGTGAGGAGAAGAGAGGAATTAAGGGTATTCGCGGCTGAAATTGAGCGTGAAGGAGTCGGGGCGATCTAGGCTTCCTTAAGTAGAGCTCTTAAGGTCAGTTAGGGCTTAGGAAGCAAGCTTCCCAAGCTTGGAAGGTCGCCGACGATGGAAGTTGTTGAGATACCCATATCTCTCATGCGTTCGCATGAGAGATTGGGAGGGAATCAGATCTCAAGGATGGGTTCATATTGACGGGAATTTCTCAAAGGATCTTCCTTCCAATTTTGGAAGAGATCCTCCAAGCAATTAAGGAGAACTTCCAAGTTAAAGGTCGCTGGAGTAGGTTTTTTCCACGATAATGGTGAAGGGACCTACTTGCGAAGACAACGAGAAAACTAGGGGGTTGTTAGCAAGGGTTTTTGAAAGTTAGGGGTAGAAATGTAATCAAACTTGACCATTTTGCAAACTAAGTCAAGGCAAACTCATCTTGGGTCCAAATTTTAGTAACAACCTAATTTGAACCTAAGAAATCCAATGGTGAAGTTAGATTTTGGGTTTGACCATGTTTGACCAGAAAATTTATGCAAAAACCTAAATTAGGGTAAATATTTGTCTAAGACCCCATTCTAGGTCAAGATGGGTTCTAATGGCCAAATTGAAGGTACTAAACCCTAGAGAATATTTTTCTATGATTTTTAGAGGGTTTAAGTAAATTTTATCCTGACCAGAACCTTGTTTAATCAAGTGGGTCTATTTTTAGGGATTCAAGAAATCATTTAATTCACAGAACACACAAAAACCCTTTTCTGTCTGATCCAACCCACTTATAATCTTATTAAGACCATTTGACCTTTGTTTAGAGCTTGAGAAAATCCTTAGTTGTACTGCATTGGTAAAATTATAGTTTTACCCCTTATTTCTTATGTTTCTCTCAGAAAGGTTATGCAGTGAATTATGACCTTCATTTGGTTATGTAGGAGCATTTATTCTCTTCATTGGGTCAAAATGAGCTAGTTAAGGCTCATGATGGTGTTCCCATCATACCCCCATGCCTTGCTTTTGCTAGTCCCTTAGTAAAATTTTAAGGTTTTAACTTTGATTCTAGACCATGAAATCTTTTGATGCTCAAAAACTGTGATGTGTGCTTTTTTCTGTGGATTAGGTCAGAATACCAATAGTAGGCCTAGAGGTACTCAAGTACCAACCAAGATCCGGACCTAACCAGCTCAAGCCTCAGTCTGCCGCGAAGGTTTCTAAGGCCCACAGGAACTAACCTAAGGTTCGTTGAACTCTGCAGTTAAAGCAGTCGTGCTTGTAACATGTTTTAGCCTTGGTTCAATTTGCAGTGCATTTTTGTAAGAGAGAGACAGAGGAATTTTCTTTATTTTTGGAGAGTTTCCTGTCTCTTTTCTTTTTATTTCTAGCTTCGTATTAGCTTCACAACATGGTCTATATTGGATTCCTAGTCCCCATCATTAATCCTCGAAGGGTCCCTGGCAATCGATGCTTCAAGATAGCACCGCCCATGGCAACCCCCAGAACCTTGGCTTTCGAGATTTCAAGATAATCCTGCCCATGGTGTTCTGTAGCTAAATCCAGACCCTGACAATCGACATTTCAGGATAATGACACCCATGGCATCTGAACCAGCACAGGGTGCTTACATGCCCCCGGTAAGATATGTAGATATCCTAGGAGACAAGCACCAAGGAGACAATATGTTATTGTGCATCTTCGAGGGAAATTTTTTGCCTCTCCGCGTCGGGAACTCGTCCAAATCAGCTTGTGCTGATCAACCGCTCCTAATCTAGGCGACTTTTTCAGAATAATTTAAATGCATTTGCGTGATTTTGATACTTAAGCGCACTGAACCAGACTGTGTGTGGATTCGGGTGCTTAAGTTACGGAGTCCTACAAACTAGAGGTCAGTTAACGAGGTCGAATACTCCCTAAGCCTTAGACCTAATACTTAAGCTTCTCATTTTCCTCAACCTCTTGAGGACTATCCAGATCTTAGCGGGTACTTGAATTTTTAAGCCTAAGATTATAGCCCAAGAGGCCTAAAATCAACGTTCCTACTAATCTCTTCTATGTTTCATTAGCACTTTTTACCTTTCCATTTTCTTTCTTTTTGATATGGTCTAGAACTTAAGTCAATTCCTTAATTTATCACTAATGACTATCTCTTTTTCTTTTCTTTTTATCTTGTGCTCCTTTTTGGCATTTTTAACTTCTCCCCTTTTTTCCTCAAAATTGATATGCCCTCAAAAAAATTTTTCTCTCCTCTCATTTTTTTGTCTTTTTTAAAGAATTTTTTATTTTTTTGGTATTTTTGGGATATGTGATTTTTTTGATGAAATCTTTTCTTGTGAGATGATTTTCACGGCGTTTTGCACTTTCATACCCCCCCATGCCTACGATTTGCAATGTCCTCATTGTAAATTAGGTGGAGTTGGTGTTCAAGGTTGTTCTCTTCTTCAATTGGTTGTGCCATGATGATTGAAGAAGGAGAATTTGGATCTGATGAATCAGAGGAGAGGTCTATGTGGAGGGGTTCTGCATAAACATGGATGTCGTGGCTTGGTCTCGATGGGAGTGGATTGCTAAAGGAGGTCTTAAGGATGGTCTCAAGGACCTCCTACCAAACATGCATTGATGGTTTAGACAAGATGAGAATGTGCTGGACCCAATCAAGACACCCAAAAAATTTGGATGACTATAGAGGCTCGGAGCAGATGATACCCCTTAGTCAAAAAAGTCGTCCACCTGAGAAATATCTGGGCAGCCAGAGAGGGAGAGTTCCACAAAAACCCCTACACGGTAGAGCGTCCCCACGAGTTACAGGGTTTCCCCCACCCGACCTCTCTTGTCACTGAGATTCCAGGTAGGCCAGAATGGGGACCTTGATCTCTTAAGTCTACCACTTTTAATTAAGATCAAAGGTGCTTAGGGTTCCACTTGAACTTTAGATGTTTTGAGTGCAAAAGTGACCTCATTTCAAGGTTGGTTGACCCAACAAGAGGTCAACTTCACCTATTTGTCCTTTGAGAGCTTTATGTCCTCTCTTTTAGGGTTCAAGTGAAATTAAGAGCTTGATTTTTAGGGTTTCTCTTGAATAAGTCTTTTCAATCAAGGCTTAGGCACACCTCTTTTTGGAAGATTGATTCTTGCTTAGAAAAGATGTGTCTCTAAAATCCTAAATTGGAATCCTTAATTTGACTCTAATTGGTCCAATTTAGTTGCCACAAAGATGGTATCTAGGGCTCAGTCAAGAAGGTGGTAGCCCTAGTTACCTTAAATGGATGCACAATTCAAAATTTGTTGAAATCAAAATCAAGCAACTTTGGTGAATTAGCTAAATATGGAAAGCATGTAGCCCTAAATTGATTTTTTCCTTGTTTTTCCTTTTTAGAATGAGGGGATTAAAAGAAAGGGCTAATCAGAGCTTACCTGCCCCGGGTGTGGTTGTTGTGTAGCTGTTCTCTTTTGAATCTTCTCCCCTGAAATAATCACAACAAAAGAGATAGATCAAGTTAGTAAGGAATCAGAAGTTGTGATCAAGATTTCTAAATCGTCCGTTGCTCCCCGGCAACGGTGCCAAAATATTGTCAAAGCGAAATCAGGTTTTAAAATAAATGCGTCTTAGTATAGCCAAAATCACTTTGAAAACAAATGAATTTTATTACTCGAAAAATGTAAATCCGAGGTCGAACATAGGGAGCAAATTGGGGTTCAAAAATCAAGAATGCAACTTTAAAATTTATAATATGCGATGAAGAATCAAAGCTATAATGCAAGAAATGTAATCTCAATGTATATAGAAGCACAAAATAAAATATGGACGTCTGATGTGAAAATCAGACGTCTTAAATGTCAAGTGCTACAGTGCTGGCTGATCTCTTTCTTCTTCTTTCCTTTCATTCTTCTGTTCTCTGTCCTTCTTTCTTCCTGGCTTCTTCTTCTTCTTTATGATCTGGCCCTTGGTTGCTTTGGCCTTTAGCTTCTTCTTTCTCTTCTTTCTTTTCTCCTTCTGTAGCTTCTTCTTTCTTCTTTCTCCTTCTGTCTCTGACTTCAGCTCCTCTTCAGCCTTGCCTTCTCTTCAGCCGTGCCTTCACCTTCCTTAGCTTCCTCTGTGGCTTCCTCCTTCTTCTTCCTTGGTTCACCCTTAACTTCTTCCCCTTTTTCCCCTAAGAGAAAAACCTACCCCTACCCTCCCCGCAATCTCTCTTCTTTCTTCTCTCTTAGGCTCGCTCTCCCAGAGCCTTATCGAGTTAACGGGTCAGGTATGCGTGCCCGGGACTATGCCCACCGGCGTGCATGGTGGGCGAGGAGTGCACAGGATAGTCGGGTTAACAGGTCAGAGCCAGGTTCGCGTGGCGTGGGGTCGCGGACGAGGCAGTGGGCGAGTAGGACCTCACCCTGTGGTCAGGAGGCGATAAGCCCCTGACACTTTTTCACTTTATAGCACAGCACCCACTCCTGATCTTCCGATGTGGGACTAAATGTCCCACCTTCTTCGCAAGCACCCGTATAGCAGATGTCTTCGCGAATTACAACAGCTGCATGGGACTTTAACTCCAACTGCTAGGCTGAGAGTGTGCACGAAGGAAACCCGCATGACCTGGGACCTGAAGCCTGGGGCCTGGAGTCCTGGAGCAAGCTTACGAGCAAGCTTCATCCTCCGTCAATGGCAACGAGGACCTGTACCCTGTTAACAAGCAAACAGCCTTGCGGCCTTGTCAAAATAAGTAGGAAGCTTCACATGAACACGGCAAAGGTGGCATGGTGGTAGGCGTGGCACAGGGTGGCCTGAGCGTGTGTGCCTAGGTCACCCTGTGCGTGCGGATGTGGGTGTGTTCGGGGGACGTGTTGGGGTCGTGTGACAATGAATGGAAAGAGGGGTTATGATCAATGCGGCGTGGCGGAGCTCGTGAGGTGGTTGGCAAGGTGGATGGAGGCGTGGAGAGGCGAGAACACCTCGCCGGTGGTCTGACCGGAGGTGGAGAGGGTGACGGTGGTATGCTAACGTCGAGGCGTAATAGCAGAAATAAGTGAGAGAAAAATGATGAGCAGAGAGAGAGGACTTATCTAAAGGTGGTTAGACGAAGGGGGATGCGGAGGAGGCGGCCAGCTCGTATGTGCCGTCGCCGGAGACGAAAGCCCAGTGAGAGGAGGACGGCGACGACGAGAAGGTGGTAGGAGCGTCAACTAGTGCGGCGCAACGTGGACGAAGGATATAAAGGTAACTCTGCCACTGGTATTTTGGCAGAGCGATGAGAGAGGGAGATAAGGGTCGCCGGAGCTTGCTAGGAGGTTGGCCGGAGGGGAAGAGAGGAAATTGGGGGGCATCTCAGGCCAATTCAAGCTTGGGAGGAGCGGAATGATCTGGGGACCCTTTTATAGCCCTTAGCAGAGGGCCTTGTGCTTGGAAGCCAAGCTTGCAAGCACGGCAACCTCGCGAGAGTTGGAAGGTCAAAAGGATCCAAATCTCTCATCCGTTCGCATGAGAGAATGGGTACAAATTAGAGCTCCAAATTAGGTTCACATGAGAGGGGATTTCTCAGAGAATCTCCCTTTCAAATTTGAAAGGGATTCTCTGAGGGATCAGGGAGTTCTTTCCCTCGAATCCTCTCTGAAGTAGGATTCCCTCCGTTGTAATGGTAGGGGGACCTAATTGCAAAGAACGATGAGGAAGATAGGGGGGTGTCTGCAAAGGTTCTCAAAAGTTAGGGGTAGAAATGTAATTGGGCTAGACTGGTTTGCAAAGTAGGTCAAGGTGAATTCCCCTTAGGTCCAACTTTTGGTAAAAACCTAATTTGGACCTAAGGAATCCAATGGTAAAGTTGGATTTTAGGTTTGACCACGTTTGACTGGATAATTTACATAAAAATCCAATTTAGGGCAAACATTTGACTAGGACCCCTATTTAGGCCAAAATAGGTTCTAAGGGACAATTTGAAGGTTCTAAACCCTAGAGGATATTTTTCCATGATTTTTAGAGGGTTTAGGTGAATTTTATCCTGACCAGAACCTTGTTAAATTAAGTGGGTCTATTTTAAGGTTATAAGAAGTCATTTAATTCCTAGATTTCACATGAACCCTTTTCTGTTTAAACCAACCCACTTTTTATCTTGTTAAGACCATTTGACCTGTGTTTAGCTCATGAGAAATCCTGTTGTTGCACTGTAATTGTAAAATTACAGTTTTACCCCTTATTTCTTACTTCTCTCAGACTGGTTATTCCTTGAGTTAGGACCTTCATTTGGTTATGTAGGAGCTTTTGCTCTCTTTTTTGGATCAAAATGAGCTAGTTAGGGCACATGATGGTGTTCCCATCAGTACCTGAGGTAGAGTCAGCTGTTCTAATGGATGAACCCTAAAGTGCAATATGAGTTCGGCATAAGATGTGTCAAGAAAGGTTTCGGGTTTTTCAAAATGACAGGTTGCCTCCCGTTAAGCGCTGAGTTTTACGCCATCGGCTGGGCGCAATGAGCTCAGGGAGAATGGAGGGTAAAAGATGTCTCAACCAAATTTGTATCGGAAAGTTCAATGAATGGTTTGAGTCTCCGACCGTTCATAACAAAAGGTTCTGAATCGTGGCTGAGTTGACTGATTTCGACTGCTCCATTTCTAAAGATTCGTCAGACGAGGTAAGGTCTGATCCATTTTGATCTTAGTTTTCCTGGGAACAGTTTGAGCTTGGCATCAAAGAGTAGGACTTTTTGACCAGGGTAAAAGATCTTTCTGGATATGTGCTTGTCAGGAAAAGCTTTAACCCGCTCTTTGTAAATTCACGAGTTCTCATACGCGTCATGGCATAATTCATCGATCTCGCTCATTTGAAGCTTTCTGTGGGTTCCTGCCTTAGAAAGATCGAGATTGCAGTTCTGTACTGTCCAATAGGCTTTGTGTTCCAATTCGATGAGAAGGTGACATGCCTTCCTGTACACTAATCTGAAGGGAGACATACCTAATTGGGTTTTGTGGGCAGTCCTATAAGCCCACAAAGCTTCCGGAAGTCGGGATGACCAGTCTTTCCTGTCAGGTCGAACGGTAACCTGGAGGATTTTCTTGATCTCCCGATTTGATAGCTCAGCTAGACCATTAGTTTGGGAGTGATAAGGAGTAGAGATTCGGTGTGACACCCCGTATTTGATCATCAGTGACCTGAACTGAGCATTAGTAAAATGGGTCCCTCCATCAAAGATTATAGCACGTGGAATCCCAAACTGAGAAAAGATGTTCTAATGAATGAATTTGATAACCACCTTATGATCATTGGTTCGGGTTGGAATGGCTTCGATCCATTTGGACACGTAGTCAACAGCGAGTAGAATGTACTCGAAGTCATTCGAAACAGGAAAGGGTCCCATAAAATCAATCCCCCAGACATCAAAGATTTCGCATACGAGAATCGGCTGTAAGGGCATCATATCATGATGGCTCATGTTGCCTAAGGTCTGGCAACGAGTGCATGCCTTACAGTTATTGTACGCGTCTTTGAAAATCGTGGGCCAATAGAAGCCGCACTAGAGGACTTTAGCTACGATTTTATGAACAAAGAAGTGTCCACCACATGCCTAGTCATGGCAGAAGGACAAGATGCCTTGAATTTTCGCTTCCGGGACACATCGTCAAATGATTTGATCAGCACCGATGCGAAAAAGATACGGGTCTTCCCAAAAGTAGTACTTGGCATCGGATAGTAATTTGTCTTTCTTGGCCTTCGACCAATTAGACAGAATCTGATGTGATGCCATGTAGTTTACTATATTAGCAAACCATGGAAGCCCTGTACTAATAGTCAGGAGGTGCTCATCCGGAAAATGTTCCATAATGGGTCTGGAAGGGTCGATAATGTCAGAAGGAAAGCAGGACAAGTGATCAGCTACCACATTCTGTTTTCTCACCTTGTCACAAATCTCGAGGTCAAATTCTTGCAATAGCAAGATCCAGCAGATTAGTCGAGGTTCCGCATCCTTCTTGGCAAGGAGATGCCTCACAGCTGTGTGATCAGAGTAAATGATAACACGGGAACCTAGAAGATACAATCTAAACTTTTTCAGGGTAAATACTACAACTAGCAGCCCTTTCTCAGTAACTGTGTAGTTACGCTGAGCCTCGTCAAGTGTCTTGCTAGCATAGTAGATGACCACGGGTTTTCCATCAATTTTCTACCCAAGTACCGCTCTTATAGTGAAATCAGAAGCATCGCACATGATCTCAAAGGGTTGAGACCAATCAGGGGACTGTAGGATCGAGGCATGGGTAACTCGATCACGTAGGGTTTCAAATGCTTGAGTGCATTCCTTAAAGATTTCAAAAGGAACATCCTTAGATAGTAGAGTAGTCAGGGGGCATGCGATTTTTGAGAAATCAGGAATGAATCGACAGTAAAAATCGACGTGCCCCAGAAAAGATCGGATGTCCTTGATCAAGCTAGGCATAGGGAGTTTGGAAAGCAGATTCACCTTGGCTCGATCAACCTGGATGCCTTTTTCTGAGATGAGATGTCCCAGGACAATTCCTTCAGGCACCATTAAGTGGCTCTTTTCCCAGGAAAGAACCAGATTCACGTCAATGCACCGCCTGAGGATCTGGACCAAGTACAGGAGGCAATCATCAAATGATTCGCTAAACACTGAGAAGTCATCCATGAAGACTTCCTAATAATCACCTACCATGTCTGAGAATATGGCAAGCATGAACCGCTGAAAAGTAGCGGGTGCATTGCAGAGACCGAAAGGCATCCTTCAAAACGCATATGTCTCGAAGGGGCAGGTGAAAGTGGTCTTCTCTTGGTCTTCAAGATGGATTGCCACCTGGTTATAACCGAAGTACTCGTCCAAAAAGTAGAAGAATCTATTTCCCACTAGTTTCTCGAGGATCTGATTAATAAACGATAGTGGGAAATGATCCTTCTTTGTGGAGGTATTGAGTCTTCTGTAATCAATGTAGACTCTCCATGAATTCGCCACACAGGTCAGTATGATTTCTTCGGCCTCAGTCGTGATCACGGTGAGTCCTGCCTTCTTAGGCACAACCTGAATTGGACTCACCCATCAACTGTCGGAGATCGGGTAGATGATCCCAGCATCTAACCACTTGATGATCTCCTTTTTCACGACTTCCTGCATATTAGGATTCAGACATCTCTACATTTCACGGGAAGGTCGTGTGCCCTCTTCAATATAGATGCGATGTGTGCAATAAGAGGGCCCGATGCCAGTCAAATCCTCGAGAGTCCATCCAATGGCTCTTCAATGTTGCTGGAGCAAAGTAATCAGACGGGATTCCTGATCAGGTGTGAGTCAGGAGTTGATGATAACAGGAAACATCTGATTGGAACCTAAAAAGACGTACTTTAGATGTTCGGGAAGAGGCTTTAGTTCCAAAATAGGGTTATCAGCAGCAGCGGGTGGTTCAGGGTGTGTGTCAAAAGCAAGGGAAGGAGTTATGGGTGTGTCTAGGTCAAGTTCGAACTCCTCTGAATGCGAGTTTCGATCCTCTTGTGGTTGATCAGAAGTAGTCAGGTTTTCCTCAATATACGGATCGTCAACCACATCCTTGATATCACATATCTATTCTATAACTCCGCAATTAATCCCTTGTTGGGCCTTAAAGATGTCAATCTTTAATGTTTGTTTCCAAATTAAAGTTCAATTTGGCCCTCCTCACAATTAATGTTGGCCCTAGCAGTGGCCAGAAAGGGTCTCCCTAGTATGATTGGTATGTTCCTCGGATTTTCTGGAGCATCCATATCGAAGACTACGAAGTCCACTGGGAAATAGAAATCCCGAACCCTAACAATGACATCCTCAAGAACTCCTTTAGGTGACTTAATAGATCGATCTGCCAACTGTAATGTCACCTCTGTCGGTTTGAGCTCAGATTCCTCAAGATGGTCAAGTAGGGATGTAGGTATTAGGTTTATGGAGGCTCCTAGATCCAATAATGCTCTATCAAATTGGATATCACCAATTGTACAGGAAATCAGGGGAGTACCTGGGTCTTTTGCCTTAGGTGGGAGTTTGCTCAAAATTACAGAGCTGGCTTTCTCTGACAATACAATTGAGCTCCCACTTTTAGTTCGCGGGTTACGCTTAGGTGTACACACGTCTTTCAGAAATTGTACGTAAGCCGGTACATGGTGAATCGCATCCATCAAGGGGATGTTTATATGGACCAGTTCAAAGAGCTTGACCAGGTCCTCCTCAGGTGACATGGGTTTGGTTGTCCTCTTTCCCTTGGTCAAGGCCTCGGGAAATGGAATCTTGGATGGTTCCTCTAGAATAGGTCCAGGTTCTTGATCTGGGACAGGGGTATCTTGAATGACTATCCTAGGGTTTAGGTTAACACTCCCAGGCTGAAAGTGGCTTCGGTAAGGTGGGTCTTGTGTTGCTTTGCCACTACGGGTTTTACTGAATTTAATCCTGCCTAGTTCGGGTTTAGTGTAGGTAAAATAGGTGGTTGCTGCTAAAATCCTGAGTACGATGTCGAAGCTTCCATCCCGTCGGGTGGAGTAGAAGGGGCCTGATAAATCATGTGTGCTTGGCCCAGATTTATGTTCATAACGCGCCTCTAGTTCAGCACGTTATTCGAATTTGGCAGAGGTTGCAAAGGGAGTGTACCAGGTTGGCGGCAATTCACCATCTGGGCGAGTTGATTGCGAACCTCTATGATCTCATCCTTGTGCTATTTTTAAATAGCAGCATTCTCCTTTTGAATGTTAGCCAGAGTTTGAAGGCAGCAAAACACCTATTGCGTTCCACCAAATATGACCCATACCTACCTTCTAGTATTTCTGATCGCCTGAATACTGGTTGAGAACTCTAACTTAGTTGTAGAGTTATTAGGACTTTAATTGAAGTGTGGATGCCATGTGAGGCCACCAAATAGTGAGTATAATTTCTAAATCTGGCAAGATTTGTGATCTCAGAAAGGAAGAAAAGAGAGAGTGCCCAGGAACATCAAGAGAGCACAATTGTGTAGCCTCTCTCAGAGTTGACTTGTCTAATAGTCTAGAGATCTAGAGTCTACAGTACTAGACTATATGTAGCACCAGATGTGTGTGTGCCACCAAATACAAATCCATTCGATATCTCCTACCTAAGCCAAACGCCGAGGTCAAATTACAGATTATCGTCTGCTTTGTCCCCGAGGGAAGTAGTTGCCTATCTCGACAAAAATATTTGCCAAGGGTGATGTACGAACTCCCAATGCGAATTGGCTCTTTTACTTGGATCTGTTACCTAGGTTATCAGCACTTCACATTTGTCTAGATCTCTAAAGTTTTGAAATAAGAAAAGAAGAAATCTTCTGATTACTTCTATTGTCTTCCATTTTTTCTCGGGATTAGCAAAACTTAGGCATGAGGGCATTTGATAAGTCCACTTTTGTGGACTATTATTTAGCTTAAGTACTATTTAATTATTTGTTCTTAGTTGTTAATTAATTAGGAGTTATATGGCAATTCACCTTGGCCTGCATTTAATTTTATGCTTCAATTTTTATATTTAATAGCATACATTATGATAATATAATTTATTTGATAAATGCAGGTTAGGTGCAAGATCAGGAGCTAATTTTTACTTATATAAGACGTCTGGGACTTGGATTGGACGTCTGGAATTATTATTACAAATTCGCGGCATTATATTTTTTAAGACGTCTGATGCTCCAGATAGACATCTGAAGAAGGAACTGCCCATACTTATCTACCGTTCCAACCACTCGCGATCATCGCGAGTAGTTGGAGATACTTGCGGCCGAAGGAAAAGGAGGAGAGTGGGGTTCAAAAAGAAGCCGCATCCTCCGAGGATAGTGGCTGATCTTCCTCCCATGGCAAGGATCTTCTCCCTCTCACCACTGTGGAACAAGCGCACCCTATGTTTCAAGCTTGCACCGTGGTCTCTATGCACCAACTTCCACCGCATGCGTGCACCCTTGCAGCGCCCACAGACGCCGCACCATCAGCCTGCCCACATCCCACTGAGCGCGTTCGTGCCCTTTCAACCCTGCAGCACGCACAACCCGACCATGCGCAAGCGCCCTTGCAACGCCCACAGACGCCGCACCATCATCCGTGCATGGCCACAGCGCAGGCGCCACACCCTTGTGGCCACGCGCATTGCGCAACTACGCCGCGCACAACCCTGCAGCACGCACAACCCGGCCACGTGCAAGCCGCCCTTGCAGCGCCCACAGACACCGCACTGTTCATCTTCTTCCCCAAAAGAACCCATCACCGGCCGTCCACCTCCAAGTGCAACCACCTCCATGCGCCACAAAGCTTCACTCCAACAGCGCCATCAACTCCGCCTTGCCCTCACAAGGCTGCCCACACTCGCGGCAACCCTTCCCGCCGTCCCTACACACCCGCATGCAAGCCGCCGCCAACGGCATCCAAGGCACTGACCGGCCGCCGCCGGTCACCTCCGTCGACGCCACGACCACCAACACGAAGCCCACATCCCGGCCGATCGACTCCGAGCACCGCACCTCCAGCCGCACCTTCTCCTCCGTGTGCGCACGAGGGAACGAAATCCCCTATTTTGCTACAGTGATTAGTCAATTAATATTTACCTTAAATGCCATTGCGAAAGTTCCTATTCATTTATTTTATGCATTACATTATTGCGGTGAAATTGCATAGTCCTCCTTCTACTTCATCTAAATTATTTGCACATATATATCACATAAATGATTGAATGCATGGATTATGGAGAACAAGTTATGTTTTAGAAATTAGTATTTACGGTGCTTACCAGTATAGAGATCACTATTTTACATGATATTATATTATGGTGAATTTGCATAATAGCACCTACATTCTTGATTAATTGGTTAAAACAAGCATTTATGTGAGAAAAAGAAAAGCATGGAATAGCATGCATATCTATTAAGTTTCCTGAATAAACGAGACACTATTTATCAATTTAAATAGGCTAATTCCTCCCTGTAGAGATGACCTAACTATTCGTGGTTAGATTTTGAAAATTTAAACGTTTTGAAAAGCGATTTTCTACCACGCGATTAAATACAACGACACATCATTTTATGATAAAGTTTTCAACGAAAACGAAGATCGCTCTTTCAATATCTTCACAGTGTCCCTAGTAAAAAGACTGAACTTGTTCCCATTTAGGAACTCCGTGATGGGGGCACTTCCGCATGAGATCCAGAAAATGATCCCATGCCTCGTGAAGTGGTTCTCCAGGCTGCTGTGTGAAGTTCATGATTTGGTGTCGTAAAGCATTCGTCCGACCAACTGGGAAGAACTTTTCCAGAAACTCGAATTGTAGTTCAACCCATGTGTTGATTGGACGCGTTTGAGTCCGATACCACTGAGTTGCTTTGTCCATGAGAGAGGAGAACATTTTCATGAGAAGAATGTCCCGATTTTGGACATCTGACCTGAAGGTCTGGGCCAGATGCTTGAGTTGTTTAATGTGCTGAGAAGGATCCTCGGAATTGAGCCCATGAAATTTTGGAATAGCATGAATCATGTTAGGCTTGAGTTCAGAATCAGGACCTCCAGCCGGGATTTGGACTCAAGGTTCGATCACCATTGCAGCGAGATTGTAATGATCTTGCATCATAGGATGCTGTGGTGGATTCACAAAGGCTTGGAATAAATCATTAAGGCGCTGAAGTTGATTCTCAAGGTTATTCTCTTCTTCTGCGAGTTGTGCCATGATGATGGATGAAGGAGAATTAGGTTCAGATGAATCAGAAGAGATGTCTATGTGATGGGGTTGTTGCACAAACATGAAAGTCGAGGCCTGGCCTCGACGAGAGTGAATGACTAAAGGAGGTCTCAAGGATGGTCTTAAGGACCTCCTACCAAACATGCACCGATGGTCTGGATGAGAATAGAATGTGATGGACCCAATCAAGACACCCAAAAAATTTGGATGACTATAGAGGTTTGGGGCGGATGATACCCCTTAGTCAGAAAGCCGTCCACCTGAGAATTACCTAGGCAGCTAGATAGGGAGAGTCCCGCAAAGACCCCTACACGATAGAGCGCCACCACGGGTTACAGGGTTTTCCCCACCCGACCTCTCTTGTCATTGATGTTCCAGGTAGACCAGAATGGGGACTTGACCTCTTAAGTCTACCAATTTTAATTAAGAGCAAGGGTGCTTAGAATTTCACTTGAACTTTAGATGTATTAAGTGCAAAAAGTGACCTAATTTCAAGATTGGTTGACCCAACAAGGTGAGTCAACTTCACCTATTTGTCCTTTAAGAAGTTTTAGGTCCCTCTTTTAGGATTCAAGTGAGATTAAGAGCCTGATTTTTAGGGTTTTCTTGAATAGATAAATTCAACCAAGGCTTAAGCACACATCATTTGGAAAAGTTGATTCTTGTTTATGCAAGTGTGTCTCTCAAACCCTAACTTGGAATCCTTAATTGGCTCTAATTTTGGTCCAATTTAGTTTGCCAAATGTGGTATGTAGGGCTCAAACAAGAAGGTGATAGCCCTA
Organism: Thalassia testudinum; assembly: GCA_037157565.1. NCBI lineage: Eukaryota > Viridiplantae > Streptophyta > Magnoliopsida > Alismatales > Hydrocharitaceae > Thalassia > Thalassia testudinum. Next base: position 21,183,348 of record JAZHRO010000014.1, read on the forward strand.
GTTACCTTAAATGGGTGCACAAATCAAGTTTTTGTTGTTGAAATCAAATCAGGCAACTTGATGAATTAGCTAAGAATGTAAAGCAAGTAGCCCTAATTGATTTTATCCTTTTTTTTCCTTTTTAGAATGAGGGGCTTAAGAGAGAGTAATCAAAAGTTACCTACCCCTGGTGTGTTTGTTGTGCGGTTGACTTTCTTCAATGTTTCTTCTCCCTGAAACAACCACAACAAAAGAGATATAGCAAGTTAGTACCAAATCAAGAATTGTAATCAAAAATTCTAAACTGCCCGTTGCTCCCCGGCAACGACGCCAAAATGTTCGCAGCACTAAGTCGGGGTTTAAAAAGTGTTGCATTGTAGTATAGCCGAAATAGCATTCAAAACAAATACAATCTTATTACTCAAATATATTCCGAGGTCGAACACAGGGAGCAAATTAGTATTTAGAAATCAAGATCACAATTCAGAATTAAAAGAGTATGCAATAATATCAGTATCAAAGTGCAAAAATATGGGAGTAAAATGGTGATGTAGATCACCAAATACTCCTACAATATCACCAAGGAACTCAATATATGAATATGCAATGTAAGCTAATGTTTTGTCATCTGATGAAGGAATCATACGACTTAAAGTGTCTGAGCTATCTCTGTGTCTTCCTTTCTTCTTCTTCCATCTACCTTGACTCCTTCTCTGAAGTCCTCTTCCTCTTCTTCTTTTCTTCTGCGATCCTTCTCTTTCTCTTTACCCTTCTCTGTCTTCTACCTTTGCTTCTTCTCTTTCTTTCTTCTTTTTCCCTTAGCTTCTTCTGCCCTTAGCTTTCTCTGTCTTCTGCCTTTGCTTCTCCTTCTTCTGGCCTCCTCTTCTTCAACTTCTTCCTCTAGCCTCCTCTTCTTCAGACTGCCACTAAGTGTCAGCTGAAGAACCCTGTAGCAAAACCCGACCCCTATCCGCGCGACTCTCCTCACTTTCTCTCTTAGGATTCACTCTCCTAGAGCTACACAGGAATTCGGGTAATCGAGTCGGGTGCGTACCTGGGACTAAGCCCACCGGCATGCAATAGTAGGCAAGGAGTGCAGGTCGGGTCAGATCAGGCTAGGTTCGCAGGGGCATGTCGCAGACGAGACCAAGTTGGGTGAGTGGGACCTCACCCCGTGGATCTAAGGCGAACAACTTACAACACTTTTTCACTTTATTCAGGTGTGGGCACTTCTACGTATCCGAGGTGGTACTATTCGTACCCCCTCTTCGCGCATGCCTGCAACAAAGGTTGAGATTCCAATTGCAGCTGCTACGAAGGCCTTTGACTCCAATTGAGGGCCTGAGTGCATGCGCAAAGTAAGTTCACGTAGCCTAGGACAGCAGCACCTGGACAGCAAGGCCTAGAGCGGATGCAAGCAAGCTTCAAGCTTGCACGCCAATGGCGGATGGGGCCTACTACCTGAAAACACAAGAACGGCCTCATGACCACGTCAAATCATTCAGGAAGGTTTGTCGGAGCACGGCAGATGTGCGGGGGTGTTAGCGTGGCTCGTGGGTGCCTGTGAGTGCATGCAACACACTGTGTGCAAGTGAGTGGGTGTGTTCAGGGAGGTGTTTGGGTGAGTGGCGCAGTGAGTGGAGTAAGGGGAAGGGATCAGTGAAGTGAGGCGGAGCTCGTGGGCTTGTCGGTGAGGGTTGTGGTGGCCTGTGGAGGTGGGATGGCCTCGCTGGAGTTGGTGGTCGGAGATGGAAGGGATGGAGGTGCAACGGGCGTCAGTGGCAGATTTTGTGAAATAAAGAGGGGAAGTAAAGAAAGGAGAATAGGGAACTTAGTTAGGGTGTTAAGGGACGAAGGGGGTGAGCAAGGGTGTCGAGTCTGGTGTGGCCGACGCTGGAGATGAAGACGGCTCCGGTGAGGTGGGATCGGCGAGGACGAAGAAAGAGTGGCGCCTGCTGGTACGGCGAGACGTGGACGAAGTCAGGGAGGAGGAATCCGCAGTAGGTATGGCGGTCAGACGACGAGAAGAGGCAAGGAAGCTCGTTGGACGTCAAGGAGCCTATGGCCATGAGGAGAAGAGAGGAATTAGGGGTATTCACGGTAGAAATAGAGCATGAAGGAGTCGGGGCGATCTGGGCTTCTTTAAATAGAGCTCTGGAGGTCAATTAAGGCTTGCGAAGCAAGCTTCCCAAGATTGGAAGGTCACCAACGATGGAAGTTGTTGAGATACCCATATCTCTCATGCATTCGCATGAGAGATTGGGAGGGAATCAAATCTCAAGGATGGGTTCATATTGACGGGAATTTCTCAGAGGATCTTCCTTCCAATTTTGGAAGAGATCCTCTAAGCAATCAAGGAGAACATCCAAGTTAAAGGTCGCCGAAGTAGGTTTCCTCCGCAATAATGGTAGAGGGACCTACTTGCAAATACAATGAGAAAACTAGGGGGCTGTTAGCAAGTGTTTTTGAAAGTTAGAGTTAGAAATGTAACAAACTGGACTATTTTGCAAACTAGGCCAAGGCAAACTCATCTTGGGTCCAAATTTTGGTACCAACCTAATTTGAACCTAAGGAATCCAATGGTGAAGTTGGATTTTGGGTCTGACCATGTTTGACTAAGAAATTTATGTAAAAACCCAAATTAGGGTAAATATCTGTCTAAGACCTCATTTTAGGTCAAGATGGGTTCTAATGGCCAAATTGAAGGTAATAAACCCTAGAGAATATTTTTCTATAATTTTTTGAGGGTTTAAGTGAATTTTATCCTAACCAGAACCTTGGTTAATCAAGTGGGTCTATTTTTAGGGTTTCAAGAAGTCATTTAATTCACAGAACACACACAAACCCTTTTCTATCTAATCCAACCCACTTATAATCTTATTAAGACCATTTGACCTTTTTTTAGCCCTTTAGAAAACCCTTGGTTGTACTGCATTGGTAAAATTATAATTTTACCCTTTGTTTCTTGTGTCTCTCTCAAAAAGGTTATGTAGTGAATTATGACCTTCATTTGGTTATGTAGGAGCATTTATTCTCTTCATTGGGTCAAAATGAGATAGTTAGGGCTCATGATGGTGTTCCCATCAGTAATGTTGTTGTGAGAATGAAGGAATCCATACAGGGCATATATAGAATAGAAATAAGAAGTTGTGATCTTATGAAAGGGTGTGAATCCAAAAGATGTCAACCAACTAGTCGTTTGCACATGTTAAAATTCAAGTATAACTGCTGGTAGGTTAATTAGTTGATTAGTTGATTGATTAATAAGTTCAGAATTGTTTGAAAAAATCACAGACAACTGACCAGCGAAAGTAATCGATTAACTAATTATTTAATTCTGCAGGCGGCAAAATATGAAAGAGGTGGTTATTGGGTTTTTTTTGTTTGTAAAAAGGTGCAAATACATTTGTAACCACTTCTATGAAGGGTTTCTTTGTTTGAAATTAGTAACCACCCTTCTAGAAAGTGTAACCATACAATCTAGAAGAATAATTTTTATTTTAAGATATATCTAAAAAGTATTTTACACATTTTTTATTAATTAGAATATTTTAAAGCTTATAACTATCATTCCAGAACCTTAATTTATTTTATAAAGTCTTTTAAAGTATTTTACACGTACAGGACTTATAACTAATAAATGCCAGTTTATTATCATTCTTATGCCCCAAAACTAACTTAGCTCTTAGGATTTTAACTCCACAAATAGGTTTTTGGACTGCATTTAGACATTTACCTAGGATAGGCATGCATTGCATTTAAATGTATTTTTAATGCATTTATTTGAGTATCAGGATTAGGTAGAATGTCAGATCCCACACATCTTGTCACTCAAGAAGGCAGAAGATGAAGAAGAAGCTCTTATCAGCTGGATTCTAGCTAGATCCAGCTCATCTCAGTTGGATCCCAGCTAGATCCAGATCATTCCAGCTGGATCCCAGCTCCTTCTAGCTAGATCAACTCACCCTTAGCTTCATTCAGCTCATCTCAGCTGAATGGTAGCTCTAGCTAGTTCACCTTAGCTCCATTCAGCTCACCTCACCTGAATGGCAGCTCAAACTAGCTAAAGACAATTGATCCCAACTCCATTCCAACTCTTCCAGCTCAGAAGAGTTCACTGGAAGTTCAACCTAACTAGGACTAGCTACTACTATCAACTAGCTAGACCTGGTTAGCTGAAGATAACCTTAACCAGCTCAGGTCAGCTCAAGTCCAGCTCCCGGAGACCTATCTCAGCTCAACTTAGTTGAGTTGGGCTACTTGACCTAAGTTAGCTACTTCAACTAGCTAGGTAATCTCCTGGAAGACCAGACCCAGCTCACCTCAACTCAGATCAGAAGAATCTAGCTCAGATTAGTTTGGCTTAGCTGCTAGCAAATAACTAGCTAGCTAAGCTAGCTACTGAGCTCTACTTCAACTCCCTTCAATAGACATCAGCTCCAGTGCATCTCCTTCCAACTACCCTGATCTCTTCTCCCCTAAAACCCTAGCTCCAAATGCCTCCAACCCTACTCCCTATTAGCTAAGCTTGCTTAGATTAGCTAGGCACCTCCTTAGCAACAACACCTAACCCTAAAACCCCACCTAAATAGCTCCACCAAATAACCCTAACCCTAAGTCCACCCAAACTACCTACTCCACCCTACTTTTGGCACCAACTATAAGCAACCTTCCACCCCACTCCACCACAAAAAGACCCCTTTCTAGTCCCCACATCCTAACCCTACACCTACCCATAACACCCATCCTAGCCATCTGTTTACGCGGCTAGATCGTGTTTTAACAGATATCTCGTTGTAATATAGATGAACTCTCCGCGAAAATAAATAGAAATTTATAACTCAAAAATCAAAGTATCCGAGGTTGAACATAGGGAGCAATTTTAGTATTCCAAAACTTGAGAACACAACTTTTAATAAAAGCACTGACTAGTTCAACAAAAATGACAGGATAATGTTATGGAAAGAGTGCTCAAAAAGAATTGGACGTCTGATATTTGTATCAGATGTCTTAAAAATTCACACTACAGTGGTCGGTAAATTGTTGGCCTTCTCTTCTCTTTTTGCTTTGCCCAGCGGCTATGGCTTTCTTCTTCTCCTTCTCTTTTTCTTCCTTAGCTGCTCCTGCTTCTCTTCTTTTTCCTTCCTTTTCTTTCTCTCTTCCTGATTCTTTTCCTGCAGCTAAGTCCTGGCTTTGTCTCCTCTTAAGTTTCCTTCTTTTTCTTTCTTTGCTTTCTTGCTTCTCTTCTTTGTCTTCCCCTTGATCTCTATCTTCTTCTTCTTTACTTGCGGCGGCTAAGTCCTGCTTCCTTCTCTTACTGCGCTTCTTCCTTCCTTAGCATCCTCTTCCTACACAAGCACCACGTAACAAAACCTATTCCCCTACCCTCTCAGTGCATCTCTCTCTCTAAATATCTCTTCGATATGCTCTCCTAGAACCGGGCTATCGGGTCGGTCGCACGCCCGAGTCCAGGCGCACCGACGTGGGTGTGGTGCGCGAGGAGTGCACGGAGCGGTTAATCAGATCCGGGTGCCAAGTCTGTGGGTTATATGTCACGGATGAGGCGTGATAGGTGAGGCGAGGGACCTAACCCCAGTGATTTCGAGGCAAACAGCTGAGAACACAAAATCCACTTAAACCACTCAGAAAGCTCACAACTTACCGAGGTGGGACTAAAAGTCCCACCCGCTGCTGCTGGCAACTGCAGGAGAGTGACTTCACAATAGATGCAGCTGCAGGTCTCGCGGCACCCTCTATCAAGCTGGACTTGCGCACACTCTCAACCCGCACAGTCTGGAAGCCTGGGAGCTAATGATTATGGCCTGGAGCTGGAGAACAATAGAGCTCGAGTCGTCGCTAATGGCAGCTGGGAGCTCGACCCTGCACGACACAAAAGGAGCTTTGCGGCTCTATCAGACGATAGGAGGACCTTCTCCATGTCACGGTGAAGGTGAGAAGATTGGTGGCAGGCCGTGGAGCCACCTAGGCATGCATGCCTAGGTCGCTCTGTGGCCGGATTTATGGGTTAGGTCGGGGGAAGCGTGGAGTGCGTGTGGTGACCTATGGATGGATGGAAGATGTTCAATGGACTGTGGAAGTGGTTGTGAGGTTGGTGGCAAGACGTGTGGAGGTGTGGAGTGATGGATGCGTCTCGCCGGAGGGTGGCCGGAGATGGGGAAGATGCGGGCGGACAGTGGTAGTCGAGGGGTGTTTTGTGAAATATAATGAGGGAAAGGAAAGAGTGGACGACGAGGAGCTTATCTGGAGTACTTGGAGCAAAGGGGAGGCAGAGGAGACGAACGGCTCATTTGTGCCGTCGTCAAAGAAGACAGCCCTAAGGGGGAGATAACGGCGACGAGGAGGAAGACAGGAAGGCGTGCACTGGTGTGACGCGACACGGAAGAACGAGGCGAAGTGAACCCTGCTGCTGGTATGGCAGCAGAGCGACGAGAGGGAGGAGGAAGAATCATCAGAGCTTGCAGGCTACTTGGCCAGAGAGAGGGGAGATGAAGTCTGGGGGAATCTGTGGCCAAAACAAGCTTAAGAGATTCACAGGGGACCGGGGATCCTTTTATAGTTGCTGGTCGAGCTTCTGATGCATGGAGCGCAAGCCTTCTACCACTGACTTCTCGCTGGAGAAGGAAGGTAGTTGGAGATCCAAATCTCTCATGTGTTCGCACGAGAGATTGGATGCAAATCAAATATTGCAATTGGGTTCAGATGGAAGGGAATTCCTCAGAGAATCTCCCTTCCAAATCTGGGAGGAGATCTCTGAGGGGTCAGGGAGTATTCCCCCTCCATTCCTCGTCAGAGAAGGATTCCTCCCCATTAATGGTGGAGGGACCTATTTGTAAGAGTGGCAAGGAAGTTAGGGGGGTTTGTGTAATGGTTTTCAAAAGATAGGGGTCAAAATGTAATTGGGTGTACTAATTTGCAAAGTAGGTCAAGATGACCTCTCCTTAGGTCCAAATTTTGGTACAAACCTAATTTGAACCTAAGGAATCCAATGGTGAAGTTGGATTTTAGGTTTGACCACGTTTGACTAGACTTTTTGCACAAAAACCCAAATTAGGTCAATTAATGAGCTAGGACTCTAATCTAGGTCAAAATAGGTTCCAAAGGTCAAATTGAAGGTTCTAAACCCTAGGGGATATTTTTCCATGAATTTTAGAGGGTTTAGTTAATTTTTATCCTGACCAAAACCCTTTTGAATTAAGTGGGTCTGTTTTAGGGTTACTAGATGTCATTTAATTCCTGGATTGCATATGAACTCATTTCTGATTGAACCAACCCACTTTTTATCTTATTCAGACCATTTGACCTATGTTTTGCCTCTGATAAATCTCATTTATGTATTGCAATGGTGAAATTGTGGTTTTACCCTTTATTTCATGTTTTCATCTCAGAACACTTATTCCTTGAATTAAGCCCTTCTCTAGGTTATGTAGGAGCTCTTATTCTCTTTCTTAGGTCAAAATGAGCTAGTTAGGGTTCATGATGAGGCTCTCATCATCATCCACCTACCCTCCTTCTAGAACCCTTCTTAGGTGGTGCCAAACCATGGTATCCCTCCATGGTTGGTGCCAACTCCAAGCACCTCTCCACCACCATAACTACCCCCTTCACACCCTTAAAGATGGCGCCAACTAACCTAGGCCCTAGGATCCCCATAACCACCACTAACTACCCACCAAACCTATTCCTAGCCCTACACCTAAGCCCACGCCAACCACCCCTCATCTACCTCTATAAATACCCACCATAATCACCACCAAAAATCCATCTTCTCCCTTAGGTCCATCAATATTCCACCCCATCTCCACGCCAAGGAGGTAGAAGGAGAGAAGAAGATTAAGAGGGCAACCTACCCGCCCCCTTAGTGCCTTCTTCCTCTCCCTCTTCTCCCTTAGCCACTCCAAGGAGGAGGTCACCTTCATCAAGAGGGGATGACCAGGCAAAGAAGGAGCCAACAAGGTGGTTGACACCCACCTTGGAGGAGAGCTTGAAGGAAGGCCACTTGAAGAAGGAAGAGAAGGAGATCTCTTTTCAAGTGCGAGGCAACTGCACTTGGAGCAAGGGCTCTCCTAAACTTCTACAGAGGATTCATCTTCTTCTTTATCTTCTTTTATCTTGTATTAGCTAGTTTAGTTTCTCCTTTTCTTTTAGAAGCATTTAGCTACTTGTAATTGACCTTGCTAGTAATACAAGTCATAATTGCCTTCCAAGTTCATGTCCTTATCTTATTGTGTTTTTCATGTTATGCTATTGTAGTGCACACACTCTCCTCTTCTAATTACCCTAGGCACACTTGCCTAGGGTGAGCTTAGAAGAGAGAACTCCATTTTTGTCACTTAGGTTTAGTGATAAGTGTAGTTGTAGCGTAATTTCGTCTTGGCATATCTTAAGCCCGACTGTTTTGAAAAATATAAAAACAACAAAATCAAAATTACGAAAAAGAAAGTGCAGATTTGAGAGGTGAGAGAGAGAACCACTCATGTGATTAACAATTTGGCCTCCTTGGACGACCCTAGATACTCCACTATCTAGGTATTATAAATTTAAGAGTTGATTGCGGATTTACGCGTCTCAATGACACTATTTCATATAATTAACAAACCGTGTACTTCTCTCACCAATAACCAATATTTTAGCATTTCTATATTTATTTTATGCACATGTTATACATTAGAAAAATTGCATTTAAACACTTAGAATTAATTGTGCATATGTATATGTGGATTTGGCTCTTAACAAAAAATCTTAAGGACTAAGCAAAACATAAAATGTAATGTAGGAGAGGCTTGGAATCATCAAATTTGATCTTCTTAGATCTTCTCTTTGTTGTAATCAACATCTTCATCATCATGGGAGCTTCTTTTCATCATAATTGAGATCTTCCATAATATTTGATGAATATCTAATTCTGCAAACAACTTTATAACAAAATATAATTGTGCATAAAACATCAAAATAAATAGAATTAGTACCTAAGTACTAACATGCCGACCCCAAGTTCAACTACTCCTCCTCCCCTTGTTGTTTTCCTCGTCAATTGCTGCTGCTGCAACTGATCATCGTCGTTGCAACTACTGCTACGCTGGCCACAGCGACTGCTGCTACTACTTGCTACAATGGTTGTGGGTGCTGTCGGTGTAGTTTTTAAGGTCATCGGTCGACCGGGGGAGAACTAGCCCCATCGAGGCCGTGCAGATGGTGGTGCGCTAGCCATAGAAAGGGCAGCAAATGGTTGCAACTAGTGCACCCTCTTCGCTGGTCTAAAGGTGGACATCTACCCATCAAGGCCACGATGGCCCTAGGTGCGCCCCTCTCTGCTTTTATTTCCCCAAATCCCTAACCCTGGGCTATGTTAACCTTAGGGATTTGGGGTATTTTTGGCATGTTAAGGGGTTGATTTTGGTTGATAATTTCTAATGTGTGTATTATGTTATTTTATGCAAGGAATCCGGTGGGGCAGCAACCACCTAACGATGAGGAGATTTGGAAGCTCAAGGAGAGGTAGGGACCCCTTGATAAACACCAGTTTATTATCATTCTTATGCATTAAAACAAACCTAGCTCTTAGGATTTTACTCCACAAACGAGTTTTTGGGCTGCATTTAGGCATTAACTAGGTTAGGCATGCATTGCATTTTCTTTTGTTGTTTTAATGTATTTTTGTGAGTGTTAGGGATGAACAGATATACATATCCCTAAAACCTTAGCACTCAAGAAGGCAAATGGTGAAGGAGGAGCTCAGACTAGCTGGAACTCAGCTTGATCGAGCTCACCACAGCTGGAACCTAGCTCACTTGAACTAGGGCTAGCTCATCCCAGCTCCATTCAGCTAATCTCAGCTGAATGGCAGCTCAAGAGAGTTCATCTTAGCTCACCCTAGCTCAAGTCAGCTCAGATCCAGCTCAACCTAGTTTAGTCTAGCTCATTTTAGCTCCCACTAGTCCACAGGGAGCTCTAGCTAGCTCAGTTGTGTTGACTGGAGTTCACCTCAGCTCAGATCCAGCTACATCCAGCTCCACTCAACTCCAGCCAGCTGAAGAACAACTCATCCTAGCTCAGGAAGCTCAAGTCCAGCTCCCGGGGACCCAACTTAGCTCAAGCTAATTGAGCTAAGCTACCTTAGCTGTATCAACCAGCTCAATCCTCCCCGGAAGCACCAGACCCAACTCACCTCAGCTCCATTCAATAGAAGCCAGCTCACTTTAGCTTGGCTTAGTAGCTAGCAAAGAACTAGCAAGCTAAGCCAGCTAGAGTAGCCCCATGTTGACCTCTTCAGCAGCTGCCAGCTCCACTTCACCTCCGGACTCTTCAGAACCAGCTCCTCCCTCCAAACCCTAGCTCCAACACCTCCTCCTCTACTCCACCATTAGCTAAGCTAGCTTAGCTTAGCTTAGCTTAGCTATGCTCCAACTTCCTTGGCTTGTACCACCCAAAAACCCTACCTAACAACTCCACCAACTAGCTCCACCTAAGCTCCACATAATCTAACCCTACTTGGCGCCAACCTAGCCTACCCACCACCTCCAAAAGACACCTAAAAGTGGCGCCAAAACCACCCTAACTACCCCCTTGTTGGTGCCACTTTTCCCTCCAAAAATCCCCTTCATCTCCACCACACATCTCCCCTTAAACCCATCTCCACCCTCCACATAATCCCACCTTCTAGAAGCCTCAAAGTTGGTGCCAACCCATGGCACCTCTCCATGGTTGGCGCCACTTTTAGGTGCCTCTTGACCAACCCTAACTACCCCCCTTACACCCCTTAGGTGGCACCAACCATCCTTAACCCTAGGATCATCTAACCACCTCCATCCTCCCATCTTAGCCCTCCATTTCAAGAGGCACCTTAACCCCTCATCCTACCCTATAAAAAGACCACTACCCACCACCATTCAAACCATCCTTGGCTAGTAAATTCACTCTCATATTCTACCTAGAGCCCACGCCCAAGAGAGAAGAAGAAGAAGAAGATTAAGGGGATATTTTGTCCCTTTGGTGCCTTCCCCTCTTCCCTTCTCTCTTGAGCCACGCCAGCCAAAGGAGAAGCCAGGCAAGGAAGATCTTTGGAAGAGATCTTGAAGGTGGTCCACGCCACCTTGGAGGAGCCTTTGAGGGTGGTGCATGCCCACCCCTTGGAGGAGAGCATTGAAGGTGGTAGCATCCACCTTGGAGGAGCTCTCAAGGAAGGAGAAGGAGGCCCTCTTTTCAAGCCAAGGAGCAGCTAGGCTTGGAGCAAGAAGACTCCCTTCACCAAATTTTGCAAGAGGATTTGTGTTTCTTTTATTGCTTTTAGATTTTTTTATTTCTAGTAGAAGCATTCCTCTACTTGTCTTGGAAAAGAACACAAATTCTAGTTAATCAAATTGCCTTCTTTTTACTTTCTATTGTAATTGTTGTTTTTGTTCTAGCACTTGTTTCACCTCTCCTTCCTAACTACTCTAGACCTCCACTTGCCTAGAGTGAGTTCAGGAAGAGGATATATCTATCTCTTAAGTTTTAGTTAAGTAATTATAGGTGTTAGCACCTTCCACCACAATTCGCATTTTGCCCTCGTCTTTTCAAAATAAAAAAATTACATATTTAAAATACCAAAAAGAAAGTTGAGATCTATTTTGTAAGCAAGAGAATTAATTTTGCAAACATTTGGCCTCCTTGGACGACCCTAGATACTCCCCTATCTAGGATACAATTTTAAAAGCGTATGCGAATTCGCGTGTTACGACATTAAAAACCCGCTTTTACAAATCACGTGACTTTTCACATCACCCCTCTCCTTTTGTATATTATTTGCTTAAATTTTTGAGTAACAGGAGATATGAGAGAGGTTTAGGGGAATGTAGAACCATGGGGATTAAGGGCTTTTGATACATTAAATATTGATTTGGCAGGTTTGTTAAATAACGGTGTGTCATTGTTTATGGTTGATTGTGAGGGACTTGTAAGAGTAGTCACCTCATGGAAAGAACGAGATACTCAAGGCAAGGTAGGGATAACTCCTAACCTTCTTTTTGGAGTTTTCTTGAATTCCGAGCATAAGGGATTTGCTAGTATGTGTAAGGGAGAGAATTAATCTAGGAATGAATATATCGTGATTGTCATTGGGGCTTAAGTTCAAATGGGATTCCCTTCGTTTAAAACAGCTTATGATTCTAACTTGGGAATTGTCTATGATAAGTTTGAAATAAATAAAACCAATGGGGGTTTGGTGACCATGGAATATCTGTGGTGTGGATAATAACTAATTACGGATGTTAGTAAGGATTGGGTATGTATGTTTGAACTATGCCAAGAGTAGTGTCGTGATCATTTCATATTGGGATTTTAATGGGTGAGGATTCCATTTTATGTTTGGTAATGTGTGAAAGATAAAAATCCAAATCCTTCAAGCAAGGGGAAAGGTTATGCCGAGAAGGTGATGCCATTGTCATTCAAAGCTAAATGTTGGATATGTTGATATCCTTGTTTTGATGTAACAAAATTATGTTTTATTGTGGATTAATCATTTCAGGACATTTAAAGTCAGAATCAAGAAATGATCACGCCATAAGAGAAATCAATCTCTGATGAAGTTCCTAAAGACTTTTTTCATTTTTATTAAGTCTAGAATATTGTAAGGAACCTTAAAGATAACAACTGATGCATTTTGAAACTCCGTTAGCTTTCAAATCTAGATGAAACCCTAAGTTTTTAGTAGTATTGATCGACAAACTTTTAACATTGATCGACCAAACCCATATTGATCAACCAACTCAAGTTGATTAATCGATCAAAGGCCTCTAACAATCAAATTCTAATTCTGCACCTAAAGTTGATCAAATTCCAAGATTAATTGATCAACATGGAATCAATCAAAACTTTATTTTAATTGACCAAAGTTCATTTTGATCAACTAGCTATTACTTTTAATCGACCAAAGCTGAATTTCCAAACTTTTTAAATCAGGTCGAAAAACACCTATAAATAGGACCCTCAACCCCCCATTCTAAAATACACCTCAAGAGCTTTGACAAAGCATTTCACACATATTCTCTTTAGTGTTTTCACGTCTCTGCACTTGCAACTATTGCGATCTAAAGCACGTGCCTTTACGATCTATAAAAGCTTGGTTTGTCTTTATTTCTAAGGTTCCATAGGATTTACTGTTACATTTTATTCTTGTTATTTTAACTTAGGACCCAAGTTATTTTGGGAGTCCCATTATTTTTCTTCTCTTGATCAAGTGTATAAGAGAAGTGTTGCAAGAGGTTGTGTCACCCTTGTTCAAGTGGAATTGACTAGTGTCAACTAGTCGAAAAAATCCTAAGCTGAAAGGCTTAGGCAGTGGTTTTTTCTCATAAGAGTTTCCACTCTAAAATCCAAGCTCTACACGCACTCACAGGAAACACCCAGTATCGGTACTAAATACCCACACCGGTACTGGATGGCCATTCCAACGCAAAACATCCTACGAACAAGGATTTGGGGATGCCCAGTATCGATACTAAGTGTTAGCACTAGTACTAGCCGTCAACCCATATTAGGATGGTAGGTAGGCTAGAGACTAGAGGTGCCTAGTACCAGTACCGAGATTCAATATCGGTATTGGTTCCTTCTGGTGGCCAATGAGCTGTAGCACTTAGCACCGGCACTGAACACCAATACTGGTACTAATGCCTTGGGAATTATGATCAGATAATTGAACCTTGCACTAGTCTACAAAGAGAAACATGAAAAATAAGAGGAAGAAAAAGGGTCTAACTTATTAAAAGAACTAAGAACATGAAAATGTAAATGCCAAATCTTGTAAATGATGCCCAAGCATGCTATATGAATAGAAACCCCTAAAGAAAAGGATTGAAAGCCAAGGAGTAATCGACTAAACCCAAGTGGAACCTGGAATATGGAATCTTGGCAACTATGCCACGTGTCTAAAAATAAATATTGGATCCTAAGGTTTGAGGTCAGACCTCAGGTGGTCCACTAGGTCTCTAGAGTTCCATTCTTAGTACAGGGCCAGAAACACATTAAAAGACGAGTAGGTCGACTAGGTGAGCTTGTAGGGTTGCACCCATTGACTTCGTGAACCATAGTTTCACTGTTCAAGTTAGAGGCCTAAGAATGTGTGGTGGCTAGAGGCTACCAAACATCAACCTCGGAACACAAATGGTTCCTGGGTACAGCGACGAGCTACGAGTTGTCACTGAATTATGGTACTTGCATGTACCTGAATCCGACTCGATGCAGAGGTATTTGTAGCACTAGGTTCTGTAGGTGCCCGCATGCACAATAAAAGACACCAGGGTACACTTCTAGAAATATGGCATTCATCGTCAATTAGTTGCTGTCATTTTATAAAGTGACAATGATAACTTTCCTGTTGCCATTTGTTTACTAAACCAACAGTGAATCCATCTTCAAATTTGACCACCAGCACTTGAGGAGGAGAACAACAGTTGTCATGCGTGGTTCATTTTGATATCAAAAATAGCCATCATTTTTTGTAAAAAGTGATGAGGAATTAGGGAATTTAATTCACCCACTGACGTCACTGCCAAGAGGAATTAATTAGGCGCGTAGCAAAATATTTTCTTTAACATTTGTTGTTGCTCTCTAATTAAAGCGACGACAAAAGTCCGTGAATCTATATGGGCGTAGGCCTCTCCTCCCCCATCAATATTTCATTTGAGAGAAACCCTCACCGCCCTTCCTCGCATGCCTCCTCGTCGCTCCTCATCATCATCATCATCATCATCATCCTCGACCTCTGGTGAGTCCTCATCATCATCATTATCTTCCCCCTTCCCCCCATCGCTACCTCGATCCCCTTCCTCACGCAGCCTCGTCGCCTTTGTCCTCTTCGCCCTCGTCTCCTCTTCCCCCTCCTCCTCGCCAACCATCCTTCCCCATCGTCAATCCTCCTCTTGCCCTCCGCCTCCTTCGAACTCCTACCATCCCCCTCCTCTTCATCAGCTGTCCCCCCCTCCTCCTCCTGTCGTGCCCCCCCCCCACACCCCTCCTCCTCACCGACCATCCTCCCCCTCCTCCTACCGTGCTCCCCTCCTCCTCCTCCTCGTCGGCCATCCTCCCCTCCTCCTCCTACCGTCCCCCTCCTCATCTCCTCCTCCTCTCCTCCTCCTACTGCCCCTATTCTTCCTCCTAGTGCCCTAGGTATAACAATTAGGTTTTTTTTTAATATTCCCTATATAACAATTACATAATATTAACATAATCTTAATATATGATATATGTTAAAATTTTATATTAACATATAACCTATATATTAACAATCAATTATAATAGTTATAATAACTTTATATAAGTTGTAAAGTTTATAATTAGATAATAATGTGTTATTTAATTGATTCTATTTCTAAAATTACAGGTTATCACTACTAAGGGGCATTCTTGGAGGTTGTACAACTTGGAGGTATAATTTTAATATTTTTAATTTATTTAAATGATAATATAGATTTTTGTTAGATGTGAGGTGTGCCCACATATTATTTTTTATGTCATTGAATGCATGTGGGGTGTGACCACCTTTAGGAATATATGTGTGCATGTTATTGAATTTATTTTTAATGTGAGGTGTGCCCACTTTTATGAATGGATTATAGCATGTGTTTGGATTCATTTTTAATGTGAGGTGTGCCCACTTTTATTGTGTATGCTATTTTGATTTGCATGTTTGTAGAAAAACTTAAAAATATAAGGGAAACTTTGTCAAATTTTTTTCGAAAATCTTTTAATATAAGCATATCATGTCATACATACAAGCACCATGTTTTGATGCTACCAATCCATGATTATTCCATGTTTTTGTTGAATCTTTTGTGATCTTATTAACCACTTCCAACAATTTTGTCCCCTCCATTTCTAAAAAAGCAATGCAAATTGTTAATTGATAACTGGGGCTAGCAATTTCTAATTGTAGTTCATCTTTCTATTTAAATAGGATCTGATATGCCTCAGTTTCTGAATTTTGAATCAGACAGACTATGTGTTACTTTCGTGTCATGGAATTGCTTTCGAGAGCATACATCTAAAGCAAAGTAAATAAATGATTCGATGATTGAGTAATGGTTTCTCCTCAAACATTAGGGCCTCAATCTTAACCTTCTCAATAATTTAGAGACACTCGACTTCAATGTGACTTTTCTCAACACCTTTCTTTAGATAGATTCTATTTTTCCAGATGGTAATTGGGGTTAGCATAAGCATAGATCAAATTGCCCTTTTTATTTGGATGATAGTTGGCATTAGCAAAAATTTGAAATAATATTTAATTTAAATAAAGGGAAGTAATTTTTTGATCACATAGCCACTAAATGTCAAAGAGAAATCTTTATCATTCTGCCAATCTCTTTTAGTGGTTGAAAAGAAGTCTTCTTATTATAACAAGGATACATATATTTTAACTTACATGGAATGTACAATAAATGTCTCAAATTGCATCAAAACATACGTTTGAGGTATAACTATATTTCATTTAAAAGATGGAATGTAGAAATCCCAAGATTTTTCAACTTGACCCTAGATACTATATGGTCTTGGGATGGATTAGGTGTTGCTAGTGACTGGCAAAGAACATCAAAGATCCTTTAGGATCTGAGTAGAGATGGGGCTGATCATGAGAATAAAGTATAGAACAGAGAAAATGAATTAAGAGATTGCAAAAATACTTACCAATTTATAACTTGATTTCACCATGTTAGGTGTATGTCCAAAAAAGAATCTAATGCTCAACTTCTACTATTATAAGAAAATTCAAAACAATAAAGTGTGCTAAAGACTTTTGAAAATTTTCCTTGAGTCGCTACCACATATTAAGAGATTAAATGAGATGTGCAGTTGGTAATGCAAAGAAATGCAAATAAAAGTAACGTGTCTAATCCCCCCATGGCTTACAACTCTTGTTTGCAAGATTTATGAAAGAGTCCTAGATGACATTTTGCAAAGAACAAATGTACATTAACACGAAAAATCACATAAAAGTTTACATGCCCCCCCCCCAAACTAAATGGCATTGGTGTTTCATCTAGTTTACTTGCAAGGGATGCTAGCTTATCTAGGAAAAAAAATTGCATTGGTAATATTTAGTTATAAAACAAATTG
The DNA here is from genome assembly GCA_037157565.1 of Thalassia testudinum. Lineage (NCBI taxonomy): Eukaryota > Viridiplantae > Streptophyta > Magnoliopsida > Alismatales > Hydrocharitaceae > Thalassia > Thalassia testudinum. The sequence goes on from JAZHRO010000014.1 coordinate 21,200,436, forward strand.
CACATGTGATATTTAGGCATGAACACGTGAAATTTGAGTTTTGAATTAAATTGTACTTGTGATATTTCAGTTATGAACCAAATATTGGCAATGATATTTTAGTCTTAAACCAAATATCATTGGTGATATTTGAAATATTTTTTAATATCACCAATGATTTTTAAAAATCACCAACAATATAACAAACATCATCGCTTTTTAAAGGGCACGTGAACTTTTGCATGAAGTATTGCATTTCTTAATCATAATCTGTTAACATCCCTATAGCTATCTTTTGTTCCTGTTATCTTATTTTCCCCTTTACTTATTGTATATAGTATAGGGGGTTGCCTGTTATTTTCCCTAGGGTTCCTCTTCAATAAATGGGATCCTAGGGTTATGTGAAAGTAACAAAGTTGCATCTCTATAGGGTATCAAAGCATCAGTCCTAGGCCAATGCTCATACCTACTCAATTCCCATCGCTCTTCCCTTCACCTAAACAAGCAACTTAAATTCGCATCAGAATATGTTCCCTAAGGGTTCTTACTTCTGCAAAGGTCTCTCTTCCGTTGCAAAGAAGGGTTCTCTCTACTATTGTCACCAAAGGAACCCCAACCCTTATTGACCACCAATGGTGGAGGGGGGGGAGGGGGGTAGCGAGCTAGCCAAACCCCCTCTGGTGACCTCTTGCTGGAGCCTCTATCACCAATGAAACACCTCATGCCTAGCACCAACACCATGTTATTGAGATTGGGGAGTCTTGCCCCTCAATTGTTGAAGGTTCCTTGAGAGTTGTCCAAACCCTAGAGACCTCGTTCACCTATTGGAGGTTGACCGAAGCTCCGAGGAGCCACCGAAGCATTGCCAGCTGCAGAGAGAACCAGTAGGAGGAAGTTTTGCCTACTGTTGAGACCATGGATGGTCTAAATGCATAGTTAGAGTCGTCCAAACCCTATTTTGAAGGTTCATTAGGCCTTTGATCGAAAAGTATGGCATCGAAAGTCATAGATTCTTCTACTCGTGGTGAGGGAAGTCAAGGGGATTTCAAGAACCCCTTCTTTGGCCCTATTACTAAGTTTGACGGGTCAAATTATGCATTGTGGTCGTTGTCGATTCTCAATGTGGTTAAGGATCATGATAAGGAACACATAGTTCTTGAATTAGAGCTAGTTGAGAAGGTTGGCAACTATGTCTCCTGGAAGAAAGATAATGTCATGGTTAAAGCATGGATCATGTACACTACTATACAACATGTGACTACTCATATCATGTACCACAAGATGACTAATTAAGGAAATGTGGAAGTCTAAAGGGTGCATGCGTGTCTAGGGGGAAGAGAGTGGCTATCGCTAGCACAGTGCCCTTGTTGCACATGATACAGTGATTGTTCCTAGAAGTTAGTACGAGATACTACTCTACAAAGTCCGCCAACATGATGCATCTCAGGCAGGGATTGCATGCTAGTCTCAGGTATAGGAAGCAGACTGGCTCGTTAACTTAGGCACATCTCAATGCATATGTGGAGATGTGAGGCAACTCTCCACACTCAAGACCATTCCGTCAGGTAGGACCATACTAGTAGCTGATGGGCAGCATTCCCCAATTATAGGTCAGGGGGAAGTTTAGGTGGCACCTCACATGAAATTGGAGAATGTACTCCTCGCTCCAGATTTTCCTGAGTCTACTCTCTATCAGCAAGATAACAAAGGTGTTTAATTGCAAAGCAGTATTTGATGTTGTGTCCCTCACCTTTGAAGATGTTTTGACAGGACACACTATTGGATGTGGCCGTGAAGAAGGTGATTTTTATCATCTTCTATAGTTGCCTTATGCAAGTCACGTCTCTCTTCCTTTATGAAGTGCCTCTAGCTACTTGTAGCATCTTGGATTTGATCATCTCCCTCTACAAAAACTTAGAAGGGCTCTACCACAAATTCCACCAACAACCACCTCACAATGTAAGGAATGCCAACTTGGAAAATACCACAGGAGTACATTTCCAAGGAGCTAGCATAGAAGTTCTCAAGCCATATTTGAGTTACTCCATCTAGACATCTGGGGACTAAGTCGAACCCCAAATCATCTGAGGCACAGATTCTATTTGGTGGCAGTGGACGATTTCTCACACCTTACTTAGATTTTCCTATTGAAGTCCAAGTTCGAAGTTGGGGATATGATCAGTGCTTTTCTAGCAAAGATTAGAAATCAATTTGAGGCAAAGGTTAGAATCATTTGATCGAGCAATGCCTTGGAATTCTGCACTTGCTCATTATGCACCGCCTATCAGGAGTGTGGAATCACCCATCAGATAAGTTGCCCCTACACGTCACAGCAGAATGGCGTGGCAAAAAGGAAGCACGAACGCATCCTAAATGTTGCAAGGACCCTATTGATACAGAATAATGTACATGATAGGTAGTAGGGAGATGCAATGTTGACTACATGATATCTCATAAATCAAAAGTTATCTAAGATTCTTGATGAGTAGGTATCTTATTCTATTTTATTTCCAAATCGTGAGTTATTTGGAGTATCACCTAAGGTCTTCGGCTATGTAGCTTTTGTCTATCTTCACAGATCCCAAAGAGATAAGCTTGATCCTCACATCGTCAAGTGCATCTTTCTTGGATATTCAAGAGCACAAAAGGGTTAACGCTATTTTGACCCAATTGGGAAATGCCACTATGTCAGTGCCGATGTCACCTTCCATAAGTCAGTATCTTACTACCTTACGTCTGCTTCTTATATTCTTACTCTTGCATCTAAAGATGTTACTATCATACCACTTCCTACACCCTCAGATACCTCACAAAGGAAGCTACCCAAACCACCATCTACTTCCCATGGTCATCCTGATAGTATATTTGAAAGGGTCTATCATTCAATTAAGATGCGAGATAAAATCATAGTAAATCGTGTTGTAGTACAATTTTTCGCACCTAACTTGAACAACAATATTTTACAGAACTCGCTAATCTGTGAGTCCCACTCAATCTCAAGGAGGCAAATGCGAAGTTTGAATTGATTGGATCATTCATCTTTCAAATCGCATGTTTGTGATTCCTTCCCACACTCTTTTTTTATCATTTTTCTTTTTCTAATTCTTTTTTTTTTTGAAATAATTGACGAGTGCCTATAACAAAAAACCTAAATAAAACATAAGGCAAGATGATCAACTCGTGCTCCCAAACTTTGCTTGTTGCGTTAGTCTCGCGTAAAACATATGTGATGTTAAGGAAAATCCAAAATGTAAACGTGTATTTTTCGTTACATATGACTTCAATCACGTGAATGCTGTCGATTGCATTTGGAAATCCATGAGTGTGATGTTCAACAGAGGGAACTGGCATCTTTTTTTTTACCTTTTGTTTTTATATATATTTTTTACATTTTTCTATTTGAAATGAAATCCTAATCGAACTAACCTAATCTACATGAAAATAGAGACAATGTGAACCTAATCTACACAATGAAAACCAAAGTGAAGCTAACTAGAACCTTGGTCTAATGGGCGTGCAAGGCAGTAGTGATGATGGTGGTCGACCACCACCTTGATGGTGATGGTGGCCGTGTGATGTGGTGGTGGTGGCGAAAATGAAATGAATCACAAGAACAAAATAGATATCAAAATATGGCGATCAACATAAATATCATTAACGTGCACACAATAATTGTCTTGATCACAAAAACATTAACAAAAATTTCAACAAGATGGATATAAAAATAAGCTAAACTATCTAACAGAAAGCTACCACACTGAGAGTGCTTGTAAGAGTCGTCAGCTTTGTGGGTGGTGGATGTGACTAGGCCCTAGTCAAGATGACCGCGTACATGTCACAAGGAGATGATGATCACACTAAAGACTATAGAGGAAGGTTGGATGAAACAAATATATAGAGAGAGACTACACGCATAACAAATAAAAGAGAATGGAAGGGGGGGACGGCCTTGGGCCTTATGGTAGAAAGGAGGGGTGATAAGTTGGTTTTTGCTTTCAATTAAGTTTCGCACATAAAATAATGCATCATTTTAGTATCAAAGTGGTAGAAAATCGTTTAACAAAATAATTAAAATAAACCACTCAAGAAGAGTGTGTCCACAAGGAGGCAATGGCTATTACAAACTCACGATAATTAAAAAATTATTGTTCACAAATGATTTCCTCAAGAAATTGTGTCAAAAAATCACATAGATATGAGTTTAAATAAAAATGCAAGTTGAAGTTGCATTTAAGCCAAATAGGAGGGGGTTCAATGTAATGTGTACCACAATATAATAAGAATAAAATCCTCACAATGGCACTTAAATGTAAATACAAATTAAGCTTGTCCTATAGCAAGTATATTCCAAGATTTGAATGGAAATCCACTTAGATTAGGGTTAAGAAATTGATTTGCTTAATAAGCTAAACAATGAAGAAGGTTCTCATAAATTCACCATGATAATGAAATCGAAAAAATGAAAGTTTAAAATGGAATGAGTTGTAAAAACTAATAGACGAGTTACTGGGCAAAATCAGGGGAGTTTGCTTTGAGCTCCTCCACACACGGAGGAGGTGGAGGTCGGAGTAGAGCTTCTCGTCAGAGGTAGCTGCTATCGGACCACTTCTTTTGGTGGTGGTGGCAGGGCACGGCGTGGCTGAAGGTGGCCAGTCGAAGAGGAGGTCGAAGTGGGTGCCCAGCGGCCTGCTAGAGGTGTTGGAGCTGCTAAATGCGTGTGGCTGCTGGAGAGGTGCGACGAAGTGGCTGCTGACTACGCATGGGCTGGAGGCGAGGGTGAGCAAAGAGGAGGTGTGTGCCACTGGAGGTGGCTGTTGGAGGTACGTACGAAGAGGAAAGGGCGTGTGCGGCTACTGTGTGAGCGAGCGCGCTGCAACACGCGAGCAGAGACGCAACGAGGAGAGGGCGTGCGAGGCTGGTGGTGCACACTACGAAGGTGCAGCTGGAAGACGCACGCTATTGCATCTGTGAGCTATGGTGCAACGCTGCTGCGGGTGTAGCAGAGGCGCTGAAGGCAAGAGTGAGAGCAGGGACATGCACACTAGAGTCGTGTGAGCTGGATTGCGCATGGCCTCTGCTGCACGTGGGCAGAGGCGTGGCGAGGAGAAGGTTACGCTTGTTGTAGGAGCTTGTGCCCGCGAATGGCTGCACGTGGCACCCGTGTAGCGACGACCTGGATGGTTGCGAGGCGTGGGCTTGGTATGCAACAGGTGGTGGTGATGGGTTGGTTGAGTGTGTGAGGCACTATGATGGAGCAGGTGAAGAAGAAGCACGGTGATGGATTGCGAGACTCAGCGGACGGCAGTGCGGGCTGTCACCTCGCACGCCCACAATAGCGAAGTTCTTGCCACGATGGAGGCCCACGGTAGTGAAGTGGGTAGGAGCTTGATGCTTTACACGATGATGGTATGAGGTGGTGGCCTCTAGTGAATGGTACTCGTTCCTCCTTTGTAGCTATGGCTACAAGGATTTGAAATCCAAACAGGCGGGAGGAGATCCACTCTTTCCGTCGAGTGAATGCTAGCAGCTGTGAAGATTGAATGGGCGAAGGAGGAAGTGGAGCGGTTACCTGCGAAAGGAGAAAATTAGTAAAATAAAATATTAGGATTATTTATGCATAAATCCTTAAGTTCTATGTTAATTAAAACAATGCATGTAATGCACCTAATTACATGCCATTCTAAGTCAATTCCAAATGCCTTTAATCATGAATGCAATGCATGAATTATGTAATTAAATCAAAAATATAAATTACTCTATTTACAACCTAATGCATGCTAAATAAATGGATGTGTTACCTTAATGTTTAGGCATTTAGACATTTAATTAGCTCACAAATATGAGCTTATCAAGGGGCGATGGTGATGCTCCTCCTTGGAGGGGTCCCGGTGAAGGTGGCCATCGACCAGCCAAGGGAGGAGGGAGGCCGCCACCAGCAGCCCCTGAAAGGTGGTGGTCGACGGTGATGGTGGGGGGGGCGGGGGGAACACAAGGGAGGAAAGGGTGCATAACGGTTTAACTTGGGTGGCCTTAGGTACTTTTTATAGACTTGGGTTTGGGTAGGTTGTGCCTAAGGTGTAGCCTAGTAATAGGTTAAGGGGGTACATCCTAAGCCTAAGGTGTTCGACCATAATAAGACCTAGCCTAATTAAGTTTAGGTGGAGTTAATTAGGTTAGGCTAGTTTAATGAGGAACCTAATGAACCTAATTAAGTTTCTACTTGATCTGATTAAAACCTAATTGGTCCATTGGGTGTAGGAATGTGAAATTAGGATAAGGCTAAGCTACTTGGGATAATAGGAGATATGATTAAGGTCATGGATAGAAGGATAAGGCTTAGGAGGGCTAGTTTGTCTTTGGATCATAGGATTAGGTTATCTAAGTTCTGGGTTAAGGTTTGGGTTAGGTTGTAGGGTTCTCCTCCTCTCTTCTTCTTTATTGCGGCAACTTTCTTCTCTTCTATTATTCTTTATTCTGATTCTCATTCCATGCACTTTATTCACCTATTTGATCCTCAAATGTCTTCTCTGCTTCCCTTTATTCCATATCCGCATTGGATCAGTGCCTGATCTTCTTATCGCCTACAACCACAAATAAAAGCATCAAATACTAAGATATTCTTCCTCAAAAAAAAAATACTAAGAATTCTATCATTATTTTATGTATAACAATACAAGATAATGCAATGCATGATGTACTCAATATGAATGCAATATGTATTGACTAGATAGGTTTCTAACATTATTTAGGTGAATTAAGTCCTATGATTGATGCACAATCATCTATTGTCATCGACCCAGACAGGACCACACTCTAGTGCCAGGGACTTCATGATCATCGCTGACGTGTTTGCATAAAAACGTTCATTGTAGCAAGTTTACGACGTCAATTTTAAATAAAGAATCAGAAGTGAGTCCGAGTGTCAAACACAAGGAGGTAATAATATGAATCGCTTAGTCGCTTTCGTGTCACAAAAATATGTCATTTGTTCGCTTGCAAATCGATTTGAGAAAGAGAGAGAGAGGGAGAGAGAGATAGAGAGAGAGAGAATAGGGTTCGAGAATCTAAACATATAAGAATAATATATCAAAAGATGTATTATCTTGACTATCAAATGTTATGACCAACAAAAATATAGATGAATGCTTGAAAAATAGATGAACTACAACTATCAACAATAAAAACTGAATGTAAGGCTGTGAATGGCGTCGAGACAGCCACGGCAGTGGAGGGGCTTCCATCGGTGGGTCAGTGTCTTCACAACCTTGCTTGAGAGCTCTATGAAGTGGTGAAAATTCATGGGGGCAAGCTTGGTGCAAGTGGGAGAGATAGGTCCCTTTTTATAATTGAGGAGAGGGCTCAAATTCGTCACCGGGTTAATAGCAACATTCAAAATGTCGCTATAGACCCATTGCAAGCATCGCCCTAGCCCCACCCTCGCACCTTCAACGCATGCACTGCTGCCTCCACGCGCGCATATAGTGCACGAGCCGCCGGAGCCATTGGATCCTCATCGCACGATTGTGGTTGCTCTGATCGCGCCTTCACAAGATTTGAACACAGCCCTTCGCGACTCTACAATCCGACGGCGGAGGGTACGTTCAGTCGACATAAACGAGCACGTGTCAGATCTGGTGTGTGATTGAACGTCAGATCTCGCGTGCTTGCATCGTGCACTTCTAGATGATCCATGTAGCCCACGTCTCCACCGCTCGATGGTGATCGGGCTATCCAAATTCGCCCGCAGCTCGCACCTTCAAATTTTGCACTACGGTGCATCTCAATCGCACGTCCTCTGCACGTGGGTCAAGGCACTGAGCACTGTGCCATCTGCGTGGATGGTTGATCAAATGCTTGTGATGTCGCCCGTTGGATCTTCATCTAACGGTGGAGAGACGTCACTAGAATTGGCTTCATCAGATGTGAGGCGTGGGGGTAGGGCATGGATGAGCACTAAGTGGCACACTGAGGATCGTTGATCATCAGATCAATAGTGGTCAGGACTTCTCGGGCTTGATGTGAGATCTACAAAGGTCGGATCGAGGAGATTTTGAGTTTGTTGGACTCCGTTCGTCGATCCGGATCCATCCATATGGCCTGATTACTCATTTGGGACCTATTTCAAAATGCACTTGCATACAAGGTCTTTAAACATTAATTCTAAGCAATTAAAATGTAAAGATCACGCAATATGCAAGCAATGCTCCCAAGCCCATTATAAAATGTCATTCTCGCACAAGTACCCTCAAAATTGACTCTAATTGATAATATTAACACTAAACATTGTAGAGTCATCACTTCATACTCCTAGGGTAATCCTTCTTTCTCATGAGACTGATGCTTCTCTTAATCTTCGTGCCAGTGATGTTCTTGGTTTATCCAAGCCACCTACCAATGATGATCCTAAGAAAGTTGATCTTGATCTCCCTATTGCCCTATACAAGGGGACAAGATCCGGCACGTGTCTTTGGCTCGGCTCTCTCTCGAGCATCGGTAGTTTGTGGTTGCACTTTCCATAATGCAACTTCCTCATTCTCCCTGATTGGCACTTGGTGATCCCTAATGGCGCCATGCTATGGAAGAGGAAATGTCTATCTTATGCTCCAAGGATACTTGGACACTAGTTGATCCCTCAACTAGTGTAACAATTGTTGGTTGTTGATGGATCTTCACTATTAAGCATTAGCTAAATGGTACAATGGAGCGCTACAAGGCAAGACTAGTAGCTCAGGCTATACATAAATGTATGATATCGACTACTTTGATAACTTTTCTCCATTGGAATGACTTCCTACCATCTGGATTCTACTTTTTGTGGTTGTGCATATGTACTAGGGTCTACACCAGCTAGATGTTAAGAATGCCTTTCTCTATGGTGATCTTTTCGAAGAAGTCTATATGCAGCAACCGCCTAATTTTGAGGCTTAAGGGGAGCGTTCTAGAGTTTGCAAGCTTCATAAGGCTATCTATGGCCTTAAGCAGAGCCTGTGAACATGGATTTAGAAATTATCAAAGGTTATTGAACAAATTGGATTCAAAAGGTCACTGACTGACCACTCTTTATTTGTCAGAACCGCAACACATGGATGAGTGGTGATGCTAGCATACATTGATGATATCATATTGGCGAGGGATGACACTACTGGCAATATATCTGCCACCAAGGAGTTCCTAAGACAGCACTTTGTTACCAAAGATTTGGGTCTGCTCAAGTACTTTCTGGGTATTGAGGTGGCTTGTAGTGCTAGAGGAGTTGTACTCTCTCAAAGGAAGTATGTTCTTGATCTTCTCCATGAGACAGGCATGGCAGGTGCCAAGCCAACCTTGATTCCCATAGACCCCAATGTGCACCTTTATGAAGACAACTTTGAATTAGTAGATTCCAAACAATTCAGAACACTGGTGGGCAAGTTGCTTTATGTGACCATGACAAGGACTGACATTTCACTTGTTGTTAATAAAGTGAGCTAGTTTATGGACAAACCCAGGAGAGTCCACTGGGAGGCTGCTATGATGATCCTAAGATATCTCAAGTCTACGCCTAGAAAATGGCTTATGTTCTCTTGTGCTAGGGACCTTAGAGTAATGGCCTATACCGATGCTGATTACGTTGGGTGCCCTAAGGATAGGAAGTCTGCCATGCATTTTTGCACCTTTGTAGGAGGCCATCTAGTTTCATGGCGTAGCAAGAAACAAACAGTTGTAGCCAGAATTAGTGTTGAGTCTGAGTATAGGGCTATGACACAAGCATTTGTTGAGCTGATGTGGATTAGGTCAATCCTTCAATATCTCCACCTCCCTATTATAGGTTCTATTGAGTTGAGATGCAACAACACAACAACCACCTTTATTGCTAATAATCCTACCTACGACGAACGCATGAAGTATGTGCAAGTGGGATGCCAATACATTAGAAATATGAATCTAAAAGGATTCATTCTCACTATTCATGTGGCATTGGAAGATCAAGCAGCCGATATGTTCACCAAAGCACTTCCCAGATCCAGCTTCGACAAATGTTCTTCCAAGTTGAGCATGATTGACATCTATACTCCAGCTTGAGGGAGAGTGTTAACATCCCTATAGCTATCTTTTGTCCATGTTATCTTCCTTTCCCTTTTTTACTTATTTTATGTAGTATAAGGGCTGCTTGCTATTGACGGAAGGCGTTCTCGTGCATTTGAAAGTCGTCGGAAATCGTAGTATAGTCGCGCAAAAACGTTCGTCAAAAATTAAGTTTGTAAAAATTACGAGATTTCAGTCCCGGTCGTTCGTCTCTGGGAGGCGTTTGCTTTTACTTCTGAAATCGATCTTCTATTGCTCTACTTTCTTTAGAATCGCATGCCGATTTGTGATTATTACGTATTGAAGTACAACATGCTTAGTTGCAAGTATATCAAGAATTAAAAGGCGGCAACATTAATCACACAAAAGATATTGCAATGAGCTCATGGTGATTCTCAACACAGACATATATATCTATAGAAAATATATTTTTCATTCATTCATTCGGAAGATGTTTGCAACACAAAAGATATTGCAATGAGCTCATGGTGATTCTCAACACAGACATATATATCTATAGAAAATATATTTTTCATTCATTCATTCAGAAGATGTTTGCAACATGGATGTAGAGGAAAGCTTATACATAAAAGCTTAAAAAAAAGCACAAACCTAGCTAACAGAAAATGATCGCATACAGGAATCTACGAGGGGATTTTGCATACATCATTGGGGGAGAATAAGGACTACACTACTAAGCAGTAATGAAAGCAGTAAATATACGAAGAGCTAGGTTACTAATCTAGCATAAGGAAGGGCATTCGGAGGTGGTCTCCAATGGCCTTTGAGTGGCTGGGGGAAGAAGGAGGGGCGGCCAATGGAGCTTAAGCCGGCCCTTGGAGAGAGGTAGGGTTGATCTAGCATCCCGGCATGATGTCCTACATGATGGTGGAGAGCTCGTGGAGGTGGAGTAGCTAACCTAAGTGAAGGTGGCCGTGCATGGAGCTAATGGAGTGAATTTGCCAAGGAAGTGAATGGGTGCAAATGGCCACCCCTTAGGTCTTTTTATAGACCTAAGGGAATCTCTCTAGAGAATTATGGAATTCTCTAGAGAGGCCTATGGTGGGAGCTCATGGGAGAGTGAGAGAGAGAGGATGGATGGTGGTTTTTAGATCCACCAAATGTGGATCTAACAATTGAATGGCTCTTGGTTGCTAATTTTGGCAACCAAGGCAACCACACATGGTAGAGAGTTCCAGAGAACTCTAAGCTAGGTAATTTCGTGTGGATGGTGTGTGTGGGTGTGTGTGGGTGTGCGTGGGTCGAAACTTAGGTGGTGATGTAAACACATTTACACTACTTAAAATGTCTATTTATGCATGTTCTTAAGCATAGGATTGCATTTCATGATATAAATATTGCATTACATGCATCATCTTGCATTTAGAGTAGTTTGAATAAAATGGAGGTTAATTGTCTCCTTTTATGTGCTTGGACAGGGCAAACATTTTATCGGGGTCTCGGATCAAAGATCCAACCGTATGGATGTGATCAGGGCGACGATTGGAGTTCAACGACTCCAAGATCGCCCTAATCAGGCATCCGTAGCATCAGATAGTGACCCGGGAACCCTAGAAGATCAAGGGCCAGGATGGTGTAAATCCGCACTTCAGATGATAAATCTGACCGCACGGATGAATTCGGATCAATGATCGCAGCCCAACGACACAAAAATCGAGTCAATCCGACATCCGTGGCACCATCTACAACTTCCAGAAGATGGACGGCCAAGATAGTGCCACATGGCGCCATCTCAACCGCCCAAGTGGTCGCTTCATCTTGTGAAGGACCCGCGCCCGATCGCTCTCCGCCGTTGGATCTTAATCCAACGGCTGTGGGCGCTCGCTTTTAAAAGCGTCCGCTCGACCATCCGCTCCCCATAGCGCAGTGCTCGAGCGCGCTATCGCGAGCGCGGGGCGCGGGTTCGAGCCGTGGAGAGGGGATGGAAGGCGCGGCGTTTGGGCGCGGGTGGAGCGTCAGATGGAGATCGGACGGCCGCGCACGCCCGATAGCGTCGACGCGCAATCGGACGCGCAATCAGACGCGCGGGCGGGCGCGGACGCATCTTAAGTCGTCCGATCTCGCGATCGGACAGCTGAAAAGCGGCGGACGTGCGCAAGCCGTTGAGCGCGTGAGCAGGCGAGGAGGCGCGCGCGAGCCAGCCACGACGCCCACGTCAGGGCTTTAGTGACGGATTTATCCGTCACTAAAGACCCCTTATTTATTGTTTTGAAGTTGTAATGTCCATTTTGCCCCCACTCCTTGCAACTATAAAAGGAGACCCCCTCCATACGAAATTCTCATCCCTTCTTTCTCCTCTCTACCCCTCCAAAGCTCAAGAGAAGCTTCTCCCACACCCGGGATGCTTCTTGCGAGATAAAGTCCAATTTTCGTTCCCCTTCGGAAGTGGATCCCGCGACGACGACGGCGTGCTGCTCCGTTCCCGTTCTTCTGCTTCGTCCTCCTTCGTCCTGCTTCGTTCTCCTTCGTCCAGGCGTCGTCCCGTCCGTCTCGTCCTCCAAGCAATCATCGAGGAGGATAACTTCTCTCTCCCATTCTTATTTACAACTTTTCTAGTGTAGAATTTTCCTGCTTTATAGTGTAATTGATTTTCCGCATTCTAGTGTAACTTTTATAAACAGTTGAAATATTGAATGCATGTTCTCTTTCTCTCTCTCTCTCTCTCTCTTTCTTTTAGTCTGATAGCTCCATTGTAATTATATCACCTTGCTTATCGAAAATCCTAATTGCGAATATAGATCAACGTAGCCTCCCTGTGTTCGACCCGGAATTCTTTTCGGTAAAAATTTTATTTGTTGAACACGAATTCTTCGCTTTCGAACTACAACGACAGGTTTTCCAAAACCAAACACGTAAGCGTAGCGATTCGCAAAAACATTTCAACATTTTGGCGCCGTTGCCGGGGAGGCAACGATTTCTGATCTTTTCTTCGCATTTCTTGCACTTTATTTGTTTTCTAACTAGCTTTCTCTTGTGTCTATTGTTTTGCAGAGACCTCCATCAAGGAATCAACAAGCGATAGACTGGAGTAAAGTGCAGCTGAAGACAACTGTAAGTGCTCCCCCATTCTTTCCCCCTCCATAGATTCCATTTGCCACATTAAATCCAAATCCCAATTAACCTAGGTGTTTGCATAAATCCTAGGAATAGTTTGGTTGTTTGGATTTTCACTCACACTCATGCCAACCTCATCCATAAAAAAAAAAAAATAACAAAAAGATAATCTTGTGGGGTAATTTTCAACAAACACACAACACACACCCACATTCAAGGCACTTGATCAACTTGATTTGTTTTCTACTCAACCGGGTTCTGATCTGTGGAACCGATACACATAAAGCAACACATAACAGAGTAGAAATCATTCTAGGTTAATCATCTTTGAGTGCCTAACTTAGTGGTGCATTTGTGGCCAGTTGTTTAAGTTGTTTGGGCGGCACCACTTTATTTAAAACCAACTCATCAAGTAGCTCCTCCTTAGGGTTTTCAATCTAGGTATATTCCAGGCACTCCACTTTCTTTCTGATTTTAAAGGAAAATAATTTTCACCCGTGTTTTACAACTTGGTTTGCCTAGAAACTTGATTGCAATTCACCTAATTTGAAACCCTAAAAGCTACTTAAGCAAGATTTGAACACTAAAATTCACGCATTATCAATAATCTTGCTTGAAAACCCTGGTTGTGCACGCACTTACACAAATCTCAATCAATCATTAAGGGCACAACCCATTGTAAGGGCCCATCACATTCCATAAGCACCACAATCCCAGGCCTTAATAAAATTGAGTAGACGTTGGCCTTAAGGTTTGATTCGCTCTTCAGGGCCTAGTCTGAGATTATTTTTGATTAACCTACTTGTACTGATTAATCTGAGTCTAGCTAGGGGAGCAGAGTCAAACGATCGCGGCTGGGGGGTACACTAGGAACCGGAGGCGAAAGCCAAAGGAAGAACCTTCTCCCCAGTCCCTCCTTCTAACTGGTTGGATTAAACAGACGCAAGTAGAGTAAATCAGTTACAGTCTTAAGGCAGGTTTTGGGAGTCAGTAGATCCTTAGGCTACCCCACTTAAGGACAGCCTTGTTTTGTTGTGTTGCAGGGTCCCTATCCCCAGTCCTTCCGACCTTCTCCTAGTTTATGCTGGGAAGACGGTCATTGAATCCCCGATTGGAAGGACCGTTAGAACATTCTAGGAGGCGCAAGTTAGATTTTGGTCAATTTGATCCCATGGCCGAACAACAGCCTCCTCTGCTTGAAAATCCACAGGAAGAATTTCGAAGGCAGCTGGAACAAATGCAGAGAATGCAGGAATGGTTCCAGAGAATGCAGGGAGCTCAGCCCTTGAAGGATTTTTATGATCCTTCGAATTACGGGGAACGTCCCGGCGTCCAGATTCCAGCCGGTGACGTAGAAATCAAGCCCTAGGTGTTAAGCCTGATTAAACATTATCATGGGCTTGGCTCCGAAGATCCGTTTCAGCACTTGGAAGATTTGACCACTTTGGTCCAGACCACCAAGGCTCGAAACGTTAACGAGGAGCAAATGATCATGAGGCTCTTCCCCCACTCTCTTAGGGATAAAGCCGCGCATTGGTATAGGACAATAGGAAGACCAATTACAACTTGGAATGAGTTGAAATCGGCCTTTCTGAAGAAATTCTTCCCAATCGGTTGTACCAATGCTTTGAGACGGGCAGTCACTACCTTTACCTAGCGGCCGGGGGAGCAGTTTCATGTGGCTTGGGAGCGATTCCAGGACTTATTGCGGAGGTGTCCACACCACGAGGTGCCGAAATGGCAACTCGTGCAGATCTTCTATCATGGGTTGAATGAGCAACTCAGAAACCATGTGGATGCTTCTTGCGGAGGCAATTTCCTCAATAAAGATGCAGATAGTGCACATGATTTATTTGAGGAAATGAGTGAGAATTCAATTAATCATGCCTCCATGGATACTTTTAACCGATCCCAGCAACCCAGATCAAATGTCAATGAAGTCCATGACTCTCATTCATTTGATATGGAATTGATTTGTAATAAACTTGATAAGGTGGACTTGGTTGCTAAAAGAATGGAAGAGTGGATGGCTGGCAATTCTATGAACAACTCTCAATCCACTCAATCCCAAAATTCGGGATTCCATTCCTCACGAGCTCCTTCTGGACGGGAGTTCGTGAATCAACTCAATGCGACTCAACCTATGAGTCAGCATTTCTCGGAACCCCATGGGTTCCCAACTGGGGCCTTTGATCCCAATTTTTCTGATCCTTCCCTTTCTTTCTCTCCATCCTCACCCTATGAGGATGTCTGTGCTGTACAAGAGAATGTTAGATCCAACCCCTACTCGAATGCCTATAATCAAAGTTGGAGAAACCACCCTAACTTCTCTTGGAAAAATCCGGGGCAACAGACCCAATTCCGACCCAGCAACTATGCTCCGCAACAACCAATGGGTCAGGGTCAAGTATATACTCAATTGCCTCCGAATTAGGTCAATCAGCCAACTTGGAATGCCCGTCAACCCGCAGGGCAGGCTGATTTGAACCGTCAAATGGTAGAGATGCAAGGATCTATGCTCCAGCTTATGCAGCAAATGAAAAACTCGCTGGACAACTTACAATCCGGGCTCATTGCTAACTCTCGTCAACCCGGATCTCTACCATCCCAACCCGTACCCAACCAGCGAAACATTATAAATTCGGGCAATCAAGCCCAAGGGTACGGAAATCAGAGGGACCCGCACGCACATGCTCAGGTGGTTGAGTAGGGTTCCTCATCTTCTTCTTCTACTAATCAACAATTCATGGTCAATCAAGCCCCTCCAATCTTTCCTAACCCTCCCCAAGACCCAAATTCTTACGCTTCTGCAAATTCTGTCACTTTGAGGAGTGGTAAGAAGACTCAGGATCCACAACCACACTATTCTGATCTTTTAAATCCTGAAGAATCTGAGGAGAGAGAGGAGAATTCTAGAGGAGAAATCAAGGCTCAGGAACCTAATTCCAAAGATTTAACTCATGTTCCTTTTCCTGAAGCCTTAGCCAAAGCAAAGAAGAAGAAGTCTGTTGGTAGCAATGAGGAGCTTCTGAATTTATTTAAGAATGTTGAGATCAATATTCCGCTCCTTGATGCTATCAAGCACATACCGGCTTACACAAAATTTTTAAAGGAATTATGTACACAAAAGCGTAAGTCGAGAGAATCTGTTCTGAGGAAGGTGGTACTCTTCGAGCAGGCTAACTCTGTTATCCTGCACTACCTCCCTCAGAAAAAGAGAAATCCTGGTGCTCCTTTGATTTCTTGCGTTATCGGAGATTACACATTTGATAGAACACTTTTGGATCTCGGTGCAACCATCAACCTAATTCCGACTTCTCTCTACGAGAAGTTTGGGTTAGGTGAACTTCGGCCAACTTCAGTAACGCTATAGTTAGCGAACCGTTCGGTCACAAACCCTCGAGGCGTTATTGAAGATGTTATAGTTAAGGTCAAGGATTTCTATTTTCCTGTAGATTTCCTTGTCCTTAACTTGGATGTACCAGATAATCTGAGGAACACGCCCATCATTCTAGGGCGTCCGTTCCTGGCTACCGCAAAGGCCAACATTAATTGTGAAAGCAGTAGCATGGAAATCGCCTTTGGGGACCAACGAATGAAATTGGATATTTTTAAGGCGATCAACAAATTTGAGGATTGTGGATTTATTGAGGAACTTGATGAGGATTATGTTAATATTGAAACTTGTTTGACAGTTTCTTCAATTGAAAGTTCCTCTTTGGTTGATGAATTTGAACCGCAACCCTCTGACCTGACATCTTCGGAAGAGGTTACTGATTTTGTTCACCCAAAACCTCTTCCTCTTGTTGAATCTTCAGCATCTACCTTACCATCAATCATTACCCCACCCCAGCTTGAATTGAAACCATTGCCTGAGAATTTAAAATATCAATTCTTAGGACTGTAGAATACGCTCCCTGTGATTATTAGTGCTAAATTGACAAAGGAGCAAGAGATTAAATTGATTAAGGTCCTAAAGGATCATAAGGAGGCAATTGGTTGGACCATTCATGACCTTAGGGGGATTGAGCCATCTTACTGTAATCATAGAATATTTTTGGAAGATGGATCCCACCCTTCTCGCCAGATGCAGAGGAGATTGAATCCAAATATGCGAGAAGTGGTCAAAAAGGAAATCATCAAGTGGCTCGATGCAGGAATTATTTATCCAATCTCTGACAGTCCCTAGGTAAGTCCCGTTCAGATTGTTCCAAAGAAAGCCGGGATTACTGTTGTGACTAATGAGAGAGGTGAATCTGTCACAACTCGTTCAGCTTCCTCTTGGAGAGTTTGTATTGATTACAGGAAGCTGAACACAGCCACTAAAAAAGAACATTTTCCCCTGCCCTTCATTGATCAAATCTTGGAAAAATTAGCTGGGCAGAAGTACTTCTGTTTTCTTGATGGCTACTCAGGATATAACCAAGTTCCTATCCATCCCAAGGATCAGGAAAAAACTACTTTCACCTGTCCCTACAGAACCTTTGCTTTTCGTAGGATGCCTTTTGGGTTATGCAATGCACCTGCGACTTTTCAAAGGTGTATGCTAGCCATATTTTCCGACATGGTGGGAGAGTTTATGGAAGTCTTCATGGATGATTTCTCTATTTTCGGAGAATCATTTGACTCATGTTTGGCTAATTTGGAAATGATTCTTAAGCGATGTATCAAGACACGACTGGTCCTTAGCTGGGAAAAGAGTCATTTCATGACCCAAGAGGGCATCGTTTTGGGTCATGTAATCTCTGAACGAGGAATTGAAGTGGACAAAGCTAAGGTTGATGCTATCGCTAAACTTCCTCATCCCACATCTGTTAAACAAATCAAATCATTTCTTGGCCATGTGGGATTTTATCGAAGATTCATCAAGGATTTCTCGAAGGTTGCTCGTCCTTTGAGCAATCTTCTTGCCAAAGAAATGCCGTTTGTTTTTGACGAATCATGCCGAAAGGCATTTGATTTTCTGAAAACGGCAGTCACCTGTGCTCCAATTTTGCAACCACCAATTTGGACAGCCCCTTTTGAGATCATGACCGACGCTTCTGATTACGCGGTCGGGGCTGTCCTGGGTCAGAAAATTGACCGAAAGTCCTCTGTCATTTACTACGCTAGTAAAACTCTAGATGAAGCCCAGAGGAATTACACTGTTACTGAAAAGGAATTACTAGCTGTAGTATTTACGTTGGAAAAATTCAGGGCTTATCTCTTGGGGTCCCATGTTATTGTTTATACCGACCACTCGGCCTTGAGACATCTCTTGGCTAAAAAGGATGCTAAACCCCGGCTTATTCATTGGATTCTTCTACTTCAAGAATTTGATCTTGAAATCAAGGATAAAGTCGGGGTACAAAATGTGGTAGCGGATCATTTGTCGAGACTCCTAGGTGATTCTTCTTGTCCGGACATACCGATTGCTGACACTTTTCCGAACGAAACCATTCTTACAGTTTTAGGTGTCCACACCCCATGGTTTACTGATATTGTTAACTATTTGGCCGTTGGTCAAATCCCCCAGGATTGGACCAAACAACAACGGGATAGACTTAAATCTGAGGCCAAATACTACTTTTGGGAGGACCCTGAACTGTATCGCATCGGCTCTGATCAGATTATTCGCCGATGCATACCGGAGAATGAATTCAACAGTATACTCGAGTTCTACCATGCATCTGGGTGTGGTGGACATTTCTCCGGAAGAAAGACGGCTGCAAAAATCTTGCAATCTGGCTTCTATTGGTCGTCTTTATTCAAGGATGCCCAGGACTTCTCAAGGTCATGTTCTCGATGTCAGTCACTCGGGAACATAACTAAGAGAGACATGATGCCCCTAAAACCTATTCTTCCTGTAGAAATTTTTGATGTTTGGGGCATCGATTTCATGGGACCCTTTATCCCTTCATTTGGACATCAGTACATTCTTGTTGCTGTTGATTATGTGTCCAAATGGATTGAGGCAATTCCCACCCGAACCAATGACCACAAGGTGGTCATCAATTTTGTCAAGAAAAATATCTTCAGTAGGTTCCGGATTCCGACGGCTATCATCAGTGATGGTGGCACTCATTTTACTAATGCCTAATTCCGGAATTTATAGGCCAAATACGGGGTTAATCATCGAATTTCCATACCTTACCATCCCCAAACGAATAGACAAGCCGAGATCTCCAATCGAGAGATTAAGAACATTCTGCAAAAAACGGTTAGGCCTGATCGTAAGGATTGGACTCAAAAGCTTGAGGACGCTCTTTGGGCCTACCGTACGGCGTATAAAACGCCCATCGGCATGTCTCCATTCCGTTTGGTGTATGGAAAGGTGTGCCATCTACCCGTAGAGATTGAACATAGGGCATTCTGGGCAATCAAACAATGAAATTTAGATCTGAATCTAGCTGAAAAGACCAGGAAACTCTAAATATTTGAGTTGGAGGAGCTTAGAAATGATGCTTATGAGAATGCCAAGATCTACAAGGCTCGGACCAAAGCTCTAAATGATCAATTGATTTCCCGCAAGAGCTTTGAGCCAAACCAGAAGGTCTGGTTATTTGATTCTAAACTTAAGCTCTTTCCCGGTAAACTTAGATCTAAATGGAATGGCCCATTCATAATTGATCAGATTTTTCCTAATGATGCCATTCAGATTTCTGACCCAAAGACGGGTAACACCTTTAAAGTCAACGGTCAACGTTGAAGCCTATTGTTGACCGTAATCTTCCAGAACCCGTCTCAGACTCTGTTGCTCTAGTCATTCTGTGACTTCTTTGGCTGGACTTCGCCTAGCTGACGACATTAAACTCAGCAATTGTACATATGACACAAGGCTGATATGAGCTTCATATCCAGGTGACATCTTTCATATTCTACCCTTTCTTTCATGTCTCTTTTTCAATGAGGACATTGCATCAGCTAGGCATGGGGGGGTGATTCATTCTTGAATTATTTGGTCAGCCTTGTGAAATCCATGTAAATTATCTCTCTTCTTATTTAAAAAAATTAAAAATAAAAAAAAAATTAGGAAGGATTAGTTGGACATTAGGACTTTTCAATCCTAAGAAATTTTACATTAGGATCTGAACACAAAGACCCCTCAGGTCTTTGGACTTAATTAGCCTGTGTATCCACTAAAATGTGGATTTGTTTTTTAGTCCTCGCCATCTTAATTATTTCGTAATTAGAGTAAATAAGTTTGGGTGATAAGTACACGACTTATCAACTCGCCCTTTGATTTGAGGTAATTTTA
Source organism: Thalassia testudinum (assembly GCA_037157565.1). Classification (NCBI taxonomy): domain Eukaryota; kingdom Viridiplantae; phylum Streptophyta; class Magnoliopsida; order Alismatales; family Hydrocharitaceae; genus Thalassia; species Thalassia testudinum. The sequence goes on from JAZHRO010000014.1 coordinate 21,220,792, forward strand.
AGTCTTAAGCATCTACACACTTTCTTTGCACTAACTAGTTGTTCGACGATTTTAATGGAAATTGGGTAGCTAATGAACCTTCTAGGGTGATATGGCTGGCAAGTTATCGTGGGTAACAGCCCATAGGTAGGTTGTCCAAAGCTCAGTCACTGGACCTTTCTTAGTTTGCTGCCTTTAGGTAAATCTTAGACTAGGGAAGCCACCTACCTTAAAAAAAAAAAGGAGAAAAGAACAAAAAGAAATAAGCCACACTTCACCGCACGAATATGGCTGGCAAGTTGTTGGTGGTAACAGCTCATCGACCGGTTGTCCAGAACCCAACTCAGAAAATGCACTAAAAATTCCCAAAACACTTAGGAAGAAGCGGAGAAGTAGAATAAATCGGGGAGATATACACTGGATTCACCCTTGTGTTGACCCCGTAAAAAAAAATAAAAGTAGGGAGAAAGCTACCGGTTGTAAAGATACACTTTTAGGTAGAATTCTGGTTAGGTCACCTAGAGGCATAGAAATCCGAAGTCCGTTCTAATTGCCGGTCAACGAGTCTATCACAATCACAATAAGATGCTTAAAGCTTAGGGTTCTCATCAAATTTTGGGTGAGTTGAATGGCCGTAGAAAGCCACTCTTAAACCCGAAAATTTGAAAATCAAAAAAATTAGAAAAGAGAAAAAGAAAAAAAAGAAAAGAAATTTTTCTTTTAATAAGGCGAGGGCTTGAAGCGGTCTGCATTTTGGCTAATACCTGGGCACTGTTGTGTCTTTGAAAGTTCAGTTCCTAAGTAGACAATTTCTTAATGATTGAAAAATAACTCAAGTCCAAATAATCTAACCTAATTCTTTTATATATAGCATATATTTTTTGCTAGGAACTAGCAAAAGATAGGCATGGGGGTATGATGTAAACACATTTACACTACTTAAAATGTCTATTTATGCATGTTCTTAAGCATAGGATTGCATTCACGATATAAATATTGCATTACATGCATCATCTTGCATTTAGAGTAGTTTGAATAAAATGGAGGTTAATTGTCTCCTTTTATGTGCTTGGACAAGGCAAACATTTTATCGGGGCCTCGGATCAAAGATCCAACCGTATGGATGTGATCAGGGCGACGATTGGAGTTCAACGACTCCAAGATCGCCCTAATCAGGCATCCGTAGCATCAGATAGTGACCCGGGAATCCTAGAAGATCAAGGGCCAGGATGGTGTAAATCAGCTCTTCAGATGATAAATCCGACCACACGGATGAATTCGGATGGACGATCGTAGCCCAACGACACAAAAATCGAGTCAATCCGACATCTGTGGCACCATCCACAACTTCCAGAAGATGGACGGCCAAGATAGCGTCACGTGGCGCCATCTCAGCCACCCAAGCGGCCGCTTCATCTTGTGAAGGCCCCGCGCCCGATCGCTCTCCGTCGTTGGATCTTAATCCAACGGCTGTGGGCGCTCGCTTTTAAAAGCGTCCGCTCGACCATCCGCGCCCAATAGCGCAGTGGCCGAGTGCGCTATCGCGAGCGCGGGGCGCGGGTTCGAGCCGTGGAGAGGGGCTGGAAGGCACGGCGATTGGGCGCAGGTGGAGCGTCAGATGGAGATCGGATGGCTGAGCGCACCCGATAGCGTCAACGCGTAATCAGATGCGCAGTCAGACGTGCGGGCGTGCGCGCAGCGCGCGGGCGCAGACGCATCTTAAGCCGTCCGATCTCGCGATCGGACGGCTGAAAAGAGACGGACGTGCGCAAGCCGTTGAGCGTGCGAGCAGGCGAGGAGGCGCGCGTTAGCCGGCCACGACGCCCACGTCGGGGCTTTAGTGACGGATTTATCCATCACTAAAGACCCCTTATTTATTGTTTTAAAGTTGTAATGTCCATTTTGCCCCCACTCCTTGCAACTATAAAAGGAGACCCCCTCCATATGAAATTCTCATCCCTTCTTTCTCCTCTCTACCCCTCCAAAGCTCAAGAGAAGCTTGTCTCACACCCAGGATGCTTCTTGCGAGATAAAGTCCAATTTTCGTTCCCCTTCGGAAGTGGATCCTGCGACGACGACGACGTGCTGCTCCGTTCCCGTTCTTCTGCTTTGTCCTCCTTCGTCCTACTTCGTTCTCCTTCGTCCAGGCGTCGTCCCGTCTGGCTCGTCCTCCAAGCAATCGTCGAGGAGGATAACTTCTCTCTCCCATTCTTATTTACAGCTTTTCTAGTGTAGAATTTTCCTGCTTTATAATGTAATTGATTTTCCGCATTCTAGTGTAACTTTTATAAACAGTTGAAATATTGAATGCATGTTCTCTCTCTCTCTCTCTCTCAGACTAATAGCTCCATTGTAATTATATCACCTTGCTTATCGAAAATCCTAATTGCGAATATAGATCAACTTAGCCTCCCTGTGTTCGACTCGGAATTCTTTTCGGTAAAAATTTTATTTGTTGAACACGAATTCTTCACTTTCAAACTACAACGACAGGTTTTCCGAAACCAAACACGTAAGCGTAGCGATTCGCAAAAACGTTTCAACAGGTGGCTAGGTTGATTAGGTTCGGTTCTAGTGTGTTTAGGTCAAGGTAATTCACTAAGGTAAAGTGCAATTAAACTTAATACAAGTTTAATTGGGTGTGCGGAAACTTAATTGAGAGTTAATTGAACTCTCACTGAGTCCAATTGGACAGTGTGTGCTGAGATCAGGGCTCAATTGGACTCAATGAGTCCAATTGAATAGGCTGATGGAATTGACTAAGATCCAAGTCAATTATGTTTAGTGAGGACCTAATTAGGTCCTTAGGGAGGTCTAGAGGTGATGTACTAGGATTAAGGCACCTTAATTTAGGTTCCTATTGGGTTGGAATTGGGTTTAGGGACCTAGAGATCCAAGATCAAGGCTTAAATCTCAAAACAGGAATGGGAAAGCAGTATCAGACGTCTAATAATAGTGTAAGACGTCTTATACTCAAAAATCAGAAGTCCAAACTTGTTGTCTGGACATCCAATCAGAGTCAGGAGGGATTTTGGGTTCTATTTTGGGTATTCTGCAGAAATTGGATGTCTGACAAAGTGTCTGGACGTCCAATAACACTGCAGAAGTGGGTTTGAGGTATGCGGGAGATGGCTAAGGGTCCTGGATGTCCTATAACTTATTTGGACGTCCAATAAGGGTTGGAACTAGGGTTTTAGGGTTTCCTAGGGTGTTGTGACCTAATCTAAGGGTGGCTAAGGCTTGGGGAAGTCTCTAGGCTATCCTAAGGCTAGGATGGACCTAATCTCTTCACATTTTACTACTTTATTCCTACTTAATAGCATAGCAAACATTTAACTCCCTTACATTATTATTCCTACATCTAATCTAAGCCTTCTGCTCCAGCTCTACTCCAACTCCCGTTATTCCTGATCCAGCTTCAGATCCAGCTCCTAATCAGCTTATTCCCTGCAATCAACATAATGCACTTAATCAGCACATTATAACATTATTTTATGCATAGCTAAAGAAAAGCAGTAAAGATGCAAATAATGTTTATGCGTGCATGAATTTCCCTAACTTATGCTAAGTTCTAGCCTAATCTAGGTCAATTAAGACCTATGATTGCTGCGCAATCAGTTATTTTCCCTAAGGTTCCTCTTCTATGAATGAGATTCTAGGGTTACATGAAAGTAACGAAGTTGCATTTCTATACACGATCCTTTTACAAACATGAGAACAAGAGTAACAAAATTATAACAAGTTACCATCTAGTTTTAACTACTTTTCATCTCATAATTTCATACGTTTAAAAATTATATTATAGTCTTAGAAGATTTGGATATTACATATCCTCTTCTTCACTAATATTCAATTTTTCACATATTTGGATTTGTATTTGCTCTCAAGCTAATCCCGAATATCAAATGGATCATCCAAACCTAATGACCTTGTGAAGGGTGTTGTCCATCAAGAATAGTTGTATTATGCTGTTCGCAAGATCCCTCTTTTCTTGCCACTCTTTGTTTATCAACTTTTCGACTTCTCTTTCCTATAGATAGCTTCGACAAGTCGATTCATATAAGGATATTCTTCACTTACTATTCCTACATGGTGAAATAGTTCTTTCCATCGAAAGGCTTCATGGAGAATGATGTGCCATTCAATAAACTTTGTTATTAGATTTGCAGATATAGTGCCTTTGCAATCTTCAAGTGTTTGATCATCTCTAATCAAATTAAATCTCCACTAATCACCTCAAAAATGCTTAAGATTGCACTAACACTACAAAAAAAATGGCCTTTAGTGGCGAAGTAAATAGTGGCATATAATTCATTTGCCACTAATTCCTTTGATTTAGCAACAAATTTTTTGTATATGCCACTATAACATTTGTTAAACGATAATTAGTATTAATGGCAAATATATTTGACACTATTGCCTTTGATTTAGTGGCAATTGTTACTTATGCCACTATAATATTTTTGTCAAATGACGATTATCATCAGTGACAAATATAATTGCCATCATACTCTTTGATTTAGCAAAAATTTTTACTCATGCCACTATAATTTTTTTTAGAACAACAAATTAGTGTCAGTGAAATGAGGCCACTATTTTATCTTCGAATTTTTTTTTAATAACATAAAGAGGGAAAAGCTAAATTCAAACTTATCCCTTTAAATAGAAAAAAAAAAACTTCTAATTTCATTTAGTGTTAAGATACATGTAGGTTGGGATTAAAGTAATGTGATAACAATGTTGAAAAAAATTTCTATTAATTAATGTAGCAAGATATAATTTAAAATGTACTTTCACATAAGTGTCCATTTTTTGTGAAAAGAATTAGAGCAAATATTTTGACGCCCATTATTTTGAAGCTTCTAATAATCCCTTAATCCCTTTCTCTAAAATTTATCTCGTGACTTCAATATTACAAAATCCTCCAACTTTATCACAAAATCCCGCTGTTGACAGGGCTATTGAGGATTTTAAATATTCGTTCATTGTAGTAACACCTCAATCGCTCTATAACAAATATAATTTATAACTTGAATTTAAGTCCGAAGTCAAACATAGGGAGCAAATATGGAATTCACGCACTAATCTCAATAAATAATATAAATGAGCACAATTAATTACTCAAAAACTAATATGCAATGTATACCATGAGTATATGAGGAGATAAAAAGAATTCTAGACAAAATAATGATGATTTGGATCACCAATTATTAGCCTAACACATATATAGTATTTACTGAATATAATCAAATGAAGGAACAGATAATCAGATGTCTGATTTTACAATCAGACGACTTAAAGTGCATTGCTACAGTGCCCGTTCTATCTTTTTCTTCTATTGTTCTTTTTCTTCTTCCTTGCCTTCTCTTTCTCTTCTTTTTCGCCTTCAGCCTCCTCTTCTTCCTTCTCTGCCTTTGGTTTCTTCTTCTTCTTTAGGCCTTCTGCTTTAACCTCCTCTTCTTCTCTTCTCCAAGCACAGGGAAAAGGGTTCGAATTTTGGCTAAGTGGTAGCCAATGCACAGAAGAGCAAAAGACCCCTACCCCACTCTCCCTTTCTTTCTCTCTTTTCCTCCTTATCTCTTATTTTCTGCAAGGGAAACCGGGCATTCGAGTAATCGGGCATAAGCGCACCTGGGACCAGGGCTGCGGGCATGGGTCGCAACCGAGGTGTGAGTATAGCTTAGGCAGGTTCTCGAGTTCGGAGCCAGGCCCACGTGGAGGTGTCACAGGCTAGGCATGAATGGGTGCAAGGGACCTCACCCCCTAAGTGTCTTGAGGCAACAAGCACAATGCAGAAAAACCACTTAAACACTATCAAGTGCTTTGCTGCGAACGATGTGGGGCTATATAGTCCCCTTGTTCGTCGCATGCACTACTGTAGGTGAAGGCACCTTTGATTGAAGTAGAAGCAATGGTTCTCTTGCCAAATTGAAGTTCTGGGCGTGTCCTCAGGATGTTTCCACAGTGTCTGAAGCCAACACCTGGAGCAGGGACCTCAAGAACAGGGTCTAGAGCTTCGCAAAGAAGCTTCAACAATGGAGTAAATAGGTCATGTACCTGAAATCAAGAAGATGGTCTTTCGACCACGTTAAACCAGTTCAAAAAGGTTCGCCGAAGCACGGTGAACGTGGCAGTGGTGGTTCCATGGTGGATGGTCGTGCATGGTGGCCAGACGGTGAAAGAGTTGGGTGGAGAACGATGGGTTGTCCGGGGGTGTGTTTGGGTGAGTAAAGCGATCAATAGCGAGAGGGGTTTGGTTGGTGGAGTCGAGGCGGAGGTAACGGGTGTGTCGGCGAGGCGGATGAAATTGTGTAGCAATGGAAATGCCTCCTCGAAGTGGTCGCCGGAGTAGAGGAAGGTGGTTGGCGACGGCGTCGAGGTTTTATTTTTGCCTTTTTGGTAGAGGAAAAATGAGTAGAGGAGGAGAGGAACCTAACTAACTAAACTAACCGGATGAAAGGGGTAGGAGGACGCCGTCTTTGATTGGCCGGTGCCGTGGAAGAAGGTGCTCTAGTGAATAGGAAATGGTGAGGAAGACGAAGGGAGAGGAGTCGGCTGGTACGGCACGACGCAGAAGGAGATGAGGAAGATGAATCCGTCGTCGATATTGCGAATGGACGAAGGATGGAGTTGGAGGAGATCGCTAGACGTCGAGGAGCTATTCAACCAGAGAGGAGGGAGGAATTGAGGGTAATTCCGATCGAATTCAAATATCGGGAGGACGGGCAGGCCCTGGGGATCCTTATATAGGCCTCAGGGAGTCGGTTTAGCTTGGGAATCAAGCTTTGCAAGCTTAGAAAGCTCGTCGGAGTTGGAAACTCATAAGATACCCAAATCTCTCATGCATTCGCATGAGAGATTGGGAAGGTTGTGGAGATTGAAACTTAATCCATTGGAAAGAGAACTTCTCAAGGAATCTCCCTTCCAATTTTTGAAGGGATTCATTGATTAGAGGAGTTCACTTCAATCAAAGGTCGCTAGAGAAGGATTCCCCGGCGATAATGGTGGAGGGACCTATTTGCAAAGAATAATGACAAAGATAGGGGCCTATTTGTAAGGAATTTGAAAGTTAGGGGCATGTGTGTGAGAGAAAAGATTTAGACTGGACCAAATTGCAAACTAGGTCAAGACAATCTATGATTAAGCCCAAGTTTTGGTACAAACCTAATTTCGACCGAAGGAATCCAATGGTGAAGTTGGATTTAGGTTTTGACCAAGTTTGACTAGGTAATTTATGTAAAACCCAAATTAGGGCAATTGTCTGTCTAAGACTCTATTTTGGGTCAAGACGGGTTCTAATGGTCAAATTAAGTATAACAAACCCTAGAGAATATTTTTGTAAGATTTTTAGAGGGTTTACGTGAATTTTATCCTAACTAGAACCTCAGTAGATTAAGCAAGTATGTTTTTAGGGTTTCAGATGTTATTTAATTCCTGAAATGTGTGAAAACCATTTCTGTCTGCATGAACCTACTTAGACATTTAAGACCATATATTCTTTGATTAACCCCTGAGAAATCTCGTGATTATTCTGCAATTGAGATATGCTGTTAAAACTGTAATTTTACCCTTATTTTCTTATATTTCTCTTAGAATGAATTTGCAATGAATTAGGGTCCTCTGGTGGTTATGTAAGAGCATTTATTCATTTATTATGACTAATTAAAGCTAGATATGGCTGATGATGATGTTATCATCACCTACCCCTGCCTCCAAGAAAACCTGCCCCCACTTGCTCAAAACCTCGTTTCCTCCCTACCTCCCTCTCTAAATCCCAATGCCCTCACAACCCTACTCCAAATTCAAATCCTCTCGGTGTCCCAAGGGTTGCGACCATCCCTTTCCCCCACGATCTCCTCCAACCCCTTCATGATCTCCGTCAGCTTGCCTTTCCTTCTCCAACATGGGGTAGCAGTCATGATTTGAGGCTACATCTCAAATCTGAGTGGTGGTATTCAGATCTAAGAGGTGGTGCATCATCTTATCAAGGAGTGTTGGTCGATGGTGTGCTCGTGTGGTTGAGATTGAAGAGTGTGGCGACGTTGGAGAAGTGGCGACACTAGAGAACCAGCAACACTTAGGGTTCAAAGGCACATGAGTTGTAGTAGCACTATTGGAGAGGACCATTGGCAATACCCTATGTGAATCGCTCCTGGTAGAAGAAGGTGAAGGGGCAGGTGATGGGCTCTGATCTAGAGATGTTTTTGATTTAGATAAAAGGTGGATGAGTTCTTGCCTTGGTCTGAATGAAAAGGAGGTGTATGGTTGCTATTCAAAGCCGTGAAGATTTGAAGAGGAGGTGGATATCGTTCAGATATGAAGGAGTAATGTCTGGATAGATTTGGGTGGCAATGCTCTATTTGGCACAACACTCAGTTCTTATCTGTCTAGATCTGAGTGGTGTGTGGGGGATTTCGAGAACTATAAGGGAGGTTGCTATTGCTGACTATTTGAAGTAGGAGCAGGTTACTACAGGTAATCTATTACAACGGTACTTGCCTTGAAACCTAGTATATTCATAAATGAGAATAGAAGTTAGATGGGTGGATCTCATTGTTAAGGGATTATTTTAAAGAAATTTAGGGAAGGTAGTCACATTGCTAGTCACTTTACCAAAGTAGAATGATTTTGCTAGATGTTTTTCTTATAGCTCTTTGTCTAAAAAGGATTGTGGTTCTCTTTTAATGAAAGAGACCTTATGTCATCAATTTCACTTTGGGAAATGTATAGCTTTCAGTAAGTATTTTCATAAACTCTTCTCCTCTGTGCCAAGCTTCGAATTGATGTTTTACTAAGATGACAATAGTTGGAACACACATAAACAAGGATGATATGAATTTTTACGCGGTTTATAAAATACATTGTTGTAACGCGTCAAACCAATTAACTCTTAAATTTATATGACCTAAATAGGGAAGTATCTAGAGTCTTTCAAGGAGGCAAATTTTTGTGAAATCAAATCTCTTGCTTCAAAATGGAAATCAGCTTTCTTTTTGTTGTTTTTGAATATATGATTTTTATGTTTTGAAATAACGGCAACACGAGTTTGAAGGTGGAAAGCGAAGTACACCTAATAGCTAAAACCTAAGTGATAGAAACTGCATTCTTTCTAAACTCACCCTAGGCACGTAAAGGCTAGGGTAATTAGAAAGAAAGGGGTGTAAGTGCACTAAAGATAAAGCACAAACAATTGCAATAAAGATACTATAAAACCTATTTAAGAAGAAGGCAATTTTTTATAGAAAAGAAGAATTGTTTTACACAAGAAACCCTAGTAGAGGAATGCTTCTACTACTAGAAATAAAAATGCATAAAATAAAAACAATGATCCTCTAAAAATGTCGGTGAAGAAGATGAAGCTCTTGCTCCAACTACGGCTACTCCCGTAGTAAAAAAAGGGTTCCTTCTTTTCTTGACTTTCTTCCTCCAAGGTGTGGCTTTCCAAGGCAAGCCCTAGGGGTGGGCGTGCACTTGCTCTCCAAGGGTGGATGTCCACCCTAAATGCTCCTCCAAGGGCGGGTGTGAACCACCCTTCTCCTCCTATGCCTGGCCGTCCTCCAAGTTGAAGAATGCTCCTCCTTGGCGTGGCACAAGGATGAAGAGAGAAGGGGAAGAAGGCACCAAGGGGGCGGGTAGGATGCCCCCTTAATCTTCTTCTCTTCTTTTTCCTTATCCTTGAATTATGGTGGGTATATGGTAGACTAAACTAAAATGGAGGATGAGTTATGATGGTGGTTGAGGGAGGTATATATAAGGTTTAGGAGGGGAGCGGTTGGCGTGGACACATGTAGGGCTAGGATGGGCTTACAAGGTGGTTAAGGGTGGTTATAATGATCCAATGGAAGGGGCTATTTGGCGCCACCTAAAGAGGTTCTAAGGGGGTAGTTATGGTGGCCAAAGGACACCTAAAAGTGGTACCACTTTTGGCTTCTAGAAGGAGGTGTTTTGGCGCCAAGGATCAAGGGTGGAGATGGGTTGGTTAGTGAAGTGTAGGGTGGTGATTGGAGGTCATTTTGGTGCCAAAAGGAGGGGGTTTTAGAAGGGTTAGTTAGCACCAAAATAGGTGTCTCTTGGTGGTGGTTGAGGGGTGAAAGGGTGGTTAGGTGGTAGCACCAACTTGGAGTAGGGTGGAGCTAGCTTAGGTGGGCTTAGGTAGGGTTTAGTTGGTGGAGCTAGTTAGGTAGGGTTTTAGGGTATTGGATTGCCAAGGGTGCTGGAGCTTAGCTAAGCTAAGCTAGCTTAGCTAGTAGTAGAGTAGAGGAGGAGGCAATTGGAGCTAGGGTTTGAGGGGAGGAGCTAGTAGAAGAAGTCTGGAGCTGAACTGGAGTTGGCAGCTGCTGAAGAGGGTGGCATGGAGCTACTTTAGCTGGCTTAGCTTGCTAGTTCTTTGCTAGCTGCTAAGCCAAGCTAAAACAAGCTGGCTTCTGCTAAAAGGAGCTGAGGTGAGTTGGGTCTGATGCTCCTGGGGAGGACCTAGCTAGTTGAGGTAGCTAAGGTAGCTTAGCTCAACTAAGTTGAGCTAAGCTGAGTCCCCGGGAGCTGGACTCAAGATTCTTGAGCTAAGATGAAGTCATCTTCAGCTAGCTGGAGTTGAGTGGAGTTGGATGTATCTGATCTGGAGCTGGGGTGAACTCCAGTCAACTCAACTGAGTTAGCTAGAGCTCCCACTGAACTGATGGCAGCTGAGATGAGCTAGACTCAGCTAAGTTGAGCTGGATCCAAGCTGACTTAAGCTAAGGTGAGCTAAAATGAGCTCTCTAGAGCTGTCATTCAACTGAGATAAGCTGAATGGAGCTAGGATGAGCTAACCCTAGTTCAAGTGAGCTGAATTCCAGCTATAGTGAGCTGGATAAAGCTGAGTTCCAACTAGTTTAGGCTTCTCCTTCACTAGTTACCTTCTTGAGTGCTAGGATTTTAGGGATTTGTCAATCTGTATACCCCTAACACTCACAAAAACACATCAAAAAAATAATAAAAAGTGAAATGCATGCCTAACCTAATTTATGCCTAAATGCAACCCAAAAACCCATTTGCAGAGCAAAATCCTAAGAGCTAGGTTTATTTTAATGCATAAGAATGATGATAAACTGGCGTTTATCAAAGCACACCATATGCATGCATAATTTTTTTTACTCAAATACTTTTACAATCTAATTTCTAAAACTATCAAAAGCTAGATTATGAACACATTGTGAAGAATTGGTTAGCTTCTGAAGTTCGGGTAACATCAAAAAGAGATATGATTCTTGAGAATGAAGATAAGTAGATTAAAAGAAGGATCAAAAGGACTAGATGTTATCAAATTGTATTAGTGGCTTTGGATTAGATTTGTCCTCCTATTTCAACTATATCTCTAGGTAGCACCTCCACTTTTTTGGCCTTCAAGGACTTCAAAGTTAGGTAAGGGTAGCCAACACCAAATTGGAGTTGGATGACTATCTTGGTTTCTACTTTGGACTTGTATTCTTCCTATGTAAATCCATAACTCATTTTTCTAATTTACTCTTATTCATCGAAATCAAAATAGTCAAGCACATGCTAACTACTAAAGAAATTCATTTGTTTTAAATGCAGTAGTGGAGCTTCGTAGTTGTATTTAGAGTGTTATAACACAAGTTAAAATGTGAAAATTGTTCAACAGTTTAACTAAAGTGATATGGGATTTAGAAACATTATCAAAATCTGGATAAGAGAAGATAGCTTGGTTGTTGATGCACACGAAATGCGTTGGTTTAATTATGTCATTGCAGCATGCGTTCGCGACGTCGATTTTAATTTAAGATATGGATTTGGTGAGTCCAAGTGTCGAACACGAGGAGGCGTGAAATCGAATTAGTTTGTTGCTTTAGTTGTCATAGGAATGTTTGGTTTGCTTGCGAGAAAACGAGAAAGAGAGAAAGAGAGAGAGAAAGATTAGGGTTAGAGCTTGTGTTTAAATCATGACATTCATTCTAAGAAGATGTGAACTATGATATTAGAAACAACATTAACATATAGCATGCAATTAGAGTTTGTTTACAACTACAGCAATAGATGAAAGCTTAAACAAGTGCGACATAAAACTAAAGTAAAAAGAGTGCGAGGAGGAGGCAAGGTGGCCACGGCGGTGGAAGGGGGCTCCGTCGGCGGCTCGACAACTCCGGGGCGAATATGGGATGCTTGGTGGAGCTAGGAGAGAGCTAGTATTGCATGGAGAGTGTGTGTGAATTGAATGCCCTTGAATGGGGTGGTTGAGGAGGTTTATATAGAGAAGAAGGGGTTTCCAAACTAAGTAAGGGTTTTAGCGACGTCCGAGACGTCGCTAAACCCATTCCAAAAGTGTCGATGAAGCCCCTAGGCCAGTAGCCCTTTGAGGCGCACGTGCATTCTTCCTCAATTCGTGCTCATGTGCCCTCAGCCGACTAATCCGAGGCACGAATCGCCATCAGATGGCTGAGGGCGCACCACGACGCCCTCCCGCGCCTACAGAGGTATAAGCATTCGCATGATGGATGCGCGTCCACCATTTGATCGCACTTCAACGGCCACGATCGCGTGAGATCATGCGCTTGGATCGCGCCTCACCTGCGTCATCGTGTGCGTTGGTGCTTGGGCGCGGCTGATTGCGCCACATCGCCTTCATCTCCGTCGTTTGCGCTCTCATCAACGATTGAATTTCGCGCGCACTGATGCGGCTGATGCATTTCGAATGGGCACTAGAGGAGCTACCGCTGCGGTGCGCTCACACTTTGTCACAATTTTGTATGAACTCTCAGCCGTCCGATGGACGATCAGACGATCGAAATCACATCATGGTGCGATGGAGATATGGTGCAAGCAAAACTGGTGGATTCTCAGTCATCCGATCCTTGGATCAGATGGCTTAAAGTGCTTTGCGCGATGAGGCAGGATGCTGCGCGGGTGAAGGCGTAGTGGAGGTTTCCACGTGGCCGCTTATGGGCCATTGGTCATTAGATCAATGGCAAAAACTTCTTGGGTTGGTTGAGGGAGCTCCGGATGTCAATTTTAAGTGATTTCAAGTCCGTTAAACTCCATTCGTCGATCTGAATCCATCCGTGCAGTCCGATTGCTCATCTGAGGCTTGTTTCAACATGAACTTGTACAAATGGCCATTAAACATTGATTTATAAGCAATCTTAATTAACGATGCATGTAATGCTTCCATGCCCATTATGGTGTGTTATTAGTGCACATAAACCCTCAAAACTAACCCCAGTTGATGGAATTATCATCATTGGATGTAGAGTTATCAATTGTCAAGGCGTGTTTGTGAAATGGTAGTCATATCAAGTCGATTATTTCAATGTGGAACTATTGTTTTAGTTGGAAAAAGTTGCTATGCAATTATGCACAAGCAATGATTTATTGTTTATCATTGAAATATATATATGAAATATTATCTTTCCTTTTTGGCATCTAAGGAAATATCTGAGGTATGGAATGAATGTGAGGAGAATTCCACACCTGAGGCAAAATTTGCCAAAGATTTTGACAAGGTAACAAAAGTGTAACCTATGTTATCTAATAATAATCCACTTTTTCTTGAATCCTGAGATATTATGCCAATTTGTCTCCTATGTCAAAGGGGAGATTTTTCCTCTTCTATATGGTTGCCAATTTGCTATGTCATTTTTACTGTCATACTGAAAGTTCCTATTTTGCAACACCTTTGGTATTAGGATGCCAAAACCCATGTTAATAGCAAAACCTTTTCTAAAATGCCACCTCTTTCATTCTGCTTGCCTGTAGGCCCTATACCATTTATCTTGACTGAAATGATCGCCTTCATTATAGCTGTGTATTTGTTTTTGTTTTATATCCTTAAGATTGTACCAAGTCCTCTTGTTAAACATGGAAGCCTTCTATTAGGATGCCTAAATGCATGCATATCTTCTGTATAAGTTCATCATTTTGCTTTTTACAGCCAAGCACTCTTAAACATCAAATAAGGCTAAGTTTGATTTCTTTGTTCACAATAGATTCTTCCAAACTCTCAAGAAATCCACAATCTAAAGGCAGAACTTAATGAATATGTGCCCTTCAACTTTTCACTGTGAGGTATATTAGCTCTACTCTATTACTGGATATCATCTCGAAAAGCTCAAAGGCACTCCCCTCCATCCAACAAAAACTTTTGGGCATAAAATGAGAAATAAAATAAAGAAACAATAGCTACTATTATTTTAAAAGCTACTGAATTATGAAGAAAAAAAATAAGGAGTTATCTATCTTGTGCATATCATAAATGGATATGCACTTCCCAACTTTAATAGCTATCAGCTACTTCTATGACATGATCCATCTTCACTTGCTCCCCTATTTCTTTCTTTGTTTTTTTTTGAAGACACAGGAATGAAAATATTTCTTATTTACAACTAGACACTTCTTACAAAAGGTATATGTTCCTGTTAGTACATATGGTTTTTTATTTTCTCTCATTGTAAGGGCTATGGGTGTTTTATCCCTCAGGGATATTTATGTACTTTGGACTCAACGACCTCTCTCTATATAAAAAGAGCCTAGGGTTTCTAATGAGATTTACTCCTTTCATCCTGATGGGAACACCATCATGAGCCTTAACTAGCTCATTTTGACCCAATGAAGAGAATAAATGCTCCTACATAACCAACTGAAGGTCATAATACACTGCATAACCTTTCTGAGAGACACAAGAAATAAGGAGTAAAACTGCAATTTTACTAATGTAGTACAACCACAGGTTTTCTCAAGGGCTAAACAAGGTCAAATGGTATTAATAAGATAACAAGTGGGTTGGATTTAACAAAAAAGGGTTTGTGTGTGTTCTGTGAATTAAATGACTTCTTAAAATCCTAAAATAGCCCACTTGATTAACCAAGGTTCTGGTCAAAATAAATTCACTTAAACCCTCTAAAAATCATAGAAAAATATTCTCTAGAGTTTAGAGCCTTCAATTTGGCCATTAGAACCCATCTTGACCTAGAATGGGGTTTCAGATAGATATTTGCCCTAAATTGGGTTTTTTCATAAATTTACCAGTCAAACATGGTCAAACCCAAAATCCAAATTCACCATTGGATTCCTTAGGTCCAAATTAGGTTTTTACCAAAACTTGGACCCAAGATGAGTTTGCCTTGACCTAGTTTGCAAAAAGGTCTAGCCTGATTACATTTCTACCCCTAAATTTCAAAAACCCTTGCTAACAGCCCCCTAACTTTCTCATCATCTTCACAAGTAGGTCCCTCCACAATTATCATGAAGGAAACCTACTATGGCAACCTTTAACTTGGAAGTTCTCCTTGATTGCTTGGAGGATCTCTTCCAAAATTGGAAGGAAGATCCTCTGAGAAATTCCCGTCAATATGAACCCATCCTTGAGATCTTATTCCCTCCCAATCTCTCATGCGAACGCATGAGAGATGTGGGTATCTCAACAACTTCCATCACCGAAGACCTTCCAAGCTTGGGAATCTTACTTCCCAAGCCCTAACTGCCCTTCAGAGACCTATTTAAAGGAGCCCAGACCTCCCTGCACATCCACCATGCTCCAACGAACCTTCCTGAATGATTTGACATGGCCGTGAGGTCATTCTTGTGTTTTCAGGTAGCAGGCCTGGTCGGGCGTGTTTTGCAAGTTAAAAATCAGGGTTACGAGTAACCCATCGTCATAGTTACAAAATACGTCGATTAAATAAAATTTATACCGAAACTCCAAGGGAGTCCCAAGTCAAACACAAGGAGGTGACGTTTACTTTAAGTGAAAATCATGCTTCATTTTGTTTCTTTTTGGTATTTTAGGGTTTTGTTATTTTTTTGTATTTTTGTAAGAAGAAAACAAGCAAATGAATCACAAGATAGAGATGTGGAACAAATCTGATATATATATTACTTCCAATGTCAATTACAATAAACTATGAAAGCATAAAAAGAAAGGGGGGTGAGAGGAAATCTTCCGAATCAACTGTTCGGCAAGATGACGGCGCCTGGCGGAAGCTCGGACGAAGGAGGTGAGGAGCAGAATGACGGAGGTGAGATACAGGAGGACGTTGGGTTGAGGAAAGCTTTGGCGTGGCTCCAGAATGGAGGTGAGAAGACGGAGATGATCTACTACCGGAATGGAGGTGGGAGGACGACTCTAAGGCGACCTATGAAGGGGGATGGGAAGTTGGAGGACTATTTGGTGGGGCAGAGGTTCACTATACTAATAGGTGCCTTTGGAGATTGAGAATAAGCTCTAATGGAGCATTGGTAGGCTTGCTGGAGCTTGGGAGTAGGTAGGAGTACAGTAGGAAGAGATGGCTTGGAAGGGAGGGGGTGTAGGTCCTTTTATAGTGGAAGAGAAGAGGCTAAAAATAGGTAAAGGACCTTTAGCGACCTCCAGACCGTCGCTGGAAATGTTGCTGTAGACAGCTCACATCCGCTCACGCCCTTAGCTGGCTTTGCTAGCTTGCAATGAAGTAGCGATGGTTGTAAGCATCGCTGTAGGTTAGCCCAGCTATCACTGAAAGCTGGCACCAACCACTGCACTGCTGTTGCTGCTTGTGTGCGCTGCTACCTAGCTGATTTGAGGATTGGGGGGGCTGCGGGGATTCGAACCCGCGCCTCTCCCTTGAGAATAACCACTCCCACCATTGCACTAGGTAGACCTTTGTGTAGCAAGGAGGACCTCGGTGCAGACGCTTCCCAGCCATTGGATCTTGATCCAACGACTAGGATTCAAGGGCACGGATGATGAAGGAAGTGAGCGGTGGCTACTGGTCGATGTTGGGCGGTCTGGATGGCACCATGTGGCACCATCTAGGCCATCCATCTTCTTCTTCTTGTAGAGGGTGCCACGGTGCTCAAATCGAGATGATTCTTGCGATGCTAAACTACTATCGTCGCTCCAGATCCATCCGTACGACCGGATTTTCCATCCGAAACCCGTATGAATGTCGCATTGCCCCCTGGCCATATAAAATGAAGGAATTAATATACAAAACATACAACTACCCTAAATGCCATGCAATAGATGTTATGCAATATTTATAACATGATATGCAATGCTAAGCCTAGGAACTATCATAAATAAGCAATTTATCATGAATTTATGTGTGTTCATCAAGGTCCCATCTTCCATTGGTGCAAGCTTGAAGCTCGCTCGCAACTGCTCCAAGCCTTGCTGCTCTAGGTGCTGCTGTCCCAAGCTGTGCGGAATTCCCTCGAGCACGCATCCAGGCCCTCAATTCCAGTTGAAGGCCTCCGCAGTTGCTACAATTGGAAGCCTTGTCTTTGCTGCAGACGCACGGAATATAGGTGGGACATTCAGTCCCACCTCGGAAGTGAAAGAGCGCCTACACCCAAATAAATTGAAAAGGTGAAAGAGGTTGTTCGCCTCCAACACTGAGGGTGAGGTCCTCCTCCCCCCTTCACTGGACACATCCGCGGCACTGCCCACGCGAACTTGGCCAACTCGACTTCACTCCTCGCTCACCACACATGCCAGTGAGCCTGGACCCGAGTCTGCGATAGGTCTGATTACCCAACTGGCTAAGGCTCTAGGAGAGCGAGACTGAAATAGAAAGAGAAAAGGAGAGAGGAGAGCTGTGCGGGGTTAAGGGGGTTTTAGCTCTGAGGAGTTTGCCTTCAACACTTAGCCAGATTATGAGAGAAGAGAGCCAAAGAAGGAAGAAGAGAAGAAGAAGAGGAGGACCGTGATTGCACCGCAAAAATATGCCCGCAATTGTGCCATCTTGTGCTATTTCCTAGCATTACCAATGCATATTAGGTCTCCATAGTTGCATTGTAAAAATACACGCATGCATGCATCTAATTGAGAGGAGAGGAGAATGAAATAAGTGGCCTTGCATTTTACTTTTTTCCTCAAGTGCCTCTTTGCAAAATTCCCATCTCTATTTTTATTCCCACTTGATTTTTTCTTTCCCGCGGCTGCATGCATCTTCTCCTCGCGCCATGCTTCCCTGCAGCTGCCATTCCCTGCGGCTGCCACTCCCTGCCAGCCCTTCCCTGCGGCTGCCATTCCCTGCATGAGCCATGCATGGCCATGCCTTCCTCTTCTATTTAAAGACCACGGCTCCATCCTTTGCAAGAAGCCTGGTCCCAGCCACAAAAAGAACCTGCAGCACAACCTTCTCCTTCCAGGCCGTCCTATCCTCCATTCCCCTCCATACGCCGGCCCTCCTTGGAGACACTCGGCGGGCAGGAGCCCTCACTGTGGTGCACACCACCACAGTGAGACCACCACCGCCCAGCTCCTCAAAGAGCCGGTGGGCGTGGTGGCTTTCTTCACTGTTTTCCATTCCAGCCATTCCAGCCATTGGAGCAGCTTCAAGGTATGAAGCTCAAAAGTTCGCACGCCCAGCAGCAGCCCCTTCCACTCACGCCTGCAGGCCCTCTCCGCCTTCCGCTTTCTCCACCCTGTCGTGCCTTTTTCTGCCCGCAACCGGCCTCTGTGCGTCACTGCAGCGGCCGGCCAAGCGCTTCCCCGCCCCTTGCCAGCACCGCAAGCTTCCGCGTAAGCTCCAGGCACCCTCGCCTCCCTCTCCGCACGCTCTGTCGCGAGCTCTTCGCGCTCTCAACCGGCCGGCGCAGGCCTTCTCCCTTGCACGCCAGCCCGCACGCTCCAGCCGCGAGCCAGCCACACTCACACAACCACCCGTACCTGGTTGCGCGGTGCGGACGATCACTATAGACACTGTTCATGCGAGTCTGCGTGACATTGTGGCTACAGTGGGGTGACCGGAAAGCTTCTCACTTTCCCGGTCACCCGGCGCGCCGCAACCGGCCCTCGCCCGTGTGTGCGCCCGCCTACGCATCTCCACCCGCGTCGCCCACACTCTCCTGCGCGTCTGCCAACCCACCCCACTCGCCCGCGTGCACCCGCGTCACCCGCTTCACTCGCCCGCATACTCCTCTCCGCATAGCGCTGTGCGCTGCGGGTTCCTCTCCGTTCCCCACTCCCGCGCGCTCCTCTATTCACAGACGCGCCTACGCGTGCGCGCGTGGAAGCTCCAGACAACGCCCTTCACACCCAGACGCCTTAACAACGCCCTCACCTCCAACAGAGCGGCTGCTCTCTCCTCTTCCGCTCTCTCTCTCTCTCTCTCTCACAACACTCTCTCACTCTCTCTACACCGACGCACACACACACCTACACTAACACTTCCACACACCCACACACACATATACACTATTATAAACATATATATATATACGTAGACTTATATATATTGATATATATATACATATATTTATATACATATATATATATATACATATACACATATATATATATACTTATATTTATACATATAGTAGTACCTATATACTTATTTATTAGTATACATACATATATATATATATATATATCTATATACTTATATATATATACATATACATATACATATATATACATATATCTATATACTTATATATATATATATATATATATTTATACATATATCTATACATATATTAGTACTTATATAACTATGTATTAGTCTATACATATATACATATATATATATATCTACTTATATATATATATACACATATATATACTGATATATATACATATATTTATATACATATATATATATATATATACACACATAAACATATATCTATATATATACTATTATAAGTATAGATACATACATACATACATACATAGATATATATATATATACACACACACACACACACACCTACTTATATATACATACATATATACATATATATATCTATATAACTATATATACATATATATACATATTTAGATACATACACCTATATATACATATATTATTATTATTATTTATATATACATATATATATATACATCTATATAGAATTATATACATACATACATACATATATATATATATATACACACACTTAGCTACATATATCTATATATACATATATTACTGGCGAAACGGTGGCAGCAACTAGCTTTTCTTAAGTCGTTGCAGTACAGATAGTTATTGCCATCATTTGCTAATATTTGTTACTCAGAAAATACAGTTCTCCCGAGGTCGAACTCAGGGAGCAAGTCGTATTCTAGAGGTACAAATTCCTATTACAAAAATAAAGAGAGAGAGAGAGAGGGAGAGAAATAAAAATTTGGCTTCTTCTTCTCTTCTTTCTTCCTCTTTGTTTTCTCTTCTCTTTGGCTTTTGGTTTCTTCTTCTTTGTTTATCTCCTTGTGGTCTTCTTCTTCTGCCTTCTGTTCTTCAGATCTTCTTTTTACTTCTTCGTTGCGGTCCTGCTCGTCTTTTCTTCTCCTTCTTCGTCCTCAGAGCGTCATCTGATTGTTCAATCAGACGACTTAAGTAACCCACTGCTACAGTGCAGCTCGGTGCTCCTCCTTCCATCATTCTTCGTCGGCCTTCTTCGTCTTCTCTTCTTCCATGGTTCTTCTTCTTTGTTCACCTATGCCTGCACACTTCAAAGTTTACATCAGTGGGCAAAACCTACTCTACCCTCCCCCCCGCGTCACTCTCTCTCAGAATTCGTTCTTAGGAAAGCTCTCCCAGAGCAACCGGGTAATCGGGTACGCGGGTCGCGCCCGGGTCCAGGCCCACCGGCGTGCGGTGGTGGGCGAGGAGTGCAGGTCGGGCTTAGTCGGGTCGGGCCAGGTCTGCGAGGCGTGCATGCGGACGAGGCCGGGTAGTCGGGCGGGTGAAGGGGACCTCACCCCGTGAACTGAGGCGAACAGCTTAAGGCACTTTTTGCCTTTAAGCGCCCGTTCTCCTCAGTGGCTTTCCGAGGTGGGACTAAATGTCCCACCCCAATTTGGATGCCTGCGCGGAGGAAGCAGCGGCAGTCGAGGCGAAGCGCGGGGGCTTCGCGCGAGAGCTTCGACTCAACTGCAGCCTGGCACTTCGCGAAGACGCCTCGCACTGCCTGGGAGCGTGACCTGGGCGTGGCACACCTGGGGCAGCAGGTGAAGAAGCTTCTTCGCTTCAACAATGGCGGCGGCGAGCGCAGGTACCTACCCACAGAGAAACGGCCTCTCAGCCCAATCAGAAACGCGGAGGACCTTCGCCGTGGCACGGCGAAGGTGGTTGGGGGGTGTGCAGGCGGCAGGGCAGAGCCTAAGGGCTACCCTAGGTCGGACTGTGGGTCGGGAAGTGGGTGTGTTCGGTGGATTTGCAGAGGTCGGGTGGCGGGAATTGGAAGGGCGGAAATGGATCAGGGTGAGGAGGCGGAGATTATGTGCAGGTCGGCGAGCCGTGTGGGGTGCTGGAGTGATGGGAGCAGGTCGCCAGAGTGTGGTCGGAGGTGGAGAAGGTGAGGGCGATTGGTCGGATTGGGGCAACAGTAAAGATGTAAAGTGAGGAAAAGGAAGAGGGGAGGAAGAGGAGGAGTTCTACCTACTTAGCAGGACGAGGAGGGGCCGGAACAGGCGACAGTCGTATCGACTGTCGCCGGAGAAGAAGCTGCCCAGAGGAAGGAGCGACGGCGAGGAGAGGGCTGGAGAGGCGCGCGCTGGGTGCGGCGCGGCGCGGGAAGAGCAGGGGAAGGCAGCTCTGCTGCTGGTAGTGCGGCAGAACGACGAAGAGGAGGAGGGAAAAACCGCCAGAGCTGGAGGGTTTCCTGTCGGAGTGGGAAGAGAGTGAAAAGAGGATGTTTCTCCGTCAGGACCGAGCTGCTGAGAACGGCGGAGCGACGGGGGTATTTATAGGGGCGGAATCAGAGAGGAGGGCGGAGGGAGACGACGTGTCTCCCTCGCCGGAGGACGCCGGAGATGGAGACCCATACCATCCGTGCGCTCGCACGGCCGGTATGGTGGGTTGCAGCGACCAGGGGGGTGTTCCTGCGACGACTGACGACGCAGGGCACCCCCGGTTGTCTTGCCAGACCCTCCCCCTTACCCTGCGCGGCGCCATGCTCCGCGCAAGGTCGCCGGAGCATGGTGCTGGTCAGGTTTTGGCAGGAGGGACCTGGATGCAAAGAACGAAGGAGAGTTAGGGGTAGAAATGTGAGGGTTCAAAAGTTGAGGGCCAAAAAGTAAATAAATGAGGACCAAAGTGTAAAGTTGGTCAAGAAGGTTTCCTCTTAGGCTCAAGTTTTTATACATGATTAATTGGGACCTAAGGATTATGATGGTGAATTTTATTTCCAGATTAAACCTTGCTTGACCGGTCAATTTACGCAAAAACCCAAATTAAGTTGTTAATTTGGGCATGGTTCTCAATGTAGGTCAAATGGGTTCCTAAGGCCAAATTAAAGGTTCTAAACCCTAGAGATTATTTTTCTATGAATTTTAGAGGGTTTATTCTATTTTTACTTTGCCTCGAACCTCGTGAATTGAAGTGGGTTTGTTTTAAGGTTATAGATTATTATTTAGTTCCTTGGAATTGCCGTAGCCCTTATTGAATCATCTCATCCCACTTTTACTCTTATTAGGTTGCTTTGACCTATGTTTGGACCCTGAGTTACCCTATTTTTA
This sequence comes from Thalassia testudinum, assembly GCA_037157565.1. NCBI lineage: Eukaryota > Viridiplantae > Streptophyta > Magnoliopsida > Alismatales > Hydrocharitaceae > Thalassia > Thalassia testudinum. The sequence continues at coordinate 21,243,206 of JAZHRO010000014.1, forward strand.
GATTGGATTGGTGAAATTGCATTTTTACCCCGTAGTTTATGTTTTCTTTGCGAACTCAGAATCTCTCTGAGTTAAGCCTTTCCTTGAGTTATGTAGGAGCTTTTATCCTTTGTATTAGGTCAAAATGAGCTTGTTATGGCTCATGATGAGGTTCTCATCATACCCCCATGCCTAGCTTTTGCTAGTCCCTTAGCAAAAAAAAACTTAAGGTTTCAACCCTTGTTCTAGACCATGAAGTTCTTAATAGCTTCAGATAAGTGCTTTTTCCTTTGAGCTTAGATTAGGTTAGAATGCTGACCATAGGCCTAAAAGGTACTCTAGTACCAATCAAGATCCAAATCTGTCTAGCCTTAGCCTCAGTCCTTAGCAAAAGTTTTTAAGGCCCACAAGAACTAACCTAAGGTCTATTGGACTTTGTGGTTAAAGCACCCGTGCTTGAAATGATTCTAGCCCTGGCTCAGTTCGCAGTGCGTTTTGTAAGAGAGAGAGAGAAAATTTATCTGTTTGGAGAGTTCTCTCTCTTTTTCTTTTTAATTCTAGCTTAGGATTGGCTTTTCAACACGGTCTGTATCAGATTCATTGCTCCCATCATCAATCCTCAAGGGTTCCTGGCGATCGATGCTTCGAGATAGCACCGCCCATGGCAACCCCCGGAACCCTGGCTATTGAGATTTCGAGATAATCCCATCCATGGTGTTCCGTGGCCGAATCCAGACCCTGGCAATTGACACTTCGAGATAATGCCATCCATGGAATCTGAACCAGCAGAGTGCTTACATGCCCCCAGTAGGATATGTGAATATCCTAAGAGACAAGCACCGAGGAGATGATATTTTGTTACGCATCTTTGAGGGGATTTCCCGCCTCTCCGCGCTGGGAACTCGTCCAAATCAACTTGTGTTGATCGGCCGCTCCTACTCTAGGTGTTCTTTTCAGAATTTTGCGATGCTTCTGCGTGATTTTGATTTTTACGCTTACTGAACCAGGCTGTGTGTGAGGTTAGGGTGCTTAGGTTACTGAGTCCCATAAACCAAAAATTAGTCAATGAGGCCAAATACTCCCTAAGCCTTAGACCTAATACTTCAGCTTTTCATTTTCCTCAACCTCTTGAGGAGTGTCCAGATCTTAATGGGTACTAAGAGTCTATTCAAGAATGCCTAAGGTTTGCATTCTTACTAATCTCATTATGCACTTTTCAGTTATTTTCTTGAATGAGGTCTAGAACTTAGGTTAATTCCTTAGTTCCTTACTAATGACTATCACCTTTTCTCATAATTTTGTGCTCCTTTTTCATTTTGTTTCTTTTTTCTCCTTCTCCTTCACAAAATTTCCTTCTCCTCTTTTCCTCTTATTCTTTTTCGAAAATTTTTAATTTTTATAGTGTTTTTGGCATATGTGAATTTTTTGTTTGAAACCTTTTCTTACAAGTTTTGCACTTTCATACCCCCCCATGCCTAAGATTTGCAATGTCCTCATTGTAACCTAGGGGGTTTTTATTTAACTTAGTTCATTCCTTAAGACAGAAATTTGGATGAGTGAATGGGTCGGGTTGAATTTTGCGGACGATTTCTAATCCCAGATGCAAGCATCTAAGGTGGGGTCGGCTGTCTACAAGGGTGAACCTTAAGTGCAAAAAGGTGTCAGAAAAAGGTTTTGGATTTTTAGGAAAATGACGGGTTGCCTCCCGTTAAGCGCTGAGTTTTACGCCATCGGCTGGGCGCAATAAGCTCAAGGGGAATGGAGGATATAAGATGCTTCAGCCAAATCAGTAGAAGTCACATCAATGAACGGCTTGAGTCTCTGACCATTCACGATGAAAGGTTCGGAATTGTGGCTGAGCGGACTGATTTCGATAGCTCCATTTCCAAAAACCTGTCGGACTAAATACGGTCCGACCCACTTGGACCTCAGCTTTCCCGGGAAAAGTTTGAGTCGGGCATCAAAGAGTAGGACCTTTTGACCAGGATGAAAGATCTTTCTCGAGATGTGTTTGTCGTGGAAGGCTTTAACCCGCTCCTTGTAGATTCGCAAGCTCTCATACGCGTCTAAGCGTAATTCATCGATCTCGCTGATTTGAAGTTTTCTGTGGGTTCCAGCCTTTGAAAGATCTAGATTACAGTTCCGTACTGCCCAATAGGCTTTATGCTCTAGTTCGACGGGAAGGTGACACGCCTTTCCGTATACCAGTCTAAAGGGAGACATGCCTAATTGGGTTTTGTGGGCAGTCCTATAGGCCCACAATGCTTCCGGAAGTCGGGACGACCAGTCCTTCCTGTCAGGCCGAACAGTGACTTGCAGGATTTTCTTGATCTCCCGATTAGACAGCTCAGCTAGACCATTAGTTTGGGGGTGATAAGGAGTAGAGATTCGGTGAGACACCCCGTATTTGGTCATCAGTGACCTAAACTGAGCATTTGTGAAATGGGTCCCCCCATCAGAGATTATTGCACGAGGAATCCCGAATCTTGAGAAAATGTTTTGATGAATGAATTTGAGAACGACTTTGTGATCACAGGTTCGGGTCGGTATGGCTTCGATCCATTTGGACACGTAGTCCACAGCCAATAGAATGTATTCGAAACCATCCGAAACAGGAAAGGGGCCCATAAAATCAATCCCCCAGACATCGAAGATTTCGCATACGAGAATCGGCTGTAAAGGCATCATGTCGCGACGGTTCATGTTGCCCAAAGTCTGGCAACGACTGCATGCCTTACAGTTGCTGTATGCGTCCTTGAATAGTGTAGGCCAGTAGAAGCCACACTGGAGGACTTTGGATGCGGTTTTATGGCCTGAGAAATGGCCACCGCATGCCTGGTCATGGCAGAAGGATAGGATATTGCTGATTTCCTCTTGCGGGACACATCTCCGGATGATCTGATCAGCACCTATGCGGAAGAGGTACGGGTCTTCCCAAATGTAATACTTGGCATCGGAGCGTAACTTGTCCTTCTTGGCCTTCGGCCAATCGGACGGGATCTGATGAGATGCCAAGTAATTTACTACATTAGCAAACCATGGAAGGCTAGTACTGATAGTCAGCAGGTGCTCATCGGGAAAATGCTCAGTGATGGGTCCGGAAGGGTTAATGATCTCAGAAGGAAGACGGGACAGATGGTCGGCTACCACATTCTGCCTTCCTGCCTTGTCGCGAATCTCAAGATCGAATTCTTGCAACAGCAAGATCCATCGGATTAATCGAGGTTTCGCGTCCTTCTTTGCAAGGAGATGCCTCACAGCTGTGTGATCCGAGTAGATGATGACATGGGAACCCAGAAGATACGATCGGAATTTTTCAAGGGCAAATACTACGGCTAGCAGCTCTTTCTCCGTAACCGTATAGTTACGCTGAGCCTTGTCAAGTGTCTTGCTAGCGTAGTAGATGACCACGGGTTTCCCATCAGCTTTCTTCCCCAAAACCGCTCCTACAGCGAAGTCGGATGCATCGCACATGATCTTAAAGGGTTGAGACCAATCAGGGGACTGTAGGATCGGGGCTTGGGTGACTCGGTCACGCAGGATTTCAAATGCTTGAGTGCATTCCTTGGAAATTTCGAAAGGTACATCCTTGGAGAGAAGAGAAGTCAAGGGGCGCGCGATTTTCGAGAAATCTGGAATGAAACGGCGGTAAAAACCGACGTGCCCTAAAAAGGAACGGATGTCCCTGATCGAGCTAGGCATAGGAAGGTGAGAAATCAGATCAACCTTAGCTCGGTCCACTTGGATGCCTTTTTCCGAAATTGAGTGTCCCAGGACAATTCCCTCAGGCACCATGAAATGGCTCTTTTCCCAGGAAAGAACCAAATTCACATCGATGCACCGCCTGAGTATCTGGACCAAGTGTTGGAGGCAATCGTTGAATGATGCTCCGAAAACTGAAAATTCATCCATGAAGACTTCGAGATAATCACCTACCATATCTGATAATATGGCAAGCATGCATCGCTGAAAAGTAGCGGATGCATTGCAAAGACCGAAAGGCATCCTTCGGAAAGCGTATGTTCCGAAGGGGCAGGTGAATGTGGTCTTTTCTTGGTCCTCAGGATGGATTGCCACCTGGTTATAACCGGAGTACCCGTCAAGAAAGCAGAAGAACCTATTTCCCGCAAGTTTTTCGAGAATTTGATCAATGAAGGGTAGTGGGAAATGATCCTTCTTCGTGGAGGAATTGAGTCGGCGGTAATCTATACAGACTCTCCATGAGTTGGCTAATCGGGTAGGAATGACTTCTCCGGTCTCAGCCGTTATGGTGGTGAGTCCTGCCTTCTTGGGCACGACCTGAATTGGGCTCACCCAACGACTATCGGAGATCGGTTAGATGATTCCGGCATCTAACCACTTGATGATCTCCTTTTTCACGACCTCCTGCAGATTGGGGTTTAAGCGTCTCTGCATTTCACGAGAAGGTCGTGTGCCCTCTTCTGAATAGATATGATGAGTACAATAGGAGGGACTTATTCCAGTCAAATCATCGAGAGTCCACCCGATGGCTCTGCGATGTTGCTGGAGGACAACAATCAGACGGGATTCCTATTCAGGACTAAGGTTGGAATTGATAATCACAGGAAGGGTCTGATTAGAACCCAAAAAGATGTATTTCAAGTGAGCAGGAAGGGGTTTCAGTTCGAGGATGGGGTTATCAGCAGCAGCGGGTGGTTCAGTATAGATGTGAGGTTCAAGGGTGGGAGTTACTGGGTTGTTCATATCTGGATTTGACTCCTCAGTTTGCGGATCAAGATCTTTCTGCGGTTGATGAGGTCTAATTAGATCATTCTGGAAGTGTGTTTCATCAACCAAAGTCCTAATGTCACAAATCTGTTCGATGACACCGCAATTGATTCCTTGTTGGGCCTTAAATATATCGATTTTCAGTGTTTGATTCCCAAATTTGAGCTCTATTTGGCCCTCCTCACAGCTAATGTTGGCTCTAGCAGTAGCCAAAAAAGATCTCCCTAAAATGATTGGTGTATCCCTAGGGTTCTCAGGTGCGTCCATATCTAAGACTATGAAGTCCACTGGGAAATAGAAATCCCGCACTCTTACGATAACATCCTCGAGAATCCCTTTTGGTGACTTTATAGATCGATCTGCTAATTGTAATGTCACCTCGGTTGGTTTTAGCTCAGATTCTTCTAGATGGTCAAGTAAGGATGTGGGTATCAGGTTTATGGATGCACCTAAGTCTAGCAAAGCTCTATCAAATTGGGTAGCACCTATCTTGCAGGAGATCAGGGGAGTACCAGGATCTTTTGCCTTGGGTGGGAGTTTACTGAGGATTACAGAGCTGGCTTGCTCTGACAGAACAATTGGGCTCCCACCCTTGGTTCGCGGCTTACGCTGGGGTGTACACACATTCTTTAAAAATCGTGCGTAAGCTAGTACGTGGCAGATTGCATCCATCAAGGGGATGTTTATGTGGACCTGTTCAAAGAGCTTGACCAGGTCCTCCTCAGGTGCCACGGGCTTGGTGGCCTTCTTTCCCTTGGTCAAGGCCTCGGGAAACGGGATCTTGGTTGGTTCTTCTAGGATAGGTCCAGGTTGTGGATCCGGGACAGGGGTGGGGACGTCCTGGATTACTGTCCTAGGCTTATGGTTATCAGGCTTGGAGTGGTTCGGATAATGCGGGTCTTGGGTTTCCTTACCACTACGGGTTGTTACAGAATTTAATCCGGCCTGATTTTGGTTCGGGTTTGGTAAGAGGGGTGGCTGCTGCTGAAATCCCGCATAAGAAGTTGAAGCATCCATCTCATCTGGAGATGGAGTAGTAGGGGCCTGATAAATCCAATGTGCGTGGCCTAAATTTGGATTTATAACGCGCTTCTGGGTCGGCACGTTATTCGGGTTAGGAAGAGGTTGGGAAGGGAGTGTGCCTGGCTGGCGAGAATTTGCCAACTGGGCCAATTGAGTCCTAACCTCTGTAAGTTCATCCTTGTGTTGTTTTTGAATAGCCGCATTCGTTCTTTGAATGTCAGCCAGAGTCTGAAGGATTAGGGACATTTGATCCTGATTTGGCCCTGAAGGATAAGTAGGGTTGGGCCGAGGCTGAGGCGGCTGGTAATGACGAGAGGGCTGTGGGCGGGACTGAAAAGGTGGTCTTTGGATTTGGGAATTTCCCGCCCACTGAAAGTTAGGATGGTTTCACCATCCAGGGTTATAGGTGTTGGAGAATGGGTCGTTCTGGATAGCGTGGAGGTCCTCGCAGGTCTGAGGAACCTCCAGAGAGTCTGAGAAAGAGGGAATGGAATTCCCCTGGTAGGTGTAGAAGGAATCGGAAGGACCACCGGGCAAAGATTCGGATGATGGGTCCATCCTAGGAGAAGGTCGATGGAGAATGTTTTGCACAGTTTCCCTTGTGGAAGGAGGCTGTGCGAAAGGGTTATGCGCAGAGGTGGCTCGCTGCAAATGCTGAGTCAGCTCGTCCACCTTCTTTTCGATAATTGAGACCTTGTCCAATCGACTGGCCATTAATTCCAGGTCGACTGATGCGGACAAGCCCTGCGTCTCATGTGCTCCCCTAAGATTCGTCGATGCGCGGGTATTCGTCCTGTCGAATAATCCCATGGAGTCATTGTTGATGGAGTTCTCGCACATGTTTTCGAGAATCTCCCACACGGTGTCTTCATGTTGACCCATGATATTTCCTCCGCAGGTTGCATTGACGAAAAGACGGATGTCCTCACGGAGTCCCTGGTAAAAAGACTGGACTTGTTCCCATTTAGGAACTCCGTGATGGGGGCACTTTCTCATGAGATCCTGGAAACGATCCCATGCCTCATGGAGAGGTTCTCCTGATTGTTGAGTGAAGTGCGTAATCTGATGGCGCAAGGCGTTGGTCCGACCAACGGGAAAAAACTTCTTCAAAAACTCGGATTGAAGTTCTTCCCAAGTGTTGATCAGCCGGGTCTGAGTTTGATACCAATGGGCGGCCTTGTCCATAAGAGAAAAGGAGAACATCTTCATGAGAAGAATATCCCGATTTTGCGCCTCTGACCTAAAAGTTTGGGCCAGATGCTTTAGCTGTTTGATGTGCTGGAAGGGATCTTCGGAATTAAGCCCATGGAATTTAGGTATAGCATGAATCATGTTGGGCTTCAATTCGGAATCAGGTCCTCCAGTTGGGATTCTGACTCGAGGCTCAATAGCCACCGCAGCAGGATTGTAGTGGTCCCACATCATAGGACGCTGTGGTGGGTGCACGAAGTTTTGGAAGAGGTTATTGAGTCGCTGGAGCTGGTGCTCCAGATTGTTTTCTTCCTCAACTGGCTGAGCCATGATGGGGGAAGAAGAAGAACTTGGTTCTGAATCAGAAGAGAGAATAATGTGAGGGGGTTGCTGCACAAACACGGGCGTCGAGGCTTGGCCTTGACGAGAGTGAATTTCTAAAGGAGGTCTTAAGGGTGGTCTTAAGGACCTCCTACCGTACATGCACTGTTGGAAGAGATGAGTTTAGAAGGTGCTGGACCCAATCAAGACACCCAAAAATGTGTTGGGTGACTATAGAGGTGCGGGGCAGATGGACCCCTTGATCAGAAAGATCGTCCACCTGAGAATTACCTGGGCAGCCAGAGAGGGAGAGTCCCGCAAAGACCCCTACACGGTAGAGCGTCCCCATGGGTTACAGGGTTTCCCCCACCGGACCTCTCTTGTCACTGCGGTTCCAGGTAGACCAGAATGGGGATCTTGACCTCTTAAGTCTACCAATTTTTACTTTAAGATCAGGGTGCTTAAGGTTTCACTTGAACTTTTAGTTCTTTGAGTGCAAAGAGTGACCTAATTTAAGGTTGGTTGACCCAAGGGGGCAATTTTACCTCTTGTTTCCTTTGAGAGTTTTTGGGTCTTGTCTTTTAGGGTTCAAGTGTTTAGAGAGCCAATTGTTTTAGGTTTTCTTTGAATAGGTATTTTCAAACAAGGGCTTGGGCACACTTCATTTGGTTTTCTCAATTCTTGCTTAAAGAGTGTGTCTCTAAATCCCTAGTGTTGGATCCTAGGTTGGCTCTACTTGGTCTAGTTAGCTCTTTGTTGGGTAATTAGGGCTCAAGCAAGAATGTGTTAGCCCTTAAATACCCTTAATAGTGTGCAGTAATAATGGGTTGAAAACATGCAACTTTTTATGGTTACTAAGTATGGAAGACAGGTTAGCCCTATATTTCTTGTTCTTTTCTTTTCCTCCTCTTTAGAGTTTAGGGGTTAATAGCGAGAGGAAAAAGAAAAAAAAATTACCTGTCCTCGGAGTGGTTGTCGTGCGGTTGCTTGTCTTCTTGATTTCCTGTAGCTGCACAAAAGAGAGGAGATTATCAGAAACTAAAAGAAACAGGAATGTTTACCTCTAGAATAGCCGTTGCTCCCCGGCAACGGCGCCAACTGGCGAAACGGTGGCAGCAATTAGCTTTTCTTAAGTCGTTGTAGTACAGATAGTTATTGCCATCATTTGCTAATATTTGTTACTCGGAAAATACAGTTCTCCCGAGGTCGAACTCAGGGAGCAAGTCATATTCTAGAGGTACAAATTCTTATTACAAAAATAAAGAGAGAGAGAGAGAGGGAGAGAAATAAAAATTTGGCTTCTTCTTCTCTTCTTTCTTCCTCTTTGTTTTCTCTTCTCTTTGGCTTTTGGTTTCTTCTTCTTTGTTTATCTCCTTGTGGTCTTCTTCTTCTGCCTTCTGTTCTTTAGATCTTCTTTTTACTTCTTCGTTGCGGTCCTGCTCGTCTTTTCTTCTCCTTCTTCTTCGTCCTCAGAGCGTCGTCTGATTGTTCAATCAGACGACTTAAGTAACCCACTGCTACAGTGCAGCTCGGTGCTCCTCCTTCCTTCAGTCTTCGTCGCCCTTCTTCGTCTTCTCTTCTTCCATGGTTCTTCTTCTTTGTTCACCTATGCCTGCACACTTCAAAGTTTACATCAGTGGGCAAAACCTACTCTACCCTCCCCCCCGCGTCACTCTCTCTCAGAATTCGCTCTTAGGAAAGCTCTCCCAGAGCAATCGGGTAATCGGGTACGCGGGTCGCGCCCGGGTCCAAGCCCACCGGCGTGCGGTGGTGGGCGAGGAATGCAGGTCGGGCTTAGTCGGGTCGGGCCAGGTCCGCGAGGCGTGCGTGCGAACGAGGCCGGGTAGTCGGGCGGGTGAAGGGGACCTCACCCCGTGAACTGAGGCGAACAGCTTAAGGCACTTTTTGCCTTTAAGCGCCCGTTCGCCTCAGTGGCTTTCCGGGGTGGGACTAAATGTCCCACCCCAATTTGGATGCCTGCGCGGAGGAAGCAGCGGCAGTCGAGGCGAAGCGCGGGGACTTCGCGCGAGAGCTTCGACTCAACTGCAGCCTGCCACTTCGCAAAGACGCCTCGCACTGCCTGGGAGCGTGACCTGGGCGTGGCGCACCTGGGGCAGCAGGTGAAGAAGCTGCTTCGCTTCAACAATGGCGGCGGCGAGCACAGGTACCTGCCCACAGAGAAACGGCCTCTCGACCCAATCAGAAACACGGAGGACCTTCGTCGTGGCACGGCGAAGGTGGTCGAGGGGTGTGCAGGCGGCGGGGCAGAGCCTAAGGGCTACCCTAGGTCGGACTGTGGGTCGGGAAGTGGGTGTGTTCGGTGGATTTGCAGAGGTCGGGTGGCAGGAATTGGAAGGGCGGAAATGGATCAGGGTGAGGAGGCGGAGATTATGTGCAGGTCGGCGAGCCGTGTGGGGTGCTGGAGTGATGGGAGCGGGTCGCCGGAGTGTGGCCGGAGGTGGAGAAGGTGAGGGCGATTGGTCGGATCGGGGCAACAGTAAAGATGTAAAGTGAGGAAAAGGAAGAGGGGAGGAAGAGGAGTTCTACCTACTTAGCAGGACGAGGAGGGGCCGGAACAGGCGACAGTCGTATCGACTGTCGCCGGAGAAGAAGCTGCCCAGAGGAAGGAGCGACGGCGAGGAGAGGGCTGGAGAGGCGCGCGCTGGGTGCGGCGCGGCGTGGGAAGAGCAGGGGAAGGCAGCTCTGCTGCTGGTAGTGCGGCAGAACGACGAGGAGGAGGAGGGAAAAACCGCCGGAGCTGGAGGGTTTCCTGTCGGAGTGGGAAGAGAGTGAAAAGAGGATGTTTCTCCGTCAGGACCGAGCTGCTGAGAACGGCGGAGCGACGGGGGTATTTATAGGGGCGGAATCAGAGAGGAGGGCGGAGGGAGACGACGTGTCTCTCCCTCCGCCGGAGGACGCCGGAGATGGAGACCCATACCGTCCATGCGCTCGCACGGCCGGTATGGTGGGTTGCAGCGACCAGGGGGTGTTCCTGCGACGGCTGACGACGCAGGGCACCCCCGGTTGTCTTGCCAGACCCTCCCCCTTACCCTGCGCGGCGCCATGATCCGCGCAAGGTCGCCGGAGCATGGTGCTGGTCAGGTTTTGGCAGGAGGGACCTGGATGCAAAGAACGAAGGAGAGTTAGGGGTAGAAATGTGAGGGTTCAAAAGTTGAGGGCCAAAAAGTAAATAAATGAGGACCAAAGTGTAAAGTTGGTCAAGAAGGTTTCCTCTTAGGCTCAAGTTTTTATACATGATTAATTGGGACCTAAGGATTATGATGGTGAATTTTATTTCCAGATTAAACCTTGCTTGACCGGTCAATTTACGCAAAAACCCAAATTAAGTTGTTAATTTGGGCATGGTTCTCAATGTAGGTCAAAATGGGTTCCTAAGGCAAAATTGAAGGTTATAAACTCTAGAGATTATTTTTCTATGAATTTTAGAGGGTTTATTATATTTTTACTTTGCCTCGAACCTCGCGAATTGAAGTGGGTTTGTTTTAAGGTTACAGATTATTATTTAGTTCCTTGGAATTGCTGTAGCCTTTATTGAATCATCTCATCCCACTTTTATTCTTATTAGGTTTCTTTGACCTATGTTTGGACCCTGAGTTACCCTGTTTTTAGATAGGATTGGTGAAATTGCATTTTTACCCCTTAGTTTCTGTTCTCTTTGCAAACTCAGAATCTCTCTGAGTTAAGCCTTTCCTTGAGTTATGTAGGAGCTTTTATCCTTTGTATTAGGTCAAAATGAGCTAGTTATGGCTCATGATGAGGTTCTCATCAATTACTATATACTTATACATACATATATATATACCTCCATATAGTTATATATACATACACACACATATATATATACATATACACTTATATATATACATATACATCTACATATATATATACCTATATATTTATAACCATATATATATATATATATATATATATATATATATATATATATATATATATATATATATATATATATTTACATATATACATATATATATTTTAACATTATTTACCATACACCGTATCGCGGGAATATCTGCACCAATTGCTGATATTCCCCGATACACGCGTACAAAAAGCGTGGTTACATACATCTGTTAGTTCAACCACTCGTATATAATATTTTGATGAGTTTACAAAATAAAGAAAATGAAATAAAAAATAAAGCGTAGCATATTATTTTCTCTCTGTAATAACATATTTGCAGGATTTCAAAAAGCTTTCCAAGATGGGAGATTCAAAGCATGAAGACGAGTAGCATAAGTATTAGGTCTTAGGCTTTTTCATGTAAACTTTCAAAGGTTGTAATTTTCATTTTATTTGAGTCTAGAAATATTGTAAAGAGCCCCCGAACAAAACCTATAAATAGCTAATTTAGGCTCTCTACACTTAGGATAAATAAGAAACAAAAACCCAACACTTATACTTTTATCAGACGTCCAGGACAATGGTCAGACATCTAATTTTCCACTTTAAGACGTCTGACAAGTGTATCAGACGTCTAATTTCAAAGATTTCTGCCTTTGTTTGTCTCCTCATAAACATCAGTCGAAGGACTTCACTTTCAGACGTTGATAACCTTGAACAGACGTCTGATTGTTTACCCAAACGTCCTCATACTAACCGTTAGACTTCGTCTATGCCAAAAACAATTTCCAGACGTCTTGACACACTTCCAAACGTCTGCCTTTGAACTGTTGGCCATGATTTTCTGTGCGTATCTCTTTACGGCCACATAATCTTTTGGCAGAAGAAGTAGGGAACAGTATTTAGGTTTCCAGACGTCTGGTAATGTTATCAGACGTCCATAATGACGTCTGATCCTCTAAACCTAGAACCCTGTTTGGATCTGATGACAACAGGAATGAATCCACCATTCATTAGACGTCCAATGAAATAATCAGACGTCTTATGAGATAATATCGGACGTCCTTCTTTTGATCCAATAGAGTCAGTTGAGGATGTCCTGCAATATTAGACGACCATAGGTAAAATCAGATGTCTTGTAAGACGTCTGATAATATAATTAGACGTCTGATGTTGCTGTCAGACTCATCATTGCCCTGATTTCGTGTGGATTTCGTCCTAAACTCTTGGGATTTGTCTCCAACGGCTAGAAGAGCTCTCCCAAGTGTTCTTGAAGGTTCCAAACTTGCCTATAAATAGACTACAACTCCTCTTAGGCAAGACACACACTCTTGAGATACAATTCCATTAGAAAAATCTCTTGCTCACTACTTTAAGCTCCATTTTGCCCTTGTGCTGTGCTAATACTCTAATCAAAGGGCAAATCCATACTCCCGGCTCACTCCGTTCTGCAAGTCATCAGGGAGTTCTTTTCATGCTTAGTAGATAAGAAAGCAACTAAATTATTGGGGTGCTCTATAGGGGTTATTTTACTTCTTAATTTCTGTACTTTGGGTATCCGACCTGTCGGGTTCCCGTCTCTTCATTTTGAAGGGAGAAACCTCTGTTTAGGGATCGGAGGTGGGATTTGTAATTGAGGTACATTACCCTCATTTAAGTAGTGTGGTTAGTGGATTGATCACCTTGTGATCGAAAATCCTAAGTCAAGAGATTGGCTTAGGTGGTGGTTTTCACCCATCTTGGGTTTCCACCTAAAAATAATTGAGTACATTGTGTGATTGAATCTTTTTTATTACAATATTCTATAATTTCACTATTCACCCCCCCTCTAGTGCAATTTCATTTGGCATCAGAGCCAGGTTTTCTGCCTACAGGAGTAACATCCGCGAAAGATCACATGGAGGGGAAGGCCATTTCCACAAGCAGATTGGAGGGGCAATCCACCACTCGACCACCACTCCTCGAAGGAACTAACTACACTTACTGGAAGCTGAGAATGAAGATGTGGCTTCAAGCGAACGATTTCTCCATTTGGGATAAATGCGAATCCGCATACGTCATTCCCGAGAAACCAGAAACTGGTTACACAGTGGAGCAAATCCATCACCTTGGACTAAATGCCAAGGCAATGAACTCACTCTACTGCGCTCTCAGCTCGGAGGAATTCAACCGCATCAGCCAATGCGAAACCGCCCACGAGATCTGGAGAACCTTGGAGGTAACTCACGAAGGTACATCTAAAGTTAAATCCTCAAAGATAAACTTGTTATCGCAGGAATTCGAAGCTTTCTCTATGAAGGAGAATGAAAAACTTGGGGACATGTACACCCGATTCACGTTAATCGTGAATAACCTCAAGTCTTTAGGAAAGACATTTATAAAGGGGGAGCTTCAAGGGAAGCTCCTTCGCTCCCTTGGACCCGAGTGGGAGCAAAAGGTAATGGCAATAGAAGAAGCCAACCAAGTAGAGGATCTAGACATGGAAAATCTACTTGGGAATCTCATGGCTTACGAATCAAAAATGGAGCAAAAGAAGAAATCAATCTCATCGGAGACAAAGAAGAAGACCTTAGCCTTCAAAGCTACTTCAGATGATGAGGTAAGTACCGATGACGAAGAATTTGTTTTATTAGCTAAAAAGTTTAAAAAGTTTCTCAGAAATAGAAGAGAGATCAAGGGAAGGAAAAGAGAGGAAGAACCTCTAAATTGCTATAATTGCAAAAAGAGAGGTCACATAAGGAAAGATTGTCCCTTACTCAAAAGGGATGAGGAGAAGAAACCCAAGAAGCCTTCCGACTACAAGAAGATCTCCAAGTCGAAAGGATTGAAGAAGAAGGCGTTTTAGGCAACTTGGGATGACTCCACCTCCGAAGAAGAAGAGGAGGAGGAAACAAATGAAGAAACGGCATGCTTGGGACTAATGGCAACAAATGATGGTTCCGAGTCTGAATCTGAGGAACCTGAGGTAAACCCCTACACTTTAGATGAATTACAAGATGCCTTTGATTCATTATATGTAGATCTTAAGAAAACAAAAACCCAAAGCAAGGCTTTAAAAGAAGAAAACTTAGAAAATAAGAGATTAATCAATGATCTTGAAGAAAAGAATCTAATTCTTACAAAAGAAATCACTGCTTTAAATATGCAAATAAGAAATCTAATGATTGAGAAAGAGTCATTAACAAATGATTTGTATACAGCAATGAGTGAACAAAAATTTTTAGATAGAGAAAAATTACTCAACAAAATCCATGTGCTTAAAAAATCAAACTCCTTTAAAAAGGATGAAAATGGCTTACTTAGAGTAGAAATTAGGGCATTAGAAGATAAACTAGATATAATGAAAATAGAGATAAATCATCTCAAAGAAAAGTCAAACCAACTTCTTGAGGACCTAGCCAAATTTACAAAGGGGAAAGATAACTTGGACAAACTCTTTGCCCATCAAAAACCTTCCTCAAGTAAGTTTGGATTAGGCTTTTATGAACATAGTCAAAGTGAGCCGAAAAATGATCCTCCTCTAAAGGAGACCACTAACAAATACGGATCCACTTTACAATGGATACCAAAAAGACAACTCTCACTTTATTTTGTAGGGATGAAAGGACATCATAATGTCAAAAATTGGATATACAAAATGAAGGATGGACGACTCAAATTAGAAAGGCCTATAGAAACACCAAGTCACCATCGAAGATCTTTTCTAGGAGGAAGAAGGTCTACAAGGAGGAAGACAAGGAGACCACCGCCACCAAGGAGGCGGATGGGTGATGGACTCCGGATGCTCCAAACATATGACGGGAGACAAGCGCCTATTTTTGGACCTCCAACCTACGGATGGAGGAACAGTTACATTTGGCAACAACCACAAGGGCCATATTATTGGCCTTGGTAAAATAGGTAACCCTCTCTCTCCTATCTCAAATGTTTCTCTAGTTAAAGGACTAAAACATAATCTTTTAAGTGTAAGTCAAATATGTGATAAGGGCTTTAAAGTAGTATTTACGTCTAAAATGTTTGAAATTATGCATGCATTAACCAATGAAACCCTTCTTAAGGGAACTAGATTTAAAGACATTTATGTCGTAGAATTTGATAAAAATGGCACTTATGAATGTCTTATAGCAAAAGATGAGTTAAGTATATGGCATAAAAGACTAGGACATGTTCATATGAAGCAGGTTCAAAAATTAGCTAAACATGAACTAGTCCGATGTCTTCCTAAAGGAAAATTTTTAAATGAGCCTATTTGTGATTCATGTAAATTAGGAAAGATTATAAAATCTAGTTTTAAAAGCAAAGAAGTTATATCTACATCAAGACCTTTAGAACTACTTCACCTAGATCTGTTTGGACCAACAAAATATGAGAGCCTCAGTGGATGCAAATATTGCCTTGTAATTGTAGATGATTTTTCGAGGTTTTCATGGGTTTCCTTCTTGAGATCCAAAGAAGGAGTGTTTTCCGTCTTTTCTATTTTTTGTAGGAAAGTTCAAACTGAAAAAGGCTACCAAATCACTCGTATCCATAGTGATCATGGGGGCGAGTTTGAAAATTCCTTGTTTGATGATTTTTGTCAAGAGCATGGTATTGCTCATGAGTTTTCTTTTCCTCGAACACCTCAACAAAATAGGGTGGTTGAGAGAAAGAACCGTACTCTTCAAGAGTGTGCTCGAACATTGCTCATAGACTCGGGGTTACCGAAGTACTTTTGGGCTGAGGCGGTTAACACGGCTTGTTACGTGTTAAATCGCACCTTAATTCGATCTGGATTGCGAAAAACTTGTTTTGAACTATACTATGGGAAAATACCCAAAATTAGTAATTTTAAAGTTTTTGGATGTCGATGTTTTGTCTTGAATACCCACTCTAATTTAGATAAATTTGATGCCAAAGGTGAAGAAGCCATCTTTATTAGTTATTCCTCACATAGTAAGGCATATCGGGTTTTTAACAAGACCACATTAATAGTGGAGGAAACCCTCCATGTTTCCTTCGATGAATCTCCTCATTCGTCCATTGACCGAGTCAATATGGATGATGAAGATGATTCTACTATGATGTGTCTAACATTCCAAACTCCAATATCCATAATCTTCCAAAAGATTGGATATATCAAAGGGATCATCCCGAAAGTCAAGTCATTGGAAGTGTTTCTGATGGCGTTAAAACCCGATCTCGTTTTAGTTGTTCCTTTGGTCTCTCCGCCTTTGTATCTCAAGTTGAACCCAAGAGTGTCGAGGAAGCGTGCTCCGAAGAAACTTGGATGATGGCCATGCAGGAGGAACTCAACCAATTCCAAAGGAATGAAGTTTGGGATCTAGTACCTAAGCCTGAAGGGCAAACGGTAATAGGTACCAAATGGATATTCCGGAACAAGTTGAATGAATCTGGTATGGTTATTCGAAACAAGGCTCGGTTGGTAGCACAAGGGTACAACCAAGAAGAAGGACTAATTTTGATGAGACCTATGCTCCCGTAGCTCGACTCGAATCAATTCGCATGCTTCTTGCTTATGCCGCCTTTCTTAGCTTTAAACTCTTTCAAATGGACGTTAAGAGCACATTTCTTAACGGATTCATTAAGGAGGAAGTTTTTGTAAAACAACCTCCTAGTTTTGAGTCTCATGATAAGCCTCATTTTGTCTACAAATTAAACAAGGCACTATATGGTCTAAAGCAAGCTCCTAGAGCTTGGTATGAAAGGTTCAAAGACTACTTGTTAAATGCAAAATTCTCTATAGGGGAAGCTGATTCCACATTATTCATTAAAAGAAAAGGAAAAGACATTTTATTAGTTCAAATATATGTAGATGATATTATATTTGGTGCTACTAATGAATCTATGTGTAGAAAGTTTTCAGAAATTATGCAGGATGAATTCGAAATGAGTTTGATGGGTGAGCTCAAGTTTTTCTTAGGCTTGCAAATCACTCAGCTCAAAATTGGAACCTTTGTGTGTCAATCAAAATACACAAAGGAGATGCTGAAGAGATTTGATATGAACAAAAGTAAAAGGAAGAACACTCCTATGAGTGTCACAACTTCCCTAGACTTGGACGAATCAGGTACGCCCATAGATCAAAAGCTCTATCGTAGCATGATTGGATCTTTACTGTATTTTACTTCCAGTAGACCTGATATTTTGTTTAGTACCTGCTTATGCGCTAGGTTTCAATCAAACCCTAAACAATCACACCTAAATGCTGTAAAATAAATATTTAGATATTTAGTTGACACATCTGATTATGGCTTATTCTACCCTAGGAGTCCACAATTCAACTTAGTTATATATAGCAATGCGGACTACGTAGGTAGCCGCACCGATAGGAAGAGTACTAGTGGGACGTGCCAATTCTTGGGCGAATCACTAGTCTCTTAGTTCTCAAAGAAACAATCTAGTGTAGCTCTATCAACTACAGAAGCTGAATACATAGCCGCCGCACTAGCATGTTCCCAAGTGCTTTGGATGAAAAATACTTTGAAGGATTTTAACTTGATATTTAATAAGATAAAAATATCATGTGACAATACTAGTGCTATCAACCTCTCGAAAAACCCCGTACATCACTCTCACACAAAACATATTGATGTTTGACATCACTTCTTGAGAGATAATGTACTTAAGGGAGAAATCGAAGTTGAATTTATTTGTACTGAACTGCAATTAGCTGATATTTTCACTAAACCTTTGAATTATGATCGCTTTAATTATATACGTAGGAAACTAGGCATATGTAAGCTAAGTGATATTTGAAGAATTTAGTGATTTAATGGAACCTCCTTTGTCATGAGAATGATAGAACCTTAATTCACTAAGTTAGAAGCCTTCATTCTCAGTTCAAACATCCAAATGCACATTCTGTCTAATATCAGACGTCTGATTTAATCATCAAACATCTTATACATTAAAATTCATCGTCTAAACATCTGGGACAGACGACGATTTTATCTAACAAAACAGTCATATCAGACGTCTTGAATCCATCACAAACGTTTGTTTCGTCGTCCAGATGTGTTGACAGATGTCTATCTAGGAGACAAAACATGTACTACCTGTCGGATGTCTGAATATGTGGTTAGACGTCGCATTGGTCGTTTGACAGGAAAATCGGACGACCCTATAACTTCAGGCGAAAATCCAGGAAGGTCTGTCTGCAGAAATCGGACATCTAATATTAGATTTAGACGTCTTCTGTGTCGTCTGAGGCAGAAATCAGACGACAACCTGGAGAATAAATCATTTTCCAGGGGAGGATGCCTGCAGAAATCAGACGTCTAATTATATAATTAGTCGTCTGATTTGTCGTCTGATGAATAAAACAGACGTCGCCATGAAAAGGGCCAAAATCCCTCAGGCAAATCCCGACGTCTGACATCATCCCAAGACGTCTGATCGGGGAAGAATCTGCACATCGCGACTGTTCTCTGGACGGTTTGAAATGCAAATCTCCCCAACTTCAGGGGGAGACTTGCTCCGTGACCTTGGGATATAAGATCCCCTTCGCAAAGGTCCCACTCTCCGCTCCAAAATCCCTACCGCTCTCCCTCACACCCGACGGCCCGCAACAGCAGTTGGCGAAGTTCTGCTCACCGCCAGATCACCGTCGCGCCTCCTCGACGACTGACAGAACTGCTGCTCCTCTGCGCGCGTCCTCCCTGCCTCTCGACCGCGCATTTGGAGGCTTCCCTCCTCCCGTGGGTATACCCTCTCAACTCCTAGGGCGTCTCCATGCCTTTTTTACCCATGACCTTGCAGCATCTAGTACCTTCTTGATTCACTTGACCTACTTGCACATTTCATATCATTATTAGCCTTAGAACCCTAACCCTCGGTCAAGAAAACCCTGTTAGCCCTAGCTGTATCTTCCATGGCAAGGGTATTACCTCATGAGGTTCAAGCCGACATTTTAGTGGCTTGAATCCAAAGGTATATTGCCACAACTACATGGCAGGTTGTATTGCCTCAAGGCATACTGCCACACATTTTTTTTCAATGATGATAGCATTGTTTGAATCTATGTTTTGGGTGAATGTTGTTTGGTTGAATGTTCTTGTATGAATGTTTCTTTTTTGCAGGTATTCTATCCTCAAAACACCACCCATTTTTTTTCAAAAACCTAACCGCCCATTCCACCAAATATGCTTCCCCGTAGGAAGCAAGTTGAGGGATCTTCCACTTCCTCTTCCACTTATTTGGCAGATGAATTGCAGGGCGACATCACTAGCCAGCGATTTCGTCGTTTCGCGAATGCCAAAGTTAAATGCCCTCGTTTTATTGTTTGGAATGATTTTGCCCATTTGAACCTTCGGGAACACTTCCAAACTCTCCATCTCTTTCAATATTTTGACCGTCAATTCCACTCCGGCATTGGAACTCTTGGTGTGTTCCCTGATCTTTGCAGTCTCTTTTATGCCAACATCGTTGAGGACTACAGCAACGATGAACCTGAACTCCATACCCGCCTATTTGGTCGCGAAATACACATCACATCCGAAACTATTTCCGACCTTCTAGCCATCCCCAATGAGGGAAATGATTTCAATGACATTCTGAGGCAATACAACCCAGAAATCATCAATCAAGAGTTAGTTCTTCCTAAAAAATATGTTGAAAACCTTGGCACCCTACAGTGCAAAAATCTCAAACCCCTTCCACGTCTACTCTCTCGCATTTTTGGGTGGGACCTCCTAAACAAATCGGGAGGTTTTGATTACATCTCTCGCCAACATAAGGCGCTCCTTTTTGCGGCCATTCGTCATATTCCTTTCAATTATTGCCGCCTCATTGTTCGCGTCATGAATGAAGACCATGGGGCATCACTTCCGTTTAGGTCTATTCTATCCAAAATCTTTTCAACCCAGCGGATTTCCATAACTGACCAAGCAGTTGATAAGAAAATTGAGCCTTACAACCGGGCCACAGCCGCCAAGATGCATATACTTAGGGAGCATCTTGAGCCTGCCGACGAGCCCATGGAAGAAGAGCCCCTTCCACCCTTTCCAGACTTCCATGAACCACGACCCCTTCAAATAGCAGCTCCCCGCTCGAGCTTTGATGAAGCATGGGATCCACCCATAGATTCCCTCTCCTCCGGCATCTCCCTCCTGCTGCGTCGAACCGGCGAGATGTACACCTACATGGGAAGCATGCGCCGCGACATCAACGAACTTAGATCAGATGTTCAAAATTTGCAAATGGGACAAGGACTCGCTCGTCGCCGCCGCTGCCAAGATCAAGAAGAATAGTTTAGTGCTTCTATTTTTCTGCCTTTTATTCCAAGTTTGTATTAAGGGGCCTTGACCCCGTACTTAATATTTTTGAGAACAAATAGCTGGTCCATGCTTAAATATTTCTATTCCTAATCAATTTTCCTTAATGCCTTGTCATCTTTTAAACATGCAATTTTATTCATGCACTCTACTTTGTAGATATCACTCTTGTAGTTTGGATTTCAACTCCCTTTAACAACCCTTCATGATGTTATTCAAAAAGGGGGAGAAGAATGTAGGTAAGAACTTAAGGAATAATATAAAAACTTCTTAAATAGATAAAGACTACCAAGTACAACCTTTAGGGGGAGGAAATAGGAACCTACAGCTATATTTTGAAAATCATCAAAAAGGGGGAGATTGTTAGTTCAACCACTCGTATATAATATTTTGATGATTTTACAAAATAAAGAAAATGAAATAAAAAATAAAGCGTAGCATATTATTTTCTCTCTGTAATAACATATTTGCAAGATTTCAAAAAGCTTTCCAAGACGGGAGATTAAAAGCGCGAAGACGAGTAGCATAAGTATTAGGTCTTAGGCTTTTTCATGTAAACTTTCAAAGGTTGTCATTTTCATTTTATTTGAGTCTAGAACTATTGTAAAGAGCCCTGAACAAAACCTATAAATAGCTAATTTAGGCTCTCTACACTTAGGATAAATAAGAAACAAAAACCCAACACTTATACTTTTATCAGACATCCAGGACAATCGTCAGACGTCTAATTTTCCACTTTAAGACGTCTGACAAGTGTATCAAACGTCTAATTTCAAAGATTTCTGCCTTTGTTTGTCTCCTCATAAACATCAGTCGAAGGACTTCACTTTCAAACGTCGATAACCTTGAACAGACGTCTGATTGTTTACCCAGACGTCCTCATACTAACCGTTAGACTTCGTCTATGCCAAAAACAATTTCCAGACGTCTTGACACACTTCCAGACGTCTGCCTTTGAACCATTGGCCATGATTTTCTGTGCGTATCTCTTTACGGCCACATAATCTTTTGGCAGAAGAAGTAGGGAACAGTATTTAGGTTTCCAGACGTCTGGTAATGTTATCAGACGTCCATAATGACGTCTGATCCTCTAAACCTAGAACCCTGTTTGGATCTGATGACAACAGGAATGAATCCACCATTCATTAGACGTCCAATGAAATAATCAGACGTCTTATGAGATAATATCAGACGTCCTTCTTTTGATCCAATAGAGTCAGTTGAGGGTGTCCTGCAATATTAGACGACCAGAGGTAAAATCAGACGTCTTGTAAGACGTCTGATAATATAATTAGACGTCTGATGTTGCTGTCAGACTCATCATTACCCTGATTTCGTGTGGATTTCGTCCTAAACTCTTGAGATTTGTCTCCAACGGCTAGAAGAGCTCTCCCAAGTGTTCTTGAAGGTTCCAAACTTGCCTATAAATAGACTACAACTCCTCTTAGGCAAGACACATCCTCTTGAAATACAATTCCATTAGAAAAATCTCTTGCTCACTACTTTAAGCTCCATTTTGCCCTTGTGCTGTGCTAATACTCTGATCAAAGGGCAAAACCATACTCCCGGCTCACTCCGTTCTGCAAGTCATCAGGGGGTTCTTTTCATGCTTAGTAGGTAAGAAAGCAACTAAATTATTAGGGTGCTCTATAGGTGTTATTTTACTTCTTTATTTCTGTACTTTGGGTATCCGGCCTATCGGGTTCCCGTCTCTTCATTTTGAAGGGAGAAACCTCCGTTTAGGGATCGGAGGTGGGATTTGTAATTGAGGTACACTACCCTCGTTTAAGTAGTGTGGTTAGTGGATTGACCACCTTGTGATCGAAAATCCTAAGTCAAGAGATTGCTTAGGTGGTGGTTTTCACCCATCTTGGGTTTCCACTTAAAAATAATTGAGTACATTGTGTGATTGAATCTTTTTTATTACAATATTCTATAATTTCACTATTCAACCCCCCTCTAGTGCAATTTCAACATCTTCCACCATCCATCCCATACTCCACGCGGCACCTAGTCCTGTTGGTTGCGTCTCTCTAGACGATGACCGATTCAACACCGTGCTACACTCCATCTCCGCCGCCACCGGCACCCCTTTATATACATAATATATACATATATATATATACTGTATTTACTTTATTTCTATTTCGCTTTCCTGTTAGAAAAAAAGACAAAAAAATATATAAAAGAGAAAAGATAATCTTTGACTTGCAAGTACCCCATCTTGCGAATAGCAAGACTTGTTTTGGAACTCTATTTTGGCTCAAAGCCAAGAACTCAATTTTGAGGGTGTGCCTCAAGGACAAAGATTACCAGAAAAAAATCTAAATAAGAAAAAATACTAAAAACACAATAAACGAACAGAAGAGACCCGTTGTAGGAAAGGCGTAGAAACTTAACTTGTAACCCACTTCCCTGAGTTCGACCCTAGGCCTAAAAGTGACAAGATAAAATCAAGTAGGCCAAGTTAAAAAAATTTGTAAAGAGATGGTTAGGCCTGATTTAGGTTAACCACTATACACACTTCAATGATAAAATCATCATATTAACAACCTATTCAGGTCCGAGACCAAACCGTAGGGCTTAAGGTAGAAGAAAGAAGAGGAAGAGAAGGCCAGAGCAGCTAAGGGCCAAGGAAGAAGAAAGGCAAAAGAAGAGGAAAGGTAGAAGATAGAGAAAGCTAAAGGGAAAGAGAAGAATCACAGAAAGAAGAAGAAGAAAAGGAAGTCAGAGAAAGAAGAAAAGAAGGACAAGGCAAAGGAAGAAGAAGAGAATAGCTGAGACGGAGAAGAAGAGAAAGAAGACAAAGAAGGATCAGACACTTTAAGTTGTCTGATTCCTTCATCAAACGACATATTCTAGTTTACATTGCATATTCATACATTGAATTATTTGGTGATATTGTAGGAGTATTTGGTGATCTAAATCACCATTTTACTCCCATAATTTTGCACACTGCTACTGCTATTATTGCAATTTCTTTCAAGTTTAAATTATGATCTTGATTTCTAATTACCAATTTGCTCCCAGTGTTCGACCTCGGAACTTTTTCGAGTAATAAAATTATATTTGTTTGAACGTTATTTCGGCTAAACTACAATGCAACACTTTTTAAAGCTAGACTTAGCGTGATTAACACATCCAATTTGATATTAATCAAGTTTTTACGCGTCTTATAATTAGGGTTTTTAAGATCATTATAACGCACAAAAATTGATTCGCTTTTAAAATTTGTAAACCTAAAGAGTGGAGTATCTAAGGTCATCTGAGGCAATTTCTGTAAAAATCAACATCTTGCCTGAATACGGAAATCACCTTTCTTTTTGTACTTTTTGAATATATAATTTTTTTTGTTTTGAATAACAAGGCTATGCGAATTGGTAGAGGGAAATGACTAATTCTATTTTAGCAACTAGGTGACAAGAATGACCTCTTCCCAAGCTCACCCTAGGCAAGTGAAGGCCTAGGATAATTGGGAAGAGGGTGTGAAAGTGCTAAAACAAAATTAAAGTAAAGAAGAAGATGCACCAAATTGAACAGGGCAACTTGATATTAAACGGATTTTTATTTTACAACTTTAGAGGAAACCTTCTACTACAAAAGGTAAAACTAAAAAAGCGGATAAAACAAAAATCCTGGATGATGATGGTGAAGAGGTTGATGCTCCTGCTCCAACTGCGATTGCTCCCACAATTAAAAAGGGCTCCTCCTCCTTCTTCTTGAACCAACAGATAGTCTCCTTTTGGCAAGCCCTAGAGGGGGGCATGCCTACTTGACTCCTCCAAGGTGGAAGCTTCCACCTTAATTGCTCCTCTAAGGGTGGGCGTGCACCACCTTTGCTCTCCTCTAGTGCTTGGCCATCCTCCTTGAATGGCAAAGTCCTCCTTGGCGTGGCACAAGAAGAAGAGTGAAGAGGAAGAAGGCACCAAGGAGGCAAGGGAGAGCCTCCTTAATCTTCTTCCTTCCTTCTTCTCCTTGGTCGTGGGCTATGGGTGGATTAGGTAGAAAATAAACCAAGGGAGGATGAGGATTTAGTGGTGGTTAGCGTGACCTTTGGATGCATGACTAAGATTGGATGATGAGGGTAGTTAGGTGATCCGAGGGGGAAGGTATGTTGGCTCCAAATGAAGGGTTGGGTGGGGGGTAGTTATGGTGGTGTTGGTGGCTTTTGGTGGTGAAAAGACACCACAAATTGGAGCCAACTTAGTTGTCTTCTAGAAGGTTATTTCAAGTTAGGAAGGGTTAGGATGGGTTTAGGTGTTGGATGGATGGTTAGGATGAAGGGAATGTTGGCGCCAAAAACTAAGGTGTTTAGAGGTGGTTTTTGGTGCCATTTTCATGGTGTCTTTTGGTGATGGTGTGGGTTGAAGAGGTGTGTCTTGTTGGCTCCAAGTTGAGGTGGAGTAGGGTAGCTTAGGTGGAAGCTTAGGTGGGCTTACTTGGTGGAGCTAGTTAGGTGGGAATTAGGGTTAGGTTGTTGGTGCCAAGGAGGTAACTAGCTAAGATAATCTAGCTTAGCTAGTAGGGAGTAGGGTTGGAGGTATCTAGAGCTAGGTTTTGAGGAGAGGAGCTGAGAAGGTGATATTTGGAGCTGCATAGGAGCTGGTGGCTGCTGAAGAAGATGGCAAGGAGCTACTTTACCTGGCTTAGCTTGCTGGTTCTTTGCTAGCTGCTAAGCCAAGCTAAAGCAAGTTGGCTTCTGCTAAGGTATGCGGAGGTAAGATGGGTTTGATCTTCCCAGGGAGGACCGAGCTAGCAAGAGTAGCTAAGGTAGCTTAGCTCAACTAAGTTGAGCTAAGTGGAGTCCCCGGGAGCAGGACTTGAGCTAGCCTGAGCTAGGTGAAGTCATTTGCAACTAGCTTGAGTTAAGTAGAGCTAGAGGTAGCTAAACCTGAGTTGAGGTGGACTCCAGTCAACTTAGCTAAGCTAGCTAGAGCTCCCAGTGAACTAATGGGAGTTGAGATGAGCTAGACTCAACTAAGTTGAGCTAGATTTGTGCTGACTTGAGCTAGGGCGAGTTAAGATGAGCTATCTTGAGCTACCTTTCAGCTGAAACGAGCTGAATGGAGCTAAGATGAGCCAACCCTAGTTCAAGTGAGTTGATATCCAGCTATGATGAGCTGGATTACGCTGAGGCCCAGCTGATTTGAGCTTCTCCTTCACCAGTTGCCCTTCTAAGTGCTAGGGTTCTGGGGATCTCATTATCTTGTTTAACCTTAACACTCAAACAAACATATCAAAAAGACAATAAAATGTAAAATGCATGCCTAACCTAATTTATGCATAATGCAGCCCAAAAACCCATTCGCGAAGTTAAAATCCTAAGAGCTAAATCTGTTTTAAAGCATAAGAATGATGATAAACTAGCGTTTATCAGGTATCAAAGCACCAGCCCTAGATCGTGGCTCTAGGTATCTGTTGAACGTACGGGTTGCTACGTTAACGTGTTTGGTTTTGAAAAACTTGTCGTCGTAGTATGAAAGTGAAGAACTCGTGTTCAACAAATAAAATTTATGCCAAAATGGAAATTCCGAGTCGAACACAGGGAGGCAGACGTTTGATTTAAAAACAATGCGTTTGTTTTTATTTGTCACGAAATAATTCAGTTGATTAGAACTATCTAACTATTTACAATAAATACAAAAGAGAGAGAGAATAAGAGAGAGAAAGAATATTACAAACAAAAACCAAAATGAGATGTAGAATAAACATAGAATTTCATCATCAGAATGATTGTTCATTACACTAGAAAGCGAAAAAATGATTACACTAGAAAGCAATAAATCTACTCTAGAAAGTAGTAAATCTATTATAGAAAGCAGTAAAAAGAATGGGAAGAGAAATATCCTCCTCGACGGTCTCTTGGAGGACGAGCCAGATGGGACGACACCTGGATGAAGGAGAACGGAGCAGGATGAAGGAGGATGAAGCGGGAAGAACGGGAACGAGGCAGCACGTCGTCGTCGTCGCGGGACCCGCTTCTGAAAGGAGGACGAAAAATTGACTTTATCTCACGAGAAGCATCCCAGGTGTGGGACAAGCTTCTCTTGAGCTTTGGAGAGGGAGAGAAGAGAAGGGATGAGAATTTCGTGTGGAGGGGGTCTCCTTTTATAGTTGCAAGGAGTGGGGCCAATTTGGTCATTACAACTCCTAAAACATTAATTTAGGACCTTTAGTGACGGATAAAACCGTTGCTAAAGGTATAAACGTGGACATAGCGGGCGGCGCACACGCACCCGCTCGCTTGCCCGCGTGCGCAACGCATGCGCACGTCCAGCCGATCTCAACCGTTCGATGGCGAGATCGGACGGCTTAGATCGCGCTACGCCCGCCTCCTCAATGTGCGCTCACCCGCGTACGATGCCGCGTCTTCGCCGCGCGTGCAATAGCGCGTGGGCGCTATCGGGCGCGCGCGACCGTTCGATCGCGATCCGACGCTCGCCCGCGCCCGCTCACCCGCTCGCTGCAAATCGATCCCACACTAGCACCTCGCGATAAGGCACTGAACCACTGCGCTACGCCGTCCAAATAGTCGCGCGGAGGAAATCAAGCATGCGCATCCACACCCCTTGGATCAAGATCCAACGGCCCAGATTGCGCACTGGATCTTCTTTGGAGAGGCAGCGGCGGTCTTGAGGGTCTGTTGGACGGCTGAGATGGCTCCACGTGGCGCCATCTTGGCCATCCATCTTCTGGATGATGTAGATGGTGCCACGGTTGTCGGATTGAGTCGATTTTCGCGTCGTTAAGCTGCGATCGTCGATCAGAATCCATCCGTGCAGTTGGATTTGTCATTTGAAGTGCGGATTCACACCATCTTAGCCCTTGATCTTCTAGGGTTCCCCGATCTCTATATGATGCTACAGATGCCTGATTAGGGCGATCTTAGAGTCGTTGAACTCCAATAGTCGCCCTGATCACATCTGTACAGTTGGATCTTCGATCCGAGGCCCTGATAAAAAGTTTCCGCTGTCCAAGAACATAAAAGGAGACAATTAACCTCCATTTTATTCAAACTACTCTAAATGCAAAATGATGCATGTTATGCAATATTTATAGCATGCAATGCAATCCTATGCTTAAGAACATGCACAAATAGACATCTTAAGTAGTGTAAACATGTTTACATCATACCTCCATGCCTATCTTTTGCTAGTCCCTAGCAAAAATTATATGCTATTTATAAAAGAATCAGGTTGGATTATTTGGGCATGAGTTATTTTCAATCATTAAGAAACTGTATACTTAGGATCTAAACTTTCAAAGACACAATAGTGCCCGAGTATCTGCCAAAATGCAGACCGCCTCAAGCCCTCGCCTTATTCAAAGAAAAATTTCTTTTGCTCTTTTTCCTCTTTCCTATTTTTTTTGGATTTTCAAGTTTTAGGGTTTAAGAGTGGCTTTCTACGGCCATTCAACTCACCCAAGATTTGATGAGAACCCTAAGTTCTAAGCATCTTATTGTGAAAGTGATAGACTCGTTGACCGGCAATTAAAACAGACTTTGGATTTCTATGCCTCTAGGTGACCTAAAAAAAATTCTGCCTAAAGGTGTATCTTTACAACCGGTAGCTTTCTCCCTACTTTTATTTTTTGTACGGGGTCAACACAAGGGTGAATCCAGTGTATATCTCCCAAGTTTATTCTACTTCTCCGCTTCTTCCTAAGTGTTTTGGGAATTTTCAGTGCATTTATCAAGCTGGGTTCTGGACAACCGATCGATGAACTGTTACCACCGACAACTTGCCAGCCATACTCGTGCGGCGAAGTGTGGCTTATTTCTTTTTTTTCTTTTCTCCTTTTCTTTTTGATTTTTTTTTAAAGTAGGTGGCTTCCCTGGTCTAAGATTTACCTAAAGGCAGCAAAAAGAGAAAGGTCCAGTGACTGGGCCCTGGACAACCTACCTATGGGCTGTTACCCACGATAACTTGCCAGCCATATCACCCTAAAAGGTTCATTAGCTACCCAATTTCCTTTAGAATCGTGAACAATAAGTCAGTGACAGGATAGTGTGTAGATGCATAAGACTCAAAATTCCCTCAAATCAGAGGGCGAGTTGATAAGTCATGTACTTATCACCCAAACTTATTTACTCCAATTAAAATAGAATTTAGGTTGGCGAGGACTCGAAAAACAAATCCACATTTAGTGGATACACAGGCTGATTAAGTCCAAAGACCTGAAGGGTCTTTGTGTTCAGATCATAATATAGTATTTCATAAGATTGAAAATTTTCTTAAACCAATGTTCTCTTTCCTAATTCCATTTTTTTTTAATAAAAGAAAATAAAACAAATCTACGGAGCTGACGAATAAATTCAGAGATGAATATCCACCCCCCCATGCCTATCTAATGCAATGTCCTCATTGTATTAAAAAGACATAAAATAGAGTGGAATAGCGTAGAAAGCACCTGAATTGCGTGAATGTTAGGTCCGCTCCGAGATGAAAACTAAAAAGAACTGTATATGCGCTGAATTTAGTGCCTTCAGCTAGGCACACTATACAAAGAAGAGAAATAACGAATTCACAGGTGCAGGTCAGAATCAGAATAAACATAAGAAACTTCTGACCTGTCAGAAAATGTCCACAGTGGACCAGATTGTAGTGCAGACTCATACCCCATAATCGAGAATATCTTAGGTTCTGGATAAAAGTTACCCAAAACCAAAAATCATTATGCAAGCGGGGTCGAGCCTGCGATTTATGAGGATGCAACCCAAGACCAAAAAGTCGGGTTACAGAGAATTCAAGCTCAAAAGGATAATCATTGAATGTGTGCTTGGGTTTGACATCCTCAAAATAAATGTCGTAAAGGTCCTGGTTTGATGGTTTCATCTTAATAGGCACCCTTCGACTCAGTCTTGTACTTCCTCTAGAACTTACTTCCCAAATCAAAATTTCCCGGCTCCTATCATCCTCATTCAGCATGTCAAATTTCAGGACCTCTTGTATATTATTAATCACCCCATCTGAAATCTCCAAGTCCAAATGATGTGGCTGAATCAAAATTGACTTGGGTCTAATTATCTCAGAAATAGAATCATCGATAAGCTCAACGGGGTGTAACTGACAATCAGGGCATTGAATTGAATCCTCCAGAAAATGCGATTCTGGATCCGTAATGTGTGCCCTAATAAGATCAGTTTCCTCAGTTCTGGGGCTATCAAATGATCTTTCAGATTCCTCAGGCCCAATCGTCTTACAAAAATCGTATTCTATAAATTCGCGTGAGACTTCGCAACTTGAATCTTCACCATCAGAATCAAGGAAATCAACATCCGTATTAATGTATGTCCCAAAATCATCTGTCACTTTTTGGTCCATGGAGACATACGTTTCCTCGTACCCCGACCCAGGGATCTCAGGTGAAGAAATCAGATCATCCTTAATTGGTTGCTCTAATTCAATCTGGTCAGCCTCGTAACACGTGTCCCCCCCAACAGGTGCCTGAACGGGTTCTGACATTGGCTTTCCTAAAGAGGGTTCATCATGGGAATCATCCCATGATTGAATCAAAGCAACCACAAATCTCATCCTCAATTTTGCTAATTTCCCAAGTAGAAACTCACCCGGGTTCTTATCCTTAACATCCTGAAGCCAATCCAACAAAGACTTGTTCAAATCATCAATCATTTCAATCAGGGGCTCCAATCTCTCAATGCAAGGTATTGGCTGAACTTCTAAAGATTGTATGATATTCCTCAAGTTAGCCAGAACCTTATCTTGAACCTAGTTACCCTGAACCAAATGAGTTGGTTCAGGGTTGGGCGGGTTTGGGGTCAAAGCAGGGGAATTAACGAATTGAGGTTCGTTATACCCTTCCTGATAATAGGTCAGTTCAGATTGTTCAAAAGGTGATGATGACCTAAAGGCAGTGTAATCAGAGGATGGCTAAGGATCAGTGTACCCTTCTTGATTGTAGATCGTATTAGGTTGTTCATGAAAGGTTGACGATCTATAATCGATGTGGCTTTGAGAATGATAGAAATCACAATCAAAGTGTTCAGGGTTAGACCCTAAACACGGAGGTTCGGAATTGTATCCCCAAATTGAGTTATCCCAACTAACTGATGGTTGATTACAGTACGAGTCGGGATAATTGTCATGTTGAGGATAATTCAAAACAGGAGGGAAAGAGCGGGAATGCGTGTAATAGGTGGAAGGATTCATGATAAGCGGGAGAAAGAAAGGTGCCCTGCAATACAAACAATCAAACCTGTCCTTAAGTAAGCTAGCCTAAAGACCTACAGACTCCCAAAATCCGTCTTGAGATAGAAAAACGATTTGATCTACTTCTCTCTGTTCAATCCAACCAGTTAGAAGGAGGGATTGGGGAGAAGGTTCTTCCATCGGCTTGCGCCTCCAATTCCTAGTGTACCCCCCAGCCACGATCGTCTGATTCTACTCCCCTAGCTAGACATCAGATTGAATAGTAGAAACAGACTAATCGAAAATAATCTCGTTCTAGGCTCTGAAGAGCGAGTCGAATCCTTAAGGACAACGTCTACTCCGTTTTATTTAGGACTAGGTTTGAATGTGCTTTGGAATGTGATGGGCCCTTTATATGGGTTGTGCCATTAATGATTGATTGATTTGTGTGTGCGTGCACAACTAGTGGTTTTTAAGTAAGATTATTTTTGATGCGGTGAAATTTAGGATTCAAATCTTGCTTAGTAGCTTTTAGGATTCAACTTTAGGTGTTTTCAAACAAGTTTTGTTGGCACACCAGGTTTTTGAAAGCACAGGTGAAGATATTTTCCTTTAAAACTTAAAAGAATGTGGAGTGCCTGGTAAATTCCTAATAGTTGAACCTAAGTGGCAGCTACTTAATGAGTTGTTTTTAATTGAAGTGGTGCGGCCCAATCAACACAAATAATTGGCCTATTGCACCACTTAATTAGACACACAAATGATTACCTAATCTGATTTCTACTCAATTATGTGTTTGGATGTGTGTACCGGCTCCAAAGATCGATTTACCGGTTGAGTTTGAAAATCAAATGAGGTTGTCTACCTCTATGAGATTTTTTTTATTTTTATTTTTAATGTGGAGGTTGGGGCGAGTGTGGGTGTCAAACAACAAACAATCTAACCTTAGAGTTTATAAGAACACCTAGGTTGATTGATGTGTGTGTTATTATGTGGTGAAATGAAATCTAATGGGTGGGAAGTGGGGGATAACTTACAAAACCTTCCACAGCACTTTACTTCAATCTACTGCTTTTGCCTGTCTCAAAAGAGTACCTGCAATCACAATAACAAAGGAGAGAAGTAAGGTTAATGATTTGTAAGTTAGAAAACACGAAGAAAAAAAAATCAAAGAGCGTCGCCTCCTCGGCAACGGTGCCAAAATGTTGAACATACGGGTTGTTACGCTAACGTGTTTGGTTTTGAAAAACCTGTCGTCGTAGTATGAAAGCGAATAACTCGTGTTCAACAAATAAAATTTATACCGAAATGGAAATTCTAGATCGAACACAGGGAGGCAGATGTTTGATTTAAAAATAACGCGTTTGTTCTTATTTGTCACGAAATAATTCAATTGATTATAACTATCTAACTATTTACAATAAATAGAAAAGAGAGAGAGAGAATAAGAGAGAGAAAGAATATTACAAACAAAAACCAAAATGAGATGTAGAATAAACATAGAATTTCATCATCAGAATGATTGTTCATTACACTAGAAAGTGGAAAAATGATTACACTAGAAAGTAGTAAATCTACTCTAGAAAGCAGTAAATCCATTATAGAAAGCAGTAAAAAGAATGGGGAGAGAAATATCCTCCTCGACGGTCGCTTGGAGGATGAGCCGGACGGGACGACGCCTGGATAAAGGAGAACGGAGCAGGATGAAGGAGGATGAAGCGGGAGAACGGGAACGAGGCAGCACGTCGTTGTCGTCGCGGGATCCGCTTCCGAAAGGGGGACGAAAAATTGACTTTATCTCACAAGAAGCATCCCGGGTGTGGGACAAGCTTCTCTTGAGCTTTGGAGAGGGAGAGAAGAGAAGGAAGGGATGAGAATTTCGTGTGGAGGGGGTCTCCTTTTATAGTTGCAAGGAGTGGGGGCAATTTGGTCATTACAACTTTTTAAACATTAATTCAAGACCTTTAGTGACGGATAAAACCGTTGCTAAAGGTCTAAACGTGGGCATAGTGGGCGGCGCGCGCACCTACTCACTTGCCAGCGTGCGCAATGCACGCGCACGTCCAGCCGATCTCAATCGTCCGATCGCGAGATCGAACGGCTTAGATCGCGCTACACCCGCCTCCTCAACGCGCGCCCGCCCGCGTGCGATGCTGCGTCTTCGCTGCGCGTGCCCTAGCGCGTGGGCGCTATCGAGCGCGCGCGACCGTTCAATTGCGATCCGACGCTCGCCCGCGCCCGCTCGCTGCGAATCGATCCCGCGCCAGCACCTCGCGATAAGGCGCTGAACCACTGCACTACGCCGTCCAAATAGTCGCCCAGATGAAATCAAGTGCGTGCATCCACAGCCCTTGGATCAAGATCCAATGGCCCAGATTGCACGCTGGATCTTCTTTGGAGAGGCAGCGGCGGTCTTGAGGGTCGGTTGGATGGCTGAGATGGAGCCACGTGGTGCCATCTTGGCCATCCATCTTCTAGATGATGTAGATGGTGCCACGGTTGTCGGATTGAGTCGATTTTCGCGTCGTGAGGCTGCGATCGTCGATCTGAATCCATCCATGCAGTCGGATTTGTCATTTCAAGTGCAGATTCACACCATCTTAGCCCTTGATCTTCTAGGGTTCCCCGATCTCCATACGATGCTACAGATGCCTGATTAGGGCGATCTTGGAGTCGTTGAACTCCAATAGTCGCCCTGATCACGTCTGTACGGTTGGATCTTCGATCCGAGGCCCTGATAAAAAGTTTGCGCTGTCCAAGAACATAAAGGAGACAATTAACCTCCATTTTATTCAAACTACTCTAAATGCAAGATGATGCATGTTATGCAATATTTATAGCATGCAATGCAATCCTATGCTTAAGAACATGCATAAATAGACATCTTAAGTAGTGTAAACATGTTTACATCAGTATCCCACCCCTCAAGGCCTCCTAAACCCTACCACTAAATCTTGATCTCCTCTCTTCCTCTTCCTCGGCAGCGACAGTGGCCTCCAGCGACCCTCCAGCCGCATACAGTAACCCCAGCAGTCCCTAGTAACACTCCGGAGGCACGCTTCAGCTCTCCCTGTGGCGCTGCGGCGGCGCGGGGGTCGTTGAACCATCGCAGCGGTGCTCCGGTGAGGGTCGTTTGACCTAGTACTGGCACAACGACTAGCTACAATAGTTGGCGGTGGAGCTGCGACTTCAAGGACTATTGATAGCGCTCTGCAGAAGATGGTAGCAGCAACGACAACCTCCAAACTGACAGCGGCAACCTTCTGTGGTGCCACAGTGGCAGTCTGCGGCGGCGATCGGTGGCACATGAGGTTTCTCATCCCTATGCAATGATCGTAAGGGGCATCTTGCCCTAATCTAGGGATTGCAATCCTTGTTGTTGTTGCGAGAGGGAGGCTAGGCCTCTTTGGGGCCATCTTGGGTGTCTTTCCTTTCACCCAAGTGAGGCCAACATCTGTCCAAGGAAGCCTCTTGTCAACTATGCAGATCTGAATCTGTTGGTTTTTAGATTATTTGATGGTTTCTTGGTCTTAAACGCTTGATCGAAGCTTCCGAATTGTGAAGATGGCTTCGATCAGTTTGAGGGGTCTTCGGGCTCTATTTCGGACACCATGGTACTCAAGAACCCATTCTTTGGTCTTGTTGTTAAGTTGGTGAGACCAATTACTTGCAGTGGTCCCAGACCTTTCTTATGACCGTCAGGGGTCATAAAAAGAGCCATATACTTACAGATCTGGAGCCTGAGAACAAGACTGGCACAAATGCCAACTGGGGTAGTGATAATGCCATGGTTTGTGCATGGTTGATGCAGACAGTTATTCCCGAATAGGCAATGAGATCATGTATTATACTGCAACAAAGGAGATGTGGGAGTCTTTGCGTGATACCTATTCACACGCCAAGAACTTCGCACGAGTTTTCCAGGTCTATTACGCCTTTTCTATCTGCATCACGAGGGGCGCACGCTGTCACAGTATTACTCTCTCATGAAGGGAATGCTGGAGAGGCACTACTTGTTACGAACGCGCGTTTCAGACGTCTTTTAAGACGTCTGGGAAGTGACCCAGACGTCTGACAAGACGTCTAGAACCACTTCCAGACGTCTGGAAATCGGTTATTTTTGGCAAAACGATTTCGTCTGCGCGCCTGAGCGCGCAGACCTGCGAGCGCATCTCTCTCTCTCTCTTTTTCCCTCTCTCCTGCAGCTCCAGGCTGCGCCCTCAGTCCTCTCTCTCTCCCCCTCGCGCGGCCTTAAAAGGCCACGCCCTCTCCCTCACTCCCGTCATCTCCGTTCCCTTCCTCTTCTCCTTCCAGCCGGTGCGCGAGAGCGAGCACGAGTGAGGCGGCGACAGCGACAGCCGCGGTGAGCGTGGGAGGAGGTGCTGCATGTAGGAAGAAGCACTCGGCCGTGAGGGCGAGCTCGCCGGGGCTGCTAGGGTCGGCCGGCGGGGGGGCGCAGCGGGCGCGGAGCGACGTTGGAGGACTGCTGCGGCTCGAGCAGCTGGCGGACGAGGCGCAGCGCGGCCGGGCGTCGCGAGCGGAGGGCGAGTCGCGCCCTGGTTCTGGAAACTTTTCCAAAATCAGACGTCTGGGATTCTAGCCAGACGACGGGAAAGACGTCTGGAAGACTGTCCAGACATCTGAAAGGTGAGTTATTCCGTCTTCTTCGTTTTCTTCGATTGACTGTACTAAGAGAGAGAGGAAATGGGTACGCGCAGGGTCTGAGATTCGCATCCAACGCGAATCAGACGTCTGGCTGCAGTGCCAGACGACTGGAGCGACTTACAGACGTCCTGGGTGACCATCGGACGTCTGGGAACTAGGCCAGACGCCCCCGCAGGCTTCTGGATGTCTGAGAGACCACGCAGAGCAAGGTAACCCCTGATCCACTTTTTAAGACATCTGGAATAAGTTCCAGACGTCTGATTTTGCACTGTTTCGTCATTTTCGACCCATTTAGGGCCCGTTCAAGTTCCATTTTCCGCGTTTCGAGTTACGTTCTTTTCGGAATTAAATCCTCTACCTGTCTACAGTAGCTGTATACTGTTTTGAGAAATTATTTGTGTTTGATCCTTATGATAGGACCCCGTTCCGTTGCAGTCTCGGGGGTTGCGGAGGCACGCGGGATTCCCGACCACGCCCCCAGTTCGCCTGTTGTAACCGGTAGAGTGGCTTTAAGTATAATCTGTTAAATTATGAAACCATAAATAGAACCTAGGACATTGCATGAATCCTAGGAATGAGAAATAGATTGAATGGTAGATCCTAGGGTGTTGCATGAATCCTAGGGCTGGAAAACTAGATTGTATGATAGATCCTAGGATATGGCATGAATCCTAGGACGGGAAAACTAGTGGAATGTATGAATACTGAAGTCCTGGAAAATGTGAAAAGGAAACAATAGCTGCCTGTGAATTGAATTAACAGCTGCCTGTTATGAATAAATGAACATGATTAAGAATATGGGATGTATGAACGTGAAACTGGAAAGGTGAAACTGAAATGCGCTGAGTTAAAGAGCTGGAACCCTACGGGAAATTAGGAGTAGAACTCCTGGAAAGTGAATGGAATAGAATTGGGGAAGTGAGCTGGCCCTTGAGTACGGAGTACCAAGGAGAGCGACTGTCCCCCTGTTTAGTGCAGAGCGGAGCCAGCCGCCCCAGGGACCCGGGGTTAGGACTGGCCACTCTGTACCGACTTGCTGGCCCTCGTGTACGTAGTACCGAGGAGAGCTACTAGTGTAGGGAGGTACTAGCTACCCCACAGGCCCCGAGGTTCTGCTAGCCTCCTACACCGACTTGTTAGGCCCACTGGGGCAAACCAGGGTAGTCAGGCGAGGGTGCGCGGACTGTGGAGGGGCAAGGCCCCTGTTTGGTTACTGTGGAGGGGTTGGACCCCTGTTACTGAGAGGGCTCTGCCCTGTACTGGTTCCATGCTGTGCTTTGGGCGCACCCGTTAACGGAAACGACTGACCGCGTGCCAGTGCGGGTTAGCTACCCGTGCGTTTACCACGCGTGCCGTAGTCACCGTTACGTCTGTCAGTGACCTTGGGGTGGTTGACTGAGAGTAGGATCACCACGGGGGACTCTCCCGGCCAGGAGAGCACCACGTGCTACTTCTACTGTTCGGAAAAGACTACAATCAAGATCGTTCCCACGAGGAACATTCGAGATCAAGTGAAGGATCTGAGAAATAGATAAATTGTGAAACAATAGAAAGACGTAAATAAAGGAAGAAAGAAAATTAAAACAGCTACTGTACACTTTACTGTTTCTTTAGTTTAGCTGCCACTCTACTCAGCGTTTTGCTGACGTGTTACACTCGTTACCTTTCAGGACCAGGTGTTGAGCAGCCAGGGTCAGCGGCTGCAGAGGACGCTGGGCCGAGTAGGGTCCAGTAGGGTTACCACTGTTCTCTTGTACCTCTTTTTGGTTCCACTGTAGTGAGTAGTTCTTGTTTCCGCTGTACTTTTCTTTACCTGCAGTTCATATTATGTTATGAATGTTGTTCTACTGTTGTGGTGGTATATACTGTAGTGGTTTCTTTCCTTACTGCCGTATTTTCTTACTGTTAGTTATATTCATGCTGAATGTGGTTTATTTTACTGCTCTTTTGGTTACTTCCTCGGTGGACAACCAGGTCTTGGGGTTAGTCGAGTCGGTCCGGTTCTCGTGTCTCGTAGGGACTCGGGAATTGGGTCGTTACACTACTCCTACCTGCCCGAGTGTGCCTGTAAGTCCTGGAGGAGTTTCAGGAGATAGTTGGTTGTCTCCCTTTTCCTGGCTAGCCTTGGACCTGAATATGCTGTAGCCAGAGATCATATCCTCACTGCTTCTGAGCTTCCTACCTTGGAGGAAGCATATAGTAGACTCATCAGAGTTGCAGTGCACACTCCTGCTCCTAACTCTACTGCTCAGTCGTCTACACTAGCTGCGATTTCTGGACATGGTAGGGGTACCACTTATCTTTCACGTGGTCATGGACATGGACGTCCTTCTGGTACATGAACTACGACCTTGTGTACTTACTGTGGCAGACTTGGTTACTCTGAGGCTACATGCTGGCAAAAGCATGGTAGACCATTTGTGGCCAACCAGGCAGCTGAGATCTCAGATGCAGCTCTTTCTACTTCCGATATCAGCTCATTGAGTACTGAGATTGAAACTTTGCGGCAACAGATTGCTCACTTGACTCGAGCTTCTTCCTCTGAGACTCCTAACACTGCAGCTATGGCTACCTCTTCAGAGACATTGGTGACTAGTATGTCATCCCTTTTGTCTTCTGGTGAGTGGTTGATTGGTTCTGGTGCATCCAAGCACCTATGTGACGACAGAGGCTCTTTCTCTCAGTTAGCACCTGTTACACCTAGCAGAATAATGCAGGTGGCTGATGGGAGACACTTGCTACTTGTTGGAAAGGGAGATATGTCTTTATCTCCTACTTTGAGACTAGTAGATGTTTATTATGTGCTTGATTTTTCTTTGAGTTTATTGTCTGTTAGTAGTATCACTAGAGATCTGAACTACCGAGCTATTTTTGATGCGTCCTCTTGTGTCTTGCAAGACAAATTCACTGGGAAGACAATCGGTGGAAGGCGTGGGAAACACGGGGTGTACCATCTAAGCCGTAATGCTTTTACTGCCTTAGCTACTCAAGGCCTTGCTTCTGCTGGATCTCCTCTCCAGTGGCACCACTGCCTTGGCCATCTACCCATTCATCTCCTCAGACGTGTTCTACCACACATCCTCTCCGCTACTACTCTCACTTGTGATGCTTGTTAACTTGGCATGCACCATAGGGCTAGTTTTTCTCGTTCTTCCTCTGTTTCACCTATTACTGCATTTGATCTGATTCATATGGACATGAGGGGTCCTAGTCGTACTCCTGATCTACTTAGGAACAAATATTATCTTGTTTTAGTTGATGACTTTTCTCGTATTTCTTGGATGTTTCTCTTCAAAAATAAGTCCGATGAGGATAAATTATTGAGAACTTTGTCAAGGAAATAAAAATCAGCATTCGTATTTGGTGAAGTGCTTTCATTCTGATAATGCCTTAGAGTTTTGTACTATGCATTTGCACAGCTTCTTTTCTAATTGTGGCATTATCCATGAGATAACATGTCCTCATTCCTCTCAACAGAATGGTGTTTCTGAGAGAAAATATCATCATATTCTTGATGTTGCCCGCACTTTATTGATTCATCATTCGATCCCATCTCTCTACTGGGGTGACGTTGTTTTGACTGCATGTTTTCTAATTAATCGGATGGCCTAATGTTGCGTTACATGAATGGATTCCTCTTCATGTCATATATCCTGATCACCCCCTATTTCACGTCACCCCTCAAACTTTTGGTTATGTTGCCTTTGTCCATTTGTTGGGACCAAGTTGGGATAAACTTGCATCGAGAGCAGTTAAGTGCATCTTTCTAGGGTATACCCGGACACAAATGTGGTATCGCTGTTTTGATCCACTTACTTATCGGCACTATATTTCAGTGGATGTTACCTTTCATGAGATTGTACCTTTCTTTTCTATGACGACTGCTAAGATGCCTCCTAAGGGTGATGTGGCACCTATGCCATATAC
This sequence comes from Thalassia testudinum, assembly GCA_037157565.1. Classification (NCBI taxonomy): domain Eukaryota; kingdom Viridiplantae; phylum Streptophyta; class Magnoliopsida; order Alismatales; family Hydrocharitaceae; genus Thalassia; species Thalassia testudinum. The sequence continues at coordinate 21,282,366 of JAZHRO010000014.1, forward strand.
TCCAATTTGCTTTAGGAGCTTTCCTGAGATTCTTGTCTCAAAGGAAATATGCTTTAGATATCCTACAGGAGGTTGGTATGCTTAAGGCCAAGGAGGCCAATATTCCTATGAATCCCAAGATGCTACGCTATGATGAAGATGCACAAATGGTGGACAGTAGATAATACAAACAGCTTGTGGGCAAGCTGTTGTATCTCACTATCACGAGGCCAGATATCTCCTTTGCAGTTGGGAGATTGAGCAAGTTTATGGCCAAGCCAACACGTCGGCATTGGGATGTAGCATTGATGGTACTTAGATATGTCAAGAAGGCTCCTGGGAAGGGTCTTTTCTTCTCTAAGAGGTCTTCTATGACATTGGTTGGTTACTTTGATGCAGACTATGTTGGATGTCATGTGGATCGCAAATCCACTACTGGGTTCTACACCTTCTTAGCAAGGAATTTGATCACATGGAGGAGCAAGAAATAGGACACAGTTGCGAGATCCAGTGCCGAGTCTGAGTATAGAGCTATGGCTCAGACAACTGCTAAGATGATGTGGATCAGATCCTTGCTTATTGACCTACAAGTGTAGTTTTCTAGCTCCACAGAGATGCGATCTAATAATAGAGTAACCACCTTCATTGCCAACAACCCAGCATTTCACGAGAAAATGAAGCATGTTGAGGATGATTGTCACTATACAAAGGACACTATTCAGAAGGGGTTGTTATATACCACTTCGGTTGCATCTGAGGAGCAGAGTGAAGATATTTTCACCAAGCCCTTGGTCAGATAGTCATTTGATTCTTGTATATCTAAGTTGAGCATGATAGATATCTACGCTCTAACTTGAGTGGGAATGTTAGTATATATAATTTTTTATTTTCTCTTATTGTAAGGGTTATGGGCGTTCTATCCTTTAGGGATATTTATATACTTTTAACTCAACGACCTTTCTCTATATAAAAAAGGCCTAGGGCTTTAATGAGATTAACTTTTTTCATCCGATTGTTCTAAATGCTAATCTCCATGCAATAAATCTTCAATCAGCTCCTTTTGGAAATTCAAGGACAACATCTTATCTTTATAGATTTCTTGGTTCTTGCATATGACATATAATTGTATTTCGAGATTACCAACATCCATAGTACAAAGATCAATATATAAAAGCCCTATAACTATCTAATCTTATGTTCAAAATTAAAAATTCCCTCGAATTCATGTTCAAATAGACAATAGTTCTAGTTCTTATTCATTCTTTAAACTATATCATCGTCCCTTTAAACTCATAATTTAAATCTGAAAAATGTAACAACTCTCTCAATCTTCATATAACTCAAGAAATTCAGAGCTCCTAATACCCAATGAAACAAAGCAACAACATGCCAATCTTAATCCTTCAAACTCATCATCAACTTTCATTTCTTCATATTTAAATATGAAAATAATATTAAAAGTGCTATCATCTTCCTGATAAAAAAACCATCTCTAAAATAAAATAGAATATAAGCAAGGCGCTTAATTTGAAGAATGTGCTTTAGTTTGTGTATGCTGTGGTAAAAGTCTTGGAGACCACAACTATAAGAAAAATCAATAGTAGAGAATTTCCCAACTACTAATGCCTTCATTGTTCAGGTTCCTTGTTTGGGATGAATTCATAAACCAAGGTGCATCTTCTGACATGAGGATTCTTTTGTCCCTTCCTTTGGAATGTAGGCGAGTGCTTCCAAAGTTATGCCAAATGCTAAAGGAAGCTACAAATTTAACAGGTTCTCAAATTCTAGACTTTGTTTGTCTTGAAATGGATCATGGCAGTGGAAGAAAATTCTTAAGCAACGTAATTAGGGATTAATTATCCTTAATTACTATGCTTGAGATTTTTTTTTGTTATTACCTGTGCCAAAATCGTCACTTCAAGAGATGAATTGGAGTGGGTGAATTTTTGAACTAAAGTCATTTTTACTAAAGACGAGTTTAGCACAAACTACCATCGTCAACTCGTTCTTTCTAAAGACAGTTTCTGCAAGCTTTTTAAACCCAAAACCCTTCTCTCTCCCCCCGAACCCACGACCCCCACCCCTCACCTCCTGCGCAAGCCTTCCTCCTCCGCACTCCTCTGCTGCACCTACTGCAGTGCCTTAGAAACCTTAGACATGATAGATGATCTTAAAAACCTAGACAACAGGGCTTTAGAAATGCTTTAATCACTATTAGTTTGATCATGCTCCATTTTACCCAATTGCAACTGAGGTTGCATTTAATTGGAGCTACTGAAATAAACATCCAGCTATGAATTTGAAACAAAAACATCCAGCTGTGAATCTGAAAAAAAAACAATAGCTGTGAATCTAAAATCTAAAATCTTAACCCACCCTATGTCTGTACCTATGGTTGCTTCTCTCGGCAATTGAAAGATGAGGCCCTACAGGATGCATATGGCACACGAATATATCCTGATAGCTTATTAGGTATCTGCCAAGGATAACACTATTATTAGAAAAAAATTGTGAGCACTACCTCATCACAAATGAAAAGTCATGAAGCTTCATGGGCTGGATGCTTGCTATTTCCCAAGTAAAGCCTGGAATAGTTCTTCTTTAAGATCACTTGGGAATGATCTTTCCTTTAAGCATTTTAGCAAATGTGACAGAAATTGTCATATTAAAAACTTAATGAGGTGATCAGTATAAGATTAACCCACCCTTAATTAAAAACTTAACAAGTGCTCTATCCACTGAAATAAAAAATTTAAACCCTAAACCTGAAATCCGAAAGTTTAAAATCCGACTGTGAATCTGAAAAGTAAAAAAAAAAAAAGCATACCCCAAGATGCACTGTTAATTCTTTTGTCTTGTAAAGGGCTTATGAGCAAAGGGATCCAAAGGGATGCTTTGTTAACTGGGTGAAAGTTTTTGTAAAAGATGGCATGATAATTTATATTCAAAAGATAAAAAGCATGACGCTAGAAAACCATTCTGAATAACAAAATTAAAATTTTTGTTGATGTTTTCGTTCAAAGGAGGAAAAGATGAAAATAAGAAAATAAAGAAATTAAGTGGAACTTCAAGAAACTCATCAAGAAATTAAGTGGATGCAAAATAAATAGTGCTTGTAGTGAAAATCCAAAAAAAGGATCCTAATAAAATATCCATGAAAATGAGAAAGGATATAATCAACTTGAGTAAATAAAGCAATTCTATTACAAACTCATAATCTTTTTTACAACTTGATAACATTGGAAACATCATGAGTGGAACATCAAGAAACTTTAAAAATGATGTAGTCATGGGAATCATCTCTAAGACAGAAAAACTCTCCTAAACTGGGGTGAAAAGCCCACCAGCCTATCTGGCTGCCACCTACAAATCCATTAATCACAAGAGCATATTAAGAAATATGACCCCCTAGTAAATAGGACTTCTAATCTTTACCCACTTAAAAATTAGATGCCTTTTTTACCCATGAACCACTTCTGATCTTTCATGAAAAATATTTAATTTTTTCTAGAACAACCCAAACTTCTGGGACTACATTCTTCCCATCACTGTATATAACAGCATCTCTTGGTGCTCACAAAGCAACATGAAGCGTCGATCTATTGTCAGTGGTATTTATCTAATAGACAACCATAGGAAAGCACCAAATCACTAAAGTGAACATGTTAAATGTCGACACATAAAGAACCTCAATAGGGAATTTGACTTTTTGATAACAATGAAAGATAGCATCCACTTTCTAGTTTTTATCATACTTTTTGATAGTCAACCATAGTCAATCTCAACTCGAGAAAAGTTAGCTCTTTCTGTATGAAGAAACGCATCCTTTTTATTTCTCCACATTTCATTTTGCAACCAGTTCATTTATGACTGTTTCAGGTCTTTACTATGACAGTAAAAACAAAAACTCAATCTCTAGCATGATAGTTTGTTTTTCTACTGTCAGGATACTATTATATTAGGATTGCATGGTGCTTTCTCTTTAGGTTAGTTTGATTCAAGGCTTGTTTTAATTAGGGTGGAGAAGGAAGATGATCTTGTTCTAGTTTTCTTAAAAAATTGAAGTGTCATAAATCACAGTAGAATTTCAATTTTGAGGTGGTCACCCTATTCTAGATCTAATAAAAGCTAGTTCCAAAATCAGTAATTTAATGTGGTTCATTTGGGTTGGTGTTATCGCTGACTTGCACGTAAGGGCTTAAGTTCTGTTGTTTTATCAGTTGAACTCATGTCAAAGATTTCAAAATAGTTGGTAGATTTGCAAATTATATTCTCACTAGTTTTAGCTATCTCTGTGACACTTGTTCGAACTACATAGCAGTAAATGTTAAACCCCCAAATTAGTACCTCCTGCAAAGCAAACAAAAATAAGGGGTTAACACCACGCACATTTGGAAATCTGGATTTTCTTGCACCTGAAACTAGCCCTTTAAGTGATCCTCAAGTATATATTCTTTTATTTATCATCCTTGGTTTTAAATTAGGTTCTCAGTCTGAGTGGTAAGTTTGATTTTACCCTTCATCATCCTTCTCTTTTGCTTGATGTTGTTTTAAATCCTTCTTGGCAGGCAAGATGTGCAGTAAAGCACCCAAGATCCAAAGGTTGGTTACTGATGAGCGGGTTTTCGTGAAGGTTAAGGTTTTGAGAAACTCGTCGTTGCAATCGGAAAACTCGCTATCAAATAAATTTTTACCGAAACTCCAAGGGAGTCCCGGGTCGAACACGGGGAGACGACATTTGTTTATTTGAAATCCGCATTTCACTTTGTTTCTTTTTTGTCTTTTTGAGGTTTTGTGATTTTTTTTAGTATTTTCGTAGTGACGAAATAGCCAAGATAATATTCGAGCAAGGATAAATAAAAAGATAGAGAGTCAAGAAGTGAAGCAAATCTGACATATCAAAATATTGTTTATTACACTAATCAGAAATATGCTAAACAAAATAATAAGAGAATGAAGATGAGAAGGAATCTCCCAAAGCGAATGTCTGGCGAGACGACGGCGCTTGGTGGCAGCTTGGATGGAGGAGATGAGATGCTGGACGACAAGGATGAGGTGCAGGAGGAACCCAGGTAGAGGGCCGCTTGACCAAGATAAGGGAATGGTGATGAGAAGGTGGAGGTGATTATCTACCTGAATGGAGGTGAGGGGACGGCTCTATGGTCTCCTACGAAGGAGATGAGGGGATGGTTGAATGCTTGGTGGAGTAAGGGAATGCTACACTAATAGGAGGCCGTGGAGCTTAGGAAAGAGCTCTTGGGATCTTGGGAGGCTTCTTAAAGCTCTAGAGTAGGTGAGGAATGGTTAGGTAGAGATGAGGTCCCATGGGGAGGTGAAAGGGGGTTTAAATAGGTGAATGGAAGAGGCTTGCCTCGGCCAAGCACTTCAATGCCGCGCACATGACATGCACCGCGCGCAGCACAGCGCACACGTGCGCGCATCGGGTGCTAAACGCTGGCGCATCCGTGCACTACAGCTGGCCAATGATGGAGCATCCGCAACCGTTAGATCGCGGGTGGATGGTGTTGATCGAGTGGAGGTCACATGCACTTGAATTTGAATCGCATGCTCGTTGGCAGGGGATGAGCGTCAGCCATTGGATTCACGATCGTGCGGTTGAGGGCTTGTGTGGATCGCACCTTCGCGAGATTTGAATGCGCGTGCATCGCACCTTCATGAAGATTCGACGACAAAGAGCGCGTGCGGTTGTCCTAAATGGGCACCCCAGATTGCACGCATCTGATCTAGCGTGCATCCGTGTGTCATCAGACAGGCGTCCAATCACGCGTGCACGCTCTTGACTGCTCGATCAAGATCCAGCGGTCCAATTTGGCTAGCGTCGAAGAGGCCGCAATGAATTGAAGCTCGAACCTGTGCCTCTTCATTGAGGGACGGGCACGCTATCAATGAGGCAAGGCGCTGGATTGTCACGCCAAGAGCTGCTACCTCCCTGGCTCTTGACCGTTGGATGAAGATCCAACGGTCAAGATTTCATCAGGCCATCTTCCTTTGGCATTGAACGGTGGGTTGACCAGTGGATTCTCAACCGTTGGATTGAGATCCAACAACTAGGATGTAACGACCCGGTTCCCGAGTCCCTACGAGACACGAGAACCGGACCGACTCGACTAATCCCAAGACCTAGTCGTCCAACGAGGAAGTAACCAAAAGACAGTAAAATAAACCACATTCAGCATGAATATAACTAACAGTAAGAAAGTACAGCAGTAAGGAAAGAAACTACTATAGTAGGTACCACCACAACAGTAGACAACATTTATCATATAACAGGAACTGCAGGTAAAGAAAGTACAGCGGAAACAAAAACTAATCACTAGAACAGAAACAAAAGAGGTACAAAAGACTGTGGTAAACTCTACTGGACCCTACTCGGCCCAGCGTCCTCTGCAGCCACCGACCCTGGCTGCTCAACACCTGGTCCTGAAAAAGGTAACGAGTGTAACACGTCAGCAAAACGCTGAGTAGAGTGGAAAACTAACTAAAGGCAACGGTAGAGTGTACAGTAGCTGTTATGTTCTATTACTTCCTTTTTCACGTCTTTCAATTTTCTCACTATTTCATTTATTTCTCAGATCCTTTACTTGATCTCGAATGTCCTCGTGGGAACGATCTTGATTGCAGTCTTTTCCAAAAGTAGAAGTAGCACGTGGTGCTCTCCTGGCCGGGAGAGTCCCCCGTGGTGATCCTACCCTCAGTCAACCACCCCAAGGTCACTGACAGACGTAACGGTGACTACGGCACGCGCGATAAACGCACAGGTAGCTAGCCCGCACTGGCACGCGGTCAGTCGTTTCCGTTAACGGGTGCGTCCAAAGCACAGCACGGAACCAGGGCAGAGCCCTCTCAGTAATAGGGGTCCAACCCCTCCACAGTAACCAAACCGGGGCCTTGCCCCTCCACAGTCCGCGCACCCTCGCCTGACTACCCTGGTTTGCCCTAGTGGGCCTAACAAGTCGGTGAAGGAGGCTAGCAGAACCCCGGGGCCCGTGGGGTAGCTAGTACTCTCCTAACACTAGTAGCTCTCCTCGGTACTACGTACGCGAGGGCCAGCAAGTCGGTACAGAGTGTCCAGTCCTAACCCCGAGTCCCTGGGGCGGCAAGCTCCGCTCTGCACTAAACAGGGGGACAGTCGCTGTCCTTGGTACTCCGTACTCAAGGGCCAGCTCACTTCCCCAAAACTATTCCATTCACTTTCCAGGAGTTCTACTCCTACTTCCCCGTAGGGTTCCATCCTTTTTACTCAAGATCCAGGTTTCACTTCCCAGTTTCACATTCTTACAATCCATGTTCTCAACCTCGTTAGCTGTTCACAACAGGTAGCTGTTAATTCAAATTACAGGCAGCTTTATATTTCTTTCCATTTTCCAAGACTGCAGCATATACATTCCACTAGTTTTCTATCCTAGGATTCATGCCATATCCTAGGATCTATCATACAATCTAATTTTCCAGCCCTAGGATTCATGCAACACCTAGGAGCTATTATTCCATACATTTCTCATTCCTAGGATTCATGCAACACCTAGATTCTAGTTAAGGTTTCATACTTTAACAGATTTTAATAGCTTAAGCCACTCTACCAGGCACAACGGGAGTAATGGGGGTGTGATCGGGAATCCCGCGTGCCTCCGCGACTCCCAAGACTGCAACTGAACGAGGTCCTATCACAAGGATCAAATACAAGGAGTGGCTCAAAACTGTGTATAGCTATTGTAGACAGGTAGAGGAATTAATTCTGAAAAGAACGCAACTCGAATCGCGGAAAACGGAGCCCGAACGGGCCCTAAACGGGTCGAAAAAGACGATACTGTGCAAAATCAAACGTCTGGAACTTCTTCCAGACGTCTTAAACAGTGGATTAGAGAATTACCTGTTCAGCGTGGTTTCCCAGACGTCCAGAAGTCTGCGGGGACGTCTGTCCTATCTCCCAGACGTCCGATGGTAACCCCGGACGTCTGGAGGTCACTCCCGCCGTCTGGTACAACTTCCAGGCGTCTGATTCGCAAAGGATGGCGAATCAGCGAACCTGCGCACAGCCAACTCCCTCCCTTAGTACGGTCGGTCGACAGGAAGGAAGAAGAAAGCGGAATACACACCTTTCAGACGTCGGTATGAGCTACCAGACGTCGTCCTCGCCGTCTGCCTATCAACCCAGACGTCTGATTCTGGAAATTTTTCCAGAATCAGGACGCGACCCGGACTCTGCTCGCGACGCCGCCCGCGTCGCACCTCGCGCTCCTGCTGCTCAGACTGCAGCAGGTCCCTCTCCGCGTCATTCCGCGCCCCCTGCGCCCTCCGCCGGCCGGCCAAGCCGCTCCGGCGAGCTCGCCCTCACAGCAGAGCTCCGCCCTCGCACGCCGCGCCTCCTCCGCGCTCACTGCGGCCGCCACTGCAGCCCTCGCGCTCGCTCGCTCTCACGCACAGGAAAGAGAAGAAGGAGGAGACGGTGGAGACGGGAGGGGAGGCGTGGCCCTTTTAAGGCCGCGCGAGGAGGAGAGAGAGAAGGCGCGGCAGGCGTCTGCAACCGCAGAAGAAAAAGAGGGAATAACGAATATGCGATCTGCGCGCGCAGGCGCGCAGACGACTCGCGGGTGTGGATGATAACTGTTTTTCAGACGTCTGGTCAGACGTCTGGGCCAGTCTTAAAATACGTCCGGGGCACGCGTTCGTAACAATATAACAAACTCAAAGGAAGTTTCGTCCCCGAAACTTGCGCCAACTAGGGTGCGGGAAAAAGATGTCCAAATAACCATAACAAACTCAAAGAGGACCAAAGCCGGTCCGAAAAGACGTACCCGCGAAAAGCTCCGGGTACCGCTCCCGCATTGCCGCCTCAAGCTCCCAGGTAGCCTCTTCGTACCGCTGGCTCCTCCACAAAACCTTTACCAGGGGTACTTGCTTTCGTCTCAACTGGCGGACGGCTCGGTCTAGGATCTGCACTGGCCGCTCGGGGTAGGTCAGGTCGTCGCTCACCTCAACGCTCTCGTGACTCAGTACGTGGCTGGGATCGGCTACGTACTTCCTGAGGTTGGACACGTGGAACACGTCGTGCACACCAGAAAACTGCGGGGGGAGGGCAAGTCGGTAAGCAACAGGTCCAACCCGCTCCAGGACCTCAAAGGGCCCCACAAACCTCGGCGCGAGCTTCCCTCTCACCCCAAACCGCTGTAAGCCCTTCATGGGCGAAACACGAAGGAAGACGTGGTCCCCAACCTCGAACTGCACCTCTCTGCGTTTGCGATCCGCGTAGCTCTTCTGTCTGCTCCTGATAGTGCGGAGTCGTCTGTGGATCTGCTCAACTACCTCCTGACTCTGCCGGATCAACCTGGGGCCAACCTCCCACTTGGTCCCCACCTCAACCCAACTCAAGGGTGCCGTACACTTCCGTCCGTACAGAGCCTTGTAGGGAGCCATGCCGATGCTCGAGTGATAACTGTTGTTGTATGCAAACTCCGCCAGGGGCAGGTGCTCCTCCCAAGAGCCCCTCCAGTCCAGTACACAGGCACGCAAAAGGTCCTCAAGTGTCTGTATCGTGCGCTCAGACTGTCCGTCCATCTGGGGGTGGTAAGCCGTGCTAAACCTCAACCTCGTCCCCAAGGCCTGCTGAAACTCAGCCCAAAACTGAGACGTAAAGCGGGTATCCCGGTCGGATACGATCTCCCGCGGAACTCCGTGTAGTCGCACCACATCACGGATATACCCCTCTGCCAATTGTGCTGGTCCCAAAGTTACTCGGATCGGCAAGAATCGCGCCGTCTTCGTCAATCTATCCACTATTACCCAGACTGCGTCGTGTCCCCGTTGGGTAACAGGTAAGCCCACCACCAAGTCCATGGTGATGCTCTCCCACTTCCACTCTGGCACTGGAAGCGGCTGAAGCGGCCCTGCAGGCCTCTGATGCTCGGCTTTCACCTGCTGGCACACTAAGCACTGCTGCACGAACTCACCCACATCCCGCTTCATCCCTCTCCACCAAAACTCGCGTCTCAAGTCATGGTACATTTTCGTGTTTCCAGGATGTATGGTGAATCTGGAACCGTGTGCCTCAGTCAGGAGCTCTCTCAACAGCTCCTCGTCTTTGGGAATGCACAACCGTCCCCTCAAGCGTAACACCTGGTCTGTGAAAGAGAAGTCCCCTGGGTCCCCTGATAGTACTCTGTCGCGCAAAGACTGCAAGTACGGATCAGCCATCTGTCCTGTGATGATACGGTCTATCAGCTCTGGCCTGGTCTGCCGTGTCACCGTCACTGCCCCACAGTATCCTCGTAACTCTAGAGGTCGCCAACTGCCCACCTCCTCCAAAAGGCTCCAACTCTGTAACTGTAGACTGGCCAAGCGTGCGGGCGCCTTACGGCTCAATGCGTCAGCCACCACATTGGCCTTTCCCGGGTGGTAGGAGATGCTGCAATCGTAGTCCTTCAGGAGCTCCAACCAGCGTCTCTGTCTCATGTTGAGCTCCTTCTGGTCAAAAAGATATCTGAGGCTCTTGTGATCTGTAAAAATCTCGAAGGTCTCACCGTACAAGTAGTGCCTCCAGGTCTTCAGCGCGAAGACAACAGCTGCCAACTCTAGGTCGTGGGTAGGGTAGGTATGCTCATGGGGCTTCAGTTGCCGCGAAGCGTAAGCGACAACATGACCCCTCTGCATGAGCACACCTCCTAACCCCTACAAGGAAGCGTCCGTGTACACAACGAACCCGCCACTACTGTCAGGGATGGTGAGCACGGGAGCCGAGGTCAACCTCTCCTTCAGCTCTAGAAAACACGCCTCACAGGCGTCTGTCCAAGCGAAAGGCACGTCCTTCCGGGTCAACTGTGTCATAGGACGCGCAATCTGTGAAAATCCCCTGATGAACCGTCTGTAGTAACCTGCCAGTCCCAGGAAACTGCGAATCTCAGTGACTGAACGCGGTCTCTCCCACCTGAGCACTGCCTCGACCTTGGCGGGGTCCACCGCCAGGCCGTCACCAGAGATCACATGACCCAAGAAGGTCACCTCCCTCAACCAGAACTCGCACTTGCTGTATTTGGCGTACATCCTACGTCGTCTCAGAGTGTCCAGAACCATCCGCAAGTGCTGTCCGTGCTGCGTCCGATCTCTAGAATAGATGAGCACATCATCTATGAAAACCACCACGAACTGATCCAAGTACGGTCGAAACACCCTGTTCATCAGGTCCATGAAAGCAGCGGGGGCATTGGTCAGCCAAAACGGCATGACCAAAAACTCGTAGTGTCCGTACCGGGTGCGGAAAGCTGTCTTGGAGACGTCGGTCTCCCTGATTCTCAACTGGTGGTATCCAGACCTTAAGTCTATCTTGGAAAACACCGTAGCACCCCGCAACTGGTCAAACAAATCGTCGATCCTCGGCAGCGGATATCTGTTCTTGATGGTGACCCTATTCAGCTGTCGGTAGTCCACACAAAGGCGTAGGGTCCCATCCTTCTTCTTCACAAACAGTACCGGGGCTCCCCAGGGAGACGCACTGGGCCTCACGAAACCTTTCTCCAAAAGGTCCTGCAACTGGGACTTGAGCTCTCGCAGCTCAAGCGGTGCCATCCTGTATGGCGCGATGGAGATGGGGCTGGTCCCTGGCACTAGTGAGATCTCAAACTCGATCTCACGCTCGGGCGGTAGTCCTAGTAACTCGTCTGGAAACACGTCGGAGAACTCTCTGACCACCGGGATGCTCTGGAAGTCTGCCACAGGGCTGGGCTCTGCCACCACACAGGCTAGGAAGCCCTCACACCCCTGGCTCAAAAGTCTCGCCGCCCGAAGTGCCGAAATGCACCTGAAACCTCCGTCCACTGGCTGCCCATGAAACTCGAAAGAAGGCAACTCTGGAATGGAGAAGACAATCTTCCTCTCAAAACAATCTACCAAGGCGTGGTAAGCGGACAGCCAATCCATCCCCAGAGTCATACCAAAGTCCTCCATCTGGATCATAATCAGGTCAGCTGGCAGGCTATGTCCTCCAACGTTGACCTCGCAATCCGTGTACACCTCCTCAGCTACAAACAGCTGACCACTCGGACCTCTGATTACGAACGGATTTTCTAACAGTGTATAATCCTTGTCCAAACTAACTGCGAAACTGGCTGCGACAAACGAGTGCGTAGCGCCGGAATCGAAAAGCGTGTAAACGAGTATACCAGAAACTGAAACCATACCTGCTACCACGGATCCCGATGCTCTGGCATCCCTGTGTGTTAGGGCGTTGATACGCCCCTCAGCTCTAGGTGCGGACGAAGCAGCCACACTCTGCGTCGGACGGGTAGGTGCTGGCCGGTACCCTCCTCGCGACTGCTGTCCTCCTCCTCGTGCCTGGGAACCGCGGCCTCCTGCACGCCCTCCAGTGCTCTACACGGGAAGTATCTACTGACCTCCTGCCCTAGATGGGCAGTCCCTCCTGACGTGGCCCGGCTGGCCACACTGGTAGCAGAGGGGAACCCGACTCCCGCCCTCAGTGAGTCCCTGCTGTCGGCTAGGCGGGGGTCCGGTGCTGGCGACTGGCCCCTGTCGAGGGCCCCCAAAGGCCACTGATGGCCCTGCACAACGTGACGGCTCTCCTGCGGACGCCACGTGTCTCCGTTCTCGCCGGCCCTGTGAGAAGTCTGGCTGAAAGGGCCTCTTCCGCCCACCGTCGGTCTCTCGCGCGGACGGGTTGGTCTCCTCGTAAGTCATAGCTGCCTCTACCACCCTCAAAAACGTCGGCAGCTTCAGGGGTTTGACATACCCCCGGATCACAGGCCGGAGCCCCTCGGTGAACCTCTAAAGGCGCTCCTCCTCAGTGGCTACCGCTATCGCTGCAAAGCGGGACAGCTCCAAGAAACGCGTGCGGTACGCGCTAACAGTCATCGTCCCTTGGCGGAGAGTGTGGAACTCCCGCCTCCTCTGGTCCTGCCACGTCTGGGGAAAATACTGCTCGTAGAAGAGGGTGACGAACTGGTCCCACGTCGGCTCGTCCCTCTCCTGTCCCCGGACCGCCCTCCACCACCGGTGTGCCGCACTCTCCAGCTGGTACGTGGCAAAGGCCACGCGGCACTCCACCGGGGGGCGGAGGGTGTCGAAGATCTTCTCCAGCTGCTCAAGCCAGTCCTCTGCCTCGGTCGGGTCCTCATCCCCCTTGAAGGAGGGGGGCTTCAGCTTCCGGAACTGTCCGAAAAGCTCGAAGTGGCGCTGTAGGGGAGGTGCTGGTGCACCTCCAGGCGAAGGTGCCTCGTGTACAGAAGTGTCGGAGGAAGGTGGGGGCAGCAGGGGCCCATCCCCTCCCTCGTGTCCAGCGCCATGTCCGTCGCGTGGTCCCACAGAGGACTCCCCCTCTGCAACCCCAGGAGGAGGTGCTCGGGGCGGTGGGTGGAGCTCCTCTCGTACAATATCCCGTATCAGTCTGGCGAGGTCCTGGGCCTGGATGCCAGGGAGTGGTGGCTGGTCCACCGAGACGTCAACGACAGCACGTCCACCTCGCCGACCCCGCCCTCGGCCGCGCCTGCGGCCAGTCTCGCGACGAGGCATCTCCTGCAAGGAGACGCGAAACAAAACAGAAACGTCAAAACAGACGGTACCTAACAAAACTTCTAAGAGCTCATGTCAAGAGATATGTTGTGGTGGCTACTCTAGCTATAAACATGTGAATTGGTTATTTTCCAGTCAGTTGATTCACTTCTCAGGACGACCTTCCTCTGATACCATCTTGTAACGACCCGGTTCCCGAGTCCCTACGAGACACGAGAACCGGACCGACTCGACTAATCCCAAGACCTAGTCGTCCAACGAGGAAGTAACCAAAAGACAGTAAAATAAACCACATTCAGCATGAATATAACTAACAGTAAGAAAGTACAGCAGTAAGGAAAGAAACTACTACAGTAGGTACCACCACAACAGTAGACAACATTTATCATATAACAGGAACTGCAGGTAAAGAAAGTACAGCGGAAACAAAAACTACTCACTAGAACAGAAACAAAAGAGGTACAAAAGACTGTGGTAAACTCTACTGGACCCTACTCGGCCCAGCGTCCTCTGCAGCCACCGACCCTGGTTGCTCAACACCTGGTCCTGAAAAAGGTAACGAGTGTAACACGTCAGCAAAACGCTGAGTAGAGTGGCAAACTAACTAAAGGCAACGGTAGAGTGTACAGTAGCTGTTATGTTCTATTACTTCCTTTATTCACGTCTTTCAATTTTCTCACTATTTCATTTATTTCTCAGATCCTTTACTTGATCTCGAATGTCCTCGTGAGAACGATCTTGATTGCAGTCTTTTCCAAAAGTAGAAGTAGCACGTGGTGCTCTCCTGGCCGGGAGAGTCCCCCGTGGTGATCCTACCCTCAGTCAACCACCCCAAGGTCACTGACAGACGTAACGGTGACTACGGCACGCGCGATAAACGCACAGGTAGCTAGCCCGCACTGGCACGCGGTCAGTCGTTTCCGTTAACGAGTGCGCCCAAAGCACAACACGGAACCAGGGCAGAGCCCTCTCAGTAACAGGGGTCCAACCCCTCCACAGTAACCAAACCGGGGCCTTGCCCCTCCACAGTCCGCGCACCCTCGCCTGACTACCTTGGTTTGCCCTAGTGGGCCTAACAAGTCGGTGAAGGAGGCTAGCAGAACCCCGGGGCCCGTGGGGTAGCTAGTACTCTCCTAACACTAGTAGCTCTCCTCGGTACTACGTACGCGAGGGCCAGCAAGTCGGTACAGAGTGGCCAGTCCTAACCCCGGGTCCCTGGGGCGGCTAGCTCCGCTCTGCACTAAACAGGGGGACAGTCGCTGTCCTTGGTACTCTGTACTCAAGGGCCAGCTCACCTCCCCAAAACTATTCCATTCACTTTCCAGGAGTTCTACTCCTACTTCCCCGTAGGGTTCCATCCTTTTTACTCAAGATCCAGGTTTCACTTCCCAGTTTCACATTCTTACAATCCATGTTCTCAACCTCGTTAGCTGTTCACAACAGGCAGCTGTTAATTCAAATTACAGGCAGCTTTATATTTCTTTCCATTTTCCAAGACTGCAGTATATACATTCCACTAGTTTTCCATCCTAGGATTCATGCCATATCCTAGGATCTATCATACAATCTAATTTTCCAGCCCTAGGATTCATGCAACACCTAGGAGCTATTATTCCATACATTTCTCATTCCTAGGATTCATGCAACACCTAGATTCTAGTTAAGGTTTCATACTTTAACAGATTTTAATAGCTTAAGCCACTCTACCAGGTACAACGGGAGTAATGGGGGCGTGATCGGGAATCCCGCGTGCCTCCGTGACTCCCAAGACTGCAACTGAACGAGGTCCTATCACAAGGATCAAATACAAGGAGTGTCTCAAAACTGTGTATAGCTACTGTAGACGGGTAGAGGAATTAATTCTGAAAAGAACGCAACTCGAATCGCGGAAAACGGAGCCCAAACGGGCCCTAAACGGGTCGAAAAAGACGATACTGTGCAAAATCAGACGTCTGGAACTTCTTCCAGATGTCTTAAACAGTGTATCAGAGAATTACTTGTTCAGCGTGGTTTCCCAGACATCCAGAAGTCTGCGGGGACGTCTGTCTTATCTCCCAGACGTCCGATGGTAACCCCGGACGTCTGGAGGTCACTCCCGCCGTCTGGTACAACTTCCAGACGTCTGATTCGCAAAGGATGGCGAATCAGCGAACCTGCGCACAGCCAACTCCCTCCCTTAGTACGGTCGGTCGACAGGAAGGAAGAAGAAAGCGGAATACACACCTTTCAGATGTCGGTATGAGCTACCAGACGTCGTCCTCGCCGTCTGCCTATCAACCCAGACGTCTGATTCTGGAAATTTTTCCAGAATCAGGGCGCGACCCGGACTCTGCTCGCGACGCCGCCCGCGTCGCACCTCGCGCTCCTGCTGCTCAGACTGCAGCAGGTCCCTCTCCGCGTCGTTCCGCGCCCCCTGCGCCCTCCGCCGGCCAGCCAAGCCGCTCCGGCGAGCTCGCCCTCACGGCAGAGCTCCGCCCTCGCACGCCGCGCCTCCTCCGCGCTCACTGCGGCCGCCGCTGCAGCCCTCGCGCTCGCTCGCTCTCGCGCACAGGAAAGAGAAGAAGGAGGAGACGGTGGAGACGGGAGGGGAGGCGTGGCCCTTTTAAGGCCGCGCGAGGAGGAGAGAGAGAAGGCGCGGCAGGCGTCTGCAGCCGCAGAAGAAAAAAAGGGAATAACGAATATGCGGTCTGCGCGCGCAGGCGCGCAGACGACTCGCGGGTGTGGACGATAACTGTTTTTCAAACGTCTGTAAACCATCCCAGACGTCTGGCAGGACGTCTGGATGTGATCCCAGACGTCTGGTCAGACGTCTGGGCCACCTCCCAGACGTCTTAAAATACGTCCGGGGCACGCGTTCGTAACAATGTTTCATTCTTACAATCCATGTTCTCAACCTCGTTAGCTGTTCACAACAGGCAGCTGTTAATTCAAATTACAGGCAGCTTTATATTTCTTTCCATTTTCCAAGACTGCAGTATATACATTCCACTAGTTTTCCATCCTAGGATTCATGCCATATCCTAGGATCTATCATACAATCTAATTTTCCAGCCCTAGGATTCATGCAACACCTAGGAGCTATTATTCCATACATTTCTCATTCCTAGGATTCATGCAACACCTAGATTCTAGTTAAGGTTTCATACTTTAACAGATTTTAATAGCTTAAGCCACTCTACTCAGCGTTTTGCTGACGTGTTACACTCGTTACCTTTTTCAGGACCAGGTGTTGAGCAGCCAGGGTCGGTGGCTGCAGAGGACGCTGGGCCGAGTAGGATCCAGTAGAGTTTACCACAGTCTTTTGTACCTCTTTTGTTTCTGTTCTAGTGAGTAGTTTTTGTTTCCGCTGTACTTTCTTTACCTGCAGTTCCTGTTATATGATAAATGTTATCTACTGTTGTGGTGGTACCTACTGTAGTAGTTTCTTTCCTTACTGCTGTACTTTCTTACTGTTAGTTATACTCATGCTGAATGTGGTTTATTTTACTGTCTTTTGGTTACTTCCTCGTTGGACGACTAGGTCTTGGGATTAGTCGAGTCGGTCCGGTTCTCGTGTCTCGTAGGGACTCGGGAACCGGGTCGTTACATAGGATCTCCTCTTGAGGCACTTTGGAGGGGAGCTGGGTGATGTTGGGCACTCTGGATGGTGCAACATGGCACCATTTGGACCGCCCACCTTTCTTTGCTTGTAGAAGATGCTACGGTGCTCGGATCGAGATGATTTCCTCGTTGCTGGACTGCAATCGTCGCTCCATATTCATCCATACGGTCGGATTTTGCATTTGAAGCTTAGAAATGTCACACCCTGTCTCCTAGCCACAATAATGCAAGAATTATTGTACAATTTATAAACATTACACTAAATGCAATATGATGAATGTTATGACAATATTTATACTCTGGAATGCAATGCTAGGCTTATGAACTATCATAAGTAAGCATTTAATCATGAATACATGTGTGTTTATCAGTTACTCCCTGACCCTTCAAAGGAAGAGGGCGAGGATCATTGAGAAGAGAATTGCAAAGTCTAAGGCTGATTAATAGGAAGCTTCCCATTTACTATCAAAGAAGAAGGCCATTTAGTTGGATTTTTTGGCACCTTTCTATTTTACATTCTTTTTTTGTTTTCTAGTTCATTTCTTGTTATCCTTTGAATGATTGAATGAGCTTAGAAGATGCTACTATTGCTGCTGGCATGAAGATGGAGTATCTGATTTGATTAATATACAGGTTTTGATTCTTTCCCAGTTGCAAACCAATTTTTGATCACCTAAGATCTATTTGTTTCCAGGAAGCATCAATAGATTTGCTCCTTGAAGGATCTACTAATTGAATACGAATGCAACAGTAGGATTTATTTATTATATTTGTACTAATGTTGGGATTACGTGTGAGGTTCCAATTTGGGGTGGGGGGGATGGTTCTCACTGTAGACATTAAAATTATTAGAGGCCAACATTGGAGTTGATTTGACATGCTTTTCTATTTTAGAATGCATTTTTCATTTTAAAGTCTTTGTTGCTTAATAGAGAAGAAAATTCTTTCATGTAGATTCACTATCATGCGAAGATTGAAAGATCTTTTTAGGTAGTTTAAATTAGGTTGTGACTTTCTCTTGTAATATAAGGGTGGATCTATATCTTAATCAGAATGTTGTGAAGTTTCTAACTGTGCATTTAATTTAAGTTTCAGATATACCCTTTTAACTTTTGTATCCAAGGCCATCTCACATTTGATTTATCCAATTAGTGGTAAGCTTTTTCTTATGATTTTCCTTGATTGTTTGGTTTAGTTGATTTGCTGAGCACATTTGCTGGCCTCCTAAAAAATGAAGTACAAAAGTCCCCTCTCAAATAAATAGTCCCTCTCCAATCTAATAAAGGGACTACATTAATACAATTGGAAGGATGAGGGATGACATTCACGTGGTTTAAAATTCAAGAACTAATTCAAATTCAGCCTTTTTTTGTAATTTGCTTTTTTATTGGGTTTTCTCTCCGTGGGGATGCTTTCCTACAATAGCTTGTCATGAACTTGGAGAACTAGTTTTGGTGGGCCAACATGGTATTCATTTTATTTTTGATAAGTTTCATGAGAAAATGCATCGTGATTGTGGTTAGGTTTTACTATTAACTACCTTTAGGAAAGAGTTCTGGTAGCTTTGGAGAATGCTGGACTATTTAAATCTACTGGCTTGATAAAGGATAAGGTATATCATTTGTTTTCTTGCCCTTTTGGAGAAAAAAAAAATCCTATTTAGTTATGCACTGTATTTAATTTGGTTTAGTGAAGCACACTCTACAATAACTGATTTTGAACTAACCGTCAGGTATTTTCTCATTTGTAGCTAGATGTTGCAATAACCGTTGTGGATCGAAGTTGCTAAAAATTTCAGCAGGTATTCATTCCTGTAAGGAATTGAGCTGCCATTGCTAGATTGGATAGTGGGTGCTAGTGCTACTATTGTTGATACTCTGAAGAAGGTTGAAGCTACAGATGATTTCACTTGGGTTGATTGTTGATGAAGTGCTTCATATTTTAGTCAGATTTACTGGAATTAATCTTCATTTTATTTTTTCCCTTGTATTTTTTTTTCTTTTCTCTTGTATTACCCTTAAGAGGAGAATGTATACTTTAATGATTTGGGAAGCCAATAAAAAGGACTCATTGGACTTTATTATTTGAGGATTAATAAATTTGGGGTTACTTAGGTCTTTATGTTTTGGGCTTTTTAAAAAAAAAAATTTCTCAGTGAAGGATATAATTAAGTGGTATAACAGGGTATCATTTAAGTAAATCAACAATGGCAATTATGTGACAAAAGAAAGTGTCATTAGAGTAAATCATTAGTAACGATTTAGTGGCATAAGAAAGTGTCAATAAAGTAAATTAATAGTGATGATTTAGATACAAATAATTACTGCTAAATAATATCATTAGTGGCAATTAAATGGCAAAATAAAATGTCACTAAAGTAAATCAATGTTACGACCCAGTTCCCGAATCCCTACAAGACACGAGAATCGGACCAACTCAACTAATCCCAAGACCCAGTCGTCCAACAAGGTGTGGTAAGCGGACAGTCAGTCCATCCCCAGAATTATGCCAAAGTCCTCCATCTGTATCATAATCAGGTCAGCAGAAAGGCTGTGTCCTCCAAAACTGACCTCACAACCTGTGTGTCAGGGCGTTGATACGCCCCTCAGCCTTAGGTGCGGACGAAGCAGCCACACTCTGCGTCGGACGGGTAGCCGCTGGCCAATACCCTCCCCGCAACTACTGTCCTCCTCCTCGTGCCTGGAAACCGCGGCCTCCTACTCGCCCTCCAGTGCTTGGTGCAGGAAGCATTTGTTGACCTCCAGCCCTAGACGGGCAGTCCCTCCTGATGTGGCCCGGCTGGCCACACTGGTAGCAAAGGGGGACTCGACTCTCGCCCTCAGTGGGTCCCTGCTGACGGATGGGCGGGGGTCTGGTGCTAGCAGCTAGCCCCTGTCGGGGGCCCCCAAAGGCCACTGATGGCCCCACAAAGCGTGACAGCTCTCCTGCGGGTGCCACGTGCCTCCTCTCTCGTCGGCCCTGCGAGAAGTCTGGCTGGTAGGGCCGCTTCCGCCCGCTGTCAGTGTCGCGTGCGGACGGGTTGGTCTCTTCATACGTCATAGCTGCCTCCACCACCCTCGAGAGCGTCAGTAGCTTCAGGGGGTTTGACATACCTCCGAATAGTAGGACGGAGCCCCTCGGTGAACCTCCAAAGGTGCTCCTCCTCAGTAGCCACGACTGTCACTGCAAAACGAGACAGCTCTAGGAAACGCGTATAGTACGCGCTCACGGTCATCGTCCCCTTGCGAAGAGTGTGGAACTCCCGCCTCCTCTGGTCCTGCCACATCTGGGGGAAGTACTGCTCACAGAAGAGGGTGACGAATTAGTCCCAAGTCAGCTCGTCCCTCTCCTGACCCCTGACCGCCCTCCACCACCTGTGTGCCATGCTCTCCAGCTGATACATGGCAAAGGCCACGCGGCACTCCAGAGGGGGACGAAGGGTGTCAAAAACCTTCTCGATCTACTTGAGCTAGTCCTTCGCCTCAGTCGGGTCCTCATCCCCCTTGAAGGAGGGGGGCTTCAGCTTCCGAAACTGTCCGAAAAGCTCAAAGTGACGCTGAAGTGGGGATGCTGGTGTGCCTCTAGATAAAGAAGCCTCGTGCTCGGAAGTGCTGGAGGAAAGTGGGGGTGGTGGAGGCCCACCCTCTCTCCTGCGTCCAGCACCATGTCTGTCTCGCGATCCCACAGAGGACTCCCCCTCCGCAGCCCTAGGGAGAGGCGCTCGTGGCCGTGGGTGAATCTCCTCTCGCAAGATGTCCCGCATCAGCTAGGCGAGGTCCTAGGCCTGAATGCCTAGAAGCAGTGGCTAGTCCACTGAGGCGTCGAGCTCAACGCATCCGCCCCTCCGACCTCATCCTTAACCGCGTCCGCAGCCCATCTCGCTACCTCCTCGTCGAGGCATCTCCTGCAAGGAGACGCGAACACGGAACAAAAACGATGTCAATACGAATCGATATTCAATGAATAAATCTCAAAACAGATGTCAAGAGGTACGTTGTAGTGGTTACTCTAGTTACAGGCACGGGAATTAGTTATTTTCCAGCCAGTTGGTTCACTTCTCGGGATGACCTTACTCTGATACCATCTTGTTACGACCCGGTTCCTGAATTCCTACAGGACACGAGAATCGGACCGACTCGACTGATCCCAAGACCCAGTCGTCCAACGAGAAAGTAACAAAAAAGTAGTAAAATAAACCACATTCACCATGCAAGTAATTAACAGTAACAAAAGTACAGCAGTAAAGAAAAGAACTACTACAGTACATACCACCACAACAGTAGAGAATTAAAAACAGGTACAGAAATATGAAGTTTACAATAAAAGAGTATAAGGTGTAACAAAAATACTCACTACTACAGAAATACGATACAACAAAAGTACAACTACTGGGCTCTACTAGGCCCAACACCCTCCGCAGCCGCAGGCTTTGGCTGCTCAACACCTGGTCCTTAAAAGGTAACAAAAGTGACACGTCAACGAAACGCTGAGTAGAGTGGCTCCCCTTAGTTATTTACAAATATTAATGCATATCTGAAATGAATGATAGATCCTAGGGTATGGCATGAATCCTAAGACCTAAAAACTAGATTGAATGATAGATCCTAGGGTATGGCATGAATCTTAGGACCTGAAAACTATATTGAATGATAGATCCTAGGGTGTAGCATGAATCCTGGGAACAAAAACACTGAAATGAATGTCTTGAATACTTGAGTTGCAGTCTTGGATAAGTAGACAGAAAAATGATAATTGCCTGCAATTAGATAACAGCTGCCTGTGAAATGTAGAATATTGTTGCTAGTAACTGTTACATGTAATTTGATGAGAACCTCATCATGAGCCATAACTAGCTCATTTTGACCCAATACAAAGGATAAAAGCTCCTACATATCTCAAGGAAAGGCTTAACTCAGAGAATTCTGAGTTTGAGAAGAAAACCAGTCATAAGGGGTAAAAGTGCAATTTTACCAGTATAATCTGCATACAGGGTAATTCTGGGCCCAAACACAGGTCAGAACAGCGTAATAAGAATAAAAGTGGGATGAGATGATCTAGCAAGGGCTACAGCACTTCCAAGGAACCAAATGATAATCTGTAACCCTAAAATAACCCACTTCAATTCACAAGGTTCGAGGCAAAGTAAAAATAGAATAAACCCTCTAAAATTCATAGAAAAATAATCTCTAGGGTTTAGAACCTTCAATTTGGCCTTTAGAACCCATTTTGACCTACATTGAGAACCATGCCCAATTAATAACTTAATTTGGGTCTTTACGCAAATTGACCGGTCAAACAAGGTTTAATATGAAAATGAAATTTACCATCAGATTCCTTAGGTTCTAATTAGTCATGTATAAAAACTTGAGCCTAAGAAGAAACCTCCTTGACCGACTTTACACTTTGGTCCTCATATATTTACTCTTTGGCCCTCAACTTTTGAACCCTCGCATTCAGGCCCCTAACTCTCCTTCGTTCTTTGCAAACAGGTCCCTCCTGCAAAACCCTGCCAGCACCATGCTCCGGCGACCTTGCGCGGAGCATGGCGCCGCGCAGGGTAAGGTGGAGGACCTGGCATGTGTACCGGGGGTGCCCTGCGTCGTCAGCCGTCGCAGGAGCACCCCCATGGTCCTAGCAGCCCCCCACACCGGCCGTGCGAACGCACGGACGGTATGGGTTCGAATTCCGACCATGCTCCGGCGAGGGAGACACGTCGTCTCCCTCCGCCTTCCTCCCTGCTTCAACCTTATAAATACCCCCCGCCGCTCCACCGACCAAAGCAGCCTGGATCTGACGGAGAAAACCCCCAGCTTTCGTCTCTTCTTTCTCCGGCAGACGCTCACCAGCTCCGGCGACTTCCTCTCCCTCCACCTCTTCGCTCTGCCGCACTACCAGCAGCAGAGACCTCCTCCCCTGCTCTTCCCGCGCCACGCCGCACCCAGCTGGCGCCTCTCCAGCCTTCTGCTCGCCGCCGCCCCTCTCCCTGAGCATCATCTTCTCCGGCGACAGTCGATACGACTGTCGCCCTGTTCCTCCCCCTTCGTCCCTGCAGTTAAGTTGGACTTACTCCCCTTCTCCTCCTCTTTCTTTCCCCGCTTTCGATTTAGTCAATTAAGCCCTCTACCGACCCTGTTCACCCTCATCCTCTCCGCCTCCGACCACCCTCCGGCGAGCCGCTCCCATCACCTCAGCGACCCACACGGCTCGCCGACCACCGCAGAACTTCCGCCTCCTCACCCTGATCCTCTTCCGCCCCTCCACTTCCCACCAAACACCCCCTGCAGACCCACCGAACACACCCACTCCCTCGCTCACAGTCTGACCTAGGACGACCAGACAGCCCCCTCTCGCCCCCTGCAGACCCCCTGACCACCTTCGCCGTGCCACGGCGAAGGTCCTCCGCCTGTCTGATTTGGCCGAGAGGCCGTGCCATTGGTTTCAGGTTCCAGGCCTTGGCCGCCATTGGCGAGGAAGCTCGAAGCCTGCTCGAGGTCGCTCCAAGCCGAGATATCCCAGGTTGAATAGCCACGGCCAGCGCGGAAGAATCTCACGCACACACCCTGGCCCTCGATTGGAGCTGTACGCCTCACAGCCGACGCAATTGGGAGCACCATCCCTGCTGCAGGCGTAAGAGAATTGGGGTGGGACATTTAGTCCCACCTCGGAATCTCTCAAGGGCGCGCGGACACATAAATTGAAAAACTGCCGTATGCTGTTTGCCTCAGTTACCACGGGGTGAGGTCCCTCTCACCCGACCCGACCCGACTCGGCCTCGTCCGTGACCACGCTCCGCGGACCTGGCCCGACCCGATTAGACTGACCTGCACTCCTCGCCCACCACGCACGCCGGTGGGCCTGGACCCGGGTCTGATCCGAACCCGATTACCCGGTAGCGCTCTGGGAGAGCTTCCGATGAGTGATTTCAGAGAGAGAGATACGCGGGGGAAGGGGGTAGAGTAGGTTTTTGCCTTGACGAATAAACTCTGAAGTGTGCAGGCCAAAGAAGAAGGAGCTGCTGCACTGTAGCGAAGGCGTTGTTAAGTCGTCTCAGCACTGGCGCAGACGACGGAAGGTCAGCATCCAAAGAAGAAGAAGACCCGCTGAAGAAAAAAAAAGGAAGAGCAACGGCCATCGCGAAAGAAGAAAAAGAGAAGTCAAGGCTGGTGAAGACAAAGCGGAAGAAAGCAAAAGAAGAAGAAGAAGAAGAACAGGAAGAACCAGAGACAGAGGGGAAAAATCTGAAGAAAGCAGAAGGAAGAAAGCAGAAGAAAGATCTGAAGAGTGCAGAAGAAGACGATCTGTAACAAGGAAGAAAGAAGAAGAAGAAGAACAAAGAACAGGAAAAACCAAAGACAAAGAGGAAGAAAGAAGAAAAGAAGAAGAAGCCAAATTTTCATCTCTCTCTCTCTCTCTTTATTTTTGTAATAGAACTTGTATATCTCTAGAATATAACTTGCTCCCTGAGTTCGACCTCGGGAACTCTTTTATTTTTCCGAGTAAAAAAAAATTTTTATATGATGATACGTTGGTAACAACCGGCTTTACTACAACGATATATATAACACAAACCGGTCGAACCCGACGCTGTCACCATTTTGGCGCCGTTGCCGGGGATCGAACCCGGGTCACCCGCGTGACAGGCGGGAATACTCACCACTATACTACACCGATCCTCCCCTGGGATGGATCCATATCCATCCCCATCTGATTCTTGGACTGGAAGATCATCCGACCCTTTCTTCACCAGTCGGGGGAACTCCATTCCCCCTTTCCCTGATTCTCAGGAGGTTCCTCAGACCTGCGAGGACCTCAACGCCATCCAGAACGACCCATTCTCCAACACTTACAACCCTGGATGGCGAAACCATCCAAATTTTCAGTGGGCGGAAAATTCTCAAACCCGAAGACCACCTTTTCAGTCCCGCCCACAGCCCTCTCATCACTACCAGCCGCCTCAGCCTCGGCCCAACCCTACTTATCCATCAGGGCCAAATCAAGATCAAATGTCCTTAATCCTTCAGACTCTGGCTGACATTCAAAAATCGAATGCGGCCATTCAAAAACAGCACAAGGACGAGCTTACTGAAGTTAAAACTCAGCTGGCCCAGTTGGCAAATTCTCGCCAGCCAGGCACACTCCCCTCCCAACCCCTTCCTAACCCAAATAACGTGCCAACCCAGAAGCGCGTTATGAATCCAAATTTAGGCCACGCTCAATGGATTTATCAGGCCCCTACTGCCCCATCTCCAGACGAGATGGAAGCCTCTACTTCTCGTACGGGATTTCAGCAGCAGCCACCCCTCCTACCAAATCCAAACCAAAATCAGGCCGGATTAAATGCTGTAACAACACGTAGTGGTAAGACAACTCAGGACCCGCGTTATCCAAACCACTCCCAGCCTGATAATCATGACCCTAGGATAGTTATCCAAGGTACCGCTGTTCCAGACCCACAACCAGGACCTATCCTAGAGGAACCAACCAAGATCCCGTTTCCCGAAGCCCTGACCAAGGGAAAGAAGACCACCAAATCCGTGGCCCCTGAGGAGGACCTGGTCAAGCTCTTTGAGCAGGTCCACATAAACATCCCCTTGATGGATGCAATCCACCACGTACCAGCTTACGCACGATTTCTAAAGAATATATGTACACCCCAGCGTAAGCCGCGAACCAAGGGAGGGAGCCCAATTGTTCTGTCAGAGCAAGCCAGCTCTGTAATCCTTAGTAGACTCCCACCCAAGGCAAAAGATCCTGGAACTCCCCTGATCTCCTGTAAGATAGGTGGTACCCAATTTGACAGAGCATTGTTAGACTTAGGTGCATCTATAAATCTGATACCCACATCCTTACTTGACCATCTGGAAGAATCTGAGCTGAAACCAACTGAGGTGACATTACAGTTAGCAGATCGATCTATAAAGTCACCAAAAGGGATTCTCGAGGATGTTATCGTAAGAGTGCGGGATTTCTATTTTCCAGTGGACTTTATAGTCTTAGACATGGATGCACCTGAGAACCCTAGGGATACACCAATCATTCTAGGGAGACCTTTCTTGGCTACTGCTAGAGCCAACATCAGCTGTGAGGAGGGCCAAATAGAGCTTAAGTTTGGAGATCAAACACTGAAAATTGATATATTTAAGGCCCAACAAGGAATTAATTGCGGCGTCATCGAGCAAATTTGTGACATCAAGACTTTGGTTGATGAACCACACCTCCAGAATGACTTGAGTATTCCTCATCAACCACAGAAGGATCTTGACCCGCAAATAGAGGAGTCAAATCCAGATGTGAACAACCCAATAACTCCCACCCTTGAACCTCACATCTATACTGAACCACCCGCTGCTGCTGAAAACCCCATCCTCGAACTGAAACCCCTTCCTGCTCATTTGAAATACATCTTTTTGGGTTCTAATCAGACCCTTCCTGTGATCATCAATTCCAACCTTAGTCCTGAACAGGAATCCCGTCTGATTGTTGTCCTCCAGCAACATAGCAGAGCCATCGGATGGACCCTCGATGATTTGACTGGAATAAGTCCCTCTTATTGTACTCATCATATCTATTCAGAAGAGGGCACACGACCTTCTCGTGAAATGCAGAGACGCTTAAATCCCAATCTGCAGGAGGTCGTGAAAAAGGAGATCATCAAGTGGTTAGATGCCGGGATCATCTACCCGATCTCCGATAGTCGTTGGGTGAGCCCAATTCAGGTCGTGCCTAAGAAGGCAGGACTCACCACTATAACGACTGAGACCGGAGAAATCATTCCTACCCGATTAGCCAACTCGTGGAGAGTCTGTATAGATTACCGTCGACTCAATTCCTCCACGAAGAAGGATCATTTCCCACTACCCTTCATTGATCAAATTCTCGAAAAACTAGCGGGAAATAGGTTCTTCTGCTTTCTTGACGGGTACTCCGGTTATAACCAGGTGGCAATCCATCCTGAGGACCAAGAAAAGACCACTTTCACCTGCCCCTTCGGAACATACGCTTTCCGAAGGATGCCTTTCGGTCTTTGCAATGCACCCGCTACTTTTCAGCGATGCATGCTTGCCATATTCTCAGATATGGTAGGTGATTATCTGGAAGTCTTCATGGATGACTTTTCAGTTTTCGGAGCATCATTCGACGATTGCCTCCAGCACTTGGTCCAGATACTCAGGCGGTGCATCGACGTGAATTTGGTTCTTTCCTGGGAAAAGAGCCATTTCATGGTGCCTGAGGGAATTGTCCTGGGACACTCAATTTCGGAGAAAGGTATCCAAGTGGATCGAGCTAAGGTTAATCTGATTTCTCGCCTTCCTATGCCTAGCTCGATCAGGGACATCCGATCCTTTTTAGGGCATGTCGGTTTTTATCGACGATTTATCCCTGATTTTTCAAAAATCGCACGCCCCCTGACCACTCTTCTCTCCAAGGATGTTCCCTTCGAAATCTCCAAGGAATGCACTCAAGCATTTGAAATCCTGCGTGACCGAGTCACCCAAGCCCCGATCCTACAGTCCCCTGATTGGTCTCAACCCTTTGAGATCATGTGTGATGCATCCGACTTCGCTGTAGGAGCGGTTTTGGGGCAGAAGAATGACAAGAAACCTGTGGTCATTTACTACGCCAGCAAAACACTCGATGAGGCTCAGCGTAACTATACAGTTACTGAGAAAGAGCTGCTAGCTGTAGTATTTGCCCTAGAGAAATTCAGATCATACCTTCTGGGTTCCCATGTCATCATATACTCGGATCACACGGCTGTGAGGCATCTCCTTGCAAAGAAGGACGCGAAACCTCGATTGATCCGATGGATCTTGCTGTTGCAAGAATTTGACCTCGAGATTCGCGATAAAGCGGGAAAACAAAACGTGGTAGCTGATCACTTGTCCCGTCTTCCTTCTGAAAAGATAGACCCTTCCGGACCCATCACTGAGCATTTTCCCGATGAGCACCTGCTGACTATTGGTACTAGCCTTCCATGGTTTGCTAATATTGTAAATTACTTGGCATCTCATCAGACCCCGTCCGATTGGCCGAAGGCCAAGAAAGACAAATTACGCTCCGATGCCAAGTATTACATTTGGGAAGACCCGTACCTCTTCCGCATAGGTGCCGATCAGATCATCCGGAGATGTATCCCGGAAGGGGAAGTCAACAATATCCTCTCTTTCTGCCATGACCAGGCATGCGGTGGCCATTTTGCCGGGCATAAAACCGCATCAAAAGTCCTCCAGTGCGGCTTTTACTGGCCCACACTGTTCAAAGACGCATACAGTCATTGCAAGGCATGCAGTCGTTGCCAGACTTTGGGCAACATGAGCCATCGCAACATGATGCCTATGCAACCGATTCTAGTATGCGAAATCTTTGATGTTTGGGGGATTGATTTTATGGGCCCCTTTCCTGTTTCGGATGGTTTCGAATACATTCTGTTGGCTGTGGACTACGTGTCCAAATGGATCGAAGCCATACCGACCCGAACCTGTGATCACAAAATCGTTCTCAAATTCATTCATCAACACATTTTCTCAAGGTTCGGGATTCCTCGTGCAATAATCTCTGATGGGGGGACCCATTTCACAAATGCTCAGTTTAGGTCACTGATGACCAAATACGGGGTGTCTCACCGAATCTCTACTCCTTACCACCCCCAAACTAATGGTCTAGCTGAGCTGTCGAATCGGGAGATCAAGAAAATCCTACAGGTCACTGTTCGACCTGACAGGAAGGACTGGTCGTCCCGACTTCCGGAAGCATTGTGGGCCTATAGGACCGCCCACAAGACCCAATTGGGCATGTCTCCCTTTAGATTGGTGTACGGAAAGGCATGCCACCTTCCCGTCGAACTGGAGCATAAAGCCTATTGGGCAGTACGGAACTGTAATCTAGATCTTTCCAAGGCTGGGACCCACAGAAAACTCCAAATCAGCGAGATCGATGAATTACGCACAGACGCGTACGAGAACTCGCAAATCTACAAGGAGCGGGTTAAAGCCTTCCACGACAAACACATCTCAAGAAAGATCTTCCATCCTGGTCAAAAGGTCCTACTCTTTGATGCCCGACTCAAACTCTTCCCAGGAAAACTGAGATCTAAGTGGGTCGGACCATATTTGGTCCGACAGGTTTTTGGAAATGGAGCAATCGAAATCAGTCCACTCAGCCACGATTCTGAACCTTTCATCGTGAATGGTCAAAGACTCAAGCCGTTCATTGATGTAACTTCTACTGATTTGGCTGAGGCATCTCATATCCTCCTTTCCCCTTGAGCTTATTGCGCCCAGCCGATGGCGTAAAACTCAGCGCTTAACGGGAGGCAGCCCGTCATTCTCTTTGAAAACCTGAAACTTGTTCTGACACCTTTCAGCACTCGAAGTTCACCCTTATAGACAGCCGACCCCAACTCAGATGTTCGCATCTGAAATTTGAAATCGTCCGCAAAAATTCAACTCGACCCATCCACTCACCCAAATTTCTGTCTTAAGGAATGAACTAAGACCCCCTAGGTTACAATGAGGACATTGCAAATCTTAGGCATGGGGGGGTATGAAAGTGCAAAAACTCGTAAGAAAAGGTTTCAAACAAAAAAAATTCACATATGCCAAAAATACCATAAAAATTAAAAAAAAAAAAAAAAAAAAAAAATTTTCGAAAAAGAATAAGAGGAAAAGAGGAGAAGGAAAATTTTGTGAAGGAGAGAAGAAACAAAATGAAAAAGGAGCACAAAATTATAAGAAAAGTTGATAGTCATTAGTAAGGAACTAAGGAATTAACCTAAGTTCTAGACCTCATTCAAGAAAATAACTGAAAAGTGCACAATGAGATTAGTAAGAATGCAAACCTTAGGCATTCTTGAATAGACTCTTAGTACTCATTAAGATCTGGACACTCCTCAAGAGGTTGAGGAAAATGAAAAGCTGAAGTGTTAGGTCTAAGGCTTAGGAAGTATTCGACCTCGTTAACTAATTTTTGGTTTACGGGACTCAGTAACCTAAGCACCCTAATCTCACACACAGCCTGGTTCAGTAAGCGTAAAAATCAGAATCACGCAGAAGCGTCGCAAAAATCTGAAAAGAACACCTAGAATAGGAATGGCCGATCAACACAAGTTGATTTGGACGAGTTCCCAGCGCGGAGAGGCGGGAAATCCCCTCGAAAATGCGTAACAAAATATCATCTCCTCGGTGCTTGTCTCTTAGGATATTTACATATCCTACGGGGGGCATGTAAGCACTCTGCTGGTTCAGATTCCATGGATGGCATTATCTCGAAGTGTCAATTGCCAGGGTCTGGATTCGGCCACGGAATACCATGGATGGGATTATCTCGAAATCTCAATAGCCAGGGTTCCGGGGGTTGCCATGGGCGGTGCTATCTCGAAGCATCGATCGCCAGGAACCCTTGAGGATTGATGATGGGAGCAAGGAATCTGATACAGACCATGTTGAAAAGCCAACCCTAGACTAGAACTAAAAAGAAAAAGAGAGAGAAAACTCTCCAAACAGAAAAACTTTCTATCTCTCTCTCTTACAAAACGCACTGCGAACTGAGCCAGGGCTAAAATCATTTCAAGCACGGGTGCTTTAACCACGAAGTCCAATAAACCTTAGGTTAGTTCTTGTGGGCCTTAAAAACCTTTGCTAAAAGACTGAGGCTAAGGCTAGACAGATTTGGATCTTGATTGGTACTAGAGTATCTTTTAGGCCTATGGTCAGCATTCTAACCTAATCTATGCTTAAATAAAAAGGCACTTATCTAAAACCATTGAAAACTTCATGGTCTAGAACAAGGGTTGAAACCTTAAGTTTTTTGCTAAGGGACTAGCAAAAGCTAGGCATGGGGGTATGATGAGAACCTCATCATGAGCCATAACTAGCTCATTTTGACCCAATACAAAGGATAAAAGCTCCTACATATCTCAAGGAAAGGCTTAACTCAGAGAATTCTGAGTTTGAGAAGAAAACCAGTCATAAGGGGTAAAAGTGCAATTTTACCAGTATAATCTGCATACAGGGTAATTCTGGGCCCAAACACAGGTCAGAACAGCGTAATAAGAATAAAAGTGGGATGAGATGATCTAGCAAGGGCTACAGCACTTCCAAGGAACCAAATGATAATCTGTAACCCTAAAATAACCCACTTCAATTCACAAGGTTCGAGGCAAAGTAAAAATAGAATAAACCCTCTAAAATTCATAGAAAAATAATCTCTAGGGTTTAGAACCTTCAATTTGGCCTTTAGAACCCATTTTGACCTACATTGAGAACCATGCCCAATTAATAACTTAATTTGGGTCTTTACGCAAATTGACCGGTCAAACAAGGTTTAATATGAAAATGAAATTTACCATCAGATTCCTTAGGTTCTAATTAGTCATGTATAAAAACTTGAGCCTAAGAAGAAACCTCCTTGACCGACTTTACACTTTGGTCCTCATATATTTACTCTTTGGCCCTCAACTTTTGAACCCTCGCATTCAGGCCCCTAACTCTCCTTCGTTCTTTGCAAACAGGTCCCTCCTGCAAAACCCTGCCAGCACCATGCTCCGGCGACCTTGCGCGGAGCATGGCGCTGCGCAGGGTAAGGTGGAGGACCTGGCATGTGTACCGGGGGTGCCCTGCGTCGTCAGCCGTCGCAGGAGCACCCCCATGGTCCTAGCAGCCCCCCACACCGGCCGTGCGAACGCACGGACGGTATGGGTTCGAATTCCGACCATGCTCCGGCGAGGGAGACACGTCGTCTCCCTCCGCCTTCCTCCCTGCTTCAACCTTATAAATACCCCCCGCCGCTCCACCGACCAAAGCAGCCTGGATCTGACGGAGAAAACCCCCAGCTTTCGTCTCTTCTTTCTCCGGCAGACGCTCACCAGCTCCGGCGACTTCCTCTCCCTCCACCTCTTCGCTCTGCCGCACTACCAGCAGCAGAGACCTCCTCCCCTGCTCTTCCCGCGCCACGCCGCACCCAGCTGGCGCCTCTCCAGCCTTCTGCTCGCCGCCGCCCCTCTCCCTGAGCATCATCTTCTCCGGCGACAGTCGATACGACTGTCGCCCTGTTCCTCCCCCTTCGTCCCTGCAGTTAAGTTGGACTTACTCCCCTTCTCCTCCTCTTTCTTTCCCCGCTTTCGATTTAGTCAATTAAGCCCTCTACCGACCCTGTTCACCCTCATCCTCTCCGCCTCCGACCACCCTCCGGCGAGCCGCTCCCATCACCTCAGCGACCCACACGGCTCGCCGACCACCGCAGAACTTCCGCCTCCTCACCCTGATCCTCTTCCGCCCCTCCACTTCCCACCAAACACCCCCTGCAGACCCACCGAACACACCCACTCCCTCGCTCACAGTCTGACCTAGGACGACCAGACAGCCCCCTCTCGCCCCCTGCAGACCCCCTGACCACCTTCGCCGTGCCACGGCGAAGGTCCTCCGCCTGTCTGATTTGGCCGAGAGGCCGTGCCATTGGTTTCAGGTTCCAGGCCTTGGCCGCCATTGGCGAGGAAGCTCGAAGCCTGCTCGAGGTCGCTCCAAGCCGAGATATCCCAGGTTGAATAGCCACGGCCAGCGCGGAAGAATCTCACGCACACACCCTGGCCCTCGATTGGAGCTGTACGCCTCACAGCCGACGCAATTGGGAGCACCATCCCTGCTGCAGGCGTAAGAGAATTGGGGTGGGACATTTAGTCCCACCTCGGAATCTCTCAAGGGCGCGCGGACACATAAATTGAAAAACTGCCGTATGCTGTTTGCCTCAGTTACCACGGGGTGAGGTCCCTCTCACCCGACCCGACCCGACTCGGCCTCGTCCGTGACCACGCTCCGCGGACCTGGCCCGACCCGATTAGACTGACCTGCACTCCTCGCCCACCACGCACGCCGGTGGGCCTGGACCCGGGTCTGATCCGAACCCGATTACCCGGTAGCGCTCTGGGAGAGCTTCCGATGAGTGATTTCAGAGAGAGAGATACGCGGGGGAAGGGGGTAGAGTAGGTTTTTGCCTTGACGAATAAACTCTGAAGTGTGCAGGCCAAAGAAGAAGGAGCTGCTGCACTGTAGCGAAGGCGTTGTTAAGTCGTCTCAGCACTGGCGCAGACGACGGAAGGTCAGCATCCAAAGAAGAAGAAGACCCGCTGAAGAAAAAAAAAGGAAGAGCAACGGCCATCGCGAAAGAAGAAAAAGAGAAGTCAAGGCTGGTGAAGACAAAGCGGAAGAAAGCAAAAGAAGAAGAAGAAGAAGAACAGGAAGAACCAGAGACAGAGGGGAAAAATCTGAAGAAAGCAGAAGGAAGAAAGCAGAAGAAAGATCTGAAGAGTGCAGAAGAAGACGATCTGTAACAAGGAAGAAAGAAGAAGAAGAAGAACAAAGAACAGGAAAAACCAAAGACAAAGAGGAAGAAAGAAGAAAAGAAGAAGAAGCCAAATTTTCATCTCTCTCTCTCTCTCTTTATTTTTGTAATAGAACTTGTATATCTCTAGAATATAACTTGCTCCCTGAGTTCGACCTCGGGAACTCTTTTATTTTTCCGAGTAAAAAAAAATTTTTATATGATGATACGTTGGTAACAACCGGCTTTACTACAACGATATATATAACACAAACCGGTCGAACCCGACGCTGTCACCATAATTTCTATGGGTTGAAATTAAATACGAGCTGCTTGTATATAAATTGGAAGGGAAAAGAAGTCGAATGTTGGAAACCTGTACTATATGCGAATGAAACTGAAATGAGGAAATCTAGTTTGGCTTGGCCTGAGAAATATGTGTATGAACCCTACAAGGAATTAGGAGTAGAGCTTCTTGAAAATAAATAGAATGGAACTGGGAAAGTAGATGGGGAAGTGAGTTGGCTCTTGAGTACAGAATACCAAAAAGAGCGACTGTCTCCCTGTTTAGTGCATAGCGGAGCTAGCCGCCCCAGGGACCTGGGGTTAAGTCTGGCCACTTTGTACTGACTTTTGGCCCTCGCGTACACAGTACCGGGGAGAGCTAGTAGTGTAGGAGGGAGCTAGCCACCCCACGGGACCCAGGGTTCAGCTAGCCGTCCTACACCGACTTGTTAGGCCCACTGGGCAAACCAGGGTAGTCAGGCGAGGGTGCGCGGACTTTGGAGGGGCAAGACCCTTGTTTGGTTATTGTGGAGGAGCTGGACCCCTGTTACTGAGAGGGCTCTGCCCTATACTAGTTCCGTGCTGTGCTTTGGGCGCACCCGTTAACGGAAATGACTGACCACGTGCCAGTGCGGGGTAGCTACTCGTGCGTTTATCGCACGTGCCGTAGTCACCGTTACGTCTGTCAGTGACCTTAGGGTGGTTGACTGAGGGTAGGATCACCACGGGGGACTCTCCCGGCCAAGAAAGCACCACATGCTACTTCTACTTTTCGAAAAAGACTGCAATCAAGATCGTTCCCACGAGGAACATTCGAGATCAAGAGAAAGATCTGAGAAATAATTCAAGAAAGAGTAAATAGAGAAATAAAGAAAGAAATTAAAAATAACAGCTACTTGTCTACCTTTACTGCTTTCTTAGCTAGCTGGTTGCCACTCTACTTAGCGTTTCACTGACGTGTCACTTTTGTCACCTTTTCAGGACCAAGTGTTGAGCAGCCAAAGCCTGCGGCTGCGGAGGGTGCTGGGCCTAGTAGAACCCAGTAGTTGTACTTTTGTTGTACCGTATTTTTGTAGTAGTGAGTATCTCTGTTACACCTTGTACTCTTTTATTGTAAACTTCATATTTCTGTACCTGTTTTTAATTCTCTACTGTTGTGGTGGTATGTACTGTAGTTCTTTTCTTTACTGTTGTACTTTTGTTATTGTTAATTACTTGCATGGTGAATGTGGTTTATTTTACTGCTTTTTGGTTACTTTCTCGTTGGACGATTGGGTCTTGGGATCAGTCGAGTCGGTTCGATTCTCGTATCCTGTAAGGATTTGGGAACCGGGTCGTAACAATCAATAGTAGCAATTTAGTGGCATAAACAAAAGTCATTAAATATAGTATATAGTGACATTAATAGTGTCAATTAAATTACCACTAATATAAATTAATAGTGGCGAAATAGTAGCAAATAAATTGCCATTAAAGTATATCCTTAGCACATTATTTGCGGAAATTAAAGTGACCCTAATACCATTGATTAATTGCCACTAACCTTTTAGTGACACCAACAAAGGCGATAATTAAGCGACAATTATTTTAAGTGTTGCTAATTACACAGTGGCAAATAGAAGACCTATAGTGGCAAATATTAAATGTCTCTAAAAGATTTTTTTTTTGTAGTGTAACATGCATGATTTAGAAAAAATTAAAGCTAAATATTCTCAATCCAAGCCACTCATGTCGTCTAGGGCATGTCCAAACCTCAATTTAGACTATTGGATTGCCTACATTGGCCTCTGATTGCCTTTGAACTAACCTAATGAATTTAGATTGTCGGATCTAATGCACTAATGGTATACCCCTTCACTTGTTTCTGTGCCCTTCTCTTTGCACGAGGTTGCCACCGTGATCTTCTCCTACATGCTGAGGTAGCCACTGCAACATCCTCCTTTGGTAGTTGTTGGAATCTGGTAACCCCCATGACCACCATTGATGACTTGCTTGTGGCAAGTCATCAACCCCTCACCTGCATTGGTTCGATACTAGATGTCGAGCTCAACGGAATCACTAGTAAAACATGCACAAAAATAAGGACACACGATTTAATGATGGTTGGTTATCTCTTACAACTAAAGAAGAGAAAACTTCCACTATAAAGAAAAATTGAGTATGACTCTTTTAACTTCCGTTCTTTTCCTCTCTTCTCTCTCTCACTCCAATTTGCGTTGTGGAATTTGGAGACTTTGCTCCTTTATTTATAATATAGTACAAGACTCCAAATTGTACTTGAAATTCCATTCCTAATAGGAATGGATACTCTTACTCTTGCATGAGTCAAAAATCTTATATTGGTTTGGGCTTCCCATTAATTAAATAGAAATAGAGTATTCATAAATTCCAAACATATTGAGCTTGAGCCTTAGCCTAAGTTGAGCTGTTGGTTCTATACGACAGGCCTGGCAACCTCAAAATATAGTAACACTAGTGTGAATACATGCACTACGCTGTGGAAAATTATAAATCAAACTCTAGAATGGATATTAAATAAATGGAAAAGTAATGACACATGTCATGAGAAACAAAACATGGAAAACAAAGGGGTGAAATAGTTATATTACACATAAATGGGCATGGTGTGTTTGATATTAATATAATAAAAATATTGTGTCGAGGCTTTTGTTGTCCATAATATGGGAGTTGAGGTTCAATTCTTTTATAGTATCCACAATCTTCTTTGTCCTCTTCAAATTTGAGCAAACAAACAAAACAACAATTGGCAACCGCTAACCACTTGAACTTGGTAAATCCATCCATCTTTGAGTATTTAATTAAGGATGTATGATAAAAGACAATGTCAATTTTGAGCCCATTACTAGCATGTTGGTTGTTGGAAACAAAGACAACTTGGCTAAGTACCAGAGTTTGCTAATCAAGGTGGCAAAAAAGTTAATCAGATGAATTTGTGGTAAATTAAACCTACTTAGTTCCTTTAAATAGAACCAAAAGCTAGAATGGACTTGTCATATTTACATAGATGCTCAGAATTCATGCATTCTAGTGTGTAGAAAAGCTAAAATATTATATCATTAGTTATTGTCGTTCCTCCCAAATCACATAAGTAGGTTTGCACCCACTTGAAAAAAAAGAAGTAAAAAGTGAAAGGAAGAGCAGTTGTTAGGTAGTTTAAAACATAAACTTTTCTAGAAAAAAAATAATCAAATAAACCAATTAGAAATAGTTGGAAACAAATAAGTTCAGCAAAAGCTTTGATTTTGACTAAAGCTCGTAAGAAGGTGGAACTGGATTTGAATGCTCCAACTTGATAAAAAGAGATGTATTGGAAGCTTTCAAGCTTTATGTCTATCATGCTTTTCTTCTCCCCAAGTTTGTGCACTGAGATTGCAATTAATTCATCATCCATGTTCAGATAAGAGCTCCCCTTCATACATCATGATGGAATAATTTTTGCACCTTTAGTTGTATATCAAATACCAACACTTAAAAGATGCTGATTCATTATGCTGTAAGAATTTTTTCTTTTACATTCTAGAAGTTTTAGTTAACACAATTTTTCCAATAAACCAATACTTAAATGCAAACGATCAAATAATGGATATTTTTGTGATCATAAGTATTATTTTAGGTGTTCTAGCATATTTTCCCCCCTTAAAAAGAGGTGGTCTAGCGTTTCTTATCTAAGATTGTAGCTGAATAACCTAACAGGAAGAGAAAGTGATAAAGTGAACTATTTTTTACTTCCTGAAAGAGAAGAAAATGCTTTATCATAGTAACAATGCAAAGATCACAATATACATGCACCTTGTCTTGACTGGACAATATTTACCTTGTTATTACTATGATATTTGTAGGGTTGGCGATGATGCTTTAGTTGCTATTGGTTAGAACTATTCTCTGCGGCATCTGAATGTAAGAGGATGCCACCAAATCATTGATGTAGGAATTACTGCAATTGCAAGAGGCTACCTTGATCTAGTTTATGCTGATGTTAATGTCCTTCAAGTTCCTCCAACAATTCCTCTTCACAATCACAAAGTCAACATTATTGCACTACTTTTGGAAATAACTTCATTGGGAGCATATTTCTTTGGATTTCCATTTTAGTCTAAATAGTTGGGCATATAAATTTCCAGGTTCATGGTATGAGGTTTTACTTTTTCATAGATATGGCATTTTTTATCTGGGAGATATTCCTAAATTTTACAATAAAAATAATAACACATCAAATAATGCAATCAAAGAAAAGCTTACCATTTATAGCATAACCAAACTTTTTCAAAAGGCACCTCATGCATATTCTAGCTAACCTTTTAAAAAGGTGTTTTTTTAAAAACATATCATCACTCAACATTTAGTCTTAAAAGTGGATGTAAAGACCCTTCTATCCTGAGCCTTTTAAAACATTTGGATTGTTGGTCAGACGTCTGGACAGCTTTCCAGACGTTTGGAAATTGAAAATTTTATGCAAACCCTTTGTGTCTGCGCGTGGGTGGCGCGGCCAAATGTGGCACGAGTAGGTTCTGGTTCTGGGTTTTTCCCAGAATCAGATGTTTGGAGTGATGTCCAGAGGATGGAGCGAATGTCTGGAGGCGGTTCCAGACGTCTGAGGGGAGAGTTTCGCGAAGGTACGTTCTCTTTGCAGATACGGCCATGCAGGTCACTCCGCAGGTGCCCTTTTGCGTACCTATTTTGAGAAGATTGTGTGGTGGCATTGCAGGATTTGCTTTGGGAAGGCGTGGGGCACGCCCGCCCACGCATTTCAGACGTCTGGGCAACGTACCAGACGGCTAAAAGCACTTCCAGACGTTTGGAGAGATGGTCGGACGACTGGAGTTGGGTCCAGATGATCTAGAAGAGTTCCTGGACATTTGGGGTAGACGCAGAGACTAAGGTAGGATACTGGACACTTTTAAGAAGTCTGGAAGTTGTTCCAGACGTCTGATTTTGTCAGTAACCCTATTTTGACCCGTTTAGGGTCCGTTTGAAATCCGTTTTACGCAAATAAGATACTGACGTTTTCCTTGTGAGTTCCTCTACCTGTTAGAAGGCTTTCCATACTGTTCTAATGTTCCATTGTGATTGTTCCTTGTTATAGGACTTTGTTCCGTTGCGAGTTCGGGGTTTGTTGGGGCACGTGAGCCTATCGTTCAAGCCCCCAATACTCCTGGGTTAACTGGTAGAGTGGCTTCCCCTAATTTAAATACAAACCTAAATGCATGTGTGGAATGAATGATTAGAACCTAGAATGTGGCATGAATCCTAAGACGAGAAATACTTGAAATGTCTGTATGCGTGATTGAATTACAGTCTTGAGTGAATAAGATAGAATGTTAATAACTGCCTGTAAATAAATAAAAGCTGCCCGTGGGATAATGATTTACCTGTGCTAGTTAACAGTTGCATGTGATCTTCTTGTTGTATACGTTAAATGATTAATACGAGCTGCATGTGTATAAAGCTGAGAATGGTAATGTGAATGATAGAAATATAAATTATCTGTGTATAACCTGAGTATGGAAATGTGAATGATAGAAATACAAGTTACATGTGTATAACTTGAGAATGGAAATGGAAATGATGAAACCTGGTATGGAATGGCATGAGGCATTTGAGCATGAACCTTATGGGGAGATTAGGAGTAGAACTCTTGGAAATATATGGAATGGATCTGGAAATGCGTTGGGAAGTGTGTTGGCCCTTGAGTATGTGGTACCAAGGGGAGTGCATGTTTCCTCTTAGTGTATAGGGGAGCTTGCCGCCCTTCGGGTTGAGACCTGGGGTGGGTTTGGCCACTTTGCACCGACTCGATGGCCCTTGTGTACACTATACCAGGGAGAGCTACTAGTGTAGGGAGAGAGCTAGCCACCCCACGGGACATGGGGTTCAGCTAACCGCCCTACATCGACTTGTTAGGTCCACTGGGCAAACCAGGGTAGTCAGGCGAGGGTGCGCGAACTGTGGAGGGGCGAGACCCCTGTTTTGTTCTTAGGGGCTAGACCCCTGTTACTGAGAGGGCTAGGCCATATACTGTTTCGTGCCGTAATTTGGGCGTACCCGTTAACGGAAATGACT
The DNA here is from genome assembly GCA_037157565.1 of Thalassia testudinum. Lineage (NCBI taxonomy): Eukaryota > Viridiplantae > Streptophyta > Magnoliopsida > Alismatales > Hydrocharitaceae > Thalassia > Thalassia testudinum. The sequence continues at coordinate 21,322,161 of JAZHRO010000014.1, forward strand.
GACCGTGTGCCAATGCGGGAAGCTACCCTTACGTTTATCACGCGTGCCGTAGTCACCATTACGTTTGTTCGTGACCTTGGGGTGGTTGATTAGGTGTAGGATCACCACGGGGGACTCTCTCGGCCAGGAGAGCACCACATGTGCCTTCTACTCTTCAGAAAAGACTACAATCATGATCGTTCCAACGAGAAACATTCGAGATCAAGAAAGAGACCTGATAAATAAAGCAAGTGGTGAAAAGGAATAATTAGTTAAAGAAAGTAATTGAAAAACAACTACCTGTCCACTTTTAATGCTTTAGTTAGTTGGTTGCCACTCTACTCAGCGTTCGCTGACGTTGTGTACTCATAACCCCTTTTCAGGTCCAGGTGTTGAGCAGCCAGAGTCTACGGCTGCAGAGGGTGCTGGACCCAGTAAAACCCAGTAGTAGTAGTTCTTTTGCTGTACCTTTTTGTAGTAGTGAGTTCAGACTCTTGTACTTTTACTTTCTGTACCTTTACTTTTCTGTACTTTTATGTTTCTGTACTTTGTTTCTTTTCTACTATTGTGGTGGTGATATGTACTGTAGCAGGTTTTACTTCTTTACTGCTGTATCTTTTTACTATTAGTTGCATAACATAGTGAGTGTGGTTTACTTTCCTACTTTTGGTTATTTCTCATTGGACGACTAGGTCTTGGGATCAGTCGAGTTGGTCCGGTCTCGTATCCTGTAGGGATTCGGGAACCGGGTCGTAACAGTAGATAAAACAAAATAATATAAAATGAGAAAATAAATAAACAATTGCTTCAACAGAAAAAATCGAGAAAAACTATTTTTATGTTTACTGTAGCAAAACATGGGTGTTGATTGCGGCACACTCGGGAGGCTCGGGTAGTGATGTGGTTGGGCCGGAGGAGTTCCGCCAAAGTGGAGTGCGTTGGCGGTGGTGGTGCGGCCGGAGGTGGTTGGAGGCAATGTGCACGGTGGTGGAAAGTCCAGCGAAGGCAAGCTCGACGGCGAGCTCGGATGGAGCTCACCAAGCACTTGGTCGATGTGGTAAGGACGGTGAGGTCACGAGTGTGCGGGTGACGCCGACGTGGAGGATGGCGATTGGAGGTGATTGGATGGTGAGGTGGAGGTGGGGGTTGTTTGGGTTCAAACAAGGGGAGAAACATGGGAAGAAAAGAATGGAGGAGAAGGAAAAGGAAAAGGATGAAGGATTGGGTGGCTTGCCGGCTTAATGGGTTGATTGGACAGTCGTTGCCGACGACTTTGTTGGAGGGGAGAGAGGGGGTGACAGTCTCCATAGAAATGGGAGGGGATGCGAGGATGTCTGCAGTTGCCGATTGCTTCACGCGAGGGGAGCGAGGGGTTGATGGACAGGGGAGGAGGGAGAGGGGAGGGGACGTGAGGTGGGCTGTTGTTGCCTAGGGCTTCACAGGAGGGGAGCGAGGGTTGACAAAGAGGGGAGGAGGGAAAGAGGAAGGGATGCGAGGAGTTCAGCTATTGCATAGGACTTCACCGGAGAGGATTCGCGGAAAGGAAAATTTTTAAAAAATTGTAATGAAGAATTTTACGGTGGAAACTAAAATTCAACTTTATTAATAACCCATTCGTACTGGAGGGGTTATGACACAGCGAGATGGGGGCTGAAATTTGACCAAGGCCCGACCACACACATCAGGCAATCGAGTGCACCGCGGTCTGGATCGGAGTTGAACTGTTGAACCCAAGGATGACCCGCACGGCTACCACTACTATTTATGGTTTCGATCCCCTTCAACGAGTTGGTTCTACTCCCATCGCATCGTTCCTCCAAACCCTAGCAGCCCCTTTTTCCCAACCAGAAGGAAAAAACCCTCTCTCTTCTCGTTCCCCCGTCTCTTCTTCTTCGTGCCTCTCGTCTCCTCCCTCCTTGAGGCGTGGCAGCAACCGGGGCGTCCGCGCGCCCCCATCTCCATGTCGAGCCCCATGGAGCTCCTCCGCGCGAACCTCTCGAGGGTCCGGATCCCCGTGCCCACCAACCGCATCTACAAACAGGAGTGCTGCATCTCCTTCGATACCCCGGTCGGTGATTCTCCTTGTACCCCTCAGCCATTTTTTTTTTTGGGTTTCGTTTTGTTTTCATTACTTTCTGATGGGAGACCTTTCCTTTGCTGCTTTGCAGAGGTCCGAAGGAGGGCTGTTTGTGGACATGTCCTCGTTCCTGGCGTTCGGGAAGGACCACGTCGGGTGGAACTACGAGAGAACGGGGAACGCCGTCTACCTCCACATCCGTTCGACGCGGAAGGCCGTTCCCGAGGACAGACCCCTCAAGAAGCCCACCCTCCTCGCCATAGGTCAAAACTCCTCCCTTCCCTTCTGAAGTGATTGCTCTGCTTCGATGTCCTCCTCCCATCCCTTCCCTTCTAGTGAGGGGATATTTTCTTCTCGGGGAGTTTGAACTGCAGTGTTCTTCCGCTGCTTGTTTCTTTGTTTGTTCGTGGGGGGAATGACTCGCATGCGAGCTACTTCTCTCGCACATTATCACGAATTGTCTATTCATTCATCCGAGAGGATGCTAACTTTTGTGCCATCATGGCAGCTTATTTCTTCTACCAACAATATTCCTGATCAAATAAAAAAAAAAGGTGGATCCTCTAGCACGTCTCTTCATGTTGTCTCTTTTGGTGTATCCTTGTGTTGGGAGTTTAAATGGAGGAATTAACAAGTGATTCTTTTAAACATCATCTTAACATGGTTGATGTACGATGTAGTATACTCGAGTGAGATGCTTGCTTTCTCTCGGGACATGTGGTTAGCCTGGTGATGATGTCATATTATGCATGACGAAGGAAAAATTACATGAACGTTTGTGCAAGGTTTGTCTTGTTGGAGAGCTGGCATTGTGGGCGTGATAGATTAGCAGTAAAGTTCTCAACAATTAATGGGGTTTGCATCTGTGTGCGTCAACGTTGACAGAGGTCGTGGTGAATGGGTCCTGTGTCTTTTGTGTAGAGGAAGGAGCCACCATGTTCATGGGTGCAGAGACCTCTTTGTGATCCCTTGCCTATGGCAAGGTTTGTTATTAGTATAATGCTTTCTGGAGGCGCATCAGACCCAAGTATTCAATCTGTTTGAAGCTGCTAAAGGAGAACACTGGTGAGGTTTCTTGTCTCTGTGGCTTGATGACTGGAGCAGGTATTGCAGCTAGTTGCAACAATGCTTTGTTGAGGTGGTGCCCAACATCTTGATATCACCAGAAAGCATAGGGACTAGCGCCAACGAGGAATTAAAAAGTACACTTGCTGAAAGTTATTATACATTTTTTTTTCTTTTGGAAAAAAAGTTGTTGCACTTTGTTAGGGACAAACTAAAAATACATTAAGGGATGGGTGAATAGTATAATTGAAGAATAACAGAAATAAAATGCAATCACACAAGTTGAACACTACTGTTTTTAGGTGGAAACCTAAACTGTGAGAAAACCACCACCTAAGTCAACATGACTTAGGATTTACCGATAACTAGATGATCAAATCACTAAGCACACCACTTCAAAACAAGGGTAGTGTACCTCAGTTATAAAGCTCACCTCTAATCCCTAAATGTAGGTTTCTTCCTTCACTAGGAAGAGACAAGGATTTGACGTGTCAGACACTCAAGCACAACAATATGAAAGTAAAGAAAAATTTAAACACAACCCATAGAGCACCCCAATAAGATAATCTAGCTATTATAGGCAATAGAGAACTCCCTGAGATGGTTGTTAGAAGTTGAGTAGTGAGAGAGATAGAGTTTTGCCCAAAGAGAGTGATAGCATAGTAGGAGGGTAAGTGTGTATAGAGCAAAATGATATGTAGAACTTGAAATCCATTTCCAATGGGTGTATTTGCCTCATGGGGGGTTAGGGACTATTTAGAGGCATCAAAAGAACCTTCAAGAAGGTTTGAGAGCTTTCTTGTAGCCGTCGGTGACAAATCCCACAAGATTTGGTCAAAATCTAAAAGAGATCAGGCAATAATTAGGTTTGACAGTAGGATCAGATGACTGAAAAAAGTGTCAGACATTTGGTATAGGGGTTTTGGACATCTGATCAAAAGTCTGGACTTCTGAAAACGAGGGTCAGTTTTCCTGGAATTAATTGGACCTAAATAGTGTATTTGTCACAATGTGTTAAGACTTTTGGATACTTGTTTTAAGACGTCTGGGAGAAAGTTTGGATGTTTGAAAATAAGAGAATTGGTTCCTGAAAATAATTAGATCGAAACATGGTTCTTGTATTTAGGGATCGCACTTCTGTAGGACGCCTGATACTTCTATCGGACGTTTGAGAGTAATGATGACCAAAGTGTGATGATTTCTAGAGAATCTCAAAATCGAGATTTACTCTGACAAATCGATCTTTAAGTCAGATTAGCCCTAACATTTAACTATTAGATGTGTGGAAGGTTTCCTAGATGTTTGGAATAAATAATAAATTATTCCAAACATGATTCGGGGGTGTTGTTATGACAGTGTGATTAGGCTTGGATTAGTTCTAACGGTCCATTGTTGGACGTTTGATAGTGGGTTCAGATGTCTTGTGTGGACTTAGGATGTCTGGTATGAAGGTGGATCGTTTGAGGCCTTAAAGGACAGTCTATCAAGGCTTTATATTAGGTTATTGGATGCATGATTTATATATGGGACGACTTAAATTATGTCTATGTTAAACATTTGATATAAAGGTATGTTCTTGATTTGATTTTAGATTTGGTTCTAGGTTTTTACTTAAGTGTTAAGAGACTATGATGAATGTTCCTATATCTAGTTGGGGGCTCTTGTACAACTCATCTAGACTCAATGAAGGAAAATTACAACTCTTTGAATAAAAGTACAATAACTTAGGACCTAGACTGTACTTATTTGTTTTTGGGTATGGCTTTTGAGAGTTTGCTTGAAACCTGCAACTTAGAGTTGATTTTGAACAATGGAAATAGTGGTTTTATCATATTTATTTTCTTTTTGTTATTTTGTAAAATAATCAAATTATTTATTAATGAGAGGTTGAACTAATAATTTCACTATTTTTGATGATTTTGAAAATCTTTTCTTAAGACCCTCCCCCTTATTAAGGTACTTGAAGCACTATTTTTAATGTCCAGACAATTTTTATAAAAGTTCGTATTTTTGAGAGTAGATATTTTGCAAAAGACGTATTTGCCAATACATTTTTGTATGCTAGGTTTTGTTCATTCTAAGATGTTCTCCCCCGTTTTGAATGTCATCAAAATGAGTTAATGAGAGCAAATGGTTGTGAGATATCATTAAGTTATGAGAAGTGTGAGAAATAATTCTCAATCTTCAATCTTAGAGACGTGAAATATAAAATTAGATAGAAAAGCATGAAACATGATATGTTATATGTTATGAACTTGTAGGAATATGATATGTGACATTAAATTAAAAGCTCAAGCATATGAAACATGATATATATAATACTCAAAGATCTACTAGAGCCTAACATTGTTCCCATCAAAATACTAAATATGGGGTTGAAACTCCTTAGTACAAGCCATAAAAAAATGAGAATAACCAAAAAAATGAAAAAAATCAAACAAAGAGAAAACAAAGCTGAACATCCACCACAAAGCTACTGCGGGTCTTGACGATCTTGGAATGATGACGAGGCGGATCTTGTCTCATTTGGAGAGCGCGAATGTCCTCGCGCACCTCATGCATATTCGAGTGCATGTGGCCTAGATAGCGATAGATGTTGTCCTGGCGGCGTAGAAGGGGGATATCGTGGGCAAGGTGCTCCTCATTAGGTTCCCAACTAGCATTGAAGCATGTTGTAGGAGCCTCGATCATAAGAGGGTGTTGGACATATAGATCGGGTCGAGGAGGTTGGTCGGGTTCAACTTCCTCTTGGGGGCCTTTTGCGGGAAGAATCTACATTTTTGCGGCAGTGGCCCGATTATAGGGTTCAACCTTCCCTATGGCTTGATTTGCCACACGTACACGATGGCTGCCAAAGATGTGTGATAGAAGGGAGTCGAACGGAAGAGAAGCAGAGTGATCTTCGTTCATAACCCGAGCGAAGAGGCGACAAGAGTTGAACAGAATGTGATAAGCAACGGCAAATAGGAGGGCCTTATGTTGCCTGGAGATATAATCAATGCCTTTGGATTTGTTAAGTATGTCCCAACCAAAAATTTGGGACAAGCGACGGGGAAGTGGTTTGAGGTTCTTGCATGGTAATGTGCTAAGGTGGGGTTCATATTTCTTCGGGAGGACAAGCTTTTGGTTTATGACTTCAGAGTCATAGTTGCGGAGAATGTCATCATGGTCATTCCCTTCATTGGGAATGTTGAGGAGCTCGGAGATATGGCCGGTAGTGATGGTCATTTTTGTACCTAGGACATTGGAGTGAAGCTGGAGGTGGCCAGTGGTCCAATCTTCTATAAAATTGGCAAAAGGAGGCGGATGAGGTCAAGGTAGATGCCAATACATCCCACACCTGGGTGAAATGCCCGATCAAAGTACTTAAAATGGTGGAGGGTTTCGAAGTGCTCGCGAAGGTTTAGATGGGCAAAGTTTGATCATACAATATATCGAGGGGGTTTAACCCTCGCATTAGTGAACCTATAAAATGTGTCTCTAGCATATCTGCTTCTAAGTTGGTCAGCTAGGAAAGCAGATTCGGACTGGGAAGGGGATGCCTCGGTGGTCTTCCTACGTGGAGACATGGTGGGAATGGGTGGGTTGGGTGGGATGGGTTTAATAGGTTACCTTCAAAACAAATGTACCATAGCATTCAATAAATGTGCAAAAATTTATCTATCCTAAACAAAAGGGCAGTGCACTTGCCATCATTCATCCAAACACACCTTTTAATCACACATCCAAGGAAATCAAAATAGGTAGCACTTCTGCCATTCACAACACTTAAACAACATCATTAAGATAAATCTAGAACTTGTTAGGGCAGTAGCGCTGCCTAAAAGAAATCATCAACTTGAGAAAAACACCAAGAAAATCACTGAGCTAAATATTGAATAGATTAAGGCAACACTCTTGCCACAAGACATTCACATCAAGAATCAATTGGAAACGAGGTTTCGATGTTGAACATAAGGCATAACTTTTGCTTCAAAACTTGACCTAGGTCACAAACCCTAGGTGAATTATGACTTGAAATCAGGGCATTGAAACCTTTTGTAGAAAAGCTCCAGACCAATCATCAAGAGGAGTTTTCAAGGAAGAAAGTTCAAGAACCCTCAAGAACCTATCAAGGGTTTGCTCAAAACAAATCTTGAATCGTGAGAATCTTGAAGAGATGAGAGGCAAGGAGGTTTATACCACAGGTAGAGGACTCCCCTTGATGCAAGGGAGGTGGCGGTGTTGGTGATAAGATGGCAGGGAACTTCGAGGGATGATCGGTGGGGTTAGGGCTGGAGAGGGTTGATGACTGAGGGAGCTTGGTGAGGAGATTTGTGGGTTTGTTGTTAGGGATTTGAGAGGAGAGGGGGATGTGTCACTAAGGGACTTAAGTGGTCCCAAAGGGTCGTGCAAAAATCCCCCTGAAGTTAGGGATATTTACCCCAAGAACCTCTCCAAATCAGAGATTGCAGAAGTTGGGTCTCTAAAAATTAGATGTCTGGCAGCAAGAGTCAGGGATTTCGACATTCTGTCTCAGCTATGGGTTGTCGTCTTATTTTTCTATTACATGTCCAACTATCAGTCATCAGACGTCTGATCTTATCCAGAAGGTACTAAGATTAGAGCCTAAACTCAGGTTGTCTGATCAATTGGATTAGACGTCTGGACGTGGTTCTAGATGTCTGAAAATCAATATATTATTGATTTTAATTTTAAAGTCAAGTCGTCGATGTTTGATTAGACGTGTGGATTTGCACATATTGTGCATTTTAATTTCTGAGTTGATTTGAAGGACATTCCTTTAATGTTCATTGGCATACAATATTAACACCTAACATATTTAATCCTTCAGATAAAATTAAAATGATTATAATTCAAAGGTTTAGTGAAAATATTGGCAAGTTGCAATTCGGTGCAAATAAATTCAACCTCAATTTTCCCTTTTAGTACATTATCCCTCAAAAAATGATGTCTAACATCAATATACTTTGTACGAGAATGGTGTATAGGGTTCTTTGAGAGGTTGATAGCATTGGTATTATCACATAATATATTTATTTTACTAAATATCAAGTCAAAATCTCTTAAAGTGTTCTTCATTCATAACACTTAGGAACAAGTTAGTGTGGCAGTTGTATATTCAGCCTCCGTAATTGATAGGGTTACACTAAATTATTTTTAGAGAACCAAGAGACTAATGAATCGTCCAAAAATTGACGCATTTCACTAGTACTCTTCCTATTGGTGCGACTACTTGTTAGTTTGCATTGCTATAGGCTTCAAGGTTGAAATTATTACATCTAAGGTAGAATAGGCCATAATTAAAGGTGTCTACTAGATACCTAAATATCCTTTTTACTGCATTTAGATGTGATTGTTTTGTGTTGGATTGAAATCTAGCACACAAATAGGAATTGAATAATATATCGGGCCTACTAGTAGTTAAATATAATAATGAGCCTATCATATAATGGTAAAGTTTTTGGACAGTAGGTGTTACTGATTTGTCCTTGTCTAATGAAGTGGAAATGCTCATGGGAGTGTTTTTACCTTTGCTTTTGTCCATCCCAAATCTTTTCAGCATTTCCTTGTGTACATTGATTTATTTACAGAGGTACCATACTCAAGTTGAGTGATTTGCAAACCCAGGAAGAGCTTGAGTTCATCCATTAAACTCATCTTGAATTCTTCCTGCATTAACTTTGAAAATTCTTGAGAAAGATTCATTAGTGGCACCAAATAAAATATGGTCCACATGTATTTGGACTAATAGAATGTCTTCTTTTCTTTTAATAATAAGGTAAAGTCAGCTTCTCTTATGACAAAGTTTGCCTCAAACAAGTATTCCTTGAGTCTTCCATACCAACTTGTAGGAGCTTGCTTAAGCCCATATAGTGCCTTATTCAACTTGTAGACAAAACCCGATTTATCATGAGACTCTAAACTGGGAGGTTGTTTTACAATAACTTCCTCCTTAATGAAACTGTTAAGAAATGCACTCTTAACGTTCATTTGAAAGAGTTTAAAGTTAAGGAAGGTGACATAAGCAAGAAGCATGCGAATTGACTCGAGTCTAGCTGCGAGAGTATATGTTTCGTCAAAGTTAATTCTTTCTTCTTGGTTGTATCCTTGTGCTAATAATCACATTGGATTCATTCAACTTATTTCGGAATACCCATTTTGTACCTATTACTGTTTCCTTGTGAGCTTAGATAGTAGATTCCAAATTTCATTCCTTTGGAATTGGTTGAGTTTCTCCTGTGTAGCCATCAACCAAGGCTCGCTAAAGCATTCTTCCTCAACACTCTTCGGTTTGACTTGAGAAACAAAGGCGGAGAGACTGATAGCAATAGGATCAGGTTTTAATACTATCGGATACACTTTCAATGATTTGACTTTCAGGACGATCCCTTTGAAATATGTAATTTTTTGGGAGATCATGGATATTGGAATCTTGTATGTTAAACACATCGATAAATGAATCATCTTTATCATCTACACAGCGCTGTTGAGGCGGTCGCCTTAGGCGAGGAGGAGAGGCGACTAAGGTGCTCATCGCCTCGAGGAAGGACCAGGCGACGTGCCTCCTCGACTCAGGTGACGCCTCCTCACCTCGTCGCCTCATCACTTGAACCCTAGCGATCGCAACTGTTTTTTTTTTTTGAAAAACAAAGGACTCGACGACCTCTCACCTTCCATATGAGAGTCTATTTACGTGTGTCATCTCCACGCCAACCATCACCGCCTCACGCCTCCGCTGGAGCTTCTTACCTTCCATTATCGCCTCTGCTAGAGCTTCGTCGACCTCCATAGTTGCCCGAGCTTCATTGGTTGGCATCTGTGACAAGTGGTGGACCTAGATCGGCCAGGTATCTCCTTCGCTCAACCTTCTTTAAGTCTCGACGGTGGCGCACCGCCGCTTGTCTGAGTTCGACGGTGGCGCACCTCTGCCCCTTCGACGGCGGCACTGTTGCAGCTGCTGCTGAATGTCCCATGTCCGATAATATGTGTGTGTAATATATGTAGTGTCAGTGTGTTATATATATGTGTGTGTGTTATATATGCATACTGTTATATATATATATACACACACACACACAAACATGCTGTTATACATATATATGTTGTATATATATACATACTGTGACACTCACGTATAACATATACTCACCTCCGCCCCTTCCATGTTGTTTATGGGTTTATATATCTAATGTTATACATATATATGTTTTATATGTTTATATATGTTGTATATAAACATACTACATATATATACATACTGTTATACATTATATATAATATATATACATATATATGTTGTATATATACAGTATATTATATATTATATATTGTATATATATATATGTTGTATATATATTATTATTATATATAATATATACTGTTATATACTGCTGTATATACTATATATATAACTATATAAGTATATGTTATATTATGTTAAGTATATAATTAATATAAGTATGTATAATATAATATAATATATAAGTATGATATATATACTTATAAGTATATATAAGTATATACTGTTGTATATAAGTATGTATATAACATAAGTATGTATATAAGTATGTATATAACATAAGTATGTATATAAGTATGTATATAACATAAGTATGTATATAACATAAGTATGTATATAAGTATGTATATAACATAAGTATGTTGTTATATTATATATGTATAAATCATATATATAGTATATACTATTCTATTATATTTGCATATAACTATGTATATAATTAGCAACTTTGCATGTCTTTGCATGTATATATTGTTATATTAACTAGCAACTTTGCATGTGCATTGTAAGTTTGTAACTATGTATAAAACTAGCATGTGTTTTGAATTATGTAGATGGCTGAAACGAGGAAGCACCCATGTTGGAAGTATGTCACATTAGAGGACCCAAAAAAGATTAATGATACGAAGTGTATTTTCTGTGGTAGGATAGTGAAAGGCGGGATTTATAGAGCTATTGGACATATTACTGGTGGTGATAAGAACACAGCAATATGTCCAAAAGCTCTACAACATGTGAGAGAGGAGTTAAGAGAATATCGACAATCTAAAAAGGAAGAAAAAGAAAAGTTCATGAAAGATTTTGTTTACGATAAACTGCCTAATAATGATGAGGATCATGAAGATGAAATAGAAATGAATGTCTTACGAGGACCCATGGATAGATTCACAACTAAAAGAATAGTAGAAAATCCTATACAGTCACATGCAAAGAAGGCTTGAATCATGATGGGGGCTGGTGGAAGTGGAAGTGGTGGACTTCCTTTAATGAAGTTTCATGGACCAATAGATAAGTTTATGAAGGTTGATCCTGAGAAGGTTCGGGAACGAAAAAGGAGATTGTTGACAAAACAAACTATAATTTCTGAGGTTTTCAAAAAGGAGGGGAGAGATGCAGTTGTACGGATCATTGCAAAATGGATGTATCGTAACAATATTGCATTCAATGCTGTTAAAGATATCTGGTTTGAGATAATGATTGAGGTAATTGGTCGTTTTGGCCCTGGATTGAAGCCTTCTTCTTACCATGAAGTGAGAATTCCTTTATTGAGATATTATGTGAACGAGACTCAGGATTTCATCACCAAACATCATGATGCTTGGAAGAAATATGGATGCGCATTGATGACAGATGGTTGGACAGATAGGAAAAGCAGAACACTTATAAATTTTCTCGTCAATTCTCCTATGGGAACTATTTTCTTAGAGTCCATTGATGCCTCAAGCTACGTAAAGACATGGGAGAAGCTTTGTGAGCTGATAAGTGGCATGATCAGTCGCGTCAGGGAGGAATATGTGATTTAAGTCGTCAGTGACAATGCATCGAATTATGTTCTTGCTGGTAATAAATATTTAGACTATTTATTTTAGCACACATCTTTTCTTTAATATTGTAAGTATTGTAAAATATAAAAAATATCGTTTATCTTTTCCATAGGCAAATTACTGGAGATTAAGCATCCTCAAGTTTATTGGACTCCTTGTGCTGAACACTGCATTGATCTGATGTTGGAAGATTTTGTGAAGTTAGAGGATGTAAAAAAGACACTCAAGCATGCAATGCAACTGAGTAGTTATATATACATGCATCTTTCAGTCTTAAATTTGATGGGGTAATTCACAAGTAGGGAGTTGTTGAGGCCTGCAGTTACAAGATTTGCTACATCTTTCCTCACTTTACAGAGCATTCATAGACAAAAGGTAAATTTAAGGAAGATGCCCACTTCCGATAAGTGGACCACTTCTAAAAATGCAAAAGAGAAGGGAAAGAAAGTTGCAATAATCATCATGATGCCTTCATTTTGGAATAATGTTGTATACATTTTGAAGGTTACGTCTCCTCTTGTGAGAGTGCTTCGTCTTGTTGACTCAGAGAAGAGACCTGCAATGTGATACATATATAAAGTAATGGATAGAGCTAAGGAAGCTGTCATGAAGGCTTTCAACAATAATGCTGAAAAGTTTGGACTTATTTGCGATATCATTGATAAGAGATGGGATTGTCAGTTTCATAGGCCTCTACATGCAGTAGGGTTTTTCCTCAATCCTGATTTCTCTTATGAAAATCAAAATCTTGATTTTGATTCAGAGGTTATGAATGGATTTTACAATGTCTTGGTAAAATTGGAGCCTGATGAGAGTGTGCAAGACAAAATAACATGAGAAATTTCCATTTATAGAAATGTACAAGGACTCTTTGGAACACTTATGGCTATTAGATAAAGGAAGACCATTGCCCCAGGTAGTCAAGTGGTATAAATTTTTTATAGTAACTTTCTATTTCCAATTGCTTATTAATATTATATAACTTATTATCTTTTTACAGGAGTGGTGGAATCTCTTTGGTGGGTCTGCACCTAACTTGGCAAAATTGACACTGAAGGTGCTAGGTCTTACTTGTAGTGTCTCGGGATGTGAAAGGAATTGGAGTGTATTTGAAAGTATAAGTTACAAACCAATTCTTAATATGCATATCATTAATTTTATCAAGTAATTTTATATTAATCCTTTTATTTTGAAAATCTATATAGGTTCACTCAAAGAAAAGGAATCCGTTGGCGCAACAAAAGTTGAATGATCTTGTGTTTGTTAAGTACAACGAAGCTTTGAGGGATTGATATGAAGATAGGGATTATCTTGATCCCATTTCCCTCCAGGAAATTGATGATTCAAATGAATGGTTAGTAGGGATAATGGAGGAAGATGAAGAAAATGCAGGTGATGATCTTGTGTTTGGTGATGATGATCTCACTTAGGGCATGGTTGAGCTTGCATCAGGAATTAATGACGAAGAGGCTATTCGACGTACTCGGGCTTGTATTACTACAAAGAAAAATGATCCTAAGAAAGCTAAGGGAAAAGGGAAAGCTCCAATAGTTATTGAAGAAGAGGAAGAGTATGTGGACAATGATACGGAAGAGGAAGAGGAGATTGAAGAAGTTGCTGGTAACGATGACGATGACGAATTGAATCTCGAAGATGATTCTGATGATTAATGTGTTTTATTATTTGGGAATTGACAATTGTTCACTTTAATGACAAATTTGATTTTTATGTTTTTCTACCTTAATTGTGTAGAAACTTTTCTTTCTTTATCATTTGAAATTATGTGAAATAATTTTTGGCAATACAATTGTCATCATTTTCTTCTATTTAAAGTCTCCAACATTGGTATTAGACATGTTTTTATAAACTTAGTGTTATTAAATTGAGTTAATAAGACATAAATATGCCAATAAAAGACGATCGTCTCAATTCACTCGGGCTATCGCCTTTTTGTCGCCTCTCACCTTAGACGATTTCGAGTAGTGTCGCCTTGCTATTGCCTTTTGCATTGACAGCAGTGCATCTACATTGACATGATTAATAGGAGAGTTGGATGATTCATCAAAAGAGACATGAAGGGTTTCTTTTACTACTAATGTGATCTTGTTAAACATCTGATATGCCTTACTATGTGAAGAATAACGAATGAAGTGGCTTCTTCACTTTTGGCATAAAATTTATCTAAATTAGTACGACTATTCAAAACAAAACATTGGCACCAAAAAACCTTAAAGTAGCTAATTTTGGGTATTTTCTCATAATAGAGTTAAAAACATATTTTTTGCAATCTTGATTGAATTAAGATGCAATTCAACAAGTAACGAGCTGTATTAACCGCTTCAGCCCAAAAGTATTTCGATAACCTAGAGTCTATGAACAATGTATGAGTATACCCTTGAAGAGTGTAGTTCTTTCTCTCTATTACTCCATTTTATTGAGGTGCTCGGGGGAAAGAAGATTGATTAGCAATGTCATGCTCTTAACAAAAATCAATAAACAAGGAATTTTCAAATGTGCCCCCATGATCATGAATCTGAGTGATATGGTAGCTTTTTTGAATTTGAACTTTCTTACAAAAAATAGAAAATACGGCGAACACTTCATCTCTGGCTCTCAAGAAGAAGACCCATGAAAATCAAGAAAAATCATCTACAATGACAAGATAATATTTACACCGACTAAGATTCTCATACTTAGTAGGTTCAAACAAGTTTAGGTGAAGCAATTCTAATGGCATAGATGTAGATATTACTTTGTTTTTGAAATTGGATTTCATAATTTTTCCTAATTGTCATGGATCACAAGTAAAGTTGTCTACAAATTTCTTTTTAGGGAGATCTCGAACTAGTTCATGTTTAGTTAGTTTGTGGACCAACCTCATATTAATATGTTCGAGTCGCCTATGCTAGAGATTTACTTCTTCGTTTGCTACTAGCCATTCATATGTTCCATTTTTATCAAATTCAACTATATAGATATCTTTGTACCTAATTCTCGTAAGAAGGGTTTTGTTTGTCAAAGCATGTACTATTTCAAATACTTTAGAAGTGAAGATAATTTCATCTCTGAAATTAGAAATTTGACCGTCATTAAGCAAATTATATTTTAAACCTTTAACTAATGAAACATTACAGATAGGGGAAGTAGGGTTACCTATCTTGTCAAGGCTAATAATATGGCCCTTGTGGTTCTCGTCAAATGTTATCGTTCCTCCATATGTAAGTTGGAGCTTTAAAAATAGGTGCTTGTCTCTAGTCACGTGTTTGGAGCATTTCGAGTACATAACCCATTGGCCTCCTTGAGGGTTTCTTGGTGTCTTCCTTGTAGGTCTTTTTGTTTCTACAAAAGATCTCCTTGAGTGACTTTGGGAGTTCTTACAACAACAATAAAGCCTTTTCCCACACTAAGTGGGGTTGGCTATATGGATTCTTTGCTTCCACACAGATCGATTTTCAGCCATTTCATGATTTAAATTAAAGTAATTAAGGTCATACTTAATAGTTTCCTTTTGACACTTATTTGGTCTTTCTCGTCCCCTCTTAGCGGGTTCAGTCTCCAACTTCTCGCATCTTCTAACTGGAGCATCTAGTGGCCTTCTTTGTTAATGTCCAAATCATCTTAGACGTGCCTTTCTCATTTTATCCTCTATCAGTGCCATCCTAACCTTTTTTCTAATAATCTCATTTGAAATACGGTCATTTCTTGTATGACCACACATCCATCTTAATATCTGCATTAATTCTATGTGTAACATCTCAATCAATTCCATCATGTTGGAAAATGGATCCCAAGTGCTTAAAAACATCTTTCATTGGAATGCACTCTTCAATTTTTACATCAATTCCTTCATTGTTTCCTCTACTACTAAACTTGCATTCCATATACTCAGTCTTCGTCTACTTATGTGTAATTCTTTATTTTCTAGGGCTTCTTTCTAAAGCTCAAGTTTTCTGTTCACTCCATCTCTTGTCTCATCAACCAACACAATGTCATCAGCAAAAAGCATATACCAAGGTACCTCAACTTGGATATGCTTTGTCAACTCATCAATGATTAAGGCAAAAAGATAAAGGGCTTAAAGTTGAACCTTGATGTAGACCAATGGTGATATCAAAGTAGTCCGTCAAATCATCCTTAGTCTTTATACAAGTTGCTGCTTCATAGTACATATCCTTTATGAGGTTGATATATATAACTGGCACTTGTCTCTCCTCTAAAATTCTCCACAAGATATCTCTTGGGATAGAATTATAGGCCTTCTCCAAATCAATAAAAGTCATATGTAAATCCTTTTTCTTGACTTTGTATGTCTCCATCATACGTCTCAAGAGATGTATTACCTTAATAGTAGACCTGCTTGGCATAAAACTAAACTGATTTTTAGTTACTATAGAGACTTGCCTTACCCTTCTTTCAATTATTCTTTCCTAAAGTTTCATCGTATGACTCATCAACTTAATACCTCTATAGTTGGAACAATCTTGCATGTTACCCTTGTTCTTGTATGAAGGTACCATAAAACTTTTCCTCTATTCCTTTGGCATCTTCTTGCCTCTCCACATAGTATTAAATAAATTTGTGAGCCAAGTTATACTCCGTTCTCCTGTCATTCTCCAAACGTCTATAAGAATATAATCAAGCCCAACAACCCTCCCACTTTTTATCGTTTTCAAAGCCTCCTCTACTTCTTTCTTTTGTGTCCTTCGATAACATGTACGATTCACATACTCTTCTGAGTTGGCTAACTCCCATAAGATGATATCATTCTTTTATTTTTCATTAAATAACTTATGAAAATATCTTTTTCATCTTCTTTTTATATCCTCACTAGCTATAAGCACCCTTCATTCTTCATCCTTGATGCATCTTACATGTGTAAGGTCCTTTGCTTTTCGTTCTCTTGCTTTAGCTAACTTTTTTCATCTTCTTTAGAATCAAGTTTCTTATAAAAATGCTCTCAAGTTTTTGTTTTTGTTTCACTAACTATTTTCTTTGCTTTTTTCTTTGTTCTTTTGTAGTTTTCCATATTTTCATCGGTCTTATCTCGATAAAAGGTTTTAAAGTAGGCTTTTTTAATTTTAAGCTTCTTCTGCACTTCCTCACTCCAGCACCAAGCTTCCTTTTATCCTAGAACACCTCCTTTAGACACTTCTAACACCTCCTTTGCCACCTTCCTAATACAGTTTGTCATATTTAACCACATTTTATCAGCACTACCATCAAGATCCCAAGTCTTTTGTTGCATATTCTCTTTAAATCTTACTTGCTCTTTCTTAAGATTCCATCATTTAATTCTCAAATTCTTAGACACTAATTTTCTCTTCTTTGCCTTCTTCAAATGAACATCCAACACCAAAAGACGATGTTGAGCAGTTAAACTCTCCCCTGGAATAATCTTGCAATCTTTACAAGATAAACGATCCATTCTTCTCAAAGTAAAGTAATTGATCTGCGTTCTTGTTAAGCCACTTTTATAGGTAATCAAATGCTCTTCTCGTTTTTTGAGGAAGGTATTTGCTATGAAAAGATCATAAGTCATAGCAAAATCAAGGAACGTCTTCCCTTCATTCCTAACACCAAAATCATGATTTCCATGTACTCCTGCATACTCTAAAGCATCTTTTCCCAGATGCCCATTTAAATCTTCACTCAAGAAAATCATCTCTCTGTGGGATTCCTTGAATTATCATATCAAGCTCTCTCCAAAATTTATTCTTTATTCTTTCTTCTAGACCAACTTGAGGTACATAAACTGAAATGACATTCAAGATCTCTTCTTCTAAGACTAATTTTATCAAAATAATTCGATCACCCAATCTCTTAACCTCAACCATATTCTCCTTCAAATCCTTATGAATTATAATGTCCACGTAGTTTATACCTTTCCCCCTTCCTGAATACCATAGTTTGAAACCTGTTCTCTTGATTTTCTTTGTTTTTTCTCCAACCCACTTAGTCTCTTGAAGGTAAAGAATTTGAATCCTTCTCCTTACCATTGTATCCACAATCTTCATGAGCTTGTTGGTCAAAGTACCAATATTCCAACTACCGAATCTCAGCATTCTTTGTGACACACTTCGATGGCGAAGTGGTGGAACTAGCTTTTTTACTCGCATGCATTCCTTATGCGAGAACCCTTGTTCATTTTGGATTACATCCGGGCGGCAATGTAGCAGAACTAACTTCTTTACTCGCATGCGTTCCTCATGCGAGAACCCTTGCTCATTTTGGACTACATCCGGGCGGCGATGTAGCGGAACTAACTTCTTTACTCGCATGCGTTCCGCATGCGAGAACCCTTGCTCATTTATCACTACACTCGGGCGTCGATGCAGCGCGTTGCAAATAGGGAACGCCTCAACGAAATCTAAGTGTTTGGTAGTATCCATGTTTAAAGATTCGACAAATTTTACGCTGGCTGTCGGCTACCTAATGCAACCCTCCTTTACTCAGGCTTGGGATCGATAATGAAAAGGCACATAGACCTCAACATAGACGGCTACCCAACTTTGGGAGTTCTTAGTCCTCTCAAATTTGAGTTAACCATCCTTCATCTTATAAATCTAGTTCTTTACTTTGAAGTCTCCTTTGAATCCTATAAAACAAGATTCAAGTTATCTTTTTGGTATCCACGTGAGTGTGGATCCGAATTTATTAGTAGTCCTTTATAGGAGGAACATTTTTCGACTCATTTTGACTACTACTAACCTCATAGTAACCTAGACTATATTTATTAGGGGAGGGCTTTTGACGGGCAATGAGCTTATCTAAGTTAGTCTTCCCTTTGGTAAATTTAGCTAGGTCTTGTAGAAGTTGATTTGATTTTTATTTCTAATCTCATTTTATCCATTTTCTCTTCTAAACCTCGAATTTTAAATTTAAGCAAACCATTATCATCTCTTTTAAAGGAGTTTGTTTTCTATAGAACATGTATTTTATTAAGTAATTCCTTCCTATCTAGGAATTTTTGTTCATTCGTAATTGTAAACATGTCTCTATTCATTTTCAATAATAATATTGCCTACTTTCAAGGATAGACTAGTTACTGCATTTCTAAGGGCTAGGTTCATTTCTTTAAGGAGCTTAGTGTTTTCTTTGTCCTCAAGATTCTCAACTTTTAATGATTTATTTTTAATCTTTAATTTTTTGAAATATGAAAATAAGGAATCGAAGGCTTCTTGTAGTTCATCAAAAGTACAAGAGGGCATCTTAGTTTCCTTAGAGTTGGATTCGGAGTCGGGGTTATCCTTTGTTGCCATAAGATCCAAACAATTTCTTCGTTGGAAGTCTCCTCTTCTTCCTTGGAGCTTGTGTTATCCAAAGTTACTTGGAATGCATTCTTCTTGAAAGTTTTCGGTCTTGAAGATTTCTTATGTTGCAACTTTTTCTTGTTTTTTTTTGTCTTCATCCCTTCTTAGTAAGGGGCATTTCTTTCTTATGCTACCTCTCTTTTTGTAATTATAGCAAATAAGAGGCTCTTCATCCTTCCCTTTTCTCTTGTTATCTCTTCTATTCTTGAGAAATTTTTTAAACTTTTTAGCGAGTATAACAAAGTCCCCATCAGTGGAACTTACCTCATCATCAGATGTTGCATTGAATGCCAAAGACTCTTTCTTTAGCTCAGGAGTGATGGATTTCCATCTTTGATCCATCTTGGTCTTGTATGCTACCAAGTTTTCAAGTAGATCATCCATGTTTAGATCCTCTACTTGGTTGGCTTCTTTAATAGCTGTCACCTTTTGCTCCTACCTTGATCCAAGGGAGCTAAGGAGCTTGGATTGTAGTTTACCTTACACGAATGTCTTCCCCAAGAACTTGAGATTATTCACGATTAATGTGAATCGAGTGTATATGTCTCAGTCTTTTCTTTTCCTTCATAGTAAATGTTTCGAATTCTTGAGACAAAAGGTTAATCTTGGAGGTTGGTCTTAACTTTAGACGTATCTTCATGTGCAACCTTGAGTGTCCTTCAGAGTTTGTAGGCAGTTTCACAATTGAATTCTTCTGAGCTTAGGGCTCAATACAAGGCATTCATTGCCTTTGCATTGAGGTTGAGGTGATAGATTTGTTCATTCGTATATTCAATCGCTGGTCTTTCGGGAATCACGAAATGAGTTTCGTACTTCTCTCAAACTACGAAGTTGTTTGCTTGCAGCTACAGCTTCATTTTAAGCTTCCAATATGTATAGTTTGTACCTTCAAAGAGTGGTGGTCGAGTCGTGGACTGTCCCTCAGTGCGGTTGGTGGTGACAACCTTCCCCTTCATCAGATCTACTTGAGGATGTTACTCTAAATGGCACGAGAACGAAGCTTTGATAGCAATTGAAAATACATTAGAGGGGGAGTGAATAGTATAATTGAAGAATGATAGATAAATAAAATGCAATCACACAAATTGAACACCACTATTTTTAAGTGGAAACTCAAATCGGGAGAAAATTACCACTTAAGTTAACCTGACTTAGGATTTACTGATCACTAGGTGATCAAATCACTAATCACGCTAGTTTAAAATGAGGGTGGTGTACCTCAGTTACAAAGTTCACCTCCGATCCCTAAATCGAAGTTTCTTCCTTTGTTAGGAAGAGACGAGGATTAGACATACCACACATCCAAGTACAATAATATGAAAGTAAAATAGAATTTAAGCACAACTTATACAACATTGCAACAAGATAATCTAGCTACTGTAGGTAATAGAAAAATCCTTGAGGTGGTTGCTAGAAACTTAGTGAGGGAGATAGAGTTTTGCCCAAAGAGAGTGATAGCACAGTAGTAGGGCAAGTGTGTGTGAAGCAAAATGATATGTAGAGCTGAAATCTATCTCCAATGGGTGTATTTGCCTCATGTGGTGTTAGGGACTATTTATAGGCATTAAAAGAACCTTTAAGAAGGCTTAGGAACCTTCTAGCCTTTGGTGATAAATCCCACAAGATTTGGTTGAAATTCAAAAGAGATCCATGTAATAATTAGGTTTAATAGTAGGATCAGACTACTGAAAAAAGTGTCAGACGGCATAGGGGTTTTGGATGTTTGACCAAAGTTCTGGACGCCTGACAATAAGGATCTGGTTTTCTGGAATTAATTGGATCTAAACAGGGCACTTGTCACCATGTATTGGACGTCTGGATACTTGTTTTAAGATGTTTGGGAGAAAGTTTGGACATCTGAAAAATGAGAGAATTGGTTCTTGGAAATGATAAGATCCAAACAGGGTTCTTGAAAATGTTTGTAGGATGTCTGTTACTTTTATCGGACATCTGAGAGTAACGATGACTAAAGTGTGATGGTTTTCAGAGAATCTCAAAATTGAGATTTACTCCGACAAATTAAGAGATGTTAGCCCTAACATTCATTTAGTGGACATATGGAGTAAATAATGAAATATTCCAAACATAATTTGAGAGTGTTGTTCTGACAGTGTGATTTAGGCTTGGAGTAATTTTAACGGTACATTATTGAACGTTTGACATTGGGTTCAGACGTCTTGTGTGGATGCAGGACCTCTGATATGAAGGTGGATCGTTTGAGGCCTTAAAGCACTGTTTACTAAGGCTCTATGTTACAATATTGGATTTCTGAGTTATATATCATATGGTTTTGGATTTGATTCTAGGTTTTTACTTAAGTGTTAAGAGACTATGATTAGGTTCCTATATCTAGTTGGGAGTTCTTTTACAACTTTTCTAGACTTAATAAAGGAAAATTACAACTCTTTGAATACAAGTACAATAACCTAGGACCTAGACTATACTTGTCTTCGGGTCTGGATTTTGAGAGTTTGCTTGATACTTGACTTGATTTTGAACAATGGAAATAGTTGTTTTATCATATTTATTTTCTTTTTGTTATTTTGTGAAATCATCAAAATAGAGGTTGAACTAACACAAATCATAGCGGTATTCTATAGGACAAAAGGCTTTAGGAGTGGATCCATTCCTCAGTGATACAGATTGAGGTGGAAGTGGCTAGTTAGTATTATCTGACTAACTAAAATTAACCAATGATTTCTATCCGGAAGGAACTCTTCTTTATGGTTTTGCAAATAACGGAGCACTTTGTATGGCCCGTTGGTTTCTTTTTGGGGACCTTTGGACCAAATAGTTTCAAGTTCTTGTGCCAGATTAGCATATGGAGGAGCTTGTTCAGATTTTCTAAGCTTGCAGGTCTATGTTTGAACATTTGTTGTATAGATTGCTTGGTTGGGTCTTTTTTTAATGGAGCCAAGTGGGATTGCTTGAAGCACATAATGATTTAGGGTTAGTGAATCCAAGTTTGTTATTTCGTGATTGTGTGGCTGTCAAGGTGCATGCTCAATCATAACTACTTGTCATACTCTATCCAATCACATATTCCTTGTGCACATTTTAGTGAAAATATTCTTAGCAATTACTTGCCCCTTCTATTGTAATAAGGCAAGCAACAAACTTAGGATTGACCTTTATGGTTGCTTGTTTTAAAATTAGAAAGAAATTTTTCAAAAAAAAGAGAAAGAAATTGGAAAATATAAATTTTACCTCGATGCATTTCCTAAGGGTTTTTTTCTTCATCTTCCTACTACCAAAGAAACCCTAAGATTGCCTTTGAATGCTTGCTTGTGCATGGGTTTACTTTTACGTGGCAAGTTAGGATGAATAGTAACATGGGTTTGGTAAGGTTTATAAGAGAAGTCCCTTACATCCCTATTTACAACGTATTAACTCATTTCTCACATCCAATTGCTGCGTACTCCACTTTACAAAAACATAGCAGCAAAGAAAAAACCAACATTGAATATAAAATAAGTAAACTACAATGCTCTCTCTAATTCTCCACTCTCGATATAAATATAAAACATAACTCACACCATATCAACTCATCTATCACATCTAATCTACCACTACCCATCACTTATTCTACCATCTTCATAACTTAACACTTGCTAAATTTTATCCTACGCTAAACACAAATACCCATCCAAACACATCCTAAGGGATTTATAACCTGCTCCTTCATTTTTACTTGGGGATAACTAGAACAATCATTCCATTGCAAAGGTTGCTACTTACATGGTTCATTGTGTTTGGTTTGCTTGTTTATATCACCAATGAAGAAGATATACAAGGTGGAGTGTGTTTCTAGGAGGAGAAAAGGCTTACCTTCTATGCTTATGGAACAGGAGGTGCATCGGGACACTAGGCGTTTGGTGGATATCTCATAAATAAGTCATAGCATCATTGCCCAATGGTTCTTTTAAAAAAAAATTATTGTCCAATGGTTGGGATAATGCCTTAGGATGAAAGCAAAGCATGCCCATCCAAGTCCATTGTCATTTATACACATTTTACTTTTGTATGTCATGATGATTTGACACTTGTCTTTCGGGGTTTTGCTCTTGTCCATGCAAGAGGTGGGATAATTAATTCATAATGTTATTAAATATATGACCTCATAGACCTCATGAAGATGAACTGCGAATGGCATTGTAGTGGAATCAATAGTGCTTCATTTTGGGGGGAACATGGGAATGCTTATGAGGCATGTCATAATGCATGCCATAAGGAGACAATTTGCAAAACACTATGTGGTCACATATTGGATGTGGAGTACGTGTTGGGTTACACAAGATGTAGAGCTAGCACAATGTTGCATGCGATGTTGAGCACTGAGTGCAAGCAAAAGGTAAAAGGTACTAGCAACCTCTTGTCATAGAGTGATGGGGAATCACAAACTACTCATTGCAGGCAGAAGGTTAGGAGGTGTTAAGCACCTTGTAGAGGGAAGCTTTCATTAGATTCACTTGTGGCATGTCAAAGAAGCAAATTGAAGGGGCTGTCCATCATTGAAGGAAGCACTTTAGTAGGGGTTGAAAGATGATTTAATGGCTTAAGTCTAGTTTTTGAAGCACAAAGTTGGCGAAGCCAAGTTAGAAGCAAGGTGGATGTGCATCCATGTTACTAATAGTAAGATGGAAGTGCAAAAGGGTGCGTGGGAATTCCTTGAAGGGGCTGTTCAAGGAATGTAAAAATTGAAAGGGAGAGGAACTGGGGTTGGAGGAGAGGTAGGGAATGGCTTTAAGTGGTCACAAGAGAGGTTAGGAGGACCTTGAAACATGAAAGTCAGGTTTTTCTTGAAAGGGACTCATTAGGTTTCTCTTAAGTGGTTGGGGTGTTCTTAAGAAAATGATGGTTTTCTTTGGAGCTGATAAACCCTTTTCCTACATTAAATGGAGTTTGCTATGTGGTTTTTTTTTCCATCCATTCAATCTATTTTGAGCAATTTCTACATTAATTAAGATTATGCCAAATAATTTCCTTACAAAATTTCTTTGGCGGAACACAATCAAAACACATTTATGTAGAACATTAATTCTGAAATCTGATGGAGTGAGAGAGAGGGAGTGAGGGAGCGGGGTGTGAGGAAGTCACCTCATCTGGAGGGTGGTCGGGAGGATGGCCTCGGGGTGTGGAAGGTGGGCGAGAGGAGGAAGAGGAAGGCAGAGATTTGCATCTCGACAGACCGAAGGAGGGAGGTCGATGGTCGCAGCTTCAAGTGTCTGGGGCACGATCACTTGGCGAGGGACTGTTGAGAGCCTTTGTGGTGTTGGAAGTGTTGGGGCCTTGGGCATCGAAGTGTGCATTGTAGTTGTGTCAGGCGGCGGAGCGGTGCATGGGATGTTGTTGCTGGACGTCCTCCGCCACCACCCTTAGTGGTGGTGCCCTTGGTTGAGGTCGAGGCCCCTTGGTTGGAGGGTGTGGCTGCTCTTCGCGGCATGGTAGGCGATGGCCTCTTTGGGGTGTTGATCTCGAGGCAGCTACGATTGTTTGAGGTGGAGGAGGCCCTCCATGATGTTTCAATGGGGGCTGAAGTGAAGGTCCTCCCTTTTGGAGATAGGGGTCATTCTTGTCGTGGGCCTCCCTTCGACGACGGGGGAGGACCTTTGCTTTAAGGTTTCTCGGCTGCGATTTGGTGTGCTGAGGTGGCGAAGGACCTGCGTACACGATGGGGCGTGAAGGGGGTGGCCGCTGGAGAGGTTGCTGGTGGAGTTGGTGGTTGAAGGGGTGTTGTGGTGGCTCTGTACGGTGGAGGTCCTCGAGGCGGTGGTGTTTTCGTTCGCACGCCTCCATAACGGGGATTTGGACTCTTCGGTGGGCTGCTTAAGTTGGTAGTGGAGATGAAGGTCGGGGTGTTGGTGATGGAGAAGGTGGTCCTTCGCTATGGAGGACACTCGTAGGTCGTCTCTTCAACCTCATGAGAGCTCCATGGTGAAAGCCACATATGCGGAGGTGATCGGGGGGGCAATGAAACCACCAACCTCAGATGGCAATGCGGCAGCGCCATCGCATCTCTGAGCTAGGGTTCCGCCCGTAGAGCGGGAGGTAGATCGTTTGCTTGATGACGTGGATGCGCAACCCCAGATTGCGGTGCAACCGACATTGAATGTAGTCGTTGCGGTTGTCTCGGAGATGCCGTATCGAGAAGATGTGGAGGCGGAGGTTGCAGCGCAATTGAAGGAGCGGGAGGCATCTCATATTGTGTAAGTTAAGGAGCTGATTGAAGGTGATTCGGATACCCCTTTTATTGAGGGGGTGGACTCACGGGTCGGATCCACCCTGGGTTCAATTAGTGGCGACCTCTATTCTGAAAGCCCAAGGGCCCATGACCTGGACTCTTGGGTTGCAGGATTCGATTGTGGGGGTTCTGAAGGCTCATAGCTCATGCCCCCCCTCGACTTTGCGGGCGACCTTGACTGGAGTTGTTGCGCCAACTCCTCACTCATCGGAGCACAATTGCACCAAAGAGGGAGATTAGTCTCTACACCCATTTGACGAGGGAGTGATGGAGGGCCCCACCAATCATCCTTTGGTGAGTGTGGTGGGGATCGGGGTCTTGCGAGCGGCAATGGAGGCACTAAAGGTGCGCCATGGAGATGCCTCCCCACAACAATAGGCCAGGGGCTTCTCCTTGGTAGCTGGTGGCCATGCGGAGGTCCCTCTGATCGGGTGGAGGCCTTGATTGGTGAATGGCGTTTAGGGAGGCGCTTTTCGCTACAAACAAAGATGGAGATATCGAGGAATAACTCAAGGTTGGAGAGTGGTGTTGGATGGCCGTGGCGGATCACCACAATCCTCAACAGCAGCGGCTCTGGATCAAAATGATGAAATGTGTCGAACAGCGGAAGCGTGTGGCTTCCGACCGACGATGAGGGAGGCCTCTACCTGTCCTAGATGAACGGAGTTGTTACATGGAACGTACATGGTCACAATGACCTATCGAGAAGGGTGTCACTGGGACACTATATTTGCATGTGGAAAGCGGATGTTGTGTTGCTACATGAAACGAAATTGTCCGATTGCGATGCTAGGACTTGGAGGGAGATAGGGGGCTTATGGATGGAGGGATTTCGGTCTATTGGAGCGGTTGGCTGCTCAGGAGGACAGATGCTGGGATGGCGGGAAGATATTTCTCCTTGGATGACTACTTTACTGGAGAGCACATCATCTCTACGAGACTGGTTCGGAGATTGGGAGGTGTTAGGATGACGATCATGGGAGTGTACGGACCATCAAATGCTTAGGCGAGAGGGTTGATGTGAGAGGAACTCACGTCAGTGGTTGCGGATTGCCATGGATGTCCATGGCTGCTTGGAGGAGATTTCAACATCACGTTATAGACTGAAGACAGACCTGATGGGCAAGGGAGGCAAGATTTTGGATCTAATACTTTCGTGGAGTTTGTTGCTACGCATGGCCTCACAGATATGATCCCGACGTCCTGTGCGTACACATGGCGGAACAACTGTTAGATGTCTAGGATTGACAGATTTATCTCCAATGTGGAGATGATAGAGGCGTTTCCCCTGGCGGAGGTGACTCCTTTAGAGAGGCCATTCTCAGATCATACGCCCCTTATGTGGCGTCCTAATGAGGGGGTGCACTGTGGCACTTAAAGTTTGACAGCTCCTGGTTGTTGGAGGGGTTCCGGAGTATGGTGGAGAAGAGATGCTCTTTTGAGGTGGAGGGATTAGCTACGCTTCGCCCAACAAAGAAGTTGACCATGCTGCTGGATCACCTGAAGTCACATAGGAAAGAAATCAGGGCAGCAAGGAGGGTCAAAAGGGAAGAGGCTTTGGCGGAGATTACTAGGATCGATAGATAGGAGGACCAGACCCCTATCTCGATTAAAGATAGGGAGATCGGGGCGAAGATGACACGAGTGGTGCAGGAGTATAGGAAAGCATAGGTGGAGTTGAGAACGAGATTGAGGCAGAAGTGGTTGAAGGAGGGCGACTTTAATATCAGATTCTTCCACCAAGTAGCACTTGCTAGGAGGAGGAGAAATTGGATAGAGAAGCTATTGATTCACGGGGGGACTTTTTTAGGGAGGAGGTTGGTCGAGCTGCGGTAGATTACCTCAGAGAATTCACAGGTAGGCGCAATAGGGGTTGTTGGCGGTGGAGGGGGAGGATGTGCAATGTATCACTGATGACCAGGCGGAGGGCCTCACGGTAGGCTTCTCGCAGGATGAGGTGAGGTCGGTGGTTTGAATGTAGAGGGATGCCGTGGCCCAGATGGTTTTCTTGTCTTCTTTAGGGAATTCAGGACCCTGGTGGGGATGGAGGTGTAGATGATGGAAGAGTTCGCGATCGGGAGCAGGGGGTTCGACAAGTTGAATAGATATTACATATTTTTGTTGCCTAAGAAAGAACGTGCAGAGGCAATCCAAGACTTCCGTCCGATTGTGCATTCGAATGCCATCTGCCTTATTGTTGTTAAGGTCTTGGCGAACAGGCTCAAGAACATTCTTGGAGACTTGATCTCCCCTATTCTGACAGCTTTCGTTCTAGGGAGAGGAATCCTGGATGGTTTTGTTGTCGCTATGGAGGTACTGACCAGTTGGAAGAGGGAGAAGATACAAGCTTTTTTGTAGAAGGTGGACTTTAGCAAAGCATACAACTCGGTGCAGTGGGATTTCTTGTGGGCTTCATTGCTAAGGAGGGGTTTGCCTACAGTATGGATCGATTGGGTGAAAAGGTGTGTAACGACATCCTTCTCGATTCTGATCAATGGGAATTCAGTGGGAGGTTGGGTGCAGCCTAGGAGGGGGGTCAATTAGGGATCTCCTTTTGCACCTATGTTATTTGTGCTTGCTGCAATGCTTTGGCAAGGACAGCTCACAGGGCCTGTGATAGGGGGTCTGATTAGAGGCTTTCCGGCGGGGGAAGGCAGGGAGACAATGATCTTGCAGTATGCTGATGATACTTTGTTTTTGGTTGAATGAGTGGGTCTGGAGGCTAGGAGGATGAGAATCATTTTGGAGCTTTTTGGCACTGCATTTGGGCTGTAGATCAACTACTAGAAGTCAACATTTATCCCAATGAACATGGCAGTTGAGGAGGTGGAGATGGTGGGTGGTGCACTAGGGACAGATTTGGGCTCCTTGCCGTTGGTGTATCTGGGCCTTCCGCTGTCAGATTGGCTTCTTAGGATGCAGGATTGGTTCCCTATGCTAGAGGGGATGGAAAAAAGATTGGTAGGGTGCTCATCTAGATTGTTGTCTAGAGGAGGGAGATTAACTTTGGTGAAGGTTGTTCTGGCATCCATACCGTCATATTTCTTAAGTTTTTAGGATGCTGCGACAGGTTGAGAACAAAATCACTGGGGCGATGAGGGATTTTTTTTGGTCTAATGTGTGGATGACAGGGAAGGAGGCGAGGCTGGTGGCTTGGGAGGAGGTCTGTAGGTCAGTGCAGGAGGGGGCCTGGGGGTTAGGGATGTGGACATGGTGAATGTTAGCCTCCTTACGAAGTGGATTGCCAGATTGGTGGGTCGTGAACGGGGGCTGTTTGGTGACGTCATGCGGAGCTGCTATGAGCTCTTCCTTTCTTGGGGGCCCTTGGAATCCCCTCCTCTCGGGGTTGCTTTCTTTCTCAAGGGGTTGGTGGCGGTGGCAGGGAAGATGCAGGCTTTCTTTTCCCCTACACTAGGGAACTGAGATTTCTTCTGGTTCTGGAAGGATGACTGGCAGGGGTTGGCTCAACTCTCGGTGATAGATATCCCCTCATCTTTAGGGTAGTGGTGGACCCTTAGGCTTCTGTAGGAGATTGCTTGATCAGGGCTTAGTGTCCAATTTTTTCAGGGGGCCTTTTCTACTAGAGGTGTGAAGATTTTCAGCAGTTGTTACAGGAACTGGAAGGATGGGAGCTAGAGGAGGGTGGTGATTCATACTCATGGGAAGAGGAAGATTTCTTTATGGCAAAGGTCTTCCTCAGATTGGGTAATAGCGTGATCAACCCGGATGTTGATCTCTTGAGAAACTGTAGATTGCTTTAGGCGGTAGAGTACCCACTGAAGGTGAAGATCTTCACTTGGTTGATGAGAAGAGGGAGGATTATGATGAAGAGGTGGAGAGCGAGATGGGCCAATACGGATGATTTGAGTTGCCCTCTTTGTGCAATAGCAGAGGAAGACATCCAACATCTATTTTTCCAGTGTCCGTTTGTGGTGGAGGTTGGGGATCGACTGGATTGCCCATCGGGACATGGCTAGCTTTTGGTCTTCATTCTGCAGGGGAAACGCCCAAGATGGAGGAATCTCTTTTAGATCCAAGAAGGAGAGGGCAAAGGTCTTAGCAATGGGCAAGATGGAGGAATCTCTTGTGGGGTATTTGGCTGGAAAGAAATAGGGTGATTTTTAGGGGGGATTCTATGTTGAAAATTGTCTCTTCCATTTCTTCCTAGGTGGAGTTCTGGGGATCTATTTTGTAACTTCAGATGTAATTCATTTTTGTGGAATGAAATGAATGTTGGTGGTTATCACTTGGATAACTATCCTTTGGTTTTTAAAAAAAAAATTCTTTGTCCTTCTTGCCCCCCTTTAGGAGGTTCAATGTTTGAATCCTCACATCTTTTGACTAAGGTAAATGTCCAAATCATCTTAAACATGTCTCCCATTTTATCCTTTGTCTGTGCTATCGCAACCTTTTCCTTTGGGGGTATTTTACGGAGGGGGGAAAACCCCTCTTTTTGGGGGTTATCCCCTATTTACCTTGTGGGGTAACCTAATCCATCAGGATTTTCTTACCCTGGGTTGTCTCAACTTGTGTTAGAAGTAGGGTTGAGATAACCCATGTTCTAACATCTATTTGCTACTCTCGTGACTCTTGCCTTCTCTTGTGACCTTTTCGAAGTTGTCCTCCCAATGTAAATTAATATAAACTAAAAAAAAACCAACCCCAATTAACGTATCTACCATCCTACAATGCTGTTAATGTAAAAGGCGATACCAAGCCAACAAGGCTCATAATCGCTCGAGGCGACAAAAGGTGACTGCTCGAGTGAATTGAGGCGATCGTTATTTTATTTTATTTTATTTTTACATATATATGCCTTATTAACTCTTAGTAATAGCAACAAGTTTATAAAACATTTCTAATAATAATATTTTAGACTTTAAGTAACAGAAAAGCATTAGAATTGTATTGCAAAAAATCGTTTTACATAATTTCAAATAGTCATAACAACAATAACAACTAAACCTTTTCCTACACTAAATGGGGTCGGTTATATGGATTCTTTGCCTCCACATAGACCGATTTTGAGTCATTTCAGGACTTGAATTAAAGTAATTGAGATCATAATTAATAGTTTCCTTCCAACACTTGCTTGGTCTTCCTCGCTCCCTCTTCGCAAGTTCAATCTTTAAGTTCTTGCATCTCCTTACTGGAACATCTAGTGGCCTTCTTTGCAAATGTCCAAACCATCTTAGGCGTGTCTCTCATTTTATCCTCTATCGGTACCACTATAACCTTTTCTCGAATAATTTCATTGGAAATATGATCATTTCTTATATGCCCACACATCCATCTTAACATCTTTATTTCTACCACAGACATCTTCTACACATGCCTATAGTTGATAGCTCAATATTCATAATCATACAACATAGTTAGTCTTACCGCAACTCGATAGTATTTTCCTTTGACTTTTAAAGGAATCCTCTTATCATAGAGCACACTAGATGTACCCTTCCATTTCAATTACCCTGCATTAATTTTATGTGTAACATCTTCATCAATTCGACCATCTTGTTGGAAAATGGATCCTAAGTATTTAAAAACATATTTCAATGGAATGCATTCTTCTCCAATTTTTACATCCATCCTTTCACTATTCTCTTTACTACTAAACTTGCATTCCATATACTCAGTCTTTGTCCTACTTAGGCGTAGTCTTTTAGCTTCTAGCGCTTCTCTTCAAAGTTCACATTTTCTGTTCACTCCTTTTTTTGTCTCGTCAACCAATACAATGTCATCAGCAAAAAGTATACACTATGGCACCTCAGCTTGGATATGCTTTGTCAACTCATCCATGACCAAGGCAAAGAGATAAGGGCTTAAAATTGATCCTTGATGCAGACCATTGGTGATAATAAAGTAGTCCGTTAAATCATCATTAGTCTTTACACAATCTGCAACTCCATAGTATATGCCCTTTATGATGATATATAAAACTAGTACCTGTTTCTTCTCCAAAATTCTCCATAAGATATCTCTTTGGATAGAATCATAGACCTTCTTCAAATCAACAAAAACATATCTAAATCATTCTTCTTGACTTTGTAGGTCTCCATCATACGTCTCAAGAGATGTATTGCCTCAATAGTAGACCAACCTGGCATAAAACCAAACTGATTTTTACTTACTACAGAGACTTGCCTCACCTTTCTTTTAATTATTCTCTCCTAAAATTTCATCGTATGGCTCATCAATTTAATATTTCTATAGTTGGAATAATTTTATATATCTCCCTTGTTCTTGTATAAATGTATCATAAAACGTTTCCTTAATTCTTCTAGCATATTCTTGCATCTCCAAATAGTATTAAATAATTTTGTAAGCTAAGTTATGCCCCTTTCTCCAATCACTCTTGAAACGTTTATAGGAATATCATTAGGTTGAGCAACCCTTCCACTTTTTATCATCTTCAAAGCTTCCACTACTTTCTTTGCATCCTTCAATAGCTTACCCGATTCATATAATCTTCTGAGTTGGCTAATTCTCCTAAGATGATATCATTCTTTTGTTTTTCATTAAAAAGCCTATGAAAATGTCTTTTTCATCTTGTATTTATATCATCACTAGCTATAAGCACTCTTCCTTCATCCTTGATGCACCTTACATGTGTAAGGTCCTTTGCTTTCCGCTCTATTGCTTTAGGTAACTTGAAGATATCTTTTTTACATTCTTTAGAATCAAATTTCTTATAAAAATGCTTCTAAGCTTTTGTTTTTACTTCACTAACTACTTTCTTTGCTTCTTTCTTTGCTCTTTTGTAATTTTCTATGTTTTCATCGCTCTTATCTCGATATAAGGCTTTAAAGTAAGCTTATTTAATTTTAAGCTTCTCCTGCACTTCTTCACTCCACCACCAAGCCTCCTTTTGTCGTGGAACTTCTCTTTTTAGACACGCTTAACACCTCCTTTGTCATTTTCCTAATACAATTTGCCATATTTAACCATAATTCATCAGCACTTCTATCATGATCCCAAGTCTTTTCTTGTATCTTCTCTTTGAATCTCTCTTGCTCTTTCTTAAGATTTCACCATTTAATTATCAAATTCTTAAATACCAATTTTCTCTTCTTTGCCTTCTTCATATTAATATTCAACACCAAAAGATGATGTTGAGTAGTTAAACTCTCCCTTGGAATAATTATGCAATTTTTACAAGATAAGCGATCTCTTTTTTTCAAAGTAATCAATCTACGTTCTTGTTAAGCACTTTTATAGGTGATCAAATGCCCTTCTCGTCTTTTTTTTTTTTTTTTTGAATAGCGAAAGGGCGGTTATCCGAGTGATAACCCCCAAAATCATTTCATTTCAAATAAACAGATAACACCAAAATTACAGGGTAGATCCCCAAAACACCACCTGGGAAGAGATGGCTGAAACAAAATTCTCAATATAAGGCCTCTCCCCCCCTAAAAATCACCCCGTTCCTCCCCAGCCAAATGTCCTAAAGGACCGCCAAAACCTTCGCCCTCTCCTTTTTGGACCTGAAGGCAAAATCCCTGCCGTAGGCGTTACCCCTGCGAAAAGATTCCCAGAAGCTATCGATGTCTGGATGAGTGATCCAGTCGATTCCCATTCGCTGCTAGACCTGCGTCATGAAGGGGCACTGAAAGAAAAGGTGTTGGATATCTTCCTCCGCCCCATCACAAAGGGGGCATGCAAGATCCTCCGAATGAGTCCATCTACCTCTCCATTGCTTCATCATAATCCTTCCTCGCCTCACCAGCCAAGCAAAAATCTTCACCTTCAAAGGGCAATCTACCTTATACAACAGATTGCAGTTTCTCAAGAAATTGACGTCATGGTTGGTCATGCCACCGCTTAACCTGTGGAAGACTTTTGCCATAGAGAGGTCTCCTTTTTCCCAATGAAAACCATCCTTGCACTCTTCTGGTCCCACCCCTCTAGCTCCTGCAGCAGACTCCTCACACCTCTGGTCAGATAGCCCTCCTCGGAAAGTTGGACACCACTCTCGTCCCAACATCTATCCACCATAGCTGCCGGGTCCACAATACTCCCCACAAGGCGAGGGAACCTCTCCGCAAGGGTTGAGCCGCCCCCCTGCCAGTCATCCTGCCAAAAACGGAAAGCATTGCCCTTCCCAAGAGTGGGAGAGAAGAAATCTCTCACCTTCGCCGTTACGGATGCTAAGCCCCTAAGGAATTGGGAGGCACCTGGAGGGGGGTCTCCAAAGGCTCCCAAGAGAGGAAAGGGCCATAGCATCGTCGCATAACATCTCTGAAGAGCCTCCGCTCGTGCCCGACCAATCTCGCTATCCACTTGGTCAGGAGGCTGATATTTACCTTGTCTACATCTCTAACCCCCAGACCCCCTTCCTGGAGTGGTCTGCAAACCTCCTCCCAAGCTACCAACCTCGCGCCCCTTTCCCGTCGACCCTGCATTGGCCCAGAAGAAGTCCCTCATCATTCCTGATATCCTCTTTTCAATCTGGTGTAGGAGTCTGAAGACTAAGAAAATATGACGGAATGGATGCTAGCACTGCTTTGACAAGGACTAGTGGCCCACCTCTAGAGAGGAGTCTAGAGGACCAACCAACCAATCTTCCTTCACCCTCTCAAACAGAGGAATCCAATCCCGTACCCCGAGGCGTCGATCTGACAACGGGAGGCCCAAATATACTAGGGGTAGAGAACCCACCTCCGTCTCCAAAGCCCCCCTCACTCTCTCTACTTCTCCAACCGACAGGTTGAATGGGACAAAAGTTGATTTTTGGTAGTTGATCTGCAATCCTGACGCTTCGCCGAAATGTTCAAAAAGGATTCTCATCCTCTTGGCCTCCACCTCCGTTTCTTCAATAAGGAATAAAGTATCATCAACATATTGTAGGACCGCCGTTTCCCTATCCTCCCCAACCATGAAACCTTTGACCAGGCCCCTGTCATAGGCCCTCTGCGTAGCTCGTGCCAGTGCGTTTGCTGCCAACACAAGCAACATAGGTGCAAGGGGGCACCCCTGTTTGACCCCCCCTCCTCGGTTGCACTCAACCCCCCGTTGGGTTCCCATTGACTAGGACTGAAAAGGATGATGTTCTAGTCAATCCACATCGCAGGGAATCCCCTCCTCCTTAGGGAGTCCCACACAAAATCCCACTGCATGGAGTCATAGGCCTCGCAGAAATCAACTTTCCACAGGAAGGCTTTCCTCTTCTCCCTCTCTCGAGAGGGCTAAAGCCTCCATGGCGGCCACAAAACCATCAAAAATTCCTCTCCTCGGAATGAAAGCTGAGATGAAATCAAATCTCCAAGAATGCCCCTAAGTCTTTTTGTTAAGACTTTTGCGATGATAAGGTAAATAACATTTGAAAGTGCAATTGGTCCGAAGTCCTGGATCTCCTTTACCCCTTCCTTCTTGGGAAGCAGAAACAAATAATATCTGTTCAATCTATCAAAACCTCTGTTTCTAGTCGTAAATTCCTCCATCGCCTACATGACCTCTTCCCCCTCCAGGTGCCAAAATTCCCAGAAGAAAAAGATAGGGAAATATTCCGGGCCAGGAGTCCCCTCCGCATTTAGGCTCCACACCGCCTGCCGCACCTTGTCCTCAGAGAAACCAGCTGTAAGACTTGTTGCCAGAGCCTCTGTGACACATCGAACATCCTCCCCCCTCCATCTCCACCCCCCTCTTATGCGCCTCCTAGTAAACTCCCTAAAGTAATCCGCAGCTGCTCGTCCCACCTCCTCCTTGCCAACGAAGTTGACTCCATGGATCCGCATCATGTCCATCCAGTTCCTCCTCCTCCTGGCGATGCCATTTGGTGGAAAAATCTGGTATTAGAATCACCTTCCTTCAACCATCTTTGCCTTGACCATGTCTTCCACTCCTTCCTGTCCTCCTCCTGAACTACGTGTGTCATCCTCGCTTTAGTCTCTCTATCCTTTGAGGAGATAGGGGCTTGGTCTCCTGCCTATCAATCCTGGTAATCTTTGCCAGTGCCTCTGCCTTCCTGCTCCTCCTGGATGCTCTGATCTCCCTCCTGTATGTCCTCAAATGATTACGCAACATACTTAATTTCTTTGCCAGGCAACTCGCAGCAGATCCCACCACTGTAAATGAATTCCATGTCTCCTCCACCATGCATCAGAATCCATCTTCCAACAGCCACGATCTGTCAAACTTAAAATAAGTACCAAAAGATGTCCCCTTATTCGACCTCCACATGAGGTGTGTGATTAGAGAAGGGCCTCTCTAAAACAGACACATCCGTAATCGGGAAAGATTCTGCCAACTCCATGTTGCAAAGGAATTTGTCAATTCTTGACATCTGGTCACTGTTATTCCTCCAGGTGTAAGCATAAGACGTTGAAACCAGATCCACAAGGCTATGTGTAGCCACAAAATCCACAAAAGTATCCGACCCGGGATCCTGCTTGCCCTGCCCTCTAGGCCTATCCACCTGTAAGGTGATGTTGAAATCCCCTCCAAGTAGCCAAGGAAGACCATGACAAACCGCTGCGACGGTCGTGAGCTCCTCCCACATGACTCCTCTGGCTTGACCATCCGACGGACCATATACTCTAGTGACACACAACCTGGTGCCTCCCTCCCTCCTGTTCAACCTCGCAGAGCTGACATGCTCCCCACAGAAGAAATCATATAGTGAGAAAACATCTTCCCGCCATCCTAAAATCTGCCCCCCTGAGCGGCCGTTTGCCCCAAGGGACCGGAACCCCTCCATCCAAGAACCACCAACATCCTTCCAAGTTCGGGCATCGCAGTTGGCCAGTTTTGTCTCCTAGAGCAACTTGACATCGGCTTTCCAAGTATGTATATAAGGCCCCAGTGACACCCTCCTAGCTGGGTCATTGAGACCCTGCACTTTCCACGTCAACACACCATTCATTAACATTGGACGTATGTCTCCTCCATGGACTGTCGGAAGCCACACGCCTTTGTTGTCCTATCCACCTCGCCATCTTCTCGGTCTAACAGCACCGTCCGGTGTGGCAGCTGCGGCGCCTCACCTCTACCATCAACCACCACTCGATCTTTGAGCTCCATGGTACCTCCATCTACGCTTGTATCGAAGAGCCCCACCCTTGCCGCCCTGCACCATCTGCAGCCTCCACCTTGTCAAGGTGAGCTTCTCTCTATCTTTGGATGGCAGTGAGGTGCTTCTCGAACACCGTTGTGAAGGAGCATCCCCCGGACCACCACCATGTCGCTTGGCTTCCTCCTCCGCCGCGCGCTGACCTTTGACCTCAGCATCCTCGATCCTTTGGCCACCGGAGTCCACTCTCGAAGTAGACAGTGTCACTGCCGCCTTTTCTGCCCCTCGCAATGGAGACGCAGCTTGGGAGGTCTTGTCTTCCACCCCAGTCGAGGCTCGGGCGCGCTCCTCTTCCCTAGCTTCATCGACCTCTCGCCGATCAACCGCCCCCTCTGAGCTCGAAAAGTCGGGAGGGCTCTTCTCCTTCGAGCACCCATCGGCAGGAGCTCGAGTTTGGGTCTTTGTTCTGGATCCCGCTATCAGATCTGGCTCCGCGCCCTCGCCACGTGAGTTCGGCTTCGCACGTGCCTCTGACGCAACTTCATTAACAGCCCTTGCCAACTGTTCCTCTTCAAATCCCTTCGCTGCCTCTTCCGCTCTCGAGACTTCCGGAGTCTCGCCAATCTCGGGTGACACCAGCAGTCTAGACGAGGCCTGCGCGGATCTCTCGGGCTTCGGATCCATGTCAACAACCGATCGAGTCGTCCTCGCCCTCGCCAGGCGACGCTTCGTGTTCCTCTTCACCGGCACTGTCGCATCGGTCCCCGCCATGGATCCCCGAGGAGCTCCCTGCGTCTTGCAGGAGACAACCTAGGAGGAGCTCCCCAAACGAAGAACGATCTTCTCCATCGGCTATGCTCCGACCTTCATCTCAACCTCTGCCGCCACCGGGCCTCTGGATAGGCCAACCGCCATGCATCTCTTGAGGCGAGTGAAGGGTGAGACGATTGCGTCCACCACCTCCACCGATCTCAACCCCCAGGGGATGCCATCAATGGACACCTCGAACACCGGCCTCTTCATCAACGCTCCATCGTGCGGGGATGGCCATCGCCATCTCCATCTCCCCATCCTGGCGTCAACCTCCGCGAAGCACAACTCTCCCTCCTCTCGGCAGGGAGGTCGATGACCAAGAATCTACGACCCTCCAGCATTAGAACCTTAGCCCCCTTCCACACCAGGTCTCAGCCCAGAGCCTCCACCATCGCTTTAGTTTCCCAGCCACCAAGAACCTCACCTACGAGTCAACCGTCCACCTCCTCCTTTAGGCACTTAACCCCCTTCGACCACGATGCCTCGACCTCCGCTTGCGGTAAACCCCTGTGCGGTGGTGGCAGACTCCCAGCCTTCCGAGTACCAATGCCACGGCATTTGAAGCTTCTGTGCCCCAATCCACCGCACTTCCAACAACTCCATGGTTCACGGCATTCCTGTGCCTAGTGGTCAGCCCCTAAGCATCTGAAACATCGTCCCTTCTCCGCCGCACCACCTCCTACGTGGGGGGTCCTCCGAGGACCAGCGGGAAATTGGCTCTCCTTTCTCCGCCTCGCCACCACTGACCAGCCTACACCGACCTCGGGCCTCACCACCTCGAACTCCTTCTCAGAACAGTAGCTCTCCTCCCCCTTCGCTCCCTCCCCACGGTCGCTCTCCCTGTCGCCTCTCCTATTGCTCTCTCCCTCACTTATTGTCCTCCCCGTGAAAAGTCTCTAAAAATTATAGTCCATGTAATTAATTTTTAAGCAAGTGGTCTATGATGACCTCCACTAAGCTCAACAAACTCTAATCAACTTTTATGCAAACTGATGGAGAAGATTTTGAACTTATCAAATTCTCTTGAACTGAAGATTGAGACGCATTCAAAAATGTTGTAGATGTTTACTAATAATTATTTAATCTCTCCACCACATTTAACTTTGGTAAAGCTACCAAGGCTACCAAGAGAAACTGTCCTTAATGCTAGGAATAGAGCATTGAATTATGAATTCTTAGATTCGGCGTTATACTTACTTGAAAGAAAAATATTGCTCTGCCTCAATCAAGAGACAGAAAGCAGCTTCAAATCCAAACCTCCTAGACATATGCTATCATGTTAACAAAACAGAGTAAATACAACAGAAACTTCAAATAATTTCTAGCTTGATTAATTGAAATTCAACAAGCTCACAGAACATGATATCACAACATAATAACCTGATTCTAAAATCCCGTTCTCAAGAGAGTGTGATAAATTACAAGATTACATGAAGTTTCTGAATAGTATCTTCCTTTCTCAGTTTGTTTTAGAGATCAGGGTCAGTTACATATCAGTGCCTGAAGCAACTTAATGCTGCTATCATTAATGCTAATGGCACAATAAGAAGTGTTTCAGTATGATTAATACTGCCTATTGGAGAAGTGCCTTACATTTCATATCTCTGTCATGTACTCTTTTTGAGACATTGGGAGTCATGTACTATTTTAATAATTTTATGCTTGTGTTGAGTCATTTCATGATCTACCTAATATGTTCCTTTATATCAAGTAATATGGCTTACATAGCTCGTGAATTGAAGTAGTTTCAATTGTTAATGGTAGATCATGGTTTTATTGCTTGTCTTCCAATTCCTATATAATGTGACAAAAAAGCAATTACACACATTACTTCCAATCTGTCTTTCATGGATGGATTAAGCATGTCAAAGTAAATTGTCACTTCATAAGTGATGTTTGGTTAACAAGAACAATCGCTCCTACCCGTATTTCTTCCGATATTTTCATGAAGCCCTTCTTTACATGAGATTGTGATGCCCCTCTGAGATCTCTCTTTGGAAGCAAGACAAGACTGACACATATGTACTAGCTTGAAGGAAGTATGTGAGTAGTTAACTTATTTTATGTGGTTTTTTACCCATATGTTATTTTCTAACTTATGAGGACAACTTTTGTTAATTTTCTTACCTAGTCTCTATTTAAGAGTAGTTAGAATATCACAGTAATGTTAACTCTGACAAAAGGTATTTAGGAAAAGAGAAAGAGCTACTTTCAAAAGCTTTTTAATGAAATGATACAGTCAAAATAAGTTTAGAAGAATTAGAAAAAGTCAATGGCTATTGAGCCACGCAACTTATCAACAAATACAAAGAACCAACTCTAAATGATAACAGAGAAGATCATAAAATATGATGATACCCCCTATGGATGTTTTAGCATTTTTTTTCTTTCAAAAAGGACATGTACTTGGACAACGACCCACTCACGTCTCGAGTATACATAGGACGTCTCAAAGGCGTGAGCAAGTGCATGTGAATGTTTGGAAATTATTGTAGTAAGAAGGGTGCACTTAGCTTGCCAAAATATTCAACAATATTGGAAAACAAAGAAAATGACAGAAGAAAATGAAGGAAAAGTACTGCCACTATGCAAGAAAAATGGAAATATGCAATGTAGTTCATACTATAGAGACATCAAGTTGTGTTACATGAAGAAGCATTCAGAGACGATAATTAAAGGAAGGTTTTGGCAAGTCTCTAAAATGACATAAAATTAGTTTGGCTTCGTGCTAAGTAAGCCTATGCTTGAAGTGGCATATCTTTTGAGAGAATCGATAGAAATTTTTAGAGTTGAGGAAGACCTAAGTGCAACTTTACAGGTTCAAGAAAGTTTATGATTATGCTCCAAAGGGATAATATCATGGAGAATTTCAGAGCCTTGTTTTTTTTGCATCAACCTACCTACCTCGTTAAGGATATGTATGGCGGAGCTATAATTTGTTTGTGTAAGGAAGGATTCTCATTTGGTTGACAATTGTTTATGTTCCAAGGGACGAGGATGGGTATAATCAAGCTAGAGTTTGTGTAAGGACACCCATTCTTGGAAAGGATGCCGAGAGGGGAGTAAGGAAGAGAGAATTGGGGGTACCCCGCGGACGGAGGAGACAAGTGGGGAGTTGTCGGGGGAGAAGAGATAGAGGAAGAAGGCGTCGAGGGAGGGAGAGATCGTGCTTGTGGTGGACGACGATGTTGAAAGGGCGGAAGTCTCGGGCGGAGTCGATGATGGCCTGCACAGACTCCCTGGTGGTAGA
This sequence comes from Thalassia testudinum, assembly GCA_037157565.1. Lineage (NCBI taxonomy): Eukaryota > Viridiplantae > Streptophyta > Magnoliopsida > Alismatales > Hydrocharitaceae > Thalassia > Thalassia testudinum. Next base: position 21,362,751 of record JAZHRO010000014.1, read on the forward strand.
CTCCTCGCGCTGGACCTCCACAAGGAAGCGCTGTAGCTGGTCGGGCCCCATGAGGTTTCCCCCCTTGGTGTAGTGGTGGAAGAGCTCGTGGATGCCCTACGGGGGCTCATCCGAGGAAGGTCGAAACTTGCTGCGGAAGCAGAGGCAGATGCGGCATGTGGTCATGGCGGCAGTGGAGGTGGTGGAGATGGAGATGGTGGAGGAGGGGCGATATGAGGAGGAACGGGACTGGAAGTGGGGGCCATAGAGGGTGGGGAAGGGAGTAAGGAATGGAGAATGAATGCGTTGCCCTTCGGCGGTGGTTTCTACTATGGGGGCTCTCCTTGGCGTGGAAACCCACGAGGAACGTTTGTACACGGGAAAAAACGATGCTTGCCTAGGGCCACCTCCCTCTTTCGCCTTGCTTTTTTTATCCCAAGTAAGAAAATTAAAAGTTATTTTTTGCGATACAATTTACAAAAAAAAGGGGGGTAAACTTATCCACCATGTTATCAATTAGAATATCCATCCTACCTTTCATCTTCGTCAACATACGTTCCACATCCGACGTGACCTGATTGAAGTGCTTTTCTAATCACATGGAGAAGAACCAACTACAATGTTATTAGCTCTCCATTCCATGTGGCTGGTTATTCTGACATTGTTTGTGTTCATCTGCAGCACATAAAGCATCAGTACATGAAGATTTAGGTCTACATATTCTTAATTCCATGCAAAGTCAGATTTGCTATGAGATATATATTATTGTACTATGCTTATGCGACAGGTAATATTGAGGCTGACCACTTTTATGCTCACTTTCTTCATACATTCTTTTTACCTACTTTTTAGGTCCATCTCATTAACTATTTCAACTCTAATTGATGCCGACAACACATGTTATGATCATTTCTCCAAGGAGGAACTTTCATCTATTTCATCTCTAAGTTGTTGGAGATTGTTTGAGGAATACTTCATTCAGTTAACAGTGTGACAAAGTCCTTTCACGTTTCCTTCTTCTATCGTTTGTCTCAATTTGTTGCCAATGACAGCTTCTTCTCTTTAGCAACTTATCGTGGTCGTTATTGGTGAAAAATCTTCTTTAATCGAAGGTGCTTTCACAGATCTCTCATTCTTATCACTATTATGTTCGTTTGTTTGTCGATAGTGATTCATTTTCGTCTTACTTATATTTTCTCAAAAGAATGGCGATTGCAAAGTTAGTGCGGTTACCCTCATTTCTCAATCTCAACTCACTTCTAAGATAAAATATTGGTTCATGCTTCTCCACGTATGAAGATCTGTATAATGCATATGTATTTTACGCGAATGCTCGAGGGTTTTCGTTATCAAGAGGAATACATCATATATGTATGGAGTTATCAATCGTGGTACTCTTGCTTGCTGCAAAAGTGGAAGTGCTCCAAATAACTTAGTTGATATTTTATATCGGAAGAAGTTAGCTTACAAGACTCGTTGCCTTGCAAAGCTAAGGTTTCGAAGGCTAATGGATATAAAGTATTATGTAGCTGAATTTCTCTATGAACATAACCATGATTTATTATACACATCATAGTTGTGTTTTCTTTCTTCTAAGAGTCCCAGAGTCACAGAAAGAAGGGATACAATTGAATGATCAGGCAAGTATTCCACTATCGAAAATAATGAGCTCTTTCGTAACGAAATATGATGTATATGAGAATATATCATTCACAGAAAGCGATGCTTGGAATGCTTTGAGGTAATTACGTGTGTTAAGAATGGGTGAGGGTAATGCAAAAACATTGCATGATTATTTTTTATATATGTAGTCAAAGTTCTCGAAGTTTCTTTATTTGTTAGATCTTAACTGTGAGGGTTAACTTCGAAATGTCTTTTGGTGCAACAGTCGTTCTCGACATTCATGTCGTTTCTTTGGTGGTTTTGTGACATTTGACACTATGTATCTTATTAATAAATATGAGATGCTATTTGCATCATTTGTTGGTGTAAATTATCATGGAAACTCTATCCTTCTTGGATGTGGTCTTCTTTGTGAGGAGACAACGGACAGCTTCATTTGGATTTTTCGTGTTTGGCTGCAATGCAAGCAAGGTTAGTGTTTACATGCTCGTCTCGTTTCCTCATAATTTATCACGGATATCCTCCTATTGACTGCACCTGAATTACTTCGTTGTCGACCTAGAATTTATTGGTGCCCACTACGCAATTAAGTTACTCCTCTCGATGTTCTCACATTTTTTCCTACATTTCTTTCACTTTATAATGTTCAATCACTTAAACAAGTGTTTCGTGTTGGGAGTGTGAGGATGGGAGGGGGATGGATTTGGTTGGATGGCGGTGAAGAGGTCACGGAGGGGGGTGGAGCCGATGCGGTGCTTCAAGTGCCTCGGGAGGGGGCATTTTGCGGAGAGCTGTAGGAGCCGGTAAATTGTCTGCGATGCGGAGGTCTCGGACATAGGCGGGTGCGATGCCGTTTCCGAGAGTCTGTTGGTGGGGTTTCTTCGGGGAAGGCGAGGGTGTTGCTGCCTCCACCGGAGGGGGCGCCTCTCGTGGAGGTTGAAGCACCGTGGTTGGAGGAGATCAGGGCCTTGGAGGGGAGTTTGGCGGTGGCTTTGGTTGCGGTGTTGCTGGAAGGGGAGGTGGGTTTGGGGGACTTGAGTAGGGCGGTTTCTTCGTTCTTGGGGATCGGAAGGGAGACCTTTGGAGTTGCGTTTCTCAGGAGTGGCTGCCTGGTGCTGTCGGGGCTCGGACCGAAGATGCTGCGGCACCTGGCATTCAAAGAGTTGTCGTGTGGCCGAGGTGTGGTGAGATGGAGGTGGTCGGTGAGGTCGGATGGGGCCGTGGAGGAGCAGCCACTGGTTGGCGCGAGGCAGAGGGTGGTGATTGAGGGGGTCCCTCTCTTCCTCCGTATGGTGGAGGTGGCGGCAGCGGTGGTCGCTCCGTTTGCGAGGCTCCGGAGCTGCGAGGGTTTGGGTCTGAGATCGGAGGACTTGTCGAGGTTCGGGGCATCGGTGGAGATGAGGCCGAGGATGCAGTTTGCGGAAAATGTGGTCCTGAGATGGGGAGCTCCTCATGGCTGGTTCGGGTTTCGCGGGAGCTTGGGAGACCTCGGTCTTTCGCTAAGGCGGTGGCTGACGGTGCGACGACGGAGCTTGGCGTGGGAGTCGACGCACGGGTGGACAGGGGGCAGGTTGTTTTTGGGAAGGCAAAAGATCGTGGCGATGATGGCGCAACCATTGTGATCCCCGCGGTGCGATCGGTGGCAGACGAGCGGGCGAGGGACTCGGATGGAATTGCGGGATCTGCGGCGGAGGTAATGAAGGATTCTGCGGCGTTGAAGACGGAGAACCCTGCTAAGGTGGATCAGGGTTTAAAAGTGCGCTCTCTTGGCGGATTCGGGTTTGGTGGACCGGATCTGGAGGTGGGAAAAGAAGGTTTCGGAGGGGTTTATGGGTCGGGCTCCTCTTCGCGCGCGGGTTCGGGACAGGCTTCGAGTGGTGGTCGGGTCGGAGGGACCTGGAGGAGAGCCCCTGACACGATCTTGATCGGATCGGCCAGGCGGCGACGAGCGACGCGGATGGGATGGTGATGCGCATGCAGAGGTAGAGGTTGAGGAAGTTTGTTATAGCGGCTCACGTACAAGACGAGGTGGACTTATCGGAGAGGGCCTTGACTGCTCCGACCAGGAGCGAGGTGGGGGATGACCAGCTTCGAAGGAAGGTGGTGATTGGCGTCGATGCGCCAAATGGTAGGTGATGGGGAAGGTCGGAGGAGGGCTTGATGGGTGGCGGAGGTGACGTGGGGTATGCGGCGGTGGCTGGTAGTGGCGATGACATTCAGTGGGTGGCTGGGGCTGAGGAGGGTCAGGCGGAGTTGGGGTTGGCTGGTGAGGAGGTAGTAAGGGTTAAAGAGGTGGAGGCCCCGCTGGTGGGGGAGTAGGTGCAGTAGGGTTTGCCTGGTCGGCTTGAGGAAATGGAGGGGGAGGTTGACAGGGTGGCTGCGGAGGTGGGATTCAGGCGCACGATGCAAGTTGGAGTCTTCCGAATTTCTCCATGACTAGGGTCCTTTCGTGGAATGTGAGGGGATTGAACGACCCCTCCAGACGGGTAGCTTTGTGTGGGTATATTCAGAAGTGGGGACATGAGGTGGTGTTTCTCCAAGAGACTAAGTGGGGGAGCTGTGACCAGAGATTGTGGATGGAGGCGGGGGGAGTGGTTTTGGGGAGTTCTTGGCCCTTGATGCGATTGGAAAAGCAGGTGGGATTGTTGTTGGGTGGAAAGAAGATGCCTTCTCCTTGCTGGACTCAACGGTCGGGTCCCATGTTACTGTCAGGTTGCAGAGGCGTTGGGACAATCTCTGTATGCTCTTCTCCTTGGTATACGATCCGATGGATAGCATGCGGAAACAAGCTTTGTGGGAGGAATTGGGCCAAGTCGCAGCGGTACATCAGGGGACCCCGTGGTTGATTGGAGGTGATTGTAATGTCACTTTGTTGGTGGAGGATAGATCGGATGGCCGTGGGGGGGGGGGGGGTGGATCAGGGCTCTGAGGTCTTTACGGGTTTTGTTGTGGCGCATGGGTTGGTTGACATGCTGCCCTCTTCCTGCCACTTCACCTGGAGGAGTTCTAGCAGGCAACGGTCTCGGATTGATAGATCTTCGTCTCGACGACGATGGCAGAGATGTTCCCTGTAGCGGAGGTTAGACCCCTGGAGCGGTCGTTCTCAGACCACACTCTCTTGCTGTGGGTGACGAATGAGGGTTGGAGGCATGGAATGTATTTTAAGTTTAATAGAGCTTGGCTCCTTGAAGAGGGATTCAGGGGGTTGGTGAAGAGAGATGGAGATTTATTCACGTGGATGGCTCGGCAGCTGCTAGATTGGAAGCTATACTGCGAGATTTGAGGTCCTTAAGGTCCATAAGAAGCAAATTAAGGAGCACTGGAAGAGGAAAGATGAAGCTCTCAGTGAGATTGCAAGGCTGGACTTAGCTGAGGATGTTGTCCTCCTTTTCGAAATAGACAGGGTGAACAGAGCGAAGTGCTTGCAGGTGATACAAGAGGAAGATCGGAAAGTGGAAGTGGAGTGGAAGGTGAGATCCAGGTAGAGGTGGCTCAAGGAGGGCGATTTTAACACTTGATATTTTCATATGGCGGTATCAGGGAGGAGGAAGAACTGGATCGATAAATTGGTGGTAGAAGGGGAGGAGTTTGTGGGAAGAGAGGCGGTGGGAGGGGCAGTTGTGAGATACTTCAGAGAGTTTACCGGGAGGAGGCAAGGGGGAAGATGGAGATGGTTGGGATTCGAGGTGCCACGGATCAGGGATGCGGAAACGGAGTTCTTGACAGGTCCGTTTGAGGAAGATGAGATTCATAAGGCAATCTGGGGGTTGAATGTTGATGGGTATCCAGGTCCGGATGATTTTTTAGTTGCCTTTTATAAGGAGTTTTGGCCGGTGGTGAAGGAGGATGTGGTGCAGGTATTGCAGGAGTTCAGAGAAGGAAATTTGGGCTTCAATAGATTGAACAAGGTTTACTTGTTCTTATTGCCGAAGAGGGAGGGTGCGGAGATCCAGGAGGTACAGATCGATAGCTCTCTCAAATGCTATCTACCTGATTGTGGCTAAGATCTTGGTGAATAGGCTGAGAAAGACCTTGGCGAGGATTGTGGATCCGGTACAGATTGCTTTTGTCCCTGGCAGGAATATTTTGGAGGGGTATGTGGTGGCTTCGGAGATCCTGTCGTTTTGGAAGAGTAGGAGGAAGGCTTTCATGTGGAAGGTTGATTTCAGCAAGACGTATGACTCAGTGCAATGGTCGTTTCTTTGGGCCTCCTTGATGAAGAGGGGTTTTCCACCTGTGTGGATCGAGTGGATGAGGTGTGTCACCACGACGTCTTTTTCGGTTCTTATCAATGGAAACTCAGTGGGGGGTTGGATTCAGCCGAAAAGGGGGGTGAGACAGGGGTGCCCATTGGCTCTGATGCTTTTTGTTATAGCAGCAGATGCACTTGCGAGGATGGCTAAGAAATCTTGTGAGAGGAACTTGGTGAGGGGTTTCTCTTTGGGAGATGGGATAAGCATCCCGTTGTTGCAGTATGCGGATGATACCATTTTCTTTATAGAAGGTAGGGAGGCGGAAGCCAGGAGGATGCGGATTTTGCTTTTTTTGTTTGGTGAGGCTTCAGGTTTGCATATTAACCTGTCTAAATCAGGTTTTGTCCCTTTTAATTTGACGGAGGCGGAGGCGAGGGAGTGTAGCATGGGTCCTGGCACAGAGCAGGTGAAGCTATCGATCAGATATTTGAGTTTGCCGCTGACAGTTGATAGGATCCTGGTGCAGGATTGAGCTCTCCCTGTTGGAGAGGTTGGAGGGGAGGTTGGCGGGATGGGTGTCCAGGCTTTTGTCGAGGGGTGGAAGGTTGGTTTTGCTCAAGGCGATTCTGGCGGCGATGCCGTCGTATTTCACCTTTGTCCTGAAGTTGCCCCGGCAGGTCGTCTTGAGGATGGTGAGGCTTATGAGGAATTTCTTCTGGTCCAATCAGGGGTCGAATGGGCCTGGTGCTAGGTTGGTGGCGTGGGAGGTTTGCAAGCCGGTGGAGGAGGGGGGGTTTGGGGTGAGGGATTTGGGGAGGTCAAATGATAGCCTGTTGGTGAAGTGGGTTGGGGGCCTCTTGGAGAGTAGGGAGGATTTGATGGGAAGGGTTTTTAGGATGGCTTATGGTGGCCCGCTGCGTTGGGATCTCCTTGTATCCCCGCCGAGGGATGCTTCTCACTTCTTGAAAGGTTTGTCGACAATGGCTCCTAAGGTGCAGAACTGTTTTGTACTGGTGGTGGGGACGTGGGAGATCTTCAGGTTCTGGCAGGATGATTGGACAGGGCAAGGTGCGCTCTCTAGAAGATTTCCGAGACTTTTTGCTATGTCCCTGAGCAAAGAGGCATCTGTGGCCGAAGTTTGGGGAGGTGGATGGTGTCCGTCTTTTGCAGGGAATCTTTTAGATGCGAGAATTCACGATTTCCAGAGATTGCCTGAAGAGTTAGAAGGTCTGCAGTCGGCATCCGTAAATGATATGTTTGGTTGGGATGAAGGTGATTTCTCAGTGGGGGCTGTGTACAGGAGATTGTCCAGCGGGGTTCCCACTGGTGATTTGGATCTGGTGAGAGATTGCAGACAGGTTTGGAAGGCAGCTTGTCTTTTGAAGGTTAAGATTTTTCTTTGGCTGCTTAGGAGAAGACTCATGACTAAGGTGTGGAGGGCGAGATGGGTTCCTGGGGAGAGTAAGGTTTGCCCGTTGTGCGGAGGTGAAGATGAGGATGTTGACCACCTTTTCTTTTCTTTCCCTTTGTCGTGCAGATTTGGAGCCGTATGGGAGCGGGGTGGTGGAATTGTCGATGTTTTGATGATTTTTGGTGCAATTATAGAGGTGGAGGGGGTAATGCTTGGCAGAATATCTTCCGTACGAAGGAGAGGGTTAAACCGCTGGCAGTCCTCTGGGGTGTCTGGTTAGGAAGGAATGCAATCATCTTCAGAGGGCAGAGACCTTATGTGGAGAATTTTGTGGAGTCTATTCTTGTTTTGTTTAAGCTTTGGAGTGAGTCCTTGTGAGTAAGGGGTCTCGGTATTTGCCCCTTATTTTGGTGTTGGCTGTTGGTTTTCTCATTAATATATTTGGGTAGTTATCATTTTGGATAACTACCATTTTCTTTTTCAAAAAAAAAATAAGTGTTTCGTGTTACAAGCAACATCATTGTTATCTTCATTTTGTGCTTGGTGCTGTCATTGGCAGGAAATGCATTCATTTCCATAACATGTCATTTTTGCTTTCAGTCTTAATTATTGCTTGAATATAATCAACGCATTTTCATCATAATCAACGCATTCTCATGCATACTTTATTAATGGAAGAGGTTCTCTCAATCGTAATTACCTATAATGAGATATGCTATTGTACTTGTTTGTTCGTTCTATCACCTATAATTTGTCTTCAAATTGACCCGGTATTTCCGTTCGTTTGTTGCAATACTTATATTATGCCTTGAACAGAAGGAACATTTTGCATGTTTTTTGCTATGTATAGCATCATCGTTACCTTCCATAGAAGATAGTCATCGATGCCATATGCTTTGATGTTTTTCATTCCAGCTAAAAAGCAACTTCTTCAATGATGATAGGGGCAACAATTTTTTCCCTCTTACTAAATTGCTGCATTTTAATTTTGACCAAATGGATTGAGTCTATTTCAGGTGTACAACCTAAAGCATTTGTCACTAACCGATGTCAAGCAATGATAAATATTGTTGTTGTAGTATTTCTAAATGTAAAACATTGGATATGTTTGTGGCACATAATGCAAAAATTATCACATAAATTTGGGAGTGATGCAAGAATTAAGGATGAGATCAAGAGGATTGTTAATGACTTTGCTTCTATGAAAGATTTTGAAAATAGGTAGACATGGTTGGTTATTGTCAAGAATTTTCATGATAACTTTTGGATAAGAAGAATGTACGACATTCGAGAACTTTTGGATATAAGACAATAGTTGCAATGGAAGCCATGGGGACCTGCAAACTCAAGATGCCCAACGAGCATATCTGCTTCTAAGAGACTACCTCTTCGTGTCTTTCGTAAGGAGGAACCTTTTGTATTTCTCTATGGTAGTTAGATTCGGATACTCTTTCTTATTTGAGAAAACTCTTGTTGTAAGACGTTATGGTAAATAAATTGCTTTTGGTTCCATTACTCTTGACGGATTGTATGAGTTGGATGATTGTAAGTCTGATTTGAAGGCCTTTGATGTTTTGATTGTGAATCAAACGCCTCCCAAGCATGCCAAAGAAGGTGCATACAAATCCATCGTGATTTACCATCAAAGACTTGGACATATGTCGATTGAGAGGATCAACAAACTCGTAAAGGATGGACCCTTGAATTTTTTGAAGGTTGAACACTTGCCTACTTGCGAATATTGTATTTGTAAGAAGATGTCTAAATCACCTTTTCCAGGAACGAAGGTTAGACGTGATGACTTGTTAGAACTCATACACAGATGTATGTGGTCCATTTAGTACTATGACTAGGAATGGTCAACAAAATTTTGACCATTCACTCATGACCATTCGCGGTATAGATTCATTTACCAGATGTGTCAGAAATCTAAAACCTTTGAAAAGTTCAAAGAGCATTGGGCGTTAGTTGAGAACCAAAATGGTAAAAGAATCAAGGAAATTTAATCAAATCAAGGAAGTGAATATCTTTCCGAGGAATTCAAGGAATACCTGAGGACAAAGGAATTATTTCTAAACTCACGCCTCCTAGTACACCACAATTGAATGGCATCTCTAAAAGACGCAACCACACCTCATTGGACATAGTATGATTTATGATGAGCAAAGTGTTTACTTCTGGGGTTATACACAGGAGACAACGCATATATTCTGAATAGGATTTCAACCAAATTCGTCCCTAAAACTCCACATGAGATGTGGTATGGGAAGAAGCCAAGTATCGAACACTTGCACATATGAGGTTGTATGGCTCATGTTAAGAATGTGAACCCAACAAATTGGAATCTCGCACTACCAAGTGTTACTTCATTTTGTATCCGAAGGATGGTAGAGGCCATGACTTCTACGACCTTGAGACTTAAAGGGTATTTATATCTAGAAATGCTAGATTCTTGGAAGAAGAATTCCTTTAAGGTCAAAACAAAAATGAAGGGAACTTATTGAGTCTGACGAGACTAATGAAGTGCCTAACCCAGAAGAAATAGATTAACCAGAAGCTTTTATTCTGCCTAAAAAGAGTTCTAAGGCGGTGCATCCACCTAAACGCTATGGATTCCACGTCTCAAAAGAATATGAGATTGATCCTACCGCATATGATAAGACAATAAAGGATTGTGATGTGGACAAGTGGTGGCTAGCAATGCAGTCTAAGATAGACTTCAAGTTTATAAGAATGGTGTATGGGCCCTGTAGATCCTCCTAATTGGGTAAAACCCATTGGGTACAAATAGATCTATAGTAAAAAGGGGTCCGAATGGAAAGGTAGAGACCTTTAAAGCACAACTTGTGGCTAAGGGCTACACCTAGAAGCAAGGGGTTGACTATGAGGAAACCTTCTCTCCTATTGCCATACTTAAATCCATTCCGATTTTGCTAGACATAATTGCATACCATGGCTATGATATCTATAGATGGATGGCAAGACAACTTTCAGTAATGGTTCTCTTGAGGAGGACATCTACATGGAGCAACCTGAGAATTATCAAGTAGATGGTGGGGAAAAAAAAGGTGTGCAAGCTAAAGAAGGTCATCTATGGACTCAAGTTGTCTTCTTGTAGCTGGAACATCAAATTTGATGAAACGATTAAGAGTTATATATTCCATCAAAATCTAGATGGACCTTACGTCTACAAGAAGGCCAATGGAGTACTATCACCTTTCTGGTGTTATACATGAACGACATTCTACTCATTGGAAATGTTGTAAGAACGTTATCCATCATTAAGCTTTGGTTATCCTAGAACTTTAAGATGAAGGATCTCGTGGAAGCCTCTTATATCTGAGGTCTGAAGATGTTCAAGAATAGAGAGAAGAGGATAGTGGGATTATCACATCAAGGATACATAACCAAGGTCTTGGGGAGATTTTTCATTGACAACTCTAAGAAGGGCTTTCTTCCCTTTAAACTTGGGATTTCCTTGTCAAAGGGAATGCCTCCCTAAATAGTTGAGAAGAAAGCCATAGATGGATGTTCGTAAGATTTTACGGTGGGCATCTTGATGTATGCTATGCTATGGACAAGACCAAAAATTTGTTATGCAATGGGAGTGGTAAGTTGTTATCAATCCAATCTGGGACAGGAACATTGGACTGTTGCTAAGAACATTCTCAAGTACCTGAGAAGGACAAAAGACTATTGCCTAGTCTTTGGAGATGGGGATCTTTAGGCATTAGGGTACACCGGCTCTAACTTCCAATTGGATATTGATGATAGAAATTTTACGTCATGGTTCATTTTCTTTTTGAACGGTGGTTTTGTGAACTGAAGAAGTAAGAAGCACGATACCATGGTTGATTCAACAACAGAAGTTGAGTATATTGTTGCATCTGCTGTTGCAAAGGAAACGGTGTGGATATGTAAATTTGTTGAGGAGCTTGGCGTAGTTTCCTTGATACAGTCGCCAATCCCATTATTGTGCGACAACACAGGTGTAATTACATTGACAAAGGAGCCTCGCTCTCACCAGAAGAGCAAGGATATTGAGAGGAAATACTACATCATCTGGAAGATCACCCAGCGCGGCGATATAATCATGAAGGTTGCTTCCATGGACAATGTTTTTGATTAACTAACCAGAAGCTTTGACTAGAGAGTCATTTGATTGACACATGTGTAGTATGGGGTTGAAGAACGTTCCGAAATAGCTCTCTGAGGGCAAGTGGGTGTTTGTTAGCTTTTGTGTGCCCTGAGTGAGCATTCTAAATATTGTAATATGATTGCATTTTCACTTGAATAAAAGAATTAGATTAATTTCCAGTAAATGAAATGAATCTTTTAGTACAAATAAGATAATGTACTTAGCCAGATTGAATAGGATAATGTACGAAGTATGAATAGTATGGGGCTTGAATTTTGGGAAGAAATGCGTCAAGCAGGAAATTATGTGGATGGTGGGCTGTAGTTGGTGGGGGGTGATTTCAATGCTATGCTTTCCATTGAGGACAAACCCGAAGGTAGGGGGCAGATCAATGGAGCTGTTCGCTGGTCCGGTAATGTACCCATTTCAGGAGCTTGATTTATGTGGGGGAACTCAAATGGGGCATGCTCCAAGTTTGATTGCTTTCTTTGTTTGGTTGGCATGGCTGATGTTTCAGTTGGTAGACATAAATGCTTGTCACTGGGATTTTTTTAGATCACATTCCTTTAGTACGGGATTCCAGAGAGGACTCAGTGGTATCTACCAAATTTATGTTTGACAAATCTTGGTTGTTGGAACCAGGATTTAGGGACTTTATATGAGGCAAGTGGGAGGAAATCCCTCTGGGGGTGTTAGCTACGAGAACCTTGGCAGATAGAATATAGCATTTGAGGGTTAAATTAATAAAGTTCAAAAAGGATCTTCGAAAGAGATAGGAAGAAGGTAGAGAGCTGTCTCTTCATTGGATAGAACAGAGGACTCTAGGGAGCTCATTGTATTGGAGAAAGAAGATAGAAAAAAAATTACATTAGGTGGTGCAATAGGAGGACCTTCAAAAGGAGATGGACTGCTGCCAACGGTGAAGACAACATTGGCTTAAGGAGATTTCAACACGCATTATTTCCACATGGTTGTGAGTTGAGGAGGTTGTCTAATCTCATCAACTCTATTCTGATTGGTGAGGAGGTGGCAATTGGAAGTGAAAGGGTTGTTGAGGTGTCGAAGAACCAGTTACATGCATTCACAAAGTGAAGGAGACTAGATGTGTTGGAGTGGTTTGATAATGATATTGCCTCTATTAGTCCAAATGATGCAATTGACTTGGCTAGGGATATCACCAAGGAGGTTTTGATTGCGATCCATTGTTTGAAGGTGGAAGGGACATTAGGGCTTGACACTTTGCATGTTCTATTTTTTAAGGAGTTTTGGATGTACTTAAAGAGGATTTTATGGTGACAATTTTCTGGTGGGGAACGTTGGCTTTGAGAAGATCAGTAGATTCTATATGTTCCTTTTACTTAAGAAGCCTGGTGTGGAGGAGATTGGACAGTTTTGACCCATTTCACTGTCCAACACCACTTATTTTATTGTGGCTAAGGTCCTTACTAACAAGCTAAGGGGTGTGTTACCCAACATTGTGAGTCCTGTGCATTCTGCTTTTATTTGTGGAAGATCTCTACAGGAATCCTTCTTTATGGCAAAGGAGATGGTGGTGGCTTGGCATAGAAATGGAAAGAGAAGCTTCTTGGGGAAGGTGGTTTTCACCAAAGCATACAATTTGGTCTTCTGGTCACATCTTTGGTAGGTCCTCGAGCGAGGAGGGTTTCCTAACTTATGGATCACTTGGATGAAGAGGTGCATCACCACTAGGTCTTTCTCAGTTCTAGAGAATAGCAGGTTGGCTGGTGGGTGGGTGCAATCACAGAGGGGTGTTAGACAGGGATGCTTTATGGCTTCCAAGCTGTTCATCATTGCGGTTGATACTCTCGCTCTAATGGCTTATAGGGCTTGTGCTAGCGATCTCTTATCTAACTTCTCTACTTTGGGTGATGGCTCACTGCTAACCCCCATTTTGCAATATGCTGACAACGCATTATTTTTTGTCAAAGCGGTGGAGAGGGAAGCCTGTCACTTGGAGGCACTGATCTGCATCTTTATGTTCAAGTTTGGCCTTGAAGTCAACCATAACAAGTCTACGTTTGCATCCTTCAACATGACCTTGGAAGAGGTGGTAGCTTGCTCGGCGTGTCTGCATATGATTTGCTCTCACCTGTCCTTGTATTTGGAGCTGCCTTTTAAGGGGAAGATGACCTCAATGGGAGATTTGATGCTTCTTGTGGACAAGTTGGAGAAGAGATTGGGAGGTTGGAGGGGCTGAATCTCATCTAGGGGAGGGTGACTTGTGCCTCTGAAGTCTGTTTTATCAGCCAAACCAGTTTTCCACTTGTCGGATTTCAAGCTGCCAAAGAAAGCACTGAAAAAGATTGATGCCATAAGAAAGAGATTCTTTTGGAAGGGGGGATGTCATAAAGGTGGTTTCGTTCAACTGGTGAATTGGGAGGAGATCTGCATGCCAGTTGAGCAAGGGTAGGCTCTGTGTCTTACACCTTTCGTATTTCAATGATGCTCTTGTTTCCAAATGGGTGGTCCAGTTGATGCAGATCCGAGATTCACTTTGGCATAGAATATTGAGGGATTCCTATGGTGCGTCTTTGAATTGGAGGGATAGAACCTCCATCCCATATACGGCATCGGCCTTTTGGAGAGCCCTTTGTTGTGTCATGGGCCATGTTTCACATCTTTTTGAACCTGCCTTGGGTGATGGGAAGACCTTCAGGTTCTGGGTGGGTGAGTGGATGGGATCCGGGAGCTTTGCAGGGTCACTGTACGTCTGTGTGCCTTGACACTGAATAAGCTTGGTACAGTAATGGAGATGTAAGATTGGCTTGCTGCATGGATTCCTTGTTCCTCAGATCTGCACTTTGGGGGTCAACTTTCAGAGGAAAGGATACAGGATCTACAGCAGCAACTAGGTGCCATACATAATTTCAGCCCGAGGGAACGGGCTCCGGACTTCATGGACTATGGAGTGGGGAGTTGGCAATTTTTCAGTCATGAAGGCCTATAGGATCCTCCAAGGAGAGGCTATCGGTGATGTGTTTTTGGGGTTCAACTGCTCTTTAATTTGGAAGATAAAGGTCTAGCTTAAAATTAATATTTTTCTTTGGCTCCTCAGCAGGGGCAGGCTGGTCATGAAGGTTAGGAGATGCACGTGGTGCCAAGATCAAGGTGTCACATGTGTGCTCTGTGGGGAGGAGGATGAGGATTTGAAGCACCTGTTCATTGGTTGTGGCTTTGTGAAGGAGGTTTTTTTACGACCTTGGGCATTTCTAACACTCCTGATAACTCGGGTGAGGAGTTTTGAGGGTTTTTAACGGTGGTGCTTGGTTTGATACAGGCTTATGTTCCAAGCGTGGACTTGGAGCTGCTCGTTGGTGCATTTGAGTACAAAGAAATGGACCATTTTGAGGGGCCAGAGGGTGTGGGCTAAAAATATTGTATGGTATGCGTTTCACCTTTTGGTTTTTGGAAAAACTTGTAATGCACCCGTTTTTCTAGATGGAATGAAAGTTTGAAGTTGGATGACTATTGACTTCCGGTAGTCATCCTTTTTACTTTTCTCCAAAAAAAAAAAAAATCAACATGAGGCCTCAGCCCCTTAAACAATACATCATTCCTTTCAAGCCAAATTGTCCACAATACCGACGACACCCTAGCTCCTTTTCAATAAAAAAAACACCCTAGTTCCTTCAAGTTTATATCTGAAGATCACCTGGCCTTGGTGTTGCCCATTCTAAAGGATAACCAAAATGCTTGAAAAGAAGAATCCACCCAACGGATTTGAGAGGAGGTCCATACTTGGTGTGAGAAAACACACCCAAAGAGGAGATGTTCAACATTATCCACACCTGAATCACAAATGCCAAGGGCCACATTATGGTCTTTTGAATGACATCTTTGAAAGTAGCTTTTCTTGCTGAAGAAAGCTAAGCTTTTTTTTTTTTTTCAATGGAGAGTGGAGTTTGAAATCAGCCTGCAATCTTGGCTTATGTAAAAGTCGGGCATGGGCTGAAAACCACGCAACTTTTTTGTGGGTTTTTGTAACTGAGAAAGGCCCATTAGCCCAGGATAAGTAATCTGGTCCACCTCCTGGAGCTAACTCATCATTGTAACTCAACAAAGATATAAATTCCTGCATCCTTGGTTTGAAAATGGGCAAGAAAAGTTGGTGCTGAAAAATCACTCGATCTATAACGTTTCACCATTTGATATATGTGACTTAACATCATGTGAAGGTGTCAGCCCAAAACCGTGTTGCTTTCAGATGGTGATTGGATTAGGTGCTGTCTTCAAGCCAGTTGCTGAGCAATTTGGGATCCTTCCACCTTGTTGTGGTTTTCAATTTGAAAGTTTTCTTATGGCAATAGCAAAATCTTTAAGTTATTTGGTCCTTCTGAGTGAGTTTAAGCTTTTTATTTCTTTGCCATCAGGTTTGATAGATTTTTCATTGTACATTGATGTTTGTTATTGTCTCTTTCTTGTTTGAAAATGGTGGTTCCTATTGTTTCACTCATTGAATCATGCTATTAGGTGTTGATGGAGGATTTGATAACCAAGAATCTGAGTATGAAGAATCTTATAGCATAGTCATCTTACCTGACTTTGCTTCCCTTCCATTTCCTTCAGTTGAATTGCCTGAAAAGGTATATATATTTTTATTTGCTTATCAACTTGATTGCTACATTTTCTAACCATGACTTTGTACTGGGAGTCTAGGTCAGATTGGCTGTGGATGCCATTTTACTTGCCGTGGGTGCTGAGCGTAAAGAGCAAGTAGCTTCATGGATTGTTGACAAGAAACTAGTTAGTGCATATGCCACAGATCTGAAGCAAATCAACAGGGGCATCACCATCCCATCCTTTGGGTGGAAATGTTGCAAATGTGATAAGACTGATAATCTGTGGCTTAATTTGACGGATGGAGCGATTCTATGTGGAAGGCGTAACTGGGATGGAAGTGGAGGAAACAATCATGCAGTTGAACACTACAATGAGACAAAGTACCCTCTTGCTGTAAAGCTCGGCACTATAACTGCTGATTTAGAAGCAGCAGGTAATAATTTTGACTTCAAGATAAATTTGAAAAGATTTCTTCTGATTATATTTTTTTGAAAAGAGAAAGGGTGATTATCCGGCTGATTATGGATACTTGAATATTGAAGGATATTACATTGGAATTTAGCCGACCCTACTTAGTGTGGGAAAAGGCTTGGTTGTTATTGATTACATTGGAATTTAGAAGTTTATATTAAGGCTGAGTCTTGTGATGCTCTTTGCCTAGGTATTTAAGACTTTTTATCTTTCGTTACCTTGTTTGCTCTAAAAAGATGTACCCTGGATGAGACATGGTAACTAGAGAAAATCCTCTGGCAGAATGACATAATTTCAAGGGGGCTTAATATCATGATGTAACCCCTGTTTTATTAATGAATTCCAGATGACTACTAATTTGGAGTTGTCATCCCTTTTTAAAAAAATTCAAGGGGGTCTAGACATTTTGTAGCAATGGTTGTGTGCTTTACATATTTATATAAATACCCCTAAAAAGTTGCTACTCTTTAGCCAAATGCCCCTTGGGTTAAACTCCATAAAAAGATGTCAATTTTCAATAGAAAGACAGTACTTTTCCCCCTCCTAATGTTCAAACTAGTCCTGTTTATTCCTTGCATCAACTACAGCTGTAAATATGTTGTAGTTCTGGTCACCTGCAAGGACATCTTGATTGCTACAATCATATTCTTTGTTACTTTGTAAGTTCTGTTTGGATCTCAACCCTTGGATGGTCTTTCTAAGATCTTAATAAACTCAAATTTTTGAAAAGGGAAAGGGCGGTTTTCCAAGCTGATAACCCCTTAATTATCCTTAAATTGTTAGAGATGAGCTCATATATTGTTAATTATAATTTATAACATTATTACCAATGAGGCTTGTTAGAGAATAGAGTGAAATGCTTTATTGTGAAATTCTAGACTCACTTGTATAGAGAAGATAACAAGAAAATTACATACATAAGTATCGATTTATAGATAAAAGGCAAAAAACAAAAAATAGCGTGGTAAAACAACTTATTCTGATGCTTCTCAAGTTGGAGCATGTATCAAGCATGCCTAGCTTGTTGCATAACTCATGGGGATTTTGAGGAAGAGGCCTAGTAAAGAAGTCAGTAATATGAAATGGCAATCTACTTTGATATACTTGGCTGTTTCATAGAATAGGGGATTAATTGTAATTTAGGTAGTTGCTTTGTTGTCAAATTACGTTGGCACAAGGAGTTTGACTTCTACCTTCATATCAACCAAGAAGGAATGGAATTGTATGTGCCATGCCATGGCTCTATACTGGATCTTGATAAAATGATATCTTTTTATTCTTCCAGCTTATTAGATTTTCTTCAAGAAAGGTGCTACAACATGTCCCATCTTTTGGAGATTGTAGCGTAAGTTTTTTCAGGATATATGTAAATCTATATGATCTTTCTTTTATATGTTAGGTAACCTGACTGACCAAAAAACTAATATCTAGCCTGATAAATGTTACATAAAATGGACTTCCAACAATGCTCCTTTAGTGCTTGGGATCATCAACTTCTCTGAAACTAACCTTAGGGTCCATAGGAACAAAGGATAGTTTGGTAACAAGAAGGTTTGTCTCCTCAAGAATTTCAAGTGCACACTTCCATGAGGACAACCCTTTGAATTCCAGGCAGCTACTATTTCAAGGATCTAGTGTCATTTGCTTGGGTCTTTAGCTTCAAATTTACGCTGAAGAAATGACTTGGTCTCCCCTTTATCCTTGCACTATCATCACCAACATAAATTGCAAGGATTTTTTTTTTTTTTGCGAAAGATTGCAAGGATAATTGTATTAGACTCCACGTGCCTGATTATAATAGAATAGTTTGAAGTGGATTGAAGAAAACTAATCTTCATGACATTTGCACGGCCTATCAAATCATGGTCATGGGCTCTGTTTCAACCCATTTGTAGATTGCATTCTCCTTCTCAACTACATGGCTAGGTGGCTGGGACATATCCACTTCCTTAAACAAATCTTTGTATAGAAAGACAGACTCTAGTTGGTATAAAAGCACAGTTTAAAGTAGAGAACTGTTTTGGGAAAGTTGGGAGAAAAACAAAAGGAGTTCCCTTAATAAGAAGACCCATTAGCCACTATTGATAGAATGCTCACAGAGCTAAGACATGTTACAAGAGAGACTGTCTCAAGGTAATTGACACTACGGTCATGAGTAAAACCTTTAGCCACTAGGTGTACTGTCACATGATCATAGTTTATCTAAAAAGCACTCAATGGTATAAACCCATTTGTAATCAACAACCTTAGCATCAGTAGGTCATGTTATTGAATCCCAAAGTTCTACAAGATAAAAGAGCATCCATCCCCTTGTCCATTTACATTTTGTCACCCTGGATCATCCATCTTCTAAAGCTTCATTGATATTTCATGGAACGGTTGTACTGAGGAGGGTAATAGAAAAGTCTCATACTACCGGCCTAAGGTGATCAATAGATGTGAAGTTAGACATAGGATACAAAGTACATGGAATGGTTTTCTTGTGGAATATAGGGGGAATATTAAAGATTGTTTGTTGAGTTGGAGTATTGAGCATGCAGAGTACAATTAGGTGGTGATGAAATAGATGGGCTATCAGGTTGTGTCAGACAAGATCACATGCAAGTAAACTTCTATATATGGCCTTTTTCTCCTCTTATAAACCTGCAAGGTTGGTATTGCTAACTCAATAGTAGTAGCCTCCTCAGCAAGGTATGGTGTCTGCTCAATTAAAGTTATGTCACCATTGACATGGTATTGTCGGGATCAAAACACCTATAGCCTTATCGATAGCCACAATAACCCCAAAAGACATACTTGATTGCTTGAGAAGACAACTTATCTGCAACTTAAGTTTGGGTTGCATCCAAACACACGAAGAGGAACAATAAACAAATTATAATACAGTGAAGCAGTTGAAAAGGGATGTTTCCCTTAAGAACTGAAGGAATCCTATTTATCAGGTAAGCTGTAAGTGGTAGTATGTATAACCAGAGAGCACTTAGAAACCTTTGTACAAGTCATAACTCATAAGACCATGAGCAACACCATGAATGTGGTGTAACTTCCTCTCAGCCTTCACATTTTATGGAGAAGTGTAAGCATAAGATACCTGATGTACAATCTTATTAGAAGTAAAGAACTAAAAATCAGCTGCGAAGCATTATCTCTTCCAAACATTTCAATTGGGGAAAAAATGGAATCTTGCACTTCACTAAAGAAACATTAATTACATCAATCACTTTACCTTGAAACATTATTAGACAAATGAACATACTCTACTGCAATCTTCAATAAGAATAATAAACATCACAATTAACAGGATGAAATGGGGTTTGACCCTTTTCCTTGGAGAAAGAGAGAAAGGATGAATGGTGATGTTTTCTTAGTTGACAAGCCTCACACTCAAATGTCTCCAACTGATGGTTGGCACAATTTTATGTCAGTCTGATGGTGCAAACAACAATGCCATGAATGAAAAGTAGCTAATATGGAGGGTGCACTGGTAAAAACTGCAGGGGATCTAGATAATTATATCCATCTCTTCTCATAGCCTCCACAATCTTCTACTTCTTCTCGATGTTTAAATGTTTTATAAGTATCCTTTTCAAAAACAAAGTTTTATGAGTAATAATAACACTAAAAAGCCATGTGACATTTATGATTCTTCTGTAACTTAGAGGCAAATATGGAACATAACAAATAGTAGGCAGTTAATGGTGGAAGAAAAATGTATAGTTTTGACCAAGGGGTTTTTTTTTTTTTTGAAAAGGTTAAGTGGGGTTATCCGGTTGATAACCATGCAACAAATATATTAATAAAAATCAAGAAGGCCAAAACACAAGACCGGATTACAAATTGGAACTCCACAGACCAATCAAAGAAGAGATAGAAGCAATAAAATTCTCAACATAAGAGCACCGCCCCTTAAAAATAATTGCATTTCTTCCTAGCCAGATGTCCCATACCATAGCCAAAGGTCTCGCCCTTTACTTCTTCGACCTAAAATCAATCTACCCCCATTCCGGTTTCCACTTTTGAAAAACCTCCAAAATTCATCAAAAGTAGAATGCATCCACTACCTTGCATCGAAGCGGCTTCAAATTTGAGAAGCAAAGGGACCGGAGAAAAACAAGTGATTGACATCCTTATCCACCTTGAGACAAAGAGGGCATCCTTTATCTGCCTTGGGCACCCACCTAGTCCTCTACACCCTCGTCATGAGTCTGCCTCTCCTCAGCAACTAGGAAAAGATCTTCACTTTTAATGGACAAGCTGCTGACCAACCAAATCTGATTACAGTCTCTAGTGAAATATATATCCATCCACAAACCCACATTCTGCTGCCTCCTATAAGCATCTTTAATCGAGAAATGTCCCTCCTCCCAAAAGAAATCATCCAAACCACCCTCCGGCCGAACACCCTCCAATTCCTGCAGTAATGAATGCCTAAACGTTCTGAATCCTTTGGTCCAACAAGTTTCTTAAAAAAGAGGGGCACCAACAACCCAAACCCAGTTAATTGATTGAGTGATAAAAGATACTCAAACCCACTTAATTGGTCCAAAATACGAAGTCATGATTATTTAATATTAAGGCTAAAGCTAGAGTTTTGCAAAACAAATCTGATTTTATATTTTTGAATGTAGCCTATAACATACATTTTGCATGCTATCTGATAATAATCTTATTTATTACCACAACTAAATAGGAAAAA
Organism: Thalassia testudinum; assembly: GCA_037157565.1. Taxonomy (NCBI): domain Eukaryota; kingdom Viridiplantae; phylum Streptophyta; class Magnoliopsida; order Alismatales; family Hydrocharitaceae; genus Thalassia; species Thalassia testudinum. The sequence continues at coordinate 21,383,843 of JAZHRO010000014.1, forward strand.
TATCACAAAACAAAGAAAAATAAGAGACAATGAGCAATAACATAATATACAACAATAAGAATAAACAATCATGAATTGTTACATTGACCCATTGTTACCTTGATTTGCCAATACCAATAATTTGTCCAATTCTCAATTAGGTATCTCTACACATCTAAACTAAGCAAGGAATATGTAATAATTTCTTGCTCTCCAATTCTCCTAATTATTTTTGTCTAATTGCTTGGCTCAAATTAGATCTTAGTGGTGGCAAAGAATCCATGTAGCCGACCCCACTTAGTGTGGGAAAATGCTTTGTTCTTGTTGTTTGGCGTGAAATTATGTTCTTTACCTATTTAAAAGAAAAATTATGTTCTTTACTTTAAATCAATTATACCTATGATTTATTTCCTTGAACTTCCATTCCTCACATTTAATCATCGATGAACCAATTTACTTTCTCCTAAATTTTGAAATTTACAAGTATGTTATTTTTTGAGGGTAGTTGGGTAATGAACTGTTTACTTCTACTAATCTTTGATGACCTGTAAACCCTAAACCCTATACATTATATATAAGCATGCCTTTCTTTGTCATTATTTTGCCCATTAAAAGAACAAAAGCAACTGTCGCTGATGTATTGCCTTCCTGATACAAATAGGTGCAGTATCCCATTTCCCAACAAGTAACAGACAACACAAAATTGATGTGTTAATGGGTTAAAATGGTGATCCTTAGTGGGTGTACTGGGGATGAATTTTGTTTAGCTTAGTGGGGTTTTAACATTAGATAGTGTGCTGGTAGTTGTGCATGTGGGTTAATGACAGGAGATGGGGGTTCCAATCCCTTGGTTATCATCTCATTATTGTTATTGTCATTTTTATTTTTCACTTTATTTTGCTCTTATACTTTGTCTTGGTATTGTTGTGACAAATCCTCAATCTAGAATCCTAACATGCAGTAGCATGCATGCCATGACACAGGCAATCGCATGTAAGTGCAGCAATGGAACTCATTAAAATTCAGTGCCCATGCTTGCACACCATTAAACACCAGGGTGTGGTGTTTGCTTGGCTTGTGAAAAGCAAATTATTTTTCTTTTATTTTGAGAGAAAAAGTAAGGATAATTACAATAAACGCAAAGATAAAAGCAACAATGTAGTAAGAAACTGCACACAAATGGGTCCCACCTGCTCCCCTAACAGAAATCAACGAGCAACATAGGTCACATTACAAAGAAAGAACCCACAAGGACTCCACATTCTAACAATGATCAAACCAGTCTTCTCTCGACAGTAGTAAACCCCCCACCCAGAAAAAGTTACCCAAACACAAAAATAGTCAACATAGAGATGCACGTTTAGCCTCTTGTGTTTGCAGCCATTGGTTTCTAGTGCGACAAACCAACCTGCTTCCACACTTGGGTACCACACTGGGACTCTCCACTTGTCGCAGATGCACAATCTAATGTTTCACCATCTTCTCCCCCTTGGCACATTGGGATCATAGACTGACTTCATGCCAACCTCAACTTCTCTCACCAAAGATGCTGTCGAAAGAACATCGGATGAGAACCCCGAACTATCCTCCATCACTGGAGGGAAAGAGAAGCGCTTTGGGGCTGTTTTGCGTGGAACGATGATAGAGGAGGAAATAGCTATGTTCTGATCAAAATCCTGATTGAGGTTCTGATTTACCGTTATATAGGAACCGCGACCACCTTCAAACTGTTTTTTTGTTGATCTGATCAGACACCACCGGAGAGCATAGCCAATGGTTTTGAGAGAAAGCGACCCCATCATCAGCAACGACCAATGAATATGGATCCTGCATATTTACAATGCTCTAACATTATTGAAAAATAAATATGTGGGAAAACAGAGCTGAATATGCAACCTGCATATTTACAGTTCCTTAACATTAGACCAGTGAGCTACACCCACCCTCCAGAGAAAAATTGTTGTGGATGTCAAAGAAGAGCCCATTATAACTCGACAGATGTCTCTGTTCTTCCCTCAGAACATCAGTTACCTATTCACATTTGTAGATCAAGGAAGGTAACATGCATATATAAAGGTCCTGGAGCTGAGGACAGAGAGACTAAGACCTTGTTTGATTGTGGGATAATCTCGGGGCTATCCTGTCTGAATGTTAATCTTTTACGATGCCGGTGGATTTTCTGAGAGCAGAAAGTTCGGTTTGTGGATCTCAATGCAATATTCTTCAACATAATGTTTTGTAAGGTCTAATGTAAAAAATATTAAAATTTCTTCCACTACAATAATTATCACATCAATCTGCTACTTTTCCCACCTTACAACCAAACACCTTTGCCCCAGTTATCCCACCCATCAACTTATCTGATAACAATTTATCTCAGTATCAAACACAATGAAGTATTGGGGCTGCTTTTATCAACCTAGACCTTAACAAATTGTTTTAGAGGGGTTCACTGTACCGGATTAGTTTATGATGTACACTCGCCCACTTAGGGAGATGCTAAGAGGGTGTCCCTCCCAAGTGCAATGGAGATCACCCCCTAGGTCGCTTTCTTGAGCATCCATTGACACCAGATTAGTTTAATGGTGCAATTGCCTGATTTAAAATTATATGCTAAAACATTGAAATAAGACTTTGCAGGTGTATATATGTGCATGCGTATTTGATTGGGGGGTGGGGAGAGGCTATATTCTCCTGCAAATTGATTTCCATTCCAAAAGCAAAGCTCCATAACTTTCAATCACGTTGATTCAGGTCCTTCCCAAACAACTTTATTTGTAATTAAAAGTTTGATTGCTTCTGATGAAAGCATGAGCCATATGTGGTTAAAAGGCATGTGAGCTACTCACATTGTCCATCTGCTAGATGTCACATCTTCAGTAGGGTTGTAAACTCATACATTTTGTAATTATAAATCTATGGACTCATTAAGAGAACATTTTAGTGGATGTTGAGTTCCACCAAAAATAACTTGGGAAAAGATATGGATTGCATGTATATCAGTCCTTGCTTTGGGTTTTTCTTTGTGATGCTATCCAATAAATTTTTCATCACCTTAAGCTAGTAATATTCTTCACATCCAGATGTATACTCCTACCCTGAAGATGACAGTGTTGTGGATCCATTATTAGCTCAGCATCTTGCATTTTTTGGCATTGATTTCTCATCATTGCAGAAGGTCAGTACTAGAACTTTATTTCAGTTGTATTAATACAAGAACCATTACCAGTCCTGTATTCATTTTTTGAAGTCAGTGATTTTCATGCAACAATAGCATTCTTTAGTGCTTGGACACGGTCTAGAAATGCTTAAATTAGTGGGTCGCTAGTTTCACAGGTCTAATGGCATACGGGGGGTGGTTAGAGGAGAAAGTATAATTATGATTCTTTTGCAAAAAAAAAATAGCGATGATTAGTGGGTTTTCCTCTTTTCATCGGCCTAATGGCATTCAAGGGGCTGGTTAGAGGGGAAAATACAATCATGATATAGTGAGTCAATGCTGAGTGACAGTTTCTGTTCTAGATCTATTAAAAGATATGACTTACCTTTTGTGTACCTTTGTCATTTTCTTGTTAATGAAGGAGTACCTTTTGTGTATGTATGTCATTTTCCTGTTAATAGAGTAGTGCTTTTGCAATTTGTCTAACTACTCTTTGTATATTGGAGACTAGGGTTATCTCCATTTTTTTTTCCTGCATGGTATTAGAGTGCCCTTCTTAGCATTCTGTCCTCACCATCCACCATCCATCAACACCTTCCATACTTGTCTAACATCATCACCTTAGCCTTTGACAGCACGTGAATACACCATTGTCATACCATTCATCATCTCATCATCATTGTGAATATCATCATGCTTTTGCTTGAGTCATGATCGACCATTATTGATGTCATCTCATTGCTTGTGTCATTTATTACTTGCGGTTCATTTCACAACACTACATATCTGCCATGGATTTCTCATTTCCAATGTTCTTGATGTGCTGTCGTCACATATTCCTCACCTCAAATCATTACTAAATTACTGCTGTTAAGGTGTATTGTCGATTGATAAGTGTCGAGGCTCACCTCATCATTGCTTGAATGAGGATCAAGCTTCTCCTTAATGTTACTGGTAATTAGATAGTACTAGTGGATATACCCGTGCTTCGCAGCGGTTAATTATTATTGGCATAATACTTAAAGATATATTAATAATGTGTATATTATTTATCTTCTCTGTATATACATATCAAATGTCCCACTTGATTTAAGGTAGAGATGGGTAGTTGTTATAGATAGATATCCAAAGATGTACTAATAATGTATTGACTATTTCAAATATATAAGTACCACTTCTAAATATAATTTATTTATTAAAAATTTAAATATTAGCAAAACTAATACCTAAATATATATATTAATAATGTGTATATTATTTATGTTCTCTAAAAACACATATTAAATGTCCCACTTGATTTAAGAGGATGGGCGGGGCATTGATTAGGGGAAAGAGAGAGATCGTTTGTGTGTGTTGGGGGGGAGGTTGTTTAGACTTTAAAATACAGGTTTTTCTCTCTCTCTCCTTTTCATTTTTTGATGATAATGGTTAGGTATTATGGGAGGCAGTGTGTTGAATAAGACCGACTGGGGGCATACGTTTGAGGGGTGTTTCATGTTTATTTTGTTTGGTAGAGGTGGGAAGTGTTCTTTTATAAAGCATTTGAAAGGTCATATTTTATTTGTTAGATAGGTGAAATTTAATGAGTGAGCCAAATTAAATGAAGGGCATGATGCAGGAGTTTTTGATTTTTTTTTTTTTAAAGCAAGGGGAGGGGTTATTTTGAGTGAAAGAGAGAGGGGAGGGGGCACACGTGATGGAAGGAGGTGGAGAGGAGGGGAAAATGCTCCTTTGGTATAGATAAAAGGATATGAAAGCCTATACTTTGCCTCAGAGATTTTTGCTCAAATATCAAACTATATAAGAAATAAAAGTAGTAAAAAATGTTTTTTTTTCTTTTCAAATTATTAAACATCCATAATAGAAACATAGAAATGAAAGCCAAAACTAACCATGTTTCAAACTTATGTGCGAAAAATACCACTAAAAAAATAGAGTACACGGACAAAGCATGAAAAACACATAATCAGCAAAAGAATCCCAATGTGAGTTCTTATGAACTTTAACGCACAGCTGAAGATACGCAAAATACAGATACGTCCGATATTAGAAATGATATCATGATACAAAAAGAAGCAATGGGTATTTTTTTGTGGCGGAGAAAAGTGACATTTTAGAAAAATGTGTGTAACTAAAACCATATACTTGTACATGTTTGTGTATATTGCACAAAATACATATTTTATAGATATATATAACATATTCTATGTTTTTATATATGTATGCATATATCTATATTTGTGAGTGCATGTGTATATTTTACAAAAAATTCAACAATTATTGAGAGCAACAATGATATAAATCAAATTTATCAACGGGATAGTCATTGGTGGACTATTAGATTAGATATAATTATATATAGCCTCTTTCGCTGTCTTAGAAAAAGAATCCGCAATTAAGAAAATGAAATGTGGTACTTTGGCTACACATGAGTGTCCATTAAGGGAAAAAGTCATGGACGCATGTAGTCAAGTTTCAAAACAGCATTAACACTCATTAATCTCATATTTGTTTACCGACCTGCTTCTTATTGGTTGGTCCTTTGTTTGGGCACAACCAAGCGCTGCCACCTTTTGTCAGTTCGAGTACCATTGACCATTGTTTAGTTTTCATTGGCACATTGGTCCTTCGTGCTTCAATTGCGGCCAAACCATTTTGCAACAATCATTGGTTCCCTTTATCTGTGGTTTGAGCTTTGTTCTTGCTTGGATTGTGGCATTGCTGCACTACATCAACACTTGGCTTGTGCTTCATGGGGTGGTCTATTTCTTGCTATTCCAGCACTCGAGAATTCAAGTGTCACTGATGTGCTTGAGTTTTCATGCAAAAACATTCTTGCAATTGCATCTTGCATGTTTTAACATGTTTGAGATCTTATGTCTTGTGCATTACCAATTTTATATTGTTGACATGGCTTCTAATAAGCTGGACCATAGTTTTCTTTCCTGACATGTTAAGAAAGATTGTCCTTATCAAACTTAGCAGTGGAAATTATTTACTATGGGACAGTCTTATTATTCCCTTACCTGCGAATGATGACTCATTGGTTATATCTATGGGACTGATCCTACTTCAGCCAAAACTCTTGAAAGAAAGAGTCACTATCGAAGATAAGGTAAGGGCGATTTTGGCCCCTTTCAGGAGATCTATGTTGTCCCAAGTTTTGAGTACAATTAGTAATTCACTTTGGATCAACAGGTTCTTGGTTGGATTGAATGCACTTTAGTTGAGGAAGTTGTTATTTCAAGTGGTCCATGTGCAGACTGCCTAAGGGTTGTGGGACACTCTTACCAATGGATATTGCCAGATGGCAGAAGCCAAAATCTAGTTGAAGTCAAAGTTGACTCGTATTAAGCAAGGAAAGATGGGTGTGATTAAGTATTGCAACAGGGTACAAACTATATATAATGAACTTGCCTTGGTTGGCCATAACATGACTAAGATAAATTTATGCATTTTCTTGTACGATTGAGAAAGGAATATAAGTTGTTTATCGCTGCAGTTATAGCCGGCCTTTTGCCTTGTTTGGAGTTGATTTTTTTTTTTTTTTGAAAAAATTTGGAGTTGAAATTATCACTTGTTTAACATGATAGCCTAGTTTTGAAAATAAAGGGTTTGATTTTTTTGAAAAGGAAAAATAAATAAAGGGTTTGTTATCAACTGACAATATTGTTGAGGCAATATATGTGAACACTGCTTTTACCAACCATTGTCATTGACAAGGCCACAATCATGCTCATGGTTGAGGGTGGGCTCAGCAAAATAGCCATTCTGCCATCGTCCGTTAGATTGTGCACAACCTTCTCATGTTGGACGACATAGTTATACATAAGGATGGAGAGTTTTTGGCTACACTAAGACAGGCAGGAATTATTTGTTAACTTTGTGCTCGTGCCAATCATGGAGCTCTCAACTGCTAAGGCCTTGATTAGTTCTTTGCTAGTGCTTCTCAATCATGCTTAGGAGCACATGCTGTTGGTTGTGATGCAGTACTAACAACGACCATGCAGCAGTGCTGTCAATGCATTGTCTACAGCATTTAAGTATATGCAAATCAACACGGAGGAGCAAATAGCTGACACTGGTGTAGGAAACATATTTCCAATAGCAAAGGTAACTTCATTTCATTATAGCGTTATTGTGGTAAAGGATGGATAAGCATTGGAGATGGCATCATGCACCCTATCACCTATACTGCAGATGTTATTATTTGCACTCATGCTGGTTGTGTCCATTTTATTTATGTGCTTTATGTTTCCACTGTGAAGTATCATCTTTATCTATCTTATGTTTCTTGGATGATCATGATGCCTTTGGTTTATTTACCAAAGCCTATGTCCTTCTGAAGGAATGTGAATCCAGTAAGACCCTTGTTAATGGCCATTGGTGGAGATGTCTATAGATTGTTCATGATCTTAGCCCATCCATAAGTATCCTGATTCTTGCTTTTCATAGTTCTAGCACAAATAAAGCTTCTATGGCAACTTAGCAATAGTGGCATAGATGTTTGGGTCATTGTAATTTTGAATCCTTAAAGAAGATTGATTTTAGTTTAATAAAACTTTTAGATTCTGATAGGGGATTGGAGAGATGGCTGGTGACGTATGGGTGGGGGTGGGAGAGTAGAGGGGCAAAAAAGGTTCGGCGAGAGATTGTTTGCTACGGATGTAGAATGTGTGGCCATGTCACGTCTGCTTGTAGAGATCTGGTGGTGTGTTTGGCTTGTAGAGGGGGAGGCCATAAATGTGACTCGTGTAGAAGGAAGGTTATTTCATGCGTAAGGAAGATGGGTAGGGTCATGTCAATCCCGATACCATTTTGTCATCCTTCTTTGGAGATTGAGGCATCATGGTCCCCTTTGGTGAGTTCTATTGACTCTATTTTATCTTACTCATTGGTGGGGGTTGTTCTGTGGGCCTCTATTTCCCTCGATGTCGTAAAGATTGCTCTATTTGGCCTTAGTCTTTTGTCTAAAGGCTGGAAGTTTGCTTCTTTGGTGAAGAATTTGATTCTTCCTTTTGGGCTCAGTGAGGAGGGTATCGTGAGGTTAAAGGGTAACGAGTTGGCAGTGGGTGACGCTACTCTTCTTTAGAGATCCCCCTTAATTCATGAAGGAGCTTTAGGCATTAAGCCAAGCCCCCTGTGAGGTTGGATCTAGAAGCTCGGATATGGGGCATTCCTTTGAGGTTACACATTGTGGAGGTTGTACGCGATCCGTGTGCAAGTTTCGCGAGGATTAAAAGGTGTGTTGGAATTGGTTTGGAAGAGTGATTGATCATGTGTTGAGGTGATTTGTGAGTTTTGGTCACCGTGAAAAACCACAAGAGGTAGTTCTAAGGCTTGAAGGTTCGTCTTTTGTTATTAAGTTCCATCATGTTGATGATAATGGGATTCGTTCGAAGACTAGATCTGTCGTGGAGGTGGTGAGTAGTGGCGGTTGGACGAGGTCATCGGAGAAGAAGCTTGTGCGGCAGGAAGGGAGGCCGATCAACAAGAGCTAATTCCCACTTTTTTCAAATTTTGAAAATGGTAAACACAATAACAGGTTATCTCTTGATTTTGTGGGCATTCAAATTTTGAATTTAAGGGTGAAGTGGTTGGGGTTGGTAATTGCTAGTGTGAGTTTGATTTTTTTGGTGCAAAAAATCAGGTGCCAATTAATGATAGCTGTGGTGTGGGGTTTCGGGTGGATATTTCCGATAGTGGTGGTTTATTTGGAAGGAATATTAATGGCAAAAAAGATCTCCAACCGAGTCCTGATGGGACTGTGGATTAAGGAGCTTCTTTGGATGACACAAAGGATGAGGTTGACAAGCTTCAATCATGTGACAACAATATCGTAGACCGTGTTGGAGATGTCTCCTTTCATTTTGATCCCCATTTATTTGTGATCTTGGATAATGGCGTGATTAATGATCAAGATCCATCATTTCTCTTCCCTATGGTGGTGCCAAAGGCATGTTCATGTTGAACGATTTTGAACGTATTCAGAGCTCGAATTCTATAGAAGATAAGCTTCTTGCTATTTATTTAGATCCAACCGCAGGCATATCAACATTTATGCTTGTTCAACGAAAAGAGGCTGGAAAGAGCTTTTGTTCCCTCCTGTGTTGGAGGAAGATATGGGTCCTCTTACATATGTTCTCTCGATTGTATCATTGGCAGTCGACATTGAGGCCAGTAGTGGTTCAGTTTTAAATCCTATTGAGTTTGGTACGATGCGGAGCATGGAGGCTCTCCCACGTGAGGAGAAATGTGTAGCAGATAGGTGCTGCAATTGATCCTGTTCATGCATGGGAACAACAGAGACAAAGGGCAACAATCCACGTTGGAGAAGAAAGAGAGGAGAGGGAGTTGTATTGCTCGAAGAAGTATTGCTTTAACTCAATGATAAAAGGATTACAAAGGCTCTCTTTTACAAAGAGAGAAAATATCACAATCCTTTAAGATCATAAACAAATCAATCGTAATCTAATCAAATCTTCTAAAAATAGGAAAGACCAAATCCTCTAAAACAAACTTTCTAAAATTAAATCTACCAAACTAAGGATCACCAAACTTGGATCACAAGACATATCAAAACTCCTATAGGGCCAGTGCCCCTTTGGGTGTTTTTTAGATTGCCACATGGCTTGATAGGGTTGCCACGTGGTACTTTTATTCTCCACAAATCCAAATATGCCAGATGAGGTGGGTGTTGGAGATGCCTTTGATTATGCATTTGTGACGAGTTGACAACCCTCGTGTAGCATTCATTTGTGGAAGCCAATTTTTCAAAAATGGAGATTGGTTTATCGCACTAAGAAACAACTGCAGGCTTAGAAGGTGAGGGAGAGTGGGGAAACTACTATCAAATGATTGTGCTCTCTGTTTATTGGGTAATTTCTTCTAGGTGTTGGGATTGATTTTTGATGTGAGAAGTCTTATTGGGATTTCTACTTGAAGGTGATTTCCTAGTGGGTGCTTGTGTTGTAATGTGTCTTATGTTGGTCGCTATTGATTGTAATTACCTTTGACTTAATTTTTAATGAATCTGGATGGATGGCTACTGAATGATAGTAGCCTTCCTATTTTCTTTCAAAAAAAAGTTTCAGCTTCTCTTGGTAGATTGTTTGCCCTACTTGTTAATGTGGGAAGCATACTCAATTGCTTGTTTTTTCATCCACCTCCATTGCATTTCATGTTAGAATATATACTGATGTGTGGTGACCTGCTCCTTGTGCTATCTTGTTCTTGTTATGCTATATTGTTGATGATTTCTCTATATTCATGTGGATCTATTTTTTTTTTGAAGGAAAAAACCGAAAACTTAATGGTGTTTTGTTAGATTCAAGTCTTCTTTCAAACACCATTCTGAGTGCAAAATCAAATGTCTTGATAGTGATGGTGGGGGTGAGTACATGTCCTTTGAGTTTAATAGTTGTTTAAACTTTATACAATAATAGTATTGCTCACTGGAGAAAGTGCCTTAGAACACCTCATCAGAATGATGCAGCAGAAAGGACAAGTAGATACGTATACAAAACTACACTCAGCATGTTGCACTGGAAAGGAATTCCTAAATATTTATGCTCGGGTGCTTTTCATACAATTGTTTCCTGATTAATAGAATGCCATCACAAGCACTAAAATGGGAAACGCCTTGTGAACTATTATACTCTCACTGACCTGATTATTCTATGCTTCATATGTTCAAGAGTGTTGTTTATGTTCATATGGATAGGAACACACAGGTCCAACTTGACTTGGAGTTTAGTTAAATGCGTACGGTGAATAGATCAATGGTAACAGATGCTTAAACATGAACATGCAGAGATTTTACACATCCCAACATGTTTCTTTTGATGAAGACACTATTTTCAACGAAGAAAGCACTGATGATACTTCCAACAAATAAACAAGCTAACTCTCTTGTTCTCACAATGGTCACGCTGCTTCTATTGAAGTTGGCTCTACTATTCCTCACAATGCTAGAATACTTCCCTTAATGCACACAATGTGCAAAAACCTTTCATTACATATCAATTTCGATGTTCTAGAGCCACCACTCAGACAAATGATGAGTTAGTAGACAATATTAGAGAAGATATTTTGACAGTCATTAGTTTATACCCCTAAAAAAGTTGTTGCACCTCAAGTTACAGAAACAGATGGTTCAAATCAAGTGTCCACGGTCTTAAAAATCTGTGGCTACAGAAGAATGCTCAAACACAGAAGCAATTTTGCAACTATGACTTAAAAAGTGCAACTGAGGGTTATAGCATGCTTACTGCAGGTTTCGATATCTTTGTTGCTATTGCCTTAAGTACTTAAGAGCCACACAACTATAAAGAAGCCATGAAAGATGAATGCTAGATCGATGTAGTGTAGGAGGAATGGAAACGATGTGTCAAAAATGTGCCTGGGTACCTCACAGAAGTGCCATTAGATCCAAATAGGTTTACAAGATTCAATGTAACTCTGATTGGACAATTGATAATTCAAGGCCTATCTAGTTCTTAAAGGCTTTACAATAGTACACTCTAGAGAGGATTTCAATGGAACATTTAGTCTAGTGGTAAATGTTGTCATCATCCAGATCTTCATGAGCCTTGTCTTAGTTGCAATTGAGAATTGCATCATCTTGATGTTAAAAATGCCTTCTTTGTGACCTACATGAAGAAGTCTATATGAAACAACTTGATGGGTTTGAAGAAATTGTTAAAGATGACTATATCGACAAACTTCAATGGTCCATTTAGGGCCTAAAACATGTTTCTTGCACTTAGTTATTTGGTTTTCAAAGGTTCATGGTTGGCTTGGGGTTCAAACCATGCCTTGTTGATAATTTCCTATTCATCTATAGGAGAGAGGGAGTTCTGCTTCTATTATCACAATAAGTTGATATTATTTTGATGTGAAAGTCAACCTTTCTCATTGACAAAGAAGTTGGATCATGACTTTAGTACCAAAGATGGTGAAACTCTTAACTACCTTTTTCGAATTGAAGTAGATAGATGAGGCTACAACAATCGGACTATGTGACTGATTAATCGTATGCGATCGGGATCGAATCGCATATCAATCTTCGAGCCTATAATTGGGTGAACCGATTCATCAATTATCCGATTAATTGATTTATCAATCATTCGATCGAACATTGGGAGTTTAATTTTTTGTTGCTTGATTGGCATGTTGAAGGAAAAAAGAACCCTGCTAGACATCTCTATCCCCCTCCCCCCTACATTTGAATCATAATGAAACCCTAAACCTATGCCCTTCTCTTTGATTTTCCTTAGTTTTCCATCACCATTGCCCTCCCAAGGAGAGAATATACATGTAAAAAAAAAAAAAATACATTTGTGTATATTTTTAATTTGTGTGTGTGTGTATAATAGTGTATATAATTATATTTAAATTTTTAAATACAATAAATATTAAACTGATTAATCCTCGATCAATCACCCACATTCTGTATACTCCTTAGTTGGTGACCTCACAGACTAAATATCAGCTGCCGATTTCTGCAACCTTGGATAGATCTGGCAATTGGTTGACATGCTGTCGATTTACTACATATTTTTATTTTCTCATAGTGCAAGCTTGTCTTGATTGTGGCCCCATCACAACATAGGTTATTTAAATTTGGTAGTCATCCGGTAGCTAGTCTTGCCAAGTATTGTAGTATGGTTGGAGGTCTTCAATACCTCATCGTCACCCATCTAGATATTATCTTTGTTGTTAACCAAGTTTCTAATACATGCATTCTCCAACCATCAAGCATCTCCTTGTTAGGCATATTTTTATGTACTTGGAGGGAACGTGCATGAATAGTCTTTGCCATAGACTCATGGTAGAGATTCTGAGTTGCTCCATGAGAAGGAATTCATCTTTCTCTATTGACAATGTTTGCTTTGATATTATTCTTTTGAGGGATTTTTCCGCTCCTATTTGATCTTTTGTAATTCTCTTCTGATTTTCTATTGAAATGGATGATCACTGATCTCATGTGATCTTTGTTTCTTCATTCAGAAAAGAAGTCTTCTTGTGTTATGTTTCATTGGGTTGTGTTTGCCACTTAGGTCTAAGGGAGGAGGATTTGTTGGACCATTGGATTTATTCTATCTATTTTCAGGGAAATGTTAGTCAAGGCGTTTTCTTGAGTCTCATTTTGCTTTATTTACAGAAATAGAAGTCTCCCAGACTATCTTCAAAGTCCCCATTTGTTAGGGTGATATTGGAACCAATTTAGAAGGTGAAATAGATGAGTTTTATTAGGTAATTTGGAACCAACCGTATAGTTTAAGATCACTCTTGTTTTTTCCTGAAAGATGATCACAGGTCACATTTATTGCTATTTCTCTGTTGACATTTTACTGTTACTGGAGTAAGGTAATTGCTTTGAGAAGTATGCCATTGCGGAGGATGAGTAAAAGTGGAGAAGTGGGAGGGGGGTTGGATTGTTGCCCAACCACGTTGCCAACGTAGATGGAGACAAGAGACAAGTGGAGGGAGGTGCATATCGACGGTGATGATGCATCAAAGGGAGAGATGCATCTTTCTTTGGCACTTGATGTGAAAGATGAATAGGATTGAATTGATGAATAGGTTTTGTCTTTTTGCCGGTAACTTTAGTTGTCAAAATATCTCATGATTTTTTGCCTTTCTTTTTTAATAGGGTTGAATTGAGAAAATAGTTTGTGGAAGACATGTCTTCCACAAACTATTTTCATGGCTTCCACAAATCCCGAATTTGGTTTTGACTCATGCTCAACTCTTTTTTATGTCTCGCCTGGATCAATGGATCCTGGATGGAGATACGGATATCTTGTCAATAAGGAGGATCCAAACACCGTGACTTGGAGGCATTGCAAGAAGGTGGTGAAAGGTGGAACTAACAGGAGGATTGAATCCTAATGTTTTGTTGAGATGTTTCTTTGGGAATTTACTATCTATTTTGTAGTTTTTGTGGCATTTGGAACCAAAAACTTGTCTCATTTAGATTTATGATGCACCAATCTTAGTTTATTTGTTTTATTTGATGTGTTGTGATATTAATAGCTATTTGTTAGAAGCTATATTGAGAGAATATTTATATCAAACAAATAATATTAATATACATATGTAATATTTCAATTTATATATATGTATACTTAATATATATAATGATATATATGATTATATTTAAAATTTTAAATATTAAAAAATACTCTACCAATTAATCTCTGATTAATCACTTGCATACCGTATACTCCTTAGTCGGTGACTTCATCAACTGAATACCGATTTCCGATTTATACAACTATGGTATCGATATACATAATGTTGGGAATAAAGGCTACTTGGAGTGATCACGTGGCATTCCACGTGGCAGCTTCTAGAAGGCCCAACAGGGCCGGCAGTTAAAGGGTCCATAGGACAAATTCTGGGTGTTTTGTTTAGAAGTTAAGTTTGTTATTTTTAGTAAATGTGTTTTAGGAAAATAATTTGGGATTTGATTTGTTTTAGAGATAAGATCTTTTCTTGTTTAGAGATATGATTTTCAAGAATCGTGCAATCTGGAGTGTGAAGACTCCCGTGTGCATGGGAAAATAGCCTCAACATTGAGCTGTCCACGCGTGTGGATAAAGGGAGAGGAGGAGCACGGCCGGCTGTTTGGGTGGCTGGTAGTGGGGCCGGCTGCCTTTGGTGGTGGTCGACGTTGGTGATGTGAAGAAGAGAGAGGAGGAGCCTTGAGTTGGAAATATTATTATTGCTCAATTGAGATTACGAGGGGAGACTCTTTTAGAGAGAGAACATATCCCAACTATTTGGAAACAAATTATACCTCTAAACAAGGAAAGATCTTATCTCTAAAATAAATCAAATCCCAAATTATTTTCCTAAAATACATTTATTAAAAATAGCAAACTTAACTTCTATACAAAACACCCAAAAATGTTCCTATGGACCCTTTAGCCGCTGGCCCTGCTGAGCCTTCTAGAAGATGCCACGTGCCCTGCTGGCTGCCACGTGATCAGTCCACGTGGCCTTTATTCCCAACACATATATATTCATAGACTTATATCTATAGCGATATATTGATTTCCAAAAGAACATGAAACACATGGATTGGGGGGAAAATAGACATGAGAACCCCACGAACATGGTGTGGTTACAGCAGTGGGGTGGTTGTGAATGTGGTTGCTTGGAGGCATTACTATGGGATGGGATTCACTACTCCTAGGGGGGGGGGGGGGGGGGGGGGGGTTGTGTAGGTAATTCCATGAAGATGGGAATGAAACAAGGCCAGAATTAACCATTCCTGCTGTAATTTTTTTAATCCAAATGCAGGTAAGGAATTAGGAGGAGATTTGTGATTCCATTCCTCCTCTCTTTCCTATGAAACAAACACTATGTGTTGAATGGTTACAGAGGCCATTAGAACCTCGATTGGAGGTTCAAAGGAGATTAAGATTTGCTGCCATGGGGGAAGGAAGTTCCTCCTGATAGGATGCTCTGACCATCAGATGAAGTTGTTTTTTGGGATGGTGCAATATAGACGAGGGGCTATCTGTTGGTGGTTCAGTTTTTACTTTGCTTGAGCTTTTTGGTGGCTTCTCAGGATTGAGGATTGGTATGGAGAAATCTAGTTTTGTCCCATTTGGAATGGAAGAGGAGGCCGACAGATGAAGTACCTGGGCTTACCTCTTTTAGGTCACCACTTAAAATTGGCAGATTGTGAATCTCTAGGACCACGTTTGGAAGGAAGACCGGTAGGGTGGAAATCACTTGTTGTCCAAGGGAGGTTGGTTCTGATGAAAGTAGTCCTTTGTGCCATTTCCATTTTCTGCATGTCACTATATTGGATGCCATTAGATGTAGATTTTTCTGGAAGGGTGCTTGGCAAGGTGTGGCGAGGTGTGCTTTCCTATTGCTGAGGGTGGTTTAGGAGCTTTAGCTCTGAAGACGATGAATCAGGTTGTTTGATCCAAATTCATTGTCTGGATTATTGGCAAGGAGGAGAATCTTCTTACTAGAGTAATTGATGCAAGGCTATGGTTGGAAAGCAAGTTGGTTGGATAGGATGATGCCGGTGAGGGGTGCATCACCTTTCTGGAGAGGTCTGTTGCAGGTTAGGCCTCTTATGGTTCCTATTTTTCTCTTGAAATTGGGAGATGGTAGAGATTTTGCGTTCTGGCTGGATGATTGTTCAGTGAATGGTGCATTTGCAGATAATTCTTCTCCTTGGCTACAGGTATGGCTATTTCAGTGATAGGTTGCTGGGATGCAACCTGTCTGATCAAAGGCTACAGGAATTTATGATGCTACAGGAGGAACTTCATTACTTCCAGCCAAGGATGGGTAAGCATGATGGTTGGTCTTGGGAGGAGGAGATTTTTACAGTTAAATCAGCCTATAGCTACTTGCATACCCTGCGGAGGTGGATGGTAGACTTAGTCGTGATTGTACACATTTGGAAAACACACATGCCATTGAAAATTAAGATTTTTTGTGGGCTGCTGCAAAGAAAGAGGATAATGACAAAGACTTATCAAGATCACCCCTGATTCGGTTCTTACATGTCCATTTTGTGGTGATGCACAAGAGGACTGCTCACATCTATTTTTTGATTGTCCCGTCAGTCGATCGGTTTGGCAGTCTGCTTGCTAGCAGTGGGTGGATTGTATGCTGTTGAATGATTTTTGGCCTAGCTTTAGTGTAGGATTTTTCAGATTGAAGAAAGAGTGAGCAGGTGTTTTTGCCATTTTGCGGGCTATTTGGCTCCAAAGGAATAGGGTTATCTTGATAGATGCCTGGTGTTGAGAATGTGTGTAGTGAAGTGGAATTTTTTAGAGGATTTTGGGCCCCTATGTAACTGCTATTTTGTATTTTTTTAAAGGATTAATGGAGCGGACTATCACTATCCTCATGTGATCATCCTTTTTTTCCAAAAAAGGGTGACATTTACTTTTATCCTGTCTATTAAATTGAGATTTTCAATTTAAAATGAGTGAGCTGTCTATCATCTTCAGACTGAAATGACTACAGCTGAGAGGGAGTTGGACCAGAACACTAATTTCGACTGGAACCGTATACAAGAAAGTGGACAAGAAATGGAGCCACTTTTTGGACCAGGATATATTGGTCTTATAAATCTTGGCAACAGGTAAACAACTTGCTTAACTGTTGCACTCAATATCATTTTTTTCATACAATTAAATTTTTTCTTGTATTATATATGAGATCAGTTACTTCAGTTTTGCAATGCAGCTGCTATATGGCATCTACCATGCAAGTAGTATTCTCCACAAGTTCTTTTCGAAAGAGGTCACCATTTGAAGTGGCGTATTGAATTCTGATAATTGATGTTGTTTGCTTAATCTTTTCAAGTATTTTTGTCAGAGCTTGTCATTCTTTTAGTTATTTTCTTATTACTGAAATATTTTCATCATGGTTACTGTAGATATTTTGAAAAGCAGAGTTTGAAAATGGCTTTTGATTCTGCACCATCAGATCCAACTGTAGACTTGAATATGCAGTTGTGAGTGTTTGAAGCATTAAAATTTAGTTATGCTAATGTGAACTGGGAGCATCTGTAGGTTCATTGCATTTTATTTTTAATATCGTGCTCATGCATGTTTTGGCAACATGGATATTTACCCAGAAGCAAATTTATTATTCATTGTTACAGTTGCATGCACACTTATTCTGGTGGCTATCGCCAATACCTAAATAATGTATTCAACAAAGTGCTAATTGAATACTTTTTTTCGGGAAGAGGAAGGAATGCTACAGTTCACAGTTGGCAATCCAAATTTATTTATAGCAACTAGGAACTACAAGTTTTCACATCACATACAGGCACTCAACGCCACATTTCCACCCACATGTTCATAACATTGAAAGTGGCATCATTCCTAGCTCTCCACAGTCCACGAAACCATGACCATTGTTTCCCGTGGTTTGTCCTTCTTTGTGAAGAGCGTCCAAAGCATCACCCAATTCGGGAGTAGGGAAGAGCAAAACCTGCACCAAACTTCATTTGTCACAAGACGAGTACTGAAGAGATGCCTAGTATCATCTTCCTCAAAGCCACACATAGGACAGAGCAACATCTCCGACTCAAACACACGCCTCCTAAGAGCCCCCGTGACCAGACCTCCACGTCTAGCCTTCCATAGGAAGATCTAGACTTTGAGCAATATTTTCAGCTTCCACATATGTGCACACACATGACCTGCCTCATCCTCCCCCGGAGACATAAAGAAAAGTTCATAAGCACTATTCGAAGCGTAAACCCCCTTTCTCCAGATGAAAGTATCCAGCCCTTCCCTTGGCTTGAAAGCAACCAAAGCAAGGCACATGGAATCAGCTTCGTCTCCATCTCTAGTAAGGATGCCTTTAGAGGGGGGCACATCCCACGACTTCTCTTGCTGTTGCCACATATCAGCGACCGAGGCTTGCTTGTTCTTTGAGGCTCTATAAACACGTGGATAGACATCTGCCAGGCAGCCTAAGCCACTCCAATCATCATCCCAAAAACTCAAACCTTCACCACTACCCAAGGTTGGTTTGAAATGCTCCCAATGGTTAACCACGGCTTTGGAGACGGAATCCCAAAAAGGGGACGTCGGTTGTTGTCTAAGCACGTCTGCCACCCTCCTAGTACTCCCACCATAGGAGTCACGAATTACTGTAGCCCTTCATCTTATCGCAGAATAATCACGCCCCATTTTAACAAAAGGAAGTCTCCAAACTCACATAGAGATCTAACACCGAGCCCTCTTTCTTTGGCATACAAGCCAACTTCCATTTAATAGGTTGAAAAAATCTACCACTATGAGTAGGCCCTTTCCAGAGAAACCGCTTGTGAATAACATCCAAGCGTTTGATAACCAAACCTAGCACCTTGAACATGGAAAGAAAGAACACTGGGACCGCAGAAAGAATAGAATCAAGCAGTATTAACCATCCCCACTTAGATAAGAGCCTGCCACAACAGCTTTCCAGCTTCATTGAAACTTTCTCAAATAGCTAAGCCCAGTCCTTCCTCTTCATCTTTTTGGCTTGCAACGGATGCCCAAGATACCTGATAGGCAAGGTAACAATAGGTGTCTGCAGCAGTCGGGACATCTCCTCCTTTTGTCTACACACCTCGCCAAAACACACAAGTGAAGATTTAGCACCATTTATACATAAGCTCGAGATCTCACTGAAGATGTCTACCACGTGCTTAAGCACCTCTGCCTTGTAAGGACCACCCTTCACAAAGAAAACAATATCATCAACAAACTGTAATATATGTGTCAGAGCTCTCTGAGAAGATGTGTAGCCATGCACATAGCCACCCGAGCACGCCCTGAAAGCAAATCTAGCCAGTGTGTCCACTGTTAAAATAAAGATAAGCTGTGCCACTGGGCATCCTTGTTTGACTCCTTTATGCGGATGAATCCAGTGGCCTGTAGGACGCCCATTTATTACGGGGGAAAAGGAGGAAGTGGTAACCGATCTTTTGATCCAATGGACCCATTCTTCTGGAAAACCATGCCGCCTAAGGATCTCCAAAGGTAGTGCCACGATATGGAATCATACGCCTTCGAAAAATCAACCTTCCACAGAAAAGCATCTTTCTTCCACCTCACCCATCCTGACACCATCTCCTGTGCCAAAATAAAGGACTCCTACAATGAACGCCCTTTGAGAAAACCAGACTGCACATGACTAAGAATGCCTCTCACCGCCTCCCTCATCCTGTTTCCCTCATCCTGTTTGCTAATTGAATGTTAGTGAAAGTGCTTGACAAAAAATGCAGATGCAACAGAGGTACCTAAGAAAAGGTGCTGGATAAAACAGGGCCTACAAAGCCCTAAGGTGCCTAATAAAAGGTGTTGTATATCTTGTTGGAAAAAAGGTTGTTGTATAAAGCAAAACCTACAAAGACCTTGGCAGCTACATAACGAGGTACTAGGAAGAGGTGCTTCATAAAATGTGCTTCAGAAAAAGGTACGGCAAATAGTTCATGTCACATCACCCATGATGTGGCATGTTGGCATGGTTTGCACTGCCAATCATGTCTGTTTGGGTGAAGAAATGGTTGTATGCTATTGCTTTTTATTTCTATTACCAAAATAGCTACAAAGTATCCAGATGGTATCATCATGCTTTTAAATTGCTGATGTAAATATGCTGTATTTTGTATTTTCAAAAAAAAATGCTGTATTTTGTAATGCACTATAAGCAGGCAATTCTCCAAGCATCTGATCTTATCCGTAAGAATGGATAAGTAATGTGGAACAGTTTCTGATATTCTAGTTGCATCACTAGAACAGACGTAAAACCAGCAGTTGTTGGGTGAGTGTGGAGGGTTCTCCTCGCCATATGGCTTCCTTGTTTTATTTACATGGAGTTTGAGAGTGTTCTTTCTGGATGGTATGGCCATTATTTACAAAATTTGTGGAAGAAAATAGAGGTTTTAATCAGCTTAACAAGGTTCTTCCTATCTCTCTTCCAAAGAAACAATCTATAGAGAGGATTGAGGATGTCCGTCCTATTCCAGTGCTGAATGCAGTTTATTTGATTGTGGCTATGGTGTTTGTAAAATGGCTGAAGAAGGTGATGGATGGGTGTTTCAACTGCTGCCTTCTACTTATGTTAGAAGCCATAATCTGGCAGATTGGTTTGTGATGGTTTTTAAGATTGTTGCCTTTTGGGGAATGAGGATGAAAGGTTTCCTTTGGAAGGTCGATTCTGTTAATGTTTATGACTTTATGGCTTGGGTTTTTGTGGAGCTCTCTTGTGAAGAGAGATTTTTCTCAGTTATGGATTGAGTGGACGAAGAGCACTTCTAAGTGAATTGTGTAGGTTGTTGGATTCAACCATGAATGGGTGTTGTATAGGGTTGCTCTTGGTTCCTCTTCGTTTTACATTGATTTGGATGATTTGGCAGTCAGCACCTTTGCCTCATGTTCTCTGGTGCTCGTTTTTGGTTTCACTCCATGTTGGGCTTCCAAGACAACCATATATTTTTTTTGAAACAAGACAACTATATATTGCTGGTGATACGGTATGGCACTCTCTTTTGGTGCTGAGATTTGTAGTTGAATGAAGTGTGTGGTTGTTTCATTGCATGCCTTTGAGTTGGAAATCAACTTTGACAGTTCCACTACTAGACCTTTTAGTATATAGGAGGTGAAGATGATGAGGTGTCGCGTATGCTGTCGCCTCTTTCTCCCTATTAAGCTTGACTCTGTGACTGTTCACCTCTCCTGGAGAAGCTTGAGTGGAAGAATGATGGTGAGAAGGCTAGGCTTCTCTCCAGGGGGTCTGGTTCTTCTCAAGTGGATTCTCTCTGTGATGTTGATTTTCCATGTGTCAGTTTTTTGTGTCCCAGTTTGTATGGTGCAACATGTTGATTCTTTAAGTAGAAAATGGTCCTGGGGAAAGTTCTGCAGCTAACTCTCCAGGGGCATGATTGACAGTAGCAGTCCAGTTTCAGAGTGGTTTAGGCATCAGGTGGCTGTGAATGCAGTTCTCCTGTTTAACTGGTGTATGGAAGTTATAGGGGAAATTGATACTTTGTGCATGCATGTTTTGTTTGACATTTATGGTGGAATGCTTGGGTAAAAGCGATATTCTTCAAAGAAAAACAACACTGGGGGAAGCAATGCTTGGTTGTGGATGGTGCCTACCCATTTTGAAGAGTGGTTCTGAAGACAATCTTGCAGTTGGCGTAATCCTAGGTGCCTAAAATTGGTGCTAGAGTGGATTTTGGATTTTTGGCTGGATGGATGGTTTGCAGATGGACCACCCTCCATCTTTTATCTGAGGATCTATGCTTTTGCGCAAGAGCAAGATATTTTGGTAGATTGTTGGAGTGGTCCTAGCCTAGCTGTTCATGGAAGATAGTCTACATGCATTACTTGAAATTCTTTAGATGCATGGATTTATGACTTGTTAGGCTTCACTTGGTTTTGGGAGGTTTGGGACCAGATGCTAGTACATGGGACTCTTGGCATTGGGAGAATGTCTGCTTCTTGGTTAAGCATATGAGATGTGGTGATTGCCTTTGGCTGAGGGGTATGAGAATTTTTGTGGGCTGCTGTTTGGGCAAAGTCTCCTTTGGATGCTAAAATTTTTGCTTGGGAGATGACTCAGATGTGAAGGGAGAGATTGGTCATGAAGTCAGTTGCAACAAATAGGTTCCTGATGCTTCACCTGCATGTTCCTCTCCCTGTGTTGATGGGGACATTGACCGCTGTTTCTTCACTTGCTCTCTGGTTAGGAGGATGTGGGTTGAGGCTAATATTACATGGATTGAAGACAGAAGTTTCAGGGAAGTTTAGTTTTCTTTGGTCTTATTTAGTTAGGCACAAAGGAGAAGGCTTCTACCTTAGCTTGCCTTTTGTCAATTGGTTAGAAAGGAATGATGCTGTTTTCAAGGGATCAAGGCCTTATGTGGAGGGTATCATCTGGGGAGTGACATTGTTTCTTTCGAGTTAGGGGTGCATTTCTACTTGCAGTCTTTGTTTATGCAATGTATTAAATATAGTTGTATGACTATTGATCTCGAGTAGTCATTATTCTACTTTTTAGAAAAGAAAAGTGTATGGCATGATAAAGGGTGGGGGAGGGAGAAGGTAGAGAGATGATGTTTTTGGGGCAGTTTCGGGATGCGCTGTTGGAAGAGGATGGGGAGGGGATCTTAAACACGTTGTGCATGAAAGAAGAAAAAGAGCTTGACCAATGTTAATTTCCTCTTGCGAGGAGAGGTGATTTCAGGGGGACTATTTTTATTTTATTGTATTTATTTTTGTGTAGATAACGCATGTAAGAGGACCAGGGTTTAAACTGATCATTTTTGTTTTTTGGACCAGGGTTTAAACTGATCACTTTTGTTTTTCGGGGCATTATTTCTTTTTCAGGAAAATGGTTTTTAAGTTAATCTCTGTATTGAGGCACGTTGTAAATATGGTTAATGTTATATTGTTACTGAAGACTTTTCATGTTTACATTATTTGTGCAATTTAGATGTAAAGATGTTGTGTGGATATTCCTTTGGATAATGTAGAGGTTGGTATGTGTTTATTAGTAATTCTGATTTCCTTCTTTTCATTAGGACTAAATTGGGACATGGTTTGCTTTCGGGTAAATATTCTCTAGCTGCAGATGAGGTAAAATAATGCCTTTACCTGTTTTCTTTGTTAATCTTTACATTAACCCTGTCCATCTGTATGGGTGAATTGCAACTCAGTTTCCCTTAGCATTTTATTCTTTTCACACGGTTTGTTGTGATAAACTGAGAATCAGAAACATGCTTTGTCTCCTCTATGTCAGAAACATGCTTTGTCTCCTCTATGCCACACCTGTCTTATCCAGGGGTCCACGAGTTGGTTTGGATCAGATTGTAGCATAACCAGTAGCCCAACCCAATGTGAATGGGTTGGGACTATCAAACACTACTCAACTTGACCCATAAAAATGGATTGGGTTGTTGATTAATTAAGTTGACGTACCTTTTCTTGTATGTTTTTCCCATTTAGTGTCAAATATTATTTATTCATTCCTTTAAAAAATATATATTATTTACTCATGAATGCAACTATTCAAACTATAACAAAAGGTTCTAAATGCTATTTTTGACATTGTTTCGATAGTTTTGTAAATATTCATTTTGAAGTCATGTCAAGGAAATGTTAAAATTTCGACATTGAATTTTGACTCCCACAAAAATAAGCATTTTGGAGGCATGCTAGTGGCATGCCAAGGTAATCTTAGAATTCTATTAGAATAATTATGATTATATTAAATTCATATAATTATGCCACCAAAACTTGATAAACATATAAAAATTTATCCTATCAAAATATTTAAAATTAAATCCTAAGATCTAACGTAGCTCCATAAAACATATTATTAGACCAAATAATCATGAAACTACTTAACCTATCATAAAATCATGGTTTGTAATCTAAACATCCATAATAGAAACAATTAATCAAGAAATTGTAGCTTAAATATAGCTTATTAAATAAGAAACAAAGCCTATTTGACTTTGGAGAAGTTAAAATATCCTAAAGATGACAATCATAATGGATGGAAATGGGTTGCTGAGTCCTCCATGCAAAAGTCTAAAAATTGTACCTAAGTCCACATATTTCATTGAAATTGTCAACATACCATTGAAATTTGACAAAATATTGTCGCCACTCCTTACTTTTGAGCATGTGTTGATATGGCCCTATATTAAAAAAATGGCCATTTCGCCAGCATGTGTGCATATTTTGGACACTTTGAAACAAGTAGAAATTGAAAGGAATTTTAAACAAAAATGTTATGAACTGAAAAATGCCAGCTAGGCCCAGTTAGAGTTCATGCATGGAGAAGGGAAGGAGAGAGAGAGGAGATGCCATAGGAAAGAGGAGTCCAAGAATAGGAGATTTTTATTATGTGACTCAAAGAAAACAAGTGGAGATTTGCTCTCTATTCAAAGAGAGTCAATCCCAACAATAATCCCACTAATCAAGGAATTAGGATTCTAGCAATCCCATTCCTTGATTTCCTAAAAATAGCAAACTTCCCAACCATGCAATAATTCAAAATACTTCATGAAACAAAATGTCACGTTTGGCTCAAAATTCGTTGGCCCTACACTAACTTGACATGCCCCATGGTGGGGCTTGACTCTTACATTGAAATGCTACGTGGCAATGCCACATGGCCTCCAAGTTTTTACACGAACACGCCCTCGGAAGTCGAAGCTGGTAAGGATGAAGACTTGGTCAACTTGGTAAGGCTAGAGCCCCCGCCATTCTTCATTGTTCTCCATGATGGTATATGCTCCTAGGTTACCTTTAAATGAGGTTTTGTTGATGACAACCAACCTTTTTGAAACTTCAGAAGTGGTTGCGCCTTTGGCAATTGGAAGAGTTGTTGTAGTAGCTGCTATGGTCTCCTCCTCCTTTAGTAGGGCCCGAAGCTTCTCTAAGTCTGCGGATGAGAGAGAAACCTCATAAGAATGAGGTGTGGATGAGGACCCACTTGGAGGCCTCCTGTGCTTCTCCCAGCACCGCTTATGAGGGTGATTCGTCCGACCACAGTGTTGGCAAGGTGGGTAGACCCGAATATTGTCTCGACCATGGCTTTTCCACGTCCTGCGCCACCCTTAGTAGTGGCTAGGGCTGTCATCTCAGGCATGACGAGAGTTGAACCTCCAACTTCTGGGACCTCGGTTTTCTTAAGATGACTGTATATCATCTTGAGATCTTGATCTTCTTCCATGGTTAGGATCTAATCTTGAGTCGCATGATATCGGGGATTAACACCCCCAAGAAATTTGCACGCTTGCCAACATGCCCTAGAAGTTGCTTGGTTGTTGCAGCAAGCTAGCTTGTAGATGTTGAGTTCCTTGAATAAACTCTCCATCTTCGTGAAATATTGGTCAAGGGAGAGATGCCCTTGAACCGTATTCCAGATACGCCAATACAGATTTGCAAGTTTGGTGCAATTGGTCTCCATGGAGAATCGCTTTCCGAGAGCCTCCTAAATGTTGTATGCCATGCTTTTGTAGAGTATGTTGACTGCAATGATCGAGTCGATGGAGTTCATGAGCCAATTCATAATCATATAATTTTCCTTCTACTTTACCTTGGCCTCTTCTCATGTCTTAGGAGCCTTCTCGAGGAGGACATGGAGCTTGTCTTGTCCTTCCGAGAAAATATTGAAGGGTCATGCCCATAAGATGTAGTTGGACGAACCTTTCAATTTGATGGTCATCCCTTGTACAACTTTCGCTTCCCTGGTTGCTGGAGTATCTCCTTTGTCCATTGTAGTCTTTCAAAAAATGAGTTGTTTTTTCTCTTGTAGAGCTTGTGTAAGGTGCTAGGTTCTCTCGAGATGCGTAAGAAACCACACTGTCGGTTATTCTCTCTACGTGTGTGGAAGAGATTTTCCTTCCAGATGCGTTGGTGTGGTTAGAAAATCCCAGAGAAGATGCCACATGCTCCATACATAAGAGACCTTGTACGTGGAGCAAAGCTCCTTTAAGTTGAAGAAGGGCCTCCTCGAGCTCCTCTTGTCCACACGTGGAGGTTAGCAAGTCCTTGAAACCTGCTCTGATACCATGTTATGAGTTGAAAAATACTAGTGAGGCCCTGTTGGAGTTCACATGTGAAGGGAAGGAGAGAGAGAGGAGATGTTGTGAGAGAGAAGAGGAGTCCAAGAATAGGAGATTTTTATTATTTGACTCAGAAAACAAGTGGAGATTTTGCTCTCTATTTAAAGAGAGTCAATCCCAACAATAATCCCACTAATTAAGCGATTAGGATTCTAACAATTCCAATCCTTAGTTATTATTTTCCTGAAAATAGCAATAATTCAAAATACTTCCTAAAACAAAATGCCACATTTGGCTCAAAATTAGTTGGCTCCATACCAACTTCACGCGCCCTATGTTGGCATGTGACTCTTACACTGAAATGCTGCCACGTGGCCTCCAAGTCTTCGTGCTCACAAAAAAAACTAGAAAATAATAAGAAAAGATAAGAAAATAAGTGCTTAACAGTAATGATGTAAGAATGTGAATTCATGCTTGGATATTGTTCATAGCAATTGCAATGGTACCTTTCTGCTTAAAAATAGGCTCATCTAAATCACTAGGCATAAAACTTGGAGGAGAGTCTGTTCCACATAAAGTGATGGTGGAGGAATTTAGTGTCATCTACCGTTGACAATTTGTTTATTTCCTCATTGGTGGTCATGACTCACAAGGGGCCTTGTTCTTTTGGTGTAAACTTTTTGTTCAAGTTGCTCTGTACAGCAGAGCCAAAATTTAGCATGATGATAGCTTATTGGGTGGAGGAGCAATCTGTACGTGCATCAAAATAGTATGGAATGTTTTCAAAGAAAGTCACATTTGTAATGAGATAATATTTGTTAAAACAAGATCAAAACACCTGTAATCTACTTATGTTCGAGCGTAACCTACAAAAACACACTTGCTGTACCTTAAAGACAACCATTAGTGGAAAGACTTGGGCAAAGTAAATATGTACTTAAAGCTTGAGGAGTTGGAGGAAACAATTCCTTTTCAAGCAATAAAACATAGATGTGCAGACCAATAAGAGGGGGTGCATGGGTGGCGAGAGAGGAGAACAGAGAATATTGGTAGATAGGATAATTGCTAAACTGTTGGTGAAATGTAAGGGTAGAGGGATTGACTCTAGAAGGTTGGTGGGTTTTAGGTGTGGTGCAAGTTGGCTTCTGTGTTTTTGGGTACTCCTTCCCTTGACTTGCCGTACTGCTATCATAGAGGATGGGGTCATGTAGTGTAGTCTTGTTTGGACTATTAAAGTGTCTTTTTAATGGTTGTGCAAAAGCTTGGAAGGGGCAGATATGTTGGATTTCTACGATTTGAAATTGTAAGTTCTTGTTGTCAGATTGGTCCTTGGAGGAGATTGAAAGGATGCTTTTTACAACCATGAATTGCAAAGATGGAATGTTTAGGTGACAATAGTATTCCTTTTGCAATTTTGATTTCTTACATGCTTATCTTTTGGTTGCTAGTAGATGTTATGCATAGGATTGAAGCTATCTAGATGAGGGTTTTGGAAGGGTCTTGATGGCTTAGATGGTGCACCTTATTTCCTTGGAGCAATGCAGATATTGATGTCGCTCCCACGATCTTGGAAATTTTCATTTAAAAGCATCCTAGAGACACATCGAAGAAATGCTAAAATTTCAACATTGAATTTAGATGATTTGGAAGCCTAAAAAATAGGCATTTCAAAGGGCACTTTAAAGGAATGTTGACAGAATTAGACATTTTGACAGAATGATTATGATAGTATTGAATTCATGTAGTTTTTTTTTGAAGAGGAGAAAAGGGGTTAACAATGAATGCTAACCCTGCCTTCATTAAAAAGGAGTTAATTACACTACTAAGTACAAAGAACAATAAAGTGATAGCCAACTTCCTCTACAGATGTTCTTTCTCAACGGAAGATAATGTCATTGCGCTCCAGCTAGATGCATCAAAGCATAAGGCATTTCTCAATGGCAAGGCATCCACCAAAGGATCATTCAGGCTAGTCCATAAGCTCAATTCACAACAATAATCAACCGGTCGATCCATAACTCCCTCAACATGCCTGGGTGAAGGGGTGAGGGAAGAAGAGGTGATTTGTATCTTCTGTTGCATCCCTACAAAAGACAAGTATTATCACCTTGAGTAATCCATCATCTTCTGTATTGACGAGTAACCAAGCTTTTTCCTTCTCAATTGCTAAAGGAAGAATTATATATTCAGGGCAATCTTAGCTCTTTAAACTTTCTTGCAATCATTAAAGAAACCAAGTTGCAAAAAATTTGATGTTTCACTAAGAAAATGTATGTAGTCCTTAATAGAGAAGTGGCTATGATGCCATACCCAACCTATTAGTGGTCGGAGCATGAGTGATTTCCTAGATGGTCTTGAGCAAGAGTACCAGATCCTACATTCTGGCATCTAAGAGAGTGTTGCAAAGGTGGTGACCACTGACCATCTTGAAGGCACTCAGCGATTGAGGCACTCTGATTGGTAGACAAGGTTGCTAACATGGGGTACAACTCAAAAATCATCCCGACTAGAACTAAAATCGGTAACCATCTCCTAATTAAGCCTTATAGTCTGGGTTAACCTTTTGAAGGAGCTTTTGGAGTGCCACATAAAAGTGCGAAGAGCCTCGAAGGGAGCTCTCCTCATCTTACTTAAGCGTGGAGTCGTAAGAGTTGTAAATAACCCTTTTCCAAATAGGTTCATCAGTACCCATCAGCATCAGAATTCATTTGCAATGGAGAGCATTATTCTTTGTCTGAAGATCGAGGATACCTAAACCACCTTGCTCCTTAGGTTAGCAAGCCTCATCCCAGGAAACAACTAGCAGGAATCCATTACCCCTACTAGGTGACCACAAAAATCATCACCCAATGGTATCAATTCTCATATGAACCGTGGTGGGGATCTTCATCGTTGAGGATAGCAAAAACATCGAAGAAAAGTGAACTAGCTTGCCACCCTTGGATAGCGGCCTAGAGGCCTAACCCCATAGCCTCTTCTCCAATCTCTTAATAATAGGCATTCAATCTCTGTAGGTAATTCTCGTTGTGGATAAGGGGAAGCCACGGTGCTTGAAAGGGGTTTGCAAGGGTTGCACGCCCAAAATTCCTCTATATTGCGTCGCTCTATCATCAATCAGTTTACGGATTGATTCATTTTCAAAGGTTAGGAAGATGGATGTACGGAGATTCATTTTCAGTTTGAATGCCTCACCAAAAATTGCCATTAGTAGTTTAATAGTTATTGCCTTATTAATGGAGCCTTCAAGAAAGATGATGGTATCATTGGCGTTTTGTAGCGGAGGAACAACCATATGTGCTTTATGAGAATAGAAGCTACGAAGCTTTTCCGTTTCATAGAGAGATAAACAGGTGTCCGCCAACAGCAAGAACAAACAACATCGGCACCAAGGGACACCCTTGCCTCACCCCCCTCTTTAGGTAGGCCCAACCTACATTAGGCTTGTCGTTCGCAATGATTGCACATGAGGCTAAAGCGATGTAGGCCTTTTTCTATGAGATCCAAGCGTAAGGTAAGCCTTGGACTCTCAGAGACGACCCTAAGAACTTCCAATCCAAAGAGTCGTGCATTTTGGACAAATCCACCTTTCAACAAAAGGCTTCAGTTACGTCTCTCTTCCAGGCAACCAAGATGTTTTAGGTGACAATGTAATTTCCCATGTTGGATCTCCCATGAATAAATGTAGAATGTGATGGGACAGACATTTTGCCCTATGATATTGCGAAAGCATGAGGAACTTGCAAAAAATTTTCAATTTGATAAATGGTCGATGCTTGAAAAATCGAATAATTGGAATTGAATAAACGACCTAAATTGGAACCATGTGGGAAGAACTAACTTCTTTCCATTTTGGAATCCCCACGAGTATCGACATTATCTTTGGGGCATCGTATCACAACATCCTATGTGTTGTGCCTTGTACAATAAATCCCGATTTAGTGAGACTTCCTTTTTCTTGGCAGGCTAATGAGGTTCTTAGCATTACAACAACAGCAACAACAACAACTAAGCCTTTTCCCACACTAAGTGAGGTCGGCTATATGGATTCTTTGCCTCCACACAGATCGATTTTCAGCCATTTCAGGGCTTACATTAAAGTAATTGAGGTCATACTTAATAGTTTCCTTCCAACACATGTTTGGTCTTCCTCGCCCCCCCTTAGCGGGTTCAGCCTCCAACTTCTCGCATCTCCTAACTGGAGCATCTAGTGGCCTTTTTTGTAAATGTCTAAACCATCTTAGACATGCCTCTCTCATTTTATCCTCTATCGGTGCTACCCTAACCCTTTTTCTAATAAACTCATTTGAAATACGGTCCTTTCTTGTATGACCACACATCCATCTTAACATCTTCATTTCTGCCACAGACATCTTATGTATATGCTTATAGCTTATAGCCCAACATTCAGAACAATACAACATGGCTGGTCTTACCACAGCTCGATAGTATTTTCCTTTGACTTTTAAAGGAACCCTCTTATCACAGAGAACACCAGAAGCGCCCCTTCATTTCAACCACCCTACATTAATTCTATGTGTAACATCTCCATCAATTTCACCATCATGTTGGAAAATGGATCCCAAGTACTTAAAAATATCTTTCATTGGAATGCACTCTTCTCCAATTTTTACATCAATACCTTCATTGTTCCCTCTACTACTAAACTTGCATTCCATATACTCAGTCATCATCCTACTTATGCGTAATCCTTTATCTTCCAAGGCTTCTCTCCAAAGCTCAAGTTTTCTGTTCACTCCATCTCTTATCTCATCAACCAACACAATGCCATCAGCAAAAAGTATACACCAAGGCACCTCAACTTGAATATGCTTCGTCAACTCATCCATGGCCAAGGTAAAAAGATAAGGGCTTAAAGTCGAACTTTGATGCAGACCAATGATGATATCAAAGTAGTTCGTCAAATCATCTTTAGTCTTTACACAAGCTGCTTCTCCATAGTACATATCCTTTATGAGGTTGATATATATAACTGGTACTTGTCTCTTCTCCGAAATTCTCCACAAGATATCTCTTGGGATAGAATCATAGGCTTTCTCCAAATCAATAAAAATCATATGTAAATCCTTTTTCTTCACTTTATATGTCTCCATCATACGTCTCAGGAGATGTATTGCTTCAATAGTAGACTTGCCCGGCATAAAGCCAAACTGATTTTCAGTTACCATAGAGACTTGCCTCACCCTTCTTTCAATTATTCTTTCCCAAAATTTCATCGTATGACTCATTAATTTAATACCTCTATAGTTGGAACAATCTTGTATGTCACCTTTGTTCGTGTATAAAGGTACCACAAAACTTTTCCTCCATTCCTTTGGCAACTTCTTACCTCTCCACACAGTATTAAATAAATTTGTGAGCCAAGTTATACCCCATTCTTCCATCATTCTCCAAACGTCTATAGGAATATCATCAGGCCCAACAACCCTCCTACTTTTTATCATCTTAATGAGGTTCTTAGCATTAAGAATAGTTAATCCCGTATGAATCCCGAACACGTCATGATTCCCAAGGCAACCCCTGCCTCAAAACTCTTTCGAAATTGGCTATATAAGTCTAGAACTCACAACCAACTCAATTTGGTTCGCTCATCTTGCTGGACGTCTAGGAGCTTTATGGGACTTATCCTCATGACCCTAGACGTCCTATCAGGCTGTTGGATGTCCCATCGGGCTGTTGGATGTCCCTAGTAATATCAGGACTTTTATTGAGCTCACTGGACATCCAGAGTAGGAGGGAGAAGGAATGCAGTGGCGACAATGCTGCTCTCCTCTCTCTTAGTGGAAGGGTTTGTTTTGCATAAAATTGGATTGATTAGAGATTCTCTCCTTGCCTTTGGGGTATATATATATAGGGAATCATTGTATTCCTAATATGATGGGGACCATTGGCTCAAATCCTAATTGAATTTTGCATGATTGGTCCTTAGCTAATTTAGCTAATCTGGGTTTTGGTGTCCAAGTGCACTTAGTTTCTATCCAAATTCATTTGGATCAAGACCAAACATATTTGGCACAATTAAATGTCAAAATGAAATATTATTTAACTCCTTAAATAATATTTGATTTTTCTTCAATTGGGAACCCATCAAAAACATTATTAGTTTCGTCACGTTAATAATGAAGTGTTTAGGATTTATGGCATTACGCTTTTTTTAGGTATTCCAAATACTCATGAATTATTCACATTAGAAGATATATGTAATCTGGAGAAGTTATTCTTAAATCCACTGTCCTTCCTACCATATGTTACGTATATTCATGTTTTTATATCATTAGGATGAGAACAGATATCAACTTCTTTCTCAGGACTGTCTTGTCTTTTATGTATAGGTCTAATCATGACCTGTTTGGCTGTGTGGAATTTCCTACATCCCAATATACGCAGAGTTAGCCCATGTCCTTTGATCCAATATGTACACTTATAATAATAGATTTGTGTTATCCATTCGAGAGATCATGTATCTCATGTGCTCTCATATATATATCAGCTTTTCAATCTCAACATCAAGGTCGGTGCATTGACCAGCGATCTACCAAATGTATATAATCAAGCACAGAGAAACTGTTTCATGTTGGAGGATATGCTTTCTCTATGACTGACAAGAGGACTTTCCTATTTGTGTCTTGTCGAGTCAACTGTGAGGTATAAAAGGCCACGTGGTTGTAACGACCCGGTTCCCGAGTCCTTACGAGACACGAGAACCGGACCGACTCGACTAATCCTAAGACCTAGTCGTCCAACGAGGAAGTAACCAAAAGAGCAGTAAAATAAACCCATTCAGCATGAATATAACTGACAGTAAGAAAGTACAACAGTAAGGAAAGAAACTACTACAGTAGATACCACCACAACAGTAGAACATTTATCATATAACATGAACTGCAGGTAAAGAAAAGTACAGCGGAAACAAGAACTACTCACTATAACGAAAACAAAGAGGTACAAAAGATAGTAGTAACTCTACTGGACCCTACTCGACCCAGCGTCCTCTGCAGCCGCTGACCCTGGCTGCTCAACACCTGGTCCTGAAAAAGGTAACGAGTGTAACACGTCAGCAAAACGCTGAGTAGAGTGGCAACTAAAACTAAAGACAATAGTAGAGTATACAGTAGCTGTTATGTTCTATTACTTTCTTTGTTTACATCTTTCAATTGTCTCACTATTTCATTTATTTCTCAGATCTTTTACTTGATCTCGAATGTTCCTCGTGGGAACGATCTTGATTGCAGTCTTTTCCAAAAAGTAGAAGTAGCACGTGGTGCTCTCCTGGCCGGGAGTCCCCCGTGGTGATCCTACCCTCAGTCAACCACCCCAAGGTCTGACAGACGTAACGGTGACTACGGCACGCGCGATAAATGCACATGTAGCTAACCCGTACTGGCACGCGGTCAGTCGTTTCCGTTAACGGGTGCGCCCAAAGCACAGCACGGAACCAGTCCAGGGCAGAGCCCTCTCAGTAACAGGGGTCCAACCCCTCCACAGTAACCAAACCGGGCCTTGCCCCTCCACAGTCCGTGCACCCTCGCCTGACTACCCTGGTTTGCCCCAGCGGGCCTAACAAGTCGGTGTGGGAGGCTAGCAGAACCCCGGGACCCGTGGGGTAGCTAGTACCTCCCTACACTAGTAGCTCTCCTCGGTACTACGTACGCGAGGGCCAGCAAGTCGGTACAGAGTGGCCAGTCCTAACCCCGGGTCCCTGGGGCGGCTGGCTCCGCTCTGCACTAAATAGGGGACAGTCGCTCTCCTTGGTACTCCGTACTCAAGGGCCAGCTCACTTCCCCAAAACTATTCCATTCACTTTCCAGGAGTTCTACTCCTACTTCCCCGTAGGGTTCCATCCTTTTTACTTAAACATCCAGGTTTCACTTTCCAGTTTCACATTCTTACAATCCATGTTCTCAACCACATTATCTATTCACAACAGCAGCTGTTAATTCAAATTACAGGCAGCTTTATATCTCTTTCCATTTCCCAAGACTGCAGTATTATACATTCCACTAGTTTTCCTATCCTAAGATTCATGCCATATCCTAGGATCTATCATACAATCTAGTTTTCCAGTCTTAGGATTCATGCAACACCTTGGAGCTATCATTCCATCTATTTCTCATTCCTAGGGTTCATACAATATCCTATGTTCTATTTACAGTTTCATAATTTAACAGATTTTAATAACTCAAAGCCACTCTACCAGGTACAACGGGAGTAATGGAGGCGTGATCGGGAATCCCGCGTGCCTCCGCGACTCCCAAAACTGCAACTGAACGAGGTCCTATCACAAGGATCAAACATAAGGAAAGTCTCAAAACAGTGTATAGCTACTGTAGACGGGTAGAGGAATTAATTCTGAAAAGAACGCAACTCGAATCGCGGAAAACGGAGCCTGAACGGGCCCTAAATGGGTCGAAAACGACGACACTTTGTAAAATCAGACGTCTGGAACTTCTTCCAGACGTCTTAAAAAGTGGATCAGAGAATTACCTGCTCAGCGTGGTTTCCCAGATGTCCAGAAGTCTGCGGGGACGTCTGGCCTAGCTCACAGACGTCCGATGGTCACCCCCGACGTCTGGAGGTCACTCCCGCTGTCTGGTACAACTTCCAGACGTCTGATTTTCAAAAGATGGCGAATCAGCGAGCCTGCGCACAGCCAACTCCCTCCCTCAGTACGGTCAGTCGACAGGAAGAAGAAAGCGGAATACTCACCTTTCAGACGTCTGTATGATCTTCCAGACGTCTCCCTCGCCGTCTGGCTATAAACCCAGATGTCTGATTCTGGAAATTTTTTCAGAACAGTGCATTGCTCGGCCTCCGCTCGCGACGCCGCCCGCGTCGCACCTCGCGCGTTTGCTGCTCAGATCGCAGCAGGTCCCTCTCCGCGTCGTTCCGCGCCTCCTGCACCCTCCGCCGGCCGGCCAAGCCGCTCTGGCGAGCTCGCCCTCACGGTAGAGCTCCGCCCTCGCATGCCGCACCTCCTCTGCGCTCACTGCGGCCGCTGCTGCCGCCCTCGCGCTCGCTCGCTCTCGCGCACAGGAAGGAGAAGAGGAAGGGGACGGTGGAGACGACAGGAGGGGAGGCGTGGCCTTTTAAGGCCGCGCGAGGAGGAGGGAGAGAGAGCACGGTAGGTCTGCAGCTGCAGAGAGAGAGGGAAAAAGAGAGAGAGAGGAATCGCGGGTCTGCGCGTACAGGCGCGCAGATGAATCTCTCGTGCGAAAAAATAACTGTTTTACAGACGTCTGGAAACGATCCCAGACGTCTGGATGTGATCCCAGACGTCTGTACGACGTCTGGGCCACCTCCCAGACGTCTTAAAAGACGTCTGGGGCACGCGTTCGTTACAGTGGTAGTGCCACATGGTAGTCAGTCGATCAAGGTGGGCTGCAGACCCTAGTTGGAGTCTTCGGTGTCAAAGTCTAGTTGCTTTGAGTCCAAGTTTACTTATTTTAGTAAGTTGGGTGTCAAGTAGTTTGATTAATTAAGGGGATTTGATTTGTTATTGATTTGGTTGATTGGAGATACGATTATATTTTATTTTCCTATTTTGGAGATTAGGAATGCCTCTATATATAAAGAGATCCTATGTAATTTGTGGAGAATCAGGTGGTGCCATGTGGCAGGTCAGCTTGGCCATGTGGTAGGTTTTGTCCACCCTAAGGGGCGTCGGCCCCAAGGGGTGCTTTTGGTTTTGCTTGGAGTCTAAGTCATGGTCCTTTTAGTATGGTATTTTATTTTTTAGGAAGTTGTTAGGAGGATTTGGTCTTTTCTATTTTTAGGTGATCTGATTTAGTTTGTTTCTTGTTTTAGAGTTTGGGTTTTGTTCTCTTTATAAAAGAGAACCTATGTAATTGTTTGGAGATTGAGTTAATGCATTATTTGTTTCCAACATAACAACTCCCTCTCTATCCCTCTCTTCTTCATTGTCGGCTGCCATCTCTCTCTCTCTCTCTCCCCCTCCCTATTCAACGTGTGCAGCCCCCATTGGCAGCACTCTGTTGCTACCATCTCTTCCCATGTGGAAGAGCCTCCACGCTCCTTAATGCCCATTCCTCACATAATTGTTTCTTGAGTTGCAATGTTAAAGAATTATCTTCACAACTCCTCTTCCTCTCTTCTTCCTCTCCGTTAGCTGCATTATTCTTCTCTCTTTATTTTTGCATGCAACATAACAGCAACCACAGTAGCATTTGACTGTTGCTGTTTCTTCCCTCCACGTTTAGGTAGTACACAAATCTTTACATCACCCCATTGACTCAACATGCGTGGTAGTTCTAAATTTCCATTCCTATGCAGAGAATGTACATTAAAGGCATCTATCATGCAATAGTCTTTCGAGAAGATTTTCATCTTTCCTCAAACTAGAGACAATTGTCGGATATCATGATGGTTCTTGGTGACTTATCGAAATCTTTGATCCAAACCGTTTTTCTCTTCGATACCTGTCATTAGTATATGCAACATGGCTATAGTACATTCTCTCACTTCTACCGAGAGATCCAACTAACCACATTATTCTGTCCACATGATTTGATATTTAGATCAGAATCACCGATTAAGTGATTCCACTCAAGTTGACATAATTTCAATAGATTAAACGGGCTGTCATCTCGCAAACTTAGTTGACATTTGTTAGAACATATAGCGATCCTACTAAAATAAACTTGGTAAATACCTAGTTTTTGCCTAAAAACAAATTCAGTATATTGGTAGAGCACTTATTATATTATTGTTTTGGAATTGCTTGTTATGGTTCTTGTCCTATTGGATTTATGATGTAATTTTTCCAACACTTCTCCCTCTATAAAGAGGTGTAGGGTTTCATTTGAGAATGAGACTTGTCAATTTCTCCGACTCAATAAATACTTGAACGTGAAATCCTAAGATCTAGCAATTTAGCTCTTTAGAACATATAGATCTAGTACTACTTGATTTCCCTTTAGCCTACTAGTGAAGCCCTTAAATCTTATAGTAGAATCAAACAATCTAGAGAATTTTTTAACAGTAATTGATAATTGATCTAGAGATTGCAGATAACAGGAAATCACTCTTATTTGGTTCTAGAAAAAGCTAAAATATATTAAAGGTCTAGAATATAGGAGGTGAAGGCCTTGGAAGAGCTCTTCCGATTCCAACAAACACACAATTGTGGATTGAAATGTGCTACCATGCCACTCGTGTTGACCTTAAAATATTGAAACGGTCCCTTCAAAAAAAGTATTGAACTGATGCAAAAGTTGCCTCTAAGACCAATTGATTGCTGATTTTCTTAAAGGGTACAAGAAGGCTACTAGAGGTAAGTAGCCATCCACTTGACACCACCACCCAAAAGGCGTACAAAAGTTTATAAAGTGCTAGCACACAAGCTACAAAAACACATAGGCCTCCCTTACTACATTATCAACGTAAACCTGTGATTCCCAAAAAATTTTCCTATTTTGTTAGTTAAATGGACAAAAATCCAGCAAAGACCCATTGGGAGTCTTGCCGATTTCTTACTTAGGTTTGCCTTTGATGGATAGGAGGATCTCTACGCAGGATTGGATCCCTTTGGTGGAGAGGATGGAAGGTTGGCGGGATGGGCCTTGAAACTCCTTTCTAGGGGGAAGACTGGTGATTCTCAAGGTAGTGTTGGCATCTATGTCGTATTTTGCATCGATGCTGAAGATGATGCGGCAAGTTGAGAAAAAGCTCTTAGGCCTGATGAGGAGTTTCTTTTGGGCCATCTGTGGAGCGAGAAGGAAGCGAGCGAGGTTGGTAGTGTGGGAGGAGGTGTGCAAGCCTATGAAGGAGGGAGGTTGGAAGAATGAATGGCAGTTTCTTGACCAAATGGATTGTGAGGCTGGTTGGGAATGAGGATTGCCTAGTGGGGAAGATCATACAGACGTGTTATGGGGGTCCCTTGCGGTGGGATTTGCTCTTATTGCCCTCTCGTGGTGCCTCATACTTTCTTAGGGGCCTCTCCATGGTGGCGCCGAGAGTACATAATTTCTTTATGTCGATACTTGGCTCTGGAGGACTATTCAGATTCTGGTTTGATGATTGGACAAGACAAGGGAGGTTGGTGGATCGTTTTCCCAGGCTCGCGGCGTTGGCAATTGATAGGGAGCGATGGTGGCTAAGATGTGGGATGGGTGTTGGTGCCCTACTCTTTCGAGGACCTGTTTGATTATAGGATTTTGTAGGTTCAGGTGTTGCAGGAGTTGGAAGGTTTTCAACTAGAGGAGGGAGTGGATGCCTATGGGTGGGAAGAAGGGGATTTCTCAGTTCTTGATGCTTTTAGAAGATTGGGGAATCCTAGAGTGCTTGGGGATGTGGATCTTGTAAGTGACTCCAATTGGATCTGGTTGGTGGCGTGCTCCTTGGAGGTAAAGATTTTCTGTTGGTTGCTATGAAGAGGCAAAATTATGACGAAGACGTGGAGTGCTAGGTGGGCTCCTGGTGAGGACATGACGTGCCCTCTCTGTGGTTGGGAGGATGAAGACGTGGAATGCATATTCTTCTGATGTCCTATGGTGGCCCAGGTCTGGAGTCGGTTTGAGGGTGGTTGGTGGATGCATATTTCTTTTGATGAGTTATGGAGGGGTCTTTCAGGAGTGGGAATGAGTGGTGGCCATGGTGTTTTCTGGACAAAGATGGAAAGGGTGAGGCCGCTTGCGGTATTGTGGGGCATTTGGTTGGGGAGAAATGCAGTAGTGTTCAAAGATCAACGTTCATATGTGGACAATGTGGTGGAGTTTGTAGTTTTGTTTATTTTCCTTTGGAGCCGTAATTTATGATGTCTTTGTACCAACTTTTTAATGAAAATTTTGGGTGATTATTATTTGGATAACCACTCTTTCACCTTTAAAAAAAAAAAATCCAGGAAAGGCCTTCATCCATACCTTTTCTTCTTTTTGTAATTAAAAAATGTCTCAAACAATTGACAAAATCAGCATATACTCAAGCTTAATCAGCGATTAGAAAAACGGCCGCTTAGGCTGAGTAGGTGGTGGACTGCACCTAGGAGTCCTCACCAAAGCACATATCTATAAATGGGCCATTATGTGGTCTTTCTGACTAGTCTTGCTGAGTAGTCCCTGTTCATGTCTATTGTTCATCGATCATTCATTTAGAAAGTTTTACTTTTAATCAGTTGAAGTAAGGATGCATTTTGTATAATTATTTCAATTAATTGTAGTATGCCAATGCAGTGTAATATTCATGCATTTTAGCATGATTATGATTCTATTGTCACTTTTTTTATCAATAATTTGTTACTTTTTCCCTACGTATTTTTCTTCATTAATCATGCATTTAACAAATTAGTTTTATTTTTATTTAGTATGCATATATTAATGTAAGCTTTAATTAATATTATAAAATACAACAATAACAACAACCAAATCTTTTTCCACACTAAGTGGGGTCGGCTATATGAATTTTTTGCCTCTATACAGATCGATTTTCAGCCATTTCAGGATTTAAATTAAAGTAATTGAGGTCATACTTAATAGTTTCCTTCCAACACTTCTTTGGTCTTCCTCACCCCTTCTTAGTGGGTTCATCCTCCAACTTCTCGCATCTCCTAACTGAAGCATCTAGTGGCCTTTTTTGTAAATGTCCAAATTACTTTAGATGTACCTTTCTCATTTTATCCTCTATCGATGTCACCCTAACCTTTTATCTAATAATCTCATTTGAAATATGATCCTTTCTTGTATAACCACACATCCATCTTAACATCTTTATTTCTACCACAGATATCTTTTGTAGAAATGAAGATGTTAAGATGGATGTTAATTATTTTGTAATAATTAATATTACAAAATAATTATTTAAAAATTACCTTTCAAAAATAATTATTTAAAAACTATTTCATAATTTTATCTATTAAAATTCAAGACTGCATACTCATCAATGTTCACAATGCAGTGACCTGCTTTAACCTAATACTAGACCATTGTACTGAACATTGAGGATAATTTTAGATGTTGCTTGATGTTTGTGAAAAGTTACCTCTTTGTGTTTCTAAATTTACCAGCCAACCTTACGAAAACGTTTGGAAATTTTTTATGGAAACTTGTATTTGAGCATATACCTTACAGAAACTGTAGACATAATTATTCCAGGTAGATAGCATTTTCGTAGGAAGAGCTAATCAGTGATTATATAGCAATTGTGAAAGGCAATGGCTATACCTTTTAGATTAGGGTTCTATAGATTTAACATCGAAGCCTTCACTGTAATACTCTGCATTTTATCTTATATCATTTACATTACGGTTGCTTTAAAGGTTAATTGTATGATATTCATACAATCTAACCCAAATAGATTAAAACAATTTTTGTTGTTAAAGATTGATCCAATTTATTGCTAAATTTTATGCCAAACATATTTTATGCACTGCATTATCATGTTGTTTTGACTGCATGGTTTATCTCATTTGATGGAGAAATTATTTTGTATTTGCTGATCCTTCATGGATTGTTATTGATATTCTTATGGTCATTGCAGAAACAAGAAGGTGTACCACCTTGCATGTTTAAAGCAGTAATAGCTGCTAGCCATCCTGAATTCTCAAGTATGAGACAACAGGTAATCTCTTGATTGGATTTTGATGCATTTAAAATTTGTTTTCCTTTAAAAGAAAAAGTAAAATTTTGTTGTATATAGTGTTTTGGTCAAAATTTAAATGATGCTTTTCTTACTTTGCACAGCACCTGTTTGATTAACAAATAGGATATAGAATTCTTTGTTGTTTCTTCTTTTGTTACATTTCGTCGAAAGATGACCGGTCGAAGCTGAATTGTTAATGAAGCTCTTCATGAAAAATGTTGATGAATCTGTGTAGATTTGTGTCTGTTTGATGGGTTATTGGATTGTGGCACGATTAAAAATAACAATAAAATAATAAAGTATAATTGTTCTTTGCAGCAAGAATGATTTATTGGTTTGTGATATCATGGGGCCATCCTGCATCACAAGTGTGGATATGGAAGGGAAAATTGTCATATTGTACTTCTGAATAAGAATGTTGAACAAGATCATATGTAGGCCATGCCTTCAAACAGATCTTGAGTGGTATGAAACTAGAGGCACCCTAAGTACCGTAAGCATCCTATGATCAAACAAACTACCCATTTTATACTAATTAGATAACTTTCAATTCTTGCCTTGAAGCTGAAGCATTTCATTAATAGCTTGTAAGAGGAAAGAGAACTCCTCACTCAACACATCTTCACATGAAGTCATAGAATGTTTGGTGCTAAATGGAGTATGCAATAAGGTAGGCAGGTTCTTGAAGCATTCTTGATTTAAAAGAAAGCCAATAGAATTGTAGACGATCCCTGTTGTTGAAGAGTATTTGTGGGGAAAAAGAATTCTTCATTGAGATAACTCTTTGTTAAGAATGGGTACGCCAACATGGAGGAAAAGATCTCTTCCATTCAAGTAATACATCAAGATGATGCTAAGAAGGGTTCCTTGAGATTTCTGATTTGACGGAAGTGCTTGATTTAAAGTGAGTTGTGATGAACCTAATTGGACAAAATTTTGAAGAGGGTTAGAGTTTTAGTGGATCTTCCTATTATGGGTAAACAATAGAATTGAGAATGGGAAGATGAAACAGAGATTCTTGGGGTTCTCTTGCTCATATGTCCATGTACCCACTGGAAATGCCCTACCTGTGATGTATCGTTAGATCCTCTTTCTCAGAAGATCCCCTGGACGAGGTCTTAAGTGGGACAAGCACCACTCTGCAAAAACTTGCTCGTTTCATTGAATTACACTAACAAGATTCGCAATTCACATGAATGAAAAACTCCAAATTATTGCATGCATTCTTAGATTCATTCCTCTGCTGACAGGTAGCGCAGTTTGCTGTGCAGCACGGAGCAAGCAGAAAGTGACAGCTTCCCAGTGAAAAGCATAGAGCTTGCAGTTTTGATCCAGCAACCTGAGAGTGTGTGGCCTAATCCCAGGGCATAAAAGAAGCATTCTCTCTTGGATCCTAAAACCGCTGGTCGCCCCAACCTTATTCATGATAAGCCCACCAATTTCCTGGCAAGATTCCTAACTTAAAAACAACCAACATCTCAAAATCTGTAGACTTTCCATTAGTGTTAGATATTTTAGGGCCAAATTAGTTAGGATTGGGTGCCTTGCTATTTTTAGCCTTTCTTATTTTTGGTGAGTTATTGTGTTTTATGATGTTTCCTTGTAAACCTAAGCTCCCTCTCTATATGAAGAGGGATAGGTCTTTCTTTTCTAAACACACAAAATAATTAAGTTGATCTTTTCAACATAGTATTAGAGTAGCATTCCTAGATCGATGGTCTGATATCCCACTAAATATTTGCCAAAACATGATTTTGAATCACCTGATGTGGTGATTCTTGAGAGGATGATTGGATCATTGAGGATGGATCAAGGATCTTAAGCGGCATCACACAAGGCTGCAACAGTAGCTTTCTTGGTGATGCAGAGTAGTGGTGGTGCTGATATTTTACGTCGCCGTTGCCCTCAGGTGCGACGGCGGTGATGCGCGGGGCTAGGCTCCTCTCGCGTGCGTGCACGCTTTGGTTCAGACTCATTTGTTCGATGGTAATCTTGGTGTTTAGAATGCTATCTCAGATTGTATCCATATGTTCATCCATGTGTATGCTTTTTGGAAGACTTTGGATAGTTTGCCTTAGTCATAGGCATGTAGTAGACTTGTATGGTCTAGCGTTTTCAATCCAAAAGAAGTTCAGAGCATTCAGAGATCAGTCAAGACAATGGGTCATAGATTTTGGCACGTAGATTCACCTTACTGGAGATATCGTAAAGTTGAACCCTATCAAGCCACAGAAAGTTAAAGAAGTCAGAGTGGTGAATGAGGGAAGTTCTCTCGTAGCCACAGCTGGAGAGGTCTAGGTGTCTCCAAGATTTCGTATTAGTGATGTACATTGCACTCCAAAGTTTTTGATGAACTTATTGTTAGCAAGATCGGCAAAGAGTACTTGATGACGGACATTGTTAGTTCCAAGATAAAAAGACAAATGAGATCATTTGTGGAGGCATAGAGAGGGACGATCTTTATTTCCTAGTCGTTCCTACAACCTTTGCAAGAGTAGCATCAATTGCAGATGATCCATGGTTGTGGCACAGACGGCTAGGGCATCTTCCCGTTGACAAGATGCGTAGATGTATCCAAAGCTACTAGTCACCTTGTCTCTGAAGTGAGAGGATTGTCAGTTAGGAAAGCACCACAACTTGATGGGGTTAGCACGACTCCGTTTGCTCTTGTTAGAGCATTATTTTTTATGTTTCTTATTGTATGGGCTATTGTATGGGTTATGGGTGTTTTTGTCCCTCAGGGACATTTCTGTACTTTTAACCCTACGGTCTCTCTCTATATAAGAGAGTTCTAGGGTTTTTTATGAGATCTGAAGCATTTCATCCAATTTGGTATTAGAGCATCGGTCCTAGACCATAGCTCTAGGTATCCCACCCCTCAAGGCCTCCTAAACCCTACCACCACATCTCGATCTC
Source organism: Thalassia testudinum (assembly GCA_037157565.1). Taxonomy (NCBI): domain Eukaryota; kingdom Viridiplantae; phylum Streptophyta; class Magnoliopsida; order Alismatales; family Hydrocharitaceae; genus Thalassia; species Thalassia testudinum. Next base: position 21,427,582 of record JAZHRO010000014.1, read on the forward strand.
CTCTCTCTTCCTCTAGTCGGCGCTTCGGTCTCTCTCTCCACTAGCGGTGCACAACAGCCCTCGCTGCGGTGCTACGACGGCATTGGCCTCGTTGCAACAGTAAGCGGTAGCTGTGGCAACCTTAGAGGCACTCTGCGACGGCGAGCAGCGGCTGCGACGACCTTCAGAGGTAGTGTTGGGGCTGCGGTGACCATCTGCGGCGGCGAGTAGCAGCGGTGACGACCTTCAGAGGTGACGTTGGGGCTACGGCGACCCTTCGATGTGACGACAGGTGGCGTAGAGCGGCGGTGGAGGCTGCGTAGGGTGCCTTGGTCCCTGTGCAGGCTATACGTAGCGACTGTGGGGGGCTTCTCGCCTTGATCTAGGGGCTGCAGTCCTTGTGGTCACTGCGAGAGGGAGCCTAGGCCTTCTTGGGGCCATCTCGGGTGTTCTCTTTGGACCTGGGTGAGGCCAACATTTGTCCAAGAAGGCCTCTTGTCGGCAATGCAGATCTGAATTTGTTTGGTTTTAGATTTTTTGATGATTTCTTGGTGATAGACGCTTGATCGAGGCTTTTGGATTGCGAAGATGGCTTCATATGATCAGTTTGAGGTGTCTTCGAGCTTTATTTTGGACACAAGATACTCAAGAATCTGTTCTTTGGTCATGTTGTCAAGTTGGATGAGACCACCTCCCACGGTGGTCCCAGACTTTTCTTATGACCATCAGGGGTCTTAAAAAGAGCCATATTCTTACGGATCCGGAGCTTAAGAATAAGACTGGCACAAATGCCATGGTTTGTGCATGGTTGATGCAGGCGGTTATTCCTCGAATAGGGAATGTGATCATGTACTATATTAAAGCAAAGATGTGGGAATCTTTGCGTGACACCTATTCACATTCCAAGAATTCTGCATGAGCTTTTTAGGTCTTCTACGACATCTACTTGCATTAGGAGGGACACACGCTGTCACAGTACTACTCCCTCATGAAGGAAATGTTGCAGAGGCATTACTCTTACTTGCTAGGGTGTGCTGTGAGTCCTGGAGGAGTTTTAGGAGATAGTTGGCTCTCTTTTCTTGGCTGACCTTGGACCTGAGTATGCGGCAGCCAGAGATTAGATTCTCACTGCTCCTGAGCTTCCAAACCTGGAGGAACATATAGTAGACTTAGCAGAGTTGCAGTGCACACTCCTATTCTTAACTCTATTGCTCAGTCGTCTGCATTGGTTGCGATCCTTGGACGTGGCAGGGGTACCAGCTATCCTGCACGTGGTCATGGACGTGGATGTTCTTCCGGTACATGTGTTAGGACTCCGTGTCCCTACTGTCGCAAACTTGGTCACTTTAAGGCTACATGCTGACAAAAGCATGGTAGGCTAGCTGTGGCCAATCAGGCAGTAGAGATCTCTGATGCAGTCCTTCCTAGTTTTGATATTAATTCCTTGAGCGCAGAGATTGAAACCTTGCGGCCGCAGATTGCTCAGTTGATTTAGGCATCTTCTTCTTAGACTTTAGACACTGTGGCTATTGTTACATCTTTAGAGATGCCTACGACTGGTAAGTCGTCACTCTTGTCTTCTGATGAGTGGTTAATTGATTCTGATGCATCTAAGCACCTATGTGGCAACAGAGGCTTTTTCTTAGCACCTGTTACATCTGCCAGCACAGTACAAGTGGCAGATGGGAGACTTGTCACTTGTTGGCAAGGGAGATATGTCTTTATCTCTTACTTTGAGACTAGCAGATGTCTATTATGTACCTGATTTTCCTTTGAGTTTACTGTCTGTTAGCAGTATCACTAGAGATCTGAATTAACGAATTATTTTTGATGCTTCTTGTGTCTCACAGGACAAATTCACTGGGAAGACGATTAGTGGAGGGCGTGAGGAACATCGGGTGTACCGTCTGAGCTATATTGCTATTGTTGGTTCTGCTACCCAAGGCTTTGCTTCTATTGGATCTCTTCTCTAATGGCACCATCGCCTTGGCCACCTACCCATTGATCGCCTCAGATGTGTTCCACCGCACATACCCTCCACTATTGCTCACCTGTGATGCTTGTCAGCTTCGCAAGCACCATAGGGCTAGTTTTCCCAGTTCTACTTCTGTTTAATCTGTTGCTACATGGATGTGTAGGGTTCCAATCGTACTACTGATTGACTTGGGAACAAATATTATCTTGTTTTAGTTGACTTTTCTCGTGTTTCTTGGATGTTCCTTTTGAAAAACAAGTTCGATGTGGGACAAATCATTGAAAACTTTGTCAAAGAAATAAAAACTCAAAATTCTTGTGTGGTGAAGTGCTTTCGTTTTAATAATGCCTTAGAGTTTTGTACTATACGTTTGCGCAGTTTCTTTTCTAGTTGTAGAATTATCCATGAGATGATAAGACATGTCCTCATACCTCTTAGCAAAATGGTGTTGCTAAGAGGAAACATCGTCATATTCTTGATGTTGCTCGCATGTTGATTCACCATTCGGTCATCTCTTTATTGGGGTGATGCTGTTTTGACTGCATGTTTTTTGATCAATCGGATGCCTAATGTCATATTACATGAATGGATTCTTTTGCAGGTTTTGTATCCTGATCAACCCCTATTTCACGTCACCCCTAGAACTTTTGGTTGTGTTGCCTTTGTCCATTTGTTGAGATTGGGTCGGGATAAACTAGCATCGAAAGTAGTTAAGTGCGTCTTTCTTAGGTATACCCGATACAGAAAGGGTATCGATATTTTGATCCGCTTACTTCTCGGTATTATGTTTTAGCAGATGTTACCTTCCATGAGGCAGTACCTTTCTTTTCTATGACGGTTGTTGAGATGCTTTCTGAGGGTGATATGGTGCCTATATTCTCCCATTCGCTTTGGAAGTTTTCCTGAGATTTCTGTACCTACTACACCACCACCACCTCTTGCCATGCATCCCTTCCCTCGTCTGACTGAGCCACTCAAGACTTATGTTCGCCCTTATACTACTTATCAGGGACCCCCACCCTCGCTTTCGCCATCGGCTTCTCAGGTGAGTCATTTAGATACTGGCGTATGTTTGCTATGTGATGGTCACAGGGATATGACATATGATATGCCAGGTGATGATCGTGATCTTGCAATAGCTATTTGGAAGTGACCAAGGACTTATACTAGTGGAAGTGACCAAGGACTTATGCTATGTGATGCAGCAGCTACCTGACTTTGAGAGTCAGGGGGAGTGTGTATGCTGATTACGGAAGGCTATCTATAGCCTTAAGCAGAGTCCCAGAGTCTGGTTCCAAAGGTTGTCACAGGTTGTGGAGGCAGCTGGATTTAGGAGATCGACAACTAATTTTTCTCTGTCAGGAGGATTAGACGAGGTATTGTGGTACTTCTTGTTTATGTTGATTTAATTGTCACATGGGACGATGAACATGGTATTGCTGAGGTTAAGTGCATCCTAGCAGAGCAGTTTGTCATAGACTTGGGGCCTCTATCGTACTTTCTTGGCACTAAGGTTGCTCGCAATTAAAAGGGGGTAGTCTTGTCTCAGAGAAAGTATGCTTTAGATATCTTGCAGGGGGTTGGTATGGTTGGGCCAAGGAGGCCAATATTCCTATGGATCCCAAGATGCCACTCTATGATGAAGATATACAGGTGGTGGACAACAGGCAGTACAGGCAGCTTGTCGGAAAGCTGTTATATCTCACTATCACGATGCCAGATATTTCCTTTGCAGTGGGGAGACTGAGTCAGTTCATGGTCAAGCCGACACGTTAGCATTGGGAGGCAACATTGATGGTGCTCAGATATGTCAGGAAGGCTCTTGGGAAGGCTCTCTTCTTCTCCAAGGGATTTTCTATGACTTTGGTTGGCTACTTTGATACAGACTATATCGGATGTCATGTGGATCGTAAATTCACTACTATGTTTTGCACCTTCTTAGCAAAAAATTTGATCACATGGAGGAGCAAGAAATATGGCACCGTTGCAAGGTCTAGTGTCGAGTCTAAGTACAGAGCTATAGCTCAGATGATTGCAGAGGTGATGTGGATCAGATCCTTGCTTGTTGACCTGCAGGTATAGTTTTCTAACTCAATGTAGATGCAATGTGATAATAGAGTAGCCACATTCATTGCCAACAACCTGGCATTTCACTCGAAGATGAAGCATGTTGAGGTTGATTGTCACTATATCAGGGATATTATTCAGATCGGGTTACTATATATCACTTCAGTCACATTTGAGGAGTACACTGTAGATATTTTCACCAAGTTCTTGGCCAGATCTTTAGTTGATTCATGTGCGTTCAAGCTGAGCATGATAGATATTTATGTTCTAGTTTGAGGGGGAGTGTTAGAGCATTATTTTTTATGTTTCTTATTGTATGGGCTATTGTATGGGCTATCAGTGTTTTGTCCCTTAGGGATATTTCTGTACTTTTAACCCTACGGTCTCTTTATATATAAGAGAGTCCTAGGGTTTCTAATGAGATTTGAATCATTTCATCCAATTGCTTTAGTTCATTATGATGTATACGTTCTAGCATGTGTGCCCAGTATTTGTGGCCATAGATATTTTGCTATTTTCGTGGAGGATTATAGTTGTTCAACTTGTATTTTTTTTTTATGAAAGCCAAATTCAAAATTCCATAGGTTGTCCATTGCTTTCTCGCCAAGATACAGACATAATACTCTGCCACCATTCAGGCTTTTTGGAGTGATAATGCTCTGGAATTCATACAAAAGGAGTTTTTTTAGTACATGTGGGGCTATTCATTACATATCATGAGCTCACACATCTTAGAAAAATGGTGTGAACCCAAGCTGAGGCATCTTCTAGGTATTGCACAGACTTTGATGGTTCATATAAAGGTGCCTAAATCATTCTAGGGTGATGTCGTGTTGATTGCATCTTATTTGATAAATATAGTTCCCTCTTTCGTGCTTCGGGAGAGAATCTCTATCAGGTTTTGCGTCCCCATTGTGATAGACCCTTTGCTCTACCGTTGCGTGTTTTTGGTAGCACGTGCTTTGTTCAGACATTTGGTACCCATGACAAGTTTTCTCCACAAGAAGCAAAGTGTGTTTTCTTATGATATTCCCGAACTTAGAAGGGTTATAGGTGCTATGATATGATCCACAGGCATTATAGAGTGACTGTTGATGCCCCATTATTTAAGCAAGTACCTTATTACTTAGAGAGGGAGCTAACATTGAGTTAGCTCCTAGGAAGACCTAGGTCTATGTAAGGTTCGGGAAGTCGGTATGCGATCGGTTGGGTCACCGCATAAAGAGTATACGGTATGTGGATGAGTATGCAAATGAGTATGTGTTTTTTTTTTATTTTAAAAAATATAAAATAATTAGTTGACTTATTAAGATCTGTGTTCGGATAAATAATACATAAATAATAAATGTCAATCACAACTAAAACGAGACCTAAACTAACTCCTAAAATCATAGCAATGAGTCCTACAACAAAATTAGACCTAAATACCTTCTCAAAGAAAAAATCAAACAAAAACATTCTATCACAAAATTGGCTAACTACTTGGTCGACTACTCGGGTATTCGACCTGAGTAGTTGGCCTTGTCCGTTTAGTGGGCTACCTAAGGGTACTTGGTGCAGAGAGGGCAACTTTGACAAGTATGTGTTCGCATAGTCGGCCTACTTGGTCGACTTCCTGAACACTGGGTCTACCATCATCGTCGTAATCCACTTCTCACATTTCCAGAGACTCCTAGGACGGATGATGCTACACCTATTACATTGTGTAAGTCTAGCTGTTCTTGCATGTTACGTCTGATGTCCTATTATACTTGGACCTCTCATTTCTAGGAGGTTCGACAGTTTGCCTTTGTTCTCGTTACTACCATTGTTCCTAGGGACTATGCTTTGGCATCTCGAGATTCCCTTTGGTATGTTCCTATGGATGAGTAGATGGAGGCACTTTAGTTTAGAGGAACATGGGACCCATGCCTCCCTGATGCTATTGTGATTGATTGCCGATTGCATTGAATACCAGGAAAATGGTGCTGTTGATAGATTCAAGGCTCAGCTAATGGCTAAGGGATTTACACAGACTTATGGCATTGATTACATGGAGGTCTTCTTTCTAGTAGCTTGTATCTCTTCTATTTTTATTATATCCCTATGGCTGTTTGGGTGGCCATTGTATCAACTTGACATCAAAGATGTGTTTTATACGGTGATCTAGCAGAAGAAGTATATATGAAGCAGGCACCTGGTTATGCCACTTAGGGGGAGTGTATTTACCACCCGAGGAAGTCCATTTATGGTATAGAGTAAAGCCTTAGAGCCTGGTTTGAGCATCTTAGTACAAAGGTCTAGAGGATATGGTTTATGTAGATCGTCCTTAGATTACTCGATCTTCATTCGAAGGATCGGAGTTGGCCCTACCAATAGGGTTGTGGTGCTAGCAGTTTATGTGGATGACATGGTTCTTACAGGGGATGATGAAGGTATTCGACAAAACAAAGCATTCTTACATTCTATTTTTGTGACTAAAGATGTTGGTGACCGGAGATATTTTCTTGGTATTGAAGTGGTTTGAAAGGGATCACGTCTATCTCTCTGCTATAGACAGTACACTCTGTAGCTACTAAAGGAGGCTAGTCTTCTTGGAGCTAAGCTGTCAGGCATACTTATTGAGGCACCGCAGAAATGTGCTCCAGATGAGGATGATCCTCTCTATGAAGATGTCACTAGATACCATAGTTTAGTTGGGAAATTGCTATACATTTTTTTTTTGGTGGGAAAAGGGAGAGTACCTAAAAGGTACTCACCCAAATAGATGAATTAAATCAAAGGGGTGCTATGTCAAAAGTAGATCAGGAAGTAACTTCCCAAAACACCAATTGGGAGGAGATAAAAGAAATAACATTCTCAACATAAGGGGTGTTCCCTCTAAAAATCACCCCATTCCTCCCTAGCGAAATAACCCAAAGAATCGCCAATACTTTGGCTTGCTCCCTTTTCGACTTAAAGGTATTACGCCCATCCCGCGCTACAGCTCTACGAAAGGATGCCCAAAGGGCATCAAGAGGTCAGGTCGGCCCAGCTGGGTCCCAGACCTTGGCATACTCGTGAGGCAAAATGACAGTGGTAGCAGAGGTGGTTGTTGTTATCTTCTGCTTGCATGTAATGTGGGTAAGAAGTGTCCTCAAAAGGTGCCCACCGCACTCATGCAAAAAATTTGATTTTCAATGGGTAGTCCACTGTCCAGAGAAGCCTACAGTCCCTTGAAAGAGCAATGTCCATTGGCTAGGTGATAGATGTCAACTTGCAATAAGCTTCCTTTACAGAAAAAGCATCGTCATATCAGGAAAAAGGGTCTCAGCTTCTTTCCGACTCCCATCCTTCCATAGCATCTCCTTACATCGTTGGATCGAAAGGGCCCCCTGGAAGGTAGGGTGCCAAGTGCCTCCCTAGTAACTCCCGAAAGTCTCCCCCAATCAGCTACTCTAGAGAACAGCCATTGTATCCTGCTGCTCAACGGTCCGTCTCTCTACCAATCATCTTTCCAAAATTTAAAGTCATTGCCATTCCTAAGCACAGGGGTGAACCACCCCTTAACCTTTGACACCACCACAACCAACCCTTTAAAGAAAGGCGACGCCCCAGTTGCAGGAGCGAGTAGTGTCTCCTATGAGGAGGAGCCATAACATCCTCACATGACTTCCCCCAAGAGCCCTCTCCACCCACCAACCTGGAGACCCACTTGGTGAGGAGGCTCAAGTTGGCCCCTTTATGCACCTGACTTCGAGGCCCTCCTCCTGAAGGGATGTTTAGACGTCTTCCTAAGCAACCAATCTCGCTCCTCTGTTAGCATTGCCAAAGTTTGTTTAGAAGGAGTCATGCATGAGGCTAGTGATCTTCTCTACCTATCGGGAGTATGTTGGCATAGAGGAAAGGGTTGCATTAAGCATAGTTAGCCTACCTCCCTTGGATAGCAGCTTGGATGCCTACCTTACCAGCCTCCCCTCCATTCTCTCTAGTAGTGGAAACCAGTCCTACAACCTAAGCTGCTTGTCAATCAGGGGTTAACCCAAGGTAGGGAAGAGGTAGCTACCCAACCTAAGGGTGACCCCACATGCTTGTTGCTTCTGCGGGGACAAGTTGAGGGGGATAAAGGTGGATTCTGCGTAGTTGATCTGTAGGCCCGATGCCTCTCCGAACATGTGCAAGACCAAGCGAACCTTCCATGCCTTCGAGGTGGCACCCTCCACGAGTATTAGAGTATCATCAACATATTGTAGGATCAGCACCTCGCGGCCACCTCCAACTAGGGATGAGTATTTGGTCGGGCTGGCTTGACCCAACCTGAGGCCCATCCCAATTGGGCTGGGCCCAAGCTCGAGCCCGAAATTAACTTTGGGTGGGCGTGGCTTGTAAATATGACTCATTAAATGGGTTGGGCTTTAGGTTAGGGTGGCCTAAACCCAGCCTGGCCCATTTGGGCCATTTATGTGCTTAGCCTAAGGTCGATATTGTTAGTCCAATTACATCAGTATATATCATATATGTATATATATTCATATTCCCTATCAAAATATATATCATATATGCATTATACATTAAACACCAGTAAATAAATATGGATTGCTCTTGCTATTTTTCCACCAACAAAATCTTAACCTCTGTGTTCCCTACAACTGCAAGTTGTGCAATGCAATCCTGTAATCCTGTTTGAACTAGATATGAACCATTGATTTATTGCTATAGAGAAGTGTAGACATTCAAATTTGAAGTAAATATGAACATAAAAGATGAGTATCTTTATTTTTTATTGTAATTTCCCCCTACTTGATTACATTTAGTTGGCTTACCATATGCTATATATGTAAAATATTCAACCAAAATATTTACAATGCAAGTAGGTGGATTATTTTGATTGCACATGTATCTATAAGAACTTAAAGATCTTTTAATTTACATGAAAGACAAATATAATAGCCTTGTCATTTACATAAGTGAAAATGGTAATTATCCTTTACAAGTCATTTTTTTACTTGTACCAAATCACATTGTTGCCTATACTTTTAAAATAATTATTGATACGAAACTCCCACCTACATATTATTTTGTAGGCATAAGTGAAATCAACAACGGGATCATGAATAAATGGGTCAGCCTGATCTGAGCCCTTTTTTTTCTGGGATAGGCTGGGCTTGGGTCAAAAAAATTTATGTTGGGCTGGTCTTTGGGCCACCTTTTCAACCCATTTATTAAATGGGCTTTGGTCAGGTCCAGGCTAGCCCATAAGGGCCTGACCCAATGCTCATCCCTACCTTTAACCTTGAAGCCCCTGAACAACCCTCGCACACAGGACTTCATTGCAATCCTGGCCAACGCGTCCACTACTAGGATGAAAAGCATGGAGGCAAAGGGGTAGCCCTGCCTAACCCCCCTTCTCCATTGTACTTAGTCCTTGACAATATTACCATTGACTAACATTGAGAGGGAGGTCTTGGTCACACAGCGTTTCACCTAATCAATCCACCTACTTTGGAAACCCCTCTTGGCAAGAGAGGACTAGAGGAAGGACCATTGCATTGTGTCGAAGGCCTTACTGAAATCAACCTTCAAGAGGAAGGCCTTGGTCTTATGCCTTTTCAAATTGGCCAAGGCTTTCGATGCCACAACAAAATCATCCAAAATTTCTCTTCTAGGGACAAAAGTCGTCTGTGTCTAAGAGATGAGATCGGGAAGGAGTCCCGCCAGTTTGTCTGTCAAAGCCTTGGTGACAGTGAGGTATGCAGCATTGGTGAGCATAATCGACCAAAAGTCTTCAATCACCTTGACCCCTTCTTTAGAAGCAAGAAGAGGAAGTATTTAGCTTATCAAAATCGACATTCCTTGCTTCAAACTCGACCACCATCTGTATCACATCTTCCTTTACCAAGGGCTAGGATTCCCTGTAAGAAGTGATAGGGAAGCCGTCCGGCTTCGAGTACCCATCTGCATTGAGGCCCTAGACCATTGTCCTAATCTTGTCCTCTGAGAAACCCCTAAAAGGGCCTTTGCCTGTGACCCCGAGATTTGTTGGGCGTCTTCCCCCGTCCACCACCATGTACCAGTGCCTTACCTATTGGAGAACTCTTTGGAGTAACTAGTCGCCGCCTGCCAACATCCTCCCATTGTGTGGTGTTCCATCCACTAGTAGGCGGTCGATCTCTGCCTCCTGGTCGAGGCTGTTTGGTGGAAGAATTTAGTGTTGTAGTCGCCTTCCTTGAGCCACTTCTGTCGAGATCTAGTCTTCTACTTTGCCTCTACCTTATCCTCCTCCTGTACCACCTTCATCTTAGTTGCCCTACGACCTCTGTCTGTCTCTTAAAGTTGGCCCTTATCCTCCAACCTATGAAGTCTGCTTATCTCGGACAACGATTCTGTCTTTCTCTACTTTCTCCCGTGCCTCAGCGTCCTTCGATATTCGCGAAGGTGGTTCTTCTGACAGGCCAATTTCCTAGCTAGGTGGGCAGTCGTAGTCCCCCCTACCTCCAAGGATCTCCACTTGTGCTCAACCATATCTCTGAATCTCGGCTTCATCAACCAAAACCTCTCGAACTTGAAGTGTCAACCTTCAAGTTCTCATTGGACTGCTAAAGGAGGGGGGTGTGATCAGAGAAAGGCCTCTCCATTAGCGAGAGTTGCTAGTGGAAAGGCCTTACAAGCTCAATATTGGAAAGGAATCTATCGATGTGTGACTATTGGCCACTACCATTCTTCCATGTGTAAGAACGTAAACCTGGGACAAGGTTAATCAAGCCAAAGGTTGCCACAAATTCAACAAATTGTTTTGAGAATGGGTCTTGTTGTTTGTGACCATTCGGCATGTCCTCTACTGTAACTTACTAGGGGCATCCATGGTAGCTGCCCCAACTGAGGTGAGCTCCTCCTAAAGGTGATCCCACATGTGCATGTTGTGGGGCCCGTAAATTTTCGTTACCACGAGCGAGGTTCCATCCCTCCTATGGAGAAACCTTGTGGAAATGATGTGCTCTCCTACGAAGGAATCCTTCAACGACAGGGCATCCTCTAGCCATCCTACCAGCTAACCTCCTGCACCATCTGCTGTGTCGAGTTTGGCGAACCCATCTAGCCATGTACCACCGATCTCCCTCCTAGTCCTGACGTCCCAGCAAGTAAGCTTGGATTCCTGAAGTAGGACAATGTTGACTCTCCATCGCCAAAGGTATCCCCCCAGCGTCGCCCTCCATGTGGGGTCATTAAGACCCCGCACGTTCCATGTAAGGTTCTTTGTCATGGATCGACCATGGGAACCACCTTGGCGACTAGCTTGAAATCAGTTGCGTTGGAGATCATAGTGGCCTCCATGTCCTTGTCACTAGGGTCGTCGGCTCCATCTTCGGCCATGGCATTAGCTTGTGACCTAGCATTGATCAAGTCATGGGATGGGCCCATTGTAGCCCTTCCATGGTAAGACCACCGCTCGACAAAGTGGATGACTCCCTTTGAATGATGTCCTGGGTGGGTCTCCCACGTAACCATCTCACGAGCTTCAGCCTTCCCGCCCTGACCAATGTAGCGATTGTGATCGAATGACAACATGCACTCTGCTTTGCTCCCCTCTTGACGTGAGGAATGCACCATCTTTGCGGTCTCACTGTGTGACCAGCTTAACCGTGTCAACGGATGGCGCACCAACGGTAGGGGTGGTTGTGCCCTCCATTGGCTGGTCGTGGCGAGGTGAGATCCCATGAGGGCACCCCATGCGGTTGGGGTTAACATTTGGCTTAGCAGGGTCTTCATAATGCAGTGGGGGGAGCTAGATAGGGTTGGTCAGGGCAACTAAGTTCGACCCGACTCAAAAACCCGAAAGGGGGGACACACTAGCTTCGTAAATTTTGGGGGGGGGGGGGCAATGTCTTCATAAATATAGGGAGGGTAAGGGGAGGGGGCACGGCCCTTTGGTCCCCCCTAAAGGTGCGGTCCTCCAAATCCCTTGCAATGGCATCTCCCAAAGAGGCACGATCCTTTGGATCTCTCGTAGAGGTGCAACTCGATGATTACGTCTCCTCACCAACCGCAAATGTCGCCAATATCGTCGCCAAAACTATTACGTCAGCGGGACTCTAGCGGCGTTGCTTTTCTCTGAGCAGTGCATTGGTTGCTAAACCCTAGCAGTGCCAGGTTTATGCTTGATGATGGTGTTGATGTTGGGTTTTCTCCTTACGATGGTGTTGATCTTTGGCGAAGGCCCACATCCGGTGGCGACGACCTTAGTAAAGGTCTGCGCGAGCCCACCTCCATCATTGCACCTACAATGAACCACACATAAGTAGTCCCCGTGGTGAAGCAGCCCCTTCTCCAGTGGGGAGGCACCCACCTTCAACTCAACTACCGCCTTGAGGGGCTCTGCAGAGAGCCCTGTCCTGCTGACTTCCCTAAGGTGCACGAAAGGGGAAACGAGGGCTTCGATGACAACCACGATGTGTAATCAACACGGTACTCCCTCAAGGTGGAGGCGAAGACTCAGCCTTTCAGGCAGCTGCTCCTTTATTGCCCCGTCATGGATGCATGGGAGCTGCCAATGAATTGCACCCTCTTGCAAACAGTGCTCCGTGAAGAAAAGGCGCTCCTACAGGGAGGACAACCCCATCGGAGGGAATCACCCTGGATGGATAGTCACCACCTACAGCTCCAAATCCTTGTCCAAGTTCTCTCTGATCCACTTGGAGACCTCCTCCACTCCTACCTTCCCCTACACCACATCTCCCATGAGGCCTTTAGCGATCTCTGCTTCCAAACTTTCCACCTTGCTCAACCAAGGAGCAACCACCTCCACCAAAGGAATTGAGGTGGGGACGGTGGAGTGAGACCGCAAGGTTGGCCCCTCCTCGCCTCGCACTTGCAGGTTGCCTTCTGGTGTCCAACACCCCCATAAGTCCAGCACTTGGGGGGCTCCCTACATTCTCTTGCCCAATGACTGAGGCCAAGGTAGCGAAAGCATCTCTGTTTGTCCTTTGGGGCCCCCTTGGTCCTATCTCCCTTCCTCTTGCATCGTGGAGAATCATTCATCCCATTACGTCGCTTACCACGGACCTATGCCCAGCCTTCACCATCTGGAAGCTCCTCCCCCTCCAACACTTTTGTTTTTATGCAAGGCGAGGACCCTCTTTCGTCCCCATGGCACACGTCGAAGGGTGCAACCACAGCTAGTCGAGTAGTGACACTCTGTCTCTCCCCTTTCACGTGCTCTCTTCTCTTATGTACTAGTGATTGGTTGACCAAGATGTGACCAAGGTAGGCTTGGTGGGAAATTGCTATACTTGACAATGACTAGATTGGATATTAGCTTTGTTGTTAGCAGAGCCAGCACGCCAGCACATGCAGGCACTCCACTATTGTCATTGGTACGAGGTGTGTCTCATCTTAAGATATCTCAAGGGCAATCTTGGCTTAATACTCTCCTATCGAAATAATGGTGCCATGGACATTATGTCATACTTTGACGTGGATTATGTAAGGTCCATTAAGGATTGCAGATCTACCTTTGGATATGCAATTTTTCTTGGAGGGAATGTTCTCATGGCGGAGAGAGAAGCGGTCTGTTGTAGCTTGATCCAGTGCAAAGGAAGAATACAGAGCTATGACTCATGTTGCAAGTGAGATAATATGGGTTATTGGTTTCTTACAGGACCTCAGTGTTTACTACTCTAGTCTCATTATATTGTGATAACAAATCTATCACATTCATTGCTTCCAATCCTATTTTCCATGAATGGACAAAGCGTATTGAGGTAGATTGCCACTTCATCTGTAATACTATTCTAGAAGGGAGGATTAGTACTCCATATGTCTCCTCCGAGCTACAACTAGCTAACGTCCTCACGAAGGCCCTCAAGAGGAATTGTCATACTTTCTTATGTAGCAAGTTGCGGCTGATGGACATCTATACCCCAACTTGAGGGGGAGTATAGACATTTCATTAGTGTTAGATATGTTAGGGTCAAATTAGTTCGGATTGGATGCCCTACTGATTTTAGCCTTTCTTCTATTTGGTGAGTGAGTTATTGTGTTTTATGATGTTCCCTTGTATACCTAAGCCCCCTTTCTATATAAAGAGAGTTAAGGCTTTCTTTTGTACAACAACCAAGCCTTTTCCCACACTAAGTGGGGTTGGCTATATGGATTCTTTGCCTCCACATAGATCGATTTTCAGCCATTTCAGGACTTAAGTTAAAGTAATTGAGGTCATACTTAATAGTTTCCTTCCAGCAATTGTTTGGTCTTCCTCACCCCCTCTTAGCGGGTTTAGCCTCCAACTTCTTGCATCTCTTAATTGGAGCATCTAGTGGCCTTCTTTGTAAATGTCCAAACCACCTTAGTTGTGCCTCTCTCATTTTATCCTCTATCGGTGCCACCATAACCTTTTTTCTAATAATCTCATTTGAAATACGGTCCTTTCTTGTATGACCACACATCCATCTTAACATCCTCATTTCTGCCACAAATATCTTCTGTACATGCCTATAGTTTATAGCCCAGCATTCAGAATCGTACAACATGGTTGGTCTTACTGTAACTCGATAGTATTTTCCTTTGACTTTTAAAGGAACCCTCTTATCACAGAGAACATCAGATGCACCCCTCCATTTCAACCACCCTGCATTAATTCTGTGTAACATCTCCATCAATTCCACCATCATGTTGGAAAATGGATCCCAAGTACTTAAAAACATCTTTCATTAGAATGCACTCTTCTCCAATTTTTACATCAATCCCTTCATTGTTCCCTCTACTACTAAACTTGCATTTCATATACTCAGTCTTCATCTTACTTTTTCGTAATCCTTTATCTTCCAGGGCTTCTCTCCAAAGCTCAAGTTTTCTGTTCACTCCATCTCGTCTCATCAACCAACATAATGTTATTAGCAAAAAGCATACACCAAGGTACCTCAACTTGGATATGCGTCATCATCTCATCCATGACTAAGGAAAAAAGATAAGGGCTTAAATTCGAACTTTGATGCAGACCAATTGTGATATCAAAATAGTTCGTCAAATCATCCTTAGTCTTTACACAAGCTGCTGCTCCATAGTACATATCCTTTATGAGGTTGATATATATAACTGGCACTTGTCTCTTCTCTAAAATTCTCCACAAGATGTCTCTTGGGACAGAATCATAGGCCTCTCCAAATCAATAAAAATCATATGTAAATCATTTTTTTTAACTTTGTATGTCTCCATCATTTGTCTCAAAAGATGTATTGCTTCAATAGTAGACCTGTCTAACATAAAGTCAAACTGATTTTCAGTTACCATAGAAACTTGTCTCATCCTTCTTTCAATTATTCTTTCCCAAAGTTTCAATTAAGGCTTTATTTTGTAAACACAAAAAATAATCTAGATGATCTTTTCAACCATCAAAATTTGAATTGCATGGAGATATGATCTAGATCATAAGGACACTTCATCTCCTACATTTAGTGGCACTATCAGTGGTATGTCTTCATCATCCAGGTTCATATGTTGCATTTGTGTGAACATTTCATCTGAGAAATAAAAGATCGTTTCACGTAGTGTGCAGTGAATTAGAGATAATTCCCAGGTAGAATGTAGGAGAGATAGCATAGGACTTGTATCCCTAATGAGCATGTCGAGACAAAGAATGGGAGATTGGAAAAGACTTAATCTATAAGTTTAAGGAGGAGATTTTGGGTATTCTTTGATTCTATCTACATGTCAAATAGAGTAGATGATAGGAACTTCTTCTATCACCTAAAGGAAGTACCTTTGAGAAAAAATCACCCAAAAGGAGGAAATGCTATACTTTTCAACCAAAAAGTACGAGATGGAAGAGCCTCATATCCAAGTAGGAGATCCTATGCTCTACTTCACCTTTTCTCCTGCACCTGTTAGATTGGTAGGGATATGCATTCCAATAGCAAGAATTTTTAACATCATTTGGATAGATTACATTGAGTAAAGGCCACCAGAACATGACACTTAATAAAGGTACAAGAGTTGTGTGGGTGGACTAGGAACTTGGCATAGATGACCATTACTCGGGCCAGCTGCAAGACCCTCATACGTAAGTAAAGCTTCTTTTTTTTTGAAAAGGTAAATATGGGGACCATGGGATTTGATCACATGACCTCGTAGATGCCAATAGGGGACTTTACCACTGAGCCAACCCCTTGGTGGCTGTAAAGCTTCTTTTTAAAGAGCCCTCTTTCTTTCTTTTCTTCCATATATATATTTTTACGGTCTTCTTGCCTTTTAGTTATTCCTCATCTCATCCTTTTTTGGACCAAATTCTTCTGGTGCATTCTATGCTTTTCTTTTCAATCTGAAACAAGGCCTTTTAAGTCAATGTGGAGTCCTTGGAGACTATTGGACGCAAAAGATGACCACAAGCAAGATAAAGAAGACTATATTTGCAATTGTCAGCTGAAGGGAGATTCCCATGTGTAAGAACCTTTCTGTATGGAGATAAAAATAGAAAAAACATTCTTCTTTCTCGATGGTGGGTCCCCTCCCTTTTAATATCACATGGGGCTTATGGAGCCTCTCTTCATAAAGAAAGATGCAATACTAGCAGAAAAGCAAGAAGGCTAGGGTTGGTACCCTGCATAAGGGAGATGGTGGATGACTATTGTGAGCACTGCAATCTTGTCTAGCTGCCAAGAGGCTGCTTCATTGCTTACGCTTAGGTTACTGATGATTGTAGATTGTAGAATCAAAGAGAGTACTTTTCTGGAAACCGTGTTTGAATGGGATGGACACATCTAAGATGAAATCTTGACTGTGATATCTGACCACCCAGAAAAAGTCATTGTTATTATCTGCATTTATCACTTTCAAGGACACTAAAGTGGAAAAATGCAAATTTCCTCTTAAAATAAGATTATTCATTTGGTTCCTTAGAAGAAAGCGAATTGTAACTCGAATGTATAGATCTAGATGGACTCTTGATGAGAATACTAAATGTCCTCTTTGTTAGAATAAGGACAAAGATGTACAGCATTTATTCTTCGACTGCGTTTTTGCCAGAAATATTTGGTCGGGTTTTACTCTAAGTACAATGGATAAGACAGATTTTCAAAGATTTTGGACAAGTTTCAGAGATCATATTCTTCTTGACATAGCAGGTTGGTGTCAGGGTATCGCTATTATCTGGTCTATATGGCTTCAAAGGAATGGTATTATGTTTCATAATGAGAGGTGTTGGGTGGACAATGTGATTAGAGAGTCTGATTTTTGGCTACAGAACTTGTAAGTCTATTCCTTTTCCCCCTTTTTAATACAATTTATGGATGATTATCAGGTAATCTTCTACTTTTTTATTAAAAAAGATTAGCTGCATTTATCTGCTATGGCCTATTCTGTTGAGAAAGATGAAATTTATTGGTAACCAGGAAACCCTACATTTCTTTATTGAGGAGAAAAGTTTCAAAAAGGTCCACATATAACCTTTCCAAAATAACTAACTTATCCCAAACATATACCAGAAGGGTCGACCTTGCATGCAAACATATACCCAAAGAAAAGATGGTGGACATTATCCTCCCCTGAATCACATACGCAGCAGGCTAGATTCTGATCATGAGACCACTTCGAATGGTAAACCTTAGTGAGCAACTTTTCTCAGTGAGGAGGCCAAGCGAATATCATAATTTTCAGGGGCCACTTAGAATGCCAAATCAGCCTGCTGTCAGCGCGTAAAGAAGAATCAAGTTGTGGCTGTACTCCATGGGGTTTGTGATAAGCCTTTGCAACTGAGAAAGGGCCATCCACCCATAATAAATGATCTGGTCCTCCTGCTGCCTGAGAACCAGTGATGTGTAATGAAGCCAGGAAATCTTGCACCCTCAAATCTGAAAGTGGGGCAACAAAGCGTGGCACCTAAGTATCTCCAGGGCAGCAGTCCTCGATGGTGCATTTTTATTTGCTGCCAAGGCATAGAGATGGGGAAAAAGGTTAGCAAAAATCCCTTGCCCAGACCAATCATCCTTCCAACAAAGGAAGGAACACCATCTCCAAGTACAGGAATCATAAGAGGCTCCAATCTTGTAGTCAGTGCTGCAAGACCTTTCCAAAATGCAGAAAAACTCCTAGTATGATGCATCTACAGTCCCAATCCAGGAAGTTGCTGTAGCTAGAATGGAAAACCCCCTTCCATAGGGATACCTTGTCCCCTATCAATTGAATCACTCGTTTAGAGAGTGAAGCATCAAACATAACTTTCAAATCCAAAACCTCAACCACCCTCTTGAAGAGGCCACAAGTGTTGCCAAAGTTCTTCCAGAAAAGAGTATGCTGCAACACTATGGCAGGCATCCAGAAGATGGACATAAAAATATAAAGGTAGGGAGGACAAAACTTATTTGAGGAGAACCTACCTGCCTCTTGTGGATAATATCTTTGCAGCCCAACCTGTTAACTGTGACTCCAACCTTTCAAGCACGTGCGTCAATAGATAAGGATTTGCCTGAGGGGCAAACCAAGGTAAGATACAGGAGAGATCTAGGAGTCCTCTGCAGCAAATGACTAACTTCCAAAACGTAACCATCTAAGAGGCCAAAATGTATGAAAGTAGACTTCCCAAAATTAATGGATGGTTCCAATGGAGCCCCAAGGAACTTAAGTAGCCAACATGTTGTCTAGCGTCTAGATTGGAGCCTTGAATGAAGATCGTGTCATCGGCACATTGGAATAGAGGAACCAGAGTAACACCATCATCAGCCCCATGGAAGCGAGCAATTAGATCATGGGAGCATGCAAAGAAGGTTGAGGTAGAGAGGCTGTTAACAAATAGTAGAGGTGCAAGTCTGTCACCCTCGACACATGCCCCGCTGTGGTTGCACTCACCCAACATTGATTAGCACAGAGAAGGACATCATCATGATGCATTGCTTCATTGATGAAATCTAGTTGTTGGGGAAGCCTCGCCTTACCAAAGAAGACTGGAGGAAAGTCCAATCAAGGGATCATATGCTTTTGAAAGGTTAACCTTCCACATGAATTCCTTTATATTGTCCTTAGTCTAGGTGGTGGTGATCTCAGAGGCAATCACAAAATCATCCCAAATGGAAGCGGCTTAGAATGAAAACAATGCAGGCATTAATGGGTGGGCAGCCTTGATGAACCCCCTTTACTTGCACCCACATATATTTAGGGTTCCCATTCAACGATACTGAGGGAGTGGTAGTGATGCACTGTTTCATCTATTTTATCCACAAATTTGGGAAACCTCCCTTCGACATTGATGATCGAAGAAAATTTCAAGGGACACGGTGATATGCCTCAGTGAAATCCACTTCCACTTGAAACCATTCCTTTGCCATCTCTTCCAAGTTGAGGTGATCACTAAGGTTGTGACAAAACAATTTGTCAGGCTCCTCCTCAAGTGGTCCGGACGACGTGTGTCAATGAATCCGTCACTTCTTTAAGATGGATGGCAAATACCTTTGTGACAATCAAGTAGATTGCATTTGATAATGCTATAGGTCTCAAGTCATGGATAGTCTAAGTTGTCTCTCTAAGTAGCAAAAATAGGAAGAGTTTATTTAAGCACTCAAAACTCCTATTCTCCATCATATATATATATATATATATATATATATATATATATATATATATATATATATATATATATGGGAAAGGGAGTGTGCAGGCGATCTGCATGCAAGTTACGTGCAAGTGTGGCAATATCTCCTACTATGAGTAATGTTTTGGATTGAAAATTTGAGGATTGAGATTACTACATATGAACATCCTGTGCATCAAATTTGAAGCCAATTCGACACTTTTAGCACTTATATCTAGTGAGGATAAGTTTCGTAATACTTAGGTCATAAAAAATGAGCCCCATTTGATATAGGTGCTATGAGGGTAAGATTGATTTCAAGTTTGATGCATAACATGTTCACACACACACACACACACACACACACATATAAGTGAACTACTATATATGAGATGAATTGCACCGAATAATCACTTACTTTTAGGTTTTTTATGAAGTAGAATCTGTTTGTTAGACCAGAAGTATGTGCTCGTGCATGTTGCTCATTTGCATCTTGTAAGTGTAAATTATTCTTGTTTTTTTGTTTAGGATGCCTTGGAGTTCTTTCTGCACTTTCTCGACCAAGTTGAACGAGCAAATTCTGGGAAGCCTGAAGCGGATCCTTCTAGGTGTTTTAAATTCTGCATTGAAGATCGACTGCAGTGCCCATCTGGGAAAGTGGCTTACAATATACGAACTGATTATATTCTCTCCTTAAATATTCCACTCAATGAAGCTACCAATAAAGGTTTGTATCTAAGATGTGATTTTGTGTGTGTTTTGAATCCATTCTCATAAGAAATGAGCAAAATTGTAATGCAGAACAGCTTGAAGCATTTCAGAGGCTCAAAGCAGAGAAGTGTTTGGAAGGCAAGAAAGTGTAAGCAGCAGTTACTGAATATTTGGAACTATGGCTCACTTGTTTCCTTGCCCAGACAACCTCATAAAGCAGTTCATGATTCTCTGTGCTTGTCCTAACAGAAATTAACATTGCAGGTCTTCTGAAGAAATTGTCCGGCCAAGGGTGCCCCTCGAAAGATGCCTGGAAAACTTTTCTGCTCCAGAAGAAGTGCAAGATTTTTATAGCACTGAATTAGATGCTAAGACAACTGCAATCAAGTGAGTAGTTTTGCGTAATGATCAAGAAGTTGCTTCTTGATTATTTTGTTGGCATTTTGCTTCATTCATTTCCTTCCAGTTTGGTACTAGTTGTATGTGTAATAATCATTGACATATTTGATAAAGGCCATCGTGACAGGGGGATGTAGTTAGATTTGTTGTTCCTTGTGGTATATGCATTAATGTACAATTTATTGCCAGGACTACAGGCTTGTCTACTTTTCCCGACTACCTAGTCTTACACATGAGAAGGTTTGTAATGGAGGATGGTTGGGTGCCAAAGAAGCTTGGTAATAACCGATACTTGCTTATCTTTATTTGAAATTATGCACTTGCACCTTTCATTATTTTACATAGAAATGCTGTTGTCTCTTATTCTCTCTCTTTTGTTTTCAACAGATGTTTTCATAGATGTGCCAGATATCATTGATGTCTCTCACATGCGTAGCAAGGGTTTGCAACCAGGAGAAGAATGTCTCCCAGAAAAAGGTGGGAGAATGGATTTTTGGATTTTTCATGCCCATACAGCATAGTTTATTTGTTCCCGAATCAATTGCACATTGACTTTTTTGTGCAGTCCACTATGAGATTGTTTTTAATCTATTCTCTATCTGAGGGTAGGAGTGACAGAATCCACCAGGCTGAAAGAGCTCTTTTCCCTTTCTCCTTGTTGCAGATGACCAGTAACTTTCTTAACCTAACTATCACCGTTGGCAACGTGGCTGCCAGTGCTGTCGCCATTGTTATTGTCATAAATTAATCTGTTGAAGACCTCTGTTCTTTAGTGCCCATTAAATTCTTATGGCTCCTAAATATGCATGGGCAGGGCGATATGTAGTTAATGCTCCATAAATCCAAGAACTCATTGAAGTTGTTTTGTCTCCCAGCATGGGGAAGGCTTTGTGCATCCTTCTGCACATTTGTACACCATGGACTTCCAGAAATTTGATAGTTGAACAATTATAAATTTATGTTAATTAGCAAAATGTGTCCGAAGAATCATTTTGTGGTTTTGTGTGAAACGTATATTGAACTAAATCTTCCAAAAATCCAAGAATTGATGAAAGTTATTTAGACTCCCAAGTTAGGTAGACTTTGTTGACATGTTCTTTTGTATGGATGCCATAGGCTTCCCAAGAGTTTTTGTTTAAAAAAAGGGATTTTTACATATATATATATATCCCTGTAAACTTTTGATAAGACATATATACTCCTATGTTTTTGATATTTATGTATATATCCCTATAAATTTGCTCCGTTAAGGTCGTATGTCCCTGCTCTGTTAAACTGAATGGAAAACGTCAAAAAAAAAAAGAAATAGGAAAATTTATATTTTCATCCCCTATTTTCCCCTAAACCCTCACACCTCCTTCTCCTCCTCCTTCCCCCCTTCTCCTCCCCTATTTTCCCCTCCTTCTTCGACCTTGGCGAACTCGCTCCTAGACCTACATCCGCTGGCAGCAGCCCCACCGTGTAGAACACCACTGCGTTCGCATGGCCACCTCCCCTACGATCCCAAGGCCCATCGCGTATGTGGGGTACAACAGCATCACATACAGCGGCATTGAGATGGTGAGCTTGCCGTAGGTGGCCATGCGGAGGTTGTAGTAGGGGAGGTGGCGGTGGAGGCGTTGGAGGAGGGGGAGGAGGAGGAGGAGGTGTGAGGGTTTAGGGGAGGGATGAAAATATAAATTTTCTTATTTTTTTATATTTTTTTGACGTTTTCCGTTCGGTTTAACCAAGTAGACGCATACGGCTTTAACGGAGCAAATTTATAGGGGTATATATGTAAATATCAAGAACATAAGGATATATATATGTCTTATTCAAAATTTTCAAGGGATATATATATATATATATATATATATATATATATATATCCCTTAAAAATTTATTTTTTCTTTCTGTTTTAAGAAAAACTTCTGAATTAAATCAATAACCTGCAACAACCATGACCATACGTTGGGAGGTATCCCTTTGTCTTTATAGTTTGTTGAGTTTTACTGTATCGTCAAAGATAATATTTTTTAATCAAATCTATCCTTCTCAGTGTGATGGCACCTTGCACATGTCTACATTTTCCAAGGTCTGTTCAAGAATTAGCTAGTCAAAACAAGTATAACTATCTGTCAGAAGACATAGCTGTGCATCCAAAACAATATGTTGAATGTTACAGTCGTGTTTTGAAGTATGACAATTAGTTTTTAAGAGCAATCTTCCATAAAACATTTACATATGCCAACAACTCGTCACTGTGAATTATTGCCATCCATTTCACTATATGAGTCAAGAGAAATATCATAGTCCTTTGGATGCTCGCCGATGGTTAGTCCTGATCAATGGTGGGACTTGAATATGCATAGGGTGGCAAGAAACGAACTTAGATTGGGTTGGTTTGAATGGAACAGATGTAAGGGGGACTATGGGAATGGAAATGGAGGAATAATCAATTTTAGTGGACGAGTAATGAGTGGGCGGAGATTTTTCTGGGAATGGTGGTGATTAGAGGTAGGGATACCAGGCAAGGTGGTTTCATAGATTCCTAGTTGAACAGGAAAGAAGGGGAACACTTAAAAGGAATCTTGGGCATATAGGGGAATACATTTTGTTTCAAGTCTACAAGTCCAAGGCTAATAGGTGGATTGCAGAATAAGGTAATGTGATGTTTAACGTAATTTTCCACTTCTAAAGTTGATATCTGTGTAATTCCCTTGGTTGTACCTCTTCTTCTGATGCAGCTACCAGTCAACATGTGGGAAGCCACCTATCTCCTGATGAGGATATTGTTTCCAAGCTTGCTGGCATGGGTTTCAATTACGTCCTTTGCCAAAAGGCTGCTATCAATACCTCAAATGCTGGAATAGAAGAGGCAATGAATTGGTTGTTGGCACACATGGATGATCCAGGTTTTTTTCCTTCTTAGTTTGCAATTTACCTGAGTAAGCAGATCCATAGTTCATGATGAATTATTTAGTTCATATTATTTTGAGTTGCTTCAGATATAGACAACCCCATATCAAGTGAAACACAAAGCTCCTGGCCTGTGCCCGTTGATCAATCTAGTGTTGATATGTTGGTTTCTTTTGGCTTCCAAGAGGGGGTTGCTCGGAAAGCCTTGCATGCCTCTGTAAGACTTACTCTTTTACTAGAAAAAACAAGGGAAAATAACTATCATAGCATCTGTGACAGTTAAAGTGAGTTCTGCTAGTATGCTTAATGCTTATTTGCTTGTTGTCAGGGAGGAGACATTGAAAAGGCTACCGATTGGATTTTCAATCACCCCAATGCTTCCAGCTCTGTTGATATGGAGGCCTCATCAGGCAATGAACCTAGAAATGCAGATTCAGGCTTACCTGATGGCAGTGGCAGTAAGTTCTCAAAATTGAACCCTATGTGCTAGATGTAGATTGCAATTTCCCTTGATATGCTATTGACATATCTAGTTGTTACGTTGAGTTTGTTTTTATCTCTTTCTTATTTTATTTATTTAGGACTTATGATGTTATTTTTCTCACACCTCCCCTCTATATAAAGAGGTGTGGGGTTCTTTGGAATAATATAGTGAATCATTATTTCCTACTTGGTATCAAGGCGTGGTCCTAGGCTAGGTTCTAGTATCCCACCAAATACCTAACCTCAAAACCTCACCTAAACCCTAGATTTCCTTATTTCTCATCACTGTTGGCCAATGCTCACTGGCAAGGGCTCTTCACCGGCAAGAAGAGGTAGTCAGAGGGCTGCAGTGTCGTCGGTAGGCCGCTGGGCTTCTCCATCGGCGAGAAGGGGCAGCTGGCATGGCCACCTTGGCTTGGGCGATAGTAGTAGAGGGTCTCTATGTAGCAGCCACCGCATAGGGCCACCGGAGGACCCAGCATCGTCGCTGGGCCATTCTTAATCACTGTAGCAAAGAAGGGGAGGGTTGCCTACCCTTATGGGGTACGATGGGCATCCCCTAGGCTCTAGTGTACTCCACTTCTCCGCGTAGGTGGCTCTCTTAGTACCTTAGACGTGATTTTCAGACTGAAGAAGCCCTGGATCATCATGTCTACGGTCTGATCAACTTAGTTTTGATGCTATACATGGTCTGAAAATTTTCAGATCGTAGATCTTGATCTGTAGTTAGTTATAGTTCTTAGTGTTCTCCTTGATCCCAGCTAGGCACAATGCCACTCTTAGGAGTAGAGGTGGCATTGGATACCACTATTGCGATAAGGATGGTAGAGTATGCAAGTTCGATGCTGTAGAAGCATGACATGAGTCATCATGGTGTAGGATGGTTGGTTAACTTTGGTGCTTCATAGCATCTTTGTGGGGATCAGAATTATTTCCGATCATTCAGTTCTACTGCACCAGAGAGAATGGTGTAGGTAGTTGATGGGAGGTGTCTGTAACCCCCATGTTGCGGCTACTAAGAGCACTGCATGTTTCGGAGTTTTCCATGAGCTTGTTCATAAGCAGGATCACGAAAGACCTTCATTGTAGGGTTATTTTCGATGAGGTTAGATGTATTGTCCTGGATAAGTTCACTAGGAAGACCATCACCAGAGGTACAGAGGAGAATGATCTTTATCACCTTGGGTAGGAATCGTTTGTAGGAGTTAGCAGGTATGATGGTGGGAATACTTTATAGTGGCACAATTATCTAGGTCACCTGTCTGTGGATCGCCTCAGGAGGGTGATTCCACATATTTCTCCTGCCACTACTATTATGTGTGATGCTTGCCAGTTAGGGAAGCATCATCGATCTTTTCCTGCCAGTACTTTTCTTGGATCAACGGCTACTTTTGAGTTGATTCACAAGGATGTTTGGGGACCAAGTAGAGTTCCAGACAGGATGTGACATCGTTACTATCTTGTGGTGGTTGATTTTACTAGAGTGACCTGGGTATTTCTTTTGAAGAACAAGGTAGATGTTGGAGGTGTTATAGAGATTCCTTTTGGATATCAGGACTTAATATTCCACCATTGTGAAGATTATATCAGACAGATAATGCCTTCAAGTTCTGCACTTCTAGATTTACAGAGTTCTATAGGACTCGTGGGATTATACATCAAACCACTTGTCCACATACCTCGCAGCAGAATGGGGTTGTAGAGCGAAGCATAGACAACAGTTAAAGGTTCCTCGTACTCTTCTCATCCACCACAGTGTTCCACAGAGATACTGGAGGGATGTTTTGACGACGTGCTATCTCATCAACAGGATGCCAAGTTCAGTTCTTCACGAGTAGATACCGATCCTGTTGAATTTACGAGTTGCTACGCTAACGTATTTAGTTTTGAAAACCTGTTGTAGTTTGAAAGCGAAGAACTCATGTTCAACAAATAAAATTTATACCGTAATAGAAATCCCGTGTCAAACTCAGGGAGGCGGATGTTTGATTTAAAAATACGCATTTGTTTTATTTATCACGAAGCAGAATAATTGATTAGAAACTATCTATCTATTTACAATAAATAGAATAGAGAGAGAATATTACAAACAGAAATTAAAAAGAGATGTAGAATGAACATGAAATTTATTATTAAAGAGATTGTTACACTACTCATTATGACTAGAAAGCGGGAAATGATTATACTAGAAAGCAGTAAATTTACTCTAGAAAGCAGTAAAAGAATGGAGAGAGAAATATCCTCCTCGACGGTCGCTCGGAGGACGAGCCGGACGGAACGACGCCTGGAAGACGGTGAACAGAGCGGGACTAAGGATGATGAAGCGGGAAGAACGGGAATGGGGCAGCACGTCATCGTCGCAGGATCCACTTTCGAAAGGGGGACGAAAATTGGATTTTATCTCTTAAGAAGCATCCTGGGTGTGGGACAAGCTTCTCTTGAGATTTGGAGAGGGAGAGAAGGGATGAAGATTTCGTATGGAGGTCTCTTTTTATAGTTGCAAGGAATGATGGCAATTTGATCTTTTTAATCTCAAAACATTAAATTAGGGGTCTTCAGTGACAGATAAAATCGTTTCTAAAGCCCCATCGTGGGCGTAGTGGGGCGGTTGCTTGCCTCCTGCACATGAAATGCGTGCTCCACGTTCTGCAGATCTTAGCCGTCTGATCGTGAGATCGGATGGCTTAACTCGCCCCTCGTCGTGCCTTCTCATCGCGCGCTTGCCGCGTCTGATCTCGTGTTACGCGCAGGCGTCTGATGCGGTGTGAGTGCTATCGTGCGTGCGTGACCGCTCGATCGCGATTGAGTGGTCAATTGAGCCTCCTCGCCGTGCCTCAGAAACCACTCGCCAAGGCTCGAACGCACGCTGCATGTTCTCGTGAGCGCTCTCACCCGCTGCGCTATAGCAGCGTTTGTGTCGCGGAGATGTTTTACATGCGCACATCCACAGCCGTTGGATGCGCATCCAACGGCGGAGAAGCGACGAAGAAGAGAGGGTGCGGCGGGTGTAGCGGCCGGTTGGGCGGATGAGATGGTGCCATGTGGTGCCATCTTAGCTGTCCATCTTATGGATAATGTAGATGGTGCCACGGTTGTCGGATTGAGTCGATTTTCGTGTCGTTAGGCTGCGATCATTGATCCGAGTTCATCTGTGCGGTCGGATTTGTCGTCTGAAGTGTGGATTCACACCATCTTGGCCCTTGATCTTTTAGGGTTCCCCGATCTCTATCTGATGCTACAGATGTCTGATTAGGGAAATCTTGGAGTCGTTGAACTCCAATCGTCGCCCTGATCACATCTGTACGGTTGGATCTTTGATTCGAAGCCCCAATAAAAAGTTTACCATGTCCCTGAACATAAAAAGAGAATTAACCTCCATTTTATTCAAACTAATCTAAATGCAAGATGATGCATGTTATGCAATATTTATAGTATGCAATACAATTCTATGCTTAAGAACATGCATAAATAAGCATCTTATGTAGTGTAAACATGTTTACATCATACCCCTATGTCTATCTTTTACTAGTACCTAGCAAAAACTATATGCTATTTATAAAAGAATTAGGTTGGATTATTTGATCATGAGTTATTTTCAATTATTAAGAAAATATTTACTTAGGATCTGAACTTTCAAAGACACAACAGTGTCTGAGTATCTGCCAAAATGCAGACCACCTCAAGCCTTCGCCTTATTCAAAGAAAAATTTATTTTTCTCTTTTTCTTCTTTTCTAATTTCTTTGGATTTTCGAGTTTTAGGGTTTAGGAGTGGCTTTCTACAGTCATTCAACTCACCCAAGATTTGATGAGAACCTTAAATTCTAAGCATCTTATTGTGAATGTGATAGACTCGTTGACCGACAGTAGAAAAACGTACTTTGGATTTCTACGCCTCTAAGTGACCTTAAAAAGAGAATTTTGCTTAAAGGTGTATCTTTACAACTTGTAACTTTCTCCCTACTTTTATTTTTACGGGATCAACACAAGGGTGAATCCAGTGTATATCTCCCCGATTTATTCTACTTTTCCGCTACTTAAGTGTTTTGGGATTTTTCAGTGTATTTATTGAGTTGGGTTCTGGACAATCAGTCGATGAGCTGTTACCACTGACAACTTGCCAGCCATACTCGTGCGGTGAAGTGTACTTTTTTCTTTTGTTTTCTCCTTTTCTTTTTCTTTTTTCTTTTTTTGACTTTTTTTTAGTAGGTGGCTTCCCTGGTTTAAGATTTACCTAAAGGCAGCAAAATGAGAATGGTTCAGTGACTGGGCTCTGGACAACCTACCTATAGGCTGTTATCCACGATAGCTTGTCAGCCATATTACCTTAGAAGGTTCATTAGCTACCCAATTTCCGTTAGAACCGTTGATTAACGAGTCAGTGACAAGATAGTGTGTAGATGCTTTAGGCTTAAAGTTCCCTCAAATCAGAGGGCGGGTTGATAATTCGTGTACTTATCACCCAAACTTATTTACTCCAATTATGATTGAATTAAGATGGCGAGGACTCGAAAAACAAATTCACATTTTAGTGGATACATGTGCTGATTAAGTCCAAAGACCTGAAGGGTCTTTGTGTTCAGATCATAATGTAGTATTTCCTAAGATTGAAAATTTTCTTAGACCCGAGTTTTCTTTCCTAATTCCACATTTTTTTTAATATAAATAAAATAAAATAAAACAAATCTATGGAGTGACGAATAAATGCAGAGATGAATATCCATCCCCCCATGCCTATCTAATGTAATGTTCTCATTATATCAAAAAGACATAAAACAGAGTGGAATATAGTAGAAAGCACTTGAATTGCGTGAATTTTGGGTCTGCTCTGAGATAAAACTAAAAAAAACTGTATACGTGCTGAATTTAATACCTTCAGCTGGGCACACTATACAAAGAAGAGAAATAAAGAATTCACAGGTGCAGGTAAGAATCAGAATAAAAAGATGAAATCTCAGACCTGCCAGTAGATGTCCAAGATGTGGACCAGATTGTGGTGCAGACCCATATCCCATAAGCGAGAATATCTAAGGTTCTGGATAAAAATTACCCAAAACATAAAATCAATATGCAAGCGGGGCCAGGCCTGCGATTTATGAGGATGCAACCCAAGACCAAAAAGTTGGGTTACAGAGAATTCAAGCTCCAAAGGATAATCAATGAATGTGTGTTTGGGTTGGACATTTTCAGAACAGATGTCGTAAGGGTTATGGTTTTATGATTTCAAATGAATTGAAACCCTTAGACTTAATCTTCTATTTCCTCCAAAGTTTGCTTCCCAAATCAGAACTTCCCAGCTTCTGTTCTCATTCAAAATGTTAAGTTTCGGGACCTCTTGCATATTAATCTCCCCGTCTGAAATTTCCAAGTCTAAAAGATGTGGCTGAATCAGAATTGCCTTGGGTCTAGTTATCTCGAAAACAGAATCATCGATAAGCTCAATGTGGTGTAATTGACAATCAGGGCATTGGATTGAATCCTTCAGAAAATGTGATTCTAGATCCGTAATGTGAGCCCTAATAAGATCAGTTTCCTCAGTTGTTGGGTTATCAAATGATCTATTAGATTCCTCAGGTCCAATCGTTTTATAAAAATCGTGTTTTGTAAACTCGTGTGAGACTTCGCAACTTGAATCTTCACCATCAGAATCAAAGAAATCAAGATCCGTATTAATGTATGTCCCAAAATCATCTTTCTGATCCATGGAGACATACGTTTCCTCGTACCCTGGTTCAAGGATCTTAGGTGAAGAAATCAAATCATCCTTAATTGGTTGCTCTAATTCAATCTGGTCAGCCTCGTAGCACGTGTCCCCCCAACAAGTGCTTGAGCGGGATCTGACCTTGGCTCTCCTGAAGGGGTTCATTCTGGGAATCATCCCACGATTGAACCAAAGCAACCACAAATCTCATTCTCAATTTCGCTAACTTCCTAAGTAGAAACTCACTCGAGTTCTTATCCTTAACATTCTGGAGCCAATCCAACAAATACTTATTCAAATCATCAATCATTTCAATCAAGGGCTCCAATCTTTCAATGGAAGGTATTGGTTGAACTTCTAAAGATTGTATGATATTCCTCAAGTTAGCTAGAACCTTATCTTGAACTTGGTTACCCTAAACCAAATGAGTTGGTTCAGGGTTGGGCGGGTTTGGGGTTAGTGCAGAGGAGGTAACGAATTGAGAGTCGTTATACCTTTCATGATAATAGGTCATTTTGGATTGTTCAAAAGGTGGTGATGACCTAAAGGCAATGTAAGTAGAGGATGGGTAAGAATCAGTGTATCCTTTTTGATTATAGATCGTATTAGGTTGTCTATGAAAGGGTGATATATAATCAATGTGGCTCTGAGAAGGATAGAAATCACAATCATAGTGTTCAAGGTTAGACCCTAAACACGGAGGTCCTTAACTGTATCCCTAATTCGAGTTATCCCAACTAACTGATGGTTGATTACAGTACGAGTCGGGATAATCGTCATGTTGAGGATAACTCATAACAGGAGGGAAAGAGCGGGAATGCGTATAAAATATGGAAGGATTCATAAGAGATGGGAGAAGGAAAGGCACCTTGCAATACAAGCAATCAAACATGTCTTTAAGTGGGCTAGCCTAAAGATCTACAGACTCCTAAAACCTATCTTGAGATAAAGAAACGATTTGACCTATTTTTGTCTGTTCAATCCAACCAGTTAGGAGGGACTGGGGAGGTTCTTCCTTCTACTTGCGCCTCCGGTTCCTAGTGTACCCCCCAACCGCGATCGTTTGATTTTGCTCCCCTAGCTAGACATTAGATTTAACAGTAGAAACAGACTAATCGAAAATAATCTCATTCTAGGCTCTGAAGAGCGAGTCGAATCCTTGAGGCCAACGTCTACTCTGTTTTATTTAGGGTTAGGTTTGAATGTGCTTTGGAATGTGATGGGTTCTTTATCTGGGTTGTACCCTTAATGATTGATTGATGTGTGTATGCGTGCACAACCAGTGATTTTCAAGCAAGATTACTTTTGATGCGGTAAATTTTAGGATTCAAATCTTGCTTAGTAACTTTTAGGATTCAACTTTAGGTGTTTTCAAACAAGTTTTGTTGGCACACTAGGTTTTCAAAGCACAGGTGAAGATGTTTTCCTTTAAAACTTAAAAGAATGTGGAGTGCCTAGTAAATTCCTAAGAGTTGAACTTAATCGGCAGCTACTTGATGAGTTGATTTTAATTGAAGTGGTGCGGCCCAATCAACTCAAACAATTGGCCTTTTGCACCACTTAATTAGGCACATAAGTGATTACCTAATTTGATTTCTACTCAATTATGTGTTTGGATGTGTGTACTGGCTTCAAAGGTTGGTTTACCGGTTGAGTTTGAAAATCAGATGAGGTTGTGTATCTCTATGATATTTTTTTTATTTTTCTTTTAAATGTGAAGGTTGAGGTGGGTGTGGGTGTCAAACAAACAAACAAACAAAACTAACCGTAGAGTTTATAAGAACATCTAGGTTGATTGATGTTTGTGTTATTATGTTGTGAAATGTAAACTAATGGGTGGGAGGTTGGGAATAACTTACAGAACCTTCAACAACACTTTGCTCCGTTCTATTGCTTTTGCTCGTCTCAAAAAAGTACCTGCAATCACAATAAGAAAGGGGGGAAGTGAGGTAAATGATTCGTAAGTTGGAAAACACGAAAAAATCAAATAGCATCGCTTCCCCAGCAACGACGCTAAAATGTTGAATCTACGAGTTGCTACGCTAACGTATTTGATTTTGAAAACTTGTAGTTTGAAAGCGAAGAACTCATGTTCAACAAATAAAATTTATATCGGAATAGAAATCACGGGTCGAACTCAGGGAGGCGGGCATTTGATTTAAAAATACACGTTTATTTTATTTGTCACGAAGCAGAATAATTGATTAGAAACTATCTATCTATTTACAATAAATAGAATAGAGAATTTTAAAATAGAAACCAAAAAGAGATGTAGAATGAAAATGGAATCCATTATCAAAGAGATTGTTACACTACTCGTTATGACTAGAAAGTAGGAAATGATTACACTAGAAAGTAGTAAAAGAATGGAGAAAGAAATATCCTCCTCGATGGTCGCTCGCTTAGAGGATGTGCTGGATGAGATGACGCCTGGAAGACGGGGAACGGAGCGGGACGAAGGAGGACGAAGTGGGAAGAACGGGAACGGGGTAGCACGTCGTCGTCGTCACGGGATCCACTTCCAAAATGGGACGAAAATTAGACTTTATCTCTTGAGAAGCATCCCGGGTGTGGGACAAGCTTCTCTTGAGCTTTGGAGAGGGAGAGGAATGAAGATTTCGTATGAAAGAGGTCTCCTTTTATAGCTGCAAGGAATGAGGGTAATTTGGTCTTTTTAATCTCAAAACATTAAATCAGGGGTCTTTAGTGACGGATAAAACCGTCGCTAAAGCCCCATCGTGGGCGTAGTGGGGTGGCCGCTTGCCTCCCGCGCATGAAACGTGCGCTCCACATTCTGCAGATCTTAGACGTGCCCCTCGTCGCACGTTCTCATTGCGCGCTCGCCGCGTCTGATCCTGCGTTACGCGTTGGCGTCTGATGCGATGTGAGCGCTATCGTGCGCACGCGACTGCTCGATCGCGATCGAGTGGTCAATTGAACCTCGTTGCCGCACCTCAGCAACCACTCGCCAAGGCTTGAACGCCTCAGCAACCCGCTGCGCTACAGCAGCGTGTGTCGCGGAGATGTTTTACGCACGCGCATCCACAGCCGTTGGATGCGCATCCAACGGCTGACATCCAACGAAGAGAGGGTGCGGCGGGTGTAGCGACCGGTTGGGCGGTTGAGATGGCGCCTCGTGGCACCATCTTGGCCGTCAATCTTCTGGATGTAGATGGTGGCACGGTTGTTGGATTGAGTCGATTTTCGCGTCGTTAGGTTGCGATCGTCGATCCGAATCCATCCGTGCGGTCGGATTTGTTGGAAGTGCAGATTCACACCATCTTGGCCCTTGATCTTCTAGGGTTCCCTGGATTCTATCTGATGCTATAGATGTCTGATTAGGGTGATCTTGGAGTCGTTGAATTTCAATCGTCGCCCTGATCACATCTGTACGATTGGATCTTCGATCCGAGGTCCCGATAAAAAGTTTGCCCAGTCCTTGAACATAAAAAGAAATAATTAACTTCCATTTTATTCAAACTAATCTAAATGTAAGATGATGCATGTTATGCAATATTTATAGTATGCAATGCAATTCTATGCTTAAGAACATGCATAAATAGACATCTTATGTAGTGTAAACACGTTTACATCAGATTCTCTTGTTACACCCAAATGGTAAGCCTTTCCATGTATCTCCTTGGACTTTTGGGTATGTTGCCTATGTCCATGTGCTGTCACCAGGCCGTGACAAGCTTGCTCGTGCTGTCAAGTGCGTCTTTTTAGGATACTCCAGAAGTCAGAAGAGGTACAGGTGTTACGATCCCATCCACAAGTATTATGTTAGTACTGATGTGACTTTTCATGAAATTATACCATCTTTTTCAATTGTTGGACAAATGAGTGCTCATGATGATGTGGCACCCATGCCCATTCCTCTGGTTCCACTAGAGGAGATTCCTATCTCCACGCCTTAGTCGACTTCTTCAGGCTCCACGACCACCTTGGATGACTTCCAGAGATTGCATGGTCAACTATGCACGTATAGTTGACCTTATGTGACACTACAGAGGTCACCTTCCTCACTAGTGGCTAATGCCCATGGGCAGTTGAGACGGTACTTGACGACGGTGATAGTCTAGTTCATCCTGATCCCCCTGATAGTGCAGATCACAGTAGTAGTGAGGTTCCTTCTGTAGGTGTTTAGTTAGAGGTGCCAGATGATTTTGATCTTTGATGTTGGTAGTTTGGCTATTGATGGACTTGGTTATTAGTTTTGCAACATTTGCCAAGCATTTAAAGTCTCACACATCCTATCTACCTATCAACTGGTCATGCTTAATCCAAAGTGGCGTCAAGTCTTAGAGGACGAGATGGTAGCATCCAGAGTAAACATACTTGGGAGCTTACTGCATTTCATATATGTGCATGACTGGTTGACTCCAGATGGGTTTTTACCTTGAAATACAACCCTGATCGGTCTATTTCAAGGTATAAGGCCAGGTTAGTGGCAAAGGGGTTCATCCAAACCTATTAGGTGGACTTCTTAAACACTTTCTCTCGTTGCTCATCTTACCACTATTTGCGTTGCAGATCATGAAGATTGGTGGCTACACTAGCTTGACGTGAAGAATGCTTTTCTCTACAGCGATCTTCAGGAGAAGGTTTACATGCAGCATCCCTCGAGGTTTAAGGTTTAGGGGGAGTGTACAGATTCAGGAAAGCCATCTATGGTCTGAAGTAGAGCCCGAGAGCTTGGTTTTAGAAGCTCTCAGATGTATTGTAGATGGGGATGTGGTCTTTTTTAGATCACTCTCTGTTTGTCAAGAAAATTGAGAATGGTGTGGTAGCACTACTAGTTTATGTAGATGACATGATTATCACCGGCAATGATTTGGTTGGGATAAGTCAGGTCAAGGAGTCTCTTGCACGACAGTTTGTTATGAAGGATCTGGATCATCTTAGATACTTTCTGGAGATCGAGGTTGATAGGAGCAGAGATGGGATTGTTCTCTCTCAACGTAAGTATGCGTTGGATGTTCTTTATGGGATAGGTATGTTGGGTTCCAAACTAGCCAATATTCATATGGACCTCAAGGCACATCTTCATGATGAGGAGGCAGAGGTAGCTGATAGCAGATCATATAGACGGTTGGCAAGCTACTCTATCTGATCATTACACGAGCTAATATTGCACTTGTAGGCAAGCTCAATCAGTTCATAGATGGGACAACCAAGAAGAATTGGCAGGTTGCTATGCAGGTGCTTAGGTACTTAAGAAAGCACCTAGATGCGGTATTCTCTTTTAAGCTGGTGCTCCTATGACAGTTGTGGGATATTTTGATGCAGATTATGCTGATGTGTTGCAGATAGGAAGTCCACTACTGACCTTTGTACTTTTGTTGTAGGTAACCTGGTTACCTGGAGGAGTAAAAAGCAGACAATGGTCTCACGTTCTAGTGCTGAGTCAGAGTACAGGGTCATGGTCCAAATTGTTATTGAGATGATATGGATTAGGTTCTTGTTACTGGATATGCATGTTCAGGTTAAGGAGCTCATAGAGATGAGATGTGGCAATAATGCTGTGCTACATATATTGCTAACAAACCCATATTCCATAAGCACACCAAACATGTGAAAGTCAACTGCCATTATATTAGAGATTTGATCTAGCGTAGAATGTTACGCACAACATCTATGGCTTTAGAGGATCAGATGCTAGACGTCTTCACGAAGCCCTTGTCACGTGGAGCATTTGATACTTGTTCCAAACTGAACATTATTGACATCTATACTCGAGCTTGAGGGGAAGTGTTAGACATATCTAGTTATGTTAAGTTTATTTTTATTTTTCTTATTTTTTCTCTTTAGGATTTATGATGTTATTTTCCGTGTACCTCTTTCTATAATATAATGAATCATTATTTCCTACTTATGCATACCAATTCAGATGCCAATTGTTAGACAAAAGATGTTCCTTGTCCAAGATGATCCATTCCTTAGCTGTATTTTATTGTCTTTTAATGCAACATTCTGAAGAAACATCGTCTTACTTGTAGCATTGGTTAAAAAGAAAAAGAAACGTTAAATATCGCAGCAGTTTTCTTTTTTCTTTGTTTTTTTTTTTGAGATAAAACACAAGGTCTCAATTTCATTTATTTCGTATTGGAGGGCACGGATAACTCGGTATGTATGTGTAATCTTCAATGAAAATGGTATGGTCCCCCTAGTTTCAAGAAAAGCATCATGATGGTCTGGCATGAAATTAGAAAAACTCTATATACTTGCTAACGAATCATTTAGTATGGCAACTGCATGCAGAGTTTGTCCATCGGAAGCTTTGGTTTTTCATTATTTGTCAGCAATAGGTTGCCTAGATAGACCTGCAAAAGGAATGTTAAAGTAATATAACAGAAACATTGATCCTCTAAAGGCACTACAGTATTTCATGCTTCAAAGTACTCTAAAAGGAAGTTTTGGTTCTCAAGAATGTTTTACTGTTGTCTAAAAATAATATTAGTTTTCTTGTCAAAAAAAAAAAAAAAATAGTGGTTCTAGCTTTCTATAGATTTGAAAGAATAGTAGCTAATAAGGTGAGAAATCACCCTTTTTTTGATTAGCAGAGAAATCAGTCTTTTGCTGCACTGCCGTGGAAGCTATTTTTCTCACATTATTCAAAAATCTTGGGAAGATTAAGCTTTTTCTTTTTTTGGAAGAGGAAAGATGAATTTCTTGTTTAAATATTGTAGATAAGCCAATGCTTGGAAAGTATAGAGGCAATTTGAAAGAGATGGATTGTGGTTCTAGTCTTTTTTGCAAAGAGGGAAATAAATATTTGCAAGGTTCCAATCCCTTTTTTGGTAGATTTTCTGAGGTGGCCAGAGGAAGTAGAAAACCCTCGATTGTAATTGAATCATGTTTGAAGTTTCTTTTTGGTAGTGTGAAGATAGTTATCTTTTTGGAAGACTAACAAGAACTATTTCTATATTTGAGCTAGTTATGGACAAGCCTATCATGCCTAGTTTCCATGGTTGAAATCTACAAACCAATTTGAAAGGCAGAGGCTTCTTTTTCTTTGTTTAAAAAAGTGAAATACTTTCCAAAGAAGCCCCAGCTGAAATTATGACTTTTAGCTAAAATTTGACAATCCTGAAAAGGATAAGATTGCAAAAAAAAGATTCTCGCTGTACAATTTAGTCTGGAATGTAGTAGAAAAAATTGTTATGAACAAGCACATGTACATATCTTTAGATGTGCATACTTATTTATCGAGAGGAAAACAAGCTGTAGAATATTCAAGGTCGG
This sequence comes from Thalassia testudinum, assembly GCA_037157565.1. Lineage (NCBI taxonomy): Eukaryota > Viridiplantae > Streptophyta > Magnoliopsida > Alismatales > Hydrocharitaceae > Thalassia > Thalassia testudinum. The sequence continues at coordinate 21,464,549 of JAZHRO010000014.1, forward strand.
CCTGTTTATTGTAGAATTTTGGATGGGTATGATGATTGCATTGTAGATAGTTTTTCTCCCATGCCAAGACATTTGATTTCTTTACCTCAGCTCCTTGAAACTGTCTGTGTTCCTCCAATCTCTCTGCAGGATACAAGCTCATTGCACTGGTGAGCCACATGGGTACTTCTACACATTGTGGGCATTATGTTGCGCACATCTATAAAGATGGACGATGGGCGATCTTCAATGACACTAAGGTAGGTGCATCTATTGATCCCCCCAGGGACTTGGGTTACTTGTACTTCTTCGAGAGAATGGACGCCAACGAAGCCCCACAATAGCATCGTCAGTTGTATCTCTTTTTTGTATTTTCCTCTCTTCAAATTATAACCATTAGATTTTTTTTCTGTGACATTCATTTTTATATTTTAGTTTACCTTTTGAAATACAAATTTGGAAAGGGAAAAAAAAAACAGTTCCTTATTTAAACTGTGTTGAAGGGAAAAAAACGATTATAGCTTTTCTCCTCTGTTGTTTTCTGGAATGTCAATTATGTGAAGTTCTGCATTTTGCGTTACTGTTGGGGGATTTCTTTTCCGTGGTCGCTCTTTTTTTATTATTCCCATCCAATTTTCTTCTTTGCACTTCCCCAAACTTGGCGACTTTGATTTCGGGAAGCAATTTCAAAATCTTGCTAACCTGATACGACTGTTGGTTGTATTGATGTGTTCCCGTTTCTTCTGCTGGTTGGCACCTGAACGTTGTTGATCACTATTAGGAAGCTACTGCATTTTTTTTTTTGTTAATTTTTATTTTCACCTATTTAGAATGATCTTAATTATTTTAATTTAAATTTTAAAATAATTCAAAATTGATCTTTATGTATTCATATAATCGATCACACTTAGTGGGGAAAGGATTTGATTGTTATTTTCATTTTTGTTGTTTGATTTCTAGATTTTTTCTCTAGCCCTTAGCATTGCTGCAACAAGCTTCGATCTGTAGCTTCCCTTTTTCAAAAATCAGAAAAATTTAATTCTCAAGCCAGTGCGAGGGAGTGCTTGTGGACTGGAGTGGGCAAGATATAAGGAGGGTATCGAAGTAACCTTCTAGAACAAAGAGGTAGTTGAGGTGGTGGAAGGGGAGGCGGTGGGAGGGGAAGAGAGAGAGGATTGGACTGCGGTTGAGGAATACTTAAGGGGAGCATTGTGGGTTGAAGCAAAAAGGTGGGGATCATTTGGTTCATATCGATCAAATCAATTATATGACGGAAGGCCTGTTCAAGATCACGTGGTGTTAAGAAGAGAGCTTCGTAGGCAGTAAATGCGCTTGGATAAAATAATGGGTATTTTGGTCTGCACAATTAATTATATGAAATGAGAAGATTGTCGTATGTTGGAAACCTTAAAAGTTTCAAGTACGCAAGTATCTTTACTATAACCCTTTAATTTTCTCCTTTTTACTTTTGAATCTTAAGGCTTAGTTGACTTGGTGGTTAACTTTTATTTACTTGATTACTTAATTTCTCATCTGGTAATCTAGGTTTGATTAGTTTAACATAGGTTTATCTAACATCAATTTTCACTGATGTTAATCAAATTTGTGTTATACTTGCAAGGCGCTTGTCTTTTAACATCTCAAGAGTTAACATTACTAAGATCATTATTGAAGTAAACATTACAAGAGTTAATATTATAATATAATATCAATTGAAGTAAACATAAATTAGTATTAATATCACTCTAGAGGTAAATATAAGTGTAAGTTAACATCATTTCACATTTTTTTAGTACTACTTTCCTAACCTCAAGTAAATTAGCCTTGAAATGTGACAAATATATTTTGTAATTACAGCTAATTAGCCTAACCTAGTTAGGCTTGAGCTCGAGCTTGCTCGTTCAGGCTTAAGCTTGACCACTTGATGAGTTTAAAATCATTTAGCTTTTGATTATGTTTAATAAATTCACTATAAATATAAAATTATAACTTTATGATCTTAAAAAATATATAAAAAATAATTTTTTTTTTGAGAAAGAATATATAAAAAATAAATTGAAGCAAAATAAAATTAAAAAGTTAAAAAATCATACCCATATCATTGAAGATTAATCAAAAGTTTTTGAATGGCATTGTTGTGAGGGAACGATAGGGAAGGAGGGGGTAACGGAGATGTTTCATAAAAATTGCATCTTACGCTTTTTAATCTTTAACAAAAAAACATTTATATTACATGATATATTCATTTAAATATTCTTATCGAGCTTGAGGACTTATTGAGTTGAGTAAGGCTTGACTTGGACTCAACTCAATAAACTTATCGAATTCAAATTGGGGCTTGTGCTTACCTTGTTAAGCAATTGAGCCAACTCTATTAAGTTGAGCTTAAGCTAAGGCTATCTGGCTTGAGTTGTTTTGACAACAGTATGGTCTTGCCCTTTTAAAAGAGTTTATGTTAATAGCGAGGAGGCTTCTTAAAATTAATATAGTTTTGAACTTGTAAAAGGTTGTCTATTTTTCTTTGAGATTGGGCAATGGGGGTTATGGAAGAGAATAAAAAATATGTTTTCCTCCAAATTCTTCATCTAACCAAGATGCCAAGACAATAAGGTTTTGCATGGGTTCAATTGGGTCAAGGGTGAAACAATACCTATGACCTCGTCCAATGTCAATGGGCTAATAGTTTCCAACCCAAACTAGCCCATCAAAGTAGCTAATTTATAAAAGGAAGCTAAGTGAGGCTAAGTTTTTTTTGGGGGATTTACATAGATGCTTTTATAAACTTTTGGAAAAGATGCATGTATCTTTGTCTATTTTGTATTTACATATTTACCCTTTGTAATGACGTATATAACTTTATAAACTTCAATTTATTAAGGTGCATAACCTTTAGAAAAGATTGAAATAAAAATTAAAGATGTTTTTTTTTAATCCAATAATGTTCTCTCTTTTATTGTTTAGTCCTTGCACCTCCTATCCCTCATGGCAACCATAGTGGCTCTAGTGATCTCTAAGGGCTATTGTTGGTTGTGGGTGAGCAACCAAGATGAGGGGCCTAAGGATGGTATGCCGAAGGAGGGGGGACTAAAGCATGAGGAGCACCTAGGTGGGAGGTCTGTCAAATGAGGAGTTGGTGCAGAGCGGGGTTGAGCGAAAGAGGTGCTGCGGGTAGGGGGGATTAAGGAGGTGGAGGAGGTGCAGGGGGGATCGAACGGAGGAGTAGGAGGTTAGCCAGGATTGAAAGATGGGTGAGGAGGGGGAGGAAGAGGAGGTGGAGGTAGAGGGTTTGTTGGTTAAGGAGAGAAAATAAATGGATCTTTGTAGAAAAATTTATTTATTATTTAATCCGAACAAGTTCATGGACATTTTTAGGGGTATATCCTAGATTATCTTGCTTTTCACATTCTGACTTCTAGGTTTTAAGTTAGAAACTATCTTTCGTGCCTTATGGTAATCCAAAAAATTTAAAAATTTATATTTAGCTTTTATTTTACTCTATCAAGCAATCTACCAAATTTCCTTGGCTAAATCATTATATAAAAGAAATATAATTAGCAATTTACCTAGTGGTCAGATAGTTGTGCAAATTCACACTTTTTGACATTTCCAGATTTTTATCTATTTTGATAAAACTCTAAACTTCAATAAGACTCTAAATTTATTAGATTTTTCTAACAACAGTAATTAGGGGTCTTGGGCATAAAAAAATGTTCATTTGGTGTCCTAGCACATGAAAAATACTATATATATATATATATATATATATATATATATATATATATATATATAATGGAAAAAAATTACTATACTTTCCTAGTTGGTTGAAGAATTATGTAATACCACCTTCTTGTGGATTCGATCCAATTTACCACTATCTACTTCCCGATTAGTGATTTAGAATTAGATTGCACATGGTGCCGACATGTCCTACACCAGTTTTTAACGTTGTTTCAAGGGAGGGGCACCTTGACTTCTTTGACCATCTATCAATTTATTTGCTATTTATAGTTTTTCATAGAATTTTAAATCAAATTTCTTGCATTCATTTTGTGTTCTTAAGGCTCATTCACTTATTTTCGAGGCACTTGATCACTTGGAGAATCTCTTAGGTGGTGTGCAAGTGCGGATCACAATGGAGGAACTCCAAGAAGGTAATGCACAAGAGACCGAAGCCCTCCATAGACTTAGGTTCTAGGACTAGATTTAAGATTGATTAGGTTAGATTTTATTTTTATTTCTGGACTTGCTGTTTTAGGTTTTGGTGAAAGAGCGATATCTTTGGTATTGTAATAATTTGGCTCTTTTGGACTTTTGAACTCTCTCACTCTCTAGCTATTTAGTTACTTGTTTGATTGTTTGCTTTGCATAAACAAAATAAACAATTTGCACAAAAAAAATCTAATTTTTATTAGAAGCAGCATATCCTTAGACATTCATATTATGATTGCATTTTTGCCTCTAGTTTTTATTCTTTATCAAAATTGCATTTGAGAAGAGTGTTGGAGTAAGGTATGATCCCTATCCCTTTTAAGCTACCTATTCATGCATTGAATTGCCTATTCGTATATTAGGAAATTGAATTCTCAATTGTTTGGAATTAAGAGATTTAAGAAGTGAGAATCCTTAAAAGTGGCTAATTAAAGGGAGAACCCCAAAATTCACTCACATTTGCCAAGGGCATTGTTTGTGATTTCTATCGCATTAGTTGATTAACACATTAGTTGTGGCACATAGCATGCATATATGGTCATTAGAACCTTTCTTGCATATCAAGAGGGAGACTGTTGGAGATCAACAAATTTGTCTCACCTGTGCTTTGGTCGAAAGGTGAATAGGTTTGATCTAAGACCTTCTCCACCATTGATACCATAGAGTCTTCCAATGCACCTTGTAGGTTAGCTAGGGTACGTAACTATAGTAAAGATTGTGAAGGTATCGATCGAATCGACTTGTGGCATCGTAAAAGCATGGAAAAATGACATTTTAAAATTTTTTAAAATCACTATTGATGAGGTGTGGCTCATCATAGCTAAAACGTACAAGTTAAGCTAACAACTAGGTTAAACACTATTTATTTAACATAATACATGGGTTACTGTGGGAAATAACAGAAATGACCTAAAACACCAAATTTGGGTTAAAAATGCATAATTGGTCAATTAATGAGATAATCTATTCATACATACAAAATGATGATTCAATTGCCAATTAAATACATTTTTGGGCTCAAAAGTTCAAATCAAGAGCAAAATCATGTTCTAATTCGTTCAATTAAGTCCCAATAAAAATCTCATTGTATTTAGACATCAATAAGACCTCGAAATTAGTTGTTTATATTTAAGTCCTCATGCATTACATTTTATTCACACATATAAGCCTTTAGGGACTAGGATGTATAGATTCTTTCCACTTATGGCTTTCTTATGTAAAAGTCTTACTGTTTCACTTAAAACTCTTTTGCGTAAATTACCCAATATGCCTGTTGCATCCGTGTGCACTATTCACAGCGAAGAACTCAATGAACAACAACCATCCATCTTGTGATCCATCCATTCAATGGCTGATCTTGAATGATCCTTCGTGCGCCTTTGTGCGAAGAACCTTTGCCTCCTTTAGATCCCATCCTTCGGTGAGATTTTATCCATTTTCTTCCAATGCATCTCCACCTATCATCTCACCGTTGAAGCCCTAAAAGATTAATCTCACCTTAACGGTGATTGGAATCACTTGAGAGCCTACTTAAGCACTTCCTTGGGCTCATGCGCAAAGGATCAGCTCCTCTCCTACATCTCTTGAGTTGAGCATTCTCTCCTTCTGGTTTCCTCTCCTTACTCTACATCCAACTCTATTGCCGCGGCAATGAGCACCATCGTCCTTTGACTCTCCTTGCCGCTAGGGATCACGTAACACTTGAGGGCAACCTGAGCTCCACTAGTGAGCTTTCTCTCCATTGGAGTGCCTCCCTCCTTCCTCACTGCAACCACCAATTTTAGATCTTCTCAAAGGTCCCATTCTTCCATTTAGTGCATGATGTCTTTCTTTCTAGGATAATTGTAGTGTTTGTTAGTGTAGTCAAGATTAGTTAGAAGTAGTGTAGATAACGAATTCACAAATTTGGTAGTGTAGTTAGGAGTAGATTAGGTTAGCTTTGACTTCTCCCTCTTTAATCAATTCAGATTAGAGAGGTGATTTTTCACCGTCATATTGATCCATTGTTCCCCCTCTACACTCCACAATTCGCTTCTGACTATTTCCCTTGCATTTTCATTCATCATTCACCCCTCCATCAAGGCCATTAGCAGATCTGGAGCTTTCTAGCTCTCAGACCTGTTACATGCACCAATTCTACCTGGGTGGTCTCCCATTCACTCCATCTATTCACAAAGACCCCTCCCTAGTGCGTGGATTGTTACAATTTGCTCAATTAATGTAAATTTGATTTTCATGCTTGAATTGAGAATTCACGATCTAATCAGGTTTAATTTGATTTTAATTGAGTGGATTTATTTGACAAGAGTCCAATTGAACTCATGGCAATGAATTGAAACTCAGTGAATTGGATTTTCATCAAGTGTATGCTTTGCACCTAATTTGTTCTGTGTGTACTATTTTTCTTCTCTTCTGGAGAGCTTAGCCGAAGAAAATTAGTGATTGCGCAGCAATCATAGGTCTTAATTGACCTAAATTAGACTAGGACATAGCATAAGTTAAGGTAATTTATGCATGCATAAGCATTACTAGCACCTTTACTGCTTTCTTTTAGCTATGCATAAAATAATGTTATAATGTACTAACTAGGTGCATTTTGTCAATTGCAGGTAATAAGCAGATCAGAAGCTAGATCTGAAGTTGGATCTACAGTTGGATTTGAAGAATAAAGAATAACTGGTGTTGCAGCAGAGTTGGGGTGGAAGACCTAGATTAGATGTAGTAGATAATAATGTAAGGGAGTTAAGCTATGCTATTCTATTAAGTAGGAATAAAGCAATAAATTGTGAAGAACTTAGGTCCATTATAGCCCTAGGACAGCCTAGAAGCCTCCCCAAGCCTTAGCCACCCTTAGATTAGGTCATCACAACCTAGGAAACCTTAAAACCCTAATTCTAGCCTCTATCTGGACGTCCATATGAGTTATAGGACATCCAAAACCCTTAGCCAACTCCCACATACCTTAAACCCACTTCTGCAGTGTTATTGGACGTCTAGACACTTGGTCAGACGTCCAATTTCTATAGAATACCCAAGACAGAACCCAAAATCCCTCCTGACTTTGATTGGACGTCCAGACAACAAGTCTAGACTTTTGATTTTCCACTATAAGATGTCTGACACTATTATTAGACGTCCAGAACTGCCCTCCAGACCCTGTTTTGAGATTCAAGCCTTGATCTTGGATCTCTAGCTCCCTAAATCCAATTCTAACCCCCTAGGAACCTAAATTAAGGTGCCCTAACCCTAGTACATCACCTCTAGACCTCCTTAAGGATCTAATTAGGTCATCACTAAACCTAATTGACTTGGATCATGGTCAATCTCTTCAGTCTATTCAATTGGACTCATTGAGTCCAATTGAGCCCTGATCTTAGCACACACTATCCAATTGGACTCAGTGAGAGTCCAATTGACCTAGACCTGATTTAATCGAGTTATTTTACTCTCAATTAAGTTTTCACACACCCAATTAAACTTGTATTAAGTTTAATTGCTCTTTACCTTAGTGAATTAGGGTTTACAACCCTAATTTGAGACCTACCTTGACCTAAACCCACTAGAACCTAACCTAATCAACCTAGTCACCTAAGTTTCGACCCATACACACCCATACACACCATCCACACGAAAATACCTAGATTAGAGTTCTCTAGAACTCTCTATCATGTGTTGTTGTCTTGGTTGCTAAAATTAGCAACCAAGAGCCATTCAATTTTTAGATCCACATTTGGTGGATCTAAAAACCACCATCCATCCTCTGTCTCTCACTTTCCCATGAGCTCCCACCATAGGCCTCTCTATAGAATTCCATAATTCTCTAGAGAGCTTCCCTTAGGTCTATAAAAAGACCTAAGGGGTGGCCATTTGCACCCATCCACTCTTGGTTCCATTTAGCTTAGTTTCATTCCACATCCACTCCACCTCCATGTCCATGAGTAGCTTCACCATGGCCATCACCACCTCCATGACAAGATGCTTGATCACCTCTCTAACCTCTCTCCAAGGGCCGGCCAAAGCACCATTGGCCACCCCTCTTTCTTCTCTCAACCAAATCCAAGGCCATCGGAGCCACCTCTGAATGCCCTTGCTTCTGCTAGACTAGATTACAGTTCTTCTTAGATTTACATACTTTATTTACTGCTTAGTAGTGTAGTTCCTTACTTCTCCCCCAATGATGTATGCAAAATCCTCCCATAGATTCGTGTATGCAGTCGTTTTCTGGTAGTGAGTAGTTTTATTTCCCTGTACAAGCATTCCTCTACCTGTGCTCTACAACTCTGATATCATCATCATCTTTTATATATATAAATATATATGTTGAAAATCACCATGTGCCTAGTTATCATCTTTTGGTGTGATTGAAGTTGCATGTTTTAATTACTATCTTTTGGCAACTAGCATGTCGTACATCAATACGTAAATCACCATAAACCGGCATGAGATTTTAAGCAAGTAAAGTGAAAGAGATCGATTTCAAATCTGCATTTCCATAAATGCTTCCCAAATACAAACGACTGGGACTCCAAATCTCGTTATCTTTATAAATATTTTTATTGATCGTATTGTGCACTATACTACAACGTTTTTTCTTATCAAAAACGTGATTTACGAGTCACAACAAATGGCACGATTGCCAGGGAGGCAATGTCATTTTTGATTTAGATCTCTAGAATTATCACTGATAAATCTTCCTCTGCTTGTCTTTTGATGTGCAGGAGAACAGGGAAAAATGGGATCTGCATACGTAACGAGCACGGAAAAAAATCAGGTGCACATCTCCTCTTAGATTAGGATTTCCTTTTTCCAACCCTAAGTTAGATTTCCTTCTAGCAATTTCATTTGAAAAAAAAAAGAAAAATTAAAAAAAAGTCTTGGTAGTTAGATTAGGTTTCCATTTGAATCTGAGGTTAGTTTGCTTGAAAAATAAAAGAAAAGAATTTTTTGAAAAGAAAGCTTTTCACTTCAAAAAAAAGAAAAGGAAATTTTCAAAAGCTTTAAAAAAAGAAAAAAAAATTCATTTTGGTGGAAAGTTTGAATTTTGAATTCGAACACCTTTTAAAAGCTTTCCCACCATTCTCTGATTTTCAGCTAGATTTCAACTTCCGACTTGAAAATTCAATTGCCGAAAAATTAATGAGCGAAAAATTTTGAAATTCAGGCCATACCTTCATTTTCAAATCACCTTTCAAACGACACTGTTCATTTGAAAAAATTCCAAGTAAAAAATTTTTAAAAATTCACAAAGTGTAAGGGGGTCAAACTAACCCAGATTTGAGATTTTTCGAAATTCAAAAAGTAATTCCTAGCAATCTGCGAATCTATTTTGACTAAAAATGGTGGGGTTTGAAAGCTGATCTCATTGGATTTAATTTTCATATTTTTTCCAAATTTTTAAAGATCATTTGATACTATTTCGAAGCATAAAATCGACAAGGGGTCAAAATTCCAAATCTGACCCCTTGACATTTAAAAATCTCTATAAATTCGGTTGACACATTAAAAATTATAAAAAAATATTCTCTAAAAGGATAATTGAAAAAGGAATCTGCTTGCCGAATTTCAACTTATTATGATTCCAATTTTTATCAGGGAATTGGTCTTAATTTCGTGGTCTGCTGAAGAAGAAAAAAATAAAAAATCGTAGAATTGCATGAACCCTAGGTTACATATTCAGGGTTACACTCTAGAGACCATACATTTGGGCTAATTTAGACTTAATCAAGTCTAAGGTTTAGCCGGTGAGCTTGGTCACCTTGTGGGCCACTCACCATAAACCTCAATCGAAGAAAAAGGGCTAAAATTAATTTTAAAACACAAAATTAACCCAAAATTGTTGTCATACTACTGGGTGTTTCAATCTCTCTTGCCAAACCTGGTGACTAAGTTGCAGGGTAGTGTCAAACGACTGCGACTAAGGGATAACGGAATCGGAGGCATAAGCTAAAGGAAGAACCTTCCCCTTAGTCCCCTCGTAATCAGACTGGCTGGGTTAGCTTGAGAGGAAAAAATCACTTTTAGGCGGTTGCACGACGAATTTTTCTTCAGGAATTTGAACTTAAAACGAAAAATCTGGTCACCCGATCATAAGGACCATCTGATTGATAGGGTCTTAGCCTTGTCTGGCTTGGCTACACCAACATAGGGGTTGGGTGGTGTATGCAAGGAAGGAGGTCACCTAGACCTCAACTGGTTGGACCTTGGGAGCCACTCCCAAGGAGGTGAGTCACCCTGCCAGGACCATCTTCTCCCCCTACTTCTTCTACTCCCTTAGCCACAATGGCTAATCCTAGACCTAAACCAGGTCAGGATGCTGGTAATCTAGACCCGATGGCTCGTCTGGAGGCTTGGGTTGTTGAATCCGAGGAGCGGAATCAGCAGAGCATGGATCGTATCTTAACGGCGCTTGACAGAATGCAGCATCCACCGCGAGAGGAACAACTTCAAGATTTCTATGATCCAGCTGCACCGATCGTCGCACCCTTAGTTCGGATTCCCATAGGCGGAGACGCATTTGAGCTTAAGCCAAATGTGATCGGTTTGATCAGTAGTCATTTTTATGGAAACTTAAGTGAAGATCCGTTCCAGCACTTAGAGGACCTGAGTTGACTTGCAGAAACAATTTGACCTAGGAATGTTGATCTTGGGATTGTTCTGATGAAGCTTTTCCCATTTTCTCTGAGGGACAAAGCTTCATACTGGTTCAAGACCATTGGGAAGCCAATTAGAACCTGGCTGGAATTACGACATGAATTCCTGCAAAAGTTCTTCCCGATCGGTCGAACGAATTCGATGAGGTGTGCGATCATGACTTTCTCCTAAGGAGTTGGGGAGAAGTTGCATGACGCATGGGATCGATTTCACAACCTTCTCTGGAAATGCCCACACCATGGTATACCCAGATGGCACCTAGCTTAAATCTCTTACCATGGGCTGGATGACACACATCGGTATCTGGCCGATGCATCTTGTGGCGGGAATTTCCTCGCGAAAGATGAGAACAATTTATTTGAGTTGTTCGAATCTTTGGTGAAGAACTCGATGAATGCTGCGTCCAAGAACCAGTTCCAGCGGCCTGGTCAGTAGTGGGTTGGTGTCCATGAGGCTCATGCCAAGTCTATTCGAGCCGACATGGATATCATCGTCAAGCAGCTGGATAGAATAAACTTGATCGAGAAAAAGATTGACCAAATTAGTCAGGGTCAATCTGACCTGAACTTTGCTGCTCCAAGACCCTGCTATGCACCCCGAGCCCCTCCTGCTCGAGTTAATCTACTCACTCGAGATGCATCTACTCCTTATTTACGAGATCCTACATATTAGGATCCGGTAAACGGTCCCGATCTGGCACCATATGACCAGGGTTATGCACCACGTGCTGACTGTAATACATATCCCCTTTATGGATATACGTCTTAGACATCTTCGGCCTACGAGGACGTCAGTGCTATTCAAGGATACAGACGTAATAATCCATATTCAGAGACGTATAACCCTGGTTGGCGCCAGCATCCGAACTTCTGGTCTGGTAACTCACAGAGACCACATCAAGATCCACACTACTAGACCAGGCAATACGGGAATGTGCAAAACACATACCCTAGGTAGCAGTCATTCTCGTATCAGTAGTAGCAACCCCATTCTATATACCAGCCACTGTACCAAGCTACCAGTCACCCTCCAAAGCAGGTTGACCCTTTGGAAGCACTGAAAGAGGAGCTGCAAGAATTGATGAGGAAGTCTACGCAGGATAGCTTGCAGATAATGAAGGCGATCGCTGACTAGATATAGACTATACAAAACACGCAAAACCAGCTGTTGCAGGAGCATAGGACTCAGGGAGCCTTGCCCTCCCAACCTGTCCCGAACCCTCGATACGTGCAGAACCAAGGCACCCCGCCTAGGTTTCAGGCACCACAGGGACAAGCACACACCATATTACAGGTGCCTCCTGCACCACCTGGTTATGCTCAAGGCCAGTCGCCTTTGATGCAGAACCCCGCATACTCTGCCCCTTCCGCTCCCCCACCACCTCATGGACAGCAAGCCGATGCAAATGCTGTCTCATTGAGGAGTGGAAGGAAGACATTGGACCCACCATATAGGCAGGCGGGTCCTGATTTTTCTCACCCTTCTCCGCAGGCGGGTTCGACTCCTTCATCTCAGGAGCCACCTATGGTAGATAAGGGTAAGAGACCACTTGACCCTGAGATTCCCGTCCCTTTTCCCAAGACTCTGACATGAAATGTAGTATGGAAGGACACACGGAGTTTTGAGGACTTGAAGTCAATGTTCAAGGAAGTACATATTCAGGTCCCCCTCCTCGAGGCAATTGATCACATCCCCGCTATCGCTAGGTTCTTCAAGTTCTATTGTACCCCGAAGCGACAGCATAGAATTAGACGACAGGCGGTACTGTCAAAATAAGCTAGCGCAGTGATTCTAGCCGACTTGCCCCGAAAAAGAAAGACCCTGGTACCCCACTCATATCTTGCTTCTTGCAGGATTCTCCATTTGATCGAGCACTTCTAGATCTCAGTTCGTCCATCAACCTAACTCCCACTGCCGTATTTGATCGATTTCGTTTTGGGGAGTTAAAGCCTACCTCAGTCACGATTCGGCTGGCTGATAGATCAGTAAAAACACCGATGGGGGTGGTTGAGAACGTGATCGTAAAAGTTCATGGATTCTGCTTTCCCGTAGACTTTTTCGTTCTTGATATGGAGGTTCCTCCTAATCTCTGAGATGCACCAATCATTTTGGGTCGCCCATTTCTAGCGATAGCCTGAGCAAATATTGATTGTGCATCCGGGTGTATGGAGATAGCCCTAGGTAATGAGTGACTTCGACTTGACATATTCAAGGCATCAAGGAATTTTGACTGTATCGCATAGAGGAGGATGGTGAAGATGAAGATTCGGCATACTGTGCTAACATTGGGCTCCTTTGTGACGACCCAATGTCTCATTTGTCTGCACTATCAGGGTTCTTGGACCTCGTTTCACATGGGACTGAGACCACTACACTGTACATATCTCCTCGAGGATCTGATTGTTTAGGGTGTGTTTATGACCACAGCACCCCTGAATCTATCCATCCTGATCCACACACTACTGAATTGCCCCTGTTGTTACAAGAAGACATTACCACAGCTAACGGGTTTCTTGTTACCACAGTCACAACTGACTATCTCACAGGTAGCGAATCAGCAGGAATTCACACACATCTGGATCATCAGATTTCCACCTTTGAGTCTACTCCTATTCCCATCTTTGACTCTGACTCACCCGTGATTGAATTGAAGCCCTTACCTGACTCACTTAAGTATGTGTTCTTGGGCAAAAGTGAGACATACCCAATCATTATTAGTGCCCACTTAACCTAAGAACAAGAGCATTAATTGATTTCTATGCTACAAGACCATAGGGCTGCTATAGGGTGGAGCATTGCTGATCTCCGCGGTATTCGCCCCTAGTATTGTACTCATCACATTTACACGGATGAGGGGGTGAAACCTTCGAGACAACCTCAAAGACGGCTAAACCCGAATATGCTAGAGGTTGTTAAGAAGGAGATCATCAAATGGCTGGATGCAGGTATTGTATTCCCAATCTCTGACAGCCAATGGGTGAGTCCGATCCAGATAGTGCCCAAGAAAGCAGGACTCACCGTAGTGAAAAATGATAAAGGCGAATCGATCCCAACCTGCACTGTGACATCTTGGCAGGTCTACATTGACTATAGGAAACTGAACATGGCTACCCAGAAGGATCACTTTCCTTTGCCTTTCATTGATCAGATCTTGGAACGGTTAGCCGGACGTAGTTTCATTTGCTTTCTGGATGGATACTCCTAGTATAATCAAGTAGTGATTAGCTTGGAAGATCAAGATAGGACCACATTCACATGCCCCTTTGGAACATTCGCTTTCAAGCGGATGCCCTTTGGCCTCTACAATGCACCAGCAACATTTCAGTGTTGTATGATGGCCATCTTCTCTGACATAATTGGGGACTATGTGGAGGAGTTTATGGATGACTTCTCCGCTTTCGAAGATGATTTCGCAGCTTGTCTTGATAACCTCACCAAAATCCTGAAACAGTGTATTGAGGTAAACCTTGTACTATCCTGTGAGAAAAGCCATTTCATGGTAAGGGATGGCATAGTACTCGGGCACAGGATCTCTAAAAATGGACTCGAGGTCAATCGACCTAAATCTGAGATTATTTCCCACTTATCCCCACCTAGCTCAATCAAGCAGATCAGATCATTCTTGGGTCACGTTGGCTTCTATCGGAGATTTATACGTGATTTCTCGAAAATTGCACGACCTTTGACGAATCTCCTTGTTGTCGATGCCCCATTCGAATTCGACACCTTGTGTCTTAGCGCCTTTGAGACTTTATGAAGCGTTGTCACTGATTCCCCGATTCTCCAACCACCCAACTGGTCGCTTGATTTTGAGATGATGTGCGACGCTTCTGATTTCGCCGTCGGTGTTGTTTTAGGCCAGCGTCGGGAGAAACAACCTTTTGTCATATACTATGCTAACAAGACGCTGAATAAGGCTTGGCACAATTATACTGTCACCAAAAAGGAACTGCTAGCAGTAGTATTTGGGTTGGAGAAATTCAGATCTTATTTATTAAGATCCAAAGTTATCATCTTCACTGACCACTTCACCCTCCGGCATTTGTTGGCAAAGAAGGATGCCAAACCCTGGCTCATCAGATGGATCCTTCTATTGCAAGAATTTGATATTGAAATCCACGACAAAGTCGGAAAGCAGAATGTTGTGGCAGATCACCTATCCAGACTGGACCCAGCCCACATTCCTTATTCCTTGCCTATTCATGACCAATTTTCGGATGAATCCCTTTTGGCAGTTCACCATATTGAGTTCCCCTGGTACGCGGATATCGCAAACTATCTTATCGTAGGCAAGATTCCCACTAACCTATCCAAGGATGAGAAACTCAAATTTACTGCGGAGGCCAAATTCTACCTCTGGGATGACCCACTTCTCCTTCGCATTGGAGCGGATCAGATTATTTGAAGATGCATCCCAGATTCTGAGATCCCCAGTGTGTTATCTTTCTGCCACAATGATGCTTGTGGTGGTCATTTCTCGGGATGGAAAACCGCTACAAAAATTTTGCAGTTGGGATTTTTCTGGCCAACTATTTTCAGAGATACACATGAATACGCCCAGCACTGCAAATGATGCCAGTCGGTCGGTTCTATGACCAGGAGAGACATGATGCCACTCTAGCCCATCATGGTTGTAGAAGTGTTCGACGTCTGGGGCATCGATTTTATGGGTTCTTTTCCAAACTCGCATGGCTTCGAGTACATATTACTAGCTGTTGACTATGTCTCGAAGTGGGTTGAGGCCATCTCGGCGAGACGGGCTGATCATAAGACCTTCATTTCTTTCATAAGGGAATACATCTTCACGAGATTCGGAATACCTCGCGCTCTGATTAGCGACGGGGAAGCCACTTCATCCACTCCCACTTCAGGTCATTATTAAAGAAATATGGGGTACATCACCGTATAGCCACCTCGTATCACTCGCAGACTAATGGGCAGGCTGAAGTGTCTAACCGTCAGATCAAGTTGATTCTCCAGAAGACAGTTAGACCAGACACGAAGGATTGGTCCAATAAATTAGTTGATGCACTCTGGGCATATCGAATCACATACAAGGCCCCACTAGGAATGTCACGATATCGTATGGTATATGGCAAGGCCTGTCATCTTCCTGTAAGGCTGGAACACCACCCCTTTTGGGCGGTGCAAAAATGTAACCTTGACCTCGATGCAGGAGGTCAAGAATGGAAACTCCAGCTCAGCGAATTAGAAGAGATCCGGCGGGAGGCCTATGAGAATGCAATGATATACAAGGACAAGACCAAGGCATTTCATGACCGCCACATCCGGAGGAAAACATTCATGCCCAACCAACAAATCTGGTTGTTTGGTTTGTGACTGAAACTTTTTTCAGGGAAGCTCAAGTCCAAGTGGACTGGCCCGTATGTTGTGATTCACCCATATCCTAGTGGGGCGATCCAAATTAGGGACCCAAAATCTGGGCATGTATCTACGGTAAATGGCCAATGCCTCAAGCCATTCACAGCCCAGGAACCTCCTCCAGCTGACGAACTCATTCATCTTATTAAGGATATCTGAGTAAGTTCTCGCCCAGTTGGAGGCGTTAAACTCAACACGTATAGATAGCATATCTCACATTCTACCACCATCTATACATAACCATTTTTATACATAGCATATTTTTCTTTTAAGCATATTTCTTTTGCATATCGCATACTGTCAGGTTGGTCGTTGCTGAAAGTTAAAATTTCAGGAGCAATTCCATGTAATTTCTACCCATTTACTCCCAACTGTACTTATGTTCTTTTAATTCATGCATGAGGACATGCAAGAACTTAGGCAGGGGGGTAGATATGACAAAATTGAAAATTTTTATGCCAACCCTTAGGAAAACCTTAGAGCTGCATGTCAAACGTACTTTAGGACCCTAAATAAAAGAATAACTGACTCCACCTCCAATATTCGCATTGGAGCTAGAAATCATCCGCAAAAGCCATTTCCGACTCATCCGCTCACCCTTTTGTTCTAAATTTAGGGTCAAGCTGAATGTAACCCGATATGGGAATTTTACGAAGTACAAATTATACGAGGTTACTTGTTTATAGCATATATACATAGTCATCCATGAATAAGATTATTTTATTAAGAGAATGCATTAGGCATTTTACCCTCTAGTTGATTCCTGTAATCTGGAATCCAGTATAATTTTTCACACATGTAGAATTTGCAATGGATTCACGGTGAAGGCTGATAAATGTCTTTACTCTGTCGAGACGAAGTAGTGCTTCTTCTCCTGAATCCCTGGATAGTGTTTTAGGAGCTAGGCAGATTTTCCTCCAAAAATCCACCAAATAGTGTGAGATGAGAGTAGAGTGTACTGGTGCTCTAAGATTAGTGCAAGGAATCTAGAATCCTAGATAATTAGGTAATGATACTCAGAGATTAGGCATAGTTTCCGCCCTCGGTTCTTGCGTATACATTTTTGTGTGAATTTTGAGAGCCACCAAATAAGGTAAATATGAGCAGAGTGAGTTTTCATAAAACTAGGGCTAAGGTTGATGGTTAGAACCATTCTTTACGGAATCATCGGCTGAAGGAGGGTATTGATGTCAAGGTTAGAAATACACCGTGCTATCCGTCTCTCCCTGTGCCGTGAGTAGGCACTTCCACCAAATAAGCCACCCAATGTCTCTTGAGTACCACCAATCCCTAATAATGCCTCCTCAATAAAGTTCATGAATGCATGCTAACATGTTGTGTTGAAAAAAAAAAAATTTACATAGAAAAAAAGTGTGAAAAAAAAGAGAGAAAAGAGAAAAAAAGAAGAAAGACAAGGAAAAAGAAGAAAAAAATTAAAAGAAGACAAAGCAAAGAAAAAGAGTATGTGAATATTTAGTGTTTACTTCAGTTGCATTGAGGAAATAGCACCAAATAAATTCGAGATCTACCAAATATGACCTTAACCCACCTTTCTTGTGTTTCTGATCGCCTGAATACTGGCCGAGGAATTCTAACTTAGTGTTAGAGTTATGGGAACTCAATTAAAGTGTTAATGCCAAGTGAGACCACCAAATACAGGTCATATCTGTGAATCTGGTGAGATTGTGAGCTCTAAGAAAAAAAAAAAGAGAAAAAGAGAGAATGAATACGAAGGAACCAGCAAAGAGCATAGTTTTTCTCGTCTTTCACTGAGTTGAGTTACTTGATAATCTGGGAATCTAGATTTTGAAGTACTAATTTCTATGTAGCACCAAGTTAGAGTGAGCCACCAAATATATAATCTTTTCCCTCTGAGATCCTCTACCTAAGCTTAAGGCCGGGTGTAATTCATAGAATATCTTGAATTCCCCGAGGGAAGAAGTCCGCCTATCCCACTAGAATTTTACTAGGGGTCAAGTACAGGCTTTAGAGGTGAATTAGTTTTTCACTCAAATCCGTTGCAAAAGCTATCTAGTTGCACTTTCACATTTGTCTGGATTTCTAGAGCATAGGATGAAAACAAAAAGGAGAAAAATCTCTAGGCATACTCTTAATAAAATAATCAATCCCTTAGGGACCCTTCTGTGAATAATTTAGTCTCGCATTTGCTAGGGACTAGCAAGATTTAGGCATGGGGGTATGATTGCGCAGCAATCATAGGCCTTAATTGACCTAAATTAGGCTAGGACTTAGCATAAGTTAGGGTAATTCATACATGCATAAGCATTACAAGCACCTTTACTTTTTTCTTTTAGGTATACATAAAATAATGCTATAATGTACTAATTAGGTGCATTATGTCAATTGCAGGTAATAAGCTGATCAAAAGCTAGATCTGAAGTTGGATCAAAAGTTGGATCTGAAGAATAAAGAATAACTGGTGTTGTAGCAGAGCTGTAATTGAAGACCTAGATTAGATGTAGTAGATAATAATGTAAGGGAGTTAAGGTATGCTATTCTATTAAGTAGGAATAAAGCAATAAATTGTGAGGAACTTAGGTCCATCCTAGCCCTAGGACAACCTAGAAGCCTTCCCAAGCCTTAACCACCCTTAGATTAGGTCATTGCACCTTAGGAAACCTTAAAACCCTAATTCTAGCCTTTATCTGGACGTCCAGATGAGTTATAAGACATCCAGAACCCTTAGCCAACTCCCGCACACCTTAAACCCACTTTTGTAGTGTTATTGGACGTCCAGACACTTGTTCAGACGTCCAATTTCTGTAGAATACCCAAGATAGAATCGAAAATCCCTCCTGACTCTGATTGGATGTCTAGACAACAAGTTTGGACTTCTAATTTTTCACTATAAGACGTCTGACACTATTATTAGACGTCCAGAACTGCCCTCTAGACCCTGTTTTGAGATTCAAGCCTTAATCTTGAATTTCTAGCTCTCTACACCCAATTCTAACCCCCTAGGAACCTAAATTAAGGTGCCCTAACCCTAGTACATCACCTCTAGACCTCCCCAAGGACCTAATTAGGTCCTCACTAAACCTTATTGACTTGGATCATGGTCAATCTCTTCAGTTTATTCAATTGGACTCATTGAGTCCAATTGAGCCCTAATCTCAGCACACACTGTCCAATTGGACTCAGTGGGAGTCCAATTGACCTAGACCTGACTTAATTGAGCTATTTTAATCTCAATTAAGTTTTCACACACCCAATTAAACTTGTATTAAGTTTAATTGCTCTTTACCTTAGTGAATTAGGGTTTACAACCCTAATTTGAGACCTACCTTGACCTAAACCCATTAGATCCTAACCTAATCAACCTAGTCACCTAAGTTTTGACCCACACACACCCACACACACCATCCACATGACAATACCTAGCCTAGAGTTCTCTAGAACTCTCTACCATGTGTTGTTGCCTTGGTTGCTAAAATTAGCAACCAAGAGCCATTCAATTTTTAGATTCACATTTGGTGGATCTAAAAACCACAATCCATCCTCTCTCTCTCACTCTCCCATGAGCTCCCTCCATAGGTCTCTCTAGAGAATTCCATAATTCTCTAGAGAACTTCCCTTAGGTCTATAAAAAGACCTAAGGGGTGGCCATGTGCACCCATCCACTCTTGGTTCCATTTAGCTTAGTTTCATTCCACATCCACTCCACCTCCATGTCCATGAGTAGCTTCACCATGGGCACCACCACCTCCACGCCAAGATGCTGGATCACCTCTTCAACCTCTCTTTAAGGGTTGGCCTAAGCACCATTGGCCGCCCCTCTTTCTCCTCTCAACCAAATCAAAGGCCATTGGAGCCACCTCCGAATGCCCTTGTTTCTACTAGACTGGATTATAGTTCTTCTTAGATTTACATACTTTATTTACTGCTTAGTAGTGTAGTTCCTTACTTCTCCCCTAATGATGGATGCAAAATCCCCCCATAGATTCATCTATGCAGTCGTTTTCTAGTAGCGAATAGTTTTATTTCCCTGTACAAGCATTCCAGTACCTATGCTCTGCAACTCTGATATCATCATCATCTTATATATATATAAATATATATGTTGAAAATCACCATGTGCCTAGTTATCATCTTTTGGTGTGATTGAAGTTGCATGTTTTAATTACTATCTTTTGGAAACTAGCATGTCGTACATCAATACATAAATCACCATAAACTGGCATGAGATTTTAAGCAAGTAAAGCGAAAGAGATCAATTTCAAATCTGCATTTTCATAAATGCCTCCCAGAGATGAACGACCGGGACTCCAAGTCTCATTATCCTTATAAATATTTTTGTTGATCGTATTGTGCACTATACTACGATGCTTTTTCTTATCAAAAATGCACTTTACGAGTGACAACAATCAGTGATCTTGATTTGAGGCTTGAGCAATGATCAATGAGTTTTGAATGATCACCCATAGTTCCTGTACACGAATCATTGGTGTGCAGCAACTCTAGATGAGTAGATCATCTTGGCGAGCTCACAACAAAATGCCCAGGTGGGTGATAGCTTAATCTGATCTCAAAGATTTTAATCTGCCAATGAGGGTTTGAGTTAGAGTTGAGGAGTTTTGAGGAAGGTCTGATGTTGAATCTTAAGTTGTAAGAAAGCCTAATTTGGATTTTGATCTTCACACTATCTATAGTGTAAGAGCGAGATCCAATTAGGCTTTCTTAAGCTTTTTGATTGCTGATTTGATTTGTGATGAATTCCACACCATTTATGGAGTGTTTATGACAACTGAGAGATGGATTTCCAGTGGTTTTTATTAGATCTAAGCAACAGCTGATAGCTGCTCTGTTTTGTCAATCTGAATGACTAAATGGTGGATTTAAGTCCCAGAGTTTCGAGAGATTTAAAGGTGAAATGTTTTATTAGGATTAATAGGATTAGATTTAGATTCTTAAATCTGAGAATGGTGTTATGGATTCTTGGATCAGATTTTGGTTATCTGATTGTGCACTTGATCAACACAGCAACTGAATTGTAGCAGTTTTGTATAGCTGGAATTTGATATGGAAATTGAGTGGCTAAGTGGTTAGCATGTTTTGTATGGTTAGGAATTCAGGTTTAAAGCATTCATGTACAATTCCTTGTTTTAAATTTGATTGAGAGAGCATGTAAATGGTGGTTAAGAACCTTTGTCAGCTATTATTAATACATTACCTATCCAAGTAAGGTTTTTCATGTAAATTCTTGGCTAAAATCATGTTTAAAGCTTCAATCATGTTTCTTGTAATGTGCTGCATGTGTTTGAGTGATTACACACTTGTTCCAGCCATTATACCTCATTTCTAGGCCTTAGGTTCCTAGCGTCAAACTCATTTAGGCCACTATTGGGTGAACTTTTTAAAATAAATAAAAATCATAAAAAAATAAAATAAAGATGTCATGAGTAGGATTAGATATATTTTTAGGTGTATACAAAGTTGCAAAGTATTCTGAACCCCCATCTTGGTCGAACATACCAACCGACGATTTGATTTACTTTGAAACTTAATAAAAGAACTAAGTTCAAAAATAACAAAAAGAATTCGTCTCCTCTCATCTCTCCTTCTCTCTCTCTTCTCTTTCATCTATAGAATATATACATACCATAAAAACTCAAAAATACACAAAAATGCATAAAAATACCGTGTATATAGTATTTATACTTGTAAATATAACTTAATAATAAGCAAATGTAAAGAGTAAGGTATATAACTTAAATGTATATAAATAACTTATAATTGTATTAAATATATTTAAATAAGTATTTATGATGATTTAATGTACATATAACTTTATTGCATAATTGTATATTAATTTATATTAGAGTAAATGTACTTATACTAAGGTAATTATAAATAAATAAGAATGCTTGTATAATAGTGTTTGATACTGTACAGATGTATTTAAATAATTATTACATACTATATGATATCTATAAGTTAATTTATTTATGTATTTATTGTAGATAATTAAGTTATTAAGTTAATAGGTAAATTAATAAGTTAAAATAAATAATTGAGTAAATTAAATTATTATTGAAGTAATTTATACTATACACTTAGATATATTAATTTTAAATATTTTCAAATTATTTATAACACATTTATCCTGTATTATAGTATTTATAACTTAATTATGTATATACCTCTTGAAAACGTGTATTTAAATGTATATAAATTAAAATAAATGTTATAAAATAAATTAAAAATGTATAATAAATACCTTAATATATTAATTAACTATTTATAAAGTCAATTGCATCATTAACTTATCAATTTATACATTAATTAAGAATTTAAACCCTAAATTAATGTGTATAAATCCCTAACTTTAATTAATTTTTATATATAATTAAATAACTTATTTTTGTAAATTAATTATATAATCATGTAGTACTATGTAAGGGTTTCCATTTATATAATTTATTTTGAAATCAGACTTCAATTAGGCTCTCAAATCGAGGCCCAAATCTCGGTTTCAACACATTGTGAAGCACTGCGCAACGCTCAATTTTGCGCTACGATGGTGCCACATCGTGTGGTGGCCACCAATGAGAGCCATATAAATTGTTTCGATAGTCCAATTGTTAAGTGCTGTGTGCACCTAATACCTATCACCCTCCCCCCTCTCTTCCGAGCATATTGAATGCGCACGTGGGCTGGGAGCCTCGGTGAACACTACTGGGCCTATTGTGTGCCTGAGATGGGTTTGAAAGAGTGCAAAAAATTACACCAAAAGAAAACTAGAACCGCGTCTAGTAGTGGTCTGGTCCCACCACTAGGGGTGATGTGTATCCTACGAAAATCTTGGTTCGCCAATAAAAAAATCACAATTTTTGTATAGTGAATAGTAAAAAGAGCTGCTGTATGAAAGATGAGCCCTAAAATCAACTAGGTGTTGAGAGTCCTCTGTGAGTGAGAGAGCTTAAAAAATTCTAAGTGTTGAGTGTCTTAGTGTGTGTGTGTTCTATGTATACTAAGTGTATATGTAATATATGTATAAATGTATAATAATATATATGTATAGAATATACTTGTATATATATATGTATGTATAGTATGTATGGATAAGTAGAGTATAGGATAATATAAAATAATATACATATAAAATATATATGTTTACCTTATTATGTATATATATTTTTGTAAGGTCTTTTTAGTGACATATATATCCGTCATTGTAGGTATGTATATTATATTAGTAAATATAGTTCTTTTGCCTTATGTTTTGTATATACTTTTACAAAGGCTATAGCGACACTTCTATATGTTACTGTATACATATCATATGTTATTAGAGTTATTAGTATATGTTAGTATATTTAGTCTAGTGTATATTAGTAGTTATTTTTGTACCTATACTTCGGTATTATTTAGAATAATTGTACATAGCTAACTTAGAGTAATCATACTTAGTTTTGATGCTTGTACATAGAGTAATCATACTTAGTTGTAAATATGCTTAAGCCATTGTAGTGAATCTTAATTAATTCTTTTGTACATAATTAACCCATTCATTCATTCTTTGATTCATTGATTCATTTTGTAAATATAATTAACATTTTTTTGAGTAAAAGAACATTTTTGGGACACAGAGAGTGATGTATATCAATAATTGCTTCCCAATGAACAACCTAGAATAAATCAGTAAAAAATGCATAAATAAATAAAATGACACGACACATGTTTGCACTGTGACAATTTACTACGACGACACTATTAAAACACTATTTTTAACATACAGAAAGTTTTTGTGATCATATTTTTGGCGTCGTTGCCAGGGAGGCGACTTTGCATACACCAAAATTTTTATTTTATTCTTTATTTATAAATATTTTTTATTTCATTGTAAATAATCATTCTTTGATTCATATTATTTGTTGTATATAGATTCTTTTATTCATTTTATTTTTTGATCTGTTTTGTATATAATTATCTTATTAATCATTTGATGTTTTTGCAGCACTTGAGGAGCAGTAGGAGTAGTGTCTTCTTTCAGGTGGAGTATTCTTCCAGGTGAATCTACTGCTCTTTAGACCCGAGTTCCAGGAGGAGTTTTTCCAGCAGGAGCTGCAATTTTCCAGTTGTTAATAGAGTAGTATAGATTAGTATAGTGGTAGTTTAGACTTAGGTATATTCTTAGGATATGTTGTTAGGCATAAGTTGTGAGAGCCTATTCTCACACATTTGTAATAACTTAAACTCTGGAGTCTCTTTCTATTCTCTCTCTACTCATCTCTCATCGACTCGATTTTTCTGTATCGATTTCTTTTTCGATTTAATTTTGCTTGTTACATTAGAAAATCCAAAAAAATTATAAATCAAAAATACCAAAAATATTTCATCCTTTATCTAGCAGCTACATCTCTTAGGCATCCATACTTAGGTTACACATTTCCTGCTAGATTTCAATTCAGTCAAATTGCATATTGTAGAATTGCTAGAGTTAAGTACGCATTTTCTATCCTTCCTTAGCTCCTGCCATCTTTTGAATTTGACTTAAGCCTAAAAAGACCATCATTTGATTGAAGAGATTAAAAAATGAGACCAGTTGCATAGATTTCACTCTTAAATATCAAATCAAATTCAAAAGGATATATAATAACTTGTTTGAAACCCTGATTGAGATTTTCATCGCTATTCTATTGCTAGATTATCATGTACACACTACACGATCACCTAAGTACACAAACACATAGGTTTCTATCTCATCTTCTTGAGCAACCATAGGTTCTAGATTCACATGACGGTCTTATCAAAATTTCAGGTGAATTTTAGAGGTCTGCACTACGTAGGATTTCTATAGGATGCGTACAATTGCATTGATATACATTTGTTTTTGTACTACTATTTTTTTCATAGTAGACCCCAGGAAAAGAATGTGTGTTTTCATCTCACTTGATTGAGCATTGATTGGTCTTTGATTGTTGAGATTGATTGAGATATTGGGATTTCTAATTTTTGAGATTGAGTGAGATTGTTTATTGATGAACGGGTTTTGGCAAAGTAAAATTAGGGTTTCAAGAAACCTGTCATCGTAGTTTGCAAAACATGTTATCAAATACAATTTTTAACCGAAACTCCAAGGGAGTCCTCGGTCGAACATAGGGAGGCGACGTTTACTTTCGTTGAAATTTGCGCTTCGTGTTGTTTCTTTTTGGTGTTTTAGGTTTTGTGATTTTTTTGTGTTTTTGTAAAGAAAAGGACAAGCAAGATAACTCATAAAGGAGATGAAAATAAATATGATATATCATGCAAATGTTTATTACAATATGCTAAAAAAATACAAAAGAGATAACAGTGAGAAGGAATCTCCCAAATCGGTTGTTTGGTGAGACGACAGCACTTAGCGATAGTTTGGATGAAGAGGGTGAGGTGCTGGATGACCTAGGTGAGATGCAGGAGGACGTCGGGTAGATGAATGCTTTACCAAGGCTCTGGAATGGGGATGAGGAGATGGAGGAAATCTTCTACTGGAATGGAGGTGGGAGGATAGCTCCAAGGCTTCTTATGAAGGTGGTGAGATGGAGGACGAGTATTTGGTGGGGTATAGGAGCATTACACTAATAAGAGGCCTTTGGAGCTTGTGAGTAAGCTCTAAGGGAGCCTTGGTAGGCTACTAGAGCTTAGGAGTAGGTGGGAGTAGAATAAGTAGAGATGGTTTGGAAGTGGAGGGGTCATGGGATTTATATAGTGGACGAATGAAGGTCTTTTGTGCACATAGGTCTTCAGTGACATTTAAAACATTGCTAAAGACTAGCCGGGGGTGTTGCTAAAGCATTCGTGTGCTTGGCTGGCGTGAGGAGGCCTAGTTGCAGCTGGCACATTGCAAGGAGAGCATCAGCCTTTGGATCGGGCACGAAGGGCTGAGATCACGAGGAGGAAGCGCGCGCTTGATGGAATTTGAATCCCACCCTCAACGGCAGTCGTTGGATCTTTCATCGCATGGCTGAGAGGCATCTGTGGATCACGCCTTCGCTGGTTTGAATGTGCGCGGATTGTGCACCTTGAAGATCCGACGACTGAGAGAGCATCTGGTCATCTTAAATGAGTGCTCCAGATGGCACACGTCTACCTTGGTGTGCGGTTACGTGTCGTCGTCCAGCATGCGTGCATCATCTCGACTGCTTGATCAAGATCGAGTGGTCCAATTGCTTCGGTGCTGAGGTGGTTGTAGCGGATTGGGACTCAAACTCGCATCCTTTCTATGTGGGACAAACGCGCTACCACTTAGCCAAGGTGCTCGATGGTCGCATGGATTGTTGGTGTACCTGCACTCTCGACCGTTGGATGAAGATCCAACTGTCGAGATCAAGTCTTCCTTGAGATGCTTGAGGCCGGGCGATGTAGAGCGCCCCTCAACTATTGGATTGAGATCCAATGTCTGGGATCACTCCATGCGTGAAGTTGGGGACGTTGTGGCTCGTGTAGGGCGGTCTAGATGGTGCCACATGGTGCCATCTGGGCCGTCCATCTTCTCCTCCTTATAGAGATGCACGGAGCTCTGATCAGGGTGATTTTCACGCTGATAAACTGCGATCGTCGCTCCAGATCCATCTGTACGGTCGGATTCTTCATCCGAAGCCCGTAAAGATGTCACACTGCCTCCTGACCATATAAAATATTAGAATTAATATACAGAATATACAAACTATCCTACATGCAATGTAATGAATGTTATACTATGATATGCAATGCTAGGCCTAGGAACTATCATAAATAAGCATTTTATCATGAATTCATGAGTGTTTATCATTTACCTTCTTGTGAGTTGTGATTGATTTCAATAATGTTTTTCAAAATCTAACTCATGGAAGGTAGGAGATCCTAGAACCCCGAGCTTGTACCTCCTTTGGGTACTAATGCCTAAACTTCCACTTCCAATTCTATGCCATCCACATCCAATCTTGTACCTCCTAGGCCTCAAACTCTCATTTACCACTCCGTTCATCCAGAGGATGACCATGATTCTGCACAATTTGAGGATTTCAAAGAATTTCCTCCACATCTTTTTACACATCCCCCACCACCACCACCTACACTTCATAGGTTTCAACCTCCTCCTTACTTAAACTTTCCTAACCAACCACAACTAGAGAGAGGTCCACAACCTAACCTTCAACACCTGTTTGCGACACAACTACAAATGAATACACTTACCCAACAGGTGTAACAGCTTACTCAAGCTGTTAATCTTCTAGCAAACCTCCATCCTCAAGCTCCTTAGGCTCCCTAAGCTCGTTGACCTCAACTACGGGATTACTATAATCCCACGGTTGTACCTCCTATGCCTGTGGTACACTATCCCGTCGAGGGTCGTGCTGCTAAACTGAAGCCTAACATAATTGCACTTATCCCTCACTTCCGTGGTCTTGCTTTTAAGGACACTTTTTAGCATTTAGAAGAGCTAAAAAATCTCGCCCAGACCTTGGGTTCGCAGGGCCATGATCAGCACACGTTGCTAATGAAGATGTTCTCCTTCTCACTAAAAGACAAAGTCGCCTTCTGATTTAGGACACTTTCACGAACTACACCAATAGAGACGTAGGCTTCTTTGGAACATGAGTTCCTAAATAAGTACTTCCCTATAAGCCACACCAACGCTTTGAGGTGTGCTATCACCACATTCACCTAAAATTCAGGAGAATAAATGCATGAGTCTTGGGAGTGATTCCACAAGCTTTTGCGGAAATGTCCCCACCATGGTGTCCTACACAGGCAATAGGTCCAGATCTTCTACCATGGGCTCCATGTTGGCACAAGGAATTCTGTAGATGATGCATGTGGAGGCAACTTCTTGTGTCGAGATGAGGACTTAGCCTTTGAGCTCTTCGAAGGCATGGTGGAAAATTCTATTAACAATGCTTCGATGAGCGTGTTTAATAGAAAGTCCTTGTTACAACTTGATCCCAGATTCCTATAGGACCCGAGACTGGCCTGCCTCGACTAATCCCAAGACCTAGTCGTCTAACGAGAAATAACCAAAAGCAGGAAATATTTCACAACCACACATGCAATGTAACTAAGCAAAAAAATAATCAAGAGACAATAAAAGAAACAGAGCGAACAGTCTCACAATATTACAGGCCATCACAACTACGACAGTGGAAAGTACAGCGAAAAAGTAACTGAAATAGTATTACATAGAACAAAATACTCACTACTACAATAGAAGCTAGGAAACAGTAAGGAAACACAGCTAAGGCTGGGCTCGACTGGGCCCAGCTCCCTCTGCTGCCGGTGGTGTGGGCTGCTCAACTTTCTGACCTGGACATGGTTATAAAATTTCGTATAGTCAGCTAACGCTGAGAAGAGTGGAAACTAAACCATTTATGTGCAATTTAAGTTAAGACAGGCAACAAATTATTTTTCAATTCTGTTTAACTTCGCCAAGCGGTTCTAATTTGTTCATTTTCTTAGAAATTGGTTATTTCTGGATCTTGATTGTCCCTCACGGAGACAATCTTGATTGCAGTCTTTTCCATGATGTAGGATGTACACATGGTGCTCTCCTGGCCAAGAGAGTCCCCCGTGGTAATCCTACACCCAGTCAACCACCCCGAGGTCATGGTCGCAACGCAGCGGTGACTACGGCATGCGCGATAAACACACGGGTAGCTATCCCATACTAGCACGCGATCAGTCATTTCCGCTAGTGGGTACGCCTAAAGGTACAGCATGGAATAGTATGGGACCTTGCCCTCTCAGAACAAGGGTCTCGCCCCTCCACAATCTGCGTACCCTTGTCCAACTATCCCAGTTTGCCCAGTGGGCCTAACAAGAGTCGGTGTAGGGCGGCTAGTCCTAACCCCGGGCCCCATAGGGCGGCTAGCTTCCTCCCTACACTAAGTAGCTCACTTCGATACCACATACACGAGGGCCAAACAGAGTCAATGTACAGTGACTAGGCCTAACCCCAGGGGTTAACCCAAAGGGCAGCTAGCTCCCCTCTACACTAAAGGGACAGTTGCTCTCCTTGGTACTGTGTACACAAGGGCCAGCTTACTTCCCGTCAATAGGAGTTCTCCTAATTCTCTGTAGGGTTCATGCTGGTATTCCTTTCGTTTCATTTTCCAACATTTCCGATCTCTCTATTTACATTACCGGTTTCATTCTTAAAATAGGCGGCTCGTGATTTACTAACTGAGAAAGCATCACACCAATAAACCAATACATTTGCTAGCATTTAGGGTTTTACATGCATCTCAAGTAAACAGTGTAGCTCAAACCATACTCATTGCTTCCTACCCTAGGGTTCATTCTCATCCTAAGGTTCATTCAAGTTATTCTAAACATGCAGTTTATTTGTTTAAATCATAATATTAATGTAAGCCACTCTACCTGGAAACACGGGAGGAATGGGGACAAGAATCACAGGTCCTGTTGCCTCCACAGGTCCCGCGTACTCAACTAACTGGAGACGTATACAATTGATCAACCACGTCAAACGAGTCCAAAACTATATACAAGTGAACTAGCTCATAGAGAAACTCAAGCGGAAAACAACGGTACTTCGTTTGCAAAAATCCGATTCCGTTTGGGCCCTATACGGGCCAAAATAGGCATACTGTCCAAAATCAGACGTCTGAGACTAATCCTAGACATCTCAAAAGACGTCAGCACTCACCCTGGGTTTTCCTACGGCTTCCTCGGATGTCCGGATCCTTCCGCGATCATCTGAGGGGAGTTCCAGACGTCAAACTCTACTTTTGGTCATCTGGGAGTGTAGTCAGACATTTGTTGACGTGTCCAGACATCCAAAACACCTCAAAGGGTGCACCCCGCGCCTTTCCAACTCTCTTCCCCTGCGTACGCACGTGTAGAGCTAAAAACGGCTAAATAAAACTCTTGTGGTAAGGCCTGCATGGTCAGAAACCATGAAGAAGTACGTACCTTGGCACAAAGCATGCTTTCAGACGTCCGGCTTCAACTCTGGATGTCCCCCTGCTACTCCAGATGTCTGGGATGTGCTCCAGACGTCTGATACTAGAAAATATCCAGTACGTAGAACTCTCGCGAGCCTTCTTCTCCGTGTGGATCCCTCCGTGCTGCCTGCAGGTGCTATGCCAGCAACTTTAGGAGGTTGCGAAGCTCACCTTCACGAGTTCCTCCTCCTCCCACGCGTCCTCGACTCCTCCCGCACGAGCTCCTTCGAGCTCCCACATCTCCCTCACGAGTTCCTCCCCTCGAGCTCCCCTTCCACGCTCTCGCTCCCCTCTCCTCCTCCTTTACGTCCCATCTTTCTTCTTCCTCTCCACTTGCCATGCTGGAGGCTGGGAGGAAGGTGGTGGCCGGCAGGTGGGAAAAGATGGAGGTGGTGGCTGGTGGTGATGGACAGAGTGGAGTGGGTGTGGGGGGGTTAAATAGGAAAGGGTTAGGGTTTGGGGTGAGGAGAAAGGGGGTGTGTGTGTTGCGTGCATGCAGGAAAAGAAAACAAGGTACGGTTCTTCTCTACTTTCAGACGTCTGACCATCTATCCAGACGTTTGAATAGACGTCTGATGAATATACCAGACGTCTTAACCAACCCAAGAGTGGCGGGTCATTTCAGTCCTCACATTCCCATTCACACTCGGGGGTACATGACGCCCAATCCAGCACATGAGACTTAGAGATTGTAGCTAGTCAACTAGATAAGATGGGCTTAATTGAGAAGAAAGTTGATGAAGTATGGAAATTCCTATCTAAACCTTTATCTTCTTCTCGATCACCTGCACCACACACTTCTTCTCAGTTTTCGACAGGGAGGGAAACTGTGAATAATCTTTCTGTGACACAACCACCATTATCGGACTATTCATTTCCATTTCCTTCACCAGCTGGAGGAACCTTTGTTCCTCCATACACTAAATTCCCTACACCTTTCGGAGCTTTGGAGGAGCTCCACACCATTCACAATGGCCCTTATTCACAAACCTACAACCTTGGATGGCATAATCATCCAAATATCTCGTGGTCAGAAAATTCACAGAGACCAAATTTCCAACAACCTTCTGCACCACCACTTCAGAACCCAATTTGAGCACCACCTCTACAACACGGGTATCCACTGCATGCCTACCAACAACCTCAACCCAAGCCTGCCCAATACTCTCAGCCTGGGCCTACATGAGATGATCAGTTGGGGAATATCATGAAAGCTCTTACTGACATGCAGCAACAAAATATTGCTATGCAGTAGAGACAGGGGGTGACACTAGCTGAGATGAGAGCCCAGCTTTCTTACTTGGCGGAATCCCTTCAGCCACATTCACTTCCATTTCAAACACAATCCAACCCAAGGAACATACCTTCCCAGAGGTATGTTGAACCTAGACCTCCAGTGCAAGGTCAAGCACATGTCATTTCACAATCCTTGCACGAACTTGAGTTTTATACTAACCCGAATACTTCATATTCTCAACCCCAATCACCTCTTTTACCAAACGCGAATACACCATCTACATCTAGAGCTGATCTGAATGCCATCACAACTAGGAGTGATAGAATGTTTACGCGGCTAGATCGTGTTTTAACAGATATCTCCTTGTAATATAGATGAACTCTCCGCGAAAACAAATAAAAATTTATAACTCGAAAATCAAAGTATCCGAGGTCGAACACAGGGAGCAATTTGAGTATTCCAAAACTTGAGAACACAACTTTTAATAAAAAGCAATGACTAGTTCAACAAAAATGACAGGATAATGTTATGGAAAGAGTGCTAAAAAAGAATTGGATGTTTGATATTGCATCAGACATCTTAAAATTGGCCTTCAGTCTCTTCTCTTTGTTTGCTTTGCTCTGCTGTAGCTATGGTTTCTTGTTTCTCCCTTTCTTTTTCTTCCGTAGCCGCTCCTGCTCCTCTTCTTTTTCCTTTGCTTTCTCTCTTCTCGATTCTCTTCCTGCAGCTAAGTCCTGGCCTTGTCTCCTCTTTAGTTTCCTTCTTCTTTTTCTTCCTCTTCTTCCTTTGCTTTCTTGCTTCTCCTCTTTGTTTGCCCCTTGATCTCTCTCTTCTTCTTTCTCCTAGTTTGCCGCACCTCTGCTACAATGCATCTTTCTTCTTCTTCTCCTTCGCTTGTGGCGGCTAAGTCCTGCTTCCTTCTCTTGCTGCACTTCTTCCTCCCTTAGCATCCTCTTCCTGCACAAGCACCACACAACAAAACCTATTCCCCTACCCTTCCTACGCGTCTCTCTCTCTGTGTATCTCTCTTCAGTACGCTCTCCCAGAGCCGGGTTATCGGGTCGGTCGCACGCCCGGGTCCAGGCGCATCGGCATGGGTGTGGTGAGCGAGGAGTGCATGGAGGGGTTAATCAGATCTGGGTGCCAGGTCTGCGGGTTATATGTCACGGATGAGGCGTGATAGGTGAGGCGAGGGACCTCACCCCAGTGATTTCGAGGAAACCAACAGAGAACACAAAATCCACTTAAACCTCTCAAAAAGGTTACGACTTACCGAGGTGGGACTAAGAGTCCCACCCACTTCTGCTGACACCTGCAGGAGAGTGACTTCACAATCGATGCAGCTGCAGGTCTCGCGGTACTTGCTATCAGGCTGGTCTCACTCTTGTCCTCAATCCGCGCAGTCTGGAAGCTTGGGACCTGACGCTTGTAGCCTGGAGCTGGAGAACAATCGAGCTCGAGCCGTCGCTAATGGCGGATGGGAGCTCAACCCTGCACGACACGAGAGGAGCCTTATGGCTTTATCAGACCACAGAAGGACCTTCATCGTGTCACGACGAAGGTGAGGCGATAGGTGGCAGGCTGCGGGGTGGCCTAAGTGTGCGTTCCTAGGTCACTCTGTGGCCGGATTTATGGGTAAGGTCGGGGGAAGCGTGGAGTGCGTGTGGCGACCTGTGGATGGGTGGAAGACGTTCAGTAAGATGCGGGCGGACAGTGGCAGTCGAGGGGTGTTTTGTGAAATAGAATGAGGGAAAGGAAAGGGTGGAAGATGAGGAGCTTATCTGTAGTACTTGGAGTGAAGGGGAGGAAGAGGATTTGGACGGTGCGTTTGTACCGTTGTCAGAGAAGATGGCCCTGAGGGGGAGACAACGGTGACGAGGAGGACAGGAAGGCATGCATTGGTGCGGCGCGACGCGGAAGAATGAGGTGAAGTGAACCCGGCTGCTGGCATGGCAGCAGAGAGACGAGAGGGAGGAGGAAAAATTGCCAGAGCTTGCGGGCTACTTGGCTGGAGAGAGGGGAGATGAAGTCTAAGGGAGTCTGCGGCCAAATCAAGCTTGAGAGATTCGCAGAGGATCGGGGACCCTTTTATAGTTGCTGGCCGAGCTTCTGGTGCGTGGAGGGAAAGCCTTATACCACCGACTTCTCGCCAGAGAAGGAAGGTAGTTGGAGATCCAAATCTTTTGTGCGTTCGCATGAGAGATTGGATGCAAATGAAAGATTGCAATTGAGCTCAGATGGAAGGGAATTCCTCAGAGAATCTCCCTTCCAAATCTGGGAGATCTCTGAGGAATTTGGGAGTATTCCCCCTCCACTCCTCGTCGGAGAAGGATTTCTCCCCATTAATGGCGGAGGGACCTGTTTGTAAGAGTGGCGAGGAAGTTAGGGTGCTTGTGTAATGGTTTTCAAAAGATAGGGGCCAAAATGTAATTAGGTGTACTATTTTGCAAAGTAGGTCAAGATGACCTCCCCTTAGGTCCAAATTTTGGTAAAAACCTAATTTTGACCTAAGGAGTCCAATGGTAAAGTTGGATTTTAGGTTTGACCTCGTTTGACTGGACATTTTGCACACAAACCCAAATTAGGTCAATTAATGAGCTAGGACCCTAATCTAGGTCAAAATTGGTTCCAAAGGTCAAATTGAAGGTTATAAACCTTAGGAGATATTTTTCCATGAATTTTAGAGGGTTTAGTTAATTTTTATCCTGACCAAAGCCTTGTTGAATTAAGCGGGTCTGTTTTAGGGTTATAAGATGTCATTTAATTCCTGGATTGCACATGAACCCATTTCTGATTGAACCAACCCACTTTTTATCTTATTTAGACCATTTGACATATGTTTTGCCTATGAGAAATCCCGTTTATGTACTAAAATGGTAAAATTACAGTTTTACCCTTTATTTCATGTTTTCTTCTCAGAACACTTATTCCTTAAATTAAGTTTTCTTCTCAGAACACTTATTCCTTAAATTAAGCCCTTCTCTAGGTTATGTAGGAGCTCTTATTCTCTTTCTTAGGTCAAAATGAGCTAGTTAGGGTTCATGATGAGGCTCTCATCATACCCCCATGCCTAGCTTTTGCTAGTCCCTTAGCAAAATTTTAAGGTTTTAACTTCTATTCTTGACCTTGAGTGTCTGTCATCAGTTATGATAAGTGCTTTTCTTTTTCTTTTGTGATTAGGTTAGAATGCCGACAATAGGCCTAGAGGTACTCAAGTACCAAACCAAAATCCGGACCTGACCCGCTTTAGCCTCAGTCTTCCGCAAAGGTTTTTAAGGCTCGTAGAAACTATCCTAGGGTTTGTTGGACTCCGCGGTTAAAGCACCAGTGCTTGAGACATTTTTAGCTTAGGTTCAGTTTGCAGTGCATTTTTTTGTAAGAGAGAGACAGAAGATTTATTTGTTTGGAGAGTTTTCTCTCTTTTCCTTTTATTTCTAGCTTCGGATTGGCTTCTCAACACTATCTGTATCGGATTCCTCGTCCCCATCATCAATCCTCAAGGGTCCCTGGCAATCGATGCTTCGAGATAGCACCGCCCATGGCAACCCCCAGAACCCTAACTTTCAAGATTTCGAGATAATCCCGCCCATGGCGTTCCGTGGTCGAATTCAAACCCTAGCAATCGACATTTCGAGATAATGATGCCCACGGTATCTGAACCAGTAGAGTGCTTACATGCCCCTGATAGGATATTTAAATATCCTAAGAGACAAGCACCGAGGAGATGATATGTTACGCATCTTCGAGGGGAATTTCCTGCCTCTGCACGTTGGGAATTCGTCCAAATCAACTTATGTTGATCGGCCTCTCCTAATCTTGGCAACATTTTTCAGAACATTAAAACGCTTTTTGCATGATTTTGATATTTATGCACACTGAACCAGACTGTGTGTGAATTAGGGTGCTTAGGTTACCAAATCCTGCAAATCGAAGGTCAGTTAACAAGGCTGAATACTTCCTAACCCTTAGACCTAATACTTCAGCTTCGCATTTTCCCTAACCTCTTGCGGATTATCCAGATCTTAGGGCATACGTGAATTTTTAAGCCTAAGAATCTAGCCCAAGAGGCCTAAGATCAGCGTTCCTGCTAATCTCTTTTTATGTCTCCTTAGCATTTTCTTTTATTTTTCTCTTTTCTTGATCTGGTCTAGAACTTCAGTTAATTCCTTAATCTTTTACTAATGACCACTTTTTTTTTTCATTTTGTGCTCCTTTTTTGGCATTTTGCTTTTTTCCTCTCATTTTGTATTGTCACTTCCCCCTCTTCAGTCCTTTTTCTTTTCCAAGATTTTTATTTTTTGGGTTGAAACCTTTTCTTGATATGAATTTTCCTGACATTTTGCACTTTATACCCCCCCATGCTTACGATTTGCAATGTCCCCTTTGTAAATTAGGTGGGTTCGATTTCAGCTTAGTTCATGCATTAGGACAGGTGTTGGGTGGGCGAACGGGTCGAAGTGACTGTTGTGAATGATTTCTAATCTCGGATAGGGGTACCTAAGGTGGAGTTGGCTGTTTTAATGGATGAACCCTAAAGTGCAATATGAATTCTGCGTAGAAATGTCAGAAAAGGTTTCGGGTTTTTCAAAGAATGACAGGTTGCCTCCCGTTAAGAGTTGAGTTTTACGCCATCGGCTGGGCGCAATGAGCTCAAGGAGAATGGAGGGTAAAGGATGACTCAGCCAAATTTGTATTGGTCATGTCAATGAACGGTTTGAGTATCTGGCCGTTCACAACAATGGGTTTGGAATGGTGGCTGAGTGAGCTGATTTCAATGGCTCCATTTCCAAAGATTTGTCGGACTAGGTAGGGTCCGACCCACTTAGATCGTAGTTTTCCTGGGAATAATTTGAGTTGGGCATCAAAGAGTAAAACCTTTTGATTAGGATGAAAGATCTTTCTAGAAATGTGTTTTTCATGAAAAGCTTTAACCCGTTCTTTGTAAATTCGCGAGTTCTCATACGCGTCGTGGCGTAATTCATCGATCTCGCTTATTTGAAGCCTTCTGTGGGTTCCAGCCTTAGAAAGATCTAAATTGCAATTTCGTACTGCCCAATAGGTTTTATACTCCAATTCGATGGGGAGGTGACATGCCTTTCCGTACACCAGTCTGAAGGGAGACATATCTAATTGGGTCTTGTGGGTGGTCCTATAGGCCCACAATGCTTCCGGAAGCCGAGAAGACCAATCCTTCCAGTCAGGTCGAACAGTAACCTGAAGGATTTTCTTGATCTCTCGGTTTGATAACTCAGCTAGACCATTAGTTTGGGGGTGGTAAGGAGTAGAGATTCGATACAACACCCCGTATTTGGTCATCAGTGACCTGAACTGAGCGTTTGTAAAATGGGTCCCTCCGTTGGAAATTATTGCTTATGGAATCCCGAACCTTGAGAAGATGTTTTGATGAATGAATTTGATAACAACCTTATGATTATTGGCTTGGGTCGGAATGGCTTCTATCCACTTGGACATGTAGTCAACGACGAGTAAGATGCATTCGAAGTCATCCGAGATGGGGAAGGGTCCCATAAAATCGATCCCCCAAATGTCAAAAATTTCGCATACCAGGATCGGTTGTAGAGGCATCATGTCTCGATGGCTCATGTTGCCCAAGGTCTGGCAACGGGTACATGCCTTACAGTGATCGTATGCATCCTTGAAAATTGTGGGCCAATAAAAGCTGCACTGGAGGACTTTTGATGCGGTTTTGTGTCCTGAGAAATGTCCACCGCATGCCTGGTCATGGCAAAAGGAGAGTATGTCTTTGATTTCTACTTCTGCGATACACCGTCGAATTATTTGATCAGCACCAATGCGGAATAGATACAGGTCTTCCCACAGGTAATACTTGGCATCGGAATGCAATTTGTCCTTCTTGGCCTTCGGCCAATCGCACTGGATCTGATGTGATGCCAGGTAATTCACTATATCTGCGAACCATGGAAGCCCTGTATTGATAGTCAGGAGGTGCTCATCAGGAAAGTGTTCTGTGATGGGTCCGAAAGGGTCAATTATTTCAGAAGGAAGGTAGGACAAGTGATCAGTTACCACATTTTGCTTTCCCGCTTTGTCATGAATCTCGAGGTCAAATTCTTGCAACAGAAAGATCCATCGGATTAATCGAGGTTTCGTGTCCTTCTTTGCAAGGAGATGCCTCACAGTTGTGTGATCCGAGTATATGATAACACAGGAACCCAGAAGGTATGATCTGAATTTTTCTAGGGAAAATACTACAGCTAGCAGCTCTTTCTCAGTAACTGTGTAGTTACGTTGAGCCTCGTCCAGTGTTTTGCTAGCGGAGTAAATGACCATGGGTTTCCCGTCAATTTTCTGCCCCAAAATCGCACCTACAGCGAAGTCAGATGCATCGCACATGATCTCGAAGGGTTGGGACCAATCAGGGGATTGTAGGATCGGGGCTTGGGTGACTTAGTCACGAAGGATCTCAAATGCTTGAGTGCATTCCTTGGAAATTTCGAAAGGCACATCCTTGGAGAGATGAGTAGTCAGGGGGTGCGCGATTTTTGAAAAACCGGGGATAAATCGACGGTAAAAATCGACGTGCCCCAAAAAAGATCGGATGTCCTTAATCGAGCTAGGCATAGGGAGCTTGGAAATCAAGTTAACCTTAGCTTGATCGACTTGGATGCCTTTCTCCGAGATTAGATGTCCCAGGACAATTCCCTCAGGCACCATGAAATGGCTCTTTTCCCAGGAAAGAACCAAATTCACATCAATGCATCACCTGAGTATTTGGACCAAGTGTTGGAGGCAATTGTCAAATGATGCTCCAAAAACTGAAAATTCATCCATGAAGACTTCCAGATAATCACCTACCATATCTGAGAATATGGCAAGCATGCGCCGCTAAAAGGTTGCGGGTGCATTGCAGAGATTGAAAGGCATCCTTCGAAATGTGTACGTCCCAAAGGGGCAGGTGAACGTGGTATTTTCTTGGTCTTCTGGATGGATTGCCACCTGGTTGTAATAGGAGTACCTGTCAAGAAAGCAGAAGAACCTATTTCCTGCTAGTTTCTCGAGGATCTGATCAATAAACGGTAGTGGGAAATGGTCCTTCTTCATGGAGGAATTGAGTCTTTTGTAATCAATGTAGACTCTCCACGAGTTAGCTATTCGGGTAGGAATGACCTCTCCGGTTTCAGTCGTGATGATGGCGAGTCCAGCCTTCGTAGGCACAACCTGGATTGGACTCACCCAACAACTGTCAGAGATCGGGTAGATGATCCCTACATCAAACCACTTAATGATCTCCTTTTTCATGACCTCCTGCAGGTTTGGGTTTAAATGTCACTGCATCTCTTGTGAAGGTTGTGCACCCTCTTCTGTGTAGATTCGATGTGTGCAGTATGAGGGGCTTATGCCAGTCAAGTCATCGAGAGTCCATCCAATGGCTCTACGATGTTGCTGGAGAACAGTAATCAGACGTGATTCCTGGTCAGGTGTGAGTCGAGAGTTGATAATCACAGGAAACGTCTGATTGGAACCCAAAAAGACATACTTCAGATGCTCGGGAAGGGGCTTGAGTTCCATGACAGGATTATCAGCAGCAACGGGTGGTTCGAGGTTTGTATCAGGAACAAGGGTCAGAGTCATGGTTGTGTCTAGATCAGGTTCGCACTCCTCTGTTTGCGGGTTTTGATCTTCTAGTGGTTGATCAGGGATAATCAGGTTGTCCTCTGTATGCGATTCATCAACCACAGCTCTGATATCACATATTTGCTCTATAACCCTGCAATTAATCCCTTGTTGGGCCTTAAAGATGTCAATCTTCAGAGTTTGATTCCCGAATTTTAATTCTATTTGGCCCTCTTCACAGTTTATGTTGGCCCTAGCAGTGGCCAAAAAAGATCTCCCTAATATGATTGGTGTGTCCCTTGGGTTCTCAGGTGCATCCATATCCAGAACTATGAAATCCACCGGGAAGTAGAAATCCCGTACCTTAACAATGACATCCTCGAGTATTCCTTTAGGTGACTTGATGGATCGATCGACTAACTGCAACGTCACCTCAGTCGGTTTAAGTTTGGACTCTTCAAGGTGGTCAAGGAGGGATGTAGGTATTAGATTTATGGAGGCACCTAGATCTAGTAAGGCTCTATCAAATTGGGTTTCACGAATTTTACAAGAAATCAGGGGAGTTCCTGGGTCTTTAGCCTTGGGTGGGAGTTTACTCAAGATGACAGAGCTGGCTTGCTCTGACAGTATGATCGGATTCCCACTCTTGGTTTGCGGCTTATGTTTAGGTGTACATACGTCTTTCAGGAATCTTGCGTAAGCTGGTACGTGGCGAATTGCATCCATCAAGGGGATGTTTATCTGGACCTATTCAAAGAGCTTGACCAGATCCTCCTCGAGAGACATGGGTTTGGTTATCCTTTTTCCTTTGGTCAAGGCCTCAGGAAATGGAATCCTAGTTGGTTCCTCTAGAATAGGTCTAGGTTCTTGATCTGGGCCAGGGGTATCTTGGATAACTATCCTAGGGTTTTGGCTACTACCAAGCTTGGAGTGGTTTGGATAATGTGGGTCTTGGGTTGCTTTACCACTACGTGCTGTTATAGAGTTTAATCCGACCTGGTTTTGGTTTGGGTTTGGTAAGAGGGGTGGCTGCTGTTGAAATCCTGCATAAGATGTCGAAGCTTCCATCCCGTCTAGTGATGGAGCAGCAGGGGCCTGATAAATCAAATGTGCGTGGCTTGAATTTGGGTTCATAACGTGCCTCTGGGTCGGCACATTATTTGGGTTTTGCAGAGGTTGCGAAGGAAGGGTGCCCGGTTGGCGGGAATTTGCCATTTGGGCTAGTTGATTACGAACCTCTGTGATCTCGTCCTTGTGCTATTTTTGCATTGCCGCATTCGTCTTTTGAATTTCAGCCAGTGCTTGAAGGATGAGTCATTTGATCCTGGTTTGGCCCAGATTGATAGGTGGGATTGGGTCGAGGCTGAGGTGACTGATATGGACGAGGGGCTTGTGGACGGGGCTGATAAGGTGGTCTTTGAGTCTGAGAATTTCCCGTCCACTGAAAGTTGGGATGATTTCTCCACCCAGGGTTGTAGGTATTGGAGAATGGGTCATTTTGGATGGCATTGAGGTCCTCTCAGGTCTGAGGAACCTCAGGAAAGTCAGAATACGAGGGCTCAGAGTTCCCCTTACTTGAATAGAATGGATCGGAGGTCACTTCGATCCGAGAGTCAGACGGGGGTTGATACGGGTCCATCCCCTGAGAAGATCAGTGATAGATGTTTTGCATAGTTTTCCTCGCCAGAGGTGGCCGTGCAAAAGAGTTTTGTGTAGAGGTGGCTTGCTACAAATGCTGAATTAGCTCGTCCACCTTCTTCTCTATGATAGAAACCTTGTCCAACCGGCTGGCCATCAGTTCCAAGTCGACGGATGTGGATAGGTCCTACGTCTCATGTGCCCCCCTCAGATTCATTGATGCGCGGGCATTCGTCCTGTCGAATAAGCCCATGGAGTCATTATTGATGGAGTTCTCACACATGTTTTCGAGAATCTCCCACACCGTGTCCTCATGTTGACCCATGATGTTTCCTTTGCATGTTGCATTGATGAATAATCGAATGTCTTCATGGAGTCCCAAGTAAAAAGGCTGCACTTGTTCCCATTTAGGAACTCCGTGATGGGGGTACTTTCGCATGAGATCTAAGAATCGGTCCCATGCTTCGTGAAGAGGTTCTCCCGTTTGTTGAGTGAAATGGGTGATCTGGTGGCGCAAGGCATTCGTCTGGCCAACGGGAAAGAACTTTTTCAAAAATTCGGACTGAAGTTCATCCCATGTGTTGATCGGATGAGTCTGAGTTTGATACCAATGGGCCGCCTTGTCCAGGAGGGAGAAAGAAAACATTTTCATGAGCAAAATGTCCCAGTTTTGTGGATCTGACCCGAAGGTCTGGGCCAGATGCTTGAGTTGTTTAATGTGCTGGAATGGATCCTCGGAGTTAAGCCCATGAGACTTTGGTATGGCATGAATCATATTAGGCTTGAGTTCAGAATCAGGACCTCCAACTGGGATTTGGACTCAAGGCTTAATTGCCACCGCAACGGGATTATAGTGATCTCGCATAATTGGTCGCTATGGTGGGTTTACAAAGTTTTGGAAGAGATCAGTTAGGTGCTGAAGCTGGTGCTCAAGGTTGTTCTCTTCTTCAATGGGTTGTGCCATGATGGAAGAAGGAGAACTTGGTTCTAAATCAGATGAAAGGTTTATGTGGTGAGGTTGCTGGACAAACAAGGGCATCGAGGCTTGGCCTCGGCGAGAGTGAATTTCTAAAGGAGGTCTTAAGGATGGTCTTAAGGACCTCCTACCGAACATGCACCGAAGGATGTGATAAGATTATAAGGTGCTGGACCCAATCGAGACACCCAAAAATTGTTGGGTGACTATAGAGGTTCAGGGTGGATGATACCCCTTAGTCAGAAAGGTCGTCCACTTGAGAAGTACATGGGCAGCCAGAGAGGGAGAGTCCTGCAAAGACCCCTACACGGTAGAGCGTCCCCACGAGTTACAGGGTTTCCCCCACTCGACCTCTCTTGTCATTGAGATTCCAGGTAGACCAGAATGGGGACCTTGACCTCTTAAGTCTACCTTTTTACTTAAGATCAAGGTGCTTAGGGTTCCACTTGAACTTTTAGGTCTTTTGAGTGAAAAAAGTGACCTAATTTTAAGATTGGTTGACCCAAAGGATCAACTTCACCTCTTGTTCCTTTGAGAGCTTTTAGGTCCTTTCTTTTAGGGTTCAAATGGATTAAGCGCCTGATTTGCTTAGGGTTTCTCTTGTATAGATCTTTTCAAATGAGGCTTAGGCACACCTCTTTTTGAAATTTTTTGCTTCTTTGTTTAAGAGAAGATGTGTCACTAAAAACCCGAGCTTTGAAATCCTTAGGTTGGCCCTAGTTGGTCAAATTTAGTTAAATCAAAAATTGGTATCTAGGGCTCAATCAAGAAAGTTTTAGCCCTAGTTACCTTAGTTGGATGTGCAGTTCAAGATGTGTTGAAATGAAAATCAGGCAACTTCGAGGAATTACTAAGTATGAAACAGGTAGCCCTAGGTTGATTTTTCTTTGTTTCCTTTTCAGACTTTGAGGGGATTAAGAGAGAGGGCTAATGAAAGTTACCTGTTCCTTGGTGTGGTTGTTGTGCAGCTGCTCTTCTTTTCTCTGCTTTCCCCAAGACAAGCACAAGAAAGGAGAGGAATTAAGTCAGTATTGGATTAGAAGTTGTGATCAAAAGCTTCAGAAGTGCCCGTTGCTCCCTGGCAACGGTGCCAAAATGTTTACGCGGCTAGATCGTGTTTTAACAGATACCTCATTGTAATATAGATGAACTCTCCGTGAAAACAAATAAAAATTTATAACTTGAAAATCAAAGTATCCGAGGTCGAACACAGGGAGCAATTTAAGTATTCCAAAACTTGAGAACACAACTTTTAATAAAAAGCAATGACTAGTTCAACAAAAATGACAGGATAATGTTATGGAAAGAGTGCTAAAAATGAATTGGATGTCTGATATTGCATCAAACATCTTAAAATTGGCCTTCAGTCTCTTCTCTTTGTTTGCTTTGCTCTGCTGCAGCTATTGTTTCTTGTTTCTCCCTTTCTTTTTCTTCCTTAGCCGCTGTTGAACATTTTTCGCAAGTGCTACGCTAACGTGTTTGGTTTTGGAAAACCTGTTGTTGTAGTTCAAAAGTGAAGAATTCGTGTTCAACAAATAAAATTTATACCGAAATTAAAATTCTGGGTCGAACATAGGGAGGCAGACGTTTGATTTAAAAACTATGCGTTTCTTTTTATTTGTCACAGAATAATTCAATTTAAAACTATCTAATTATTTACAATAAATAGAAGAGAGAGAGAGAGTAAGAGAGAAAGAGAATATTACACAGAGAAATCAAAATGAGATGTAGAATAAACAAGAAATTTTTCATTGAAGAGATTGTTCATTACAACTAGAAAGCATAAAATAATTACTCTAGAAAGCGATAAATTTACTCTAGAAAGAATTAAAAGAATGGAGGGAGAAATGTCCTCCTCGATGATTGCTTGGAGGACGAGCAAAACTACTCTTAGAAAGCAGTAAATCTATACTAGAAAGCAGTAAAAAGAATAGGGAGAGAGAAATCCTCCTCGACGGTTGCTCGGAGGACGAGCCGGACGGGACGACGTCTGGACGAAGGGGAACGAAGGAGGACGAAGCAGAAGAACGGGAACAAATCAGCACGCCGTCGTCGTCGCGGGATCCACTTCCGAAGGGGAACGAAAATTAGACTTTATCTCGCGAGAAGCATCCCAGGTGTGGGACAAGCTTCTCTTGAGCTTTGGAGGGGTAGAGAGGAGAAAGAAGGGATGAGAATTTCGTATGGAGGGGGTCTCCTTTTATAGTTGCAAGGAGTGGGGGCAAAATGGACATTACAACTTCAAAATAATAAAAGAGGGGTCTTTAGTGACGGATAAATCTGTCACTAAAGCCCTCAACATGGGCGTCGTGGTCGGCTCGCGTGCGCCTCCTCGCCTGCTCG
Source organism: Thalassia testudinum (assembly GCA_037157565.1). Classification (NCBI taxonomy): domain Eukaryota; kingdom Viridiplantae; phylum Streptophyta; class Magnoliopsida; order Alismatales; family Hydrocharitaceae; genus Thalassia; species Thalassia testudinum. The sequence continues at coordinate 21,508,500 of JAZHRO010000014.1, forward strand.
CGCGCTCAACGGCTTGCGCACGTTCGCCGCTTTTCCGCTGTCCGATCGCGAGATCGGGCGGCTTAAGATGCGTCTCCGCTAGCTACGTTGCACGCCCGCGCACGCGTCTGATTGCGCGTCCAATCGCGCGTCGTCGCTATCGGGCGCGCGTGGCCGTCCGATCTCCATCTGACGCTCCACTCGCGCCCAATCGCCGCGCCTTCTGGCCCCTCCCCACGGCTCGAACCCGCGCCCTGCGCTCACGAAAGCACGCTCGACCACTGCGCTATGGGGCGCGGATGGTTGAGCGGACGCTTTTAAGCGCGAGCGCCCACAGCCGTTGGATTAAGATCCAACGGCGGAGAGCGATCGGGCACGGGGCCTTCACAAGATGCAAGCTACCGTTTGGGCGGCTGAGATGGCACCACGTGGCACTATCTTGGCCGTCCATCTTCTAGAAGTTGTAGATGGTGCCACGGATGTCGGATTGACTCGATTTTTGTGTCGTTGGGCTATGATCGTCGATTCGAATTCATCCGTACGGTCGGATTGTCATCTGAAGTGAGGATTTATGCCATCCTGGCCCTTGATCTTCTAGGATTCCTAGGTCACTATCTGATGCTACGGATGTTTGATTGGGGCGATCTTGGAGTTGTTGAACTCCAATCGTCGCCCTGATCACATCCATACGGTTGGATCTTTGATCCGACGCTCCGATAAAATGTTTGCCCTGTCCAAGCACATAAAAGGAGACAATTAACCTCCATTTTATTCAAACTATTCTAAATGCAAGATGATGCATGTTATGCAATATTTATATCATGAAATGCAATCCTATGCTTAAGAACATGCATAAATAGACATTTTAAGTAGTGTAAATGTGTTTACATCAGCCACTCCTGCTCTTCTTTTTCCTTTGCTTTCTCTCTTCTCGATTCTCTTCCTGCAGCTAAGTCCTGGCCTTGTCTCCTCTTTAGTTTCCTTCTTTTTCTTCCTCTTCTTCCTTTGCTTTCTTGCTTCTCCTCTTTGTTTGCCCCTTGATCTCTCTCTTCTTCTTTCTCTTGGTCTGCCGCACCTCTACTACAGTGCGTCTTTCTTCTTCTTCTTCTTCGCTTGCGGTGGCTAAGTCCTGCTTCCTTCTGTTGCTGTGCTTCTTCCTCCCTTAGTGTCCTCTTCCTGCACAAGCACCACACAACAAAACCTATTCCCCTACCCTTCCCGCGTCTCTCTCTCTCTCTGTGTATCTCGCTGCAGTACGCTCTCCTAGAGCCAGGTTATTGGGTCGGTCGCGTGCTTGGGTCCAGGCGCACCGACGTGGGTGTGGTGCGTGAGGAGTGCACGGAGGGGTTAATCGGATCCAGGTGCCAGGTCTCTCTTCTGCTGACACCTGCAGGAGAGTGACTTCACAATCGATGCATCTGCAGGTCTCGCAGCACTTGCTATTAGGCTGGTCTCACTCTGGTCCTCAATACGCACAGTTTGGAAGCCTGGGACCTGACGCTTGTGGCTTGGAGCTAGAGAACAAACGAGCTCGAGCCGTCGCTAATGGCGGATGGGAGCTCGACCCTGCACGACACAAAAGGAGCCTTACGGCTCTATCAAACCACAGGAGGACCTTCGTCGTGTCACGGCGAAGGTAAGGTGATAGGTGGCAGGTCGCGGGGTGACCTAGGCATGCGTGCCTAGGTCGCTCTGTGGCTGGATTTATGGGTTAGGTTGGGGGAAGCGTGGAGTGCATGTGGTGACCTGTGGATGGGTGGAAGATGTTCAGTGGACTGTGGCGGTGGTTGTGAGGTTAGTGGTGAGACGTGTAGAGGTGTGGAGTGATGGATGCGTCTCGCCGGAGGTTGGCCGGAGATGGGGAAGATGTGGGCAGACAGTGGTAGTCAAGGGGTGTTTTGTGAAATAGAATGAGGGAAAGGAAAGAGTGGAAGATGAGGAGCTTATCTGGAGTACTTGGAGAGAAGGGGAGGCAGAGGAGACGGACGGCGCGTTTGTGCCATCGTCGGAGAAGACGGCCCCGAGGGGGAGATAACGGTGAAGAGGAGGAGGACAGGAAGGCGTGCGCTGGTGCGGCGCAACGCAGAAGAACGAGGCAATGTGAACCTTGCTGCTGGTATGATAGCAGAGTGACAAGAGGGAGGAGGAAAAATTGCCGGAGCTTGCAGGCTACTTGGCCGGAGAGAGGGGAGTTGAAGTTTGAGGGAGTCTGCGGCCAAATCAAGCTTGAGAGATTCGTAGAGGACCGGGACCCTTTTATGGTTGCTGGCTGAGCTTCTGGTGCGTGGAGGGCAAGCCTTCTACCACCGACTTCTCACCGGAGAAGGAAGGTAGTTGGAGATCCAAATCTTTCATGCGTTCGCATGAGAGATTGGATACAAATGAAAGATTACAATTGAGCTCAGATGGAAGGGAATTCCTCAGAGAATCTCCCGTCCAAATCTGGGAGTATTCCCCCTCCATTCCTCGTCAGAGAAGGATTTCTCCCCATTAATGGCGGAGGGACCTGTTTGTAAGAGTGGCGAGGAAGTTAGGGGGTTTGTGTAATGGTTTTCAAAAGATAGGGGCCAAAATGTAATTGGGTGTACTATTTCGTAAAGTAGGTCAAGATGACCTCCCCTTAGGTCCAAATTTTGGTACAAACCTAATTTGGACCTAAGGAGTCCAATGGTAAAGTTGTATTTTAGGTTTGACCTCGTTTGACTGGGCATTTTTCACACAAACCCAAATTAGGTCAATTAATGAGCTAGGACCCTAATCTAGGTCAAAATTGGTTCCAAAGGTCAAATTGAAGGTTATAAATCCTAGGGGATATTTTTCCATGAATTTTAGATGGTTTAATTGATTTTTATCCTGACCAAAACCCTGTTGAATTAAGCGGATCTGTTTTAGGGTTATAAGATGTCATTTAATTCCTGGATTGCACATGAACCCATTTCTGATTGAACCAACCCACTTTTTGTCTTATTCAGACTATTTGGCCTATGTTTTGCCTCTGAGAAATCACGTTTTTGTACTTAAATGGTAAAATTACAGTTTTACCCTTTATTTCATGTTTTCTTCTTAGAACACTTATTCCTTGAATTAATCCCTTCTCTAGGTTATGTAGGAGCTCTTATTCTCTTTCTTTGGTCAAAATGAGCTAGTTAGGACTCATGATGAGGCTCTCATCATAGAAGCACTATAGATCCACCATTTCCTACTTCTACATCTTTGTCTGGACCTTCTACTTCCACTCCATCTGATTTACCTCTTCCTGATTCTTCTCAATTTAAGAATGACCCTCCTATTACAACTTTTATACCATTTCCAGAGGCATTAAAGAAGAAGGGAAAAGGGAAAAAGAAATAGTCTAGTGTAGCTCCTGAGGAGGATCTGCTCAAGCTCTTTGAGCAAGTCTATATAAACATCCCCTTGTTGGATGTAATTCGCCACATTCCACTTTATGCTAAGTTTCTGAAAGACCTATGCACACCTAAGCGTAAAGCTAGAATTCAAAAAGGGAGTAGTCCTATCATCCTTTCAGAACAAGTTAGTTCCATCATCTCTAGTAACCTCCCTACTAACAAGAAAGACCCAGGCACCCCTCTTCTCTCCTGTATGATATGAAACACCACATTTAATAGAGCCTTACTTGACCTAGGTGCTTCCATCAATCTTATCCCAACCTCCCTATTGACACATTTTGAGGTTGGCAATCTGAAGCCAATCGAGGTGTCCCTACAATTAGCTGATTGATTAGTTAAGGCACCTCAGGGAGTATTGGAAGATGTTATAGTACAAGTGAAGGACTTTTACTTTCCTGTAGACTTTATTGTACCTGACATGGAAGTACCAAGGATATCCAAAACACACCTATTATACTAGGGAGACCTTTCTTGGCGACAACCAAGGCAAACATAGACTGTGAGGAGGGCCTTTTAGAACTAACATTTGGAGATCAAAAGAGGAAGATTGATATTTTTAAGGTACAGAAGAGACCATCTTGTAGTTTAATTGAAGAAATATGTGCTTTGGATTCATCGGATAAGTTGGTTCAGGATACACTGATTGATTCTTTAACTTTAGGACCTCAATTCCCTTCTACATCTAATCTGACTCTTCCTGAGACACTAGCCTTAGAAACTGAGGACTTACCTCTAATTCCTTTAGTGTCTCTAGGATCTTTTGAGATCTCCACACCAGCTCCTTCATCTGATCCTGTACCTATTGAGCTTAAACCTCTTCCTAACTCTTTGAAATATGTCTTCTTGGGACCAAATTAGACTTATCCTGTGATTGTCAATTCCCACTTATCGTATGATCAAGAATCACAACTCTTATCTGTCCTGAGAGCACATAGATCGGCTATAGGATGGAGCTTATCTAACTTGACTGGCATTAGTCCTTCCTACTACACACATAGAATATTCACTGAAGAAGGATCTATATCTACCCAACAACCATAGCGTTGACTGAACCCCACACTTTAAGAGGTGGTAAAGAATGAGATGATTAAGTGGTTAGACAACGGATTAATTTTTCCTATCTCTGATAGCTAGTGGGTAAGTCCTGTTCAGGTTGTGCCTAAGAAGGTTGGACTTACCGTCATAACCACTGAGTCTGGAGAAGTCATCCCTACAAGATTGCTGGTTCGTGGCGAGTATGTATTGACAACTAAAAGCTCAACCAAGCCACGAAGAAAGATCATTTCCTATTGCCATTCATTGATCAGATACTAGAAAGATTGGCAGAGTAGATTTTTCTACTTTTTGGATGGCTACTCAGGCTATAATCAAGTGGCAATTCACCCCGATGACAGAGAAAAAATGACCTTTGCTTGCCCCTACGGAACCTTTGCTTTCCGTAGGATGCCATTTGGATTGTGTAACGCACCTGCTACATGACAGAAGTCATTTTTGCGCATTTTAAAGTCGTTGGAAATCGTAGTATAGTCATGCTAAAATGCTCGTCAAAAATGATTTTTGTAAAGAAAATGAGACTTGAGTCCCAGTTGTTCGTCTCTGGGAGGCGTTTATGCAAATTTGAAATTGATCTTTTCTAGCTCTACTTGCTTAAAATCGTATGGCAGTTTATGGTTATTACGTATTTAAGCACGACATGCTTAGTTGCAAGAATATCAGAAAGTAAAAGCAGGCAACTTTAATCACACAAAATATATTACAACAAGCTCATGGTGATTCTCAACACATAGACATATATATATATATATATATATATATATATATATATATAGAAAAATTTCTTTCATTCATTCAAGAGAGTGTTTGCAACATGGAACTAGAGGAAAGCTTACAGAGGAAAGCTTTAAAACATCAATCTAGCTAACAGAAAATGATCGCATACAGAAATCTATGGGGGGATTTTGTATGCATCATTGGGGAAGAGTAAAGAGCTACACTACTAAGCAGTAAATAAAAGCATGTAAATTATGAAGAATTAGCTACTAAACTAGCAGAAATAAGGGCATTCGGAGGTGGTCTCCGATGGCCTCTGAATGGTTGAGAGGAGGAGGGGCGGCCAATGGTGCTTAGGCTGTCCCTTGTAGAGAGGTTGGGGAGATGATCCAGCATCCTGGCATGGAGATGGTGGCAGCCATGGTGCACAACTCGTGGAGGTGGAATGGAGATGAATGTAGCTAACCTAAGTGTGAATGAATGTAGCTAACCTAAGTGTGGAACTCTCTAAAGAGAGCCCCACAAGTGGTCGGCCAAGTGAGAGAGGTAGTTCTTAGATCCATAAAAAGTGGATCTCAATTTGAATGGCTCTTGGTTGCTAATTTTGGCAACCAAGAGTGGCGCCACCTTTGGAAGAGAGTTCTAGAGAACTCTAGATAAGTGTGTGCGGGTGAATGGGTGTGTGTGTGTGAGTGTGTGGCTGTGCCCTATGTGGCAAGTGGTCTAAGTTAGGTCCTAAGGGGTTTAGGTTGGTGTAGGCCTTAAATTAGTGTTGTAAACCCTAATTCACTAAAGTAGAGTGCAATTAAACTTAATACAAGTTTAATTGGGTGTGTGAAAACTTAATTGAGAGTAAAATAACTCAATTAAGTCAGGTCTAGGTCAATTGGACTCTTCCTGAGTCTAATTGGACTTGTGTGGGTTGAGATCTAAGCTCAATTGGACCCTATGAGTCCAATTAACTAGGCAATGGTAATTGACTATGATCTAAGTCAATTAGGTTTAGTGAGGACATAATTAGGTCCTTATGGAGGTCTAGAGGTGATGTGCCAGGGTTAGGGTACCTTAATTTAGGTTCCTATGGGATTGGAATTGGGTTTAGGGAGCTAGAGATCCAAGATCAAGGCTTGAATCTCAAAACAGGAATTGGAGAGCAGTTTCGGACGTCCAAAAATAGAATCAGATGTCTTATACTAAAAAATTAGAGGTCCAGACTTGTTGTTTGGACGTCCAATCAGAGTTAGGAAGGATTCAAGGTTCTATCTTGGGTATTCTGTAGAAATTGGACGTCTGACTAAGTGTCTGGACGTCCAATAACACTGCAGAAGTGGGTTTAAGGTGTGTGGGAGTTGGCTAAGGGTTCTGGACATCCTATAATTCATCTGGACATCCAGATAAAGGTTGGAATTAGGGTTTTAAGGTTTCCTTGGGTGCGGTGACCTAATCTAAGGGTGGCTAAGGCTTGGGGATGTTTCTAGGCTAACCTAGGGCTAGGATGGACCTAAGTTCTTCACATTTTACTGCTTTATTCCTACTTAATAGAGTAGCATACCTTAACTCTCTTACACTATTATCTACTACATCTAATCTAGGTCTTCTTCTCCAGTTCTGCTACAACACCCATTATTCTTCTATTCTCCTGATCCAGCTTCAGATCCAGCTTATTACCTGTAATTGACATAATGCACCTAATCAGCACATCATAGCATTATTTTATGCATAGCTAAAAGAAATCAGTAAGGATGCAAGTAATGCTTATGCATGAGTGAATTACCCTAACTTATGCTAAGTCCTAGCCTAATTTAGGTCAATTAAGACCTATGATACTGCGCAATCACTACATTTCAACGATGTATGTTTGCAATCTTTTCCAACCTAGTGGGTGATTGTTTAGAAGTCTTCATGGATGACTTCTTGGTCTTCGAGAGAACATTCAATGCATGTTTAGACCACTTGACTAAGGTCCTGCAAAGATGCATCAATGTGAATTTGGTACTATCCTAGGAGAAATCACACTTCATGATATTAGAAGGACTTGTCCTAGGTCACCTTATTTCTGAGAGAGGAAATGAGGTTGACCTACGAAGGTGGAATTGATTTCTGACTTGCCATTACCTTCGTTGGTTAAGCAAATCTGATCTTTCTTGGGCATGTTGGGTTTTATCGCTGCTTTATAGCATATTTCTTGAAAATAGCCTGACCTCTCATTAGTCTCCTCTCTAAAGATGTAGACTTCTAGATCTCTGACGATTGTGTTCGTGCATATATGACGCTTCATGATCTGGTTACCAAGGCACCAATACTGCAACCCCTGGATTGGTTTCACCCTTTTGAGATCATGTGTGATGCCTCTGATTATGTAGTAGGGGCAGTCCTTGGTTAAAAACTGGATGAAAAACCTACATTCATTTACTATGCTAGCAAGACCTTAGATGAAGCGCATAGGAATTACACAGTCACTGAAAAGGAATTGCTAGCAGTAATATTTGCACTGGAAAAATTCAAACCTTATCTTTTAGGTTCCCACCTCATAGTCTACACTGACCACATAGCAGTACGACATATTCTCGCCAAGAAGGACACGAAATCTCATCTGATTAGATGGATCCTGCTATTGTAGGAGTTTGATTTAGAGATTCGTGATAAGGCTGGGAAGCAGAATGTGGTAGTTGATCACTTATCCCGCCTTCCTTCTGAAGCGATATCTCCTTCACTTCCAATTACTGACCACTTCCCTGATGAGCAATTGCTGGTCATTCATTTAGACCTTCCCGGTATGCTAGCATTGTCAACTACTTAGCTTTTGGAATTGTTCCCTCTGATTGGGTCTGACATTAAAAATATAGACTTAGATTTGAAGCCAAGCACTATTACTGGGAAGAACCTTGGTTATTCAAGCATTGTAAAGACCAGATCCTTAGGAAATGTGTCCCCGATAAGGAAATAGAGAGCATCTTGTTGTTCTGCCCTGACTAGACATGTGGCGGTCATTTCTTTGGCAAAAAGACTGCTGCACAAATTTTGCTGAGCGGTTTTTCTGGCCCACGATCTTCAAAGATGCACATGAGTATAGCAGGGCATGTTCACGCTATTAGTCTCTCGACAGTATTGGCTGCTGAGACATGATGTCCTTGAATCTGATAATGGTGTGCAAAGTTTTTGACATATGGGGCATTGACTTCATGGGACATTTTCCAAATTCTCATGGCTTTGAGTATATCTTGTTAGCAGTTGATTATGTTTCCAAATGGATTGAAGCCATCTCCTCTAGGACTAAGGACCATAGAGTTGTGACACAATTTGTCCAAGACTTTATCTTCTCTAGATTTGGGATACCAAAAGCCATCATAAGTGATGGAGAGTCTCACTTTAGGAACACACATTTCCAATCCCTGCTTCAAAAGTATGGAGTGACACATAGGATTGCTACACATTATCACCCTCAAACTAATGGACTGGCTGAATTGTCCAACAAGGAGATCAAGAAGATTTTACAAACTACCATCATACCTAATAGAAAGGATTGGTCTTCTCGCCTTTCTAATGCGTTGTGGGCATATAGGACAACTCACAAAATGCTCATGTCTAGGGATGTGTGTCAACTATACCTCAAAATTTATGCACGCATAGAATGGGTGCACCAAAAACCAGGCTGAAAAACCATTACAACATGTTTACCATTTTTTACATTAAAAAGAGTAATAAAAAGAGATATAAATGTCACCAATGCATAGTACATGTCGATACAATTTCAACGATACCTTATTTGTTGAAATCCGAGGTCGGGAAGCTCTCAAACCACTTAAAATGGCACGAGGGGGTCCTAAACCACCCCAGACCGGCCCAGCTCAACTAAATCGAACTGCCTAGGCCTAGGCCCCCAACTTGCACGCGCTGCGCGAGGCTTCTGTGCATCGGCCATTGTTGATGCACATGCTCCGCATGCTACCTATGCTTCTCTCTTTCTCCTTTCTTTTCTTCTCTCTTTTTTTTCTTCTCTCTCCTCTCCCTCGAATCTTGTGCAGCAAAAGGGTGCTAAGGACAACTTTAACCCCTAAATTAGCTTTTTTCTAAGCTTTAATTATGATTAAGGTTTAGGAAAGTCATTAATTACCCAAAATACTCTTACAAATTGGCTCATGCACATTGTAATCCTATTCATCTTATTTTGAGCATAACTTGATATACATTAGTCGGATTCATGCGAAATAAGCATCATTGGAATGCTCATGACAAGAGGAATCCAATGATACACCACATGGTATCCTTTCAATGATGTTTGACCTTGACCAGATACACACATTTCTCCATGTTTTACTAGGCATTCATAGTTGCCCCGAACCCTGTGCGTGTCCACGGGTTTGACATGGCTTAAATTGATTCAAAATGACTCAAGACCTAGATTTTAGGGCATTAGAAATATAACAACCTTAAAGGGCCTGAAACTTGAGAGAAGTTATTGGAAAGAAAATCACACGAAGTCCATAACAACCTTAAAGAAGAATTACAACCTACAAGAGAAATAAACTAGGGGATTACAGACTCACTAGTGAAAAGATACAGGTATTTCCCTTTCATTTCCCTCTCTAGTTCCTAGGTCGCCCCCTCGTATCTCTAACTCCTTCACAGGTCCTTCACTAGGACAATCTTCAGGTTCCGTAGCCACCGAATGGTCTGATCTAGAATTTGCATCGGCAGCTACTTGTAGGTCAAGTCATCCTCGATCCCCACATTCTCATAACTAAGAATGTTGTTCATATTTATCACGTACTTCCATAGACTAGAGATGTGGAAGACATCGTGGATGTCGGCTAACTAAGGTGGCGGGGCAAGCCTATAACTGGTCTGACTTGATCTAGTATCTCAAATAGGCCTACAAATATCAACACTAGCTTATCCTTCACCCCAAATCTCTATATGCCTTTCATTGGTGAAACCCTGAGGAAGATGAGAACACCAACCTCAAACTGCATGTGTTGTCGACAATCCGCATAACTCTGAGTTGTGATAAGTTTCTTCCGAATCTGCCCAATGACTTCCTTGCTTTAGCGTACCAATCTAGGGCCTACCTACCACTTCACATCGACCTCATCCTAAGAGAGTGGAGACATGCATTTTTGGCCATACAATGCCTTGTATGGGGTCATATAAATACTGGCGTGATAACTACTCTTGTATGTAAACATCACTAGAGGTAGGTGCTCCTTCCAAGAGCCTTTCTGATGGGAACACAATCATGAGCCCTAACTAGCTCATTTTGACTAAAAGAAGAGAACAAAAAGCTCCTACATAACCAACTGGAGGTCCTAATTCACTGAATAATCATTCTGAGAGAAAAGCAAGAAACAAGGGGTAAAACTATAATTTTACCATTGCAGTACAATAATGGGTTTTCTCATGAGCTAAACACAGGTCAAATGGTCTTAACAAGATAAAAAGTGGGTTGGTTCAAACAGAAAAGGGTTTATGTGAATTCTAGGAATTAAATGACTTCTTCTAACCCTAAAATAGACCCACTTGATTTAACAAGGTTCTGGTCAAGCTAAAATTCACCTAAACCCTCTAAAAATCATGAAAAAATATTCTCCAGGGTTTAGAACCTTCAATTTGGCCCTTGGAACCTATTTTGACCTAGAATGGGGTCTCAGACAATTATTTGACCTAAATTAGGTTTTTGCATAAATTTCCCAGTCAAACGTGATCAAACCCAAAATCCAACTTCACCATTAGATTCCTTAGGTCCAAATTAGGTTTGTACCAAAATTTGGACCTAAGGGAAATTCATCTTGACCCACTTTGCAAATAGGTCCAACCTAATTGCATATCTACGCCTATCTTTTGAAAACCTCTGTAGAAACCCCCCAAGTTTCTTCTTCGTTCTTTGTAATTAGGTCCCTCTACCATTACAGCGGAGGGAATCCTACTCCAGCGAGATTGCAAAGGCAAGAACTCCCTGATCTCTCAGAGAATCCTCTTCAAAATTGAAAGGGAGATTCTCTGAGAAATCTCCTCCAGTGTGAACCTAACTTGAGGTTTTGCTTGGTACCCAATCTCTCATGCGAATGCATGAGAGATTTGGGTCTCCTTCAAGTTGCCATCTCCAATGAACCTCTCTTTCTTGGAAGCTTGGCTTCCAAGCATAAATCCATCCTCCAGGGCCTATTTAAGCAAACCCAAGTCACCCCGCATCTCCTAAGCTTGAAATTGGTCGAAAACACCCCTCAAAATCATCTCTCCTCCTCCAGCCAGTTGGCTCATCAAGCTCTAGCAACTTCCCTCTCTCTCCCTCATCACATAGCCACAACACCAGTGACAGGTTCCTCTTCCTCCTGCTTGTCTGCGTCGCGCCGCACTCGTCGATGCCTCTGCAACCCCTTTGTCCTTGCCGTCCTCCCCCACTGAGCGCCTTCATCTCTGGCGATGACAATATGAGCCGGCTGCCATCCTTGCCTCCCCCTTCATCTCTTTACTCCCAGATAAGTCCCCTTTCCCTTCTACTCCTTTTTCCTCTCTTTATCTCTCAAAAACACCCTCGGCAGCAGCTACAATCAAACGAGGTTCCCTGCTGCAGATGCACGTAACAGAAGGTGGGACATTTAGTCCCACCTCGGAAGAGAGTGACCGCCCGCACCTGCATAAGAGGAAAAACTGCATAGGCGTTATCGCCTCAGTACCACGGGGTAAGGTCCCCCTCACCCTTCACCTGCCTCGTCCATGACCTTGCCTCCCCGGACCTGGCTTGACTCGACCCGACTGTACTCCTCGCCCACCACCACACGCCGGTGGTCCTGGTCCCGAGCGTGTACCCTACTCGATTACCCGAGATGGTGGCTCTGGGAGAGTGAACCTAAGAGAGAAAGAGGAGAAGAGAGCACGCGTGGGTAGGGGTAGGTTTTGCTCTGTAGGAAAAGGAGGAGAAGAAGAAGCCAAGGGCTGAAGCCAAGGAAGAAGAAGGTGAAGGCCGAAGAGGAAGCTAAGGGAGGAGAAGACAAGGTTGAAGAGGAAGAAGCTGCAGTCAGAGGCTAGGGAGCTAAAGGCAGAAGAAGGAGCCACCAAAGAGAGAGAAAGAAGGAACTGAAGGAAGGAAAAGGCTGAAGAAGAAGACATCGGAAGAAGAAAGGCTAAGGCACAAAATTAGAAGAAGAGAAAGAAAGAAGAAGAAGAAAGTGAGCAGCCAGAGATAGAGAAGAGATCAGAGAAGAGAAGAAGGAAGAAGAGCACACCACTGTAGTAGCCATATTTTAAGACGTCTGATTCACAAATCAGACGTCCAATTTTTGTGCTTATTCACATACATTGATATTCTGTGTTTACATTTATCTTTTTGCATTATAACTTTGGTTTTTATTGCATTCAATTTCTCAAGTTGTGCTCAAGATTTCTAAACCTTAATTTGCTTCTTATGTTCTACCTCAGACGTAAATGTCGAGTAATAAAATCTATTCGTTTTCAAAGCGATTCCAACTATATTACAACGCTTTATTTTAAAACTCGATTTCACCTTGCAAACATTTTGGTGCCATTGCCGGGGAGCAACGGGCGATTTAGAAATCTTAATTACAATTGCTGATTTGGTACTAACTTAATATATCTATTTTGTTGTGACTGTTTCAGGGGAGACGATTCAAAGGAAGACGACCGCATAGCAAACACGCCCGGGGCAGGTAATTTCTGATTAGTCTCTTTCTCTTAAGCCCCTCATTCTGAAAAGGAAAAAACAAGATAAAATCAATTAGGGCTACTTGTTTTACATCTCTAGTTAATTCACCAAAGTTGCCTGATTTGATTTCAACAACAAACACTGATTTGTGCACCCATTTAAGGTAACTAGGGCTACCACCTTCTTGATTGAGCCCTAGATACCATATTTTGGCAACTAAATTGGACTCAAATTAGAGCCAAATTAAGGATTTCAATTTAGGGTTTTAGAAACACACCTTCATAAGCAAGAATTGACTCTCCAAAAAGAGGTGTGCCTAAGCCTTGGTCGAAGAGACTTATTTAAGAGAAACCCTAAAATTCAGGCTCTTAATCTCACTTGAATCCTAAAAGAAAGGACCTAAAACTTCTCAAAGGACAAATAGGTGAAGTTGACCCCCTTGTTGGGTAACTGATTAGCCCATAGTTGTGGGCTATTTAAGTATTTAAGTGCCTACACATTAGGTTAATTCTAACATTTATTTAGCATAAATTAGGATGTAAATAGATTAATTCATAGTTTTAATTTAATTACATAATCCATACATTGCATTCATATCTTAAGTGCATTTAGAATTAGCTTAGAATAGCACTCATTTAATTAGACAACCAATTAAGTACATTGTTTTCATTAACATAGAAGTTGAGGGTCTGTATATAAATGACCCTAATATTTTAACATTATTTTCTTTATTCTTCTCCTTGCAGGAACGGCTGGCTACCGCTCCAACGTCGAACGACCGTAGTGAAGAACCATTCAAGGGAGAGCAGATGTGGTGGATCTGGTCGGGCGGATGATTTCAAATGTGTGCAGGCCACTACAAAAGGAGGAGGGAGGCAGCCGAGCTCGGGAGGCCTCCACCACCGACCCACCACTGTGCAGAGAGAACTTCTCTCTTCCACTCCATACTGCTAGCCTCTACTGTGGCGGCGAGTCTCCATCACCGTGGGCGTGTGGTGTGACAGGCCACACCGCCATCTGGAGCTCGTCCGCATCACCGTGAGCACCTTAGCGTGCATCTCCCTCGCCGTCGTCGCCGACCACCACCATCGAGCTACTGATTCAGCCACCCTTTTAGTAACTTAAGACGTCCGGGAAATTTCCCGAACGTCTGAAGCTACCCGCTCACTTCCACCGCACAAGTCTGAAGTCGCCTGCTGACCCTTTCCCGCGCCTGCAGAACCATCAGCGCACCCGCGCCCATCAACCTTCAGCTCAACCGCGCCTGCACCCTCCAACCACGCACGCCCTCCTCAACCGTGCCTGCACCCTCCAACCGCGCCCATCTCCACGCGCTCACTGGCTGTAGCGCTCTCCACGCGCCTGCAGACCCGCGCACAGCTACAGACCAGCCCACACCATCCTCCAACGCCTGCAGACCAACCCACGCCATCCTCCAACGCCTGCAGACCCACGCAAGCCTCCTCCCGCGCCTGCAGACCCGTCCAACCACACCCGTGCTTGCAGCGCCCTCTTCCCCGCGCCTGCAGACCAGCGCTCACCACGCCTGCGCTCCCGTGCCCACGCCAGCAGCAGCAGCCACCCCCGCAGCAGTAGCGCGCGGCAGACTTCACGCCAATAGGCCACGCATGCTCACCGGCTGCAGCACCTCCGCCGGAGCTCGTCCCGCCGCGCGACTCGCCGCCACCACCGATTCGAGGCTCTTGGTCCAAGGGACTTCCTCCGAGCTTCCCGCGCCCGGCCATCAGCTCCTCGTCGCGCAAGACAAAGGGGAAAAATTTCCCTATTTTGCTACATTAAATCATCAATTAGAAATTACATTTTCTGCCATTGTCACTTTTTAATGATATTTTATTGATTCTGCATTGCGGAAAATATCCTCTAGTTTCTCATAATTGCCATTTCAGCATTGTTTCTTGCTTAAACCTTAATCTCTTGATTCTTGTCCAAACTAACTACGAACGAACGCTTTTAATTGGTGCGAATTTTAATACGTCATTGCCGCCCTGTGGATACAACCCGCTCCTCTGCGAGTGGTTATTTCTTCTTAAATATTGATCAGTCGATTTTTCCACCACATTAAATTGCAACCGACTGAAAAGCGAAAGATCGACCAGTCAAATGGCGCCATTGCTGGGGAGGCAACAGACGCAATAATTTCGCTTGATTTTATTTTGATTATTTTTCAATTGCACAGAGATTTGACCATTCATTATTTTCTTTTCTGTGCGAGAAAATTTGTGCAAGAATCAGCCAATGTGAGAGGCGACCCTTGACATCGCCAGACGAGAAGTGGACGAGCAATTTTTAAACGGAGGAGAAGGACGAGGACGCGACAGACACCATTGTATTTAGTCGCTAGTTTAATTAGACTAGAATTAAGACTGTAGACTTAATTTTTCATTGCAGTTAGTTTGAAACCCTTGTTCTGGGCATATTTTGAGGGGTCTGTTCCCCGATTTTGTTTTGGGCCCATGTTGGGTAATTTTTGGGAGTCTGTTCCCTTTTCTTTAGATTTAGGTTTTTTTTTATTACTTTTATTTGCTTGTGTATAAGTAGTTCTAAAAAAAAAAATAAAATAAAAAATGAGCTGCCTGCTAGAAGCTACCTGCCCTAGGACGAACCATTTAGGTCTGTATGAGCAGCCTCTAGATTTACTTCTCTGCATTGCGTGCATTCTTGCATTGTAGATCGCTGGAGGCAAGGTACGCATTCTCTTACTTTGCATCCTATTTTTGATCACGCATTGCATTTGGGATTTAATGCGAAGACCACCTAATCTGTACTGAATAAATCTAACAAGTTGTCACATTTTTTTAGAAAAAGGACTAATTAAAGGAAGGACATTTTAAAAACCAAGGATTTGATTTTCAAACTTGGCGTGCGATTCAAAGTTTAAAATCTTTTACGGTGTATGCACACTTATTTCACTTGCACCACGGCACGCTTCTAGACACTCCTTAGGTTTGGAAATACTAGGACAAGAGCCCTCCTTTCGTTGGATTTTGAAGTATTTGGAACTTGAGATCAAAGGTTTTGCAAGTCCAAAGAGGGGGATACCCTGTCACGGATTTTTGGGGGTAGTTGAGAAGCACCGCGAAAGCACAGCTTCAAAGGAAGACTTAGGCCTACTTGCATCCCTCGATCTTCCATCTTTGGATTTACTTGACCATTTGAGATTTAGGGAAGAATACCTAAGTTCCAACTAGGTCTTCTTAGGCGAGCCGTAGGTTGACAATAGGCACATAATTGATTGGGCAACTTGTTTTGTCACCTACAATTTGAACTAAAGTCAAAAGCCTAAATCTGTAAAGACCCAACAAGTCCGTTTGAATTGTGTTTGTAGTGCATGCTTGGTAGGCGTTCTCTTAGGAGACAACTTGTTTTTGATCCTGAACCTGAAAGAATCCTAAGAAGAGACCTTCCAAGGGTAGAAATGGCCGGTCAAAGGAGCCTTAAGGAATATTTCATCCCAACCAATCAAGCTGGCCCTGCACTACGTAGACCTGGAGGGGACAATCCATATGAGATCAAAAGTAGTACCATATCCTTGCTACCCTCCTTTTATGGTACTACTAGGGAAGACCCTTACAGGCATATTGAGGAATTCACCGAGGTCTGTTCCACGGTGAAGCTGCAGGGCGTTACTGATGACGCTCAAATGCAGACCCTCTTTCCCTTCTCCCTAAAGGACAAAGCCAAGTATTGGTATCACACCCTTGATAATATAAATACTTGGGATGCCCTGAAGAAGGAGTTTCTGAAGAAGTACTTCCCCATGAGCAAAAAAAATCACTTTAGGAGGGAAATTATGAGTTTTGCTCAAAAGGATGGGGAAGCATTCCATGATGCGTGGGAGCACTTTAACGATTTGCTGAGACTTTGCCCACATCACCAGGTGCCTAAATGGAAACTGGTTGAAAGGTTCTACATCGGACTTAATGATTCGCATAGGCAAACTGTGGATGGTGCCTGTGCAGGAACCTTTCTATCTAAGACTGAGGATGAAGCTTGGAACTTATTTGATACTTTGAGTGAGAATTCTATTCACTTGAATTCTGCTTACATAGATAGAAAGCCCACTCTCATGCAAAGAAAGTTGGAGGCGAATGAAACAAGGGACACCCAGAATTTAGCCTATCAAATTCAATTATTGAATCAAAACATGGAAAGGCTTATGTCAAACCCGAGTTCATTCATACCTAAGACCTCCACTTCCCAAGCTTCCGAATGCGTAATTTGTCAAGGCAATACACATGCCACTGTGGATTGCCACTTGGCCTCCCAATTCCCTGAGCTTGTACAAGCGGATTTGAATGCCGCTCAAGGGTTCCGTCCAAGACCTCGTAATGATCCTTTCTCCAACACTTATAATGAGGGATGGAGGAACCACCCAAACTTTTCATGGAGACAAGGAAATGTCTCAAATTCAGGGAATTACATACCACAATCCTTTCAAAACCATCAAATGAACCAACCTCAGACCTTTGCCCAACCTAAAACCTCTGAGATGGATGAATTGAAGGCGATGTTGAAAACAATGCAAGAAAGTCAAAGTGCCATCATCCAATCTCATGACAAGGCTATACATGAGATGAAATCACAAATTGGACACCTTGTTGAGGCCGTTAGGCAAAGGGAGACTGGGAAGTTTCCTAGTGCTGCTGTGGAAAATCCTAAAGGAAAAGGGATTGCCTTTAGGGAGCATGCTCAGGCGGTGACTATTCTGAGGAGTGGGAAAGAAATTTCCAAACCCGATGCTCCTATTGTCTCACCCCCTAAAAAACCATCCACCCCGACTGAAGAAGATTTACCCAAATCTTCTCCACTTGAAATCAACTCACCGGAAGAAGTTGCCCTCGTTCCACCCCTTACTCGACATGACAACCCTTCCACCCAGAGATCGAGAGTGCCTTTTCCAGAGCGCTTATCCACCTCTGGGCAGACTTCTGCTGGCTCATCTGGAGCCAAAGATAAGACGGATGAGATTATGGAAACTTTCAAGCAAGTGCAGATTAACCTACCTTTGCTTGAAGCTATCAGGCAGATTCCGTCTTATGGCCGCTTCTTAAAGGACCTTTGCACGAAAAAGCGGCAATCTAGAAAACAGGTCCAATCAAAAGTTGTCTTGCCTGATTCCGTTAGCTCAATTGTTCAACATGGCACACCCCCGAAACTTAAGGACCCAGGAGCCCCATATATCTCTGTAGTTATTGGTGACTTACAAATTGATGAGGCTCTGCTTGATCTGGGTGCGGGGGTGAACATCCTTCCGAGCTACGTTTATGAACAACTTGGGGGAGGCAATCTGAAGCCTAGCCCTGTAATCCTTCAAGTTGCTGATCGATCACTTAAGACACCACGGGGAATTTTGGAAGATGTCCTCGTAAGAGTGGAGGATTTCTTCTTTCCCATTGACTTCTTAGTTTTGGACACTGACCCTACCAACAAGCCAACCAAACCCTCCATCATTTTGGGCCGCCCCTTCCTTGCAACTTCCCATGCTTCAATTAATTGCAATACTGGGGCATTGAAAATGGGATTTGGGAACAGGAAAATCCGGCTTAATGTGTTTGATGCTTACAAACAAGCCGGACTTGAGGATTGTTCTCAAGTTGAGGTGATAGATGACCTGATTGAAGAGGCAACGCCTGCAATGTTATGTGATGACTCCCTTCAGCATGTCATGCTAAATGAGCATTCCCATCTCTTGGAGGAATGTGAAGGGGATATACTAGAACTAGAGGAATTGCTAGGAGTTTCTGCTGAGTCTCTTCCCCCATCATTTTCATCGAAGGTAGATTTGCTACCTGAGATGGGGACATCTATCATGAAACCCTCAACCATACAAGCCCCCAACCTTGAGTTGAAACCCCTCCCTGACACTCTCAAGTATGTTTTCCTAGGTGCCAATGATACGCTCCCCGTTATCATTTCGGCTGTGCTGTCTGAGGCACAAGAGGGAGCCTTGATTGAATGCCTGTCTAGGAACAAGGAAGCTATTGCTTGGAGCATTGCTGACATTAAAGGTATAGACTCTACACTCTGCATGCACCACATTTATACTGAGGATTCCATCAAGCCTTTTAGGGACATGCAGAGACGTTTGAACCCTAATATGAGGGAGGTTGTGAAAAAGGAAATCCTAAAGTGGTTGGACGCTGGGATCATATATCCCATTGCTGATAGTAAATGGGTCAGTCCCATTCATGTGGTGCCAAAGAAGGCAGGCTTTACTGTGGAACTCAACGACCAAGGTGAACAAGTTGTCACTAGACCCTCAACTGGATGGAGGGTCTGTATTGATTACCGCAAGCTGAACACCGCTACCCAGAAGGATCACTTTCCTTTGCCTTCTATTGATCAAATTCTCAAAAAATTGGCAGGGAATAAGTATTATGCCCTTGATCAAATTCTCGATGGATATTCTGGGTACAATCAGGTGGCAGCCTTTCCTGATGACCAGGAAAAGACGACATTCACGAGTCCTTACGGTACTTTTGCATTCAGGCATATGCCGTTTGGATTATGTAATGCCCCTGCAACTTTCCAGCGGTGTATGATGTCTATCTTTTCGGACATGATTGACGAGTGTGTCGAAGTATTTATGGATGACTTCTCCATTTATGGCTCGTCTTTCGACCAGTGTCTCCTGCACCTGGAGAATGTGTTGAAACGATGTAAGGAGACTGGCTTAGTCCTCAGCTAGGAGAAAAGTCACTTCATGGTACAAAAAAGAATTGTACTTGGGCATGTTGTATCCAAGCAAGGTTTGGAAGTAGATAAAGCCAAGATTGATTCTATTTCCAAACTTCCATTGCCTACGAATGTCAAACAGATTAGATCCTTTATGGGCCATGTTGACTTTTACAGGCGCTTTATTAAGAATTTTAGTAAGATTTCTAGGCCACTTTGTGACTTGTTGGTGAAGGAATCTTCCTTCAGTTTTGATTCAAAGTGTGCCGAGGCCTTTCAAACTCTAAAGGAGGCCTTGATCTCTGCGCCTGTTCTCCAAGCTCCTGATTGGACACTCCCATTTGAGCTTGTGTGATGCTTCGGATTATGCAGTGGGAGCAGTCCTTGGACAAAGGGTCGAGGGAAGACCTCATGTGCTGCATTATGCAAGCAAGACTTTAACTGAACCTCAGCAAAACTACATCGTCACTGAAAAAGAATTACTTGCTGTAGTTTTTGCTCTGGAGAAGTTTAGGTCTTATTTACTTGGGTCTAAGTTGGTTATTTTTACTGATCATGCAGCAATGAAACATCTCATTGCTAAGAAAGATTCTAAGCCACGTCTGATTAGGTGGATCTTACTCCTTCAAGAATTTGACTTGGAAATACGTGAAAAGAAAGGAGTAGAAAATGTTGTGGCTGACCACCTGTCTCGCCTTCCTCTTAATGACTCTTTCTGAAGACATTCGCGAGACATTTCCCGATGAAACTCTGATGGCGGTAACACCAACTTTACCTTGGTATGCAGACATTGTAAATTACTTGGTCACTGGACAAACTCCTGGATCTTGGGATGAGCAGAAAAGAAAGAGATTCATTTCTCAAGCAAGATATTTTCATTGGGAAGAGCCAGAATTATTTAGAATTGGACAAGACCAAGTATTGAGACGTTGTGTGCCTGAAGAGGAATAACAAAGTGTGCTAACATTTTGCCATTAACTTCATTGTGGAGGACACTTTGGTGCTAAGAAAACTGCTTTTAAGGTTCTCCAGTCCAATTTTTGGTGCCTTCCTTATTTAAGGATTCTCATAATTTTGTTAAGGCCTGTATTAGATGTCAACGGACTGGAACGATTGGGAAGAAGAATGAAATGCCTCAACATCCTATTCAACCTGTTGAAATTTTTGATGTGTGGGGAATTGACTTTATGGGCCCCTTCCTGTCGTCCCATGGTTTTGAATATATCTTGGTGGCAGTTGATTATGTCTCTAAATGGATAGAGGTCATTCCTACGCACACAAATGACCACTCTATGATTTTGAAATTTGTGAAGGCCAATATCATATCCCGTTTCGGCTGCCCCAAGACTATTATAAGTGATGGGGGACTTCATTTCCGAAACCACCACTTCAATCGGTTAATTAAGAGTTTAGGAGTGACTCACAAGGTTGCTACCCCTTACCACCCTCAAACAAGTGGCCAGGTTGAAGTATCAAATAGGGAGATAAAAAGTATTTTGGAAAAGATCGTTAGACCTGATAGGAAAGATTG
Organism: Thalassia testudinum; assembly: GCA_037157565.1. NCBI lineage: Eukaryota > Viridiplantae > Streptophyta > Magnoliopsida > Alismatales > Hydrocharitaceae > Thalassia > Thalassia testudinum. The sequence continues at coordinate 21,529,543 of JAZHRO010000014.1, forward strand.
GTCCCAAAAGCTCGATGATGCTTTGTGAGCTTATCGAACGACCTATAAGACCCCTTTGGGTACTTCTCCCTTTCGGATTGTGTATGGAAAAGCGTGCCATTTACCTGTTGAGTTGGAACATAAAGCACTTTGGGCCATTCGAAGTGTTAACATGGATTTAGAGAAGGCAGGTAAGGCACGATTTCTAGAATTAAGTGAGCTTGAGGAGCTGAGGAATGATGCTTATGACACCTCTCAAGCTTATAAAGAAAGAACTAAGGTCTTGCATGACAAGTTTATTCTTTGAAAGACCTTTGAGCCCAACCAACAAGTCTGGCTTTTCAATTCCAGACTTAAGCTTTTTCCTGGGAAGTTAAAATCTCGTTGGGATGGGCCTTACATAATCACCAAAGTATTTCTGCATGGAGCTGTGGAGATCCAAAATCCTTCCTCTTCAACAACTCCCTTTATCGTCAACGGTCAACGGTTAAAACCGTACATAACTTTAGACGGCCATCTGGTTGACGAAGTCACTCTTGAGAAGCCTTAGCTCCTACCATTCTCCGCCTCAGGTAATATCTTCCTTTAGCTATTTTTGTTTTCAATGAGGACATTGTTTGGACCAGGCATGGGGGAGAGGACCTGAGGCATTTTGTTTATAGCATGCATATAAAAAAAGAGAAAAAGAGAGAAAATGAAAAAAAAAATAATAATAATAAAAGGTTTTGAGTTTAACTGGCTAGATCTTGCATTCTTAAGCAAATCAGAACTCTAGGGTAGACTAAATAAATTCTAGGGTCAAACTTTAGAAGCTAAATGAGTTGCTAGCGTTAGATCTTTAGGGTCCTTTGTGGACTTAAAAACTTAAGTAGGAGTTAAGTTGCGGATCATTCCTCAAGAGGTTGAGGAAGGGAAGCTAGGGTTTGAGTTAAAAGGTGGGGTAGTACCTGGAGTCTTATTCTACATTTTGGTTTACAGGTCCTTATAACCCAAGCATCCAAATTTCACACACTTGGTCTGGTAATTAACTTAATTTCTGTCTTTCTGAAAAGAGATTTGGTTCTCTTAGTTTTGACTTAAGAAAGGCTTGAAACACATTTTGATTGGAAGAGTTCCCGCCGCAGGAGAGGTGGAGTATATACTCACCTTGAGGATGTGATGATAACATATTACCTCCTCGGCGCTTGTCTCTTAGGATATCCATCCTACTGGGGGCATGTAAGCGCAATGCGCGATTCAGGTACCATGGGCGGCCTTATCTCGAAGTGCCGATTGCCATAGGCCTGAATTCGTTTAAGAAATCCATGGGCGATACTATCTCGAAGTGTTGATTGCCAGGAGTTCTTGGGGTCGTTATGGGCGGTGCTATCTCGAAGCATCGAAAGCTAGGCACCCTTCGAGGTATGGTAATGGGGACAATGAATCCGACACAGACCGTGTTGATAGCTGATCTGAGGTTAGACTTAGAAGAATCAAACAAAAAAAAAGGTATATATAAATATAAAAAAAAAAACCTTTAACTCAAATAACTCAGGCCAATGCACAGGCACGGATGCTTTAATCTCAGGGATCAATAAACGTTAGGGTAGAGTTAGAAATCAGGGAAACTTGTGCCTGCAACTCGTCTTTAGCCGACCTAGTCTGTAACTTAGCAACTACTTAGGAACCTTGGGTCTAGAGCCTGAACTTAATATGCTTCTGAAGGAAGACTAAGTGAGTTGACTAGTCTACTTAGAGTGCTAGGTTTCGCTTAATTTTGCTAGGGACTAGCAAAAACTAGGCATGGGGGTATTTGATTAGCCCATAGTTGTGGGCTATTTAAGTATTTAAGTGCCTACACATTAGGTTAATTCTAACATTTATTTAGCATAAATTAGGATGTAAATAGATTAATTCATAGTTTTAATTTAATTACATAATCCATACATTGCATTCATATCTTAAGTGCATTTAGAATTAGCTTAGAATAGCACTCATCTAATTAGACAACCAATTAGGTACATTATTTTCATTAACATAGAAGTTGAGGGTCTGTATATAAATGACCCTAATATTTTAACATTATTTTCTTTATTCTTCTCCTTGCAGGAACGGCTGGCTGCCACTCCAACGTCGAACGGCCGCAGTGAAGAACCATTCAAGGGAGAGCAGATGTGGTGGATCTGGTCGGGCGGATGATTTCAAATGTCTGCAGGCCACTACAAAAGGAGGAGGGAGGCAGCCGAGCTCGGGAGGCCTCCACCACCGACCCACCACTGTGCAGAGAGAACTTCTCTCTTCCACTCCATACTGCCGGCCTCTACTGTGGCGGCGAGTCTCCATCACCGTGGGCGTGCGGTGTGACAGGCCACACCGCCATCCGGAGCTCGTCCGCATCACCGTGAGCACCTTAGCGTGCATCTCCCTCGCCGTCATCGCCGACCACCACCACCGAGCTACTGATTCAGCCACCCTTTCAGTAACTTAAGACGTCTGGGAAATTTCCCGGACGTCTGAAGATACCCGCTCACTTCCACCGCACACGTCTGAAGTCACCTGCAGACCCTTTCCGGCGCCTGCAGAACCATCAGCGCACCCGCGCCCATCAACCTTCAGCCCAACCGCGCCTGCACCCTCCAACCACGCACGCCCTCCTCAACCGTGCCTGCACCCTCCAACCGCGCCCATCTCCACGCGCTCACCGGCTGTAGTGCTCTCCACGCGCCTGCAGACTCGCGCACAGCTGCAGACCAGCCCACGCCATCCTCCAACGCCTGCAGACCAGCCCACACCATCCTCCAATGCCTGCAGACCCATGCAAGCCTCCTCCCACGCCTGCAGACCCGTCCAACCACGCCCGCGCTTGCAGAACTGCCTGCAGCGCCCTCTTCCTTGTGCCTGCAGACCAGCGCTCACCACGCCTGCGCTCCCGTGCCCACGCCAGCTGCAGCAGCCACCCTCGCAGCATAGCGCGCGACAGACTTCACGCCAACAGGCCGCGCACGCTCACCGGTTGCAGCACCTCCGGTGGAGCTCGTCCGGCCCCCTCCAGCCGCTGCGCGACTCGCCGCCACCACCGATTCGAAGCTCTTGGTCCAAGGGACTTCCTCCGAGCTTCCCGCGCTCGGCCATCCTCTCCTCGTCGCGCAAGACAAAGGGGAAAAATTCCCCTCTTTTGCTACAGTAAATCGTCAATTCGAAATTACATTTTCTGCCATTGTCACTTTTTAATGATATTTTATTGATTCTGCATTGCGGAAAATATCCTCTAGTTTCTCATAATTGCCATTTCAGCGTTGTTTCTTGCTTAAACCTTAATCTCTTGATTCTTGTCCAAACTAACTACGAATGAACGTTTTTAATTGGTGCGAATTTTAATATGTCATTGCCTCCCTGTGGATACGACCCACTCCTCTGCGAGTGGTTATTTCTTCTTAAATATTGATCAGTCGATTTTTCCACCACATTAAACTGCAACTGACTTAAAAGCGAAAGATCGACCAGTCAAATGGCGCCGTTGCCGGGGAGGCAACAGACGCAATAATTTAGCTTGATTTTATTTTGATTATTTTTCAATTGAACAGAGATTTGACCATTCATTATTTTCTTTTCTGTGCGAGAAAATTTGTGCAAGAATCAGCCAGTGTGAGAGGCGACCCTTGACATCGCCAGACGAGAAGTGGATGAGCAATTTTTAAACGGAGGAGAAGGACGAGGACGCGACAGACACCATTGTATTTAGTCGCTAGTTTAATTAGACTAGAATTAAGACTGTTGACTTAATTTTTCATTGCAGTTAGTTTGAAACCCTTGTTCTGGGGCATATTTTGAGGGGTCTGTTCCCCGATTTTGTTTTGGGCCCGTGTTGGGTAATTTTTGGGAGTCTGTTCCCTTTTCTTTAGATTTAGGTTTTTTTTATTACTTTTATTTGCTTGTGCATAAGTAGTTCTAAAAATAAAAAAAAATAAGCTGCCTACCCTAGGACGAACCATTTAGGTCTGTATGAGCAGCCTCTAGATTTACTTCTCTGCATTGCGTGCATTCTTGCATTGTAGATCGCTGGAGGCAAGGTACGCATTCTCTTACTTTGCATCATATTTTTGATCACGCATTGCATTTGGGATTTAATCTCTTATCTGCACCTTTACTGCTTTACTTTAGCTATCCATAAAATAATATTATAATGTGCTGATTAAGTGCATTATGTCAATTGCAGGCAATAAGCTGATCAGAAGCTAGATCTGGAGCTGGATCTAGAGCTGGATCTGAAGCTGGATCAGGAATAATGGGTGTTGCAGCAGGCTTGGAGCAAAAGACTTAGATTAGATATAGGGAATAATGATGTAAGGGAGTTAAGGTATGCTATTCTATTAAGTAGGAATAAAGTAGTAAAATGTGAAGAACTTAGGTCCATCCTAGCCTTAGGATAGCCTAGAGACTTCCCCCAAGCCTTAGCCACCCTTAAATTAGGTCACCGCACCGTAGGAAACCCTAAAATCCTAGTTCCAACCCTTATCTGGATGTCCAAATATGTTATAGGATGTCCAGAACCCTTAGCCAACTCCCATACACGTCAAACCCACTTCTGTAGTGCTATTGGACGTCCAGACACTTTGTTAGACGCTCAATTTCTGCAGAATACCCAAAACAGAACCTAAAATTCCCCCTGACTCAGATTGGACATCCAGAATTGAAGTATGGACTTCTAATTTTTGAGTATAAGTCGTCTGATTATGTTTTTGGACGTCTGGAACTATTCTCCAGTTCCTGTTTTGAGATTCAAGACTTGATCTTGGATCTCTAGCTCCCTAGACCCAATTCCAACCTCATATGAACCTAAATTAAAGTACCCTAACCCTAGTACACCACCTCTAGACCTCCCTATGGACCTAATTAGGTCCTCACCAAACGCAATTGACTTAGATCATAGTCAATTACCATTACCTAAGTCAATTGGACTCATTGAGTCCAATTGAGCTCAGATCTCAACCCACAGAAGTCTAATTGGACTTAGTGAGAGTCCAATTGACCTAAGCCCAATCTAATTGAGTTATTTCACTCTCAATTAGGTTCACACCCATTCAATTAAACTTGGGTTAAGTTTAATTGCAATTTCCCCTTAGCAATTAGGGTTTGCAACCCTAATTCAAGGCATATACCTACCTAAACCCCTTAGGACCTAACCGATATCACTTAGACTCCTAGGGCACGACCACACACACACACACACACACCCATTCATGCACTCCCACACATCTAGAGTCCTCTAGAACTCTCTCCAAGTGGCGCCACTCTTCGTTGCCAAAATTAGCAACCAAGAGACATTCAAATTGAGATCCACTTTTTGTGGATCTCAAAACCACTTCTCTCTCACTTGGCCAGCCACTCTTGGAGCACTCTCTAGAGTGTTCCACACTTCTCTAGAGAGACTCCCTTATGTCTATAAAAAGACCTAAGGGGTGGCCATTTGCACCGATCCATTTTCCTTGGCATTCATTCCATTTAGGCTAGCCACTTTCATCTCCACTCCACCTCCACGAGGAGCACCACCATGAAGTCCACCATCTCCATGCCAAGATGTTGGATCACTTCTCCAACCTCTCTCCAAGGGCTGGCCTAAGAACCATTGGCTGCCCCTCCTTCTCTCAACCACTCAAAGGCCATCGGAGACCACCTCCGAATGCCTTTCCTTTCTGCTAGATTAGTAACTTAGCTCTTCGTAGTTTACTACTTAGTAGTGTAGCTCTTATTCTCCCCCAATGATGCATGCAAAATCCCTGCCATAGATTCCTGTATGTGATCATTTTCTGGTAGCTAGATTTACATTTTCAAGAATTCCTGTACAAGTTTTCCTCTACATTCCATGTTGCAAACACTTCTCTGAATGAATGAATAAAAGATACATTTTTATACATATCTCTATGTTTGAAAGCACCATGAGCTTATTGGTTGCCATCTCTTTTGTGTGATTCAAGTTGCCTGTTTTTCACTTATATCTATATTTTGCAACAAGCATGTCGGTTCTGGAAAATATAGAAGATCAACTATAGATGCATTTTCGTAAACAACCACCACGTAACTAGAATTTTGCACACCGAAACTCATACTTTTACCTTTGTTATCTATTTAATGCACGCACACATAATCAGAATTCATAATAGAAGTGGCGAAATCTTAATCCGAAGTTTGGAAACCGGCGTGCGATTTTAAATAAAGTAGAGTGATAAAAGATCGATTTCAGATTTGAGCAAATTCCTCCCAGAGACAAACGACCGGGACTCAGGGTCTCACTACTTTTACAAACTCATTTTTTGATGAATGTTTTTACGCGACTATACTACGATTTCCGATGACTTTAAAATGCGCAAAAACACCTTTCTGTCAAATGGTGCCGTTGCCAGGGAGGCAACGTCATTTTTCTTGATTTCGATCTTTTAAACTACCACTGACAAATCTGCCTCTGCTTTGTTTTTGGATGTGCAAGACAACTCAGGAAAAAAATAGGATCTGCGCACACGTCGAGCGTAGAAAAAGAAATCAAGTGCACAACCCTTCTTAGGTTAGGGTTTCTTGTGAACCCTAGGATTAGTTTGCTTCCAGAAATTTCTTTAAAAAAAGAAAAAGAATTTTTTTTTCATTTTCATGAAACAGAAAAAAAATCAGAAAAAAAAGCAAAAAAATCTAGATTAGGTTTCTTTTGAATCGTAGGTTAGTTTGAAAAAGAATATATATATATTTGAAAATTCTTTGAAAAAAAAATTTTTTGAAAAAAAATTACAAAAGTTTTTGAAAAAAAAAGAGAATACTTTTGGTGGAAAGTTTGGATTTCAAACTCAAACTTTCTTTAAAAGCTTCTCCACCATTCTCTGATTTTTGAACAAGGTTCAAAATCTATTTTAAAAATTTGATTGCTGGAAAAGTAGGGAACAAAAACACCTGAAATTTGGGATAGACCTTTATTTTTAAACCACTTTTCAAACGATACCATTATTTTGGAAAAATTCTAAGTATACAATTTTTAAAAATTCACGAAGTGCAAGGGGGTCAGACTGACCCAGATTCGAGATTTTTCAAATTTCAAAAGGAAATTTCGAGCAATCCGCAAATCTTTTTTGACTGAAAATGATGGGGTTTGAAAGCTGATCTCAGTGGCTTTATTTTTCCATATTTTTCCCAAATTTTTGAAAGTCATTTGATACTGTTTCAAAGCAAAAAATCGACCAGGGGTCAAAATTCCAAATCTGACCCCTAACATTCAAAAATCTTTAAAAATTCAGTTGAAACAGTAAAAATTCCAAAAAAATATTCTCTGAAAAGATAATTGAAAAATAAATCTACTCACCAAATTTTAGGTTAATTGGATTCCAAATTTTACCAGAGAACTGATTGTAATTTTTGTGGTCTGCTGAAAACAAAAGAACAAAACCCTAGAATTGCATAAACCCTAGGTTACACCTTTAGGGTTACAACTTAGAGACCACATTTGGGCTAACCTAGACTTAGTCAAGTCTAGTACTTAGCCGGTGAGTTGGTCACCTTGTGGTCCACTCACCAAAAGAAAATCCCAACTGAAGAAAATTAGCTAAAAATCAAGTCTAAAACATGAAATAAACCTGAATTCATTGTCATACTACCGGGTGCTTTCAACCTCTTGGCTGGGTTAGCCGAAAGGCAGGGTTCACTTTTAGTCAGTTGTTCCACAAATTTTCTTCAAGAATTAAAACTTAAAATGAAAAATTAGGTCATCTGATTCATAAGGACCATCTGATTGACAAGGCCTTAGCCTTGTCTGGCATGGCTACACCAACCCAAGGGTTGGGTGGTGTGTGCAAGGAAGGAGGTCACTTAGACCTCAATTGGTTGGACCTTGGGAGCCACTCCCAAGGAGGCGAGTCACCTCGCCAGGATCTACTTCTCCCCCTACTTCTACTCCCGTAGCCACAATGGCTAATCCTGGACCTGGACCTAGATCGGGACAGGACATTGATAATCTGGACCCGATGGCTCGTCTGGAAGCCCGGGTGGTTGAATCTGAGGAGCGGCATCGGCAGAGCAAGGATCGTATTTTGATGGCACTTGACAGGATGGAGCACCCATCGCGAGGAGAACAACTGTGGGATTTCTACGATCCAGTCACACCTTTAGTCAGAAATCCCGCAGGTGGAGATGCGTTTGAGCTCAAGCCCAATGTGATTGGGTTGATCAACACTCACTTCTATGGAAACTCAAGCGAAGATCCGTTTCAGCACCGTGAGGACTTGAGTCGACTCGCTGAAATGATTCGACCCAGGAATATTGATCTTGGGATTATTCTAATGAAGCTTTTCCCATTCTCTCTGAGGGACAAAGCTTCATACTGGTTCAAGACCATTGGGAAGCTAATTGGAACCTGGCTGGAATTACGACATGAATTCCTACAAAAGTTCTTCCCAATCGGTTGAACAAACGCGATGCGGCGCGCAATAACGACTTTCTCCCAAGGAGCTGGGGAGAAGTTGCATGAAGCCTGGGACCGATTTCACGACCTTCTCCAGAAATGCCCGCACCATGGTATACCCAGATGGCACCTAGCTCAGATCTTTTACCATGGACTGGATGACACACATTAGTATCTGGCCGAGGCATCTAGTGGCGGGAATTTCCTTGCGAAAGATGAGAACAACACATTTGAGTTGTTCGAATCTTTGGCAGAGAATTCGATGAATGCCACATCCATGAACCAGTTCCAGCGGCCTAGTCAACCGCTGGTTGGTGTACATGAGGCTCACACCGAGTCTATTCGAGCCGACATGGATATCATCGTCAAGTAGCTAGATAGAATAAACCTAATTGAGAAGAAGATTGACCAAATTAGTCAGAATCAATCTGACATGAACTCTGCCACCTCAAGACCCTCCTATGCACCCCGAGCACCTCCTGCTTGAGTTAATTTACTCACTCGGGATGCATCTTCTCCTTATTTACGAGATCCTGCATATCCCGTAAACAATCCAGATCTGGCACCTTACGACCAGGGTTATGCACCACCCGCGAATTATAACACGTATCCCCTTGACGGATATACGTCTCAGACATCTTCGGCTTACGAGGGCGTCAGTGCTATCCAAGGATACGGGCATAATAACCCGTATTCAGAGATGTACAACCTTGGTTGGCGCCAACATCTGAACTTCTCTTGGTCTGGTAATTCACAGACACCACATCAAGTTCCGCACTACCAGACCAGGCGATACGGGAATGCGTACCCTAGGCAGCAGCCATTCCCGCATCAACAGCAACCCCATTCTTTATACTAACCGCTGCACTAAGTTGCCAGTCACCCTCCAAAGTGGGCTGACCTTTTGGAGGCATTGAAAGAGGAGCTACAAGAATCGATGAGGAAATCTACACAGGATAGCTTGCAGATTATGAAGGCGATGGATGATCAGATACAAACTATACAGAACACGCAAAACCAGCTGTTGCAGGAGGATAGGACCCAGGGAGCCTTGCCCTCCCAACCCGTCCCGAACCCTCGATATGTGCAGAACCAAGGTGCCTCGCCTAGGTTTTAGGCACCACAGGGATAGGCAAACGCCATATTATAGGTGCCTCCTGCACCACCCGATTATGCGCAAGGCCAGCCGCCTTTGCAAAACCCCACATACTCTACCCCTTTTGCTCCCCCACCACCTCATGGACAGCAAGCCGATGCACACGCTGTCTCTTTGAGGAGCGGAAGGAAGACATTCGACCCACCACATAGGTAGGCAGGTCCTGATTTTTTCCACCCTTCGCCGTAGGCGGGTTCAACTCCTTCTTCATCTCAGGAGCCACCTACGGTAGACAAGGGTAAGAGGCCACTTGACCCTGAGATTCCCATCCCTTTCTTGAGGCTCTGACATGGAATGCAGTACGGAAAAAGAACATGCGGAATTTTGAGGACCTGAAATCAATGCTTAAGGAAGTACATATTCAGGTCCCCCTCCTCGAGGCAATCGATCACATTCCCACTGTTGCTAGGTTCTTCAAGGACTATTGTACCCCGAAGCGATAGCCTAGAATTGGACGACAGGCGGTACTGTCAAAAGAGGCTAGCGTCGTGATTCTAGTCGACTTGCCACCGAAAAAGAAAGATGCTAGTACCCCACTCATATCCTGCTTCTTGCAGGATTCTCCATTTGATCAGGCCCTTCTAGATCTGGGTTCATCCATCAACCTAACTCCCACTGCCATATTTGATCGATTTCGATTTGGGGAGTTGAAGCCCACCTCAGTCACAATTTAGCTGCTGATAGATCAGTCAAAACATCGAGGGGGTGGTTGAGAACGTGATTGTAAAAGTCCGCGGATTCTACTTTCCCATAGACTTTTTCGTTCTCGATATGGAAGTTCCTCCTAATCTCCAAGATGCACCAATTATTTTGGGTCGCCCATTTCTAGCGACAGCCCGAGCGAACATTGATTGTGCATCCGGGTGTATGGAGATAGCCCTAGGCAATGAGTGACTTCGACTTAACATATTCAGGGCAGCAAAGAATTTCGACTGTGATCGCATAGAGGAGGATGGTGAAGATGAAGATTCGGCATACTGCGGTAACATTGGGCTCCTTTGTGACGACCCAGTGTCTCATTCGTCTGCACTATCAGGATTCTTGGACCTTGATCCACACGAGACTAAAACCATTGCACTACACATATCTCCCTGCGGATATGACTGTTTAGGGTGTGCTTCTGACCACAGCACCCCTGAATCCAGCTATCCTGATCCACACATTGCTGAATCGCCCATGTTGTTGCAGGAAAATGTGACCACATCTAACGGGTTTCCCGTTAACGCAGTCACAACCGATTATTTCACAGGAAGTGAATCAGCAAGAATTCACGTGCGTATGGATCAACAGATTCCCACCCTCGAGTTTGCTCCTCCCACTCCCATTTCTGACTCTGACCCACCCGTGATTGAATTGAAGCCCTCACCTAACTCACTCAAGTATGTGTTGGGCGCAGGTGAGACACACCCAGTCATTATTAATGCCCACTTAACCCAAGGACAAGAGCATCAATTGATTTCTACGCTACAAGACCATAGGGCTGCTATAGGGTGGAGTATTCCTGATCTCCATGGTATTCGTCCCTCGTATTGCACTCATCACATCTACATGGATGAGGGGGTGAAACCTTCGAGACAACCTCAAAGACGACTTAACTCGAATATGCTAGAGGTTGTTAAGAAGGAGATCATCAAATGGCTGGATGCAAGTATTGTATACCCAATCTCAGGCAGCCAATGGGTGAGTCCGATCCAGATAGTGCCCAAGAAAGCAGGACTCACCGTTGTGAAAAATGATAAGGGCGAATCCATCCCGACCTGCACTGCGACATCTTGGCGGGTCTGCATCGACTATAGGGAACTGAACACGGCTACCCAGAAGGATCACTTTCCTTTGCCTTTCATTGATCAGATCTTGGAACGGTTAGCCGGACGCAGTTTCTTTTGCTTTCTGGATGGATACTCCAGGTATAATAAAGTAGTGATTAGCGCGAAAGATCAAGACAAGACCACATTCACATGCCCCTTTGGAACATTCGCTTTCAAGCATATGCCCTTTGGCCTCTGCAACGCACCAGCGATATTTCAGCGTTGTATGATGGCCATCTTCTTTAACATGATTGGGGACTATGTGTTGGTGTTCATGGATGACTTCTCCATTTTCGGAGATGATTTTACATCTTGTCTTGATAACCTCACCAAGATTTTGAAATGGTGTATTGAGGTAAACCTAGTACTATCCTAGGAGAAAAGCCATTTCATGGTGAGGGATGGCATAGTACTAGGGCACAGGATCTCTAAAAATGGACTCGAGGTCGATCGAGCTAAATCAGAAATTATTTCCCACTTACCACCACCTAGCTCGATCAAGCAAATCAGATCATTCTTGGGTCATGTCGGCTTCTATCGGAGATTTATACGCGATTTCTCGAAATTGCACGACCTTTGACGAATCTCCTTGTTGTCGATGTCCCATTTGAATTTGACACCTCGTGTCTCAGTGCCTTCGAGACTTTACGAAACGCTGTCTCTGATTCCTCGATTCTCCAACCACCTGACTGGTTGCTCGATTTTGAGATGATGTGCGACACTTTTGATTTTTCCGTCGGTGCTATTTTAGGCCAATGTTGGGAGAAACGACCCATCGTTATATACTATGCTAGAAAGACACTGAATGAGGCTCAGCGCAATTACATTGTCATCGAAAATGAACTACTAGCAGTAGTATTCGGGTTGGAGAAATTTAGATCGTATTTATTAGGGTCCAAAGTCATCATTTTCACTAACCACTCAGCCCTTTGGCATTTGTTGGCAAAGAAGGATGCCAAACCAAGGCTCATTAGATGGATCCTTCTATTGTAAGAATTTGATATTGAAATCCGCGACAAAGTCGGAAAGCAGAATGTTGCGGCAGATCACCTATCCAGACTGAACTTAGACTACATTCCTTATTCCTTGCCTATCCACGAGCAATTTCTGGATGAATCTCTTTTGGCAGTTCATCCTGTTGAGTTCCCCTGGTACGCGGATATAGCTAACTACCTTGTTGCAGGCAAGATTTCTGCGAACCTATCCAAGGACCAGAAACTCAAATTCACTGCGGAGGCTAAATTCTACCTCTAGGATGACCCATTGCTCTTCCGCATTGGAGCGGATCAGATTATTCGAAGATGCATCCTAGATTCTGAGATCCCCAGTGTGTTATCTTTTTGCCACAATGATGCTTGTGGTGGTCATTTCTCGGGATGGAAAACCGCTGCAAAAATTTTGCAGACAGGATTTTTCTGGCCAACTATTTTCAGAGATACACACGAATACGCCCAACATTGCAAACAATGCCAATCGGTCAGTTCTATGACCAGGAGAGACATGATGCCACTCCAGCCCATCATGGTTGTGGAAGTGTTCGATGTCTGGGGCATCGATTTTATGGGCCCTTTTCCGAACTCACATGGCTTCAAGTACATATTACTAGCTGCCGACTATGTCTCGAAGTGGGTCGAGGCCATCCCGGCGAGACGGGCTGATCATAAGACCGTCATTTCCTTCGTATGGCAATACATCTTTGCGAGATTCGGAATACCCTGCTCTCTGATTAGCTACGGGGAAGCCACTTCATCCACACCCATTTCAGGTCATTATTAAAGAAATACAGGGTACATCATCGTATAGCCACCCCGTATCACCCGCAGACCAATGGGCAGGCTAAAGTGTCTAACCGTCTGATCAAGCTGATTCTCCAGAAGACAGTTAGACCAGATTGGAAGGACTGGTTCGATAAATTAGTTGATGCACTCTGGGCATATCGGATAGCATACAAGGCCCTACTCGGAATGTCACCGTATTGCATGGTATATGGCAAGGCCTGTCAGCTTCCTATAGAGCTGGAACACCGCGCCTTTTGGGTGGTACGAAAATGTAACCTTGACCTCGATGTAGGAGGGCAAGAACGAAAACTCCAGCTCAGCGAATTAGAAGAGATCCGGCAGGAGGCCTATGAGAACACATTGATATACAAGGATAAGACCAAGGCCTTTCATGACCGCCACATCCAGAGGAAAGCATTCACGCCCAACCAGCAAGTACAGTTGTTTGATTCGCGACTAAAACTTTTCGCAGGGAAGCTCAAGTCCAAGTGGACTGGCCCGTATGTTGTGATTTAGCCATATCCTAATGGGGCAGTCCAGATCAAGGACCCAAAATCTAGACATATATCTACGGTAAATGGCTAGCGCCTCAAGCCATTTTTAGCCCAGGAACCTCCTCCACCTGACGAGATTATTCATCTTATTGAGGATGTGTGATTGAGTTCTCACCCAACTGGAGGCGTTAAACTCAGCACGTATAGATAACATCTACCTCACATTCTACCATCATCTATACATAACCATTTTTCTATATAGCATATTTTTCTTTTAGCATATTTTCTTTCTACATATTACACACTGACAGGTTGGCCGGTGCTGAATGTATACTTTTAGGAGCAATTACAGGTGATTTCTACCCATTCTCTCCCTGTTTATTTATTTTCTTTTATATTCATGCATGAGGACATGCAAGAACTTAGGCATGGGGGGGTAGATACAACAAAACTGAAAATTTTTTTTATGCCAGCATTTAGGAAAACCTTAGAGCTACATGTAAAACGTACTTTAGGACCCTAAATAAAAGAACAACCGACTCCACCTCCAATGCTCGCATTGGAGCTAGAAATCATCCACAACAGCCATTTCTAACTCACTCGCTCACCTCTTGTTCTAAATTTAGGGTCAAGCTGAATGTAACCCGATACAGGAATTTCACGAAGTACAAATTATATGAAGTTACTTGTTTATAGCATATATACATATTGCACTCATGAATAAGATTATTTTATTAAAAGAATACATTAGGGATTTTATCCTCTAGTTGATTCCTGTAATCTAGAATCCAGTATAACTTTTCACACACGTAGAATTTGCAATGGATTCACGATGAAGGCTGATAAACGTCTTTAGTCTGTCGAGAAGAAGCAGTGCTTCTTTTCCTGAACCCCTGGACAGTGTTTTGGGAATCAGGCAGATTTTCTCCCAAAATTCCACCAAATAATGTGAGATGAGAGTAGAGTGTACTGGTGCTCTACGATTAGTACAAGTAATCTGGAATCCTAGATAATTAGGTGATGATACTCTGAAATTAGACATAGTTTTCACTCTCGGTTCCTGCGTATACATTTTGTGTGAAATATTGAGAGCCACCAAATAAGGCAAATACACGGAGAGCGAGTTCTCATAAAATTAGGGCTAAGGTGGATGGTTATGACCATTCTTTATGGAATCCTCGGCTGAAGGAGGGTATTGATGTCAAGGTCAGAAATACACCGTCCTATCCATCTCTCCCGGTGCCGTAAGTAGGCACTTCCACCAAATAAGCCACCCAATGTCTCTTGAGTACCACCAATCCCTAATAATGCCTCCTCAATAAAGTTCATGGATGTGTGCTAGTTGTGTTATGTTGAAAAAGAAAAAAAAAAGAAATAGATGAAATGAAAAAGAAAAATGATGAAAAGAAAGAAAAATTGAAAAAAGAAAAAGCAAAAAACAAAGAGTGAATATTTAGTTCAGTTGCATTGAGGCAATACCACCAAATAAATCTGAGATCCACCAAATATGGCCTTAACCCACCTTTCTTGTGTTTCTGACCACCTGAATACTGGCTGAGGAATTCTGACTTTGTGTTAGGGTTATGGAAACTCAATTAAAGTATTAATGCCAAGTGAGACCACCAAATATAGATCATATATGTGAATCTGGTGAGATTGTGAGCTCTAAGAAAAAGTAAGAAAAGAAAAGAAAAGAAAAAGAAAAAGAGAAAGAGAGAATGAATACAAAGGAACCAGAAGAGAGCATAGTTTTTCTTGTCTTTCTATGAGTTGAATTACTTAGTAATCCAAAAATCTAGATTCTGTAGTACTAGTCTCTATGTAGCACCAAGTAAGAGTGAGCCACCAAATATATAATCTTTTCCCTCAGAGATTCTCTACCTAAGCCTAAAGCCGGGGTGAAATTCATAGAATATCTTGAATACCCCTAGGGAAGAAGTCCGCCTATCCCACTAGAATTTTTACTAGGGGTCAAGTAACAGGCTTTAGAGGTGAATTAGTTTTTCACTCGAATCCGTTGCAAAAGCTACGTAGCGGCACTTTCACGATTGTCTGGATTTCTAGAGCATAGGATGAAAACAAAAAGGAGAAAAATCTCTAGGTATACACTTGATAAAATAATCAGTCCCTTAGGGACCCTTGCTGTGAATAATTTAGTCTTACATTTGCTAGGGACTAGCAAGATTTAGGCATGGGGGTATGATTGCGCAGCAATCATAGGTCTTAACTGACCTAAATTAGGATAGAACCTAGAATAAGTTAGCGTAATTTATGCATGCATAAGCATTATCTGCATCTTTACTGCTTTACTTTAGCTATGCATAAAATAATGTTATAATGTGCTGATTAAGTACATTGTGTCAATTGTAGGCAATAAGCTGATCAGAAGCTAGATCTGGAGCTGGATCTAAAGCTGGATCAGGAATAATTGGTGTTGCAGTAGGACTAGAGCAAAAGACTTAGATTAGATATAGGGAATAATGATGTAAGGGAGTTATGGTATGCTATTCTATTAAGTAGGAACAAAGCAGTAAAATGTGAAGAACTTAGGTCCATCCTAGCTGTAGGATAGCCTGGAGACTTCCTCCAAGCCTTAGCCACCCTTAGATTAGGTCACTGCACCCTAAGAAACCCTCAAACCCTAGTTCCAACCCTTATCTGGATGTCCAGATAAGTTATTAGACGTCCATAACCCTTAGCCAACTCCCACACACCTCAAGCCCACTTCTGCAGTGTTATTGGACGTCCAGACACTTTGTCAGACATCCAATTTTTGCAGAATACCCAAAACAAAACCTAGAATTCCCCCTGACTCAGATTGGACATCCAGAATTGAAGTCTAGACTTCTGATTTTTGAGTATAAGTCGTTTGATTATGTTTTTGGACATCTGGAACTGTTCTCCAGTTCTTGCTTTGAGATTCAAGACTTGATCTTGGATCTTTAGCTCCCTAGACCCAATTCCAACCCCATATGAACCTAAATTAAGGTATCCTAACCCTAGTACACCACCTCTAGACCTCCCTAAGGACCAAATTAGATCCTCAAGAAACACAATTGACTTAGATCATAGTCAATTACCATTACCTAAGTCAATTGGACTCATTGAGTCCAATTGAGCTCAGATCTCGACCCACACAAGTCCAATTGGACTTAGTGAGAGTCCAATTGACCTAAGCCTAACCTAATTGAGTTATTTCACTCTCAATTAGGTTCACACCCATTCAATTAAACTTGGGTTAAGTTTAATTGCAATTTCCCCTTAGCAATTAGGGTTTGCAACCCTAATTCAAGGCATACACCTACCTAAACCCCTTAGGACCTAACCCATATCACTTAGACACCTAGGGCACAACCACACACCCATTCACACACTCCCACACATCTAGAGTTCTCTAGAACTCTCTCCAAGTGGCACCACTCTTGGTTGCCAAAATTAGCAACCAAGAGACATTTAAATTGAGATCCACTTTCTGTGGATCTCAAAACCACTTCTCTCTCACTTAGCCAGCCACTCTTGGAGCTCTCTCTCTAGAGAGTTCCACACTTCTCTAGAGAGACTCCCTTAGGTCTATAAAAAGACCTAAGGGGTGGCCATTTGCATCGATGCATTTTCCTTGGCATTCATTCCACTTAGGCGAGCCACTTTCATCTTCACTCCACCTCCACGAGGAGCACCACCATGAAGGCCACCATCTCCAAGCCAGGATGCTAGATCAATTCTCCAACATCTCTCCAAGGGCTGGCCTAAGCACCATTGGCCTCCCCTCCTTCTCTTAGCCACTCAAAGGCCATCGTAGACCACCTCTAAATGCCCTTCTTTTCTTCTAGATTAGTAACTTAGCTCTTCGTAGTTTACTACTTTCATTTACTGCTTAATAGTGTAGCTCTTATTCTCCCCCAATGATGCATGCAAAATCCCCCCCATAGATTCCTGTATGTGATCATTTTCTGGTAGCTAGATTTACATTTTCAAGCATTCCTGTACAAGCTTTCCTCTACATTCCATGTTGCAAACACTTCTCTGAATGAATGAATAAAAGATACATTTTTATACATATCTCTATGTTTGAAATCACCATGAGCTTATTGGTTGCCATCTCTTTTGTGTGATTCAAGTTGCCTATTTTTCACTTATATGTATATTTTGCAACAAGCATGTCGGTTCCAGAAAATATAGAAGATCTAACTATAGATGCATTTTCCGTAAATAGCCACCTGATGTAAACACATTTACACTACTTAAAATGTCTATTTATGCATGTTCTTAAGCATAGGATTGCATTTCATGATATAAATATTGCATAACATGCATCATCTTGCATTTAGAGTAGTTTGAATAAAATGGAGGTTAATTGTCTCCTTTTATGTGCTTGGACAGGGCAAACATTTTATCGGGGCCTCGGATTAAAGATCCAACCGTATGGATGTGATCAGGGCGACGATTGGAGTTCAACGACTCCAAGATCGCCCTAATCAGGCATTTGTAGCATCAGATAGTGACCGGGGAACCCTAGAAGATCAAGGGCCAGGATGGTGTAAATCCTCACTTCAGATGACAAATCCGACCACATGGATGAATTTGGATCGACGATCGCAGCCCAACGACGCAAAAATCGAGTCAATCCGACATCCGTGGCACCATCTACAACTTCTAGAAGATGGACGGCCAGGATGGTGCCACGTGGTGCCATCTCAGCCGCCCAAACGGCCGCATGCAACCTCTGAAGATTCCGCACCTGCTCGCTCTCCACCGTTGGATCTTGATCCAACGGCTGTGGTCAGCCGCGCTTAAAAGCGTCCGCTCGACCATCCGAGCCTCGTAGCGTAGCGGTCGAGCGCGCTTACGCGAGCGGCGAGCGCGGGTTCGAACCGCAGCGAAGGGCTGGAAGGCGCGGGCGATCGGGTGCGGGTGGGCCTTGGATCTTGATCGGACGGCTGTGCGCGCCCAATAGCGTTCACGCGCGATTGAACGTGCGGCATGGACGCGCGATCTCACGCGGGCGGGCGTGCAGCTAAGCGGGTGAAGGCGTGACTTAAGCCGTCCGATCTTGATCGGACGGCTGAGGCTCAGCGGACGTGCACAGGCGTTGCGCGCTAGCAGGCGAGCAGGCGTGCGCGAACTGCCCACGACGCCCACGATGGAGGCTTTAGCAACGATTTTATCCGTCACTAAAGACCCCTCATTTATTATTTTAAAGTTGTAATGTCCATTTTGCCCCCACTCCTTGCAACTATAAAAGGAGACCCCCTCCATACGAAATTCTCATCCCTTCCTTCTCTTCTCTACCCCTCCAAAGCTCAAGAGAAGCTTGTCCCACACCCGGGATGCTTCTCGCGAGATAAAGTCCAAATTTTCGTCCCCCTTCGGAAGTGGATCCCGCGACGACGACATCGTGTTTCTCCGTTCCTATTCTTCTGCTTCGTCCTCCTTCGCCCTGCTTCGTTCTCCTTTGTCCAGGCATTGTCCCGTCCGGCTCGTCTTCCAAGCGACCGTCGAGGAGGATTTCTCTCTCCCTCTTCTTTTTATTGCTTTCTAGTATAGATTTACTACTTTCTAGTGTAGTTTTGCTCGTCCTCCAAGCAATCGTCAAGGAGGACATTTCTCCCTCCATTCTTTTAATGCTTTCTAGAGTAAATTTATCGCTTTCTAGAGTAATTGTTTTATGCTTTTTAGTTGTAAGAGTGAAATGAACAATCTCCTTAATGATAAATTCCTTGTTAATTCTACATCTCATTTTGATTTCTCTATGTAATATTCTCTTTCTCTCTTACTCTCTCTCTCTCTCTTCTATTTATTGTAAATAATTAGATAGTTTTAAATTGAATTATTCCGTGACAAATAAAAAGAAATGCGTAGTTTTTAAATCAAACGTCCGCCTCCTTGTGTTCGACTCGGAATTTTCATTTCGGTATAAATTTTATTTGTTGAATGAAAATTCTTCGCTTTCAAACTACAATGACAGGTTTTCCAAAATCAAACACGTTAGCGTAGCGATTCGTACGTTCAACATTTTGGCGCTGTTGCCGGGGAGCGATTTTATACGTTCAACACCACCACGTAACTAGAATTGTGCGCACCGAAACTCATACTTTTACCTTTGTTTTCTATTTAACGCATGCGCACATAATCAGAATTCATAATAGAAGTGGCGAAATCTTAATCCGAAGATTGGAAACCGGCGTGCGATTTTAGATAAAGTAGAGCGATAAAATATCGATTACAGATTTGAACAAATGCCTCCCAGAGATGAATGACTAGGACTCAAGGTCTTGTTACTTTTACAAACTCATTCTTTGACAAACATTTTTGCATGACTATACTACGATTTCCGACGACTTTCAAATGCGGGAAAATGCCTTTCTGTCACTTTATCGCCTTAGTACCACAGGGTGAGGTGCCACTCACCCTTCACCCGCCTCGTTCGTGACCTTGCCTCCGTGGACCTGGCCTGACTCGACCTGATTGCACTCCTCGCCCACCACCACACACCGATGGGCCTGGTCCCAGGTGCGTACCCGACCCGATTACTCGAACGGTGGCTCTGGGAGAGCGAACCTAAGAGAGAAAGAGGAGAAGAGAGCGTGCACGAGCAGGGGTAGATTTTGCTTTGCAGGGAAAGGAGAAGAAGAAGAAGCCAAGGGCTGAAGCTAAGGAAGAAGAAGGTGAAGGCCGAATAGGAAGCTAAGGAAGGAGAAGACAAGGCTGAAGAGGAAGAAGCTGAAGTCAGAGGTAAGGGAGCTGAAGGCAGAAGGAGACGCCGAAAAGAGAGAGAAAAGGAACTAAAGGAAGGAAAAGGCTGAAGAAGAAGATAGAGGAAGAAGAAAGGCTAAGGCACAAAATCAGAAGAAGAGAAAGAAAGAAGAAGAAGAAAGTGAGCAGCCAGAGACAGAGAAGAGATTAGAGAAGAGAAGAAGGAAGAAAAGCACAACACTGTAGCAACTATATTTTAAGACGTCTGATTTACAAATCATACGTCCAATTTTTGTGCTTATTCACATACATTGATATTCTGTGTTTACATTTATCTTTTTGCACTATAACTCTGGTTTTTATTGCATTCACTTTCTCAAGTTGTGCTGAAGATTTCTAAACCTTAATTTGCTCCCTGTGTTTGACCTCGGACTTAAACGTCGAGTAATAAAATCTATTTGTTTTCAAAGCGATTTCAACTATATTACAACACTTTTTTTTAAAACTCGATTTCGCCTTGCAAACACTTTCCACTTGAGAATATAGGACCTAAACAAGTCCTCCAGAGTCTAATTCATCTTCTTTCAGTCACCATCACTTTGTAGGTGGTAAGATGTGCTCATATATAGCCGAGTCCCCATGGCCTACTCAAAGCTTCCCTAGAATTGAGAAGTGAAGTGAGCATCTATGTTTGAAATAATCTCCTTAGGTACGCCATATAACCACAAAATCTCTCGTATGTACAGCTTCGCTAATTGCGAAGGGCCATAAGCCACTCTGATAGGAAGAAACTGTGTTGACTTTGTCAAGCGATCGACGATCACCCAAATTGTGTTGTGTCCTTGCTGATATATTCATATTTATTTACAAAATGTGTAACTATTGTTAATTTGAGGGTAAATTAGGTCGCATTACATTATATTAGGTTAGATTAGTCAATTAGTATCATTTTGTAAATAATGCATTTTTATGGGTTTTGTATAATATTGCCATTATCTATATATGATGCCTTGATGTCCTTGTTTATATGTGTGCAAGTACCAGATATGGAACTGATTGGAGCTTTGCAAGATGGAGAAATTAGATTGAGCTCAATTATGGAAATTAGGGCTGAGCCAATTCCCAAAACCCTAACCTATTTAACCTCTGGCCTTAACCCAATTAGGAACCTAATTTCCCTAACCTAGGACCTAGCCACCTTAGCCTAATTACCACCTTAATTGACCAACCATGCACCTTAATTCTCAACCCTATGGCCAACCAACATCTTGATTTACCCACTCACCAATCCCTAGTTTAGTTGGTCAACACATAGGATTAAATCTTAGCCCTTAAACCCACATCCAATGGCCTATTTTCCACCACTAGATGGCAGGCCACTTAACCTAGAAACCACCTTGATTGGCCAGCCACATAATGTCCTTTAATCCTCACCATACATCATACATCCTAAGGCCCTAAAACCCTACCTAAACCTAAAACATATCCCCTTAGCAACCCTACACATGGTCGCCCATATCCTCTCCAATCCAAACTCTATGGCTGGCCATTAAACCTCCACAAAATCATATATGGTCGGCCAAAGAGACACCATCCTAACCCTCCATCGACTGCTCCATCGCATCTCCACCCTTGATTAGAATCCCAACAAAACCTAAGCTTATCCAATCTTTACGCCAACCCTACATCCAATCTTTGCCCTCCATTTTACAACACCTAATCCTAACCATCCATGCTCCATGATCCATGGACAAAGTCATCCCTAATCACAATCATCCAAGGCCTCTATAAAACATCATGGCTGACCCCCCTTGCTCTCCTTCATGCCTACTTAGTCTCTCTCACCACCACTCCTGAGCTTTCCTCTAAAAACCCTCATCATCTTCCTCCATTAGCATAGGACCTCACCACCATCTTCGTGCCACCCTCACCACCACCATCTTTTCTATGGCCACCCCCCTCACCTCTTGAAGTACTCTTCCTCATCTCTAGCTCATCTTCCTAGCTGCTGTTTCCTTAGACTACACTCTGAATCTCCATCTCCGCTTCTTTTCTTTTTCTATTTTCTTAGTAGTTCTAATAGTTGAACTCTAATTATTCACAATAAGAATTTATTTTCAAATATATTATCTTACAATTCATGCTTACCACCCCCCTTCTGATTTCAAAGATTGTTATTGGTTTGCTTCCTTCTTCTCACCACCCTCCTTTTATAAAAAAAAGTTAGTTCAGATTCACATTAGGATAGATACAATTTTTACCTCCTTATGTTAGACCTTGACTTAGTAGAGATCTAATATTTTATTTTGATCATGAAAAATCATGCTACAATGATTGATTATTTATAGCTATTTTTGTGAATCACTCACTGGGTCAACAGTAATCCAGTGATGAAGTCCATAGAGATGCTCTCCCACTTCCATTTTGGGATTGAGAGGAGTTACAATTGACTAGCAGGTCCTTGATGCTTTGCCTTTATCTGCTAATATATCACGCACTACTTCACAAATTCACCCACGTTCTTCATTCCATACCACCGAAAGTCCTTTTGGTTGTGATACATCTTATTATTCCCAGGATGTATAATGAGAATGCTGCAATGAACCTCAAACAACAACTCTTGTCAAAGCAACTTGTCTCGTGGAACACACTACTGGACGTAGAGTTGGAGCACTCTGTAATGCTCTAAAATCTGCGTTGCAAGTCATTTTGAACTTGTAGACATGCATTAGGTTTGGTGTGAGTACGAATACCTCGTAAAATGTGAAGAAATGCATGTCTCCGGGAAACCCTTGGTAAAATCTCATCAAACAGATACCATGTAAAGCTTTCCAACAATGCTTGTTTCGCTTGACTCTGAGGTGTATAGCTCAGGTTAGGTCCAAAATAAGTCAATAAGGACCTAAATGTAAGGTAAACCAAACCTAGGGGTAATTTTGATATTTTCCCATAAATCCCAACTCTAAAGCTAGTGTTTTGTCTATGAAAAGGGCTCCTTGAGTTGAGGGTCGTCATTCTCTTCGTAAGCCACCTAAATTTGAGAGAAAGAGAGAAGAAAGAAGAAATCAATTAGGAAATTGGGTTTAGGATTTGTAGGGACCTTTCCATAATAATGAGAAGTTCATGCTTCCCCATAAAACTCTTTGCACCACCTTCGGAGGTGCGAGGAGTGGGCACAACACATGTCGTGGGGGCGGCAGTGGGCAATGTGAGGACATGACATGTGGCTATATGAGGCGTACGCTCCTGGGCATGTTCGCACGAAGGAGGGTGTGGTGTGGCTAATTGCTAACTTGTGGCGATTGTGCGACGTAGGGAGAGCAGGTCTGGGCATGATCTACGTGAAGGTGTGCACGATCAATCATGCCTTGACGTGTGGTAGTGGCAAGTCAACACATGATTCACTTGAATCAACCGATTCAATTTGGTTTAGGGACCTCGCATTTTTCAAGTGGTTTAAGGTCTTCCCAACCTTGGAATTCGACAAGTAAGGTAACGTTGGAATTGTATCGACGCGTTCTACATGTTGGTACTATTTAATTTTATTTTTTAGTACTATTCCTAATGTGAAAAATCAAAAACTTGTCCAATGTGTTTCAAACCCTGTTTTTGGCATGCTTGGTCTAGGAAACTTGCTCGGTGTGTACACAGAGTTTGAGGAAGGTGCGGCATGCATTTCTAAGCCTTTATACATTGCTCAGAGCTATCGTGACCCCTGATGACGTTATGTAGAGTAGTCTTACCAAGAAGATGGCTTATACTGGTCTTGTGTCTCGGGAAGTCATATGAGATCATCTTGTGCCTTGAGGCATTGATTTACGAGTTGTTGACTATAATAAGTTAGACTTAAAGTATAAAATGAACTAGATAATGTGGTGATTAATAAATGGATTAATTGATGATATAGTACCCCTTTTCTCCTCTCTTTATTACTATTGTGCTTAGTTGTTATTGTTCTATTCTACTCGATTCTTACTGATGCATTTTCTTGGGATTCGTACTCAGGTGTTGCTGAGTAGATAGGTGTAGTGGCTACTATTGGTCCTTCTATGGGATCGAGCTCTGCTATAGGAGATTGAGTCTTTTTTTGTTTCCAGTGTTTGTCATGGTTGTATCTGTACTTGAGTACTTAGTTTACATTCTACTTAGGTGGTGGAATTTATTTTAAATGTCAGCACTTTATTTTCATTCATTGCATTATGAATGGATGTTTGGTTATTGATGTTCTATGACTATGTGCTGGGTGATTGCGATTATGTGTATATTGTTGTTGCTTGGAATTAGCACCCGACGACTTGGGTTCCATTGGCTAGTGGGACTTGGGTCATCACATGCTAGGGTTTCTTGCGAGAATTTGATCATAGAGAGTTTGCAATTCTACATCATCCGTCTGGATAGTCATGACATGGTTTACTAGATTGGGATGTGTTCATCTCTTAAGGATTAACTCTCCCAAGTAACCAATCGCCGGCAATGGTTTCCAATGGGTTGCCTTGATCATATCATTCCATCTCTGTGCTTGAAGAGCTGCCAATTAGACCAATGGCTTTGTACTAAGAGCATCTACCAAGAAGTTCCCCTTCCCTGGAAAGTAAACAATCAAGCAATCATAATCCTTTAGGAGTTCCATCCATTGTCGTTATCTCAAATTCAATTCTTTTTTATCAAACAAGTACTTTAAACTATTATGATCAGTGTGAATCTCCAATGACTCGCCATATAGGTAACATCGCTAAATCTTTAAGGCATAAACTATGACTGCTAGCTCCAAGTTGTGCATTGGATAGTTCTTCTCATTTGGCTTCAGCTACTTCGAACCATAGGTGACCATGTAGCCATGGTGCATTAGTACACATCCTAATCCCTGGTGTGAAGTATCTATGTACACCATGAATCTACCACCATTGCTAGGGATGGTAAACACAGGTACCGATGTTAGCTTTTCCTTAAGCATCTAGAAATTGACCTCGTAATCAGTGGTGCAAACAAAGGGGGTATTCTCCTACATCAACTGTGTCAACAGAAGAGCACCTGTAATAGCTTACCAAGCTTAGAAAACTACCTATGTCAGTGACACTCTTTGGTTGCTCCCACTTCAACACTACCTCGATCTTGGAAGGATCAATATAAATCCCTATGCTTGATATCACATGACTTAAGAACACCACCTCTCGTAGCTAACAAAGAGATTCTTGCTTAATTAAAATGATTGCAATAAAATGATTTGTCATTGTATTTCTAGGTGGTGGAAAATCTCTCAATCAAAAATAATAATTAATGTAATAAACCACGTTGGTTTAGAATGTTATATCCACATGGAGGTTTAAGCCAATAAACTCACATATATATAGCATTCATGTTCACAAATAGAATAGATTAGTTTTTCCAACAATATGGAATCAAAATCAATAGTGTTAAAAAAAAAATAAGGGTGTGAGAAACACAAGAAAGATCGAGAGAAATTGAGAGAAAGATAGAGGGCAGCCGAGCAAATTCAACTCAATATCTAAATAGACAAATAAAAATCCCATTCTTCAATCACCTCTCCCCCCTCTCATTGAAACTAATAGAGGGGATGCTGTTTGAAAATAAGGGAGAAGAGAGGAGGGCTCATACACGTGCAAGGAGGGGCCTGCTGGCAGCACGCTTTGATGGAGGAGATCTGTAGGTGGAGGGGAACTCGAGAGTGGTGATGGCATGGAGGATGGTGGCTGGCAGAGTGGTGGGATGCTCATTGGCGTTGGATGCTTGGTACGATGGTGAAACTGCAGGGGGCAGCGTGGACGTCGGGGAAGGTATGGCGGAAAGTGGAGATGGTGTTGGCAAGGTCGGCGTCGAGGATGGCGGTCGGGAAGTGCTCCTACGAGCAGCAGGTGCGATAGGGATGTTGGGTTATTTGAGGAGGTGAGTGAATCAAAGAAGAAGAAGGTGAAGAAGTGGAATAGTAGGTGGTGTTGGTGGTGGAGGGTTGGGTTTTGGGGGTGGCGATGGATGATGGTGATGGGTTCTTCATGGGGGGGGGTGTTGATGGGTTTGGTTGGAGAAGATGGTGAATAGTGGAAGGGGATTGGGTGAAGAAGACGAAGGAGAAGAGGAGATGAGGAAGTGAAGGCGGTGGTGGAAATGACTGATGGTGGTCACTGAAGAGGAGTGTTGCAGGTGGTTGTGGTGGCGGGGCCGTGCGCTGTCACTGCATAGCCAGTGGCGATGGGTTTGCGGTGATGGAGGGAGGATCACAGTGCACGTCAAGCTTCATAGGGTATGCCCTCAGCGCACGGTGGACTGTGCGTGGAAGCAGATCCTTCTCCTTTGTGCGTGGAGCCGCCCTCTTATCGTGCATGAGGGAGAGTGAGTTTTCGGAAGGAGTTGTTGCAAGAAGCTCGGAGAGATGTTGCGAGAAGCTCGAAGAAGTAGCAGACGACTTCGATTGATGGTGGAAAGTGGTGCTGCACTGGCGTGGATATTTTGGAAAATTTGCGAGCTTTTACCTATAATATAAGACCTGTGATAAGATATATCCATCCACTAAAACAAATTAACATTAAGTTCTAAATAATTAAATTCTAAGGAAATGTATGTAAAATATACTTAGGTTAATTAAATGTCCAATAAATTAGACTTATCAAATATCATCATGCCTAAGTTTTGCTAGTCCCAAGCAAAAGATGAAAAATGAATGCAAAAAGATTTTTTCTTTTCTTATTACAAAAATTTAGAGATCCAGACAAATGTGAAAATGATGTGATAGTAGCCTAGGCAATAGATCCAAGTAAAAAACCAACTTACATTTAAAGTTTGTACTTAACCTTTAGAAAAAAAATTCTATTAGGATAGACAACTTCTTCCCTCTGGGATAAAGCAGAAAATAATTTGTGATTTGTCCCTGACTTTTGGCTTAAGTAAAAGATATTGAGTCAAATGGATTCATATTTGGTGGCTCACACTTATTTGGTACTATATGTAGTCTAGTACTACAAACTCTAGATTTCTACCAAAAACTGTGCTCTCTTAGCATTTCTTTACTCTCACTCTTTTTTCTTTTTTTTTTCTTTCTAAGATCATAAATCTCACAAGATTTTGTAAATGTACTCAATGTTTGGTGGCGTCACATGGAATTCACATTTTAATTAGAGTCCTAATAACCCTATAACTAAATCAGAATTCCTCAGCCAGTATTCGAATGATCATAAATACTAAAAAAGTAGGTATGGGTCATATTTGATGGATTGCAATGGATGTTTTTATTGCTTCAATGACATCGACACATGATGAAATTGAGATGAAAACATAGCTATAAACTCGAACATTTTTTTTCCTTCTTTTTTTTATTTTTTAAATATTTTTTCCTTTTTCTCTCTATATATATTTTTTATTTTTCTTTATTTTTCTTTTTCTTTTTATAACTACCAACACAACACAACACGATGCAAACTTTTATTCATGAGGCAATACTGGGGATAATGATGTTCAAGAGGATATTATGTCGCTTATTTGGTGGAAGTGCCTACTCTCGGCACTGTGAAGGAATGGATAGGACAAGTATATTTCTAACGTTTGACACTACTACCCTCCTTCAGTCGAGGATTCTATGAAGGACGATCATAACCATCCACCATAGTCATAGTCTTATTAGACTTCAATCTTTGCGTATTTGCCTTATTTGGTGACTCTCAGAAATTCACACACAATGTTCACACACAGGAACTGAGTGCGAAAACTATGACTATCTCTAAGGTATTATCATCTAAATATCCAGAATTTAAGAGTCCTTGCACTAAACTTAGTGCACCAGTAATCACTCTACTTTCACCTCACAAATGTTAGGTGGATCTCATAGAAGATAGTTTTTCTGATTCCCTTCTAACTGTCCAAGGGTTCAGGAAAAGAAGCAATGCTTCTCTTCGACAAACTAAAAATGTCTATTGGTTTTCTTACAAGATACATTACCCAGTCTACATGCAAGTGAAGTAAATGTACTGGATTTTAAACTAAGAAACAATTTAAGAAGAAAATCTTCAATAAAACCTCCTTGATAAAAATCTTTTGCTAGGGACTAACTAATTCAGCTCATGAAAACAAAAGAGAATTTTTTTTTCGAAAACTATTGCACCTAACCTAAATGCATGTAAATATTTATAAATGTCATAAATAACCTCAGGTTATAGCCCCCCATGTCTAAGATTGACAATGCCCTCATTGAAAAATTAAAGACAGAAGAATATCACCAAAGGAGGAGAGTGGGAGGAGCCAAGGCTTCTCAAGCCAAAGTGCATCCAAAACTTGGCCATCTGAAAGAGTAACATAAGGTTTAAGTCATTAGCCATTTACTTTAAAGCTCTCACCAAAATTAGGATTCTGAATTTCAACTGCTCCATGAGGGAAGGTATTAATAACAACATACAGCCCATCCCAGCGAGACTTGAGCTTTCCAGGAAATAATTTAAGTTTGGAATTGAAAAGTCAGACCCATTGGTTGGGCTCAAAGGTCTTTTTAATAATGTGCTTATCATGGAAGACCTTTGCACATTGCTTGTAAGCTTGGGAGGTTTCGTATGCTTCATTATGAAGCTCCTCAAGCTCACTTAACTCCAGCCTGCATGCCTTACCCGCATTATATAGATTTAAGTTGATGTTTTTAATAGCCCAATAAGATTTGTATTGGATTTCAACAGGAAGGTGACATGCTTTTCCGTAGATAAAATGGAAAGGAGACATACCCAAGGGAGTCGTATACGTTGTTCTGTAGGTCCAAAGAGCATTATTCAATTTTTTCGACCAATCTTTTCTGTCGGGCCTAACAGTCTTCTCCAAAATCTGCTCAATCTCCCTATTAGACACTTCAACTTGGACACTTGTTTGGGGATGGTAAGGTGTGGCTATCATGTGATTGACTCCCAAATTTTGGAGTAGTTTTGTGAAGTGTACATTCTTAAAGTGAGGTCCTCCGTCACTTATGATAATACTTGGGCACCCATGCCGAGAAATGATATTAGCCCTGACAAAATCCAAGACCATGGAATGGTCATTGATCTATGTACGTATGGCTTCTATTCATTTTGATACATAGTCCACGGCCACAACGATGTACTCATATCCAAAGGGCATAGGAAAGGGACCCATGAAGTCAATGCCCCAAATATCAAAGATCTCAACGAGGAGAATAGGTTGTTGCTGGCAACATAGACATACGCCCACATATGTATGTACATCTCTGAATAATGTGGGCCACCAAAAGCCAGATTGAAGAAGCTTATGGGTAGTCTTTTTCCCACTAAAATTCTCTCCACAATGGAGGTCATGGCAGAAACTCAGAACACTCCTTTGTTCTTCGTTAGGGATGCAACAATGGAATAACTAGTCAGGGCTTATTCTAAATAGCTTGGGTTCCTCTCAATGATAAAATTTATCTTCGGCAAGAAACCTATGTTGCTTCTACTTGTCCCAAGTACTGGGGGTAATGATCGTGACTAGATAGTTCATCGTTTTAGCAAACCAAGGAGTTTTGGCCTCCACGGCCATCAGAGACTCATCAGGAAAAGTCTCCCATATACCGTCAATAGGTGTTGATGCATCAATAGGGATCCTAGAGAGATTATCTACGACCACAGTTTCAACTCCTTTCTTATCTTTAATTTCTAGGTCGAACTCTTGGAGTAGTAGAATCCAATGAATCAAATGAGGTTTGGTGTCCTTCTTAGCAAGAAGGTGCTTTAAAATAGAATGATCAGTGAACACCACAACCTTAGACCCCAATAAATAAGATTGAAACTTTTCCAAAGCAAATACTACTGCAAGAAATTCCTTTTCAGTGATCGTGCAGTTTTGCTAAGGATCCGTAAGGGTCTTGCTGGCATAGTGCAAAACATGAGGTTTACCATCAACCCTTTGACCTAAGCCTACTCCTACGGTGAAATCAGAAGCATCGCACATAAGCTCAAAGATGAGGGCCCAATCTAGTGCTTGGAGAATTGGGTCAGTAATAAGGGCTTTCTTCAAGACTTGGAAAGCCTCGCCACATCTGTCATCAAAATCCAAGCAAACATCCTTCTAACAGGCCGTAGAGTGGCTTAGAGATTTTACTGAAATCTCTAATGAAGCGCCTATAGAATCCATCATGGCTAACAAAAGATCTAACATGACGAACATTGGTGGGCGATGGAAGTTTAGAGATGGACTCGGTTTCGAATTTATCCACCTCTAGTCATCTCTCAAAAACTACATGCCCCAAAATAATGGCCTGCTGGACCATGAAATGGCTCTTCTCCTAGCTAAGTGAAACGTCGGTTCTGTTATAACGTTGTAGTAAAGCCGGTTATTACCAACATTTCAAATATAAATTTTTTTTTTTTACTCGGAAAAATAAAAGAGTTCCCGAGGTCGAACTCAGGGAGCAAGTTGTATTCTAGAGATGTACAAGTTCTATTACAAAAATAAAGAGAGAGAGAGAGAGATGAAAATTTGGCTTCTTCTTCTTCTCTTCTTTCTTCCTCTTTGTCTTTTGTTCTTCCTGTTCTTCTTCTTCTTCTTCTGCTTTCTTCAGATCTTCTTCTTCTTTTCTTGCTTCTTGCTTCTCTTCATTTCTTCTTCCTGCTGTTCTTCTTTCTTCAGAGCTCCTTGTTCTTCTTCTTCTTTGGTTTTCTGCCTTGACCTCTCTTCTTCTTCTTTCGCTTTGGCCGTTGCTATTCCTTCTTCTTCAGCCTGTCTTCTTTCCTGCTCTGGCTGCTGACCTTCCGTCGTCTGCCCCGGTGCTGAGACGACTTAACGATGCCTTTGCTACAGTGCAGCAGCTCCTTCTTCTTCAGCGGGTCTGCTTCTTCTTCTTTGGCCTACACACTTCAGAATTTTTTCGTCAAGAGGCAAAACCTACTCTACCCCCCTCCCCCGCGTCTCTTTTTCTCTGAAATCACTCTTCGGAAGCTCTCCCAGAGCGCTACCGGGTAATCGGGTTCGGGTCAGGCCCGGGTCCAGGCCCACCGGCGTGCGTGGTGGGCGAGGAGTGCAGGTCAGTCTAATCGGGTCGGGCCAGGTCCGCAGAGCGTGGTCACGGACGAGGCCGGGTCGGGTCGGGTGAGAGGGACCTCACCCCGTGGTAACTGAGGCAAACAGATGGTGGCACTTTTGCAATTTATGTGGGTGTGTGGCTTCAGAAATTTCCGAGGTGGGACTATCCGCGGACCCCTTTTCTCTCACGCCTGCAGTAGGGCTGGTGCTTCCAATTGCAACAGCTGTTGAGGCTCGCAACTCCAATTGAGGGCCAGGGTGTGTGCGCAAGACTCTTTCGCGCAGCCTAGGTCTTCAACCTGGGATATCTAGGCTTGGAGCAACCTCAAGCAAGCTTCGAGCTTCCTCGCCAATGGCGGTCAAGGCCTGGAACCTGAAATCAATAGAACGGCCTCTCGGCCAAATCAGACAGGCGGGGGACCTTCGCCGTGGCACGGCGAAGGTGGTCAGGGGGTCTGCAGGGGGCGAGGTTGAGCTAACAGGTCGTCCTAGGTCAAACTGTGAGCGAGGAAGTGGGTGTGTTCGGTGGATCTGCAGAGGGTGTTTGGTGGGAAGTGGAGGGGCGGAAGAGGATCAGGGTGAGGAGGCGGAGGTTCTGCGGTGGTCGGCGAGCCGTGTGGGTCGCTGAGGTGATGGGAGCGGCTCGCCGGAGGGTGGTCGGAGGCGGAGAGGGTGAGGGTGAACAGGAGCGGTCGAGGGTTTAATTGACTAAATTGAAAGCGGGGAAAGAAAGAGGAGAAGAAGGGGAGTAGGTCTAACTTACTTGCAGGGACGAAGGGGGAGGAACAGGGCGACAGTCGTATCGACTGTCGCCGGAGAAGACGATGCCCAGTGGGGGGAGGACGGCGGTGACGACGGGGCAGAGGCAGCGCGCGCCGGTATTGCGCGACGCGGGAAGAGCAGGGGAAGAAATCTCTGCTGCTGGTATTGCGGCAGAGCGAAGAGGAGGAGGAGGAAGAACCGCCGGAGCTGGTGGGCGTCTGCCGGAGTGAGAAGAGAGGAAAGTTGGGGGTTTTCTCCGTCAGATCCAAGCTGCCCTGGTCGGTGGAGCGGCGGGGGGTATTTATAGGGATGAAGCAGGGGGGAAAGCGGAGGGAGACGACGTGTCTCCCTCGCCGGAGAATGGTCGGAACATGAACCCATACCGTCCGTGCGTTCGCACGGCCGGTATGGGGGGCTATAATGACCATGGGGGTGCTCCTGCGACGGCTGACGACGCAGGGCACCCCTGGTATACTTGCCAGGTCCCCCACCTCACCCTGCGCGGCGCCATGCTCCGCGCAAGGTCGCCGGAGCATGGTGCTGGCAGGGTTTTGCAGGAGGGACCTGATTGCAAAGAACGAAGGAGAGTTAGGGGCCAAAATGCGAGGGTTCAAAAGTTGAGGGCCAAAGAGTAAATATATGAGGACCAAAGTGTAAAGTCGGTCAAGGAGGTTTCTTCTTAGGCTCAAGTTTTTATACATGACTAATTAGGACCTAAGGAATCTGATGGTGAATTTTATTTTCATATTAAACCTTGTTTGACCGGTCAATTTGCGCAAAAACCCAAATTAAGTTATTAATTGGGCATGGTTCTCAATGTAGGTCAAAATGGGTTATAAAGGCCAAATTGAAGGTTCTAAACCCTAGAGATTATTTTTCTATGAATTTTAGAGGGTTTATTCTATTTTTACTTTGCCTCGAACCTTGTGAATTGAAGTGGGTTGTTTTAGGGTTACAGATTATCATTTGGTTCCTTGGAAGCGCTGCAGCCCTTGCTAGATCATCTCATCCCACTTTTATTCTTATTAAGCTGTTTTGACCTGTGTTTGGTCCCTGAATTACCCTGTATGCAGTTTATACTGGTAAAATTGCACTTTTACCCCTTATGACTGGTTTTCTTCTCAAACTCAGAATTCTCTGAGTTAATCTTTTCCTTGAGATATGTAGGAGCTTTTATCCTTTGTATTGGGTCAAAATGAGCTAGTTATGGCTCATGATGAGGTTCTCATCATACCCCCATGCCTAGCTTTTGCTAGTCCCTTAGCAAAAACTTAAGGTTTCAACCCTTGTTCTAGACCATGAAGTTTTCAATAGTTTTAGATAAGTGCCTTCATAGATTAGGTTAGAATGCTGGTCATAGGCCTAAAAGGTACTCCAGTGCCAGTCAAGATCCAAATCTGTCTAGCCTTAGCCTCAGTCTTTTAGCAAAGGTTTTTAAGGCCCACAAGAACTAACCTAAGGTTTATTGGACTTCGTGGCTAAAGCACCCGTGCTTGAAATGATTTTAGCCCTGGCTCAGTTCGCAGTGCGTTTTGTAAGAGAGAGATAGAAAGTTTTTCTGTTTGGAGAGTTTTCTCTCTCTTTTTCTTTTTAGTTCTAGCCTAGGATTGGCTTTTCAACACGGTCTGTATCAGATTCCTTGTTCCCATCATCAATCCTCAAGGGTTCCTGGCGATCGATGCTTCGAGATAGCACCGCCCATGGCAACCCCCGGAACCCTGGCTATTGAGATTTCGAGATAATCCCATCCATGGTATTCCGTGGCCGAATCCAGACCCTGGCAATTGACACTTCGAGATAATGCCATCCATGGAATCTGAACCAGCAGAGTGCTTACATGCCCCCCGTAGGATATGTAAATATCCTAAGAGACAAGCACCGAGGAGATGATATTTTGTTACGCGTCTTCGAGGGGATTTCCCGCCTCTCTGCGTTGGGAACTCGTCCAAATCAACTTGTGTTGATCGGCCGCTCCTATTCTAGGTGTTCTTTTCAGATTTTTGCGACGCTTCTGCGTGATTCTGATTTTTACGCTTACTGAACCAGGCTGTGTGTGAGGTTAGGGTGCTTAGGTTACTGAGTCCCGTAAACCAAAAATTAGTTAACGAGGCCGAATACTTCCTAAGCCTTGGACCTAATACTTCAGCTTTTCATTTTCCTCAACCTCTTGAGGAGTGTCCAGATCTTAATGGGTACTAAGAGTCTATTCAAGAATGCCTAAGGTTTGCATTCTTTACTAATCTTATTGTGCACTTTTCTTGAATGAGGTCTAGAGCTTAGGTTAATTCCTTAGTTCCTTACTAATGACTATCACTTTTTCTCATAATTTTGTGCTCCTTTTTCATTTTGTTTCTTTTCTCCTTCACAAAATTTTCCTTCTCCTCTTTTCCTCTTATTCTTTTTCGAAAATTTTTTTTAATTTTTATGGTATTTTTGGCATATGTGAATTTTTTTTTGTTTGAAACCTTTTCTTACAAGTTTTTGTACTTTCATACCCCCCCATGCCTAAGATTTGCAATGTCCTCATTGTAACCTAGGGGGTCTTAGTTCATTCCTTAAGACAGAAATTTGGATGAGTGAATGGGTCGGGTTGAATTTTTGCGGACGATTTCAAATCCCAGATGCAACCATCTGAGTTGGAGTCGGCTGTCCTAAAGTGTGAACTTCAAGTGCAAAAAGCTGTCAGAACAAGTTTCAGGTTTTCAAAGAGAATGACGGGCTGCCTCCCGTTGAGCGCTAAATTTGATGCCTTCAGCCAAGCGGGAAATGCAATGGAGAGGGGATGGTCAAATCAGCAGAGTTTTGTAAGACAAGCACCTTGATTAAGAGCCTGGTTGGTCCAACCAGGTGCTTGTTCAGATCAACAGGCTGATGATGCAGCCCAAACCCAATCAATCTGGTGGGTTGATAGATGTAGATAAAAAGGTGTGGAACCCACCATAAACTATGAAGCTCAGATAGATGTGGAAGTGTAAACGCAGGGTTTGGCTGAGTCGAATCAGCCTGGTCAGAGTAGGGACCTGTAGGATAATCAGTGGTTGATACAGGAACCCTACAGGGGTGATCAGAGAATGATAGAGCATGGTATGTAGTCTGATCAATGTTCGAAACCCG
This sequence comes from Thalassia testudinum, assembly GCA_037157565.1. Taxonomy (NCBI): domain Eukaryota; kingdom Viridiplantae; phylum Streptophyta; class Magnoliopsida; order Alismatales; family Hydrocharitaceae; genus Thalassia; species Thalassia testudinum. The sequence continues at coordinate 21,564,744 of JAZHRO010000014.1, forward strand.
ATGTGGAAATGCAATCGGCTCGGTGAGAGGTGGATCAGCATAGAAATTGAGTCCGGTTGCGGGTCGGGGTTTGGGAGAGGTTTTGATCTGTTCTGTGTGTGCGGATGAGGTGGCCATTGTGTACGAGGGCTCTTCTAGAAACAGATGATAGGTGATTTTCTGTAGAGAGTCCTCTGGGTAACTATCAAATGCCAGAAGAGTGTTTGTAGGGTGAAAGAAATCGGATTCGAGAAAAAATTTGGATTCTTGGTTGCAATTACTCTTGGCATTTTCTGTTTTTGGTTCCTGAGGATCGAAAAGGAATGATTCTGTGTTATCGGTGATCTCGGGAATCAGGACCTCAGAGTCGGAGTCAGAGTCAGAATCATGTGAACTGAGGTCGTAGATAGGCCTGGCGTGTTCAGGAAGGGGAATCTCTCCGCAATTATAGTCAGATCTGAAATTGTTGGAGAGTTGGCAAAAATGATCATGAATTCCACCACAGCACAAATCATCAGATGTGGAATCAGCAGCCTGACTGGGTTCTAGCCTATATGTCACTTCTGGGCTCAAAAAGATGTTCTGTTCAAGCTCTAAGCTGGTAGGATAGATCCCATTAAAACCTTGCTCATCCAACTCCTCAGTTTCTGTATCATAAATTGGCATGTTTTCTGAAAAATCAATCAGATTTCCTGAGGGTGTTGGAAAAGGACATTCATAAAATAAAGGCCCGGAATCATATTCTGTAAAAATTTGATCTTTCTCATAAGGGGCCTCATAATCTTCCCAATAAGTTTCAGATCTAGGTTCTAGGCTTAGGATGTGGGTAGAATTATTAGAACCTAAGTCTGAATAACCTTCGAGGGTTACCTTATCAAAACAAGGGGCGGAATTTATACCCTCCAGAGGTTCAATTCCAATCTTGTCATTGCAGGAGTCTTGGAGTTCTAAGCTTGGTGATTTACGGCCTAGGGTTGGCTCAGCATTGTGTTCTCCTGCAATATCCCAACCTAATTCAACATTGTCTTCTATCTGGGTTGGGATTTTACAACCACTTTGTGCCTCAATCCCGAGATCTGGGAAACTGAATTGTTCCTTAATACTGTTCCAAGATGGTTCATCCTCTGTTTCTGGTTTATACGGGTATTTCTGGTTGATAATTTGTTCTACTGATTTCATCATTTCTACCCGTTTTATAAGGGCATCTTGGTGTTGTTCCCAAAGTACAGGATTTGTCAAGCATTGAAGGTATTCAGATTGGTGTAATTTTTCCATCTCAATGTATCCTGTCATGAGCATATCTCGGGTTGATCCTTTTGAAATTCCAGTCAATAGAATTTGGGCACAGTTTATGATGAAGGATGTGGTTGTTGGGACATCAACCTGAATATCTCCTCTTGGTGTTGAGGTTTTTTCTTCTTTTTCATAGAATTTTATGGCATCCTCGATCATTTTATCTTTCATAGATCTCCGATATTCAGGTTTCTTGAATGGTAGTCTTGCTAGGTAATTAGGCTGCATAATTGGATCAGGTGGTGGAATCAAAGTTTGAATCAAGATGGAAGAAGGGGATTTTGTTCAGAATCAGAGGAAAGAGGGGTTATGTGAATGATTTCTGCAAAAACAAAGGAGCCGAGGCTTAGCCTCGGGGAGAGTGAATTTCTATAGGAGGTTTCAAGGACCTCCTGAAAAATACTGAAGGGCTGGATGAGATAAGCAGGTGCTGGACCCAATCAAGACACCCAAAAATTGTTGGGTGACTATAGAGGTTCGGGGCAGATGGACCCCTTGATCAGAAAGATCGTCCACCTGAGAATTACCTGGGCAGCCAGAGAGGGAGAGTCCCGCGAAGACCCCTACACGGTAGAGCGTCCCCACGGGTTACAGGGTTTCCCCCACCCGACCTCTCTTGTCACTGCGGTTCCAGGTAGACCAGAATGGGGATCTTGATCTCTTAAGTCTACCAATTTTAAGATCAGGGTGCTTAAGGTTTTCACTTGAACTTTAGTCTTTTAAGTGCAAAGAGTGACCTAATTTAAGGTTGGTTGACCCAAGGGGTCAACTTTACCTCTTGTTTTCTTTGAGAGCTTTTAGGTCCTGTCTTTTAGGGTTCAAGTGTTTAGAGAGCCAATTGTTTTAGATTTTCTTTGAATAAGCATTTTCAGACAAGGGCTTGGGCACACTTCATTTGGTTTTCTCAATTCTTGCTTAAGGAGTGTGTCTCTAAATCCCTAGTGTTGGATCCTAGGTTGGCTCTACTTGGTCCAGTTAATTCTTTGTTGGGTAATTAGGGCTCAAGCAAGAATGTGTTAGCCCTTAAATACCCTTAATAGTGTGCAGAAATAATGAGTTGAAAACATGCAACTTTTATGGTTACTAAATATGGAAGACAGGTTAGCCCTATATTGCTTGTTCTTTTCTTTTCTTCCTCTTTAGAGCTTAGGGGTTAATAGTGAGCGGAAAAATTTACCTGTCTTTGGTGTGGTTGCTTGTCTTCTTGAGTTCCTGTAGCTGCACAAAAGAGAGGAGATTATCAGAAATTAAAAGAAACAGGAATGTTTACCTCTAGAATAGCCGTTGCTCCCCGGCAGCGGCGCCAAAATGAAACGTCGGTTCTGTTATAACGTTGTAGTAAAGCCGGTTATTACCAACATTTCAAATATAAATTTTTTTTTTTTACTCGGAAAAATAAAAGAGTTCCCGAGGTCGAACTCAGGGAGCAAGTTGTATTCTAGAGATGTACAAGTTCTATTACAAAAATAAAGAGAGAGAGAGAGAGATGAAAATTTGGCTTCTTCTTCTTCTCTTCTTTCTTCCTCTTTGTCTTTTGTTCTTCCTGTTCTTCTTCTTCTTCTTCTGCTTTCTTCAGATCTTCTTCTTCTTTTCTTGCTTCTTGCTTCTCTTCATTTCTTCTTCCTGCTATTCTTCTTTCTTCAGAGCTCCTTGTTCTTCTTCTTCTTTGGTTTTCTGCCTTGACCTCTCTTCTTCTTCTTTCGCTTTGGCCGTTGCTATTCCTTCTTCTTCAGCCTGTCTTCTTTCCTGCTCTGGCTGCTGACCTTCCGTCGTCTGCCCCGGTGCTGAGACGACTTAACGATGCCTTTGCTACAGTGCAGCAGCTCCTTCTTCTTCAGCGGGTCTGCTTCTTCTTCTTTGGCCTGCACACTTCAGAATTTTTTCGTCAAGAGGCAAAACCTACTCTACCCCCCTCCCCCGCGTCTCTTTTTCTCTGAAATCACTCTTCGGAAGCTCTCCCAGAGCGCTACCGGGTAATCGGGTTCGGGTCAGGCCCGGGTCCAGGCCCACCGGCGTGCGTGGTGGGCGAGGAGTGCAGGTCAGTCTAATCGGGTCGGGCCAGGTCCGCGGAGCGTGGTCACGGACGAGGCCGGGTCGGGTCGGGTGAGAGGGACCTCACCCCGTGGTAACTGAGGCAAACAGATGGTGGCACTTTTGCAATTTATGTGGGTGTGTGGCTTCAGAAATTTCCGAGGTGGGACTATCCGCGGACCCCTTTTCTCTCACGCCTGCAGTAGGGCTGGTGCTTCCAATTGCAACAGCTGTTGAGGCTCGCAACTCCAATTGAGGGCCAGGGTGTGTGCGCAAGACTCTTTCGCGCAGCCTAGGTCTTCAACCTGGGATATCTAGGCTTGGAGCAACCTCAAGCAAGCTTCGAGCTTCCTCGCCAATGGCGGTCAAGGCCTGGAACCTGAAATCAATAGAACGGCCTCTCGGCCAAATCAGACAGGCGGGGGACCTTCGCCGTGGCACGGCGAAGGTGGTCAGGGGGTCTGCAGGGGGCGAGGTTGAGCTAACAGGTCGTCCTAGGTCAAACTGTGAGCGAGGAAGTGGGTGTGTTCGGTGGATCTGCAGAGGGTGTTTGGTGGGAAGTGGAGGGGCGGAAGAGGATCAGGGTGAGGAGGCGGAGGTTCTGCGGTGGTCGGCGAGCCGTGTGGGTCGCTGAGGTGATGGGAGCGGCTCGCCGGAGGGTGGTCGGAGGCGGAGAGGGTGAGGGTGAACAGGAGCGGTCGAGGGTTTAATTGACTAAATTGAAAGCGGGGAAAGAAAGAGGAGAAGAAGGGGAGTAGGTCTAACTTACTTGCAGGGACGAAGGGGGAGGAACAGGGCGACAGTCGTATCGACTTTCGCCGGAGAAGACGATGCCCAGTGGGGGGAGGACGGCGGTGACGACGGGGCAGAGGCAGCGCGCGCCGGTATTGCGCGACGCGGGAAGAGCAGGGGAAGAAATCTCTGCTGCTGGTATTGCGGCAGAGCGAAGAGGAGGAGGAGGAAGAACCGCCGGAGCTGGTGGGCGTCTGCCGGAGTGAGAAGAGAGGAAAGTTGGGGGTTTTCTCCGTCAGATCCAAGCTGCCCTGGTCGGTGGAGCGGCGGGGGGTATTTATAGGGATGAAGCAGGGGGGAAAGCGGAGGGAGACGACGTGTCTCCCTCGCCGGAGAATGGTCGGAACATGAACCCATACCGTCCGTGCGTTCGCACGGCCGGTATGGGGGGCTATAATGACCATGGGGGTGCTCCTGCGACGGCTGACGACGCAGGGCACCCCTGGTATACTTGCCAGGTCCCCCACCTCACCCTGCGCGGCGCCATGCTCCGCGCAAGGTCGCCGGAGCATGGTGCTGGCAGGGTTTTGCAGGAGGGGCCTGATTGCAAAGAACGAAGGAGAGTTAGGGGCCAAAATGCGAGGGTTCAAAAGTTGAGGGCCAAAGAGTAAATATATGAGGACCAAAGTGTAAAGTCGGTCAAGGAGGTTTCTTCTTAGGCTCAAGTTTTTATACATGACTAATTAGGACCTAAGGAATCTGATGGTGAATTTTATTTTCATATTAAACCTTGTTTGACCGGTCAATTTGCGTAAAAACCCAAATTAAGTTATTAATTGGGCATGGTTCTCAATGTAGGTCAAAATGGGTTCTAAAGGCCAAATTGAAGGTTCTAAACCCTAGAGATTATTTTTCTATGAATTTTAGAGGGTTTATTCTATTTTTACTTTGCCTCGAACCTTGTGAATTGAAGTGGGTTGTTTTAGGGTTACAGATTATCATTTGGTTCCTTGGAAGCGCTGCAGCCCTTGCTAGATCATCTCATCCCACTTTTATTCTTATTAAGCTGTTTTGACCTGTGTTTGGTCCCTGAATTACCCTGTATGCAGTTTATACTGGTAAAATTGCACTTTTACCCCTTATGACTGGTTTTCTTCTCAAACTCAGAATTCTCTGAGTTAATCTTTTCCTTGAGATATGTAGGAGCTTTTATCCTTTGTATTGGGTCAAAATGAGCTAGTTATGGCTCATGATGAGGTTCTCATCACTAAGCACCATCTTTTCCTCTTTGCAATGGGTTAAGACTTTATCAAGGTGCAAGAGGCATAGGTCAAACGATGAGACATAAATGGAGAAATCATTCATGAAGATCTCTACAAACTCGTCGATCATGTCAGAAAAGATAGCCATCATGCATCGTTGGAACATGGCAGGAACGTCACATAACCCAAATGGCATTTGACGAAATGCAAATGTGCCATACAGACTCGTGAAGGTGGCACACTCTTGATCATCAAGGAAGACAACTATCTAATTATACTCAGAGTACCCATCTAAGAAACAGAAGTACTTGTTCTCTGCCAATTTTTCCAAAATCTGATCAATAAAAGGTAGGGGGAAATGATATTTCTGGGTAGCTATATTCAAATGGCAGTAATCAATGCAGACCCTCCAGCTAGATGAGGGTCTAGTGCTCACCAACTCTCCTTGGTCATTTTCTTCCATAGTGATTCCTGCCTTTTTGGGCACCACATGTATTGTACTGACCCATTTACTATCTGAAATTGGATAGATAATGCCTGCATCTAGCCATTTCAGAATCTCCTTTTTAACAACCTCCCGCATATTAGGGTTGAGCCTTCTCTGCATGTCTCAAAGAGGTTTCACAGACTCGTCTGCGCATATATGATGCATGTGGAAGGAGGGGTCAACACCCTTAATATCAGCTATCGACCATGCAATAGCTTTCTTGTGCCTTTGTAAACACTTGAGCAAAGCTCCCTCCTGCAATTCAGATAACGCAATGAGATAATGACGGGGAGCATGTCGTTAGGGCCAAGGAAAGCATACTTTAATGTGCTTGGGAGGGGTTTAAGTTCCAACTCAGGAGCCATTTGTATTGAGGGTATAAGTTGAGATGTCCCCACCTCAGGTAGCAGATCTACCTTCAGGGTCCAGGGTGTGGATAGAGACTCTATGTGTACTCTTAGCAACTCTTCTAATTCGGGCATATCCCCTTCATTTTCTTCAATAATCGGAGGATGGTCCTTAGATATGACCATTTAAAGGGGATCACTACATTAAAGTATTGGAGTAGTCTCTTCAATTATTTCATCAACCACCTCAATCTAAGAACAATCTTCCAATCCGGATTGCTTGTAGGTATCAAAAACATTCAACCGGATTTTCTTGTTCCCAAAGTCCATTTAAAGTGCCCTTGATCTACAATTGATAGAGGCATTGGCTATGGCCAAGAAGGGGCATCTCAGAATAATGGACGGCTTGGTGGGCTTATGTTAGTAGCTCTGAATTAGATTTTAAAATCAATGCGTTGTAGTATAGATTGAATCAACATGAAAAACAAATAATATTTATAATCGAATATCAGAAATGAAGTCCGAGGTCAAACATAGGAAGCAAGTGGCAAATATAAATCTCAAAATTATAATTCAAGCACAATAGAAGTAATTTATAATAGAACTTCAAACAAGAATGATATATAAATGAAAGCAGTTGTCAATAATGCAAAAAGAATGGGGTAAAATGATGATTTGAATCACCAATTACCCCTAACAGTGATATTCAATATCTCAATAGTACTAATTAGTCTAAATTCCACGTAGGATAAGTGCACAGTACACTTCTGTTGAAACTTAGACGTCTGCTCAGCCAATCAGATAGCTTAACCCGCTTAAACTGCTATAGTGCCAAGAGGGCACCCTTCCTCTTCTCTTCTTCTTCCTTCTCTTTCTCTCTTCTTTTGCCTCCTTAAGCTCTAGAGAAGGCACAATACAGGGCTTAGCAATGCCAGCAGAGGCAAAGGCCTCCCTCAGATTTCACAAGTGTTGAGAGGAGGGTGGCAGAGCAAAACCCCCCCTCTCCTCTCTCTTTCTCTTCTTCCTCTCTCAGAACCAAACAAACTAGATCAGACCTGGGTATCTAGGTAAACAGACAAAGCCCAGACGCGCGAGGCGTGAGCACGGGTGAGGGCGTGTGTGAGGCACGTGCGTTGTGGGGACTTCACCCCCTATGCGTGCTGAGACGATAAGCGATCAGCACTTTTTCAATTTATGCGCTGCAGGGGCTTCGTCTGTTTCCGATGTGGGACTAATCCCACAAGGCTTCTTCGTGTGCAACTGCAGGAGGCACTGCATCCAATTGAAGGCAAAGGCATGGCTGTGGTCTTCAATCCAAGACCTGGGAAGAGTCCTGGAGATGCTTTGTGTCACCTGGGCGTGGAATTGGCGAAGAACACGACTGCAGGAGCTTGAATGACGTCGGAGAAGGAGGCGGTGGCAACGGAGCTCCAGCAGCAACTTGAAACCAAGAACACGGATTAAATGCCCTAATCAATATGCTTAGAAGGTTCATCGGACCACGACGAGTGCGACGGTGGCCGTGGTTTGGTGTGTACGTGTGTGTGGAGGGATGACGTGACGCGAGTCAGGGCGGAAGGTGGGTGTGTTTGACAAGAAGGTAGAGGGTGTTAAACCCTAAATTTCTTTAGGACTTTTGGAGGGTGAGTCTTAGTGGATCTTTTGGAGTTGGTGGCATGAAGTTTGATGTAGTGTGGCAATGGCACGGGCTCACTGGAGTTCCACCGGCTGTGACGAAGATGAAGTGTGGGGAAGTGGTTGGCTGTCGTGCATGTGTTGTAAGTGTGGGAGAGAGAAATAGAGTAAGAGAGAGAGCGATAGAGGGACTTAGCTAGGTGAAAGAGAGGAGGAGGCAGCCAGTTTTGATCGATCGATGCTGGAGAAGGAAGAGAGAACAGCGAGACGGCGACGACAAAATAGGAGGAGATACACCCTCCCTTTGGCTAAGGAGGGTTGCGACGAAGAGAAGAGTCGAGAGGGCCAACCAATTTGGTCGTTGGACGACCGGAGGAGGAGGATCAAAGAGGGTCACCAGAGCAAGGGTTTTGGTGGTCGGAGGAGGAGAATAAAGGGTGGTTGACTCACCAAAACTTGCTGAGGGGGTGCGCAAGGCCACGGGGGTCCTTTTATAAGGCTTTAGATGGAGTTCCAAGCTTGGAAACAAGCTTAGAAACTACGAGCCCTTCGCCGGCGTAGGATACCCATTCAATCAAAATGTTCGCATTAGGATTCTAGGGAGATTTACGATCCCTGGATGGGCTCATTTGGAAGGCAATTACTTGACGAGTTTCCCTTTCAATTTTGAGAGGAATTCGTTAAGAAATCACAAAGATCTTTCCATTTTAAGGTAGCCAAAGTTTGTAGGATTAGGATTTCATGGCGGTAGGGACCTTTTTGTGAATAATATGATAAAGCTAGGGACCGAAATGCAAAGTATTCAAAAGTTTGGGGTATATGTGTGAGATAAAAGAGTTAGACAGGATCAAATTGCAAACTAGGTTAAGATGATCTTAGATTAGGCCCAAATTTTGGTACTGATGTAAACACATTTACACTACTTAAAATGTCTATTTATGCATGTTCTTAAGCATAGGATTGCATTTCATGATATCAATATTGCATTACATGCATCATCTTGCATTTAGAGTAGTTTGAATAAAATGGAGGTTAATTGTCTCCTTTTATGTGCTTGGACAGGGCAAACATTTTATCGGGGCCTCGAATCAAAGATCCAACCGTATGGATGTGATTAGGGTGACGATTGGAGTTCAACGACTCCAAGATCGCCCCAATCAGACATCCGTAGCATCAGATAGTGACCCGGGAACCCTAGAAGATCAAGGGCCAGGATGGTGTAAATTCACACTTCAGATGATAAATCTGACCGCACGGATGAGTTCGGATCGACGATTGCAGCCCAACGACACAAAAATCGAGTCAATCCAACATCCGTGGCACCATCTACAACTTCCAGAAGATGGACGGCCAAGATAGCACCACGTGGTGCCATCTCAGCCGCCCAAGCGGCCGCTTCATCTTGTGAAGGCCCTGCGCCCGATCGCTCTCCACCGTTGGATCTTAATCCAACGGCTGTGGGCGCTTGCTTTTAAAAGCGTCCGCTCGACCATCCGCGCCCCATAGTGTAGTGGTCGAGCGCGCTATCGCGAGCGCTGGGCGCGGGTTCGAGCCGTGGCGAGGAGCGGTAGGCGCGGGCGATTGGGCGCGGGTGGAGCGTCAGATGGTGATCGAACGGCCGCGTGCGCCCGATAGCGTCGACGCGCGATTGGACGCACAATCGGACGCGCAATCAGACACGCGGGCGGGCGCGCGATGCAGCGGGAGAAGGCGCGACTTAAGCGGTTCGATCTCGCGATCGGACGGCTGAGGATCGCTGGACGTGCGTGGACGTTGATGAGCGGGCAGCCGAGGAGGCGCGCGTGGGCGCGGAAGCTACGCCCACGTTGGGGCTTTATTGACGGGTTTATCCATCACTAAAGACCCCTTATTTATTGTTTTGAAGTTGTAATGTCCATTTTGCCCCCACTCCTTGCAACTATAAAAGGAGACCCCCTCCATACGAAATTCTCATCCCTTCTTTCTCCTCTCTACCCCTCCAAAACTCAAAAGAAGCTTGTCCCATACCCGGGATGCTTCTTGCGAGATAAAGTCCAATTTTCGTTCCCCTTCGGAAGTGGATCCCGCGACGACGACGGCATGCTGCTCCGTTCCCATTCTTCTGCTTCGTCCTCCTTCGTCCTACTTCGTTCTCCTTCGTCCAGGTGTCGTCCCGTCCAGCTCGTCCTCCAAGCAATCGTCAAGGAGGATAACTTCTCTCTCCCATCCTTATTTACAGCTTTTCTAGTGTAGAATTTTCCTGCTTTATAGTGTAATTGATTTTCCACATTCTAGTGTAACTTTTACAAACAGTTGAAATATTGAATGCATGTTCTCTCTCTCTCTCTCTCTCTCTCTTTCTTTTAGTCTGATAGCTCCATTGTAATTATATCACCTTGCTTATCGAAAATCCTAAAAAAAATATAATTGAGAATATAGATCAACGTAGCCTCCTTGTGTTCGACCCAGAATTCTTTTCAGTATAAATTTTATTTGTTGAACACGAATTCTTCGCTTTCGAACTACAACGACAGGTTTTCCAAAACCAAACACGTAAGCGTAGCGATTTGAAAATCGTTCAACATTTTGGCGCCATTGCCGGGGAGGCAACGATTTCCGATCTTTCCTTTGCATTTCTTGCACTTTATTTATTTTCTAACTAGCTTTCTCTTGTGTCTATTGTTTTGCAGAGACCTCCATCAAGGAATCAACAAGCGGTAGACTGGAGTAAAGTGCAGTTGAAGACAACTGTAAGTGCTCCCCCATTTTTTCGCCCTCCATAGATTCCATTCACCACATTAAATCCAAATCCTAATTAACCTAGGTGTTTGCATAAATCCTAGGAATAGTTTGGTTGTTTGGATTTTCACTCACATTCATTCCACCCTCATTTATAAAAAAAAAATAACAAAAAGATAATCTTGTGGGGTAATTTTCAACAAACACACAACACACACCCACATTCAAGGCACTTGATCAACTTTATTTGTTTTCTACTCAACCGGGTTCTGATCTGTGGAACCGGTACAAACAAAGCAACACATAACAGAGTAAAAATCATTCTAGGTTAATCATCTTTGAGTGCCTAACTTAGTGGTGCATTTGTGGCCAGTTGTTTGAGTTGTTTGGGCCGCACCAGTTTATTTTAAAACCAACTCATCAAGTAGCTCCTCCTTAGGGTTTTCAATCTAGGTATATTCCAGGCACTCCATTTTCTTTCTGATTTTAAAGGAAAACAATCTTCACCCGTGTTTTACAACTTGGTTTGCCTAGAAACTTGATTACAATTCACCTAATTTGAAACCCCAAAAGCTACTTAAGAAAGATTTGAACACTAAAATTCACACATTATCAATAATCTTGCTTGAAAATCCTGGTTGTGCACGCACTTACACAAATCTCAATCAATCATTAAGGGCACAACCCATTGTAAGGGCCCATCACATTCCATAAGCACCACAATCCCAGGCCTTAATAAAATTGAGTAGACGTTGGCCTTAAGGTTTGATTCGCTCTTCAGGGCCTAGTCTGAGATTGTTTTTGACTAACCTACTTGTACTGATTAATCTGATGTCTAGCTAGGGGAGTAGCGTCAAACGACCGCGGCTGGGGGGTACACTAGGAACCGGAGGCAAAAGCCAAATGAAGAACCTTCTCCCCAGTCTCTCCTTCTAACTGGTTGGATTAAACAGACGCAAGTAGAGTAAATCACTTACAGTCTTAAGGCTGGTTTTGGGAGTCAGTAGATCCTTAGGCTACCCCACTTAAGGACAACCTTGTTTTGTGTGCTACAGGGTCCCTATCCCTAGTCCTTCCGACCTTCTCCTAGTTTATGCTGGGAAGACGGTCATTGAATCCTCGATTGGAAGGACCGTTAGAACATTCTAGGAGGAGCAAGTTAGATTTTGGTCAATTTGATCCTATGGTCGAACAACAGCCTCCTCTGCTTGAAAATCCACAGGAAGAATTTCGAAGGCAGCTGGAACAAATGCAGAGAATGCAGGAATGGTTCCAGAGAATGCAGGGCGCTCAGCCCTTGAAGGATTTTTATGATCCTTCGAATTACGGGGAACGTCCCGGCGTCCAGATTCCAGCCGGTGACGTAGAAATCAAGCCCCAGGTGTTAAGCCTGATTAAACATTATCATGGGCTTGGCTCCGAAGATCTGTTTCAGCACTTGGAAGATTTGACAACTTTGGTCCAGACCACCAAGGCTCGAAACATTAACGAGGAGCAAATGATCATGAGGCTCTTCCCCCACTCTCTTAGGGATAAAGCCGTGCATTGGTATAGGACAATAGGAAGACCAATTACAACTTGGAATGAGTTGAAATCGGCATTTCTGAAGAAATTCTTCCCAGTCGGTCGTATCAATGCTTTGAGATGGGCAATCACTACCTTTACCCAGCGGCTGAGGGAGCAGTTTCATGTGGCCTGGGAGCGATTCCAGGACTTATTGCGGAGGTGTCCACACCACGAGGTGCCGAAATGGAAACTCGTGCAGATCTTCTATCATGGGTTCAATGAGCAACTCAGAAACCACGTGGATGCTTCTTGCGGAGGCAATTTCCTCAATAAAGATGCAGATAGTGCACATGATTTATTTGAGGAAATGAGTGAGAATTCAATTAATCATGCCTCCATGGATACTTTTAACCGGTCCCAGCAACCCAGATCAAATGTCAATGAAGTCCATGACTCTCATTCATTTGATATGGAATTGATTTGTAATAAACTTGATAAGGTGGACTTGGTTGCTAAAAGAATGGAAGAGTGGATGGCTGGAAATTCTATGAACAACTCTCAATCCACTCAATTCCAAAATTTAGGATTTCATTCCTCACGAGCTCCTTCTGGACGGGAGTTCGTGAATCAACTCGATGCGACTCAACCTATGAGTCAGCATTTCTCGGAACCCCATGGGTTCCCAACTAGGGCCTTTGATCCCAGTTTTTCTGATCCTTCCCTTTCTTTCTCTCCATCCTCACCCTATGAGGATGTCTGTGCTGTACAAGAGAATGTTAGATCAAATCCCTACTCGAATGCCTATAATCCAGGTTGGAGAAACCAACCTAACTTCTCTTGGAAAAATCCGGGGCAACAGACCCAATTCCGACCCAGCAACTATGCTCCGCAACGACCAATGGGTCAGGGTCAAGTATATACTCAGTTGCCTCCGAATCAGGTCAATTAGCTTGCTTGGAATGCCCATCAACTCGCAGGGCAGACTGATTTGAATCGTCAAAAGGTAGAGATGCAAGGATCTATGCTCCAGCTCATGCAACAAATGAAAAACTTGCTGGACAACTTGCAATCCGGGCTCATTGCTAACTCTCGTCAACCCGGATCTCTACCATCCCAACCCGTACCCAACCCGCGAAACATTATAAACTCGGGCAATCAAGCCCAAGGGTACGGAAATCAGAGGGACTTGCACGAACATGCTCAGGTGGTTGAGCAGGGTTCCTCGTCTTCTTCTGCTAATCAACAATTCATGGTCAATCAAGCCCCTCCAATCTTTCCTAACCCTCCCCAAGACCCAAATTCTTACGCTTCTGCAAATTCTGTCACTTTGAGGAGTGGTAAGAAGACTCAGGATCCACAACCACACTATTCTGATCTTTTGAATCTTGAAGAAGCTGAGGAGAGAGAGGAGAATTCTAGAGGAGAAATCAAGGCTCAGGAACCTGATTCCAAAGATCTGACTCATGTTCCTTTTCCTGAAGCCTTAGCCAAAGCAAAGAAGTCTGTTGATAGCAATGAGGAGTTCTGAATTTATTTAAGAATGTTGAGATCAATATTCCACTCCTTGATGCTATCAAGCACATACCGGCTTACGCAAAATTTTTAAAGGAATTATGTACACAAAAGTGTAAGTCGAGAGAATCTGTTCCGAGGAAGGTGGTACTCTCCGAGCAGGCTAGTTCTGTTATCCTGCACTACCTCCCTCAGAAAAAGAGAGATCCTGGTGCTTCTTTGATTTCTTGTGTTATCGGAGATTACACATTTGATAGAGCACTTTTGGATCTCGGTGCATCCATCAACCTAATCCCGACTTCTCTTACCAGGGCATCTTCTAGCAATCCCCGTGGTGTCTCAAGCGATTTGTCTGAGACATGGAGGATGATAGGACTAGGCTTGAAATCACCTCCTCTCAAAAGGTCATAGACAGAGCTTGGTAGAATGTTCACCCCCACACCCAGATCGAGCAGAGCCTCATCAATGTGTTGGTTACCTATAACCACTGAAATATACAGACTCCTGGTTTTTTCATCTTAGGGGGTGTTCCATGTTGGAGCACCGAGCTAACATGGTTAAGCAGGATGACCTTAGCTTGGACCTGTCTCCTAGATCGACACTTCTGGGTACACAGGTCCTTTAAAAACTTAGCATAGGATGGGATCTATTTTATAGCATCCAACAAAGGCAAGTTGATGTGGACTTTCCTGGAAGTGTCCATAATCTCATATGTCCTATCCTTGGCTCCAGATGAGCCAACAGAAGGTTCCCTATGGGCGAATAGGTGCTCAGGATAGGGCATGATTGGCTTTTGAGTGAAGGGGTCATTGTGTCAGAATAGGGGTGGTGGAATGACGACGTCCTCTGGGTGGGTGATTTCAACCGAGGGAGGGCAGTGTGGTTCTTCCTCAGTGAGGGTAGTGGTCGGGTTCAGTGCAAGAGGGGAATTCTGAGGGGTGATCGTAGGAGTACTATTAGGTTTGTCGATTTTTTTTCCACTCCTCAGCATGGTCACAGCTTGAGTGTGCTCCTTGAATATGACCCCCTTACCCTTTGGCTTCTCCTCAGAAGAGCTAGGCAACTTCGTCAAATCCTGCTGCCTAACTGCCTTAGTGAGATGACCAATTTCAGAATGCATATCAATGATCATCTTATTCTGAGATTGGATGACCATATTCTGATGCTCTTGCATCTCTTTCATCATGGCTTTTAGTTCATCCATCTTAAAGGGCTTATTCTGAGGAGACTTTGTATAGGATGGCTGGTAAATGGGTTGGGGAGGTTGGGGTCATACATTCCCTGAGTTGGAAGCATCACCATGATTCCATGAAAAGTTTAGATGGTTTCGCTACCCCAGATTATAAGTATTGGAATATGGGTTATTAAGAGGGGGTGGTCGAAAACCTTAAGCCACATTCAAGTCGACCTAAATCAACTTAGGGAATTGATTTGCCAAATGGCACTCCGCAGTGGCATGTGTAGCGCTTTGGCAAATGGAGCATTCACTTGAAGTCTGGAAAATAGCGGCTGCTTGCGGGTTCATGCCGGGGTTTGCTAAAAGTCTATCAAAATTTTTGTTTAGCAATTGAATTTGATAAGCCAAATCCTAAGTAGCCCCGACTTCGTGGGCGTCTATCTTCCTCTGCAAGATTGATGCTTTTTGATGTGTATACATCTAAGTAGCCTAAAATGTCTATTTATGCATGTTCTTAGTATGACAGAAGCATCATGCATTATAAATAGTGCATAACATGCATCATCATGATAAATGCCAGTTTATCATCATTCTTATGCCCTAAAACAAACCTAGCTCTTAGGATTTTTACTTCGCAAATAGGTTTTGGGTTGCATTTAGGCATAAATTAGGTTAGGCATGCTTTACACATTTTGTTGTCTTTTCGATATGTTTATTTGAGTGTTAGAGATAAACAGATAGTCAGATCCCCAGAACCCTAGCACTTAGGAAGGCAACTGGTAAAGAAGAAGCTCAAACTAGCTAGGAGTTAGCCTAATCCAGCTCATCATAGCTGGATACCAACTCACTTGAACTAGGGTTAGCTCATCCTAGCTCCATTCAAGTCATCTTAGCTGAATGGTAGCTCAAGATAGATCATCTTAGCTCACCTTAGCTCAAGTCAGCTCAGATCCAGCTTAACTTAGTTCAGTCTAGCTCATCTTAGCTCCCATCAGTTCACTGGGAGCTCTAGCTAGCTCAACTAAGTTGACTTGAGTCCACCTCAGCTCAGGTCCAACTACCTCCAGCTCTACTCAACTCAAGCTAGCTGAAGATGACTTCACCCTAGCTCAAGCCAACCCAAGTCCAGCTCTCAGGGACTCCACTTAGCTCAACTTAGTTGAGCTAAGATACCTTAGCTACTTCAGCTAGCTAGGTCATCCCCGAGAAGATCAGACCTAGCTTACCTCAGCATCTTTCAGCAGAAGCCAGCTTACTTTAGCTTGGCTTAGCAACTAAAAAAGAACTAGCAAGCTGAGCCAGCTAAAGTAGCTCCTTACTATTCTCTTCAGCAGCCACCAGCTCCTATGCAACTCTCCTTCAGCTCCTCTTCTCAAAACCCTAGCTCCTTCTACTCCCTACCCTACTCATCTACTAGCTAAGCTAACATAGCTTAGCTATGCAACTCCTCGGCCATCCACCATCCACCCTACCTAACCCTAATTCCCACCTAGCTAGCTCCACTAAGTAAGCCCACCTAAGCTCCACATAACCTAACCCTACTTCCACCTCACCTTGGCACCATCCTAACCTAACCACCACCTCCAAAGACACCACAAAGTGGTGCCAAAACCACTTACAACTACCCCTTAATTGGTGCCACTTTTTCCCTCCAAAATCCCATGAAACTCCACCACACATCTCTCCTTAAACCCATCTCCACCATCCACCTAACCCCCCTTCTAGAACCCTCTCTAGTTGGCGCCAAACCATGGCATCCCTCCATGGTTGGAACCAATTCCATGCACCCCTTAGCCAGCATAACTACCCCCATAGCATCCCCTTTGTTGGCACCAACCCCCCTCCACCATAGGATCATCTAACTACCTCCTAAATCCAATCCTAGCCCTACACCTAATCCCCACGCCAACCACCCTTCTCTACCTCTATAAAAACCCTCCTAACCACCACCAAATGATCATCCTCCCTTGGTGTTAATCCTACCCTATCCCACCTATAATCTATGGCCAAGAAGAAGGAGGACGAAAGAACATTAAGGAGGCTATCCCTTGCCTCCTTGGTGCCTTCTTCCTCTCCACTCTTCTTCTTGTGCCACGCCAAGAGGAGGAGGCTCTCTACATCAAGGAGGACGGCCAGGCATTGGAGGATAGTTTAGAGTGGGGTATGCCCACCCTTGGAGGAGAAACAAAGGTGGAATCATCCACCTTAGAGAAGCCAAGGCATGCCCCCCTAGGGCTTGCTAGGAGGAGGCCACACCTTGGAGGATCTTTTCAAGGCGAAGGAGGAGTTCTTTTTAACTACGAGAGCAGCCGTTGCTGGAGCAAGAATTTCATCTTCTTCACTGATATTTTTAGAGAATTACTGTTTTTCATTATTTTGTATTTTAATTTCCAGTAGTAGAAGCATTCCTCTACTAGGATTTTTTGTAAAACACTTTTCAATTAATTAAAGTTGCCTTTTTCTTAATTAGTTTTTGTCGCAATTCTTGTCTCTTTTTCTCTAGTGCACTCTCTCTCTTTCTTTCTAATTACCCTAGGCCTCCACGTGCCTAGGGTGAGCTTAGAAAGAAGTCATTTTTTTGTCACTTAGATATTAGCTATTAGGTGTTAGTCTTTTCCCACCATCAAGTTCACATTGCCTTGCTATTTCAAAAACCTAAAAATCTTATATTGAAAAACCCAAAAAGAAAGTTGATTTCCGGTATTCAAGCAAGAGATTTGATTTTGCAAAAGTTGCTTCCTTGGACAACCCTAGATACTCCACTATCTAGGTCTTATAAATTTTAAAAACGAATCGATTTTTCCATGTTGCAACGACTTCTAAAACCCTAATTTTACAAACCGCATAAAAATCCGATCACTTTTTGGTGCCGTTGCTGGGGAGGAACAGCTTTGCATTTATTATTTCTCTTGCTTGATAATTGGATCTCATCCCCTTGTCTCTTTTTCTCTCGTGTGTGCAGGTGTTGCAGGAAGAAAGTGGGATTTTGGAATTTGAAGTGCTTTTCTTCTTGCAAAAAATTCAGGTTGGTAATCTCAAACTTGTCACATTTATCTTAAAAAACTACCAAAAAAATATTAAACTTTGCTTTCAGGATCCTAAACATCTTACTTAAGTGGAGTGGTAACATTTAAAATCCATTTGTTGCTTGTTTGCATCATTTAACACCACTCCACTTCAAGTGTTGGTGTTCTGATTTTCGAGTCCAAACTTCTGTCCAGTTCGGACTTCAAAAATCAATTCCCAACATCATAGGCCTCCTAAAATTTAGAAATTTCACCCAGTGATTCCAAATCAAGTGAGGGACTATAGAGGGGTCATCTCCTCGAATCTCCTTGTTTTGCTACTGTCCATGAATTTTAGGAATTTTTATACTCATCCAATTTTCGTGAAATTTATCTTTCTGGAATCCTTGTGAAATTCTACACATCACATAAAATTACAAAAAATTTTTGGTGGCCAGTGGTGGTACTAAAGAGTCAAAAATACCCTCAGGTATCATTTATGGACTTTGACACCAGCACAAAGAAAAATCTTAGAAAAATTTCAAACAAATTCCTAAAATCACAAAAAAATATTTTTTGGAATCCTAATTTGATTTTACATACAGTAGTCGTGTTGGTTGCTTTGTTTGGACCACTACTTAAAAGAAGGCTTAAAACAAACTCACTGGCAGTAAATTTCTGTATTAGGAGTAATTGAATTAGGGTTTCTTTTCAAATTTTTTCCCATAATATAAAGGAAAATTATCTTCACCAATATAACTTGATTTCCCTTTGGTTGTGGTATTTCAAACTTGTTTGAATATTTAAAAAGAAAATCCTAAAACACATCAAGTTAAATCAAATCCTAAAATAGAAAAATAAACAAAAAAAATTTGTGTGACAACTTGTTTGTCATTGGAACCACTTCTAATCCTGCACACACTAAAAAAAAATTGAAATAACAGGGCATTACCCCAATTAATGCCCTCTACATTCCCGTGCACATTTTAACACCCAAGCCTAACTCTAAAACAAGTAGTTACTTGACCACTTAAGGACTTCATCCACGTTAGGCTTGATAGCCAATATCTAAGGGTTATTAAGTGTTTCTAATTCTCTTCGACAACGTAGTGTTAGACTTAGAGGGAAGTCAAATGACGAGTGCGGTTTACACAAGCCCCTGGTGATTTTCCCAGGACATGCTTGGGCCTAATCCACCTCTTTAGTCTAGTCGGGTGATCATTGGGAAGCGGGTTCACTTAGTAATTTCTTATTCATTGGGTTCCCAAGTCTTAGGTTTGTAAGGAGTCAACCTTAAGAAAGACTAGGCTTGGTTGTTTGAATTGCACACTTTCTTTCATCTCCATCTCTTCTCCTCCCCTCCCGTTCTTCCATTTTATGCACAGGTGACGGTCCCGAACTCCGCACTTAGAGGGACCATTTGATTTTGCCCCCCATGCCAAGAGACCACTCTTTCTGTCTTCTTCTAAAAAAATGGAAAATCAACAAAATAAATCCACTAATCCATCCACATCCACCTCTAACCCTACTTCTAATCCCACTTCTGACCCTTCCACCCAAGATAACCTCCCCACCTTTGACTTTCCACACTTGGAGCTTCCTAATGCAGACATGCCTCAATCACAACAACAAGCCCCCCCACCTAATCTCTACTTGTTGATGGCTGAGTAGATTGCTCAACTTTAAGCCAATCAACAATTGTTGACTAGGAATATCACAAACCTAGCCAACTAAAAGCCAAACCCACCATCCCGTTAGTAGCGTGTCATTCCTCTAAAGGATTTTTATGGTCCTTCCTACTATGAGGAAAGATCGGGGGTGGTCATACCTAAAGGTGACTTCAAGATCAAACTAGATGTTCTAAATCTTATTAAGCATTCCCATGGCCTTCTTAGGGAAGACGCATTCAGCCACCTTGAGGAACTGACTCTTCTTGCACAAACAACTCGTTCCCACAATGTGCAAGAAGACCTTTGGCTGATGTAGTTATTCTCATTATCTCTTAAAGATAAGGCCGCTTATTGGTTCAGAACCATTGACTGACCTATCACCACATGGCCTCAGCTCAAAAGTGCCTTCCTTAAGAAATGTCTTCCCATAGGTCATACTAATTCCCTATGAAGATCTATTATGATCTTTCAACAAAAATTTGGCGAGACTTTTCATGAGTCTTGGGAAAGATTCCAAGCTCGTGCAGATCCTTATTCAAAAAGGTCATAATCTCTACTTGTTGTGGCGGCAACTTCTTAAATAAGGATGTTGAGAGTGCTTACGACCTTTTTGAATAAATGAGTGAAAAATCATTTAATCAAGCTTCCATGAACACCTTTGGCAGAACTTCAAACCCGTAGTTCGATGTTCATGAAAAAGGCAGTCAATCTATCCTTGTCACCCAAGATGATCTTCAAATGATCACTCAAAAACTCGATCAGATGCAAATAAATCAAAAGAAAATTGAGGAAAGACTTGCCACACCAACCCAAGCTCCACAGATTCCACATCTAACCTAGCCTAACATTCCACAGAGAGAAATTTTGCACAATCTAAACACTACCCTTGCTGGTTATCATCAATATCCTGAGGCTTTCTACGATTCATTGGGGAATTACAATTTTCCAAGCCCTAACCCCATTGAAAATATTTCTACCCTCCAGGAGAAAATTAAAAATTCTTCTAACTGTAAGAATTACCTGAACCACTCCTAGAATAACCTGGTTCCTCCCCAAACATCAAATCAATTTAGCAGGTATGGGTTGAATCCGACCTTTCATCCTGGGCCATCTCAACAAGACATCAATGTCCAGATGATGAAAACCCTGTAGGAAATGCAGAGTAAAATGATGGAAGTAACCCGCGTTGTTACAAATTTGAATAATCAGATTGGGGTTACTCCAAGACCTGCAGGACATCTACCCTCCCAACCCATGCCCAATCCTAATCACCAAAGGAACCAGTATCCGGGCAGAACTCAAAACTACCATAATCATCCTCCTACTAATCCATCACCTCAGCAACCTCCTAGGTTTTCACAACAACAGGCCCCCCCACCTCCTCCAAATAATAATCTGACTACACATGCAATTACATTGAGCGGAAAAACCACCACTGATCCCAGACCTTCACAACAATCTGGTAAAAGCCCCATTCCTGTGCAAATTGACTCTCAACTCCCATATCAGGAAGAAAAAGAAATACAAAAATCTCAAGACACAACTCCTATCCCTTTTCCACAAGCTCTCCACCCCACCACTAATCAGAAAAAGAAATCTGAGCCCACAATTGACGAACTCATAGATTTATTTAGGCAAGTTCAAATCAATATCCCTCTTCTAGGTGCAATCAAATATATACCTGCCTATGCCAAATTTTGAAGGAGATATGCATTCCAAAAGGGTAGGCTAAAAACCTAGGACAGGTGCATCTTTCCGAGATAGTAAGCTCTGTCCTACAGAGCAAGCTGCCTCCTAAGATGAAGGATCCGGGCGCACCTTTAATGTTAGTGATTATTGATGACACTACATTCGATCGCGCCCTTCTTTATCTCGATGCCTCAGTTAATATCATTCCCACAATTTTATTTGAAGAATTTCAATGGATAAGGCACTGCGCATGTAGAGGTCGCGTGTTCAAGTCTTCTACAACGCACTCCCTCATGTGAGAGGGCTTGATTGAGCTGTTTGATCTCGAGAGAACGGCGGAGATGCAAGCCACGTCGGGCATAGCACAAACGTGTGATCATACGAACGAGGAAGACACGCGATTGTACATGCTCCAGCATGCACTCTTAATCATGATCATCGCACGATCTCAGCCCTCCATCAGCGATCGAATGGCTAAGGAGACGCATGCAAGCGGTATGCATGAAGAAGAAGCTTTGCTCGTGGCTTTTAAGCCATCCGATCTCTTGATCGGATGGGTGATGACAATGGGGCGTGATTGTGCACTCAACGCATGAAGAGGGAGAGACAGGTGACGTGGCCGCTTTTGAGACATCGGATGCGGAGCGAGAGGCGAGGATGAGGTGCGCAGCTACATCAACTATGTCTACAGTGACGCACGTATCCATCACTAAAGGTAGCAGAGTTTAATGTTGAAAATTAAAATGCCTCTTTTTCCCCTATGTATGCAACTATATAAAGGCCCTACTCCTCCACATTTTCTTCATCCCTTCCATCATCTCTCTCCCTCTCTAAGAGTTAAGAATTCACATTCTAAAGCTCACTCTAGTGCTCCCAAGCTATGGGAAGCTCTGCTAGAGTAAAAATACAAATTTTTCCACCACTCATCCCCTTCGTGGAGCTCTCTCCAGCCATCTTCTCACCCTGTTCTGGAAGTGGATCCCGTGACACCGACGCCCTGCCTAACCCCCGATTCTTCCCGATCCATCCTCCATCATCCGTCTTCACTCTCCTTCTTCCAAGCGACGTTCATCCGGCTCATCCTCCAAGCAGTCGTCGAGGAGGATAACTTCTCTCCCCCTTCTGTTTATCACTTTTTAGATTTAATTTCCTGCTTTCTAGTGTAGTTGTAATGACATTATTTTGAGTATAAAAGTTATTTTTCTCTCTCTCTCTCTTTCTCTTTCTCTCTCTTTAGTTGTAGTGTTTATATTGCAAATAGAATAGTAATCATTGTGAATGCCTCATTTATAAACAAAAATTACAAAAAAAAATATAATTACGGATTTCAAATCGACGGAGCCTCCCCTTGTTGGACATCGGACTCATTCTGAGTTTTAGTAAAAAATTATTTTATTGATGGATTTTCTTGCGAATCTCACCACGACGGGTTTTCTAAACTTAAATCTTTTCTTAACGAAATCTTGCACATCATTTTGGCGCCATTGCTAGGGAGGCAATAGATCTCGATTTCTTTTTTGTATTCAGCACACTTAATTGCTTTCTAACTCTCTTTTATTTCTTCTCTATTGTCTTGCAGGTACCCTGATAAGGAATCTTCAAGTGGTATAAGGAGTAAAGTGCAGTTGAAGACAACTGTAAGTGCTCCCCCATTCTTTCCCCTTCCATAGACTTCATTCCGTCACCCTAATTCAAACCCTAATTAATCTAGGTGCTCTCATAAACCCTAGGATTAGTTTGGTTGTTTTGATTTCCACCTCCACCTACTTCACCCTTGCTTAAAAAAAATCTAAAAAAACCATAGAGGTACACAAGCTCTTCTGATTCTTCATACTCAACCAGTATCTCGACCTTTGGAACCAGTACACATAACTAAACACATAATTGAGTAGAAATCAGATTAGGTAACCACTTGTGTTCCTAACCTAGTGGTACATTAAGGCTAATTGTTTAAGTTGTTTGGGCCGCACCACTTCATATAAAAGCAACTCATCAAGTAGCTAGCTCATTAGGGTTAATAATTAAGGTCAATACTAGGCACTCCACTTTATCTTGATTTCAAAGGAAAACATCTTCACTCGTGTTTGCAAATCTTGGTGTGCCTCCTGAATTTGATTGAAATCACCCTAATTCAAACCCTAAAAGCTACTTAAGCGAGATTTGAACTCTAAAAGCCACTCATCCAAATAATCTTGCTTGAAAACCTTGGTTGTGCACACGCTTACACTTGTTCAATCAATCATTAAGGGCACAACCCATTTTAAGATCCCACCACATTCCAAAAGTACTACTATCCCAAGCCTAATGATTACGTTGGCCCTAGGACTCATCAGTTCGTTTCAGGATGTTTCTCAAAATGTGGTGCGAATTTGTGACATCTGCTTTTTCCAGAAGGTGCTAAGTTGAGTGGCCTGATTGTCAAATGACTTAAGTAGGTAGGGGTTTGGCATAATTAGCGGCCTTTGGGACACACTCCCCCTGTCTCGCCATCCCAACTTAATCAGCTTTTGGATTAAGGACAACACAAAATTCGTGTTGTGGTTTGAGTTTACTTTGAGGCATAGGTCCTTAGGCTACCCAACTTTAGGACGGGCTTATGTTGTGCGGTAGGGTTCTTATTCCTAGTCCTTTCGACCTCTTCCTAGTTTATGCTGGGAAGAAGGTCGTTGAATCCCCACTTGGAAGGACCATTAGACCATTCAAGGAGGCGTAGGTTGAATTCTAATTCAATTGATCCCATGGTTGATCAACCACCTCCCTTGCCTTAGAATCTGCAAGAGATGCTGCAAAGGCAGCTAGAACAAATGCAGCAAATGCAAGAATGGTTCCAACAAATGCATGGTCAGGGCGCTCAACCCTTGAAGGATTTTTATGATCCTTCTAATTATGGGGAACATTTTGGTGTCCAGATTTCAACCGATGACATAGAAATCAAGCCCCAGGTGTTAAGCCTGATCAAGCATTTCCATGGGTTTGGCTCTGAAGACTCATTTCAGCATTTGGAGGACTTGACCACTTTAGTTCAGACCACCAAAGCTCAAAATGTGGACGAGAAGCAAATGATCATGAGGCTTTTCCCCCACTCTCTTAGGGATAAGGCTGCACATTGGTACCAAACAATCGGAAGGCCGATAACAACTTCAAATGATCTTAAATCGGCTTTCCTAAAGCAATTCTTCCCAGTCGGGCATACCAATGCTTTGCGACGGGCGATTACTACTTTCGTCTAGTGGCCGAGGGAATCGCTTCATGGTTTCTGGGAGCGATTCCAGGATATGTTGCAGAAATGTCCACACCATGAGGTGCCGAAATGGAAACTCATGTAGATCTTTTATCATGGGTTGACTGAGCAACTCCGTAACCACGTGGACGCTTCTCGCAGAGGCAATTTCCTCAACAAGGATGCAAATAGTGCGCATGAATTGTTTGAGGAAATGAGTGAAAATTCCATCAATTATGCCTCCATGAATACTTTTAATCGGTCCCAACAACCCAGATCGAATGGTAATGAGATTCATGACTCTCATTCATTCGATATGGAACTGATTTGCAATAAACTTGATAAAGTGGACCTGGTTACCAAAATAATGGAAGAGTGGATGGCTGGAAATTCTGCAAACACTTCTTGATCCACTCAATCCCAGAACTCGGGATTCCATTCTTCACGAGCTCCTACTAGACAGGAGTTCGTGAATCAACTGGAAGCGGCTCAACCTATGAGCCATCATTACACGGAACCCCACGAGTACCAAATTGGGGCCTTTGATCCCAGTTTCTCAGATCTCTCTCCTTTCCCACCATCCTCGCCCTATGAGGATGTGTATGCTGTACAGGAGAATGCTAGGTCCAACTCATATTCTAACTGTTATAATCCAGGTTGGAGGAACCACCCTAACTTCTCCTGGAAAGATCCAAGGCAGCAGACCCAAATCTGACCCAGCAACTATGCACCGCAAAGACCAATGGGTCAGGGTCTTGTATACATTCAGCTGGCTCCTAACCAAGTTAATCAGCCAACCTGGAATGCCCATCAACCTATAGGGCAGGCTGATTTGAACTGACAGATTGTAGAGATGAAAGGATCTATGCTCCAACTCATGCAACAAATGAAAGCATCGCTGGATAACTAGCAATCTGGGCTCATTGCTAATTCTTATTAGCCTGGATCTCTACCATCTCAACCCGTACCCATCCCTCACAACATATAGAATTAGGGTAATCGAGCCCAGGGGTATGGAAATCAAAGGGACCCACACGCACATGCTTAGGTGGTTGAGCAGGGTCCTTCTTCTACTTCAACCAATCTGGGTTATTTGGCGAATCAAGCCCCTCTGATCTTTCCTAACCCTCCCCAAGACCCAAACCCGTATGCTTTTGCAAATTCTGTTACCTTGAGGAGTGGATGGCAAACCTAGGACCCAAAATTACCCTCTTCTAGTCAATCACACCCTGGTGAGCCTGAGGAAGGAAAAGAGAACGCTGAAGAAGAGATTAAGGCTCAGGAACCTAATTCCAAAGTTCTTACTCATGTTCCATTCCCTGAAGTCTTACTTAAACCCAGGAAGAAGAAGTTTGTTGATAGTGACGAGGATCTCTTGAATATATTCAAGAATGTTGAAATCAATATCCCGCTCCTTAATGCTATTAAACACATTCCGGCTTATGCTAAATTCTTAAAGGATTTATGCACTCAAAAGTGTAAGCCGAGGGAATCTTCCCCGAGAAAGGTGATACTCTCCGAGCAGGCTAGTTGTGTTATCCTGCATCACCTTCCTCAGAAAAAGAGAGATCCAGGTGCCCCTTTGATTTCATGTGTTATCGGGGATTACAATTTTGACAGGGCACTTTTAGATCTAGGTGCATCCATTAACCTAATTTTGACTTCTCTTTATGAAAAGTTTGGATTAGGTGAACTTAGGTCGACCTCAGTAACGTTGCAATTAGTAGACCGTTCGGTCACAAACCCGAAAGGCATTATTGAGGATGTTATCATCAAGGTTAACGACTTCTACTTTCCTGTAGATTTACTTATCCTTGACATGGATGTACCTGAAGATTTAAGGAACATGCCCATCATTCTGGGGCGTTTGTTCCTAGCTACCGCTAAGGCTAATATTAACTGTGAAAGAGGTAGTATGGAAATCACCTTTGGGGATAGGAAAATGAAACTTGGTATTTTCAAGGAGATTAACAAATTTGAGGATTGTGGATATATTAAGGAGCTTGACGATGATGATTTGAATGTTGAGAGTTGTATGGCTTTTACCGTCCTTGAGAATTCCTCCTGCACCTATAAACCCAACCCACAACCTTCCGTGGCAGACTCGCCACACCTTGAAGAGGTTGCTGATTTGTTCAGTTCCAACTTCTTCCATTAGACTGTCTTGATGAATTTTCATTAGCATCCTCCTTACCCTCCATCCTAAACCTACACCAGCTTGAACTGAAAACATTGCTTGAGAGTCTGAAATATGAATTTTTAAGACCTAAGAAAATGCACCCTATGATTATAAGTGCAAAACTAACTAAGGAGCAAGAGATGAGACTGATCAAGGTCCTAAAAGCACATAAGGAGGCAATTGGTTGGATCATCCAGGACCTTAGGGGCATTGAGCCATCTTATTACAATTATCAAATTTTTATGGAAGATGGATCCCACCCTTCTCACCAAATGCAAAGATTGAACCCTAATATGCGAGAAGTGGTCAAGAAGGAAATCATTAAGTTGCTCGACGTAGGAATCATTTATCCAATCTCGAATAGTCCCTGGGTTCGTCCTGTGCAAATTATTCCCAAGAAAGCTAGGATTACCATTCTGACTAACGAGAAAGGAGAATCTATAACAACTCGTTCAGCTTCCTCGTGGTGTCTGTATTGATTATGGGAAGTTGAACACAACCATGAAAAAGGATAATTTCCCTCTGCCTTTCATTGACCAAATCCTTGAAAGGTTAGCCGGGTAAAAGTATTTCTGTTTCCTAGACTGTTACTCGGGATACAACCAAGTCCCTATCCATCCATAGGATCAGGAAAAGATGACTTTCACCTATCCCTACGAAACCTTTGCATTCCGTAGAATACCATTTGGCCTTTGTAATGCGCCTGCAACTATTCAAAGGTGTATGCTAGCCATTTTCCTAGACATGGTGGGAGAGTTCATGAAAGTATTCATGGATGATTTCTCCATTTTCGGAGATTCGTTTGATTCTTGCCTAGCTAACCTTGAATTGATCCTTAAGAGATGCATCAAAACACGGTTGGTCCTTAGCTAGGAAAAGAGTCACTTCATGACACAAGAAGGCATCGTCTTGGGTCATGTAGTCTCTGAGCGGGGAATTGAGGTTGATAAAGCTAAGGTGGATGCTATCTCCAAACTTCCTCCTCCCATGTCTGTTAAACAAATCCGATCATTTCTTGGTCATGTGGGATTTTATAGGAGGTCTATCAAGGACTTTTCTAAGGTTGCTCGACCTTTGAGCAATCTTCTAGCCAAAGATACACCGTTCGATTTTGACGAATCATGCCATAAGGCATTTGATTTTCTTAAAACAACAGTCACTTGTGCTCCAGTTTTGCAACCACCGGTTTGGATAGCCCCATTTGAGATCATGATCGATGCTTCTGATTACGAGATCGGGGCTATTTTGGGTTAGAAAATTGACAAGAAGCCCTCTATCATCTACTGTGCTAGCAAAACTCTGGACAAGGCCCAGAGAAACTACACTGTTACTGAAAAGGAATTGCTAGCTGTAGTATTTGCATTGGAAAATTTTAGGGCTTATCTCCTAGGATCTCATGTCATTATTTTTACCGATCACTCAGCCTTGAAACATCTCTTGGCTGAAAAGGATGCCAAACCCTAGCTCATCCGATGGATTCTTTTACTTTAAGAATTCGATCTTGAAATTAAAGACAAATACGGGGTGCAAAATGTGGTGGCGGATCATCTTTCAAGACTCCTAAGTGATTCTTCTCGTTTGGATATTCCGATTACTGATACTTTTCTGGATGAGACTATTCTTGTAGTTTCAGGTGTCTAAACCCCTTAGTTTGCAGACATGGTAAAGTATTTGGCCATTGGTCAAATCCCCCAAAATTGGACCAAGCAACAACGGGATAGACTTATATCTGAGGGCAAATATTACTTTTGGGATGACCCTGAACTGTACCGCATCGGCTCTGATCAGATTATTCGCCAATGTGTTTCGGAGAATGAGTTCCAAAGTATACTTGAATTCTGCCATGCATCTGCGTGTGGTGGGCATTTCTTCGGGAAAAAGACGACTGCAAAAATTTTGCAATTTGGATTTTATTAGTCGTCTTTATTCAAGGATTTCCAGGAATTCTCGAGGTCGTGTTCCCAATGCCAGGTACTCGGGAGCATAGCCAAGAGAGACATGATGCTCCTAAACCCGATTCTTCCCGTCAAAATCTTCGACGTTTAGGGCATCGATTTCATGGAACCCTTCCTCCCTTCATTTGGACACCAGTACATTCTCGTAGCTATTGACTATGTGTCCAAGTGGATTGAGGCTATTCCTACCTGAACCAATGACCACAATGTGGTCATCCATTTTGTCAAGAAGAATATCTTTAGTCGGTTCAGGATTTTGAGGGCCATCATCAGCGATGGTGGAACTCACTTCACCAATGCCTAGTTCCGCAATTTACTAGTGAAATACGGGGTGAATCATAGAATTTCCACACCTTATCACTCCCAGACGAATGGACAGATCGAGATGTCCAATCGGGAGATCAAGAACATCCTACAAAAGATGATTAGGCCTAATAGAAAAGATTGGACTCAAAAGCTTGATGATGCTCTTTGGGTCTACCGTACGGCATGCAAAACGCCTATCGGCATGTCACCATTTCGTCTGGTGTATGGAAAGGCATGCCATTTACCCATTGAGATTGAACATCAGGCATTTTAAGCAATCAAGAAATGCAACTTTGATTTAATTTTAGCCGGAAAGACCAGGAAACTCCAACTATCTGAGTTGGAGGAGCTTAGAAATGACACAAACGAGAATGCCATGATCTATATGGCTAGGACCAAAGCTCTTCATGACCAGTTGATTTCCCGCAAGAGCTTTGAGCTGAACCAGAAGGTCTGGCTCTTTGATTCTCGACTTAAGCTCTTTCCCAGCAAGCTTAGGTCAAAGTGGAACGACCCGTTCATCATTGATCGGATATTCCCAAATGGAGCCATTGAGATTTCTGACCCAAAGACGGGTAATGCTTTCAAGGTCAACGGACAGCATCTGAAACCTTTTGTTGACCGCGTTATTCCAGAACCCATCTCAGACAAGGTTGCTTTAACCTTAATCTGACTTTCTTTAGCTGGACCTTGCCAAGCTAATGGTACTGAACTCAGCACTTATACAATTTAACTCAGAACTAACCAGAGCATCATGTAATACAGGTGATATTTTTCCATTCTACCCTTTTCTCATGCCTTTTATTTTCATTGAGTACATTGCATAAGCTAGGCATGGGGGGCAGATTCATTTTTGAATCATATTGTCAACTCTATGGGTTTCTTGTAAATTTTCCTTATTTTTTCTTTTTATTTAAAAAAAATGAATTAGGAAAAGAAAACTTAGGCTTTAGAAATTTTCAACCTTAGAAAATAATACATTAGGATTTGAACACTTAGACCATTCAGGTCTTTGGCTTAATCAGCCTGGGTGTCTACTTAAATGTGGACTTACTTCTCGAGTCCTCGCCATTTGAAAATTCATTTCAAATTGGTTAAATAAGTTAGAGTGATAAGTACATGACTTATTAACCTGCCCTTTGATTTGAAGGGACTTTAAGTCTAAGCATCTACACACTATTTACACTAACTAGCTTTTTGACGATTTTAACGAAAATTGGGTAGCTAATGAACCTTCTAGGGTGGTATGGCTAGCAAGTTGTTGGTGGTAACAGCTCATCGATCGGTTGTCCAGAGCCCAACCACACAACCATTCTCTTCTTGCTGCCTTTAGGTAAATCTTAGATCTGGGATGCCACCTACTTCAAAAAAAAAAAAGAAAAAAAAAGAAGAAAAGTATCTAAAAAGAAAAAAAGAAAAAGAAATAGAAAAGAAGAAAAGAAGAAAGAAATAAGCTACACTTCACCACACGAGTTTGGCTGACAAGTTATTGGTGGTAATAGCTCATCGACTGATTGTCCAGAACCCAGCTCACAAAAATGCATGTTTAATTCCAAACACTTAGGAAGAAGCGCAGAAGTAGAATAAGTCGGGGAGATAGACACTAGGTTTGCTCTTGTGTTGACCCCATAAAAATAAAAAGTAGGGAGAAAGCTACCGGTCGTATAGATACACCTTTAGGCAAAATTCTTTTCACGGTCACCTAGGGGCATAGAAATCCGAAGTTCGTTCTAATTGTCAATTAGTGAGTCTATCACATTTTACACAAAAAGATGCTTAGTGCTTAGAGTTTTCTTCGAGTCTTGGGTGGGTTGGGTAGCCGTAGAAAGTTGCCTTGAAACCCTAAACTTAAAAATCTAAAAAAATTAGAAAAGAAGAAAAAGAAAAAGATGCTTCTGCTTTTGAATAAGGTGAGGGCTTGTGCGGTCTACATTTTGGCAGACACCCTGGCGCTGTTATGTCTCTGTAGTTCAGGTCCTTAGTAATTTGACCCTAGTGTTGAAAAATAACGTTAGCCCAAGTAATTTGATCCTAATTCTGTTTATAAATAGCATATAGTTTTTGCTAGAGACCAGCAAAAGATAGGTATGGGAGTGTGATGTGTATACATCTAAGTAGCCTAAAATGTTTTTTTTTATGCATGTTCTTAGTATCATAGAAGTGTCATACATTATAAATAGTGCATAACATGCATTATTATGCATTTAGGTCAATTTGTATAAATTGTATAATAATTTGCCTCTTTTTGTGGCCAAGGACAGGGCAACATTTATTGGGGCCTCGGATTGAAGATCTAACCGTATATATCAGACTAGGGCGACGGCCAGAGTTCAACGACTCCGAGATTGCCCTGGTCGGATTTCCGTAGCATCAAATACAGTCTGAGGAAGTTCAGAGGTCAAGGGGCAAGGTGGTGTAAAATCCGAACTTCATACGACAAATTCAACTGCACGGATGGGTTCTGATCGATGATCGTAGCCTAACGACGTGAAAATCGGTTCAATCCGACATCCGTGGCACCACTTACAAGCAAAAGAAGATGGACAGCTCAAATGGCGCCACGTGGTGTCATCCCAGCCGCCCACATCACCATAGCCATCATCGTAATCATCCTTCACAAAGATCAGATTAATCTCCACTGTCGGATCATCATCCAACGGTGGAGAGCATTGGAGGATTAAACCACAAATGCAACCAAAGAGAGGCTTTAGCATAGTGGATAAGGCGCTACATACGCAGAGTCGTACGTTCGAGTCTTTCGAGGTGCGCTCCCTCCTCACATGCGAGGGTTCGATTGAGCCATTCGATCTCAAGCGAACGACGGAAATGCAAGCCACGTCGCACATAGCACGGACGCATGATCAAATGCACAAGAAATACATGCAATCGTACGCGCTCCAACGTGCGCGCTCACAAGCACGATCAGCACGTAGTCTCAACCCTCCATTAGCGATCGAATGGCTGAGGAGATGTGGGCGCGCGATATGCATGAAGAAGAAGAAGCGGCGCTCGTGGCTTTTAAGTCGTTTGATCTCTTGATCGGACGACTGATGGTGATGGGGTGCGATCGTGCGCTCAACGCCTAAAAGGGGAGAGATGGGTGACGTGGTCACTTCTGAGACGTCGGATGCGGAGCGAGCAGCAGGGATGAGGTGGGCGGCTACAGCGACGTGCGTCTACAGTGATGCACGTGTCTGTCACTAAAGGTAGCAAAGTTTAATGTTGAAAATTAAAATGCCTCTTTTGTCCCTATGTATGCAACTATATAAAGGCCCTATGCCCTCCACGTTTTCTTCATCCCTTCCATCATCTCTCTCCCTCTCTAAGAGCTAAGAACTCAAGTTCTAAAGCTTACTCTAATGCTCCCAAGCTACAGGAAGCTTCGCTAGAGTAAAAATACAGATTTTTCCACCTCTCATCCCCTTCGCGGAGCTCTTGCCAGCCTTCTTCTCTCCCCCATTCTAGAAGTGGATCCCTTGACGCCGACGCCCTACCTCAACCCCAGTTCTTCCTGATCTATCCTCTGTCACCCGTCTTCGCTCTCCTTCTTCCAGGCGACAACTGTCTGGCTCGTCCTCTAAGCAGCCATCGAGGAGGATAACTTCTCTCCCCCTTCTTTTCATCGCTTTCTAGATTTAATTTCCCGCTTTCTAGTGTAGTTGTAATGACATTATTTTGAGTATAAAAGTTAATTTTCTGTCTATCTCTCTTTCTCTCTTTCTCTCTCTCTCTCTAGTTGTAGTGTTTATATTGCAAATAGAATAGTAATCATTGTGAATGTCTCATTTATAAAAAAAATTACAAAAAAATATAATTACACATTTCAAATTGACGTAGCCTCCCTGTGTTTGACCAAGGACTCATTATGAGTTTCGGTAAAAAATTATTTGATTGACGGAATTTCTTGCGAATCGCACTACGATGGGTTTTCTAAACTCAAATCTTTCTGCAACAAAATCCTGTACATCAATTTCCTTTCTTGATAGGTAGAGGACACATGTATGAAATTATCACTTAATGTTTCAAAAAAGTCCAGGCTTCATCCTCAATTTTGGTCATGAAGGTTCCAGCACAGGCTACATCGATGGTTTGCCTATGCTATTCAAATAAGCCGTTATAGAACCTTTCGAACAGTTGCCATTTTGGCACTTGATGGTGATGGCATAACCTGAGTAAGTCGTTAAAATGCTCCCACGTCTCGTGAATTTGCTCCCCTTCCTATTGAGTAAAACTCATGTTCTTTCTCTTGTAATGATTGGTTTTACTCATAGGAAAGTACTTCAAAAATTCTCCCTTAAGGGTGGCCCTGATCATTTACCCTTGCATCGAGGGTATGATACCAGTGCTTGGCCATCTCCTTTAGGGAGAAAGGAAATAAGGTTCTCATCAGGGCTTCATCAGTAAAGCCCTGGAGCTTTACTATGGAACAGACCTCGGTGAATTCCTCAAGATTCCTGTAGGGATCTTCCCTGGCAATACCATAGAAAGAGGGTAGCAAAGATATGGTACTACTCTTGATCTCATAGGGATTATCCACTCTAGGCCTTCGGATAGGTAGGGCTTGGTGAGTTGTGGGGAGGAAATAGTCTCTCAAGGTCCTCTGATTTTCACCAACCCTAATTTCTTCTTTTGGTATCTCTTTTGCCATCTTTCTTCCTGACAGTAGTGGCGGGTTCATTGTGTACACGGACGCTTCCTTGCAGGGGTCACATTGTCGCTTACACTTCGCGGCAACTGAAGCCCCATGAGCATACCTGATAAACGCCAGTTTATCATCATTCTTATGCATTAAAACCAACCTAGCTCTTAGTATTTTACTCCGCAAATGGGTTTTTGGGCTGCATTTAGGCATAAATTAGGATAGGCATGCATTGCATTTTTTATTGTCGTTTTAATGTGTTTTTGTGAGTGTTAGGGATGTACAGATGCACAGATCCCTAAAACCCTAGCACTCAAGAAGGCAAATGGTGAAGGAGAAGCCCAGACTAGCTGGAACCCAGCTTGATCCAGCTCACCACAGCTGAAACCTAGCTTACTTGAACTAGGGTTAGCTCATCCCAGCTCCATTTAGCTAATCGCAGCTGGATGGTAGCTCAAGAGAGTTCACCTTAGCTCACCCTAGCTCAAGTCAGCTCAGATCCAGCTCAACTTAGCTGAGTCTAGCTCATCTCAGCTCCCACTAGTTCACAGGGAGCTCTAGCTAGCTCAGCTGAGTTGACAGGAGTTCACCTCAGCTTAGATCCAGCTCAACTTAGCTGAGTCTATCTCATCTCAGCTCCCACTAGTTCACAGGGAGCTCTAGCTAGCTCAGCTGAGTTGACAGGAGTTCACCCCAGCTCAGATCCAGCTACATCCAGCTCCACTCAACTCCAGGCAGCTGAAGAAGAATTCATCTCAGCTCAGGAAGCTCAAGTCCAGCTCCCGGGGATTCAGCTTAGCTCAACTCAGTTGAGCTAAGCTACCTTAGCTGCCTCAACCAGCTTGATTCTCCCTGGGAGCACCAGACCTAGCTCACCTCAGCTCATTTTGGTAGAAGCTAGCTCACTTTAGCTTGGCTTAGCAACTAGCAAAGAACTAGCAAGCTAAGCCAGCTAGAGTAGCCCCATGCCAGCCTCTTCAGCAGCAGCCAGCTCCAGCTCCAGCTCCAGACTTCTCCTCCTCAGCTCTTCTCCCTGAAAACCCTAGCTCCAAATGCCTCCAACTCTACTCCCTATTAGCTAAGCTAGCTAAGCTGCTTAACATAGTTAGTCCACCTCCATGGCACCAAAACCTACTACCCTACTACCTAAGCTCCAGCAAAAAGACCACCTACTCCTACTTTATTTTGGTGCCAACTATCCCTTCCATCACCACCCTACATCCACCATCAAAGCCCATCTCCACCCTCCATTTTTTCCCTCCAAAATTGCCTTCTAGAAGGTATTTTTGGAGGGAAAACCAAGGCACCTCTTCATTTCCCTCCCATTTTTCCCTCCAAAAATAACTAAGCACCCCTTCATTTCCCTCCAAAAAAACACCATAACCACCCCCCTTCCCATCCTATAAATACCCTACCCTACCACCACATAATTCCCATCCTCCCTTAGTGTATTTTCTACCTACATCCACCTATACCTACGCCCAAGGAGAAGGAGTAGAGAAGGAGATTAAAGGGGCACACCACCAGCCCTTTTGGTGCCTTCTTCTCCCCACTCTCTTCAACTTGGGCCACGCCAAGGAGGAGGACTCTCCCACTTCAATGAGGACGGCCAGGCAAAGGAGAAAAGCTTAGGGTGGACGTCCACCCTTGGAGAGAAACTTAGGGCACGCCCCCTTAGGGCTTGCCTTGGAGGTCATCACCTTGGCAGAGTTCTGCAAGGAAGGAGTTGAAGGATTCTTTTCAAGCTTGGGAGCCACCAACCTTGGAGCAAGAAGCCCTCTTCTTCACCATCTATTTAGAGGATTTGTGTTTTCTTTTACTTCAATTATCTAGTAGTAGAAGCATTCCTCTACTAGGCATTTTTGTTAAACACTTTATCAATTATCTAGTTGCCTTCTTCGTATATCTTGTTTGCATTTCTATTTGCTTATTTTCAGCATTCTTCACTTCCTCTCCCTAATTATTCTAGGTTTCCACTTGCCTAGAGTGAGCTTAGGGAGAGGCTCTACTTGCCACTTAGAAGTAGTATTTTAAATTGAAGTGTAAATCACCTTCCCGTCACCATTCCGCATGTTGTCTTAATTTAAAACAAAAAAATGATATATTGAAAAATACCAAAAAGAAAGTTGAGATTGTATTCCAAGCAAGAGAATCACTATTGCAAACATTTGGCCTCCTTGGACGACCCTAGATACTCCCCTATCTAGGAATATAAATTTAAGAGTTGATCGGTTTTACGCGTTACAACGACGTATTTTAACAAACCGCGTGAAATCGCTATCAATACCTACCCTACCCACGACCTAGAGTTGGCAGCTGTTGTCTTCGCGCTGAAGACCTGGAGGCACTACTTGTACGGGGAGACCTTCGAGATTTTTACTAATCACAAGAGCCCCAGATACCTTTTTGATCAGAAGGAGCTCAACATGAGACAGAGACGTTGGTTGGAGCTCCTGAAGGACTACGACTGCAGCATCTCCTACCACCCGGGAAAGGCCAATGTGGTGGCTGACGCCTTGAGCCGTAAGGCGCCCGCACACTTGTCCAGTCTACAGTTACAGAGTTGGAGCCTTTTGAAGGAGGTGGGCAGTTGGCGACCTCTAGAGTTACGAGGGTACTGTGTGGCAGTGACGGTGACACGGCAGACCAGGCCAGAGATGATAGACCGCATCATCACCGGGCAGATGGCCGATCCGTACTTGCAGTCTTTGCGCAACAGAGTACTGTCAGGAGACCCTGGGGACTTCTCTTTCACAGACCAGGAGCTACGCTTGAGGGGACGGTTGTGCGTTCCCAGAGACGAGGAGCTGTTGAGAGAGCTCTTGACTGAGGCACACGGTTCCAGATTCACCATACATCCCGGAAACACAAAAATGTACCACGACTTGAGACGCGAGTTTTGGTGGAGAGGGATGAAGCGGGATGTGGGTGAGTTCGTGCAGTAGTGTTTAGTGTGCCAGCAGGTGAAAGCCGAACACCAGAGGCCTGCAGGGCCGCTTCAGCCACTTCCAATGCCAAAGTGGAAGTGGGAGAGCATCACCATGGACTTGGTGGTGGGCTTACCTATTACCCAGCAGGGACACGACGTAGTCTGGGTAATAGTGGATAGACTGACGAAGACGGCACGTTTCTTGCTGATCCGAGTTACTTTGGGACCAGCACAGTTGGCAGAGAGGTATATCCGTGATGTGGTACGACTACACGGAGTTTCGCGAGAGATCGTATCCGACCGGGATACCCTCTTTACGTCCCAGTTTTGGGCTGAGTTTCAGCAGGCCTTGGGGACGAGGTTGAGGTTTAGCACGGCTTACCACCCCCAGACGGACGGACAGTCTGAGCGCACGATACAGACACTTGAGGACCTTTTGCGTGCCTGTGTACTGGACTGGAGGGGCTCTTGGGAGGAGCACCTGCCCCTGGCAGAGTTTGCATACAACAACAGTTATCACTCGAGCATCGGCATGGCTCCCTACGAGGCTTTGTACGGACGGAAGTGTACGGCACCCTTGAGTTGGGTTGAGGTGGGGACCAAGTGGGAGGTTGGCCCCAGGTTGATCCGGCAGAGTCAGGAG
This sequence comes from Thalassia testudinum, assembly GCA_037157565.1. Taxonomy (NCBI): domain Eukaryota; kingdom Viridiplantae; phylum Streptophyta; class Magnoliopsida; order Alismatales; family Hydrocharitaceae; genus Thalassia; species Thalassia testudinum. The sequence goes on from JAZHRO010000014.1 coordinate 21,601,658, forward strand.
GTAGTTGAGCAAATCCACAGACGACTCCGCACTGTCAGGAGCAGACAGAAGAGCTACGCGGATCGGAGATGCAGAGAGGTGCAGTTTGAGGTTGGGGACCACGTCTTCCTTCGTGTTTCACCCATGAAGGGCTTACAGAGGTTTGGGGTGAGAGGGAAGCTCGCGCCGAGGTTCGTGGGGCCCTTTGAGGTCCTGGAGCGGGTTGGACCCGTTGCTTACAGACTTGCCCTTCCCCCGCAGCTTTCTGGTGTGCACGACGTATTCCACGTGTCCAACCTCAGGAAGTACGTAGCCGATTCCAGTCACGTACTGAGTCACGAGAGCGTCGAGGTGAGCGACGACCTGACCTACCCCGAGCGGCCAGTGCAGATCCTAGACCGAGCCGTCCGCAGTTTGAGACGAAAGCAAGTACCCCTGGTAAAGGTTTTGTGGAGGAGCCAGCGGTACGAGGAGGCTACCTGGGAGCCTGAGGCGGCAATGCGGGAGCGGTACCCGGAGCTTTTCGTGGGTACGTCTTTTCAGACCGGCTTCGGTCCTCCTTGAGTTTGTTATGGTTATTTGGACGTCTTTTCCTGCACCCTAGTTGGTGCAAGTTTCGGGGACGAAACTTTCTTTGAGTTTGTTATATTGTAACGAACGCGTGCCCTAGACGTCTTTTAAGACGTCTGGGAGGTGGCCTAGACGTCGTACCAGACGTCTGGGATCACATCTAGACGTCTGACCAGACGTCTGGGATCGTTTCCAGACGTCTGGAAATCCGTTAATTTCAACACGCGCGGGTCGTCTGCGCGCCTGCGCGCGCAGACCGGATATTCACTTATTCCCTCTTTCTCTGCGGCTGCAGACACCTACCGCGTCCTCTCTCTCCTCCTCGCGCAGCCTTAAAAGGCCACGTGCTCCCTCCCGTCGTCTCCATCGTCTCCTCCCTCTTCTCCTTCAGCCAGTGAGCGTGAGCGCGAGCGCGAGGGCGGCAGCGGCGGCAGCAGTGAGTGCGGAGGAGGTGCGGAGTGCGAGAGCGGAGCTCTGCCGTGAGGGCGAGCTCGCCGGGGCTGCTAGGGCCAACCGGCGGAGGGCGCAGGGGGGGCGCGGAGTGACGCGGAGGGGGGACTGCTGCGGTCTGAGCAGTAGGCACGCGAGGTGCGACGCGGGAGGCGTCGCGAGCGGAGGCCCAGTGGCGCCCTGATTCTGGAAGAATTTCCAGAATCAGACGTCTGGGTTGATAGCCAGACGGCGAGGGCAATGTCTGGAAGACCTTCCAGACGTCTGAAAGGTGAGTTTTCCGTCTTCTTCTTCCTTCCTGTCAACTGAGCGTACTGAGGGAGGGAGATGGGTGTGCGTAGGCTCGATGATTCACCATCCAACGCGAATCAGACGTCTGGCTGTTGTACCAGACGGCGGGATCGACCTCCAGACGTCCGGGGTGACTATCGGACGTCTGGGAGCTAGGCCAGACGTCCCTGCAGACTTCTGGACATCTGGGAAACCACGCTGAACAGGTAATTCTCTGATCCACTTTTTAAGACGTCTGGAAGAAGTTACAGACGTCTGATTTTGCACAGTGTCGTCGTTTTCAACCCGTTTAGGGCCCGTTCGGGTTCTGTTTTCCGCGATTCGAGTTGCGTTCTTTTCAGAATTAATTCCTCTACCCGTCTATAGTAGCTATACACTGTTTTGAACACTCCTTGTGTTTGATCCTTGTGATAGGACCTCCTTCAGTTGCAGTCTTGGGAGTCGCGGAGGCACGCGGGATTCCCGATCACGCCCCCATTACTCCCATTGTACCTGGTAGAGTGGCTTTAAGTTATTAATAAAATCTGTTAAAGTATGGAACCATAACTAGAACCTAGGACGTTGCATGAATAATAGGAATGAGAAATATATGATAGCTCCTAGGTGTTGCATGAATCCTAGGGCTGGAAAACTAGATTGTATGATAGATCCTAGGATATGGCATGAATCCTAGGATGGGAAAAACTAGTGTAATACTGCAGTCTTGGAAAATGGAAAGAGATATAAAGCTGCCTGTAATTTGAATTAACAGCTGCCTGTTGTGAATAAATAACGTGGTTGAGAACATGGATTGTAAGAATGTGAAACTGGAAAGTGAAACCTGGATGTTTGAGTAAAAAGGATGGAACCCTACGGGGAAGTAGGAGTAGAACTCCTGGAAAGTGAATGGAATAGTATTGGGGAAGTGAGCTGGCCCTTGAGTATGGAGTACCAAGGAGAGCGACTGTCCCCCTGTTTAGTGCAGAGCGGAGCCAGCCGCCCCAGGGACCCGGGGTTAGGACTGGCCACTCTGTACCGACTTGCTGGCCCTCGCGTACGTAGTACCGAGTAGAGCTACTAGTGTAGGGAGGTACTAGCTACCCCACGGGCCTCGGGGTTCTACTAGCCTCCCACACCGACTTGTTAGGCCCGCTGGGGCAAACCAGGGTAGTCAGGCGAGGGTGCACAGACTGTGGAGGGGCAAGGCCCCGGTTTGGTTACTGTGGAGGGGTTGGACCCCTGTTACTGAGAGGGCTCTGCCCTGGACTGGTTCCGTGCTGTGCTTTGGGCGCACCCGTTAATGGAAACGACTGACCGCGTGCCAATACGGGTTAGCTACCTGTGCGTTTATCGCGCGTGCCATAGTCACCGTTACGTCTGTCAGTGACCTTGGGGTGGTTGACTGAGGGTAGGATCACCACGGGGGACTCTCCCGGCCAGGAGAGCACCACGTGCTACTTCTACTTTTTGGAAAAGACTGCAATCAAGATCGTTCCCACGAGGAACATTCGAGATCAAGAAAAAGATCTGGGGAATAAATGAAATAGTGAGACAATTGAAAGATGTGAATAAAGAAAGTAATCGAACATAACAACTACTGTACACTCTACTGTTGTCTTTAGTTTAGTTGCCACTCTACTCAGCGTTTTGCTGACGTGTTACACTCGTTACCTTTTTCAGGACCAGGTGTTGAGCAGCCAGGGTCAGCGGCTGCAGAGGACGCTGGGCCGAGTAGGGTCCAGTAGAGTTACCACTGTCTCTTGTACCTCTTTTTGTTACGTTGTAGTGAGTAGTTCTTGTTTCCGCTGTACTTTCTTTACCTGCAGTTCAAATTATATTATGAATGTTGTTCTACTGTTGCGGTGGTACATACTGTGGTAGTTTCTTTCCTTACTGCTGTACTTTCTTACTGTTAGTTATATTCATGCTGAATGTGGTTTATTTTACTGCTCTTTTGGTTACTTCCTCGTTGGACGACTAGGTCTTGGGATTAGTTGAGTCGGTCCGGTTCTCGTGTCTCGTAGGGACTCGGGAACCGAGACACGAGAACCGGGTCGTTATAGTCTATTAGGTTCAGGGTCAAAAACAAGACTTCTCCTAAGGGAGCACCTACTAAGCATACTGATAAGTCCACTTTTGTGGACTATTATTTAGCCTAATTACTATTTAATTATTTGTTCTTAGTTGTTAAATAAGAGTTATATGGCAATTCACCTTGGCCTGCATTTTATTTTATGCTTCAATTTTACATTTAATAACATATGATATGATAATATAATTTATCTGACGAATGCAGGCTAGGTGAAGAGTCCAGACATGTAATTCTGCGTCTATAAGATGTCTGGAGATCAATATGGACATTTGGGAAATTGTCATCACAAGTTCCTATTTCTACATATTTTAAGACGATTGATGATGAAGTCAGATGTCTGATATAGAATGGCCAATGCTTATATATCAATATTAACCACTCGCGATGTTCGTAAGTGGTTGACGAAGCCGACGGCAGGCGGAACAAACGGGGGGGATTTTTATAAAGAGAGAAAACCTGCGCACCAGAGAAGGAATCATCCTTCCCCCCTGCGGGGATCTCCTCCTTCCTCCATCACCATGGAGCAAACGTACCCTGTGAACCAAGCGAGCACCGTGGCCCCTGCGTCCTCAACATCGCCTCGCCTTCACCAACTCCGTGGTGTGCACGGTGACATCGTGCATGCCTCCCTTGCACCGTTGACATCACCACCACCATAGCAACCACACCCAGCCATCGTCTTCCATCTTCAACATCGACCGCGCACTCAAGTCTCAATGCCACCGCATGCAACGACCACAGCCGCAGCAGCGCGTGCACGCTCATGCCACCGCCTCGCGCACATGCAACTCCTTGCGCGTAGTGACCTAGCACGCAACCCCCTCTCTTCTTCGTTTCCTTCTTCTTCTTTGCCGTTCACTGTTCATCATCTTCTCCAAGAAGAACCCAACGTCGACCATCCATCTCCACGTGCAGCCGCCTCGTCTGTCCACTAAACTCCGTTCCAACAACGCCATCGACCTCGCCTCGCACTCAGGAACCCACCCACGACTACGACAACCTTTCCCGCCATCCACGCACACATGTGTGCAAGCTACCGCCGACGTTCTCTTCCTCCTCCGTCCGACTGCCGCCGACCACCTCCGACCGCCCCGTCACCACCATCTCAAAGGCCGCACCTCAGAGACCGACCACCGACGACCGCGACGCCGGCCACCGCCTCCTCTGAATGCGTGAGCAGGGGATTCGTTTCCCCTGTTTCGCTACAGTAAATAGAAAATTAAAATTTATGCTTCTTGCCATTGTGAAAAAGCACTATTCATTTATTTATCTTACATAATATTTGGCTGAAATTGCATGGACATCCCTCACTTTAATTTGAATTACATATGATTGATTTCTTCTTATGAATGACATACAACATGAGATATTGGTTATAGTAAATTGGTGTTATTAGGTAAAAGAGTAATATCAACATTGTTTGCTATTACCAAGGTCATTATATTGTGTAATTTTGCATATAAATACCTACATTCCTGATCAATTGATTAAAACGAGCATTTACATTGGAAATAAGTTGCACTAGTTAGAATGCATACCCATTGATATTCCTGATAAATGAAGCACAATGCACTGCTTTAATAGGCCAATTCCTCCCTGTGGAGACGACCTAACTATTTTCGTGGTTAGATTCTCAGAATTAAAATATTTTGAAAAGTGATTTTCTACCACACGATTACATACGACATGTCATTTTATGTTAAAGTTCTTATCGAAAATGAAGATCGCTCTTTCAAATGGCGCCGTTGTCGGGGAGGAAACACGCCTATTAATTTTTTCAGGAATTTTATGTTATTTTTATGCTATTTTGAAAGCTTTTCTGAATTACTAACTGTGGATCTTCTTTTGTGCAAAAATACACAACGAACGCAGCAGGTGCGCATGACGGAGGTGATATTTTTGGTGGACCTTGACGCCACCTGGAGGTCAACAACGGATGCTTGTGGGCCTTGATCCCACGCAAGTAGGCGTACGGAGGAACCTTTTTCTGATTTAGTCATTAGATCGTAGTTTAGATTTAGTTTAGATAGACATTAGAACTTAATTTCTATCTTGTGGACCCTTGTTGGTCATTTTGGGATCGTGTTCCCAGTGTTTCTTTATTTCTTATAGCTCTTGTATACGGGAGCGTATTTTTGGGGGCGTGTTGCCATTTTATTTAGAGTATAGGATTGAATTATTTGAACTGCATATAGGTTAGTTAGTTAGTTATATTAGGTTTGATTGCTTAATATTTATAATATATATATGTATATATATCAAACTGCCTGCTAGAAGCTGCATATCAATAGGGTGATCATCTAAGACTGAATGAGCAGCATCTAATTTATCTTAATTGCATTGCAGACATCCCTGCATTGAAGAAAGCTGGAGTAAGGTACATCTTTTTCTTAAGCATTAATTACTAGTCATGCACCTGCATTGAACCTAAAGTTAAGACCACTAAAGTGCTCGAATTGAATTAATTCAGTGGTGACTTTAAAAATTGGGACTGCTAAGAGGTTGGACCTTAAAATATATGACTTAAAATTGTGTGCAAAAGGATCTTGGTTGCGAGATTTCAAAACTCAAAACACGAACGTATGATTGCACACCTGAGACACTGTGCACCTCACACATAAGGTCACTAGATAAATTTCTACCTCTCCTCTTTGCATCACAATGGAAGTTAGTCAAAAATCAACAAGCCTATCCACCAAGTTACTTCGGTTCCTCGTGCGTGGGCTTGATTTGAGACTTCCATCCCTTGCGAGTAGGTTGTAGGCACCAACGAAGGTCGGCCTAGGAAGTGTAATTCTTGCAAAACTTGTTTGGCCACCAACTGAATAGCTAAGACCTAGAATCTACTAAAACAGATCCCACTGTATTTGCATTTGTTTTGACAGTGGTAGAACTCTCTTGGAAGCTTCTGATTTCTTTTAAATCCTAAGAGAGTTTAACCTGTTTAATTGAAAGAAATGGACTATCCTTACTCCTATCATTTTAACCAGGATCCCATGCCCCGAGCGTATCCATCCTTTAATGTGTACATTGACAATTCATGGGATTACTCTTGTTCTTATCCTGGAAGTACTGGCCCGATAGCTCCCACTTTTGAGCAGAGCCTAGGTGTGGGATTTTCCAACCCTGGAATTCCTACTACTATGCAAACACCCAACCCTCCCACCCTTCATGATTTTCCATATCGAGGTTTAACCGATACCCCTAGGCAACCAGAGCCTGAGATTGACTATCCTCCCCAATCTGATAGTAGTAGCCTCTCCTCTTTTATGATAGATATGCAAAAACAACAAAAGGAAATGATGGAATCTATGGGAGAGATGTTAAGGAATAGTCAACAATTAAACAAAGAAATAAGATATCTTAGCTACGCTCTTCCCAGTAATTATGATCCCTACCCATACGACCGTTATCATGAAAATAATTCTAAGGAAACCAATGACAATAGGGATCCCGTTTTACGTAGCTATCACTTAGACTCTCCCAATGAAACACGGCCACAAGAGGAGAACGATCCTAGTAATTATCCACCCGAGCTATATTGGAGTCAAAAGAAAGGGAAGAAGGTACCTCTTGAGGACCTTGACCCCAATGACAGTTTTTTCCTTACCCCTGATAACCTGGGTCAAGGTCGTATTATTCATATCACTTCCCTTATTAATTATCTGGTGGCATCCCATTCTACCCTTAGTGAGCCTAATCCTGACCCTCCACTTAGGGAATCAACACCTACTATTCAGCATTCTGAGGATTTAAATGCACCCAATGAAAGTGACCCTAAAGGAATGGAGGATGAATTAGATCAATTTTGGTCTCAGGGATATAAAGAGTCTATTTCAAAGGACGAGGATGACCCAATGGAGGAACCCAGACTAAAAATCTGGAGTGAATCACAGGAGGATTATTTGTTATTTGAGGACTTACCCTCGGAGGATATAAATAATCTGGTGAAATCCGAATTCCTCCCTTCTTTTGAGAGTCATCCTCCATCAAACCAGGAGTTGATATTAGAGGAGGACAAACACAATAGTGAGAAGCCTGGGGGACACTCTCGAGGACAAAACACGTCAATTGAGGATTTATGCCCTGAGAAGAAGAATTGCATGATATGGGCTTACTCCAAAACATTAAGATGGATCCTCCATCAGAAATAATTGATGATACTGAAGAAACTCCTTCCTTTACTAATGAATCACATATACACCCTGGCAAAAATTTGAGTGAACCAAAAGAATTCGGGGATGAGATTAATGATAATGATTCTGTTACTCTGACCTTGCCATCAAAGGAATTTAATTTGGAGTCCACCATTGATTCACATACACTGGAAGGTGAAAATATGACTCCGATCATTAATGCTAAGCAGGGTGACATGAATTTTTGTACAATTGTTAGGGAGAATACACAATCTGAATCGTTGTTGGAATTGGACCTGACACCGACTAAGCCCTCATTGGACTTAATCATTACCTTCCAACACCACAAACAATTCTTACACTCCCTAACCGATCCTTGTCTCAGGTTTCTGCTCACTTACATTCTTTCTGGGGAGAATATCAGGCCAGTACATCCTCAAGTAGAATGGCGAGTTTGGATTGATGCTTGTACGTTTAGTCTCGCCATTCAAGGGTGTGAAATAATAATGTTTATATCTTTTAAAACCCATCATGCTTTGGAGGATCATTGTTATCCTCCACTTATTCCATTTCGGGAGGTCCCTTTTCATATTCCTTTTGTTATTTCTAGACCTCCCTAGGTAGCCAACGAGGTTCACTATTTTCATGTCTTCTAGCAAGCATTTAAGATAACGTTGCATCATCAGCTCGCCAAGATCCATGGCTACCTGTTTTCTAGGCCCGCGCTGTTACGCATATTTTTAGGGCCTAGCTTTTTCTGTCTGGAACCAGACTTACAGGTTCCCTATAAGTCTAGTTGCTGACAGAAAATGCAGCGCTTGTTGGGAGGCAACCCAGCATCCATAATAACAACATCTTCAGGTGATTTCCTTCCTTTCTCACCCTGTTTTCATTTTACAATGAGGACATTGTAGGATTTAGGCATGGGGGGTGCATTTTACATTTTAGGCAGTATTCATGCATTTAGGTTGGGTGTATTAACATAAAAAAAAAAATTGAGCTGAATTGGTTAGGCCTTAGCAAACATCTTTGTCATGAAAGTGTCATTAAAGATTTTTCTTCTTGAATTATTTCTTAAGTTTAGAATCCAGTACATTTACTTCACTTGCACGTAGACTGGTAATGGATCTTTGAAGAAAATCAATAAGCATTTGTAGTCTACTGAACCCTTGGACAGTTAATAAGGAGTCAGGCATACTATCTTCTAGTAGATCCACCTCATATTTGTGAGAAGAAAGCAGAGAGATTACTGGTGCGCTAAGTCTAGTGCAATGACTCTTAAGTTTTGGACAATTAGATGATGATACTTCAGAGTTAGGCACAGTTTTCGCTCTCTATTCCTGTGTGCATACATTATGTGAATTCTTGAGAGTCACCAAATAAGGCAGATACACAAAGATTGAGTCTTAATAAAGCTATGACTATGGTGGATGGTTACGACCGTCCTTCATAGAGTCCTCGACTGAAGGAGGGTAATAGTGTCAAAGGTCAGAAATACGCTTGTCCTATTCATTCCTTCCCAGTGCCGAGAGTAGGTACTTCCACAAAATAAGTCACACAATATCCTCTTGACCATCATCATCCCTAATAATGCCTCATAAATAAAAGTCTGCATCGTGTTATGTTGATTTATAAAGAAAGAAAAAGAAGGAAAAAAGAAATAATTATATTTAAAAAAAATAAAAAATAAAAATAAAACAAAATTAAAAAAAAAAGAAGAAAAGAGAGAGAGAAAAGAAAAAGAAAAGAGTCCAAGTTTATAATTTTATCTTCGTGACGTTGTTTCTGAGGCATCAAAAACACCCATCACGATCTACCAAATATGACCCATACCTACCTTTCAGTGTTTCTGATCGCCTGAATATTAGCTGAGGACTCTAACGTAGTTGTAGAGTTATTAGGACTTTAGTTGAAGTGTGAATGCCATGTGAGGCCACCAAACAGTGAGTTCATTTACTAAATCTGGTGAGATTTGTGATCTCAGAAAGAAAAAAAGGAAAAGAGTAAGCATAAAGGAATATCAAGAGAGCATAGTTGTTTAGCTTCTCTCCGAGTTGACTTGTTTAATAGTCTAGAGATCTAGAGTCTGTAGTACTAGATTACATGTAGCACCAGATGAGTGTGTGCCACCAAATACAAAGCCATTCAACTCGATATCTCCTACCTAAGCCAAAAAGCTAGGGTCAAATTTACAGATTATTTTCTGCTTTATCCCCGAGGGAAGTAGATGCCTATCCTGATAGAAAAATTTACCAAGGGATAAGTATGAACTGCAAATATAAGTTGGTTATTTTTACTTGGATCCGTTACCTAGGCTATTATCACTTCACATTTGTCTGGATCTCTAAATTTTTGAAATAAGAAAAGAAGAAACCCTCTGGATACTTCTATTGTTTTTCACTTTTTACTAGGGACTAGCAAAACTTAGGCATGGAGGTATTTGATAAGTCCACTTTTGTGGACTATTATTTAGCCTAAGTACTATTTAATTATTTGTTCTTAGTTATTAATTAAGAGTTATATGACAATTCACCTTGGCCTGCATTTTATTTTATGCTTCAATTTACATTTAATAACATATGATATGATAGTATAATTTATCTGACGAATGTAGGCTAGGTGAAGAGTGCAGACGAGCAATTCTACATCTATAAGACGTCTGGAGATAAATATGGACATCTGGGAAATTTTCATCACAAGTTCCTATTTCTACATATTTTAAGACGTCTGATGATGAAGTCAAACGTTTGATATAGAACGGCCAATGCAGCGACCTAGCACACAACCCCTTCTCTTCTTCGTTTCCCCTGTTTCGCTACAGTAAATAGAAAATTAAAATTTATGCTTCTTGCCATTGTGAAAAAGCACTATTCATTTATTTATCTTATATAATATTTGGCTGAAATTGCATGGACATCCCTCACTATAATTTGAATTACATATGATTGATTTCTTCCTATGAATGACATACAACATGAGATATTGGTTATAGTAAATTGGTGTTATTAGGTAAAAGAGTAATATCAACATTGTTTGCTGTTACCAAGGTCATTATATTGTGGTAATTTTTCATATAAATACCTACATTCCTGATCAATTGATTAAAATGAGCATTTACATTGGAAATAAGTTGCACTAGTTAGAATGCATACTCATTGATATTCCCGAATAAACGAATAACAACACACTACTTTAATAGGCTAATTCCTCCTTATGGAGACGGCCTAACTATTTTTGTGGTTAGATTCTAAGAATTAAAATGTTTTGAAAAGTGATTTTCTACCACGCGATTACATACAATGACACGTCATTTTATGTTAAAGCTTTTATCGAAAACGAAGATCGCTCTTTCACATACACCAAACAAACACAAGGCAAAAGGTCGTTTGTCGCTTTAAAGAACTTTAAATCCTTCCAACTTTTCAACTTGGCTTAATAGAGTTAAGGCAGTGTTTCTCTGTTCCTACATAAGTGGTATAAGAGAAATGAGGCACTTGAGATTCCTGGTCAATGTCTATTAAGGCGGTTGAGGTCACTTTAGTTCTTTTGGGTGTCCAAACAAGTTGTTAATCCAATTACACACCCTAAATTGACCTTCGAGTGCCTTAAAGACATACACATTATTGCAATGATATTTTCAAATGCTCAACTAAAAAGGTGCTCTAAGGATGGAACCAAGGGATGCAAGTAGGGTGAACCCTTCCTTTGAGGTGATGCATCAGCGGTGCCTCTTAACTACCCTTTAATTCCTTTAAGGGGTGTCCTCCTCCTTAAAGTATCAAGTCACTCGGGCAAAAGTTAATACCAACGTCACAAAGTGAAATAGGAGGGTTTGCATTAATAAAGAGATCGTTGCCTATAGTCTTAAGGGTTTGAGTCTTAGTGTAGTGCCTACAGTGTGTGCTTGGTGCAAGAAGTGTGCATCACACCGCGAAAAATAATTTTTCTTTTGAAAATAGCAATCAAGTTGTTCAAATACTTCCTGTATATTTTACTCATTTCAAAAGTGATGTGACCACTTGATTAATCTTTTCAAATCAGCTTAAGTAGTCTTCTTTAATTATGTCCAAATGCAATGCCTGTATAGATAGCTTATGCAGAAAGATAGAAAGTACGCAACTTGCTCCAATACTCTACCATGAAAAAATGCACGCAATGTAGTAAGAAAATCTAAATGCTACTCAAGCACTCCTAGATGATCGACCTATGGATATGCAACTTCTAGCAGGCAGCTCGGATTTTTTTTTTATAAATACACAATCAAAAGAAACTAACTATCACAGATAGTATAAACCTAGTATCTAAAGAACTAGGGACATTCCCTCGAAAACTTGCCCCAGGTTACAAGGACGAGAAAACAAATAATTAGACTAAATCCTAAAGAGTCTACTTTATTATGCGAAATCAGAAGTCTAAGAGGTAGAATCATCCTAGATGTTCCTCCGTGCGTTTTCATGTGTGTGGGATCAAGGTCCTGATGGTAACACCATCATTAGCCATAAAGAACTTGAATTAGTTGAAATCAAGTGACAAATGCTCTTGAATGATCGCCTGAGGATAGTAATTCACTTAAATCCATTTTGAGAAGAAAACATTAAAACAGGGTTAATTCTACAGTTTTACCATCACATCATTAATGCAGAGTAACCACGGGGTCACCAAGGGTAAATCTAAGGTTAATTGAGCATTAAAGTCTAAAAAGTGGGTTAACACAGATAGAAATGGAGTTTCATGCATTCTGAGAACCAAAACAGCACACCAAAACCCTAATTTCAAACTCAGGTAAATTAAAGCGATTCTGATCAGGATATGTTGATTGGCGGATGACTATGTTATCAGAATTAGTTTTGAAAACCTGTCGTAGTTCAAGTAGCGAAGAAATCCATTCAACAAATAAAATTTATACCAAAAAATCTGTAAAGAAATCCCAGGTCGAACATAGGGAGGCTACACCAATCAAAATTTGCAATTATATTTTTGTGTTTTTGTTTAAAGGGCGGAATAATCACAATGGAATGGAATCAACATGGACAATGAGAGAGAGAGAGAACATTTACTTGATATTGCAAAATCTTTTTACAACTAAGAAAGCGAGAAATGATTATACAAAAAAGTGAGAAATTAGTACAACTAGAAAGCAAGAAAATTCTACTCTAGAAAGTAGTAAAAAGAATGAGAGAGAGAAGTTATCCTCCTCGACTATCGCTTAGAGGATGAGCCGGACGGGACAATGCCTGGAAGATGAGGAATGGAGCAGGAAGAGGGAGGACGAAGCAGGAGGAACGGAAACGAGGCAGCACGTCATCATCGTTGCAGGATCCGCTTCCGGAACGGGGGCGAAAACTTGGTTTTAGTTCTTGAGGAGCATCCCGGGTGTGGGACAAGCTTCTCTTAATCTTTGGAGAGGGAGAGAGGAGAAGGAAGGGATGAGAAATCCGTATGGTTGGGGTCTCCTTTTATAGTTGCAAAAAGTGGAGGCATTTTGGACATTACAACATGAAAAAACATTAATTCAGGACCTTTAGTGACGGATTTACCCATCACTAAAGGCTTGAACATGGTCGACGTGCACGCCGCTCGCGTACCCCCTCGCCTCTGCGCTATTCAATGCCCGCACACATTCGCACGCGCTCAGCCATTCGATCAAGAGATCGGATGGCTTAAACTACTTACGCCCGCGCCACGCACCCACGTACGATCGCGCATTTGCACCGTGCATCTGATCGTGCGTGGGCGCTATCGGTCAATCCGCGTCGTTCGATGCACATTGCGCGGCTCTAATCACGTGCCCGCTCGCAAGGAGAAGCGCTGCACTCGCGATTCGAACCCACGCCATCCACCTCCACAGCACCTTAACCGCTGCGCCATGCATGCGGTTGAGGCACGTTGAGGAATTTGCGCACAGCTGATCTCGGCCATTGGATCTTCATCCGACGGTCAAGGTCAAGCATTGCTTGCACCTTTAGATGAGGAGAGTGCTGGATGAGCAGTGGCGTGGTGCATTCTTGGTCGTTGGATGGGCATCCAACGACTGAGATTTGTCAAGCGGGTGAAGAAGAAGAGCTGCGGCCGGTGCTGAGCGGCTATGATGGCACCACATGGTGCCATCTAGGCCATCCATCTTCTGAGTGTTGTAGATGGTGCCACGGGTGTCAGATTGGACCAATTTTCACGTCGTTAGGCTGCGATCGTCCATCCGAACCCATCTGTGCGGTCAGATTTGTTGTCTGAGGTGTAGATTAACACCATCTTGGCCCTTTCTCTTTAGGGTTCCTCGATCTCTATCACGTGCTACAGATATCCGATTAGGGCGATCTTGGAGTCGTTAAACTCCAATAGTTGCCCTGATCAGATCCATATGGTTGGATCTTCGATTCGAGGCCCTGATTAAAAAGTTGCCCTGTCCTTGACCATAAAAGGAGACAATTACTATACAATTTATACAACTTGATCTAAATGCATGATTATGCATATTATGCACTATTTACAATGTATAATGCTAACGTGACACTAAGAACATGCATTAATAGACATTTTAGGTTAATCTGATGTATGCACATCAGGATAAAACTCATCTAAACCTCCTAAAATTCATAGAAAAATTTTCAAAGAGGTTTGGTACCCTTGTTTTGACTATCTAAACCCATTTTGACCTAGAACATAGTTTCAGACGGGATTCTACCTTAGTTTGGGCTTATGTGCAAATTGCCAAGTTAAACATGGTCAAAACTCTAATCCAACATCACCATTAGATTCCTTGGGTATAAATTAGGTTAAGGCCAAAATTTGGGCCCAATTAGAGTCCATCTTGACTTAGTTTGCATTTTAGTTCCTTAGATCTTAAACTGCTGACTTTCAATTTTATTGCAAATGGGCCCCCAAATTTCTCATCTCCTTCACAAACAGGTCTTTTCCACCATTGTTAGGTCAATAAACCTAAACACCGACTTTGACCAAGAGTAAACCTCATCAAATCACCTCTAAATCCCACCAAATTTGGTGGGATTAGAGTTCACACATTGGAGATTCATGTGAACGCAATTTTAGACTTTGATTCGAGGAAGAAAGCTCATGCGAACCCATGGAATTCATGGGATTCTTTGCTTCCAAACCAAGGTCCAATTGAGATTCTTTCCTCAATTAGAGCTCGAGTATGAGCTCTATAAAAGCTCACAATGATTCCACTATCCTCCTTAGCTTGGTTTTAGGCCAAAAACACGTCTTCTCCTTCCCCGGCCACCTCCGACTGTAGCTCCAGCGAGCTCCTCAAATCTCCATCGTCACCCTCTGCCACGTACAATAGGCAAAGGGAACATCTTTCCCAACTTCATTCGTGTCTAGTACACATTAGCTAGCATCGCCTACCCCCATCCTCCTCACCGATTCTCCCACTGGAGTCGTCTCCTCCAATGCCGACCAATCACAGTTGGTGCCAACTTCTCTCCTTTCTTCCCTCTTAGGTAGTCACTCTTCTTCCTCTTCTTTTGTAAGTTAGATCCAACCCCTTACAACCCTAATTTAACCAATAACACCCCTTCTTCCCCTTCGTCTTCTCCACGTCCCACAAAGCCACTATGCCATTTCTGACCACCAATCGCCCAGCTACCACCTCCACAAGCTTTTTGCAAGAAAAGCCCTCAAGAAATTGAGGGTTTCGCTCACACAAACCCTAGGCCAAAAATCCCACCAATCCACCAGTCATCTCTTCACCCTCCAGCCACCATAAACCTCCATCCACCAAATTAACACAACCGACACACTCCTCGCTTCACAGTGAGGCTTATGAGTGCTTTAATCGGAGCGTTTAGCCCATGTTCCTGATTTCAAGTACTCATCATACATCTTGCCTCCGCCATCACCTTTTTAGCCATCCTCCGCCATGCACCGATCACCTCTGGCCTCGAATTCACTCTTAACAGGTGCAGACCCATCTGGAGAACTCAACTGTAGTTGCAATTAAGAGAAGAAGCAGCTACAGTGGCATCAATTGGAGCAACTCGATTACAATTGTGTATGCAAAGAAGAAGAAAGCACTGATAATTCCACATTGTATACTGACGAGGAGCTCAATGCATATAAATTGAAATTGTGTCATTGGCTTACAGCCTCAGGCATGGGGTAAGGTCCCTCATCCCACACCTGCCCCCACCCTCGCTCACCACCATGCCCGGTGATCCTGGACCCCTGACCCAGATCTGATTACCCAATTGCGCACCTGATTAGAAAAATAGAAAGGAATTTCTGAGGAGGGTAGTGTAGGTTTTGCATCTCAAGATTCGTGCATGCTCGCTCAACACTTGGCATCTCGAGAGGCAGTGTGCTCTGGCTTTGTGCTATGGTTGGTGATATTTAAGTCATCTAATCTCCCTTGGTAATGTCTGTTGAGGCCTTGGGCTTGGTCCCGAACACTGTGGATATATTGGCCTGTGCTGGTGTGGATTAGTGGTTCAAGACCACTGTTGAGATATTGATTTGAGCTAAATTGAATGCTTTGATATGTGCTTAACTTGAGGGATGTCCTTGGTGATCTAAACAACCATTTTTAGTGCTTCTTTCTTCTCTTTATCATAGCCATTTCTTGAGATACTATTGATTATTATTGAATATCATTTTGAGTAGATCTTATTCATTGAATATCTCTCTTGTGTTTAATTGATTATGCTCATTATTTCTAATTGCAATTAGTGCGTGAATTTCACATTTGCTCCCTGCAAACGACCTCGGACTCATTTCTTGTTTTTGAGCACTTTATAAAATTTAAATGTTGTAAGGCTACCTTCATCGACTATGCTACGACGCAATACATTCCTTAAAAGATGACACTTGCCTTGTGCAACAAGCCTACAATCTCCTATTCTATCATCCAGGTGGCGTCAAGGTCCACCAAAATGAGCGTCCGCTACGTGTGCCTCCTCCTCAAGGACGTACCTCGCAAAGAAAAATGATAGGTCAACGAATATATTGTTAGTGCTAGAGCACCATGATCGTTTATTTTGATGATAACAAAACACGTGTCTTTTAACATTTACTTTTGAGTTCTAGTTTTTAGGACAAATTGTAAATAGAGACAAGTGATTAGACAGAGTTCGAGCTCACATCCATGGAAGATTGGAGGAGCTGGACTGAGGCGGAGGAGCTTCGCGAGGAGCGAAAGCTTGAAGAAAGAAGGAGATGAAGAATAGGATAGATTTCATTTTATCTTATTCTATGTAATTTTGTTTCGTTGTTTTGCTCTTTATTTTTATCTTAGATCTTATGTTAAAGAGCCTCAAAGAACCCTTAAAGTAATCCTAGGAACACCTGCACTACCCTAGAATACTTAGGTTTTATGTAAAGAACTTAGAAAACCAAAATAGGGTTCAAACAGCCTTATCAGACGTCCAATCTGGAAATCAAACGTCTGATATTGACTTTTAAAACATCTGACTGTTTGATCAGATGTCCAAACCATTTAGGCTGGACTTAGTAGGTTCTGTCTGTTAGAATCAGTCGACTAGACCTTAGTCCAGACGTCTTAGCAGACGTCTGATGCCTTTGCCAGATGTCCAATTAGTGGAACATTGGCTACCTTAGTAAATGACCGTTAGCCTTATATCAGACGTCTGTAGAGGACCCCAGACGCCTGATATGTGATCGTTTTGCCTTGGCTAACCCAAAATCTCTTCTCAGAGATTTTTTAGCCTTTGTACTCCCTTGCGAATCTATTTCTGCAGAACAATAGGTTTCCAGATGTCCAAAACTAGTTCCAAACATCATATGTGTCGTTCGATGGACATACACTAGAACCCTGTTTCAGTCTGATTCAAGTCAGGAAGGAAACCTACCTAAAATCAGACATTTGACTTTGTTCCCAAACATCTTAAATAGGTTTTTCAGACGTCTGATGCCAGGACCAAACGTCTGATGACCCTGTCAGAATCATGATTAATTCTGACTACGGCCTAATTTACCTTGGATTTGCATCCAACGGCTATGGAAGCCTTCCAAGGCCTTCCAAAGCCTTCCTTGGCCCTCTATAAATAGAGGAGGACCCCTTGGCTTGAAAGATACACCCAAGACACACCTTGCAAGAATATTTCCACTCTCTTGTGTCAAATTGAAGTAGAAGAAGCACTTTCTCTCAAAGGCTTGTTCCACATCCAAGTGCCTCATCCAACTTGCGCACCCGCTTTCCCTCTACGATTATGAGAGCGACGAAATGCAGCCGCGTGGTTCACGCACCCGCGTCGTCACATCGACACACTTCCACCAAAGGGAAGTTTCCTAACTCCTATAGAAGCTAGGTTTAAATATTTGTGGCTCTATAGGATTGTTGTACATTTTATTGTCTTTGGTTGCATATTTGCTTTACGAATTCCCGTCTGCTTTGCGAGACAAAATCCTTCTTTGAAGAGAAGGGGTTTTGAGATACACTACCCTCGATCTAAGTAGTGTGGCTGTAATTGAGGTTCAGTCACCCTCATTCAAGTGACTGGGTTTAGTGGATTTGATCGACTAGGTCGATCGAGAAATCTTAACTCGAGAGGGTTAGGTGGTGGTTTTCACCCGATTTGGGTTTCCACCTAAAAATACTTGTGCCTATTGTGTGATTGCTTAATTTTGTGAGATTGTCTATTTTATTTCCGTACTTTATATCTCACCCCCTCCAACCAGGAAATTACATATATAGCCCCAATTAGGATTCATTACAGATGCGTGAGAGTTTATTAGGCACGTTGCCTCCCCGGCAATGGCGTCATTTGACAAAGAGATTCTCTCTTAATTAAAATGATTGCAATAAAATGATTTGTCGTTGTATTTCTAGGTTGTGGAAAATCTCTCAATCAAAAATAATAATTAATGTAATAAACCACGTTGATTTAGAATGTTGTATCCATAGGGAGGTTTAAGCCAATAAACTCACACATATATGGCATTCATGTTCTCAAATAGAATAGATTAGTTTTTCCAACAATATTGAATCAAAATCAATAGTGTTAAAAAAAAAACAAGGGTGTGCAAAACACAAGAAAGAGCAGGAGAAATTGAGAGAAATATAGAGGGTAGCTGAGCAAATTCAACTCAATATCTAAATAAATAAATAAAAATCCCATTCTTGAATCTCCTCTCCCCCCTCTCATTTCAACTAGCAGAGGGGATACTGTTTGAAAATAGGGGAGAAGAGAGGAGGGCTCGTATGCGTGCAAGGAGGGGCCCACCGATAGCAAGCTTTGATGGAGGAGATCTGTAGGTGGAGGGAAACTCAAGAGCGATGATGGCATGGAGGATGGTGGCCGGACGTGGCCGACAGAGAGGTGGGATGCTTGCTAGCATTAGATGCTTGGCTCGATAGTGGAACTGCAGGGGTGGAGTGGATGTCGGAGCAGGTATGGCGGAAGTGGATACAGTGTTGGTGAGGTCAATATCGAGGATGGTGGCCAGGAAGTGCTCCTGCAGGCGGCGGGTGCGATGGGGATGTTGGGTTCTTTGAGGAAGGGAGCGAAACAGGGAGGATGAAGAAGAAAAAGAAGATGAAGAAGAGGAACAGTAGGTGGTGTTGGTGGTGGAGGGTTGGGTTTTGGTGGTGGTGATGGATGATGATGATGGGCTCTTCGTGTGGGGGGGGGGGTGTGGCGTTGATGGGTTTGGTTGGAGAAGATGGTGAGCAGGAGAAGGGGATTGGGTGAAGAAGACGAAGCAGAAGAGGAGATGAGGAAGTGGAGGCGGCAGTGGGAATGGCTGATGGTGGTCACTGTGGAGGAGGGTTGCAGGTGGTTGTGGTGGTGGGGCCGTGCATTGTCATCACACAGCTACTGGCGATGGGTTTGCGGTGGCAGAGGGAGGATCACAGTGCACGTCAAGCTTCACAGGGCATGCGCTCAGTGCATGGTGGATGATGTGAGGAAGCAGATCCTTCTCCTTTGCGAATGGAACTGCCCTCTTATTGTGCGCGAGGGACATTGAGTTTTCGGAAGGAGCTATTGAGAGAAGCTTGAAGAAGTAGAAGGTGACTCCGATTGACGATGGAAAGCAGTGATATTTTGGAAAATTTGTGAGCATGTACCTACGTAATATAAATAAGATGCATCCATCCACTAAAATAAATTAACATTAAGTTTTAAATAATTAAACTCTAAGGAAATGTATGTAAAATATACTTAGACTAATTAAATGTCCAATAAATTGGACTTATCAGTAGCCAGAACCCTCACTTGATGAATTTGGCATACAGCGTGTGCTTCCTCAGAGTCTCTAGAACCAATCGGAGATGCTGCTCGTGTTGGACCTTGTCTTAGGAGTAGATGAGGACGTCGTTATTGAACAACATGACAAAGTGGTCTAGATACGACCTAGAGATCTGATAATAACATAATTATTATGCTTAAAATGCCTAAATTATGTGAGGACCTAGGTTAACAAATCTCATTTAAGATGTACATAATGCATTATATTGACCCTTGCATACTTAGCTTCATGCATGCATAAATTAGTTTAATTACATTATTTATTCATTTATTAACACAAATAATGTGCATTGGGTAGTTTAGGTGTGATGTGCAGGGTTGTAGAGGAGTGTAGACAAGAAAACATCCTAGGAGGGCAAAAAGAGCAATTTTACCAAGATGCAAAGTGTTGGGTGCAATTTGTCCAACCATCGCTCCAAGCCCTTGCTCTTGAAGAAATATAAGACCCTCCGGACATCTTTGCAAAATTTCAGTGAAAAAGGACGTCAAATGCTCTAATTCAGGCCATTTGCACACACTCCGCACTTAAAGAACCCATGTGCTCGCCCACCCGCTTTCACACCCACACGCATGCCCATCCGTGCCTGCCTACTCATGCCCATGCCCGCACTCGTAGATTGGCATGGGATCCGCGGCTGCTCACCCACCCTCGATTGCGTGCCAGAATGCGTGTGCGATCCACACCCCCTCATCGTGCCACCAGCCACATGTGCACGATCTGTGCGCCAGCTACAGGTGCGATCCAAGCTCCACATGGGCCAAGTGCACCTCTTAGCCGAATTCGCCCTTCTCCGTTCACCTATAAATACCCACAAGCCCCATCATCTTCAAGGCATCTAAGCGTACTTCTTCCCTACCTCCTAAAGAGTTGCAATAGCCCATTGACACTCTAATTCACCACTTCAAGGCGTGCTCCGACCCTCTGCTAGTATAGAAGCTCCAGCTCCGTCCTCCTTCCTCCAGCTCTGTTCTCCTTCACCGAGCACCATTTTCACCTCCCTCACCCGTCCAAGGCTTGTGATCAACTGATTGCTGCTCCACCTCATCCTCAACACATCTAGCTTCATCCTCCTTCGTTTAGCCTCCTTCCCCCCTTCATACGAGAGCCAATTGAGCCCTTTGTCTTCCAATTAGCCAACTTGAGCGACTTTTCTCTCTCTTCTCGTTTTATCTTGCTTTATAGTTTAGATTTATTTTACAAGCATTCATATAGTTGGTAATTACACTCTGTCTATAGTGGTAATTACTCTGTCTCTCTCACTTTCTCTCTCTAGTGTAACTGTGAACATTTTATTTGCAATAAAATTCACAATTCTTTACATATTTTCTACCTGCCCCATTAGCGTCTTCATTATGTACCACTTTTTTGTCTCTCTGCCTCCACCCACTATCACTCACATTTTTTCACTCCATTGTTATTTCCAAAAATTTATAAAAATCAAAAAATTGAAAAATACCAAAAAAATAAACTCATGCAGATTTTCGAACATCGCCTCCTGATCGGGGACTCATCATGGCTCCTAATTCACACAAATTAGCTAGTTTACCTAGTTAAATCACTATTAAATAATATCTAAACATGTTAATTATATTATAAGGTAATAATACACAAGGACCTTAATTATAAGTTAAAATAGCTTAATTATGACATAATAAGCATTAAATTAATAATAGGACTTAAATACAAGCATTTAGCTATTTATAATTAATTATAACTATACTTATAATATTTATATTACCTAGGTAGTTAATTAACTTACTAATATATATCACTTAATTAAATATAGTTAAAAAGGACAAAAATGCAATCTCATGTCATAAATAGAATATTTATCATATTTAAAATTACATTAGAAAGCTGAAAAAATAAAAAATTTAATTTTAGCTTTAATGCACATTGTTTGCATTTTAGTCCCTTCATTTCATGTCAATTAAGTCCTTTCTTTGCATCCAAGTCCTCTATTTGCAAATTGGTCCCTTCTGCACCTTTCTTCCTCCTCTCTTCTTCTTCTCCTTGGACGATCACCATTCACTGGTGACTAATCAATGAACTATGACCATCGTCAAACAATTACAATGAAAATGTTATTGTCGAGTTTTTATCTCTGGCAACGGTGCCAAAAATAATGATCGTCGACAACTGATTCGCACTAAAAATGTTTTTCAATGTGTCATTGTTGTAGTATAGATGTCACAAATGCAAACCGATGTCGCGTCAATTTTATTTATTTACAATTTTTACTGATTTGTTTCCAGGTCATTCATTGGGAAGCAATTGTTGATATATATCACTCTCTAAGTCTAAAAATATTCTTTTATTCCAAAAATGTTAATTTTATTTACAATATAAATGAATGAATCAAATAATGAATGAATGGGTTAATTATTTACAAAAGAATCAATTAATATGCATCACAATGCTTGAAACATATGTACAATAAACATGCAACAAAAACTAGCTACTACTACAATATGTTAATTATGTACAATTACTACAAGGAATACTTAAGTATATGTACAAAAATATCTAGTAATGTCTTCTATACTAAATCATATTAACATACTAATGTCTATAGTAACATATATTACATATACAGTAACATAAATAAATGTCGCTAAAGCCTTAGTAAAATATTTACATTACATAAGGTAAAAATTGTTACTTACACTAATGCATATACATATACACAGTGACAAAAATATCTGTCACTAAAGCTCTAGTTATTTATATTCATAAGAGCTCAAACAAGTATTTATTCTACTTATACTACTATATACATATATATTACAGTATACGTTATTTATTAACATACTTATACTTATTTATTTACATTATTTATCTACACATATGTATTATACATATACACATATATTTACATGCAATTGTACACAAAAACGTACACAGGCAAACACACGCAGCACACAAGCAAACACCTAGTCACTCACGACTTCTCTCACTCTCTCCAACACTTATGCCTTCCTTTCTTTCGAATCGGTTCAACTACTCCTTAAACCAAAATTTTGAGTTTTTTTTAGTTGGCGAACCAACCTTTTGTGGGATACAAAGCACCCATATGGGTGGAACCAGACCACTACTAAACCCGGTTCTAGTTGAATTATTGTACATTTAATAAGGCTTCAGGTCCACAGAGGCCCTAGCATAGTGCATGGCCCCCAGCCTACCACTGTTTCGAATGCTCAAATATACACTCGTGTCAAATGGGTAATAGGTGTAATGGGTGTGCCGTGCGTTATCAACTAAGAAGCCGACAACACGAAAACATGATATACTGCTGTGTGCGGTTGTGCGCCCACGATGTGGAACTATTGGAGTGCTCAATTGGGCGCTACTATGCGTAGAACAACGTGCGAATTTCAAAGTTTTAGCCCTCAATTTGAGGGCCATAAATTAATCTAATTTAAAATTAAATTATATGGTTACAAATCCCTTATATAGGGCTACCTAATTGTACAATTAATTTACATAAATAAGTTATTTAAATATATAATAAAATTAGATAAAGTTTACCATTTATAAATGTTAAGTTAGATATTAATTACTTAATTAAAGTATAAATTAGTTAAATAATACTACAATTGACCTTATACAGGGTTTATATACATAATAAATTATTTATTACACATTTTTATTATATTTTATAAACTTTATTTTAATTTATATATAATTAAATATTAGTTTAAGTTAGTTTCACATATAAATAATTTATAAATACTATAATACAGCATAAATACAATATAAATAAGTTTAAAAAGACTTAATATAATATAATACAAGTGTACACTATAAATTATCTCATTATTAACTTAAATTAATAATTTATTTTATTTTAAATTAGTAATTTACTTAGTTAACTTAATAACTTAATTATTTACTGTAAATATATAATTAAATTGAATTACAGGTATTATATAATTTAAATTATATAGTTAAATACATATGTACAGTATGAGATATAAATATGTACATATAGATAGGTTTATAGAATTACTTAGATCATTATACTTTTAAGTTGTATAAATTAAAATATAATAATATAATAAAGTTATATATATAATAAATCATTTTAAATACTTAATTTAATAAAAAAATATAGATATAAGTTAATTATAGACATTATCTACATATTATACAATTTATACACTTAGCTTTAATTTATATATACAAGTATATACATAGTATATAGGGTATTTTTAGATATTTTTGGGGTTTTTTTTATTTTTATGATTTTTATAGGTTTAGGGGAGGTAGGGGATGAGAGAGAAAGAATGAGATGAGAGAGAGAGAGTTTCTTTTTGGTGTTTTTCATATTAGGTTTTTTATTAAATAACAAGGTAGACTAAACCGTCAGCTGATATGTTCTATCAAGCCGAGGGTTCAGATTACCATGAAACTTTACACACACCTAGAAAAATATCTAATCCTACTCAAGACACCTTATTTTATTTTTTTTAGAATTTTTTAATGATTTTTATTTATATACAAAGCAAACTAATTTTAGGCCTAAATAAGGTTTACAATAAAGAACCTAAGGCCTCTAAATGTGTTTTAAGGGTTAGACAATTAGTAAAAACATTCACAAACCCTCAACACATCACATGGAATATGATAGAGCATTTAAACATAATTTAGAACCTTAATTTGATTAAAATGGCATGCTGGATAGTCAAAACATTGAATATAACTGACAATGAAGTTTAAGAGGAAATAACAAGCAATTCTAACTAAATTTCATTCCAATTTTAGTACAAGATTGCTTGTTCTAGGAAGTTCTAACAGTACAAAATAGTGCCAGCTCCTTAAATCCTCAAATCCCAGCTTAGTCCCTTTGATCTAGGCCTGTAGCAGCTAAACCAGCTGCTAAAATTCAGCAGCAATAGCTATTGCTATTTCATCCAAAATCAAATGGCTTAAAATAGTGAAGTAGCTGCTATTTCTACAATCAAAACAACTAGCATTCATTGCTACTACATGCCACAACACTAATGCAATTGACTAAGCAGCAATGATGCTTCTGAAATAGACCTAAATCAGATTTGAAAAAGTCTGATCTAAGGGACATAAATCACCACATCATGCTCAAATCCCACGAGAATCAGCTGGAAATCATTGCACAAAAACTTTTGAAGGTCTAAAAAGATAAAACCCAACTTTCATTTCAAAATCCACTTGGATCCCATTACGACTTTCTCCTTTCATTATAGATAATGTAAAGGAGTACATCGTAAAAAGGTTTCCAAAAACCATTTGTAAACCACTTCAGACCTGCCTTGCTAATCTCTCAAATTCACTGATAAAACCTAGTTTTTAGATTGAGTCTTTCTGGTGTAAGAATCCATGTTGCCCCTGATTTGGGCTTTTACTTTAGATTGATTACTGATCAAATCATCTGATCCTCTTGAACACCATTGTTTGGCGTTCAAGGTGATCTAGTGATCATCTTAGAATCCTTGGGTCCTTGTTCAACCTCAAATAAGTGTCACTAATTATCCTTGGTTAAACTACCCAAAATGCAACTCAAATTGGGCTTATGACCATCTGAAAATTAAAAACCACATCAAAAACCCTAGATTCATCGCATTGCACCCAATTGAGTAAATGAAAACTCGAATCACTCAATTAAATCTGTTTAAATCAAATTGACTCCAAATCTCAAAATTGGGTGTGAAATCCAAATATTAAAGAATCGAGCGAATTTATTCAATTAAAATCAGATCGGGGGTCTTTGTGAATTTATGGAGTGAATGGGTGACCCCCCATGTGGATTTTTGGCGCAACTTCAAATCTAGAAACCAAGATTTTAGATCTGAATTTGACCTTAATGAAGGGGTGAACGGTGATTAAAATGTGAGGGAAAATCATAAACAAATTGCGATGCGTAGGGAAAGCTATATGAGTCGAAATGGAGATGGAAAAACACCTCTCTTATCTGAATTGATCAAAGAGGGAGAGATTGAATCTAGGCTAATTCTACTCCTACCCTACACTAAACCATTCACTGAATTTGATTTCTGATCTACTCCTAGCTAATCTAATTACACTAATTACTAATCTAAGCTACTTTAGAAAGTAAGAAATCCTAATCTAATCAGACAAATGGGACCTGTGGATCCAAAGCTGGTGGTTGAGGAGGAAGAAGGGTGGGAGCTCTCCAATGAGTGAAGAGCCCACAAGAGGAGCTCTAGGGTCGTCTCCTGGTGTTGTGAGATGCAGCTTGACGAGGAGAAATTGAGGAAGAAGAAACCACGCCCCTGTCACAGATGTGGTGAGTGAATTGGTAAGAAGTTGCTGGATAAGGAGGAAAGGATCGCCTCAACAAAGCAAGAGGGGAGGTTTATCGCGCGTGCAGGGAGCTCTGGAGCTACTTAAGTAGCTCAAGGAGTGATTGCGATCACTGCAAGGTGAGATTAAGCGATTAGGTTTTCTATAGTGGGGATGAAAAGAGAGAAGCGCGTGGTGTTCCAATCAAAGTACCACCATTGGATCAGATCTAGAGGGCACGATGAGGCCACACGTAAGAATGCGCACAAATCAGATTGGGTTTAACCCTTGGATCAAAGGTATATGGGATGGATGGTTGTGATCGCTCAAGTTCTTGCGAGCTATAGTGGTTCGGCACCCGCAGGTCTATTAATGAATTTGCAATGAAGCCCAATCAAGGTGAAGGGGTATAAAAATTTCTTAGAAACCCATAAGTGGAGAAATATGCAGCAGTGTGGTCCTCGTGTCTAACAAGTGGGTCCCTGGCGGCTTTCAAATGAGTCCTTGGAGGTTGTAAACGTAAAGAAAATGTGAAGGATGAAAGACTTGTATGTAATGTCATGAATGCAAGGTCTTAATAATGTCCAAATGCAACTAAGTTTTTATTGAAGCTCAATTGAACATTTAGGAAGTTGATTTTACTTTCAATTTGAACTTTTGAACCCAAATATGTGTTCAATTTGCAATTGGATCATCAATTTGTATTACTGAATAGAATATCTCATTTTATCACCTAATTTTGTGTTTTTAACACAAATTTGATGTTTTAGGTCATTTCAGTTATTTCCCACACTTAACCCATTTCATGTGTTAATTCTGTAGTGTTTAACCTAGTTTTTAGCATAACTTGGGCATTTTAGCTATGATGAGCCACACCTCATCAGTGACCTGACCTTTAGATCACCTTTTAACAGACGTCGCGTTGCCACCGCCATGGTCGTTGAGCCTCAGTTCACCACCTTCTCTTCATCTAACGTCTCGGATGAGCTGTCAACCAACAACCTCAAGCATGGTAACTTCATCGTTGTCGGAGACGACAATGGTGGTTACATTGAACTTAGACCATTTCCTGGCCATGTACATCCCCCTAACCCTCTCCAAAGCCTATAAATACCTCATCCTACCTCTAATTTCAAGGGTTGATCCCCTACCTTCTTCCCCAATTGAGGTTGACAATATGCTATTCATTCCCGTTCTTCGGTGACCTCTCATCTCTCTTTCGGACCAGCTCCAGCGGAGATAGCCACCACCCTCATCCCCTCTTCCTCTCCGGTGCCGTGACAGGGCTGAGGAGCGCCCCACTCTCCTTCCTCTTCGCTTCCTTTCTCACCGGGCAACTTCTTCCCTCAACCTTCTAATTTCCTCCTCTTCTTACCCTACCAATGGCAAGAGCCCTCATCTTATTTGTTAGGTAAGTAGATTAGCTTCTTAGGTGTAGCTTAAAGTGTAGTTTAGGTGTTTAAACCTTTAGGAGTAGGCTTAATGTAGCTTCTTTTCTTCATCACTTTCTCCGACTTTGGCGAGTCAATTTTGACACACTGGACCTCAATTCACTCTCATTTCACTTCAATCACCTTCTCTATCGCCTCATGATCATCATCTACTTTTCCTTCCACCTAATTAAACAAATATCTGCCTAATTCACTAACTTGATCGAGTTTTTATGCGATTTGTAAAATGCAGGTGTTATGCAAGCTTTTCGTCGAGTTTAGGAAATGCGTTGCAGTACAATCGACAAATTGCTCTCAAACAGATAAAATTTATTACTCTAAATCTAAATTGAAGTCCGAGGTTGAACATAGGGAGTAAATGTGGAATCCACGTGCTAATCTTAATCAAAACATAAATGA
Source organism: Thalassia testudinum (assembly GCA_037157565.1). Taxonomy (NCBI): domain Eukaryota; kingdom Viridiplantae; phylum Streptophyta; class Magnoliopsida; order Alismatales; family Hydrocharitaceae; genus Thalassia; species Thalassia testudinum. The sequence continues at coordinate 21,629,509 of JAZHRO010000014.1, forward strand.
GCACAGAAAATTAAGCATAATAATGATATTCAATGCATAATAACTACTCAAATCTGATATTCAATGGCAAACATGAGTACCTCAAGAGTTTAACATGACAAAAAGAAACCTAGGATAAAATAATGGTGATTTAAGTCACAAATTATTAGTCTAAACAAATATATATCAATTACTCAAATAATGCTACAGTATCCTCAACTGGAAATACCACGCAAGCTTAAGTGGCCAAAGCTTCAAATGCCAAATCCGACGTCGAGTTTCCACTCGACGACTTAAACGTCGCCTTGCTACAGTGCTCTTTAGAGCCTTTTCCTTTGTTTCTTCTCTTCTTCTTTCCTTCAGACCTTCCTTCTTTCACGAGCATTCTCTTCTTCTTCTCCTTTCCTTCTTTTCCTTTCTTCTTCTTCAGCTTTTTCTTGAGTCTTCTCCTTCCTTCAGAACACAAGGGATCCAAATCCCTTCAGCGACTAAGTGTCGCACAGGGCCCTCTTCTCTTCAGCATAAGGCAAATAGTCACGCAGCAAAACCCTCCCCCACTCTCTCACAATTCTTCTCTTCTTTTCTCTCAAACCCAGGGCATAATCAGGTCAATAACCGAGCATATGGATCCGGGTAATCGGCTCTGACCAAGGTCACCGATGTAGGTGGTGACCGAGGAGTGCATGAGGCGTGAAGGAGACCTCATCCCGTGTTCTTGAGGCGATCTTCACTTCATGAGGTGGGACAATTGTCCCCCTCCTTCCTTCACATATGCCATTAGCAGAGAGGCTCTTCCAATTAAGGGAGGAATTGCGAGCGAGGTCTCCAATTGAGAGCCTGGAGGTATGCCTGAAGCTAAACCGCAACACCTGGAGGTGGAGTTAAACCTTGAGCTCATCGGAGCACTGCAGACATGGTCGGGCGTGATGGCGGAGATGGCGGAAGGCGGCTGATACCTGAAACACAAGTTAAGGCCTCTCAGCCATGTTAAAATACCTTAGGAGCTTTGCTGGTGAAGTTATGTTTTAGCGAAGCTCCTAAGGTGCTGGTGGGTGTTTCGTGGCTTGTGAGTGTGTGTAGTAGGTGGATGGTGATGGAGATGAAGGTGAGAAGGTGGGTTGTTCGGTGGGTCGTGTGACTAGGTGAAAGGCGTAATAAAGATGGGGATTTGGTTCACGGAGGTGAGGCAGAGGTCATGGACTTGGTGGCAAGTTGTTTGGTGGATTGTGGAGGTGGGGCGGACCTGCCAGAGGTGCGATCAGAGATGAGGGAGATGACGGGCGAATGGTGGCGACGTGGGTTGAATTGAGGGATAAAGATAGGGAAAGGGAGTAGGGGAGAAGATAAATTTAACTACGCTAATCTAATTGGATGAAAGGGGAGGATTCCCATGCTGGTGGTACGCCGGACGTAGGGAAGACGAATTCTCCAGTGGTGAAGAAGTGGCGAGGAAGACAAGGAAGGAGGCGTTCACCGGTGTTGCGAGACACAAAAGAACGAGACGAAGAGGAATTCATCGACTATTGTCTGTAACGGCGGATGAGGAACGTGGATAGAGTAGCTCGTAGGAGTTGGTGGAGATGGAGGTCGGGGAGAAGGGAAGAGGGGGAATCCAACCTCCAAACCAAGCTAAGGAAGTCAGCCATGCACCCTGGGTCCTTTTATAGGGCTTAGAAGGGCATTCCAAGCTTGGACACTTGTAAGCTTCGCAAAGTAGGAAACCCTAGGTTTAAATTGATTCACATTAGGATTTGGGTGCAAATTAGAGCCCAATGCATGGCTCAGATAAAAGGGGATTCTCTCAAGAGTTCTTCCAATTTTGGAAGGGATTGGGCGAGAAATCAAGGAGAAATCCTTGATTGAAACTCACTGGTGAAGAAGGTTCCTCCGCAATAATGGTGGAGGGACATATTTACAAAGACAATGATAAATTTGGGGGGTTATTTGCAAAGAATTCAAAAGTTAGGGGCATGAGTGTGAGAGAAAAGAGACTGGACTGAAATGCAAACTAGGTCAAGACGAACTCTAATTGGGCCCAAATTTTGATACAAACCTAATTTTGATCCAAGGAATCTCATGGTAAAGTTGGATTTTGGTTTGGACCAAGTTTGATTGGGTAATTTCCATAGAAACCTAAATTAAAGCAACTTTCTATCTGAGACTGTTTTAGGTCAAAATAGGTTCAATGGTCAAATCAAGGATACCAAACCTTATAGAATATTTTTTTATGAATTTTAGAAGCTTTAGGTGAATTTTATCCTGACCAAAACCTCTATTATTTAAGCGGATCTGAAATTGGGATTTCAGATGTCCATTAATTCTCGAAATGCGTGAAAACCCATTTTTGTTGCATGGACCCTCTTATTAGTCATTAATGACTATTTGACCTTTGATTAACCGTTAGAATTCCCCGTGATTGTTCTGCATTTATGATCTTCTGTTAAAATTGCAGATTTATCCCTATTTTAATGCATTCTTCTCAAAAAGGATATTCAATGAATTATGACTCTCTGGTGGTTATGTAGGAGCATTTGACTTTTGTTTTGACTAATTAAAGCTACTTATGGCTGATGATGACGTTATCATCATACCCACATGCCTAACTTTTGGTAGTCCCTTAGCAAAATCATATGAAAAGAACTAGAGTTCTAGACCAAAAATTAATGTTCAGAGTCCCGATTCTCATTACTCTTTTAGAAATTAGGTCAAAATGCTAATAGTAGGCTTAGAGGTACTCAAATATCAAGCAAGATCCAGACCTGACCAGCTTCAGTCTCAGTCTGCCGCTAAGGTTTCTAAGGCCTGCAAAAACTACCCGGAGGTTCGTTGAACCTAGCGGTTAAAGCACCTGTGCTTAGAATGTATCATGTCTAAGTTCAATTTGCCAGTGCATTTTTTTTGTAAGAGAGAGAGACAGAAGTATATTTTTCATTTGGAGAGTTTTCTCTCTCTTTTCTTTTTATATTTCCTTAGATCCAACCTTAAATTGGCCCTAAACACGGTCAGTATTAGATTCCTTGTCTCCACCATCAATCCTCGAAGGGTCCATGGCTTTCGATGCATCGGAATAGCATCACCCATGAAAACCCCCAGAACCCTGGCTTTCGATACTTCGAGATACTACCGCCCATGGCATTCTGTAGCTAAATTTAGGCCCTGGAAATCAACATTTTGGGATAATCCCGCCCATGGCACCTGAACCATTACAAGGTGCTTACATGCCCCCAGTAGGATATTTAGATATCCTAGGAGACAAGCACCGAGGAGATGATATGCTATTATGCATCTTTGAGGGGGATTTCCCACCTCTCAGCATCGGGAACTCGTCCAAATCAACTTGTGTTATCGAGTCACTCCTAAGCTAGATCTTTGAGATGATTTTTCAGAAAAAACACTTTTGGCAGATTTTTCTTTATTAAGCGCACTGAACCAGACTAAGTGTGTGATTTTTGGGTGCTTAGGTTACTAAGTCCTATAAACTAAAAGGCAAACAACGGCGTCGAATAATCCCTATGCCTTAGACCTAATACATTAGCTTCGTACTTTCTTCAACCTCTTGAGGATTAATTCAGATCTTAACAAATACTTGAATGTTTAAACCCTAAAACAAGCCCAAAAGGCCTAAGATCAGCACTCATACTAATTCCTTGTCTCTCTGTCATTTCAGGACTTAATTTTTTTCTTTTGATTAAGTCTAGAACTTAAGTAATTTTCATGATCAAGTGCTAATGACTATCATTTTTGTTCTTGAATGTTACTCCTTTTTGACATTTTGAATCACTTCCTCATTTCCTCCTCAAGAATGGTATGCAGTCAATTTTTCAAAATTTTCCTCCCCTTTCCATTTTTTGTTCTTTTTCAATTTTTTTTATTTTTTTGGTTTTTTGGATATGTATTTTTTGGTGAGAACCCCTCAAAAACTTGAATTTTTATGTGTTTGCACTTTAACACCCCCATGACTAAGTTTTGCAATGTCTTCATTGTAAATCGGAGGGTACAAAATTACCTTGGTTCATGGGTTAGAACAGGTTCAAAGGGTGGGTGAACGGGTCGGGATGACTGTTGCAGATGATTTCAAGCTTTGATACAAGTACCAAAGGTGGAGTCGGCTATTCTAACTTTGAACTCTAAGTGCAGTAGGAGTGTAGATCAAAAGGATGATCATAAGGGCCTTGATTTTTTGGAATGACGGATTGCCTCCCGCTAAGTGCTAAATTCAATGCCTTCAGCCGAGTAGAAGGTGATCATGGAGAGGAAGTGTTGATGAGTTTTGTAGAATAAGCACCTTGATCAATAGCCTGGTTGGTCTAACCAGGTGTTTGTTCAGATCTGCAGGCTGATGATGCAACCCAAACCCAATCAATCTGGTGGATTGATGGATGTGAATCAGTAGATGCGAAGCCCACCAGATACCTTGAGGCTCAAAGAGATATGGAAGTGAGTGTCACAGGTTTGGCTGAGTCGATTCAGCCTGGTCAGAGTAGGGATCCTCAAAAGAAAATGGATCTGAAAAGGATGTAGGAACCCTACTAATCAGATCAGAAAAGGATAGGACATGATTATCGAACTGATTAATATCCGAAACCCGATCAAAGGTTGGAGGAGAATCATATGCAATCGGTCAAAGAGAGGTGAATCGGAGTAAAAGTTGATTCCGGTGGCAGGTCGAGGTTAGGAATGGGTTTTGGAAGGCTCTGTATGCGGATCAGAAGGTCCAAATTATTGACCTCAACATTGAAATCAAAGAATGGATCATGGATGCTGAGGTCGCAAACTGGCTCATAGTTATCAAGAAATAAAGGCTCTCCTAAATCAAAGTAAGATTCAAAATCATCAGAGAATTTGAGAAGATCGTGTTCTAAACCTGATTCCAAATCGAGAGTTCCACCACAGAATGAATCAAGATGTGTAGAATCAGCAACCTGACTTGGATCTAACCTAATTTTAGATTCCGAGCTTAAAAAAGTGTCCTTATTAGGCATGGGCTCAGGTTCTTGGTTCCTAGGGTAGACCTAATCGATTCCCAACTCTTCCAACTCCTCGATTTCCATATCATAGATCAGTGTGACTTTCAAAAAATCAATTCATATCTTAGAGGAGTCTGGAGAGGTATATTCATCAAATACAAGCCCAGAATCATAGTCTAGATTCAAAATCTGATTCTCATCACATTGGGCCTCATAATTATCCCACATAGGCTTGAATCCAGATTGTAAGTTGATGTAACGAGCGCGTGCCCTAGACGCCTTTTAAGACGTCTGGGAGGTGGCCCAGACGTCTGTCAAGACGTCTGGGATCACATCCAGACGTCTGACCAGACGTCCGGGATAGTTTACAGACGTCTGGAGAACAGTTATGCTCGCACGGGATATTCGTCTGCGCGCCTGTGCGCGCAGACCTGCGTTTCTGCCCTCTTTCTCTGCGGCTGCAGGCGGCTGCGACCGCCTTCTCTCTCCTCTCCGCGCGGCGTTAAAAGGGGGGGGCGCGCCTCCCCTCCCGTCTCCACCATCTTCTTCCTTCTTCTCCTGCCTGTGCGCGAGAGCGAGCGGACGCGAGGGCGCAGCGGCAGCGGCAGCCGCAGTGAGCGCGGAGGAGCTGCGGCGTGCGAGGGCGGGGCTCTGCCGTGAGGGCGAGCTCGCCAGGAGCGGCTTGGCCGGCCGGCGGAGGGCGCAGGGGGCGCAGAGCGTCGCGGAGAGGGACCTGCTGCGGGCGTAGTAGCAGACGCGCGAGGTGCGACGCGGGCGGCGTCGCGAGCGGAGGCCGAGCAAGGTTCTGATTCTGGAAAAATTTCCAGAATCAGACGTCTGGATTGATATCCAGACGGCAAGGTCGACGTCTGTGAGATCATACAGACGTCTGAAAGGTGAGTTTCCGCTTTCGTCTTCATTCTTGTCGACTGACCGTACTGAGGGAGGGGGGTTGGCTGTGCGCAGGTTCGCTGATTCGTCATCCTTTGCGAATCAGACGTCTGGAAGTTGTACCAGACGGCGGGAGTGACCCCCAGACGTCCGGAGGGACCATCGGACGTCTAGGATCTAGGCAGACGTCCCCACAGACTTCTGGACGTCCGGGGAACCAAGCCGAACAGGTAATTCTCTAATCCACCGTTTAAGACGTCTGGAAGGAGTTCCAGACGTCTGATTTTGCACAGTATTGTCTTTCTCGACCCGTTTAGGGCCCGTTTGGGCTCCGTTTTCCACGATTCGAGTTGCGTTCGTTTCAGAATTTATTCCTCTACCCGCCTACAGTAGCTATACACTGTTTTGAGACTCTCCTTGTGTTTGATCCTTGTGATAGGACCTCGTTCGGTTGCAGTCTTGAGGGTCGCGGAGGCGCGCGGGATTCCCGATCACGCCCCCATTACTCCCGTTGTACCTGGTAGAGTGGCTTTAAGTATTAATAAAATCTGTTAAAGTATGGAACCATAACTAGAACCTAGGACATTGCATGAACCCTAGGAATGAGAAATATATGGAATGATAGCTCCTAGGTGTTGCATGAATCCTAGGGCCGGAAACTAGATTGTATGATAGATCCTAGGATATGGCATGAATCCTAGGATGGAAAAACTAGTGGAATGTATATCACTGCAGTCTTGGAAAAAATGGAAAGGAATATATAAAGCTGCCTGTAAATTTAATTAACAGCTGCCTGTTATGAACAAAGAAACATGTTTGAGATCATGGAATTTGAGAACGTGAATCTGGAAAGTGAAAAATATGATGTTCTGAAATAAAGAGCTGGAACCCTACGGGAAATTAGGAGTGGAACTCCTGGAAAGAAAAAGGAATGGAACTGAGATGTAGTTTGTACTGTCTCTTGGGTACGTAGTACCAAGGGAAGTACCTGTACCTGTTTAGTGCAGAGTGGGGCCAGCCGCCCCAGGGACCCGGGGTTAGGATTGGCCGCTCTGTACCGACTTGTTGGCCCTCGTGTACGTAGTACCGAGGAGAGCTAGTAGTGTTAGGAGAGTACTAGCTACCCCACGGGCCCCGGGGTTCTGCCAGCCTCCTTCACCGACTTGTTAGGCCCACTAGGGCAAACCAGGGTAGTCAGGCGAGGGTGCGCGGACTGTGGAGGGGCAAGGCCCCGGTTTGGTTACTGTGGAGGGGTTGGACCCCTGTTACTGAGAGGGCTCTGCCCTGGTTCCGTGCTGTGCTTTGGGCGCACCCGTTAACGGAAACGACTGACCGCGTGCCAGTGCGGGCTAGCTACTTGTGCGTTTATCGCGCGTGCCGTAGTCACCGTTACGTCTGTCAGTGACCTTGGGGTGGTTGACTGAGGGTAGGATCACCACGGGGGACTCTCCCGGCCAGGAGAGCACCACGTGCTACTTCTACTTTTGGAAAAGACTGCAATCAAGATCGTCCCAAGAGGACATTCGAGATCAAGTAAAGGATCTGAGAAATAAATGAAATAGTGAGAAAAATTGAAAGATGTAAATAAAGGAAGTAATAGAACATAACAGCTACTGTACACTCTACTGTTGCCTTTAGTTAGTTTGCCACTCTACTCAGCGTTTTGCTGACGTGTTACACTCGTTACCTTTTTCAGGACCAGGTGTTGAGCAGCCAGGGTCGGCGGCTGCAGAGGACGCTGGGCCGAGTAGGGTCCAGTAGAGTTACCACAGCTTTGTACCCCTTTTTGTTTCTGTTCTAGTGAGTAGTTTTTGTTTCCGCTGTACCTTCTTTACCTGCAGTTTTTGTTATATGATAAATGTTGTTTTACTGTTGTGGTGGTGCCTACTGTAGTAGTTTCTTTCCTTACTGCTGTACTTTCTTACTGTTAGTTATATTCATGCTGAATGTGGTTTATTTTACTGTCTTTTGGTTACTTCCTCGTTGGACGACTGGGTCTTGGGATTAGTCGAGTCGGTCTGGTTCTCGTGTCTCGTAGGGACTCGGGAATCGGGTCGTTACAGTTGAAGGTGAGGATTGGATTACTAGAATCTAGGCTGGGCTCTATTGGGATGTCAGAATCATTCTTGAGAGTTACCTTAACAAGATAAGGCTCGGGATTTACACTCTCTAGAGGTTCTGTTTTATTCTCATCATCACAGGTCTCGGGGAAATCTAGGCTTGATGGACCAGCTTCAAGATTTTCTAAGGCTGGTTCAGAATCGAAAACACCTACAATTGGATCCTCCCAACCTTCATCAAGATCAGGTATGTCAATTGCTATGAAGTTTGAATCTGAATTCATTTGGGTTGGGGGTCCACAACAATTCTGAGTGTCTAACCCAGCTCTGGAGAAGTGGTTGTGAAATCACGATAATGATAAATCCGTCGTTGTAGGTGCGAAAACACATCATTTTAAATTTATAAAATCGTCTCCGAAAAATATGAGAATAATGTTGGGAGTACGGGTCGTCTCACATGGAGGTAGGGATATTTAGATGATTTTCAACCGATCAAGTAAATGAATTCTTTTATTATTTTTATTATTTTTTTAATAAAAGGAATTAAATAAAACAAACATGGAGACAAATATGAAATGAACACGTAAATGCAAATAAGAACTTTATTACTACTAGAAAGTCAGAATAACATAAAATAAGAAGAAGAGAAAAATAATCTTAGATAGAAATACGGCGATGTCGTGACGGGGGTGGAGAGTGCCATCGACAGCCGTCGGTGGAGAATGTGCACGGAAGCGAGAGGTAGAGGGTGGTGCAACGCTCGTTGATAGCGTGCATTGCTAGGGTCGCGGCCTTATCTTGAGGACATGCGGAAGTGTTGTTGGTGAGGGCGAGTGCGGATGAGGATCGACGTAGAGGTCGTGGTTGTGGCAGGAGCATAGGGAGATAGAGGGAATTGAGATGTAGAGGATTTGAGAGGTAGAGGTACGGATGGGAGAGAGAGAGAATTAAGACCGGGGGAATCCACAGGGAGAGAGAGAATTGAGAGGGGGAGAATGCATAGGGGGTGTCGATCTACGTGAGGTGGAGAGATTGGATGATGGGGGGTGATCATGCTGTGATGGGGGTCTTCATGCGTGGTTTATTTTTAGCCAGAGGGAGAGAGAAGGAAAAATGAGAGAGGAAGATCGATGGGGGTCCAAGAGGGGGTGATCTGAAGTTGGGCATCCGTTGGAACAAGGAGCAATGTTTTCAGCCAGAGAGATTCCCCTCATGGAAAGGTGATGGGGTTTAAATAATTAAGTGTGGTGGAGGGGATTTTTGTTATTGGAAAGATTACATGGGATTTTTTTGTTGTTTCTTTTATTTTTTTGGGATAAAAAATCGATGAGGGAATTCGTTGGGCTCGGAAAGGCGGTGAGCGAGTACGGTGGAAGGGATAAGATCGGGTGTGGGAGTTGGTTTGCGGGGAATTTGGAGGTAGAGGGATAAAAATACAGGATAAAATAATGTGGGATTTGGAAAGGTTACGTAGGTGGAGGGATTTGGTGGAGGAGGTTTTATGTGGGTGGAGTATGGGATTAACGTACATAGAAAATGGTTGGGTGGGGATTTATTTAGGAAATTATTTGGTGAGATTTTTGGTAGGACTTAGAATGGGTTTTTTTTTTTTTATTGGTGTAGGAAATTGATTCAACCCCATCAAAATAATTGTTTTCTCTCCGTAAAGTTTTGATCAATTTTAAACTTAGCGTCTGCACACATATAAAAAAAATATCAATAAACCAGATATAAGTAACAGTAAAAATTATAATTATATCTCCAAAAATGTAATATTTATAAAACACTATAATGTGACTAATATAATCTAATGTAATGTAAACTATTTTACTCTTAAACTAATAATAGTTAGGCATAAATTATGTATATAAATATGGATTTATCAAGAAGCTTTAGAATCATTCCAAGATATCTTATAAATGGCTTGTTGCAATAAATTTCAAATATCTGCACGTTGCTCAATGTTATTTTGGTGTATCTTCCAGAGTGATGGATTTACAAGGCAATGTAAACCCTTCGTGCTACGTAATTCGCAAACTTCATTGAATTATGGTATGAGTCTCCTAGGTTGAACCATTTTCTAACTTAGTAAGCAGTAGACTAACATAGTTCAAAATGAATTTTGTTGTTTTTGGGACATTAACCTAAATCATGTTGGCTGGATATTCTTCAAAATATTTAAGGGCAGCCTCAATTACTTTATCTTTTATGATCATTTGGGGTTCAGGTTTCTTAATTGGTCTTCCTCAATTGCCAGGTTGTATTTTCAAATTAGGTGGTGGATCGGGATGTAGAATCAAACTCAGGTTCAGATTGAAGTAATCAAATCAGATAAGAAATACCTGTAGAAGATCTAATGAGGCCTCTTAGGTTAAAAACCTAATGACCTTCCTGTGTATGTGCTCTATAGAAGGGATGAGGGATTGGAAATGAATTGGACCCAATCAAAGCACCCAAAGATTTTTGAATGACTAAGGCTTATTTTGAGGCGGATGATGCCTCCAAATCAAAAATCTTCACACCCGAGAATTACCTAGGCAGCCAGGAAGGAAGAGCCATGCAAAGACCCCTACACGGTAGAGCGCCCCCACGGGTTATAGGGTTTCCCCCACTCGACCTTCCTTGTTACTGTGGTTCCAAGTAGACCAGAATGTACGAATTGCGACCTTAAGTCTACCAATTTTAGCCTAATTTATGCCTTGGATTTCACTTGATTTAGAAGTTGATTTGATTTGTGACCTAATTTGGAGGTTGATTGGCCTACAAAGTAGGTCAACTTCACCTAACCTATCCTAAAAGATGAAGAATGAAATTTAGGTCAAGACCCAGAAATCACCCTAAATTGACTCTCAAGTTATTAGGTCCACAATTTTAGGATCCAAGTGAGATTTAGAGCCTGATTTTAGGGTTTTTCTAGTTAGATCTTTTCAATCAAGGGCTTGGGTAGCACACAAAATGTGGGAGAGTCAATTTCCTTTAATGCAGGCAATTGTGAACTGTCACTTCAAAATCCTAATATAGGAACCCTAATTGACTCTATTCAAGTCCAATTAAATCTCAAGATGTACACCTTGGACTTCAAACAAGAAAGTGAGTAGTCCAAGATGTTTAAACTAAAGCATAAATCCCTAGTAGGTACAGGAAATTTGGGTAGGGATCTCTAATCAAAATTGTCTTGACTTAAATCAGATATGAATTTTTCGTTTGAAAATCAGGAACTTGCCTTTTAAGTGATGATTACTATGAAAATAAGGCAGGTAGTTCCTAATTGATTTGTTTCCTTTTTTTTAACTTCCCAAGATTAAAAAATTGATTAGGGAAGAAAAGAGATTACCTACCTAGGGAGTGGCTGATTTGCATGGAAGATCTCCTCGTGATGTACCTCGCAAAATCATAAGAAAACAAATAGGGCAAGTTAGTGCTCAAATAGAATCAAGTGAAACAAGAATAACAGTGAATTGCGCGTTGCTCCTCGACAACGATGCCAAAATGTTATGCAAACTTTTCGTCGAGTTTAAGAAATGCATTGCAGTACACTCGACAAATCACTCTCAAACAGATAAAATTTATTACTCGAAATCTAAATTGAAGTCTGAGGTCAAACAGAGGGAGCAAATGTGGAATTCACATGCTAATCTTAATCAAAATATAAATGAGTACAGGAAATTAAGCACAATAATGATATTCAATGCATAATAACTACTCAAATATGATATTCAATAGCAAACATGAGTACCTCAAGAGTTTAACATGACAAAAAGAAGCGTAGGACAAAAAAATGGTGATTTAAATCACCAATTATTAGTCTAAGCACATATATATCAATTACTCAAATAATGCTACAGTATCCTCAATTGGAAATACCACGCAAGCATAAGTGGCCAAAGTTTCAAATGCCAAATCAAACATTAGGTCTTTCCACCAAACGACTTAAACGTCACCTTGCTACAGTGCTCTTCAGAGCCTTTTCCTTTGTTTCTTCTCTATTTCTTCTTTCCTTCAGGCCTTCCTTCTTTCACGAGCCTTCTCTTCTTCTCCTTTCCTTCTTTTCTTTTCTTCTTCTTCAACTTCTTCTCGAGTCTTCTCCTTCCTTCAGAACACAAGGGATCCAAATCCCTTCAACAACTAAGTGTTGCACAGGGCCCTCTTCTCTTCAGCACAAGGTAGATAGTCACGCAGCAAAACCCTTCCCCGCTCTCTCACAATTATTCTTTTCTCTCAAACCCAGGGCATAATCGAGTCAATAACCGGGCATATGGATCCGGGTAATCGGGTCTGACCAGGGTCACCAGTGTGGGTGGTGATCGAGGAGTGCATGAGGCGTGAAGGGGACCTCACCCCATGTTCTTGAGGTGATAAACGTATTATACAAAAACATTATATTTACCACTGCCACCTCTTCATTTCACGAGGTGAGACTATTGTCCCCCTCCTTCCTTTGTGTGCACCATCAGTAGAGAGGCTCTTCCAATTGAGGGTGGAATCGCGGGAGAGGTCTCCAATTGAGAACTTGGAGGTATGCCTAAAGCTAAACCCCAACACCTGGAGGTAGAGTTAAACCTTGAGCTTGTCAAAGCACTGCGGGCATGGTCGGGCGTGACGGTGGTGATGGCGAAAGGCAACTAATGTAAACACATCTATTTGGGTTAAAATGCCTATTCATGTATGTTCCCAAGCTTAGATTTGCATTTCATGTTATAAATATTGCATAGCATGAATCATTCTGCATTTAGAGTACTTGTATATAATTTAGGTTAATTGCGTCCTTTTTGTGGTCAAGAGAGAAGGATATTTATTTTGGAGCCTCGGATTGACGATCTGACCGTATGGATCTGATCAAGACGACGATTGGAGTCCAATGCCTCCGAAATCACCTCGATCGGAGTCCCGTAGCACCATATGTAGTCCGAGGAAGATCAACTGCCAAGGGACTAGGTGATATAATTCTAAGCTTCAAATGACAAATTCGACCACACGGATGGATTCGGGTCGACGATTGCAGCCCACCAACGTGAAAATCAAATCAATCCGACCTCTGTAGCAGCCCCTACAATGAAAAGAAGATGGACGGCCCAGATTGTGCCACGTGGCGCAACCTAAGCCACCGATGCGCATGCATGTGCCACCGCATGTGCATAGCAACGCGGATGCACACGCACCCGCGGAGGCACACATGCGCACAGCACAGCGCCAGTGCGTAAGCATGTGCGGGCGGGGCAAAGAGTGCGCACAGCACAGTGCCAGCAGAGAATAGGGTGGGCGCGTGCTCGATTAGCACCATCCTACAGCGACACCTAAGCTAGACCTACAGCAATGCTTACAGCCATCGCTAATAATTTGCACGCTAGCAAGGCCAGCTATGCACGCCAGCGGGCATAAGCTGCCTACAGCAACACTTCCAGCGACGGCTTGAAGGTCGCTAATGGTCCCATACCTATTTTAGCCTCTTCTCCTCCACTATAAAAGGACCTACACCCCCTCCCTTCCAAGGCATCTCTACCTACTCTACTCCAACCTACTCCTAAGCTCTAGCAAGCCTACCAACGCTCCATTAGAGCTTACTCTTAAGATTTTAAGGCTCTTATTAGTGTAGGAACCTCCACCAAATATTCCTCCATCTTCCCATCCCCATTCATAGGTCGCCTTGGAGACATCCTCCCACCTCCATTCCGGTAGTCAATCATCTCCGCCTCCTCACCTCCATTCCAGAGGTACGCTGAAGCTTTCCTGTACCCGATGTCCTCCTGCATCTCATCTTTGTCGTCCCACTCCTCACCTCCTTCGTTCGAGCTTCCGCCAGGCGTCGTCATCTCGCTGAACAGCCGCTTCGGGAGATTTCTTCTCACCTCCATCTCTTTTTATGCTTTCGTAGATTATTGTAATAGACATTCATGATATATATCATATTTGTTCCATATTTCTTGTGATTTATTCTTCTTGTCTTCTTCTTTCAAAAACATAAAAAAAATGACAAAACCCTAAAATACCAAAAACAAACAAAACAAAGTGTGGTTTTCAATTAAAGTAAACGTCGCTTCCCCGTGTTCAACCCAGGACTCCCTTGGAGTTTCGGTATAAATTTTATCTGATCACGAGTTTTGCAACTACGACGACGGCTTACTCGTAACTCCAATTTCAAACACGCAAAACCCGTGCCATCAGTGGCAGATACCTGAAACACAAGTTAAGACCTCTCGGCCATGTTAAAATACCTCAGGATCTTTGCCAAAGCACGGAGAAGGTGGTGGTGGATGTTTCGTGGCTTGTGAGTGCGTGTGCCTAGTGGACAGTGATGGAGATGAAGATAAGAAGGTGGGTTGTTCGGTGGGTCACGTGACTGGGCGAAAAGCATAATAAAGATGGGGGTTTGGTTCATGAAGGTGAGGCAGAGGTCATGGACTTGGTGGTGAGTTGTTTGGTGGATTGTGGAGGTGGGGCGGACTCGCCAGAGGTGCGGCCAGAGATGAGGGAGATGACGGGCAAACGGTGGTGACATGGGTTGAATCAAGGGATAAAGATAGGGAAAGAGAGTAGGGGAGAATATAAACCTAGCTATGCTAACCTAATTGGACGAAAGGGGAGGATTCCCACTCTGGTGGTACGTCGGATGTGGGGAAGATGAATTCTCCAGTGGTGAGGAAGCGGCGAGGAAGACAAGGAAGGAGGCATTCGTCGGTGTTGCGAGACATGGAAGAACGAGACGAAGAGGAATCCATCGGCTATTGTCTGTAACGACGGACGAGGAAGGTGGATGGAGGAGCTCGCCAAAGTTGGTGGAGATGGAGGTCGGGGAGAAGGGAAGAGGGGGAATCCGACCTCCAAACAAAGCTAAGGAAGTCAGCCATGCGCCCTGGGTAGTTTTATAGGGCTTAAAAGGGCATTCCAATCTTGGAAGGTTGTAAGCTTCACGAAGTAGGAAACCCTAGGTTTAAATTGATTCACATTAGGCTTTGGGCGCAAATCAGAGCCTAATGCGAGGCACAGATTGAAGGGGATTCTCTCAGGAGTTCTCCTTTCAATTTTGGGAAGGATTAGGAGAGAAATCAGGGAGAAATCCTTGATTGAAACTCATCGACGAAGAAGGTTCCTCCGCAATAATGGTGGAGGGACCCATCTAAAAAGATGATGACAAAGTTGGGGGTTATTTGCAAAGAATTCGAAAGTTAGGGGCATGTGTGTGAGAGAAAAGAGTCAGACTTGACTAAAATGCAAACTAGGTCAAGATGAACTCTGATTGGGCCCAAATTTTGGTACAAACCTAATTTGGACCTAAGGAATCTGATGGTGAAGTCTAATTTTGGTTTTGATCAACTTTGACTAGGTAATTTGTGCAGAAACCCAAATTAGGGTAACTTTCTATCTGAGACTCTATTTTAGGTCAAAATAGGTTCCAATGGTCAAATTAAGGATACTAAATTAAAAAATATTTTTCTATGAATTTTAGAAAGTTTTGGTGAATTTTAACCTAACCAGAACCTCTGTTATTTAAGCAGATCTGAAATTACGGTTTCGGATGTCCATTTTTTTTTTAAAGGTGAGGAGTGCTATCGTTAATAATAGCAGACCTGAAGCATTTTATTTAACAACAAATCAATCGAAAAATTACAAAGAATTCATCACACTCCCAACAATGTTTACAAGGAGGTTATCCATGCTCCCGCTATCTCCCAACACTCACTAATAATACTCCTCACATTTATTGGTGTCTGTCTAAAAAGCTTCTTGTTGTGAGCACACCAAACACACCACAGGACTCCAGCTATCAATGTATGTGGCTTGGTTGAAGTTCTGAAGCATGTCCATAAATCCTCTCATGGGGGCAATGCTTCTCGAAAAATGGTTCTCCATATTTGGTCCGTTACCAGGCATGTGGAAAAGATGTGCAAGCTATTGTCTGTGGGGAAGTTGCATAGAGAACAGTTTTGAGGTGGATCACCCAATCTTGTGTGCCTCAATTCACCTGTTATGAGACCATTTCTTCTACTCAGCCATAGAAAAATTTTTATTTTCAGAGTTATCTTTAAATGCCACACCATAACACAGTCCTTGTCCATAAGTGATGGGTTATAGTTGCCTCTTCCTTTTAGCCATTTGTAGGCATTTACAGGAGAGAACAATCCATGAGCCCAAGCAAATTTGTTAGATCCTCCCATTGGCTTGAAGGATTCCAACTCCCTATTCAAAAGATCAAATTCCTCTTCCAAATGGCCTCGGTGTCTTACTGTTTGGCTCAGCAGATTCCATCTGTTGTTTAGGGGGTCCCAGGTGTCCTTCACTGATATGGTTTTGTCAACTGCAGCACCGTAGACACGTGGAAATTGATTTTTCAGGAGCCCCAACCTAGACCACTCATCGTGCCAAAAGGAGAACTACTGGCCATCTCCAAGCACCAGCTCAAAGTTATGTCAATTGTCACGCATTGCAGCCCATACTGATTTCCAGAAAGGTGATGGTTTGCAGGGAGCTTCTATGCATCTGGTTACATGGGAGCTGCCATGCACATGCTTGATGATCAAAGACCAATTCCTATCATCATCTTCAAATAGCTTTATCGCCCATTTCAGCAATAGGGAGTCGATGAACTCTTTCAGTGAGCGAATGCCTAGATCGCCATATTTTTTGCGAGAACATAGCTGCTGCCATTTCAAAGGGTGCAGAAACCTGCCCGCTGATTTAACCCCTTTCCAGAAGAATCTTTTCGCAACATGTCAATTCTATTCCAATTTGATTTTGGAGCTCTGAAAACTGAAAAGAAAAATACTGGAATAGAGGTGATAATTGAATTGAGGAGGATCAACCTTCCTCCTTTAGATAAATAGTGGCTGCTCCAACTTTCAAGCTTGGCAGTTACTTTCTCAAACAATGGATTCCAATCAGTCTTCTTCAACTTGCTGTCATGTAGAGGCAGTTCTAGATACCCCACTGGCAGGCTAACAGTAGGCATGTGCAGGCTGGTTGAAAGAGTTGCACTGTCTTGGTTGTTCAGCCCAAAACAGATGAGAGAGGACTTCTGACCATTCAGCTTTAACCTAGAAATGTTGCCAAACATGGAGACCATGGTATATAGGACTTTTGCTTCATTTTTTCCCCCTTCCACGAAAAGGATAGTGTCATCCGCGTATTGTAGGATTGGCGCTAGCGCTCTAGAGTTGGATAATGAGTAAGCTTTCACCAGACCTGCTGTTGTGAGTTTGCACGTAAAGCATGTAAGAGTGTCCACTACTAGATTGAAGATAAGTGAGGCTAGGGGACAGCCCTACCTAACCCCTCGCTGAGGTTGGATCCAAGCTACACATGGTCTACCATTAGTTAGAGGGGAGAACGATGAAGTTGCAATGCACCTCTTCATCCATTGGATCCATTTAGGAGGGAATACCCTTCTCTTCATATTCTCCCATAAGTATGACCAGGCCACCAAGTCAAACGCCCTACAGAAGTCCACCTTCCATAAGAAGGCTTTACATTTTCATCTACGCCATCCACTGACCATCTCTTGCTCTACAATAAAGGACTCTTGGAATGACCGGTTAGGGAGGAAAGCTGACTATACTGGACTTATCAGACATGCTAGAACACCTTTTAATTTATTTCCAAGACTTTACCTATTATCAGATAAATGGAGTTCGTCAAAGCTATTGGCCTGAACTCTTGCAAGCTCTCTGCACCTTGCTTCTTTGGTAGTAGGAAAAGATAGGACTTATTTATTCTTTCGAAGCCCGAATTGCCCTCTTGAAACTCCTTGATGACCTCCATTACATCTGCTTTCACCACCAGCCAAAACTCCTTATAAAAGAAGACCTAAAATCCATCAGGGCCGGGGGAGCCTTCAGAATTCAGACCAGCCATCGCAGTCTCAACCTCTTGAATCATGATAGGTTTAACCAGTTGTTCAGCTTTAGCTTCATCAACTCAAGTTAAATCAGAGTTGGTTAGTCTCCAATTCCCTCTTTCAGTGGCTTTAGAGGCTTCTCTATAGTATTTGATCGTTTCTCTTTTAATGTCCCCTAAGGAGGTCAGAACCTGCTCGCCTGTTCTCAATGAAGAGATGTAGTTGACCCTTCTTCTAAAGCTAGTTGCCATGTGAAAGAATTTAGTATTTGCATCTCCTTCTTTCAACCATAGTTGCCTAGATTTTTCTCTCCAATCAATTTCCCTTTTTAGATCTTCCTTTTTGACCGTCTCCTACCAAATCTTCATGCATTCTTCATCTGTTAGCTGCTCCCTATTTTCTTTTTATCAAGAAGTTGCACATTCTTTAAAGCTTCCATTCTCTTTTGATCTCTCATGACTTCATTGATTTTATTGTATTCTTTCATAACTAACTTAAGTTCTTTGAGTTTAGTTGCAAGTCTGAATGTAGCTGAGCCATTCACCTATTTAGAAGACCACCAATTACCGATCATCTCCTTACATCCCTCTTCCCTGAGCCATGACTTTTTAAATTTAAAGTATGAGCCTATTGCAAAGTCTTCCTCACTCTCCCACAATAGTGGAGTATGATCAGAGAATGGTCAGTCTAGCCCCTTCACTGAAGAAAGCTGAAAACCTTCCAACAACTCAACATTACCAAAGAAGTGATCTAGCTTCGATTTCTGCCTATTTCCATTTCTCCAGGTGTATTCAGGCCCCAAGGAAGGGTATATAGAAAGACCCAGTGCTAATATGGCCATTTGAAATCCTAAGGAACCCCCATACAGCCTTCCACTTCCTCTGTCCTCTTCATTTAAACTGCAGTTGAAGTCCCTATAGATTCCTTACTAGGAGGGGGTGACGTAATAAATTACGGAAATATAATATAAAACAATCTCACAAAATTCAATCACACAATGTACACAATTATTTTTAGGTGGAAACCCAAACCGGGTGAAAACCACCTCTTAACCCTCTCGAGTTAAGATTTTCTGATCAACCAAGTTGATCAAATCCACTAAACGAATCACTTAAACGAGGGTGATTCAACCTCAATTACAACCACGCTACTTTATACGAGGGTAGCGTACCTCAAACCCCTTCTCTTCACGAGAAGGATTTTGTCCCATGAAGAAGATGGGAATTCACAAAGCGAATACCCAACCAAAGAACAAAGATTAATAACAACAATCCTATAGAGCCCACAAAGTAATTTTTAACCTAAGCTTCTATAGGAATTAAGATGCTTCCCTTTGCAAGGAGTGCGTCGAATCAATGACGCGGGTGCGTGAGCTACACGATGGCGCAACGTCGCTCTCGTGAACTACGGCGGGAGAGCAGGTGCGCAAAGGCTTGATGCTCTCAAGATGAAGAACTTGAGCTTGGAGAGCAAGAGCTTTTCTTGGACACAAAAGAGTAGAAAGTATGTTGCTTGGGTGTGTCTTAGTGTATTTTTATGTGCAAGAGGTTCTTCTCTATTTATAGAGGACTTAGGAAGGCTTTGGAAGGCTTTGGAAAGCTTCCATAGCCGTTGGGAGCAAAGCCCAAGAGAATCAGGCCGAAATCAGGAACAATGATTGCACTGACAGGGTTATCAGACGTCTGATCCTGGCATCAGATGTCTGGAAGATCAGTTTAAGATGTCTGGGAACAAAGTCAAACGTCTGATTTTAGGCGGGTTTCTTCCTGACTTGGATCAGATCTAAACAGGGTTCTAGTGCAAGTCCATCAGACGACATATAGGACATCTGGCACTATGTCTGGACGTCTGAAAACCTACTTTTCTACGAAAATGGCTTTCCAAGAGAGTGCAACGGCTAGAAAATCTCTGAGAAGAGATTTTCGGGTCAGCCGAGGCAAAACGGTCATTTATCAGACGTCTGGAAAGGCTTAAGGACGTCTGATAAGGCTCTAACGGTCCTATCCTCCAGTGTTTGGTAAGCCAGCCAACGGTCCACTAATTGGACATCTGGCAAAGTCATCAGATGTCTTCTAAGACATCTGGACTAAGGTCTGGACGTCTGATTTCATCAGACAGAGCTAACAAGTCCAGCTTAAATGTTATCAGACGTCTGAATCAACAGTCAGACGTCTTAAAACATATTATCAGACGTCTGATTTTGGAATTAAACGTCTGAAAAAACTGTTTGAACCCTATATTGGTTTTCTAAGTTCTCCACAGAAAACCTAAGTGTCCTAGGGTTGTGCAGGTGTTCCTAGGACTACTATTAGGGTACTTTGAGGCTCTTTAACATGATGTTCTAAGGAACAAAAAGAGCAAGGAAATAAAGACAAAAGTACATGAAAGAAATAAACAGAATTCTATCCTATTCTTCTTGTCCTTCCATCTTCAATCTATCACTCATCGCGAATCTCCTCTATTTTCCATCAAGCTCCTCCAATCCATCCTGGATGCGAGCTCGAACTTCGTCTAATCACGTCTCCATTTGTAATTTGCCTGAAATCTGAGACTCCAAGTGCAAATGTTAAATGACACGTGTTTTGTTATCATCAAAACAAACGATTGCGGTGCTCTAGCACCAACACTTACAGGTGATTATGTACTACTCCCTCCATACTTCTATCAAACTTAACTTCGAGCACCTCCACCATATTTCTATGCCACTAGACCTCCCCTGAGCGTCAATACCCCTGATATCTGCCTGGCCACCTTGCTTTAGGGAATTCCATAGGTGGTTGCAGTCCTCTTTAATATGAGTCTCTTGGAGCAGTGCGCAGTCTACTTCCCATTCACGAAGGTATTGGGCCAACAAAGCTCTTCGAACTCCATCGTGCAACCCATGCACATTCCAAGTGATTACTTTCATCTATGAGGTTGGTCATTTCCCTTCTATCTCGTGTGCCATTTCTCCATATTGAGAATTGCTGCTATGGCTTTGTCATTAATCCTCTGACCTCTGCCTATTGTTCTTCCTCTAAGCTTGTAGGGAGAGCGGCCAAGCTTGACTGTTGAGGATGACACAACCCCATATTTCATTCCTTCAGGTGCCTCAAAGGTAAAATTGGCCCCCTTGCCCCTATCTGTCATCAGTTCATCCCCTTGACTTCATGTAGTCGCCCATGCTAGCATAATTTCCCTCCCCTCAGGGCATTTAAGCATCTCCTCACCTCCTTGCTGATTTGGAGAAGGCTTATCCATGAACTCTTCTTGCGGTTCCAAGCCATGGAAACCCTTCATCTTCTTCGAATCAGGATTTCCTTGATGTTGTAGCTGACTCTCAGAGCAACTCCCTCGAGCCTCCACCACTTCTGCATACGACCTCTCTCCACCTTGTTCCTGTTTATCCTCACGATGAAGAAGAAATCTCACATGGAGAAGCCAAGAACTCCCTTCGTATCTGAGGATGATTTTATTTGGAACTTATCCACCCCTGGTTAGTTTAACATCTACTGATATGGATCTCCCATCTCCCTCTTGCAGTCCTACGCTTGCTCCTTCAACTATGGCTGCAAAACTAGAAATTATGTTGGACACCACATTATTAACCCTCAGATGCAAGGGGAGTCCTTTAATTTCCAAGGTTCCCTTTCGTTCCGGTGCTTTTTGGGGGGGTCGCTCCTATATCACCCCATCAAATGGAGATACTAGTCTCCAAAGTACATTCAACCCTTCAGAGACACTCGCACGAAAATGAAGGGTTTCTATATCCATCATGCCCAATCCAAACAGCAGAAAACGTGAACCACCTAACATCACTATCTTCCAACCCTTAGAGGATAAGGATAAGGAACTCACCAGTTTCTGGGCTTATGCGAACGTCATCGTCCCTGTCATGGCTTCACCGATCAGGGCTCCTTGCAAGATCATTTCCGAGTCCCCAACATCCTCGGACAAAGGAATCTCCACATCTAGAGCATGATTAAAACCCTCAGGCGGTGGGGAAGGACGAGCATTCTGCTTATTTCAATTTTTTCGGTATGGTTCTCTGCCTAGATTGGAGGCTTCTTTTCTCTTGCTAGCGTCCTTTATGGCCAAATCCTCCACACACTAGACAAAGGCTCCTTTTTATGTGCCCTCTTCTTCTGCACCTGTAGCATAGTATTTCTGCATTTCCTCTTCCTCCATGGTGCCATCTATCTCTACCCTCATGACTATGACAAGCAGCAGACAAGAACCGACCTTCTCGATCTCTCCAGCGCTAGCCCTTGGATCTCCATACCCTCCAGCCCTCTTCCTCCTCTCCTACAGTGCCACCACCAAGTCCCCTCATTCTAGGGTTTTCTCCAATGGTCAAATCAAGGATGCCAAATCTTATAGAATATTTTTCAATGAATTTTAGAAGGTTTAGGTGAATTTTATCCTGACCAAAACCTTTGTTATTTAAGCAGGTCTGAAATTAGGGTTTCGGATATCCATTAATTCTCGAAATGCATGAAAACTCATTTATGTCTGCATGGACCCTCTTGTTAGCCATTAATGACCATTTGACCTTTGATTAACCCTTGGAATTCCTCATGATTGTTTTGCATTTATGATCTTCTGTTAAAACTGTAGATTTATCCCTATTTTAATGTATTCTTCTCAGAAAGGATATTCAATGAATTATGACTCTCTAGTGGTTATGTAGGAGCATTTGTCTTTTGATTTTGACTAATTAAAGCTAGTTATGGCTGATGATGACGTTATCATCAGTGGATTTTATAAATCGTTGTAACGTGCAAAAATCGATTCACTTTTAAATTTATAACCAAGATAGTGGTGGTATCTAAGGTTGTCCAAGGAGGCAAATTCTTGCAAATATAAATCTCTCACTTGAAAATGTGGAAATCACCTTTCTTTTTGTAATTTTTGAATAAATAATTTTTATGGTTTTTGAATAACAAGACAATGTGAAATTGATGGCGGGAAAAGATTATACCTAATTTAGCAACTAAATGGAAAAAATGTCCTCTTCCCAAACTCACCTTAAGCACGTGAAGGCCTAGGATAATTGGGAAGAGGGAGTGAAAGTGCTAAAACTAAAACAAGAAAGAAGATGCACCAAATTGGAAAGGCAACTTGATAGAAAATGGATTTCTATTTTACAATTGTAGAGGAAAGCTTCTACTACAAAATTAAAACTGAAAAAGTGAATAAAACAAAAATCCTGAATGATGATGGTGAAGAGGATGAACCCCTCGCTCCAACTGCAGCTGCTCCCGTAGTTGAAAAGAGCTTCTCCTTCTCCTTCTTCTTGAATCCAAGGTACGGTCTCCTCCTGGAAAGCCTAAGGGGGGGGCATGCCTTAGCTCCTCCAAGATGGATGATTCCACCTTTGTTTCTCCTCCAAGGGTGGGCGTGCACCACCCTAATTTCTCCTCAAATGCCGAGCCATCCTCCTTGATGTAGAGAGCCTCCTCCACTTGGCGTGGCACAAGAAGAAGAATGAAGAGGAAGATGGCACCAAGGAGGCAAGGGATAGCCTCCTTAATCTTCTTCCTTCCTCCTTCTTCTTGGACGTAGGTTATGGGTGGGCTAGGGTGGAATCAACACTAAGGGAGGATGATTTTTTTGGTGGTATATGGTGGGTATATATAGAGGTGGAGAGGGGGGTAGTTGGCGTAGACATGTGGAGGGCTAGGATTAGGTTTGGTAGGTGGTTAGTGGTGGTTATGGGGAGCCTAAGGTGTAGGATGGGTGGCGCCACCTTAAGGGGTGTGATGGTGGTGGTTATGGTGGTGGAGAGGCACCATGGTTTGGTGCCAACCATGGAGAGGTGCCATGGTTTTGGCTCCAACTATTGGGGCCTCTAGAAGGGAGTAGGTGGATGGTGGAGATGGCTTGGGAGGTTGGTTCCAAAAGGGAGGGTTTCTAGAAGGGTGGTTTGGCGCCAACTCTTGGTGTCCTTTGGTGGTGGTTGAGGGGTGAAGAGGTGGCTTGGGTTGGCGCCAAGTTGGAGTAGCTTAGGTGGAGCTTAGGTGGACTTGGAGTGGAAGGTTATGTAGGTGGAGTTAGGGTTAGCTAAGGTGGATGACCAAGGAGTGGAAAACTTAGCTAAGCTAGCTTAGCTAGTAGGTGAGTAGAGGAGAGGTAGGAGGAATTAGGGTTTTGAGAAGAAGAGCTAAGAGAGAGTTGTTTGGAGCTACATAGGAGCTAATAACTGTTGAAGAAGATGGCAAGGAGCTACTTTAGCTGGCTTAGCTTGCTAGTTCTTTGTTAGCTGCTAAGCCAAGTTAAAGTAAGCTAGCTTCTGCTAAGATATACTGAGGTGAGCTAGGTCTAATCTTCCCGGGGAGGACCTAGCTAGTTGGAGTAGCTAAGGTAGCTTAGCTTAACTAAGTTGAGCTAAGTGGAGTCCCCGGGAGTTGGACTTGAGCTGGCCTGAGTTAGGGTGGAGTCATCTTTAGCTGGGTTGAGTTGAGTAGAGCTGAAGGTAGCTGGACCTGAGCTGAGGTGGACTCCAGTCAACTAAGCTGAGCTAACTAGAGCTCCCAGTGAACTAATGGGAGTAGAGATGAGCTAGACTCAACTAAGTGAGCTAGATCTGAGCTAACTTGAGCTAGGGTGAGTTAAGATGAGCTATCTTGAGCTACCATTCAGTTGAGATGAGCTGAATGGAGCTAGGATGACCTAACCCTAGTTCAAGTGAGCTGGTATCCAGCTATGAAGAGTTGGATTAGGTTGAGTTCCAATTGGTTTGAGCTTCTTCACCAGTTGCCTTCTTGAGTGCTAGGGTTATGAGGATCTGACTATTTGTTTATACCTAACACTCAAATAAACACATCAAAAGGACAACAAAATGTGTAATGCATGCCTAACCTAATACATGACTAATGCAGCCCAAAAACCCATTTGCGAAGTTCAAATCCTAAGAGCTAGATCTATTTTAGGGCATAAGAATGATGATAAACTGGCATTTATCACACCTCCACCTGAGAACTCAGCTGTCTATGGCAGAGCCTCAAACACATTGCATATTCAAATTTGGCCCTTTGTCACATTCATTACATTATCAAGGTTGTCCTCCACTTAATTTCATCGATTATCCTCTATTCGCAATATCCCTAATTCACTTCAACCTTTGGAGTCCACTATCAATGGCGGAACTCCAGAGGAGTTCTTCCATTAAATTAACATCTCATACACCTTTGCAATTCCCTATGGAATATTTCACCTCACTCAATTGAGTGAGACATTCTTCTTGAGTTCTGGCGAACTCAAGAGGTCTCTATGAGCTATTCAGGTCTTCATCTTTGATTAATTGATTAATTGAGCTAATTGACAAGTTCCTGATGATCCTGAGATCATCAAGAATCTTTTGAGTTACTTTTCAAAGATTTGCATGGAGATTTGACCTATATCAATATAGTTCCAGCCTTCACCAGAGCTTCAGTAAGCTTTGGCAACATCAAATCTAGGATATAGACTTAGAGAATTCCTAAGAAGTTCCAGATCCATTTCTCAGGACACACCGATCATATTTCAATCTTTGATTTCTACTTTTATTGAGTTCATGCCTCTGATCTGCTTTGTCTTCCTCAGCTCCAACAAAGTTGAGGTGCTCGATTTCTTTGATCTCAGATTATTGTAGTAGGTCTAGAAGTTGTAGTAAGACCTAGGGAACCTAGATTAACTTTTAGATAAGTTGTTAGAACCCTGGGTTGATGTGACGAACAACTTCACCTTAAAGTTCAGGTAGAAGACCTAGAACCTTGTGTTCCAGGTGTCAAATCTCAATTTTTGGGTTTCCATTGAGTTCCTGAGGATTCATTGAGTCAATTTGAGTAGAAAATTAAGTGTGAAACTCTTTAGAATTGAAAGTCAACTTCCAAGCTTGAGTTGGTCAACTCTAACCTTAATGAGAGCTCAGAGCTTCTGAGTAGAGAGTTAAGAGTTGATTTATGCTCTAAGGATTAGCTTGAACTTATCCAAATCAAATTGAATGACTTTTGACTAAGTTGTAGATGAATTCATCTCCTACTCAGTTTGGGTCCATTTCGGACTTCAGTGGGTTTCATCAAGCTCTGGGTGAGTTTTCAAGTTAAATTTAACTCAAATCAATTGGTTTCCATCTCCTTAACCTATCTAGAATCTTTCTATAGATCCTTAGCTCTCAGATGAGCCATTTGACTCCTTGATCTATCCATTTTGAGCTTCAGCGAGAAGCTTTGAAACTTACTGAGTTTCCAATGCTTCCTAGACCTTCAATCCTTCACTATTGAGCACAAAATGGTTCCAGGCACTTTGAGAAAGTATTAGGACCGAGTGAAAAAGAGAAATCCAGAGTTGATTAGGTCTTGCAGATGAAACTTCTATTGCTGGGTGATCATGGCAAGGACCTAACTTGGGAGCATAATGCAAACGCTTTCTTGTGTTCCTTTGATTCAATTAAATGGTGGAATTGATATAGGAATCTTAGGGCTTTCAATTGAGTCCTTAAGATCAGCATTTGATACTTTGTAATGTAAGTAATTGATCAGTGAAGTTGGGTTGGAAGCACGGCATGCACTAAAATGACCCTTGCTCAAGCCTTTTTAAATCGACCCTGGGGGCCGTCCCTAGATTTTCGAGTCCTTGAGTGTTTTCCATAATTTTCACACGTTAAATATGATATCTAATGGTTCTGACGAATTTTTTTCCTAACCTCGGGGGTCTTTGCGTAATTTTTGCACACTAAAACACTCTCCCCATAAATAATAAACCAAAGTCTAGATTTTTTTTCTACAACTTTCCCAACCCCTAAATGTAGACCTATAAAAGCCCCTCTCCACCTTGTGGGACACAACCTCGTCTTGCAATGTAGAGCCATTCCCGAGCAACCGCTTCCACACTAAATGAAGAGTAGAAGGTGAGAGGCCCCTCAGTCTCTTGCTCTTTCCCTCATTTCTCACTCTCTCATCACACACACTATGAAGAGGAGGAATAGCAGCTCGCATGCATGTGGGGTGCGTGGGGAAGGGTGTGGACACGTGGGCCCTAGAGTGCACGGCTCGCCAGGAGCGTGCAGGCTCCCAAGCCTACAGAAGTTGAGATGTACACGGGTCGAGGTGTTGTAGTGCATGGGGAGATAAGATGTGCACGAGCCGAGGTGTTGCAGCGCATGGGGTAGCGCACGCACATTGCGCGAGGTGCGGCAGTGCATGGGATTTTGCATGAGCGCGATTCTCAAAGGAAGGCTAAGCGTTATTTCTTGTACCTCGTATGTACACACGTCGAGGCACGCACTAAGCGGGAACATGAGGAGTAGGTGCAGACCTTGAGGAGCATGTAGTGCAAGGTGGAGCGCTGGATTCACATGAGCAGGAGGGGTTCTTGGGCTATTTCAAGGCCCAAACAGATTCGGATTTGCACGAGCTTGGTGCTGGGGATTGATACAACTCCGGAGGGAGTCGCGCAATGCCTATTGAGGCATCAGGCAGGCTTAGTGCACCCCCATCTCTCCTGGAATACCCAAATATAGTGGTTGCCCTCTTTTGCCTTAGCCTTCTTGTTTTAATTGCCTTGTGCTACGTATATGCCCCGTGCAAGGTCAAATCTTCGAGATGGAGAAATTCTTTTTTTTTCCTTTCCAATTTTCTGTTAAGAGGTGAGTAGAACACTTGAACATATGTGCACACCTCCCTTGAGAACCACTACCATCTTAACTATGATCTAGATTAAATAACGTACACTGACATATATGTTTTCTCTCATAACTAGCTCCACCTGATTTCTAATCTAGTTTGGACACGTGTGTGTACCCATCCTTGAGAAACGAACATCACCAAGTTATGGTCTAAATGAAATAGTGCATATGTGCATTTCTTTTTATGTAGACTATTGCAAATATGTGCCACTTAATTATGACTGTTTTGAATATTATCACAACCAGGGTTAGGCTCTTTGATGCTCATGACGAGTTATGTTGGCTTGTACTTATTAGTAAGTGGATCTGATTGGCAATTCTTTGATGTGTTTGTTCATTGTTGTGCAACCACCTAAATTGTTAGTGATAGGCACCCTAATGCATTCAACTTCACAATTCTTGCAACTACTTTGCCAAATTTGGTATTCAAATATTTGATAGTGTTTCGGTCCAAGCTAAGTTCATGTTGTTATAATTTCAACTTAAATGTGACTTGTCAAAAGATTAGAAAGTTGGTTACCATGCATATTCCATAACATTGAAAATTGTTTCCTTTCTACAATTATAGGTTAAGAGGGTTATTGCTTGGAATTCTTCTATGAATGTGGGAAAGGTGTTTACTAAGTTGGTTATTTGTAGGAATTTTATTTGTAGTTTCTCTAATTGTTTTAATTTAAATTTTGTCTCACTTCTATCCTAAAGTAATCATCCATCTAGGTCAGATTATCTTAGATTGCATTTGATAATGGGATGAATTCAATTGAGATAAGTTGGTGAGTGGGATTACACATGTGGGGCAGTGATCGGTCGTGTTAGTATTAGTGTGGGATGAGATGGCCCTTGAGTACACGTGTAACAAGGAGAGCTAACTACCCCATTGTGTAGGGAGAAAGCTAACCTACCGGGGTAGGAACCCAAGACAGGAATGGCCTTCTCGTATTAACTCCTGTTGAGCCCATGTAGGCTAAGCGGGATAGTTGGGAGAGGGTACGCAGACTTGTGAGGGGTACAACCCCTGTTCTGCTCCGTGATGTGCTGTTTAGTGCATACCCGTTAATGGAAATGATTGATCGTGTGCTAGTGTGGGGTAGCCCCCCATGCATTTATCATGAATGTTGTAGTCACCATTACACCATGACCCTAGGGTGCTAGACTAGGAGCAGGATGAGACCGGGGCTTTCTCTCAGCCAAGAGAGCACCACATGTGTGCCCTACGTCATGAGGATGCTACAACATTATCGTTCCACTAGGGAACATATGAATAAAGCAGAAGTATGACCTTATACTAGTATGCATAGGAAATCAGGTAACAAATAAATAACAGACTGTTAAACTATATTCAATGCCTGTAGAAATGTTTCTTATCTCTTTCTTGCTTTTTACACATTTACCTTACTCTCGCCACTCTACTCAACTTTTGCTGATGTCTACTTTACTTGTACCCAGGCCACAGGACTGAGCAGCCAACCCCTCTGGCTATAAAAGGAGCTGGGCTCAACCACACCCAGCCGTAGTTTAGTTTTGCTTGCGATATTTTCCTATAGTAGTGAGTATTCTTCTATTTTTTAGAACTCATTAGTTCTTTGCTATACCCTTTTGTCATATTCATGATGGCTATGGTGTGAACTCTACTCTATTATCTCGGTACTGATGTTAGTTCATGGTTTATCCTACTTATTTCCTATCATTTAAGAATTTTGCTATGGTGCATGTGTGGAAATTGTTATTGTTTTACATTTATTGCTTGCTGGCCAACTAGGTCTTGGGATAAGGACACAGTCTGGGCCAATTTTCATATGGATCCGGGTCAGATCATAACAAGCGTAGAAGAAATGGGTAGACTTAGTCCCACCGCGGGCATAGACAAGCATACACAACAATATAAATTGATTTGCGCCCGATGTCTTTCAATCGTCATGAGTGCAGGACGCGAGTGCGAGCGAGCGTGTATGTGTGTGCCTGTGCATGGGCTGAGATGCATGGCCTTGCGGGGTGGCCTTTGGGTGCCAGGTGGAAGGATGTGATGGTGACACGTGGCCTAGTAGTGGTATCGATCTAGCCATCCTGGCCGTTGATCCTGCAAAAAGCCATGTGGAGCCTAATCCTTTTTGGTTAAGTGTTCTCTTAACACTTAGAGGCTATTTTGTGAAGGAAATTTTGAAGGTTTGCGAGCATGTGATGTAAAGGCTCTTATGTGTATTGTGAGGGCTTTAGTTAAGCTTAAGTTGTTAAGAAGAAAGAGCATATGTTGTTAATAAATAATGTGGATTAAAGGTTGTTTGAAAACAACACTTCTTTTGTATAATTCTTTTTTTAATAATTCAATGCATAATCTTTTCTTTTTATTATGGAATGATTGCCATGTCTTAATGTTCATTTTTATATAATTATTCATGTGGATAACATATTGTAGTAATTAAATAGTTAATTAAGTAGATAGTTAATTATATAGCTAATTAATATAGTTAACTTATATTCTAGCTAAATTTATAATATAGTATTAAATATTAGTATTATCTAAGTAGTAATATTATGTAGTTTAGTAAATTATAATGTAATTAATATAATAATTAAGTTAACAATATGTTTATAGTTTAATTAAGTAAATCCAGTATCTATTAGACTAATTAATTAAAGTAAGTAGTTAGTAGTGGTATAACTTAAGTATTAATTTAAATTATAAGTTAATTAAGTATGTGGATACTAATTAAGTAATTATAACTTAAGTAAGTAGTAATATTTATGTTAGTAAGTTATAGATAGTAAGTTAAGGTATAACTTATGTAATTAAGTTTTAGTTTAGTATCTATAGTAATTAAGTAATATCTACATAATTATGTTAGTTAAGTATACTATGTAAGTTATAGTAAGTATGTATACTTAATAGCTAGGTATTTTTAGTTGTAAATTAAGCCAATAAGTCATATAAGCATTATTTATATAATTTAAGTATATAATAGCTAGTTTGTAATTAAGAATAAGCATAAATTAAGAATAATTGGTGAATCTTATGTTAATTTAGCCTTTCAGTGAACGACCTAAACTTAACCAATAAAAATTATAAAAATATCAATTACCTTTCTTGCTATATTATAGCTTAACAATGACAAATTAACTATGTAAGGTAGTTAAACATCACGTCCCCTATTCAACTTGGGCTCACCTCTGATTATTTTATTTGATCTCGAATTTTTGCAAGCTACTATAACACAATTTTTCAAACTTTTTTTTTGTAATTTTTTGATGATCAAGATCCAGTTCATCAAGTCCATGAACGTGGTCGGAGCATTCGTCAACCTGAGCGGCATCACTAAGAACTCATAATGGCCGTGGCGTGTCTTGAAGGTAGTCTTTGGTACATCCCCTTCCTTGATCTTAAGATGGTGATAACTCGATCATAGATCAACCTTGGAGAACACCGTGGCCCTACATAATTGGTCGAACAAGTCGTCGATCTGCGAAAGAGGATATCTGTTCTTGATGGTCACCTTATTCAACTTCTACTAATCAATATAAAGGCATAATGTGCCATTCTTCTCCTTCATAAATAACATCGAAACCCTGTAGGGTGAGGCATTGGATTTGATGAACTCCTTCTCGAGCAGTTCCTAAAACTGCATCTTTAATTCCTTTAGCTATGCAAGCACCATCCTATATGGGGTGATTGATATCAGATTCATTTTGGTAATGAAAGAGATCTCAAACTCGATCTTGTACTAAAGTGGAAATCTAAGAAGGTCATCCAAGAATGGCATCAAAGTCCTCCATCTCAATTTCCATCAGGTTGGCTAACAACACATAACCCCTAATGCTCACCTTATAGTCTTTGTAAATTGTCTCAACTCCCAAAAAATGTCATGCTTGACCCATGATAATTAACGACTCATTTAACAATATTGGTTGTCTCTTAAGTTTCACAAAAAATTCAGAAGATATAAACGAATGGGATGTACCAGAATCAAATAAAGTAAAAATCAATCGTTGATCAATAGTAACCATACATGTCACTACCGATGACAAAGCCTACACTTCCCTTAGAGATAGGGCAAATACTCATCTTGCAAGCGGAGGTGCAGAAGAGCCAGCCACACTCTGAGTAGGCTGTTGTCCCTCGATGCCTGCATCTCCTTGGAATTGCTAGGAGCCTCCACTGCGAATCTGATAAGTTTGAGTTGCTCCCCCGTTTTGGCTGAAAGGCATCCTGCTCTAGGTTCCTATCCTAGTTGAGCAGTCCTTCTTGATGTGGCCTCGTTGACCACACTTGTAGCACGACCACTACTCTAGTCTTGATTGTACCTATCATGTAGTAGCTTTGATCTGCGTATGCATAGCGGGATGGAACTGGGTGGATCCCGCAACCGAGGTCGATGTCTGTTGTTAAGAGGCTTGAGGTACTAGAGGTGGTGCTCTAAACAGGTGGTACCTCTGGTACCTTCTCTTCTGAAATCTATTCTGAAAGTCTAGCCTCTACCCGGATCCCCCACCAAAGCTCCTGTTGGTCTTAGCCTCACCCTGCTCATACTTCATGTCCGTGTCAATCACTTAAGCAAAGGTGTCCAAAGGAAGCAGGTTTACTTACTTCCATGTCCCTAGCCGAAGTCCCTAGACAAACTTCCAGCCTTATCAGCTTTAGAGGCGACTACCGTCAGCTTGAAATGTGAGAGCTTGATGAAACGGGTCCAGTACACGTTGACAGTCATCAAGCCTTGCCACAAATTATGCAACTCAAGCCTCCTCTGGTGCTGCCAAGTCTTGGGGTAGCACTGGTTGCTAAAGAGCTTGAGGAAGCGACCTTAGGAAACCCCACCTGAGTGCCCTCCTGCTCACGTACGGACACCTACTAACGATGCACCACATTAGTCAACTCAAAGGTCGTGAAGGATATTTTGCAATCCTCTGGTGGGCAGATCATGTCGAAGGTCTTTTCGATCTATTGTATCTAATCCTTCGCCCTCATTGGATCCTCATCCCCCTTGAAGGTTGAGGTCTACAACTTTTGGAACTCAGTGAAGATCTACCTGAACTTATGCAAAGTGTCCATTGGCTCATCCTTGAGTGGGGAAGGCTCAAGGTTCTCACTACTCTCCTCGTGAGTAGGTATGCATACACTAAAAACAAAGTACTACTCCAGGTTACCTCCGCCCTTTCCTTCCACTTGCAGTGCGAGAGGCAGCCTTTGGTCCAACATATTGAAGAAGGTCGCTATTAAGGTTTGGAACCGAGCAGCCAAGCCTAGAGCGTATCGAGAGGGGTTGGTCTATCGATCCCCATCAATCCCTGTAGTCACCCACCACATAGTCATAGAACATTAATGACCGAACTTTCATTCCTAATGCATTGAATTAAAATAAAGTGCTCACAATAAAAAAAAAAATCACCATGGAAAGTAGGAAAATAAACTAAGTGCTCAAGTACTGATACAACCACGAAATAGATTGGAAACAAAAAGAGCTTAATAGGAGGAAACAAAAATAAATGAGCCACAATACTCAGTACAAATGATCTCCTAAGTAGAGCTCAGTCTTGCAACAAAAGGACCAATAGCAGCTGCTACACCTGATTGCTTAGCAACACTTGAGTACAAAACCCAAGGAACATGTCAGTAAAAACTGTGTATTTTTCTTATTCTCCAATTCATTTTTCTAGGTGAGTAGCTCATCCTTCATCCTTTCAAGAATCGCCCTATGGCAATCCTTGGGGTGATAAGGAATTAAACCCAATCTCAATGATGCCTGTGTTTTCACGATTTCAGATGCCTGTGTTTTCACAATTTCAGATGCCTGTAACTCAATTCTAATGTGTGAAAGTTGACTCCTTAGGCTACCTAGCTCTCAAACTGGAGAGTGGATAGCAAAGCCCTATACTTCTTGACCATTTCTTTTAGCTAGCCAAATTCATCAAGAATCAGTCTTGACCAAAATCTAGTGGAATGCCTTCAACTGATTGAGTTAATTATAGCCTATTGACCCTAATGATTTAAAGTTCCTTAATATATTCTTCGTTTGATTAATTCTAAGAACTTAGTCTTTCTACTCAACTTAGTTGGAGGCATGCAAGCACACTATTTACAAATTTTTCTTTAGCAAAAATTTCCTTAAAAAGTAAAATTGCAACAATTTCTAGGTACTAGTAAAAATTACTCAGCAAGTACACTACCCTACCCCCCCCAAAAAAAATGCCTAGTTTCTTTCATGTCCTCTTGCATGAAAAGAACATAAGGAATACGGGTAGAGATCACCTAGAATACTATCTGAGTTTTGACATTCAACATATCGAATACCTATGCAAGTAGAAAATACCAAGAAAATATGTTATATACAAAGTGAAATGGTTCTTTTTTTTTAATATATATAAGTGATGAGTTATGTTGGGGTACTTCCCAACGTGCATTGAGTTTAACGCCTCCTACTGGGTGTAAACTCTATTAGATGGATTAGGCAAAGTGAATACTATAGTGATCAAAAATAATGATAAGAAGTTGCATCTTTAAGATCAAGTGTTCTCAAATATGGACAAGATTACGATGGAGTCCCATCCCAAAAGTTTAGATGGTAAATTGTAGAGAATTTTGAAGGATAAATAATCTTTATTATTCATAAAAGGAGAGGCCCTAACCCTCTTTATATAAAGAGAGGCAAGGGTAAACATAGAAACCCAATTAAACACTTACTAAAAATAGTAAAGGTTAAATATGCAAATAGAATCCCTAATTTTATTTCCTAACACTCCCTAACAAGTCGAGATGCAGGAGACGATGAAGACTTGGATCCTTAAGGCAGTGAAGATCAACTCTTGTCGACATAGCAGTCCCTTCTTTGTGTCTTCAACCCCAGGTGTCTCTTCTTGTACGCCCTCACAAAGCCAGCACTACTTGGTTTCTCTTGAGATGCATGAGAGCACTGCTCGAACTTGACATCTTGAGGTGGGTCCCATCTTCAACTCTTTTGTCTTCCACTCAACATATAAGGTCCCAACTGATAAGACTTGAAACTTAAGAGGCTACACACAAAGGCCCCAAAGTAAAAACACTCTTTTCTTGTTGTTGCCAGCACACCCATCTTCCTCGTTGAGCATGATGCAATAGTAACACAGAGGGGAGAGGAGAGGAGCCATCTTGGGGTCCCTTTTCTTCTCTTTCATTTCCCCTTTCTTCCATTTTTTAGCATTTCTATTATGGGTGACGACAAGCAGTAGAGAAGTGTGGTGGTGCTTCGGCAACGTTGAGGGAAGGTTGGACCACCTTGGTCTGGTAGCACAGTCTCCAAGGGACACGATGGTGCCCTCAAATCCTCGATCGAGCGAGGTTTGAGAGCCCAAAATCACGATCCAAACCTCATGGTTGAACGGCGACACAGGGGCTTCTTTGGCTCACCGGTGGCGACTCCAGTGACCGATGGTGACTAAAGGGGTTGTGATCGGTCGATGATGGGTCAATAATGCACCCCTCCAACTTTGCCGATGATTGGTGGCCGGAGGCGGCGCTGGGAGGCCTTTTTGGCTGACAACAAGTTGCAGTAGCAGCAGAAGAGTACAAGAGGAAAAGAAGTTGTAGGAGAGGAGATAGCCTCTCCAGTGTCTCGTCAGAGGCTGGCACCACCGTCGGAGGGCCTCCCCCCTCTAGGTTTTCCTTTCCTAAAGCCTAAACCACCAAAATCAATGGCTCTGATACCATGTAACAATTTATGCAATACGAGAGCGTGGAGGCTCTCCCACGAGGGAAAATATGGCAGCAGCAGGGTGCTACCAATGATGGTTGCACGTGTGAACAAGGAGAGAGAGATTACAGCCGATGGTCTTAAAGAAGAGAAGGAAAGAGAGGGAGTTGTATTTGTTGGGAAGAATTATTGCATTAACACAAGAATAGAAGGATTACAAAGACTCTTTTATAAAGAGAGAACATATCACAATCCTCTAAAACAAGTAATAAACAAAATCTTAATCACATCATATCCCCTATTTTTAGAAAGAACAAATCCTCTAAAAGGACACTTTTCAAAAACCAAACATACCAACTAAACCACACAAAACTTGGACCACAAGCAAGCCTAAAAGATCCTTAAGGCCAGCACCCCTTTAAGTGTTTTTAGACCGCCACGTGGCACTTTTATTCTCCACACTCCCCTTAAGTCAAGGTTGGGAGGATGATGATTTGCTAAGCTTGGCTTGGTGATGATGCAACCATACACTCCACCATCTTCTCTTGATGGACATTCTCTCGCCACCTTCGTAGTCGTTGCCTTTTTGGAAACCTATGAAGTCGTGGGTATTAGAGCAGTCATCTTATCTTTGTATAAGTTGGACTCTCTTCTCCAACTTCTTCCTGGCTGCATCTTTCATCTCAGGCACTTTCTCAAGTAGTATGAACCTCTGAATCTGCCATCTCTTCATTCTAAAATCCATACGATAGAAGATCTGCATCCATATACTTTCAACAACATGGATTGGGGACTCCAATATAAAGTACCGCCTAAGCCTACATTGCTAGGTGGTCAGTAAAGGTTTAAAATGAAATATGTTAAACCTAGGAGAATGCAACTCAAGAAGATGGAACAATTTTAGGTTGAGCTTAGGTGGCTTGACCTTCTTAGAGGTCAAGAGAAATGAATCAATAGGGTATTTAAAAGGAATAAAATTAGTGAGTCATGTAAAAACCCTTAGTTCAATGTGCTTCCTTCCCTCAAAATCAGAAACAGGTGTGGGTTGGATCATAAGGGAGGAGAATATGGATTTAGCAAAAGAATAAGGATTTTGTGACATTTCAAATACCCTAGTTTCCTTCTCTCCTGGTGTCATATAGTCATTTGGAAGTTTAGGGGCAAAGCCCATAACTAAAGAAGAATGGTGGGGATAGGTTCGTTGAGATCTGGGTGGGTATAGGAAGAAGGATGCAAACCAAGAGGAGTGGAAGTGGGTATGAACTTGGCGCCTGTGCAATGATCAATGGAGTTGAACCTGGGTATAGAGAATGATTCATTCAGGTACACTCGTGTCTCAGTTGTATCAATGTTTACCTGGGCATGGGTTTCCAGATCAGCTTCTCCATCTCTATGAAGTGACTCATTTGTTTGCCCATGATCTTTGACTTCTACATCCCTGCTTTAGTTAACTCTCCCTAATATTATTTCAATGTTCAACTCAGGACTCTCCTCAGGAATAAATATTTCAAAAATCGGGTCCTCCGTAAGTGCAATGTGAGCTGGATCATCAATTGAGAAATCATCAAGGTCTTCTAAATCAAGGGATGCTTAGAGTTCTAGTTCTAAGTCTAGGTCTTCTTAAAATTGATGTTCAGCATCTAGTCTTGCCTTAGCTAGGTCTTCTAAGTCCAATCGTGCATCCTTGAATACAATGAAATCATATTCAGGCCTGTAAGAGATCAGTTCTTCAAAATAGAATGATTGCAATTTAGGGCCTTCATCATAATCTAACTCCTCAATTAGATTTTCCTCCTCAATTCTAATGGGATTGTTGGATAATTCAAATTGAATTTCATGAATATAAGGTATCTCCCAAGAGTTAATATCTTCATATTGCAAATCCAAATCATTCTTGGGAGTGTCGATCCTTTCTTTGTCATCTTCCAGAATGGGGTCTTTGGATGGTTCAATTCTAGATGTATCAAAAGCATGTTCAATTTCCCTACCAGATGTCTCCTTTATAAGACCATCTTTCTTCACTGAATCAGTCTTGGAGACATTATTATCACCCACCTTGGGTAGTTGATCCACACAATCTTCAATAGCAACGTCAGAATCTGAAATCTTTGATGTATCTTTAAGTGTTTCAATAGGTTGGGAAGCAACCTTATCAGTTTCCCTAAGGTCATCAAGGCTAGTTTGTACTTGGTGTTGCAATTGGGGTATGTCTTGAAGTGTGGCTTCTTGTAGAGTCATCCTAGCCATCGACTCCAACTCTTGTAGGACTCCTATTAAAGATCCTTAAGTTGTCATCAAAATCTGTCTCCGCCCCAGATTGGTAGTGATATGGACTTGATGTAGATAAATCATAATCGCATCCTTGTACTTTGCAATCATTTGTTCTAATTGCCAAATTGTTGTGAATTCGAAGGTGGCTCCTCGATGGTGATTTTTGTGCTTGTAACTCCAGAGTGTGAGTCAAATGTGTAAGAAGTGTGTCTTGGCAAAGTTATAGGCCTAGATGTGATTTCCTCTAGATAATCAAGGGGTTGGTGGGTGGACATGGTATAATCAAGGGTTGATATTGAGTTAGAGGTCAGGCTTGAGGTCGGATCCTCAACCTTGAGTGGCTCACCACCGACTTGTGGCATACTCAAACCAAATCCAAGGTTCCCTATGTGAATGGCTTGAGATTTCTATCGCTCTACCTGGATTCTATTAATCTCCTTCTTTACGTCATCAAAATTTCTCTTATTGGATTCTTTTACTTCTTGGAGCATTTGGATTAACCGGGTGATTCGGGTGTCATTGCGACAATCAGAGGCCTAGTGACGTGCGGTTGTGCGTGTGTGTTAAGAAGTGTCGTTATAGTCACACTTGCAACGCGAGTTTTAAAATAAGTAAACGGAGGTGAGTCCGAGTGTCGATCTCAGGGAGGCCTGAAAATCGGATTTTGCTTATCACTTGTCACGGAAAGCGCGGAGTTTTGCTTGCGGAAGGTGCGATTTTGAAAAGCGAGAGAGAGATAGAGAGAGAGATTAGGGTTAGAGTGTTCCTTGTTTGATCATGTAGCTTAAATAGGAATTAAAGTAACAACTGAATAGAAAATAACTTCATAAATCATGCACTTTTAGTTCATAGCTTACAACATTAAATACATGCTCAAACAAAAGTAATGGAAAGCCTAAAAGAGAGAGAGGGAGAGAGAGAAGGGAGAGTGATGAGGCAGCCACAGCGGTGGAGGAGGCTCCATTGGCGGCTCGTCGTCTCCGACGATTACAAGAGGGCCTAAAGCTAGCTAAGAGAGGGTAGAGTAGTTGCAAGGGAAGTGAATGCCTTGAATGAGAGATTGGAGGGGGTTTAAATAGGGTTAAGGGCTTTCTAAAAGAAGAAGGGGCTTTAGCGACGTCCGGGACGTCGCTAAAACCACTGCAAAAGCATTGGTGAAGCCCTCCAGCCCACCGGTCAACCGCGCGCGTCGTTCTTCTTCGCGCTCAATCCTGGCCACTGGGTGAGAGCCGTCCGATCGAAGATGGAACCGCTGAGATCTCTCCTTGGCTGCGCTTGGATCGCGCCTCAAGCACGCGTGTGTGCGCACGTCGTCGCCCAGCGTGCGAGCACGCGTGGGTCCTCGCAATCTGTGGGCGTGCCGCGTGGCGCGATCTCGGCCACCCGCTGCTGATCGGGCGGCTCAATTTCGCAGCGTGCATCCTTCGTCTTTGATTTCACGCACCACGCAGCTCGAACCCGCGTCGCGTGTGTGCAGGCGTGCGAGCTAATGTTGCGCCACGCCCGCGCTTTGTTGCGTCAATTGCGGGCGGCGCGCGAGTCTCGGCCATCCGATCGAAGGTCGACGGCTGAGATCTGATCTCGGCTGGATGAAGAGGTGGCGTGTGGTGGAGCAGGGGTGACGTGGCACAACGAGGGCCGTTGATCTCCAGATCAACGGTCAGAACTTCTTGGGCCCATTGTAGGAGCTCTGGATGTCGGATTTGGCCAATCTTGAGTCCATTGGACTCCGTTCCTCGTTCTGAATCCATCCGTGCGGTCCGATTGCTCATCTGAGGCCTGCTTTGATAAGTGCTTACACAAATGGCCATTAATACAGTTTTATAAGCAATCTTGGTACATGATGCATGCAATGCTCCCATTCTACATATGTTGTGCCTTTTATTCTTAAGATGGGCCATATTCAACATAATTATCACCCCCTTGTGTACAGGGGTTGGTGTCAGCTCTCCAAAATCAAATTGGTGGTACAGGGTTGTTGGAATCAGATTGATAGAAGCACCTAGGTCCAGGAGCGCTCTATCAAACGTCATGTCCCCGATATTGCAGGAAATCAGGGGCGCTCCTGGGTCAGTTCGCTTGAGTGGAAGGTTGCTTAATATCACGGAACTTGCTTGTTCAGAGAGCACAACCTTCCTAGGTACTTGAGGTCTCGGCTTACGCTTGGGTGTACAGGCATCCTTTAAAAACTTGACGTAAGCAGGGATGTGTTTGACAGCTTCAAGGAGCGGAATATTAATCTATACTTGCTTAAAGATTTCCAACAGCTCCTCAGTTTCCACAACATTCTTCTTTTTCTTGATTGTTTCCAAGGCCTCAGGGTAGGGTGTCTGAATGTGGATTGGCTCTATGTCAGGGTCCGTGGTTGGTGCCTCTTCTGAGTCGGGTATTTCAGTAGGTGAAGTCTCGGGGATAGTCGGCCATTTGGGATCCTGGGTTTTGGTGACGCTTCTCAAGGTCACCGCATTCGTAGAGGCATTGGGGCCATGGGTTCATCCTTGAGAAGACGAGGACAAAGAAGCACCAAACCTAGGAGGTGTTTGCGGGGCTGGCTGGACCATGTGAGCCTGCCCGGGGTTGCTTTGGAACCCTTGCGAATTGGGGCCTCTGTTAATTATGTTTCGCAGGTTCCGTTGTGGTTGGGAAGGTAGGGTGATGAGAACCTCATCATGAGCCATAACTAGCTCATTTTGACCTAATACAAAGGATAAAAGCTCCTACATATCTCAAGGAAAGGATCAACTCAGAGAATTCTGAGTTTGAGAAGAAAACAAGTCATAAGGGGTAAAAGTGCAATTTTACCAGTATAATCTGCATACAGGGTAATTCAGGGCCCAAACATAGGTCAAAGCAACTTAATAAGAATAAAAGTAGGATGAGATGATCTAGCAAGGGCTACAGCACTTCCAAGAAACTAAATGATAAATCTGTAACCCTAAAGCAACCCACTTCAATTCACAAGGTTCGAGGCAAAGTAAAAATAGAATAAACCCTCTAAAATTCATAGAAAAATAATCTCTAGGGTTTAGAACCTTCAATTTGGCCTTTAGAACCCATTTTGACCTACATTGAGAACCATGCCCAATTAATAACTTAATTTGGGTTTTTGCGCAAATTGACCGGTCGAACAAGGTTTAAGATGAAAATGAAATTCACCATCAGATTCCTTAGGCCCTAATTAGTCATGTATAAAAACTTGAGCCTAAGAAGAAACCTCCTTGACCGACTTTACACTTTGGTCCTCATATATTTACTCTTTGGCCCTCAACTTTTGAACCCTCGCATTTTGGCCCCTAACTCTCCTTCGTTCTTTGCAATCAGGTCCCTCCTGCAAAACCCTGCCAGCACCATGCTCCGGCGACCTTGCGCGGAGCATGGCGCCGCGCAGGGTGAGGTGGGGGACCTGGCAAGTAAACCGGGGGTGCCCTGCGTCGTCAGCCGTCGCAGGGGCACCCCCCTGGTCATTGTAGACCACCATACCGGCCGTGCGAACGCACGGACGGTATGGGTTCGTGTTTCCGACCATTCTCCGGCGAGGGAGACACGTCGTCTCCCTCCGCCTTCCTCCCTGTTTCATCCCTATAAATACCCCCCGCTGCTCCACCGACCAGGGCAGCCTGGATCTGACGGAGAAAATCCCCAACTTTCTTCTCTTCCTCCTCCGGCAGACGCTCACCAGCTCCGACGGCTTCCTCCCCCTCCACCTCTTCGCTCTGCCGCAATACCAGCAGCAGAGACTTCTTCCCCTGCTCTTCCCGCGTCGCGCAATACCGGCGCGCGCTGCCTCTGCCCCGTCGTCACCGCCGTCCTCCCCCCACTGGGCATCGTCTTCTCCGGCGACAGTCGATACGACTGTCGCCCTGTTCCTCCCCCTTCGTCCCTGCAAGTAAGTTAGAACTACTTCCCTTCTCCTCCTCTTTCTTTCCCCGCTTTCAATTTAGTCAATTAAGCCCTCGACCGACCCCGACCACCTTCACCCCCTTCGCCTCCGACCACCCTCCGGCGAGCCGTTCCCATCACCTCAGCAACCCACACGGCTCGCCGACCCTCACCGCACCTCCACCTCATCACACTGAGCACCCCCACCCCTCCACTGCCACTCCACACCTCCGTAACACTCCCCCGAACAAACCCATTCCTCCGGTTGCAGTCCGACCCAGGGCTGCCACCAGACACCTCCTTGCGGCCTGCCGCATAGCTCCTCACCTTCGCCGTGCCACGGCGAAGGTTCCCCAGTGGTTTGATTAGGCCGCAAGGCCATATTCGTGTCCGACAGGTTTTGAGGTCCGACCGCCATTGACGCACATTAAAGCAGCTTCTCCCGCGCTCCAGGCTTGAGGACGCCAGGTCTCCAGCTGCTGCGGAGTACGGGGCGTCGTGCGAAGGCAGCCAGCCAGCAACTTATGCAGATAGAAGCCGCAGCTGCAGAAGCCAAGCCGCGGTCTCCCAGCAGGCGCACGCGAGGAACGGTCTGCGTTTAGTCCCACATCGGTAAGCCTCACACACGTTCCACTGTTTAAATTGATTTCGTGCACTAGCCTCATTGCCTCAGTACACGGGGTGAGGTCCCCTTCACCCGCCCGGTTACCCGGTCTCGTCCGCGCTCACGCCTCGCGGACCTGACCCGACCCGACTTAGACTGACCTGCACTCCTCGCCCACCACGCACGCCGGTGGGCCTGGACCCGGGCCTGATCCGAACCCGGTTACCCGGTAGCTCTGGGAGAGCTTTCCCAAGAGTGGTTTCAGAGAGAAAGAGAGACGCGGGGGGAGGGGGGTAGAGTAGGTTTTGCCTCTTGACGAAAAACCCTGAAGTGTGCAGGCACAGGCGAAGAAGAAGACTCGCGGAAGAAGAAGGAGCTGCACTGTAGAAAAGGCATAGTTAAGTCGTCTAAGCACCGGGTCAGACGACGGAAGGTTAGCAGCCAGAGCAGGAAAGAAGGCAGGCTGAAGAAGAAGGAAGAGCAACGGCCAAAGCAGAAGAGGAAGAAAGGAAGACTTAGTAGCTGAAGGCAGAAGCTCTGCAGCCATAAAGAAAAAAAAAGGGAAAAGAGAAAGGGTCACCACAATTGCAGAAGAAGAAGAAGAGAGGTCAAGACAGAAACCAACGAAGAAGAAGAACAAGGAGCTCTGAAGAAAGAAGAACATCACCAAAGCAGGAACAGCAGGAAGAAGAAGAAGAGCATCA
Source organism: Thalassia testudinum (assembly GCA_037157565.1). Classification (NCBI taxonomy): domain Eukaryota; kingdom Viridiplantae; phylum Streptophyta; class Magnoliopsida; order Alismatales; family Hydrocharitaceae; genus Thalassia; species Thalassia testudinum. The sequence goes on from JAZHRO010000014.1 coordinate 21,671,994, forward strand.
CCATTGCAGAAGAAGAACATCACCTCTGCAGAACAGAGAGAAAGAAGGAGATCTAAAGAAAGAGAGAAAGAAGAGCATCCCCTCTGCAGAACAAAGAGAAAACAACAAATTCTTTCCCTCTCTCTTTCTTTTTGTAAAAGAAACATGTATATCTCTAGAATACAACTTGCTCCCTGAGTTCGACCTCGGGAACTCTTTTATTTTCCGAGTAAAAAAATTTTATTTGAAGTGTTGGTAATAACCGGCTTTACTACAACGATATAACAAACCCGGTAAAACCCACGTTTCATAGGGATCCTTGTTGTTTACAGTCCAAGAGTTGGCTTAACTGTCCCTTTACCAAGGCCATTTCCTCCTAATGTTTCTGGTTCATGTCAGCCATCATCTTTATTAGGGTATCCATTTGGTTTTGTGGGGGAGGAGCCGCCCTTTCTGATTATATTGAGGTCTAACTGGTGGTCCTTGCTGATAGGGGGGCAAGTGTGGCTGCTGGTTTGGCCTGGGCTGGTTCTGGAATTGCGGTGGTTTCTGGTTTGTCCAACCAAAGTTGGGGTGGTTACGTCAGCCAATGTTGTAAGTGTTGGAGAAAGAGTCAGGTTTCGCATAACCCTGGACAGCTTGCACATCTTCTAGGATAGCTGATGTTGATGAAGAGGGAAGGGAGTAATCAAGGGTTGAGGGAGCAAAGGTCCCTCCCTAGAAATTGGTTAGGGGTTGTTCCAGGTTCAGTTGGGTAAAGGGCTGGACCAGGACAACATTATTCGCTCCTTTTGCTAGGGAGAAAGACTGTAAGGGGTTCCTGGTCTGGTTCAGTAGCTCATCAATCTTTTTGTCCACCAATTCCACTCGATCCAATTTCTTGGCAATGATGTCCATGTCAACTATTCCAGAATTTGCTTGTACCTCATAAATCCCACCACGGGGTTGACTGGACCTGTTGAACTAGGACATAGAGGCATTGTTGAGCGAATTCTCGCTCATAGACTCAAAGAGCTCAAACGCACTCTCCTCGTCTTTGTTTAGGAAGTTCCCCCCGCATGAGGCATCGACGAAGTTCCGTAGATTGCTGTCCAGACCGTGGTAGAAAATCTGGGCCAATTGCCACCTTGGTACTTCATGGTGTGGGCATTTCCTCAAGAGTTCATTGAATCTTTCCCATGCCTCATGAAATTGTTCCCCACCCTGGAGTATAAAGGTAGTGATAGCTCTTCTGAGGGCATTGGTCTTTCCTATGGGGAAGAATTTCTTTAAAAATGCATGCCTCAGTTCTTCCCAGGTGGTGATGGGTCTACCTAGGGTTCTAAGCCAATGAGAAGCCTTGTCTCTTAATGAGAAGGGAAACATCTTGATTAGAACAATGTCAAGGCTAATGTTCCTAGGTTTCAGAGTTCATGCTATGCGGTCGAGATCCTCTAGGTGCTGAAAGGGGTCCTGATTTGAGCTTCCATGAAAGTGGCTCTGGATCAGACTTAAGACATTTGGTTTCAACTCAAAATCATCTCCCCCCTCGGGGATCCTAAGGTGTGGCTCGACTCTAATAGCAGAGGGATTATAGAAATCACGAAGGGGCCTCGGCTGATCCTAAAATGGTGGTATATCAAGTGGTAGTTGCCCTGGTATGTCTTGGAAAGGTGGTGGTGGTTGTTCTTGTGGGTTCTGTAACCATTGTATGGCTTGCATGATGGTATGGATTTGTTGTTGCTGAAGCTGGTGGTTAGCATTAATTTGGGCTTGGATGATGGCCATAGCGTCTGGTGGGGGTTGATCCTCAGCCTCATCTACCCTAGGTTCAGCCATGTTTCCAACAGAATTACGTCTCCTAGATTCCTGCCCCAAAACACACAACTCGGGATGCAGTGAGCGTCTCCCGTGTATACACAAGAGAAGAACAGGAGGGGATGCAGAGGGCGACAGATGTGAGAAATGTGTTTCAATCAAGCACACAAGCCTAGTCCTTATGGTGTATTCCTTAAGAGACCTAGAAATCTCACAAAGGGTGATTAAGTCCGTAAGCACTGGACTCCCCTTCCCAAGGCTAATCTGGCCAGGTTGATTACGAGGGGATTGCAGGGAAGGTTCTTCCTTTGACTTATGCCTCCGATTATGTAAACCCCACAACCGCGGTCGTTTGACACTGCCCCGCAGCCTAGTCACCAGATTCTACCAAGGGAATGAAAGCCAAGTGCCCAGTGAACAAAACCTCGCCTTTCGAGACTTAACTCAGTCCTGCCTAGGGCACGTCTACTTAGTTTTAAAGGGTTAGGATAGTGCTTGTGCAAGGGTTATGTGATGAGGCGTTGATTGGGGTGGTGCCTCTTAATTTTCCACTTTCAAGGTGTGTGATTCTATCAAAACATGGTTTTCAAGCAAGGATTTTTAAGATGTGGTGTCTTTTAGTGTTTCATCCTTACTTTAGTGCTTTTTAGGGTTGACGTGTCTTAATGTTTTCAAACGAGTTTCAGTGGGCACGTCAAGTTCTGCACACAATTCGATGAAAGTAGATTTCCTTTTAATCTGTAGAGGCTCTAAAACCCTAATGTACTCATCCTAATGATCATGCAGCTTCTATTAGATGAGTCAGTTTTAGGGTTGAGTGGTGAGGCCCAGGTCAAGTCACAGTGCTTCGTAAACACCACTCAAGAAAAAGAAAAAACACTCCAAGAATTTATTCAGAATGTTAGAGTGTACATCTTTTTGTGGGGTGATGTGTTAAGGATGTGGGTCAAGCAATCATACACCACGCCAATTTTCTTCAATTTTTACAATTTTTTTAGTTTTTTCACGCAAGCAGACAATCATGAGAGAAGAATTACTCACTATCGGTCCTCGTAGCGCCTACTCCCTTGCTACCATCGTGGGATGCGTCACTTCACCGTCCACGCGTCGAATTCCTGCAACCATCAAGTAAAAAGGAAAATAGGACATTAGACGATGTGAGAATGAATGTGGAATGGAGGTGACAAAACAAATCCGTCGCCTCCCCGGCAACGGCGCCAAAAACTGACGTGCAGTTGTGTGTGTGTGTTAAGAAGTGTCGTTATAGTCGCACTTGCAACGCTAGTTTTAAAATAAGTAAACGGAGGTGAGTCCGAGTGTCGGTCTTAAGGAGGCGTGAAAATCGGATTTTGCTTATCACTTGTTGTCACGGAAAGCGCGAAATTTTGCTTGCGGAAGGTGCGATTTTGAAAAGCGAGAGAGAGATAGACAGAGAGATTAGGGTTAGAGTGTTCCTTGTTTGATCATGCAGCTTAAACAGGAATTAAAGTAACAACTGAACAGAAAATAACTTCATTAATCATGCACTTTTAGTTCATAGCTTACAACATTAAATACAGGCTCAAACAAAAGTAATGGAAAGCTTAAAAGAGAGAGAGGGAGAGAGAGAGAAGGGAGAGCGACGAGGTAGCCACGGCGGTGGAGGAGGCTCCGTCGACGGCTCGTTGTCTCCGGTGATTACAAGAGGGCCTAAAGCTAGCTAAGAGAGGGGTGGAGTAGTTGCAAGGGAAGTGAATGCCTTGAATGAGTGGTTGGAGGGGGTTTAAATAGGGTTAAGGGCTTTCTAAAAGAAGAAGGGGCTTTAGCGACGTCTGTGACGTCGCTAAAACCACTCCAAAAGCGTCGATGAAGCCCTCTAGCCCGCCGGTCAACCGCACGCGTCGTTCTTCTTCGCACTCAATCCGCGGCCACTACGTGAGAGCCGTCCGATCGAAGATCGGACGGCTGAGATCTCTCCTTGGCTGCGCTTGGATCGCGCCTCGGGCACGCGTGTGTGCGCACGTCGTCGCCCGGCGTGCAAGCGCGCGTGGGTCCTCGCGATCTGTGGGCGTGCCGCGTGGCGCGATCTCAGCCACCCACTGCTGATCGGGCGGCCCAATTTCGCAGCGTGCATCCTTCGTCTTTGATTTCACGCACCACGCGGCTCGAACCCGCGTCGCGTGTGTGCAGGCGTGCGAGCTAATGTTGCGCCACACCCGCGCTTTGTCGCGGCAATTGCGGGCGGCGCACGAGTCTCGGCCATCCGATCGAAGGTCGACGGCTGAGATCTGATCTCGGCTGGATGAAGAGGTGGTGTGCGGTGGAGCAGGGGTGACGTGGCGCAATGAGGGCTGTTGATCTCCAGATCAACGGTCAGAACTTCTTGGGCCCATTGTAGGAGCTCTGGATGTCGGATTTGGCCAATCTTGAGTCCGTTGGACTCCGTTCCTCGTTCTGAATCCATCCGTGCGGTCCGATTGCTCATCTGAGGCCTGCTTTGATAAGTGCTTACACAAATGTCCATTAATACAGTTTTATAAGCAATCTTGGTACATGATGCATGCAATGCTCCCATTCTACATATGTTGTGCCTTTTATTCTAAAGATGGGCCATATTCAACATAATTATCACCCCCTTGTGCAGTGTCATCACCTAGGCCTGGTCGAACTTATCAAGATGATTAGTCATGCTAATAAGGGCCCAGTCCTAGATGGAGAGTGGCTTTTGAGATTGTGTAGCTCCTTGATATCCAGAAGCCTGTGTGGGACCCCAAAAAGATGGAGTAGGCCTAGTTGTGCTTGGGGAATAATTAGTGGAGGTAAAGGAATCATGCCCCTGGTGTTGAGGAGGAATCTCTCATCCTAAAGAAGTTGGAATCATGGTTGGGTTGGGAGAGGAAGAAATCTGGGTATATGATGAGAGCCTCATCATGAGCCATAACTAACTCATTTTGACCCAATAAAGAAGATAAAAGCTCCTACATAACCTAGAAGAAGGCCTAAATGAAGGAATAAGTGCTCTGAGAAGAAAACATGAATTAAAGGTTAAAACTGTAATTTTACCATTGCAGTACATAAACGGGATTTCTCAGAGGCAAAACATAGGTCAAAAGGTCTAAATGAGATAAAAAGTGGGTTGAGTCAATCAGAAATGGGTACATGTGCAATTTAGGAATTAAATGACATTTGGTAACCCTAAAACAGACCCGCTCAAATTAACAAGGTTTCGGTCAGGATAAAAATCAAGTAAACCTTCTAAAAATCATGGAAAAATATCCTCTAGGGTTTAGAACACTTAATTTGGCCTTTGGAACCCAGTTTGACCTAGATTAGGGTCCTAGCTCTTCAAGTAACCTAATTTGGGTTTTTACGCAAAATATCTAGTCAAACAAGGTTAAACCTAAAATCCAACTTCACCATTGGATTCCTTAGGTCTAAATTAGGTTTTTACCAAAATTTGGACCTAAGGGGAGGTCATCTTGACCTACTTTGCAATTTAGTACACCCAAATCATAATTTGGTCCCTAGCTTTTGAAAAGCATCACAAAGAGCCCCTAACTTCCTAGCCACCTTTACAATCAGGTCCTGCCGCCATTGTTAGGGCAGAACCAGCCTTCGGCGAGGTTTAGAGAGGGATTACTCTCTGATTCCTCAGAGATCCCCTCCCAGAAATGGAAGGGAGATTCTCTAAGGAATTTCCTTCCATCTAAGGCCAATCACAATCTCTGGTGTGAACCCAATATCTCGTGCGAACGCACGAGGGATTTGGGTATCTAACCTCTTTCCTTCTCCGGTGAGCCATCAGTGACACAGGCGTGCCCACCACGCTCTGAAAGCACGGCCCAGTGCCTATAAAAGAACCTCTAAACCTGGCCGCTCATTTTTAGCTTGACTTGGCCGGACGTCCACCTCCAATTCCTCTCTTTCTTCTCCGGCCAAGTACCCAGCGAGCTCCGGCGAGCCCCCCCTCCCCTCCCTCTTCGCTCTGCCACAAAACCAGTGGCAGAGACAGATTCCTGATTCTCCTCCGCGTCGCGCAATACCCGCGGATGCCGCCTCAGCCCCGTCGTCGCCGTCGTCCTCCTCCATTGGGTAGCTTCTTCTCCGGCGACAACAGGTACAGCTGTCCGCCTCTCCGTCCCCTTCGTCCCTATAAGTAGGTTAGAATTGTTCTCCATCTTCCCCTCTCTCTTTTCCCCCTTTAATTTCATGTAATTGCCCCTCGACCGTCCCTGACCACCTCCATCTTCCTCGCCTCCGACCGACCTCCGGCGAGCCGCTCCCACCATTCCGCCCTTCCACACGACTTGCCAACCGTCTCCTAAGCTCCGCCTCACCACAAGGAACAATCTCTGCCCATCCACCATCCCTCTACGACTCCACCACAGCCCCCCGAACAACCCCACACTTTCGGTCACAGGTCGACCTAGGCACGCATGCCTAGGCCGTCCCACGACCTGCAGCACCGTGCACCACCTTCGCCGTGCCACGGCGAAGGTGCCCAGCTGGTCTGATTAATCCGAGAGGCTTGTTTTGAGTGTGACAGTATTGAAGCCCCTGCTGCCATTGACGACGGGTGAAGAAGCTTCAAGCCAGTTCCAAGCGTCAGCAGCTCCAGGTTTCAGGTGCTGCGCATTCGGGCAAGCACTGCGAAGCCATCTAATCCAGTAATCAACGCTAATAGAGGCTGCAACTGTGGCGATTGCATGAAGGTTCTGCGGGAGCGTGCGAGAGCAGGGCAGGCTTGATAGTCCCACATCGGCGAGATACGAGGCGCAGGTATGCTTTAAATTGATTTTGTGTAATACACTCGTTGCCTCTGAACGCACAGGGGTGAGGTCCCTCACCTGACCCACGCTCGCCTCGTCCGCGGTTTCACCTTGCGGATCTGGTGGGCTCCGACCCCACCCATTCTGAGCACACCTCGCGCATCACCCACCTGCCGGTGCGCCTGGTCCCGGGTGCGAAATCCGACCCGAATACCCGTGGCTCTGGGAGAGCATCCTTGAGTGAATTCCAGAGAGAGAGAGACGTTCAGGTAGAGGGAAAGGGGTAGGTTTTGCTCTCTGTGTAGGCAGGCTGAACGTTGAGGAAGAAAGACTTAGCCGCAAGGAAGAAGGAGAGACTGCTGAGAAGAAGAAGACAGAAGAGAAAGAAGCCTTCACAGAAGCCAAGAAGAAAGAAGGCAAGGCAGAGAAGAGAAGCAAAGGCAGGAAGAAGATCAAGGCAAGAAGAAGACCTGTAGATCAAAAGAGAAGAAGAAGAAGAGCCTACGAAGAAGAAGGCAGAAGGAGAAAGAGAAGAGAGACTGCAGAGAAAGAAGAGGCCAAGTGAAGACTGCAGCAGAAAGAAAGCATATCAGAAGAAGAAGAATAAGCAAAGAAGGGAAAACATTTTTAAGATGTCTGATCACAAGATCAGACGTCCAATTTTACTCTTTTGTCATAATTACTTTTTAATCACATACATTCATATTCAATTAAAGTTTTGAGTAAATTAAAGTGTTCAATTGCATTTGGGATTAGTAGTAAATTCCGATTACTCCCTCTGTTCGACCTCGGATACTCCGATTTTCGAGTAATAAAATTCTTTATTTGTTGACGATGCTTGATCACCTATACTACGACGTAATAACTGTTAAAACACGATCGAGCAGTGTCGCTCCAACAGTATAGTAGGATGAACAAGGGTACGAGGGCATGAGAGCAACAAAGAGAAACACCTAACTTTAGGAATTGGTTTCTCAAAAATGTTCAAAGGAATCAATTGGATTGATGGTAAGACGTTTTCCTATGATGCTACAAAAGGTGTGAGATAAGAGAGAGATAGTAGAGCTAGAAAAAATAAGACTCAAGGCCAAAGGCCTTGAAATAGGGATAAGGTCCTTAGTTTCAATGACCAAATTTTATAATACAAGTCCTTAATTAGATGTATTTTAGGAGTTATAGTCCAAGTGTCAGTTATCCTTTCTTGAGCTTTTGTGGTTGAGGAACGCTTCCTCCTCTCAGAGATGCTACACACTCTATCAAGATGGTCCAATATGATTGGTAGATGTTCTGCCAATTCATGGATTGTCCTTTAAAGTTTTCTTTGTCGATGGCCCAAGTGTAAAGGTTGGGAAGAGATGTCATGATCATATCAAGCTTCACGCCTTTAAATAAGACCCCTCCATACCCTTCATATTCCAGAAACAACTCTTTCATCCAGAATAGGTGTTTTTCCAAAGAACATTCCAAACTAATTTTGGAATTTGAAGTGTAGAGGCAATTGAGTTTCAAGTCCCCAAGGTGTTGGTGTGAGGGCACCACGATCATTAATTTTGATGATAACAAAACGGTATTTAACATTTGCATTGAGTTTAAGATTTTAGGATAAATGCAAATGGAATCAAGTGTGAAGGAGCTCAAGCTCGCATCTATGGCGGATTGGAGGAGCTTGATCGAAGAAGTAGAGATGGAGCTTCACGTGGAGCGAGAGCTTGAAGACAAGAAGAATCTGATAGATATCTTTTTGTACTTGTTTATGTTTTTTGATCTTTATTTTCTTAGATTAAAAGAACCCAAAGTAACATACCTGCAATCCTAGGAACACTTACACTACCCTAGGATACTTAGACAATCTTAAACAATCTTAGAAATCACTTAGAAAACCAAAACAGTAATCAGATAGCCCGATCAGACGTCCAATCTAGACTTCAGATGTCTGATCTTGAACTTTAAGATGTCTAACCTTTTGTCCAGATGTCCAAACACCTAGGCTGGAATCAAACTCTCTGTCCTTTTACTTCCAGTCGTCCAACCCTTAGTCCGATCATCTTAGAAGACGTCTGATGACCTTGACAGACGTCCAACAATAGGACCGTTGAATTGTCAGGACAAAATCCTCAAGGATTATCTTATGATTTATTAATATTACTTTACAAACGTCCACAAAGCCTTCCAGATGTCTGATAAATAGACGTTAGACTAGATCTAACTCAAATCAAGATTTGTCAGACCTTTTAGCCATTTGAGTCTCGAGAAATTCATTCCCGCATAGAATTCTATTTCCAGACATCCAGACACTTTGCCAGATGACTGACCTGTCGTTTGACCTAAATTAACTAGAACCTTGTTTCGATCTTGTTAAAACAGGAAGTAACCCATCTTAGAATTAAACGTCTAATTTAATTCCCAGACGACTTAAAATGCTTTCTTAGATGTCCATCTTGATCCAACACCGTCCAAATGATCAACCCTTTTAAATCAGAAGACTAACCATTAGATTAAACGAAGTGCCAAATGTATGACCTTAAATCTAGATGTCTAACAACCCTATCAGAATCATAAATGACTCTGATTTCCTTAGGATTTTGGCTTGATCTCTTGTGATTTATTCCCAACTGCTATGAAAGTTTTCTAAGGCCTTCTAAACCCTTCTTGGGGCTTCTATAATAGAGGACCCTTCCTTTGTGAGACATACCTTGAGATACTAGTTCCACATTATATTGTGTCTAAGAGAAGAGAGAAATCATCTAGAAGAAGTTGTTGCTCTCCAAGATCTTCATTACACATCCGAGAGCATTGTCTTTGTTCCACACCCGCTCTCCCACCTTCGCATATTTCAGAGCATTCTTGTGCCTTACATGGATCACGCACCCTGCGTTGCTATTTGACGCACTTCCATCAAGGGGAAGTTTCTTTTAGATATAGTAGCTAAATCTCATTTATACTTTGTGGCTCTATAGGATTGTTGTAAACTATCTTTGTTGGGTATTCGCTTTGCAAATTCCCGTCTCTTTCACGAGACAAAATACTCCTTGCGAAGATGAGGGTTTTGAGGTTACGCTCCACTCTTGTAAGTAGCATGGTTGTAAGAGGTTGAACTACCCTTGTTTAAGTAGTTCGGATAGTGGATTGATCGACTAGGTCAATTGGAAAATCCTAAACCAAAAGGTTTAGGTGGTGATTTTTACCCAGGTTTGGATTTCCACCTAAAAATCGTTGTGTGCTTGTGAGATTATTTTTTTATGTGATTGTTCATTTACATTTCCGCACTATTTCGTATCACGCTTGATCTCACCCCCTCCGTCAAGAATTACAACTGCTATTAGAACAAGGTTCTTGCATTCACGAAGTCACACCCAACGAGATCATGGTGGGGAGCATCTTTGCCACGAGACACGCGGGGAGGCAGTCTACCATCCAACCGCCCTACTTCGACGAGAGCCTCTATGGCTATTGGAAGTTGAGAGGATGTGGGTTCAAGCCACTGACTTCGCATTATGGGGACGATGCGAAACCCCATACGAAGTCCCGGCGAGACTTGAAGGAGGCTACTCGTAGAAGTAGACCCGCGAGCTTCCTCTCAACGCAAAAGCGATGAACTCATTGTACTGCACATTAAGCTCAGAGGAGTTTAATCCGATCTCGCAATGCGCCACCGTAGACGAGATATAGCAATGCTTGAGGTAAATCATGAAGGTACCTCCAAAGTAAAAGCTTCTAAGATTAATGTTTTATCTCAAGAATTTGAATCTTTTGTTATGAAATCTAATGAATAGTTGAGTGAGATGTATACAAGGTTCATTCTTGTAGTGAACAACTTAAAGGCTTTAGGGAAGACTTTTATTAAGGGGGAACTTCAACCGAAGCTTCTTCATTCCCTTGGACCAAGTAGGAACAAAAGGTCACCACCATTGAGGAGGCAAACCAAGTAGAGGATCACAACATGGAAGACCTCTTAGGCAACCTTATGGCCTATTATGCGATGTTAAAGCAAAAGAAGGATACACCAGAAACAAAGCCGAGGAAGACCCTCGCCTTCAAAGCCATGTCAAACAATGAGGTAAGTTCCGACAACGAGGACCTTAGGATCTTATTACAAAATTTTCTAAATTTTGTAGAACCTCAAAGACGGAGGAAGAAGAATCACAAACTTGTTGCTATCATTTCAATAAAAAGGGGTATATTAGACCTGAATGCCCTCTTCTAAAGAAGGAGAAGAAGGAAAAGAAATACAAGAAAGCATTCCAAGTCACTTGGAATGATTCAACCTCGGAGGAAGAAGAAGAAGAAGAAGAATCCGATAAGGAAATCCCTTGCCTTGGTCTCATGACAATCGTGGAGAGCAAAAGTGAGGATGAGAACTCTAACAATGAGGAGGTAAACCCTTTTTCTATTAATGAGTTGCAAGAAGCTGTAGAGGAACTTTATGTTTTGAGTAAAGCATTGAAAGTAGAAAATAAAAATTTGAGAAAGGAATCTAGGACCTTAAAAATTGAAGTAAATAATCTTATTGTTAAAAATCAAGATTTAAATGCTTCTTTTGATCCCATTAATCCTGAAAAGAATAATCTCGTTCTAGAAAATCATGACCTTATTTTAGAAAACACTAAATTGATAAAAAATAATGTTGGTACAAGAGCACCACGATCGTCAATTTTGATGATAACAAAACACTTGTGTTTTAACATTTGCATTTGAGTTTAAGATTTCAGGATAATTACAAATGGATACAAGTGTGAAGGACCTCAGAACTCGCATCCATGATGGATTGGAGGAGCTCGTCGGAGGAGGAGCTTCGCGAGGAGCGAAAGCTTGAAGAAGGAAGGAGATGAAGAATATGATAGATTTCCCTTCTTGTTCGTTGTACTTTATTTTTGTTCTTTTGTTGCTCTTTATTCTTTCTTAGATTCATGTTAAAGAGCCTCAAAGTACCCTCATAGTAGTTCTAGGAACACTTGCACAACCATAGAATATTTAAGTTTCTCGTAGAAGACCTAGAAAAATCAGAATAGGCTTCAGACAGCCTTATCAAACGTCTAATCTGATAATCAGACATCTGATAGGGAACATTAAGACATCTGAATGTTGAATCAGACGTTCAATCATTTAGGGATGGTCTTAGAACCTTCTGTCTACTAATTTCAGATGACTGACCCTTAGTTCAGACGTCTGATGACTTGGCCAGACGTCCAATTAGTGGAATGTTGGCCTTCACAGTATAATCGTTAAGGTTTTAACCTTTGATCTCCTATCAGACGTCCTTAGAGGACTCCAGACATTTGATATGTAGCTATTTTGCCTTGATTGACCCTAAATCACTTTCCTAGAAGAATATAGCCGTTTGTGCCTTAGGAAATCCATTCCAGCAGTTAATTAGGTTTCCAGACATCCAGACCTAGTGCCAGACATCTGATATGTCGTCTGACTAATTTACACTAGAACCCTGTTCAAGTCTGAACCAAGTCAAAAAGGAAACCTGCTTTGAATTAGACGTCTGATTTAGTTTCCAGACATCTTAAGAATGACTTCCAGACATCTAATTTTTTTCCCAGACGTCTGATGACCCTGTCAGAATCATTCATGATTTTGATTGCGGCTTGATTTGCCTTGGGATGATCCCCAATGGCTACCTAAATCTTCAAAAGCTTTTCTAGGCCTTCCTAAGCCATCTATAAATAGGAGAGGCCCCTTGCCTTGTATATACACACCTAGAGAAACTACTTTCCAGTATATAGTGTCAAGTTGATCTTGAGAAGAAGCCCTAACTCTTTAAGCTTTAGCTCCACATCAATAGAGCTTCATTGTTGTTGCACACTCGCTCTCCCTTCGCGATTACGAGAGCGATGAAGTGCCGTTGTGTGGTTCACGCATCCGCGTCAAGCCAACGCACTTCCAGCAAAGGGAAGTAATCGTTACCTATAGTAGCTAAGTTTAGGATCTATACTTTGTGGCTCTACAGGTTTGTGTTGTAATTTTACTTTGTTATTTGGTTGGGTATTCGCTTTGCTAATTCATGTCTCCTTAGTGAGACAAAAACCTTCTCGTGAAGAGAAGGGGTTTTGAGGTTACGCTACCCTCGGGTTCAAAATAGCGTGGTTGTATTGAGGTTGGGTCACCCCCGTTTTAAGTGACTCAATTAGTGGATTTTTATTGACTTAGTTGATCGAAAAATCCTAACTCAAGAGGGTTAGGTGGCAGTTTTCACCCGATTTGGGATTCCACCTAAAAATCATTTGTGCAATTATGTGATTGTTATTTGTGTGAGATTGTTTATTTGCTTCCTCACTTTATTTTATATTCCGCAAATCTCACCCCCTTCCCATGGGAACCATCAAAGAATACATTACTTAAATCTGAGATTTCAATTTTAAAAGACAAAATAAGTCTCATTGAAGATGAGCTTGCATGTCGTAAGAACTCTAAAAAATTGTTAAATGGAGTTAGCACTAGTCAAAAGATTAAGAAAGGATCTCCATCAATGAGACCAACTAACAAGATAGGATCCAAGCTAATTGGATACCGAGAAATGATTTAGAATCATGTTTTGCAGGTTACAAAGAAAATTTTAATGTGAAGGATTGGACCTACAACCTCAAGAATGGTCAACTCGAATTGGGAGGACCAAAGAGTAGACCAAAGAAAAAGATGAGAAGACTGACGAGACGACCAGCAGGTGATCGAACCGTCATGTGTCAACCGCTTAATTGGAAATCAGCACCAATGCCCGGGCCTCCAAGCTTCGGATGGGAACTATATCACTTTTGGCATCCATCTCAAGGGCCATTCTATTGGCCATGGTAAGTGAGGTAATCCCTTTACCCTAATTTTTTGATAAATAGCATCTAGATGGGGGGAGATAAAACTTATATGCTTATGTCTATTATTAAGGGGGAGATAGAGAAAATATTTCTTATATGTTTGGACTCTTTTAATAAGGAAGAGAAAGATTTCCTTGGAAAGGGGGAGATCTTAAAAGATAAACATAGCTATATTTCCATTAGAAAGGGGGAGTTAATGGATAACTATCTTGTTATGACAAAAATGGGGAGAATGTTGTTTCTATTTCATTAGGTCATAAAGGGGAATTAACCCAAATTAGAAGATCATGTATTAAGGGAGAGTATAGGATAAATGATTAATTTTAATTAAACCTTTTTGATAATGTCAAATAGGGGGAGAATTTCTTTTATTATTATTTGTGATTTTGTCATCATCAAAAATGGGAAGATTGTTGGTGCAAGGGTATCACAATCGTTAATTTTGATAATAACAAACATTTAGTATTTAACATTTGCATTGAGTTTAAAATTTTAGGATAAATGCAAATGGAATCAAGTGTGAAGGAGCTCAAGCTCACATCCATGGCGAATTGGAGGAGCTTGATGGAAGAAGTAGAGATGGAGCTTTACGTGAAGCGAGAGCTTGAAGACAAGAAGAATAGGATAGATGTCTTTTTATACTTGTTTATGTTCTTTGCTCTTTATTTTCTTAGATTAAATGTTAAAGAGCCCAAAGTAACATACCTGCAGTCCTAGGAATACTTACACTACCTTAGGTTACTTAGACAATCTTAGATAATCTTAGAAATCACTTAGAAAACCAAAACAGTAATTAGACAGCCCGTTCAAACATCCAATCTGGACTTCAGACATCTAACCTTTTGTCCAGACGTCCAAACACCTAGGCATGAATCGAACTCGTTGTCCTTTTACTTCCAGTTGTTCAGTCCTTAGTCCAGACATCTTAGAATACGTTATTGGTGCAAGAGCACCTCAATTGTTGATTTTAATGATAACAAAACACTTGATATTTAACATTTGCATTGAGTTTGAGTTTTCAGGAATAATACAAATGGATTCAAGTGTGAAGGAGCTCAAGCTTGTATCCATAGGGGAGTAGAAGAGCTTGATGGAGAAGAGAAGATGGAGTCTCGTATGGAGTGAGAGCTTGAAGATTCATGGAGATGAAGAATAAGATAGAAGTTTATTCTGTTCATATATTTTGTACTTGTTATTTTTGTTCTTTGCTCTTTATTTTCTTAGAAATACTATTAAAGAGCCCAAAGTAACATACCTGTAGTCCTAGGAACACTATTCCTATCCTAAGATACTTAGACAATCTTATAAATCACTTAGAAAACCAAAACAATAATCAAACAATCCGATCAAACGTCTAATATGGACCTTAGATGTTTGATCCTGGACTTTAAGACGTCTGATTGTTTAACCAGACACCTAGGCTGGAATCAAACTCTCTGTCCTTTTACTTCCAGATGTCCAGCCCATTGTCCAAATGTCTGAAGACCCTGCTAGACGTCCAACTAGATGACCGTTGGCTTGTCAGACATAATCTTAAAAGATTAACCTATGATTATATTAACAATTCTTTCTACACATGTATAGAGAGTCCCAGACATCTGATAAATAGACGTTAGGCTAAGATCTAACCCAAATCACTTTTGTCAAATGATTATAGCCGTTTGACCCTCTGGAAATCAATTCCCTCAGTGAATTATGTTTACATGCGTCCAAACATCTTGCCAAACATCCGACCTGTTGTTTGAGCAAGTAAACCCCCTTGTTTCAATCTGATGAAAATGGGAAGGAAGCTGTCTAAAATTAGATGTCTGATTATCTTCCTAGATGTCTTATGATTGACTTCTTAGACGTCCGTCTTGATCCAACACCATCTAGATGGTCAACCCTTCTAGATCAGACGACCAACCTCTAGATCAGACGAAGACCCAAACATCTGACCTTAAATCTAGACATCTGATAACCCTATTAGAATCATAAATGACCCTGATTTCATTGGGATTTTGAGCTTGATCTCTCGTGATTCATTCCCAACGGCTATAGAAGCCTTCCAAGGCCTTCTAAACCCTTCTAGGGCCTCCATAAATAAAGGTGCACCCTTCTTTTGTTAGGCACACCTGAATACTACTTCCACTCATATTGTGTCCAAGAAGAGATAGAAAAGTGATCTTGCTCTCAAAGCCCTATTCAATAAATCTGAGAGCATCGAAACTCTATCGCGATCACACCTACATACTTCCGACTAAGGGAAGTTCCTTTGCCTATAGAAGCTAGATTTTTATATATACTTATTTGGGCTCTATAGGACTGTTGTAATTTTGCTTTTGGTTAAGTATTCATTTTGCGGATTCCTTTCTCCATCGCGAGACAAAATACTCCTCATGAAGAGAAGGGGTTTGAGGTTACACTACCCTCGTGTATGAAGTAGCATGGTTGTAAGAGGTTGAACTACCATCATTTAAGTATTTCGATTAGTGGATTTGATCGACTAGGTCAATCGGGAAATCCTAAACCGAGAGGTTTAAGTGGTGGTTTTTACTCGGGTTTGGGTTTTCACCTAAATATTATTGTGAGCTTTGTGAGATTTCATTCTTGAGTGTTTGTCTATTTTATTCCGCATTATGTTGTATCAAGTAAATCTCACCCCCCTCCGTCAAGAATTACAATTGGTATCAGAGTAGGTATTCGCATCATCGGCGTCACAACCCAGCGAGGATCCAATGGAGGGAAGCATCACTGGCACGAGACACTTGGAGGGGCAGTCTACTGTCCGATTGCCCTGCTTCGATGGGAGTAACTAGGCCTACTGGAAACATCGTATGAGGATATGGCTTCAAGCCACTGACTTCGCATTATGGGGAAGATGCGAAACCCCATTCAAAGTCCCAACGAGACCTGAAGGAGGCTACTCGTAACAGTAGACCCGTGAGCTTTCTCTCAATGCGAAAGCAATGAACTTGTTATACCGCGCATTAAGCCCAGATGAGTTTAACCAGATCTCGTAATGCGCCACCGCATACGAGATATGACACACACTTGAGGTAACTCACGAAGGTATCTCTAAGGTAAAATCCTCCAAGATTAATGTTCTTTCACAAGAATTTGAATCTTTCTTTATGAAATCTAATGAATCCTTGAGTGCGATGTATACAAGGTTCACTCTTATAGTGGACAACCTAAAGGCCTTAGGGAAAATCTTTATAAAGGGGGAGCTTCAAGGAAAGCTTCTTCGTTCCCTCTAATCGGAATGGAAAAAAAAGGTCACAACCATTGAAGAAGTAAATCAAGTAGAGGAGCTCAACATGGAGGATCTCTTAGGCAATTTCATGGCCTGTGAGACGAAGATGAAGCAAAAGAAGGATACATTAGAGCCAAAGCCAAGGAAGACCCATGCCTTCAAAGCAACTTCAGACAGTAAGGTAAGTTCCAATGACGAAGACCTTAGGATTTTATTTAAGAAATTCTCTAAGTTTTGCGGGAACTCAAAGAAAGCGAAGAAGGAGAAGGAGTGAGATAGCCTAGTACATTGCTATCATTGTAATGAAAAGGGGCATCTTAGATCCGAATGTACTCTTCTCAAGAAGGAGAAGAAGAAAGGGAAGGAGAAGAAAAACAAGAAGAAAGCATTCCAAGCCACTTGGGATGACTTGACCTCAAAGGAGGAAGAAGAGGAGAATCTCGAGACCAAGAACAAAATCACTTGCAAGGGTTTCATGGCCATTGCGAGTGATAGCGAAGAAGATAACAACTCTGACAATGAGAAAGTAAACCCTTTTTCTATTAATGAGTTGCAAGAAGCTTTAGAGGAACTTTATGCTTTCAGTAAAGCATTAAAAGTAGAAAAGAAAAATTTGAAAAAGGAATCTAGGACCTTAAAAACTGAAGTAGATAATCTTGTTGTTAAAAATCAAGATTTAAATGCTTCTTTTGATTCTATTAATTCTGAAAAGAACAATCTTGTTCTAGAAAATCATGACCTTTTTTAGAAAATAATACATTGCTTAAATCTAAGATTTCAAATTTAAAAGACCAAATAAGTTTCACTGAAGATGAGCATGCATGTCATAAAAAGAATTCTGAAAAATTGCTAAATGGAGTTAGCACTAGACAAAAAGTTGAGAAAGGCTCTCCTTCAAGGAGACCTGCTAACAAACCTGGATCCAAATTGACTTGGATACTGAAGAAAGAACTTGAAACTTATTTTGTAGGTTTAAATGAAGATTTCAATGTAAAAGATTGGACCTACAAGATCAAGAATAGTCAACTCGAATTGGGAGGACCAAAGAGTAGACCAAGAAAAAAGATGAGGAGATCAACGAGACGACCGGTGGGTGATTGAACTGCCTTGCGTCAACCATTCAATTAGAGATCAGCACCAATGCCCAGACCTCTAAGCTTCGGATGGGAACCCCATCACTTTTGGCATCCACCTCAAGGGCCATTTTATTGGCCATGGTAAGTGAGGAAATCCCTTTACCCTATTTGTTGATAAATAACATCATGATATGGGGAGTTAAAAAATGTTCATGCTATATGTCCATCATTAAGGGGGAGAAAGATTTCCTTCAATTAGAAAGGGGGAGATCATGAAAGATAAACAGCTATATTTCCATTAGAAATGGGGAGTTAATGGATAAAATGAATAGCTAACTTTTTATGACAAAAGGGGAATTAACCCAAATTAGAAGAGTATGTATTAAGGGGGGTATAGGATAAATGATTAAAATTGATTAAACCTTTTTAACAATGTCAACAAGGGGGAGAATTTTTATTATTATTTGTGGTTTATCATCATAAAAAGGGGGCGATTGTTGGTGTAAGAGCACCTCTATCATTGATTTTGATGATAACAAAGCAATTGATATTTAACATTTCCATTGAATTTGACTTTTTAGGAATAATGCAAATGAATTCAAGTATGAAGGAGCTCAAGCTCATATCCATAGTGGATTTGAGGAGCTTAATAGAGGAGAAGAGAAGATGGAGTCTCGTATGGAGTGAGAGCTTGAAGATTCATGGAGATAAAGAATAGGAAAGAAGTTTATTTTGTTCATGTATTTTGTACTTGTTATTTTTGTTCTTTGCCCTTTATTTCTTAGAAATACTGTTAAAGATCCCAAAGTAACATACCTGTAGTTCTAGGAACATTATTCCTACCCTAGGATACTTAGACAAGCTTAGAAATCACTTAGAAAACCCAAACAGTAATCAAACAGCCCAATTAGACGTCCAATCTGGACCTCAGACATTTGACTATTTGACTAGACACCTAGGCTAGAATCAAACTCTCTGTCCTTTTACTTCCAGACTTCCAACCCATAGTCTAGACATCTGAAGACCTTGCTAGACGTTTAACTAGAGAACTGTTGGCTTGTCAGACATAATCTTAGAAGATTAAACTATGATTATATTAAAACTCTTTCCAAATGTCCATAGAGCATCCCAGACATCTGATAAATAGACTTTAGGCTAGGATCTAACCGAAATCACTTTTGTCAGATGATTATAGCCATTTGAGCCTCGAGAAATCAATTCCCACAGTGAATTATATTTACAAACGTCCAGACATCTTGCCAAACGTTCGACCTATCGTCTAAGCAACTAACCCTAGAACCTTGTTTCAATATGATGGAAACAGGAAGGAAACCGTCTAGAATTAGACATCTGATTATCTTCCCAGACATCTTATGATTGAATTCTTAGACATCCGTCTTGATCCAACACTGTCCAGATGGTCAACCCTTTTTGATCAGACAAAGACCCAGACATTTGACCTTAAATCTAGACGTCTAATAACCTTGTTAGAATCATAAATGACCTTGATTTCGTTGGGATTTTTGTCTTGATCTCTTGTGATTCATTCCCAACGACTATAGAAGCCTTCTAAGGCCTTCTAAACCCTTTTAAGGCCTCTATAAATAGAGGAGCACCCTTCCTTTGTTAGACACAACAAGAGAATACTACTTCTACTCATATTGTGTCTAAGAAGAGATAGAAAAGTGATCTTGCTCTCCAAGCCCTATTCAACAAATTTGAGAGCATCGAAACTCTGCTCGATCACGCCTACATACTTCCAACTAAGGGAAGCTCCTTTTTCCTATAGAAGCTAGAGTTTGATATATACTTATTTAGGCTCTATAGGACTGTTGTAATTTTACTTTTGGTTGGGTATTCGCTTTGCAAATTCCCGTCTCCATTGCGAGACAAAATGCTCCTCGTGAAGAGGAGAGGTTTGAGGTTATGCTACCCTCGGGTATAAAGTAGCGTGGTCCTATGAGGTTGAACTATCCTCGTTTAAGTATTTTAGTTAATGAATTTGATCGACTAGGTAGATCGGAAAACCCTAAATCGAGAGGTTTAGGTGGTGGTTTTTACCTGAGTTTGGGTTTCCTCCTAAATATCATTATGTGCTTTGTGAGATTGCATTCATGTGTGTTTGTCTATTTTATTTCGCATTATTTTGTATCATGCAAATCTCACCCCCTCCGTAGGAATTACAGACGTCGGATGACCTTGACAAACATCCAACAATAGGACTGTTGAACTGTCTGAACATAATCTTCAAGGATTATCTTATGATTTATTAATATTACTTTACAGACGTCCGTAGAGCCTTCCAGACGTTTGATAAATAGACGTTAGACTAGATCTAACCCAAATCAATATTTATCAGACCTTTTAACCATTTGAGTCTCGGGGAATCTATTCCTGCAAAGAATTTTATTTCCAGAAGTCCAAACACTTTGCTAAACGACCGAACCTGTTGTCTGACCTAAATTACCTAGAACCCTGTTTCGATCTTGTCAAAACAAAAACTAACCCATCTTAGAATTAGATGTCTGATTTAATTCCCAGATGACTTAAAACACCTTCTTAGATGTCTGTCTTGATCCAACATCGTCCAGATGATCAACCCTTTTAGATTAAACGATCAACCTTTAGATCAGACAAAGTACCAGACGTCTGACCTTAAATCTAGACGTCTGATAACCTTATCAGAATCATAAATGACCCTGATTTCGTTGGGATTTTGGCTTGATCTCTTGTGATTTATTCCCAACGGCTATGAAAGCCTTTCAAGGCCTTCTAAACCTTTCTTAGGGCCCCTATAAATAAAGGAGGACTCTTCCTTTGTGAGACATACCTTGAGATACTACTTCCACATTATATTATGTCTAAGAGGAGAGAAATCATCTAGGAGAAGTTGTTGCTCTCCAAGATCTTTACTACACATCCGAAAGCATCGTCTTCGCTACACACCGGCTCTCCCAACTTCACTTATTTGAGAGCATTCTTGTGCCTTGCGTGGATCATGCACATCGCATTGATAACCGACGCACTTCCATCAAAGGAAAATTTCTTTTACCTATAGTAGCTAGATCTCATTTACACTGTGGCTCTATACGATTGTTATAAACTATCTTTGTTGGGTATTCGCTTTGCAAATTCTCATCTCTTTCTTGAGACAAAATACTCCTTATGAAGAGGAGGGGTTTGAGGTTACGCTACCCTCGTGTAAGTAGCGTGATTTTAAGAGGTTGAACTACTCTCATTTAAGTAGTTCGGATAGTAGATTTGATCAACTAGATCGATCAAGAAATCCTAAACCAAAAGGTTTAGGTGGTGGTTTTTACCCGGGTTTAGGTTTCCACCTAAAAATCATTGTGTGCTTGTGAGATTATTTTTGTGTGTGATTGTTCATTTACATTTCTGCACTATTTCGTATCACGCTCAATCTCACCCTCTCCGTTAGCAATTACACAAGGTATCAAGCTTGAATATGCTATCAGTTACATATTTTCATTTGCCACATGATCCACCAATTTTATTAGTAGATGCTTGGTGATGTAGTGATGCGTAAACACATTATCATCAAGCTAAGCTTCATTATATTTCTCCATGGTCTAATTTCTTGGGTTCTCGAATGCCCTAGAGTATAATACATAGCCCAAGTTATTTGCTTTCAATCTACTTGCAACCATTGAGAACCATTCATCGTGAAAGGATTTCATCCACTTATTTGGGTCGAAGGAAGTTTTGAAAATAATCATTTTCTGTGAACAGGACGAATGTAGTTGGATTTTGAAAATTAAGCTTTGTTTCAGGAATTTTAAAGTAAACGTCTCTCGCTATGTCTAATTTGAGTGTTGTCCCCTCTACAACTCTCAAAATAGGAGACATGTCGATCGTAAAGTCTCGAGAGGGAACAGACCCTCCTCTCCATCAAGACTTTTGTAATCTACACAATCTCAACAAGAGTAGTGGAAACTCTTTCCACCTCGCAAGTCAAACTCGTACATTTGTATTGTTTTGGCCCTTTAGTGTCACTACACCATGTGCATCAAACTGCCATTAAGCATTTGTGTGACTACATATGTGAACTCCCGAATGAACCTAACCGAGGAGCTAAGAACTATAAATGGGTTGGTTCCCATACGACCCATCCCTTTCAGAAAATGAGGCATTTGCTCCACGTGAATGCCATTTCCAATGCTCTCCCTTTGAGAAGAGTACTTACTTGCATAGCCCCGTGGTTATATCCACCTCGCCTTAGCGAAGGCCGATGGTTTATCACCATCATAATAATCCTCTTGACGCTTGAGGCATTCAGTCATACTAGTGTGACTAGGTCTATTTGAGATGAGTCAATTTAATCCAATTAAATTACTAATCTTGACCTAGTCTAAATTGGAATCACATTCTAATCTTCTACATATCGTGTTTGAGATCGCATCCCCATGCATCCAAGCACATACATGCACATTCATTACATAAACATTACATATGTAAAAAGCTCTCAATTTATAGGCATTACATGAAAAATAACTCAAACCACTCACCAACACTCCATTCTACATGCCATAATGATTATATCCTCATTTCACAATATAAAACTGTCAAACATTAGGGAAAATCGACATACAAATACCTATCACACATATGTCGAGGGCATGCAGTGTTCAATTCTCCTATGATTATTGCTTAATTATATTATGGTGAGCATGGTCAGTTACTACTAGTAAAACTCTAATTTGAGATCCAATTTAGAATAAATGTAGGCATCCTATTATTTTGAAATCCTTAATTCTAGAAAAATAATCCCATTATAAATTTGAATTTCATTGTTTAAAATAATTCCCAATTTGTTTAAGGTTTTGAAAATATCTGTGTTTAGATGTATAAAAATCACATCGACATATTACATTCACAAGTGATGGGAACACCATCATGAGCCCTAACTAGCTCATTTTGACCTAGAAAAGAGAACAAAAGCTCCTACAAAACCAAGTGAAGGGCCTAATTCAAGGAATAACTATTTTGAGAGAAAAGCAAGAAACAAAGGGTAAAACTGTAATTTACCATTACAGTGCAACAAGGGGATTTCTTAGGGACTAAAAATAGGTCAAAAGGTCTTAACAAGATAAAAAGCGGGTTGGTCCAATCAAAAAAGGGTTAATGTGAAATCTATGAATTAAATGACTTCTTGTAACCATAAAACAGACCCACTTAATTTAACAAGGTTCTGGTCAGGATAAAATCCAACTAAATCCTCTAAAAATCATGGAAAAATATCTCCTAGGGTTTATAACATTTAATTTCGCCTCTAGAACCTATTTTGACCTAAATAGGGGTCCTAGTCAAACATTTGCCCTAATTTAGATTTTTATGCAAAATGTCCATTCAAACATAGCTAAATCTAAAATCCAGCTTCACCATTGAATTCCTTGGGTCCAAATTAGGTTTATACCAAAATTTGGATCTAAGGGGAGTTCACCTTGACCTACTTTGCAAAATAGTCCAACCCAATTACATTTAGACCCCTAGCTTTTGAAAACCATTGCAAATACCCCCTATCTTCCTCATCGTTCTTTGCAATTATGTCCCTCCACCATTACAGCGAAGGAATTCTACTCCGGCAAGGATTCAAGAAGGATATCTCCTTGATTCCTCAAAGAATCCCTTTCAAATTTGAAAGGAAGATTCTCTGAGGAATTCCCGATCGTGTGAACCAAATCTCAAGCTCTGATTGCCACCTAATTTCTCATGCGAACGAATGAGAGATTTTGGTTTCTCTCGACCTTCCAAGTCCGGCAAGGTTGCCGTGCTTGGAAGCTTGCCTTCCAAGCACAAGGCCCTCTGCCTGCGACTATAAAAGAGGCCCCAGATCCCCGGTGAATTCAAGCTTGTTTTGGCCTGAGATTTCCTCAAATTCCTCTTTTCCTCCTCCGGCCAAAAAACCCAACAAGCTCTGACGACTCCTCTTCTTTCTGTCGCTCTGCCACCATACCAATGGCCGAGTTACCTCCGCCTCCTTCCGCGTTGCGCCACACCTGCGCCCGCGCCTATCTCCCTCTCGTCGCCGTTGCCTCTCTATCTCAAGGTCTCCGTCTCCGGCGACGGCATATACACGCCGTCTGCCCCTCTGCTCCCCCTTCGTCCAGCCACTCACAGATAAGTCTTCTTCCCCTACTCTTTCTTTTCCCCTTATCAATTTCTACTTTCACGCCCCGACAACCACAGACCACCCTCACCTTCTCCACCTCTGGCAGACCACCGGCAAGGTGCATCCACCACTTCATGCACCCACACTCCTCGCCAACGACCTCGACAACATCGCCTCATCCCACTGATCATCTTCCCCCTCTCCATTAACCACCACAACCTCCGTTCACTCCCCCCGAACACACCCAATTCCACGGTCACAGAACGACCTAGGCACGCACGCCCAGGCCATCCTGCACCACACCAACACCCGAGCCACCTTCGCTGTGTCAAGGCGAAGCTTTCAGAGCAATTTGACAGTGCTGTGAGGCCGTATTCATGTTGACAAGTGTAGGACCCTATCCGCCATTGAAGCAAGCTTGAAGAAGCTTGCTACCTTCGCAGCAGCCTCCAGGTGCCAGGAAACCAAGTCCCAGGTGTGCGGTTCCTCTTTGCGAACCAAGTTAGCCCCTCAATTGAAGGCCAAAGCGTCTGCAGCTTCAGCAATCAAAAGAAGACCTGCTGCGGGCACCTGCGAGAAGCGGGTGGGACATTTAGTCCCACCTCGGAAACTTTGGAGCAAGCGGCATAGGATAAATTGAAAAAGTGTAAGGGGCTTATCGCATCCTAACACGGGGTGAGGTCCCACTCGCCCACTCAAGCCTCGTCCGTGACCCCACACTACGTGGGCCTGGTAGCCTGACTCGATTACCTGTGCACTCCTCGCGCACCACCCACGCCGGTGCGCTTGGTCACGAGCGTGCTTACCCGACCCGTATACCCAAGCAGGCTCTAGGAGAGTGAGCCTAAGATAGAAGAAAGAGAGGAGAGTCCGCGGGGAGGGTAGGGGTTAGGTTTTGCTCTCCCGGAGGGTGAAGACAAGGAAGAAGAGGAAGCAACGGCTAAGGGTGAAGTCACCAAGGAAGAAGGAAGGAGAGGGAAGCTTCAGCAAGAGAAGCCAGGGAAGAAGAAGACTCGAAGCAGAGAAACGAGAAATCAGAAAGAAAGAGAAGCTAAGGCCAGTAATCAGAGGAAGAAGAAGAAGAAGAAAAGAGGAAGAAGAAGCCAAGGCCAGTAATCAGAGAAATAGAAGAAGAGACGAATCAGAAGAATCAGAGAAAGAAGAAAGAAGAAGAAGAAGAGAAAGCTTAAGCCAGAAGCAAAGAAGAGAGAATTATCTGATTTTTACATTCTTCATATTTTCGAGCTTCTATATACATTGAAACCCTTTTTACTGCTTCATAATTTGATTGATCATTACATTTTTCATCAAGTTGACAGTTGTGTTCTTAGTTTTCAAATCCATATTTGCTCCTCGTGTTTGACCTTGGATTCATAGTTTTTCGAGTAATAAACTTTCATTTGTTCTACGAAGCGATTTCAACTATACTGCGACGTATTTGTTTTATAAACCCAATTTCGCTTTCGACGAACAAGCACATGAAACAAAACCAAAAACCAAACAAACAACACTAAAAATAAGTGGATATTCCCTAATACCCATATAAGGTTTTTCATTAGAAGTTGGATCGAATCCAATTCAATTTCAAATCATAAATACATTAAGAATCAATGTTGCAATTCAGTTTGGATGTCTAATAACCCTCTATCTCAAAGAGTACAACAACCATGGACCCAAAAGAATATAGGTATCAAAAAATTATTTGGAAAATTGTGGTGCAGATTATGAGAATGATCAACATGGAAATAATGATTGAAAATGCAACCTTCAAGGAGCCAATAACCACTGATTTGTTTATGGAGGATGGTGGCATCGATAAGGTCAATGAATGCTAAATTATTGGTGGAAACCCCCTCCACCTAACTACATCTATTATGTATAACTTTGCATACCTTAACAAGTATGATTCTTTAATTTAAATCTTTATTCCCTACTTAAATGTTCTTTACATAAAATTAACTTAGTATTGAATTAGTTAAATAAGGAGAGATAAGGAGAGCAACTCAATAGGGAGAGCTTGTTGGTGCAAATACACCACGATCATTGATTTTAATGATAACAAAATACTTGTTATTTGACGTTTGCATTTAAGATTAAGATTTCAGGTTAAAATGGAAATGGAAGTGACAGTAAAGGAGCACAAGCTCAAGTTTATGGAGGAGAATGATGAAGGAACCGAAGAAGAAGGGCAAAAGCATGAAGAGAAGAATAAGATAGATTATTTCATTCAATGTATTTGTCTTTTATTTTCTTATATTCATGTTAAAGAACCCAAAATATAACAACCTAGGTCCTAAACACACTCACCTATCCTTAAAACACTTAAGCAAATCTTAAAGTGATTTAAAAACCCAAAATAGTAAACAGACTTCTCTATCAAACATCCAACATTATTATCAAATGTCTAATAATCATCCTTAAGTCGACCTATGATTAAACTTGACGTCCAATAACCTAGGTTGGAAAACCTAAGTCTGTAATCTTAATATTCAAACATTCATATCCTTGTCCAGGCATCCATACTTATATTCAGACGTCTGATGACCTTATCAGACATCCAATAAAAGGACCGTTGAACCCTAATTACCTAATGTTAGGACATAAGCTTCTCGAGACTTGTTGAAAATATTATATTAGTATTTCCAGACATCTAATAAAGAGACCTTAGACTTTTTTTGACCCAAATCTTGATTTGTCAGATCTCGTATCTTCTTTAGATTCTCAGGAAATCAATTCTCGAGTGTTACCCTTTGTATTAGATGTCTAATAGGTTCTCTAGACGTACTACAGATGTCAACGTTTAGATTACAGGAACCCTATTTAGATCTGATCGTTTCCAGGAGCCAAACATTCCTTTATTAGACATCCAATGATATCTCTAGACATCTTATATGTAAATATTAGACGTCTGATTCCTAAACATAAGATCCCTATTCAGATTTAATCAATTCCAGGAAATCCACCTTTCATAATTAGACATCCACAAATTCTGTCAGACGTCCAATATACCTTCATCAGGCGTCTAACCAAATTATCAGTCACCTGATCTTGTCATCATAACTAATTATTGCCTGATTTGATTTTGATTTCAACCCAATCTCTTAGGATATGCCTCCAATGGCTAGGAAGACTCTGCAAATCCTTCTTAAGCCTTTCTAAGACCTCAATAAATAGAAGAGAACCTCTCTTTTGCTAAAGACAACCAAGAGATAATACTTTCCACCACTTTAGTGATTGAAAGGAGAATTCAACTTCAAGAAATCAGTTCTTGCTCTTAACTCTCTAAACTCTACATTCAAGAGTGTCGAAACGCTGCACCATCCACATTAATCCGCTTCCACCTTAAGGAAGCATTCCTTGCCTATATAAGCTTAGTGTTAACTTATCTTTTGTGGCTTTATAAGATCTTTTGTATTTTCATTTGGTTGGGTATTCATGTGGCGAATTTCCATTTGCTTGTGAGGTAAAATACTCTTTGTGAAGAAGAGAGATTTCGAGGTACACTACCCTCAGTCAAAATAGTGTGGTTGTATTGAGGTTGTGTCATCTTTGTTTAAAGTGGTGCATTTAGTAGATTTGATCTACTCGGTAAATTAGGAAATCCTAAGTCGAAAGATTTAGGTGGTGGTTTTTACCCGGGTTAAGTTTCCACCTAAAAATTCTTGTATCTTGTGGAGAATGCTTGTGTGATTAATTTTATTTGTATCAAATTTTTATATATCACACTATATATCACCCCCCCTCCTCTATCATGAAATATCAGAGCTACCATGCAGTTTTTTAATGATAGAAATGGAAGATCAAAATGAATTTCATTTTATTGCTTTAAGTCATCTATAATTGATGCTTAACTCGAAATTAGTTTATGAATGATTGATAGTTGATATGTGATTATATCTTTTTTATTATGACAGAAAGGGGGAGATATATGCAAAAGAAATGATATAAATTCATCTTCAAAAATGGCATCTTGTTAGGAGGACCATAAAAAGAAAGAATCTTTTAATTAGGGGGGCCAAAATGATTGTTACTCAATGATTTCTATTTGATTAGGTTTTAAAGATTTTTACAATAAATCATTATATTCTTTGTATATCTTTTAAATATTCTATCATCATAAAAATAGGGAGATTACTGCTAGTTTCGATGATAAGAAAATTCATATAATTGTAATTCGATATACTGACATTTCAAGAAGAAGTTTTAAATTTCAAGATTAAACTTGCAAGAATAAAAGTGCAAGAAGCCTTCCTTGATCCAAATATGTCTCAATGAAAACAAGAATAATAGCATCTCAAGAAAAGAAGAATTGATGCTTAAAGAAAGTCGAGGTGAATGATTAAAGAGCTATTGTAATCATGTTGTCATTTGTAAATCTTTAAAATGTTGTAATTTTCATTTTATAGAATGTAAATGAACCTCAAATCCCTAGGATGAAGTTCTTTACCTTAGAAGCCATACTTGATTTTGATCCCTGATCTATCCTTGATTTGTAATTGATCTTTGATATGTCATTGATTTGTTCTTGATTCGATGTTAAAAGGACCCAACTTTTTAACTCATGCTAGTTGATCATTTTAATCAATCAACATCACATGTGATCGATCAACCCTTAGTCTAGATTGATTACCTTACGTAAATTGAAATCTCAATCTAACACATCCTTGATCAACCAACACACATTTTTTATCAACCAAAAATCCTATTTGATCAACCAATAACATATTTTGATCGACCAAGTTGTGTAAAATTTTAAACCTATTTTTCCATGACCTTTTGATCAGTCATTGATTCATCATTGATTGATCAACCTGTTTTGAATTTCAAACAGTTATGACTATTATAACTATTGTTTTTATTAATTACCTTCCAATTTAGATTACCAGTAATCTCTCTATACATAAAGAACCATTTTCTTTCAAACAAAACACACTTCTCCATTTTCTAATGTACAAGAAGATCAAAAGCAATTTCTTGGAGAACATTCTTGGTCCTCATGCCCACAATGCTAAACATCTTGTGACCCCTTGTGCTCGAAGATCTTAATTGTCTTCATTCTCCGTGAGCACTCCAAAAGCAATTTGGCTAATCCTATTGCTTTTTCATATTCATCTTAAGGTTCAATAAGATTATTTGTATACTTTTATTTCTATATTACTTGTGAAGGTGTTCAGTTCATTTCTCCACCTCTCAAGAGGAGATAAAAGTGCTTTAGTTTTGGTATCTGAAGTTGTTACTTGCAGTTAAGCTACCTACGGTTTAAGTGATTTGGTATGGTGGATTGATTAGTTTAGACCTATCGTGAAAATTCAAAGCTAAGAAGCTTAGATTTTTCTCGTAGCGATTTTTTCATTATAAATACTTATGCAAATTTATGGATTGGTTGTTGATTAGTTATTGATTCATGATTGGTCTGTAGCTTCATTTCATGTCCAAATTTTGAATAAAATAGGTGCTACACTAATCATCCCCACCCTAGTGTAACTTGTGATCCTCAGGTTCCTTTACTCTCAAGTATGGCCTTTATTATAGATCTTTTTTTTTCTTTTTGATAACTCAGGATTATGGGTGCAACTCCAAAGCAACCTAGGGAGAATTGTAGGAACCATCGCTTGCCTATAGCCCCCGGGTAAATCTCGAACTCAAACCCACAACCCTCTATTTGCCATTTGACAGGTATAAGAGTACTGGCCACTAGCTGATTAGCTACCGCGGCGGTGTAACCTTTATTATAATTATTTTGTTATGCCTTCTCTAATGGTTTTTAGTGATGCTCATTGTGCAACTTGCACAATTGATCGCAAATCAACCGTCGGATATGTGATTTACTTGGGCACAAATTCCATTCTTGGGCATCTAAAAAGCGGTCAAGTGTGGCACGATCATCTATTGATGTTGTGAATAAGGAAATTGTTGATGTTACTTTAGAGATTATTTGGTTGGAATCACTTTTAAATGAATTACGAACAGTTGCCTTTAAAGACTCCTCTAATGCTATGGAATGACAATATGGGTGCCACATACATGACCCACAGCTACATTTTTCATGTCTTTATGAAACATGTTGAGATTAGATATCATTTTGTGTGCAATCAAGTTGCTCAAGGATTGTTTCAAGTGAAATATGTTTCTATCAGGGATTAAATTGGAAGTGCTTTAAAGAAGTCACTAACAACTACTTCATTTCAACTATTTTGTTGCAAACTTCAAGTTGTAAAACGCCCTTCAATTTGAAGGGGAGTGTTAACTATGTGTCGTTATGGTTGTTGTAGCTAATCATTTGTCCTAATGTAACCAATTGTTGTAACAAAACATTAGACTGGCTAGAAATAACAAATTAGAGATCTAAGATGAGCAATTGAATTCAATTAATCTTGACTTCAATTGATCTTTCCAACCTCTTATCTCTCTCTCTTATCCATTGACTCCAAGAAGGAGGTGTGACCTTGACTCTAACCCTCGATGATTTTTTTCCTCCCACACTAATGTCATCACTGATCACCTAAAGATTCAAAGCACTACATTGGAACTCTTTGATGCCCTCAAACAGGGGTTGGGGCTAGAAAAAATTCAAGAAGAGACACAAAGCAAAGTGGAACATATAGAAATATAGTTTACTAGTAGGGATGTCAATCTAGTACTCTCCAACGAAGAATTGACCCAACCCGATCTGATTTGGACAGGTAAAATCCGCTCCATTTAATATTTAAGCGAGTTTGGATTTTTGAATGCAAACCTGATCGAGTTTGAGTTTGGGTATCGGGAAAGATACCCCCAAACTCGTATACCCGATATAAATATATTATATATAGAAGACTCTAAAAATTAATTCCAAACGTTCTAAGACTCCAAGATGCCCAACTCTAGAAATTTCAAATGTCCCAATGGGTTCCTCATGTGACCATGAGGTCTAAAAGTGGTCACGAACTCACATCTCTCAAACTTATAATTTTCCAAATTAAATCTCAACGCCAAATTTCATCTCAAGCAGCACTACAGCGTGAGGTTCCTACCCTCTCCTCTCTTCTCTGTACTATCCAATTTCAAGTTTCAACATTAGGGCCCACTCTCCTCTCTCACGTGATTATCTCCATCACCACTAGATTATAACGTGACTCCAAATTCCATTTCAATGTCAAGACAAGACTTCCCACCTCTCTCATGTGATTATTTTTGTTATAAACCATGGAATATGTTTAAAATATTGATATTTTCTTTTTTCGTTATGATATTTTTATTTATTTTACATATCCTCATAAAGATATTATTTTCAAGAGATTCTGGAATATTCATTTTTTCCTTATGATATTTTAAAATGACGGTGTGACATATATACCAACATGTTAATGAGTACCCGCTAATTAAATGGATCCTCATTACTTTATCAGGTATGAGGAGGTTTTCCCCGAATTGTATTTAAGGTGAATATGGGAAATGAATTTGTAAATATAAATGAGTTTGATAATAATAAAATCCAACTCAAACTCAACCCATTGACATCCTATTTACTAGTAGCTAACTTTTTAAAAATTAGTTTAGTATAAATATTTTATTACAATTATCCCAATTCCCATGCTTGTGGATATCAAAAGTTTAGTCATTTAAATAGTTATGATTACATCCATAAATTACATTTGCAAATCACATTTATATTTGAATTATTTCTTGATTTGGGAGAATCTATTCCTATTCTATAAGAAGTCAATACCTTTTAAAAAAAAAAATTAAATTAAATTGAAATGAACCACATATGTCATTAATGCTAACAATAATCCGATATCATTAAATAATTGTGTATCGTTTGTAAAAAAATAAATGTAGGACTGGATACTACGAGAGAATGAGATTAATTAATTCGGAAACATAAAGATTTTATTATGTTCTAATTTTTGGGGTAAAATGAGATTTGGTGGAAGGGGTAGAGAGATACGTAATGGAAAAGAGGGAGGGATCGGCATGGGATGGCATTAATTTTTTATTATTAGATTTATATTTGTATCCTGAAATCTTAATTTTTTTCATATAAATTTGATATCTAGTGGAACATTCTTAAAAGTTTTTTTGCACTAATTGCATGTGGAACCTTGCGTGGGGAGGGAGACTTCGGTTAAAGGGGGAAGGAGAGGGATAAAGAAAGGAATGAGTTTGAATGCACATTTTCTTTCACTAGTTTTCGGCTCCAATCCCTCAATAATGATGGGCACGTTAATGCAAGAATAAATGATATAAGATAAGCCAATGATGCAAGATCATGCATGTAAATATAAATGTCAGAAATTTGAGGGGCATGCATATTAAAATTCCCAGATTTTTATTACAAGTAGATATGTCATCTGTGTACTTGTGTAGAATTGGAGCGTATATCATTTTACATTGGCACAATAAGCTACAACGTCATGTCAAGTTATTTTCAGACCTCGAGTTCCCATAACCAAGAGTGGCTTCCTCACTCTATTTTGATCCATTTGAATGCTGAGTAGCTAACTTTTTTCTTTTTCGAAGGGGAAGTGGCTAGCTCAATTTGAATAAGTCTAAATCATAAATCAATTAAAGAAGCAATTGCATCCTTTCAAGTTTAATTCAAGTCACACAACCAATCCCCACTCCTCAAACCACAACACCCCCCATCCCCCACCCCAACCCCAAAAAGAAAAAGAAAAGAAAAGATAAAAAGGGAAAAAGAAACCTACACTCCTAAATTACTCATTTTTTATTAATAAAAAGGACAAACCAACTACAGTGCAGTTGAGCATTTCATCCCTTAACAAGGAGGCACAATGCATCCTACTAATAGTAGGCACGACGGAAACTCTAATAATTGAAGGATGTACTGGAAATTGGGCTCATCATGTTCTCCTGATATCCTTGGCATGTGACAAAAAATACCATGATCGAAATGCAACTTGTCACAAATTCTTCGTGAGAAGTCTCTTGTTAACTTATACAACACTCAGAAAGAAATAGCAATCCAAGATTAAGTCACATTTCCTTCTCTCATTTACTTTACATTTAACAACAATTCCAACAAAACAAGAAATGAAGTGATTCTACTCTCATAAAACTTACCCAAAGTTGTTACTTCTCCTAAAAAGATGACCACATGATCCAACGAAATTATTTGTGATAGACTTTACATGGAATGTAGAATAGGTGGGATAACCCAAAAATACGAAATTCAAAACTCTGAAAGATTACAATCTCCACAAGCACATTGTAGAGCTATAAGGCTACGTTTGACAAGATTTTACGATTTTGGATTGGATTGTTTTCAAAAAGTGTTTTGGTTGAAACAAGTGTTTGATTTGAAGATGGTATAAATAATTGATAGATGCAACAGGTGAAACGATGTGTTATAAGCGAGAATTGAAGTCACAACTTTGTTATATATATAATATGCAACTTGATTTAGTTATTTTCTTATATTAAGAGTGAATTTGAAGTGCACCGTAAGTTGATATGTTACAAGTAGAAAAGTGAAAATAATAATTTGTTTTTATTTTTCTATTATAGACCTTGTTGCAAAGGTAAAACTGTCATGCGGATAATTATAGATGGTAAGTACTAAAAGGGGGAAAAAAATTGTGGCGATCACAGAAGTGAAGCACCACATATTTACCGTTTGAAGAATCGGTCAGAATGACGTAATTGTGTTCACGATGTATACGCAAAAAAGGAAAGCGAATGAAATCAAAGGCACATCCATTAGATTTGGTCAAATGAAGGAGGCATTTGATTTTGACTGTAGGGTCAGGTTCGAAGATTGGTGATAACATTTGGAACTCTGGGTTATCAAGTAAAAAGAATGAAATGCACATCAGCATTTAACCAATAACCTCTTCAAAAAAGAGAAGGTTCATTGTTGATTTTGCTTGCCAAATCGTAACCTCTCAATGATTCTGTCGAGTAAACGTAAATTTCGGCGTTTTTACTTTCACGACACTTGGGAATTATTGGCATGATCATCCTGTTAACATAATAAAACTCCAGGATTATTATCTAACGCAGCACATGGTTATAATAAATGCAGCCTGATTATGGAAAGAGAGATGATTTAACCACTCCATCTTCCACGACACATCTGAAGCTCTTCATCCCCACCGTCTATTCGGCACCAAATGACAGTGGCTCCCCCCTCCGGGTTGGGTGTGAGCCCTGCTTCAAAAGGAGGTGTCGATTTGTTCGTGGAAAATGGCGTACATTTTTCATTCTTCAATTAGAAATTAATCCTTTGTTGTGCTCTCATTAATATGAGCCTGATGTGAGCATCATGGTTTTAACTCAGAGAAAAACCATTACTTTTTAACTTACAGCTGATCTGAAATTTGAAGAGGAGAATGACACATTGATACGCCTTGGTTAAATCAGCACTGACGGCACATGGTGATATGACAACATTTTCATAAGAGAATCGTTTGGCTCACGTCAGAATACACGTCAGAATACACACCTCCCTTATCTGAAAGAGTAACCCCCTCCCTCAATCGGAAATGAAGACCGTTGGGATTGATTTGTATGAGATTTGCTGAGGAAAACGACGCTCTAACAATTTCTCCATCCGCCCCATAACAAATGGAAGGTTTGCCATACACTATCAGTTACTAAATTGGGTGGGCGTCACCCCTACGTTCTAAATCAAGTCAGCCTACCATTCATGATCTGGCAAAGAAGAAAGATATTCCCAATGGATCCATCCAAAGATTCATATAAATGGTTATGAAGAACCCCAACTGCTCAAGTCGATTTCTTCTTAGTCTAAGATAAGCTATTAGCAGAAGATCGATGCAACAGCAGACAGACATCATACTTAAGCCCCCACCCAGCCACCTACTCAATCGGTTCTTCAACGCCTTCCAACAGTTTTTCGAACCAAAAGTGATCCCCAATTATCACTAGGATTTAAACCCTGGACAGTCCATCACGCTTACGTTAGAACGTAAACGCCGAATTGCGTGTACAAACGCAAGAAATGTGATGAAATTTGCGGTTGGACCGCGGAGGAAGATGTTGCCATGCCCATGATCTAAACAAGTAAAAGTGTAAGAAGGTGCAGGAACGTTGCTTTGCAAGAGAGAGATGTCAAGGGGGCCAAAGAAGCTACGACAAATGTCGTGAATTTTGCCTATTTGGAGCCAAGTCCCAATGTGACCTCTTCTAGATGCTGATGATCGAAATGGAGGCAAGCAAACAACGTAGATAGAAACCACCTGGTTCAGATTTTCGGTTGGCATCAACAGTTGCTAACCGCAGTGGAGTTCAACATTACCCAAACGCGAACCACAATGGACTACTATAGTTCTTAGGCAAACTACTTGTGACTGGGAAGACGCAATGCATGCAAGCAAACTGTCCAGCAAACGCATAGAGTCCAAAAGAACAAAAAAAAAAACAAGAAGAAAATAAATTTAATGAATCTCTGCACCAAGTATTGAACATCTAACGGCCGAAATCCATAAATCAATGCAACCAGATTATGGGGGGAAAAACGTCATCTACTTCTTAAGAACCTCCTACTTCATCGTATCCACAGGAAAGGCCATCCATCATCATCGATCATCGATCAACAACAACAACAAACTCTTCTCAGCAGAAAAACCCCTCCCTACCAGTTGGTAAAAAGAAAAAATCGTAACACAAAGACACATAAGCAAACAGAGACGCCAAACCCTAAGAGCATCATCCAGGGAAGGAACGGAAATTTAAGAGGCAAACAAACAGTAGATCCATCACGCAAGCGAGAGAGGAATGAAGAGGACGACAAAGTCAAAGAAAGCAGCAGAGAGAGATCAGCGGCGGCTAATCTTAAGCTAATCGGTCGGATGGGGATCCCTAATCAATCACCTTACTTAAATTGGTGTCTGTTTTTGGGATGGATCATCCGATCAGGCGGCGGATCTGCTGCGGTAGAGCTTGCCGAAGACGTGGAGGGCAGTGACGAAGCCGATGAAGCAGAGGCTCATGACGAGGACGACGGTGGGGGTCATCTTGAGGCCCGGGGCGTCGTCCGTATAGAACCTCAGCACGTTGCTCCCCGCGCTACCCCCACCGAAGCCTCCGCCACCTCCCGCGGACGACGACGACGCGCGGCGCCGGCGCATCCCCGCGGCCGAGGGCGCGGAGCCGCGGGGGCCCGCCACGCCCGGCCGGGAGGTCGAGGAGGACAGCTGTTGAGATTGGGAGGCACCTTTCGCCATTACAAAGAAATAGAGAGAGAGAGAGAGGATCGATGATTGTGCGTTGCCCTTTGTGAGAGGTGAGGGGAGGTGTGTAAAATTACCGGCAATACGTGTATGTATGTCGTTGTCGTCGGGTGTGATCGGATCTTACCCGGGGATCACCCGTTTAGGGCCTGTTTCTTTCGTGCGATCAATTTGAGGGATGAATTTTGGGGTGGTGAATTGAGGGATAAATTTGAAATAAATTAATTTTGGTATTTGAATGAGTTATATGGAATAAATGAGTATGTTTGAGGAATAGGTGGGGGTAAATTTTTATAAGAGATGGATAAATTTTTTCCACCTCTCTCTTAAAATAAATCAATCCTAGATTTTGAAATTTTCATTTAAGAAAATTTTATCACAAGATAAAATTCACCAAATATTGGATAAATTATTGTATCCTAGATTTTGAAATTTTCCCTTAGGGCTTGTTTGTTTCATAGGATAAATTTTGAGGAATAAATTTTGTAGGTGGTGGAATTGAGGGATAAATCCAAGATAAATTGATTTTGGTGTTTAGGAGAGGTATAGGTCAAATCATGAGATAAATATACGTGTTTGGTGAAAAAGATGAGGTAGATATCTCACAAGAAGAGAAATAAATTTATCCCACCTGCCCCTCAGAATAAATTTTCCTAGGTTTTGAAACTTTCTCACGGTATAACTTTATCTAAGAATAAAATTCACTAAACATGAGATAAATCCTTTATCCTGCATAACAAACAAATCCTCAGGTGATAAGTTGGCTAGAGATTTTTTTTTTAATTCTATCTTTTCTTCAAAGATTAAAAAAATATTATTAAAGTAATTTTTTGTATTAATTCCAAAGCTAGATGAACAATACACAAGTAGATAGATGAATTATAATCACATAAAATGAAAAGGTGTTATACCCAAGTAAATACTTGTCATATTAATTTAATTCACACATAATTTTTCTTTGATAGATATATTTGATGTGTATATTACTATATCTCGTGATGCTTCTTTAATGTTCTACTTTACATTATTTATTGACTATGTCCACCTATGGTTGTTTGCATTATTAATGGATTATTTCATTAATGAATTGCTTGTTATTGCTAAAGGTGCATGAACATGTAAATAATTGGACAATTGCATGATGTATTCTCTAATTATTTGACATGCCATTTAATATCTATTATCTCATTAATTTGTTTAGCAATAAGGTGGAAATGTTACAAAAAAAAAGGTGGATAACTCATTCAATGCGTGCAATAAAATTTGGCTACTATGTTGTAAGGCTTTAGATTGAATGGGCTAGTCAAGGAGTACGGTAGCCCTCTTATGAAAATGAGTTAGACTACTTGCCAATCAAGATAGTGAGGTGCCTTGATGCAAGGTTATAGCAAGGGATTGGGCTTAGACCCACTTCCTTCGACCAATTCAACGTTTAGTCAAAGCCCCAGGGCCATAAGGGAGGGTTTACACACTCCTAGAGGGAAGATTGCAAGATTTGACTAACGATAAGTTTTGCTAGAAGATTCAAACCTCACATGACGTTGGAAGTCTTTATTCGTATCTTGCACTTGTTAAGAATGGTAGGAAGGGATTTGAATTGGTACCCCTTTTGGGAAAAGTGTACGGCAATGAAGCACATCTAGGGAAGTAGGAGACCAAGTTGATTGCCAAGACAAGAGGCATAATCTCCAAGTAGATCCATTAACCATCATTTCCTAATAATAAATCAAGTTAAATGATAATGGTTAGTTTGTATGTACAACAATTAAGAGCAACATCTCCACCTTGAGGAATACCAAAACTTACATTTACAAAGTCCTCTAAGCCCTTAAGGGGAAGACATCGATTGTAGATCATATTAGCGTAATGACCTAACCCCGAAGGATCGAGTTGGGAAATCCAGGCTTAGACCAGATCGGAAAATTCGTTGTCCAACAATAAATATACACCCAACATGACCGAGCAACAGTAAAGTAGAAAGGGAATATAATAGTTTATTTCATATTTAAGAGCAGGAATGGAAATAAGAATAAAGTAAGAATCAACTATAGCTAACTACAATCTACCTCAAAACAAGTAACTACAAACCTGCTAAACTCCTTGTCAAAAGTCAATAGAAAACAACATGAGCCAAAAAGCTAAGCAAAGTGTCGACCAACTACACAGGGAGTACCAAGTAAATAGGTCGCAACAAAAGGGACAACCACTTTATTATTTATTTAATTATTTAATCTGGTTTTCTTCCCTTTATCTTGTTCAATTTGAAGTATATTTACATTTTAGGATTTTCTCTTAACTCTAATCGTCAAGACTTGGAGTGAGATTTGACAAGATTCGTCAGGTGGCCAACCCGACATGCCCCTTCATCTCCCGTCTTAGTCGTGACGTGACACATAGCTGCCCATAGAAGGGGGTCTATACTCGGGAACAATCTCCTCATCCATGGAGTCGAATCATCCTCACTCACTAATCCATCATCACATCATTTATTTCCAAACATATACTAGCCTCAACAATGCACAAGGTGCTACATGTCTTCACTGAGGTGACGAAGAGGCATGCAACTCCCCATTTTAGTTCATTTTATTTTAACTTTTCTAGCATCTCTATTTTATTCTCTATGTTTATCTCTTTCTAATATAGGATAAAAAATGTTGCAACAGTTCACAGTCGATATTTCATTTTCTAGGTATTTTTCATATAAAACTTCCTATTACTAATTATTCATCAAGTTCACAGAACATAATTAACAACATGCAAATTTAAAACAGGCAACTTATCCTTCATGCATCTTGTCCATCCATAGATACATAATTCCATTTACTCTTATCAAAATAGTAGGAATTTCCATATCTCTCAGTCCAAAGGACAAAGATTTATTTTATTTCAACAATTTGTCACAATTAATTTACCGGTCACTTTAACTAAGAGGTAACTCTCAATTTATTAATTAGAGAAATTTATGGTGTTATCAAATTATCAAGTGTATGGGTTGACTTCCAGAACAACAAAAGGAGGAATGAATCAAACAGTCTAAAATGTAAAGGGAAGGACACTTTACCTGAATAGTCTAAAATGTAAAGGGAAGGACACTTTACCTGAATATGCATGTGTGCCCAAGGCCCACTTGATCCGTGATTGGTTCTCAACCTACATTCTCGAAACACGAGTGGATGGCGAGGGAAAGAGGGGGGAAAATATGGGGGAGGTACAGCGCTCGTTTTGAGGATTAGAGGGGGATGATCTGACTTCATGGATGCGGAGAATGTTCCCAAGTATGGACTCCCTTTTGTAAGCAACTACATGTTGTATAATGACTAAGATAGGAGATGGTGAGGCATGTTGGGTTGGTCACCCTGTGTATCTCATTGAATCTCGCCCCAAGTCTTGACGATCCGAGTTAAAAGAAAATCCCAAAAAGTAAATTTATTTCAAATTGAACATGATAAAGGGAAGAAAGCCAAATTAAACAATTAAATAAATAATAATGGGGTTGTCTCTTTTGCTACACTCTATTTACTTGGTAGTCACTTCCTGTGTAGTTAGTTGACACTTTACTGAGCTCTTTGGTTCTTGTTATTCACTGTTGACTAATGAAGCTTTGATACCAATTGTAGGATCTAAAAATAGAGGAATATGGCTATCTACACACACAAATACTTAAGCACAATATTAGTAATACAAAAAGATTTACACAAAATACAATCACAGAAATTGGCACAATATGTATAGTAGTTCCCCTCCCTTGGGTACTCCACTACCTAAGCCTCCCAACTTAAGATTTTTAACCCGATTCTCTCAACCCCGAGAGAATCAATTTACTAAATCAAGGCAATTAACGGGTTACCGGTTACCTCAACCCAAGTACAATAACGGGTTTGTTACAACCCAACGAGCAATAAGCTCAAAATACAAATAAGAACCGGTGTAAGAAAGAGAACTCTTACAACAAGAATTCATATGCCTCCCAACAATAATTAAAATGAATACCAATTCGAGAGACTAGGATGGACGTGAATCGCTTCGTAGATGCATGAGAAAAACACGTCATTGAGCTTGCAAGAATGTAGAAAAAGTGAATGGCAAGCTTCTTCTTTCTCTCTTGAAAATATGCTAGAAATTTGAAATATAGCTCTATAATTTTTCTTCTCTTTTTCTTATGTCTCTTGTATACAAACAAAGAGTCCTAGGGTCATTTTATAGAGTTTAGGACCTAGGATACTCGTCTACTAGACGTTGGGAATTAATTCCCAACGTTCATATTGTTGGAATTAATTTTCTAGTCGTTCAGTTTTGAG
The DNA here is from genome assembly GCA_037157565.1 of Thalassia testudinum. Lineage (NCBI taxonomy): Eukaryota > Viridiplantae > Streptophyta > Magnoliopsida > Alismatales > Hydrocharitaceae > Thalassia > Thalassia testudinum. The sequence continues at coordinate 21,712,269 of JAZHRO010000014.1, forward strand.
CCAACGACTACCTGGTACCGGCACTCGTTGCTTCCAGATTTGGGTTTCAAACTCTTAACACAAATCTGTAACCCACTTGTACCGGTACTGATCATTAGTACCGGTACTCGTTACCTCCAGTACCGGTACTTATCATGAGTACCGGTACTTGTAGGGTACAAGTTTGTTTCTTGAGAAAACCCAAACCTGTAACTCATATGTACCGATACTAAACTTTAGTACTGATACTTGTGGGTTAACAAGTACCTTTTTTAAGTGATTTAATCAATTACGTTCTTTGAAAATGATCACAATATTAATCCTAATTTATCTCTAATTATTTTTACGATCTAAGTTATGATTCTTTTGTTAAGAGGCATACATTCTATAAATAAAAAGTCTACACTAAAAAACTAATGGTCGAACATGATCTTCTTCACTTCGACTCATCCTTGTCATCTTGCCTCCCCTTGTCATCATCTTCTCTTTCTCATGAAGTCCCCATCATTTCCTGTTTGCCTTGATCTTTCACCTAAATCTGAAAAATACTTAATTGCAAACATTAATCCATAATTTTGTTAACACCAAAACAAGATGTGAAACAAGGTTCCAACATTAACTTCCGACCAGGAGTTTAGCGGGTCCATGAGGCTGCATTGGAGTATGCTACGGTAGTTATATGTTTTAAGGTAGGTTGTAGTTAGCTGTCATTGATTCTTACCTTATTCTTATTTCCAATAGTGCTCTTAAATGTGAAATAAACTGTTATATTTCCTTTCTACTTTACTATTGCTTGGTCATGTAAGGTGTATACTTATTATTGGACAACAAATTTCTCAATCCAATCTAGGCTTGGGTTTCCCGACTCGGCCCTTTATGGTCAAGTTGTTACAAAAAAGATGGTATCAGAACACTGTTGTCCCATTAAGTGTACATCAAAGTGGAGACCTCAATGAGCAATAATAAGGCAATTAGAGATAAGAGCATGGCGAAATAACTCCTGTTTATGAAGGACCCATCCTCGTGTCGTTGGGGTGCTGAAGATGCCATCTAAGCACCTGTAGAGGAAGCTTGCAATTAGGTAGCCTGTTCACTACCTTTCAATGGATGATTGTTCTTAGGTTATAAGGAAAGACCCCTGTTGACTGGACTGAGGACTGTGAGCAGAACTTTCGAATGCCCTAGGAGAGGCTTCCTACGTGTGATGATCAGAGTCTCGCCAAGAGACGAAACCTGGGTTTCCATGTGCTAACAACCAGCACAACTTGCCCACAAGATCATAGTCACCCAACATATAATCATAAAATATAAACATAGCCAACAAACAATTCATATTGTATAAATTAAAGGAACATAAATTGAATACTAAACAGAAGATTTATCATAAAACAAAGATATATAAGCTTAAAGGAGATGTACAAAGGAATCACCTTGCGAACTACCATGTGTTAAGACCACGGCATCAAACGTCTTTTAAGACATCTGGAAGTTGGTCCAGACGTCTGGAAGCCTTCCCAGACGTCCGGAAATTAATTTTTGCGGCGTACGATTGCGAGTCTGCGCACATGCACGCGCAGAGTGAACCCGCCGCCCCCTTTTCTTCTCTCTCTTCCCTCCCCATCCTGCAGGCGCTTTCTTTTTTCTTCTCTCTCTCTCCACACGATGCCTCCAAATACCTCCCCCCTCTCCTCTCCCTCACCGCCACTCCACCGTCTCCCCCTTCTTCCTGTTAGCGTGAGAGTGAGAGAGCGAGGGCAACAGCTACTGCCGGGTGCGCGCGGGGAGGAGGAGGTGCAGCGAGAGGGAGAAGAGGCGGAGCGCATGAGGAAGAGAGGGCGAGCTCGCCGGAGCAGCCAGGGCTGGCCGACGGGCGTGCAGTGGGAAAGCGGTGCTGGGGAAGTTGCCCCGGTGCTGCTGCAGCTCAGGCAGCAGGCGAGCGCAGCACAGCACGGTCATGCGCAGCAGGCGGAGGACGAGGAGGTCTTGATTCTGGAAAATTTTCCCAGAATCAGACGTCTGGACCTACATCCAGACGACGCGGGAGACGTCTGGAGGAAGATCCAAACGTCTAAAAGGTACAACATTTCTTTTCTTCTTCCTTTCGCGTGTACGGCCATGCAGGCCGTTCCGCCGAGGGTTCTGCCCCTTTGCCGTGTTGAGGTCGGTTGCGTACGTGTGCAAGTTTCGTTCGGGAAGGCGCACGGGCACGCCCTCCCACGCAGATTGGACGTCTGGGCACAGCACCAAACGGCGGAGAGAGTCTCCAGACATCCGGAGTGACAGTCGGACATTTGGAACTAGGTCCAGCGAGATCCTGGACATCTGAAGAATAGCGCAGAAGTGAGGTATGATCTGAACCATCGTTTAAGACGTCTGGAAGATGTTCCAGACGTCTGATTTGGGGCAGGGTTGTCATTTTTGACCCGTTTATGCTCCGTTCGAAGTCCAATTTTCACGTTTAAAATTCCGTTCTTCTCAGAATTAGTCCCTCTACTTATTTAAAGTACTTGTATCATGTTCTGAGTAGTTCCTTGTGTTTGATCTTTGTGATAGGACCTCGTCCCATTGCGACTCTGGGGGTTGCGGAGGCACGCGGACCTGCCGATCACGCCCCCAGTACTCCCGATTTTGCGGGTAGAGTGGCTCCCTTGAATTATTTATCAACATTATGCACTTGAGAGATAAATAATAGATTCTAAGGTATGGCATGAACCCTAGGACTGAAAAACTAGATTGAATGATAGATCATAGGGTATGACATGAATCCTAAGACTGGAAAACTAGATTGAATGATAGATCCTAAGGTGTGGCATGAATCCTAGGAACAGAAACACTGAAACGAATGTCGTGAATACATGAATTGCAGTCTTGGAAAAAGTAGAAAGAAAAATGATAATTTCCTGTAATTGGATAACGGTCGCTTGTTTATGAATGGATATTAACTGTTGAGAACATGGGCTATATGAAAATAAAGCTGAAATGATGAAACCTAAATTGGCTTAGTTAAAGAAATATGAGCATGAACCCTACGGGGAATTAGGAGTAGAGCTCCTGAGAGGTGAATGGAATGGAATTGGGAAAGTGAGCTGGCCCTTGAGTACGGAGTACCAAGGAAAGCGACTGTCCCCCCTGTTTAATGCAGAGTAGAGCTAGCCGCCCCAGGGACCCAGGGTTAGGTCTGGTTACTTTGTACCGACTTTTGGCCCTCGCGTACACAGTACCAGGGAGAGCTACTAGTGTAGGGAGAGCACTAGCCATCCCATGGGCCCCGGGGTTCTGCTAGCCTTCCTACACAGACTTATTAGGCCCACTGGGCAAACCAGGGTAGTCAGGCGAGGGTACGCAGACTGTGGAGGGGCAAGTCCCCTCGTTGGTTACTATGGAGGGGCTAGACCCCTGTTACTGCGAGGGCTCTGCCCTATACTGGTTCCGTGCTGTGCTTTGGGGCGCACCCGTTAACGGAAACGACTGACCGCATGCCAGTGCTGGGTAGCTACCCGTGCATTTATCGCGCGTGCCGTAGTCACCGTTATGTCTGTCAGTGACCTTGGGGTGGTTGACTAAGGGTAGGACCACCACGGGGGACTCTCCCAGCCAGGAGAGTACCACGTGCTACTTCTACTTTTCAGAAAAGACTGCAATCAAGATCGTTCACACGAGGAACATTCATGATCAAGAGAAAGATCTGAGTAATAATTCAAGAATGAGTAAATAGAAAAATAAAGAAAGAGGTTAAAAATAAGAGCTACTTGTTTACCTTACTGTTTTTCTTAGCTAGTTGGTTACCACTCTACTCAGCGTTTCGCTGACGTGTCACCTTTGTCACCTTTTCAGGACCAGGTGTTGAGCAGCCAGAGCCTACGGCTGCAGAGGATGCTCGGCCTAGTAGAGCTCAGTAATTTTACTTGTGTTGTACCTACTGTACCCTTTCTTCTGTTGTAGTAAGTATTTTCTGTTACAATTGTACTCTTTTATTGTAAGCATCATGTTTATGTACCTGTTTAATTCTCTACTATTGTGGTGGTGTGTACTTTAGTAGTTCTTTTCTTTACTGATGTACTTTTGTTACTGCTAGTTATATGCATGGTGAATGTGGTTTAATTTACTGCTCTTTTGGTTACTTTCTCGTTGGACGACTGGGTCTTAGGAGCAGTCGAGTCGATCCGATTCTCATGTCTCGTAGGGATTCGGGAATCGAGTCGTAACACCATGTATACCTGAGTATAGAACCCAAAAATAAGTTAGTAAAAATTGAGTAGTGTAGAAACAACAATAGCAGAATGCAACAGTAATCGAGCACAAGAGAAAATGGGTATCATAGCTTTAATTAATCCATTTATTAGAGATCTCATTATCCGGCTCCATTTCGTATATTGGAAGCCCAATTTATTATGGTCCACACTCTATCAATGTCTCAGGACACAAGACGATTTCATGTAACTTCCTACGACGCAAGATTGGTATAAGCCATCCTTTTAGCTAGGAAGACCGCTTATACTCATCGGGTCACCACACTCCATCACCCTGGGGTCATTGCGAAAAGGGGTGGCGGCTACGTCGAGTAGCGTGAACACGTACAAGCGCTACGTATGCTAAACCATAAATAGCCAATGACCCACCCTTCGACCAAGAAAGAACCAAACCTCGAGCCCCACATCCCACTATCCCAATTGGCTGCTAAGCCTAACCAAAGAGTCGTATGGAGGCCAGCAACTCCCTAAACCAGCCCCTAAAACCGGTTTGAAAGACCAAACCTACAGCCAAAATTCGACAACTAGTTAGCCTAAAACCAATTATCTAATTTTTTTAATTCCTGACAAATCCGTCGTATTGATTACATAACCAATTCCAGATAACTGCATCATTTATTGCTATCTAGTCAAACGCCCATACCAATGATTATACTTTTGAATTCTAGAATTATCAGATATTTACGTTATCCTCCAACTTATCTGTTTCCAGGAAATTTTCATTTTATGATTGTGGTTCCAATCAAATTATCATTTAACTACCTTAATGATGCCAGTTTTACTAAATATGAATTTCCTTTCATATATGCGATGATAAGACCACATCCCATATTCTAAATTCATTTAATTCAGGAAAGTGGTCTAATAAATTGTTAATTACTTTTATTCTAGCAGTTAATTATTCACATTCCAACTCAACAACTTGATTTACAACATCCACATTTAATATTCAAGTACCCAAGACATTAATCATAACCCCTACCAGGTTCCAAACACAGCAAGGAGAGGAAACGTATATCAGCAGCACGAGACATGCGAAGAAGTACGTGAAATGGGTCCACAATACCTGAAAATGAACCAGAATCAAAGGAAGGGTAGACTACTTTACCTAACATCCCCAGAGGATCACGGTGACTCCAAACCATGAGCACAAGGCCTGGGGGCAGTATCCACACCTGCCTCGAAATCCATGCATGCACCATGGAAAGACCTGATTCAAACGGACCAACATTATTAGAGACACCTAATCACGTGTCTGATTTTTCACTAAGGATAATGTACTCAAAATCAAAAGCAAATCATACCAACACGTAGTATGCGTCGATACGATTCCAATAGTACCTTATTTGTCAAAATTCGAGGTCGAGAAGGCCTTGAACTACTCAAAAATGCGCAAGGGGGTCTTGAATCAAACCAGCTGGTTTGGTCGAACTAACACTCGCTCGCCCGCTCGCAACACGTGTCATCTCTGGATTGGTTCCCATGCACGCACGCCAATCGCAGCTACCGCGCACGCTCCTCTCATGCTCGTCATCTGTGCCTCCCTGTGTCATGCATCGAACGACTGCACATCGCTCCCCTACATGCAAATGCGCTCAAGAGCACAAGTGAGCTCTGCATCTCTTTGTGCGACACATGTCGCGCATCTGCTACGCGCTGCTAGATTGCACAGCATACACTCGTTGCCATCGCTGAGTTCACGAAATTTGCGGTGGGAAACTTGTGGTTCTTGGAATTACGAATAGGTCCCTAACTTTCCTAATTAACAATTCCTAATTGATTTCCTACCTCTTTCCTCTCTCTTTTCTTCTTGGATTTTGGTAGCCTATTGACTAATGACTACCCAAATACCCAAGGGGGTTTTTTATAGGCCTAAATTCTGTTGGGATTAGGATTAGTGGAGTGAAATATCTAAAATACCCCTAAGGTTGGGTCCACCTTACACATAAGTCCTTCTTGACTTGTTTTGACCATAACTTGAGCTATACACCTCGGATTCGTGCGAAACAAGCGTCTCAGAAAAGCTTACAATGAGAGAAATTCAATAGTACCATATATGGAACCAATTGGACAATTTTTGACTAGGGGTTGACTCGAATTATCCATTTTTTTGGCAATTTAAGGAGGTGCTAACACCAGCACGGAACCACAACCGAGTTTCCAGGTTTAAATTGACTTGTTCCACTCTAAGATGACTCAGAACCTGGATTTTGGGATGTTACACTATGACTCCTATTCTTACCATCCCCTTAGGAAATAGTGGCTAGGTGGTGTATATAGACACGTCATACTAGGGGTCAGGGTGTATCTTGATGCAAAGAGGACAGGCGATAACATATGCTTCCACACAATTGAAGTCACATGAATGGAACTACCCTACCCAAGATTTGGAGCTAGTCGTAGTAGTGTTTACACTGAAGACATGGAGACATTATTTATACGAAGAGACTTTTGAGATATACACATACCACAAGAGCCTTAAGTACTTATTTAATTAGAAGGAACTTAATATGAGGCAGAGGCACTGGGTGAAGTTCCTGAAGGATTATGACTACTTGATTCTATACCACCCGAGGAAGGGGAATGTGGTGGCGGATGCCCTAAGTCGCCACCCACCTATAGTGTTAGGCAGGTTCCATGCCCTAAAGTGGTAGCTACTAGCTAATGCCAACAAGTGGAGGTTAGAGGAGCTGGCAGGTTTTGTTAGTGCTTGGATTGTCTCAAGACATGTGCCCTCAAAGTTGGTAGGTCACATTACTACTTCACAGATGGAGGATTCACGATCCGATTTAGGCCTAGTTTTCTTGACTCTTCCCTTCGAGGTTGGTGATAGTCAGTTTCGATGCGTGTTTTTAAATGCATTAGTTGAAGTGTGAAAACCACTAATAATTAAAAATAACCAGATTAGGTGTCTAAGTCGAACACAAGGAGACACATAGAGAGGAATTCGCTTGCATTTTTTTTCATTTTTTCGAATATACAGATTTTTTTTTTGTATACAAAAGGAAATATGGCTAACTACTTGCAATAAAGGAAATAGAAGTATAGAGAGAGATAGAGAGTAAGTGATAGAGATAAATAAGTTTCTATTTCACCAATCAAGTTATGATTACAAACACTAGTTCTTGCTAATACATAAAAGCAAAAGCTACTAAAGAAAATAACTAGACAAGTATGAAAAAGAGAGAAATAGAGTAGAGATGGAGGTGATCTGGGTCAGAGTCACGACAGTGGAGAATTTTGTTGACGATGCCGAAGCGAGGTGGATGCAGAGATCTAGAAGGGGAAGACTAGAGGTGGCATGGACCAAGCCATAGGAAGGGAAGGTAAAGGAATGTTTAGTGGAGGAAGGTCTAATCTAATGGAGAACCTAAGGGATGGGGACGGCTAGCACTATTTTTCTGCTCTACTTAGGAAGGTTTGGATGTGGTGGTAGAATATGTGTAGAGAGTAGAAGAATTGATACTTGAATTGGTAGGCTTAGGGGTCTTTTTATAGAGATGGTGAATAAATGAGGGCCATAGGATCTAGATCTAAGGGTTTAGTGTAGGCCAACAAATCAAATGGGATGTGGTTCCTTGGATATGCATCCAAGGGTGATAAAAGGGCTAAGGGGTGGTCAGCCCCTTAGCTTCTCAGAGAAGCTATGTATGGTCAACCATAAGTGTGGGATTTAGGCCATTGGATGTGATCTAAATGGTTGGGGTTAAATCTTAGGTGATAGGTTTTGGTTGTGGGTTTTAGGAATGGATATGTTATTAGGTTTGGAGTCCTAGAGAAGCTATCTAAGTGGGTGGCTAAGGGCTTTATGGGTGGCCTTAGGATGAAAAGTGGAGGGTGGTGATGGGATTAAAGTGGCCAACCACTATGCTTAAGGGCTAAGTAAGCATGGCCGGCCATGTGTAGTGGTCAACCATGTGTATGTGGTGATGCATCTAATTATCCTAAGAACATGCATAGATAGACATTTTCTTACAAATTAATATTTGTCTATCAACCACCTTCACATGCCCAACACCTACTTAGCTTAAGGTTTCGCTTTGCTCGCATAGTTTAGGTTTAGCTAGATTCATAGTCACTTTTCAAAATATCAAATAGCTTAAAAAAATTGCAAAAAGAAAAACAACAAAAAAAAATGTTAGTTCTCTTCATTCTTACACCAATCATTATGACCACCACTAGATTCAAACCTACATTTCCACCTCGCACATCATATGCACCAACGCATGCACCAAGTAACCTACCGCCACACCATCACCATCATCCACTTAGATTTGGTTAGTCGCATTTGATTTCAGAAATCCAAAACCACAAAAAAAAATCGTAAAACAAAATCGCAAAGAAAGAGTACATGGTTGCCCCTACTCATGTCAATGATGCCAATGTACTTTTGCACTCCCTCGGGAGCATACATAGAATCGAGGTAGTGCGTAACAAGCAATTCACCTTTACTTTTTATATTTTCCTTACACATGCCTTTATGATCTGCAAGACGAATGCAACGGGTGAGATTCTAATGAGAGAGCTCGAGACCAGGGTGCAGGTTTAGGTTAGGTTTGGGTAGGTTTAGTTCTTAGGTTAGAATTAGGTTAGGTTAAGTTGATTAATCACAAATGCAAATTTCACCGAGTCAAAATCGAATCTAAAATGCATTAGCCTCCCTAAGTTCAACCAAGACTCACTACATTGAGTTTCGTTAAATAATAATTTTGATCTGGTTTTTCGGTGCGATATACTATGACAAAATCCAAACTTAATTAAATTTCACATCAAAAACACGTTTATCATTATCCCAATTGAAGGATGGATATGGTTGGGTCAAATTGGGATTTAAGTTATAATCATTTTAGGGATAAGGAGTTTGGTTTGGATATTGCAATCCCAGGTTCTATCCCCAATTTGAGTTATCCCAATTAGAGGATGGATATTGTTGGGTCAAATTTGGATATGCATTATAATAATTATTGGGGATAGAACTTTGAAGGATAAGAGTTACAAGTCATTAAGTGTGTTGGAGGAATTTAGGGGATAAGAATAGAGTAGGAGAGAGAATGTGTGTGCCCCTAACTAAGCAAATCAAGAAAATAATTTCTAGCCTTAAGGTGTAACCCTATGGACCTAATCCTAGTACAATTAGGTCTAACTAAACTCCTTGACCCTTGAATTACTTGGTCGGCCAGATAGAAGGGTTCCCCCAGTACACCTTGCACGGTGGAACACCATTAGAGGTTAACGCGGTAACCACACTGTTCCATTTAGGCAATGGTTGGTCTAAGTAAACAAGGCCTTGATTCCAAGTAGCCCTACTTATTGCACTAAGATAATAAATCCTACGTAGGGCACATCTACTCTATTTTAATTACAGCTAGGATAGTTGTGCTCAGGAATGTGATGGGTATTAGGGGGTATTTACCCTTAAAGATTAATTCAAAGTGCATAGTGTAATGGCAAACAAACAACCAAGGCCTTTATTGCAAATGAACGTCTTTAGGGTGTCACCTTACTATTATGTGTTTTAGGGTTTTGGTTGCTTCTTTTAAGTTTCACAAATAAAATTCTTGTTGGTGATGTACTTCCTTTAATAGTTAAGTCCAATGCGAGAATGTGTTATGGTTTCAAGAAAGTTAATCACAAGAATATTCGAGTCCACTAGAGGCAGCTTAGCCCTAGAATGAATGCCCTATAAATAGATATCTTCTACAATCATGCGGGTTTTATGGTGTGAATCAGATTTTTTTTTTAAAGCAAACCTAACTAATGCAAGTCCTAATCTAAGCAAAGAGACATATACCTGACTAGGTGATGAAGCATACGGACTGCAGGTTAATTAAGGTTAATTATCGTTGTAGTAATATAATATCACAATCCAAAAGATGTCATTTTATTTATATATAATTTTTACTGGTTTAATTCCAGGTCGTAAACTAAGAGGCAATTATTAATATACATCATTCTCTAAGATCCAAAATCTATTTTTTATTCCAAAGATGTCAAGTTTATTTACAAAAGAATAAATTAAGAATTAAACAATCAAAGAATAGATTAATCTAAATTAGTTATTTACAAGTAAGAACTAACTAATTGAATTTGGAAATGCCTTAAAAATATGTACAATGCAAAAGCATAAAAAAGATTAAGTTAATCACTAAATATATATATATATATATATATATATCTTAATAATATACTTATAACTCATGCACAACTTATATAATACAAATACTTAGTTTACTTAATAAATAAATAATATTTAATACATATATACATATACAACATAAGCACACATAACCCATACACTTTTACATATAATCTAAAGACTAATACTTATATACATATAACACATATATACTTAATTATAAATATGCACCGCAAATAACACATATACACATATGTAATATATATACATATATACACACCACACAGCACACACATAACTAATACTACACACTTAACACATATATACAACACACACTCACACTGCACACATTTGAGCCCAACACTTAGCATTTTCAGTTTAACCCTTAACACTTCGTGGCCTAAAAAGAATGGGAAGCTTTTCGCGTAGATCAACAGCCCATGGGTTGAATCAGTCACTACTGGGCTTCCCCTACAGGGGAGGGCATAGCCACAATTTAGCTTAAACCAGGCCCATGCACATACACCACTACAACAAAAAAGATGTCACCATAAGTGAAATAAACGTAGCCATAAGTTTTTGTAAATGTTAAAAAAATGTCACCATAAACGTCTCCTTTGGTGTGTCATCTTAGGTTTATATCAACGTCGAAAATCAAGTGTCACCTAAAAGAATTCTGCAGATATTAAATAAACGTTGCCTATAACATCTAAGGAAACGCTTAAATATCTCTTAAAAGTCCTACCATGTAACTGAACCTATACAAACGTTGTCTTAGATATTTTTCAACGACGTTAAAACGTCACCAAAGAATAACTACAGAAACATTTAAACGTTACCATATCTTACATAAGATAACGTTTAAATATTACATTAAGTAATTTTGAAGACATTTAAACGTTGCTTTAACTCTTACGTAATATAACATTTAAACGTCACATTAAGTAATTTCGAAGACGTTTAAACGTTGCTTTAACTTTTCCTTAAGTTTCTACAAAATTTTTAGCGATGTTTAAACGTCTCCTTATGTATCCTACTGTGATGTTTAAACGTTACTTTAGATTGATTCTAACAACGTTTAAATGTCATTTTATATCCCTTTTAATAATGTTAAAACATCACCTTATTTATCCTGCTATGACGTTTAAGCGTCATTTTAGATCATGTTCACCAACATTTAAAGGTCATCCTATGTAACTTTTAATAACGTTTAAACATCCTCTTACCTATTCTATATTGACATTTAAATGTTACCTTATATAACTTTTGAAGATATTTAAACGCCATGTTATATCCCTTTTAGTGGCATTAAAACATCACCTTAGTTATCATATTATGACGTTTAAATATTATTTTAGGTAACTTTCACTGATGCTTAAATGTCATCTTATGTAACTTTTAACAACATTGAAATGTCCTCTTATATATTTTATATTGACGTTTAAATGTTACCTTATGTACCTTTTAAAGACATCTAAACGTTATGTTATATCCCTTTTAATGATGTTAAAACGTCACCTTATTTATTGTTACGACCCAGTTCCCGGATCCCTACAGGACCCGAGATCGGCTTGCCTTGACTAATCCCAAGACCTAGTTGTCCAACGAGAAATAACCAAAAGCAGAAAAATAAACCACATTCACACATGCAATATAACTAAGCTAAAGGGAAGAACGAAGCAGTAAACAAAAGTAAAACAACTGTCTCAAAATAGTACATGCCACCACAACCATAATAGCGGAAAGAAAACAGAAAGTAACAGGAACAGTAGCTCAAGGGTCCAGTACTCACAACTACAGCAGAAATAAAAGAGCTGGAAAGAAAACTAGTATGGCTAGGCCCAGCTCCCTCTGCAGTCGGAAACTCGAGCTACTCAACTCCTGTCCTAAATAGGGTTACGAAAAGACGGAGTCAGCGAACGCTGAGTGATGAGAACCTCATCATGAGCCATAACTAGCTCATTTTGACCCAATACAAAGGATAAAAGCTCCTACATATCTCAAGGAAAGGCTTAACTCAGAGAATTCTGAGTTTGAGAAGAAAACCAGTCATAAGGGGTAAAAGTGCAATTTTACCAGTATAAACTGCATGCAGGGTAATTCAGGGACCAAACACAGGTCAAAACAGCTTAATAAGAATAAAAGTGGGATGAAATGATCTAGCAAGGGCTACAGCACTTCCAAGGAACCAAATGATAATCTGTAACCCTAAAACAACCCACTTCAATTCACAAGGTTCGAGGCAAAGTAAAAATAGAATAAACCCTCTAAAATCCATAGAAAAATAATCTCTAGGGTTTAGAACCTTCAATTTGGCCTTTAGAACCCATTTTGACCTACATTGAGAACCATGCCCAATTAATAACTTAATTTGGGTTTTTGCGCAAATTGACCGGTCAAACAAGGTTTAATATGAAAATAAAATTCACCATCAGATTCCTTAGGTCCTAATTAGTCATGTATAAAAACTTGAGCCTAAGAAGAAACCTCCTTGACCGACTTCACACTTTGGTCCTCATATATTTACTCTTTGGCCCTCAACTTTTGAACCCTCGCATTTTGGCCCCTAACTCTCCTTCGTTCTTTGCAATCAGGTCCCTCCTGCAAAACCCTGCCAGCACCATGCTCCGGCGACCTTGCGCGGAGCATGGCGCCGCGCAGGGTGAGGTGGGGGACCTGGCAAGTATACCGGGGCTGCCCTGCGTCGTCAGCCGTCGCAGGAGCACCCCCATGGTCATTGTAGCCCCCCATACCGGCCGTGCGAATGCACGGACGGTATGGGTTCATGTTCCGACCATTCTCCGGCGAGGGAGACACGTCGTCTCCCTCCGCCTTCCCCCCTGCTTCATCCCTATAAATACCCCCCGCCGCTCCACCGACCAGGGTAGCCTGGATCTGACGGAGAAAACCCCCAGCTTTCTTCTCTTCTTTCTCCGGCAGACGCTCACCAGCTCCGGCGACTTCCTCCCCCTCCACCTCTTCGCTCTGCCGCAATACCAGCAGCAGAGACTTCCTCCCCTGTTCTTCCCGCGCCACGCCGCACCCAGCTGGCGCCTCTCCAGCCCTCTGCTCGCCGCCGCCCCTCTCCCTGAGCATCGTCTTCTCCGGCGACAGTCGATACGACTGTCGCCCTGTTCCTCCTCCTTCGTCCCTGCAAGTAAGTTAGACCTACTCCCCTTCTTCTCCTCTTTCTTTCCCCGCTTTCAATCTAGTCAATTAAACCCTCGACCGCTCCTGTTCACCCTCATCCTCTTCGCCTCCGACCACCCTCCGGCGAGCCGCTCCCATCACCTCAGCGATCCACACGGCTCGCCGACCACCGCAGAACCTCCGCCTCCTCACCCTGATCCTCTTCCGCCCCTCCACTTCCCACCAAACACCCTCTGCAGATCCACCGAACACACCCACTTCCTCGCTCACAGTTTGACCTAGGACGACCTGTTAGCTCCACCTCGCCCCCTGCACACCCCCTGACCACCTTCGCCGTGCCACGGCGAAGGTCTCCCGCCTGTCTGATTTGGCCGTGAGGCCGTTCTTCTGTGACCAGGTGACTCGCCCGCTGTCGCCATTACTGCGCAGGCAGAGCTGCTTCACCTGCAGGTGCAGGCACGCCTTTGCCCAGGGTTGACTCCCAGGTTGCGCAGGGACTCTCCGCGAAACGTCCCTGGTTCACAGACGGGGCGAAGGCCGCGTGGGAAGCCACGATCGCCCACAGCTCCATCCGCGACGCGCGCTCAATTGGGGTGGGACATTTAGTCCCACCTCGGAACCTCTCGGAGGCGCGCAGACGCATAAAGGCAAAAAGTGCCTTATGCTGTCTGCCTCCTGACCACGGGGTGAGGTCCCTCTCACCCGACCCGACCCGACCCGGCCTCGTCCGTGACCACGCTCCGCGGACCTGGCCCGACCCGATTAGACTGACCTGCACTCCTCGCCCACCAAGCACGCCGGTGGGCCTGGACCCGGGCCTGACCCGAACCCGATTACCCGGTAGCGCTCTGGGAGAGCTTCCGAAGAGTGATTTCAGAGAGAGAGATACGCGGGGGAGGGGGGTAGAGTAGGTTTTTGCCTCTTGACGAAAAAACTCTGAAGTGTGCAGGCCAAAGAAGAAGAAGCAGACCCGCTGAAGAAGAAGGAGCTGCTGCACTGTAGCGAAGGCATCGTTAAGTCGTCTCAGCACCGGGGCAGACGACGGAAGGTCAGCAGCCAGAGCAGGAAAGAAGACAGGCTGAAGAAGAAGGAAGAGCAACGGCCAACGCGAAAGAAGAAGAAGAGAGGTCAAGGCAGGTGAAGACAAAGAAGAAGAAGAAATGAAGAGAAGCAAGAAGCAAGAAAAGAAGAAGAAGATCTGAAGAAAAAGAAAGAAAGAAAACAAGGAAGAACAGAAGACAGAAGAAGAAGAGCACGAGGGGAAGATCGGAAGAAAGCAGAAGAAGAAGAAGAAGAACAGGAAGAACAAAAGCCAAAGAGGAGATAAGACAAAGAGGAAGAAAGAAGAGAAGAAGAAGAAGCCAAATTTTCATCTCTCTCTCTCTCTCTCTTTATTTTTGTAATAGAACTTGTATATCTCTAGAATACAACTTGCTCCCTGAGTTCGACCTCGGGAACTCTTTTATTTTTCCGAGTAAAAAATTTTTATATGAAACGTTGGTAACAACCGGCTTTACTACAACGTTATAACAGACCCGGTTGCCGCGATACGTCTTTCATTTTGGCGCCGTTGCCGGGGAGCAACGGCTATTCTAGAGGTAAACATTCCTGTACTTTTTTTTATTTCTGATAATCTCCTCTCTTTTGTGCAGCTACAGGAACTCAAGAAGACAAGCAACCACACCAAAGACAGGTAAATTTTTCCTCTCACTATTAACCCCTAAGCTCTAAAGAGGAAGAAAAGAAAAGAACAAGCAATAGGGCTAACCTGTCTTCCATATTTAGTAACCATAAAAGTTGCATGTTTTCAACTCATTATTTCTGCACACTATTAAGGGTATTTAAGGGCTAACACATTCTTGCTTGAGCCCTAATTACCCAACAAAGAATTAACTGGACCAAGTAGAGCCAACCTAGGATCCAACACTAGGGATTTAGAGACACACTCCTTAAGCAAGAATTGAGAAAACCAAATGAAGTGTGCCCAAGCCCTTGCCTGAAAATACCTATTCAAAGAAAATCTAAAACAATTGGCTCTCTAAACACTTGAACCCTAAAAGACAGGACCTAAAAGCTCTCAAAGAAAACAAGAGGTAAAGTTGACCCCTTGGGTCAACCAACCTTAAATTAGGTCACTCTTTGCACTTAAAAGACTAAAGTTCAAGTGAAAACCTTAAGCACCCTGATCTTAAAATTGGTAGACTTAAGAGGTCAAGATCCCCATTCTGGTCTACCTGGAACCGCAGTGACAAGAGAGGTCGGGTGGGGGAAACCCTGTAACCCGTGGGGACGCTCTACCGTGTAGGGGTCTTCGCGGGACTCTCCCTCTCTGGCTGCCCAGGTAATTCTCAGGTGGACGATCTTTCTGATCAAGGGGTCCATCTGCCCCGAACCTCTATAGTCACCCAACAATTTTTGGGTGTCTTGATTGGGTCCAGCACCTGCTTATCTCATCCAGCCCTTCAGTATTTTTCAGGAGGTCCTTGAAACCTCCTATAGAAATTCACTCTCCCCGAGGCTAAGCCTCGGCTCCTTTGTTTTTGCAGAAATCATTCACATAGCCCCTCTTTCCTCTGATTCTGAACAAAATCCCCTTCTTCCATCTTGATTCAAACTTTGATTCTATTCCACCACCTGATCCAATTATGCAGCCTAATTACCTAGCAAGACTACCATTCAAGAAACCTGAATATCGGAGATCTATGAAAGATAAAATGATCGAGGATGCCATAAAATTCTATGAAAAAGAAGAAAAAACCTCAACACCAATAGGAGACATTCAGGTTGATGTCCCAACAACCACATCCTTCATCATAAACTGTGCCCAAATTCTATTGACTGGAATTTCAAAAGGATCAACCCGAGACATGCTCATGACAGGATACATTGAGATGGAAAAATTACACCAATCTGAATACCTTCAATGCTTAACAAATCCTGTACTTTGGGAACAACACCAAGATGCCCTTATAAAACGGGTAGAAATGATGAAATCAGTAGAACAAATTATCAACCAGAAATACCCGTATAAACCAGAAACAGAGGATGAACCATCTTGGAACAGTATTAAGGAACAATTCAGTTTCCCAGATCTCGGGATTGAGGCACAAAGTGGTTGTAAAATTCCAACCCAAATAGAAGATAGCATTAAAATAGGTTGGGAAGTTGCAGGAGAACACAATGCTGAGCCAACCCTAGGCCGTAAATCACCAAGCTTAGAACTCCAAGACTCCTGCAATAACAAGATTAGAATTGAACCTCTGGAGGGTATAAATTTCGCCCCTTGTTTTGATAAGGTAACCCTCGAAGGTTATTCAGACTTAGGTTCTAATAATTCTACCCACATCCTAAGCCTAGAACCTAGATCTGAAACTTATTGGGAAGATTATGAGGCCCCTTATGAGAAAGATCAAATTTTTACAGAATATGATTCCGGGCCTTTATTTGATGAATGTCCTTTTCCAACACCCTCAGGAAATCTGATTGATTTTTCAGAAAACATGCCAATTTATGATACAGAAACTGAGGAGTTGGATGAGCAAGGTTTTAATGGGATCTATCCTACCAGCTTAGAGCTTGAACAGAACATCTTTTTGAGCCCAGAAGTGACATATAGGCTAGAACCCAGTCAGGCTGCTGATTCCACATCTGATGATTTGTGCTGTGGTGGAATTCATGATCATTTTCGCCAACTCTCCGACAATTTCAGATCTGACTATAATTGCGGAGAGATTCCCCTTCCTGAACACACCAGGCCTATCCACGACCTCAGTTCACATGACTCTGACTCTGAGGTCCTGATTCCCGAGATCACTGATAACACAGAATCATTCCTTTTCGATCCTCAGGAACCAAAAACAGAAAATGCCAAGAGTGATTGTAACCCAGAATCCAAATTTTTTCTCGAATCCGATTTCTTTCATCCTACAGACACTCTTCCGGCATTTGATAGTTACCCAGCGGACTCTCTACAGGAAACCACCTATCATCCGTCTCTAGAAGAGCCCTCGTACACAATGGCCACCTCAGCCGCACACACAGAACGGATCAAAACCTCTTCCCAACCTCAACCTGCAACCGGACTCAATTTCTATTCAGATTCACCTCTCACCAAGCCGATTGCATTTTCACATCGGGTTTCGAACATTGATCAGACTACATGCCATGCTCTATCATTCTCTGATCACCACTGTAGGGTTCCTGCATCAACCACTGATTATCCTACGGGTCCCTACTCTGACCAGGCTGATTCGGCACAGCCAAACCCTGCGTTTACACTTCCACATCCATCTGAGCCTCATAGTTTATGGTGGGTTCCACACTTTTTTATCCACATCTATCAACCCACTAGATTGATTGGGTTTGGGCTGCATCATCAGCCTGTTGATCTGAACAAGCACCTGGTTGGACCAACCAGGCTCTTAATCAAGGTGCTTGTCTTACAAAACTCTGCTGATTTGACCATCCCCTCTCCATCGCATTTCCCGCTTGGCTGAAAGGCATCAAATTTAGCACTCAACGGGAGGCAGCCCGTCATTCTCTTTGAAAACCTGAAACTTGTTCTGACAGCTTTTTGCACTTGAAGTTCGCACTTTAGGACAGTCGACTCCACCTCAGATGTTCGCATCTGAGATTTGAAATCGTCCGCAAAAATTCAACCCGACCCATCCACTCACCCAAATTTCTGTCTTAAGGAATGAACTAAGACCCCCTAGGTTACAATGAGGACATTGCAAATCTTAGGCATGGGGGGGTAGGAAAGTGCAAAAACTTGTAAGAAAAGGTTTCAAACAAAAAATTCACATATGCCAAAAATACCATAAAAATTAAAAAAAAAAAAAAAAAATTCGAAAAAGAATAAGAGGAAAAGAGGAGAAGGAAAATTTTGTGAAGGAGAAAAGAAACAAAATGAAAAAGGAGCACAAAATTATGAGAAAAAGTGATAGTCATTAGTAAGGAACTAAGGAATTAACCTAAGTTCTAGACCTCATTCAAGAAAATAACTGAAAAGTGCACAATGAGATTAGTAAGAATGCAAACCTTAGGCATTCTTGAATAGACTCTTAGTACCCATTAAGATCTGGACACTCCTCAAGAGGTTGAGGAAAATGAAAAGCTGAAGTATTAGGTCTAAGGCTTAGGGAGTATTCGGCCTCGTTAACTAATTTTTGGTCTACAGGACTCAGTAACCTAAGCAACCTAATCTCACACACAGCCTGGTTCAGTAAGCGTAAAAATCAGAATCACGCAGAAGCGTCGCAAAAATCTGAAAAGAACACCTAGAATAGGAGCAGCCGATCAACACAAGTTGATTTGGACGAGTTCCCAGCGCGGAGAGGCGGGAAATCCCCTCGAAGATGCGTAACAAAATATCATCTCCTCGGTGCTTGTCTCTTAGGATATTTACATATCCTACGGGGGGCATGTAAGCACTCTGCTGGTTCAGATTCCATGGATGGCATTATCTCGAAGTGTCAATTGCCAGGGTCTGGATTCGGCCACGGAATACCATGGATGGGATTATCTCGAAATCTCAATAGCCAGGGTTCCGGGGGTTGCCATGGGCGGTGCTATCTCGAAGCATCGATCGCCAGGAACCCTTGAGGATTGATGATGGGAGCAAGGAATCTGATACAGACCGTGTTGAAAAGCCAATCCTAGGCTAGAACTAAAAAGAAAAAGAGAGAGAAAACTCTCCAAACAGAAAAACTTTCTATCTCTCTCTTACAAAACGCACTGCGAACTGAGCCAGGGCTAAAATCATTTCAAGCACGGGTGCTTTAACCACGAAGTCCAATAAACCTTAGGTTAGTTCTTGCGGGCCTTAAAAACCTTTGCTAAAAGACTGAGGCTAAGGCTAGACAGATTTGGATCTTGATTGGTACTAGAGTACCTTTTAGGCCTATGATCAGCATTCTAACCTAATCTATGAAGGCACTTATCTAAAACTATTGAAAACTTCATGGTCTAGAACAAGGGTTGAAACCTTAAGTTTTTGCTAAGGGACTAGCAAAAGCTAGGCATGGGGGTATGATGAGAACCTCATCATGAGCCATAACTAGCTCATTTTGACCCAATACAAAGGATAAAAGCTCCTACATATCTCAAGGAAAGGCTTAACTCAGAGAATTCTGAGTTTGAGAAGAAAACCAGTCATAAGGGGTAAAAGTGCAATTTTACCAGTATAAACTGCATGCAGGGTAATTCAGGGACCAAACACAGGTCAAAACAGCTTAATAAGAATAAAAGTGGGATGAAATGATCTAGCAAGGGCTACAGCACTTCCAAGGAACCAAATGATAATCTGTAACCCTAAAACAACCCACTTCAATTCACAAGGTTCGAGGCAAAGTAAAAATAGAATAAACCCTCTAAAATCCATAGAAAAATAATCTCTAGGGTTTAGAACCTTCAATTTGGCCTTTAGAACCCATTTTGACCTACATTGAGAACCATGCCCAATTAATAACTTAATTTGGGTTTTTGCGCAAATTGACCGGTCAAACAAGGTTTAATATGAAAATAAAATTCACCATCAGATTCCTTAGGTCCTAATTAGTCATGTATAAAAACTTGAGCCTAAGAAGAAACCTCCTTGACCGACTTCACACTTTGGTCCTCATATATTTACTCTTTGGCCCTCAACTTTTGAACCCTCGCATTTTGGCCCCTAACTCTCCTTCGTTCTTTGCAATCAGGTCCCTCCTGCAAAACCCTGCCAGCACCATGCTCCGGCGACCTTGCGCGGAGCATGGCGCCGCGCAGGGTGAGGTGGGGGACCTGGCAAGTATACCGGGGGTGCCCTGCGTCGTCAGCCGTCGCAGGAGCACCCCCATGGTCATTGTAGCCCCCCATACCGGCCGTGCGAACGCACGGACGGTATGGGTTCATGTTCCGACCATTCTCCGGCGAGGGAGACACGTCGTATCCCTCCGCCTTCCCCCCTGCTTCATCCCTATAAATACCCCCCGCCGCTCCACCGACCAGGGTAGCCTGGATCTGACGGAGAAAACCCCCAGCTTTCTTCTCTTCTTTCTCCGGCAGACGCTCACCATCTCCGGCGACTTCCTCCCCCTCCACCTCTTCGCTCTGCCGCAATACCAGCAGCAGAGACTTCCTCCCCTGTTCTTCCCGCGCCACGCCGCACCCAGCTGGCGCCTCTCCAGCCCTCTGCTCGCCGCCGCCCCTCTCCCTGAGCATCGTCTTCTCCGGCGACAGTCGATACGACTGTCGCCCTGTTCCTCCTCCTTCGTCCCTGCAAGTAAGTTAGACCTACTCCCCTTCTTCTCCTCTTTCTTTCCCCGCTTTCAATCTAGTCAATTAAACCCTCGACCGCTCCTGTTCACCCTCATCCTCTCCGCCTCCGACCACCCTCCGGCGAGCCGCTCCCATCACCTCAGCGATCCACACGGCTCGCCGACCACCGCAGAACCTCCGCCTCCTCACCCTGATCCTCTTCCGCCCCTCCACTTCCCACCAAACACCCTCTGCAGATCCACCGAACACACCCACTTCCTCGCTCACAGTTTGACCTAGGACGACCTGTTAGCTCCACCTCGCCCCCTGCACACCCCCTGACCACCTTCGCCGTGCCACGGCGAAGGTCTCCCGCCTGTCTGATTTGGCCGTGAGGCCGTTCTTCTGTGACCAGGTGACTCGCCCGCTGTCGCCATTACTGCGCAGGCAGAGCTGCTTCACCTGCAGGTGCAGGCACGCCTTCGCCCAGGGTTGACTCCCAGGTTGCGCAGGGACTCTCCGCGAAACGTCCCTGGTTCACAAACGGGGCGAAGGCCGCGCGGGAAGCCACGATCGCCCACAGCTCCATCCGCGACGCGCGCTCAATTGGGGTGGGACATTTAGTCCCACCTCGGAACCTCTCGGAGGCGCGCAGACGCATAAAGGCAAAAAGTGCCTTATGCTGTCTGCCTCCTGACCACGGGGTGAGGTCCCTCTCACCCGACCCGACCCGACCCGGCCTCGTCCGTGACCACGCTCCGCGGACCTGGCCCGACCCGATTAGACTGACCTGCACTCCTCGCCCACCAAGCACGCCGGTGGGCCTGGACCCGGGCCTGACCCGAACCCGATTACCCGGTAGCGCTCTGGGAGAGCTTCCGAAGAGTGATTTCAGAGAGAGAGATACGCGGGGGAGGGGGGTAGAGTAGGTTTTTGCCTCTTGACGAAAAAACTCTGAAGTGTGCAGGCCAAAGAAGAAGAAGCAGACCCGCTGAAGAAGAAGGAGCTGCTGCACTGTAGCGAAGGCATCGTTAAGTCGTCTCAGCACCGGGGCAGACGACGGAAGGTCAGCAGCCAGAGCAGGAAAGAAGACAGGCTGAAGAAGAAGGAAGAGCAACGGCCAACGCGAAAGAAGAAGAAGAGAGGTCAAGGCAGGTGAAGACAAAGAAGAAGAAGAAATGAAGAGAAGCAAGAAGCAAGAAAAGAAGAAGAAGATCTGAAGAAAAAGAAAGAAAGAAAACAAGGAAGAACAGAAGACAGAAGAAGAAGAGCACGAGGGGAAGATCGGAAGAAAGCAGAAGAAGAAGAAGAAGAACAGGAAGAACAAAAGCCAAAGAGGAGATAAGACAAAGAGGAAGAAAGAAGAGAAGAAGAAGAAGCCAAATTTTCATCTCTCTCTCTCTCTCTCTTTATTTTTGTAATAGAACTTGTATATCTCTAGAATACAACTTGCTCCCTGAGTTCGACCTCGGGAACTCTTTTATTTTTCCGAGTAAAAAATTTTTATATGAAACGTTGGTAACAACCGGCTTTACTACAACGTTATAACAGACCCGGTTGCCGCGATACGTCTTTCACTGAGTAAAGTGGTGTTTACATTATTTATGCGCAAATAAAGTAAAAACAAGCAGGTTTTATTCTCATTTCTATTTATCTCATTTATGTGTTTCTGGTTCATCTATTTCTCAAAGTATCCAACTATTACTTGGTCTTACTTGTTCCTCGTGGGAACAATCTTGATTGCAGTCTTTTCCGTAGAGTAAAAGGTACACATGGTGCTCTCCTAGCCGGGAGAGATCCCAGCGGTACTCCTACACCAAGTTAACCACCCCGAGGTCACTGTCGAGACGTAACGGTGACTACGGCACGCGTGATAAACGCACAGGTAGCTACCCTCACTAATACACGGTCAGTCATTTCCGCTAACAAGTTCGCCCAAAGTACAGCACGGAACAGTATAGCGCCTTGCCTCTCAGAACAAAGGTCTCGCCCCTTAGAACCAAATAGGGGTCTCGCCCCTCCACAGTCCGCATTCCCTCGTCCGACTACCCCGATTTGCCCAGAGGGCCTAACAAAGTCAGTGTAAGGTGGCTAGCTTAACCCCGGGTCCCGTGGGGTGGCTAGCTCCCTCCCTACACTAGTAGCACGCCTCGGTACCACGTACGTGAGGGTCAATAGGAGTCAGTGTAGAGTGGTCAATCTTAACCCCAGGTCTCAACCCAAGGGTGACTAGCTCCGCCCTACACTAAAAAGGGATAGTTGCTCTCCTTGGTACTGCGTACACAAGGGCCAGCACACTTCCCGTCGACATTCCAGATTCCTTTCACACAGGAGTCCTACTCCTAA
This sequence comes from Thalassia testudinum, assembly GCA_037157565.1. Lineage (NCBI taxonomy): Eukaryota > Viridiplantae > Streptophyta > Magnoliopsida > Alismatales > Hydrocharitaceae > Thalassia > Thalassia testudinum. Next base: position 21,735,366 of record JAZHRO010000014.1, read on the forward strand.
TTCCCCGTAAGATTCATGCTCATATTCATCTCATTTATCCATATTCAGATCTCATGTTTTATAACTCATTCCTCATCCATATATAGGCACCTCGTGTTTTCATAATTCAGTTCTCAATCATAAACATGCAACTTGTGGCTTCACAGTTCAAATTCCCATTACATCCAGGCAGCTCGTATCTTAACATTCATCTCATAATTACACTAATGTCATTTGCTAGCAATTTACTTTAAACATGCACTCAAGTAAACAGTACAGCTAAGACAGGCTCATACATTTCTATCCTAGGGTTCATTCCACATCCTAGAGTTCGATCCGATTATTCCAAACAAGTACATTCTTATTTAAATATTAACAACAGAATTAAACCACTTTACCGAGTATCACAGGAGGAATGGGGACCTGTGCCGCAGATCTCGTCGTCTCCATGGGACCCAAACATGCCACCGGCTGGTAACCAGTACCAGCGATTAATTTACATTAGATGAGGTCAAAACAGTAGATACTCAACACGAACACGTAGAGGAACTTGAGTGGAAAACAGCGGTACTTCATTTACGGAAATCTGATTCCATTTAGGTCCTAAACGAGCCAAAAACGTGATTATTGACCAAAATCAAACGTCTAAGACTAGTCCCGGACGTCTTAAAAGACGATAGATCTCACCTTGCACTTCCTACGGCTGCTTCAGATGTCCAGACTCTCTCTACGACTGTCTGGGGGCAGCTCTAAACATCAGACAAGGCCTCTGGTCGTCTGGAAGTACCTCCGGACGTCTGGCGACATGATCAGACGTCCAAAAGTACTTGGAAAAGCATACCTGCGCGCCTTCCCAAAGCCTTCCCTGCGTACGAACATCGCAGGCACAACTTTAGCCTAACATCTCCTGCGTTACAAACTACATAGCAGAAAGTAGTGTAGGAAGATACGTACCTCGCGCGATATTGTTCCTTCAAACGTCCGACCTCAGCTCCGGACATCCTGGTGCCTCACCAACCATATGGACGATAACCCAGACGTCTGATACTGGAAAACTTTCAGTACTAGAACCTGCTCCGCGATGCTTCTCTCCTCGCAACATCACCCGTAGCGCGTTGTAGCAGCTTCAGCAGCTGCAAAGGGCCAGGAGGCCACCTCCCCGAGCCCTTCCTCCTTGCACGCGCACCCGCCACCGGCAGTGCGAGCTCCGCCGAGCTCCCGAAGGTTCTCCGACCTTCACGCTCTCTTCCTTTCCCCCTCTCGTTCTCCCTCACTCGCCCCCTCTCTCGTCACTCTTGTCCTCCCTCGCCACAGCCACAAGAGGGAGACGCAGGAGGTGGTGGTGGTGGTGGTGGCTAGAGAGTGGTGTGAGGAGGTGAGAAGAAAAGAAGGGAGGTTTAAATTGGGTGAGTTTAGGGTTCGAGTGAGGGGGGTGGAGGAGAGAGAGCGAGACTCTGCACGCTGCCCGCACACAGAGCGAAAAGAATATACAATATTCTCCTACTTTCAAACATCCAGACATATGTCCAAATATCTAGACAAACATCTACCTAACAGTCCATACGTCTTATCTGACTCAAAAGGCAACAGGTCATTTCATCTTTCCTACTATGATGTTTAAGCATCATTTTAGGTAACTTTCACCGACGTTTAAATGTCATCTTATGTAATTTTTAATAACGTTTAAACGTCCTCTTACATATTCTACAGTAACGTTTAAATGTTATCTTAGGTAGGTTTTAAAGACATTTAAACGTCATGTTATATCTTTTTTAGTGATGTTGAAACATCAGCTTAGTTATCATATCATGACGTTTAAGCATCATTTTAGGTAACTTTTACCGACGCTTAACTGTCTCCTTATGTAACTTTTAACAACGTTTAAACATCCTCTTATATAATTTATATCGATATTTAAATATTACCTTACGTACCTTTTGAAGACATTTAAACGTCATGTTATATCCCTTTTAATGACGTTTAAACGTCACCTTATTTATCCTAATATGATGTTTAAACATCAATTTAGGTAACTATCACCGACGCTTAAACATCATCCTATTTAACTTTTAACAATGTTTGAACGTCTTCTTATGCATTCCATATTGACATTTAAATGTTACCTTAGGTAACTTTTGAAGACATTTAAACATCATTTTGTATCCCTTTTAATAACGTTAAAATGTGACCTTAGTTTAAGGATGTTAAAAGCATGTAATTACTACGTTTAAATGTTAATTTATATCATTTTAAATGACATTTAAATAGCTCCTAATACATTTTACTATAATATTTAAATATTACTTTAACTTATTTCAAAATAAACTTAAGCACTATCTTAGAACCTATAAAATGCCATTCATTTTCCATTAATGCTATTTATATTTAATAAATACGTTTGTAACCATAATCACAACACTTATAAAAAAATACATTTCTTAATAAAATCACATCTAATATTTGTCACTCAAAATTAAAAAAAGATATTGAAATCATCTTTTTACATAAAAAAAATTTATTAGACAAAAAAATTATTAATGCAAAAAAGAACACTATATAAGACCACCATAAATATATTTGTTTAATACCAAAAATTTTCTTAATCTAACACTATACAAACCTAACTTAAAACTATTACAATCATGACTCTTCTATTTCGTCGTCTGAACCTACAGATCCCTTCTTTTGATACCGTTGAGATTATGTTGCAAATAACACTATTCATAACAAAATTGTCGAATTAATAATGTAATTTATAAATAAAATTTAAACAATGATTAAATTAGTAATTATCTGAATCCAGATCAAGTGAATCAAAGAAATTAATGATTGACTCAAACTTCTTCATCATTTCCTCCATAAATCTTCTATATTCTTCTTCTCTTTTATATGCATCTGCTTGTCTTTTATATTCCCCTACTTGTCTTTTACTCTCCTTTGCATCCCTTCTATGTCCTCCTCAATCCTCCCCAATTGCGACTGAGTTTCATGAAGTTCATCTTCCAACTGATGCCTTGTTTTACTTCCTTGAGTGTGAATAGGTTTCAACTCATATCCAAGTTCAATTATATAATTTGATCGGTGTTTAGTTTTTAAGATAATATTGCAAATATCGTTCTCATCTACAGGTTGGCCATTTTGAATGACCTTATCACATACTCGTACTATCTCACACTACAAATATAAAAAATATAACAATTATAATATACATAAACATATAATTATATTTATTTATATAAATTAATAATACTTACATAATTTGCCATAGCTATTTCATTAGACCATTTACCCATCAATCCTGTAATTATCAACCGAACTCATTAGAGTAGGTCGAAAGTGAGTCTCACGAAAAAGATATATCCTCCCACACTCTGCACCATCTAAGTGTTACGTACCCAATAAAAAAATATAAATATTATTTTCTATACCCTTATTTGAATCATTTATATGACCAATATAAAATATAGGAATATAAACTTACTAATGAAATTCTCCATACTTGGAAAGATATCAGCCCACTACTATGGAGAGTTTTCACAGTATTTTTCCAAGTCTTTGTATTCTTCGCACACTTTTTCTAAAAGTTAAAAAAAAGAAATCATTATATATATATCAAATATGGAAAGGGAAAATATTTATTTATGATGTTTTTTTACTAGATGATATTACCAAATACACAGGATCATTCCCATTTGTGGTTACCTTCTCCCATTCTGCATTAGTCCACTCAGGAGGCTTGGCATCATTCCCTTTTAAACGATAGGCCTTCCTTACTTTATATCATGATTTCTCATTTTCCTTTTAACTCCTGATATGACCAAATTAACCTTATCATGATCTGAATCAAGTCCAATTACATTCACCTTACTCTACAAGAAAAGGAAATATTGAATTACAAATAAAATTTATAAATTAAACAATTGAAATAAAATTGATACATTATAATGCACATTACCTAAATACGATCTAAACATATTTGAATATCAGATGATGCCATCTTCCTAGCATCAAAGACATACAGGGCATTGTACCTTGCAACGACACTAGAAACAAAGGCAAGACTCGTAGCTTGCTCTCTTATAGTTGGACCTCCTATGCTTTTGTTGATATTGATCGACATCTTTTGACTTATCGCTAAAGTCCTCTTCTTTAAATTTAACAGCCTACTGGGACCTTTGCAACGAGTTGAAGCCATGACTGGTAACCCTACTGAAAAAAAGTAGACGATTAAAAATTAATAAAACTACCTCATTACATTTTAAGTTAATATATGTAAATTTCAAATTACTTGGCTCCTTAGTTTGCAAGACATTATCAACTAAATTTGTTGCATCCTCTAATTCTCCGGGGGTAACTAGTGGAGTAGTATTCAATGTACTTGCTGCTCAAGTAACTCTACTCGTGTTAAGCATATCCTAACTCATTGTTGAAGTCCTCTCCTCTGAAGGAAATAGTCTTGTAGGACCTCCGCAATGGGTTGAGATCATGGGTGATGTCCCTATGCAAAAAAAATTACAAGATTACAAAATAATTCAATTGTCTAGTTTCATTTAAAATTAATAAATATAAATTTAAAATGACCTACTTCCTGAGTTTGAGACACATGATCCATCATATTTGTTACAACTTAAGGTGAATGTCGTTGGAGCTAATAGGCCCCTTTTTGCTTCTTTTCCCCTTGTTTTTCAAGAAGGGAAAGGACCACCAACGATACATATCATTGTCATTGCTAATAGAGATATCATGAATGCCATAACTGTAGACAAAATATATAACAAAAAATAGTAGCTATAAAGTTAAACTACTAATGTCTACGCATTTTATGTCTAAGATGATATCTTGAATATTTACATTATTTAAAACAAACATAATAATCCATTAAATAATTTAAAACAAAAAAGATATGTTGGTTATAAGAGTAATGTGTGATCTCCTTTTGACAAGAGGATGGTTGTTCTATATTTTCAATAAGATGTGATAATGATATCTGTAGGGTTGATATTTACAATATATATTAAGGGCTTGAGGAGTTAGATGGCCTATTTGTTAAGAGAGGATGGTTTTCTAGTTGTTCCACCTATTTAATTTCTTTCTGCATTGCCAAGTTCTTGATGAAGTGGAATAGAGTGCTAATGAATGAGGATTTTTTTAATTTAAATTGGTCGTGGATTCTCCCTTTTTGACAAAAATTTGATGTGGATGAGTTGAGGTTTTGATCGATCTCCAAGAATTTCCAACAACTTCACCAAAGATGATTAGTTAATTTGATTGTTTTTTAGAAAATACATTCACTCCTGATGGTTTTTGGTCCAATTAAATTCTAACAAATTTTGCTTATCTCCTAATTCTTACAATATATCTATTCCCAAGAGAAGTAAACTTAATTTATTTAGTACTAGTGCAACCTAGTGTGGAGTATCTGGTTAAGTAAACCTAGAATGTAGGTTTGATTGTATTTCTATAATTTAGATGTTTATTTCGATTACTTATCCTTCTTTTCAGAACCCTACTATTGAAATTGTGTTTTTTATGATTTTTTTTTGAAACAAAAAGGAAAGCTATCGTCTTACAATAGCAATCCGGAAGGATATATTATATAACTAAGACGATTTACAACCCAGATCCCCATGTATGTATGAGGGACCAACACTCTTACAATTTGTTCACAACAGACCGGTCTCTCCTGAAAAAGCCTCTCATTTCTTGCCTTCCACACACACCAGAGAGTTACAGCCATGCGCACATGTGGCCTCTCCCTCACAACAAAACCATGACAAATGGAATCCCACGCTGGTAGTGGCTCCTAGCAAGTCCTCCATACAGCATCTGTGATCAGGCAAGACAAGAAAATGTGATTAATGTTGTCAGTGTGCATCCCACATAAGTGACATTCGTGAAGAGTAGCTCCCATTCTTCTGTGTCGCAGGCCACCTATTATCAAGCCCTCCCTCCTACACAACCAAAGGAAGATTTGTACTTTAAGGGGGATCTTCAAGAGCCAAATTTTCTTGTCAATGAAATCATAGCTCCCCCTACGGCCATTCTCCATGATTTTGTTATAGCCACAACGCATAGTGTAAATACCATCCCATATATAATTATCATCCACTCCATGCCTTGGTTTAAAGCTTTCAAGGTCTGAGATCAGGTTTCTCCTTTCTTCCCATAACCGGGTGCCCCTTCTGGTGGAGTCCTCTTCATTCAGCAGCCAGCAGCTTCTACTGTCAGACCAGAAGCAGCTAACCGTCCCCTCCTTATCAAAGGCTGCTGCAAAAGCCCTTGGATAGATCTCCTTCAGAACACCCAGCAGAGACCATCTTTCATTCCAGAAGCTGAAGGTCCTGCCATCACCTAGAGTCGGCTACAGCAGGTGCAAGTTATCAACCAAGGCTTTGATCACAGAGCTCCAAAAGGGTGAAGGTCTACTGGGCTGCAGTCTGTTGAGCACACTATTTGAAGAACCATAACTGTCCTTGATCATTTCAGTCCATGGCTTCATCTCCCCTTGCAAGAATTTGATAGCCCACTTAAGCAGTAAGTCTTCATTGAACTGTTTCAGAGATTTGATCCCCAGACCTCCCCTATCCTTTGGCTGGCAGAGCTACTCCCAATTCAGTGGCTGCAGAAATCTGCCCTCACGCTTGGATCCCCTCCAAAAGAACCTCTTCCTCAATTCATCCAGTCGCTTCCACACAGATTTAGGAGCTTTGAAGATAGTGAGGTAGAATACAGGAATTGAGGTGATCACTGAATTGAGCAAGATGAGTCTGCCACCCTTGGATAAGAAGCTACTATGCCACCCAGCCAGCTTCACTGAGATTTTATCAAAGAGACGGTTCCAATCTCTTTTGTTCATTCTAGAACACCTAAGGGTCAGACCCAGATATTTGATAGGGAGGCTGATGCGAGGGGTCCCCAAAGCAGCAGAGATGTTTCCTTGCTCAGCCTCAGGTAAGCCAAAACAGACCAAACTAGACTTCTCTCTATTCAACCTAAGGCCTAAGATGTCCCCAAAAATGTTGACCATATGGCAAAGAGCCTGGGCTTCATCAATAGATCCTTCCACAAAAAAAACCGTATCATCCGCATGTTGAAGTATAGGGGCCAAAGCACATCTACAAGAGAGGGAGTATCCTCTAATAAGACCTGCTTCAACAAGTTTACATGCATACCAAACCAAGTTGTCAACTGCAAGATTGAAGACCAAAGGCGCCAAAGGACATCCTTGCCTGACCCCACACTGGGGTTGAATCCATGCACCACAGGGCTTCCCATTTATCAAGGGAGTGAAAGAGGCAGTTGTGATACATCTTTTCATCCACTTAATCCAAGTAGGGGGAAAACCTCTTCTTTTAAATACTTCCCAAAGGTATGGCCAGCAGATGGAATCATAAGCTTTGCGAAAATCAACTTTCCACAAAAAAAGCTCTACACTTCCTCTTGTGCCACCCACAAACCATCTCCTGGGCCATGATAAAAGATTCTTGTAAAGACTTGTTGGGAGGAAAGCTGACTAAACAGGGTGAATCATCTCTTGCAGGACAGGCCGTAGCCTATTGGCCAAGATCTTACTAACCACCAGGTGGATAGAATTTGAGAGGGCTATGGGTCTAAACTCCTGAAATGATTCTGCCCCCTGTCTTTGGCAATAGAAATAAGAAGGATCTATTGATTTTTTCAAAGTCGAAGTTACCAACCTTAAACTCTTTGATCAAGTCCATTACCTCTATGCCCACATGTTCAGACCCGTGCTGTTTGAGCCTTTTAAGACGTCTGAACTGTCGATCAAACGTCTGGTCAGACGTCTGGACACCTTCCCAAATGTCTGGAAATCAAAAATTTTGAGTACGAGCTTGCATCTGCATGGGGGCTGCGCGCAGACAGTACTCCCTCTTTTTCCACCTCTCTCTTTTTCCCCTCCAGCGAACCCTAACCCTCACCCTTATAAAACCCCCCTTCCTCCTCTCTCGTTCTCCCCACCCCAGCCGCTTATTCCCTTCCTCTTTACCCCAGCGCAAGAGCTAGCGCGAGCGAGAGAGCGCGAGAGCAGCGACGAGGAGCGGCATTAGGAGAGGAGGAGGAGTTGTGCTCGCGAGCTCGTGTGGGAGCTCGCCGGAGAGCGCACGGCCGGAGTGGCGCATGCGCGAAGAGGAGTGCGTCAGGGGAGTCCTCCCCGACACTGCTGCAGCCGGAGCTGTAGGCGAGGGGGCGAGGCGCGGCCACGTGCGGCGAGAGCGAGCGAGAGCAAGTTCTGGTTTGGGGTTGTTCCCAAAATCAGACATCTGAAGTGACGTCCAGATGATGGAGCGGACGTCTAGAGGCGGTTCCAGACGTCTAAGGAGAGAGTTTCGCGAAGGTACGTTCTCTTTGCAGATACGGCCATGCAGGCCACTCCACAGATACCCTTTTGCATGCCTATTTTGAAAAGATTTAGTGGCTGCATGCAGGATTTGCTTTGGAAAGGCACGGGACACGCCCTCCCACACATTTCAGACATTTGGGGAGCTTACGAGATGACTGGAAGCACTTCCAGACGTCCGGAGAGGTGGTCGAACGTCTGGAGCTGGGTCCAGACGGTCCAGAAGAGTTCCTAGATGTCTAAGGTTGACGTAGAGCTTGAGGTACGTTACTGGACACTTTTAAGACGTTTGGAAGTTGTTCCGACGTCTGATTTGAGTCTGTAAACATGTTTTTGACCCGTTTAAGGTCCGTTTGAGGTCCGTTTTATGCAAATAAGATACCGATGTGTTCCTTGTGAGTTCCTCTACTTGTTAGAAAGCTTTCTATACTGTTCTGATTGTTCCCTTGTGATTGTTCCTTGTTATAGAACTTCATTCCATTGTGGGTTCGAGACTTGCTAAGGCACATGAGCCTACCGTTCGAGCCCCCAATACTCCTGAGTTGACTGGTAGAGTGGCTTCCCCTAATTTAATTATAAACCTAATGCATGTGTGGAATGAATGATTAGAACCTACGATATGGCATGAATCCTAGGGTGAGAAGTAGTTGAAATGTCTGTATGTATGATTGAATTGCAGTCTTGAATAAGTAGACAGAAATGTTAACCACTGCCTGTAAATGAACAAAAGTTGCGTGTGAAATATGAATTACCTATGCTAGTTAACAGTTGCATGTAGCCTTCTTGTTGTATACGTTAAATAATATAATATGAGCTGCATGTGTATAATATGAGAATGGAAATGTGAATGATAGAAATAAAAGCTGCATGTGTATAATCTGAGAATGGAAATGTGAATGATAGAAATACGAGCTGCATGTGTATAACCTGAGAATGGAACTGTGAATGATAGAAATACGAACTGCATGTGTATAACCTGAGAATGGAAATGTGAATGATGAAACGCGGTACGGAATGGCATGAGAAATATGAGGATGAACCCTACGGGAAATTAGGAGTAGAGCTCCTGGAAATATATGGAATGGATCTGGAAATGTGACGGGAAGTGTGCTCGCCCTTGAGTACGTGGTACCAAGGGGAGCGCATGCTCCCGCTTAGTGTAGAGGGGAGCTTGCCGCCTTCGGGTTGAGACCCGGGGTGGGTTTGGCCACTTTGCAAAGACTTCGTGGCCCTCGCGTACACTGTACTGGGGAGAGCTACTAGTGTAGGGAGAGAGCTAGCCACTCCACGGGACCCGGGGTTCAGCTAGCCACCCTACACCGACTTGTTAGGCCCACTGGGCAGACCAGGGTAGTCAGGCGAGGGTGCGTGGACTGTGGAGGGGCGAGACCCTGGTTTGGTTCTTAGGGGCTAGACCCCTGTGACTGAGAGGGCTAGGCCCTATACTGTTCCGTGCTGTACTTTGTGCACACCCGTTAGAGGAAACGACTAACTGTGTGACAGTGCGGGGTAGCTACCCGTGCGCTTATCACGCGTGCCGTAGTCACTGTTACATCTGTCCGTGGCCTTGGACTAGTTGACCGGGTGTAGGATCACCACGGGGGACTCTCCCGGTCAGGAGAGCACCACGTGTGCCTTCTACTCTTCAAAAAGGACTGCAATCAAGATCGTTTCCACGAGGAATATTCGAGATCAAGAAAGAGATCTGATAAATAAACCAATGGGTGAAAAGGAATAAATTGTGAAATAAAGTAAATGGAATAAACAGCTACCTGTCCACTGTTACTACTTTAGTTAGTTGGTTGCCGCTCTACTCAGCATTGTTGACTTTGTGTACTCATAACCCTTTTCAGGTTCAGGTATTGAGCAACCCAAGTCTACGGCTGTAGAGGGTGCTGGACCCAGTAGAGCCCAGTAGCAATAGTTTCTTTTGCTGTACCCTTTTGTAGTAGTGAGTTCAGACTCCTGTACTTTACGTTCTGTACTTACACTTTTCTGTACCTTTATGTTCCTGTACCTTGTTACTGTTCTATTGTTGTGGTGATGATATGTACTGTAGCAATTTTTACCTTCTTTACTGCTGTATTCTTTTACTGTTAGTTGCTTAGCATAATGAATGTGGTTTACTTTCCTGCTTTTTGGTTGTTTCTCGTTGGATGACTGGGTCTTGGGATCAGTCGAGTCAGTCCGGTCTCGTGTCCTACAAGGATTCGGGAACCAGGTCGTAACACCACAACATCCCACACCTTTTTATAAAAGAGGACTTGTATACCATCAGGACCAGGTGAGCCTTCACTGTTGAGATCCTTGATGGCAGTCAAAGTCTCAAGCTCAAAAATAGCTGCAGTCAGGCTGGAACCATGTTCTTCAGAGATTTTGGGTAAATCACTAGCTGCCATTTTCCATTTGCCCCTTCCAGCAGACCTTGAGGAATCCTTAAAGTATCTGATAGCCTCAGCTATCAGAGAGATAGAAGTAATTCTCTGCCCATCTTTAACAATTGAGGAGATCAAGTTGAGTCTTCTACAAGAGCTGGCAGCCAAATGGAAGAACTTGGTGTTTGCATCCCCCTCTTTAAGCCACAATTGTCTCAAACGTTCCCTCCAATCCATCTCCAACTTCAGATCTTCTTTAGCCACCACCCCCTGCCACCACCTTCTGGTAATGAAATCCTGCTCAGTCATCAGGCCATTGACCTCTCTAGAGTCGAGGTTCTGAACTTCCTTCAAGGCTTCTTTGCGTCTCTGATGTCTCATGATAGAAACATCTCCATACTCCTTTAACATTTCTCTCATAGCCGATAATTTGGAGGCCAGCTTGATGGTAGCAGTGCCCTCAACCTGCTTAGCCCTCCACCATCCTTCAAGCATCTCTTTGAAACCCGATTACCTCAAACAAGACTTCTTGAATTTGAAGTAAGATCCAACAATCACTTGCTCACCACTGTCCCAAACTAAAGGGGTGTGATCAAAAAAATGTTGTTCAAGGACACAGACATAAGATAATTGAAATAGATCCAGAAGCCCAACATTGCCAAAAAATCTATCAATTTTGGACATGAGACCACTTCCATTCCTCCAAGTAAACTCAGAGCTAGAAGAAGGAAACTCACTCAAGCCTAAGGACTGAACCAATACTTGAAAACCAGTGGTTGCACTATCAACCACACCACTAGGTCTATCACTTCCCATCAACATAGTTGAAATCACCTCCAACAAGCCAGACAGCCCCATTCACAAAATCAGCAGCAAATTCCAGTCCTCCCATAGTTTGTGCCTTCTGCATGGGTCACAGGGTCCATACACACCTGACACAAACAATTCACAGGCTCCCTAGTTTCTTTTGAACTTGCAGGTCAGTAAGTGCCTAGCCAAAGAGACCTCCTCCAACTACAGCACATGCTTCTTCCACCAGATAGCAACACCCCTAGATCTGCCAATTGAGTTAATCATCACAGTGTCATTGGTAGCCCCAGCTTTCATCTCAACGCACACCCTGTCAGCCTCATTATCAATATGTGTTTCTTGGATGATGGCGCAGTCAATTTCCCATTCTCTCAAATACCTTAGGTGAGAAGCCCTTCGACTTCGATCATGCAACCCACGCACATTCCATGTAAGGATCCTCATTTAGGAACCTGATCATCCCCCTTCTTCACAGCAGAGACTTTGCTAACCTTCATCACAGCTGCAATAGCACACTCATCAACTTTTTACGTTGAGTTATGTCTTCTCAGTCTGAGCTTGTAGGGAGGTCTCCCCAAACCTGACTTGGATGGAGTCCCTAAGTCCACCTGCAAACCCTCAACTGCAGGTGGGCTACTTTGCAAGCTTAAGGAGTTCACAGGAATCTCCTATAGAGCAAGACCATCAGGAGCAGTGGCTCTTGAAGCCCCTACTTTCAAATCCTCAGCCACATCCTCATTTATCAATGCCATCTCCTCTCCTTCTTTCTCTTCCTCAGCCATATCACCTTTAAGCATAGGTGCAACCATCCCAGCCTCCAGAATTTCAGTCAACTCCTCCTCTGCCATCATCACACCCATCCCATCTTCCAGATCCTTGCCCTTACTAGGCTCAGTTGTCTTCTCCTGTGTTCCACGATCCAACAGAATCGATCCTGCTTTGGCTTGCAATACCTCAACATAAGAGGGAGGGTTATGGTGTGATTTCTCATCCCTGCTAGCCACATGAAAGTTCAAGAGCAGTAGCCAGGAGCTCCCCACACATCGAAGGATCAACTTATTTGGAACAAACCCATCCCTAAAGACATCCACCCAAACATTCAAAACACTACCATCTCCTTCAATCAGACCAACCTCAGCATCTTCTGTCACAGAAGCAAACCCAGCAATCATAGCTGCCACCACCGCTTTAGACCTTAAGTGTAAAGGTAAACCTTTGATTTCAAGATTGCCTGATCTAGAGGCCAGAGGTGGTCGCTCAGGCAAAGAACCATCAAAAGGGGAGACCAGACGCCACATCACCGCCAAGCCACCCAGATTACTCGATCGAAAGCGCAAACGTTCGACATCCATCACCCCCAATCCAAAGAGCACAAAACGCGAAGGGGAGAGGACCGCAATCTTCCAAACATCTGTCAAGAGGGAGAGAGACCTTACCAGTTGATGAGCTTTCTCCAGAGATAGAGTGCCCATCATCACTTCCAAGATCAAGGCCCCTCGCAGAACCAGTTCTGCCACCTTAATGTCCTCGCTCAGGGGTATCTCCACATCCAGGGTGTGCCCCCCATAAGCAGGTGGGGAAAGTGGAAGAGGAGGTTGCACCTCCACCTTCTTGGCCCAAGTACTTGCGCGCATCCTACCCCCAGGTTGCCCATTGAATGTCGTGCAGGAGTCGCGTTTGTGGCCAAACCCCCAGCAGGCCAAGCAAAGTAGAGGACGGCGGCACACCGCCACCATATGTCCACGACGTCGACATCTAAAACAGACAACCTCCCTGTTGCTTGCAGGCCGCCTATCGAAAGTCCACCGCCTATCCACTACCCTCGCACCTTCAGCCACCTGGACACCTCGCTCCTTCCTCCAAGATCTCTACCTCCAAGTCGCCCAGCGACCATCGCCGACGACGCTCTCGTCGGACCTCCTAGGGTTCATTTTTCGTCCTCTCCTTCAAAAGTTTCTTGGTTCGTGTGCTTTCTATGTTAATACTTGATGTTCTACTTTTTCTAAAATCATTAAAGTTTGTTTTCAATAAAAAGGACAAAACAAAAGTGTAAATACCCCTATAAAGCAAAGGACAAATATATATTACTAAGAAATGGGAAAAGATATAGCCCATATAAACTGCTAAAAAGACATTGCATGAATTGTTAAACATGTAGTTCATTCAAAAAGGTACAATTTGGAACAACAAATTCCTTTGAATATAAGGGTTTCTACCAAAAATTCGACAGAGTTTCCCTTGTTTATGGGACATTTTCCAAATTCTTGTACCAGAAAAAATATATATACATGTATGGTGGGCTCACCCCACTGCCAACACAATAGGGTGAAAACCAAAACAAGAAAACAAGTGGGTACACCCCACCACGAAAAACAGTAAAAACACGAAAAAACAACAGAAAATAGAAACTAAGACGTTTGCAACACATAAGCATTTTCATCAAAGAACCTGCAAGCGTATCTCTTTAAGAGCCCAACATCGTAAACAAAGCCATACTATACATAGTACATCATTTTCCACCATCAACAATATATATAAATGTCACAGTTCATTTATACACATACAAGTAAAAGTCCTTTTTACAATCGTTTCCTTGAAGGATATCTTTTGAGTCAAAGGGATATCCCATGAGATACCTAACCCTAGTTTGACAACTAGGTTAACCTATTTGGTAGATGGGATATTCTAACTTGGGTTAAAGACACTTAACCCAAGATAAGTGATTCTTAGGTTCATGTGAGATAAGAATTTTGGAAGGTTATCCCATGATTTCCATAGGTTAACCCTTGGGACCCTATCCTTCCTACATCATTCCGAACCTATGGTTGTCAAAGATAAATGTCATCTTTATCCTTGTTAATATCCCATTAATTAAAGTTGTCTTTCAATGAATCCAGTTTTTCAATCATTTGACAATTTAACTCAAAAATGAAAAAAGGAAATGAAAAAAAGAAAAATATATGAATTTAACTTTTCTGTAGAATCTAAATCCCTTGTTCCAATAGTTTTATGGGAGTTTGCTATTTTATTCTAATAAAATGAACACGTGCATGATAAGTACCTAAATTGGTAATATTAGTGAAAGCACATACATAAAAATATGAATTAATTGAATAACCATGGCTAACATTATATCTTAATGCCATGCAATTAGTTACAAAAAATATCTGTCAAGTTTCATATCTAATATATTTGCTTAAGAGCTATTCATCACTGGAACTAATGTATTCAAATAAAGTTTCATCATTTCCTTCACTTTCATCTATTTCAACTATCTCAAATGCATTGTCATCAACCTCATCTCCATCAACAGACTTCGGATGAACAGCATCTCAATTCAAATTATGTATCTCATCTTCACCGATTTCTAAAATTAGTTCATCTTCATCATAATCGAATTCTTCTTCATTTGGTGCTTGTGTTACATCATTTGATAACTCACTTTGCTCTACAAGTTGGATGGGAACATCATATATATGACCGTGTTCATGTTTCTATACCACATGCCACTGCGAACCATTCTTCCTATCTTAAAGATGGTAGACTTGTTGCACTTGCAAAGTTAAGACAATTGGATTGTCCTTGTACCAGGTATCATTGATCTTAATCGACGTGAGGTGACCTTTAATCTTGATATTTGACAAGCGATGGCCTAAATCCCACCATTTGCATTTAAAGAGATATATCAGCTTGTCAAAAATGTATTGAAATTCAAGAATGTCAACAAGGATGCCATAAAACTCAATCATGTGACCTTCATGATTGCCCTGGCACATGATTGAATTATTCTGAAACTTTCGACTGCGATCACGTAGCTCCATGTGATATCGTTCTCCTTTGACAATGCAACCAGTGTAACTCTTAATGCATACATCTGGACAACAAGCCAATGCCTACAATTACATCTGGACCAATGTAACTCTTATTACATCGCTTGCTTCACCACCTGACACATATATATCAATTTCATCTACAATACACATTGCCTACAGTTATTAATAATATATATATATAAACTGCAAAATAATGTGATTTAAATTACCTTAGACTTAAACCATTCAGCAAATTGTTGCTTTTGATGAGCATCAATGTTCCAAGTACTTTGTTGTTGAAGAATGCCTCGATGCTCCCTATTTAAATTAGAAGTAAGTGATTACAACTTAAGCAATTGAGCTAATATAAGTACGAATTTTTGTCAAATAACTCACTCCATATATTCTTGTACTTCTTCGGAATTACTTAGTACGAACCATATGGCAAATTGATTCTCTACATCCGTTAATTGCACATTATAATTTGTTGCCCCAATGACCCTTACCTTGTGACTGAATATATATATAAAGGGTGAATTGTTTCCACATAAAAGTTCCTTTCTTGTCAATTAAACCTTGTCTCCATGTCTCCAATATGCATAGAACACCATGTCAAGCATTCGTGCACAACATATGCTTCAGCAATTGAGCCTTCAGGATGAGCTCTATTACTACGAATTGTTTTAAAGTAGATAGGAACCTATCAAAGCAAATTTAAACACTATCAATTTACTATAAATGTAATAGAAGAAGCATTCAACCTAAAGAATATAATTATTATACCTTTCGATAGGATACATCCAGCAGAATATTACCGGTCCAGCAAGTAGTACCTCTCTTGGTAAGTGGATCGCAAGATGTACCATTATATCGAAGAATGCTGGTGGGAAAATCATCTCAAGTTTAGACATTAATAAAATCATCTCTCTGCATTTTTCTCATCTCGTCAACGTTAACCTTCTGCCTACAAAACTTAGAGAATATTAAGCCGAGTTCTGAGATTGCAAAGACTACATCATTGGGAAGCAATCCATGCAATCCGACTCCAAGAAGATGTTGCAATAGCACATGACAATCATGACTCTTTAGACCGATAATCCTTCTATCCATACTATTTACACATTTACCTATGTTAGAAGCATAACCGTCTAGCATCCAAACTGCTTTTAGGGATTCACATAATTTTTTCCTTTCAGAAGGGCTAATTACGTAACAGGCAGTCGGAACATCAAATTTTCCATCACTTCATTTCTTTAGATGTAACTCCTTCCTTATGTTCATTTCATGAAGGTTGAGCCTTGCTTTCAATGTATCTTTTGATTTCCCATCAGCATCTAAAATTATCCACATAACATTTTCTAAGATATTCTTCTCCATATATATAACATCCAAGTTATGTCTCAATGCTAATGTATGCCAATATGGAAGTTCAAAGAAAATTGATCTCTTCCACCAATTGTGATCTTCATTTGGCTATTAGCACTTTCTCAGCGAAGGATGCTTTCCATGTAGAACATCTGGCAAATTATCTACCTGTTGTAGAAGCCCTTCAGCTATAATGTCTATAGTTATTGTTCAATTTTCAATTTTCTCATCAAACTTCTTACTTTTTCTCCAATGGTGGTCAATCGGGAGGAAACAATGACATCCTGTGTATCCAATTTTTGAATGAAGTCTCTTTGAAGAAGTTTAGCCCATACATTGGTTTGCCAACCTGGCAAGATCCCATAAGCTAAAAAATCATTAATTATCCACAATAGAACTACATGCATGGTGATCCAATCTTTCTTCGTTGCATCAAATATTTGTATTCCATTCTCCCATAGTTCCCTTAGCTCCTCAACAAAAGGCTGTAGGAATACATCTATATCCATACCAGATGTTTCTAATCATGGTATCAATAGAGATATCATATAATACTTAGGCTTCATGCACATCCATGGTGGAAGGTTGTACGTTAATAATATCACGGGCCACATGCTGTATGATTGACTCAATGTACCAAACGAATTGAACCCATCAGATGCCAGTGCAAGATATGCATTTCTACCATCCTCTGCAAACCACAGGTAATCTTTATTGAACTTCTTCCATGTTTTTGAATCTCTAGGATGGGAGATAAACTTGTCATCAACTGGCTCAGTTTTTTTGTGCCAATCCATATAGATAGCTATCTTAGAAGATAAGAATAAACATTGCAACCATGGCTTCAATGGAAAATATCGCATAACTTTATGTTACCCACCCTATCATTTATCTTGTACCTCGATGTTCCACATTTTGAGCATACAACCACTTTATCATTCTCCTTCCAAAACAACATGTAATCATACTTGCACACATCGATCTTTTGCTGACTCATTCTCATCTCCTTCAAATACTTACAAGCTTCGTAAGAGTCCTTCGGTAATACTTCTAAACCAGGCACTACATCTCTTGGCAATGATAGAATCCTATTCAAGGTCTTTTTAGTAAATTTTTCATACGCTTTTGATCAGATTTTTACATAGTTTATAATTAGGAATTTTAAGATCGTTGTAATGCACAAAAATCGAGTTGCTTTTAAAATTTGTAAACCTAGATAGGGAAGTATCTTGGGTCATCCAAGAAGGTCAAATGTTTGCAAAATATGTCTCTTGAAAATGAGGAAATCACCTTTCTTTTCGGTATTTTCAAATATATAATTTTTGTGGTTTTGAAATAACAACAATCCACGAAGTTGATGACGGGAAAAAGACTAATCCTATTTTAGCAACTAATCGGCAAGAATGACCTCTTCTCAGCTCACTCTAAGCAAGTGAAGGCCTAGGATAATTGGAAAGAGGGTGTAAAAGTGTTAAAACAAAACTAAAGTAGAGAATAAGGTGCACAAATTTAGAAAAGCAACTATATAGAAACTGGATTTTTGTTCTACACTTGTAGAGAAAAGCTTCTATGACAAAAATAAAACTACAAAGCAAATGAAACAAAAATCCTGGATGATGATGGTGAAGATGATGAAGCTCTTGCTCCAACTGCGGCTGCTCCCCCAATTAAAAAGGGTTATTTCCTTCTCCTTGAATAACTCCTCCAAGTAGTCTCCTCCTAGCAAGCCCTAAAGTAGGGGGCATGCCTTTTCTCCTCAAGGTGGATGGCTTCCACCTTAATGTCTCCTCCAAGGGTGGGAGTGCACCACCCTTCTCCTCCAATGCCTAGCCATCCTCCAAGTTGAAGAGAATCTCCTCCTTAGCGTGGCACAAGAAGAAGAGTCGGGAAGAAGAGGGTACCAAAGGGGTGGGTAGGATGCTCCCTTAATTTTCTTCTCTCCTCCTTCTTCTTGGCCGTGAGTTGTAGGTGGGTATAGAGGGTAGAGTTAACACTAATGGAGGATGGGTTTTAGTAGTGGTTAGATGGGGAATTTGTAGGGTAGAAAGGTGGTGGTTGGCGTGGCCTTAGGTGTAGGGCTAGGATTAGGTTTAGGATGGTAGTTAGGGATCCTAGGGTGGAGGGATGTTGGCGCCATTTAAGGGTTGCTATGGGGTTGGTTATGGGTGGTGGAGAGACACCTAAAGGTGGCGCCAACCATGGAAGGGTGCCATGGTTTTGGCGCCACCATGAGGGCTTCTAGAAGGGGGGTTAGGTGGATGGTGGATAAGGGTTGTAGGGGTAGGTGTAGGGTGGAGATTGATGGGTTTTTGGAGGGAAAAAGGTGGCGCCAAAAGGAGGTGGTTATGGTGGTTTTGGCCCCACCTTATTGGTGCCCTTTGGTGGTGGTTGAGGGGTGAAAGGTGGTGATGGTGGTGGCACCAACTTAGAGTAAAGGTGGAACTAGCTTAGGTGGTCTTAGGTGGGCTAGTTGGTGGAGCTAGTTAGGTAGGGTTTTAGGGTGGTGGATGGCCATGGGAGTTGAGGTGTAGCTAACCTAAGCTAAGCTAAGTTAAGCTAGCTTAGCTAGTAGTAGGGTAGAGGAGTAGGCATCTGGAGTTAGGGTTTAGAGGAGAGGAGCTGGAGGAAGTTGTCTTGAGCTAAACTGGAGTTGGTAGCTACTAAAGAAGGTGGCATGGAGCTACTTTAGCTAGCTTAACTTGCTAATTCTTTGCTAGCTGCTAAGCCAAGCTATAGTAAGCTAGCTTCTACTAAAATATGTTGAGGTGAGCTAGGTCTGATATTCCAGGGGATGACCTAGCTAGTTGGAGTAACTAAGGTAGCTTAGCTCAACTAAGTTTAGCTAAGTTGAATCCCCAAGAGCTAGACTTGAGCTTCCTGAGCTAAGATGAAGTCATCTTCAGTTGATTGGAGTTGAGTGGAGCTGGATGTAGCTAGACCTGAGCTGGGGTGAACTCCAGTCAACTCAATTGAGCTAACTAGAGCTCCCAATGAACTAATGGGAGCTGAGATAAGCTAGACTCAGCTAAGTTGAGTTAGATCTAAGCTGACTTGAGCTATGGTAAGCTAAGATGAGCTCTCTTGAGCTGTCATTCAACTGAGATGAGCTGAATGGAGCTAGGATGAGCTAACCCTAGTCCAAGTGAGCT
This sequence comes from Thalassia testudinum, assembly GCA_037157565.1. NCBI lineage: Eukaryota > Viridiplantae > Streptophyta > Magnoliopsida > Alismatales > Hydrocharitaceae > Thalassia > Thalassia testudinum. Next base: position 21,755,215 of record JAZHRO010000014.1, read on the forward strand.
GGAATCCAGCTATGATAAGCTAAATCAAGCTGAGTTTCAGTTGGTTTGAGCTTCTTCTTCACTAGTTGCCTTCCCGAGTGCTAGGGTTTTAGGAATCTATCAATCTGTTTGTCTCTAACACTCAAACAAATATATTAAAAACATAATAAAAAATGCAATGCATGCCTAACCTAATTGATGTCTAAATGCAACCCAAAAACCCGTTTGCAGAGTTAAATTCCTAAGAGCTAGGTTTGTTTTAATGCATAAGAATGATAATAAACTGACGTTTATCAACTTTTAAGCAGAGGAGCTTTACAAGAAATGAGAACTTGGTACACTTGTTTTGTCTAGGAAAAATGTACTCTTGTGCATCTTTTTGCAATGCATCATACCATGCATTATATACATTGTAATCATGTTTGATAAAAGGACCAGCATTTGTCCCTTCATGATAATTACTAATATCCTCAAGTATGTCGCGAACGAAATCTATATCTGAATCATTCACATCTTCATTATCATTAACAATATCCTCTACATCCTCGACTTGTAATGCTTCAGGTTTTCGACACTAGGTAAATCTAGGCTTATCTCCATGAAGTATCCAAGGTTTATATGACTTGTCAATACCATCCACAATCAAATGTCCATATATCACATGTTACGGGTGATAAACATGTTTGCACAATGCTTGCAAGGACATTGTATGATTTTCTCCCTACCGTATATCTCCCATACATGTGTCATGAATATATCAACCCCAGCTTTATATGCATATGTTCTCTTATCTTCATTCATCCAAGCATATTTTGATCCATTGACCTACTTTTCTAGAAGATGTTAAATTAGATTAAACACCAAAAGTTGATGTAAATCAAAGGATGAAACGAAGGAAAATAAATTATCACAATTCTCAAAATTTTATGTAATTTATCAAAGTAGTTCAATTAAATGTAACACTTTTCAATATTTCACAGAAGACAATTAATATAATGATTTATAGTAACAAAATTAAGCATTTTTTAAGCAGGTGAATGACTATCATTTTAAAAATTAAAAGCAAAAAGTATTAAGGAAAACTTCTTCCTATCAAACTAATGCAAGTACATTGTGCATAGTCTATATTTCTTTTCAAATAGATAATTATTCATGCAATTATTGCATCTTCAATGTAATCATTTCTAAGATAACTATAAGTATTTTTTCATATAGCATGTGCATATTCAACCACACATCATCATTGTTAGAACGATATATCTGTGCATGTTAATTAAAGTTTTCACTTTGCAGTCCATCTTTGAAGATTTGATCACAACTTAAGTTTACTTGTTACATGTAATCTTTATGCGGTGAAATTTCGGTAGCATCTCCCCACACTTCTCAAATATACCCCCTAATACTAACCTTAACTAGAGTTCCTTTAGTACTCAGCTAAGAGTACCGTAAGAAGCTAGATAAGATTAGTTGGTATACCGCAGAAGAGTAAGAAGAACCAACTAAAATTTCACTACATAAGGTTACATGTAACAAGTAAACCTAAGTTATGATCAAATCTTCAATAACCTTCTTTAGTTCAGTATTTCACCGAACTAAAGTCGATCAAGACTTATGGTATGCTACAAAGACAACGCATCATATATATAAGTGAGGTATACATGCACAACTGCATTGTCCATATAACATGATCATAAGTCTCGATGGGTGAGTAATTTGACACAATTTGAGTCGGAGGACTTTTACCTTAGGGGTTAGAATAACTAATGTTTTACCTCATGTGTATTTATTTTATTTAGCAAGTATGTGTATCTAAATAATAACTAGTTTAAACATTTAAAAATTTCTCAAAAATTCGACAGTATTTTTCCTTAAAATTTGAAATTTTTCGATAAACGTGCATAGCAAAATAATAAAACAAATATAAGTAGACACATCCGACATTAAAAATGAATCACAAACGATTAAAGTGGGTATACCCCACATTAAAAAAAAAGTATACAAATGAACGCACCCCACATCTAACCCTTTTCCCATCATTTGCCAATTAGTTAACTCATCAATCCTCCCCTTATTAAAAAGAAAGGCTTTTAATACAAAGATGGCTTTTAATTCACCCATCACTGACTTTTTTAACCTATTGTCTAATCAATATATCAGCAACAAAGATGACTCTAGTTGAGGTGGATTTAGTTTTAGTACAAACTCCTACCATTTAGTTTCCTACATAAGCTATCCTTTTATAATCAAAGCACTCACTAAATGGATATGCTCAATTGTGTTGCCTATCTAAGACCTTTCCTCCAACCTCTTGTCCAACCCTAAGGGACATTGATCATGCAGGCGAGTTATAGATTTGACATAAACCCATAGCTAGAGCATCTTTAGGTTGAGTATGTGAGCACGGGCTATGCCTACTTGAACATATTTGAATGGGTAGTGAGTATCTTGTGTGAGAGGCAGGCATCATATATTGGTCATTATTTGATCTTGTCATATTTTACTCTTCTTGAGAATGAATCTGCTGGGATGGAGTGCTACAAGTTTATGCAGAAGATGTTACTGCCATGCAGCATTCCTCCTGAGAAAGAAGACGATACTTTCATATTGTCCTATCAAGGGTAGTCATCCTTTCTATTTCTAAAATAATCCCTCAAGCTTGTTCTTTTTTAATGCATTTTAAATTGACTGTTATTTTTTACTTGAAGTTTCAAGAGTCTAGCTAGCTTACCTAAATTACCATGTTGGTGTACTTATTTCTAGCGTATCATTCTTGAATTGTAGAAACTTTGTTGATATTGCTTGGAAGTTGGGAACAGTCAGATGAATTGAACTATATAAAGTGTACTTAATTTTGCTATATTATCTTGTTGTCCTCTAATATGTTGATCCAAACCCTTCATATTTTGGTTTGCCGATGTTTTCAAACTATGGTTTTTTTCTTGTGGAAATGGAAGAACTTCCTTCAGATACAAAATGACAGAAACTATGATTTTTTAGGTTAATCAAGGAAAATAATGGAGGTAAATCCAACAGTAGTGTTGAGGGCTATTTTTGCTGGTAGCATTGCTATGTTTGCAAAGGTTGATGGTGCGATGAAGGTTGCAGGTGGTGTGAAGTTAGGTGTTGTGGCAACAGCGGTGATAGCTGCTGCAACTGTAGCTGCCTCAGGAACTAAGAAAGATGACAATGGTAACCGCAAACAAGCATTAAAGTAGAATGATTATTGTTTCTATCAGTGGTAATAATTGATGAATCTGGTGTATACTAAGCTTCGCAAACAAGAATCAAGATCCAACTCTCTTGTTTTGTCTCTTTGTAATGTTTTTGGTTTTGTTTTATCTCTTTTTCTTTTATTTTTTTGTGTCTCATTGTTGCTCTTGATATGAAGCAACCACGCAAATTGAATAAAAAAAAAAAACGTAAGGGGATAGAATCAGAGGAGGGTAGAAGCCTTTTGACTGGAGGGAGGTTGGTGTTGATGAAGTTTGTCCTGTCTTACTGATCTTTAGAATGGTTCTCTCTGCCAAGGATGGTAGAGCAGAAATTGATGTGTTAGATAAAGATTACATATCCATGTAGCTGGTCCTTGTTAATGTAGTTTTGCTTTTATTTTTTTTTCCTCATTTTATCCACCATTAATCATGCTTGTGTTGATCAACTTTGAGAAAATGATTGGTTTAAATCATATAAATATACCTCAGTGAGATGATTGGGATAAGCTCATCCAGTTAAAAAAGTGACGTGCCCAAATGCTTATATTTGGTCTGGTGTTTAGATGCTTTTTTATATGATTGTAGCTTCTTACATATCTTTTGACAAGTAAAAGGTGACTTAATCATATAAGTAGTCTTTTATGTGACTTCACTAACTTAAATCATAATGAGTCCTTTTGTAATCATTTCTGTAGATTCTTATGTCCATTTGCATTTCTAGTGAAGTCTCCCAGTTATCAAAAATATTTCCAAAGGTTGAGATGGTTTTTATCAATGACCAGAAAATATCTTTATCTCAAAAATTTTTATTGCAGGTAATGCACCTATTATATTATTATTATTCCTGGTTACTTATAAAAAAAATTATCTCAGGCTTTATTAGTACATTATCTTAGTATTTTCCTTTGTGCATGTACTGATGTTGGTAAATTTTGATTTATAAAGCACTCAAACATCCACAATGTTTGTTGGCTGGGAGTCTCAAAATGGACAGGATCCTACTACACTATTTGGAGGTAAGTTTTTCCATTCTTCTTGTAAATGGATTTGCTTGTCCTAACTTTATAGGTTGTCACTATCCTTAACTGACTGTCCTTTACCCCTTAAAAAAAAAAAGGATTTCTTCTATTTTATTTTGTGAAAAATCGAACTACAATGTGGGAAAGGATTGTTTGTGTGTTTTTTGGTAGGTAATAGAGGCTTGTTCAAATAATACTTCTCTAGATAAAAAAGAAAGGCGATATGTAGCTTATTTGGTAACTTGTAGTTGGCTTTAAATTCTAAAGTCCTTTCTTTTTCTTTTTCATAATTAATGTAACGATAGGAATTGTTGTTCAGAACAACCTTGTGACATGATCGAGAAGATCAAAGAATTGGATTTTGAAAAATGAATTGTTCTAAGTTATGGGAGAGATTACATTTCCATGGAGCTTTGTCTCCTTCAGATAATAATTTTGAATATTCCAAACATTTATTCTAAGTAGGGGGGTATAAGAGCTACTTGATTCCACTTTTAGTTGAAAACTAAATTTACCTTTTCTAAATTTTTTGAGTAGATCATTGGAATTTTTTGGTAATACTGATTGATGAGGTGTGGCTCATTATAGTTAAAATGCTCAAGTTAAACTAGAAACTAAGTTAAACAATACATAATTAATACAAGAAAAGGGCTAAGTGTAGGAATTAATAGAAATGACCTAAACAGCAAATTTGTACTAAAAATGTAAAATTAGGTCACAAATTGAGATATTCTATTCACAAATACAAAATAATGATTCAATTACAAATTGAATACACGTTTGGATTTAAAAAATTCAAATTAAAAGTGAAATCATATTCTTAAATGTTCAATTGTACTTAAATAAAAACTTGGTTGCATTTGGATATCATTAGAACCTTCCATTCATGACCTTACATATAGATCCTTTATCTTTACATTTTCCTTCACATAAAACCTTCAGGGACTCCTTTGCAAGTTGTTGGGGACCTATTTGTAAATTGTTAGGGACCACGCTGCTACACATTCCTCCACTTATGGGTTTCTGAGCAATCTTTCTACCCCTTCACCTTGATTAGGCTTCATTGCAAATTCTCCTTTACACCTACTGCATCGACGAGTTACTGTAGCACAAAGAACTTGAGCCATCTCAGTCGTCGTTCTTGTGAGCTCCTGATCCAACAACTGATCCAAATCCAAACTTCGTGTGCATTTGCGCGTGGCATCATCGCACACCTCAGGTCCCATCTGACGGTGAGATTTTGATCTAGACATTCCTGTGCTTCCCTCAACTTCCCATCCACCGTCAAAGCCCTAAGCACCTAATCCTTAGTGGTGATCTGATCTACTATACCAGCTACTTAAGCGTCAACCCAGCTCCTCGTACATGCCATCAGCTCCTCTCCTACATTCCTGAGTTAATCTCTTCATCCTCTCCAGCTTCCTTTCCACATAGCCCCTATTCCGCCACCCATGGTGGAGGAATTCCATCTTCTCATATCAATCCTCGTTGCTACAGACTTCATAGCACCTGAGGCCGACATCCACTGAAGCACCTCCTCCCTCTCTTCTTCCTCCTTAGCCGCTGGCTAAGGATCTAAAGGTCCCATTCCTCCAATTAGATTAGGATTTTAATCGCTTTCTAGGTTAGTGTAGTATCTGTTTGGGTAGTTTAGATTAGCTTAGGAGTAGATCAAATATCGTAATTCATGGATTTTGTGGTTTAGCTTAGGAGTAGATTAGTTAGATTTGATTTGCTCGCTCTGATCAATTCAGATCAAAGAGGAGTTTTCCACGCAATCATCTCAATTCACTGATCTCCCTCCTATGCCTCACGATCGCCTCCTGATTTCCCTCGTATTATAATCCACCATTCACCCATCCATCTAGGACATTAATAGATCTAGACCTCTCTAGCTCTTAGATCTATTACATGCGCCAATTTCACCTGGGGGGTCTCTCATACATGTCAGAAATTCACAAAGACCCCCCCTTGTGGTTAATTGCCAAGGTTTGCTCAATTGAAATGGAATTTGGCTTATGCATGAATCGTGAATTCAATATCTAATTTTAATTGAGTGAATTGTCTTTATTAAAGTCCAATTAAGCTTATGGCGATGAATTGGATCTCTTCAATTTGGATTTTCATCGAATATGTGTTTCACGCCTGATTTTAACTTGATCTCTTGCTTGCGTGCATTGCCTAATGTAGCTAAAGCCTAGGATTTTCAATATATTGAATTGAGGCTTTGGTGAGGACCTGATTTGCTAAAGGGGATCATAATGGACCCCTGCATCCTTGTGGCGACCTAAGATCAACAGTCCACTTGGGCGACATGGTTTTTCTAGATTCAAAATTAGTTTTAATCGATTTTTAAAAGAGTGATTGACATGTGAAAGATTTCAATGATGATTTGGGAATGGTTTCAAGTGGATTTGCATGTCTAATTTGATCTCTGCCCTTTAAACTGTCTAAGGTTACGATTGTAGGGTTTTTCAACTCATGATTTGATTCTAATGATCTCAAATCTTTAGAAGTGTTTGTATTGCTTTTTAAGTCGATTTCCATGGATTTTATCTACTGATTGGACAATTTCAGTAGCAGCTAATAGCTGTTATTTTGACCTGAGATCCATTCATTCTAAATTGCTTGCTTGGAAAAGCAAGAACAGCAACATCAGTGGCTGAAATGGCTACAGCAGTAGCTATAGCATGGCAATTAAGTCGTCTGATCCTTGAAGATGTCGTCTGATTTGAAGGAGCTGCTGCTGGGACTTTGCAACATCTGAGTTGTTCTGAGTAGCAATTTCAACCAATGTTTGGATAAGATCTGGGTTGGATTTGAGGATATTGTGTAGCTGACCTGTGTATTATGATAGAGTTCATGTGACTAAGCTTTTATGTACCTTTGTAGTTCAATTTTATCTTGTAGATTACTTGGAAATAGTTTTTTTAAATTTCATTGTCAGCTACATTCATGAGTATAACTGTCCATATTATAGTTTTAATGAAAATTAAGATGAAAATCATGTTTAAATGTTCACATACTTTCCATATGATGTGCTGAATGTAGTGAAGTGTTTAAACTAATATCCCAATCATTGGAACCTCTTTTAGGTCTTAGGTTTTCACTTCCAACATCCTTTAAGGTCTAAAATGTGTGAGTTTTGTATATAAATAAAATCTAAAAAAAATCATAAAAAAATACAATAAACCTGTCTTGAGTAAGATCAAGTATTTCTCTAGGTGTTTACCAAGTTTCAAGGTAATCTGAACCCCCAACTTAATAGAACATATCAGCCAACGGTTCAGTATACCTTGGAATTTAACAAAAACCCTAAAGTCAAAAATCACAAAAATACTTCTTCCTCTCTCATCCCATATCTCTATTACATATATAAAAGCTAATAAAAATAAGAAAAAATCCTAAAAATATCCAAAAAATATCTTGTATATTATGTATATACTTGTATAATCTAATTTAAACCCAAGCTATATGTATACATTGTATAATATGTATAAATTATCTATAATTAACCTATATATGTATTTTATATATTAAATAAAATATTTAGAATGTTTAATATATATATAACTTTATTGTATTATTACATATTAATTTATATTAACTAAATGTATAATAACCTAAGTAATTATATAAACCTATATATATGTACATAATTGTATCTAATACTATACATATGTATTTAAGTGAATGATATGAACTATATTACATCTGTAATTCAATTATGTATTTATAGTAGGTAATTAAGTTATTAAATTAATTAAGTAATTTATTAACTTAAAATAAAATAAATTAGTAATTTAAGTTAGTACCGAAATAATTTATTATGTACACCTGTATAATATGATATTAAGTATTTTCAACTTATTTATACCGTATTTATAGTGTATTATAGTATTTATAAATTATTTATGTGAATAACTAACTTAAACGAGTATTTAATTGTAAACAAATTAAAATAAAGCATCTAAAATATATTAAAAATATGTAATAAATAATTTATTGTGTAAATAAACTCCGTATAATATTAATTGTATATTTAATTAACCAATTTATACTTTAATTAACAAATTAACTCTTAAGTTAACATATACAATCAGTCAACTTTAACTAATTTTATTACATATTAATAAATAACTTATTTCTCTAAATTAATTATATAATTAGGTAGCCCTAGGGCTTTGTAATTATATAATTTATTTCTAATTTAAAATAAATTATGGCCCTCGATTTGAGGGCCAAAATTCTCACAATCGTACGTAGCTGAAGCCGCTCAACGTTCAATCCAGCACTGCTTCTTAATGCCACATCATGGCCTAAAACTACTTTGACGCTCCATATATTGCTTTTGCATTGTCGACCCCTCCGTCGTCAATGCATGGCATAAACAAAACACATACAGGTTACTTGATTATCCTCGGGGAACGTACCACATGCACCTACGAGAGTGCGTGGGTGAGTGCATGTGCACGTGTGTGGATGCGTGTAGGCACGTGGTTGGGCCTATTGGGCCTGGAAATTGGAAAAATGCACCTAAATTAAGAACTAGTGCTTGCCCAAAGTAGAGGTTTGGTCCTACCTAGTTGTATATGTCACTGTACATTTGTATATATGTTAGTATAAATAGTAGTTTTTGCCTTAGGTTAATGTACATAGTTTACTAAGGTAATACTAACGTACATATATGTTATTGTATCTATAATATATGTTACTAAAGATATTAGTATGTTACTATAACTTAGTAAAGTAGATAGTAATAACTATTTTTATACTTATACTTAGGTATTACTTGTACCATTGTATATAACTAACATAGAATAATTACATATAGTTTTTTATGCCTGTTTGTATACATTTGTTTCAAGCATTGTAATACATATTAGTTGATTCTTTTGTAAATAATTAATCAATTCTTTCATTTATTGATTCATTCATTCATTTTGTAAATAAAATTAACATTTTTAGAATAAAAAAACTTTTTTTTAAACAACAAGGAAAGCTATCGTACTACGATAGCAATCCGGGAGAGCATTTTATTCATTATTAAAAAATGAGTTTATAAAACAGATCTCCATATACGTATAAGAGACCAGCATGCATTTATAATTTGTTTCACATAAATTGACCTCTCCTGAAATAAAAACTCATTTCTCGCTCTCCAAATGCACCACATCACGGTTGCCATATGTATATTGTAAAGACTTGTCACACTTTTAGCCTTTTAAGACGTCCGGAATTTCAGTCAAATGTCTGTCCAAACGTCTAGACCCTTTCCCGGATGTCTGAAAATGAAATTTTTTTTACGCACACTGCGTCCTACGTGTGGGCGGCGCACAGAACTCTCTTCTTCTCTCTCCTTTCCTTTCCTTCCCCGAACCCTAAACCCCACACCTTCTATTTATACCCCTTTTCCCCCCTTCCTCCTCTCCACACACCACCCCCCTTCAGACCTTCAATGAGGCGAGTGGAGGGCAAGCGAGGGAGAGCGAGGAGAAAGGAGGAGAGCTCGGGAGGAGGAGGAGGCCGAGGTCGGAGGAGCTTCGGTAGAAGCTCGACAGATCTCGCACGACCACCGCGGGCACGTGCGGGAGGAAGAGAGAGCTCGGGGAGGCAACTCCCAACCATCTGCAGCGATTAGAGCTGCGGCGGCGCGAGGCGGAGCGCAGCAAAGAGCGTTACTGGAAGTTTCCCAGTATTAGACGTCTGAAGTGGAGTCCAGACGGCTGACGGAGTACCTGGACGTCTGGAGTTAAGGCCAAACGTCTGAAAGCTCATTTATCGTGAAGGTACGCAATCTCCCTACGCCATGCATATCGCAACGCAGGGAAATGTGTCGGCTGACCGCACCTGCGTTGTCGTACGCAGGTGCAACCTTAGGAAGGAGCGCAGACGCCACAATTTTGGATGTCTGATCAGATCGCCAGACGTCCGGAGGTGCGTCCAGACGACCGAAGGCATAGACCGACGTCTGGAACTGCCTTCATACGATCGCAGAGAAGGCCTGGACGTCTGAAGATACTGCAGTGACTTAAGGTAAGGTTCTGGTACCTTTTAAGACGTTTGGACTTGTTCTCAGACGTCTAATTTTGAACAGTATGTACGTTTTTTACCCGTTTGGGGTCCAATCGGGATCCGTTTTACGCAAACGAAGTACCTATAGTCTCCTTGCGAGTTTCTCTACGTACTAGAGACCTTTGTACACTGTTCTGAACCCTCGTTTTATGATGTATTCCCTGGTATAGGGTTTCAGCCTGTTACGTGTTTGGGGCTCGCAGAGACGCCTGGGTCTGCGGTTCAAGCCTCCATTACTCCCGAATTGTCAGGTAGAGTGGTCAATTCTGTTAATGATATTTTAATAAGAATGTGCTTGTGGAAATAGACAATTGAATCCTAGGATATGGCATGAACCCTAGGATAGAGAAATGCACGAACCGTTTGTGCTGTATAATGTACTTGCATGCATGATTGAGTTAAACTGTTAGCAATTGCTTGTAAATTATAAACAATTACCTATGAAATCACCAGTTGCATATATCGAATTATAGAAACACAAGCTGCCTGTTTATGGATGAGAAGTGAATTGTAAATGGTGAAATCTGGACTGAAATAAATGGGGTGAACATGAGCATGAATCCTACGGGGAATTAGGAGTAGAACTCCTGTGGTTGATGGAAACCTGAAATGTAGATGGGAAGTGTGCTGACCCTTGAGTACATGGTACCAAGGAGAGCAACTACCCCCTTTTCGTGTAGAGCGGAACTAGCCGCCCTTTGGTTGAGACTTGGGGTTAGGATTTGCCACTCTACACCGACTCTTGTTGGCCCTCGTATACGCGGTACTGATGCGAGCTACTATTGTAGGGAGAGAGCTAGCAACCCCACGGGACCCGAGGTTCAGCTAGCCACCCTACACCGACTTATTAGGCCATGTGGGCAAACCGGGGTAGTCAGACGAGGATGCACGAACTGTGGAACAAGACCCATGTTTGGTTCTGAGGGGTGAAACCCCTGTTCTGAGAGGGTAAGGCCCTATACTGTTCCGTGCTATACTTTGGGGCATACCCGCTAGCGTAAAAGACTAATCGCGTGTCAGTGCGGAGTAGCTACCCGTACGCTTATCACACGTGACTTAATCAGCGCTACATCTCAACGGTGACCTCAGGGTGGTTGACTGGGTGTAGGACTACCACGGGGGACTATCCCGGCCAAGAGAGCACCACATGTACTTTCTACTCTTCGGAAAAGACTGCAATCAAGTTCGTTCCCATGAGGAACATGCTAGATCAAGAATATCTGGATGTTTGAGAAAAATGGGTGAAAAGGAAATACGCATAAAACAGATAAATAGAAAAGAGAATTAAATATATTATTTTTACTATTTTAGATAGTATAGATACCACTCTACTCAGCGTTTGCTGACTCTGTCCTTTCATATACTGTTCAAGACCAGGAGTTGAGTAGCCCGAGCTTCCAGCTGCGAAGGGTGCTGGGCCTAGTCGAATCCAGCCGTAGTTTTCAGCACTTCTTTTTCGTTCCCTTACTATTATAGTAAGTATTGGACTGCTAGTTACTGTTTGACTCTACTGTTTACTTCTATTTCCATTGTTTTTGTTGTTGTAGTGACATGTAATGGAACAGCAGTTCTACTTTCTTTTACTACTTTGTACTTTTCTTCTGCTTAGTTATATTGCATATGTGAATGTAGTTCACTCCCCTTCTTTTTGGTTATTTCTTGTTGGACAACTGGGTCTTGGAATTAGTCAAGATGAGTCGGTCTCGGATCCTGTAGGGATCAGGGAATCGGGTCATAACACATATGCAACTTACCCTTTATCAAGAATTTTTTCCATAGCAAGTCCCACATGGGTAGTGGCTCCCCGCATACTCTCCTCCAAACCGTATCCGTCACCACACGATGAGAAGATATGGTTAGAGCTGTCAGTGGGAAGTCCACAAAGCAAGCACGACTGTAGTGCCACGCCTATCCTTCTATGTCTGAGATCACTTATAACCAATCCATCTCTCCTACACAGCCATAAGAAGATTTGGAACTTTCAAGAGCCATAGCTTTCTTGCTATCAGATCTACCTCCTCCGGGTTAAACAAAAGTCTGATCCTGTCATATGCTCTAGTTGGGGTGAAGATCCCCTCCCATCTATAGTGATCCTCCAGTCCAGCCACCAATCTAAATGCCTTCAAGATTAGCTGCAGCCTTGCCTTCTCTTCCCAAGTTCTGGTGCCATCCCTATTGGAAGCTACCCCTTCAATCTGCCGGGACGTATCAGATTCTGACAAACAGCGATTGACCGGTTCCCATTTGTCTTCAACAGCTACGTATCCTCTTGGATATGCATTTTTTAGCACGCCCAAAGTTGACCACTCCTACCAGAATTTGAAGGAGCTGCCATCACCAAGGACCGGCTGGAATAGCTACCAGTTATTCCTTATGGCCTGGACCACAGAAGCCCAGGATGGAGATGGTCTGAATGGATGAAGTCTGTTCAGTAGGTTGTGTGGCTTGCCATAGCTATCACCAATCAAGATTGCCCAGTTCTTGCTGTCATCATTAAAAAGCTTGATTGCCCATTTAAGGAGCAAAGCTACGTTAAATTCTTTTAGAGATTTAATCCCCAAACCACCATGTTTTTTTGCCCAGGATAGTAGATCTCACTTCAGGGCTAAAAAAAACTCTCATGCTTCGAACCCTTCCAAAAGAAGCATTTTCTCAAAATATCAATGTTCTTCCAAATAGATTTAGGTGCTTTGAATAGAGAAAAAGAAAATGGGGATGGAGGTTATCACTGAGTTCAAGAGGGTAAGTCTACCCCCCTTAGACAAGTAGCGGTTGTTCCAACCTTCCAATTTGATTGCAATTTTATCAAACAGTACATTCCAATTCCTTTTTTCAGTTAAGAACACTCCAGAGGTAGACCCAAGTACCTGATAAGGAGTGTGACCAAGGGCGTACCCAAAAGGGAAGAGATGGTCGTTTGCTCTCCACCTGTTAACCCAAAACAGATCAATGAAGACTTGTCCCCAATTAATTTCAAACCTAATATTTCTCCGTATATCTTCACCATATGAAACAGAGCTTGTGTTTCATGTTCTTTCCCTTCTACAAAGAATACCGTGTCGTCGGCATATTGCAAGACAGGAGCCATGGCACTCCTATTTGAGATGGAGTACCCTCTAATCAAACCCACTTCAGATAGTCGACATGCATATCTTGCAAGCATGTCAACCGCAAGATTAAAGACAAGAGGGGCAAGAGGACACCCTTGTCAAACCCCACATTGAGGTTGAATCCACGTCCCACATGGTTTACCATTGATAAGAGGAGAAAAGGACGCGGTGGTAATGCACCTTTTCATCCATTGCAGCCATATAGCAGGAAACCCTCTCCTCTTGAATACCTCCCAGAGATATGGCCATGAAACCGAATCATAAGCTTTTCGGAAGTCTACTTTCCATAGAAAAGCTTTGCACTTCCTCCGGTGCCATCCCATCACCATTTCTTAAGCCATTATGAATGACTCTTGTAGAGATCTGTTGGGGAGAAAAGCAGACTAGACTGGGAAGATCTGATCCTGCAGGACACTTCGAAGTCTATTGGCCAGGACTTTACTCACCACCAAATAAATAGAATTCGACAATGCAATAGGTCTAAAGCCAGGGAATTTATTCACTCCTTGTTTCTTTGGAAGCAAAAAAAGGTAAGACCAATTTATCTTGTAAAAGCCGTAGCTACCCCTTTCAAATTCCTTAAGTACCTCCATTACCTCCTCTTTTAATACATTCCAGAAGATTTTGTAAAAAAAGACTTGGACTCCATCTGGACCTGGTGCACCTTCATTATTCAAGTCATTTATAGCTTCCAATACTTCACTTTCAGACATTGGAACCACCAACTTGCCGGCCTATTCCTTAGAGATTCGAGGAAAAAGTGATCCTGCCATTCTCCACTCTCCCCTAGCTACTGCCTGTGAGGTTTCCCTGAAGTACCTGGTAGTTGCAACCCGTATTTCTTGCAGACAAGAGGTTCTTTGACCATCCTCCTCAATCGAGGAGATAAAGTTATGTCTTCTACGTGAGCTGGCTGCTAAATGAAAGTATTTCATATTGGTGTCCCCTATTTAAGCCACAATTGTTTGGAGCGTTCTCGCCAATCCATCTCTCTTTTCAAATGCTCCTCCGCTATAACCTCCTTCCACCTTCTCCTAACTCCCTGTTCATGGTCAAACAATGGTGCAATAGATTCCTTTTCATCCAGCCGCTGCACCTCCAAGAGAGCTTCATGATGCTTTTGTTCTCTCAAAGTTGCAACAGCTAACCCATATTCCTTTAACATTTGCTGCATGGACGCAAGCTTTAATGCCAACCTGATGGTAGCCATACCCTACACTTGCTAAGCTAGCCACCAAGCCTCCAACATTTTGCGAAAACCCACCTCTCTAAGCCATGACCGTCTGAACTTGAAGTAAGAGCCAATTTGTACATTCTCACCACTATCCCAGACCAAAGGAGTATGGTTTGAGAAGGGTTGTTGAAGCCCAACGACAGAAGACAGTTGGAAATTCTCCAACAGTTCCACATTTCCAAAAAGTCTATCAAGCTTTGACATCAAACCACTTCCGTTTCGCCACGTAAAGTCCACCCCAGAGGTTGGGAACTCATTAAGACCCAGATTCTGTAAGGTCAACAGAAAACCAATGGAGGCAGTGTCCATTGAACCACTCAATCTATCCGTCCCAGTTAGAGTACAATTGAAGTCACCACCCGCTAACCACGACAACCCCTGCACTAGAGATGCAACTGAGGATAAGTCCTCCCATAATTCAAGTCCGAGGATCGTAGCACACGGTCCATAAATGCGCATGATTATCAATTCCTTCTCCCTTTGTATCAACTTGCATCTACAAGATATCGCATGCCTAGAGTTAATAATTCAATCACACTTAGGCATGCCTTGTTCCACCAAAAGGCTATACCTCCCGACCTCCCATGAGCATTTAAAGCCACACAGTCAGAAAAGCCTTCTCTTTTCATATCACTCCACACACGGTCATTTTCATCCTCTATGTGTGTTTCTTGGATGATTGCACAATCGATCTCCCATTCCCTCAGATACCTCATAAGTGAGGCCCTTCTCACTCTGTCGCGCAACCCACACACGTTCCAAGAGAGGACTCACATCACTCAACCTGGGATCCCCTTTTGTTGGGTTGTTGAAGTTTTTCAACTTTAAGAGCAGCAGCTATGGAGTTTTCATCCATTCTTGCTGAATGTGCATTTCTTCTTTGTCTCAATTTGTATAGGGATCTCCCAACTCCAGACTTAGAAGTAGTTCCCACCCCGAACTTCAGCCCTTCTGTAGCATGAAAGGATGAGCGATCCTTCAAAGAGTTAACAGCGATCTCTTGAAGCACCCCCATTGACCTTTCCTCTTCTACCACCTACTGCTCATTCTCTAAATCCACCATCTCATCTTCTTCTATTCCCATGTGATGGAGGTCATTTCTCTTTTTTGGCTCCGGAGCCTCCTCTAGGGTGTCATGGCCCATTTGTTTCACAATGGGGTCGTCCCTAACAACCTCTGCAAAGGTTTTCATCACTTCCTGCTCCTGGAAGAGTGTCTCCTCGCATCCAAATCGCAAACGTATCAGCCAAGAGCTACCTCCACACCAGAGGATGATTTTCTCCGAAATCGATCCTCCTCTAAATACATCAACATGGACGCAGAGCAATCGGCCGTCCCCCTCCCCTAAGCCTACCTCTACACCTTCTGCCAGTTTCGCAAACCTAGCCACCATGGATTCAACCACATTCCTTGACCTCAGATGCAATGGTAACCCTTTGATTTCTAGCTTTCCAAATCGCACACCTGCCCTTTGTGGCAAGCGTTCCGACAATGCACCATCAAAAGGTGAGACCAATCTCCATAAAATCGTCATAGACTCAAAATTGCTCGATTGAAATCTAAGGCGCTCCACATCAATCATCCCCAAACCAAACACCTGAAATCGCGTGGGAGAAAGCATGGTAATTTTCCAAAAGGAGGGGTTTCCAGCCATCACCTCTCCTACCAACGCCCCTCTCAAAACCAAGTTCGTAACCCTAATATCATCAGACATTGGAACCTCCACATCAATGGTGTGACCCATGGAGGTGGAGGGTGGCGGTGGCGGCGGACCTCCCGTGCATCTTCTCTTAGGGCACAAGAAGACCCCCTCACCTGTCCTCCCTCTACTCGTCGCACAGGAATCACGTTTGTGCCCATGACCACCACAAGCTAAGCACACCAGGGGGTAACGGCATACCGCCGCCATGTGCCCTCGCTGTCGGCATCAATAGTAGACATCTCTCTATTGACCTCTTTCCACTCCCCCATCGTCGTGTGGCCCCTTCTCGCCTCCTTCCTCCCCATCTGAGCATCCCCCCTCTTCCCTCTCCTACGCCACATCTTCGATCTCCAAGTCGACCATCCCCCCCCCCATCGCCATGACCCTCCTTCCCATTTGCCCTCTCTATCTTTCCTAGAAACCCTTACCAAAATACCAAAAATTATCTCTCAGAATAAAAGGACATTTTTGGACTTAGTGTATATCAATAAGTGCCTCTTAGTGAATGACCTGAAATAAATCAGTAAAAATTGTAATTAAATAAAATTGACACGACATCAGTTTGCATTTGTAACACATATACTACAATAACGACACATAATTAAACGTTTTTAATGCAACTCGGTGGTCCGTCAATCACCATCTAAATTTCACAATTTGAGTTGAGATCAAAAACTGCAGGAAGAACTCATGAGCTACCATCAACGAATTCAAGCCTTTGATCATGGTACAACCAAGCAAGACTATTAGCATTAGATTTGAATCATAATCATTGTTGTTTTCTGTAAAAAATCTGGGCCTGCAAGGCATTGGTCCCACATACAAAGACCTTTCATTGGAGGGCAGCACCTCAAGGTGATGAGCATCCTCCACCTCAAGGGGAAATAGAGAAGTTACCATGACCAAAAGAGACATTAGAATGGTTGTCACAATTAGATAGATCTATTGGCATAACCATGAAAACCACCTCGAGAGAAGCCTACCTGGGCTTATACAAGTACATTGCTTGATTTACTAAGATCAGTTGTTGGTTTTTAAAAATTCCCTATTCCCAGTTAAGAAGTACACCCAAAACTTCATCCTAAGAACAAACGGTTCTACTATAGATGACAGCAATAATAAACTCATAATCAAGCCCCAAGCCACTTAAAATAGCAAGGATTAAATTAATCCTCATCATCTACAATCTCTCCACACATAGCAAGGTTAGTGACAAGTTTGCTTTGCCTTGTTTACATATTCAATGATAGGTAGATCACCTTTCTTCAAAGTATTCAACTCAAATCGAAGTTAAACAACCGTCTGCGTGAATTAGTAGCAAAATAGCGCTTAAGAAAGAGCCACACATCACATGCAAAGTTAAAGTTTGAGATCGGCGCATAGATGCTCTCTGTGACACATGAGATTAACCAACTGAGTACTAGTTTGCCACTCCTCTACATTGATAAGGTGTAGCTCATCATACTAAAATGCCCAAGTTATGCTAGCAACTAAGTTAAACAATACATAATTAACACAAGAAATAAGTTAAATATGAAAAATAACAGAAATGACCTAAAACATCCAATTTGTATTAAAAACGCATAATTAGGTCAAAAAATGAGATATTCTATTCAAAGTGTAATTTGATGATCCAATTACAAATTGAACACA
Organism: Thalassia testudinum; assembly: GCA_037157565.1. NCBI lineage: Eukaryota > Viridiplantae > Streptophyta > Magnoliopsida > Alismatales > Hydrocharitaceae > Thalassia > Thalassia testudinum. Next base: position 21,773,199 of record JAZHRO010000014.1, read on the forward strand.
TATTTAGGTTCAAAAGTTCAAATTGAAGTGAAATCAAGTTCGTAAATATTCAATTAAGCTTCAACAAAAATTTCATACTAATTGAACATCATTAAGACCTTGCATTCATGACATTACAAATAGGTCTTTCATCCTTCACCTTTCCATAAGTTAAAAACTTCCAGGGACTTGTTGGCAAGCTGCCAGGGACCCATTTGCAAGACCTAAGGACTGTGCTACCATCCTTCTCCCCACTTATGGGCTTCTGCACATTTTTTTCTACCGTTTCACCCAATTGGCCCCTTGTGCAATTTCGCCAAAAATGCCTAATGTAGCGGTTCACTATAGCTTGCGATGAACTCATGCTACCACAGCCGTTGATTCCTTGCATCCTCAATCCTACAGTAGATATATAAGTTGAATTCCTACCAATGCCATACCAATCGTCATGATGCAAGGTGCCAAAGACCTATTCCTCTCCTCTTTGATCCGATCTAAGCATATACTAAGCAAGCGTACAGTGATGGGTCGGGGTATATGCACTGTAGCGAGCCTGTATTGGGCCTAATATTGGGCCTAAAATCGAATGAGAAATGCACCTAATTGAACTAAGGCTGGTCCTTAGTACTGGTTTGGTCCCACCTCTATGAGATACTGTGTATCTCACGAAAAAGATACACAACTTTTAGGTTAATGAATAGTGAACCGAAGCTATGTGAAGGAGACCCTAAAAAAAAGCTAGGTGTTGAAAGAAGAGTGCTGAGAGAAGAGAGGAAAGGCATCCAAATAGTGGCTAAGTGTTAACAGTGAGTTATGCATGAGATGTGTATGCTTGAGTAGCGTACATATATATGTACATATGTATATGTATTCTAAATATGTATAGTGGAAGTATAATATATATATATATATGTATGTATATAAATAAAGTAAATAAGTATATGTATATAGGTAGTATATATGTATATGTAAAGTAGAGCTATTGTTTGAATCGTATATGTATACAAAAAACACTAAGGCTTTAATAATAGTTACATTTGTCATTGTAGATATATATATGTTAGTATAGATGGTTATTTTTGCTTTATGATGTGTATACATTTTACTAAGGCTATAGCGACACATGATATGTTACTATATATATAGTAGACGTTATTAAAGATATTAGTGTTTTAATATAACTTAGTGTAGTACATATTAGTAGTTATTTTTATACCTATATTTAGGAATTACTTAAAGTAGTTGTGCATAACTAATTGTAAAGACTCATCCTGTTTTTAGCCTTTTAAGATGTCTGCAGTGTCAATTAGACGTCTAGCCAGAGGTCTAGATCTCTTTCCGGACGTCTGGAAATTAAAAATCTGCATGCACTCTACGTTCTGCGCGCAAGCGACACGTAGACTCTCCTCTCTCCTTCCTTCTTTTTCCCCCTACCGAACCCTAACCCCTCAGCTATAAAAGACCACCCCCTTCCTCTCCCCTTCAATCCACCACTACCACCACACCTCCCACTCCACTGCCGTGAGCAAGGGCGCGCAAGAGAGAGCGTAAGAGCGAGGAGGGTGCGTGAGAAGGACGAGGCCGAGGTTGAGAGCTTCGTGGAAGCTCGTTGAAAGCTCGCACGACCACCGCGACGCGTGTGGGAGCAAGAGGGAGTTGGAGCGTCGTCCTCAAATACCTGCAGCAGCTGGAACTGCGACAAAGCGAGGGGAGATGCGACGGAGCGCTACGAGAAACTCAGGAGCGCGGTTTGATACTAGAATTTTTCCAGTATCAAATGTCCGGAGTGTCTTTCGGACTACCGACTGGACATCTGACGTCAACACCAGACGTCTGAAAGCATTTGTATTGCGAAGGTACCTCTTCTTCACGGTTACGGCCATGCAGGCCGCACCGTAGACAATCATGTTGGGTTAAAAGTGGGTTACGGCTCTGTCGAGCGTAGGAACAACCTTAGGAAGGTGCACAGAACGCCTTTCCATACACTTTCAAACGTCTGGACAGCTTATCAAACGACCGAAGGCATTTCCAAACGACCGAAGGACTGGTCAGACGTTTGGAACTATTTTCAGACAGTCGCAGGGGAGTCCTGGACGTCTGAGGTCACTGCAAGAGCTTGAAGTGAGTCTCTGTGACTTTTAAGACGTTTGGATTTGTTTCTAGAAGTCTAATTTTGGTCTGTAGACACGTTTTTGACCCATTTAGAGTCCGATCGGGATCCGTTTTAAGCAAACAAAATTTCTTTAGTTTCCTTGTGAGTTTCTCTACATATTAGAAACTGTTATAAACTATTCTGAACCTTCCGTTGTGATGTGTTCCTTGGTATAAGACTTCAACCTGTTACGTGTCTTGGGCTCGCAGAAGCGCGTGGGTCTGCGGTTCGAGCCCCCAGTACTCTCGGATTGTCAGGTATAGTGGTCCACCCCTGCTATACTTATTAAATATGAATGCATCTATGAAAATTAGACAACTGGAAACCTAAGATGTGGTATGAACCCTAGGACAAGAAATGGTTGAACCAATTGTTTTGCGTAATTGAAATTGTATATATATGAATAAGCTAAATTGTTAGCCACTGTCTGTAAATAAATACGAGCTGCCTGTTGGAATATGAGCTGCCTGAGATAACTAAACAGTTACCTGTGATATCACTTGTTCCATGTGTTAAATTGTGGAAATACAAGCTGGCAGTGTATAAACGAGAACTGAATTGTGAATAATAAAACCCGAATTGGAATAATATGGTGAACATGAGCATAAACCCTACGGGGAGTTAGGAGTAGAGCTCCTGTGGTTAGATGCAAAAGTCTAGAATGTGGACGGGAAGTGTGCTGGCCCTTGAGTACGTGGTACCAAGGAAAGCGACTGTCCCATTTTCATGTAGAGCAGAGCTAGCCGCCCTTTGGTTGGAACCCGGGATTACGATTGACTACTCTACACCGACTTCTGTTGACCCTCGCATACACGGTATCGAGGCAAGCTACTAGTGTAAAGAGGGAGCTAGCCACCCCACAAGGCCCGAGGTTCAACTAGCCACCCTACACCAACTTGTTAGGCACTTTGGGCGAACCGATGTAGTCAGACGAGGGTACGCGGACTGTGAAGGGGCGAAACCCCTTTTTAGTTCTGAGGGGTTAGACCCTTATTTCTGAGAGGGCTAGGCCCTATACTGTTTCGTGTTGTACTTTGGGCGTACCCACTAACGGAAACGACAGTATAGGGCTGGGCCCTATACTGTCCAGTCGAGCTCAGCCGTAGTTTTCAATACTTTTGTTGTACTCTCTTTTCTGCTATTGTGGGTTTCAGACTTTTTGTTACTGTTGCTTTTGTTTTATTTTTCCTGTTGTTATGGTGGTATGTACTGAACTAGCAACTTTTACTTTCCTTTACTGCTTGTACTCTTTTACTATTTAGTTACATTGCATATGTGAATATGGTTTATTTTCTTGATTTTCAGTTATTTCTTGTTGGACGACTAGGTCTCAGTATTAGTCGAGGCAAGTCGGTCTCAAGTCCTGTAAGGATTCGGGAACTGAGTCGTAACAAGATGGTATTAGAGCAAGATTGTCCCGAGAAATAAACCAACTAGCTTGAGAATAATCATTCATGTGCATGTAACTAGGGTAACCACAATAACATATCGCTTGACATCTGTTCTGAGTCCCTTTTCACAGAAGTTCGATAGAGTTGATCTCTTTTGTTCTGTCTTCTGCGCCTCCTTGCAGGAGATGCCTCGTCAAGGAGTTCTCGAGGTGGGCCACGGACGCGACCGTGGACGAGGTCGGAGGGGTGGACGTGCCGGGCCCGAGGTGCCAGTTGACCCGCCACTTCTCCTGGGCGTTCAGGCCCAGGACATCGCTTAGCTGATCAAAGGCAGTCCGAGAGGAACTCCACCAACCTCCACGGGCACCCCCCATGAGGATGTGGAGGGGGAGTACTCGGTGAGATAAAGAGACGGCTGAAGCATCGGACAAGCAGGAGGGGGAGGGGGTGGTCCTCCACCGCCCACACCGCACTCTGACACTTCCGAGCACGAGCCCTCTTTACCTGGAGGCGTGCCCATTCCCCCACTGCAACTGCACCACGAACTTTTCGGACAGTTCCAGAAGCTGAAGCCCCCTTCCTTCACGGGGAATGAGGACCCGTCTGAGGCAGAGGACTGGTTGGAGCAGATAGAGAAGGTGTTGGACACCATTCGCCCCCCTACGGAGTGCCGCGTGGCCTTTGCCACATACCAGCTAAAGAGTGCAGCACAGAGGTGGTGGAGGGCAGTCAGAGGTCAGGAGAGGGGAGAGCCGACATGAGACCAGTTCGTGACCCTCTTCTGCGAGCAATACTTCCCGTAGACTTGGCAGGACTAGAGGAGATGGGAGTTCCACACTCTCCGCCAGGGGACGATGATTGTTAGAACGTATCGCACGCACTTCCTGGAGCTGTCACGTTTTGCTTCAACAGCCGTAGCTACAGAGGAGGAGTGCCTATGGAGGTTCACTAAGAGGCTCCAGCCTACTATTCGGGGGTATATCAAACCCCTGAAGTTGCCCACCTTCTCGAGAGTGATGGAGGCAGCCATGACGTACGAGGAGACACCAACAACGGACGGAAGAGACCCTATCAGCCAAAGTACTCTCAGGGCCGACGAGCGAGGAGGCACGCAGCACCCGCAGGAGAGCCATCTTATTTTGCAGGGCCATCAGTGGCCTTTGGGGGCCCCCGACAAGGGCCAGCTACCAACACTGGACCCCAGCCCAGCCGTCAGCAGGGACCTACCAAGAGAGGGAGTCGAGTTCTCCTCTACTACCAGTGTGGTCAACCGGACCACATCAGGAGGGACTGGCCATCTAGGGCTGGAGCACAGCAGATGCTCGCCGCACTGAGCGCTGAAGGCCAAACTGGTGGTCATGGTCCCCAGGCACGTGGGGTAGGGTAGCAGTCACAAGGAGGGTAACGACCAGCGGCTGCTCGCCCGACCCAAAGTGTGGCTGCTTCTACACCGAGGGATGGGGGCGTATCAACGTCCTGACACATAGAGATGCCAGGGCTTCCGGTTCAGTAGTGGCAGATATGGTTACCGTTTACGGCAGATTAGTTTACGTGCTTTTTGATTCCGGCGCTACACACTCTTTTATCGCTGCGAGTTTTGCTGTCAGTTTAGGACAAGACAATGTGTTGTTAGAGGATCCGTTTGTGATCAGAGGCCAAGTGGCCAACTATTTGTAGCTGAGGAAGTCTACACGGACTATGAGGTTAGTATAGGGGGACACTACCTCCCCGCTGACCTGATTGCGATACCAGTGGAGGATTTTGGCATGATTCTATGGATGAATTAGCTGTCCGCCTACCACACCTTGGTGGACTGTTTCGGGAGGAAGATCGTCTTCTCCATACTAGAGATGCCTTCCTTTGAGTCTCACGGACAGCCGGTGGACGGAGGTTTTAGGTGCATATCTGCATTTCGAGCAGTGAGGCTTTTAAGCCAAGGGTGTGAGGGCTTTCTAGCCTATGTAGTAGCAGAACTTAGCCCCGTAGCTGACGTTCAAAGCATTCCAATAGTTAGTGAGTACCCTAACGTGTTTCCAGCGGAGCTGCCAAGACTACCGCCCAAGCGTGAGGTCGAGTTTGAGATCTCACTGGTATCGAGGACCAACTCCATTTCTACTGCACCGTACCGGATAGCACCACTTGAGCTGCGAGAGCTCAAGTCACAGCTACAGGACTAATTGGAGAAGGGTTTTGTGAGGCCCAGTGCGTCCCCGTAAAGAGCCCTTGTGTTGTTTGTGAAGAAGGATGGTACCCTGCGACTTTGTGTGGACTACAGATAGCTGAATAGGGTCACCATCAAAAATAAGTATCTGCTGCGATGATTGATGACCCTTTTGACCAGTTGCGAGATGCCACGGTATTCTCCAAGATATATTTGAGGTCAGGCTACCACTAGTTGAGGATCAAGGAGACCGACGTCTCCAAGACAGCTTTCCATACCCAGTACAGATACTACGACTTCTTGGTTATACCGTTTGGGCTAACCAACACCCCCGCTGCTTTTATGGATTTTATGAACCTGGTTTTCAGACCGTATTTGGATCAGGTTGTGATGGTATTCATACAGCATCTACGGATAATTCCGGATACTTTGAGACGAAGCAGGCTATATGCTAAGTACAGCAAGTGCGAGTTTTGGTTGAAGCAGGTGACTTTCTTGGGCCATGTGATCTCAGGGGATGGTTTGGTTGTGAATCCAGCCAAGGTTGAGGCCATACTCAGGTGGGAGAGGCTGTGTACAGTGACAGAGATACGCAGCTTTTTGGAACTGGTAAGTTACTATCAGCGGTTTATAAAGGAATTCTCGCAGATTATGCATCTTATGACTCAGTTGACTCGGAAGGACGTGCCATTTGCCTGGACAGATGCTTGCGAGGCATATTTTCAGGAGTTGAAGGAGAGACTGACTTCAGCTCCTGTGCTTACCATCTCGGACAGCAGTGATGATTTTGTGGTCTACACGGACGCTTCGTTGCAAGGGTTAGGGGGTGTGCTAATGCAACGGGGTCACGTTGTTGCTTACGCTTCGCGGCAACTGAAGCCCCATGAACATAGCTACCCTACCCATGCAAGAGGGATGAAGCAGGATGTGGGTGAATTCGTGTAGCAGTGTTTGGTGTGCAGCAGGTGGAGGCCAAGCACCAGAGGCCTACGGAGCCGTTGCAGCCACTTCCTGTGCCAGAATGGAAGTGGGAGAGCATCACCATGGACTTGGTGGTGGGTCTACTCGTTACCCAGCAAGGACACGACGCAGTCTAGGTGATAGTGGACAAATTAACGAAGACGGCACATTTCCTACCGATCCGAGTCTAGGTACATTCGCGATGTGGTACGCCTGCATGGAGTTTCGCGTGAGATTGTATCCAACCGGGATACCCGTTTTACTTTCCAGTTTTGGGCTGAGTTTCAGCAGGCTTTGGGGACACAGTTGAGGTTCAATACCGCGTACCACCCCAGACGGACGGACAGTCAAAGCACACTATACAAATACTTAAGGACATTTTGAGTGCCTGTGTACTAGACTAGAGAGACTCTTGGGAGGAACATTTACCCCTAGCAGAGTTTGCATATAATAACAGTTATCACTCAAGCATCAGCATGGCACCTTACGAGGCTCTGTACGAATGAAGGTGTATTGCGCCCTTGAGTTGGATTGAGGTGGGGACAAAGTGGGAGGTTGGCCCCAGGCTGATCTGACAGAGTCAGGAAGTGATAGACTAGATCCACAAACAACTCCGCACTGTCAGGAGCAGACAGAAGAGTTATTGTGATCGGAAACACAGAGAGGTGTAGTTCGAAGTTGGGGATCACATCTTTATCCGCGTTTCGCCCATAAAGGAACTGCAGTGTTTTAGGGTGAAGGGAAAGCTTGCACCAAGGTTTGTGGGGCAATTTGAGGTCCTGGAGCGGATAGGACCCGTTGCTTACCGACTTACCCTTCCTCCCCAGCTTTCTAGAGTGCACGACACGTTCCACATGTCCAACCTCAAGAAGTATGCCGCCGATCCTAATCACGTTCTGAGTCACGAGAGTGTCGAGGTGGGTGACGACCTGACCTACCCCGAGAGACCAGTGCAGATACTAAACAGGGCCATCCGGAGTCTGAGACGAAAGCAGGTACCCCTGGTGAAGGTTTTGTGGAGAAGCCAACGGTACAAGAAGGTTACTTGGGAGCCTGAGGTGACGATGTGAGAGCGGTACCGGGAGCTTTTCGAGGGTACGTCTTTCCAGATAGATTTCGGTCCTCTTTAAGTTTGTTACGCGTTTTATATTTCTTTTTCCGCACCCTAGCTCGTTCAAGTTTTAGGGACGAAACTTTCATTAAATTTGTTATGATGTAAAGACCCGTCCTGTTTTTAGCCTTTTAAGACGTCTGGAGTGTCAGTCAGACGTCTGACCAAACGTCTGGACCCCTTGCCAGATGTCTAGAAATTAAAAATCTGTACGCATTATTCGTTCTGCACGCAGGCAGCGCGCAGACTCTCCTTTCTCCTTCCTTTTTCTTTTTCCCCTGCTGAACCCTAACCCCTCGGCTAAAAAAGACCACCCCCTTCCTTTCCTCTCCACTCCACCACTACCACCACACCCCCCACTCCACTATCATGACCAAGGGTGCACGAGAGAGCGTGAAAGCGAGGAGGGTGCGTGAGAAAGAGGAGGCCGAGGTCGAGAGCTTCGCGGAAGCTCGTCGGAAGCTCGCACGGCCACCGCAACGCGTGCGGGAGGAGGGCATTGGACCATCGTCCTCGACCACTTGAAGCAGCTAGAGCCATGGCAGAGCGAGAGACGCGGCGGAGCGAGGGGAGACGCGGCGGAGCGTAGAGAGAAGCTCAGGAGCACGGTCTGATACTAAACTTTTTCCAATATCAGACGTCCGGAGTGTCTTCCGGACAACCGACTAGACGTCTGGTGTAACGACCCGGTTCCCGAGTCCCTACGAGACACGAGAACCGGACCGACTCGACTAATCGCAAGACCTAGTCGTAGAACGAGGAAGTAACCAAAAGAGCAGTAAAATAAACCACATTCAGCATGAATATAACTAACAGTAAGGAAGTACAGCAGTAAGGAAAGAAGCTACTACAGTAGATACCACCACAACAGTAGAACAACATTTATCATATAACAAGAACTGCAGGTAAAGAAAGTACAGCGGAAACAAAAACTACTCACTAGAACAGAAACAAAAGAGGTACAAAAGACTGTGGTAAATTCTACTGGACCCAACTCAGCCCAGCGTCCTCTGCAGCCGCCGACCCTGCCTGTTCAACACCTGATCCTGAAAAAGGTAACGAGTGTAACACGTCAGCAAAACGCTGAGTAAAGTGGCAAACTAACTAAAGACAACAGTAGAGTGTACAGTAGCTGTTATGTTCTATTACTTCCTTTAATCACATCTTTCAATTTTCTCACTATTTCATTTATTTCTCAGATCCTTTACTTGATCTCGAATGTCCTCGTGCGAACGATCTTGATTGCAGTCTTTTCCAAAAGTAGAAGTAGCACGTGGTGCTCTCCTGGCCGGGAGAGTCCCCCGTGGTGATCCTACCCTCAGTCAACCACCCTAAGGTCACTGACAGACGTAACGGTGACTACGACACGCGCGATAAACGCACAGGTAGCTAGCCCGCACTGGCACGCGGTCAGTCGTTTCCGTTAACGGGTGCGCCCAAAGCACAGCACGGAACCAGGGCAGAGCCCCCTCAGTAACAGGGGTCCAACCCCTCCACAGCAACCAAACCAGAGCCTTGCCCCTCCACAGTCCGCGCACCCTCGCCTGACTACCCTAGTTTGCCCTAGTGGCCCTAACAAATCGGTGAAGGAGGCTAGCAGAACCCCGAGGCCCGTGGGATAGCTAGTACTCTCCTAACACTAGTAGCTCTCCTCGGTACTACGTACACGAGGGCCAACAAGTCGGTACAGAGCGGCCAATCCTAACCCCGGGTCCCTAGGGTGGCTGGCCCCACTCTGCACTAAACAGGTACAGGTACTTCCCTTGGTACTGCGTACCCAAGAGACAGTACAAACTACATCTCAGTTCCATTCTTTTTTCTTTCCAGGAGTTCCACTCCTAAATCCCCGGAGGGTTCCAGCTCTTTATCTCAGAACATCATATGTTTCACTTTCCAGTTTCACGTTCTCACAATCCATGATCTCAATCATGTTTCTTTATTCAAAAATGGCAGCTGTTCATTCAATTTACAGGCAGCTTTATATTCCTTTCCATTTTTCCAAGACTGCAGTATTATACATTCCACTAGTTTTTCCAACCTAGGGTTCATGCCACATCCTAGGATCTAGTATACAACTAGTTTTCCAGCCCTAGGATTCATGCATCACCTAAGAGCTATCATTCCATACATTTCTCATTCCTAGGATTCATGCAATATCCTAGATTCTAATTATGGTTCCATACTTTAACAGATTTTAATAATAAACTTAAGCCACTCTACCAGGTACAACGGGAGTAATGGGGGCGTGATCGGGAATCCCGCGTGCCTCCGCGACTCTCAAGACTACAACTGAACGAGGTCCTATCACAAGGATCAAACACAAGGAGTGTCTCAAAACAGTGTATAGCTACTGTAGACGGGTAGAGGAATTAATTCTGAAAAGAACGCAACTCGAATCGCAGAAAACGGAGCCCGAACGGGCCCTAAACGGGTCGAAAAAGACGATACTGTGCAACATCAGACGTCTGGAACTTCTTCCAGACGTCTTAAACAGTGGATCAGAGAGTTACCTGTTCAGTGTGGCTTCCCAGACGTCCAGAAGTCTGCGGGGACGTCTGTCCTAGCTCCCAGACGTCCGATGGTCACCCCGGACGTCTGGAGGTCACTCCCGCCGTCTCGTACAACTTCCAGACGTCTGATTCGCAAAGGATGGCGAATCAACGAACCTGCGCACAGCCCACTCCCTCCCTTAGTACGGTCGGTCGACAGGAAGGAAGAAGAAAGCGGAATACACACCTTTCAGACGTCTGTATAAGCTACCAGACGTAGTCCTCGCCGTCTGCCTATCAACCCAGACGTCTGATTCTGGAAATTTTTCCAGAATCAGGGCGCTACTCGGCCTCCGCTCGCGACGCTTCCCGCATCGCACCAGGGCATGACCCCTCTGCATGAACACACCTCCTAACCCCTGCAAGGAAGCGTCCGTGTACACAACGAACCCGCTGTTGGTGCTAAAGCACCACGATCATTTGTTTTGATGATAACAAAACACATGTTATTTAACATTTGCAATTTGAGTCCTAATTTCAGGTCAATTGCAAATGTGGACGTGTTTAGACGGAGTTCGAGCTCGCATCCAGGGCGGATTGGAGGAGCTTGACGGAAAACAGAGGAGGTTCGCGTGGAGCGAAAGATTGAAGATGGAAGGAAATGAAGAATAGGATAGATTTCCTTCTTTTGTACTTGTTGTATTTTTCGTTTCTTTTGTTGCTCTTTATTTCCTTAGATATTTCTTGTTAAAGAGCCTCAAAGAACTCTAACAGTAGTCCTAAGAACACCGGCACAACCCTATGATACTTAGGTTTTCTGTAGAATACTTAGAAAACCAATATAGGGTTCAAACAGCACTTCCAGACATCTAATTCCCAAATCAGACGTCTGATAAAGCATTTTAAGACGTCTGACTGTTGTTTCAGACGTCTGTTAACTGTTAGGCTGGAATTAGTATTCTGTCTGATGAAATCAGACGTCCAGACCTTAGTCCAGACGTCTTAGAAGACGTCTGATGACTTTTCTAGACGTCCAATTAGTGGACCGTTGGCTGGCTTAGCAAACAGTCAAGAATATGACCGTTAGAGCCTTATCAGACGTCCTTAGGTCTTTCCAGACGTCTGATAAATGACCGTTTTGCCTCGGCTGACCCAAAATCTCTTCTCAGAGATTTTCTAGCCGTTGCAACGTTTGTAAATCAATTCCCACAGTAAAAGTAGGTTTCCAGACGTCCATACTTAGTGCCAGACGTCCTGTATGTCGTCTGATGGACTTGCACAAAAACCCTGTTTAGATCTGATTCAAGTCAGGGAGAAACCCGCATAGAATCAGACGTCTGACCTTGAAATCAGACGTCTTAAAGTGGCCTTCCAGACGTCTGATGCCATAGTTAGACGTCTGATAACCCTGTCAAATGTAATCATTGTCCTGATTTCGGCCTGATTCTCTTGGACTTTGTTCCCAACGGCTATGGAAGCTTTTCTAAGCCTTACAAAGCCTTCCTAAGGCCTCTATAAATAGAGGGGAGCCTTTTCACACCAAGACACACTTAGAAAAACACAAGACACACTTAAGCAACATACTTCCACTCTCTTGTGTCCAAGAAGCTCTTGCTCTCTAAGGTCAAGTTCTACATCTTGAGAGCATCATTCCCTTCGCGCACCCGCTCTCCCGCCGTTGTCTACGAGAGCGACATTGCGCCGTTGCGTGGCTCACGCACCCGCGTCATCGTCGACGCACTCCTTGCAAAGGGGAGTTTCCTAAATCCTATAGAAGCTTAGGTTTAAATTACTTTGTTGGCTCTATAGATTTGTTGTTTTATTTTATCTTTGTATTTTGGTTGGGTATTCGCTTTGCGAATTCCCGTCTCTTTCGTGAAACAAAATCCTTCTCGTGGAGAGAGGGGGTTGAGGAACGCTACCCTCGTACTTGTAGCGTGGTTGTATTGAGGTTGAATCACCATCGTTTTAAGTGATTCGGTTTAGTGGATTTTGATCAACTAGGTTGATCGGAAAATCCTAACTCGAGAGGGTTAGGTGGTGGTTTTCACCCGGTTTGGATTTCCACCTAAAAATTACTTGTGCACATTTTGTGATTGCTTATTTTGTGAGATTGTTTATATTTTTATTTCCGCAATTATTACGTCACCCCCTCCTGGTAGGGCCCGGAACCTTCACTCGCCACTACTGTCAGGGAAGGTGAGCACGGGAGCTGAGGTCAACCTCTCCTTCAGCTCCAGAAAACACGCCTCACAGGCATCTGTCCAAGCGAAAGGCACGTCCTTCCGGGTCAACTGTGTCATAGGACGTGCAATCTGCGAAAACCCTCTGATGAACCGTCTGTAGTAACCTGCCAGTCCCAGGAAACAGCGAATCTCAGTGACTGAACGCGGTTTCTCCCACCTGAGCACTGCCTCGACCTTGGCGGGGTCCACCGCCAGGTCGTCACCAGAGATCACATGACCCAAGAAGGTCATCTCCCTCAACCAAAACTCGCACTTGCTGTATTTGGCGTACAGCCTGCGTCGTCTCAGAGTGTCCAGAACCATCCGCAAGTGCTGTCCGTGCTGCGTCCGATCTCTAGAATAGATGAGCACATCATCTATGAAAACCACCACGAACTGATCCAAGTACGGTCTAAACACCCTGTTCATCAGGTCCATGAAAGCAGCGGGGGCATTGGTCAGCCCAAACGGCATGACCAAAAACTCGTAGTGTCCGTACCGGGTGCGGAAAGCTGTCTTGGAGATGTCGGTCTCCCTGATCCTCAACTGGTGGTATCCAGACCTCAAGTCTATCTTGGAAAACACCGTGGCACCCCGCAACTGGTCAAACAAATCGTCGATCCTCGGCAGCGGATATCTGTTCTTGATGGTGACCCTATTCAGCTGTCGGTAGTCCACACAAAAGCGTAGGGTCCCATCCTTCTTCTTCACAAACAGTACCGGGGCTCCCCAGGGAGACGCACTGGGCCTCACGAAACCTTTCTCCAAAAGGTCCTGCAACTGGGACTTGAGCTCTCGCAGCTCAAGCGGTACCATTCTGTATGGCGCGGTGGAGATGGGGCTGGTCCCTGGTACTAGTGAGATCTCAAACTCGATCTCACGCTCGGGCGGTACTCCTGGTAACTCGTCCGAAAACACGTCGGGGTACTCTCTGACCACCGGGATGCTCTGGAAGTCTGCCACGGGGCTGGGTTCTGCCACCACACAAGCTATGAAGCCCTCACACCCCTGGCTCAAAAGTCTCGCCGCCCGAAGTGCCGATATGCACCTGAAACCTCCGTCCACTGGCTGTCCGTGAAACTCGAAAGAAGGCAACTCCGGAATGGAGAAGACGATCTTCCACTCAAAGCAGTCCACCAAAGCGTGGTAAGCGGACAGCCAATCCATCCCCAGAATCACTCCAAAGTCCTCCATCTGTATCATAATCAGGTCAGCTGGCAGGCTATGTCCCCCGACGCTGACCTCGCAACCCGTGTACACCTCCTCAGCTACAAACAGCTGACCACTCGGACCTCTAATTACGAACGGATTCTCTAACAGTGTATAACCCTGGTCGAAACTAACTGCGAAACTGGCTGCGACAAACGAGTGCGTAGTGCCGGAATCGAAAAGCGTGTAAACGAGTCTGCCAGAAACTGAAACCATACCTGCTACCACGGATCCCGATGCTCTGGCGTCCCTGTGTGATAGGGCGTTAATACGTCCCTCAGCTCTAGGTGCGGACGAAGTAGCCACACTCTGCGTCGGACGGGTAGGTGCTGGCAGGTACCCTCCTCGCGACTGCTGTCCTCCTCGTGCCTGGGAACCGCGGCCTCCTGCGCACCCTCCAGTGCTCTGCACGGGAAGTATCTGCTGACCTCCTACCCTAGATGGGCAGTCCCTCCTGATGTAGCCCGGCTGGCCACACTGGTAGCAGAGGGGAACCCGACTCCCGCCCTCAGTGAGTCCCTGCTGTCGGCTAGGCGGGGGTCCGGTGCTGGCGACTAGCCCTTGTCGAGGGCCCCCAAAGGCCACTGATGGCCCTGCACAACGTGACGGCTCTCCTGCGGATGCCACGTGTCTCCGTTCTCACCGGCCCTGTGAGAAGTCTGGCTGAAAGGGCCTCTTCCGCCCGCCGTCGGTCTCTCGCACGGACAGGTTGGTCTCCTCGTAAGTCATAGCTGCCTCTACCACCCTCGAAAACGTCGGCAGCTTCAGGAGTTTGACATACCCCCGGATCGCATGCCGGAGCCCCTCGGTGAACCTCCAAAGGCGCTCCTCCTCAGTGGCTACCGCTGTCGCTGCAAAGCGGGACAGCTCCAAGAAACGCGTGCGGTACGCGCTCACAGTCATCGTCCCTTGGTGGAGAGTGTGGAACTCCCGCCTCCTCTGGTCCTGCCACATCTGGGGAAAGTACTGCTCGCAGAAGAGGGTGACGAACTGGTCCCACGTCGGCTCGTCCCTCTCCTGTCCCCGGAGCGCCCTCCACCACCGGTGTGCCGCACTCTCCAGCTGGTACGTGGCAAAGGCCACGCGGCACTCCACCGGGGGGCGAAGGGTGTCGAAGATCTTCTCCAGCTGCTCAAGCCAGCCCTCTGCCTCGGTCGGGTCCTCATCCCCCTTGAAGGAGGGGGGCTTCAGCTTCCGGAACTGTCCGAAAAGCTCGAAGTGGCACTGTAGGGGAGGTGCTGGTGCACCTCCAGGCGAAGGTGCCTCGTGTACAGAAGTGTCGGAGGAAGGTGGGGGCGGCAGGGGCCCATCCCCTCCCTCGTGTCCAGCGCCGCGTCCGTCGCGTGGTCCCACAGAGGACTCCCCCTCTGCAACCCCAGGAGGAGGTGCTTGGGGCGGTGGGTGGAGCTCCTCTCATACAATATCCCGTATCAGTCTGGCGAGGTCCTGGGCCTGGATGCCAGGGAGTGGTGGCTGGTCCACCGAGACGTCAACGACAGCACGTCCACCTCGCCGACCTCGCCCTCGGCCGCGCCTGCGGCCAGTCTCGCCAGTCCCGCGACGAGGCATCTCCTGGAAGGAGACGCGAAACAAAACGGAAACGTCAAAACAGACGGTACCTAACAAAACTTCTAAGAGCTCATGTCAAGAGATATGTTGTGGTGGCTACTCTAGCTATAAACATGTGAATTGGTTATTTTCCAGTCAGTTGATTCACTTCTCGAGACGACCTTGCTCTGATACCATCTTGTAACGACCCGATTCCCGAGTCCCTACGAGACACGAGAACCGGACCGACTCAACTAATCCCAAGACCTAATCGTCCAACGAGGAAGTAACCAAAAGAGCAGTAAAATAAACCACATTCAGCATGAATATAACTAACAGTAAGAAAGTACAACAGTAAGGAAAGAAACTACTACAGTAGATACCACCACAACAGTAGAACAACATTTATCATATAACAAGAACTGCAGGTAAAGAAAGTACAGCGGAAACAAAAACTACTCACTAGAACAGAAACAAAAGAAGTACAAAAGACTGTGGTAAACTCTACTGGACCCTACTTGGCCCAGCGTCCTCTGCAGCCGCCGACCCTGGCTGTTCAGCACCTGATCCTGAAAAAGGTAACGCGTGTAACACGTCAGCAAAACGCTGAGTAGAGTGGCAAACTAACTAAAGGCAACAGTAGAGTGTACAGTAGCTGTTATGTTCTATTACTTTCTTTAATCACATCTTTCAATTTTCTCACTATTTCATTTATTTCTCAGATCCTTTACTTGATCTCGGATGTCCTCGTGGGAACGATCTTGATTGCAGTCTTTTCCAAAAGTAGAAGTAGCACGTGGTGCTCTCCTGACCGGGAGAGTCCCCCGTGGTGATCTTACCCTCAGTCAACCACCCCAAGATCACTGACAGACGTAACGGTGACTACGGCACGCGTGACAAACGCACAGGTAGCTAGCCCGCACTGGCACGCGGTCAGTCGTTTCCGTTAACGGGTGCGCCCAAAGCACAGCACGGAACCAGGGCAGAGCTCCCTCAGTAACAGGGGTCCAACCCCTCCACAGTAACCAAACCGGGGCCTTGCCCCTCCACAGTCCGCGCACCCTCGCCTGACTACCCTCGTTTGCCCTAGTGGGCCTAACAAGTCGGTGAAGGAGGCTAGCAGAACCCCGGGGCCCGTGGGATAGCTAGTACTCTCCTAACACTAGTAGCTCTCCTCGGTACTACGTACACGAGGGCCAACAAGTCGGTACAGAGCGGCCAATCCTAACCCCGGGTCCCTAGGGTGGCTGGACCCACTCTGCACTAAACAGGTACAGGTACTTCCCTTGGTACTGCGTACCCAAGAGACAGTACAAACTACATCTCAGTTCCATTCCTTTTTCTTTCCAGGAGTTCCACTCCTAAATCCCCGTAGGGTTCCAGCTCTTTATCTCAGAACATCATATGTTTCACTTTCCAGATTCACATTCTCACAATCTATGATCTCAATCATGTTTCTTTATTCATAACAGGCAGCTGTTAATTCAATTTACAGGCAGCTTTATATTCCTTTCCATTTTTCCAAGACTGCAGTATTATACATTCCACTAGTTTTTCCATCCTAGGGTTCACGCCACATCCTAGGATCTAGCATACAACTAATTTTCCAGCCCTAGGATTCATGCATCACCTAAGAGCTATCATTCGATACATTTCTCATTCCTAGGATTCATGCAATGTCCTAGATTCTAGTTATGGTTCCATACTTTAACAGATTTTAATAATAAACTTAAGCCACTCTACCAGGTACAACGGGAGTAATGGGGGCGTGATCGGGAATCCCGCGTGCCTCCGCGACTCTCAAGACTGCAACCAAACGAGGTCCTATCACAAGGATCAAACACAATGAGTGTCTCAAAATAGTGTATAGCTACTGTAGACGGGTAGAGGAATTACTTCTGAAAAGAACGCAACTCGAATCACGGAAAACGGAGCCCGAACGGGCCCTAAACGGGTCGAAAAAGACGATACTGTGCAAAATCAGACGTCTGGAACTCCTTCCAGACGTCTTAAACGGTGGATCAGAGAATTACCTGTTCAGCGTGGTTTCCCAGACGTCCAGAAGTCTGCGGGGACGTCTGTCCTATACCCCAGACGTCCGATGGTCCATACGGACGTCTGTAGGTCACTCCCGCTGTCTGGTACAACTTCCAGACGTCTGATTCGCAAAGGATGGCGAATCAGCGAACCTGCGCACAGCCAACCCCCCTCCCTCAGTACGGTCAGTCGACAAGAAGGAAGAAGAAAGCGGAAACTCACCTTTCAGACGTCTGTATGATCTTACAGACGTCGACCTTGCCGTCTGGCTATCAACCCAGACGTCTGATTCTGGAAATTTTTCCAGAATCAGAACCCTGCTCGGCCTCCGCTCGCGACGCCGCCCGCGTCGCACCTCGCGCTCCTGCTGCTCAGACCCCAGCAGGTCCCTCTCCGCGTCGCTCCGCGCCCCCTGCGCCCTCCGCCAGCCGGCCAAGCCGCCCCGGCGAGCTCGCCCTCACGGCAGAGCTCCGCCCTCGCACGCCGCACCTCCGCGCTCACTGCGGCCGCCACTACCGCCCTCGCGTCCGCTCGCTCTCGCGCACAGGAAGGAGAAGAAGGAGGAGACGGTGGAGGCGGGAGGGGAGGCGTGGCCCTTTTAAGGCCGCGCGAGGAGGAGAGAGAAGGTGGCAGGCCGCCTGCAGCCGCAGAGAGAAAAAGAGGGAATGCGGTCTGCGCGCTCAGGCGCGCAGGCGACTCGCGTGTGTCGAAAATAACGGATTTCTAGACGTCTGGAAACAATCCCAGACGTCTTATCAGACGTCTGGTTATGATCCCAGACGTCTTGTCCGACGTCTGAGCCACCTCCCAGACGTCTTAAAAGACGTCTGGGGCACACATTCGTTACAATATAACAAACTTAAAGGAAGTTTCGTCCTCGAAACTTGCGCCAACTATGGTGCGGGAAAAAGATGTCCAAATAACCATAACAAACTCAAAGAGGACGGAAGCCGATCCGAAAAGACGTACCTGCGAAAAGCTCCGGGTACCGCTCCCGCATTGTCGCCTCAGGCTCCCAGGTAGCCTCCTCGTACCGCTGGCTCCTCCACAAAACCTTTACCAGGGGTACTTACTTTCGTCTCAACCTGCGGACGGCTCGGTCTAGGATCTGCACTGGCCGCTCGGGGTAGGTCAGGTCGTCGCTCACCTCGACGCTCTCGTGACTCAGTACGTGGCTGGGATCGGCTACGTACTTCCTGAGGTTGGACACGTGGAACATGTCGTGCACACCAGAAAGCTACGGGGGAAGGGCAAGTCTGTAAGCAACGGGTCCAACCCGCTCCAGGACCTCAAAGGGCCCCACGAACCTCGGCGCGAGCTTCCCTCTCACCCCAAACCGCTGTAAGCCCTTCATGGGCGAAACACGAAGGAAGACGTGGTCCCCAACCTCGAACTGCACCTCTCTGCGTAGCTCTTCTGTCTGCTCCTGACAGTGCGGAGTCGTCTGTGGATCTGCTCAACTACCTCCTGACTCTGCCGGGTCAACCTGGGGCCAACTCCCACTTGGTCCCCACCTCAACCCAACTCAAGGGTGCCGTGCATTTCCGTCCGTACAGAGCCTCGTAGGGAGCCATGCCGATGCTCGAGTGATAACTGTTGTTGTATGCAAACTCCGCCAGGGGCAGGTGCTCCTCCCAAGAGCCCCTCCAGTCTAGTACACAGGCACGCAAAAGGTCCTCAAGTGTCTGTATCGTGCGTTCCGACTGTCCGTCCGTCTGGGGGTTGTAAGCCGTGCTAAACCTCAACCTCGTCCCCAAAGCCTGCTGAAACTCAGCCCAAAACTGGGACGTAAAGCGGGTATCCCGGTCGGATACGATCTCCCGCGGAACTCCGTGTAGTCGCACCACATCACGGATATACCTCTCTGCCAATTGTGCTGGTCCCAAAGTGACTCGGATCGGCAAGAATCGTGCCGTCTTCGTCAATCTATCCACTATTACCCAGACTGTGTCGTGTCCTCGCTGGGTAACAGGTAAGCCCACCACCAAGTCCATGGTGATGCTCTCCCACTTCCACTCTGGCACTGGAAGCGGCTGAAGCGGCCCTGCAGGCCTCTGATGCTCGGCTTTCACCTGCTGGCACACTAAGCACTGCTGCACGAACTCACCCACATCCCGCTTCATCCCTCTCCACCAAAACTCGCGTCTCAAGTCATGGTACATTTTCGTGTTTCCGGGATGTATGGTGAATCTGGAACCGTGTGCCTCAGTCAGGAGCTCTCTCAACAGCTCCTCGTCTCTGGGGACGCACAACCGTCCCCTCAAGCGTAACACCTGGTCTGTGAAAGAGAAGTCCCCTGGGTCCCCTGATAGTACTCTGTCGCGCAAAGACTGCAAGTACGGATCGACCATCTGTCCCGTGATGATGCAGTCTATCAAATCTGGCCTGGTCTGCCGTGTCACCGTCACTGCCCCACAGTACCCTCGTAACTCTAGAGGTCGCCAACTGCCCACCTCCTCCAAAAGGCTCCAACTCTGTAACTGTAGACTGGCCAAGCGTGCGGGCACCTTACGGCTCAAGGCGTCAGCCACCACATTGGCCTTTCCCGAGTGGTAGGAGATGCTGCAGTCGTAGTCCTTCAGGAGCTCCAACCAACGTCTCTGTCTCATGTTGAGCTCCTTCTGGTCAAAAAGATATATGAGGCTCTTGTGATCTGTAAAAATCTCGAAGGTCTCACCGTACAAGTAGTGCCTCCAAGTCTTCAGCGCGAAGACAACAGCTGCTAACTCTAGATCGTGGGTAGGTTAGGTATGCTCATGGGGCTTCAGTTGCCGCGAAGCGTAAGCGACCACGTGACCCCTCTGCATGAGCACACCTCCTAACCCCTGCAAGGAAGCGTCCGTGTACACAACGAACCCGCCACTACTGTCAGGGATGGTGAGCACGGGAGCCGAGGTCAACCTCTCCTTCAGCTCCAGAAAACACGCCTCACAGGCGTCTGTCCAAGCGAAAGGCACATCCTTCCGGGTCAACTGTGTCATAGGACGCGCAATCTGTGAAAATCCTCTGATGAACCGTCTGTAGTAACCTGCCAATCCCAGGAAACTGCGAATCTTAGTGACTGAACGCGGTCTCTCCCACCTGAGCACTGCCTCGACCTTGGCGGGGTCCACCGCCAGGCCGTCTCCAGAGATCACATGACCCAAAAAGGTCACCTCCCTCAACCAGAACTCGCACTTGTTGTATTTGGCGTATAGCCTGCGTCGTCTCAGAGTGTCCAGAACCATCCGCAAGTGCTGTCCGTGCTGCGTCCGATCTCTAGAATAGATGAGTACATCATCTATGAAAATCACCACAAACTGGTCCAAGTATGGTCTAAACACCCGGTTCATCAGGTCCATGAAAGCAGCGGGGGCATTGGTCAGCCCAAACGGCATGACCAAAAACTCGTAGTGTCCGTACCGGGTGCGGAAAGCTGTCTTGGAGACGTCGGTCTCCCTGATCCTCAACTGGTGGTATCCAGACCTCAAGTCGATCTTGGAAAACACCGTGGCACCCTGCAACTGGTCAAACAAATCGTCAATCCTCGGCAGCGGATATCTATTCTTGATGGTGACCCTATTCAGCTGTCGGTAGTCCACACAAAGGCGTAGGGTCCCATCCTTCTTCTTCACAAACAGTACCGGGGCTCCCCAGGGAGACGCACTGGGCCTCACGAAACCTTTCTCCAAAAGGCCCTGCAACTGGGACTTGAGCTCTCGCAGCTCAAGCAGTGCCATTCTGTATGGCGCGGTGGAGATGGGGCTGGTACCTGGTACTAGTGAGATCTCAAACTCGATCTCATGCTCGGGCGGTAGTCCTGGTAACTCGTCTGGAAACACGTCGGGGTACTCTCTGACCACCGGGATGCTCTGGAAGTCTGCCACGAGGCTGTACTCTGCCACCACACAAGCTAGGAAGCCCTCACACCCCTGGCTCAAAAGTCTCGCCGCCCGAAGTGCCGAAATGCACCTGAAACCTCCGTCCACTGGCTGCCCGTGAAACTCGAAAGAAGGCAACTCCGGAATGGAGAAGACAATCTTCCTCTCAAAACAGTCTACCAAGGCGTGGTAAGCGGACAGCCAATCCATCCTTAGAATCACTCCAAAGTCCACCATCTGTATCATAATCAGGTCAGCTGGCAGGCTATGTCCCCCGATGCTGTCCTCGCAACCCGTGTACACCTCCTCAGCTACAAACAGCTGACCACTTGGACCTCTGATTACGAACGAATTCTCTAACAGTGTATAATCCTGGTCCAAACTAACTGCGAAACTGGCTGCGACAAACGAGTGCGAAGCGCCGGAATCGAAAAGTGTGTAAACGAGTCTGCCAGAAACTGAAACCATACCTGCTACCACGGATCCCGAAGCTCTGGCGTCCCTGTGTGTTAGGGCGTTGATACGCCCCTCAGCTCTAGGTGCGGACGAAGCGGCCACACTCTGCGTCGGACGGGTAGGTGCTGGCCGATACCCTCCTCGCGACTGCAGTCCTCCTCCTCGCGCCTGGGAACCGCGGCCTCCTGCGCGCCCTCCCGTGCTCCGCGCGGGAAGTATCTGCTGACCTCCTGCCCTAGATGGGTAGTCCCTCCTGACGTGGCCCGGCTGGCCACACTGGTAGCAGAGGGGAACCCGACTCCCGCCCTCAGTGAGTCCCTGCTGTCGGCTAGGCGGGGGTCCGGTGCTGGCGACTGGCCCCTGTCGAGGGCCCCTAAAGGCCACTGATGGCCCTGCACAACGTGACGGCTCTCCTGCGGACGCCACATGTCTCCGTTCTCGCCGGCCCTGTGGGAAGTCTGGCTGAAAGGGCCTCTTCCGCCCACCGTCGGTCTCTCGCGCGGACGGGTTGGTCTCCTCGTAAGTCATAGCTGCCTCTACCACCCTCGAAAACGTCGGCAGCTTCAGGGGTTTGACATACCCCCGGATCGCAGGCCGGAGCCCCTCGGTGAACCTCCAAAGGCGCTGTAGGGGAGGTGCTGGTGCACCTCCAGGCGAAGGTGCCTCGTGTACAGAAGTGTCGGAGGAAGGTGGGGGTGGCAGGGGCCCATCCCCTCCCTCGTGTCCAGCGCCGCGTCCGTCGCGTGGTCCCACAGAGGACTCCCCCTCTGCAACCCCAGGAGGAGGTGCTCGGGGCGGTGGGTGGAGCTCCTCTCGTACAATATCCCGTATCAGTCTGGCGAGGTCCTGGGCCTGGATGCCAGGGAGTGGTGGCTGGTCCACCGAGACGTCAACGACAGCACGTCCACCTCGCCGACCTCGCCCTCGGCCGCGCCTGCGGCCAGTCTCGCCAGTCCCGCGACGAGGCATCTCCTGTAAGGAGACGCGAAACAAAACGGAAACGTCAAAACAGACGGTACCTAACAAAACTTCTAAGAGCTCATGTCAAGAGATATGTTGTGGTGGCTACTCTAGCTATAAACATGTGAATTGGTTATTTTCCAGTCAGTTGATTCACTTCTCGGGACGACCTTGCTCTGATACCATCTTGTAACGACCCGATTCCCGAGTCCCTACGAGACACGAGAACCGGACCGACTCGACTAATCCCAAGACCTAGTCGTCCAACGAGGAAGTAACCAAAAGACAGTAAAGTAAACCACATTCAGCATGAATATAACTAACAGTAAGAAAGTACAGCAGTAAGGAAAGAAACTACTACAGTAGGTACCACCACAACAGTAAAACAACATTTATCATATAACAAGAACTGCAGGTAAAGAAGGTACAGCGGAAACAAAAACTACTCACTAGAACAGAAACAAAAGAGGTACAAAAGACTGTGGTAACTCTACTGGACCCTACTCGGCCCAGCGTCCTCTGCAGCCGCCGACCCTGGCTGCTCATCACCTGATCCTGAAAAAGGTAACGAGTGTAACACGTCAGCAAAACGCTGAGTAGAGTGGCAAACTAACTAAAGGCAACAGTAGAGTGTACAGTAGCTGTTATGTTCTATTACTTCCTTTATTCACATCTTTCAATTTTTCTCACTATTTCATTTATTTCTCAGATCCTTTACTTGATCTCGAATGTCCTCGTGGGAACGATCTTGATTGCAGTCTTTTCCAAAAGTAGAAGTAGCACGTGGTGCTCTCCTGGCCGGGAGAGTCCCCCGTGGTGATCCTACCCTCAGTCAACCACCCCAAGGTCACTGACAGACGTAACGGTGACTACGGCACGCGCGATAAACGCACAGGTAGCTAGCCCGCACTGGCACGCGGTCAGTCGTTTCCGTTAACGGGTGCGCCCAAAGCACAGCACGGAACCAGGGCAGAGCCCTCTCAGTAACAGGGGTCCAACCCCTCCACAGTAACCAAACCGGGGCCTTGCCCCTCCACAGTCCGCGCACCCTCGCCTGATTACCCTGGTTTGCCCTAGTGGGCCTAACAAGTCGGTGAAGGAGGCTAGCAGAACCCCGGGGCCCGTGGGGTAGCTAGTACTCTCCTAACACTACTAGCTCTCCTCGGTACTACGTACACGAGGGCCAACAAGTCGGTACAGAGTGGCCAGTCCTAACCCCCGGGTCCCTGGGGTGGCTAGCTCAGCTCTGCACTAAACAGGGGGACAGTCGCTCTCCTTGGTACTCCGTACTCAAGGGCCAGCTCACTTCCCCAATTCTATTCCATTCGCTTTCCAGGAGTTCTACTCCTACTTCCCCGTAGGGTTCCAGAACATCTTATGTCTTACTTTCCAGTTTCACGTTCTTACAAACCATGATCCCAATCATGTTTCTTTATTCATAACAGGCAGTTGTGAACTCAATTTACAGGCAGTTTCATATATTCCTTTCCACTTTTCCAAGACTGCATTATTATATATTCCACTAGTTTTTCCATCCTAGGATTCATGCCATATCCTAGGGTCTATCATACAATCTAGTTTTTCGGCCCTAGGATTCATGCAACACCTAGGAACTATCATTCCATATATTTCTCATTCCTAGGATTCATGCAATGTCCTAGGTTCTAGTTATGGTTCCATACTTTAACAAATTTTATTAATACTTAAAGCCACTCTACCAGGTACAACGGGAGTAATGGGGGCGTGATCGGGAATCCCGCGTGCCTCCGCGACTCTCAAGACTGCAACCGAACGAGGTCCTATCACAAGGATCAAACACAAGGAGTGTCTCAAAACAGTGTATAGCTACTGTAGACGGGTAGAGGAATTACTTCTGAAAAGAACGCAACTCGAATCACGGAAAACGGAGCCCGAACGGGCCCTAAACGGGTCGAAAAAGACGATATTGTGCAAAATCAGACGTCTGGAACTCCTTCCAGACGTCTTAAACGGTGGATCAGAGAATTACCTGTTCAGCGTGGTTTCCCAGACGTCCAGAAGTCTGCGGGGACGTCTGTCCTATACCCCAGACGTCCGATGGTCCATACGGACGTCTGTAGGTCACTCCCGCTGTCTGGTACAACTTCCAGACGTCTGATTCGCAAAGGATGGCGAATCAGCGAACCTGCGCACAGCCAACCCCCCTCCCTCAGTACGGTCAGTCGACAAGAAGGAAGAAGAAAGCGGAAACTCACCTTTCAGACGTCTGTATGATCTTACAGACGTCGACCTTGCCGTCTGGCTATCAACCCAGACGTCTGATTCTGGAAATTTTTCCAGAATCAGAACCCTGCTCGGCCTCCACTCGCGACGCCGCCCGCGTCGCACCTCGCGCTCCTGCTGCTCAGACCCCAGCAGGTCCCTCTCCGCGTCGCTCCGCGCCCCCTGCGCCCTCCGCCAGTCGGCCAAGCCGCTCCGGCGAGCTCGCCCTCACGGCAGAGCTCCGCCCTCGCACGCCGCACCTCCGCGCTCACTGCGGCCGCCACTGCCGCCCTCGCGTCCGCTCGCTCTCGCGCACAGGAAGGAGAAGAAGGAGGAGACGGTGGAGGCGGGAGGGGAGGCATGGCCCTTTTAAGGCCGCGCGAGGAGGAGAGAGAAGGTGGCAGGCCGCCTGCAGCCGCAGAGAGAAAAAGAGGGAATATGCGGTCTGCGCGCTCAGGCGCGCAGGCGACTCGCGTGTGTCGAAAATAACGGATTTCCAGACGTCTGGAAACAATCCCAGACGTCTTATCAGACGTCTGGTTGTGATCCCAGACGTCTTGTCCGACGTCTGAGCCACCTCCCAGACGTCTTAAAAGACGTCTGGGGCACACATTCGTTACAATGCCATACCCTAGGATATATCATTCAATCTAGTTTTCCAGTCCTAGGATTCATGCAATACCCTAGGATCTATCATTCAATCCAATTTTTCAGTCCTAGGATTCATGCAATGCCCTAGACTCTATTATTATTTCACAAGTGCATAATTTTTGATAAATAAATTAAAGGGCCACTCTACTCACAAAATCAAGAGTACTGGGGGCGTAATCGGTAAGCCCGCGTGCCTCCGCAACCCTTAGGGCCGCAACAGAACGGGTTCCTAACACAAGGATCAATTACAAGGAGCTACTCAGAACAGTATACAATTACTGTAAACAGGTAGGGAACTAAATCTAAGAAGAACGAGACTTGAAACGCGGAAAACGGACTCCGAACGGATCCTAAACGGTTCAAAAACAACAAGTCTGCCCAAAATCAGACAACTAGAACCTCTTCCAGACGTCTTAAATGATAGCTCAGGTCATCCCTTGATCTGCGCGGTCCCTCAGACGTCCAGAAGCCCGCTGAACCGTCTGGACTTAGTTTCCAGACGTCCGACTGTCACTCCGAATGTCTGAAGACCCTCTCCGTTGTCTGGTGCTGTGCCCAGACATCCGATCTGTGTGGGATGGCATGCCCTTGCACCTTCCCGAACAAGATCTGCATGCACATGCGATCGTCCACAACACGAAATGTACCAGGAGACGTCTGGAGGAAGGTCTAGACGTCTGCATGGCCGTACACGCCGAAAAGGAAGAAAGGTAAAAATAACGTACCTTTCAGACGTCTAGACCTTCCTCCAGACGTCTCCTGCGTTGTCTGGACATATGTCCAGACGTCTGATTCTGGGAAATTTTCCCAGAATCAGGACCTCCTCGCCCTCTACCCGCAGCGCACGGCCGTGCCGCACCCGCCTGCTGCATGAGCTGCAGCAGCTCCTCCTCAGCACCACGCGCCTGCTGCGCAACTGCTGGCCGGCCCTGGATGCTCCAGTGAGCTCGCAACCTCGCGATCGAGCTCTCTCTCCCTCTCGCAGTAGCCCCTCCTCCCACGCACTCACAGCAGCCGTTGCGGCTACCCTCGCCTGCTCACGCTCACGCTCTCGCTGACAGGAAGAAGAAGAAGAAGGCAGTGGAGTGAGGGTGAGGGAGAGGAGAGGGGTATTTGAAGGCTGCCGAGGGGAGAGAGAGAAAAAGCTGCATCTGCAGGGAGGAAGGAAAGAGAAGAAGGAGGGCGGCGGGTTCAGTGTGCGCGCGCATGCGCGTAGACGCGAACCTGTACGCCGAAAAAATTTAATTCCAGACGTCTAGGAAGGCTTCCAGACATCTGACCAGACATTTGGACCACTTCCCAGACGTCTTAAATGACGTTTGATGCCCTAGTTATAACACTCATTCATTCTCATCTAGACAGAACAAATGCTGTAAATGCCACTGCAGCTAGAAAATCTCTCAAATCTATGTTGGAAGCTTAAACACTTGATAAAAATCACTCTTATATATTATGCGAATGTCAATCATTATCTTAGAACCTTTTGAATATTCAATTTGCAACACCAGGTCTCGCAGTCAACCTTAGAACCTAGGTATTGAAGCCAAAAATTCTAGATTGAATTCAAACTGATTAAAACCCATTCTCATGTGTCGCAAACATCCAATAGAGATTTTATAACTCTATGAAATTCAAATCAAAACTCAAAGAACCTTACAACCCCTAATTTGCTTCTTGCCTTATGCTGTAGACAATGTGAAGGTAAGAAATCAAATCATACTTTGGAATCAACTATACTTGAGTTCCAAACGTTTATTAGGATCTTTTAAATGTCATTCAATCTTAAATCAGCAAATTAAAACACTTTAGAATCAGATTAAGCTATCGGCCAGGTGGGCCTTTGATCTGACTTCGCTTAGTGATTTGATCACCTTAGATCCCTGCACACTATTGATTGGTGTTCAGACTTTTAAATGGGTTTTTAAGCTAGCTGTAGCTCAAAGAAAGGCAATGAATCCCTCTGAGAGTATCTGAATGTGTTCTGGATGCTTAAAAGTAAGAATTGATTTGGTCTGAGCTTTTGTTGTCTTCCTTTGTTAGTTAAAGTGTGATAAAGCATTCCCAGATTAATGCGTAAGCTTAGAAGCTTTCCTTTAGGTTGGTAAGTGTTTGTAAGATCTTAATAGGCATTGAGAGCATTTAAGTCCAAGAGAGTGATTATGTTCTAGTAATGGGTTTGCAAACTATTATATGAGCTGTTGTGCATAAGCAGCCATGGATGAGCTGTTGAGGCATTTAGTTGATTCAAGACATCGAATCAAGACCCTAATGATTCCAGATAATGATCAAAGCTTAGCTTGAGTTGGTAAAGTTGTTGATGAACTCAATTGAGGAGATGTGTCTATTGAGAAGAAAATTGAAGTGTTGTTGCCATTGCTATGAAGATAAGTGAAGCCATACAAGCACTGAAAGAATAGCGGACAAGATAGTCCACATCGGTGGGAACAAAGCGCCTGAAGTGGTATAAGTTGAATCGCGACCATAGACCTTTGGGGATTTGGGATGATGCAGGCTAGAGGGATAGATCTGTCCCATTTAAACTACTTAAGGGTAGCCTGTGCGCGATTCATTGTAGGGCTCCCACATGGCTATCAATCTAGCCCTTGATGTTTTGTGCTACTTGTGATTTGACCTTAAGCCTAAGCTTAATTGTTATAAATCAACATTTTTTGTGTTCTTTCATATTTCTTTTATGCAAATCAAGTTTAATTCTCAATGTTCATATATTGCATGCTTTGATATTCATTTGAAAATTAATTATCATGTTTAATGTTAATTTTTATGCAATTGATTCACGAGTTTAATGTATATACTAATTATCTAAGCTAATAATAATTTAAGTATTCTAATTAAGATAAGTAATTTATAAAAACCTAGCTAAGTTAATGTAATTTAAGTAGATTAGGTAAGTATGTATTAAGCTAGTATATATAACTTAGTAAGTTAAGTATAATTAGTATAAGTTAAGAATAAACTTAAGTATATAAGTTAAGTAATTAATAACTAGTTCTAATATCCATGTCCTAAGGTAAATAACCATTTTGAACTCAACTTTTCACTGTTCCATTTTATCTTTGATTTAGATATAACTC
This sequence comes from Thalassia testudinum, assembly GCA_037157565.1. Lineage (NCBI taxonomy): Eukaryota > Viridiplantae > Streptophyta > Magnoliopsida > Alismatales > Hydrocharitaceae > Thalassia > Thalassia testudinum. Next base: position 21,801,721 of record JAZHRO010000014.1, read on the forward strand.
AAAAATGATGCAATCAATAGGAAGGGAGCTTCATCAAAAAAATACAATATGTCCTTCATTTGAATTAGTTAACAGTAACCCTTTATCCTTAGGGGTTAGAGGAATAGAAAATTGTGGGATAACTGAGTTATGATGAATAAGTGAGGGATATTGAATTAGTTAACATTAACCCTTCATCCTTAGGGGTTAGAGGAATAGAAAATTGTGGGATAACTGAGTTATGATAAATAAGTAAGGGATAAATAGCTTACTCCATTTAGGCTGAAGTATGTGTTAAATTAAGGAATAAATGTAGGTCGGCATTGTGTTTAAAGATAAGATAATATGGTATGGTTTAAAGGAAATATGGTGAACATCATATCAATGAGCAAACATGAGGGTTAGCTTTATTCCACCCTAGAGGTAAAATAATGTTAACCAAGAGTAACGAAGTGTACTTGAGGTTTAACTTTACCGAGATAAGTCTTGCCAAACAAGGGCCAAATCAATTTATTCCTAGATCCACATGGCCCCTTAGAGTGGGGTCGTCTGCTTGTTTAATTAATCTTCTTGTGTCGTCTTGAAGTTGCAAGTCAACATCTTCATCACATCCTAAAAGGCTAAAATAGATGTATGAAAGGTAATTAGATCTTGTTAGCTTTCCACTACTTTATAGTTATCTGGAATAGTGACAAAAGGTGCAAAACTGGAAGCAACATATTTTGGAAAAGTGAAACTTATAGTAAAGTAAGTTTGAATCTCATAAGTAGGATCTTTAGTAAACTTGTTATCTCTCCAAATTTAATACTTACAACCTTTCTCTTTTGTGATTTTCTTATGAATGGAGCAGCCTTTAAATATTTGCAATTACAAATTGCCCTTGTGAACTTCTCTTCAACTCAAAACAATCGTCTAACTTATGAATTATGTTAATGATAGTGTTTTGTTGTCCCCATTTACAATTTTATTCAGTAATCATGCCATTCCTTTTTCTCAATCACTCCATCCCTGCAAGTGTGGTTTCCTCACTAGAACCTGAATTAGGAGGGAGTGTAATCTAGTTATGTGAAATCTTGACATGGTCATGATCGTTATCTTTTTTTCTTTGTTTGGTGTACTTGGAATTTAGAGCATCACAATTAGGAGTGTATTCCATATCCAAGTGCTACGTTACGCATTTTTGGATGGACATGTCTATTAAATTGCAGATGGTTGGATGCATTGTTTTATAGAAAGAGATTGGATGCACAGAATTACTATAGTGTAAATATATTTACATCTCATGTGTAGCAGCATTTTATGTTTAAATAGACATTTTTTATTTAGGTTCTATGCATTACAGTGAATTTTAATTGTGTAATTTATAACTTGTCTAACATGTATAGCTATAATTATCTTTAAAAATTTTCATAGATATTCCTATGTGTCCCATATCATTCTTTGAAGTATATAATAACATACTTTTTGTATCTGCAAGTGTTAAATCTATATTCAAAAATTAAAATGGATCTACATATAGTAACCATATCCATTATAATTGTGTTACTGGTGCGCAATCCTATTCACCTCCAAGCTTGAAAAATATAAGCTTTTTTTAGTAACTTTTGAAACTTGTTAGGATTTTGTTAGTTGTTTTAGTTTTCAGGAAGTTTTTATTTCTACGCTTGTTATGATAATGATATTTTAGTTTTGCATAAGGCTGCGCAACAGAGTTTTTGTGGCAAGAAATTTTTGTGATGTAGATCTAATTACAAGATCGAGAAACTTGTATGCTGCCGAAGGTGTGGGGTTGTCTTGCCTCAAAAAGGTTATTTTGATGTGTCAAAGATTTTATTTACACAGGTATCTTTCATCGTTCCAACATAGAAAATCTTGTAGGTAATATATCATGAGTACATCCTTGTAAGAAGATTGTACTTACACTTTTATCCAATATTCATCATATTGTTATGCATGCTATATACAAAAAAATTTAGCCACCACCTACTCACCCACCTACTATCAGATGCATGTGACACCTCCACATGAACCACCTATACATTTGTAAATTGAATTTGTAATAAAAATTTTCTTGCCCAACCTACGTATCTAAAGTCTATCATGATTATGTGTGTAGAACATTATAGCTACTGGTCTCAAGCGTCTCCTGCTCGTAATTTTCTCTAATGAAATATTTTTCATAATTATCTGAAATATAGGTAACGATTCTGTGTTGAAGATGAATATAGCCCCATCACAATGGAAGGAGCTTTGTTGGAAATTATGAAGCTACTATGAAATTTTCCGAAGTGGAAACTGAGAAGGCTTTTATTGGGTTGGTATATTCTCAGTTAGGAAACATGAATTGATGCATAAAGATGAAACCATGAGGAAAGCCTTCAGATTTAAAGAAATTTCAATCTCGCGACATTGATTCTCGTCACACTTTATTGTGGTTTGAATGCTTATTGGCTTTTGTCAAGGTGTATTCTCAATTCTATGTCATGATTAGGGATGCTAGTATGGTTCTAATGAGATAGTCTTGTCTATTCAAATCTAGTTGAACTTGTCCAAATGCTTTGACATATAGTTTAGTCACATTATAGTAGTTTAGTTCTTATGCACAATAGCTTGGTCCTTAAGTTAGGTCAATAGCCTCAAATTAATCTTACTTTGAGTGTTTTGATGAACAGGTATGATCACATTCAAATGGGAAACCAAAGGAAGAGGAATCAAGGGACTAGCTACTAAAGGTGTTTGGTAGAAGCCATTTTGTTGATTGGCAAGGATGGGTGGCTTAATGCTAGTTGCTGGAGATGAGGTTTGAAAGATTAATGGAACCAAGCAAAAGCTATTAGCATCTTGAAGCATGGAATAGAAGATGAGATGTGCAAACTAGTCCATGTGTATACATTGATATTAAAGTGTATATGTAGTTTTAATGATTTGATTTTATCTAAGTATTCTTTGTACACTCTCACTTAAGGGAACCATGTGTAAAGTTATTTCATGTAATAAAGACATGTTTCTTGTGGCCCTTGCTATATTTTAACAATGATCGTAAATGACAACGAATAATGGGATAAAAAAGCAATAACTACATTTGGCTCTAATGTATTGATTCCGTATCACTTTTGGGTGTCATTGCACGACTTAATTGTTATTTATCTCACTTTTGATTTATTTGAGTCTTCACTAGTTTTGTCTTAGATTTGAAACATGTGCAAATTGAAGCAAGAACGAGATTTAGATTCACTTGGAGCAAAAACTTCAAGATTTCTTTTCTTCCCACGATTTCCAAGCAAGTGCCTAGCCAAAACCTTCTTGGAAATCCTAAGAAAAATCTCAAAAAAAATCTTTAAAATATCAAAACAAACAAAAATAACAAAAATCAAGGGTGGTGGAATCCTAAAATCTATTTGGTTGCTTGTTTGCAAACTTCTCTACCACCTCCATTACACTGGTGTTCAATTTTTGAAAATCCAGACTCTTGTCTTCATTTTCAAAAATCAAGTTCGGGCACAAAGAGGCTTCCTATAATCTTCAAACTCTACCCAAAGAATCCCCTTTGAGTTAGGAACTTAAGTTCCAAATTTAGAATATTTGGATAAATAGAAAAAATTAACAAATTCGTGGAGTGAAGAGGAGTCAAATCCTAATTCCTTATTGTTTTCTCACTATCCTTGAATTTTATACATTTTTGTATTCATCAGGTTTAGACAAATTTTATATTTCTAGAAACCTTGAGAAAATATCTACAGCATATAAAAGTTTCAAAAATTTCAGAGGTTGTTTGAGGTTTCTGATGAATCAATTTTTCGAATCTATCTTTTCTGGATTTTGACACCAGTGTAGAAAAAATCTCAAAAAAATATCAAATATGTTTCAAAAATCGTAAAAAAATTATTTTTAGAATCTTTGTTTGATTTCCTTACTAGTGGTGCTATTATTTCTCTTGTTTGGATCACCACATAAAAAAAATTCTAAGAAACATTCATTTCTTAAGAGCTACTGTTAAAATACGGGTAGGGTTATTTAATATTGTGATATTAGCGTCATAAAGTATATAGTGGAAGTGATTACCTACAGACAAATCTACATAGTTTACCCAAATTTATTAACCTAGACTAAATCAAATTTTAACTTGTCAGTTTTAGGCCCATAGTCGAACTCAAGGAGGTGGGTATGGGGTTAAACTGTTTCTACGTGATTTTTATGACTTTCATCAATTCCATTCACTTATTCTATTTTTGGATTTTCTTGATTTCTAGATTTTTTTGGAGATAATCTTGTCCTTGAGGCATACCCTCAAAAATTTGTTCTTGGCTACCACTAAAAGTTGGTCCTTTGCGATTCGCTAAAAATCAAGTTCAAAATGGATCTTGCTACACACAAGATCGTGTACCTGCAAAGATAAGAGTTATCTTTTCTATTTTAAGTTTTTTTGGTCTTTTCTTTATCAACAAAATAAAAGACAAGGAAAAGAAATGCGAAAAGAAGGTATGAAAATACTTAGCATTTATACATGTAGAATATATAGATATATATAGGATACAGATATATATATATATAGGTCTAAGTATATATAACTAGATGATAGGATAGTGACTATTGAATCTAAGATTCAATAGAAATGTAGCACAATGCTAGGTTAACCGTTGTCTAGAAAGATGGGATTAACCTAGCTACGTGCCACGTGCGGGTGTAGAGCGGACGTATGAAAGTGTGGGTGGAAGGCTTGATATGTGCGAATATCGGGGAATACACGCAACTAGTACAAATATTCCTGCGATAAAATGCGCGATAAGTGGATACGTGCGCGGTATTGTGAGTGGGAGATATGTGGTGAATGTGTGAAGAAGGAAGTGGAATATAGATGTGTATATATATGTATATACAAGTATATATATGTATCTATATGTATATATATATATAACTATATATATATATATATATATATATGTATGTATGTATGTATGTATATGTATATAAATATAGTAGCTATGTAAATATATATATAAGTATATATCTACCTATAAGTATGTATATATATATGTATGTATTTATACATATGTACATATATATACGTATGTATATATGTATATGTATGTGTGTATGTCTGTGTGTGAGTGTGTCTGTGTTTGTGCAAGAGAGGGTGTGTGTATGTGTGTCTGGAGTGCGGCGTGCGCAAGGCATAGAGAAGGAGAGTGCAGCGTGCTGGGGAGAGATGGGCACACGCGCAAGCGCTAAAGGAGGCACCACGCAATGCTGAGAGGCTCGCAGAGAGACATGTAGGTGGGGGAGGGTTGCTACAACCGGCTGCAGCAGGTCGCGGAAGGAGAGAGAGCACGTACAGTCACTGGGTAACTGAGGAATGCCCAGTCACCACACTGTAGCTGTGTAAGGTTGCGACTACAGTGCCAAGGGCAAAAAGATGACCGGGACTGTGCGATGCAACCGGTTGAGTTGCACGTAGGAAGCGGAGGTGGAGGCTCGCGGTGAAGGTCCTGGAGAGGCAAGGAGGCACGCACAGGTGCACAGAAGGGATGGTAAGGCGCGCAGAGGCGTGAGGGGAAGGGCTAGAGCGTAGCGGCACGTGAGCTTCAGCAAAGCAAGCTTCAGAGCTTGCTACTTCTTGGCAATGGTGATGAAGAAAAAAAAATAGAGAAAAAAATAAAATAAATCAAAACTAACAAAAATAAATAAAATGGATAATACACCACGGCCACCTGCTCGTGATGTAGCTAGGCGATGGTGTTCTCTCATTGTGGTGGATGCAGCCACAGGAGAGAATTCCTTTGTTCTCAACGTCCCTCTCAACTTGTGAGAGGGTGTTGAGTGTAATGAAGGGAAGAGAGGGAGAGAGGAGAGCTTAGGAGAGGAGTGGTTGTGTTATGAATAGGGCATCAAGTGTCGTTTAAGATGTCTGGGAAGTGGCCCAGACGTCTAGCCAGATGTTTGGAAGCCTTCCCAGACGTCTGGTATTAAATTTTTTCGACGTTCGGGTTCGCGTCTGCGCACATGCGCGTGCAGACTGAACCCACCGCCCTCCTTCTTCTCTTTCCTCTCCCTCCCTGCAAATGCCGCCTTCCTCTTTTTCTCTCTCCCCGCGCTGCCTTCAAATAGCGCCTCCCTCTCCCTCACCCTCACTCCACCACCTTCTTCTTCTCCTCCCTGTCAGCAAGAGAGCGAGCTAGCGAGAGCGACAGCAGCGACTGCTACGGGCGTGTGGGGAGGAGAAGCCATTGCGAGGGGAACAAGAAGCTCGACCGCGAGGGTGCGAGCTTGCCGGGGTAGCTAGAGCCGGCCGGCGGGGGAGCAGCGAGCGTGTGGTACCGCAGAGGAGCTACTGCAGCTCAGGCAACAGGCGGGCGCAGCGCGGCACGTTCATGCGTGGCGGGCGAAGAGCGAAAAGGGTCCCGATTTTGGGAAAATTTCCCAGAATCAGACGTCTGGACTTACGTCCAGACGACGCAGAAGACGTCTGGAGGAAGATCCAGACATCTGACAAGTACAATATTGGTTATCTTCTCCTTCTTTCGCGTGTACGGCCATGCAGCCGTTCCGCCGAGTTCTTCTGCACCTCTTCGTGATGAGAGCGGGCGTGTGTGTGCATGATTTGATAGGGAGGGCGCAAGGGCTCGCCATCTCGCACAGATCAGACGTCTAGGCACAGCACCAGACGACGGAGAGGGCCTCCAGACGTCCGGGGTGATAATCGGACGTCTGGAAACCAAGTCCAGACGTTCCAGCAGGCTTCTGGACATCTAAAGGACTACGAAGACCAAGGTATGACCTGAGATACCTTTTAAGACGTCTGGAAGAAGTTCTAGACGTCTAATTTTGGGCAGACTCGTCGTTTTTGACCCGTTTAGGGTCCGTTCGGAGTCCGTTTTCCACGTTTCAAGTTTCGTTCTTCCCATATTTATTTCCTCTACCTGTTTACAGTAATTGTATACTGTTCTGAGTAACTCCTTGTGTTAGGACCCCGTTCCGTTGCCGCTCTAGGGGTTGCGGAGGCGTGCGGGATTGCCGATCACGCCCCCAATACTCCCGATTTTGCGGGTAGAGTGGCCCTTTAATTTATTTATCAAAAATTATACATTTATGAAACAATTAATAGAGTCTATGGCATTGCATGAACCCTAGGGCTGAAGAATTAGATTGAATGATAGATCCTAGGGTATTGCATGAACCCTAGGACTAGAAAACTAGATTGAATGATAGATCCTAGGGTATGGCATGAATCCTATGACTGGAAAACTAGTTGAATATATACATTGCAGTCTTGGAAAAGTGGAAAGGAAACGATAACTGTCTGTAAATTGGTTAATAGCTGCCTATTTATGAATGAATAATTATTGTTGAGAACATGGGTTATATGGATATAAAGCTGGAACGGTGAAACCTAATTGGCTGAGTTAAAAGAGCATGAGCCCTACGGGGAATTAGGAGTAGAACTCCTGGAAAGTGAATAGAATAGAATTGGGGAAGTGAGCTGGCCCTTGAGTACGGAGTACCAAGGAGAGCAACTGTCCCCCTGTTTAGTGCAAAGTGGACCTAGCCGCCCCAGGGACCCGGGGTTAGGTCTAGCCACTTTGTACCGACTTTTGACCCTCGTGTACACAGTACCGAGGAGAGCTACTAGTGTAGGGAGAGCACTAGCTACCCCACGGGCCCAGGGGTTCTGCTAGCCCTCCTACCCCGACTTGTTAGGCCCATTGGGCAAACCAAGGTAGTCAGGCGAGGGAGCGCGAACTGTGGAGGGGCAAGACCCCTGTTTGGTTACTATGGAGGGGCTGGACCCCTGTTACTGAGAGGGCTCTGCCCTATACTGGTTCCGTGCTGTGCTTTGGGCGCACCCGTTAACAGAAACGACTGACCGCGTGCTAGTGCGAGGTAGCTACCTGTAACGAGCGTGTGGCCCAGACGTCTTTTAAGACGTCTGGAAGGTTGTCCAGACGTCTTACCAGACGTCTGCGATAGTTTCCAGACGTCTGGAAATCCGTTATTTTCGACACACGCGAGTCGTCTGCGCGCCTGAGCGCGCAGACAGCATATTCGCCCTTCCTCCCTCCTGCGGCTGCAGATTCCCCTGCCGCGAATCCTTCTCTCTCCTCCTCGCGCGGCCTTAAAAGGCCACGCCTCCCCTCTTGTTGTCTCCACCGTTCCCTTCCTCTTCTCCTTCCTATGCGCGAGAGCGAGCGAGCGCGAGGGCGGCAGCGGAGGCCGCAGTGAGCGCGGAGGAGGTGCGGCGTGCGAGGGCGGGGCTCTGCCGTGAGGGCGAGCTCGCCGGAGCGGCTTGGCCAGCCGGCGGAGGGCGCAGGGGGCGCGGAACGACGCGGAGAGGGACCTGCTGCGGTCTGAGCAGCAAACGCGCGAGGTACGACGCGAGCGACGTCGCGAGCGGAGGCCGAGTAGCGCCCTGATTCTGGAAAAATTTCCAGAATCAGACATCTGGGTTGATAGTCAGACGGCGAGGGAGACGTCTGGAAGATCATACAGATGTCTGAAAGGTGTGTATTCCGCCTTCTTCTTCCTTCCTGTCGACTGACCGTACTTAGGGAGGCAGTTGGCTGTGCGCAAGTTCGCTGATTCGCCATCCTTTGCGAATCAGACGTCTGGAAGTTGTACCAGACGGCGGGAGTAACCTCCAGACGTCCTGGGTGACCATCGGATGTCTGGGAGCTAGGCCAGACGTCCCCGCAGACTTCTGGACGTCTGGGAAACCACGTCGGACAGGTAATTCTCTGATCCACTCTTTAAGACGTCTGGAAGAAGTTCCAGACGTCTGATCTTGCACAGTATCGTCTTTTTCGACCCGTTTAGGGCCCGTTCGGGCTCCATTTTCCGCGATTCGAGTTGCATTCTTTTCAGAATTAATTCCTCTACCCGTCTACAGTAGCTATACACTGTTTTGAGACACTCCTTATGTTTGGTCCTTGTGATAGGACCTCGTTCAGTTGCAGTCTTGAGAGTCGCAGAGGCACGCGAGATTCCCGATCACGCCCCCATTACTCCCGTTGTACCTGGTAGAGTGGCTTAAGTTTATTATTAAAATCTGTTAAAGTATGGAACCATAACTAGAATCTAGGACATTGCATGAATCCTAGGAATGAGAAATGTATGGAATGATAGCTCCTAGGTGATGCATGAATCCTAGGGCTGGAAAACTAGTTGTATGCTAGATCCTAGGATGTGGCATGAACCCTAGGATGGAAAAACTAGTGGAATGTATAATACTGCAGTCTTGGAAAAATGGAAAGGAATATAAAGCTACCTGTAAATTGAATTAACAGCTGCCTGTTATGAATAAAGAAACATGATTGAGATCATGGATTGTGAGAACGTGAAACTGGAAAGTGAAACATATGATGTTCTGAGATAAAGAGCTGGAACCCTACGGGGAATTAGGAGTGGAACTCCTGGAAAGAAAATGGAATGGAACTGAGATGTAGTTTGTACTGTCTCTTGGGTACGCAGTACCAAGGGAAGTACCTGTACCGGTTTAGTGTAGAGTGGGGCCAGCCACCCCAGGGACCCGGGGTTAGGATTGGCCGCTCTGTACCGACTTGTTGGCCCTCGTGTACGTAGTACCGAGGATAGCTACTAGTGTTAGGAGAGTACTAGCTACCCCACGGGCTCCGGGGTTCTGCTAGCCTCCTTCACCGACTTGTTAGGCCCACTAGGGCAAACCAGGGTAGTCAGGCGAGGGTGCGCGGACTGTGGAGGGGCAAGGCCCCGGTTTGGTTACTGTGGAGGGGTTGGACCCCTGTTACTGAGAGGGCTCTGCCCTGGTTCCGTGCTATGCTTTGGGCGCACCCGTTAACGGAAACGACTGACCGCGTGCCAGTGCGGGCTAGCTACCTGTGCGTTTATCGCGCGTGCCGTAGTCACCGTTACGTCTGTCAGTGACCTTGGGGTGGTTGACTGAGGGTAGGATCACCACGGGGGACTCTCCCGGCCAGGAGAGCACCACGTGCTACTTCTACTTTTGGAAAAGACTGCAATCAAGATCGTTCCCACGAGGACATTCGAGATCAAGTAAAGGATCTGAGAAATAAATGAAATAGTGAGAAAATTGAAAGATGTGAATAAAGGAAGTAATAGAACATAACAGCTACTGTACACTCTACTGTTGTCTTTAGTTAGTTTGCCACTCTACTTAGCGTTTTGCTGACGTGTTACACTCGTTACCTTTTTCAGGACCAGGTGTTGAGCAGCCAGGGTCAGCGGCTGCAGAGGACGCTGGGCCGAGTAGGGTCCAGTAGAGTTTACCACAGTCTTTTGTACCTCTTTTGTTTCTGTTATAGTGAGTAGTTTTGTTTCCGGTGTACTTTCTTTACCTGCAGTTCGTGTTATATGATAAATGTTGTTCTACTGTTATGGTGGTACCTACTGTAGTAGTTTCTTTCCTTACTGCTGTACTTTCTTACTGTTAGTTATATTCATGCTGAATGTGGTTCGTTTTACTCTGTCTTTTGGTTACTTCCTCGTTGGACGACTAGGTCTTGGGATTAGTCGAGTCGGTCCAGTTCTCGTGTCTCGTAGGGACTCGGGAACCGGGTCGTTACACTACCCGTGCGTTTATCGGGCATGCCGTAGTCACCGTTACGTCTATCAGCGACCTTGGGGTGGTTGACTAAGGGTAGGACCACCACAGGGGACTCTCCCAGCCAGGAGAGCACAACGTGTTACTTCTACTTTTCGGAAAAGACTGTAATCAAGATCGTTCCCACGAGGAACATTCAAGATCAAGTGAAAGATCTGAGAAATAAATCATAGTGAATAAAGGGAAAAATATAAAGAAAGAAATTAAAAATATAACAGCTACTGTCCACCTTACTGCTTCTTAACTTTTAGTTGCCACTCTACTCAGCGTTTCGCTAACGTGTCACCTTTGTTACCTTGTTAGGACCAGGTGTTGAGCAGCCAGAGTCGGCGGCTGCAGAGGGTGTTGGGCCTAGTAGAGTCCATTAGTGTTACTTGTAGTACCCACTGTACTTTTCTTGCTGTTGTTGTGAGTAGTTTCTGTTACCCCTGTACTCTTTTCATTGTAAGCTTCATGTTTATTTATATGTTTAATTCTCTACTGTTGTGGTGGTGTATACTGTAGTATTTCTTTCTTTACTGCTGTATTTTGTTACTGCTAGATATATACATGGTGAATGTGATTTATTTTACTGCTCTTTTGGTTACTTTCTCGTTGGACGACTGGGTCTTGGGGTCAGTCGAGTCGGTCCGATTCTCGTGTCTCGTAGGGATTCGGGAATCGGGTCGTTACAGGCTGGCTGTGTGTGTTGTGTGTGCTGGATGTGAGTGTATGCGTCTGAGGTGTATGGAGGTAGATGGAATGGATAAAGGTGAGGTGAAGTATGGCTGCGAACGACTTGTGTGGAGTGAGGTGATAGAGGTTATATAGATGAGGGGGGACAGAAGATGACAAGGGAATGTCATAGGAATGTGGGATTTTTGTGTGTAGGCACATGAGGTGTTAGGAAATTAATGTAGCCTTTTATTAGGTGGAATAAGTAATGGGTTTAGGTAGAAATGGATGGATGAAATGAATTGAATGGATGCTCAATCTCTCTTTTTTCCTCTTCATAAGATGCACAAAGGTGAATATTTACATAATGCATGCATAACTATCTAATCTAGTTGCCTAATGTTAGAAAATAGTATAAGATGGACAAATTAGAAGCGTAAATTGCTATGCAATCAGCTGCCTGCATAAGATTCCATTTCTAGGGTTTTGATTTTCTCTTTTTAGTCACATCACAATCTAAAGGAATCTATTTTCACCAACACAACTGATTTCTATTTTGTATGTGGAATTTATTTCTATTTTTTATGTGGAATTCTCAAACTTTGTTTGAAAACATAAAAAAAGCAAATCTTAAAATCCACAAAAATTTATCAAACCCTAAAAGCCTTCAATTAAATCCTTACTTTCAAACCTTTTTGTTTTGGCTTTGGGTGTCACTTTCTCGCCCAATCTGCACACACATAAAAAGAAATAATTTGGGCAACCACCTCCTAACGCCCTTGACAAATCTATGCACTTCAAGTATCCTAAGCCTTAATTAAAACTCATAACAACTTGACCCTAAGGAATTCATTCAACTTAGGCTTGCTATTTATTAACTAACCTCAATTCCTTAACTTAACCTAGTTTTAGGCTGAGGGGAAGTGTCAAATAATCGGGCGCAGGTTTATACAAGCCCCTAGTGATATTCCTGGGACATGCTTGGGCCCAATCCCCCCCCTCGTAGCTTAACTAGGTTAATTATAGGAAGGGTGGTCAATTGTTGATAACTTGGTAAACATATAACCAAGTCTTAGGTTTTATAAGAAGTCAACCTTAAGATAAGCTTAGAAATTTTGTTTGCTTGATTGCACACTTCTTCTCTCATCTCTTCCCTTCTCTCATCCTCCCATTCTTCCATAAGTGTGTGCACGGGCATAGGTCCCAAAACCCACACTTGAAGGGATTGCTTGATTTCACCCCTTGCACAAAGCATTTGACTTCTCATTTTACTTCTTCCTCTTCCCATGGAAAATAGAAAATATGCAAAATAAGTCCAATTCTACTTCCGTCTCACTCACAACCTGCCCCTAACCCTCCCATTCAAAATCCACAATCTAATCCACATTTTGACATTCCCATTCCTAACCTCCCTAACCTAGAAATTCCTCCCAATACCAAATTGCCAAATGGTCATAACCAAAGTCCCTTACCTAATCCCTTAATTAGGATGGTTGAGCAACTGGCTCAACTTCAAGCTAATCAACAACAGTTGGCTAGGACTGTTACGAACCTAGCCAACCAAGGGTAGAATCCACCACCAGAGGAGCTTGTCATTCCTCTAAGAGATTTTTATGATCCTTCTAATTACAAGATAAGACATGGGGTGGTGATTCCTGAAGGGGATTTCAAAATCAAACCTGCAGTTCTAAACCTGATTAAACACTTTAATGGCCTACCCAGAGAAGACCCTTTTAGCCATTTAGAGGAACTAACCATCCTCGTCCAAACCACCCATTCTCACAATGTGCGGGAAGATCTATGCCTGATGAGACTCTTTCCCTTAACCCTAAAAGATAAGGCCACTTATTGGTTCAAGATTGTTGGTAGACCTATTACCACTTGGGATCAACCTAAAAGTGAATTTCTAAAAAAGTTCTTTCTTGTAGGTCGTACAAATGTCCTTCGCCCATCTATTACGACCTTTCAACAAAAATATGGTGAATCTCTTCATGAAGCTTGGGAAACATTTCAAGAACTCTTAAGAAGTTGCCCACATCATGAGGTACAACTTTGGAAATTGGTTCAAATCTTCTACCATGGCTTAGAAGATCAATTAAGAAGATTTGTTGATGCCTCATGCAGTGGAAATTTCTTAGACAAGGATGTCAAGAGTGCCTATGAATTATTTAAGGAGATGAATGAAAACTCATTCAACCATGCTTCCATGAACACCTTTGGAAGAAACACTAATCCTCAATTTGGTGTTCATGAGATAGGCACCCATAGCCAATCTGTTCCTATTACTCAGGATGATATTCAAATGATCACCTAGCAACTCGAACAAATGTAGATTCACAAAAAAAAAATTGAGAGAATGAATTTTCAAAAACTAACCCCATCTTCGCCCACACCTAACCTATTAAAGAGAGAAAACTTGCATCATATCGGTGTTGTCCCAACTGAGCATAATTATTTTCTTGAGGCTACACCGGTGTTGATTGGGACATTTGATTTTATAAATCCCAATTCCTATAGCCCAACTACAGAAAATATTTTCGCCCTCTAAGAGTACTTTAGAAATCCCCTCAATTCTTATAATACTAGTTGGAGGAACCACCCGAATGTCTCCTGGAATACTGCTAATCAGGTTCCTTACACAAAACAAAATCAACCTTGGGTTTATGGACAAAATCAATACCAACCTAGATTTTCTCAAGATGATATTAATACCTGTTGAGTTCGTAAAATGCAAATTTGATTAGGAAACGTCATAGTATAGCATGAAATAGGACTCAAACAAAACATTTATAATGAGATGGTGAGTGTCCCAGTCAATCTTAGGGAGGTGTGATTGTGAAATTGATTTTTAATTTCTTTATTTTCTTCTTTTGCTCGCTTAGAATTGGATGCCGGTTTCAAGTCTGCGAATGTAAAATTCACTTGTCACGTTATTAACCCTTACAACATGTGTGTGCATTAGGAAAATGATAAATGTGAAAGTGTGAGTACTTGTTCGCACTCACTTCGCGGTGGCTATTAACAAAGAATGCGTCAATTGCTAAATCATTTATATCTTACCGGCATCTTTTTATTGCAATAAAATGGAAATGTGAAGCAGCCAACTTTTGTTTGATTTCTTCACAATTATAATGCCATTACAGCTGACACTAGAGGAATGCTTGTACAATGGAAAACATAAATCTATGCTAATAGAAAAGAGATGCACACATGGATCTCGAAAAGATTATGTGTGCATTATGGAAGACGATGACACTATACTACTAGCAAGATAATAACGCATAAATTAAACTACGAAGAACACTACACTACAAGAAATCGGGCAGTGGAGGTGATCTCCAATGCCAGTGTGGCTTGAGGTGTCAGGAGGGAAGAGAGGGACGACCAAGGTGGTGTTCCCGACCTCTTGATGAAGGTGGAGGAGGAGCTTGCTCTTGGACATGGAGATGGTGGTTATGGAGGTGGTAATGGAGCTCGTGGATGGAAGAATGAATGGAGTCCAAGATGGGGGTGCATGGCCACCCACTTGGGTCTTTTTATAGACTTGGAGGTGGGCCATCTAGAGAATTATAGAATTCTCTAGAAGACCTCCAAGGTTGGTCGTCCACTTCATGGAGAGTGGGTCTCATGAGATCCACTTTCCAAGGGAATGGTTGTGGACTTCCTTGAAGACTATTTTTATTCTCCAAAATAGACTAACGTGGCTCCACTTGGAGGACCACTCTAGAATACTCTTGAGTGGACAGCCAAGTGGTGGTGGTGTGTGTGTGTGTGTATGAGTGTGCGGTGGTCAAGTGGACCAGTTGGTCCACTTCTAATTAGGTCTAGGTTGGTCTAAATGGTCGGTCTAGTTAGGTTTCTAAAAGTAGTTTTATACAACCTATGGCCAAAGTGATTGAGCCAATTAAACTTAACCAAGTTTAATTGGGTCAATGTGTGTGTAATTGGGAGAGAAAGTTCCTATTTATCGAGCTTTTCGTCGAGTTTAAGGAAATTGCGTTGTAATACAGTCGACAAATAGCTCTCAAACAGATAAAATTTATAACTTAGAATCTATAATGGAGTCCGAGGTTGAACACAGGGAGCAAATGTGGAATTCACAACATTAGTCGCATTTAGAAGCAATGAGTACAATTTATTGAGCATTCAAGTAGATATTCAACGAATAATAACCTGCCACATTAGTTATGTTGGACCTTAGTTCCATCTCTCTTCTGTGTTTTGATGTTAACAAAACTGTTTTAAATTCTAATATGTTTATGAAGTAATTTCAGGTCAAAAGACAAAAGAATTTGTGAATGCAAGCAAAAAGATTGCACATGAAGGAAGGAGTTTTTGAAGATTTTAGTTTTTATTGTATCTTAGAATTTTTGTATGTCTCCAAATATGTAAAATATAATCTAGGTATTAAAATCAAAGTAGAGATAACTAAGATTCAAAATATCATTCATTTACTCGGTTCTTAACTCAAAGTCGACTCTTTCAAAACAAAGCCACCTAGAGTAAATTGGATTTCTCAACTGATTAACACTAATGATCTTTGGTACTTGCTTGGCACAGGTTTGGACCTAAGTTCCAAACTGTGAACATGAAGTACCGGTACTCATCATGAGTATCGATATCAAGTGGTCACAGTTTGTGAATTGGGTTTTTGGTTAGACCTTACAAGTACTGGTACTCGTCATGAGTATCGGTACATGTAGGTCACAGGATCCAAGATTGTGCGTCACAAGTACCGGTACTCACAATGAGTACCAATACGTAGTAATTTGGCTGTATTGACTGTATGTAGTCAGTACCGGTACCAAGAGTTCAATACCGGTACCAACTAACTGTTGTAACCAATCTGAACGGTTAATTTGCAATTAATCATAATTCTAATGTTCCTAAAATACCCCTAATGGCTAGAATTCGTGGGAGAGGTGATTAGTGGTCTATATAAGCACTCTTTGAGTGTTGTTTTAGACACATCTCAAAAAAGGAGAAATATACTCTTGCCTACACCTTCAATTCTCCATTTTCAAGCTAAAAGAGAGTTTGTTTTGTTGCATACATTTCAAGGCATCTCATCATTTGCAACAAATCTTCAAAGGCGATTGTATTTTTTTTGTAATCAATCGTTTGTTTTACGCCTTAGTTTTCTCATTAGATTTGATTATACTTGTTATAAGATATATTCTTATTGGAGGCTTAGGAAATAGTTGTAAGCTTCTATTTACATTTTGCTTACACCTGTATCTTTATCTTTTCTTCATATCTTGTAATTGGGTTGAGGTAACCCGTTAATTACCTCTGATATTAGTAAATTGATTCCCTCTTAGTTGAGGGAATCGGGTTAAAAATCCTAAGTCGGGAGACTTAGGTAGTGGAGTACCCAGGTGAGGGGAAACACTATACACTTGTGCCTTTTGTGGTTTGATTTGTCTTGCAACTTTTTATTTCCCACACTATTCATCCCCCCTTCTAGTGTGCTTATCATTTACAGATCCTACAAGTTATTCAATGAAAAACATGAGTATCTCAATAGTTCACAATGATAAAAAGAAGTTAAGACAAAATAATGGTGATTTGAATCACCAGTTATTAGCCCTAATCAAACATGCATATCAGATCTCAATTATATCAAATAAATAAACAATAGCTTGAATGCTACAGTGATCAGACAACTGAGATAAGTTATCAAATGGCTTAAATGTTCATCAGTAAGCACAAAGCCTTCTTAAAGGCTTTCTCTTCTTCGACTCTTCTTCTTCTTCAGCTGGTTCTCTCTCTTCTTCTTCTTTCCTTCTTCAGCTTCTCTTCCTTCTGACCTTCCTTCTTCTCACGGCTAAATGTTAGCCTTTCAGTGCACAGCACAGGGGAACAAATTCCGTCCAGCGACTAGTCACACAGGGGACAAGTCTCAGAGAGCAAACCCCCCCCCCCCCGCTCTTTCACAATTCCTCCTCCTCTTCTCTCTCACAGACCCAAAGCATATTTTGATCCAAGTACAGGTAAACGGGTCTCGAATAGTGTCCAGGGTCACTGGCGTGTGTGGTGACCGAGGAGTGAGTAGGCGGGTAATCAAGTGAATGGGTAGGAGGGCCCGACCCCTCGTGTTACTGAGCAAATAGCATAGAACACAAAATCAACTTGCACACGCTTCTCACTCCACAATGTGGGACTAATCCCACTTCTCTTCTCCTCGCACAAGACCACAGTAGCTATTAAAGAGGTCTTCGTTCAATTGGTGCAAGACTGTAGCTAAGACCTCTAATTGAGGACCTGGGCATGAAACTGGAGTCAACCTGCGCGACCTAGGAGTGAAACCTAGAGCTTTTGAGGCTGGAGCGTGAAGAACAAGGCGAAAATGATGGCAGCGATGGCGAAGCACCGGTGAAGACCTGAAACAATGAATAAGGCCTTACGACCACATTAAATCACCTCAGAAGCTTCACCAAGTGTTGGCAAATGTGATGGCGGTGTTTGCGTGGTGTGGGGATGCTTGTGGTGGAGTGTTGGAGTCGGAGAGGGTGATGGACGATGGGTGTGTTCGGTGGAGGTCATGAGTGGATGAAACGGTGAATAAGGATGGGGGTATGGTTCAGGTGGATCTGGTGATGCTTGTGAGGGTGTTGGCGAGGCATTTGGTGGATTGTGGGGGTACGGAGGCCTCGTCGGAGGTGTGGCGGAGATGATGAAGATGATGGGCGAACGGTGGCGGCGTGGGCTGAATTGAGGGATAAAGAGAGGGAAAAGATAATAGAGTGAGGAAGGAACCTAACTAACCCAAACTAAACGACGAAAGGGGAGGGAGTGTCCTTGCCGGGGGTACACCGAACTAGGAGAAGACGAAGCCTCCGTTGAGGGAGAACGGCGAGGATGAAGGTGGAAGGAGGCGCCTACTGGTATTACGAGACGTGAAGGAGCTTGAGGAAGAGGAACCAGCTGACTATAGTCTGTGGCGGCCAACGAAGAATGTGGACAGAGGAGCTCAGCAGAGCTTGCGGAGGATTCGGTCGGAGAGAAGGGAAGAAGGAGGGAAACCATCCAAAAACCAAGCTAAGGAGCGAAGGAAGTTTGTCAGGGTCCTTTTATAGGGCAACAGTCGAGCTTCCAAGCCTGGAAACAAGCTTGAAAGCTTGGAAATCAAGGAATAGGACTTGGTGAATTCCAAGAGTTCGCATGAACACTAGGGCAAGATTCGGGCATCAAGGCTGGGTTCAAATTGAAGGGAAACTCTTCAGGAGTCTCCCTTCCAATTTTGAAACGGTTTAAGCATGAAATCAGGGAGAACTCCTTGATTGAAAGCTGGTTGCAGGTGTGTTCACATGGCAATGGCGGTAGGGGTATATTTTTGAAGATGATGACAAAGTTAGGGGGGTCTTTGCAATAGATTTCAAAAGCTGAGGGGTTATTTGAGAGAAAAAGAATCAGACTGGACTAAAAATGCAAACTAGGTCAAGATAATCTCTGATTGGGCCCAAAATTTGGTACAAACCTAATTTTGACCCAAGGAATTTGATGGTGAAGTAATATTTTGGTTTTGAACAAGTTTGATTGGGTAATTTACGTAAAAACCCAAACTAGGGCAACTTTCTGTCTGAGACTCTATTTTAGGTCAAAATAGGTTCCAATGATCAAATCAAGGATACTAAACCTTATAGAATATTTTTATATGATTTTTAGAAGGTTTATATGAATTTTATCCTGAACAGAACCTATGTTAATTAAGCAGGTCTAAAATTAGGGTTTCGAGTGTCTATTAATTCTCGAAATGCGTGAAAACCCGTTTCTATCTTTTTGAACCCTCTTATTAGTCATTAATGCTCATTTGACCTTCATTTAACCCCTAGGAAATCCCATGATTATTTTGCACTTATGATCTTCTGTTAAAACTGCATATTTAACCCTAGTTTAAAGCATTCTTCTCAGAAAGGATATTAAGTGAATTACGACTCTCTGGCGGTTATGTAAGAGTAGTTGTCAATTGATTCTGACTAATTAAAGCTAGTTATGGCTAATAATGACATTATCATCAGTTCCCAATTAGATTAGGCTTGTGTCAAAGGGACTCTTACTGAGTCCAATTAGACTTGTGTTGGTTGAGATTTGAGCTCAACTAGACTTTCTGAGTCCAATTGACTAAGTAGAGTGTAATTGACTTAGATTCTAGTCAATTGGGCTTAGTGAGAACCTAATTAGGTTCTTAGGAGAGTCTTAGGGTAGTGTACTAGGCTTAGGGTACCTTAAATTAGGTTTCCTAGGGTGTAGGATTGGGTTTATAGGCCTTAAGAATCAAGATCTAGGCTTAATTCTAAAATCAGCAATAGAAGGGTTCTAGACGTCTGATCTTAGGATCAGATGACTTATACTTCAAAATCAGAAGTCTAAGTCTTTATTCTGGACATCCAATACTGAATCAATATGGAGTTTAGGTTCTATTTAGGGTTTCTGTAGAAATTGGATGTTTGACACATTGTTTGGACGTCCAGAGGTAGGCTAGAATGTGGGTTTTGATGTTTTCTAAGCTAAGGTGACCTAATACAAGGGTGGCTAAGGTCTAGGAAGGTGTCTAAGGCTATTTTAAGGCTAGGGATAAGTGTAAGGATGTCCTATGTTCTTCATAATTTAATCTAAGTATTAAAATCCTACAAGTAATGTAGTACACCTCTTCCCTACATTATGTTTCCAGCTTGTGTGCAACTTTATTCCATGGGTTATGCTCCAACTCTGCTGCAACTCAAGCCACTATCCTACTTCAGATCCAGCTTCAGGCCATCACCTGAGCTCTCTTATTACCTTCAAACTAAGTAATACACTAATCAATACATTATTATGGCATTATTTCATGAATATCTAAATAAAGTATGAAAGATGCAAGGTATGCTAATAATTCATGAATTATGTTATAATTATGCTAAGTTCTAACTTAATTCAGGTCATTTAAGTCCTATGATTACTGTATAATCATACCCCCATGACTAAATCTTGCTAGTCCCTAGCAAATGCAAAAATAAGTTATCTACAAATAAGTCCCTATTGGACTGGTTATTTTTATCTAGTTTAAGACTAGAAATTCTCTTCTTTTTGTTTTCATCTAAAAGTCTAGAAATCCAGACAATTATGAAAGTGTTGTGATGTAGCTTATGCAATAGATTCGAGTGAAGAGTCAATTTACCTCTAAAGCTTGTACTTGACCCCTAGTAAAAATTATATCAGGATAGGCAAACTTCTTCTCTCGAGGTATAACAAAATATTATGTAATTTCTTCCTGGCTTTTAGCTTAGGTAAAAGATGTCTGAGTTAAGTGGGTTTGTATTTAGTAGCTCATACTCATTTGGTGCTATATATAGACTAGTACTACAGAATCTAGATTTTTAGACTATCAAATAAATCAACTCAGAGAGACGTAGGAAAACTATGCTCTCTTTAGTTCCTTTGTACTCATTCTCTCTCTTTCTTTTCTTCTTTTCTTTTTCATTTTTCGAGCTCACAAACTCACCGGATTTGTAAATAAACTCAATATTTGATAGTCTTACATGGCATTAACACTTTAATAAAGTTCTAATAACCCTAAAACTAAGTCAGAATTCCTTAGCTAGTATTTGGGTGGTTAGAGATACAAAAAAGTAGGTTAAGGCTATATTTAGTAGATCACAAATGTGGTGGATAATGTTACCTCAATGTAATTAAAATAAAGGCACCAAACACAATTATGAACTCAACATTCTTGCTTTTTCTTTTTTTCTTTCTTTTTCTCTTTCTTTTCTTCTCTTATATATATATATATATTTTCTTTTTCTCATATCAACACGACGTAATAGAATATGACAAACGCAAATTTTGTTCAAGAGGCATTATTGGGAATTGGTGGCTTTCAAGAGGATATTGGGTAGCTTATTTGGTAGAAGTGCCTACTCTTGGTGACGAGTCGATTTTCGCTTTCGAAAATGATAATTAAGACGATTTATCGTTGTATTTCTAAGTAGTGGAAAATCGACTAATCAAAGTATTGAATCAAAAATAAACCACTCGAAAGAGCGAGTTGTATCCACAGGGAAGCACTGGCTATTACAAACTTGCAAGGGTCAAAAATCGATGTTCACTATTAATTTCGTCAAGAAATCAAGACAAATTCACCTTCAGATTAAGAAAAAACCAAGAGATCATGATGAAATGACATTTATGAGAAAGAGGGAGGTCACTTGCATAAATTAGCCATAATATTTAATTAATAAATTCAAAATAAAAAGAGTGGCAATGGCATGTGAATGTAAATATTAATATAACATGAAACAAAGCATTTGCTTCCTTTGTGTGTGCGCGAAGAGGAGGCCATGGTCGGGTGTGCGGAGCTCGGAGGTGGTTGGCCACGACGAGGGCTACACATGGGCAGTGACGGCACGTCGAACGGCCGCCGGTGGCCTCGCCAGTGACGAGGAAGGCCGATAATGGTGGCAACGGCTCGCCGGAAGGAGCGGGTTGTTGTCAGCCTTCAGAGGGTGTGGCCGAGCTCATGAGGTCGAGGTGAGTTCGTTGACGTTGATGGCGTGAAGCTTCGAGGCTAGATGAGGCGGCTGCGCAGAGGAGGACCACGATGACTTTGGGTTTCCTTCGATATGTTGGAGGAGAAGAAGAAGAAGAAGACGGAGGCTGATGCGCGTGTTGTTGCTTCTGTGTGCAGCGTGGAGCTGCTGAAGGGTCGCATGCGCGCGGAGGATGCGTGGGCTTTGCGGGTGCGCGCTATGTTGCGTTGGAGGATTGCGGAAGGCGATGGCGTCGATGGGCGGCTGGTGGGTAGCGCTGCAGCTGGCTGTCGCACATGAGCGGGGGGCGTACGTGGGCTAAAGGCAAGGGGTAGTGCTGGCGCTATGTGGAGCAGAGGTGTTGGAGGACGTGCGCTATACGTGCGTGCGGAGCTGCTGGAGTAGCGCATGCTCAATAGCACGCGGGGCGGGGCTGCTGTTGTGAAGCGACTCGACACGCATGGGCTGGAGGCAAGGGCTGGTGGGGAGGTGCTCTGTTGCTGCTGGAGCAGCAACTTGGAGTGGCTGCGGGTAGCGCGAGGGTGCACGCGAGGATAGGCATGAAGAGCTGGTGGTGCGCCAGAGTGCTAGTGCGTGCGGCTGTGGGGATGGGGATGTTGGGTTATTTGCGGAGAAGATGAACAGGAGATGACAATGGTGGTGGCGTTGAGTAATGGTGCTTAGTTCACGATAATGGAGGTTGTAAGACTCTGCAGATGGTGGTGTGGGCTGTCACCCCACACGCCCACGGTGGCAGGGTTTTGCCGCGATCAAGGCCCATAGTAGCGGGGTGGGAAGAGAGCTTACTGCTCAACACAGTAGTGGAGGGGGGTGATGGCCTACTGTGCATGGTCGTCTCCTCCCTTTGTAGTTGCAGGTGATGAATTTGAAAACAAAGAGGTGGGATCAGATCCTCTTCATGGCAAATGAATGCCTGCAACAGTGCGTGAATGAGTGCGCGAGGAGGATAAGCAGCTGTTACTTGTGGAGGAAGAGAATAAGAAAATAATAAAATATTATGATTATTTATGCACAAATCCTTAACTTCTATGTTAAATTAAAACAATGCAAGTAATTCACCTAATTAATTAACTAATCAAATGCATGCAATTCTAAATTAATTCTAAATGTATCTAATGAATGAATTATGCAATTAAGCTAAAAATATGAATTAATTTATATACATCATAATGTATGCTATCTAAATGTTAAAATTAACTTAATATCTACGCACTTAAATATTTAAATAGCCCACAAATATGGGCTAATCACTTGGCACTGGGAAAGGGACAGATAGGGTAGCGTATCTTCTCACCTTCACATCAATACCCTCCTTCAGTCGAGAATTTCGTAAAGAACGGTCATAACCTTCCACCTTAGTCCCAGTTTTATTAAAACTTGATCTCTACATATTTGCCTTATTCGGTGGCTCTCAAAAGTTCATACAAAGTTTGTATGCAGGAACTGAGATCAGAAACTATCTTTCTTCGAGTATCATTACCTAGTTATCCAAAAATTAAGATTCCTTACACTAGTCTTAGAGCACCAGTAGACACTCTACTCTTACCTCACAAATGTTTGGTGGATCTACTAGAAGATGGTTTGCTTTACCCCTAACTACTTTCTAGGGGTTCAAGAAAAGAAGCAATGCTTCTTCTCGACAAACTAAAGATGTCTATCGATCTTCATAGTGAATCTATTACAAAATCTACATGTGAGTGTGAAAATTGTACTGAATTCTAAATTAACGAATCAACTAAAGAATAAAATCCCTATTAAAACCTCTTGATAAAAATCTTTATTCATGGATGCGGTATATATACAAATGCTTTGTACAATTAACCTCTTATGGTTGCACTTCAATATTGTTCCCTTATCAGGTTACATTAAGCTTGGTCTTAATTTAGAACAAAAGGTGGGCGAACGAGTCGTAAGTGGCTGTTGCGGATGATTTCTAGCTCCAATGCGAACATTTGAGGTGGAGTCAGTTATTCTTAATTTAAGACCCTAAAGTGCAATTAACATGCTGCTCGAAGGTTTTTTTAAGTTTTGACAGAAAATTTTTCAGTTTAATGCATACTACCTCTCATGCCTAAGGTTTTGCATGTCCTCATGCATGAATAAAAGGAAAAAAAAATTAAGACTGAGGATAAGTGGATAGAAATCACTTGGAATTGCTCTTGATTGTCTATTCAGCATATGCCAACACCAACATGATACAATATGCAGAAAAATGTACTAAAAGAAAATATTCTATGTATAGAAGAACTGTTCAAATGTATAGGTGTTGAGTTTAATGTCTCCAGCTAGGCGAAAACTCAATCACAGTCCTCAATGAAATTAATGATTTCGTCAGCAAGAGGAGGTTCCTGGGCCATAAATGGTTTGAGGTGTTGGCTATTTACCGTAGACACATGCCCAGAATTCGGGTCCATGATTTGGACTGCCCCATTAGAATATGAGTGAATCACAATGTACGGGCCTGTCCACTTGGACTTCAGCTTACCCGCAAAGAATTTCAGGCGTTAATCAAATAACCAGACTTGCTGGGTAGGTGTGAATACTTTCCTTCGGATGTGGCGGTCATGAAAGGCCTTGTTTTGTCATTGTATATCTTTGCGTTCCCATAGGCTTCCCACTGAATTTCTTCTACTTCACTAAGTTGTAGCTTCCTTTCATAACCTCCCGCATCGAGGTTAAAATCATTGCCTTATACACGGTATGGTGATAAGGCTGTCGTGAAAGGCATAGTGCTCCAACTCGACAAGAAGGTGATAGGCCTTTCCATACACCATATGGTATGGTGACATTCCGAGTGGGGCCTTATACACGGTCCGATATGCCCAAAATGCATCAATCAATCTATGAGACCAGTCCTTCCTATATGATCTAACCATCTTCTGAAGAATAAGCTTGATTTGATGGTTAGACACTTCAGCCTGCCCATTGGCCTGCGGATGATATGGGGTGGCAATATGATGTACCCTGTATTTCTTTAATAGTGACCTAAAATGAGGATGGATGAAGTGACTACCCCCATTGCTAATCAGAGCGTAGGTTACACCGAATCTCACGAAAATAAATTCCCGTACAAAGGAGATGACGGTCTTATGATCAACCCGTCTCACCGAGATGGCTTCAACCCACTTCGAAACATAGTCAACAACGAGAAGCATGTACTTGAAGCCATGCAACTTCGGAAAAAGGCCCATGAAATCAATACCCCAAACGTTGAACACTTCTACAACCAGAATGGGTTGGAGAGGCATCATGTCTCTCCCGGTCATAGAACCGACCAACTGGCATTACTTGCAGCGCTTGGCAAATTCGTGTGTATCTCTGAAAATGGTTGGACAGAAAAATCGGACTGCAAAATCTTTGTAGCGATTTTTTGGCCCGAGAAATGACCACCACAAGCATCGTTGTGGCAAAAAGATAATACACTAAAGATTTCGGAGTCAGGGACACACCTCTTGATAATTTGATTGGCTCCAATGCGAAAGAGCAAGGGGTCTTCCCAAAAATAAAATTTAGCCTTAGAAATAAATTTGAGTTTCTGGTCCTTGGATAGGTTTGCAGAAATCTTGCCTACGACAAGATAATTCGTGATATCTACTATTACGACCCGGTTCCTGAATCCCTACAGGACACAAGATCGGACGGACTCGACTGATCCCAAGACTCAGTCGTCCAACGAGAAAGTAACCAAAAAGTAGGAAAGTAAACCACATTCACTATGCTAAGCAACTAACAATAAAAAGGTACGGCAGTAAAGAAGTAAAAACCGCTACAGTACATAACACCACCACAATAGTAGAAAGTAACAAGGTACAGGAACATAAAGTACATAACGTAAAAGTACAGAACATAAAGGTACAAGAGTCTACTCACTACTACAAACGAGTACAACAAAAGAGCTACAACTACTGGGCTCTACTGGGCCCAGCGCCCTTTGCAACCGTGGGCTCTGGCTGCTCAACACCTGGACCTGAAAAGGGGTTATGAGTACACAACGTCAGCAAACGTTGGGTAGAGTGGCTTCCCCTAATTTAATTATAACCTAAATGCATGTGTGGAATGAATGATTAGAACCTAGGATATGGCATGAATCCTAGGACGAGAAACACTTGAAATGTCTGTATTGGATGATTGAATTGCAATCTTGAATGAGTAGATAGAATGATAACAATTGCCTGTAAATGAATAACAGCTGCCTGTGAAATATGAAGTACTTGTGCTAGCTAACTGCTGCATATAAATTTCCTGTTGTATACATTAAATGACATAATACGAGCTGCATGTATATAAATTGAGAATGGTAATGTGAATGATGGAAATACGAACTACCTGTGTAAAACCTATGTATGGAAATGGGAACGATAACATTACAAGCTGCATATGTATAACCTGAGAATGAAAATAGAAATGATGAAACCTGGTATGGCATGGCATGAGGACTATGAGCATGAACCCTACGAGGAAGTAGGAGTAGAACTCCTGGAAATAAATGGAATGGATCTGGAAATGTGAGTGGGGAAGTGAGCTGGCCCTTGAGTACGGAGTACCAAGGAGAGCAATTGTCGCCTTGTTTAGTGCAGAGCGGAGCTAGCCACCCTTGGGTTGAGACCCGAGGTTAGGATTGGCCACTCTCTACCGACTTCTTGGCCCTCGCGTACACGGTACTAGGGAGAGCTACTAGTGTAGGGAGAGAGCTAGCCACTCCACGGGGCCAGCGGTTCAGCTAGCCGCCCTACACCGACTTGTTAGGCCCACTGGTCAAACTAGGGTAGTCAGGCGAGGGTACGCAGACTGTGGAGTGGCGAGACCTCTGTTTGGTTCTTAGGGGCTAGACCCCTGTTACTAAGAGGGCTAGGCCCTATACTGTTCCGCGCTGTACTTTGGGCGCACCTGTTAGCGGAAACGACTGATTGCGTGCCAGTGCGGGGTAGCTACCCGTGCATTTATCGCGCGTGCCATAGTCACCGTTACGTCTGTCCGTGAGCTTGGGGTGGTTAACTGGGTGTAGGATCACCACGGGGGACTCTTCCGACCAGAAGAGCACCACGCGTGCCTTCTACTCTTCGGAAAGACTACAATCAGGATCGTTCCCACGAGGAACATTCAAGATCAAGAAAAAGACCTGATAAATAACTAAGTGGTGAAAAGAAATAATTAGTTAAAGAAAGTAATTGAAAAACAACAGCTACCTATCCACCTTTGCTGCTTTAGTTAGTTGGTTGCCACTCTACTCAGCGTTCGCTGATGTTGTGTACTCATAACCCCTTTTCAGGTCCAGGTGTTGAGCAACCAGAGCCCACGATTGCAGAGGACGCTGGGCCCAATAGAGCCCAGTAGTTGTAGCTCTTTTGTTATACTCGTTTGTAGTAGTGAGTAGACTCTTGTACCTTTATGTTCTGTACTTTTACATTCTGTACTTTATGTTCCTGTACCTTGTTACTTTCTACTGTTGTGGTGGTGATATGTACTGTAACAGTTTTTACTTCTTTACTGCTGTATCTTTTTACTGTTAGTTGCTTAGCATAGTGAATGTGGTTTACTTTCCTACTTTTTTGTTACTTTCTCGTTGGACGACTGGGTCTTGAGATCAGTCGAGTCGGTCCGGTCTCGTGTCCTGTAGGGATTCGGGAACTAGGTCGTAACATCTGCGTACCAGGGAAACTCGGCAGAATTGATTGTCAAAAGAGACCCATCTGGGAATTGATCTGAGATAGGCGGGGAATAGAGGATGTGGGCTGGGTTTAATCGAGATAAGTGATTCGCCACAACATTATGAGCTTCAGCTTTGTTGCGCATTTCGACATCGAATTCCTGCAAAAGAAGTATCCATCTAATAAGATGGGGTTTGGCATCCTTCTTTGCCAACAAATGCTAGAGGGCAGAATGATCTATGAAAATTGTCACCTTGGACCCAAGCAGATATGATCTGAATTTCTCCAACCTAAATACCACGGCTAGCAACTCTTTCTCAATAATGGTATAATTACGTTGAGCCTCATTCAGCGTCTTGCTGGCGTAGTAAATTATAAAAGGGTGGTGCTTTCGACATTAGCCTAGAATGGCTCCGACAGCAAAATCAGAGGTGTCACACATAATCTCGAAGTCAAGAGACCAATCGAGTGGTTGGAGAATCAGAGAATCAGAAACAGCACTTCGTAAAATCTCGAAAACACTGAGCACAAGGAATGAAGTCAAATGGGGCGTCAACTACCAGAAGATTCATCAACGGGCATGTGATTTCGAGAAATTGTGAATAAATCTTTGGTAAAATCTGATGTGACCCAAGAATGATCTGATTTGCTTTACTAAGGTAGGTGGAGGTAATCGAGATATGACTTCTGATTTAGCTTGGTCAACTTGGAGTCCATTAGATGAGATCATGTGGCCTAGTATAATGCCATCCCTCACCATAAAATGACCTTTCTCCCATGATAGTACTAGGTTTACTTTAATGCACCTCTTCAGGATCTTTGTGAGGTTATTAAGACAAGATGAGAAATCATCTCTAAAAATGGAGAAGCCATCCATAAATACTTGCACATAGTCCCCAATCATATCAGAGAAAATGGCCATCATACAATGCTGAAATGTCGATAGTGTGCTACAATGACCGAAGGGCATTCGCTTAAAAGCGAATGTTCCAAAGGAACATGTAAAAGTAGTCTTGTCTTGATCTTCTAAGTTAATTGCAACCTGCTTATAGTCGAAGTATCCATCCAAGAAGCAAAAGAAACTATGTCTGACTAACCATTCTAAGATCTGATCAATAAAACGTAAAGGAAACTGATCCTTCTTGGTAGTCGCATTCAGTTTTCTATAATCAATGCAAACCCGCCATGAAGTCGCAGTGCGGGTTGGGATGGATTCGCCCTTATCATTTTTAATGACGACGAGTCCTACTTTTATGGGAATGATCTGGATAAGACTCACCCACTAGTCAGAAATCGGATATAAAATTTTCACATCCAGCAATTTAATGATCTCCTTCTTAACAACCTCCAGCATATTTGGATTTAGCTGTCTTTGAGGTTGTGTTGAAGGTTTCACCCTCTCATCCGTGTAAATATGACGAGTGCAATACAATGGGTGAATTCCACAGAGATCAGCGATGCTCCACCCGATGGCAGCCCTATGATCTTGTAAAATCGAAATCAATTGATGCTCTTGTTATGAGGTCAAGTGAACACTAATAATCACAAGGTATGTCTCACTATCGCCTAAAAACATGTATTTTAGTGAATCAGGTAAGGGCTTCAACTTGATCATGGGTGAGTGGAAATTAGAGTCGTGAGTGGAAGGAGAAGAATCAATAGTGGAAATCTAATGATCTTGATATGTGTGAATTCCCACTGATTCCCCACCTGCAAAGTAAGTCACTCGTGACTGCACTAACGGGAAACTTGCTTGTCGCAGTCATACCATCCTGTGTCAGCAGGGGCAAGTCAGTAATTGATGGATCAAGATAATCAGAATCAAGGGTGTCGTGATCAAATGAACACCCTAAACAATCGGATCCGCGGGAGGAAATGTGCATCGCAGTCATCTTGGTCCCGTGTGGATCAAGGTCCAAAAACCCTGACAAGGAAGACGAATGTGACATTAGGTCATTACAAAGGAGCCCAATGTTACCACAAAAAGAAGATTCTTCGTCTTCACAGTCCTCCTCAATAAGATCACAATCGAAGTTCTATGATGCCCTAAATATGTCCAGTCTAAGTCTTTCATTTTCTAAAGCAATCCCCATACACCAGGATGCACAATCGATGTTCACGTGGGCTGTCGCCAAACACGAGCAACCCAAAATAATTGGTGCATCACGGAGATTAGGAGAAACTTCCATATCGATAATGAAAAGTCTGCTAGAAAGTAGAATCCACAGACCTTAATGATCATGTTCTCAACCACCCCCTCGGTGTTTTAATTGATCGTTCGGCCAGCTGAATGATAACCGAGGTGGGTTTCAACTCCCCGAATAAAAAATGATCATATACGGTGGTAGGAGTTAGGTTGATGGACAAACCCAAATCAAGAAGGACCTGATCGAATGGAGAATCTTGCAAAAAGCAGAAAATGAGTGCAGTACCAAGTTGTTTCTTCTTAGGCAGTAAGTTAGCTAGAATCACGATGTTAGCTTCCTTCAACAATACCGCATGTTGCCCGCTTTTCTGTTGTCGCTTCGAGGTACAATAGTCCTTAAAGAACCTAGCGACAACAGGGATGTGATCTATAGCCTCGAGGAGAGGGACCTGAATATGAACTTCTTTGAACATCGATTTTAGGTCCTTGAAATTCCGCATACCCTTTTTCCGCACTAAATATTGCATCAGAGCCTCAGGAAAAGGGACGGGAATCTCAGGGTGTTACAACCTGGTTCCCGAATCCCCACAGGACCCGAGATCGGCTCGACTCGACTAATCCCAAGACCCAATCATCCAACAAGAAATAACCGAAAAGCAAGAAAATAAATCACATTCACTATGCAAGGTAACTAACAGTAAAAGCGTACAAGCAGTAAAGGAAGTAAAAGCTGCTAACAGTACATATCACCACCACAACAGGAAAGTAGAACAAAAGTACAGAATAGGAACTGTAAACAAAGTCTAAACTCACTAACAAAAAGAAGTACTACAACAGCAAGAGACTACTACTTGGCTTGACTGGGCCTAGCACCCTCTGCAGCCGGTGACTCAGCCTGCTCAACTCCTGGACCTGTGAAGGGTTATGAGTAAAACGGAGTCAACGAACGCTGAGTAGAGTGGTAACCAAACTATCTAAAGTAGTAAAATCTAACAGGTAAATTTATCTTTGCCAATTATTTTATTTTACAAGTAATTCCTTTTCATCCATTGGTTTACTTTCAGATTTCTTTCTTGATCTCGCATGTTCCGCATGGGAATGATCTTGATTGTAGTCTTGTCCGAAGAGTAGAAGGCACATGTGGTGCTCTCCTGGACGGGAGAGTCCCCCATGGTGATCCTACACCCAGTCAACCACCCCGAGGACACAGATAGACGTAGCGGTGACTACGGCATGAGTGATAAGCGCACGGGTAGCTACCCCACACTAGCACGTGGTTAGTCGTTTCCGCTAGCGGGTACGTCCAAAGTACAACACAGAACAGTATAGGGCCTAGCCCTCTCAGCAACAGGGGTCTAGCCCCTTAGAACCAAACAGGGGTCTCGCCCCTCCATAGTCCGTGCACCCTCGTCTGACTACCCCGGTTTGCCTAGTGGACCTAACAAGTCGGTGTAGGGTGGCTAGCTGAACCCCGGGCCCCGTGGGGTGGCTAGCTCCCTCCCTACACTAGTAGCTCTCCCCGGTACAGTATACGTGAGGGCCAACAGAAGTCTATGTAGAGTGGCCAATCCTAACCCCAGGTCCCAACCCAAGGGCAGCTAGCTCCGCTCTACACTAAACAGAGGACAGTCGCTCTCCTTGGTACCGCGTACTCAAGGGCCAGCACACTTCCCACTCACATTTCTAGATCTTTCCATTCATCCACAGGAGCTCTACTCCTAATTCCCCGTAGAGTTCATGCTCATATTCACCATATTATTCCATACCAGGTTTCATCATTCACACTTCCATTCTCGTATTGTACACATGCAACTCGTATTTCCACAAATTAGCAGATGCAACAAGTGATATCACAGGTAACTGTTTAACTAGCACAGGCATTTCATATTCCAACAGGCAGCTCATATTTATTAACAGGCAATTGTTTACAATTCTACTCATTCATTTATGACTGAAATCTCAAACACGCATACAAACAGTGCAACTATTTCTCGTCCTAGGATTCATGCCACATCCTAGGTTTCTAGTTATCTAATTATCATGACTGCATTCATGTTTATTAAAAAGAATAGGGGGAAACCACT
Source organism: Thalassia testudinum (assembly GCA_037157565.1). Taxonomy (NCBI): domain Eukaryota; kingdom Viridiplantae; phylum Streptophyta; class Magnoliopsida; order Alismatales; family Hydrocharitaceae; genus Thalassia; species Thalassia testudinum. The sequence goes on from JAZHRO010000014.1 coordinate 21,833,352, forward strand.
CTACTAGACAATCCGGGAGTACTGGGGGCTCGAACGACAGACTCACGTGCCTTTGCAAGACCTAGACATGCAACGCGTCGAAGTCCTATATCAAGCAACATACCACAATGGAACGTTCAGAATAGTATATAAGGATTTCTAACATGTAGAGCAACTCACAAGGAAATCACAGATATCTCGTTTACGTAAAACGGACCCTAAACGGGTCAAAAACAGAACTAAGAACCCAATCAGACGTCTGGCACAAAGTCCAGGCGTCTTAAAAGTCACTAGAGTCTCACCTCAACTCCTTGAGTCAACCTCAGACGTCTAGGACCCCTACTTGACCGTCTGGACTCAGCTCCAGACGTCCAACCTATCCTCCAATCGTCTGGGAGTGTCTCCGGTTGCTTGGTAAGCTGTCCAGACGTTCGAAATGCATGGGAGGGTGTGCCGTGAGCCTTCCCAAAGTTGCTCCTGCGCATGACAGAGTAGCAAATCCCCTTTTTAGCTAAACAAATTGGCTTTGCGGTGCAGCCTACATGGCCGTAACCGTAGGAAGGACGTACCTGCGCGAAACCTTGCTTTCAGATGTCCGGTGTCGTCACCAAACGTCCAACCTGTCGTCTGGAAGGCACTCCGGACATCTAATACTGGAAAAATCCTAGTATCAGAGCGAGCTCCCGCTCCTCTCGCCGTGCTCCACCATGGCTCCTCCCTCTCAACAGTAGCTCCCACCGTTGCAGGAAGTTGGGGATGGTTCCCCGACGCACTCCTCCTCCCGCACACACCGCGGCGGCCGTACACAATCCGGCGAGCCTCTCCGAGCTCGTGAGCTCAACCTCCTCCCTCTCTTCACGCCGCTCCTCCTCCTCGCTCCTCGCTCTCGCTCCCTCTCTCTCGCTCATCCCTTTCACGACAGTGGAGAGGAAGGAAGGTGGTGGTGGTGGAGTGGAGAAGAGAATAAGGGGGAGAGGGTTCTTATATAGGGAGTGGATTAGGGTTTGGTGAGGGAGGAAAAGAGAAAAAGAGAGAGAAGAAAAGAGGTCTGCGTGTTGGCTGCGTGCAGAACCAACTTCGCATACAAATTTTTCAATTTCCAGACGTTTGGGAAGGGGTCCAGACGTCTGACCAGACGTCTGACTGCCAGTCCAGACGTCTTAAAAGGCTCAAACAGAATGGGTCTTTACACAGGGTCAATTGATCCTTTGCCCTTGTCTACAATAGGTGGCTCTTGAGAAGAGGAAGGAGATGAGTCATCATGTAATAGTGGGCGAGAAAAATCATGACCCACCTACCTAAATGATGGGTCTTGTGTCTTCTTCCCACTCAATGTGACAGCCTTCGCATCGACGTGTTGTCCATGAGGTGGCGGAGGAGCGGAAGGGGCAGAATAGGCGAGATTTTGCAGCAAAGGCGACTGACCTTGAACATAACTAGGTGGTGCAAGAGGCACTTGTAATATAGCATGTACCTGTCCCTGTGGTGCTTGGAACCTAGGCAGGGTACCCTGGTTTTACACATATCTCGGGGTTAGGGACAGGTTGGTAGGGCGAGGCTCCTTATGATTTATCCTCCTACAACAGCTGATTCTGCATGTTCTATATGCCCTATATTTGGTTAGCCATTGCCTTCATGATCTGCAAGCTGTCCTGAGTAGATTTCCACATAGATTCTTCCAGTTCCTCTTTTAGAACCTTCAAAGGGTCGACCCGCTTTGGACGGTGACTGGCAGCTTGATGTAGCGGCTAATATATAGAACGGGATTGCTGCTGAGATGGGAATGGCTGCTGCCTCAGGTATGTGTTTTGTGCATTCCCGTATTGACTGATCTGGTAGTGTAGATCTTGATTTAGTCTCTATGAGTTACCAGACCAGGAGAAATTTGGATGCTAGCGCCAACCATGATTATACGTCTCCAAGTACGAGATATTACGCTAGTATCCATGGATAGCATTGACATCTTCATAGGCCGAAGATGTCTAAGACGCATATTCGTCAAGGGAACATGCATTAAAATCATCATGTGGTGCATAACCCTGATTATGTGGCACTAGATAGAGATTATTCATGGGTTCCTGATATGCAGGATCCTGTGAAGATAGAGAAGATGCATCCAGAGTGAGTAAATTTACTCGAGTAGGAGGGACTCAGGGTACATAAGAGGATCTAGATGCAACAGAATTAGCAGAGGATTTGGGTCGAGCTCGAAACAATTTGTCGATCTTCTATCGAGCAGATCCACCTTATCCAGCTTCTTGGCGATAATGTCCATATCAGCTCGGATAGATTCGGCATGAGCTTTATGGACACTAACTCATTGTCTAGGTCTCAAGAATTGGTTCATTGATGTGGCATTCAATGAGTTCTCTGCCAAGGACTCGAACAACTCGAATGCGCTGTTATCGTCCTTCTCGAGGAAATTCCCGCCGCTAAATTCATCAGCCAAATACTGATGTGTATCATCCAACCCATGGTAAAAGATTTGAGCTAGGTGCCTGACGTGCGCATGCGCGTGTGTTTGGAAGTGTCGTTATAGTTTGCACTTGCGACATCGGTTTTAGTAAAGAAACGGATGTGAGTCCGAGTGTCGGCTCAGGGAGGCATAAAAATCGGATTCTTCTTGTCACTTATTGTCACGAAAATCATGGGGTTTTGCTTGCGAAAAGGCGTGGGTGAAAAGCGAGAGAGAGAGAGAGATTAGGGTTAGAATTGTTTCATTAGCAACATGCAACTTAAATAAAAAATAGAGCAAGCAATTGAATAGAAAACAACTTCATTAATCATGCAACTTTAGTTCATAATTACAACATGTAACGAATGTGTGCCCCAGACGTATTTTAAGACGTCACAACCAGACGTCTGATAAGACGTCTGGGATAGTTTCAAGACGTCTGGAAATCCGTTATTTTCGACACACGCGACTCGCCTGCGCGCCTGAGCGCGCAGACCGCTTTTTCCCCCTTTTTCTCTCTGCGGCTGCAGGCGGCCTGCCACCTCCTCTCTCCTCTCCGCGCGGCGTTAAAAGGGGCGCGCCTCCCCTCCCGTCTCCACCGTCTCCTTCTTCTTCTCCTTCCTGTGCGCGAGAGCGAGCGGACACGAGGGCGGCAGCGGCGGCCGCAGTGAGCGCGGAGGTGCGGCGTGCGAGGGCGGAGCTCTGCCGTGGGGGCGAGCTCGCCGGAGCGGCTTGGCCAGCTGGCGGAGGGCGCAGGGGGCGCGGAGCGACGCAGAGAGGGACCTGCTGCGGTCTGAGCAGCAGGAGCGCGAGGTGCGACGCGGGCAGCGTCGCGAGCGGAGGCCGAGCAGGGTCCTGATTCTGGAAAAATTTCCAGAATCAGACGTCTGGATTGATAGCCAGACGGCAAGGTCGACGTCTGTAAGATCATACAGACGTATGAAAGGTGAGTTTCCGCCTTCTTCTTCCTTCTTGTCGATTGACCGTACTGAGGGAGGGGGTTGGCTGTGCGCAGGTTCGCTGATTCGCCATCCTTTGCGAATCAGACGTCTGGAAGTTGTACCAGACGGCGGGAGTGACCTCCAGACGTCCTGAGGGACCATCGGACGTCTGGGATCTAGGGCAGACGTCCCCGCAGACTTATGGACGTCTGGGAAACCACGCTGAACAGGTAATTCTCTGATCCACTTTTTAAGACGTCTGGAAGGAGTTCCAGACGTCTGATTTTGCACAGTATCATCTTATTCGACCCGTTTACGGCCCGTTCGGGCTCCGTTTTCCGCGATTCGAGTTGCGTTCTTTTCAGAATTAATTCCTCTACTCGTCTACAGTAGCTATACACTGTTTTGAGACACTCCCTGTGTTTGATCCTTGTGATAGGACCTCGTTCAGTTGCAGTCTTGAGAGTCGCGGAGGCACGCGGGATTCCCGATCACGCCCCCATTACTCCCGTTGTACCTGGTAGAGTGGCTTAAGTTTATTAATAAAATCTGTTAAAGTATGGAACCATAACTAGAAGCTAGGACATTGCATGAATCCTAGGAATGAGAAATGTATGGAATGATAGCTCCTAGGTGATGCATGAATCCTAGGGCTGGAAAACTAGTTGTATGCTAGATCCTAGGATGTGGCATGAACCCTAGGATGGAAGAACTAGTGGAATGTATAATACTGCAGTCTTGGAAAAAAAAATGGAAAGGAATATAAAGCTGCCTGTAATTTGAATTAATAGCTGTCTGTTATGAATAAAGAAACATGATTGAGATCATGGATTTTTGAGAACGTGAATCTGGAAAGTGAAACATATGATGTTCTGAGATAAATAGCTGGAACCCTACGGGGAATTAGGAGTGGAACTCCTGGAAAGGAAAAGGAATGGAAACTGAGATGTAGTTTGTACTGTCTCTTGGGTACGCAGTACCAAGGGAAGTACCTGTACCTGTTTAGTGCAGAGTGGGGCCACCCGCCCCAGGGACCCGGGGTTAGGATTGGCCGCTCTGTACCGACTTGTTGGCCCTCGTGTACGTAGTACCGAGGAGAGCTAGTAGTGTTAGGAGAGTACTAGCTACCCCACGGGCCCCGGGGTTCTGCTAGCCTCCTTCACCGACTTGTTAGGCCCACTAGGGCAAACCAGGGTAGTCAGGCGAGGGTGCGCGGACTGTGTAGGGGCAAGGCCCCGGTTTGGTTACTGTGGAGGGGTTGGACCCCTGTTACTGAGAGGGCTCTGCCCTGGTTCCGTGCTGTGCTTTGGGCGCACCCGTTAACGGAAACGACTGACCGCGTGCCAGTGCGGGCTAGCTACCTGTGCGTTTATCGTGCGTGCCGTAGTCACCGTTACGTCTGTCAGTGACCTTGGGTTGGTTGACTGAGGGTAGGATCACCACGGGGGACTCTCCCGGCAAGGAGAGCACCACGTGCTACTTCTACTTTTGGAAAAGACTGCAATCAAGATCGTTCCCATAAGGACATTCGAGATCAAGTAAAGGATCTGAGAAATAAATGAAATAGTGAGAAAAATTGAAAGATGTGAATAAAGGAAGTAATAGAACATAACAGCTACTGTACACTCTACTGTTGCCTTTAGTTAGTTTGCCACTCTACTCAGCGTTTTGCTGACGTGTTACACTCGTTACCTTTTTCAGGACCAGGTGTTGAGCAGCCAGGGTCGGCGGCTGCAGAGGACGCTGGGCCGAGTAGGGTCCAGTAGAGTTACCACAGCCTTTTGTACCCCTTTTGTTTCTGTTCTAGTGAGTAGTTTTTGTTTCCGCTGTACCTTCTTTACCTGCAGTTCTTGTTATATGATAAATGTTGTTTTACTGTTGTGGTGGTATCTACTGTAGTAGTTTCTTTCCTTACTGCTGTACTTTCTTACTGTTAGTTATATTCATGCTGAATGTGGTTTATTTTACTGTCTTTTGGTTACTTCCTCGTTGGACGACTAGGTCTTGGGATTAGTCGAGTCGGTCCGGTTCTCGTGTCTCGTAGGGACTCGGGAACCGGGTCGTTACAAGATGGTATCAGAGCAAGGTCGTCCCGAGAAGTGAATCAACTGACTGGAAAATAACCAATTCACATGTTTATAGCTAGAGTAGCCACCACAACATATCTCTTGACATGAGCTCTTAGAAGTTTTGTTAGGTACCGTCTGTTTTGACGTTTCCATTTTGTTTCGCGTCTCCTTGCAGGAGATGCCTCGTCGCGGGACTGGCGAGACTGGCCGCGGGCGCGGCCAAGGGCGAGGTCGGCGAGGTGGACGTGCTGTCGTTGATGTCTCGGTGGACCAGCCACCACTCCCTGGCGTCCAGGCCCAGGACCTCGCCAGACTGATACGGGATATTGTACGAGAGGAGCTCCACCCACCGCCCCGAGCACCTCCTCCTGGGGTTGCAGAGGGGGAGTCCTCTGTGGGACCACGCGACGGACACGGCGCTGGACATGAGGGAGGGGATGGGCCCCTGCCGCCCCCACCTTCCTCCGACACTTCTGTACACGAGGTACCTTCGCCTGGAGGTGCACCAGCACCTCCCCTACAGCGCCACTTCGAGCTTTTCGGACAGTTCCGGAAGCTGAAGCCCCCCTCCTTCAAGGGGGATGAGGACCCAACCGAGGCAGAGGACTGGCTTGAGCAGCTGGAGAAGATCTTCGACACCCTTCGCCCCCCGGTGGAGTGCCGCGTGGCCTTTGCCACGTACCAGCTGGAGAGTGCGGCACACCGGTGGTGGAGGGTGGTCCGGGGTCAGGAGAGGGACGAGCCGACGTGGGACCAGTTCGTCACCCTCTTCTGCGAGCAGTACTTTCCCCAGACGTGGCAGGACCAGAGGAGGCGGGAGTTCCACACTCTCCGCCAAGGGACGATGACCGTGAGCGCGTACCGCACGCGTTTCTTGGAGCTGTCCCGCTTTGCAGCGACAGCGGTAGCCACTGAGGAGGAGCGCCTTTGGAGGTTCACCGAGGGGCTCCGGCCTGCGATCCGGGGGTATGTCAAACCCCTGAAGCTGCCGACGTTTTCGAGGGTGGTAGAGGCAGCTATGACTTACGAGGAGACCAACCCGTCCGCGCGAGAGACCGACGGCGGGCGGAAGAGGCCCTTTCAGCCAGACTTCTCACAGGGCCGGCGAGAACGGAGACACGTGACATCCGCAGGAGAGCTGTCACGCTGTGCAGGGCCATCAGTGGCCTTTGGGGGCCCTCGACAGGGGCCAGTCGCCAGCACCGGACCCCCGCCTAGCCGACAGCAGGGACTCACTGAGGGCGGGAGTCGGGTTCCCCTCTGCTACCAGTGTGGCCAGCCGGGCCACGTCAGGAGGGACTGCCCATCTAGGGCAGGAGGTCAGCAGATACTTCCCGCGCAGAGCACTGGAGGGCGCGCAGGAGGCCGCGGTTCCCAGGCGCGAGGAGGAGGACAGCAGTCGCAAGGAGGGTACCGGCCAGCACCTACCCGTCCGACGCAAAGTGTGGCTGCTTCGTCCGCACCTAGGGCTGAGGGGCGTATCAACGCCCTAACACACAGGGACGCCAGAGCATCGGGATCCGTGGTAGCAGGTATGGTTTCAGTTTCTGGCAGACTCGTTTACACGCTTTTCGATTCCGACGCTACGCACTCGTTTGTCGCAGCCAGTTTCGCAGTTAGTTTGGACCAGGATTATACACTGTTAGAGAATCCGTTCGTAATCAGAGGTCCGAGTGGTCAGCTGTTTGTAGCTGAGGAGGTGTACATGGGTTGCGGGGTCAGCATCGGGGGACATAGCCTGCCAGCTGACCTGATTATGATACAGATGGAGGACTTTGGAGTGATTCTGGGGATGGATTGGCTGTCCGCTTACCACGCCTTGGTAGATTGTTTTGAGAGGAAGATTGTCTTCTCCATTCCGGAGTTGCCTTCTTTCGAGTTTCACGGGCAGCTAGTGGACGGAGGTTTTAGGTGCATTTCGGCACTTCGGGCGGCGAGACTTTTGAGCCAGGGGTGTGAGGGCTTCCTAGCTTGTGTGGTGGCAGAGCACAGCCCCGTGGCAGACTTCCAGAGCATCCCGGTGGTCAAAGAGTACCCCGACGTGTTTCCAGACGAGTTACCAGGACTACCGCCCGAGCGTGAGATCGAGTTTGAGATCTCACTAGTACCAGGGACCAGCCCCATCTCCACCGCGCCATACAGAATGGCACCGCTTGAGCTGCGAGAGCTCAAGTCCCAGTTGCAGGACCTTTTGGAGAAAGGTTTCGTGAGGCCCAGTGCGTCTCCCTGGGGAGCCCCGGTACTGTTTGTGAAGAAGAAGGATGGGACCCTACGCCTTTGTGTGGACTACCGACAGCTGAATAGGGTCACCATCAAGAAAAGATATCCGCTGCCGAGGATCGACGATTTGTTTGACCAGTTGCGGGGTGCCACGGCGTTTTCCAAGATCGACTTGAGGTCTGGATAGCACCAGTTGAGGATCAGGGAGACCGACGTCTCCAAGACAGCTTTCCGCACCCGCTACGGACACTACGAGTTTTTGGTCATGCCGTTTGGACTGACCAATGCCCCCGCTGCTTTCATGGACCTGATGAACCAGGTGTTTAGACCGTACTTGGACCAGTTTGTGGTGGTTTTCATAGATGATGTACTCATCTATTCTAAAGATCGGACGCAGCACGGACAGCACTTGCGGATGGTTCTGGACACTCTGAGACGACGCAGGCTGTACGCCAAATACAGCAAGTGCGAGTTCTAGTTGAGGGAGGTGACCTTTTTGGGTCATGTGATCTCTGGAGACGGCCTGGCGGTGGATCCCGCCAAGGTCGAGGCAGTGCTCAGGTGGGAGAGATCGCGTTCAGTCACTGAGATTCGCAGTTTCCTGGGACAGGCAGGTTACTACAGACGGTTCATCAGAGGATTTTCACAGATTGCGCGTCCTATGACACAGTTGACCCGGAAGGATGTGCCTTTCGCTTGGACAGACGCCTGTGAGGCGTGTTTTCTGGAGCTGAAGGAGAGGTTGACCTCGGCTCCCGTGCTCACCATCCCTGACAGTAGTGGCGGGTTCGTTGTGTACACGGACGCTTCCTTGCTGGGGTTAGGAGGTGTGCTCATGCAGAGGGGTCATGTTGTCGCTTACGCTTCGCGGCAACTGAAGCCCCATGAGCATACCTACCCTACCCACGACCTAGAGTTGGCAGCTGTTGTCTTCGCGCTGAAGACCTGGAGGCACTACTTGTACGGTGAGACCTTTGAGATTTTTACAGATCACAAGAGCCTCAGATATCTTTTTGACCAGAAGGAGCTCAACATGAGACAGAGACGTTGGTTGGAGCTCCTGAAGGACTACGACTGCAGCATCTCCTACCACCCGGGAAAGGCTAATGTGGTGGCTGATGCCTTGAGCCGTAAGGCGCCCGCACGCTTGGCCAGTCTACAGTTACAGAGTTGGAGCCTTTTGGAGGAGGTGGGCAGTTGGCGACCTCTAGAGTTACGAGGGTACTGTGGGGCAGTGACGGTGACACGGCAGACCAGGCCAGAGTTGATAGACCGCATCATCACGGGACAGATGGCCGATCCGTACTTGCAGTCTTTGCGCGACAGAGTACTATCAGGGGACCCAGGGGACTTCTCTTTCACAGACCAGGTGTTACGCTTGAGGGGACGGTTGTGCGTCCCCAGAGACGAGGAGCTGTTGAGAGAGCTCCTGACTGAGGCACACGGTTCCAGATTCACCATACATCCCGGAAACACGAAAATGTACCATGACTTGAGACGCGAGTTCTGGTGGAGAGGGATGAAGCGGGATGTGGGTGAGTTCGTGCAGCAGTGCTTAGTGTGCCAGCAGGTGAAAGCCGAGCATCAGAGGCCTGCAGGGCCGCTTCAACCGCTTCCAGTGCCAGAGTGGAAGTGGGAGAGCATCACCATGGACTTGGTGGTGGGCTTACCTGTTACCCAGCGAGGACATGACGCAGTCTGGGTAATAGTGGATAGATTGACGAAGACGGCACGATTCTTGCCGATCCGAGTCACTTTGGGACCAGCACAGTTGGTAGAGAGGTATATCCGTGATGTGGTGCGACTACACGGAGTTCTGCGGGAGATCGTATCCGACCGGGATACCCACTTTACGTCCCAGTTTTGGGCTGAGTTTCAGCAGGCTTTGGGGACGAGGTTGAGGTTTAGCACGGCTTACCACCCCCAGACGGACGGACAGTCGGAACGCACGATACAGACACTTGAGGACCTTTTGCGTGCCTGTGTACTAGACTGGAGGGGCTCTTGGGAGGAGCACCTGCCCCTGGCGGAGTTTGCATACAACAACAGTTATCACTCGAGCATCGGAATGGCTCCCTACGAGGCTCTGTATGGACGGAAATGCACGGCACCCTTGAGTTGGGTTGAGGTGGGGACCAAGTGGGAGGTTGGCCCCAGGTTGATCCGGCAGAGTCAGGAGGTAGTTGAGCAGATCCACAGACGACTCCGCACTGTCAGGAGCAGACAGAAGAGCTACGCAGATCGCAGACGCAGAGAGGTGCAGTTCGAGGTTGGGGACCACGTCTTCCTTCGTGTTTCGCCCATGAAGGGCTTACAGCGGTTTGGGGTGAGAGGGAAGCTCGCGCCGAGGTTCGTGGGGCCCTTTGAGGTCCTGGAGCGGTTTGGACCCGTTGCTTACAGACTTGCCCTTCCCCCGCAGCTTTCTGGTGTGCACGACGTGTTCCACGTGTCCAACCTCAGGAAGTACGTAGCCGATCCCAGCCACGTACTGAGTCACGAGAGCGTCGAGGTGAGCGACGACCTGACCTACCCCGAGCGGCCAGTGCAGATCCTAGACCGAGCCGTCCGCAGGTTGAGACGAAAGCAAGTACCCCTGGTAAAGGTTTTGTGGAGGAGCCAGCGGTACGAGGAGGCTACCTGGGAGCCTGAGGCGGCAATGCGGGAGCGGTACCCGGAGCTTTTCGCGGGTACGTCTTTTCGGACCGGCTTCAGTCCTCTTTGAGTTTGTCATGGTTATTTGGACATCTTTTTCCCGCACCCTAGTTGGCGCAAGTTTCGGGGACGAAACTTCCTTTGAGTTTGTTATATTGTAACGAATGTGTGCCCCAGACGTATTTTAAGACGTCTGGGAGGTGTCTCAGACGTCGGACAAGACGTCTGGGATCACAACCAGACGTCTGATAAGACGTCTGGGATAGTTTCAAGACGTCTGGAAATCCGTTATTTTCGACACACGCGACTCGCCTGCGCGCCTGAGCGCGCAGACTGCTTTTTCCCCCTTTTTCTCTCTGCGGCTGCAGGCGGCCTGCCACCTCCTCTCTCCTCTCCGCGCGGCGTTAAAAGGGGCGTGCCTCCCCTCCCGTCTCCACCGTCTCCTTCTTCTTCTCCTTCTTGTGCGCGAGAGCGAGCGGACGCGAGGGGCGGCAGCGGCGGCCGCAGTGAGCGCGGAGGTGCGGCGTGCGAGGGCGGAGCTCTGCCGTGGGGGCGAGCTCGCCGGAGCGGCTTGGCCGGCTGGCGGAGGGCGCAGGGGGCGCGGAGCGACGCGGAGAGGGACCTGCTGCGGTCTGAGCAGCAGGAGCGCGAGGTGTGACGCGGGCGGCGTCGCGAGCGGAGGCCGAGCAGGGTCCTGATTCTGGAAAAATTTCCAGAATCAGACGTCTGGATTGATAGCCAGACGGCAAGGTCAACGTCTGTAAGATCATACAGACGTATGAAAGGTGAGTTTCCGCCTTCTTCTTCCTTCTTGTCGACTGACCGTACTGAGGGAGGGGGTTGGCTGTGCGCAGGTTCGCTGATTCGCCATCCTTTGCGAATCAGACGTCTGGAAGTTGTACCAGACGGCGGGAGTGACCTCCAGACGTCCTGAGGGACCATCGGACGTCTGGGATCTAGGGCAGACGTCCCCGCAGACTTCTGGACGTCTGGGAAACCACACTAAACAGGTAATTCTCTGATCCACTTTTTAAGACGTCTGGAAGGAGTTCCAGACGTCTGATTTTGCACAGTATCATCTTTTTCGACCCGTTTACGGCCCGTTCGGGCTCCGTTTTCCGCGATTCGAGTTGCGTTCTTTTCAGAATTAATTCCTCTACTCGTCTACAATAGCTATACACTATTTTGAGACACTCCCTGTGTTTGATCCTTGTGATAGGACCTCGTTCAGTTGCAGTCTTGAGAGTCGCGGAGGCACGCGGGATTCCCGATCACGCCCCCATTACTCCCGTTGTACCTGGTAGAGTGGCTTAAGTTTATTAATAAAATCTGTTAAAGTATGGAACCATAACTAGAAGCTAGGACATTGCATGAATCCTAGGAATGAGAAATGTATGGAATGATAGCTCCTAGGTGATGCATGAATCCTAGGGCTGGAAAACTAGTTGTATGCTAGATCCTAGGATGTGACATGAACCCTAGGATGGAAGAACTAGTGGAATGTATAATACTGCAGTCTTGGAAAAAAAAATGGAAAGGAATATAAAGCTGCCTGTAATTTGAATTAATAGCTGTCTGTTATGAATAAAGAAACATGATTGAGATCATGGATTTTTGAGAACGTGAATCTGGAAAGTGAAACATATGATGTTCTGAGATAAATAGCTGGAACCCTACGGGGAATTAGGAGTGGAACTCCTGGAAAGAAAAAGGAATGGAAACTGAGATGTAGTTTGTACTGTCTCTTGGGTACGCAGTACCAAGGGAAGTACCTGTACCTGTTTAGTGCAGAGTGGGGCCACCCGCCCCAGGGACCCGGGGTTAGGATTGGCCGCTCTGTACCGACTTGTTGGCCCTCGTGTACGTAGTACCGAGGAGAGCTAGTAGTGTTAGGAGAGTACTAGCTACCCCACGGGCCCCGGGGTTCTGCTAGCCTCCTTCACCGACTTGTTAGGCCCACTAGGGCAAACCAGGGTAGTCAGGCGAGGGTGCGCGGACTGTGGAGGGGCAAGGCCCCGGTTTGGTTACTGTGGAGGGGTTGGACCCCTGTTACTGAGAGGGCTCTGCCCTGGTTCCGTGCTGTGCTTTGGGCGCACCCGTTAACGGAATCGACTGACCGCGTGCCAGTGCGGGCTAGCTACCTGTGCGTTTATCGCGCGTGCCGTAGTCACCGTTACGTCTGTCAGTGACCTTGGGTTGGTTGACTGAGGGTAGGATCACCACGGGGGACTCTCCCGGCAAGGAGAGCACCACGTGCTACTTCTACTTTTGGAAAAGACTGCAATCAAGATCGTTCCCATAAGGACATTCGAGATCAAGTAAAGGATCTGAGAAATAAATGAAATAGTGAGAAAAATTGAAAGATGTGAATAAAGGAAGTAATAGAACATAACAGCTACTGTACACTCTACTGTTGCCTTTAGTTAGTTTGCCACTCTACTCAGCGTTTTGCTGACGTGTTACACTCGTTACCTTTTTCAGGACCAGGTGTTGAGCAGCCAGGGTCGGCGGCTGCAGAGGACGCTGGGCCGAGTAGGGTCCAGTAGAGTTACCACAGCCTTTTGTACCCCTTTTGTTTTTGTTCTAGTGAGTAGTTTTTGTTTCCGCTGTACCTTCTTTACCTGCAGTTCTTGTTATATGATAAATGTTGTTTTACTGTTGTGGTGGTATCTACTGTAGTAGTTTCTTTCCTTACTGCTGTACTTTCTTACTGTTAGTTATATTCATGCTGAATGTGGTTTATTTTACTGTCTTTTGGTTACTTCCTCGTTGGACGACTAGGTCTTGGGATTAGTCCAGTCGGTCCGGTTCTCGTGTCTCGTAGGGACTCGGGAACCGGGTCGTTACACAACACTAGATAAATGCTTGAACATAAGTAAAGTAAAGCTTAAAAGAAGGGAAGAGAGAGAGAGAGAGGGGGGACGGCGAGGCAGCCACGGTGGTGGAGAGGGCTCTGTCGGCAGCTCGTCGTCTCCAGTGATTACAAAAGGGCTTAGAGGTAGCTAGGAGGGGGGTAGAACACTTGCAAGTGGAGTGAATGCCTTGAATGGGTGGTTGGAAGGGGTTTAAATAGGGAGAAGGGCTTTCTAAATGAAGAAAGGGTTTTAGCGACGTCCCGGACGTTGCTAAAACCCTTTCTTCATTTAGACGTCGGTGAACGCCCCTACCCGCCGGTCGCTCGCCCGCGGCTGTGCTTCCTCACGCCTGATCCGTGTGCACGCGTCGTAAGCCGTCCAATCGAAGATCGGACGGCTGGGATCCCATGCAGGGCGCACGCCTGGATCGCACCCTCGCGCCCGTGTCATCGCGCGCGTCTGGTCAGGGCGCATCTGCGGGCGCCACGTCTCGCGATCGCGCCCGTCCACTGCTGATCGGGCAGTCCAATTTTGCCCGCGTGCGCCTTCGCCTTCGATTTGGTGCGCGGGGCGTTTCGAACCCGCTCCCCCTGGTTGCGCAATTGAGGCGCCGACCGCTGCGCTTCCCTGCGTGGATAGTCATGGTTGCACGTTGGTGCTCGGCTGCTACCGACAGTTGGATGGAGATCCGACGGTCGTGATCTGCTTGGGTGAGGAGTGTAGTGATGGCGCAGGCGGTTGGTGCGGTGTTCTCAGCCGTCCGATCGAAGATCGGACGACTCAGATAGTTCTGCGGTTGATGGAGGGGGCTGGGCGAGGCATGTCGGCGCAGCGAGCGGGCACCACGTGGTGCATCGTGGGATGTTGACCATCAGATCAACGGTCAGAACTTCTTGGGCCCATTGCAGAATCTCTGAATGTCGGATTTGGCCGATTTCGAGTACGTTGGACTCCGTTTGTCACTCTGAATCCATCCGTGTGGTCCGATTGCTCATCTAAGGCCTGTTTTGACAAGTGCTCATACAAATGAGCATTAATATTATTCTATAAGCAATCTTAATGTGTGATGCATGTAATGCTCCCATTCCTATTTAGGATGTGTTATTTGTGCATTTTGTTCTTAAGATAAACCCCATTTAACAAAGTTATCACCCCAAGATGCTGTGTTATCATACCCCATGCTTATTCCTTGCTAGTCCCTAACAAGGTTTATTCTAGCCTTTATTTCCAGTCAGAATTTAAGAAGTAATCTACTTAGACATTTTGTCACTTGTCAATAGGAGGAAATATACTAAGATCTTAATCTAAGCAGTTCCTGGGTGTCTGCCAAAATATGAATCGCCTGAATCCTTACTTTAATGTATGTAAATATATATATGTTTTTTCTTATTTTTAGATTTTTTTTTTTTTGGAATTAAGAGTGGGTTGGTAACTTTCTACGGCTACTCAACCCACCCAAAACTCAGACAAAACTCGAAGTGCTAAGCATCTTGGTGTGAAGATCATGATAGACTCACTCAACGGTAATTTAGACAGACTCCAGGTTTCTACGCCCCTAGGTGACTGGAAGACGAAGTGTTTTGCCTGAAGATTATTTGTTCGATCGGCAACTTTCTCCCTACGTTTGTTTTAATTGGGGTCAACACAAGGATTTTTCCAGTATATATATCCCTAGCTTGTACTACTTCCCTGCTTCTTCCTTAAGTGTTTCGGTTCTTTTTGTGCAATTACTGAGCTGGGCTCTGGACAACCGACCAATGGGCTGTTACCCACGATCACTTACCAGCCAGACTCATGCGGTGAAGTGTGGTATTTTTTTTTTCTTTTTTTTTCTCTTCTTTCTTTTTTATTTGGTAAGTGGCCTCCCTGATCTCAAATTTACCTAGAGGCAATGAAGAAGAAGTGGTCCCGTGGCTGGGCTCTGGACAACCTGCCAATAGGCTGTTACCCACGACAACTTGCCAACCATACCACCCTAGAGAGTTCATTAGCTACCCAATTTCTGTCAGAATCTTCGAGGAGTGAGTCTGTGCAAAAATGTGTGCAGATGCTTAGACTCAAAGTCTTTCTGAGTTAGAGGGTGAGTTGATAAGTCGTATACTTATCACCTTATTTAGTTGGTGGACTAGAGTTGCTTAAGGTTACAAGGATTTGAAGCTAAATCCATATTTTAACGGACACCAGGGCAGATTAAGCCTGAAGGCTTGAAAAGTCTAAGTGTTCAAGTTTTTTTTGTATTATTTCCCACTATTGACAAATTTCTAATGCCTAAGTTTCTTCCTAAATTCGAATTTTTTTTTAATTTTAAATTTTATTCTATTCAGACTGATTAAATGAGCTTAGGATCATGCAATTTACGACCCTCCCCCATGCTTAAGTTGGACAATGTCCTCATTGGCAAATACATGGATGCAACAGGGGTTCAAAAAAGATATTACCTGAGTGACATAGTGTTACGACCCGATTCCCGAATTCCTACGAGACACGAGAATCGGACCGACTCGACTGATCCCAAGACCCAGTCGTCCAACGAGAAAGTAACCAAAAGAGCAGTAAAATAAATCACATTCACCATGTATATAACTAGCAATAACAAAAGTACAGCAGTAAAGAAAAGAACTACTACAGTACACACCACCACAACAGTAGAGAATTAAACAGGTACATAAACATGATGCTTACAATAAAAGAGTACAGTGGTAACAGAAAATACTCACTACAACAGAAGAAACGGTACAGTAGGTACAACACAAGTAAAACTACTGGACTCTACTAGGCCCAGCACCCTCTGCAGCCGCCGGCTCCGGCTGCTCAACACCTGGTCCTGAAAAGGTGACAAAGGTGACACGTCAGCCAAACGCTGAGTAGAGTGGCAACCAAAAGCTAAGAAAAATAGTAAGGTGGACAAGTAGCTGTTATTTTTTAATCTCTTTCTTTATTTTTCCATTTACTCATTCTTGAATTATTCCTCAGATCTTTCTCTTGATCTCGAATGTTCCTCGTGAGAACTATCTTGATTGCAGTCTTTTCCGAAAAGTAAAAGTAGCACGTGGTGCTATCCTGGCTGGGATAGTCCCCCGTGGTGGTCCTACCCTCAGTCAACCACCCCAAGGTTGCTGATAAATGCAACGGTGACTACGGCACGCGCGATAACCGCACGGGTAGCTACCCCACACTGGCACACGGTCAGTCGTTTCCGTTAACGGGTGCGCCCCAAAGGACAACCCGGAACCAGTATAGGGCAGAGCCCTCTCAGTAACAGGGATCTAGCCCCTCCACAGTAACCAAACAGGGGTCTTGCCCCTTCATAGTCCGCGCACCCTCGCCTGACTACCCTGGTTTGCCCAGTGGGCCTAACAAGTCTGTGTAGGAAGGCTAGTAGAACCCTGGGGCCCGTGGGGTGGCTAGTACTCTCCCTAGACTAGTAGCTCTCCCCGGTACTGTGTACGTGAGGGCCAAAAGTCAGTACAAAGTGGCCAGACCTAACCTCGGGTCCCTGGGGCGGCTAGCTCCACTCTGCACTAAACAAGGGGACAGTCGCTCTCCTTGGTACTCCGTACTCAAGGGCCAACTCACTTCCCCCAATTCCATTCCATTCACCTCTCAGGAGCTCTACTTCTAATTCCCCATAGGGTTCATGCTCATATTTCTTTAACTAAGCCAATTTAGGTTTCATCATTTCAGCTTTATATTCATATAGCCGATGTTCTCAACAGTTAATATCCATTCATAAACAAGCAACTGTTATCCAATTACAAGCAATTATTATTTTTCTTTCTACTTTTCCAAGACTGCAATTTATATATTCACTACATTCGTTTTGGTGTTTCTGTTCTTAGGATTCATGCCACACCCAGGATCTATCATTCAATCTAGTTTTCCAGTCCTAGGATTCATGCCATACCCTAGGATCTATCATTCAATCTAGTTTTCCAGTCCTAGGATTCATGCCATACCTTAGAATCTATTAATTATCTCACAAGTGCATAATTGTTGATAAACAATTAAAGGGAGCCACTCTACCCACAAAATCGGGAGTACTGGGGGCGTGATCGGCAGGTCTGCGTGCCTCCGCAACCCCCAGAGCCACAAGGGAATGGGGTCCTAACACAAGGATCAAACACAAGAAACTACTTATAATAGGATATAAGTACTGTAAACAAGTAGATGAATTAATTCTGAGAAGAACGAAACTTGAAACGTGGAAAATGGACTTCAAACGAACCCTAAACAGGTCAAAAACGACAAGTCTGCTCCAAATTAGACGTCTAGAACATCTTCCAGACATCTTAAACGATGGTTCTGGTCATACCTTGTTTCTGCACGGTTCTTCAGACGTCCAGAATCCCGCTGAACCGTCTGGACTTAGTTCCAGACGTCCGACTGCCACGCCAGACGTCTGAAGACCCTCTCGCCGTCTGATGCTGTGCCTAGACGTTCAATCGGTGTGGGAGGGCATGCCCTTGCGCCTTCCCGAATGAAACCTACACGCGTACGCAACCGTCCTCAACACGAAAATGAGGGACAACCCTTCGGTGAAATGACCTGCATGGCCGTACATGCGAAAGGAAGAGGAAATGGAATATCGTATCTTTCAGACGTCTGGATCTTCCTTCAGACGTCTCCCGCGTCGTCTAGACGTAGGTCCAGACGTCTGATTCTAGGAAATTTTCCTAGAATCAGGACCTCCTCGCCCTCCGCCTGCTGCGCACGGTCGTGCCGCGCAGCGCTCGCCTGCTGCCTGAGCTGCAGCAGCACCTCCCCAGCGCCACACTCCCGCTGCGTGCCCGCCGGCCGGCCCTAGCTGCTCCGGCGAGCTCTCACTCTCGCACTCTAACTCTTCTCCCTCTCGCTGCAACTCCTCCTCCCCGCGCACACATGGCAGCAACTGCTGCCCTCGTCCTCTCACTCTCACGCTAACAGGAAGAAGAAGACGGTGGAGTGATGGTGAGGGAGAGGAGAGGGGGAGGTATTTGAAGGCGTCGTGGGGAGAGAGAGAGAGGAAGAAAGCTGCGCCTGCAGGATGGGGAGGAAAGAGAGAGAAGAAAAGAGGGCGGCAGGTCAGTCTACACGCACATGCGCGCAGACGCAAAATCGTACGCTGCAAAAATTAATTTCCAGATGTATGGGAAGGCTTCTAGACGTCTAACCAGACGTATGGACCAACTCCCAGACATCTTAAAGGATGTCTAATGCTAGGGTCTTAACACGTAGAATACCGGATCAGTCTAAATCCACTGGGTTGCCTCCCAGGAAGCGTTGAGTTTAACATCTCCAGCTGGGCGATGCTTCGTGTCATCCCTCAATGAGGGTGACACTCTCCTTTGGGGGAACCTGGGATAGGAAGTGTTTCAATCTTGGGCCATTGACTGTAAAAGTGTGCCCAGTGTTCGGATCAGCTATTTCAACCACCCCATTGGAGTGAGGCTTGACCACCCTAAATGGTCCTGTCCACTTGGACCTGAGTTTCAATAGAAAGAGTTTTAGGCGGGCATCAAAAAGCCAGACTTGTTGGTTAGGCTCAAAGGTCTTTCTATGGATGAGTCGGTAGTGGACGGCTTTCATTTTCTCCTTATACAGTCGACTGTTCTCAAAGGTGTCCCGACGAATTTCTTTGAGCTAAGAGAGTTGGAGCGTCCTTTGCGCACCGGCTAACTAGGAATCCATGTTACACTGCTTGACAGCCCAGTAAGCTAGGTGTTCCAATTCGACAGGAAGGTGGCAGGCTTTGCCGAAGACTAGGCGATAAGGTGACATGCCTATCGGGGTCTTGAAAGTGGTCCTGTATGCCCACAGGGCATCATCCAGTCGTGTGGACTAGTCTTTCCTGTCAGGTCTCATAGTCTTCTGTAAAATGTTCTTGATTTGTCTATTTGAGACCTCGGTCTACCCATTTGTTTGCAGATGATACGGGGTAGCAATGCGGTGGTTAACTCCGTATTTTCTAAGTAGGGTACGGAATTGGGAGTGAATAAAATAACTTCTACCATCACTGATCATGGCCTTTGGTATTCCAAATTGGGAAAAGATGTTCTGCTTAACAAATTCCATGACAGTCTTATGATCACATCGGCGGGTGGCGACGGCTTCAATCCATTTAGATACATAGTCTACCGAAACTAGGATGTACTCAAAGCCGTTGGATGGTGGAAAGGGGCCCATAAAATCAATACCCCAAACGTCGAAGATCTCGATAATCAAAATGGGTTGGAGGGGCATCATATCTTTTCTGGTCATGGTCCCCAGTGTTTAGCAGCGCGAGCAAGTCTTGGCAAAGTTGTGTGCATCCTTAAATAGGGAAGGCTAGTAAAATCCAGACTGCAGAACCTTCGCAGCCATTTTCTTTCCAGAGAAGTGGCCACCACAATCTTGGTCATGACAGAGAGATAGCACACTCTGAACTTCGTTCTCGGGGATACACCTCCTGATGATCTAGTCGGCACAGAGGCGAAACAACATGGGATCATCCCAGAAATAGTGCTTGGCCTCGGCCAAGAACCTGTCCCGTTGCTGTCTGGACCAGTTGTGCGGGGTCTGTCCTACAACTAGGTAGTTGACATAGTCAGCATACCAAGGTAGTTTCTTGTCTTGCACAGCCAGAACGTGTTCATCGGGGAAGGTGTCAGATAAAGGCAGGGAGGGTCCAATGTGGTATGGGTGAGGTCTGGATAAGTGGTCAGCCACCACATTCTTTGATTTTGCTTTATCGTGGATTTCCAGGTCAAATTCCTGTAAGAGCAGGATCCATTTGATGAGCCTGGATTTCACGTCCTTTTTAGCCAACAGGTGCTGGATGGCTAAATGGTCAGTATAGATGGTCACGTGGGATCTCAGCAGGTAAGGTCTGAACTTCTCAAGTCTGAAAACTACAGCGAGCAATTCTTTCTCTATGACCGTATAATTTCGTTGGGCCTCGTCCAACGTTTTGCTCCCGTAGTAGATCACCATGGGTTTTTTGTCTTGTCTTTGTCCCAGGACAGCGCCTATGGCAAAATCTGATGCATCACACATAATCTCAAAGTCCTGGGACCAATTCAGGGGCTGAAGTACAGGTGCTGTGGAAACTAGGTCTCGGAGGGTGTGATAAGCCTGGATGCAATCAGAGGTCATGTGGAATATGGCGTCATTGGCCAGAAGGTCGGTTAAGGGTTTGGAAAGCTTGGAGAAGTCTTTGATGAACCTTCGGTAGAAGCCAACATGTCCCAGGAATGAACGGATCTGCCAAACCGAGCTAGGCGAAGGAAGTTTGGAAATCAAATCAACCTTAGCCCAATCCACCTCAATGCCCCTCTGCGACATGATGTGACCGAGGACGATTCCTTCTTGAACCATAAAATGGCTCTCTTCCCAACTTAACACCAGATTAACCTCGATACATCGTTTCAGGATTTTCTCTAAGTTGCTCAAACAGTGGTCGAATGAATTCCCAAATGCAGAGAAATCATCCATAAAGACCTCCAGGTATTCACCCACCATTTCTGAAAAAATGGCTAGCATGCAACACTGAAAGGTAGTAGGTGCGTTGCATAACCCGAACGACATTCGATGGAATGCAAACGTGCCGTACGGGCAAGTGAATGTGGTCTTTTCTTGATCTTCAGGAGCAATTGTGACTTGATTATATCCTGAATATCCATCCAAGAAGCAGAAATACTTTTGCCCTGCCAATCTTTCAAGGATCTGGTCAATGAATGGCAAGGGGAGATCCTTCTTGGTTGCTTTATTGAGCTTCCTATAATCAATACACACCCGCCAAGCGGTGGTGGTGTGGGTGGGGATGGGTTTGCCATGCTCATTGGTAACAACGGTGAGCCTGGCTTTCTTAGGAACCACTTGAGTGGGGCTCACCTAGGGGCTATCAGAGATGGGATAGATGATGTCGGCGTCAAGCCACTTGATAATTTCTTTCTTAACGACCTCTCGCATGTTTGGGTTTAATCGTCTCTGCATCTGGCGGGAGGGTTGTGCCCCGTCTTCCAGGTAAATCTTATGAGTGCAATAGGTGGGGCTAATTCCTCTCAAATCCGAAATGGTCCATCCAATGGCGGCCCGATGTTCCGAAAGGGTCGCGGTCAACCTAAGTTCCTAATCCTGGGTTAGATGAGAGTTAATAATCACAGGGAAGGTTTGGTCAGGTCCCAGGAAGACATACTTGACGTTCTCAGGTAGTGGCTTAAGTTCGGGTGCGGGTGGAACAACAGTCGACGAGAAAGGGAAAGGCAGGAGTTGATCAACATCGATTTCCTCAAATGGTGTTGTTTGATGGTAATCAGCCTTACAAAGGTCCATGGGTAGCGATGGTGACGAGTCAGAACAATCGTTATAAGATTGGTGGTCTGAGACAGAACTAAGGGTGAGGCATTCCTCAACCAAAGTTTCCATGGGATCATGTTCCTCAACACAATCGCAATCAAAAGACTTTGTCACCCGGAAGATATCCAACTGCATTTTCTTGTCTCCGAAGGCGATTTCCATACATCCCGTGTCACAATCAATGTTTGCCTTAGCCGTAGCTAATAAAGGTCTGCCTAAGATTATGGGTGCGTTCTATAATTTTTCAGGGACTTCCATGTCGAGCATCAAGAAGTCGACTGGGAAATAGAAGTCCTTGACCCACACAATCACGTCCTCGACAACCCCCTTCGGGGTCTTCACAGATCTATCAGCCAGCTGGATGGTGACAGGTGTGGGTGTCAACTCTCGAAAATCAAATTGGTGGTATAGGGTTGTTGGAATCAGATTGATAGAAGCACCTAAGTCCAGGAGCGCTCTATCAAATGTCATGTCCCCGATATTGCAGGAAATTAGGGGTGCTCTTGGGTCAGTTCACTTGAGAGGAAGGTTGCTTGATATTACGGAACTTGCTTGCTCGGAGAGCATGACCTTCCTAGGTGCTTGAGGTCTTGGCTTACGTTTGGGTTTACAGGCATCCTTTAAAAACTTGGAGTAAGCCGGGATGTGCTTAACGGCTTCAAGGAGTGGAATATTAATCTGAACCTGCTTAAAGATCTCCAAAAGCTCCTCAGTTTCCACAACATTTTTCTTCTTCTTGATTGTCTCCAAGGCCTCAGGGTAGGGTGTCTGAACATGGATAGGATCTATTTTTGTGTCCTTGGGTTTTTCCAGTGCCTCTTTTGAGCTGGGTATTTCAGTTGGTGAAGTCTCAGGGAGAGTCGGCCATTTGGGATCTTGGGTTTTGGTGCTGCTTCTTAAGGTTACTGCATTCGCAGAGGCATTGGGACCATGGGTTGATCCTTGAGAAGACGAGGATGAAGAAGCACCAAACCTAGGGGGTGTTTGTGGGGCTGGCTGAACCATGTGAGCCTGCCCGGGATTGCCCTGGAACCATTGCGAATTGGGGCCTCTGTTAATTATGTTTCGCGGGTTCGGTTGTGGCTAGGAAGGTAGGGATCCTTGTTGTTTACAATCCAAAAGTTGGCTTAATTGTCCCTTTACTAAGGCCATTTCTTCTTGATGTTTCTGGTTCATTTCAGCCATCATCTTTATCAGGGTGTCCATTTGATTTTGCAGGAGAGGGGCTGCCCTATTTGGATCATATGGGGGTCTAACTGGTGGTCCTTACTGATAGGGGGCAAGTTTGGCTGCTGGTTTGTCCTGGGTTGGTTCTGGAATTGAGGTGGTTTTTGGTTTGTCCAACCAAAGTTGGGGTGATTACGCCAGCCAGTGTTGTAAGCGTTGGAGAAAGGGTCAGGTTTATCATAACCTTGGATAGCCTGTACATCTTCAAGGATAGTAGATGTCGATGGGGAGGGAAGAGAGTAATCAAGGGTTGAGGGAGCAAAGGTCCCTCCCTGGAACATGGTCAGGGGTTGTTCCAGGTTCAGTTGGCTTAAGGGCTGGACCAGGTCAACATTATGTGCTCCCTTTGCTAGGGAGAAGGTCTGTAATGGATTTTTGGTTTGGTTTAGTAGTTCGGCAATCTTTTTATCCACCAATTCCACTCGATCTAGTTTCTTGGCAATGATGCCCATGTCAACCATTCCAGAATTTGCTTGTACCTCATAAATCTCGCCACGGGGTTGACTGGATTGGTTAAACTGGGTCATGGAGGCATTGTTGAGCGAATTTTCTCTCATAGACTCAAAGAGCTCAAATGCGCTCTCCTTGTCCTTGTTCAGGAAGTTCCCCCTGCATGAGGCATCGACGAAGTTTCGTAGGTTGCTGTCCAGACCGTGGTAGAAAATCTAGGCCAATTGCTACCTTGGTACTTCGTGGTGTGGGCATTTCCTTAAGAGTTCATTAAATCTCTCCCACGCCTCATGGAACTGTTCCCTACCCTGGAGTGTAAAGGTAGTAATGGTTCTTCTGAGGGCATTGGTTTTCCTATGGGGAAGAATTTCTTCAAGAATGCATGCCTCAGTTCTTCCCAGGTGGTGATGGCTCTACCTAGGGTTCTAAGCTAGTGAGAAGTCTTATCTCTCAACGAGAAGGGGAACATCTTAATCAAAACAATGTCAAGGCTAATATTCCTAGGTTTCACAGTTCAGACTATCCGGTCAAGATCCTCTAGGTGCTGGAAGGGGTCCTCATTTGAGCTTCCATGGAAGTGGCTCTGGATCAGACTTAATACATTTGGTTTTAGCTCAAAATCATCTCCCCCTTCGGGGATCCTATGGTGTGACTCGACTCTAATAGCGGAAGGATTGTAAAATCATGGAGGGGTCTCGGTTGATCCTGGAATGGTGGTAGATCAAGAGGCGGTTGCCCTTGTGGGCCTTGGAAATGTGGTGGTGGTTGCTCTTGTGGGTTCTGTAACCGAATGGCTTGCATGATAGTGTGGATCTATTATTGCTGAAGCTGGTGATTTGCGTTAATCTGGGCTTGGATGATGGCCATTGTGTCCAGTGGGGGTTGGTCCTCAACCTCACTACCCTAAGTTCAGCCATGTTTCTAACAGAATCAAGTCGCCTAGATTCCTGTCCCAAAACAAACAACTCGGGATGCAGTGAGCGTCTCCCATGCATACACTAGAGAAGAACAGGAGGGGATGCGAAGAGCGACAGATACGAGAAGTGTGTGTCCAATCAAGCAAACAAGCCTAGTCCTTATGATGTATTTCTTAGGAGACCTAGAAATCTCAAAAAGGGTGATTAAGTCCGTAAGCACTGGACTCCCCTTCCCAAAGCTAATCTGGCTAGGTTGATTATGAGGGGATCGCAGGGAAGGTTCTTCCTTTGGCTTGCGCCATTGATTCCATAGACCTTACAACCGCGATCGTTTGACACTTCCCCGTAGCTTAGTCACCAAATTCTACCAAGGGAATGAAAGCCAAGTGCCCAACGAACAAAACCTCGCCTCTCGAGACTTAACTCAGTCCTACCTAAGGCATGTCTACTCAGTTTTAAAAGGGCTAGCATCATGCTTGTGCTAGGGTTATGTAATAAGGCATTAATTGGGGTAGTGCCTCTTAGTTTTCCACTTTCAGTGTGTGTGCTTCTATCAAAACATGGTTTTCAAGTAAGGATTTTTTAAGATATGGTGTCTTTTAATGTTTCATCCTTACTTTAGTGTCTTTTAGGATTGACGTGTCTTAATATTTTCAGACAAGTTTCAGTGGGCACGTCAAGTTTTGCACACAATTCGGTGACAGTGGATTTCCTTTTAATGTGTAGAGGCTCTAAAACCCTAATGTACTCATCCTAATGATCATGCAGCTTCTATTAGATGAGTCATTTTTAGGGTTGAGTGGTGTGGCCCAAATCAACCCAAGGTGGCTTCGCAAACTCCACTCAAAAAGAGAAAAGAACACTCCAAGAATTTATTCAGAATGTTAGAGTGTATATTTTTTGTTGGGTGATGTGTTAAGGATGTGGGTCAGGTAATCAAACACCACGCCAATTTTTTTTTTCAATTTTACAATTTTTTTAGATTTTCAAGCAAGCAAACAACCATGAGTGAAGAACTACTCATGACCGGTCCTTGTTGCGCTTACTCCCTTGTTTCCATCATGAGTTGTGCTACTTTGCCGTCCAAGCACCAAATTCCTGCAACTATCAAGTAAAAGGAGACAAGGCATTAGATGATGTGAGCATGGATGTAAAATGGAAGTGACAAAACAAATACGTTGCCTCCCCGGCAACGGCGCCAAAAACTAACGTGTGCGTTCGCGTGTGTTTGGAAGTGTTGTTATAGTTTGCACTTGCGACATCGATTTTAAAGTAAAGAAACGGATTTGACTCCGAGTGTCGGTCTCAGGGAGGCGTAAAAATTGGATTCTTCTTGTCACTTATTGTCACGAAAATCGTGGGGTTTTGCTTGCAAAAAGACACGGGTGAAAAGTGAGAGAGAGAGAGAGAGAGATTAGCGTTAGAATTGTTTCATTCGCAACATGCAACTTGAATAGAAAATAAAGTAAGCAATTGAATAGAAAACAACTTCATTAATCATGCAACTTTAGTTCATAATTACAACACTAGATAAATGCTTAAACATAAGTAAAGTAAAGTTTAAAAGAAGGGAAGAGAGAGGGGGGGACGGCGAGGCAGCCACAGTGGTGGAGAGGGCTCCGTCGGTGGCTCGTCATCTCCGACGATTACAAATGGGCTTAAAGGTAGCTAGGAGGGGGTAGAACACTTGCAAGTGAAGTGAATGCCTTGAATGGCTGGTTGGAAGGCGTTTAAATAGGGAGAAGGGCTTTCCAAATGAATAAGGGGTTTTAGCGACGTCCGGGACATCGCTAAAACCCTTCCCAAAATGTCGGTGAAGGCCCCTACCCACCGGTTGCTTGCCCGCGGCTGTGCTTCCTTGCGCTTGATCCGTGTGCACGCATCGTAAGTTGTCCGATCGAAGATCGGACGGCTAGGATCCCGCGCGAAACACACCTGGATCGCGCCCTCGCGCCTGCGTTATCGCTTGCGTCTGGTCAGGGTGCATCTGCGGGCGCCACGTCTCGCGATCGTGCCCGTCTGCTGCTAATCGGGTAGTCCAATTTCACCCGCGCGCGCCTTCGCCTTCGATTTGGTGCGCGGGGCGATTCGAACCTGCTCTCCCTAGTTGCGCGGTTGAGGCGCCGACCGTTGCGCTACCCTGCATGGATGGTCGCGGTTGCGCGTCGGTGCTCGGCTGCTACCGACCGTTGGATGGAGATCCGATAGTCGTGATCTGCTCAGGCGAGGAGTGCAGTGATGGCGCAGGCGGTTGGTGCGGTGTTCTCAGCCGTCCGATCGAAGATCGAACGGCTCAAATCGTTCTGCAGTTGATGGAGGGGGCTGGGCAAGGCGTGTAGGCACAACGAGCGGGTGCCACGTGGCGCATCATGGGCTACTGATCATCAGATCAACGGTCGGAACTTCTTGGGCCCATTATGGAAGCTCCGGATGTCGGATTTAGCCAATTTCGAGTCCGTTGGACTCCGTTTGTCGCTCTGAATCCATCTGTGCGGTCCGATTGCTCATCTGAGGCCTGTTTTGACAAGTGCTCATACAAATGGCCATTAATAATGTTCTATAAGCAATCTTAATGTGCGATGCATGTAATGCTCCCATTCTTATTTAGGATGTGTTATTTATGCATTTTGTTCTTAAGATAAACCCCATTTAATAGAGTTATCGCCTCGAGATGCAATGTTATCAGTGCCATCTAGGCACACCATGGTGCGGGCATTTCCTAAGAATATCTTGAAATCGATCCCAGGCATCACGCAACTTCTCCCCTAGTCCTTGGGAGAAAGTCATAATCGCACGCCTCATTGCATTGGTTAGACCGATCAAGGAGAACTTTTGGAGGAATTCACGACGTAATTCCGCCCAAGTTCCAATCGGCCTCTCGATGGTCTTGAACTAATATGAAGCTTTATCCTTGAGAGAGAATGGAAAAGGCCTCATGAGAACAATCCCTAAATCAACATTCCTGGGTCAAACCATTTCCGCGATTCAACTTAGGTCCTTAATGTGCTAGAAGAGATCCCCATTCGAGTTTCCATAAAAATAAGTCTGAATCAGACTTATTACATTCAGCTTTAGGTCGAATGCATCTCCGCCTGTAGGAATCCGGACTTGGGGTGCTAGAATCAGAACCGTCGAATTGTAGAAGTCCCGTAGCTATTCTCCGCACGGTAGATGCTGCATTCTATCCAATGCAGTGAGAATCTTGTCGATATTCTACTGATATCTCTGTTTAGATTCAACGACGCAAGCTTCTAGACAAGCCATCGTGTCCAGATTTTCTGGATTCTGACTAGGACTAGGTCTAGGATTAGCCATTTTAGTTAATCGAAGGAGAAGATAGAGGAGAAGGTCCGGGCAATGCGAGGAGTTGCCTTCACTGCCTTGGGGTTGGTTCCCAAGGTCCAACCAATTGAGGTCTAAGTGACCTCCTTCCTTGCATACACCGACAAACAAGGCTAAGGCATTGTCAATCAAGTGGTCCTTAAGATCGGATGACTAGATATTTCGTTAAGATTCTAATTATTGAAGAAAAATTTGTTACAAAATTGACCGAAAATAATCCCAACCCCTTAAGCTAACCTAGCCAATATGTTATGACGGGACCAAGAAGAAGGTTCTTCCTTTGGCTTTCGCCTTCGGGTCCTTGGTACCCCTTAGACGCGGTCGTTTGATACTACCCTGCAGATTTGGTAATGGGTTTGGCTAAAGTGATTGTGATGACCCAGTAGTTCGATAACAAATTCAGGTTAATTGATGTGTTTTACAAAAATTTTTACTTAACCTTTTCCTCTTCAATTTGTGTGTTGGTAAGTGGTCCATAAGGTGACCTGACTCACCGACTAGTCACTGGACTTGATAAAGTCCAAGTTAGTCTAATGTGGTCTCTAGTTATGACCCTAAAAGTTGAACCTAGGGTTCATACAATTGTCTAAGTATTCAAGCAGCAGACCATAAATCAACTTGAAAATATTCTCCAAGACATAATGTGAATCCAAATGATCTAAAATTTGGTAAGCAGATTCCTTTTTTAGTAATTTTTATAGATAATATTTTTTTAGAATTTTTACTATTCCAAATAAATAAATATGAATTTTTTACTTAAAGAGTGTTAGATTTGGAATTTTGACCCCCTTTTGGTTTTTCTTTCTGAAACAGTATCAACCATGCTCCAAAAATTTGGAAAAAATACGAAAATGAAAGATAACTTGACAATCTTTCAAACCCCACCATTTTTAGTCAAATCAGATTTGTGTGCTATTCGAAATCACTTTTTGAAAATAAGAAAAATTAGGATCTAAGTCTATTTGACCTCTATTATTTCGTGACTTTTTAAAAATTCTACAAACCTAATTTTTTAAAATGAATGGAGGTGTTGGAAAGATAATTTGAAAATCTATCGTCAGACTAAATTTTAGAATTTTTGGATCACAAATATTTGGCAAATGAATTTTGAAATCGCTGAAAATATTTGGCCGAATTTTAGAAAGTAGTAAAAAGACTTTTGAGAGGGTTTTCAAATAAAAAATGAACCTTTTCAAGAAATACTTTTTTTTCTTTTTGGAGAAAATTTTCAAATTTTTTTCTTTATTTTTTGCAACAAGCAAATCTAGTTCTAAGATTCAAAAGAAATCCTAAATAAAAGATTTTTTTTCTTTTTAGAGAGAAATTTTTCAAAAAATTTTTTTCAACAAGCAAATCCGATCCTAAGATTCAAAAGAAACCCAA
Organism: Thalassia testudinum; assembly: GCA_037157565.1. Taxonomy (NCBI): domain Eukaryota; kingdom Viridiplantae; phylum Streptophyta; class Magnoliopsida; order Alismatales; family Hydrocharitaceae; genus Thalassia; species Thalassia testudinum. Next base: position 21,862,155 of record JAZHRO010000014.1, read on the forward strand.
AGCTAGGATTTTGGTTTGTAGTTGAAATCTTCAACTGCACCTGATGTGTGTGCAGAATCTTCTCTTTCCTATTATTGCACACCAAAAGCAAGTGGAAGCAAATATGTTTGGATTAAGCTTAAAAATCAAAAATCAAAAATCAAAATCGTGTTGCCTGCCCAGCAACGGTGCCTTTTGTTGAGTTTGTAAAATGCGAATTTCATTAGGAAAATGTAGTGGTATAGCACGAAATACAACTCAAACAAAACATTTATAATGAGACGGTGAGTGTCCCGGTCAACTCAGGGAGGCGTGATTGCGAAACTAATTTTTAAGTTCTTTATTTTCTTCTTTTGCTCACTTAGAATTGGACATCAGTTTCAAGTTAGCGAATGTAAGATTCGCCAAGCCACGTTATTGACCCTTTCAACGTGTGCATGTGACAGGAAAATGATAAATGTGAAAGTGTGAGTACTTGTTCACACGATTCTCATTTCGCAATGGCTATTAACAGAGAATGCGTCAATTGCTAAATCATTTTGAACCGTCATCTTTTTATTGCAATAAAATGGAAATGTGAAGCAGGAAACTTTTGCTTTATTTCCTCACAATTATAATGCCATTACAGTTGGCACTACAGGAATGCTTGTACAATGGAAAACATAAATCTATGCTAATTGAAAAGAGATGTACACATGGATCTTGGAAGGATTATGCTTGCATTCTGGAAGACAATGATACTATACTGCTAGCAAGATAATAACGTGTAAATTAAACTACAAAGAACACTACACTATGAGAAATCGGGCACCGGAGGTGGTCTCCAATGGCCGTGTGGCTTGAGGTGGTAGGAGGGAAGAGAGGGACGGCCAACATGGTGTGGTCGGCCTCTTGATGAAGGTGGAGGAGAAACTTGCTTGTGGATGTGGAGATGGTGGTTGTGGAGGTGGCGATGGAGCTCGTGGATGGAAGAATGAATGGAGTCCAAGATGGGGGTGCATGGCCACCCACTTGGGTCTTTTTACAGACTTGGAGGTGGGTCATCTAGAGAATTATAGAATTCTCTAGAATACCACCAAGGTTGGTTGCCGACTTCATGGAGAGTCGGTCTCATGAGATCCACTTTCCAAGGGAATGGTTGTGGACTTCCTTGAAGACTATTTTTAGTCTTCAAGGTAGACTAACGTGGCACCACTTGGAGGACCACTCTAGAATACTCTATAGTGGACGACCAAGTGGTGGTGTGTGTGTGTGCGTGTGTGTGTGCATGGGTGTGTGGTGGTCAAGTGGATCACTTGGTCCACATCTAATTAGGTCTAGGTTGGTCTAAATGGTCAGTATAGTTGGGTTTCTAAAAATAGGTTTATACAACCTTTGGCCAAAGTGATTGAGCCAATTAAACTTAACCAAGTTTAATTGGGTCAATGTGTGTGTAATTGGGAGAGAGAGTTCCCAATTAGATTAGGCTTGAGTCAATTGGGCTCTTACTAAGTCCAATTAGCCTTGTGTTGGTTGAGATTTGAGCTCAATTGGACTCTATGAGTCCAATTGACTAAGTAGAGTGTAATTGAGTTATATCTAAGTCAATTAGGATTAGTGATAACCTAATTAGATTCTTAGGAGTCTTAGGGTAGTGTACTTGGCTTAGGATACCTTAAATTAGGTTTCCTGGGGTGTAGGATTGGGTTTATAGGCCTTAGGAATCAAGATCTAGGCAATGGTAACACCATCATTAGCCATAACTAGCTTGAATTAGTTAGAATCAAGAGACAAATGCTCTTGAATAATCGCCTGAAGACCGTAATTCTGCTCAGATCCATTTTGAGAAGAAAATAATAAAAAGGGTTAACTATGTAATTTTAACATCACATCATGAATGCAGAGTAACCACGGGATCACCTAGTGGTTAATCTCAGGTCAAATGAGCACTAAAGTCCAAGAAGTGGGTCAACAAAGATAGAAATAGGGTTGATGATCTCAGAAGGAAGGCAAGACAAATGGTCAGCTACCACGTTTTGCCTTCTCGCCTTGTCGCGAATCTCGAGCTCGAATTCTTGCAACAGCAAGATCCATCGGATTAGTCGGGGCTTCGCATCCTTCTTAGCAAGGAGATGCTTCACAGCTGTGTGATCCGAGTAGATGATAACGTGCGAACCCAGGAGATAGGATCGAAATTTTTCGAGGGCAAATACTACGGCTAACAGTTCTTTCTCCGTAACTTTGTAGTTACGCTGAGTCTCGTCAAGTGTTTTGCTAGTGTAGTAGATGACCACGGGTTTCCCGTCAACTTTCTGCCCCAGAACCGCTCCTACAGCGAAATCAGATGCATCGCACATGATCTCAAAGGGTTGAGACCAATCATGGGATTGTAGGATCGGGGCCTGGGTGACTTGGTCACGAAGGTTCTCAAAGGCTTGAGTGCATTCCTTGGAGATCTCAAAGGGTACATCCTTGGAGAGAAGAGTAGTTAGGGGGCACGCGATTTTCGAAAAATCAGGAATGAAACGACGGTACAAACCGACGTGCCCCAGAAAAGAATAGATGTCCCTGATCGAGCTAGGCATAAGAAGTCGAGAAATCAGATCAACCTTGGCTCGATCCACTTGGATGCCTTTTTCAGAAATCTCTGAGTTAAGCCTCTCTTTGGGTTTTGGAGGGGCAGTGAGTTTTACGACTAGTCCTTCTTATTAGGTCAAACAGTGACCTGCAGGATTTTCTTGATCTCCCGATTTAATAGTTCAGCTAGACCATTAGTTTGGGGGTGATAGCACGAGTATATGAACCAAATTAGTCTAGGGGTGAAATGGGGGTGGTAGCTGACCATTTACGACCAGTCCTTCTGAGATTCGATGAGACACCCCGTATTTGGTCATCAGTGACCTGAATTGAGCATTCGTGAAATGGGTCCCCCCATCTGAGGTGATAGCACGAGGAATCCCGAACCGTGAGAAGATATTGTGATGAATGAATTTGAGAACGATTTTGTGATCACAGGTTCGTGTCGGTATGGCTTCGATCCATTTGGACACGTAGTCCACAGCCAATAGACTGTATTCGAAACCATCCGAAACAGGAAAGGGGCCCATAAATCAATCCCCCAAACATCAAAGATTTCGCATACGAGAATCGGCTGCAAAGGCATCATGTCACGATGGCTCATGTTGCCCAAAGTTTGGTAACGATTTCATGCCTTGCAGTGACTATATGCGTCCTTGAACAGAGTGGGCCAATAGAAGCCACACTAGAGGATTTTCGATGCAGTTTTGTGTCCAGAGAAATGGCCACCGCATGCCTGGTCATGGCAGAAGGAAATAATATCATTGACTTCACCTTCCAGGACACATCTCCGGATGATTTGGTCAGCACCTATGCGGAAGAGGTACAGATCTTCCCAAATGTAATACTTGGCATCAGAGCACAATTTCTCTTTCTTGGCCTTCAGCCAATCAGACGGGATCTGATGAGATGCCTAGTAGTTTACTATATCAGCAAACCATGGAAGTCTAGTACCAATAATCAGCAGCTGCTCATCAGGGAAATGCTCCGTGATGGGTCCGGAAGGGTTGATAATCTCAGAAGGAAGGCGGGACAAATGGTCAGCTACCACATTTTGTCTTCCCGCCTTGTCGCGAATCTCGAGATCGAATTCTTGCAACTGCAAGATCCATCGGATTAGTCGGGGCTTCGCGTCCTTCTTGGCAAGGAGATGCCTCACAGCTGTGTGATCCGAGTAGATGATGACGTGGGAACCTAAGAGATAAGATCGAAAATTTTCAAGGGCAAATACTATGGCTAGTAGCTCTTTCTCCGTAACTGTATAGTTACACTGAGTTTCATCAAGTGTCTTACTAGCGTAGTAGATGACCACGGGCTTCCCATCAACTTTCTGCCCCAGAACCGCTCCTACAGCGAAATCAGACGCATCGCACATGATCTCAAAGGGTTGAGACCAATCAGGGGATTGCAGGATCGGAGCCTGGGTGACTCGGTCACGAAGGTTCTCAAAGGCTTGAGTGCATTCTTTGGAGATTTCAAAGGGTACAACCTTAGATAGAAGAGTCGTCAGGGGGCGTGCGATTTTCGAGAAATCAGGAATGAAACGACGGTAAAAATCGACGTGCCCCAGAAAAGAACGGATGTCCCTAATCGATCTAGGCATAGGAAGGAGAGAGATTAGATCAACCTTAGCTCGATCCACTTGGATGCCTTTTTCAGAAATCAGATATCCTAGGACGATCCCCTCAGGCACCATAAAGTGTTTCTTTTCCCAGGAAAGAACCAAATTAACGTCGATGCAGCGCATGAGTATATGAACCAAGTGCTGGAGGCAATCATCAAATGATGCCCCGAAAACTGAAAAGTCATCCATGAAGACTTCCAGATAATCACCTACCATATCAGAGAATATGGCAAGCATGCACCGCTGAAAAGTCCCGGGTGCATTGCAAAGACCGAACGGCATCCTTCGGAATGCATATGTTCCGAAGGGGCAGGTGAACGTGGTCTTCTCTTGGTCCTCAGGATGAATAGCTACTTGGTTATAACCGGAGTACCCGTCAAGGAAGCAGAAGAATCGATTTCCCGCTAATTTCTCAAGAATCTGATCAATGAAAGGTAGTGGGAAATAATCCTTCTTCGTGGAGGAATTGAGTTGTCGGTAATCTATGCAGACTCTCCACGAGTTGGCTAATCGGGTAGGTATGACTTCTCCGATTTCAGTCGTTATGGAGGTGAGCCCTGCCTTTTTAGGCACAACCTAGATTGGGCTCATCCAACGACTATCGGAGATCGGGTAGATGATCCCTGCATCTAACCACTTGATGATCTCCTTTTTCACGACCTCCTGCAGATTGGCGTTCAAACGTCTCTGCATTTCACGAGAAGGTCGTGTGCCCTCTTCTGAGTAAATATGATGTGTGCAATAAGAGGGACTTATTCCAGTCAAATCATCGAGATCCATCCAATGGCTCTGCGATGTTGCTGGAGAATAGCAATCAGACGGGATTCCTGTTCGGGAGTAAGCTTGGAATTTATAATCACAGGAAAGGTCTAATTGGAACCCAGAAAGATGTATTTCAAATGATCTGGAAGGGGTTTCAGTTCAAGGACGGGGTTATCTGCAGCAACGGGTGGTTCAGGGTAGATGTGAGGTTCAAGGATAGGAGCTATGGGTCTGTCTAAATCTGGAATTGACTCATCTGATTGCAGTTCAAGATCTTTTTGCGGTTGATGAGGTATAATCAGGTCATTCTCAAAATGCGTTTCATCAACCAAAGCCCTGATGTTGCAAATTTGTTCGATGACACCGCAATTGATTCCTTGTTGGGCCTTAAATATATCAATTTTTAGGGTTTGATTTCCAAATTTGAACTCTATTTGGCCCTCCTCACAGCTGATGTTGGCTCTAGCAGTAGCCAGAAAAGGTCTCCCTAGAATGATTGGTGTATCCCTAGGATTTTCAGGTGCGTCCATGTCTAAGACTATAAAGTCTACTGGGAAATAGAAATCCCGCACTCTTACGATAACATCCTCGAGAATCCCTTTTGGTGACTTTATAGATCGATCTGCTAATTGTAATGTCACCTCAGTCGATTTTAGCTCAGATTATTCTAGGTGGTTAAGGATGTGGGTATCAGATTTATGGAAGCACCCAAGTCTATCAATGCTCTGTCGAAATGGGTATCACCTATTTTGCAGGAAATCGGGGGAGTACCAGGATCTTTAGCCTTGGGTGGGAGTCTGCTTAGGATTACAGAGCTGGCTTGCTCTGACAGTACAATTGGACTCCCACTCTTGGTTAGCGGCTTACGCTGGGGTGTACACACATTCTTTAGGAATCGTGCGTAAGCCGGTACGTGGCAAATCGCATCCATCAAGGGGATATTTATTTGGACCTGCTCAAAGAGCTTGACCAGGTCCTCCTCAGGTGCCACAGGCTTGGTTGTCTTCTTTCCCTTGGTCAAGGCCTCGGGAAACGGAACCTTGGTTGGTTCTTCTAGGATAGGTCCAGGTCTTTGGTCTGGGACAGGGATAGGAACGTCCTGGATTACTGTCCTAGGGTTGGGATCACTACCAGGCTTGGAGTGGTTTGGATAGGGTGGATCTTGGGTTTCCTTACCACTACGGGTTATTATAGAATTTAGCCCCGCCTGGTTTTGGTTGAGGTTGGGTAAGATGGGTTACTGCTGACAGCCCGCATAGGAAGTGGAAGCCTCCATCCCGTCGGGTGAAGGAACAGAGGGGGCCAGATAAATCATGTGTGCTTGGCCTGGGTTTGGGTTCATAATGCGCCGCTGTGTTGGCATGTTATTCGGGTTAGGAAGAGGTTGGGAAGGAAGTGTGCCCGGTTGGCGAGAATTAGCCAACTGGGCCAGTTGATTTCGAACCTCTGTAAGTTCGTCCTTGTGTTGTTTTTGAATAGTCGCATTCGTTCTTTGAATGTCAGCCATAGTCTGAAGGATGAGGGACATTTGGTCCTGATTTGGCCCTGATGGATAGGTAGGGTTGGGCCGAGGCTAAGGCGATTGGTAAGGACGAGGGGGTTGTGGACGGGGCTGGAAGGGTGGTCTTTGGGTTTGGGAATTTCCTGCCCACTGGAAGTTGGGATGATTTCGCCATCCAGGGTTATAGGTGTTGGAGAAAGGGTCGTTCTGGATGGCGTTGAGGTCCTCGCAGGTTTGAGGAACCTCCAAAGAATCAGAGAATGGGGGAATGGAATTCCCCGGGCTGGTATAGAAAGGATCGGAGGATCCTCCAATCCGAGAATCAGATGGGAGTGGATATGGATCCATCTTAGGAGAAGATCGGTGGAGAATGTTTTGCACAGTTTCCCGTGTGGAAGGAGGCTGTGCAAAGGAGTTATGTGCAGAGGTGGCTCACTGCAAGTGCTGCGTTAGCTCGTCCACCTTCTTTTCGATGATGGAGACCTTGTCCAATTGACTGGCCATCAATTCTAGGTTGACTGATGCGGACAGGCCCTGCGTCTCGTGTGTTCCCCTAAGGTTCGTCGATGCACAAGTATTTGTCCTGTCGAATAAGCCCATGGAGTCATTATTGATGGAGTTCTCGCACATGTTTTCGAGAATCTCCCACACGGTGTCCTCATGTTGACCCATGATATTTCCTCCGCAAGTTGCATTGATGAAAAGCCTGATATCCTCACGAAGTCCCTGGTAAAAAGACTGGACTTGTTCCCATTTACGAACTCCGTGATGGGGGCACTTTCTCCTGAGATCCTGAAAGCGATCCCATGCCTCATGGAGAGGTTCTCCCATTTGCTGACCGATGTGAGTAATCTGATGGCGCAAGGCATTGGTTCGACCAATGGGAAAGAACTTCTTCAAAAATTCGAACTGAAGTTCTTCCCAATTGTTGATCGGCCGAGTCTGAGTCTGGTACCAATGAGCGGCCTTGTCCATAAGGGAGAAGGAGAACATCTTTATGAGGAGAATGTCCCGATTTTATGCATCTGACCCAAAAGTTTAGGCCAGATGCTCCAGCTGTTTGATGTGCTGGAAGGGGTCTTCAGAACTAAGCTCGTGGAATTTAGGTACATCATGAATCATATTGGGCTTTAATTCAGAATCAGGTCCTCCAGTAGGGATTCTGACTTGAGGCTCAATAGCCACCACAGCAGGGTTATAATGGTCCCGCATCATAGGACGCTACGATGGGTGCACAAAGTTCTGGAAGAGGTCATTGAGTCACTGGAGCTGGTGCTCCAGATTGTTCTCTTCCTCAATTGGCTGAGCAATTGGGGAAGAAGAAGATGAGTTGGGTTCGGAGTCGGAGGAGAGGTCGATGTGAAGTGTTGTTTTCTCAAACAAGGGCATTGAGGCTCGGCCTCGAGGAGAGTGAAGTTCTAAAGGAGGTTTTAAGGACCTCCTACCAAACATACACTGTTGGAAGAGATGAGTTTAGCAGGTGCTGGACCCAATCAAGGCACCCAAAATGTTAGGTGACTATAAAGGTGCAGGGCAGATGGACCCCTTGATCAAAAGATCGACCACCTGAGAATTACCTGGGCAGCCAGAGAGGGTGAGTCCCGCGAAGACCCCTACATGGTAGAGCATCCCACGGGTTACAGGGTTTCCCCCACCCGACCTCTCTTGTCACTGAGATTCCAGGTAGACCAGAATGAGGATCTTGACCTCTTAAGTCTACCAATTTTAGTTTAAGATCAGGGTTCTTAAGTTTTCACTTGAATTTTTAGCTTTTTGAGTGCGAAGAGTGACCTAAGTTGAAGGTTGGTTGACCCTAAGGGGTCAACTTCACCTATTGATTCCTTTGAGAACTTATTAGGTCTTGTCTTTTAGGGTTCAAGTGTTTTTAGAGAGCCAATTGCTTAGGGTTTTTTCTGAATAGGTATATTCAATCAATGGCTTAGGCACACTTCTTTTGGGATTTCTCAATTCTTGATTAAGTAGTGTGTCTCTAAAACCCTAGTGTTAATTCTTATGTTGGCTCTATTTGGTCCAGTTAACTCCTTGTTGGGTAATTAGGGCTTCAGGCAAGAAGATGTTAGCCCTTAATTACCCTTAATAGTGTGTGCAGGAATAGTGGTTTTGAAAACATGCAGCTGTTACTAAGTATGAAAAACAGGTTATACCTATATTATTTTTTTTCCTTTTTCTTCCTCCTTAGAATTTAGGGGTTAATAGTGAGAGGATAGAAGTTACCTGTCCTTGAAGTGGTTGTTGTGCGGCTGCTTCTTAATTTTCCTGTACCTGCACACAAGAGATTATTAGAAACTCTTAAATAGAGAATTTATAGCTTCTAGAATAGCCGTTGCTCACCGGCAACGGCGCCAAAAATGATGACCATGGTTTGCTGTCCAGTTAGCTTGTTTACGTTTGTTATACTTTAAATTACAGTTGTTGTAGTAATAAGACAGCTACCAGGTTATCATTACAAAATTTTTTACTCGGAAATAGTTTTCCCGAGGTCGAACTCAGGGAGCTACTGGAATTCTAGAAATACAAAGATTCTCTATTAGATTACAAAAATAAGAGAGAGAGAGAGAGAGAGAGAGAGAGAGAGAGTTTGTCTTGGCTTCCTCTTCTCTTCTCTTTTCCTTCTTCTTTCAGCTGCTCTCCTTCTCTTCTTCTTTCTTTTCTTCTTTTCTTTCTTTATTCTTCTCTTTCTTTCTCTCTGGCAGCTATGTCTTCTTCTGTTCTTCTTTCTTTGTTCTTCCCTTTCTTTCTTTTTCTTCTCTTCTTCTGCGGCTGTGACAATCTTCTTCTTCGTCTCTGACTTCTTTTTCTTCAGCCTTCTTCTTTCTTTCTATTCTTACTTTATCTCTTCTGGCCGCTGCTCAACCGTCGTCTGATGCAATGGTCAGACGACTTAACTGTAGGTTTGCTACAGTGCTTCTCTTCTTCTTCTGTTTCTTCTCTTTCACTTCTTCTTCTTCTCTGCCCTGAGCGGCTAAGGCTTCGGTCGCCTTCCTTCTTTTCCTTCCTTCCTTCTTCTCCTTCTGCTCCTGCACGCTCACACAAGGATTAGAAAGCAAAACCTACCCCTACCCTCCCTCGCGTCTCTCTCTTTCTCAGATTTCTCTCTTAGGACCGCTCTCCCAGAGCCGGGTATTCGGGTACGGGTTTCGCGCCCGGGACCAGGCCCACCGACGTGCGGTGGTGGGCGAGGAGTGCGCAGTTTTGGGTAATCGGATCCGGCCCAGACCCGCGGGGCGTGAGCGCGGGCGAGGGCGAGCGCGTGGCGCGCGACATGCGTGAGGGACCTGACCCCTGTGTTCGAAGGCGAATAGCCTTGAACACTTTTCAATTTTAAGTGCAGGCGCTTGGCCACGCACTTCCGAGGTGGGACTAAAGTCCCACCTCCCAGATTGGCGCTTGCAGCTGAGGAAGCTATAGGCAATTGCAGTAGCACGCGGGGCCTTCGCCTCAGCTGCAGACCTGGGATGGTTCGCAGCAGGAACATGCGCGTGCTGGGGTGCGGACCTTGGGCGAAACAACACTTGCAGCTGCAGCAGCTCGGTAATGGCGGCGAGGCGGCTTCGACATGAAAACAGGAATACGGCCTCTCGGCCCAATCAGAAGATGCAGGTAGCTTTGCCGGAGTGCGGCAAAGGCTGCGGGTGGTGGCGAGGCGTGAGGATGCGTGTGGAGGTAGCCCTAGGTCGGACTGTGGCCGGAGAGATGGGTCTGTTCGGGGGGTTGTCGGGTGGCGTTTGGCAGTGAATGGGAAGGGGGGATCTGTTGAGTGGAGTGAGGGGAAGCTTTTGGGGTAATCGGCGAGGGGTGAGGAGGCCTGTGGGGGTGAAATGGGCTCGCCGGAGAAGGTGGTCGGAGGCGGAGCAGGCGGAGGTGGAAGTCGCGTGCGGTGTGGCAAAAAGGTAAACTGATAGAGGGAAAATGTAAGGGAGGAGGAGAGGAAGCTATTTACCTAGGTTTTGGACGAAGGGGGGAGGGCGGAGCCGCCATCTCGTATCTACCGGAGCTGGAGAAGGGCCCTGAAGGAGGAGTGCGGCGACGAGGAAGCAAGCGGAGGGCGCCGGCAGGTACAACCCAGCGCAGACGAGAGGGCTAGGATAACCCTGCTGCAGGTAAGGCGGTAGAGCGACGAGGAGGAAGAGGAGGAGGTCGCCGGAAGCTGCGAGCCTTCTGACGGAGGAGGAAGGGATGAAGTGGGGGGGTGTTCTCCGTCAAAGAAGAGCTTGAAGGAACCGGTAGGGGGTGCCGGTCCTTATAAAGGGGCTGGCGCAGAGGGAGGAGCGGGCTGGCGACGTGCCAGCCTCGCCGGAATGTGGCCGGAAGGGGCACCCATACCTTCCGCGCATTCGCACGGAAGGTATGAGGGTCAGCAGAGAGCATGGCCGGGTCCCTGCCATAGAGGACGTCGCAGGGAACCCCGCGTCTGCTTTGCAGGGCGGTAACCCCTCTTTGCGCGGCGCCATGCTCCGCGCAAAGTTGCCGGAGTATGGTGCTGCGCAAAGTTTTGCAGGAGGGACCATTTTGCAAAGAACGATGAAAAAGCTGGGGGCCAAATGCAAGGGTTTCGAAAGATAAGGGTCAAAAAGTAAATGAAGAGGATCAAATTGCAAAGTCGGTCAAGGAGGTCTCTTCTTAGGCTCAAGTTTTTATACAAGACTAATTTGAACCTAAGGATTTTAATGGTGAATTTTATTTCTAGGTTGGACCATGTTTGATCGACCAATTGACGTAAAAGCCTAAATTAAGTCATTAATTAGGCATTGTTCTCTTTTTAGGTCAAAATGGGTTTCTAAGGTCAAATTGAAGGTTCTAAACCCTAGAGATTATTTTTCTATGAATTTTAGAGGGTTTAGTTAATTTTTATCTTGCCTCTAACCTCGTGAATTGAAGTGGATTTGTTTTAAGGTTACAGAATGTCATTTAATTTCTTGAAGTTGCTATAACCCTTTTTAGATCAGATCATCCCACTTTCCTTCTTATTAGGCTTGTTTGACCTGTGTTTGGACCCTTAATTACCTTGTTTGCAAACTGCGTTGGAGAAATTACAGTTTTACCTCTTATGATTTATTTTCTTCTTAAACTCAGAATTCTCTGAGTTAAGCCTTTCTTTGGGTTATGTAGGAGCTTTTTCTTACATATCTGGGTTAGATTGTGCTAGTTAGGGTTCATGATGAGGTTCTCATCATGGAGTTGAGGACGAAGATGCTCAGGAGGAGGGTATCGGCGACGAGGAGGCGGTCGGAGGGTGCCAGCTGGTACGGCCTGTCGCGGACGACGAGGCAGAGTAAACTCTGCTGCAGGTAGGGCAGCAGAGTGACGAGGAGGAGGGGTAGGAGATCGCCGGAAGCTCAGACGCTCTGACCGGAGGAGGAAGAGATGAAGTGCTAGGTATTTCTCTGCCAGAGGAAGCTTGAAGGAGTCAGCAGACCTTGCTGCTCCTTATAAAGGCCTTGGCGCGGAGAGGGGATCGAGGTGGCGACGTGCCAGCCTCGCCGGAGAGTGGCTGGAGAGGATACCCATGCCTGTCGTGCGTTCGCACGAGAGGCATGGTTGATGGCAGATGGTAGGGGAGGGTCCCTGCGACAGAGGACGTCGTAGGGAACCCCCCGTCTGTTCTAAAGGATGGCCGCCCTGCCCTGCGTGGTGCCATCCTCCACGCAAGGCCGCCGGAGGCATGGCGCTGTGCAGAAGTGGCAGGGAGGACCGTTCTGCAAAGAACGATGAGAAGTTGGGGGTCTAAATGCAAGGGTTTCAAAAGATAAGGGTCAAAAAGTAAATTAAGAGGACTAATTTGTAAAGTTGCTCAAGATAGTCTTTTCTTAGGCCCAAGTTTTTATAATATACAAATTTGAATCTAAGGATTTTAATGGTGAATTTTGATTTTAGGTTGGACCATGTTTGACTGGTCAATTTACGCAAAAACCCAAATTAAGTCATTAATTGGGCATGGTTCTTATTTTAGGTAAAAATAGGTTTCAAAGGCCAAATTGAAGGTTCTAAACCCTAGGGGATATTTTTCTATGAATTTTAGAGGGTTTAGTTGATTTTTATCCTACCTCGAACCTCGTGAATTAAAGTGGATTTATTTTAGGGTTATAGAATGTCATTTAATTCCTAGAAATTGCTATGACCCTTTTCAGATTAGATCATCCCACTTCCCTCATTGTTAAGCTTGTTTGACCTATGTTTGGAACCTTAATTATCCTGTTCGCATACTGCATTGGTGAAATTATAGTTTTACCCCTGATGAGTTGTTTTCTTCTTTAACTCAGAATTCTCTGAGTTAAGCCACTCTTTGGATTTTGTAGGGGCTTTTTCACACATATTTGGATTAGATTGTGCTAGTTAGGGTTCATGATGAGGTTCTCATTATTCTGCGTACTGGACATTTTTCAGTATCAGACGTTTGGAGCACACCCAAGACGTCTGGAGTAGCAGAAGGACGTCCGGGGCTGAAGCCAGACGTCTGAAAGCATGCTCAGTGCCAAGGTATGTGCTTATGTGCGGTTTACGGCCATGCGGGCCTTATCGCAGGAGATTTATCCAGCCAGTTTTAGGTATGCACATACAAACGCAGGGGGCAGGGCGTTGGAAAGGTGCGAGTGCGCCCTTTGAGGTGTTTTTGGACGTCTGGACACGTCGCCAGACGTCTGACCATACCTCCAGACGACCGGAAGGAGAGTCCGACGTCTGGAACTCTCCTTAGATGATCGTAGAAGATCTAGACGTCTGAGGAAGTCGTAGGAAACCCAGGGTGAGTATTGACGTCTTTTAATCTCACTGTGCACTTTCTATTTCTTTTCCTGAATGAGGTCTAGAACTTAGGTTAATTCCTTAATTTATTACTAATGACTATCACTTTTCTTTCATTTTGTGCTCCTTCTTTTCATTTTGTTCCTTTTTCTCCTCCTCCTTTGTAGAGTCCACAAAATTTCTTTCCTCCTCTCATTTTATTATTCTTTTTCAAAATTTTTTTAATTTTTATGGTGTTTTTGGCATATGTGAATTATTTTTGTTTAAAACCTTTTCTTACAAGATTTGCACTTTCATACCCCCCCATGCCTAAGATTTGCAATGTCCTCATTTTAACTTAGGAGGGTTTTTATTCAACTTAGTTCATACATTAGGACAGATGTTTTGATGAGTAAATGGGTCGGGGTGACAGTTGCGGATGATTTCTAATCTCAGATGCAAGAACCTGAGGTGGAGTCGGCTATCCTAAAGGGTGAACCTTAAGTGCGAAAAGGTGTCAGAAAAGGTTTCAGGTTTTTTCAAAGAGAATGACGGGCTGCCTCCCGTTGAGCACTGAGTTTTACGCCATCGGCTGGACGCAATATGCTCAAGAAAAATGGATGATAATTGATGATTCAGCCAAATCAGTAGAGGTTACTCAATGAACGGTTTGAGTCTCTGACCATTCACGATGAAAGGTTCGGAATCATGGCTGAGCGGGCTAATTTCGACGGCTCCATTTCCAAAAACTTGTCGAACAAGGTATGGTCCGACCCACTTGGATCGCAGTTTCCCAGGAAAAAGTTTGAGTTGGGCATCAAAGAGTAGGACCTTCTGACTAGGATGAAAGATCTTTCTAGAGATGTGTTTGTCATAGAAGGCTTTAACCTGCTCCTTGTAGATTTGCGAGTTTTCATACGCATCAAGGCGTAATTCATCGATCTCGCTGATTTGAAGCTTTCTGTGGGTTCCAGCCTTAGAAAGATCTAGATTACAGCTCCGTACTGCTCAATAGGCTTTGTGCTCCAGTTCGACAGGAAGGTGACACGCCTTCCCGTACACCAATCTAAAGGGAGACATGCCTAATTGGGTTTTATGGGCGGTCCTATAGGCCCACAAGGCTTCTGGAAGTCGGGATGACCAGTCCTTCCTATTAGGCCGAACAGTGACCTGCAGGATTTTCTTGATCTCCCGATTTGATAGCTCAGTTAGACCATTAGTCTGGGTGTGATAAGAAGTGGAGATTCGGTGAGACACCCCGTATTTGATCATCAGTGACCTGAACTGAGCATTCGTGAATTGGGTCCCGCCGTCAGAGATGATAGCACGAGGAATCCTGAACCATGAGAAGATATTATGATGAATGAATTTGAGGATGATTTTATGATCACAGGTTCGGGTCGGTATGGCTTTTCGATCCATTTGGACACGTAGTCCACAGCTAGCAGAACGTACTCGAAGCCATCTGAAACAGGAAAGGGGCCCATAAAATCAATCCCTTAAATATCAAAGATTTCGCATACGAGAATCGGCTGCAAAGGCATCATGTTGCGATGGCTCATGTTGCCCAAAGTTTGGCAACGACTGCATGTCTTGCAGTGATTGTATGCGTCCTTGAACAGAGTGGGCCAATAAAAGCCACACTGGAGGATTTTCGATGCGATTTTGTGCCCAGAGAAATGGCCACCTCATGCCTGGTCATGGCAGAAGGAGAGAATATCATTGATTTCACCTTCCGGGACACATCTCTGGATGATTTGGTCGGCACCTATGCGGAAGGGGTACGGATCTTCCCAAATGTAGTACTTGGCATTAGAGCGCAATTTGTCTTTCTTGGCCTTCGGCCAATTAGACGGGATCTGATGAGATGCCAAGTAGTTTACTATATTAGCAAACCATGGAAGTCTAGTACCAATAGTCAGCAAGTGCTCATCAGGGAAATGCTCCGTGATGGGTACAGAAGGGTTGATGATCTCAGAAGGAAGGCGAGACAAATGGTCAGCTACCACATTTTGTCTTCCCGCCTTGTCGCGAATCTCGACGTCGAATTCTTGCAATAGCATGATCCATCAAATTAGTCGGGGCTTCGCGTCCTTCTTGGCAAGGAGATGCCTCACAGCTGTGTGATCCGAGTAGATGATAAGGTGGGAACCCAGGAGATAAGATCGAAAATTTTCAAGGGCAAATACTACGGCTAGCAGCTCTTTCTCCGTAACTGTGTAGTTACGTTGAGCCTCGTCAAGTGTCTTGCTAGCGTAGTAGATGACCATGGGTTTCCTGTCAACTTTTTGCCTCAGAACCGCTCCTACAGCGAAATCAGATGCATCGTACATGATCTCAAAGGGTTGAGACCAATCAGGGGATTGTAGGATCGGGGCCTGGGTGACTCGGTCACGAAGGTTTTCAAAGGTTTGAGTGCATTCCTTAGAGATCTCAAAGGGGACATCCTTCGAGAGAAGAGTAGTCGGGGGGCACGCGATTTTCGAAAAATCAGGAATGAAACGACGGTAAAAATCGACGTGCCCCAGAAAAGAACGAATGTCCCTTATCGAGCTAGGTATAGGAAGTCGAGAAATTAAATCAACCTTGGCTCGATCCACTTGGATGCCTTTCTCAGAAATCAGATGTCCTAGGTTGATCCCCTCAGGCACCATAAAATGGCTCTTTTCCTAGGAAAGAACCAAATTAACATCGATGCAACGCCTGAGTATATGAACCAAGTGCTGGAGGCAATCATCAAACGATGCCCCGAAAACTGAGAAGTCATCCATGAAGACTTCCAGATAATCACCTACCATATTAGAGAATATGGCAAGCATGCATAGCTGAAAAGTCGCGGGTGCATTGTAGAGACCGAAAGGCATCCTTCGGAATGCGTATGTCCCGAAGGGGCAGGTGAACGTGGTCTTCTCTTGGTCCTCTGGATGAATAGCCACTTTGTTATAACCGGAGTACCCATCAAGAAAGCAAAAGAATTGATTTCCTGCTAGTTTCTCGAGAATCTGATCGATGAAAGGTAGTGGGAAATGATCCTTCTTCGTGGAGGAATTGAGTCTTCGGTAATCTATGCAGACTCTCCACGAGTTGGCTAATCGGGTAGGTATGATCTCTCCGATTTCAATCGTGATGGTGGTGAGCCCTGCCTTTTTAGGCACAACCTAGATTGGGCTCACCCAACGACTGTCGAAGATTGGGTAGATGATCCCTGCATCTAACCACTTAATGATTTCCTTTTTCACGACCTTTTGCAGATTGGGATTCAAACATCTCTGCATCTCACGGGAAGGTCGTGTGCCCTCTTCAGAATAGATACGGTGTATGCAATAAGAGGGACTTATTCCAGTCAAGTCATCGAGAGTCTAACCAATGGCTCTACGATGTTGCTGGAGAACAACAATCAAACGGGATTCCTGATCAGGAGTGAGCTTAGAATTTATAATCACAGGAAAAGTCTGATTAGAACCCAAAAAGATGTTTCAAATGGTCGGGAAGGGGTTTTAGTTCAAGAATGGGGTTATCA
Organism: Thalassia testudinum; assembly: GCA_037157565.1. Lineage (NCBI taxonomy): Eukaryota > Viridiplantae > Streptophyta > Magnoliopsida > Alismatales > Hydrocharitaceae > Thalassia > Thalassia testudinum. The sequence continues at coordinate 21,878,838 of JAZHRO010000014.1, forward strand.
GCAGTAGCGGGTGGTTTAGGGTGAATGTGAGGTTCAAGGATAGGAGTTATGGATTTGTCTAAATCAGGGTCTGACTCCTCTAATTGTGGTTCAAGATCTTCTTGTGGTTGATGAGGCATAATCAGGTTATTCTCAAATTGTGTTTCATCAACCAAAGCTCTAATATCACAGATTTGTTCAATGACACCGCACTTGATTCCTTGTTGGGCCTTAAAGATATCAATTTTGAGGGTTTGATTCCCAAATTTCAGTTCTATTTGGCCCTCCTCACAACTAATGTTGGCCCTAGCAGTGGCCAGGAAAGGTCTCCCTAGAATGATCGGTGTATCCGTAGGGTTTTCAGGTGCGTCCATGTCTAAGACTATGAAGTCTACAGGGAAATAGAAATCTCACACCCTTACAATAACATCCTCAAGAATTCCTTTAGGTGACTTTATAGATCGGTCTGCTAACTGTAGTGTCACCTCAGTTGGTTTTAACTCCGATTATTCTAGGTGGTTGAGTAAGGATGTGGGTATCAAATTTATGGAAGCACCTAAGTCTAGCAATGCTCTGTCGAACTGGGTTTCACCTATCTTGCATGAAATCAGGGGAGTGCCTGGGTCTTTTGCCTTGGGTGGGAGTTTGCTTAGGATTACAGAGCTGGCTTGCTCTGACAGTACAATTGGATTCCCACTCTTGGTTCGCGGCTTACGCTGAGGTGTACACACATTCTTCAAGAATCATGCGTAAGCCGGTACGTGCCGAATCGCATCCATCAAGGGGATGTTTATTTGGACCTGCTCAAAGAGCTTGACCAGGTCCTCCTCAGGAGCCACGGATTTGGTTGTTTTCTTTCCCTTGGTCAAGGCCTCAGGGAATGGAATCTTGGTTGGTTCCTCTAGGATAAGTCCAGGTCTTTGATTAGGGATAGGAACGTCCTGGATTACTGTCCTAGGTTTTGGGTCACTACCAGGCTTGGAGTGGTCTGGATAAGGTGGATCTTGGGTCACCTTACCACTGCGGGTGGTCACAGAATTCAGTCCTGCCTGGCTCTGGTTAGGGTTTGATAGGATGGGTTGCTGCTGATAACTCACATAAGAAGTTGAGGCCTCCATCCCGTCAGGTGAAGGAACAGAGGGGGCCTGATAAACCATGTGTGCTTGGCCCGGGTTTGGGTTCATAACGCGTCGCTGGGTCGGTACGTTATTAGGGTTAGGAAGAGGTTGAGAAGGGAGTGTGCCTAGTTGGAGAGAATTTGCCAACTGGGCCAGTTGGTTTCGAACCTCTATGATTTCGTCCTTGTGTTGCTTCTGAATAGCCGCATTCGTTCTCTGAATGTCAGCCAAAGTCTGAAGGATGAGGGACATTTGGTCTTGGTTTGGCTCGGATGGATAAGTAGGGTTGGGCCGAGGCTGAGGTGGCTGATAAGGATGAGATGGTTGTGGACGGGGCTGAAAGGGTGGTCTTTGAGTTTGGGAATTTCCTGTCCACTAGAAGTTGGGATGGTTTCGCCATCCAGGATTGTAGGTATTGGAAAATGGGTCATTCTGGATGGCGTTGAGGTCCTCGCAGGTCTGAGGTGCCTCAGAAAGGTCAGACAATGGGGGAGTGGAATTCCCCTGGCTAGTATAGAAAGGGTCGGAGGATCCTCCGATCCGAGAGTTGGATGGGGGTGGATACGGATCCATCCCAGGAGAAGGTTGGTGGAAAATATTTTGCAGAGTCTCCCATGTGGAAGGAGGCTGTGCAAAGGAATTATGCGCAGAGGTGGCTCGCTGCAAGTGCTGAGTCAGCTCATCCACCTTCTTCTCAATAATAGAGAACTTGTCCAATCGACTGGCCATCAATTCCAGGTCGACTGATGCGGACAGGCCCTACATCTCGTGTGCTCCCCTAAGGTTCGTCGATGCACGATTATTCGTCATGTCGAATAATCCCATGGAGTCATTATTGATGGAGTTCTCGTACATATTTTCGAGAATCTCCCACACGGTGTTCTCATGCTGACCCATGATATTCCCTCCACAAGTTGCATTGACGAATAGCCTAATATCCTCACGGAGTCCCTGGATAAAAGACTGGACTTGTTCCCATTTAGGAACTCCGTGATGGGGGCACTTCCTCATGAGATCCTGAAAGTGATCCCATGCCTCATGGAGAGGTTCTCCCGTCTGTTGCGTGAAGTGGGTAATCTGATGGCGCAAGGCATTGGTCCGACCAACGGAGAAGAACTTTTTCAAGAACTCGGACTGAAGTTCCTCCCAATTGTTGATCGGACGGGTCTGTGTTTGGTACCAATGGGCGGCCTTGTCCATAAGGGAGAAGGAGAACATCTTCATGAGGAGAATATCCCGATTTTGCGCATCTGACCCGAAAGTCTAGGCCAGATGCTTTAGGTGTTTAATGTGTTGGAAGGGGTCTTCAGAATTAAGCCCATGGAATTTAGGTATGGCATGAATCATGTTGGGCTTTAGTTCAGAATCAGGTCCTCCAGTCGGGATTCTGACTCGAGGCTCAATAGCCACCGCAGCAAGATTATAGTGATCCCGCATCATGGGACGCTGCGGTGGGTGCATGAAGTTCTGGAAGAGGTCATTGAGTCGCTGGAGCTGGTGCTCCAGATTGTTCTCTTCCTCAACTGGCTGAGCCATTGTGGAAGAAGAAGGTGAGTTGGGTTCAGAGTCGGAGGAGAGGTCTATGTGAAGTATTGGTTGGACACGCAAAGGCACCGAGGCTCGGCCTCGAGGAGAGTGAATTTCTAAAGGAGGTTTCAAGGACCTCCTACCAAACATACACTGATGGAGAGGATGAGTTTAGCAGGTGCTGGACCCAATCAAGACACCCAGAACGTTGGGTGACTATAGAGGTTCGGGGCGGATGGACCCCTTGATCAAAAGGTCGTCCACTTGAGAATTACCCGGGCAACCAGAGAGGGTGAGTCCTGCGAAGACCTCTACACGGTAGAGCGCCCCCATGGGTTACAGGGTTTCCCCCACCTGACCTCTCTTGTCACTGAGATTCCAGGTAGACCAGAATGGGGACCTTGACCTCTTAAGTCTACCACTTTTAGTTAGGATCAAGGTGCTTAGGTTTTCACTTGAACTTTAGCCTTTTGAGTACAAAGAGTGACCTAAGTTCAAGGTTGGTTAACCCAAGGGGTCAACTTCACCAACTAGTTCCTTTGAGAGCTTATTAGGTCTTTGTCTTTTAGGGTTCAAGTATTTTTAAGAGCCAAATTTCTTAGGGTTTCTCTAGATAGGTGCTTTCAAACAATGGCGTATGCACACTTCTTTTGGGAATTCTCAATTCTTGCTTAGAAAGTGTGTCTCTAAAACCTTAGTTTTGAATCTTATATTGGCTCTAATTGGTTCAGTTAGTTGCCTCTAGATTGGGTAATTAGGGCTCAAGTAAGAAGGTTTAAGCCCTAACTACCTTTAATGGATGTACAAATATATTGTGTTGAGATAGAAAACAAGCAGCTTTGGTGATTTACTAAGTATGGAAGACAGGTTATTCCTAAATTGCTTTTTCTTTCTTTTTCTTCCTCTTTAGAATTTAGGGGTCAAAATGAGAGGATAGAAAATTACCTGTCCTAGGTGTGGTTGTTGTGCGGCTGCTTGTTGTCTTCTTGATTTCCTGTGCCTGCACAACAAAAGAGAAGAGATTAATCAATAGAAACTCAAAAAATTGTGAATTAATAGCTTCTAGAATAGCCGTTGCTCCCCGGCAACGACGCCAAAAACTGGTTGCCGCTTTGTTCGTCTTCATAGTTATTATAGTCGTTGTGGTATATGACAAAAACGGTTACCAGTCTAATACAATTATTACTCGGAATGAAAAGTTTCCTGAGGTCGAACTCAGGGAGCAAACCAAAATTCTAGAAGCCTATAAATTCACAATATATATATGGTTTTACAAAAATTAAGAGAGAGAGAGAGAAAGAGGGTAATTGGCTTTTTCTTCTTCTCTTCTTCTTCAGCCTACCTTCTTCTTTCTTCTTCTGCAGTTCCTCTTTCTCCTTCTTCTTCTTTCTGTCTTCTTCTGTTTTTTGCTTCTTCTTTCTTCTTCAACCTGCCTTCTTCTTTCTTCTTCTTCAACCTGCCTTCTTTCTTCTTTCCTTCTTCTTCAACCTGCCTTCTTTCTTCTTTCCTTCTTCTTCAACCTGCCTTCTTCTTTCTTCTTCTTCAGCAGTTGCGAACTCTCCTTTCTCGCCGACATCTGATTCAACGCTCAGACGACTTAACTGCTCGGTCGCTACAGTGCACCACCTCTTCGTTTCCTTCAGCTTCTTTCCTTCCTGTCTTCTTCCTTCATTTGCTTCTTCCTTCTTCTTTCTTCTTTCCTACGCACACAAGCAAACATCAGCGCAAAACCTACCCCTACCCCTTCCCCGCGTCTCTCTCTCTCTGAATCTCTCTCTGGGAAGCTCTCCCAGATCCGGGTAATCGGGTCGGGTTGCGTGCCCGGGTCTAGGCGCACCGGCGTGGGTGGTGCACGAGGAGTGCACAGGTAGGATAGTCAGGTCAGGTCACCAGGTCCGCGTGGGGAGTGCTGCGGACGAGGCGTGTGAATAGGTGAGGTACCTCACCCCTGTGTCACTTGAGGCGAATAGCCTCAGTCACTTTTTCCTTTTATACCGGTGTGGGCTCGCGTCGGCTTCCGAGGTGGGACTAAAGTCCCACCTGCTTCTTCGTGCGTTTGCAGGAGGAAGGCTTGACCAATTGGGGCAGCGACAGAGGCCTTCGACCCCAATTGCGAGCCTGAGTGTGTGCGTGAGGGTGTTCCGCAACTGCTGGACCTGGGGGCCTGGGGCGCTGCAGCTTGGAGCAACTCGCGAAGCAGCTTCAACCTGCTCGTCAATGGCGGCAAGGAGGGCGAAACCTGAAACACGTAAACGGCCTCGCGACCACATCAAAAAGGTCCAGGGAGGTTCTCTAGAGCGCGGCGAGTGCGGTGCGGGGGTCGGCGAGGCGCGAGAGTGCCTGTGGCCGTGCGCCTAGGGCACTCTGTGTGCGTGAGAGTGGGTGTGTTCGGGGGGTGGTCTGGAGATGCTAGGTGGTGAATGGAGGGCGGATTCGGTGTTAGTGAGGTGGTGCGGAGCTTAAGGGGTAGCTGGCGAGGCAGATGGAGGCGCGGAGTGGCGAGTACGCCTCGCCGGAGGGCAGCCGGAGATGGAGAAGGTGATGATGGATAGTGGTGGTCGGTGGGTTGAAACAGTAAATTAGGAAGGGGGAAATAACAGGGAGAGAGAAGGGAAAGTTTTTACCTGCCTAATTGACGGAGAGGGAGGGAGGTGGCGCTCGACGCGTACCTGCCGGCGTCGTAGACGAAGGAGCCAGAGGAGGAGTGACGGCGACGAGGAATAGATCTGAGGATGCCAGCTAGTGCGGCCTGGCGTGGGACGACGAGGCAGAGTGGGCTCTGCTGCAGGTATGGCAGCAGAGCGACGAGGCGGAGGAGGAGAGTTCGCCGGAAGCTAGGGCAATTTGACTGGAGAGAGGGGAGACGAAATAGAGGGGTTTTCTCCGCCAGAAGTAGCTTAGAGTGGACGGCAACCCCTACCGCTCCTTATAAAGGCGCTGGCGCAGAGAGTGGCCCGAGGGAGCGACGTGCAAAGCTCACCGGAGATGGTCGGAGAGGGAGACCCATGCCTTCCGTGCGTTCGCATGAGAGGCATGGATGGTTGCAGGACACAGGGGAGCGTCCCTTCGACAGAGGACGACGCAGGGAACCCCCGCTCGTTCCTAAGAACGGGCGCCATGCCCTGCGCGGCGCCATCCTCCGCACAAGGTCGCCGGAGGTATGGTGCCTGCTTAGAATGGCTGGGAGGACCGTTCTGCAAAGAATGATGAGAAAGATAGGGGGCAATGTGCAAGGATTTCAAAAGATAAGGGTCAAAAAGTAATTCAAGAGGACCAATTTGTAAAGTCGGTCAAGATGGTCTTTTCTTAGGCTCAAATTTTTATACCAGCCTAATTTGCACCTAAGGATTTTAATGGTGAAATTTATTTTTAGGTTTGACCATGTTTGACTGGTCAATTTGTGCAAAAACCCAAATTAGGTCATAAATTGGGCATGGTTCTCATTTTAGGTCAAAATAGGTTGCAAAGGCTAAATTGAAGGTTCTAAACCCTAGGAAGTATTTTTATATGAATTTTAGAGGGTTTAATTGATTTTTATCTTACCTCGAATCTCGTGAATTAAAGTGGATTTGTTTGAGGGTTACAGAATGTCATTTAATTCCTAGAAGTTGTTATAACCCCTTTCAGATCAAATTATCCCACTTTCTTCCTCATTAAGCTTATTTGACCTGTGTTTAGACTCTTAAATATCCTGTTTGTGTACTGCATTGGTAAAATTACAGTTTTACCCCTCATGATTTGTTTTACTCTTCAATTTAGAATTCTTTGAGTTAAGCTTCTCTTTAGGTTTTGTAGGAGCTTCTTTACACTTATTTAGATTAAATTGTGCTAGTTATGGTTCATGATGAGGCTCTCATCATCGTTGTTTAAAGAATGTGATGTAGTATAGGACAAAATCGCTCAAAACATTTAAATTTATAAACTCAGATTCAGAAAGTAGAGTTCGAGGTCATTCGAAGGGTGCAACTGATAGTAATTTAATTCACTAATCACAATATATTCAAAAATATGATAAAAACCTTGCTCAAAATGAAACAGAATAATATATCGATGAAATCAAATGTCAGAGTACAAAAAAGATTGGGTTAAAATGGTGATTTGAATCACTAATTTAACCCTATATGTTTAAGCTCAATTAATTCAGATAAATACACGGCACTCCCAATCAATAATCCACGTCAATCAAGTTTCAATAATGCCATAGTAACTTCAATGCTACAGTGCTCAGACGTCAGCCTTATGTATCAGATGGCTTAAGTGTCAAGCCTCAGCAAGCACAGTGCCAAAGGAGGCACCAAGAGCACAAGGCTCTCCTCTCTTAAGAGCCTCAGAACCTTCCCTTTTTTCCTTCACGCCTCAAGAGAGTCTCAGCATAGGCTCAAGGCTTCTCAAGGAATTTTGCTAAGTATCGAGAGTAGAGGGAGTGCACAAGAGCAAAACCCACCCCCCTCTTTCTTAGATACTCTTTCTTTCTTCCCAAGCTCAGAATCGGACCAAACCTAGGTAGCGGGTAATCAGATCCACCACCCAGACCCGTGTGGCATGTGCACAGGCGAGGGCATGGACAAGCGCATGAGGCGCAGCGTGTGCAGGGGCATATGATAGGGACCTGACCCCAGTGACTCAAAGGCGATAAGCCCTCGTCACTTTTTGCTTATATGCACTGCTAGGGGCCATTCTATTAACGATGCGTGACTATGTTCCCACAGTTTCTTCCCGCAGCCGCTGAGGAGTTGACATCTCCAATTGAAGGCAAAGGGGTGGTTGAAATCTTCGATTGAGGACCTGGGAAGGGACCTGGAGCTAGGCCGTGTCGATTGCAACCTGTAATTGGATGAGTTGGGGGCTAGAGATGATGAATGTGATCGAAGAAGATGGGGTAGAGGCAGAGCTTCGACAGATACTTGAAATAGAGAACAAGGCCTCGTGGCCATGTTAGAGTAGCTCAGGAGGATTGTTGGACATCGACGAGTGCGATGGTGGTTGTGGCATCACGTGAGGGTGTGTGTGGAGGTCTGGAAACCTCGAGGGGGGGTGGTGTGCGTGTGTTCGGTAGGGTGTTTGAGAGTGAGAGCCCTCTATTTCTTGAGGGGTTCTGTTGAGAGTGAAGTGGCGGAGGTTCTGGAGGTGATCACGAAGGGTTTGGTGGTCTGTGGAGGTGGAATGACCTCACCGAAGCTTGGCCGGAGCGGAGGGAGACGACGGGATTGGGGTCGTGTTGGTGGTCGAATCAAAGAGATAAGGGATTGGAGAGGATCAGAAAAGGAAGAGGAAGAAATAGAGGGATTGAGAGAGAGAGATGGTAGGTGGAGGGCTCCGATTGTGATAGACTGGAGCCGGAGAAGATGAGGTCGATGGTGACGCGGCGGCGAGGAAGCAAAGGAGATGGCAATTGTGCTTTGGCAGGCGACGATCCGGAGGATGAGGGGAAGATAATGGGCCGACCAATTTGACCATTGGCCGACTTGATGAAGAGGACGGAGAAGCTCGCCGAAAACGAAGGTGCAAACGACCGTGAGAGGAGAAAATGAGGGATTTTCGACGTTAAACTTCGCTAAAGAGCTCGGAGTCGCGAGAGGAGCCTATTTAAAGGTTTTAGGGAGGCTTCCAAGCTTGGAAATAAGCTCTGCGAGCTATAAAACTTAGGGATGAAAAAATCCCTAATTTTGAGAAGAATCTAAGGTAAATCAAGGTCCAATACCTGGTCCAATCAATAAAGAATCTCTCAAGAATTCTCCCTTTCAATTTTGGAAAGGTTTGATTGAAAATCGAGCAAGAATCTCAACGAAGCTACTGCGTTCACACTAATGGCGGTAGGGACTATTTTGTAAGAAATGATGACAAAGTTAGGGACATGATTGCAAATATTTGAAAAGTTAGGGGCTTAATTGAGAGAAATAGAGTTTAAATGGACTAAAATGCAAACTAGGTTAAGATGAACTCTGATCGAGCCCAAATTTTGGTACAAACCTAATTTGAATCCAAGAAATTTGATGGTGAAGTCAGATTTTAGTCTTGACTACATTTGATTGGAAAATTTATGTAGAAACCTAAATTAGGGTAGAACTCTATGACTCTGTTTAAGGTCAAAATAGGTTCATATGGCCAAACCTCAAGGAAATTTTTCTATGAATTTTATGAAATTTAGATGAATTTTATCTTAACCAGAACCTCTGTTATTCAAGCAGTTCTGAAATTAGGGTTTCGGGTGCTGTATTGGTTCTCGAACTGCGTGAAACCCTGTTGCTATCTACATGGACCCACTTAGTAGTCTTTAATGCTCAATTGACCTTCAGTTAACCCCTAACAAACCCTATGGTTATTCTGTGTTTATGATATGCTGTTAAATTACAGAATTAACCCTACTTTTCTTCTCTTCTCAAAACAGAATAATGTGGAGTTATAACCCTCAGATGGTTATGTAGGAGCATTTATCTTTCAAACCTGACTAAAAGTGGCCAGTTAGGGCCTATGATGGTGTTCCCATTAAAACCCTAAACCTATTTAGGGCTTTGAAGCAACACAACCCTCGCCAGACAACCCACTTCTCTGCTGATCACCACGTCATCATCCGGCCACAACAACACTCCAACCACCTCGACACCACCACCATCGCATTCCTCGCCCTATGACGAAGCTCAGGAGAATTTTAATTGGGGCTTAGGAACCGTTTTCATGTTTCATGTACCTTCGCCGGAGCTCTGCCATTGTCGGCGTCATCCTCACCACCGTCCGCCCTACTCCGGCCATGCTACTTCCCAGCTCCACTTCCAGAAGCTGTGGACTCATTCCTGGAACTTGCCTGCAGCCTCAATTGAAGAAGTAAGAAACCACAACTGTGCTGATTTGAAGCAGACATCCATAGCTGCTGCACGAAGGAGAAGAGGGCACCGATTGGTGCCACATCATGGAAATCAAAGCGTACGTAGTGCATAAAAGGAAAAAAATGAAAGATGCTTATCACTTCAGACATGGGGTGAGGTCCCTCATCCCACACCTGTCTCCACTCCTCGCTCACTTTACAGCCTGGTGGGTCTGGACCCCCTACTCGGATTCGATTGCGCACCCGATTAAAAAAATGAGGAATTTCTGAGAAGGGAAGGGGTAGGTTTTGCAGTGTGTGCATGCCTAGGGATGCATGCCATACACCTAACACTTGGGCATTTCTGAGGTTGTGTTGTGCCTTACTGAAGGCCTTGTGCCATGTGCTGAGACTTGGCAACTTAAGTCATCTAGTCCTTGTGGCTGACATCTGATTTGGTACTGTGGAGTTATTTGAGCTCTTATCTTATGTGGATTAAGTGGTTGAAGCCATTGCTGAGAAATATGAGTTAATTGCTTACATTGAACATGTGCTTAATTTGGGGATATCGTTGGTGATTTAAATCACCATTTTTGGGTTTTTATTTTCTTTTTATCCAATAGTCTCTGAGTACAAATTGGTTTATCTTTGAATATATAGTTGAAGTGAATTATTCATTGAATAATTTTTTGTGTTTAATTGATTGTGCTCCTTGGTTTAAATTGAGATTAGTGTTTGAATTCCATATTTGCTCCCTGTGAATGACCTTAAAGTCAATTTTGATTTTGAGTACTTTACAAATTTTAAATGCTGTAGCGTTTTTATTCACTTACTACAACGCACATCTCTTAACATTCGACTCAAGTGCTTGCAACACTAGGCTAGATTCTGAAATCAGCAATAGGAGAAGGGTTTCAGACGTCTGATCTTAGGATCAGACAACTTATACTTCAAAATCAGAAGTCTAAGTCTTTATTCTGGACGTCCAATACTGAATCAGTATGGAGTTTTGGTTCTATCTTGGGTTCTACAGAAATTGGACGTCTGATACATTGTTTGGACGTCTAGAGGTAGGCTGGAATGTAGGTTTTGATGTGTTCTAAGCTAAGGTGACTTAATACATGGGTGGCTAAGGTTTGGAAAGGTGTCTAAGGCTATCCTAAGGCTAGGGATAAGTGTAGGGATGTCCTATGTTCTTCATAATTTAATCTAAGCATTAAAATCCTACCGGTAATGTAGTATACTTCTTTCCTAGATTATGTTTTCAGCTTGTGTACAACTTTATTCCATGGCTTCTGCTACAACTCTAGCCACTATCCTACTTCAGATCTAGCTTCAGGCCATCTCTTGAGCTCTCTTATTACCTGCAAGCCAAGTAATACACTAATCAATACATTATTATGGCATTATTTCATGAATACTTAAATAAAGCAGGAAAGATGCAAGGTGTGCTACTAATGCATAAATTATGCTACAATTACGCTAAGTTCTAACTTAATTCAAGTCATTTAAGTCCTATGATTGCTGCACAATCAATACACAAGTTATGAAAACCCTGCAGGGCATGCAGAATCAGATGACTAAAGTAACCTGTGTTGGCACTAATATGCAAAATCATATCAGAGTTACACCAGATCAGAGACCTGCAAGCAATTTACCCTCCCAACCCATGCCCAACCCTAATAATCAAAGGAACCAGTATCAGAGCAGAAATCACAATCAACCTCCTATTCACCCAGCACCATAGCACTCCTTGAGTTTTAACCAAAACCAAGCCCCCTAACCTCCTAGAAACAATCACACTACTAACGCAATCACCTTGAGGAGCGGAAAGACAACTCAAGATCCTGGGCCTTCTCACTCCACATATGAAACCCACCCATCCAAAATCCAAGTTGACTCTCCACCCACCCTAACTTAGGAAGAAAAAGACAAAGAAAATGATTCAAAAGGCCAAAATCCCATCCTCTTCCCTTAAGCCTTGAACCCCACCACCACCAAGAAAAAGAAGTCCAAGCCCACACATAAATAACTCATGGATATATTTGAGCAAGTTGAGATTAATATCCCTCTCCTGGATGTAATTAAATATATTCCTGCTTATGCCAAATTTCTCAAAGAAATTTGTACTCCCAAAAGGCAGCCGAAAAGCCTAAGATAGGTGATCCTTTTAGAGACAGTAAGCACTTTGGTCTAAAGCAAGCTACCTCCTAAGAAAGAAGATCCAGGCGCCTCCCTTATTTCTGTGATCATCAATGACACGACTTTTGACTATTCCCTGCTTGACTTAGGTGCCTCTGTCAACATTATCCATACTATTCTATTTGAAGAATTCCAGTTCGGTGATCTGAAGCCAGTTGAGGTGATGCTACAGCTAGAAAACTGATATGTAATTAAACTTAATGGAATTATGGAGGATGTGATTGTTCGGGTCCAAAACTATGTATTTCCTATTGATTTCTTGGTCCTGGACATCAATATACCCAAGGCCCTGAATAATGCCCCCATCATCCTTGGAAGACCCTTCGCAAAAGCAAATATTGATTGTCATTCAGGAAAAATGGACACTACTTGCAATGGTAAAATAATCATTCATGATATCTTTCAAGCTTCCAAGAGATCCCATGATCAGGACTTCTTTAAGGACTTAGATTCTAAGAGAGAAGAATTGGTGGAAGAATAAATGCTTATTGAATATTGTTCTCCTTTGACCACTTTAGATCATGATTTCTTTGATGATTTGGAGTCTGAAATGGACTACGTGGTTGAAGACACAATGATTACTTCACAATTGGAAACTTGCCTTATCCCTACTCTTCATGACTTACCACACTTCCCACTCCGATTTCACCTCACCCCCCCTCCACCCTAACCTCATCTATAACCTTCATCCCCGACCACTCTAACTTCAACTATCTCATGGACCTTTCACCTGATCCCCTTGAGCCTGGCCTGCATCCAAAGTTAAAACCTTAGCCAGTCTAGAGCTTTGTTTCCATTTATCAATCTCCTTCCCATCCCCTCATTTCCAATTATCAAGTTGGGGACCAAGAGGAGGAAATGATTAATGAGGGCCTTCAAGTATCCAACTACCTCCATGATTTTCCAACCCTGCTACACACTATGCCCAACTGAAAGAAATAAAAGATAGCTCTGGATGAAAGGTAACCCATCATATTTCTCTCATTTCCTTTCTTTATTTTTCTCTCAGGTTCTGAATATCCTGACTTCGGCCTCTTCTTGGTCCTGTGATATCTTTTTACCTTTCTTATGCATGAGGACATTGTATAGTCTTAGCACAGGGGGACGCTTTCAAATTTTATTGATCTTTTCAGGATTTTCAGCACCCAAAAACACACAAAAAAAATTAAGTTTTGCATGCATTTTCAAAAACCTATAAAAATCATTTATTCAAAAACTTTTTGAGGAATTTTCAAAACATGGGACCAAGGTTGTGACTTTATTTCAAAAAGGTACACATGGGATTTAATCTTTAACAAACTTAAGGATGATTCCAAGGATCTTTTGGTTCAAGTCTAAAAATTTAGACTTGATCAATTTATCTCCCAAAGAAATCCTCTTGAACACCCGAAGAAATTGATTGTCCCTAATCCTCTTTAGTGGTTTAAATAGTACTTGACCTTGTTCTCAATCCAGAAATTTGAATTTCTTTTGAAACTCAAGTGTCAAAAATTTCACATACAAGCCAACAAAAACAAAAAGCCCAAAAACACATAAATAAATAATTCCCCGTGCTTAACTTAAGGTGAAACCTAAAGCAGTTTTGATTGGATGAGTCCCTACCATGGAGAAGGAGAAAACTCAACTTTGAGGAAGTGATGCCAACATGTTACCCCCTAGGTGCTTGCCCCATATCTATATTTCATATTAATATACGAATCATATAAGCACATCTTGTGGTTCAGGTGTCTTGGACTGTACTATCTAGAAGTATCAAAGCGAGAGCCTGAATTCGCTGGAAGTTCCTCTCACGGTGCCACGAGGTGCCAAGTTGTAGGGCTTCCAGAGGTGTCTTGGATGGTGCTTTTATAGTGTTGGAGCAAAAGCCTCCTTGAGGACCGGTAACAGGGACAAGGATTCTGACACAATTTTGTTAAGGTGAATTTGAGGCTAAGCATGGGGGAGAAAACAACAAAAACATCAAAATATAATTTTAAAAAAAATGTTGGCCATTCACAGAGCACTAACACTTGATTTTTTATTGTCACACAAATTCTGGATTGATTTTTTAAGTCAAGGAGGTTCTTACTATGAAAATGGTTGACAAGATAATTGGAATCAGAAAGGGAAAATTTGTCGAATTCTTGGGTAAATACACAGATCATGTTTTATGCTAACCTTTGGATCCAAGGATAAATCTTGATGTTTTATCTTAAACAAATCCCATACCTTACTTTTCAAACCAACCAAAGTCCCATAAAAATGTTTTCCTCAAAAATAAAAAAATTAGTTTTCCCTAATATTGTTTTGCAAAACAATTTTTGCTAAGGGATTAACAAAGAGATAAGCATGAAGGTGTGATAAACACCAGTTTATCATCACTCTTAGGCTAAAAATCACATCTAGTTCCTAGGTTTTCTACATTGCATTATGGTATTAGGTTGCATTTAGGCATTCACTTGCATTTTAGGTTTAGGCATGCATTAGCATATTTTTTATCATTTCATGTGCTTATTTGTCCGTTTATTTACCAGGGACGAGAATACAGTAGAAATCATCTAAACCCTGGCAATTTGAAAGGTGCACACATCAGAAGAAGATAGAAGCTCATTCCAGTTGGATCCTAGCTCAATCCAACTCACCCCAGCTGGATCCCAGCTCCACCTAGCTCATAGCAGCTCAACTCTATTTAGCTTAGTTACTAGTCCTCAACTAGCTAAGCTAAGTCAGCTGAAGAGTCACCAACCAGCTCAAGTCAGCTCATCTCCAGCTTATGAAGACTCAAATCAGCTCAACCCAGTTGATCTTAGTTGCTGTACCTAAGCCAGTTAGCTAAGCTAGCTAGGAAGTCTTCAGGAAAATCATTTCCAGCTCATCTCAACTCCAGATAAATAGAAGCCAGCTCAATGTAGCTCAACACTACTCAACTTAGTAGCTAGCAAAGAGCTAGCCAGCTAAGTTTGTTGCTGGGTTCACAGGCATCTCGACTTCAACTCATTTTCAACTCCATGGAGACACATTCCAACTCAAGAAGCTTCTCCTAGCTATCTTCAGTTCCTACCCTCAACTAGCTAAGCTAGTTTAGCTAGCTCCTACTCTATCTCCTCCTCCACTTCAAATGGCCGGCCACCCATCCACCAAAACCCTAGCTAACCACTACCTTCTCCTCCTTCTTTTGGTGCCAACTAGATCAACTACCACCACCAGTCACACCCTTCCATTTTGGCGCCACCAGAGGAACCTATTATGCCTACCACCACCACCCATAACTACCCTATTTTGGCACCAACTTTTCCCTCCAAAAACCTCCATCACATCCACCATCCATCCACCTCTAAGCCTCATCCTAACCATCCAAAGTGGCGCCAAAACCATCACCTTCTAGAACCCCATTTTTGGCACCAAAATGGAGACATCTCTCCATGGTCATGCCACCCATATACACCTCTTCACTACCCAAAACTACCACCCCCCATTAGCTATAAAAGGAACCCCCTACACCACCATTTTCTCCATCCTTGGCTACAACAATTCCACCTACATATTACCTTACATAGCCAGCCAACGAGGAGGGAGGTTGAGGGTGATTAAGGAGGCTATCTTGCTTCCTTGGTGTCCACTCTCTTCTTCCATCTTCCTTGGTTCAAAGCCAAGGAGCACTCTACTTTAGGAGGACAACTAGACAGGAGAATTAAGGTTGGATGTGTACCACCTTTAGAGAGCTAGGAGAAGGAGCATCATCATCAAGGAAGCAAGGAGGAGGTTCTCTTCAAGTCAGGAGCGCTTCAAGACTTGGAGTAAGGACCAAATTCTTCTTCATCTTAGGAACTTTCTATCTTCATTTTATTATCTTTACTTTGTAGTAGCAATCATTCCTCTACTTAAAGATTACCTATGTAGAATTCTTTTACACAAATGAGCTCTTCAAGTAGCATTTTGTAGACACTATTTATTATTTTATAAAAAGATAAAGATTTTGCCTTTCAATTTATGTCCAAGCTTCTTTGATTTAATTAGTGCACACACTCCCTTCCTAATTACTCTAAGCCACATATGCTTAGAGTGAGCTTAGGAAGGTTGGGCTTCCATTTTCGTATTTTTGCGTTCTATCTTCACCTTTAGTTGCCATATCTCAAAAACCCTAAAAATCACAAAACCAAAAATACAAAAAAGAAGATTTGAGAGAGCGAGAGAGAGAATTACTTTGATAACTAACAAATTTGTCTCCTTGGATTACCCTAATATTCACCTTATCTAGGTTTTAAAAATTTAAAAGTTGATTGAATTTTACGTGTAACAACGATATTAAAAACTCATTTTAACAAATCACACATTTTTCGCATCACTAAGTTGCAATGACAAGCAAATGGTAATGATAAACATCACTATATCAAGCTTCTAGTGGTGCAAAAGTAGCATAAGTATTTGCCACTAACAAAGCCCTATAGCGACAATTTAATGGCAAAATGTAATGTTGTTAAAGCAACTCATTAGTGGCAATTATAGTGGCCATTAAAGATCCATTAAAATTATTGTTTAACGTCATTTGTATAATTGTCACTAACCTTTTAGTGACGCCTACAAGGCAGCAAATAAGCGGCACTTTCTCAAAGCCTCGCTAAATATAATTAGCTACAAATAAGAAGGCTTTAGTGACAATTATTTTTTGCCACTAAATCCCAATTTGTTTGTAGTGAGAGCAATTAAGTAAGTTAGATAAAAGTAATTATATTAGTAATTATAAGTCATTTAAGTTAAGTAGGCCATATATTTAAACATGAGTAGCTATATATTATACATTATAAATTAAGTAATTAACTTCTATAAGTATTTAAATAAACCTAACTTATTAGTTAATAATCCTTATTATTATTAAGTGTAATTATTTAAATTAAGAAAACAAAAATCTAAGAAAATAATTGGTGAATTAAGCTAAATAAGCCTCCCAGTGAACGACCTGGATTCAATTCAGTTATAAATCTATAAAATATGTTGGTTATCTTGCTCATTATGCTACGACACAACAACAATTATTATTAATACAAGAAAACTAAACATCATAAGGCTAAAATAGGCAGGTTATGACTAGGGTTAAGGCTAGGGTTTTCAAGGCCTGAATGGATTCTTCTCCCCACAAATGAAGCTCTGTTGACCTGTATTCCTGCTTCTTCTTCTTATGAACCTATGTAAAGGATTCCTACACATAGTAAGGCCTGAAATTAGCACAAAATGGGCTCAACATGACAATTTTACCCCTAGCATGCAAATATGCAATTATATTATAGACAATATGACCTAAATCTAATGCAACTAACCCCAAAATCAACAAAACTAAGCATGTTAACATATAATTATGCTCACTTATCATTATTTTTATTTCTCTCATGCTCTAAACTTAAGGTACAAAACACAAAAAAAGGGGAAAGACAAGGAATTTAAATTTGACCAAACTCCCCAAGGGTAGATCCAAGTCAAGGTCTCGAGAGTGAGATCATCTGATGCATATGCACCATTTAACAACAGGATTTGTGAATTAGTGAAGGCATTTGTGCCTTGTTGCTACTCTAATTGGAGGAAGGTCCCTTAGGATCTTAAAGATACATTAATTCAAGAACTTGCAGTAAGTATGCTTATTCTCTATGATTTTCTTTTAATTGTAAGACATGCAAGGTACAATATATCACCTGTGATATTTTGGTTCAGAATTGAAATATCACTGGTGATTGTTGGTTTAGAAGTCAAATATCACCAATAACGTTTGGTTTAAAACTCAACTATTACTTGTTCATAACTAAATATTACCAGGGTAATTTAATTTAATGGGGGTAAAAGGCTCATTTTCATATTTCTAACACCACCACCTAGTAAACATCATAAAATTTAACATCATAGCTTAACACCAATTTAAGTAAACAAAAACTAGTGCTAACAATAATGTATAAGTAAATAGAAATGAGGATTAACACAACTTTCACATTTCGTAACACTACTTTTCTTACCCCTTAAATAAACTAACCTTTAGAGAACCATTCAAATTACTATGCAGTACAAAAAAAAAATGATGGTGTTAACATGATTGGGGTTGAAATCCATAAGTATTCTTATAACAATGTTAAGTAATTTAGAATGATGTAGATGTGTATAAATTAATTGAAAATGATTACTAGAAATTAACGTTAGGATTCAATTATATGTCACTAAAAAAAATTAACATGATATTAATTTTATCTAATATCATTAATTTTAACAACATTAATATATCAATATAACTAAAATTATAGTCGTTGGATGGACTCCTCCTGTATCAACATCTCATTATTGAACGTCGTTAAAAAAAACACAAAGTAAAAGTTAAAAACATTACAGTGACCACCTCCCACACATTCAGACATCGTCAAAGAGAAAAAAAAAACACGCCCTTCCCCCCACCCCTTTCCTACCGTGCAGAAGAAAACCCTTCCTCACCCCTCGTGAATGCCACGCGACCGCCCTCTATCGTCCTCATTGCCCTCCTTGTCTACCCGCTCCTCCTCCACCAACAAGAAGACTCCAGCGGTAATGTTCATGATTTGGCCCTCCTCTCCCTCTACCAGTTTCTCCTCACCGCTGCGGTCGTCTTCTCCATCACCTCCCTCTACTACAACAAGCCCTCTCCTTCTCCTCCGTCGTCTCTACCATCCCCCTGTTTTCTTCCGCCTCCTCTACACCTTATTTTGGGTCGCCGCCCTGATGGCCTCCTACAACCTCACCTTCTCCCTCGCCATCCTCCTCCTCTCCTCCCACTCCCCTTTCTTCCTCCTACTCCTCCTCCTTATCCTCTCTTCCTTCCTCATCGCCCAGGTCTACATCTCCGCCCTCTGGCACCTTGCCTCCATCGTCACCACCCTTGAGCTCCTCTCAAACCTAGCCACCATGTGCAAAAGTCGCAACCTTTTGCATGGACGTGCCTCCATGGCTGCTCGCTTCATCCTCGCCTACCTCTTTGCTTGCGAGATCGTCTCTATTGCCTTCCATGTACTTGTCGTCGGGGACAAACTCGATGTTTTTGCGAGGGTGGTTGTTGCGGGGTTGCTCATGGCAGCGTTGGTGGTGGTTAACCTTGTTGGCTTGCTGCTGCAGATCGTGTTCTACTACATGTGCAAAAGCTTCCACCAGCAAGTGATCAATAGGGCTACACTCTGTGATCCCATCTTGGTGGGTACCTCGAGGATTATGTGCTGCTCAAGAGCTCCATCCATATGGAGAACCTCTGATAAGTTGGAAAAGAGGTGCCTTTATTCTTCGTTCCTTTCTTACAATGAATTAATGTTCTTACTATTGTAGATTTGTACTTGTTATACATCATAGTATACAAGGGCAAATTCATGTTGCTTTGTAAATTCACAGGCTTGTGTTAAAAACTGGAACCTTGATCTTCCTTGGAAGTTGGTGGCCATGGTGGTGATGGTTAAAGGTAATCTGTTTTTACAATATAGAAAGCTTTTAGAGTAGAGTTGCTGATGGAATGACTTGTTGATGAACCTGTATATACCTACTATTTTTCTGTTGGAATGTTATTGATCCTTTTGCTTATCCTTTGAAGGAATTCTGATTCCAAGACTGAGCTTAAAAATGATTCATCTGGTTATGGGGGTTGTAGGCTATGTAATCATGCCCCATAACGTGTTTTTGCATTATGCTCTATTATAATCGAGAAAGATTGATGCTAGTAGAAAGAGTGAGGTTCGAGAAGTTTTAAAGTACTATTCCATTGAATCAACAATTGCTCTTATTGTCTCATTTACAATAAATCTGTTTGTCAGCACTATTTTAGCTAAGGATTTCTCTGGAACTAAATATGCTGGCAAGTCTCTGCAAAAGAAATATGGTTATGGAATATTTCCTATTCTTTACATTCAGGGAACTAGACTACTGGTGGCTGGGCAGAGTAGCATCATAACTAGTACCTATGCTGGTCAGTTTATCAAGGGAGGTTTTCTGAATTTCCGTGTAATGGCCGAAGGCATTGATCACCAGAAGCTTTGCTATTATTCCAACAATGGTGGTTGGTCTAATTTTTTATAGTTGTGAGTCTGAGTTGGATGTCTTAAACGAGTGGCTTCACATGCTTCAGTCCATTAAAATGAATCGAATCCCTTTTGCTCTTATTCCATTTCTTTCTCTGGTTTCCAAGGAACAAGTTATGGGGGTCCTTAAAATTGGCCGAAACCCCAAAATAAGTTTTGGATATATGCATTTTATTGTAGCCAACCTCCTCTGGATTTATGTACTTACACAGCCCATGATCTTCTTTGACTAGATGCTTACTAATAATTTATTATAGCCTTTTGATTTTTTTAATCTTATTATTATGTTCAAATTGTATGCTAAGTTAAGCATCACAAAGTGGATTTCTCTAACTTTGTTTGGTTAGTTTTCACTTAGATTCTAAGCAATATATCTATAATGTATTAACTTTATTTCAAAGCTCAATGCCATTGCAGGAGAGCAAGGCCAATGGCACCATTGCAAGGCCCAAGGAAACCAGAGACCTGGCGCAACTAGCAACATCCTTTTAAGAAGATTCTTTATTTGAGTTGGTTTGTTAGCATTTGAGTTCTTTGTTCTTGTTTTTTCTGAGTTGGAAGTGGTAATGGTTTGATCTTGCAGATAAACTTGCTTCAAGATATCAACAAGTGCCTTTTCAAAAAAAAAAGATATCAACAAGAAGTTGCAAGACTACAATACTAGTTTGCAGCAGTACAACAATAGACTGGAAAGTGATACCACGACTAACAATGAAGCCATGCCAAGATTATAGAGGGAAAAGAATGCTACAATGGAGTCCCTGAGTCGCTAAAGGTCTCTCTCTAACAACTTGCAAGAGCAATTGATCACCTTGAGGGCGTGTTCTATTTTTTCAATCGACTCTCATCTTTTTGGCAATTGTAGATATTCGTCTCCTGGTTGTATCTGTGGCAATTTCTTGGATCAAAGGGCTTTCCATATTGCTGGATGGGTTGGGTGGTGTTGCATCTAGTTCTTGGTTAGTGGGCATCCTGTCTGTTGATGGATATTTAAAAAAACAACCTCAATAGGAAGTAAGTTGAGGATGCTCATTGGGACTGTTATTGTTCATCATTGCAGTAGATGCACTTGTAGCCAGCCACTTTCCAGGCTTGTGGTGCAGGACTTTGTTTTAGGTTCCCCCTTATTGTGGTAGTAGATTGTGGCATCTATTATGCAATTTGTAAATGGTAGTTTTTTCATTGAATGTGGTGTATAGGACTCCATGTATGATGCTGGTTGTTTGTTAGTCTTGTGATTCCTATGGTCTATTGGTCAACCATGCAAAATCCATTCTTGCTCCTTTTTTAATGGAATCCAAGGAGATGGAGTTTTCTGTTAATATCTTGACTACACCAGTAGGTATGCTTCCTATCACCTACTTGGGGTTTGTCTTTGGCGGCCAAATAGCTTTGCCCTCAGGATTGGTTTGTTATTGTTGGAGAGACTTGAGTAGGGGTTGGATGGGTGGATGTTCAAATTTCTTTCTCGAGGTGAAAGGTAGGTTTTGTAGAATCAATGTTATCCGTTATTCCACTATTTCTTGTATGTTGTTCCTATATTGATGGAATTGAAAATCAATGCAGTCAGGATGGAATATGTCTATTGACATATTCCAATCCGCTTCTAACCTGACACATCAAGTTCAACATTTTTCTGATGTGAACAATGGATAATTTGCCTATTGTTAGTTAGAATGTCAGTATTTTCATCTCTCTAAATTGGCTATTGTGATTCATAGTTACTATCTTCGTATCAAGATGGCAGTAGATCGACACTACTCTTGCTACTATATTGAATTTGAATGAATTAAATAGCTGTCACCTTTGGGATAACTGCCATACATCGTATGGCCTAAAAAATCCAATCTGTCTATCATTTTGTTTTTTGGAAGGTAGAGTATAACATAATCAGCCATTTTGTTGTCCACCTTTGGGCTTTAGACCATGATTTTGTTACTGCTTGCTCCATTTCAACATGGGATTAATATCAGTTTAATGACTTATTGAACTTTAAAGACAAGGCAGTAAGGAAAAAAGTCTGAGCAGTTATGAAAAAGAAGTTCGTCCCATAATGACAACGATAATCATCTTACTTATCAATTTTGAATCTATTGCTTATTTTGAAGTGCAAATGGTTCTGAGCAATTCTTTATTCTTATGGAACTTATAACAAAATGATTATATATCAGGCATATATATATAACTCATGCATCATGAACAATCATTCATCCTTCTCTAAGAAAAAATTTCTCCTCATAAATTTATTCTTCATGTGTTGTCAAATCAAATACTTTATCTGTTTGGTCTATATGTATTTTTTTTTTTTAAAAGATCTATATGTATATTTTTCTAGAAGAAACAATGATGGATTTGCTAATTTTGTGTGTTAAGTTGAATTTATAGAATCACATGTACTTTGTTCTCCTTCAGTGTTCTAAGCATATACCATGTCAAAACAATATATCTATATGATTCATTCTATTATGCATTTGATTTTGCCTCTCTCATCATGCAACTTTGTGATTTTCTAGGTGCTTAAGTTTCGTGTTTTGATATACTTTAAAAGTTATTCAGTGTAATTTTCTTAGCATAGCATTTGAAATTTTCCTTGATTATTGACAATTATTTCAATCTGAGCATTAGGAATTTATGAATACTTTCTCTTTAGCAAATAAGCAGCTAAAGTTTAGATGAAATACAACTGTATGTCCTTATTCAAAATTCTTAGCTCCACTTTAGGTGAAATGCTTGACTAAACCTTCTTTATCATCCAGTAGAGAAAACATTTGTTTCCCTTGTGGCTTTTGTTTATATCCTGTAGATATTGGACTGGATATAAGTCAGAGCTGATAGAAAGGAATTTGATGCACAAATTCACCCCATGCTCATTTTCGGAGGGTATCATAAAGTATTTCCTTGCTTTTATCGTTCAAGTGATCAAGGGCATGGTATATCGGCCACTTCTACAATTTCTATCCGACACCATAATTAGGTTAGTGTCTGATATGAATATTCTAATCTGCATTTAAATCTAATCATACTATATCTGATGCCGCCTGATTACATTTGTGTTAAGAATGGATAGCTAAGATGGACTTATTATCAAGTGTCATTTCATAAAATTTCATGAAAATTCATGAGCGAAATTTCATAAAATTTCATGAAAATTCATGAGCGAAGCCTACCCAACAAACAAAATGACCATAAATCCTTCCATATAACTTGTGAATTATGAATATATCTATGGCATTTCTCATATGAACCAAAAGGAAAAAAGGAAGCAAGTCTTGAGAAACTCCTGAACAACTCCAACAACTCAGCAACATTAGTAATCACCTATGGTAGAGGGACTTGGGATGGAGGGCGATGAGGAAGGATCGGGGGACCCTTCTCTAGGTGGGGGACACCCTACCGAGTTGAGTGAAACGACAGGTAGGACTTCAACTTTTGATTACTATCTATTCATTGCCCTTTCTGACTTCTGATTCGTGGGAGGCAGTGTCAAGATTTTTTCACATAGTTCCCAGCAGAAAAGTGCTTGTATCAATCTTCCATGAATTTAATGGCATTATCAAGCCTTCCAAGTACGAAAGGAATGACTAAATCTTTATTAGTTTCACATTTCTATTTTGAGAGTGTAAGGGTGTGCTTCCAAGTGAGATCCTAATTATGATTTCAAGCAAAAGATGATACACCTGAAGGACATTTGACTTGGAGGTTATAGAAAATTTTTGAATCTCAAAGTCTAGCTCTATTTTTAAGTTCAAGAATTTTAATACAGAAAATGCTCTGAACGTAGAAAATCTGATTTTCCTAAAGCTCAAATTTTCAAGGTTTTTATTCTGTTACTAGTGAATAATATTTATTATATTTTCATCAGTATACTTGCAGAGTGACTCTATTGTTGGGCCCCCCAGGATCTGAGAAGACCACTTTGCTGTTAGGTCTCACAGGAAAGTTGGATTCTTCACTGTAGGTTTTCATTGAACTTGTCAATGTCTAAAATTCATATCACTATATTGATGGTGGATGTTAGGGGTACTATTCGAATTTAATCTCATCAAATCCACCCAAATCTAGATTCAATTCGATATGAAAATGCAAATTCAAATCAGATTTGAATTTGAAAACATGGATTCATATTTAATTTGTTAAGGATTCAAATATTTATAATTGACACATAATTGCAAAAGATGTGTTAATTATTGCTTAATTTGTCAAGTATTTTTTGTAAGTTTGATTCATGTTTTGGTAAGGATTTTTTCTTCTCTATAGATTACAAATAAGAATATTCAAGGAGTTAATTTCTTGGACCTCTAGATCTTAGATGTGATGATAGTGGGATTGAGCACCTGAGCGGGCAAGTTTGAGTGGGGAATTGGTGGGGAGTGACTCACATCACAAGGGTGATGGGAGTAGGAAATGGGCAACAATGAAAGTTAGGGTTTACTGATGGTGGATGGGAGTTGCATAGGCTTGGTGGGATGTTGGAGACTTTTGCGAGCAATGGGAATGGGGATTAAGACTTTGGGTGAGGACTCAGGTTGGAGTAGGGTGCTTGGGAGAGGAATTTGATTTTAGATTTTTTTGGTTATACATCAAATTGGGGCTTGGGTTTCTAAATGAAAAGAAATGTGTCTATTTAGTATGTATGTATGCATTATTGAATCGAATCTCACAAAAAATATTCAGTTCATTAGATACACGATTCGTATTCAATTGTTTCATTCAAGTCAAATTATTACTGAATGGAATTCGATTAGAAATTGAACAATATGATGAAATTAGCAACCTTAGTAGATATGTTGAATACTCTCTTGGTAGTTGAAAGTAAATGTCAGAACCATCCAAAGAAATCCAAACTAAAGGAAATCATCCAGAGGCAGAAGGAAGCTTGAATTCTATGTGGAAAATGCAAATGTACATATTAATTCAATACTTAAAATAAAATGGAAATTAAAATGTGTCGAGTAGGGATTTTTCTGAAAATGCCCTACCATTTTCCCAGCATTGCAAGAACAACAACGCATACATGTTAAGCACTAACATAATTGGTGTTAGATGGAATTCATGTTGAAGCACATAACAAAAATCCCACTCAAAGATAGCCTGCAAATTTATGGTTGGGGTTCATGTTAGCTGTAGGGCTTTGTTTCTAACCCTCAAGATGTAGGTTAGATGAAAATCTTTGAGGTAACAAATCTCCCTCCCCTTTCCCACCATGCATAAGATAGAAAACTCCTCTCTCTCTATTCACTTCATGCATCTACATCCCATCTATAGCATCCCCCTTCTACACAACCCTCCCTCTCCCCACACCCCTCGTCCCTCCCCCCCAACCAATTGTGTTTGTCCATTACTATCTTTAATGGCCCTTACAAATCCATGACTAACACCCCTTTCCCCTACTACTATTGAAGTCTTCCATCAGTAGACTTACGTGTAAAAGTGATAACTAACAATGCACAAGGCATGACTATCTATGGAACCAATGTATGATGGACATTCTCCAGCTTCTTTAGTTGTTATAATTGTTAGGCATGAAGGTAGGTATGTTGGCCACTATGCTAGTGCTTGATCCCAATCTGTTGTGATCAACCCATAACAATGTCCCCCCAATCTGCCATATGCAACTGTGTCACCAAGGCTACCCTTAAAGAGGATCATGCAAACATCTCATGTAGATGAAAGGTATTATGCTATCAAGAAACCAAATTCCATTGAAAATGTGATGCTTCCTAAGAAGGATAAATCAATTACAATAAAAATACCCAAAGCATGCGCTAGATAGTATCTCCAAGTTCATTACAGTAATATAATTATGAGCTCACAAGGGTGTTAAAAAAAGAGAGTCAAAAGTAAGCAATTCAATGACCAAAAGCAACTATTTGATAAAACTAACATATCATCAGCTTTGTTTTCATTTTTTTAGTCAAGTCTGTCCATCGTTAGCTTTTACATATCATCACATCCACAATTTTGTGCCATTGAGTTAAATTCTAGTACTTTTTATCGGCATATTTCATAATATCTTAGTTAAGTAGTTAAATTTCAAATTAAACACTTGCATATGATCGGTGCATTATAGGTTATAATTTCATACTTTCTTGTGGAAGGCGGTGTGTTTCCCTCTTTCATATACTTATTGTTTATTTAGTACCTCATCCTCCCCTTTAAATTAAACCATTCTGTAGACTCTTGAGTAATTACATGACAATTATTAATTTACCATGATTATTATGATCAGGTGGGTTGTTGCAAAGAGTGTGTTCTATCATTAATAAAAGGCAAGTAGATGAACATAAAAGGCAAGCAGATGCATATAAAAGGGAAGCAGAGGAGAATATAAGTTTATGGAGGAAAGGATGAAGAAGCTTGAGCCATCTAATTCACTTGAAATGAATTCAGGTAATTACTAATTATAATCATTGTCTAAATTTTATTTATAAATTACGTTATTTATTTGATAATATTTTTTGTGAACAACGTTATTTGCATCCCAATCCTTGCAGCATTAGAAGAAGAGATCTATAGATTCAGACAATGAAATAGAAGTCATGATTGTCAAAGTTTTAAGTTAGGTTAGTATAGTGTTAGATTAAGAAAATTTTTGATGTTAAACAAATATATTTATGGTGATCTTATATAGTGTTCTTTTTTGGATTATTAACTTTTTATTTTAGTAGTTTGATGTAAAATGATGATTTCAATTTCTTTTTTAATTTTGAATGACATAAATATTCGATGTTATTTTAGGAAGAAATGTATCTTTTTTTTATGAGTGTTGTGATTATAGTTGCTGGTATATTTATTAAATATTAATAATATTAATGGAAAAGGAAGAATATTTTATATGATTTAAGATAATGCTTATGTACCTTTTAAAGTAAGTTAAAATAACATTTAAATATTATAGTAAGATGTATTAGGGGATGTTTAAATGTCAGTTAAGTCAATATAAAGTAACGTTTGAACATCATAGGACATTGCATAAGGGGATATTTAAATGTTTTTGAAATAAAATTTAAGGCATTTAAGTGTCTTTAAAAGTAACCTCAAGTAATGTTTAAATGTTATATGATATATAAATAGATAGTTAAATAATGTTAGAAGAAGTATAAGATGACGTGTAAACATCTTTGAAAATTGTCTAAAGTCACACTCAATTGTCACGGTAGAATATGTAAAAGGGCGTTCAAGTGTTGTCAAAAGTTGTATAAAATGACGTTTAAGTATTAGTGAAAGTTATTTAAAATGACACTTAAACGTTATATTAGAATGAATAAGAGGACATTTAAACATCACTAAATGAGATAAGATGACGCGTAAGTGTCTTTGAAAACTATATAAAGTAACATTTAAACATTAATATAGAATATGTAAAAGGACGTTTAAATATTGTTAAAAGTTATATAAGATGATATTTAAGCGTCAGTGAAAGTTACTTAAAATGATACTTAAACATCATAGTAGGATAAATAAGGTAACATTTAAATGTCACTAAAAGAGATATACAATGACATTTAAATATCTTCAAAAGCTACCTAAGGTAACATTTAAACATTAATATAGAATATGTAAGAGAATGTTTAAACGTTGTTAAAAGTTATATGTGATAACGTTTAAGCATCGATGAAAGTTACCTCAAGTGATGCTTAAATGTCACAGTAGGATGAATATGACGACACTTAACTGTCATTAAAAGTGATATAAGATGATGTTTAAACATCTTTAAAAGCTGCATAAAGTAATGTTTAAACGTCACATTACGATATATAAGAAGTTGTTTAAACATTACGAAAGATTTCGTAGAAACTTAAGAAAAAGTTAAAGCAATGTTTAAACGTCTTCAAAATTACTTAAAGTGACGTTTAAACATTATCTTATGTAATATATGGTGATGTTTAAATGTCTCCTTAGTTATTCTTTAGCGATGTTTTAACATTACTAAGATATTTAAGATGTTTTAATAGTAAGATATCTAAGATGACATTTGCATAAGTTAAGTTAGGTGGTGGAACTTTTAAAAGATATTTAAACATTACTTATGGTGAAAATGCGCGGTTTGTTAAAATTAGGGTTTTAAGTTGTTGCAACACATAAATTTGCTATCGCTTTTAAATATGTAATCATACAGAGCAGTGGCATCTAGGGTCATCAAAAGAGGCACGTTTGTAATTTTGAAAACTCTCGCTTTAAATCAGGAAATCAACTTTCTTTTTGTAGTTTTTGAATATAATATTTTTGTTTTGGATTTTCGAAATAACGGGGCAACAAAATGTAAAATGCGAAGGAAGAATATGCCTAATTGCTAAAACTTAAGTGACAAGAATAACCTCTCTCTAAACTCCCCCGTAGTATATGAAGACCTAGGGTGAGCTTAGAGAGAGGTTATTCTTGTTGCTTAAGTTTTAGCAATTAGGCATAGTCTTCCTTCGCATTTTACATTTCGTTGCTCTGTTATTTCGAAAATAAAAAAATATATTATATTAAAAAACTACGAATGGAAAGTTGATTTCCTGATTTCAAACGAGAGTTTTCAAAATTGAAAACTTGCCTCCTTGGACGACCCTAGATACCACTGCTATCTAGGATTACAAATTTAAAAGTGATTGCGGATTTGCATGTTGCAATGACTTAAAATCCTAATTTTAACAAACTGTGCATTTTTTCCATTACTTTTTGGCGCTGTTACTGGGGAGTCATGGCTCTGCATTCACTTGTCTCTCTTGTTTGATACGTTGATCTCATCGCCTTCTCTTTGTTTCTTCTCGTGTGTGCAGGCACTACAGGAAGAAGGCGGAATTTTTGGAAGCGAAAGCTTAAAGTCCTTGTCTTCCCACGAATTCAAGGTTAGTGCCACCCTTCTTGTCACATAATTCTTCCTAAAAACTATCAAAAAATACTAAATCAGTCTTTTAAGATCAAGAACATTAAAATTAGGTAGAGTGGTCACTTTTAAAAGCCATTGTTTGCTTGTTTGATTAATTAACACCACTCTACTCAAGGTGTTGGTGTTCTGATTTTTGAATCCAGACTTCTATATGGATTTCAAAATCAATTACTGACACTGCATACCTTATAAAATCTTGAAATTTCACCTAAAGATTTCAAATAAAGTCAGGAACATATGTTCTAAATTTCAATAAATTTGGAGTTGTATAGAATTTTTAAAAATTCGCATATCATAGGAAGGTCATTTCCTTTGATTTCATTACTTTGTTACTATTTACGAATTTTAGGAATTTTTATACTTGTCCAATTTTAATGAAATTTAACTTTCTGGAATCCTTATGAAATTTTCCACAACATATAAAATTATAAAAAATTTTTGATATCTAGTTGTGTTACTAAAAATCCAAAATACCCATAGATTTCATTTTTGGACTTTGACATCAGCACAAATAAAAATCCAAAAGATATATCAAACGAATTCCTAAAATCACAGAAAAATGCTTTTCGGAATTCTCGTTCGATTTGCTTTCTCGTAGTGGTGTTGTTTGCTTTTTTTGAACCACTACTTAATAGGAAAATCCTAAAAAGATTCACTGATAGTAACATTTCTACTTAAGGATTCAAATCAATTAGGGTTTCTTTTCAATTTTTAGCCCCACATTCTAAAGGAAATATACTTTCACCAATACAATTTGATTTCTCTTTGATTGTGGAACTCAAACTTGTTTGAAATCATAAAAGAAAAGTCTAAAAGACATTAAACAAAATCAAACCCTAAAAGTAGAAAAACAACAAATTTTTGTGTGACAAACATCTTGATTTGGCATTGGACCCACTTCATCCAATTGCACAAACTAAAAAATTGAAATAACAAGGCATTACCCCAATCAACGCCTTCTACATTCCCATGCACATTCAGGTACCCAAGCCTTATTTAAAACAAGTAGTCATTTTGCTACTTAAGGACTTCATCAACACTAGGCTTGATATTCGGTATCTAAGAATCATTAAGCGTTTCCAATTCCTTTTGAAAACATGGCGACAGACTTGGAGGGAAGTCAAACGACAGGTGTGGGTTTACACAAACCCCTAGTGATTTTCCCAAGACATGCCTAGGCCCAATCCACCTATTTAGTCTAGTTAGGTGATCTTTAAGAAGTGGGTTCACTTGTTAATCTCTCATTTATTGGGTTCCTAAGTCTTAGGTTTCTCTAAGGAGTCAATCTTAAGACAGATTTAGGCTTGGTTGTTTGTTTTGAACACTTCTCACCTCATCTCTTCTCTCCCCTCTCTTTCCAAGTGCATGCACAGGCGAAGGTCACAGAACCCACATCTCGAGGGACCATTTGATTTTGTCCCAAGTACCAAAAGATTTTTGTTTTCTTCTTCTTCCTTTCATCATTCCTTTGATCTTTTTTTGAGAAAAATCATTCCTTTGATTTTAATATGGAAAACATGGAAAATCGGCCTAAAAATTTTGCTTCCACCTCTCAACCCGAACCTAACTTCCGAAATCTGTTAGCTAACCCACAAGCTGACTTTCCCATTCTTAACCTCCCATATTTGGAGCTATCACAAAAACAAGAAGGGCAGGTGGCTCACAAAAACAAGAAGGGCAGGTGGCTCTCAAAACCAAAATGCAAACCCTTTTCCTTTTTGGTCGACCAATTGGTTCGACTGCAACAAAATCAACAATAGTTGGCAGGATAGTCACAAACCTAGCCAACTAAAGACTGGGACAGCCACTTGGGGAACCTCTTGTACCACTTAAGGATTTCTATGATCCTTCCAATTATGAAGAGAGACCCGGAGTCGCTATACCTTAAGGGGATTTTGAAATTAAACCTGCCATTTTGAACCTAATTAAACATTTTCATGATCTTCCGAGAGAGGACCCCTTTTGTCACCTTGAGGAGCTGACTGTCCTCGCTCAAACCACCCATTCCTGCAATGTGTAGGAAGAAGTGTGGTTTATGAGACTCTTTCCTCTCTCATTAAAAGATAAAGCATCTCACTGGTTCAGAATAGTTAGGCGGCCTATCACCTCCTGGCCCCAATTACAAAGTGCTTTTCTTAACAAAAATTTCCGATAGGTCGTCCGAATGCTTTAAGACGATCAATTACGATCTTTCAACAAAAATCTGACGAACCTCTCCATGAGTCTTGGGAGAGATTTCAAGAATTGGTAAGGAATTGCCCCCACCACGAAATTCCCCGATGGCAGCTAGTGCATATCTTCTATCATGGATTAGAAGATTAATTGAAATGATTCGTGGATGCTTCATGTGTGGAAAATTTCCTTAATAAAGATGCTAAAAGTGCCTACCTCATTTTCGAAGAAATGAGTGAAAACTAATTTAATATAGCCTCAATGAATACTTTTGGTAGGACAAACAACCCAAGACTTGGAATTAATGAAATTGACTCCAAATCCACATATGTTCCAGTCAGACAAGATGATCTACACATGATAGCTCAACGACTGGATCAGATGCCAATTAACCAGAAGAAAATGGAAGAAAAGATCACCCAAAAGCAAGCTCCTTACCCTAACTCCCCTCACCCTCTCAAAAGAGAATTTGCACAATATCAGTGCTACTCCTACTGGGTAGTAGTATTCATATGAATTTTCACAAGATCTGACTGGGACTTTTGATTTCATGAATCGAAATCTTTTTGACCCCACCACTGAAAACATTTCGGCTCTCCAGGAGCAATTTAGAAATTCCTCCAATTCTTATAATCAAAATTGGAGGAATAACTCGAATCCTTCCAAGAAAGACCCGAATCCTATTATGTTTCCTAAGTAAAATCAAATTGGGACTTATGGGCAAAACATGTATCAACCTGGACCATCTCAAGAAGATATCAACACCCAAGTCATGAAAATTCTGCAGGGAATGCAGACTCAAATGACTGAAGTAACCCGCATGATAACCAATTTACAACATCAAGTAAAGGTTACTCCTGATCACAAACCTACTGGCAACCTGCCATCCCAACCCATGCCTAACCCAAATAATCAACGGAACCAATATCAAGGTGGATATCCCAATCAACCTATTTACCCAGCACCCTAGCATCCACCAAGTTTCAATCAAAACCAGGCTTCCCATCCTCCTAGAAACAACCACACTGCAAATGCAGTTACTCTGAGGAACGGGAAAACTACTCATGATCCTTCGCCGTCTCAAGAAACCCATTTCAAAGAAAAGCAGATCGACTCTTCTCCTTCTTCCTCAACCTCGTTCAGGAACCTGCAAATGCAAAACAGGAAAATCCTATACCTTTCCCACAAGCCCTTCACTCTTCACATAATAAGAAAAAGAAATCAGAGCCGACACCCAACCCAAATAATCAACGGAACCAATATCAAGGTGGATATCCCAATCAACCTATTTACCCAGCACCCTAGCATCCACCGAGTTTCAATCAAAACTAGGCTTCCCGTCCTCCTCCTAGAAACAACCACACTGCAAATGCAGTTACTCTGAGGAATGGGAAAACTACTCATGATCCCTCGCCGTCTCAAGAAACCCATTTCAAAGAAAAGCAGATCGACTCTTCTCCCTCTTCCTCAACCTCGTTCAAGAACCTGCAAATGCAAAACAGGAAAATCCTATACCTTTCCCACGAGCCCTTCACTCTTCACATAATAAGAAAAAGAAATCAGAGCCCACTGATAAGGAATTGATGGATCTTTTTGGGCAAGTTGAAATAAATATCCCTCTCCTTGATGCCATAAATATATCCCTACCTATGCTAAATTCTTAAAAGATTTATGTACTCCCAAAAGGCAACTAAGAAATTTAGGAAAGATGATTCTCCCAGAGACAGTGAACTTAGTTGTGCAGAGCAAACTACCTCTGAAAAGGAAGGATCCAGGCACCACCCTGATTCAAGTGGTCATTAATGACACTTGATTTGATCGCACCCTATTAGATCTCGGTGCCTCAATTAATCTCATCCCCACTGTTGTTTTTGAAGAATTCAAGATCGGTGAATTAAAGCCTGTCGAAGTAACACTTCAATTAGTTGATCGATCTACAATTAAACCAAAGGGGATCGTTGAGGATGTCATTATCCGAGTTCAAAATTATCTATTTGTTGTAGACTTTTTGGTCTTGGACATAGAGGTACCAGAAGCATTGAAGAATGCCCCCATAATTCTTGGAAGACCATTCTTAGCCACTGCCAAAGCAAACATTGATTGTGATTATGGAAAGATGAAAATCATGTGCGGTGGTGAATCTATTACCCTAGATATTTTTCAAGCTTCTGGAGATTCCAAGAACCAGATTTCTTTCATGACTCGGATTCTGAGATAGAAAATTTAGTGGTTGAAACAATGCAAATTTCACACATGGGTTCTTGTTTTGCAGTTAATACAGTTCCTGAACAACCTGATTTAACCCACCCTCACACCCTGACCACACCATCAGCACCTGACTCTTCACCTAACTCTTTCTCTCCATTCAATCATTTATCCAAAAGCAAATATCATCCCGGAGCTGGCCCCCAACTAGAGTTAAAACATTTACCCAACTCCCTTAAATATGTTTTCCTTAGACCGAATTAGATTATGCCCCTAATTATCAATTTTGGACTTACTGGGGTACAAGAGGAAAAACTTCTCCAGGTTCTTAGTAAAAATAGAAAAGCTATTGGCTGGACCCTTTCTGACTTTACGGGTATCAATCCATCCTATTGCACTCATAGAATATATGTTGAGGATGACTCTCGCCTCTCCTGCCAACCACAAAGGCGCTTAAACCCTAATATGCAAGAAGTGGTCAAAAAGGAGATAATAAAGTGGCTTGATGCTAATATCATCTACTCCATTTCTGACAGCTCCAGGGTTAGTCCCACGCAAGTAGTGCCTAAAAAAGCTGGACCAACAGTTGTCACAAATGAACATGGGGAAAATATAACCACTCGAACCACTTCTTGGCACGTGTGCATTGATTATCGCAAATTGAACATCACCACCAACGAGGACCATTTTCTGCTCCCATTTATCGATCAAATCTTGGAGCGATTAGTCGAACGTGATTACTATTTCTTTCTCAATGGTTATTCCGGCTATAATCAAGTTACAGTCCATCTTGAGGATCAAGACAAAACTACATTTACTTGCCCCTTTGAAACCTTCGCTTTCCAGAGGATGTTCTTCGGTTTATGCACTGCACCTGCGACTTTTCAAAGGTGTATGCTTGCAATTTTTTCAGACCTGGTAGGTGAGTGTCTGGAAGTCTTTATAGATGACTTCTCTATTTTTGGATGCTCCTTTGATCTTTGTCTTAAAAATCTTGAAAGGACACTCCAAAAATGAATAAAAGTTAACTTGGTCCTCAATTGGGAAAAAACTCATTTTATGGTTCAGGAAGGCATCATCCTGGGCCATGTTATCTCAAAAAAGGGAATTGCGATAGATCATGCAAAAATTGATGCTATCTCTAAACTCCCACTGCCCACTACTATGAAACAGATCCGATCTTTCTTGGGGCATGTGGGCTTCTACCGCTGTTGAATCAAAGATTTTTCTCAAATCTCCAAACCCTTAAGTCAACTACTCACCAAAGACTAGCCTTTTGAATTTATAGAACAATGCATGGAGAGTTTCAATAGGTTGAAGAAGGATGTCACAACGACACCAATTTTATAGGAACCTAACTGGAATTGTCCCTTTGAATTAATGACAGATGCCTCTAATTTTGCTGTGGGGTTCATTCTAGGGCAACGTATTGACAAGAAGCCCGTTGTGATCTACCACGCCAGTAAAACACTTGATGATGCATAACAAAATTGCACAATAACTGAAAAAGAACTTCTTGCCATCGTCTTTGCCCTAGAAAAATTCCGCTCTTATTTATTAGGGTTGCATATCACTGTATACATCGACCACTTAGCACCCAAATATCTGCTGAACAAGAAAGATGCGAAACCCCGTCTTATCCGTTGGATCCTGCTACTCCAGGAATTTAACCTGGAAATCAAGGATAAGGCAGGGATGCAAAATGTAGTGGCCGACCACCTCTCTCGTCTCATGACGAATGACATGTTAACCTCTTTCAATGTTTTCCTTAATGAGACCATCTTAGCGGCCAATACCCTCTCCTGGTTTGCAGCCATTGCAAACTATTTAGCAACAGAACGAACACCCTCTGATTGGCCAAAAACCAAATGGGATAAGTTCTTTACTAACATCAAATATTATTTATGGGAGGAGCCCGACCTTTTCCGCATCTGCACTGATCATGTCATTTGATGGCGTGCCCCCGACTCAGAAGTTCATGATATTCTAACACACTATCACTCTATGGCCTGCGGCGGACATTTCTCGGGCAAGAAAATTGCAGCTAAGGTCTTCACTTCTGGATTCTTCTGGCCTAGCCTGCACATAGATGCTCATTCTTTCATTCGGTCCTCTGTGCGTTGCTAGAGCATCGGTAACATGACTCGGAAGGATATAATGCCCTTGAATATGATATTAGAGGTTGAAATTTTTTATGTTTTGGGTATCGACTTCATGGGACCATTCATCAACTCTTGTGGGTATTTATATAGACTAGTCATAGTCGACTATGTATTGAAATGGATTGAAGCAATACCCACACACCACAATGATCACAAGGCTATTGTCGAGTTTATCAAGAAAAATATTTTCTTGAGATTCAACATTCCTAAGGCCATCGTTAGTGACGGAGGATCACATTTCACTCATTCTCAATTCCATCACCTTTTATCCAAATATGGGGTGAATCATAAAATTTTCACTCCTTACCACCTTCAAATGAATGGTCAAGTAGAAGTTTCTAACCAAGAAATTAAAAATATTTTGCAAAAGACAGACCCCGATTGTAAAGACCAATCCAATAAATTGGACGATGCTTAATGGGCCTACCGTACGACTTTCAAAACTCCTCTTGGCATATCTCCTTTTCGTCTGATTTTTTGAAAGACATGTCATCTCCCGGTAGAACTAGAACATAGGGCTTTTTGGGCAATTAAACAATTAAACATGGATTTATCTGAAGCCAGTAAACAATGAAAACTACAATTAACTGAATTGGAAGAATTGCGTAATTTCTCTTACGAAAATGCGAAGATTTATAAATACTGAACAAAGAAATTTCATGATAAATATATCGTTCAGAAACATTTTGATATCAATCAGCACGTTTGGCTTTCGGACGCAAGATTACGCATTTTTCTAGGTAAACTTAAGTCCAAGCAAACCAACCCATTTATCCTCCTAAAAACTTATCTGTATGGTGCTGTTGACCTTTTGGATCCAAAAATGAATACTACTTGTCAAGTCAATGGCCAACATTTAAAATCCTACTTAAACAATTCCATGAATCTTCTATCCGACACTATTGATTTAATCGACCTTCCTTTTAATGATCATTGATGCAATTCACGCCCGACTGAATGGCGTAATAGATGGCACTGGATGAGAGGTAAGCCATCGTTTTGCCTTCTTTTCAGTTTTTATTTTCTTTTCAGATGTTTTGACTATCTTGATTCAGACTGCCTTCACCAAGGTGATTTCTTTTCCCTTCCTAATGAATGAGGACATGCCATATCTTAAGAATGGGGGGGTGTTTTTAAATTTTGACAATTGACTTGGGATTTTCAAAACCTAAAAACATTCAAAAATTTTGTTTCATTTTTGCTTGCATACCCAAAAAAAATAAAAGTAAAAATGGTGAAAACTTTTTGAGGAAATTCTGAAATTAGGATCAAGGTTGAGGATTCATTTCAAGATACAACGGGATTTAATCTTTAATAAACTAGGGATAAGGATGCGAATCTGATTATTAGAATTTCAGGGTCTATTTATAAATTAGATTAAGTATCCTTCTCTAAATTCCACCCGAACGCATGATGATTTAGATGACTTGATCTCTTTTTGTGACCTAAAAATTACTTGGCTTAGTTTCCGATCCAAAAACTTACGTCTCCTGCAAAATTCTTGTGTTAAATTTCACACACAAGCCAACACCTTAAAAGAAAAATTTAAAAATTAGAAAAATCCCTTGTTTAGCCTTAGTAAAATCTGAAGCAGATGATTGGTTTGAGTTCTCACTGCTGTGAAGGAGGAAAATGGTTCCTTTGAGGATGCGATGTCAACATGTTACTACTTCGGCATTGTTTTATATCTATATTTCATATCTTTAGACAAAGCATTAAAGTATAATTTTGCAGCTCAAGTATCTTGGACGGTGCTCTAACCATAGCGTCAGAGCAAGAACTTGAGTTTGCTTGGAACACTCCTTTACACTGCATCATGTTTTGGGGTTGTGAGCTCCTGGGCGATGTCTTTGACAATACTACCTTGAAGTGCTAGCGCCAGAGCCCCCTCGAGGATTGGTAATGGGAATGA
This sequence comes from Thalassia testudinum, assembly GCA_037157565.1. Taxonomy (NCBI): domain Eukaryota; kingdom Viridiplantae; phylum Streptophyta; class Magnoliopsida; order Alismatales; family Hydrocharitaceae; genus Thalassia; species Thalassia testudinum. Next base: position 21,915,837 of record JAZHRO010000014.1, read on the forward strand.
TGATCCTGGAATGATGATCTAGACACATCTGTTGTAGGATTGAGCAAGGAATAAGCATGGGGAAGACAAAAGGAAAAAGAAAATAGAAAAAAATGACCTTATAAATGTTGGCATTCACAAGCACGAACATAAGGTTTTAAAGGATTATGCAAGTTACGAATCAGATTCAAGAGCCAGGGAAACCCTAACTGTAAAATAATTTTACGTCATCTGAATTAACAAGGAGTTAACTTGTGAATTTTTGGAGGATACATCAATACCATTTATCTAATTTTTGGATCCAAAGAGGAATCTCGATGTTTATCTATAATAAATCCTGTACCTTTCGTGTTTAACTAACCAAGGTCCCATAATCTCCTCAAAAGTAAAAAAATTAGTCTTTCCCAAAAAATCCATTTTGTGAAAATAATTTTGCTAAGAGAATGACCAAAGATAAGCATGGGGGTGTATAAACTCTATTTTATCATCGTTCATATGTCCTAAAATGGATCTAGCTCTTAAGATTTTAACTTCGCAAATGGGTAATGCACGGGTTTTGGCAAAGAAAAATCAGGATTTTGAGAATCCGTCATCGTAGTTATCAAATACAATTTTTAACCAAAACTCCAAGGGAGTCTCAGGTCGAACATAGGGAGGCAGTATTTGGTTTGAAAAATTCGTGTTTCGCTTTTATTTGTTTTTGTCGCTTTTGTCTTTTCTAATTTTTTTTGTATTTTAGTAAGCAAGAGATTAGGTCGATGAATTCTTATCTAACTAATTTACTTGCAAAATATAAGAGAGAGAGACAGAGAGAGCAACAATCATGTATTTTTATAATCAAATGATTATTACAACTAGAAAAGCGGGAAAACTATACTACGAAAGCAATAAAGATAGAGATAGGTGAAAGAAATCTCTCTCGACAGTAGGGTAGGACGGTGTCGTGGCGATGAACTACTTCCCGAAGTAGGTGAGAAGTCGACTACGGGATGCTCCACGAATGATGATGAGGGGAGGGAAAAATATTTGATTCTACTTTAGAGGAGCATCCCAGGCTTGGGACAAGCTCTCTCTAGAGCCTTGGAGGTGGTGAAAGGAAGAAAGGAAGAGATGGTAAAGAATGAAGGGAATAAGTCCTTTTATAGTGGAAGGAAGAGGAGGAATTCGTGTATAAGGCATTAATGACAGCTGCAATCGTCGCTGAAGATGAAGGTTCCTACTTGGAGGGGTGACGTAATAAAATGCGGAAATAAAATATAAAGCAATCTCACAAAATCAATCGCACAAGTACACAAGTAATTTTAGGTGGAAACCCAAACCGGGTGAAAACCACCACCTAACCCTCTCGAGTTAGGATTTTCCGATCAACCTAGTTGATCAAATTCACTAACCGAATCACTTTAAAACGAGGGTGATTCAACCTCAGTATAACCACGCTACAAGTACGAGGGTAGCGTTCCTCAACCCCTTCTCTCCACGAGAAGGATTTTGTCCCACGAAGGAGACGGGAATTCGCAAAGCGAATACCCAACAAAATAACAAAGATAAAAGAAACAACAAGTCCTATAGAGCCAACAAAGTAATTATAAACCTAGCTTCTATAGGAATAAGGAAACTCCCCTTTGCAAGGAGTGCGTCGACGATGACGCGGGTGCGTGAGCCACGCAACGGCGCAATGTCGCTCTCGTAGACAATGGCGGGAGAGCGGGTGCGCGAAGGGAAGATGCTCTCAAGGGAATGGAGCTTAAGCTTGGAGAGCAAGATCTTTTCTGGACACAACAGAGTGTGAAAGTGTGTAGCTAAGTGTATCCAAGTGTGTATTTGTGTTGCAAGGGTTCCCCTCTATTTATAGAGGCCTTAGGAAGGCTTTGGAAGGCTTAGGAAGGGTTCTATAGCCGTTGGGAACAAAGTCCAAGAGAATCAGGTCGAAATCAGGATAATGATTACATTTGACAGGGTTATCAGACGTCTAACTCTGGCATCAGACGTCTGGAAGGCCACTTTAAGACGTCTGATTCTAAGGTCAAACGTCTGATTCTATGCGGGTTTCCTCCTGACTTGAATCAGATCTAAACAGGGTTTTTGTGCAAGTCCATCATACGACATACAGGACGTCTGGCACTAAGTCTGGACGTCTGGAAACCTACTTTTACTGTGGGAATTGATTTCCAAACGTTGCAACGGCTAGAAAATCTCTGAGAAGAGATTTTGGGTCAGCCGAGGCAAAACGGTCATTTATCAGACGTCTGGAGAGGCCTAAGGACGTCTGATAAGGCTCTAACGGTCATATTCTTGACTGTTTGCTAAGCCAGCCAACGGTCCACTAATTGGACGTCTGGCAAAGTCATCAGACGTCTGGACTAAGGTCTGGACGTCTAATTTCATCAGACAGAACTAGCTATCCCAGCCTAACAGATATCAAACGTCTGAAACAACAGTCAGACGTCTTAAAATACTTTATCAGACGTCTGATTTGGGAATTAGACGTCTGGAAGTGCTGTTTGAACCCTATATTGGTTTTCTAAGTATTCTACAGAAAACCTAAGTATCCTAGGGTTGTGCCGGTGTTCCTAGGACTACTGTTAGGGTTCTTTGAGGCTCTTTAAAATGAAATATCTAAGGAAATAAAGAGCAACAAAAGAAACGAAAAATACAACAAGTACAAAAGAAGGAAATCTATCATATTCTTCATTTCCTTCCATCTTCAATCTTTCGCTCCACGCGAACCTCCTCTGTTTTCCGTCAAGCTCCTCCAATCCGTCCTGAATGCGAGCTCGAACTCCGTCTAAACACGTTCACATTTGCAATTGACCTGAAATCTAGGACTCAAATTGCAAATGTTAAATAACACGTGTTTTGTTATCATCAAAACAAATGATCGTGGTGCTCTAGCACCAACAGAAGATCCGCCCAATTGTCGCTAAAGATCCACGCCAACCCTCGCCCCCGCTAGTGCGCGCATCACACGTCGTGTCACGGTCGTGTGCTGGCATGCATTGCGCTGTGCGCAGCTGTGTTGTGCACGCGGTTGTGCATGCGCTCAGCCAGTGTGCCTCCATTTGCGAATTTGGGGGGGGGGGGGGCTGCGGGGATTCAAACCCGCGCCCTTCCCTTGAGAGTGCATACCTCCACCAACATTCCATGCTAGCACAAGTGGTGTGAAGGGGGGTTGAGGGCGTGCGGTGGAAGAGGCTTCTTAGCCATTGGATCAAGATCCAACGACTGGAAATGGAGGTCGCGGATGAGTGGTGTGGGCGGGCACTGCTGGCTGTTGTTGGGTGGCCTAGATGGCGCCATGTGGTGCCATCTGGGCTGTCCATCTTTTTTCTGTTGCAAAAGGTGCCACGGTGCTCGAATTGAAATGATTTCCCTGTTGCTGGACCACGATCATCGCTCTGAATCTATCTGTATGGTTGGACTTTTCATCTGAAGCCCGTAAGGATGTCTCATTACCCTCCTAGCCGTTGATCTTCCTCGGACTGCATAAGGTGCTACAGGATTCCAATCTCAACGATTTCGAAGGCGTTAGACTTCAATCGTCATCCTGATCAAATCCGTACGGTCATATCATCCATCCGAGGCCCTGAAATAAATCTCCTTCCCTCCTGGCCATAAAAAGGACGTAATTAACCTAAAATATACACAGCTACTCTAAATGCAGGATGATACATGCTATGCAATATTTATAACATGGAATGCAAATCTAAGCTTAGGAACATGCATAAATAGGCATTTTATCATCAATAATTGTGTCCACATCAATGGGTTTCTGGCTTGCATTTAGGCATTACTTAGGTTAAGAATGCATTGCATAAGCTTTGTTATTTTTGACACGTTTATTTGAGTGTTAGGAATAAACAGATATCCATATCCTAAAAACTCTAACATTCAGGAAGGCAATAGGTGAAGAGGAAGCTCATTTCAGCTAGACCTTAGCTGAATCTAGCTCATCACAGCTAGATACCAGCTCACTTGGGTGAGGTTTAGCTCTCTCAAGCTCCATTCAGCTCATCTTAATTGGATGGTAGCTCAAGGTAGCTCAACTTAGCTCAACTCAGCTCAGATCCAGCTCAACTTAGTTGGGTCTAGCTCATCTTAGCTCCAACCAGTTCATTAGAAGCTTAAGCTAGCTCAACTTAGTTGACGGGAGTTCACTTCAGCTCAAGTCTAGCTCTCCCTAGCTCGACTCAACTCCTGACAGCTGAACTCCCTCCAGCTTAGCTATTACTTATCAACTTAGTAGCTAAACTAGCTTAAGAGTTCCCACCAGAAGCAGGTCCAACTCAACACAGCTCCAGACAAATTGAGTCCAGCTCTACCTAGCTCTACTACTCAAGCATAGCTACTAGCAAAAGAATTAGCTATCTAAGCTGAGTAGTCGAGCTCTTATGAAGACCTCTTCAGTCAGAATCAGCTCGGGAAAATTCCTTCAACTTCCAATGTGCTCCAAAGCAGCTCCTTCTAGTGTATCACCTCATAAACCCTAGTCCCCTCTACTCTGCTACTAGCTTAGCTAGCTTAGCTAACCTCAACCTTACTCCTCACTCCATGGCTGTCCACCCTCCTCACTTAACCCCACCATAACTCAACTAACCTTAACCCTAGCCCACCATAGTTGGCACCAAAATACACCTCAAGCACCCCTTTATTTTGGCACCAACCATGGCACCCTTTCCTCCCATAACCACCACCCTTAACCTCCCTTAAGTTGGCACCAAAAACTCTCCTTACACCTCTCCAAAAGTGGCGTCAACTTGAGTCCTCATCACCACCCCTTAACCCTATTCTAGAAACCCCTTTTGGCGCCAACCTTAACCTATCCTTTCACCACCTTAACCAACCTATAACCACCACCTAAGGTGGTGCCAAAACACCTACCCACACCCCTTCACCTTGGCGCCAACCTATAAACCCATCTCCACCTTACACATAACCCATCAAACCTATATCCACCCTCCACTAATTGGCACCAATAAACCAAACCTCCAACCACATATACACCCATGCCAACCACCTATAACTACACCTCCATGCACCTCTCCCTTTGGTGCCATTTAACATCCACCCTCCATCCCACAATTACCACCTAAAGATCTAATCCTAACCCTACATCCACCTCCAAGCCAACCCTCCTAAAACCAACAAGAGTTGGCGCCAACTCTACTCTACCCCATCATAACCACCACTCAACACAACCTTACATCCCGTGCCAACCCTAATCCACCATTCATCCATTAACTTCCTAATCCTACCCATCCACAACACAACTCTACCCTTAACCCCAGTTAACACCCATCATTATCCCTCCACTCTATTAAGATCCCACCTAAGCCACCGTTAACCGATACCTTTGACTTCATCATTCAAGCATACTTCCACCCATACTCTACCATAGTCCACGGCCAAGAGAAGAAGGAGAAGAAGAAGATTAAGGGGGCACTCTGTCCCCTTGGTGCCTTCCCCTCTTCCCTTGTCTCTTATGCCCACGCCAGCCAAAAGTCCATTCAGGCAAGGAGGAAGTCCAGAGGAGGTTCTTTAGGGTGGTTCACGTCCACCCTAATAGGAGGATTTAGAGTGGAATCCTTCCACTCTTGGACAAGCTAGGGCATACTCACCAAGGGCTTGCCAAGGAAGATAGCATCATCTTTGCCGGAGCACATCAAGAAGGGATTTGGAGAAATCATTTTCAAGCCTAGGAGCAACTGAGCTTGGAACAAGGATTCTCTCCTCTTCACCAACATCACCAAGAGAATTTTTATTTCATTTTGTGTTTTTATTTTTGTGGTAGAAGCATTCCTTTATTAGCAGCTTTTGTAAAACAATTTTCTCCATATATCAAATTGCCTTTCTATAAGTTTGTTGCATTTTATTTAATTGCTTTTTACTCACTAAAGTAAAAATCACTTAAATAAATTGCGACAAAAATTATAGAAAGGCAACTTGATATATGGAGAAAATTGTTTTATAAAAGCTGCTAGTATAGGAATGCTTCTACTCCAAAAATAAAAACACAAAATGAAACAAAAATCCTCCTAGTGATGTTGGTGAAGAGGAGAGAATCCTTGCTCCAAGCTCAATTGCTCCTAGGCTTGAAAAGGATTTCTCCAAATCCCTTCTTGATGTGCTCCTCCAGAGATGATGCTGTCTTCCTTGGCAAGCCCTTGGTGGGCGTGCCCTAGCTCCTTCAAGAGTGGAAGGATTCTACTCTAAAACCTCCACCTAGGGTGGACATGAACCACCCTAAAGAACCTCCTTTGGACGTCCTCCTTGCCTTGCTGGAAGCAATTAAGCGTAGTCTTCCTTTGCATTTTACATTTCGTTGCCACGTTATGTCGAAAATCCAAAAAAAAATATTATACTCAAAAACTAGAAAAAGAAAGTTGATTTCCCGATTTCAAGCGAGAGTTTTCAAAATTGCAAACTTGCCTCCTTGGACGACCCTAGATACCACCGCTATCTAAGATTACAAATTTAAAGCGATTGCAGATTTAAGTGTTGCAACGACTTAAAACCTTAATTTTAACAAACTACACATTTTCGCCATCACTTTTTCGTAGAGAGGGTGTGAGTGCACTAGAGTAAAAAGCAATTAAATAAAATGCGACAAAAATTATGGAAAGGCAACTTGATATATGGAGAAAATTATTTTACAAAAGACGCTAGTAGAGGAATGCTTCCACCACAGAAATAAAAACACAAAACAAACAGAAATCCTCTTGGTGACGTTGGTGAAGAGGAGAGAATCGTTGTTCCAAGCTAAGCTGCTCCTAGTCTTGAAAATGATTTCTCCAAACCCCTTATTGATGTGCTCCGCCAGAGATGATGTTGTCTTCCTTGGCAAGCCCTTGGTGGGCATGCCCTAGCTCCTCCAAGAGTGGAAGGATTCCACTCTAAAACCTCCTCCTAGGGTGGACATGAACCACCCTAAAGAACCTCCTCTAGACGTCCTCCTTGCCTAGTTGAACCTCTGGCTGGCGTGGGCACAAGAGAGAAAGGAGGAGGGGAAGGCACCAAGGGGACATAGTGTCCCCTTAATCGTCTTCTTCTCCTTTTCTTGGTTGTGAACTATGGTGGAGTATGGGTGGAAGTATGCTTGAATGATGAAGTCAAAGGTATCGGTTAATGGTAGCTTAGGTAGGATATTAATAGAGTGGAGGGATAATGATGGGTGTTAACTAGGGCTAAGGGTAGAGTGGTGTTGTGGATGGCTAGGATTAGGAAGTTAATGGATGAATGGTGGATTAGGGTTGGAGTGGGATGTAAGGTTATGTCGAGTGGTGGTTATGATGGGGTAGAGAAGAGTTGGCGCCAGAAGGGGTTTCTAGAATAGGGTTAAGTGGATGGTGGAGATGGCCTTATGGGAATAGGTGTAGAGTTGTGATGAGGACTCAAGTTGGCACCACTTTTGGAGAGGTGTAAGGAGGGTTTTTGGTGCCAACTTAAGGGAGGTTAAGGGTGGTGGTTATGGGAGGAAAGGGTGCCATGGTTGGTGCCAAAATAAAGGGGTGCTTGAGGTGTATTTTGGTGCTAACTATGGTGGGTTAGGGTTAAGGTTAGGTTGAGTTATGGTGGGGTTAAGTGAGGAGGGTGGACGGCCATGGAGTGAGGAGTAGGGTTGAGGTTAGCTAGGCTAGCTTAGCTTGTAGCAGAGTAAAGGGGGCTAGGGTTTATCAGGTGATAAGGTTGAAGGAGCTGCTTTGGAGCACATCTAAAGCTGAAGGAATTTTCCCCAACTGATTCTGATTAAAGAGGTCTTCATAAGAGCTCGACTACTCAGCTTAGCTGTCTAATTCTTCTGCTAGCAGTTAAGTTTGGGTAGTTGAGCTAAGTTGAGCTGGACTCAATCTGTCTAGAGCTATGTTGAGCTGGACTTGCTTCTGGTGGGAACTCTCAAGCTAGCTTAGCTACTAAGTTGATAGGTAGTAGCTAAGCTAGAGGGAGTTCAGCTGTCAAGAGTTGAGTAGAGCTGGACTTGAGCTAAAGTGAACTCCCGTCAACTAAGTTGAGCTAGCTTAAGCTCCCAGTGAACTGATTGGAGCTAAGATGAGCTAAGTTGAGCTACCTTGAGCTACCATCTAGCTAAGATGAGCTGAATGGAGCTTGAGAGAGCTAAACCTAACACAGGTGTGCTGATATTTAGCTGTGATGAGCTGGATTCAGCTGTGGTCTAGTTGGAATGAGCTTTCTCTTCACCTATTGCCTTCCTAAATGTTAGGGTTTTTAGGATATGGATATCTGCTCATCCCTAACACTCAAATAAACATGTCAATTACAACAAAACTTATGTAATGCATGCCTAACCTAAGTAATGCCTAAATGCAGCCCAGAAATCCATTTGCGGAATTAAAATCCTAAGAGCTAGATCTATTTTAGGACATAAGAATGATGATAAATTGACGTTTATCAGTTACCTTAGATGTTATTGGGGACATTCATTTAACGTCAGCAATAATATTTTATGTGACGTTTGATTTTCGACGTTGATATAGACCAAAGACAACACACCTAAGGAGACGTTTATGGTGATATTCTTTTAACGTCTACAAAAGCTTATGATGACGTTTATTTCACTTGTCGTGACATTAACTAAATGTCACCTTAGGTCATTTTTGTTGTAGTGTGTATATATAGGTGAAGAGGTTGGACTTGATGCACCTCTTGAGGACATGGATGAGACAGTTTGACCTACGACTACTGAAGAGGCATTTAGAAACATCATGTAGCTAGAGCACAAAGGTTTCATCTGTAGTACTAAAGTAGGCTAGACCATAAGCTTCTGGTATCAAAGGAAGGGTCAACATCAAGGTTGGAGTATGAACAGCTTAAGAAGGAGATGCATCAACCACGAAGAGAGAATGAGGAGAAGAAAAGGGAGATGTAGGTGATGGTAGAGCAGCAACGCCAATGGATGTAAAAGCAACTACATGTAATGGAGTAGCAACAATAGTGTCACAAATGGATGAGAACGTTTCGGCCACCAAAGCACTCTGACTTCCACTTCACGCCTTGTCGGGAGTGTCAGGAGGTGTAGGGGCACAGGCTTATTGCTATATTTATTTTTTATATGCAGGAATCTTTGTATATAATTTAATTCCATATTATGTAGAGGCTCTTCAATGTATCATCTATTTTATTTCGATGGTTAAATGGAATGTGTGTTGTATATACACATGTTAGTGAATGCACGAATTATGAATGTCGGTATGAATGTATTAGGTTGCAAGTTCTTATATGAAATTTTGTAGCAAATTGTATAGGTTCTTACAAGTTATAGGTTTTTCAAAAAAATTTGATGAATTAAATTATTATTTTTTTCTCAAAAAAAACCTTTACCGATAGTTTGTGACCATTCGAAAAAAGCCTTTGTTGACGATTGTCTTAAAAAAGTAAACTTTTTAATACTTTTGCCAACGATTAGAAACAATAGGCATGGTCTTTTACCCACAGTTTCTCAACTGTCGATAAAATTTATGACGACAATTTGAAACCATCACGTAAAGTTGCACACCAAATTTATTGACGCTCTGGCGGTGACTTTTGGCGAGTGGCTTTTGGAGATAGTTTCTAAGTCATCGTCATAAACTTTTGCCAACGGTTGAGAAATCGTTGGTCAAAGCTCCAAAATTGTAGGCGAAATGTCCCGCTCTCTAACGGGTTAGTGGGGGGACATTTCCCTACGATTTAGAATGGAACCGTTGCCAAAAGCTCTTCACCAACGCCATATTTGGCAATGCCTATTCCTAATGGTTTTGTAGGCTTTCCCCTCAATTTTTACCTATTTCTCAACCGTTGGCCAAAGTTCCAAAACTATAGTTATATAAGATGTCCTACTCCGTAAGGGGCGAGTAGGGGGACCTTTGAACTTTCCCTATAGTTTGGAATGGAACCGTCGAGAAAAGCGCTTCACCAACGCCATAGTTGGCAATGCCTATTCCCAACGATTTGTAGGTTTTCCCCGTGATTTTTACCTATCGGGAAAACCCCTCTTTCTTGTAGTGTAGTTGCGATGGAAGATGGAAGGGTAAGAGTAATGTTGCCGGGGTAGGGCACAAGAGGTGTCGATTTCTGTTAGATTCGAACCGCTGAGGGGGGAAAACATGGGATTTCCATGGAAACAAAAGGAAGTGCACAAATGCAAGTTTTTTAACAAAAGATAAAGGAATCATCAAACTTATTTTCTTTTAAATTCCTTTACTTACAAAAACCCCCTTCCGTCCCCCATTATATATATACAGGGGATTGATCCTCTAAATACAGTACCTAAAAATTATTAAATGAGCACCATGTGATGACCATTGAATTATAATGGTGCCTTCTAAAATAAAATCACCAAAAGAAATGAATATGATATTGTAATATACTGATATTAATGGAAAGTTACTAAAAAAAAGTATATAAAAGTCATTCAAAATATAAAATTTCCTAAAAAGTAAGACACGTGCTAATCCAATAGTACATTCTATAAATATATAAAGAATCAATTGATAATTCGATAATGGTGTTGGTAATAAAAATTATATATGGAACACATTAATTTAGAATGTTTAATGATGTACATTTTAAAAGAAACTAAAAAGATTATGAAAAAATTTATGTCTAATGGTCAAAATAATAAGTAAATGTGTTAGAAAAATGAAAAACATTGCAATGATAAAGAATAAATGTTGTAATGAGAACTAGGTGTATTTGTAATGGATAAGCTTTGTGATTGTAACAAACAAAACATGTTTTGTAACGTAATAAAATGCATGATGTAACAACCAAAATAATTTGAAACTCCATCATTGAGCATTAATTTGTGTCACACAAAATGAAATTGTAATACAAATGTGTCAAAATTTTAACATGCATGAGAATTTAATGATTAGCATTATTATCATTCATTACAAATAATGTTACATATGATTTTGTAACGTAAACATATTTTGTATTACAAATTATAGGAATATCAACTTGGTCTTACGTATCATTATATAATTGTAACACAACCTCTTTTGTGTATGGTATTTAACACATTAAAAGTTGAATACAAATGTTGTAATACAAATTTTATGAATAAATGTCTGCTTGTTATTTTCTAATACACAATGAGCTTAAAATTGTAATATGAATATGTGATTGAATTGAACCTGTAATGCATAATGTAATTACCATAAAATGTTGTAATGTTATAATGAGTTTTGGATGTTATGAATTGTAGTACAAAGTCAACCTAGATAATAAGGTAAAAAGAGATGCAACATAATTTTGTAATGCAAACAGTAACGTAAGTTCAAGAATGTAATGAGTGTCACAAAGTGTGATATAAGTTAATGACTATCATCTTGGTGATGAGGTATGGTTCGTCATAGCTAAAATAGTTAAGTTAAGTTAGAAACTAGGTTAAACACTACTAAATTAACACATAAAAAGGGTTGTGGGAATAGTAAAAAAGAATTAAAACATCAAATTTATGTTAAAATGGGAAATTATGTCATTAAATGAGGTATTCTATTCATTATTGTAAAATGATGATCCATTTGCAAATTGAACAAACATTTGGGTTCAAAACTTCAAATCAAAAGTAAAATTAGCTTCCTTAATACTCAATTAAGTTTGAATAAAAATTTGGCTGTATTTGGACATTACTAGGACCTTGCATTTATTAGATTACATATAGGTCCTTATGTCATATACATTTTCTTCATTTAAAAACTTCCAGGGACCACTTTGATAATCGCAGGGGCCTCTTTGCAAATTCTAAGGACTACTCTAAATTGGTTCTTCACCACTTATGGGCCTCACCACAAAACCTCTACCCCTTCGCCCATAAGGGCTTCTTTGCAAAACCTCCAATAGAGCTGCTACACGCCACTTCCACTGTTACGACCTGGCTCCCGGAACCTTACAAAACCCGAGATCGGCTCGCCTTGACTAATTCCAAGACCTAGTCGTCCAACAAGAAATAACCAAAAGTAAGAAAATAAACCACATTCACACATGCAATATAGCTAAGCAGAAGGAAAAACGAAACAGTAAAGGAAAGTGGAACAACTGTTTCAAAATATAGTACATGCCACCACAACAATAACAGAAATCAGAAAGTAATGACAACAGTAATTTTAAAGTCCAGTACTCACAACTACAGTAGTAACAAAGAGCTGGAAAGAAAACTACTCCGTTTGGGCTTGGCTGGGCCCAGCTCCCCCTGTAGCTGAAAACTCGGGCTGCTCAACTCTTGGTCCTGAATAGAGTTACGACAAGACGGAGTTAGCGAACGCTGAGTAAAATGGTGTCTACATTATTTATGTACAAATAAAGTAAAAACAAACAGGCAGGTTTTATTCTCATTTCTTTTTATCTCATTTATGTATTTCCGATTCATCTATTTCACAAAGTATCAAAGTATTTCTTGATTATGCTTGTTCCTTGTGGGAATGATCTTGATTACAGTCTTTTCCGTGGGGTAGAAGGTACACTTGGTGCTCTCCTGGCTGGGAAAATCTCCCGTGGTATTCCTACACCTAGTCAACCACCCCGAGGTCACTGTCGAGACGTAGCGGTAACTACGGCACGCGTGATAAGTGCACGGGTAGCTACCCTGCATTGACACGCGGTCAATCATTTTCGCTAGCGGGTACGCCCAAAGTACAGCACGGAACAGTATAGAACCTTGCACTCTCAAAACAGGGGTCTCACCCCTCAGAACCAAACAGGGGTCTTGCCCCTATACAATCTGCGTACCCTCGTCCAACTACCCCGGTTTGCCCAGAGGGCCTAACAAAGTCGGTGTATGGTGGTTAGCTTAACCCTGGGTCCCGTGGGGTGGCTAGCTCCCTCCTTACACTAGTAGCACGCCTCGGTACCACATACGCGAGGGCTCATAGGAGTCGGTGTAGAGTAGCTAATCCTAACCTCGGGTCTCAACCCAAGGGCGACTAGCTCCGCTCTACACTAAAAAGGGACAGTTGCTCTCCTTAGTACCGCGTACACAAGGGCCAGCATAGTTTCTATCTACATTCAAGATTCCTTTCATACGTATGAGTTCTACTCTTAATTCCCCGTAGGGTTCATGCTCATATTCATCTCATTTGTCCATATTCAGATCTCATGTTTCATAAGTCGTTCCTCATCCATATACAGGTAGCTTGTGTTTTCACAATTTAATTCCCAATCATATACATGCAACTTGTGGTTTCACAATTCACTTTTTCATTCACATACAGGCAACTTGTATTTTAACATGCATCTCATAAATTCAATAATGTCATTTGCTAGCAATTTATTTTAAACATGCACTCAAGTAAACAGTACAGCTCAGAACAGGCTCATACATTTCTACCCTAGAGTTCATTCCACATCCTAGAGTTCGATTCGATTATTCCAAACAAGTACATTCTTATTTAAATATTAACAACTGAATTAAAGCACTCTACCAGGTATCACGGGAGTAATGGGGGCCTACAACGTAGATCTCGTCGTCTCTGCGGGCCTCAAACACGCCATCTACTGGTAACCTGTACCAACGACTAGTTTACATTAGACGAGGTCAAAATAGTAGATATTCAACACGAACACATAAAGGAACTCGAGTGGAAAATAGCGAAACTTCGTTTGCAGAAATCTATTTCCGTTTGAGCCCTAAACGAGCCAAAAACACGGTTACTGCCCAAAATCAGACATCTAGGACTAGTCCCAGATGTCTTAAAAGACGTCAGATCTCACCTTGCACTTCTTGCTGCTGCTTCAGACGTCTAGACTCCCTTCGCGACCATCTGGGGGCAGCTTCAGATGTTGAACAAGGCCTCTGATTGTCTAGAAGTACCTCTGGACGTCTGACGACGTGATCAGACATCCAAAAGTACTTGGAAAAGCTCATCGCGCGCCTTCCCAAAGTTCTTACCTGTGTACGAAAATCGCAGGTACAACTTTAGCCCAACATCTCCTGTGCTACAATCTGCATGGCAGAAAGTAGCGTAGGAAGATACGTACCTCGCGCGATATTGTGCTTCTAGACGTCTGGCTTCAACTCCGGACATCCTGGTGCCTCGCTAGCCGTCTGGACAATACTCCAGACGTTTGATACTAGAAAACTTCCAATACCATAACCTCCTCCGCAACGCTCCTCTCCTCGCAACGCCACCCGCAGTGGCTTCAGCAGCTGTAGAGGACAGAGAGGCCACCTCCCCGAGCCCTTCCTCCTCGCGCGTGCGCCTGCCACCCGCCGTGTGAGCTTCGCCGAGCTCTTGAAGGTCCTCCGACCTTCACGCTCTTCCTCCTCTCCCACCCTCTCTCCCTCTCATTCTCCCTCGCTCGCCCCCACTCTTGTCACTCTCGTTCTCCCTCTCCACGGCTGCAAGAGGGAGACGCTAGAGGTGGTGGTGGCTGGAGAGTGGCATGAGGGTGGTGAGAAGAAGAGGAGGAGGGGTTTAAATAGAATGGGTTTTGGGTTTAAGGGGTGAGGTGCGTGGAAGAGAGAGAAGCTCTACGCGCCGCCCGCGCGCTGAGTGCAAAGCGACGTATGAAAATTCCCACTTTTAGACGTCCGGGCCTGTGTGCAAACGTCTTATCCAACTAAAAGGGCAACGGGTCATTTCAACTATAGCCGCGACGAACACAAGAGATCGCAACCATCCATCCTTTGCTCTCTTGATACTGTGGCCTAGATCCAATCGAAGCTTCGCACTCTTCGGCATGTGTGAACACCTCTTGCCTCAGATCCCATCCAATAGCCACGATTTGGATTTGGACTTCGCGTGCCCTCACAAGCTCATCCCCACCACCCATGTTCTAAGTGTGCAATCACACCACTATGGTGCTCTGAATCAATACCTCAGCTACTTAAGTCCCTTCCCAGCTCCCTGCGTGCACCATCAACTCCCTCCTACTCTCTTGAGCTAAGCAGCTTCATCCTCTCCAGTTTCTTCTCCCCGTACACCACCGTTCTTACACCTATGTCATGAAATTCCACCTCTTGCGACCACTCCTCGCCACTAAGAGCACATAACACATGAGGGCAACACTGAGTCCTACTAGTGGACTTTCAATCCACTAGAGATCCTCCCCCCTTCGTTGCTGCAACCATCAGCTGCAGATCCTCTCAACAGTTCCCATTCTTCTGTTAGATTAGGATTTCCCTGCTTTTTAGAGCTGTTTAGAACAGTTGTTAGTGTAATTTAGATTCAGTAGAGTAGATTAGTGCATTAGTTCATAGAATTAGTTAGTGAATTAATTGATGGATTCAACAGCTAGATTGGAGTAGATTAGGGTAATTCTCCATCACCTCCTTTGATCAACTCAGATCAGAGGAGACAAACCCACTGCCATCCACATGTCCATTAATCTCCCTCTCCATATCACTATCACATTCATTCATTTTCCTTGACGATTTATTTCATGATTCACTCCATTCATGAGAATCACTATGGATCTAATACTCAATAGCTTTTAGATCCACAGTGCATTCAATTCCATCTTAGGGTGAATTCATTTATTCCATTAGTCACAAGCACCCTCAATATAGTTTGCTTTGTGCTTATTTAGTCATTTGGAACAGATATGAATTCTTGAATTGAATGAGGATTTTCTGAAGTAATCATGTGTTGATCGGATTTAAATGATCAAATCGAGTTTTCTTATATTTGATTAGCTTGATCGCAATGGCCTTAAGCTATTTTGACGTGATTTTGATCATTATATGTGCTTATCCCTAATTTTAAATTTAATCCCTAATTTCTGGCTTTGTTTGATAGCTCAAGCCCATGAGAATCAAATGTTTTGATTTGAGGCTTGAGCAATGATCCAATTTGTTTTAAAGGATCACCTAGAACACATGCACACCAATTAATGGTGTGCAGAAGTTTCAGTTGATGAAATCATTTTAGTAGAGCCATAGCAACAACTCATTTGGGGCGACATGGTTTTAAATTCTAAAATCAATCTTGATCTATGATTTCAGAGGATTATAATGATGGGAACACTCATCTGATCAAAGTTTTAACTCCAACAAAAGCTGCAGTTAAGACGTCTGAACAGATGAATGTTTTATCTGTTCTTGAGTGGTAATGCAGTAGATGATATTTGACTTGAATTTCGACAGCAACTACAACAGCCACAACTACAACTACTGCTGAATTAGAGAAGTTGAGCAGCTGAATTAGCTGCAAAATTTTAGCAGCTACTACTGCTATGTTTATTGCAGTAGTTAGCCACTGTTTTGGTTGAGTTGGAGGTTTGAATTGAGTGGTTTTGGCTGGGTTTTGAAGTTGAATGTGAGCTGACTTGAGTTGTAATGTTTTGTATATCATTAACAAGCATTCATGTACTTCAGATTAATTGAATTTCAACTTGAATTGCTTGTAACCTCATTTTTAAATTCCTCTATCAGCTACTTTTCTTGTAAATCTGTCCAAACTTGAAATAGTAATGAAATTACGCAAAAATCAAGTTTAATTGTTCATATATGTTTCACATAGTGTGCTTAGTGTTTTGATGTGTTTAAACTGCATTTCCAGCCACTCAAACCTCTTTTAGTGCCTTAGGTTCCCCTTGAAAACACCTTTTGAAGGCCTAAAATTGGTGACTTTGTAAATAAATAAAAATTATATAAAATTCCAAAAAAATAAAATAAATCTGTCTTGCTCAATATTAGGTATATTTTTAGGTATATGCCAAGTTTTAAGGTATTCTAAATCCCCGACTTGATAAAATATACAAATCGATGGTTCAGTATACTTTAAAACTTAATAAAAAAACTCAACATCACAAACACCAAAAACAACTCTCTCTCTCTCTCTCATCTCTCTCTTTCTTTCTCATCCCCTATCTCTAATATATGTATAAAGCCCATAAAAATCAGAAAAACATCAAAAACTCCTCAAAATACCATGTGTATATATATAGTAAACCTAAGTTATATGTAAATATTGTGTAATATGTACAAAATATCTATAAATAACTTATATATGTATTCTATATAGTAAATTAAGTATTTAGAGTAATTCAATGTATATATAATCTTATTGTATTATTAGATATTGATTTATATAACTCAAATGTATAATAACTAGGTAATTATATAAACCTATTTATATGTACATATTTGTACCCAATACTGGGCATACGTATTTATATATATATTAGGTACCATATAATACCTGTAATGTAATTTAATTATATATTTTTAGGAAATAATTAGGTTATTAAGCTAAATAGGTAATTTATTAACTTAAATTAAAATAAATTAGTAATTTAAGTTAATACTGAGATAACTTATTGTAACGACCCGGTTCCCGAGTCCCTACGAGACACGAGAACCGGACCGACTCGACTAATCCCAAGACCTAGTCGTCCAACGAGGAAGTAACCAAAAGATAGTAAAATAAACCACATTCAGCATGAATATAACTAACAGTAAGAAAGTACAGCAGTAAGGAAAGAAATTACTACAGTAGGTACCACCACAACAGTAAAACAACATTTATCATATAACAAGAACTGCAGGTAAAGAAGGTACAGCGGAAACAAAAACTACTCACTAGAACAGAAACAAAAGAGGTACAAAAGGCTGTGGTAAACTCTACTGGACCCTACTTGGCCCAGCGTCCTCTGCAGCCGCCGACCCTGGCTGCTCAACACCTGGTCCTGAAAAAGGTAACGAGTGTAACACGTTAGCAAAACGCTGAGTAGAGTGGCAAACTAACTAAAGGCAACAGTAGAGTGTACAGTAGCTGTTATGTTCTATTACTTCATTTATTCACATCTTTCAATTTTTCTCACTATTTCATTTATTTCTCAGGTCCTTTACTTGATCTCGAATGTCCTCGTGGGAACGATCTTGATTGCAGTCTTTTCCAAAAGTAGAAGTAGCACGTGGTGCTCTCCTGGCCGGGAGAGTCCCCCGTGGTGATCCTACCCTCAGTCAACCACCCCAAGGTCACTGACAGACGTAACGGTGACTATGGCACGCGCGATAAACGCACAGGTAGCTAGCCCGCACTGGCACGCGGTCAGTCGTTTCCGTTAACGGGTGCGCTCAAAGCACAGCACGGAACCAGGGCAGAGCCCTCTCAGTAACAGGGGTCCAACCCCTCCACAGTAACCAAACCGGGGCCTTGCCCCTTCACAGTCCGCGCACCCTCGCCTGACTACCCTGGTTTGCCCTAGTGGGCCTAACAAGTCGGTGAAGGAGGCTAGCAGAACCCCGGGGCCCGTGGGGTAGCTAGTACTCTCCTAACACTACTAGCTCTCCTCGGTACTACGTACACGAGGGCCAACAAGTCGGTACAGAGCGGCCAATCCTAACCCCGGGTCCCTGGGGCGGCTGGCCCCACTCTGCACTAAACAGGTACAGGTACTTCCCTTGGTACTGTGTACCCAAGAGACAGTACAAACTACATCTCAGTTCCATTCCTTTTTCTCTCCAGGAGTTCCACTCCTAATTCCCCGTAGGGTTCCAGCTCTTTATCTCAGAACATCATATGTTTCACTTTCCAGATTCACGTTCTCAAAATCCATGATCTCAAACATGTTTCTTTATTCATAACAGGCAGCTGTTAATTCAAATTACAGGCAGCTTTATATTCCTTTCCATTTTTCCAAGACTGCAGTATTATACATTCCACTAGTTTTTCCATCCTAAGATTCATGCCACATCCTAAGATCTAGCATACAACTAGTTTTCCAGCCCTAGGATTCATGCATCACCTAGGAGCTATCATTCTATACATTTCTCATTCCTAGGATTCATGCAATGTCCTAGATTCTAGTTATGGTTCCATACTTTAACAGATTTTAAAAATAACTTAAGCCACTCGACCAGGTACAACGGGAGTAATGGGGGCGTGATCGGGAATCCCGCGTGCCTCCGCGACTCTCAAGACTGCAACTGAACGAGGTCCTATCACAAGGATCAAACACAAGGGGTGTCTCAAAACAGTGATATAGCTACTGTAGACGGGTAGAGGAATTAATTCTGAAACGAACGCAACTCGAATCACGGAAAACAGAGCCCAAACGGGCCCTAAACGGGTCGAGAAAGACGATACTGTGCAAAATCAGACGTCTGGAACTCCTTCCAGACGTCTTAAACGGTGGATCAGAGAATTACCTGTTCAGCGTGGTTTCCCAGACGTCCAGAAGTCTTCGGGGACGTCTGTCCTATACCCCAGACGTCCGATGGTCCATACGGACGTCTGTAGGTCACTCCCGCCGTCTGGTACAACTTCCAGACGTCTGATTCGCAAAGGATGGCGAATCAGCGAACCTGCGCACAGCCAACCCCCCTCCCTCAGTACGGTCAGTCGACAAGAAGGAAGAAGAAAGCGGAAACTCACCTTTCAGACGTCTGTATGATCTTACAGACGTCGACCTTGCCGTTTGGCTATCAACCCAGACGTCTGATTCTGGAAATTTTTTCAGAATCAGAACCCTGCTCGGCCTCCGCTCACGACGCCGCCCGTGTCGCACCTCGCGCTCCTGCTGCTCAGACCGCAGCAGGTCCCTCTCCGCGTCGCTCCGCACCCCCTGCGCCCTCCGCCAGCCGGCCAAGCCGCTCCGGCGAGCTCGCCCTCACGGCAGAGCTCCGCCCTCGCACGCCGCACCTCCGCGCTCACTGCGGCCGCCGCTGCCGCCCTCGCGTCCGCTCGCTCTCGCGCACAGGAAGGAGAAGAAGGAGGAGACGGTGGAGACGGGAGGGGAGGCGCGCCCCTTTTAACGCCGCGCGGAGAGGAGAGAGAGAAGGCGCTGCAGGCGTCTGCAGCCGCAGAAGAAAAAGAGAGAATATGACTCGCGTGTGTCGAAAATAACGGATTTCAGGACGTTGGAAACGATCCCAGACGTCTATTCAGACGTCTGTATGTGATCCCAGACGTCTGGACCGACGTCTGGGCCTCCTTCCAGACGTCTTACAAGACGTCTGGGGCACGCATTCATAACACTTATAGTGTCTACTTGTACTATATTATATTAGGTATTTTCAACTAATTTAAACCGTATTCATACTGTATTATAGTATTTATAGTTTATTTATATGAAAAATCAACTAAAACATGTATTTAAATCTATATAAATTCAAATAAAGCATATAAAATATAATAAAAATATTAAATAAATAATTTATTATGTATATTAATACTGTATTAAGTCAATTTGATAATTACTTAACTAATTTATACTTTAATTAATGAATTAAACTCTAATATAACTTGTATAAATGATAGACTTTAACTAATTTAATTATATAATAAAATAACTTATTTTTGTAAACTAACTACGTAATTATGTAGCCCTATGTAAGGGCTTTACAACCCTATAATTTAATTTTAATTTAGATTAAATTATGGCCCTTAAATCGAGGGCTGAAATCACCTAATCAGCATAGCAATTGCGCGGCTACAATGCCAATCGGGCACTTTCTTTAGTCCCATATCGGTAACATATGAGCTCCTACATTACCTTTTATTGTTTTTGTGATATCGGCTTACCGGTTGTCAGGCACTGGGTGCCCTTATACACACATTGCTCTCTCCTCTTTGATACTGATATGGCATATGTGATACATTTGGGTGAGGTGCATAGGCCAGGGGCCATGCACTATGCGTGGGCTTGTGTGGGTCCATTAATGAACATGAAACCAGAATTAATACACCTAATAACAACTAAGGTGGCCCTGGTAGAGGTCTAGTCCCACCCAAAAATGAGTGCTGTGTGTCCTTTGAAAAGGCTGCCTGCCCACTAAACCAATTTTTGAATTGAACTGAACCGGTCTAAACTGGCTAAGAGAGGAGAGTGAGAAGATTAGTGGCTAAGTGTCAGAACCCCTGTGCCTTGTGTGTCCCTTTGTGAGAGTTGTGTCTGTGCTTGTGTTTATAAGTGTGTGTGTGTGTGTATAGATATATATATATAATAATAATAAGTATATGTATAAAAATAATGTATTATAATGTAAATAAATAATGTATACTATAAATAGTATAGTATAGTATATATAAGCGTATAAATAGTATTATTGTTTGAGTTCATATATGTATATATATAACACTGGAGCTTTAGTGACAAATACATCTGTCACTATATATATATATGTATGTTAGTATAAGTAGTTTTTGCTTTAAGTAGTGTAAATATATTACTAAGGCTATACTGACATATATATATGTTACTGTATATATTATATATGTTACTATTGATATTAGTATGTTATAATGAGTTAGTATAGTTAATAGTATTAACTATTTTTGTACATATAAGTATTAACTATATTAGTTATAAATAACTTAGAGTAGTTGTACATAGTTTTTTATGCTTGTTTGTGTACATTTATTTCAAGAATTGTGGCTTCTCCTCTTCAGCTTCTGCTCCTATCTTCCTTTTTCTTCCTTTCTTTCTTCTTCAGCTCCTGCTCTTTGATGCGGCTAAGTGTCCTTCGCCGCTTCCTCTTTTTTCCTTCTCTTCTTCTCTGCTTCTGCACTATCTCCTCCTTCTTCTTCTCCTTCTGCTCCTCTATGCGGCTAAGTCCTCAGCCGCTCATTCTCTTTTCTTCTTCTCCTGCTTCCCTGCACAGTGTAAGGTTAGGCAAAACCTAACCCCTACCCTTCCCACGGCTCTCTCTTAAATTCACTCCAGGGTCCGCTCTCCCAAAGCCTTAATCAGGTAAGCGGGTCGGGTGACGCGCCCGGGATCAGGCGCACCGGCATGGGTGGTGCGCGAGGTGTGCACAGGTAGGAAGTAATCGGATCCGGGTGCCAGGTCCGCAGGGAAGGTGTCGCGGACGAGGCGTGGCGGGGGTGCGAGGGACCTCACCTTAGTGTGTTTCGAGGCAAATAGCTTGAAACACAAAAACAATTTATGTGCGGGTGCTCGCCTGCACACTTTCGAGGTGGGACTAAAAGTCCCACCCGCTTCTGCGCCTTTGCCTGCAGCCGAAGTCCTCACAATCACAGCGATACGCGAGGCTCGCGTCTTCAACTGGGGACCTGGGACCGTGCGTGAGTCTCTTCCGCGCGGTCTGGGACTCCAACCTGGGACACGGATGCTTGGAGCAAAAGCCTGCGAGCAAGCTCGAAGCTTGCTTGTTAATGGCGGCGAGGGCACAGAACCTGAAAGCAAGAATACTGCCTCGCGGCTCTGTCAGACCATCAGAGAACCTTCGCCGTATCACGGTGAAGGTGAGGCGGGGGTTGGTTGGCTGCGAGGCGGCCTAGGCGTGCGTTCCTTGGTCGCTCTGTGACCGTGAGAATGGGTTTGTTCGGGGGGAGGCGACAGGGGTTGATGCGGTCAGTGGAGGGTCGTAGGGTGATTAGTGGGTGGTGGTGATGGTCAGGGATCTGTTGGCGAGGCGGATGGAGGTGTGGAGCGGCGGGGATGCCTCGCCGGAAGTCCGGCCGGAGGTGGAGATGGCGATGGTGGATAGAAGAATCAAGGGGTACTTTGTGAAATAAATTGAGGGGAATTGAAGAGGGGATAAAGAGTAGTGTGTCTAACCTGATTAAGTGGATGAAGGGGGAGAGATGGCGACTGGCAGTACCTGTTGTCGCCGGAGAAGATGATGTCCAGTGGAGGGAGACGGCGGCGACGACGGGGCTAGAGATGCTCGCGTGGGTGCTACGCGAAGCAGAGGAAGATGGTGAGGACAGCTCTGCCACTGGTATTGTGGCAGAGCGGCGAGAAGGAGGAGGGCGGCTCGCCGGAGCTTGCTGGACCACTTGGCCAGAGGAGAAGAAGACAAACTTGGGGTGGAACTCTGGCCAAGACAAGCTTGTAGGAAGCGGCAGCCCCTGCCGTTCCTTAAATAGGTGTTGGCAGGGAGGGAAACACGAGGAGGAAGCGTGGGCTGGTCGCCGGAGACGTGGCTGGGAAAGAGACCCATACCTCTCGAGCGTTCGCACGAGAGGTATGGGTGCCGGTAGGGCATGGGAGGTGGTCCATGCGGAAGAGGACAACGTAGGGGACCCTCTCGTTTCTAGGCCCGGCTCCCATGCCCTGCGCGGCGCTATCCTCCGCGCGAAGTCGCCGGAGGTATGGCCTGTTGCTCCGGTGGCAGAGGGACCGGTTCACAGAAAATGACGGGAAAGTTGAGGGGGTAAATGCAAGAGTTCAAAAAGTTAAGGGTCAGAAAGTAATTATTGAGGACCAATTTGTAAAGTGGGTCAAGGCAAACTTTCCTTAGGTCCAAATTTTGGTATAACCCTAACTTGGACATAAGGAATCCAATGGTGAAGTTGAATTTTAGGTTTGACCACGTTTGACCGGATATTTTGCACAAAAACCTAATTTAGGTCAAAAATTGGGTATGGTTCTCAACCTAGGTCAAGATAGGTTCCAATGGCCAAATTGAAGGTTATAAACCCTAGGAGATGTTTTTTCATGAATTTTAGAAGGTTTAATTGATTTTTATCTTTCCTGAAACTTCGTGAATTAAAGTGGGTTTGTTTTAAGGTTGTAGATTGTCATTTAATTCCTATATGTCGCTATAACCCTTTTCAGACTAAATCATCCCACTTTCTCTCTTATTAAGCACATTTGACCTGTGTCTGGATGCTTAGAAATTTCATTTATGTACTGTATTGGTAAAATTACAATTTTACCCTTTGTGAATTATTTTATACTTAAATTTGTATTTCTTTGATTTAGGCTTTCTCTTAGGTTTTGTAGGAGCTTTTGTACACCTATTTAGGTCAAAATGTGCTAGTTAGGGTTCATGATGAGGTTCTCATCAAATTGTAATAAGTTTTAATTCATTCTTTTGTATATAATTAACCAGATTCTTTTATTCATTGATTCTTTTATTTATTTTTGTAAATAAAATCAACATTTTTTGAATAAAAGAATGTTTTTGGACTTAGCAAGTGATGTGTATCAATAAGTGCCTCCCAATGAATAACCTGAAATAAACCAGTAAAAATTATGTATATAAATAAAATTGATGCGACAATCGTTTGTATTTGTGACATATATTACAACAACGACATTTTAAAACTTCTTTTTAGTTTGAACCAATCGTCGACAATCATATTTTTGACGCTATTGCCGGGGTGAAAAACCCATCAATAGTGTTTTCTTATGATGGTTGACGAGTTGCGCATCACTTGGCATACATCCATATTGAATAATATTAACAAATAAATATAATATGATCAAATAAAAAAACACTTACCTTCAAAACATATGAAACAAACTACAACTAGTATTAGGAATAAAGCAAATGAAAAATGTGCAATAACGTTGCAAGGACATTCTATATCTCTAATCACCAAAAATATGGTATTAAATGTAAATGAATAATTCCCATAAATAATTAGGTGGTTTTGCTTATATTACACAAAACCATTAACTAAATACAAAAGTGATTTCATCAAGACAAATGGCCATCTGACGAACATAATTTTGGACTCAAATAGGTGTTTATGAGTACTGTGCTTTCTAGATATTTTTCCTATATATATATATATGCTCTTTTCATATATTTACTTCTAATGTAAAACAAATATGGTGCTTATATGATGCAATTGTATTTATAAAACTCGAAACTTTCCTCGATTAGCTTGATTTTAGAAAATAAAATGAAATTCCCAATAATTTGAAATTTAATGGAACAATAAGGAAAAAGTCCTAGTTAATTATTATGCAAGGAAAATTAATTTTACTTGCCAAGGGTACAATAGAAATCTAATTTAGTACCACGATACTCCCACAAGTACAATTGGCCAGTGGTGGTAACAAATGTGATCTCGTCAACAAGGTATACACCTGTAAGCTGTAACCGTAACAAAGGACCAACTAATTCCACGCAAGAGTTTCGATAGCAGCAAGTAAAGAAAGGAAGAAAAAAATTGTGGCTATAGGGATTTAATTACCCAAAAAGATACTCGGAAGTAGTACGACGTTGGAACCGCGATGGATGCAGCAGCAGAGCTGTGTAAGGCGACATTGGTGAAGGGGAGGAATGGAGCGACAGTGTTGGCCAGTTCTTATTATGGGAGCAGGGCGTTGAGGCTGTTGAACGTGGGTACCACAGGGCGTAGGTGTTAGGGGACAGAAGTGGAACTAACAGAGTAGGGTGGCATGGGTGCGATGGCTGTGGTCGTGGTAATTTAGGCCCCCGTCATGACAGCAGTAAAGTGGTAGTAGGACAAATCCAACAGTGTAGGAGGTGGGGCAAATGGGATCGGGTCATCGAGTGAGGTAAGGCTGACTGAAGTGGAGCGATAGATTATTGGTTTTGTTGGGGGTTTTGGCATGGGAGAGGATTGAAATTGCACTAGAGGGGGGTGAATAGTACAGAATATTGATGGTAACACCATCAATCACCATAAATAGCTTGAATTAATTAGAATCAAGAGACAAATGCTCCTGAATAATCGCTTGAGGATAGTAATTCCACTCAAATCAATTTTGAGAAGAAAACAATAAAATTGGGTTAAATATGTTGTTTTAACATTACATCATAAATGAAAAGAAACCATGGGGTCACCTATGGGTTAATTAGAGATCAATTGAGCATTAAGGAGTAAAAAGTGGGTTAGCACTGACAGAAATAGGGTTTCACGCATTTAGAGAACCAAAGTAGTACACAAAACTCTAATTCTCAACCCACTTAAATTGAAGAGGTTTTGGTCAGGATAAAATTCATCTAACCCTCCTAAAATTCATAAAAAAATATTCTAAGAGATTTGATACCCTTGGTTTATGTTACGACCCGGTTCTCGAATCCCTGTAGGACCCAAGACCGGACCGACTCGACTGCTCCCAAGACCCAGTCGTCTAACGAGAAATAACCAAAAAGCAGGAAAGTAAACCAAATTCACTATGCTAAGCAACTAACAGTAAGAGAGTATAGCAGTAAGGAAAGTAAAACTACTATAGTACATATCACCACCACAACAGTAGAATAGTAACAAGGTATAGGAACATAAAGGTACAGAAAAGAAATGGCACAGAACGAAAAAGTGCAAGAGTCTGAACTTACTACTACAAAAGGAACAACAACAGAGAACTACAGCTACTGGGTTCTACTGGGCCTAGCATCCTCTACAGCCGTAGACTCGGGCTGCTCAACACCTGAACCTGAAAAGGGTTATGAGTACACAAAGTCAGCGAACGCTGAGTAGAGTGGCAACTAACTAACTAAAGCAGTAAAAGTGAACATGTAGCTATTTATTCCAATTACTTTATTTCACAAATTATTCCTTTTCATCCATTGTTTTATTTATCATATCTCTTTCTTGATTTCGAATGTTCCTTGTGGGAACAATCCTGATTACAGTCTTTTCCGAAGAGTAGAAGTCGCACGTGGTGCTGTCTTGGCCGGGAGAGTCCCCCGTGGTGGTCCTACACCCAATCAACCAATCCAAGGTCACGGACAGACGTAACAGTTACTATGGCACGCGCGATAAGCGCACGGGTAGTTACCCCGCACTCGCACGCGGTCAGTCGTTTCCGCTAACGGGTGCACCCAAGTACAGCACGGAATAGTATAGGGCCTAGCCCTCTCAGTAACAGGGGTCTAGCCCCTAAGAACCAAACAGGGGTCTCACCCCTCCACAGTCTGCGCACCCTCACCTGACTACCCTGGTTTGCCCAGTGGGCCTAACATGTCGGTGTACGGTGGCTAGCTGAACACCGGGTCCCGTGGGGTGGCTAGCTCTCTCCCTACACTAGTAGCTCTCCCCGGTACAGTGTACACGAGGGCCAAGAAGTCGGTGCAGAGTGGCCAATCCTAACCCCGGGTCTCAACCCAAGGGCGGCTAGCTTCGCTCTACAATAAACAGGGGACAGTCGCTCTCCTTGATACTATGTACTCAAGGACCAGCACACTTCCCTACTCACATTTCCAAATCCATTCCATTTATTCTCAGGAGCTCTACT
This sequence comes from Thalassia testudinum, assembly GCA_037157565.1. NCBI lineage: Eukaryota > Viridiplantae > Streptophyta > Magnoliopsida > Alismatales > Hydrocharitaceae > Thalassia > Thalassia testudinum. The sequence continues at coordinate 21,942,660 of JAZHRO010000014.1, forward strand.
CCTAACTCCCCATATGATTCATGCTCACGTTTCTCATGCCATTCCAATACCAGGTTTCATCTTTCCCATTTCCGTGTTCAGGTTATTCACATGCAGCTCGTATTTCTATCATTTACATTCTAATCTCAGGTTGTTCACATGCAGCTCGTGTTTCTATCATTTAACGTATACAACAGGTAATGTCGCATGTAACTATTCATATTTCATAGGCAACTCTTATTTATTAACAGGCAGTTATTTTTTATCTACTCATTCCAGACTACAATTCAATTACACATACATTAAGTGTTTCTCGTCCTAGGGTTCATGCCACATCCTAGGTTCTACTCATTCATTCCATACATGCATTCAGGCTTATAATTAAATTAGGGGAAGCCACTCTACCAGTCAACCCAGGAGGATTGGGGGCTCAAACGACAGGCTCACGTGCCTCAGCAAGCCCCGAACTCGCAACGGAACGAAGTCCTATAACAAGAAATCATCATAAAAAAACATTCAGAACAGTATAGAAAGCCTTATAATAAGTAGATGAACTCACAAGGAAAACTTCAGTATCTTATTTGCGTGAAACGGACCTCAAACGGACCCTAAACGGGTCAAAAATAGGGTTGCTGACTCAAATCAGACGTCTGGAACAATCTTCCAGACATCTTAAAAGTGTCCAAAAACGCACCTCAAGCTCTGCGACGACCTCAGATGTCCAGGAACTCTTCTAGACCGTCTAGACCCAGCTCCAGACATCCGACCTCCTCTCCAAACGTCTATAAGTGCTTCCAGCCTTCTGGTAAGCTGCCCAGACATCTGAAATGCATGGGAGGGCATGCCTTGCGCCTTCCCGAAGCAAATCCTGCACGCCACCAACAAAATCTTCTCAAAATGTCCATGCGAAGCGTAGCTGCGGAGCTGCCTGCATGGTCGTATTCGCAAAGGGAACGTACCTTCCTGAAGACCTCTCTTCAGACGTCTGGAACCGCCTCCAGACATCCGCACCATCGTTTGGACGTCACTCCAGGCATCTGATTCTAGGAAAAACCTAGGACCAGGACTTGCTCCCGCTCGCTCTCGCCGCACACGGCCGCGACTCGCCTCCTCACCAGCAGCTCCGGTTGCAACAGTGTCGGGGATGGCTCCCCCGACGCACTCCTCCTCCCGCATGCGCCGCTCTAGCGGTGCGCCCTCCGGTGAGCTCCCACACGAGCTCGCGTGCTCAACCCCTCTTCTCCTCACGCCGCTCCCCCTCGTCACTGCTCTCGCGCTAGCTTTCTCGCTGGGGTGGAGAGGAAGAGAGGAAGGTGGCTGGAGTGGGGAGAACGAGAGAGGGGGAAGGGAATTTATAAGGTTGGTGGGTTAGGGTTCGCTGAAGGCGGGGAGAGAAAGAAGAAGGGAAGGAAAAAGAGAGGGTACTGTCTGCGTGCAGCCTACGCGTAGACGTGAGCTCGTACCCAAAAATTTCAATTTCAAGATGTCTGGGAAGCTGTCCAGACGTCTGACTAGACGTCTGATCAACAGCCCAGACGTCTTAAAAGGCTCAGGATAGAACGAGTCTTTACAGTTTAATCATCTAAACCTATTTTGACCTAGAACAAAGTTTCAGACAGGATTTTACCCTAATTTGGGCTTCTATGCAAATTTTTCAGTCAAATGTGGTCAAAAATCAAATCCAAGTTAGCCACAAGATTCCTTGGATCCAAATTAGATTATGACCAAAATTTGGGCTCAATCAGAGTCCATCTTGGCCTAGTTTGCATTTCAGTCCCCAAAATCTCTATTTATCACAATTAGACCCCTAACTTTCAAGTTTATTACATTTAGACCCCTATCTTTCTCGTATTCCTTACATTTTGGTCCCCTCCGCCATTAACGGTGGGAAGACATCTACAACAGGGATCATGGGAGATTTCCTCCCTCAAATCAAAGTCAATCCCCTCTAAATTTGGAGGGATGAATCTAGAGGAGTTCCTAAATCCCTTACATCGCCTTAGGGACTCCAACTTAAGGCTAAGAGCTCACGCGAGATCGAAAAATCTTTGAATAAAAACCTAGCCAAAGCATAAAGAATTCGGGATGATTCTCCCTGATTAAGCTCAGTCTGAGCTCTACAAGAACTCCCCTAGGTCCCAAGCTCTTCTTGAGCTCGGTTCCAGGCCAAAAAACGTCTTCCTCTTCTTCCTCAGCCGCCTTCGACCGAAGCTTCGGTGAGGTCCTCGATTTCCCTTCATCACCTAATCGTTCGTTATGCGACGAGATCGTGTTTTAAAAAGATATCCGCTGTAATATATTTGAAATCACTGCGAAAACGATTATCAATTTTATTACTCGAAATTTAAAACTTTTGAGGTCGAACTTAAGGAGCAAATTGGTATTCTAGAAACAGAAATCACAATTCTCAAAATATGATATTTAACAAGGATATAAGTGAAAGTTCATGTATGGGAAAACTAAAAAGAAAATAGCAATGGAAGGGGAAATTGAATATTCTCTTAATGGCTTCTCCCTTCTTCTCTTTCTTGCTTTTCTTTCTCCTCTTGGCCACACCCTTTTCCTTCTTTCTTTCTCTGTCATTCTTTTCTCAGACGTCTGATTCTGTGAATTAGGCAGCTTATCTGGCGATTGCTACAGTGTTCACTTCTCTTCTGTCTTCTTCCTCTTCTTCTCTTGGCTTTCCTCCTTCTTGTCTTCTTTTCTCTACTGTCCTGCGGTTAAGTCCCTGCCTTGACTTTGGCTACATCTTCAACTTCTTCTTCCTTGGCCTCTGCAGTCTCCTTACTCTTTGCCTTTGTTACGATCCGGTTCCTGTTATGAACGTGTGCGCCAGACGTATTTTAAGACGTCTGGGAGGTGGGACAGACGTCGGACCAGACGTCTGGAATAACTTCCAGACGTCGTATCAGACGTCTGGGATCGTTGCCAGACGTCTGGAAATCTGTTATCTTTGACACGCGCGGGTCGTTTGCACGCGTGAGCGCGCAGACCCGCATATTCGCTTATTCCTTCCTCCTGCGGCTGCAGATTCCCCTGCCGCGCTCCTTCTCTCTCCTCCTCGCGCAGCCTTAAAAGGCCACGCGCTCTTCCGTCACCACCGCCTCCTTCCTCTTCTCCTTCAGCCAGTGAGCGCGAGAGCGAGCGCGAGGTTGCAGCGGCAGCGGCGGCCACAGTGAGCGCGGAGGAGGTGCTGCGTGCGAGAGCAGCGCTCAGCCGTGAGGGCGAGCTCGCCGAGGCTGCCAGGGCCGGCCGGCGAGGAGCGCAGCGGGCGCGGGGCGACGCGGGGGGGGACTGTTGCGGTCCGAGCAGCAGGCGCACGAGGTGCGACGAGCGGAGGGCGAGTCACGGCCTGATTTTGGAAACATTTCCAGAATCAGACGTCTGGGCTGATAGCCAGACGGCGGCGGCGACGTCTGGAATACCATCTAGACGTCTGAAAGGTGAGTTCTTCTGTCTTCTTCCTTCCTGTCGACTGACCGTACTGAGAGAGAGAGTTGGGTGCACGTAGGCTCGGTGATTCGCCATCCAACGCGAATCAGACGTCTGGCTGTAGTACCAGACGGCGGGAACGACCTCCAGACGTCCGGGGTGACCATCGGACGTCTGGGAACTAGGCCAGACGTCCCCGCAGGCTTCTGGACGGCTGAGAAACCACGCAGAACAAGGTAATTCTCTGATCCACTTTTTAAGACGTCTGGAAGAAGTTCCAGACGTCTGATTTTGCACAGTGTCGTCATTTTCGACCCGTTGAGGGCCCGTTCGGGTTCCGTTTTCCGCGTTTCGAGTTGCGTTCTTTCCGGAATTAAATCATCTACCCGTCTACAGTAGCTATACACTGTTTTGAGACACTCCTTATGTTTGATCCTTGTGATAGGACCTCGTTCCGTTGCAGCCTTGGGGGTCGCAGAGGCACGCGGGATTCCCGATCACGCCCCCATTACTCCCGTCGTACCTGGTAGAGTGGCTTTAAGTATAATCTGTTAAATTATGAAACCATAAATAGAACCTAGGACATTGCATGAATCCTAGGAATGAGAAATAGATTGAATGGTAGATTCCTAGGATGTTGCATGAATCCTAGGGCTGGAAAACTAGATTGTATGATAGATCCTAGGATATGGCATGAATCCTAGGATGGGAAAACTAGTGGAATGTATGAATACTACAGTCTTGGAAAATGTGGAAAGAAAATACTAGCTGCCTGTGAATTGAATTAACAGCTGCCTGTTATGAATAAATAAACGTGATTGAGAATAGGGATTGTAAGAACGTGAAACTGGAAAGTGAAACCTGGATGTTCTGAGTCAAAAGAGCTGGAACCCTACGGGGAATTAGGAGTAGAACTCCTGGAAAGTGAAGGGAATAGAATTGGGGAAGTAAGCTGGCCCTTGAGTACGGAGTACCAAGGAGAGCGACTGTTCCCCCCTGTTTAGTGCAGAGCGGAGCCAGCCGCCCCAGGGACCCGGGGTTAGGACTGGCCACTCTGTACCGACTTGCTAGCCCTCGTGTACGTAGTACCTAGGAGAGCTACTAGTGTAGGGAGGTACTATCTACCCCACGGGCCCCGGGGTTCTGCTAGCCTCCCACACCGACTTGTTAGGCCCGCTGGGGCAAACCAGGGTAGTCAGGCGAGGGTGTGCGGACTGTGGAGGGGCAAGGCCCCTGTTTGGTTACTGTGGAGGGGCTGGACCCCTGTTACTGAGAGGGCTCTGCCCTGTACTGGTTCCGTGCTGTGCTTTGGGCGCACCCGTTAACGGAAACGATTGACCGCGTGCCAGTGCGGGTTAGCTACCCGTGCGTTTACCGCGCGTGCCGTAGTCACCGTTATGTCTGTCAGTGACCTTGGGGTGGTTGACTGAGAGTAGGATCACCACGGGGGACTCTCCCGGCCAGGAGAGCACCACGTGCTACTTCTACTGTTCGGAAAAGACTGCAATCAAGATCGTTCCCACGAGGAACATTCGAGATCAAGTGAAGGATCTGAGAAATAGATAAATTGTGAAACAATAGAAAGACGTAAATAAAGGAAGGAAGAAAATTTAAAACAACTACTGTACACTTTATTGTTTCTTTAGTTTAGCTACCACTCTACTCAGCGTTTTGCTGACGTGTTACACTCGTTACCTTTCAGGACCAGGTGTTGAGCAGCCAAGGTCAGCGGCTGCAGAGGACGCTGGGCTGAGTAGGGTCCAGTAGAGTTACCACTGTTCTCTTGTACCTCTTTTTATTCCGTTATAGTGAGTAGTTCTTGTTTCCGCTGTACTTTTCTTTACCTGCAGTTCATATTATGTTATGAATGTTGTTCTACTGTTGTGGTGGTATATACTGTAGTGGTTTCTTTCCTTACTACTGTATTTCCTTACTGTTAGTTATATTCATGTTGAATGTGGTTTATTTTACTGCTCTTTTGGTTACTTCCTCGTTGGTTGACTAGGTCTTGGGATTAGTCGAGTCGGTCCGGTTCTCGTGTCTCGTAGAGACTTGGGAATCGTGTCGTTACAGTTCCCGATTCCCTACAAGACACGAGATCGGACCGACTCGACTGATCTCAAGACCCAGTCATCCAACGAGAAAGTAACCAAAAAGCAGTAAAATAAATCACATTCACCATGCAAGTGACTAGCAGTAACAAAAGTACAACAGTAAAGAAGAAAACTACTACAGTACGCACCACCACAACAGTAAGAAAGTAAACTAGTACAGGAATATAAAGTTCACAATAAAATAGTACAGAAGTGTAACAAACTACTCAGTACAACAGGAAACGGAGTATAACAGAAAGCTACAACTACTGGGCTCTACTGGGCCCAGCACCCTCTACAGCCGTAGGCTCTAGCTGCTCAACACTTGGACCTGAAAATGGTTATGAGTACAAAACGTCAGCGAACGCTGAGTAGAGTGGCAACCAACTAACTAAAACAGTAAATGTGGATAGGTAGCTATTGTTTTCCAATTTCTTACTTTCTTTACCTAATTATTCTTTCTTTCATCACTTGGTTTATTTATCAGGTCCCTTTCTTAATCTCGAATGTTCCTCGTGAGAATGATCTTGATTGCAATCTTTTCCAAATAGTAGAAGTAGCACGTGGTGCTCTCCTGGCCGGGAGAGTCTCCTGTGGTGATCCTACACTCAGTCAACCACCCCAAGGTCAATGACAGACGTAACGGTGACTACAACACGCGCGATTAATGCACGGGTAGCTATCCTGCTCTGGCACGCGGTCAGTCGTTTCCGTTAACGGGTGCGCCCAAAGCACAGCACGGAGCCAATATAGGGCATAGCCCTCTCAGTAACAAGGGTCTAGCCCCTAAGAACCAAATAGGGGTCTCGCCCCTTCACAGTCCGCGCACCCTCGCCTGATTACCCCAGTTTGCCCAGAGGGCCTAACAAGTCAGTGTAGGCGACTAGCTGAACCCCGGACCCCGTGGGGTGGCTAGCTCTCTCTATACAGTAGTAGCTCTCCCCGGTACTATGTACGCGAGAGCTGAAAAGTCGGTACAAAGTGGCCAATCCTAAACCCGGGTCCCAACCCTGGGGCGGCTAGCTTCGCTCTACACTAAACAGGGGGACAGTCGCTCTCCTTGGTACTGTGTACTCAAGGGCCAGCTCACATCCCGATTCACTTTTCCAGTTCCATTCCATTTATTTCTAGGTGCTCTACTCCTAATTCCCCGTAGAGTTCATGCTCATGTTTCTCAGGCCAAGCCATACTAGGTTTCATCATTTCTATGTTCGTTTCTCAAGTTCTACACATATAACATGTAACTTTATTGTTTACATTCCAGGTGTATTCGCAGGTAGCTCGTGTTTCCAACATTCAATCTTCCATTTCCAGTTCATATTCATGCAGCTCATATTATGACATTTACGTAAACAACATGGATTTACATGCAACAGTTTGCTAACACAAGTACTTTACATTTCGTAGGCAGTTATTCATTTACAAGCAATTGTTATTATTCTATCTACTCATCCAAGACTGAAATTCATACATTCCATACAAATATTTCAGTGTTTCTAGTCCTAGGATTCATGCTAGACCCTAGGATTTAACATTCATTCTACATGTGCATTCAGGTTTGTAATTAAACTAGGGGAAGCCACCCTACCAGTAAACGCAGGAGTAATGGGGGATTGATCGGCAGGTCCACGTGCCTCAGCAAACCCTAAATCCGTAACGGAACGATGTCCTATCATAAGGATCAATCACAAGAGACTACTCAGAACATGATAAAAAGTATTCCAACAAGTAGAGGAATTTATACGGAGAATAACGGAATCTTAATTGCGGAAATTGGACCTCAAACGGACCATAAACGAGTTAAAAATAGTAATTCTGATTCATATCTGACGTCTTGAACACCTTCCAGACGTCTTAAAAGAGTCCAGAACCATACCTCAACTCCTGCGCTACTCCTCAGACGTCCAGGAACTTCGCTGGACCGTCTTGACCCAATTCCAAACGTTCAACCACCTCTCCGAACGTCTGGAGACGCTTCCCGCAGTCTGGTGCCTCCCCCAGACGTCTGAACTGCGAGGGAGGGCATGTCCCACGCCTTCCCGAAGCGAATCCTGCACGCATCGACGCAAATCTCCTCAATATGGCACGGAACAGTGCCTCGGCGGAATGACCTGCATGGCCGTATCCGCAAAGAAGGTGTACGTCACAGAACTTACCTCTCAGTCGTCTGGAACCTCCTCCAGACGTCGTCTGCGTCGTCTGGATATCGACCCAAACGTCTGATTCTGGGAAAATCCCAGAACCAGTGCCTGCCTTTGCCCTCTCGCACCGTGCGTGGTCGCGCCGTGCCTGCGCACTTGCTGCTCCGACTGCAGAAGTGTTGGGGAGGACCCCCTTCCCCCCGTCGCACCTCTCCGCCTCGCGCACGCCCGACCGGCCTTGAGCTCTCCAGCGAGCTCCCTCACAAGCTCGCGCGCTTGCTCTCCTCTCCTCCCCTCGCTGCTCCTCCTCTCCTCTCACTCCACTCACGCCCGCCACTCGCTACTCGCCGCTCACTGCTCTTGCGCTGGAGGAAGGAGGGTGGCTGAAGGTGAGGTGAACGAGGGAGAGGAGAGGGGTTTAAGTAGGCGCTGGGTTGGAGTTGCGTCGGCGAGAGGAGAGAGAAGGAGAGAAGAAAACGAGGCTGTGTATTGTCTGCGCGCAGCATGTGCGCAGACACAAGGACATACACGAAATTTTTGATTTCTACACGTCTGACCAGACGTCTGACCCAAGTTCCAGACATCTTAAAGGGCTCTAACAGTACGTGTCCTAACAGCCTTCCTCTTTCTTCTTTTTCTGTGGCTGCTTGCTCTTCTGTTCCTTCTTTTTCTTTTCTTCAGCCACACCTTCTCCTTCCTTCAGCTGCTCCTCTTCTTCTCTTCTCTTCCTCTTCCCTGCAGTTGCTTCCTCCTGCTCCTTCTTCCTTGCACAGCACAGAGAAGCAAAACCTAACCCCTACCCTCCCCGCGTCTCTCTCTCTATTTCGCTCTTAGGACTGCTCTCCCAGAGCCTTCTCGGGTTATCGGGTCGGGTATGCGCGCCCAGGACCTGACGTGTGCGTGGGACGCGTTTGTTTAAAAGAGTTGTTATAGCTTGTGCTCATAACGTCGGTTTTAAATGAAGAAATGGACGTGAGTCTGAGTGTCGATCTCATGGAGGAATGAAAATTGGATTTTTCTTGTCACTTAATGTCACGGAAATCACAGACTTTTTCTTGCGAAAAGTCGTGGTTGAAAAGCGAGTGAGTGAGAGAGAGAATAGGGTTAGAATTGTTTCATTCACAACATGCAACTTAAACATAAAAGAGGGTAAGTAACTAGATAGAAAACAACTTCATTTGACATGCAACTTTAGTTTATAATTACAGCACTAGATTAATGCTTGAACACAAGTAAAGTAAAACTTAAGATAAAGAGGGAAAGTGAGAGAGAAGACGGCGAGGCAGCCACGGTGGTGGAGAGGGGCTCCGTCGGCAGCTCGTTGGCTCCAGCGATTACAAAGAGGGCTAATGGTGGCTCGGAGTGGGGTAGAGCACTTGCAAGTGGAATGAATTCCTTTAATGGGTGGTTGGATGGAGTTTATATAGGCAAAAGGGTTTTCTAATTCAAGTATGGCCTTTAGCGACGTCGCGAAACCCATACTAAATCCGTCGGTATAGCCCCTTTGCCCGCCAGTCACCAGTGCACCTTATGCTTCTTCGGAGGCGATCCGCGCGCGCACGTTATCGGACAGCTGAGATCTCGCGAAGGGCACGCTTGCGAATCGCTGCTGAGGTATGCTCTTCTGCCGCGTCATCGCGCGCGTGAGCTTCCACGCGCATCCGTTGCGTCGTGCGGCTCAATCTGCGCCATTCGCTGCTAATCGGGCGATTGTAATCGAGCCCACCTCAAATCACGCAGAATTGGGGAGCAGCTGGCGTTTCGAACCCACGCCCCTGATTGCGAGGTTGAAGTGCTGACCGCTGCGCCGTCGCAGCGGATTGTCGTGGCGAGCATCGGGCACGCGGGCGTTCTCGGCCGTTCGATCGAATATTGATTGCTGAGATTCATCCTTCGGGTGAAGGCAGAGGCGGGCGACGGTGGAGATGCGATGAGCGGGCGCCACGTGGCGTGCTGTGGGTCATTGATCATCAGATCAACGGTCAGAACTTCTTAGGCCTGTTGCAGGAGCTCTGGATGTTGGATTTGGCCGATTTCGAGTCCGTTGGACTCCGTTTGTCACTCTGAATCCATCAGTGTGATCCAATTGCTCATCTGAGACCTATTTTGACATGTCCTTGTACACATGGCCGTTAATAATGCATTATAAGCAATCTTGATGTGCAATGCATGTGATGCTCCTATTCCTTTTTATGATGTGTTATTTGTGCATTTTACTCTTAAGATAAACCCCAATTGACAGATTTATCACCCCAAGATGCAGTGTTATCATACCCCCATGCTTGCTCGTTGCTAGTCCCTAGCATGGTTTATTCTAGCCTTTATTTCCAGTCAGAATTTAATGAGCAACTACTTAGACACTTCGTCACTTGTCAATAGGAGGAAATATACTAAGATCTTAATCTACAAAGACTAAGCAGCACCCGGGTGTCTGCCAAAATATAAATCGCCTGAATCCTTTCTTTAATGTATGTATATATATATATATATTTCTTATTTTTAGATTTTTTTGGAGTTAAGAGTGTGTTAGTAACTTTTTACGGCTACCCAACCCACCCAAAACTGGGACAAAACTCTAAGTGTTAAGCATCTTGGTGTGAAGATCGTGATAGACTCACTCAACGGTAATTTAGACAGACTTCGTTGGGCCTCGTCCAACGTTTTGCTCGCGTAGTAGATCACCACGGGTTTCTTATCTTGTCTTTGTCCCAGGACAGCGCCTATGGCAAGATCTGATGCATCACACATAATCTCAAAGTCCTGGGACCAATCCGGGAGCTGAAGTACAGGTGCTGTGGAAACTAAGTCCCGGAGGATGTGATAAGCCTGAATGCAACCAAAGGTCATGTGGAAGATGGTGTCATTGGCCAGAAGGTTGGTTAAGGGTTTGGAAAGCTAGGAGAAGTATTTGATGAACCTTCGGTAGAAGTCGACATGTCCCAGGAATGAATGGATCTGCCAGACCGAGCTAGGCGGAGGAAGTTTGGACATCAAATCAACTTTGGCCTGATCCACCTCAATGCCCCTATGCGATATGATGTGACCGAGGACGATTCCTTCTTGAACCATAAAATGGCTCTTTTCCCAACTTAACACCAAATTAACCTCGGTAAATTGTTTCAGGATTTTCTCCAAGTTGCTCAAATAGTGGTCGAATGAATTCCCAAATACAGAGAAATCATCCATAAAGACCTCTAGGTATTCACCCACCATTTCTGAAAAAATGACTAGCATGCAAAGCTAAAAGGTAGCAGGTGCGTTGGTTGGCCCGAACGGCATACGACAGAATGCAAACGTGTCATACGGGCAAGTGAATGTGGTCTTCTCTTAGTCTTCAGGAGCAATTGCGACTTGGTTATACCTTGAATATCCATCCAGGATGCAAAAATACTTTTGCCCGTCCAATCTTTCAAGGATCTGGTCAATGAATGCCAAGGGGAAATGATCTTTCTTGGTTACTTCATTGGGCTTCCTGTAATCAATACACACCCGCCATGAGGTGGTAGTGCAGGTGGGGATGGATTCACCATGCTCATTGGTAACAACGGTAAGCCCGGCTTTCTTTGGAACCACTTGAGTGGGGCTCACCCAGTGGTTGTCAAAGATGGGGTAGATGATGTCGGCGTCAGGCCACTTGATAATTTCTTTCTTAATGACCTCTCGCATGTTTGGGTTTAACCGTCTCTGCCTCTGGCGGGAGGGTCGTGCCCCATCTTCCAGGTAAATCTTGCGAGTGTAATAGGCAGGGCTAATTCCTCTTAAGTCTGAAATGGCCCATCCAATGGCGGCCCGATGTTCCGAAAGGGTCACGGTCAACCTGAGTTCCTGATCCTTGGTTAGATGAAAGCTAATAATCACAGGGAAGGTCTGGTCAGGTCCAATGAAGACATACTTGAGATTCTCAGGTACCGGCTTTAGTTCGAGTGCAGGTGGAACAACAGTCGAAGGAAAAGGGAAAGGCGGGAGTTGATCCACATCAATCCCCTCAAATGGTATTGGTTGACGGTAATCAGCCTTACAGAGGTCCGTGGGCAGAGATGGTGCTGGGTCAGAATAATTGTTACAGGATTGGTGGTTTGAGACAGAACTAAGGGTAAGGTATTCCTCGACCAAAGGTTCCACGGGATCATGTTCCTCGATACAATCTCAATCAAAAGACTTGGTCACCCGGGAGATATACAACTGCATTTTCTTATCTGTAAAGGCGATTTCCATACATCCCGTGTCACAATCGATGTTTGCTTTAGCCATAGATAAGAAAGGTCTGCCTAAGGTTATGGGTGCGTTCTGTAGTTTTCAGGGACTTCCATGTCGAGCACCAAGAAGTCGACCGGAAAATAGAAGTCCTTGACTCGACAATCACCTCCTCAACAACCCCCTTCGGGGTCTTCACAGATCTATCAGCCAACTGGAGGGTGACAGGTGTGGGCGTTAGCCCTCCGAAACCAAATTGGTGGTACAGGGTTGTTGGAATCAGATTGATGGAAGCACCTAAGTCCAGGAGTGCTCTATCAAATGTCATGTCCCCAATATTGCAAGATATCAGGGGTGCTCCTAGGTCAGTTCGCTTGAGTGGAAGGTTGCTTGATATTACGGAACTTGCTTGCTCGGAGAGCACAACCTTCCTAGGTGTTTGAGATCTTGGCTTACATTTGGGTGTACAGGCGTCCTTTAAAAACTTGGCGTAAGCCGGGATGTGCTTAACGGCTTCGAGGAGTGGAATATTAATCTGAACCTGCTTAAAGATCTCCAAAAGCTCCTTAGTTTCCACAACACTTTTTTTCTTCTTAATTGTTTCCAAGGCCTCGGGGTAGGGTGTCTGAACATGGATAGGATCTATTTCTGGGTCCTTGGGTTTTTCCAGTGCCTCTTCAGAGTCGGGTGTTTCAGCTGGTGAAGTCTTGGGAAGAATCGGCCATTTGGGATCATGGGTTTTGGTGCCACTTCTCAAGGTTATCGCATTCGCAGAGGCATTGGGACCATGTGTTGATCCTTGAGAAGACGAGGACGAAGAAGCACCAAACCTAGGGAGTGTTTGTGGGGCTGGCTGGACCATGTGAACCTGCCCGGGGTTGCCCTGGAACCCTTGCGAATTGGGGCCTCTATTAATCTTGTTTCCCGGGTTTGGTTGTGGCTGGGAAGGTAGGGATCCTTATTGTTTATAGTCCAATAGTTGGCTTAACTGTCTCTTTACTAAGGCCATTTCCTCTTGATGTTTCTAGTTCATTTCATCCATCATCTTTATCAGGGTATCCATTTCGTTTTGCAAGGGAGGGGTCGCCCTATTTGGATTACATGAGGGTCTAACTGGTGGTCCTTGCTGATAGGGGGCAAGTTTGGCTGCTGGTTTGGCCTGGGCTGGTTCTGGAATTGAGGTGGTTTCTGGTTTGTCCAACCAAAGTTGCGGTGATTACGCCAGCCAGCGTTGTAAGTTGATGAGAGCCTCGTCATGAACCCTAACTAGCACAATTTAATCTAAATAAGTATGAAAAGGCATCTACAAAACCTAAAGAGAAGCTTAACTCAGAGAATTCTGAATTGAAGAGTAAAATAAATCATAAGGGGTAAAACTGTAATTTTACCAATGCAGTACACAAACAGGGTATTTAAGGGTCTAAACACAGGTCAAATAAGCTTGATGAGGAAGAAAGTGGGATGATCTGATCTGAAAAGGGTTATAGCAACTTTTAGGAATTAAATGACATTTTGTAACCTTAAAACAAACCCAACCCTTTAATTGACGAGGTTTGAGGTAGGATAAAAATCAACTAAACCCTCGAAAATTTATCGAAAAATATTCCCTAGGGTTTAGAACCTTCAATTTGACCTTTGCAACCTATTTTGACCTAAAATGAGAACCATGCCCAATTTATGACCTAATTTGGATTTTTACGTAAATTGATCGGTCAAACATGTTCAAACCTAAAATCAAATTTCACCATTAAATTCCTTAGGTTCAAATTAGGCTGGTACAAAAATTTGGGCCTAAGAGAAGACCATCTTGCCCGACTTTACAAATTGGTCCTCTTGAATTACTTTTTGACCCTTATCTTTTGAAACCCTTGCACATAACCCCCTATCTCTCCCGTCGTTCTTTGCAGAACGGTCCTCCCTGCCACTCTACGTAGGCGCCATACCTTCGACGACCTTGCGCGGAGGATGGCGCCGCACAGGGTATGGCACCCATTCTCAGGAATGAACGGGGGGTTCCCTACGTCGTCCTCTGTCGCAGGGACCCTCCCCTGTGACTTGTGGCTGCCCATGCCTCTCGTGCGAACGCATGAAAGGCATGGGTCTCCATCTCTGGCCATCTCCGGCGAGCTTCCCACGTCGCTTCCTCGGTCCACTCTCCTCACCAGCTCCTTTATAAGGAGCGGCAGGGGTTGCCGTCCACTCCAAGCTAGTTCTGGCCAAGAAAATCCCCCTCTTTCGTCTCCTCCCTCTCCGGTCAGACTGCCCTAGCTTTCGACGAACTCTCCTCCTCCTCGTCGCTCTGCTGCCATACCTGCAGCAGAGCCCACTCTACCTCGTTGTCCCACGCCAGGCCGCACCAGCTGGCATCCTCAGATCTCTTCCTCGTCGCCGTCACTCCCCCTCTAGGCATCTGCGTCCCCAGCTCCGGCAGGCACGCGCCGGACAGTCTTCCTCTCTCTCTTCGTCAATTAAGTAGGTAGGAACTTTCTCCTTACTCTCCTCTCACTTTTCCCTTCTTGAATTAGTATTTTAAACCCGTCGACTACCACGACCACCTTCATCTGCTCCACCTCCGGCCACCATCTTCGGTGAGATCGCGCCACTTCCACAGACCTTTCCACCCCTCGCCGACAAGCCCAAAAGCTCCCCCTCACTCCACTCAAGCGTTTCCTCTACTCCATTCACCACCCTACACACTCTGAGCACCCCCCGAACACACTCACTTCCACGATTGCAGGTTGCCCTAGGCGCACGACCACAGGCACTCTCACAGCACGCCGGCCCTCGCACCGCCTTCGCCACACTCTAGCGAAGCTTTCTGTGTTGTCTGACGTGGCTGTGAGGCCGTCTTCGTGATTTCATGGTTCACCCTCCTCGTCGCCATTGACGAGCAGCAGGAGTTGCTTCGCAAGTAGCTCCAGGTCTCTTCGGCTCCAGGCGCGGGCTCCAGGCAACACGGGGCACGTCCGCAAAGGCGCCTAGGTTCTCAATTGGGAGCGCGAAGCCTTCCCTACTGCCCAATTGCCAGCTGCTTCTTGCCTGCAGGTGAGCGGAGCAGAGGTGGGATTTTAGTCCCACCTCGTAAGTGTAGGGCGAACGCGCACACTTAAATTGAAAAAGTGGTATAGGCTCTTCGCCTCCGAATACACACGGGGTGAGGTCCCTCACCTATCACCGGGTCTCGTCAGCGGCACACCCACACGGATCTGACCCAACCCGACACCCTCCTGTGCACTCCTCGCGCACCACCCACGCCGGTGCGCCTGGACCCAGGCACACGACCAGACTCGATTACCCGACTCTGGGAGAGCTTACCAAAGAGAGATCCAGAAAGAGAGAGACGCGAGGAAGGGGTAGGGTAGGTTTTGCGCTGATATTTGCGTATGTGCGCAGGAGAGAAGAAAGAAGAAGAGAAGCAGCAGCCAGGACTTAGCCGCAGGGAAGAAGGAAGAAGAAAGGAAGGAAAGAAGCTGAAGGAAAAGAGGAGGAGCTGCACTGTAGCAACCGAGCAGTTAAGTCGTCTGAGTACTGAATCAGATGTTGGCGAAAAAGGAGAGTCAATAGCAAGAGAAGAAGAGAAGAAGAAAAAGGAGAGTCAGCATCAAGAGAAGAAGAAAAGAAAGTAGAAGAAGGGCCAGAGCAGAAGAAAGAAGAAAAAAAAAGAAAGAGAAACCGCAGCTGCTAAGAAGAAGAAAGAAGAAGACAGGCTAAAGAAGAAGAAAGAAGAAGCAGAGAAGAAGAAAAGACGAACGAAGAAGAAAAGAAGTTGAAGAGAAGAGCCAGCTGAAGAAAGAGAAGAAGAAAAAGCCAATTACCCTCTCTCTCTCTTTCTCTCTCTCTCTTAATTTTTTGTAAAAACTTATATATATTGTGAATTTATATGCTTCTGGAATTTTAGTTTGCTCCCTGAGTTCGACATCGGGAAACTTTTTATTCCGAGTAATAAATTGTATTAGACTGGTGACCATTTTTGTCATATACCACAACGACTATAATAACCACATCAACAAAGACGACAACCATAAGTGTTGGAGAAAGGGTCAGGTTTAGCATAACCTTGGACAGCCTGTACCTCTTCAAGGATAGCAGATGTTGATGGGGAGGGAAGAGAGTAATCAGGGGTTGAGGGAGCAAAGGTCCCTCCCTGGAATGTGGTCAGGGGTTGTTCCAGGTTTAGTTTGCTTAAGTGTTGGACCAGGTCAACATTGTGAGCTCCCTTTGCTAGGGAGAAGGTCTGTAACGGGTTCCTGGTCTAGTTCAGTAGCTCATTTATCTTTTTATCCACCAATTCCACTCGATCTAATTTCTTGGTAATGATATCCATGTCAACCATTCCAGAATTTGCTTGTACCTCATAAATCCCACCACGGGGTTGACTGGATCGGTTAAATTGGGTCATGGAGGTATTGTGGAGCGAATTTTCGCTCATAGACTCAAAGAGTTCAAACGCGCTCTCCTCATCTTTGTTCAGGAAGTTCCCCCCGCATGAGGCATCGAAGAAGTTCCGTAGGTTGCTGTCCAGACCGTGGTAGAAGATCTGGGCCAATTGCCACCTTGGTACTTCGTGATGTGGGCATTTTCTTAATAGTTCATTAAATCTTTCCCATGCCTCATGGAACTGTTCCCCATCATGGAGTGTAAAGGTAGTAATGGCTCTTCTGAGGGCATTGGTCTTTCCTATGGGGAAGAATTTCTTTAAGAATGCATGCCTCAGTTCTTCCCAGGTGATAATGGGTCTACTTAGGGTTCTATGCCAGTGAGATGCCTTATCTCTCAGTGAGAAGGGGAACATCTTAATCAAAACAATATCAAGGCTAATGTTCCTAGGTTTCACAGTTCCGGCTATCCGGTCAAGATCCTTTAGGTGCTGGAAGGGGTCTTCATTTGAGCTTCCATGGAAGTGACTTTGAATCAGACTCAAAACATTTGGTTTTAGCTCAAAATCATCTCCCCCTTCGGGGATCCTAAGGTGCGGCTCGACTCGAATAGCGGAAGGATTGTAGAAGTCGCGAAGGGGCCTAGGTTGGTCCTGGAATGGTGGTTGATCAGGTGGCGGTTGCCCTTGTGGGCCTTGGAAAGGTGGTGGTGGTTTCCCTTGTGGGTCCTGCAACCGGTGTATAGCTTGCATGATAGTGTGGATCTGTTGTTGCTGAAGCTGATGGTTTGCATTAATCTGGGCTTGGATGATCGCCATTGTGTCTGGTGGGGGTTGGTCTTCAACCTCATCTACCCTAGGTTCAGCTATGTTTTTAGTAGAATCAGGTCGCCTGGGTTCCCGTCCCAAAACAAACAACTCGGGATGCAGTGAGCATCTCCCGTGCATACACTAGAGAAGAACAAGAGGGGATGCGGAGAGCGACAGATGCGAGAAGTATGTGTGTTCAACCAAGCAAACAAGCCTAGTCCTTATGGTGTATTCCTTAGAGGACCTAGAAATCTCCAAAAGGGTGATCGACTCCGTAAGCACTGGACTCCCCTTCCCAAAGCTAATCTAGCCAGGTTGATTACGAGGGATTGTAGGGAAGGTTCTCTCTTTGGCTTGCGCCGCCGGTTCCATAGACCCCACAACCGTGGTCATTTGGTGCTGCCCCGCAGCTTAGTCACCAGATTCTACTAAGGGAATGAAAGCCAAGTGCCCAGTGAACAAAATCCCGCCTCTCGAGACATAACCCAGTCCTTCCTAGGGCACGTCTACTCTGTTTTAAAAGGGCTAGGATAGTGCTTGTGCTAGGGTTATGTGATGAGGAGTTGATTGGGGTAGTGTCTCTTAATTTTCCAATTTCAATGTGTGTGCTTCTATCAAAACATGATTTTCAAGCAAAGATTTTTTTTTAAAGATGTGGTGTCTTTTAATGTTTTATCCTTTACTTTAGTGTCTTTTAGGATTGACGTGTCATAATATTTTCAGACAAGCTTCAGTGGGCACGTCAAGTTTTGCACACAATTCGGTGAAAGTAAATTTCCTTTTGTTGTGTAGAAGCTCTAAAACCCTAATGTACTCATCCTAGTGATCATGCATCTTCTATTGGATGAGTTTATTTTAGGGGTGAGTGGTGCAGCCCAAGTCAATTCAAGGTGGCTTCGTAAACACCACTCAAAAAGAAAAAAGAACACTCCAAGAATCTTAGATTATTCAGAATGTTAGAGTGTATTATTTTTTTTATTGGGTGATGTGTTAAGGATGTGGATCAGGCAATCATATACCACGCCAATTTTTTTCAGTTTTACAATTTTTTTAGATTTTTAAGCAAGCAAACAACTATGGGTGAAGAAATACTCACGATCGGTCCTTCTTACGCTTACTCCCTCATTACCGTCACGAGTTGCACTGCTTCGCCGTCCAAGCGTCGAATTCCTGCAACCATCAAGTAGATGGTGTTAGACGATGTTAGCATGGATGTAAAATGGCAGTGACAAAATAAATCCGTTGCCTCCCTGGCAACGGTGCCAAAAACTGACGTGTGCGTGGGACGCGTATGTTTAAAGGAGTCGTTATAGCTTGCGCTCGCAACGTCGATTTTAAATGAAGAAATGGATGTGAGTCCAAGTGTCGATCTCAGGGAGGCGTGAAAATCGGATTTTTCTTGTCACCTAATGTCACGAAAATCACAGATTTTTGCTTGCGAAAAGTTGTGGGTGAAAAATGAGTGAGAGAGAGAGAATAGGGTTAGAATTATTTCATTCACAACATGCAACTTAAACATAAAAGAGGGCAAGTAACTAGATAGAAAACAACTTCATTTGACATGCAACTTTAGTTTATAATTATAACATTAGATAAATGCTTGAACAC
Organism: Thalassia testudinum; assembly: GCA_037157565.1. Classification (NCBI taxonomy): domain Eukaryota; kingdom Viridiplantae; phylum Streptophyta; class Magnoliopsida; order Alismatales; family Hydrocharitaceae; genus Thalassia; species Thalassia testudinum. The sequence goes on from JAZHRO010000014.1 coordinate 21,961,292, forward strand.
AAGTAAAGTAAAGCTTAAGATAAAGAGGGAAAGAGAGAGAGAAGACGGTGAGGCAACTATGGTAGTGGAGAGGGGCTCCGTCGGCGGCTTGTCAGCTCCGGTGATTACAAAGAGGGCTAATGGTGGCTAGGAGTGGGGTAGAGCACTTACAAGTGGAACGAATGCCTTGAATGGATGGTTGGATGGAGTTTATATAGCCAAAAGGGTTTTCTAATTCAAGTATGGGCTTTAGCGATGTCCGGGACGTTGGTAAACCCATACTAAATCCGTTGGTGTAGCCCCTTCGCCCACCGGTCACCATCGCACCTTGTGCTTCTTCGGAGGCAATCCACACGCGTGCGTTGTAAGCTGTCCGATCGAAGATCGGACGTCTGAGATCTCGTGAAGGGCGCGCTTGTGGATCACTGCTGAGGCGCGCTCTTTTGCCACGTTGTCGCGCGCGTAAGCTTCTGCGCACATCCATTGTGCTGCGCGGATAGATCTGCGTCGTTCGCTGCTGATTGGGCGGTTGTAATCGAGTGCGCCTCAAATCGCGCAGAATTGGCGAGTGACGCTGATTGCGAGGTTGAAGCACCAACCGTTGCACTGTCGTAGCGGATTGTCATGGCGAGCGTCGGGCGCGCGGGCATTCTCGGTCGTTTGATTGAAGATCGACGGTTGAGATTCATCCTCCAGGTGAAGGTGGAAGTGGGTGGCGGTGGAGATGCGATGAGCAGGCACCACGTGCGCGCCGTGGGCCATTGATCATCAGATCAACGGTCAGAACTTCTTGGGCCCATTGCAGGAGCTCCGGATGTTGGATTTGGCCGATTTTGAGTTTGTTGGACTCCGTTCGTCGCTCTGAATCCATCCATGTGGTCCGATTGCTCATCTTAGCCCTGTTTTGACATGTCCTTGTACACATGGCCGTTAATAATGCATTATAAGCAATCTTGATGTGCAATGCATGTGATGCTCCTATTCCTATTTATGATGTGTTATTTGTACATTTTGCTCTTAAGATAAACCCTAATTGACAGATTTATCACCTCAAGATGCAGTGTTTTCAGGACCAGGCCCACTCGTGTGTGTGGTGGGCGAGGAATACATGGGTAATCGGGTCAGGCAGCCAGGTCCGCAGAGCGTGGGTCGCGGACGAGGCGTGAAGGGCGAGTGGGACCTCACCCCATGGTCAGGAGGCGATAAGCCTCTGTCACTTTTATAATTTATCTCACAACGCCCGCTTGTCAGCTTTCAAGGTGGGACTAAACGTCCCACCTTTCTTCGCGAGCGCCTGCTGCAGAAATCCTCCTCTAATTACAGCAGTTGCTGGGTCTTCAATTCTAATTACTTGGCCGGGCTTTTGCGTGAGGGGATTCCGCGTGACCTGGGGCACTTCACCTGGAGCGGAAAGACTTGGAGGAGCTCCTAGGCAAGCTCCTTACTTCGTCAATGGCGGTGGTGACCCTCAACACCTGTCAACAGGCAAACGGCCTTGCAGCCTTGTCAGAACACATGGGCAGCTTTGCCGAGGTACGGCGAGTGTGCTGCAGTGGTTGGGGTGGCGTGGGAATGCCTGTGTGAGCATGCCTTGGGCTTACTGTGGCCGTGAAAGTGGGTGTGTTCGGGGGTACTTTTGGGTGGTCGATGGAGAGATTGGAGTAAAGGGAAATGGTCAGTGAGGTGTTGCGGAGGTCGTAGGGTGGTTGGCGAGGTGGATGGAGGCGTGGAGTGGCGGGAATAGCTCGCCGGTGGTCTAGTTGGAGATGGGAACAATGGTCGTGGTCTGCGGCATCGAGGAGATAAAAATAGTAATAGAGATAGGGGAAATAAAGAGGAAGGGGAGAGGAACCTATCTGTGGTGATTGGAGTGAAGGGGAGGCGAAGGAGACGAACGACGCGTATCTGTCGTTGTCGGAGAAGACAGCCCTGAGGTAGAGATAACGGCGACGAGGACGGGGTCGGAGGGGAGCGTGCGGGTACGGCGTGACACGGAGGAGCACGGCGGAGGTGACTCTGCCACTGGTACGGTGGCAGAGCGACGAGAAGAGGGAGGGAGAGTCGCCGGAGCCTGCGGGCAGATGGCTGGAGGAGGAGGAGACAAAATTGGGTAGAATTCTTCGGCCAAAACAGGCTTGGAAGAAGTAGAGGGATCTAGGCTTGCTCAAATAGGCACGGGCAGAGGGAAGAGTCGCAAAGAGGCAGGCGAAAGTCTTCGCCGGAGGCATGGTCGGAGTGGAACCCATACCTCTTGAGCATTTGCATTAGAGGTATGGGCCAATTCAGGGTATGGGGAGCTGCTCATGCAATAGTGGGCTTTGCAGAGAACTCTCCTTTCAAATCTAGGAGCCGCTCCCTGGGGAATCGAGAAGAAAAACCACCTCGAAACCTCGCCGGAGGTATGGGTCCTTGTTGCAATGGCAGAGGGACCAAAATGAAGAAAGTGACGAAAAGTTGAGGGGGTTTTGCAAGGGTTTTCAAAAGTTAAGGGCTAGAATGTAATTGGGTGGACCATTTTGCAAAGTAGGTCAAGATGACCTCCCCTTAGGTTCAAATTTTCGTATAAACCTAATTTGGACCTAGGGAATCCAATGGTGAAGTTGGATTTTAGGTTTTATCACATTTGACTGAACATTTTGCATGAAAACCCAAATTAGGTCAAATATTGGGCTTGGTCCCCAATATAGGTCAAAACAGGTTCCAAAGCCCGAATTGAAGGTTATAAACCCTAGGGGATATTTTTCCATGAATTTTAGAGGGTTTAGTTGATTTTTATTTTTCCTAAAACCTTATGAATTTAAGTGGGTTTGTTTTAGGGTTACAGAATGTCATTTAATTCTTAAATTTCGCAATAACCCTTTTCTGGCTGAACCGTCTTAATTTTTCTCTTAATAAGTCCAATTGACCTATGTCTAGACCCTTAGAAATCCCGTTGATGCACTGCAATGGTAAAATTACAGTTTTACCCTTTGTTTCATGTTCTCTTCCCCGATTAGTGATCCCTTGAATAAAGCCTTTGTCTTGGTTATGTAGGAGCTTTTGTACACTTTATTAGGTCAAAATATGCTAGTTAGGGTTCATGATGAGGTTCTCATCATCACCCTCTGCCACGTACAATAGGCAGAGGGAACATCTTCCCTACCTTCATCCGTGCCTGGTGGACCAATGCCAAGGTGATAAACGCCAGTTTATCATCATTCTTATGACCTAAAATAAATTTAGCACTTATGGTTTTAACTCTGCAAATGAGTTTTCGGGCTACATTTAGGCATTTACTTAGGATAGGCATGCATTGCATTTTAGTTGTATTTTTTGATGTGTTTACTTGAGTATTAAGGATAGTTAGAAAGTCAGATCCTGCATACCTTGGCACTCATGAAGGAAAAAGATGAAGAAGCTCTTATCAACTGGATCCTAGCTAGATCTATCTCATCTCAATTGGTTCCTAGCTCATTCTAGTTGGATCAACTCATCCCTATTTCCATCCAGCTCATCTCCACTGAATGGTAGCTCTAACTAGTTCACCTTAGCTCCATTCAACTCACCTTAGCTGGATGGTAGCTCAAACTATCTCAAGTCAGTTGATCCCATCTCCATTCCAGCTCCTCCAACTCAAAAGAGTTCACTGGAAGATCAACCTAACTTGGAATAGCTACTACCATCAACTAGCTTGACCTAGTCAGCTGAAGAAGTCATTAACCAGCTCAAGTTCAGCTCCCGGAGGCTTAACTCAGCTCAACTTAGTTGAGTTGAGCTACTTGGCCTAAGCTAGCTACTCCAGCTAACTAGGTATACTCCAAGAAGACTAGACCCAGCTCACCTCAACTCATTTCAGCAGAAGCCAGCTCATCTTAGCTTGGCTTAGCAACAAGCAAGGAACTAGCACGCTTAGCCAGCTAAGGTAGCTCCCTACAGTTCTCTTTAGCAGCCACCAGCTCCAGTGCAGCCCAAGATAGCTACCTCCAACTCTTCTCCCTTAAAACCTTAGCTCCCTCTACCTCCTACCCCACTCCCTACTAACTAAGCCAGCTAAGCTAGCTTAGCTTAGCTAGTCACTTCCTTGGCATCCCTACCTAATCCTAAAACCTACCTAGCCAAGCTCCACCAAACAACCCTAATCCTAGTCCACCTAAGCTCTTAGTCCTATACCAATTTTGGCACCAACCCCTATACACCCCTTCACCCCATAACCTCCACCAAGAGACACCAAAGTTGGCACCAAAATCCACCCCTCAACCACCTTGATTTTTGGCGCCAACCTCTCCCTCCATCTTAGCCATCCATCCACCGCCAAACACATCCCAACCCTCCTTTTTTGGCGCCATCTAAGACCCTTCTAGATGCTCCACCTTTGGCACCAATTTGATGTGCCTCTCCAACCCTCAACCACCCATAACTACCCCCCTTTTCATCCATAAGAATGGTGCCAACTATCCTACACTCTAGGATTCCCATAACCACCCTTAACTACCCACCAAACCTAAGCCTAGCCCTCCAATTGTTGGCACCAACCCTTAACCCATACCCCCACCAAAAGGTGGTGCCAACCCCATCTAACCCAACCATAACAATCACTCAACACACCCCTACATATGGTGCCAACCTAATCTAACCCTTCATCCATTAACCACCATCCTAAGCCTTCATCCTAACCTTACACCTACACCACATTCCACTTAACCTAAAGCCTACCATGGCTGGCGCCAACCATCACCCACTCCACTTCTATAAAAACCCTCTTAACCACCACCAAAAAGATCATCTTCTCCCTTTGTATATTCCACCATTACACCACCTACACCTATGGCCAAGGAAGAAGAAGAAGAGAAGAAGATCAAGGGGGCAAGCTACCTGCCCCCTTGGTGCCTTCTTCCTCATTCTTCTTCTCCCTTGTGCCACACCTAAGAGGAGGAAGCCTTCATCTAGGGGGACGGGTAGGCAAGAGGCGGAACAAGGGTGGTGGATGTCCACCCTTGGAGGAGGCTTGGAGAAGAACCACTTGAAGGAAGAAGCCAAAGAGGAGTTCTTTTCAACTACAGGAGCAGCCACAGTTGGAGCAAGAATTTCTTAAAGCTTCTACTGGAGGATCTTTATCTTGTTCTTCATCATTTTCTATTTATTTGTATTAGCTAGATTTTGATTCTATTTCAAGCATTTGTGTACTTGTGACTTTGCACATCTAGTTAATACAAAGTTTTTTTTGCCTTTTAATTTCTTGTTCTACTTAGTGTGTTACTCTTGTAGTTGTAGTGCACCATAACTCTCTTTTAATTACCTTAGGCACACTTGCTTAGGGTGAGCTTAGAAGAGAGGACATTCTTGTCACTCTAAAGAAGTTGATAGGCATAGTTATAGCATACTTTCATCTTTCCATCTGTTGCCCGACTATTTTTGAAACCCCAAAAAAAGATGATATTCAAAAATCACAAAAAGAAAGTTGATTTCTCATTTTCATGCGAGAGTGTTTAAAAGTGCATTTCTGCCTCCTTGGACAACCCTAGATACCAACACTATCTTGGTATATAAATTCAAAAGCAATTGCAAATTTGCATGTTACAACGATTCAAAATCCTAGTTTTAACAAATCACGCATTTTTCGCATCACAAAGCTGCCTCGACCCCTTCCTCCTCGTCATCTCTCCCACTGGAGGATTCACCCTCTTCGACGTCGGCCAATCATAGCCGGTGCCAAAACCCCCACTTTTTGTCTGTAGTTTGATTCTCTCTCTCTCTCTAGCCTAATTCTACCCCCTTAGAAACTAGGATCAACCACTGCACGCCCGTCTCCCTCTCCATCTTCTCCGCCTCCGATGACGGTCCGGCGAGTTCGGCAAGCCATGCCTCACACGAAACTCCACGCGACCACCACCATAAGATTCCCCTCACCATGAAGGTCAAAATCCCTCAACTAATAAAGAGCTTTGACCTACCATCCATCCAGTCGGACTCACCCACTCATAGCCACCTTTGCCGTCACCGTCTGGTCAGCACAGACTTCGAACCACGACACCGACTCCGCCATCACCTTCGCCACCACACGACGAAGCCTTTGAACCATCTGATTGGGGCGACTAGCCCATGTTCTGTCTTTTCAAGGGTTTGTCGGATGCTTCTCCTCCACCTCTAATCACCGTCGCCATCCGACGCACTTCGTTGACTTCAAGGCTTGGTTCCACCACCTGGAGCTACAGAACCATCTCAGGTCCTAGTAGCAACTCCAATTAGGGAACCAACAACCACAGTAGCAGCAATTACATGAACATTTTAACTGCACACACGGAGGAAGTGGGATAGTCCCACATTGGATACTGCCGAGTGCAAAATAGCATATAAAATGTTTTGGTGATATCTGTTGCTTGCCTCTTCACACGGGGGTGAGGTCCCCGCTCACCCAACTTCTCACTCCTCGCCCACCTCCACATTGGTGGGCCTGGACCTCTGAACCGTATACCTGATTAGCCCTAGACTCGATTCAGGAAGAGAGAGAAAAGGGAATTTTCTGAGGGAGGGGGCGAATTTTGCACTATACACCTCGAGATGCATGCTGATATGCTCAACACTTAGCATCTCTAAGGTCTCTACTTTGTGCTTGGCTCCCTTGTTACAGTTCTAAGGCTTGGTGATGTTTAAGGCATTTGAAGCACCCTTACGACTTCTGGTGCTTGGTTTTGGCTTGGAACTTTGATACTGTAGAATTATTTGAGACATATTCGAGTATTGGCTGACATGGAAATTGAGGCATAAGTGGTTTTAACCACTGTTGGAAAATTTGATTGCTTGATACTTGGGATATGTGCTTGATTGGTGAATGTAATTGGTGATTTAAATCACCATTTTTATTTTTATTTTATCCCATCAACTTTGGAGATACAATTACTATAATTGAATATCATTTTGAGTAGATTCATTGAATATCTTTCTTGTGCTTAATCGTTGTGCTCATTATCTATAATTACAATTAGTGTTGTGAATTGCAATTTTCTCCCTGCGAACGACCTTAGACTTATTTCCTATTTTTGAGCACTTTATAAATTTAAATGTTGTAGCGATTTTTGTCTTATACTATGACACTATACATACTTTAAACGACGATTCTCGCTCATCAACAAATATGTTAAACTATGCTACCATAGGCAAGGTGACTTCCCTTACGATGGAACTGAGTTAGCGTGATTGCGTAGGGATTCGATGTTCTCAGATGTGAAGTTTAGAGCTTGGAGAGTAATTGATAGAATTTTCCCTTCTTAATCTTTCACAAAATGTGTGTAATGGTGGAAAGAATTATCTTAAGGTGTATCTATGTCAAGCGGAGGCCCTCCTTTATTTATAAAGGCCTTAGGAACCTTCAAGAAGGCTTGGGAGAAGGCTCCTAGCCATTGGAAACAAATCCAAGGCAAATCAGGGGACATTTAATTTTCGGGTCAGACATATGGTCAAATGTCTAATAACAACTTTGGACGTCTAATCTTAAGGGTCAGAGTTCCTGATTCTATTAGACAGAAATAAGATCTAGGTTAGATGTTTGGAAAGTTATTTTAGGATGTCTAGGTAGAAAAGTGGACGTCTAATTATGTGCAGGTTTATTCTTGTTTTGGATCAGATCTAAACAAGGTTGTAATGTAAATTGCTCAAACGATGTATTGGACATCTGGATTAACTACGGGAATTGATTTCTCGAGGGCTAACAGTTGGATTGGGCCTAACAGGCTTGGATTTTGGTCCAACATCTCTTTATTAGACATCTGGATGGCTCTATGGACATCTGATAATATTAATAAAATATTCCTAACAATGTTCTCAAAGGAGTTGGGCTAAAAGGCCAACGGTACTGTTATTGGATGTCGAGAAAAGCAGTCTAATGTCTTATAAGACATTTGGTATAGGGTCAGGTCGTCTGATTACAAAGATCAGAGGCCACTATCACCAGCCTAAGTTGTTGGACATCTGGTGAGAGTATCAGACCACTTAAAGCCTAAGTTTAGACATCTGATACTAATGCTGGATGTCTGATGAGGCTATCTAAATCCTATTTTGGATTGCTAAGTTTGTTCTAAGGTTTACCTAAGTGTCCTAGGGATGTGTAAGTGTTTCTCGGATTAAGGTGTTATACTTTATGCTCTTTAACAAAGAATCTAAGGAAAATAAACAGCGAAGTAAAAGAAAGATTACAAATAAAGTATTGTTTCCAAAAAAAAAAAGATTACAATAAAGCATTCTAAGTCCTATTCTTCTTCTCTTCAATCTTTCACTCCATGCGAAGCTCCATCTCCTCCATGAAGCTCCTCCTTTAGTTTCCTCCATGCTCCTTAATGCTTTTACCCATGTACAAGTTCCTTATGCTTGCTTCCACTTTCATTAATCCTGAAACTTATACACTTAAATGTAAATATTAAAATACATGTGTTTTGTTATTATCAAAATTAACAAGCATGGTGCATTTGCACCAACAAGGAAGGGGCATTCGGGTGACTTTATTCGGTGGAATTGGGAGAGAAAACAAGGAAGTGGAGTGGGTTGTGGGTGAAGAGAGAGGGCATTGTCGGTGGGGGTCACAGGTGGGGAATGGAGGTGAGAAGAGAATAGGGATGAGAGAGAGAAATAGCTTCTACGATAAGGCACTTCTAGTCTTTTTCATTAATCTTCATCCAAAGATGTTTTCCCTTTTATAAAGGATTACAACTAACAATAATGCATCTCTTGAACTAAGGGTCACAAAATGAAGGGAACTTTTGATTGAACCATAGGATCCCTTGTATATTTTTTTGTTAATTAAAAGAAAGGGAAATTTTCAATTATGCACTTGAGAAACTCCTACTGCTTTATTAGACTGCATTAGTTCCCCTTGATTGTGAAAAATCTCACTCCTGCGAGATATCTTCCAAATAATTGTGAAGCAGATCCGGATGAAGCTTGCAGAGTGTTAAGACTCGAATCCCTATAGGACACGAGAATCGGACCGACTCGACTGATCTGAAGACCCAGTTGTCCAGTGAGGAAGTAACCAAAAAGCAGTAAAATAAACCACATTCACCTTGCAAGTAACTAGCAGTAACAAAAGTACAGCAGTAAAGAAGTAAACTACTATAGTACATACCACCACAACAGTAGAGAATTTTTAAACAGGTACAGAATTATGAAGTTTACAATAAAGAGTACAAAAGTGTAACAAAATACTCACTACTACAGAAAGTGGGTACAACAAAAGTATAACTATTGGGCTCTACTAGGCCCAGCGTCCTCTGCAGCAGTAGGCTCTGGCTGCCAAACACCTGGACCTGAAAAAGGTGGTAGGTTCGACACGTCAGCGAAACGCTGAGTAGAGTGGCAACTAGCTAACTAAGAAAATAGTAAAGGTGGACAGGTAGCTGTTATTTCAATTTCTTTTTTTATTTAACTAATTATTCCTTCTTTCATCACTTGGTTTATTTATCAGATCTTTTTCTTGATCTCGAATGTTATTCATGGGAACGATCTTGATTGCAGTCTTTTCCGAAAAGTAGAAGTAGCACGTGGTGCTCTTCTAGCCGGGAGAGTCCCCCGTGGTGGTCTTACCCTCAGTCAACCACCCCAAGGTCGCTGACAGACGTAACGGTGACTACGGCACGTGCGATAAACGTACGGGTAGCTACCCCGCACTGGCACACGGTCAGTCGTTTCCGTTAACGGGTGCACCCAAAGTACAGCATGGAACCAGTATAGGGCCAAGCCCTCTCAGTAACAGGGGTCGAGCCCCTCCACAGTAACCAAACAGGGGTATTGCCCCTCCACAGTTCGCGCACCCTTGCCTGACTACCCTGGTTTGCTTAGTGGGCCTAACAAGTCGGTGTAGGACGGCTAGCTGAACCCCGGGTCCCGTGGGGTGGCTAGCTCTCCCCCTACACTAGGAGCTCTCCCCGGTACTGTGTACGCAAGGGTCAAAAGTCGGTACAAAGTGGCCAGACCTAACCCCGGGTCTCAACCCTAGGGCGGCTGGCTCCGCTCTGCACTAAGAGGTAACATGTGCTTCCCTTGGTACTACGTACCCAAGAGACAACACACTTTCCCATTCACTTTTCCAGTTCCATTCTATTTATTTTCAGGAGCTCTATTCCTAATTCCCCGTAGGGTTCATACTCATATTTCTCAGGCCAAGCCATACTAGGTTTCATCATTTCAGGTTTATTCGCATATAGCACGTGTTTCCAACATTCAAACTTTCTTTTCCAATTTATATACATGCAGCTCGTATTTAATTTCAAACGACAGGAATTACATGTAGCAGTTACTAACAACAGTACTCTAAATTTCACAGGCAGCTGTTATCCAATTACATGCAATTATTATTATTCTATCTACTCATCCAAGACTGCAATTCAAGCATTCAATACAATCGTTCCAGTATTTCTAGTCCTAGGATTCATGTCATATCCTAGGATCTATCATTCAATCTAGTGTTTATGGTCCTAGGATTTATGCCATACCTTTGGGTCTATCATTTATTCCAGATATGCATTTATGTTTGTAATTAACTAAGGGAAGCCACTCTACCCGCAAAATCGGGAGTAATGGGGGCGTGATCGGCAGGTCCACGTGCCTCCGCAACCCCCAAATCCGTAACAAACGAGGTCCTAACACAAGGATCAACCAGAAGAAACAACTCAGAATATGATAAAAAGCATTCCAACAAGTAGAGGAACTTATACAAAGAAGAACGGAATCTTAAACGCGGAAATCAGACCTCGAACGGATCCCAAATGGGTCAAAAACGACAACTCTGACTCAAATCAGACGTTTGGAACATCTTTCAGACGTCTTAAAAAGGGGGCCAGATCATACCTTACTCTGTGCTGCTCCTCATACGTCCAGGGATCCTGCTGAACCGTTTGGACCCAGTTCCAGATGTCCGACTATTCCTCCAGATGTCTGGAGACTCTCTCCGCCGTCTGGTGCCTCGCCCAGACATCTGAACCACGTGGGAGGGCATGTCCCGCGCCTTTCGGAAGCGAAACCTGCACGCATACGCAGAATCTCTCAACACGGCACACAACAGACATCCACAAAAGGAAGCATAGGAGGCAAAACATACCTCCCAGTCGTCTGGAGCTTCCTCCAGACGTCGTCCACGTCGTCTGGATGTAGGTCCAGACGTCTGATTCTAGGAAAAATCCTAGAATCAGGACCTCCTTTGTCTTCTTCTTGCTGCGCGCGACCTCACCGCGCAGCCGCTCGTCCGCTGCTCTAGCTGCAGTACCGTCGGGGGAACCTCCCCGACACACACTCCGCCTCACGCACGCCGACTGGCCTCGAGTTGCTCTGGAGAGCTCTCTCTCTCTTACGGCTCGCGCGCTCTCCTCTTCTCCCCTTCTCTTGCTGCCCCTCTCCTCTCCGCCGCTGCACTTGGCAGCAACTCGCTGCTCTCGCTCTCACCCTCGTTGGAAGAAGAAGGGGGGAAAAGGATGGATGTGGGGTGGCGTGAGGGGAGGTGGGGATATAAGTAGGCGTGAGGGGGAAAAGGTCCTGCAGTCGGCGAGGGGAGAGAAAGAGAAGAAGGCGGCCGGGGTTCAGTCTGCGCGCGTGCCGCGCACAGGCTCACGGTCGTACGCACGCAAAAATTTATTTCCAGATGTCTGGGAAGGTGTCCAGACGTCTGGACCAACTCCCAGATGTGTTAAAGGGGTTTTGGTGGCACGGGTCTTAACACAGAGTTTAGCTTCATTAACCCAGGTGCTCTCATCAAGATCATGTCCCACCCAAAGCACGAGGAAGTGATAAGAAATGTTGTGCTAGGTGGCAACATCACGCATGTCTAGAATGTCTTCAACGGTGTCTGGGGTAGGGCTTGATGTCCCCTCAAAGGAAGCTAGCTAAAATCATGATTGCTGGAAGTACCTACAACATAAATATCACCATGGAACAAGAATAGGTCAGAGACTTTGAAGACCGGTGATGTTGGGATATTGAGAGGTAGATCAGGCATGTAAGCATTTGGCCCAACACGCTTAACTACTCGAAAGGGACTAAACTTCCTAGCACTCAACTTTTGGTAGGCACTCACTGGAAATCTCTCCTTGCAGAAGTACAACATTACCAAATCTCCCTCCTGAAACTCAGATTCTCTCCTGTGGGTGTTGGCTTGGGTTTGGTATTGGGTAGTCATGGCTGGGAATTTCGTTTGGACTTGCTGGTGGATTAGGCGGATTTGGTCTGCTAGTTCTTCTGCCAATTCAATTGTCCTTTCGAGTGGTTCAATAGAAATTCGATCAAGAAATTGGGGAGCAGAATACCCATACACACTTAAAAGAAGACTTGCTGGTTGATCGGCTAGGAGAGCTATTATAAGCGAACTCTACCTATGGAATTACAAGATCCCATTGTGTTGGTCTTTCACCTGCAAGACATCGTAACAAGTTGCCCAATGATCTATTGACTACCTCTCTTATGACCCAATTCCCGAATCTTTACAGAGCTCGAGACTGGACCGACTCGACTGATCCCAAGACCCAGTCGTCCAATGAGAAATAACAAAAAAGCAGGAAAGTAAACCACATTCAGTATGCTAACCAACTAACAGTAAAAGAGTACAACAATAAAGAAAGTAAAAACTGCTACAGTACATATTACCATTACAACAATAGAATAGTAACAAGGTACATGAATATAAAGGTACAGAAAGGTGCAAGTACAGAACGTAAAGTACAAGAGTCTGAACTCACTACTACAAAAAGGTACAGCAAAAGAAACTACTGTTACTGGGCTCTACTAGGTTCAGCACCCTCTACAGCCGTAGACTCGGACTGTTCAACATCTGAACCTGAAAGGGGGTTATGAGTACACAAATCAGCAAATGCTGAGTAGAGTGGCAACCAACTAACTAAAGCAGTAAAAGTAGAAAAGTAGCTGTTGTTTTTCAATTACTTTATTTAACTAATTATTCTTTTTCACCACTTGGTTTATTTATCAGGTCTCTTTCTTAATCTTGAATGTTCATTGTGGGAACGATCTTGATTGCAGTCTTTTCCGAAGAGTAGAAGTTGCACGTGGTGCTCTCTTGGCCGGGAGAGTCCCCCGTGGTGGTCCTACACCCAGTCAACCACCCTAAGGTCACGGACAGATGTAATGGTGACTACGGCACGCGCGATAAACGCACGGGTAGCTACCCTGCACTGGCACGCGGTTAGTCGTTTCCGCTAACGGGTGTACCTAAATTACAGCACGAAACAGTATAGGGCCTAGCCTTCTCAGTAACAGGGATCTAGCCCCTAAGAACCAAATAAGGGTCTCGCCCCTCCACAGTCTGCGCACGCTCGCCTGACTACCCTGGTTTGCCTAGTGGGCCTAACAAGTCGGTGTAGGGTGGCTAGCTGAACCCCGGGTCCCATGGGGTAGCTAGCTCTCTCCATACACTAGTAGCTCTCCCCGGTACAGTGTACACGAGGGCCAAGAAGTCAGTGCAGAGTGGCCAATCCTAATCCCGAGTCCCAACCCAAGGGCGGCTAGCTCCGCTCTACACTAAACAGGGGACAGTCACTCTCCTTGGTACTACGTACTCAAGGGCCAGCACACTTCCGCACTCACATTCCCAGATCCATTCCATTTATTTTCAGGAGCTCTACTCCTCATTCCCCATAGGGTTCATGCTCATATTTCTCATGTCATTTCATATCAGGTTTCATCATTCCCATTCCCATTCTCAGGTTATATACGTGCAGCTCGTATTTCTATTATTCACGTTTCCATTCTCAGGGTATACACATGCAGCTGGTATTTCTATTGTTCTCGTTTCCATTCTCAGGTTACATACATGCAGCTCGTATTTCTATCATTTACGTTTCCATTCTCAGGTTATATACATGCAGCTCGTATTCTAGTATTCAACGTGTATAACAGGTAAGGCTATGTGCAACTGTTTCACGAGCACAATTAATTCATATTTCACAGGCAGCTCTTATTCATTAACAGGCTATTGTTTCTATCTACTCATTCGAGACTGCAAAACAAGCATACAGACATTTCAAGTGTTTCTCGTCTTAGGATTCATGTCATATCCTAGTTTCTAATCATTCATTCCACAAATACATTCAGGTTTATATTTAAATTAGGGGAAGCCACTCTACCAGTCAACCCAGGAGTATTGGGGGCTCGAACGACAAGCTCACGTGCCTCAGTAAGCCCCGAACCCGCAACGAAACGAAGTCCTATAATAAGGAGCAATCACAAGGGAACTTTTATAACAGTATAGAAAGCCTTCTAACTAGTAGAGGAACTCACAAGGAAAACGTCGGTATCTTATTTGCGTAAAATAGACCTCAAACGGACCCTAAACGGGTCAAAAACAGGGTTACTGACTCAAATCAGACGTCTGGAACAACTTTCAGACGTCTTAAAAGTGTCCAGAGACGCACCACAAACTCTGCGTCCACCCCAGATGTCCAGGAACTCTTCTAGACTGTCTGGACTCAGCTCCAATCGTCTGACCTCCTCTCTAGACGTCTGGAAGTGCTTCCAGCCGTCTGGTAAGCTGCCCAGACGTTTGAAATGTGTGGGAGGACGTGTCCCGCGCCTTCCCGAAGCAAATTTTGCACACCACGAGCAAATCTTCTCAAAATATCCATGCGAGAGTGGCTTGCATTGCCGTATCCGCAAAGGGAAGGTACCTTCGCTGATGTCTCTCTTCAGATGTCTGGAACCGCCTCCAGACGTCCGCACCGTTGTCTGGATGTCACTCCAGACGTCTAATTCTGGGAAAAATCCAGAACCAGAACTTGCTCTCGCTAGCTCTTGCCGCGCTCGGCTGCGGCTCGCCTCCTCGCCTGCAGCTTCAGCTGCAGCAGTGTCGGGGATGGCCTCCTTGACGCACTCCCCTCCTCCCGCACGCGTCGCTCTGGCGGTGCGCCCTCCGGTGAGCTCCCACACGAGCTCGCAAGCTCAACTCCTCTTCTTCTCACACTGCTCCTCCTCATCGCCGCTCTCGCGCTCACTTGCTCGCGCTGGCTCTCTCACTGGAGTGGAGAAGAAGAGAGGAATGTGGATGGTGTGGGGAGAACGAGAGAGGGGGAAGGGGTTTATAAGGTTGGTGGGTTAGGGTTTGCTAGAGGTGGGGAGAGAGAGAAGAAGGGAAGGAAAAAGAGAAGGTACTGTCTGCGCGTAGCTTGCACGAAGACACGAGCTCGTACCCAAAAATTTTGATTTCCAGACGTCTGGTAAGGTGTCCAAACGTCTTATCAGACGTCTGACCGACAGTCTAGACATCTGACCAGACCAGACGTCTAATCGACAGACCAGACGTTTGACCAAATGTCTGACCGACAGTCCAGACGTCTTGAAAGGCTCAAGATAGAATGGGTCTTAACAATCTCTGTCTGGCCATCGGTTTGAGGGTGATACACGGTAATAAATTATAACTTCGTGCTAAGTTTTGTCCCATAAAGTGCGCTAGAAGTGACTTAGAAAACGTGTCACGATTAGAAGTAAACGTGCGTGGAACACCATGCAAACGAATGATATGTTGAAAGAACCAATTCGCGACCAAGGATGCATCAGATGTTTTTTTGGAAGGGATAAAATGCACCATTTTGGGAAAGCGGTCAACTACCACATAGACAGAATCTATCTTATGGGTGGCTGATGGTAATTCGAGCACGAAATCCATTGAAACATCTTCCCAGGGATGCATAGGAATGGGTAGAGGAGTATAGAGCCTCGTGTTTTGGGTATGGCCTTTATAGCGTTGACAAATTTGGCAACGTTGAACAATTTTTACTACATCACGCTTCATCCAAGGCCAAAAATATCGTTCACCAACTATAAATAAGGTTTTATCTCGTCTAAAATGTCCACGCATCCCTCCATGAATTTCAAGGATAAAGTTCTTCACGAAGAGAATTTGTTGGAATGCATAAGCGTACTGTTTAACGTGAAAAGTGTACTGTAAAAAGCTAACTCATTTAGCATGACGTTTACTTAAGTTTTGCTGCGAATTCAAGTACACTACCAAAAATTGGCCTTTAGTGGCATATAATACATTTTCTACTGATTCTTTAGATTTAGTGGTAATTTTTTTATATTTATCACTATAACATTTTATCAAGCAATAATTAATAATAGTGGCAAATATATTTGCCGCTATTGACTTTGGTTAGTGGCAATTATTATTTATGCTATTATAATATTTTTGTTAAATGACAATTTTCATTAGTGGTAAATATATTTGCCACTATAATCTTTGATTTAGTGGTAATTGTTACTTATGCCACTATAATATTTTTATAAAATGACAATTAACATTAGTGGTAAATATATTTGCCACTGTAGTATTTGATTTAGTAGCAATTATTACTTATGTTTCTATAATATCTTTTTTGAATTACAAATTGGTATATATGAAATGAGGCCACTATTTTATCTTCAATATTTTTAATAACATAGGGAAAAACTAAATTGAAATTTATCCCTTCAAAAAGAAAAAAAACTTTTGATTTCATTTATTTAAGATATATGTAGGCGAAAATTAAAGTAATGTGTATAAAAAAGATAATCATTAGTGGTAAATTAAATACTGACGTGTAATTCATTTGCTACTATTACTTTAGATTTAACGTCAAATTTTTGTATACATCAGTATAATATTTTTGTGGATGACAATTAATTCTAGTGACAAATGAATATGCCGCTATATATATGTTTTAGAGACAAAAAAGTAATATACTACTACGAGTAGCATTAGTGGTAAAAATATTTAATTAAAAAATGTATAAAGTGTATCAGTATTTTAATCATTTAAAAGTAATCAATAATAATAAAATTTATTTAACTAAAAATTCTTTAATAAATAATAATTAATATTAACGATAAATATATGTATCCTACTATTAGAAAAATTAATTTTGATCATGTATATTTGATCTTGATTTATAAAATTATGACAAAAAAAATCTATAATTATAATTTTAGGTAAAAATATGATATGAAAAAATAAAAAAGTAAACTTTTCATTACGATTTCAAACTATGTCAAAATAATAAGCTATCTCCAACAAATAAAAAAAAAAAAAGAGCACTTCAATCAGGACTTTAAAATCATGGTAAAAATCTCATGGTTACGATTCCATAGGCGTAACCAAAAGTTCTTTCTAATTTAAAAAAAAAAAATTTTCCCTCCCCTTCGCCTCTGCATCCCCGCCCCTTCCGTCAAACCCTACGTTGTTGCCCCGACCTCCCCATCCTCCTCGCCTTCTCTCGCCTCCTCGCCCTCCTCCATTACCTGTACATCATTCCTCTTCACCCTTCTCCTCCACATCCCCTCCCCTACCCCCGACCCAAACCTTTCCTCGCCCACCACTTTGCACCTCCCCCACCATACCGCTACACTTCACCTCCTCCTCCACTACACTGCCACCCTTCACCTCCTCCTCCACCACCCCACCACCAAGATTGTGCACCACCACGTCCTTCACCACTCCCCTGCCCCCACCGTCAAGCACGTGGCTCCCCACGCCCCCCACTTGCATGACCCACCATCACCACCACCACCAAGTCCCTTCCTGCAGAACCAGTGGACCGTGAGGGTCTTCCCCAAGGCAGGGGAGGGCTACTCTCTCTCCATCAGGGAGGGGTAGGTCATCCTCTCCAAGGCCAATCACCTTGACCCTTACCAGGTAATTACATTTAAAGATCGAGCCATGCAAATTGAAGGTTGGTTCGCTTTTTGCTGCGACTTGGGTACGTAGTTGTTGTCGGTTTAATTAATTTTCCCTCTTGGCATGGGTGTTGGGTATTAATCTTAATTTAATTTGTTTTAATGTCTCCTCCTCAGCACTGGATCAAAGATGAGAGGTACATCACGAAGGTGAAGGACCAGGAGGACCACCCGAGCTTCTCCCTCGTGACCAAGGCCACTGGGGAGGCCATCAAGCACTGCATTGGGGAGACCTAACTGGTTAGTTGCGGTGCACCTCCAAGCCTTCCTGGATTGTTTCCGTCTAGTCAGTTTTAGTTCATCTTTAATTGCGTTGTGATCGACGAGGAAGGGTGAAAAGAAGGAAGTTTAATTATTTCGGAGCTTTACGGAATACATGAAGCCCTTCTCCGCATCCCACAAAACCCACCTCGCCCTCGCATCCCCACGTTGTTGCCCCCTCCCCACCCTCCTCGCCCTCCTCTGCTACCTCTACATCACCTTCCTCCAGCCCACCAACAACCTCTGTCACTGCTACATCTCTACCACCGCTACATCTCTACCACCTTCGTTACTGCTATGTTGCCGTTGCCTCACCACTTGATGTTGCTGTTGTATAGTATGACTCCTGAAAGCATCAAACCATTATTCATCTTACTACTTGTTTCACAATTTTAGAACCATAGATTTTATCAATATTCAAGTGATGATTCTCTTCATTAATTTTATCTTTTTGCTTCTGTTCTACATCCCCATTCTTTGCAAATATGAGTAATTGGGTTGCCACTCTTCACTTCTCTTACTCTATCCAGAACAATACTCCTGTTGAATCCTTTGCTGCTGCATAAGAAACCCATTAGTTTGCTGCCCACTTAGCTGCTGCTTCACAACTTTCTTTTGCAATTGCTACTACTTGTCTCTGCCCATATTGTTCTTGCTGCCCAATTTGCTACCTACAATTATTCACATGCTTTGCTGCCTTCCACAAACTTGAAATTCAAGCTACTACTATCCAACTCCCTTTTTCTGCCATTTTGTGTTGCTGCCCATACTATTTTTGTTGCCCAATTTCAGATTATTGCTCACAAATGTTCACATGCTCTTACTGCTATCCAACTCCCTTATGCAGCCATTTATGTTGCTTCCCATTCCCCTTCTCATTAATGTGCTTCCCAACCTACCCATCCATCCCATTTTTATGGCCAAATTGAAATGGCTGCTTTTACCAATTGTCAGATTTATCTCCATTTTGAAGTTGCTACTGTTGTCCATTAGTACCACTATTGGAAGTACCAAAGTTCTTATCCTCTCCATTCTTCTTCCTGCAATCCTCATATGTGTGACCAATCATGGTACAATAAGAAGAAAATTTGGAAAGCTTCTTGTAGACAATTTATTATTTAAAAATCTGCTTGTCACCATTGTTGATCCATAAAACATCCGGAAGAGATTTAGATAAATCAATCTCAACTAACATTCTTGGATACCCAGACCATACTAGATCAAATATGTCTGTATCAAGGCCAATCAAATTTCCAATTACATTAGCAATGGATTGCATAGCACCTGTACTGCACAAATGCAAATTCAGGTAGGCAAACCAACCCAAATTGGATATGTGGATGATCTTTTGTAATTGAGACCCTTTTACCATCAATTATGCAACCATCCTTCGAAAAGGCTCGAACCATATAACTAATTAGAACGTGTCGTGAATCAATAGGTCCAAGAGAGAACTCCTTTCAATCCCTAATTTGCTTTGATTTCATTCCAAATGTTAGTCAAATCTAACCTGACAGTAGAATTGCCCAATTTGCTTTAATTGGTCAGAATTCCTTATTTAAGAGGTGATTTTGTGCATATTCTTTTTACTTTATTTTTTATTGGTATGTTTTTGTTGCTGACAAAGTTGATTTGGTTTTTCCAACTAGCTTAGCAAGATTTCTAGTTTGATTGCTGAGCACATGGAAGATATGGGAGCTGATGTTTAATTACCACAGATTTATTCTACACAGAAGTCATTTTCATCCAATTTATTTCTTTTAGTTTGCCAGTAGTTGTGTCTTAAATTGTGGGATGGACAATTATTCTATCAAGGTAAATTCTATTGGTATAATATGTGGTACTTGTGGAGATGGAAAGGAATCCATTGTACTTATAACTCCAAATAATTCACAGAAGATTGAGGTCAATGATGCCATATCTTTGGGTCTTGGCTATGCAATCTTCTCTCTTCTTAGCAAACTTACATGGCTTGCAAAGGACATTGTGTGGGTGGCTTTAGATTCACTGTTTGGAGAACATGCTGCAGTTAGTTCTTGGCTAATGAATACCACAATCCCAATTATTTTGGTAAGTTTAAGAATGTGAAGTCAGTATGTGCAGTGAAAAGTATGCTGCAGAGCAGTTGATGAATAATCCATCTGAAATAGGAATATTCGATGCTTTTAAACGCGTTGGAACCATAGCTGTCAAACATGTTATTAAAGGTTGTTGATAAGAAGGAAGCAAGTGATAGTGTTACCATATATTCTGAAGCTTCAAAGGGACAAATGGCTACCTTAGATCTTATCAATATTATTTTCTATCTAGCAGTTCATCGGTAGACCTTCCATGTAAAGGTTGGTTCTATGAGTGCTCTATGTAATTGGGCTTGGCTTAATTTTCTTGGTAGATCATTGGACTGGTTAAGCGATATGGCTGCCAGTTTAAATGCTAAATGGATTTGGGCATCCTGGCTTCAGATTATGTTGAGGGAACAACTACAATTGCAAGTTCTATTTACAATCAGGTGATCTTAATCAGCATCCTATGAACTCATCGTTTCTTTCTTTTATCATTTATGTCTAGTGCTTAGTTCAAAGAGCCTTGTGATAATGCTTCATGCACTGTTTTAGCAGGCACTTGGTGTGCTTACTGTTCCACATGGTGCGTTCCGGGATTACCAGGTTGATGCAATTACTTTAGAAATTTCTCCTAGGATTCCACTCTACAAGGACCTTGGACAAGTGGTAGTGCTCCTAAGAGGTGGCAGGTCAGGGATAAAAAAGATATATATGCATCGAATATTCTTTTAGTTTTTCTATCATTTAGGAATTATTCTTTTCTTTTTGCTCAAATGAGTAGTCTCCATAGCAAAATATGATCATGTCTATGGTTAATTAGATCTTCATAAGAAGGTTCAGAAATTATCTTTCTTTTTTTTCGTGGGAGCCAAGATATAATTTTTCTTGCAAAACATGTGCATTTTCTATTGTCTACTTGGAGATTAGCGTTGGTTTTCTTTTCTTTTCCTTTTTTTTATAATAATGTTTATTTCCATGCATTCACACAGAGAATCATGCATAATGCTTTGGATAATCTCAATGAATGTTGTATGTTCTTTGTGTTGTTTCCCTTATTTATTGGTAATGCTCCCTTTTTTACCAAGCAAGTCTGGAGAAGAATGAATGGTAAGAGGAACTCTATGGGTAGAAATATGGGCTTTTAAATGATAATGCTACAAGTTTGAACAACAAATGAATGATGGGTAGCATCAATTCAATGACAGCATCACAGATTTTTAATGAGTAGCAACAACAACATTTTGTTCGAAAGGAGAAGATTTCATCTCTTGACAAGGAAAGAAATTCATGGTAGAGTTCTAATTCAAGGATGAATTCTCTATACATCAAACAAAACAAATTGAATAACTTCAATAGGTCCTTTTAACTTCAAGCAACACTAATGCCAAAATAAAGCTTGAATATTCACTACAAAAAGGAGTTATATTCTTATTATCGTATATGCATGTAGCAGAAAAAAACATGTCACATATTTTAGAAGCTTGCTTTTGGAAAGACCCTCTGATTTCATGGCCATAGATCTTCAATTTGTTGTAGTGCATAGTTCAAATTGGTGACATGGCTTGAGGGGCATGCTTTAGATTTGAAAGCTTGTGCCAGGGATGAGCAGAGATATAGGCATGAATAGCTTCTGGTCAGGTGTGGTAGTGCTTGGTTGGCGGCACATCTAATCAGGCTAGATCTGTGTGGGTGCATGGTCTAGGGCCATTGATTAGGTTTGACTCCTTAGAGCATATTTGAGAAGCAGCAAGTTGATGATGAAGATTTGAAAGTGTTGCTTTGAATCCAGCTTCGAAGTTCAAGTATTTTCAACTCTAGTGGTTTCGTTGCGAGAAGATTGACAGTTTTTAATGTTGAAATAAATGCATATAGGAAATAAATAAATAAAAATATATGCATTTCCATTGTTTTTGCATAGATAAAAAATATTAAATCAAGTTAGTATTTGACAAGATCTAGAATAAAATAAAGAACAAATAACATGCAATAGCGCAAATAAACAAAACAAGAAGGGATTAGTGATGATAACATCATCATAAGTCATAACTGGCTTTAATTAATCGTAATCAAGTGACAAAAGTTCCTACATAGTTATTTGAGAGTCAATTCCATTCAGATCCATTCGGAGAGAAAAATAATAAAATATGGTTAATTCTGCAGTTTTAATATCATATTATGAAAGTAGAGTAACCATGGGATTTTCCAAGGGTTAATCTAAGGTTTAATGAGCATTACAATCTAATAAGATGGTTCACACAGATAGAAATAAGGTTTCACGCATTTCGAGAATCGATACAGCACCCAAAACTTTAATTTCAGATCTGCTTAAATTATAGAGGTTTTGATCAGGATCAAATTTATCTAAACCTCCTATAATTCATAAAAAAATATTCCTTGAGGTTTGGTATCCTTGATTTGACCATTTGAACCTATTTTGACCTTGAATAGAGTCTCAGAAAAAATTTACCATAATTTGGGTTTCTACGCAAATTGTTTAGTCAAACTTGGTTAAAACTCAAAATTGACTTTACCATTAGATTCCTTGAATCTAAATTAGGTTTGTACAAAAATTTGGGTTCAATCAGAGTCCATCCTGACTTAATTTACATTTTAGTTCATTTAAACTCTATTCTTCACATATAAGCCTCTAGCTTTTGAAATTTCTTGCGTATAGCCCCCTGTCTTTGTCATCTTCTTCACCAACAGCCTCCTGCCGCCTAATTCCCACATAGAGTTCTAAAACCCAACTCCATCGACGATGAATCAACTAAATCTCCACCAAATCCTTGCCAATCCCATCAAAATCGGTGGGATTGATGTTCAGACTAGGAGAGAACGTTTGAATGCAATCTTGAGCCAAGATTTGAAGCGTGGAGCTTAGGCGAAGCTTTAAAAATCCACTTGAAACCAAAGCCAAATCGTGGAGACATCGTGATTAATACTCCCGATTGAGGCATGGCCAAGCCCTAGTTAAGTTTTAGCATTTCCCACCATGCTCCTTAGTCTAGTTTAGGCCCAAAACACTCAAGTCCTTCCCTTCTCCGATTGCCCTCCGACTCGAATTCGGCGACCTTCCTCGACAGCTTCAAGCCAGCCAACAACTAAATTGGCCCAGCCTTGATCTCCCTCTCCTTCCTCCGCCTCTCACCGACCAAAGCAGAGGCCACGTACCCCTTCATTATCGCTGCTTCCTCTCAACGGAGCCCTCTTCGTCTCCGTTGCTGGCCAATCATAGTTGGCCCCAAATCTTTCCTACTTTGTTCTTTAGTTAAGTCTAACCTCTTCCTCTCTCCTTCCTGAATCCTCCTAGCTCCTTCCTTTCCTTTTCGACCTTCGACATGCCCACACCCACTCCGTCTTCCTCCGCTCCATTCGAACTCTGGTGAGGCCGTCCGCCCTTCACAAGCCACCAAACTCCATGCCACCAACCCCATAACCTCCGCCTCGCTTCCACCAACAAAACCCCTCTACTTATTTCACAGATACCCACTCCAAAGCTCCACGAAACAAAACCACCTACGCACCACCTCCTTGACTTCGCCCGACCACAACACGCACCCAAACTCCACGTGGACATCGACATCACCTTTGTCGTCCTTCGGCGACCCTCCTGAACTATTTTGACACGGCTGCGATGCCTTATTCTATGTTTCAGGTATTCGTCGTCCGCTCACCGTCGCCGCCATCATCTTCGGTGTTGTCCGCCTTGCTCCGACCACCATCGGCTGTCGTTCCACGCCTAGGTGCTGTGAATTCATCTTAGGAGCAAATCCGCACTAGCAATTGAACTAGTGCCAGTAATTGCTCCAATTGGAGAAGCGATCTTAGTTGCACTCGCGCAAAGAAGATGGGGACATTTAGTCCCACATCGTGAATGGATAAGCAGTTACAAGTGCATAAGTTGAATTCGTGAACTGATCCCTTTGCCCAGTAACACGGGGGGTCGGGTCCCCCATGCATGCGCCTCCTTGCGCTCTCATGCCTCACTCGCGCATACTCATGCGGGTTTGGCCACTTCTTAGGATCCGATAACCTGATACTAAACCCGATTAACCTCGGGTATGAGAGAGAAGAAAGAGGAGAAATTTGTGAGGGGGAGGGTTTTGCTTTGAAGTGCCTTGCCCCTATGTTGAAGAGAGAGAGGCTTATACGTGGCCTCTGAAGAGTGTTAGCCGTGTGATGTGCTTGAAGCAAGGAGAAGGCTGTGAAGAAAGGCCTTGGTCTTTGAAAGGCCTTGAGAAGGTTGGCACCCTTGTGTGCCTTCTGTGAGGTTCTATGTTGTGGAGTTAAGTTGTTTGATTTACATAGGTGACGTCTGATTGAGGTTGATTCTGGGTACTGTTGAATCATTTGAGTACCTAAGTTGAGTTGATTGAGAAAACTATTGAATTATTTGAATGATACAAATGCTTGGGTATATGCTTAATTAAACATGAATAATTGGTGATTCAAATCATCATTGTTTTATCTTTCTATTCTTTTTGTCTTATGATCCTTTGATTTACAATTGAATATCAATTAGAGCAATTCATTTATTGCATATTTTTTATTGTGCTCAATTTATTATGTTTATCTATTTTAAATGAATATTAATGTGTGAATTCCATATTTGCTCCCTGCGAACGACCTCGGACTCCAATTAGAATCTAAGTTTTATAAATTTAAATGTGTTGTGTGATTTAGGAGTGTACTACAACGAATGCATATTTAAATATCCTAATTTGCCACACAACAATTAAATTTTACTTTGATCGAAATACCCATTAAGGACTTCCCTTAGAGAGGGTATCACCCCCCATAATATCGATACATCAGGGTCTGATGAATTCCTCCTAGGATAGGATGATCCACCTCCAAGATTCGAGACACTTCGATCTTGGACGTCCTCAAAAAGCACCTCTTAGTTTCCAACCAAATTCTCAATTGATCTACCAATTGAATGGTTTGATCAACCAAAACTTCTCATGGATCTCTAAATCTCTTTGTGCAAGATCGACAAAAGTGATTGGAGATTTTTCTACCAATCTCACGACGAACAAACGTGCCAAGAAAGAGAGACAAGAACGAGAGAGAGAGAGGGAGAGAGTGAAGAGAGCTTTTCTGCTCTTGTTGTATGTCTAATGACAGCCCCTCATGAACCTTATATAAAGCCCACGATCAGACGTATAATGAAATTTTCATTTTATGGAAACACGGCAATTGATCGATCAATTAAGTTCATTGATCGACCAAAATAATTGGTCGATCATACTTCACTATTTGGTCGACAAATCCAATTGATTGATCAAACTAAATTCATTGATCGACTAAAGCAATTAGTTGACCAATTCACTACTTGATTGACCAATCCAGGTCAAAATTGTGAGATTAAAAATCTGTAGCAAAATGAGTCAAAGTTCCAAGATGATTCTCACTCAAGCCCGAGCCAGAACTGGGGTGAGGCAGGGTGCACGCGCGTGCATGCATGGTCCTCAACCCCACCTCTCACTCTTTGCTACATAAGCCATGGGAGGCAGAAGCCTTTTACACCCACCAAGAGGTTTATCCAATTCTAGTATGGGATTAAAAATCTCTCCCAAATCTCACTAATCTCAACATGAATTCCCATGTTACCATATAATAATTGCATCCCAATTGATGTAATTAGACTCTCAAATGCAACATTTAATTTAACAATGATTGTTTAGTTTTGATTGTTGCAATAGGTTGTTGCATGAGTTTGGGAATATTTCGGATCTCTTGATTCTTGTTGGAGTTGTGTTTAATGGGTTCCATGAAGAGGGCAGGGATAAGGAGATCTTTCTTACAATAATCTCTCAACAAGCCTACCTTCATGGGTCAAAGAGAGATTTGAAATTGTACGAAGCAAAAGGAAAACTTGAACAGTCTTAGGATCTAGTGTTTCTATACCTTAGCATTTAAACAACTATATGCACTTGAAAATTTTATAGATATGGATATTATATTGATTTAAATGTGAACAAGTAAATTGAATTACCTTCTTTTTTGTTTCTTCTCAGGAATCTAGGAATCTGATAGCGAACAACTTCATCTTTGATGATTCTAACAGGTTAACAGAAGTACTTCCGCTTGATATTCAGAACTCATATTTCCAATCATTTATTTTTTTCACGGACATGTGGTTTTAGTCATTTTGCATTTGTTCTTCGATGAGTTGGTTGGCCTCAAGTGCTTATAAAGCAATTTTCTATGCTTCCTTGGTTCTTTAGCATGTAAGCTACAAGAAGATGTTTAGTAGTCATGATCCATTACTTTAAAAAGCTTTTATCAAATTTAATAATTTTAGGGTGCTTAGATATTAATAAGATCATTGGATAATTGAGGTAAAGTTGACTTCTGTATAATGGTTATCCATGCAACAATGTATGATATGATATATGAACCAACCTTGTGAGACACCTAATTTATAGTTTTGAATGCTTACTCAACATCATTTTCTGGGGTATATAGTTACTATAATTTCTAGTTAGATCTTTTTTATGAAACATGTTACTTTGGATGATCTCTTTTATCAAGCAGGTTACTTTCAATTATGGCTACATTCTATTTTTTCCTTTTTTTTTTTTTAAAATTATGGCTATACTAGGTATGTCAATTAACATTTTCATGAGACAAGGTTTAAAATTTCCTCCTTTTTGTGTAAAGGATGCTAGAGCAATTAACCAACCGAATATGCTATTTTGGTTAAAAGTTTTGAGTGCAGAGATTTCTTGACACATTGCAGGAAGATGGTATTACAAAATGTTATTTCTCCACCAAATACAATGTCTTACTATGTTCTATTTGACTATAGAATGTTGATGGTGTTAATTACAGTCACGTGAAGGTTGCTGAAATGTTATTTGTGGCAACAACAAGATCTAATGTATCACCATCACTTGTTTTGGAGCTCTTACAAAGGATTGATCATACTTCGACTTTGATGGAGAATTTTTTGTGATGAGCTATAGGATGATCCAAGAGTTCATGCCTCCATTCCATATACATGCATTAATAGTAGAAGCAGGATCTTATAAGACTAAATTCACATTGAAAATATGTGTTGATTTCCCTTCAAGTTTCACTGCAAATTCTATTATAGTACATATGCCATTGCCAACTTAATTTCTCCACTAGAGTTGGCTTTGAATTAGAGCCTGGGATTGTAGGACAGGCAATTGATTCAAAAGAAGGAAATAAAAAATTGGAAAAAGATAGTAGGCGACTCTAAGCATACACTTCATGTAAACCTAACATTTTAGTAGAAATCTCATATGAACCTCTTCAAGGGGCTAGTAGTTTCATCTCTAGATGATATGCTTGACATGAAGTGGTAAATGATTTTCTTTTTTCTTTTTTCTAGTTGTTTTGTACATGTGCTTTTAGAATTTAATGAATGTCGTGGTTTTTATTCCCATAGGGGTAATATCATTTATTTTCCAAATTAAAAACTTTTTTTTGGAGTTTGTTCTTTGTTCTAAATTCTCATGATGTCTATAATTATTTTTATAGGTTGAAATCCTTCTTCAAGCCTACTCCAAGGCTATCAGCACCTATTACAAGAAAGGTACATGATTTAGTATTGTATTGAACACGATGTTGATCATTATTTTCTTGTTATACACTATTTTTGGGTTAAAAAGCTAATTGCATTATTAAACTCTATGCAATATAGGTACTTTGACTATGATGATTGTAATGGCATCCTCTAAAGAAATGCACCAATTTTATGCTTTGACTACCAAATATAAAGATTAAAACACCAATTTTATGCTTTTGAAATGTATATTTCATTCCATTCTTAGCTGTAGATACTCCCATACCTATATGCATGCCTTGTAAGTACCCATGCAATGTCGTTGGGTGCATTCTAGGGCTATTCCAAGGGATTGTGACAAATTAAAATTTAAATGAATTATATGATGCACTTGATGGAAACCAATCACTTATAAATTTCAGGCCATGGTCTTTGTTCATAGAATTTTTGATGCATCTCTTTGTGCATTCTTCACTCTTTGGCATGCTTCTGTCACCTGGGATTTGCCTTCCATGTCCAAGGTATAGAAGAAAAAATAGTATGTCGTTTATAGTTGATTGAATTTGTGTTATCTTCTTTTGCCATAATTTTTAGGTTTTGGTGACAAAGAGGGTGTTATTGGTCGAGAGGAGAGTGTATATGATGGATGGGATAACCATGGGTAGTGTTATATTTTAGTTAGGATAACTTTCTTTCTATGGGCATGGCTTACCTCTTTTATGCATTTGCAAATTGTCTGTCCTTGGAATATCTCATAATTCATTGAGGACTTTTGAAAGTTGCCATGCTCAATCTTGTTAGCATTTCATCCACTTGGGCGCTCATTCTTGATGTTATGGACAATGAGGTTTGCATGATACCAGATTGTTCAAACATCAAAGTGTTGAAATAAATTTGATATTTATATTTATCTGGCATTTTTTACATTAACAGTTTGATTCAAGATTGTTTGGAGTTGGTGGTGCTAGTGCAACACATGGTCATTTTTTTGGCTTACTATTTGCCACATCAATGGCTTGGCTAGGCCCATTTATGGATTTATTTCCATGCTACTTTCTATTTAGTTTTTCGTTAATGGCCTACATTAGCTTGAGATTTAAGATGTGCTCATTGTAGATTTATTCCTATATGCAGGGAGTAATCGTGACATAGATCCTGATGCTGAATAGTTAGTACCCATCAGGTAAGTTTAGCCATGTTTTAGATCTTACTGAATTTAATTCTCTTGACTAACTTGCCATTTGTCACCTATTGCTTGAAAGTTACTATGCATTCTTTTGGATGTGTGTTTCACAATCATGGGCCATGTAATTTATAGTCACAGAATGGTAATATCTATCATGTACTTGATGTGTTGTTTACAATAGATGATTTATGTATTTTCCTTTCATGATTGGCTACTTTCATGGGTAACTGGGTCATTTTGATTTCATTATGTTATTTTTTATTCACATGGGTGCATCAATATTATTCTTTACTTTTTGGAAAAATAACTTATGATCCTACTAAATATGCTAGATATGGCCTTCTCAAGAGTAAATCTGTCTATTACCTTAAACTATTTTTACATTAGTTGGATGCAACATCAATGTTTTTAGAATCAAGTAGTACCATTTTGTGTATAACAAAAAAATCATGGAAGCATATCTAGCTAAAATTTTTCAATGCTAAATTATTGATTTTGAGATCATGGAAGGAAATTTTCATGTTTGCATTGACGTGTCTAAAACTTTGTCGTAGTTATTTATTGGGACTGGTGGTTTTCTAAGGTAGCACAAGCAATGGCTCTTCAAGGTATTGAGATATTGCTTTAGCCCATTGAAATTTAATTAGAACCACAGGATGAAGGGCTTGATTCTTAGGGACACTAGAAATGAGAGGCGCAAGGGTATGTTGGTTCAAATTTGGTATATCCCTTCCCTTCAATGAAGTCATCCATGTATTTGATTGTTTCGTATCTCATCATAGCCATCTCTTCTTTTCATAAATGTAGGATCCTCTTGTGGCAATTGACTTTTAGATTTTGGTAAAAATCTAATTTGAATTCAAGGAATCTAATTGTGAAGTCAAATTCTAGTTTTAACTACGTTTGACTGGGTAATTTGTACATAAACCTAAATTAGGGTAAAATTTCATCTGTGACTCTGTTCAAGGTCAAAATAGGTTCAGATGGTCAAAGTAAAGATACCAAACCTCTTAGAATATTTTTATATAAATTTTAGGAGGTTTAGATGAATTTTATCCTAACCAAAACTTCTTCAATTTAAGTAGGTCTGAAATTAGGGTTTTGCGTGCTGTTGTAGTTCTCAAAATGTGTAAAACCTCGCTTATGTCTGTACGGACCCACTTATTGGATTTTAATGCTCATTTAACCTTTAATTAACCCCTAGCAAATCCCATGGTTAATCTGTATTTATGATATGTTGTTAAAATTGCAGAATTAACTCTGATTTCCTGTTTTCCTCTCAAAACAGAATGACATGGAATTATAGCCCTCAGATGATTATAAAGGAGCATTTATCCATCCAATCTGACTAAAAGTGGCCAGTTACGGCCTGTGATGGTGTTCCCATCATATCCTTTTCCCTAACTTTTGCTAGTCCCTTAGCAAAATCCTATGGAGCAAACTAGGTCTCTAGGTTGGATGTAATCATTAGGATACCCTACTAAGCTGCATCTTTAGAGATCAGATCAAAATACAATGATAGGCTTAGACGTACTCAAGTACCAACCAAGAACCTGACCTAGTCAGCTTCAGCCTAAGTCTGCCACGAAGGTTTCTAAGGTCCACAAAAATTGCCTAGAGGTTCGTTGACCCCAGTGGGTAAAGTACTCGTGCATAGGCGTATAATATCTAGATTCAGTTTGCCAGTGCGTTTTTATAAGAGAGATAGAGAGATTTTTCATTTGGAGAGTTTTCACTCTTTTCTTTTTTAGTTTTCCCTAAATGCAGCCTCAGATTGGCCCTAAACATGGTCTATATCGAATTCCTTGTCCCCATCATCAATCCTCGAAGGGTCGCTGGCTTTCGATGTTTTAGGATAACATCACCCATGGAAAGCCCCAAAACCCTAGCTTTCGACACTTTGGGATAGTACCGCCCATGGCATTATGTAGTTAAATTCAAGCCCTGGTAATCAACATTTCAGGATAATTCCACCCATGGCACCTGAACTAATATAAGTTCCGTACATGCCTCCGGTAGGATATTTAGATATCATAGGAGACAAGTATCGAGGAGACGATATGTTATTACGCATATTCGAGGGGAATTCCCACCTCTCCGCGCTGGGAACTCGTCCAATCAACTTGTGTCTTCAAGTTGCTCTTAAGCTAGATGTTCGAGACTTTTTTTTTTTTAGAATAGAACACTTTTGGCATTATTTCTTCATTAAGCGCACTGAACCAAACTGGTGTGTTATTTTGGGTACTTAGGTTACCAAGTCATACAAACCAAAGGGCAGACAATGGGGTCGAATAATCCTTAAGCCTTAGACTTACTACATCAGCTTCACACTTTCCTTAACCTCTTGAGGACTAATCTGGATCTTAACGAATACGTGAGTGTTTAAGCCCTAGAATGACCCAAGAGGCTTAAGGTCAGTACTTATCACTAATTTCCTAAGTTTTAGCCTTCCAGGTCTTAATCATCATCCGATCCAGCGTAGAAGTTAGGTAAACTCTATACTCAATTACAAGGGACTATTTCATTTTCTTTCTTTTTGATTGCTCCTTTTTGTCTCCTTTTTCTTTTTTTTCTCTTCTCCTCCTCAATTGTTTTTCATTCAGCTCAAATTGATCTCTCCTTTTTTTTTTTGAATGAAACCTTCCATGCATTAATTTTCTCATCGTTTTGCACTTTAATATCCTCCCATGCTTAAGATTTGCAATATCCTCATTGTAAATTAGGTGGATTCGAGTTTCACTCAGTTCGTACATTAGAACAGGTGGGTGGTGAATGAGTCGGGATGACTGTTGCGGACGATTTCTAGCTCTGATACAAGTATCAAAGGTGGGACTCGGCTGTTTTAACGGACAAAGCTTAACGTGCAATATGATTTCAGCAAAGAGATAGGTCAAAAGGGTTTTGATTTTTTTTTTTTTCAAAATTGACAAGTTGCCTCCCGTTAAGCGTTAAGTTTAACGCCATCAGCTGGGCGCAATGAAGCTTAGGGAGAATGGAGATCAAAAGATATAGTAGCCAAATTTGAGTCGGTGAGTTCGAAGAACAGCTTGAGTCTTTGGCTATTCACGATAAAAGGTTCTAATTCGTGGTTGAGTTACCTGATTTCGACAGCTTCATTTCCGAACACTTGTCTCGCAAGGAATGGTCCAATCCATTTTGATCTGAGTTTTCTTGGGAAGAGTTTGAGTTTAGCATCAAAGAGTAGTACTTTTTGACCAAAACGAAAAGTTTTCCACGAAATGTGATTATCATGGAAGGCTTTGACCCGCTCTTTGTAGATTCGCGAGTTCTCGTACGCATCATTGCATAGTTCCTAAATCTCGCTCATTTGCAACCAGTGGTGGATTCCAACCTCCTTAAGATCTAGATTGCACTTCTGTACTGCCCAGTAGGCTTTGTGCTCCATTTCTACGGGTATGTGACATGCCTTCCCATACACGAGTCTGAAGGGAAACATTTCTAGCTAGGTCTTATGGGCGGTCCTATAGGCTCATAAGGCTTCCAGAAGGCTGTGAGACCAGTCTTTCCTATCAGGCCGAACAGTGACTTGAAGGATCTTCTTGATTTCCCTGTTGGATAGCTCAGCCAATCCATTAGTCTGGGGGTGATAAGGAGTCGAAATACAATGCGACATCCCATACTTTTTCATCAGGGACTGAAAGTGCACATTTGCGAAGTGGGTCCCTCCATCAGAGATGATAACTCATGGAATACTGAACCAAGAAAAGATGTGCTGATGAATTAATTTGATCACGACTTTATGATCATTGGTTCGGGTTGGGATGACTTCGATCCATTTGGACATGTAGCCCACAGTTAGGAGAATGTATTAAAAACCATCGGACTTTGGGAGGGACTCATAAAATTAATCCCCCAGATGTCAAAGATTTCGCACACGAGAATCGGCTTTAAAGGTATCATGTCACGATAGCTCATGTTGCCTAAGGTCTGGCAACGAGTGCATGCCTTACAATAATTGTGTGCATCTTTGAAAATCGTGAGCCAATAGAAATTGCATTGGAGAACTTTTGCTGCAGTTTTATGTCCAGAGAAGTGACCATCGTAGAAAAATGCCATTGATCTCTGATTCCGAAACACATCTACTGACCAATGCGGAATAGGAACAGATCTTCCCAAATAAAGTATTTAGCATCTGAAAGTAATTTGTCTTTCTTGGCCCTTGGCCAATTAGACGAAATCTGATGTGATACCAAATAGTTCACCATATCATCATACGAAGGAAGTTTCGTATCAACTGTTAGGAGGTGCTCATTCGAAAAATGCTTCGTGATAGGTCTGGAAGGGTCAATTATTGAAGAAGGAAGATGAAATAAATGATTAGCTACCACATTTTGCTTTCCTGCCTTGTCGCGAATTTCAAGATCGAATTCTTGCAACAAGATCCAGCCGATTAATCTAGGCTTCGCGACCTTCTTCATGAGTAAGTGCCTCACTGTAGTGTGATCCAAGTAAATGATGACGTGGGAACTCAAGAGGTATGACCTGAATTTCTCCATGCTAAATACTACAGCCAGCAGCTTTGTCTCCGTAATGGTGTAATTACGCTAAGCCTGGTCCAATGTCTTGCTGGCGTAATATATTACTATCGGTTTCTCATCAATTTTCTGACCCAACACCGCTCCTACTGCGTAGTCAAACTCATCGCACATGATTTCGAAGAGTTGAGACAGTCAGGAGATTGCAAGATTGGTGCTTGGGTGACTCGGTCATGCAGGATCTCAAATGTGTGAACGCACTCACTTGATATCTCAAATGTTGTCCTTCGAAAGGAGATTCGTTAAGGGGCACGCGATCTTAGCGAAATCAGGTCTGAATCGATGATAAAATTTGACGTGCCCTAGGAACGAGCTGATGTCTTTGACCGAGTTAGGCACAGGTAGTTTGTAAATCAGATTCACCTTAACCCAGTCGACCTAGATACCTTTCTCAGAGATGAGGTGTCCAAGTATGATGCCCTCAGGAACCATTAAGTGGCTCTTTTCCCAAGACAGAACCAGGTTCACTTCAATGCATCTCTTGAGAATCTAGACCAAATGCAGGAGGCAATCATCGAAAGATTCACCGAATACTGAGAAGTCATCCATGAAGTCCTCAAGGTAATTACCTACCATATCTCAGAATATGGCTAGCATACACCGCTGAAAGGTGGCGGGTGCATTGCGTAGCCCAAAAGGCATCCTGCGGAACGTGTACATACCGTAAACGCAGGTAAAGGTGGTCTTTTCCTGAACCTCAGGATGAATTGCTGCCTGATTACATCCAAAGTATCCATCCAAGAAATAGAAAAATTGATTTCCCTCCAGTTTCTTGAGAATCTGGTCAATGAACGGAAGTGAGAAATGATCTTTCTTCATGGAGGCATTTAGTTTCCGATAGTCTATGCAGACTCTCCATGAATTCGCAATGCGGGTCAAGATGGTCTCTCCTGATTCAGTCGTAATCTTGGTGAGCCTTGCTTTCTTAGGCACAACTTGGATCGGGCTCACCTAGTGGCTATTAGAGATCGGGTAGATGATACTAGCATCTAATCACTTGATGATCTCCTTCTTCACGACCTCCTGCAGATTCGGAATGAGTCTTCTTTACATCTCTCGAGATGGTTTTGAGCCTTCTTTAGTGTAGATACAGTGTGTGTAATACGAGGGATTTATACCAGTCAGATCATCGAGAGTCCAACCGATGGCTCTCCGATGCTGCTGGAGAACAGAAATTAACTTTGTCTCCTAATCAGATGTGAGTCGGGAATTGATGATCACAGGAAATGTTTGATTGGAATCCAAGAAGACATACTTCAGATGATTTGGGAGGGGCTTTAGTTCCATAATCGGGTTATCAGCAGTAGGAGGGGGTTCGGGATGGGCCTCAGAAAATAAAGTGGGAGGTATGGGTGAATCAGGATCAGCTTTGGGCTCCACTATCTGTGGGTCAAGATTTTCTTGAGGTTAAGGGTTGGTGATAATTAGGTTTGCTTCTGTAACTGGGTCCTCAATCACAGAACTGATGTCGCATACTTCTTCAATTGCCCCACAGTTTATTCTTTTTTGGGCCTTAAAGATATCAATATGTAATGTCTTATTCTCGAATTTCAACTCGATTTGGCTCTCTTCACAGTTGATGTTTGCTCT
Source organism: Thalassia testudinum (assembly GCA_037157565.1). NCBI lineage: Eukaryota > Viridiplantae > Streptophyta > Magnoliopsida > Alismatales > Hydrocharitaceae > Thalassia > Thalassia testudinum. The sequence goes on from JAZHRO010000014.1 coordinate 21,996,137, forward strand.
AACTGTGGCTAAGAATGATCTCCCTAAGATGATCGGTGTGTTCCTCAGATTTTCAGGAGTATCCATATCTAATATGATGAAGTCCACCAGGAAATAGTAATCTCGGATCCATATTAGAACTTTCTCAAGAATTCCTCTAGGTAATTTGTTTGATCTGTCTGCTAACTGCAAGGTCATCTCAGTCGATTTGAGCTCAGTTTCCTCGAAGTGGTCTAGTAGGGATGTAGGGATTAGGTTTATGGAGGCTCTTAAATCCAATAATGCTCCATCGAATTCTAAATCACTGATCCTACAGGAGATCAAAGGGGTGCCAAGATCTTTTGCTTTTTGTGGGAGTTTGCACAAAATGATTGAGCTGACTTGCTCAGACAAAATGATTGAGCTCCTGTCTTTGTTTCATGGCTTACGCTTTGGTGTACATAAATCCTTCAGAAATCTCGCGTAAGCTGGTACATGGCGGATCGCATCCATCAAGGGGATGTTTATCTGGACTTGCTCAAAGAGCTTGTCCAGATCTTCCTCAAGTGCCATGGATTTAGGTTTCCTCTTTCCCTTAGTTAAGGCCTCAGGAAATGGAACCTTTGTAGATTCCTTTAAAATTGATTCAGGCTCAGGATCTGGGATAGGAGTGTCCTAGATAACTATCCTAGGGTTAGGATGTAAACTACCAGGCGTCGGGTGGCTAGGATAAGGTGGATCCTGGGTCGATTTGCCACCACGGCTGGTAACAGAATTAAGGCTCGCCTGGTTTTGGTTTGGAGTCAGCAAAATAGGTGATTGTTGCTGATATCCCAAATACGATGTTGAAGCCTCCATCCCATTAGGTGATGGAGCAGAAGGGGCCTGATAAACATAATGAACTTAGCCCAGATTCAGGTTCATAACGTGCCTCTGGTTCGGCACATTATTTGGATTCGGTAGAGGTTGAGATGGAAGTGCACCAGGCTGACGAGACCCAGCCATCTGTGCGAGCTAATTTCGAACCTCTGTGATCCCATGTTTGTGCTGTTTGTGCATAGTCGCATTAGTCTTTTGGATGTCGGCCAAGGTTTGTAGAATCAGAGTCATGTGATCTTCCCTTGGTGGCTTGGATTGGTAATTTGGGTTGGGCCTAGGCTGAGTGGGCTGATATGTGTGCAGGGCCTGTGGTCGGGGTTGGAATTAAGATTTGGTGTTCTAATTAAGGGTTGGAGAATATCCTATGGATCGCAACTAAATACTAGAGGGAAGGGTGAATAGTATTTCTTTAAAAAAATAAGAGTTAGATTAAAAAATAAGACAAGAAAGATTCATGGACAGAGTACACTTGATTTATAGTGGAAACTCAAGCCGGGTAAAAACCACTACCTAAGCCTCCCAGCTTAGGATTTTTTTGACTAGTACAAGCTAGTCAATCCACTATTCACACCACTTGAACAAGGGTGGTACAACATTTTACAAACCTTTCTCTTTTATCCTGAAGAGAAGCAAAAACAACCATGGATCTTCCAAATAGGCTTGGGATCTGTAAATCAAAACAACAAAATAGAATAACAATAAAATGAATTCTATGAAACCTCAATAAATAATCAAATTGATTTTTCGCAGAGGTTTGAAGCGTTGTGCTTTCGATGAGCGTGAAGAACGAGATGTGAAAGCCTTTTGCAATAAGCACGAGAAGCTCTGTTTTTGAATGGTGTTTCTCTTTTAAAAGTTGTATCTGAATGGGCTGCGTACGACCTCTATTTATACAAAAGGTTTTGCTTGAATAGGAAATAAAATTGGTCGATCAAAAGGTACTTTAGTCGATCAATTAAGAATGTTGATCGATCACTTGTTGGTTGATCAATTAGCTTGGTTGGTTGATTAAGAGGATTTTTCTCAACTTCCTATAATGGACTGATTTGATCAGTCAAGTAAGTAGGTTGGTAGATCAATTAATAAGTCTGGTCGATCAATAACCCTAAAATTTGGATTTGAAAAGATATGCGAAAAAATCATTTTTGAATTTTATTTGAGGTTCCTTACAATAAAATCCTAAACTCAAATAAATGAAAAAGACGCACATCAAGAACTATTTGAATTTATATCTTGAATAGAGGCTTCAATCCAAGATGGTCATGGAATGTTAGGCTTAGTAATAAACATAATTTTGGTGCATCAAAACAGAGGTGCTTACATTCTCCCTCTTTTTGATGACAACAAAGTTATAATTATGAATTTGAAAATAACTTTGCATAATATCTCCCCCTTTTCTCTTTCAGTAAAAAGTAGACGTGCTGCTAGTTATTTTACAATTAACTCCCCCTTAAACAAGTAATATAAACATCAATATAAGATCATGCATTGTGAGAGATATAAAATTGAAGGAGATAATATTTATGTAACATCATAACAAGATGTCTAGAAAAGATAACATATAAAAGAGTCTAGAATAAACTAATACATGCCAAAATGAAAGCAAATATAACAACTAATTATCTAATGATGCCTTAAATGCATCCATGGTGCTTTGAAGATTGGTATCTAGCTCGAGATCTAGTGAGTTTGATCTCTTAGAAGATGCAGGCTGACCAAGGCAAAGGCGTCGCTGAGCTGATGAACGTGGTGTCGAATAGCTGGATGTCCTTCGAGGAGGAGTGATTTGCTGCTCAGCTGGTGGTGCTGCTAGTGAAGTTGATGAAGTAGGAGGAGGAGGTGCTGTAGAAGGCATGGTAGTCGAACGATGAGGTCGGTGAAGCTGCTACTGAATGCTATGAACTAACTCTCCAAGTCTGTCTAAAAATTGACTTTGAGCATTCAGGTAATCTGATACCTGATGCTCGTGCCTTATCATAACCATGTCTGTCTCTCTCTGCCTATGCATCATCAAAGAAATACCAGCGGTCACATCTTGAATAGTGACAAAGTCCCTTTCTGAAATCTGTCTATCCAAGAGACTTCAGTCCTGGTTGTAGAAAGATGGTGATGGTCTCATTAGAGGTGGACAAGTCGCAGTGAAGTGCTCATAAGGTGGGAACGGAGGAGGTACAGTGGTATGCTTCTACTGTTGCTGCTCCTGTGGTGCACCCACATCACGAGCTCCCTGTGCTTGCCCCATCTTTGCATAAGTGAGTTTATCAAAAATGGAGACACGAGTGATAAACTGTTTATAATTGATGTCCATGGGTACACTGAAATGGAGAAAGATATGAGACAGAAGTGTCCCAAACTGGAAGGAGCTGCTAGGTGGTTTACTTATGAGATAAAGAATCAAATGGTTTCAATTGAATCGTTTGTTCTTCATAAAGACATAGAGGGTGATCAGCATTATATCAGGGCAGTTTTCAAAAGATGTGGACTTGGACATAAAGTTTCACAAGAAAACACGGTTCAGAAAGCGAGGCAAACGACGGAAAAAAGGGTGACTTGGCAGGATGACCCAAGTCAAAATGAGAGGGAGTGAGCTGGGTCTCCCTAATAGTATCATACTGAGTCTGCTGATGCAACTCAAGAAAAGTAGGTCCAACAGAAGGACAGCCAAGAATCTTCGTCAAAATGTCCGCATTGACCAGAACTTCTATCCCGTAGACGTTCGAGGTCAACTCAATGTTGGAGCCTTCACCTATATCTTTGAGATTGGCATAAAATAGGTGACAGGCCATGGGATCAACACCTGGAATGCGACTATGCTTGGAACTCGCATAGAAGTTTCGCTCAAATAAACGTAAAATCTGATGGTATGCAAATTTTTCGTAGATCCCAGGGAAGATAGACTTGAAATAGGTGAAATCAACAGGTCGTTCGGCGTGCGGAGAGAACTTAGCAAACAAAGAAAATCGATCGCGAGTAGCCTCAGTAATAAAAAAGCGATCGAAAGTATCATCACGATGACTAGAAGAGCCTCGAGGACGTTTGGGTGCCATCGTGAGGTGCTGAGAAAAACACGGTTGGTCGATCAAAAATGTTGGTTGGTCGACCAAAAAAGAATCGGACGATTGGTCGATCAACCAAATGGTTTGGTTGACCAAAAGACCTCAGATCGGAAAAAAAGGTGTTTGACCGGATGATAAACTCACATATGTTACAAGATTTTGCAAGAAAAAAAATATGAAAAAACATCAAACAAGTGAGAGTAAGTCAAAACACATTTTAAACACGAGAAAAATTCAAAGGGATGGATGTATTCAAGGTTTAGAATGTACTGAGATCGAACTAAAGTTGGTTGATCAAAATGGAGGCAGATGGAGGGCGTGCGAGGAGGTCGAAGTCGTGCGAGCACGGAGGTCACGAAATTGTGCAATGGAGGACGTGACGATTGGTCACAGAGTCTTGTGAGGTTCGATGCACGAGGGACCCACGCACGGAGGAGGCCGTATGCGAAGAGGTCAAAGCTAACGACGTTGGTCAATTAGAGGAGAAAGGAAGTTGTGGGGTAGTGTTTGAAAGAAGTGGGGACCATTTATGATGGTTACAAATAGGTTTAGGGGTAAAAACGAGGAGTTTTTGAAGAGAACATGATTAGAAAAATAAGTAAATGCACTTAAGGCAACTAATCACATAGGTTAGAAACGGTAAACAAAGATTGCGAATGGAAAACGAGGAAATGAGATCACAATCACAAAGGTGAGACTGCCCAATTTTGGTCAATCAAAATAAGAAATGATCGATCAAAGTAAGTATTTGGTCGATTAGATTTTGAAAGTTTGGAGGGAAAATTCCCGCCCAACCAGTTTGGTCGATCCAAGATTTTAGTTGATCGATCAAAAAGAGAAAATAGTGGAGGGAAAATTCTCGCCAAGCAAATTCAAGTTTTGGTTGATCAAAACAATAGTTTTGATCAATCAAAGGTTGGTCGATTAATTTTTGAAAAATTGATCTATCAAAATAGTAAAAGAGTCATTTTTTAGGCCACTTAATTAAGTTCTTTTAATCTAGATAAGCCTAGTGAATGACAAGTTTAATTAAACCTATCTTGTGATAAAGGTTTTGTGAATATATCGGTTAACTGTTTTTTTGTGTTAATAAATTTTAAGTTGATATCCCTTTTCAAGACATAATCTATAAGAAAGTGATGTTTAATATCAATATGTTTAGTTCTAGAGTGTTGTACTGGATTCTTGGATAAATTGATTGCACTAGTGTTGTCACACAAGATTTTGTTGTTTTTAAAAGTTAATCCAAAACCTTTTAAAGTCTGTTTCATCCACAATAGTTGTGAACATGCTAAGGATGCTACTACATATTCTGCTTCAGTTGCGGATAGAGATATAGTATTTTGTTTTCTAGGGAACCAAAAGACTAGGGAATTTTCGAGAAATTGACAAGTTCCACTGGTACTCTTTTGGTCTTTGAAGCTACCCGCATAGTCAGCATTACAAAAGGAATATAATTCTAAAGTGTCTGACTTCGGATGAAGAGTCTTAAGTCTTATGTGTTGTTTAGATATCTAAGGATTCTTTTAATAGCATTTAGATGTGATTCCTTAGGGTTTACTTGAAAATGAGCACATAAACAAGTGCAAAATAGAATGTCAGGTCTACTTGCAGTTAAGTATAATAGAGAACCTATCATGCTCCTATAAAGTTTTTGATCTACTAACTTACCTGTGTCGTCAGTTTTTAATTGGGTAGAAGCTACCATCAGTGTTTCTTTACCTTTGACTTTGTCTATTGACAATTTCTTCAATATTTCTGTTGTGTATTTTGTTTGAGATATGAAGATTCTGGAGAATAGTTGATCAATCTGAAGACATAGGAATAACTTAAGTTCTCCCATCATACTCATCTCAAATTGATCCTGCATAACCTTTGCAAATTCTTGGCAAAGTAGATCATTAGTAGCACTGAAAATAATATCATCTACATATATGTGAATTATTAGGTCATTTTGTTTTCTTTTTGTAAATAAAGTTGGATCTATTTGACAATTTTCAACTCATTGTCAATTAAGTATGTTTTTAATCTTTCATACTAGCTCGTGGAGCGTGTTTTAATCCATACAATACTTTGTTTAATTTGTATATGTGTTCTGGATGATTTGGATCTTCAAATCCTGGACATTGTTTAACAAAGACTTCATCCTTAATGAATCCATTTAAAAAGGCACTTTTGACATCTATTTGGAAAAGCATGAATTCCATATGGGCTACAAAAGCTAACAACATTCTAATTGATTCAAGTCGGGCAACAGGTGCATATGTTTTATCAAAATCTATTCCTTCCTCTTGATTATATCATTGAGTCACAAGTTTAACTTTATTTCTAACTACATGTCCTGATTCATCAAGTTTGTTCCTAAAAATCCACTTGGTTCCAATAATAGTTTGTTGCTCAGGTTTTGGAACAAGTTCCCATACTTGATTTTTCTTAAATTGGTTTAGCTTATCTTTCATAGCAATAATTCAATAATTATCTAAGACGGCTTCCTTAATATTTTTAGGTTCTAATTGAGATACAAAGGTTGTAAATGCTAATGTGTTAAGGGAAGATCCGGTCTGAGCGCTTTTTGATAATTCTCCTATTACTAGTTCTTTAGGATGATCTTTTACAAACGAGATATCTTTGAGTAGTTCATTAGAAATAATATCTTTTGAAATGTCTGAAGGATCATCTATTGTATCATCATCATAAATCATGGAAGATTTAGGTTGAACTAATGTTTTATCAAATGATACATGCATGGTTTCTTTAACAAATGAATTCTTCTTATTAAAGACCTTATAGGCTATGCTTCTGGTTGAATAACCTAGGAAAATCCCTTCTGAGCTTTTTGCATCAAAGTTATCAAGAATATCTTTAGTGTTAAGTATAAAACATTGACATTCGAAAATCTTGAAGTAGGAAATTCCAGGTGTTCTTCCATGATAGAGTTCAAAGGGTGTCTTCTTTAGAATTGGTCTGATCAGGGTTTTATTTTGGATATAACAAGCAGTGTTTACAGTCTCAGCTCAAAAATATCGAGGTAGCTTTGACTCGCATAGCATTGTGCGTGCACACTTGTAAGGTCCTATTTTTCCTCTCAACTACACCATTCTGCGGTGCAACTCTAGGGAAGGCAAACTCATATTTAATTCCATATTGATCATAAAAATTCAAGAAAGATTTATTTTCAAATTCTCCACCATGATCACTCCTAATTCTAATTACTTCTGATCCTTTTTCATTCTGTAATCTTCTAACTAATTTGCTAAAGGCATCTAAAGTTAAGTCATTGCTCTTTAAGAAAGATACCCAGGTAAATCTAGAGAAGTCGTCAATTATGACTAAATAATTTCTGCACCTGCTTAGGCTTTCAGATTTGGTTAGTCCGAATAAGTCCAAGTGAAGTAGCTCTAAGGGTTGAGAAGTGCTAACCATTCTTCTTAGTTTAAAAGGGTTTTTGGTTTGTTTGACGACTTGACAAAATCGTAGACTTTGCTTTTCTTAAAGTCGAATCTTGGCAGACCTTTGACAAGTTCATGTTTCACAAGTTTACTAATGTTTCCCATGTGAACATGACCTAGTCTTTTATGCCAAAGAGTTGCTTCTTCGTCAGATACGACTAGACATTCAAGACTGTCGTATTTGTTGAAACTTATGGTGTAAATATCTTTGTATCTATTTCCTTTAAGAATAACTTGATTTGTTTCTTCATCATGAATTTTAAAACCTTTTGATGTAAACGTAATTTTGTTCCCCTTATCACATATATGGCTTACACTTAATAGATTGTGTTTTAAACCATTAACTAAGTGCACATTTTCGATAGAGGTAGAAGAATTACCAATTTGGTCAGTACCAATAATACGACCCTTGTGGTTGTTCACGAACGTGACCGTACCACCTTCCTAAAGGTTGAGTTGTAGGAATAGGTCTTCCTTGCCGGTCATGTGTTTGGAACAGCCGCTATCAATAATCCATCTTCTTTCTTCTCTTTCTTGTCATTAATTTGCGATTGTGAGGCTTCGTTTGGTATAGTGGCTTCAATGTTCCATTGATTTGTTGGAAAGTCCACTTCTTATAATCTACTGAGCCTACAAAACAAGATTATAAAATGCTTTTTGGTACTCATTTTTGGTTAGATCCACGGTGGTTAGTTTTCATTGCCTATTTTGGCAAGTTACCTTTCTCTTTGTTTTGACTGGAACTAGATGCTTCATGGCTATTCTTTGGTAGATAGCCTAACCCAAATTTTTTGGTGCTTTGGGTTTGTGTGCTTTGGGTTTGTGCTCCTAACAATTTTTTGCAGATTTCTACTTCCGTTTGTGAATCGTTGGGTCATTTAGTAGAACAGTAGAGTTTTCTTTCAACTTATCTATGTCTATTTCTAAGTGGTTTATTTGAGATTTTAGTGTTGTAATTTCAACAGATAGCTTTTTGTTTTGATTGTCAAGTGTTTCTTTTTGTGCTTTCTCTTTGCCTAGTATCTTTACTAGGTTTTTGTTTTCTAATTTTAATGATGTAGCTATATCATACAATTCAAAGAATGCTTCTAATAGTTCATTTTGAGTAAAGGAGGTTACCTCATCTTTTAGCGCCATCAAATCGAGAAGAGCTTCCTCTCCTGATATTTCTTCTTCTTCTGAACTTGAGTCTGACTCATCCCAAGTTGTAATAAAGGCTTTCTTCTTTCCATCTTTATTGAAGTGCTTCTTCGTCTTTTTAGAATCCTTCCTGAGAAGTGGACAATCCTTCTTGATGTGTCCCTTTCTCTTGCAGTTGTAACAGACGATTGTGTCGTTGTTTCTTCCTTCATTCTTCTTCCTCCAGTTCTTGTCCTTAAGAAACTTTCTGAATTTTCTAGATAGGAGTGCTATGTCTTCCTCTTCTCCACTTGAAGTTTCTTCAGATTCTTGAGTGGCTTTAAGGGCTATGGCTTTCTTCTTTACTCTTTCGCCTTCATGTTCCTTTATGTGTTGAAGTTGAACTTCATAGGCCATCAGGCTTCCAATAAGATCGTCTAATTTGAGGGTAGCCAGATCTTTCGACTCCTGTATCGCTGTGGTCTTGGTTTCCCAATCGCTGGTGAGAGATCGGAGTATCTTTCTGACTAGTGCTTCATTATTAATCTCCTGATCCAGGTTCCTTAGAGAGTTTATGATGTCCATAAACCTTGTGAACATTTCCTTGATCGACTTGCCTTTCTTAATCCTGAAAAGCTCGTAATTTTGCGTTAGTAAATTCACTCTAGTTTCCTTTACCTTTGTCGTGCCTTCATGGGTCACTTTGGGGATGTTCCAAATCTCGTACGTTGCCTTGCAAGCAGAAACATGGTTGAATTCTACCCTTGAAAGCCTGCAGAAGATTGCATTCATGGCTTTTGCATTGTGAGTTGCCATCCTCTTTTGATCCGGTGTCACAGATACTCCTTCCTTGATCTCAGGGCGAGTATACTTGGAGGCGATGACATCTCACACTTCAAAATCCATGGACTCCAGGAAGATTTGCATCCTTGTCTTCCAATATTTGTAGTTTGTCCCGTCAAAGAGAGGATGATAAACTGCAGATTGCCCCTTAGCGTATGTGTCGATAGATGATTTTGATATCTTCTGGACAACTTGGCTCTAATACCAAATGTGGGTTGGAGAATATCCTATGGATCACAACTAAATACTAGAGGGGAGGGGTAAATGGTATTTCTTTAAAAAAATGAGTCAGATTAAAAAATAAGACAACAAATATTCATGCACAGAGTACACCTGATTTACAGTGGAAACCCAATCCGGGTAAAAACCACTGCCTAAGCCTCCCAGCTTAGGATTTTTCCGACTAGTACAAGCTAGTCAATCCACTATTCGTACCACTTGAACAAAGGTGGCACAACCTCTTACAAACTCTTCTTTTATCCTGAAGAGAAGTAAAAACAACCACGGATCTTCCAAACAGGCTTGGGATCTGTAAATCAAAACAACAAAATAAAATAATAATAAAATGAATCCTATGGAACCTCAATAAATGATCAAACCGATTTTTCGCAGAGGTTCGAGGCGTCGTGCTTTCGAAGATCGTGAAAAAGCCTTTTGTAATAAGCACGGGAAGCTTTGTTTTTGAATGGTGTTTCTCTTTTAAAAGTTGTATCTGAATGGGCTACGCACGACCTCTATTTATACAAAAAGTTTTGCTTGAATAAGAAAGAAAATTGGTCGATCAATTAAGGTTAATTGGTCGATCAATTAAGGTTAATTGGTCGATCAAAAAGTGATTTGGTTGATCAATTAAGAATGTTGGTCGATCACTTGTTGGTTGATCAATTAGCTTGGTTGGTCGATCAAAAGGATTTTCCTCAACTTCCTAAAATGGACTGATTTGATTAGTTAAGTAGGTTTGTTGATCAAAATGTTTTGGTCAATCAATTAATAAGCCTGGTCGATCAATAACCCTAAAATTTGGATTTGAAAAGATATGCGAAAAAATCATTTTTGAGTTTTATTTGAGGTTTCTTACAATAAAGTCTTAAATTCAAATAATTGAAAAAAATGTACATCTGCAACTATCTGAACTTGTATCTTAAACAGAGGCTTCAATCCAAGATAGTCCTGAAATGTCAGGCTTAGTAATAAACATAATTTTGGTACATCAAAACAAAGGTGCTTACACTAATTATTTCTTGACCACACGAAATTAGGATGATTTTGCCGTCCAAGATTGTAGGTATTAGAGAATGGACCATTTTGGATCTCATGGAGATCCTCGTAGGTCTGAGGAAGTCCAGAAAAGTCAGAGTACGATGGTTCAAAGTTCCCCGAACTAGAGTAGGTGGGTTCGGGGTGTCCTTCAAAACTGGGATTAGATGGGGGTGGATATGGGTCCATCCGCTGGTGAGAGTGGTTGTAAACGTTATGCATGACCTTCCTGCTTGAGGGCGGGTGTGCATATGTGTTTTGCTATAAGCGATGGCTCTCTGCAGATGTCGAGTCAATTCATCCACCTTTTTCTCGATGATTAATACATTTTCCAAGCGACTGGCCAGTAACTCCATATCGACGAATGTGGATAGGCCTCCAGCCTCGTGCACCCCCCACGTGTTTGTCAATGCACGGGTTGTCGTCCAGTCGAACACACCTAGCAATTCATTATGTATGGAGTTTTTGCACATGTTCTTGAGAATCTCCCAAACTGTATCCTCACGTTGACCCATGGTGCTTTCACCGCAGGTTGCATTGACAAAGAGCTTGATATCCTCACGGAGCCCATGGTAAAAAGATTGGACTTGTTCCCACTTAGGAACTCCGTGATGGGGGCATTTCTGCATGAGATCCAAAAAGCGGTCCCATGCCTCATGAAGTGGTTCTCCCGCATTTTGCGAGAATTTCTATAAGAATTTATCCGACCAACGGGGAAGAATTTCTATAAGAATTCAGTTTGGAGTTACCCCATGTGTTGATTGGACGGGTCAGAGTCTGAAACCAATCGACAGTTTTATCCATGAGAGAGAAGGGGAACATCTTCATAAGCAGGATGTCCCGATTTTGTATCGCAGGCCCGAAGGTCTGGGCTAGATGTTTCAGCTGCTTGATGTGCTGGAAAGGATCTTCGGAGTTCAAGTCATGGAATTTAGGGATAACATGGATCATATTTATCTTGAGTTCAACATCAGGCCCTCAATCTGGGATTTGTACTTTGAGCTTAACTTCCACCGTAGCGGGATTGTAGTGATCTTGCATCTGTGGACGCGGCGGTGGATTGAGGTGTGCATGGACTAGATCATGGAGGCGCTATAGCTGATTCTGGAGATCGAGTTCTTCATGATTCCCCATGGATGCGGATGAAGGAAATCTAGGCTCAGAAGTAGATGAGTTGGGAGAGAGATCAACCTAGTCGAGTGGTAGCACAAATAAGTGGGTCAAGGCTTGGCCTCGATGAGAATGGACTGCTAGTGGAGGCTTCAAGGGTGGTCTTAAGGTCCTCGTTCCAAACATGCACTATAGAGCCAGATGAGGGACAAAATATGTGATGGATCCAATCGAGGCACCCAAAAAATCTTTGGATGACTAAGGTGGTTTGAGGCGGATGATACTGCTTGATCAGCAAGCCACTCACCTGAGAAGTACTTGGGCAGCTAGGAAGGGAGAGTCCCGCAAAGACTCCTACACGGTAGAGCATTCCCATGGGTTACAGGATTTCCCTCACCCGACCTTCCTTATCACTGAGAATCCGAGTAGATCGGAATGAGCAACTTGACCCCTTAAGTCTACCAATTTTATTCCAGAATTATAATGCCAAGAATTTCACTTGAACTTTAGAGTTGATTGTGATTGTGACCTAATTTGAAGGTTGGTTAACTCACAATGTGGGTCAACTTCACCTAACCTGCCCTAAAGTTTAGGATGAATTAGGTAAAGAAGCCCAAAATCACCCTTTGTGGTTTGCAAACAAGTTAAGTCCCAAATTTTAATAATTCAAGTGATTGTTAGAGCTTCTTTTAGGGTTTTCTTGATTATGTCAATTCAATCAAGGCTTAGGTGACACACAATGCAGGAAATCAGTTTTTTTTTAAAATCAGGCAAGTGTGTTTTCCTGAAACCCTAAAGTGGAAACCCTAAGTTGGCTTTGTTTTCCATGTCCAATTCTTTCAAAAATTGGCACCTAGGGCTCAATCAAGAAGGTAAATAGCCCTAGTCACATTTAGTCCCTAATAGGGGCAAATATCTGGATAGAGATTTCTAATTAAATCAACCAAGTCAGGCAGCTCAAGTGATTAAATATATGAAATAATGCGAGTTGATCCTAATTAATTCTTCTTTTTAAACCTTCCAAAATTGAGGGGCTTAAGAAGGAAATGAAGTTACCTGCCCCTCGAGTGGTTGTTGTGTGGCTGATCTTCTCTCGTATAGCTTGCAAAATCACAACAAATCAGATAAACCAAGTCAGTATCAAATTAGGATTGTAATAAGTGAATGAAATGTGCGTTGCTCCCCAGCAACGGCGTGAAAATATTTAACATGAAATCGTCGATGTTTGGAGAAGCACGTTATATTATAGGACGAAAATCGCACAAAACACTTAAATTTATAAACTCGAAATCAATTTGTAGTCTACGATCGTTCGCAGGAAGCAAATATGGCAATTTCTATTCACTAATCACAATATAAAAAATAATATGTAATTGAAATGCTCAAAATAATATTTCAATAAAGAATAGAGAATCAGTGCGAAAAGATTGGATTAAAATAGTAATTTGAATCACCAAATTAACCCTTAAGCTTAAAGCTCACAATCACTTAAATAATTGAATAGTATCTGCAATTAAGTATCAAAATAAATATCTCCATAGTAGATCAGAACCAATTAAGTGCCAAATCAAATGACAACAGAAGGCCTCAGACACCTTAACCAGCAGCATCTGACAAGGCATAAGGCCTTACCTTAAGCCTCACAGAAGAGGCACACCACCAGCACACTAATGGAGGCACAAGGCCTTTTTAGATTTAGCTAGGTGTTGAGAGAGCAGGAGGGCACGAGAGCAAAACCCTCCCCCCCTCTCTCTGATTCTCTTCCCTGTCTCTCAGTTCAGACCTGGGTGAACAGTATCGGGTAATCAGGCAGGTAATTGGATGCAATACCCAAACCCGTCGGTGTGTGTGGCAGGTGAGGGCGTGTACGCGGCACGTGGAGAGGGGCCTCACCCCATGCTACTGAGGCGATAAGTGAAGGAGAGCTTTTCCTTTTATATGCTACTAAGGGTCCCAAAATCCTCGATGTGGGACTAAAGTGAGTAGTCCCTTCCGGGCGCGAGTTGAAGTTGATGTTGATTTTGATTGGAGTTGAGGATGACACCTGTTGCTGCAATTGGAGACTTGGAGCTGAGCTTGGAAGTGGTCTACAGCGCCTGGAGGTAGCAGGGCAGATGAATTTGGTCAAGGAACCGCAGACGGAGTCGGAGAAGGTGGCGGCGGCGACGGAGCTCCAGCGTAGACCTGAAATGAAGAATATGGCCTCTCGGCCCTGTCAGAATTGCTCAGGAGGATCGCCTGAGTGTGGCAAATGTGTTGGTGGTGGTTGCGTGTGGTGAGTAGGTGTGTGTGCATGGCGAAGTCGACGAAGGTGAGCGAAGGTGGTGGTGCTCGGTGGGAGGTTTGGGTGGCCAATAGTCCTAGTGATGTTAGGGCTTTTGGTCGCAGGGATGCGGTGATGCTTCTAGAAGTTGTGGCGAGGCGATTGGTGTGGTGGAGCGGGCATGCGAGCTCGCTGGAGGTACGTTGGCGCTGAGGAAGGTAGTGGTGGTACGAGTAATGTGGTGTGCGGACCTAAAGTCTAAGTAGACAAGAGGAGTCAGGGAAGTGAGAGAAGTCGACGGAGGGTGTTTGCGCACGAAGAGAGAGCGATGAAGAGAGCTTCGAAGAGGGAGACGGCGACGTCTGAAGGTGGAGGAGGCTCTTAGCAGGTATGGCAAGGAGCGGACGATAGAGAGGAAGAGTTTCCCTCTACCTATGGTATGTGGCAGAGGGTGAAGAAGTTGGAGAAGGAGGGTTGCCGAAGCAAAGTGGAGCAGGCCGGAGGTTGGAGGAGAAGAAAGGTTTTTGGCCTTAAAATTTGCTAAGGAGCATGACCTTGCAAAGGGGATCCTTTTAAAGGCCTCAAGAAGAGCTCCAAGTTTGGGAAGAAGCTTGAAGAGCTCAAGATTTTAGGGGAGAAGATCCCTGAAATTTCTCACATTTGCCTGATCTGTGAGGCTCAAATTAGGGTTTGAGAGGCGGTACAATTGATTAGGAAGGTCCTCAGGAACATTCTCCCCAAATTTGGAGGGATTCAGTTGTGAAATGGGAGAGGAATCTCTGATTGAAGGTTAGCTGCTTTGGGTTCCCACCGGCAATGGTAGCAGGGACCTCTTTGAAGAGAATGACGAGAAGTTGGGGGTCTTTTTGCAAATATTTTCGAAAGCTAAGGGTTTAAGTGAAAGAAATAGAGATTTGAAGGACTGAGATGCAAACTAGGTCAAAATAGACTCTGATTGGACCCAAATTTTGGTACAAACCTAATTTGAAAACATGGAATCTAATTGTGAAGTCGGATTCCAGTTTTGACCATGCTTGACTAGGCAATCTGCACATGAACCTAAATTAGGACAGAATTCCGTTTGCGATTCTGTTCAATGTTAAAATGGGTTCAAATGGTCAAACTAAAGATACTAAATCTCTTAGAATATTTTCCTATGAATTTTATGATGTTGAGATGAATTTTATCTTAACCAGAACCTCTTCAATTTAAGCGAGTTTGAAAATAGGGTTTTGCGTGCTTTTGCGGTTCTTGAATGCGCGAAACCCCGTTTCTATTAGTATGGACCCATTCATTAGACTTTATTGCTCATTTGACCTTTAATTAACCCTTGGCAGACCTCGTGGTTACTCTGTATTTATGATATGCTATTAAAATTACATAATTAACCCTAATTTCTTGTTTTCCTCTTAAAATAGAATGACATGGAATTATGACCCTCAGACGATTATGTAAGAGCATTTATCCATCAAATCTAATTAGAACTAGTCAGTTAGGGCTTATGATGGTGTTCCCATCAGGCTCTTATGTTTTGTGCTTGTTAAAAAAATTTATTTCTTAGTAAAGAATAAAATTAAATCGTATAGGCATTATTAAAGTGAATGAATAGTGTCAATTAAATTACAAAAGATAGTGCCACTAAAGTAAATAATTAGTGACGATTTAGTGGCATAATAAAACTCCATTAAAGCAAATTAGTAGTGGCGATTTAGATACACATAATTACTACTAAATAATACAAATAGGCAATTAAATAGCAAAATGAAATGTCACTAAAGTAAATCAATAGTGGCAATTTAGTGACAAAAAAAAGGTCAGTAAATGAAGTATATAGCGACGCTAATAGCGTCAAGTAAATTGGAACTAGTATAAATCAGTAGTAGTGAAATAGTGACAAATAAATTGCCACTAAAGAAGGTCATTAGCGACAATATTTACGGCAATTAAAGTGCCGCTAATACCATTTATTTAGGAGCGATTGTACAATTGCCGTTAACCTTTTAGTGACGCCAACGAAGGAGACTATTAAGAGGCAGTTATTTTAAGTGTTGGTAATTATATATAGCGCAAATATAATTCCTATGGTGGCAAATATTAAATGTCGCCAAAGGCTGTTTTTTTTGTAGTGGTAGTGTAAGGCTTCGTGATCAGAGTTTAGGATAAATTCACGTTGGATCAAGTAATGACACCAATGCTTCAATGCTTGTACATTGGCATAGTATTCTACATTATAAGTAGAGTATTGAGAGCATGCATTATTAAGCTTCTCACTAAAATAGGCAATGGGGCACCTTTCTTGACTAAGAATAGCACCAATTCCTATGTGGAAGGCATCATAATCCACGTCGAAGACTTTAGAAAATCAGGGAGGGCTAATATAGGTGCAATGGTCAGACATACTTTTATTTGTCGAAAACCTTCCTTTGCGGCTGGGGTCCAAGTGGAGGAATTTCCACGCAGACAAATTGTGATAGGAGTGATAATGGAGTTGAAAGTTCTATGAAAAGTGCCTATAGAAAGAAGCTAGCCCATGAAAAGTTCTAATCTCACTAAGATTCTTTAGTGTTGGCCAAGAACAGATTGCTTCAATTTTGTTGGGGTCAACTTTGATTCCGTCAGTAGACACAAAATACCCCAAAAATGTAACTAAATATGTAAGAAAGGTTCACTTCTTAAGATTGAGATATAAATGGTTCTCTCTCAAGGTTTGTAGCACCTGTGGGAGGTGGTGTAAGTGGTCTGAGGTGCTTCCGCTCAACCTCTAAAGGTTCATTCGACGAATGATCTTGGCTGTTGGATAAAGATCTAACGGCCATGAGCGAGTGACCAAAAAATCGTCTGTGAGGCCATCTGTGACCATAGCGCATTCGTAGAGCATGCTTTCGTGAAGAGAGTGGCAAGGGTTCGAGCCCCCGTCCACCTTAAATCAAGCAGCGCGAGTGCGAGCGCTAAATTGAACCGTGCGATGCACATCGAGTTGTAAGGATCTGGTGACGTAGCACACGAAGAAGTGTGGATCTTGAACGTGTGTGATGACGTGCGAACACATGCGCAATCACACGTAGACGTGCGAAATGTCTGAAGGAGAAGAGGTGCACGTGACTTTTAGGCCGTCCAATCTCTTGGTCGAACGACTGAGATCGTGCGTACGTGGTGAAGGTGCGAAATGGCTGAAGCTGAAGTGAGGGCAACGTGGCGCGCTCTGAGCCGTTGGATGTGGAGTGAGCGGCTTATTGCGCAGCAATCATAAACCCTAATTCGCATGAATTAAGGTAGGACCTAGCTTAACGTAGGCATTCTGCATGCTTACATATCGTACTTTGCATCTTAGATGATTTATATGTTTTATACATAGTAATATGCTATTTGAGAGGTATTATTAATTGTAGGTAATCTAGGGTTGTTGATGATCAGTCCAACCTTATGGATCTATTCGAAATATCGATGGGAGTCCAACGCTTCAAAGAGCGGATCAATCAAACCCCGTAGCACCCTAGGGAGTCCGTAGAAGAAGCTGGAGCCAAGGGGGAATTGAAGAATATCTGGACCTCAGATGACAAATCCAACTGCGCGGATAGATCTAGATCGACGTTTGCAGTCCAATGGTGCAAAAATCAACTTAATCGGAGGCCTACGTCATTAAATACAAGAAGATGGATGGCCATGATGGCGCCACGTGGCGCCATCGCAGCCGCCCCTCACCGCGCCTCAATTTGGAAGAACTGTAGGTCATTGGATCATCATCCAACTGCCGCGATCGCAGCCACGTGCCCGCTCTCAGCCGCATCATCAGATGAGACAAGATCTCAACCGTTGGATTCCCATCCAACGGTCGAGAGTGCGCGCCAACAAAATGCAAACGCAACCAATGCGTGGGAGTAGCGCGGTGGTTAGCACTCTCTCCACGAGAAGAGGGGCGTACGTTCGAGAGGCGCCGTGCGTGAAATCAGGAGGGGTGTGCTCGCAGATGGAATTCAATTGTCGGATCTGCAGTGGTCGACTCGGCAGCAGACGTGTGGCGGGTGCGGAGGCATTGGATCAAAAATGCACGCGATGACACATGCGGAAACGCGCGAAAGCATGCTTTAGGATTTAAAGTTGTGATCGAGCGCATGTTTAAGCTGTCCGATTGTAAGGAATGGGCACTCAGAAGAGGAGAGCGGCGGGCGCGCGGATGTGCGGGCGAGCGCGGGCGAGCAGGAGCCACGCGATCTTCATTTGAGGGCGCATAGGCTACCACATGGTAGCTGTAGATTCAACCGAGGATAAAAGAATGATTTGGAAGGCTTAATCAGGGTCGTTGATCTTTTGATCAACAGATCTGATTAATCCAAGGCATTTGCACGGATTTAAAGGGCCAAATGCCTTCTTTGCCCTCCACTAAAGCTATAAAAAGAGGCCAAAGGGCCCCCCCTTTGAAGGCACTTCTCATAATTTTCTTCCTCCTTCAAGCTTTCTCTCTTCTTCCTGTCTTCTCTGCATCCGTCTCTGCACCTTCATCTGAGGCATCCATTGGGCTACCCTGACGGATTGTTGCTGCTCTTCTCAACCTCTTCAAAAGGCTACCATGAACTACCCGTGGTGCCCTCGTTCTGTTAGATTAGTAGTAGTTTACTTTAATGTTTTCATTTTATTAAGTTCAATCTCTTTGTAATGTGAATATTGTGATCGATTGTTTCTATTCTTTAGTAATCATATTGAGAAAAAGCATATGAAATCAAAAGTGCTTTCTGCCTCATTGTGATTGACCGGGACTCATCAAGTTCCGTTAATTTATTTGCTCGAGACGTATTTCGCGCTATACTACGTGTTAATTTTCTACGCTATCTACGCTGTGAACAGCGGCAGAAATGGACCACGTGGCTATAGCATTCTGCGACTACAGTGACGGTTATAAACGTCACTAAAGGTCCTGATATTAATGTTAAAGCTTTGAAATGACCTTTTTTCCCTTATATCCTCAACTATAAAAGAATCACCCCTACTACACATTTCATCCATCCCTTCTCTTCTTCTCTCACCCCCTCCAAAGCTCTACGAGTTGGTCCCATACCTGGGATGCTCCATTAGAGCTAGAGTAAAGTAATTTTCCATCTTCTCACCCTCTTCGTGGAGCATCCTATGATTGTCCTCTCATTGTCATTCGGGAAGTGGATCTTGTTGTGACGTCGCCCTCTTTCGTCCTTTGTCCTCCAGCTTCGTCCTCCTTCGTCCAGCATCTCACCACCCTCGTTTGGGCGCTCCGTCAATGCGACTCGTCCTCTAAGCAGCCGTTGAGGAGGATAACTTCTCACCCCCTCTCTTTTTACCACCTTCTATGGTAGATTTCTTGCTTTCTAGTTGTAGAAATTAGTTGTAATGAACATTTGTCTATGAAATATTAATTCACACACTCTCTATCTGTGTATTATTCTCACTCTTTTCTATCAATTATTCTTTACGTAGAATAGCTAGCGTAGATAAATTTCAACCAGCTAATCTGCTTTCGTGATAATAACTCCAACTCAATTTTTGATCAAACCTTCGCCTCCCCGTGTTCGACCCAGGATTCACTTTGAGTTTCGGTAAAATTATCTGATTGACGGATTTTTACGCAATTGCAACGACATGGTCTTTAGCTAAATCTTTTAGCATAGAAATCACGTAATCATTTTGGCGTAGTTGCCGAAGAGGCAAGGCTCTTTGATTTCTCACGTTTTTTTCCTTAATGATCTTTTACCTCACTTTTCTCTTTTCTTACTACGATTGCCGGTACTCTTTTGAGGCGAGCTAGAGCTGTAAGATTGGAGTAAAGTACTATTGAAGGGTTTGTAAGTTTACCCCACACCTCCCACCCCCTAGATTTCTTTCCATCACATAAATAACTTAAACCCAAGTCAACTTAGGAGTTTGCACAGACCCTAAGCTAGAAATTGGTTATTTGTTTGCCACCTTCACTCACCTTACCCCCATATAAATATAAATACATATATATATTTATATAATCTGATTATGGGATTTATTAAACATGCACACCTTATATACCCACACACTTAAGGCACCTCACTTTGATATGATTCAGTCACTTAATCAGGAATCTGACCAAAGGGCCCGGTACACCTGCACGACTTATACAAATAAGTGATTAGACATCAGAATAGGTTAAAACTGATTGGGTGCTTTAATTAGTGGTGCGTCAGGCCACTTGTCTGATTTGTCTGGGCCGCACACTTAACATAAAACTGATTCATCAAGTAGCTTGACACATAGGATTCAACTTTTAGGGATTAATTAAGCACTCCACATTCTTTTTAAGTTTTAAAGGAAGACATCTTCACCTGTGCTTTCAAAACATGGTTTGCCAACTAAACTTGATTGAATACACCTAAAGTTGAACCCTAAAAGCTACTAAACAAAGTTAAACCCTAAAAGAGAAATCATCAATTAACCTTGTTTGAAAACCATTGGTTGTGCACACACACATATTAATCAATCTTTAAGGGCACAACTCAGATAAAGGGTCCATCACATTTCCAAGAACATTCAAACCTAAGCCTAATTAAAATAGAGTAGACGTTGGCCTTAAGGATTTGACTCGCTTTTTAGGGCCCAGATCGACATTATTTTTGATTAATTTGCTTCTACCGTTCAATCTGATGTCTAGCTAGGGGAGCAGTGTTAAACGATTGTAGCTGGGGGGTATCAAAGGAACCTAAGGCAAAAGCCAAGGGAAGAACCTTCTCTCCAATCCCTCCTTTTAACTGGTTGGATTGGTCGGAAAGAAGTAGATCAAATGATTTTTTTTTCATCTTAAGACGAATTTTGGGAGTTTGTAGATATTTAGGCTGCCCCATCTAAGGACATGTTTGATTATTTATATTGCAAAATACTTTTCTTTTCCTACGTTTCGTCATCGATCCTTCCACATCCTATTCGCATTTCCACTCCTACCACCACTTATTCCCAAGATGATTATCATCCCAACCCAACTTACGACCATTCATCCATTACTCGGGATAACTTTGATTGGAGATACAGTTTCGGACCTCCGTGTTCAGGGTCTAACTGTGGACACCATGATTTTGATCCTTCTCCGAGCTATACTGATTATAGATCTCCACTCTTTGATGATCAATTTAACCCGATCTACAATCAAGGAGGATATCCTAATTGCAACTCTTACCCTCCCCCAGATTACACTGCATATGGGTCACCACCCCTCTTTGAACAACCAGAAATGACCTATTATTAGGTAGGGTACCAAGAACCTCATTTTCTTGACTCCCTTGGACTGAACCCAAACCCACCCAACCTTAAATCAAACCATTTAGTTCAGGTGAACTAGGTCCAAGATAGGATGTTGGCTAACTTAAGGAATACCATACAATCTTTAGAATCTCAACCAATATCCTACATTGAAGAATTGGAGCCTCTAATTCAAATGATTAACGATCTTAAGAAATATTTGTTGGATTGGCTCTAAGAGGTTAAGGATAAGGATCCGGGTGAACTTTTACTTGGGAAGTTGTTGAAATTGAGGATGAGATTTGTAGTTGCTCTAGTCCAATCTTGGGATGATTCCCAGGACGAACCCTCTTTAGGTGAGCCAACGTCAGAATCTGCTCAGGCACCTGTAGGGGGACACGTTTTACGAGATTGGGGATGGCCAAGTTATTCTAGAGCAACCGGTTGAGCATGAATTGATTTCTTCACCTGAGATCTCTAAACCAGGGTATGAGGAAAAGAATGCCTCCATGGACTAGGTGATGATAGATGATTTTGATATATATATATATATATATATATATATATATATATATATATATATATATATATATATATATATATATATATATATGCGAATCATTTATATATGATTTTAGTTAGATGACTGGGCTCGAGAAATTCGATGAATCATTTGATGACCCTATAATTGAGGAAATTGATCTTGTTGGGGCTAGCATGGTGGACTCAAATCTTGATTTCATAAAAGATTTAATTCATAGCTCCATTCCTCAATCACACCCCATTGAGCATAATGATGATTCTATTTTTGGGATTATCGTACCCAAGTCAATTCTGATTCAACCAGAAATCTTGACTTGGATACTTTAGATGGGGTGAATAGCATGCAGGAGGTCCTGGAATCCGGAATTATGATTATGGAGGATAGGAGCTAGGAAATGAAGATTTAGGAAGTCAATTTTGGGGGAAGGAGAAATTTGAATCTAAGGGTTACTATAGACCTGAAACCACCAACCTTCTACCAGGACCCTTATGACATTTTTTATTCTGAGGATGTGCAACCCAAGCACAAATTAATTGATTATCTTTTTGATATAGATTTTCCTATTGTTTTACTTTTTGGACTTGGGTTGCATCCTCATAAATCGTGTGCCTAGTCTCGCTTGCATGCTGATCTTAGGTTTTGGGTAATTTTTTTCCAAAACCTTATAACCACTCAACCTTGGGGCATGGGTCTGCACCACAATCTCGTCCACATATGTAGACATTCTCTGTTGGCAGGTCCTAAGATTGATCTTCTTTTGATCTTGACCTGCACCTGTGAATTCTTGATTTCTTTTTTTGTATAGTGTGCCTATCTGAAGACACTAAATTCAACACTTATAGAATCTGTTTTCATCTATGAACTGACCTGTACTCACGAAATTCAGGTGCTTTCTTCTCTACTCCACTCTTTTTCATGTCATTTAATACAATGAGGATATTTCATTTAATAGGCATTGGGGTGGATATTCATCTCTGAATCATTGTGTTAGCTCCGTAGATTTTTTTATTTTTCTTTTTATTTATTTAAAAAATTGAATTAGAATAAGAGAACTTGGGCTTTAAAAATTTGTCAACCATTGGAAATAATACGTTAGGACCTGAACACTTGGACCCTTCAGGTCTTCGAGCTTAATTAGCCTGGGTGTCAACTAAAATGTGAATTTATTTTTTGAGTAGTGGGCATTTAAAAAATTCATTTCTAATTGATTAATAATTTGGGGTGATAAGTACACGACTTATGATTTGAGTGACTTTAAGCCTAAGCATCTACATATTCTTTGCATTGACTCACTTTTTGGCGATTTTAATGAAAATTGAGTAGCTAATGAATCTTCTAGGGTGGCATGACTAGCAAGTTGCGGTGGTAACTCATTGGCCGGTTGTCCAGAGCCTAGTCAAATGACTATTTTCTTTCTGTTGACTTTAGGTAAATCATAGATTAGGGAAGCCACTTATATATATATATATATATATATATCAAAAAAAATTTGTGAAACAAAAAAGAAGAAAAAAAAGAAAAGAAATTGGCCACACTTCACCGCACGAGTTTAGCTGACAAGTTGTCGTGGGTAACAGCTCATTGGCTAGTTGTCCAGAACCCAGCTCATGAAATGCACGTATAATTCCTAAAGACTTAGGAAGAAGTGGGAAAGTAGAATAAGTTAGGGAGATATACATTGGGTTTACTCTTGTGTTGATCCCATAAAAATAAAAAGTAGGGAGAAAGCTACTAGTCAGATAGGTACACATTTAGTTAGAATTTCTTTCCAAGGTCACCTAGGGCCGTAGAAACCCGATGTCTGTTTCGATTGTTGATCAGTAAGTCTATCGCATTCAGATAAAAAGATGTTTAGCACTTAGAGTTTTTTTCGAGTCTTAAGTGGGTTGGGTGGTTGTAGAAAGCTGCCATGAAACTCTAAACTTAAAAATCTGAAAAATTAGAAAAAAAGAAAAAGAAAAAAATGCTTTGGCTTTTGAATAAGGTGAGGACTTGCGCGGTCTACATTTTGGCGGACACTCGGGCGTTGTTAAGTCTTTGTTGTTCAGGTTTTAGTAGAAATTTCTCAGTATTGAGAAATAACTATTACCCAAGTAATTTGATCATAACTCTGTTTATAAATAGCATGCAGTTTTGTTAGGGATTAGCAAAAGATAGGCATGGGAGTGTGATGTGCATACATCTAATTGGCCTTAAATGCCTATTTAAGCATGTTCCTCGCTCTATAATTGCATCATGCATTATAAATGTTGTATAACATGCATCATTCTGCATTTATATTAGTTTATCCAAATTTTAGGTTAATTTACCCTTTTGTGGCTAAGGGACAGGGTGATATCATTTCGGGGCCTTGGATTGAAGATTCAACTGTACGGATCTGATTAAGGTGACGATCGGAGTCTAACGCCTCCGAGATCGCCCTGATCGGATTGTCGTAGTATCAGATGTAGTTTGAGAAAGATCAGAGGTCAAGGGGCAATGTGGTGTAAAATCCGTACCTCAAATGAAGAATCCAGTTGCATGGATGGGTTTGGATCAACAATTGCTGCCCAACGTGTGAAAATCGATCCAATCTGACATGTGTGGCACCATCTACAAGTCAGAGAAGATGAACGGCCAAGATGGCTCCCAACTATCCAAACCCACCAAGGCCCTCCGCTCAACCTCTGAAGGCTCAATCGACGAATGAACTCGACCGTTGGATAAAGATCCAACGACCGTGAGCGGGAGAGCACAAAATCGTCCACGCGACCACCCGCTGCCGTAGCACATTGGTCAAGCATGCTTTTGTGAAGAGAGCGGCAAGGGTTTGAGCCCCCATCTGCCTCAAATCAAGCAGCGTAGGCATGAGCGCTAAATTGAACCGTGTGATGCACATTGAGCGGTGAGATCTGGCGACACTGCACGCGGAGAAGTGTGGATCAGGCACGTGCGTGATGACGCGCGAACACGTGCGCAATTGCATGTGGGCACGTGGAACGTCTAAAGTCAAAGAGGCGCGCA
The DNA here is from genome assembly GCA_037157565.1 of Thalassia testudinum. NCBI lineage: Eukaryota > Viridiplantae > Streptophyta > Magnoliopsida > Alismatales > Hydrocharitaceae > Thalassia > Thalassia testudinum. The sequence continues at coordinate 22,020,842 of JAZHRO010000014.1, forward strand.
CGACTTTTAAGCCGTTCGATCAAGAGACGACTGAGATCATGCGTACATGGTGAAGGTGCGAAACGGCTGAAGCTAAAGGGCGGGCGATGTGGCGCGCTTTGAGTCGTTGGATGTGGAGCGAGCGGCGGGGATGGTGCGTGCGGCTACAGCGTCGTGCGCCTACAGTGATGCTCATATACGTCATTAAAGGTTCTGATATTATTGTTAAAGCTTTGAAATGACCTTTTTGCCCTCATATCCTCAACTATAGAAGGACCACCCCTACCACACATTTCATCCATCCCTTCTCTTCTTCTCTCACCCCCTCCAAAGCTCTATGAGCTGGTCCCATATCCGGGATGCTCCATTAGAGCTAGAGTAAAATAATTTTCCATCTTCTCACCTCCTTCGTGAAGCATCCTGCGGTTGTCCTCTCACCGCCGTTCGTGATGCGGAGCTAGTTGTAGAAATTAGTTGTAATGAACATTTGTCTATGAAATATTGATTCACACACACTCTTTTTCTTTATTATTCTCTCTTTTCTATTAATCATTCTTTAAGTAGAATAGTTAGCGTAGATTAATTTTAACTAACTAATATGCTTTCGTGATAATAATTCCAATGCGATTTTTCATTAAACGTTTGCCTCCCCGTGTTTGACCCGGGACTCACTGAGTTTCGGTAAACTTATCTGATTGACGGATTTTTATGCAACTGCAACGACATGGTTTTTAACCAAATCTTTTAGCGTAGAAATCACATTAATCAAGACATAAGCAAGATGAGTAGTAGAGGAGGCCATCTGTCGTGGATTAAGAGCGCCACGCTAAGGTCGTAGAGTAATCTAAGTTTTACCCATAACAAAGGTGTAAGTGTTCTTCCTACCGCTGTGATTTGTATCTCTATCAAACTGCCAAGGTCCTCCTCAATTGATGTGATAAACATCCATTGGGGCGATGTGGCACTAGGCCTCATCCTTATAAATAGGTCCAATAGAGAATTGGACAAGGCATTTATGTTGCACAGGTGCAAGGGTCCCTCCCTTAAACCAAGCCACGCTATAAGGCTGGTCCAAGGGTTGAACTTGTAGACTTAACTTGTCTACCATCTCTTGGGATACAAAATTTTCGACACTCTCCATCGATGATTAGTTACCAGCGACGACCATTGGAAGTACATGTGGTGCGAAAAATACTATGTCCCAACCAAGAAGCATCATCTTTTGCTTAGGGAGTGAGCATTATCTACATGACAGTCTCTGTGGGCCCTCTATTTTCACTGAGAAATGCTTGGTGTTCAATTAATAAAAATGGACCAAAAGGCTCCCCTTCAACATCCTCGCAATCAAATCCCTCATCTAGGCAAGTTTGCCTAGCCACCATTGTGGGATGTTCATCAGCATTAGGCAAGGGAGAAGAAATGGGGTCATGAGTGTCATCCTGTACTAAATGAGCAATACTTAGCGAAGGATTAGGGCAATTTGCAACTCGATGCCCTTTCTGGTAGCTTCGAAAACAAGTATCAAGTCCTACATTAGGTTTGCTTCCTAAGAGCCCGGAACCAGTCAGAACAGGATGATAGGAGGAAGGTTATCTAGAAGGTGGATGGGAAGGAGTAGGATTCTTCGGAGGTGGGCAAGAGATGTTCTTAGTATCCCTTAGGGAAAGGGTAGAAGTAGGCACATTAGGAAGTGCAGAAATGGTAGGTTGTGCGATCCTACAGGCAACGATTCTAGCCAACTTGGGCTCAACCCTTAGAGCTCGATCATATGCTGAGTCAATCATCCTGCAATCACACATGTAGAGCTCATCCTATATATTGGACTGCAAGCCATGGACATATCGTGAAACTAATTGAATTCCCTTTTTTTCTTAAGGTTATTTCTAGCCACCAAAATTTGAAATTCTTTAGGGTACTCTTGCACACTACAAGTGCCTTGGCGCAAATTCTGTAAGCGATGTACAAATTTTGGCGATATTCATCGGGAAGAAACTTTTCTTCAAGATTGTTCATCTTAAGCCAAGATCGAATGCGACCTCGACCCTTGCCGAGGCGCTTCCACCAGAGCAAAGGATACCCCTTGAGTTTAAGGGTTACAAATTGAACCTTACGCTCACTGGAAAGATCCTTCGAATCAAAGAAAGGACTGACGTGGTCCATCCAGTCGAGGAAGGTATCAAGATCACGACGCCCATCAAAATTGGGAATGTCAATGCGGATGCCACGACCCATCCGTGGTCTGGTCTAGGGGGTTGTAGGGGAATTCTTGGATTTTGGGGAGGATTTGGATTCTCATGATTTCCACCCGTCATCACAATTGTTGGATAGTTCAGAATTTGCCCTACGAGACTCAGTACTTGACTCAGAGGACGAGTGTCGTCCTCGTCGCTATTGTGGATTACTCCCACAAGAAGATCTGCTAGATCCTCGATCACGATTATGTTAGTACTCCATTACATGGAGCGATAAGGTGTCCTACCATATTTTAGACTGTCGTTATTAGATTGCCCATATTCTCCTCTAATTGGGTAACTCGATTTTCCATAGCTACAAGCTAATGACGAAATAATCGTAGAGGTAGCAAAAGATTTTTTTTTTTTGCAAAATAATTGACTTTTTTTTAGAAGTGCAAGAAGCCTAAATGATCTTGTGGCTCTCACACCACTTGAGGCAACCATATTTATAAAACTCAAAACTTTCCCCGATTAGTTTGATTTTAGAAAATAAAATTAAATTCCTAGTAAGTTGAAATTTAATGGGAAAATAAGCTAATAGTTCCAGTTAATTATTGCGCAAGGAAAATTAATTTTACTTGCTTAGGGTGCAATAGAAATCCAATCTAGTTCTGCGATAATCCCACACATACAGTTGGCCAGTGGAGGTGATAAATGTGATCTCGTCAACAAGGTATGCGCCCACAAGTTGTAACCTGTTGGAGGGGGACTAGATAGAAGTTTAGATGTGTCGTCGTCGTAATAAAATCTCCTAAATAGCTCTCTCAACAAATAAAATTTATAACTTGAATATCTAAAAATGAAGCCCCAGGTCGAACACAGGGAGCAAATATGGAATTCACGTGCTAATCTTTAATTGTATATAAATGAGCACAATAAATAGAGCAAGATACAAGATATTCAATGAATAACAACCTATTCAAATGATATTCAATAATAAGCAAGGGTATATCAAGAGTTTAATGAGGTAAAATGATGTTTAAGACAAAATAATGGTGATTTGAATCACCAATTATTAGTCTTAAGCATATATCAATTACTCAAATGAATCAAATAAATGAATAGTGATCAGACGTCTTGCTTGGTAATCAGACGACTTAAATGTCTTATTCTACAGTGCTTTCTTCTCTGATCTTTATGCTTTCTTCCTCTTCTCTCCTTCAATCTCTTCCTCTTTTAGCCTTTAGCTTCTTCCTATTCTTCTCTCACAAGCCTCTTCAGCCTCAGCTTTCCTTTTGCTCATGCGACCCTCTTCTTCTCTTATGCCTTTCTTTAAAGCTTCTTCCTCTTCTCTTCTTTCCTTCCCAGCGACTAAGTATTGCACAATGCACAGAGGAGCAAAACCCGCCCCTCCCTCGTTCTCTCTCTCCATCTGCCTCTTTCTCTTACTCGGATATCCAGTCTCAATTGAGTATTCAGATATGTATAGTAACTGGGTCTAGGGCTACCGGTAGTGGGTAGTAGCTAAGGAGTGAAGCATAGGCGGGTACAGGTAAGCGGGTAAGGTGCTAGGAACTCGACCCTTGTGTACTGGGCAGGATGGATATGTGAGAAATTCACTTTATGCGTGTCCAGGTGCCTTTCTCCCACCGATGTAGGACTATTAGTTCCCCTTTTCTTCGCGTGCGGCTGGTGAGATGAGGCTTTGTGGTTGGAGTAGCTGCAAAGAGTAGGGTTCTCAATTGAAGACCTGAACACCTTCCTGGGATGCTTCCGCGTTGTTTGCAGGTCTCACCTAGAGCTGCTATGGCAACAACACAACTCCATGCTTGCTTGAAGCTTCTGCGTTAATGGCGATGAAGGGAGAACACTTGAAACATTGAAGACGACCTAGAGGCCACGTTAGAAGCACTCAAGATCTTCGCGCGAATGTAGCAAAAGTGTTGGTGGCAGTGGCATGCTGTGAGGGTGGTCGGAGATGGCTGGTGAAGGTGGAGACTGTGTGAAGGTGGGTTGTTCAGTGGCTCTTTTGGGTGGATGGAATCGCCAATAGTAAGAGGGGTTTTGATGGGCGTGAGTTGGCGGAGGTTGTGGGGTCATTGGCGAGGCAGTTACGACTTGTGGTGTGACATGGACCTCGCCGGAGGTATGGCCGGAGTAGAGGGAGATGACGGTGAATGAAGTGTCGAGGGTTTGTTTTTTGGTTTTGATTAATGGAAACTAACCTAAGGATCTAAGGGAACCTAACTACCTCTCTAATTGGACGAAAGAGGAAGGGAAAGTTTCGACTTTGATGGGATGATGTAGATACAATTATTGAAGATAAAATGCCTATTCATGCATGTTCGTAGGCTTAGATTTGCCTTTCATGTCTTAAATATTGCATAGCATGTATCATTCTGCATTTAGAGTAGTATATATTTTAGGTTAATTAGGTCCTTTTTATGGTCAGGAGAGGAGAAGACTTATTTCAGGGCCTCTGATGGATGATCGGACCGTACAGATCTGATTAGGATGACGATCGGAGTCTAACGCCTTCGAAATCGTCTAGATTGAGGAACCGTAGCATCATACGAAGTCCTAGGAAGATCAACGGCCAGGGGGCAATCGACATCCATATGGGTTTTGGATGGAAAATCTGACAGTACGGATGGATCCGAAGCGAAGATTGCAATCCGATAGCACAGGAATCATCTTGATTTGAGTAACGTGGCACCCTCTACAAAAGAAAGAAGAATGGACGGCCCAGATGGCACCACGTGGTGCCATCCAGGCCACCCAACACCGACCAGCAGTCCCAGCACCGCCTCATCATCACTGATCTCGCACCACAGTCGTTGGATCAAGATCCAACGGCTGAGGATTCATCTCCACCACGCACGTTACGATGTCTGTGCGACAATCTGGATGTCTTGGTGTGTTGGTTGGAGAGAGGCACTCTCAAAGGAGGGGCGTGGATTCGAATCCCCATAGCCCCCCCAATTACCAATTGAGTGCGCATGAAGCATGATAGTGCACCGCGCACAGTCGCAGCTGCGCGCAGTAGTAGCACAGTGCATGCCAGCGCGTGCGTGCGCGACATGGCAAGGGGAGCGCGGGCGCATGAAGCGTGCAGCACACGATGTGCGCGCCAGCAGAGCGGGTGCCAGCTGAGGATAGGTGCAGATCTTCAGCGATGCGGGCCTTTAGTGATGGTTGCAGCCATCACTAATGGTCTGCATGTGCCAGCAAGAGGAATTGAAGGGCGAATCTTCAGCGACAGCTGCAGGGATCTGTAGCGACGTTTATGGACATTAATGATGACCCAGATGCGAATTTGTTCTTCCTCCTACACTATAAAAGGACCTACCCACCACCATTCCAAACCATCTTTTCCTTTCTTCCTCTTACCACCTCCCAGGCTCTAGAGAGAGCTTGTCCCAAACCCGGGATACTCCTCTAGAGTAGAAAATCAAATAGTTTTCTCTCCCCTCATCTCCATTCATGGAGCATCCCGTGGCTGTCCTCTCACCGCCCTTCGGGAAGAAGATTCTCATCGCGACGTCGTCCTGCCCCATCCTCCGTCCTTTGGCTCCACCCTCCTTCGTCCTGCTCCTCACCACCTTCCTCCAGGCGACGTCAGAGCGAGTCGTCCTCCTATCGACCGTCGAGGGGGATTTCTCTCACCTCTATCTTTTTACGCTTTCGTAGTATAGATTTTCCGCTTTGGTAGTTGTAACAAACAATTCTTGATAAATAGATGATTGTTTCTCTCTCTCTCTCCCTCTCTCTCTTATATTTCTGCAAGTGGATAAAGTTTTCATCGACCTAATCTCTTGCCCAATAAAGATACTAAAAAAATTAGAAAAGATAAAAACGATAAAAAGAAATAAAAGCAAAACACGGATTTCATAAAACCAAACGTTCGCCTCTCCGTGTTTGACCTGGGACTCACTTTTCGAGTTTCGGTTATAAATTTTATCTGATAGATGCGTTTTGAAAGCTGCGACGATGGGTCCTCCAAACCATGATTTTTAATCCGTGAAGCGTGCCCGCATATGAGTTGATGTCGGAGAACTCTCCGTTGAGGGAGACGGTGGTGAGGAAAGGTTTGAAAACGACAGGGCTTTGGCTGGCCACCATCGGAGGAAGGGGGGAGGATAGCTGTGGCTCCAATTTGACGGTTGGGGATGCGGACGAAGGAGAATGAGGAGAATCGCTGGAGCTAGGTTGGAGAAGGGTCCGAGATAAGGAATTAAAGAGGTTTTTGGCCCCAAACCTTGCTAAGGAGGTAAGGAAATGCGTTGTGGGTCCTTTTATAGGGCTTGGGTTGAGCTATAAGCTTCGAAACAAGCTCAAGAGCTCGGAAATCAGGGGCTTAGGTTTAGGAATTTCCAAGAGTTCGCATGAACTCTTGGACGATTTAGGCAAGTCGTAAAGAAGCTCGGATGGAAGGGGATCTCCTCAGGAGTCCTTGCATTTTTGGGAGAGATTCACCGTAGATTCAGGGAGATAACTCAGATTGAAACCTTCCATGTATGGGCAGAAGGTTCTAATGGCAGCAGGGACCTTTTCACGACGATGAAGAAGTTGGGGGGTCCTTGCAAAGAATTCGAAAGTTAGGGGCATGTGTGTGAGAGAAAAGAGTCGGATTAGATGAAAATGCAAACTTAGTCAAGATGATATATGATTGGGCCTAAATTTTGGTAAAAACCTAATTTTGACCTAAGGAATCTGATGGTGAACTTGGATTTTGGTTTTGACCAAGCTTGATTGAATAATTTGCTCAGAAACTCAAATTAGGACAACTGTCTGTCTGGGACTATTTTAGGTCAAAGTAGGTACCAATGGTCAAAGCAAGCATACCAAACCTTATAGAATATTTTTCTATGATTTTTAGAAGGTTTATGTGAATTTTATCCTGACCAGAGCTTCAGTTAATTAAACGGATCCTTTTTTTGGGTTTTAGATGTAATTTAATTCTTGAAATGCATGAAAACTCGTTTCTGTCTGCATGAATCCACTTATTAGACATTTATGACCATTTGACCTTTAATAAATCCTTGGGAAAATCCCGTGATTATTCTGCATTTTGGATATTCTGTTAAAACTACTGATTTACCCCTATTTTAAAGCATTTCTCTCAGAAAGGATATGCAATGAATTATAGTCTTCTGGTGGTTATGTAGGAGTTTTTATCAATGGATTCTGACTAATTAAAGCTAGATATGGCTGATGATGACGTTATCATCATATCCCTATGCTTAACTTTGGCTAGTCCCTTAGCAAAATCTTATGAAATGAACTTGAATTCTAGACTGTGCTTTGATGCTCAAAGTCCTGATTTACTCCTCTTTAGAAATTAGGTCAGAATACTAATAATAGGCCTAGAGGTACTCAAGTACCAATCAAGATCTAGACCTAACTAGCTTTAGCCTCAGTTTGCCACGATGGTTTCTAAGGCTCACAGAAACTATCCTAAGGTTTATTGAACCCAGCGGTTAAGGCACCCGTGCTTATAACATGGTTAGTCTAGCTTCAGTTTGCAGTGCGTTCTTGTAAGAGAAAGGGGTAGAAGAATTTTTGCATTTTTGGAGAGTTTTCTCTCTTTTTCTTGATTATTTCTAGCTTCGGATTGGCTTGAAAACACGGTCTGTATCGGATTCCTAATTTCCACCATCAATCCTCGCAGGATCCCTGACAAACGATGCTTTGAAATAGCACCGCCCATGGCAACCCCTAGAACCCTAGCTTTTGACATTTCGAGATAGTACTGCCCATGACATTCTGTAGTTAAATTCAGGCCTTGGTAATCGACATTTTAAGATAATCCCGCCCATGGCACTTGAACCAGCACAATGTGATAAACGCAGTTTACCATCATTATGCATTAGAACAAACTTAACTTTTAGGATTTTGATCCGCAAATGGATTTTTGGGTTGAATTTAAGCATAAATTAGGTTAGGCATGCATTGCATTTGTTATTTTATTTTTGATGTGTTTCATGGAGTATTAGGGATAAGCAGAAAATCAGATCTTTAGAACCTAGCACTCGGGAAGGCAACTAATGAGGAGGAAGCTCAATCAAGGTAGGACTCAGCTAATTCTAGCTCATCATGGTTGGATACCAACTCCCTTGGACTAGGGTTAGCTTTATTCAGTTCCATTCAGCTCACCTTAGCTGAATGGTGGCTTATGAAAGCTCATCTTAGCTCACCCTAGCTCAGGTCAGCTCATCTAGCTCAACTCAGCTGAGTCTAGCTCGTCTCAGCTCCCATTAGTTCACAGGGAGCTTTAGCTAGCTCAATTGAGTTGACTAGAGTTCACTTTAGCTCAGATCCAGCTCAACTTAGTTGAGTCTAGGTCATCTCAGCTCCCACCAGTTGACTGGGAGCTCTAGCTAGCTCAACTAAGTTGATAGGAGTCCATCTTAGCTCGGCCCTAGCTCATCTCAGCTCCACCCAGCTCATGGCAGTTGGACTCCAAGCTAGCTGAGCTACTACTTGTCAACTAGTAGCTTAGCTAGCACTAGAGTTCTCATCAGAGGTAGTTCCAGCTCAACCTAACTCTAGCCAGGTTGAGGTTAGCTCAACTGAGCTCAACTACCCAGGCTTAGCTACTTGCATAAGAACTAAGTAGCTGAGATCAGTAGTTGAGCTCCCCTTGAAGCTGCCTCAGCAATTCTAGCTCCAGCATAGCTACTATCAGCTCTAGAAGTTTCTTCCCCTGCTCCTTCATGAAACCCTAGCTCCTTCACCTCCACTCTACTAGCTAAGCTAGCTTAGCTAAGCCCTTAGCTTCACCAAAAACTCCATGGCCGCCCACTCTTCAACCCTTAACCCTAACCAAACCCTAACCCAACCTATCCTTGCCGCCAACCCATACCAACCACCACCACTCACACCCCCTCATGTTGGCGCCAAAAATGTCCTAGGCATCCCTTCATTTTGGTGCCAACATGTGCCTAATTCCTAACCCTACACCTCATCAACCAAGGCCATGTAAACCCTGCACCTAACCCCTTCTAGAAGCCCTCCATTGGCGCCAAATCTAACCCCCTATAACTACCCAAAACCCTACCTTAGTTGGTGCCAAAGTCACCCCCTACACCCCTTCATTTGGCACCAACACCTCCTCCCATCTACACCCTACATATTACCCCCCAACCTATCCTAACTCTCCATCTGGTGACGCCACCTAAACCTCCCCCTTAACTCACCTAAAGTGGTGCCAACCCCCTTAACTCCACCATAACTACCACCTCAAGCAACCTTCCCCTTTGGCGCCACCCTATATCTAACCCTTCATCCCATAACCACCACCCAACAACACCATCCTAACCCTACACATAACCTACACGCCACCTAACTCTACCACCATAAAACCTAACCCTAGTCCTCTCTTAGGGTTGGTGCCAAACACCTAACACCCCCCCATTTTGTCACCAACCATTATCAACCCTAGGATCCCTTAACTACCTCTAACAAGCCATCTTAACCCTCCATCCATTAACTACCCCTAATCCCCTACCATTCCTATATAAACCCCTACCACCACCATTAAAACTTAACCTTGGCTACATTTTTTGTACCCATATTTCTACTTACATGGAAGGTCAAGAGAAGAAGAAGATTAAGGGGATACTCTGTCCCCTTGGTGCCTTCCCCGCTTTTCTTCTCTCTTGTGCCCACGCCAGCCAAGGGAGGAAGCCAAGCATTGGAAGACAACCTAGGGTACACGCCTACCCTAGGAAGAGGAGGATTTGAGGGTGGTACACTACCACCCTTGGAGGAAGAATCAAAGGTGGTCCACGTCACCTTAAGGAGTTCTTAGAGTGGGAGCCATCCACTCTAGGAAGGAGAAGGCACGCCCATCTAGGGTTTGCCTTTGGAGGACGTCAAGGAAGGAGAAGGACTCATTTTCAAGCCTTGGAGCCACTAAGCTTGGTGCAAGGAGCTTCCCCTTTTCACCAACAATTCAGGAGGACTTGTGTTTTATTTTATTTGTTGCAATTATCTAGTAGTAGAAGTATTCATCTACTAGGGTTTTTGTAAAATACTCTCTTTCAATCAAAGTTGCCTTCTTTAAATCTTTTTGTTGCATAGTCTTGTAGAATTCTCGTTTAACATTTTTCACACTCTCCCTAATTACTCTAGGCCTCCACGTGCCTAAAGTGAGCTTAGGGAGAGGCTCTACTTGTCACTATAATAGCAGTGTAGTGGATTAGTATAGAGAATTTTCTCGCTATCAACAAATCCGTATTGTTCCCATTATTTCAAAACTTATAAAAATCATATATATAAAACAACAAAAAGAAAGTTGAGTTCCTTTTAAAGCAAGAGATTTGATTTAGCAAACAAATTGGCCTCCTTGGACGACTCTAGATACTCCACTATCTAAGCTATAAATTTAAGAGTTGATTGGTTTTACGTGTTACAACAATATATTTTTAACAAACTGTGTAAAAATCGCATCATGCCATCCATGGCATTCTGTAGCTAAATTTAAGCCCTGGCAATCGACATTTTGGGATAATCCTGCCCATGGCACCTGAACCAGCACAAGGTGCTTACATGCCTGGTAGGATATTTAGATATCTTAGGAGATAAGTACTTAGTAGACAATATGTTATTGTACATCTTCGAGGGAAATTTCCATATCTCTCCGTGCTAAGAACTCGTCCAAATCAACTTGTGTCTTAAAGCCGCTGCTAAGCTAGGTAGCATTTTTAGAATAGAATAAATGTTTTTGCATGATTTTGATTATTAAGCTCACTGATTCTGACTTGTGTGTGGATTAGGATGCTTAGGTTACCGAGTCCCGCAAACCAAAGGTCAGTTAACGAGGCCGAATAATCCTTAAGCCTTAGACCTAATACATAAATTTTGTATTTTCCTCAACCTCTTGAGGACGATACGGATACGTGAATTTTTAAGCCTAAAAACAAACTCAAGAGGCCTAAGATCAGTACTCATACTAATTTTCATGTCTCTCTGTTACTTTGGGACTTAATTTTTTCTTTTGATTTGTTTTAGAACTTAAGTAGATTCCATAATAATTTACTGATGATAACGTCGTCATCAGCCATAATTAACTTTAATTAGTTAAGATCCATTGATAAATGCTCTTGCATAACTGCCAAAGAGCCCTAGTTCACTACATATTCATTTTGAGAGATAAACATGAAAACAGAGGTAAACTACAATTTTAACAGAATATCCTAAATGTAGAACAATCACGGGATTTCCCAGGGGTTAATTAAAAGTCAAATGATCATAAATGTCTAATAAGTGAGTTCATGCAGATAAAAATGGCTTTTTACACGTTTTGAGAATTAAATGACATCTAAAACATTAAAAATAGGCCCGCTTAATTCAATGAGGTTTTGGTTAGGATAAAATTCACCTAAACTTTCTAAAAATCATAGAAAAATATTTTCTAAAGTTTGATACCCTTGATTTGACCATTGAAACCAAATTTGACCGAAAATAGTCTCTGACAGATAGTTACCCTAATTTGGGTTTCTGTGCAAATTACCTAGTCAAACTTGGTCAAAACGAAAATCTGACTTCACCATCAGATTTCTTGGGTCCAAATTAGGTTTGTACCAGAATTTAGGCCTAGTCAGTGATCATTTTGACCTAGTTTATACTTTGGTCCAATCTTAGTCTTTTCTCTCACACACATGTGCCTAACTTTTAAATTCTTTGCAAATAACCCCCCATATTTGTCATCTTCTTCACCAACAAGTCCCCGCCACCTTCAACTCCTAAACCTACTTCTCGGACGACCCTTGATTGGAGAGTTTTCCTTGATTGGTTGATGAAACCCTTCCAAATTTGGAAGAACTCCTGAGACAATCTCCTTCCATTTAAGCTATTCATTGGGCTTTGATACCTTCCCAAAGGCTCTTGCGAACCTTTCAAAGGTTCGGGGGTTTCCTTCTTTGTTGAGTTACCAAGCTTTCAAGCTTGGATTCTAAGCTTGAAATGACCCCCGGAGCCCTATAAAAGGACCCATAATGCATAACCGTGCTCCTAAGCTTGGTTTGGAGGCCGGTTCCCTCTTCCCTTCTCCCTGACTTCCATCTCCTCCAACTCCAGTGTGCTTCTCCGTTTAGCCTCTTCGCTCGTCGTCACGGACAATAGCCAGCGAGTTTGTCTTCCCCAACTTCTTCCGCTCCTCGCGATACGCGTAGGAGCCCCTCAGACCCCTTCTTTCCTTCCCTTTCGCCCCTCCGAAGATCTTCCATGGCGCCAGCCAATCAAAGCTAGCGCCTCTCCATCCCTTTCGTCCACTTAAAGTAGGTTAGTTAGGTCACTGTTAGTTCTCTAGGACCTTTTCTATATTCAAAACCTGAAAACAACCCCTCGACCTCATCGTCATCCACCTTCGTCTCCACCTCTGGCCGCACCTCTGGCAAGGCTCTTCGCACACTACACGCATCCAACCGCCTTGCCAACAACCCCACAACCTCCACCAGCTCATTCCCATCAAAACCTCTCACCTATTCCACCCTTTCGCCCACTCACAACCGCTACCGAACGAACCCACCTTCACGCTTCACCTTTATCATCGACACACGTCCTCCAGCCACCACATGCTCGCTAACAACCACTACTGAGTTCGCCTCGCCACAGTGAATCTTTTGAGCGCTCTAATTGGGGCTTAGTGCTCGTGTTCTTGGTTTTAGGTCCCACTCCATTGCTCCGCTGTCGCGCCATTAGCACCGACGTCGCTCTTCATGTTCTTAACCACGCGAGGCCCAAGTTGCACCTCCAGGTGACGCGGAAGTCTCCCAGGACCCTCTTTAGGTCCTCAATCGAAGGCATCACCCACTCTTACTGCCTCAATTGGAGGTGCCCTCACATCGGACATGCAAATTGAACGAGGAAGCCACACTGTAGGTGCATGTGAGAAACAAGAGCGACGTTTAGTCCCACATTGGATCTGGGTAAATGACCACGCGTGCATATATTGAATTTCTTACTTGGGCTTATTGCCTCAAGTACATTGGGGTGAGGTCCTGCTCACTACGCACACACTCGACCCGCCTAGGCCTCTCTCACACCTCGGCTACGACCCACGCTTGCAACCCTGGACCTTGGTATGCTACCCGAATACCCAATAAGCCTGGTTTGAGAGGAAAAGAAGGAAGGAAAGAAAGAGAGATTGGGGAAAAGGGGGGTTTTGCTTTGAAGAAAGAAAACTCAACACTTAGTCGTAAGAAAGGGTTTGCTCCCCTTGTGCGTGAGAAAGAAAGAGGAAGAACTAAAGAAATGGAGAAGGCTTGGAAAGGCAGAAGAAGAGAAAACCCTTGGCCGTGCTTGAGAAGAAGAAGAGAAGGGCTAAGGAAGAAAGGAGCGAAGAAGAAGCCAAAGCGAAAAACAGAAGAAGGGTACTATAGTAGAGAGCATTTAAGTCGTCGATTATCAAATCAGATGTTTGAGTACTGTTCATTTATTTAACATCATTTGAATAGTTGATATACATGTGCTTAGGCTAATAATTGGTGATCTAAATCGCCATTATTTTATCTTAGATATTTTTTTATCCTCTTTAACTCTAGAAATACATTGAGCTTCATTGAATATCTAATATGACAGATTAATATTCATTGAATATCTTTATAGTACTTCATTTTTGTGCTCATTTATGTTTTAATTGAAGATTAGCGTGTAAATTTTTGCTTGCTCCATGTGTTCGATCTCGGACTTTCTTTCTAGATATCTGAGTTTATAAATTTTATTTGTTGAGAGATCGATTGAGGATTTTGCACTACAACGATGATAACTTAATTTTAATCATCTTTAAATCGCTTAAACATTTACTAATGACTATTACTTTTTGTTTTAAATTGTAGCTCCTTTTTGACATTTGAAATCATCTCTCTAATTCGTCTTCAAGAATGATATGCAATTCTCTTCAAAATTTCCTCCATTTTCTCAATTTTTTTATTCTTTTTCAATTTTTTTTGTTTTTTTGTCTTTTTTTTTGAATATGTATATTTTTTGTGAGAACCCCTTAGAAACTTGATTTTTTATGTGTTTGCACTTTAACACCCTCTAATGTCTAAGTTTTGTAATGTCCTCATTGTAAACTGGAAGGTATGAAATCAACTTGGTTCAAGGATTAGAACAGGTTCAAAGGGTGGGTGAACGGGTCGGGATGACATTTGCGGACGATTTCAAGCTCTGGTACGAGTATCAAAGGTGGAGTCGGCTGTTCTAACTCTGAACTCAAAGTGCAATAAGAGTAGCTCAAAAGATGATTAGAAGGGTCTGGGATTTTTGGAAAGACAGGTTGCCTCCCATTAAGCACTAAATTGAATGCCTTCAGTCGAGCAAAAATGTTGCAAGGAGGAGTGGTCAAATCAGATGAATTTTGTAGAGTAAGCACCTTAATTAATAGCCTAGTTGGTCCAACCAGGTGCTTGTTCAGATCAACAAGCTGATGGTGCTGCTCAAGCCCAAACAATCAGGTAGGTTGATGGATGTGAATCAATACATGTGGAGTCCACCAAATACCTTATGACTCAGAAGGATGTGGCAGTGTGAATCGTGGGTTTGGTTGAATCGGATCAGCCTGATTAGAGTAGGAATCCTCAAATGAAAAAGAGTTTGTGGAGGATGTGAGATCCCTATGAAAGTGATCAGAGAAGGGTAAGACGTGATTTGCATTCTGATCGATGTCCGAATTTAGATCAAAAGATGGAGAATCATATGCAATCGGATCATCGAGAGGAGAATCAGAGTAGAAGTTGATTTTGGTTGCGGGTCGAGGTTGGGTTCGAATTCGAGAAGGTTCTGTATGTGGATTTGAAGAGGTGGCTTCCTCGAGAACTGTGTGTTGAGGGCTCCTCTAGAAATGATTCAAAGGTAGGTTCTTTTGGTGAGTCCTCATAATACCCATCAAAATCAAACGTAAATGCTTGGAGAGTGCTTATAAGGTCATGAAAATTTGGGTCAAGAAAAGATTCGAACTCTGGATTTCAGACACTCTCGGCATTTACTGTTTTTGTTTCCTGAAGATCAAAAGGGAATAATTCTATCTCAATGGAACCAAATTTTGAATCAATGATCTTGGGATCAGGGACCTCAGAGTCACAGTTGAAGAACGAATCATGGATGCTGAGGTCGTAAATTAGTTTATAGTCGTCAGGAAACAAAGGTTCTCCAAAATCATAGTAGGATTCGAAATCATTGGAGAACTTGCGAGAATGAGTTTCTGAACTTGATTTCAGATCAAAGGTTCCACCACAGAAATGATCAAGATATGTGGAAGCAACAACCTAACTTGAATCTAACTTATTTTCAGATTCTGGGCTTAAAAGGGGGTCCTTATTATGCACAGGCTCGAGTTCTTGCGTAAATCTCAAGATCAGGTATGTCAATTGTTATGAATTTTGAATTTGAATTCATTTGGGTTTAGGGTCCACAACGATTCTGAATGTCTAACCCAGGCTCTGGAGAAGCTTTAGAATCACTCCAAGATGTCTCTTCAATGACTTCTCATAATAGACTTAGAACATTTGCACGTTGATCAATGATATCTTGGTGTATCTCCCAGAGTGATGGATTTGCAAAGCAATGTAAACCCTCCGTTCTATGCAATTCGTAAACTTCATTGAATTATGGTATGAAGGTCTCCTGGGTTGAACCATTTCCTAATTGAGTAAGCAGTAGTTTAACACGGTTTATAATGAATTATGTTGTTTCTGGGACATTAACCTGAATCATGCTTGCTGGATAATCTTCAAAATATCTAAGGGCGGCCTCAATCATTTTGTCTTTTACTCAAGGTTCAGGTTTCCCAATTGGTCTTCCCAAATTGCCAGGTTGCATTTTCAAATCAGGTGGTCGAGTCAAGATGTAGAATCAAACTCAGGTTCAGATTGATGTTGATCGGATCAGATTAGAAATCCCTGAGAAGATCTAATGAGGTCTCTTAGGTTCAAAACCTAAGGACCTTCCTGTGTGTGTGCTCTAGAGAGAAGATGAGGGATTGGATCTTAGTTGGATCCAATCAAGGCACCCAAAGATTTTTGGATGACTAAAGCTGTTTTGAGGCGGATGATACCTTTGAATTAGAAATCCGCACACCTGAGAAATACCTGGGCAGCCAAGAAGGGAGAGCCCCCAAAGACCCCTACACAGTAGAGCGTCCCCACGAGTTACAGGGTTTCCCCCACCTAACCTTCCTTGCCACTGCGGTTTCAAGTAGTTTGGAATGTACGAACTTAAGGCCTTAAGTTTACCAATTTTATTTCTAATTAGTGCTTCGAGTTTCACTTGATTAGAAGTTGATTTGATTGTGACCTAATTTGGAGGTTGGTTGGCCTATAATGTAGGTCAACTTCACCTGACTTGCTCTAAAGATGGTAGAATGAAATCTAAGTCATGATCTAGAAATCATCCTAAATTAACTCTCAGGTTATTAGGTCAACAATTTTAGGATTCAAATGAATCTTATAGCCTGATTTTTAGGAATTTTCTTGCTTAGATATTTTCAAACAAGGGTATGGGTAGCACACACATGCAAGTGGGTTAATTCTCTTTAATGTAAGGAAACGTGTACTAACACTTCAAACCCTAATGTTTAAATCCTAATTTGTTCTATTCCAAGTCCAATTAAATCTCAAGATGTTCACCTTGGGCTTCAAACATGAAGTGTGTTAGCCCAAAGTGATTTAGAAATTAAGCGTAGTCCCTAAAAGGTACAGGAAATCAGGATGGGAATATCTAATCAGAATCGTCTCAGGCTTCAATCATATATTGATTTTTTCGCAAATCAGGAAACTTGCCTTTCAAGGAAAATTTCTTTGAAAATAAGGCAGGCGATTCCTAATTAGTTTTGTTTCCTTTTCTCTCTTCCAAAGATTACAAGATTAGGGAAGAAGAGAGATTACTTGCCCTGGGAGTGGCTATTTTGCATAAAAGATCACCTCATGAAGTACCTCGCAAAATCACAAGACAGAAACAGAGCAAGTCAGTGCTCAAGTATAATTAAATAAAACAAAGAATAGAGGTGAATTACACATTGCTCCCTGGCAACGGTGCCAAAATGTTGGAGGGGGAATAGATAAGAGTTTAGATGTGTCGTCCTCGTAGTAAAATATCCTAAATAACTCTCTCAACGAATAAAATTTATAACTCGAATATCTAAAAATGAAGTCCTAGGTCGAACACAGGAAGCAAATATGGAATTCACGTGCTAATCTTTAATTGCATATAAATGAGCACAATAAATAGTGCAAGATAGAAGATGTTCAATGAATAACAATCTACTTAAATGATATTCAATAATAAGCAAGAGTATATTAAGAGTTTAATGAGATAAAAAATGTCTAAGATAAAATAATGTTGATTTGAATCACCAATTATTAATCTTAAGCATATATCAATTACTTAAATGAGTCAAATAAATGAATAGTGATCAGACATCTTACTTGGTAATCAGACGACATAAATGTCTCCTACAGTCTTTCTTCTCTGATCTTTATGCTTTCTTCTTCTTCTCTCTCTTCAGCCTCTTCCTCTTTTAGTCTTTAGCTTCTTCCTCCTCTTCTCTTACAAGCCTCTTCAGCATCAGCTTTCCTTTTGCTCACTTGGCCCTCTTCTTCTCTTATGCTTTTCTTCAAAGCTTCTTCCTCTTCTCTTCTTTCCTTCCCAGCGACTAAGTGTCGCACAATGCACAGAGGAGCAATACTCACCCCTCCCCCGCTCTCTCACTTTCTGCCTCTTATTCTTTGTCAGATAACCGGTCTCAATCAGGTATTCGGATATGTATAGTGACCAGGTCCAGGGCTACCGGCAGTGGGTAGTAGCTGAGGAGTGAAGCATTGGCGGGTACGAGTAAGCGGGTAAGGTGTCGGGGACCCGACCCCTATGTATTGGGCGAGATGGCTATGTGAGAAATTCACTTTATGCGTGTCCAAGTGCCTTTCTCGCACCGATGTTGAACTATCAGTTCCGCTTTTCTTCACGTGCGACTGCTGAGATGAACCTTTCTGATTGGAGTAGCTGCAAAGGGAAGGGTCCTCGATTGATGACCTAAACGCCTTCCTGGGATGCTTACGCCTTGCCTAGAGGTCTCACATGGAGTTGCTGTGGCAAGAACTTAGCTCCAAGCTTGCTTGAAGCTTCTATGTTATTGGTGGCAAAGGGCGAACACCTGAAACAATGAAGATGGCCCAGAGGCCACATCAGAAGTGCTCAAGAGCTTCACGTAAATGTCACAAAAGTGTTGGTGGTGGTGGCGTGCTGTGAGCGTGGTCGGAGATGGTTGGCAAAGGCGAAGGAGACCATGTGAAGGTGGGTTGTTCGGTGGCTCTTTTGGGTGGATGGAATCACCAATAGTGAGAGGGGTTTTGATATGCTTGAGCTGGCGGACGTTGTGGGGTCGTTGGCGAGGCAGTTGGCGACTTGTGGTGTGACATGGACCTCGTTAGAGGTATGGCCGGAGCGGAGGGAGATGACGATGAACGGAGTGTTGAGGGTTTGTTTTTGGGTTTTGATTAGTGGAAACTAACTTAAGGATCTAAGGGAACCTAACTACCTACTCTGATTGGACGAAAGAGGAAAGGGAAAGCGTCGGCTTTGATGGGCTGGCGTCGGAGAAGGAGAACTCTCTGTGTAGGGAGACGGCGGCGAGGAAATGTTCAAAAACGATGGGGCTTTGGTTGGCCACTGTCAGAGGAAGGAGAGGAGGATAGCTGTGCCTCCAATTTGACGGTTGGGGGCGCGGACGAAAGAGAACGAGGAGAACTGTCGAAGCTTGGTAGGAGAAGGGCAGGAGATAAGGAATTGAAGAGGTTTTTGGCCTTAAACCTTGCTAAGGAGGTAAGAAAATGCATTGTGGGTCCTTTTATAGGGCTTGGGTCGAGCTACAAGCTTGGAAACAAGTTGGAGAGCTTGGAAATTAGGGGCTTAAGTTTAGGAATTTCCAAGAGTTCGCATGAACTCTTGGACAATTTAGGCAAGTCGTGAAGAACCTCAAATGGAAGGGGATCTCCTCAGGAGTCCTTCCATTTTTGGGAGAGATTCATTGCCAATTCTGAGAGATAACTTAGATTGAAACCTTCCATGTATGGACGGAAGGTTCTAATGGTGGTAGGGACCTTTTCGTGAAGAAAATGAAGAAGCTGGGGGGTCCTTGCAAAGAATTCGAAAGTTAGGGGCATGCGTGTGAGAGAAAAGTGTTAGACTGGACCAAAATGCAAACTTGGTCAAGATGATCTCTGTTTGGGCCCAAAGATTGGTACAAACGTAATTTTGACCTAAGGAATCTGACGATGAAGTCATATTTTGGTTTTGACCAAGTTTGACTAGATAATTTGAGTAGAAACCCAAATTAGGGCAATTGTCTGTCTGAGACTCTATTTTAGGTCAAAATGGGTACCAATGGTCAAAGCAATCATACCAAGCCTTATAGAATATTTTTCTATGATTTTTAGATTGTTTAGTTGAATTTTATCCTGACAAAAACGTCAGTTAATTAAGTGGGTCTGTTTTTAGGATTTTAGATGTCATTTAATTCTTGAAATGAGTAAAAACCCGTTTCTATTTGCAGAACCCGCTTATTAGACATTATGACCATTTGACCTTTAATAAATCCCTGGGAAAACCTCGTGATTATTTTGCATTTAGGGTATTTTGTTAAAACTGCAGATTTATCCCTATTTTAATGCATTTCTCTCGGAAAGGATATGTAGGAGCATTTATCAATGGATTCTGACTAATTAAAGCTAGATATGGCTGATGATAACGTTATCATCATAACTGTAACAAAAGACTAACTAATTTCACGCAAGAGTTATGATAACAGCAAGGAAAGGAAGAAAAAAAAATTGCGGTAACAGGGATTTAATTACCTCAAAAGATACTTGAAAGTAGCACGACATCGAAACTGTGATGGATGCGGTAGTGAGGCCCTGTAAGGCAGTATTGGTGGAGAAGGGGAGTGTCAGTGTTGGTCGATTCTTATTATGGGAGTGGAGTGCTGAAGCCGTCGTACGTGGGTACCATAGGGCTCTGGGTGTCAATGATGAACTGTGGCTCATCATACCTAAAATGCCTAAGTTAAGCTAGAAACTAGGTTAAACACTATCAAATTAACATAAGAAATGGGTTAAATGTGAGAATTAAGGAAAATGACCTAAACATTGAAAATGTGTTAAAAATGCATAATTAGGTCATATTAAAGAGATTCTATAACTGTAATACACATGGCTGTATCATAAGTCAATTGAGCATCAATTTGAGAATAAATTCTTCTAATATGTTCAAAACACCTACCATAAAAATTTCATTGAGATTTGACCTCATTTGGACTTAGAAATGCATGCATTACATTTAGGTCCTTATCCCATTTCAAGTCCTTTACATTTTCATAACTTAAAAGTTGTCAAGATTGGATAGCAAACCATAAGGACTCCTTTGCAAGCACTTAGGGACCCATTTGTTAGAATTCTTTGTCACTTATGAGCTCATGTGATATTTTT
The DNA here is from genome assembly GCA_037157565.1 of Thalassia testudinum. Lineage (NCBI taxonomy): Eukaryota > Viridiplantae > Streptophyta > Magnoliopsida > Alismatales > Hydrocharitaceae > Thalassia > Thalassia testudinum. Next base: position 22,041,477 of record JAZHRO010000014.1, read on the forward strand.
ATACTGCTTCGCATGAAGGGTCTCCAGTGCAATTTAACGAAAATACCCGATGCTCTTGAGTTCTTCGGCTATTGCAAGCGTAAAGAACGTGACCCATCTCGACTGTCCACTCCCCTTGAGATGATCAAACGACTGATGTAGCTCCAACCCTTAATCCCTGGTGCACACACCTTCGTGCCTGAACCTAGATCATCCCTACCTTCATCCATCCAAAATGTTCCTATGCTAGTTAGCCTCCATCCCCACCGTTCGTACCAAATGACCTTTAACCTTTGATTGGCAGCCACCAGAGCTCTTCCTCGCCTATATAAGACCACCTCTGGTGCCCTTTGATCCTTTACCAGCTCCTCCCCTACATTTCTCGAGTTGGTCATTCACTCCCACTCCACATTTCTCGAGTTGGTCATTCACTCCCACTCCAGTTCTCCCTACTTTCCTTCTTCCACTGCCTGTGACAAAGGCACACTCCTTCCCCACCTTCGATCCTTGTCGCTAAGGGTCACACAACACCTAAGGGTAATCTGGAGCTTCACTAGCGAGCTCTTCGTCGCTGGAGTCCTCTCTTCCTTCGTCACCACTGACTACCAGCCATGGTTTCCCTGAGATCCCATTCATCTATTAGAGTAGATTTACTACCTTTTAGATAGACTTAATCGCTTTCCTATATTAGTGTAGCACAGTTTAGATAGTTAGATTTCAAATTCACTGTTTGATTGGATTTGATTAGCTTAGAATAGATTAGATATGGATTCTCACCAATGCGCATTCTTTGATCAATCCAGATCAGAGAGGATGAATTCACACCCACACACTGATTCATAGTCCTTCCCCTTCACCTCATGATCACTTCTCTTGATTTCCTCAATGTTTTGATCGCCTGACCACCTTATCCATCTGGACCACTATGAGACCTGAAGCTCACTGATGGTAACATCATCATGAGCCATAACTAGCTTTAATTAGTCGTAATCAAATGATAAATGCTCCTACATAATCATGAGAGCTGTAATTCCATACAATGCCAGTTTGAGAAAAACATTAAATCAGGGTTAATTCTATGGTTTTAACATCAGATCATGAAAGAAGAGTAACCACGGGATTTTCCAGAGGTTAATCTAAGGTTTAATGAGTATTAAAGTCTAACAAGTGGGTCCATGCAAACAGAAATGGGGTTTCACGCGTTTCGAGAACCAATACAGCACTCAAAAACCCTAATTTGTGTCCTACTTAAATTACAGAGGTTTTGATCAGGATAAAATTTATCTAAACCTCCTGAAATTCATATAAAAATATTCCTTAAGCTTTGGTATCTTTAATTTGACCATTTGAACATATTTTGACCTTGAATAGTCACATATAGATTTATGCCCTAATTTGAGTTTCTACTCAAATTACCAGTAAAGCTTCATCAAAACTCAAATCTGAATTCACCATCAGATTTCTTGGGTCCAAATTAGGTTTGTATCAAAATTTGGGATCAATTAGAGTCCATCTTGACCTAGTTTGCATTTCAGTCTATTGAAACTTTATTTCTTTCAAACAAGCCCCTAACTTTGACCACATCTAAACCTTTTCAAATCATCACCAAATCTCACCAAAATTGGTGAGATTGGTGTTCACACTACAAGGAAGCGATTGGGAAGGATCTTGGGCTCTGATTTGCACTAGAAAGGTTGTGCGAACGCACGGATTTGTTGGGTTCTTGATTCCTAATGAAGCTCAATCAAGCTTCTTTCCTGTTTAGAGCTTGCCTCGAGCTCTATAAAAGCTCTTGGAGCTTTAGGCCTTGCTCCTTGGCTCGATTTTTGGCCTTAACTCTTCAAAACTTCTCTCTTTGGCCACCTTTGCCATTACTCCGGTGACTCCTCTCCCACCGACTTCTTCGCTCACTGCCACATACCATAGGCAGCGGGACTGTCTTTAGCTCCTTCCTCTGCTCCTTGCCAGCCACAACAGGAGTTCCCAGACCTCCTCATCGTCGCCGCTTCTTCCATCGGAGGTTTCATCTTCCCCGGCACCGGCCAATTAAAGTCGGCGCCTTCTCTTCCCTTTCTTCCATTAGTTTAGGTCCCTTAGCTTCCTCCTTCTCTCTACTTCATTTCCCTCCCTTTAGATCTTAGGTTCGACCGCCAATACAGCCTCTCCCTCTCCATCTTCCTCCGCTCCGGCGAGGCTTCGGCGAAGCCCTCCTTACGCCACAGACCACTAAACATCTCACCAACACTTCCGTTAGCTTTGTCTCGCCTTTGCCATCAAAATCCCTCTCTCTATTTCGCCATTCATGCCTCCAAAACTCCCATTGAACTCATCCTTCTCCGCTCACCTTCGTTGTCACCGACCACCCACATCCGAGCACGCTTTGCCCTAAAATCACCTCCAATACACTCGTCGCAAGGCCGTGTTTTGAGTTTCAGGTGCTGCACTGAACACCGCCGCCACCACCACCACCTTCTCCGGTTCCAACTGCAGCTTTAAGTATTTGGTGGGCTCCATACCTAATGATTCATATCCATCAACCCACCAGACTGATTAGGTTTGGTCTGCATCATCAGCCTGTTGATCTGAACAGGCACCTGGTTGGACCAACCAGGCTACTTATCAAGGTGCTTGTTCTACAAAATCTCTCTGATTTAACCACCCCTTCTCCTTGACTACCTTCTGCTTGTCTAAAGGCATTGAATTTAGCGCTTAACGGGAGGTAATCCATCATTTCAAAAACCCAAGACCCTTTTGATCATCCTTTTGAGCTACACTCCTACTGCACTTTTGAGTTCATCTTTAGAACATGCGACTCCATCATTGGTACCTGTGCCAAAGTCTGAAATCGTTCGCAACAATTATCCCGACTCGTTCACCCATCCTTTGATTCTGTTCTAATCCTTGAACCAAGCTGGCTTCATACTCTCTTACTTTACAATGAGAACATTGCAAAACTTAGGTATGGGGGGTGTTAAGGTGCAAACATATGGAAATTCAATTTTCTGAGAGGTTCTCACAAAAAAGTATATATTAAGAAATGATAAAAAAATAAAAATAAAAAATGTAAAAAAAAAGAAAAAATTGGAGAAAGGGGAGGAAATTGTGTGAATTAATTGTAGATCATTCTTGAGGATGAAAAGAGGAGGAAATCTCAAATGTCAAAAAGGATAAAAAATAAAAAATAAAAATGATAGTCATAGCAATTGATTATGGAATCTACTTAAGTTTTAAACCTAATCAAAATAAAGATCAAGTCCTGAAATGATAAAGACAATGAGATTAGTATGAGTGCTGATCTTAGGCTTCTTGGGTTTATTTTAAGGCTTAAAGATTTACGTATTCGTTAAGATTTGGATTAGTCCTCACAAGGTTGAGGGAAGTGCGATGCTGATGTAGTAGGTCTAAGGTTTAGGGATTATTCAGCCCAGTTGCCTACCCTTTGGCTTGCAGGACCTAGTAAACTAAGCAGTCAAAATCACACACCAATCTGTTTCAGTGCACTTAATAAAGAAAATCATGCCAAAAGTGTTCTGTTCTGAAAAATCATCTCGAAGATCTAGCTTAGGAGTGGCTTGACTGTTGGAACCTAGTTCCACTTCTCCTTTATATTTTGGTGTTAACAAAATCATTTTAAATTTAATGAGTTTATGAAGTGTTATTTTCAGGAAATAATAGGATTTAAGGAAGTTTGAAAGAAGTGATGATGGATGAAGATTGAAGATTCTTTTCATTCTGTTCATATATCTTGTAATCTAGATTGTGTATGTCTCTTAACAAGATAAATGACTTAGGAATTAAAATCAAAATAGAGATAATTATGAATCATACTCCCGTTCTGTTATTCGTTTGAAAATTAATATCATTTCGTTGTCGTACTGATCTTGTATTTACGTTCAAATTTCATTTAGATTGATGAGCAAAGCTCATTCTTAGTACTTGGCACAAGTTTGGGTTCTAGTCCCAAACTGTGAACAAGTACTAGTACTCATCATGAGTACCGGTACATGTAGGTCATAGTTCATTTCATGACCCAAATTTGTGAGTCACAAGTACCAGTATTTATCATGAGTACCGGTACCAAGTGACTTAGTTGTACTCAATTGTAAGCACTGAATATCGGTACCCTGGCTTTGTTAGGCTGACTACTGGTTACCTGTGAGCAGTCAGTACTGGTATCACAACTTTAGTACTGGTACCAACTAACCGTTGTCTCCAATCTGAACGGTTGTTTTGCAATTAATCCTATCTCTAATATTCTCTTTTTGCCCATAACGGCTAGTAATCGTAGGGAAGGTGTTTAATGGCTTATATAAAGATCTTGTGTGTGTCATTTGCACACAACACAAGTAAAAATTATCTCCTTGCTCTTAATTCCCAGATTTCACATTTCAAGCTACAAGGATTGTTATTTTATTGCATTCTTCTTCAAGGTGATACTCTTTGCAACAAACCTCTTTCAGTTGATTTCGTTCTTCATCATAAAATCATTTTTTTACTTTAGTGTGCTTTTGTTAGATTAGTATATAATCAATATATTAAGCAAATTCTTATTGGAGACTTAGGAACTTAGTTGTAAGCTTTATTGTTGCTTGCTTACACCTCTAGTCTTTATCCTTATTCAATCATGTAATTGGGTTGAGGTAACTCGTTAATTACCTCTATTTATAGTAAATTGATTCCCTCTGGGTTGAGCGAATCGGGTTAAAAATCCTAAGTCAGGAGGCTTAGGTAGTGGAGTATCAAAGTGAGGGGAACCACTATACATCTGGTGTTATATTTTGTGGTTCGATTTACTTGTATAATTTTTGTCTACCACACCATTCGTCCCCCTTTCTAGTGTGCATTTTCCTTTTAGATCCTATAGGTGGTATTAGAGTAGGTTGCGACAAGTGAAATTTTATATTACATAAATCGTCTATTTTTCGTATTCTTAGACATAGAGTTGCATCATATATTATAAATATTGCATAATATGCATCATCTTGCATTTAGGTTAGGTTGTATAAATTTTAGGTTAACTTCTCCCTTTTATGGTTAGGTGATAGGGAGACATTTAATCGGGACCTTGGATTGAAGATCCAACCGTACGGATCTAATCAGGGCAACGATTGGAGTTCAACGACTCCAAAATCGCTTTGATCGGACTTCCGTAGCATTAGATATAATCCGAGGAATATCAGAGATCAAGGGCCAAGATGTTATAAATCCGCACTTCAGATGACAAATTCGACCACACAGATGGGTTCAGATTGACGATCATAGCCCAACGACGCGAAAATCGGTCTAATTCGACATCCGTGGCACTATCTACAACTCACAGAAGATGGACAGCCAAGATGGCGCCACGTGATGCCATCCCAGTTGCGCCCAACGCACGCCAAGGCCTTCCGCTCCACCTCTCCAAGCGAACTTCAACGCTTGATCTCGACCATTGGATGATGATCCAACGGCCGAGATCGGCTGAGCACAAAAGCGTTCGCATACCTCAAACGCACGTGTAGCGCAGTGGTTAAGGCGTTATGTGAGCATCGAGCACATGTTTGATTCAACGCGCTGCACTCTCCTTATCGCGCGTGGGCGCGAAATCCAATCGTTCGATCGAGCGCTAACGGCACAAATCAACCGATCGGCCAGACGCTTGATTGGAAGTTCATGCCCGAGTGACGCACGGGCACGCGACGAAGGCGTGAGAGTGATCGATTTTAAGTCGTCTGATCTCACGATCGGACGGATGTGCATTTTGAGCACGGAAGAAGAGGGGTTGGCGCATGCGCACGTCCTTCAGCAATGTGGGGTCTTTAGTGACGCTTAAATTCGTCACTAAAGACCCCCATTTAATGTTTTAAGATAAAATGACCTATTTGCCCATTCAAACTTTACCTATAAATAGCCTTACGACCCTCACACTTTCTTCATCCCTTCTTTTCTCTCACGCCTTCCAATGCTTTAAGAGTTTGTCCCAAACCTGGGATGCTCCATTAGAGTTAAAAATACAATTTTTCCACCTCACTTCCTTTGTGGAGCATCCTGCGGTTGTCTTCTCACCCTTATTCGAGAAGCGGATCCCACTACGACGTCGTCCTGTCCCGTTCTCCGTCGTCCTTCATCGTTCTCCTTTGTCCCGTATCTCACCACCTTTGTCCGGGCGCTCCGTCGTTGCGGCTCCTCCAAGTAGCCGTCGAGAAGGATAACTTATCTCCACTTTCTTTTATCGCTTTCTAGTGTAGATTTCCTGCTTTCTAGTGTAGATTTCCTATTTTTTAGTATAGCGAGCAGTTGTAGCAAGTAGTTGTAATGAACATTGTTCAATGGTAATGAAATTCATGTTTATTCTATCTCTGTTGTCTCTTTATTTGTAATATTCTCTCTTTTTTCTATTATTTATTCTTTAAGTAGATAGCTAGTTTAGATTCAATTCGACTGGCTAATCTGCTTCGTGACAAATAAAATAAACACAATTTTAATTAAATGTCCGCCTCCCTGTTTTTGACCTGAAATTCTTTTTGAGTTTCATTTAAATTTATTTGTTGACGGTTTTTCTCGCAAATTGCACTACGACGGGTTTTCAAAACTCAAATCTATTTATGCAATTCTCCGCTACAACATTTTGGCGCCGTTGTCGGGGAGGTAACGCTCTTTGATTTTTCGCGTTTTCCCACCTACTTATCTTTTAACTCACTTCTCTTTTTTCTTATTGTGATTGTAGGGACTCTCTTGAGACAAACAAAAGCGGTAGATTACAGTAAAGTACTGTTGAAGGGTCTGTAAGTTTACCCCCAACTCCCACCCACCAGTTTTCATTCCACCACGTAATAACACAATCACAAATCAGCTTAGGTGTTGTTATAAACTCTAAGGTTAGTTTTTGATTGTTTGTTTATCACTTCCACTCGCCTCACCCTCCACATATAAAAGAAAAATTTTAGAAAAAAATCTTACAGAGGTACACAACTTCTTCTGATTCTTCCGGTAACTCGATCTTTGGGACTGATACACTCATCAACACATAATTGAGTAGAAATTAGATTAGGCAATCATTTGTGTGCCTAATTAAGTGGTGCATCAGGCCAATTGTTTGTGTTGTTTATGCCACACCACTCCAATTAAAATCAACTCATCAAGTAGCTGTCAAATAAGTTGAACTTCTAGGGATTTACTAGTCACTCCACTTTCTTTTAAGCTTTAAAGGAAAATATCTTCACTTGTACTTTCAAAACTTGGTGTGCCAACTAAACTTGATTGAATACACCTAAAATTGAATCCTAAAAGCTACTAAGTAAGATTTAAACCCTAAAATTTACCGCATCCAAAAATAATATTGTTTGAAAATCATTAGTTGTGCATGCACACATACATATTAATCAATCATTATGGGCACAACCCAGATAAGGGGCCCATCACATTCTAAAGGATTGGACTCGCTTTTCAGAGCTCAGACCGAGATTATTTTCGATTAGTCTGTTTCTACCATTCAATTTAATGTCTAGTTAGGGGAGCAGAATCAAACGATCGCGGCTGGAGGGTACACTAGGAATTGGAGGCGCAAGCCAAAGGAAGAACCTTCTCTCCAGTCCCTCCCTCTAACTGGTTGGATTGATTGGAAAGTAGTAGATCAAATCATTTCTTTATCTCAAGACGGGTTCTGGGAGTCTGTAGGCATTTAGGATAGCCCACTTAAGGAAATGTTTGTTTGTTTATATTGCAGGGCACCTTTCTTCCTCATATTCTGTCATGGATGCTTCCACATTTTATTCGCATTTCCACTCCTAGCCTCCTACCACTACTTATTCGCAAAATGATTATTATTCCAACTAGACTTATTCTCATACATCTTCTAGTTGGGATACCCTTGATTGGGAATACAGTTTCGGATCTCCGTGTTCAGGATCTAACCCTGGACACCATGATCATGATTCTTATCCTTCTCTGAGCTACATTGATTATAGATTACCGTCCTCATTTAGACAACCTAATATGATCTACATTTAAGAAGGATATGCTAATCCTTAATCTTCCCCAGATTATATTGCATATAGGTCATCACCCTTGTTTGAACAATCTGAAATGACCTATTATCAGGGAGGGTATCAAGAACCTCAATTCGTTAACTCCCCTTCACTGAACCCAAACCCTCCCAACCCTGAACCAAGCCATTTGGTTTAGGTGAACCAGGTCCTTGATAAGGTGTTGGCTAACTTAAGGAATATCATACATTCTTTAGAAGCTTAGCCAACACTTTACCTTGAAGAATTGGAGCCCCTGATTGAAATGATTGACGATCTTAATAATTATTTGTTGGATTGGCTCCAAGATATTAAGGATAAGGATGAGATTTGTGAGTTTTCACTTGGGAAGTTATCTAAATTAAGGATGAGATATGTGTTTGCTTTAGTCCAATCTTGGGAGGATTCTCAGGATGAACCCTTAACAGGAGAGCCGATGTCAGAATCCATTCAGGCACCTGTAGAGGGAACACGTTTTACGAGACTAGGGTTGACTAGGTTGTTCTAGGGCAATCAAATAAAGATGATTCGATTTCTTCACCTGAGATCCCTCAGCTCGGGAATGAGGAAACGTATACCTCCATGAATTAGAAAGTGATTGATTTTGAGACATACATAATGCAGATTTAGAATTCTTTGATTCTGAAAGTGAAGAATCATTATGTGAAGTCTCACATGAGTTTACAGAATATGATTTTAGTGAGACAACTAGGCCTGAGGAATTTGATAAATCATTTGATGGCCTTGAAATTGAGGAACTTGATCTTGTTAGGGCTCGCATGGTGGATTCAGATCCTGATTTAATGAACGATTCAATTCAAAGCCCCATTCCTCAATTACACCCCTTTGAGTATATTGATGATTTTGTTTTTGAGATCATTAGACCCAAGTCAATTCTGATTTAGCAATAAATCGTGGATTTGGACATTTTTGATGGGGTGATTAATATGCAGGAGGTCCCAGTATTCAAAATTCTGATTGAGGATGATAGGAATTGAGAAATGATGATTTGGGAAGCCGATTTCGGAGGATGTAAAAGATCGAGTTAAGGGTGCCTATTTGTCTGAAACCACTAACCTTCTACCAGGACCCTTATGACATCTTTGACTTAGAGGATGTCCAACCCAATCAAACATTCATTGATTATTCGACTTTTTGGACTTGAGTTGCATCCTCACAAATCGTAGGTTCGACCCTACTTGCATACTGATCTCAAGTTTTGGATAATTTTTATCCAGAACCTTAGATATACTCGACTATGGGGTATGGGTTTGCGTCACAATCTGGTCCACATCTGTGAACAGCTTCTCCTGGCAAGTCTAAAGCTAAATTTTCTCATTCTGATTCTGGCCTGTACCTGTGAATTCTTTATTTCTTTTTTTTTCTATAGTGTGCTTAGCTGAAGGCATTAAATTCAGTACATATACATTTTCTTTTCATTTCGAAGTTGACCTGTTATTCATGCAATTCAGGTGCTTTCTACTATACTCCACTTAGTTTCATGTCTTTTTAATATAATGAGGACATTGCATTAGATAGGTATGATGGGTGGATATTAATCTCTGAATTATTTTGTTAGCTCTATAGATTCTTTTTGTTTTCTTTTATTTATTAAAAAAAAATTTTTGTGAATTAGTAAAGAGAATTTGGGCTTTAAAAAATTTTCAATCTTAAAGAATAAAATTGTAAGATTTGAACACTGAGACCCTTCAGATCTTCGGACTTAATCAGTTCGGGTGCCCGCTAAAATGTGGATTTGTTTCTTGAGTCCTCGCCATTCTAAATTCAGATTTTAATTAGTTAAATAAGTTGGGGTGATATGTACACGACTTATCAACCAGTCCTCTGATTTGAGGAAATTTTAAGTTTAAGCATCTATACTCTATTGGCACTGACTCGCTTTTTGACGATTTTAATGAAAATTGGTTAGCTAATGAACTTTTTAGGGTGGTATGGTTAGCAAGTTATTGTGGGTAATAGCCCATAGGTAGGTTGTCCAGAGCTCAGTTATACGATCATTCTTTTTCTGCTGCCTTTAGGTAAATCTTAGATCAGTGATGCCACCTACTTAAAAAAAAACTAAAAATAGCTAAAAAGAAAAAAAAATAGAAAAGGAGAAAAGAAAAAAAGAAATAAGTCACACTTTACTGCACGAGTATGGCTGGTAAGTAATCGTGGATAACAGCCCATTGGTAGGTTGTCTAGATCTCAACTGAAGAAATGCACGTATAATTCCAAAATACTTAGGAAGAAGCGGAGAAGTAGAATAAGTCGGGAAGATATACACTGGGTTTGCCTTTGTGTTGACGTCATAAAAATAAAAGTAAAGAGAAAGCTACCGGTCGAATAGATACACTCTTAGGAAGAATTTCTTTTCAAGGCCACCTAGGGGCGTAGAAACCCGAACTCTGTTCTAATCGCCGTTCGGTGAGTATCACATTTCACACAAGGATGCTTAGAACTTAAGGTTCTCTTCGAGTCTTGGGTGGGTTGAGTGATCGTAGAAAGCTGCTTCGAAACCCTAGATTCAAAAATCCAAAAAAATTATAAATGAAGAAAAAGATCCTTCTTTGAATAAGGCAAGGGCTTGAGGCAGTCTGCATTTTGGCAGACACTCGGGCACTGTTGGGTCTCTATAGTTTAGGTCGTAGTTGAAATGCGTAAGTGTTGAAAAATAACTATTGCCTAAGAAATTCGACCTAATTCTTTTATGAATAGCATGTAGTTTTGCTAGGGACTAGCAGAAGATAGGCATGGGGGAGTGATGTAAACACGTTTATATCACGTAAATTGTCTATTTTTGCGCATTCTTAGACGTAGAGTTACATCATATATTATAAATATTCACTAACATGCATCACCTTGCATTTAGGTTAGGTAGTATAGATTTTAGGTTAATTTGTCGTTTTTATAGTCAGGTGATAGGGTGACATTTAATTGGGGCATCGTATTGAAGATCCAACCGTACATATTTGATCAGGGTGACAGTCGGAGTTCAACGACTTCAAGATCGTCTTGATCGGACTTCCGTAGCATTAGATATAATACGAGGAAGATTAGAGATCACGGGCAAAGATGGTGTAAATTCACGCTTCAGATGACAAATTCGACCGCACGGATGGGTTTAGATTGACGATCGCAGCCCAACGCGTGAAAATCGATCAAATCCGACATCCGTTGCACCATCTACAACTTGCAGAAGATGGACGAGCAAGATGGCGTCATGTGGTGCCAACCCAGCCGCCCAACGCACGCCAAGGCCATCCGCTGTGCATCTCTAAGAGAACTTCAACGCTTGATCTTGGCTGTTGGATGATGATCTAGCGGTCGAGATCGGCTGAGCACAAAAGCGTCCACTCACCTCAAATGCACGTGTAGCGTGGTGGCTAAGGTGCTGCGTGAGCATCGAGCGCACGTTCGATTTGTGGGTTGCGAAATCCAACCGTTCAATGGAGCGCCAACGACACAGATCAACCGATCGGACGCGCGATTGGATGCTCAAGTTCACACCTGATCTAATGCGCAAGAGCGCGACGAAGGCACGAGCGAGATCGATTTTAAGTCGTCTGATCTCGCAATCGGACAGCTAATATTGCGTGTTCGTGGATGTGCATTTTGAGCTTGGAAGAGGAGGGGGCGGCACGTGCACACGTCCTTCAGCAACGTGGGGTCTTTAGTGACTCTTAAATTCGTCACTAAAGAACCCCTCATTTAATGTTTTAAGATAAAATGACCTATTTGGCCATTCAAAGCTTCTTTCCTTCTCTCACCCCCTCCAAAGCTTTAAGAGCTTGTCCCAAACCTGGGATGCTCCATTAGAGTTAAAAATACAATTGCTTCACCTTCTCATCTCCTTCGTGGAGCATCCCGTGGTTGCCTTCCCACCGCCATTCGGGAAGCGGATCCTGCTATGACGTCGTCCTGCTTCGTTCTCCATCGTCCTTCATTGTTTTCCTTCATCCCGCATCTCACCACCTTCGTTGGAACGCTCTGTCGTTGCGGCTCGTCCTCCAAGCAGTCATCGAGGATGATAGCTTCTCTCCACCTTCTTTATCGCTTTCTAGTGTAGATTTCCCACTTTCTAGTGTAAATTTCCTTTTTTCTAGTGTAGCGAGTAGTTGTAATAACATTTCTCTATGGTAATGAAATCCATGTTTATTTTATCTCTATTTTCTCTTTATTTGTAATATTCTCTTTCTTTTATTATTTATTATTTAAGTAGATAGCTAGTTTAGATCCAATTCGACCGGCTAACATGTTTCGTGGCAAATAAAGCAAACACAGATTTAATTAAACGTCTGTCTCCCTGTGTTTGACTCGGAATTCTTTTTTAGTTTCGGTTAAATTTACTTATTGATGTTTTTGTCGCAAATCGCACTACGACGGGTTTTCAAAATTCAAATCTGTTTGCGCAGATTCTACGCCACAACACTTACTCGCTATGGCATCATCAACCAAGCGCACCGAAGGACAATTATCCACACGTCCTTCCTACTTCAATGGGACAGGCTATTGATACTGGTAGAGGAGGATGCAAGTCTTCCTCAAGGCAATGTATGAGGGGTCGTGGACCCTCATTGAAGAGAAGTACTCGGATTCGGAGCCGCAAGGAGTAGCTTGGACTACAGATCAAAAGAAGAAAATTGCCGAAGAATTCAAGGAAACCGAAGTTAGACATCTATATTTGCTGGCAAACAATAGTAGCTCAGAAAATGAGGTAGATTCTGAAATTACTTTTAATGAGTTATTATAAGCATATGAGGACCTATATCACAAAGTTAGGTTGATTAAAAAGGAAAATAAAATCTTGCATAATAATTATAAGACTTTAGAGATAGAAAAATCATGTTTAGAAATATAGTTAGACATAGCAAAAGATACTAACTCATAATTGCATGCGAAGATAATAGAATTAGAGGATATTTATGAACATTTTGAGAAAACTTTAAATAATCTTAAAATTAGTTTAAATAAAGAATTTTGTAATAATTTAAAAGTAAAATTTCATAATAAAAGGAACACACAAAACAAATCACATGCACCTAGGCATGCATGGATTTATCAGAAGGTCAAGAATCCCAAGAATTATAAATCCAACACAAAAGTGATCTATAAATCAAGAATTTGAAGGGAACTAACGATCAAGGACCCAAAAGAAAATGGGTACCTAAATCAGATGTATTAACTTCTTTTGCAAGTCAAGAAAGATAAGTGGATCCTAGACAGTGGGTGTTCCAAGCATATGACAGGACACTCCGACCTCTTTATCAAATGGACGAGAATACAAAATGGAGGACATGTCAAGTTAGGCGATAACAAACGTCGGATTATTGGTGAAGGTACCATATGTAATTCCTCTAAGCAGGTACGAAATATTTTTTTAGTAGAAAATTTAAAGCATAACCTGCTTAGTGTTAGTCAAATATGTGATAATGGATGTGATGTATTTATTTACTAGAACATGATTTAAAATACTAAAAGAATGAACTAATATAATTTTAATTGAAGGTTTTATATATGAAAACATCTATGCTCTTAATTTTTCATAAGAGAAATTTGTAAAATGTCTGCTTGCCTCTCATGTTGAAGTGAATTTATGGTACTGTAAACTAAGTCACATAAATTACAAACACCTAAATAAGTAAGCCAAAAATGTGTTAGTAAGGGGCCTACCCAAACTAGCTTATAAAAAAGATCCATTGTGCAAATCTTGTGAACTCGGAAAAAATGCACAAGGATTCTTTTAAACTAAAAGACTTAATCTCAACTACACGTCCCTTAGAGTTGTTACTCTTTGATATATTTGGGCCAACACGATTTGAGAGCTCAATGGAGCAAAATTTTACTTAGTTGTTGTTAATGACTTCTCAAGGTTCACTTAGGTCATCTTTCTGAAACATAAGGTTGACTCATTTGACTCCTTCCTAAGTCTTGCTCGAAGACTTTAAACGGAAAAATCATCTTCAATTCTTAGACTTAGGACTGATCATGAGGGTGAATTTCAAAATGAAAAATTTTCAAGTTTTTGTGTCAATTCTAGCATATCCCATGAATTTTCATTTCCTTGGGCTCCATCTCACAATGGTGTTGTAGAGTGCAAGAATCGCACTCTACGAGAATGCGCCCGAACCTTACTCTTGGAGTTTGAGCTTCAAAAATATTTCTGGGCTGAGCCATTAATACAACATGCTATGTTCTCAGTAGAACTCTCTTAAGGCCTATTATTAAGAAAACTCCATATGAGCTTTATTATGAGAAGTCTCCTAGGATTTCATATTTTAGGGTGTTTGGAAGTCGATGTTATCTATCAAACACTCGAGATCGATTTGATAAGTTTGATGCTAAAGGTGATGATGGTATCTTTATTGGCTATTCAACAAGAAACAAATCTTATTGAGTCTTTAATAAAAGGACTTTTGTTGTATAAGAATTCGTGCATGTTTCATTTGATGAAACAACATTAGGAGAACTAGAACCAAATCATTTAGATTCCAATGATGAAGATATCCCCTTCATTGGTGTATCAAAAATGGAAGATACACGAAATGTACATGATCTTCCAAAAGAATGGGTACACCACAAGGATCACCCTCAAGGTCAAATTATAGGTGATATTGAACAAGGTGTAAAAACCCGATCTCATTTTAGAGTTGATTTTGTCCTTAATACCTTTGTTTCTCAACTTGAACCCAAGAAAGTTGATAAAGCATTAAAGGATGAATCATGGGTTGTAGCTATCCAGAAGGAGCTATTCCAATTTATAAGGAACAATGTATGGAACTTGGTACCTGTTCCTGAGGGTAATTCCATTATTGGAGCCAAGTGGGTGTTCCGAAATAAATTGGATGAATTTGGTTTAGTAATCAGGAATAAGGCCAGACTTGTAGCTCAAGGCTATAACCAACAGGAGGGCATTAACTTTGATGAGACATTTGCTCCGGTTGCTTGCTTGGATTTCATACAGATGCTACTTGCCTTTGAAAGTACAAAGGGCTTTAAGTTATTTCAAATGGATGTCAAGAGCGCTTTTTTTAATGGTTATATTAAGGAAGAAGTTTATGTTCATCAGCATCCTGGGTTCGAGGACCCAGCACACCTAGAGCATGTATTTAAGCTCAATAAGGCATTATATGGACTTAAAAAAGCTCGTAGAGCCTGGTACAATAGACTTAAGTCCTTTCTTCTCCAGCATGATTATAGAATTGGAGTTGTTGATCCAACTCTTTTTGTAAAGGAAGAAGGAAATGACTTCCTGTTGGTTCAAATAGACGTCGACGATATTATATTTGGATCAACCAAGGAGTTCCTGTGTCAGCATTTTTGTGAGACTACGAAGACTGAGTTTGAAATGAGTATGATGGGTGAACTCAGATTCTTTTTAGGCCTCCAAATCCAACAATTAGACATAGGTATTTACTTTAGTCAAACAAAATATGTTCTTGAAATTCTCAAGAAGTGACTTTTTAAAAGTGAATGGAAAAGAGACTCCAATTGCTCAATCTACTTCTCTTGGTGAAGATCTATCCGGCTAGAAGGTAGATAAAAAGAAATACCGGGTTATGATAGGATCACTGCTATACCTTACAACCTCTAGACCTGATATTCTTTCTGCTACATGTTTATATGCGAGATTCCAATCCAAACTCAAGGAATCTTATTTAAATGTAGTAACAAGAGTATTTAAATACATAAATAGCACAAGAGATCTTGGTCTCTTTTACCCTAAAGCACAGACTTTAGATTTATTATCCTATAGTGATGCAGATTATGTAAGGAGTTGGACAGACCGAATGAGCACTAGCGGCACTTGTCATTTTATTGGAGAATCCTTGGTTTCATAGTTCTCTAAAAAACAAACATGTGTCTCACTTTCTACGACCGAAGTTGAATATATTGTTGCTTCACTTGCTTGCTCTAAGGTCATTTGGATAAGACAGAGTTTGTCCAATTTTGGATTGTCTTTTGTGCAATCTAAAATTTTATGTGATAGTACAGGTGCAATTAATTCATCCAAAAATCCGATACATCATTTACGTACCAAACACAGATATTTGACACCATTTTCTTAGAGACAATGTGCTATAATGTGTCAATCAATTAGAATTTATAGATATACAAAATCAATTGGCAGACATCTTTACAAAACCTCTTGCAGCGGAGAGATTCTACCTTATAAGAAGAAAATTGGGACTTTGTACAATTAAAGAAGTTCAAAATTAAAAGTTTGATTGGTATAAGGGCCTAAAACTTCACCATTATAGGCCAGTTGAGTGGAAAGACTTTTCTTTACAACTCTTTTACTTCACCACTCATCTATTTGAACAAAACTTCATGCATTTCTTTGATGAGTCATTCTTTGCAGATGTTCCTGGAGTTTATCCTGACGTTAATTATCTATTTTTTACAAATCTCCAAGAACAAGACAATCGAGGTCATCTTGTCTTAACTTCAAACATTTTTTGTCAAAAAAAATAACTGTTACATCCAAATTCCTATCCACCATAACACAATGTCCTAATGAAGGTCATACTTTGGATACTCTTAAGGAGAAATTCACCATTTCAAAAATTCATGAAACATTTTTGCTCCCTAACTGTCAGGGAAAAGCCTTGGTTGTCCCAAACATGACCTTATTTGCTAGAGTTCTATTCAGAATTTTAGCATGGAATCTAAGGGCCAAATACTTGGAATTCCACAAGATCCCTGTAGACATTTTACCCATAATCTACGCTATTATAACAAGTTTCCCTGTTAACTGGAACACGGTGTTTATTCACTTCTTAAGGCCTCATTACCATGCTTCAACTCTTCTACTTGATATTCTTGTATCTCAGATTCTTATCAAGAGTAAAATTGATCTCTCTAACTTTACTCCGCTTAGAGAAGTGGTCTACCTCAAGTGGTCCACTCTCCGGAAAATAGGAGTAAAACCTGCTAGAGAGGAATCATCTAGTGATGATGAAGAATATCCAGCTGATCCAAATGCTCAATATTCTTCTCATCCAGCTCCTCAATTGCCCTCACCATTTGTTCCTATAACTTATCCTTACCCAGAAGCTGAAACACCTTGGGTAAATTTGTCTCATGAGTCTAGAACTGATCCTAATATGATTCGCACTTTTAATTAAGTTGGACAAAATCTGTCAAACCTCAACTTTGCTTTCCGTCATATGGAATGCAAGTTCTAGGATCTTTCACTGTCCATTTGTCCTCTCATTTTGCTTCTTCCTCTCAACATCCTAAGCAAAGGAAGCACACTCAACCAAAAGCGCCCAAAGAATACAGTGAGAGACACCAAAAACATTTTCAACACCCATCTCATGTCTCATCTCCAATGGTAGAAGAACCTATTCTTAATGATGATGAAGATGAAGAAGACAATGAAGATGAAGAAGAGGTTTCTTATGATGAAAGTGATGATGAAGATGATGAAGATGATGATGAAGATGACGAAAATGATGATGATGGTGATACGAGTGGTAGATCTAATAGCAAACATGCTCAAAAGTCTATCAGAAAACAACCTCGCAATTAGCTTAGTCTACATTTTCTTGTATTAAACATTTGAATATGTTTGCTTGATTATTGTGACTTTTCATGATGTATGACTTCAATTATGGTTATGACTTTTTATCATTTTGTTTCTATATAATCTTTTCTCATGCTTGGTCATTGTCTATGCATATGGTTATATTCTTTTTGTTTGATTGAAGAGAAGGGGGAAAAATGGTAAATACATTGTATTTAAAATAATGAAGCTTAGTTTGAGGGGGAGGTTTCTCTCCTATCAGAGTTTTTTTGTATTCCTTCTCTAATGTGATTTCTATTATTTTAAATATGGGTATTTCTATTATTTTATCAATACCAAAAAGGGGGAGATTGTTGGAACCTAGTTTTACTTCTCTTTTATGCTTTGGTGTTAACAAAATCATTTTAAATTTAATGAGTTTATGAAGTATTATTTTCAGGAAATAACAGGATTTAAGGAAGCATGAAAGAAGTGATGATGGCATGAAGATTGAAGATTCTTTTCATTCTGTTCATATATCTTGTAATCTAGATTGTGTTTGTCTCCTAACATGATAAATGATTTAGGAATTAAAATCAAAATAGAGATAATTAGGAATCATTCTCCCATTCTGTTATTCATTTGAAAATTAATATCATTTTGTTGTCGTACTGATTATGTATTTACGCTCAAACTTCACTTATATTGATAAGCAAAGCTCATTCTTGATACTTGGCACAGGTTTGTGTTCTAGTCCCAAACTGTGAAGAATAAGTACTGGTACTCATCATGAGTACCGATACATGTAGGTCATAGTTCATTTTATGACCCAAATCTGTGAGTCATAAGTACCGGTATTTGTCATGAGTACCGATACCAAGTGACTTAGTTGTACTCAACTGTAAGCACTGAGTATCGGTACCCTGGCTTTGTTAGGCTGACTACTGGTTACCTGTGAGGAGTCAGTACTGGTACCACAACTTTAGTACTGGTACCAACTAACCGTTGTCCCCAATTTGAACGGTTGTTTTGCAATTAATCCTATTTCTAATATTCTCTTTTTGTCCCTAACGGCTAGTAATCGTAGGGAGGGTGTTTAATGGCTTATATAAACACCTTGTGTGTGTCATTTGCACACAACACAAGTAAAAATTATCTCCTTGCTCCTAATTCTTAGATTTCACATTTCAAGTTGCAAGGATTGTTGTTTTGTTGCATTCTTCTTCCAGGCGATACTCTTTGCAACAAACCTCTTTTAGGAGATTTCGTTCTTCATCATAAAATCTTTTTTTTGCTTTAGTGTGCTTTCATTAGATTAGTATATAATCATTTTATTAAGCAAATTCTTGTTGGAGACATAGGAACTTAGTTGTAAGCTTTATTGTTGCTTGCTTGGACCTGTAATCTTTATTCTTATTTAATCTTGTAATTTGGTTGAGGTAACCCATTAATTACCTCTGTTTATAGTAAATTGATTCCCTTTGGGTTGAGGGAATCGGGCTAAAAATCCTAAGTTGGGAGACTTAGGTAGTGGAGTACCCAAGTGAAGGAAACCGCTATAGATCTGGTGTTATGTTATGTGGTTTGATTTACTTGCATAATTTTTTTCTACCACACTATTCATCCCTCCTTTTAATGTGCTTGTGCCTTTTAGATCCTACATCAACAGCACAAGTTGATTGGACGAGTTCCTGGTGCAGAAAGGTAGGAAATTCCTCTCAAAGATGCGTAATAACATATCGTCTCTTCGGTGCTTGTCTCCTAGGGTATCTAAATATCCTACTTGGGGCATGTAAGCACCTTATGCTAGTTCAGGTGTCATGGGCGGGGTTATGTTAAAATGTCGATTGCCAGGGCTTGAATTTAGCTACAGAACACCATGGGCGACACTATCTCGAAGTGTCAAAAGTAAGGCTTTTGGAGGTTGCCATAGGTAGTGTAATCGCAAAATATCGAAAGCCAAGGACCCTTTGAGGATTGATGATAGGGACAAGGAATTCGATACAGACTGATTTTAGGGTCAATCTGAGGGTAGATTTAGGGAAAAATATAAAAAAAAAGAGAAAATTCTCTAAATGACATATCCTTCTTTATCTCATACAAAAATGCACTGGGAAACTGAACCTAGACATGTTACATTTTACGCACAGGTGCTTTAATCATTGGGTTTAACGAACCTCTAAGTAGTTTTTACGGGCCTTAGAAACCTTCGTGGCAGACTTAGGCTAAAGCTGGTTAGGTCTGGATCTTGTTTGACACTTGAGTACCTCTAGGTCTATTGTTGGCATTCTGACCTAATTTCTAGAAAGTGGAACAAATTAGGCATCTAAACATCAAAAGCATAGTCTAGAGATCTAGTTCTTTTCATAAGAATTTCCTAAGAACTCGCAAAAGTTAGGCATGGTTGTATGATTGTAACACCATCATGAGATATAACTAACTTTAATTAGTCGTAATCAAATGACAAATGCTCCTATATAATCGCCTGAGAGCCATAATTCCATACAAAGTTAGTTTGAGAAGAAAACATTAAATCGAGATTAATTCTGTAGTTTTAATCACATCATGAAAAAAGAGTAACCACAGGATTTGTCAGGGGTTAATCTACGTTGCAATGAGCATTAAAGTCTAATGAGTGGGTTCATGCAGACAGAAAAAGGGTTTCACGTGTTTCGAGAACCAACACAGTACTCAAAACCCTAATTTCATATCCACTTAAATTACAGAGGTTTCAGTCAGGGTAAAATTCATCTAAACCTTCTAAAATTAATAGAAAAATATTCCTTATGGTTTGGTATCCTTTATTTAACTATTTGAACCTATTTTGATCTTGAATAGAGTAATAGATAGATTTGTACCCCAATTTGGTTTTCTATGCAAATTGCCTAATCAAACTTGGTCAAAACTCAAATCTGACTTCACCATCAGATTCCTTAGGTTCAAATTAGATTTTTACCAAAATTTGGATCCAATTAGAGTCCATTTTGATCTAATTGCATTTCAGTCCATTTAAACTCTGTTTCTTCCATACAAGCCCCTAACTTTCAAAAATCCTTGCAAATGGGTCCCTAACTTATCTTCCTTGCAAACATGTCCTTGCCACCATTGGAGGTCAACCGATCTCCAGGTCTACTTTGACCACATCTAAACCTATTCAAATCATCACCAAATCTCACCAAAATTGGTGAGATTGGTGTTCACACTACAAGGATGTGATTGAGAAGGATCTTGGGCTCTGATTTGCACCAAAAAGGTTGTGTGAATGCACAGATTTCTTGGGTTCTTGATTCCTGATGAAGCTCAATCAAGCTTCTTTCCTGTTTAGAGCTTGCCTCGAGCTCTATAAAAGCTCCTGGAGCTTCAGGCCTTGCTCCTTAGCTCGATTTTTGGCCTCAACTCTTTAAAACTTCTCCCCTTAGCCACCTTCGTCGCAGCTCTGGCGACTCATCTCCTTCCGACTTCTTCGCCCACTGCCACATACCATAGGCAGTGGGACCGTCTTTAGCTCCTTCCTCCACTCCTTGCCAGCCACAGCAGGAGTTCCCAGAGCCCCTCGTTATCGCTGCTTCTTCCACTGGAGGTTTCATCTTCCCCGACGTTGGCCAATCAAAGCCGACGCCATCTCTTTCCTTTCCTCCCTTTCTCCACTTCATTTCCCTCCCTTTAGATCTTAGGTTCGACCACCAATACATCCTCTCCCTCTCCGTCTTCCTCCGCTTCGACGATGCTCCGAGGAAACCCTTCGCATGCCACAGACCACTAAACACCTCACCAACACCTCCATTAGCTTCGTCTCAGATCCGCCATCAAAACCCCCCTTGCTATTTTGTCGTTCACACCTCCAAAACTCCCACTGAACTCAACCTTCTCTGCTCACCTTCGCCGTCACCGACCACCCACATCCGAGCATGCCATTCCCCAAAATCACCTCCAGTACACTTGCCACTTCATAGCGAAGCTTCTGAGCTACTTTGATGTGGCCGCAAGGCCGTGTTTTGAGTTTCAGGTGCTCCGCCGGACACCGCCACCGCCACCACCTTCTCCGGTTCCAACTGCAGCTCTCCGGCCGCATCCATTCACAATATCACCTCCAGGTGCTGCGACTCACTTCTAGGAGTCCTCCTAAGCTGTCAATTGTTGTTGCCAGGATCGTCTTCATCCCCAATCAAAAGCAGCATCCCCTGTAGCTGTGCACAAGGAAAAGAGGGTGGGACATAGTCTCACCTCGGAAGTGAAAGAACCGCTTAAGCGATATAAGTTGAATTAGTGATAGCAGCTATTCGCCTAAGACACTTGGGGGTCGGGTCCCCTACGCACATGCTCGAGCACGCCTCGCCCGCGATCACGCCCGCGGGTTTAGCCACTGTTCAGGACCTAATTACCTGCCTTCTTACCCGAATATATACCCAGTTATCAGAGAAGAGAAAGAGGAGAAATTTGTGGGAGGGGGGAGGGTTTTACTTCGCGGGGAAGTGCCTCAGGGCACGTGTTGAGGAAAGAGGCTTTATACTTGGCCTCTGAGAGAGTTGGCCCTGTGCTTGGGAAGGCTTAAGGAAGGAAAAGGCTGTCCTTGAGAAAGGCCTTGAGAAAAGAGGAAGCAATCTTGTGTGCTTACCGAGGCATAGTGCCTTAGCATTTAATCCATCTGAGAAGAGTGGCCGTCGTCTGATTTGCTTCAAAGGTTCTGTGGTATTATTTGACGTAGATTAATTGATTGAGGAATACTGATGATTTATTTGAATGATTGGAATGCTTGGGATATATGCTTAATTAAGAAGAATAATTGGTGATTTAAGTCACCATTGTTTTGTCTTTCTAATTCTTTTTATCCCTAATCTTTTGAGATACATTCATTGCATATCTTTTATTGCGCTCAATTTACTGTGCTCATTAATTCGAAATCAAGATTAGTGTGTGAATTTCACATTTGTTCCATGTGAATGACCTCGAACTCCAATTAGATTTTGAGTTTATAAATTTAAGTATTTGTTGTGCGATTTAAGAGTACTACGACAACCATATCCTTAAATCTCCTCAATTCGCATACAACACTCACTAGCTTCCAAATCTCATAGTGCGTCAAATCCACATGGAGGGCTTCCCATTCAGCTCACTAATTCACAAAATCCCTCCCTGAGTGTTGAATTGAACAGATTCATTTGATTTAATTGATTTTGATTTTCAAGTCTGATCGGATGATTAGAGATCTAAATTGATCGCAAATGGCTTTAATCGTGTGAATTTGGTTTATAACTATGCAATTAAGTGGATTGCGATTGCATTGATACTATTTGATTGAAGTTTGATCGCAATTTGAGTTTATGCCCAATTTCCTCCATTGGTACTATCTTTCTTCGCCTTGTTGTAGTAGCCAATGAATCAGATGCACTAAATGGAGGCTATTGCAATGACCTAATGGGTTTTAGAGCATCGTTATATCATCCTGAACACCAATCAATGGTGTGCAGAATGATGAGATGATCATATCATTCCAACAATTCCATATGAACAACCCACCTGCGCAACAATACTCTTTTGATTTAAACTATTTTATTCGATAATTAAGGCTTTGAATAAGGTTCCATCGAATATTCTAACCAAGGTTTTTAATTGGTTTGCAAAGAAATTTAAGACATGAATTGTTCTCTCCTTCCTCACTATTTATAGTGAAAGGAGGGTCGATTAGGGTTTTCTGAGGTTGAATGAGTCTTGATTTGTGTTTTATAGAATTCCAGAACTTCTAATGGATCTTTGTGACAGTTTGGAATAGATTTTAATTAATTTGATCTCAATTTGGAGTTTTTGGTAGTAATGCTCAAATCTCTGGGTGATCTTAAGACATAGGACTTCAATGTGAGTTCAACTAACCTGAGAAATGATTCACAATGATTCTCTATGTTTAGTGACTTAATCGAGTGATTTTATTAATGTTTTGAGACTTGAATCTGAGTTAAGAGGTATTGGGACAGTAGTATCTATTGCTTTGTGTAGGTGGATTTGATTGAGTTTTAATCGTGATTGGAGAATGAATTTTGGGTTATTGGAAACATGAATGAGTTTTCTAGAATGAAAGTTGTGTAGATTCATTGCTCAGATGTTCAAGCAAGTTGGAGTAATTAAATCTTATCTTGGTTGATTGACATCGTTTTTGATAGTAAATGCAATATCATTGTCAGGCATATTCTGCTGGGATCTTTCAGTGAAGCTCCTGAGTTATGCATGTTGTTGTTAAAGCTTAGACAACATTCTAAGATGGTTTAATGATAGAAAAACACTCAAGCATTCTTGTACTTGGAATCTGACTACTATCTAACTAGTTGGTTTAATAAGTCAAGGCTTTTACTATGATTTGAGTTTCAATATGATGTAAATGGCTACTTGGATGGTTATAATGTTATATCTTTTAGTTCCATCGTGTTTGCATGATTTTATGGGCTTGGAATCAATTTCTCATCATTAAAAGCCATTTTTCAGTATTTTTCTGAAAAATATAGTGAAAAAATATAATGTAAATAAATAAAATAAAAGTACAATTAGTTAGATTAGATTGTGTTTTAGGTGTTAGAGTGTTTAGGTTTAGGTTTTAAGTTTATTTGTATATAGAGCATACCTGCAGAAGTTCTAAACTTCTCATGCTTAGAAATAAAAGAAACGAAAACAAAAACACCAAAAAGAGTATTCTTCCCTCTTTCCTAGTTTCCTCTCCTTTTGTCTCTTCTTTTAGAACACAAAAATAAAATAAAAATAAAAATAAGTGCAAAAATCCTAAAAATACCTATATATATATATATATACATATATATATATATATATATATGCATATGTTAGTAATATATAGTAAGTTATATGTAAATAAAGTAGTTGTTTGAAATATATATTATTTATATGTAAATAATTTATAATGAGTATTTACATTAAGTTATATGGTATAGTATTAGTTATATGTATATATTGTATAATTAATATATATATATATATATATATATATATATATATATATAACTATATATAACTAATGTGTATATATTTATAATTATACGTGTACAATAGTATATGTGTATATATATATAACTTAAAATACTAATTACAGTAATTATTAGGTACAGTGATATGTCATTATTATTTATCTAAGTATGTATTGTATATATATACATATAAGTTAATAATGTATATTATTAAGTTAAGCAAATTAAATTAGTAAGTTAATTAACTAATAAATTAATTTACACTATAATCTTATAAATTATAGTTTAAATTATTTTAATTACATTTATGATCTTATTTATAATGTAAAATACTATGTATATTGTATAAATTATATGTAAGCTACATAACCATGTATGTAAAATGTGTAAATAACTAAATAAATCCAATAAAATTATTTAAAATTCTTAATTAATCTTGTAATTATATAAATTAACTAAATAAGATTTTAATTAGGTAATTGGAACATTAATTTATAGTGTAATTAAGTAATTAAAGCTAATTATAACATGTAAATATCTCTAACTTTAACTAATTTTAAAATATATTTATATATTCAATTAACTTAAAATAATTATACCAATAAGTAGCCTTATATATTGGCTACACAATCATGTAATTTATTTATAAATTATAATCCTAATTCATATCTAATTTAAGGCCCAAACTTCCTAATAAAACACTACACAAACACATCAACACAGTTAATTTGGCATTATACATAGTGCCACATCGATGGCAGAGAAGCAACTTCAGCAGTACTTAAGGAACCACCCTCGTAGGCTATTTGACCAGTACGGGGGTCGGTGCCCTATTTACCCATTACATGAGCATTGAGAGAGAGAGAGAGAGAGAGAGAGAGGAATGGGCCTGTGGGACTAACCTGTCCTGGGCCTGATTTGGGTCTAAAATAAATGTGGCTATTGCCTCCCCTGTAGGGGTTGCTCTAGTAAAGGTACCGATCCAGTCCATTGGGCCGTTGATCCTGCAAACAGGCAACCCAAAAACCCATTTTTTTTAGCCATTTAGGGTTTAAGTTAAGTGTTGCATGCGTGCTGCGTGTGTGTTGTGTTGAATGCAGTATGTGTATATATGTAAATATAAGTAATGTAAGTAGTGTTATATAAGTTAAGTTAGTATATATATATATATACACTACAAAAAATGCTGCAAATAATGGAGGCATTGTAATGACATTTAAAATATGTTACTATGAATCTCTTCAAAATGTCAATGATTTAATCTCCACACCGATGGTTCCTTGAGTTAAACTATCAAAACATTTTGGTCTAAACCCAACTCCAATCCAACCAAAACCCCAAAATTCTCCATCATTCGTCGACAACCTCTTCCCTCCTCGATGCTCCGTCGCAGACAGTCATGACCCCCGTCCCTCTCTCCCTTCACTCTCATCTCTCCCAACTCGTTGCCAACTCTTGCTCTCCCTAATTGGCTATAAATACCCTAAGTCTCCTTTCAATACAAACTACTTTCACTCCTCATTGGAGCATCTCCTGAGGGGTCAAAGCTATCAATCCGATGATCCCCTTTAGGTAGTCGCTGTGCTTGTTAAGGAGAGGACCAAGTAGGAACCAATGAGGCTAGTGTTGCCATTAATGAGAATAGAGAGGTTATAGTGTAGTTGGGAAGGATGGAGAGGGTCATGATGGGAACACTATCATGAGCCATAACTAGCTCAATTTAGTCATTATCAAGGAATAAATGCTCCTACATAACCACCAGAGAACCCTTATTCATTGCATAATCATTTTGAGAGAGACAAGAAAACAAGGTTAAAATTGTAATTTTACCATCATATCATGAATGTAGTACAACCACGGGTTTTCCCAAGAGGTAATTAAGAGTCAAATGATCTTAAATATAAAACAAGTGGGTTCATACAGACAGAAAGGAGTTTTCGCGTGTTTTGAGAATTAAATAATTTCTGAAACCCAAAAAACAGACTCGCTTAATTAACTGAGATTCTGGTCTTGATAAAATTCACCTAAATCCTCTAAAATTCATAGAAAAATATTTTCTAGGGTTTGATACCTTCAATTTGACCGTCAAAACCTGTCTTGAGCCAAAACAGAGTCTCAGACTGACATTTGCCCTAATTTGGATTTTTGCATAAATTATCTAACCAAACTAGGTCAAAACCAAAATCCAACTTCACCATTGGATTCCTTAGGTCAAAATTAGGTTTGTACCAAAATTTGGGCATAATCTGAGTTCATCTTGACCTAGTTTGCAATTTGGTTCTGTCTGATTCTTTTATATCACACATATGCCCTTAACTTTCAAAATCCTTGTAATTAGCCCCCTAGCTTTGTCATCGTTTTCACAAACAGGTCCTCGCGTCATTTTTGTAAGGTTAAACCTTCACCGTCGAGTTTCAAATGAGGATTTCTCGCTCGATTATCAATCAGTCTCTCCCAAATTTGAATCGAAGATTCCTTACGAACTTACCTTTCATTTGAGCCAATCCTTGGGCTCTACGTCTTTCCCAAAAGGTCATGTGAACCTTTCAAAGGCTAAGGTAACTTATTTCGCAAAAACCTTCTAAGCTTGGAAGCTTCTTTCCAAGCTTGGAAGAGCTCCCTATGGCCTATAAAAGAACCCTTGTCGCACGGACAAGCTTTTTAGCAAGTTTTGGCATGTCAAAAAGAGCTAGAAACCTACCTCCGACCACCGTAAAACTTTGCTCTAGCGACCTCTTCGACCCTCCTCCAGCTATCCAACCATCAAATTGGACGGCCGACTAGCTTCCTCTCTTCCTCGCGACCCTCCCCAGCCAAAGGGAGGGCGTTTCTCCGTCTGATTCATCGTTGCTGCCTCACCGTCTCTACCTCCTTCTCCGGCTTCGGTTGACCAACACCGTAGCCCTCCGCCTCTCTACCTCATCCCTAAGTCCCTCTATCTCTCCCTTTTCCTCTCTACATTATTTCCCCACTCTCGCAACACACGCACAACCACCGATTCTCCCTCAACGCCGTCACCTTCTTCCGCTCTAATGAAGCTTCGACGATGCCTACACACCGCCATACTGCTCGAAACTTGCTACTATCACCTCCATTAGCTCCGCCATGCTCTACTCAATAAAATCCCTCTACCAATTCACCCTATTTGCTACTCTACGACTCCCCCGAACTCCACCCTTACCGAACCTCCGTTCCGAGGTCGTACAACCTTCTTACACATGAACTTGCCTCACTACATACACCATCACATGGCGATCCTCCTGAGCATATTTGATGTGGCCGTGAGGCTATTCTCGTGCTTGTAGGTCTTCCACCGGAGCTCCGCCATCGCCCCGGCTGTACCAACTACGCCTTCAGTCCTTTGACCACATCCGTTCCAGATTTTAGCCCCAGTTCACGTGAAGTGGTCTCAGGATCCTTCCCAGGTCCTTGACTGGGATCACTAACGCCTGCAACTGCCTCAATTTGAGGCATCTTCACTACTTGCAGTGCTTGCGAAGAAAAGGTGGGACTTTAGTCCCACCTCTGTAGTTGACGATGTGGCACAGGTGCATAAATTGAATTCTTGCTATATCCTTATCGCCTCAGTAGCACGGGGTGAGGTCCCCTTACACGTGCCCACGCACGCCCTCGCCTGTGCTTACACCTCGCAGGTTTGGGCTTGGTTCGATTACCCAGATACTCGGGTCTGGTCTGGTTTGCTGGTTCTGAGGGAGGAAGAAGAGAAAGAAAGGAGGAGGGGGGTTTTGCTTTGCCACCCTCCTCTTGACTCTTGTGAAATCTGAAGGAGGCCTTTGCCTCTACTGGCGTGTTGAGTTCTGTGCTAGCCTTCTCTGAAGCTAAGGGAAAAGAGAAGGAAGAGAAAGAGAGACAAAGAAGGAAGAAGAGAAGGAAGAGAAAGAGAGACAGAGAAGAAAGAAGAGAGGAAAAGAAGAAGAAGCCTCTCCTTGAGGCTTGAAGAGAAAAAAAAGGAAGAGGCCTTTGCCTCTGTTAAGGCGTCTGATGCAAGCCTCTGCCGTCTAATTGCATACATTTGAGGCTTTATTTCCTTGATTGATATTGTTGATCTAGTTGCTATTATTGTGAGGAGTAATTGGTGATTCAAATCACCATTTTACTCCATTCTTTTTGCACATGTATATTTGACATTATTGATTAGATCATTGTGAATTAATTTTGATTACAAATTCTTATATCTTTGATTGTGATCTTGAGTATTAAATTGCCACTTGTTCCCTGTGTTCGACCTCGGATTTCATTCGAGTAATAAATATTATATGTTTTCACACTGATTCGATCTATACTACAACACGACGATTTTAAAACCCCTTTTAGAGTGACGAACATGTTACCATAAGTGAAATCCGTAGTTGGAGAAGGGGTAAGGAGGCAGTTTTGTGGTGGTGGCAAGGTTTACCTTGCTTGCAATTGAGGAGGAAGAGGGGTCTTCGTTCTTTATGGGAGGGATCCTTCTGGTGTGCATGCAAGGTGTTTGATGGAATGCCTTAGTTGGTGGTTCAGGAAATCATGGTGCTGGTAAGGTGTTCGATGAAATGTCTGTGACGTGAGGTGGTGGTGATTAGAAGGTGTCCATCGGAATGCCTTGGCTGCAGCTCCCATCATTAATGCTTCCACCACCTCATCACCATTTGCCTCCTTGTTGGCATATGAATTTTCTCAATAATGCCTCTATTGCTATGTCCTTCCTGCTTCGGCCACCTCCACAATTGAGTCATCTACCACGTTGTCAAAAGGTGAGAATGTTGATTCTGAAAATTTTGACTCTTCATTGTTACTTTTATTGCACAATGTTGATGGATGTTTACATGGAGTGATTGTTTTCCTACTTGAATCCATTAGTCCTACGTGCAACATTTTGGTTACATTAGTAAACATTTTATTGAGGTTACGAGGAGTGCATGAACACTATTTTTGTCATTAATAAGTGGAGATTCTCTCCACTGCTTGCATATGAAAGCACTATAATTTTCATCAGCTAGGAAATGAAGTCTTTCAAAAAAAAATAAAGAAAAGAAAAATCAGTAAGGAAATAATGCTGGGATTGCATTTTTCCTAACCTCTCCTTTGACCATGGGCAAGATTTTCCATTGAATCGTTAGCACAAACTTCCAATATAGTTAGGAATCAGATTGTGTTGTTGACCACCCATATTTTTATTTTACTATATCTTTTCATTCAACTTCATGCTCTATTTGACGTTTTGTTACATTGCTAGCTATTTCTTGATTGTAAATAGTGAAATGAAATAGTTGTTTTGCTTCTTTAGCTGTTGAGAAAGAGGGCCTTTCAAGTTTTGGGTTGTTTTATGGGATACGAGAATCCTTCCCTATACATTGGATCTTATGGTGAGTTATCTTTTGCCCCTTCACATGGCACTTTGAGTTGGTCAGCTATTCTTGGATTTTGATGCCTTCAGTTTGTTTTAGATAGTAGTAAATTTTGCTTTTTACAAATAAAGGTTAGACAATAGTTTGTTTTTTAGGAGTGTTATGTAGATTAGTAGCATCTTGTTTTGTTGTGAGTTTTTAAATTTAAAGAATATTTAGATGTTGGAGAGACTAAGTGGTGAGTTGCATGCTGCATAAAAGCATGTCTTTGAATTGGGGGTCAATTGTTGGGGATTTGACTCTAGATGAAGATGTTGCTAAGTAATGTTTTCTCCTTTTGGATATTCTAAATTATGCAATCAAATTCATGTTTTACATTTTCATTGTGTTTAAAGTTAGAAAGTTTTCAAAATCTGGTACTTGAATTAGAAAAGACTCTATATTCAACTAATTGATCATGTGACATGTAGTTGATGGAAGGGGAGAGATGGATAGAAGAAATAAAGCTAGAGGAGAAATCCTCTATTATTTTGGACCAGTTCTTAGATCCTAAAAACTTGGAATAACCTTGTGGTGATAAGGGTAAAACTGCATGACACATGTTCTAGGAATCACTTGACAACCTAATACATGAAGTGGAGAATATCATTTTTTATCGCCTTTTTTGGAGTGTAGGGATGATGTTGGAAGTATCATGGCAATTTGTTTCATATTATGTTGCATGTCCTTGTATATCATCATGACCATTTCCAACTATTTTGGGCATCACATGTAAAATATCCAGGAGTTTAATAAGGACATTTTCTTTCTTTTTCCTTATGTAAGAGTTCAAGAATATTTTATCCAAACACAAGAAACTACAAAAGGATACCAACATTCTCTAAGCAAAATTGCAGCATTCTTTTCCTTTGTCTCACAATGAGCAACCTATAATTTGGAAGCAAAGTTTGACTTGTTAATGTCATGGTTAACTAGTATGATTGCTTTTAGCTTGACTCTATTTCTAATTAAGGAAAAATGATTTCTACTTCATTTTGGTCATTGATAAGAAAGGATAGCCTATAGTGGTTTTGACCTTTAAAGTTTCAAGTGCTAAGGTTGAATTAGGTAAACACATTCCAAGAAAAACCACCCTTGTTGGGATGCTTTATATAGTTGTGTAGGCAGTTCAAATCCTTAGATAAATATAGTTCTGCATGTGGTCTCTCATTATGTTTGGATGCTAACCTTTTTTTCCATATTCCAAGGGTAGCTTTGTTGCTTCTTTTAGGTTAAGAATTGAATATCCATTGGCTTTTAACATTGTGTTTGCAGACCAAAGGGCATCTGGGTAACTTACAGATGTATTTAAGATTAGCGACTAATTTTAAGAATTAGGTTAGGGTTAGGTGCGGGTACTTGATTTTGGATTAGGACAAAACAATTAAGCCTTGTTTATGTGATTTATGTTCTTCCATATTCAGTGGCTTGAGTGGAGGTGTATCTCACATGGGGACATTTGCAACCTTGAGGAGGATCTCGTGTCACACAGATTAAGGTACCAATTACAAATTCTCTACATTTTAAAAAAAATTTTGTATTGGTTGTTTTCTTTCTTTTGTATTGAGGCTCATGCAGTAGTTTCATAATATAATATGTTGGATTTTCATAATATACATTTTGGATTTCCAAAATATAAGTTGTAATGGTTGATTCCCTGTTAATGAAAGAAGCTTTGCAACCTTAGTGCTCGAGCATGTTAGATGCAGCTATAAAACATCCTTGAACACATTATATCCCAACAATATAAAGACAATGCTCTTTCTTCTAGTACTTGATCATTTTTCTTTACAATAATTGTCACGGATAATAGCTCTAAATAATCCGCTAGAGATTGTTGGGGTAATGGCTTGCCCTTTCATGGTAACTATGTAGGGTAACATAACATAACAAAAGGCCCTCATCAATAGGGGGCCAGTCTCACCGTTTTAGTGGAGACATGTTAAGAAATTTTCTTGGGTAGTTGATTTGATTTGTATACTTCTTCACCTTTCTAACAACTCCTATCCAACACAAATCCCTTAGTGCCTACTAGGCCCTTTGATAGAAGCCCCACTGGACCATTCTTATCAGCCACATGAACAATGCACCATACAAAGAAGGAAAATTTTATTCCTTCCATGATCAACCAACCTTGCAAAATAGAGTATGCCATATATATCCTTTGCGTGCTCCTTGGATGTGCGCCAATTCCTTGTATTCCTTCTTATTCCACAATACAAAAGAATGCTTTGAAACACAAAACAAAACGAAAAGATGGAACTTTGCATAGAGTTGATGGAGCTATCTTCATTCAATCACCAATCCATTTGATCTAGTAGCCATGCTAAATAGTCCGCTCTTGATGTATGGGAGTTGTATATCAAGCAGGATTTTAATTTGCATATGCATTGCAAATGGGAAATTTGTAACCCTAATGATTAACCCTAGTGGCCAACCATAAATGATAGACTAAATCCTAAATTCATTTGATTGATTATTAACTTGTGCACAACAGTTAAGTTTAGTTCCTCTTTTGATTTTTATTTTATGTACATTTTTCTTTGGCTACCAATTTTATTGCGTAGGAGTCATGGGTCATCATCTTGACTTGATGAAGTTCTTACAAGTTTGAAGATGATGGATATGGAATTATTTGGTTTCATTGAAGCTCTTTTGAGAGACGATGGCACTGTGAAGTCTACTAATGGGGTGCTTTTGTTGGCAAATTATATTTTTACAGGCATTTTGTCTATCATTCCAACCTTCTACTAATATCCAATTGGAGGAAGTTTTATTGGATAAATTGAGGCTACTGCATTTCAGTTTGGAATGTCATATGTCTAGATTAAATTCCTAGCAAGCCAACTGTCGATGTGCATACACCTTGACGTGTACCAAGGTTTTAAAAAATGCGAGGCGGTACTGAGGCGGTTTGCCTTCATCGAGGTGAGGCGTAAGCCTCGAGGCGGTCAAGACATAAGCCTCAGGATTTGCATAAAAAATATAGAAATGAAATGATATATACTTATCAAGTGCTAACCTCAACCTCAAATGCGTCTTGCTGAAGAGTGGAGCACTGCCGCTAGAGCTGGAGCTGCGCTCAGAGTCTCGGACTTGTGTAGGAGTTGGACCTGCGTTGTTGGAGCTGTACTACGTTGCGCTGCTGGAGCCTGCGCTGCGTTGTTGGAGTTGCAATGCATGGAACCTGCGCTGTCGTTGCGCTGCGTGGAGCCTGTGCTACGCTGCACTGCACTGCGCTGGAGCTTGCGCTGCGTGGAGCCTGTGCTGCGCTAGAGCCTACGCTGCATAGACGTTGCCACTGCGTGCCCGCGCTGCTGGTGCTGGAGCACTACGCTGCGCTGTGTGGAGCTGCTCGGTGGAGGTCTGCTGCGAAAATACCCGAGGTGGCACCTCTCCTGCGCCTCAGCCATGCCTTGACAAAGCGAGGCACATGCCTCGTAGACTAGAGCTGAGGCTTAAGCCTCGAGGCGAATTTAGCATGCCTCGCCTCGAGGTGCGTTTTTTTAAATGATGGTGTGTGCATAGCAGTTAAGTCTCTTCCCTCTATTTTATTTTATTTCTCGTGGGCATTTCTTTAGCAGCTAGGTTCTTTGAATAGGGAGTTTTGTTTATATGGTTGTTACAATTTATGGAGGCCTAGGTGATTTGAGTTGTGTTTGCTCATAATTTTATTGGACTTGGTACTGAATTGGTAGCAATGTTTTTCAAAGTCTAAGTTTTCAGAGTTCCGGAGATATTCTTTTGAAATGGTGTTGTTCAAATGTTGTGGTAGGGCAACAAGAAAGAAGGTTGAAAAATTGAAAGATCAAAACAAAAAAGAAATGTTGCTGGTTTATGTGTCTGAATGGGTTGTGTTGGTTTTAAAGTCAAGGTTGTGATTAAAGTTTCTTTGTGGGCATACACAAAGCTTATAACACATAAGAGAAAAAAGGTTGATTAATTTTGTGATTAAGTTTCTTTTGTTATGTAACAACCATAAGGAATTGTTTAGATTACATGCTCTTGCCCAAATTGAATCTTATGATAGCAAATTCATTGATTTAGATTTTTCATGGGTATATCCATTCAATCATTTTTTTTATGGAGTTAAGTATGAATCCAACAAATTTTATTTTTACTTATTTGTTATACTTTGATTTTGACAGTTCAGAAATTATGCCTGCAAATCTAGTAGCTACATGAGGAACATGGGCAACTTTGGAAACACATTCCATTACCAAGAAACTTCTCTCACAAAACTATCACTTAATCAACTTAGAAATTAGTGATGTTACTTATGTACTATTTACCAAACATCGGTTAGATGATGCTAAGATAATTATTGATGGCACTAAGTGAAGATAATTCCTAATTTAGGTAAGGATTAATTATCCGTAATTACCATTTCTCCCCTAGCATATGATGTGACAATTTCTCTAAATGTAAATTTGATGTCTAATTTGTATTTATTCTCATATGATCCATTCAGATCCCATGTAATTCCATTGCCCCCTCCCCATCCTACCAAAAAGTGAGAAAAATTATATATATATATATATATAGTCTTCCATGTCATATTCAGGATTTTTTATTTTTTTGAGAGAAGCTCTCTTTTTTCTATGGTGATTTTATATTTATGTATAATTAAACGGTAAAATCATCATTTTTTTTGCAAGAGGTGTAACATCATGTTTAATTATTTGTAGTTGTGCATTACTTCAAGTTGATCAAGAACCTTTGTGAGGTACTCAAGATCACATCGTTGAAATACTTGACAACTAATGAACTTTTAGAACAATTAGATACTTGTATATAAAAAGAGATTGATGGATAATTGTGGCTCATGCCACTTATAATACTTACTGATAGACAAATTTCTTTTAGAATCATATGGAAAAATTGTTTCATTGGATGTACATGTATGTTTTTATGAATAATTCAATTTGTTATTTCAAAACTGTTATATTTTATTTGTTTTCTTTTGATTTTACTTGAATGAAGGTAAACATTGTTGTCGATGATAAGGTTAAATCTTAGTTCAATTAAGATATTGCTTTGATATCTATATTGACAGATCTAGTGACGGATGGTCATGCTGGTATCATATTAAAAAGACAATTAGAGTTATTACTTGTAGTGATGATTTTAGGAACATTTTTTTACCCTACAGTGACGGCTAAAAGCATTGTTGTTGCTGTTATCACAAAAAATGGCCAACTTCTAGGATGTGACCGTTACTATAGGTCTAGCTACAACATCGACTATAAAAAATCGTCAGTGTTGCCTACAGCGATGCCTCTTAAGAGAATACCTTCAATGACCGTTAGAATAGCTCTTTGGACTACAACGACAATCATTTTGACCTATATCGACGGTTAGTGACCATCGACATACGTACAGAATGTTCTAGTATGCAAGTTATATTTGTGTACATGTTATGTGTATATGTTAGTATATTTATTTATACTTAGTTATGTATAAAATGTAGAAATATTTATATATAACACTTAAGTATTGTAAATTATGTGTCTATTATATGAACATGTATGTAGGTGTTAGTATATTAGGTTAAGTATTAATACATATAGTATATGGCCACGATGCATATTAAATATAGTATAATAGGATTGTATATGTATTAAGTATTAGTTGTATTCCTTTTGCCCTTGTTTTTGTATATATTTGCAATTCTTTCTTGCTAAATAACTTGTATAAATTTGCATATAGATAGTTTGATTACTTGTATACTTGTATATATTTTAGTTAATTAACTTATTCTTTTTATGTCTTGCTTGTAAATGTTTTTAAGGCATCTCTTAGGATATTAATTCATTTGAACTCATTTCGTAAATAACTAACTCAAATTAATTGGTTCTTTGATTTTTTCACTCCTAACTCATTCTTTTGTAAATAAACTTAACATTTTTTGGAATAAAAGATGATTTTGGATAATAGAGAATGATGTATATCAATAATTACCTCTCAATGAACGACCTGGAATAAATCGGTAAAAATTATATATAAATAAAATGACATCTGATGGTTGGTGGAGGTGAGACGAAGGGGAGAAAGATGGTGGTGCAACTCTTCTTCACTCGCCCTCCTCTCTCTCTCTCTTTCTTTTCTCTCACTTTCCATGTTGGTGAATGGGAAGGAAGGCTAGACAGCTAGGAAATTAGTGACTTAGGGTTTTGGATTTAGGGGGTGTGGTGGATATACATAAGAGGAAGACAAAGAAAGCGTGGTTAAAGAGAGGAAGAAAGAAAAACAATGAAGAGATAAAAGATTAACTAACTCATCCTTGCATTATGCGTTCTTCCCATTTTTACGACCTTCGATTTCCATAAAAATAGTCTCATTGGAAAGCTTGCAACTAGAGAAATCCAACGGTACCAATCATGACACCATCTTTAAAATTATTCTCAAGGTTTGACCAAAGTTGACTAAACTAATGTTTCTTCATTTTCATGCTACTCTAATATGATTCACGCTTAAGGAGCATCGACAGGCTCGTCTCAACATGCTCAATCTAAACTTGGTCTCAATCTCGGTTTCAGGTCATAACAAATATAACAACCTTAAAGGGAGTTTTGCCCCCGAAACTCAAGTAAGGTCATTCGTGTAGAAGAGCATGAACTGGAAATCTATAACAAACTTAAAAAGGGTATCACAACCTTAAAGGGGACAAAAGTGGGGCTCTAAAACTCACCAACCCACAACTCTAGATAGCGTTTACGCCTATCCCCTTCAAGTTCCTAGGTTGCTTCTTCATAAATCTAGCTCCTCCAGAGTACCTTGATCAAAGGGACTTCTTTCTTAGTTTCTTGACCATTTAGTCCGAGATCTGTACTAGCTACTCTTGATAAGTCAGGTTCTCCTTTAGTCTCATGTCATTGTAGCTCAGAAAGTGGCTTGGGTCTGAGATGGAATTTATCAAGTTGGAGATGTGGAAATGTTGTGAACACCTACTAACTACGATGGTAGGGCAAGCAAATATGCAACTGGTCGAACCCCTTCCATGATCTCGAACAATCTATGGTTCTCAATGCTAACTTGCCCTTCATGGGTGAAATTCTACGAAAGACGTGATCGCCTGTCTCAAACTAGAACTCCCTATTTCTGTGATCTGAATAACTTTTCTACCAGCTTTTTACTGCAAGGAGGTTCTTGTGGGTCTACTCTATCTCCTCCTTAACTCTGGCAAAATCAACCTTGAACCGGCCTTCCACTTCGCACCAATCTCCATTCATAATAGAGGAGACATGCACATTCACCCATAATGTGCCTCATAAGGAGCCATATCAAGACTAGAACGGTAGCTACTGTTTTACATGAACTCCACCAAGGGCAAGTGATCCTCTCATAAACTCTCCACACTAGAACACAGGCCAATAGTAGATTCTCCAATGTCTGTATAGTCCATTCTATCTGGCCATCATTCTGTGGGTGATATACCATACAAAAAATGTAGCTGAGTCCCCAAAGTCTGTTGTAACCCTCCTTAAGATTGGGAGGTAAATCTGGAAACTTTGTTTGGATTGATCTCCTTGGGAATAGTACAAGGACGCATGAT
Source organism: Thalassia testudinum (assembly GCA_037157565.1). Classification (NCBI taxonomy): domain Eukaryota; kingdom Viridiplantae; phylum Streptophyta; class Magnoliopsida; order Alismatales; family Hydrocharitaceae; genus Thalassia; species Thalassia testudinum. The sequence goes on from JAZHRO010000014.1 coordinate 22,078,874, forward strand.
CTCTCGAACATATAACTCTGGCAGCTGTGCAGAACTATAAGTAACTCGGATCGGTGAGAACCGTGCAATATTCATCAGTCAATCAACGATTACTTAAATGGCATCGTGACCCCTCTAGTAAGTGGCAGCTTAACCACTAGATCTATAGTGGTGTTCCCCCCACTTTCATTTAGGCACAAGGGTTGGAGTGGACTGCAGGCCTTAGGTGTTTGCCCCTTACTTGTTGACCCACCAAACTCTGCCTGACATACTCACCAACATACCTCTTCATCTTGCGCCACCAAAAGTCTCTTTATGTGTTATGAGTAGGGTACTTGTGCACGTGTGGCTTTAGTTTCCTGGAGGGATAGGCAATTACATGTCCAAATTGCATCAATGCACAACCTATTCCCTGACATGAAGCATCTGTATATACCAGAAATCCACTATCACTATCAGTAACAGCAAGTACGGGTGCTGAGGTCAGCTTCTCCTTCAATAACTAGACACTGCCTTACACTCTTCTATCTAAAAGAAAGATACATCTTTCCAGGTCAACTATGTCATTGGAAAAGTTAACTACGAAAATCCTCAGATAAAATGTCGATAATAGTCAGGTAGTCCCAGAAGACTGTGTTTCTTAGATACTAACTTTAGTCGTTCCCATTTCAATATTGCCTCCACCATGGTGGTATCCATTGAGAGGACTGCTCTGGATATCATGTGTTCTAGAGAGGTAGCCTGATCTAATTGGAACTCACATTTGCTGAACTTCACAAACAGTCGATTCTATCTTGAGGTGTCTAGAATCAACAAGATCTTAAATTCGAACTCATGCTCAAGAGAAAGCTTAGGAAGGTCATCCAAGAACACATCCGAATGCTCTCGTACAATAGGGACACTACATACTTTAGGCTCCTCCTTAGACATAGTTGTCATGCAAGCAACGTATCTAGTATATCCTTTGTCAAGTAGCCTCATCGCTTGTACTGTACCAATGCACCTAAAGGATTGTTCTGAGCGTGGATGTGATTGCAAAAATCCCTTTGGTTGTAGTAAGTGCGTACAGGAACTCTTGAATTTGTAAGTGAAATCGAACTCGTAAGATTTTTTGAATAGAAATATGGGAGTCAGAGTCGTTCGTAGGGAGGAAAATAGATCAAAATCGCTTTCCTAATTAGAACTAGAATCAAATATTAGGTAGGATGATTATTAGAACTAATACTAAATCTAATGGCATGCAACTACTAGAACTATAATATACTACTACTAGAAAGTATACAACTTGAAAATAAATACTAAAATTTTATTGAATAAGATGAGAGTTTAATACCAATAGATGTAGTACTACAACTAAAGGAATGCTTGGAAACTTACAACTAGAACTAGATTGCTACAACTGGAACTAGACTATAGAAATGCAAAAATTATGGGCTTCGAAGGCGAAGTCCAGAGCATTGGCATAGATGCGGATACAAAGGCACATCCACCAGAACCACCAGAGTTGGTGTGGACTAGCACTGGTTAGTAGAGACTATGTGGAGATAGGAAATTCTAAGTAGGAGATGGTTCCTAAGGGAGGCGGCTAGGTGTATTTATAGGAAATAGGGAGGCTTTCTATTGGTTGATCTAGAGTGCCTAGGATCACTAAATTGAATGGTCAAGATTTGGATAGATAGGATATGGTCCCTTAGATCTAGGATGGAGAGCTAGGATAGGGAGGGTTTTTTTTTCGTGGGTTTTCTAAATATAGGTGGTCGACCACTTAAGATAAGTTCTTGGTGTTTGGCTAGCCACCTTGGAAGGGATAAGGAGGGCTCTAGTTGGCGACTAAGGTTTAGGTTGCAAGGTTAGGATAAAATCTAGGTTGGTGTTGGTTTTCTTATGCGATTACACCTAAGTTGGCCGACCACTATAGATTAGATTTTTAGGTCCTTAGCTAACCACTTGGTTGGGTTTTTTTGGTTAGGTTGGTGGCTAAGTGGGTGAACTAATTAGATTCCTAATTAGGTTAGGGTTCTAGGGTTAATTGAGCTTCTAAATAGGTCTACTAATTAGGCTTAATCATCTTCAAATGTGCTCAAGTCCAAAAATTCAATTAGTATTACTCCTATTAACCTAAAATTTTGTATTTGCAATAAAAATAAATACATCAAGGTGCCAAATACAATTGCAGGAAAATTTGCATAAAAGCCCATGAATATGCATTATTTACAAAATAATCGAGAATGCCAATTCTTAATTAAATGCAATCTAATCCAAATTACTCTTAGATTGACATTAGTTAGACATTAATTATATAAATAATCAATAAAATATCACAACCCCATGCCTATCTTTTGCTAGTCCTCGAGCAAAACACTAGGCGAACAACTGCGAGAAAATAATATTTGCACGGAAAACTAACTTGCGAGTTTTAAGATATACCTTATCAAAATCATTAATCTCGATTCTTCACCAATACAAAGGAATTATACGCAAAACCTTAACGTTGAAGACTTGGCAGTTCTAAAGTATCGACTCAAATCTAGACCGCTCAAATCAAATCATAAATCCTACTAGCCATTGGACTTGGGTCGCTAGAGTAACTTTCTCTGACTAAGTCGAGCACCCAAGGTTCGAATCGAATGTGAGAAACAAGCATCTTATATATGAAAAAATGTCTCGCCAGATGGAAACTAAGTTGTTTCCTGGTATTCAATAAAACTTATAATATTTCTATACTCTCTCTGAGACAATCATGTCTTCGGTCAGGCTACACTAAGATTTGGAAGCTTTCTCCTCATCACTTTTCTACCGCGAGATCAAAACACTAGGTGTATATCTCCCTGGCTAGACCCACTGGTCTCTTATATCTAATATTTTTCTCCCTATTTTTTCTTTTTTTCTATAAGATAAACGTCCATTTGTAGCGATGTGTTTTTATTTTGGAAATGAAAAGGGTAGCATCTATATGTAGTAAAATGCTTTTATTTGAAGGAATTGCACCCATTTGTAATGAGGTGCTTTATTTGGTGGAAAATTATTTTCATATTTTGTATATACTAATTTTAATTATTTTCAACCTATTTATAATATATTAATGCTGTATAGTAGTATTTATAGTATGATTATGTATATTTCTCTTAAAATTACGTACATAAATGTATATAAATTAAAATAAATAACCAAAAATAAATTAAAAATATGTAATAAATACTTTATTGTGTATATTAACTAATTTATAACTCAATTGAGTGGTTACATTATTATTTTATACATTAATTAAGTAATAAATCAATGTATATAATTAGCTAACTTTAACCACTTTTTAAATATAATTAAATGATTAATTATTGTAAATCAAGTATATAATTATGTAGCCCTATTTATAGGCTTTCAAACTATGTAATTTATTCTGAGAGCGGACCTTAATTGAACATGAATTCTAATGTCCGAAGTTGCCTCTTCTAGATGTATTTGAACATGGAATGCATAGCTGAAATCGACGCCATATAGTGCCACATTGGTGGTCTTGAAGCGGATGAAGCACCTTAAGTGCACCAACACTATTGACCTTCTCAGTTGACAGTGCTAGGCACACAATGGACATATAGGTTACATGAGCTTCGATTTGCATGCACCTGTAGGCTTGTGCATGGGCGTGTGTGTGTGCGAGCACACGTGTGGGCACATGAGCGTTGGGGTGTGGGCATATTAGGCCTACAAATGCACAAAAATATACCTAATAACAAACTAGGTCCCGGTCTAGTAATAGTATCAATCCAGCCCAATTGGGCCGTTGATCCTATGAAAGTTCGGGCCTACCAACCAATAATTGTGCACTAAGTAATACTTAAATTAAGAGTTAAGTAAAGTAAACTAAGTATTGCGTTGAGTTAGTGTTGAGTGAGTGTTGTGTTAGTAGAGTGTGAGAGAGTGTTAAGTTAAAATAATGTGTGCTGTGTTGAGTTAGTGTCTATGTTGTGTGTGTGTGCGTGGTGTAGATATATATATTAAGTGTTAGCGTGAGTGTGTATGTGTTAAATTTAGTGTTAAGAGTTAGGGTTTGTATATGTGTGTTAGGTGTGTGTTGAGTTGAGTACTATATAAGTATAATATATATAGTTAGAGCATACATAATTATGCCTTGTATGTACATATGTTTTTGTAAGGCTTTAGTGACACTTATATCTATCACTATACATATATTATATGTTAGTATGAGTAGCTACATATGTTAGTATAATGTATACTTAGTGTTTTTGTGCCTTATACTTAGGCATTTCTTGGTGTTAATGTAAATAACTAACCTAGAGTAGTTTAAAGTAATTTTTGATGCTTTACCACTTGTAAATATGTTTGTGACATTTTAATTAACATTAATTAATTCTTTTTGTATATAATTAACTGGATTCATTTATTCTTTCATTCTTTGATTCAATTGTAAATACACTTAATATTTTTGGAATAAAAGAGTATATTTGGAACATAGAGAGATGTATATCAATAACTGTCTCCTAGTAAACAATCTGAATAAACTAGTAAAAATTATATAAATAAATAAATGATTTGATATCCGTTTGGATTGCATCTATACTACAACAAAAAAATGACTAATTAACATGCGATCCAAATGGCTGATTAGTCACCACAGTTAGCCCTACTATCTTAGGTACAACTTGAATTAGGCCTATCCAATGACTGTTAGAAATGGGATAAATAATCCCCGCATCAAGCCACTTAATTATTTCCTTTTTTACAACCTCTCGCATATTCGGGTTAAGTCTCCTCTGTAATTCACGAGAAGGTCGTGCATCTTCTTCCAAGTATATCTTGTGGGTGTAGTAACTAGGACTAATACCCTTCAAATAAAAAATGGTTCATCCAATAGCTTGCTTATTTGCACTTAAGACCTTGGTCAATTTAAGCTCTTGATCCCTGGTCAGATGGGAGTCAATAATCATAGGGAGAGTCTAATTATGTCCCAAGAAGGCATATTTCAGACTACTTGGGAGGGGCTTTAATTCCAATTCAAGTGGGACCATGAGTGAGGGTAGCTGAGTAGGTAAAGATGGTGCAGGTAGCCTCTCCACAGGATTATCAATTCTAAGTCTATAGTTAGTTGTTGGATTCAGATACTTGCAGACCTCCTTGCACTTAGGTTCCAAATCAGTTTCTTTTCTTGGTTGAGTCAAGCATGCTAGTAGAGGATCCTCAACAATATTAATAGCCATGCTTTCCTCAATATCACCATCCTTAAAATCCTCAATAGCTTTACAATCATCAAAATTTTTCATTGCCTTAAAAACATTTAATTGCATATTTCTATCTCCAAAGGCAATTTCATTTTTCCAGATTCACAATCAATGTGGGCTTTAGTAGTAGCAAGGAAGGGTCTGCTCAAGATGATTGGGGTATTGCAAAGTCATTCAGGCACCTCCATGTCAAGGACTAGAAAATCAGCAGGGAAGTAAAAATCCTTGACACGAACAATCACATCTTCGAGAATCCTACGCGTCTTGGTGATAATTTGGTCGGCTAGTTGAAGTGTCACATTAGTGGGCTTTGGGTCACCTATATCGAATTTCTCATATAATACAATTGGGATCAGATTAATGGAGGCATCCAAATCCAGCAGTGAAATGACCCGTTGCTCTTTTGGGTTGTTTAAGATGTCTGGATTAGCCGTCAAACGTCTGTCCAGATGTCTGGATAGAGGGTCGGACGTCTGAAAGTAAAAGAATCGTACCTTGTATTCTTTTTCCATGTGCGCACACATGCACACACCTCTCTCTCCTCACCCCAAACCCTAACCCTTTCCTATTTAAACCCCACACCCACACCACTCTCCCCATCTCCACCAGCCATCACCTCAATCCTTCGCTCCTGCCGGTTGCCACCTTCCTTCCAACCACCAGCGTGGAGTGTGGAGAGGAAGAAGAGAGAGAGACGGGACGTGGAGGAGAGGGGAGATCGAGAGGAGGAGTTCGCGAGGGAGCTGCGGGAGCTCGGAGGAGCTCGTGCAGGAGGAGTCGAGGGCACGGGCGAGGAGGAGCTTGCGAGCAGAAGCCTTGGCCTCCTGCAGCTGCTGGAGGCACTGCTGCAGCTCCTGCGAGCGAGATCGTGAAGGAGACAGCTTGCAGGAGAGTTCTGCGTACCGGACATTTTTCAGTATCAAACATCTGGAGCACACCCAAGTCGTCTGGAGTAGCAGAAGGACATCCAGAGCTAAAGCTGGACGTCTGAAAGCACGCTCAGTGCCAAGGTATGTGCTTCTGTGTGGTTTACGGCTATGCAGGCCTTACTGCAGGAGATTTGTCCAGCCATTTTTAGGTCTGCGTGTACGTATGTAGGGGGTCGGGCATTGGAAAGGTGCGAGTGCGCCCTTCAAGGTGTTTTTGGACGTCTGGACATGTTGCCAGACGTCTGACCGTACCTCCAGATGGCCGGAAGGAGAGTTTGACGTCTGGAACTCTCCTCAGACGATCATGGAAGGATCAAGACGTTCGAGGAAGCCACAGGAAACTTAGGGTGAGTATTTACGTCTTTTAAGACGTTTGGGGCTAGACCCAGACGTCTAGTTTTGGACAGTGTGAGTGTTTTTGGCCCGTTTAGGGCTCAAACGGAATCAGATTCCGGCAAACGAACTACCGTTCTTTTTCGCTTGAGTTTCTCTACAAGTTAGTGTCACTTGTATGTGGTTTTGGACTCGTTTGATATGGTTGGTCAATTGTATAGGTCTTTAGCCAGTTGAGTACACGGGACCCACGGAGGCAATGGGATCTGAGATCCGAGCCCCTATTCCTCCCATGTTTTCCAGTAGAGTGGTTTACATTGATATTATGATTTAAACAAATGAACTACATGTTTAGAATAACTTGAATGAGCCCTAGGATGAGATGAACCCTAGGGAAGAAACAAATGAGTATGGTTTGAGCTACACTATTTACTTGAGATACATGTAGAACCCTAGGATGAGAATGGATCCTAGGGTAGGAATAAATGAGTATGGTTGAGCTACACTGTTTACTTAAGATGCATGTAAAACTTTAAATGCTAGTAAATATATTGGTTATTTTAATGTGATGCCTTGTCAGTTAGAAAATCACGAGCTGCCTGTTTTAAAAATGGAACCGGAAATGTAAATAGAGAGATCTAAAAGTTTGGAATATGAAATGAAAGGAATACCAGCATGAACCCTACGGGGAGTTAGGAGGAGAACTCCTGTAGACGGGAAGTGAGCTGGCCCTTGTGTACGCGGTACCAAGGAGAGCCACTGTCCCTTTAGTGTAAAGGGGTACTAGCCACCCGTTGGGTTGAGCCCCGGAGTCAGGCATGGACACTTTACACTGACTCTGTTTGGCCCTCGTGTACGTGGTACCGAGGTGAGCTACTTAGTGTAGGGAGAGAGCTAGTCGCCCAGGAGGCCCGGGGTTAGAACTAGCTGCCCTACATCGACTCTTGTTAGGCCCAGTGGGCAAACCGGCATAGTTGGACGAGGGTATGCGGACTGTGAAGGGGCAAGACCCCTGTTCTGAGAGGGTAAGGCCCTGTACTGTTTCGTGTTGTACCTTTAGGAGTACCTGTTAGCGAAAACGACTTACCGCATGCCAGTGTAGGATAGTTACCCACGCGCTTGTCATGCGTGCCATAGTCACCGTTACGTCGCGATCGTGACCTCGAGGTGGTTGACTGGGTGTAGGACTACCAGGGGGGACTCTCTCGGCCAGGAGAGCATCACGTGTACCCCCTACATCATGGAAAAGACTGCAATCAAGATCGTTCCCGTGAGGAACAAGCCAGATCAAGAAATTATTTAAGTGAATAAAGGAATAACAAACTAGAAGTACTTAGTTGGACTAAATGAAAATAGATAGTTACTTAATTGCATTAATTAATTGCTTGTCTTAATTACATGTAAATGCCCCGCCTATATTTAAGTTTGTTATGTTGAAATGACCTGCTACCCTTTTGGGTTGTTTAAGACGTCTGGATTAGCCGTCAGACGTCTGTCCTGACGTTCGAATAGAGGGTCGGATGTCTGAAAGTATGGGAACCATATCTTATATTCTTTTTCCGCACGTGCACACATGCACACACATCTCTCTCGCCTCACCCAAAACCCTAACCCTTTCCTATTTAAACCCCACACCCACGTTGCTATCTCCACCAGCCACCACCTCCATCCTTCCCTCCTGCTGGCTGCCACCTTCCTTCCAGCCACCAGCGTGAACTGTGGAGAGGAAGAAAAGAGAGAGACGGGATGCGAAGGAGGAGAGGGGAGCTCGCGAGGGAGCCCCGGGAGCTCGGAGGAGCTTGTGCGGGAGGAGTCAAGGGTGTGGGCGAGGAGGAGGAGCTTGCGAGCAGAAGCCTTAGCCTCTTGCAGCCGCTGGAGGCACTGCTGCAGCTCTTGCGGGCGAGCTCGCGAAGGAGATAGCTCATGGGAGAGTTCTATAGTAACGCTGGTTGCTGCCTTGTTCCGTCGTGATGGTTATTAGATTTGCAATCGTTGTAGTATATGACAAAACAGCTACCAGATTACTACAGAAATTTTTTACTCGGAATAATAAGTTTTCCCGAGGTCAAACTTAGGGAGCAACTATAATTCTAGAAGTATAAGAGTTCTCAATTATGTTACAAAAATAAGAGAGAGAGAGAGGGAGCAAAAGTTCTCTTGGCTTCTTCTCTCTTCCTCTTCTTTCTCTTTCAGGCAAGGTTCGAAATGTCGATTTCGACGTCGTGCCGATGAAATTGCAAGTGTGCATTTCGTGGGCATGCCGAGGGCATGCCGGAGAAATGCCCGTTTTTCGATGGCAGATTTCGATGATTTCGATGGCTTGAAAAAATGCCAGTTCGGAGGCACGCCGAGGGCATGCCAATGCATGCCGATAAAAATGGTAGAAGTGGTCAAAATGATATCAGTTTCAAGAAAATCAAATGTTGATTGTGTAACAATAAGAGTGTTACATCATAATATTCATATACAACATGACCATACAATGTTAAAATTCAATAATGAGATGAAATATTCTTATAATGTTAAGATTACAGAAAATTTAATAATAGAAGAATACAAAGAATTTAAGAATCAAAGAATTTAAGAATGAAAGAATCAAAGTGTATAGTTTCAAAGTAAAAGTTAAAACATTTGGCCACCCCATCCACCACCATCCACCACACAGTGCAGACACCTTAATTCCCACCCCACCCGATTCATATTGGCCATTGCATCATGCCACCAGCCAGTGCAGGCACTGGCACCGCTCGACCTCCTGTTACCTTTGTCCCCTTTCCCCTTCCCTCCAAAAGAGTCATCATTGGAGGAAATCCTAAACGTGCGGCGGCCACCCTCTACAGGGAGATGCTCCCCCACCTTCCCAGCAAGCAACTAGTCCACCACCAAGAAGGTGAGAAGTTCCATAAGTAACGATGCAGGCTACAGCCTGAAGCAGCGGCAGAGATGATAGTGATAGTGGCATTAGCGGAGCGGAAGAGATGGCAGTGGCAGTCTACATCAAGCACACAGCATCGGCATCGGCATTTCTTAACAAGGTGGGCTGCATCGGCATCGGCATCGGCACAAGCACACGCCCTTGGTGGGAGTCCCTATATGTTAAGCATCCTACGGCATCAGTAGTGCTTGCCGACCCTATGGATATTTGCACAAGCACACAGCATCTCTTAACAAGGTGGGGCCCCCACTACACCCAAATCAAATAGCCCTCCCGCCTCCCCCGCCCTCCCTCCCCACCCTCTATGTCCGTGGGGCCCACCGACCCTGCGGCTCCACCACCACCTTCCTCCCCATGTCCTCCTCCCCCTCCATTCCTCCTCCCTGCCCCCACCTTCAGCTCTTCCTCTCCTCCTCCCCCAACCCCTTCCGCTCCCTCCACCTTCTCCTTCGCCCCAAACCCCCCGCCCTCGGCTACGCCGAGCTCCACCTCGACCTTCCCCACCGCTGTCCCCTCTGCCCCCCCTCCTCCTCCCCACCCCGCCTCTACTTCTGCCTCTCTTGCCCCCTCCACTTCCCCGACCACCTCTACTAGTCCCCCTCCCCACGCCCTCGCCCTCGACGTCCACCGCGTCGAGCTCTTCTGCTTCACCTGTCGCGACCAGGTCACGACCCCGACTTCGACTCCGCCGTCCTCCTCGCCTCCCAATACCGGATCACCTCCATCCCCCTTCCCCCCACAACCCCCAAGAGGAGGCGATTGGTCGAGTTCCGCCCCTGGACCCCCACCCCTAAGGAGTAGCGCCTCCTCGACTGCTGCTCCAGCCCACTGTGGTGCCTCGACACCGCCGCCGCCGAGTCGGGCTGTGGGGTCCTGTGGGGCCTCCGGGGGCTCAACAACCTTGGCAGCACTTGCTTCATGAACTCCGTACTGCAGGCGCTGCTCCACACCCCGCCCCTGAGGAACTACTTCCTCAGCGACCGCCACAACCCCTACGTCTGCAGGCCGTAGTAGAGGAAGAAGGCGGGCGGCGAGGGCAACGACAGGAAGGTCGTGTGCCTCGTGTGCGATCTCGACGCGATCTACTCCACGGTGTTCTCCGGTAGCCACACGCCCTACAGCCCTGACAAGTTCCTATACAGGTGAGGGGGACGAGGGAGAGTGACCATTTTGCTGGCAGCGGCACGGCGGCATGCTAATCAGTATGGTCGGCATGCCGACCATACCGGTCGGCATGCCGTCGAAACACCTGTTTTCCGACACTGAAACCATATCGGCATGGCTGTTCTTCAAAACTGGCCTTGCCGACGACATGCCGTCGGCATTTAAATCAATGCTTTCAGGTGATCTTCTCTTTCTCTGCTTTCTCCTGCAGAGTCTTCTTCCTGCCTTCTTCTTTCTTCTTTACTTGCGGCTGTGCCTTCTTCTTTTCTTCTTCTTCTTCTCTGCTTCCTTCTTCTGTTCTTCCTGCCTTCTTCTTTTCTTCTTATTCTTCTCTACTTCTTTCTTCTGTTCTTCCTGCCTTCTTCTTTTCTTCTTCTTTTGGCTGTTGCCCTTCCGACGTTTGATGCAGTGCTCAGATGGCTTATCTGTGCATTTGCTACAGTGCTTTCCTTCCTTCTTCTTCAGCTACTCAGTGCGGCTAAGGCTTCGGCTACTCCTCCCCTCTTCTTCCTTAGCTTTCTTTTTCTTCTTCTTTCTTTCTTTCTTTCCTGCGTGCACACACAGTGGTCAGTGCAAAACATACCCCTACCCTTTTCCCGCGTCTCTCTCTTTGTCAGAATCTCTCTTAGGAATGCTCTCCCAGAGCCGGGTAATCGGGTTCGGCTAGCGTGCCCGGGACCAAGCCCATCGACGTGCGGTGGTGGGCGAGGAGTGCTTGGTCGGGTAGTCAGATCCGGCCCAGACCGGTGGGGCGTGAGTGCGGGCGAGGGCGAGCGAGCGCGTGGCGCGCTGCATGCGGGTGAGAGGGACCTAACCCCTGTGTATCGAAGGCAAATTGCCTGATACACTTTTTCAATATAAGTGTGGGCGTGCGGCTGCTCACGAGGTGAGACTAAAATCCCACCTCCAAATCTCGCACCCGCGGCTGAGGAAGCTGCTGCCAATTGGGGTAGCTGCGAGGCTCGCGACCCAATTGCAGGCCTGGGCGTATTCACAGACGCAATTCGCGCTGCCTGGGCTGGAGAAAGTCTGGAGCTGCGAGCGAAGGAGCTGCAGCAGCTTAGCAATGGCGGCGAGGGGTTGCCGACCTGAAAATACAATGACGGCCTCTCAGCCACATCAGAAAATGTAGGAAGCTTCGCCGTAGTGCGGCGAAGACGGTGCGGGGGTCGACGAGGCACGAGAGTGCTTATGGAGGTAGACCTAGGTCAGACTGTGTGCGTGAAGATGGGTTTGTTCGGGGGGTGGTTGGGCGGTGTATGGCAGTGAATGGAGAGGGGGGAACGGTTGGGTGGAGTGAGGGGGAGCCTCTGGGCTGGTTGGCGAGGGAAGAGGAGGTTTGTGGAAGTGGGATGGCCTTACCGGAGAAGGCGACCGGAGATGGGGAAGATGGAGTTGGACAGTGGCGGTCGGGTGGTTGAAATGGTAAATTAGTAGGGGGAAAATACAAGGGAGAGAGAGAGAGGAAACTTTGTACCTATTTACTTGACGAAGGGGACGAGAGCAGCGCCCGGCTCGTGCTTGCCAGAGCTGAGGACGAAGATGCCTAAGAGGAGGGTATCGGCGACGAGGATGCGGTCAGAGGGTGCCAGCTGGTACGGCCTGGCGCGGACGACAGGGCAGAGTAAACTCTGCTGCAGGTAAGGCAGCAGAGTGACGAGGAGGGGGAGGAGATCGCCAAAAGCTCGGGTGCTTTGACCGGAGGAGGAAGAGATGAAGTGCGAGGTATTTCTCCGCCAGAGGAAGCTTGAAGGAGTCGGCAGACCTTGCCGCTCCTTATAAAGGCCTTGGCGCGGAGAGGGGACCGAGGTGGCGACGTGCTAGCCTCGCCGGAGAGTGACCGGAGAGGATACCCATGCCTTTCGTGCATTCGCACGAGAGGCATGGTTGATGGCAGAGGGTAGGGGAGGGTTCCTGCGACATAGGATGTCGCAGGGAACCCCCTGTCTGTTCTAGAGGACGGCCGCCCTGCCTTGCGCGGCTCCATCCTCCATGCAAGGTCGTCGGAGGCATTGCACTGTGCAGAAGTGGCAGGGAGGACCGTTGTGCAAAGAACGACAAGAAGTTGGGAGCCTAAACGTAAGGGTTTAAAAAGATAAGGGTCAAAAAGTGAATTAAGAGAACAAATTTGTAAAGTTGGTCAAGATGGTCTTTTCTTAGGCCCAAGTTTTTATACTATACTAATTTGAACCTAAGGATTTTAATGGTGAATTTTGATTTTAGGTTGGACCATGTTTGACTGGTCAATTTGTACAAAAACCCAAATTAAGTCATTAATTGGGCATGGTTCTCATTTTAGGTCAAAATAGGTTTCAAAGGACAAATTGAAGGTTCTAAACCCTAGGGGATATTTTTCTATGAATTTTAGAGGGTTTAGTTGATTTTTATCTTGCCTCGAACCTCGTGAATTAAAGTGCATTTATTTTAGGGTTACAGAATGTCATTTAATTCCTAAAAGTTGCTATAACCCTTTTCAGATCAGATCATCCCACTTCCCTCATTGTTAAGCTTGTTTGACCTGTGTTTGGACCCTTAATTACCCTGTTCGCATACTGCATTGGTGAAATTGCAGTTTTACCCCTGATGATTTGTTTTATTCTTTAACTCAGAATTCTCTGAGTTAAGCCTCTCTTTGGGTTTTGTAGGGGCTTTTTCACACATATTTGGATTAGATTGTGCTAGTTAGGGTTCATGATGAGGTTCTCATCATTCTGCGTACTGGACATTTTTCAGTATCAGACGTCTATAGTACACCCAAGACGTCTGGAGTAGCAGAAGGACATCTAGGGCTGAAGCCAAACGTCTGAAAGCATGCTCAGTGCCAAAGTACGTGCTTCTGTACGGTTTACGGCCATGCAGGCCTTACCGCAGGAGATTTATCCAGCCAGTTTTAGGTATGCGCGTACATATGCAGGAGGCAGGGCGTTGGAAAGGTGCGAGTGCACCCTTTGAGGTGTTTTTGGACGTCTGGACACGTTGCCAGACGTCTGACCATACCTCTAGACGACCGGAAGGAGAGTCCGACGTCTGGAACTCTCCTTAGATGATCGCAGAAGGATCCAGATGTCTGAGGAAGTCGTAGGAAACCCAGGGTGAGTATTGATGTCTTTTAAGACGTCTGGGACTAGACCCACACGTTTGATTTTGGACAGAGTGAGTGTTTTTGGCCCGTTTAGGGCCCAAACGAAATCGAATTCTCGTAAATGAACTACCGTTGTTTTTCGCTTGAGTTTTTCTACAGGTTAGTCACTTGTATGCGGTTTTGGACTCATTTGATGTGGTTGGTCAATTGTATAGGTTTCCAGTCAGTTGAGTACGCGGGACCTGCGGAGGCGACGGGATCTACATAGGTTGGGATGTGTTCAATGGCTTCCAAGAGTGGGATATTAATTTGTACTTGTTTGAACACATCCAACCAAGTCTCAGCAGTAGATTCAAGCTTCTTCTTCCTAAGCCTATTCAGGGCCTCAAGAAAAGGGATTTGGATTTCTAAGTCCTTAGAACATGAGCCTAATCCTCCTCCACAATAGGCTGCTTTCCCAAGTTCGGTGTACTAGGATCCCTAGAGCGTAGAGTAAGAGTCATAACTGGGTAGTCTTTCCACTTCTTAGAGTGATCGAACTGGCTAAAGCATGTGGATACTATTTCAGATCTTGGGAGGAGCTAGGCATAGAGTACAGATTCGATTGAGGAACCTGATTATAAATAGGTCCAGGATTAGCAAGATGTGGAGGAAAATTGAAACCAAGTGGAGTCAGAGGAGCTTGCTGAATCATGTGAGCTTGATTTTGATTAACCCCGTGAGGGAAATTTCCTTTAATTGGTGCACTTCTAGGGTTTGGAAGGGGTTGTGAGGGCAGGGCTCCAATAGGTCTATCATTAGGCTTAGGCCCTATCTGGTTCTTCAAATCCCTAATGGACTGGGTCAAGTGTTGCATAGCTTGCAACATGGAAGTGTTTGTGTCCATCAGTTGTTGGTTCTGATATAATATAGCCAATTTAATTTGGCTAGGCTAGTTAGGGGGTAAAGGGTAGGTAAGTCTGACCTTGGTTATAATTGTTAAGTAAGCTAGGGTTCATTTGATAGGGTCTAGGTTGTGTAACCTGTTGGTTCACTTGCTCCTGGCTTTTCCAATAGAAATTCGGGTGGTTTCTCCAACCAGGATTATAAGTGTTGGATTAAGGATTTCTACTGTTTCCTTAGCTGACACATCCTCATATTCAGATGATGATGAGGATAAGTGTGTGTAGTCAGGTTAGTAAGTATCAAAGGTCCCTGCGTAGGTCCCATGCAAAGGGCCCTGGGTCAATTGGCTCACTTCTTGAGCCATGTGCAGCTTGTTCACAAACTCCCTCCCTGAGGGAGCTTAGATAGTGGGTGATGGGAGGGTTGCTCCCTTCCTATTGTGGCTCATTAGTTCATCCAGTTTTTTCAAACAACCTCAATTTTGTCTAGTTTTTCACAGATCAAGTTCATATCCACATTACTGGAGCTCTCCTAGACCTCATAAATTCCACCTCTTGGTTGCATGCATCTTTCATAAATTTCCATGGAGGCATTATTCATAGAATTCCCACCCATATTCTCAAATAAATAAAAAGCACTATTTTCATCTTTGCTCATAAAGTTGCCTCTACAAGTAGCATCCAGAAGGCTTCTCATGTGATCATTAAGCCTGTGATAAAAGATCTACACTAGTTGCCATCTATGAACCTCATGATGCAAGCATTTTCTAATTAAATCCATGAATCTCTCCCAAGCTTTATACAATGGTTCTTTAGGGTGTTGGGAGAAGGTGGTGATAGCTCTTCTAAGTGCATTGGTTTTTCTAATTAGGAAAATTTTCTTCAGGAAGGTGTTTCTTAGCTCCCCGGCCTCATGTGTTAACAGGTCTTCCTATAGACCTTAACCAATGACTAGCTTTTTCTTTTAGGGTAAAAGGGAAGAGTTTCATATTAAGCACATCATCATGTAAATTGAGAATTCTAATTGTCTCACTAATGGCTACAAACTCTTCTAAGAATTGAAAGGGGTCTTTGACAAGTGGTTTTTGCACGTATTTTGAAATACGTTAGATTTGTAGTAAAGCTACGCTAAACCCTCGATCAAAAATATTTGTTTAACGAAACTCGTGTTGATTTTTATCCTTTTGAGTCTCGATCGTTTGTTTTTAGGAGGCATGAGAAACAAGGTTTAGATTTGAATCCACTTTTGTAACCGAAATCTAACCTAACCTAATCTTTTTGGTCTTTTTATATTTTGCGATTTGTTTGTGTTTTTGATTTTTGAAAAGCGACATGAAACCTAGATCTAAATATTCTAGTGAAAACCTAATCTTAACCCAAGCATGTATTCACAATAATAAATAGAAGCACATCACTAATCATTCAAAGAGAAACTTATTATGCATTAATTAATTATATGAAGTTGCAAAAGAATACATAAAAAGAACTAAACCCAAGCAAGTGCTAGGATCAACCAAAAGAGACTATGAAGAAGCCTTCTTGGCCATCCAAGAGGAGAGGGAGGGCGTGGGCTCTTCTTTCAAGGAAAGAGAAGAGTACATGCCCATGAAGAAGAAGATGAGAAGACGGTGGTGGACCCTTTGTCTTCTAGCCATCCTTGATGCTTTGGAGGAGGGGTATCACCATGAAGCTTCTTCTAGTCATCCATGGAGGAGAGTGGATGGCCTTTGGAGGGTGGAAGGGAGGCTGTTGGTAGTCGCAAGTTCAAATGGAGAAGAGAATGGTCCATGTGACACCTCTCTTCTTTGCTTAAATGGGAAGTGGCTTCCTAAAATAGGTAGTCACCAGCTATTTAGGATCTTGGTTTGCCGCATAGGTTTTAGGGTTAGGTTTTGGTAGGAATAAAATAGGAAGTTGTTTGTGTGTGTAGTTTAAAGTTCGTAGAGCTATGTTCTGGGTGTTGGGTGTGGACCTAATTAGGCTTAGGTAAGTCTAATTGGAGAGGAGTGTACCTAATTGGGTCTAGGTCAAGTCTAATTGGATGTTTATGTGTGATTCGGCTAAGGTAATCCTAATAGGTATGAGTCAATTAGATCCTGGGTGGATTTAATTAGGTTCAAGTGCACCCAATCAACTATAGATGCACCAATTAGGTATGGGCTAGTTCAATTGGGTTAGGGATATGATAACTAAGGGTATGGATAGTGAGATAGGCTTAGGAGGTCTCTAATTAGGTTTCCTAGGGTGTTTGGTGGGGTTTCTAGGTCAAAAGAGGCAAGTTCGAGCTTCTAGCACCCAAAATAGGAACTAGAGAGGACCTCCAGACGTCTAGACAAGTGATCAGATGTCTTATACTCTAAAATTGGATGTCTGGAAGTTAGGTTGGATGTTTAATTCTGTGTCAGTATGAGTTTTGGCTTCCTGGATTGATTTTCTGCAGAAATCAGATGTCCAACCTAATATCTGGACGTCCAGAAATGTGCTGGACAGTAGGGTTTGGGTTTTCTAAGGTAGGTTTTGGTTCCTAAGTGTTTAGGAGAGGAATAAGATAGATAAGAACATGGATAGTGCAATCCATGTTTTGGGTTCTAAGGCTAAAATATACCTAATGGAAGTGGTTTTGGTTTTAGGAAGGCTATCCTAGGGATTCTAAGGGTAGGGATAAGGCTATCCTCCTCACTCCTCATGTCTGGATCAATCTTCTACTCTCTTTATTGCCTTATTCCACTTTATCTCTCATCCTGGATCACTTTATTACCTGTAAATAACAACAAAAATATTAAATAGCAAGATATCTCATCTTATTCTCTATTAAATGATGCACTGTATGATATGCATGATATGAATGCAATATTTATAAATTAAGCTAGGTTCAAACAATATTTAGGTTGATTAGGACCTATGATTGTTGCGCAATCATACCCCCATGCCTAAATTTTGCTAGTCTTTAGCAAATGCAAGACTGAGTGCATGACTAAGTTCTTTATAAGTTTGGTCCCTAAAGGACTGCTTATTCTTTTTATCAGAGAGTTTGACTAAAGATTTTTCTCCTTTTGTTTCATTCAGAAATCTAGAAATCTAGACAATCGTTGAAGTGTAGTGATGGTAGCTTAAGCAATGGACCCAAGTGAAAAGCCAATTCACACTTAAAGTTCATATTTGACCCTTAGTAAAAATTATATCAGGATAGGCAAACTCTTCCCTCAGGGATACATAACAAATAATCTGTGATTTTACCTTGGCATTTTAGCTTAGGTGGAAGATGTCTGAGTCAAGTGGCTTTATATTTGATGGCTCACACTTATCTAGTGCTGCACATAATCTAGTACTACATATTCTAGATTTCCAGACTATCAAACAAATCAACCTACAGAGATGCTAAAAACTGTGCTTTCTTTAATTCCTTCATACTCTCTTTTTCTTCTTTTCTTTTCGAGCTCACAATCTCACAATATTTTGTCAATGTGCTCAATATTTGGTGGCCTCACATAGCATTAACACCTTGATTAAAATTCTGATAATCCTACAACTAAGTCAGAATTCCTTAGCCTGTATTCAGGCGGTCAGAAATACAGAAAGGTAGATATGAGCCATATTTTGTAGATCGCAATGGTAGTGAGTTTTGTTGCCTCAATGTAAGTGACTGAAAAATAAAATAAACAGATAAACACAATTATGAGCTCAACACATTTTTCAGACTTTTCCTCTCTTCTCTTTTTTTTTTTCTTTTTTTCTTTTTTTTTTTCTTCTTTTTTTTCATATGTATATATTTTTCTTTTTTTATGCTTATCTATGAACACAATACAATACAACACACTCAAATGTTATTCAAGAGGCATTATTAGAGATTGGTGATATTTAAAAGGATATCGGGTGGCTTATTTAGTGGAAGTGCCACTCTCGGCACCAGGAAGGAGACAGATAGGACAGCGTATTTTCTGGCCTTTGACACTAATACCTTCTTTCAGTTGAGGATTCCGTAAAGGATGGTTGTGACCGTCCACCTTAGTTATAGTTTTATTAAAACTCGATCTCTACGTATCTACCTTATTTGGTGGCTCTCAAGAATTCTCACAAGATTCATACGTAGGAACTTGAGAGCAAAAACTATGCCTAACTCCAAATATCATTATCTAATTATCCATAGACTAAGAATCCTTACACTAGACTGAGCACCAGTAGACATTCTACTCTCACCTCACAAATGTTTAGTGGATCTACAGGAAAGTAGCTTGCCTGACTCCCTAACCACTGTCCAAGGGTTCAAGAAAAGAAGCGATACTTTTTCTCGACAAACTAAAGATGTTTATCAATTTTCACAATGGATCCATTGGAAAATCTACGTGAAAGTGTAGACATTATATTGGATTCTAGATTCAGAATCAACTCAAGAAAAAATTTCTAATAAAACTTCTTTGATAAAAATTAATGCATGAATATACATAAAATGCTATGTATAACCTTTCAAAGTTGCACTTCGAAGATTTCCCTAATTTGAGTTACATTCAACTCAGCCCTAAATTTAGAACAAAAAGGTGAGTGGCTGAGTCGAAAGTGGTCATTGCAAACGATTTCTAGCTCTAATGCAAACATTGGAGGTGGAGTTGGTTGTTCTTAATTTAAGGACCCTAAAGTGCAATTAGCATGTTGTACGAAAAGTTTTTCCTAGGTGTTGGCAGAAAAATTTTTGTTTACATGTACTACCCCCTCATGCTTATTTTCTTGCATGTCCTTATGCATGAATATAATGAAAAATAAATTAAGACAGGGAGTACATGAGTAGAAATCACCTAAAATACCTCTTGAATTTTTTTTTTCCGCTTATTCCAACACCTAAGAAGTAAAATAAATATGCAGGAAAATATGCTAAATAAAATATGATATAAATAAGTGCTGAGTTTAACGCCTCCAGCTGGGCGTAAACTCGAAAAGGATATATCAATACTATATTGAGAATGGCGAGTAAAATTGCAAAAATTTTAATCTCCACCAACAGCGGGTCGCAAATGTGGACTAGCTGTCCATGAATTCCGCGCCCAAATAATCGGAAAAATATGTAGATGGGGCCTGGGATTATCTGCATCCAAGTGCTACAGCAAAAAGATAGATAAATGCGAGTGCCTAGAAGAAATGAAGATGAAGGCATCCTGAAAAGGTGATGGAGAATATGGGTGGTTGGGGTATGAGTGGAGTCATGTGGGGTAGAATCATATGAGTCCTGATAATGGTGATGAGTGGAAGGCATGACCCAAGTGGTGTGATCATATCTGGAAATCAAAGTCCAGTGATCAATCTCTGTCTCTACCAAAGATGTTTGAGTATCATCTTTTTCTTTCTCCCCTTTCAACTTATTCAATTCCAATTCCCAATTATCACATGATTCAGCAAAATTTTTAGCTTCCTCCGATAACTCATCATATATAATCCCTAATAATCTTTCAATCTCTTGAATATCTTTTACATAGGGGGATATTTCCTCCTCACTTAGATGGAATTGGCCATTAGATTCGGTAGTGAGTCCCTCCATGAAAGTGGAATGGGCTGAATCATTGATTGAGGAGTTGTTAAGGTCGTTTTGATTTTGTTGCTCTGTGTATGTGATATTTGAATCAATTCATCAACATCTACATGCGTACTCTCAAATACAACAAAATCATATTCAAGCCCATTAATGCTTGGTTCCTCAAAATGAAATGATTGATATTCAAGTCCTAAATCAAGATCAAGATCCTCAAATGAATCTCCCTCCTCAACTTCAATAGGAACATCAATGTCATCCACTTTGGGTGTTTGATCTATAGAATCCTCAATGACCACCTCAGAATCACCAATATGTTGTGGCACACCTAATCCGAACTCAAACATTTCTGATTTTTTTTGCTCGTCCCAGATTCTATGAAGCTCTTTTCTTATATCATCATATTCTCTCGCACTAGCTTCTTTTATTTCACAAGCCATTTTGATCAATTGAGTAATCTGGGATTCATTGCAAGGGGCAAGGGTTTGAATTGGGCTAGGTCGGTCAAGATAGTCAACCATGCTATCAAAGATTTGATCCTGTATTGAGGGTGACTCTTGTGATTTAGTAGATTCTTGATTCGGGTCATGTGGTCCTACCCAGGTGTCAATTGCCATGGTTTCTTATGAATTAATCACTTTCCGTATCATCCAAAAAATACCTTGACTTTATTTTCTTAGTGGATGCATAAATATCAAAGTGAATCTTCTCATTGCCGCTACTCATTTCCATACATCCTGAGTAACAGTCAATCCGTGCATTGGCCATAGTCAAGAAAGGGTGACTTAGAATGATCGGTGAATCACTTAGCTTCTCCGGTATATCCATGTCCAAAACAATAAAATCAACCCGAAAGCTAAGACCTGGCACCTTAATGATCACATCATGAACTACCCCCTCAGGTGTGTTGATGGCGCCATCTGCCATTTTAATGGTGATAGGTGTGTGATGCAGATCTCCAAGTCTGTTGTGGTCAAAAAGAGCGGTAGGAATCAAGCTGATGGAAGACCCTAGATCCATAAGGGCTCTATTAAAGGTGAATCCCTTGATGGCACAAGATATGAACGGTTTTCCAGGGTCGGTCTCTTTAGGTGGTAGAGTGACAGAAACAAAAGCACTTATGTTAGCAGATAAAACCACCTCCTTAGGTGTGCAAGTCTTTTTCTTTTCTTGTGACTTTCTTTAAGGCTCTAGGAAAGGGTAAATAGGTCAAATCAACTTCAGGAGCCTTTATCTTCTTTTTGTCCTTAGATCTGAGTCAAAGTTGGATGTGGGTTTGGTATTAAGATTTTTAGTTGAGCCCAAATCAGATCGTTTGGGTGGGCTCTTAGCTTTCTTCTTTCTTTTAGAGGCCAAAGAATTAGCACCGGCACAATGGCACATATGATAAATTGGAGGAGGGGTCGGAAGAATAGGTGGAGAATAAGCATGAAGAGGAGTGTGCATATGGGGGTGGAATGGTTCTTGAAGTCTCTTGATTTGATCCCCTTGAGATTTCACTTGATTTTCCAAATTAGTCAGCCTTTCTTCATTTTTCTTCTCAAAGTCCAACAAAAGGTTCATGATATCCTCAAGGGTGGTTGTGGGTTGGGTAGGACTAGATGGTTGCCCTAATGTGGATTGGGTGGAGTACTGGGCTGACCTAGATTGATATTGAGTCTAAGTCGGTCTCTGTGGTGGCCATGAAAGATCAGGAATGTTTCTCCACTCAGGGTTATACGAATCAGGATATGAATCAAAGTGTGTATCACCTTGGGTGTGGCTGACTGTAGAGGAAGTTGATTGAGAACTTGATGTGTGGTCCTATACTTGTGATCCATTGTTCCAATTCTTAAGTGATATATCATCAAGTATGGGTGTATCAGAAATGATGCATTCCCCAAGTGATCTACCCAAATCATGAAGTAGGTCCAAAGGTGCCTTCTGGGTTGGCTGAGTCCAGGATACCTCCCCCGAGTAGCAAGAGTCAGTAGAGTAGCCATTGGATCCAAAACATGGGTCACTTGATCCACTTGGCTGGGTATTCCAAGTCTCTTGTTCCTGGGAGGAGTGATAAGATGGAGATTGTGGCTGGCATTGCCTAATTTGCTCTAGGAGCTTGGCACATTGATCTATATCATTCCTATTATACTCCTAAAATTCAGTAACCATGGCCTTCAATCGGTTCTAATCTAGATAAGGGTTAGATTCATGAGGTTCGGGTTCTAAATAAGCTGGGGGATAAGGAGCATGAGAATAATCATATCCTAGCTGCTGAGGGTGAGTCTCCCAACTAGGAGTTGGAATCATGGCTGGGTTGGGAGAGGGTAAACCCTGAGGGTAAGAAGGATGATATGGGTTCATGGATATTCGAGAAAAGAAGAGGATAGAGATAAGAGAAGGTTTTCCTTAGGAAGACACAACCAAGCAAAGGCCTAGAATGAAAGAACGCCCCAAATCAAGCAAACAAGCTAGCCCTAAATTGTATACCCTAAATAGACTTAAACTTAGCACCCTGAAATGGACTTGGGTTAACTCAACCCTTGCATTACTTGGTTGGCCCTAGGGGTGGGACCTCTTAGGACACCCAACACGGCGGGACACCATTAGAGATTAACATGGTTACCGTATCAACCTTTCGTGTCACTAGTTGGTCCAAATAGACAAGGTCTTGATTTTCACTCAATTAAACTTCGGTTACCAAGTAAGTTAATCCCGCCTAAGGCATGTCTACTTAGTTTTAGGCTTGCTCTTGGAATGTGATTGGGCGTTATAGGGGTGTTGCCCTTAAAATTAGATTTAGTAGTGTGAATTACGTGGACAAAGGATTTGCAATATAAGCTTTAATTGGTGTAGTGGCTTTTATGGTTCAAGTGCTTGTATTAATTTCTTTTAGGGTTTCCTTATTTAATTCAATTCAAGCAAGGTTGTAGTGAAGCACACAACAGGTTTTGCAGGTCCCAATTTGTTTTATAGATTTCCTTTAAGTATGAAATGCAAATGTGCTCTATCTTAATGCGGAAACCCTACTATCAGATAGGTCTAAATGATCATTTTAAGTCCAACAGCTAGAAGTAGTGTACCCATTCAAAGAAAACAATGGTCCTAATGCACCACTACTAAGTGAAATAAACCTAAATGGTTGCCTTAGTTGAAATGTAAATCAGTTTAATTCAGGTAGGTGAAGGGGTCAATCAAGAAATCAACCTCACCTACTAGGCAACTAAGTTGATTCAAGTCAGTTTAGGTCTCTAGAAAAAAAATTAAACCCAAAAGTTTCATGACCTAGGGTTTATGCTCTTTTGAAAACCTGCAGTCAGACCCTATTCTAACTTGAAATCACTCCCAGATCAGTAAAGGAAGCAAAATAATATTAAATTTAACAAAGATCTTCCTTTTTAAATAAGGTTTTCAGGGAGTATTTTGTGAATATTTTTACTATTTCATACAATTTTTCACAAATTTTTAGGTGTCAGGGGTCAAACAAGCTAGATGGACCCTCAGCAAGTAATTCAATTCAAAATAGTATCAAAAGAAATCTAAAAGTTCTTGAAAACTTATAGAAAAAGCTAGGTTTTAGTGACTTTGCAAACCCACAAATTTCATATCAATATGATTTAGAGGTTAGAATTAATGTCTAAAGCTAGATAAAATCAATGTGCAAACCGTTCTAACCTCCTACCATGAGAATTTTTAAAATTTGTACAGTACAAATTTTTCCAAATAAAATATGGAGTTGGAAAGCTAGTTTGAAACCATAATATCAGACCAAATCTCAAGATTTTTGAATTCCTAATTTAGCGGTAATTAATTTTTGAAAATCTCAATCAATTTTACTCCGAGTTTCTAAATATAGAGTTGGTGTATTTTAAGTAATTTCCAAGCCAAACATATACCCAACAAAGATTTTTTTTGTAAATTCAAATCCGAAAAGTTGAATTTGATTTATATATATATATATATATAATTTTTTTGTTTTTTTTAAAACCTAAGAAATCAATAAAATAGAGGATGAAGAATAAATACATCTGGTCTTCACCACAGGTCGATGCGTGCGCAGATCCTTGTCTTGACCCTACAATCCAAACACAAAGATGTTAAGCAAATCCAAATCTAAAAGCCCACCTATTGTATCCCCGACAACGATGCCATTTGACAAGCGATTTTTGCGCGTATTTTGAAATACGTTGGATTTGTAGTATAGATGTGCTAAACGCTCGATCAAAAATATTTGTTTAATGAAACTCGCGTTGATTTTTATCCTTTTGAGTCTCGGTTGTTCGTTTCTGGGAGGCATGAGAAACGAATTTTAGATTTGAATCCACCTTTATAACCTAAATCTAACCTAACCTAATCTTTTTGGGCTTTTTGTATTTTGTGATTTGATTGTGTGTTTGAGTTTTGAAAAGAGACATAAAACCTATATCTAGATATCCTAGCGAAAACCTAATCTTAACCTAATTAATGGGCATGTATTCACAATGATAAGCAGGAGCATATCACTAATCATTCAAAGAGAAAATAATCATGCATTAACTAATTATGTGAAGTTGCAAAAGAATACATAAAAAGAACTAAACCCAAGCAAATGCTAGGATCAACCAAGAGAGGCTATGAAGAATGCTTCTTCATAGCCTCTCTTGGTTGATCCTAGCATTTTCTTGGGCCGTCCAAGAGGAGAAAGAGAGGGAGGACGTGGGCTCTTCTTTCAAGGAAAGAGAAGAGGGCATGCCCATGAAGAAGAAGAGGAGAAGAGGGTGGTGGACCCTTTCTCTTCTAGCCATCCTTGATGCTTTGGAGGAGGGGGAGCACCATGAAGCTTCTTCTAGCCATCCTTGGAGGAGGAGAGTGGACGGCCTTTGGAGGGTGGAAGGGAAGGTGTTGATGGTTGCAAGTTCAAATGGAGGAGGAGAATGGTCCATGTGACACCTCTCCTCTTTGCTTAAATGGGAAGTGGCTTCCTAAAATAGGTAGTCGCCACCTATTTAGTATCTAGGTTTGACGCATAGGTTTTAGGGTTTGGTTTTGGTAGGAATAGAATAGGAAGTTGTGTGTGTGTGTAGTTTAAAATTCGTAGAGCTATATTGTGGGTGTTTGGTAAATCTAGGTTGGGTCAACCTGGATTAAGTGGGTGTGGACCTAATTAGGCTTAGGTGAGTCTAATTGGAGAGGAGTGAACCTAATTGGGTCTAGGTCAAGTCTAATTGGATGTGTATGTGTGATTAGGTTAAGGTAATTCTAATGGGTATGAGTCAATTAGATCCTGGGTGAATCTAATTGGGTTCAGGTGCATCCAATTAACTGTAGTGCACTAATTAGGTGTGGGCTAGTTCAATTGGGTTAGGGATAGGATAACTGTAACGACCCGGTTCCCGAGTCCTTACGAGACACGAGAACCGGACCGACTCGACTAATCCCAAGACCTAGTCGTCCAACGAGGAAGTAACCAAAAGAGCAGTAAAATAAACCACATTCAGCATGAATATAACTAACAGTAAGGAAGTACACCAGTAAGGAAAGAAACTACTACAATAGATACCACAACAGTAGAACAGCATTTATCATATAACAAGAACTGCAGGTAAAGAAAGTACAGCGGAAACAAAAACTACTCACTAGAACAGAAACAAAAGAGGTACAAAAGACTGTGGTAAACTCTACTGGACCCTACTCGGCCCAGCGTCCTCTGCAGCCGCCGACCCTGGCTGCTCAACCCCTGGTCCTGAAAAAGGTAACGAGTGTAACACGTCAGCAAAACGCTGAGTAGAGTGGCAAACTAACTAAAGGCAACAGTAGAGTGTACAGTAGCTGTTATATTCTATTACTTCCTTTATTCACATCTTTCAATTTTCTCACTATTTCATTTATTTCTCAGATCCTTTACTTGATCTCGAATGTCCTCGTGGGAACGATCTTGATTGCAGTCTTTTCCAAAAGTAGAAGTAGCACGTGGTGCTCTCCTAGCCGGGAGAGTCCCCCGTGGTGATCCTACCCTCAGTCAACCACCCCAAGGTCACTGACAGACGTAACGGTGACTACGGCACGCGCGATAAACGCACAGGTAGCTAGCCTGCACTGGCACGCGGTCAGTCGTTTCCGTTAACGGGTGCGCCCAAAGCACAGCACGGAACCAGGGCAGAGCCCCCTCAGTAACAGGGGTCCAACCCCTCCACAGTAACCAAACCGGGACCTTCCCCTCCACAGTCCGCGCACCCTTGCCTGACTACCCTGGTTTGCCCTAGTGGGCCTAACAAGTCAGTGAAGGAGGCTAGCAGAACCCCGGGGCCCGTGGGGTAGCTAGTACTCTCCTAACACTAGTAGCTCTCCTTAGTACTACGTACACGAGGGCCAACAAGTCGGTACAGAGCGGCCAATCCTAACCCCGGGTCCCTGGGGTGGCTGGCCCCACTCTGCACTAAACAGGTACCGGTACTTCCCTTGGTACTGCATACCCAAGAGACAGTACAAACTACATCTCAGTTCCATTCCTTTTTCTTTCCAGGAGTTCCACTCCTAATTCCCCATAGGGTTCCAGCTCTTTATCTCAGAACATCATATGTTTCACTTTTCAGTTTCACGTTCTCACAATCCATGATCTCAATCATGTTTCTTTATTCATAACAGGTAGCTGTTAATTCAATTTACAGGCAGCTTTATATTCCTTTCCATTTTTCCAAGACTGCAGTATTATCCATTCCACTAGTTTTTCCATCCTAGGGTTCATGCCACATCCTAGGATCTAGCATACTAGTTTTCCAGCCCTAGGATTCATGCATCACCTAGGAGCTATCATTCCATACATTTCTCATTCCTAGGATTCATGCAATGTCCAAGATTCTAGTTATGGTTCCATACTTTAACAGATTTTACTAATAAACTTAAGCCACTCTACCAGGTACAACGGGAGTAATGGGGGCGTGATCGGGAATCCCGCGTGCCTCCGCGACTCTCAAGACTGCAACTGAACGAGGTCCTATCACAAGGATCAAACACAAGGAGTGTCTCAAAACAGTGTATAGCTACTGTAGACGGGTAGAGGAATTAATTCTAAAAAGAACGCAACTCGAATCGCGGAAAACGGAGGCCGAACGGGCCCTAAACGGGTCGAAAAAGACGATACTGTGCAAGATCAGACGTCTGGAACTTCTTCCAGACGTCTTAAAGAGTGGATCAGAGAATTACCTGTCCAGCGTGGTTTCCCAGACGTCCAGAAGTCTGCGGGGACGTCTGTCCTAGCTCCCAGACGTCTGATGGTCACCCCGGACGTCTGGAGGTCACTCCCGCCGTCTGGTACAACTTCCAAACGTCTGATTCGCAAAGGATGGCGAATCAGCGAACCTGCGCACAGCCAACTGCCTCCCTCAGTACGGTCAGTCGACAGGAAGTAAGAAGAAGGCGGAAAACTCACCTTTCAGACGTCTGTATGAGCTACCAGACGTCGTCCTCGCCGTCTGCCTATCAACACAGACGTCTGATTCTGGAAATTTTTCCAGAATCAGGGCGCTACTCGGCCTCCGTTCGCGACGCCGCCCGCGTCGTGCCTCGCACGTCTGCTGCTCAGACCGCAGCAGGTCCCTCTCCGCGTCGCTCCGCGCCCCCTGCGCCCTCCGCCGGCCGGCCAAGCTGCTCCGGCGAGCTCGCCCTCACGGCAGAGCTCCGCTCTCGCACGCCGCACCTCCTCCGCGCTCACTGCGGCTGCCGCTGCCGCCCTCGCGCTCGCGCTCACGCTCACGCTCACTGGCTGAAGGAGGAGAAGGAGGAGACGGTGGAGACGGGAGGGGAGGCGTGCCCTTTTAAGGCCGCGCGGAGAGGAGAGAGAAGGATTCGCGGCAGGGGAATCCTGCAGCCGCAGGAGGGAAGAAGGCGAATATGCGGTCTGCGCGCTCAGGCGCGCAGACGACTCGCGTGTGTCGAAAATAACGGATTTCCAGACGTCTGGAAACTATCCCAGACGTCTGGTCAGACGTCTGGACAACCCTCCAGACGTCTTAAAAGACGTCTGCGCCACACGCTCGTTACAATATAACAAACTCAAAGGAAGTTTCGTCCCCGAAACTTGCGCCAACTAGGGTGTGGGAAAAGACTTCCGAATAACCATAACAAACTCAAAGAGGACCGAAGCCGGTCCGAAAAGACGTACCCGCGAAAAGCTCCGGGTACCGCTCCCACATTGCCGCCTCAGGCTCCCAGTAGCCTCCTCGTACCGCTGGCTCCTCCACAAAACCTTTACCAGGGGTACTTGCTTTCGTCTCAACCGGCGGACGGCTCGGTCTAGGATCTGCACTGGCCGCTCGGGGTAGGTCAGGTCGTCGCTCACCTCGACGCTCTCGTGACTCAGTACGTGACTGGAATCGGCTACGTACTCCTGAGGTTGGACACGTGGAACACGTCGTGCACACCAGAAAGCTGCGGGGGAAGGGCAAGTCTGTAAGCAACGGGTCCAACCCGCTCCAGGACCTCAAAGGGCCCCACGAACCTCGGCGCGGGCTTCCCTCTCACCCTAAACCGCTGTAAGCCCTTCATGGGCGAAACACGAAGGAAGACATGGTCCCCAACCTCGAACTGCACCTCTTTGCGTCTGCGATCCGCGTAGCTCTTCTGTCTGCTCCTGACAGTGCGGAGTCGTCTGTGGATCTGCTCAACTACCTCCTGACTCTGCCGGATCAACCTAGGGCCAACCTCCCACTTGGTCCCCACCTCAACCCAACTCAAGGGTGCTGTACACTTCCGTCCGTACAGAGCGTCGTAGAGAGCCATGCCGATGCTCGAGTGATAACTGTTGTATGCAAACTCCGCCAGGGGCAGGTGCTCCTCCCAAGAGCCCCTCCAGTCCAGTACACAGGCACGCAAAAGGTCCTCAAGTGCTGTATCGTGCGCTCAGACTGTCCGTCCGTCTGGGGGTGGTAAGCCGTGCTAAACCTCAACCTCGTCCCCAAGGCCTGCTGAAACTCAGCCTAAAATCGGGACGTAAAGCGGGTATCCCGGTCGGATACGATCTCCTGTGGAACTTCGTGTAGTCGCACCACATCACGGATATACCTCTCTGCCAACTGTGCTGGTCCCAAAGTGACTCGGATCGGCAAGAATCGCGTCGTCTTCGTCAATCTATCCACTATTACCCAGACTGCGTCGTGTCCCCGCTGGGTAACAGGTAAGCCCACCACCAAGTCCATGGTGATACTCTCCCACTTCCACTCTGGCACTGGAAGCGGCCCTGCAGGCCTCTGATGCTCGGCTTTCACCTGCTGGCACACTAAGCACTGTTGCACGAACTCACCCACATCCCGCTTCATCCCTCTCCACCAAAACTCGCGTCTCAAGTCATGGTACATTTTCGTGTTTCCGGGATGTATGGTGAATCTGGAACCGTGTGCCTCAGTCAGGAGCTCTCTCAACAGCTCCTCGTCTCTAGGAACGCACAACCGTCCCCTCAAGCGTAACACCTGGTCTGTGAAAGAAAAGTCCCCTGGGTCCCCTGATAGTACTCTGTCGCGCAAAGACTGCAAGTACGGATCAGCCATCTGTCCTGTGATGATACGGTCTATTAGCTCTGGCCTGATCTGCCGTGTCACCGTCACTGCCCCACAGTATCCTCGTAACTCTAGAGGTCGCCAACTGCCCACCTCCTCCAAAAGGCTCCAACTCTGTAACTGTAGACTGGCCAAGCGTGCGGGCGCATTACGGCTCAAGGCGTCAGCCACCACATTGGCCTTTCCCGGGTGGTAGGAGATGCTGCAATCGTAGTCCTTCAGGAGCTCCAACCAACGTCTCTGTCTCATGTTAAGCTCCTTCTGGTCAAAAAGATATCTGAGGCTCTTGTGATCTGTAAAAATCTCGAAGGTCTCACCGTACAAGTAGTGCCTACAGGTCTTCAGCGCGAAGACAACAGCTGCCAACTCTAGGTCGTGGGTAGGGTAGGCATGCTCATGGGGCTTCAGTTGCCGCGAAGCGTAAGCGACAATATGACCCCTCTGCATGAGCACACCTCCTAACCCCTGCAAGGAAGCATCCGTGTACACAACGAACCCGCCAGTACTGTCAGGGATGGTGAGCACGGGAGCCGAGGTCAACCTCTCCTTCAACCCCAGAAAACACGCTTCACAGGCGTCTGTCCAAGCGAAAGGCACGTCCTTCCGGGTCAACTGTGTCATAAGACGCGCAATCTGTGAAAATCCCTTGATGAACCGTCTGTAGTAACCTGCCAGTCCCAGGAAACTGCGAATCTCAGTGACTGAACGCGGTCTCTCCCACCTGAGCACTGCCTCGACCTTGGAGGGGTCTACCGCCAGGCCGTCACCAGAGATCACATGACCCAAGAAGGTCACCTCCCTCAACCAGAACTCGCACTTGCTGTATTTGGCGTACAGCCTGCGTTGTCTCAGAGTGTCTAGAACCATCCGCAAGTGCTGTCCGTGCTGCGTCCGATCTCTAGAATAGATGAGCACATCATCTATGAAAACCACCACGAACTGATCCAAGTACGGTCTAAACACCCTGTTCATCAGGTCCATGAAAGCAGCAGGGGCATTGGTCAGCCCAAACGGCATGACCAAAAACTCGTAGTGTCCGTACTGGGTGCGGAAAGCTGTCTTGGAGACGTCGGTCTCCTTGATCCTCAACTGGTGGTATCCAGACCTCAAGTCTATCTTGGAAAACACCGTGGCACCCCGCAACTGGTCAAACAAATCGTCGATCCTCGGCAGTGGATATCTGTTCTTGATGGTGACCCTATTCAGCTGTCGGTAGTCCACACAAAGGCGTAGGGTCCCATCCTTCTTCTTCACAAACAGTACCGGGGCTCCCCAGGGAGACGCACTGGGCCTCACGAAACCTTTCTCCAAAAGGTCCTGCAACTGGGACTTGAGCTCTCGCAGCTCAAGCGGTGCCATCCTGTATGGCGCGGTGGAGATGGGGCTGGTCCCTGGTACTAGTGAGATCTCAAACTCGATCTCACGCTCGGGCGGTAGTCCTGGTAACTCGTCTGGAAACACGTCGGGGAACTCTCTGACCACCGGGATGCTCTGGAAGTCTGCCACAGGGCTGGGCTCTGCCACCACACAGGCTAGGAAGCCCTCACACCCCTGGCTCAAAAGTCTCGCCGCCCGAAGTGCCGAAATGCACCTGAAACCTCCGTCCACTGGCTGTCCGTGAAACTCGAAAGAAGGCAACTCCGGAATGGAGAAGACAATCTTCCTCTCAAAACAGTCTACCACGGCGTGGTAAGCGGACAGCCAATCCATCCCCAGAATCACACCAAAGTCCTCCATCTGTATCATAATCAGGTCAGCTGGCTGGCTATGTCCCCCGACGCTGACCTCGCAACCCGTGTACACCTCCTCAGCTACAAA
Source organism: Thalassia testudinum (assembly GCA_037157565.1). NCBI lineage: Eukaryota > Viridiplantae > Streptophyta > Magnoliopsida > Alismatales > Hydrocharitaceae > Thalassia > Thalassia testudinum. Next base: position 22,110,262 of record JAZHRO010000014.1, read on the forward strand.
CAGCTGACCACTCGGACCTCTGATTACGAACGGATTCTCTAACAGTGTATAATCCTGGTCCAAACTAACTGCGAAACTGGCTGCGACAAACGAGTGCGTAGCGTCGAAATCGAAAAGCGTGTAAACGAGTCTGCCAGAAACTGAAACCATACCTGCTACCACGGATCCCGATGCTCTGGCGTCCCTGTGTGTTAGGGCGTTGATATGCCCCTCAGCTCTAGGTGCGGACGAAGCAGCCACACTCTGCGTCGGACGGGTAGGTGCTGGCCGGTACCCTCCTCGCGACTGCTGTCCTCCTCCTCATGCCTGGGAACCGCGGCCTCCTGCGCCCTCCAGTGCTCTGCATGGGAAGTATCTGCGGACCTCCTGCCCTAGATGGGCAGTCCCTCCTGACGTGGCCCGGCTGGCCACACTGGTAGCAGAGGGGAACCCGACTCCCGCCCTCAGTGAGTCCCTGCTGTCGGCTAGGCGGGGGTCCGGTGCTGGCGACTGGCCCTTGTCGAGGGCCCCCAAAGGCCACTGATGGCCCTGCACAACGTGACGGCTCTCCTGCGGACGCCACGTGTCTCCGTTCTCGCCGGCCCTGTGAGAAGTCTGGCTGAAAGGGCCTCTTCCGCCCGCCGTCGGTCTCTCGCGCGGACAGGTTGGTCTCCTCGTAAGTCATAGCTGCCTCTACCACCCTCGAAAACGTAGGCAGCTTCAGGGGTTTGACATACCCCCGGATCGCAGGCCGGAGCCCCTCGGTGAACCTCCAAAGGCGCTCCTCCTCAGTGGCTACCGCTGTCGCTGCAAAGCAGGACAGCTCCAAGAAACGCGTGCGGTACACGCTCACAGTCATCGTCCCTTGGCGGAGAGTGTGGAACTCCCGCCTCCTCTGGTCCTGCCACGTCTGGGGAAAGTACTGCTCGCAGAAGAGGGTGACGAACTGGTCCCACGTCGGCTCGTCCCTCTCCTGTCCCCGGACCGCCCTCCACCACCGGTGTACCGCACTCTCCAGCTGGTACGTGGCAAAGGCCACGCAGCACTCCACCGGGGGGCGAAGGGTGTCGAAGATCTTCTCCAGCTAATCAAGCCAGTCCTCTGCCTCGGTCGGGTCCTCATCCCCCTTGAAGGAGGGGGGCTTCAGCTTCCGGAACTGTCCGAAAAGCTCGAAGTGGCGCTGTAGGGGAGGTGCTAGTGCACCTCCAGGCGAAGGTGCCTCATGTACAGAAGTGTCGGAGGAAGGTGGGGGCGGCAGGGGCCCATCCCCTCCCTCGTGTCCAGCGCCGCGTCCGTCGTGTGGTCCCACAGAGGACTCCCCCTCTGCAGCCCCAGGGGGAGGTGCTCGGGGCGGTGGGTGGAGCTCCTCTCGTACAATATCCCGTATCAGTCTGGCGAGGTCCTGGGCCTGGATGCCAGGGAGTGGTGGCTGGTCCACCGAGACGTCAACGACAGCACGTCCACCTCGCCGACCTCGTCCTCGGCCCCGCCCGCGGCCAGTCTCGCCAGTCCCGCGACGAGGCATCTCCTGCAAGGAGACGCGAAACAAAACGGAAACGTCAAAACAGACGGTACCTAAGAAAACTTCTAAGAGCTCATGTCAAGAGATATGTTGTGGTGGCTACTCTAGCTATAAACATGTGAATTGGTTATTTTCCAGTCAGTTGATTCACTTCTCGGGACGACCTTGCTCTGATACCATCTTGTAACGACCCGGTTCCCGAGTCCCTACGAGACACGAGAACCGGACCGACTCGACTAATCCCAAGACCTAGTCGTCCAACGAGGAAGTAACCAAAAGAGCAGTAAAATAAACCACATTTAGCATGAATATAACTAACAGTAAGGAAGTACAGCAGTAAGGAAAGAAACTACTACAGTAGATACCACCACAACAGTAGAACAACATTTATCATATAACAAGAACTGCAGGTAAAGAAAGTACAGCGGAAACAAAAACTACTCACTAGAACAGAAACAAAAGAGGTACAAAAGACTGTAGTAAACTCTACTGGACCCTACTCGGCCCAGCGTCCTCTGCAGCCGCCGACCCTGGCTGCTCAACCCCTGGTCCTGAAAAAGGTAACGAGTGTAACACGTCAGCAAAACGCTGAGTAGAGTGGCAAACTAACTAAAGGCAACAGTAGAGTGTACAGTAGCTGTTATGTTCTATTACTTCCTTTATTCACATCTTTCAATTTTCTCACTATTTCATTTATTTCTCAGATCCTTTACTTGATCTCGAATGTCCTCGTGGGAACGATCTTGATTGCAGTCTTTTCCAAAAGTAGAAGTAGCACGTGGTGCTCTCCTGGCCGGGAGAGTCCCCCGTGGTGATCCTACCCTCAGTCAACCACCCCAAGGTCACTGACAGACGTAACGGTGACTACGGCACGCGCGATAAACGCACAGGTAGCTAGCCCGCACTGGCACGCGGTCAGTCGTTTCCGTTAACGGGTGTGCCCAAAGCACAGCACGGAACCAGGGCAGAGCCCCCTCAGTAACAGGGGTCCAACCCCTCCACAGTAACCAAACCGGGGCCTTCCCCTCCACAGTCCGCGCACCCTTGCCTGACTACCCTGGTTTGCCCTAGTGGGCCTAACAAGTCGATGAAGGAGGCTAGCAGAACCCCAGGGCCCGTGGGGTAGCTAGTACTCTCCTAACACTAGTAGCTCTCCTCGGTACTACGTACACGAGGGCCAACAAGTCGGTACAGAGCGGCCAATCCTAACCCCGGGTCCCTGGGGTGGCTGGCCCCACTCTGCACTAAACAGGTACCGGTACTTCCCTTGGTACTGCATACCCAAGAGACAGTACAAACTACATCTCAGTTCCATTCCTTTTTCTTTCCAAAAGTTCCACTCCTAATTCCCGTAGGGTTCCAGCTCTTTATCTCAGAACATCATATGTTTCACTTTCCAGTTTCACGTTCTCACAATCCATGATCTCAATCATGTTTCTTTATTCATAACAGGTAGCTGTTAATTCAATTTACAGGCAGCTTTATATTCCTTTCCATTTTTCCAAGACTGCAGTATTATCCATTCCACTAGTTTTTTCATCCTAGGGTTCATGTCACATCCTAGGATCTAGCATACAACTAGTTTTCCAGCCCTAGGATTCATGCATCACCTAGGAGCTATCATTCCATACATTTCTCATTCCTAGGATTCATGCAATGTCCAAGATTCTAGTTATGGTTCCATACTTTAACAGATTTTATTAATAAACTTAAGCCACTCTACTAGGTACAACGGGAGTAATGGGGGCGTGATCGGGAATCCCGCGTGCCTCCGCGACTCTCAAGACTGCAACTGAACGAGGTCCTATCACAAGGATCAAACACAAGGAGTGTCTCAAAACAGTGTATAGCTACTGTAGACGGGTAGAGGAATTAATTCTGAAAAGAACGCAACTCGAATCGCGGAAAACGGAGCCCGAACGGGCCCTAAACGGGTCGAAAAAGACGATACTGTGCAAGATCAGACGTCTGGAACTTCTTCCAGACATCTTAAAGAGTGGATCAGAGAATTACCTGTCCAGCGTGGTTTCCCAGACGTCCAGAAGTCTGCGGGGACGTCTGTCCTAGCTCCCAGACGTCCGATGGTCACCTCGGACGTCTGGAGGTCACTCCCGCCGTCTGGTACAACTTCCAGACGTCTGATTCGCAAAGGATGGCGAATCAGCGAACCTGCGCACAGCCAACTGCCTCCCTCAGTACGGTCAGTCGACAGGAAGGAAGAAGAAGGCGGAAAACTCACCTTTCAGACGTCTGTATGAGCTACCAGACGTCGTCCTCGCCGTCTGCCTATCAACACAGACGTCTGATTCTGGAAATTTTTCCAGAATCAGGGCGCTACTCGGCCTCCGTTCGCGACGCCGCCCGCGTCGTGCCTCGCACGTCTGCTGCTCAGACCGCAGCAGGTCCCTCTCCGCGTCGCTCCGCGCCCCCTGCGCCCTCCGCCGGCCGGCCAAGCTGCTCCGGCGAGCTCGCCCTCACGGCAGAGCTCCGCTCTCGCACGCCGCACCTCCTCCGCGCTCACTGCGGCCGCCGCTGCCGCCCTCGCGCTCGCGCTCACGCTCACTGGCTGAAGGAGGAGAAGGAGGAGACGGTGGAGACGGGAGGGGAGGCGTGCCCTTTTAAGGCCGCGCGGAGAGAAGAGAGAAGGATTCGCGGCAGGGGAATCCTGCAGCCGCAGGAGGGGAGAAGGCGAATATGCGGTCTGCGCGCTCAGGCGTGCAGACGACTCGCGTGTGTCGAAAATAACGGATTTCCAGACGTCTGGAAACTATCCCAGACGTCTGGTCAGACGTCTGGACAACCCTCCAGATGTCTTAAAAGACGTCTGCGCCACGCGCTCGTTACAATAACTAAGGGTATGGATAGTGGGATAGGCTTAGGGGGTCTCTAATTAGATTTCCCAAGGTGTTTGGTGGGGTTTCTAGGTCAAAAAAGGCAAGCTCGGGCTTCTAGCACCCAAAATAAGAACCAGAGAGGACCTCCAGACATTTAGACAAGTGATCAAACGTCTTATACTCTAAAATTGGATGTCTGGAAGTTAGGTTGGATGTCTAATTCTGTGTCAGTGCGAGTTTTGGCTTCCTGGATTGACTTTCTACAGAAATCAAACATCCAGCCTAATTTCTGGATGTCCATAAATGTGCTAGAGAGTGGGTTTTGGGTTTTCTAAGGTAGGTTTTGGTTCCTAAGTGTTTGGGAGAGGGATAAGGTAGATAAGAACATGGATAGTGTTATGCATGTTTTGAGTTCTAAGGCTAAAATGATTTAATGGAGGTGGTTTTGGATTTAGAAAGGCTATCCTAGGGTTTCTAGGTGTAGGGATAAGGATATCCTCCTCACTCCTCATATCTGGATCAATCTTCTTCTATCTTTATTGCCTTATTCCACTCTATCTCGCATCCTGGATCACTTTATTATTTGCAAATAACAACAAAAACATTAAATAGCAAGATAGCTTATCTTATTCTCTATAAAATGATGCATTACATGATATGCTTGATATGAATACAATATTTACAAATTAATCTAGGTTCATACATTATTTAGGTTGATTAGGACCTATGATTGCTGCGCAATCAGTCTTCATCATTGTTGCCCTTACAATGAGGTAGGAGTTGTATGGTAGAGTGCTTAATCTCAAATTAAGCCTCTATAGGTGAGACCCCAATATAAGGTTGGTGTTGATACTGGGCAATAGATACGGAAAATACGCGATTTGTTAAATGATGTAATTAGTATCGTTGCAATGCATAAATCCGCAATCAAAGATTTTCATTTATAATGCATAGATAGTGGAGTATCTAGGGTCGTCTAAGAAGGCCAATTTGTTAGTCACGTGAAATGGTCTCTCTCTCGTCTCTCAAATCAACACATATCTTTTTGTATTTTGATTTTGTTATTTTTAGGGATTTTAGAAACAATCGAGTTTTGTGATGCGAAGGTTAACTACGCTAACGACTACACCTATCACTAAACCTAAGTGACAAGAATAGAACTCTCTCTTCTAAGCTCACCCTAGGTAAGTGCACCTAGTGTAATTAGAAGAGGGGAGTGTAGTGTGCACTACAACTTGAACAACATGAAAAGCACACTAACTAGAACATGAGAGTTGGAAGGTAAAATAAATCTTGTATTGCTAGAAAGTGAAGTACATGTAGAGGAATGCTTCATGCATAAACAACAAATTACTAGCTAATACAAAAAATAAAATGGAAGATAGAAGAAGATAATCCTTCGGTTGAAGCTCGGAATAATCTTCGCTCCAAGCTCGGTAGCTCCCGGGCTTGAAGATGTTCCCTCGCTCCTTCCTTCAATTGGTTCTCCTCCAGGTGCTCCTCCAAGGGTGGACGTCCACCCTAGATTCCTCCTCAATGCCTAACCATCCTCTTTGGATGAAGAGCTCCTCCTCCTTGGTGTGGCACAAGGGAGAGGAAGAAGAGGAAGAACGCACCAAGGGGGCGAGTTGGTTGCCCCCTTGATCTTCTTCTCTCCTTCTTCCTTGACGTGGATGAAGGTGGTAGTGGTGGAACTTAACTAATGGAGGACATGATGAAATGGTGGTGGTTAAATGGGGTAAATATAGGGTAGGAAGGTGGTGGTTGGCGTGATTGTTGGTGGAGGGTTAGGATGGCTTGATGGTTAAGGATGGTATAGGTGATTAAGGATCCAATGGGGAGGGTTTAATGGAGCCGACCAAGGGGGTTTGAAGGTGACTTTTGGTGGCCGAATATGGGGTGGAAGGACACCTATTTTTGGCACCATTTTTGGCTTCTAAAAAGAGGTGTTTTTGGCACCAAAAATCAAGGGTTGAGATGGGTTGGTTGATGATGTGCAGGTTGGTGATGTAGGGTTATTTTGGCGCCAAAACAGGGGAGGTGGTTATGGCTATTTTGGCGCCAAACATAGGTATCTCTTTACGGTTGTTGAGGGCGCAAAGGGTGCCTAGTTTTGGCACCAAATTAGAGTGGGAGTATGATGAGGTACGACTCATCATAGTTAAAATGCCTAAGTTAAGCTAGAAACTAGGTTAAAGGCTACAGAATTAACACATGAAATGGGTTTAGTGTGGGAAATAACGGAAATGACCTAAAACATCAAAATTGTGTTAAAAATGTAAAATTTGGTCATAAAATGAGATATTCTATTCAATAGTGTAAATTAATGAACCATTTGGAAATTGAACAAACATTTGAATTTAAAAGTTCAAATTAAAAGTAAAATTAACTTCCTTAATGTTCAATTATGCTTCAATAAAAACTTGGAAGCATTTGGATATCATTAGGACCTTGCATCAGTAGTTTTACATTTAAGTCCTTTATTCACATGCATATCATCCATATAAAAAGTTCCAAGGATCATTTTGTAAGCCATAGGGACCTCTTTGCAAATGCTAGGGACTGCTCTAATATGTGTTCTCGCCACTTATGGGCTTTCTCCCAATACTTCCACCATTTCACTTTGAGGGCTTTGGAGCAAAACCTCCAACACACCTGCTGCACCGGATCTACTGTAGCCGTGAAGAACACATGAGATTGCAGTTGTCGCTTCCATGAACTCTTGATCCTATGGCCATCCCTGAATCAAAGCTTTGCACGCTTTGGTGTGTGTGATCACCCTTTGCCCCAGATCTCATCCAACGACCGACCTTTGATTTGGAGCTTCGCGTGCTCCCTTCTCTTCATCTCCACCACCCATGATTTGGTGTTTGATCGCACCTCCACGATGACCGTAATCACCTCCCCTCTTACCTTCTTGAGGTGATCCCTTCGTCCTCTCCAGCTCTCCTAACCCCTTCACTTGCCACGCCTGTGACAAGGGTGTGGTTTTTCACATCTAATTCCTCCTCTTTGCTAGGGATGACGTACACCTAAGGACGACCCTGGAGCTCCTCTTGTGGGCTCTTCAATTGTTGGAGGTCTCCCCCATTCTTCCTCCTTAGCCACCAACTTTGGATCCAGGCAACCCCATTCCTCTTGTTAGATAGGATTTCCTACTTTCTAGAGTAGCTTAGATTAGTAATTAGTGTAATTTACATCAGTAGGAGTAGATTAGAAATCAACTTTGATGATTTTTTCGTGTAGCTTAGGAGTAGATTAGCTTAGATCCACTCCGCCCTCTCTAATCAATTCAGATTAGAGGTGTTTTCCCACCTCCATTACGATGCATATAGCTTTCCCTACACATCGCAATTCATTTCTGATTTTCCCTCGCATTCTTTTCATCATCCACCCATCCATCAAGGTCAAATTTAGATATGAAGCCTTGGCTTCTAGACTAAATTTGTGCCTAAAACCCATTTGGGGGGGGCTCCCATTCGCTCCATAAATCCACAAAGACCCCACGATCTTATTTTAATTGAACCGATTTACTCAATTGTTTCATATTTGGTTTTGACACCCCATCTCGCGATTTGGGAGTTAATTTGGTGGTAAATGATTTTTTTTATTGAGTGAATTGGATTTTTTATGAGTTTCATTGGTTGGAATGTGATGGGCTTGAGTTGTTTTAACTTGATTCTTATTACTGAATGTGTTCTTGCCCTGTTTGAATTGTGATAACTGATTTTTGACACTTTAGTAGTTCAAGCCAAGGAAAATCAGTAAGTCTGATTTAAGGCGTGAACAATGTTTTAATGGGTTAAATGAATCTACTGTCTCTGTCACCAACCAATGGTGAATAGGAACTATAGCTAATGACATCACCCTAATGACTCAAGACTAAAAATTCAAACTCTACAACAGGGCATCATGGTTTTGATTTTGAATGACATGGAATTCCAGATTTGATCAAAGGCCTGATTTGATTTTTGAATGGGTTTCTTTACTCCGATTCTTAGATTTTTAATGATTTGTGAGAAAGGGATTTAATCAGATCTCTAAACACAACAAATCAAAAGGATTGATCTTAATGTATCAGTCCAACATTGAGGTAAACATGAGCATCAGATCAGATCTATGTGATTTGATCGGATCAGTAGCTCGTAGTTGTTGATATTGGGCAGGAACTGTTGCCATTTTACATCAGCATAATAGTAGCAGCTGTTAAATTTGGCAGTAGCAATAGCAGCTATTGCTACTGAATTCTAGCTGCTATCATGTGCAGCAAATCAGCCACTGGTTGATGGTTTGAACTGGGATTTCTGGCTGGGAAATGGAGTTGAAATGAATCTAACCTATATGTAGTGTAGAACATAATATGCAAGCATTCATGTATTTGAAATTGATTTAAATTCAATTTAAAATTGCCTGTACATCTTATTTGAATCCATTGTCAGCATATTTATGTAATTTAACTGTTATATCTTTGAATTTGAATGAAATTGAGTGAAAATGAAGTTTAAGTGTTTCAAAATCTTTCATGTGATGTGCTGAGCATAGTGAAGTGTTTAAACTATAGTTACAGCACATAAACCTCACTTTTAGGCCTTAGGTTCCACTTTTAAAACACTCTTTAAGGCCTTACTTGATTAACTTTGCATGTAAATAAAAATCTTTAAAAAATCACAAAAAAATAAAATAAATGTGTCTTGGTTAGGAGTAGATTTATTTCTAAGTGTATGCAAAGTTTGAAGGCATTTTGAACCACCGACTTGGTAGAACATACCAGTCGACGGTTTAGTATACCTTGGAACTTAATAAAAGAACTTAACTTCAAAAATACCAAAAACAACACTTCTCTCTCTTCTCACTCTTTCTTTCTCATCCCCTATCTCTACTATATATATAAAACCCATAAAAATAAAAAAAACCCCAAAAACACCCAAAAATACCATGTATACTATGTATATACTTGTATATATATATATCTAATCTAAGCTATATGTAAATATTATATAATATGTATAATATGTATATAAATAACTTGCATATGTATTCTATATATTAAATTAAGTATTTAGAGTAATTTAATATATATATATAATCTTGTTGTATTATTTTATATTAATTTATATAACTTAAATGTATAATAACTAAGTAATTATACAAACCTATTTAAATGTATATATCTGTACTTAATACTATGCATACATATATATATATATTTATATATATTATGAACCATATAATACCTGTAATTGCATTTAATTATATATCTACAGTAAATAATTAAGTTATTAAGTTAACTAGGTAATTTATTAAGTTAAAATAAAATAAATTAGTAATTTAAGTTAATACTAAAATAATTTATAGTGTATATTTGTAATATATTATATTAAGTATTTTCAACGTATTTGAACTATATTTATATTGTATTATAGTATTTATAGTTTGTTATATGTAAAACCATCTAAAACACGTATTTAATTATGAATAAATTAAAAATGAAGTTTATAAAATATCATAAAAATATGGAATAAATAATTTATCTTGTATATTAATACTGTATTAAGTCAATTTCATGATTAATTAACTAATTTATACTTTAATTAATGAATTAAACTCTAATTTAATATATATAAATAGTAAACTTTAGCTAATTTAATTATATAATAAAATAACTTATTTATGTAAAGTAATTACATAATTATGTAGCCCAATGTAAGGCTTTGTAACCTTATAATTTAATTTGAATTTATATTAAATTATGGCTCTCAAATCAAGGGCCAAAGTTGCATAATCAGCACGCAGACACGTGTTGCTGCAGTGCCTGAAGGGCACTAAGATAGCGCCACATCGTGGGCGTAGGAGCACTTGCTACACTATAAGTTGTTTTTGTGTTATATCCCCTTCAGTTGTCATAGCGCTAGGCGTAAATAATCATTACCCTCCCCTCTCTCGATCTGTTATGGCATATGACTGTGTGCGGTGCATGGGTCGGGGGCCATGCACTATGCGTGGGCCTAATTGGGCCCATTAACGAGCATAAAATCAGATTAATGCACCTAAGTAACTAAATTAAGGTGGCCGTAGTAGTGGTTTGGTCCCACCCTAAAATAGGTGGTGCGTATCCCTTGAAAAGTTCGCCCGCTCACTAAACCAAATTTTTGGTTAAGCTGAACCAGTCTGAGTGAAATAGAGCCTAAATGTCTCTAAGTGTAAAGAAGAGAAGAGATGAGAGAATGAGTGACTAAGTGTTGCACCCCCTATGCCTTTGTGTGTCCATACCAATGTGTGTTGTCTATATTTGTATATATTTATATGTAGTGTGTATAATAAATATTATGTAATTAAATAAAATAAATAAATAAATTACGTATACTATAATATATATGTATATAGTATATATTTGTAATATAAATAGAGTATAGTATGTTTGAGTTCTTATATATGTATATAAATAACTAAAGCTTTAGTGACAGATTCATCCATCACTATACATACCTATATATGTTAGTATAGATAGTTATTTTACCTTATGTTATGTATATAATTTTACTAAGATTTTAGCGACATTTATATATGTTACTATAGATATTAGTATGTTATAATGATTTAGTATAGTAGATATTATTAACTATTTTTGTACCTATACTTAGGTATTAACTATATTAGTTGTAAATAATTAACATAGAGTAGTTATACATAGTTTTTTATGCTTGTTTGTGTACATTTATTTTCAAGCATTGTAATGTATTTTTAATTCATTCTTTTATACATAATTAACCAATTCATATAATTATTTGATTCTTTCATTTATTCTTGTAAATAAAATCAACATGTTTAGAATAAAAGAATATTTTTGGACTAAGAGAGATGTATATCAATAGCTATCTCGTAGTGATTGACCTGGAATAAATCAGTAAAAATTAAGTAAATAAATAAAATTGATGCGACATTAGTTTGCACTTGTGACATATACTACGACGACATCTAAAACACCATTTTTAGTGCGAACTGGTAGTCGACAACGATTATACTTTTGGCGTCGTTGTTGAGAACAAAAACTTGTCAATAGCACTTTATTGTGTTTAATTGATAATTGTCGCAGAAAGTCGATTAGTAGAGTAGCTTACTTGGACTAGTTTTAGGGTTATTTGGTGGAGCTTACGTAGGTAGGTTTTAGGGTCATGTAAGGTTGCCAAGGAGGTGATTAGCTGAGCTAAGCTAGCTTAGCTTGTAGGTGGTAGGGTTGGTGGCAAAGAGAGCTAGGGTTTTGAGGGAGAAGAGTTGGAGGTAGCTGGAAGGAGTTGCATTGGAGTTGATGTATGCTGAAGGGAGCTGAAGTACAGTTCAATAGCTAGCTTAGCAAGGTAACTCTTTGCTAGCAGCTAAGATGATGGGAACACCATCATGAGTCCTAACTAGCTCATTTTGACCTAGAAATGAGAACAAAAGCTCTTATATAACCTGGAGAAAGGCCTAATTCAATGAATAACTATTCTAAGAAGAAAACAAGAAACAAAGAGTAAAACTGCAATTTTACCATTGCAATACATCAAGGGGATTTCTCAGAAGCTAAACATAGGTCAAATGGTCTTAACAAGATAAAAAGTGAGTTGGTTCAATTAGAAAAGAGTTCATGTGCAATCAAAGAATTAAATAACTTCTTGTAACCCTAAAACATACTCACTTAATTCAACAAGGTTCTGATTAGGGTAAAAATCAACTAAATCCTCTAAAATTCATGGAAAAATATATCCCAGCGTTTAGAACCATCTTCAAATTGGCCTTTGGAACCTATTTTGACCTAAATAGGGGTCCTAACTAATTATTTGTCCTAATTGCGCCACGTCACCCCCGCTCCACCGCACGCCACTCTTCCTTCAGCTGAGATCAAATCTCGGCCGTCGATCTTCGATCGGATGGTCGAGAACCGTGCACCCGCCTGCAGTCACCGCGACAAAGCGCGGGCGTGGCGCAACGGTTAGCGCGCACGCCCGCACGCACGCGACGTGGGTTCGAGCCGCACGGTGCGGAGAATTGAAGACGAAGGAGCACGCGACGAAATTGGGCCGCCCGATCAGCAGCGGGTGGCCGTGATCGCGCCACGCGGCGCGCCCTCAAATCGCGAGCGCCCATGCGCGCGCGCACGCTGGGCGACGATGCCCGCGCACGCGCGCCCGAGGCATGATCCGAGCGCATCCAAGGGAAGATCTCAGCCGTCCGATCTTCGATTGGATGGCTCTCACGCAGCGGCCGCGGATTGGGCGCGAAGAAGAATGGCGCGAGCGGTTGACTGACGGGTTGGAGGGCTTCACCGACGCTTTTGGAATGGTTTTAGCGACGTCCCGGACGTCGCTAAAACCCCTTCTTCTTTTAGAAAGCCCTTCTCCCTATTTAAACCCCCTCCAACCACTCATTCAAGGCATTCACTTCCCTTGCAACTACTCTACCCCACTCCTAGCTTGCTTTAGGCCCTCTTGTAATCACCGGAGATGATGAGCCGCCGACGGAGCCTCCACCGTCGTGGCTGCCTCGCTGCTCTCCCCCCTCTCTCTCTTCCTCTCTTTTAAGCTTTCCCTTACTTTTGTTTGAGCATGTATTTAATGTTGTAAGCTATGAACTGAAGCTGCATGATTAATGAAGTTACTTTCCGTTCAGTGTTTACTTGATTTCCTGTTTAAGTTGCACGATCAAGCAAAGAAACGACTCTAATCCTAATCTCTCTCTCTTGCTTTTCAAAATCGCACCTTTCGCAAGCAAAACTCCACGCTTTCCGTGACAACAAGTGATAAGAAAAATCCAATTTTCACGCCTCCCTGAGACCGACACTCGGACTCACCTCCGTTTCTTTACTTTAAAATCGACGTTGCAAGTGCGACTATAACGACACTTCTTAACACACACGCACAAGCGCACGTCAATTCCCAACCCTGATGGACTACAATGTGCCTGATAATGAAGTAGGTTGGGAAGTTCCAATTGTAGGAAAACATAATTTTGAGCCAATCCTAGATCCTGAATCACCAAGCATAGAATTCCGAGACTCCTGTAATGATGAGAGTAGAACTGAACCTCTCGAGGGTGTAAATCCCACCCCTTATTTTGATAAGGTGACCCTCAAAGGTTATTCGGTCCTAGATTCTAGTGATTTAACCCACATCCTAAGCCTAGAATCTGGATCTGAAACTTATTGGGAAAATTTCGTGGCCCCGTATGAAGAAGATCAAATTTTCAAAGAAGAGTATGATTCTGGGCCTCTATTTGATGAATATCTCTCTCCAACATCCTCAGAGAATCAGATCGATTTTCGAAAGTCACGCCAATTTACGATACAGAAATCGAGGAGTTGGATGAGTGGGGTGTTGATTGGGTCTTTCCCACGAGCCTAGAACTTGAGCCTAGACCAAACACGAACACCTTTTCGAGCTCAAAATATACATAAGGCTAGACCCCAGTCAGGTTGCTGAATCTACATCATGTGATTTATTCTATGGTGGAACTCATGATCTTGAATCTCATTCAGAATGTGATTTTCGCAATATCTCCGAGGATTTCTAATCCGACCATGATTTCGGAGAAACTCTGCTTCCTAAGTACAACAAGCCAATCTACGACCTCAGCTCACATAATTCATTCTCCGACACCGACTCTGAGGTCCCGATTCCCGAGATCATTGATTTAAATTTAGATTCCAGTGACATGGAATCATTTCTTTTCGATCCTCAGGAATCAAAACCAAAAAATGCTAAGAGTGATTGCAACCCAGAGTTCGAATCTTTTCTCAACTCATATTTCTATCATCCTATAGACACTCTTCAGGCATTCACTTTTGATTTTGAAAGCTACTATGAGTACTCTATACATGAGACCACCTGTAACTTCTTTCTAGAAGAGCCCTCATACACAATTCTCATTGAAGCCACCTCTTCCGAATATACAAAACTGATCAAAATCCGTTTTCAACCCCGACCCGCAACTAGACTCAATTTCTATTTTGATTCCCCTCTCACTGAGCCGATTGCAGATGATTTAACTCCACACATACATCAGGTATCAATCGTTGATCAGATTGAAAAACATGCTCTATCATTCTCTGATCACCGCTGTAGGGTTTCCGCACCATTCACTGATTACTTCATGGATCCCTACTCTGACCAGGCTGATTCGACTCAGCCAAAACTCAAGTTTACACTTCCATATCCATCCGAGCTTCATAGCATATGGTGGGTTCCACATCTGTTGATCTACATTTATCAACCCACCAGATTAATAGGGTTTGGGCTGCATCATCAGCCTGTTGATCTCAACAAGCACCTGGTTGGACCAACCAGGCTCTTAATCGAGGTGCTTGTTCTACAAAACTCTGCTGATTTGATCACTCCCGTTCCATACCATTTTTTGCTCGGCTGAAGGCGTTGAATTTAGCACTTAACGGGAGGAACCGTCATTCCAAAAACCCGAGATCCATCTGATTATCTGTCTGTATTCCACGTCTACTGCACCTTGAGTTCAGCTTTAAACCAGTTGATCCCACCTCTGGTATACGTACCAGAGATCGAAATCGTCCGCAACAGTCATTCCCGACCCATTCACCCAACTGATGTATCCTGTTCTAAGTCCCTGGACCCAATACTGTTTCACACCCTCTGTTTACAATGAGGACATTGCAAAACTTAGGCATGGGGGGTGGTAAAGTGCATACATACAGGAACCAAGAAAAGTCAGAAGGATTCTTGCAAAAAAATTCACAAATGTCAAAAATACCAAAAAAATAGAAAATTATGAAAAAGAACAAAAAAATGGAGGAGGGAGAGAACATTTTGAAGCCATATAAACATGAGGAAAAGAGCAAAATGACAAAAAAGGTGCACAAAATGAAAAAGAAAAAAGAGATAGTCATTACTAAGAGATTAAGGGATTAACCGAAGTTCTAGACCACATCAAGAAAAGAAAAATGAAGAAAAGTGCTAATGAGACACAAAGAGAGATTAGTAGGAACGCTGATCTTAGGCCTTTTCAGCTAGACTCTTAGGCTTAAAAATTCAAGTATCCGTTAAGATCTGGATAATCCTCAAGTGGTTGGGGAAAATGCGAAGCTTAAGTATTAGGTCTAAGGCATAGGGAGTATTCGGCTTCGTTAACTAACCTTCGGTTTGCGGGACTCGGTAACTTAAGCACCCCAACTCTCACACAGTCTGGTTTAGTGCGCATAATTATCAAAATCACGCAAAAGCATTTAAATATTCTGAAAAAAGTTGCTTAGATTAGGAGCGGTCGATTAACACAAGTTGATTTGGATGAGTTCCCAGCGCGGAGAGGTGGGAAATTCCCCTCAAAGATGCATATATCGTCTCCTCGGTGCTTGTCTCCTAGGATATTTACATATCCTACCAGGGGCATGTAAGCACTCTGCTGGTTCAAATACCATGGGTGGCATTATCATGAAATGTCGATTGGTAGGGTTTGGATTTGGCTACAGAACGCCATGGGTAGGATTATGTCTAAATCTCGAAAGCCAGGGTTCTGGGGGTTGTCATGGGTGGTGCTATCACGAAGCATCGATTGCCAGGGACCTTTGAGGATTGATGATGGGGACGAGGAATCCGATACAGACTGTATTGAGAAGCCAATCCGAAGCTAGAAATAAAAAGAAAAGTGAGAGAAAACTTTCCAAACAAATAAATGCTCTGTCTCTTTCTCACAAAAACACACTGCAAACTAAACCAAGGCTAAAATATGTCTCAAGCACGGGTACTTTAATCGCGGAGTCCAACGAACTTTAGGATAGACTTCTTATAACCCTAAAACAGACTCACTTAATTCAAAAAGGTTCTGGTAAGGATAAAAATCAATTAAACATTCTAAAATTCATGGCAGAATATCCCCTAGGGTTTAGAACCTTCAAATTGTCCTTTGGAACCTATTTTGGCCTAAGTAGCGGTCGTAGCTAATTATTTGTTGTAATTTGGATTTTTGTGTAAAATATTCAGTCAAATGTGGTCAAACCTAAAATCCAATTTCACCATTGGATTCCTTAGGTGTAAATCAGGTTTATACCAAAATTTGGACCTAAGGGGAGGTCACCTTGACCTACTTTGCAAAACATTCCACCCAATTACATTTTAACCCCTAACTTTTAAAAATCATTGCGCAAACCCCCCTATCTTCCTCGCCACTCTTTGTAATTAGGTCCCTCCACCATTACAGCGGAGGAGTCCTACTCCAGCGAGGATTCAAGGAAGATTTCTCCCTAATTCCTCAGAGATCCCCTCTCTGATTTGAAAGGGAGATTCTCTGAGGAATTCCCTATCATCTGAACGCAATCCCAAGCCCTAATTTGCGCCCACTCTCTCGTGCGAACGCTCGAGAGATTTGGGTCTCTCGCACAGTCCTACTCCGGCGAGGATTCTTACGCTTGGAAGCTTGCCTTCCAAGCACAAGAACCTCTGCCAGTACCTATAAAAGGACCCCCTATCCCTTCCGCTCAGATTTAGCTTGGCTTAGCTGGAGAAAACCCTCCACTTTCTTCCCTTCTCCTCCGGCCAAGCGTCTAGCGAGCTCCGGCGACATCTCCTCCTTGTCGCTTTGCCACAATACCAGTGGCAGAGTCGTCTTCACCACCTTCCTCCGTGTCGCGTCGCACCAGCGCTGGCGCCCAATACCCCTTCGTTGTTGTCGTTCCCCCTCCACAGGAATCTTCTTCAGCGGTGTCAGGTACACGCTAGCCACTCTCCTTATCCCTTTGTCTGTTAATTAGGTTAAAACTCTTCCCCTCTCTCCTCTCTGTATTTCCCCCTTCTATATTTCTACTTTCAACCCCTCAACACCCCAGACCACCACCATCTTCCTCACTTCCGGCAGACCACCAGCGAGGTCTTCGTTACCTCCACACACCCATCCACCTCACCAGGCCCCTCAAAACCTCCGCCACTATCCACTGACCACTTTCCCCATCTCCATCGACCGCCATCACCTCCACACTCGCCCCCCGACCATACCCACCACAACAGCCACAGGTCGACCCAGGCACGCATGCCTAGGCCTCCACGCGGCCAGCCACCTACCGCAGCACCTTCGCCATGTCACAGCGAAGCTTCCTGTGTGGTTTAATGAGGCCACAAGGCCGTATTGATTGATCGTAGGATTGAGCCTTTGTTGCCATTAGTGCAGACTCAAAGAAGCACGCAAGCTTGCTCCAGGCAGTTGCGCTCCAAGTCTCAGGTCCCAGGTGATGCGGATTCACCTCATGCGCGCATTCAGCCAGGCAATTGGCTTTGAGAGGTGTCACAGCTGCAGCAATTAGGCAAAGCAACCTTCTGCGGGTGTGCGCAGAAGTGGGTGGGACTTTTAGTCCCACATCGGAAAGTCTGAAGCACGGTAAGCAGTATAAGTTGAATTTGTGTTATCGACTGGTTGCCTCCGAACACGGGGTGAGGTCCCCTCGCTCGCTCACCCGCCTCGTCCGCGACCCACGCTATGCGAACCTAGCTACCTAACCTGTTTACCCAACACTCCTCGCACACCACCCATGCTGGTGCGCCTGGACCCGGGTACGCATGACCCGACCCGAATACCCGATTGGCTCTGGGAAAGAGAACCTAAGAGAGAAAAGAGAGAGTGTACACGGGGGAGGGTAAGGGTAGGTTTTGCACTCGTGTGTGCAGGGAAAGGAAGAAGGGAGAGGAAGCTGCAACCGCAGAGGATGCTAAGGAAGAAAAGCTGAGGACGCTAAGTAAGGAAGAAAGAAAAGGCACTGTAGCAGAGAGGGTGCAGTTGAAGAAAGGGCAAGGGTCGAGAAAGCAAAGGCAAAGAAAGAAGGAAGAAGAAGGAAGGAGAAAGGAGAAGGTGCGGCTGAAGAAGGAAAGAGAAAGAAGGAAATCAGAAGCCAAGGAAGAAAGGCAGAGAAGGAAAAAGAAGGCCAATGCCAGAGAAGAAAAGAAAGAGAAACCATGGCACAGAAAAAGAAAGGCAGAAAAGAAAAGAAGTGAGAGAACAAACTAAAAGAAGAGTCAAATATTTTTTACATCCGATCCAATTTTTCAACAAATTGCTACATTTTTATCCATAACTTCATGTTTTATATTTTAAATTAGATTTTGAGTAGATTTAAGTGTTCAATTTACATTTATTGAGATTAGTAAATAAATTCTATTTGCTTCTTGTATTCGACCTCGGACTTAACATTTGAGTAATAAAATTCTTATTTGTTTACAAGATAATTTCAACTATACTACAACGCAGTATTTATTCTTTATAAACCAATCTTGTCTTCTGTTAAACATTTTGGCGTCGTTGTCGGGGAGCAACATGCAATTTATCACTAATTTCTGCATTCTTTTTTATTATAACTTGAACACTAACTTGCCCTTTGCTATGATTTTGCAAGGTATTTCACGAGGAAATCTCCCGCGCGAATCAACCACTCCAGGGTAGGTAAATTCTCTCTTCTTCCCTAAATCCATCTCCTAATCTTAGGAAGACAAAAGGAAGCAATTAAAGTAGGAATCAACTGCCTTCTTTCTATAGTAATTACCATTTAAAGGCAAAAGTTTTCTAATTTTGCTAAAATTGTTCAAATCTGATTGAAAGAGAAGCGATTTTTTTAGAGATCCTACCCCTCAAGTTCCTGTGCCTATTAGGGATCATGCTTAAATTATAGATCTCCGCGGACTACACACTTCTTGTTTGAAGTCCAAAGAGAACTTTTGTGAAAAGCAAAGAGGATTGGAAATAGAACCAAATTAGGTTTCGACAGTAGGGTTTTGGAGTGTTAGTTCACACATGCTTGCATAAAAAGAAACAAATCCACCTGCATTTGTATGCTACCCAAGCCCTTGATTGAAGAGATCTAAGCAAGATAAACCCTAAAATTGAGTTATAAAATCACTTGAATCTTAAAAACCTTGAACCTAATAACCTGGGAGTCAAATCAGGGTTATTTCTAGGGCTTGACCTAGAATCATTCTGCCATCTTTAGGACAGGTCAGGTGAAGTTGATCCCTTGGGTCAACCAACCTTGAAATTTGGTTACAACACCAAAACATCTAAAGTTCAAATGAAAACCCTAAGCACCTTTTAAAAGTGGTAGACTTAAGAGGTTAAGGTCCCCATTCTGGTCTACCTGGAATCTCAGTGACAAGAGAGGTCGGGTGGGGGAAACCCTGTAACCCATGGGGATGCTCTACTGTGTAGGGGTCTTTGCGGGACTCTCCCTCTCTGGCTGCCCAGGTAATTCTCAGGTAGACGACTTTCCGATCCAGGGGTATCATCCGCCCTGAACCTCCATAGTCATCCAAACATCTTTGGGTGCCTCGATTGGGTCAAAAACATATCCAGTCCCTCATCCCTTCTCTTTAGAGCACACACATTTTCAGTGGGACAAGGCCTCAGATACAATCAACTAGGTATAGCTCTAGTTTGGAAAATAAAATTCAACCTAGTTGGTGCGTCTATCAAGTTAATTAGGGCTTTGAATTTAAAGTACACGAGATTGTATGGTGGGTGTGAGGGGGTGAGTGCCCAATCAATTCAATTCAGATGTGTATGCGTGCCAAACAAGGGTACACAAACATATTTAATTGGTGAAGTATCTTTTAATGCTCAAATAATTAGTTCACCAATTTTAGGATTTAAATTTCAAGGTACTTTCAAACAAGTTTGAATGAAACTGATAGCATTTTGCAATCACGCGACCTTGATCTTTTTACCTCAGATTGTAAATCTGGCAACCCTAATGTGGCACCTTAGCATGCAGCTTTTATGTGAATCAATTTTGTTTCAAGTGGCATGGCCCAAATAATGCAACAAAAACTTCCCAAACACCACTTGATCAAGCACACACAAAATAATTTTTTCATAATTTTTAGGGCCTTAAAAATAGTTTTTGTCGGATTTTGCAACTCAAAATGCCAAAACAGTCTAAATAAACCCCTAATGAGTATTTTCCAAAAATAGTAATGGTAAATCAATCGAAAAAATTTTCTAATTTTTTTTCAATAAAACATATTTAATCATAAACCAATGAAAAATATTTCACCAACTTTGGCGTTGCATAGAATTCAGGAAAATTTGATGAACCCAGATCTCCAACAGAAAACTTTCAGATTGACCCATCGACAGTAAAAGATTTTTATAGGATAGCAAAAAACTAATTTTCATGTGAAATTTAGTGGGTTGTTTATGATTTCAAGGGGATCATGCAATAAACATTTGGGAATATTTTGATCCGCC
Organism: Thalassia testudinum; assembly: GCA_037157565.1. NCBI lineage: Eukaryota > Viridiplantae > Streptophyta > Magnoliopsida > Alismatales > Hydrocharitaceae > Thalassia > Thalassia testudinum. Next base: position 22,130,815 of record JAZHRO010000014.1, read on the forward strand.
AATAGTTTAAAATTAATATTTTAATTCAGCATGAAAAACTAATCCGAACTTGGTTAGGATGAGAAATGATCTTTAAAGCACAAGTAGAGTAGGTTAAGAGAGTTTTTTTTAAATAATACTAAATGCAATTACTCCTAAGAGTCATGAATTTACCTAAGTCTAAGATGGAGATGGCCTACCTGGAGATCTTCACCCGCACTTTTTCTTCACGTTACTTCGTAATTCGTTCTCATGCAACTGTGCGATACTACACAAAATGACAAAAAGAGAAGAACAAGTTAGATCTCACAAATGCAAGTCCAGATGAACTTATTGAAAGCGAAATAATTCCATTGCCTCCCCAGCAACAACGCCAAAAAGTGTTCTGAGAGCGGATGTGAATGCGAAAAATCACTTTTCGTCATAGTAAATGTGTACAGAAACTCTTAAACTTGTAAATGAAATCAAACTCGTAAGATTTTTCAAATAGAAATACGGGAGTCTGTGTCGTTTGCAGGGAGGCAAATAGATCAAAATCACTTTCCTAATTAGAACTACAGCTGAATATCAAATAGGATGGTCATTATAACTAATACTAAATCTAATGGCATGCAACTACTAGAACTATAATATACTACTACTAGAAAGCATAGAACTTGAATACAAGTTAAAAATAAATACTAGAACTTTTATTGAATAAGATGAGAGTTTAACACCAATAGAAGTAGTACTACAACTAGAGGAATGTTTGGAAAATTACAACTAGAACTAGATTACTAAAATTAGACTAGCGAAATGTAGAAATTATGGGCTTTAAAGGTGAAGTCTAGAGCATCAGCGTAGATACGGATGTGAAAGTGCACCCGCCAGAACTACCAGAGTTGCCATGGACTAGCACTAGTTAGTTGAGACTATGTGGAGGTAGGAAATTCTAAGTAGGAGATGGTTACTTGGGGGGTGACTAGGTGTATTTATAGGAAATAGGGATGCTTCCTATTGGTTGATCTAGACTACCTAGGATCACTAAATTAGATGGTCTAGATTAAATCCTAAGGGGTGGCTAGGATAGGTAGGATATGGTCCCTTAGATCTAGGATGGAGGGTTAGGATAGGGAGGGGTTTTTTTGTGGGTCTCTAAATATAGGTGGTTGGCTACTTAGGATAAGTTCTTAGTGTTTGGTCGGCCACTTAGGAAGGGATAAGGAGGGCTTTAGGTGGCAATTAGGGTTTCTAGGGTTAGGTCTAGGTGGCTGATGACTCTACAATTATCAGTGTTAATATTATCAATTAGAGTCAATTTTGAGGATACCTGTGCAATAATGACATTCTATAATGGGTTTGGGAGTATTACTTGCATATTGCTTGATCTTTACATTTAAATTGCTTAGAATCATTGTTTAATGACCCTGTAAATAAGTCAATATTGAAATAGGTCTCAGATGAGCAATTAAACTGCACAGATGGATTGAGATCGACGAATGGAGTCCAACGGACTCAAAATCACCTCAATCTGACCTCCATAGCTCCCATAACAAACCCGACATGTGGTGCACCTGCGGCTCTCCATTGCTTGCCAGCAGCACCTGCAGCCTCATCATCACGCGAGATCCACCGTTGGATCAGCATCCAATGATCATCCCACTCACATGCGTCACGATGGCTTCACGACAATCCGTGCTAGCAGCTCAGTGGTCAGACATCTTCCCCACTTCAGTGGGCACGGGTTCAAATCACCTAAGTTGCCTCCCATCGTGCTCTCCAATTGGAATTCGATCGTTCGATCAGATCTATGACCGAGGAGTGGCCTCATCGCGTGCCTCCAGCTATTCGCTACTCACGCGCTCGATCCCGCCGGAGCATACGCCCCATTTGATGTGGGCGTAGGGCGTGATCGCAAATAGCGACCAAGGTTTGATTTCAGCCGTCCGATCGATTAGACGGCTTAAGCAGCACACACGTGGATTGCATGGCAACTGTGCATGCGTTGAAGGTGCGAGGGAGGAGGCTAGGGCGACACTTGCGGCAAGTCTATAGCGACATTTTGAATGTCGCTATTGACTCGGTGACGAATTTGAGCCCTCTTCTCAACTATAAAAAGGGACCTATCCCTCCCATTTGTACCAATCATCTACCTAAGCAGCTCCACTCCTTAGAGCTCCAAGCAAGGTTGTGAACATGCCAAGCCACTGACGGAAGCTCCTCCACCACCGTGGCTGTCTCAACGCTTTCTTCTTCCTTGTTCTTAGTTTTATTTTCTTTGGATAGTGTAGTTCATTTCTTTCATTTAAGCATTCATCTACATATCGTTCAATACTACATTTGATAGTCAATAGAGTAAATATTTGAATTATTGTTCTCATATCTCTATTATGATTCTCTAACCCTATCTCCCTCTCTCTCTCCCTACCTCTCTTTCTTTCTCGTTGTCTCTTTCGCAAACGAATCAAACGACGAATTTTTTGACACCAAAGCGAGTATTTGATCTGATTTCACATCTTAGACTAATGTCTGATTCTTATTAAAATTGACATCGTAAAATGCGCTACAACGAGCGACTTTACTCAAACGCGTTTCGCGATAGTCAATTTTTGGCATCGTTGTCGGGGAGGCAACGGATCTTTTACTAGCTTTCATTTTCTTGGAAATTAATTGTATTTGTGTTATCTAACTTGCTCTTCTCTCTCTTGTGATTGCAGGAATCTCATGCATCGGCAACGAGAGGAGTACGAGTCAGGTGGGTCAAAGGAAGCGCAAGAGAAGATTGCCATCAACCCGAAGGTTCAACCTTGTCTTCCCACAATTCAAAAGGTAATTCGTCATCCTTGGACTAAGAAAAAAATGGTGTTCTAAAAAAATCCTCTTCCCACAATTCAAAAGGTAATTGGTCATCCTTGGACTAAGAAAAAAATGATGGTGTTATAAAAAAATCCTCTCTTTTGTCTGTCGAAGAAAACACTATCATTAAGCCTTCAACCCATTAACCTCGCAATATCATTTTCTGGATTTGGGTTGAGGATACGATTAAAGGATGCTTAACACCTCTAAAAATTTTAAGAAAAATCTCTAAGGTGCTCCTTCCAGTAAGCGAACTCCACCTCAAATTTCAAAGCCAAACTCTATATGGTTTGGCCACGAGAAATTCGCTACTGGAAGTGCGCATGGTTGTCCTAATTTCTGGAGATCTATAGGTTGCTCTTGCTGCTACGAACTCCACGCATTTCAGATTTGTGAGAGATTTATGTTTGTTGAAAGATCTTGAAATTCTTCACTTCATCTGTAGACTACTTTTGCATTTGAAATTTATTAGTGCTTATTTTGATCATGATATTAAGCTTGCATTGATCCAGAAGTTCTTGACAGATTGAATCCCTCTTGAAAAAATGTGAATTTGGGTGGTCAATCATCCTTAAAAAAATTTTGAAATTAATTTTGTTGAAAATCTCATTCGATTTCAATCGGGATAGAGTCATTGCTTGTTTTGATTGGACCCTTCTTGACAATCTTGAAAAAGATTCATTGAGTAGAAGCTGCACACCCTAGGATCTTCCACACTAGGGAGTTTTAACTTTGTAGTCACACAAAAAGTCTTCAAGAAAATCAATCTTCATCAACCGTGTAACTACATATTTGTACCTTGTTTGAATGCGTAAATAAGTGAATTTTATAATCCATTAAAGTAAGATGTAAATTTTAAAAATCACACATCTTCAGTTCAAAAAAAAAAAAATCACACATCTTAATCTTGCTTGTTAAAGAGCACTTGTTTTGGTATTGGGTCCTTGCACCCAATTGTGCACACGACTTAAACTGAAATTTTAGGAGCATTAACCCCCAATGCCCTTCACTTAATCCTTGATCACAAGCAATGACCTAGCCCTAAAAATTAAGTAGACGTTGGCCCTAGGACTCATTGAGTTTGTTTCAAGGTATTTTCCTGAATGCATAGTGAATTAGTGACGTCTACTTGCTCCAAAAGATGCTGAGTTGGAAGGCTCGATCGTCAAACGACTTAAGCAAGTTGGGGTTTAGCATAATTAGCAGCTTTCGGGACATGCTCCCCCTGCTTCACCTTCCCTACTCTACCACCTTCGGGAGTAAGGACAACACTGAATTCACCATGTGGTCGGAATCTATTTCTGAAGCGTAAGTCGCCTAGGTGTACACTGTAGGGCTTAGATTTGTTTGCTTGATTGTGCACACACTTCTTGCATCTGTTTTCCTTCGCATCTCTCCTGGTTCTTCTCCAGTGTATGCACAAAAGGCGATTACTTCATCCTGAATTGGTTGCTTTAGACAGAGAAACTAGGAGAAAACTTGATTTCTCAAAGGGTAGGACTGAGGACTTGGCCGACCCACAAGTTGAGGTTGAGGACCAACCTCAACCCAATGCCATGACCATGATTCAGGCTTAGATTACTACCAACCACCAACTTTAGCAACAACAATTCACACCATCATGCAGGCTTTACACCAACTACAGAACCCTCAGGGGTAGAATCAAGGGAAAAACCCTCAAGGACAACCCCTACTGAACCCACCTAACCCACCACCACCCCTTGAGGGCCAACAAAGGCCTCTCCGTGATTTTTACGATCCGTATGCCATCCGTGTAGAGCCATACCTTAGGGTCCCCGAAGGGGGAGATTGTTTTAAGCTAAAACCAAATGTCCTTAGCTTGATTCAAAGCCATTTCCATGGGATCTCAAATGAAGACCCTTTCCAACATTTGGAGGACCTTGATCGGATTGCTCGAACTGTGAAACCTAGGAACATCCGTTTGGATATTGTGTTAATTAAGATGTTTCTGTTCTCCCTAAGAGACAAAGCATTTCATTGGCTTAGGACTTTAGGAAGACCCATCTCCACTTAGGTGGAATTAAGGCATGCTTTTCCTAAGAAGTTTTTCCTCATAGGAAATACTAATACCCTTAGAAGAGCCATCACTACATTTACTCTACAAAGTGGAGAAGAATTTCATGAAGCGTGGGAAAGATTTAATGAATTGTTGAGGAAATGCCCATATCACGATGTTCCAAGGTGGCAATTGGCTTAGATTTTCTACCATGGTCTGGACAGTAACCTTAGGAATTTCGTAGATGCCTCATGTGGAGGGAATTTTCTGAATAAGTATAAGGAAAGTGCGTTTGAGCTCTTTGAGTCAATGAGCAAGAACTCACTTAGCAATGCCTCCATGACTCAATTTAATCGGTCTAGTCAACCTCATGGTGGGATTTATGAGGTACAAACTAATTTTGGAATGGTTGACATGGACATTATAACCAAGAAATTGGATCGGGTTGAGTTGGTGAATAAGAAGATTGACGAGCTACTGAATCAATCCCAAACCCCATTACAAACCTTCTCCCTAGTGAAGGGAGCACACAATGTGGATTTGGTTCAGTCGATGAACCAAATGCACCTGGAACAACCCCTGACCATGTTCCAAGGAAGGACCTTTGCTCCCTTAAACTCTGATTGTTCTTTTCCCTCCCCTTCGACACCTTCTACCTATGAAGATGCCCATGCCATCCAAGGATATTCTAAGCCTAACCCTTTCTCCAACACTTACAACCATGGATGGTGCAACCACCCAAACTTTGCCTGGTTGAATCAAAAATCAAACTAATTTTAGAACTAGCCTAGGCAAAACCCTCCTTCCTATCAGCCTGGTCCACTTACCAGACCACCCTATAACCAGAATAGGGCGGCTCCTACGTAGCAAAACCAAATGGACACGTAGATTAAAATGATGGCTAATATGAATCAAAAACATCAGAAGGAGATGGCATTAGTGAAGGGACAGTTGAGTTAACCGTTGGATAACAAACAACAGGGGTCCCTTCATTCTCAGCCACAACCAAAACCCGAGGAATGTAATGAACAGAGGCCACAATCCTCAAGGGTTCCAACCAAATCAAGGACAAGCTCATATGATTCAACAAGCCCCACAGACACCTCCTGGGTTTGCTGCCTCTTCTTCTCAAGGACATAACCCTGGTTCCAATGCCTCAGCCAATGCAATTACCTTGAGAAGTGACACTCAAACCCAAGACCCCAAATGGCCAACCCCTCCCATGACTTCTCTACCTGAGATGCTTGATTTTGAGGATGAGCAGGAGGAACTCAAGGATCAAGAGCCTGACCCAGTTCAAACCCAAATCCCATGCCCTAAAGCCTTAGACAAAGTAAAGAACAAAAATGTGGCTGAGAACGAGTTGTTGGAAATGAGGAGTTGTGGCAGAGTTAGTCTACCAAGCGTGTACTATTGTGATAGGAGGTTACGAGCTTCTTGCAGATCTAATAGTTCTTGAGATAGAGGACCTTAACATTACCTTGGGCATGGATTGGTTGTCTACTTATCATGCGATGGTTGACTACTTCAAGAAGCGCACAATTTTCTTTATTCCAGGAATTCCACAATTGAGTTTGTGAGCAAATCGGTGGATGGATCCTTGATGTTTCCATGATTATTTATATAATTAATGCCTAACTAATATTAGTCTAAGAGTAATTTGGGTTAGATTGCTTTTAATTAAGTCAGAATAGGCATTCAAGGTCATTTTGTAAATAAGGCATATTTATGGGAGTTTATGCAATTTTTCTCTCAATTGTATCTGGTACCTTTGTGTGTTTATTTTTATATGTGCAGATATAAAATTTTAGGTTAATCGGAGCGGACTTGAGCTCGTTTGAAGATGACTAAGCCTAGTTAGTAGACCTATTTGGAAGCCAAATTAACCCTAGAATCCTAACCTAATTAGGAACCTAATTAGTTCACCCACTTAGCCACCAACCTAACCTAGAAAACCCAACCAAGTGACTGGCCAAGGACCTAATAATCTAATCTGTAGTGGCTGGCCAACTTAGTTATCCCTTAAGAAAACCTACACCAACCCAGATTTTATCCTAACCTAGAAACCTAAACCCTAGTTGCCACTGACGATCGCGAAATGCATTTGTGTAAAGTTGCTCGTTGTAGTGCGTTTTACAACGTCAATTTTAATAAGAAGAATCGGATGTGGGTCCGAGTGTCTAATGGTCGATTTATCAACAATCATAAGAAAGTACTATTGTCGGGTTTTTATTCCAGGCAACGGTGCCAAAAAATGTGATCGCTGACTACCGATTCGTACTAAAAAGGATTTTAAAACATCGTTGTTGTAGTATATGTCACAAATATAAATCGTTGTCACGTCAATTTTATTTATATACTTAATTTTTACTGATTTATTCGAGGTCGTTCACTGGGAGACAGTTATTGATATACATCACTCTCTAAGTCCAATAATATTCTTTTAATTCCAAAAAGATTGATTTTATGTACAATAATGAATGAATTAATCGAAAAATCAAAGAATGAATCAATTATATACAAAAGAATGAATTAGAAATAATTACAATGCTTGAAAACAATTATATACAAAAAAGCATCAAAAATCATAAATAAATACTCTATATTATTTATTTACAACTAATAATAATAATACCTAGCTATATATACAATAATAGGTAATAATATGTACTATACTAACTTAACTTACTAATATCTACAGTAACATATAATGTATCTACAGTGACATATAAAAGTGTCACTAAAACCTTAGAAAAACGATGTATATAAACATAAGGCAAAAAGTGGTATCTATACTGACATATAATACTATGTACAGTGATGAACAGATCCGACACTAAAGCTATCTTTTATTTATTTACATAATAGCTCAAACAACTATACTATACTCTGTATACTTATATACGTATTATTTACATATATACTATATATATATAGATGCAGACATACATATACTTATATACACACACAACACACTATGTACGCAACACACACAACACTCTACTCAGACTCTTAACACACTAATACACAACAAACGCTATGCCAAGGCACAAGGAGGGTCTTTAGACACAAAGGCAATTTTAGCTTTCTCTCTCTTTTCACAGCTTCAGCTGGTTTAGGCCAGCTTAGATCGATTTTTAAGCAAAAATTGGTTTAATTTGCGAGCAGCCTTTTCAAGGGATGTACAGCACCCGTAAGGGTGGAACTTGGCTTCTACTAGGATCGCCCTAATCCTTAATTAGGTGTATTTTAACCGATTTATGGCTCGTTAATGGGCCCAATCAGGCCCATGCACAATGCACATCTCCCAGCCGTGCACCGCACTCAAATTTCAAACCAATGCCATATGCTCATTCATGCTCAAAGGGCGTTAAGGGGTATGTGTGTTCGGGCGCTCGGCGCTCGTGACGACTGAGAGGGGCACAAGACAAAATCAATATAAGGGGATGCAGGCACTCCAGTGTTACCGATATGGCACTAAGATGGCGCCTTCAGGAGTTGCTGCTCCAGCGCGCCAGCATGCAAAATAGCTTGATTTGGCCCTCGATTTGAGGGCCCAAATATTATCTGATTTCAAAATAAATTATCAATTCGTAAAACCCTTATATATGGCTATATAATTATATAGTTTATTTACAAAAATAATTAATTTTACTATATAAATAAATTAGCTAAACTTCACACTTTATACACATTGATATTTGGGTTAATTTCTTAATTAATGTTTAAATTAGTTAATTAATGGTCTAATTGACCCTATAGTGTGTTAATATACATATTAAATTGTTTAATACATATTTTTATGATATTTTACACGTTTTATTTTAATTTATATACATTTAAATATCAATTTTCAGGCTATTTTACATATAAATTATGTATAAATAGTATAACACATTATAATTATAGTTAAATTAGTTTAAATTACTTAAAATACTAGAATACAAATGTACAGTATAAATTAGTTCATTAATAACTTAATTTACTAATTTATTTTGATTTAAGTTAGTAACTTACTTAATAACTTAATAAGTTAATTATTTATTGTACATATATAATTAAATTATATTACAGGTGTCTTAGTGTACATTATAAGTATATAAATATGTATGTACAGTATTATTGATAAATAAGTTTATTTATTCGGGTTTATAAATTTATATAGCTTATAGTACATATAAGTTAATTAAATTAACAGTTAAATATATAAATAAGTTATATACAATTTAAATTATCTTAAATATTTAATTTACATTACGGAATATGTACATAAGTTATTTATGCATATTATATACATATTTTACATTATATACATTACTAGCTTAATATATACCTTATATTTACATGTATATACATAGTTTATATAGTATGTTTGAGTATTTTTCAAGTTTTTCTACTTTTTATGGATTTTATAAGTTTCATAGAGGTAGGATGTGAGAGAGAGAAAGAGATGAGAATAATGGAGTTATTTTTGATATTTTTCATATTGATGTCTTTTATTAAGTTTCAAGGTATACTGAACCGTCGGCTGATATGTTCTACCAAGTCGGGGGTTCAGAATACCATGAAACTCGGCATGCATTTAAAAATATATCTAATCTTACTCGCTACACATTTTTTTTATTTTTTTGTATTTTTTATAGGGTTTTATTTATTTACAAGTGAAGCACATTCTAGGCCTTAAAAAAGGTTTTCAAAGGTAACCTAAGGCACTAGAGTGTAGGATGAGGGGTGAAAAGGAAGTAAGAGCACTCAGAATAATTTAACACATCAAAAAAGAGGTGCTCAATCAGATAAACATGATTTTTCATTTAATTTAGCAAACTTTCCATGTTTGGGTAGATCTACACATTAATAACTGGCAATCAATGTTTAATAACATATTACAAGCCAATTCAATAAAATTATGTACTCTAACAGTACATGAAAGCTTGTTACAAGGTAAACTACACATTACAAACATGTTAGCCATCTAAAACATCAAAGCTCTGCTGTTGCCCACTCATTTCAAACCATCCAACAGGAGCAACAGCTGCAGCAACGGCTTCAAACAACAGTAGCAACACTATTGCTGGGATTCAGCAGAGCAGCAGCAACAATTGCAGTAGCTCCAGTGTCTGGATCAGCAGCTCTTAAGCTGGTCCAAGCATCTTAAGCATAATTTCAAAGGTTGCTATTATAGCCAAAGCTCAATTCTAACAGATCTGATGGGAAATTCAGTATATGAATCATCCAAGATCAGACTTGGAAAAGTCTGATCTTGGATCTGTAAAATCCAAATTCAGAGAGTAATTCTCATCTTAAAAGTCATCTTAAAATCAGAGAAGATCTGAAATCAATGTTCATAAGAATAAGATTGCAAACCCTTTTTAAACCATTTCAAATCCGCTTCAAAAATCCTTTTAAATGCCAATCTCACCTTCACTATAGAATCATGCAAGTGGATATATGAAGGATAAAATGTCACCCCAAATTGGGCTTTTACTTTGGATCTTTTACTGATATCTAATCACTCAATCTTCTTGAACACCATTAATGGGTGATTAAGGTGATTTTGTGATATGATCAAGATCCGATTGGGTTCTTGTTCTATCTCAAATTAGAGTTAACTGATTTTCCTTGATAGAACTCTCCAACATAGGGCTTAAATTAGATGTATGCTCATCCATATAATCAAAGCCAAATCCACAAACCTTGGATTCCTTGCGTACACCTAATCAAGCCCATCCAATCTCGAAAAGCTCGATTAAATCCGATAAAATCCAAATGAATTCCAAATCACTGATTTGAACATTAAAAACCATTTTCAACAAGATTGACAATTCGAGTTGATGAATTAAGATCGGGGGGTCTTTGTGGAGTTGCGAAATGAATGGGAGTTCCCTCAAAGTGATTTTTGACACTAATTTCATATCTGAGAACCAAAGTTCTCAGGTTTGAAATTAGACCTTAAGGTATGGGTGATTTGCGAAATCAAAATCGAGGGAAGAAGAAAGCAATAAAATGGAATGTAGGGGGAGATTAATGGTGATGATGATGTGCATGAAAGTCTCTCTGATCTGAATTGATTAGAGAGATGCAAATCAGATCTAAATTACTCTACTCTTAAGCTAATCTACACTACAATTCATCTAGAAAGCAGTAAAACTATACTAAGAAAGCTTTAAAAATCTATCTAATGGGACGAAGTTGTCTTAGGTCACCCGTCGGTGGCTAGTGACGACGAAAGGGGAGAAGAGCAGCAACAGACGAAGTTGTCTAAGGTCCACCTGTCGGTGGTTAGTCGCGATTGAAAGGAGGAAGGCAAGTCGGCACTGTCACCATAGACTGAGGAAATGGGGTAAGGAAGCTGCAGGTGTGGACGAAAGGGACCACTCTGGGGGAGGGAGTGATCAAGTGTGCATGCAAGCTGAGGGAGTGCTTAAGTAGTGGTAGAGTGATTTAGGTCACTGTAAGGTGGGATTAGGCACCTAGGTTACCTACGGTCACGATGAGAGGAGAGGGTGCGCAAAGTTTCCAAATCAAATGCGGCCGCTAGATTAGATCTGGAGGGAAAGGTGAAGCTAGGCAACAATTCTCGCGAAGCTTCAATTGAGGAGCAGCTGCAGATCAGGTGGATGAAGGATTGAACAGCTAGGATGGACCATGTTCTTGTGATGAACAGTGCACTAAGAGGTACACCATTCTTTGAGGTGTCTATTGGGCATTTTACACAGAGCCCCTCAGCGAAACGGTGGAAATGTTGTAGAAGAACCCATAAGTGGAATAGAAGCATGTCAGAGCAGTCCCTAAAGTGTTACAATTAGGTCCCTACAGCCTACAAATGGGTCTTGGAAGGTTTCTAATGTGAATAAATGTTATGAATGAAGGACCTAAATGTGAATCTCTAAATGCAAGGTCTTATTGATGTTCAAATGCTACCAAGTTTTTATTGAAGCTTAATTCCACTTTTGATTTAAAGTTTTGAGCTCATTTGTGTGTTCAATTTGAAATTGGATCATCATTTTGTGTTTATTAATAGAATATCTCAATAAATGACCTAATTATGCATTTTTAACACAGATTTGATGTTTTAGGTCTTTCTGTTAATTCACACACTTAACCCTTTCTTTGTGTTAATTTGATATTGTTTAACCTAGTTTCTAGCTTAACTTAGGCATTTTAACTATGATGAGCCACACTTCATTAGTGTCGAACACAGGGAGGCGTAAAATCGGATCAAATACTTGCTTTGGTGTCAAAAAATTCGTCATTTGGTTTGTTTGTGAAAGAGAGAATGAGAAAGAAAGCGAGATAGGGAGAGAGAGAGAGAGGTAGGGAGATAGGGTTAGAGAATCATAATAGAGATATGAGAACAATAGATCAAATATTTACTCTATTGACCATCAAATGTAGTATTGAACAATATGTAGATGAATGCTTAAATGGAAGAAATGAACTACATTATCCAAAGAAAATAAAACTAAGAACATGGAAGAAGAAAGCGTCGAGGTAGCTAAGGTGGTGGAGGAGCTTCCATCAGTGGCTCGATGTCTTCATAGCCTTGCTTGGAGCTCTAAGGAGTGGTGGAGTTGTTTAGGTAGATGATTGGTGCAAATGGGAGGGATAGGTCCCCTTTTATAGTTGATGAGAGGGCTCAAATTCGTCACTGGGTCAATAGCGACATTCAAAATGTCGCTATAGACCCACCGCATGCGTCGCGCTAGCCTCCTCCCTCGTACCTTCAACGCATGCACAGCTGCCATGCGATCCGCGTGCGTACTGCTTAAGTCGTTCGATCGAAGATTAGACGACTGAAATCAAACCTTGACTGCTACATGCGATCGCGCCCTACGTCCGCATCAGATGGGGTGAATGCTCCGGCGTGATCGCGTGCATGCGTAGCAAACAGTTGGAGGCACGCGATGAGGCTGCTCCTCGGCCATAGATTTGATTGAACGGCCGAATTCCAATTGGAGCGTGCGATGGGAGGCACCTCAGGTGATTCAAACTCGTGCCCACTGAAGTGAAGACATCCGACCGTTGAACTCCTGGCTCGGATTGTCGTGATGCCATCGCGACGCACGCGCATGGGATGATCGTTGGATGCTGATCCAAGATGGATCTCGTGTGATGATGAGGCTACAAGTGCTGCCGGCATGCGATGGAGAGCCGCAACTGCGCCATGTGTCACGTCGTGAGCATTGATCATCAGATCAACGGCCAACACTTCTCAGGTTTGTTGTGGGAGCTACGGAGGTCGGATTGAGGTGATTTTGAGTCTATTGGACTCCATCCGTCGATCCAGATCCATCTGTGCGGTTCGATTGCTCATCTGAGATCTGTTTGAATATAGACTTGTACACAAGGTCATTAAACAATGATTCTAAGCAATTTAAATGTAAAGATCACGTAATATGCATGCATTGCTCCCAAGCCCATTATAAACTGTCATTATTGCACAAGTATCCTCGAAATTGACTCTAATTGATAATATTAACACTAATAATTATAGAGTCATCATACCCCAATGCCCATCCCTTGCTAGTCCCTAGCAATGTTTATCCTAAATGCTATTCACAACTAAAATTAAGAATTGATTACTCAGTAGAAGTTGCTTGTCAACAGGAGGAAATTTCTACTAAGAACCTAACCAACAAAGACTCAACAGTGCTCAGGTGCCTGCCAAAATGCAGGCTACTCGAGTCCTCGCCTTATTCTATATAGAAGCAAATGCTTTTTTTTTCATCTTTTCTTTTTTTCTTTTTTTTGGATTTTTGAGTTGAGGATTTTGGGGTAACTTTTTACGGCTACCCAACCCACCCAAGACTCGCAAAGGGTACTTAGTATTAAGCATCTTATTGTGAAAGTGATAGACTCACTCAATGGCAAATAAAACGGACTTCGAGTTTCTACGCCCCTAGGTGACCCGAAAGAGAAAATGTTGCCTAAAGGTGTATCTATCTGGTCAATGGCTTTCTCCCTACTTTTTATTTTTGTGGGGTCAACACAAGGGCGAACCCTGTGTATATCTCCTTGGATTATGCTACTTCCCCACTTCTTCCTTAAGTATTTTGGAATTCTTGTGTATTTTATGAGCTGAGATCTAGACAATCGGTCAATGGCCTGTTACCTATTACAACTTACTAGTCATACTCGTGCGGTGAAGTGTGACTTATTTCTTTTTTTCATTTCTCCTTTCCTCTTTTCCTATTTCTCTTTATTATTTTTTAAAGTAGGTGACTTTCTCGATCTAAGATTTACTTAAAGGCAGTAGTGAAAGAGAATGGTCCTGTAGCTGGGCTCTGGACAACCGGCCAATAGGATGTTACCCATGATAACTTGCTAGCTATACCACCCTAGTAGGTTCATTAGCTATCCAATTTTCGTCAGAACTGCCGATGAGTGAGTCAGTGCAAAACGTGTGTAGATGCTTAGACTAAAAATCCCTCCAAATCAGAGGGCGGGTTGATAAGTCGTATGCTTATCACCCTACATTATTGACCAAATTAATATACATTAAGGTGGCGAGGACTCGAGACCAAGTCCACATCTTAGTGAACACCTGACTGATTAAGTCCGAAAACCTGAAGAGTCTATGCATTGAGGTCTTTAATGTGTCATTTCCTAAAGTTGACAAGCTTCTAATACCTAGGTTTTCTTTTCCTAATTTTTTTTAAGCAAAAATAAATAAAAATTAGTTCAAGCTAACAATTTTTGTACTCAGATCATGAGAATTACCACTCCCCCATGCTTATCTTAGATAATGTCCTCATTGGAATTTAAATGTATGCAAGAGGGCAAAGAATGGAATCACCTGAATTGTAATCGTGTATTCGGTCAGCGTGAAACCTCTGGGTTGCCTCCCAGGAAGCGTTGAGCTTATTGCCTCCAGCTGGGCGAAGTTCTAGTTCAACCCTCAATGAGGGTTACAGCTTCCTTTGGGGGAATCTAGGCAATAAAGTGTTTCAATATTTAGCCATTAACAATAAAGGTTTGCCCAGTCTTGGGATTGGCAATTTCTACCACCTCGTTGGGATAAAGTCTGACCACTTGATACGGTCCCGTCCACTTAGATCTCAGTTTCCCAAGAAAAAACTTAAGTCTTGCATCGAACAGCCAAACTTGCTGATTCAGCTCGAAGGCTTTCCTATTAATGTGTTTGTTGTGGATGGCTTTCATCTTCTCCTTATAAAGCCTATTATTCTCATAAGTGTCCCGACGGATTTCCTCGAGCTCGGAGAGTTGGAGCTTCCTTTGAGTTCCGACCATCTGGGAATCCATATTGCACTACTTAACATCCCACTATGCCAGGTGCTCTAACTCGACCGGAAGGTAGCAAGCTTTGTCAAAGACTAATCGATATGGTGACATGCCTATCGGGGTCTTAAAAGCGGTCCTATATGCCCAAAGGGCATCATCCAATCGTGTGGATCAATCCTTTCGGTTAGGTCTCACAATCTTTTGCAGAATATTTTTAATCTGCCTATTCAGACCTCAGTTTGCCCATTCGTCTGCAAGTGATATGAGGTAGCAATGCGGTGAGTGACCCTGTATTTCTTAAGGCATGAAACTGGGCATTAATGAACTGACTGCCACCATCGCTGATCATGACCTTAAGTATCTCAAACCGGGAAAAGATCAAAGTCCATGACAGCCTTGTGGTCACATTTTCGGATAGGTACGGCTTCAATCCATTTCGAGACGTACTCCACTGAGACTAGTATATACTCAAAGATATTTGATGGTGGGAAGGGACCTATGAAATCGATTCCCTAGACATCGAAAATTTTGATGATCAGAATGGGTTGTAGAGGCATCATATCTTTCTTGGTCATAGTCCCTAAGATCTGGCATCTAGTGTAAGTCTTTGCAAAGTTATGTGCATCCTTGAATAGTGATGGCTAGTAAAAATCGAACTGCAAAACTTTTGTAGCCATCTGCTTCCTAGAGAAGTGGCCACCACAAGCTTGGTCATGATAGAAGGATAACATACTTTGAACTTCCTCTTCAGGAATACACCTCCTAATGATTTGGTTAGCACAAAGTCTAAACAATAGAGGATCATCCTAAAAATAATGCTTGGCCTCAGCCAATAACTTATCCTACTGCTGTCTAGACCAGTCGTGCGGAGTCTGCCCTACCATTAAATAATTGACTAAGTCCGCATACCAAGGTAGACTCTTTCCTTGCACAACTAGAAGTTGTTCATCAAGAAATGTGTCGGCTAAGGGTAATGAGGGTTCAATGTGTTCTAAGTGAAGTCTGGATAAGTGGTTAGCTACAACATTTTTGGATCCGGCTTTGGTGCATATTTCCAGGTCAAATTCCTGCAGGAGCAGGATCCATTTGATCAGCCTGGGTTTAGCATCCTTTTTGGCTATGCCGGATAGCTGAGTGGTCAATGTAAATGATCACATGGGATCCTAGAAGGTATGATCGAAATTTTTCCAATCCAAAAACTACGGCGAGCAACTCTTTTTCCATGACAATGTAATTCTGTTGAGCCCCATCCAAGGTTTTGCTCGTGTGGTAGATCATCACAGGGTTTTTTCTCTCATCTTTGTCTTAGGACTGCTCCAACAGCAAAATTTGATGCATCGCACATTATCTCAAAGTCCTAGGACTAGTCTGGGAGTTGTAAAATAGGTGTAGTCAAGATTGTATCCCTAAGGGTGGTGTAAGCCTTGATGCAATCGGGTGTCATGTCAAAAAGTACATCGTTGGCTAGAAGCTCAGTAAGGGCTTGGAAAGTTTGGAAATTTCCTTTATGAACCTTCTATAGAAGTCAACATGTCCTAAGAACGATTTGATTTGTTTGATCGAGCTAGGAGGTGGAAGTTTGGAAATTAAATCAACCTTAGCTCGGTCAACTTCTATGCCCCTATGCGAGACGATGTGACCGAGGACAATCCCTTCTTGAACCATAAAATGGCTCTTTTCCTAGCTTAAAACCAGGTTGACCACGATACATTGTTTCAGGATTTTCTCTAGGTTACTAAGGCAATGGTCGAATGAGTCTCCAAAATAGAGAAATCATCCATAAAGACCTCCAAATATTCACCCACCATCTCCGAGAAGATAGTTAACATGTAATGCTGAAAGGTAGCGGGTGCGTTGCATAACCCGAATGACCTCATTAAGCTTCCGATAATCAATGCACACTTGTCACGCGGTGGTGGTGCAGGTGGGGATGGATTTGCCCAGGTCATTTGTGACCACAATGAGCTCGACCTTCTTTGGTACCACTTGAGTAGGACTCACCCAGGGGCTGTTGGAATCGAGTAGATAATTTCTGCATCAAGCCACTTGATTATTTCTTTTTTAACGACCTCTCGCATATTCAGGTTCAATTGCCTCTGCATCTGGCGAGTAGGTGGAGCCCCATCTTCCAAATAAATTTTGTGAGTGCAATAAGTAGGGCTAATTCCCCTTAAGTCAGAAATTGTCAACCCAATAGAAGCCCGATGTTCAAAAAGGGTAATAGTCAACCTAAGTTCTTGGTCCCTAGTTAGGTGTGCATTGATAATCACAGGGAAAGTCTGATTAGGTCCTAAGAAGACGTACTTAAGGTTGTTGGGCAAAGATTTCAATTCAGGTGCAGGTGGGATAATGTTTAACGGGTTAGGGAAGGGTGGGAGTTGATTAACATCAATCTCCTCAAATGGAGGTTGTCGGTGGTAATCAGTTGTGCATATTTCAACCTCCAAAGATTGGGGTGGGTCTGGGTGGTCAATAACTGGTTGAATCAGATGGTCTTCTAAAGAGCTTATAGTCAGGCATTCTTCAACCAGGGTTTCCACGGGATGGCATTCCTCAACCCAACCACAATCAAATGACTTTGTTGCCTTGAAGATATCCAATTGCATCTTCCTATCTCTGAAGGCAATTTCCATACATCCCGTGTCGTAGTCAATATTAGCCTTGGCTGTAACCAAAAAGGGTCTGCTTAGGATGATGGGTGTGTTCTGTAGTTGTTCGGGGACTTCCATATCAAGGACTTAAAGGTCAACTGGGAAGTAGAAGTCCTTAACCCGAACAATTACATCCTTGACTACCCCTTTCGAGGTTTTCACGGATCAGTCGACGGGTTGGATAGTCACAGGTATGGGTTTTAACTCTCCAAATCCAAACTGGTGATAAAGGGTAGTCGGGATTAAGTTAATCGAGGCACTTAAGTGCAAGAGCGCTCTATCAAACGTCATGTCACCAATATTACATGATATCAAAGGTGCTACAGGGTCAGTTCTTTTAGGAGGTAGGTTGCTCAATATCACTGAACAAGCTTGTTCCGAGAGCACTACCTTCCTAGGTGCTCGGGTTCTTGGCTTACGCTTGGGTGTGTAAACATCTTTCAAAAACTTTGCGTTAGTCGGGATATGTTTGATCGCATCGAGGAGAGGTATATTGATATGAACTTGCTTGAAAATTTCTAACCTCCTATCACAATAGTCGAGGAGAGCTGCACACCGACATGCATTGCCGCTCATCGCTTGCTGATCAAGGGCTCATCATCGTCGATCATCGTGAGAGACCTGGCGCTCATCTATTGATGCTCTCCTGGTTGCTTCTCATTGTGTGTGCCTTGTTTGTTGTCGTGATGCGTGGTGCGGCGGTTCTGGCGAATAGTGGTCGCTCGGCACGTCAGTGGTCGGTAGGGCTAGGATCGAGGCAAGGTGTGCGATGGCTCTAGTTGGTGTTGCTGAGATCTTATGGTGTTGTGCAGTGATTGAAGTGCATGATGGCGGTGTTTTGTGGTGGCTATTTATCGTGTGGGTGTTTTCGGTTACTGGAGCTGTATGTTCTTTTTCTTTTTTCTTAGTGTTGTTTTGTTTATAAGGGATCACGTGTGACCCCAGGTTTTTACAACCGAGCTCGATTTTGATCTTTTGGTCAATCTATTCGTTCTTGTTGGTGTGTTTCTTCGGGATTCACTTCGTCGGTGCCTTGCCGTACCTACGAGTGTGGGGTCGTCCTCCTTTAGGAGGTAGTCCGATTCCCAATCTTGGGACGGATTCTTTTTCTTTCTCCTTTATTTCTTATCTCATTATTTACTTTTAAGTTCCCCCGTTCTACGGGATGCATTTCTCCCTTCATAGGTGATGTTCCTCTGTCTCTCCCTTCCCATCTGGGGTACGTCTCTTGTATCGGATTCTTTCCTTCACCAAAAAATTTATATTAAAAAAGAATTGTGACGGATACTGAATGGCCTGTCAAAATCAAAGTAAAAAAAAAAAAAAATCTAGATTGGAATCCTCGATTAATTATACTTTAAATCTCGGGGAGAAAATGTTATGGATCATGCAGTGTAACGTGGTGTTCCCATAAACGAGCCAATTCCGCAAGTCATGCGGTAGATCCGTGATAGAAACAACTCAATACAGCACGTCGTTAACATTATTTATTTATTCAATTATTTATTTTATTCTACTTAAAGTTCGTAATTGACAATGGAATTACAAGAAGTATTGATATGTTTAAGAATATCATTTTATAAAATTGCACTACATTTTGACCTTTGTATATGTACTTCCTCTCTTCTTTTTATTTATCCAAACGTCAAGCTAGGTGCATATTTTGTGAACTTTGGGTCTTTATTGTGTTCCATCAGGCACTTGCTCGGTAACCACACATGCAGGATCTTAACCCAGGACTAGGAAATATAACAGGTCAGGCAAACACCAATGGTGGACCTGAATTTGTTGCAGGAGGGTATAGGCGTAAAGAGTAGTGGTAGTTCTATTATTCTCCTTTACTTTTTCCTAGATAAATAAGTGATGTCGAGCCTCTTTGGACACTTTGCTTCCTACTGTTAGATTTGGAGGTTGCAATTTTTTCCTTTATCCTCACGATTAGTATTGTCATTTATTTTCTTTGCATGGTTGAATTTCTAATATCTAAGTGATGAGCAAACTTGAGTGGAAACTTGGCTATCCTAGAGTGACACGACTTGTATTCCCTTAGGTCAGGGATTCGAGTTGTAACAATTTTTAGTCATTTTTTTAAAGTAAATTTATCTAATTGTTGATAGAACAAATTTCCAATAAGAAGTGCATACTTTGTCGCATTGCAATTTGATCCTCCAATATCCTTGGATATTTGCAGCATCAGTGTTTCCAAAAAATAATTCTATTTCAAAAGTTTAGCATCATTTCTTCATATTTAATGTTTTACTAGTTTATAATCGTGATTGTTTATTTGATATGCTACTTCCTAGATGTAAAATCAGAGTACGACTAAGAGCTTAATTTGTGATAGTTATTTGTTATGATACATTTATATGTATAGCCATATTAAGAGAGTAATTTCAAGGGTTGTAGCAACCACACACTCTCCTTCCACCATGTATATGCTAGTAAGAGGCAAAAAAGTATTACCATCATGGTAGCCTTAGGGCGTGTTTGATTCGAGGAATAAGAGTTTAAAGAACTACACCTTGAATTAAAATTTTGTGAAATAAGTGGAGGAATAAATCTTTTTTGACATTTGGGGCCATGAAGAGGAATAAAGGGTTGGTATTTCACATTTGGAGGAAGGGGGCAGCGGAATACAATTATTCCAAGAGCCCCCCAGAATAACTTTATGCCAGCATAAGTAGACCTATGCCAGTATAACTTTCTTCCAGGTTTTCTCAACCTAAACACAGAAGACCCTATTTTATTCCTCTAAACAAATGAACCCTTAAGGCCCTGTTTGTTTTGGGGGTTTGGGCCCTGTGTACCGATTTTGGTTAAGTTAATCATGTGTTATATTTAACATGGCAGAAGGGTTGAAAACCTTGGTTAATATCCAACATGCCCCCCCCCCCCCCCGTGGGATATTTATCCCGATTGTTATCCCCCAGTCATACGAGGAGATGCTTGTTAGGAAACTTTTCCCTTGCGATTTGGGTGGGAGGTGGTTCCAAACCTTAGCCGTTGTGCGGGAAGGTCTTGGGGCCAGAGATCTCGATCTCGATCGAGGAGGCGATGCGGCGGGCAACGGAGTCCCATCATCGATGTTGATCGATCATCTCGTAGGCGATGTGTCGATCACTTGATGATCGGCGATGGCATTGGGAAGGTGGTCGATTCAAGGTGATGTTGTGGTTTTTTCATCGTTTCGATTGGATTTTGTACTGCATCCATGGCTTGTTGCGCAATCGTTTCATTCTCATCAGCTTTTCCTTTCTGTGATTTGCTCGTCTTCCCAACCCTTTCATCAGCTTTCGGTGGTTGTCTTGTTATGGTTGAAGGAATCCATCCTTCACCATCCGTGGGTAGGTGAAGCTTTTACTCATCGGTCGATGGATTCTTGAGTTTAAGACCATTGGACAATGGATTCTCGTGGCCTTGCGTTGGTTCTTTTGGCTATTATCAGCAAGCTCTTGTCCCTTCATGGCAAACTCACGTGCTTTAGCCTCTCATGTCTCTACCATCAGTGGTGACAGATGGTGTAGAATATGCTGTGCTCTAAGGAGGAGAAGGGCCTATAAGAGGACCCTTCAACTCCAACGCCAGACACTCATCCTCATATTGTTGATCTTCCACTTCAAGCGAGGGGAAGAAAAGGATCGGGAATTCGAGGGTAAGGAGGGTGAGTCAGCTAATGTGCAAAAGTTTCTCCTTCACTGTGGTTATATTTCAACCGTGGACGATGATGATTTCTTTATGTAGTTAACATCCATGCTTGTTTGTTTGGTTGGTTCTTGGGAAGTGTAAGCTGATTTTGCATTTGTAATCTTACATGATGGATCTTTGGGGGAAGGAATGCATGTTGAAAGAAGTTTTTATCATCAACGGAATACATTCAGTAGGTCCACCTTTATATTGAAGTGAAATGAACATGATGAAGATAACCTGAAGGAGATTTACACATATCGAAATCTTCTCACTTGTCATGCATATTCAATGTGGTTGGCATTACAATAGAGAGTTTTTAGCCTCTTATTACAATGTGTTTGGGATTATAATGGATTGTTAGCTTTGGCTTAGAAACTTCTTTAGAAGTAGCTATAGTCTGACGTTTGTGTTAAGGGAAAATGTACTTTGTATGAAAATTGTCAGTTGCATACACTAGTACTGTTGGTTCTCCTTGTTCATCTAGCTTCTTATACCATAACTTATGTGGAATACCTAAGCAGTTATGCATTTTCTCTATTAGAATTGATCTATACCATAATTTCTATTAGCTTCTTATACCATACTTTACTTTGCAAAATGATACCGATACTCTGTATTTTTAATTTCGTTAGGACTGATTTAACCCTAAACAAAGTAATCAAAATAGGCTCTTTCGATTAAGGACATTTCTACCAAAAAGATGTCTCTATGATGTTCGGAATTGAAATGCAGGTAGACCTGGAGCTCCCATCTTGAGGAGAACATGTCCTTTAGATGAATGTTGTTTGGTTCAAAGTATTTGCATTCATGACAATATGAGGCAGATGTGCTACTTGTTGAAGGATGATCATAATAATAAGAAATTCTCTTAAATTTATTCCAATTAAATTTTTGGTAAACTTCTTTCACTATAAGTTAATCTACCTCGTGGCAATTTAATTCCTGTTGGACTTTATTTTTAGCTTGTATGCATGTTTTCTAAAATAAGTTGACCTCATTATAATCAAGCAACCTCAAACAGTTTATGTATTATAATCAAGCAACCTCAAACTGTTTATGTACCATTCTATAGTTGTGGCTCTTCCCATGATTTTTTTTTCATATCCATCAAGCTTATTGAAAGAGAAATGTCAACAAATTCTTCAATGGTTTTCATTGCCTTTCATTTGTATGTACCAGTGTAATGCTCCATCCCATAAAATATAAAATGTGTAGATGTCCTATCATGATGTCCTTTAGAGGGGTCTTGTCTTGAAATGCACTATCATGATGGTGGTGAATCTCATTATTTTGCAATGGTCTTTCATTTCAATTTATATGATTTGCTAATGAAGCATTTTCCATTAACTATTAGGAGACTCATGGGAAGAGGGTGTTTCAATTGAATCAAACCGTCGTGTCCCAAGGTGAGTTATTTCTTGTCATAGTATTGTATTTACAAACTGTGTTTAGAAATATGGATAGGGTGAAGAGGAGTGACAATTATAAGTCACTCTTCCAGCTATCGTAACTTCATTAGTAATTTTAGTTATCGTAGAAAATCCATTCCATGCTCAGTGGCTACATGGAATTATACATAGGTTTTATTTAAATAAAAAGAACTTCCGGTAGGAGTTTTCCTACTACAAGCCTGAGTATAATGAGTGGATATTTTCCATCCACCGTTACGTAGGGTGACATTATTTCAAGTTGTGACCGTCATGTGTAGAATGACCACCCCAAATCCGTCCTCTACCAAGACGATTAAGTGCAAGAATGGGAATTACGAGCTAACAAGTGAGGTACTTAAGATCCTGAGGAGGCACTATGACGTCGAACATTGGAGGGATCGCTTAGTAAGAACGTATGGAATGAGATTGATGCGAAGTTTGAAGCTGCAACACACGTCAACTAGTCACACATCCAGATATTGAATAGGTGGAAGGAGCTTAAGAGGAAACATAGCCAATACGTTCAACTTTTGAGCAAGAGTGGGTAGGGTATGGATCCAATGACTAATTGCCCAGTTGCACCATCTCCAGATGTATGGGATGAGGTAACATTTATCTTTTCTCCTTGACATCTTTCTATATTTCGAAATTAATTTCATATAAGTATAAGGTCATATCCTGCCTTGTCCTTTGCCATAGCTACCGGTGGAACTTAGGTGCCTACGAAATAAGCCATTTTTGTATTGGGATGATGTCCACACAATTGTCGGTAGAGACACCGCTACTGGGGAGCATGCGCTGTCATCAAATAGAGATGTGGATGTCACCGATCTGACTGATGATCTTTGTAATCAACCTGTGAATACAGCCACTCAGTTCCAATTTGGATTCGCTCCAAACGAGGAAGTCTGGACAAGCACTATGCACTGGTCCTTCGTTATTTGGTAACTCAACAATTCCTTCTTCCTCAAATTCAAATCCTACACCAGTGCATGGTGAATCCCAACCTCAGGTTCTGCCCGAAGCAAGTGGGATGAAGCGGCAATCAACAGGTTTGTCTAGTGGGGGAAAGCATAGGAGATCTAGTGGATCTGTTACAGTAGCATTGTCGGCTAAAGCTGATGAGTTTACTTCATTAATGAGGACTCTTGTTGAGCATCACATATCTCCGCAACAGATAGGTGACTCCATGGGTGAGGAGATCCGTGAGTGTTTGCGCTTGCTGAGGCAGAGGGTGCCAAGAATTACTCCAGATGATCTCATTACAATTGCGAACCTGCTAACACACAGATCCTAAAGGGCTGTATTCAAGGATCTACTCCCATATGACACTGAGTTTGGTGCATACCTCCGTAGGTACACAGGAAGTGACTACGACTTCTCATAGAGGGACTACGATGCTACCGGATGGACTCCTATCTTATTTGTAATGTTTAATTGTTATTCGAATTTGGACAATATGTTGCAATACCTTATGTAATTCGTATTTGGACAATGTACCTCACTTTATGTGGTACTGTGTTTGAATTACATTGATGAACTTCCATGCATTACGTAATGTGCATTTTACATAATGTGTTGTAATTTGAACTAAACTGAATGTACTGGTTTGTAATTATTATTCGGACCTCTTGCAATGCACAACTACTAATCAATTATCTTTGGCACAAGTAAATGCTTAAGCAAGGCATATAAGTCATTTACAAGTAGTGCAGGTATGGCGGATGGTTTCATGACTACAACCCATGGTCGAAGTTGCCACTGTGGATGACCTGCACGACTATGGTTGGACCTTGATGGCAGACATCTATCGCCAATGGATCGCCTTTTCTACATATGCTAGCTTTGGCAAAATGTAAGATTATCAAAGTTAGTGGATTTCAAGTTGTTTAGATTTCTATATCGTGATAATAATTTTGCAAGGGAGCAATTACAAAGTTGTAGCGCAACAACTCCCTCCATCTCTTAATGCAAGCCATGCAGAGTCGTACTTCCTTGCCTTTAAATATCATTGCCTAAAGCTAGATAATACCCGCATTAGAAGGAATTCGAAAGCAAATGTGGAGTACATTGATTGGCTCATAAATAGGGTTAAGGAAATCGAGGATGAAATAGAGGTCACCCAGAATGAAAATCACAACTTGCAGGGAGAAGTAGAAGGATATCGTTATGATATAGGCAGGTTGAATGAAAGGGTTCAAGATTTAGAGATTGAACTAGGTGTTCACGAAGCTGAGTTACATGCAAAGCATGCAGAAATTGTTAACAAGATGAGGAACTTGTCATGCTAGATATAGTACTAATAATTATTTACCTATCATTTTCGTTACTTTTGGGACCTTAAATTTCTACCATAGTAGGTATTTGTAACCATTACATTCCAAGGTATATTATTGCTATAATAATACGCGATTACAACTCTAAAATGAGGAACCAGGTGTTCACTTAGACTACGGAAAAAGATATGATGCTACCGAGTCATGTTAAGGAAGCGGCCGAATCAGGTGAATGGTACCTTTGCACTCTCACTAAGCGAGGATGGATTGCAGTAGGAGAGAACTACAATGCACAGAACTTCGTGAACTTAGCACTGCTTAATTGTTCCAAAGGTGGAAGCACCTAAAGAAAAAGTTCCTCCTTGCTTGTGAACTCCTCCAAATGGAAGGATGGTTTTGGGATGACACCACCAACCTTATTCTCCCACCCGATGAGGTTGCGTGGGATACGGTTCGTACTACTTATTTCTCTAAATTCATATATAGATGAAATGAAGGTAACATAACATATATGTTAACTCTTGTAGGTTAACGAAATGTCTCGTGACACTATCAAAGATGTTCCCTTCCCACAATTTCCACTCCTAAATATATTTCTTCTATAGCTTCAAGTGGAGTATTGCATGTTGGAGTACTATTTTATGTAGTAACGTATTTAGGACTTCTCATATGTTACGACACGTTGATATCGTAGTTTGTTGCACTTACCATTTCAAGATTAACAATTTGTATGTTAAGTGCTAACTTTGGATAACTTATTTAGCTATCTTATATGTTTAATGCTTCTGCCATTGTTTTATATAATTTGATTTTCATTTGTAGGCACTCTCTGGCTCCTAAATTGGGCAATAATGAAAGCTAATTGAGTAAATGTCAAATTTATTCAATCGATTGAGACATGCACTATAAAATGGTAGGAAGACATGACGTTGGCTACACAACCTCATCTTATAGGTTTGTTAGGATGCAAACTGATTTGCCTTCGTACAAAGTTAGCAAAACCTGTTGTGGCATCCTAATGAATGCATTATCTACAAATGAGGTTGCTTAAAAGCAACTAAGCTAGCTAAGCCCAACCCCTTCTCAAAAAACAATGGTTTCATACAATCACCGTGTATGACATCGTAAGTTACATCATTTTCTATTAAAAAGTTCAACTCTTCCTTAACTTGTCATATTTTAATTGATTGGTTGAATGCTATCTTGTAGGAAATTCCTTCTACTTGACGTCAAATTCACTATAAATGGCCTCGTGTCAGCAAAGTTTTTGAACTCATACCTTGCAATCTTCTTTTTATTTTCAATGACTTTTTCTTTCTTTTATTCCAAGTCAATAATTGCAATGCTTCATGAATATATTTTGCATAAGGAGCTCACATTTCATAGTAGCACTGTCCTTAAAATTCTTACATAGCTTCAGATAACATCTCAAACTCTTATTCATCGTGCCTTATGCATAGATTCTCGCAAGGAAATACAAAACGGAAATTGATAGTTTCTTTGTTCTCTTTACCATTGGCTAAATTTGTCAATATCCAATGTTTGGCAGGTAGGTCATCCTGCTAGGCAATTAATTCATGTACTATTGCAAAGAGATCCTGCTAACCGCTTTGGGTCAAAATCTGGTGCAAATGAGATTAAATAGCATCCATTCTTCTGTGAAATTAATTGGACACTAATTCATTTCATGGTAAATTCCTCTCTCAAAACATTATCATTCTAGTTATTTTTTACATATTGATTGCCCAGGCATGGACTTTATTTCTATTGTGTGGTTATATTGCTTCATAAGAACTAAAAAGCCCAAACCTTCATAACTGTGTTGAGAAGGATCGACTGGGCTGCTGCCGTTGAAAATGAAGACGACGGACAAGATAATTCAGATGTTTCAGTCAACAAATGCCTTCTGGTATGGCAGTGTAACGTTGGCAAACCCAACTTCAATAGGTTTCTTATTCACCAGTGTCGAAGTGAAGCTGCTGCCCGGAAGGTCTTTGCGGATGCTGGCATCCCACGTTAATGGCACGTGGCAGCCAACTTTTCTTGAGAAATATTACTTTGCAACAGTGTATCAGCGTAAAATGATATTGCTCTGTAAAAGTGACCGTACACTTATTACGAGGCATTGATGTGTCGTTTTGTTCCATACTTAATAGCAACTCGTTTATTCCCAATGCAAAGTTAGGAATATCAAATGTTACCAACAAGAAATTTGCTTTCGTTTGTTCATTTTTCTTTCTTTCTTTCGCTTTCAATGATTTTCTCTATGTATCTTCTAGCTCCAGCTATGGATCCACTTCTTTATAAACGTTCTCAGATGCTCTTGAATTTCTTATTGCAGAAGTTCAGCATCGTCATGTAATCTTCTTTAACTTTTTGTAAATAACATACCAAGGGAAGGACAAAATAGTCATAAATTACGCTTTCCAACAACCTTCTCCTTCGATGGGATCATCTAATAACCAATTTATCCTCCATTCATATTTATCCACCGAACACCAAACATGGGATAATTCATCTTTATCCCTCTTCAACAACCCATGTACAATCAAACAACAAAATTCATTTATCCCTCACATTTTTCTCTATCCCTTACCCCCAAAATTTATCCCCTCAATTTATCCTCCGAAACAAATAGGACCCGACAAAAGATGTATTCAGAGGCAAATGGACTTGTGGCCCTATTGACCCTCATCGTGGCACTTGTTTTGCCCTATGCCTTTTCCTTATCGATTAGCAATGAATAGAAAGAATGACTCTTTATGTCGTACAGAAGAAAGTGTTGTTTTATCAATGTATTATATAGAAAGAAATCTACAAATATTATTTTAAAAGGTCCCTTGAGGGAAATTTCTCATCACTTTCTGGTTCATACCATGCAGAAGTTGTTCAATTTTTTCTTATAGATTTATAAGCATACATTATCAAAAGGTCGTTGGAATTGTCCTGTCTACTGCTACTTTTGAATGTTTGCCACTGTTGAGATGATCATCTTTGGCTTTGATTACGTGCTCTTATTAAGAAATTCAAGTTAATTTCCTTTAGATAATCTAGAAAATTAATTTTATATTTTATAAGGGAAGCCTTCCCATTGATATATTCCCATCTCGTCTACGGTTCAATATGGCAATTCTACAATTATATGAACTAAATGCATCTAAAGGGAAATTGGGCCATGTTTGCTTTGTTTATGTGCATAAAATCCTTTCTCCCACAATAACTTTCCAGGCTGTGGCCTTGATATCGCCAGCGAGTGATTTATTTAAAAGATAATAACTTTCAGCTCTTTGTACTTTGCCCAATTTGCTACTTTAAAAAATAGGTTATCAAGAAGAAGAAGCAGAAGAAGGCAAGTAACATGACTTAATAGAGTTTGGATGTTGAGTAGAGTTTATCTTTGGAGAAAATATAGGATGTGATAAGTTTTTATGATGTTAGTTAAGTGTTAAGATAGTGGAAATAGATGTGATAGGTGAGACTATGTATTGTTAATTTTTATTTTTAAAATAGATTTGTTGTTTGGGTATAACTAAAGAAATACATGTTGAATGCAATGCCGGTGGTAAGTGGGTCTCACTATAATTACAAGTTCGCATGTAAAATATAATTGCATTTGAATTAGATGGGTTCCACCATCAAATATAAAAAAATATCCCATTTTTATGTTTGTACATAAATCATGGATGAGTTCAGCAATCATCATCGATGATTTAAGCAAAATCATCGGTGCTTTGAGTGTCGTACTAAAAAAAGCACCCCATTCATATATTTTGGGAAAAATTACTGCTGATTGGGGCTATAATCACCAGTGATTTTGGCAAAATCACATGTGATTCGGGTGTTGTGCTAAAAAAGCACCCCATTCCTATATTTTGGGAAAAATCTCAAGTGATTTAGTAAAAAATCATTGGCAATTTAAGCAAAATCAATGGTAATTTAGATGTCATGCTCAAAAAGTATCACAAAAAAGTATCGCTTTCCCATATTTGTGCAAAAATCACTAATAATTTGGACAAATCGGCCAGTAAAAAGACCCAACCATTAATCGCGCTCTTAGACATTGATTTAAATAGTGAAAAGATGTGACACACACCACAAAATCTTCCTATTTCTACTACTATTTATCTTAATTATGACATAGCTAATCCACTCACTCATCTCACATCCAAACATAGTCCTAAATAATCCACAAAGAACAAGTACTGATCAAGGCCCTTAGAATAGGAACCTCGAATCAACAAACAATCACAGAGAAATGCATACACGAGATTTGATGACCTAGTTCCACCAGAGAAAAGATGTACGCCTAGGGTACGATAATACTCCCAATATGCACTAGTATTCGAGTGATACAAACTCTTTGTTTCTCTCTCTTTGATGGCGTAAAAAATAAAAGCTAATCCACCCCTAGTATTTATAAGGTGGACTTCCCTCAGTTGCAGGCCTCTTTTTCTATTCCCATAATCTCAGGATTCTTGCTAAAAGTAGTAGGTCGTATAGTAACCGACAGGTGATCATAAGTCAGTGTCGTACTTCGCATGATTCCTTCTCAGTGGCACCAACAAGCCTATCGGTTGGTGGTTTTTCAAACCCAAAACGATCCTCCATTCTGCTAGTATATGGATTCGGGTGAACGGGTTCACACTGAGGTGCCAAGTTTTCACTATTTGTCGAGCAGCCGGATCCTCCACGCAACCCGACTCGTAGGGTGAGTTTTCTCCCCTCATCAGTTGCCCCCACTCTCTTTGTCTGAGTTTGTCTACAGAGAGAGTAGAACTATTTTTACTTCGTGTGTACCATACCCCTGATGATGGATCAATTGCCGCCTGTTTGTTTTAGGGAAAAATAGGCATGTTGTCACCTGATTTTCCCTTGGCCTTAAGGAGTCATCTGCCCGAGCATTTAATTGTACAATGTAAGCATCATATTCCGCAAGTGATGGCCAATCACGATAGGTAAAATTTTGTCGCTTTATGCTGACAAGACACGTATTAGTTACTGTAATTATGAGGGAATCGCATCCCGATAGTCGAGATGGATTACAAGGTCTACGCCTGTCATTCGAATCTCATTGCAATAATTACGTGTGCAGGGGCATTAATTATGCCTAGTAATTATCAGGATTTAATAGCACTGGAGCCCACACGTATCCTCGATTATAAATAGGGGGTAGTTGGGCAGTAAATGCACCTACCCCACATTTCCGTTACAAGGAAGAGAAAACCCTAAGCATCGCAGGCGCTGCTGCCCCCGGAGGAGCGATCCCGCCAGAGAAGAAAAGCATTTCCGTGCCGGAGCCCTTTACTTTGCAGAAGATGTTAGGCATCTCTGGGAAAGGTGAGCCATCTTTCTTTGCCCCCTATCTCTCTAACAAGACATTTGGGTTGTACACCTTCAAGTCTGTTTATGGTAGTGAACCTGCTATTCAAGGGTTTTGAGGGAACATCCAGTTCTAGGTACCGAAGATGTTGACCTGCCTGTGTTCCCCAACCGAAGGTGATTTTTTTGTTGTTTGTAAATATGCGATTGAAAATGGCCTCATGGTTCCTTTGAACCCTTTTTTGATGTCTTTAATTTCGTACTATCACCTCGCTCCTAACTAAGTTAGCCTCAACTGCTGGCCAATTTTGAATATTTTCACCATTCTTTGCTTCCATTTGGGTATCCATCCCCGAATGGGGCTTCTCCGCCTTCTTTTTGGACTGATGCCCTTGAAAGTGAAGAGGGACAAGCCACCCTCTAGGACATACACTTTGTACAGCAGGTGGACTAAGTATAGGATAACTGACCTGTCGAAAGTTTAAAGGGCAGAACCATCATTTTTTCCTTCTCCACGATGTGGAGAAGTTAGAAGTCCACAACTCTTAGCAGAATTCGCCTGAAAAGGACTTACCACCTGGGCCTAAAGAGCTTGACTCGGACGCGGAGGATGATGCCAAGAAAATAATGGAATTTGGGCCCATAGCCTATTCTGAGTTGAGGCGGTTAGACGTGTGGGTGGCCCTGTCGTGAGTGGCGGACTCCTACCCGATGCCATGTAAGTTATGGGGAGGTGGTTTTGACCCTTTTGACCTTAATTTGACATTGATTGCTTGTTGTTTTTCTTTTTTTATTTGTTGTTGTAGCTTTCGAGCGATTCGCCAAGCCAAATACCCCAAGGCGACACTCAGGGAGCTCCCATGGGGCTAAGCTGGAGGCAGCAAAGCGTGAGTCCTGAAGGGTGGGTGAAAGCAGCCAGCCCCCTCGTCGCCAAGAGAGCAAGTGGAAGGGAAGGGAGGAGACATCCACTAGCTCAAAGGAAATGCCCGTCCGACGGAGGAGGAGACACATGGGCGCTGTACACATCTCCTCTAGTTCTGAAGAGGCGAGTGGTGAGGGAGTCGTTCCCTCCTTGTCTTCCCGTCAACCAGCCTCAGCAAGGGTTAGAGGTGTTGAGGTCCCCACTGAATGGGATGAAGGGAGCTAGGTGAGTTTTTTCCTACTTCATCCGACACCCCCACCGCATTCGCTCGTGTTGCCGAGCAGGTGGCCGCGGGGAGGAGTTTCGCAATCGGTAGTATATTTGAGCCACCGTAACCCACAATTGGAGCTCCTGAGACTAGTGCCTCTGCCAGTTCTAGGGATGTGGGTGGATCCATAGCTCTCGGGTAGAGTGCCAGCTCTACCCAAATCGCACTTCAGGTGGCACCTCCTAGCCGAGATCTCGCCGCTGTTCTGTAGGCCATCACGTCCAGCGGTCCTTCACCTGCTCTGGGGAGTTCCTCGGAGCCTTTGGCCTGAGGTGTCGACCTTGCCTTAGCCGACCTAGTGAGGCAGGTGCTTTGGCATCTTCAAGATACTATGACTTGGGCTAACCCTCTGAGTGGGAGGGTTAACCTGAAGAACATCTACTTCTACTGCCTTTGGGTGGTAAGTCATTTTTCGAAGCATGTACCCTAATGGTACTTCTAATATGTTTCAACACTTCCCATCTTATTGTTGTGTAGGTGGATACCTTGGGTCTAAGGTTCATTCCCGGTTCTATAGCAACTGAATCCTTCTCTGAGCCCAGCTTCACCACCCCCAGCAAGGCAGTAGACCTGGCAGTGAAATGGGTGATTATTGCTAGGGCGGATTAAAGGAATTTCATCCGCCAACTAGTGGATGCTAGCACCGCCCGCCAGAAGGCAAAGAAGCAGGCGGAGGAGGCCAACAGGAGGGTGAATTCCTTTGAGGATCTCCCTGCTCACTTCGTCCACGCCTACAAGGAGGCAGAAGCCGCCAGGCTTGGGCTGAGGGCGATCGGGAGATGACCGCCAAGATGGATGACTCCCTTGGGAAGATTCACAAGAAAGATCTCGTGAAGATAGGGGAGCTCAATGACAAGCTCAAGGGCACCGCCACCAACCTTACTTGACTGAAGGAGGAGGTGCAGGTGTTTAAGACATGCCATTCTTCCACTCTGGACGAGTATGAGAGGTCCTTAGAGGGAGAGTGCCTCCTCCTGAGCAGTGTGGTGGATGACCTTGCTAAGGCAAGGGAGGCGTAGGAGAAAGCGGAGGCGGAGGCTCGAGAGACCAGGTGGGAGATCCAGGAGCTAGAATGTGCTCTCATGCTCGAGAAGGATCCCGACGCTGTAATGGAGTTCTTCTCCCTCAATCCTTCCATGTAGGCCAGCTAGGACCTCGTCTCCACTGAGGCTAGAAAATACACCTTGGTAGCAGCTCTATCCCTTTTAGAGGGAGGGCATACCTTGGCGCAGGAGCTTTGTGGTTGGTTAATCGACCAACTGGATGCTGAGTTTGTTCGTCAGAAGGAGGCGGGCCTGATAGAAGACAAAGCCCCTATCTCTCCTCCCGAGGCTCTAGCCGGGAGCCTGGCTCCTGAGGAGGGGTTAGGTAAGGCCAGCCCTACCGGGTCCTCGTGCATTACTAGAGAGGGAGATCAGCCTCCTAGCGGCCATAGTCTCGCCTACGAGGTCACCTCAACTCCGCCATCTCCCAAGGTCAACCTTCCAGAGGACTTGCCGTGACTCCCTAGTGTGATAGTGTAGTTGTTTTTTTCCCTTTTTTAAATCCCCCCCCCCCCTCTCTTGGCTCATTTGATGGGAACGACCCTTGTAAATGTTGGACTTGATGTACTATTGGTAAGTTCTTAATGCAACATGTAGGGAATTTTATGCATATTGAGACTTAGTTACAAGACATTCTTAAGTTACCGACGTGCCATGTGTGAGAGACTGGCTTGCCGCTAAGTGTTTATAGCTTGTAATAGTCGGCATCGTTATGCTTACATATCTTGTAAGGCCCTTCCTAATTGGCATCTAACTTGCCGCTTGACTCTGTCAATTGGGATGCCCTACTGCGACACAACACTAAGTCTCCCTCTGCGAATTTTCTCTTCTTGACCCGCCTGTCATAGGCTGCTACCTTCTTCTCCTTGTACATGCCTGCTCCCTTTGATGCTTCCTCCCTGACCTCATCTACCAAGTCCAATGCTAGGTGTACTTGGTCTTCATTGGTGAGCGGGTCATACAACTGGGAACAGTATGTGGGGAGGAGTGTTTCTACCGGTATCCACGTCTCCATACTGTATACCAAGCTATAGGGAATGTGGCCAGTCATAGTCTTCTGACTTGTGCGATATCCCCAAAGCACATCCAACGATTCATTCGCCCAACTTCCTTTTGCCGAATCCAATAGTCTTTTCAGTGTGGAGATGATTGTTTGGTTGGACACCTCCACCTGCGTGTTCGCCTGGGGGTGGGTAATGGATGTGAAACACAGTCGGGTGCCCCAGCTTATGCAGAAATCCTTGAATTTTTGGGAGGCAAGCTGCATG
This sequence comes from Thalassia testudinum, assembly GCA_037157565.1. NCBI lineage: Eukaryota > Viridiplantae > Streptophyta > Magnoliopsida > Alismatales > Hydrocharitaceae > Thalassia > Thalassia testudinum. Next base: position 22,164,752 of record JAZHRO010000014.1, read on the forward strand.
ACATTGTTGGTGACAATGGCCCTTAGGCACCCATATCAAGAGATAATATTTTTCCATATGAAGGTTACTACTCTGTCTGCTGTTGGGCAGGCTATGGCTTCTGCCTCAATCCACTTTGAAAAGTAATCCATTGATTGCGCAGCAATCATAGGTCTTAATTGACCTAAATTAGGCTAGGACTTCGCATAAATTAGGGTAATTCATGCATGCATAAACATTACTAGCACCTTTACTACTTTCTTTTAGCTATGCATAAAATAATGCTATAATGTACTGATTAGGTGCATTATGTCAATTGTAGGTAATAAGCTGATCAGAAGCTAGATCTGAAGCTAGATCTGAAGCTGGATCTAAAGAATAAAGAATAACTGGTGTTGCAGCAGAGCTGGAGCGGAAGACCTAGATTAGATGTAGTAGATAATAATGTAAGGGAGTTAAGGTATGCTATTTTATTAAGTAGGAATGAAGCAATAAATTGTGAAGAACTTAGGTCCATCTTAGCTCTAGGATAGCCTAGAAGTTTCCCAAAGCCTTTATCCACCCTTAGATTAGGTCACCGCACCCTAGGAAACCTTAAAACCCAAAATCCAGCCTCTATCTGGACTTCCAGATGAGTTATAGGATGTCCAAAACCCTTATCTAACTCCCACACACCTTAAACCCACTCCTGCAGTGTTATTGGACGTCCAGACACTTGGTCAGATATCTAATTTCTGCATAATACCCAAGACAGAACCCAAAATCCTTCCTGACTCCAATTGGACGTCCAGACAACAAGTTTGGACTTCTAATTTCTCACTATAAGACGTCTGACACTATTATTAGACGTCCAAAACTACTCTTTAGTTCCTATTTTGAGATTCAAGCCTTGATCTTGGATCTCTAGCTCCCTAAACCCAATTCTAACCCCCTAGGAACTTAAATTAAGGTACCCTAACCCTAGTACATCACCTCTAGACCTCCTTAAGGACCTAATTAAGTCCTCACTAAACCTAATTAACTTAGATCTTAGTCAATTCCATCATCTTATTCAATTAGACTCATTGAGTCCAATTGAGCCCTGATTTCAGCATACACTGTCCAATTGGACTCAGTGAGAGTCCAATTGACCCAGACCTAACTTAATTGAGTTATTTTACTCTCAATTAGGTTTCCACACACCCAATTAAACTTGTATTAAGTTTGATTGCACTTTACCTAAGTGAATTAGGGTTTACAACCTTAATTTGAGACCTATCTTGACCTAAATCCACTAGAACCTAACCTAATCAACCTAGCCACCTAAGTTTTGACCCACACACACCATCCAAATGAAAATAACTACCCTAGAGTTCTCTAGAATTTTCTACCATGTGTTGTTGCCTTGGTTGCTAAAATTAGCAACCAAGAGCCATTCAATTTTTAGATCCACGTTTGGTGGATCTAAAAACCACCATCCATCCTCTCTCTCACTCTCCCACGAGCTCCCATCATAGGCCTCTCTAGAGAATTCCATAATTCTCTAGAGAGCTTCCCTTAGGTCTTTTTAAAGACCTAAGGGGTGGCACTTTGCACCCATTCACTCTTGGCTCCATTTTAGCTTAGCTTCATTCCACCTCCACTCCACCTTCACGAGTAGCTTCACCATGGCCACCACCATCTCCACAACAAGATCTTGGATCACCTCCTCAACCTCTCTCCAAGGGTCGGCCTAAGCACCATTGGCCGCCCCTCCTTCTCCTCTCGACCAAGCCAAAGGCCATCGGAACCCACCTCTAAATGCTCTTAGTTCTAGTAGATTAGATTATAGTTCTTCATAGTTTTACTTCTTTACTTACAACTTAATAGTGTAGCTCTAAATTCTCCCTCAATGATGCATGTAAAATTTCCCCTTAGATTCATGTATGCAATCATTTTCTGTTAGCTAGATTTATGTTTTCAAGCATTCCTCTACAAGCTTTCCATGAGCTTTATGATGCAAACATCATCATGAATCAATGAAAATCTTTTTCTATATATATATATATATTTATGAAAATCACCATGAGCCTTTTTGCAATATTTTTGTGTAATTGAAGTTGCATGTTTTAATTTTTGATATTCTGGCAACTAAGCATGTCGTGCATAAATACGAACTTAGCATAAATCGACATACGATTTTGAATAAGTAGAGCAAGAGAGATCGATTTCAAATCTGCATTTTTATAAACGCCTCCCATAAATGAATGACCGAAACTCAAGTCTCGTTATCTTAGAAATTATTTTTTGACGAGTGTTTTTGTGCACTATACTACGACGAGATCTCTGTTTTCAAAACACGCGCGAGAACCGATTCTTGTCATCCACCGCTACCAAGATGAAACACTTTTGAGCTGGTGTTGGCAAGAAAGGGCCAACAAAGTCCATTCTCCACTTGGCGAAGGGAATTGGGGACATAATAGGCACCATCTTCCTGCCAGGTGATGATGGATTGGGGAAAATTTTTGGCACTTGTCACACTTGCGTACAAACTCTCGGCACTACCATTTCATTTGGGGCCAAAAGTAGCCTATTTGAAACAAATGGGCTACCAAGGCTTTATACCCTTCGTGATTGCCGCAAATGCCCCGTGGACCTCTTAGATTGCTTGAGCCGCTTCCGCCGGGGTGAGGCAACGTAATAAGGGGGTGGAAAAGCTCCTTTTGTATAGTTGCTCGCCTATTAGTTGTAACCTGAGTCCTTTAGCTGGAAGGCCCTTGGGTGAGGTGTTGTTACAACCCGGTTCCCGAATCCCTACAGGACACGAGAATCGGACCGACTCGACTGATCCCAAGACCCATTAGTACAACAAGTAACCAAAAAGCAGTAAAATAAACCACATTCACCATGTAAGTAACTAACAGTAACAAAAGTACAACAGTAAAGTAAAGAACTACTACAGTACATACCACCGCAATAGTAGAGAATTAAAAACAGGTACAGAAATATGAAGTTTACAATAAAAGAGTACAAGGTGTAACAGAAATACTTACTACTACAGAAAATGGGTACAATAAAAGTACAACTACTAGGCTCTACTAGGCCCAGCACCCTCCGCAGTCGTAGGCTCTGGCTGCTCAACACCTGGTCTTGAAAAAGGTGACAATTATGATACATCAGCGAAACACTGAGTAGAGTGGCAACCAGCTAGCTAAGGAAAATAATAAAGGTGGACAAGTAGATGTTGTTTTCAATTTCTTTCTTTATTTCTCTATTTACTCTTTCTTGAATTATTTCTCAGGTCTTTCTCTTGATCTCGGATGTTCCTCGTGGGAACGATCTTGATTGCAGTCTTTTCCGAAAAGTAGAAGTCGCACGTGGTGCTCTCCTGGCCGGGAGAGTCCCCCGTGGTGGTCCAACCCTCAGTCAACCACCCCAAGGTCAATGATAGATGTAACGGTGATTACAGCATGCACGATAAACGCACGGGTAGCTGCCCCGCACTGGCACGCGGTCAGATGTTTCCATAACAGGTGCGCCCAAAGGACAGCACGGAACCAGTATAGGGCAGAGCCCTCTCAGTAACAGGGGTCCAGCCCCTCCACAGTAACCAAACAGGGGCCTTGCCCCTCCACAATCTACGCACCCTCGCCTGACTACCCTGGTTTGCCTAGTGGGCCTAACAAGTCGGTGTAGGATAGCTAACTAAACCCCGGGCCCCGTGGGGTAGCTAGCTCCCTCCCTACACTAGTAGCTCTCCCTAGTACGGTGTACTCGAGGGCCAAAAGTCGGTACAAAGTGGCCAGACCTAACCCCGGGTCCCTGGGGTGGCTAGTTCCGCTCTACACTAAATAGGGGGACAGTCGCTCTCCTTGATACTCCGTACTCAAGGGCCAGCTCACTTCCCCACCCACTTTCCCAGTTCCATTCTATTTATTTTCCAGGAGCTCTACTCCTAATTTCCCGTAGGGTTCATGCTCATATGTCTCAGGCCAAGCCATACTAGGTTTCATCATTTCAGTTTTATTCGCATATAGCCCGTGTTTTCAACATTTAATATCAATTTATATACAAGCAGCTCAAATTTAGTTTCAAACAATAGGAATTACATGTGGCAATTCTAGCAATAGTACTCTACATTTCACAGGCAGCTGTTATCCAATTATAAGCAATTATCATTATTCTATCTACTTATCCAAGACTGCAATTCAGGCATTCAAGACATTCGTTTCAGTGTTTCCATTCCTAGGATTCATGCCACGCCCAAGGATCTATCATTTAGTCTAGTTTCCAAGTCCTAGGATTCATGCCATACCCTAGGATCTATCATTCAATCTAGTTTTCAGGTCCTAGGATTCATGCCATACCTTAGGATCTATCATTTATTTCAGAGATGCATTAATGTTTGCAAGTAACTAAGCACTCTACCTGCAAAATCGGGAGTGATGGGGGCGTGATCGGCAAGTCCACGTGCCTCCACAACCCCCAAAGCCGCAACAGAATGAGATTTTAGCACAAGGATCAATCACAAGGAACCACTCAGAACAGGATACAAGTATTTTAAACAAGTAGAGGAACTAATTCTGAGAAGAACGGAACCTTAAACATGAAAATCGGACCTCGAACGGACCCTAAACGGGTCAAAAACGACAACTCTGACTCAAATCAGATGTCTGGAACACCTTCCAGACATCTTAAAAAGTGGTCCAGGTCATACCTCACTCTACACTGCTCCTCAGACGTCCAAGGATCCTGCTGAACCGTCTGGACCTAGTTCTAGACGTCCAACCACCTCTCCGGATGTCTGGAGACGCTCTCCGCCGTCTGGTGCCTTGCTTAGACGTCTGAACTGCGTGGGAGGACGTGTCCCCGCACCTTCCTAAAACGAATCCTGCACGCGCGACGAAAACCTTCTCAACACGACACGTCTCGGAACCTCGGCGGAACAGCCTGCATGGCCGTATTCGCAAAAGGAGGTATAGGAGGAAATACGTACCTCTTAGTCGTCTGGAGCTCCCTCAGACGTCGCCTACGTCGTCTGGATGTAGGTCCAGATGTCTGATTCTGGGAAAAATTCCCAGAATCAGATCCTCCGTTTTCTTCCTGCTACGCGCGGCCGCGCCGCGCTCGTCCGCCCGCTGCCTAAGCTGCAGCAGCACTGGGGGAACCTCCCCAGCACCACAGTCCTCCATGCGCCCACCGGCTGGCCACGAGTTGCTTCGGCAAGCTCTCTCCCTCACGGCAAGCATGCTCTCTCTCCTCTTCCTTCTCGCAGCATCTCTCCTCTCCGCCACCGCACCCGGCAGCAGCGGCGGCCCGCTCTCACTCTCGCTCTCGCGCTAGCACTGAAGGAAGGAGAAGACGGTGGGGTGGTGAACGAGGGAGTGGGGAGAGGAGGATATAAGTAGGCACAGGAAGGGGGAAAAAGGCGCTGCAAGTCGGCGGGTTTCAGTCTGTGCGCGGCACGCGCGTAGACTCACGATCGTACGCATGCAAAAGTTTATTTCCAGACGTCTAGGAAGGCTTCCGGACGTTTGACCAGACATCTGGACCAACTCCCTGACGTCTTAAAGTGTTTTGATGTCATGGTCTTAACAACATAACAAACTCAAAGGAAGTTTCATCCCCGAAACTTGCGCTAACAAGGGTGCGGAAAAAGAATAATATACACATAACAAACTCAAAGATGACCGAAGCCGGTCTGAAAAGATGTACCCTCAAAGAGCTCCGGGTGCCACTCTCCCATCGCCGCCTCTGGCTCCCAGGTAGCCTCCTCGTATCTCTGGCTCCTCCACAAAACCTTCACCAAGGGTACTTGCTTCCGTCTCAAACTCCGGACGGCTCTGTCGAGAATCTGCACTGGCTGCTCTAGGTAGGTCAGGTCGTCACCCACCTCGACGCTCTTGTGGCTCAGGACGTGACTGGGATCGGCAACGTACCTCTTGAGGTTGGACACGTGGAACACGTCGTGCACACCAGAAAGCTGGGGAGGAAGGGCAAGCTTGTAAGCAATGGGTCCAACCCGATCCAGGACCTCAAAGGATCCCACGAACCTCGACGCGAGCTTCCCTCTCACCCCAAACCTCAACGCGAGCTTCTTGGGCGAAACGCGAAGGAAGATGTGGTCCCCAACCTCAAACTGCACCTCTCTGTGTTTCTGATCTGCATAGCTCTTATGTCTGCTCCTGACAGTGCGGAGTCGCCTGTGAATCTGCTCGATCACCTCTTGACTCTGCCGGATCAACCTGGGCCAACCTCCCACTTGGTCCCCACCTCAACCCAACTTAAGGGTGTCGAACACCTCCGTCCGTACAGAGCCTCGTCTGTCGTGTCACAGTCATTGCCCCACAGTGCCCCCGTAGCTCTAGGGGTCGCCAACTACCCATCTCCTTCATGAGGCTCCAACTCCGTGCCTGTAAACTGGCCAAGTGGGCGGGCGCCTTCCGGCTCAAGGCATCAGCCACCAAGTTGGCCTTTCCCAGGTGGTAGGAAATGCTGCAATCATAGTCCTTCAGGAGCTCCAACCAACGTCTCTGTCTCATGTTGAGCACCTTCTGATCAAACAAGTATTTGAGGCTCTTATGATCTGTGAAAATCTCAAAGGTCTCACCGTACAAGTAGTGCCTCCAAGTCTTCAGCGCGAAGATGACAGCTGCCAGCTCCAGGTCGTGGGTAGGGTAGCTATGCTCATGGGGCTTTAGTTACTGTGATGCTTAAGCGACAACGTGACCCCTCTGCATGAGCACACCGCCTAATCCCTACAAAGAGGCGTCCGTGTACACAACGAACCTGTCACTACTGTTTGGGATGGTGAGCACGGGAGCCGAAGTCAGCCTCTTCTTCAGCTCCTGAAAACATGCCTCAAAAGCGTCTGTCCAAGTAAAGGGCACGTCCTTTTGGGTCAGCTGTGTCATAGGACATGCAATTTGCGAGAAGCCCCTGATAAATCGCCTGTAGTAGCCTGCCAGTCCCAAGAAACTGTGGACCTCAGTAATCGTACGTGGTCTCTCCCACCTAAGCACTGCGTCAACCTTGGCTGGGTCCACAGCCAAGCCATCCCAGGAGATCACATGACCCAAGAAGGTCACCTCCCTCAACCAGAACTCGCACTTGCTGTATTTGGCGTACAGCCTACGTCATCTCAGTGTGTCCAAAACCATCCACAAGTGTTGTCCGTGCTGCGCCTGATCTCGAGAATAGATGAGCACATCATCAATGAATACCACCACGAACTGGTCCAAGTATGGTCTGAATGCCCGGTTCATCAAGTCCATGAAGGCAGCGGGGGCATTGGTCAGCCCAAACGGCATGACCAAAAACTCGTAGTGTCCGTACCGGGTGCGGAAAGCTGTCTTGGAGACGTCTGCCTCCTTGATCCTCAACTGGTGGTATCCAGACCTCAAGTCTATCTTGGAGACTACCGTGGCACCTCGCAGCAGGTCAAACAAGTCATCAATCCTCGACAGTGGATACCTATTCTTGATGGTAACTTGTTTAGCTATCTGTAGTCCACACAAAGGCGTAGGGTACCATCCTTCTTTACGAACAATACCGGGGCTCCCCATGGAGACGCACTGGGCCTCACAAAGCCCTTCTCCAAAAGATCCTGCAACTGAGACTTGAGCTCTCGCAGCTCAAGTGGTGCCATCCTGTACGGTGCTGTAGAAATGGGGCTGGTCGCCGGTACCAGTGAGATCTCAAACTCGATCTCACGCTCGGGCGGTAGTCCTGGCAACTCATCTGGGAACACGTCGGGGTACTCTCTGACCACCGAGATACTCTGGAAGTCTACCACAGGGTTGGGCTCCGTCACTACACAAGCTACGAAGCCCTCACACCCCTGGCCCAAAAGTCTCACCGCCCGAAGTGCAGAAATGCACCTGAAGCCTCCGTCCACTGGCTGGCAATGGAACTCGAAAGAAGGCAACTCCGGTATGGAGAAGATGATCTTCCTCTCAAAGCAGTCCACCAAGGCATGGTAAGCAGACAGCCAGTCCATCCCCAGAATTACGCCAAAGACCTCCATCTGTATTATAATCAGGTCAGCGGGAAGGCTGTGTCCCCCAACACTGACCTCACAACATGTGTACACCTCCTCAGCCACAAACAGCTGACCACCCAGACCTCTGATCATGAACGGATCCTCTAACAACATACAGTCCTGCCCCAAGCTAACAGCAAAACTGGCAGCGACAAACCAGTGCGTAGCACCAGAATCAAAAAGTGTGTAAACAAGTCTGTCGGAAACTGAAACCATACCTACCACTACTGATCCTGAAGCTTTGGCATCCCTATGTGTCAGGGCGTTGATACGCCCCTCAGCCCTAGGTGCGGACAAAGCAACCACACTCTGAATCGGATGGGTAGCCGTCGGCCGGTACCCTCCCCGCGACTGTTGTCCTCCTCCTCGCGCCTGGAAACCACGACCTCCTGCTCGCCCTCTAGTGCTCGACGCGGGAAGCATCTGCTGACCTCCAGCCCTAGACTAGCAGTCCCTCCTGATGTGGCCCGGCTGGCCACACTGGTAGCAAAGGGGGACTCGACTCCTGCCCTCAGTGGGTCCCTGCTGACGGCTGGACGGGGGTCCGGTGCTAGCAGTTGGCTCCTGTCGGGGGCCCCCAAAGGCCACTGATGGCCCCGCAAAGCGTGATGACTCTCCCGCAAGCGCCACGTGCCTCCTCTCTCGGCGGTCCTGTGAGAAGTCTGGCTGATAAGGCCTCTTCCACCCGCTGTCAGTGTCGCGTGCGGATGGGTTGGTCTCTTCATACGTCATAGTTGCCTCCACCAACCTCGAGAACGTAGGCAGCCTCAAGGGTTTGACATACCCCCGAATAGCAGGCCGAAGCCCCTCGGTGAACCTCCAAAGGCGCTCCTCCTCAGTAGCCACGCCTGTCGCTGCGAAACAAGACAGCTCTTGGAAATGCGTGCGGTACGAGTTCACGGTCATCGTCCCCTGGCGGAGAGTGTGGAACTCCCGCCTCCTCTGGTCCTGCCACATCTGGGGGAAGTACTGCTCGCAGAAGAGGGTGACGAACTGGTCCCAAGTTGGCTCGTCCCTCTCCTGACCTCTGACCGCCCTCCACCACCTATGTACCGCGCTCTTCAGCTGGTACGTGGCAAAGGCCACGCGGCACTCCACAGGGGGGCGAAGGGTGTCAAATACCTTCTCGATCTGCTCGAGCCAGTCCTCCGCCTCGGTCAGGTCCTCATCCCCCTTAAAGGAGGGGGGCTTCAGCTTTCGGAATTGTCCGAAAAGCTCATTGTGGCGCTGAAGTGGAGAAGCTGGTACGCCTCCAGGTAAGGAAGCCTTGTGCTCGGAAGTGCCGGAGGAAGGTGGGGGTGGTGGAGGCCCACCCTCTCCCCCGCATCCAGTGCTGTGTCCGTCTTGTGGTCCCACAGAGGCTCCCCCACTGCAGCCCCAGGGAGACGTGCTCGTGGCGGCGGGTGAAGCTCCTCTCACACAATGTCCCGTATCAGATGGGCGAGGTCCTAGGCTTGAATGCCCGGGAGCAGTAGCTGGTCCACTAAGGCATCGAGCTCAACGCGCCCGCCCCTCCAACCTCGTCCTCGGCCGCGTCCGCCGCCCGCCTCGCTACCTCCTCGACGAGGTATCTCTTGCAAGGAGATGCGAACACGGAACAGAAAAGACGTCAATACTAATCAATATTCAATGAAGAAACCTTAAAACAGATGTCAAAAGGTACGTTGTGGTGGTTATTCTAGTTACAAGCACTTGAATTGGTTATTTTCCAGCCAGTTGGTTCACTTCTTAGGACGACCTTGCTCTGATATTATCTTATTACGACCTGATTCCCGAATCCCTACAAGACATGAGAATCGGATCGACATGACTGATCCCAAGACCATGTCGTCCAATGAGAATGTAACCAAAAAGTAGTAAAATAAACCACATTCACCATGCAAGTAACTAACAGTAACAAATGTACATCAGTAAAGAAAAGAATTACTAAAGTACATACCACCGCAACAGTAGAGAATTAAAAATAGGTACAGAAATATGAAGTTTACAATAAAAGAGTATAAGGTGTAACAGAAATACTCACTACTACAGAAAATGGGTACAACAAAAGTACAACTACAGGGCTCTACTAAGCCCAGCACCCTCTGCAGTCGTAGGCTCTGGCTGCTCAACACCTGGTCCTGAAAAAGGTGACAATTATGACATGTCAGCGAAACACTAAGAAGAGTGGCAACCAGCTAGCTAAGAAAAACAGTAAATGTGGACAACTAGCTATTGTTTTTAATTTCTTTCTTTATTTCTCTATTTACTCTTTCTTAAATTATTTCTCAGGTCTTTCTCTTGATCTCGGATGTTCCTCGTGGGATGATCTTGATTGCAGTCTTTTCCGAAAAGTAGAAGTCGCATGTGATGCTCTCCTGGCTGGGAGAGTGCCCCTTGGTGGTCCTACCCTCAGTCAACCACCCTAAGGTCGCTGACAAACGTAACGGTGACTACAGCACGCGCGATAAACGCACGGGTAGCTTCCCAGCACTGGCACGCGGTCAGCCGTTTCTGTTAATGGGTGCGCCCAAAGCACAGCACGAAACCAGTATAGGGCAGAGTCCTCTCACTAACAGGGGTCCAGCTCCTCCACAGTAACCAAATAGAGGTCTTGCCCCTCCATAGTTCGCGCACCCTCACCTGACTACCCTGGTTTGCCTAGTGGGCCTAACAAGTCGGTGTAGGATGGCTAGCTGAACCCTGGGCCCCGTGGGGTGGCTAGCTCCCTCCCTACACTAGTAGCTCTCCCCGGTACGATGTACGCGGGGGCCAAAAGTCGGTACAAAGTGGCCAGACCTAACCCTGGGACCTTGGGGTAGCTAGCTCCGCTCTTCACTAAACAGGGGGACAGTTGCTCTCCTTGGTACTCCGTACTCAAGGGCCAGCTCACTTCCCCACCCACTTTCCCAGTTTCATTCTATTTATTTTCCAGGAGCTCTACTCCTAATTCCCCATAGGATTCATGCTCATATTTCTCAGGCCAAGCCATACTAGGTTTCATCATTTCAGTTTTATTCGCATATAGCCCGTGTTTCAAACATTTAATATCAATTTATATACAAGCAGCTCAAATTTAGTTTCCAAACAACAGGAATTACATGTAGCAGTTACTAGCAACAGTACTCTACATTTCACAGGCAGCTGTTATCCAATTACAGGCAATTATCATTATTCTATCTACTTATCCAAGACAGCAATTCAGGAATTCAAGACATTCGTTTTAATGTTTCTATTCCTAGGATTCATGACACACCCTAGGATCTATCATTCAGTCTAGTTTCCAGGTCCTAGGATTCATGTCATACCCTAGGATCTATCATTCAATCTAGTTTTCAGGTCCTAGGATTCATGCCATATCCTAGGATCCATCATTTATTTTAGAGATGCATTAATGTTTGTAAGTAACTAAGGGGAGCCACTCTACCCGCAAAATCGGGAGTGATGGGGGCGTGATCGGCAGGTCCACGTGCCTCCGCAACCCCCAAAGTCGCAACAAAATGAGGTCCTAACACAAGGATCAATCACAAGGAACCACTCAGAATAGGATACAAGTATTTTAAACAAGTAGAGGAACTAATTCTGAGAAAAACAGAACCCTAAACGCGAAAATCAGACCTCGAACGGACCCTAAACGGGTCAAAAACGACAACTCTGACTCAAATCAGACATCTGGAACACCTCCAGACATCTTACAAAGTGGTCCAGGTCATACCTCACTCTACGTTGCTCCTCAGACGTCCAGGGATCCTGCTGAACCGTCTGGACTCAGTTCCAGACGTCCGACCACCTCTCTGGATGTCTGGAGACGCTCTCTGCCGTCCGGTGCCTTGCCCAGATGTCTGAACTGCGAGGGAGGGCGTGTCCCTGCGCCTTCCCGAAACAAATCCTGCACGCGCGACAAAAACCTTCTCAACACGACACGTCTCGGAACCTCGACGGAACGGCCTGCATGGCCGTATCCACAAAAGGAGGTATAGGAGGAAATATGTACCTCTCAATCATCCAGAGCTCCCTCCAGATGTCACCTACGTCGTCTGGATGTAGGTTCAGATGTCTGATTCTGGGAAAAATTCCCAGAATCAGAACCTCCTTCGTCTTCTTCCCGCTGCGTACCGCCGCGTCGCGCTCGTCCGCCCGCTGCCTGAGCTACAGCAGCACCGGGGGAACCTCCCCAACACCACGCTCCTCCGCGTGCCCACCGGCCGGCCTCGAGCTACTCCGGTAAGCTCTCTTCCTCACGGCATGCGTGCTCTCTCTCCTCTTCCTTCTCGCAGCACCTCTTCACTCCGCCACAGCACCCGACAGCAGCGGCGGCCTGCTCTCGCTCTCGCGCTCGCACTGGAGGAAGGAGAAGACAGTGGGGTGGTGAACGAGGGAGAGGGGAGAGGAGGATATAAGTAGGCACGGGGAGGGGGAAAAAGACGCTGCAGGTTGGCAGGTTTCAGTCTGCGTGCGGCACGCGGGCAGACCCGCGATAGTATGCACGCAAAAATTTATTTCCAGACGTCTGGGAAGGCGTCCTGACGTCTGGACCAACTCCCAGACGTCTTAAAGTGTTTTGATGTCATGGTCTTAACAGGTGCTCTCGGAGGTGCCTCGCTTGTCTTCAAGAAGGTTACTATCGGAGTCATCCAGGAGACGGCTAGCTCAATCACTAGTGCTTGCGGGGGAAGCACTGAAGGTTTACTTAGTGCCTGTAGGAGTATGTCATCCTCCTGTCCCTCAGGAATAGCCGAGGCCAAGCAGGCCAAGGCATCTGCTAGCGGGTTGTTGGATCAAGGTATCCGCTTAACTGTCGCTACCACAAAATTTAACTGCTCTTCCTTCACGTGCTCCACGTAGAAGCTCATGTTGGGATCCTTTGTCTGGTACTTGCCATTAATCTGGTTTGCCACCAATTGTGAGTCCGTGTGGACCTCCAAACATGAGGCTCCCATGGATTTAGCCACTCTGAGACCGGCTAATAAAGCCTCGTATTCTGCTATGTTGTTGGAGGTGGGAAAGGCTAACTTGATGCCATACCTATGAATAGTCCCGTTAGGTGCATTCAAGGCAATTTTGGCGCAAGCCCTTACCATCATGGAGGACCCATCAACACATAATTTCCACGACAGAGTGGTAGGAGGATTGGGATCCGTGAATTCTGCCACAAAATTAGCTAGGACTTGGCCCTTAATGGACTTCTGAGGCTGATACTTTACATCAAACTATGCTAACTCCATGACCCACTTCATCTGTCTGGTTGACCCGATTGGCTTATAAAGCATCTAGCGCAAAGGGTAATCCGTGAGTACAATTATTATATGGGCTTAGAAGTATGAGCGGAGCTTTCTGGCGGACATCACCAAGGCGAGGCCCAGATTTTCGATCACGGTGTACTTTGCTTTTGCCCCTTGGTAAGTTTTGCTCACAAAATACATTGGTTATTCATGTAGTCACGTTCACATAACAAGACGACACTAATTATCGACATTGAGGCCACCAGGTAGAGGAATAGGGTTTCCCTACACCTGGAGGCTGTGAGGATGGGAGGCTCTTAAAGGAATTTCTTGACTTCTTCGAGGGCCTGTTGGCACTGAGGGGTCCAATGTGTAAGCAAATACCGTTTTCCTTTTTTGATGCATTCAAAAAAGGGGAAACATTTGTCGGAAGATTGAGACAAGAATCAGACTATAGATGTGATATTGCCGACCAACAACTGTATTCCCTTCAGGTTTGTCGGGGGTGTTAAGGTCATAATCGCCTGGACTTTGTTAAGATTTTCCTCTATTCCCCGGTTGAAGACCTTAAAACTCAGGAATATTCCTAAAGCTACGCCAAATGTTCACTTCTTAGGATTCAAGCGGATTCGTGTGTCTCTCAAAACTTGGAATACCTGGGTTAAATTTCTCAAGTGTTGGGAGAAGTTTAACCCTTTGACAGGCATATCATCGATATACACTTCAAATGACTTTCCAATTAAATGGGTAAATACCATCCTTACAAGATGCTGGTAAGTAGCTCCAGAGTTTTTCAAGTCAAAGGGCATAACTCTACATCAGAACAGACTCCTATTAGTTACAAATGATGTATGGGGCAGGTCAGTGACAACACTACACAAGGGGGTGATAATTATGTTGAATATGGCCCATCTTTAGAATAAAAGGCACAACATAAGTAGAATGGGAGCATTGCATGCATCATGTACCAAGATTGCCTATAAACTGTATTAATGGCCATTTGTGTAAGCATTTGTCAAAATAGGCCTCAGATGAGCAATCGGACCGCACGGATGGATTCAGAACGACGAACAGAGTCCAACGGACTCAAGATCGGCCAAATTCGACATCCGGAGCTCCTAAGATGGGCCCAAGAAGTTCTGACAGTTGATCTGGAGATCAACGGCCCATATTGCGCCACGTCAGCCCTGCTCCACCGCGCGCCGCGCCTTCATCCAGCCAAGATCAAACCTTGGCCGTTGATCTTCGATCGAACGGCCGAGACTTTCACGCCCACCTGCGGTTGCCGAGACAAAGCGCGAGCATGGTGCAATGGTTAGTGCGCATGCCCGCACGCACGTGACGTAGGTTCGAGCCGCGCGGAGTCAAAATTGAAGATGGGGGACGCGCGCGGTGAAATTGGGCTGCCCGATCAGCAGCGGGTGGCCGAGATCTTGCCACGCGGCGCAACCGCAGCTCACGGGCGTCCACGCGCACGCCGGGCGATGACGCCCGCGCACACACGCGCCCGAGGCGCGATCCCAGCGCAGCCAAGGAGGATTCTCAGTCGTTCGATCTTCGATCGGACGGCTCTCGTTCAACAGCCGCGGATCGCACAAGGAGAAGAAACGAGGCAGTCGGCTGACCAGCGACTGGAGGGCTTCACCGACGCTTTTGGGAGTGGTTTTAGCGACGCTCTGGACGTCGCTAAAGCCCCTTCTTCTTTTAGGAAGCCCTTAACCCTATTTAAACCCACTCCAACCACTCATTTAAGGCATTCACTCCCCTTACAACTACTCCACCCCTCTCTTAGCTAGCTTTAGGCCCTCTTGTAATCGCTGGAGACGACGAGCCGCCGACGGAGCCTACTCCACCGCCGTGGCTGCCTCGTCGCTCTCCACACACACTCTCCCTCTCCCTCTCCCAATCTCTTTTTAAGCTTTCCATTACTTTTGTTTGAAGCATGTATTTAATGTTGTAAGCTATGAACTACAAGTGCATAATTAATGAAGTTATTTTCCGTTCAATTGTTATTTTAATTTATGTTCAAGTTGCATGATCAAACAAAGAACTTTCTAACCCTAAACCCTCTCTCTATCTCTCTCTCGCTTTTCAAAATCGCATCTTTCACAAGCAAAACGCTGCACTTTCCGTGACAACAAGTGATAAGCAAAAATTCGATTTTCACGCCTCCCTGAGACCGACACTCGGACTCACCTCCGTTTACTTATTTTAAAACCGACGTTGCAAGTGAGACTATAATGACACTTCTTAACACACACGCACAACGGCACGTCAGTTTTTGGCGCCGTTGCCGGGGAGGCAACGGATTTGTTTTATCACCTCCATTCCACATTCATTCTCACATCGTCTAATGCCCTATTTTCCTTTTTACTTGATGGTTGCAGGAATTCGGCGCATGGACGGCGAAGCGACGCATCCCACGACGGTAGCAAGGGAGTAGGCTACGAGGACCGATAGTGAGTAATCTATCTCTCATTGTTTGCTTGAGTGAAAAAAAAAACTAAAAAAAAAATTATAAAAACTGAAAAAAATTGGTGTGGTGTATGATTGCTTGATCCACATCCTTAACACATCACCCCACAAAAAAATATACACTCTAACATTCTGAATAAATTCTTGAAGTGTTCTTTTCTTTTTCTTGAGTGGTGTTTGCGAAGCCACCGTGAGTTGACCTGGGCCGCACCACTCAACCCTAAAACTGACTCATCTAATAGAAGCTGCATGATCATTAGGATGAGTACACTAGGGTTTTAGAGCCTCTAAAGAATAAAAGGAAATCTACTTTCACCGAATTGTGTGCAGAACTTGACGTGCCCACTGAAACTTGTTTGAAAACATTAAGACATGTCAACCCTAAAAAGTACTAAAGTAAGGATGAAACACTAAAAGACACCACATCTTAACAAATCCTTGCTTAAAAACCATATTTTGCTAGAAGCACACACCTTGAAAGTGGAAAATTAAGAGGCACCACCCCAATCAACGCCTCATCACATAACCCTAAGCACAAGCACTATCCTAGCCCTTTAAAACTGAGTAGACGTGCCCTAGGCAGGACTGAGTTAAGTCTTAAAAGGTGAGGTTTTGTTCGCTAGGCACTTGACTTTCATTCCCTTGGTAGAATCTGGTGACTAGGCTGCGGGGTAGTGTCAAACGACCGTGGTTGTGGGGTCTACGGAACCGGAGGCGCAAGCCAAAGGAAGAACCTTCCTAGCAATCCCATCGTAATCAACCTGGCCAGATTAGCCTAGGGAAGGGGAGTCCAGTGCTTACAGGCTTAATCAACCTTTGTGAGATTTCTAGGTCTCCTAAGGAATACACCATAAGGACTAGGCTTGTTTGCTTGGTTGAGTACACAACTCTCTCTCATCTGTTCTTCCCGCATCCCTCCGTTTCTTCCAAACCATGGATTTCAATGCCTATCCATCTTACCCAAACTACCCCCAACAGGATTTGTATGCTAACCCAAGTAGACCACACCCACAGCCTACTTCGGCTAACCAACCACCAAGTTGGGGATACAACCTTGAATATCCCTCTTGGCCCAACTATGACCAAACCGCACCAACCTCTTATTGGAATACACCCAACATAGTCACCCAAGGGTACGATTCAAATCGTGGGGCTCCATATCTCGATTCTCCTCACGATGCCTCCTCATTTAGGTCATATCCGCTCTACTGTGATAGGACCTACACTTTAGGAGAACACCAATAACCCTACCCTTCTCAGGATAATAACCAAGAAAGGTCATCTAAATTCAACAACCTATCCTACTTGACCTTTGGATTAGAAGGAGTTCTAGACAAATGGAAATCATAAAATGATCAGAAATCTAGGCAAGCCCAGGATCATCAACCTTTGATTTGGTCCCTTGATGAAGAATCTGACTGGGAGGAGAACTTAGAACCTCAACTATTCTGGAGTAGGACCAAACAGAGAATGGTTCCTCTTGAAGAACTGGACCCTGAACATGATAGAATAGAGGACCCAACCAAGAACCTAAACACCAGTGTGGGTTCTGATCCACAACCTCAACCATACTCTCTTAACCTGGATTTCAAGGAGGAAATCTAAAGGACACCTAATGACACCGTGTCAATTCTTGATAACCTCCAGTTAGAACTACACAAACAGAATCAAGAATTGGTTAAAGGGCAACAGGCCATGTTGGATTTGTTCCAACAATTGGGGGAAGAAGGCTAGAGAAAGCTGTTGCACACAACGCCATTCATAGAATTCATAAAGCAAGGACCTACCATGATCAATTGGACTACACCCAGTCATCCTGATTTGGTTCAGTCCACCATTGATACCCCTCAGGAGTTGGACAGCTCAGTGGATAAGGACAGTAAGGATTCCTCGGAACACAATTTGGGGAGCATTGAGAACAAACATCAGGAGGAAACTGAGAATGTGAGGGGAGAGGCCTTGGAATTCGAATCTAATCGGCCCAAGGGAAGCAATCCGATGGGAGCAGCCAACATCGGAGATGGAGAATTGAGTTACAATTTCAAAAAAATTGATTATGAATCGGTTGGAATCCCCATCAAAAATTTGGAGGAGGGCCGAGAGAAAGAATATGATCTAGAGGATGAAATTGACCCTACCTCTAATGCAACCCCAAACAGTGAATCTGATACAAAGGAGGTTGAAGAAAATATTCTTGAGATCAAGGGCTTGGAGGGAATGAGCAATGAAACCATAGTTGCGGAAGAGATGGATTCGTCTTTGGAGAGAGGCCTCATGCTTGATTGTAGGGCTCGTTATGAAACTCTGGACTTTGTTACCTACCCTACCAGAATAAAGATCCCGCAACCCGAATGCACTGGAATTGATACACTTTCGATGGATTACAATTTTATGGGGACACAAGCTGAATATAAAACCTACATCTTTAGTGTCTGGCATGTCATATTTGGGGTGCGTTCGTCCACAGCAACTTGTTTGCATGCCCACAGACTAAGAGAGGATCTGACACGAGCATGCATGATACAGAATTCCCGCCCCTTAGGAACGGGACTCCACCACAACCTTGTTCGCATCTGTGGACTTCTGATTTTGGGTCTGGTTGATGCCTCCTTGACCCAAGCCATTCCTGTTTGTGCACCGCCCAGCTGGAGGCATTAAACTCAGCGCTTCCTGGGAGGCAACCCAAAGGATTCAGACTGATCTGGTAGTTTACGTCACTCAGGTACTATCTTTTTGAACCCTTTTGCATCCATGTATCTGCTAATGAGGACATTGTCCAACTTAAGCATAGGGGGGTGGTAAATTGCATAATCCTGAGCTCAATTAATCAGTCTGAATGAATAAATTAATTAAAAAAAAATTAAATTTAGGAAGAAAACTTAAGCATTAGAAACTTGTCAATAGTGGGAAATAATACAAAAAGAACTTAAACACTTAGACTTTTCAGGCCTTCAGACTTAATAAACCCTGGTATCCGTTAAAATATGGATTTAGCTTCGAATCCTTGCAACCTTAAGCTATTCTAATCCACCTACTAAATAAGGTGATAAGTATACGACTTATCAACTCACCCTCTAACTCATAAAAACCTTGAGTCTAAGCATATGCACACGTTTTTGCACAGACTCACTTCTCGGAAATTTTGACAAAAATTGGGTAGCTAATGAACTCTCTAGGGTGGTATGGCTGGCAAGTTGTCGTGGGTAACAGCCCATTGGCAGGTTGTCCAGAACCCAGCCACAGGCTATTTCTTCTTCATTGCCTCTAGGTACATTTGAGATCAGGGAAGAAACCTACGAAAAAAAAAACCACACTTCACCGCACAAGTATGGTTGGCAAGTGATCATGGGTAACAACCCATTAGTCGGTTGTCTAGAGCCCAGCTCAATAATTGCACAAAAAAGACCAAAACACTTAAGGAAGAAGCGGGGAAGTAGTACAAGCCGGGGAGATATACATTGGAAAAATCCTTGTGTTGACCCCAATTAAAACAAACGTAGGGAGAAAGCTACCAATCGAACAAATACACCTTCAGGAAAATTTATTTCCTTTTTCAGTCACCTAGAGGCGTAGAAACTCGAAGTCTGTCTCAATTACTGTTAAGTGAGTCTATCACAACATTCACACCAAGATGATTAGCACTTAGGGTTTTGACCGAGTTTTGGGTGGGCTGGGTAGCCGTAAAAAGTTACCAACCCACATTGAATTCCGAAAAAATTCTAAAAAATATATATATACATATGCATATGTATAGTTATATACATTAAAATAAGGATTCGGGCGATTCGTATTTTGGCAGACACCCGGGCGCTGCTTAGTCTTTGTAGATTAAGATCTTCGTGTATTTCCTCTTATTGACAAGTAACGAAGTGTCTAAGCAATTACTTCTTAAATTCTAAAAGGAAATAAAAGCTAGAATAAATCTTGCTAGGGACTAGCAAGGAGTAAGCATGGGGGTATGATAACACTACACAAGGGGGTGATAATTATGTTGAATATGGCCCATCTTTAGAATAAAGGACATGACATAAGTAGAATGGGAGCATTGCATGCATCATGTACCAAGATTGCTTATAAACTGTATTAATGGCCATTTGTGTAAGCATTTGTCAAAGTAGGCCTCAGATGAGCAATCGGACCGCACGGATGGATTTAGAACGACGAACGGAGTCCAACGGACTCAAGATCGGCCAAATCCGACATCCGGAGATCCTACAATGGGCCCAAGAAGTTCTGACCGTTGATCTGGAGATCAACGGCCCATATTGCGCCACGTCAGCCCCGCTCCATCGCGCGCCGCGCCTTCATCTAGCCAAGATCAGATCTCGGCCGTTGATCTTTGATCGAACGGCCGAGACTCGGGCGCTCGCCCGCGGTCGCCGCGACAAAGCGTGGGCGTGGTGCAACGGTTAGCGCGTACGATCGCACGCACGCGACGCAGGTTCGAGCCGCGCAGAGTCAAAATTGAAGACGAGGGACGCGCGCGGTGAAATTGGGCTGCCCGATCAGCAGCGAGCGGCCGAGATCTTACCACGCGGCACAACCGCAGCTTACAGGCGTCCACACGCGTGCGCACACCGGGCGATGATGCCCGCTTACACGCGCGCCCGAGTTGCGATCCCAGCGCAGCCGAGGAGGATTCTCAGCTGTCCGATCTTCGATCGGACGGCTCTCGTTCAACAGTCGCGGATCGCACGAGGAGAAGAAACAAGGCAGGCAGCTGACCAGTGGCTGGAGGGCTTTATCGATGCTTTTGGGAGTGGTTTTAGCGACGCTCTGGACGTTGCTAAAGCCCTTTCTTCTTTTAGGAAGCCCTTAACCCTATTTAAACCCCCTCCAACCACTCATTCAAGGCATTCACTCCCCTTGCAACTACTCCACCCCTCTCTTAGCTAGCTTTAGGCCCTCTTGTAATCGCTGGAGACGACGAGCCGCCGACGGAGCCTCCTCCACCGCCGTGGCTGCCTCGTCGCTCTCCACACACTCTCTCTCCCTCCCTCTCCCTCTCTCTTTTTAAGCTTTCCATTACTTTTGTTTGAAGCATGTATTTAATGTTGTAAGCTATGAACTACAAGTGCATGATTAATGAAGTTATTTTCCGTTCAATTGTCATTTTAATTTCTGTTCAAGTTGCATGATCAAACAAAGAACTTTCTAACCCTAAACCCTCTCTCTCTATCTCTCTCTCACTTTTCAAAACCGCATCTTTCACAAGCAAAACCCCACACTTTCCGTGATAACAAGTGATAAGCAAAAATTCGATTTTCACGCCTCCCTGAGACCGACACTCGGACTCACCTCCGTTTACCTAGTTTAAAACCGACATTGCAAGTGAGACTATAACGAGACTTCTTAACACACACGCACAACGACACGTCAGTCAGTCAGAGCTAGACTTATTTGGTGATAACTATTGTAAGCGTCGAGGAGAGATATATGGGATTGCCTGCTGCAGGAATCCACGAGGGCATTGATCTTAGGAAGAGGGAACTCGTCCTTCGAGCAAGCGTCGTTCACATTTGTAAAGTCCATGCACATCCTCCATTTTTTGTTTGACTTCCTGACCATCACAATATTAGATAACCACTCCAGGTAAACGAACTACTCAATGAACCTTACTTCCAGTAGTTTGTCTACTTCTATAACCGTTGCCTGGCACCGCTCCGCTGATTTATACTGTCAAGCTTATTTGACCGCTCAAGAGCCCATCTGTATATTGAGTCGATGCTCGATCAGAGACGGATCAGAGACGGCCCTTAATAGTAAGAGTAGGTCGTGGACTTTGTTCGCAAATAGCTCGGTCCCCAGGTGAACCAATTTATCAGTTGCATTAGGGTACAACTAAATGGACATGGTTGAAGAACCAGGCTTGATCTGCTATGTAGGCGGCTGAGTAGGGGGTTCATCCTCTTGCAAGGTGCAGACCAAATTTCTCTTTTTCCCCTTTTTGTAAGGTTTAGGGGGAATTCTCTCCATCGAATGCTCAAGCTTAATGAGCAGCAATTCTCGACCGATGGATCGATCTCCATGGATAATCTCGATTCCATGTGGGGTGTGGAAAATATATAAACTGGAAGTACCAGGAGGGGAATGCCTGGAAAGCATGAGTCGTGCGGTGATTGCACAGCAATCATGCAACCTAAATCACCTGAATTAAGCTAGGACCTAGAATAACTTAGGTATAATGCATTCATAGGCATCATAATTTGCACAATAGCTAGTTTATTAGTCATATAGATACTATCGCCATTTTATGGCCTAAAAGAGAGATGATTTTAATTGCAGATAATTCGAAGCCGTGGATGTCAGATCAGAGCAGACAGATCTGATCAGAATGACTACGAGAGTCCAATGCTTCTAAAATCGTCTCGATCAGACAACTAGGGCACCTTGTGCAGTCCATAAAAGAGCAGAGATCATAAAGCCAAAGGACAAAGATCTGAGCCTCAGATGAAGAATCTAACCACACGGATGAATCCAGATTGACGATTGCAATCCAACGGCACAAAAATCAACTCGATCGGAGGTCTACATCACCAGATACAAGGAAAAGAAGATGGACGGCTATGATGGACCACGTGGTGCCATCACAACCGCTCCCTTACCACTGCCCCATCCAGGAAGGACACCTTGCATGTTGTGGGCCGTTGGATCTTCATCCAATGGCTACGAGCTCACCATGTCGCTTGCCCAGCCGGATAAGCATAAATAGAAACAAACAAATATGTATAACAGAATGTCCGTGCAACGCGTTGGCTCACGAGCACACATGGAAGCGTGGGACGTGCGTTCGAGCCGTATGCTGCACAAAATTGAATGCGTGTTGGGCGCGGGCGTGATTGGTCGTCGGATCTTGATCAAAAGAGCATTGGAGTGACTGCATGGGGTGATCTAAGCACGCTACAGTTGAATGCTAGATCCCACGTGTGCATAACGCGCGAACTCATGTGTTTCCTTCATCTTGAAGGAGATGTGAGCATGCATTTATCAGATGGCTAACGATTAGGTGCTAAAAAGAGACTTGGGGGTGTGCGTGCAAGGAGGAAGCGGGGTCGTGCGATCTTGATCCAAGGGCGCAACGAGCACCACGTGTCAGCTAGGGATTAAATCCGCGCAATGGAGGCGAATTTGAAGGTTTTTGAGGCCAGATCTGATCCGTTGATCTCCAGATCAATGGATCTGATCAAACAGGAGTTATTACATGAGATTAAGGGCTAAAATACCCTTTTTTCCCTCCACAAAAGCTATAAAAGAAGGCCTAGGGCCCCCCAGTTGAAGCATCTCTCTCTTCCATCAACTCCAAACATATTCCACCTTCTCTGTAACTCTCTGTCCCTCTACAACTTCGCTCCGACCTTCATCCCAGCACTCTGGATCTGAGGTGTTGCTGCATCTCGGACAAGCATCCCACAAGCAGCATCGTTTCTCTGCAACTTTCTTCTCTCTCTCACTCACACACACTCTCTCTATCTCTCTCTATATCTCTATTTAATTCTAGTAGCATTCTCTATTGTAAGAACTCTGTTTAATTGAAATTAAATTTATGATCTTCTGAATGGTTGATTATACATCAGATTCCTATACATAGATATATCTGTTTAGAGCAAGTTTTATTGGAAAGCTTCTGCAAAAATTGAGATTGCCTCCTACGAATGACCCGGTACTCACTGGAGTTTTATAAATTTATTTGTCGACGTGTTTTCACGCTATACTACAACTAATTAACTTTTAAAACGTGAATTACGCACCGAACAAGTTGGCGCCGTTGTCGGGGAGGTAATGGAAATTTTTAAAGCTTTCTTTGGTGTGAATTTGAGATTTCTAACTTGCTATATTCGTTGATTTCGTTTATGCAGGAAAGAAAGGAAATCGGAACAAAATATGACAATGGGAATTGTGGGTTCGAACCTCAGGTAAGTACCTGTAGTTTAGATTAGTTAGGTCTAGGATTGGCTTGAACCTTAGGATTAGTTAGAATTTGTTTGCATATTAAAAAAAAAATCTCTCTTGATTTTCGGGCTGAAATAAAGTTTTATCTTAAAAATTCAATTCCTAGAGATCCATATGTCCAAAAATTCTCAAATTGTTACTGGAAGTATTTTCAAAGTCAGAAACAACATATCCAAAATTTTCACAAATCAAAGTTATAGAAAAATTTTAAAAATTTGTGCACTAATATGTTATCATTACAAAAATTGTTCCTAATTTTTCGGAGTTCAAAATATCATAGGAATATTTACACAACTCCGATTGACTTAAAATTTAAAGCACTGAATTTTTGAGATAGTTAAGAATTTAGGAAAAATATGAAAAAATTATTTCTTACACGTTTGATTGTACTGATTATCCAATCACCAACTAAGGGTCAAAACAAACTACAAAACCCCCAGTACACTTTAAATCAGAAAAAATAAAAAACGTGCATTAAAAATTCTTGAAAAATATTTTCTGAGTGCCTAGTTAGTGGTGTAATAAAACCAATTGATTGCATTGCTTAGGTCGCACCACTTCTCTGAATTTGACTTAAAAGAACATCTAGAACTATCTGCGCTTAGGGTTCCACATTAAGGATAGAGCACGCATGCATTTCCATATTTAAAGAAAATCTATCAAACCAATTGGGATTTGTAAAACTCTTGTGTGCCTCATCAAAATCTTGATTGAAAATATTAACTCAAGTGAGCCGTAAGATACATTAACACAAGCATTCGAATCTTAAAATTCACTTCATCATAAGAAATTGCTTGTGAACCCTGTTTGCCTGAGCACTTCACACATTTCAAAATCAATTTTAAGGGCAAACACCCCCTTAACGCCCATCATATTTCAAAAGCACATCAAACCCACGCCTAAAACTGAGTAGACATGCCCTAGGCAAGACTAATAGACTTGGGGACTTGAAACTAAATTGGGCTAAGGTCAAGGCCTAGTCTACTTGGATCCACTGGTGGCAAGAAAGGTCCGTGTGGTAATTGCGTTGACCTTTAGTAGTGTCCCACCGTGTGGGGTGTCCTAAGGGGTCCCACCCTTCTGGCCAGCCAAGTAATTCAAGGGTTAATCTAACCTAGTCATGTTTTAGGGAGCCAGGATCAGGTCTAATTAGGGTTGACACTCTAAGGACCAGTTTGATCGCTTGCATTGAGCAGGCGAGGTTTCTCTCATCTGTCTTCTCTCTCATCTACAAACATTCTTCTAGTGCATGCAAGGTAGAAGATCTCAAAATTCTGATTTGCTACCACCGTTAGAAAGAAATCCTAGGAGAAGACCTATTTATCCAGAATCTAAAATTAAACCCTCTGCAATGGCTAGTCATCACGAGGAAGAAGAGATTGATGAACAAAATCTGGATCCTATGGCTCTCTTACAAAGGCAGATCACTAAGCAGGGTGATGGTCGGCCCGGATGGGTTGTTAATATGATATTTTTATCGTTGAAATGTGTATAGTGGTTAACCTAATTCAGACCTAACCATCTCTTTACAAAATTTTTAACCTGGCCTAATTGATTTTATCTTGTCACTTTTAGGCCCAGGGTCGAACACAGGGAAGTGGGGTTAAAGTCGAGTTTCTACGTTTTCCTTAAAACGCGTCTCTTCCATTCGTTTATTGTGTTTTTGGTGTTTTTCTTATTTAGGTTTTTTATGGTAATCCTTGTTCTTGAGGCACACCCTCAAAATTGTGTCCTTGGCTTTTAGCCAAACAGAGTCCCAAAACAAGTCTTGCTACTCGCAAGACGAGGTACCTGCAAGTCAAAGATTATCTTTTCTTTTTTATGTATTTTTTTTTATCTTTTTACTAACAGAAAAGCAAATAGACAGAAAGTAAATATAGTATGTATATATATATATGTAGTATATATATAAAGGGGTGGGGGTGGAGGTAGCGATGGAGTGTAGCACTATGTCGAGTCAGTCGACGTCTAGAGAGACGCAACCAACATGACTAGGTGCCGCGTGGAGTGTGGATGGAGGATGGATGATGTATGGGACCACGCTTTTTTTGTACGCGTGTATCAGGGAATATCAGCAACTAGTGCAGATATCCCCGCGATACAGCGTATAATAAATAACATGCAAGTATATGTACATATGTATGTATATAAGTAAATATATCTATATATATATATAAATGTATAGTTATATATGTATAGATATATATATATATATAGATATATATATATATATATATATATATATATATATATATGTATATAAGTATATATGTATCTAGATATATATATATATGTGTGTGTATATATATAAGTATATAGATATGTATATATATATATGTATATAAGTATATATGTATATATATATAAGTATATGTATAAGTATATAGATATATATATACGTGTATATATATATATATAGAGATATATTATATATATATGTATGTATACATAACTATATAGATATACTATGTATATAAGTATATATATATAATAGATATATGTATGTATATATATATATATATATGTATGTATATATATGTTACTATATATAACTATACGTATAGTGTAAGTGTGTGTGTGGGTGTGTGTGTGTGTCGCTGAAGATGTGTGTGTGTTGGTGTAGTGTGTGTCTGTGAGTGAGTGAAAAAGAGAGAGAATACGTGAGAGAGAGAGAGCGGGAGAGAGAGATCAGCAGAGAGAGAGAGAGCGGGCTGGAGAGATCGAGAGCGCGGACGATGGCAGCGAGTTAAGACGTCTGCTCGCGGCGGCGGACGTCTGACGCCGCGTCGTCTGAAGGCGGAGGCGGACGTCTGAAGACGGCGGGTGCGGGCGCGCCTTCGCGCAGGGTTCTGCAGGCCTGCGCGAAGTCGACGAGCGGGCGATGGCGCGGAGGAGCGAGCGTGGAGGAGGTCTGCAGGTGGTCGCGGAGGGTCGCGGAGGGGGGCAGGGGTCGGCGTGAGGCCGTAGCCGGCCGCTGCAGTGCGCGCGGCGGCGGGCTACGGGTGCAACTGCGAGGCGGACAGAACGGAGACGGAGGCGGGGAACGCCCTGCAGGCGCGCGCGGAGGCGGTGAGCGACTGCGGGGACGGTCGCGGAGGGGCGGGAGGACTTGCTGCTGCTGCTGCTGGGCTGCTGCTGCCGTGGCTTCAAGCTTCGAAGCTTGGAGCGGCGGCAATGGCGTTAAAGAGAAAAAAATGAAGCGAGGGAATGCACCACGCCCACCGGCTCGTCGAAGAGCTGGGCGGTGGTGCTCCCACTGTGGTGGTGTGCACCACAGTGGGTTCTCCTGCTCGCCGGGTGCCTCCTCGACGGAGGGCCGACATATGGGAGGGGAAAGCGGTGGAGAAGATGGCTGCGGGTTTTTTCAGCAGCTGCAGCAGCTGCGTTGCGAGGATGAAGCTGCAGCTACTTATAGAGGAGGGGAGAGTGGCGTGCCGGCTGCAGCAGGGAGAGGGTGTGCGAGTTGCAGCTATAGGGAGCGGCGTTGGCAGGGAGACGTGACGGGAAGAAGTGCTGCGTGGCTGCTGCATGCAGCTACGGGAAGAGTGCAGCCGCGGGAAGGATGCAGCCGCGGGAAGGAGAGAAAAGAAGAAATCAAGAGGAAAAATAAAAAGAGGGTGATTTTGCAAGGAGACACTTGAAGAAAAATGTAACTATGTAGGCGATTGTTTCACTCCTCTTCCTCTCTTGATTAAATGCATGCATGCAAGTGTTTCTACAAATGCGATTACAGGATCCCATTATGCAATGTTAATGCTAGAAAATAGCACAAGAAGGCGTTATTACAGGCGTGTTTTGAGGTGCAAACATATACCCCCATGCCTATATTTTGCTAGTCCCTAGCAAAATAGTATTTAGAAATGATCTTAAGCTGAAGATTTTCTTCTGAGGTGATACAGGTGTGTTTACTATGGAATATTGTGAGAACCAATTGTAGAGAAGATTACCAGTACTTTAAGTCTTACATGACAAAGATCATCTCTCAACTAACCAGGACTCTTGATATTTAAACCCTAAATACGATTTCCAAGACCCAGGAGGTTTTGCCGTACTCGAGAGCTCAAGAGGTTATGGTTGTGCATAGTGAAGGATCAAGACTGACCAAATGAACCTTAAGACTCACTCCCAGGGTTTCACGAATTTTTAAGTACAAGTTGGTCCCAGTTTCAGCTCGTGTTTTTGGATTGACCCTTAAGATGATTACGGAAAACTCAACTCCCCTTTTCTGATATTTTTTTGTGGCTCACCGAAAAACAAAGTATGCAGACATTAATGAGATATACTGACTCTTTTAAAACATCTCTCTTTTTTTTTTCTTTTCTTTTTTCTTTTTTTTCTTTTTTTTTTTCTTCTTTTTTTTTTTTTCTTAACAACTCTTTTTTTTTTTTTTTTTTGAAACACGTGTCAGTATATCTCTTACAACACATTTTGAAGGAGCACACTTATTTTTCTTTTTGGTGGGAGAGTTTCTTTTTGGTGGAAAGAGTCACTCCTAAACACAAGACTAAATGCTGGGATAAAAAGTCTACCTGCACGCACAGGTAAGGACTCCACCTTCCCTAATGAACACTAGGGTTGGATCTTATGTTCACCTGGTCTTTCCTGATATGTGTAGTGTGAACCAAATTTACTTAAGCTCTCAAGAAAAAGCAAACCAACGGATCCTGTACTGGTGCTCAGGTACAAGAATACGTCCTTAGTTAAGAGAGATTTTGATCTATTTCGTCAATACTTTAAGTGAATTAAGCCGAGCCTGAGCGAATCAAGCTTCTGTGGCCTGGAAATTCTTCAAAACAGAGGTTGAATATCCATAAACACTTATTGAATTTTTTTGTTTCAGCTTTCAAATCATTACTAAACACCATTTATTATTAATATATATATATTATTTTTTTTCTTTTTTTTTTCTTTTTCTTGCATATTTATAAATAGGTGGTAATTGTCTGATACCATAAAATACCCGGATCCTATGGATGCCTATCCACCCCCCCATGCCAAACAATGCTATGTCCTCATATGCATGCAGGGAAAGGCAGAGAACGGACGACAGATCGGGTAACAGGAGCTGAGGTTCAGGGTATAAATCAGGGTGGAAGGGTGGGTGGATGGTGGGTGGTGAAGAGAAAAGCGAAGTAATCGCGATAGAGGCGTGAAAAGTAATGGTGGATGGTGAGAGATTTGGTGTTTTCTGGGACGAGAGTGTCCCAGGCGGATCAGAAAACAGATCAGGAAGAGGAAGTTGGCCCTTAGATTGGCCAAGAAGGGGGGCTTTTTGGATAGATGGGTCCAAAAGGGAATAGCCCCGGTGAGTAAGATGTGGGCTCAAGGTCCCAGTGTGGATTTGCAAATCCGCCTGATTTAGCGGGAAAGAAAGGGCAATCCGGTCTTCCATAGTGTGGACCGGCGGTGAGCAGCCCGGCAATGACTCAGACCACGAGGTATGGGAAGCGGAGAAAACCTCGTCAGAAGTCTGGTCAGGAGAAGGTACAGGAATAGGGAGGGATTGGGGAACGTCACAGTTTGTGTTGGTCAGGCAGTCGTCAGGTAATTCGCAGCAGTCAGAATCGACTCCAATTAGTTCGATACACGTAATGACAGTCACGTCCTCGTCAGACGTGTCATCCTTGATGTGATCACTATCAGCATAAGAGTGCGGTGCTGCAGCGGGATTAACCTGAAATCCCGGAGGAATACTCGGAGCTTGCAGAATTTGATGAACCTGTTCCTGAGAAGGTTGTACCTGTGGTTGCGGACCACAGGGTACAAAGTTTTGCGGGTTTGGAACAGGTTGGGCGGGAAAAGTGCCCTGAGATCGAGTCGCCATGCTTAGTTGATTGATCTCAGCATTCTGCTGCGCCAAATGCTGAAGAGAGGTCATGTTTTCTTTATGGCGCTTTGACATTTCCGTCATCATTCGCATCAATTTATCAAGAGGTTTTGATGCGTGTTTGGTTTTCTGTACACAAGGGCCTGATGGCAGATTTGCCATAGGATTAGACTGGGCCCTTGGGATGACGGGTGCGGACGATCGCATTGGTCCACCAGCGGGGTTTCGACGCTGCTGGTTGTTGGACCATGCAAAATTGGGATGATTGTGCCACCCTGGGTTATACGTGGCAGAAAACGGGTTATTCCCCAGGGTGCAGGCATCTTCTATGCCAGAAGACGTGTCCGCATATGTGTCCGAGTACACGGAGGCTTGGTCCTCCGTGTTGAAATACTGGCTCACAGAAGCCAGTTCCACATGACTTACCGAGTCGCTTGGCGCGACACTCGATAAGGAAGGTCTTGCAGGGTTTCTCGGGATAAGCCTGGTGTTGAAAGAATTGAAATTGTGACGAAGTGGTGAGGCGGGGGTGTGTGCCATGTTTGTGGAGGAGGAGGATGATTCGGCTCTTTTTCTAGATTTATCAGTCAATACAAGCAATTCAGGGTTTTGTGACCTCCTCCCAAACATGTACTACCGCAGGAAGAATTGGGGAGATGAGAAGGGAAAAGGGATGAGAGAAATGACGCCGCAAAGGTACACTTGATTACAAATCAATACAGTCAAGTTCCTAACCTCTACAGTGTGCCCTTAGACCTAAAGATCTAAGTTACCTACTATCACGAACTACGGAACCGAATGCGAGCACCGCGGAACCACCGGGCCAGATTGAAAGGCCGTTTGCCCCAGTCTTAGACACCCGATAGCACGCGGGAACTCTCACCAGCACGTAGTCGCTACACACAGGTAGTTAGACCTCCAATCCTTAGTAAGGGTCAAGTTACTACCAGTTTTAATTAGAGGCTTAAGGTCAAGTGCTTTTGGAATGTGAAGGGCGTTGTTTACGGGTAATGCCCAAGTGATTGATTTTAAGAGTGTGTAAGAACAAGCATGCAACGGGGAAATCTCCCCGAATTAAAGTTTTAATTGGTGAATGGTTTTTAGAGTTCAACCTTAAGTAGTATGAATTTTAGGGTTTTGCTGAATTACCGATTCAACCAATCTCCGGGTTTTTGCAAAAATACAGGTTTTCCTTCTAAAACCCAAGAAACCCTTCTTCAATTATCAGTTAGTTAATGAATGCTTAAAATGCAATGGGCTACCCTAAATGGAGATTTCTAAGTGTGGATGCAGGAATCAGTTTTATATCAATGTGACAGGGAGCCAAAGCACTTCAATTCAAGTGCTCCCAATCACTAGAAATGATTTCCACACACAAGGCTTCAACCAAAAGATAAAGAAAATAAAATTGTTGGGGTTGAAGTATTCAGGATCGAATCACAGGCAAGTTTGAAAAGTCGTGGTGGGGTTGGAATCAACTCAATTCCAAGTCTCCCCACCAAAAATGTGATCCTGAATTAAAGATAAGTGAGGCAAAAGAGGGATACAAGCAATCTTTTTCTTTGCCTCAAAGAATACTTCCCACGGCGAAAAATCTAAGAATCAATATTCTCGGATTTTCGCTATGCGAAGTAAGGCGGGAAATCCCAGGACAGTGGGAGTGAAGACAACCAATCAATCAAGTGAATTTTAATCCACTTGCCCTCAAGAAATCCCAAGAAGTTTTTCTAGTTTTTAGTTTTTAAATTTTTTTTTTTTTTTTTATTGTGGTGGCAAGTTAACCCTAATTTGATGACAAAAGAAAACCTACTTGTTCGGCAACGTGTGCGAAGCTCCAATGCGATGTCGACGTCTTCACGCTCTCGTTCCCGCCTTGGATCTGCTCACGTCCTCGACTTCGTCAGCCTTCTTCTCCTTCCACCAGGTTCACCTGCACACCAAAAAACAACAATACCCGTGAAGAGAGAAGAGACAAATTTAAAGGAATTGGATAGAAACTTACTCGAAAGCGCACCTCCCCGGCAGCGGCGCCAGAAAAGTCATGATGGTCGGCCCGGATGGGTTGTTAATATGATATTTTTATCGTTGAAATGTGTATAGTGGTTAACCTAATTCAGACCTAACCATCTCTTTACAAAATTTTTAACCTGGCCTAATTGATTTTATCTTGTCACTTTTAGGCCCAGGGTCGAACACAGGGAAGTGGGGTTAAAGTCGAGTTTCTACGTTTTCCTTAAAACGCGTCTCTTCCGTTCGTTTATTGTGTTTTTGGTGTTTTTCTTATTTAGGTTTTTTATGGTAATCCTTGTTCTTGAGGCACACCCTCAAAATTGTGTCCTTGGCTTTTAGCCAAACAGAGTCCCAAAACAAGTCTTGCTACTCGCAAGACGAGGTACCTGCAAGTCAAAGATTATCTTTTCTTTTTTATGTATTTTTTTTTATCTTTTTACTAACAGAAAAGCAAATAGACAGAAAGTAAATATAGTATGTATATATATATATATATGTAGTATATATATAAAGGGGTGGGGGTGGAGGTAGCGATGGAGTGTAGCACTATGTCGAGTCAGTCGACGTCTAGAGAGACGCAACCAACACGACTAGGTGCCGCGTGGAGTGTGGATGGAGGATGGATGATGTATGGGACCACGCTTTTTTTGTACGCGTGTATCAGGGAATATCAGCAACTAGTGCAGATATCCCCGCGATACAGCGTATAATAAATAACATGCAAGTATATGTACATATGTATGTATATAAGTAAATATATCTATATATATATATAAATGTATAGTTATATATGTATAGATATATATATATATATAGATATATATGTGTATATATATGTATATAAGTATATATATATATATATTACTATATATATATATATATTACTATATATATATATATATATATATGTATATAAGTATATATGTATCTAGATATATATATATATGTGTGTGTATATATATAAGTATATAGATATGTATATATATATATGTATATAAGTATATATGTATATATATATAAGTATATGTATAAGTATATAGATATATATATACGTGTATATATATATATATAGAGATATATTATATATATATGTATGTATACATAACTATATAGATATACTATGTATATAAGTATATATATATAATAGATATATGTATGTATATATATATATGTATGTATATATATGTTACTATATATAACTATACGTATAGTGTAAGTGTGTGTGTCGCTGAAGATGTGTGTGTGTTGGTGTAGTGTGTGTCTGTGAGTGAGTGAAAAAGAGAGAGAATACGTGAGAGAGAGAGAGCGGGAGAGAGAGATCAGCAGAGAGAGAGAGAGCGGGCTGGAGAGATCGAGAGCGCGGACGATGGCAGCGAGTTAAGACGTCTGCTCGCGGCGGCGGACGTCTGACGCCGCGTCGTCTGAAGGCGGAGGCGGACGTCTGAAGACGGCGGGTACGGGCGCGCCTTCGCGCAGGGTTCTGCAGGCCTGCGCGAAGTCGACGAGCGGGCGATGGCGCGGAGGAGCGAGCGTGGAGGAGGTCTGCAGGTGGTCGCGGAGGGTCGCGGAGGGGGGCAGGGGTCGGCGTGAGGCCGTAGCCGGCCGCTGCAGTGCGCGCGACGGCGGGCTACGGGTGCAATTGCGAGGCGGACAGAACGGAGACGGAGGTGGGGAACGCCCTACAGACGCGCGCGGAGGCGGTGAGCGACTGCGGGGACGGTCGCGGAGGGGCGGGAGGACTTGCTGCTGCTGCTGGGCTGCTGCTGCCGTGGCTTCAAGCTTCGAAGCTTGGAGCGGCGGCAATGGCGTTAAAGAGAAAAAAACGAAGCGAGGGAATGCACCACGCCCACCGGCTCGTCGAAGAGCTGGGCGGTGGTGCTCCCACTGTGGTGGTGTGCACCACAGTGGGTTCTCCTGCTCGCCGGGTGCCTCCTCGACGGAGGGCCGACGTATGGGAGGGGAAAGCGGTGGAGAAGATGGCTGCGGGTTTTTTCAGCAGCTGCAGCAGCTGCGTCGCGAGGATGAAGCTGCAGCTACTTATAGAGGAGGGGAGAGTGGCGTGCCGGCTGCAGCAGGGAGAGGGTGTGCGAGTTGCAGCTATAGGGAGCGGCGTTGGCAGGGAGACGTGACGGGAAGAAGTGCTGCGTGGCTGCTGCATGCAGCTGCGGGAAGAGTGCAGCCACGGGAAGGATGCAGCCGCGGGAAGGAGAGAAAAGAAGAAATCAAGAGGAAAAATAAAGAGAGGGTGATTTTGCAAGGAGGCACTTGAAGAAAAATGTAACTATGTAGGCGATTGTTTCACTCCTCTTCCTCTCTTGATTAAATGCATGCATGCAAGTGTTTTTACAAATGCGATTACAGGATCCTATTATGCAATGTTAATGCTAGAAAATAGCACAAGAAGGCGTTATTACAGGCGTGTTTTGAGGTGCAAACACAGGGCCAGCATCATGACCGAAAGATGGAAGTCATAGTGCAGCTCATTACTTGACTCCAAAACAAAAGGGTAGACCGACCCCTCCGTGACTTTTATAACCCTCCTAATGCCCAATCTGAAATCTTTGTTAGGGTACTTCAGGATGGGGAAAATTTTGAACTCAAACCTCAGATCATTAACTTGATTCCCTACTTTCATGGCTGTGAGTCAGATAACCCCTTCCACCACCTTGAAGAGCTCCTACACATAGGAAGAACCTTTGGCCCTAGGAACATGAATGAAGGTACCCTGATGATGAAGATGTTCCCATTCTCCTTGAAAGATAGAGCTGCACATTGGCTGAGGACAATTGGTAGACCAATCCTAACTTGGGAAGACCTGAGAAGCACATTCCTAAAGAAATTCTTCCACGTAGGAAAAACTAATGCCCTTAGATGTGCCATAACAACCTTTAAACAGAACCCCAGGGAACAACTACATGAGGCTTAGGAGAGGTTCAATGATTTAGCTAGGAAATGCCCTCATCATGGGATTCCAAAGTGGCACTTGGCCCATATTTTCTATTATGGGTTGAGTGATAATCTGAAGAATTTTGTTGATGCGGCATGTGGGGGCAATTTCCTGAGTCAAGATGCTGAGGGAGCCTTTCAATTGTTTGAAAATATGAGTGAAAATTCCCTTAACAATGCCTCAATATCTGCCTTTAACAGAGCTAATCAACTAAGGAGAGGAGTTTATGAAGTTAACAACAATTCAAACTTGGTTGATTTAGAGTTAATTGCACAACGATTAGATAAGGTGGAACTCGTGGGAAAGAATGTGGAGAATTTGGATAAGAAGCTGGATAACCTTCTAAAGGGTGGGAATTCCTTAGGTACATAATTAAGATTAAATCCTATGCCTACCCAAGGAATGCCTATATTAACCCACAACCAATTCCCCAACCCACTAGGTCAGGAATCAGTACACAACATCAATGACTTAACCATGGCTCCACCTATGAGCCAACTGTACTTGGACCCATCTCTTTCTAGGTACCAAGGAGGGACCTTGATGCCCTCGAATTCTGAACTAGGCAGCCCGATGCCTAGTCATTCGGAGGATGTGAATGCACTCCAGGGTTACACTAGAAATGAGCCTTATTCAAACACTTACAACCCTAGATGGTGTAACCATCCTAACTTTGCTTGGTCAAGTCAAAAAATCGCCCAGGGTCCTAACTTGACTAAACCAAACACTTATGGGCAACCTAGTAGGTACACACAACCACGCACATACCAGCCACAACCTACTCAGGAAAACTAGCCCATTAATCTGAGCTTGGTCCTCAAAGAAATGAGAGAGATGAATTTGAGACATAAGGAAGAAATGAATCAATTGAGGACAAAATTGATGGGATAACTGGACTAGCTAGTAGAGGCTAGACAACACGGGATGCTGCCATCCCAACCCGTCCCAAACCAAAGAAATTTCAATAGGGTTAACCAGCACAACACAAAGGAGCAACAAGCACACCTAATTCAGCCTGCTCCCCAGCACCCACCAGGCTTAATGCTAACCCTAATTAGTCTCCACCTATTTTGCAAAACCCACCTCAACCTTTTAACCCTAACGCTTTTGCTGGTACGGTAACCTTGAGAAGTGGGAGATAGATCCAAGATCCTTACCCTTCTAAATCTAAATCTAAACAAGATCTTGAGGAGCCCAAATCTAACCTAGGAGATCAAGAAGACAAGGATCAGGACCCAAACACTCATGATTTCTCTCAAGCTCCCTTTCCTGAAGCCTTGAACAAACCTAGGAAAAAGAAAACCAATCTATCTGAGGAGTGGCTTGATATTTTTAAACAAGTCCAGTTGAACATACCACTCCTTGAAGCTATTGAGAATATCCCAACCTATGAAAAATTTTTAAAGGAAATGTGCACACCTAAATGCCAAGCCAAATCAACTAAAAGGGTAGTGTTATCTGAACAAGCTAGTGCAGTTATCCTTAGAAACCTACCCCGAAAATAGAAAGATCCAAGAGCCCCTCTGATCTCATGTGTTATTGGAGATACTACTTTTGATAGGGCTTTGTTACATTTAGGTGCCTCCATAAATTTAATCCCCACTATGTTATACGAAAAATTTAACTTTGGAGAGTTAAAATCTACTGAGGTCACATTAAAACTAGCTGATCAATCTGTGACCACACCATGGGGGATTGTTGAGGATATAATTGTCAAGGTTCACGATTTTTATTTTCCAGTGGATTTCCTAGTCTTTCACATGGAGGTACCAGAGAACTTAAAGAACACCCCGATCATTCTAGGAAGATCATTTTTAGCTACTGCCAAGACAAACAATGATTGTGAATCTGGCAATATGGAAATCAAATTCGGGGATAAAAAAACAAAAACTAACATCTTAAAGCCATCAAACAATTTGAGGATTGCGGAATGATAGAAGATTCCGAGGACAATACCGTCGAAGATCGGACGGCTCAGATCGTTCTGCAGTTGATGGAGGGGGCTGGGCGAGACGTGCGGGCGCAGCGAGCAGGCGCCACGTGGCGTACCATGGGCCGGTGATCATCAGATCAACGGTTAGAACTTCTTGGGCCCATTGCGGGAGCTCCGGATGTCGGATTTGGCCAATTTCGAGTCTGTTGGACTCCGTTCGTCGCTCTGAATCCATCAGTGCGGTCCGATTGCTCATCTGAGGCCTGTTTTGACAAGTGCTCATACAAATGGCCATTAATACTATTCTATAAGCAATCTTAATGTGAGATGCATGCAATGCTCCCATTCATATTTATGATGTGTTATCTATGCATTTTGTTCTTAAGATAAACCTCATTTAACAGAGTTATCACCTCAACATGCAGTGTTATCAAAGACCCGAAGGTATTTAAAGTTTGCGCGGATCAGGTTATCCGCCATTGTATTCCTGACAAGGAGATCACATGTGTACTAGAATTCTACCACACTTTTGCTTGTGGAGGTCACTTCTCAGGAAAAAAGACGATAGCCAAGGTACTGCAGAGTGGATTGTATTGGCCATCTTTATTCCGTGACTCGTACAACTTTTGTAAGTCATGTATCAATTGCCAAACTTTAGGAAACATGACCAAGAAGGACATGATGCCCCTAAACCCAGTCCTTGAAGTCGAAATCTTTGATGTTTGGGGCATTGATTTTATGGGACCTTTTACCAATTCATTCGGGTACCTGTACATTCTGGTGGTAGTTGATTATGTATCCAAATGGATTGAGGCCATCCCGACCCGAACCAATGATTGTAAAGTGGTCGTGGATTTTGTAAAGAAGAACATCATTAGTCGGTTCAGTGTGCCTAAAGCTCTGATTAGTGATGGTAGGTCCCATTTCACTCACAACCAATTCAGGACCTTACTAGCCAAGTATGGAGTCACTCACAGAATCTCTACTCCATACCATCTGCAAACCAACGGTCAAGCTGAAATCTCCAATCGAGAAATTAAAAAGATCCTTCAAAAGACAGTTTGCCTGGATCAGAAGGATTGGTTTACCAAATTGGATGACGCTCTCTGGGCCTACCGGATTGCGTATAAAACTCCGATTGAAATGTCTCCATTCCGTCTGGTCTACGGAAAATCTTTCCATCTGCCCGTTGAACTTGAACATAAAGCTTATTGGGCAATCAGAACTTTTAATTTGGATATCGATCGATCTGGACAACAAAGAAAACTCTAATTGATTGAATTGGATGAAATCTGAAATGATGCTTATGAGAGTGCGAGAATCTATAAGAATAGGACAAAAGCTTTACATGATAAGTACATCTCTAGAAAAAGCTTTGTCCCTAATCAAAAGGTTTGGTTATTTGATGCACGCTTGAAGTTCTTTCCAGGAAAATTAAGATCAAAGTGGACAGGTCCCTTCATTATAAGAAAAGTCTAACCTCATGGAGTTGTGCTTATCCTGGATCCTAAGACTGGCAATGAGACAAAGGTGAATGGTCAGAGATTGAAGCCTTTTATCACACAGAACTGCGACCCAATTCCTGATGGTCACATCAACCTTTTGGAATCTTCTTAAAAGTTGAATTGAGTCTGGCAAATTATGTTAAACTTAACGCTGGCTCAGAGTCAACCCAGTACTTTGTACAAGTAACTCTGCAACCTCGGCATCCATACTAACCTGGATTAACGACCATAGTCAGGTGATATCCCCTCCCCTTGCTTATTATATTTTGATTTTCATGTATACATTTCAATGAGGACATTGTAATGAATAGGCATGGGGGGTGGACATTGCATGTCTAATTTTTATGTCAAAAAAAAAAGGCATGTAGGCATACAGAATTTTTATAAGGTTTTATTAGGGATTTATTTTTAAATTGATTCCTGAGTTTAGAATCTAGTACAATTTCACACTTACACGTAGAATTTGCAATGGATCCTCTGTGAAGATCAATAAACATCTTTAGTTTGTCGAGAAGAAGCAATGCTTCTCCTAAACCCTTGGACAGTAATTACGGAGTCAGGCAAACTATCTTCTAACAGATCCACCAAACAAGTGTAAGGTGAGAGTAGAAAGTCTATTGGTGCTCTAAGACTAGTATGAGAAATCTTAAACTCTAGATAATGAGATAATGATACTCAGAGTTAGGCATAGTTTTTGCTTTTGATTTCTGCATACAAGTTCTTAGTGCGAATCTCTTGAGAGCCACCAAATAAGGTAAATGCATAGAGAGCGGGTTCTAATAAAATTAGGACTGAGGTGGATGGTCACGACCGTCTATTACAGAATCATCGGCTGAAGGAGGGTATTAATGTCAAGATCAGAAATACATTGTCCTATCCATTCCCTTCCTGGTGCTGAGAATAGACACTTTCACCAAATAAGCCATCCGATATCCTTTTGAATACCCATAATCCCGAATAATGCCTTGTAAATAAAAGTTCGTATGCTGCGTTGCGTTAGTAGATATTTAAATGCAAAAAGAAAGAAAAAAAAAGAAAAAGAAAAAGAAATATATATATATATATAGAAAAAAATTTAGAAAGAAAGAAAAAGCAGAAAAAAAGAGTGTATAAGTGTTTTTAGAATTTATTGCAAATGTAATGAGGCAACAACACCTACTACTCTTGCGATTCGCCAAATACAGCCTTGACTTACTTTTCTGTATTTCTGGTTGCCTGAATACGGGTTGAGGAATTCTGATTTAGTCTTAGAGTTATCAAAACTTAATCAAGGTGTTAATGCCAAGAGAGACCACCAAATATACTGATAAATTTGATGAGATTGTGAGCTCAAAAAGAAAGAAAAGATAAGATAAGAAAAAGAAAAGGAAGAGAAAGAGAAAGAAAGAGAGAGAATGAGTACAAAGGAACTAAAGAGAGCACAGTTTCTCATCTCTCTCTGAGTTGAATTATTTCATAATATGGAAATATAGGTTCTAAAGTACTAGTCTATATGTAGCACCTAATGAGTGTAAGCTACCAAATACAAATCTACTTGACTCAGAAATCTTCTACCTAAGCCAAAAGTCGGGGCTGAATACACAAGTTACTTTATAACCCCAAGGGAAGAAGTTTGCCTATCCCAATAGATTTTTACTAAGGGTCAAGTACGAGCTTTAGATGAGGATTGGCTTTCACTTGGATCTACTGCATAGGCTACAACAAAACACATTCACGATTATCTGGATTACTAAAGCTTCGGATGAAAACAAAGGACATAAACCTCTAGTCAAACACTTGATAAAAATTACTCATGTAGGACCACTTTACATTTAGTCATGCATTTGCTAGGAACTAACGTGATTTAGGCATGGAGGTGTGATTGTACGGTAATCATCCAACCTAAATCACCTGAATTAAGCTAGAACTTAGAATAACTTAGGTATAATGCATTCATAGGCATCGTAATTTGCACAATAGCTAGCTTATTAGTTGTTTAGTCGAAAGCAATATCGGGTTTGTAAATATTGTGTTGCAGTATAGTTGAAATCGCTTCAAAAAACAAATGAAAGTTTATTACTCGAAAAACTATGAATCCGAGGTCGAACACGAGGAGCAAATTGGGATTTTAAAAACTAAGAACACAACTTCAATTTGATAAAATGTGATGTTCAATCAAATTATGAAGTAATAGAAATAGTTTCAATATATATAGAAGCTCAAAAATATGAATAGAGATGTAAAAATCAAATGCTTCTGGCTTTGGGCTTTCTCTTCTTCTTCTTCTTCTTTCTTTCCTTTGATGTCTTCTTCTTTCTTTCTTCTTTGCTCTTCTTTCTCTTTCTCTGACTTCAACTGAGCCCTCTTCTTCTTCTTTCTTCTTCTTTTTCTTCCTTGGCTTTGGTTCTTCCCTTGTCTGTGGCTTCTTTCTCCTTTTCTTCTTCTTCTTCCTTCTTTTGGCTTCTCTTCTTTCTTCAGCTTTCTTCTTCAATCGTGCCTTCTCCTTCCTTAGCCTTTTTCCTTAGCATCCTCTGCAGCTCCTTCTCTTCAGCTTCCTTCTTTAGCTTCCTCCTTCAGGGTTCTCTTCCTTCTTCCTTTCCCTGTAAGCAAGTACAAAACCTACCCCTACCCTCCCCCGCGAACTCTCTCTCTTTTCTCTCTTAGGCTCGCTCTCCCAAAGCCTTTCTCAGGTAAACGGGTCGGGTTAGCACGCCTGGGACCAGGCGCATCGGCATGGGAGATGAGCGAGGAGTGCATAGATAATCGAGTCAGGCTGCCAGGTCCGCGGAGGAGTGAATCGCGGACGAGGTGAGAGTAGGTGAGAGGGACCTCACCCCATGTCATGAGGCGATAAGCCCCTAACACAATTACAACTTATACCGCACAACTCTCTCGAAAACGCCCAAGGTGGGACTAAAAGTCCCACCCGCTTCTTCGTGCACGCCCACAGGGGATGTCACACTTAATTGCTGCAACTACGGATGCTGGGACTCCAATTGCTGGGTGCAATTCGTTCTCAAAGGAGTTTCGCACATCTGGAACCTGGAACCTAGAGCAGTTCTACCTGATTCAAGCTTGCGAGCAAGCTTTGCTACTTCTCCAATGGCGGATAGGGGTCTAACCCTGTCAACACAAATACGGCCTCACGGCCCTGTCAAAATGCTTAGAAGGCTTCGCCGTGACACGGCGAAGGTGGCTCAGGTGCTGGTGTGGTGCGGGACGACCTGGGCATGCGTGCCTAGGTCATTCTGTGGCCGTGAAGGTGGGTTTGTTCGGGGGCAGTGTATGGTGCGTGTGGCAGTCGATGGAGAGGGGGAAGATGATCAGTGGAAGGTGGCGGAGCTTCTGAGGTAGTTGGCGAGGCGTGCGGGTATGTGGAATGACGGGGGCACCTCGCCAGAGGTCTGCTGGAGGTGGAGAAGATGAGGGTGGCTTGTGGTTGTCAAGGGGTGAAAATAGAAATAGAGAGGGGGAAAATGAAGAGTAGGGGAAGGAGACTTATCTGTGAGTGGTTGGATGAAGGGGGAGGCAGAGGGGCAAATGACGCGTATCTGCTGTCGCCGAAGACGAAGACCTTGAGATGGAGAGGCGGCGACGATGAAATGGAGATAGACGCAGGCACAGGTATGGCGTGACGTGGAAGGAGGCGGAGATGACTCTACCACTGGTATGGTGGCAGAGCGACGAGAATAGGGAGGAAGAGCTGCTGGACCTTGCGGGCTTTTTGGCCGGAGGGGGAAAGGAGGAATTCTGGGGGATTTTTCGACCGAAACAAGCTTAAGATGGTCGGGAGGACTTGGGGTGTCTTTTATAGTCGCAAGCAGAGGGCCTTGTGCTTGGAAGGCAAGCTTCCAAGCACAAGCATCCTCATCAAACATGAAAGGTGAAAGCTACCCAAATCTCTCATGCGTTCGCATGAGAGATTGGGTGGCAATCAAGGCTTGAAATTGTGTTCATATGATCGAGAATTCCTCCGAGAATCTCCCTTTCAAATTTGAGAGGGAGTCTCTGAGGAATCAAGGAGAACTCCCCCTTGAATCCTCGCCGGAGTAGGATTCCTCCGCTGTAATGGCAGAGGGACCTAATTGCAAAGAATGACGAGGAAGCTAGGGTGGTCTTTGCAATGATTTTCAAAAGCTAGGGGCATAACAGTAATTGAGTTGGACTGTTTTGCAAAGCAGGTCAAGGTGAACTCCCCTTAGGTCCAAATTTTGGTATAAACCTAATTTGAACCTAAGGAATCCAATGGTGAAGTTGGATTTTAGGTTTGACCACGTTTGACAAGATATTTTGCATAGAAATCCA
The DNA here is from genome assembly GCA_037157565.1 of Thalassia testudinum. NCBI lineage: Eukaryota > Viridiplantae > Streptophyta > Magnoliopsida > Alismatales > Hydrocharitaceae > Thalassia > Thalassia testudinum. The sequence goes on from JAZHRO010000014.1 coordinate 22,206,862, forward strand.
ATTTAGGGCAAATGTTTGACTAGGACCCCTATTTAGGTTAAAATAGGTTCTGAAGTCCAAATTGGAGATTCTAAGCCCTAGATGATATTTTTTCATGAGTTTTAGAGGATTTTGGTGAATTTTATCCTGACCAGAACCTTATTAGATTAAGTAGGTTTGTTTTAGGGTTACAAGAAGTCATTTAATTCCCATATCTCACATTAATCCTTTTCTGATTGAACCAACCCACTTTTTATTTTGTTAAGACCAATTGACCCATGTTTAACCCCTGAGAAATCCTGTTGTTGTATTGCAATGGTAAAATTACAGTTTTACCCTTTGTTTCTTACTTTTCCTTCAAACCAGTTATTCCCTGAGTTAGGCCCTTCACTTGGTTATGTAGGAGCTTTGGTTATCTTTTCTAGGTCAAAATGAGCTAGTTAGGGCTTATGATGGTGTTCTCATCATTAGTCATATAGATAATGTTGTCATTTTATGACCTAAAAGAGAGATGATTTTAAACGCAGATGATTCGAAGCTGCGGATGTCAGATCAGACTAGACAGATCTGATCAAAATGATGACAGGAGTCCAACGCTTCCAAAATCATCACGATCAGACAACCAGGGCACCTTGTGCAATCCATAAAAGAACAGAGATCATAAAGCCAAAGGGCAAAGATCATCTTGGGTCCAAGTTTTGGTACAAACCTAATTTGGACCTAAGGAATCCAATGGTGAAGTTGGATTTTAGGTTTGACCATGTTTGACTGGGAAATTTACGCAAAAGCCTAATTTAGGGCAAATATCTGTCTGAGACCCCATTCTAGGTCAAGATGGATTCCAATGGCCAAATTTAAGGTTCTCAGCCCTATAAAATATTTTTCTATGATTTTTAGAGGATTTAAGTGAATTTTATCCCAACCAGAACCTTGGTTAATTAGGTGGGTCTATTTTAGGATTTCAAGAAGTCATTTAATTCAAAGAACTCACACAAACCCTTTATCCAACCCACTTATTATCTTATTAAAACCCTTTGACCTTTGTTTAGGCCTTGAGAAAACTTGTTGTTGTACTGCATTGGTAAAATTATAGTTTTACCCCTAGTTTCTTATTTTTCTCTTAGAAAGGTTATGTAGTGAATTAGGACCTTCAGTTGGTTATGTGGGAGCTTTTATTCTCTTCATTGGGTTAAAATGAGCTAGTTAAGGCTCATGATGGTGTTCCCATCAATTAGGTAGAGTAATCTACCCTTTGATTCCAGTTCATTTTTGGGTATTGCAAACCCGTTTCACGTACTTCTTCGCATGTCTCGTGCCCGTCGATATGCGTTTCCTCTCCTTGCTGAGTTTGGAACCCATTAGGGGTTATGATTAATGTCTTGGGTACTTAAATATTACATGTGGATGTTGTAAATCAAGTTGTTGACTTGGAATGTGAATAATTAACTACTAGATTAAAAGTAGTTAACCACAATTTATTAGACCACCTTTGTGAATTAAATGAATTTAGAATATGGGATGTGGTCTTATCATTGCATATACGAAAAGAATTCTATTTTTAGTAAAACTGGCATAATTAAGATAGTTAAATAATAATTTGATTGAAACCATGATCAGAAATTGAAAATTTCTTGGAAACAGATAAGTTGAAGGATAACGTGGGTATTTAATAATTCTGGAATTCAAAAGTATAATCATTGATATGGTTTGGCTGGATACCAATAAATTATACAGTTATCTAAAATTTGTTATATGATTAATACAACGGATTTGTCGGAAATTAAAAGAATTAGATAACTGGATTTAGCGTCGCTACTTGTCAGATTTTGGCTATAGCTTTGGTCTTTCAGACCGGTTTCAGGGGCTGGTTTAAGGGGTTGCTGGCCTCCCTATAACTCTTTGGTTAGGCTTACCAGCCAACTGGGATAGCGGGATTTGGGGCTTGAGGTTTGGTTCTTTCTCGACCAGAGGGTAGCTCATTGGCTATCTGTGGTTCGACGTACATAGCATTTATATGTGTTCATGCTACATGACGTAGCCAACACCCCTTTCCGCAATGACCCCAGGGTGATGGAGAGTGGTGACTTGATGGGTATAAGTCATCTTCTCGGCCAGGAGGGTGACTTATATCAGTCTTGCATCGCAGGAAGTTACACGGAATCGTCTCGTGCCCTGTGACGTCGATTGACAGATTGTGGACTATAATGAATTAGGCTTCCAACATATGAAATGGAACTGGATAATGAGATGTCTAACAAATGAATTAATTAAAGATATAGTATCCATTTTCTCTTGTGCTCGGTTATTGTTGCACTCTACTGTTGTTGTTCTACTCTACTCAGTTTTTACTGACATATTTTTGAGTTCCGCACTCAGGTATACTTGGCAGTTTACAAGGTGATTCCGTTGTACATCCATTTGTCCTATATACTGTGGTGAACCTCTGGTCAGTATTAAAATTTATGTTCATTTAATTATGTAATATGAATTGTTTGATGGCTATGTTTATATTTTATAATCATGTGCTAGGTGACTGTGATCTTGTGAGTGAGTTGTGCTAGTTGTTAACACACGATGACTTGGGTTTCGTCACTTGGTGGGACTCAAGTCGTCATAGTTGATGCCCTGCTAGGAGGAGTGTTACTAACAACAGGTCCATATGGTTTGCTGGGTTTAGCAAGGAGGGGAAGAGTCTTGAGGTAGCTTGCCTAACGGAACTCCTCTCTCCCCATTGCAATGTTGGATACACCTCTCCTGTGGCCTTCTCAAGGGCGGGTGCCGCATTGATGCCAAAGATTACTTCTACCGTCCCTCAGTCGAGTGTTGGGAAGACAGCACCGGTTGGGGTGATAAGGCCCCATCCGCTTAATTTCCGGCTGTCCATCCTTGAGTGCTGCCATAACCTGGCGGTGATACTCCTCAGGTATGAGTTTCTTTGGGATCTTCTACTAGGCCGCCAAGGCCTTGGTCTCCATTACCCCTTGATTCAGGAGGGATATTACCTGGACTCCTCGAAGCTACTGGAGCTTCTCCCGCTGATAGTCTTTAGGACCCTCCATGGGGCATTTCCCCTTATCTTGTCCTTCATTTTGTTTAATGAAATGGGCCAGATTATCGTGCCGGATCTGAGACCTGATTTGGTCGTGTAGATCATGATAGTCTTCTATAGTGTGCCCCTGGGCCTGATGGTATTTTTAGTAAGGCCCAATCTTCGACTTCTTATGGGCTTTGGTGGGGGAAGCAGGTCTTTATCGATGGACCACTCCTCTGCAAGCACGTCCGTTTGATTCAAGGTCAGGGGAGTGTATTCTTCGTAGGGGTCTTGCCTGGGTTGGCGGGGATTGTTGGCTGGCTCTTGTTGAGCCGATCCCTTAGATCTGGGAAGTTCCTCTTTCGCTTGTTGAGGCGGTGGCCGTTTCTAGCTGATATCGGTACCACCTCAGCTGGGATCCTCCATGCCTCGGGGGAGGCATGGTCTTCGTAGTGTCCATCCGCCAGGTGACTCTGGGAGTGGAAAGAGTCATCTTGTTCGGCAAACTTAGTGGCACGTTCCCAAAGCTCCGCCATGTCCCTTGGAGGGAATCGTCGTTGTCATATTAGAACCTCTGAGTCAGCAGACTTGACTTGAAGTACTGGATAGCTATAGCACCGTGAGGATGCTTGCATTTAAAATATTGAGTCTTGAACCGATCCAAATGGGACCAGAAAGACTCCAACTTCCTCTATCGGATTTCTAACAACCTCTCAGGGTTATTCCTAATCTGTTGTTGACCGACAAAATACTGATAAAACTTGTTGGCCAACTCCTAAAGCATGTGATTTGGCTTGCCGACAGTTCGTTGAACCACTCATGGGCCATCCTGGACAAGTAGGACGGAAACACTTGGCAGAGAACTCCATCTGGGCACCATGGACCAACATCATTTGCCTATAACTCCCTACGAAGCTGTTAGGGTCCGACGTCCCATCGTATTGAGCTAGGACAGGCTGCTTGAATTTCTCGGGGAGCGAAGCGGTCATGACCTCCTCTGAGAAGGGGTACGTGGTTACGTACGCCTGAGGCCTCATACCTCTCATGGCTTGGGTGACTTGGCAGACGATCTCGGAGATCGAACATCCACCGCTGGTCACCATTGGATGAGCCCTCAACTACTCGTCTGACTCTCGTAGAGGCGAGTAGGGGGCCTTTGGTGACCCAGGAAAGATCACACCCTTCTGGCTACTAAGTTTGCACTTCATCTTTTCGAGCTGTTCATGCCGGTGGCGTTTTCTTCTTCCACCATGAGACGCCACTTTAGCTGGTCGTCAGTGGGGCTAGAACTCTAGGGCTCTTTCGCCTAGTCCTTCATCAGCTGGATCTCTTATAGTTGCTCCACCACCAGCTGTTGCTCAGCCCTTAGGGCCACTAGCTTAGCCTTGTACTCATCTTCCTTTACTTGTATATCAAGGAGAGCGTCCTTCGGAGGGCCCTCCTGGCAGGGAGGCTCCTGAGGCATACTTGGTAGCAATACCTCCTTGCCCTTGCTTAGCCTGGGGGGCTACCAATGTTTCCTTGGTACTGAAACATTGGACTTCGCCGGGCCAAGTTTTTCTGGGTTATCACGAGAGGAGTGGCGCATAGAAGGAGTCATAATAGGAGGGGTGGAGTAGAGAAATGTAGTGCTGCATGCTTCCCACAAATGATGCCAAATGATCGAGACCCTTAGAATAGGAATCTCACATCAACAAACAATCACAGATAAATGCACGCACGAGGTTTGATGACCCAGTTCCACTAGAGAAAAGGTGTACGTATGGGGGGAGGATGATACTCCCAATATGCACTAGTGTTCGAGTGGTACAAACTCTCTCTTTCTCTCTCTCTGATTGCGTAAGAAATAAAAGGTAGTCTACCCGTAGTATTTATAGGGTGGACTTGCCTCAGTCACAGGCCACTTTTCGTGTTCCTACAATCTCAGGATTCTTGCTAAATATAGTATGTCGTATAGTAACCGATATGCAATCATAAGTCGATGCCGTACTGCGCATGATTCCTTCTTAGTGGTAGTTTTTCGGACCCAGAACGATTTGCCATTCTGCCAGGTATACAGATCAGGGTGAACGGGTTTGCCTTGTGGTGCTGGGTTTTCACTATTTGTTGGGCAATCGAATCCTCCGTGCAACCTAACTCATGAGGTGATTTTTCTCCCCTCATTAAGTACCTAAATGAAATTACTTGTGGAAAGGTATGCTTGAGGAGGGTAAATAGTTTAAAAAATAACAACAAATTTGAACCATTTTACATAAACATGATAGGTATAACTTGCATCCAACCTTAAGATAGCCAACCGTATATGGATGACCATCTATTTATACGTGTACAAAATTTTCACCTTGAGTGTTATTGTACCTAAACCCCCATTCTAAGATTTTCCTTTTCCACTTAAGTTGTAACAGCTCAGACCTAAACTTGAATCTAATAAAAAAAAATGACCTTGATAACTTGTTGAGTACAAGCTCAATGGATTTAAACAACCACTCAAAATGCTTAAGCCTAAATTGACAAGTAGTAAATCTCAATTTTTATATCCTACCACTCATTTTCATGAATTTACGATGTGGCACTTTCTTTAAGAGTGTTACAACCTTCTCCACTCGAAATCCTAACATCCTCATCAGGGTTTGATACTCTTAGTAGTAGTCGTAGCTTCGTCTCATGACGTACTCTTTAGCTATCTCAACAGCAACTCTTTGCTCCTACTAAAGAAAATTTGGCTCTGATACCATTTGTTACAACCTGGTCTAAACTCGAGTCTAATCAAGAAAAACTAGTCTTAACAAATTGTTAAGTACAGGTTGAATTCAAATAACCACTCAAAATGTTTAAGTTCAAATTGACAAATGGTAAGTCTCAATCCTTATATCCTACCATTTATTTTCATGAGTTTATGATGTGAGACTTAATTTAGAAGTATCATATAAATAATCAAAAGTCACGATCCAATTGCATCATCTTACATTCTTGAGAGTGCAAAGCTACTTAAGGAAGATAACCTTAATTGCAATTTATATCACAATAGTAAAGGATAACTTTTGAGAAAAGTAGAAGGGTTGGCCCTGAATACACTTCATTGTATAAAAAAGAAAAATTTAGAAAATCACAATCCACCGTACGTGGAAAACAAACAACATCCCCTTCCCCACGTCCGACTCTTGTGAAAACATCTCCTTGTCTGTGTGCTGCACCCGCAGCTTCCCCCTTCCCGGCGGCCCCCGCGTACCTCCTCCACGCAAACCGACTAGTAGTAGTAATTAACAGGCAAATTTACCCAACCCGTAATAATAACATCTGAAATCTGCGGGACCACGTCTGCAAAAAGCTCTCCCTTCCTCCCATATGAAGGGCGCCCCTCCGTCCGATCTGTCACTGATGTCAGCGACGAGAAGAGGGAGAAGAGTCAAAGCCCAAGGACGACGAGCTTAGCAAGAAAGAGAAAGAGAAGTAAAGCTTCCAACGACTCTCCCTCTTCTTCTTTCTTGGCAAATCTAGGGTTTCCACCACCGCGGATACTCTCCTCTCCTCTTCGATCGCCCTATGATCGATCGATCGCGCCGATCTCTTGATTTTTCCCTCCCTGATCGCGTTTGATTGATTGGATGCAGGTCCCGATCTGGTGGCGGAGCGCTGAGATCTCCTGCCGATCGCCATGTCGGAGGAGTTCATGGTAAATTCTCCCATGTGTCCCCCATCTCTTGTTTTCTCTACTGTTCTTTCGCGACGAATGGGTTCTTGTTGCAGTGGATCTGTTCGTGTGGGTTTGGGATCGCGTCTCTTTTGAGCGACTCCATGGAAAAGATGGTGATATTACTGGATGTTTGTGTTTGGATCATTGTGCGATTTCTCGGTTGGTGATGGACGAAAGATTGGATCTTGTGTTTGACGAATTTGTGGGGCTTGGTTGGAAGAATCTTGCGGGATGTCTGGGTGGTTGAGGCGATTTCCCTGAGGGTGAAAGTTCGTTTGACCCGATCTCGAGGGTTGTTAAGTAAGGGGTTCAATTGTGGGATTTCAAACAGGGTTTGATTTTTCTCTCTCTCTCTGTTTTTTCCCTTTTGCGTGTAATGGAAAAAGAATTGGAATTCCTGGACATCACAGATTGGTAGTGATTTTAGACAAACCAAAGAATGTAGACGTGATTTCTCTAGAGAAATTGAAGGACTTGACTGGGTTTTGTGCTACACCAGGGCTTCAATTGTTTTTTTAGTATTTGAAATGTTCAAGTGGTTTTCGGTTGACCGTAAATCTTAAAAATGCAATAATAATTTTTTGGATGCGAGTTGGGAATGTAAAAGTTGATGTGTAGTAGTGTAAATGTTGTTCCAACCTATGTCTATTTTTTTATGCAAAAAAGTGTTATACATGGTGAGATTTATCACTGTTGAAATCAACAACAAATACTTTGGTACGGATGTAAATTACTCAAATTACCTTCGAAATCACTTTGCACGGGTGCAATCTTATTTTGCACCTATATAAAATCACCTTGCATCTTCAAAATAATTTTACACGGATGTAAAGTAAAATTACACTGGTACAATCTTACTTTAAACTATTTTGTATCGGTGCAAAATTAAATTGCAAGTATTTCTTATAAAAAGTGATTTTACACTTAAAAAATGATTGTTTACTTAGGGTTGAGCGTGTAGTCGTTAGTGTTTAGGGTTTAGTGAACCCTAAATTCTAAATCCTAAACCTTAATGTGAAAAATTACTTTTCAAGTGAAAAATCACTTCTCATAGTTAAAACTACTTTTCATAAATCTAAATCCTAAATTCATATGTCAAAATCATTTTGGACAAGTAAAACTACTCTTGGAATAATTTTATCACGGGTGTAAAATGAGATTGCATTGGTGTAAAGATACCTTAGAATAATTTATTATCGGTGTAAAGTAATTTATCATCGATGCAAAGTTATTTATCACCTGTACATTTTAAGTTAAAGTAGTGTAGTGATTTTTTTGAATATGATGGAGATCACTATGTAACAAATTTTACATTCTTTTATTTATTTATATTAAATATCAAGTAGATCAACTTTCTCAATACTATATGAAATATGAAAATAACACTTCATATCACTTTTTGTGTCAAAACTTTCATATCTCTACTTTTGAACTAATTTTTTATGCTCTTCTTCGTTATAAAGATAGCAATATGCATTTGCAACATTGCTGCCAAGGTTTTAAATAAGGTCATCTACTCCTTTCAAGAAGATCACATCCTTTTACCATCAAACTTTAATCTAGGAATTTGTACGTTGGAGCAATCGTGTGAAAGTTGCAATTAGCATAGGTTATTGGTAGAACTCTGAAAATCAAAGCATCATTTTTTTCAATTTTTTTTAAAATTAGCATTCATCTCGAAAAGAAAGAATGATCGGATAGATTATGATCTAATATATATATAGATTTATATATGAACATATAAGTATAATTATATAACATATATTTTAAGAATTGTCATTAATTCATACTTATTTGTAAAGTTATCAGGTAATGATATTAATTTAATATAGGTATGAAATACAAAAAATAAAATGTGGTAATTAAACATATATGTGTAGAGATCTAATTGTAATTATATTTTCCGTGATGGGAGAATATGTTAATTACCATTTTTGTAATTAGTGGGATAATTGTTATTTACTATGGAGGTTATGGTCTCCAAGGGAGTCACTAAGATTATTCTCTAAGGTTCAACACCCATCTTGACCTAGAGTAGTAGAGAGAAAAGTGAGGCTGAATGGTGTGTGGCGTTCTACTCTCCTCAATAGCTGCTCTCAATTCAGAAAGATGAAAGTGTGATCCCTTGGAAGATCCATATAACAGCTCAAGTTGTTTTTCAATCATGATGAGTGTAGGTACATATTCAAAACGTGGATAGATTCTTTTACATATGTGGATATCACATTTTGCTAGATCATGTGCATGTAAGTTTTATATATTAGATCCATTCTAGAGTTTGTATGTCATGTTATTTTCATATTTATATGCGATTCAAATGGGTATATGTATCAACCATTGGAATCGCAGGTTTAAAGATCAGAAGGGAATGTTTCGTATTCTTAGAAAACTCGAAATACGTTCTGTAACTGTCGTAAGTATCGATACTTATGTTGAGTACCAATACATATGCAATACTGTCTTGGGCCATTATGTATATTGTAAGTTGCTAGTATCGGTACTCTTTATGAGTATCGGTACATGCAAGCTACATATCAACTCTAGGTCGTCCTAAGTCCAAAACTGGGACTTATATGTACTCGTAGTATCATGAGTACCGATACACATTAATCCCAGGTCAGGTTCTGGACTTGAAGTCACCAGAACCTGTACTTCCAAGTACCGATACGGGTCACCAGTACCGGTACTAGTAGGCTACAGGTGGCATATACAGTACCTAACTAATACCGGTACTTTTTATGAGTACTAGTACTCGTTGAGACTAGTTTCCTGGAGAGATACCGGCACTTTATGAGTATTGGTACTCAACATAAGTACTGGTGTATGGTGAGTACTGGACGAATATTCATCTGGACTCTAAACTGTAACCCATGTGTACCAGTACTCGGCATCACTATTTGTACTTATTGGGATATAGAAGTCATAGCTGTAACTTCATGATACTAGTACTGGTCTACCAGTACTGGTACCCAGCTAATATAAAGTCCAGTTGAGTTAAGTTGTGGCACAGGTCTATCCTAAGTTAGAGGTGGGTTATTTACAGTTTAGTTCTTAAGGGTTTAAGGTATTTCCCAACAAGTGGTATCAGAGTCAACCCACTCTCTACTTAGCATAATTAAGCCCAGTTTGATTAATAAGATATATTGTTCTTTGGTAACTTGGTTGAAGTAGCATCTCCTGCTTAAAAAAAAAACTTGGTTGAAGTAGCATCTTACCAAAGTAAGCTCTTCTGTAAATACTGAGATTATCCAGGAATGGTAAAAGGCTGAATGAGTATTAGTAGGTGGGTGTTCACTGGTCCAAAGGAAAGTGCACACTCATTGAGCTTTCACTATTTTGCGTGGGAATAATGATGTGTTGGTTATTAGATTTTCTGTGAAGTCGTTGAATCGGGCCAGAGGAATGTTTATGACTGATTTGGAGTTGAGCCAACAAGCATTACTCACCACATCATGTCTTTAATTACAAATCAATCGCTTGTCCAAAGATGAGATTTTTGATGGAGTTAACTAATACATGTGGTGGGTTTAAATATTAAATTATTTAGACTAACTTTATGCATATAGTAACTAATCTTTTGTTATTTTTGTAAATTTTTCAGATATATCTTTTATTAATATTACTGCCACCTTGAATTCAATTCCTATGCTCAGTGGCTTCAATTTCAAGCCTTGGAAAGAGAACTTATTGATAGTTCTTAGAGTAATGGACTTGGATTTGGCGATTAGAATTGATTCCCTCTTATCACTTAAATGAGTACTTCTGATCAAAAGAAGGAAAATGAGCGGTGAGATAGGTCTAATCGTATTAGTATCATGATTATGAAAAGGGCCATCTCTGAGGCATTTAGGGGTACAATGTCAGATGACATTGTTACGGCTAAGGAGTTCCTTGCCGATATTGAAAAGATATTTGCCAAGAACGAAAAGGTTGAAATTGGTGCGCTTTTGACAACTCTTATTTCAATTAAGTTCAAGGGGAAATGTAACATAATGGAAATGTCTCACGTAGCTTCAAAATTGAAAACAGTAAAGCTTAACCTCTTAGGGGACTTGCTAGAGCATTTGATATTGATCTTTCACTCTCATTTAACTAGTTTAAGGTGAGTTATAATTGCCAGAAAGAGATCTGATCTCTGAATGAGCTCATCTCACACTGCATGCAAGAGGAAGAGAGAATGAAGCATGATATGGTTGCAAGTGCTTATGTTGCCTTTTCCTCGAGTAACAAAGGCAAGGGGAAAAAGAGGAAACCAGATGCTGCGAATACAGCCTTCCTAAAGAAGCAGAAAGGGAAGACTACTGAGTCTTCCAAATCAGGATGCTTTTTCTGTGGGGCTGAGGGGCACCAGAAGAAATATTATACCAATTACCACGCTTGGCGTGTGAAGAAAGGTATGCTTCACAGTTTAGTTTGTACAGAGAGTAATTTAGTTTCAATACCAAGTCACACTTGGTCGGTATATTCAGGCATAACTACTCACATTAGTGTCTTTGCAGGGCTGCTTGAACTACCGAAAGTCAAATGAAGCTGAGTAGTTTATTTACGTGGGGGATAGGAATCCAGTACAAGTTGAAGCAATAGGAACTTTTAGATTATTAATGAAAACTGGATTATATTTGAACTTAGAAAATACTTTTGTTGTACCATCTTTCAGATGTAACTTAGTTTCAGTTTTTGTTCTTGATAAACTAGGTTATTTGTGTAATTTTGGAGGCGGAAGAGTAGACATTTTCTATGATTCAAAATTAGTTGGTTCTGGTTTAATTTCAGTTCATGATAATCTATATTGCTTAGATACTATTGCTTCATTTCATGAAACTTTCCTTGTACACGTGGTGTGAAAAGAAAACACATAGATGAGAACTGTGCTAATTTGTAGCATAAATGATTAGGATACATCTCTAAACAGAGATTGGGATGACTTGTGTCAAATGAGATCTTGATCCCCTTAGATTTCACAAATTTTAATTTGTGTAAAGAATGCATTAAAGGGAAACAAATTAATTTTAGAAAATTTGAAGCCAAAAACCTTTAGGCATATTGAATTTGATACATACAGATGTCTGTGGATCATTTCCTACGCCTACGTGGAATGGCCAATAGTACTTTATCACTTTCATAGATGACCATTCTAGATACAGCTTTATTTATCTAATTCTTGAAAAGGTTCAATCATTGGACATGTTCGAGAATTATAAAGTTGAAGTTGAAAATCAGCTTGACAGAAAAATTAAATCCATTAGATTTGACCGTGGTGGTGAATATTATGGTAAATATGATGGATCCGGTGAACAACGTCCATGGCCTTTTGTCAAATTCCTAGAGGAATGTGGTATTGTCCCTCGATATACCATACCAGGGTCAACTGCTATGAATGGTGTATCTGAGAGATGAAATAGAACACTTAAGGATATGGTAAGGAGTATGATTGCTCATTCTACCTTACCAGATTCTCTATGCGGTGAGGTACTTAAGATTGTAGCATATATTTTGAATCGAGTCCCCACTAAAGCAACTAATAAAACCTCATATGAGCTATGGACTGGGCGGAAGCCCAGTCTTAAGCATTTTCATATGTGGGGATGTCCAGTTGAGGCAAGGCTTTATAGGTCTAATGAAAAGAAACTGGATTGTAGGACTATTATTTGCTATTTTATAGAATACTCGAAAAGATCAAGATGATATAAATTTTATGATCCCACTAATAAGGTTATTTTTGAATATGGAATGTAGCTTCTGAAGAACCTCATATCTCTCAAAATCATGTGCCTTTGAGGAGATCCACTAGAGTAAAGGGAAATGCAATTCTGGATGATTATATTGTATTTCTTCAATAGCATGAAGTAGACATTGGTGTGATGGAAGATGACCCAGTTACCGTCTATCAAGCAATGGAAAGTGTAAATGCTCAAACATGGATTGAATCTATGAAAGAGGAAATTAAGTCATTGTCTGAAAATGGGGTATGAGATATTATTCCTATTCTGAAGGTGTGAAATCCGTTGGTTGTAAATGGATTTTTAAAATTAAACGAGATTCGAAAGAAAAAGTGGAATGGTACAAAGTTTGCCTTGTTGCGAAAGGTTTTACCAAAAGGGAAGGAATTGACTACAAGGAGACTTTTTCTCCCCTTTCCTCTAAGGGTTCACTTAGAATAATTTTAGCATTGATGGCACATTTTGATCTTGAGTTACATCAAATGGATGTTATGACCTCTTTTCTCAATAGAGGTATTGAGGAGACCATTTATATGGATTAACCCGAGCACTTTGTGATGGGTGACCCAAAAGGAATGGTATATAAATTAAGAAAACCCATTTATGGAATCAAACAAGCATCCAGACAATGATATTTTAAATTTCATCAAGTAATTGTTTCATTTGATTTTGAGGCAAATTTAGTCAATGAATGTATATATCACAAGTTCAATGGGAACAAATATATCTTCTTGATTCTTTATGTGGATGATATTCTTCTTGTCATTAATGATATAAGTATTCTTCATGATACTAAGAAATTTCTTGCCAAATATTTTGACATGAAAGATCTTGGAGATATTTCATTTGTATTGGAGATTGAAATATGTCAAGATCGTTCTCGTCATATTCTAGGTTTATCCCAAAGAAGCTATATAGAGAAGATATTTAAAAGATTTGGGATGTAGGATTGCAGGTCATTAGACACTCCAGTAGCAAAGGGAGATAAGTTCAGTCTCCAATAATGCCCTGACAATGATTTTAGAAAACAAGAGATGCAATCAGTACCTTATGCATCAGCTGTTGGGAGCATAATGTATGCCCAAGTCTGTACTCATCTAGACTTGGCATGCATTACTGGGATGTTAGGAAGGTATTCAAGTAATTTAGGTAGAAAACATTGGATAACAGCCAAAAGGGTATTCAAATATTTACAGAAAATAAAGGATTGCATGCTTACCTATCGGAGGTCGGATCGGCTTGAGATTATTGGATATACCAACTCTGATTTTGTTGGATGCCAGGATAGCAGAAAGTCTACTTTGTGTTATATTTTTCTACTAGCTAATGGTGCAGTTTTTTGGAAGTGTGCGAAAGAGTCTCTTATCACCTCTTCTACCATGATAGCAGAATTTATTGCATGTTATAAGGCATCTAACCATAGCGTATGGTTGCGGAATTTTGTCATCGGACTGCCATTGTTGATGGATTGATAGGCCACTTAGAATGTATTGTGACAATCAATCCGTAGTTCTATACTCTAATAACAACAGGAGCTCCTTCAAATCGAAGCATATTGAGATCAAGTTCCTGGTTAAAGAAAGAATTTAGAATGGACAGTTGTCTATTGAGCATATTGGCACAGACTTCATGATTGCGGATCTACTTACCAAAAGAATCACTTATGCTGTTTCAAAAACACAGTTTCTATGGGTGTAATTTACTTACAGAAATTTCAGCTTTAGTAGGAGTTTTGTTTAAAGCTCATTGTAATAGGCAAACTTGGGTATTTTAGTACTTCAGTTATTTGGTTCTTTGGTTATGTATAAAGTTTTATAAAACTTCATTTTTGTGGAAATAGCAAAACTTATCAGTTTGTTCATATGTCCATTCTGAATCTATGGTTATGATTTTGGTATTTTATAAGTGATCTCAATTTGGAGAATCAGTTGGAAATAGATATGTTACTGATCACATTGCATGTAATTTCCATGCTGCACATCCATACATTTTCTAGTTACTATTTACACTAGTGATTGTGATCGATGTTGGTTTAGTTACGGTAATTGTAACAAAAGCTACCTTGATTCTATTACTAGTGTGATTGGTAGATCAGATAGTTTAAAGATGTGCATTCCAGTTATGACAGCAAAGTGAGCTCAAAATTTAGTTTTAGTAATGTTGTTTGATTAACAGGTTACATATACAATCCAAGTGGGAGATTGATATATATATATATGGACTTGTATATGAATATAATCATACAACATACACTTTAAGGACTGTCATTAATTCATACCCATTTGTAAAGTGATCAGCTAATGATATTAATTTAATATAGGTATGAAATGCAAAAGAGAAAGTGTGGTAATTAAACTTATATGTGTAGAGATCTAATTGTAATTAGAATTTCCTTGATGGGAGGATATGCTAATCACTCTTTTTGTAATTAGTGGGATAATTGTTATTTACTATGGGGGTTATGGTCCCTAAGGGAGCCACTAAGATTATTCTCTAAGGTTCAACACCCATCTTGACCTAGAGTAGTAGAGAAAAGTGAGACTGAACGGTATGTGGAGTTCTGCTCTCCTCAATAACTGCTCTTAATCCAGAAAGGTGAAAGTAGGATCCCCTGAAAGATCCATATAGCAGCCCAGGTTATTTTTCAATCATGAGTGCAGGTATATATTCAAAACGTGGATAGATTCTTTTACATATGTGGATATCGCACGTTTTGCTAGATCATGTGCATGTAAGTTTTATATATTAGATCCATTTTAGAGTTTGCATGTCATGTTATTTTCATGTTTATATGCGATTCAAATGGGTATATGTATCAACCATTGGAATTGTAGGTTTAAAGATCAAAAGGGGATGTTTCATATTCTCAGAAAACTTGAAATATGTTTTGTAACCGTCATGTACTTATGTTGAGTACCGGTAGATACGCAATACTGTCTTGGGTCATTATGTGTACTGTAGGATGTTAGTACCGATACTCTTCATGGGTACCAGTACATGCAAGCTACAGATGATCTCTAGGTCGTCCTAAGTCCAAAACTGGGACTTACATGTACCAGTAGTCATCATGAGTACCGATACACACTAGTCCCAGGTTAGGTTTTTAGCTTCCAAGTACCGATACGGGTCACTAGTACCGGTACTAGTAGGCTATAGGTGGCGTATACAGTATTTAACTAATATCGGTATTCCATGAATATCGGTATTCGTTGAGACCAGTTGTTTCCTGGAGAGATACCAATACTCTATAAGTATCGGTACTCAACACATGTACCGGTACAAGTGAGTACTAGTTGGGTACTCATCTGGACATGGGTTATAAATTGTAACCCATGTATATTGGTACTGATACTCGGCATCAGTACCGGTACTCAGTGGGATACAGAACTCATAGCTATAACTTTATGATACTGGTATTGGTCTATCAGTATCGGTGCCCAGTTAATATAAGTCCAGTTGAGTTAAGTTGTGGCACAGGTCCATCCTAAGTTGGAGGTGAGTTATTTATGGTTAAACCCTTAACATGGTTGTCTTGGTTGAGTTGGCTGAACAGTACACATGGATATTAGAGAAACTAAGTCAACAGAGAAGCTGCTCAGATAGATATGCTAGCACAAGGAGAATCTGTGGATCTTTGTCGCTTCACAGTTAGCTCTGCCAATATGGTATAGAATTGTGTTTGGCATTAATTGCTAATGCTGTTCGAACAATCATGGTCTCTCTGGGAACACAAAATCTTATGATATTTTTAATAGAAGATTTCCTGATTGTCTGGACACTGCCAGCATGAGACCATCAAATTCTGGCAGTGGCTTAATTACAATAGCCATGGTCCAAGAGGCATTGTCTTCCTTATAGTTAGCAGTCCAGGCCTTCTTATCTGAATGCTTCCCTGCAACAAAACCTGTATGTTCTTCTGCAATTTGATCTCAGTAATACTTCATTGATAAGGCCCTCAGAGTTTACCGAATAAAAGTGGTATACATACAGATGTTTTGTCAAGCATCTCATTTTTTGGAGAATACCGGGCAGGGATTAGATTTCTTCTTTTGGTACGGTATTAGCTATAATAATTTAGTAGTTATCCAAGTATCTCTCTTTATGTGTGCGTGAGTTGATGAGAAAGTGAGCTATACATGCATGTCATTCTGAATGGATATCTTGACCTTCTATGAGCATGAAGTCGTTATTGCCTTGGATCCAAAATGAGGGGAGGATATCCTGGTGTTTTGGAAATATCTAAACAAGAAGAGATTAGGGATTTTTCAGCACTTGCTTTCTGATTCACTTGTGGTCTGAAGGCCATGATCTAACAGACATCCTATGGCCCTTGTCCATTTTCCAGTGGTTGAAGGGATTCTCTGTCTGTTTTTAGGGGTAAAATTGAAAACAGTATCAAACATCCAACACTTTCTCGCAACATTTTGAAGCATAGGGGCTGGCTGAATTAAAGGCTGTATGTAAATGGTTCAAGGGTGATTCTCCATGTTTTCCGGGATCCAACATGTACATGTGTGGTCTTGTATTATATTTGAACTCAGAGTTTCAAGCCCAAAGTCCTTTTCAGAAAAAAAGTTTCAGGTTCGAAGGTCATGTATTCGTGACAACCATCACCTACACCCCACAATAATAAATGAAAAAAAAGGCCAAAAAACTGCACACGTGGACATGCATACCCTCACATGCACGTGTAGGAAGGTCAGTTCACTGTTCAGATGAATAAGCAAATTGGAGCTTCACACATCAGCATAGGGAGGTTGGTTTTACCTGTCCAGATGAATCAGCAAATTGAGGCTTCCTCCTTGTGAAACCTCAATTTTGGAAGAAAAACCACGTGGATTGAATCTTATCTTAAAAGTTAGATTGGAGAAAGGTGAATTGGTTGATTGTAAGGAGATTTTTTTCTTGAAAAGGATTATGAGGAGAGAAAATAAAGGGGGATTCTGAATATTTTTCTGAGGCTACAGTCCATGTTCCAGAAATCATTCTGCTTTAGTATAATCATCCAGTTGGAACATGTAGAATAAACGAGAACATGAATGGTTGATCTCCCACACAAAATATGTTCATATTCTCTTGTTAATCCTTATGTTTTGATTAAAAATTCAACAAAAAATGGGCCATCTTCCCAAAAATGGACCATATTCCCCAAAAAGGGCCATATTGACTTGGAAATCCATTTTAGAGCTTGCTTCAAGAATTTCGTATGTGGCTTCCTTTTGACAATTTCAGGCATCACACCATTATGTTGTTTTAGACACACCTGAATGTTGCAGTTGCACCTCATTCAGGCATGTGATAATCCTGGGAATCAATAGAAGTAGAGATAAAGATCTCAATCATTTAGTATGTGCCAGCACATATGCCTGTGTGCAACCTGATTGGGGCAACCACACAAGGGTATGCGAGGACTAGCATATTATGGATGGTGCAAGATATGGCTGCTTGCTAGTCTTTGTTTGTATATTATCTGGCCCATAGAACTTGACTTAGAAAGTCCGAAATCTTACCCAGGACTAAAGCATGACTTCAGTTGTTGGGAGATTCTCTTCAAGAAAGTCATCTTGAGATTTCCTAGCCAATGACTGATCTTTGTTTTATCTTTCTTTTTACAAAGAACCATTACAAAATATTTTCCTGTACTCATAATTCCAAGTATGAATAAACAGCCCAGCTAAACTTTATGCTATGTTTGAATTGGCGTGTCTGTGAGTTAGGTATTCATTCTATAAGCATAAGATGATTTCTCTTTTTGAGTTTAGGTGGCTACTTCATTCTCAATGATGCATTCCTTCCCTCATTCACAATATTAATATGTGGCTATACAGTTTTGCATAATGCATTCGTTCCCTTGTCTTTCACAGTATTGATATTCTTCATGGTGGCGAAAAAATATCCTCATGTTTTTAATTGATCTTTGTGGTTTAAGTCGCCATT
This sequence comes from Thalassia testudinum, assembly GCA_037157565.1. NCBI lineage: Eukaryota > Viridiplantae > Streptophyta > Magnoliopsida > Alismatales > Hydrocharitaceae > Thalassia > Thalassia testudinum. Next base: position 22,225,223 of record JAZHRO010000014.1, read on the forward strand.
TTTTGAATCAATAGGAAAATATCATCCAGGAGGAGGGAGCAAGGGGCCTAAATCCTGGTGCAATGGTTCTAATGGTGGTATTTGGTGTGGTGGTGCTGTTCCTTGTTGGAAACTACGCGTTGTATGTGTATGCACAGAAGACCCTTCCTCACAAAAAGAAGAAGCCCGTTTCCAAAAAGAAGCTGAAGAGGGAGAAGCTCAAGCAGGGGATCCAACCACCTGGAGAGTAGGTAACCAGTCGCAGATAGCAGGGGGGAGGATCCATCTGGTATCTGTTAATTATCTGTAGCATCTCAATAAACCTGTGGATTTTAAGTGGTGTTTAATCTTAGACACATTCTGCCTCTCTTATTTCATTAGTGGTAATTCTCTCTCTCTCTCTCTCTCTCTCTCTCTCTCTCTCTCCAGGTGTTTGCTTGATCTAATCTAGTTTCCAATCGGCCTCACATAAGTATTTTTGACATCAGCATATCATATATGTTTATTGTTTCACATGTCTTTTAGCTTACAAGTATGTGGTGCTTCTTTTTTATTATTACACAAATAGAGCTATTTATGGATCGTTATATCTGTTTTTCTCCCTGGTAATACCAGATCAACATGACTACATCGATGTTATGATTAGTCAGTTGAAAAAGCTTCAGTCAGTTTCCCATCAAAACAATCTTACATTAAAATGCAATCTCTCCTTTCTGGAACCCTGTCATGTTCTGGGGAAGGTGTGACTCGAAGAGAACAGAATCAGTTCTCCCTCTAGTTTCTGCAATTTTCCTGTTCCAAACTTTCCCTCGCCAAAGGAAAGAGCTTGATTGATATATTTTGGGCCTTTGACCACATGAGCGTGTGATAAATTCACTTCCGTTCCTCCAACTTTTAACAAACCAAGGGGTCTCCTCCTCCATTGACCTTGGCCTCCTGCTTTGCTTCACTCAGGTTCATCTCCTTTGGCACCAATATGATTGGAAGCTGGCCCAGTTTACGGAATCCGGATCTGGGTAGTCAGCAAGGCACTTTTTCCCCTCATTTACTAGTTGTGGTTGCGGGTGATTGGAGGTTGTCTCATTTCATGGATATCACACCATGCTTGATGCACTTTTTGTCACCACTATGGCTGGTGGAGTGCTTGTTCTGTCTCCATTATATGTTCTGTCTCATTATGTTCTTGTTCCCCTCATTATGTTCTGTCTCATTTCATTGGAGGTTGTCTCATTTCATTTCATGGATTTCTCTCTGTTGCTCACCTTTTCACTGTCTGTGCTGTCTCCATTATAGAAGGTGCTTGGGCATGTTCTTGCTTTTCTTAAATACAGCAGATTTGTTGCTGCATGAAAGTAATATCTTTTTCGAGATAATTTTTCTAGTTCTTTTAGGAGCAATACAAGCTCAATTATCATGACTATGATGGGGTACAAGGAGGATGATCGGGGAAGTACCGAGTGGGGATTCCCTTGTGGAGAGCCGGACGAGGGGAGACTCTCGTGTCCGGTTCAGAGGAATTCCCTTACTGAGAAGACTCACCGATAGGATTTGTTGAGAGAAAGGAAGCTTCTGGGTCACCTTTTCCAACTTTAAGAGGAAAGGTGGGGTATTCCAAAGGTGTGACTTCGGCAACAAAAGAGGGGCTCAATACTTGATCTAGAGGGGTGACCAGTTGGTTTACCAAACCCCGATCCAATGTCACACCTTTTCTAGGTTTGAAGGGATCCAATGCCCCACAGACTCTTTGCAATTGATCTGTAGACTCATGTCAGGAATGGTTGTTAGTGGACCGCCTACAACTGCCGAGGCGGTTAGAGAGGTCTCAAAGGTTAGAGAGGTCTTCTTTTAAGACCTTCAAAAAATATGTTCAGAGGACCAATCATAGAACGAGACGATAAGGTAGACTAGCAACCCCATAGGAAGAGAGGAAGAACTGGGATAGGAGAAAATGGGAAAGACCCCCTCGAGTAAAACCTTAAGAAACATGCCACTTCAAAGCCAAGTACCAAGCCTTTTTCTACCTTGATTTTGATTCAGCTGAAAAAAAAAAAAAACACATGCATGATGATATTGTTGGAACATTTCTTTGATCTTCAACATTTAACTTCTTCCTCAGCGGTGCACCAATTCGCCGTCGCTTGAAATGCCCAGACATATCTTTAGCTTATTTGCATATGCCCATGTCTCTGTGGCCATTAATCTGCTGCAAAAATGCAAGGATGGCACCCTGGAAAAACCATGTTGTAGTTCTAAACGCATGCCATCTGGCTTTATAGAAACCCCACTAGGTGTTGCAGACATATTGCGCGTGTGAGGTAACCTTTCGATGTAACTCTATTTGCAAATAGAAATTAGTAGTAGGAATCCACACATGGAATGAAGCCTCAAACTCGTAGAAGACATGGTCTTCCCAAATTACATTAAGTGGAGTGAAGCATATCTCGGGCCAACTTGACCCTACCTAAATCCTGGCTTAATAAGTCAAATGAAGTTTGACTTGAGTGGCCTACTAGGCCATAGTTGAATGGTTGAGACTTTTAGCTTTAAAAGGAGAGACAAAGGTTTGAGTCTTTATTTCTATATCACCTGAAAGATTGATGTGTTAGAGATGATCAATTTTTTTTTAATGTACCCAAATAAGACTCTGGGTGATAAAAAAAAAAAAATCTAACCTAAATGTGCATTTGAAATGAGATGGTCGTAGGATTTCATTAAATTGAATTTATAATGTTGAGTGAGACAAGTTCGTAACATGAAACTATCCAAAAGACCCATTTATACAAGTAGAGGTGTCCATGGGTGGGATACTTGACCAATTTACACATGACCCAACCAAATCCAACGTAGTATTGATTAGGTTGTTGGTTGATCGGACTTGTTCAAATGGGTATACAGTGAACGAGGCACCTAATTTTGTTTAAGAGGTCATGGGTACCTAATGAATACCTTATTAAAACATAAAATATGAAATAAAAAGTATATACCTCAAAGAAAAATATAAAAGTAATAGAAATAACATGATAATATTCATGAAGAATGTAAAAATATATTGTCAGGAAAAAAAAAATCAACTAAGGAAGAAGTAGAATACAAAAAATAGAAAATAAATGAAAAAAAGCAAAAACTATAGCGTAGTTTCAATTTTTGTATTTGACTTTAGACCGGTATCACAAAGTGTCGATATGTTGAAGATTAACTATGAAACCGTTTTTTGCATGACATACAACTATCCGTTTGAAACTATTGATTACTCAACACTTGAGGTGCTAAGGAGATCATCGAGAAAGGGGCAAACGTCTAGAGTATTGTACATCATGCTCTATGGAGAGCATCCACTTCCAACATTAGATGTCAACTCCCCATGCTAGTGAGATCTGAAGAGAACGTGTCAATATCCAAAAATTTTATTTTGATAAATTGGTAATTAGATGGAAGGCCTTCTCCTCTAGGAAGTCACTAAAAGATGTCAATTTGATATCGAGAGACTCCGATCAGGAAGATGCCATATATTAATCCAATATTCAAGATCATCACTGCACAATCAGAGTCTAATATTAACTACCAACTATTGTGATTGTATATGGATTTAACTTTTGCTGGGCATTATATGTTGGGATTGTGAGGGGGGGGGGGGGGTTTACATTCCATTAATTGGTGGATCTAATTAGGATGGGTACCTGTGAAACTCTCCTCTAAGTACCTGTCTAGGGTCTCAATTTGAGATGGATCACCTTGAAATGGTACCTATTCCAATTCACTTGAATTAGATGGTATTTAACCTAATAGGGTCAAATACAATAGAGTTGGTTGGGTACTCAATTTACCCAAAGCATGTGAACAACCTTACCTGGAAAAAGGTTACAAGTCTTGAATTCATCATATGCTACGAGAAGTTACATTGTACTTGTAGCTAGTTTTCGAAGTGCTTTGAGGCACAACACTTACGACCTGAACTCGACCTCTCATGGAACCCGGGGACGGCCTGTCTTGACTAATTCAAGGCCCAGTCGTCCATCGAGAAATAAGTCAAATGCAAAAATAAATATAACATTCCACACATGCAATATAATTAGACATTAAATAAAAAAGTAGCAACATAATATAACCGTAGATTCCAAAGGACAACACACCACAGGCAAAAAGTAGAGTTTGCTAACTAGCCATCACAACAAGAATAAAAAAATGTAAAGCAACAAATGGTTCCAAGTACACTAAAATACTCACTAACAATAAACACTGTCTTAGAAGCGGAACGAAAAGGAAACAAATTATTGCTGGGCTCGACTGGGCCCATCATCCTCTACAGCCGGTGGTGCTGGTTGTTCAACTCTTTGACCTGAACATATATACATATATAACGGTCGTTAGCTAAACGTTGAGTATAGTGGCAATATAAGAACATCTGATGCAATAAATGAAAGGAAAGCAGCAAACCATTCATACATTTTTCAATTATTTAGATAGTTATCATCTGGTTCCATTCATAATCACTATGTGCTTAGTACACGGTTATTCTAGTAAAGGTCAATATCATCACTTAATCCACATGTTCCCTAAGGGAACGATCTTGATGCAGATTTTCCACGATGCAGGACGCACATGTGGCACTCTCCTTGTCGGGAGAGTACCTTGTGGTAGTCCTATACCCGGTTTATCATCCTGTGGTCATGGTTGCGATGTAGTGGTGACTACGGCACATGCGATAAGTGCACGGATAGCTATCCTGCACTGGCACGTGATTAGTTCTTTCTACTGGCAGGTATGCTCTAATGTACAGCACAGAACAGAACATGGGCCACAACCTTCACTAGTCTACGTACCCTTACCTAACTATCCCAGTTTGCCTAGTGAACTCCACAGGAATCGGTGTAGGGAGGCCATTCCTAACCCCAAATCCCAACTCAAGGAGAGGCTAGCTCTTTCCCTACACAAAAGTGACGGTAGCTCTCATCGGTACCATGTACACGAGGGTTAGCTCACTTTCTGCACCCAAGTTCAACCAATCAAATGTCATGCATATATAAGCGAGATATTCCATCATACATCAAAGTATCCATATCACTGTACTTTAGTTACTTTGCTAGTTTCCCGTAGGGCTCGTTCATAGTGCTCGTCTCATTCTAACACGTGACATGTATCTCTATTCACATTCAGATTTTTAGTTTTGGAACATGCAACTCGTGATGCAACATGAAAAGCATTCAATTACATCAATTAAGTTACCAATTACTTACAATATGGAATTCATCAACATGCATACCTAAATTGTATCAAGCGAGGTTCAGACATTGAACGTAACATATACAATTCTCAATCCTAGGGTTCATTTCATGACCTAGGTTTCAAGCAGAGATCTCTAGTTTAACATGCACTTAACAAAATAGATCAACAGGAGTAGAGAGGACTACTCTACCAAAGGTTACGGGTGATATGGGGGCACACACGGCAGATCCCAGTATTTCTGCAGGTCCCGTGCATACTACGGACTGGAGACCTACACCAAATAGTTGATCAAATCAGGCATTAATATTGTTGACCAGCATTTTAACACTTCAATTAGGCTCAAAACACTGTGGAAACGACTCTAATACGTAGGAAATTTAGTAAGGAATCTAACAATATCTTGATTGCGCAAATCCGACTCTGTTTGGGCCTTGAACCGACCTAAATATGTGCGCCCTAACCAAAATCAAACATCTAGGGTGAGCCCCAGACATTTTAAACGTGCGCAGGAATCCCACCTAGCGCTCCTACTCCTTCCCCCATCGTCTGCTACCCCTCACAGCCGTTTGAGGATGCTATCGGACGTCTGACGCTTCGCCTGGTCGTTTGGGAGTGAAGCTGGACGTCTGACACTACCTACAGATGTCCGAAAGCACCTTGATGGCTGTAGTAACGCGCCTTCCTAATGTCCTTTGCCCTTGCGTAGGCCTACTAGGCTAATATCCACACTTTACAACCACTAGGGCAGCAGAAACTTGATGGCTACATCCGGAGCGTTTCTTGGACGTTTGCGGAGCCCTCCAGCCATTTGTAAGGCGTCGCAGATGTTTGATAACCGCAATAATCGCGGCTAACCTCTGCGCGTAGGACCTCCTCGCAGCACAACTCCTCCTTGGTCGCTGCATCGCTCCTCGGGCCTTGCACTGCAGCAACTGCAGCACGCTCCTCACGCTCTTCCTCTCTCCCGCACACCTCTCTCCCTTATCCCTTCATCTCTGTAGGCAAAGGAGCTACAGTGATGGGGGGGCGTGTTGCTGCGAAGGGGGAAAAGAATGGAGAGGGTGCGGAAATCGAGGGAGGGTTTTAAGGGTTTTATAAGGTAATGGTAGGATTTTAGGGGTAGGTGGGGTGATGTGGGGTTGGGAAAAATTACACCTAGCCCCACAGAATAATTCCAGGGGGTGGTAAAATTGCGCTAAATCCCTCCAAAAGCCAAAAACTCTGCACGGAGTCCATTTGGTGGGCAGAAAATTACGAGAAGGCCCTTAAGGTTCAAGAAAAGCCTAAATGACCCTTAGGAAGGGTCATTTCAACACTTCACATGATTCCATTTGAAAACTTTACCCATCAAAGTAAAGAAAATATCTACCTTTTCATTGAAACCTTAAGGCTTTTCTTTGTTCACTTCCTATCAAGGTTCAGAAAGTTGATATGTGGTATTTGATTGGTTGAGTTATCGCTATGCAGCATGCAAGCTATTAAGTGATTTTTGTATTTTTTTAAAAAATATGAAATAATTTGTAAACTTGCTAAAATTACGTTATATGATCTAAATATACAAAAAATCAAAGTTATAAATATAAAGCCACCTCAAATAGTATAAAACAAAAACACACTAATCCTTAATTACTATACTATTCAGAATATAAAACATGACACTTAAAAAATTGACATATTTGAAAATGAAGCCGACTTAGTCATTTGGAGTTGATTTTAAAATTGACTTTATACTCGGTTGAGTATATGTGTAGTTGAATCGAGTAATCGATACAGATTGGTTATTGGATTGCTCAATGATTTGCGGTTAAAGAGAGGAGTCACCTACGCGTATGCGGCCTAGGCAACGATATTATGAACAAAGCTACCTATCATTGACCACTTTTGGCTCCAATCTAGGCCCCCAACTAGTGCAACCAATTAATCTAACCACAATTGCCTCTGACCATAACCCCTTTCTCCATCTCTTTGCTAAGTCCAAATCCCCTCGTGTCTACTATTTTTTTCTCCAACATGGTTGGAAACCCCTTGGTGGATTTCCTGAGGTTTCCTCCAAGGCTGTTCACATGTCCCCCAAACTACTATATTTGATTGTATCATGTCAAGTGCCCATCAATCAAAGTTGGATCGAGTACCATTCCAAGGCGGCTAGTATTTGATTAGGGCCTTGGTCGGGTACCTTGAGGTGATCCACGAGTATCTATCTCAATCAGACTTATCAATCCATAAAGTGCGAATTCTCTTCACAGTCCCTGCGTATAATGCTTTGTAAACCAAATCCATATACAATCACAGTAATTGGATGTTAATACCAATTGAGTATTTGTAAGGTGGGGAGTCTTTCTTGATATCAAATTTGACTTTCCTTTGGTGGCTTCTTGGAGAAGAGGGCCTCCGCCTAATTACTAATTTATCAAAACAAAATTTCTGGTCATTCACAAATTCTCTTAGGATCACTAGAATAGAGAATTAATCCCTGACGTTAGAAACGGATGTCCTCTATGTAGTAGGATGCACAAGACTATACTTGCACTCCAGATGTTCGCCTCTTCCCCCAATGCTCTTTACATCACCGAGTGCTGTGTAATTAATAGTTTCAGATTGGGAGCTATATTTTTCATGCAAGGAAAAAAATAATTCATAGTTTAATCATCAGCATATCGACACTTGATAGATACTTAAAACAAAGTCAAACATGGAGATCGAGACTACCTTATATTTTTTGCATTTTCTTTGTTTTTTTCTATTCTTTTACATGTAATTTCTTTTCTAGTTGATTATTATATTTTTAATTTTTACTTTTTATGAATATTGTCATACTATTTCTATTTTGCTTTGAATTATACATTTCATTTATGTTTTTTTTATGTTTGGACCAAATTAATCAATAAAATACCCGTTGGATAACTTTGACTTGTTAAACAAAATTTGGTATTTTATGTGCCAATTGGTCTGGTCGAGTCGAGTCAACCCGTGATTCAGTGAATGCCGGGTTGGGTTGAGTATGTGTAAACCGGTCGAGTACCTAACCATGGATGCACCTACCATACATGTAAAGTTAATATTATAATTATTCTTTATTGCAAAAGACTTTGTTTAATTTCATGCCATACTTGTAAAGGTAATATTATAATTATTGTTTATTGCAAGTGACGCTTTTTAATTTGACTTTGTTATTACCCAAAACACACAGGGAGCTTTTATTGAGTGTAATGGTTGTGTTTTTTAGGTGGCGTAGTTACCATTATTGATAGGTATATAGATAGAGTTGTCGGTGCCTTCTTTTCTCATTGACATAACAAACCAAGTTAAATAATTTGTCTATTAAGCCTATGACTTACCTTACTGGTTTGGTAGTTTCAAGATTCTTATATGTCTTATATCTCCTTTCTTCTAGCCTTTGCGTGTCACCTTTAAATGGGGCCAATCCAACCCGAATCATGATATATCATGGGTATTTCATATTTGTGATTTAATGTGAACCAACTTGGTCGAAACACCACTCAAAGATCTGGCCTACGAGTTGAAGCCTATTCCTTAATAATTTTCAGACTAGAGAGACACTGGGTTGACTTGGGCTGATCCAAATCAACCCAAAGTGCCCCACCTTATCATCAATGGAGGTGGACTGGGTGTAGAATGGACATTGGAAAAAGAAAAAGCTTGGGAAGACTGGCAGGGAACGAAAGGGTTTGATGGGAAGAAGAGGAAGGAAGGGAAACATTATTGGTTAGAATGAGCTGGTCAAGTTGTAAGCCATATTTGGATGGAGAGATTAGAAAGGGAGGGTAAGGGTAGGAGAGAGAGCGACAAACGAGAAGAGAGAGGTAATTTAATTATTGTTTCGATAAAAGAAGGATGGACATGGAAGTTGACTTACCATCATAAATTTGGTTAGTGTAGGAAAAGCGCTGTAGAGGATATATCATATATCTTGACATAGCCTTCACAACACATGCATACATATACGTATCCATATTTATTACTAGGGGATTAAAGATATTAATTTTCTTTTCCTCCCACTTCTTTATATTTCAGAGAGAATAAATATTTCAAAACCTGCTTATGCAATTCCTTGCTTTCCGCAACCCAACCCAACAAAACACATCCCCCGCACAACACCCCCCCCCCCCCCCCCCCCCCGGTCTTTCCAGCCCTTTCCATCAGTTTGCAATATGGGTGAACACGAATTAGATTAGTCTATAATTCCATTTGTTTCAATTTAATTAGACTGAATGGGATTGGACTTTTTATCATTATAAATTGGATTAAAAAATTTTCAATCCGTTCTAATTAGATTGAATTTGGGTTCAAACCTTTACCAATCTGATCCAATCTGAAATATGCAATAGAATAGCATTTACACACAATATGTTGAGAGTGGATTCTTGTCATGTTTCCTCATTTTTTATCTTATTTTTCTATTTTTTTATTTTAAAAGGGTTCACTTGAAATTTTTTCATCCTCTATATGTTGAGGATTGTGATATTTCAATGAAGTCAATTTCTTCTTTTCTTCTAACTTGATATTAGAGTAACAGTCTTAGGTTAATGTATAGTATCATCCTCGATTGTTATTTCTTTTTTTTCTCCATCAAACAAAACCCCTAAAAGGAAAAGAAAAAAAATCCCAAAACCTAGAGTTTTGATTGTGTAAAGGACTTGACAAGAAATGTGGGAGATGGTAATATCGCTAGCATTTGGGTAAGGAATAATGAACACAAAGAATTGGTGACTCAGTTTTACCTTATGTTTGGGAATGAGATTTAACCCTCAACTGCCCACTAGAAGTTTTTTTCTATATATATGGGGGAAAGCAACATTTATTCCTTATGGAATGCTATCCTCCAATGGATTGCCTCGCTAACCACATTGGTGCCTCAATTCCTTTACTACCAATCCAATTATTGTGCCACTGCCTTGGCTTCCACACTTTGGATATTAGTGCTGCCATGGTCAATGTGGTGGAGGGATGCTGTGCAACCTCTTGCCAGCTGAGGTCTTAAGTGATTGGATCAACAAGGTGTTCTTGGGTGGGCAAGCTAGTTGTTTGGGTCCAAGTAGGTTAGCTTGGCTAGTGGCATTGCCATCCAAACGAAGGTGCCCTTCTCCCTTTTTGTGCTTGTTTTATGAGGGTTAATTCCTTCCCTCATCAATTGCATCTACTCTTGTAATTTGGCTATGTCTGAGTATTTTTTTTATGTTTTTTTTGGTAACTCCCCTTGCTTGCAATAGCTACTGCCTAGGTTTAAGGGGGATGCGTGCTCTTATGCCCCTTTCTTCCTTTGGGTTAGGAGGCACTGGTACTTGTGGGTTACTTCCGGCCTACTCTTTTGGGTTGAAGGGTGATGGCTATTTGCCTCCTCTCCTGTTGAGGGGCTAGCTGTTCTTGCAGGCTACCCATTTTTTACCTACCTGCTTTGTAAGGCTAGTGATGGCTACTTGCCCCCTCTCCTCTCGAGGATGGGGGGTGTTAGCTGTTTTGCCAAGCTACCCACTTATTACCCTACTTGCTTGCTAAGGTGGGTGATGCTCTCTCCTCTTGGGGGGGGGGGGGCTTATTTATTATTCATGCTTGGTGGGTGTTTAACACCCCCCTCCCCCTCGTAGTAATTTTGGGTCTTTCATCCTCTTGGAGGGGCGATCCTTTGCAGTTTATCCGCTTGATTTTCAAGGCCTGGGGTATGGTAGGCACTGCATCCTCTTAGGCTCATTGTTCGATTGTGTCTCGTTGCATTACATGTCGACAGGACGATTAGGGATGGTGGAGGTACTGTGCCTCTCCTCATTGTATAGGGGGGCTATAGGTGGGGCCCCTGTGGTCACTCCTACCTGTTCCGTTAGAAAGTGGTTGAAAGTCCCTACTAGGAGGGGGTGACGTAATAAAATGCGGAAATGAAAATATAAAGCAATCTCACAAAAATCAATCACAAAATGTACACAGGTATTTTTAGGTGGAAACCCAAACCGGGTGAAAACCACCACCTAACCCTCTCGAGTTAGGATTTTCCGATCAACCTAGTTGATCAAATCCACTAACCGAATCACTTTGAACGAGGGTGATTCAACCTCAATACAACCACGCTACAAGTACGAGGGTAGCGTTCCTCAACCCCTTCTCTCCACGAGAAGGATTTTGTCCCACGAAGGAGACGGGAATTCGCAAAGCGAATACCCAAACAAAATACAAAGATAAAATAAAACAATAGTCCTATAGAGCCAACAAAATTAAACTTAGCTTCTATAGGAAATAGGAAACTCCCCTTTGCAAGGAGTGCGTCGACGATGACGCGGTGCGTGTGCCACGCGATGGCGCAACTTCGCTCTCGTGGACAACGGCGGGAGAGCGGGTGCGCAACGGTTGGATGCTCTCAAGATTTAGAACTTGAGCTTAGAGAGCAAGAGCTTCTTGGACACAAGAGTGTGAGAGTGTATAGCTAAGCGTGTCTTGTGTCTTTCTTGGTGTGTATCTTGTGTGTTTTGTGTTGCAAAGGCTCCCCTCTATTTATAGAGGCCTTAGGAAGGCTTTGGAAGGCTTGGAAAAGCTTCCATAGCCGTTGGGTGTAAAGCCCAAGAGAATCAGGCCGAAATCAGGACAATGATTACACTTCACAGGGTTATCAGACGTCTAATTCTGGCATCAGACGTCTGGAAGGCCACTTTAAGACGTCTGATTCCAAGGTCAGACGTCTGATTCTATGCGGGTTTCTCCCTGACTTGAATCAGATCTAAACAGGGTTTTTGTACAAGTCCATCAGACGACATAGAGGACGTCTGGCACTAAGTCTGGACGTCTGGAAACCTACTTTTATCGTGGGAATTGATTTCCAAACGTTGCAACGGCTAGAAAATCTCTGAGAAGAGATTTTGGGTCAGCCGAGGTAAAACGGTCATTTATCAGACGTCTGTGAAGTCCTATGGACGTCTGATAAGGCTCTAACGGTCATATTCTTGAGTGTCTTCTAAGCCAGCCAACGGTCCACTAACTGGACGTCTGGCAAAGTCATCAGACGTCTCCTAAGACGTCTGGTATAAGGTCTGGACGTCTGAATTCATCAGACAGAACTAACTATGTCCAGCCTAACAGTTATCAGACGTCTGAAACAACAGTCAGACGTCTTAAAGTTCTTTATCAGACGTCTGATTTGTGAATTAGACGTCTGGAGAGTCTGTTTTAACCCTATATTGGTTTTCTAAGTGTTCTACAGAAAACCTAAGTATCCTAGGGTTGTGCAGGTGTTCCTAGGACTACTGTTAGGGTTCTTTGAGGCTCTTTAACATAATGTCTAAGGAAAATAAAGAGCAAGAAAATAAATACAAGAGATACATGAAAGGATAAAAAAGAATCTATCCTATTCTTCTTGTCTTCCATCTCCAATCTTTCGCTCCACGCGAACCTCCTCTGTTTTCCGTCAAGCTCCTCCAATCCGTCCTGGATGCGAGCTCGAACTCCGTCTAAACACGTCCACATTTGCAATTGACCTGAAATCTAGGACTCAAATTGCAAATGTTAAATAACACGTGTTTTGTTATCATCAAAACAAATGATCGTGGTGCTCTAGCACCAACAGTGGTCACAACACCTGCTTGCCAGCCCCGCTTGCCTTGTTAGCGCGATTCAGGCGACTTTTGCGACGAGGCCATTTCACTATAAGAGGAAATGTCATCCCTTAATCGAGGTAAGCGGGCATCCTCCTTGAGGTAATTGGGTAGGGTTGCTCCCCTTTGTTATGACTTTTGTTCCTTGCTTCAAAAGGAAGAGGAAGCGAGCTATCTACCATGGCGAAGCGATCCGAGTGGGTTTTGTTATATTGTCTCGGGTTGTCATCCGAGTTGTATCCAATCTCTATCTTGCGATGCATCATACTCTGTGTAACCCTTCCCTTGCTCCTTTCCTTTCCTTTCTGTGTTCTCTTTTGAATTGTTGGCTTGTGCCAAGCGCTTTTGAGGCTTTCAGTGTTGAACTTTGGTTCACGCCATTGCTAGGCCTATGCTATCGACTCAATGGCTTTTTCTTAGGGGGTGAAAGGGAGGGGTCCTCTCTAGTTGGGTTGCATACTCTTCCTTTTCATGGGCAAGATTTTCTCATTGTCACATTGTTGGGTGACCTGAAGATTTGAGGCGGGATTTATTTAGTGTGCCTTTTGTTCGATAAGGTTGTTTTGGTTGAGATGTCTATCAGAACTTGGGCCCTCTCTTGTTGTTGGGGTCGAGGGCTATAGGAGGCCTTCACATTCTTATCTCGCAGGTGAACGTGAGTTTATTAGGTGTTGGCTCTATCTGCTTAACCCAAGTTTCCTTGCTGCAGCTTTTCTTGCCCTTCGATCCTTATGCCCTGAGGAGGCGCAATCCAGGAAGAGGGACTCTTGCTCCTCCGCAGAGGGCGAGGGACATTCATCGAAGAGGCAGGAGGGAAGTAGCTCTCTCCTTGGATCCATTATGCATTAGAACTCTGCTTAGGAGTGGGGACGAGTCTGTTCCTCTAGCAGTGTGCTTGCGTCGACTCCTCAGGCAGGGTAAACCTCAGTTTCTTTGGGCCTTTTCAAGTCAAGGTCATGCCTGGTCGCACTAAGAAACCAATCCTCAGATAAGAAGGGTGCTTGCATGGACGACCCGATTGATATTGAAGCAACCTCTTTGAGTCAGGTAGTCAATTTGCGTTAGTTCAAGGGGCAAGGCTCAGGGGGATGGCTACCTATGTCCCTGGTGCTGTCATTTTTGCTTCATGAGGCATCTAGTCTTTGTCCTTCCCACTACTCTGAGGCAACGGCTCTAAATGCGGAGGGTTTCGTAGCTGATGTGTGAAAAATTGCAAGGAATAGGTTTAAAACTTGTGTTATCATAGTTTGCAAAAATTCATGATCAAATAAAATAATTGGAGATGAGTCTGAGTCAAATATAGGAAGACAAACTCACTTAAAATCTTGCTTGATTATTTCTTTTTGGTATTTTAAAGCTTTTGTAATTTGTATAATTTTTTATATAAAGGGAATAGGGGTAAGAAGCAGGACAATTTATAACAAGCACATAGATGGAGAGAGAGAGAGAGAGAAACTTGTATTATAAAGCTGAAATGTTTTATTATAAAATAAAGAAAATACAATCAAAATCAACAAAATAAAATAAAAGAGAGAGAGGTGAGAAGAATCTCCCAAGATGGCTGCTTGGTGAGATGACTTGCTTGGCGACAACCTGAAGATAGAGATGTGGTGGTTGGATGATGGAGGTAAGGGATAGGTAGAAGACAGGTAGAGGACGGCTTAGGCTAGGTTTTTGGTGGAGTATGAGGTGAGGGGAGAAGGTCTTAACTAAGGTGGAATGGAGGTGAGAGGGTGGAGGTGATCTTCTACCTAGAATGGAGGTGAGAGGATGGCTTTAGGAGACCTTATGAAAGTGGTGAGAGGAAGGTCAAAGGGAGGTGAGAGAGAGGGATTATCATATTCTAATAGGACACCTAAGAGCTTGGGAGGGTAGGTTGGAGCTTTGGCATGTTACCTTAGGTCTAGTGAAGGTGGAAAAGGTGTAGGTGAAGATGGTTTGGTAATGGGAGGGATACGATCCTTTTATAGTTGAGGGAAAGAGACATTTGGTCAGCCAAAAGCGCACTTTGCGTCGTGATGAGTGCTTCTGGGTTGGCGCGTGGTGCATGCGTGTGAGAGGTGCGTTAAATGATGCGTGGGTAGTGTTTGGGCATGCAGATTGCGCACCTCAGCTGCAGTGAGTGGTTGGCTAGGCATTAGCACATGGGGCGCATAGTTGGTTTGCGGCTCGCTCGTTAGCTACGTGCCACTGCTTGAATTTAAGCACATGTGGTCCCCTTTTGCTGGAATATTGTAGAGATGTTCGGAGAGGCTTAGATTTTCTTCAAGAGTAAGGGCTTGGAGTGTTTTTGGACAAATTATGCCCAAGCCCTTGCAACTTGGCAAAATTGCATTTTACCCCTCCGAGGATGTTTCTTCTCCTGTGTCTCCTCTGCAACCTTTCACTCTCAAAGTTCACCCTATCATTTTATTCTTACATAAATAAAAATTATTATAATATATACAAATTATTTATAAATGCAATTATGAGCCTAATATGCTTAGATTGATTATAATGCACTATTTACAACCTAAGTACACTATGTTTACTTAGGAATTAACCCAATTTAGACATCTTAAGTGTATTAACTATGTAGTTATCACTATCCAGGTCCTTTGTTGGGTTCTCGTCATCTGGGTGGGGAAAAGCAATAGTGCTTCCATGGTTTCTTGCACCTTGCCCTCCCTCGCACTCTTTGTTTAGGGGGGAAGAGGTTGAATCGCACTTTATGCGAGAGCAACGAGAGCACGATGCCGCTCGCATGTTTGACAATGTAGTGGATTCATCAAAGGTGATGATGGTTCTTTAGAGGGTATAGGGGTTGCAGGAGTAGGCTTTTGACATTAGCACGTCCCACAAATTTTTGGAGGTCTGCTTGGACAATTTTGGGTGAGTGAACCTATGGACAAAGAACAAGGTGCTTGAACTGCTCATGTTCAACATCGAATGGGTGTCCTTGCCCTATGCACCCACCCACCTATGGAGTGTCTATCGAAACTACCTTTGAGTGGTAAGTGTTCCACTTTAGTGGATGTCTCCTTCGCATTGCTTGAATTGGCGTTTCCTTTACTCGTTAGTTCATAGGTTGAGGTGATTGGGCAAGACATCCTCTATGGTGGGATTTTTTCCGAGCTTATGAGCATTGAATTTGGGTAGTGTTCAACCTTTGCTATAGAGCATGCGGTGTCTTGGGCGGATGCAGCTTACTGGGATGCTTAAGTACTCCACGCATAACTTGACAAGGCATTGGATGCCCGAGAGGAGGCCAAGGAAGATAGGGTCACCTTGGAGAATCAAGATGACGTTGAATTTTCCCGTATACAGGGGGCCCTTGCCAAGGCGATGGAAGAGGTATCCCTTTATCAAGAGTAGCTAGCCAATGCTCAGGAGGCACACTTTGAGCTAAACTGGGTTACAAAGCTTTAGGGCAAAGGCTTGGCCAAGACAACTTTCGAACTGAGGCTCACTTTGCTAAGGTGGATGAGGCGATTCAGCAATCTCAGAAGTTGTGAGAGATTGTCGAGAGGTTATCTTCTTGGTGCCAAGCTCAGAAGGAATTGCTTTGACCTTACACGAATGGTTTGATCATATTGACCCTACGGCATCGTGGAAGCATGAAAACACAAAAACAAGCATTTTAAAAGTTTGGAATTACCAAATCGAATCGATGTCATAAAACGATCGAGTAAACGAAAATGAAAAAACACCTATTACTAGAACCACATGTATTTTCCTCTGATTCCAGGATCCCACAAGTTAAGGGATTATACCTTTGCAAGGTGATGTGGTGTAGCACCTTAGGATGTGGTGCTTCCTCAAATAAGTCCTAGAATAACTCGAATCGCTCCTTCTCGATAGGTGGATGAGACCCTCATGTCACAGAGGATGAATCCTACACGTGATCTGCAAACTCCATGAATTTGAAGCAACAATTACCTCAAAAGTCAGATCAGACCTCAAGAACTCCTTCAAGAGGACTAGTAGCAGCTGACCCCGTAGTAGTCGGTCAGCTTACGGAAGAAGTGGTCAACCAGGTACTAAAGAGGGGCAAGGGGTGTGCAAAGAAGAAGAGGTTGCGACTTCAGCCCTTAGTAGCAAGTCAATCGGTTCACTAATCAGTCAATCGGCTACTTAAGGTAGAGGGTCTACCGCCTCTCTTCTTCCTGTGGCTATGGCTATGGCTAAGGCTTTGGAGGATTTTGGTGGATTTCCAATCAAGAAATTGATTGATTGAAGCAATTTAGGTTTCTTCCTTTGGAAGATATTTATAGGGATTCATAATCAAATCCTAATTTGATAGGATCTGTTGGATCTCCATCTAATGGATATGCTCAAATCCTAATTTACAATTGCGTGATTAACGTATAAGAAATTATGGAAAGTTTAGTTGTAGTATCCAAAAGAAAAAACTTAAATTAATTGTAATTTAAAACTTAAATTTTGTACATAATCAAATTAGGTGTAATTAATTCTCAAATCAAATGTAATTTAACTTTTTAAATTATAATTGATTTGTTCTTTAATTAGGAACCAATCAAAATCATTATTGGTTACATCACTGTAATAATGAATCCATACGATAGGTAGAATTTTGGCACTTTACCCCCTCAAGTATTTCGAATACTCATTAATTCTTCACACCTGAAGGAAAATATTATTTCAAGGCCTAATTCCATGGACTGTTGTCATTCCTCATTAGATATTATTATTCTTGATATTTTCTTGTATCATTTGGATGAGAACAAAAATCAGAACATTTCCCAAAAGGCCTATCTTCTCTTCTTACCTTAAGTCTAATCAAGACTCTGTGACCACATATGGAATTGTTATTCCCAATGTATGTGGAGTGATCACACTTATGTAATAGATTTGTGTGATTCCTTAGAAAAATCATGTACCTCCTATCCCTTCTCACATATAGTAGCTTTCCAGTGTCAACACCAAGGTGGGTGCATCAATTATCAGTCTGCCAAATCATGTGTTCATATACAAAGACACATATCTATCTTAGGTTTAAGGATACGCCTTCTCCATGATAGTATCAAAGAAGGGTTTCCGCTATCTCCTGTTTCATTAAGTTAACTCCTTAACCCAACTTGCAAGATAATCCTCGAATCTCAATTCAAGAATATCAATCAAGTGATGACCTATAGAGAAGGTTTCCATCTTAACTCAAATCAGAAACATGTGATCGAATTAGATGGATTCTTGATGTGCTATCAGATCCTCTAAACTGTTTAGATCTCTGAATCAACATACATCGGATTTATTCGATCTAGCTAAGTATGTAATCCTAATCATACTAAGAGAGCCAAATCATTTGCTGGAAAATAATCAAATTCTTTACCCAGATGCAAATGTAATCTCATTACAAAACTCAGATGGCTCGCTTAGGGCATACAAAACCAAACATTACGAACGTTGTAAAGAAGGCTCGAGCAGAGAGATATAAGGCCAAGGAGGCGGTGTCCCACCTCAAAGGGAAAATTGATTAGGTAAAGAAAGATGTTGAGTTCGCTACGACCCTAGGTAAGGAGTAGTGGAACGAAACTCACTGGATTGAAGATGAAGTGCAGGGGGAACTTCGTCCATGCCTTATGATGGACATTTTTGCCTTCAACCCTTCCATGGAGATGCATTGCTTAGAGTTGGGAGAGGACCTAAGCAAGTATGTCTTAGTGGTTGTCTAGTCCGTTCTAGCAGGCAATCTCTCCTCCAAGGAGGATATCCTCTCATGGTCTGTGAGGGCCCTCATCTGGGTCCACAATGAGTAGGTCTGATCGAGACAAATCAAGGACCGCTGCCTTGTTGAGCCGTTGCCTGAGGAGATGGATAAGCCCTTCACTCGCAATCTTAGGTGTGATATCTGGTCAGTGTTGGGGTTTTGCTGAGACATCCACTCGACATTTCTGGACTAGTAATTTTAGTTGCTTGTGACATAGATTTCACTTTTTTATCCTCGCCATTCTTGGACTTCTTTATTTGGTGTCCCACCTAGCCTCATTGCAAGACAATGGATCTCCTTCTGATTTATGAAAAGTTGTCTTTTTCTTATGACTTGGGTTTTGCATTGATTGTTGTGATATGCTTGCGAAGTCTTTTTTCTTAGATGTGGCAAGGCCTAGGTCTATTATCTTTTGACCGAGAAGCCTTGGGCTCATCTAAAGTTGCCAAGTTGCACTGGTGCACAAGACTAGGGCAAGGTCAGATGAGGACTATTTCTGGTTCTAGGGTTGCTCACTATACTAGCAGTTGTGCCTCGCTAGAGATTCCCCGTAAGTTGCCTATGGACAACCTACTTCATTTTGGGTAGGTTTGGATGGGGGGGAACTGGACTTACTCGCCCACTCCTATTGTGTCTCTCAATAGGGGAGAGGGGTTGTAGTTCTAGCAACCCATCTAGCTTTCGTTGTGCAAGTCGTGAGGTTCTTATTGGTGATGGCTCTTGGGCTGGTTTAGTAGTTTTGCGAGCGATGGGCTTGCCTGTCCCTAGGCTTGGCAACTCTTTTTAAGGCCACGGTGATCACACCAACCTTCCACCTGCTTGGGGGTGTGTGGTTGAGGAGGTCTGCGTCTGGGTACCTCACTCTGCACATCACTTTTTTGGGGCAGTCTCTTAAGGCAAGCCACATCTAGTTTGTAATCACAACCTACTGTATCATTTTAATGGTATGGGGCACCTTTGCGACTAGGGATCGCCACTTGTGCTAATCTTGATGTGGTTGTACCTTTGTTCCAACCCCTTTCGAGAAATTGATTGGTTGCGTCGATTGTAAGGAAACAAGAAAAATGGGGGGTTGCCGGTAAAGAGGGTGAAGTTTGCCTCATTAGGGGGTAGGCATCGTGGCCATTGAGTCCTCAGGTGGGGCTACAGGCATGAGGGCCTTCATGGTTTGTTCGGGTCTTGGATGCTGGTCCTCTCATTGTAGAGAACATTTAATGGCGGTGGCAACGACCACATATGTCTTTGTCGTGGCCTTCTATCACTTGTCATGTTTCTACCAACTGGGTTGCAGAAGTAAAGAAGCCAGATGGCCTCTTTGTCATCGCACATCGCCCTAGGGGGGGTTGTGTTATCCTGACTCGCAGCTTATGCCTTCGCTCAGGGGTTGCTCAAGCACTGGATTCACTGGGGCTGCCTCACCGTGGTTAGTCACCTTGGGTTGGGTCATTGTTGTCTTTTGTTTACTTCGTCATCTAGGTTTGACCAAGCAAGATTGTTTGCTCATGACTTTCTCGCCTGAGGAATCTAGTCTATTGAGGTGGCAATATAGAGGGAATTCAGCTATGGTAATACGTTGGTCGGATCTATCTCGGGGAAACGACTCATGGGGGGATCCACTAAGGGTCGTCACTCAAGTCTATTTGTCAAGTGGGCTCATCGGATGCCTATTCCAGTTGGTCCCTAACGTTGTTAGCTTAGCCACTTGTAGGGAACTGATGGTTCTTGTACTGATTAGCTTAAGGTAGGTCGGTGGGGCCCTCACATTGGTCGCTCCATTTACTACTTAAGACATTGGTCGGATGGTACGTCCTTTTGACAAAGGGGTGTACCCCACACTTACAGTGACTAGGTGGGACTAGCTCTTAATATTGCCACTTATTGTTGCGGAGGTCTGTTGCATATGGCGGAAGGTTGGGGGCTGGCATAGCAGTTCTCGTGGGTTGGTCTACTTTGGACTCCTCCATTGTGTGCTCAGCAGGGTAGTTGTGGCCTCTTGGCGGCGTTGGCCAATACTTGCATAGGCTTTGTGATGAGCGAAGGCCTACCTTGGATGGGCAATTGGTTCCTCTAGTTCATGGGTTGGCTGGACTACCTTGCTGTTGTCGTTGTCATCTACTTGAGGCGGTTGAGATAGCGATGATTGAGGTTTGGGGTGGGTATGCATTCCATCCTTCTTTGCCTCAAAAATCAGCACTCATGAACTATTCAATTGGACTAATGAGCCTTCCTAAATCTTCTCCAGTCTCTTGGCGACTAACATGACTTTTTTGCATATCATGTCACCGGATTTGTCACGCCGCATTTACTGTAGGCATGCCATTTCAAGGTGATTCCTTAGGAAGGCATGTGCGTTTGTCCATCTCTCCCTGCCTATAAATGTGGGCGGTGGGGGAAAGGCCTTCTTCATCCTCACTCCTTGACAGGGCTTCGTGAGGAAATGATACTGTCAGGTTTGCTTTTGTCGTCTTGCCGAGCTGAGGTACCGCTTGGTACCCTTAGTGAGGAATTTTCCTTTAAGACCAACTCCTTTCTAACTAAGCTTTCTCCTATTATTAGTAGCTGTGAGGCCCCCGCTTGGGTTCAAGACCTCCTTTCCCATCTTTACTGGTAAAGGGGGTTTTGTAGGGAAGTCGAGGGATGCAGGCTGGATATTTGTTGCGATGCGATAATGAGAGCCTTGATTGGGTTGTGTTCCTTCAAACTGGGGTGGAGTTCCTTATTTAGGCCTTAGCGTGCTGGTCGAGATCATGGCCTTGCATGTTCTTGGAGAGCCTTCCATGAAGGCTTCCAGGGTCTTACACCCTTGCGATTGAATATAAGGGTGGTCCCTATAGGCTAGCCAACTATTTTGACCAAGGGCCATTTTAGGGTTTCTCCTCATGTGGGACCCTTCTAGTGTCGCAGCTGCTCACTTCTCGAGGCCTCGAGATGGTCTTGTCAAGTTGATGGGCATGTACTACACCCGTTCAAATGGGCCCAGTTCCCATGGCTTTCCCCATTCAGGGCTTGCTTCGGCCAAGGCATTTGCTCTACTTATCTACTCCATGGCCTTAGTATTGCGAGGGTGGCTTCCCCAAGGTGGTCTGAGGCCTTTGTACTTAGTTGGGGTGGCTGTGGTGTCTTGCTCCTTTTGAGGGGCCTGGTCATGTTACAATGGCTTCACTGAAGTGGCTTGAGGCCTCAATTTGGCTTAGGCGATTGTGTCACCCTCTTGCTCCTCAATTGGCTGGTGTCAAATCACCCAGATTGGCGAGGGAGTCACACTTGGGCGGTGGGTTGGGCTTAATAATGACAGTGCCTCTGTGGGTGATCTTTGCCAACTTGGTGTAACTATGTGGTGAGGACAGTTGTCCTTCTAGGCTGGGTGCTTATTGTTGGGCATGTCTTATTCTTTACATTTCTTTGTAATTTTTTGCCTTTACCTCAGCTTGATGTAGGCTTGATACCAATTCTTGATGTAACAAAGAGTTTTGGGCTTTTATTGCTTCACCCATGATTTGGAATGACTCAATATGGCTACTTGTTTGCACATTCTACCTGCCTCTCTTATCTTAAGGGGGAGGGGGGTACAGTGGCTCTCCCTCCTGGGCATTTGATTGGGGTCATGCAAATCACTCTCCTCATCTATATCTTTTCCGAGTGGCTTCGCCATCTTAATTGGGTAGAGCCTGGTTATCAATCACAACCTGGCACCGACTTGGTGTTCGAGTGGATCGCCCAGATGCATTGGCCACACTTCAGTGTGGGTGGAAAGAAGGGGGGCATGAAGCCCTTTGTTTTCAGTTCAGGGGATCTCATGCGGCCTTGTGGATTGTGCTCATTTGGGCTTGGGGCTCCCCAAGCCAACTCTGCTGGGAGGTGTGCTCCTTCTGCGATGACATGAGGGTTTTCTTAGGTGTCTTTCCCTAATCCTTGTGCTATGGAAAGGGGGACCTAAGGTCCTCCCATCCTGTTACCTTATGCTTTGAAATTTCCTTCGTTCGCTTCTCAAGCCGACGACCCTTTTTCCTTTGCGGAAGATGGGTTTGCGACCCATTTGAGGGACCTCATTGTTTCCTGAGGGCATTGTGAGGATGGAGGTGGGGTTCTTCCTTTGTTAACGACGTGTGAGCTCATTGATGAGGCACTCTAGGGTGGGTTGCACATTGACGAGCATCACTCATCCTCGGAGGTGGGGGTGATGCTTAGGAAAGACGATTGTTGTGGGGATTTCAGGTGGACATGTGGTTCCTTTGGCCAATCACTCAGCCGCCATCTTTAAAGCAATCTACGATGTCCTCCTGCCCCCATACGTCACGCATGGTCGTCTGTTCTCTACGGCACATGTGAGGGACGTGAGGGGGTGCTCAACCAAAGTTGCTTGTTCTCATTGGTTATGGAGCATTGCATACCAGAACAGAGGCTCCTTGATTAAGGGATGTTTAGATGGTTTGTCCTGCCATGCAATCCTCACTGGGGGCTGCTCAACCCTTGTGCCCTGGAGGAAAAGAAGTGCAGGAGGACTGCTTCTCACTAGATGTGGGCCTTGGTGGCCACAAGTTGTTTGCCTAAACAACTGTCGAGACCGAGTGGATGAGCTAAGTAGCAACTGGTATCGGTGACCCTAGGTCAGGGAAGCAAGTAGAGGGTTCGCTCCTCATCATTTGGACACCTAGGCACTGATGGCCCCTGTTGAATGGGAAGGAGGGGGTCACAATGCTTATTCCTCCGCAGGTGAGTACTGCTACTCCTTCCTTAGAGGAGATCATGTTTTCCTCCAGTTTGTAATGTTGAGTTTCCAACATGCACTTGGTATCCATCCAGTTGGGATTACGACCGAAGGGTGCTCTAGTTTGAGCAGGGGGCGAGATCAGGTTTGACTCAAGCAGGGATCATGACCTCTAGCTATAGAGGATTGACCTTTTATTGCATTTTCCACAAACGACACTAACTAATCAAGCATAAAGGACTCCATATGACATGTGGGTGATGGTAATATCGCTAGCATATAAGAAAGGAACAATGAACATAAAGAATTGGCGATCCAATTCCACCTCAAGGGCGTACATATAAGGAAGGGATCTAACCCTCAACTATCTAATAGAAGTTTTTTGGGGGGAGTCCCCTTTCTCAGATACATGAACCATCTTTTATATGGGATTTTTCCCCTTATGGGGGAAAGCAACATTTATTCCTTATTGATTGCTATCCTTCGATGGATTGCCTCGTTAACTACCTCGATGCCTCAATTCCCGTACTGCCACTCCGATTCTTGTGTCATTGCCTTGGCTTCAACACCTCTAGATATTATTGCTACCATGGTCAGTGTGGTGGCAAGTTGTGATGCAACCTCTTGATGCCCAAGGTCTTAGGCGATCGGGTCAGTAGGGTGTTCTTGGGCAGGAGTGCTAGTTGTCTGGGTCAAGGTAGGCTACCTTGGGTAGCGATGGCATCATCCAGCCAGGCACCCTCTCTCACTTTTTGGGATTATTTTGTAAGGATTAATTCCTTCCCTCATTAGGTTTGGAGTCCTAAACATCAGCCACCGACCTCAAGGTCATTGGACTAACCACTAGCTGGCTAGGTCAGGTCGCCCCACCACCACCACTGACCCCAGCCGATGACCACCAACCTAATCTCTTTTAGATTTGGCGGTAGCAGGGCTATAACGACCTTATTTTGGATGCTGCTACCATTGTTGACCCTTACCGGTCTCTGTTGGTGCCGGCGAGGGTCGCCTGCCTCCCCCTCGACCAGCCAGGCTTCACCGGCCACTGATGGTTGGCCAAAGGGCTCGTCAGAGGGACTTTTGTGGTCGAATTTGACCTATTTGACCAAATTTTGGCCAGATTTAAACTATTTGACTATTGTTGTAGTATGTTAGGACATTGTTGACTCTTGTTTGATGCCTATATTATTTTTTGACTCTGCTTGCCATTACTTTGATGTACTAGACAATTGTTTTCGTTTCATTTCTCGCTACCTCTTAGTTATTTGTAGCTTTGGTTGGGAAGAAAATGGCTTTCGAAGACTTATTAGAGGTCACATCATTGTAAATGATAGAGATGGGGGCAGATGAGAACCACATCTTCGATTCCTTGTTGATGTTAGATGAGATCAACCATGCACGATGGTCACAAATCTTCGAGACAATGATAGAAGGTCACGATAGGGGACACATTTTGCTCAAACTAGAGCTTGCAGAGTAGGGCAGTGACAATGCCCAAGAAGAGTTCCGTAACCTCGGGGTGGTGTGCGTGCAAGAGTGGAGTTCTAGTCGTGTTTCTTTATTTGTTCAGGTGAATAGTACACATGATTTTGATTGGTTTGTAAATTCAAATGCGTCATGTCATTTATGTAGTGATCGACACTGCTTTAATCATTTTCAGCAGTTTTCGGTAGGACGGACAGTTCATGTGTCAGATGGGAGACATTCTCCCATCATTGGTCACAGGGAGAGGTCATGATTACCCTGACCATGCGATTGTCAAGCATTCTACATGTTCCTGACTTCCCTATTAGCCTACTTTCAATAAGTAAAATAACGAAAGTGTTCAACTGCCATGCTATCTTTGGTCATGTTTCACATGTTTCAAGACATCTTGACCAGAATGATCATTGGTCAAGATTGTGAGGGAGTGTACTAGCTACTTCATTTTGCAATTACTACCCATGTTGCAACTGTTACTTTATTAGCATCTGCTCTTCAATTGCACTTGTGATTGGGTCATCTTTCCCTTTGCAAGCTTCGTCGCATCATTCCTTAGATTTCTCTAAGTGCAAAGATATAGTATGAAGTATGCCAATTAGGGAAACACCACAGAAGCACATTTCTATCCAGGCAAACATGGAAATCAAGATCCCCACTTGAACTCCTTCACATGGATGTCTAGGGTCTCAGTTGTATTCCTAATAAATTGAGGCATCACTACTATTTAGTGATTGTCAATGATTATTCTTGCTTGGCTTAGGTGTTCCTACTGAAGTAGAAATCAAATGTAGGGATGATCATTAGGAATTTTGTTTGGAGTTGAAGACACAATTTGGGAATGCTTTGGAGTTTTGCACCATGTTTCTTTGTGACTTTTAGAAGTCATTAGGGATAATGCACCATACTACTTATCCACATACTTAGTAGAATGATGATACCAAATGTAAACATCGGTGCATCTTGAATGTAGGTAGGACACTATTGCTCCATAATAGTGTTGCTCAAACTTATTGGAAAGATGTGATTCTTATCACACATTATCTTATTAACTGTATGCCTTCTTCAGTACTTGATGAACAGATTCCAATATTGTTATTATATATATTCAGATGGATAAATGTTCTTTGTTCAGCCTTGTGTATTTGGATGTGTGGCATTTATTCGTCATTATGGTTTTGATAGAGATAAGTTGGCCCCTAAAGTAGTAAAGTGTCTTCTTGGGATACTCCAAGTTGCAAAAGGATTATTGGTGTTATGTTCCTCTCCATCGACACTACCATGTTAATGCAGATGTGACTTTTAAGTTTGTTCCATATTTTTTTGTTGCAAGATTGCGCTTACGTATGAAGCCCTGATATGGTGCCTACGCTAGTGTCCCCTACCTCTTTAGCAGAGATTCTTGATACAGTGCCTATGCTAGTGCCTCCTACCCCTTCGAAAGAGATTCCTATTGCTGTCACTCCAAATCCTAAGTATAATGACCCTTAAGAGAACTCTGGTCATCTTCCTTCTACTCCTGAGCCTGCATATCCATCAACTCCTGTAGTGAATACTGGTCTAGATGGTCTGGATGATGTGGTGGTAAATGATATGTTAGATACCAAGGTGGTAGATACTTCACCTACAAATAATCAAGTAGGTGTTAGTGATAGATATGAGAATTGAATAGACTGGGACTGACCAATAGGTTTATGAAAGGGATGTTGTACTTGCACCATGCATCCCATTTCCAAGCATATATCTATGGCATGTCTTGAGCCCTTGTTCAGGAAGTTCTCTTTAGCACTATCTGCGACACCAATCCTTATGTCTCACCATTAGGCCTTGTTAGACCCATGATGGAGACATGCTATGGAGGAAGATGTGCTTGCCCTTAAGTCTCATTGTACTTGGGAGCCTACTAAACCACCATCAGATACCCTACTGTTGTAGGGTCTAAATGGGTTTTCATCATTAAGTACAATTCAAATGGATTAGTTGTGAGATACAAAGCTATGCTTGTTGCAAATGGATTCACCTAGACTTATTGAGTGGATTTTTTTGACACTTTCTCACTAGTGGCTCGACTCCCTGTTATCTGATCTTACCTTTTGTAGTAGCCCACTGAGAATGATCTCTTCACTAGTTAGATGTGAAGAATGCCTTTCTTTATGGTGATTTAGAAGAGATGGTCTACATGTAGCAACCACCAAATTTTGAGCCTTAAAGGAAGTGTCTGAAAACATCTCACCCTCGCAAAGCAAGTTATGACTTGAAACAAAGTCCTAGGGCATGATTTCAGAAGTTATCCAAGGTGGCTGACATGCTTGGGTTTGGTAGATCTTCAGCTGCTCATTCCTTGTTTGTTCGATAAACATCTCGAGGGATATTGGTGATGTTGGTTTATGTAAATGGCATCATTCTTATTAGTGATGATACTCAAGAGATCCATGACTTGAGGAAACGCCTGATTGAAAACTTTATGATCAAGGACTTAGGTCTACTTAGGTGATTTCTTGGAACTGAAGTTGCCCATAGCAATTGGGGTATAGTGTTATCCTAAAGAAAGTTTGTTATTGATCTCTTACAAGAGATTGGTATGTTGGGGGCAAAGTCGGCACATATTTCTATGGATCTGAAAATTCATCACTATGATGAGAATGCAATACCTGTTAATGCTCACTAATTTAGAACTTTAGTAGGGAAGATTCAATATTTGACCATAACATGTTCTGACATCACATTCATAGTTGGGAAGCTAAATCAATTCATGCATAAGCCAACCAAGGTATATTGGAATGCAACTATGATGGTACTTAGATAGCTGAAGTTGTCACCAGCAAAAGAGACTTTTATTCACAAAAGGCACCTCTCTTGACATTGTTTCCTACACATATGCAGACTATGCAAGATGTTTGGACGATAGAAAGTCGACGATAGATTTTTGTTAGTATGTCTTCGAGAATCTAGTGACTTGGAGGAGTAAGAAATAGGGAGTTGTGTCCATATTGAGTGTTGAGTTCAAGTAACATGCCATGGCTTAGACTACTGTAGAGGTGATGTAGATACAATCTGTACTATGTGACTTAATATTTCCATTAGTTCTTCTATAGAGATGAAATATAACAATAAGGCTACTACCTATATTGCTAATAATCCTATGTTTCATGAAAGAACAAAGCACGTTGAGCTCGACTGCCATTACACAAGTGATCTTATTTAGAAGAGACTCATTCGAACCAACCATATAATAGATATCTTTACTAAAGTACTTCCTAGGCTATTATTTGATAGATATTGTTCCAAGCTCAGCATAATAGATATCTATGCTCTAGCATTAATGAGATTGCTGAGAGTTAGCTCTTTCCATGCTTCTTTTTTTTTCTTGGTTTCTTATTTTAGGAGGGTTTACTAGTTATTTTTCCATCCTCTTTATATTGAAGATTAGGATATTTTAATGAAGTTGATTTCTTCTTTTCTTCTAACTCAATAATAAGGAAAAGTAAATCCTTGATTCTAAGGGGTATGTGATGCAATAAACTTTGAAATTGAAATTTTGCAGTAGTTAATAGGAGATTGTATATAAAGTACAAAATTATGCACAACTAAAAAAAAAAAAATGCTCCAACAAGATCTACTCTAAAATTTTATGGCTTAGATTAAACTTTGAAATGTATTGAATTGGGTTGTAGAAACCTTAATTCTTAAAGAGTGGAATGGATTATGAATTTACTAAAATTTGATCCATATACACCGTTAGTTTGCAATAAATGGTCCCGTGGTTAAGCACGTATACACCTACGATTACAGTACTATCTTATCAGAAAGAAGGAAAAATAAAACAAAGTTGCATTACAACAGGACATGTTTACAAGTCTCTTTCTCCATTCCTTGTCTTTCTCTCCTGTACTGTATCCAAACATAGATTTACTTGTAGTTGGAGTTAGTAAAGCAAGTCCCGTCCCTTCAAGAAAGCCTCTTACGGCTATGTTAAATGAACAAACGTGACCTTCTACCATGTATACTCCCAAAAAATAGTCCAAAGAAAAGTTATTGGTAGGTCATAGCCCTTATAGAGCTAATATTTTTTCTCAGACCCAGTCCTTACTGGATTAGATAACTTATTTCTTAATGATTCCTTATTAGAGATGATCATCCTACATCATTGTCCTTCGATAAGAACGACAGTTCGATGCAATTTACTTGCATATTCTTTTTCCTACTCACGACTTAACCCCTATCAAAGAGATTACACAAATGTTCCCTTGTGGTAGATTATCTTAATATAAACAAGTTTATAGTTATAATACCTATTTATTAAGATATATAGTCAAGTGGTGGTCAAAGTATCATATGCACTATAAATCTTATCAGAAGATCAAGCCAACGAAAAACACAAAATAAACTACAAGTAAACTTTAACTCTAACTTCCTACTTATGATAAACTAATTCATTTATACTTTAAATCAATTTTTAACCTAGTATCATTCAAAAAATTCTTGATATCAACCAAACATCAAATATAAAATAAGTAAAACAAGTTGTCTTGTACTAATGATCGATCAATTCACTGGTTATCATCATCTGCCAAAATACCTTTTTTCTTCTTCGACCTATATAAAGAGTTACCGATCTAAGCGTTGACTATAGTCATCCGTTATATAAATTATTATCAGTTGAGACTGCTCACTACTAGACAAGTGCTTTATTATCCAACTAATGTGTGTTGTGGACTCTAAGTAATAGAGTCAATGGCTTCTGTTCATTAGTAGGTTTCTTGAAGCTGTGATGAGTAGTTACCATAGAGGATTCATGGTGCCTATAATAACAAGCATATGCATGAGTCAACTACTCAACCCAGTTACACATGACTAGCCTGACCTTGTATTGGTTGGCTCATGCGTTGGCTCAACACATTCAAGTGGGTACTTAATGAATAGGGTATTTGATGGGAACACCATCATGAGCTATAACTAGCTCAATTTGATCTTATAAAGTCAATAAAAGCTTCTACATATCAGTCAGAAAGGCCTCTTGAGTAGGATGAGTTGTTTTGAGAAGAAAAGATGAAAACATGGTTATTTATGCAATTTTACCATCTTATCACAAATATAGAATAACCATGGGATATGGCAGGAGTTTATTGAAGGTCCTTCAATCATTAATACCTAATAAGTGGGTCCATGTAGATAGAAACAGGTTTTTATGCTCTTCAAGAATAATGGACATCTGAAACCCTAAAAACAGACTCGCTTAATTAACCGAGGTTCTGGTCAGAATAAAATTCATCTAAATCTTCTAAAAATTATAGAAAAATATTCTCTAGGGTTTGGCATCCTTGATTTTGTTGGTGCTAGAGCACCGCAATCGTTTGTTTTAATGATAACAAAATACATGTCATTTTACATTTGCACTTGGAGTCTTAGATTTCGGGCAAATTGCAAATGGAGACGTGATTAGACGGAGTTTGAGCTTGCATCCAGGATGGATTGGAGGAGCTTGATGGAGAACAGAGGAGATTCGCGAGGAGCGATAGATTGAAGATGGAAGGACAAGAAGAATATGATAGAATTCTGTTTATTTCTTTCATGTACTTTTGTCTTTATTTCCTTGCTCATTTTGTTCCTTAGAACATCATGTTAAAGAGCCTCAAAGTACCATAACAGTAGTCCTAGGAACACCTGTACAACCCTAGGATACTTAGGTTTTCTGTAGAGAACTTAGAAAACCAATATAGGATTCAAACAGCCTTTCCAGACGTCTAATTTGAAAATCAGATGTCTGATAATGAGTTTTAAGACGTCTGACTGTTGATTCAGACGTCTGATAACATTTAAGCTGGACTTATTTAGTTCTATTTGATGAAATCAGACGTCCAGACTTTAGACTAGACGTCTTAGAAGACGTCTGATGATTTTGCCAGACGTTCAATTAGTGGATCGCTGGCTCGCTTAACAAACACTGAAGAATATGACAGTTAGAGCCTTATCAGACCTCCGTAAGTATTTCCAGACGTCTGATAAAATACCGTTTTGCCTCAGCTGACCCAAAATCTCTTTTCGGAGATCTTATAGCCGTTGCAATCTCTTGGAAATCTATTCCCGCAGAAAAAGTAAGTTTCAGACGTCCAGATATAGTGCCATACGTCCTGTATGTCGTCTGATGGACTTGCACTAGAACCCTCTTTAGATCTGATTCAAGTCAGGAAGAAACCCGCCTAAAATCAGACGTCTGACTTTGTTCGCAGATGTCTTAAACTGGTTTTCCAGACGTCCGATGCCAGGATCAGACGTCTGATAACCCTGTTAATGCAATGATTGTTCCTGATTTCAGCCTGATTCTCTTGGGCTTTGCACCTAACGGCTATGGAAGCTTTCCAAAGCCTTCCAAAGCCTTCTTAAGGCCTCTATAAATAGAGGAGAACCTCTTGTACACCAATACACACCTAGACACACCAAGAACAAGCATTTCCACTCTTTTGTGTCCAAGAGAAGTTCTTACTCTCCAAGCTCAAGTTCTTCATCTAGAGAGCATCAATCATTTGCGCACCCGCTCTCCCGCCGTAGTTCACGAGAGCACCGTTGCGCCGTCGCGTGGCTCACGCACCTGCGTCATCGATTCGATGCACTTTCATCAAAGGGGAGTTTCCTAATTCCTATAGAAGCTAGTTTTAAATATTTGTTGGCTCTATAGGATTGTTGTTATTTATCTTTGTTACTTTGGTTGGGTATTCGCTTTGTGAATTCCTGTCTCCTTCGTGAGATAAAATCCTTCTCGTGAAGAGAAGGGGTTTGAGGTACGCTACCCTCGTATAAAGTAGCGTGGTTGTAATTGAGGTTGAATCACCCTCATTTAAGTGATTTGTTTAGTGGATTTGATCAACTTGGTTGATCGAAAAATCCTAACTCGAGAGGGTTAGGTGGTGATTTTCACCCAGTTTGGGTTTCCACCTAAAAATAATTGTGTACATTGTGTGATTGAATTTTTTGTGAGATTGTTTATATTCTATTATGCAATTTATTATGTCACCCCCTCCTAGTAGGGAATCAACAGATTTGATTATCTAAACCCATTTTTACCTGAAACAGTCTCAGACAGACTATTGCCCTAATTTGGGTTTTTTCATAAATTACCTAATCAAATTAGGTAAAAACCAAAATCTAATTTCACCATTGGATTTCTTAGGTCCACATTAGGTTTGTATAAAAATTTGGGTATAATCAGAGTTTGTCTTGACCTAGTTTGCAATTTGGTTCAGTCTGACTCTTTATCTCTCACACAACCCCTCAACTTTTGAAATTCCTTGCAAGTGCCCCGTTATCTTTGTTGTCTTCTTCACAAAAGGATCTCGCCACCTCCATGAACGTAGAAGTCCTATTCCTACAACTCCGACGACCTTTAATAAGAGTTTTCTCCATAATTTCATGCTCAATCTCTTCCAAATTTGGAAGGAAGATTTCGAAGAGATTTCTCTACGATTTGAACCTATTCGTGGGCTCCAATTTTCCCAATCTCTCATGCGAACGCATGAGAGATGTGGGTGTCCTACTCTGGAGAATTTACCAAGCTTGAAAGCTTGGTTTCCACGCTTCAAACCTCCCTTTAAGGCCTATTTAAAGACCCTTGAGGACAAACTGTCCTCTTCACGCTCGTTTTCGGCCGGAATCCCTCCTTCCTCCCTTCTCTCCGGCCGAAGATCTCCACGACGTCTGGTGAACTTCTTTGAGCACTCTCGTCATCTGCTCGCAATACTAGCAGTGGATTCTTCTTCCTCTCCCTCTTCCACATCGCGCCATGCCAGTGGGTGCCCCAATCCCCTTCATCGTCGTCGATTCTCTCCCACCGGAGCTCCCTTCGTCTCCAATGCCAGCTACACCAGACTCGGCATCGCTCCTCCTCCCTATCGTCTGCTACCTACTCAGATCACTTCTCTCTCTCCCTACCTCTCTTTCTCGCACTTATGACACACGCACGACCACCGTTTCCCCCTCAACGTCGTCCTCTTCCTCCGCTTTGGTGACGCTCCGGCGAAGCCTTCCCATAGCTCCACCGCACGAAAACCGTCGCTGCCACCTCTACTAGCTCCGCTGCAGCTTGCTCTACAAAAGCCCTTTGGTTATTGAGGCTATTAGCCTCTCCTTAATGCCACCGAACGCCACCATCCACGGACCACCTTCCCGAGGTCGTTTGACCACCACAGGCACTTTCACTCCACAAAAAACCACCATTGCACTTGTCGGTGACTAGCAAAGCTTTTGAGCCAATTTAATTGGGCTACCAGGCATGTTCATGCTTTTTAGGTGATTGTCGGACCTTTGCCACCACCTCGACTCCACTGACCCAGTTCGTAATGCTTCGACGAAGTTCAAAGCCCAATTCCCTGTTTAGCTACTGTGGAATCCATCCACGATACAATCCAAGGTATCAATTGGAGAGAAGCACCTCACCAACAGCTGAAATCAACACAAGTCCACCTGTTGCAGCTATGCAAGGAAGAGGGTGCGACTTAGTCCCTCCTTGTGAAGAGAAGTGGTGGAGGCAGCGGATAAATTGAATTTGTGCTTACGGCTATTCGCCTTAGCACGCACAGGGGGTGAGGTCCCCGTCCACGCATGTGCATATGCATGCCCTCACCCACAGTTCATGTCATGAGGGTTTGGGCCTTTGTCCGTTTACCTGGTTACCCAGGTCTAGTTTGGTTCGCCTGATTCTGAGAGAGAAGGAAGAGAAAGAAAGAGAGAGAGGAGGGGGGGGTTTTTGCCTCACTGCCTATCTCTCGACACCTAGCGAAATTCCGAAGAGGCTTTCGCCTCTGTTGGTGTTGTGCTCTGTTATGCCTCTCCTTGAGGCTTGAGAAAGAGAGGCCTTTGCCTCTGTGTGCTGGTTCTGAGACATTGTGGCATCAGAGAGAGTGCACTATGCACTCATCATACGTGGTATTTGGTTGATTGATACTATTGCATTATTTAAGTAGAATTGTAATAGGGTAATTTGGTGATTCAAATCACCATTTTTACCCTAATCTTTTTGCCACATTGACTCTTGCATTTATATCTATATCATTTGTGCTTGAAATTGCTATTACATTGCTATATTCTTGCTTTCAATTGTAATCTTGAGATAAATTACTATATTGCTCCCTGTGTTCGACTTTGGACTTTTCTGAGTTATAAATTTTAAGTGTTCTGCATGATTTATCAGCTATACTACGACACATTACTTTTAAAACACCAATTCAGAGCGTTCAACATTTTGGTGCCGTTGCCGGGGATCAACGCGTAATTTGATCTCTTGATTGCAATATTTGATTTGATACTAACTTGCTTTATCTGATCTGTGCAGGGGGAATCCACTCAAGGAGAGTCAAACACACACCAAACACTCCAGGGGCAAGTAAACTTTATTCACTTTCTCCTAAGCCTCTGATTCTGAAAAAGCTAAAATAAGAAAAAATCAATTAGGGCTAACTTGCATTCTATTATTAGATTAATCATCACAAGTTGCTTGATTTGATACATTCTTTTTAGAAAACATCCCAAACCTAATTCTTGCACCTACTTAGGGATTTAAGACACCTAGGGCTACCACCTTCTTGATTGAGCCCTAGGTGCCAGATTTGGAATTAATTGATTGACCAATTAAGTGCCAATTAGGGTTTCCATTCTAGGGTTTAGAGACACACTTGCTTAAAAGAAGAATTAATCTTCCCAAACTGTGTGTGTCTTAAGCTTTGTTTGAACTTATCTAAGAAGCAAACCCTAAGAAACAAGCTCTAAATCTCACTTGAATCTTAAAAGCAGGGACCTAATAATCAAGGACAAATCAGGTGAAGTTGACCCACCTTGCAGGGTCAACCAATCTTCAAATTAGGTCACCACTCACAAAAACATCTTAAAGTTCAAGTGAAATCCAAAGTACCCACACTTTAAACTTAAAATTGGTAGGCTTAAGAGGTCAAGTTATCCATTCTGGTCTACCTGGATCCTCAGTGACAAGGAAGGTTAGGTGGGGGAAGCCCTGTAACCCGTGGGGATGCTCTACCATGTAGGGGTCTTTACGGGACTCTCCCTTCCTGGCTGTTCAGGTAATTCTCAGGTGGACGACTTTCTGATCTAGGGGTAGCATCCGCCTCGAACCTCTATAGTCATCCAAAGATATTTAGGTGTCTTGATTGGGTCCATTACACCTTCTATCCCTCGTCTTCTCCATCGATGCATGTTTGGGAGGAGGTCCCTAAGATCACCCTTGAGGCCTCCATTAGCTATTCACTCTCGTCGAGGCCAAGCCTCTACTTCCCTGTTTACGCAACCACTTGACCAGATCGGCATATCTTCTAATTCATCTGAGCCTAAATCTCCTTCAACCATACTCATGGAACAACTAGCAGAAGAAGAAAACAATCTCCATAATTAGCTTCAGCACCTCAACGATCTATTCGAAGCCTTTATGAATCCACCACAGCGTTCTATGATGCAAGATCATTACAATCTCGCTTTAGTGGCGATCGAACCTCGAGTCCAAATCCTGGTTGAAGGTCCTGAAATTGAACTCAAGCGCAACATGATTATGCTATTCTTAAATTCCATGGGCTTAATTCCGAAGATCCCTTCCAGCACATCAAGCAACTCAAGCATTTGGCCCAGACCTTTGGGTTAGAAGCTTAGAATCGGGATTTCTTGCTCATGAAAATATTCTCTCTCTCTCATAGACAAGGTCGCTCACTGGTACCAAACCTTAACTTGTCCAATCAATACATGGGCTGAACTACAATTCGAGTTTCTAAAAAAGTTCTTCCCTGTTAGTCGGACAAATGCTCTGTGGCACTAGATCACACATTTCACGCAGCAAGTAGGAGAACCTCTTCATGAGGCATGGGATCACTTTGTTAATCTCATGCAAAAGTGCCCCCACCACAGAGTTCCTAAATGGGAATAAGTCTAGTCTTTTTACCAAGGACTTCGTGAGGATATTCGATTGTTCCTCAATGTGACCTGTGGAGGAAACATCATGGGTCAACACGAAGACATCGTATGGGAGATTCTCGAGAACATGTGCAAGAACTCTATCAACAATGAATCTATGGGCATGTTTGATCGAACGACTGCTTGTGCATTGACGAATTCGCGGGGAGCACATCAGACATAGGGCCTGTCCTCTTCCGTCGACTTGGAGTTAATGGCCAATCGCCTAGACAAGGTCTCTATCATTGAGAAGAAGGTGGATGAGCTGACTCGACATCTGTAGCGAGCCACCTCTGCGTAAAATCCATTCGCACAACCACCCTTTGGGAGGGAGGCTGTGCACAACATCTATCACTGACCTTCTCAAGGGATGGATCCATATCTACCCCCTTCTGATCTAAGGTTCGGAGGAAACTCCAGATCTGCCTACTCTAGTTGGGGGAACTCTGAATCCTTGTCTTCTGATTGCTCCGAGATTCCTCATGCCTGTGAGGACCTCAACACCATCTAGAACGATACATTCTCAAACACCTATAATCTTGGATGGCGAAATCATCTTAATTTCACGTGGTCAAGGAACAATCAAAATCAGAGACCTTAATATCAGCCTTAACCACAAGTTTCTCGTCCATATCAGCTACCTCAGCCTCAACCTAACCCGACTTTCCAAACTGGGCCAAATCGAGAAGATAAAATGACACTTCTCCTTCAGACTTTGGTTGACATTCAAAAGACGAATGCGGCTATGCAAAAACAGCATAAAGACGAGATCACAGAGGTTCGCAATCAACTCGCCCAGATGGCAAATCTTCGTCAACTTGGTGCTCTCCCTTTGCAACCTTTGCCCAATCCAAATAACGTGCCGAACCAAAGGCACGTTATGAACCTGACTTAGGGCCAGGCTCACTATGTCTATCAGGCCCTTTCTGCTCCATCACTCGACGGGATGGAGGCTTCGATATCATACGTGGGTTATTAGCAGCAACCACCTCTTTTGACTACCCCAACCCAGAACCAGGTAGGAGTGAATTCTGTTACCACCTGTAGTGGCAAAACAACTCAGGAACCACTTTACCTAAGCCACTCTCAGCCTGGTAGTTTAAACCCAAACTCTAGGTTTGTCATCCAAGATACCCTTGTCCCAGATCAAGAACCTAGATCAATTCTAAAGGAACTTGCAGAGGTTCCATTTCCCGAGGCCTTGACCAAGGGAAAGAAGAAACCTAAACTCGTGGCTCTCGAAGAGGACCTAGTTAAGCTCTTTGAGCAAGTCCAAATAAACATCCTGTTGATGGATGCAATTCACCACGTACCGGCTTATGCAAGATTTCTGAAGGATGTATGTACACCAAAGTGTAAGACGTGAACTAAAGGTAGGAGCCCGATCGTATTGTCAGAGCAAGCCAGCTCCGTCATTTTGAGTAAACTCCCGCCTAAGGCAAAAGATCTCGGTACCCCTGTAATATCTTGTACAATCGGTGATATTCAATTTGACCATACATTATTGGATCTAGGAGCCTCCATAAACGTAATACCTACATCCTTACTTGACCACTTTAAAGAATCTGAGCTCAAACTGATAGAGGTGACATTATAGTTGGCTGATAGATCTATTAAGTCACCAAAAGGAATTCTCGAGGATGTCATAGTTAGGGTATGTGATTTCTACTTCCCCATGGACTCTATAGTTTTAGATATGGATGCTTCTGAAAACCTGAAGAACACATCGATCATTTTGGGGAGACCTTTTCTGGTCACAGCTAGGGACATCATTTGTGAGGAGGGTCAAATTGAGTTAAAATTTGAGAGCAGGACACTAAATATCGATATCTTTAAGGCCCAAGGAGGAATTAATTGTGGAGTTATCGAACAAATTTGCGACATCGAGTTCGTGGTTGATGACCCATGTGTCGAGGAAAACCTACTTATTTCTGATGATCAACCACAAGAGGATCAAACCTGACACTTAGAGGAGCCTGAACCAGACCTAGAGATACCTTTAGCTCCTATCATTTCTCCTGAACCTCACCCTGAACCACCTGCTGCTGCTGAAAATCTAGTCATGGAGTTGAAACCCCTCCCTGACCATCTCAAATATATCTTTTTGGTTCAAATCAGATATTTCATGTGATTATCAATTCCCACCTCACCTCTGATCAGGAAATACGTCTGATTTCTGTCCTCCAGCAGCATTGGAAAGCCATTGGTTGGACTCTTGATGACCTGACTAGCATCAGCTCCTCATATTGCACACATCACATCTACATCGAAGAGGGCTCACAATCATCTCGTGAAATGCAGAGAAGCCTGAATCTGAACCTACAGGATGTCATGACAAAGGAGATCATCAAGTGGTTAGATGCAGGTATCATCTGCCTGATCTCCGACAGTTGTTGGGTGAGTCCAATCTAGGTTGTGCCCAAAATGGTAGGACTCACCATCATTACGACTAAAACCAGAGAGACTGTACCAACCCGTATAACAAATTCATAGAGATTCTGTATTGATTACTAAAGACTGAATACCTCCATGAAAAAGGATCATTTCCCACTACCATTTAT
The DNA here is from genome assembly GCA_037157565.1 of Thalassia testudinum. NCBI lineage: Eukaryota > Viridiplantae > Streptophyta > Magnoliopsida > Alismatales > Hydrocharitaceae > Thalassia > Thalassia testudinum. The sequence goes on from JAZHRO010000014.1 coordinate 22,263,419, forward strand.
TGATCAGATACTCGAGAAATTGATAGGAAATCGATTCTTTTGCTTCTTGGATGGGTACTCTGGTTATAACCAGGTGGAAATCCATCTTGAAGACCAAGAGAAGACTACCTTCACCTGCCCCTTCAAGACATATGCGTTGCGTAGGATGCCATTCGATCTCAGCAATACACTTGCTACTTTTCAACGGTGCATGCTTGTCATATTCTCAGATATGGTAGGTGAGTACCTTGATGTCTTCATGGATGACTTCTCGGCATTTGGAGAATCTTTTAATGATTGCCTCCTACACTTGGTCTAAATCCTTAGGCGTTGTATCAACGTGAATCTGGTTCTTTCCTAGGAAAGAGCCACTTCATCGTACTTAAGGGAATTGTCCTGGGTCATCTCGTCTCTAAAAAAAGGCATCCAAGTTGATCGAGCCAAGGTTAATTTAATTTCTAAACTACCCATGCCGAGCTCGGTCAAGGACATCTGTTCTTTCCTAAGGTACATCGATTTTTACCGCCAGTTCATTCCTGATTTCTCGAAAATCGTGTGCCCCTTGACTAATCTTCTCTCAAAGGATGTCCCTTTCAAAATTAACGAGGAGTGCACACATGCATTTGAGAGTCTACGTGATCGAGTTACTCAAGCACCAATCCTGCAATCCCCTAACTAGTCTCTACCCTTTGAGATAATGTGCGATGCGTTTGACTACGCAGTGGGTGCGGTGCGGTACTTGGGTAGAAAATAGACGGGAAACCCGTGGTCATCTACTACACTAGCAAGACACTTGACGAGGCTCAATGTAACTACATAGTTGCTGAGAAAGAGTTGCTAGCTATAATATTTGGCCTTGAAAAATTTTGATCCTATCTTTTGGGCTCCCGTGTCATTATATACTCGGATCACACCACAATGAGGCACCTCCTCATGAAGAAGGATGTAAAACCTCGACTAATTCGTTGGATCTTGCTGTTGCAAGAATTCAACCTCGAGATTCGCGACAAGGCCGAAAAACAGAACGTGGTAGCTGATCACTTGTCCCTCCTTCCTTCTAATATCATCGACCCTTCCAGACCAATCATAGAACACTTTCCTGATGAACACCTCCTAACTATCAGTACAGGACTTCCTTGGTATGCTGATTTGGTTAACTACTTGGCGTCACATCAGATCCCTTCTGATTGGTTGAAGGTCAAGAAGGACAAGTTGCTTTCTGATGCCAAGTACTACATCTGGGAAGACTCGTACCTCTTCCGCATTGGTGCTGATTAGATCATCAGACAATGTGTCCCGAAAGCAAAAATTCAGGACATTCTATCCTTCTACCATGATCAGGCCTACGGCGGACACTTCTCCAGACATAAAACCGCAGCTAAAGTCCTCCAGTGCTGTTTTTATTGGCCCACGATCTTCAAGGACGCATACGACTACTGTAAGGCATGCACTCGTTGCCAGAACTTGGGCAACATGAGCCATCGCAATATGATGCCTTTGCAGTCGATTCTCGTATGTAAAATCTTCGATATATGGGAGATTGATTTTACGGGACCTTTCCCTAAATCTGACGATTTCGAATGCATTCTCCTCGCTGTAGGCTACGTGTCTAAATGGATCGAAGCTATCACTACCCAAACCAATGATGACAAGGAGGTAATCAAGTTTATTCATAAACACATCTTTTCTCGGTTCGGTGTCCCATGCCGATAGAAACATGTTTTAACGCATTTGAAGAATATGGACATCTGAAATCCTAAAAACAGACTCGTTTAATTAACTGAAGTTCTGGTTCGGATAAAATTCTTCTAAACCCTCTAAAAATCATAGAAAAATATTCTTTATGGTTTGACATCTTTGATTTGACCATCAAAACCAAAATCCGATTTCACCATGGGATTCCTTAGGTCCAAATTAGGTTTGTATCAAAATTTGGACCCAATCGGAGATTATCTTGACCTAGTTTGCAATTTAGTCTAATCTGACTCTTTATCTCTCACACAACCCCTTAGCTTTTGAAATTCCTTGCAAATACCCCCTATCTTTGTTGTCTTCTTCGCAAAAAGGCCCTCGTCGCTTCCATGAACGTAGAAGTCCTATTCCTACAACTCCGGCGACCTTCAATCAAAGTTTTCTCCTTGATTTCACACTCAATCTCTTCCAAATTTGGAAGGAAGATTGCTAAAAGATTTCTCTACGATTTGAACCTATTCGTGGGCTCAAATTCTTTCCCAATCTCTCATGCGAATGCATGAGAGATATGGGTGTCCTACTCCGACGAACTTACCAAGCTTAAAAGCTTGGTTTCCACGCCTCAAACCTCCTTTTAAGGCCTATTTAATGACCCCTGAGGACAAATTGTCCTCTTCACACTCGTTTTCGGCTAGAATCCCTCTCCTTCCTCCCTCCTGTTCGGTCGAAAAGCTCCACGACGTCCGGCGAACTTCTTCGACCACTTTCGTCGTCCGCTCGCAATACCAGCAGCGGATTCTTCTTCCTATCCCTCTTTCGCATTGCGCCATACCAGCAGGCGCCCCAATCCCCTTCGTCATTGCTGATTCTCTCCCACCAGAGCTCCCTTTGTCTCTTGCGCTGGCTACACCAGACCCGACATCGCTCCTCCCTGTCGTTCGCTACCTACTCAGATCACTTCTCTCTCTCCCTACCTCTCTTTCCTGCACTTACAACACACGCACGACCACCGTGTCCCCCTCAACGCCGTCATCTTCCTCCACTCCGGCGACGCTTCGACGAAGCCTTCCCGACGCTCCACTGCACAAAAATCGTCGTCGCCACCTCTACTAGCTCCGCCACGGCTCTCTCTACAAAAGCCCTCTGGTTATTGAGGCTATTAGCCTCTCCTCAATGCCATTGAACACCACCATCCATGCACCACCTTCCCGAGGTCATTTGACCATCATAGGCACTTTCACTCCACATAAACACCACCACTACACTCATCGACGACTGGTGAAGCTTTTGAGCCAATTTAATTAGGCCACCAGCCCATGTTCATGCTTTTTAGGTGATCACCAGACCTCCGCTGCCACCTTGACTCCACTGACCCAGTCCACAGTGCTCCAGTGAAATTCAAAGCCTAATTCCCAGTTCAGCTGTTGCGGAATCCATCCGGGATACGATCCAAGGTATCAATTGGAGAGAAGTGCCTCACCAACAGCTGAAATCAACACAAGTCCACTTGCTGCAGCTACGCAAGGAAGAGGGTGGGACTTAGTCCCACCTCGTGAAGAGAAGTGGTGGAGGCAGCGGATAAATTGAATTCGTGCTTATGGCTATTATCCTCAGCATGCACAGAGGGTGAGGTCCCCACCCATGCACGTGCATACGCACGCCCTCGCCTGCGGTTCACACCACGTGGGTCTGGCCTTGGTCCGTTTACCCAATTACTTGGGTCTGGTTTGGTTCGCCTGATTCTGAGAGAGAAGGAAGAGAAAGAAAGACAGAGAGGAGGGGGGTTTTTACCTCACTGCCTATCTCTTGACACTTAGCGAAATTCTGAAGAGGCTTTCGCCTTTGTTGGTGCTGTGCTCTGCTGTGCCTCTCTCTGAGGCTTGAGAAAGAGAGGCCTTTATCTCTGTGTGCTGGTTCTGAGACACTGTAGCATTAGAGAGAGTGTACTGTGCACTCATCATACGTGGCATTTGGTTGATTGATACTATTGCATTATTTAAGTAGAATTGTAATAGGGTAATTTGGTGATTCAAATCACCATTTTGATCATAATATTTTTGCCACATTGACTCTTGCATTTATATCTATATCATTTGTGCTTAAAATTGCTATTACATTACTATATTCTTGCTTTCAATTTTGATCTTGAGATAAATTGCTATATTGCTCCTTGCGTTCGAACTCGGACTTTTCTAAGTTATAAATTTAAAGTGTTCTACGCGATTTATCGGCTATACTATAATAGATTACTTTTAAAACACCAATTTAGAGCGTTTAATAGTATCCAATTTCAATTAATGGGTCATGGGTACCCACCAGGTAACCAATTGACCACTTTAATATTCATAAAAAAGATGAAATATATTTTCATGAAAATCAAAATGTAAAAGTCTACTAAAAACAAAGTAGAATGCAAAAAATAGAAATTAAGTAAAAATGTTAAAAATGTAATTTAGTTTCAATCTTCGTATTTGACTTTAGATTGGATATCGCAAAGCGTGGTATGTTGATGATTGGCCCATGAAATCATTTTTTGCATGAAAGAATTATAACTACTGGTTCAAAACTATTGATTGCACGACACCTGAGGTGCTAAGGAGATTGCCAGGGAAAGAGGCAAACATCTAGAGTGTAGGTGTTGTCATGTACATCCTACTCTGGTGATTGCATCCATTCCCAACATTATATATTAGGTCTCTATTTCAATGATGTTAAAAGAATAGCTGAATGTCCAAAAATGTTATGTTGATAAATAGGTATTTATATGGAAAGCCTCTCTTTCAAGAAGCCATCAAAGGAGGCTACTTTCATATCAAGAGACTTGCCACTTTCCATCTCTAAGTTCACTAAGGATATTGTCAGGAAGATGCTAAATACTAATCCAATATCTAGGTTCGCCACCTCACAAAAACTTAGTTGGTATTAATTGTCAACTATTGTGATCATGTATGGATTTGATTTTTGTTAAGCATTATATGTTGGGATTCTGAAGGGGGTTCCCATTTCATGCATTAATGGGTCTGATTAAGATGGGTACCCATGAATCTCCTTTAAATGCCTGACCAAGGCTTCAATCAAAGATGAGTCACCTTGGAACAAATACCAAATCAAACTTAGATTAGTGGGTATTCGAATTGATGTGGTCAAACACAACAGATTTGGGCAAGTACCTGATTTGCCTATAACATGTGAATAACCCTACCTACAAAAGGTTAGAAGCCTTGAATTCATCATATATTACTAGGAGTTACATTGCACTTGTTTCTACTTTTCGGAATGCTTGTACGAGGTAAGCACTATTGACGCACAACACTTCACATGATTTCATTTGAAAACTTTACCCATCAAAGCTAAGAAAATGTCTATATTTTCATTGAAAACCCTAACATTTTTCTTTCTTCAGCACATATCATTGACCTTTCTCAGCTCCAATCTATGCTCTTGACTATTGCAACAAATTTGTGTCTATCGATGACTACCTATAACCATAACCCCTCTCTCCATCTCCTTACTACTTTCAATATCCCCCTTGGGTAAATAGGGTACCTAACCGAATCTGTTGTATTTGACCCCATCAATTCGAATATCTACTAATCAAAGTTCGATCTGGTATTTGTTCCATGGTGACTCATCTGTGATTGGGGCCTCGATCGAGTATTTAGAGGAGATCCATGGGTAGCCATCTTTATCAGACTCATCAATTCGTAAAATGTGAACCCCCTTCACAATCCCAACATATAATGCTCAACAAAAATCGAAGCCATATATAATCACAATAGTTGACAATTAATACCAATTAAGTTTTTGTAAGGTGGTGATCCTAGATATTGGATTAGTATTTAGCATCTTCCTGACAATATCCTTAGTGTACTTAGAGATGAAAGGTCACATGTCTCTCGATATGAAATTGAACTCCTTTGATGGCTTCTTGGAGAAGAGACTTTCCATATAAATCCCTATCTATCAACATAACATTTTTGGACATTCACATATGTTCTTTTAACATCATTGAACTAAGAGTTGATATCTAGTGTTGGAAATGGATGCACTCTTCGGAGTAGGATGTGCATGACAACAACTACACTCCAGGTGTTTGCCTCTTTCCCCGACAATCTCCTTAGCACGTCAGGTGTCATGCTGTCATTAGTTTCGAACTAGTAGTTGTACTTTCATGCAAAAAATGGTTTCATAGGCCAATCTCCAACATACCATGCTTTGTGATATCCAATCTAAAGTCAAATATGAAGATTAAACTATATTACATTTTTTGCATTTTCATTTAGTTTCTATTTTTTGCATTTTACTTTATTTTAGTAGATTTCTACATTTTTAGTTCCATTAAAATATATTTCATCTTTTTTATGAATATTAAAGCGGTCAATTGATTACTTGTTGGGCACCCATGACCCATTGATCGAAATTGGATGCCCTATTCATTGAGTACCCACTTGAATGTGTCGAGTTAACGCATGAGTCAACTAATACAAGGTTAGGCTAGTCATGTGTAACTGGGTTGAGTAGTTGACTCTGTAGGTTCTAATGGAGGGGGGTGAGATTTGCATGAAATGAAATAATGTGGAAATAAAAATAAACAATCTCATAAAAAAAAATAATCTCACAAGTACACAAATATTTTTAGGTGGAAACTCAAACCCGGGTAAAAATCACCGCCTAACCTTCTCGATTTAGGATTTTTCGATCGACCTAGTTGATCAAATTCACTATCCAAGTCACTTAAATGAGGGTGAGTTAATCTCTTACAATCACTGATAGAGCGATCTTCATTTTCGATGGAATTTTAAACATAAAAAGTTGCATCGTTGTATTTAGTCGTGTGGTAGAAAATTACTTTTCAAAATATTTAATAATTTAAAATTTAACCACGAAAATAGTTAGGTCATCTTCATAGGGAGGAATTAGATTATTAAAAATGATTAATGATGCATCATGTGTTCGGGAATATCAACGGATGTGCATACTGACTAGTGCACTCATTTCCAACACAAATTCTTGATCTAGGTAATTAATCAAGAAATGGGTGCGCACATAAAAAATCACAACCATGGAAATACGGGAATTGTAATCTTGGTACTGACAAACATTGTCAATATTAATTAAAATAGAACCCGTTATCTATAACAAATATCCCATACTCTATCATTCATGATACGAATTCAACTAAATGTAATTCAAATAGAATGGAGGGACATTCATGCAAATTCCTTTTAATAAATTAAGTCATTAAATAAAGGAATAGTAAACCTCTCAATGGCAAAAGGCGTAAATAGAAATATGAGAGAAAATAAAGGATTTCTCCTCTTTCTTCCTCGCGTGCGGGTGGGTCGGTGGTAGCGTGAGCCACTTGTGACGAAGGAGCATCGAGACAAGAGCTTTGCGATGGTGGCTGTGGTGCATCTCGAGGAGGCCAGAGTTGGCCGATCGGAACACCGGAGGCCGGCGGCGTCGAGGGTGCCGGAGCTACTGTGGGTTACGGTTTGGCCACGCGTGAGCTACACGTGGCCGACGTGCTCGACGAGGGTGCTTGGGTGGTACTTCGAGTCGAGATTAGAGGTTGGAGGAGGTTGGTCGAGGTGGCTGCATGTGGTGTAGATTTGGCTCTCCTTGTGCGTGAAGTTGTAGAAGAGCAAGAAGACGGGAGGTTGAAGAAGAGGATGGCTGAGGAGGAGGGTGATGGCTATGGTAGTGGTGGCCGAGGGGGTGGGGGGCTGTTGCAGCGAGGAGAGGGTCGTTGGTGGGTTGTTGAGGTGGTGGTGAAGGTCATGACTTTGGGTTCTTTTGGAGTGAAAAACTGGGGAGGCGGTGGTGTTGGAAGAGGAAGAAGACGAAGAAGGAAAGAGGACGATGGTAGTGGGTGTATGCACTCTATCACCGTGCATACGTGATTGGCGAAGGGGAGGGGCAGAGGTGCCACACGCCTAAGCCATGGTGTATGTTGGGTTTCACGGTGCACGCTTGCTGCACGGTGGTGGCAAGGGAGAAGATCCATAGAAGGGGAGAGGATAAACCCTTGAGGATGGCTGGCTGCTCCTTTTTAAAAGAAACTCCTCTATAAGTTTTCTTTGGTTGTAAGCCTCTCCAACCACTCGGCGAGGATCGCGAGTGGTTGGAATGGCAAGATAAAATCTGGTGGTGTTAATGCGCTGAATCGGTGTTTTAAAAGTAATATGCTGTAGTATATCCGATAAATCACGTAGAACACTTAAAATTTATGGCTTGAAAGAAATTTGAGGTCGAACACAGGGAGTAATATGGCAATTTATCTCAAAATCACAATTTTAAGCAAGAATATAGTAATGTAATAGTAATTTCAAGCACAAATGATGTAAATATAGATTCAAGAGTCATTGTGGTAAAAATATTGGGGTAAAATGGTGATTTGAATTACTAAATTACCCTATTACAATTATACTCAAATAATGCTACAGTATCAATCAACCAAATGTCACGTAAACTTAAGTGTCTCAATAGTGCAACAGTGACTCAGAACCAACAATAGAGGCAAAGGCCTCTCTTTTTCCTTCAGGCCTCAGGGAGAGGCACAAGCACAGCACAACACCAACAGAGGCGAAGGCCTCTTTTTTGCTAAGTGTAGAGAGTAGCAGAGGGCAAAACCCCCCTGCTTTCTCTCTCTTTCCTTCTCTTCTCTCCTCTCTCGGATCAGGCAAACCAGACCAGACCCGGGTAACCGGGCAATCGGATCAGAACGCAGACCCACGTGGCGTGAGCACGGGCGAGGGCACGTGCATGGAGCATGCGTGTGGAGGGATGACAGAGTCGGAGAAGGTATGCGAAGGAGGTGGAGTTTGGTTGAGCGATTCAGTGGGTGAATCGATAAATAGAAGAGAGGTTTTGGTCGTGGTGGAACTGCAGAGTGTTTGGGAGTTGTGGCAAGGCGGATGGTGGTCTGTGGAGTGCGAATGATTTCGCCAAAGTTATGCCAGAGGCGGAGAAGACAGAGGGGGAGATAAGTGGTTGGCGGTTGTGCATGTGTTGTGAGTGTGGGAAAGAGAAGTAGAGGGAAAGAGAAAGATGTAGAGGGTCTTAGGAGAGGAGGAGGTAGGCGGAGGGCTCCGATTGTGGCTAACTCGAGCTAGAGAAGATGGAGGTGACGGTGAGGCGGCGACGGCGATTGAGGCAGAGGAACTCCCTCCCTTTGATCGGAGAGGTGCATGAGGCGGAAAGGAAGATGGTGGCACCTCCAATTTGATGGTTGGAGGTGCGGGTGAGCAGGTCGGAGAGAAGTCACCGGAGCAAACTGCGGAGGTAGCCGGAGAGGGAAGAGAGAAGGTTTTCTCTGACCAAAATTTGCTAAGGAGCAAGGATTCTTGCCCCTGACCTTTTATAAGCAAAAAAAAAAAAGAAGAGGAGCTCCAAGCTTGGAAACAAGCTTGCGAATCTCGGAAAGTTCGTGCAAGCTTGATACCCACATCTTCCATGCGTTCGCATGGAAGATTGGGAATGAATCAGGATTCATGGCCGGGTTTAATTGGAAGGGAATTCCTCAAGGAATCTCCCTTTCAATTTTGGGAGAGTTTGATTGAGAATCGAGTTAGAAATCCTCGCTCGAATCTCGACGGAGCTTGGTGTGTTAACACCAATGGCGGAGAGGACCTAAATGTGAAGACGATGAAAAAGTTAGAGACCTATTTGTAAAGAATTTAAAAAGTTAAGGGCCATTGTGTGATTGGAAGAGTCTATCTGGACTAGAATGCAAACTAGGTCAAGGTGATATCTGATTGGGCTCAAATTTTGGTACAAACCTAATTTGGACCTAAGAAATCTGATGGTAAAGTTAGATTTAGGTTTTGACCAAGTTTTATTGGGTAAATTGCATAGAAACCCAAATTAGGGTAACTGATTGTTTGAGATTCTATTTTAGGTCAAAATGGGATTCAGATGGTCAAATTAAGGATGGAAAACCCTATAGGATATTTTTCTATAATTTTTAGAGGATTTAGATGAATTTTATCCTAACCAAAACCTCAATTAATTAAGCGGGTTTATTTTTAGGGTTTCAGATGTCCGTTAATTCTTAAAATACTTGAAAAGCCCTTTTCTGTCCGCATGGATCCACTTATTAGACTTAAGTGCACATTTGACCTTTAGTAACCCCTAAAAAATCCCATGGTTATTCTGTATTTGTGATAAGATGGTAAAATTATAGAAATAACCCTATTTTCATCTTTTCTTCCCAAAACAACTCATCCTGTCGAAGATGCCTTCTGACTGATATGTAGGAGCTTTTATTGACTTTATTAGACCAAATTGAGCTAGTTATGGCTCATGATGGTGTTCCCATCATACCCCCATACCTAACTTTTGCTAGCCCTTAGCAAAACTTTATGAAGTAAACTAATTATTTAGGTCAGATGTAACCGTCAGGATGCCTTACTAAGCTGCATCTCTAGGAATTAGATCTTAGTACCTACAATAGGCCTAGAGGTACTCAAGTACCAAACTAGATCTAGACCTGACTAGCTTTCGCCTCAGTCTTCTGCGAAGGTTTCTAAGGCCTGCAAGAATTAACCTAAGGTTCGTTGGACTCATCGGTTAAAGCACCTATGCTTGTAACATGGTTAGTCCAGGTTCAGTTTACCAGTGCATTTTTGTAAGAGAGATGGAAGAATTTTCATTTGTGTAGAGCTTTTCTCTCTCGTTTTCTTTTCATTATATTTTTCCTTAGATCCATCCTTGGATTAGCCCTAAACACGTTCTGTATCGGATTCCTAGTCCCCACCATCAATTCTCGCAGGGTCCTTGGTAATCGATGCCTTGAGATAGCATCACCCATGGCAACCCTCAGAACCCTAGCTTTCGACACTTTGGGATAGTGTCACCCATGGCATTCTGTAGCTAAATCCAGATCCTAGCAATTGAGATTTTGGGATAATCTCGCCCATGACATTTGAACCAGCATAAGGTGCTTACATGCCCCTAGTAGGATATTTAGATATCCTAAGAGATAAGCACCGAGGAGACGATATGTTATTTCGCATCTTTAAGGAAAATTTTCCACCTCTCCACACTGGGAACTCGTCCAAATCAACTTGTGTTTTCGAGCTGTTCCTAATCTAGATCTTAGGACCATTTTAAGAATAGCATAAATGATTTGGCATAATTTCATATTTAAGCTCATTGAACCAGACTGTGTGATTTTTGGGTACTTAAATTACCAAGTCTTTCAAACCGGAGGTCAGTTAACCAGGCCGAATACTACCTAAGACTTAGACCTAATGCACAAGCTTTGCATTTTTCTCAATCTCTTGAGGACTAATCTGGATCTTCACAAGTACGTGAGTGTTTAAATCTCAAAACAAATCCAAGAGACCTAAGGTCGGTATTCGCCACTAATCTCTTAAGTTTTAGCCTTTCAGGTCTTAATTCATCATTCAATCTAACCTAGAAGTTAGGTAAGTTTCATATTGTTTTGAAGGGACTTCATTTTTTTCTTTATCTTTTGCTCCTTTCTTTTCTTTTTAATTTTTCCTTCCTCCTTTCTCTCATTTTTCTTTGAAATGAACATTATCTTTCCTTAATCCTTTTTTTTTGTGAAATCCTTTTGTGAGAGTTGATTTTCATGGCATTTTGCACTTTAATACCCCCCCATGCCTATGATTTACAATGTCCTCATTGTAAATTAGGTGGGTTCAAATTCAGCTTAGATCATACATTAGAACAGGTTCAAAAGAGTGGGTGGACGGGTCGGGGTGACTGTTGCTGACGATTTCAAGCTTTGGTACGTGTACCAGAGATGGAGTCGGCTATTCTAATGGACGAACCCTAAAGTGCAATATAATTTTAGCGAAGAGATATGTCAAAAGGATTATGGGTTTTTTAAAGAGATGACGGGTTGCCTCCCGTTAAGCACTGAGTTTAACACCATCAGCCGGGTGTAATAAGCTCAGGGATAACAGAGATCAAAAGATACTTCAGCCAAGTTTGTATCAGTGAGTTCAATGAACGACTTAAGTCGCTGACCATTCACAATAAAAGGTTCAGAATCAAGGCTAGGTTGTTTGATTTCAATGGCTCCATTTCCAATGATGTTTCTTACCAAGAATGATCCAATCAACTTAGATCTGAGTTTTCCTAGGAATAATTTGAGTTTGATATCAAAGAGTAAGACTTTCTGACCAGGATGGAAAGATTTTCGCATAATGTGCCTGTCATGGAAGGCTCTGACCCGCTCTTTGTAGATACGCGAGTTCTCGTATGCGTCCTTGCGTAGTTCCTCGATCTCGCTCATTTGCAACTGGCGGTGTATTCCTACCTTCATCAAATTCAGATTGCACTTCCGTACTGCCCAATAGGCCTTATGCTCCATCTCTACGGGAAGGTGACATGTCTCTCCGTACACTAATCTGAAGGGAGACATGCCTAATTAGGTCTTGTGGGCGATTCTATAAGCCACAAAGCTTCTGGAAGGCGAGTAGACCAGTCTTTCCTATTAGGCCGAACAGTGACCTAAAGGATCTTCTTGATATCTCGATTCAATAGTTCTACTAGTCCATTAGTCTGGGGGTGGTAAGGTGTCGAGATACGATGCAATACCCCGTACTTTTTCATCAGGGACTGGAAGTGCACATTGTTGAAATGAGACCCGCCATCACTGATGATGGCCTTAGGAATCCAAATATGGAAAAGATGTTCTCCTGGATGAATCGGAGAACAACTTTATGATTGTAAGTTTTCGTCGAGACAACTTCGATCCATTTAGAGACGTAACCAATAGCGAGCAAGATGTATCCGAAGCCGTTAGATCCAGGAAAGGGTCCCATGAAATCGATTCCCCATATGTCAAAGATTTCGCACACAATTATCTAGTTCAAGGGCATCATATCCCGTGGGCCCATCTTGCCGAGGGTCTAACAACGAGTGCATGCCCTACAATACGTTTGTGCATCTTTGAACATCATGGGCCAAAAGAACTAACATTGGAGGGTTTTCGCTGCCGTTTTTCTCCTAGAAAAATGGCCACCGCAAGCCTAGTCGTGACAGAATGAGATCACGTCATTGAGCTTGTCATCAAGAATGAATCTCCGGATCACCCGATTATTGCCCATGTGGAAGAGATATGGTTCCTCCCAAATATAGTACCTGGCCTCGGAAATCAACTTGTCCCGCTTGGAAGTCGCCCAATCTGGAGGGACTTTCCCCGTATCCAAGTAGTTTACTATATCAGCAAACCAGGGGAGACTGTGAATGGCTAGTAAATGTTCGTCCGGAAATTGCTCGGTGATTGGACCAGACGGGTCGATAACTGAAGAAGGAAGACAGGACAAGTGGTCAGCTACCATGTTCTGTTTTCCCACCTTGTCGCGAATCTCGAGATCAAATTCTTGCAACAGTAAGATCCAACGAATTAATCGAGGTTTCGTGTCCTTCTTCGCGAGCAAGTGCCTCGCAGCGGTGTGATCTGAGTAAATGATGACACGGGAACCCAGAAGATAAGTTTTGAATTTCTCTAGTCCAAAAACTACTGCCAATAGTTCTTTCTCAGTAACCGGTTACATTGAGCCTCGTCCAGTGTCTTGCTGGCGTAGTAGATGACCACAGGTTTCCCGTCAACTTTCTACCCAAGCACCACCCTCACTGCATATTTAGACGCATCACACATGATCTCAAAGGGTAGAGACCTGTCAGGGGATTGTAGGATTGGTGCTTGAGTAACTCGATCACGTAGGCTCTCAAATGCGTGAGTGCACTCATCGGTGATCTCGAAAGGGACATCATTTGAGAGAAGATTAGTCAGGGGATACGTAATTTTTGAGAAATCAGGAATGAAATGGTAAAAATTGATGTGCCCCAGAAAAGAGCTGATGTCCTTGACCGAGCTGGGTATGGATAGTTTAGAAATCAAATTAACATTGACTCGATCAACCTGGATGCCTTTTTCAGAGACAAGGTGACCCAGGATATTTCCCTTAGGTACCATGAAGTGGCTCTTTTCCCAGGAAAGAACCAAATTCACGTTGATACAATGCCTAAGGATTTGGACCAAGTGCAAGAGGCAATCATCAAAAGATTCCCCAAATATCGGGAAGTCGTCCATGAAGACTTCAAGGTACTCACCTACCATATCTGTGAATATGGCAAGCATGCACCTCTGAAAGGTAGCAGGTGCATTGCAGCAACCAAACGGCATCCTACGGAACGCGTACGTCCTGAAGGGGTAGGTAAAGGTAGTCTTCTCTTGATCCTCAGGATGGATTGTCACTTGGTAATAACTGGAGTACCCATCAAAGAAGCAAAAGAATCGATTCCCTGCCAATTTCCCGAGTATTTGATTAATAAATGGCAGTGGGAAATGATCCATTTTTGTAGAGGTATTTAGTCTTCGGTAATCAATATAGACTCTCCACGAGTTTGCTATACGGGCCAGTATGGTCTCTCTAGTTTCAGCCGTAATGACGATGAGTCCTGCCCTTTTGGACACAACCTGGATAGGGCTCACCCAACAACTGTCGGAGATCGGGTAGATGATACCTGCATGTAACCACTTGATGATCTCCTTTTTCACGACATCCTGCAAGTTTGGATTCAGGCGTTTCTGCATTTCACAAGATGGTCGTGAGCCCTCTTCAATGTAGATGTGATGCGTGCAATATGAGCGGCTGATGCCAGTCTGATCATCGAGAGTCCAACCAATGGCTCTCCAATGCTACTAGAGGATAGAAATCAGATGTGTTTCCTGATCAGAGGTAAGGAGGGAATTGATAATCACAAGAAATGTCTGATCAGATCCCAAAGAGATGTATTTTAAGTGATCGGGAAGAGGCTTTAGTTCCATAACGAGATTTTCAGCAGCAACAGACAGGTCAGGATGGGCCTCAGAAGAAAAGGTGGGAGCTGTATGTGGTTATAGATAGTTGGTTTCAAAAGAAAATCCCTCACAAAGGGTACCAAGCGGCACCTCAGCATAGCAAGACAATGGCAAAAGCAAACCTGCTAGTAACATTTCCTCAAGAAGCCCTGTCAAGGAGTGAGGACGAAGAAGGCCTTTCCCCCACCACCCCCTTTCATAGGCAAGGAGAGATGGACAGACACACATGCCTTCCCAAGTAGCCACCCCAAAATGGCATGCCTACACTAAATGCGATGTGACAAATCCAGTGACATGATCTGCAAAAAAGTTGCATTGGTCTCCAAGAGACCAGAGAATGTTCAGGAAGGGAGGCTTGTTACTCCTATATTGAACGGTCAATGAATGCCAGTTTTTGAGGAAGACAAGGATGGGACACATACTCACCCCAAACCTTGATCATTGCTATCCTGACTACCTCAAGCGAATGGCAATGACAACAACAAGGCACTCCAGCCAACCCATGAACTGGCGGAACCAACCGCTCGTCCGAGGCAGGCCTTCGCTCATCACAAAGCCTAGTCAAGTATCGGCCAACGCTACCAAGAGGCCACAACTACTTTGCTAGGCACATGTTGGAGAAGTCCAAACTAGACCAACGCATGAGAACTACTCTGCCAGCCCCCAACCTTCCCACCAGACATAGCGGAGCTCCACGGCAATAGGCAGCAGTGCTCAGAGCTGGTCTCACCTAGTCATTGAACCGTAGGGGTACACCCCCCTCCGTCACAAGGGCATGCCTCTAAACCAGCGTCTAAAGCAACAAATGAAGCGGCCAACGCGTGGGCCCCATCGACCTACCTTAAGTTAATAAGCGGTACAAGAACCATCAGTTCCCTATGGGTGACTAAACTAACAATGTTAGGGACCAGCCAGAGTAGCCATTTGATCACCCCACATGATAAATATACTTAAGCGAGTGAAGACCCTTGTTGGATTTCCTATGAGCTGCTTCCTCAAGATAGATCCTATCGGCATATCCCAAAGTCGGATTCCCTCTATATTGCCACCCCAACAGACTAGATTCCCCGGGTGAGAAAGTCCTGAGTGAACAGTCCTGTTTAGTTAGACCTGACGATGGAGTAGGAGAAAAGACAACAATGTCGAACCTAAGGTGACTAACCTTGGAGAGGCAGCTTCAGCAAATCTAGTGCTTAAGCAACCGTCGAGCGACCCGCTCCAGGGCGATGCGCGATGACAGAGAGGCCATCTGGCCACTTAACTTCCAAAACCCACCCAACAAAAGATGCCAAGTGATAGAAGGCCGTGACATAGACATTCATGGTCGTTGCCACCGCCATTGAATCTTCTCTACAATGAGAGGGCCAACATTCAAGAACGAAACAAACCATAAAGGCCCTCATGCTTGTAGCCCCACTTGCAGACCCGATGACCACGGCGCCCACCCCTAAACGAGGTGGACTTCGCCCTCTGTATTGACAAGCCCCCTTTTTTCTTGTTTCCTCGCAACCGACGCAAACAACTAATTTCTCGAAAGGGGTTTGAACGGAGGGTACAACCACACCACGAGCGACGTAGGAGGTGATCCCCAGCCGCAAGGGCATCCCATACCGCCAAAACGATACACCAGGTCGTGATCACAAACTAGAAGAACTTGCCTTAATAGACTGCCCCAAAAAAGTGATGCACAGAGCGAGGTACCTAGACGCAAACCTCAACCACACACTCCCGAGCAGGTGGAAGGTTGGCACAATCACTGTGGCCCTAAAAGAGCTGGCAAGCCTAGGGATGGGCAAGCCCATTTCTCACAAGACTACTAAACCAGCCGAAGAGCCATTACAAATAAGAACCTTACAAGTTGCATAACAAAAGCCAGAGAGACTGCTAGAATTGCAACCCTTCTCCCCCATTGAGAGACGCAACAGGAGTGGGCGAGTAAGTCTAATTCTCTCTCATCCAAACCCATCCAAAACGAAGCAAGTTGTCCATATGTAGCTTGCGAGGAAACTCTGGCGAGGCACAACTGCTAGTATAGCAAGCAACCTTAGAATCGGAAAAGGTCCTCACCTGACCCTACCCCAGTCTCACGCACCAGCGTGACCTAGTGACTTTAGACAGGCCCAGGGCTTCTTAGTCAAAACACAAGTGTTCCGATCCCTGCCACGTCCAAGAGAAAAGACCCCGCAAGTATGTCATAATAATCAATGCAAATCCCAAGTCCTGAGAAAAGGATAAATTTTCATTAATCAGAAGGAGAGACATCGCCTTTACAATGAGGACAAGCAGGACACTAAATACAAAATCCCAAGAAAGGCAAGGATAAAAAAGTGAAAGCTAAGTCACATGCAAGAAAAATTACTAGTCTAGAAATGTCGAGCGGACATCTCGGCAAAACCCTAGCATTGGATATTGCACCCAAGATTGTGGGTGAAGTGCTTATCCATTTCCTCAAGCAACAACTCAACAAGGTAGCAATCCTCTATTTGTCCCGATCGGACCTATTCACGTGGACCCGGTTGAGGTCCCTCATAGACCATGGTCTAGAAATGTTGGGCGGACATCTTGGCAAAACCCTAGCATCGAATGGATATCGCACCCAAGATTGCGAGTGAAGTGCTTATCCATTTCCTCAAGCAACAACTCAACAAGGTAGCAATCCTCTATTTGTCCCGATCGGACCTATTCACGTGGACTTGGTTGAGGTTCCTCATAGACCATGAAAGGATATCTTCCTTAGATGAGAGATCGCTCGCTACAACGGACTGGATGATCGCTAAGACATACTTGCCTAACTCATCTCCCAACTCTAATCAGTCTCCATGGAAGGGCCAGAGGCAAAAATGTTCATCACGACTCCTAGATGAAGTCCCCCATGCACTTCATCTTTAAGCCAGTGAGTCTCGTTCCACCACTCCTTTCCTAGGGCCATAGCGGCCTCAATGTCTTCATTTAGCAGTTCAATTTTCCCCTCGATGTGGGACACCGCCTCCTTAGATTCATCTTTCTCAGCTCAAGCCTCCTTCACAGCATTTGTAATGTTAGATTTTGTATGCCCTGAATGAGCCATCCGAGTTATGCAATGAGATTACATTATCCAAGTTATGTAATGAGATTACATTTGAATCTGAATAAAGAATTTGATTATTTTTAAGTAAATGATTTGGGTCCCTTAATACGATTAGGGTTACGTACTTAACTAGATCAAATAAATCTTATGTGTGTTGATTCGAAGATTTAAATAGTTTAGATGATTTGATAGCACATCAATAAATCATCTGATTTGATTATATATTTCCAGTCTGAGTTGGGATGATAACTTTCTCTAGAAGTCATCGCCTGGTTGATGTTCTTGAATGGAGATTCGAGGACTGTTGCGCAGGTCAAGTTAAGAAGTTCACTTGATGAAATAGGAGATAACGAAAGCTCTTCTCTAATGTTATCATGGAGAAGACATATCATTAAACCAGTGATAAATATGTGTCTCTATTCACAAACACATGCATTTGGCAGACCAATAGTTGATACACTTACCTTAGTATTAACACTGGAAAGCTGGTGCATGTGGGAAGAGACAGATACATGATCTCTTGAAGGAATCACACAAATCTATTACACAAGTGTATGTAACAGATTCGAGGCATGAGCTCACACCTTGTATATTGGGCATGATAATTTCACGTGTGGTCGTAGAGTCCTAATCAGACTCTCAATTCAAGAAGAGAAGAAGGTAAACCTTTGGAAAAAGTTCTGATATTCGTTCTCGTCACAATGATATAAGATATCAAGAGTAAGATTATTCAAGAAGGAAGAACAATAGTCTAACGGGATTAGACCTCGGAATAATATTTTCTTCCAGGTGTGAAGAATTCATAAGTATTCAAAATACTTGAGGGGGCAAAGTGCCAAAATTTTTACTATCCTATGGGTTCATTATTGAAGTAATGAAACAAATAATAATTTTGATGAGTTCCTAATTGAAGAATAAATCAATTGTAATTTAAAGAGTAAAATTACATTTGATTTGACAATTAATTACACTTAATTTGATTAGGTATGAAATTCAAGTGCTGAATTGCAATTAATTTAAGTTTGGATGCTAAATCTAAGCTTTCCATAATTTGTTATGGGTTAATCATGCAATTTTCAATTATAATTTGATCTCATCGATTGGATGGAGATCCAATGAATCCCATGAAATCATTGTTTGGTTAGAAATCCCTATAATTATCTCTCAAAGAAGAAAAAATCTTAATTGCATCAATCAATCAATTCTTTGATTGGAAATCCAACAAAATCCTCCACAATTCCTCAGTCACAACCATAGGAAGAAGACATGCGACAAACCCACCATCATCTTTAGAAGCCAATAGACCAATAAAATTATTGGTTTGCGCCTACTGTTGCAACCGATCAACCGATTAGCAAACTAACCAACCTGCTACTAAGGGTTGAAGTTGCAACCCTTCTTCTTCATGCACCCCTTACCCTTCTTTAGTAGCCAGTCGACCAATTCTTCCCTAAGCTGAACGATTACTACGGGTGTTATGACCCGGTTCCCGGATCCCTACAGGACTCGAGACCGGCTCGCCTCGATTAATCCTAAGACCTAGTTGTCCAACAAGAAATAACCGAAAGCAGGAAATAAACCACGTTCGCACATGCAATATAACTAAGTATAAGAAACGTATAAAGTAGTAAAGAAAATAGAACAACTATCTCAGTATATACTACCACAACAACAACAACGACAACAACGGAAAGCGGAAAGGAAACAGAACTAACAGAATAGTAACTAAGTGTCCATTATTTACTACAATAGTAGAGAAAAAGAAAGTGCTGATGAAAGATTACGGCTGGACTCAACTAGGCCCAACAACCTCTATAGCCAGAAACTCGGGCTGCTCAACTCTTGGTCCTGAATAGTATTATGAAAAGACAGAGTCAGCAAATGCTGAATAGAGTGGTGCTTATATTATCTAAGTACAAAATAGTAAAGGCAACATGTTTACTTCTCATTTCTATTTATCTGTTTTATATGTTTCCATTTCACCCATTTCTCAAAGTATCCAAATATTTCTTGATCTTGCATGTTCCTCATGGGAACGATCTTGATTGTAGTCTTTTCCGTAGAGTAGAAGGTACACGTGGTGCTCTCCTAGCCGGGAGAGTCCCCCATGGTAGTCCTACACCTAGTAAACCACCCCGAGGTCACTGTTAAGATGTAGCAATGACTACCGCACTCGTGATAAGTGCACGGGTAGCTACCCCGCACTGACACGCGGTTAGTCGTTTCTGCTAGTGAGTACTCCCAAAGTACAGCACGGAACAGTATAGGGCCTTGCCCTCTCAGAACAGGGGTCTTACCCCTCAAAACTAAACAGGGGTCTCACCCCTCCATAGTCTACGCACCCTCATCTGACTACCTCGGTTTGCTCAGAGGGCCTAACAAGTCGGT
This sequence comes from Thalassia testudinum, assembly GCA_037157565.1. Lineage (NCBI taxonomy): Eukaryota > Viridiplantae > Streptophyta > Magnoliopsida > Alismatales > Hydrocharitaceae > Thalassia > Thalassia testudinum. The sequence continues at coordinate 22,283,389 of JAZHRO010000014.1, forward strand.
ATAGGGTGGCTAGCTGAACCCCGGGTCCCGTGGGGTGGCTAGCTCCCTCCCTACACTAGTATCTCGCCTCGGTACCATGTACGCGAGGGCCAACAGGAGTCGGTGTAGAGTGGCCATTCCTAATCCCAGATCTCAACCCAAGGGAGGCTAGCTCTACTCTACACAAAAAGGGGACAGTTGCTCTCCTTGGTACCACGTACTCAAGGGTTGGCACACTTCCTGTCTACATTCCAGATTCCGTTTATCCACAGGAGTTCTACTCTTAATTCCCCGTAGGGTTCATGCTCATGTTCACCTCATCTATCCAGATTCAGGTCTCATGTTTCATAATTCATTTCTCATCCATATACACGCAGCTCGTGTTTTCATAGTTTAATTCTCAATAACATGCAACTGGGGGTTTCATAGGCAATTATTCATTAAATACAGGTAGCTCATATTCTAATAGGCAACTCGTAATTATAATACAGGCATTTGATAGCAATTTATCTTAACCACGTATTCAATTAAGCAGTACAGTACAAATAGGCTCATTCATTTCTCTACCCTAGAGTTCATTCCACATCTTAGTCCCATTCGGCTATTTCAACCAAGTATATTCTTATTTAATTATTAATAACTGAATTAAATCACTCTACCGGATATCATGGGAGGAATGGGGGCTTGTCCTGTAGATCTTGTCGTCTCTGCGGGCCCCGAACATGCCACTGGCTAGTAACCTGTACCAACGACTAATTACATTAGACGAGGTCAAAATAGTAGATACTCAACATGAATACGTAGAGGAACTTGAGTGGAAAATAATGATACTTCGTTTGCGGAAATTCGATTCCGTTTGGGCCTTAAACAGGCTAAAAACGCGATTTTTGATCAAAATCAGACGTCTGGGACTCCTAGATGTCTTAAAAGATAACAAAACTCACCTTATGTTCCCTACAGCTGATTCAGACATCCAGACTCCCTCTGCGGCTGTCTGGGGATAGTTCCAAACATCGGACAAGGTCTCCGGTCATTTGGACGCACCTCTGGACATCTGGTGATGTGATCAGACGTCCAAAAGCACGTAGGAAAGCATTTTGCGCTCCTTCCCAAAGCCGCATCTGTGTACGCAAACGCAGGCACGGTCAACCGACAACAACCCCTGTGCTGCGATATGCATGGCGCAGGGAGATGCGTACCTTGCGATATATGTGCTTTCAGATGTCTTGCCTTAGCTCCAGACGTCCAGGTACCCCGCCAATCGTCTGGACTCCACTCTAGACGTCTGATACTAGAAAACTTCCAATATCAGGAGCTCCTCGCAGCTCGCTCCACTCGCTCCTGTAGCAGTAGCTTCAGCTGCTGCAGGAGCTTGAGCAGCTCCTCACCAACTCCTCGAGCTCCACCGAGCTCCCACGGTTATCTTCCTCCTCCCCGCTCTCACTCCCTCACCGGTGGCTCCCCTTCCTTGCCGCAGCTGCAGCAGAGGCAGAGGGAAAGATGACGGTCGTAGGAGAAGGTGGAGGTGGCGGTGGCTGTGGTGTGAGGAGAGGAGAAGGGAAGGGAGGGGTTTATGTAGGATCGGGTTTAGGGTTTAGGTGAGGGTGTGGGGAGAGAGAGAAGGGCCTTTGCACGCTGCCCGCATGCAGAGCGCAAAGCACAGTACGAAAAATTTCACTTTTGAACATCCAAGAACGGGTCCAGACGTCTGACTGAAACTCCAGACGTCTTAAATGCCTAAAGTATAATGGGTCATTACATCATAACAAACTTAAAGGAGGTTTCGTCCCTGAAACTTAAGCTAGCTAGGGTGCGGAAAAAGGAACGTAGAAACGCATAACAAACTTAAAGAGGATCGAAGTAGGTTCAAAAAGATGTACCCTCAAAAGGCTCCAGGTATTGCTCTCGCATTACTGCCTCAGGCTCCTACGTCGTCTCCTCGTACCGCTGGCTTCTCCATAGGACCTTCACCAGTGGTACCTGCTTCTGTCTCAAACTCCGAACGGCTCTGTCTAGTATCTATACTGGTCTCTCGAGGTAGGTTAGGTCGTCACCCACCTCGACACTCTCGTGGCTTAGAATGTGACTAGGATCAGTGACGTACTTCTTGAGGTTGGACACGTGGAACACGTCGTGTACTCCAGAAAGCTGGGGAGGAAGGGTAAGCCAATAAGCAACGGGTCCTACCCGCTCCATGATCTCAAAGGGCCCCACAAATCTCGATGCAAGCTTCCCTTTCACCCCAAAATGCTGCAGGCCTTTCATGGGCGAAACATGGAGAAAGACGTGATCCCCAATCTTGAACTGCACCTCTCTACGTTTCCGGTCAGCGTAACTCTTCTACTTGCTCTTGACAGTGCTGAGTCGTCTGTGAATATGCTCTATCACCTCCTGACTCTACCAGATCAACCTGGGGCCAACCTCCCACTTAGTCCCCACCTCGACTCAACTCAAGGGTGCAGTACACCTCCGTCCATACAGAGCCTCGTAAGGTACCATGCCGATACTCAAGTGGTAACTATTATTATATGCAAACTTTGCTAGGGGTAGATGCTCCTCCCAGGGGCCTCTTCGGTCTAGTACACAGGCACGTAAAAGGTGTTCAAGTGTCTGTATGGTGCGCTCTGACTATCCGTCCGTCTGGGGGTGGTAAGCAGTACTGAACCTTAAACGTGTCCTTAAAGCCTGCTGAAACTCAACCCAGAACTGGGAAGTAAAATGGGTATCCCTGTCGGATACAATCTCATGCGAAACTCCGTGCAGGCATACCACATATCGGATGTACCTCTCTGCTAACTATGCTGGTCCAAGGGTGACTCAAATTGGCAGGAAATGCGCCATCTTCGTCAACCTGTCTACTATCACCCAGACTGCGTCGTGTCCCCGGCGGGTAACTGGTAGACCCACTACCAAGTCCATGGTGATACTCTCCCACTTCCACTCTGGCACATGAAGTGGCTGCAACGGCCTTATAGGCCTCTGATGCTCGGCCTTCACCTGCTGGTACACCAAACACTGCTGCACAAACTCACCAACATTCCGCTTCATCCCTCTCCACCAAAAGTTGCGTCTCAAATCATGATACATCTTTGTGTTCCTGGGATGTATGGTGAACCTGGACCCGTGCACCTCAGCCAAGAGCTTTCTCAACAACTCGTCCTTAGGAACGCATAAGCGTCCCCTCATGCGCAGTATCTCGTCTGAAAAGGAAAAGTCTCCTGGTCCCCTGTCAACACCCTATCTCGCAACGTCTGTAAGTACGGATCTATCATCTGCCTTGCGATGATGCGGTCTACTAGCTCAGGTTGTGTCTGCCACGTCACTGTCATTGTCCTACAATACCCCTGTGACTCCCGGGATCACCAACTGCCCAACTCCTGCATAAGTCTCCAACTCTGTGCCTGTAAACTGGCCAAGTGGGCGGGTGCCTTCCGGCTCAAGGCGTCAGCCACTACATTGGCCTTCCTTGGGTGGTAGGAGATGTTGTAGTCGTAGTCCTTCAGGAGTTCTAACCAACGTCTCTGTCTCATGTTAAGCTCCTTCTGGTCAAACAAATACCTGAGGCTCTTATGATCCGTAAAGATCTTGAAAGTCTCACCGTAAAGGTAGTGCCTCCATGTCTTCAACACAAAGACAACAGCTTCCAGCTCTAAGTCATAGGTAGGGTAGCTATGCTCATGGGGCTTTAGTTGTTTCGAAGCGTAAGCGACAACGTGACCCTGCTGCATGAGCACACCCCCTAACCCCTGCAATGAAGCGTCTGTGTAAACCACAAAGCCGCCACTGCTGTCTGGGATGGTAAGCACAGGAGCTGAAGTCAGTCTCTCATTCAACTCCTGAAAACATGCCTCACACTCATCTGTCCAGGAAAAGGGCACGTCCTTCCGAGTCAGCTGGGTCATAGGATGCGCAATCTGAGAGAATCCTCTAATGAACTGCCAGTAATAACCTGCCAGTCTTAAAAAGCTACGTATCTCTATCACTGTATGTGGCCTCTCCCACCTAAGTACGGCCTCAACCTTGGCTGGATTCATAGCCAACCCATCCCTTAAAATCACGTGGCTCAAGAAAGTTACCTGCATCAACCAAAACTGGCACTTACTGTACTTGGCATATAGCCTGCGTCGCCTCAAGGTATCCAGGATCATTCGTAAATGTTGTCCATGCTACACCTGATCCTATGAGTAAACGAGCATGTTGTCAATGAACACCACCACAAACTGGTTTAAGTACGGCCTGAAAACCCAATTCATCAATTCCATAAAAGCAGCGGGGGCATTGGTCAACCCAAATGGCATGACCAAGAACTCGTAGTGCCTGTACCGGGTACGGAAGGCTGTCTTAGAAACGTCAGCCTCCCTGATCCTCAACTGGTGGTAGCCAGACCTCAGATCTATCTTGGAGAACACTGTGGCATCTCGCAACTGGTCGAAGAGGTCGTCAATCCTTGGCAGCGGATACTTGTTCTTGATGGTGACCCTATTTAGCTGTCAGTAGTCGACACAAAGTCGTAGGATACCATCCTTCAAAAATAGCACAGGGGCTCCCCACGGAGATGCATTGGGCCTCACAAAGCTCTTCTCCATCAGATCCTGCAGCTGTGACTTGACCTCTCGCAGCTCAAGCGGTGCCATCTGGTATGGTGCAGTAGAAATGGAGCTGGTCCCCGGTACCAGTGAGATCTCAAACTCGATCTCACGCTCAGGCGGTAGTCCTTGAAGCTCCTTCAGAAAAACGTCGGGATACATGTAAACCATCGGAATACCCTGAAAGTCAACCATGAGGCTAGGCTCTACCACTACACAGGCCAAAAAGCCCTCACACCCCTGGCTCAAAAGCCTCGCTGCCCGAAGTGTGGAAATGCATCTGAAAACTCCGTCCACTGGCTGTCCGTAAAACTCAAAGGGAGGCAACTCCGGTATGGACAAGATGACCTTCCTCCCGAAACAATCCACCAGGATGTGATAGGTGGACAACCAGTCCATTGCTAGGATCACGCCAAAATCCTCCATCTGTATCACAATTAGGTCAGCGGAGAGGCTGTGTCCCCCTATACTAACCTCGCAGTCCATATAGACCTCCTCAGCTACAAACAACTGGTCACCTGGGCCTCTGATCACAAATTGATCCTCTAATAGTACACTGCCCTGCCTCAAACTGATGGCAAAACTTGTACCGACAAAAGAGTGCGTGGCGCTGGAATCAAAAAGTACATATATGCCAGAAACAGTAACCATACTTGCCACCACTGAACCTGAAGCCCTGGCGTCTCTATGCGTCAGGGCGTTGATACGCCCCTCAGTCCTTAGTGTAGACGAAGCAGCTACACTCTGGGTCGGGCAAGCAGCCGCTGGCCGGTACCCTCCTCGTGACTGCTGCCCTCCCCCATAAGCCTGGTGACCACGACCATTAGCTCGGCCTCCAACGCTCGTTGTGGGGAGCATTTGCTATGCTTCGGCCCTAGATGGGCAGTTCCTCCTGATGTGGCTCGGCTGGCCACACTGGTAGCAGAGGGGAACATGACCTCCCTCAGTAGGTCCCTGTTGGCGGCTGGGCAGGGGTCCGGTGCTAGCAACTAGCCCTTGTCTGGGGCCCCCAAGAGCCACTGATGGCCTCGCAAAATGAGATGGCTCTCCTGCGGGTGCCGTGTGCCTCCTCTCCCGATGGCCCTGAGAGTACTTTGGCTGGTATGGCCTCTTCCGTCCGCTATCAGTGTCTCGTGCGGCTGGGTTGGTCTCCTCGTAGGTCATGGCTGCCTCAACCACACGAGGGAAAGTGGGCAGCTTCAGGGGTTTGACATACCTCCGAATAGCAGGTCGGAGCCCCTCAGTAAACCTCCACAGGTGCTCCTCCTCTGTAGACACAACTGTCGAGGCAAAACGTGACAGCTCCAGAAAACGCGTGCGGTACGCGCTAACAATCATCGTCCCTAGCGAAGAGTGTAGAACTCCTGCCTCCTCTGGTCCTACTAGGTCCGTGGAAAGTACTGCTCGCAGAAGAGAATCACGAACTGGTCCTACATCATCTCTCTCCTTTCCTGACCTCTAACTATCCTCCACCACCTGTGTGCTGCACTCTATAGTTGGTACATGGCAAAGGCCATGCGGCACTCTGCGAGAGGGCGAAGGGTGTCGAACACCTTCTCTATCTACTCCAGTCAGTCCGCTGCCTTAGACAGGTCCTCATCCCCCTTGAAGGAGGGGGGCTTCAGCTTTCAGAACTATCTGAAAAGCTCGTGGTGCAGCTGCAGTGGGGGAACGGGCATGCCTCCAGGCAAGGAGGGCTCGTGCTTGGAAGTGTCAGAGTACGGTGGGGGCGGTGGAGGACCACCCCCTCCCCCTCCTGCTCGTCTGGCGCTGCGACGGTCTCTCTGTCCCACCGAGGACTCCCCCTCCATGTCCTCAGGGAGAGGTGCTCGTGGAGGCTGGTGGAGCTCCTCTCGCATGATGTCTCTGATCAGCTAGGCAAGATCTGGGCCTGAACACCTAAGAGAAGAGATGGGTCAACTGGTACCTCAGGTCCAGCACGTTCGCCCCTCCAATCTCGTCCACGGCTGCGACCACCGCCCGCCTCGAGAACTCCCCAATGAGGCATCTCCTGCAAGGAGCCGCGAAGGATAGAACCAGAGTGTCAACGATACCGAATTACATCGAGAAAGGACTCGGAATGAATATCAAACGATACGTTGTGGTGGCTATCCTAGTTATATGCACATGAGTGGTTATTCTCAAGCCAATTGGTTCATTTCTCGAGACGACTTTGCCCTGATACCATCTTGTTACGACCCGGTTCTTGGATCTCTACAGGACCCGAGATCAGCTCACCTCGACTAATCGCAAGACCTAGTCATTCAACAAAAAATAATCGAAAGCAGGAAATAAATCACATTCACACATGCAATATAACTAAGTAGAAGAAACGTACAAAGCAGTAAAGAAAATTGAACAGCTGTCTCAGTACATACCACTACAACAACAACGACAACAACGGAAAGCGGAAAGGAAATAGAAGTAACATAACAGTAACTAAGTGTCCATTACTTACTACAACAGCAGAGAAAAAAAAGTGCTGAAGAAAGACTACGGCTGGACTCGACTGGGCCCAACATCCTCTGCAGCCGGAAACTTAGGCTGCTCAACTCCTGGTCCTAAACAGTGTTATGAAAAGACAGAGTTCAGCGAACGCTAAGTAGAGTGGTGTTTATATTATTTAACTACAAAACAGTAAAGACAACAAGTTTAATTCTCATTTCTATTTATCTATTTTATATGTTTCCGTTTCACCCATTTCTCAAAGTATCTAGATATTTCTTGATCTTGCATGTTCCTCGTGGGAACGATCTTGATTATAGTCTTTTCCATAGAGTAGAAGACACACGTGGTGCTCTCCTGACCGGGAGAGTCCCCCATGGTAGTCCACCTAGTCAACCACTCTAAGGTCACTGTCAAGACGTAGCAGTGACTACAGCACGCGTGATAAGAACACGGGTAGTTACCCCGCATTGACATGCAGTCAATCATTTCCGCTAGCGGGTACGCCCAAAGTACAGCACGGAACAGTATAGGGCCTTGCTCTCTTAGAACAGGGGTCTTGCCACTTAGAACCAAACAGGGTTCTCGCCCCTCCACAGTCTGCGCACCCTCGTCTGACTGCCCTGGTTTTCCCAGAGACAAGTCGGTGTAGGGTGGCTAGCTGAACCCCAGGTCCCGTGGGGTGGCTAGCTCCCACCCTACACTAGTAGCTCGCCTCGGTACCATGTACACGAGGGCCAACAAGAGTTGGTGTAGAGTGGCCATTCCTAACCCCAGGTCTCAACCCAAGGGGGGCTAACTCTGCTCTACAGAAATAAGGGACAGTTGCTTTCCTTGGTACCACGTATTCAAGGGCCAGCACACTTCCCGTCTACATTTCAGATTCTGTTTATCCACAGGAGTTCTACTCCTAATTCCCCGTAGGGTTCATGCTCATGTTCACCTCATCTATCCAGATCCAGGTCTCATGTTTCATAATTCATTTCTCACCCATATATACGCAGCTCGTGTTTTCATAGTTCAATTCTTAATAACATGCAACTGGGGGCTTCATAGGCAATTATTCATTAAATGCAGGCAACTCATATTCTAACAGGCAACTCATAATTATAATACAGGCATTTGCTAGCAATTTATCTTAACTATGCATTCAAGTAAATAGTATAATACAAACAGGCTCATTCATTTTTCTACCCTAGGGTTCATTCCACATCCTAGAGTCCCATTCGACTATTTCAACCAAGAACTTTCTTATTTAATTATTAATAACTGAATTAAACCACTCTATCGGGTATCACGGGAGGAATGGGGGCCTGTGCCGTAGATCACGTCGTCTCCGCGGGCCCCAAACACGCCACCGGCTGGTAACCTGTACCAGCAACTAATTATATTAGACAAGGTCAAAACAATAGACACCTGATTGCACCTCAAAATACGCCTGCAATAATGCCTTCTTATGCTATTTCCTAGCATTAACTATGCACATTAGGATTCCGTAGTTGCATTTGTAAAAATACTTGCATTCATGCATTTAATTAAGAGGAGAGAAGATTGAAATAAATGGCTTCATAATTCACTTTTTTTCCTTAAGTGCATCTTTGCAAAAATTCCGTTCTCTATTTTTATTTCCTCTTGATTTCTATTTTTTTCCCTACGGCTGCATGCATGCAACTTCTCGCACCCTCTCCCTGCTGTCCTTCCCTGCGGCTGCTGCAACTTCCCACGCCCTCTCCCTGACCTTCCCATTCCCTGCGGCTGCCATTCTCTCCCTCTCCCTGCAGCAACCATGCATGCAGCCATGCTCTCATCTTCTATAAGAAGCCACGGGTTCTTCTTCTTCGGGTGGCTGGCGGCAGCTAGAGAACAAGACCACCAGCAGCTTCCCGACCACCAACTTCCCCTCCATTCCCCTCCCATACGCCGGCTCTCCTACAAGGCGATACCCGGCGAGCAGGAGCTCTCACTGTGGTGCACACCACCACAGTGAGACCACACCGCCCAGCTCTTCAAAGAGCCGGTGGGCGTGGTGGCTCTCTTTTTCATGTTTTTTCGTTCTCGCAACTTCCCGCCATTGCTGCCGCTTCAAGGTCTGAAGCTTGAAGTAGTAGCAACAGCAGCCCCCGCAGCCTCCGCGAGCAACTGCAGGCGCCCCAGCCCCTCCGTGCGTGCCTGCAGGCCTTCCCCGCCTCCGTTCGTCCGCTCTGTCGCCTGCTTCCGCGCTTGCAACCAGCCACTGCGCGCCTTTGCAGCGGCCGGCCAAGCGTCTTCTCGCCCCCTGCCAGCCTCTGCCGCCCTCCGCGCCTGCTTGCAGACCCCTCGCCCTCCAGCCCCGCGTGCACTGTCGCGAGCCTCCGCGATCGCAGCAAGTCGACGCGGACTCTTCATCTCCTCTACGCGAGTACGCACCCATGCGCCCGCGACCTCCAGACGACAGTTGCCATCTGCAGACGACTTATCGTCACTCCAGGAGCTGCGGCTGCGTCCCCTCTCCCGCTCTCTCCTGCGTTCTCTCTCTCCCGCTCTCTCTCTCTCTCTCACTCACTCACAGCACACATTACATCGACGCACACACACACCTTCACCAACACTTACACCCACACACACATAAATACTAGTATAAACTTATATATATACGTATACTTATATATAGTAACATATAGATACATATATATATATATATACATACATATATCTATGTATATATATATATATATATATATATATATATGTACTTATATTTATATACATAGTAGTATCTATATACTTATGTATTAGTATACATACATACATATATATATATATATGTATGTATGTATAATAATAATATATGTATATGGGTACATGTATCTAGATATGTAGATATATCTAGATATAATAATATACATGTACCCATATACATATATATATATATATATATATATACACATATAGATATATTTACTTATATATATACATATATATATATATTTTCACATTATTTACCATACGCTGTATCGCGGGAATATCTGCACCAGTTGCTGATATTCCTCGATACACGCGTACAAAAAGCGTGGACACATACATCTTCCACCATCCATCCCACTTTCACGCGGCACCTAGCTGTGTTGGTTGCATCTCTCTAGACGACGACTGACTCGACATCGTGCTACACTCCATTGTCGCCTCCACCCCCACCCCTTTATATACATAATATTTACATATATATATATATACTGTATTTACTCTATTTCTGTTTTGCTTTTGTATTAGTAAAAGGATAAAAAATATATAAAAGAGAAAAGATAATCTTTGACTTGCAGGTACCTCGTCTTGCGAATAGCAAGACCCGTTTTTGATTATGTTTTGGCTCGAAGCCAAGAACTCAATTTTGAGGGTGTGCCTCAAGGTCAAAGATTACAAAAAAAAAACTAAATAAGAAAAACACCAAAAACACAATAAACGAACGAAAGAGACTCGTTGTAGGAAAGGCGTAGAAATTTGACTTGTACCCCACTTCCCTAAGTTCGACCCTGGACCTAAAAGTGACAAGATAAATCAAGTAGGCCAGGTTAAAAATTTTGTAAAGAAATGGTTAGGTCCGAATTAGGTTAACCACTATACACATTTCAACGATAAAATCATTATATTAACAACCTATCCAGGCCGACCAATCAACACTCAACATGAATACGTAGAGGAACTCGAGTGGAAAACAGCGATACTTTGTTTACGGAAATCCGATTCTGTTTAGGCCTTAAACAGGCTAAAAACATGATTTCTAATCAAAATCAGATGCCTGGGACTCTTCCCAGACATCTTAAAAGATGACAAAGCTCACCTTATGTTCCCTACATCTGATTCAGACGTCCAGACTCCCTCTACGGTCGTCTGGGGACAGTTCTAGACGTCGGACAAGGTCTCCAATCATTTAGACGTACCTCCGAATGTCTAGTGATGTGACCAGATGTCCAAAAGCACGTGGGAAAGTATTTCGTGCTCCTTCCCAAAGCTGCACCTACGTATGCAAACGCAGGCACGGTCAGCTGACAACAACCCTTACGCTGTGATATGCATGGCGCAGGGAGATGCGTACCTTGCGATATACGTGCTTTTAGACGTCTAGCCTTAGCCCCAGATGTCCAGGTACCCTGCTAATTGTCTGGACTCCACTCTAGATATCTGATACGGGAAAACTTCCAGTATCAGGAGCTCCTCGCAGCTCGCTCTGCTCGCTCCTCCTCCCGCAGCGGTAGCTCCAGTAGCTATAGGAGCTTGAGCAACTCCTCACCGACTCCTCCTCGAGCTCCACTGAGCTCCCGCAGTTATCTTCCTCCTCGCTCTCACTCCCACGCACTCTCTAGCTCACGCTCCTCCCCGCTCTCACTCCCTCGCCGGTGTCTCCCCTTCCTTGCCGCGGCTGCAGTAGAGGCGGAGGGAAAGATGACGATCGCAGGAGAAGGTGGAGGTGGCGGTGGCTGTGGTGTGAGGAGGAGAGAAGGGAAGGGAGGGGTTTATATAGGAGTGGGTTTAGGGTTTGGGTGAGGGTGCAAGGAGAGAGAGAAGGGCCTCTGCGTGTTGCCCTCGCATAGAGTGCAAAGCGCAGTACGAAAAATTTTACTTTCAGATGTTCAGGAACGAATCCAGACGTCTGGACAGACGTCTGACTAAAATTCCAGACGTCTTAAATGGCTAAAAGTGTAATGGGTCATTACAACGAGGCTAGCTACTACTAGTCCTTTTGAAGGAGTTCTTGAGGTTGATACAAATTTCAAGGCAATCGTTGCTTCATAGATCATGTGTGGGATTCATCCTCTATGACACGAGGGTCCGAAAAGGAGAGATTGGTGTTCTTCTTGGACTTATTTGAGGAGGCACCACGTCTTGAGGTGCTGCACCACGTTGACTAGCAAAGGTATAATCTCTCAACTCATAGGATCCTAGAAAGGGAGAAAACTAGTTCCTATCATGTGGTTCCAGTAATAAGTGTTTTTTTAATTTTTGTTTGCTTGATAATTTAATGGCATCTATTTGATCTGGTATTCGAAATATTTTTAAATGCATGTTTTCATGTTTTCACACTTTCGCAATGCCATGGGGTCAATATAATTGAACCCTTTAGTCATATCAGAGCATGGGTCAATTTGGATTTTACAAAGAAAAATCTCAAATTTTATGATTTTTTAATTGCACCTTGACTTATATGTTGTAGCCGGTCGACCGGCTTCATGGTCAATCCACCAACTATAATGTAGTCAAATGTTTAATTATAGAATTAGACATCCAGCTTCTAAAGTCATACACTTGACATTGAATGCCAAGTCTTTAGGCAAAGTATTAAGCAGGTTAACAGGTTAGTGAACCCACTTTCATTGCTAAGAAGCAGTAGGGTGCGATGCTGTACTTGGTTGACCAACCGGGATCGACAAGTTACTAAGTAACCAAATGACTGGCTCATTGGCCAAATGACCAACTACTAAAGGATTTGATCCTAAGTCGCATCTATTGTAGCTGGTCGATTGAGTAGTGTACTGGAATTTCTTCTTGGTACAATTTTGACCCTGAATCGAATGGGATTTGATGCAACCTTTCGGAAAAAACCTTCTATGATTGTTAGGGAACTTTTGTTTGTTTTTTTTTTTTGTGGTTTTGTTTGTGATTGATGATGCCCAAAATTGTAGATATGATCCACGTAGACATTATATGCGTAGTAATTTTGAAATTGAAACAAGCCAATGGATTGTTTTGGAAATTTTAATTTCAAAATTAATTGGATTAATTTCTGAATTTAAAAGATTTTCAAATCAGTAGGATGTCATTATGTTCCACACAAATCTCAAATTAGGGTTACAATTAGTAAGATAACTAATCGTGCTCACCTAATTAATTAGTAATCAATAGGAAAAATTATAATCGCATCCCTCGACTTGTGATGTTACGAGTGTGTTTTCTCTATATTTCAATTTTTATTTCACGATTTTGATGGTTTGATTGTGGAATATGATTGATGCTGTGATCATCTTTGGGCATACACTGTGGAGCAATTGTATGTGGGTTGCGTTATTTTTTTTGTAATCCCTGTAATTTGGGAGCTATTACATTTGATGTAATTTTGTGTGAAATGTTGTATGATTGTGATTGTGATGCATGAGATGCAATCTCAAACATAATCATATGACAAGATTTGAATACAATTCTAATTTTTGACTAGGTCGAGATTAGTTAATTTAGTAGGATTAAATTGGATTGTTTCTCAAATAAGACCTAGCCAAATTCCTAGTAGAACCAGTTCCCTCATTTCAAATGCGTCAATGAATTAGTCATGGTGATGATGATTTGTGATTCTTGCCAAGGTGAGGGAACTGTAACCACGGGATTATGCCAGTCGAGATAGCATTGGCATAGCATGCACATGGAGCGGATCCACCCATTTCCCAAAAGGGATGGGTCGTATGTATGTGTCTCTTGGGTGTATTTCCTAACCCCTCGGTTAGGTGCATTCAAGGGCTCATATACATTGTCACGCACCCACTCAGTGATGATTAACGTGCGTGCTCAGCGATGGTTGGAGCGCATGGTATATGGTACACCAAAGGACCAAATCATATGAATATGCAAATTGGACTTGCAAAACGGAAAGAATTCTCGCTTCTCTCATTGGGTTTGTGTATGCAGGCCCTCCGCAGCTACACAATCTCAATGGAAAGAAGAGTCCAATCTCACTTGAGGCATTAGGGTTGATATATCTCTTGGTTTGAGTTCTAGATAGGGAATGACATTCAAATTTAATGTAGTAGGTGCCTTTGTTTTCAAAAACTTAAACAAAATATTTTATCATTACATTGGATTTTAATCAAAACATTTAAATTCTTTTTATATGGCGAACCACAATCCGCTCAACCACTTAAAAAGAACCAACTTACGACCCTAACTATGTAGATTGGATTCGTAACCTCAAGCTAGTTCTCGCTGTTGATCGCAGAGTATGTGATCGAACAGAATAAGCATGAGAAGACTAGGAATGCTTAGGAGTGGAAGTTCAATGCTAATTGGGACAAGGACAACACACTTACCCAGTGCCATGTCCTTGGTTCACTCTCCAATGTACTTCAAAAATAGCATGAGGAGATGAGAACAATCTATAAGATCTTGAACATCTTGAGGGAGATGTTCAGAAATGTGATCCGAACTCAGTGCTACAATGTGCTCAAGGAGTTGCTTCCATGCAAGATAAAGGTAGGGACTCTAGTGAGGGAGCATGTTCTAAAGATGTATGTACATATTTTAGAGCTCCAAAAATTGGGGATGATGATTGATGGTGAGCCCCTCACGGATATCATCTTGCAATCGCTTCTATGATGCTTGGTGGTGAAAATCACATGATTTGTAATTGTGGATTTTAGAGTCATTGTAACACGTGCTTTCGAACACTTTTAATATTTATAAAATCAAATACTGTGATGAGTATTCAAGTCATCCAAGGAAGGCAAGTTAGTTATGAAAGTATAGAACATTCTCTTGCTTTATTGAAATCTTGAAATTTTTTTGTCGTTTTATATTTTGTGATTTTTAAAGTTTTGAAAATAGGGCAAGAAAGGTGGTTAAACACGCAACAAAAATAGCGAAGTGTGAAAACACAAGCTCGACCTTCTTAAGCTCACCCTAGGTAAGTGTGGCCTATGATAATTAGGAAGTGTAGGCAATTAAAGAATTAAGAAAGCATAAAATTGCGAACACGAATTGAAAGGCAAACTTTTCTAGAAATTGAAGTCAAATAAATGTAGCACTTGGAGAGCTCACTTATGTAGAAGGATTCTACACAAGAAATCTCCAAGCGTAGAGTAAAGCTTGCTACTACAACAATGGAGATACAAAGAAAGTAAAAATTGAGATAGAAAAAGTCTCCAAAAGTGATGCTTGAGGTGGTCTTCGCTCCAAATTCAAATGCTCTCAGGCTTGAAGAAGGTGCTACTCTTGCTCCAATGGTGATGGTGATCTCTCCAGTAAATCAAGGCTGTATCCGATCCTTCATCTCTTCCTAGCCATCCTCCTAGTGTGCTCTGTGGCTTGACTCCATGGAGAAGAGAGAATGGGAGTGGTGGTGGAAGAATTCCCTCCTAATTCCAATGTCCCACCTTCTTCTCTAGGGTTTTTGGTGGATGTTTAAATGGTAGAATAGCCAAGGATGGTTCTTTAGGTGGTGGTTATGGGATGTTTTTATAGGGAAGGGGACAGGTGGTTATGGGTGAAAGGGAACCATAATGTGGCACCAGCTATGGTGGTTAATTACCTAGAGTTAGCGCCAAAATTGGATAAGTAGAAGAGGATTGGCGTGGATGTTGATGGTAGTCATGTTGGAGCCAAGGTCAAGGGTTACAAGGTGCTGATCTAAGTGGTGGTTACATGGTAGAGGGTTAGATATAATTGGTGCCAAATGAAAGGGTGTGATGATGGTTGGTAACCACGATGGTTGGCGCCAATTTGATGATGGTTGTGGTAAGGTTGGTGCCACTTCTGATGGTGGTTATGGTTGAAGTTGGTACAACCCTTGAAAGGGTGTGAAGGTGGTGGTAGTTGAGGGTTTTGGCGCCAAGTGAAGGGGCATGAGGAGGTGGTGGTTGAGGGTAGAGTTCACTCCAATTTTAGGTGGATATTGGGTAGACTTAGGAGCTGGGTAGTGGAGTAGGTAGTGGACTTAGCTTAGCTAGCTAAAGCCAGCTAGTAGCTAAGTGGAGCTAATAGGAGGTAGGGTAAGCTGAGAGGAGTTGAGACGAGCTGGAAATAGCTAGGAATGGAGCTCAGAAAGCTCATGTCTTCTTCTGCATTAGGGTTTCTACCTTTCTTCTGGGTTAGTGAAGGTTTAGATGATGGCTTTGAATCCTGCACACCCTGACAAACCCAAAAGCATATAAAGTTAGACAAAACAACACAAATACCTATCTATTCATGCAAGTATCCTAATAATGCAAAAATGCCTAATACATGCCTGATATTATAGTGCAAGTGCAAAATACATAGGAACTAATTGTGAAATGTGTATAAGAATGATGATAAACAAAAGTTTATCACTACTTCACAAACTTCATCATCTCATTCCACATGGGAAAGATGAAGACAACCACAACTGAGCTCATTGATGAGGGACTCACCATAGCTCCTAATTTACCAAAATAAGCTAGTTCACGTAGTTAATTAATTAGTAATTTCATTAAAACAAGGTTAATTATGTACTAAGTCAATAATATATAAGGACCTTAATTAGATGTTAAAATAGCTTAATTATTATATTATAAGCATTCATTTATATTTATTTAATAAATAGGACTTTTACTTAAGCATTTAGCTATTTATAATTAGGGTTATTTAAACTTATATGTAGTACATAACTTATATTAACGTTAATATTAATCATTAAATTAAATAATGCACAAGGGACAAAAATATAATTTCATGCCATAAATATATTATTTAATATATATATAACCTATAATAAAAAGTTAGAGAATAAATAGATTAATTTACATATTTAAATTAACTATTTACATTGTAGTCCCTAAGATTCATTTCAAATAGGTCCTTTCATTACATAGAGGTCCTTCATTATTTGCATCTAGGTCCAACGTTCACCTTCTTCCTCTTTTCTTCTTCTCCTTAAATAGTTGGTGATGGCTGGTGAACTTTAGCTTCGATGATTGGTCGTCTAACGATGGACCTTTTCCTTGGCCATGAAGGAATCTTTCAACAAACACTCTTCATCCGACAGCTTAGATTAGCCATTAATGATCATCATCGATGTGTACATGCTCGTCGTCATTGAAGAAGATGATGGTGGGTAGAGTGTATTTGGATGCACCTTACGTTTAGGTTCAAGGTCCCTGACCTCTGCCACAACCTATAAATAACCCCCTTGACTTCTAATTACGGTTAGCAACTCCCTTCCCTCTTCTTCAATCGTAGTTGCTCCTAGGCTATGACTCTCTAACCTCCGATGACCTCTCACCTTTCTATCGAAGCAGCTCCGACGGAGCTACTTGTTTCTCTCACCCCCTCTTCCTCTCCTCTGCCCTGCTAATGGCGAAGGAGCACCCCATTCCTCTCTATCAACACTTCAAATTCTCAGTGAAACTCTTCTCTCAACTCATTTGATTTTGCTCTTAGCTTCAACATGCCAAAGCTGAAGTGCTTCCTCATTTCGTCCAGGTAAGTAGCTCTAACTTCTAGGCATAGTCTCTAGGTTAAATTTAGGCGAGTAATGTGTAGTTTAGCATAGTTAAACCTCCTTCTTCTCACCTCCTCCAACTATGACAAGGCCAATCCAACCTTTTCCGATCTTCGTCCATTAATCGCACCTCCTTTCAACCATTCTCAACTCTCTGCAACCATCATCCACCTTCTCCTATCTTCAATTAACCATCATAGACGAAATGCCCAATTTCATTCAACTTCGGACCTCTACTGTCTTTGGCGCAGGTCAGAAGAGTTGATTCATCTAATTAAACTACATCACAACTGTAACGAATGTGTGCCCCAGACGTGTTCTAAGACGTCTGGGAGGTGGCTCAGACGTCGGACAAGACGTCTGGGATCACAACCAGACGTCTGATAAGACGTCTGGGATAGTTTCAAGACGTCTGGAAATCCGTTATTTTCGACACACGCGAGTCGCCTGCGCGCCTGAGCGCGCAGGCCGCATATTCCCTCTTTTCTCTGCGGCTGCAGGCGGCCTGCCGCCTTCTCTCTCTCCTCTCCGCGCGGCGTTAAAAGGGGCGCGCCTCCCCTCCCGTCTCCACCGTCTCCTCCTTCTTCTCCTTCCTGTGCGCGAGAGCGAGCGGACGCGAGGGCGGCAGCGGCGGCCGCAGTGAGCGCGGAGGTGCGGCGTGCGAGGGCGGAGCTCTGCCGTGAGGGCGAGCTCGCCGGAGCGGCTTGGCCGGCTGGCGGAGGGCGCAGGGGGCGCGGAGCGACGCGGAGAGGGACCTGCTGCGGGCTGAGCAGCAGACGTGCGAGGTGCGACGCGGGCGGCGTCGCGAGCGGAGGCCGAGCAGGGTTCTGATTCTGGAAAAATTTCCAGAATCAGACGTCTGGGTTGATAGCCAGACGGCAAGGTCGACGTCTGTAAGATCATACAGACGTCTGAAAGGTGAGTTTCCGCTTTCTTCTTCCTTCTTGTCGACTGACCATACTGAGGGAGGGGGGTTGGCTGTGCGCAGGTTCGCTGATTCGCCATCCTTTGCGAATCAGACGTCTGGAAGTTGTACCAGACGGCGGGAGTGACCTCCAGACGTCCGGAGGGACCATCGGACGTCTGGGATCTAGGCAGACGTCCCCGCAGACTTCTGGACGTCTGGGAAACCACGCTGAACAGGTAATTCTCTGATCCACTTTTTAAGACGTCTGGAAGGAGTTCCAGACGTCTGATTTTGCACAGTATCGTCTTTTTCGACCCGTTTAGGGCCCGTTCGAGCTCCGTTTTCCGCGATTCGAGTTGCGTTCTCTTCAGAATTAATTCCTCTACTCATCTACAGTAGCTATACACTGTTTTGAGACACTCCTTGTGTTTGATCCTTGTGACAGGATCTTGTTCAGTTGCAGTCTTGAGAGTCGCGGAGGCACGCGGGATTCCCGATCACGCCCCCATTACTCCCGTTGTACCTGGTAGAGTGGCTTAAGTTATTAATAAAATCTGTTAAAGTATGAAACCATAACTAGAATCTAGGACATTGCATGAATCCTAGGAATGAGAAATGTATGGAATGATAGCTCCTAGGTGATGCATGAATCCTAGGGCTGGAAAACTAGTTGTATGCTAGATCCTAGGATGTGGCATGAATCTTAGGATGGAAAAACTAGTGGAATGTATAATACTACAGTCTTGGAAAAATGGAAAGGAATATAAAGCTGCCTGTTATGAATAAAGAAACATGTTTGAGATCATGGATTTTGAGAACGTGAATCTGGAAAGTGAAACATATGATGTTCTGAGATAAAGAGTTGGAACCCTATGGGGAATTAGGAGTGGAACTCCTGGAAAGAAAAAGGAATGGAACTGAGATGTAGTTTGTACTGTCTCTTGGGTACGCAGTACCAAGGGAAGTACCTGTACCTGTTTAGTGCAGAGTGGGGCCAGCCGCCCTAGGGACCCGGGGTTAGGATTGGCCGCTCTGTACCGACTTGTTGGCCCTCGTGTACGTAGTACCGAGGAGAGCTAGTAGTGTTAGGAGAGTACTAGCTACCCCACGGGCCCCAGGGTTCTGCTAGCCTCCTTCACCGACTTGTTAGGCCCACTAGGGCAAACCAGGGTAGTCAGGCGAGGGTGCGCGGACTGTGGAGGGGCAAGGCCCCGGTTTGGTTACTGTGGAGGGGTTGGACCCCTGTTACTGAGAGGGCTCTGCCCTGGTTCCGTGCTGTATTTTGGGCGCACCCGTTAACGGAAACGACTGACCGCGTGCCAGTGCGGGCTAGCTACCTGTGCGTTTATCGCGCGTGCCGTAGTCACCGTTACGTCTGTCAGTGACCTTGGGGTGGTTGACTGAGGGTAGGATCACCACGGGGGACTCTCCCGGCCAGGAGAGCACCACGTGCTACTTCTACTTTTGGAAAAGACTACAATCAAGATCGTTCCCACGAGGACATTCGAGATCAAGTAAAGGATCTGAGAAATAAATGAAATAGTGAGAAAAATTGAATAAAGGAAGTAATAGAACATAACAGCTACTGTACACTCTACTGTTGCCTTTAGTTAGTTTGCCACTCTACTCAGCGTTTTGCTGACGTGTTACACTCGTTACCTTTTTCAGGACCAGGTGTTGAGCAGCCAGGGTCGGCGGCTGCAGAGGACGCTGGGCCGAGTAGGGTCCAGTAGAGTTACCACAGCCTTTTGTACTCCTTTTGTTTCTGTTCTAGTGAGTAGTTTTTGTTTCCGCTGTACCTTCTTTACCTGCAGTTCTTGTTATATGATAAATGTTGTTTTACTGTTGTGGTGGTACCTACTGTAGTAGTTTCTTTCCTTACTGCTGTACTTTCTTACTGTTAGTTATATTCATGCTGAATGTGGTTTATTTTACTGTCTTTTGGTTACTTCCTCGTTGGACGACTAGGTCTTGGGATTAGTCGAGTCGGTCCGGTTCTCGTGTCTCGTAGGGACTCGGGAATCGGGTCGTAACAAGATGGTATCAGAGCAAGGTCGTCCCGAGAAGTGAATCAACTGACTGGAAAATAACCAATTCACATGTTTATAGCTAGAGTAGCCACTACAACATATCTCTTGACATGAGCTCTTAGAAGTTTTGTTAGGTACCGTCTGTTTTGACGTTTCCGTTTCGTTTCGCGTCTCCTTGCAGGAGATGCCTCGTCGCGGGACTGGCGAGACTGGCCGCGGGCGCGGCCGAGGGCGAGGTCGTTGTGGTGGACGTGCTGTCGTTGACGTCTCGGTGGACCAGCCACCACTCCCTGGCGTCCAAGCCCAGGACCTCGCCAGACTGATACGGGATATTGTACGAGAGGAGCTCCACCCACCGCCCCGAGCACCTCCTCCTGGGGTTGCAGAGGGGGAGTCCTCCGTGGGACCACGCGACAGACGTGGCGCTGGACACGAGGGAGGGGATGGGCCCCTGCCGCCCCCACCTTCCTCCGACACTTCTGTACACGAGGCACCTTCGCCTGGAGGTGCACCAGCACCTCCCCTACAGCGCCACTTCGAGCTTTTCGGACAGTTCTGGAAGCTGAAGCCCCCCTCCTTCAAGGGGGATGAGGACCCGACCGAGGCAGAGGACTGGCTTGAGCAGCTGGAGAAGATCTTCGACACCCTTCGCCCCCCGGTGGAGTGCCGCGTGGCCTTTGCCACGTACCAGCTGGAGAGTGCGGCACACCGGTGGTGGAGGGCGGTCCGGGGACAGGAGAGGGACGAGCCGACGTGGGACCAGTTCGTCACCCTCTTCTGCGAGCAGTACTTTCCCCAGACGTGGCAGGACCAGAGGAGGCGGGAGTTCCACACTCTCCGCCAAGGGACGATGACCGTGAGCGCGTACCGCACGCGTTTCTTGGAGCTGTCCCGCTTTGCAGCGACAGCGGTAGCCACTGAGGAGGAGCGCCTTTGGAGGTTCACCGAGGGGCTCCGGCCTGCGATCCGGGGGTATGTCAAACCCCTGAAGCTGCCGACGTTTTCGAGGGTGGTAGAGGCAGCTATGACTTACGAGGAGACCAACCCGTCCGCGCGAGAGACCGACGGCGGGCGGAAGAGGCCCTTTCACCAGACTTCTCACAGGGCCGGCGAGAACGGAGACATGTGGCATCCGCAGGAGAGCCGTCACGTTGTGCAGGGCCATCAGTGGCCTTTGGGGGCCCTCGATAGGGGCCAGTCGCCAGCACCGGACCCCCGCCTAGCCGACAGCAGGGACTCACTGAGGGCGGGAGTCGGGTTCCCCTCTGCTACCAGTGTGGCCAGCCGGGCCACGTTAGGAGGGACTGCCCATCTAGGGCAGGAGGTCAGCAGATACTTCCCGTGCAGAGCACTGGAGGGCGTGCAGGAGGCCGCGGTTCTCAGGCACGAGGAGGAGGACAGCAGTCGCGAGGAGGGTACCGGCCAGCACCTACCCGTTCGACGCAGAGTGTGGCTGCTTCGTCCGCACCTAGAGCTGAGGGGCGTATCAACGCCCTAACACACAGGGACGCCAGAGCATCGGGATCCGTGGTAGCATGTATGGTTTCAGTTTCTGGCAGACTCGTTTACACGCTTTTCGATTCCGGCGCTACGCACTCGTTTGTCGCAGCCAGTTTCGCAGTTAGTTTGGACCAGGATTATACACTGTTAGAGAATCCGTTCGTAATCAGAGGTCCGAGTGGTCAGCTGTTTGTAGCTGAGGAGGTGTACACGGGTTGCGGGGTCAGCATCGAGGGACATAGCCTGCCAGCTGACCTGATTATGATACAGATGGAGGACTTTGGAGTGATTCTGGGGATGGATTGGCTGTCCGCTTACCACGCCTTGGTAGACTGTTTTGAGAGGAAGATTGTCTTCTCCATTCCGGAGTTTCCTTCTTTCGAGTTTCACGGGCAGCCAGTGGACGGAGGTTTCAGGTGCATTTCGGCACTTCGGGCGGCGAGACTTTTGAGCCAGGGGTGTGAGGGCTTCCTAGCTTGTGTGGTGGCAGAGCACAGCCCCGTGGCAGACTTCCAGAGCATCCCGGTGGTCAGAGAGTACCCCGACGTGTTTCCAGACTAGTTACCAGGACTACCGCCCGAGCGTGAGATCGAGTTTGAGATCTCACTAGTACCAGGGACCAGCCCCATCTCCACCGCGCCATACAGAATGGCACCGCTTGAGCTGCGAGAGCTCAAGTCCCAGTTGCAGGACCTTTTGGAGAAAGGTTTCGTGAGGCCCAGTGCGTCTCCCTGGGGAGCCCCGGTACTGTTTGTGAAGAAGAAGGATGGGACCCTACGCCTTTGTGTGGACTACCGACAACTGAATAGGGTCACCATCAAGAATAGATATCCGCTGCCGAGGATCGACGATTTGTTTGACCAGTTGCGGGGTGCCACGGTGTTTTCCAAGATCGACTTGAGGTCTGGATACCACCAGTTGAGGATCAGGGAGACCGACGTCTCCAAGACAGCTTTCCGCACCCGGTACGGACACTACGAGTTTTTGGTCATGCCGTTTGGGCTGACCAATGCCCCCACTGCTTTCATGGACCTGATGAACCGGGTGTTTAGACCGTACTTGGACCAGTTTGTGGTGGTTTTCATAGATGATGTACTCATCTATTCTAGAGATCGGACGCAGCACGGACAGCACTTGCGGATGGTTCTGGACACTCTGAGACGACGCAGGCTGTACGCCAAATACAGCAAGTGCGAGTTCTGGTTGAGGGAGGTGACCTTTTTGGGTCATGTGATCTCTGGAGACAGCCTGGCGGTGGACCCCGCCAAGGTCGAGGCAGTGCTCAGGTGGGAGAGACCGCGTTCAGTCACTGAGATTCGCAGTTTCCTGGGACTGGCAGGTTACTACAGACGGTTCATCAGAGGGTTTTCGCAGATTGCACGTCCTATGACACAGTTGACCCGGAAGGACGTGCCTTTCGCTTGGACAGACGCCTGTGAGGCGTGTTTTCTGGAGCTGAAGGAGAGGTTGACCTCGGCTCCCGTCCTCACCATCCCTGACAGTAGTGGCGGGTTCGTTGTGTACACGGACGCTTCCTTGCAGGGGTTAGGAGGTGTGCTCATGCAGAGGGGTCACGTGGTCGCTTACGCTTCGCGGCAATTGAAGCCCCATGAGCATACCTACCCTACCCACGATCTAGAGTTGGCAGCTGTTGTCTTCGCGCTGAAGACATGAAGGCACTACTTGTACGGTGAGACCTTCGAGATTTTTACAGATCACAAGAGCCTCAGATATCTTTTTGACCAGAAGGAGCTTAACATGAGACAGAGACGTTGGTTGGAGCTCCTGAAGGACTACGACTGCAGCATCTCCTACCATCCGGGAAAGGCCAATGTGGTGGCTGACACCTTGAGCCGTAAGGCGCCCGCACGCTTGGCCAGTCTACAGTTACAGAGTTGGAGCCTTTTGGAGGAGGTGGGCAGTTGGCGACCTCTAGAGTTACGAGGGTACTGTGGGGCAGTGACAGTGACACGGCAGACCAGGCCAGAGTTGATAGACCGCATCATCACGGGACAGATGGCCGATCTGTACTTGCAGTCTTTGCGCGACAGAGTACTATCAGGGGACCCAGGGGACTTCTCTTTCACAGACCAGGTGTTACGCTTGAGGGGACGGTTGTGCGTCCCCAGAGACGAGGAGCTGTTGAGAGAGCTCCTGACTGAGGCACACGGTTCCAGATTCACCATACATCCCGGAAACACGAAAATGTACCATGACTTGAGACGCGAGTTCTGGTGGAGAGGGATGAAGCGGGATGTGGGTGAGTTCGTGCAGCAGTGCTTAGTGTGCCAGCAGGTGAAAGCCGAGCATCAGAGGCCTGCAGGGCCGCTTCAGCCGCTTCCAGTGCCAGAGTGGAAGTGGGAGAGCATCACCATGGACTTGGTGGTGGGCTTACCTGTTACCCAGCGAGGACACGACGCAGTCTGGGTAATAGTGGATAGATTGACGAAGACGGCACGATTCTTGCTGATCCGAGTCACTTTGGGACCAGCACAGTTGGTAGAGAGGTATATCCGTGATGTGGTGCGACTACACGGATTTCCGCGGGAGATCGTATCCGACAGGGATACCCGCTTTACGTCCCAGTTTTGGGCTGAGTTTCAGCAGGCTTTGGGGACGAGGTTGAGGTTTAGCACGGCTTACCACCCCCAGACGGACGGACAGTCGGAACGCACGATACAGACACTTGAGGACCTTTTGCGTGCCTGTGTACTAGACTGGAGGGGCTCTTGGGAGGAGCACCTGCCCCTGGCGGAGTTTGCATACAACAACAGTTATCACTCGAGCATCGGCATGGCTCCCTACGAGGCTCTGTACGGACGAAAATGCACGGCACCCTTGAGTTGGGTTGAGGTGGGGACCAAGTGGGAGGTTGGCCCCCGGTTGATCCGGCAGAGTCAGGAGGTAGTTGAGCAGATCCACAGATGACTCCGCACTGTCAGGAGCAGACAGAAGAGCTACGCAGATCGCAGACGCAGAGAGGTGCAGTTCGAGGTTGTGGACCACGTCTTCCTTCGTGTTTCGCCCATGAAGGGCTTACAGCGGTTTGGGGTGAGAGGGAAGCTCGCGCCGAGGTTCGTGGGGCCCTTTGAGGTCCTGGAGCGGGTTGGACCCGTTGCTTACAGACTTGCCCTTCCCCCGCAGCTTTCTGGTGTGCACGACGTGTTCCACGTGTCCAACCTCAGGAAGTACGTAGCCGATCCCAGCCACGTACTGAGTCACGAGAGCGTCGAGGTGAGCGACGACCTGACCTACCCCGAGCGGCCAGTGCAGATCCTAGACCGAGCCGTCCGCAGGTTGAGACGAAAGCAAGTACCCCTAGTAAAGGTTTTGTGGAGGAGCCAGCGGTACGAGGAGGCTACCTTGGTGCCTGAGGCAGCAATGCGGGAGCGGTACCCAGAGCTTTTCGCGGGTACGTCTTTTCGGACCTGCTTCGGTCCTCTTTGAGTTTGTTATGGTTATTTGGACATCTTTTTGCCGCACCCTAGTTGGCGCAAGTTTCGGGGACGAAACTTCCTTTGAGTTTGTTATATTGTAACGAATGCGTGCCCCAGACGTGTTCTAAGACGTCTGGGAGGTGGCTCAGACGTCGGACAAGACGTCTGGGATCACAACCAGACGTCTGATAAGACGTCTGGGATAGTTTCAAGACGTCTGGAAATCCGTTATTTTCGACACACGCGAGTCGCCTGCGCGCCTGAGCGCGCAGGCCGCATATTCCCTCTTTTCTCTGCGGCTGCAGGCGGCCTGCCGCCTTCTCTCTCTCCTCTCCGCGCGGCGTTAAAAGGGGCGCGCCTCCCCTCCCGTCTCCACCGTCTCCTCCTTCTCCTTCCTGTGCGCGAGAGCGAGCGGACGCGAGGGCGGCAGCGGCGGCCGCAGTGAGCGCGGAGGTGCGGCGTGCGAGGGCGGAGCTCTGCCGTGAGGGCGAGCTCGCCGGAGCGGCTTGGCCGGCTGGCGGAGGGCGCAGGGGGCGCGGAGCGACGCGGAGAGGGACCTGCTGCGGGCTGAGCAGCAGACGCGCGAGGTGCGACGCGGGCGGCGTCGCGAGCGGAGGCCGAGCAGGGTTCTGATTCTGGAAAAATTTCCAGAATCAGACGTCTGGGTTGATAGCCAGACGGCAAGGTCGACGTCTGTAAGATCATACAGACGTTTGAAAGGTGAGTTTCCGCTTTCTTCTTCCTTCTTGTCGACTGACCGTACTGAGGGAGGGGGGTTGGCTGTGCGCAGGTTCGCTGATTCGCCATCCTTTGCGAATCAGACGTCTGGAAGTTGTACTAGACGGCGGGAGTGACCTCCAGACGTCTGGAGGGACCATCGGACGTCTGGGATCTAGGCAGACGTCCCCGCAGACTTCTGGACGTCTGGGAAACCACGCTGAACAGGTAATTCTCTGATCCACTTTTTAAGACGTCTGGAAGGAGTTCCAGACGTCTGATTTTGCACAGTATCGTCTTTTTCGACCCGTTTAGGGCCCGTTCGGGCTCCGTTTTCCGCGATTCAAGTTGCGTTCTCTTCAGAATTAATTCCTCTACTCATCTACAGTAGCTATACACTGTTTTGAGACACTTCTTGTGTTTGATCCTTGTGACAGGATCTTGTTCAGTTGCAGTCTTGAGAGTCGCGGAGGCACGCAGGATTCCCGATCACGCCCCCATTACTCTCATTGTACCTGGTAGAGTGGCTTAAGTTATTAATAAAATCTGTTAAAGTATGAAACCATAACTAGAATCTAAGACATTGCATGAATCCTAGGAATGAGAAATGTATGGAATGATAGCTCCTAGGTGATGCATGAATCCTAGGGCTGGAAAACTAGTTGTATGCTAGATCCTAGGATGTGGCATGAATCTTAGGATGGAAAAACTAGTGGAATGTATAATACTACAGTCTTGGAAAAATGGAAAGGAATATAAGGCTGCCTGTAATTTGAATTAACAGCTGCCTGTTATGAATAAAGAAACATGTTTGAGATCATGGATTTTGAGAACGTGAATCTGGAAAGTGAAACATATGATGTTCTGAGATAAAGAGCTGGAACCCTATGGGGAATTAGGAGTGGAACTCCTGGAAAGAAAAAGGAATGGAACTGAGATGTAGTTTGTACTGTCTCTTGGGTACGCAGTACCAAGGGAAGTACCTGTACCTGTTTAGTGCAGAGTGGGGCCAGCCGCCCCAGGGACCCGGGGTTAGGATTGGTCGCTCTGTACCGACTTGTTGGCCCTCGTGTACGTAGTACCGAGGAGAGCTAGTAGTGTTAGGAGAGTACTAGCTACCCTACGGGCCCCGGGGTTCTGCTAGCCTCCTTCACCGACTTGTTAGGCCCACTAGGGCAAACCAGGGTAGTCAGGCGATGGTGCGCGTACTGTGGAGGGGCAAGGCCCCGGTTTGGTTACTGTGGAGGGGTTGGACCCCTGTTACTGAGAGGGCTCTGCCCTGGTTCCGTGCTGTGCTTTGGGCGCACCCGTTAACGGAAACGACTGACCGCGTGCCAGTGCGGGCTAGCTACCTGTGCGTTTATCGCGCGTGCCGTAGTCACCGTTACGTCTGTCAGTGACCTTGGGGTGGTTGACTGAGGGTAGGATCACCACGGGGGACTCTCCTGGCCAGGAGAGCACCACGTGCTACTTCTACTTTTGGAAAAGACTGCAATCAAGATCGTTCCCACGAGGACATTCGAGATCAAGTAAAGGATCTGAGAAATAAATGAAATAGTGAGAAAAATTGAATAAAGGAAGTAATAGAACATAACAGCTACTGTACACTCTACTGTTGCCTTTAGTTAGTTTGCCACTCTACTCAGCGTTTTGCTGACGTGTTACACTCGTTACCTTTTTCAGGACCAGGTGTTGAGCAGCCAGGGTCGGCGGCTACAGAGGGCGCTGGGCCGAGTAGGGTCCAGTAGAGTTACCACAGCCTTTTGTACTCCTTTTGTTTCTGTTCTAGTGAGTAGTTTTTGTTTCCGCTGTACCTTCTTTACCTGCAGTTCTTGTTATATGATAAATGCTGTTTTACTGTTGTGGTGGTACCTACTGTAGTAGTTTCTTTCCTTACTGCTGTACTTTCTTACTGTTAGTTATATTCATGCTGAATGTGGTTTATTTTACTGTCTTTTGGTTACTTCCTCGTTGGACGACTAGGTCTTGGGATTAGTCAAGTCGGTCCGGTTCTCGTGTCTCGTAGGGACTCGGGAACCGGGTCGTTACAACAACCTTCGCCCTGATTTAGGGGTTGATTTGCCCCAAGTAATTGAAGGATACACTAATTCAATTGTTCTGATGAACTCGAGCTCCACTTATGATCAAGTTGAGTTCGTTACACTTTCTCAAGCTTTTCTCTACTAAATTGAGCTATTCCTGAGCTTTGCAATGAGCTTAGGAATCTTTTGAACTTATTCTCAAGTTGTTTCATCATATTTGGTGTTCTGACATCCATAATCGAGGGTCATTGGAGCTCCGATGAGCTCTGGCAACCTTGATTTTGGGAAAAAGCTTTTGAATCAATTCTTAATGATTTGAAATCCTCTTAGAAGCTTTTAGTGAACAATTTCCATCATTTATTTTTTATTTTTATTAATTGTACTAGACTAATCACATTTGTCTTTTCTAGCTTCGATAGAGCTAAGTAGAGACATTATCTCACTCTCTAAGCTTCTAACTAGGTCCATAAGCATCTATAGGATGCTCTGAACCTAGAACAACCTTTATATAGGTTGTTAATTAACTAAATCATTATGTTAATCAAAGTACCATTTGATCTCAGGTGGAGGATTTGAGAATCCTATTATAGTGATCAATTTCCTAGATTAATGACTCCGTTAAATTCCTTAGATCATTTGGAATTGATCTAGGCCTTTAATTGATTTGAGAAGCTGTAGAACTCAAAGTCAACTTTTACCTCATTCTTGGTCAACTCTGATCGTCATTGGGGCTTAGAGTACTTGAACTCAAGTTTAAGGGATGAAATGTGTTTCTAAGGTCATTAGGAGTTTGTTAAGGGTTGATTTTAGAAAGAATTAAAGTTAGTTTAGTTAGTCAGTTCACTCTAAGGTTATTGGGTTCAACTGAGCTGTGAAGGTATCTTCTGAGATTTCATATGTGTTCTTCAGGTTTTCTTTAGTTTTGAAAGTGTTTGGGAAGATGCTAAAGGCATTAGAAATAGGTTTAGAAGCTAAAGAGTTAGATTTACTTGAAATTGAATCAGCTCTGATCTCTATTGGAATTTGTTTGTGTAGTTATTCTCAGGTCAGCGTTGGGCTTAGAGGTAAATCTTTAGCCCTGTGAGTGTGTTTAAGCTTTAGTTAGGCACTATGAGAGTTTGTAAGGTCGAGAGAGAGTGATTAGGAGTATAATACTAAGTCTATAGGTGGTTTAACTGCTATCTAAACAGCCATGGAGTGCTGATAAGTCAAGCAAGTTCTTAGCGTCTAACTAAGCAATTCTTGGGTCCAATCGAAGAATTGGACCATGCTTGAGCAATTAATGAGGATTAGAAGATAAATTGTTGAAGATGGTGGCTGAATGAGAGAAGATTTGAAGATGAAATTGACGTTGAAGCTGCTGCTGTTGCACACTAAGGAGGGGGACTCGATAGTCCCACCTCGGTTACTTGCAACCACTTGATGTGGTATAAAAGCAAACACGTCCAAAGGCCTCTCGTGAGCTTTCGGGTCGGTGACGAGCGTGAAACGAGTTAGATAAAAACACATCGTAGTATAGTCGAATTGCATGAAATCAACCTTTAAACTTTATATTTCTCGAAATTAGAGTCCGAGGTCGTTATCTTGGAGGAAAACAAGTGCACAACTTATCATTATCAAAAATTTCGAGCTCAGGAACGAGATGTGATTAATTTAAATTTTTAAATAGAAAATCAACTTCACAAGATTAATCACACAATTTCACAACATGTTTAAAAAATATATATTTTAATTAGTGCTTAATTGAAGATAATCAAGAAATAATGTAATTAAGCATTAAATATACCAAGTCAATAATGTTTTAACATAATATTCCATCAAAAATCCCAAATATCCCAAAAATAAAATCAATCCTCATTTTCTCAAAGAAATATGCAAATCAATCCCTGAGAATTACAATTAGATCCCTACGAATATTTTTTTTCTTGTAATTAGCTCCCTACTAGCACCTTCATCTTCTCTTCTTCGTCGCCGGCGAGATGCTAGGAAATAAATCTAATCGTTGGATTGGGTTGGAAAATGTAAGAGGTGGTCATGGAAGTCTCGCTGACATGTTGGTGGCCTCCGATCATCAATCGAAGTGGCGGCGGTGTTGTGGGAAGTTGTCGGAGTTGGAGAAGACGATGTCTTCGGCGAGCACTCTGATCAGTACCTACAAGTCAAAATATGACCTTGATTAAATGGCCATAGGCTCCGGCTTGGCACGTCGGAGCAAAGCCCCAACTTATTGGGCATGTCGGTGTGTGTGTGGGGGGTGAAGAAGCTTCTTGAAGCCTCTAATGGTAGGAGTGGTTGGAGGTGTATACAGTGGTGGAAATCAAATTAAGCAAACCTAAAGCTATACCTAATCATGCTAAGCAAAAGCCCAAACTAATTTGAGGAAAGAGGCAAGGAAAACCTTGGGTGTTGTTAAGCCCATCAACGATGAAGGGGAGAGGAAATTGGAGCAATTGAGGAGGTAGATGCTTAAGCTTCGCGTGAAGCTTCGAGGAAGAATGGGGAGGGGAAGCCCTCAACCATTTTCATCAAAGGAGCGGTGGACAAGGGAGACGAAGAAGCTCCAAGGTGGTTTTTAATGGCACCAATGAGGAAGAAGGGGGGGAAGGAAACACGCCAAAAATCGCACACCTCGCAACAATGGAGCACGGTGGGAATCTATAGAGGGTCGACTTTTGCAATTGAAGGGAATTTTCGACCTCAATATGGTTGGTTCGCACATGATTTTGCACAAATTTTGATCATGATTTGCGAGGTTCATAGATGTAATTAGGAGCCATGATTTGCGTCAAAAGATTCTCTTTTGAATGAGGCATCAACCCTCCAAATTTGGTGTGATTCCGTTGCGAGATTAAGATATTGATCTCCAAATCTCGCCCAAAACACCATGGTCGAGCTACTGTCATGGTTGGAGGTAGAAGGCTGATGTCATCACCAAGGGCTAGAAAGAAAGATCAAGAGACCAGATTGAAAGGGATTCACAAGTTGAGGGTCATTATGAAAAGTAGGTGAAAATGAAGTCCAATTAGTCTCAACATTTTAGGGTAACTGATGTAAACACATTTACACTACTTAAAATGTCTATTTATGCATGTTCTTAAGCATAGGATTGCATTTCATGATATAAATATTGCATTACATGCATCATCTTGCATTTAGAGTAGTTTGAATAAAATGGAGGTTAATTATCTCCTTTTATGTGCTTGGACAGGGCAAATATTTTATCGGGGCCTCGGATCAAAGATCCAACCGTATGGATATGATCAGGGCAACGATTGGAGTTCAACGACTCCAAGATCGCCCTAATCAGGCATCCGTAGCATCAGATAGAGACCGGGGAACCCTAGAAGATCAAGGGCCAGGATGGTGTAAATCCGCACTTCAGATGGAAAATCCGACCACACGGATGAATTCGGATCGACGATTGCAGCCGAACGACACAAAAATCGAGTCAATCCGACATCCGTGGCACCATCTACAACTTCCAGAAGATGGACGGCCAAGATGGCGCCACGTGGCGCCATCCCAGCCGCCCAATCGGCCGCAGGAGTCCTGTGAAGACCGCGCACCGTCTCCTCTCCGCCGTTGGATCTCGATCCAACGGCTGCGGTCGCTCGCGTTTAAAAACGTCCGCGCGACCATTTCGCCCGCGTAGCGCAGCGGCGACGCAGCTGCGGGCGAAGCGGAGGTCGCGGGTTCGAGCCGCGGTGAGCGGGTGGAAGGCGCGGGCGAGCAGGCGCGCACGAGCGTCGGATGAAGATCCAACGGCCGCGCGCGCCCGATAGCGCCGACGCGCAATTGGACGCTCTGGTGGACGCTCGATCGCACGCGGGCGGGCGCGCTACGCAGCGGGCGCGGACGCGATCTAAGCCGTCCGATCTCGCGATCGGACGGCTGAGACGACGCGGACGTGCGTATGCGTTACGCGCGCAGGCCATCCGAGTGGGCGCGCGTGGGCGCGGCGGCGACGACGACGGCGGGGCTTTAGCGACGGTTTTATCCGTCACTAAAGACCCCTTATTTATTATTTTGAAGATGTAATGTCCATTTTGCCCCCACTCCTTGCAACTATAAAAGGAGACCCCCTCCATACGAAATTTTCATCCCTTCCTTCTCCTCTCTACCTCTCCAAAGCTCAAGAGAAGCTTGTCCCACACCCGGGATGCTTCTCGCGAGATAAAGTCCAAATTTTCGTCCCCCTTCGGAAGTGGATCCCGCGACGACGACGGCGTGCTGCTTCGTTCCCGTTCTTCTGCTTCGTCCTCCTTCGTCCCGCTTCGTTCTCCTTCGTCCAGGCGTCGTCCCGTCCGGCTCGTCCTCCAAGCGACCGTCGAGGAGGATTTCTCTCTCCCTATTCTTTTTACTGCTTTCTAGTATAGATTTACTGCTTTCTAGAGTAGTCTATTCGTCCTCCGAGCGATCGTCGAGGAGGACATTTCTCCCTCCATTCTTTTAATGCTTTCTAGAGTAATTGTTTTATGTTTTCTAGTTGTAAGGAACGAACTCTTTTATGATAAATTCCTTGTCTATTCTACATCTCATTTTGATTTCCATGTATAGTATTCCTTCTCTCTCTCTTACTCCCTCTCTCTCTTTTATTTGTTGTAGATACTTAGATAGTTTAAATTGAATTTCTTTGTGACAAAATAAAAAGAAACGCGGAGTTTTTAAATCAAACGTTCGCCTCCCTGTGTTCGACCCGGAATTCTTTTTTTTTCGGTATAAATTTTATTTGTTGAACACGAATCCTTCGCTTTCGAACTGCAACGACGGGTTTTCCAAAACCAAACACGTTAGCGTAGATTCTCGTTCAACATTTTGGCGCCGTTGCCGGGGAGGCAACGCT
The DNA here is from genome assembly GCA_037157565.1 of Thalassia testudinum. NCBI lineage: Eukaryota > Viridiplantae > Streptophyta > Magnoliopsida > Alismatales > Hydrocharitaceae > Thalassia > Thalassia testudinum. Next base: position 22,316,070 of record JAZHRO010000014.1, read on the forward strand.
CTTTGATTTCTCTTCGCGTTTTGTAACTTACAAATCATTTACCTCACTTTTCTCCTTTCTTATTGTAATTGCAGGTACTCTTTCGAGACAGGCAAAAGTGGTAGATCGGAGTAAAGTGCTGTGGAAGGTTTTGTAAGTTATCCCCCACCTCCCACCCATTAGATTTTATTTCATCACATAATAATTCAAACATCAATCAACCTAGGTGTTCTTATAAACTCTAAGGTTAGATTGTTTGTTGTTTGACATCCATACTCACTCCAACCCCCACATTAAAAAATAAAAAATAAAAAATAAAAAAATCTCTCAGAGGTACACAACCTCATCTGATTTTCTAACTCAACCGGTAAACCAATCTTAGGAGCCGGTACACACATCCAAACACATAATCGAGTAGAAATCAGATTGGGTAATCATTTGTGTGCCTAATTAGGTGGTGCATCAGGCCAGTTGTTTGAGTTGTTTGGGCCGCACCACTTCAAATAAAATCAACTCATCAAGTAGCTGCCAATTAGGTTCAACTCTTAGGGATCTACCAGGCACTCCACATTCTTTTTAAACTTTAAAGGAAAATATCTTCACCTGTGCTTGCAAAACCTGGTGTGCCAATGAAACTTGATTGAAAACACCTAAAGTTGAATCCTAAAAGCTACTAAGCAAGATTTGAACCTTAAAATTCACCACATCAAAAATAATCTTGCTTGAAAACCACTGGTTGTGCACTCACACACAAAGAAATCAATCATTAAGGGCACAACCCATTTAAAGGGCCCATCACATTCCAAAGCACATTCAAACCTAGCCCTAAATAAAACAGAGTAGACGTTGGCCTTAAGGATTGGACTCGCTCTTCAGAACTCAGAACGAGATTATTTTCGATTAGTCTGTTTCTACTGTTCAATCTGATGTCTAGCTAGGGGAGCAGAGTCAAACGATCGCGGCTGAGGGGTACACTAGGAACCGGAGGCGCAAGCCGAAGGAAGAACCTTCTCCCCAGTCCCTCCTTCTAACTGGTTGGATTGAACAGACAGAAGTAGATCAAATCGTTCCTTTATCTTAAGACGGGTTTTGAGAGTCTGTAGGTCTGTAGGCTAACCCATTTAAGGACAGGTTTGATTGTTTGTATTGCAGGGCACCTTTCTTCCTCCCGTGTCTCATGAATCCTTCCACATATTTCACGCATTCCCGCTCTTTCCCTCCTGTTGTAAATTATCCTCAACATGACGATTATCCCAACTCGTATTGTAATCGACCATCAGTTAGTTGGGATAATTCGGATTGGGGATACAATTCCGGACCCCCGTGTTTAGGGTCTAACCCTAAACACTTTGATTCTCAATTCTATCCTTCTCAGAGTTGCATCGATTATAGATCGTCCTCCTTTCATGAACAACCTAATGCGATCTACAATCAAGAAGGATACACTGATCCTTACCCATCCTCTGATTTCACTGCCTTTAGGTCATCTCCATCTTTTGAACAATCTGAAATGACCTATTATCAGGATGGGTATAACGAATCTCAATTCGTTAATTCCTCTCCATTGATGTCAAACCCGCCCAACCCTGAACCAACTCATTTGGTTCAGGTTAATCAGGTTCAAGATAAGGTTCTGGCTAACTTGAGGAATATCATTCAATCTTTAGAAGTTCAGCCAATACCTTGCATTGAGAGATTGGAGCCCCTGATTGAAATGATTGATGATTTAAACAAGTCTTTATTGGATTGGCTCCAGGATGTTAAGGATAAGAACCCGGGTGAGTTTCTACTTGGGAAATTAGCGAAATTGAGGATGAGATTCGTGGTTGCTTTGATTCAATCTTGGAATAATTCCCAGGATGAACTCTCTTCAGGAAAGCCAATGACAGAACCCGCTCAGGCACCTGTTGGGGGGGACACGTGTTATGAAGCTGACCAGATTGAATTAAAACAACCAATTAAGGATGATTTGATTTCTTCACCTGAAATCCCTGAGCCGGGTTACGAGGAAACATATGTCTCCTTGGAACGCAAAGTGACAAATGATTTTGGAACATATATTGATACGGATCCTGATGGTGAAGATTCAAGTTGCGAAGTCTCACACGAGTTTTCAGATCACGATTTTTGTGAGACGATTGGGCCTGAGGAATCTGATAGATCATTTGATAGCCCAATAACTGAGGAAACTGATCTTATTAGGGCACACGATACGGATCCAGAATCGCATTTTCTGGAGGAATTAATTCAATGCCCTGATTATCAGTTACACCCTGTTGAGCTTATTGATGATTCTAATTCTGAGATAATTAGACCCAAGTCAATTTTGATTTTGCCACATCATCTAGACTTGGAGATTTCAGACGGGGTGATGAATATACAAGAGGTCTTGAAATTTGATACACTTAATGAGGAGGATAGGAGCGGGGAAGTTCTAATTTGGGAAGTTAATTTTGGAGGATATGGAAGATTGAGTCGAAGGGTTCCTTTTAAGCTGAAACTATCAAATCAGAACCCTTACGACAGTTGTTTCGAGGATGTCAAACTCAAGCACACATTTAACGATTATCCTTTTGAGCTTCAATTCTCTGTAACCCGACATTTTGGCCTTGGGTTGCATCCTCACAAATCGCAGGCCCGACCCCGCTTGCATTCTGATTTTAGGTTTTGGGTAATTTTTATCCAGAACCTAAGATATTCTCGATTATGGGGTGTGGGTCTGCACCACAATCTGGTCCACATCTGTGGACCTCTGCTGACAGGTCAGAGGATTCTTCTGTTTATTCTAATTCTGACCTGCACATGTGAATTCTTCATTTCTTTTCTTTGTATAGTGTGCCTAGCTGAAGGCACTAAACTCAGCACATATACAGTTCTTTTTCATTTTCATCTCGGAGCGGACCCGATATCCACGCAATTCAGGTGCTTTCTACGCTTTTCCTCTCTATTTTATGTCTTTTTAATACAATGAGGACATTGCATTAGATAGGCATGGGGGGATGGATATTTATCTTTGAATTCATTCGTCAGCTCCGTAGATTTGTTTTATTTTATATATATATAAAAAAAAAAATCAAAATTAGGAAAGAGAATTTGGGTTTAAGAAAATTTTCGATCTTAAGAAATACTATATTATGTTCTGAACACAAAGACCCTTCAGGTCTTTGGACTTAATCAGCCTATGTATCCACTAAAATGTGGATTTGTTTTTCGAGTTCTCGCCAACCTGAATTTTATTATAATTGGAATAAATAAGTTTGGGTGATAAGTACACGACTTATCAACCCGCCCTCTGATGTGAGGGAATTTTGAGTCTTAAGCATCTACACACTTTCTTTGCACTGACTCGTTGTTTGGCGATTTTAACGGAAATTGGGTAGCTAATGAACCTTCTAGGGTGATATGGCTGGCAAGTTATCGTGGGTAACAGCCCATAGGTAGGTTGTCCAGAGCCCAGTCACTGGACCTTTCTCTTTTTGCTGCCTTTAGGTAAATCTTAGACCAGGGAAGCCGCCTACTTAAAAAAAAAAAAAAGAAAAAAAAAAAATCAAAAAGGAGAAAATAACAAAAAGAAATAAGCCACACTTCGCCGCACGAGTATGGCTGGCAAGTTGTCGGTGGTAACAGCTCATCGACCGGTTGTCCAGAACCCAGCTCAGAAAATGCACTAAAAATTCCCAAAACACTTAGGAAGAAGCGGAGAAGTAGAATAAACCGGGGAGATATACACTGGATTCACCCTTGTGTTGACCCCGTTAAAAAAAAAATAAAAGTAGGGAGAAAGCTACCGGTTGTAAAGATACACCTTTAGGCAGAATTCTTTTTGAGGTCACCTAGAGGCGTAGAAATCCGAAGTCCGTTTTAATTGCCGATCAACGAGTCTATCACAATCACAATAAGATGCTTAAAACTTAGGGTTCTCATCAAATCTTGGGTGAGTTGAATGGCCGTAGAAAGCCACTCTTAAACCCTAAAATTTGAAAATCAAAAAAAAAAAAAAAAAAATAAAAAAAAGAGAGTAAAAACAGAAAAAGAAATTTTTCTTTGAATAAGGCGAGGCTTGAGGCGGTCTGCATTTTGGCTGATACCCGGGCACTGTGGTGTCTTTGAAAGTTCAGTTCTTAAGTAGACAATTTCTTAATGATTGAAAATAACTCAGGTCCAAATAATCTAACCTAATTCTTTTATAAATAGCATATAATTTTTGCTAGGGACTAGCAAAAGATAGGCATGGGGGTATGATGTAAACACATTTACACTACTTAAAATGTCTATTTATGCATGTTCTTAAGCATAGGATTGCATTTCATGATATAAATATTGCATTACATGCATCATCTTGCATTTAGAGTAGTTTGAATAAAATGGAGGTTAATTGTCTCCTTTTATGTGCTTGGACAGGGCAAATATTTTATCGGGGCCTCGGATCAAAGATCCAACCGTATGGATATGATCAGGGCAACGATTGGAGTTCAACGACTCCAAGATCGCCCTAATCAGGCATCCGTAGCATCAGATAGAGACCGGGGAACCCTAGAAGATCAAGGGCCAGGATGGTGTAAATCCGCACTTCAGATGGAAAATCCGACCACACTGATGAATTCGGATCGACGATCGCAGCCGAACGACACAAAAATCGAGTCAATCCGACATCCGTGGCACCATCTACAACTTCCAGAAGATGGACGGCCAAGATGACGCCACGTGGCGCCATCCCAGCCGCCCAATCGGCCGCAGGAGTCCTGTGAAGACCGCGCACCGTCTCCTCTCCGCCGTTGGATCTCGATCCAACGGCTGCGGTCGCTCGCGTTTAAAAACGTCCGCGCGACCATTTCACCCGCGTAGCGCAGCGGCGACGCAGCTGCGGGCGAAGCGGAGGTCGCGGGTTCGAGCCGCGGTGAGCGGGTGGAAGGCGCGGGCGAGCGGGCGCGCACGAGCGTCGGATGAAGATCCAACGGCCGCGCGCGCCCGATAGCGCCGACGCGCAATTGGACGCTCTGGTGGACGCTCGATCGCACGCGGGCGGGCGCGCTACGCAGCGGGCGCGGACGCGATCTAAGCCGTCCGATCTCGCGATCGGACGGCTGAGACGACGCGGACGTGCGTATGCGTTACGCGCGCAGGCCAGCCGAGCGGGCGCGCGTGGGCGCGGCGGCGACGGCGACGGCGGGGCTTTAGCGACGGTTTTATCCGTCACTAAAGGCCCCTTATTTATTATTTTGAAGATGTAATGTCCATTTTGCCCCCACTCCTTGCAACTATAAAAGAAGACCCCCTCCATACGAAATTTTCATCCCTTCCTTCTCCTCTCTACCTCTCCAAAGCTCAAGAGAAGCTTGTCCCACACCCGGGATGCTTCTCGCGAGATAAAGTCCAAATTTTCGTCCCCCTTCGGAAGTGGATCCCGCGACGACGACGGCGTGCTGCTTCGTTCCCGTTCTTCTGCTTCGTCCTCCTTCGTCCCGCTTCGTTCTCCTTCGTCCAGGCGTCGTCCCGTCCGGCTCGTCCTCCAAGCGACCGTCGAGGAGGATTTCTCTCTCCCTATTCTTTTTACTGCTTTCTAGTATAGATTTACTGCTTTCTAGAGTAGTCTATTCGTCCTCCGAGCGATCGTCGAGGAGGACATTTCTCCCTCCATTCTTTTAATGCTTTCTAGAGTAATTGTTTTATGTTTTCTAGTTGTAAGGAACGAACTCTTTTATGATAAATTCCTTGTCTATTCTACATCTCATTTTGATTTCCATGTATAGTATTCCTTCTCTCTCTCTTACTCCCTCTCTCTCTTTTATTTGTTGTAGATACTTAGATAGTTTAAATTGAATTTCTTTGTGACAAAATAAAAAGAAACGCGGAGTTTTTAAATCAAACGTTCGCTTCCCTGTGTTCGACCCGGAATTCTTTTTTTTCGGTATAAATTTTATTTGTTGAACACGAATCCTTCGCTTTCGAACTACGACGGGTTTTCCAAAACCAAACACGTTAGCGTAGATTCTCGTTCAACAGTAACCTAATTTAAACCTAATGAATCTAATGGTAACTTCAATTTTGGGTTTTAATAAAGTTTGCTTGGTTAATTTGCATTTTAACCCAAAAATGTATTAAATGTTAACCTTAGTCTTTGACTTAACTCAAATTGGGTTCATTTTGTAAAATTGCTTATTCTAAACCTTAGGGAATATTTCTCAATAATTTTTAGAACGTTTATTTTACATTTATTTCTATTAGAACCTTTTGAGTTAAAGTGGTACTGAAATTAGAATTTTTTAAACTATATATGGGCTTTTATTTGATAAAAAACCTAAATCAATCAATGCAAGCCTATGTAATGGAAATTTGAGCTTAGTTGACCTTTAATCTTTGTAAGTTCGCCCTTAGTTAATCTGCACTTGTATTTCTTCATTAAAATAGTAAAATTAACCACTTTTGATGCATTCCCTCCAATTCTTGATATTCTTTAGTTATACCATTTTAATGATTAATTAGGTGAATTTGGCTTTAGAACTTAGCCAAATTGAGCTAGATATAGAGGATGATGGTGTTGTCATCATACCCCCATGCCTATCATTTCCTAGTCCTTAGTAAATTCTTAGAGTTTATAATAGACTTTCAGCTCAAGGATATTTTTGACATTTAGCTCAATTAAAATAACCTATTTTGTTAATCTTGGTCAAACAGGAGATGGTACTCATATGCGACTTTGAATAACCTGATTCCTCAAGACATTAAGATTTAACAACTCCCTAATTTAATTTCATGTGATTCTTTATTTCTAAACACAGAGGCACACGGTTCAAGTTGGTCTCAGTTTCATTATTATCTTGGTTAGAACACATGTAGTAGAAGTGAATTGAGTTAAAGGTCCTAAGTATCAAATTAATAACTTATTGGACTCAATCGGCTACTCCCACATAAATTTGGTAGCTTTCTAATCTCTCGTCGGAGGCAACCTTAGGGTATATCTCCCGAAAAGGAAAAATAAAAATCTAGCACCATTTTTTTTTCTTTTTCTTCTTTTTTATCTCTTTTTTCCTTATCTTTTTTTTATGTGGTGCAAGTGTGTGAAGCATTTGTGAGCCTTTTGGGGTGGTGAGGACAGGCACATTGCTTATTAAGACTCACGTATACAAGCCTCACCAAAATAAAAATTAATTGCATGCACCTTATTAGGGAAGTGGCTCTCCATCCTTCAAGGGCTAGCTACTATAAAGGAATTATTTTTGAACTCTACCTAAGTCCAATGTTTTATTAACCTTCAACTCAGGTCCTCAAACTCAATCCTTGCACATGAGGTTGTGTTCCGATTTTTCAAACTCCTAGACCAAAAGTGACAAAGAGACTTGTTTAAACACACGTGCCCCTTAGTCCAAGAAATCAGATTATTCAACTTCGCTTAGTAGGGTAACTTAAGCAATGCTTAATCAAGCATATTTGACTCGAAAAATCTAAGGTCAAGGATATGGGTATCCTGATACTAGACTGAGCACAATCATTTTAGCCTTTGACCAAGGCTAACAAATTAAGCATTTCAGCACATTCTTCCCTTTCACCATTAAAAATTTGCAATTCAGCTCAAAAAGGTTTTCTCCCACCTTTCATCAATTTTTTTTTATTTTTTTGTGAGTACCCTTCAAAGAAATTGTATTTTTAGTCGATTGTACTTTAATACCCTCTCATACCTAAGTTTTGCAATGCCCTCATTGCAAATAGGATGAATTAGAATTCAGCTTAGTTCATATTTTTAGAATATGTTTATAAAGGGTGGGCAAGTGGGTCATAAATAGTTGTGAACAATTTCAAGCTCTAATATGAAGATTGGAGGCGCAATCGACTGTTCTGAAATATGAACATTAAAGTGCAATAGAAATGTTGTTCAAGAAGGATATGAAATGTCTCAGGTTTTTATAGAGAAATGACAGGTTGCCTTCCGTTAAGTACTAAATTTAATGCCTCAGTCAGGTGGAAGACAACTCAAATGGATGGAGTAACCAAATTATAAGAGTTTTGTAGAACAAGTACCTTGATGATTAACCTGGCCGAGCCAACCAGGTGCTTGTTCAAATCAACTGACTGGTTGTGTAGATGAAAACCAATAAGTTTGGTGGGTTGAGAAATGTGTATCATCAAATGTGGAACCCACCAAGTGAAGTTTGGTTCAAAAAGATTCGAAAATGAAAAGTGAGGATTTGACTGCCTTGGTTCAACTAGTTCAGAGTAAGGATCCTCAAACAATAAGGAATTAATGAAAAATATAGGAGCCCTACTTATGAGATCAAAAATACTCAACAATTGATTATCACTTTAATCAATGTCCCAGCACTACAATAAACAAGGACTTTAGTGATGATTATGAAACCATCACCAAAAGGTAAATAACCATTCCTATTGACCTGTACCGACAGTCAATCGTAATAATGTCTTTGGACCGTTGCAAAGGGAAGTCATTTGGGACAATTTTCGAATGTTGCTAAAGGCAAACTAAACATTTCTTATGATTGTTAGAATGGACTATAGCTACGGTTCTAAACTGTCACTAAAGAGTTTCAAAACTCAGTTGAAGGTTTTTTTTTTGGTGACGATCTTGAGCCAACTATCACTAAAGGTGGAACATTTTTAAAATATATATTTTGGCTATATATAGATTCCACAAGACAAACATAAACTTGAAACCTATGAACTTGCATTCAACTTAATCAGTCAAGCACATACAATCCACAAAGAATATACATAATATCACCACACATGATCATCAACGAGAGAAAGATTAAAAGAAATATTCATTATCAATCATAAAAAGTTAAGACACGATTCTTATGATTCACAATTAAATATTTCGTCAAAACTAGAGATAAAGTGACCATTCAAAAATAAACTTATTGGTCATAATGTCATAATCCTATGTATTTGGCATAAAAAGAAATTAAGATAAACATAAGCTAATCTTCTCCCAAACTCCACATATCTTCTAATTAGGATTGTGGCATCTGCACTTGAAACATACTCGCCATCCTTTCCATCTTCTATAACATTTCTTTATTTTGGAGACGAAGCTCGTCAATTTTCGCTTTTTTAAATGCTATTGTCTTCTTGATGTCTTGGCTTTCTTGCTGCAACTGTGAGGAAGCTGGATTTTTCCCAAACCAACTCGTGATTGTGACACCACATCCAGCACAACAAATCCGTCCAGGATGCTCAGGTCCCATGACTTGGCAAAATGCATTTTCTGGAGAGAGTGCAAGTGCAAGAACTTCTACATAATTCTGTCTACATGGTGAAGTCACAAGTTGAACCATTACATCCTACAAGTAATTTATCAAGCAACGCATGTTATAAATACTTAATGTAATGATTGGCTATTTGATAGCTACTAATATAATATAGTAATAACTTACACATTGTTCTTGATGCTTTGGATCTGCCCATGACTTACAACCATCTTTTTATTTACTTTTCGACAACAAGAATGCCTCCATACGAGTGGCCTTGTGTCCTTCCTTCTTTTCCTACATGACAAATACCCTAATTTAGTACTTTGAAGACAATTCAATGCAGAATAAGTAAATTATAATGGTAAATTGCTATGTGAACACTCACGAAATAATACTTCAATTGGCTCAAGCTTTTCCTACCCATGCGATGCGTAGGTTGAATTGATTTCTTGCGATTCTCAAAATTTTTTCTTGATTCTTCCTAAACACATTATGCATTCCTTAGCATGAATATTAGTTTGTAAAGAAAGTATACTAGTTTGGCATGTACCTGTGCTGCATAACTAGTTCAATAATCAACAAGGAAGGTTGAGTCCTCAGGTGAAATTTTTGGAGTTACATTCCAACGTACCTCTACTAAATCCTCGCTCATGAAATGCTATAATAAATTAATAAAGAAATCAACCATAAAAACTTGTATAAAAATGTAAATAAAGTTATAAGAAGAATAAGTGTACACTTGCTTCTTTATCTCTACCCTATTCCTACGATTTATTGGCCTGCTTGCATCAAAATTCCTTCATCTATGAATTGATTTCACTCCCATGTGTATGTAGACTATTATATATTCATCTCATGTTTAGTTTTGATCTTGTAATATGTAATAAAGCACTTATGTTGCAATGAAAATGCTTTTTACCTCAACTTCTCGTAAAAGATTGGCTTTCTGCTCTATTGTTGCCATGCTCCAATCAAGCACCGTCGAAGGGATATGGGATTGAACATTCATCCCTAACCAACTAGAAAATTCCTGAGCATTATCTCCAACTACATAATTTTTGTCAAATTCTATTGGAATGCATGTTCCAGGAGGTAATACTTCAAGATCCTTGCATACAGTCGTCCCCTGTAATGTCACTTTGTAATAAATTAAGATAAGACTATTTCATTGTATACAAGCTCCAAAACTGTGGATACACATGATAATATCAGCATATGTTTATTAACAACAATGCTTTAAAGTTCTTATATGCATGCATGAAAACATTCATAACTTAAGACCATCGGGTTTCTTTCTACAACATACTCAAGTGCAATTACAATGTCTAATGAAAGGATAAATTTTACAGACAAAATATTTGTAGGACTGCAAGTAATTGAGATATCACACCTGTTTTATTTTTGGAGGATAATAATAAGGGAGTAAGAAAGCAACATTGATTTTACCAAATTGTTTAAACACTTCTATAGACTATTTATTGATCAATAAGTAATTGCTACCATATTATTGATTGGTGTTTCAAACCTCTAGCCCATGTAAATAGAGAATGGAACAAATCATACTTGCAAATAAGGCATTCTCATCATTAGTGGCACTAATGGCATTACAAAATCCTCAAGTTGATACACAACGCTCACTTGCCATCTACAAAACATTAAATTATCAATTCAACATAGAAAAGTAAAGTAGATTGAAAATGAAATGGTGATCTCCAAGAATTTCAAACTTAATTTTAAAAAAATTCAAGTACCATGCATCATCCATGTCAATGTATGAAGCACCTCGAATTGAACAAATATCAACATCTTGTACATGGGACATTTCATCAATTATACATTCTTGATAAGTCGATGATTCATCGTTAAGTTCATCGAGCATATCATATTGGTCTCTTGGAAATATCTTGACTTGTATAATCCAATCTGGTCTTTTATTATCCGGAATGAAAAATACTTGCTCCACTTAAGATGCTAGTGCCAAAAGTTCATTTGTACATAACCTAGCATTCTTATTTAAGCTAATGATGCCATCGTCCACTTTGTACCTATGATCTTTACCATAAACATCAAACCAATTGCAAGTGAAACTTATCTCAACAAAGTCAACAACTTCACCATAAAAGTCATCACAATCTCCAAGATGAGAGGATTTTACAATTACACCTTAAGTTGTGTTGCTTTGGATTCATCAATAGATTTTGTACGGAAGCAAAAACCATTAATAATATATCCATTATGCGAGGTAGCATAAGCATAAGGTCTTTGTGCTAATACATCAAATTCAGGTGCCCATCTTTCATCTTTTAGTTCTTTTAACTGTTTAACCCGTTGCTTAAACCATTGTAGGAATTCTATTCCAAATTGTGTTCTTGATTGTTGTTCATATTCTTGGATGAATGGATCCAATTCATCTACCTGCATTAATACATGCAAATGGGCTAGATTCCTATCTTTCTCAGAAATTTTCCTTTGCCTTGATCATTTAATAGGCCTTCCTCCAGGTGAAAATATAGATAGACAACCCTTTGCATGATCAGTAGTACCACCACCATAATTTCTCTCGTATCCATTGAAATGATTGCCTAGACCATCATATACATTGCACAAAAACTTATGCATGCTTCTAGAAGATAGCCCTCTACCATACAACCTTCTAGATGGGCCATATTGAAAACATAATCTTTTAGCTTCTTTAAATATCCCTCAATAGGATACATCTACCTATATTTCATTGGTCCAGCAATACTTACTTCGTTTGCCAAATGGATGACAAGATGAACCATTACATCAAAACACATAGGTGGAAAGATTTGTTCCATCTTGTACAAGGTAATTACAATACTTTCTTCCCATCGAGCTAGTGTCATGGGATTTACAACTTTGGAGCATACTACTTTAAAGAAGTGAGTCAATTCCAATAATGTTTCAACCACATTATCTGGAAGTACTCCATGGATTGCCAATGGAAACAAAACTTGCATTAATACATCACAATCATGGCTTTTTAGACTGCTAATATTCTTTCCAACTTCATCGACACATCTCGATATTTGTGAAGAATAGCCATCAGGAAGCTTGATATTCTTCAAGAATTTTAGGATTTTCTTTCTTTGATCTAAGCTGACTGCGTAAATTACTTCTGGTATTCTAATCTTTCCATTTGTTAACTCGTTCGGATGCAACTCATTCTGTATACCCAAATTCTGTAAGTCTCACCTTGCTTTGACTATATCGTTTGGGCTCCCTGTGAGATTTAGTATTCCAAGAATGTTATCCATCACATTCTTTTCGATATGCATGACGTCAAGATTGTGCCGAATGTGCAAATCTTTCCAATAAGGTAGTTCCCTAAAGAATATGCTCTCCTTTCTCCAACCATAACGATTAGTGATCTTTTCTACCTTCTTTTTAAGAGTCTTCTTAAATGGATGTCCTAGTTGTACACCATGCATCTTTTGTTGCTCTCGGCAAACAATTTGACCTGGAAAATGCTTTTTCATTAGACCAGAGCATGATCTTCCATCAAATTTGTCATTGATATCACTCCTCTGCCACTTGTGTCGAATAGGAAGAAACTTACGATGACCCATGTAGCAAAATTTACTGCTCTCTTTAAGCCAAATGCTATTAGTATCCTCCATACATATTGGGCATGCAACTTGTCATTTCGTACTCCATCCTGATAGGTTGGCATATGCAGCAAAGTCACTAATAGTCCATAAAAGTGCCACATGCCTCATAAACACTTGGTTCTTTGATGCATCATTTGTTTCTACTCCATTGGACCATAGTAATTTTAACTCATCAATGAGAGGCTACATGTATACATCAATTGCATTGCCAGGAGCTTTAGCGCCTAGGATGAGCAATGTTAACATCATAAATGAGGACTTCATGCACAACCATGGAGGTAAGTTATAAGTGACAACCATCACTAGTCATATTGTGTAGTTGTTGCTCATGTGACTAAACGGATTAAAACCATCACTTGAAAGTCCTAATCGTACATTTCAAGACTCTGCTACAAAGATTGGATGCTTTTCATCAAAAGTTATCCATTCTTTACTATTTGTAGGATACGCATTAGTCCATTAGAATCTTGTCTCCTTCCATCCTTATGCCAACTCCTCAACTTTGTTGTTTTTTATGACATGAATAGACGTTGTAGCCTTGGAATGAGTGGAAAGTAACGAAGTTGTTTTACTGGAGGATGTTTCTTGTTTTCATTTACATTGTCACTAAACTTATATCTAGGTTCACCACATTCAGGACAATGCTCAAGACCTTCTTTCTCCTTCCAATACAATATGCAACCATTTGGACAAGCATCTATCTTTTCACTTTTCAACCCCAATGCATGGAGGAGTTTCTAGGCATCATGCCAATTTTTGGTAAAGTTCACAAGATGATTCGATAGTTCGCCAATAAAGTCCAAAACATCAGACATCATCTTTGAAGTTGCCTGATTCATGACCTTCATTCTAAACAATTTTAACAAGAAATTCAATCTTGACATTAAGCTAACTCTTAGATAGATAGGGTTTTGTGCTTCCTCCAATGTAGCAAAGAAGTGATTGCCATCCAAGTTTCCCTCCTCATTTGATGAATCATTAAGAATGGGCCTAACATCATTTAACATATTCATTATGTGATCGCCACCATCAGAATTAGTATGTTTGACATCCATGGTTTGATCATCATTTTGGTTTTCATTATGTCTAGATGATTGTCCAATCTCTTCACCATGAACTGTCCAAGTGGTGTAGTTTGGCCACATACCATTGCAGATAAGATGTTCTAGCACAACTTGACATTCATACAACCATCCATTTTTACAAATTTTGCAAGGACAAAATATTTTGTTCTTATTTGCTCCAAGTCTATACAACTTTGGTTCATTATGAAACACCCACTCTAAAAATCTCACCACTCCTTGACTATAAGTTATAATGTCTGTCTGACGTACATGCATCCATGATTTATCCATTGATACCTATAAATAACCATGCACCCAACAAAAAAAATTAGAGAATTTCTTGATGGAGCTTAATTCTATAGACACACATGTAAAGAAAATTAAGTTTGTAGGTCTACATGCTTAAATGTAAAGACTAAAGGGCATTTGTCCATCATCTCCTGCTTCTCCCCACCCACAACTCCATACCCAACCTGAAGATAGATCATCTTTCGGCTCCTCCTTTGCTATTTTGTTGTGTTCAAGTTTCTGCTATTCCGACATCACCCCACCTATCATCTGTCTATTTCTTTTATTTCTTCTCTGATTTGAATTCAAGGCGGTATCCCCATCATCTATGCCTATTTCATATGTGTCTGTCTCACCCCACCTATTTCCCTCCTCACTCCACCTATCATCTATGCTTATTTCATATCGTCTAAAACTTAATTCCTAAAACTTAATTCATTAATTACATTTGAAGAAAACTTAAACTGTTATTTATGGCAAAGTCCTATTTTCAAAACACGACGCCCCCCCTCAACACCTCTAATTTCCCACCTCTCCCAACCCATTCATCTCTTCTTTGCCATCTATCTTCCTGAGGTTGTGGAAACCATTCAAAAAGCCACACATAATATCTGCCATTGATATGAAAATGTGATCTTACCCATTTAATCCACTGTAAGTGGAAGGGTAATTGTATATGAGCATTTTCAATAACGTTTCAACGGGCAACCTGACTGATCCGTGCTTCACTGAAAACAAAAGTTTTCCATGTCTTTGAATCCAACACATAGTCAGGACTTCAAGATTGAGTAGTTGTTTGGCATGGTATATACACCCAAAATTCAGGGGAAATGTAGATAATCATAGGGAAGAATTTAGAATCCAGTTAGACATAAAAAAAAAAGTCAATGAAAAAAGGGTGAAGTTTGAGTTCATGCAGGTGGATTGTGTACTAACTTATCAGATTCATAAACAATTCATCAAATCATTTTCCTTTTTGTGAATTACTTCTCTGTCAAGCTACTGACATGCATGATTCATCTGAGAGATATTGGTAAATAACATGTTGTGAACATGGGAAGGCAGCAAGTAAATATAAAAAATGATAATCGTACGTAACCTGATGAAAAAGTTGGCAATGTATTGAGTGACCTGCACTGTGTCTTCAGTACGTGGGATCATAGAAGATCCCCACTCAAAGGCACTTTTCTATGGTGCAACATTGAAAAAAAGATCGAAAGTCCAGTTGGCCTTAAGCAGCAAAAGAAAATAAAAAATGGGCTTTGACTTTATACACTTGAAGGCACTCTTCTAGAACCATTATACTCTGCAAATTTCACAACCAACTTCTATACATAAGCAGGTCGAACCCTGCAAATTTCATTTGTTTTACTTTTAAAATCATATTCCTTCCGAACTACTAGGTATGAACTTATGGTAGGGACATGAACTTGGTGATAAATGCAAGTGGGTTTACAAAAACATCTTAACAGTGACATATTTACATGATCAACCCAACTCGTCAAAGAGACTTTAAAGTTTCTGATTCCTAAGCTCACATACCAAGCTTCTGATTTTAAACAGTTTTCTGTTTTGCAAAAGGGGGTAAAATGAAGGGTCAGTAGAAAATAGCAAAAGCAGACCGAATAAAAAAAAAGAATGCACCAATGTTCAACCAATTTCACAACTGTGTTGCTACTATTAAAATCATTTGAGAGTACTGATTGCTTGTAAAAAAAATGTACCATAGTATCTTGTTGCCCACTTAAAGAAATAAGGATAAACCAAAACATAGAATCCACAAAATGGAATGGGGACTCGTTATCCACCCAAAGAAGAAGAGGAGAAAATAAGGACCTAAAAAGAGACATGTACCCTTTGATGCCCTGCGACCACGGTTCCTTGAGATTGCAACTTGAAACACCTGCAACACCCACTCGATCTCACCATGTACCTGTATGAAGCATACGATTGGCACAAGGGTGAGGCATGTATAGTAGATAGGAAGAGGTAGGATTAAAAAGAGGGATCGACACAAGGTGGGAATCATTTTTGGAAGGTCTTGATCTGATTTGGGAAGACTACAAACTCGTTTGTCATGATTTTGGTGTATGATGAGGGAAAATGGATCGTGATTTTGGGTGGGGAGGGTGGAAATGGATCTAGGCGTCGTGATTGTGGGGTGTGGGAGGAGGGAAATGGAGATGATTTTTGGAGGGGAGGTGGGAAATGGAGGTGTGGGAGGGGGAATTGTTACGACCTAACCTAGCTCCACATGAGTGTCGGGTTGAATCGTGTCAATTATTCCAAGATCTAGTCGTCTAACAAGTAATAAATCAAAATAATAACATTTTCCACGCATAGACCATAGTAATAAAATAATTAAACAATAGGAAAGCAGTAAGATAAACCAGTCACGCAACAATACCGAGATAACAGAGCAGAGTTCGTACATAGCCATCACATTATAAAGACAATAAAAGAGCAAAAGTAGAAACCAATAGTTCTAAAGCTAGATGCTCACTACAACATAAAAGGGCAAACACTAAGCTAACTACAACTGGGCATGGCTAAGCCCAGCTCCCTTTGCAACCGGTGGAACAAGTTGCTCACTCCCTTGACGTGAGGGTAAGTAGAGTAGGCGTCAATAAAAAGCTGAGTAGAGTGATAGTAGAGAAATTAATTCATGTAAGCATTTAAAACTAGGTAAGAAAAAAAATGAACGTAATGTGTGTCGTGCTCGATTCCCACGTCTTTAATTTATTCTCATCAATTCATTTAGTTTCCTCCCACTAGTAGCCTTAAGGCTGGATCACCTTTTCTCTTATTGCACATATCCCCTATCAGGACAATCTTGTTATAGTATTCCCGTCATACAGGGCGTGCACATGGCACTCTCCTGGTCGAGAGAGCACCTCGTGCTTGTCCTGCACCAGATCTACCACTCCGGGGTCATGGTCACGATGTAATGGTGAGTACGACGTATGTAAAGACCTGTTCTGTTTTGAGCCTTTTAAGACGTTTGGACTTTCAGTCAGATGTCTGGACCCCTTCCCAGATGTGTGAAAATTGAAAAATTTGTACGCAGGGTCAGTTCTGCATGCTGGCTGCGCGCAGAACACTTTCTTCTCTCTCTTCTTTTCTCCTTCCCCCTCACCGAACCCTAGCCCCACTGCCTATATAAGAGCCCTCACCCCTTCCTCCCCTCTCCACTCCACCACCACTACCTTACTTCCTCTCCACTGCCGTAAGAGAGACGAGTGAGAGAGAGGGAGTGAGAGTGAGGAGCGACGTGAAGAGAGGAGGTGGGTAAGCTCGCGAGTTTCGTGGGAGCTCGCCGGAGTGCACACGGCCGCCGCGGCGCGTGCGGGAGAAATGCGTCGAGGGAGTCATCCTCGACTTCCTACTGCAGTCGGAGCTGCAGACGAGAGGGAGGAGCCACGGCTGTGCGCGGTAAGAGGAGTAGGAGCTCGCTCTAGTACTAGAATTTTTCCAGTATCAGACATTCAGAGTGCCTTCTAGATGATGAGTCGGACGTCTGGTGATGACATCGGACGTCTAAAAGCAAGGTTTCGCGCAGGGATGTTCTTCTTACGGTTACGGCCATGCAGGCCGCACCGCAGAGCCGACTTGTTTGGCTAAAAGGGGTGTTGCTACTCTGTCATGCACAGGAGCAGCTTTGGGAAGGCATGCGACATGCCCTTCCATGCATTTTGGACGTCTGGACAGCATACCAGATGACCAGAGGCACTCCTAGACGACTGGAGGAGAGGTCAGACGTCTGGAGCTGAGTCCAGACGTTCAAGTAGGGGTCCTGGATGTCTGAGGTTGACGCAGGAACTTGAGGTGAGACCCTGGTGACTTTTAAGGCGTCTAGACCTTGTGCTAGACATCTGATTTGGTTCTGTAGTCCTGTTTTTGACCCGTTTAGGGTTTGTTTGGGGTCCATTTTATGTAAACAAGATATCTGTAGTTTCCTTACGAGTTCCTCTACATGTTAAAAATCCTTATATACTGTTCTGAATGTTCCATTGTGGTATGTTCCTTGTTATAAGACTTCGATCTGTTGCATGTTTGGGGCTTGCTGAGGCACGTGAGTCTGCCGTTCGAGCTCCCAGTACTCCCGGATTGTCTGGTAGAGTAGTTTCCCCCTGTTTTATTTATAAAACATGAACGCATATATGAAATTAAATAACTAGAGTCTTAGGATGTGGCATGAATCCTAGGACGAGAGATAGTTGCACTGTTGGTATGCGTGTTTGAGATTGCAGTCATAAATGAATGAGTAGAATTGTAAACAATTGCCTGTTAATAAGTACGAGCTGCCTGTTGGAATATGAAATGCCTATGCTAGTTAAACAGTTACCTGTGATATCACTTGTTGCATATGTTAATTGTGGAAATACAAGCTACATGTGTATAATACGAGAATGGAAATGTGAATGATGAAACCTGATATGGAACAATATGGTGAATATGAGCATGAACCTTACGGGGAATTAGAAGTAAAGCTCCTATGGATGAATGGAAAGGATCTAGAAATGTGAGTGGGAAGTGTGCTGGCCCTTGAGTATGTGGTACCAAGGAGAGCGACTGTCCTCTGTTTAGTGTAAAGCGGAGCTAGCCGCCCTTGGGTTGGGACCCGGGGTTAGGATTGACTACTCTACATTGACTTCTGTTGGTCCTCACGTACACTGTACCAGGGAGAGCTACTAGTGTAGGGAGAGAGCTAGCCACCCTACATCAACTTGTTAGGCCCACTGGGCAAACCGAGGTAGTCAGATGAGGGTGCGCGGACTGTGGAGGGGCAAGACCCCTATTTGGTTCTCAGGGGCTAGATCCCTGTTGCTAAGAGGGCTAGGCTCTATACTGTTCCATGCTGTTCTTTGGGCGTACCTGCTAGCAGAAATGACTGACCGCGTCCAATGTGAGGTAGCTACCCGTGTGCTTATCACGTGTGCCGTAGTCACCGCTATGTCTGTCTGTGACCTCGGGGTGGTTGACTGGGTGTAGGATTACCATGGGGGACTCTCCTAGTCAGGAGAGCACCACGTGTGCCTTCTGCTCTTCGGAAAAGACTACAATCAACATCGTTCCCACGAGGAACATGCAAGATCAAGAAAGAAATCTGAAAGTAAACCAATGGGTGAAAAGGAATGACTTGTAAAATAAAATAATTGGAAAGGATAAATTTACCTGTTAGCTTTTACTGCTTTAGTTAGTTTGGTTACCACTCTACTCAGCGTTCGTTGACTCCGTTTTACTCATAACCCTTTACAGATCCAGGAGTCGAGTAGCCCAAGTCACCGGCTGCAGAGGGTGTTGGGCCCAGTCGAGCCCAGCAGTAGTTTCCTGTTTTAGTTGTACTCTCTATTCTACTAGTGAGTTTTAGACTGTTGTTACTGTTTCTGTTACTGTACTTTTTGTTTTTGCTTTCCTATTGTTGTGGTGGTATGTACTGTTTAGCAACTTTTACTTCCTTTCTACTTGTACTCTTTTACTGTTAGTTACCTTGCATAGTGAATGTGGTTTATTTTCCTTCTTTTCAGTTATTTCTTGTTGAATGACTGGGTCTTGGGATTAATCGAGTTGAGCCGATCTCGGGTCTTGTAGGGATTCGGGAACCGGGTTGTAACAAGTGTAGGTTCGGGCCCTACCAGGAGGGGTGACGTAATAAATGCGGAAATAAAATATAAAGCAATCTCAAAAAGACAATCAAACAAGTACACAAGTATTTTTAGGTGGAAACCCAAATCGGGTGAAAACCACCACCTAACCCTCTCGAGTTAGGATTTTCCGATCAACCTAGTTGATCAAATCCACTAACCGAATCACTTTAAAACGAGGGTGATTCAACCTCAGTACAACCACGCTACAAGTACGAGGGTAGCGTTCCTCAACCCCTTCTCTCCACGAGAAGGATTTTGTCCTACGAAGGAAACGGGAATTCGCAAAGCGAATACCCAACTAAATAACAAAGATAAAATAAAACAAGTAATCCTATAGAGCCAACAAAGGAATTTAAACCTAGCTTCTATAGGAAATAGGAAACTCCCCTTTGCAAGGAGTGCGTCGAGTTGATGACGCGGTGCGTGTGCCACGCGATCGCGCAATGTCGCTCTCGTAAACAATGGCGGGAGAGCGGGTGCGCGAAGCTTGATGCTCTCAAGATGTAGAACTTGAGCTTAGAGAGCAAGATCTTTTCTGGACACAAAAGAGTGTGAAAGTGTGTAGCTAAGTGTATCTAAGTGTGTGTTGGTGTGTCAAAGGCTTCCCTCTATTTATAGAGGCCTTAGGAAGGCTTTGGAAGGCTTAGAAAAGCTTCCATAGCCGTTGGGAACAAAGCCAAGAGAATTAGGCCGAAATCAGGACAATGATTACACTTGACATCGTGATCAGACGTCTAATTATTGCATCGGACGTCTGGAAGGCCACTTTAAGACGTCTGATTTCAAGGTCAGACGTATGATTCTATGCGGGTTTCCTCCTGACTTGAATCAGATCTAAACAGGGTTTTTGTACAAGTCCATCAGACGACATACAGGACGTCTGACACTATGTCTGGATGTCTGGAAACCTACTTTTACTGTGGGAATTGATTTCCAAACGTTGCAACGGCTAGAAAATCTCTGAGAAGAGATTTTGGGTCAGCCGAGGCAAAACGGTCAATTATCAGATGTCTGGTAAGTCCTATGGACGTCTGATAAGGCTCTAACGGTCATAATCTGCAGTGCCTGCTAAGTTAGCCAACGGTCCACTATCTGGACGTCTGGCAAGTCCATCAGACGTCTCCTAAGACGTCTGGTATAAGGTCTGGACGTCTGATTTCATCAGACAGAACTAACAATGTCCAGCCTAACAGTTATCAGACGTCTGAAACAACAGTCAGACGTCTTAAAATACTTTATCAGACGTCTGATTTGGGAATTAGACATCTGAAAACTCTGTTTGAACCCTATATTGGTTTTCTAAGTGTTCTACAGAAAACCTAAGTATCCTAGGGTTGTGCAGGTGTTCCTAGGACTACTGTTAGGGTACTTTGAGGCTCTTTAACATAATATTCTAAGAAAAATAAAAAGAGCAAGAAAATAAAGACAAGAGATACAAGAAAGGATTAAAAAGAATCTATCCTATTCTTCTTGTCTTCTATCTTCAATCTGTCACTCCACACGAACCTCCGCTGTTCTTCATTAAGCTCCTCCAATCCATCCTGGATGCGAGCTCGAGTTCCGTCTAAACACGTCCACATTTGCATTTGACCTGAAATCTAGGACTTAAATTGCAAATGTTAAATAACACGTGTTTTGTTATCATCAAAATAAATGATCGTGGTGCTCTAGCACTAACAATCTCCCCCTTTTTGATGATAAAACCGTAAATAATAATGCAGAAAAATCCTCCCCCTTTTTGACATTATCAAAAAAGGTTTGATTGGTTTTACATTTCCTATAACTCCACCTTAAGACATACTCTTCTATGAATTTTATTTTAACAAAGGTGATATTCTCCCCCTTTTTGTAACAACAAGATAGCTATTATTTTTCTCCCCCTTACTAAAGGAAATTTAGCTAACTTGCATCTCCCCCTTAAAAATTGACAATTAGCTCATCATTTTTTTTTAACTCCCCCTATCTAAATGCTTATAAAAAGATAGGGTTAAGAATTTTACCTCACCTACCATGGCCAATAAAATGGCCCGAATGGTGGTGGTGGATGCCACATCGGATGGGGCTCCCATCCGTAGCTTGGAGGCCCGGGCATCGGCGCCGGTCTCCAGTCTGGTGGTCGACGTGCGGCGGGTCCGTCGTTTGTTCGCCGTCTCGTCGGTCTTCTTGTTCTCCTCCTTGGTCTACTCCTTGGTTCTCCCAACTTGAGTTGACCAGCTTTGAGTTTGTAAGTCCAGTCCTTTGTGTTGTAATTATCCCTGAATCCTACAAAACAAGATTCTAATTCTTTCTTTGGTATCCAAGTGGGCTTGGATCCGTATCTGTTAGCGGGTCTCCTTGATGGAGATCTTTTCTCAACCTTAGGGCTATAAAAATTATCTACTTTATTGATTAATTTGTTGGAGTTTTCCCTAAGACATGCGATTTCTTTTTCTATAATATCCATCTTAGTCTTTAAATCAGAAATTTCTATTTTTAGACTATCATTTTCCTCAATCAATTTATTATTTTCATTGATGAGGTCTTGATTTTCTAATAATAGGTTATCAATTCTAGGACTAGCTTCTATGTCCTTAAGTTGTTTTTCTAACCTATCATTTTCATTTTTAAGAAAACTAAGGTTCTTCTTAATGCTTTTATTTTCTATTTTAAGTGATTTACTAATCTCAAATAGTTCATTAAAAGCTTCTTGTAAATCGAAATTTACCTCGTTGTCAGAGTCGTCGCTTCCGCTTTCGTTGCCGCTGTTGGTTCCTCTGGCCATGAAACCAAAGCAAGCGGTTTCTTCTTTTTCTTCTTCTTCTTCCTCCGAGCTCATCTCTTCATGAGTGTCTTCTAACTTCCTCCATATCTCGTGGGCGGTAGTGCACTCTTGGATTTTCTCGAACTCTTTCGGACTCAATGCGCAATACAGGGCATTCATTGCCTTTGCGTTGAGTGAAAGCTCTCGAATATGCAGCTGTGAGTAGCCTCCTTGGGGTCGCTTCAGGATCTCATATGGGATTTCGCAACATCCCCATATCTCGAATTCAGTGGCTTGGAGCCACGTCTTCATCCTCAACTTCCAATATCCGAAGTCCCTCCCGTCGAAATAGGGTGGTCGGACGGTGGACTGCCCTTCGGAGATTCCGATTGCGGCTATGCTTCCCTCCATGATCTTCTTGCCGGGTGTTACTCCGAACTCGCAAGAACTTGCTCTGGTACCAAATGTAGGTTCGGGCCCTACCAGGAGGGGTGACGTAATAAATGCGGAAATAAAATATAAAGCAATCTCAAAAAGACAATCAAACAAGTACACAAGTATTTTTAGGTGGAAACCCAAACCAGGTGAAAACCACCACCTAACCCTCTCGAGTTAGGATTTTCCGATCAACCTAGTTGATCAAATCCACTAACCGAATCACTTTAAAACGAGGGTGATTCAACCTCAGTACAACCACGCTACAAGTACGAGGGTAGCGTTCCTCAACCCCTTCTCTCCATGAGAAGGATTTTGTCCCACGAAGGAGATGGGAATTCGCAAAGCGAATACCCAACTAAATAACAAAGATAAAATAAAACAAGTAATCCTATAGAGCCAACAAAGGAATTTAAACCTAGCTTCTATAGGAAATAGGAAACTCCCCTTTGCAAGGAGTGCGTCGAGTTGATGACGCGGTGCGTGTGCCACGCGATCGCGCAATGTCGCTCTCGTAAACAATGGCGGGAGAGCGGGTGCACGAAGCTTGATGCTCTCAAGATGTAGAACTTGAGCTTAGAGAGCAAGATCTTTTCTGGTCACAAAAGAGTGTGAAAGTGTGTAGCTAAGTGTATCCAAGTGTGTGTTGGTGTGTCAAAGGCTCCCCTCTATTTATAGAGGCCTTAGGAAGGCTTTGGAAGGCTTAGAAAAGCTTCCATAGCCGTTGGGAACAAAGCCAAGAGAATTAGGCCGAAATCAGGACAATGATTACACTTGACATCGTGATCAGACGTCTAATTATTGCATCGGACGTCTGGAAGGCCACTTTAAGACGTCTGATTTCAAGGTCAGACGTATGATTCTATGCGGGTTTCCTCCTGACTTGAATCAGATCTAAACAGGGTTTTTGTACAAGTCCATCAGACGACATACAGGACGTCTGACACTATGTTTGGACGTCTGGAAACCTACTTTTACTGTGGGAATTGATTTCCAAACGTTGCAACAGCTAGAAAATCTCTGAGAAGAGATTTTGGGTTAGCCGAGGCAAAACGGTCAATTATCAGATGTCTGGTAAGTCTTATGGACGTCTGATAAGGCTC
The DNA here is from genome assembly GCA_037157565.1 of Thalassia testudinum. Taxonomy (NCBI): domain Eukaryota; kingdom Viridiplantae; phylum Streptophyta; class Magnoliopsida; order Alismatales; family Hydrocharitaceae; genus Thalassia; species Thalassia testudinum. The sequence continues at coordinate 22,340,165 of JAZHRO010000014.1, forward strand.
TAACGGTCATAATCTGCAGTGCCTGCTAAGTTAGCCAACGGTCCACTATCTGGACGTCTGGCAAGTCCATCAGACGTCTCCTAAGACGTCTGGTATAAGGTCTGGACGTCTGATTTCATCAGACAGAACTAACAATGTCCAGCCTAACAGTTATCAGACGTCTGAAACAACAGTCAGACGTCTTAAAATACTTTATCAGACGTCTGATTTGGGAATTAGACGTCTGGAAACTCTGTTTGAACCCTATATTGGTTTTCTAAGTGTTCTACAGAAAACCTAAGTATCCTAGGGTTGTGCAGGTGTTCCTAGGACTACTGTTAGGGTACTTTGAGGCTCTTTAACATAATATTCTAAGAAAAATAAAAAGAGCAAGAAAATAAAGACAAGAGATACAGGAAAGGATTAAAAAGAATCTATCCTATTCTTCTTGTCTTCTATCTTCAATCTGTCGCTCCACACGAACCTCCTCTGTTCTTCATTAAGCTCCTCCAATCCATCCTGGATGCGAGCTCGAGTTCCGTCTAAACACGTCCACATTTGCATTTGACCTGAAATCGAGGACTTAAATTGCAAATGTTAAATAACACGTATTTTGTTATCATCAAAATAAATGATCGTGGTGCTCTAGCACCAACAACAAGATGGTATCAGAGCAATGTCATCTCGAGAAATGAACCAACTAGCTTGAGAATAACCACTTCACATGCATGTAACTAGAGTAACCACCACAACGTATCACTTGACATATGTTCTGAGTTCCTTTTGTTGAAGTCCGTTAGAGTTGACTTCTTTTATTCTGTTTTCTGGGTCTCCTTACAGGAGATGCCTCGTCGTGGAGTTCTTAAGGCAGGCCGCGGACGCGGCCGTGGATGAGGTCGGAGGGGCGGACATGCCAGGCTCGAGGTGCTAGTTGACCCGCCACTTCTCCCGAGCGTTCAGGCCTAGGATCTTGCTCATTTGATCCAAGACATAGTACGAGAGGAGCTCCACCCACCTCCACGGGTGCCTCTCCTTGGGGACGTGGAGGAGGAGTCCTCTGTGGGACCGAGAGACCGACGTAGTGCTAAACGAGCAAGAGGGGGTGGTCATCCACCGCCCCCACTGCACTCTGACAGTTCTGAGCACGAGCCCTCCCTTCCTGAAGGCGTGCCCATTCCCCCACTGCAGCTGCACTACGAGCTTTTCAGGCAGTTCCGGAAGCTGAAGCCCCCCTCCTTCAAGGGGGATGAGGACCCTTCTGAGGCAGAGGACTGGCTGGAGCAGATTGAGGTGTTTGACACCCTTCGCCCCCTGCAGAGTGTCGCGTGGCCTTTGCCACGTACCAACTGGAGAGTGCGGCACACAGGTGGTGGAGGGCAGTCAGAGGCCAGGAGAGGGGAGAGCCAACGTGGAACCAGTTCGTGACCCTCTTGTGCGAGCAGTACTTCCCGCAGACTTGGCAGGACTAGAGGAGGCGGGAGTTCCACACTCTCCGCCAGGGGATGATGACTGTTACCACGTACCGCACGCGCTTCCTGGAGCTGTCACGTTTTGCTGCAACAGCCATAGCTACAGAGGAGGAGCGCCTGTGGAGGTTCATCGAGGGGCTCCGACCTACTATTCGGGGCTATATCATGCCCCTAAAGCTGCCCACCTTCTCGAGAGTGGTGGAGGCAGCCATGACGTATGAGGAGACCAACCCGGCCATGTGAGACACCGACAGCAGACAGAAGAGGCCCTACCAGCCAAAGTACTCACAGAGCCGACGAGAAAGGAGGCACGTGGCACTCGCGAGAGAGCCATCTCGTTTTGCGGGGCCGTTAGTGGCTTTTGGGGGCCCACGACAGGGGCCAATTGTCAGCACTGGACCCCCACCCAACCGTTAGCAGGGACCTATCGAGGGCGGGAGTCGAGTCCCCCTCTGCTACCAGTGTGGCCAGCCAGGCTACATCAAGAGGGACTGCCCATCTAGTGATGGAGCACAGCAGATGCTCCTCGCATCGAGTGCTGGAGGTCGAGCAGGTGGTCGTGTCTCCCAGGCGCGTGGGGGAGGGCAGCAGTCACGGGGAGGATACCGGCCAGTGGCTACTCGCTCGACGCAGAGTGTGGTTGCTTCTTCTGTACCTAGAGCTGAGGGGCATATGAATGCCTTGACACACAAAGACGCCAGGGCATTCGGTTCAGTGGTGGCAGGTATGGTTACCATTTCTGGTAGATTAGTTTACATACTTTTTTATTCCGGCGCCACACACTCCTTTGTCGCTATGAGTTTTGCTGTCAATTTGGGATAGGACTGCGTGTTGTTAGAGAATCAGTTTGTGATCAGAGGTCCAGGTGGTCAGCTGTTTGTAGCTGAGGAGGTCTATGACCTCCCCGCTGACCTGATTGTGATACCGATGAAGGACTTTGGCATGATTCTGGGGATGAATTGGTTGTCTGCTTACCACGCCTTGGTGGACTATTTTGGGAGGAAGATCGTCTTCATACCAGAGATGCCTTCCTTTGAGTTTCATGGACAGCTGGTGGACGGAGGTTTCAGGGGCATATCTACGCTTTGAACAGCGAGACTTTTGAGCCAGGGGTGTGAGGACTTTCTAGCCTGTGTAGTGGCGGAGCCCAGCCCCGTGGCAGACTTTCAGAGCATCCCGGTGGTCAGAGAGTACCCCAACGTGTTTCCAGAGGAGCTTCCAAGACTACCGCCTGAGCGTGAGATCGAGTTTGAGATCTCAATGGTACCGGGGACTAGCCCCATTTCTACTGCACCGTACCAGATGGCACCACTTGAGCTGCGAGAGCTCAAGTCACAGCTATAGGACCTGTTGGAGAAGGGCTTTGTGAGGCCCAGTGTGTCCCTGTGGGGAGCCCCTATGTTATTTGTGAAGAAGAAGGATGGTACCCTGCGCCTTTGTGTTGACTACAGACAGCTGAATAGGGTCACCATCAAGAACAAGTATCCGCTGCCAAGGGTTGATGATCTGTTTGACCAGTTGAGAGGTGCCACAGTATTCTCCAACATAGATCTGAGATCAGGCTACCACCAGTTGAGGATCAGGGAGACCGACGTCTCCAAGATAGCTTTCCACACCCGGTACAGACACTACGAGTTTTTGGTCATGCCATTTGGGCTGACCAACGCCCCTACTGCCTTTATGGATTTGATGAACTGGGTTTCAGGCCGTATTTGGATCAGTTTGTGGTGGTATTTATTGATGACGTGCTCGTTTACTCGCGAGATCAGGTACAGCACGGACATCACTTGTGGATAGTTTTGGACACTTTGAGACAACGCAGGCTATATGCCAAATACAGCAAGTGCAAGTTTTGGTTGAGACAAGTGACTTTCTTGGGCCATGTGATCTCAGGGGATGGTTTGGCTGTGGATTCATCTAAGGTTGAGGTCGTACTTAGGTGGGAGAGGCCACGTACAGTGATAGAGATATGCAGCTTCCTGGGACTGGCAGGTTACTACCGACGGTTTATCAGGGGTTTCTCGCAGATTGCGCGTCCTATGACTCAGTTGACCCGGAAGGACGTGCCCTTTGCTTGGATTGACTCTTGTAAGGCGTGCTTTCAGGAGTTGAAGGAGACTGACTTCAGCTCCTGTGCTTACCATCCCAGATAGCAGTGCTGGTTTTGTGGTCTACACGGACGTTTCGTTGCAAGGGTTAGGGGGTGTGCTCATGCAGCGGGGTCACATCGTCGTGTACGCTTCGCGGCAACTAAAGCCTCATGAGCATAGCTACCCTATCCATGACTGAGAGCTGGCAACTGTTGTCTTCGCGCTGAAGACATGGAGACACTATCTTTACGATGAGACCTTTGAGATTTTCACGGATCATAAGAGCCTTAGGTACTTGTTTGATTAGAAGGAGCTTAATATGAGACAGAGACATTGGTTAGAGCTCCTGAAAGAGTATGACTGCAGCATCTCCTACCATCTGGGGAAGGCCAATGTGGTGGCTGATGCCTTGAGCTGGAAGGCGCCTTCCAACTTGGCCAGTTTACAGGCATAGAGTTGGAGACTTATGGAGGAGTTGGGCAGCTGGCAACCCTGAGAGTTACAAGGGTATTGTGGGGCAATGACGTTGACACGACAGTCGAGACCAGAGCTGATAGACCGCATTATCACAGGACAGATGACAGATCCGTACCTGCAGTCGTTACGAGACAGAGTGCTGTCAGGGGACCCAAGAGACTTCTCTTCTACAGATGAGGTGCTGTGCATGAGGGGACGTTTGTGCGTTCCCAGGGATGAGGAGTTATTGAGAGAGCTCCTGACTGAGGCGTACGGGTCCAGGTTCACCATACATTCCGGGAACATGAAGATGTATCATGATCTAAGAAATGACTTTTGGTGGAGAGGGATGAAGCGGGATGTAGGTGAGTTCGTGCAGCAGTGTTTGGTATGCCAGCAGGTGAAGGCCGAGCATCAGAGGCCTGCAGGGCCATTGCAACCACTTCTTGTGCCAGAGTGGAAGTGGGAGGAGAGCATCACCATGGACTTGGTAGTGGGCTTACCCGTTACCTAGCGAGGACACGACACAGTCTGGGTGGTAGCAGACAGATTGACGAAGACGGCACGCTTCTTGCCGATCCGAGTCACCTTAAGACCAGCACAATTGGCAGAGAGGTATATTCGTGATGTGGTACGTCTACATGAAGTTCCTCGTGAGATTGTATCCAACCGAGATACCCATTTTACTTCCCAGTTTTGGGTTGAGTTTCAGTAGGCTTTGGGGACACAGTTGAGGTTCAGTACGGCGTACCACCCTTAGACGGACGAACAGTCAGAGCGCACTATACAGACACTTGAGGACCTTTTGTGCGCCTGTGTACTAGACAGGAGGGGCTCCTGGGAGGAGCACTTACCCCTGGCAGAGTTTGCATATAATAACAGCTATCACTCGAGCATCGGCATGGCACCTTACGAGGCTCTATACAGATGGAGGTGTACTGCACCCTTGAGTTGGGTAGAGGTGGGGACCAAGTGGGTGGTTGGCCCCAAGCTGATTCGGTAGAGTCAGGAGGTGATAGAGCAGATTCACAGATGACTTCGCACTGTCAGGAGCAGATAGAAGAGTTATGCTGATTGGAAACGCAGAGAGGTGCAGTTTGAGGTTGGGGATCACGTCTTCCTTCGCATTTTGCCCATGAAGGGCCTGCAGCGTTTTGGGGTGAAGGGGAAGCTTTCACCAAGGTTTGTGGGGCCCTTTGAGGTCTTGGAGCAGGTAGGACCCATTGCTTACTGGCTTGCCCTTCCTCCCCAGCTTTCTAGTGTGCACGACGTGTTCCACGTGTCCAACCTCAGGAAGTACGTCGCCGATCGCAATCATGTTCTGAGCCACGAGAGTGTCGAGGTGGGTGACGACTTGACCTACCCCGAGAGACCAGTGCAGATACTAGACAGAGCCGTCTGGAGTTTGAGACGGAAGCAGGTATCCCAGGTGAAGGTCTTGTGGAGGAGCCAACGGTACGAGGAGGCTACCTGGGAGCCTGAGGCGATGATGCGAGAGCGGTACCCGGATCTTTTTGAGGGTACATCTTTTCGGACCGACTTCGGTCCTCTTTAAGTTTGTTATGCGTTTATATTTCCTTTTCCGCACCCTAGCTAGCTCAAGTTTCGGGAATGAAACTTTCTTTTAAGTTTGTTATGATGTAAAGACCCATTCTGTTTTAAGCCTTTTGAGACATCTGGACTTTCAGTCAGACGTCTGGACCCCTTCCCAGACACCTGAAAATGGAAAAATTCGTATGCAGGGTCGGTTCTGCACGCAGAACACTTTCTTCTCTCTCTTCTTTTCTCCTTCCCCCTCACCGAACCCTAACCCCACCGCCTATATAAGAACCCTCTCCCCTTCCTCCCCTCTCCACTGCCATGAGAGAGACGAGCGAGAGAGAGGGAGCGAGAGCGAGGAGTGAGGAGGAGCGGTGCGAAGCGAGGAGGAGGTGGGTGAGCTCGCGAGTTTCGTGGGAGCTTGCCGAAGTGCGCACGACCGTCGTGACACGTGTGGGAGGAGGAGTGCGTCGGGAGAGCCGTCCCCGACTTTCTGTTGCAGCCGGAGCTGCAGACGAGAGAGAGGAGCCACAGCTGCGCGCGGTGAGAGGAGTAGGAGCTCGCTCTGGTACAGGAATTTATCAAGTATCAGACATCCAGAGTGCCTTCCAGACGACGGGTCGGACGTCTGGTGACAACACCGGATGTCTAAAAGCAAGGTTTCGCATAGCTACGTTCTTCTTGCGGTTATGGCCATGCAGGCCGCACCACAGAGCCGACTTGTTTGGCTAAAAGGGTTGTTGCTGCTCTGTCGTGCGCAGGAGTAGCTTTGGGAAGGCACGCGGCACGCCCTCCCACACGTTTCGGATGTCTGGACAGCTTACCAGACGACCGGAGGCACTCCCAGATGACTGGAGGAGAGGTCGGACATCTGGAGTTGAGTCCAGACGGTCAAGTAGGGGTCCTGGATGTCTGAGGTTGACGCAGGAACTTGAGGTGAGACCTTGGTGACTTTTAAGACGTCTAGACCTTGTGCCCGGCATCTGATTTGGTCCTGTAGTCCTGTTTTTGACCCGTTTAGGATCCATTTGGGGTTCGTTTTATACAAACAAGATATCTGTGGTTTCCTTGTAAGTTCCTCTACGTGTTAGAAATCCTTATATACTATTTTGAACGTTCCATTGTGGTATGTTCCTTGGTATAGGACTTCATTCTATTGCATGTTCGGGGCTTGCTGAGGCACGTGAGTCTGCCGTTCGAGCCCCCAGTACCCCCGGATTGTCTGGTAGAGTGGTTTCCCCCTGTTTTATTTATAAAACATGAATGAACATATGAAATTAGATAACTAGAGCCCTAGGGTGTGGCATGAATCCTAGGACGAGAGATAGTTGCACTATTAGTATGCGTGTTTGAGATTGCAGTCATAAACGAATAAGTAGAATTGTAAACAATTTCCTGTTAATAAATACGAGCTGCCTGTTGGAATATGAAATGCCTATGCTAGTAAAACAGTTACTTGTGATATCACTTGTTGCATATGTTAATTCTGGAAATACGAGCTGCATGTGTATAATACGAGAATGGAAATGTGAATGATGAAACCTGGTATGGAACAATATGGTGAATATGAGTGTTGAAGCTACGAGTTGCTACGCTAATATATTTGGTTTTGAAAACCTGTCGTTGTAGTTTAAAAGCGAAGAACTCCTGTTCAACAAATAAAATTTATATCGGAATAGAAATCCCGGGTCGAACTCAGGGAGGCGAACGTTTGATTTAAAAATATGTGTTTCATTTATTTGTCACGAAGCAGAATACTTGATTAGAAACTATCTATCTATTTACAATAAATAGAAGAGAGAGAAAATATTACAAACAAAAACCAAAACGAGATGTAGAATGAACATGGAATTCATTATCAAATAGATTGTTTGTTACACTACTCATTACGACTAGGAAGCAGAAAATGATTACTCTAGAAAGCAGTAAATCAACTCTAAAAAATAGTAAAAAGAACGGGGAGAGAGATATCCTCCTCGATGGTCGCTTGGAGGACGAGCCAGACGGGATGACGCCTGGAAGACGGGGAACGGAGCAGGACGAAGGAGGACGAAGCAGGAAGAACGGGAACGAGGCAGCACGTCGTCGTCGTCGCAGGATCCACTTCCGAAAGGGGGACGAAAATTGGACTTTATCTCTTGAGAAGCATTCCGGGTGTGGGGCAAGCTTCTCTTGAGCTTTGGAGAGGGAGAGAAGAGAAGGGTTGAAAATTTTGTATGGAGGGGGTCTCCTTTTATAGTTACAAGGAGTGAGGGCAATTGGTCTTTCCAATTTGAAAAACACTAATTCTGGACCTTTAGTGACGGATAAAACTGTCGCTAAAGGTCCGAACGTGGCCTTCGTGGGCAGCACTTGTGTGCCCGCTCACCTCTCGCGCGTGAAACGTGCATTCACGTTCTTGAATTCTCGGCCGTTCGATCGCGAGATTGAACGGCTGAGATGCATCCTTGCTGCGCCTTCTCATCGCGCGCTTGCCGCGTCTGATCCCGCGTTACGTGCGAGCATCTGATGCGGTGTGAGCTCTATCGCGCACGTGTGACCGCTCGATCATGATCGAGCAGTCAATCGCACCTGCTCACCGCCCCTCAGCAACCGCTCGTGAGGAATCGAACGCGCGCCTCTATATCTTGTAAGCCCGTTCGAGCAACGCGTTATGAGGTCTTTTGTGTTGCGGGAAGGTTTCGTGCGCGCGCATTCACAGCCGTTGGATGCGCATCCAACGGCGGAGAGGCGACGAAGAAGAGAGGGTGCAGCGGGTGTAGCAGCTAGTTGGGTGGCTGAGATGGCACCACGTGGCTCCATCTTGGCCGTCCATCTTCTGGATGATGTAGATGGTGCCACGGTTGTCGGATTGAGTCAATTTTTGCGCCGTTAGGCTGCAATCGTCGATCTGTGTGGTTAGATTTGTCATTTGAAGTGCGGATTCACACCATCTTAGCCCTTGATCTTCTAGTGTTCCCCGATCTCTATCTGATGCTACAGATGTCTGATTAGGGCGATCTTGGAGTCGTTGAACTCCAATCGTCGCCCTGATCAAATCTGTATGGTTGGATCTTCAATCCGAGGCCTCGATAAAAATTTGCTCTGTCCCTGAACATAAAAGGAGATAATTAACTTCCATTTTATTCAAACTAATCCAGATGCAAGATGATGCATGCTATGCAATATTTATAGTATGCAATGCGATTCTATGCTTAAGAACATGCATAAATAGACATCTTATATTGTGTAAATATGTTTACATCACACCCCCATGCCTATCTTTTGCTAGTTCCTAACAAAAACTATATGTTATTTATAAAAGAATTAGATTGGATTATTTAGGCATGAGTTATTTTCAATCATTAAGAAAATGTTTACTTAGGATCTAAACTTTCAAAGACACAACAGTACCTGGGTATTTGCCAAAATGCAGACCGCCTCAAGCCCTCGCCTTATTCAAAGAAAAATTTCTTTTTCTCTTTTTCTTCTTTTCTAATTTTTTTTGGATTTTCGAGTTTTAGGGTTTAGGAGTGGCTTTCTATGGCCATTCAACTCACCCAAGATTTGATGAGAATCCTAAGTTCTAAGCATCTTATTTTGAATGTGATAGATTCATTGATCGGCAGTAAAAATGGACTTCGGATTTCTACACCTCTAGGTGACCTTAAAAAGAAAATTCTGCCTAAATGTGTATCTTTACAATCGGTAGCTTTCACCCTACTTTTATTTTTACGAGATCAACATAAGGGTGAATCCAATGTATATCTCCTCGGCTTATTCTACTTCTCCGCTTCTTCATAAGTATTTTGGAAATTTTCAATACATTTATTGAGCTGGGTTCTGGACGACCGGTTGATGAGCTGTTACCATCGACAACTTGCCAACCATACTCCTGCGCCGAAGCGTGGCTTATTTCCTTTTTTCTTTTCTTTTCTCCTTTTCTTTTTCTTTTCTTTTTGACTTCCTTTTTCTCTCTTTTTTTTTAGGTAGGTGGCTTCCATGGTCTAAGATTTACCTAATGGTAGCAAAAAGAGAAAGGTCCAGTGACTGAACTCTGGACAACCTACCTATGGGCTGTTACCCACGATAACTTGCCAGCCATATCACCCTAGAAGATTCATTAGCTACCCAATTTCCATTAAAATCACCGAACAACGAGTCAGTGCAAAGAAAGTGTATAGATGCTTAAAACTCAAAGTTCCCTCAAATCAGAAGGTGGATTGATAAGTCGTGTACTTATCACCCAAACTTATTTACTCGAATTAAAATAGAATTCAGGTTGGCGAGGACTCGAAAAATAAATCAACATTTTAGTGGATACACAGGTTGATTAAGTCCAAAGACCTGAAGGGTCTTTATGTTCAGATCATAATGTAGTATTTCCTAAGATTGAAAATTTTCTTAAATCAAAGTTCTCCTTCCTAATTCCGTAATTTTTTTTAATATAAACAAAAGAAAATAAAACAAATCTATGGAGTTGACGAATAAATTCAGAGATGAATATCTACCCCCATGCCTATCTAATGCAATATCCTCATTATATTAAAAAGACATAAAACAGAGTGGAATAGAGTAGAATGCACCTGAATTGCGTGAATGTCGGGTCTGCTCCAAGATAAAGAAAAAAGAACTGATACGTGCTGAATTTAGTGCCTTCAGCTAGGCACACTATACAAAGAAGAGAAATAAAGAATTCACAAGTGTATGTCAGAATTAAAATAAAAAGATGAAACCTCTGACCTACCAGCAGATGTCCACAGATGTGGACCAGATTGTGGTGCAGACCCATACCCCATAATTGAGAATATATAAGGTTCTGGATAAAAATTACCCAAAACCTAAAATTAGTATGCAAGCGGGGTCAGGCCTGCTATTTATGAGGATGCAACCCAAGACCAAAAAGTCGGGTTACAAAGAATTCAAGCTCCAAAGGATAATCAATGAACGTATGCTTGGGTTCGACATCCTCAGAACAGATGTCGTAAGGGTCTTGGTTTAATGATTTCAGATGAATTGGAACCCTTAGACTTAGTCTTCTATTTCCTCCAAAGTTTGCTTACCAAATCAGAACTTCCCAGCTTCTGTTCTCCTCATTCAGAATGTCAATTTTTGGGACCTCTTGCATATTAATCACCTCGTCTGAAATCTCCAAGTATAAAAGATGTGGCTGAATCAGAATTGACTTGGGTCTAGTTATCTCAGAAACAGAATCATCGATAAGCTCAATGGGGTGTAACTGACAATCAGGGTATTTGATTGAATCCTCCAGAAAATGCGATTCTGGATCCGTAATGTAAGCCCCAATAAGATCAGTTTCCTTAGTTATTGGGCTATCAAATGATCTATTAGATTCCTCTAGCCCAATCGTCTCACAGAAATCATATTCTGTAAACTCGCGTGAGACTTCACAAATTGATTCTTCACCATCAGAATCAAAGAAATCAAGATTCGTATTAATGTATGTCCCAAAATCATCTATCACTTTCTGATCCATGGAAACATACATTTCCTTGTACTTTGGCTCAGGGATCTCAGGTGAAGAAATCAGATCATCCTTAATTGGTTGCTCTAATTCAATCTGGTCAGCCTCGTAACACATGTCCCCCCAACAGGTGCCTGAGTGGGTTCTGACATTGGCTCTCCTGAAGGGAGTTCATCTTGGGAATCATCCCACGACTGAATTAAAGCAACCACAAATCTCATCCTCAATTTCGTTAACTTCCCAAGTAGAAACTTACCCGGGTTCTTATCCTTAACTTCCTGGAGCCAATCCAACAAATACTTGTTCAAATCATCAATCATTTCAATCAAGGGCTCCAATCTTTCAATGGAAGGCATTGGCTGAACTTCTAAAGATTGTATGATATTCCATAAGTTAGCCAGAACCTTATCTTGAACCTGGTTACCCTGAACCAAATGAGTTGGTTCAGGGTTGAGCAGGTTTGGGATCAATGCAGAGGAGTTAACGAATTGAGATTCGTTATACCCTTCCTGATAATAGGTCATTTCGGATTGTTCAAAAGGTGGTGATTACCTAAAGGTAGTGTAATCAGAGGATGGGTAAGGATCGGTGTAGCCTTCTTGATTGTAGATCATATTTGGTTGTCCATGAAAGGGTGGCGATCTATAATCAATGTGGCTCTGAGAAGGATAGAAATCACAATCATAGTGTTCAGGGTTAGACCTTAAACACGGAGGTTCGGAACTGTATCCCCAATCCGAATTATCCCAACTAACTGATGGTTGATTACAGTACGAGTCGGGATAATCGTCATGTTGAGGATAACTCAAAATAGGAGGGAAAGAGTGGGAATGCATATAATATATGGAAGGATTCATGATAAACAGGAGGAAGAAAGGTGCCTTGCAATACAAGCAATGAAACCTGTCCTTAAGTGGGCTAGCCTAAAGACCTACAGACTCCCAGAACCCATCTTGAGATAAAGAAATGATTTGATCTGCTTTTGTCTATTCAATCCAACTAGTTAGAAGGAGGGACTGGGGAGAATGTTCTTCCTTCAGCTTGCACCTCTGATTCCTAGTGTACCCCCCAGTCACGATTGTTTGATTCTACTCCCCTAGCTAGATATCAGATTGAACAGTAGAAACAGACTAATTGAAAATAATGTCGTTCTGGGCTCCGAAGAGTGAGTCGAATCCTTGAGGCCAACATCTACTTTGTTTTATTTAGGGCTAGGTTTGAATGTACTTTGGAATGTGATGGGCCCTTTATCTGGGTTGTGCCCTTAATGATTGATGGATGTGTATGTGCATGCACAACCAGTGGTTTTCAAGTAAGATTATTTTTGATGCAGTGAATTTTAGGGTTCAAATCTTGCATAGTAGCTTTTAGGATTCAACTTTAGGTTTTTTCAAACAAGTTTTGTTGGCACACCAAGTTTTGAAAGCACAGGTGAAGATGTTTTCCTTTAAAACTTAAAAGAATGTGAAGTGCCTGGTAAATCCCTAAAAGTTAAACTTATACAGCAGCTACTTAATGAGTTGATTTTAATTGAAGTATTGCGGCTCAATCAACTCAAACAATTGGCCTGTTGCACCACTTAATTAGGCACACAAGTGATTACCTAATCTAATTTCTACTCAATTATGTGTTTGGATGTGTGTACTGGTTCCAAAGATCGGATTACCGGTTGAGTTTGAAAATTAGATGAGGTTGTGTACCTCTGTGAGATTTTTTTATTTTTCTTTTTAAATGTGGAGGATGAGGCGGGTGTGGGTGTCAAACAAACAAACAAAACTAACCTTAAAGTTTATAAGAACACCTAGGTTAATTGATGTTTGTATTATTATGTGGTGAAATGAAAACTAATGGGTGGGAGGTGGGGGAAGACTTACAGAGCCTTTAACAGCACTTTGCTCCAATCTACCGCTTTTGCTTGTCTCAAAAGAGTACCTACAATCACAATAAGAAAGGAGAGAAGTGAGGTAAATGATTCGTAAGTTGGAAAATGCAAAAAAAATCAAAGAGCGTCGCCTCCCAGGCAACGGCGTCAAAATGTTGAAGCTATGAGTTGCTACGCGAACGTATTTAGTTTTGAAAACCTATCGTTGTAGTTTAAAAGAGAAGAACTCGTGTTCAACAAATAAAATTTATATCAGAATAGAAATCCCAGGTCAAACTCAGGGAGGCGGACGTTTGATTTAAAAATACGCATTTCATTTATTTGTCACGAAGTAGAATAATTGATTAGAAACTATCTATCTATTTACAATAAATAGAAGAAAGAGAGAATATTACAAACAAAAACTAAAATGAGATGTAAAATGAACATGGAATTCATTATCAAATAGATTGTTCGTTACATTACTCATTATGACTAGGAAGCAGAAAATGATTACTCTAGAAAGTAGTAAATCTACTCTAGAAAGTAGTAAAAAGAATGGGGATAGAGATACCCTCCTCGAAGGTTGCTTGGAGGACGAGCCGGACGGGACGACGTCTGGAAGATGGGGAACGGAGCAGGATGAAGGAAGACAAAGCGGGAAGAATGGGAATGGGGTAGCACGTCGTCGTCGTAGCGGGATCCACTTCCGAAAGGGGGACGAAAATTAGACATTATCTCTTGAGAAGCATCCCAGGTGTGGGACAAGATTCTCTTGAGCTTCGGAGAGGGAGAGAAGAGAAGGAAGGGATGAAAATTTCGTATGGAGGGGGTCTCCTTTTATAGTTGCAAAGAGTGAGGGCAATTTGGTCTTTTTAATTTGAAAAACACTAATTCTGGACCTTTAGTGATGGATAAAGCCGTTGCTAAAGGTCCAAACGTGGCCTTCGTGGGTGGCGCTTGTGCTCCCGCTCGCCTCCTGCGTGTGAAATGTGCATTCACGTTCTTGAATTCTCGGCCGTTTAATCGTGAGATTGAATGGTTGAGATGCGTCCTTGCCGCGCCTTCTCATTGCGCGCTCGCCGCGTCTGATCTCACGTTACGCACAGGCGTCTGATGCGACGTGAGCACAATCGTGCTCGCGCGACCGCTCGATCACAATCGAGCGGTTAATCGTGCCCGCTCACCGCGCCTCAGCAGCAGCTCGTGAGGAATCAAACGCACGCCTCTATATCTTGTAAGCGCGTTCGACCAACGCGTTATGAAGGCTTTTGTGTTGCGGGAAGGTTTCGTGCGTGCACATCCACAGCCATTGGATGCGCATCCAACGGCGGAGAGGCGATAAAGAAGAGAGGGTGCGGCGGGTGCAGTGGCTGGTTGGGCGGCTAAGATGGCGCCACGTGGCACCATCTTGGCCATCCATCTCCTGGATGATGTAGATGGTGCCATGGTTGTCGAATTGAGTCGATTTTCACGTCGTTAGGCTGCGATCATTGACCTGAATCCATCCATGTGGTCGGATTTGTTATTTGAAGTACGAATTCACACCATCTTGGCCCTTGATCTTCTAGGGTTCCCTGGTCTCTATCTGATGCTACAAATGTCTGATTAGGGCGATCTTGTAGTCGTTGAACTCCAATCGTCACCCTGATCAAATCTATACGGTTGGATCTTCGATCTGAAGCCCCGATAAAAATTTTCCTCGTCCCTAAACATAAAAGGAGACAATTAACCTCCATTTTATTCAAACTAATCTAAATGCAAGATGATACATGCTATGCAATATTTATAGTATGCAATGTGATTCTATGCTTAAGAGCATACATAAATAGACATCTTATGTAGTGTAAACATGTTTACATCAATGAGCATGAACCCTATGGGGAATTAGGAGTAGAGCTCCTGTGGATGAATGGAAAGGATCTGGAAATGTGAGTGGAAAGTGTGCTGGCTCTTGAGTATGTGGTACCAAGGAGAGCGACTATCCCCTATTTAGTGTTGAGCAGAGCTAGCCACCCTTGGGTTGGGACCCAGGGTTAGGATCTCTACACCGACTTTCGTTGGCCCTCGCGTACACTGTAACGGGGAGAGCTACTAGTGTAGGGAGAGAGCTAGCCACCCCACGAGGCTCGAGGTTCCGCTAGCCACCCTACACTGACTTGTTAGGCCCACTGGGCAAACCGAGGTAGTCAAACGAGGGGCGAGACCCCTATTTGGTTCTAAGGGGCTAGACCCCTATTGCTGAGAGGGCTAGGCCCTATACTCTTCCGTGCTGTACTTTGGGTGTACCCGCTAGCGGAAATGATTAACCGCGTGCCAGTGTGGGATAGCTACCCATGCACTTATCACGTGTGCCGTAGTCACCGCTACACCTGTCTATGACCTCGAGGTGGTTGACTGGGTGTAGGATTACCATGGGGGACTCTCCGGCTAGGAGAGCACCACGTGTGCCTTCTACTCTTCGGAAAAGACTACAATCAAGATTGTTCCCACGAGGAACATGCGAGATCAAGAAAGAAATCTGAAAGTAAACCAATGGGTAAAAATGAATGACTTGTAAAATAAAATAATTGGAAATGATAAATTTACATGTTAGCTTTTATTGCTTTAGTTAGTTTGGTTACCACTCTACTCAGCATTTACTAACTCTATTTTACTCGTAACCCTTTACAGGTCCAGGAGTTGAGCAACCCGAGTCACCGGTTGCAGAGGGTGCTGGGCCCAGTCGAGCCTAGCAGTAGTTTCCTGTTTTAGTTGTACTCTCTGTTCTACTAGTGAGTTTTAGATTGTTGTTACCATTTTTGTTATTGTACTTTTATTTTTGCTTTCTTGTTGTTATGGTGGTATGTACTGTTTAGTAGCTTTTACTTCCTTTCTGCCTGTACTCTTTTGCTGTTAGTTACTTTGTATAGTGAATGTGATTTATTTTCCTACTTTTTGGTTATTTCTTGTTGGATGACTGGGTCTTGGGATTAGTTGAGTCGAGCCAGTCTCCGGTCCTGTAGGGATTTGGGAACTGGGTCATAACAACGCACGTGATAAACGCACAGGGGGCCTACCCCGCACTGACACGTGGTCAGTCGTTTCCACTAATGAGTGCGCACAAATGATCGAGTGCTAAAATCACTTTTGAAAATAAGATCTAAGATCGCGTTGTAGTATAGAAATTGAGTGGTCAAATGCGCGATCAAATGAAGGGAAAAAATCCACTCTAAAGAGAGTGGGACGTGTCCACAGGGAGATAAGGGGCCTACGAAAACTAGCTAAAGTCTTTCACAAAAGTTCACATTTAAAGTCACGAAGAATCAATGCCAAAACCCCTCTCAAAATGAGACTCATATGGCTCATATATGTTGATAAAATATTTAAAAAAAGGTGGGTTGTTATCTTCACAAAATAGCCAGTATATAATATTATTAAATGTGAAAATTCAAGTTTGGTAATGGCATCCTTTTCTAATAACTAATTGAGAGGAAACTGGATATTCCTTCCCCTTATCTGTGCACACACTAGGAGGGATGGCCGGTGGCGAGGCAATGGCCGAAGGTGGGTAGCACCCTATGGTGGTGAGGAGGCAGTCGACGGTGGCCAGGCTGGCGGTAGTGAGGAGTAGCCGGTGGGGGCTCCTATATTGCTGCTGGAGCAACAACTTGGAGTGGCTGCGGGTGGCGCGAGGGCGGGCGGGAGTAGGTCGACAAGGGCTAGCACCGGTGGGCACGAGGATGGTGGTCGGGAGTAGCTCCTGCAGGCGGCAGTAGCGATAAGGATGTTGGGTTCTTCGTAGAGAAGATGAACAGTGGAGATAATAAGGAAGAAGGAAAAGGGTGGCTTTGCATGGGAAAAAAAAGAGAGGGATGAGATAGCTAGTGGTGATGGCGCTGGGTTGGTGAAAGTGAAGGTGGTCAGTGTTGGTGATGGTGGTTTCTTCTTCCGGACTTGAGGTGGATGAAGGCATGAGGAACAAGGGGCACGGTGAGGTTGTAGTCGAAGCTCTACAATGGTGGTGTGGGCTATCACCCCGCATGCCCACGGTGACGAAGCTCCGCCGCAATTGAGGTCGGTGGTGGTGGAGCAGAGGAGAGTTGAAATCTCTGCACATTAGTGAAAGGGGTGAAGGCCTACTCAGCTCCGCAGCCTCCTTCTTATAGCAGCTAGGACCATTGGAATAAAGCTGCAAGAAGCATCAGAGGCCTCCTTGATTTCCAGGCTTTAATGGCCGCAGCTGTTGCAAAGGTGGCTTTGTCGAGGAGTCCTGCAGAAGAGGAAAGAGATAATTAAATAAATAAAAGATTGGCTTATTTATATACAAAGGCTTATAGAATGTCTAATTTCATGTAATGTATGTAATGTGTATAATGCCCACTAAATTAAAATGCAAACTAAATTAAAGACTAAGCTAATGCATGCTAAGATCTAATTTACATACAAATGCAATGCATGAAACAAATCTATAATTAATGTATTTACATCCTAATGCATGATAAAATTAACTTAATGTCTAACCATTCAAATACCTAAATAGCCCACAAATATGGGCTCATCAACTAACAGCACAGCATAGAACAATGTAAGGGTCGTACCCCTCAACTAGTCTGCACACCCTCGCCTGATTATCCTGGTTGGCCCCATGGGCCCAACAAGAGTTGGTGTAGGAAGGTCATACCTACCCTGGGTCCCTACCTGAGGAGGTAGCTCTCTCCTTACACAACAGGGCAATCAGCTCTTCTTGGTACACGTGGACCCGAGGACCAGCTCTTCCTCACACAAAATCAATCGCCCAGCCACTTAGGCCCCCACATTTCCATTCCCATTTCATCATTGATTCCCATGCTCCATTTCACCCTTAAAAATTACCTCTATTTCACCTTAGGGTTCAAGAAAAACCCCCTAATTAGCTTCTAACGAGTGCGCCATAATCAGTTCCAGTATTCCACATATAAGTAAAAATCTCTAGTTTACCTTAGAGTTTAACTAAACCCTAAATGAAATTCTCACATCTCGGCATTGACAGGACCAACATTCTGCATATAAGTAGGGTTCTCTAATTTACCTTAGGGTTCATGATTTTCCTTAATTGGTCACTATTAGTTTCACGTCTAAGTAGAATTCAAGCTCAACAAACCATACATGTACATGCATATGTATAATTACAAGTCCAATTAGTTTTAGTTCATGAGAGTAAGTGGTCACATGGGTAATAACTTGGGGATTCGATCATACATAGGACATATCAAATCCTCGAACATTTAGAGCACAACATATATTAGTGAGGAGGGGAGACACCACTCTACCTCAACTCTACGGGAAGGAAGGACGAGGTGCGGACGACCTGTCTAGACCCCCAACAACTGATGCGCAGCCCCCTTGTGAGTCACGCCACTCCCGGGCATGAAACCTATGCTAAACCAAGGGTCAAACCAGGCATTAGATACTTTGACTAAATTTTTAGTATGACAAATGAGCTTAAAACAGAGTAGATGCTATTTTAAAAGATGGGGAATCGCAAGAGCTTTCCAACAATACCTTGTTTACGCGATTCCGAGTCCGATAAACCCTTGAATCGACCTCTGAAAGCTCACTGGTCCACTTAGATCGACCCTAACCACCTGTTCAACTGAACCGGTCACAAACCCTTTCCTCCCATGCATGGGACTACCACATGGCATGCCTAGATTCGCGCCCCACTTCTCCTATGGATTGCGGGCAGGAAACACACACTTCCCCACGTGCCTATGTCACCTCGACCAGCACGCCTCCTCGTGTCCACTGCTCGCCTCAACCAATGTGCCTCCTCATACCCGCCGCTCACCTTGACCAACGCACGCCTACGCTGCCTCTTGAGCATTGCGCGAGATGTGTGCAGCAACACCCTCCTCCCCTTTTCACTCATTCTCTCTCTCTCTCCCTTTATCTCTCTCTCTATTTCTCCCTCTCGACAATAGAGAGAAGGGAAAGGTGGCGGGGGCGCTGATGGGGGTGGCATGACCTTCGAAGTGGGGTGTGATTTTCAAGGTGGAAATGGGTATTTATAGTGTTGGGATTTAGGGTTTAGAGGGACTATGTGGGGTCAAGTAAATATGGTTAAGCCCCATAGTTTTATGATTTCCAAAGGGGTCCCTAACTTAAGGAACCTAGGGGTGGAATAAATGCAGAGAACTCCCTTTGGGGTGGGAAAAAAAACGTATGGGGCCCTATGTGGGCCCGCAAGCATGTAAAATTTACAAACAAGCCCCCGAAGTTTAGGAATACCTCTTGGGACTATTAGACACTATAATTTACACATAGAATTTGTGGTTAACCCCCCCAAAGTCCAGAAAATTACAAAGTGACCCTTGGGTTATTGTTTTGATGCACAAAAATTGTTGGGACCACCTTGGAGAACTCAAAAACTTCGTGATGGTCCTTGGGTCATTTCAGGAATCGATGGTGATTTTGGGTGAGGAGGGGGGAAGCAGAGAAGGTTGTCATCACTTTCGATGGGAGAAGGGGGGTAACGAAGGAATACATACCTTTTTTGGTTGGAAAGTTCCACCGATTGAAGGGGTGGAATTTTTTTTTTTTTATGATGGCTTAGGAAATGAAGCTTTTGATGGGAGGAGGGGGGAACGAAGGAGGGGTTAATGTTTTGGGTGAAAAGCTCCACCGATTGGAGGGGTGGGTTGGAAAATAAAGCATTTGGTGGGAGGAGAGGCAAACAAAGGAGTAATTAACTTTTTTGGTTGGAAAGCTCCACCGATTGGAGAGGGGGATATATATATTTTTTTATGAAAATAGAGCAATAGGGATGGTTCCACTTTCAAATGTGGCAAAAAAAATTTGTTTGCAATAGTTCCCCATAACAATTACAAATGAGTGTGACAAAAAATCTTATTTCTTGTAGTGCACTCATTGTCAAACTGAGGTGGAAAATCAACTCCAACCAAATGTGATGATTCAAGATAAACATGGATTTTGGCAGTCATGTGGCGGAGACCAATTGCTGAGAGTCTTAAGCAACCATTCCTAGGTGGTCTCCTGATCAAGTGGTGCAACTGGTTTAGGTTCCAAATCAATACCTCGAAATCAGAATCAAAGAATGGGTCATGGGCATCAAGATCATAACTTGGACCATAATTCTCTGGAGACAAGGATTCTCCTAAATCAAAATAAGGTTTAAAATTAGCATCAGCATAGGAGAATCTAAGGTGAAAGACTTTTGTGATCCTGAATCAGAATTAAGATCACCACCACAAGAAGAATCAAAACTCACAAAGTTATAAACCTGAGATTGGCCTAACCTAGATTTTGGTTCCAAGCTAACAAAGATATCCTTATTAGGCATAGGCTTGGGTTCAGGATATCTAGGGTAGATCCAATCTAATTCTGACTCTTCATATTCCTCTGACTCTGTGCCATAAATTGGTTTAAATTCAAATAAATCAATATGCTCTTTTGAGGAATCTCGAGAGGATTTGTCATAAAAAATAGGCTCATAAAAATCATGATATTTTAAATTCAAGATTTTATTCTCATCGAGTTGAGCCTTACAAACATCCCAAATAGGTTTAGCTTTAGATTCTAGGTCAAGTGTAGGAATTGGGTCACTAGAATCTAAATTCAGCTTAGTTGGGATGCCAATATTATGCTCGAGGATGACCTTACCAAGATAAGGTGTGAGAGTTATATCCTCAAGGAAATCAGAATCAAACTCATCACAAGTGTTTTGAAATTCTATTTGAGTTGAACCAGCTTCAAGAACTTTGGTTGCTGGTTCTGTGTCAAGGTCAAGAACACCTGTGATGGAATCCTTCCAACCCAAAAGTTGATTTTCTATATTAGGTAATTCATTATGCACAAAATCATCATTTGGTTCTAATTGGGTTAGGGATTCAGCATAGAAATCCCCATTCTCAAACTTGAGTTTGGGAAAATATGATTTATCCTCAAAATTACCCCAAGATTCATAATCAAGGTCCAGGTGGGGTCTAGGTATTTTTCATTAATCAGCTCTTCTAATTGATCTAACAGATCCCCACATTGTTTGAAGAAATCTTGGTAATTTTCCCATAATTCTAACTTGAAAAATATTGTAAACCCTCATTTTTATGAAGTATTTTCACAACAATCATCTATTCTAAGAGGATTTCACAGGTTGAACCGCATAACACCTTGGTCGCAATTATTTGGATGTGGTTTATAATGGGGTTCATGACACTAGGCTCACTACCATACTCTCTGCTAAAAGGGGTTGAGGTTCCGAAAAATTCTTCTCTATGTCTAATAGCATCCTCCATCATTTGATCTTTCATGCTCTTACGGGGTTTAGGGTTAGTGGACATTTTCCTAATTTTTAGGTTGACTTTTAAGTAAGGTTTTGAAATCAAATCAGGTGATGGATCAAAAAATGAAGAATCGGGTTTAGGTTCAGAATGAACAGAAGAGAAGTTGATTGATCAAAACTCACACAAGACAATTAAGGCTTGACCCTGATTCAAATTAAACTCTAATGGAGGCCTTAAGGTGAGTCTAAAGGACCTCCACTCTATGCATATATTGCAGAAAAGAATGAAAGGGACTGGATGTGTATTGGATCCAATCAAGGCACCCAATATAATTGGACGACTATGACAGAATCTAGGCAGCTGGACCTCTGTTTAAGAACTCACGCACCCCGAGAATTACTTGGGTAGCCAAGAAAGGAGAGTCCCGTAAAGACCTCTACACGGTAAAGCATCCTCATGGATTACAAGGTTTCCCCCACCCTACTTTCCTTGTCACTATTGCTTCAAGTAGACTACAAACGTGTGAGTTAAGCCCTAAAGTCTACCAATTTTAGGCTTAAATGTGCTTGTGCCTTTGATTATCACTTGGTTTAGAGATAAGTTACAGGTGTGACTTAATTTTACGTTGATTAGGTTGCAATGCAACCTAGCTTCACCTGACCTATCTTATGGATTCAAGGATGAAAATTCAGGTTAATTCACCTGAACCACCCTATTTAGTCCAACAAATAAGTATCAGGTAATGAGTTTTAAGGTCCAAGTGACCTTAGAACCTTGATTTTAGGGTTTGAGTTTTTAAATCACTTCAATCAAGGGTTTGGGTAGCACACAATGCGAGATGATATTTCCTTTTAAAGTCTGCAATTACGTACTAACATTCCAACAACCCTAATGTTTGAACCCTAATTGGCTCTAAATGAGTCCAATTTAATTCAGAATAATGCACCTTGGACTCAAATAAGAATGTCATCGTCCAAGTATGCTATGTAAATTAAGCACAGGTCCTTACTAGGCATAGGAATTAGGGTTTGTGGTGTCTAATCATTCAACTTTTCACAAATGTAAACACCCAAATGTTCAAGAAATTCTTTCCATAAGTTATATTATCTGAGAATAATAAGGTAAGGTTGCACTCTAGTCTCTTTTTTTTTCAATCTTTTTAGAGAAAGAGAGGTTAAGGAATAAAATGGAGAAAGAATTACATGCCTTTGGAGTGGTTGTTCCTTTGACGAAGTGGTTGGCCTGGTTGAAATGAAGCAACAACTCAGCAGATCTGGTCCAAGAAAACCAACATCCAAAGCAGAGGCAAGTGACTTAGAAAAATAAATATTCACAAATAAAATAAAAGGGAATAAATACAAATATATACAGAATAAAATGAAAAATATATATAATAATAGTGGTAAGCGTACGTTGCTCCCCGGCAACGGCACCAAAAAGTGACAAGCGTGAAATGAGATTCGATAAAAACATGTCGTAGTGTAGTGAAATCGCACAAAATCAACTTTTAATATTTATATTTCTTGAAATTAGAGTCTGAAGTCGTTCTCTGAGAGCAAAACAAGTGTGCAACTTATCACTATCAAAATTTCAAGCTTAGGAACTAGTTGTGATGAATTTAAACTTTTAAGTATAAAATCAAGTTCAAAAGATTAATTACACGTGTTCAAGAAAATTATATTTTAATTAGTGTTCAATTGAAGATAATCAAGAAATAATATAGTTAAGCAATAAATATACCAAGTCAATACTATTTTAACATAATATCCCATCAAAAACCTTAAATATCCAAAAAATAAAACCAATCTTCAATTTCTTACAGAAATATGCAAATAGGTCCTTGAGAATTGCAACTAGGTCCCTACCAGTACCTTCATCTTCTCTTCTTCGTCACCGGCAAGACATCGGGAAATAAATCCAGTCGTTGGATTGCGCTGGATAATGGAAGAGGTGGTTGTCGAAGTCTCGCCGACATGTTGGTGGCCTCTGATCATCAATCGGAGCGGCGGTAGTGTCTGGGAAGTCGCTGGAGTTGGAGAAGATGACAACACCAATGGGGCACTCCGAGGAGCACCTACAAGTCAAAATACGAGTCGTTTGACCTCCATTAAATGCCCATAAGCTTAGTCATGGCACACCGGAGCAAAGCCCCAACTTTATTGGGCATGTGGGTGTGTGTGTGCATGGGGCGAAGTAGCTTCTTGAAGCCTCTAATGGTGGGAGTGGTTGGAGGTGTAAACGGTGGGGGAAATTAAATTAAACGAACCTAAAGCTACACCTAATCATGCTAAGCAAAAGCCCTAAACAAATTTGAGGAAAGGGGTAGGGAAAACCTTAGGTGTTGGCAAGCCCATCGATGACAAAGGGGAGAGGAAATTGGAGCGATTGAGGAGGTAGATGCCTAAGCTTCACGCGAAGCTTCGGGAAAGAATGGGGAGGGAAAGCCCTCAACCAATTTCATCGAAGGAGCAGCAGATGAGTGGGACGAAGAAGCTCCAAGGTGGTCTTTAATGGCGTCAATGAGAAGGAAGAAGAGGGCGAAGGAAAGACACCAAAAATCTCATGCCTCGCAACAGTGGAGCACGGTGGGAATATATAGAGGGTCCACCTTCACAATTGAAGGGAAATTTTGACCTTAAAATGGTTGGTTCGCACATGATTTTGCACAAATTTCAGCCATGATTTGCGAGGTCCATAGATGGAATTAGGAAACGTGATTTGCGTCAAAAGATTCTCCTTTGAATGAGGAATCAACCCTCCAAATTTGGTGTGATTCTATTGCGAAATTAAGGAGATTGATCTCCAAATCTCACCAAAAACACCATGATCGAGCTGTTGTCATGGCTGGAGGTATAAGAAGGCTAATATCATCATGACGTCAGCTAGGGACCAGATTGAAAGGGATTCAAAACTTGAGGATCATTATACAAAGTAGGTGAAGATGAAATCCAATTGGTCTCAACCTTTTCGGGTAACCTAATTTAGACCTAAGGAATCTAATGGTGACTTCAATTTTAGGTTTTGATAAAGTTTTCTTGGTCAATTTGCATTTTAACCAAAAAAGGTATTAAATGTTAACCATGATCTTTGACTTAGGTCAATTGTGTTCATTTTGCAAAATTGATTATTCCAAACCTTAAGAAATATTTTTCAATAATTTTTAGAAGGTTTATTTTACATTTATTTTAATTAGAACCCTTTGAGTTAAAGTGGTGCTGAAATTAGGATTTTTTTTTAAAGTAAATTGGTTTTTATTTCATAAAAATCCTAAATCAATCAATGCAAACCCACTTAATGGAGATTTAAGCTTATTTGACCTATAATTGAGTGTAGGTTTACCCCTTAGTTAATCTACACTTGTATTTCTTCATTAAAATAGTAGAATTAACCAATTTTGATGCATGCCTTCCAATTCATGATATTCTTCAGTTATACCCTGTTAATGATTAATTAGGTGAATTTAGCCTTAGAACTTAGCCAAATTGAGCTAGATATAGAGGATGATGGAGTTACCATCAACCGACATAGGTGAGCGTGCCTAATTTGATTGCTTTGACCTTATCCTGTGGCCCATGTGGGGCAACCTGTGGATGTGAGATTTAAGCCTGTGGTGACATGTAGCCATTGATGTAACTGAGGTCGGGCTCATTTGAGTTGTTGATTCAGTTTGGAGTGTGCCACATGTCCAAAACTTTTTAAAGTAAGGGAGAAATGTTTGGCTCGAAATTTGGGTAAGTGTTGAGCTAGGGTTGTAAAGAAAAAAGTAACACATAGTAGTTTGCTTAAATGAAAATAAATACATTTTAATAATCAATCTTTTTATGCATGACATTCTTTGGAATTAATTGACATGTTTAATGCTTAATTCTTTGTAATTAATTCATATGGTTAACATATTTTAATTATCCAACTAATTAGGTAATTAGCATAATTATATAACTTGAGTAATTTAAGATAAGAGTAGTAAGTTAAATAAGTCTATGTAAATTAACTAAGTAATTATAACTTAATAAGAAATAGTACAAGTTTAAGTAAACTATTAAGCTTTATGTTTATATTTAATAAATTAACTACTTAAGTATTGTGGTTTTAAATTAAGTTAAGTTCATAATAAATTAAGTTAAGTTAGGTTAAAGATATTATTTCTATCTATATATTAATTTATAAGTAACCTAATTAATAAGTTAGGTATTTAAATTATAGTAATATTAATTAACTTGATAGTAATAGTAGTAAGTTATATAAGCATTAAGTTAACTTAGTAATTAGTTTAAGTTAGTTATGTATTGTAAGTATAATTTAAGTATAAGTAGTATATTTATTAAGTAGTATTAAGTTAATTAAAGAATAAAAGAATAATTCAAGAATAATTAGTGAATATTTGCTAATTAAGTCTCCCAATGAACGACCTAGATTCAAACCAGTATAAATTATAAAATATGTTGACTATCTTGCTCACTATACTACAACACAATAACGACACTTACTAATAATGAAGGTAGTTGCATATCACTCGTCTCCTTGATAACGTCAGTTTATCATCATTCTTATGCCCCAAAACTAACCTAGCTCTTAGGGTTTTAACTCCACAAATAGGTTTCTGGGCTGCATTTAGGCATTTACCTAAGATAGGCATGCATTGCATTTTAATGTATTTTTGATGTATTTATCTAAGTATCAGGATTAGGCAGAATGTCAAATCCCACACATCTTGGCACTCAGGAAGGCAAAAGATGAAGAAGAAGCCCTTATCAGCTGGATCCCAACTTAATCCAGCTCATTTCAGCTGAATCCTAGCTAGATCTAGCTCATCCCAGCTCCTTCTAGTTGGGTCAACTCAACCTTAGCTCCATTTAGCTCATCTCAACTGAATGGTAGCTCTAGCTAGTTCACCTTAGCTCCATTCAACTCACCTCAGCTGGATAGTAGCTTAAACTAGCTAAAGACAGTTGATCTCAGCTCCATTCTAGCTCTTCCAGCTTAGAAGAGTTCACTGGAAGTTCAACCTAACTAGGACTAGCTACTACTATCAACTAGCTAGACCTGGTCAGCTAAAGATGACCTTAACCAGCTCAAGCCAACTCAAGTCCAGCTCTTGGGGACTCCACTTAGCTCAACTTAGTTGAGCTAAGCTACCTTAGCTACTCCAGCTAGCTAGGTCCTCCCCGGGAATATCAGATCCAGCTTACATCAGTAGAAGTCAACTCATCTTAGCTTGGCTTAGTAGCTAGCAAAGAACTAGCAAGCTAAGCTAGCTAAGGTAGCTCCTTGCAGCTCTCTTCAGCAGCCACCAGCTCCAGTGCAGCTCAAGATGACTACCTCCAGCTCTTCTCCCTCAAAACCCTAGCTCCAAAAGCCTCCAACCTTACTCCCTACTAGCTAAGCTAGCTAAGCTAGCTTAGCTTAGTTAGTCCACCTCCATGGCACTAAAACCTATTACCTTACTACCTAAGTTCCACCAAAAAGACCACCTACTCCTACTTTATTTTGGTGACAATTATCCCTTCCATCACCACCTTACATCCACCATCAAAACTCATCTCCACCCTCCATTTTTTCCCTCCAAAATCAATACCTTCTAGAAGGTATTTTTGGAGGGAAAACCAAGGCACCTTTTCATTTCCCTCCCATTTTTCCCTCCAAAAAAATCCAAGCACCCCTTCATTTCCCTCCAAAAACCACCATAACCACCCCCCTTTCCATCCTATAAATACCCTACCCTACAACTACATAATTCCCATAACTCTTCCATTAGTTAGGTTCACCATTCTTCCACCCCATCTCCATACCAAGGAAGAAGGAGGGAAGAAGATCAAGGGGGCAATCTACTTTCCCCCTTGGTGCCTTCTTCCTCTCTCTTCTTCTCCCTTAGCCATGCCAAGGAGGAGATCATCTTCAACATCAAGGGGACGACGAAGCAAGAGGTGGAATAAGGTGGTTGATGCCCACCTTGGAGGATATCTTGGAGGCGGACTACATCAAGGAAGAAGGAAGACCCTTTTTAAGTGCAGGGCAACTGCACTTGGAGCAAGGGCCATCCCAACAACTTCAACTAGAGGATCCCCCTTTCTTCTTCTTTATATTCCACTTTACTTTTTGTATTAGCTAGTAGTTTAATGTTCTTGTAGAAGCATTCCTCTACATGTATTTGACTTTACTAGTAATACAGAAGTTATTCACCTTCCAATTTTGATGTTGTAGTTAGTGTGTTTTTGTAGTTGTAGTGCAAACACTCTCCTCTTCTAATTACCCTAGGCACACTTTCCTAGGGTGAGCTTAGAAGAGAGGACTCCATTCTTGTACCTAGGGTTAGTTGTAGTATAATTAAGTCTTCGCATTCCATTGCCTCAAACCCGATTGCTTTTGAAAAATATAAAAACAACAAAATAAAAAATCATGAAAAGAAAGTGCAAATTTGAGAGGCAAGAGAGAGAACCATTCATGTGATTAACAAATTGGCCTCCTTGGACAACCCTAGATACCCCACTATCTAGGTATTATAAATTTAAGAGTTGATTGCGGATTTATGCATCTCAATGACACTATTTCCTATAATTAACAAACCGTGTACTTTCCGCATCACTCCTTAAGTTCGCATGCTGAGAACAATGGGAGGTTAGAGCATCAGTAATAGGGCAAGAGAAAATGTTCCCAAAAGAAGAGCAAGTCGTCAACTCCTTCCACACATCTCACTTCTTTCAAGAAGAAGGATAAGGTAGCAGACATGTGCCACTATTGCAAGAAGACTGGCCATTGAAAACAAAACTGTCCCGAGTATATGAAGTCCTTGGAGAAGGGCAAGGGCAAGGTCAATGCAAGTATGAAATCTCTTCTTATCATAGAAACCAACTTGCTTATTGGACAAGTTAGAAGATGGGTTGTGGATTCTGGAGCATCTATTCATACTTGCAATTTATTACATGTGTTTCAGGTGACCAGAAGGCTTAAGGAGAGAGAAGTGTAGATCATGATGGGATCCGAGGCAATGGTTACAACGAAAGCCATAGGGATCTGCAGACTCATGATGCCTAATGGCATATTCTAGTTTTCAGAAAATGTCTCTTCATACTTCCATTAGGTGGAACTTGCTATCCATTTCTAAGTTTGTTAGATTTGGATATGCTTTTCATTTTGAGCAAACTCTTACAATAAGTCGTTATAGCAAAGATATTGCTTTTGGTTCCATTACTCTTGGTTATTTGTATATGCTAGATGAATGTGAGTCTATTTTAAACACTTCTGATGTTGTGATTAAGAATCAAAGACCTTCTAAACATGTCAAGGAAGATGCAAATAAATTTATGGTGACCTGGCATCAAAGATTGGGACATGTGTTTGTTAATAGGAGCAATAGATTCATCAAGGATGGACCCTTGAATTTCCTAAAGGTCCAACCCTTGCCTACCTGCAAACATTGCATTCACAGGAAGATGTATAGGCCACCCTGATGGGAACACCATCATGAGCCATAACTAGCTCATTTTGACACAATTAAGTCAATAAATACTCCTACATAACCACCAGAGAGTCATATTTCACTACGTAATCATTCTAAGGTAAAAATAGGAAACTAAGGTAAAAACTGCAATTTTACCAGCACATCATGAATGCAGTGCAACCGTGGGTTTTCCTAGAGATTCATTAAGAGTCAAAAGGTCCTAAAAAGATAACAAGTGGGTTAGATCAATCAGAAATGGGTTTGCACATGTTTGAGAATTAAATGACTTTTGAAATCCTAAAAATAGATCTACTTAATTAACCAAGGTTTTGGTGAGGATAAAATTCACCTAAACCCTCCAAAATTCATAAAAAAATATTCTCTAGGATTTAGTACCTTCAATTTGACCATCAAAAACCATCTTGACGCAAAATGGAGACTCAGATAGATATTTGCCCTAATTTAGATTTTTGCATAAATTACCCACTCAAACGTGATCAAAACCAAAATCCAACTTCACCATTGGATTTCCTAGGTCCAAATTTGGTTTGTACCAAAATTTGGACCCAAGATGAGCTTGTCTTGACCTAGTTTGCAGAATGATCCTGTCTGATTACATTTATAACCCCAACTTTCAAAAACCATTGCATTCAGCTCCCTAACTTACTCGTCATTTTGACAATTAGGTCCCCCTGCCATTATCGTAGAGGAAACCTACTCCAGCAATCTTTGACAGGAGATTCCTCCTTGATCTCTTAACGAATCCCTTCCAAAATTGGAAGGAAACTCCTTGAGAAATCTTCTCCAATCTGAACCCATTCTTATGCATCGAATCTTTCCCAATCTCTCATGCGAATGCATGAGAGATTTGGGTCTCAAGAAACTCCCAAATCCGGCGAGCATTCCTATCTTCCAAGCTCAAAACTCTCTAGAGACCTTTATAAGGACCCTAAGAGCTCGCCGATCTCCTCAACTTGAAATTAGGTCGGAACTCCCCCTCTTCCTCTCACCTCTTCGGCCGCAAATCTCTGCAAGCTCCGGTGGTCTCTCTCTGACTCCTCTCATCGTCCGACCACAAAACCAGTGGAAGATTCATCTTCCTCACCGTCCTTCGCGTTGTGCAATACCAGTCGTCACCGTCCTTTCCCTGTCTTTGCCGCCGTCTCTCCTACGGAGGTTCGTCTTCCCCACATCCGGCAACCACACCAGCGTGGGAATCCCTTCACCTTTTTGTCCTTAGAGTAGATTATTAGGTTCCTGTTTGGGGCGTAGATCACGTAAAAGATCAATACGCCGTAGTATAGTGCGAAATACGTCTCGATAAATAAAATTAACGGAACTGGGAGTCCCAGTCGAGCACAAGGAGGCAGAAAAACGCTTTTGATTTCATGCACTTATTCTAAATTTAATTACTAAGTAATAGACACAATGAATTACAATATATATATCACATAGAGTGTTTGAACATGAATTTCATACATGAAACTAAACTAAATGATAATATGAATATAAACTACTTATGGAATAGAACAAGGGCACCATGGGTAGACCATGGTGGCCTTTTGGAGAGGTTGAGAGAAGCAGCGACAATCCAACAGGGTGGCCCAACGGATTCTTCATATGAAGGCAGAGAAGATGGGAAGAAGTGAGAGAGGTAGAAGAAGGAAGAAGAAGAAAAGAATGAAGGGAGAGTTATGAGAGTTGAGAGTTGTTCTTTTCCAAGGGGGACCCCCTTAGGTCCTTTTATAGCTTTTGCAAATCCTTCTTCTTCCCTGAGTCTCTCTAATGCTGCCACGTGGTGCATTCTACGCCCTTGGATGAAGATTGCGCATCTCCCGCGTGCCCACACCGCTTCTTCAAATCCCGCCTCATCATCTCAACCGTCCGATTAAATCGGACAGCTTAAATGCACGCTCGTCGAGCCATTCAAATCCTACACATGGGTCTTGCAACAACCAGTGCAATCGCGCCATGTGGATGCCTCTAGGTGCTCTAATCGCCTACGGCTGCCCACAAACAAGCATCAATTTTGCCCAGTGCCGGCTCAAACCTGCGCCCTGCGCATACGTGGGCTCGTGCGTGAGCCAACACGCTGCGCATAGCCTTTATACTATATACTTATTTATATTTATATTAATCTGTTCTGGGTGGTGATGTGGTGCATTCGTGGCCGTTGGATGAAGATCCAATGGCCCACACTACGAGGCGAGGCACCTTCAGGGGTTGGGGGCACGGCGAGGGGCTGCTGCGATGGTGCCACGTGGTGCCTCATGGCCGTCCATTCCTCCCTTTATATTTGATGACGTAGGCCTCTGATTAACTTGATTTCTGCACTGTTGGACTACAAACGTCGATCCGAATCCATCCGTATGGTTGGATTTGTCATCTGAGGTCCGGATCTTCTTCAATTTACCCCTTGGCTCTCATTCTTCTGTGGATTCCCTAGGGTGCTACGGGAGTCTGATTGATGCGATCTTGGATGCGTTGGACTCCTGTCGTTATTCCGAACATATACATATGGTTGGATCGGTCATCTGCAGCTCTCGATTACCTGCCATCATTAATACCTCTCAAATAACATAGTTTAATACATAAAACACATCTATCAACTACGATGCTGAATACGATGCGTATGCATGCAGAATGTTCATGTTAAGTTCTAGCTTAATTCGGGCGAGTTAGGACCTATGATTGTTGCGCAATCATACCCCCATGCCTAAATCTTGCTAGTCCCTAGCAAGTGCAAGGCTAAATACATTTTACCAAGAGTTAAACTAAAGATTTATTTCTTTGTGCTGTATCCAAAAATTCATAATCCAGATAACCATGAATATATAATGTTGTAGCTTCTGCAATGGATCCAAGTGAAGACTCGATATACATTTAAAGCTTGTACTTGACCCCTAGTAAAATTTTGTCGAGACAGGCGAACCTCTTCTCTCAGGGTTATAAAATATTTTCTGATTTTGGCCCTGGAGTTTGGTTTGGGTAGGAGATGTCTGAGTTAACTGGATTGTATTTGGTGGCTCACTCTCTTCTGGTACTTCTTAGAGACTAGTATTTCAGAATTTAGATTTCCAGATTATTGAATAAATCAACTTAGAGAGGGGTTGGAAAAAATGTACTCTCTTTAATCTTTTGTACTCTTCTCTCTATTTTTTTTTCTTTTTCTTTCTGAGCTCACATCTCACCAGATTTGCAAATGTATTTGGTGGTCTCACATGGCATGACACTTTAATTAGGTTCTGATAACCCTACGACTAAGTCAGACTCTTCAGCCCGTATTCAGGCGGTCAGAAATATAGAAGTAGGTTAAGGCTGTATTGGTGGTTCGTGAGGGTGGTAGGTGTTTTTGCCTCAAAAAATTTAACTTGACTCACATTACGCAACTGTTTCACATAATTTTTTTTTATTATTTTTTTTTCTTTTTTTTCTGCTTCTTTTTCCCCTTTTTTTTAGAGCAAACAACTCTTTTGTATGCAATTCTATAGGCACAATGCCACAACACGACATACTGTTGTATTTATCAGCACAACATAACACGACATACGTACTTTTATACGTGAGGCATTCTTGGGGAATTTTAGGATGACCAAGAGGATTTTGGGTGGCTTATTTGGTGGAAGTGGCTTTTCTCGGCACCGGGTAGGGAACGGATAGGACAACATATTTTTGACCTTGACATCAGTATCCTCCTTCAGCCGAGGATTCCATAGAGGATGGTTGTGACCATCCACCTCAGTCCCAATTTTATCAGAACCCGCTCTCTGTGTTTCTGCCTTATTTGGTGGCTCTTGTATGGAATTTCTCACAAATTTAGTATGTAAGAATTGAGAGTGAAAACTATGCCCAACTCCAAGTGTCATTATTCAATTATTAAATATTCTTTATACTAGCCTTAGAGCACCAGTACTCTCTAGTCTCACCTCACATATGTTTTGGTGGATCTACTAGATAGTTCACCTGACTCCCTGATTGTTGTCCAAGGGTTCAGGAGAAGAAGCGATGCTTCTTCTTGACAAACTAGAGATGTCTATCGATTTTCACAGAGGATCCATTGCAAAATCTACATGCAAGTATGAAATTATACTAGATTCTATGTCTAGGAATCTATTAAAGAATAAATCTTTAATAAAATATCTTGACAAAATGATCTAATCCCCCAATCGTTGGCAGAAAATTTTCAGTTTTTATGAATTACCCCCCCATGCCTAGGTGTTTACATGTCCTCATGAATGAATAAAAGAAATAAGGCAGGGTGTATGTGAATAGAAATCACTTGAAACTGCTTCTGAGTTATCATTCAGCTCACACCATTGCTGCAATGCCATACACAATATGCAGAACAATATGCAAAACATTATGCGAAAATGAAATATGCTATGTATATATGGTATGCATATATGTATACGTGCTGTGTTTAATGCCTCCAACTAGGCAAAACTCATCAGATGGATCAATGACTGCAGGAGACAGACTAAAGATAGATAGGAAGATGTGTTCCACTATCATCAACGAGCCACAAATGTAGAGTAGTTTCCCGTGAATACCAAGGCCACAAGGTCGGCAGAATAGAATCGCAAGGCCTGGAATAGGCTGTAGCCAGGTGCTACAATAGAAATAAATTTCGGTGCTAAAGTGATAGGGAGCAAGTAGCAGCCATACGGGATCCAGAGTGGGACACCAGTCATACAGGTCCTGAAAGTGGTGAAACAAGAATGGAGGGACCCATGTGATGTAATCAGAAATGGTGTAAAGAACCATTTTGTGATTGGATCTGGGTGTTGGTGGTTGCAGAGTAGGTGTGTCGTATATGATTTTGTGTTCCATCCTAACAGCTGTATTTTCACCCAAATCACTCTCATCCTTGGGTTGATCAGGAATCTCATACGGATCGCCCAAATTCTGCTTGTGGTGTGAATCCTCAAACGTACTGGGTGGCAATTTATTTTCCCCAAGGTGTGAAGAATCATAATATAGCAAAGCTTCGAATTCTTTTATTTTCTGCTCTGTGGCTTTAGTGAAATCCTCAATATCCAAAAGCGAAGATGCGAAAGAATCTGCGATAAATTCATCTGACTCCAAATCTAAAAATTCCTCTAGATTTTTCAGATTATCCTGACAATCGGAAATGAAGTTTTTAGTAGATTCTTTCTCAGCTTCGATTGGATTCTCTGGTAATTCAAAATTATCCTCATGGATTTCAATATATTTATCATCTAAGCTTGTCATGAAGGGTTTAGGCAATTCCACTCCAGATCTCTTATAATCCAAATCATGGGCCTCATTAAGTGTATATACCGAAGTCTCAGAATGTACCAAGTCTTGGGTGTCATGATCCTCTATCTCTATCTCCTAAGATTTAGGATTTTTAGATTGAAAATCGATCATGGGACTTTCCTCACTATTTTCTAAGCTAGGGCTCTCAACTAATTTCTTTTTAGATATGCCAGGAACATTTCCCTTAATTCCATCTGATATCTCATCCCACTTGAAAATCACCTACATCATCTACTTCAAGCATGTGAGTTGAAGAATCCCTAAAAGTCGTCTTAAGTTCCCTAAAATCCTTTAGGCTAGTTTGAACTTGGTACTACAAAAGGAGTATATCTTGAAGTGTGAGAGTTTGTTGATTCATCCTAGCCACAAATTCTAGTTCTTTAAGGGCTTCCATCAGAGATTCTTCGGTTGCAATCAAAGTCTGTCTCTGCCATGGATCAGTAGTGATCTGGATTTGATGTAGATATCTTACAACTATGTCCTTGTACTTTGCTGTTGTTTGTTGAAGTTTGAGAAGTAGTTGCGAGTCTATTGGTGGCTCCCTAATGGTGATCTGTGTGGACATGGCCTCAGATGCGAGTCTCGGGGAAGATGGAGGGTTATAATAGATTTGGTCTGGGGAATTAGAAGGGTAGTGGGTGGGTTCAGTGCAGTTATAGGTTGCGGTTGATTCCTTAACCTTGAGTGGCTAACCATCCACCTACGGTACATTCTCTCTAAATTTAGGGCCCCTAGAGGTGATGTCTTGGGTTCTTTATTTCTCATCCTGAATTGCTTTTCTTAAGTCTTCATATTCCCTTTTTCTGACCTCTTTTTCTTCCTGGACTATTTGGATCAGTTTGGCGATCTGAGGGTTCTTGTGAGGTGTAGGAGCCTGCCTTTGGTGGGACTGATCAAGATAATCAGTCATCGTGATGAGATCTCGATCCCGCATGGAGAGTGTCTCTAAGTGTTGCAAGATCTGTGTGGATGTCCAAGAGGTTGAGGTGGGTATGTCCCAGGCCTAAGGAGCATGCGTATCTGAATAATGAGGAGCAATCTCCCACCCATAAGACGTTGGGGCAGGAGATCCTTGATAATGGTAAGACGAGGAGTATGGGTCCATGATTAAGATGGTCAAAGGACACTAGAAGGGTCCTAGTGACCTTACACTAGTTACAAAGGACTAGTGGCAGAACAAGGCAAGGGCCTTGTAATCAAATTGGTCCTTAAGATCAGTTGACCATATTTTTTGTTCAAGTTCAAGTTGAAGAAAATTCGGCAAGAGACCAACTGCAAGAAATTCCCGCCTCTCAGGCTAACCCGACCAGGCTGGTTACGAGGGGACTACGAGGAAGGTTCTTCCTTTGACTTTCGCCTCCAGTTTCGTTACCCCACAACCGCGGTCATTTGAAGCTACCCTGCAGCCTTAGACATCAGGTTTTGCAAGAGAGGTTGAAACTACTTAGTAGTTTCAAACCAATTGCTGGTTATTTGATGTGTTCTTTGTGAATTTTAACCTGTCTTTTCAATGTAGTATTTATGATGGGCAGTCCACAAGGTGACTCGCCTCATCGACTAACTTTTGGACTCGTTAGGGTCCAAGTTAGTTCAATATGTTCCTATTTGCTCATGCGCTTTTAAGTTGTTTCAAATTAAAGATCACAAATCAAATATAAACTCTCAGGTAAAGATGGAATTTAGATGATTTGAAACTTAGCAAGAAGATTCCTTTTTCAATAAGCTTTTTAGAGAGTATTTTTTTAGAATTTCTACTATTCCCCACAATTAGTTATAAATTTTTAACTAGCAAAGGGTCAAATCTGGGATTTAGACCCTGTGTTGGTTTTTTTGTTGGAAACGATATCAAATATACTCCAAAAATTTTGTAAAAATATGATATTGAAATCTAATTTGATTATCTTTCACTCCCCACAAAGTTAGAGTCAATCAGATTTGTATGTTTGTCAAAATTGATTATCAAAGTTCATAAAAGTTCTATTTCTAAGCAATCTGACACATATGTACTCAATGAATTTTTAAAAATTCCACAGATGAAAATTATTTTTGGGAATGGTGGCATTGGAAATATAACTTGAAAATCTAGTTTTAGTTCAAATTTCAAAATTTTTGGAGCATTAGAAGCATGGCTATTGAATTTTGAGTATAACACTTACTTTCTAGCCGAATTTCCAATAGGAATGTGTGCACCTGATTTCCACAGCACCCGCGTAGATTCATTCGCCACTTCTCCGATTTAATCCTGCACACAAAAATGGTATGTTAGAGATGAAATCAAAAGTCACCTTGCCTCCCCGACAACGGTGCCAATTTGTTCGAGGCGTAGATCACGTAAAAGATCAATACGTCGCAGTATAGCGCGAAATACGTCTCGACAAATAAAATTAACAGAACTGGGAGTCCCGGTCGATCACAGAGAGGCAGAAAAACGCTTTTGATTTCATGCACTTATTCTAAATTTAATTACTAAGTAATAGACACAATGAATCACAATATATATATCACATAGAGCGTTTGAACATGAATTTCATACATGAAACTAAACTAAATGATAATATGAATATAAACTACTTATGGAATAGAACAAGGGCACCACGGGTAGATCATGGTGGCCTTTCGGAGAGGTTGAGAGAAGCAGTGACAATCAGACAGGGTGGCCTAACGGATTCTTCAAACGGAGGCAGAGAAGATGGGAAGAAGAAGAAGAGAGAGAGGTAGAAGAAGGAAGAAGAAGAAAAGAATGAAGGGAGAGTTATGAGAGAGTTGAGAGTTGTTCTTTTCCAAGGGGGACTCCCTTAGGGGGGCTTAAATGCATGCTCGTCGCGCCATTCAAATCCTACGTGCAGGTCTCGCAACAACCCGCGCTACTGAGCCACGTGGATGCCTTTAGGCGCTCCAATCGTGCACGGTCGCCCGCATACACGCATCAATTTTGTGTAGCGCTGGCTTGAACCCGCACCCCGTGCATACGTGGGCGTGCGCATGAGCCAACACGCTACGCATAGCCTTTGTAGTATATACTTAATTATATTTATATTAATATGTTCAAGGTGGCGATGTGGCGCATTCGTGGCTGTTGGATGAAGACCAATGGCCCACACTGAGAGGCGAGGCATCTTCAGGGGTTGGGGGCGCGGCGAGGGGTGGCTGCGATGGTGCCACATGGCACCATCATGACCGTCCGTTCTTCTTCTCTTTATATCTAATGACGTAGGCCTCCGATTAAGTTGATTTCTGCATCATTGGACTGCAAACGTCGATCCGGATCCATCCGTACAGATGAATTTGTCATCTGAGGTTTGGATCTTCTTCAATTTGCCCCTTGGCTCTCATTCTTCTGTGGATTCCCTAGGGTGCTACGGGAGTCTGATTGATGCGATCTTGGATGCGTTGGACTCCCGTCGTTATTCCGAATAGATCCATATGTTTGGATCGGTCATCTACAGCTCTGGATTACCTGCCATCATTAATACCTCTCAAATAACATAGTTTAATACATAAAACACATCTATCAACTACGATGCTGAATATGATGCGTATGCATGCGGGATGTTCATGTTAAGCTAGTTCTAGCTTAATTCAGGCGAGTTAGGACCTATGATTGCTACACAATCAGTTCCTTATCTCTCCTGTTGTTAACACGACGAAATCGAGTTTAAAATAAAGCGTTGTAATATAGTCGAAATCACTTTGAAAATAAATAAATTTTTATTACTCGAAAAGATTCCGAAGTTGAACATAGGGAGTAAATGGAATTCACAGACTAATCGCAACAATTAATGTAATTTGAACACAAAATATTACTCAAAAACTAATTTGCAATGTAGAGCATATGAGTATATGGAGAGTAAAAAGAATTTTAGACAAAATAATGGTTATTTGAATCACCAATTATAAGTCTAATACATAGAATAATTAGTCAAATTTACTAAAGGAGGGAGTATGAAATCAGACGTCTTAAATGACATTTGCTATAGTACCCCTTTTTCTTTCCTTTGTCTACGTGCCTCTTCCTTCTTTTCTGTGGCTGAACCTTCTCTTTTCTTCTTTCTTTCTCTGACCCTTTCTTTGTAACTCCTCTTCTTCTTCACTTCTCTTCTTCCTCTTCTTCTTCTTCACGCACAGAGGACGGTCATCTTTGGCTTTCCTCTTCTGAATCCAGCTAAGTGTTAGCCGGACTTCCCTGTGGCAAAAACCCTCCTTCCCCCATGTAACTCTCCTTCTCTCTTTCTCTCCTAGGTCACGCTTTCTTAGAGCCACAGGATATCCGGGTTATCGGACCTAGCATACCCAGGACCAAGGCTACCTGCAGTGGGTAGCAGCCGAGGAGTGCGAGCTAGGCGGGTTATCGAGTCGGCCAAGTCTGCGGGGGAGATGTCACGGACGAGACCAGTGAAGGTGTAGGAGGACCTCATCCTCAGTGATTGGAGGCAAACAACGCCATTCACTTTTGGGTATTACGCGGCTACAAGTGGCTCTTCATATCTGAGGTGGGACTAAATGTCCCACCTTTCTTCCACATAGCACACCAACAAGGAATTCAGTCAAATTGATGGGGTTGCGGCTGCTGAAGCCCTCGCATGAGGACTTGGACTCCTGCAGCCTCAATTCCACACGGCCTGGAGTTATCCCCTAGAGCGGAAACGCCCTGGAGCAGCTTGAAGCTTGCTCGAAGCACGACATCAATGGCAGGTTTGGCCTGATACCTGAAATTCAAGAAAAGGG
This sequence comes from Thalassia testudinum, assembly GCA_037157565.1. Taxonomy (NCBI): domain Eukaryota; kingdom Viridiplantae; phylum Streptophyta; class Magnoliopsida; order Alismatales; family Hydrocharitaceae; genus Thalassia; species Thalassia testudinum. The sequence continues at coordinate 22,378,727 of JAZHRO010000014.1, forward strand.
GCCTTATGGCCACATCAGAAGGTTCAGTAGGATCGTCGTGGCATGGCGAATGTGACGGTGGCAGTGGCGTGTTGCACAAGTGGCTGTGGTGGCTGAACGGATGCGGTCATGGCCGGTGAGAGTGGGTTTGTTCGGGAAGGTGTTTGGGTGGATGGAACGGCGAATAGGGAGATGGGAAATGAGCGGGGAGGTGTAGTGGAGGTTGTGAGCTTGTTGGCGAGGTGGATGGAGGTGCGTACTAGTGGGAACACCTCGCCGGAGGAGTCGTCAGAGATGGAGGAGATGAAGGTGTTTAGTATCGTTGGTGGTCAGATTTGGGAAATAAAGAGAGAAGAAAGTAGAAGAGATAGGGAACCTAAGAATCTACTCTAAGGACGAAAAGGTGAAGGGATTCCCACGTCGGTGTGGTTGCCGGACATGGGAAAGACGAACCTCCATAGGAGAGACGGCAGTGAAGACGGGGAAAGGATGGTGACAGCTGGTATTGCATGACATGGAGGACGGTGAGGAAGATGAATCCGCCACTGGTTTTGTGGTCAGACGACGAGGGGAGTCGGAGAGAGACCGCTGGAGCTTGCGGAGATTTGCGACCGAAGAGGAGAGAGGAAGAGGAGGAGTTCTGGCCGAATTTCAAGCCGAGGAGAACGGTCAAACCTTGGGGGTCCTAAAGTAGGATAAATATCTGTCTGAGACTCCATTTTAGGTCAAGATGAGTTCTGATGGTTAAATTGAAGGTACTAAACCCTATAGAATATTTTTCTATGAATTTCATACGGTTTAGGTGAATTTAATCCTAATCAAAACCTTGGTTAATTAAGTGGGTCTATTTTTAAGGTTTCAAAAGTTATTTAATTCTTAAAGCATACGCAAACCCTTTTCTGTCTGATCTAACCCACTTATTATCCTATTAAGACCATTTGACCTTTATTCAGCCCTTGAGAAAACCCATGGTTATACTGCATTCATGATAAGCTAGTAAAATTGCAGTTTTAACCCTAGTTTCTTATTTTCCCTTAGAATGCTTATACAATGAATTATGACCTTTAGTTGGTTATGTAGGAGCATTTATTGACTTAATTGGATCAAAAAGAGCTAGTTAGGGCTCATGATGGTGTTCCCATCACCTACTTTCTTCTCCTCTCTTTATTTCCCAAATCCGACCACCAATGATACTAAACACCTTCATCTCCATCTCCGGTGACCACTCCGGCGAAGGATTCCGCCTGCTACACGCAACCATACCCTTCGCCAACCACCCTACAACCTCCACTGCACCTTCCCGCTCACTTCCCCTCACTCCATTCGCTCCATCATCCACCCAAACTTGCCCCCTAACACAACCACCTTCACGCACACAGTCCAACTCCGACCAACCACCATACGCATCCATCCACCATGCCGATCCTCTCTACAAGTTCGCCGTGCTTTGGCAATGCTTCCTGAGCGTTTTAACGCGGTCAAGAGACCTTCTTTGTGATTTTCAGGATATAGGTTCACGCCATTGCCGTAGTTGCTTCGAAGGAGCTTGAAGCGTGTTTTAGCGACCTACAGCTATAGGTGTTGTGTCTGGGTAGCGCGGAATCACCCTAGGAAGCGACCCAGGCTACTAATTGGAGGACTCTACCTCCTCTTCACTTTCAATTGGTCGCATCCTCTGCAGTCGTTTGCACGCGAAGAAGGAAGTGGGATAGTCCCACATCGGAAAGTGTTGAAGCAGTGCACCCAAATAAATTGAATTTGTGAAAGGATCTGTTTGCCTCAGTTCATAAGGTGAGGTCCCTCTCACTCGCTCACCCAGCCTCGTCCATGACACATACCCACGAACCTGGTTCAACCCGATAACCTGACCTGCACTCCTCGCTAACCACCACACGCTGGTGAGCCTAGACCCGGGTACGCGCCTAAATCTGATAACCTGATTACCTGTGGCTTTGGGAGATTGGATCCTAAGAGAGAAAGAGAGGAGAGTTGCGCGGGTAGAGGGAGGGTTTTTCCTTGAGAAGCTTGGCTCTGACACTTAGCCAGATTCAGAAGTGCTGAAGGGCCAGAGAAGAAGAGAAGGTCGTAGCTGAGAAAGTTGAGAAAGAAGAATAGGAAGGTCTAAAGAGGAATAGGCCACAGAAGAAAGGAAGAATCAGAGAAAGAAAGAGTAGAAGAAGAAGAAGAGTTGCAACACAAAGCAGAACATCAAACTTTAAGCCGTCTGATTTCTAAATCAGATGATAGATTTGAGCTTTCATTTCATACATATATATTGAGTTCCTTAGTTCATATTGTAGGAGCATTTGGTGATCTAAATCACCATGTTACTCCCATCTTTTTGGCACATTGATACTTGGCATTCTTATTGCAATACTTTACAAGTTAAATTGTGATCTTGATTTCTAAATTCCATATTGCTCCCTGTGTTCGACCTTAGAATCTTTTCGAGTAATAAAAATTGTATTTATTTTCAAAGCGATTTTAGCTATATTACAATGCTTCATTTTGAACTCGATTTCACCGCGTTAACATTTTGGCACCATTATCGGGGAGCAATGGGCAATTTAGAACTCTTGATTGCAATTCCTGATTTGGTACTAACTTGCTTTATCTCTTCGTTGTTGTTTCAGGAGGGATTCGTTGAAGAAAATTCAGCTGCACAACAAACACACCAGGGGCAAGTAAATTCTAACCACTCTCTCTTAAGCCCCTCATTCTGAAAAGAATAAAAGGAAAAAAAATCAATTAGGGCTACTTGCATTCTTTCCATAGATAATTCGTCAAGTTTCCTGATTTGATTTAAACAACAAAATCTGATTTGTGCACCCACTTAAGGTAACTAGGGCTATCACATTCTTGTCTGAGCCCTAGATACCACATTGAACAAATTAAATTGGACCAAAACAAGAGCCAAGTAAGGATTCCAAGTTAGGGTTTTAGAGACACACTTAATCAAGAACTGATCTTTCCCAAACAATGTGTGCCTAAGCCTTGGTGGAATTGATCTATTCAAGCAAACCCTAAAATCAGGCTCTTAATCTCACTTGAATCCTAAAAGAGTGATCTAAAACTTCTCAAAGGACAATACAGGTGAAGTTGACCCACCTTGCTTGGGTCAACCAAGCTTCAAATTAGGTCACTCTTGCACTCAATACATCTTAAAAGTTCAAGTGAAATCCTAAGCACCCTTGCTCTTAATTAAAATTGGTAGACTTAAGAGGTTAAGTCCCCATTTTGGTCTACCTGAAACATCAGTGACAAGAGAGGTCGGGTGGGGAAAACCCTGTAACCTATGGGGACGCTCTACCGTGTAGGGGTCTTTGTGGGACTTTCCCTCTCTGGCTGCCCAGGTAATTCTCAGGTGGATGGCTTTCTGACTAAGGGGTATCATCCACCCTGAACCTCTATAGTCATCCAAAATCTTTGGGTGCCTTGATTGGGTCAATATCACATCCAATCCCTCATCCCTTCAATTTAGAGCACACACACAGATTTTTTTGGGAATCTTTTTCAGATCTAATCAATTTCGATCTAAACTTGAATTTTGATTCCACCATCTGATTCAAAAATGCATCCTAGCTACTTAGGAAAATATTGAAGAAACCTGAATCTCAAAGATCCATGAAAGATAGAATAGTTGAGGATGCTCTTAGATTTTATGAGATTAATTACAAAACCTCAAAACCAATTGAAGATATTTAGGTTAATGTATCGACAACAACAACCTTCATCATAAACTATGCCCAAGTAATTATAACACAAGTAACAAATAGATCCACCTGGGATGTTCTCATGATAGGATACATTGAGTTAGAAAAATTACATAACATTGAATACCTCCAATGCATGACAAATCCTGTACTTTGGGAAAGACACCAAGATGATCTTGAAAAATGAGAGGGGATGATAAAATTATTAAAATAGATAATCAATAAAAAATAACTGTACACTCCCCAAACATTCAGCAAAACATCTTGGAACAATACAAAGGATCTATCTGATTTCCTAAATCCCGGGTTTGAGACACAAGGTTGTGAATTCCCAACCCAGATGGAATATGATATGCCTAATCTTGAAATAGGTTGGGAGGTCCCAATTGTAGGACAACATGATTTTGAGCCAGCCCTAGAAAGACAAAACCCTGGTTTGCCAAGCATAGAATTCCTAGACTCCTGTAATAATGAGATTGAATTAGAACCTCTCGAGGGTGTAAATCCCGCCCCTTACTCTGATAAGGTGACCCTCGAAGGAAATTCTGACTTAGATTCTAGTAATTCAACCCACATCCTTAGCCTAGAATCTGGATTTGAATCTTCTTGGGATAATTACAAGGTCCCGTGTGACGAAAATCAAAGTTTGAATTTGGATTATGATTCTGGGCCTTTATTTAATGAATGTACCTCTCCAACAACCTCAGAAATATAGATTGATTTTTTGGAAGTCACATCAATCTACGATAAAGAAATCGAGGAGTTGGAAGAATGGGGTTTTGATTGGCTCTTCCCTACAAGCCAAAAACCCAAGCCCAGACCTAATAGGGACACCTTTTTGAGCTCGGAATCTATGAATAGGCTAGACCCAAGTCAGGTTGCTGAGTCTACATCTTGTGATTTATATTGTGGTGGAACCTCTGATCTTGAATCAAATTTAGAACTTGATTTTCACAAATTCTCCGACGATTTCGAATCTTACTATGATTTCCGAGAACCATTGTTTCCTGACGACTATGAGCCAATCTACGACCTCAGCATACATGATCCATTCTTCGACTCTGACTCTGAGGTCCCTGATCCCGAGATCACTGATTCAAAATCAGATCCCATTAAGATGGAATCATTTCTTTTCGATCCTCAGGAATCAAAAACAAAAAGTGTCGAGAATGACTACAACCCAGAATTCGAATCTTTTCTTGACTCGGACCTTCTTCATCCTATAAACACTCTTCAGGCATTTACCTTTGAGTTCGATGGCTACTATGAGGACTCTCTAAATGAACCCACCTTTGAACCCTTACTAGAAGAGTCCCCATACACAATTCGTATTAATGCCACCTTCTTAACTTATGCAGAACCTTCCCAAACCCGTTTTCAACCCTGACTCGTAACCGGGCTCAATTTCTATTCTGATTCCCCTCTTAATGAGCCGGTTGCAGATGATTCACCTCCACATTCTTATTGGGTTTTGAACATCGATCAAACTACAAATCACGCCCCATCATTCTCTGATCACTCCTGTAGGGTTCCTACATCCTCCACTGATTCTTTTTCATTTAAGGATCCCTACTCTAATCAGGCTGATTCGACTCAGCCAAACCCTAGCTATACACTTCCATACCCTTTCGAGTTCCAAAGTATATGATGGGTTCCACATCTCTTTATCTACATTTATCAACCCACCAGATTGATTGGGTTTGGGCTGCATTATCAGCCTGTTGATTTGAACAAGCACCTGGTTGAACCAACCAGGCTTTTGATCAAGGTGTTTGTTCTGCAAAACTCATCTGATTTGACCACTCCATACCATTTCCCTCTCAGCTGAAGGTGTTGAATTTAGCGCTTAACGGGAGGCAACCCGTCATTCCAAAAAAATCAAGATCCTTCTAATTATCCTTCTGTACTTCATGTCTATTGCACCCTGAGTTTGGTTTTAGAATAGTCAATCGCACCTATGGTACACGTGCCAGAGCTTGAAATCATCTGCAACAGTCATTTCCGACCCGTTCGCCCACCCGAAATCCTGTTCTAATTCCTGAACCCAAAACTATTTGACACCCTTTGTTTACAATGAGGACATTGCAAAACTTAGGCATGGGGGGGTGGTAAAGTGCAAGCATACAAAAAATCAAAGTTCGGAAGGGTTCTCACAAAAAAATCACATATTCAAAAATACCAATTTATATATATATATATATATAAATTCTTGAAAAAAGAACAAAAATATGAGAGGAAAGAAAATTTTGATGGCATATCAGACCTTGAGGAGAAAAAGGGAGAGGAGATAAAAATGTCAAAAAGGAGCACAATTTGAAAAGAAAAGAAAGATAATCATGAGTAAAGGATTAAGGAATTAACTTAGTTCTAGACCAAGTCAAAAGAATGAAAATGAAAGATAAAAGGTGCTAAGAGACAAAAGAGATTAGTAAGAACGCTAATCTTAGGCCTCTTGGCCTGTGATCCTAGGCTTAAAAAATTCAAGTATCCGCTAAGATTTGGATAGTCCTTAAGAGGTTGGGGAAAATGTGAAGCTTAAGTATTAGGTCTAAGGCTTAGGGATTATTCGACCTCGTCAACTGACCTTTGGTTTACGGGACTCAGTAACCTAAGCACCCCAATCCACACACAATCTGGTTCAGTGCGCCTAAGTATCAAAATCATGCAAATGCATTTAACTTGTTCTGAAAAATTCATCTAGATTAGGAGCAGCTGATCAACACAAGTTGATTTGGACGAGTTCCAGATGCGGAGAGGTGGGAAATTCCCCTCGAAGATGCGCAATAACATATCGTCTCCTCGGTGCTTGTCTCCTAGGATATCTATATATCCTACCGGGGGCATATAAGCACCCTGTGCTGGTTCAGATGCCATGAGCGGCATTATCCCGAAATGTCGATTGCCAGGGTCTGGATTTAGCTACAAAATGCCATGGGTAGGATTATCTCAAAATCTCGAAAGCCAGGGTTCTGGGGGTTGCCATGGACGGTGCTATCTCAAAACATCGATTGCCAGGGATCTTGCGAGGGTTGATGATGGGGATTAGGAATCTAATACAGATCGTGTTATAAAGCCAATCCGAAGCTAGAAATAACAAGAAAAGAGAGAAAACTCTCCAAAAATAAAGAAAAATTCCTCTGTCTCTCTCTGACAAAAACGCACTACAAACTGAACCGAGGCTAAAACATGTTACAAGCATGGGTGCTTTAACTGCGGAATTCAACGAACCTTAGGTTAGTTCCTGTGGGCCTTAGAAACCTTCGCGGCTGACTGAGGCTAGAGATGGTCAGGTGTGGATCTTGGTTCGTACTTGAGTACCTCTAGGCCTACTATCGGCATGCTAACCTAATCTACAAAAGGAAGCACACAACAAAGTTTTTAAGCATCAAAGGATTTTATGGTCTAGAATCAAAGCTAATACCTTGAAATTTTGCTAAGGGACTAGCAAAAGCTAGGCATAGGAGTATAATGGGAACACCATCATGAGCCATAACTAGCTCATTTTAACTAAATTAAGTCAATAAATGCTCCTACATAACCACAAGAGAGTCATATTTCACGTGTAATCATTCTAAGGGAAAAATAGGAAACTAGGGTTAAAACTGTAATTTTACCGACACATCATGAATGCAGAGCAACCACAAGTTTTCCTATGGGTTCATTAAGGGTCAAAAGGTCCTAAAAGATAACAAATGGGTTAGATCAATCAGAAAAGGGTTTGCACATGTTTTGAAAATTAAATGACTTTTGAAACCCTAAAAACAGACCCACTTAATTAACCAAGGTTCTGGTCAGGATAAAATTCACCTAAACCCTCTAAAATTCATATAAAAATATTCTCTAGGGTTTAGTATCTTCAATTTGACCATCAGAAATCATCTTGACCCAAAATGGAGTCTCAGACAGATATTTGCTCTAATTTAGGTTTTTACATAAATTACCCAGTCAAACGTGATTAAAATCAAAATCCAACTTCACCATTGGATTTCTTAGGTCCAATTTTGGTTTGTACAAAAATTTGGACCCAACATAAGCATGTCTTGATCGAGCTTGCAAAATGGTCCTATTTAATTACATTTATACCCCCAATTTTCAAAAACCCTTTCATTCAGCCCCCTAACTTCCTTGTCGTCTTCACAATTAGGTCCCCCCGCCATTATCGCGGAGGAAACCTACTCCGGCGATCTTTACTAGGAGATTTCTCCTTGATCTCTTAGTAAATCCCTTCCAAAATTGGAAGGGAAACTCCTTAAGAAATCCTCTCTAATCTGAACCTGTTTTTGTGTATCGAATCTTTCCCAATCTCTCAGGCGAATGCATGAGAGATTTGGGTCTCAAGAAACTCCCAAATCCAGCGAGCATTCCTATCTTGGAAGCTTGACTTCCAAGCTCAAAAGTCTCTCTAGAGCCCTTTATAAGGACCCTTAGAGCTTGCCGATCTCCTCAGCTTGAAATTCGGTCAGAACTCCCCCACTTCCTCTCTCCTCTTCGGCCACAAATCTCAGCAAGCTCCAACGGTCTCTCTCCGACTCCTCTCGTCGTCCGACCACAAAACCAGTGGCGGATTCATCTTCCTCACCATCCTCCGCATCGTGCAATACCAGCCGTCGCTGTCCTTTCCCCATCTTCGCCGCCATCTCTCCTACGAAGGTTCGTCTTCCCCACATCCAGCAACCACACCGACGTGGGAATCCCTTCACCTTTTTGTCCTTAGAGTAGATTATTAGGTTCCTTATCTCTCCTACTTTCTTGTCCTCTCTCTATTTCCCAAATCCGACCACTGATGATACTAAACACCTTCATATCCTCCATCTTCGACGACCACTCCGGTGAAGGATTCCACCCGCTACACGCAACCATCCCCTTCGCCAACCACCCTACAACCTCCACTGCACTTTCTTGCTCATTTCCCCTCACTCCATTCACTCCATCATCCACCCAAACTTGCCCCCTAACACAACCACCTTCATGCACACAGTCCGACTCCAACCAGCCACCATACACATCCATCCGCCATGCTGATCCTCTCTACAAGTTCTTCGTGCTTTGGCGACGCTTCTTGAGCATTTTAACACAGTCGAGAGACCTTCTTTGCGATTTTCAGGATATAGGTTCACGCCATTGCCATAGCTGCTTTAAAGGAGCTTGAAGTGTGTTCTAGTGACTTGCAGTTGCAGGTGTTGTGTCTAGGTAGCACGGAATTAGCCCAGGAAGCAACCCAGGCTGCTCATTGGAGGAGTCTACCTCCTCTTCACCTTCAATTGGTCGCATCCTTTACAGCCGTTCACACGCGAAGGAAGTGCGATAGTCTCACATCGGAAAGTGATGAAGCAATGTGCCCGAATAAATTGAATTTGTGAAAGGGTTTATTCGCCTCAGTTCACAGGGTGAGGTCCCTCTCACCCGCTCACCCAGCCTCGTCCGTGACACGTACCCGCGGACCTGGTTCGACCCGATAATCTAACCTACACTCCTCGCTCACCACCACATGCCGGTGAGCCTGGACCTGGGTACACTCATGAATCCGATAACCTGATTACCCATGGCTTTGGGAGAGCGGATCCAAGGAGAGAAAGAGAGGAGAGTTGCACAGGTAGAGGGAGGGTTTTGTCCTGAGAAGCTTGGCTCTGACACTTAGTCAGATTCGGAATTGCTGAAGGGCCAGAGAAGAAAAAGGCTTGGAGAAGAAGAGAAGGTTGTAGTTGAGAAAGCAGAGAAAGAAGAAGAGGAAGGTCTGAAGAGGAATAGGCTACAGAAGAAAGGAAGAATCAGAGAAAGAAAGAGAAGAAGAAGAAGAAGAGCTGTAGCACAAAGCAAAACATCAGACTTTAAGCTGTCTGATTTCCAAATTAGACGACAGATTTGAGCTTCCATTTCATACATATATATTGAGTTCCTTAGTTCATATTGTAGGAGTATTTGGTGATCTAAATCACCATTTTACTCCCATCTTTTTGGCACATTGATACTTGGCATTCTTATTGCAATACTTTACAAGTTAAATTGTGATCTTGATTTCTAAATTCCATATTGCTCCTTGTGTTCGACCTCGGAATCTTTTTGAGTAATAAAAATTGTATTTGTTTTCAAAGCGATTTCGACTATATTACAATGCTTCATTTTAAACTCGATTTCGCCACGTTAACACACCCTTTCATAAAAAGGGGTTCAGACATAAGGACTTGCTGGACCTCATACATATAGATGTTTGTGGACCATTCAGTACCATGACTAAAAATGGTCAATAGTATTTCGTGACATTTATTAATAACCATTCACAGTACGAATTCATTTACCTAATGCATTATAAGTCTAAAACCCTTGAAAAGTTCAAAGAGTATCAAGCATTGATTGAGAACCAAGTGGGTAAATGGATCAAGGAAATTCAGTTGAACTGAGGAGGTGAATACCTTTATGAGGAATTCAAAGAACACCTCATGGAGAAAGAAATCATCTCTGAACTCACGTTCCCTGGTATTTCACAACTAAATGGCGTATATGAAAGATGCAGTCGCACTTTGCTAGACATAATGCAGTCCATGATGAGCAAAGCGAAGCTACCTCTTTACTTTTAGGCTTATGCACTAGAAACAATGGCATACATACTAAATAAGATTCCAACCAAATCCACTCTTAAAACACTTCATGAGATGTGGCATAAGAGTAAGCCAAGTATTGAGCACTTGCGCATTTGGGGTTGTATGGCTCATTTAAGAACATGAATGCAAACAACTTGAAGTCACACACTACTAAGAGCTACTTCATTGGGTATCCAAAGGATGGAAGAGGTCATTACTTTTATGATCCTAGGACCCAAAAGGTATTCATATCTCGGAATGCTAGATTTCTAGAGGAAGAGTTCCTTGAAGATCAAGATAAGAATGAAGTAAGGGAACTTATTAAGGTCAATGAGACCAATGAAGTCCCAAACCTAGAAGAAAGAGATCAACTAGAATCAAGTGATGCTTCCATTCGGCTTAAGAGTTCTAGAGTGATGTATCCACCTGAACGATATGGATTCCACGTCTCAGAAAAGTATGAGATTGATCCTGCCACATATGATGAGGCAATGAAGGATCATGATGTGGATAGGTAGAGATTAACAATGCAGTCTGAGATAGACTCCATGCATAAGAACGATGTGTGGACCCTCATGGATCCTCTTGATGGTACAAAACTCATTGGGTGCAAATGAATCTACAAGAGAAAGAGGGGTCTAGATGGAAAGGTAAAGACCTTCAAGGCATGGCTTTTGGCCAAAGGCTACACCCGAAAGGAAGGGTTGACTATGAGAAAACCTTCTCTCCTATTTCCATGCTTAAATGCATTCAAATATTGCTAGACATAGCTGTGCACCATGACTATGACATCTAGCAGATGGATGTCAAGACAACTTTCCTCAATGGTTTCCTCAAGGAGGACATCTATATGGAATAGCCTGAGGGTTTCCAAGTTGATGGTGAGGAAAGAAAGGTATGAAAGTTAAAGAAGTCCGTCCATCTATGGAATTAAGCAAGCTTCTCATAGCCGGAATATCTAGTTCAATGAAACCATAAAGAGTTATGGATTCTATCAAAACATGGATGAACCTTGTGTCTACAAGAACGCCAGTGGGAATGCTATCACCTTTTTGGTGCTATATGTGGATGACATTCAACTCATTGGGAATGATATAAGAATGTTATCCAGTGTTAAGCTTTGGTTATCCTAAAACTTTGTAATGAAAGATCTCAAGGATGCCTCTTATATCTTAGGTCGGAAAATTTTTAGAAATAGAGAGAAAAGGATGTTTGGATTGTCACAACATGGATACATAACTAAGGTCTTGGATAGATTTCACATGGATAACTCCAAGAAGAGCTTTCTCCCTATTAGACATGGTGTTCACCTATCTAAGGGAATGTCACTCTAAACAATTAAGGAAGAGAAAACCATGGGTGGATGTCCATATGTGTCCATAGTAGACAACTTGATGTATGGCATGCTTTGTACACAACCAAACATCTGTCATGCAATGGGAGTGGTAAGACATTACCAATCCAACCCAAGACAGGAGCACTGGATTGCTATCAAGAACATACTCAAGTACTTGAGAAGTGATTGCATAGCAATACACGCTTGTAATTAGGTCATCTTATGCTATTTTCTAATATTACGCATCTAGATTAGGTAGTTATGCATGCATTATGTAAATATTTGCATTTGTGCATTTTATGGAGAGGGAGATAGAGAGAGAGATTTAGCCTCCATTTCATTCATTTTATCTCCCCCATTTCCATCTCATTTTTATTCCAATTCCACCACATTTCTACCACCTAATAAAACCTAACACCACCTACATTAATTACCTAACACCTTAAGGACCTACCCACAAAAATCCCAAAATGTCCCATTCCCCTAAGACATTCCCTTGTCTTCTTCTATCCCCCCTCATCTATATAACCTCCCCCACCTCACTCCTTACAAGTCATCGGCACCCATACCTCCCCACACCAGCAGCACTTCCATCCACTCCTCAACTGGCCACTCCACCTGAGCTCTCCTCTCTCCCTCTCTTCTCCTCCTCCACTCTAGTATCCTCTCACAAGTTGAGAGGAACACTGAGAACAAAGGAACCCCCCTCCTGTGGTTGCAACCACCATGGTGAGGGTGCACCACCATCTAGCTCATTGAGAGTAGGTAGTTGTGGTGTGTCTCATCCCCTTTGCTTTTGTTTTCTCGAATTCATTTCGCCATTAGCGCAGAAGCTACTCTATTTTTCCTTTGTTTTATAATGTAGCGCACTGTAACTTTCTATCAGACTTCATTTTCCTCATGAGCAACCAGAGTACTTCTCAATTATTTGATGGCTTCAGCCCCATCCACGCAACAGCCGATTTCCACTTCACCCCCATCCACGCCTTCAACCGGTTCTAGCCTTCACCGCACCCTCTCTCTTCTCAGCGCACCTACTAAAACCAATCACTTTGCCCTCGTGGCACTGTTCACGTGATCATTCGTTCTCTCTCATCGCTATGTGGGTGACCAGCCGTACCTCACTTAGCCAGTCACCCGCATGCTCTCTCTCCTCACGTCTCACCGCCTACAGTCGGTCATTCCTCATGAGTTTTCTGGCACCGTTGCTGGGGAGGCACCATCTGGAGTCGGTTTCTATTCTCTTCCTCTGATTATCTCTTCTCCAACCCATCTCTTCACGGGTGTTTTTGATTGTTTTTTGTGCAGGTGGACCTGTTGCGAGGAGGAGACACGTAGAGGAGGTCAAAGTCATAGGTAAGTCCAAAGCGGGAACGAGAACGTAAAGTAGCCAACGTCGCTTGGATCCTCGCACACGTTGCTGAGGAGGTAGGTGTCCTTCCTCTTAGCAATTTAGGTTCTCTTATCACATTAAAGATAAAAAGATAAAAAATTCAAAAATCAAACACTCAAAAATTCTTCTTGGGATTTCTGGGGCGAGTGTATTAAAATCCATTGCTTTATTCTTTTTATCAATTCCACCACCCTCGATTTCCCACACTTTCGCGTATGAAAAATATGAGAATTCTGATTCTTCAATATTTCGCGACGCGAAATTTGCTTTGAGGCGAAGTAAAATTGACTGTTTGTTACACCTCTTCGCCTCATTTATTCGCATTTGGGATCCACATTTTGGTTGGGGAGTCTTGGAATCGAGTTGATTCCAACCCCACCATGACCTTACATTTGCCTCTGATTTGATCCCAAATTTCAACCCCAACATATTCATTTTCATTTTTCAGTATCTTGGTGGTTGAACCTTGTGTGGATTTATATTTTGGTGATTGGGAGCACTTGAATTGAAGTGTTTCGCCCCCATTCACATTGAATTAAAAGCGATACATGCATCCACACTTAGAAACATCCATTTAGGGGGCCCATTGCATTGTAGCATGCATTAACCAACTCAAATTGAAGAAGGGTTGTTTGGGCACAAAGAACTTGTACTTCTTGAAATCCCGGAGATTAGTTGAATTGGTAATCCATTGGAATTAAAAAATCCATACTACATAAAAGTAGAATTCTAAAAGCCATTCATCATCTAAAACTTCAATTCGAGGAGAGTTCCCCGTTGCATGCTTGTTTTACACTCATAAATTAACGCACTTGAGCATTACCCGTTGTTGAGGCGAAAAATCGTCGCAAAAAGAGTTGAGTTTGGAAAATCCTTCGTTATAGCGTAATTTGCGAGAAAAATCCATTAACAGATAATTTTAACCGAAACTCAAAAAGAATTTCGAATCGAACACAGGGAGGCTGATGTTTAATTAAAAATGGCATTTGATTTATTGTCAAGAAGTAGATTAACTGGACGAATTAAATCTAAACAGGCTATCTACTTAAAGAATAATTAGTAGAAGAGAGAGAGAGAATAATACAAACAAATACAAAATAAAGATAGAATAAACATGGATTTCATAACCACAGAGTAATGTTCATTACAACTAATCACTACACTAGAAAGCTGGAAATATTACAACTAGAAAGCAGTAAAGAGAAGGGAAGTGAGAAATTATCCTCCTCGACGGCTGCTTGGAGGACGAGCCACATTGACAAAGTGCCCGGACGAAGGTGGTGAGATGCGAGACGAAGGAGAACGATGATGGACGACGGAGGACGGGGCAGGGAGACATCGCGGCGGGATCCACTTCCCGAACGGCGATGAGAAGACAGCCGCGAGATGCTCCACGAAGGAGGTGAGAAGATGGAAAATTATTTTTATAACTCTAATGAAGCATCTCGGGTTTAGGACCAACTCGTAGAGCCGTTAAGGGGGCGAGAGAAGAGAGGAAGGGATAAAGAAAGTGTGGGGGTCATAGGGCTATATTTATAGGTGAAGAATGGAGGAGCAATTAGGTCAATTCATGTTTAAAATATTAATGTTAGGGTCTTTAGTTACATATTTATTCGTCACTAAAGCCCTGAACGTGGGCTTAGTGCGCATGCTCACACGCCTCCTCTCCTTCCTCTGCTGTCAACGCATGCCCACAAGTGAAAAATCTCAGCCGTCCGAACTTACAATCGACGACTCAGATCGATCGAACTCGCACCTTCATCAACATATACGCACGATCAAATGATTTCAGTTGTCCGATCGCGAGATCGCATGGCTTAGATGCGTGCACCCACTTCTTCTTTAGCACACATAGGATCACGCGTACGCGATCTGTGCACTCTGTGTGGGCCATGTGGTCGCTCCATTGGTCGTCCATTGCACATCAGATGGCCTAATTTCATCTGTGCCTCCTTCTTGCTCTGATCTTAAGCACGCAAGAGTTCGATCCCTTATCGCTTCTTGTTTGAGCGTCAACTCCACTACACTATGCGCATGGATTGGTGCAAGGACATCTTCCGTGTTTGTACTTCATGGCCGTTGGATCAAGATCCAAGAGCCCAGATTTGCTGCACGCCTAAGGAGAGATAGTCGAACAGGGAGGTGCGAGTGAGTTTGGATGGTTGGGATGGTGCCACGTGGCACCATCTTGGCCGCCCAACTTCATATGCTCATAGGTGGTGCCACGGATGTCGAATTGGATCGATTTTTGCACCATTGGGCTGCGATCGTCAATCCAAACCCATCCGTGCAGTCAGATTTGTCATTTGAAGTACGGATTTACACCACATGGCCCTTTGACCTCTGATCATTCTCAGATTGCATCTGATGCAATGGAAGTCTGATCAAGGTGATCTTAAAGTCGTTGAACTTCGATCATCACTCTAATCAGATCTGTATGGTTGGACCTTCAATCCAAGGCCCTAATATGATATTACCCTATTACCTAACCACAAAAAGAGAAAATTAACCTAAACTTTATACAATCTAACTTAAATGTAAGATGATGCATGTTATGCAATATTTATAATGTAGGATGCAACTATGCACCTAAGAATATGCATAAATAGATAGTTTATGTGATATAAACATGTTTACATCACCCGTATATAGTGCCATTTACATTCCAAAGCACTTGTATCCTAAGCTTCTTAATCTAAAATTGGTAGTAACTTGATCTCATTAAGGTTTGGAGGTTTAACTATCTGTGTAGCGCTTACATGCTGGTGCGGGTTCCCGTGTGCTATTAGGTGTCTCAAACTAGGGCAAATGACCTTTCAATCTAGGCCAGTGGTTCCACGGTGCTCGTATTTGATTTTGTAAGTTGCGATAGTAGGTAACTAAGATCTTTAGGTCTTAGGTCACATTTAGAGGTTAGGACCTTGATTGGATTGATTTGTTATCGAGTGCACCGATTTGGCATCATTTCTCTCATCCCCTTTGCTCTTCTCATCACCCCAATTCTTCTTTCGGCAGTGCATGTTTGGGAGGAGGTCACAAAGCTCTAAACTGTTTGAATTGTCTGATAAACCTAGGAGGGTAGAATCTGGTGAATCGTCGTCCTCCTCTGTAAACATGGCTGCTTGCTCACCCCCAAATCTTGAGGGAGGAAATCGTCCCCCTCCCGATCCACCAGGTGGTGGTGGAGCCGTCAACCCATCAACATTCCTCCAAGCCCAAATGGCATTGTATACTGAGCAAATTGAGGCCATCAGGGAAACCTTAGAGGAAATGCAAAACCCTCTTGAATGAGAGGAGCTCAGGTCTCTTAGCTCATATCAGAATCCCACTACAACAGAGACCCTTGGGCAGATTCACACCCCCATGGGCGAGGAGAATTTTAAATTAAAACAGAACGTAATTGGCCTAATCAATTTCCATTATCATGGACTTGCCAGTGAAGACCCTTTTCTTCACTTGGAGGACTTAACCCGTTTAGCTGAAACGATTAAACCAAGAAACATTGGGTTACATATCGTCCTCATGAAAATGTTCCCATTTTCGTTGCGGGACAAAGCCATGCAATGGTTACGCACCATTGGGAAACCCATCTGTTCTTGGGAAGAGATGCATACAGCATTTCTCAAGAAATTCTTCCCAATAGGGCGCACCAATGCACTTTGTCGTGCTGTAACTTTCATGCAACAAAACGGCGAGTAGTTTCATGAGGCCTAAGAGAGGTATAATGACCTCCTCAGGAAATGTCCACACCACGGTCTACCTAAGTGACATGTAGCTCAGATCTTCTATTATGGGCTAAATGAAACTTTGAGGAAGATTGCAAACTCTTCCTGTCGGGGTAATTTCATGAATAAAGATGAGGATGGAGTGTTTGAACTATTTCAAAACGTGAGTGAGAATTCTATAAACAACGCTTCCATTGTCGCCTTTAATCGGATCAGCGCACCTCACAGTGGAGCACACGAGGTTGACACGGGATCCTTCCATTCATTCATTGACTTAAACTTGATCGCACAAAAATTAGATGAAGTCTCCATCGTAAACAAGAAGCTGAACGAACTCTTAGCCAACCTCTCCTGCTCAGTGGCTCACACTTCGACTCCACCACGTCACAAACCCAATCCTTCCCATGTCAGGGTGATCTCTAAAAATTTCGCACAACCTGCACCATCCTTACTAAGTATTGCGCCAAGCAACTCGGTAACTAATGTGGATCTGGCTTCTGCTAGCCAGTATTACGACATGGAGGAGCAAGCCTTCACATACTCGGATGCATTACCATATGCAGACTCATCTTCTAAATTTGAAGACATGTGCACCTTGGGGAACAACCCATATTCTGCTACTTATAACCTAGGGTGGTGTAACCATCCAAACTTCACATGGTCCAGCAACCCTCAGCAACAAAACCCCACTGATGGACCAATGCGACATCCACTCTCGTCATCCCAAGGGCCCAATATAATCCTTCGGCAAATCTGCTGCCAAGCCCTTGTGCACCTCAAATGGATCACGCATCAAGCTCTCTTGATAAATTGATGCGAATGATGATGAAAATGTTGAAGCGCCATGAAGAAAATATGACTTCTCTTCAACACTGATTAGTGCAGCAGAATGCTGAGATAAGTCAACTATGCATGATGACTCAATCTCAGGGTGTGAAAGCGTAGGGCGGCAACCGGGTCTGTTATAACGTTGTAGTAAAGCCGGTTGTTACCAACGTTTCATATAAAAAATTTTTTTACTCGGAAAAATAAAAGAGTTCCCGAGGTCGAACTCAGGGAGCAAGTTGTATTCTAGAGATATACAAGTTCTATTACAAAAATAAAGAGAGAGAGAGAGAGAGAGATGAAAATTTGGCTTCTTCTTCTTTTCTTCTTTCTTCCTCTTTGTCTTATCTCCTCTTTGGCTTTTGTTCTTCCTGTTCTTCTTCTTCTTCTTCTGCTTTCTTCAGATCTTCCCCTCGTGCTCTTCTTCTTCTGTCTTCTGTTCTTCCTTGTTTTCTTTCTTTCTTTTTCTTCAGATCTTCTTCTTCTTTTCTTGCTTCTTGCTTCTCTTCATTTCTTCTTCTTCTTTTCTTCACCTGCCTTGACCTCTCTTCTTCTTCTTTCGCGTTGGCCGTTGCTCTTCCTTCTTCTTCAGCCTGTCTTCTTTCCTGCTCTGGCTGCTGACCTTCCGTCGTCTGCCCCGGTGCTGAGACGACTTAACGATGCCTTCGCTACAGTGCAGCAGCTCCTTCTTCTTCAGCGGGTCTGCTTCTTCTTCTTTGGCCTGCACACTTCAGAGTTTTTTTCGTCAAGAGGCAAAAACCTACTCTACCCCCCTCCCCCGCGTATCTCTCTCTCTGAAATCACTCTTCGGAAGCTCTCCCAGAGCGCTACCGGGTAATCGGGTTCGGGTCAGGCCCGGGTCCAGGCCCACCGGCGTGCGTGGTGGGCGAGGAGTGCAGGTCAGTCTAATCGGGTCGGGCCAGGTCCGCGGAGCGTGGTCACGGACGAGGCCGGGTCGGGTCGGGTCGGGTGAGAGGGACCTCACCCCGTGGTCAGGAGGCAGACAGCATAAGGCACTTTTTGCCTTTATGCGTCTGCGCGCCTCCGAGAGGTTCCGAGGTGGGACTAAATGTCCCACCCCAATTGAGCGCGCGTCGCGGATGGAGCTGTGGGCGATTGTGGCTTCCCGCGCGGCCTTCGCCCCGTCTGTGAACCAGGGACGTTTCGCGGAGAGTCCCTGCGCAACCTGGGAGTCAACCCTGGGCGAAGGCGTGCCTGCACCTGCAGGTGAAGCAGCTCTGCCTGCGCAGTAATGGCGACGGCGGGCGAGTCACCTGGTCACAGAAGAACGGCCTCACGGCCAAATCAGACAGGCGGGAGACCTTCGCCGTGGCACGGCGAAGGTGGTCAGGGGGTGTGCAGGGGGCGAGGTGGAGCTAACAGGTCGTCCTAGGTCAAACTGTGAGCGAGGAAGTGGGTGTGTTCGGTGGATCTGCAGAGGGTGTTTGGTGGGAAGTGGAGGGGCGGAAGAGGATCAGGGTGAGGAGGCGGAGGTTCTGCGGTGGTCGGCGAGCCGTGTGGGTCGCTGAGGTGATGGGAGCGGCTCGCCGGAGGGTGGTCGGAGGCGGAGAGGATGAGGGTGAACAGGAGCGGTCGAGGGTTTAATTGACTAAATTGAAAGCGGGGAAAGAAAGAGGAGAAGAAGGGGAGTAGGTCTAACTTACTTGCAGGGACGAAGGAGGAGGAACAGGGCGACAGTCGTATCGACTGTCGCCGGAGAAGACGATGCTCAGGGAGAGGGGCGGCGGCGAGCAGAGGGCTGGAGAGGCGCCAGCTGGGTGCGGCGTGGCGCGGGAAGAACAGGGGAGGAAGTCTCTGCTGCTGGTATTGCGGCAGAGCGAAGAGGTGGAGGGGGAGGAAGTCGCCGGAGCTGGTGAGCGTCTGCCGGAGAAAGAAGAGAAGAAAGCTGGGGGTTTTCTCCGTCAGATCCAGGCTGCCCTGGTCGGTGGAGCGGCGGGGGGTATTTATAGGGATGAAGCAGGGGGGAAGGCGGAGGGAGACGACGTGTCTCCCTCGCCGGAGAATGGTCGGAACATGAACCCATACCGTCCGTGCGTTCGCACGGCCGGTATGGGGGGCTACAATGACCATGGGGGTGCTCCTGCGACGGCTGACGACGCAGGGCACCCCCGGTATACTTGCCAGGTCCCCCACCTCACCCTGCGCGGCGCCATGCTCCGCGCAAGGTCGCCGGAGCATGGTGCTGGCAGGGTTTTGCAGGAGGGACCTGATTGCAAAGAACGAAGGAGAGTTAGGGGCCAAAATGCGAGGGTTCAAAAGTTGAGGGCCAAAGAGTAAATATATGAGGACCAAAGTGTAAAGTCGGTCAAGGAGGTTTCTTCTTAGGCTCAAGTTTTTATACATGACTAATTAGGACCTAAGGAATCTGATGGTGAATTTTATTTTCATATTAAACCTTGTTTGACCGGTCAATTTGCGCAAAAACCCAAATTAAGTTATTAATTGGGCATGGTTCTCAATGTAGGTCAAAATGGGTTCTAAAGGCCAAATTGAAGGTTCTAAACCCTAGATATTATTTTTCTATGAATTTTAGAGGGTTTATTCTATTTTTACTTTGCCTCGAACCTTGTGAATTGAAGTGGGTTGTTTTAGGGTTACAGATTATCATTTGGTTCCTTGGAAGTGCTGTAGCCCTTGCTAGATCATCTCATCTCACTTTTATTCTTATTAAGCTGTTTTGACCTGTGTTTGGTCCCTGAATTACCCTGTATGCAGTTTATACTGGTAAAATTGCACTTTTACCCCTTATGACTGGTTTTCTTCTCAAACTCAGAATTCTCTGAGTTAAGCTTTTCCTTGAGATATGTAGGAGCTTTTATCCTTTGTATTGGGTCAAAATGAGCTAGTTATGGCTCATGATGAGGTTCTCATCATACCCCCATGCCTAGCTTTTGCTAGTCCCTTAGCAAAAACTTAAGGTTTCAACCCTTGTTCTAGACCATGAAGTTTTCAATAGTTTTAGATAAGTGCCTTCATAGATTAGGTTAGAATGCTGATCATAGGCCTAAAAGGTACTCCAGTACCAGTCAAGATCCAAATCTGTCTAGCCTTAGCCTCAGTCTTTTAGCAAAGGTTTTTAAGGCCCACAAGAACTAACCTAAGGTTTATTGGACTTCGTGGTTAAAGCACCCGTGCTTGAAATGATTTTAGCCTTGGCTCAGTTCGCAGTGCGTTTTGTAAGAGAGAGATAGAAAGTTTTTCTGTTTGGAGAGTTTTCTCTCTCTTTTTCTTTTTAGTTCTAGCCTAGGGTTGGCTTTTCAACACGGTCTGTATCAGATTCCTTGTTCCCATCATCAATCCTCAAGGGTTCCTGGCGATCGATGCTTCGAGATAGCACCGCCCATGGCAACCCCCGGAACCCTGGCTATTGAGATTTCGAGATAATCCCATCCATGGTATTCCGTGGCCGAATCCAGACCCTGGCAATTGACATTTCGAGATAATGCTATCCATGGAATCTGAACCAGCAGAGTGCTTACATGCCCCCCGTAGGATATGTAAATATCCTAAGAGACAAGCACTGAGGAGATGATATTTTGTTACGCATCTTCGAGGGGATTTCCCGCCTCTCCGCGCTGGGAACTCGTCCAAATCAACTTGTGTTGATCGGCCGCTCCTATTCTAGATGTTCTTTTCAGATTTTTGCGACGCTTCTGCGTGATTCTGATTTTTACGCTTACTGAACCAGGCTGTGTGTGAGATTAGGGTGCTTAGGTTACTGAGTCCTGTAAACCAAAAATTAGTTAACGAGGCCGAATACTCCCTAAGCCTTAGACCTAATACTTCAGCTTTTCATTTTCCTCAACCTCTTGAGGAGTGTCCAGATCTCAATGGGTACTAAGAGTCTATTCAAGAATGCCTAAGGTTTGCATTCTTACTAATCTCATTGTGCACTTTTCAGTTATTTTCTCGAATGAGGTCTAGAACTTAGGTTAATTCCTTAGTTCCTTACTAATGACTATCACTTTTTCTCATAATTTTGTGCTCCTTTTTCATTTTGTTTCTTTTCTCCTTCACAAAATTTTCCTTCTCCTCTTTTCCTCTTATTCTTTTTCGAAAAAAATTTTTTAATTTTTATGGTATTTTTGGCATATGTGAATTTTTTGTTTGAAACCTTTTCTTACAAGTTTTTGCACTTTCTTACCCCCCCATGCCTAAGATTTGCAATGTCCTCATTGTAACCTAGGGGGTCTTAGTTCATTCCTTAAGACAGAAATTTGGGTGAGTGGATGGGTCGGGTTGAATTTTTGCGGACGATTTCAAATCTCAGATGCGAACATCTGAGTTGGGGTCGGCTGTCTATAAGGGTGAACTTCGAGTGCTGAAAGGTGTCAGAACAAGTTTCAGGTTTTCAAAGAGAATGACGGGCTGCCTCCCGTTAAGCGCTGAGTTTTACGCCATCGGCTGGGCGCAATAAACTCAAGGGGAACGGAGGATATAAGATGCCTCAGCCAAATCAGTAGAAGTTACATCAATGAACGGCTTGAGTCTTTGACCATTCACGATGAAAGGTTCAGAATCGTGGCTGAGTGGACTGATTTCGATTGCTCCATTTCCAAAAACCTGTCGGACCAAATATGGTCCGACCCACTTAGATCTCAGTTTTCCTGGGAAGAGTTTGAGTCGGGCATCAAAGAGTAGGACCTTTTGACCAGGATGAAAGATCTTTCTCGAGATGTGTTTGTCGTGGAAGGCTTTAACCCGCTCCTTGTAGATTTGCGAGCTCTCGTACGCGTCTATGCGTAATTCATCGATCTCGCTGATTTGAAGTTTTCTGTGGGTCCCAGCCTTGGAAAGATCTAGATTACAGTTCCGTACTGCCCAATAGGCTTTATGCTCCAGTTCGACGGGAAGGTGGCATGCCTTTCCGTACACCAATCTAAAGGGAGACATGCCCAATTGGGTCTTGTGGGCGGTCCTATAGGCCCACAATGCTTCCGGAAGTCGGGACGACCAGTCCTTCCTGTCAGGTCGAACAGTGACCTGCAGGATTTTCTTGATCTCCCGATTCGACAGCTCAGCTAGACCATTAGTTTGGGGGTGGTAAGGAGTAGAGATTCGGTGAGACACCCCGTATTTGGTCATCAGTGACCTAAACTGAGCGTTTGTGAAATGGGTCCCCCCATCAGAGATTATTGCACGAGGAATCCCGAACCTTGAGAAAATGTGTTGATGAATGAATTTGAGAACGATTTTGTGATCACAGGTTCGGGTCGGTATGGCTTCGATCCATTTGGACACGTAGTCCACAGCCAACAGAATGTATTCGAAACCATCCGAAATAGGAAAGGGGCCCATAAAATCAATCCCCCAAACATCAAAGATTTCGCATACTAGAATCGGTTGCATAGGCATCATGTCACGACGGCTCATGTTGCCCAAAGTCTGGCAACGACTGCATGCCTTGCAATGACTGTATGCGTCTTTGAACAGTGTGGGCCAGTAAAAGCCGCACTGGAGGACTTTTGATGCGGTTTTATGCCCGGCAAAATGGCCACCGCATGCCTGGTCATGGCAGAAAGAGAGGATATTGTTGACTTCCCCTTCCGGGACACATCTCCGGATGATCTGATCGGCACCTATGCGGAAGAGGTACGGGTCTTCCCAAATGTAATACTTGGCATCGGAGCGTAATTTGTCTTTCTTGGCCTTCGGCCAATCGGACGGGGTCTGATGAGATGCCAAGTAATTTACAATATTAGCAAACCATGGAAGGCTAGTACCAATAGTCAGCAGGTGCTCATCGGGAAAATGCTCAGTGATGGGTCCGGAAGGGTCTATCATTTCAGAAGGAAGACGGGACAAGTGATCAGCTACCACGTTTTGTTTTCCCGCTTTATCGCGAATCTCGAGGTCAAATTCTTGCAACAGCAAGATCCATCGGATCAATCGAGGCTTCGCGTCCTTCTTTGCAAGGAGATGCCTCACAGCCGTGTGATCCGAGTATATGATGACATGGGAACCCAGAAGGTATGATCTGAACTTCTCAAGGGCAAATACTACAGCTAGCAGCTCTTTCTCAGTAACTGTATAGTTACGCTGAGCCTCATCGAGTGTTTTGCTGGCGTAGTAAATGACCACAGGTTTCTTGTCATTTTTCTGCCCCAAAACTGCTCCTACAGCAAAGTCGGATGCATCACACATGATCTCAAAGGGTTGAGACCAATCAGGGGACTGTAGGATCGGGGCTTGGGTGACTCGGTCACGTAGAATTTCAAATGCTTGAGTGCATTCCTTGGAGATTTCGAAGGGAACATCCTTGGAGAGAAGAGTGGTCAGGGGGCGTGCGATTTTTGAAAAATCAGGGATAAATCGTCGATAAAAACCGACATGCCCTAAAAAGGATCGGATGTCCCTGATCGAGCTAGGCATAGGAAGGTGAGAAATCAGATTAACCTTAGCTCGATCCACTTGGATACCTTTCTCCGAAATTGAGTGTCCCAGGACAATTCCCTCAGGCACCATGAAATGGCTCTTCTCCCAAGAAAGAACCAAATTCACGTCGATGCACCGCCTGAGTATCTGGACCAAGTGTTGGAGGCAATCGTCGAATGATGCTCCGAAAACTGAAAAGTCATCCATGAAGACTTCCAGATAATCACCTACCATATCTGAGAATATGGCAAGCATGCATCGCTGAAAAGTAGCGGGTGCATTGCAAAGACCGAAAGGCATCCTTCGGAAAGCGTATGTTCCGAAGGGGCAGGTGAACGTGGTCTTTTCTTGGTCCTCAGGATGGATTGCCACCTGGTTGTAACCGGAGTACCCGTCAAGGAAGCAGAAGAACCTATTTCCCGCTAATTTTTCGAGAATTTGATCAATGAAGGGTAGTGGGAAATGATCCTTCTTCGTGGAGGAATTGAGTCGCCGGTAATCTATACAGACTCTCCACGAGTTGGCTAATCGGGTAGGAATGATTTCTCCGGTCTCAGTCGTTATGGTGGTGAGTCCTGCCTTCTTAGGCACGACCTGAATTGGGCTCACCCAACGACTATCGGAGATCGGGTAGATGATCCCGGCATCTAACCACTTGATGATCTCCTTTTTCACGACCTCCTGCAGATTGGGGTTTAAGCGTCTCTGCATTTCACGAGAAGGTCGTGTGCCCTCTTCTGAATAGATATGATGAGTACAATAAGAGGGACTTATTCCAGTCAAATCGTCGAGGGTCCATCCGATGGCTCTGCGATGTTGCTGGAGGACAACAATCAGACGGGATTCCTGTTCAGGACTGAGGTTGGAATTGATGATCACAGGAAGGGTCTGATTAGAACCCAAAAAGATGTATTTCAAATGAGCAGGAAGGGGTTTCAGTTCAAGGATGGGGTTTTCAGCAGCAGCGGGTGGTTCAGTATAGATGTGAGGTTCAAGGGTGGGAGTTACTGGGTTGTTTACATCTGGATTTGACTCCTCTATTTGCGGGTCAAGATCCTTCTGTGGTTGATGAGGCATACTCAAGTCATTTTGGAGGTGTGATTCATCAACCAAAGTCTTGATGTCACAAATTTGCTCGATGACGCCGCAATTAATTCCTTGTTGGGCCTTAAATATATCAATTTTCAGTGTTTGATCTCCAAACTTAAGCTCTATTTGGCCCTCCTCACAGCTGATGTTGGCTCTAGCAGTAGCCAAGAAAGGTCTCCCTAGAATGATTGGTGTATCCCTAGGGTTCTCAGGTGCATCCATGTCTAAGACTATAAAGTCCACTGGAAAATAGAAATCCCGCACTCTCACGATAACATCCTCGAGAATCCCTTTTGGTGACTTTATAGATCGATCTGCTAATTGTAATGTCACCTCGGTTGGTTTCAGCTCAGACTCTTCCAGATGGTCAAGTAAGGATGTGGGTATCAGATTTATAGATGCACCTAAGTCTAACAATGCTCTATCAAATTGGGTACCACCTATCTTACAGGAGATCAGGGGAGTTCCAGGATCTTTTGCCTTGGGTGGGAGTCTACTAAGGATTACAGAGCTGGCTTGCTCTGACAGAACAATTGGGCTCCCTCCCTTGGTTCGCGGCTTACGCTGGGGTGTACATATATTCTTTAGAAATCGTGCGTAAGCTGGTACGTGGCGGATTGCATCCATCAAGGGGATGTTTATGTGGACCTGCTCAAAGAGCTTGACCAGGTCCTCCTCAGGGGCCACGGGTTTGGTGGTCTTCTTTCCCTTGGTCAGGGCCTCGGGAAACGGGATCTTGGTTGGTTCTTCTAGGATAGGTCCAGGTTGTGGGTCTGGAACAGCGGTACCTTGGATAACTATCCTAGGGTCATGGTTATCAGGCTGGGAGTGGTTTGGATAATGCGGGTCCTGAGTTGTCTTACCACTACGTGTTGTTACAGAATTTAATCCGGCCTGATTTTGGTTTGGATTTGGTAGGAGGGGTGGCTGCTGCTGAAATCCCGCACGCGAAGTTGAGGCATCCATCTCGTCTGGAGATGGAGCAGTGGGGGCCTGATAAATCCATTGAGCATGGCCTAAATTTGGATTCATAACGCGCTTCTGGGTTGGCACGTTATTTGGGTTAGGAAGGGGTTGGGAAGGGAGTGTGCCTGGCTGGCGAGAATTTGCCAACTGGGCCAGCTGAGTTTTAACTTCAGTAAGCTCGTCCTTGTGCTGTTTTTGAATGGCCGCATTCGATTTTTGAATGTCAGCCAGAGTCTGAAGGATTAAGGACATTTGATCTTGATTTGGCCCTGATGGATAAGTAGGGTTGGGCCGAGGCTGAGGCGGCTGGTAGTGATGAGAGGGCTGTGGGCGGGACTGAAAAGGTGGTCTTTGGGTTTGGGAATTTCCCGCCCACTGAAAATTGGGATGGTTTCGCCATCCAGGGTTGTAAGTGTTGGAGAATGGGTCGTTCTGGACGGCGTTGAGGTCCTCGCAGGTCTGAGGAACCTCCTGAGAATCAGGGAAAGGAGGAATGGAGTTCCCCCGGCTGGTGTAGAAAGGATCGGATGATCTTCCAGTCCAAGAATCAGATGGGGATGGATATGGATCCATCCCAGGGGAGGATCGGTGGAGGATATTTTGCACAGTCTCCTGTGTGGAAGGAGGTTGTGCAAAGGAGTTACGCGCAGAGGTGGCTCGCTGCAAGTGCTGAGTCAGCTCATCCACCTTCTTCTCAATAATCGAGACCTTGTCCAATCGACTGGCCATTAACTCCAGGTCGACTGATGCGGACAGGTCCTGCGTCTCATGTGCTCCCTTAAGATTCGTCGCTGCGCGGGTATTCGTCCTGTCGAATAATCCCATGGAGTCATTGTTGATGGAGTTCTCGCACATGTTTTCGAGAATCTCCCATACGGTGTCTTCATGTTGACCCATGATGTTTCCTCCGCAGGTTGCATTGACGAAAAGGCGGATGTCCTCACGGAGTCCCTGGTAAAAAGATTGGACTTGTTCCCATTTAGGAACTCCGTGATGGGGGCACTTCCTCATGAGATCCTGAAAACGATCCCATGCCTCATGGAGAGGTTCTCCTGATTGTTGAGTGAAGTGTGTAATCTGATGGCGCAAGGCGTTGGTTCGACCAACGGGAAAGAACTTTTTCAAAAACTCGGATTGAAGTTCTTCCCAAGTGTTGATCGGCCGGGTCTGAGTTTGATACCAATGGGCGGCCTTGTCCATAAGAGAAAAGGAGAACATCTTCATGAGAAGAATATCCCGATTTTGCGCATCTGATCCAAAAGTGTGGGCCAGATGCTTAAGCTGTTTGATGTGCTGGAAGGGATCTTCAGAATTAAGCCCATGGAATTTAGGTATAGCGTGAATCATGTTGGGCTTTAGTTCGGAATCAGGTCCTCCAATCGGGATTCTGACTCGAGGCTCAATGGCCACCGCAGCAGGATTGTAGTGGTCCCGCATCATAGGACGCTGCGGTGGGTGCACGAAGTTTTGAA
Organism: Thalassia testudinum; assembly: GCA_037157565.1. Lineage (NCBI taxonomy): Eukaryota > Viridiplantae > Streptophyta > Magnoliopsida > Alismatales > Hydrocharitaceae > Thalassia > Thalassia testudinum. Next base: position 22,406,199 of record JAZHRO010000014.1, read on the forward strand.
AGAAGTCATTGAGTCGCTGGAGCTGGTGTTCCAGATTATTTTCTTCCTCAACTGGCTGAGCCATGATGGGGGAAGAAGAAGAACTTGGTTCTGAATCAGAAGAGAGAATAATGTGAGGGTGTTGCTGCACAAACACGGGCGTCGAGGCTCGGCCTTGACGAGAGTGAATTTCTAAAGGAGGTCTTAAGGGTGGTCTTAGAGACCTCCTTCCGTACATGCACAGTTGGGAGAGGTAAGTTTAGAAGGTGCTGGACCCAATCAAAACACCCAAAAATGTGTTGGGTGACTATAGAGGTGCGGGGCAGATGGACCCCTTGATCAGAAAGATCGTCCACCTGAGAATTACCTGGGCAGCCAGAGAGGGAGAGTCCCGCGAAGACCCCTACACGGTAGAGCGTCCCCACGGGTTACAGGGTTTCCCCCACCCGACCTCTCTTGTCACTGCGGTTCCAGGTAGACCAGAATGGGGATCTTGACCTCTTAAGTCTACCAATTTTAAGATCAGGGTGCTTAAGGTTTCACTTGAACTTTAGTCCTTTTAAGTGCAAAGAGTGACCTAATTTAAGGTTGGTTAACCCAAGGGGTCAACTTTACCTATTGTTTTCTTTAAGAGCTTTTAGGTCCTGTCTTTTAGGGTTCAAGTGTTTAGAGACAATTGTTTAGGATTTTTCTTGTTAATTATTTTCAATCAATGGCTTGGGCACACCTCTTTTGGATTTCCTCAATTCTTGATTAAGGGGTGTGTCTCTACTGAAATCCTAATGTTTGACCTTATGTTGGCTCTACTTGGTCCATTTAATTCTTTGTTGGGCAATTAGGGCTCAAGCAAGAATGTGTTAGCCCTTAAATACCCTTAATAGTGTGCAGGAGTGATGAGTTGAAAACATGCAACTTTTTATGGTTACTAAGTATGGAAGACAGGTTAGCCCTATATTGCTTGTTCTTTTCTTTTCTTCCTCTTTAGAGTGTAGGGGTTAATAGTGAGAGAAAAGATTTACCTGTCTTCGGAGTGGTTGTCGTGTGGTTGCTTGTCTTCTTGAGTTCCTGTAGCTGCACAAAAGAGAGGAGATTATCAGAAATAAAAAGATACAGGAATGTTTACCTCTAGAATAGCCGTTGCTCCCCGGCAACGGCGCCAAAATGAAAGCGTAGGGCGGCAACCGGGTCTGTTATAACGTTGTAGTAAAGCCGGTTGTTACCAACGTTTCATATAAAAATTTTTTTTACTCGGAAAAATAAAAGAGTTCCCGAGGTCGAACTCAGGGAGCAAGTTGTATTCTAGAGATATACAAGTTCTATTACAAAAATAAAGAGAGAGAGAGAGAGAGAGATGAAAATTTGGCTTCTTCTTCTTTTCTTCTTTCTTCCTCTTTGTCTTATCTCCTCTTTGGCTTTTGTTCTTCCTGTTCTTCTTCTTCTTCTTCTTCTGCTTTCTTCAGATCTTCCCCTCGTGCTCTTCTTCTTCTGTCTTCTGTTCTTCCTTGTTTTCTTTCTTTCTTTTTCTTCAGATCTTCTTCTTCTTTTCTTGCTTCTTGCTTCTCTTCATTTCTTCTTCTTCTTTTCTTCACCTGCCTTGACCTCTCTTCTTCTTCTTTCGCGTTGGCCGTTGCTCTTCCTTCTTCTTCAGCCTGTCTTCTTTCCTGCTCTGGCTGCTGACCTTCCGTCGTCTGCCCCGGTGCTGAGACGACTTAACGATGCCTTCGCTACAGTGCAGCAGCTCCTTCTTCTTCAGCGGGTCTGCTTCTTCTTCTTTGGCCTGCACACTTCAGAGTTTTTTTCGTCAAGAGGCAAAAACCTACTCTACCCCCCTCCCCCGCGTATCTCTCTCTCTGAAATCACTCTTCGGAAGCTCTCCCAGAGCGCTACCGGGTAATCGGGTTCGGGTCAGGCCCGGGTCCAGGCCCACCGGCGTGCGTGGTGGGCGAGGAGTGCAGGTCAGTCTAATCGGGTCGGGCCAGGTCCGCGGAGCGTGGTCACGGACGAGGCCGGGTCGGGTCGGGTCGGGTGAGAGGGACCTCACCCCGTGGTCAGGAGGCAGACAGCATAAGGCACTTTTTGCCTTTATGCGTCTGCGCGCCTCCGAGAGGTTCCGAGGTGGGACTAAATGTCCCACCCCAATTGAGCGCGCGTCGCGGATGGAGCTGTGGGCGATTGTGGCTTCCCGCGCGGCCTTCGCCCCGTCTGTGAACCAGGGACGTTTCGCGGAGAGTCCCTGCGCAACCTGGGAGTCAACCCTGGGCGAAGGCGTGCCTGCACCTGCAGGTGAAGCAGCTCTGCCTGCGCAGTAATGGCGACGGCGGGCGAGTCACCTGGTCACAGAAGAACGGCCTCACGGCCAAATCAGACAGGCGGGAGACCTTCGCCGTGGCACGGCGAAGGTGGTCAGGGGGTGTGCAGGGGGCGAGGTGGAGCTAACAGGTCGTCCTAGGTCAAACTGTGAGCGAGGAAGTGGGTGTGTTCGGTGGATCTGCAGAGGGTGTTTGGTGGGAAGTGGAGGGGCGGAAGAGGATCAGGGTGAGGAGGCGGAGGTTCTGCGGTGGTCGGCGAGCCGTGTGGGTCGCTGAGGTGATGGGAGCGGCTCGCCGGAGGGTGGTCGGAGGCGGAGAGGATGAGGGTGAACAGGAGCGGTCGAGGGTTTAATTGACTAAATTGAAAGCGGGGAAAGAAAGAGGAGAAGAAGGGGAGTAGGTCTAACTTACTTGCAGGGACGAAGGAGGAGGAACAGGGCGACAGTCGTATCGACTGTCGCCGGAGAAGACGATGCTCAGGGAGAGGGGCGGCGGCGAGCAGAGGGCTGGAGAGGCGCCAGCTGGGTGCGGCGTGGCGCGGGAAGAACAGGGGAGGAAGTCTCTGCTGCTGGTATTGCGGCAGAGCGAAGAGGTGGAGGGGGAGTAAGTCGCCGGAGCTGGTGAGCGTCTGCCGGAGAAAGAACAGAAGAAAGCTGGGGGTTTTCTCCGTCAGATCCAGGCTGCCCTGGTCGGTGGAGCAGCGGGGGGTATTTATAGGGATGAAGCAGGGGGGAAGGCGGAGGGAGACGACGTGTCTCCCTCGCCGGAGAATGGTCGGAACATGAACCCATACCGTCCGTGCGTTCGCACGGCCGGTATGGGGGGCTACAATGACCATGGGGGTGCTCCTGCGACGGCTGACGACGCAGGGCACCCCCGGTATACTTGCCAGGTCCCCCACCTCACCCTGCGCGGCGCCATGCTCCGCGCAAGGTCGCCGGAGCATGGTGCTGGCAGGGTTTTGCAGGAGGGACCTGATTGCAAAGAACGAAGGAGAGTTAGGGGCCAAAATGCGAGGGTTCAAAAGTTGAGGGCCAAAGAGTAAATATATGAGGACCAAAGTGTAAAGTCGGTCAAGGAGGTTTCTTCTTAGGCTCAAGTTTTTATACATGACTAATTAGGACCTAAGGAATCTGATGGTGAATTTTATTTTCATATTAAACCTTGTTTGACCGGTCAATTTGCGCAAAAACCCAAATTAAGTTATTAATTGGGCATGGTTCTCAATGTAGGTCAAAATGGGTTCTAAAGGCCAAATTGAAGGTTCTAAACCCTAGATATTATTTTTCTATGAATTTTAGAGGGTTTATTCTATTTTTACTTTGCCTCGAACCTTGTGAATTGAAGTGGGTTGTTTTAGGGTTACAGATTATCATTTGGTTCCTTGGAAGTGCTGTAGCCCTTGCTAGATCATCTCATCTCACTTTTATTCTTATTAAGCTGTTTTGACCTGTGTTTGGTCCCTGAATTACCCTGTATGCAGTTTATACTGGTAAAATTGCACTTTTACCCCTTATGACTGGTTTTCTTCTCAAACTCAGAATTCTCTGAGTTAAGCTTTTCCTTGAGATATGTAGGAGCTTTTATCCTTTGTATTGGGTCAAAATGAGCTAGTTATGGCTCATGATGAGGTTCTCATCAGGGTGCTCTTCCTGCCTAACCTATCCCAAACCCATGAAATTTTGTACCTCATAGTCTGCAACCACAGGTACAACCTTCTCAGGGGCATGTTCATCAAATTCTGCAAGCTCCGAGTACTCCACTTGGATTTCAGGCTAATCCCGCAGCAGCACATCAACCCTATGTCCCTGTTGTGAACCCTCCTCCGCCTTATGATCCCACTGTACCTGCCACATCCAATACAATTACTACAAGGAGTGGTAAACAGACCATCAATCCACCTCGACCTGATCCTGGCCCATCTTCTTCATCGTCCTTTCATTCAGATTGTGGACCACATTCTTGTGAGGATGACACGCCCAAAATAGTGCCAGAATCTGTTCCATTGCCCGAGGCTCTACTAAGCTAGCCAAAAGGCAAGAAAAAGAACACGCAGACCTTTGATAATCTACGTGGTTTGTTCAAGGACATTGAGATCAAGGTTCCATTGCTAGAGGCAATTGACCACATCCCGACTATCACCCGTTTCTTTAAGGACTACACTACACCTAGGCGATAGCAAAAGAAAACCAAGAACCCGGTGGTTCTCTCACTTCATGTGAGTTGTGATATACTGTCAAAATTACCATCGAAGTAGAAAGACCCAAGATCCCCTCTCATTTCATGCAGCATCAAAGGCTGCAATTTTGATCATGCCTTGCTAGATTTAGGATCTTCCATTAACCTCGTACCGACCATCATGTTTTGGAAATTTGCATTGGGAAATCTGAAACCCACCTCTATTACATTACAATTGGCAGATCGCTCTGTCAAAATCTCGCAGGGTGTGGTGGAAGATGTGGTGGTTAGGGTCAACAATCTCTGTTTTCCTGTTGACTTTCTTGTATTAGATATGGAAGTTTCTGATTCACTTTCTGATTATCCGAAAATCCTCGGTACACCTTTCTTGGTCACAGCCCGTGCCCATATCGATTGTGAATCAGGCTGTATTGAGATTGCCGTGGGCTCTGAAAAGCTCAAACTTAACATTTTTAAGGCTGCCAAGAACTTTAATTGCGATCTTATCGAGGATGACATGTCTGACGAAGACATGGTTGTTAGTGCATGTATTAGATTGGTAGGAACCTATTCGAATTGATGTTGCATACCCCTAAAAAATCACAATCACCTGACTGACCTTTACTGTGACATTTCCCAACCCCTTTCCTTACCCTTATCTCTTTCTGACCAGACCCCTAACGAGGTCCACTCAGTTTCTTACGCCTCATGGTCTAAGTCATTTCTGAGCTGCTCACCTCTGGTCTACCCCCTTGAAGACCAGAGTGCCCCTTCTTTCCGACCAAATCAGGTGGAAGCGACATTCTACACTAGGACCTTGTTCCCAAACACTGACCACTGGGGCTCTCCCTTCTTAGATCCAGCAATCCAAGATGCCCCTCTCCTTGGCCAACCTAAGGGCCAATTTCTGTATCCTCTTATTCTTCCTTCTGATCCTTTTGGGACGCTCTCATCCCAAGATTTGCCAGATCTTTCACCATCCACTCCTAAGCTTAAAGCATTGGCTGACATGCTAAAGTATGCTTTCCTAGGACCAAATGAAATTCTTCTTGTAATCATCAGTTCAAAATTGTCCAGGAAGCAAGAGTGCAAGCTAATGAAGGTCTTAATTGAACATAAAGCAGCCATTGGATGATCTCTTTTTGATATGGCTGGCATTAGCCCCTCCTACTGCACTCACCGTATATATACGGAGGAGGCTCGACCTTCTTGCAAGATGCAATAATGTCTCAATCCTAATATGCAGGAGGTCATTAAGAATGAAATTATCAAGTGTCTTGATGCGGGTATTATTTACCTGATCAGCAACAACCCCTGGGTGAGCCCGATTCATGTTGTTCCCAAAAAGCAGGTCTCACCATCCTTATCAATGACAGGGGTGAATCCATCCCTACATGCACTCCTACATCTTGGAGAGTGTGTACACTATAGGAAACTCAATACTGCTACCAGGAAAGATCATTTTCCACTACCTTTTATCGACCAAATCTTGGAGCGGTTAGCAGGAAATCAGTTCTTTTATTTCCTGGATGGATTCTCAAGCTATAACCAGGTGACTATTAACCTCCGGGACCAAGAGAAAACCACCTTCACCTGCCCTTTGGTGCCTTTGCTTTCAGAAGGATGCCATTCGAACTTTGTAATGCACCGACTACCTTCCAAAGATGCATGCTGGCGATATTCCATGATATGGTTGGTGATTTTCTTGAGGTCTTTATGGATGACTTTTCGATCTTCAGACCCACCTTTGATGACTGCCTAGCCAACCTGACCCGCATCCTTCGGAGATGTATTGATGTTAACCTCATGCTTTCTTGGGAGAAAAGTCATTTTATGGTCACGAAGGTATTGTTCTGGAACATATCATCTTTGAAAGGGGTATCAAGGTGGACAGAGCTAAACTTGATGTGATAGCTGATTTACTAATACCTAGCTCTATCCGACAAATCCGCTCCTTTTTGGGTCATGTCGGATTCTATAAGAGATTTATCAAGGATTTCTTTAAGACTTCCAAACCTTTAACGCATCTCCTATTGATTGATGCACCCTTCGACATGGGCCCCGACTGTATTTAAGAATTCACGCAGCTGCGTGATACTGTCACTAAGGATCCTGTTCTCTACTCACCTGATTGGTCCCTCGACTTTAAGCTAATGTGTGATGTTTCTGACCTAGCTGTTGGAGCCATCTTGGGGCAAAGACACGATAAACACCCCTTCGTGGTGTACTACACCAGTAAGACGTTGGATGAGGCCTAGCGTAATTACACGACCACTGAAAAGGAGCTACTGGTGATCATCTTTGGGTTGGAGAAATTCTGTTCATATATTCTAGGTTCTCATGTTACCATCTTCACAGGCCATGCGGCCATTCGTCATCTCATGCATAAGAAGAATGCCAAACCCCGATTGATTCGTTGGATCCTTCTGGTTCAAGAGTTTGACCTTGAGATAAAAGATAAGGCTGGAGTCCAGAATGTGGTTGCAGACCACCTCTCAAGACTTGACCTAGACCATATTAGACTTACCTTGCCATTGAATGAATCATTTCCTGATGAGCACCTTCTAGCGATAGATGTGGCAAGTGGATCGTGGTATGCCAATATCACTAATTAACTTGCTTTTGGCTCTCTTCCACAAGGTTGACCTAATAACCAGTGCGAGCATCTCATTGCAGAAGCAAAGTATTATTTCTAGGATAATCCACTTCTTTTTAGAGTAGGTGCTAATCAGATTATCTGTTGCTGTGTTGCTAACGGCGAGTTCCCCAGTATGCTATCCTTTTGCCATGATCAGGCCTGCAAAGGCCATTTTTCTAGGAGGAAAACTGCAGCCAAGGTGTTGTAATGCGGATTCTTTTGGCCCTCCCTTCATCAGGATGCACACAATTACTCTAAGCGTTGCACTAGGTCCCAGTCGCTAGGGTCAATGTCACATCGCGACATGATGCCCTTGCAACCCATCCTAGCTGCAAAAATCTTTGATATCTGGGGAATTGATTTTATGGGCCCCTTTCCTCCATCCAATGGTTTTGAGTACATCCTCGTTGCCATTGATCATGTCTCGAAATGGATTGAGGCTATTCCCGCGCGTCGTGCTGACTAGGTCATTAGAACCAAATTCGTCAAAGATTACATCTTTGCGCCCTTTGGGATCCTTCGAGCCATCATTTTGGATGGAGGAACCCATTTCACTCACTCATCGTTTCGGGCACTTTTAAGGAAATATGGAGTCTACCATCGGATCGCTTCACCATATCATCCTTAAACGAACGACCAAGCTGAAGTGTCGAACCGGCAAATCAAGCAAATCCTTCAGAAAATGATTTGACCTGACCGTAAGGATTGGTCCGACAAGCTGATTGACACTTTATTAGCATATCGGATTGCCTTCAAGGCTCCCCTTGGTATGTCTCCGTACAAGATTATTTTCGGGAAACCTTGTCATTTGCCTATTGTGTTGGAGCACCGTGCTTATTGGGCGGTTCGTCAGTGTAACCTCGACCTAGACTTGTATGATCGAGAAAGGAAACTTCAACTCCAAGAATTAGAAGAGCTGTGTCGTGAAGCCTATGACTCTACCTTGACCTTTAACAACGAACCAAGGCCTTTCACGATAGTTGCATTAGGCGGAAGGAGTTTGAGCCATCACAGCAGGTTTATCTTTATAATGCTCGGCTTAAATTCTTTCCTGGTAAACTGAAGTCCAAATGGACTGGCTCTTTCTTGGTCTCGAGACCTTTTTTCTCAATGGTGCCGTCGAAATTGAAGATCCCAAATCTGGGCATAAATTTATGGTTAAGGGGCAGTGGTGAAACCATATCTCACGCATGAGCCTGCCCCGTTGGTGAAACAGTTGCCCTGCCAGAGGGTAACTAGCCTGTGCCTTACTCCGAGTCCAGCTGGGGACGTTAAATTCAGTGCTCGTTGGAAGGCACTCCAACAACCCTTTCACTCTCACTCCACATTTTATTTCATTTCATTCCACTTCACTTCACTTCGCACTTCACCACCCACCATTGTCCCAACCCTCCACCCTATTGTATACCCCGCACTTCACTCTCGCACCAAGACCATTTGACCATGTCTAATCCTTTTTGCATGCATATGAGTGCATAGCATGATTTGGCATGGGAGGGTAGATAGGCATCCATAGGATCTGGGTATTATATGGGTATTATGCAGATTCTTGTCCATTATACATATCCATTTGTAATATATATATATATACATATATATATATACATATATACATATATATATATAGCCTTATGGAAAAAAATCATAAAAATTGAAAAAATATTGAAAAACCATAAAAAAATCAAAAGTGTTTAACTATGATATGAAATTTGAAGCAAAAATAAAATAAGTGTTTATGGGCATTCAATCGTTCCTTTAAAAACTTTCCAGGCCACAAAAGCTTGATTTGCTCAAGTTTTGGCTTAATACACTCAAGCATTGACAAGATAGACTAGGATCTTTCCTTAAGGCATATTCTTGTACCTGAGTCACCAATACAGGATTCGTTGGTTTGCTTCTGCTTAAGAGTCTAAGTAACATTGGTGTACACTACACAGAATCAAGAAAGACCAGATGAACGTAAGATCCAACCCTAGTGTTCATTAGGGAAGGTGGAGTCCTTACCTATGCTTGTAGGTAGACTTTTTATCACAATCTTTAGTCTTATGTTTAGGAGAAATTCTTTCCACCAAAATTACTCACCCACCAAATAAGTGTACTCTTCCAAATAAAGTTGTAAGAGACATACTGACATTTGCTTCAAAAAAAAAAAGGATATTCTTTGAATAAGTCAATGTGTTCTCCAAATTCCTGTAAATTCTTCCACCAAAAAGTTTTCCAGGGTGCATTACAAATACCTTGTTTCCATCAATTATTCTTTGAGCCACAAAACAATAAGAGTTGGGTTGAATCTATTACTCATTTTTTAGAGTTAATTCAAAGACATAAGCTGAAGCTAGGACCAACCTGGACTTAAAAAAGACATGAAACCTTGAGCTTGAGTCTCAATGTTCATCTAGTTAATCTTAAGCAATCACTAAGCATAAACTATAACCTCATAGCTTTTGAGTCTTGCAAAACCCTCTGAATCCTGAAAATCGCACTTAAGGTTCATATATCAAGAATCCTTATTAGTCGAGAGATGGTGTATGTTATGGAAGACTTGAGTTCTTGTAGTCTTCTTTGCAATTAGTTCTCATAATGTCCAACTGATAAATACATTAATATTGCTTCAAAAAAATCTTCAGCTTAAGATCACTTCTAAACAATACTACCTTACTATTAAATAAGTGTTTTGCTATGGACTAGCAAAAGATAGGCATGGGGGTATGATTGCACAGCAATACACACTTGTAATTATGCCATCTTAAGCTATTTTCTAACACTATGCATTTAGATTAGGTAGTTATGCATGCATTATGTAAACATTTGCATTTATGCATTTTATGGAGAGGAAGATAGAGAGAGATATTTAGCCTCCATTTCATTCATTTTATCTCCCCCATTTCCATCTCATTCCCATTCCAATTCCACCACATTTCTACCACTTAATAACACCTAACACCACCTACATTAATTACCTAACACCTTAAGGGCCTACCCATAAAAATCCCAAAATGTCCCATTCCCCTAAGACATTCCCTTGTCTTCTGTCCCCCCTCATCTATATAACCTCCCCCACCTCACTCCACACAAGTCGTCGGTACCCATACCTCCCCACACCAGCAGCATTTCCATCCACTCCTCAGCCGGCCACTCCACCTAAGCTCTCCTCCCTCCCTCTGTTCCCCTCCTCCACTCTCAGTATCCTCTCACAAGTTGAGAGGAACACTGAGAACAGAGAAGTCCCCCTCCCGTGGTTGCAACCACCATGGTGAGGGTGCACCACCATCTAACTCATCAAGAGTAGGTAGACGTGGTGTGTCTCATCCCCTTTGCTTCCATTTTCTTGGATTTATTTCGCCATTAGCACAGAAGCTACTCTATTTTTCCTCTGTTTTATACTGTAGTGCACTGTAGCTTTTCTATCGGACTTCATTTTCCTCGCGAGCAACTAGAGCACTTCTCAGTTATTCGGTAGCTTCAGCCCCATCCACGCAACAACCAATTTCCACTTCACTCCCATCCACGCCTTCAATCGATTCCAGCCTTCACCGCGCCCTCTCTCTCCTCAGCGGACCTGCCACAACCGGTCACTTTGCCCTCGCGGCACTGTTCACGCAATCATCCATGCTCCCTCATCACTACAATGGGTGACCGGCAGTTCCTCACGTCTCACCGCTTGCAGTCGATCCGCACTCATCTGCTCCCTCACGTGACCACTCCCACTCCATCACCTGCTCTCCCTCTCTCTCCTCTTCCCGCGCACTCACACACACATACATACGCATACACACGCACACTCGTACACACAGACACTCACTCACACACATACATATATACATACACACGCGCATATACATATTTACATACATACATATATATAAATACATATATATATATACGTAGTTACATATATACGTATATATATATATAAACATATATATATGTACATATACATATCTATACATACTTATAGGTAGATATTTATACAAATATACACATACATATATATATCCACACACACTCTCTCCTACACATCCATTAATACATCCTCCTATTCACAAAACTGCGCACCTATTTACCACGCATTTATCACGTGTACGTACGCACCAGATGCATATACATTCGCGATATTCGTACACATCAAAGCATTCCACCCACACTCCCACGCATCTGCTCCACACCCGCATGCAGCACAAAGGTAGGTTTATCGCGTCTTTCTAGATGACGGTTAACCTAGTGTGGTGCTACATTCCATTGAATCTTTGATTCAATCCTCCACCTTATTATACATTATATAGCTATATATATATACCTATACCATATACCTATATCATAAATATATATATACATATCTATAAATAAGCTAAGTATTTCCATTCCTTTCTATTTCGTATTATCTTTTTGCATTTCTTTTCCTTATCTTTTATTTTGTTGATAAAGAAAAGACCAAAAGAAATCTAAAATAGAAAAGATAACTCTTGTCTTTATAGGTACACAATCTTGCATGTAGCAAGATACATTTTGAACTTGATTTTTGACGAATCGCCAAGGACCAATTTTTGGCATGTAGCCAAGGATCATTTGTTGAGGGTGTACCTGAAGGACAAGAATATCCAAAAAGATCTAAAATCAAGAAAAAACCAAAAATACAATTAGTGAAAGGAATTGATGCGATTTTAGGAAGTGCGTAGAAACTGATTAACTCCAAACCCGCCTCCCTGATTTAGACCCTGGGCCTAAAATTGACAAGTTAAAATTTGATTTAGGCCAAGTTAATAAATTTCAATAATTTGTGTAGATTCGCTTGTAGGTAATCACTTCCACTATATACTTTACGACACTAATATCATAACCCTACCTGTGTTTCATCAAGAAGGACTAAAGATTACTGCTTAATCTTTGGAGATGGGTATCTCCATGTGTTAAGGTGCACCAATTCCAACTTCCAGTTGAATATTGACGATAGAAAGTCAATGTCGGGGTTTTTTTCCCTATTGAACGGTGGTTCTATGAGCTATAAAAGTAAGAAGTAGGATACTACATAAGATTCAATAATTGAACCCAAATATATCACTACATCAAATGTTGCAAAAGAGGTGGTGTAGATACGCAAGTTCATTGAGGAACATGGCATAGTTTCCTTGATACAATCACCAATCCCACTGTTGTTCGACAACACAGGTGCCATTGCGTAGGCAAAAGAGCCTCGCTCTCACTAGAAAAGTAAGCATATTAAGAGGAAGTACCACATCATTCGAGAGAACGCTAAGCGTAGAGATGTGATCGTTACAAAAATGGCCTATGCAGATAATGTAAACTCTATGCACATTCTCCACTTACCATTCTTCTTTTTAACCATGACAATAATGGACAACCTTTCTGAATGCATTGATTTGTCAATAAATCTGGCATCTAGCAACTTCTGCATTTCATCATTAGCAGCTACCCATTGTTCTGAAAATTTATGACTCCTTACTTGTCACATTGACTTGAAAGATGAATCAACATTTAATTAGTGCCTAATAACATTTAATTTCCCGAATAATTTTTGGACATCATTTAAGAAGGGCGGAAAATAGGGAAGGAATAGTGTCTTCAGATCGAAAAAGGAGAGAGCAAAGGTATTGTTGTTCTCTGGGGTATCTAGCTGGGGAGAAATTGGGTGATTTTTAGGGGACAGAGGCCTTACGATGAGAACTTTGTCTCATCCATTTCTTCCCAAGTGGTGTTTTGGGAGTCCAAGTAACTGGTTAATTTTGTAACTATTTCTGGAATTGAATGAATTTGGGTGGTTATCATATGGATAACCACCCTTCCTCGTTTCAAAAAAGCATTTAGATCAACCTGACTAAATCAATTATGGACCATGCTAAGGTGTAAGAACATGCTCAAACTATTTTCAATAAATTAGATGCTTCTCCTTCACGTAATTCTCCCCCGACATGTATAAGTTTATCCTCAACATATGACCACAGCCTGACTATAAGGGTTTCAATAGAAGGTTTCATAACACTATCCAAATGTTTAAGATCCTCCTACTACTGTTGAACTTCCATACCTTAGGGTTTTTAAGAATCTTCTCTTTTCCTTTTGCTCCATTTCTATTTATTGGGCTCATCTTCTATGTCTTCTCAAGATCCCTTGTAAATAAATTAGAACTGAGTTCACAATTTCCATACACTATGTCCATCCCTTTTGGTGTCATAAACTTGATTGCTTGGAAACAAGAAGATGCGAAACACCAAAATCCACGTGTAGTTGGTCTCCCAAGCAATGCTGAGTAGTTAAATGAAAATCTAACTACTAAGAAAATAGGGACATTATTCAAAATTTTGTCTCCATCCTATAACATAATCGGGATATCAATCTGCCTATGGAGCATTACCTTATGATTCCTGAATCCCAAAATAGGGCAATCACAACGAATTAGCCTATTCTTTAGCAGCCACATCTTCCTAAATGTGTCAATATAAGTATATCTATAGCATTGCCTTCATTAACTAGCAGCTTGGGAGTTTTAGATCCTCCAAATAATAAAGTCACTACCAGAGGATCATTATGAGGTGTCTGAATGTGTTTAACTTCTTTCAAGAATGAAGATGCCATATAATCAAATGAAACCTTCTTCGAATGAACTCTGGCTTTTAGTGAAAAGAGTCTTCCATAGAAATAATCATAGCATATTCAATTCAAGAAGTTTGCCCAACTACTACACATACTTCAAGCGAAAAAGAAGGTCAAGGTAAGAACCTGGAAAAGTCATCCAGCATTGCACTTGCCAATACATGATTTTCCTCGAGGGGCAATTATAGATCAACACCTCCCTTGCTATGTAACCACTCGATGTTTTTGAATGTCAACGAATAAGAGAAGGAATTAGAAGGGAAAGAAGGAATTTGGCTCATCATCGTCTATTTTGCCATGACTTCTCAATGAAATTATTCTGAGTCGTTAAAAGTAACGAACTCCTTTATTTTTCTTAGACAGCCCACAAACATATTCTATAAGATTCCCCTCATGAATGAGTCTTTCATTTCATCCTTCAAAGTATGATACTCTGTCTCATGCCACTTGCCTTGATGATATTGGCAGAAGGGGCCTTCGATTGGATTTTTTTCCAATTTCAAACTAGTTTTAATTTTGCAACTCTAGTAGCTAGAACTTCTTGGAAGATGACATCAGTAGTTGTCACAAGTGGTGCTTACTTGTCATACATCCAAAAGGGACAAAACAACTTTCTTTCCACAAAGAATTTTGTAACTTCATTCTTCTTCTTAGCATTGTGACAACTCTGAATTGGTTTATACCTTTTGAAGTTAAATCCTCCTTAAGGGAGGATATTGTCGTCGGGTTCTTGCCATTCCCAAACTAGCCTCTACAAAATGAATTCCTAGCCATTTTTGTGTAAGTTTGTTGCACTTTCCGACACATGTCAATTGCATCCTTAAGTTTTATGAAGGGTTGTGCTCTCTACCATATTTCATTTAATGTCTCGGGAGACTTGACATTTAAATCTATTTAAAACTTTATAGTATTGAGTTCTTGTACAACTGCCAGGACCACATGCTCTTCATCAAGAGAGTTAGTCTTCATAAATTGATTTTTAAAATGGATTAAGTAGTTGCATAAACTCTTGCCTTTATTCTGAAACACAATAAATATAAGGTTTTTGCCTTCCTGTGCTTGTTCACTGATCCTGAAAGAATCTAGGAAGGTTTTTTCAAGATCAGCAAATGAATTAATAGAATTCAATGGAAGATTAGAGAACTAGTCATTGGCCTTCGGGGTCAAGGTAGATGGAAATGCCATACACATAACTTCATCAAAATAATTTTTCATTAGGATTAAATGTCTATACCTCCTAATAAAGTAATAGGGATCCTGTGTGTCATGGTATGTATCCATAGGAAGCATTTTAAAGTGTTGGGGCCAAGATGCCCTCATTATTCAATCGTTGAATGGAAAATTTGAGGTGTACCTCTTGGGAACCAAGTCTTGTGGTGGCTCTTTTTCCTTATTCCCTAGTAAAGAGACTAGTGCCTATTGCATTAGCTCCTAAACTACCTAAGCTCTAGTTGTTAACTTAGGCTGGACCTTCCTTAGAGGTAGAGAAGAGGCCTCCAACTCCCTATCATCAAACACCGTTCACTCAAAATTTTTGTTTTGTTGTCACATGGCACAAGCGAACAAATCATTACTCTTTCAATTTTCTGTGGTAGAGAAAACTAGAGTATGATTGAGTGGGGATTACATGGCGTTCCACTGTAGCTTCACCTCCTTGCCCTTAGCAAGGGCCATAGAGAAGTAATGCTCCTTTGTACCAATAGTTTTCTATAGCATCATCATGTCTACCTCTAGCTTGCAGATCCTAAGTCCCCACTCCCTTATCTACTTTCTTTCACCAGAATTTTACTGCGATTCAATGTTATGGACTTACATCACTCATTAGAACTCCATCTCAACACAATAAGACTCAAATTTCTTCAATTTTTCCTCCATGCAACCTATTTTAACCTGGTAAGATTGTATAATGGCTTTCTAATTATCAAGCCCCATATCAACTTCCTCCCTTTAGTCCTTGATGAGGACTTTGTTGTTTTTGCCTTCAAAAATAGAAAAGGGAGAATTGGAAGCATTACGAGGCCATTGTTGCTAACTTGCAGGATTGGCAATATACTTGGCCCACAATGTTGATGGGCCATCTGGTGAATAGCATTAATGGGGTCAGCCCCCACACAAGTACCTGACCAAGCCGATTAGCCTAAGGTGCTGCAACTTTGAAAGTATTAGAACTAGCATGTGTGACTGATAAACGCCAGTTTATCATCATTTTTATGCATTAAAACAAACTTAGCTCTTAGGATTTTGCTCCGCAAACGGGTTTTTGGGCTGCATTTAGGCATCAATTAGGTTAGGCATGCATTGCACTTTTTATTATCTTTTTAATGTGTTTTTGTGAGTGTTAGGGATATGCAGATTGTCAGAACTCCAAAACCCTAGCACTCAGGAAGGCAACTGGTGAAGAAGAAGCTCAAACTAACTGGAACTCAGCTTGATCCAGCTCACCATAGCTGGATTCCAGCTCACTTGAACTAGGGTTACTCATCTTAGCTCCATTCAGCTCATCTCACCTGAATGGCAGCTCAAGAGAGCTCATATTAGCTCACCCTAGCTCAGGTCAGCTCAGATCCAGCTCAACTTAGCTAAGTCTAGCTCATCTCAGCTCCCATTAGTCCACAGGGAGCTCTAGCTAGCTCAGCTGAGTTGACTGGAGTTCACCCCAGCTCAGGTCCAGCTACATCCAGCTCTACTCAACTCCGGCCAGCTAAAGATGACTTCATTCCAGCTTAGGAAGCTCAAGTCCAGCTCCCGAGGACTCAGCTTAGCTCAACTCAGTTGAGCTAAGATACCTTAGCTGCCTCACCCAGCTTGATCCTCCCCGGGAGCATTAGACCCAGCTCACCTCAACTCCTTTTAGCAGAAGCCAGCTTGCTTTAGCTTGGCTTAGTAGCTAGCAAAGAACTAGCAAGCTAAGCTAGCTAAGGTAACTCCATCCAGCTCTCTTCAGCAGCCACCAGCTCTAGTGCAGCTCAAGATAAATACCTCCAACTCTTCTCCCTGAAAACCTTAGCTCCAAATGCCTCCAACTCTACTCCCTACTAGCTAAGCTAGCTAAGCTATTTAACTTAGCTAGTCCACCTCCATGGCACCAAAACCTACTACCCTACTACCCTACTACCTAAGCTCCAGCAAAAAGACCACCTACTCCTACTTTATTTTGGTGCCAACTATCCCTTCCATCACCACCCTACATCCACCATCAAAACCCATCTCCACCCTCCATTTTTTTCCCTCCAAAATTGCCTTCTAGAAGGTATTTTTGGAGGGAAAACCAAGGCACCTCTTCATTTCCCTCCCATTTTTCCCTCCAAAAATAACCAAGCACCCCTTCATTTCCCTCCAAAAAAACACCATAACCACCCCCCTTCCCATCCTATAAATACCCTACCCTACCACCACATAATTCCCATCCTCCATTAGTATATTTTTCTACCTACATCCACCTATACCTACGCCCAAGGAGAAGGAGTAGAGAAGGAGATTAAAGGGGCACATCACCAGCCCTTTTGGTGCCTTCTTCTCCCCACTCTCTTCAACTTGGGCCACATCAAGGAGGAGGACTCTTCCACTTCAAGAAGGATGGCCAGGCAAGGGAGAAGGACCTAGGGTGGACGTCCACCCTTGGAGAGAAGCTTAGGGCATGCCCCCTTAGGGCTTGCCTTGGAGGACATCACCTTGGCGGAGCACTACAAGGAAGGAGTTGAAGGACTCTTTTCAAGATTGGGAGCCACCAACCTTGGAGCAAGAAGCCCTCTTCTTCACCATCTATCTAGAGGATTTGTGTTTTCCTTTCTTTATGTCAATTTTCTAGTAGTAGAAGCATTCCTCTACTAGGCATTTTTGTTAAACACTTTTTTTAATTATCTAGTTGCCTTCTTTGCAATTTCTTGTTTGCATTTCTATTTGCTTGTTTTTAGCATTCCTCACTCCCTCTCCCTAATTATTCTAGGCCTCCACTTGCCTAGAGTGAGCTTAGGGAGAGGCTCTACTTGCCACTTAGAAGTAGTATTTTAAATTGAAGTGTAAATCACCTTCCCGTCACCATTTCGCATGTTGTCTTAATTTAAAACAAAAAATGATATATTGAAAAATACCAAAAAGAAAGTTGAGATTGTATTCCAAGCAAGAGAATCACTATTGCAAACATTTGGCCTCCTTGGACGACCCTAGATACTCCCCTATCTAGGAATATAAATTTAAGAGTTGATCGATTTTACGCGTTACAACGACGTATTTTAACAAACTGTGTGAAATTGCTATCAGTGACCACAATTATGGGAATGGTTCAAATCGAATGCATACGACTCGAAATGAAAGAGTTTACACTTTCCTCCATGGGATGCTAAGTAAAATTCTTTCCCCGAAGTAACTTTGCAATATAAGTTTGCACCACAATAAGATAAAAAGAAAGAGAATGAGAATGGAAAGTTTTTACTTTTCAAAGAAAGTTCCTTATCTCTGCTGGAGAGAGCATACAATAGGGTGAGAGACAAAATACAAGAGAACAAATGAATTTCCATCCTCTTTACAACTACCTCGACCCCCTATTTATAGATTTTTTTCGAAATGTGATCACCGCTTGGATTGGGTTTTAATTGTTGCCCTCAAGATCTTTAGGGCTTAAGGGTCTTCAGCCCTGAGATTCTTGAGGTTTCATTCCCCCCCAAGATCTTTATCTTGAATCTTCCAAGACTTCAACATTATTCTAGGGGTTTTAAATGCTCCAAGAGTTTGGAAAAACTCTTTTCTTAAACAACTACTATTTATTTTGTCCTTTCCTCCTACAAGAACTCGATAATATCAATTATTTGCAAAGTAGGAAAAAAGTAGAATCCAATAATTATGCATTAGCATATCTAAGTGTTGTATGACGAGATGGCATTCACTTGATTATATCACATAAATCTCTTCTGAATATGATCTAAATGATCTCAATGTAATTATCCTTTCTCCTCTACATAAAAGAGGATACTCGAGCATCTTGGGTGTTTGTGGACTATAAGGAAAATCAATGAATTGTGGATTACTTTGAGACATCTATAAGTAAGTTGATTCTTCATTGTGAAATAGATGGATGTGTCGATACCCTTGTTTTGATGTAACAAAATTATACTTTCTTTTAGACTAATCATTTTAGGTTATACTATGGCAAAATGATGACCAAATGGAGAATGGGATTCAAGAAGATGTATAATTCTTTAGAGTTGTATTACTTTACAATTCTTGACTCTAGAATTATATGTAAGGAACCTTAAAATATTAGTCATTACTCTTTGTCATTGATTAGAAAACAAACCTAGGCTAAATATTAAGTTTTCAGTACTATTGATTGATCAATTATTTAACTTTGATCGACTAATTGTCTTTGATAGACCAAACATATTAATTTAACCAATCAAAATCACCTAATGGTCATATCCTGATTTTGCACTAGAAATTGATTAAATAATCTTTTAAACAATTAACATGTAATCAATCAAAATATAAATTTAATCAACCAAACTACAATTTTGATCGACCAACATCATTTTTATAAACTTTCCAAATTAGCTAGAAAACACCTCTAAATAGGGCCCCTCGACCCTCATTTCAAACACACCTTTCAAAGCAATCTCTAGGCAAAAAGTGTTCTTACTCGTGCTTTCATGCCTTTGCACCTATGCTCAACACTTTCTAAAGCTCGACTTTCTTAGGCTTCGAAAAATCACAGTTTGCATATTTTTGAGGTTCCAAAGGATATATTTTATATTCTTTATATTCCAATTGTTCACAAGGTGAAATCGATGTTTAAAATAATCGTGTTGCAGTATAGTCGAAATCACTTTGAAAACAAATATAATTTTTATTACTCGAAAAAGTTCCGAGGTCGAACATAGGGAGCTATATGAGATTTAGAAATCAAGATCACAATTCAAAATTAAAAGAGATTGCAATAGTATCAGTATCAATGTGCAAAAATATGGGAGAAAATGGTGATTTAAATCACCAAATACTCCTACAATATCACCAAAGAACTCAATGTAAATGTTATGAAATGAGAGCTAAGTTCTGTCATCTGATTTGGAAATTAGACGACTTAAAGTTGTCAGCTTCTTTTCTTCTTCTTTTCTTCTTCTCTGTCTTTGCTTTCTCTGTCTTCTCCTTTCCTCTTTAGCTCTTTCTTCAACCCTGCTTCTTCTTCTTCATTTGCCTTTAGCTTTCTTCTTCTTTCTCTGCGATCCTTCTCTTCTTCAGCTTCTGCTCTGGCCTCTTCTTCTTCTTCCTTCTGCCTTCAACCTTGGCTAAGTGTCAGAGCCAATCTTCTCAGAGCAAAAACTCCCCTTCTCCCGTGCAACTCTCCTCTCTCTTTCTCTCTTTCTATTTCAGTCTCGCTCTCCCAGAGCCACAGTCAGTCGAGTAATCGGACCTAACGAATACCCGGGTCCAGGCTCACCGGTGTGCAGTGGTGAGCGAGGAGTGTAGGTCGGGTCAGGTCAGGCCAGGTTCGCGAGTGAGTGTCACGGACGAGGTCGGGTGAAGGTGAGAGGGACCTCACCCCGTGGTAATTGAGGCGAACAGTTGATGGCACTTTTTCAATTTATGCGGGTGTGCGGCTTCAGAACTGTCCGATGTAGGACTATCTGCACACCCTTTCTTCGCGTGGCCACAACAGAGATCTCCTTAGCAATTCTTCAGTGACTGAGGCTTCACGACTTCAATTGAAGACCTAGGACCATGCGCGAGGGACTTCCACGTGTTTTGGGACTTCAACCTGGGCGTGGCAACACCTAGGGCAGCCTCAAGCAAGCTTCAAGCTTTCTCTCCAATGGCGGATAAGGTCTGAACCTAAAAACAACATAATAGCCTTTCGGCCACGTCAAAGCACTCAAGGAGTGTCGCCGGAGCATGATGAATGCGATGGCGTGGTGACGTGGCGTGACGGTGGCCATGAGTGCATATCTAGGTCAAACTGTGTGCGTGTAAGTAGGTGTGTTCGGGGGTGCTTGTGAGTGAGTGGCGAGGTGAGTGAATAGAGGGGAAGTGATCAGTGAGGTGTGGTGATGGTCGTGGGCTTGTCGGCGAGGGTTTTGGTGGCCTGTGGAGGTGGGATGGCCTCGCTGAAGGGGGTGGCCAGAGATGGAGGAGATGGAGGTGCGAAGGAGCGTCAGTGGCGGATTTTGGAAAGTAAAGAGCGGAGAAGAAAGTAGAAGGGACAGGGGACTTAGCTAGGAAGTTAATGAACGAAGGGGGGCAGCGAGGGAATCGGGTCTGGTGTGGCCAATGCCGGAGACGAAGGTGGCTTCGATGAGGTGGGAACAGCGAGGATGAAGGAGGGAGTGGCGTCTGCTGGTATGGCGAAATGCGGAGAACAAGGAGGAGGAATCCACCGCAAGTATGGCGGTCAGATGATGAGAAAGGGCAGAGGGGATCGCCGGACGTCAAGGAGCCTTCAGCCGTGAGGGCAAGAGGAATTTAAGAGGATTCACAGCTAAATTCGAGCGTAAGGAGTTCAGGAGGATCTGGGCTTCTTTAAATAGGGATCTAAGTGGCGGTTAGGGCTTGAGAAGCAAGCTTCCCAAGCTTGAAAGGTTGCCGGACTTGGGAGCTGTTAAGATACCCAAATCTCTCATGCATCCGCATGAGAGATTGGGAGGGAATCAAAGCATATAGATGGGTTCAGATTGGAGAGAATTTCTCAGAGGATCTTCCTTCCAATTTTGGAAGAGATTTTCCAAGCAATCAAGGAGATATTCCCTGTCAAAGGTTGCCGAAGTAGGTTTCCTCCACGATAATGGTGGAGGGATCTAATTGTGAAGATGACGAAGAAGCTAGGGGGCTGTATGCAAGGGTTTTAGAAAGTTAGGGGCAGAAATGAAATCAGATAGGACCTTTTTGCAAACTAAGTCAAGGAAAACTCATCTTGGGTCCAAATTTTGGTAAAAACCTAATTTGGGCCTAAGAAATCCAATGGTGAAGTTGGATTTTGGTTTTGACCATGTTCGACTGGGTAATTTATGCGAAAACTCAATTTAGGGTAAATATCTGTCTAAGACTCCATTTTAGGTAAAGATGGGTTCTGATGACCAATTTGAAGGTATTAAACCCTAAAGAATATTTTTTTATGATATTTAGAGGGTTTAGGTGAATTTTATCCTAATCAGAACCTTAGTTAATTAAGTGGGTCTGTTTTTAGGGTTTCAAAAGTCATTTAATTCTCAGAACACACACAAACCCTTTTCTATCTAATCCAACCCACTTGTTATCTTATTAAGACCATTTAACCTTTATTCAGCCCTTGAGAAAACTCGTGGTTGTATTGCATTTATGATAAGTTGGTAAAATTATAGTTTTACCCCTAGTTTCTTATTTTTCCCTCAGAATGGTTATGCAATGAATTATGACCTTCAGTTGATTATGTAGGAGCATTTATTCACTTCATTGGGTCAAAACGAGCTAGTTAGGGCTCATGATGGTGTTCCCATCACCAATTATTTTGATTTGAAACCTAAGTTATTGGGATTGCCATAGTTCTTCTCGGTCAGGCATAAAAGGAGACATTCTTGCAAAAAGGTTGTGCCATCCTTGTTTTAAGTGGTGCATCAGTGGATTGACTAGCGTCGACTAGTCGAGAAAATCCTAAGCTGGGAGGCTTAGGTAGTGGTTTTTACCCAAAAAGGTTTCCACTTTAAATCAAGGTACAATCTGTCTTACTCTTTGTGGTTTGAATTTTGAAATTTTACAAATTCTTCCATATACACTATTCACCCCCCTCTAGTGTAAACGTGTAGATCTATACACTCACATTTGGTATTAGAACCTGGTTTATCAAGAATAGAAAGATATCAAAGTCTTCTGATGTCTACATTGAGAGTTAACAACAGTAAAACTGCCTCTATTCAATGGCACCAACTATGGCTACTGGAAAACTCGTATGCAAATATTTTTGGAATCCATGGACTATGAGGTATGGGATGTTATTACATCTAAATACACTTGTCCTGAGAAAAAACGAAGGAGTGGTTGTTACTTTAGATGAAATGAAAAGGGCTACTCACATTGCCAAAGCCATAAATGCTATGTTTTGTAGCCTAAGGAAGAATTTAGTAGAGTCTCAGCATGCAAGACTGCACATGAAATCTGAAGTACCTTGAAGTCATGCATGAAGGGACATCAAAGGTCAAGGAAACTCACTTCAATCTCCTCACAGAAAAATATGAGCTCTTCAGGATGAAGAAAGGAGAAACCATCAAAAAGATGTATACTTAATTTGCAGACATTGTAAACTACTTGAGAAATCTATATCAGGAGATGAAGAATGAAGCACTTGTAAGAAAGATTCTCTAATCACTCACAAGTGATTGGGAAACAAAAACAACAGTGATCCAAGAATCAAAGGATCTCTCTCAACTCCAATTGAATGATCTTATTGGTAGTTTGATGGCATATGAAGTTCAACTAGAACACATGAAGGAACATGTATGCGAAGGAACGAAGAATAATATTACACTTAACGCCCATACGAATACAAGAGAATCAGAGGAAGAATAAGAAAATGAAGATGACATTGGTCTACTCTCAAGAAAGTTTAGAAAATTTTTAAAGAACAAGAAGAATTGGAGAAAAAAGAAAGAAGAATCAAAGGAACATCAAGTCATCTACTACAACTACAAAAAATAGGGTCATATGAGGAAGGAATGCCCTTTTCTCAAGAAAGACTCAGACAAAAAGACCAAGAAGCAACCTAGAAGAGAAGGAATGGAGAAGGCTCTACAAATAACATGGGATGAATCCAAGTCAAGCTTCCTTAGATGAAGAAGAAGAGACATTAAGCAAGGAAGCTCTCTGTGGGCTCATGGCACTCAAAGATAAGGTATCCTCATTTACTTTTGATGAACTTTTAGAAGCTTTTTATGAATTGCACGATCTAGCTAAGGTACTAAAAAGTGAGAATAAAAAAATATCAAAAGACCTAGATGTAGAAACTGAACTTAAACATAGATTTGCCTCTTGGAATCTTCAGTTTTCATAGGAAATTACCTCCCTGAAAAAGCACATACATACTCTTCAAGTGGAAATATAGAAGCTTAAACAAAAGTCCATTACTCTTGTAAATGATCCAACCAAATTTACTAAAGGTAAAGATAATCTGGAAACACTGTTAGGAACACACACCCAAACCACAAGCAAATTTGGGTTAGGCTATATTCCTAAAAATGATCATGAAGCCTCTAGCTCACAAACCAACACACAAGATTTCTAGTCAAAAGAGAAAGAAAAGGTACATGCCTAAACAGGCACCTACTAACAAGAGTGGACCCAAAAGGAAAAGATAGGTACCAAAGAAAACTCTCCAATCTTGTTTTGTTGGTTACTCTAACAAAGGACACATAGAATATAAAGATGGGCTATATAAAGAAAGAGATGGAAATCTTCATGCCATTACAAGGATATCTGGACCTCATAAGACTAAACTAATGATAGGTCTAACACAGAGAAACATAGGTTATGGATAGCGGCTGCTCCAAGCATATGACTAGGGAAGAGGAATTCTTCTTGCCATCACTTTTATAATTGGCAAACAAACATTCACTAACCTTCACATGAACAATTTGGCCCTGGGCATCAACTTCTAGCACTTCCATATGGTTATTCAATAGTCCAATTTGGCTCGTGAGCATACCCTTCTCCCTTGTATAATTTCCTATAAACCCCCTTAGGATGGGGCTTCCATACGAGTTCATCTCTTTTGGACACATCCACATTCAATTGTGCAATCTTATCCCTCACATCCCCTTCAAAAAAAAATCAGTCAACTATTTCCATCGTTCATTATCCTTGTTCATCTACTAATTGGGATACATAACTTGGAATGTTGTGCTTCACAGATTTAGGTAGGATAGGTTTGTCTACTTCCTCCAACCAAGCAACTCTCTAAATATTGACACACCTATCTCCCCCAACTATCCATAATCAATTCTAAAAAGAACATCATGCAACTTCCATAATTTTGTACACATCTTAAATGAGTTATATTTCAGTGAAGCTCTCTAAAAATCTCTACATTGTACACCCCTTTATGTAACAATATCTTCTATCTCCATCATAACCCCACAAGGCCTTTATATATTATTTAGAGCTTTGCAAGTTTGTGAAGGAAATGCTACAACTAGCATCAAGTGTATAGGTAGAGAGACTAGAAAGGATGTGATTAATACCTAACGTCTTGTGTGAGAGAGTTCTTTGCTTTTCCATCCATTAAGCTTGGTCTTTAATTTAGAGAGGATATGCTAATGAAGTTTCCTTTGAGCTCTGTGATAATTGATAAGATAGCCATGATACAACTCATCTTCAAATTCCTTATGTAGGCTTGAAACCTCCCTGATCAATTGTTATCATTCTAGCTCCATACCCCTGCTAAAGAACAACTTGGACTTCTAATAATTGACTCTTTGCCTAGAAAATTTCCATAATACTCCTTTAATCTAAAATTTTTGAAGCCTCCAACAAATTATCTTTCACAAAAATGAAGGTGTCTTCTACAAACATCAAATGCGCAATGGCGGGGACATTTGTCATGACAACTTGTACCTCCAATGCATCCTGAAATTTGAGACACATGATAGGAAGCCTAGATAGAAAGTCGGAGAAAAGAATGGAGGAAACGAGAGAGTGGGCAATTAAACAATGTAATACCAATGTAATTATCTTCATATTTTAGAAGCTCATTCTACTAAGATAGTTGAGTGAGATTAAAATTCCCCTTAACATGTGAGGGTTCACGTGCATATTATATCTAGGCCTATTGGCTCTTTAATAAAGAGGGATTTGCAATGACAAAGTTCAAGTCTCCAATCTAAAAAGCTATAAACCTAAACTTGGACTACACTACTACTCGACCAAGGTTGAGGATGCATCTGGTTACTGGTTGACTGAGGTTGAGGACTTGGTGTCTAGGTGATTAAGTCTTAAGGAACTCATACCAACACTTGGAAGGTATGAATTATGTCAAATGATGATCACATCACAAGTTAAAAATACTCGCTTTGAGTACATGAGATAGGATTTCTTGTGTACAATAAGTTGCAAAGGCAACTAACGTGTAACGGCCATCGATAAAAATAGGCTTATTTGCTTTTGGTTGGGGAGGCATGGATCAAGTAGACCATGATCTAATTTCTCAAACAATGCATATCCATTGCACTACCTACATCTTATGAAGCAATGCCCCCACATCATGTCCCTCATGTTTATAGAGGCTATCCCCCCTTGAATGAGTTAGACCTTTTCTCTCAAACATAATGTAGTCAAAAGAGTATGCTAGCTTAAAACTAAATTCAACTATTACATTAATTTGTATCCAAATAAACACTAGTTTTATGTTCAAGGAAAAATCAAAGGAAACACCCGTGGCATGTACATATTTACCTTGCTTTTGCTACTACGTTAACCTCAATGTTGGTATCAATATGCTTAATGCATAGCAATGTAGCACTATAATAACACCATGCTACACTATTCACAGCATTGATGAAATGTTGTAGCAATTGTGCTATAGCACTAGTATCATAACACTTGTTATAGCTTGAAGATCCTTAATACTTGGGTGCCATAACTCTTCCTTTACATTCTTCTTCAATCTAAAATCTATAAATGAGTTTGACGGACCTGACATTCATTTGTAGCTCCTCCTCACTTGCTTTCTCATATGGAAAACTCCCTCCCCCTCTTTCCTTGTCAACCTTCTTTTTCGAAGGAAGTTTCTCCCAACTAAAATTAGCATTATCAAAAGATACTACTTTTACAAGAAAGTAAACCCACCCTCCCTCTCTTTTTCTTATCTCCCACCTACTCAATGTATTCACCCCCACTCCTCCACGCCAACTAGAGTAGGGGGTGCATTACTATTTGCATGAGAAAACCACCTTCTACACCACCATTCCATCGTCAAACTCCATCTTGGAAGATTGTAAACTTTGCAACCATCTTGGTGGTATAATGCATTGTACTGGAAACTTTATAGAGTCAATTAAAACCTATTCCAAAACTTTAGCAATTCATACACGCCTCTAATTCAAACTTCTTTAATCATAATTTCGTTTAATAAAATGGATAGATTGTAGACAAAAATATAGATATCCATTGCTTACATATACTCCATAAGCATGAAATTGCCTGAAAGGATCTAATCATCTACACTAGAGGGGGATAAATAGTGTGTGAAAAAGAAAAATGTTAAATTTAAAAAAAAAAATCAAACCACAGGCACGAGACAATGGCACCTCAATTTATAATGGAAACCCTTACAAGTCGAAACCACTATCTAAGCCTCCTAGCTTAGGATTTTCTCAACTAGTTGCTTACTAATCAATCCATTATTTGCACCACTTGAACGAGGTGGTACAACTTCTTACAAAGATCACTTTCCTTTGACTTACTAAGAAAAATAACAACTTAGGATTTCCAATGCTTTGGGTCCCAATAAGAGTAAGAAATAAAGTATTACAAATAAAAACCTATGGAACCTCAGGAAATAAAATAAAACAGATCAAGCTTTTCTAGAAGTGTAGGGTGACGTGCTTTAAAGAGCATTGGAAATGGGTGCAAAAGCACAAAAGCTATTTGAATAGAGAGAGTTGGAATGCTTTTTCTTTAGGCCTAGTTTGATAAGGGGGATAACCCATCAAAATAGGAGTTGCCCTTATTTGGTAGGAAGGATATTTTGAGCCAAGTTAAGATAACTTATATATTCTGGGGCTGATGTGGGATAAGCTATTTTTGTGGGTTATCACATGTATCTTCACAGGTTAACCGAGAAACTTTCCAAATAGGTACAGGTTAACCCACCAGGATAACCCTTATGACTTCCAAACAAAATGCAGGATAACCCATTTGCAAAAAAATTATCTCATGAAATTTATCCATCCATCCAAACTAGCCCTTAAGAAATAGCTTGGAAAGTTGTGTTTTAAAATGCCCACCAATGAATCTATTTATAGGTGAAAAATGGCCAATTCAATAATGTTTTTAAAT
Organism: Thalassia testudinum; assembly: GCA_037157565.1. Classification (NCBI taxonomy): domain Eukaryota; kingdom Viridiplantae; phylum Streptophyta; class Magnoliopsida; order Alismatales; family Hydrocharitaceae; genus Thalassia; species Thalassia testudinum. The sequence goes on from JAZHRO010000014.1 coordinate 22,433,919, forward strand.
ATATCTCAAGTCAATTTGATCAATCAAATTAATTGATTAATCAATCAATTTGATGGTTGATCTATCAATTTATCTAGTTGATCGGTCAATTGATGATCGATTAAATATTTAATTGGTCGATCTAATTTTATGAGAAAGAGATTTGAATTTGGTCAATCAATTATTCTATTTTGATCGATCAAACTTATATTTTTAGTAGATCAGCTTTAAATTAAACTTAATCGTAAAAATGTTACTAACTTAGAAAAGCATAAATATAATCCCGAGGTCCCTTACATTATTTATAGACTCAAGAAATAAAAAGAATTACAGTTGATTTTATATAGAAGCTCTTCATCTTGATCCATGAGAATTACACTAGCATAATCCTAAGTCCTAGTTTACTGTAGGGGTTATCCCCTCTTTTTGAGGGATAACCCCTGTTTATCTTAGGGGATAAGTTAACCCCTGATAGCCCCTTTAACCCAAAATAGGCAAACCCAGGTTTGCTTAGGGGATAAGTTATCCCCCGAGTTATCCCTCGAGCCCATGGCGACCCATGCAACTACACATGCCGATCTTGCCCTTCACCCAACCCCATTTCCCCCCACTACCCCCGCGATGGCCTTCACCTACACCGGCCTGCGTCTGCTCATCTCTACTATTTGGCCCTTCTCCATCCCTTGCGAAGTTGTAAATCGATTGTGGCCCTTCTCCCTACCTCGATAAACCCTAGATCGGCAACATGCAGGTAAGCTTGCGATTCTTCATACATTGGATTTGGTGTCTTGCATAGCTGCATCGTTCCTGTTATGGAGGTTGGTCCTGTGCTACGACCTGGGTGGGTGGCCTTTATTTCTCTCCTCCCTTTATCTGCCCAATCGTGAAGGTATGTGAGTGGATGTGATGTTTCTTCAGCTTTACCTTTTCCTTGTGCGAATCTTGCTGTGTTTTCTTGTGACCCATGGTGTGAGGTTGTTTCTATGAACTATCACACTATTTTTGTTTGTTGTTGAATGCATTGATGGCTTTTGATTTATCATCCTATATAAAAGGGGAGCTGCTTGCACTTCCCCTCTTCACCATTTCCTTGAAGCCTATCTGGTGCATGGTTTGTTTTACTCTGTCTTTCAACCTAAATCCAATTCCCATTTTGGGTTTTCTCTACTCTTGCGGTTCCCCTCTTTGAGTCTTTCTCTATATAGGTTGGCTAGACGATCTTGGTGGAGGTTGTTTTACTTCGATGTGAGTACATTTGCTTAGGTGAAACTCATTTATCGAATTGTTTACTTTGATTGGAGTTTAGTTGTGCTTGATCTTGCTTGGTCGTAGGTTGCCTGATCTTCTCTACATTGGTGATACAATGCCTTGTAGTGGTTTTTTATTTGTGAAATTTTGTAACATTGGCTTACGGATTCCATGTCTATGAGTGTTTAGTTTTTTTTTTAAGAGGTTTTCCAGTGTTGTGTTGATCATTTCAGTTTGTTTTTATTTCTTAGAGGTTTTTCATATGTGATTGAGAAGTTTTTTAGTGTTGATTGATCATTTCAAAGATTTTATCAGGAATTTTTTTCCTTTGGCTGTAGTTTTCAGTAACCATTAATTCAACAAATATGAATCATTGCCATGTCTTGGTTGATTGAGAATGCATGACCATAAACTCCATAACCCAATCTTTGCCATTTTAGTAACCCCTTACCTGATCTTCTCTACATGGGTGATGCAATGGCTTGCAGTGGTTTTTTTTTTTGCAAAATTTTGTGAGATTTGCTTACAGAATCCATGTTTATGACTGTTCGATTTTTTTTTCAGAGGTTTCTCATTGTTCTGTTGAGCATTTTACTTTCTTTCATTGTTGTGTTAAGCATTTGAGGTTTCTCATATGTGATTCTTCTAGTAATCTTTACTTGGGTGTTGTTATAGTTTTGGCTGACTTTGGCCGTAGGTTTTTAGTAACCATAAACTCGACAAATATGATTCATTGCCATGTCTTGGTTGATTGAGAAGGCATGACCATAAACTCCATAACCTATATCATAATATTCTCTACATCGGTGATACAATGCCTTGCAATGGTTTTTTATTTGCAAAATTTTGTAAGATTGGCTTACGATTTCCATGTTTATGAGTGTTCTGTTCTTTTTTCCAGTTGTTTCTCAGTGTTGTGTTGAGCATTGTCCTTTCTTTCACTAATGAGTTTCAGCATTTGAGGTTTTTCATATGTGATTCTTTTGGGTGTCAATTTTCTTTTGGCTAACATTCTTTGGCCGTAGCATTTCAATAACCATAAACTTAACAAATATTAATCATTTGCATCTTTATTGATTGAGAAGGCATGACAATAAACTCCATAACCCCTAATGACTATTTCCTTATTTTTATTGTCCCTCTCATTGTGATGATAGTTGAAAGAAGCTAAGTTATTGATGTGATCCCCACTTGTAAATATATGTTTCTATATTTGGCCTACGGATTCCATGTTTATTATTGTTCAGTTATCTTATTTTCAAATCATTTCTACTATTATGTTGAGCATTTTAGGTTTGTTTATGTTCTTAAATGAAGTACTTAAAGGAGGAAGTAATATGTGCTTAGAACTGTTGCTTCTTAATAAATTTTACAGTAATATATTTTAAAGAGGTTTACTCCACTTTCCTGTTACACAAAAACAAATAAATATCCAAATTGGTTTGAAGGTTATTTTATAAGATCTTATTTTCCAATTAAAAATGATATAAGTAACGAAAATGTTGGTTGCCATTAGATGGTTTATCTAATTTTGTTTCTTTATGTTCCATTCTCAAATGATGGATTGTTTATCTGATTTCCCTATATTATGATGGTTCATCTATCTAATTTGGATATCAACAGATGATTTGTTTATGTTCCAATTTCAAACAAATTAATATCTTATTTGGTTTGTTTATATTGCAGCATCTTGCAAAACAAACTTTTAATTTGAATAATAAGAGCTACCTATCCATTTGTCTGAATTTTTGTACAGCTGCCTATCCATATGCCATTTCAAATTACTGTTTACTTTAAAATGATGATAGTGTATTTCTGTTCTTTTCTTACACCCATTCACACAATACATGCCTATGTAGCATTATTTTGATGTGAATACTGTAAATATGAATGTGGATTTAAATATAAATAGGTATTAAAGAAATGGGTTAAGTATGCATAGGAGCAATTACATGTCTTTATCGAATTTCCATTGAAGTCTCATTTCCATTGAACAACTTATATTTTGTTTCTCGTTTCTACACTTCTTTTGATTTATTCTATTTCATACCTTTTTATGTTGCGTTATGTGAGGACAGGTGGAGTCTATTTCATGAAATTTGACTTGATCACTTTGTACATGCATGCAGAATAATGTATGGATATGACATTCCCCTGTTTAATTTAACAATAATTTTTAAACATGCAAATTAATTGCTTTTGTTAAATTAGCCAAAACCTGTCCATGTATATTTTCATCTTTTTTTTAATGTCAAATCATATAAGTCAAATTTCCATGTGTTAGTGGTACTTAACATTGGTAAATATGTTACAATCTTATTTGGTTAAGTGGAAATGCTATCCCGATCACGTATTATATTAGTGCAATAGTATATTAAAGCACTTACTTGCAATGAATCAATTATGTAAGTGAAATGTAGTTAACTTCTATTTCATGACCTTGATAAGTAATGTAGTAAAACATGTATAATGAGGTAATTACCAGCTGAGGTAGGAATTTATTTCCTAGGTTGTGTGAATGGAGTTTCCACCTGAAATTTTGAGATGGGAAATGGCTGATGCATTCAGTTGTGTAAACCATTAATATATCCACCGCAAGGAGACGAAGAGTTGAACATGAACAAAATTTACTCCTCTTAATCATTCTAGCAATTGCTAAAACAATTCTTGCATTGGGGATGCATGATGATGACATGGATGATGTGGAGAAACAATTCTAGGAAGCAAGGTTTATCACATGTTTGTCCTTCCCAACATTATCATTACAAGATGTCATTAGGCAATTGATGGAACACATATTAATTATGTGTCAACCCAACAGATGCTGGTAGGCATCGAAACCAGCATGGTTGGTGTTCTTTGAATGTTATGTGCATTACATCATTGGATCTATTGATACAGTACGTTGCTAGTGGTTGGGAAGGATCTGCTACTGACATGACAGTACTTCGATGGGTTGTTCAAGAAGACAATATTCCCGTACCACCAGGTCGAGTGTATCTAATGGATTGTGGATATGCAAATACCCATCAATTTCTCAAACCATATAGAAATGTCATTTACCACATCACCGAATACAACTCCAAGGGTTCACGAAACAGATATCAAAATAAGAAAGAGTTGTTCAACCATCGTCATGAGAAGGTTAGGAACTACATTGAGAGGTGTTTTGGTGTTTTGAAGAAGAGATTTCTATGTTTGAAGTATCCTTCATTCTATTCAAATAAAGTCCACGAAGACGTCGTCATTGCATGTTGTGTCATTCACAACTTCCTATTGAGAGATGGAGGATGCAATGAATTTTATAACAAGAACATAGAAGCAATGCTGTACCAAGATCATATACTTAGCAGTCGACCAGTCCCCGGGACAAATAACCCTAGTGACACAACTCCTAAGCCTTTAGTGATGTTAAGTCAGGTGAATATACGACGAGGGGGACAAATAAGGGAGTCAATTGCCAATATCATTTGGGAGGAATTCCAAATGAGAAATGCATGTGTTTAACAGGCTGTGAAGAATGTCATAGAATTGCATTGTCTTCATTACTATGTACTCATCATATATAAATTCTATATCTAATATATGGGAATGTTATGGAGCCCATATGACATGGGAGCATGAGTTCGATGAGTATTTCTTATTCTATCTTTATATCTTCATGATTTATTATACACCTCCATGACCTTTGCATCATATTATTGATAGTTCAGGGGTGGAAACCACTCCTTACATAGTGGGAGACTAGTATCACGGTCATGAATGCCTCTACTATGAACCATGCATGCTTGTTTTTGAGAAACATAACCCAAATGTGCCCTCAGGGAAAAGAGGTCAGTGTCTACATGACTACGTCCATCATTAGCTTATCCCATCCATGGGATTAACGTACTGCACTTAATCCATTATATGCAAGGATGCAACTTGAAACAATTTGCAAGATCATATTTTGCAAATTTCTCATCAATGAAAGCTGAGTGCAACTTCATAAGCCTCTTGTATGATAAGCTGAAGGCAGCATGTTGTTGTCCCCACAACGCGATGGTGGATAGTGTGCAAGCGAAGTTAGAGCAAGTTAAGTTCAAGTTGGCGCAAATGAAGGCAAAAGCTGATGAATTGGAGATTGAATGACATGATTTGCTAACTCACATTGAAAACATCCATTTAACTTAGTTCCAATGTAATTCTACCATTGTACTTTTACCATGCACTGTTAGCACTGTAGGATATGAATGCATTACTTATCAGTATTTCTTTCTTATGTCTATGGACTATCATATCAGGAGAACGTTATATGTAGACTTGTAGGGTTTGTATTACGAAATTATTGTTCCATCTTTGCCAAATTATGTTAGGATAGTACTTCTTGCATTAAATTTGTTACCATACATGCATACCTATATCTCAAGGGATGTCGAACATATAAGGCGCTACTGATCGGGTTTTTACATAGTTTGTAAAATTAGGGTTTTTAAGATCGTTGTAATGCACAAAAATCAATTCACTTTTAAATTTGTAATCCAAGATAATGGGGCATCTAGGGTTATCCAAGGAGGCAACTTTTGCAAAATCAATTCTCTTACTTGAACACAAGAAATCACCTTATTTTTTTTGTTTTTGATTATATAATTTTTATGTTTTGAAATAATGAGCACTTGCGAATTGTTGGCAAGAAAGAGACTAACACCTACAAGCTAACCCTAGAGTGACAAGAATTACCTCTCCCTAATCTCACTCTAGGCACGTGGAAGCCTAGAGTAATTAGGGGGAGGGAGTGAAAAAGTGCTACAAACAAGGAAAGCAATTGTGATAAAAATTTGGAAAGAAGGCAACTTGATTTAAAAAGGAAGATTATTTTACACAAGAAACCCTAGTAAAGGAATGCTTCCACTACTAGAAAAAATACAACAAATAACAAAAACACTAATCCTCCTACAATGATGGTGAAGAGGGGAGGATCCTTGCTCCAAACTCAGTGGCTCCTAGGCTTGAAAAGGGCCTCTCCAACTCCTTCCTTCAACAACTCCTCCAAGGTGGTGTTGTCTTCCTAGGAAAGCCCAAAAAGGAGGGGGCGTGCCCTATGCTCCTCCACGGTGGAAGCTTCCACCTTTGTTGCTTCTCCAAGGGTGGGCATGCACCACCCTAATCTCTCATCCAATGCCTGGCCGTCCTAATGTAGAGAGTCTCCTCCTTGGCGTGGCACAAGGAAGAAGAGAGAAGAGAAAGAAGGTACCAAGGGGGCGGGTACAATGCCCCCTTAATCTTCTTTTCTTCTTCTCCTTCCTTAGCCATGGGTTATGGTGGGTGTAGGGTAGAAATTAACTAAATAGAGGATGGGTTTTTAGTGGTGATTAGGAGGGTTTTTATAGAGGTGGAGAGGGAGGTAGTTGGAGTGGGTTAGGTGGATGGCTAGGATGCATTTAGGTGGTGGTTATGGGTGGTTATGTTGATCTTAGGGTTAAGACTAGTTGGTGCCAACCAAGGGGGTGCCATGGGGGTGGTTAAGGGCATGGAGGGGCACCATAGTTTGGCGTCAACCATGGAGAGGTGCCATGGTTTTGGTGCCAACTATGGGAGCTTCTAGAAGGTGGGTATGTGGATGGTGGATAAGGGTTGTAGGGGTAGCTGTAGGGTGGAGATTGATTGGTTTTTGGAGGGAAAAAGGTGGTGCCAAAAGGAGGTAGTTATGGTGGTTTTGGCGCCACCTTGTTGGTGCCCTTTGGTGGTGGTATGCATGGAAGACGAGTTTTCATGTAAGTAGTTGGACACTTTGATACCTGCAAAAAAAGGGTCTTCTTCTGGATCCCGAGAAAGTTTAGTGGTAAAAAGATGGGGATCAAAATTTGATGGAAAATGGTAAGTGTGACCCAAGTCTGGCCATGGTTTTAATTCAGGATGAATGACAAACTTGGGTGGGTTTGGTGGTAAGTCCAGGTGAAAGGGGGTGGGAGAGGAATGATGAAATGTGGGTGAAGTTAGTGTGTAGGGGTGGGTTGAGAGAAAAGTGGGTGGGTCAGGGGAATAATAAGGGGATCATCAGGAGTAAATTTTTGTGGAAGACAACTCTCCAACTCATAGATTTCACCAACCACTGATTCTGAGTCAGATTCCTCGAAAAATTTGTGATTGGGAAGAATATCTACCAACATTGTCTCCTCCACCAAATTTGATATTTCTGTATCTGAGTCCTCAAAAAATATCATGGAATCTCTTGGAGGATTTGAAAATATCAAGAGTGATAGTTTGGCCTGCGCAGGTGATATCCATTTTGCCAGTATGGCAATTGATATTTGCCTTTGCAGTGGCCAAAAAGGGTCATCCAAGAATTATTGGGCCATTCAATAAAGATCCAGGTACCTCAATGTCAAGGGCCAGAATCTACGGGGAAGACACAATTCTGGACCTTGACCAAAACAACCTCAACAATCCCACGAGGTTTGATTATAGATCGGTCGACTAATTGAAGTGTAACCTCAACAGGTTTTAATTCACCTATCTAAAATTTTTCAAATAAAATTGTGGGAATGATATTGACTGCGGTACCAAGATCAAGAAGGGCGCGATCAGAGGTAGTGCCATCAATAATTCCTGAAATTAAAGGTCTGCCCGGATCTTTCATCTTAGGAGGCAGCTTGCTTTGTATGACAGAGCTTACTGTCTCTAAAAGATGTACCTGTCCTAGATTTTTGGTCTACCTTTTTGGAGTACAGATCTCCTTCAAAAATTTAGCATAGGCAGGTATATATTTAATTGCATCTAGGAGAGGGATATTGATTTGAACTTACCCAAATAAATCCATGAGTTCTTCAGTTGTGGGCTCAAATTTCTTTTTTTTGATTAGTGGCAGGGTGGAAAGCTTATGGAAAAGGGATAGGAGTCATGTCCTGAGATTTTTGTGTTTCATTTTCTTCTTGATGTGGGAGTTCAGAGTTAATTTGCACAGGAATGTGGATTTCACCAGGTTGTTGTGAAGGCCTGAGATCAATGGTGGTTTTCCCACTCCTCAACATAACTACAGGTGCAGTCGGATTATTATTTGGTGGAAGTGGGGGCTCCTGTTGTTGTGAAAACCTGGGAGGTTGCTGAGGTGGTGGATTAGTAGGAGGCTAATTCGGATAGTTTTGATTTCCGCCCAGATAGTAGTTCCTCTAATGATTAGGATTGGGTATGGGTTGGGAGGGTAGATGCCCTACAGGTCTTGGAGTAACCCCAATCTGATTATTCAGATTTGTGATAGCACAGGTTACTTTCGTCATTTTACTCTGCATGTCCTACAGGGTTTTCATCATCTGGGCATTGATGTCATGTTGAGATGGCCCAAGATGCCAGGTCAGATTCGACCCATACTCGCTAAATTGATTTGAAGAAACCGAGTTATTCTAGGAGTGGTTCGGGTAATTCTTCCTGTTGGAAGAATTCCTAAATTGCTCTTGGAGGGTAGAAATATTTTGAGTGGGGTTAGGGTTTCGATAGTTATAATTCCCCAGTGAGTCGTAGAAAGCCTCAAAATATCGGTGATAATCAGCAGGGGTAGTGTTTAGATTGTGCAAATTTTCCCTTCGTAGAATGTTAGGCTGGGTTAGATGTGGACTGTGTGGAGCTTAGGTTGGTGTGGCAAGTCTTTCCTCAATTTTCTTTTGATTAATTTGCATCTGGTTGAGTTTTTGGGTGATCATTTGAAGATCACCTTGGGTGACAGGGATAGATTGAGTGCCTATTTCATGAACACCGAACTGCAAGTTTGAAGTTCTGGTAAAGGTGTTCATGGAAGCTTGATTAAATGAGTTTTCACTCATTTCTTCAAAGAGGTCATAGGTACTCTCTACATCCTTATTTAAGAAGTTGCAGCCACACGAGACGTCGACGAAACGTCGAATTTGATCTTCTAATCCGTAATAGAAGATCTGCACGAGCTGCCATAAGGAAATCTCGTGGTGTGGGCAACTTAGGAGATCTTAAAATCTTTCCCAAGAATCATGAAAAGTCTCTCCAGATTTTTGTTGAAAGGTCGTAATAGATCTTTGCAAGGAATTAGTACGACCTATGGGAAAAAAAATTTTGAGGAAGGCACTTTTGAGTTGAGGCCAAGTGGTGATAGGTCAGCCAATGGTTCTGAACCAAAACGGCCTTATCTTTAAGAGATAATGGGAATAGCTGCATCAACCAAAGGTCTTCTTACACATTTCAGGAATGAGTTGTTTGTGCAAGGAGAGTCAGTTCTTCAAGGTGGCTGAATGGGTCTTCCCTAGGAAGGCCATGTACATGCTTAATCAGATTCAGAATATCTTACTTGATCTCAAAGTCCCCCTCAGGTATGACCACCCCTGGTCTTTCCTCATAATAGGAAGGATCATAGAAATCCTTTAGAGGAACGGTAGGCTGCTAACAGGGTGGTGGGTTTGACCTTTGGTTGGCTCGGTTTGTGATATTCCTAGTCAACAATTGTTGATTGGCATGAAGTTGAGCAATCTACTCAGCCATCAAGGAGTAAAGATTAGGCGAGGGGGCTTGTTGTTGAGATTTCGACAAATCAGCATTAGGAAGCTCCAAGTGCAGAAAGTCAAAGGTGGGGGGGGTTGTTTTGGGTGGACGGGCTAGAATTTGGATTAGAAGTGGGGTTAGAGGTGGGATTAAAGGTGGAAGTAGAAGGGTTAGTTGACCTTTTTTGTTGATTTTCCATATTTTTAGAAGACGGAAAAAGTGGTCTTTTAGCACGGGGGGCAAAATCAAAGGGTCCCTCCAAGTGTGGAGTTTGGAACCAACTCTTTCAAATTTAGAATGGCACCAAGGGCATGGATTGAGGAAGAGGACAAATTCCTTTTGAGGACTTTGAGGAATCTCAAATTTAATGGGAAGTTCATTCATGGTTCATTCACAAGAAATGCTTGGTTGATCACTAAAGAACACATGGAATTTCATTTTGAGGTGACCATTCCAACTCATGAAATTCAAAGATGGTGGAAGTTTCTTAAAAATATGTACAGGTTGATCATCAATCCATTGGGAGATCCTAATTGGCAATGGGACGACGCACCTAATGTCATTGTTCCAGCTGATCCTATCCAATGGGATTATGTACGATATCAAGTACTCAAAATTTATCATTTAATCATCGTGTAAAGCTTGTAATTTCTTTTCATCTAGTAGGTTGCGTGATTGTCAATTCCCTTTCATGGAAATCTTTGTGGACCTGATAGATTACGATTGCCATGAAGATGTCCTCCAAAACTACACCGAGTCTCTCCTTCATGTTCTTATCTGTGTTTTTCAATACTATGTCTATTGGTAGTTCTTCTCGATGTAGGTCGTTGTTGGTACTATGTTGTACTGTATGTCTTTTTCAGAACTATGTCGTACTTGATGTTGATAGTTATCGATGTATGTCGCTACTTATATATGGTTATATTAACTGCTTGATATTTCTATATTTGCTTCTTCTGAATTTCCTTTCTTACTACCATTTTTAAACTTCTTTCCTACATGAAGATAATTGAATTCTGATGTAATTTTCTTTACTACCAATTACATCTACAGGATACATTGCAAAGAAAGTTTAATTCATATAAGCAATGTTGAAAGCTTTAAATGCTTGAAGGAAAAGATATTATACAATTGGATGGTCCTGGTTTGGCTGCCTAGTGAATAAACAAGGCAACTCCAGAAAATGTGTTCACATAATTAGGACGGCTGTGTTATAGCAACCCTATGCAACACTATATTCGAGGGTAAATTGTGTTTGCATGGCATGGATGGCTACAACACAGCAACCCTATGCAAACCAATTTTCAAGGGATAACTGATTTACACCATCCATTGTTAATAGACAATGCCCAATGACAAGCATTGACTTTTAAATTAATGGAGCAACTTGAACCTACTACATTACTCAATATATGTTGCACTTGCATGGAATACTACATGCCGAAATGTCACAGGTTAGACAATTTTGATTTATTGATATTACCTTTTTAAAACCATTCATCATTACATAATGGCCTTCATTTTTCCATGCAGCCTCACTTTAGCAATTTTAGCATTGCACAACCCAACCATTAAGCGGTACGTTAATTGTTATATCTATATCCCTCATTTACTACTTTTCTAATTTCTACTTTCCTCCGATTCATTATATTTCATTTGTATGGTATTTCTTAATTTTATCATGTATGCTATAACAATATCCTTCAACACACCCTACAATTAAAGTTATCATGCAATTACACATAATAATTCCCTTTTCAACAATTAATTATTGCTTTAAGTTTTTCTCAAAAAAAATTATTACTTCAAGTCCATTAATTACTAGTAACATATTTAATAATGGACTGATAATAATTCAACAAATGAATTCAATATCATCCTAATTTTACTACTTAATTATATTAGTAATTACTGCAAAGGTTAATCTTACTTAGGCACATTAACATATTCTAGCAAATTCAATTCTACTCTCTATGTAATTATAAACTATATTACCATTTCTCCTTCACATTAAATAAATATAATCAAAAATATAACCACCAACCAACTTACCTACCAACTAAGGGGCAAACTACTCAATTCCCAACTTATCCCCCATACTAACTCCCATTCACAAGTAAATACCTCCACTTTACATCACAGGATAACCCCCCTTCAATAAACACAAACACAAACACAGGTTATCCCCTCTTCTCAAGCAAACAAATTTAGGGCTTATCCCCTATTGCAAATAAGTTATCCTGGGTTAGCTATCCCTTGCAGTAAACTAGGCCTAAAAGATTAGTTCACAATAAACATGATTTTGTTTCACCAAAATAGTGATCTCAACAATCTCTCCCTTTTTTATGATGATAAAATTATAATTATGCAAGTGATAATTGATTCTTAAGTAACTTCTATAACAAGCATATGTTGCTAAATTTGCAAGGCATATTCTTTTTAATCAAAATGTTTAATCATCATGCATAATTATCTCCCCCTTTTGTTATTAGCTAAAAGATACATACACATGAAATCATCCTTTTGTTATCTTAAACATGCATAAGTCAATAAATTTCTTTTGGATAAGCGTAATTCTAAGTAAAGAAAGTCTAGATTTTCTCCCCCTTAATGAAGTAAGTATTCATTGTCAACTTTATCAAAGCAGGATATATGTGTCAATTAGGAAAAGATAATATTCAATTTCATGACTAGAATTGTTTCTACCCCTTTCCAAAGTAATCTAAGGCATGATTGTATGTATGAAAATTGAAGATCAATAAGCAAATGTAATTTAAGTTAAAATCTTTCCATTTCATCAACATCCAATAAAGAACATAATAATAAGAAGACATAATAGAAAGGAACATAAATAGTAAAATAAGCATGTCCAAACTGAACTAAATGAAGCCATCAAGTAGTAGAAAAGAAAGCATAAATATAGTTTGGACAAGCCACAAATAACAATCATGAAATCTAAATAAGAAAAGAATTTAGATCTACTATGAAGTCCATGTTGAAATCCATGTCATAAATTTGGAACTGTGCTTGTAGAGGCTGAGGGACCAGGAGCACCAAGTTGTAGATGTCGATGAGTAGAAGAGGTAACATGAGGCCCTAGTGCTGGTTCCCTAGGTGGTGAAGACTGTTAAGATGTTGAGACTATCGCTGCTGCTATTGGTGCTGGTAGTGGTGGTGGTGGTGTTATTGTATCAAGAGGAAGGCTCGGTGTACGTCTAATAGATCGACAATCACGGAGATGTAAGGAGTGAACCGCCTATCCTAGGTGATCAAGGTAGTGAACTTAAGCATTCATGTACTCAGCCATGTGTACATCATGCTCAAACTATTGTGTAGTCGCCTCCCACTGCCGATGCATAACATAAGCATGGAGATCCCATACTCTATGCCCTAGGGATCAATGGTATCCCTGAGAGTGAAAGTCCTATCCAGGTGAGCCCATTCATAGTCGAAGTGAGAAGGTGCGTTGCAGATAGGAATAGGAGCATGGGTCGTAAAGGGCTCAAAAGAGTATGAAGGTAGAGGAGGAGTAGCTAAAGTGGATAGTCCTGGGTAGGTAGAGGAGGGACCTACCACCTAGTTGGAAGAGGGTTGAGATTCAGATGTCTTACCACGGGCTCCTTGAGCCTGTTCCATCTTCGTGTAAGTAAGCTTATCAAAAATTGACACATGAGTGATGAATTGTTTGTGGTTAATGTCGATATGCATTAAAATGGAGGAAAATATGGGAGAGAAGAGTCCCAAATTGAAAGGAGCCGGTTGGCTTCTTAGCCATGAAGTAAAGGATAAGATGGTTACAGTTGAATCTCTTGTTCTTTAGGAAGGCATAAAGAGTGATAAGCATAAGTCCTAGACAATTCTCAAAAGAAGTAGTTTTGACATAAAGTTCCATAAGAAGACACGGTTAAGAAATCGTGGAAGATGACGAAAGTGGGGAGACTTAGTAGGTTAACCCACGTCATAGTTGGTGAGAGTGAGAAGAGTCTACCTAATGGAATATGACTAGGTCTACTGGTGTAACTCAAAAAATGTAGGACCCTCAGACAGGCATCCTAAAATCTCGTAGATGACATCCGAGTTCACCAATACTTCAATACCATAAACATTGGATGCTAGATGGATGTCATAAACTTCACCAATGTTTTTCAAGTTTGTGTAAAGGAGATGACATGCTAGTGGTTGACACCAAGAATACAACTAAAACGATCACCAGGGTAAAAATTATGCTCGAAGAGATGGAGAATTTTGTGATATGCAAATCGGTCTCATATCCCAGGAAATATGGTCTCAAAATATGTGAAATCAATAGGTTGACCACCATCAGAAGATAACTTAGCCAATATCGAAAAACAATCACATGCGGCTTTTGTAATGAAGAAATGGTCAAAAGTATCATCACAGGGAGTGGAAAAAGCAGCACCATCCACATGCTTGGGAGACATCAGACGTAATGTGATCAATCAAAAAGACAATATTGGTCGATTAAAAGGATTGTTGATCAATCAAATTGACAGACTAATTGATGATAACATCATCATCAGCCATATCTAGCTTTAATTAATCATAATCAAGGAATAAATGCTCTTACATAACCGTCAGAGAGACGTAATTCACTACAAATCCATTTTGAGAGAAATACAGTAAAATAGGGGTAAAACTATAATTTTAATAGCATATCTCAATTGCAGTACAATCACGAGTTTTCTCAGGGGTTAATTAAGGGTCAAATGGTCTTAAGAGTCTAACAGGTGGGTTAGTACAGATAGAAAAGGCTTTTCGCGCATTTCAGGAATTAAATGACTTCCGAAATCCTAAAAATAGACCTACTTAATTAACTGAGGTTCTGATTAGGATAAAATTCACCTAAACCTTCTAAAATTCATAGAAAAATATTCTTTAGGGTTTAGCATCCTTAATTTGACCATCAGAAACTGTCTTGACCTAAAACAGAGCCACAGATAAACTTTTGCCCTAATTTGGCTTTTTACATAAATTACCAAGTCAAATGAGGTCAAAACCTAAATCTAACTTTACCATTGGATTCCTTGGGTCAAAATTAAGTATGTACCAAAATCTGGACCCAATCTGAGATCATCTTGGCCTAGTTTGCAATTTGTTTTGTCTGACTCTTTTCTCACACTAATGCCCTTAACTTTTGAATTTCTTACAAATAGCCCCCAACTTTGTCGTATTCTTCACAAATAGGTCCCTACAACCCTCAACTCCTAATCCTAAAGCTTTGGCAACCTTCAAATGAGATCTCCCTAATTTCTCACTCAACCCCTTCCAAAATTGGAAGGGAGATTCCTTGAGGAGTCCTCTTTCCAATGAATTAGATCTGAAGCCCAACAACCTTCCTAATCTCTCATGCGAACACATGAGATATTCACATAAATTTAGGTTTCCAACTCCAACGAGCTTTTCTAGCTTGGGAAATGTGTTTCCGAAGCTCAAATCAACCTCTAGAGAACTATAAAAGAATCCCCAGATCAAACCGTTCTCTTCAGACGCATTTTTGGCTGGAATTACCTGACGTTCCTCCCTCCTCTCTGGCCGAAAAGCTCTGCAAACTTCGACGATATCTTCGACCTCCTTCCTCGTCCGTTCTTGCAAAACTAGCAGCAGATTCTTCATCCTCAGATTCTTCCACATGCTGCAATACCAACGGTCGTCCCCTTCCATGTCTTCATCGCCGTTCCTTCCCTACCAAAGAGTTCATCTTCTCCATCGCTGGCGTACCAAAATTGGCGTGGATCTCCCCCCTTTCGTCCATTAGAGTAGTTAGTTAGGTTTCGTTAGCATCGTAGATTAGTTTTCCCTCTCGCTACCCTCATTTCAACCCATGACTAGACACGCTTACCCTTGTCTTCTCTGCATCTGGTGACCACTTCGGCGAGACGTTTCCACCGCTATACAACTCCATCCACCTCACCAAAACCTTCTACACCCTTGCAACGTCCACCTACACAAAACCCCTCTCCTATTTCATCGTCTCACTCACCCAAACACGCCCCTGAACAACCCACCTTCGCACGGCCATCTCTGTCACCGTCTGGACACCTCACGCACTCTCACGTCACGTTGCACCCACCACCACGCTCACTGTCCCACGGCAGAGCTACTGAGCTATTTTAACAAGACCGAAAGGCCGTATCTTGGATTTCAGGTGTTCGTGGTCAGCCGCCATTACCATGAAGCTTCAAGCAAGCTTTGAAGTTCGCTTCCCAGCCAATAACTCCAGGCGCCACCTCCAAGTGACGCGGAATACCTCCAGGAATTGTCCTAGGTCTTCGATTGAGGCCTTCATCAGCTGCAGCCATCCAACTGAAAAGAAGCACATTCGTGGGTGCATGCAAGCAAAAGGGGTGAGTATTAGTCCCACCTCGGAAGTGGGCAACCAAGTGAAGCGGCTTATTATTATTTTCTGCATAAGGCTCATCGCCTCCTAACACACGAGGGTGAGGTCCCCCTCACCCTCACACACGCCTCGCCCGTGACACTGTGCATGCGGACCTGGCTCTGACCCGACCCACCTAACCTGCGCACACCTCGACTGTGACCCACACCCGTAGTCCTGGTCCCGGGTGCGCCTAGATCTAAATCTGACTACCCGGTACTGTGCATGGCTTTGTGAAGGTAGAAGAAAGGTGGAAACCCAGAGAGAGAAGAAGAGAGAGAGTGCAGGGCAAGGGGGTTTTTGCTTCCCGATGTATTGGCTAACACTTAGCCAAAAATCGAAGGTGCCCCCCTGTAAAGACAGAGCTAAGGAAAGAAGGAAAGAAGAGGTGAGGTAGAGAAAGAAGAGAAGAGGAAGAAGGATTACAGTGTCCTCTTGGCACTATAGCAAGGCTAACTTAAGCTATCTACTTGAGTGCCCTGTCGTCTGATGAAGTGCACTATGCACTAGCTAATAAGTGGTGATTCAAATCACCATTATTTTGTCTTAGATGACTTTTTGCCTCAATAGATTCTTGATATACTCATGTTCTACATTGAATATTAGTTTTGAGTAATTGTTATCATTAATTGTGCTCATTTCCATTATTTATTGAGATTAGTGATTGAATTCCTATTTGCTCCCAGTGAACGACCTTAGACTTTCATTCAAGTATAAATCTTATTTGTTTTCAAGTGATTTCGACCTATACTACGATGCTGCTTTTATAACATCGATCTTGCTCATCAACATTGATCGATCGAAAATGCTAATCGGTTGATCAAAAAGTGGGTTGATTGACCAATTTACGTGGAAAATGGCTACTGGAAAAAGGGTTTTTGATCAATCAAATGAATTTTGAATAGTTAAACAAAAGTGAAAACTGTGAATTTGAATTGGAAAATAGATGTGATAAGCTTACAATGCATGATTTTGGAGTAAGATCAAGTGAGGAAATATAGGGAAAACCTACAACAACATCAACCAATCCAAAAACCAACATCTTTATCTAGACATTTAACTCAAAATGAATTTGAAAAAGGGAGGTTGCATTGAGGATTATACCTTGATCAACCAAGTATTGATCAATCAAAGGGAGCCAGTCGAGGTTGACAAGAAGGTCACGCGAGGATGTCTCCTGCGAGGATGGCCAACAATGGTGGTCCCATGCGAGGAGAGGGAGAGGGTTGGTGGCGATGGGGTTAAGGTGGGAGCACTTAGTTGATCAAAGTGGATGGAGGGTAGTGGGGTAGGGGGTAGTGTGGGGTAAGTTATTTAGTGGTGTTTAGTTTGTAGTAAGAAATGAAAGTAAATGAGGTTTTTATATGATTTGAGGTTGTAAAAAGGCAATTGAGTTTAAGGAAACACACGTTCATGGTTTGTAATCAAGAGAAATTGAAATCATCAAACAAGGTAAGGTGAAATGAAATTCATGCAGAATCATAACCGTGCAGATTTGATCGATCAAAATACCTTTTTGGTCGATCGAAAACTTATTTGATCAATCAAGATAAAACTTTGGTCGATCAACTACTTTGATCGATCAATCTTAAATATTGATTAATCAACCACTAAGAAATTTGAATTTCAAGTTTAAATATGAAGTTCTTGAAGTTGAGAAAGTCCTAGTTTTTGATTAATTGTTGTGAATCTATCTTTTGCTAGGTATTTGGTAAAGATATTTTCTAATTATTTTTTTGTTTCTATAAACTCTAGAAAGATTTCCTTTTTAAGTATATAATCCCTTAGAAAGTGATGTATGACATTTATATGTTTAACCTTAGAGTGTTGTACAGGATTTTTCAAAAAATTTATGGTACTAGTGTTACGACAAAGTATTCTATTGTTTTTGTAAGTAAGGGCATAGTCTTCTAAGGTTTTCTTCATCCACAATAGTTGTGAACACACACTAAGGAAGCAATAATGTATTCAACTTCCATTGTGGATAAAGAGACATAATTTGTTTCTTAAAGAACCAAGAGACTAAGGAATTTCTAAGAAATTGACAAGTTTCACTAGTACTCTTGTGATCCGTCGACTTTCTACATAATCAACATCACAATAGGAATATAATCCAATGTGAACAACTTGGAATAGAACAAACCTAGATGGACTGTGTGTTGTAAATACGTAAATATCCTTTTTACAACATGTGCTAAAAAGGATATCAAGCCTACTGGGAGTCAGATTTTGTAAAGATTCTATCATGCTTCTATACAACTTTTGATCAATAGACTTACCTATGTCATCTATTTTTAGTTGAGTTGTTGTTGCCATAGGTGTCTCCTTTCCCTTTATGTTCTCGATTGAGAATTTCTTTGGTGTATTTATGCTTGGATATGAATATCCCATCTTTTAGATGATCTATTTGTAGTCCAAGGAATAATTGTAATTCTCCCATCATGCTCATCTCAAACCGATCTTGCATAACCTTAGCGAACTCTTGGCATAATAGATCATTAGTAGCCTCAAAGATAATATCGTCTACATGCACTTGAATTAATAAATGGTCATTTTCTTTTCTTTTAGTAAATAACGTGGGATCAATTTTTCCCATTTGAAATCCATTTTTAATCAAATAGTCTCTTAATCGTTCATACCAAGCCCTATGGGCTTGTTTAAAACCATATTAAGCTATATTTAGTCTAAAGACACAGTCAATATGGTATAGATTTTCAAATCCTTAGATGTTATTTCACATAGACTTCTTTCTTAATGAATCCATTTAAAAATGTGCTTTTAAAGTCCATCTAGAATAGTTTAAATCCCATATGGGCAGCAAAGGCTAGCAACATTTGAATAGATTCTAAGCAAACCATTGGTGCATGAGTCTCATCAAAATCGACATCCTCTTCTTGGTTATACCCTTGGGCCACAAGTCTAGCCTTATTTCTAACAACTTGTCCAAATTCGCCAAACTTGTTTCTAAAAACCCATTTAATACCAATAACAGATTGCGATTCTGGCTTTGGAACAAGATGCCAAACATTATTTCTTTCAAATTGATTCAATTATTCTTGCATTGCTAAGATCTAACACTCATCACTGAAGGCATCCTTAACAGTTTTAGGTTCTAGTTGAGAAACAAAAGCACTGAAAGTTAGGTTGTTAAGTGATGATCTAGTGTGAACTCATTTTGGGATTTCACCAATAATAAGATCTTTAGGGTGATCTCTTAAGAAAGTGAGATCTTTAGGTAAGTTAGTTGCTATGTTATCTTCAGGTATGTTGGATGGATCTTCTATGGGTAAATCATCCTAACTCTTTGAAGATCATGTTTTTGGGATTGTTTCATCGAGGATACTGAAATGCAACTAGAGGGGGGGTGAATAGTAAAATTGATATATAATAAGCAAATAGAAAATCAATCGCACAAGTGACAATGATTTTTAAGTGGAAAACCAAATTGGGAGAAAACCACCACCCAAGTCAACCTTGACTTAGGATTTATGATCACCAAGTGATCAATCCACTAACCACACTACTTAAATCAAGGGTAGTGTATCCTTACAAGGAAGAGACGGGGATCCGACAAGCTGGGAACCCAAGTATAATAAAAAATGAAATTAAAGACACTCTATAGAGCTCCCCAAAAGATATAAATATAAACTAGCAACTAAGGATAAAGGAGGACTCCCTGAGTATGATGGTGGCAGCACAACCCTAGTGAGGGAGAAAGAAAGTATGCCCAAGAGTTTTGAGTTGCATAGCAATAGGGCAGTTGAGTAATTAGAACTAGTATTTTTGCTTGTGGAATATCTTTAATTGGTGTGTGTAGCCTAAGAGGGGTTAAGAGGCATATATAGACCTCAAAGGAATCTTCAAGAAGGCTTGGGAGGCTCCCCCTAGCCGTTGGGGACAATTCCCAATTGATTTGATCAAAATTCAAATCAAATTAGGCTAATCATTACTCTAACAGTAGAATCTGACATCTAATTTTTGGGTCAGATGTCATATCAGACGCTAACATAAGTGTTGGACATCTAATCTAAAGGGTCAGCATTCCTGGATTCAATTAGACGAAAACAAGGTTCTTGTTACTAAAAGTTAGATGTCCAGTATAGCATTTTAAGATGTTTGAAGCTTTTTTGGATGTCTAAAAATGTGTGGGTTTGTTCCTGGATTGAACCAGATCCAAACAGGGTTCTAGTGTATAGATGCCAGACATCTTATTGGACATCTGACAAGGGTTATGGACGACTGAAGGTCATTAATGTGTTTAGGTTAAGGATTTCATGAGAATCCAAAAACATGATTACATCTGAAAAATTCTCATTAAGTGAATTTAGGCCTAACATTTCTATTTTGGACGTCTAGAGGCATGTCCAAATGTCTAGAAATAATATTATAATATTTCCCTGGTGATTCTGTGAGGATTTTGTTCTACCGAAGAGATAAGGTCAATGGTAGGTTTTCTAGACGACTAAGCATGTATCCAAACATCTGAAACCTAAGTGCTCAAAAACCTAAGTCATTGTATTTAACGGTTGGTCATCAGATGTATACATCATACGACTTATCTTTCAATATTAGACATCCGATTCTAAGGTATTTGTTTGCTTCTAAGTTGATTTTTGTTTCTAAGGTTTGCTTAAGTGTTGTGAGCCTAAGTCTAAAGATTTCATATCATATGGGGGCTCTTTACAACTCTTTCTAGACTCAATAAAATTGAAAATTACAACTCTATATAAGAATATACAATAAGACCTATGACCTAGACTTATGACATCTTCAACCTTCGATCCTTCTCTTGAGATGCTGAGATGAACTAAAGACCTGCAATAGGGTTATAAAGATAGAAAAGGTGGCATATCTGGTTTTTATTCTTCTTTTTAGGTATTTTGTAAAATCATCAAAACATAGTTTAGGAGAGGTTGAACTAATAATCTCTTCCTTGTTGATGATTTTCAAAATCCAACCTTAGGATCTATTTTCTCCCTCTTCTTATTGTACTATAGGCACGATTTCTAGAGTTTCATTAAACAATCAAATTTTTGCGAGAAATCAATTGTATGAAAAGGGAATTTATTTCTCACGAAAATGAGTTTGATCGATAATTAACTCTAAATAGCTTTTATTATCCTAAGTTTTTCTCCCCTTTTTTGAACATCATCAAAACTAAATGTATTTGGGTGAACTAAGCAATAATGAACAGGTATTATTTAACATATAGAAATCAAAAGCAAGCATAATAATGAATGAGCATAAAGCATGACCATAGCATTTTTCTAGAAACATAAAGATGGTATATATAAAGATGGAAAGGATAACAGCTAGATGAGAATGTATGTACCCTAATCAAATACTAGCAGTGCTCCCTTCCAAGTAAATAGTATGAGGCGAAGCCCCTTAATACAAGCCAAAACAGAAAGAAACATCCAAACAACCAACCATACTAAAAAAAGAAAAACAAAAAGAAAGTGAAAACAATCTACGACTCTACTCCTGACGATCCTGGCGCTGGCAGTGGCGTGCGGGACCCTGACCCATCTAAAGATTTCTGATATCCACTTTTATCTCATTCATATCTTAGTGCATGTTGCCCAGATATGAATAAATATCATCGGTGTGACACATAAGGGAAATCCCATCAATGATGGAGTTGGTGCTGAGATCCCAAGACTCATCAAAGCTGGTGTAAGGTGCCTCAATTTGTAGTGAACGTTGAGCGTAGAGGTCTGGTGGAGGCAGAAGCTCATCCTCATCACCAGGGTTGAGTTGCTCTGCAAGAATTCTCATTTTTTGCAGTGGTTTCCCAATTATAAGGTTCACCTTCTTATCAATGGCTTGTTCAGCTGTGGGAACTTTGTTGTTATGGTAGATCTTGGAGAGTAGGGAGCCAAAGGGAAGAGAGGTTGCATGATCCTCATTCATAACACAAACAACAAGGCGGTAGTAGTTAAATGGGATGTGACATACTGCTGCAAATAAAAGCGCCTTGTGTTGGTAGGATATGTAGTCAAAACCTTCGAACTTATTGAGGAGGTCCCATCAAAAGACTCTGGAGAGAAGGTGAGGTAAAGGTTTGAGGTTTTTACATGATAGGGTGATAAGATTTGGTTCACATTTGTCGAGAAGAACCAATTCATGGTTGATCTCCTTAAAGTCATACTCTTGGAGGATATCATTAGAGTCATTTCCGGCATTGGGAACGCTAAGAAGTTCAAAGATATAATCATAACTAATGGTGAGATGCTTGCCAAACACGATGGAGTATATCTCAAGCTTGTCATTGCTATAATCCTCAACTATGTTGGCATAGAATAGACAGGCAAGGTCAGGGAAAATGCCACAGCATCTAAAGCTAGAATGGAACTGGTAATCAAAATAGTGGAAGAGATGGAGAGTCTCAAAATGCTCTCAAAGGTTGAGATGTGCAAAGTCAGTCCAAATGATATATCAAGGAGGTTTAAGCCGAGCGTTTGTGAATCTACGGAATCACTATCTAGCGATGTCACTACGAAGTTATTCCGCTAAGTAAGCGGATTGGGATTGGGAGGAAGAAAAACCTTCAATGTACTTCCTATGGGAAGGCATAGAGGGTGGGTGGGTTGGTTTAGTTTTAGTGAAATAGGGCTAGTAAGTGACCTACAAAACATATTGGCAACACATTTAATATCTTTGCAAAAAAATGTATCTGCCTTAAGGGAAGTACACCTACCATCAATCATTCACACAACAGGGCAAAAAAAACCACTATATTGTGGGCAGTATGCTAGTCATTCAAGCAACCATGTTAGGATTGAATAACATAGGCAATACAACCTGCCATCAATCAAGGATCATGTAGCACTATGCCGGTGGTTCAGACCACTAGGGTTATGCTTGAACATGTCCAAACAATACAATCTACCATAAGCACTCCAAATCTCAGAGGACAAAAGGCATAATATAAGGCATGGCGTTCAGTCTTTTGTTTAGACAATAGCCATTTATTTGGGTAAAAACGTGAACCCTAGAGAAGGGATGTCGCAAATAGAGCCTTGAAAGACAAGAAGGGCTACAAATCTCATAGAGAAAAATAAGGGTTTTCATGAATCCAAAGAGAGAGGAGCTTCAAAACTTAAGCAACCCAATAGGTGTTTTCAAGAACCAAGGCTCAAATCAAGAGAAACCTCACAACTTGCAAAGATAGAGGAGTCATTAGAGGTTATACCTAGTGTTGGAACCTCCTCTTGATGCAAGGAGGGCGGCGGTGCTGGTGGTCAGACTGCAGACACGGGCAACGACCGCCTGAGGTTGCTAGGGTAGTGGGAGAGAGGATCGTTGGGTGAGGGATTTAGAGATTTGAGGCTTTTGAGATTGTAAGGTATTTGAGAGAGAGGAAGAAGGGTTTAAGTACCCTAAGGAGTCAGGTGTAAGTCCCCCTGAAGTTGGAAAGAATTACATCAAAAACTGCCCCAAATCAGAAGTGCAGGCATCAATTTTTGCCAGTATCAAACATCTGGAGAGGGTGATAGACATCTAGGATCAAGAATCAGGGATTTGAACCCTTTCCAGGTTTTCGTCCAATTTTCGCATTAGGCAACAGATCAGATATCTAAGCCAAAAGTTGACATCTAATCTTTGATTTCAGGGACTCCTGGAATTAGACTCAAGCTACAGGTTGTCGTCTAATTTTTCGATCAAACGACAGACCAAACGTCTGATTTCTGATTCCAAGGAGTGCTGAGATCAGACCTTAAGACAATTTAAACATTTGACTAATTGAATCAGATGACGAGTACAGATGTCGGGATATTGGTCCAGACATCTGATGAGTAATATATTAATAATTTTGAATTTTAATTTAAACTAGTGGATTGGACATCTACAGTAGATGTCAAATGTTGATTCTTGAACTTTAAGATGTCTGAGAGGCAATATCAGACGTCTGATATTGCATAGACTATGCATTTTAATTTTTGAACCAGTTTGAAGGAGCCCTAAATTGATGTCGTCAACATCCCTTCAATGTTCATTGCATACAAGAGTAACACCTAACTCACTAAATCCTTCAAATATCAGTGAGCATACATATACCCAATTTTCTATGTATGAAGTTAAATCCATCATAGTTCAAAGGTTTAGTAAAAATACCAGCCAACTGCAATTCAGTACAAATAAATTCAACCTCGATTTCCTCTTTAAGTACATTGCCCCTCAAAAAATGATGTCTAACATCAATATGCTTTTACGGGAGTGAAGTACAGGGTTCTTCGAGAGGTTTATAACACTAGTATTATCACATAGTATTTTGATCTTACTAAATTTCAAATCAAAATCCCTTAAAAGTATTCTTCATCTATAAAACTTGGAAACATGCTAGAGTGGCGGCTATATACTCAACCTCCGTGATCGATAGGGCTACACTATATTGTTTCTTTGAAAACTAAGAGACTAGTGATTTGCCCAAAAATTGGCATGTCCCACTAGTACTCTTCCTATCAATGCGACTACCTACATAGTCCGCATCACTATATGTAACTAAGCTAAAATTGCTACTCCTAGGGTAGAACACGCCATAATCTAATGCGTCAACTAAGTATCTAAATATTCTTTTAATGGCATTTAGGTGTCATTGTTTAGGGTTTGTTTAAAACCTAGCACACAAACAAGTAGTCAACAAGATATCTAGCCTACTAGAAGTTAAATACAACAAAGATACAATCATATCACGATCTAACTTTTGATCAACAGGCATACCTAATTCGTCCATGTCAAGAGAAGTTGTAACACTCACGGGATTGTTTTTACCCTTACTTTTCTCCATTCCAAATCTTTTGAACATCTCCTTTGCATACTTGGATTGATATACAAAGGTGTCGAATTCAAGTTGAGTGATTTATAAACTCAAGAAAAACTTGAGTTCACCCATCAAACTCATCTCAAATTCATCTTGCATTAACTTAAAGAATTCTCTACAAAGGGATTCATTAGTAGCACCAAATAAAATATCATCTACATAAATTTGAACTAACAGAATTTCTTTTCCTTTCTTTTGATAAATAGTATGGAATCAACTTCTTCTATGGAAGAGTTTGCATCTAACAAGTAATCTTTGAGTCTCTCATACCAAGCCCTAGGAGCTTATTTTAATCCATATAATGTCTTATTCAAATTATAGATAAAATCTAGTTTATCATGGGACTCAAAATCAAGAGGTTGTTTTACTAAAACATCCTCCTTAATTGTAAAGACCCCATCCCACTTTTAACCTTTTAAGATGTCTGAAGTCTCAGTCAAACGTCTGTCCAAATGTCTGGACCCTTTCTCGGACGTCTAAAAATGAAATTTCAGTATGCGTACTGTGCCCTACGCGCCCGCAGCGCGCAGGACCTCCTCTTCTCCCTCCTTTTCCACCTTTCCCTACCTAACCCTAAACCTCAGCCACCTATGAAAACCCCTCTCCTCCTCTCCTCTCCACTCCACACCCCACTACCCCCACCTTTAAACCTGCGAGAGGAAGTGAGCGAGGGAGAGCGAGAGGGCGAGAAGGAGGAGAGTGCGGGAGGAGGAAGGGGAGTTCGAGGTCGAAGAGCTCTGATGGGAGCACAGTGGAGCTCGCACGGCCACCGCAGGTGAGTACGAGAGGAGAAGAGGGTCTGGAGAGGCATCCTCGACCATCTGTAGTGGCTGGAGCTGCGGCGGCGTGAGGAGGTGCGTCGCAGAAGGAGCTGGGAGCGGGTTCTGGTAGTGGAAATTTTCCAGTATCAAACGTCTGGAGCGGAGTCCAGACGGCTGGCAGAGCACCTAGACGTCTGGAGTTAAGACCAGACATCTAAAATCTCATTTATCACGAAGGTACGTTCCTTTCGCAGTTACGGCCATGCAGGCTGCACTGCAGCATGTTTGTTGTGCCTGATTTGGTGGCTGCGACTGTTGTACGCAGGAGCAGCCTTGGGAAGGAGCACAGAATGCTCTCCCATGCACTTTTGGACATCTGATCAGCTCACCAAACGACAGGAGGTGCTTCCAGACGATCGAAAGAGTGGTCCGACGTCTAGAACTACCTTGAAACGATCGCAGAGGAGGCCTAGATGTCTGAGGACACCGTAGGGACTTGAGGTAAAGTTTTGTATCTTTTAAGATGTCTGAACTTATTCCCAGACGTCAGATTTTGGACAGTAGACACGTTTTTAACCCGTTTGGGGTCCAATCAGGATCCGATTTACGCGAACAAAGTACCTATAGTTTCCTTGCGAGTTTCACTACGTACTAGAGGCCTCTGTACATTATTATGAACCTTCCTTTTGTGATGTATTCCATGGTATAGGGTTTCAGCCTACTACGTGTTTGGGGCTCGCAAAGACACCTGAGTCTACGGTTCGAGTCCCCAGTACTCCCGAATGATCTGATAGAGTGGTTTAATGATTTTAATAATATTCAAATAAGAATGTATTGTAAAATTAACTGACTGGAACCCTAGAATGTGGCATGAACCCTAGGATAGGGAAATGAATGCATTGTTTGGTACTTATATGCAAAATTGAGATAAACTACTAGCAATTGCCTGTGAAATAATTGTGGGTTGCCTGTTAGAATACGAGCTGCATGTATTTTATAATCAATTGCCTATGAAATCACCAGCGACATGTTTTGAATTATGGAAAGATGAGTTGCCTGCATATAAATGAGAACTGAATTGTAAATGGTGGAATCTGGATCGGAAAAAATGTGGTAAATATGGGCATGAACCCTATGGGAAATTAGTAGTAGAACTCCTATGGTTAGTTGGAAACCTAGAATGTAGATGAGAAGTGTGCTGGCCGTTGAGTACGTGGTACCAAGGAGAGTGATCGTCCCCTTTTCGTGTAGAGCGAAGCTAGCCACCCTTGGGTTGAGACCTGAGGTTAGGATTGGCCACTCTACACTGACTTCTGTTGGCCCTTGTGTACATGGTACCGAGGTGAGCTACTAGTGTAGGGAGAGTTCAGCTAGCCACCCCACGAGGCCGGGGGTTCAGCTAGCCACCCTACATCGACTTGTTAGGCCCTCTAGGCAAACCGGGGTAGTCAGACGAGGGTGTGCAGACTGTGGAGGGGCGAGACCCCTGTTCTGAGAGGGCAAGGCCTTATACTGTTCCATGTTGTACTTTGGGCGTACCTGCTAGCAGAAATGATTGACCGCGTGTTAGGGCGAGGTAGTTACTCATGCGGTTATCACGTGTGTCGTAGTCACCGCTATGTCTTGTCAGTGACCTCGAGGTGGTTGACTGGGTGTAGGACTACCACGGGGGACTCTCCCAGCCAGGAGAGCACCACATGTACCTTCTACTCTTCGGAAAAGACTGCAATCAAGATCGTTCCCACAAGGAACATGTAAGATCAAGAATATCTGGATATTGAGAAGAATGGGTAAAAAAAAAAGGAAATACACGTAAAATAAAATAAATAGAAAAGAGAATTAAACCTGTTGCTTTTACTGCTTTAGATAGCATAGATACCACTCTACTCAGCGTTCGCTGACTCTATCTTTTTCATAACACTATTCAGGACTAGGAGTTGAGCATCCCGAGCATCCAGTTGCAGAGGGTGCTGGGCCCAGTCGAGCCCAGCCATAGTTTTCTACACTTCTTTGTTGTGCCCCCTTACTGTTGTAGTGCGTATTCAGACTTTTTCTTAGCTACTGTCGCATCTACTGTTACCTTCGTTTCCTTTGTTTCTGTTGTTGTGGTGGTATGTAATGGAACAGTAGTTTTTACTTTCCTTTACTACTTTGTACATTTTTACTGCTTAGTTATATTGCATGGGTGAATGTGGTTTACTTTCCTACTTTTTGGTTATTTCTTGTTAGACTACTGGGTCTTGGAATTAGTCGAGGCAAACCGATCTTGGGTCCTGTAGGGATCCGAGAACCAGGTTGTAACAAGATGGTATCAGAGCATGGTTGTAACGAACGCGTGCCCCAGATGTCTTTTAAGACGTCTGGGAGGAGGTCCAGACGTCTGAACAGACGTCTGGGATCGTTTCCAGACGTCTGGAAAATAGTTATTTTCGCACAGGAGAGTCGTCTGCGCGCCTGTGCGCGCAGACCCGCGATTCCTCTCTCTCTCTCTCTTTTTCCCTCTCTCTCTCTCTGCGGCTGCAGGCGGCCTGCCACCTCCTCTCTCCTCCTCGCGTGGCCTTAAAAGGGCCACGCCTCCCCTCCCGTCTCCACCGTCTCCTCCTTCTTCTCCTTC
Source organism: Thalassia testudinum (assembly GCA_037157565.1). Lineage (NCBI taxonomy): Eukaryota > Viridiplantae > Streptophyta > Magnoliopsida > Alismatales > Hydrocharitaceae > Thalassia > Thalassia testudinum. Next base: position 22,462,223 of record JAZHRO010000014.1, read on the forward strand.
CTGTGCGCGAGAGCGAGCAGATGCAAGGGCGGCAGCGACGGCCGTAGTGAGCGCGGAGGTGCGGCGTGCGAGGGCGGAGCTCTGCCGTGAGGGCGAGCTCGCCGGAGCGGCTTGGCCGGCCGGCGAAGGGCGCAGGGGGTGCGGAGCGACGAGGAGAGGGACCTGCTGCGGTCTGAGCAGCAGGAACGCGAGGTGCGACGCGGGCGGCGTCGCGAGCAGAGTCCGGGTCGCGCCCTGATTCTGGAAAAATTTCCAGAATCAGACGTCTGTGTTGACAGCCAGATGGCGAGATAGACGTCTTTAAGCTCATACAGACGTCTGAAAGGTGAGTTTACCACCTTCTCCTTCCTTCCTGTCGACTGACCATACTGAGGGAGGGAGTTGGCTGTGCGCAGGTTCGCTGATTCGCCATCCATTGCGAATCAGACGTCTGGAAGTTGTACCAGACGGCTGGAGTGACCTCCAGACGTCCGGAGTGACCATCGGACGTCTGGGAGCTAGGCAGACGTCCCCGCAGACTTCTGGACGTCTGGGAAACCACGCTGAACAGGTAATTCTCTGATCCACTTTGTAAGACGTCTGGAAGAAGTTCCAGACATCTGATTTTGCACAGTATCATCTTTTTCGACCCGTTTAGGGCCCGTTCGGGCTCCGTTTTCCGCGATTCGAGTTGCGTTCTTTTCAGAATTAATTCCTCTACCCGCCTACAGTAGCTATACACTGTTTTGAGACACTCCTTGTGTTTGATCCTTGTGATAGGACCTCGTTCGGTTGCAGTCTTGAGAGTCGCGGAGGCACGCGGGATTCCCGATCACGCCCCCATTACTCCCGTTGTACCTGGTAGAGTGGCTTTAAGTATTAATAAAATCTGTTAAAGTATGAAACCATAACTAGAACCTAGGACATTGCATGAATCCTAGGAATGAGAAATATATGGAATGATAGTTCCTAGGTGTTGCATGAATCCTAGGGTCGGAAAACTAGATTGTATGATAGACCCTAGGATATGGCATGAATCCTAGGATGGAAAAACTAGTGGAATGTATAATACTGCAGTCTTGGAAAAATGGAAAGGAATATATGAAGCTGCCTGTAAATTGAATTCACAGCTGCCTGTTATGAATAAAGAAACATGATTGGGATCATGGTTTGTAAGAACGTGAAACTGGAAAGTAAGACATAAGATGTTCGGGAACCCTACGAGGAAGTAGGAGTAGAACTCCTGGAAAGCGAATGGAGTAGACTTGGGGAAGTGAGCTGGCCCTTGAGTACGGAGTACCAAGGAGAGCGACTGTCCCCCTGTTTAGTGCAGAGCTGAGCTAGCCGCCCCAGGGACCCGGGGGTTAGGACTGGCCACTCTGTACCGACTTGTTGGCCCTCGTGTACGTAGTACCGAGGAGAGCTAGTAGTGTTAGGAGAGTACTAGCTACCCCACGGGCCCCGGGGTTCTGCTAGCCTCCTTCACCGACTTGTTAGGCCCACTAGGGCAAACCAGGGTAGTCAGGCGAGGGTGCGCGGACTGTGGAGGGGCAAGGCCCCGGTTTGGTTACTGTGGAGGGGTTGGACCCCTGTTACTGAGAGGGCTCTGCCCTGGTTCCGTGTTGTGCTTTGGGCGCACCCGTTAACGGAAACGACTGACCGCGTGCCAGTGCGGGCTAGCTACCTGTGCGTTTATCGCGCGTGCCGTAGTCACCGTTACGTCTGTCAGTGACCTTGGGGTGGTTGACTGAGGGTAGGATCACCACGGGGGACTCTCCCGGCCAGGAGAGCACCACGTGCTACTTCTACTTTTGGAAAAGACTGCAATCAAGATCGTTCCCACGAGGACATTCGAGATCAAGTAAAGGATCTGAGAAACAAATGAAATAGTGAGAAAAATTGAAAGATGTGAATAAAGGAAGTAATAGAACATAACAGCTACTGTACAATCTACTGTTGCCTTTAGTTAGTTTTCCACTCTACTCAGCGTTTTGCTGACGTGTTACACTCGTTACCTTTTTCAGGACCAGGTGTTGAGCAGCCAGGGTCGGCGGCTGCAGAGGACGCTGGGCCGAGTAGGGTCCAATAGAGTTACCACAGCCTTTTGTACCTCTTTTGTTTCTGTTCTAGTGAGTAGTCTTTGTTTCCGTTGTACCTTCTTTACCTGCAGTTCTTGTTATATGATAAATGTTGTTTTACTGTTGTGGTGGTACCTACTGTAGTAGTTTCTTTCCTTACTGCTGTACTTTCTTACTGTTAGTTATATTCATGCTGAATGTGGTTTATTTTACTGTCTTTTGGTTACTTCCTCGTTGGACGACTAGGTCTTGGGATTAGTCGAGTCGGTCCGGTTCTCGTGTCTCGTAGGGACTCGGGAACCGGGTCGTTACAATGGTCATCCCGAGAAATGAACCAATTGGCTTGAGAATAACCATTCACGTGCACGTAACTAGGGTGGCCACCATAATGTATCACCTTAATATCCATTTTGAGTCTTTTTTCGAACAAATTCGATATCGTTAACCCTTTTGTTCTGTCTTTCGCGTCTCCTTGTAGGAGATGCCTCGTCGGGGAGTTCTCAAGGCGGGCCATGGTCGCGGCCGTGGACGAGGTCGAAGGGGCAGACATGCCGGGCTTGAGGTACCAGTTGACCCACCTCTTCTCCCGAGCGTTCAGGCACAGGATCTCGCCCAACTGATCAGAGATATAGTGCGAGATGAGCTCCAGCAGCCTCCACGGGCACCTCTCCCTGAGGACGTGGAGGAGTCCTCAGTGGGACAGAGAGACCACCGCAGCGCTGGACTAGTAGGAGGGGGAGGGGGTGGTCCTCCACCACCCCAACCGCACTCTAACACTTCTGAGCACGAGCCCTCCTTGCTTGGAGGCATGCCCGTTGCCCCACTGCAGCTGCATCACGAGCTTTTCGACCAATTCCGAAAGCTAAATCTCCCTCCTTCAAGGGGGATGAGGACCCGTCTGAGGCAAAGGACTGGCTGGAGCAGATAGAGAAGGTGTTCGACACCCTTCGCCCTACTGTGGAGTGCCGCGTGGCCTTTTCCACGTACTAGCTAGAGAGCGCAGCACAAAGGTGGTGGAGGGTAGTCAGAGGCCAGGAGAGGGGAGAGCCGACGTGGGACCAATTCGTGACCCTCTTCTGCGAGCAGCACTTTCCGCAGACTTGGTAGGACTAGAGGAGGCGAGAGTTCCACACTCTCTGACAAGGGACAATGACTATCAGCATGTATCGCATGTGTTTCCTAGGGCTGTCACGTTTTGCCTCGACAGTTGTGGCTATAGAGGAGGAGTGCCTATGGAGATTCACTTAGGGGCTCCGACCTGCCATTCAGGGGTATGTCAAACCCCTGAAGCTGCCCACTTTCTCACGAGTGGTTGAGACAGCCATGACCTACGAGGAGACCAACTCGCCTGTACGAGACACCGACAGTAGACGGAAGAGGCCCTACCAGCCAGAGTACTCTCAAAGTCATCGAGAGAGGAGGCACGCGGCACCTGCAGGAGAGCCGTCTCATTTTGTGGGGCCGTCAGTGGCATTTGGGGCCCCAGGCAGGGGCCAGCTGCCAACACTGGACCCCCGCCCAGCCATCAGTAGGGACCTACCGAGGAAGGAGGTCGTGTTCCCCTCTACTACCAGTGTGGCCAGCCGGGCCACATCAGGAGGGATTGCCCATCTAGGGCTGGAGCATAGCAGATGCTCCCCGCACCGAGCGCTGGAGGCGAGTTGGTGGTCGTGGTCCCCAGGCGCGTGGGGGAGGGCAGCAGTCACGAGGGTACCGACCGGCGGCTGCTTGCCCGACCCAAAGTGTAGCTACTTCGTCTACACCGAGGACTGAGGAGCATATCAACGCCCTGACACACAGAGACACCAGGGCTTCCAGTTCAATGGTGGCAGGTATGGTTACAGTTTCTGGCAGATTAGTGTACGTACTTTTCGATTCTGGTGCCACATACTCTTTTGTTGCTGTGAGTTTTGTTGTCAGTTTAGGACAGGACAGTGCACTGTTAGAGGATCCGTTTGTGATCAGAGGCCCAAGTGGCTAGTTGTTAGTAGCTGAGGAGGTTTACACGAACTGCGAGGTTAGTATAGGCAGACACAGCCTCCCCGCTGACCTGATTGTGATACCGATGGAGGATTTTGGTGTGATTCTAGGGATGGAGTGGTTGTCCGCCTACCACGCCCTGGTGGACTATTTCGAGAGGAAGATCATCTTCTCCATACCGGAGTTGCCTCCTTTCGAGTTTCACGGACAACCAGTGGATGGAGGTTTCAGATGCATCTCTACGCTTCGGGCAGCGAGGCTTTTGAGCCAGGGGTGTGAGGGCTTTTTAGCCTGTGTAGTGGCAGAGCCTAGCCCCGTGGCTGACTTTCAGAGTATTCTGGTGGTTTGTGAGTACCCCAACATGTTTCCAAAGGAGCTGCCAAGACTTCCGCCTGAGTGTGAGATTGAGTTTGAGATTTCACTAGTACCGGGGACCAACCCCATTTCTACTGCATCGTACCGAATGGCACCACTTGAGCTATGAGAGCTCAAGTCACAGCTACAGGACCTGTTGGAGAAGGGCTTTGTGAGGCCCAGTGCATCCCCGTGGGAAGCCCTTGTGTTGTTTGTGAAGAAGGATGGTACCCTGCGACTTTGTGTTGACTACCGATAGCTGAATAGGGTCACCATCAAGAACAAGTATCCGCTACCGAGGATTGACGACCTCTTTGATCAGTTGCGAGAAGCACAATGTTCTCCAAGATAGATCTAAGGTCAGGCTACCACTAGTTGAGGATCAGGGAGACCGATGTCTCCAAGACAGCTTTCCGCACCCGGTATGGGCACTACGAGTTCTTGGTCATGCCGTTTGGGTTGACCAACACCCCCGCTGCTTTTATGGATTTGATGAACCAAGTTTTCAGGCCGTATTTGGACTAATTTGTGGTGGTATTCATCAACAACGTACTCGTTTACTCGCGGGACCAGGTGTAGCACGGACAGCATCTACAGATGATTCTGGACACTTTGAGGCGACGCAGGCTGTATGCCAAGTACAACAAGTGCAAGTTTTGGTTGAGACAAGTGACTTTCTTGGAACACGTGATCTCGGGGGATGGTTTGGCTGTGGACCCAACCAAGGTTGAGGCCGTACTCAGGTGGGAGAGGCCACGTACAGTGATAGAGATACGTAGCTTTTTGGGACTGGCAGGTTACTGTCGACGATTTATCAGAGGATTCTCGCAGATTGCGTGTCCTTTGACCCAGTTGACTCGGAAGGATGTGCCCTTTGCCTGAAAAGATGTGTGTGAGGCATGTTTTCAAGAGTTGAAGGAGAGACTGACTTCAGCTCCTGTGCTTACCATCCCAGACAGCAGTGGCGATTTTATGGTGTATACAGATGCTTCGTTGCAGGGGTTAGGGGGTGCGCTCATGTAGCGGGGTCACGTTGTCGCTTACGCTTTGTGGCAACTGAAGTCCCATGAGCATAGCTACCCTACCCATGACTTAGAGCTGGCAGTTGTTGTCATCGCGCTGAAGACATGGAGGCACTACCTTTACGGTGAGACTTTTGAGATTTTCACAGATCATAAGAGCCTCAGTTACTTGTTTGACTAGAAGGAGCTTAACATGAGATAGAGATGTTGATTAGAGCTCCTAAAGGACTACGACTGCAGCATCTCCTACCATCTAGGGAAGGCCAACGTGGTGGCTGACACCTTGAGTTAGAAGGCACCTACCCACTTGGCCAGTCTACAGGAGCAGAGTTAGAGACTCATGGAGGAGTTGGGCAGTTGGCGATCTCAAGAGTCATAGGGGTATTGTGGGGCAGTGACAGTGATGTGGCAGGCGCGACTAAAGCTAATAGACCACATCATCGCAGGACAGATGACAGACCCATACTTACAGGTGCTACGGGACAAAGTGCCGTCAGGAGACCCAGGAGACATTTCCTTTACAGACGAGGTGCTACGCATGGGGGGACTCTTGTGTGTTCCCAGGGCGAGGAGTTGTTGAGAGATCTCCTAGTTGAGGCGCATGGGTCCAGGTTCACCATACATCCCGGGAACACAAAGATGTATCATGATCTAGGATGCGACTTTTGGTGGAGAGGGATGAAGCGGGATGTTGGTGAGTTTGTGTTGTAGTGTTTAGTGTGCCAGCAAGTGAAGGCCGAACACTAGAGGCCTGCTGGGCTATTGCAGCCACTTCCTATGCCAGAGTGGAAGTGGGAGAGCATCACCATGGACTTGGTGGTGGGTCTACCTGTTACCCAATGAGGACACGACGCAGTCTAGGTGATAGTGGACAGGTTGACGAAGACGGCGCGTTTCCTGTCGATCCGAGTCACCTTGGGACCAGTACAGTTGGCAGAGAGGTACATTCGCGATGTGGTACACCTGCACAGAGTTTTGCGTGAGATTGTATCCAACAGGGATACTCGTTTTACTTCCCAGTTCTGGGCTGAGTTTCAGCAGGCTTTGGGGATACGGTTGAGGTTTAGTACCGCGTACCACCCCCAGACGGACGAACAGTCAGAGCACACCATACAAACACTTGAGGACCTTTTACGTGCCTATGTACTGAACTGGAGAGGCTCGTAGGAGGAGCACTTACCCCTGGAAGAGTTTGCATACAATAACAGTTACCACTCGAGCATCGACATGCGACCTTACGAGGCTCTGTACGAACGAGATGTACTGCACCCTTGAGTTGGGTCGAGGTGGGGACCAAGTGAGAGGTTAGCCCCAGGCTGATCTGGCAGAGTCAGGAGGTAATAGAGCAAATTCACAGACGACTCCGCACTGTCAAGAGCAGGCAGAAGAGTTATGCTGACTGGAAATGCAGAGAGGTGCAGTTCGAGGTTGGGGACCACATCTTTCTCCGCGTTTTGCCCATGAAGGGTCTGCAGCATTTTGGGGTGAAAGGGAAGCTTGCGCCGAGGTTTGTGGGGCCCTTTGAGGTCCTGGAGCGGGTAGGACCCATTGCTTACCGGCTTGCCCTTCCTCCCTAGCTTTCTAGAGTGCACGACGTGTTCCACGTGTCCAATCTCAAGAAGTACGTCGCCGATCCCAGTCATGTTCTGAGCCACGGTTTGTGAAGCCAGCGGTACGAGGAGGCTACCTAGGAGCCTGAGGCAGTAATGTGAGAGTAGTACCCGAAGCTTTTTGAGAGTACGTCTTTTCGAACCTACTTCGATCCTCTTTAAGTTTGTTATGCATTTTATGTTCCTTTCTCTGCACCCTAGCTAGTTCAAGTTTCGGGGATGAAACTTCCTTTAAGTTTGTTATGATGTAAAGACCCGTCCCACTTTTAGCCTTTTAAGACACCTGGAGTTTCAGTCAGACGTCTGTCCAAACATCTAAACCCTTTCCCGGACATCTGAAAATGAAATTTCTGTACGCGTACTGCGCCCTACGCGCGCACGGCACGCAGGACCTCCTCTTCTCCATCCTTTTCCTTCTTTCCCTGCCAAACCCTAAACCTTAGCCACCTATAAAAACCCCTGCCCTCCTCTCCTCTCCACTCCACACCCCACCACCCCCACCTTCAAAGCCGAAAAAGGAGGTGAGGGGGGAAAGTAAGAGGGCGAGAAGGAGGAGAGTGGGAAAGGAGGAGGGGGAGTTTGAGGTCGGAGAGCTCCAATGGGAGCACGACGAAGCTCGCACGGCCACCGCGAGCGCGTGCGGGAGGAGGAGAGGGTCCAGAGAGGTGTCCTCGACTATCTGCAGCGGCTGGAGATGCGGCGACGCGAGGAGGTGCACAGCGGAAGGAGCTGGGAGCAGGTTCTGGTACTAGAAATTTTCCAGTATCAGACGTCTGCAGCAGAGTCCAGACGGCTGGTAGAGCACCTGGATGTCTGGAGTTGAGACCAGACGTCTGAAAACTCATTTGTTACAAAGGTACATTCCTTTCACGGTTACGGCCATGCAGGCCGCACCGCAGCGTGTTTGGTGCGCCTGATTTGGTGGCTACGACTGTCGTACGCAAGAGCAGCCTTGGGAAGGAGCGCGGAACGCTCTCCCACACACTTTCAGACATTTGATCAGCTCACCAGACAACCGAAGGTGCTTCTAGACGATCGGAAGAGTGGTCTAACATCTGGAACTGCCTTCAGACGCTCGTAGAGGAGGCCTGGACGTCTGATGACACCGCAGGGACTTGAGGTAAAGTTCTGTATCTTTTAAGACATCTGAACTTATTCCCAGACGTCTGATTTTGGACAGTAGACACGTTTTTGACCCGTTTGGGGTCCGATCGGGGTCCAATTTATGCAAATAAAGTACCTATAGTTTTTTTGCGAGTTTCTCTACATACTAGAGGCCTTTGTACATTTTTTCGAACCTTCCTTTTGTGATGTATTCCTTGGTATAAGGTTTCAGCCTACTGCGTGTTTGGGGCTCGCAGGGACACCTGGGTTTGCGATTCAAGCCCCCAGTACTCCTGAATGGTCTAGTAGAGTGGTTTAATGCTTTTAATAATGTTCAAATAAGCATGTATTGTAGAATTAACTGACTGGAACCCTAGGATGTGGCATGAACCCTAGGGTAAGGAAATGAATGCACTGTTTGGTACTTATATGCAAAATTGAGATAAACTACTAGCAATTGCTTGTGAAATAATTGTGGGTTGCCTGTTAGAATACGAGCTACATGTATTCAATAATCAATTGCCTGTGAAATCACCAGTGTCATATTTTGAATTATGGAAACACGAGCTACCTGCATATAAATGAGAACTGAATTGTAAATGGTGGAATCTAGATCGGAATAAATGTGGTAAATATGAGCATGAACCCTACAGGGAATTAGGAGTAGAACTCCTATGGTTAGTTGGAAACCTGGAATGTAGACGGGAAGTGTGCTGGCCCTTGAGTACGTGGTACCAAGGAGAGCGACTGTCCGCTTTTTGTGTAAAGCGAAGCTAGCCACCCTTGGTTTGAGACCCGAGGTTAGGATTGGCCACTCTACACCGACTCTTGTTGGCCCTCATGTCTGCAGTACCGAGGCGAGATACTAGTGTAGGGAGAAAGCTAGCCACCCCATGGGGCCTGGGGTTCAGTTAGCCACCCTACATCGACTTGTTAGGCCCTTTAGGCAAACCGAGGTAGTCAGACGAGGGTGCACGGACTGTGGAGGGGCGAGACCCCTGTTCTGAGAGGGCAAGGCCCTATACTATTCCGTGTTGTACTTTGGGCGTACCCGCTAGCGGAAACGACTAACCGCGTGTCTGTGCGGGGTAGCTACCCATACGCTTATCACGTGTGCCGTAGTCACCGCTACGTCTTGTCAATGACCTCAGGGTGGTTGACTAGGCGTAGGACTACCATGGGGGACTCTCCCAGCTAAGAGAGCTCCACGTGTACCTTCTTCTCTTCGAAAAAGACTGCAATCAAGATCGTTCCCACGAAGAACATGTACGATCAAGAATATCTGAATTTTAAGAAGAATGGGTAAAAAAAAAAGGAAATACACATAAAAAAAAATAAATAGAAAAGAGAATTAAACCTGTTGCTTTTACTGCTTTAGATAATATAGATACCACTCTACTCAGCGTTCGCTGACTCTGTCTTTTTCATAACACTGTTCAGGACCAGGAGTTGAGCAGCCCGAGCTTCCGGCTGCGGAGGGTGCTGGGCCCAGTCGAGCCCAACCATAGTTTTCTGCACTTCTTTGTTGTACCCCGTTACTGTTGTAATGGGTATTCAGACTTTTTCTTAGCTACTGTTGTCTCTACTATTACCTTCATTTCCATTGTTTCTGTTGTTGTGATGGTATGTAATGAAACAACAGTTTTTACTTTCCTTTACTGCTTTGTACATTTTTACTGCTTAGTTATATTGCATGTGTGAATGTGGTTTACTTTCCTGCTTTTTGGTTATTTCTTGTTGGACAACTGGGTCATGGGATTAGTCGAGGCGAGCCGATCTCGGGTCCTATAGGGATCCAGGAACCGGCTCGTAACATCAATGAAATCATTAAGAAAGACACTCTTAACATCCATTTAAAAGAGCTTGAAGCCAAGGAAAGTGGCATAAGCGATAAGCGTACGAATTGATCTGAGTCGAGCTACAGGAGGGTAAGTCTCATCAAAGTCAATTTCTTCTTGATTATAACCTTGTGCTACCAACCTAGTGATAAGTCCACTTTCGTGGACCATTATTTGGCCTAAGTACTCTTTAATTAGTTATTCTTATTTGTTAATTAATTAGGAGTTATTTGGCAATTCATCTTAGCCTACATATAATTTTATGCATCAATTTTATACTTAATAACATATGATATGGTAACATAATTGATTTGATGAATGCAGGTTAGGTGGAAGAGTTCAAACATCCATTTTTGTGTCTATAAGACGTCTGGAGATAAGGTCGGACGCCTGGGAATGGCCATCACAAACTCTTGAGTCTACATTTTTTTTATGACCTCTAAAGATGACATCAGACATCTGATGGAAGTCGTGAGGTAATTATCCTTCTGTTCCAACCACTCGCAATCTTCGCGAGTGGTTGGAGAAACTTCGGGTCGAAGAAAACAACAAACAAAGGAGTTATTTTTAAGGGAGGATCGGTCATCATCCTGAGGATATCTCCCGCACCCTGACAGGGATCTTCCTCCTCCACCGTAGACCCTACGCACACCGTGGACCCTGCGAGCACTGTGGCTTAGGCGTGCTACACCTCTGCTCCTTCTCCCTCTCGCCGATCTCACGGTGACAGCGTGCAGCCACAACACCACCGCACATAACCCCCCTCAGCCATCCATCTTCTCCTTCCTCTTCGTTTTCTTCTTCTTCACCTTCTCCACCACCATTCCCTGTTGTTCATGAGCGCCGAATCAGTATTTAAGAGTGTCGCGTTGTACAGCCAAAAAGCATTCAACACAAATACAATTTTATTACTCGAATTTGAAGTCTGAGGTCGAACACAGGGAACAAATGGAATTCACGTACTAATCTCAACAATAAATGTTAATTGAGCACATAATACTACTCAAAATCTAATTAGGAGTGTAAAGCATGAGCATATGAAGAGTAAAAATAATTGTAACTAAAAATAATGGAGAACTTATGAAAATTGGATGTTTGATTACAAAATCAGATGTCTTAAATGTTGTGTGCTACTATGCTTTTCTTTCCTTAGCTTTCTGATTTCTTTCTCTGATTTCCCTTCTTCTCTTGCTTCTTCCGTCTCTTCTGCTTGACCTTCCTTTCTTCTTTCTGCTTTGTCCTTCTCTCCCTTTTCTCTTTCTCTGCCTTCTGCCTTAAGCTTCCTTCTTCTTCAGCTTCTTTTTTTCTTTGCTTAAGCTTGAGGTCTTTCTTCTTCAGTTTCTTCCTTCTTATCTTTCTCTGACTTCTGGCTTTTCTCCCTTTTCTTCTCTTTCTACCTTTAGCCTTCTCTTCTTCAGCTTCTTCTTCCTTCTTTGCCTGACCTCCTCTTCTTCCTCTCTAATTTGGCTAAGTGTCAAGCTAAGCTTTCCAAGGTAAAACCCCCCTTCCCTTGCGTAGCTTTCCTCTCTTTCTCTCTTCTCTACTTCAGGTTCTCTCTCCCAGAGCCACAACTGGTTCGGGTAATCAGACCTACTGGAGACCCAGGTCCAGGCTCACCGACGTGGGTGGTGAGCGAGGAGTGAGTCAGTTGGGTAAACGAGTCGTGGCCAGGTCCACGTGGTCAGTGCCATGGACGAGGTCGTGAGAGGGGGGGAGGAGGACCTCACCCTCAATGTTGGAGGCGATAAGCCTCTAACACAAAATCCTTTCAAGCGCACACAACCTCTCTTCCAGTTCCAAGGTGGGACTAAATGTCCCAACTTCCTTTGCGCACCGCAACAGCAGATGTGTGGCTTAATTGGCGAGGCTGTAAGGGCTCTTGACTTTGATTGAGAACCTGAGTGCGTTTGTGCCTCAAGTCCGCACCACCTGGGACTCTCACCTAGAGCAGTAGCACCTAGAGCGCAGCAAGCAAGCTTCAAGCTCCTTCGTCAATGGCGGCCGGTGTGCCTGAACCTGAAAACATGAGAACAGTCTTGTGGCCACGTCAAAGCGCTCAGGGAGCTTCGCCGGACCACGGCAGATGTGATGGGCAAGATTTTGTGGCATGTGGGTGGCTGTGGTGGCGGATCTAGGGCTTACTGTGGCCACGTAAGTGGGTGTGTTCAAGGGTGCTTTTGGGTGGTCGACGAAGTGAATGGAGTGAAGGGTTGTGATTAGGGAGTCGAGGCGGAGGTCGTAGGTTGGTTGGCGAGGTGGATGGAGGTGTGGAGAGATGGGGGCACCTTGCCGGAGGGATCACCGGAAGTGGAGAAGGTGATGGTGATCAGTGGCGTCGAGGGTTGGTTTAGGGAAATAAAGAGAGGGAACGAGAGTAGAAGAGAGAGGGAATCTAATAAACCTAATCTAAGGATGAAGGGAAAGGAAATCCTATGCCGATATGATCGCTGGATGTGGGGAAGATGAATACCTTCGAAAGTGAAGCGGTAGCGAGGATAGGGCAGAGGTAACATCGACCGGTGTTGCGCGACGTGGATGAATGAGAGGAAGACAACCCAACCACTGGTATTGTGGCTGGGCGACAAGAGAGCGAGGGAGGAGCCGCCAGAGCTTGCAAAGGGTTGCGATCGGCGAGGAGAGAAGAATGTGAGGGAATCCGACCCAATTTCAAGCTGAGGAGACTCGGTTGAATCTGGGGAGTCTTAAATAGGTCTTTGGAGAAGAATTTGTGCTTGGAAGCCAAGCTTCCAAGCAAGGCATGGTCGCCAGAGTTGGAATCTTCAAAAGACCCAAATCTCTCATGCGTTCGCATGAGAGATTGAGTAGGAATTATGGATCACCGATGGGTTCAAACTGGAGGAGATTACTCAGAGAATCTCCCTTCCAATTTTGGGAGGGATTCTCTGAGCAATCAAGGAGAAATATCCTTCTAAAGCTCATCGGAGTAGGATTCCTCCACTATAATGGTGGAGGGACCTATCTTTGAAGATGACAAGAAAGTTAGGGGGCTGATTGTAAGGGTTTTTGAAAGATAGGGGTAGAAATGTAATCATGTTGGACCTATTTGCAAAGTGGGTCAAGATGAGTTCCCCTTAGGTTCAAATTTTGGTACAAACCTAATTTGGACCTAAGGAATCCAATGGTAAAGTTGGATTTTGGGTTTGACCATGTTTGTTTGGGTAATTTATGCAAAAACTCAATTTAGGGCAAATATCTGTCTGAGACCCCATTCTAGGTCAAAATGGGTTCCAATGGCCAACTTAACAGTTCTAAACCATAGAGAATATTTTTCTATGATTTTTAGAGGGTTTAGGTGAATTTTATCCTGACCAGAACCTTGGTTAATTAAGTGGGTCTGTTTTAGGGTTTCAAGAAGTCATTTAATTCATAAGGTACACACAAACCCTTTTCTGTCAAATCCAACCCACTTTTTATCTTGTTAAGACCTTTTGACCTTTGTTTAGCCCTTGAGAAAATCCGTTGTTGTACTGCAATGGTAAAATTACAATTTTACGCTTGTTTCTTACTTTTCTCTCAAAAAGGTTATTCAGTGACTTAGGACCTCCAGTTAGTTATGTAGGAGCTTTTATTCTCTTCATTGGGTCAAAATGAGCTAGTTAGGGCTCATGATGGTGTTCCCATCACCTGCAACCCAACAAGAACCCAACCGTACAGCCATCAGCCCCGCACGCGCCAACCACGCAGCATCACCTTCATCCTCCTTTTGCGTGCAAGCCTCAGCAACCACGCACAGCTGTTCTCCTCGCACGGTTCTCGCACGCACGTGCATGCGAGCACCTCCTCTCCAATCACTATTCATCATTTTCCCCAGAAGAACCCAAACCCACGTCCACTTCTCCACACGCAACCGACTCCACGAATCGCCAATCTCCGCTCCATCAACGCCGTTGAACTCGCCTTGCCCTCACAAGGCCACCCACACCTGCGGCAGCCCTTCCTACTGTCCACACGTACACGCACACAAGCCACCGCCTACCATCCTCTCCTCATCGCCGACGACGCCTCCAGCCATCTCCTGCCGCAAGACCAACGTCAATGCGAAGCCCACACTCTAGCGCACCACCACCTGTGTTCACATTTCCCTCCTCGCATGCAAGCTCCTTCACCGAATCCTCTGTTTCTCAACAGTAAATGCCCTATTAATATTTATGAAGTTTGCCATTACGAGAAACACTATTCTTTTATTTAACATATTAATTTATTGAGGCACATTTGCATGAATATCCCTCTGATTTATTTGAATTACATATAGTTGCATTTATCTCATAAATGATAGAGTAGGGGATATTGGTTATGGGGAATGAGTTAAGTTTTGATTAAGATTGACGGTGCTTGTCAATACCAAGATCATGATTGACATATTTCCATGATGGTGATTTTGTATGTGCTCACCTGTATTCTTGATTAATTACATAAAATGATGACTTATGTTGAAAAAGAATTGCATGAATTAGCATACACACCCATTGAGTTTCCCAAATAATTGAGGCACCACTCACTAGTACAATAGGCTGATTCCTCTCTATGGAGACGGCCTAACTATCTTTGTGGTTAGATTTTGAATATTAAATGTTTTGAAAAGTGATTTTCTACCACGCAACTACATACAACGGTGCGACATTTTGTGTTACAAACTTCAACGAAAACAAAGATCGCTCTTTCAAATGGAGCCGTTGCCAGGGAGGAAGTACGGCTATTAATTTTTTCAGGAAATTTATATTATTTTTATACTATTTCTGAAGCTTTTCTAAATTGCTGACCTTGTTTCTGTTTACGTGCAAAAATTAAACGAATGTGACGAGAGCACACGATAGAGGGGATATTTTTGGTGGACCTTGATGCCACCTAGAGGGCAACAACAGGAGCACGTAGGCCTTGATCCCACATGTGTGGAAGGAGAATCAATGACCAGAGACATTTGTTTGCTTCTTTTAGATTTAGATCAGGCTAGATAGACATTAGCATTTAATTTCTGTCCTGTGGACCCTTGTTGGGTATTCTTGGGAACATGTTCCTAGTACTTTTTATTTCCTATCGCTCTTGTATGCGGGTGCATCTTTTCGGGAGCGTGTTCCTATTTTATTTAGATTATAAGATTATTCAAATTGTTTGAACTGCACATTAGTTAGTTAGCTAAATTAGATTAGGTTTGTTTGCTTATCAAAAAAAAAATTGAAGTACTTGCTAGAAGCTGCATATCTATAGGGCGACCATCTAAGATTGAATGAACATCTAGTTTATCTTTACTGCATCGCATACATCCCTACATTGAAAAAAGCTGGAGTAAGGTACGTCTTCTCTTAAGCATTAATTACGTGTCATGCATCTACATTGGACTTAAATCTAAGACCACTAAAATCTTTGAATCTAATTAATTCAATGATTACTTTAAAAATTGGGACTGCTAAGAGGTTGGGCCTTAAAATCAATGACTTTAAATTGCATGCAAAAGGATTTGATTGCGAGTTTTTAAAATACAAAACGTGAACGTGTGTTGCACACCTGAGACACGGTGCACATCACACATAAGGTCACTAGATAAATTTCTACCTCTCCTCTTTTGCTTCATAAGGGAAGTTAGTCGGAAATCAACAAGCCTATCCACCAAGTTACTTTAGTTCCTTATGCGTGGGCTCGATTCGAAACTTCCATCCCTTACAAGCAGGTTTTAGGCACCAACAAAGGTCTGCCCAGGAAGCGTAATTCTTGCAAAACTTGTTTGGCCACCAACTGAACAATTATTCTAAGACCTAGAATCTACTAAAAACATATCCCATTGTATTTGCGTTTCTTTTGGCAGTGGTAAAACTCTCTAGAAAGTTTTTGCTTTTGTTCTGATTTCTTCTAAGTCCTAAGAGAGTGTAACCTGTTTGACTTAAAGAAATGGATTATGCTTACTCCTATCATTTTAACCAGGATCCCATGCCCCGAGCGTATCCATCCTTTGATGGGTACAATGACAATTCATAAGATCAATCATATTCCTCTCTTGGGAGTACTGGCCCGATAACTCCCACTTTTGAGTTGAGCCTAGGAGCGGGATTTTCCACCCCTAGAATCTCCACTACTATGCAAACACCCAACCCTCCCACCCTTCATGATTTTCCTTATCGAGGTACCGATACCCTAGGCAACTAAAGCCTGAGATTGACTATCCTCCCCAATCTGACAGTAGCCTCTCCACTTTTATAATAGAAATGCAAAAACAACAAAAATAAATGATAGAGTCTATGGGAGAGATGTTGAGGAATAGTCAACAATTGAATGAGCAAATTCGTCAGCTTAGCTACTTTCTTACTAATGATTCCGATCCCTACTCGTACAACTGTAATCATCAACAAGATTCTAAGGAAACAACGGACAATAGGGATCCTGTTTTGAGTAGCTACCACTTAGACTCTCCCCATGAGACAAGGCCACTAGAGGAAAATGACCCTAGCGATTATCCACCCGAACTATATTGGAGTCAAAAGAAAGGGAAGATGGTACCTCTTGAGGACCTTGACCCTAATGACAGTATTTTTCTTACCCCTAATAACCCAGGTCAAGGTCGTGTTATTCATGCCACTTCCCCTATTAATCATGTGGTGGAACCTCATTCTACCCTTAGTGAGCCTAATCCTGAGCCTCCACTTAGGGAATCAACACCTACCATTCAGCATTCTGAGGATTTAAATGTGCCCAATGAAGGTGACCCTAAGGGAATGGAGGATGAATTGGATCAATTTTGGTCTCAGGGATATAAAGAGTCTATTTTAGAGGATGAGGATGACCCAATGGAGGAACCCAGACTGAGAGTTTGGAGTGAATCTCGAGGGGATTATGTGTTATTCGAGGACTTACCCCCAGAGGATATAAATGATCTGGTGAAATCCGGATTCCTCCCTTCTTTTGATTTTGAGAGTCATCCTCCGCAAAATCAGGAGTTGATATTGAAGGAGGACGAACATAATAATGAAAAGCTTAAGGGAGACTCTCAAGGACAATATGCATCAATTAAGGATTCATGGCCCAAGAAGAATAAAGAATTAAGTGATATAGGCTTACTCCAAAATATTAAGACAGATCCTCCTTTAGAAATAATTGAGGATACTGAAGCAACTCCTCTTTTTACTAGTGAATCACATATACACCCTGACAAAAACTTAAGTGAACCAAAAAAATCTGGGGATGAAATTAATGAAAAAGATTCTGTTGCTTCAACCCTGCCATCAAAGAAATTTGATTTGGAGTCCACCATTGATTCACATAAATCGGAAGGTGAAAATATGACTCCGATCATTAATGATAGGCAGGGTGACATGAATTTTTCTACAACTATTAGGGTGAATAATACAGAATCTAAATTGTTGGACTTGACACAAACTAAGTCCTCCTTGGACTTAACCATTACCGCCCAACACAACAAGAAACCCTTACACTCCCTAACCGATCCTTGGCTTAGGTCTCTGCTCACATACATTCTTTCTGGGGAGCATATCAGGCCAGTACATCCTTGGGTAGAATGGCGAGTGTGGATTGATGCTTGTACTTTTAGTCTCTCCATTCAAGTGTTTGAAATTATTATGTTTATATCTTTTAAAACCCTTCCTGCTTTGGAATATCCTTATTATCCTCCACTTATTCTATTTCGGGAGGTCCCTTCTCATGTTCCTTTTGTTATTCCTAGACCTCCCCAGGTAGCATACGAGGTTGTCTGCTTTCATGTCTTCTGGCGAGCATTTGGGATAATATTGCATCATCAGCTCGCCAACATCCGTGGCTACCTATTTTCTAGGCCCGTGTTATGACCCGGTTCCCGAATCCCTACAGGACACGAGGATAGGACCGACTCGACTGATCCCAAGACCCAGTCGTCCAACGAGAAAGTAATCAAAAAGCAGTAAAATAAACCACATTCATCATACATGTAACTAACAGTAACAAAAGTATAGCAGTAAAGAAAAGAACTACTACAGTACATACCACCACAACAATAGAGAATTAAAACAGGTACAGAAATATCAAAATTTCAATAAAAGAGTACAAGTGAAATAGAAATACTCACAACTACAGAAAAATGGTATAACAAAGTACAACTACTGGGCTCTACTAGGCCCAGCACCCTTTGCAGCCGCAGGCTCTGGTTGCTCAACACCTGGTCCTGAAAAGGTGACAAAAGTGACACATCAGTGAAATGCTGAGTAGAGTGGCAACCAACTAGCTAAGAAAATAGCAAGGGTGGACAAGTAGCTGTTATTTTTTTTTCTTTCTTTCTTTATTTCTCTATTTACTCTTTCTCGAATTATTTCTCAGATCTTTCTCTTAATCTCGAATGTTCCTCGTGGGAACGATCTTGATTGCAGTCTTTTCTGAAAAGTAGAAGTTGCACGTGGTGCTCTCCTGGCCAGAAGAGTCCCCCGTGGTGGTCCTACCCTCAGTCAACCACCCCAAGGTCACTAACAGACGTAACGGTGACTACGGCAAGCGTGATAAAAGCACGGGTAGCTACCCCGCACTGGCACGCGGTCAGTCGTTTCCGTTAACGGGTGAGCCCAAAGCATAGCACAGAACCAGTATTGGGCAGAGCTCTCTCAGTAACAGGGGTCCAGCCCCTCCACAGTCCGCGCACCCTCGCCTGACTACCCTGGTTTGCCCAGTGAGCCTAACAAGTCGGTGTAGGACAGCTAGCCGAACCCCGGGGCCCGTGGGGTGGCTAGCTCTCTCCCTACACTAGTAGATCTCCTCGGTACTGTGTACGCGAGGGCTAGAAGTCAGTACAAAGTGGCCAGACCTAACCCCGAGTCCCTGGGGCGGCTAGCTCTGCTCTACACTAAACAGGGCGACAGGTGCTCTCCTTGGTACTCCGTACTCAAGGGCCATCTCACTTCCCCATCCACTTTCCCAGTTCCATTCTATTTATTTTCCTGGAGCTCTACTCCTAATTCCCCGTATGGTTCATACTCATATTTCTCAGGCCAAGTCATACTAGGTTTCATCATTTCAGTTTCATTCGCATATAGCTCGTGTTTCCAACATTTACTATCAGTTTATATACAAGCAGCTCAATTTAGTTTCCAACAATAGGAATTACACGTAGCAGTTACTAGCAATAGTACTCTACATTTCATAGGCAGCTGTTATCCAATTACAGGCAATTATCATTATTCTATCTACTTATCCAAGACTACAATTCAGGTATTCAAGACATTCGTTTCAGTGTTTCTGTTCCTAGGATTCATGCCACACCATAGGATCTATCATTCAATCTAGTTTTCAAGCCTTAGGATTCATGCCATACCCTAGGATCTATCATTCAATCTAGTTTTCAAGTCATTGGATTCATGCTGATGAGAGCCTCATCATGAGCCATAACTAGCTCATTTTGACCCAATAAAGAAGATAAAAGCTCCTACATAACCTAGAAGAAGGCTTAACTGAAGGAACAAGTGCTCTGAGAAGAAAACATGAAATAAAGGTTAAAACTGCAATTTTACCATTGCAGTACATAAACGGGATTTCTCAGAAGCAAAGCATAGGTCAAATGGTCCAAATAAGATAAAAAGTGGGTTGAATTAATCAGAAATGGGTTTATGTGCAATCTAAGAATTAAATGACACTTGGTAACCCTAAAACAGACCCGCTTAAATTAACAAGGTTTCGGTCAGAATAAAAATCAAGCAAACCCTCTAAAAATCATAGGAAAACATCCTCTAGGGTTTAGAACACTTAATTTGGCCTTTGGAACCTAGTTTGACCTAGATTATGGTCTTAGCTCTTCAATTAACCTAATTTGGGTTTTTACGCAAAATGTCCAGTCAAACGAGGTCAAACCTAAAATCCAACTTCACCATTGGATTCTTTAGGTCCAAATTAGGTTTGTACCAAAATTTGGACCTAAGGGGAGGTCATCTTGACCTACTTTGCAAGTTAGTACACCCAAATCACAAATAGGTCCCTATCTTTTGAATATCCTTGCAGAGAGCCCCCTAGGTTCTTCGCCTTCTTTGCAAACCGGTCCTGCCGCCATTGCTAGGGCAGAACCGAGCTTCGACGAAGTTTCGAGAGAGATTGCTCTCTAATTCCTCAGAGATTCTCTCCCAGAAATGGAAGGGAGATTCTCTGAGGAATTCCCTTCCTTCTAAAGCCAATCAAATTCGCTGGCGTGAACCCAATCTCTCGTGCGAACGCACGAGAGATTTGGGTATCTTTCTTCCTTCCAACTCCGGCGAGCCGGCTGACCTAATTGCGCGTTTTTCACGCACTGATAGGAGCGGCCAGCACCTATAAAACACCCCTCGGACCCGGCCGCTCATCTTAAGCTTGATTTTGACGGAGATCCCCTCCAAATTTCTTCTCTCCCATCTCCGACCAAACGACCCACAAGCTCCGGCGACCGCCTTCCCTCCTTCTCGTCACTCTGCTGCCATACCAGCAGCAGAGTCCTCTCCGCCTCTTCCTCCCGCGGCGCGCTGTACCCTGCGCGCAAGCTCCTGACCTCATCTTCGTCGCCGCTTCATCCCCCAGGGTCTTTCTTCCCCGACGACGGCAGTCACGAGCCGTCCTCTCCGCCGCCTCCCTTCCCTCCAGACAACCCCAGATACGTTCTCCACCCTCTCCTCTCTCTTTTCCCCCTGTTATCTCCCTTGATCGACCTTCGACAGACGCTAACCACCTCCATCATCTTCGCCTCCGACCACACTCCGGCGAGCCGCCCACACCACTCCAGCCCTCCACACGGCTCGCCAACCACCTCGAAAGCTCCGCCTCACCTCCAGGAACACACTCCACCCTACCACTGCCACTCCGTCCCTCCACAATCACCCCCCGACCAACCCACCATCTCCGGCCACAGGTTGACCTCGGCACGCACACCTAGGTCGACCTGCGGCCTGCAGCACTGCCCACCGCCTTCGCCGTTCCACAGCGAAGGTCTCTAGCTATTCTGATTTGGCCGAGAGGCGCGTTTTGTGTATGACAGGGTTTGAGCCGCTGCCGCCATGGACGACCTCTGATGAAGCTCCCATGAAGCTCCAGGCACCCGGTCTTCTAGGCTACAGGTGCTGCATACTAGCGCAAGTGTCGCGAGGTGAACGAGTCCAGCCAAGGAGCGCTAGCAGAGCCAGCAGCTGCGGGGCAATCGCACGACGAGGCTTCTGCAGGCGCGCGTGAAGGCGAGACCAGATAGTCCCACATCGTGGGATTGCAACCGTCAGGTACCATATAAGTTGCTTTTGCGTTTTACTCTTATCGCCTCAGTAAGCACAGGGGTGAGGTCCCTCACTGACCCCACCCTCCTCGTCCGCGGCCTGACCACGCGGACCTGGCGGATCCGACCCGACCTAGACCTACGCACTCCTCGCGCATCACACACCTGCAGGTGCGCCTGGTCCCGGGTACGATCCGACCCGATTAAGACCGTGGCTCTGGTAGAGCGGTTTGAGTGAATTGCTTGAGAGAGAGAGACGCGCGGGTAGAGGGTGAAGGGTTAGGTTTTGCTCCCTGTGCAGGCAGGCTGATCGCAGGAGAAGGACTTGGCCGCTGCAGAAGAAGGAAAAGCAAGCCAAAGAAGAAGAAGAAGGCAACGAAGAAAGGAGGAGCAAGACAGAAGAAGAAGAAAGAAAGAAGTCTTCGCAGGAGAAGAAGGAAAGCAGAAAGATTAGAAGTCTTCGCAGAGAAGAAGAAGGACAAGGGAAGATTGCAAAGAGATCAGAAAGGCAAAGCAGAAGAAGGAAGAGAGAAAGAAAGATCACATTTAAGACGTCTGATACATAAATCAGACGTCTAATTCTATTTTTTTACATCTTTTTTTAAAACTCTTTGAATCAATTATATTTGCATTTAACAGTTGTATTCTTGGGTTTTACAAAGTACTGAGTTTGCTCCCTGTGTTCGACCTCGGATACTCTAGTTGTTCGAGTAATAGAATTATTTATATTTGTTTAAACGTTTTGTCGGTTCTACTGCAACGTAATACGCCTTTAAATCCGCACAAAAACGTTGACAACATTTTGGCGCCGCTGCCGGGGAGCAACGGGAACTTTTAAAGCTTTTGAGTACAACTTTTCTATCTAATATCTGACTTAACTTCTCTTTTGTTGTGTTCAATCAGGGAAAGCAAAACAAAAAGGAAAGAATAGCAACTGCACAACAGACAGGAACAGGTAATCTCCATAAGCCCTCTCCCTTAACCCTCTCACAATCTAAAAGAAAAAAAGAAAAAAAAAAGGAGAGAAATCAACTTAGGGCTACCTGTCTTATATTTAGTAACTCATCAAGTTGCCTGATTTTCATTTCAACATATTTTTGTCTGTCATCCAACTAAGGCAACTAGGGCTAAAACTTTCTTGATTGAGCCCTAGGTGCTAATTTCTAAGGCAACTAAATTGGACCCATTAGAGCCAAGTTAGGATTGCAAAGCTAGGGTTTTTAGAGACACATCTTCTCTAAAACAAAGAAACAAACTTTCCAAAAAGAAGTGTGCCTAAACCGTGTTTGAAAAGATTTATACAAGAGGAACCCTAAGCAAATCAGGCTGATAATCCATTTGAACCATAAAAGGAAGGACCTAAAAGCTCTCAAAGGAACAAGAGGTGAAGTTGATCCCTCGAGTCAACCAACCTTAATATTAGGTCACTTTTTGCACTCAAAATACTTAAAAGTTCAAGTGGAACATTAAGCACCTTGATCTTAAAATAAAAAAGGTAGACTTAAGAGGTCAAGATCCCCATTCTGGTCTACCTGGAACCGCAGTGACAAGAGAGGTCGGGTGGGGGAAACCCTGTAACCCGTAGGGACGCTCTACCGTGTAGGGGTCTTTGCGGGACTCTCCCTCTCTGGCTGCCCAGGTATTTCTCAGGTGGACGATCTTCTGATCCAGGGGTCCATCTGCCCCGAACCTCTATAGTCACCCAACAATTCTTGGGTGTCTTGATTGGGTCCAGCACCTTCTAATCTCATCACATCTTCCGGTGCATGTTTGGTAGGAGGTCCTTAAGACCACCTTTAAGACCTCCTCTAGAAATTCATTCTCGCCGAGGCCAAGCCTCGACGCCCTTGTTTGTGCAGCAACCCCACCACATAAATCTTTCATCTGATTCAGACCCTGATTCTCCTTCTTCTCCCATCATGGCACAACCCATTGAAGAGGAGAATAACCTTGAACACCAACTTCAACGCTTGAACGATCTCTTTCAGAACTTTGTAAACCCACCACAGCGACCTATGATGCGAGATCACTATAATCCCGCTGCGGTGGCAATCGAACCCCGAGTACGAATCCCAATTGGAGGACCCGATTCTGATCTAAAGCCCAATATGATTCATGCCATACCAAAGTTCCATGGGCTTAACTCTGAGGATCCATTCCAACACATTAAACAACTCAAGCATCTGGCCCAGACCTTCGGGTCAAATGTACAAAATCGGGATATCCTACTCATGAAAATGTTTTCGTTCTCCCTCTTGGACAAGGCCGCGCACTGGTATCAGACTCAGACCCGCCCGATCAACACTTGGGAGGAATTACAGTCCGAATTTTTGAAAAAATTCTTCCCTGTTGGTCGGACGAATGCCTTGCGCCACCAAATCACTCATTTCACTCAACAACAGGGAGAACCTCTTCACGAAGCTTGGGATCGATTCCTAGATCTCATGCGAAAGTGTCCCCATCACGGAGTTCCTAAGTGGGAACAAGTCCAGTCTTTTTACCAGGGACTCCGTGAGGATATTCGTCTAATCGTCAATGCAACATGTGGAGGAAACATCATGGGCCAACACGAGGACACGGTGTGGGAGATTCTCGAAAACATGTGCGAGAACTCCATAAACAATGACTCCTTGGGCTTATTCGACAGGACGAATGCCCGCGCATCGACGAATCTAAGAGGGACACATGAGACGCAGGACCTGTCCACTTCTGTTGACCTGGAATTGATGGCCAGTCGGTTGGACAAGGTCTCTATCATAGAAAAGAAGGTGGACGAGCTAACTCGACATTTGCAGCAAGCCACCTCTGCACAAAACTCTTTTGCACGACCTCCTCTGGCAAGGGAAACAGTGCAAAACATCTATCACCAACCTGCCAAGGGGATGGGCCCCTATCCACCCCCGTCTACCTCCCAGACCGGAGTGACCTCCGATCCCTTCTACTCGAGTTGGGGGAACTCTGAACCCTCGTATTCTAACTTTCCTGAGGTTCCTCAGAACTGCGAGGACCTCAACGCCATCCAGAATGACCCATACTCCAATACCTACAACCCTGGATGGCGAAATCATCCTAACTTTCAGTGGGCGGGAAATTCTCAAAAACCACCATATCAACCCCGCCCACAAGCTCCTCGTCCATATCAGCCGCCTCAGCCTCGGCCCAATCCCACCTACCAATCCGGGCAAAATCAGGATCAACTGACTCTTATCCTTCAAACACTGGCTGACATTCAAAAGACGAATGCGGCAATGCAAAAACAGCACAAGGACGAGATCACAGAGGTTCGCAACCAACTGGCCCAGATGGCAAATTCTCGCCAACCTGGCACCCTTCGCAACCTCTGCCCAACCCAAATAATGTGCCAACCCAGAGGCGTATTATGAATCCAAATCCAGGCCACGCACATTTGATTTATCAGGCCCCTGCTACTCCATCACCAGACGGGATGGAGGCTTCTACATCTTATGCAGAATTTCAGCAGCAGCCACCTCTCCTACCTAACCCAAACCAAAGTCAGGCTGGATTAAACTCTGTAACAACACGTAGTGGTAAAACAACACAAGACCCACATTATCTGAACCACTCCAAGCCTGATAATCGCCAAGACCCTAGGGTAGTCATCCAAGATACTACTGTCCCAGATCAAGAACCTGGACCTATCCTAGAGGAACCAGCTAGGATCCCATTTCCTGAGGCCTTGACCAAAGGAAAAAGGACAACCAAATCTGTGGCTCCTGAGGAGGATCTGGTCAAGCTCTTTGAACAGGTCCAGATAAACATCCCGTTGATGGATGCAATCCGCCACATACCGGCTTACGCAAGATTCTTGAAAGACATGTGTACACCTAAACGTAAGCCGCGAACCAAGGATGGGAATCCGATCGTACTGTCAGAGCAAGCCAGCTCTGTCATCCTGAGCAAACTCCCACCCAAGGCTAAAGACCCAGGAACCCCCTTGATTTCTTGTAAAATTGGTGAAACCCAACTTGATAGAGCCCTACTAGACCTAGGTGCCTCCATAAATTTAATACCTACATCCCTCCTTGACCACCTTGAAGAATCTGAACTTAAACCCACTGAGGTGACATTGCAGTTAGCCGATCAATCCATCAACTCACCCAAAGGAATACTCGAGGATGTCATTGTTAGGGTAAGAGATTTTTATTTCCCAGTGGACTTCATAGTACTGGACATGGATGCACCTAAGAACCCAAGGGACACACCAATCATATTAGGGAGACCCTTTTTGGCCACTGCTAGGGCCAATATAAACTGCGAAGAGGGCCAGATAGAATTAAAATTTGGGAATCAAAATCTGAAGATTGACATTTTCAAGGCCCAACAAGGGATTAATTGCGGGGTTATAGAGGAAATTTGTGATGTCAAAGCCGTGGTTGATGAACTGCATATAGAGGACAACCTGATTATTCCTGATCAACCACTAGAAAATCAAAAACCGCTAACAGAGGAGTGCGAACATGATCTAGACACACCTATGACTCCTACCATTGCTCCCGATACAAACCCTGAACCACCCGCTGCTGCTGACAATCCTGTCATGGAACTCAAGCCCCTTCCCGAACATCTAAAATATGTCTTTTTGGATTCAAATCAAACGTTTCCTGTGATTATCAATTCTCGACTCACACCTGACCAGGAACTCCGTTTGATTTCTGTTCTCCAGCAACATCGTAGAGCCATTGGATGGACTCTAGATGATTTGACTGGTATAAGCCCTTCATACTGCACGCATCGAATCTACACAGAAGAAGGCTCACGACCTTCAAGAGAAATGCAAAGGCACCTAAACCCTAACCTACAGGAGGTCGTGAAAAAGGAGATCATTAAGTGGTTAGATGCAGGGATCATCTACCCGATCACCGACAGTCGTTGGGTGAGTCCAACACAAGTGGTACCTAAGAAGGCAGGACTTACCATCATCACGACTGAAACCGGGGAAGTCATTCCTACCCGAATAGCTAATTCGTGGAGTCTGCATTGATTACAGAAGACTAAATTCCTCCACGAAGAAGGATCATTTCCCACTACCGTTTATTGATCAGATCCTCGAGAAACTAGCGGGAAATAGATTCTTCTGCTTTCTTGACGGGTACTCCGGTTACAATCAGGTGGCAATCCATCCAGAGGACCAAGAAAAGACCACATTCACCTGCCCCTTCGGGACGTACGCGTTTCGAAGGATGCCGTTCGGTCTCTGCAATGCACCTGCAACTTTTCAGCGGTGCATGCTTGCCATATTCTCAGATATGGTAGGTGATTATCTGGAAGTCTTCATGGATGACTTTCCAGTTTTTGGACAATCATTTGACGATTGCCTCCAACACTTGGTCCATATACTCAGGCGATGCATCGAGGTGAATTTGGTTCTTTCCTGGGAAAAGAGCCATTTCATGGTGCCTGAGGGAATTGTCCTGGGACATTTAATCTCAGAGAAAGGCATCCAAGTGGATCGAGCTAAGGTTAACCTGATTTCCAAGCTCCCTATGCCTAGCTCGATTAAGGACATCCGATCTTTTTTGGGGCACGTCGGTTTCTACCGTCGATTCATCCCTGATTTCTCCAAAATCGCGCGCCCCCTGACCAATCTGCTTTCCAAGGATGTGACTTTCGGAATTTCCAAGGAATGCACTCAAGCATTTGAGATCCTACGTGACCGAGTCACCCAAGCCCCAATCCTACAGTCCCCTGATTGGTCTCAACCCTTTGAGATCATGTGCGATGCATCTGACTTCGCTGTAGGAGCGGTTTTGGGGCAGAAAATTGACGGGAAACCTGTGGTCATTTACTACGCCAGCAAAACACTGGATGAGGCTCAGCGTAACTATACGATTACTGAGAAAGAGCTGCTGGCCGTAGTATTTGCCCTGGAAAAATTCAGATCATACCTTCTGGGTTCCCGTGTTATCATATACTCGGATCACACAGCTGTGAGGCATCTCCTGGCCAAGAAGGATGCGAAACCTCGATTAATCCGCTGGATCTTGCTGTTGCAAGAATTTGACCTCGAGATTCGCGACAAGGCGGGAAAGCACAATGTGGTAGCTGATCACTTATCCCGCCTTCCTTCTGAAATTATTGATCCTTCCGGACCTATTACAGAACATTTCCCTGATGAGCACCTCCTGACTATCAGTACAAGTCTTCCATGGTTCGCCGATATTGTTAATTACCTGGCATCACATCAGATTCCGCCCGATTGGTCGAAGGCCAAAAAGGACAAATTGCGTTCCGATGCCAAGTATTACCTATGGGAAGACCCGTATCTCTTCCGCATTGGTGCTGATCAGATAATCCGACGATGCGTCACGGAAGTGGAAATCAAAGACATACTCTCATTCTGCCATGACCAGGCATGCGGTGGACATTTTTCGGGACATAAAATCGCATCGAAAGTCCTCCAATGTGGTTTCTACTGGCCCACAATTTTCAAAGATGCATACAATCACTGTAAGGCATGTTCCCGTTGCCAGACTCTAGGCAACATGAGCCATAGAGACATGATGCCTCTACAGCCGATCTTGGTATGCGAAATTTTTGATATTTGGGGGATTGATTTCATGGGACCCTTTCCTACCTCGGATGGCTTCGAATACATTTTACTCGCAGTTGATTATGTTTCCAAGTGGATAGAAGCCATTCCGACCCGAACCAACAATCATAAAGTTGTTATAAAATTCCTTCATCAAAACATTTTCTCAAGGTTCGGGATTCCGCGTGCTATAATTTCCGACGGAGGGACCCATTTTACGAACGCTCAGTTCAGGTCACTGATGATCAAATACGGGGTGTCACACCGAATCTTTACTCCTTACCACCCCCAAACTAATGGTCTAGCTGAGCTATCTAACCGAGAGATCAAGAAGATCCTTCAGGTTACTGTTCGACCTGATAGAAAAGATTGGTCTTCTCGGCTTCCGGAAGCATTGTGGGCCTATAGGACCGCCCACAAGACCCAATTAGGAATGTCTCCCTTCAGACTAGTGTACAGGAAGGCATGTCACCTCCCCGTCGAATTGGAGCATAAAGCCTATTGGGCAGTACGGACCTGTAATCTCGACCTTTCTAAGGCTGGAACCCACAGAAGATTTCAAATGAGCGAGATCGATGAATTACGCCACGACGCATATGAGAACTCGCGAATTTACAAAGAACGGGTTAAAGCTTTTCACGACAAACACATTTCTAGTAAGGTCTTTCATCCTGGTCAAAAAGTTTTACTCTTTGATGCTCGACTCAAACTATTCCCAGGAAAGCTAAGATCCAAGTGGGTCGGACCCTACCTAGTCCGCCAAATCTTCGGAAATGGAGCTATTGAAATCAGCCCACTCAGCCACGATTCTGAACCCTTTGTCGTGAACGGGCAGAGACTCAAGCCGTTCATTGACATGACCGATATAGATTTGACTGAGTCATCCTTTACCCTCCTTTCCTCTTGAGCTCATTGCGCCCAGCCGATGGCGTAAAACTCAGCGCTTAACGGGAGGCAACCCGTCATTCTTTGAAAAACCTGAAACCGTTTCTGACATCGCTATGCGGAACTCATATTGCACTTTAGGGTTCATCCATTAGAACAACCGACTTCACCTCAGGTATACCTACCCGAGATTAGAAATCGTTCGCAACAAGTCGCTTCGACCCATTCACTCACCACACACCTGTCCTAATACATGAACTAAGCTGAATTCGAACCCACCTAATTTACAATGGGGACATTGCAAATCTTAGGCATGGGGGGGTATGAAAGTGCAAAATGTCAGAAAATTCATATCAAGAAAGGGTTTCACGTAAAAAAAAAAAAAAAAAAAGACTTGATAGAGGGGAGGAACAATTCAGGGTCATACAAATGAGAGGAGGAAAAGAAAGAAAAATGACAAAAAGAACAAAAAAAATGGGGAGGAAATGTTAAGGAGGAGAAAAAGAGCAAAAATGAAGAAAGGAGCACAAAAGGAAAAGAAAAAGAAAAAGTCATTAGTAAAAGATTAAGGGGTTAACTGAAGTTCTAGACCGAGTCAAGAAAAAGAAAAGAAAAGTGCTACGGAGATATAACAAGAGATTAGCGGGAACGCTGGTCTTAGGCCTCTTGGGCTAGATTTTTAGCTTAAAAATTCACGTATCCATTAAAATCTGGATAATCCTCAAGAGGTTGAGGAAAATGCGAAGCTTAAGTATTAGGTCTAAGGCTTAGGAAGTATTCGGCCTCGTTAACTGACCTCCGGTTTGCGGGATTCGGTAACCTAAGCACCCAAATTCACACACAGTCTGGTTCAGTGCGCATAAATATTCAAAACACGCAAGAGCGTTTAATGTTCTGAAAAAGTCACCTAGATTAGGAACGGCCAATCAACACAAGTTGATTTGGACAAGTTCCCAGCGCGGAGAGGCGGGAAATTCCCCTCGAAGATGCGTAACAACATATCGTCTCCTCGGTGCTTGTCTCTTAGGATATTTAAATATCCTACTGGGGGCATGTAAGCACTCTGCTGGTTCAGATACCATGGGTGGCATTATCACGAAATGTCGATCGCCAGGGTCTGAATTCGGCCACGGAACGCCATGGGCGGGATTATCTCGAAATCTCGAAAGCCAGGGTTCTGGGGGTTGCCATGGGCGGGATTATCTCGAAATCTCGAAAGCCAGGGACCCTTGAGGATTGATGATGGGGACGAGGAATCCGATACAGACCGTGTTGAGAAGCTAATCCGAAGCTAGAAATAAAAAGAAAAGAGAGAGAAAAGCTCTCCAAACAAATAAATCCTCTATCTCTCTCTTACAGAAAAAAAAAAAAAAAACGCACTGCAAATTGAGCTTAGGCTAAAAATGTCTCAAGCACGGGTGCTTTAACCGCAGAGTCCAACAAACCCTAGGATAGTTTTTGTGGGCCGTAGAAACCTTTGCGAAGGACTGAGGCTAAAGCAGAACAGGTCCAGATTTTGGTTGGTACTTGAGTACCTCTAGGCCTACTGTCAGCATTCCTACCTAATCACAAAAGAAGCACTTATCATAACTAAGGACACTTTGGGTCTAGAATGGAAGTTAAAACTTTGAAATTTTGCTAAGGGACTAGCAAAAGCTAGGCATGGGGGTATGATGAGAGCCTCATCATGAGCCATAACTAGCTCATTTTGACCCAATAAAGAAGATAAAAGCTCCTACATAACCTAGAAGAAGGCTTAACTGAAGGAACAAGTGCTCTGAGAAGAAAACATGAAATAAAGGTTAAAACTGCAATTTTACCATTGCAGTACATAAACGGGATTTCTCAGAAGCAAAGCATAGGTCAAATGGTCCAAATAAGATAAAAAGTGGGTTGAATTAATCAGAAATGGGTTTATGTGCAATCTAAGAATTAAATGACACTTGGTAACCCTAAAACAGACCCGCTTAAATTAACAAGGTTCCGGTCAGAATAAAAATCAAGCAAACCCTCTAAAAATCATAGAAAAACATCCTCTAGGGTTTAGAACACTTAATTTGGCCTTTGGAACCTAGTTTGACCTAGATTAGGGTCTTAGCTCTTCAATTAACCTAATTTGGGTTTTTACGCAAAATGTCCAGTCAAACGAGGTCAAACCTAAAATCCAACTTCATCATTGGATTCTTTAGGTCCAAATTAGGTTTGTACCAAAATTTGGACCTAAGGGGAGGTCATCTTGACCTACTTTGCAAGTTAGTACACCCAAATCACAAATAGGTCCCTATCTTTTGAATATCCTTGCAGAGAGCCCCCTAGGTTCTTCGCCTTCTTTGCAAACCGGTCCTGCCGCCATTGCTAGGGCAGAACCGAGCTCCGACGAAGTTTCGAGAGAGATTGCTCTCTAATTCCTCAGAGATTCTCTCCCAGAAATGGAAGGGAGATTCTCTGAGGAATTCCCTTCCTTCTAAAGCCAATCAAATTCGCTGGCGTGAACCCAATCTCTCGTGCGAGCGCACGAGAGATTTGGGTATCTTTCTTCCTTCCAACTCCGGCGAGCCGGTTGACCTAATTGCGCGTTTTTCACGCACTGATAGGAGCGGCCAGCACCTATAAAACACCCCTCGAACCCGGCCGCTCATCTTAAGCTTGATTTTGACGGAGATCCCCTCCAAATTTCTTCTCTCCCATCTCCGGCCAAACGACCCACAAGCTCCGGCGACCGCCTTCCCTCCTTCTCGTCACTCTGCTGCCATACCAGCAGCAGAGTCCTCTCCGCCTCTTCCTCCCGCGGCGCGCTGTACCCTGCGTGCAAGCTCCTGACCTCATCTTCGTCGCCGCTTCCTCCCCCAGGGTCTTTCTTCCCCGACGACGGCAGTCACGAGCCGTCCTCTCCGCCGCCTCCCTTCCCTCCAGACAACCCCAGATACGTTCTCCACCCTCTCCTCTCTCTTTTCCCCCTGTTATCTCCCTTGATCGACCTTCGACAGACGCTAACCACCTCCATCATCTTCGCCTCCGACCACACTCCGGCGAGCCGCCCACACCACTCCAGCCCTCCACACGGCTCGCCAACCACCTCGAAAGCTCCGCCTCACCTCCAGGAACACACTCCACCCTACCACTGCCACTCCGTCCCTCCACAATCACCCCCCGACCAACCCACCATCTCCGGCCACAGGTTGACCTCGGCATGCACGCCTAGGCCGACCTGCGGCCTGCAGCACTGCCCACCGCCTTCGCCGTGCCACGGCGAAGGTCTCTAGCTATTCTGATTTGGCCGAGAGGCGCGTTTTGTGTATGACAGGGTTTGAGCCGCTGCCGCCATGGACGACCTCTGATGAAGCTCCCACGAAGCTCCAGGCACCCGGTCTTCCAGGCTACAGGTGCTGCATACTAGCGCGAGTGTCGCGAGGTGAACGAGTCCAGCCAAGGAGCGCTAGCAGAGCCAGCAGCTGCGGGGCAATCGCACGACGAGGCTTCTGCAGGCGCGCGTGAAGGCGAGACCAGATAGTCCCACATCGTGGGATTGCAACCGTCAGGTACCATATAAGTTGTTTTTGCGTTTTACTCTTATCGCCTCAGTAAGCACAGGGGTGAGGTCCCTCACTGACCCCACCCGCCTCGTCCGCGGCCTGACCACGCGGACCTGGCGGATCCGACCCGACCTAGACCTACGCACTCCTCGCGCATCACACACCTGCAGGTGCGCCTGGTCCCGGGTACGATCCGACCCGATTAAGACCGTGGCTCTGGTAGAGCGGTTTGAGTGAATTGCTTGAGAGAGAGAGACGCGCGGGTAGAGGGAGAAGGGTTAGGTTTTGCTCCCTGTGCAGGCAGGCTGATCGCAGGAGAAGGACTTGGCCGCTGCAGAAGAAGGAAAAGCAAGCCAAAGAAGAAGAAGAAGGCAACGAAGAAAGGAGGAGCAAGACAGAAGAAGAAGAAAGAAAGAAGTCTTCGCAGGAGAAGAAGGAAAGCAAAAAGATTAGAAGTCTTCGCAGAGAAGAAGAAGAAGGACAAGGGAAGATTGCAAAGAGATCAGAAAGGCAAAGCAGAAGAAGGAAGAGAGAAAGAAAGATCACATTTAAGACGTCTGATACATAAATCAGACGTCTAATTCTATTTTTTTACATCTTTTTTTAAAACTCTTTGAATCAATTATATTTGCATTTAACAGTTGTATTCTTGGGTTTTACAAAGTACTGAGTTTGCTCCCTGTGTTCGACCTCGGATACTCTAGTTGTTCGAGTAATAAAATTATTTATATTTGTTTAAACGTTTTGTCGGTTCTACTGCAACGTAATACGCCTTTAAATCCGCACAAAAACGTTGACAACACATGCCATACCCTAGGATCTATCATTCATCTCAGAGATGCATTAATATTGGTAAATAACTAAGGGAAGCCAGTCTACCCGCAAAATCGGGAGTAATGGGGGCATGAACGGCAGGTCCGCGTGCCTCCGCAACCCCCAGAGCCACAACGGAATGAGGTCCTAACACAAGGATCAATCACAAGGAATCATTTAGAATAGGATACAAGTATTTTAAACAAGTAGAGGAACTAATTCTGAGAAGAACGGAATTTTAAACGCGAAAATCAGACCTCGAACGGACCCTAAACAGGTCAAAAATGACAACTCTGACTCAAATCAGACGTTTGGAACACCTTCCAGACGTCTTAAAAGGCGGTCTAGGTCATACCTCACTCTGAGCTGTTCCTTAGACGTCCAGGATCCTGCTGAACTGTCTGGACCTAGTTCCAGACGTCCGACTATCACTCCGGACGTCTGGAGACTCTCCGCCGTCTGGTGCTTCGCCCAGACGTCTGAATCACGTGGGAGGACATGCCCTGTGCCTTCCCGAAGCGAAACCTGCATGCGTACGCAAACACACTCTCAGCACAGCATGAGACAGAACTTTCGGTGGAACGGCCTGCATGGCTGTATCTGCAAAAGGAAGTGGAGGAAGGAATACGTACCTATCAAACGTCTTGAGCTCCCTCCAAACATCGCCTGCGTCGTCTGGACGTAGATCCAGACGTCTGATTCTAGGAAAATTTCCCAGAATCAGAACCTCCTCACCTTCTTCTTGCTGCGCACAGCCGCGCCACGCTCGCCTGCCTGCCGCCTGAGCTACAGCAGCACCGGGGTAACCTCCCCAGCACCACGCTCCCGCTGCGTGCCCGTCGACCGGCCCCAAGCTGCTCCGACGAGCTCGCTCTCTCTCTTTTCCCTTCTCGCTGCACCTCTTCCTCTCCCACGCACCGGGCAGCAGCTGCTACCCACGCTCTTTCTCTCTCTCTCGTGCTCAATCTGGAAGGAGGAGACGGTGGGGAAGTGAGCGAGGGAAAGGGAAGGGGTATTTGAAGGCATGGGAAGGGAGAAAAAGCTCCTGCAGGTCGGCGGGTTCAGTCTGCGCGCACACGCATGTAGACTGGCAATCGTACGCACGCAAAAATTTATTTCCAGACGTGTAGGAAGGCGTCCAGACGTCTGGACCAACTCCCAGACGTCTTAAAAAGCGTTTGATGTCTTAGGTCTTAACAGCCCACGCTGTTACGCATATTTTTAGGGCTCTTTCTGTTTGAAACCAGACTTACAGGTTCCCTATAAGTCTGGGTGCCGACAGAAATGCAGCGCTTGTTGGGAGCCAACCCAGTGTCCAGAATAACACCTTTATCAGGTGATTTCCTTCCTTTTTCCCCATGTTTTCATTTTACAATGAGGACATTATAGGGTGTAGGCATGGGGGGGTGCATTTTGCATTTTAGGAAGTATTCATGCATTTAGGTTAGGTGCATTAGTAAAAAAAAATCTCTTTTGAGCTGAATTGGTTAATCCCTAGCAGAAGTTGTATCAAGGAGGTTTCATTAAAGACTTTCTTCTTAAAATTGTTTCTTAAGTTTAGAATCCAGTATAGTTACTTCACTTGCACATAGACTGGGTAATGGATCTTTGTAGAAAATTAATAAGCATTTTTAGTCTGCTAAACCCTTGGATGGTTAATAGGAAATCAGGCATACTATCTTCTATTAGGTCAACCAAATATTTGTGAGAAGTAGAGAGACTACTGGTGCACTAAGTCTAGTGCAAAGACTCCTAAGTTCTGGATAATTAGATAATGATACTTTAAAGTTAGGCATAGCTTTCGCTCTCTGTTCCTGTGTGCAAACATTGTGTGAACTCCTGAGAGTCACCAAATAAGGCAGATACACAAAGATTGAGTCCGAATAAAATTATGATTATGGTGGATGGTTACGACCGTCCTTCATGGGTCCTTGGCTAAAGGAGGGTAGTAATGTCAAGGGTCAGAAATACGATTGTCCTATCCACTCTTTCCCGATGCCAAGAGTAAGCACTTCCACCAAATAAGCCACACAATATCCTCTTAACCATCATCATTCCTAATAATGCCTCATAAATAAAAGTATGCATCATTTTGTGTTAGTAGATGAAAGAAAAAAAATAAGAAGATAGAAGAAAAAAAAGGAAATATTTATATTTAGAAAAGAAATATTAAAAAAAGAAAAAAGTGAGAAAAAGAAAAGAAAAGAGTCTGAGTTTGGAGTTTCATCTTCTTGTCATTTTTTATTATATATCGATGTTTTTGGGGGCAACAACAAAAACACCCATACTTACTTTTCAGTATTTCCGATCGCCCGAATACTGGCTGAGGAGTCCTCTAACTTAGTTGTAGGGTTATTAAGACTTTAATTGAAGTGTGAATGCCATGTGAGGCCACCAAATATCGAGTACATTTACAAAATATGGTAAGATATGTGATCTCAGAAAAGAAAGAAGAAAAGGAAAAAGAAAAGAGAGAGTGAGTGAGCGCAAGGGAACGCAAAGAGAGCACGTTTTTCAGCCTATCTCTGGGTTGACTTGTTTAATAGTCTAGAGATCTAAAGTCTGCAGTACTAGACTACATGTAGCATCAGATGAGTGTGAGCTAACAAATATAAATCCATTCAACCTGGTATCTCCTACCTAAGCCAAAAAGTTGGGGTCAAATTTTAGGTCATTTGCTGCTTTATCCCCGAGGGAAATAGTTTCCTATCCCAATAGAATTATATCAAGGGTGAAGTACAAACTTCAAATGCGAGTTGGCTTTTCACTTGAATCTGTTGCCTAGGCTACTATCACTTCACATTTCTCCGGATCTCTAAATTTTTGGAATAAGGAAAGGAGAAATGTCTTGGTTACTTCCATTGTTTTTCACTTTTGCTTGAGACTAGCAAAACTTAGGCATGGGGCATTTGATAAGTCCACTTTCATGGACCATTATTTGGCCTAAGTACTCTTTAATTAGTTATTCTTATTTGTTAATTAATTAGGAGTTATTTGGAAATTCATCTTAGCCTACATATAATTTTATGCATCAATTTTATACTTAATAACATATGATATGGTAACATAATTGATTTGATGAATGCAGGCTAGGTGGAAGAGTTCAAACATCCATTTTTGCGTCTATAAGATGTCTGGAGATAAGGTCAGACGCCTGGGAATGGCCATCACAAACTCGAGTCTACATTTTTTTTAAGATGTCTAAAGATGACGTCAGACGTCTAATGGAAACCGTGCGATAATTATCCTTCTGTTCCAACCACTTGCAATCTTCGCGAGTGGTTGGAGAAACTTCAAGTCGAAGAAATCAACAAACAGTGGAGTTATTTTTAAAAGAGGATAGGCCATCATCTTGAGGATATCTCTCGCCCCCTGACAGGGATCTCCTTCCTCCTCCACCGTGGACCCTACGAGCACCGTGGCTTAGGCATGCTGCACCTCTGCTCCTCCCTCTCGCTGGTCACACGGTGACAGTGTGCAGCTACAACACCACTGCACATAACCCCCCTCAGCCATCCATCTATTTTTTTGCATATGCTAAGGCATGTGGTACTTCAAATGTGTAACTCTTGGAAAAATATTAAGTACTAACTGGTGGTAAGTATCTAATATGTGTATACTGGGCCTGCCTTTACCCATATGAAATATGGGATATTGAATTGGTATTCTTGTGAACACATATTAGATACAGCGGCCTAGCCTTGCTAGCTAGTTTCTTTTCCTCCCTTGAGGTCGGTCCTCCCTCTTCGTTTTCTTCTTCTTCACCTTCTCCACCACCGTTCCCTGCAACCCAACAGGAACCCAACCGCATGGCACCACGTTGCGTCACCTTCATCCTCCTCGTGCGTGCAAGCCTCAGCATCCTCCAGCAGCCATGCATGGCCGCTCTCCTCACACGTGCGTGCATGTGAGCACCTCCTCTCCGATCACTATTCATCATCTTCCCTAGAAGAACCCAAATCCATGTCCACTTCACACGCAGCTGACTCCACGGACTGCCAATCTTCTCTCCATCGACGCCGTTGAACTCGCCTCGCCCTCACAAGGCCACCCACGCCCACGGCAGCCCTTCCCACCGTCAACACCCACACGCGCGCAAGCCACCGCCGGCCATCATCTCCTCGTCGCCGGCGACGCTTCCGGCTTCCTCCCATCGTGAGACCAACATCACGTGAAGCCCACACTCCAGCGCACCACCACTGGCGTTCACACCATCAGCCCTTCCCTCCTCGCGTGCAAGCTCCTCCACTGAATCCTCTGTTTCTCAACAGTAAAGGCCCTAATAATATTTACAAAGTTTTCCATTGTGAGAAACACTATTCTTTTATTTAACATCTTAATTTATTGAGGCACATTTGTATGAATATCCCTCTAATTTATTTGAAGTACATATAGTTGCATTTATCTCATAAATGATAGCATAGGGGATATTGGTTATGGGGAAAGAGTTTAGTTTTAATTAAGATTGACGATGCCTATCAATACCAAGATCATGATTGACATATTTATGTGCACACCTGTATTCTTGATTAATTACATAAAATGATGACTTATGTTGAAAAAGAATTGTCTGAATTAGCATGCACACCCATTGAGTTTCCTAAATAATTGAGGCACCACTCACTAGTACAATAGGCTGATTCCTCCATGTGGAGACGACCTAACTATCTTCGTGGTTTGATTTTGAATATTAAATGTTTTGAAAAGTGATTTTCTACCACATGACTACATACAACGACGCGACATTTTTGTGTTACAAACTTCAACGAAAATGAAGATTGCTCTTTCACCTAGCCTTGTTTCTAATAACCATACCTAACTCATCCAATTTGTTTAGGAATACCCATTTAGTACCTATTACCATTTGCCCTTTGGGCTTAGGTACTAGTTCCCAAACTTCATTCCTTTGGAATTGGTTGAGTTCATCCTGCATAACCATTAACCAAGGCTCGTCGGAACACACTTCCTCAACACTCTTTAGTTCAACTTGACATACAAAGGCAAAAAGACCAAAAGTGCAATTAAATCTAGATTGGGTTTTAACACCATTAGAAATATTTTCAATGACTTGACTTTCGGGATGATCCCTTTGGAATATCCAATATTTTGGAAGATTATGGATGTTGAAGCCATGAATGTTAGACACATCGATGAAAGAATCATCCTCATCTTCAACATTGACATGGTCAATAGAATAAGAGTTGGGTGATTCATCGAAAGAGACATGAAGAGTCTCCTCTACAACCAATGAGATCTTGTTAAAAATCCAATATGCCTTACCATGTGAAGAGTAACCAATGAAGATGGCTTCTTTACTTTGGCATCAAATTTATCTAAATTAGAATGAGTATTCAAAACAAAACATCGGCATCCAAAAACTTTAAAATAACTAATCTTGGGCACTTTCCCATAATATAGTTCAAAAAAGTTTTTCGCAAACCGAATCGAACTAAGATGCAATTTAACATGTAACAAGTTGTGTTAACTGCCTCAGCCCAAAAGTATTTTGGTAATCCGAAGTCTATGAGCAATGTCCGAATACACTCTTGAAAAATGCAGTTCTTTCTCTCGAGTACCCCATTTTGTTGAGGTGACTAGAGGAAAAAGAACTCATGAGCAATACCATGCTCTTGACAAAAATTATCAAACAAGGAATTTTCAAAGTCACCCCCATGATCACTACAAATCTGAGTGATATGGTAGCCTTTTTCAGTTTGAACCTTCCTACAAAAAATGAAAAACATGGAAAACACTCTATCTTTGGATCTCAAGAAAGAGACCCATGAAAACCAAGAAAAATCATTTACAATAACAAGGCAATATTTGCATCCACTATGACTCTCATACTTTGTTGGTCCAAACAAATCCAAGTGAAGCAATTCTAAAGCTCTAGATATTGATATAACTTCTTTGTTTTTAAAACTAGATTTCATGATTTTTCCTACTTTATATGAATCACAAGCAACATCTGCAAATTTATTTTTAGGAAGACTTTGAACTAGTTCATGTTTGGCTAGTTTGTGGACTAACCTCATATGAACATGTCCTAATCTCCTATGCCAAACATTTATTTCATCATTGGCAACAAGACATTCATAAGTTTCATTTTTATCAAATTCTACAATATAAATATCTTTATAGCTAGTTCCCTTAAGAAGAGTTTCATTGGTTGTAGCATGCATGATTTCAAACATTTTGGAAGTAAAAATTGCCTTATATCATTCATCACAAATTTGACCAACACTTAACAAGATATGTTTTAATCCTTTAATTAAAGAGTCATTTGAGATAGGGGATAAAGGGTTACCTATCTAACCAAGGCCAGTAATATGGGCCTTGTGGTTGTTGCCAAAGGTGATTGTTCCCCCATCTGTAGGTTGGAGGTTCAAAAATAGGCACTTGTCTCCCATCAAATGCTTTGAACACCTAGAATCCATCACCCATCGACCTCCTTGGTAGTAGCCTCTTCGTCATCCTCCTTGTAGGTCTTCTTGTTGCTACAAAAGACCTTCTTTGGTGACTTTGAGAACTCTTAGGTCTTTCTAATTTGAGTTGTCCTTCATTCTATAGACCCAATTCTTCACATTATAGTCTCCTTTGAACCCTACAAAACAAAGTTCAAGTTGCCTTTTTGGTATCCATATTAGTGTGGATCCAGATTTGTTAGTAGTCCTCTTCGTGGGAGGATTCTTTTCCAGCACATCTTGACTACTACTAGCCTCATAGTAACCTAATCCAAACTTGCTAGAGGAAGGCTTTTGACGAGCAATGAGTTTGTTCAAATTTACCTTTCCTTTAATAAATTTAACTAGGTCTTTAAGTGATTGGTTTGCTTTTCCTCTAAGATGAGTTATTTCTACTTTCATTTTATCTATTTTATCTGAAGCCTCTAATTTCAAATTTTTGTAAGCCATTTTCATCTCTTTTAAAGGAGTTTGTTTTCTCAAGAACATGTATTTTGTCAAGTAGCTCTTCCCTACTAAGAAACTTTTGTTCAACCATTGCGATATACAAGTCTTTTGTTAAAGATTCTTTTTTGATAGTTAAGTTTCCTACTTGCATATATAGTCCAGTTGCCTCATTAGTAAGAGCCAAGTTCTTTTCCTTAAGGTCTTTAGTTACTTTCTTAGCTTCTAGATTTTATACTTTTAATACCTTCTTTTTATTCTTAAGCTCTTTGAATTCTAGATATAAGGAATCAAGGGCATCTTGTAATTCATCTATAATATAAGAGGATACCTTGATTGCTTCGGAGTCAGATTCGAAGTTGGGTCATCACTTGTTGCCATGAGACCTAAGCACACGATTTCTTCGTTTAAGTCCTCCTCCTCTTCTTCTTCAGAACTCGTGTCATCCCAAGCTGCTTGGAATGCCTTCTTGAATGGTTTTGGCTTTGAAAATTTCTTGTACTCCATCACCCTTTTCCCCTTTCTTCTCTTCATCCCTTCTCAACAAGGGACACTCATTTCTCATGTGACCTCTCTTCTTGCAAGTGTAGCATACAAAAGGCTCATCTTCCTTTTTCTTTTACTTGGTATCTCTCCTATTCCTGAGAAACTTCTTAAATTTTGTTGCTAACAAAACAAAATCTTCATTGCCTACACTTACCTCATCATCCGACGTTGCTCTGACAGCCAAGGTCTTCTTCTTCAACTCGGGTGTAATGGACTTCCACCTTTGGTCCATCTTGATCTTGTAAGCCATCAAGCTACCAAGTAGATCATCCATGTCTAGATCTTCTACTTGGTTGGCCTCTTCTGTTACCGTGACCTTTTGCTCTCATTCTGGTCCAAGAGAGCGAAGGAGCTTGGCTTGAACTTCCCCTTGGATGAAAGTTTTTCCAATAGACTTGAGGTTATTCACAATCAATGTGAATCAGGTGTACATTCCCCAAGTCTCCCATTTTCCTCCATAATAAATGTTTGAAACTCCTAGGAGAAGAGGTTAATCTTAGAAATTTCAACTTTAAACATACCTTCATGAGCTCCCTCTAAAGTCCTCTAGATTTCGAAGGCAGTCTTGCATTGGCTAATGCGGTTGAATTCCTCTGAGCTTAGTGTGCAATAAAGTGAGTTCATTGCTTTGGCATTTAGTCCAAGGTGGTGGATTTACTCCACCATGTATTCCATCTCCTGCTTGTTGGGGATCTTGTAACGGAACTAACATTTCTCCCAAGTGTGCAATAAAGTGAGTCATTGGCTTTAAGCAACATCTTCATCCAGAGTTTCCAATATGAGTAGTTACTCCCATCGAAGAGTGGTGGACGAGTGGCGGACTGGCCTGTCGTTCAGCTTGTGGAAATGATTTTCCCCTCCATTCAATCTCTCGTAGAAGTTACTCCAAAGATGCGGGAAACCACTTCAATACCAATTGAAATTGAACTAGAGCAGGGGTGAATAGTGAAATTGATATATGATAAGCAAATAGAAAATCACTCGCACGAGTGATACGATGATTTTAGGTGGAAACTCAAATTGGGAGAACACCACCCAAGTCAACCTTGACTTAGGATTTATGATCACCAAGTGATCAATCCACTAACCATACTACTTAAATCAAGGGTAGTGTGCCTCAATACAATTCCCACCTCCGATCCCAAAACAGAGGTTTCTCCCCTCACAAGAAAGAGACAGGGATCCGACAAGCTGGACACCCAAGTATAATAAAAAATGAAATTAAAGACACCCTATAAAGCTCCCCAAAAGATATAAATATAAACTAGCAACTGTGGGTAAAGGATGACTCCCTAAGTATGATGATGGCAGCACAATAGTAAAGGAGTGTGAAAATATGCCCAAGAGTTTTGAGTTGCACAACAATAGGGTAGTTAAGTAATTAGACCTAGTGTTTTTTCTTGTGAAATGTCTCTAATTGTTGTGTGTAGCCTAAGAGGAGTTAAAAGGTATATATAGACCTCAAAGGAACCTTCTAGAAGGCTTGGAAGGTCCCTCTAGTAGTTGGGGACAATTCCCCATTGATTTGGTCGAAATCTAAATCAAATCAGGCTAATCATTACTCTAATAGCAAAATCAAACATCTAAGTTTTGGGTTAGATGCCTTATTACATGGCTAACATAAGTTTTAGATGTCTAATCTAAAGGGTCAGTATTCCTAGAAGTAATTAGACGGAAATAGGGTTCCTATTACTAAAGGTCAAAATCTAGTATAGCATTTCAAGATGTCTAAAGGTATTTTTGGACACCTAAAAATGTGAGGGTTTGTTCCTGGGTTGAACCAGATCCAAACAGGGTTCTAATGTATAGATGTTAGACATCTTTTTAGACATTTGACAAGGGTTCTGGATGACTAAAGGTCATTAATGTCCTTGGGTTAAGGATTTCTTGAGAATCCAAAAACATGATTATATCTGATAAATTCTCGTTAAGTGAAATTAGGTCTAACGTTCCTATTTTGGACATCTGCAAATAATATTATAATATTTCCTGAGTGATTGTTCGAGGATTTTGTTCTGCCTAAGAGATAGGCTCAACGGTAGGTTTTCTAGATGACTAAGTATGTGTCCAGACGTATCTTTTAGTATCAAACATCTAGGAACACTTGTAAACATCTGATTCTAAGGTATATGTTTGCTCTAAGTTGATTTTTGTTTCTAAGGTTTTCTTAGGTATTGTGAGCCTAAGTCTAGAGATTTTATATGTATATGGGGGCTCTTTACAACTTTTTCTAGACTCAACAAAATTGAAAATTACAACTCTATATAAGAATATACAATAAGACCTAAGACCTAGACTTATGACAACTTCAACCTCCGATCCTTCTCTTGAGATGCTCAGATGAACTGAAGACCTACAATAGGGTTATAAAGATAGAAAAGGTGGCATATTCAGTTTTTATTCTTCTTTTTAGGTATTTTGTGAAATCATCAAAACATAGTTTAGGAGAGGTTGAACTAACAGATATGTGCAGAATTTCCTTGACAAGAAAGGTCTTCTTGTTAAAAATTCTCTATCCTTTACTTCATGAGGAATATTCCAGCAAAATCCTTTCTTTGCTTCGAGCATCAAATTTATCCAAATTTTCCTTAGTATTAAGGATAAAACATTTGCATCCAAAGACTTTGAAATAAGATATTCTTGGGGCTCGATCAAAGAATAATTCCAAAGGTGTCTTATTTAAGATAGGTCTATCCAATGCTCGAATTTGTATATGGCAAGCTGTATTTGCTCCCTCAACCCAAAAATACTAAGGGAGCTTTGAATCACACAATATTGTGTAGGCACACTCTTATAAGATCATATTCTTCCTTTCTTCCGCACCATTCTAAGGGATAGCTCTAGGAAAGACAAACGCTTGTTTAATTCCAAACTTAGTATAGTAATCAGTAAAAAATTGATTTTCAAATTCACCTCCATAATCACTCCTTATTTTGGAAATCGCATATCCTTTTTCAATTTAAATCCTTTTCGCAAGTTTGCTAAATTCCTTAAAGTTTAGATCTTTAGAACAAAAAGAGTACGCAGATAAACCAAGAAAAATCATGAATAATGACTAGACAATGGCGACACCTATTTAGGCTTTCGGTCTTGGTTGGTTCAAAGAGATCTAGGTGAAGTAACTCTAGAAGTCTTGATGTACTGACTATTATTTTAACTTTAAATGAAACCTTATGCAATTTTCCCAACTCAAAATTCGGAAATATTCATCTTTTTGAAATCGCAAGTTTATTTATATTTTTCATGTGAACATAGCCTAGTCTTCTATGCCATAGTGTTGACTCATCATCCGATGCAACCAAACAATCATAAGTGTTGCATTTGTCCATGTCAACAATCTAGGTATCTTTAAACTTAAATCCTTTCAATAAGGTTTCTTTTGTTTTCTTCTCCTTAATTTTGAAACCGTAAGAGGTTTTAGAGTTACAAATTTGGCCAGTACCAATAATATGGCCCTTGTGGTTGTTGCCAAAGGTGACCGTAACACCTTCCTTATGGTCGAGGCTGAGGAGGAGTCCTTCTCCTGTCATGTACTTTGAGAAGCCGTTGTCCATGACCCATCTTCTTTCGCCATGTGCTTATCATGTGACACTTTTGAATGGGTTTAGCCAAAGAGGGTCGAGCGCTAGGCACCCATCCCTTATGACTTGATAAGGTCCTAACAGATTCAAGGTAACCCCTGTGGATTCTATATAGCCAATCTTTGTAATCTATTTTGTCTTCTAAAAGGCACCCTACAAAACAAGATTTCAATGTGTCCTTTGGTGCCTACATTTTGTTTTTGGGTCCAATCTCGTCATTGTGTTGAGCCCAATAACATGTGTTATCAGGCGTATACAATTCCTCTTTCTTTTGACCAGAAGACTTGTATTATTTTTTGACTTAGAACT
The DNA here is from genome assembly GCA_037157565.1 of Thalassia testudinum. Classification (NCBI taxonomy): domain Eukaryota; kingdom Viridiplantae; phylum Streptophyta; class Magnoliopsida; order Alismatales; family Hydrocharitaceae; genus Thalassia; species Thalassia testudinum. The sequence goes on from JAZHRO010000014.1 coordinate 22,506,522, forward strand.
AGATGCTTTATGATCATTTTTAGGAAGGTGTCCTAAGTCAAATTTAATGGCACTTTGAGTTTGAGTGCCTAGAAGTTTATCTACATCTACCTTACCTTTAGTAAATTTAGCTATGTCATTAACAAGAGAAACAAATTTTTCTTTTAAGACCTGTTTGTAGGTGGTGTTAGTGGGGGGATATCTCTCCTTCGGGTTGTTATTGGAGTTTCTGAGGAGGTTTATCCTATGCAAATCACAATAAACAAATATCCATTAACATCCCCCACTCTCACTTTTAATATTAAACAAATATCCACTAACAGCATCCACTCAAACTTTTAATATTAAACAAATATGCACTAACATACTCCCCTCCCACTTTTAATATTAAATAAATACCCACTAACATCACATCAATATACCAATCATTTTATCCCAAATAAATACCCCTCTTCACTTATCCTATCCCAACAGTGTTTTATCCACATCCAAATAAGCCCTTACTTTTCCTAGGTCAATTTCCAAATCATTTATGTGAGTTTTAAAAGAAGTAATTTCACCAACCAGCTCTTCATTTTCTTTTTCTACTTTGTGTGAGTGAGTAGATGACACTTCTAAGTCTTTTGTGTTTAGATAAAAGAAGCCTCCTAACTTAGGATTTTCTCAACTAGTCTCCTACTAGTCAATTCACTATTTGCACCACTTGAACGAAGGTAACACAACATCTTACAAAGATTACTTTTCTTTGATCTACTAAGAAAAGTAACTCAAGATTCTCAACACGTTGGGTGGGTCCCAATCAAAGCAAGAAATAAAGTATTACCAATAAAAACCTATGGAACCTCAAGAAATAAAATAATGCAAATTGAGCTTTCCTAGAAGCGCAAGGAGGCATGCTTTGAAGAGCGTTGGAAATGGGCACGAAAGCATGAGAGCTATTTGAATAGAGAGAAAGAGTTGGAGCACTTTTTCATTAAGAAATAGCTTCGAAAGTTCTATTTTAGAAATGTTGCCAACAGGTGCCAATTATAAGTGAAAAATGGCCAATTCAAGAATGCTTTTAAATATCTCCTAAATCAATTTGATTGATCAAATTAACTAATTGATCGATCAATTTATCTGGTTGATCGATCAATTGATGATCAATTAAATATTTAATTGATCGATCTAATTTCGTAGGAAAGAGATTTGAATTTGGTTAATCAATTATTCTATTTTTATCGCTCAAACCTATATTTTTGGTCCAGCAACTTAAAATTATAGTCGTAAAAACATTATCAACATAGAAAAGCATAAACAAAATCCTAAGCCTCCTTACATCATTTTTAGACTCAAGAAATAAAAAGAATTACAATTGACTTTATACAAAAGCTCTTTATGTTGATCCATGAGAATTGCGTGAGCATAATGTTGAAAGATTAGTTCATAATAACGCATAATTTTGTTTCATCAAAATAAATGTCTCTATTGAGACCTTTATTTTGATGAAATAAAATTATACTTTATTGTGGACTAATTAATCTTTCAAGTGCACGTTCATGAGACAAGAAGATAGTCTACTTGAGTCTATTGTAATATTTTTATCTTTATTGAGTCTAGAATTTATGTAAGGAGTCTTAAATACTTCCCTCATGCTTTTCGTACCCAAAATGATTTTCTACAACTAAATTCAAGCTTTAATTAATCAACCAAAATAAGTGTTGATCAACCAATTTGATCAATCAATCAAAAGAAAATCAAATGATTGACTAAAAGAACTATATAAGGCAACTCTTTATTTAGAAAATAATTTGATTAAACAACTTTTTGATTGGCCAACCATTGATCGACTAGAAGATAAATTTAATTGACCAAACATAAAATTGATCAACCAATACATTATTTTTTATCAATCAAATTGATTTAAATTACTTCCTAATCTAGTCAATTTTCACCTATAAATAGAAGCCTTTAACTGCCTTTTCAACACACAACTTTCAAAAGCATTTTTTAAGAGAAAAGGTGCTTCTACTTCCACTCTTTTCGTACTTTAGTGTTCATTCTTCTATGCCTTCCAAAGCACACCATTCCATGCTGCTACAAAAAAATAACCGATTTTCTATTTCACTTGTTTAGGATTCCATAGGATTAATATTTGTAGCCTTTTACTCTTGTTTTGATTAGGGACCTAAGTTGTTTGGGATTCCTTAAGTTTTGTTTTGTCCACTTTTAGGTGGAAAAGAGGAGTATTGTAAAAGGTTGTACCACCCTTGTTCAAGTGATATCGTTAATGGATTGACTAGCTTGGGCTAGTCAGAAAAATCATAAGCTAAAAGCCTTAAGGAGTGATTTTTACTCAAAAGGATTTCTACTACAGATCTCAGTGCACTTATGTCATGCTCTTTGTAGATTTTTTTTTATTTGATATAATTAGTTATCTATACTATTCACTTCCTTCTTATGCAAACTCATAGATCCTGCAGGCACCCTCAGTCTCAACAAAGCATTCATAAATCTACTCCTCATGCACCTTCCATTTATACATTTGGAACTTACATCCAAGTCCCATGATAATTATCCACATTCACCAATCAAGTACCCAATTATCTACTAAAGGAGTGAAATATCCTTCTTAATATAGAGCCATCTATAACATAGATATATAATCTATACATTAAAACACTTATAGCCATGCCTAACATTAAAAAAATGATATTGTACCATGCTCAACATGAAAAATTCAAAAAGATTAAGTTTAGTAATGCCCAATATACAAGAATAGATAGCAATAAAATCACAACTAAAGTAATTCGCATTTACCATCACAATGAGGTTAGACAATTGTATTTATATATGGGTATGTGTTCATATCTATATATATCTATATTGTATGTATGCATATAATACATATATACATATACATACATACATACTAACTTATGTGTATATCCCTCAATTTAAAAGTCGATGAAATTTATCGTACAACTTGTAAGATGTAGATGAGAAAAATGAGCATAAGCTTACTCTACTCGGCTTCACTCATATTTTAGCAAGAGAAAGCAAGAAAGAAAATTAGCTAAAAAAAAGGAAAAGTGGTATGAAAGAAAAAGTTAATGATGCAAGTCAAAACAGTCAAAAAAGAAAGTTTTATTAGTGACCCTCTCTTTTAGATGAAGACCTTAACTCCAAGCTCAAGCATTTACCCAACTTTTCTAGTTCAAATATCTTGATTATTGACGATGAAGAAAGGGATGAAATTATGGACAGGTTAAAATACCTTCATTGAGGATAAACTAACTCCTTTTATTTTGAGCAATCTCAAAGAGTAACTTTTGTAGAAGCAAGAGAATAGAATAGGAGCCTATCAGTTATACCAATCTCTATTCAAATGAACTTGCTTCAATCCTTCTTACGGTTCTTGCCCATGATCAATTACTTCATCAAACCAACCCTCCAAGAAGAATTGTGCTATGCCTTGCCCATTGCCTCTTCCCAAGATTCCTATAAAGCAAGAGAGATACCTAGTCTCCTTAGGTTACAACACTCCAATCATGAACTTCTCACATTGTTTCTAGGACCAACAAATGTTGCGCATTCATGATAGGAATTGAGACTATGTGCATTCTATCAGCTACATTCGAGTAAACAACCTTGCAATAAGCCTCAACCATTTAATTTATCCCTTAGAAAAATGAAAGCTTTGACCAAAACTCTTAACTTATCTCTCAATCCTAAGTCTCTACCCTCTCCATTGATTCATAGCTAATTCGATCCCTAAATTCTTTTTAGGCCCATACACACATACATATATACTGGGGGCCTAAATATGATTGCAACAAAAATGATCTACACTCACCATCAAGTACTAACATTTAAGAGGTCATTGAATCAAATCCCATGCCCATGATATTTACCTTCTCAAAAAAAAAAAAATCTACATTCATTCTGATACTTTCACAAGCAAGTAATGTTTTGAAATGAAACTTTGAGGAATGAAATCTACCAAGAACAATAAGTACTTAAAATTTCATCTGAATTGAATACTCATACTTCTCTCACGAGGGCTAAAATTTGTTAAAACTTATATCGTTGAAGATTGTAAAAGATTGATCACAGTCGATACATAGAATTTTGTGTTGGATAGGCTTGCAATTTGGTGCATGGCTTGTTTGTTCAAGGTGACCTTAATTTTCAAGCTTTCATTAAGCATAAGCAAAGATATAAGGATGGGTGTAAGTATCTGTTACGACCCGATTCTCGAATCCCTACAGGACACGAGAATCAGACCGACTCGATTGATCCCAAAATCTAGTCGTCTAACGAGAAAGTAACCAAAAAGCAGTAAAATAAACCACATTCACCATGCAAGCAACTAACAGTAACAAAAGTACAGCAGTAACGAAAAGAAATACTACAATACACACCACCACAATAGTAGAGAATTTAAAACAGGTACAGAATATGAAGTTTACAATAAAAGAGTACAAAAGTGTAACAAAATACTCACTACTACAAGAACGAGTACAACACAAGTACAACTACTGGACTCTACTAGGCCCAGCACCCTCCGCAGCTGTAGGCTTTGGCTGCTCAACACATGGTCCTAAAAAAGGTGGTAAGTATGACATGTCAGCGAAATGCTGAATAGAGTGGCAACCAGCTAGCTAAGAAAAATAGTAAAGGTGGACAGGTAGCGGTTGTTTTTAATTTCTTATTTATTCAACTAATTATTATTTCTTTCATTACTTGGTTCATTTATCAAGTCTTTTTCTTGATCTCGAATGTTCCTCGTGGGAACGATCTTGATTGCAGTCTTTTCCGAAAAGTAGAAGTAGCACATGGTGCTCTCCTGGCCGGGAGAGTCCCCCGTGGTGGTCCTGCCCTCAGTCGACCAACCCAAGGTCGCTGACAGACTGAACGGTGACTACGGCACGTGCGATAAACGCACGGGTAGCTACCCGCACTGGCACGCGGTCAGTCGTTTCCGTTAACGGGTGTGCCCAAAGCACAGCATGGAACCAGTATAGGGTAGAGCCCTCTCAGTAACAGGGGTCTAGCCCCTCCACAGTAACCAAACAGGGGTCTCGCCCCTCCACAGTCCGCGCACCCTCGCCTGACTACCCAGGCAGCTCGCATTTAATTTCAACCAACAGAAATTACATGTAGCAGCTACTAACAACAGTACTCTACATTTCACAGGCAGCTGTTATCCAATTACAGGCAGTTATTATTCCATCTACTCATTTCAAGACTGCATTCCACGCATTTAATACAATCGTTCCAGTATTTCTAGTCCTAGGATTCATGCCATACCCTAGGATCTATCATTCAATCTAGTTTTCGGGTCCTAGGATTCATGCCATATCCTAGGATCTATCATTCAATCTAGTTCACAGGTCCTAAGATTCATGCCATACCCTAGGATCTATCATTCGTTTCAGATATCCATTTATGTTTGTAATTAACTAAGGGAAGTCACTCTACCTGCAAAATCAGGAGTAGTGGGGGCATGATCGGCAGGTCCACGTGCCTCTGCAACCCCCAAATCCGCAACAGAACGAAGTCCTAACACAAGGATCAACCACAAGAAACCACTCAGAATATGATAAAAAGCATTCCAACAAGTAGAGGAACTTATACGAAGAAGAACGGAATCTTAAACGCGGAAATCGGACTTCGAACGGATCCTAAACGGGTCAAAAACGACAACTCTGACTCAAATCAGACGTCTGGAACATCTTCCAGACGTCTTAAAACGGGATCCAAATCATACCTCGCTCTGGGTTACTCCTCAGACATCCAGGGGTCCTGCTGAACTGTCTGCAACTAGTTCCAGACGTCCGACTATCTCTCCGGATGTCCGGAGACGCTCTCCGCCGTCTGGTGACTCGCCCAAACGTTTGAACTGCGTGAGAGGGCGTGTCCCACGCCTTCCCGAAGCGAATCCTACACGTGCGTGCAAAACTCTCTCAACACGGCACGCAACAAAGCTTCGGCGGAACAGCCTGCATGGCCGTATCCGCAAAAAGAAGCATAGGAGGAAATACGTACCTCTCAATCGTCTAGAGCTCCCTCCAAACGTCGTCCACGTCGTCTGGATGTAGGTCCAGACGTCTGATTCTGGGAAAATTTTCCCAGAATCAAAACCTCCTTTGTCTTCTTCCCACTGCGCGCGGCCGCGCCACGCTCATCCGCCCGCTGCCCGAGCTGCAATAGCACCGGGGGAAACCTCCCCAGCACAACGCTCCTCAGCACGCACACCGGCCAGCCTCGAACTACTCTGGGAAGCTCTCTCTCCCTCACGGCACGCGCGTTCTCTTCTCTTCCCTCTCGCTGCTCTTCTCCTCCCTGTCACTGCACTCAGCCGCAACTGCTGCTCGCTCTCACCCTCGCTGAAGGAAGATGGGGGATGGATGGATGTGGGGTGGCGAACAAGGGAGAGGGAAGGGGGTATTTGTAGGCGTGGGGGAAAGGCTTCTGCAGGTCGGTGAGGGGAGAGAAAGAGAAGAGGGCGGCGGGGTTTCAGTCTGCGTGCGGCACGCGCGCAGACTCATGATCGTACGCACGTAAAAATTAATTTCCAGACGTCTGGAAAGACGTCCAGATATCTGACCAGACGTCTGGACCAACTCCCAAACATTCCAAAGTATTTTTATGTCACAAGTCTTAACAGTACCTATAAGCTCTCTTTTCTACGTACAAAGAGAACTATTTTACGAACTACGATCTACCAGGGATTCAAAGTTACATCATATAGATAAAAAATCTAATATTCTAAAGTAATTCTTTATTCACAACTTGTTAGGTTTATATGTACCATATATAATTTACTATTAATCCTCGTCATAAATTACACATTTATAATCAAGTTAACCATCTATATGGAATTTACAAGAAAGCTATTTCTCCTGGGGAAATTGAAATCTATATTTTAAGTTTGTTTGTTCCTTGATAAGTTTAAAATTATGTGAAACTAAATAAAAGTCTAGATAAACCTTCATTGAGTGGGAACAACGAAATATAGATACTATAAACTTAATCCTATAAACTAAAGTTCTTCAGTTGTGCTTCAAAAAATTTTTATCAGGCATCCCTCACGCGTCTCTCCAAATTACTTGTGTTAATCATGATATGATTCCATCTTCGATGGGAGATTTGTTGACAAGGCTTCTAGGATTTTATCACAGTTTATCTCTTTCGGAAAATATTTATTATGCATTACACGTCGAAATCATTTTTTACTTTTCTTTTTTTTTTTTTTTTTTCTTTCCGCACTGAAGTCCCAAAGGGAATGCTAGTCATGTTCATGTCATCACTAATTCAAACGGTTGTCATTTCATTTTCCACATCGGTAGAATCGCAACCCAACTTTTAAAATATTGCTTCGTACTTCGAATAATCGCCGACCCTCTAACGTCACTAAATGTTTTTAGATACGTATAAGAATGAATTTTATTTTGGATGATATTCGATGAGAGCATGCATCTCTTTATTTCGAGGACGAGAAATAGGAATACACATCAAAGGAAACCCACTACCAGAGAAAATGTGACCCGAAGCCAAAATTAGACCGGTCGTGGGTCAAGTTCTAAGACATCGAATGCCTGCGTTATTGCATTATGAATAGACAGGTAAATCCCAAATTCAAGCATGCGCTTTTGTGTTCTTAGCAATGATTCTCACTCACATGCGTCATGCCTCTCTGCCTTGCATCAAGACAGAAACCGACATCCCAAGGTCTAATCTACTTGGATGGATCTGAGTCTGTACAGAAGTTCATATCTAAACTAGACGTCCACTAAAACCGTTGCAACCGTTTTCTGATGGCTGAGACTTCCGTTGGTGCTTTCCTCCGGGTGCGAGTCCTTGCCAGCTTCCAGCCTTTGAGGACAACAGCACGAGAAATGATGGAGAGGAAGGAGAATAGAGAAGAGAAGAGAAGAGGAGGGGTTGAGAAAGGGGGTTTGTTTAGCAAGAAAGCCAATCTGAGCTTATCTGTATAATACAGGGGAGTAATGACCCCTGTCATACGAGGGCCACCGCATGACAGAGATTTCCACCCAAATACAGTCATCAACTATCCCCCCACCCCAACTATTTATTGTTACAATTCAATCTTATCATTTTCCCCAAATAAAAAAAAAAAAAAATCAGACCCCTTTTGAATCGTATTTGCATTAATCATCCCTTTTTTTTTTTCTTTTTGCTGCCTGTGATAAATGCATTGAAGAATGTTCTCATGTGCTCCACCTGCAACATTCGTTATCTGTTTCATGCAGTAACTTCTAAGGAGACGTACCACTTATCTCTGGAATCACAAGTAGCGGTGTTCTTCGTTCTCATGGGCTCCACCTTGCAGACATGTTGACATGCCTTCTTTTTACTTAGATCACATCCGCATGCGGCACAAGATTTTAGATTTACTCCAGAGATTATTCTGGAAACGTTATTGGCATGGCGAAAACAGCAGGGTGCAGATGGAATGCTTTTTTTTTTCCTTCAAATTACGTCTTTTTTTCTTCCTGCTTGTCAATCATCAGTTGCATATTAGCGTGAAACCAAGTTTTAATACAAGAGAGAAAACGCATCGGTCATTATTCAAGTTACGAATTGCATCAACTGCTGTGCCCCGTCACCTCTTCCAAGAAAATTCGTTGGTTGAAATGAATCACAAAAATCGTAGATTTCGTCCAAAAATATCCACAAAAAGGAAAAGCTTCCAAGCAGGCACCAAACACCACGCATGCATATATACACGCATATTAGCAGGCGAATCCTAGAGTCGATGCTTCCTGAGTCGGTCAAAGATGCTTCTGCAGGTGGATGGTTTTCCATATTGGTTTATCGATGAAACCATCGACATGGGATCCCATTGCGAGTTCCTCATCTTCTACATAATATCATGTAGATTGTCATATGGCACTGGTATATGCATATAAAATTCCTTGCATGCTAATACAAGGGTTCTCAACACGGTGAACATGGAATTGGGAATGCAGACCAAGCTTGGACCGGAGAAGCACAAGGCATCATATCATGCTGCAGTTCATATGAAAGAAACAAGGACAGCTGGGAACATGGAAGATGGCATTCAAAGGTGTGTGGCTCTGCTCATTAGAGTGATTGGAGTGGTTCAACATATAGCAAAACAAAGGATGCAATGACACTAGCGCAGCCTACAAGGTGTGGATGAGATCGACGAGGAGAGCAACAGTTGCAACCAGTCACGCACTCTTGATACCTAATCTCTGTATGCACTTTTAGATCTGAATTACAACAACAACCAAGCCTTTTCCCACACTAAACGGGGTCGGCTATATGAATTCTTTGCTTCCACACACATTGATTTTCATCCATTTCAGGACTTAAATTAAAGTAATTAAGGTCATACTTAACAGTTTCCTTCCAACACTTGTTTGATCTTCCTTGCCCCCTCTTAGCGGATTTAGCCTCCAACTTCTCGCATCTCCTAACTGGAACATCTAATAGTCTTCTTTGTAAATGTCCAAACCACCATAGACATGTCTCTCTCATTTTATCCTCTATCGATGCCACCCTAACCTTTTTCTAATAATCTCATTTGAAATATGGTCCTTTCTTATATAACCACACATCCATCTTAACATCTTCATTTCTACCGCAGACATCTTCTATACATGCCTATAGTTTATGGTCCAGCATTCAGAACCATGCAAGGCTGGTCATACCACAACTCGATAGTATTTTCCTTTGACTTTTAAAGGAACCCTCTTATCACAGAGAACACCAGATGCACCCCTCCATTTCAACCACCCTATATTAATTCTGTCACATCTCCATCAATTCCACCATCATGTTAAAAAATAGATCATAAGTACTTAAAAACATCTTTCATTGGAATACACTCTTCTCCAATTTTTACATCAATCCCTTCATTGTTCCCTCTACTACTAAACTTACATTATATATACTCAGTCTTCGTCCTACTTATGCGTAATCCTTTATCTTCCAGGACTTCTCTCTAAAGCTCAAGTTTTCTGTTCACTCCATCTCTTGTCTCATCAACCAACACAATATCATCAGCAAAAAACATACACCAAGGCACCTCAACTTGGATATACTTCATCAACTCATCCATGACCAAGGTAAAAAGATAAGGGCTTAAATTAGAACCTTGTTACAGACCAATGGTGACATCAAAGTAGTCCGTCAAATCATCCTTAGTCTTTACACAAGCTGCTGCTCCATAATACATATCCTTTATGAGGTTGATATATATAACTGGCACTTGTCTCTTCTCCAAAATTCTCCACAAGATATCTCTTGGGAAAGAATCATAGGCCTTCTCCAAATCAATAAAAACTATATGTAAATCCTTTTTCTTGACTTTATATGTCTCCATTATACGTCTCAAGAGATGTATTGCCTCAATAGTAAACCTATCTGGCATAAAGTCAAATTAATTTTCAGTTACCATAGAGACTTGCCTCACCCTTCTTTCAATTATTCTTTCTCAAAGTTTCATCATATGACTTATCAACTTAATACCTCTATAGTTAGAACAATCTTATATGTCACCATTATTCTTGTATAAAGGTACCACAAAACTTTTCCTCAATTCCTCTGGCATCTTCTTGCCTCTCCATACGGTATTAAATAAATTTGTGAGCAAAGTTATACCCCGTTCTCCTGTCATTCTCCAAATGTATATAGGAATATCATCAGGCTCAACAACCCTCTCACTTTTTATCATCTTCAAAACCTCCTCTACTTTTGTATCCTTCAATAACATGCCCGATTCACATACTCTTCTGAGTTGACTAACTCCCCTCAGATGATATCATTCTTTTATTTTTCATTAAATAGCTTATGAAAATATATTTTTCATCTTATCTTTATATCCTTACTAACTATAAGCACCCTTCCTTCTTCATCCTTGATGCATCTTACATGTGTAAAGTTATTTGCTTTCCGCTCTCTTGCCTTAGCTAACTTGAAAATATCTTTTTCACCTTTTTTAGAATCAAATTTCTTATAAAAATACTCCCAATCTTTTACTTTTACTTCACTAACTATTTCCTTTGCTTCTTTCTTTACTCTTTTGTAGTTTTCCATATTTTCATTGGTCTTATCTCGATATAAGACTTTAAAGCAGATTCTTTTAATTTTAAGTTTTTCCTACACTTCCTCACTCCACCACCAAGCCTCCTTTTGTTCTGGAACACCTCCTTTAGACACGCCTAACACCTCCTTTACCACTTTCCTAATATAATTTACCATATTTAACTACATTTCATCAGCACTACCATCAAGATCCCAAGTCTTTTGTTGCATTATCTTCTCTTTAAATCTCACTTGCTCTTAAGATTCTACCATTTAATTCTCAAATTCTTAGACACTAATTTCTCTTCTTTGTCTTCTTCAAATGAACATCCAACACCAAAAGACAATGTTGAGCAGTTAAACTCTCCCCTAGAATAATCTTGCAATCTTTATAAAATAAACGATCCCTTCTTCTCAAAGCAAAGTAATTGATCTACGTTCTTGTTAAGCCACTTTTATAGGTAATCAAATACTCTTCTCATTTTTTGAAGAAGGTATTTGCTATGAAAAGATCATAAGCCATAGCAAAATCAAGGAACATCTTCCCTTGATTCCTAACACTAAAACCATGATTTTCATACTCTTACATATTCTAAAACATCTTTTCCCACATGCTCATTTAAATCTCCATCTAAGAAAATCATTCCTCTCTGTGAGATTCCTTAAATTATCATATCAAGTTCTCCTCAAAATTTATTCTTTATTCTTTCCTCCAGACCAACTTGAGATGCATAAACTGAAATGACATTCAAGATCTATTCTTCTAAGATCTCACTTTTAGATCAGAATCGAGGATGAAAAAATTTGGGAATATGAAATCAATGTCTCCACATAAAAATTGGGAAAATGAAAGTGGAAGATGCAACTATCAAATGTAGATAGTTTGTGGATCATCTTAGATGTGAATGCAAACGCAACGGTAGATCAATGCTAAACGGAAGTGCATCTTCATATTCCCAGTTTTTTCAACAGTATCAGATATATGAAAATTGAAAACCTATGTAAAATATACAGGCGGTATATATGTAATTGTCAACATCTATTACAATACATTTGATAGGTAAGTTGTCATTCAAAACGGAAGTGCATGTTTGCCAATAACGATGACTCGTACCTAAACGATATCTGTTTTTAAGACTGCATAACCTCATATTTGTATTATCTTAAAATGGAAATGGAGCAGATCAGATATGCATAGATATACATCCACAAGCACTCTGGAAGGGATTGTAATGGCAGCAAAGGATGGCCAGTTCGTCATTCATGATCAAGAGGAAAGAGCACTCTTTTCTAACTCAGCAGAGAATAAGCAACAATACCAAGCTCAACATATAGGCACCAAGTTCTTTTCAGAAAAAGGAAGGAAAAAATAACCAAGAAAAGAAAAGCAATGGAGACAGTTACGGATCGGCATTCTAAAGTTGTTAGGGAAGTTATTTAGATGGATATCAATATGCTAGACTACATTTAAGATTCCCAACCATTTGGATTAATGCATTTCACACCCCTACTTCATCAAATGCTACTGTATAGAAAATAAACTGTTTGATAACTTTACATTATTATGAACCCACCTTAATAGGACATGTAATTTGAAATGTCTCTCTTACATGAATGTCTAACATAGCGGTGTAAATATAAAGAGAAAAAATGTCCACATAATCTAACTATGATGTTAGATCAGGATTGGAATATTTCCTACATTATAAGATGATTTTCAATATAAACCAATCTAAGAAACTTGCGAAGCACATGCTAATGCAGTGGGATAAAGCACAATTAAGCAAGTTGTCCAGACCAAACTGGTACAATCGAGACAATGACATGCATAATTGATGCATTGTATCTATTGATTTACTGATGCTATAATCTCTTCAACTAAAGCATCGTTTTGCACATAATAATTTCATATGCTCCAACATTTTCAGTAAAAAAGAACGGATGGTTCCTCCATCAGTGTTCATCCTCAGATTTTATTGATCAGAATCATGCAAGCCCCATGATGAATCACATATCTCTTCACCCCAAGATAACAGCAAATTGTAGTGATATGTGGTTTATTGAATAATGCATCAATTATTTTTAAGTAAAATTAGACTGCCACTTATTGATATTAGAGACATCACATACCCTGATCTGATATAAAATATCATAGTCAAAACTTGATTATCAAATCCAAGAACACTAAATCTAACATCAAAACATGATTCAATTATGAAGTTAACAGAATCACTTTTCACCGGCAGTTATTGAAAACAAGGCAGAAACTAGGTATATGGATAAAAGGGCATTGAACCCTATGACCTTTAGGTACTAAACATGTTCAGGCCTCTCTTCACATAATTTTAAGCACCCAATTACGAAAGGGGGGAAAATAACATGCAGCCAAAAAAAAGTTCTGTAGCAGGTACAAAGACCTAGAGATATAAAGCTTGCTGAACATAGAACATGGGTTAAAATGCAGTGATTGGACTGGACATGCATCCCATTTCACACTGAATTAGTTTCTTGTCTTCAAAAGGAAATTCTTCCCCCATTAAGATGTGAAAAGGCAACAGTTGATAGTGCGGAAGGCAAAAACGGACCCTAATAGCAAGGTGCAGACCATACCAACTCCAACAACCACGCTTTTGGGCAGATTTGCTGCTTAGAGGATCACAATAGAAAATAAACTTACATGCAGATGTCTGATGCAAGTTGCTCAGTCATCTTCCTTGGACTCAAATACAGGAAGGATGTTGAAAGCAGAAGAGCCAAGATGCAATCCCCGGACCACGCCTCCAAATCCTACCTTGATTCTATAACAGAGGAGCACAAGAGCATCCCATAAGGCAGTTCTTCCCTGTAAATATAGGGATCAAAATTAATTCTCACTGATATATACTTGTAACAAGTTCAAGTCAATCCCATTTTGTTTTCTGCTTTTCCTCATAGACAAAACCATCAAGGGGGGCATTTGGTACATGCAAAAATGATAAAGAACACCAAAATATTAACTTGGATATTTTCAAAAAAAAGAGTGGTAACTTGGATGCAATAATGTCAAAGATAGTAACCATCCCAAAATGTGGAAATGAAAGAACCAAATACAAGTGATAGACAGAAAGATGTTGGATTAAACAGCATGCCTAATTTCTCACCACTTTTGGATGTATTAAAATAAAAGGGGGTGTTGAGGGTTCTACCATCTTCTTGGCCTTCTCTGTATGTCTATGGATGTTCCACATCTCAGTGATGCATTAATCAAATACTTCTTTCCCTCTTTCTACCATGCAACATAAGCCATGAATGACTTCTACACAGTGCAACCCACATCTCCCATCACATTGATCCTTCTCACCATTCATCTAAAGGATGGTTAATTGGATCAAGGAAATATGTCTGTCATATTTATTTGTTCACCCTTTTTCCTAGGAAAGAAAACCATATATGTTTGTCATATTTATTTGTTCATCCTCTTTCCTAGGAAAGAAAACAATTGACCTCCCATCCGCCCCTCTTCCAAGTCAGACTGATACAGATAAAGTTGGAAGGGTTATCTATCTCCAGAATTGGGTACTGCCTCATCTGCATTCCTAAGATGCCTTGTCAGCTGCACCCGAGTTGCCTGACTTGGGTGGTTCTTGAGTTGAGTTGCTTCTCGGGTGTTAAACTATGTTATGTTTAGGGGTATTTTTGTTAATTGTTACTTTCTTGTTGGTCTTCCCTATACTTTATCAAATAGCCTCTCTCTATATAAAGAGGAATTTTTTTTGAGAAACTAAGGCATTATTTTCTCTTCTCACAACATGACATCAGAGCAAGGTGAGTCCTAGCTCATATCTCCATCAAAGAAAAAGAGAGAGGCAAAATCTCTCTTTCTCCTACTCCTTCCACTGGACTACTGGAGCACCAACACAATGCCCAGGAGCGCTGCTACCAACTGCAGAAACCCTTGCTAGCACCGCCAGGGCTTAGACCAATTAGATCCGGTGCCATTTGGCCCCATTTTGCTAGGGTTCTGTGGCCCATATCTCATGTTAGGGCCATTGATGAGTCCCAGCATCGGTTCAATGCCATCAAGGCGACACATTAGGTTGAGGTGACGAGGCGATTAAGCGGCAAAGGTGCATCTCGGGCGATGAGGCATCTCGCCTCGACAACTACGATCTCCACTCTCCATCCAATACACCACCACATCTTCACCCTTGATCAAAACCTAAACCAATCCTAACCCTATCCAAACCACACATCAAGCTACTTAAATCCTAGCCTTTCATCTTTTTCTAGCCTACATCCTAGCAGTTCAACACATTGATCCAAGGCACCTTGGATCGGCCAAACACAAGCCTCCCTGATTTCTATAAAAAGCCCTAGCCGCCCCTCTCCTATGATCATCTTTTAGACTACCAAAAAAACCACCATTGAGTCTAGCCTCTCTTCTTCAAAGTCCACACCCCCCTTGGTGCTTCTCCGGGTGCACCTTCGCATCCACTTTGCCCTCCGTCACCGAGGTTTCGTTTTCGAGGCAGTTGAAGAAAATGATTTTTCTTAGTTACCAAGTCGTCCCTACACCTCTTTACATAGAGAGGTGAGGGAAAAGTTACACCATAAACCAAACAAAATAATAAGACATACTACCCCTTACAATCTAACGTAATCAACACTCCCCCTCAAGTTGGAGCATATATATCCACCATGCTCAACTTATTTCTACACTTCTCAAACTGAGGGTGAGGCAGCGGCTTGGTAAACATGTCAGCAGTTTGGTCTGAGAAGGCAAAACAAGTAGTATGAAGCAGACCCTAAATCAAACTCCTAATGTAATGACAATCCACCTCCACATGTTTCATTTTCTCATGGAAAATAGAATTGTTTGCAATGTATGTTGTAGCCCGGTTGTCATAATACATCTCCATTTACTCCTAAATAGTAACATGAAGATCTCGTAGCAGAGATCTGATCCATATCATCTCAGCTGCAATCTGTACCATTACCCGATACTCAGACTCAGCACTAGAGCGTGGAACCACACTTTGTTTCTTGCTCCTCTAGGTCACCAAGTTCCCGACTACAAAAGTATAAAAGCCAGTAGCAAACCACCTATCTCCAACATCTCCTGCATAATCTGCAACTGAGTAGGCAACAATAAACATAGGTGCCTTCTTTTGAAATAGAATGCATCTACCTAGATATACCTTGATGTAACTAAACACCTGCATCACAGCCTACCAATGAACATCAGTGGATTTGTCTAAGAACTAACTTAACTTACCCACTGCAAGACTAATATCTGACCTAGTGATGATCAGATATAATTGCTTCCCCACCAGATGCCGATATGCCTTCTTGTCCTTGAGCTTCACTGTATCATCAAAGAGATGAACTTTAGGATCCATAGGAATATTAGCATCCTTAGATCCTAGCATGCCCATCTAAAGAATATCAAGGGCATACTTTCTCTATGACAATTATCCCTTACTTGTGGCAATCTCAATGCCCAAAAAATATCTCAGCTTCCCACAAAGGTCTTTCATGATGTGCCAAGTACTCCACCTAAGAAATGCCATCTACATCATCACTTAAGAATGTGGTCATCTACATACACAAGTAGAGCCACTGTACCACTACGAGTCTTTCTCACAAAGTGAATGGTCAGATGAGGACCTCTACATCCCAATAACAGATAATGCCTCAGACAAGTGCTGAAATCAAGCTCGGGGGCTCTCCTTAAGACCATAAATGGCATTACGAAGCCTGCATACACACTTCCCCTAAACCTCAAAGCCAGGCGACTGCTGCATATAGATCTCTTCCTGCAAATCTCCATATAAGAACGCATTTTTGATATCAACTAATGTAGGTGTCATCCATAATGAGCTGCAACCGAAACCAGTATATGAACAATAGAGTCGTGCAACTGCGGAGAACGTGTCAAAAAATCACCCCATAGGTTTGAGTGAATCATTTGGCCATAAGGCGGGTCTAATACCAAGAAATAGACCCATCTGGCTCCAACAAGGTGCGTGCCAAATGGTAGAGGAGATAGCTCCCAGGTGCCTCTATCAGTAAAAGCAGACATCTCCATAGCTGCCTTCCAGTGTGGATGTAGTAGAGCTTGCTGATACGAGGTAGGAATCTCAGCACTGGAAACTACAACAGTGAAGGCATGAAACTTCAAATGCAAAGAGTCAGCAAAAACAATACTCCCAACAATACGATACTGTACACAAGATCGTGGAGCCTTCCTGATAGAAATGGGTATATCCTCATCTGTGGGCATAGAGAACTTGAAGACACAACATCAGGAGAAGGATCGTCAGTACCCTCAATGCATACCAAAGCAGGGGAGGACGATGGTGGCTCAGTGGAGACTGAGTATAAGGAGGGGTGTGTCCTCTCTGTAAGTGATAGGAAGCTAATATGCAGTACCCTTAAAGGTCTTTTCATTAGGTGGTACAACTCTGAATGTGCCCACAGTCTACTTTGTAGTAGGTACACCATTGCTCTAAGAGAAATCCTCCATACCTACAGGAGGTACAGGCATTAGCACAGCCATCTCAACCTCTTTCAACTAATAACCTGAGGTGGAAAAATATGGAATAGACTTATGGAAAGTCACATCCGCACTAACATAGTACCTCTGGTGTATAGGGTCAAAACACCTATATCCTTTCTGAGTGCTTGAATAACCAAGAAATACACACTTAACCGCCCTTAGAGTCAATTTGTCACGATCAGGTCCAAGGAGGTGTACAAACGCCACACAACCAAAAGTCTTTAGCGGCACAAGAAACAAATCTAAATCAGGATAATAAGATGTTCCATGAGATCTGCTCATAAAGCACAGAGGAAGGAAGCCTGTTAATGAGATAACAGAGAGTAAGAACCACATCTCTCCAATAACTATGCAGAACACTATTCTGAATAAGTAGGACTCTAGCTATATCTAGAATATGACAATGTTTCCTTTCAACAATCCCATTTTGTTGTGATGTGCAAGGACACGATGTCTGATGCACAATTCCAAGTAACCCATACAAGCCAGCGAAATTCTTAGTACAGAATTCTAAAGCATTATCAGTTCTAATCTTCTTAATGCACACACCAAACTGTGTTTTCACAAGCATCACAAACTATTGAATAAGAGAACCAACTTCTGATTTATTCTGCAGCAAAAATGTCCACAACAAATGGGAGAAATCATCAACAAATAATAATACCGATCACACTGTTGATTTACCACACGGCTAAGACCCCAGAAATCACAATGCAATAAATCAAAGCAAGCAGAACTACTGGACTGGATAGAGGTTGGGAAACTAGGACGGTGATGCTTCCCCAGCTGACAGACATCGCGCTGAATCTTCGTGGCAAGAGAGAGATAAGGGATGATCCAGCTAGCCTGTCCAGCAAAGGATGGCCTAGTCGTCTGTGCCACTGTAAGGCACTCCCCGCAATAGTACTTGTCTGACAGGCTACAGCAACATGACTCTAAACCAGTCAGTACACACACCCCCCTCATGGCCACCACTAATCGTCCTCCGCATCATTCGATCCTAAAATGTACATCCAACTACATCAAAAATGCCACGACAATTCAATTGTTTAGTAATAGAACTAACAGATAATAGCTGCATTGCCACGTCAAGCACATAGTAAATATCAGAGAGATGCATGGAGGGAATAACTGATACCCCTCCCTTACCATAGATGGAAATATGCCTACCATCTGCAAGCAACACTGAACGATCTTGTGGTGTCTTCTGCAAATTCCCAAAACACTGGAAATTCCCTGTCAAATGATCTGAGGCACCTAAATCAATCAACCATGAGCTATTCATACCTGATACAGATGCATAAGTTGCTATGACTGAAAACTGAAACTGCTCATGGGTCAACTGGGCTAGGCATTGTACAACTACAGCATAACCGCCTCTACAAAGGTCACTGCCTCAGTAGACACGACTGGAGGTATAGTCACCGAAACTTTGTTTTGCAACTGCAGGCCTTCCAAGTTTGTTTCTACACTTGGCCTCAATGTGGCCAAGCCTCCCACAATAAGTACAGGTAGGCTTGCCTCGACCACCATCAGCACGCCCCCTGCCTTTGCCTCTAAAGGCTCATGCCCGTCCTCCACCAGTACTCACAGCTACATGCGCAGAGAAGGTGTTACTGGTAACACCTTCTAGCATAGACTAGATCTGCAACCTGCTAAGCCTCCTGTATATCTCCTCAATAGGGGGGAGATCAGAGAGTATCTAAATCTGTGAGCATGCAGCAGAATAACTATCATTAAGCCCTGCCAAAAAACATATGTACAGAGAACTC
The DNA here is from genome assembly GCA_037157565.1 of Thalassia testudinum. Lineage (NCBI taxonomy): Eukaryota > Viridiplantae > Streptophyta > Magnoliopsida > Alismatales > Hydrocharitaceae > Thalassia > Thalassia testudinum. The sequence continues at coordinate 22,525,872 of JAZHRO010000014.1, forward strand.
CTTCCTCTGATCCCTACATGTGGCTGAAGTACACATAGGCCTGCATGCATTGTATTTCTCCTTGAGTTCCTTCATAGTGGAATAGTAATGCGTGAGACTCATAGATTCCTTCTTCAAGTGACAAAGATCATAATGGATCTGGAAGAACTGGGTGGAGTTGAGTTCATGAGAATAAGCAACCTTCAGGCCATCCAACATCTCCTGAGCCATCTTATAATACATGACTTCATCTCCAATGCGAGGTATAACATTGTTGAGTATCCAGGCCCTCACCATAGCATCATCTATGTTCCAAGTTGCATATTTGCTTATCTTTTGCTTTGGTGGTGCTTCTATTGGAACATGTTGCTTCTCATGTCCTACAGTCACAAGAAATGCCTGAGACCACCGAAGGTAGTTGGTCTCATCAAGCTTCATCATAAGGGCAAAGAAGGAGTCCTTATAGACTACATTGTCTCTAGCTTGTTCTGATGTAACCCCATATTCTGATGATGAGGCCATAGTGACAATGACCAAGAAACTTCTCCAAATGCAGATCTGAAATATGACACAAAATGGGGAATACACAACCCAAAATATGCACCAAACGGAGAATACACACCCCAAAACATGCATCAACAGGGGAATACACAACCAAAAATAGAAAAGAAAATTTTGATTTGATTATACCATCAAAGAAGAATTTCCAAACTTCTTTTTGGAAGATCCTTACTTTAGAACTCCATCACCAACATGAGAAGGATCTTCCTAGACCCTGAAGCAAGGGAGATCAGGGTCTACAACCCCCTCTTTACTACCAGGAGAGACCCAACAACAAGAAGAGGGCCCGGAGAGCAAGAGGGTCGAGGAACACCCTGCTACCACTCCTATCCCTGCAGTTAGTGGTGGCACTACCTATACCTTGGTGGCGACGCTGTTGCTAGCAGCACGAGCTGCTACTGGCTGGCGACAGGGTTCTACTGTTGTAGGCCGACGCTGTTGTCGGTGGCGGCAGCGGTGCTGGGCTTAAAGGTAGGGTTAGGGATTTTGGAGGTGGAGACCTTGTTGAGTTACGTGTTATTGTGAGGGGCTATTTGCTATCTATTTTCTTTGTTGGACTTGTGTTATTTTTCCCATGTCTCTCTATATGTAAAGAGACAAAGGGACAACTTGGTAAAATAATATTTTTTTTCACTTCAACTTGATATCAGAGCACCAGGTTGAGGTCGCCACCAAGAAGAACCCTAACGCCACCTTAAGCCCTTTCATCGGGAGCCGCCGCCATCGCCACTGGCGACAACGCTGATGTCGGATCGCCACCACGCCACAGCACCAGATTATAGTGCCATTGCCCTCACTCGCCGTCGCCCTGCTGCTGCGATTGCCTAACCACCGCAGCGCCTGATCGCGAGGTTGCTGCGGCCACTCGCCACCGCCCTGCTGCTGCAGGGTATCCTAAGCGTCACCCACGGCCTATGCTGCTGCTACGAGGTCACCTAAGCGCCACCTACGACCAGTGTTGCTGCTACGCCTCGCCTTGAAGCCCCTGTAACGCATCACCACACCTTGGTGTGCATGCAACAGTAGCACGAGTCGCAACCGCAGTGCAACTACCGTCATTCTCTCGTTTTGCCGCCGCCTAAGTTGTCAGAGAGAAGGATCGGTGTCTCCAAGAACTCCGTAGGAAAGTTCTTGAATATTGAGGGATGGAGATTTGAAGCAAGAAACTTCATATGTGTGGTATGACTTTCTTGATCTCTTTATCTGATTTTCTGTGTGTATTCCCCGTTGTGAATGGTTTTTTCGGGTGTGTATTCCCCTAATTGTTTGATTCTTGGGGTGTGTATTCCCTAGTGAAGTGTTGGATATTGTCTGTGGATTGCGAGGTGTGTATTCCCTAAGGTGTTGGTATTTAATCCAAGATTTCAGATCTCTTGTTTAAGCTTATTCTTGTGTGTTTGAAGTTATCATGTTTACATTAGATGCTTCTGAGGTGTCTTCAGGACAGAGTACAGAAAGGGGTGTACAATAGCCCCTTCTTTGCTCCGATTACAAAATGAGATGAGACCAATTACCCCTATTGGTCTAAAACCTTCCTTGTCACTGTAGAAGGCCATGACAAGAAGCATGTACTTATGGAAGCACCACCGGAGTAGAAAACAGGAAAATACACAACTTGTAATCGAGATGATGCCATGGTGAAAGCCTGGATCTTGAATAGCATAATTCCAAAGATTGGCGATGAAGTTATGTACTACAGTTCTGCTAAAGAAATGTGAGATGACTTGAAGATGGTTTATTCACATGAGTTGAATTCAACTCAAGTATTTCAAATCCACTATGATTTATGCCATCTCAAGTAGGAGATGAGTTGTCTCAATATTACTACACTATGAAGGGGTTATTGGAAAATATAATGCACGTATATCGATGTGTACTACTACATACAGGGACCACAGGAAGGAGTTTACAACCCACATGTTCCTTACAGGGCTGAGTGATCACTATTCTGCAGCTCGTTCACAGATTCTGACTCTTTAAGCTTCCTCCTATTGAAGAAATTTACAGGAGGCTGAGTAGGATGTAAATTTAGCCTACTCAAGATGCAATTCTTACCAATACATCTTCGACTCATGCTGCTGTTAACACTCGTGGTGGTCGTGGAGGCTTCTTACGTAGCAAAGGAAAAAACTGAACTGATGGTGGTCGTAGCAAGCCTACATGTTCTTACTATGGCAGGCTTGGCCATGTTGAGGCTAAGTGTTGGAATAAGCTTGGCCGTCCTACTGTGACCAACCAGGCTTCCATTACAGCATCTTTAGGTGTGAGCATTGAGGCAGTATCCTTTACAGAGGCAGACTATGATACAGTTATGCAACGGCTAGCACAGTTAACCCATGAGCCACCTCAATCACACTGCAACATATGCATCTGCATCAAGTATAAAAGGGTCATGGTTCATTGATTCAGGTGCATCTGATCATTTGATAGGAAATTCCCAGTGCTTTAGGGAATTACAGGAGACACCACAGGAACATTTAGTACAGCTAGCAGATGCTAGACATGCCCCCATCTGTGGTAAGGGAGGGGTATCTGTTACACCCTCCATGCATCTTGATGATGTGTATTATGTGCCAAACATGGCAATGCAACTGCTATTTGTCAGTTCTATTACTAAGCAGTTAAATTGTCGTGCTATTTTTGATGCTGTTGGATGTACTTTTCAGGACCGCATGACGGGGAGGACGATTGGTAGTAACCATGAGGAGGGGTGTGTATCAACTAGTTCAAAATCCAATTGCAGCAGCCTGTCAGACGACTACTACGGGAAGTGCCTTGTAGTGGCACAGAAGACTAGGTCATCCTTCACTCGACAGGTTACGCCGTGCCATCCCTCACTTGTCTCCTACCATGAAGATTCAGTGTGATGCATGTCAGTTAAGAAAGCATCTCCATACCAGTTTTCCAGCATCTATCCAGTCTACCAATTCTGCTTATTTTGATTTGTTGCATTATGTCTAGAGTCCTAACCATGTGGCAAACCACCAGAATTTTAGATATTATTTATCTGTGGATGATTTTTTTCGCTTATCATGGACATTTTTGATGAATAAATCGGAAGTTGGCTCTTTGATTCAGCAATTTGTAGTGTTCGTGAAAAATCAATTGGTGTATGCATTAAGAAAATCAGAACAGATAATGCATTAGAATTTTTCACAAAGAAACTTGCTGATTTGTATGGATCACTGGGTATTGTGCATCAAACTTCATGTCCTCATACATCGCAACAGAATGGGATAGCTAAAAGGAAATACTGCCACATTCTGGATACAGCTAGAGCTTTACTTATCCAGAATAGTATTCCGTATAGTTACTAAGCTTATTAGGTGTTATCGCATTAACAAGCTCCCTTCCTCCGTGTTACATGAGCAAATTCCATGGAGTATCTTATATCCTGATGCTGACTTAGTTCTTGTGCCACCAAAGACCTTCGGGTGTGTGGCATTTGTACACCTCCTTAAGTCTGATCGTGACAAATTAGCACCAAGGGCAATTAAGTTGTATTTCTGGGATACTAACGCACGCAGAAGGAATACAAATGTTTTGATCTCATATACCAGAAACACTATGTAAGTGGGGATGTAACTTTTCATGAGTCTATCCCATATTTTTCTACCTCAGGTCATCAGTTGAGAGAGATAGAAGTAGCTGCTCCTATACCTGTACCTCCTCTAGCCTTAGAGATTTTTTCTCATAGTAGTGGTATATCTACTACAGATCATACTGTGAGCACTTTCAGACATGTACCACCTGATGAGAAGACATTTAAGGGTGCTACATATCCGCTGCCAGTTACTTACAGAGAGAAGACACACCCCCCCTCTTCAATTCCTACTGAGCCACCATCGCCCTCCTCCGCTAAGGTATGTATTGACAATATTGATGAGTCTTCTGCTCATGTGTCTTCAAGGTCCCTATCTCTATCCACAGATGAGGATATTCCCATTGCTATCAGGAAGGCTCCGAGATCCTGTGCACAGTATTATGTTGCTAACAGTGTTGTTTCTACATGTTCTCTTGGGTCAGAGTTGCATGCCTTTACAGCTACAGTCACTAGTACGGAGATACCTCCTTCCTACCAACAGGCTCTCCTGCATCCACTTTGGAAGGCGACTATGGAAGAAGAGATGTCTACACTTACTGATAAAGGCACCTGGAAGTCTGTTTTACCTTCCAGTGCACACTTAGTTAGGGCCAGATGGGTCTTTGCCCTAAAATATAACCCTGATGGATCTATTTCTCGGTATAAGGCTCGCCTTGTAGCCAAAGGATTCACCCAAACCTATGGGGTGAATTTATTTGACACTTTTTCTCCTGTGGCACAACTCCCCACGGTCCGTACTCTTATCTCTATTGCAGCTCATTATGGATAACATCTTCACCAGGTGAATGTCAAAAATGCCTTTCTATATGAAGACTTGGAGGAGAAGATATACATGCAGCAACCACCTAGTTTTGAGGTTCAGGAGGTGTGTATGCAAACTTCGTAAGGCTATTTATGTCCTTAAGCAAAACCCTCAAGCCTGGTTTCAGCGTTTGTTTGAGGCACTCTATGTTTGGGATGCAAAGATCTTCTGATCATTCCTTGCTTGTTAGAAAGACCAGTACCGGTACCGTGGCTTTATTAGTATATGTTGACCTTATCCTTACAGGCGATGATCTATTACTCAGGTGAAGAAGTATTTACCTCGCTAATTTGTCATGAAAGATCTTGGGAAACTGAAATATTTTCTGGGTATTGAGATCCCCACGAGCGAGCAAGGCATAGTGATGTATTAGAGGAAATATGCACTTGATATTCTTTAGGAAACAGGCATCCTAGGATCCAAGGAAGACAACATTCCTATGGATCCTAAAGTTCACTTATTTGAAGATACAGTGAAGCTAAAGGACAAGAAGATCTATCAGTAGCTGATTGGAAAGTTATTGTATCTAACCATCACTAGGCCAGATATCAGCCTTGCAGTGAGTAAGCTAAGTTAGTTCTTGAACAAACCCACTGATATTCACTGATAGGCAATTATGCAAGTGTTGAGGTACATTAAGGGATGTCCAACCAGAGGCATTTTATTCCAGAAGAAAGGCCCAATGTCTGTAGTAGCTTCCTTTGATGCAGATTATGCAGGAGACAGGCGGTCTACTACTGGTTTTTGTACATTTGTGGCTGAAAATTTGGTGATCTAGAGGAGCAAGAAACAGAGTGTTGCTTCACGCTTTAGTGGTGAGTCCGAATACAGGGCTATGGCTCATACTACAGCTGAGATGATATGGATTAGATCTCTATTAAGAGATCTCCATGTTGAAATTCAAGAGCCTATGGAGATGCATTGTGATAACCGGGCTGCGACATAAATAGCTAATAATCCCATGTTTCATGAGGACAAAACATGTGGAAGTGGACTGTCATTATACTAGGAGCCTAATTCAGCAAGGTCTACTTCGTACTGCGTGTCTTACCTCCACTGACCAAACTGCTGATATTTTTACCAAGTCACTACCTCACCCCTAATTTGAAAAGTGTAGAAACAAACTAAGCATAGTGAAAATATATGCTCCAACTTGAGGGGGAGTGTTAAGTTACATGTTATTGTGGACTATTTAATGTCTTATTTTCTTTGTTGGACTTATTGTGTCATTTTTCCTTGTCTCTCTATATAAAGAGACATAGGGACAGTTTGGTAAAATAATATTTCTTTTCACTTCAATTGTCCTCAACTTGGCTCTGATACTAAGTTGAAGAAAATGATTTTTCTTAATTAACAAGTCGTCCCTATACCTCTTTATATAAAGACAGGTGAAGAAAAAGCTACACCATAAACCCAACAAAACAATAAAAAGACATACTGCCCCTTACAATCATAACGTAACTCAACAGAGGCCACCATCCAGTTCTAGAATTATTGTAGTTATAGTTCTAGTTGTAACCTTAGTTCTAGTTAATTCTATTTCTAGCAATTGTTTTATTTGTTCTAGTTGACATTACTATTTCAATAAAAGTTCGAGTTCCTTTATATCTTGTTTCTACTTGTCTTTTAGTACTTGCTTTCGAGTTATAATCAACTCCATTTCTAGTCTCGATTTCAATTCTCGCAAGGTTATTCGCATTAGTTAGTCTACGTCATATTTCCTTATTTCTTACTCAAAAATACAACAAAAAAAAATTAGGACTTAGGAAAGCATAATAATTCGACTACCTACCTGTAAGACAACTCGAACTCTAATTTACAAACTTTGATTTCCATATTTGATAGTTAGATACGAACAAACTTTTAAAGTATCTACACGATTTCATAATACGACAAACTCATTTTTACGCACTTATATTCACACTAGATCAACACACTATTGGTGATCTTCAACTCCCCTACACATGATCTAAGTTAACTTCTCTGTCCTCTTCCTGCGTAGTACATGCTATTGTGCACAAGATCACACATCCCTGCCTGACTTCCTAACTACCAATCCTACTATCCTCTATAGCAGACTTGGAATCTTCGCTACTAACTGCTTGGGATCATTGCCCAAACTGCTTAAGATCATCCCTCGCCTATTGCTTACTCAAGATCGTCTCTAGACTACTACCTACTTAAGATCGTCTCCTAATTTTGTCTACTTCCTATTGCTACTTGAGATCGTCTCCCACTTTACTGCTACTACTGTTTCAACTTGGGAACGTCTCCTAATGCTTGCTTGTTCCTCCAACCATAAGATGTCATGCATGAGGGGGACTTTCATTTTATCTTTTGTAGCAAGTTAAGCTCAATTGTCATCTACATTCCAGCTTGAAAGGGAGTGTTAAGAGTATTAGAGAGTTATTTAAGTCTTCTTAGTCCATTTATGTTAGGTTTAAGTATATTTATCTCATGTTTAAGAATCTTAGTCAATTTTATATTCCTAGTTAGACTTTACACGTAATTTCTCCATCCTTACTCTATACAAGAGGTTAAAGTTCCTGTTTTCAATAAGACACTATTTTTATCCAACGCCTCTCATGGGTAAGCTAAAACAAGTAAATGTCCTCTTATGGGTAAGCCAAAATAAGTAAACGTCAAAAGCCCTGACTTCATAAGCAAAAAAATAATAATAACCTTTTGTTGTTCCATAGAAAAAAGAAATGGAAGTGGACCTTGCATGGTTAACTTCTAGATTGAAAACAACCCCAAAGATTCTATCAAAAGCTACCAAGTTCTCAACCTCCTTCTTGCCACCTTCTATAGAAAAGAGTATCATCAGCATTGTTGTAAGATTGACATCAAAAGAAAGGCACCCCCAAGGGTGAATCCATGGCTGAGTCCTCCATAAGCAAGAAAAGCCATCATTGCCAAAACATCAACCACCAAGATAAACAACAATTGAGCTAGTGGACATCCTTATTTGCCTCCCCTCTATGGATGCATCCAACCACCTTCTAGCCTACAACTAACCAAAGCAAAGAAAAATGTCGAGGTAATGCATTTCTTAATCCAAGAGATCCATAAATCTGAAATTGCCACAAAAAAGAGAAACTAAGTCACAAGCTCAAGAGAAATCAACCTTCCACGGGAAACTCTTGTCACCATCTCATCAACTGAAAAAATGACCCACCAGACTCGAAAGCACCACCCTCAAACCTATTGACTAATATTTTTTCCACAATGAGAGAACCCGCATTAAATAAGCCTACATATCGACAAGCTTTGATCTCTTTGCACCTAATTTTTTTACAAGGGCAAATGAAGGTTACTGTAAGCATCTGCTTCATTAACTCCAACAAAAGAAAGATGTGTAAAGATTACAAAGAATATATAAAGAGGCTTCCCTTACTAAATTATTAACACAAACCCACAAGCCTTGAACGACAACTCTATTATGCTAGTTGAAAGAAATGATCAGAATCAATTATTACGTAACCTTACATCCCAATATATAGAAATGTGGGTAACATTCAGACAGGCAAGTCCTCACAAAATAAAGAAAACATAAATAATAAAACACTTATTACACATCTCTCAACACTCCCCTCAAGCTAGAACATAGATATCAATTATGCTCAACTTGGAACATCTGCCAAAGAGAGCTTGTCGAAGCACCTTGGTGAAGATGTCAATTGTCTGGTCCTCTGAAGCTACATGAGTTGTACAAATAAGTCCACACTGGATCAAGTCACGAGTATAATGACAGTCCACTTCTTTGTGCTTGATCCTCTCATGGAACATAGAATTATTTTCTATATAGGTACCTTCTCTGTTGTCACATCTCATCTCTATCTAAGTCTCCATAGCAATATGCAGATCTAACAAGAGTAACCACATCCACATCATCTCAATAGTCATTTAGGCCATTGCCCGATATTCAAATTCTGCACTAGACTTCGAACAACGGCTTGCTTCTTACTATTCCAGGTTACCAAATTCCTAGCCACAGGTTCAAAACCCTATAGTAGGCTTCCTATTGATGATGCAACCAACATAGCTGGCATCTGTGTAAGCCACAATATCTAAAGAGGTGCCTTTTGTAAACAGAACTTCCCTTCCTGGTGGATTATTCAAGTATCTTAGTGTCGTCATAACAGTATATCAATGTTACTTGGTGGGCTTGTCCATAAACTAACTCAGCTTAACAACTAAAGAAATTTCAAGTAGTGTAATCGTCAGATAGAGAAGCTTCCCAACTAGACCTCTATACTAACGAGTGTCAATAGCCTCAAACTGCTCATCATACAAGTGTAACTTCTGGTCTAGAGAGATATTTGATGGCTTGGCTCCCAGTATACCTGTCTCCTATAACAAATTAGTAACATACTTCCTCTGAGATACAATGATCCCTCTTGCTGCAAGCAACCTCTATCCTAAGGAAATAGCGTAGTGACCTCAGATCTTTGATGGCAAAATTCTCCGCAAGGCACTTCTTCAAATCAACAATGAATTGTTTATCATCTCACACGAAAATGATGTCATCAACATACACCAACATGGCTACCAATCCCCGCATCGTCTTCCGTACAAACAGAGTGATCAAGCAAGGATCTATGAAATCCCAGTGTCTTAACAACCTCTCATAGTTTCTAAAACTGGGGCTCAAACTTTCATTTAGGCCATAAATCGCCTTACATAGGCGACAAACCTTGAACACTCCCCCTGGGACTCATAGCCGGTGGTTGCTGCATATAAACCACTTCTTGTAGATCATCACATAGAAAATCATTCTTGAAGTCCAACTAATAGAGTGGCCAATCATATTGAATGACCATAAAAACAAGAACCTAGACAGTCGACAGATGTGCTACAAGGGAGGTGTCAAAGTCAACCTTGTAAGTCTACGTGAAGACTTCGGCAATAAAGCAACCTTTGTCGCGAGCCACTGTACCATTCGGATTGTACTTCACAATAAAAACCCACTTGCAACCAACTACAACAAGTCCTGGTGGAAGGTCTGTAAGATCCCATTTGTGGCAAGAGATGAGGGCAGACATCTTATCCTCCATGGCTTATTGCCATTTTGGATCAAGTGCCTGCTAATAGGGAAGCAAGAAATTATATAGTCTATAGGGCACTACAAAACTGTCTCCAAGATGTCCCAAGACAAGCTGTGGAGGCCAAGTTGGAAAGAGAATGCCTAGTGCAACTCCTGGGAACCATCCACATTGCAATTGGCAAATCCAGATCTGTGGACAGCTGTAGCTAAATAATCGTAGATGCCATTGAGTGCAGAGCACTATCATCTCTCTACTGAATACCTAAAGCATCACTAAGCACCACATCGTCAGATTGTAAAACCTCTATGCCAACATGAGGCAGGGTTGGTGATGGCTCAAAGAAGGAAGGACAAAATCTATACACAAAAGGAGGGTTACGAAACCTGATTAGCTTAGAGATAAGAATAGGCTCCAAAGGAGTAGGAGCAAAAGGCATAATTGGCACGTCAGGACTATCATGAACACATCTCCCAACAATGGAGAAGGTACAGACTCATGAAATATCACATTTGCACTAACATAATGATCCCAATGAATAGGATGATAACAATGATACCCCTTCTAGGTACAAGAGTACCCTCTTGACAAACTAGGTGTAAAGAGGTGAACAAACGCAACAGACTCAGAGACACAGGATGGCACATGAAACAGGTTCCCATCAGGATACAAGATTTATAAGGGAATTTGCTCGTGTAGAACAAAGGAGCGCACCCAGTTAATGAGATAACAAGCCATCAAGACCGCATCACCCCAGTAAGTAGAAGGCAGACTATTATGGATCAGCATAGCTTTAGCAACATCCACAAGGTGATAATGTTTTTACTCTACAACCCCATTATGTTGAGAAGTGTGAAGACAAGAAGTCTGATGTATAAGTCCCAGGGACTTGAAGAAATCACACAAATGTTGATTACAAAATTATAAACATTACCAGATCAATCTATAATAGTATCAAACCGCATTTTATTTTCAAAACAAATTGAACTGGCACCTTTTGCTTGAAAGGAAAAATACAAGTCAATCTTGAAAAGTCATCCACAATGACCAGATAATACCGAATACCAATGACCCAATCTATCAGGAACACAACTGGGACCCCAGACATCAACATGGACTATCTGAAACAACTCTTGCGACCCACATGGACTAACTGATTAGCAAAATAAGTATTGCGATGAGGCTTTCCAAGCTGACAAGCATAACAAGTAATGACAACAATAAGGGATATGTGGTATGACACAATGAAGCCTACCCAAAAATAAGTGACCCAAACAGAGATACCATTGGAGAGGTCCAGCAAAAGAAGTGGCACCATTAAGACTTGTTGCAACAAAAGGAGATTGGAATAGACAATAGACTCCCCCTTCTTCATGACCGCAACCAATTGTCCACCCCACCAAGATATCCTAAAAAGTACAAGTAATAGCATCAAATATGGCTTAACAGTTTAATTCTTTGGTAATTCTGCTAACTAAAAGTAAACTATAGGAAACTCTGGAACAATTCGAACATCAATCTCATATTAAGGGCAACAATAACCTCCCCCTAACAAATAATAAGAGAATGCCTCTCATCCACCACCTATACTATACGTCTAGGAGGAACTGAACAAAGATGACAGAAGCATCGCCAATCTCCACTCAAGTGACATGACGCTCAAGAATCCATTAGCCAATCTGTGTCACATAAATCATTACTCTGTGCAGCGATGCAAGCGATATACCTGAAGAGGTGGCAAGTGCAACCATATCAGCAATAGAAGAGGTAACTAGGGTAGTAATATCAGTGGCAGAGGAAGAATCTTGAGAAATCTAAGACGTTGAAGAAGCTCATCATAGTTAGATCAAGGTCCTAAAACAGTCTCTAGGTTGCTCTACAATGGTAATTGCTTGATTGGCAGATGGTAACCGTCCATTGTTGATCCAACAAGTGCTCTCAGTGTAACCAAGCTTCCCACAATTCATGTAGGATGAGCATCCTCTACCCTGGGCACCACGCCCTCTGCCCCTCCCCTAGGTAGAGAGCATACCACATCCACAACCTTAGGCAACAACCAAAGTAGATGTTTAACCCCTCAGATGTGAGAAAAATAGCGATCCTACTCATCTTGCTATATACTTCCTCAATTCAAGGAAGCTCTACTAAAGTGAGCATCTGAGACTAGGCAACAGAATACTCGAGCCCTAAATCGACTAGGAACTGTAAGACTGCGGTCTCCTTTTGATATGCTCTTTGTGTGTCACATGTGCAAACTAAACAACATGCATTGCACTTCTCAAAATGTGCCTTCAATGTCAAGTAGTATTGAGACAAAGTGTGACTCACCTATCTAAGGTGCGTTGTCTCATTGAAGATTTGGAAGATTCAACTAGAATTCTTCTAATGTGAGTAGGTATCCCTCAGGTTGCCCCACATCTCCTTGGTCGTCTAGTAAAACATAATCTCATCCAGTATCATAAGAATGACAGTTCATGATCATGCACAAACCATAGCATTATTTTTCTTCCATGTGGAATTCTTGCCACTTTTGTCCATCGATCATGCCTAAAGCAACATGTGCTCCTTGTCGCAAGCCTCCATAGTCATAAAGGTCTGTGACCACCGGGCATACTTAGGCTCATCAAACTGCATCATAGAACTAAAGTGTCGGATCTATAGAACCGTAAGCATACACACTAGAAGGGGATGTAAATAGAGTAGGATAAAATTTAATTGCACAAAAATCCAAACCACAAAAGAATTGCACAAAATATATAGTGGTTCCCTACCCCGAAAATTTCACTACCTAAGTCTCTGAGTTTAGGACTTTTCATCTTGATTCTCTCACCTCGAGAATCAATTTCACTAACTGAGGTAATTAAGGGGTTTCCTCAACCCAAAAACAAGATACAAGTTGATTACAAAATAGCACTAGTGTAAAAACAAGAATAAATCTTACAACAATATTCGTAGGCCTCCCAACAACAATTAAAAGATGTTACCGATTTGAGAAAGAAAGGATCTAGGCGTGCAACGAATTGGACATGATTCCAAGCACATTCACGAGTTTGTCTTAACAAAGAATGAATAGAATTGAAGGTGCAAAACAACAAGCTCCTTATCATAGAGGAAAATGGAGTGGAAATTCCCTGTTAAGAACAAGTGATGTTTTTAATTTTTCTTGTATATGAAATAAGGTTCCAAAGGTCCGTTTAGATTTAAAATCAAATGTTTATAACCATAAATCCACTTATTTAAGCATTTAGATCTAACACAATGGATAGCTAGTATCAATGCTAAAGGACCAGTACCAGTCTAGTGACTCACAACTTTGTATGTAAGCAAGAGTCACAAACAATACCTTAGGGGTGTCGGTACTAAGCATGTGTCAGTATTCGTTGCTTCCAAATTTGAGGTTTGACTAATCTAAATCTGTAACGCATAAGTACTAATACTTGTTAGGTGCAGGTTTAGCTCTGTCAGGAGCTAAAAATGTCTAAACCTGTAACTTCCTTGCACCGGTACTAAGCCTTACTATCGATACTTGTGGGTTGATTAACAAATACCTTAGCTAAACAGAGATTTTACTGATTTAATACTCTTTTGAAAAGACTTAAATTTAAAAAAGCAATCTTTGATTAGGAATCAAAACATTGAATTAAACTAATCCTAGATTATCTCTAGATCATTTTTACGCTAGCTAATTTGTTAGGAGGTTCACACTCCACTAAAAGAAATACAAACAACTTCACATGAGCTAGTTGGATGCTTTCATCTTCGAGTTCTTTCATCCTCATCACCATCACCTTTTGCTTGTCTCGACTTTTTTCAACCTCCATCTATAAGAACACTTAATTACAGAAGTTAAATTCAAGGGGCTTTATTTAACACAAAAATGTGAAACATAGTTCCAACACATAAAGGGGCACTTGTAGCCCCTGTTTCCATAACATTCTCCGATGTCTCCTTTAAAGAACTCTCAGATGCCATCACATCTTCAACTGAAACTCGAGCAAATCAAAAAAAAATATGATATAAATTCAGATCATCAAACCCACAAGATGTGGTCTCCTATGTCCCGTACAAGGCAAATTGAATCCGAAGGATCGTCTCGTGGAGTATTCGTGATCCAACGAAGGGGCCATCAACTACTCAAGGGGGTAGCATCAAGATCAAGGCAACAATAGTAACCAACCGCACAACCCCACGTAATGCTGTAAGGTGGCACTGCTCTGCTACAATAAGGTTGTAGCACAGTCCTAGGGCCTTAGAAGCCGACACTAGCGATGAATAGGTGCACTATAGGGAGGTCCTAGCGATGCACATGACCGTGTAGACGAACCAACTAGCATTAATAGGGACCTCCTAAGCAACATTAGCGACAATGGATGGTGGAAGGAGTCCAATCACTCAAGAGATGTGATCAATGACTCCCTCACCACAAACCTCTGCCGATAAGAGTAAGATTCGGCCGATGGCAGCAAGATATGTTGTCACCGATCTCTAAGGACATTGGCCAACTAGAAGGTTAGTAATGGCAGCGTCAACGCGAGTCTGTTGCTAGATTAGGGTTAGGGTTTTTTCATATGGAAGAAAGAGGAATGAGAATCAAAGAGGCCACAAAACACTGACCTAAGACTGCAGCTCTGATACCAAGATAAAAGAAATGAACGAAATCAATTATCACATAAGCTTACACCCCAATATATAGAGATGTGGGTAAAATATAGACAGATCCAAACAAAATAAAGAAAACATACATGTACAGAATGAAGAGCCATGTGGCAATCTGTCAGAGGGCCCAAATGGGTGCCGATTTTGAGTATCTTGAGCCCTATTTTGGTTTGCTTTAGTTGCAAGTTTTGTTTTAGTTGGTATATTGATTTTTAGTTTGTTTAGACGATGTGATTTGTTAATTAAGATTTGCTCTTTCTAAAAATAGGAAATTGGATTTGGTTTGTTTCCTATTTTAAAGACTAATATATGCTCTCTTCCATAAAAGAGAGCCTTTGTAATCCATTCCTTCCTTGAGTTATGCAATAATATTTTCAACATTTTTCAACTCCTCTCCTCTCTCTCCCACCGTCAGCCATCCTCTCCCTCTCTCTCTCTCCAACGTGGAACAGTCCCTCTCGAACTATTTTTCCACATGCCAAGGTGGCTCCACGCTTACGCCAAACTTCACATGATATCAAAGTCTACAATCTAGGCCCCTTAGCGTGTGCAATAAAAAGAAGAGTCCATGTATTGCACGTGTTCTCTTGGCCATAAGTGTGTGGTCCTCGTCTTCGACAAGTCCTCAACACATCCAACACCTTACGCGGAATAGGACCATAGATCGAAGAAGATGACAGATGCCGCCACCACGACCACTGATGCCACGATGGATCCAGGAGAGGGCAAGCTGGTTGTTCTAGGAACCATCAAATTGCAAGGCGCTTCCAACTATATCATGTGGGCATGCACCTTCAAAATATTAGTTGTGGGCTAGGAGAAACTCAATGTTCTCCTTGAAGAGCCATTAGAGCAGAAGGATGACAAGAAGAAAAAGAAGCAAAAGAAGGAGAATTATATTGCCATGAACTGGATGATGAACTCTGTCAATCTTGCCATCGCCTTGAACATGCTCTATAAAAAGAGCACATACGAGATATGGACGGCCTTAAAAAGAGGTACGCCCAAAAATCTAGTAATGCTTGTATTATTGATCTGTATACTCATACAGACAGCTAGTTAGGGAGATCTCCACTTGAGTAAGTACTATGAGAAGATGGAGGCCTTGTTCGAGGTAGAGATCTACGAGCCTCTTTGTTGTGAGTTGTGACAAACAAGGGGAGACACGTCCGGTTTGGTAGGCTATCAAGTTTTTATTAGGGTTGCATCCCCGTTATCAAGCCGCTCGTGATCAAATCCTCGCATCTAACGGGAAGATTGATTATTAGGACCGAAAAGAATTAATTCATTTAGAAAGAGCCTGAGCCTCTTTATATAGAGAGGAATCAGAAATGGAATTACAAGTATACCCCTTCACCTTACAAAATAAAAAAACACCCATTACATATAACTCAACACTCCCCCTAAAGCTGAAGCATAAACAACAAACATGCTCAACTTGGAACAAATATAATGTAATCTCTTCTTGGGAAGTGCTTTAGTAAACATATCTGCTAGTTGGTCTTCAGTGTCAAGTAAGGTGTAGAAATCTTCTTAGCTAGGATGGCCTCTCTGATGAAGTGACAGTTCACTTCAATATGCTTGGTCCTCTCAGGAAAGATAAAATTATTTAAAATAAATGTGACAGCTTTGTTATCACAGTGCATGGGAATAGAATCAGGCAGTTGCACTCCAAAGTCTTCCAGAATGGAACGAACCCAGAGTAACTCACAAGTAGTCTGAGACATGGCCCTGTATTCTAATTCAGCATTCAATGTAGATACCACAGCCTATTTCTTGCTCCTCCATCCAACCAAATTTCCTCCAACAAATATGCAGTATCCTGTAGTGGACTTCCTATCCTCACGAGCACTTGCATAGTCTGCATCAGAGTATCCACAAACATCCAAGTGCCCATTGTCTTTGAAAAGGAATCCTTTCCCAAGTGCATTTTCAAGAACCTGAGATCTAGTAAACACCATCCTAGTGGATTTCCCTTGGCAACTGCATAAACTGACTCAATCTTCCCACTGCAAAGGCAATGTCAGGACGAGTACCAGTCAGATATAATAGTTTACCAATCACCACACAATATCTTGTGACATCTTGCAATAGTGGGCTGTCAGGATCTGCAATAGGCGAAGACATGTCCATGGACACATATACCGGTTTGCACCCCAACATAGCAATGTCTCTCAGCATGTCAAGAACATACTTGCACTGAGAATGCACAAGTCCTCCAGAGTGTTGCACCTCAATCCAAGGAAGTAGTTGATAGGGCCTAAATCCTTTGTAACAAACTGTGACTATAGCATCTTCTTCGTTTCCTTCATGCCTTGCCTATCACTGCTAGTCAAAAGTATGCCATCCACATACACCACAAGTATGACGGAACCTGTCTTTTTATGCAACGTAAAGACAAAATGATTGGTCGAAATCTGGTGAAGCCACAATTTTGGACCACCCTGCTGAATCTCTTAAACCAAGCTCTAGGACTTTGTTTTAGTCCATAGATAGCTTTTCTCAATCTATACACCTTCTGACACACCTCTTAAAGAAGAAGGGTGATTGCTCCATATAGACTTCCTCCTCCAAATCGTCATATAGAAAGGCATTTTTGATATCCAGCTGATAGATGGTTCAATGCCTGTTGACAGCAAGAGATAACAATATCCGAACAGAATTAAGACAAGCTACCGAGGAAAGGTCTCAAAGAAGTCAACCCCAAACGTTTGAGTATATCCTTTGGCCACCAACTATGCCTTGTAGCGATCCACAGCACCACCAAGACGACATTTAAGAGTAAACACCCATCTACATCCCACAACAATAACTCTTGGTAGTAGAACAAGGTCTCAAGTGCCACAAAACTATAAAGCTACCATCTCCATTACCAAGCTCCAAGACGAATCTCAAAAGGCCTCGTGTTGATCTCACAGTACCTACATGTAGTGTTTTAAAAGTCGATATTTAGTCGATCAAGCCACTAATTAAGGAGTATACGGTATGCGAGAGAGTAACCGGGGAGTACTCGGTCAGGCATTTTTTAACTATTTAAATATTAATTATATTTATATATATATCTATGTATGTATAGACACACATATCAAGAAATAAAATATATTTCTATGTTCTAAAATAAGCTACAAAGTAAAACAACAAACTCATTACAAATTTACTAAATAAACCAAAGTATAAACTGTTGGTAGAGAACGTACTAGCTTTGTTTGGAGTTCTGTCTTGTTTCTTGTCCTATTAGACGTATGATGTAATTTTCCCAACAGCTCTCTCTGTATAAAGAGGTGTAGGGTTTTATTTGAAAACAAGGCAAGTTATTTTCTCCGACTTGGTATCAGAGCGACGATCCTAGATCGGCAATCTGGTATCCCACTCCTCACGAGCCTCCGTACCCCTTTACAAAAATCGTAATCTCCTGTTTCACACCCCTAAAAGTCTCCGCCAGCGAGCTACCAATCGTCGCCGGCTCTAAGAGGCCACTGCCGCGACTGCAGTGGCTGCCGATGCTCATCGCCTGCTAATACTGGCCCTAGCAGGCCCCCTTCGAGCGCCACAAGGCGTCGTCGCCCCTCTATAGCCAGTGGTTCCCACTCCGAGAGGCCTTGCAGCGCCGCCTCTTACGCTGCCCTCGTCGGCTGGAGGTTGCACTGCCGCCCAGTGGTCGCTGCACTACCAAGAGATCAGCCCACTCCTCGGAGCATCGCCCCTACGCCACCCCTGACCTCGGGACAATGCCGCCCGACACCGGAGCACCACCTCTGACCACTGAGGCGCCGCCATTGCCGTCGCCCATCACCTGCAGATCACGATGGTGGTTCCCGGGGTCGATTGTGCCTGCCCAAGCACTGTTAGGATCCTTCCTAACATCCTAACATGCGCTAAAACCTGATCTACAGGGTCTTTGTGATTCTTGAGATGTTATCTAGGGTTTCTTCGCCTTAGATCTCATGTTCAAGAAATCACTTTTCTCTTATTATGAAATTTTCAAATCTGAATATTGATTCCAGATCACATCTATCGCATCTTGTGGCAATCCTAAGACACAATGGCCTCCTCAAACTCTTCGGAAGTGTCGTCGGCTACCGCTATGAACAACGGAAGTTATAATCTCCTTTCTTTGTTCCTATCGCCAAGTTGAACAGAGCCAATTATGCTAAATGGTCTCAGACGTTCCTTATGACCATTGAGGGGCATGATAAGGAACACCCACTGTTGGACATGGAGCCACAAGATAAACTAGGGAAGGACGTCACGTGGAAGAAGGATAATTCCATGATTCGTGCATGGATCATGAATTCAGTTGAGCCTCAGATCACTAATGGGATCATGTACTACAAGACCGCCAAGGAGATGTAAGATTCTCTACATGATATACATTCTCATAAAAAAAATTCCAGCAAAGTGTCTGAGATTCACGATGCTCTTGGTAGTCTCAAAAGGGAGGATCAGTCATTGTTGCAGTACTACACCCTAAAGGAGCTCCTTGAGAAATATAATACATGCCGCCCTGTCTGCACTTATGCCACTCAGAGGGCACATAGGAAGGAGTATGTTGTCCTTCAATTTGTTTACGTACTTGGACCAGACTATGAGGCTGTTAGGTCCCAGATCCTTACTCTAGCTGAGCTTCCATCTCTAGGGGAGGCTTATAACCGCATGAGCAAAGTGGTTATTAAGCCACCCGTGTCAGAGAGTGGACAGACTCCTATGCTTGTTGTCGCCACACGTGGAGGACGTAGTGCTCTATCCATAAGGGGGAGAGGGCATCGTGGTCAGGGTACGAGTAGTAGACCTCGCACCATTTACTCACATTGTGGAAAGGTTGGCCATACAGAGGCTTCTTACTGGACGAAGCATGGTCGACCTCCCATGGCTAACCAGGCTCTAGAGGAGAGCGACATGGTATCTCAAGCAGACTATGATGTTGTGATCCAGCGTCTCTCTCAGCTGACCCAGGAGACTACTACTACCACTGCATATACTGCTACCTTGGCTATTTCAAGAATGACTTCCGCTTACAGGTCTGGTAATGCTAACAGTACCCTATGGTTGATGGATTCTGGCGCATCTCAACATCCTAATGGGGATAAGACATGCATTGAACAGGTTCATAATGTTCCCTCAAGGAGATCTGTACAGGTAGTAAACGGCAGGCAGTGTAGGATTCATGGTAGAGGAGATGTATCAGTGACTCCTACTCTGACGTTGCCTAATATTTTTTATGTTACAGTTTTTCCTATTAGTCTTTTGTCTATTAGAAGAATTACAAAAGACTTACACTGTCGTACAATATTTGATGAGCTAAGCTGTATTTCTAAAGACAAACTCACGAGGACGATCGGTGGCGAACATAAGGAAGGGGGTGTGTATTGCCTGTCCAGAATCCAGTTCTGCGATGTGTCAGGGCAACGTTGCAACTAGTGCTAGTATAGCTCTTAAGTGACATTGTTGTCTTGGACACCCATCACTGGACAGGCTTCGACATGTCATTCCTTATATTTCACCAACTACAGAGATTTTGTATGATGCCTGCCAGCTGAGAAAGCATCACAGGACCAGTTTTCCTCCTAGTTTATCTCACAATTCCAATGCTATCTTTGATTTACTGCATATGGATCTACGGGGACCGAGTCGTATCCCTAACAGACTGGGACAGGTTTTATCTACTTGCTGTGAAGGATTTTTTCAGGATGTCATGGTTATTTCTTTTGAAAAATAAATCTGATGTTGGATCAGTAATTGAAACATTTATCATACAAAACTCAACTTTCTACTATTGTGAAAATTGTACGGTCTGATAATGCATTAGAATTCTGTACATCTAAGTTGGCAACCTTTTACAGATCTCTTGGAATTGTTAATCAAACATCCTGTCCACATATGATGAGAACCTCATCACTAGCCCTAACTAGCACATTTTGACCTAATAAAGTGAACAAAAGCTCCTACATAACCAAGAGAAAGGCTTAATTCAAGGAAACACTAATTTGAGAAGAGAACATGAAACAAGGAGTAAAACTGCAATTTTACTATTGCAGTGTATCAACGAGATTTCTAAGGGTCTAGACATAAGTCAATTAGACTTAATAAGAGAAAAAGTGGGATGGTTCAGTTAGAAAATGATTATTGTGAAATCTAGGAATTAAATGACATTCTGTAATCTTAAAACAAACCCACTTAAATTCACAAGGTTCCAGGTAAGATAAAAATCAACTAAACCCTCTAAAATTCATAGAAAAATATCCCCTAGGGTTTAGAACCTTCAATTTGACCTAGATTGGGGTCCATGCCCAATATTTAACCTAATTTAGGTTTTTGTGCAAAATGTCCAGTCAAACGTGGTCAAACCTAAAATCCAACTTCACCATTGGATTCCTTACCTACAAATGAGCTTTATACCAAAATTTGGATCTAAGGAAAGGTCATCTTGACCTACTTTGCAATTTAGTCCACCAAATTACATTCTGACCCTTAACTATTGAAAACCTTTGCAATTACCCCCTCAACTTTCTCCTCACTTTCTTCATTTTGGTCCCTCTGCCATCTTAGAAGGGACCCATACCTCCGGCGACTTTGCACGGAGGTTTTCTCAATTTCATGGGGAGCTGTGTAGTTTTCCCTTCGAAAAGGGGTGACGTAATAAATGCGGAAATAAAATATAAAGCAATCTCACCAAAGAAAACCAATCACACAATGTACACAATTGTTTTTAGGTGGAAACCCAAATCGGGTGAAAACCACCACCTAACCTTCTCAAGTTAGGATTTTCCGATCAACAAAGTTGATCAAAATCCACTAAACCGAATCACTTAAAACGAGGGTGATTCAACCTCAATACAACCACGCTACAAGTACGAGGGTAGCGTTCCTCAACCCCTTCTCTCCACGAGAAGGATTTTGTCCCACGAAAGAGATGGGAATTCGCAAAGCGAATACCCAACCAAAAGACAAAGATAAAATAAAACAAGTAATCCTATAAAGCCAACAAAGGAATTTAAACCTAACTTCTATAGGAAATAAGAAACTCCCCTTTGCAAGGAGTGCGTCGAGTTGATGACGCGGTGCGTGTGCCACGCGACGGCGCAACGCCGCTCTCGTAGACAACGGCGGGAGAGCGGGTGCGCGAAGCTTGATGCTCTCAAGAGAATGGAGCTTGAACTTGGAGAGCAAGAGCTAGCTAGGACACAAGAGAGTGGAACTATGTTGCTTAAGTGTGTCTTTTGTTTCTCTTGATGTGTCAAAGGCTCCCCTCTATTTATAGAGGCCTTAGGAAGGCTTTGGAAGGCTTAGGAAATGTTCTATAGCCGTTGGGAACAAAGCCCAAGAGAATCAGCTCGAAATCAGGAACAATCATTGTTCTGACAGGCTTATCAGACGTCTAATTCTTGCATCAGACGTCTGGAACTTCACTTTAAGACGTCTGATTTCAAGGTCAGACGTCTGATTTTGGGCGGGTCTCTTCCTGACTTGGATCAGATCTAAACAGGGTTTTTGCGCAAGTCCATCAGACGACATATAGGACGTCTGGCACTATATCTAGACGTCTGGAAACCTACTTTTACTGTGGGAATGGATTTTCGAAACGTTGCAATGGCTAGAAAATCTCTGAGAAGAGATTTTGGGTCAGCCGAGGAAAAACGGTCATTTATCAGATGTCTGGAAAGGCCCAAGGACGTCTGATAAGGCTCTAACGGTCATAATCTGCAGTGCCTGCTAAGCTAGCCAACGGTCCACTATCTGGACGTCTGGCAAGTCCATCAGACGTCTCCTAAGACGTCTAGTCTAAGGTATGGACGTCTGATTTCATCAGACAGAACTAACTATGTCCAGCCTAACAGTTATCAGACGTCTGAAACAACAGTCAGACGTCTTAAAATACTTTATCAAATGTCTGATTTTCGAATTAGACATCTGGAAATGTTGTTTGAGCCCTATATTGGTTTTCTAAGTATTCTACAGAAAACCTAAGTATCCTAAGGTTGTGCCGGTGTTCCTAGGACTACTGTTAGGGTACTTTGAGGCTCTTTAACATAATATTCTAAGAAAAATAAAAAGAGTAAGAAAATAAAGACAAGAGATACAAGAAAGGATTAAAAAGAATCTATCATATTCTTCTTGTCTTCTATCTTCAATCTGTCGCTCCACGCGAACCTCCTCTGTTTTCCGTCAAGCTCCTCCAATCCGTCCTGGATGCGAGCTCGAACTCCGT
The DNA here is from genome assembly GCA_037157565.1 of Thalassia testudinum. NCBI lineage: Eukaryota > Viridiplantae > Streptophyta > Magnoliopsida > Alismatales > Hydrocharitaceae > Thalassia > Thalassia testudinum. The sequence goes on from JAZHRO010000014.1 coordinate 22,548,725, forward strand.
TTAAGCACGTCTACATTTGCAATTGACCTGAAATCTAGGACTCAAATTGCAAATGTTAAATAACACGTATTTTGTTATCATCAAAACAAATGATCGTGGTGCTATAGCACCAACAAGCTGCGCCCAGATTTGAAAGGGGAGCTCCCTACGAAGCCCCCTACCGCACGGGCAGCTACCCATTCCCTGAAACGCCCCATACCTCTCGTACGAATGCTCAAAAGGTATGAGTCTCCCTCCGACCATACCTCCAACATGGTATTCCCGCCGCCTCCTTGCGAATCTTGCTCTACCCGCACCTATTTCAGGAAGCCCAGATCCTTCCGCTTCCTTCAAGCTTAATTTAGCCAAAGAAAGCCCCCCAAATTCGTCTCCTCACTCCGAACAACTACCCGCAGCTTCCGACGACTCTCCCTCCCTCTTCTCGTCGCTCTGCCACAGTACTAGTGGCGGAGCCATCTCCGCCGTACTCCGCGCTGCACTGTACCAACGTGCACCCTCCACCTCTCTTCCTCGTCGCCGCTTCACCACAAGGTCTTCGTCTCCGACGATGGCAGACACCAGCCATTCGCCCTCAGCCTCCTCCCTTCGCTCTAAACACCCTAGATAAGTACCTCTTCCTCCCCTCTTTATTTCCCCCTTATCAATTTTTATTTTCGACCCCTCAACAGTTACCATTCACCTCCGTCTCCCTCACCTCCATCAGACCACCGGTGAAGCACAACCATCACTCCACCACTCCACACGCCTCACCAACCACCTCGACAGCATCGCCATCACTCACTGATCATCCTCCGCACCTTCACCAACCGCCACACACTGCACATCTCCACCGACCTAACCCACCTTCACGGCCATAGTGCGACCTAGGCACACACGCCTAGCCCGCCCCGCGACCAGCCGACTCCTGCCTCACCTTCGCCGTGATACGGCGAAGGTTTTCCTATGGTCTGACAGGGCCGCAAGGCCGTATTCATGTATTTCAGGTTTCGTCGTCCCTCCACCATTGACGAGGAAGGTTGAAGCAAGCTTGCTGCAGCTCCAAGCCTTGCTGTTCCAGGCTTACACCCCCAGGTCGTGCGAAAGACATTCGCGCACGACTCCAAGCCATCAATTAGAGTCAAAGGCCCTCGCAGCAGCTGCAATTGAAAGCTCAACCTCTGCGAGCGCGCGCGAGAAGGTGGGACATTTAATCCCACCTCGGAAGCTAACGAGCAGGAGGCGACACATAAATTGAAAAAGTGCCTTAGCCTTATCGCCTCAGATCCACAGGGTGAGGTCCCACTCACCCGACCCGATCTCGTCCGCGACCCACGCATCTGTGGGCCTAGCCTGACCCGACTAACCGTGCACTCCTCGCGCACCACCCACGCCGGTGCGCCTGGTCCCGGGCACACATACCCGACCCGTTTACCCGAGAAAGGCTCTGGGAGAGTTATGTCCTAAGAGCGAAATAGAGAGAGAGATGCGGGGAGGGTAGGGGGTAGGTTTTGCTTCTCTGTGCTGTGCAAGGAAGGAGGAAGAGGAAGTAGCTGCGGGGAAGAGGAGGAAGAGAAGAAGAAGAAGGGCAGCTGAAGGAGAAGGAAGGACTTGAAGAGAAAGAGGAAGGAGACCGCAGAGGCTAAGGAAGAAGCTGAAGACGCAGCCTAAGGCAAGGAAGAAGGAGGAGGCGCAGCAGCTCAAGAAAGAAGAAGAAGAAGACAAAGTGGAAAGCCAAAAGAAGAAAAAGGAAGGAGCTGCCGCAGAGAGGAAGGAGGTGCAGCAGAGAAGAAAGAAGAATAAGCCAAAGAAGGCTGAAGAAGCACTGTAGCATATCACCAGTTAAGACGTCTGATTCATAGAATCAAATGTCTGGAGACAAGAAAGACAGAGAAAGAAGAGAAAAGATAAAACAAAGAAGAAAGAGAGAAGAGAAGGAAGAAAAGAAAAAAAAAATCCATTTCTTTTTACTCTCTAGCCTTTATATACAATGTATTATTGAACATTATCTTTCAAGTAAATTTTGAGAATTGTGGATTTTGCTTTCAAAATACCGAATTGCTCCCTGAGTTTGACCTCGGAATGTTTTTGAATTTCAAGTAATAAAAATTTATAATCGTTTATACGACGTTTTCAAATATACTACAACAAATATCCTTTTAGAAAACACGATCCCGTCGCATAACTCGATTAACATACGTCACAAAAGAATGGTGTAGTGGAAAGAAAGCACCGTTACATGCTTGAAGTGGCTAGAACATTATTAATCCAACACAATGTGCCACAGGTGTACTGAGGAGATGCAATGTCGACTACGTGTTATTTGATTAATAGATTGCCCAACTCAATCATACAAGAGCAAGTTTTGTGGCTGGTTCTCTATCCTGAGAAGGATCTATTTACTGTTCCACCTCTAATGTTTGGCTGTGTTGCCTTTGTTCACATTCTTGGACCTGGCAGAGACAAGTTGGCTGCAAGAGCAGTGAAGTGTGTGCTTCTGGGATACAGTAGCACCCAGAAAGAATACATATGCTATGACACCGGTGGTAAGAAACATTATGTGACTGCAAATGTTACATTTCATGAATCCATTCCTTATTTCTCTACAGATGATCATCAAGTGACATCTGAGAGAGATTTGGCTCCTATGCCTATTCCACCAATTCCCTTAGAGCAAATCCCTATCACACATCATGAGGATTTACCTACCACAAAGACTTCTATGAGGCAGAAAGCAGAGATTACCTAGGTGTATAAGCTACCCATGACATACAGACAGCATGCATGGCGACAGAAACACACCCCCACTACACCTCAGCCACCAGTCTCCTCTCCTAGTCAGGTATGCATTAATACAGACGTAAGTTTTCCTAGTGGTGCTCTTGCAGGCTCCTTTGATAAGTCTCAGACTCCGGTTGCTACTGAGCATGGTGAGGATCTTAATCTTCCAATTGTTATTCGAAAGGCTCCACGTAGCTGTGCCCAGTATCATAAAGTACAGACAACCTCCACTACCAACCTTGGTAGTTCCTTTGCTACTTTCACAGCGGCTCTATCTGCAACGCATGTTCCTAACTCCCATTAGCAAGCCATGTTAGATCTGAAATGGCATCAAGCCATAGAAGATGAGATGGCTGCTCTACAGTCTAAAGGGACGTGGGATTTGACCGCCTTGCCTCCTCATGCCAGAACAGTTGGGTGCCATTGGATCTTTGCCGTTAAATACAACCCAAACAGCACCATCATTTGCTACAAGGCGAGACTGGCGGCAAAGGGATTTACCCAAATGTACAGAATAGATTTCTTTGATACTTTCTCTATGGTCGCTCAATTGTCTACTGTTCGGATTTTGATGTCTATAGCAGCTCATTGTGATTGGTCACTTCATCAATTGGATGTCAAGAACGCATTCTTGTATGGAGATCTTCAGGAGAAGGTCTATATGCAACAACACCCTAAGATTGAGGCTCAGGGGGAGTGTATATACAGATTAAAGAAAGCCATCTATGGCTTGAAGCAGAGTCCAAGAGCATGGTTCCAGAGACTCTCAGAGGAGGTACATGTCATGGGACTTATAAGGTCCTCTGCTGATCACTCTTTGTTAGGAAGAGTAAAAGACGAGTGGTTGTACTCATTGTCTATGTGGATAACCTGATCCTCATTGGAGATGATTTTGATGGGATAGTTGAGGTAAAAAGGAAGTTGGTTGATGCCTTCGTGATGAAGGATCTCGGTGAGCTCATATACTTTCTTGGGATTGAAGTGGCACGTAGCAAAAAGGGCATCATTCTTAGTCAACGGAAATATGCCCTTGATATCCTGCAGGAAATAGGAATGATGGGGTTCAAACCTGCTAATATACCTATGAATCCCAAGGGACACCTCTATGATACTGAGTCTCCGCCTATAGATAGCAGATCATATAGGCAGTTGGTCGATAAATTGTAATATCTTACTATTACACGTCTGAATCTTTCCCTTACAGTAGGAAAGCTCAGCCAGTTCATGGACAAACCGACCAGACAGCATTGGAATCCTACTATACAAGTGCTTAGGTATGTGAAGAAAACACCTAGCATAAGTGTTTTATCTTAGAGGGGCACATCTATGAGTGTTGTTGGTTACTCTGATGCCGACTATGCAAGGGGCATGACAGACAGGAAGCCAACAACTGGATTCTGTACTTATTTGGCAGGCAACTTAGTGACATGGAGAAGCAAAAAGCAGCAGGTGATATCTAGGTCCAATGCAGAATCAAAATACAGGGCTATAGCTCAGATAGCTGCAGAGATGGTTTGGGTCAGATCTGTTCTACATGATCTCCATATTCAGGAAGAGGGACCAATGGAGATGAGATATAATAATCGCGTTGCTACCTATATTGCAAACACCTTAATGTTTCATGAGCAGACAAAGCATGTTAAGGTTGATTACCACTACACCAGAAACTTGATACAACGTGGAATTATTTACACTTCATCTGTATCATCAGATTGTAGACATATTCACGAAACCCCTTTCCAGATATGCTTTTAACAAATATTGCTCCAAGTTTAGCATCATTGATATATATGCTCTAACTTGAGGGAGAGTGTTGGTAGAGCACATATTAGTTTTGTTTGTAGTTATTTGTCTTGTTTCTTGTCCTATTGGACTTATGATATAATTTTCCTAACACCTTTCTTTAAATAAAGAGGTGTCGAGTTTCATTTGAGAACAAGACAAGTTATTTTCTCCGACATGAATCATTATAAATATATTACCAACGATAGAGCAACATAAACCAAGAATTAATATATGCTTTAATCAAATGCATTACACTATATGCTTCGGCAACGGAGGATTTTTGCTTGGTCGAAGTGGAGTCTTGAGTGAAAATAAACGATTTTAGGGGAGTGGCCGGGGCAGGGGGTCGAGTGGGGTTTTATTTAACCTAAAAACAATAATATCCCTACATACCAATTTTTCCCTCTATACAAAAATTAGCCTACTTCTAGGCCGACTACACCGACTTCTCGATCGAGTTGTCGATGTTGTCGACTATAGGCCCAACTATGTGTTATTCAATCGGTAGGGGACCGCATAGGATTACTCAGTTGATTACTTGGCCGAGTAGGGTGATTTTTACTACCTACACGCTGTCAATGGCCAGGGGAAACTAGCGTCCAACTGTAGACAAGCTATCAAGTGACAAAAACTGAGACAGAGTATTTGCCACAAGATCGTGAAGCCTTCCTTTGTGCAATAGGAAGGTCCAAAGTAGTGTCTTCAGTAGTAGCAACTACCTAATCTTCAGACAAATCATCAGCAGTTGGTAGGGACTGAGCAGAAACAGTAGACAATGGTTCATCCACCTAAGGAATATCCTGGGTCCTACGTTAGAAGTGTTTAGGGAAGGTATCCATATCGGAAATCTCAGAACGATACGGAAAGGGACCTGGATCAAGTTGAGTAGTCTTAGATATAGGTGGCTCAATAGGCTGTGGTGGCTCAGTGGGCATAGGAAGGGGAACCTCATGTGAAGGCTCAGTAGGTTCCTCCCCCTATTTTTGGTAATATGGTATCTCCTCAAAAAAGGTGACATCAGCGGAAACATAGAATCTCCGTGAAACAAAGTCATAGCATCTGTACATTTTCTAGGGCCTGGAATAACCCAAAAACACACCTCATAGACCGAGGAGAAATTTTATCCACTTTATGCAAATGGACAAAACACACAGCCAAAGACTGCAGGAGAAATAGAAAAATATCCTTGCCAGGAAACAACAAAGAATACGGACTTTTACCCGTAAGATAGAGGAACAAACACTATTCACCAAATAAGTAGCAGTAAGAACAGCATCGACCCAAAACTGCAAGGGAACATTCATGTGAAACATGATAGAACGGGCTACATCAAGTGTCGAAAATTACGTTCAGCAACCTCATTTTGTTGGGAGGGGTGAATGCAAGTAGTCTGGTGAACAATACCAAAGGATTTGAAGAGAGCATCAATCATGGCATTCAAAAATTCCAACCCATTGTCACTCCGAAAGATCTTAACGACATTAGAAAACTGAGTCTTTATTTCCAAAATAAAAGTTGACAATGTCAAAGACTTCAAAATTTTCTTTCATCACAAAAACCCAGAAATCCTGATATGATCATCCACAAGAATAAGAAAAAATCAAAATCCTCTAACACTCTTGACCATACATGGGCCCCAAACATCAGGATGCACAAGAGCAAAAATAGACTACTCTTTTATTATTTGGTGGAAAAGAAAACCGATAGTGTTTGCCCAATTGACAGCTTCACACCTCAAAACATCAGGAAAAGATAATGCAGGAAACTGACAACGTAAAACATGCAAATTAGGATGACCAAGTCTCAAGTGCCACTAGAGAGCAGTAGTAGCACAAATAATATCAAAGGAGGGATATGTAGGTAGTAGAGCTCGTTCTGCTCAAGTCCACCAATCTGTTTCATCATCTAGAAGTCCAACACAAAATACCGATCATGACAAATAACCCAGCATCTCAAATCTCTGGTAATTTGGCTATTAGGTATTAAATTAAGCGTAAATTTAAGAGCATGCATGACATTAGAAAGAGGCAAGGTACTAGAGATAGATATATTTCCGAGCCCAATAACCGGTGACAAAACCCCATCAACCACTTTAACCTGAAATGGTGTAACAAGGTTCTGAAGAGAAGAAAAAAGTGTACTATCACCAGTAATGTGGGAGGAGGCACCAAAATACGCAAGCCAAACAGGAGCTTGGGATTTAACTGACATGGAAAAGTACCTGCAAAGCTTTGAACAAAGGCAGAAGGAGATCCCTAAGAAGTTATAAATCTCTCGTAATCAACCCTGAAAATAGTGATTTGGCTATCATCCTCCCACACCTGGGGAGGCTCCTCTACAGATACCTGATGGGCACGTGGATCCATACCTTGTGGGTAACCGTGCTTCACCCAACATTGGTCCATGATGTATCCATTCATGTAACAGTACTCACAGAAGAACTCCAACCATGACCACATCTACGTGCACCACCACTACGAGCTCTGCCACCTCTTCCCCCTGAGTTTCCTCTACCATGACCAACAACAACAATAGCAGAGGCATCAGTAGTAGGCACAGGATCCGAGGTGGCAAGCCTAGAAAGGCGAACGTAGATCTAGTCTGGTGTCGGGATCTCGTCCATCGTCATGAACTGATCTTTTACTGCCTTGTACTCGAAGCCAAGACCAAACAAAAGCTGAATAGAGCGAATAGCTTCTCTCTGCTTGGCTATAACAGAAGCATCCGTATAGATAGGCTGGTACACATCTTCCTCGACCCATAGATTCCTCATGGCGCCATAATATTCGAACAAGGACATGGTGCCTTTTCAGAGGTTGTGAATATCCTCCACAACATTGTATAGCCCCGTAATGTTCCTTCTATGAGAATGTATCTCATGAAGTATTTCCCACATCTTCTTGGCCAAAGCATGAGCCATGAGCTGCTTGGTGATGGTCTGGATGACACTATTGAGAAGACAAGTAGCAACCTAGTCATTGTTTGCCTCCCAATCGACAGGCTTAACAACAAGAACATCAGTCAAGATATATTTCTTCCTGTGGGATCCAACAAACCAAGGGAGAGGTGGAACAGAGCAAGAAGTTGGATCCATCCAACTTAATTGATGTCCCCTGCATGTGAGGAGTGCTTGTGCTAGAATTCTTCCCCATCAAGTCACTCACAGTTTCTTTCTGATCCCCTATAATATACGGAGTCGAGATCCACAAAGAATCACAAATCTATGATTCTGAAAATCATATCATGAGGTCTGAAATCCGAACTTTCAGACCTAAAGAACACCTTCCAACAGTTGAATCCAAGCAAATCTCAGATCATGTAACCTATAGGTACTCCACAAAACAAGTTTTGCACACGCTGGGGCATAGAAAAGGCCCTAACAGTGCCCTTCACGGTGCTAGACCACTCAGAGGAACCCCGGTGACGGCACTGGACTGATCGGAGGACCTAGGTGGCACTAGAGGGCTACAGCACCAGTGCCAACGCCTCAGATGCGTTGCAGGCCCCTACGATGGTGATGCAGGGTCCTGCGGTGGCACTGTTATAGATCCAGATCGGTCTGCGACGACGCTGCTACTCTGCGAAGGCCAGGTTGGCTGGTAGCAGTAGCATTGCTAACTTGAGAACCGACCTACAGCGCTACTACCAGTGATTAGGAGACCGTGGTGGCCTGTTGCGACAGTGTTGCCGGCCTAGGTCACCGGCGACACCACTAAGAGGTGAGAGGTTAAGGTTTTGGTGAGGGGGGAGGGAGGTTAGGATTTAGTGGGATACCAGAGCTCCATTCTAGAACCGCTACATTAATACCATGTTAGGACAAAAAAGAATTAATTCATTTAGAGAGACCCTGGGCCTCTTTATATAGATAGAGGCACCAGGGAGGGAATTATAAGTATACCCCTTCACCTTACAAAATAAAAAAACACCCATTACATATAACTCGACATGGACCTTGAGACCATCTTTTGCCATTTAAGAGGATGGAAGTTCCAGATGAGATCACGCCAAGAAGCGACAACTTTGCACTTGCAATTCCAAAGACAAGTGCAGGGTGTGGAAGTGGGTGTGGCCGAGGCCCTGGTCGCATCTACCCCAAGTGCCAATATGGTGGACATACAAATCATCCACAAGAGAGATGTTTGGACAAGTTCAAGAGGTCTCCATGTGGTGCTACTAGCACCTCACGGATGGACTCCTTGACCCCCAAAGATCCCAAGAAGATACGGGCCATGATTCAACAAGAAAAAGAGAAGACAACAACGGCCGTCGAATCAATTATTAAGGTTACCACAGAAGCAACAACTTCGGAGGCCGTAAGAGGTTACACCGTAACTTCTTCCTAAGACAAAGTTGAGAGCACACCGCTTGAAAAGGAAAAGGAATGGTGGGGCATCTAAGCCTCATCACCAAGTTCAAGAAGTCATTGTCCTCCGAACCTCGACTTGAGGGAGAGTGTGGAGAATGAACAGCCACGTGGCAATGCCACCTGTCAGTTGGTCAGGCCACATGGCAATCCATCAGAGGCCCAAGTAGGTGCCAATTTTGAGTATCTTGAGTTCTATTTTGGTTTACTTTAATTACAAGTTTTGTTTTACTTGGTATGTTGAATTTTAGTAAGTTTGTTTAGAGGAATTGATTTGTTAATTAGGATTTGGTCTTTCTAAAAATAGGATATTAGATTTGGTTTGTTTCCTATCTTAAGGATTGTGATATGCTCTCTTCTATAAAAGAGAGCCTTTGTAATCATTTCCTTCCTTGAGTTATCCAATAATATTTCCAACATTTTTCAACCCCTCTCCTCTCTCTCTGTTCAATGTGGAACAATCCCTCTTGAACTGTTTTTCCACACGCCAAGGTGCCTCCACGCCTCTACACTTGCGCGAAACTTCACAATAAATAATTAAACACTTATTACACATCTCTCAACAATGCTCTAGCCATGAAGACCTAACACTAGCAAGTGCCTTAATTTACGTAACACTATCAACTCGAACATCTCTAAAATTCCCCTAAATGACCTACAAATGTCTTACTTCATGGGTAGTGAAAGTAGTTGCACCTGAACTTCAATTGTAAAGTCACGATACAAGAATAAATGCTCCAATTCCTTCTCATGGACGTTGTAGAAGTAACAAAAAACCAAGTCATCTAAAGCCCACCTCCTCTCCACCTTGGTAAACATTTTTCCCTTCTCAGGAGCAAAGCAAATAACCTAAAACTTCAATAGAATTTTCAACTTCCATAGAGTAAGAACATCCACACCTAGGTGTATATCATCCCCACTTCCATCACCTTTAATAGTGAGTAAGCCTTCTTAACCAAGAAAGAGCCTTTGAACCAACCAAGAGAGTTGGGCATGCCTTCCTTATGCCAAGAGCCATCCAAAGCCTCGAGAACCACCAAAACCTAGCCTCAGGGAGTCCAACAACCCAACATATGGAAGCCAAAAATACCAGCATTTCCCTCCAAATGTCCCTTCCAAACATCACAAACCCAACTTGTCATGTTGGCCACCAAAGCAAACAAGCGTAGCATTAACTCACCGAAGACACCCCTATCATCCTTTGTCCCACTTTGTAAGAAGTGCATAATTCCAACCTACTAGGTGAAGAACACCAAGCTCTCCATGACCAAGCATCATGCAAGTCTCATCCTAAGATATATGATGCAAAAGACAATCCACATGATATGTTCTTTTCTAGAAGAACCTCTTTTTAATGCTGTCAATCTTCTTAAGTACCCTCTCCAATGGCCTTTACACTAGGAAATGGAAAACCAGTATTGCTAACAAAATAGACTTCATCAAAACCAAGGTTTTAAATATCGATATCGATATCGATATCATATCAACAAGTCAAAAAAGGGATATATCAAGGATATATCGCTGATATCAGTGAATTTTGGAGAAATTACTCAAAATGTCAAAAAATGTTATAAATTTTATGAAAATTAACATTTTAATAATTAATACATAATAAAGAAATGCCTAGAACACAAAAATGATAAATTTTAAATGAAAACATAATAGAAATGCACTAGTCATATATCGACAAAATCATATATTGAAAAGAAAGTGTACATAACGTGATAATAATTGAAAAATATTCATACTAATGCTACTCAACAAAAAAATATAATATAACTAGTGTCAGAGTATCAATTGATCACACTAAACACGGAAGCACCAGCCAATGCCACTAAATCAATACTAAGTTTTATCATTACAACTTAAAATTTTTAAGTTATATGGGCTCATTTTGGACTATCGTCAATATGTCATGATACTATATTATCTTTTGATTGTTTTTAAAATCCTTCATTAAGGAGGATACAACAAATCTAAAATAAAAATTACAATATTAAATTCTTATGTCTTGATTTTAAGTTGGCCTTAAGCTCCAAAAACTTTAATCTTTACCCCAACTATTTGCAACTTAGGTTCTCTCAAGTTAATCTTTACATGTATAAATACTTATCTATATTTTGCCAACACTAAAATCGAACAATGGTTCAAGGTTCCAACTATCACTATCTGTTCATATTAGTAAAACCTAGGTGCAAGAAACTTTTAAAGGGAGTGTTTAGATCAATTTTGATATGAATTTTTACATCAATGTTCATAGATATATACCTAATTACATTTATACCCATATATACTTCATTATTACATCCATATTCCTATAAACTTACACCTTATGATAGTTATTATTAGTGTACACACACCATGATCATTAATTTTGATGATAGCAAAACATTTATAGATTAACATTTCATTTGGAGATTTAACATTTCAAGTTTAGCTTTGGATGAAGCTAGGAAGCTCAAGCTCAAGCTCCATGGAAGGTTAAAGGAGCTCATAAAGAAAAGCATTAAGGAGTAATGGGAGAAAGCTTGAACAAAGAAGAATAGGATTAGATTTATTTTATTGTATTTGATGTAATTCTTGTTGCATTTTATCTTTGCTTAGATATGTGTTAAACAGCTCCAAAATAAAGTTCAAACACTTAGATAGTCGTTAAGAAGCCTTGGAAACTAAATCCTACACTAAAAGTCCATGATATCGGCGATATATTGCCGATATCATGGCAAAAAGATACTACATGTGATATTGATATGTCCAGACCCAGCAATACCGATATATATCGCCGATATATTGGCGATATATCAAACTTTGATCAAAACCAAACAGCCTCCTTTAGAGAGTAGTCTTCCCTGCCAACTTGGCATCCACCCATCAAGTCTATCAATTAAAGGAAGCCACTCATCAACACAAGGTTGCTTGCCTCTTAAAAGCAAACCTAAATATGTGAACAGAAAGTTCCTTTTCGTAATAGCACAAAACTGAGAAGCTATATGGGCCCCCTTGTCATCCAACCCAAAGGAAACAAAAGCGGACATAGCATGGTTGACATGCAAGCCAAAAATATATCCAAAAATCCTTACCAATGCAACAGGAATCTCCACCTCACAGGTACATTCTTCCATGAAGAATGTCATTAATGTACTAAAGGATAGGGTTCAAGAGAGAATGATCTCTAGTTAAATGGAAATCGGACAGTAAACCTGCATCATAGGCACGAAAAGCCATAACCAGAATATCCGTAACCAAGATGGAAAGCAACAATGCCAAGGAGGACCCCTGTCTATCCCCTTTTGCTTCCAAAACTTCCTCCTCAAAGATATCTTGAACCAAGTTTGTATCAACCTCGTCGTCAACCACTAGGATCCTAATAGCCATTTACTCCCAAAAGCCTAGTCTTTGTTATCTAGTAAACTCCATGGAGTGAACCAATATAGCCTCTACAACTCTCAAACCTACCAAAGGGATGGAGACCATGTCATCTTCGTATCGAAGAGTATCATTCGATTCCCCTTCCTCTTGAAACTGGTTACCAAGTGAGAGAAATGGGTGTTTACATCACCTTCTCTCAGCTATAACTATCTAGACTTTTATCTCTAACTAATTTCTCTTTCCAAATCCTCTTAGCAAAACATCCCTTACATCCTTCTTCCATCATCTTTTTCCTCCTCTGTCAGTGGTCGACAGTGGTCAACTATCCTTGACTCTGTCAATAGCCAAGATCACATGAGGGGCTTCCATTATGTTCCATGCTTTTGTAGATGATCACGAAAACCCTTAGAGTTCATTTTTTCTACCAAAGTATGAGTAGCCAAGGAAGAAGGCTACATCTCCTCGCACTTCTATATAAAAATCTTTCAAATCTAGGCTCCATTAACTAAGATCGATTAAACTAGAAACAAGTAAAAACACACCTTCATTGGAATTCCAAAACAAGGGGATATAGTTTCAAAAATGGCCAAAATATGAATCACATCTATCAATTGTAGGTATTCAACCATGTCCACCAAGCAAAGAAATCTATCTTTGACTTGACTTCCTCCAAGCAAACCCAACCCTCAAAATAGGAATATTAAAGAGCTCCATTTCAACAACAATACTAGCAAAAGCTTCCAAGGTCTCGTCTCTCCTACCATCTAGCCCTTCATCAATAGACAAGGTGGCATTAAAATCTCCTCCAATCATCCACAGCCAACTGCCAACAAACAATGCAGTCAAACGAAGCTCCTAGAAGCCCCTTAAGCTATCATCACAAGGGCCAAAGCATGCCATAAATGAGAAATTTACACCATCTACACACTTGAAGAAGAAACATGGTGGCACCCAATTTCTTGTGTGCGGCGGCCACCCCCTATCGGGAGACACTCCCCCACCTCCCCAGCAAGCTCCAAGTCCACCACCAAGAAGGCAAGAAGCTCCGTAACGATGCAAACTGCAGGCTGAAGCAGCAGTGGAGATGGTAATGTGGCAGTGACACCAGCGGAGTAGACTAGCACATAGCCTACAAGTTGCAGCAAGAATCAACATCGACATTGGCACGCCAGCGAAATACCTGATTTTCGATAGCAAACTCATATCGGCATGGATGTTTTGGAAAACAGTCCTTGCTGATGGCATGTCGTCGGCTTTTAAATCATTGCTTCGTCCAGCCTTCAAATTAATTAGCCTATGGACATCTACTCCGGTAGAAAAAAAACAAGCCCTGATTTGGAAAAGAAAAACAAAACTAATAATCACACAAAGATCATTAATCTGCAGAAAGTTCTCTCGCCCCTATGAGGAGCATCAAAGACTCCACTCTCCAATGATGATGACAATATTTCCTCCATTTGGTCTGATGAACAAACCCATCCAAGCCTCCACTCCAACATCTCAAATCCAAAGAATGTAGCCGCATAGCCCACAAATCTGGTGAAAATCTTATTAAACAACAATTCTACATGATTTGTAAAACCAGGGTGCACCTGCATGGTGAATAACGGGAGTATGAAGTGCTGAATCATGCTTGGGAGGGTCTATAAATAACAACAGTATCTCATGTTGTTTGGTGGTGGTGGAGGTGGTGTTGGTGTGTCATCCACTTATCATGCACATCAACCCAATAAACAAGGCATATGCAGGTTGTTGGCATAGGTAAATCCTCTATCAATCATGCACATTGCTCCTTGTGCAGATCAAGCAAGGGCAGGACCATCAATATCAGATCTCACTGTGGAGATCAAACATGGAGGCAGCAAGGACCTATTCACAATCTAGCCATGATTAGTAGATCGCAGACAATCACTCCATATCACACTTTTTTTGAAAAAGAACACTAGTTCCAACTCACATCGCCACCACAAATGATACAGCAACTTTCAATTGACCAGTCTTTTAAGAATCCTCATGTATTCCTAACAAATCTTGTGAACTTTAAGATAGAATCCTAAGACCACTCACTCAGATGCCATGTTGAAATAAATGAAGTATAAACCACAGCATCAACAGCACCATAAGAAGACCTTGATTTACGTGAAAAATCCTCAAGAGAGGAGAAAAACCAAGGGAGAAGCTCCCTAACACACTGGATGATATTGATTCTTCCCAAGTAAGAGTATTCTATAGATATATATAGGCCTTACCCTCACACAAATTTTCAAGTAGGTCTACAGTACCTAGTACTAGATGGATCCGGAAAAGGATCTGACAACCCCTTTAATCTAATACGTTATTCTGGAAAAGAATATTAGCAGGTTCTATCTCCTATTTTACTGTCTCTTGTATTACTTCATCTTCAGTCGCTTCAATCATTATAACTTCATCAAGTTTTCCCTAAACCTAGTATTACTTTCCGTAAAATTTCATGGATGACTACCTTTGAAGTTGTTGAGTTGTTGGTTTTTTATTTCTGTAAGCGTGTCCATGTAATTTTCCCTTCCGTGTCTCTCTATATAAAAGTCGTGATTAAAATGGAATGCCCCCAGCATACCGGCAAAATAAAGGTTTTTGATGAGACGCCATATCGACACGACATACTTATCGAAATACAGAGATGTCTCCAACATGCCGGTGACGTGCCACCGAAATTGTTGGCATGTTGACGGTATGCCAGTTTGCAAATTTGCCTGCTACTTGGTCACATGCGTGACACATGCTGCACACCATTGCTATTGTTGGTTGTTAGTTGGTTGCTACCGCACTGCACTACTACTACTATTACACAAGTTATGTATCACATATCGCCAACTTGAAAGATATTGATGATCCGTACTATGGGGGAGAAAACATGATTATGATTTTCTAGAGCCTATGCGTTTTCTCATATTGTAACATTATTACCCATTTTAAGTCATTTTTAGTAATTTCCTCAAAATTCTCGAATATCACCAATATATCACCAATATATCCCCTTTTTAATTAGCATTAGCACTTTTCTTCTTGTAGTCCTTAATTTAAAAAATATTTATCCACTTAAATAAGAAGTATAAGGCAGGGTTTATGACTTAAATGAAAATATTTATTCATTGAAATAATTATTCTTAAAATCCAATCATTTTGATCAGTTCTATCGTTTTTTTCAACATGTCAACATGCCTCTGAAATTGACTATTTTTGGAACATGGAAATCATCAAAATTTGATGTCGAAACACGGACATTTCCAAGACATGCCCTCGGCGTGTTGGCGAAATGTGCACTTGAAAATTTATCAAAACAACGTCAAAATCAACGTTTCGAACCTTGTATAAAGGCACCAGGGGTCTTCAGAATAAATTATTGCATTTCATCCCAACATAGTATCAAAGGAGCAATCCTAGACTGGTGGTCTGGCATCCCACCAACCCTAGCCTCCCGCACCACCGCCAAAACCCTAACCTCTCCTCTCCAGGCGACGTCACCCATCTCCGGCAGCCTCCCAGGCACTGCCACTCGTCTCCGACGGCCCCCCCACCTATAGCGTCGCCCCCAAAGACCTCTACGATGGTGGTTTGAGGGCCTAAGCACCCTTGCTCAAGCGCCCAATGTTGCCACCCAAGGTCTGCGCCAGTGCCAACCACCTTAGGCCACCGCACAAGCGATCTAAGGGCCTGAGCACCTATGCTTAGCGTCCCAACACCGTCGCCCAAGGGTTTCTTCCCCTTCGCCGGCCTTCCCAGCGTAGCTCAAGCCTCCCCTCGACCCCAACGCCATTGCCTGAGGCTACAGGTGGTATGGTGGAGGTGTTGTAAGAGGTCAGAGGCCCTTGTAGCAATGTTGCTACCCTTACTCAGGAGCTAAGAGGGTTCTCTCTCCCTTGATCTACTTCTAAAAGCTTTTCTAGGGGAGTTCTACTTGTTGAAAGGCACCACTAGGGCCTCATCTATACCCTACCACGTGCAAAGACATTATTTCTTGCTGTTATTGCTGGTATGTGGTCTGATTTTAACTTTTTCGTGATCCTAATATCTAATTTAGGGTTCGTTCAGGTCTAAACCCTATGATCTGAGTTCCTACCCTTAAAACTTGTGTTTCTTATGGATCGCAACTCCGGATATCATAGGGGATCAAAAGAAATCTTTGAGTGACTTCATGGGGAAGTCATCTACCACAAGCGCTCTCCCTAACATGCAAGAGACGTCTGTCAAGTTGAATGGATCAAGCTTCTTGCTTTGGTCCACCTTTTTCTCCCGATTCGTCGAATCTCATTGGAAGAAATTTATACTGACAGATGATGTGCCCACTGTAAAATCTGTGGATTGGGAGGTTGATAATGATTAGGTGGCAACATGCCTCCTAAACAACATGACTCAGACTCTAACCAAGCAGGTCATGGCTTATGCTTCAGCAAAAAAGATGTGGGAATTGCTAGATGAGATTCATTCCCACAGGAGCAATATCATCAGGCTATACCGAGTGGTAGATGGCATTCATACTCTTCAGAAAGGCACCATGGTTTTGTTTGAATACTATGGCACCATGAAAAATCTGTAGGACGAGCAGGACGTGTACCAGCCTATCTACAGATGCGGCCGTTATAGCCAAGCAGAGAAAGGTTATCCGCTCTATTCAGCTTCTGCCTAGGCTTAGTCCGAAATACAAGGAAGTCACAAACCAATTTATGACCATGGATGAGATTCCTACGCCTGCACAAATTTATGCTTGTCTAATGCATCTGTCATGGCTGTTGCTGATCGTGGTAGGGGACATTTTGGAGGCAGAGGTGGTTGAGCTCGTGGTGGTGCACGTAGTGGGCGTGGTCGAGGCTGGAGTTCCTTCATCTGTGAGTACTGTCAGAGAAATGGGCATACTATGGAACAATACTAGATAAAGCATCGATATCCACAAGGCATGGACCCAAGGACCCATCAAGTTTCTACTGAGGATACTCCCCAAGTGCACGAAGATAATAGTCAGATCTCAATATCCAGGGCAGACTATAAGCGTTTCATTGCCTCCCAGGCCTCTACTTTTGTCAGTGCCTCAGTTCAGAGATCTGCAGGTACTTCAACTATGTCTGTTAGATCCCAAGTTCCTGCTTGGCTTGCAGACTCAGGTGTCTCCTCTCACATAACTGGTGATACTACCATTTTTCCGTCTCTACGTGATCTTGCTAACCCATTCTAGGTTAAGGTAGCAGATGGGGGTTTGCCACCGGTCACTAGTCTTGGGAACATATCTATTTCTCCTACTTTGCCCTTATCTGATATTATGCATGCTCCCAAGTTTGCTCTTAACTTGATGTCTATTAATCAAATTACAAAGGATTTACAGTGCAGAGCAGTATTTCATGACTAGTATTTCTTCTTACATGACCTCCAGATGATAAGGCGGATTGGTGGACTTGAGCAGAATGATCTCTACTACCTCCATGTTCCACCTTCACCCAATGTTGATGTTGTTTGTGCCACTACTGCTCTTTAGTAGCATCTCCACCTTGATCATCCCCGTCTACCTATCCTTCATCGTCAATTTCCAAAGATGTCTTTTCCTTAGTTTTTTCGACGTGAAGCCTATCAATTGGGCAAACACCAAAGGTCTTCTTTTCCCTCCCAAAATAAACAGGCTAAGTTTGTCTTGCTTCAATTCATGCTGACATTTGGGGCCCATATAGGGTCAAGAGTATTAGAGGTTTTCGGTACTTCCTTGTTCTTGTGGATGATTATAGCAAAATATCTTGGGTGTTTATGATGAAAGAGAAGTTCGAAGTTTTTTATCTTGTTAAAAATTTTGTTCAAAAAATAAAAACCTAGTTTTCCATTACTATAAAAGTTTTCCGGAGTGAATGGTTTGGAGTTTGTGAATGCTATGGTTACACATTTTTTCTAGTCTTTTGGCACTATTCACTAAACTTCTTACGTTCATACCTCCCAACAAAATGGGGTAGCTAAACGTAAGCTCCGTCATTTGTTAGATGTGGCTCGTACTATTATGTTTCAAATGAATAGTCCTTCATCGTTTTAAGCTGATCCACAAACTTCATGAATCGTGTTTCCTCTTCTATCTTAGGGGGTAAAACCCCATACTCTTCTATTTCCCGATAAGGACATGTTTTCTATCACTCCAATTGTTTTTAGTTATATGTACTTTGTCCACTTATATAAAATGGATAAGATTTCTCCTCGCTCCGAAAAATGTATTTTTCCAGGCTACTCCAGAACCCAGAAAGGGTACAGATGCTATGATCATGTTTCCCGAAAGTTTTATGTTTCTGTTGATGTCACGTTCTTTGAAGAGATTCCTTACTACCACGAACCAGGGGAGCAAGCCACTTCTTTCCACCCTCAGGAGGTTCCCCTTCCTATGCTATCTAAGCCACCACAGCCCACTAAGCTACCAATACAGCCTGATCCTGGTCCCTTCCCGTGTCATCCAAAGGTCCCTGATACAGATACCTTTCCTAAGCATTTTCAACATC
This sequence comes from Thalassia testudinum, assembly GCA_037157565.1. Taxonomy (NCBI): domain Eukaryota; kingdom Viridiplantae; phylum Streptophyta; class Magnoliopsida; order Alismatales; family Hydrocharitaceae; genus Thalassia; species Thalassia testudinum. Next base: position 22,567,499 of record JAZHRO010000014.1, read on the forward strand.
GGTTTCTAGATGTATCTCACGTCGATGAACCATTGTCTACCATTTTTGCTCAGCCTTCACCAGCTGTTGATGATTTGTCGTCGACCAGGTACTTACTACTACTGAGAGTACTACCCTGGATCTTCCTATTACACAATGGAAGGCTCCACGGTCTTGTATTAAATATTCTATATCACAGTTTATATCATTTGACAGTTTGCCTGCAGTTAGACGACAGTTTTCTCTGGCTATTGATAGTCTACAAGTACCACGGGACCATCAGGAGGCCTTCCAAGATCCATGTTGGACCTTGGCTATGGCGGAAGAGATGACAGCTTTACAATCCCGTGGCACGTGGGAACTTGTTGCTCTACCCCCAGGTGCTACAGTTCTGGGGTGTAGATGGGTCTTCACCTTCAAATGTCATCCAGATGGAACTGTGGAAAGACATAAAGCACGCTTGGTTAAAAAAAAATCAAGAGCGTGAAGCTCTCAAACCAACCTTTGAGAGCTTGTCTTTTCAAAAACCTCTACAATCTTTAAGTGTGAAGCCTTTGGCAACAAAGTCCTAGAGCCTGGTTTGAGAGGTTTAGCAAAGTAGTACAAGAGTATGGCTTTGCTAGATCGTCTATTGATCACTCTGTTTTTACATTGTATGGGAAGACAGGCTCAATTATACCTATTGTTTATGTTGATATATTACTGACTAGCAGTGACAAGAAAGGTATAGCAGAAACGAAAAGTTACTACAGTCACAGTTTGTGACTAGGGATCTAGGTCTCATCAACTATTTCTTTAGCATTACGTTGCAACACACTACAGGAGGACTTGTATTATCTCAGCACAAGTACGCTCTTGATACGTTGAGAGACACTGGTATACTGAAATGCAAACCAACATTTATGCCTATGGATGTGTCCTTGCCTCTTGCAGATGATGATAGTCCTTAACTATAGGATGTGACTAGATACCGTGCAATGGTTGGTAAGTTATTGTATTTGACAATTACCCAACCTGACATTGCATTTGCAGTTGGGAGGTTGAGCATGTTCAAGCAATAACTAAGGGAAGTCCATTGGGATAGAGTTTGCCAAATTCTCAGGTACTTCAAAAGCACTCCTAGGAAAGGGCTTTATTTCAAGAACAATGAACACGTGGATGTATGTGACTATTCAGATACTGATTATGCTGGAGCACATGAGGATAGAAGGTCCACTACAGGATACTACACATTTGTTAGGGGCAATCAGTTAAATGTAGAAGCAAGAAGGAGGCTATTGTTTCCAAGTCAAGTACCGAATCTGAATATAGAGCCATGGCCCAAACTACTTGTGAGCTACTCTGGATCCAATCTATCTTAGAGGATTTTGAAGTACAGGTCACTGGTCCTATTCCTATGCACTATGACAACAAGATGGCCACCTTCATTGCAAATAATCTTGTCTTCCATGAGAAAGCTCAACATATTGAAGTCAATTGTCACTTCATCAAGGAGGCTATTGTGGCGAAAAAAATTTCTACACCTTACATATATATTGAAGACTAACTTACAGACATCTTCACTAAAGTACTTTCCAAAAAGTGACTACATAGTCTTTGTTCCAAGCTGAGCATGTTTGATGCTTATGTTCCAACTTGAGGGGGAGTGTTAAATTCTGATTTTAAGTGTGTTTAGCTGATTTTTTATCTCTAAGGGTGTCCCTGTAGTTTTCCCCTCTCTTGCCTCTCTATGTAAAGGCACCAGGGGTCTTCCGAATAAACTATTGCATTTCTTCCCAACAAAAGTAGCTATCCAATCCCATTCAGAAAAGACATGATGGTTAAATTGAAGCAAGAAACTAAAAGATATGGCATAAAATCCAGGCATTATCCCATTATACCATACACACAAGCAAAGATGGCATGGAAATCTAAATATGAATTGGTTGTGAAAAACTATAACAAAAAGTTATTAAAAAATGATGTGATTTAGGCTCACAAAATGACAAACCTGAAGGGAGAACTGAAGCTTCATGTCCCAATATAAGGTGAAAATAGGAGGTCTTTTCTTCCCAATGACGAGTATACAAGCTCCTGGATGAATGATGGATGGAGCAGAAGACACGATAGCTACATACTTCTCAGGGAACCTTTCTTTTGGAGGAAGACAACCCAAAAACAAGGGATTTTTTCCAGCTTCTGTACTTGAATAGGATGTAGGCTCAACGTGCAACATCCATTTAGGATGATCCAAAAAACAACAGAAAAGGTATCCCAACAGATGTGAGTCAGACGAGAGTTCTGATGTCCATTTTTTGTTAGCCTTGTCATAGACCTCACCATTTGCCCCATACTCATAATTCTTCACACATGTCCCTTCAGCCAGCTCTGGAGATAGATAAAAAATGGAAAAGTTATATTCCATATTGCAGGAAAGCAATATGACTAAACTCCAGATAATCTTCCAATAGAATGTCAGCAAAAAAGAAATTACCCCGAACCCTTCGAACAGTATGATCTGCACGGACACTGCTCTGGGGCAGCAAACCTTTAACCAATTCCCCTTTCATCAATGCATTAAGCCTTTGGTACTCAGTGATAGCATTGATGCAGCTTTGCATCAGAGGTACAAGAGTACTTTGCTGATGTGCCTGCACACCAGCTTGTGGTACTTGTGCTGAAAACAGAAACAGCCAGAGAATTTTGTGACATTATAGAAAGATTTCAAAAGATGCAATTATAGAATTACATTCGTAAAAAGGCTAGAGAAATCAAATGGGTGACGACCTTATTTTTATAATTACACATGTTAGAGTTATTCTATATCCTGCCTGTGCTGTTTCAGTTATTCTTTTACTTATTTTATGAGGAATAGGATGCAACTTTCCCCTCTAATCTCTTTTAGGAGAGATTATGGTTTTCTATGAGATTAAACAAATGCATTGTCCGAACACAGAATCATAGAAGTGGTTCTAGATTGGTGCATAATACCCACTTGATCGCTCCTTTTTTTCACACTGTCCAAATACTTCTATTGTCATCTTCCTTCGTTAGTTACCCAAGAAAAGCTCTTCAATCCTACAGCACCTTATTGAATGTAGTTTCCAGCTACAGGGGGGAAAGAGACACAATGGTAATGTTGAAGGGCATGTGAAACCGAGCATGTTGCAAGTTCACAAGCCCTAGCAGTGGTGTCAGTTTGTGTGTGCAACTGGCCATAAGCAACCGTCCTAGTGGTGCAACAAGGTTGCTTGCCCTTGTGTTCTTTGCATTTGTTACTCACACAAAGTCTAGCCATGACCATGCCGATCAAGGTGTGCTTGTGGGTACAGCAACAATGAATACATATCATACACATCTTAAGGAACCTTGGATTTCTAATGTATATCGATCTGGTACTTACAGCTACTACTGGCCAGTAACACTAACCTTTTTTCAATCTGCACGTGGCTACTTACAAATCATCTAAAGTTAAGGTTAAGCCTCTGTGTCCAAGACTTTGATGGTTTAGGGCACATCTAGCTTTAGTACAAAATTTTCCCATATTTCTATGATATTCTTCCAATGGTTGCATACTTGGACCAGCAGGTCTCCTCTGAGTGACCAAGCTTTTCACAGTGGGAACATTGGGGCCTAGCATAACCCTAATTACCTCGCCCTCATCTGCGACCACAGGTAAATTGTCTAGTGCCTCTACCTCTTCCCTGAGAGGCAACCATGGCTGATGTGTGCTCAACACAAATAGAGGACAAGACCGATACTGCAAGTCCGCTCAAGCGGTTATATGCCTCTTCCATAGTTAGTATCTTAGGCAGTGTCAACACCTGGGATCATGTTGCTTCATAAGCAAGGTTCAACCCAACCAAGAAACGTCCTACCATGGTCTATAGCATATATAGTTTCTATGACTTGCAAGAGCACACAGGTGTGTAGGCATCTAGCCTCTCAAACGCCGACTCAAGCATGGAGTGGTACCAAGCAAGTTGTCCCCCATCCTGCCTTATGTGGACAATTTCATGATGAAGCTGTAGAATGCATGTTGTATTCTTTTCTTGAGAATATATGTATGGCAAAGTATTTCCTACATCTCTTTCACTGTCTTGTAGTACATAATCTTGTTGGTAGGACACGTATTAGAGTTATTAGAGTCATTTGTCATGTTTCTTGTCCTATTGGACTCAAGATGTAATTTTCCCAACACCTCTCCCTATATAAAGAGATGTGGGGTTTCGTTTGAGAATAAGACATGTCATGTTCTCCGACTTGGTATCAGAGCAACGATCCTAAATCGGCGGTCTGGTATCCCACCCCTCATGAGCATTCGTACCCCTCCACCAAAACCCTAACTCCCATTTCACAACAGCAGAAGCCACTGTCGGCCAGCCGTCGTCGGCCCTAGGAGGCTGCTACAACGGTCGCAGCGGCTACTGAAGCCCTAGCAAGGCCTGCTACTTGAGCGCTAGGCCTAGGGTGAGGAGTAACACACCTTCCTCGAGCACTAGCGCCGCTAGCAGGCCCTAGCGGACCTGCCTCAAGCACTACAAGGCGCCGCCGCCCCTCTATGAGGTCTGCAGCGCCACCTCGAGACCCTGTAGCAACGTCGCTCCCCATGCCGAGGTCCTACCAGCACCGCCGCTCCCCGCATTGAGGCCTTTTCTGGAGGTCACGGCGTCGCCCTGAGGTTGTAGCACCGCCTGAAGGTTGGTCCAGCACCTCAAAGCATTGCCCTGACACCTCCCCTGACCTCGAGACAGCGACTCCAGTCGCCGGAGCGTCGCCTCTGACCTCGGCAACGTTGCCACCTGCGCCGCTCATCACTTGCAGGTCGCACTGGTGGCTCTTGGGGTCGATTGAGCCTTCCCAAGCACTGTTAGGACACGTCCCAACGTCCTAACATGCGCTAAAACCTGATCTACAGGATCTCTGTGATTCTTGAGATATTTTCTAGGGTTTCTTTGCCTTAGATCTCATATTCAAGAGATCACTACTCTCTGACTGTAAAGTCGTCAAATCTGAATATTGATTTCAGATCGCACTTGTGACAATCCTAAGGCACGATGGCCTCCTCAGACTCTTCGAAAGTGTCATCAGTTACCGCTATGGACAACGGAGGTTATAAATCTCCTTTCTTTGTTCCTATCACCAAGTTGAATGAGGCCAATTATGCTAGATGGCCTCAAATGTTCCTCATGACTGTTGAGGGGCATGATAAGGAACATCTGCTGTTGGAGATGGAGCCATAAGATAAAACAAGGAAGAATGCCCTATGGAAGAAAGATAATTTCATGGTTCGTGCATGGATTATGAATTCTATTGAGCCTCAGATCGGTGATGGGATCATGTACTACAAGACCGCAAAGGAGATGTGGGATTCTCTACGCAATACATATTCTCATGAAAAGAATTCCAGCAAAGTATTTGAAATTCACCATGCCCTTGGTCCTCTCAAACAGGAGGGTCAGTCTTTGCCGCAATACTATGCCACCCTAAAGGGGCTTCCTGAGAAATATAATGCCTGCCGACCTGTTTGCACATGTGCCACTCAGAGGGCATATAGAAAGGAGTATGTTGTCCTTCAATTTCTTGACGGACTTGGGCCTGACTATGAGGCTGTTAGGTCCCAGATCCTTACTTTGGCTGAGCTTCCATCTCTGGAGGAGGCTTATAGCCGCAGTAGCAGAGTGGTTGTTAGGCAACCCGTGCCAGAAAGTGGACAAACCCCTGTACTTGTTGCTGCCGCACGAGGAGGATGTGGTGCTTCATCCACCAAGGGGAGAGGGCATGCTGGTCGAGGTACAAGTGGTAGACCTCAAACCATTTGCTCGCATTGTGAAATGATCAGCCATACAGAAGCCTCTTGCAGGACAAAGCATGATCGACCTCCCATGGCAAACCAGGCTGTCACTTTAGAGGAAAGCGACATGGTGTCTCGTGCAGACTATGATGCTGTGATCCAGCGTCTCTACCAACTGACCCAAGAGACTACTACTACTGCTGCAGATACTGCTACCATAGCTACTTCAGGTATGACTTCCGCTTACAGGTTTGGCAAAACTGACAATATATTGTGGTTGGTGGATCCTGGTGCATCTCAACATCTCAGTGGGGATGAGACGTGTTTTGGACAGGTTCATAATGTTCCCTTAGGGAGATCTGTGTAGGTAACAGATGGCAGGCAGTGTAGGATTCATGGCAAAGGAGATGTTACAGTGACTCCTCTGACATTGCCTGATGTTCTTTATGTTCTAGAATTTTCTATTAGTCTTTTGTCTGTCAGTAGCATTACAAAAGACTTACACTGTCGTGCAATATTTGATAAGCTAGGCTGTATTTTTCAGGACAAACTCACAGGGAGGATGATTGGTGGCGAACATGAGGAAGGGGGTGTCTATCGTCTGGTCCAGAATCCAGTTGCCGCTACGTGGCAGGGCGAGGTTGCATTTAGTGCTTGTGCAACTCTCCAGTGGCACCGACGTCTTAGACATCCATCACTGGAAAGACTTCGACACGTCGTTCCTCATATTTCACCGACTACGGACATTTTGTGTGATGCATGCCAACTACGAAAGCATCACAGGACCAATTTTCCTCCTAGTTCATCTCATAGTTCTAATGCTATCTTTGATTTACTGCATATGGATATCTAGGGACCGAGTCGTATCCCGGATAGACTGGGTCAAATTTTATCCATTTATTGTGGATGATTTTTCCAGGATGTCATGGTTATTTCTTTTGAAAAATAAATTTGATATTGGATAAGTGATTGAAACATTTATCTTACAAGTAAAGACTCAATTTTCTACTGTTGTGAAGATTGTGTGGTTTGATAATGCTTTAGAGTTCTGTACATCTAAGTTGGCAAGCTTTTATAGATCTATTGGGATTGTTCATCAGACATCCTGTCAACATGCGTCGCAACAAAATGGTGTGGTAGAAAGAAAGCACCATTAGGTGCTTGATGTGGCTAAAACGTTATTAATCCAACACAATGTGCCACAGGCATATTGGAGAGATACAGTATGCACTGCATGTTATTTGATCAATAGATTACCCAACTCAGCCATACAAGAACAAGTTCCATGGCTGGTTCTTTATCCTGAAAAGGATCTATTCACTGTTCCACCTCGCGTGTTTGGCTGCATTGCCTTTATTCACATTCTTGGACCTGGAAGAGACAAGTTGGCTCCAAGAGTAATGAAATGTGTGTTTCTGGGATACAGTAGCACCCAGAAAAGATACAGATGCTATGAACCACGTGGTAAGAAACATTATCTGACAGCAAATGTCACATTTCATGAGCCCATTCCTTATTTCTCTACAGATGGTCATCAGGTTACATTTGAGAGGAATTTGGCTCCTATGCCTATTCCACTAGTTCCCTTGGAGCAAATCCCTATTACACATCATGAGGATATACCTACTACAGAGATCTCTGTGAGGCAAAGAGCAAAAAACACTCAGGTACATAGGCTACCTGTAACATACAAACAGCATGCATGGCGATAAAAACACACCCCCACTACACCTCAGCCACCTGTCTCCTCCCCTAGTCAAGTATGTGTTGATGCTGACGTGACTTTTCCTAGTAGTGCTTGTGCAGGTTCCTCTGATGAGTCTCATACTCTGGTTGTTATGAGCATAAGTGAGGAGGATCTTGATCTCCCAATTACTATTCGGAAGGCTCCACGCAGCTGTGCCAGTATTATAATGTACAGGCAGTTTCCACTGCCAATCTCAGTAGTTCATTTGCTGCTTTCACAGTGGCACTATTTAGAACGTATGTCCCTACCTCCCATCAGCAGGACATGCTGGATCCAAACTGGCGTCAGGCCATTGAAGATGAGATGGCTACTTTACAATCTAGAGGGACGTAGGACTTGACTACCTTGCCTCCTCATGCCAGAACAGTTAAGTGTCGGGTCTTTGCCGCTAAATACAACCCAGACGACACGATCTCACTACAAAGCAAGATTGGTAGCAAAAGGATTTACCTAAATATATGGGGTAGATTTCTTTGATACCTTCTCTCCGATTGCTCGACTGTCTACTATTCTAATTTTGATGTCTGTAGTAGCTCACTGTAACTGGCCTCTTCATCAGTTGGATGTCAAGAATGCATTCTTGTATGAAGATCTTCAGAATGAGGTATATATGCAACAACCGCTTGGGTTTGAGGCTAAGGGGGAGTGTGTATGCAAATGGAGGAAAGCAATCTATAGCTTGAAGCAGAGTCCAAGAACATGGTTCCAGAGACTCTCGGAAGAGGTACATGTAATAGGACTTATAAGGTCCTCTGCTGATCACTCTTTATTTGTCGGGAAGAGTAAAAGGGGAGTGGTTGTACTTCTTGTTTATGTTGATGACCCGATCCTCTCTGGAGATGATGTTGCTGGGATAGCTAAGATAAAAAAAGGAGTTGGCTGATGCCTTTGTGATGAAGGATCCAGGTGACCTCAAATATTTTCTTGGGATTGAAGTCGCACGCAGCAAAAAGGGCATTGTTCTTAGTCAGCGGAAGAATGCTCTTGATATCTTTCAAGAAACAGGAATGATGGGGTCCAAACTTGCCAATATACCTATGGATCCCAAAGGACATCTCTATGATATTGAGTCTCCACCTATAGATAGCAGATCATATAAGCAGTTAGTCAGTAAATTTTTGTATCTTACTATTACACATCCAGATCTTCCCTTGCAATAGGAAAGCTCAGCCAATTCATAGACAAATCGATCAGGCAGCATTGGGATGCTGCTATACAGCTACTTAGGTATATGAAGAACACCTGGAAAAGGTGTTTTATTTCAGAGGGGCACATCTACGAGTGTTGTTGGCTACTTTGATGCCGGCTATGCAGGATGCATGATAGACAGGAAGTCAACAACTAGATTCTGTACTTATGTGGTAGGCAACTTAGTGACATGGAGAAGCAAAAAGCAGCAGGTGGTATCTAGGTCCAGCGTAAAATCAAAGTACAGGGCTATGTCTCAGACAGCTGTAGAGATGGTTTAGGTCAGATCTGTTCTACATGATCTCTATATTTAGGAAGAGGGACCAATGGAGATGAGATGTGATAATCGTGATGCTACTTATATTGCCAATAACCCAATGTTTCATGAGCGGACAAAATAAGTTGAGGTTGATTGCCACTACACTAGAGACTTAATACAGCATTGAATTATCTACACTTCATCTGTATCATCTGAAGATCAGATTGCAAACATATTCACGAAGCCACTAGCCAAACCTACTTTTGATAAGTGTTTTTCCAAGTTGAGCATCATTAATATATATACTCCAACTTGAGAGAGAGTGCCGGTAGGGCACGTATAAGAGTTATTGGAGTCACTTGTCATGTTTCTTGTCCTATTAGACTCAATGTAATTTTCCCAACACATCTCCCTATATAAAAAAGTGTAAGATTTCATTTGAGAATAAGATAAGTCATTTTCTCCAACTAATCGCAATATCAATCCTTTGTATGGTGGTGTTCATGATTCACATTCTAACTATGGCAATGTCCCTTTTTTAGGTGGCATACTCGCCAACCTTCTCAATGGGCTATGATTTGGGTAGTATATGCTCCTCATCATGACCGTCAACCACATTGAGAATCGATTGTGACAATAATGCATAATTGGACTCGTCAAACTTCGCAATTCCCCATGGCTTCCCTCTCCTTAAGCGAAAGAATCGACAACTTCAGAGGCCATAATAATCATGATCGAAGTCCTAATACTTCAAATCAATAGGAAATCTTCACCACTGATGCACACTGCTCATCAAAATACCTATTCAAGGCCACATCAGCAAGAAATAGGTCCAAAACAAACAATTGTGTCCCTCCTTTGATTAGAACAAGCCTTGGAACCAGGAAAATATCCTCCAAGGCAATGCTCCGACAACAGCTCTAACGATCTGGCAGTCGCCGATCAAGTACAAGAGGTCAAAGGGCCTAGGGCAACCCCTATCATGCCCTAAGTAGGTTGATAGGGGACCTCAATGTGGCCCCTATCACTCCAGATGCCATCGACGACGTTGGTAGGGAAAGACCTATCAGCGATGTTGCCAGTGGAGTATGATGGCCAGACACTGCTTGACCAATCGGGGGTAAGCCAACGACACCTCCATCGGTGGCCTACTAGTAGTTGCTGGTGGCGGTGGCTCGTCCTTTGGCCTCCTTTCATGCTCTAGCGAAGGTGCAGCAACCAGCTAGGGCCTAGAGAAGCGGATCCCAATGCAAGGGATTCCTCTCTTGATGGATTTTTTTTTTTCAGGAAAAGGAAGGAAGATTACCTGAGCCTGGTAATCATCCTGTAACTATATTAATTTAAAAAAGGAACATATTTGCAAGTTTTGAAGCCAAGAATCTAAAAAATAACAAGCCTCACCACATTCTCCACCCAAACCTGCTCATTATTGAAAACCTTACAATTCCTCACCAGATAGCCCAAAGAACAACAAAAGCTTTGCACCACCCATGCATATCAAGGTGAAGATGGTCCCTGAATGTTATCTAGAATGCCTCACAATCTGAATGATCAACTGTATGGATGCAACATTGATCCCAAACCTCTTTAGAGAAGCTACATTCAAAAAAAAAAAAATGTTCAAAGTCCACTTCCTACTGACCACACAACGGAGATGTTGTATCCCCAAAAGGACACCAATTTGCTCTATAAACTTTAGTTACCAATTTCTTCCTTCTAAAGAACCAAAGGAAAACCTTGATTTTGAGTGGGATCTTGCAGCCCCAAATCAAATTAAAATCACCTTCTATGGGGGTCACCTACGCACCATTAGAAAGCAATAGTTTGTAAGCATTCTTAACTGAGACTTTCCATGTTTCCACCACATACTATCAGGTTCTATTGATGGTGAAAATTCCTCCACCCTATTGAAATTCAGAATATGTCGCATCAGAGAGATCCTCTGGCAATCTAACATCCCACACACATACATCTGCCACCCGCGCCTCCTCCAAAATGTACTAAAATAACGTTTGAAATTTTCCCATTTTCATACCAATCATTAGTATAGAATTTAAACAACGATCCATCGCCCAAACACGACCTGAAATGGTCCGAAAATTCTGACAAGATCAGCCCCAACGAATGCCGAAACGTTGATGATCCACTAACAAGAACAACTCATCGGTTCAAATCCATGTCGTCCCCATAGGAATCTTTCAAAGTAGATGTAAGCATGCCTAGACCAATGGAAAACAATTTGCCCACCAATTTCAATAGCAAGGCTTTATTAAAATGGTCCAACCTGCCAACTCCAAGACCCCCTTCTTTTTTTGGCTTGCAAATATCATCCCACGGAAACAGTTGTGCAAATTTCCTCTCACAATCTGCCCCTTTCTAAAATAACTTCTTTCTAATCAAATCAATACGCTTCAAAATTTTCTTCGGTAGAGCAAACACTGACATGAAGAAGACCGGAATAGAAGAGATAACCGATTTGAGCAGGACCAAAAATCCACCTTTAGAAAGGAGTCTACCACTCCAAGAAGACAATCTCTTTGATAACCTTTCAACAAGCGGTTTCCAATCTGCTGAATTCAATTTCTTCCCCTTTAATGGTAGTCTAAGATACCAAATAGGGAGTCTAACCAACAAGGTCTCTAAGATATCTAAAATCACATTGTCCTCCAAACGTTCCATGCCAAAGGGGACCAAAGCGGACTTAATTCTATTAATTTGCAGCTCAGAAATTGCAGCAAAAATTCTTACAAGTGAAGAAACATGAATTGCCTCTCTACTCCCCCCTTCAATGAAAAAGGTTGTATCATCGGCATATTCCAAAATAGGTGTGATGAGCCTACCATCCTTCTTTGCCATAAACCTAGAAACCAAGCCACCTACAAAGGCTTTAAAAGCCATGTTTGCATGTGTATCCACCGCAATGTTAAACAACATTGGCGCCAATGGGCAGCCCTGTCGCATACCCCTCTGCAGCTGAGTCTAAGAACCACTTGCCCGTCCATTAGCCAACACAGAGAACGAGGAGGTAGTCACGCATCTTTCCATCATCATAATCCACCAATCTGGAAATCCCCTTCTCTTGAGAATGTCCCACAAATAATTCCATGAGACGAAATCATAGGCCTTCAAGAAGTCCACTTTACCTACAAACACCTTAGATTTACACCTCTTCCAGGAAGCTAGAAATTCCTCTACCAACACAAAGGAATCCTGCAGAAACCTTCCCTTAATAAATGCTGACTGAACAAGCGAGATGATGTCAGAAAGCACCTGCCGCATACGATTGCCCAAAATTTTAGCAATCAAAAGGTAGAAGAAAAAGCTAATGCAATAGGCCTAAAATCTCCCACCTCTTTCAGATCTTGTTTCTTTGGTAGGAGAAAAAGATAAAATTTGTTAAGCCTTTCAACACCTGCATTTCCATCAAAGAACTCCTTAACCATGGCCAATATATCAGGCCCAACCACCTCCCACATTTCTTTATAGAAAATAATTTGCAAGCCATCTGAGCCAGGAGAACCATCTACCTTCATACCGCGCAAAGCACTCATAACCTCATCTTCATCCATACCCTTAGCAAGCGAAACCTTTGCTTTATCACTGATCTGATCTAGCTGCAGATTTGCCAACCGCCAATCACCACACGACTACCTTTTGGTAAACTCCTGAAAATAATTTTTAAAAGCAAAACAAATCTATTCTCTTTTTCTGACAACATCATCACCAACTCTCAAGCTATTAATCATGTTTTTCTTTCTTTTACTGGCTAACAAATGAAAAAATATGGTGTTAGCATCCACTCCTTTAAGCCACAACTGTCTCAACTTCTGCCTCCAGTCCATTTCCGTTTTATGATCTTCAGACACAATCGACTAGAATTTCTCTCTCCTAGCTTTCCCCCTCTAAAAGCGCCACCCCCTCCTGTTTTCAGTCCAATGCAGCCACATCCTAAAGCGCAGCATTCCTTCTTTCATCTCTACGTGCTTTAAGACCTCGTTTAAACTCCATCATAGTCGTCATTACCACCCCAATCTTTGCCGCCAAGGTACACGTGGCCGATGTGGAAGATGGGGTTGTGGACCACTTGTCTCTGACCGTCTCCTTGAAACCAGGTTCCCTAAGCCAAGATTTGTGAAACTTAAAGTTGAGAAGTAACCTTTATCATTACTACACCAAAGAAGTGGAGTATGATCTAAAAATGTCCTATCACAAGTCACCACATGTACTCTCTAAAAAGATTCAAAGAAAGGAATGTTGCAAAGGAATCTGTCAATACACACCCCTACTATTTCTCCAAGTAAAGCGAGATCCAGAAGTAGGAGGATCAATCAAATCTAACTCTTGTAACACTTGTTGGAACTGTGTAGAAGCCGCATCAAACCTACCATCAGGCCTGTACTTTGCATACAAAGTTACATTAAAATCTCCACAAATCATCCATGGCATTCCCTCCACCAATGACATAGCTTGCTGCAACTCCTCCCAGAAAAGCATCCATAATCCATCTTCACAAGGGCCATAAACATTCGAGATGACCAAGGACATGCCATCACTTTTTGTGGGGAACACCTCAGTCATCATTCTACTAGATAGGTGCGATGAATTGAATTCAAGCAAATCATCATGCCACATCATTAGTAAGCCTCCTAATCTGCCTACAGCCACCACCTCCATACTACAAGTATAAACGGCCCCACATAACTGTGACTTCACACAAGGTGTCAACGCTTCCAAGTGTGATTCCTGAATGCACGCCACACTACCCTCCAATCAACCAGATAACTCCTCAAAAAAGCTCTCCTTTGATCATCCCGAAGACCCCAAACATTCCACGAAAGGACCTTAACCATTGGCAGAACCTTTGGAACTCCCCTTGTGAACCCTTCTGGCCCCTACAACCTTGGCAACTCGTTCATCAACATGTTGGGCCTCTTCATTCCCCTCTGCCTTCTTCCCTACCTTTTTCCTCTTGTAACAAGCACTCAAAAGCAACCTATGCCTATGTGGAATGAAACCCAGGTGGCTTGTCATTCTGCTGAAGATGATTTACGAGAAGCCGACTTGCTTTTCGCTGCCGATTTGGAAGAGGAAGCATCATTGTTGTTGACATCCGAAGTCGCATTTCAGGAGCTTGAATCACTTTTCGCAAATGTCTAGAATAAGCATCACTCCGAGCGCTCACACCATGCGCCCTAATGCCCCAATGAAAATAGATCCGAACATAGGCACAGCAACAAGCCCCCACAACAAAGAACCCATAACGAAGGAATTAAGATATGCATGTGCCAAGAAAGTAGGCTCATCAAGACCGTACCCATGACTGGGTCTGGTATCCACCTGCTGAAAACTAGGCTCATGCACATCAGACGTTGAGGTTTTGCGATCATCCAACTTCACCACAGTCACCGTAGCAACTGAACAAGAACCAACGAGTCCAGTAGTAGCTTCAGCCCGGCCAAAACAATCAACCCCATGTCCATCATCTGCTTCTCATTAGCCCCATCAAATATCGAACCGAATGCCACCGGCAATGATCTTTCCTACATCAAGGTTGATGCATCAACAGGTCCCCGCAACACAAAGAGCCAACAACGAAAGTACCAGGAGATGTACAAGCCAAGCAGGTAGGCTTACCAAGACCAAACTCGTGGCTAGGTTCGATATCCACCTGCTGAGAGTTGGGCTCATGCATCTCGACACCTGCAGCATCACCAACAACCTGCTTGATCACATCAACCCCATCCAGAGCACTTGGAGCAGCACGTCCAGAACAAACGCAAAACAAATGCAAGACTACAGAGAATGATCTCTTCCAACAATAGGGCACAAGTCCACCTCACAATGCAAAACATGAAAAGGTTTATCAATAAGGTCGAGAGACTTACCACATTTGGATCCGTAAAAGGATCCAGATGCCACCTGTCGTGGGCAAAAATAGAAAGCATCCTCTGCCAACACTCCAATTGGTATGTCCACATCATTGTCTATTTTTGGCACCCCATCGTCTACGTTCTACATAGATATGGAAAAACCCAATTAAAGCATAAGGTCATGACCCAAAATAGGCAAGTCTTCAACTGCCAACTCTGGAATCTTGCCAGCTACAGCCCGATGAAGAAGCTCGCCGGCTACAACCTGATCTGCAATTTATGGTTCAAAATTCAAATTGCCAGCTGCAAGCCTACAACCTGATCAGGAAACACGCCAGCTACAGCCCAATCTCGAAACTCACCAGTTGCAGCCTGATCTGGAAATTCATGATCGTTTCCAATTGCAGACATGGAATTCGAATTTCAAATCCCCACCACAAGTGTCCACTCCCAACGAGCCTGCCTAAACCCCCCCCCCCCCCAGGCCTCGCCAGAGCCCCATCAGAAGGAGAAATCTAACGCATGCCAGCATCCTTCATCGACCAAACATGATCTGCAGACCGCTGTGCACGTTCAAAGGTAGCTCTCTTTGTCTCTGCAATACCTGTTGCCACCACCTGAGGATACAACAAATCTTTTCTCTGCACCTCAACCAAGCTCACAAAAGAAATGGCACAAGCCTTCCCGCCAAATCGAAGAATCTCCTTCGGGGGAATAGATTTCCCCACCTTGATTTCCCCATCTACTACCACAGAAGAAGCATCACCCACATGCAAACCAATGCCAAAAACCCTTCTAATTCGCACAAAAAAGGAGCAAATCATCATAATATTATCAATAGTCCTCAAACAAAGTGGAATTCCCAAAATACGAAAACAAGAAAAGGCCGCATCAGAATGTGCTCATCCGAAGCTCCTTCGTAAACGCTTGGAAGGGACCAACGAACCAAAGATTCCCTAATCGAAACCTCATTAAATTTAAGACGATCCACAACCGAAGCCTCCAAACCAAAAAGCAAAACCATCTTCTCTAATGACATAGATAATTTCCAACCAATCAATTTCAACCCCGAACAAGAGAGGAAAGATCTAACCTCAGTAAGCACCAGATTACCATGAAGAAGAGATCCGATCACTGAACATTCCAGTAGAGCATCCAACCTCATCGTCTCAAAAAACCACGCGGCCTCAACATCATCACATGGCGTCTCACTTCGAGGAGGGAGAGAACGAACCAACCCCAATGAAGATGTCGACTACAATAACAAAGGACATGAAATCCATTTGTGTCCCCATCCACAGCATCGGAGACACACCAAAAGTTCCCGACATTCCTTCACCAAGTGCCCAATCCGACAACACATGAAACAGACAACTCCCTAAAGAGAGGTCGCACGAGATCCCTCCTCTGTCACCCTCCTCCTCACGTGCTTCCACGTAGTGTCCCCAATCCGCTCCTTCCAGAGATCCACTCCTAAACCCAATAAAGTATCAACCAATGCAACTTTACTAACCCTCTCTTGATGGATTTAAAATCCCAATGCAATAAGAGAATCCCTAACCCTTATTTTGTAAAGAAAGAAAGGCAGATGGGGGATCAAAGAGGTATTAAGCTCCAACCTAGGGCCGCCACTCTAATACCATATTAAGAAAAGCCTTTCACTCATTATCACGAAACCTTAGGCCCTCTATTTATAAAGAGAAGGCCACAAGAGAAATTGCATACAGAATCCCTCCACTGTAGAGCAATAAAGGAAAAAAACTAATAACAGGAAAAATAACAAAATATGGTGACAACTCTCAACAGTCGTGGATGTTGGTAATGTTTTCCCAAAACATTATAGTGTCAAACAATATTAACAAAAATAGGTACATATTTGTGCAGTTTTTAAAAAATAACCTTGGTGACGTCAATCAATGGAAAATGATATTAATTCTAGGTCTGAAGCTTGTGCTTACTGCAGCTCCAAAACCTCTGTCCTTGACATTGTGGTGTCTTGGCATCATCTCTCATTGCATTTTTTTCTATTTTTTAAGGTAATGACCACTACTCTCGTTTCTTTGTACTATCTACCTCCTCGAGTGTCTTCCAACCTATAATCACAGTAATATCTTGTCACACCCCATCCTTCCTCATATGCCTATCCCTCCTTAACTTCTTTTGTAATTACCAAGGTGTGCTCACAAATCCTACAACCGCCTCACCATTGTGACTATTGCAAAGCCATACCCCAAAGTTTGTCTCCACCATTCCTCAACTATGCACCTAGAACCCTCCTATAATTGCCTCGCCATAGTGACTATTGCATAGCCATACCCCAAAATATGTCTCCACCATTCCTCAATTGTGCCTTTAAAGCCCTCTTCTAAGAACCAAGTTTTTTTTAACTTAAAATGCATTCTCAGGGACATCATTTAATGACCAAAGCAGCAATGTATGATCTAGAAAAGGGTGCTCCAATGCCTAAAGACCAGCTAGAAGAAATATCTCAGCAAATTCAACTAAGTAGATGAATCTATCCAAATTTTTGAAAGAAAAAAATATATCCAATTTTGATCTTTGGCACTCCAACACCGCGCTTCACCAAGTGAATAAACAATTTGAGGTGACCAAATCTTGTAGCCCTAATTCTAACATCAAATCCTAAAAAGTCAGCAATTCATTGTCTGCACTACTTCTATCATCTAAACTAACCCTAGGATTCAAAGTGGCATTGAAATCCCTATCGATCAACCATGATGCCTCCAAAAAAATCATACATGTCACCACAACTCTTCCCATAAAACTCCCCTCTCATTATCCTCTAAGGATTTGTACACACTTGGAACCAAGTACTTTACTCCATCTCCACATCCATGCATCAACATTGACATCGTCATTGCATTACATTGCTCAGGCACCTTCTCGAGAAGAGTCTCCCTTTACACCACCAAAAGCTAGTCTAGCCTACCTATAACACCACTTTTACGAATTCTCTAAACTTGACCTTCCCTAGTTCCCTCGCCTCCATTAACTTGCATTTTTAGAGCTTCATCTCTTACATGAGCACAATATCCACCTGATAGGTATACAAATAGTCTTCCGACACCCTCACCCTACCCTTAAATCCTTTTACATTCAATGCAAGGCACTTCATGAGCAACAAACCCTTCCCTTCAACATACACCACCCTACAATTAACACAATGGGTGCTAGTGCCTCACCCTCAAGCACTACACACTCAACTTCAATAGTCTCACCCCCTCCCCAAAACCTTCATTGTTTCCCATCCCTAAAATACCTATCGCTACCTTCCATAACATACTATCACACCCTTCTATTGCCTATCCCCTTTAATCAAGATCAACAAGCACCACCTCTGGTGATCATTTTGAACTACAGGGGGGAGGGTTATGAGAGTCCTTTAGCATGGGGGGGGCTGTGGTGGGGGAGGTTCTTCTCATCAACATCTTCGAGATATAGTGTGCTACAAGTGTCGAGACGAGTCATTTTGCTCAGGACAGTCGCAATCTGGTTGTTTGTCTCCACTGTCATGGGTGCAAACATCAACAGAGTGTATCCCAAAAGGAAGGTCTTAGGGGTGGAGATCTCTCATCCGACACTACCCCCTCCGCTTTACAATCCTTCGTCTTTAGAGGTGAAGGTTTCATGGTTGTCAAAGACAAAGGAGATTGATTCTCAGCTAAGGAAGTCGTTGGTTGGTGATTTTCCTCCTGGGATAGCGAATACCGGTGAGGTAGGATCGGTTCTTTCTAAGATGGGTTTTTCATCATCAAATTGGAACGTAGGGTTGTTATTGGAGAAGGTGATTATATTTTGTTTATCGAGGTCTGATGTTGATTTGATTAAATTCGGAGAAACGTATTTTAGAGAGGTGTCCATTATATGGTGGCTTTTGGGTTTATACGTAGAGTAGGCGATGAGCAGATTCCGTTACGCCCCTCAATCAAGTTTCGCCTTCAGGGAAATCCCTACTAGATTGAGGACGGTGGGGGTGATGGAGATGATTTGTTCATCTTTTGCTCATATTAAAAGGTGTAAAGGTGTGGACTTGTTGAAGGTGATGCTACTTGTGTTTTTGTGGAAGGGGGGCTACTTGTAGGCAAATCGATGCCTGATAAAGTGGTTCTGCGGTGCAGTGGCAGTGCATGCATTGTTTCATTCAAGGTCGTTAATCAAGAATTTCGACAACGTGCTACATACGCCAAGGTTAATGTAGGTGGTGCTTTTCCAATCAGGTAGCCTATGCCGATCAAGCAATCTTTGCCAACACCGATCAGGTAGATGCAGGTCAGAAGGTCGATTGCCAAACTGGTCAACTTGGCCTGTTTGAATCTTCAATGGTTGGAGTAGCAACCGATGTGCCAAAAGATGTCCCTAATTTTTTTTTTAAAGAAAAAGGGGTGGTTATCCTTGCGATAACCCCCCATCTATAGAAAAGTGCCCCGAGGTACGCAGGTTACAAGAGGTTACACATTACAAATTAGTTTCACAAAAAAGCGCAAAAGCCGAAATAGATGAAACGAAATTCTCCACGTAAGGGATTTAGCCCCTAAGCACCGTTGCATTCCTCCCTAGCCAAACACCCCCTAACGTAGCTAACACCCTCGCCATTTCCTTCTTAGATCTAAACACACACTGCTACAACAACGAGTTGCCCCACCTAAGTAACGACCAGAGAGCTCCTAGTTGGTGCAATCCACCCAACCAAGTTTCAGGCACCTCCAGACTTGAATAGAGAAGGGACAGGAGAAGAAAAGGTGTTCCAAGTGCTCCCCCAAGATCTCCTTGATTTTGGGGCTAACGATTTTCCATTTTTGGAAAATGTCTCCCTGGAAGGAGCTAAACTGGCAACGAATTTGAATGAGGGAATGGGATCATTTAATTGCTCTACGCAAGTGGCACCTAGATTCATATTCAAATCTAGGCGTGGTGAGTTCAAACCCAATTGCTCTAACCAGTTTGGCCCTTTAGGTATTTCTTTTGAAGATGTTGGGCTCGCTACTGCTTTTTGTTCTTGTTTATTGCAAGACAAGCATGTCCAAGTGGCTTTTGGGTCAATTTTTCAACTCGATGAGGAGCACGATGTTGGGATGACTTCTTGGTTGAAACCTGATTTGGCTGCACTAGAGTTTGGTGTTGCTCCTGAGACAGCACTGCACCAAGGGACTATTGTTGTGCTTCCTATGGGTGATACGGCTTTAGGAGTAGGGGATTCTAGCCCGTGCAGCAAACCCGAGTTTCAGGTGGCAATGTCTACAAGTAGGAGTCAAGTGCAAGGAGGAGGCAAGTGTGTGGTGGCTAGGGCGTAGGACTTAAAAGGAAAGAGCATTCTTCATCGAACCTCTTTTACAAGCAGATCTTTAGTGTCAGAAGTTGTTGTTCAAGTCATGTTACAAGCATAAGGTGGTGACGAAGGAAAACCCAAAAGAGGGGAAGCCTGATCATGGAAGTGCCAAGGAGGTTGATCATCAGGTGGCAAGTGTGCTTGGTGTTAGGAAGGTTCAAAAAGGTGGGAGAACTTCAGGTGTTGATGATTAGAGTGTTGTCCTAGAACATTCGTAGGCTCTATAATGAAGTACAGAGGTCTATTTCAAGGCAATACTTGGTTAAATGGAGAATAAATGTTGTCTTGCTACAAAAAGCTCATTTAGAGTCACTGCCTCCTCAATTGAGAAGTATTTGTGTGGATCATTTTACTTATTCACTTGGGGTAAAGGTGGAGGGAAGGTCGAGCAATCTCCTTTTGATGTGTGTTGGGAATAAAGATGGGGTACAAGGCCCTCAAGGTCGATAGTACTGTGGTCCAAGGAACCAAGTTGAGTCTTGTGCTTAATTGTTAAGTTTGCTATTTTTAGTAAATGGGTTTTTAGGAAATAATGTTTGGGATTTATTTAGTAATAAGATCTTTCCTTAAGTGAAAAATTTTTTGTTTTCAAATGTTGGGATATTTCTCTCTATATAAAGAGAGTCTTCCCTTGTATTTCTTTTGAGTCAATAATAATATTTCCTATTCTACTACTCCACTACCTCTATCTTCTTTCAACATCACCACTGGCCACCATCAAGGCCCACGACCTCCTGCGCCAACACCACATAGACCGCCGACCACTGTGCTCCGCCTCCTTGATTTGCATGCCACATAGTCCACGTGGGACTATTCTCTCCCATGCCAAGGAGCCTCCACGCTCCTACTTGCATAAATCCTGACAATGTGGAATCAGGATTTGGTGGAGCTCAATTCTTCGTTGGTTGGAAAACATGCTATTACAAGAGCTCTCACAAGGAATGCTGATGGCTTGTCTTTCTCCTCCCGTGTTTATGGTCCTTGCAATGATGCATCTAGGCCTCATTTTCAAGAGGAGAATTGTTAGGCTTCTCAAATGGCTGATGATATACCATGGTTGATTGAAGGGGACTTTAATGCTACTTTGTCGTTGACTGACAGGCCGGATGGGAGGTTTGACAAAGTATCAGCTGATTTCCAGAGGGTGGTGGATGATCTTAAGTTGTTGGAGTTGCCTGTTTCTAGGGCCCTCTACACTTGGAGGAATGGTAGTGGAGTGACATCACGTATTGACAGATTTTTATGTAACTTGGCCTTAGCAGAAGCTTTTTAGGGATCGAAGGTGGAGGTGCAGGAAAGGTCATTCTCTGACCATACTCCTCTGCTTTGGTATAGTAATGACAATTTATCCTACTTTATTTATTTCTAGTTTCACAAGTCTTGGTTGAAAGAATTTGGCTTCAAATATTTTATTCATGAGAAGTGGATGGCAATAACTCCATCCAACTCCATCACGCGCACGTTGGCGTGTAAGATCTGGGGTGTCAGGGAAGCTTTGGTTGAATTCAAGTGGGATCTTATGAAGAGGTGGGAAAAGCAAAGTGATGAGGCCTCACAGAAGATTACTAATTTTGATAGAAAGGATGACATGGCACCTCTATCTATGAAGGAGTGTCAGGAGCGTAAGTGTTTAGGAGCAATAATCAAGGAAGAGGATTTGAAAGAGATGGATTTGAGGCAGAAGTCTAGGCAGCTTTGGGTTAAGGAGGGAGATTCAAATACCATGTTCTTCCATCTATCGATGAGTGCTACGAGAATGGCTAATTTGATTAATGTTTTAAACATGGGGCATTCTTTACTTGACTAAAGAGATCATATTTGTAATGCTTTTCAGGATCACTTTCATGTTTTCACCAGGAGATAGCTCTTAAGGGCGTAGAGCTTGGGGAGGTCGAATATGTTGATCTTGGATGATGAGATGAGGCAAGACTTGCTTAAAGGGATATGCAAGGAGGTCATGAGAACACTTTGGGACTTGAAGGCAAAGGGGTCCTCGGGTCTTGATGGTTTGCAAGTTATTTTCTATAGGGAGATGTAGGAGATTGTTAATCCTAACGTTATGGCAATGATCCAGGAGTTCTTTTCTGTTTTGGACTTTGATAAATTGAACAAATTTTACTTATTTCTCTTGCCAAAGCGGCCACGAGCTGACTCAATTAATGACTTTAGACCAATTGCCCTTTCCAATTCGATCTATTTGGTGGTGGCAAAGGTATTAGCCAATAGCCTATGTGGAATTATGCCGAAGATTAATTCTCCAATTCAATCGCCTTTTATAAAGGGTAGGTCTTTGCAGGATTCTTTTATATTGGAAAAGGAGATGTTAGCATCATGGAAGAGAAGGGGTGTTGCGGCTTTCATGTGGAAGGTAGATTTCTCAAAGTCTTATGATTCGGTGGCATGGTCTTACCTTTGGGAAATCCTTAGAAGAAGAGGTTTTCCTGAGATGTGGGTTCAAATGATGAAGAGATGTATTATCACATCTTCCTTTACAATGTTAGTTAATGGGTGGGTTGTTGACTTAGTTGCAACATAAAGTTCAACAGGATGTCCTTTGCACCTCTCCTCTTTGATATTGCACTTGATACTCTTGAAAATTTGGCTTTTAAGGCACGCAGAGAGGGCTTATTTAACGGTTTCATGCTGCAGGAAGGTGGAGATGTCCTTACACCTCTCTTGCAATATGCAGATAATACCACTTTTCTTTTGTAGAAGGGAGAGGTGTTGAGGTGGTCCTTGTGACTTCCTTGGTGAGGATATTTGTTGAAATTTCTAGATTGAATATAAATAGAAGAAAATCATTATTTGTTCCTATCAATGTTTCTGGTGATATGGTAGAAATTATATCCAATATTTTGGTTTCGTCAGTTGTACACCTGCCGATAAGCTATTTGGGTCTTCCACTCAGGGAAAACAGCTACTTGCATTTAATTGAATGTGTTGGTTCTATCTTGGGGTGGAAAATTGTTATCTAGAGGTGGTCGCCTAGCACTCCTCAAGTTTGTTTTCTCCTCCATTCCAATTTTTGACTTTTTTATTTTCAGTCTACCTAAGAAAATTATTAAGCTAGAGGTAATTCCGAAAAAAATTTGCTGGAAGGATCCCAATTCAAAGGGGAGGTTTCTACAATTGGTGGCTTGGAAAGAATTGTGGTGGAGCAATGGGATTCTTTTAACAAAGCTCTCCTGCTTAAGTGGGTGGTCAAGCTATTATCCAGTCGGGAATCACTAACAATAACTCTCTTGAATGACTCATATGGTGTAAATAAGAATTTGATGGAGAGGGCCATAGTTAGAAGAGGTGCATCTGCCTTTTCAGGTGCAGTCCAGCATGTTATGCGTGACTTTGCAACATTTTACAGCCCCATATTGGGTAAAGGATTGGTTTAGGTTCTCGCTACATGACTGAGTGGTCTTGGGCTATTTTCAAAACTTTTTCCATGTATTTTTCAGTTAGTAAATGATAGAAATGTCACTGTTTCAAATGTGTGGGATTTCCAATCAAGAGCTTGGAACATTAGTGTACCACTGGGGCTGCCGGTGGCATCCCATACTGAATTTCAGCAACTACTTCTGGTGATCTCAGATCTCAACCCGAATCTAAAGGAGGAGGACAAGTTTGTGTGGAGCGATGGGACATTTACGATTAGTAGGGCATACAAAAAAATTAATTGTTTTTTTTTTTTGAAAGAAACAAAAAAAAATTAACTGTTACACCACCTGATTCAAACGAAATCAGATAAAATTGTGGGAAGTTGTAGCCGCTGAAATTGCCACTGAAGATTAAATTGTTTCTATGGCTGTTCCCTAAAGAAAAACTGGTCACCAAGTGTTTTAGAAGAAGATAGATTGAAGATGGGGATGTCAGATGTTCTTTTTGCCAGGGCACTGATGAAGGCATGCAACATTTGTTCTTCTCTTGCACTTTTGACAAGGACGTTTGGCAGCAGTTCAATCTTTGTGTTGAGTTTTAAAGGGGTGTTTGTTATTTCTTTTATCTTTAGGGGGTACTTATGTAATTTACCTAATTTTCTTTTGTATAAAAAGAGAGCTAGGGTTTCTTTTGAAGGTTAATGCATACTTTTTTATTCAACAGGTATCAGAACAGCAGTCCTAAGCCGGTGCTTCGATATCCCACCAAAAAAACCACCACAGCATGATCGGATCACCAACATGGAGGTGATCTGATGGAGGACAACTTCTATGCCGCCACCACCAATGGCTGTTGTGCCGGCTAAGGGGGTAGCAATGGGAGTTGTACCACCGTCGGATGGTTTGTCAACACTAGCAGTGCCGCCGCTAGGCTACCTGCCGTCGATAGCACCTCTGGCTATGGGTTGTGGTCACCGACAGCAGGGGTTGCTATTGTTGGTAGCTACCTACTCCGTGTTGTTCGTGTTCTACTTTATGTGATGAGCCTTCTCTCACGCCTAGTTTCAATGGCAACGAGTGTTCTCTCGCCCATGTTGGAGAAAGTTGATCCGAGAAGATCAACTGCAGTTTCTACTGGGTTCGTGTGTGCCTCCCAAGAAGTTAAGATGAAGAAAAGGAGGTACAGGAGTGCATGGGTGATTGACTCTAGAGCCTCTATCCATCTCACCGAAGAAAGAGATCATCTGCAGGACCCTATGACTCCACGGGAAAACCACGATGTGCGGGTGGCAAATGGAGCAACCTCTCGTCACAGGAGTTGGATGTGTAGATGCTACGTCCAAGATGAAGATAGGTATATTATGTTCCTGAGATTCCCATGAATCTTCTGTCTATGAGTAGAATTTGCAACGATCTTGGATGCCATGTTTTTTTTTATGAGAAATATTGTTACTTCCAAGATTGAACCACAGGGGAGATAGTTGGCAGTGGCATAGAAAAAGGTGATTTGTACTATTTGGACAAGCCTACATTGTTTAATGGAGCTATGTTAATCTCTCATGATCCCTTGCTATGTCATTGTAGACTTGGGCATCCCTCCATGAAGAAGATGCGTTAAATGTATCCAGAATTATCTGATTCTTTGACTCTTGATTATGAAAGTTATTAGTTGGGGAAGCATCACATCACCAGCTACCCCAGGAGAGATGTTGGTGTCAGTTCAGTGTCGTTTTCCCTAACACATTGTGATGTCTAGGGATAGTCTAGAGTTGCCTCTACTGGTGGACACAGATATTTTGTAGTTATGGTCGATGGCAGCAGTAGATTTACCTAGGTGTTTCTAATGAAAGCTCGCAGTAAGATTCCTACCATTATTCGACAATTTCTGTCTGAGGTGCAGACATAGTATGATACTACTGTTCAGGTCTTTCGCAGTGATAATACATTAGAATTTATGCACAATGATTTACAAGAGGCCTTCCGTTCTAGGGGGATCATTCACTAGACATCTTATGCTCATACTTCATAGCAAAATGAGGGTATTGAGTGCAAGTTGCGACATTTGCTTGATATTGCCAAGACATTGATGTCACATATGAAGGTTCCTAGGCAATTTTGGAGTGATGCCATACTTTCAGCAACATATTTGATTAACCAGTTGCCATCTTCTGTACTCCATGATCAAATCCCATACCAGGTTATACATCCTAAGTGCAACAGGATTTTTCCCTTACTCTATGAGTTTTTGGGTGCATATGTTTTGTTCAAAACTATGGCATTCAGGATAAGTTTATCCCTCGTGCCACGAAGTGTGTCTTTCTTGGTTACTTCAGGATCCAAAAAGGCTACTGGTGTTATGATATAGTTCACAGGAGAAATGTTGTTACTACTTATGTGACCTTTGAGAAGATTCTATACTTCTCAGAAGAAGGGTCATCCATAGAGGCCACTATACAAGAGACACGTGTATCACAGGAGATCTCAGGTAGACGATTCCTCTAATGATGAGCCAGCTCAACTTGCTATCCCCTCAGATAGGGGTGATTCAAATGGAGAAGAGGATACCATGTAGAGAAGATCTAGTGTCATATGCACTCTCCATCCTATTTCCTATTATACTACAGTCTCCCATCTCCAAGAGGGAGACAGACAGTTTGCGTCTGCCATCACCACTGCAATTGTTCCCAGAGATTTCCTTCAAGCTCTTCACTATCCAAGGTGGAAAGCAGCTATGGATGAGGAGATGCATGCTCTACAGACCAAGAAAACATGGGATCTTGTTCCATGTCTTGAGGCTGCCACAGTTGTTGAGTGCACATGGGTGTACACCAAGTATAGATCTAATAGGACAGTGGAGAGATATAATGCCAAACTCATTGTCAAGTGATTCACCTAAACATATGGGGTGGATTACCTTAAGAACTTTTCACCAGTTACTCGTATTACTTCTCTCAGGATCATCTTATCTATTAATATAGTTAAGCAGTGGCCTTTACATCATCTTGATATAAAGAATGCCTTCTTATATGGAGATCTTGCTAAGGAGATATATATGAGACAACCACCAGGTTATGACAATCAAGAGGAGCTTGTTTATCGTCTACGCAAGGCCATGTATGGCCTAAAGCAAAGCGCACGAATCTGGTCTGAAAGGCTTAATTTGGACATCAAGAAGGTGGGGTTCCAACGGTCTACCACTGATCATTCTATATTTGTCAGACGGACAAAGTATGGTGAGACATGAAGAGTAGTTATCTTAACAATTTATGTTGATGATATGATCTTGACTGGTGATGATATTGATGGGTTAGTAAAGACAAGCATTTCTCCAGTTCACTTTTGTCACCAAAGATTTAGGTGACATTCGCTACTTCCTAGGGATAAAGGTTGTTTGTCAGGAGGCAGGTTTATCCTTATCACAGAGGCAATACACTTTACAGATC
The DNA here is from genome assembly GCA_037157565.1 of Thalassia testudinum. NCBI lineage: Eukaryota > Viridiplantae > Streptophyta > Magnoliopsida > Alismatales > Hydrocharitaceae > Thalassia > Thalassia testudinum. Next base: position 22,594,476 of record JAZHRO010000014.1, read on the forward strand.
CTAAAGGAGGCTAGACTTCTTGGGTCCAAACCATCTCGGATACCAGTAGAGGCACCTTCTCGTTACAGCTCTGGTGAGACAAATCCTTTGTTTGAGGATATTACCAAGTACAGCAATATTGTTAACCGTTTGCTATATCTAACTATTACACGACCAGACATTAGCTTCGCAATCAGTCGAGCCAGTCAATTTATGCAGAGTCCCAGATACAGCCATTTGCGTGATGTGTATCTCATCTTGAGATACCTGAAAGGCACCCCAAGGCGAGGTTTGTACTACAGTATGAGTAGCTCTCTTAATCTTGTGGCATATTCAGATGCAGATTATTCAGGGTCAATTGAGGATAGACGATCTACGTCAAGCTTTGCTATCTACCTGGGAGGAAATCTAGTTTCATTGAGGAGCAAGAAACAGAGTGTGGTTGCTCGCTCTAGTGCTGAGGCAGAATACAGATCCATGGCTTAAGCTACGTGTGAGATCCATGTAGATGGTTGGTTTCCTACAAGATTTAGGGGTGGAGGTTGATACACCTGTTCCACTCTATTGTGATAATAAGTTTGCTGCCTATATTACCTCCAATCTAGTCTTCCATGAGAGGACTAAACATATCAAGGTTGATTGCCATTTTATACAGGATGCAGGTTTAGAAGGCAAGATAAGTACCCCTTATATATCTTCTGAGTTAAAGACTGCTGACATTCTCACCAAACCTTTAAAGAAGAAGCGTTACGATTTTCTAAGCAATAAGTTAGGCCCCATTGACATATATGTCCCAACTTGAGGGGGGTGTTGAGTTGTAAGAGGTTGTTTGTTATTTCTTTTATCCTTAAAGGGTACTTATATAATTTTCTCAATTCTCTTTTGTATAAAAAGAGGGCTAAGGTTTCTTTTGAAGGTTAGTGTATCCATTTTTATTCAACACTTTGCATTGTGGATCACTCCTCTTTTGACAATTTATGGTCAGTATTGAGAGGAAGGATCCATGAAGACACAGCCAGTTGGATTGTGGGATTTTTGGTTATATGGTGCTTATGGCTGCAAAGGAACGGCGTGATTTTCAGAGTGAGAGGTGTTGGGTGGAAAATGTAGTAAGGGATACTTCTATTCATTTTGAGTTTTGACTAACAAATATGTAAGTCAATTCCTTTTATATATTAATGCAATTTCTGGGATGATTACCAAAAACAAATCATCCTTATTCTTTTCAAAAAACAAAAAACACCACCTTCCGACCATTTACAATCTCCCATTTTTACACCTCCACTTTACTCCTCACCCACCATTGCCTCAACTCAACATGCATTCCATTACCGCTAACTCAAGTCTAGCATGGCTCCCAACTACCCTTCTTTTTTGAGACATCGTTACTAAAGGACAACAACCAAGGCATCGTTCGAAATGTTCTAGGGTTGACAGGAACAAAAGCATTGGACCCACGAACATCATGTCCAAATTTGAATCCATAGATATACCCAAATTCAAATCAAAATAAAGGAGCCAAAGGGTAACTTCTCCCTTCCTAGCAATCATAAACCAATTAAGGGCCCAATACCCTTTCCAAATGAACCTCCTCATCTTCAACTTTGCCACATCAAGTCTGTCATCTAGTGCCCATAAATCTCTTAAAAAAAATCCACCACATCCACCTCCCTCACCAAAAAAAGGACACAGGTTACATCCATAGCAACTACCCAGAAAGAAAATTAAGGTTTTTCCCTCCTTCCTTCACCCTCACCACCACCTGTCACCGTGATCCACTGACCAACTTCAAGCTATTGGAAACAACTCCATCATTATTGTCTAACCTCCACTCTTCACAACAAATGTACAAAAGAAGCAATGCTCCCCCTAGACTTCTCCACAACTTTGATCAATCACAAAGAGAGCCTCCCCACTTACAACACAACCATAGGGACTACTACCACACTTTTCAAACACTCTCACTTCCAACCCAAGGATTCACAATGAACCATTCTCCCAAAGACTCCACAACTACCTTAACGGCATGTTTGTTTCACGGTAATTAGAGAGGGAATGGAATGGGAAAGCCCTGCTTGATTCCTTTCCCATGTTTGGATCTCAAATGTGACACAAGAATGAGATTCCTATGTATCATTCCATTCCCAGGATAGAGGGCTTTCCCAATCCCAGCACCCCCCAAGGTTTCCTCAATCCATCCTATTTCGAAACCATCCATATCCCTCTCCCTCAACACCTCGTACCAAGTCACATTGTTGACAACAACCTCCGCTCGCCCCCAACACTACCGAGAACAGCCTCAAATTGTAGTGTTGCATAGCTAAGAATAGTCTTGTCCTACCACATCCCATGTCGATGACAACAACAAAGCCCATTGTACTCTTGTATCTGTACTTGAATAGTAACATTGATTATAATTTTTCCCATAGACATGTAAGAATCGTTGTTAATATGAGAAATAGCAATGGCAATGGGCAAACGCATGTACATATTCAATAAAAGATTTTTAGGAATATATGAATGTAAGGATGAGGATAAAAGATTTTAGTTTAAATTTAAGAAACTTTATGCAAATTACTATATAAATATGTTAACATATTGGATTAAATTGTAAATAACTCACATTTTTTCTTAAAATTAAAAATTATCATAATTTTTTAAAATTGCTAGGTTAGATATGCAAAAAGGTTTCAATTCCATTCATATCAATATATAATTTGTTGAGTTACGTGTCACTGTGACGGGCTATTTGCTATCTTATTTTCTTTGTTGGACTTATTGTGTTATTTTGCCCTTATCTCTCTCTATATAAAGCGACATAAAGATGACTTGGTAAAATAAGATTTCTATTTCACTTCAACTTGGTATCAGAGCACCAGGTTGAGGTCTCCACCAAAAAGAACACTCCCCCTATGGAAAAGGAGATGTCTGCACTTACTGATAGAGGCACCTGGGAGTTATCTGCTTTACTTTCTAGTGCGCACTTGGTTGAGGCCAGATGGATCTTTGCCCTAAAATATAACCCTGATGGATCTATTTCTCGGTATAAGGCTGCCTTGTAGCCAAAAGATTCACCCAGACCTATATGGTGGATTTCTTTGACACTTTTTCTCATGTGGCACGACTCTCCATGGTCCATATTCTTGTCTTTGTTGCAACTCATTATGGATGACATCTTCACCAGCTTGATGTCAAAAATGCCTTTCTATATGGATACTTAGAGGGGATATACATGCAATAGCCACCTGATTTTAAGGTTCAGGAGTGTGTGCAAACTTCGTAAGGCTATTTATGGCCTTAAGCAGAGCCCTCGAGCCTGGTTTCAACGTTTGTCTAAGGCTCTCTCTATGTTTGGGATGTAGAGATTGTCTAATCATTCATTGTTTGTTAGGAAGACCAGTACTAGTACAATGGCTTTATTGGTATATGTTGATGACTTTATCCTTACAGGCGATGATGCAAATGACATTACTCAGGTGAAGGAGTATTTGACTTGCCAGTTTGTCATGAAAGATCTTGGGAAGCTGAGACATTTTCTGAGTATTGAGATCGCCACGAGCAAGCAAGGCATAATGATGTCTCAGAGGAAGTATGCACTCGATATTCTTCAGGAGACAGGCATGCTATCCTAAAATTTACTTATTTAAGGATACAGTGAAGCTAAAGGACAAGAAGGTCTATCGGCAGCTAGTTGGAAAGTTATTGTTTCTAACCATCACCAGGCTAGACATCAGCCTTGTGATGGGTAAGCTAAGTAAGTTCTTAGACAAGCCCACTGATATTCACTGGTAAGCGATTATGCAAGTGTTGAGGTACATTAAGGGATGTCCAGGCAGAGACATTCTATTCCAGCTGAAGAAGAAGAGCCATATGTCTATAGTGGCTTACTCTGATACAGATTATACATAAGACGTAGGAGACAGGCGGTCTACTACTGGTTTTTGCACATTTGTGGTCGGAAATTTGGTGACCCAGAGGAGCAAGAAACAAAGTGTTGTTTCACGCTCTAATGCTGAGTTCAAATACAAGGCTATGGCTCATACTGCAACTAAAATGATATGGATCAGATCTATGCTAAGAAATCTTCACGTTGAAATTCAGGAGCCTATGAAGATGCATTGTGATAACCGGGCTGCGACATATATAACTAATGATCTCATGTTTCATGATAGGACAAAACATGTAGAAGTGGACTGTAATTATATCATAAGCCTGATTCAACAGGGTCTACTTTGTACTACGTGTCTTGCCTCCACTGACCAGAATGCTGATGTTTTTACCAAGCCACTACCTCACCCCCAGTTTGAGAAGTGTAGCAACAAGCTAAGCATAGTGGATATATATGCTCCAACTTAAAGAGTAGTGTTGAGTTACATGTTATTGTGAGAGGCTATTTACTATCTTGTTTTCCTTATTGGACTTATTGTGTTATTTTTCCTGTCTCTCTCTATATAAAGAGACATAGGAACAACTTGGTAAAATAAGATTTCTTTTTCACTTCAACTTAATTCTACTAAACAATTAAAAGAAATTATATACATCTTTAACGATTCCATTCCTATCATAACCCAAACAAAGAGATGTAATCAACCATTCCTTACCTCATTCCATTCTATAATTGATTCCATTCCATCTCCATTCCACTGCTGCGAAACAAAGGCACCCTAATGGTCTCTAGACTTCTAAATCTTAAAGGAATGCCTTCAAATTCAACCCTAATTCCCAGTCTTACCGAAGGACATGCTTTAAGTACTCCACCCCCATCAGACCATAGTTGCCATCATAACCCTTCCATTTCGATACTGCAACATAGAGAAGAACTTCAAGAAAATTGCCCAAAAACATCATATAATCCCTCTCAAAAAAAGATCCCCATGGCAAAAACCTTATTAATATAAAGGTCCCTTCTTAAGGCAACAACTCCATCACAACCCAAAATGAATCTACCATAGGCAATGCCTATCTATGCATATATGCATACACAAGAAACTACTACCAAGTCCACTTTGTTGAGGCAACAAGTATTGGCTTCCAAGTTGGCTTCATCTCTTCATTTAACACCCAATGCTCTAAAACTATGAACCTAAGATGAGCATTTAGGTAGCCAATAACCAGGACCAAGTTGGATGTCAATTTCATTATCGATTGCGTTAGTTAATGAAGAAGCCTTCATACAATTATTGCCATGTTGTACATCTCATTCTTTGGTGTTCTATAGAACCACTCCAAAAAGGTATTTCTTACTAGAGTGTTTGCAAAGTCAATTGAGTAAAGTGCATACATGACCGTTTATTTATAATCCGGACGATCGTCCGAGTACTCGTTCCATTTTCAAACAAAGGGAATTTAAATCTTATATCAAATCTAATTGCACAATAACTAAAGGTGCAAAACCCCAAAAATTCTTAGCATGATGCCACATCATACACCCCCACGTGATATTTAAACCTTCAACCATATGCTTTAGGACATGTAGTTCAGTTACAACATTTTGCTCATGCTTTATTTTAAGACTATGTTTTGGTTTTTTTTTCAAAAGAGGTGTTGAGAGAATTGGATTGTTGGTTTAGTGCACCATTAGAAGATGTGGACTTCATGTGTGAGTGGTGGCCTATACATAGACGTGTACTCCTCGCATATTCCTTTGAGAAGAAATATAGAAATCATAGCCCTATCAAAGCCTTCTCCCATGATTTTCTCTGCACTCTTCGTGAGTGGGGTTTCCACGTAAACCCAAGTATTCTACATTGTCTTTATTGCTTTGAATACTGCTTCCGCATTGTATAGATTATTCAACTTGGTGTCAAAGAAATTCTTTCTTGGGATTATCTGTTTGATTTAGAAATTATATTATCTTTGGAGTTCCTTTTCTAATCGGCTGCAAAGGGAAGATCAATTAGGCTTAGGAGCCTAGGTGGGGCTTGGAAGTGCCTCTGACGCTACGATCCTCGTGGCAAGGCGATGCAGCAGCACGGAGGCGACAAGGCGACAATCTGCTGGGCCGCATCAAGCAGCGTCGCTAGGGGAAAGGCAGCGAGCTTCAAGGCGGCGTGCCTCTTACGACGCCACGAGGAAGGAGGAGAGGCCCACAATCATGTGGAGCGATCGTAGCAGCACTTAGGCGAGCGCTGGTGGTGCTAGCAGAGATCTGAGGCAACAGAAGTGCCGGTGATCTCTTCTGGCGTGCAAAGAAGGCAGTGGCAGGCTAGGCCTTTGCGCGAGACGAGGCCAAAGATAAGCTTGCCAAGGCGGGAGGAGATCACACAAGAATCACGATCGTTAGACCAGATCGCGATCATGAAATGGTCTCGCACGATCGTGAGACGAGATCGTACCGCCCAGATCTCACACGAGGTCACGGTGTGGAGCAGCGCAAGATTGGCGATGTTGAAGCAATCGATGGAGAAGATTACGACGAGGACAAAGGAGGTAGAGGTTGACATCTTTGTAAGGCTCACTTAAACTCTATTAGGGCACTCTTAGCCTTTTATTTCCTTTTATGCTTCTTTAAACTCTATTAGGGCACTCTTAGCCTTTTATTTCCTTTTATGCTTCTTCTTTATTTTCCCTTCTTTCTCACTTGCTAGTTTGCCAAATAAATCAGGAAGAAAGAAAAGAAAGAAGAGGACAGTAGGAAAGAAAAAAAAAAAAGAGGAAGAGAAAAATCAAAAAAAAGTAAAGAGAAAAAAAAGAAAGAAAATTCAAAAAAAAAAATGATGAGGTTCATGCTTATGAGAAGAGGTGAAGAAGTGCTTCTCTAGTATTATCATTTCCAATATTTGTGATCATTATTTATTTTGTATTCCTTCTCGTTGTTATTTTCTTCTGCCATACGAGTATGGGAGAAGGGGGGAGTGTGAAAGCCTGTTGTAGTCATCCCCTGTTTAGGACTCTTTTGTTCTTGAGCTACACGTGAGAAACCATAACTCTGGAAGGTCCAGAGTTTCAAGGTCCTCAGAGAAAGGACCCATTTCAGGTTTCTATGTGAGAGATCCAGCTTTGTGGATTCTAGAGAGGGAGATCCACTTTCGAAATCTTCGGAGGAAGACCCTTTTCAAGGATACTAAACGGGGAGCCACCGGTACCAATTGAGGTCTCCAGAGGAGAGGCCCTTGTTAGAACCAGCTACAGCAATTTGTTGTCAAGCTCCAGCCTCTCCGATGTGTTGTCATCAGCATACCTACCTACAGGCATGAACAAGAGTGCAACTGTCGTCTGCAAAAGAGAGTCAATTGGACCTATTGAAAGTGTTGTTTGTTCTGCTATGTAGAGAGGTTTCTTTGTATTCAAGCTGAGCATTCCATGCTCCAGCTTGAGGAGTGTTGAGAGAATTGGGTTGTTGGTTTCGTGCCACATTGGAAGATGTGGACTTTGTGTGTAAGTGGTGGCCTATAAATAGGAGTGTACTCTTATATTCCTTTAAGAAGAAACATAGAAATCAGAGCCCTATCAGGGCCTTCTCCAGTGGTTTTCTCTCCACTCTAAGTGGGGTTTCCACGTAAACCCAAGTATTCTACATTATCTTTATTGCTTTGATTATTGCTTCTGCATTATTTTGATCATTCAACTAAAGGTGAGTAACTATCCACTTGTATTCAACCTTCAACAAGTAAAAATTACGAGTTACTAGATTTATTAGGTTATAGGTTTGCTTTATTTAGAATATTTGGTTTAGTCTAATTTCTAATCGTGTTTGCATTTTTTATTTTTATTGGAACTACTTTGTATTTCTTCCACCTAGACTCTATATAAAGAAGTCAAGGGGACTCTATTTTCAGTAAGATAGAATTATTTTTCTCTCAACATGTTATCAAAGCAATGAAAACCCTAACCCTGGGTCTCTCTCTCTCCTTGCCTAGTCAGGCATGCCGTCGCCCCTCCCTCCCCTGCCTGAGGAACGACACCATTAACCCCTCCTCCCTCTCTGTCCTCTATCTCTCTCTCTCTCTCTTCCTCTCGTTGCTGCGGAGAGAAGAATGAGCCACCACCACCTCTCCCTCACTCCCTCCCTTCCTCGCTCTCTCTCTCTCTTCTACTCATGCATGCTACTAAGAAAGGGGCTACCACTTTCTCCTTTTTTCCTCTTCGTTCGTGCATGTCATGTAAGGGAAGGGCATAGTGTCCTCATTCCTGCACATGCCACCACCATGTGCATGGATTCTACCACCGCACGTGCAGAACCTCACCTCGTAGCCCCATACATGATCTCGTGAAGTGCAGAGATCTCTTAATGATTGACAAGGGAAAGATTCATATGAGCCCCCCCCCCCCCCCAATAAATTGAAATTTGGATATTCTTTTTGAATGGCAACTATAGACTCTATTAAGGAGTGAGCCATCTTCTACTGTTGTTGTTACAGCTACTACTGATGTTGCATCCAAATTCGTCACCCAACCTACTCCAACTTCTACATCCTCTAATCCCTTTGAAGATGCCGATGATGCTAATGACTAGTAGGGGAATTGAGATTGTTGCTCATCCTCCCTCTTACCCCTTCTACCTACATGTCTCTGCTTCTACATAGGGACCTCTCCCAATTGTTTTTTCCCCACTCCTAAAGGGGTTTCCACAACCGTAAGATGTCTCCTACCTCTACTACTTTTCTGCTGCCTACTTGCTTGAGATTATCTCCTCCAACCTACATACATCTCCCCTTTTTTTTCTTCTCCGAGAGAGAAGGGTTTCCACTAGTGAGAAGCGACTGCCTGCTCTTCCAACCTTACGATTACATCCTTGGGGAGGATCCTAGTTTTGCTATACATCCTACAAGTTAGACGTTGTACGCTCCAACTTGGGGGGAGTGTTAAAGTTACTAGATTTATTAGGCTAGGTCATAAGTTTGTTTTATTTAGAATATTTAGTTTAGTCTATTTCTGTTAGGACTACGTTGCAATTCTTCCACCCCGACTCTGTTTATAAAGAGGTTAGGGGGACTATTTTCAAAAAGATGAATTATTATCCTCTCCACGATTAGAAAGATAGGAGGCTTCCCTTATAACATTTTCTACCCATGAACGTACTTCACAAAACAACACCCCATTTTGCTGCAGCCAAATTAACCACAGACCAGCAACAGTTTTGATTGCATGCTCCATATCCGACCTAGCTTTCAGACAAAGCTCATACCAGAAGTCAACCATAGAATTAAAATCTAACATCGATGAGCCAAGTTGGTCCCAAACTTGTTTCACAAAGCCACAAGAAACAAAAAGATAGAAGGCATCTTTTTCTTCAACACCTCACAAAGAGTAAGTAGTCTCATCCTTCACACTCACCGACTTCTAAGTACTTTTATGACCAGTTTCCCGTGCCTCAGAAAACCAAGAGAATATTTTTACCTTCAATGGGACTTTCAGCTTCCCTGTCATAGCATTTTCCATCCCGATGGTTGGCTCCCCAACATTGTTCTTCTCTTTAAGTAATTCGTAGGCCTTGTTCATTGAAAAAGCCCCTTTATCCCAAACAATGGGATCGGGCATGTTTAGTGTAAGCCAAAAACCCATGCACTTCTGCAAGCAATGTCTGTAAACCTTCCACTCTTTTCTCAGAAAGAGCATCTCCCACCCACAATACCCAAGCCCCATCATTTCTCCAGAATAATCCTTCCCAATAATCGGCTACAACAGATTCTTTGTTAATTGCAAGGGCGAAAAGCATTGGAACTTAAAACAACAGTTTCCCATTTCCTGTCCAAAGATCCAACATTGGATCAAAGGGATGTTTTGCTCTATTTGCCATGGAGCACAACCCTCTCCAGAAGACTGAAAAACCACCAGAGGCCATGGAAAAAACGCCCCAGTTTAGCAACTGACCATAACAACCTTAGATCACCCAATGCCACAAGCTCCACTCATTCTAATAAGAACTTCATTACCCTTTTTGTTCATAAGGCATCATTGAACACAGGAAATTTTAACATACCAACGCCTCCCTGCTCTACACGTCTACACACCACTAATGAAACCATGTGCAAGAATCTCCCTTCATGCTGTGGCCCATTCCAGAAAAACCACTTCCAGATTAGATCAGTTCTCCTAGACAACTTCTTGGGCACTTTGAAAACAAACAAGTAAAAGATCAGGATTACAGACAGGACGGCCTTCAAGAGAACCAATCTACCTCCTCTAGATAGCATTCTTCCACTCCATCCTATCAATCTCTTCTCAAGTCACTCCACAAGAGGCAACCAATCATTCAACAGTAGTATGTATTCCTTCAATGGTAAATCACAATTTGTATGTTAATTATCGTGTTTTTAGTTTAGTTTTCACGGCTTCCTTTTGATTAATAGTATGTGTGGAGAATAAGTGTTACGTGGCAGTGTCACATGACAGGTTTTGGTCCACCCAAGGGGTGCCGGCCCTAAGGGATTTAGTGGATTTACTTAGAGTCCAAGTTTTGATTTTTTAGTATGACAATATGTCTTTTAGACAAGTTGTTAAGTGGATTTGATGTTTTCTATTTCAGGAGATTTGAATAGATTTGTTTCTTATTTTGAGGTTAGGATTTACTCTCTATATATAGAGAGAACCTATGTAAGTTTCTTTGAGTTGAATGCATTACCATCTACCAAATAAACAACTCCCTCTCTCTCCTCTCTCTCGCTCAACACCAGCTGCACTCTCTCCTCTCTGTTTTGCATGTGCCAACACCAACTGCAGCAACATGGTGCTACATTTTCTCTCCACGTGGAAAAATCTCCACACCACGCTAGCGCACAAATCCTCACATAGTATCAGAGCCTTTGATCTAGCCTCTTCCCAAACACGTAGAATGAAGAACCTGAGGAGAAAAGTCATGCACAAGGTTGGTGCGTGAGTTTTCTGGTGGACTGCAGCCACGTGCGTGTGGCCTTTTCTCTTAACAGATAGCCTTCTTCCACGTGGGAGTGAAGGTGAGAGATCACGCACAAGAAGGTCCTATCTTATGCATGATTCCCACGTGCATAAGAGCCTCGTGTGGCAAGGCATCTTCATCGACTTGTGAGTTCTCTTGAAGAACTCCTTGAAGGACCTTACCGTCTTACGCAAGGCCCAAGGAGACACAAAGGGGACTCCAACAGGTGACTTCCCTCATGCATCCAATGCCTTCCGTGAAGTGTATAAGTAGAGGAAGGCTCGTTTTTCGAGGATGAAGATGGCTGAAAGCAAGAATCATATCATCGAGGAAGGAAAGGTTATAATTCAAGACACCACAATCAAGCTTCAAAATACCTTGAACCATATCCTATAGGCTCGAGCATTCAAGATCTTCATGGGAGGACGAGACAAGTTGTATGTCCTACTTGAAGAGTCCGTGTCCAAGGATTCAACAAAGAAGTGGGAGAAAGAGAACTACATGGCGATAAATTAACTAATGAACTCAGTCGATCCATCCATCACCTCCAATATATTATACAATAAGTCAGCATACGAAATGAGGAATTCCTTGGAAAAGAGATACTCCAAGAAGTCCATCAATGCCTACATCATCAACATTTATACTTGCATCTGGGTAGCTAGTCAAGGGGATCTTCCCCTAACAAGTACTATTCAAAGATGGAGGCACTCTTTAAAGAACTGGAGATCTACAAGCTTGTCTGCTGCAACAAGCAAACCATTGTACGAGAAAGATGGCAAGCCGCAAAATTCTTTTCGAGGTTGAATCCTCGATATCAGCCAGCACGTGATCAAATCCTAGCACGGGACAAGGAGTTGGATCTTGAGACAATTTATAGTCGTCTTGAGAAGCTTAAAGAACAAAATGCAAGTTCCAGTAGAGCTATGGTGTCTAAAAACACAGCCATGGCTACATTCGATGGAGGCGCAAGATATGGAAGAGGACGTAGTCAAGTCTCAAATCGAATCTATCCACCATTTCAACATTGCAGACGCACCAATCATCCACAAGAGCATTGTTGGGACAAGTTTGGAAAACCCACAACTGGAGGTACTAGCACCTCACACATAGTCTCTTACTCCTGTGAATCTTGAGAAATCAAGGCTATGTTTCAAGACAAAAAGGAGAAGACAACGATCGTCATGACAACTATTGAGGTTGCCCAAGAGGCAACGACTTCCAAAGTCGCAAGAGGCTTCACCATGACTTCTACAAGAGAGAAGATTGAAGATGTGAAGCTTGAAGAAGAGGAAGAGTGGTGGGGGCTCTAGCCTCATCACAAGTGCACCAAGTCATCGTCCTCCTGACCTCGACTTGGGGGGGAGTGTGGGTAATAAGTGCCACATGGCAGGTCAGTCATGCCACGTGGCAGTGCTACATGCTAGGTTTTGGTCCACCTAAGGGGCGCTAGCCCTAAGAGGTTTAGTGGGTTTACTTAGAGTCCAAGTTTTGGTGTTTTAGTATGGTGATGTCTCTTAGGCAAGTTGTTAAATGGATTTGATATTTTCTATTTTTAGGAGATTTGACTAGAATCTTTAAGATTTGTTTCTTATTTTTTACACCAACTACAGCAGCCTACTGTTGCATTTTCTCTCCACATGAAAGAGTCCCCATGCCACGCTACCGCATAAATATTACAATATGAATTATTTAATTAATTAAAATATTATTGGAGTTATTTACTTATATAGGAGTGGTTTGTTATTTTTGTTTTCATTGAGGGTGTCATGTGTAATCTTCTCAAAGCCTCTCTCTATATAAAGAGGCTTAGGGTTTCTTTTTGAATCAGACAACATAATCTCTTCTTCCCTCAACAAATTATATTGTACCCCTTCAATATTTAGTTTGGTTGAAGGCAAGATGGCAACTTCAAGTTCTTCCGAGGTGATCATCGGATACGGTTTCAAGTATAGGGACATATAAGAGTCTTTTTTTTATCATATGGGCAAGCTGGATGAGACCAATTATCCGCGATGGTCACAAACATTTTTCATGACAGTGAGAGGTCATGATAAAGAAAACATTCTTTAATCGAAATCACAAGATAAAACGACCAACAATGCTTCATTGAATAAGGATAATGGCATAATATGTGCTTGGATTATGAATTATGTATTGGTGATGAGATCATGTATTACTAGACTGCCAAGGTGATGTGGGACAGTCTGAGAGAGACATCCTCGCATGAGAAAAATTCAACTCGAGTATTTCAAACATTCCATGAGCTTACACAATTACGTCAAGAGGGTCGTTCTCTGGCCTAGTATTATTCAGCTATAAAGGGTTTGCTAGAAAAGCAATGCTAGTAGACCTATGTCAACATATACTTCTCAGATGGCATACAGGAAGGAGATAGCTATTCTACTCTTCTTGTCTGGGCTTGGACCAGAGTTTATTACAGCACGTTCTCAAATCCTTACAGTAACAAACCTCCCCTCACTTAAGGAGACCTATAGCAAGATAAGCCGAATTGTTATTCATATTCCCACAATAGAGGTTACTAATCAAACTTCAACCCTTGCAGCCACTAGTGGACGAGGCAAAGGATTAGGTTTGAAATGTCGATTTTGACACCATTTCAATAAATTTGTAAGTCTGCATTTTGGTGGCACACCGAGGGCACACCATGAAAATGCCCCTATTTCGACATTAGATTTCAATGATTTCAATACCTTGAAAAGAGCTCATTTCGGAGGCATGCCGATGACATGCTGGAGACATGCCAACGTACACTAACAAAACTGGCAGAAGTAGGCAAAATAATTAGAATTTTAAGAAAATCAAAAGTTTCAACCTTTTCTTTTAGAAAAAAGAGGAAGATTACCTAAGGGTGGTAATCATCATGTAAATGTATTAACTAAGAAAAAGAACGAACTTATAAATTTTAAAGCTAGAAATCAGAAATACATCTTGCCTTTCTCACTACCTAACACCGCTCATTCTTAAAGACCTTACTGTTCCTCTGCAACTAGATGGACTAAAGAATAGCAATATCTTGACACCAGCCTACCATATCAAGATGAAGATGCTCCCTGAAAGTCATCTAAAAGTCTTCAAAATTCGTAGTATCATCAGTTTAAAGGTTGAACTGCTCCCAAACATCTCTAGAGAAGCTACATTCAAAAAACAGATGCTAGATATCCTCTTCTAAACACCCACAGAAAGTACATGCAATATCCCCATCAGAACACCACTTTGTTCTGTAAACTTTAGTGACCAACCGCTTCATTCTCAAGAACCAAAGGAATAACTTAATCTTAGGAGGAACTTTACAACTCCAAATCAACTTGGAATCTTCATCAATCGGTATATGTTGTGCCCCATTTGAAATCAGGAACTTGTATGCATTGCTAACCGAAACCTTTCCATGATTCCAAATCAGCCTATCCCAATCAATAGATAGAGAACAATCTTCCACCGTAAGGAGAAGCTACTGAAATTCAGAATATGTCGCATCGAACAGTCCATCAGGCAATCTAATATCCCAAATTTTGAGTTCCCTGTCCCACGGATCTTTCACCAAAGCATCTTTATCAAGAATATGATGAAATAAGCTCTGAAACTATTTAGAAAACTTCCCATTCCAGTCCAATCATTGAGCCAAAATTTAAATGAAGAACCATCCCCAGACAAGGGGAAAATTGGTCAGAAAATTCAGTCAACTGGGCAAATAGAATGCCAAAACGCTGAAGATCCACTTACAGTAGCAGCCCAATGGTTAAGGTCCATATTGTCCTCATAGGAATCTTTTAAAATAGATGTAACCACGTCTTGTTCATTTAATAATAATCTAAGTACCCATTTTAATACAAGAGCTTTATTAAAGGATTCCAACTTACCAACACCAAGGCTACCTTCATTCTTTGGCTTACACACATCTTCCCAAGAGACCAATTGTGTAAATCTTCCCACAAAATTAGCACCCTTCCAAAATATTTTTTTCCTAATCATATGCATATTTTTTAATATTTGCTCTGTTGGCCTAGAGACAGACATGAAAAACACCAGAATGGATGAAAGAACAGATTTAAGAAGGATCAAATGTCCACCTCTAGACAGGAATCTACCACTCCAAGAAGATAACCTCATTGCTAATCTCTCAACAAAGGACTTCCAATCTGCAGAATTCAATTTCTTTCCCTTCAAGGGCGGCCCTAGATATTTAATAGGTAATCTAACCACGAGAGTCTCCAAAATGGTAGAAACCTCATTCTCCTCCGCATTGCCCATGCCAAAAGGAACCAAGGTCAATTTACTTTTATTAATTTTTAGGCCTGAAATTTCAACAATGATTCTTACCAAGGAGGAGACATGCCTAGCCCCCAAACACCACCTTCAATGAAGAAAGTCATGTCCTTGACATATTGCAAAATAGGAGTTATGATACTACAATCTACGGTAGCAGTACAACCAAAAAAAAATCCACCATCACAAGATGTAAAAGCCATGCTTGCAAGAGTATCAACCGCAATACTAAATAGCATTGGCACTAACGAACAACCCTGACGTACCCCCCTTTGTAGTTGAATCCAAGAACCATTTGCCCTTCCATTAACCAATATAGAAAAAAAGGAAGTAGTAATACATCTCTTCATCAACATAATCAAACGATCAGGAAAACCTCCTCTTCATGATATCCCACAAATAATTCCAAGAAATAAAATCATAGGCCTTTGAGAAATCTACCTTCCAGACAAAAGCAATAGATTTTCTCCTCTTCCATGATGCTAAAAATTATTCCGCCAATACATAAGAATCTTATAGCGACCTCCCCTTCACAAAAGCAGATTGTACTAGTGAAATAACGTCAAGAACCCAATGCAACCGATTAGCCAAAATCTTTGCAACCAAAAGATAAATAGAGTTTGTTAGTGCTATAGGTCTAAATTCTGCCACCTCCTCTGAACCCAATTCCTTAGGCAAAAGAAATAAATAAAATTTATTTAACCTCTCAATGCCTCCATTACCATCAAAAAATTCTTTAATCATAAGCTACTATATCAGGCCCAACTACATCCCACATCTTATTATAGATAACAATTTGTAACCCATCCGACCCAGGAGACCCTTCTGCCTTCATGCCAAGTAAAGTGCACACAATCTCCTCTTCATCAACATCCTTAGCAAGTGCAACTTTTGCCTCCTTGCCAATTTGTTCCATCTGTAGATTTGTCAGTCGCCAATCGCCACATGCTTGTCTCAAAGTGAAATCCTGAAAATATTTTTTGAAAGCATTACATATTTGGTCACTCTTTTGAAAATATCATCTCCTACTTTCAGGCTATTTATCATATTCTTCCTTCTCCTGGCACTAGCTACTAAATGAAAAAATCTAATGTTAACGTCACCTTCTTTGAGCCATAGTTGTCTCGATTTTTATCTCCAATCCATCTCCTTTTTATGATCTTCTTCTGACACAACAGATTAAAACCTCTCTCTCCTGGCATCCCTCAACCAAAAGTGGTGTCACCTCCTCCTTCAGATCAAGAGAAGATACCTTCTGAAGAGCCTCATTCCTTCCTTCCTCCCTACTAGCTCTGAGGCCACGTTTAAACTCCATCATTGTCGCCCTAACCGCACTAATCCTGTAAACCAAAGCACGCGTGGCTGAAGTAGAAGCAAGGGTGGTAAACCATTTATCTCGAATCAGCTCTTTGAAACCAAGTTCCTGAGCCAAGATTTGTGAAATTTGAAATAAGAAGAAAAGTTCACATCCTCATTACTTTGCCATAGAAAGGGAGTGTGATCAGAAAAAGATCTATCATAAGTAATAACATCTGCCATCTGAAAAGACTCATCATAGATATATTGTAGAGAAATCTATCAATACAGGACATAGCACCATTACCATTCCTCCATGTGAATCGTGATCCCGAAGTAGGGAGGCCAATAAGCTCTAGGTCTCGCACCACCTGCTAAAATTGAGTTGTTCATGCATCATATCTACCATCAAGCATGTCTTCAACATATAAAGTCGCATTAAAATCACCACATATCAACCATAGCATTCTCTCAACAAAAGACGCAGCCTATTGTACCTCCTCCAAGAAAATCATCCTGGACCCATCATCACAAGAGCGATAAACATTTGAAATAGCAAAAAACATACCATCAGCTTTTCTAGTGAAAACCATAGTCATCACTCTACCAACCAAACTTGAAGAACAAAGCTCAAGCATGTCATCATGCCACATCATCCCCTGATGTTCCAATGGACTCTAACTCCACAATATTAGTGTATAACTCACCACATAAATTAACCTTCACTTGAGGTGTCAGATGTTCTAAATGCGTCTCTTAAAGGCAAGCAACATAAACCTTCCAATCAGCTAGATATCTCTTTAAGAAAGACTTCCTTTAATCATCTCGGAGACCCTGAACATTCCACAATAGGACCTTAACCATTAATAATAACATTAGAACTCCCATTGTGAACTCTTTTGGCTCCCACGACCTTAGCAACATGATTATCCACGTCCTTCTCGGGACCATTTCCCACAATTTTCTTCAACGTTTTCTTTCGCTTATAGCATGCACTCAAGATCAATATATGCCTATGCGGAATAGCACTTAAATGACCAGACAACCTGCTAGATGATGGCCTACGAGGAGTAGATTTTGTTTTAACTCCAAAATTGTTAGAAGAGTCCCCACCGTTGTTCACATCGGAAGTCATGTCTTCAAGCGAATGGACCAATCTCTGTAAACCCCAAGAGTACCGCCATGGTGACCACCACTCGAATCCGCATCAATGGTCCCATGGAAAAAAGATTCAAACGCAAAAGGAATTGGTTCTCCATGCATGCAAGAAGAAGCATCAGCATGGCCCCGAAAAAACTGAGGATTGGGCAAGCAAATGCCTAGAAAATGTATGTGCCAAGCTGGTAGACTCACCACGACTGAACCCAGATCTAGGTCCGGTAACCAACTACTGAAAGCACAAATCGCATACAACATTGGCAACAATGACCACTCCATTCCCTAGACTAGCGGCAACTGCTGCACATGACCATGACTCCTAATCCATCGCATCAACCGCAGCCACCCTTACCTGCTAGAGGAGATCATCCTACTATTGAGCTCCAATCCAGTCCTTACTAGCAACCTGCAATACGCCAACAACAACAAACGAACCTCCCAACTTCAAAACATCAGATCGATTCACATTAAGGGTCTGCAACTCACCACATCCGAATCTAAATACAAATTCGGAGTCCTATCTTGAGCGAAAAGCAGCAAGCTCCACGTCAACTTCCATATTTGACTCGCCATCGAAAAAGGGAGCGAAAGTTGCAGCCAATCGATCTTTCCCCCTTGAGCGGATTTCCCAATTTAGAAAGCTTTCTAAATTTGGAAAACTATCCGCCCCATAATCAAGGCGGACAGCTGTCTCGGATTCCAAATTTCAAAATGCACCTAGCTGGCCATCCGATCTAGAAACCGATCTCCATATTTTCCTTGTCTTGACAACACGCCCAGCAGTGTCGCCCTTCGTCAAAGCCCTCCCAACCGCATCGCCAAGCACCACGGGATCCACATTTGCAACTTCGACCGATTCTACACTCCTACCGACTCCTGCAGCCACAACTTGGGCATAGGAAACATTAGAATGCACCTTCGACCCCTCCTCCTTAAAGGAAACCAAACAAGCACAACCTCCATATCGCAAAACCTCCTTGTTAGGCAAATGAGAGCCAACAAGAAGCTTACCCTCGACCAGAATAGACATAGCATCACCTTCCGAAATGCCAACACCTCCACACTTTCACAAACAAAGAGCACAAAGATGCAACCGTTCCCACCGTGCGAAGTCTAAGAGGAACTCCAAAAATTCCAAACGCAATATGAGGATGCATAGGAACACGTTCCTCAGTAGCTCCTTCATAAATACCTGGCAATCTCCAATGCACACAAACACCATCGAAACTCGATTCTTTGAATCTAAGACGATCAACGTCCATTTCATTCAAACCAAACACCATGACCTAATTCTCTGACAAGGTGGCAATCTTCCAACCCGCAAAAGACAACCCCAAGCTCAAAAGATAAGAATGCACCTTATCCACCATAGGAGATCCACTCGAGAACCCACCTACCAATGAGCCCCTGAAGATTAAATCCATCTGACGTACCTCCATAGACCAAGGAGACTCCACACCAGAAGAAGAGTTCAAAAGGTGGTGGAGGCAAACCCCCGCAGGTCTCTCCCCTCCGATGAACACCCTCACTCCTACGTAAGGACATGATCTTCTACGATGACCACTCCCATGACAGTGGAGACAAATGACTGGATCACAACAATCCCGAGCCCAGTGACCTCTCCCCCTGCACTTGTAACAAACAACCTCACGAAGATGCTACGAGCCATCACCAACGCCCCCTCTCCTCATACTCGATGATCCTCTCCCCATCCTCAATGGAATCCTCCACGTGAAAACCCCTTTGACCAAGCTTAAACATATTTATGTAAAAATAATAATGTTATATCCTAATATTCATATGCAATATATAACCTATTATACCAAGTTCAAGTTCAAGAATTAAATATCAAATAATTACTATACAAATAAACTTAAGTCATAAAAAGATAAAAGACTCAAATATATATTTTGCAGTAAACTAAAGTAAAAATTTAAAAGTTAAAATTTAAATAACTAATTAATTGATTTTAAATTAATTTATTAGCTAATTTGAGATCTTTCACTATGCTGATAGATTAATCAATTTAAATAGATCTAACAAAACTATGTATGCTATGTTGGCCATTTTTATTTATGACACCCTTTATGAGTCACGTTTAAATCTACTTGTATCATATTTATATATGAAAAATTCAGGTTGTCATCTTCAACTATGGGACCACGGGTTTCTAAATTGGATTTTATCCGTGAAGTAAATGATGATTAATTCATGAAGTACACAAGTTCTTAATGTTTGCAACTTTTAGGCTTTATTCTCTTATGGATGAATGCAAGTTCTTTATTCTCTAATGCTAATCCAAAGGATTTTATTTTTAAAAATTAAACAAATGTTTACTAAATTCTAAATTATGATTAGACATACATTCATAATTATAGCAGATGTAGAATCTAGTGTGTAGATCTACTCTATAATTATGTATAGGTGTGGAATCAAACCTTAAGAAGTCGGAGGCGAGGAGCAACGAGATGAAAGGGAGTGGCGGCAACGGAAATTTAGTTCGAATAAGAACAGAGTAGTAGTAGTAGTAGCAGCAGCATGAGTAACAATAGTAGTAGAGAAGAATGGAAGAACTAAGAGTGAGAAACAGTAGCAGCAAGTTGAAATGCCGAGTGTATTTTGTCACTTGCTAACATTTTAACGAAATTTCAATGACATTGTCAAAATCCTTGTTTTTCAACATTATATTTATGTCGATATAACTTAACCCCAAAAATATCATTTCAACAACATTTCAACGACATGCCATCAAAATTTAAATCACTTACAAAAATAGTAATAGGTAGAAATTGGTTATTGAAATTGGTTATGTATGCCGATATCGCTCCATGTCAGAAAAAAATCATTTCCTAAGCATGCTGTGGGCATTCGGAACAATGGCAGAGATCATAGTCAAGCACCATGAGGACGAGGTTTCACTCAGCGCACTTACTGTGGCCAACCTAGATATGTTGAGGCTACCTGCTGGACAAAGCATGGTCATCTCCGTACTACCAACCAGGGCAATTGAGCCTTCTGAGGCCACTTCTGAATTGTCTCTTAGGCTAAGTTCGATGATTTACTACAGTATTTCTCGCAACAGACATAAGCGTCCACTATTCCACCAGAGAGCGACTCTTGCCTCCTCATCAGGTACAGATCTCGTGTTCTTCCCTGTCTGCAGATAGATGGAGCAGTGATTGGCCTGTTGATTCCAAAACTTCCAGTCACTTGTGTAGAGATCAAAGGTGGTTTCCTTAGCTTAGGCATGTTCCTTCAAGCAGGATGATATAAATAGTTGATGCGAGGCATTCCCTTGTTGTTGGACAGGGAGAGGTTCTGCTTTGAAACTACCTAATGTGTTATTTATTCTAGATTTTCCTATTAGTCTTCTTTATATGAGTCAGACTGCAAAGGAACTAACCTGTCGAGACATTTTTAATTAGGGATCTTTACACAAATGCCATTGAAAACTACTGGATTGCAAATATCGTTATTATTGCCATTGTGAAACGCCATTAACATAAATGCCACCCCGTTATCTCTCCGTTAGTACACTAACCAAGGTTAGGGAAAGTTAACTCGAGTTATGTTAAAAGTATTAATCTTGAAGGGAAATGGACAACAGCGATTTAACTATATGGGGGGATGGATCAAATGGCTAGGATTCTCTAGGGATGTGAAGCTCCTCCTCCTTCATCTTCCTCATTCCTCTTCGCTCCTCTCAACCTCCCCATCGTCGATGTCAGCTAGGTCCTTAATGACAAGGTCAAGCTCCTCCTCCCTAACCATCACCTCCTCCTACACACACTCTCCCTCTTTGCTTTGCCCCATTACCCAACTCTTTCCTTTGTCCCAAACTTGATTTAGGTCCTCATATTTCACTCTCAAATCCCCACAGGCTACCCCAAAATTAGATCTTGGCCGCTGGGGTTTGCCCAACGCTCACGACCTCCCCACTCCTCATGGCCTTCCTGGGCTCCTTTCTGATCTCCTCCATCCTCTACCAATCCGCCTCAACCCTCGTGTGCATCTCACGCTCAGTAGGGCTGTCGAGGTGCTTGTGGATCTGTCTGCATCATCGCGGTAGCTTAGCGAGGCCACGACACTCAAAGGCGAGGTAAGGTCGTCGCTCCTTCGATTTCCACCTCTTCTGCATCATCACCACGAAATGGTTCAGCATCAATTGCACCTTCTCCTTGTTGCATGCCATCGCCTTTTTCTGATTCTATGACTATGCACCACAACCGAGAGAGACAGTGTGGGGTAGGGGTGAAGGAGGAGGTGGTTTAGCGAATTACTAGAGTTAGGGAATGGAGGGAGAAAGCGGTGGCTTTTTGTTCTTGCTTGTTGCTGTCGTTATTGTTGTTGTTGGTGGTGGTGGTGGTGTTATTTTTGCTACATTGTTGGTGGTGGTGTTGTTGCTATTATTGTTGGTGGTGGTGTTGTTGCTGCTAATGTTATCATTGTTGTTGATGTTGTTGCTATTGGTGTTGTTGCTATTGCTGCTTTGGCAACAGTGATGTTCATGGTACCGAGTGGAGGGTCGAGGAGGAGGACGAGGAGGGAGGGAAAGGGGAACCTAACATTTGTTAACTCAAATTAGACAGACATTAACCCAAGCGGCATTTCCACAAATAGGTTAGTTTTCAGTGGCATTAATAATAATATTTGCAACTCAATGGCAAAAAAATAATTTTGATGGTTTTCAGTAACATCTATGTAAAAATTCCTTTTAATTATGTGTCTTGTGTATTTCATGATAAACTCACGAGCAGGGTTGTAAAAGTTGGTAGTCGGTATTCAGTCAGCTAGGCGACTAGCTAAGGAGTATACAATATGTGGGGGAGTAATCGAAGAGTACTCGGTCGGTCATTTTTTAAATAAATAAATACGCACACACAACCAAGGCAAGGATTAAGGAGAGAAAGGAGTAGCAGTAGCTACAGTACTAGCAGCAGCAGTAGGCCGAAGTGGCAGGGCATCAGCAATGGCGTGGTGCTTAAAGCAACAATGACGTCGATGAAGGTGAAAGGGCTAAAGGGCAAGGCGATGATCGAAGAGGAAAAGAAAGGGGCGATCATGTGGAATCGTGAAGGCAAGGCGATGCTCTATCAGGTCGAAGTAGGGGGCTGTCGCGACGTCACCTATAAGGAGAAGCTCTGATCGTTTGGAAAAGGGCGTCGCCTATTAGGTCGCGTGTAGGTTTCGAACAAAAGGGGTGGGAGGCACGAAAGGTGTCGAGGCAAGTGAGGGTTAACTTTACCTAGGAAAATAATATCTAAATGTATCCATTTATATTAACCTCTATGTAAAAAGTGACCTATTACTCGGCCGACTACTTGGCCGAGTAGTCGTTGTTGCCAACTATAGGACCGTATATAGGTTATTCAGTCAGACAGGGGTGTGAGTAGGATTACTCGACCAAGTAGACCGATTTTTACATCAGAGCTTACAGGGAGGATGATTGGTGGAGGACGTTAAGATAGGGGATGTATCCCCTAAGCCAGAATCCAATTGCTACCGCTTGCCATCGGGAGGTCTCCTCTTCAGAAGGAAGCCCCTTCCAATAGCATCTTCATCTTGTTCACCTTCCCTTAGATCAACTCTGACGTGTCATACCCCATATCTCACTGTCTGCAGCTGTCACTTGCGATGCTTGTCAACTAAGCAAGCATCATCGCTCTAATTTTACTTCTAGTCAAACTACCAGGTCTGCTACTTTATTTGGCTTAGTTCATATGGATGTGGGGAGCCCTAGTCAGATTCCCGACCGACAGAGTCATCGTTATTTCCTTGTTATGGTTGATAAGTTTTCTAGAGTGTCATGAGTTTTTCTTATGAAGAATAATTCTGATGTAGGCACTATCATCATACATTTTATATTAAAAATAAAGATCCAATTTTCTACCATTGTTAAAATTATATTCTGGTAATGCTCTTGAATTTTGTGCTTGTCAGTTGTCTTTGTTTTACAAATCTTATGGCACTACTTATCAGACTACTTATGCTCATACCTCTCACTAGAATGAAGTTGCAAAGAGGAAGCATTAACATTTATTGGACATGGCTCGTACCCTGTTGATACATCACAGTGTTCCGTCTCTTTACTGGGGGGTGCTATCTTGAGTGTGTTTTCTTATCAACAGGATGCCTAGTTCTACTATTCATAAGTAAATTCCTTGGCAATTGTTGCATCCTAATCGTGAGATTTTTCATGTACCACCTAGAGTCTTCGAGTGTGTTGCTTTTGTGCATAATCTCACATGTGGTCGAGATAATTAGCACTGAGGGCAGTCAAGTGCATTTTTCTAGGATATTCTCAGGCTTAAAAGGATCATCAGTGCTTTAATCCTATTTCTGGTCGTCATTATGCGAGTGTTGATGTTACCTTTCGTGAGTCCATATCCCTTATTTTTCTACTGAGGGGTGTGACCTTTTTCCAGAGGTCATTGAGGCACCTATGCCTATACCTCCCATACCATTGGGGAGTACCGATTTCTGATCATGTGTCCTCTACCACTGGGCTTGTACGGCATCAAGATCCACCTGTTACCTTCAAACTCCCTGTTACTTATAGGTAGCACCCCCCCTCCATCACTGACACCATCCTCCCCGATACAGGTGAGCACAGATATTTTGGATACTGAGAGTGTTGTACAGAGTTGTGATGATACAGGTGCAAAATTGGACGATCCTATTCCTAAGCCAATACAAGAGATCATGCCAGATGATATGAATCTTCTGATTGCTATTTGGAAGGCACCTCAAGGTTGTGCCCGATATAATGTGGCAAGGGCCCTATCTCTTGCGGGCCTCGGTCCCTCCTTTAGGAGATTTTATGTTGTGTCACTATCCAGCTACCTACCACCTATCAGCAAGACATGCTTGATTCAAAATTACGCAAGCCATGGTGGACGAGATGGTTGCCCTACGTTCACAGGGTACCTGGGAGCTTACTACAAATGAAGCACTTGTTGGTTGTAGATAAGTGTTTACCATCAAATACAACCCTGATGGGTAGATTGCTCAACAAGGCCTATCTCGTTGCCAAAGGGTTCACTCGGACGTATGGCATAGACTTCTTTAACGCATTCTCCCCAATTGCTCGTTGCCCACTATTCGCATTCTCGTTTCCATAGCAATTCAGTATGATTGCCAGTTCATCAGCTTGACGTCAAAAAAGCATTTTTATCTGGTGATTTTCAGGAGGAAGCCTATACGCAACGACTGCCAGGCTATGAGACTTAAGGGGTGTGTGTGCAGATTGAGAAAAGCCATATATAGGCTAAAGCAGAGTCCCAGAACTTGGTTTCAGAAGCTCTCTGAGGCAGTTCAGGCTACTGGTTTTAGAAGGTCCACATCATATCATTCCCTCTTTATCAGGAAGATAGGAAAAGGAATGGTGGTACTCCATATATATGTGGATGACTTAATTGTTATAAGGGATGATACATATGGCATTGTTGAGCTCAAGCAATGCCTTGCAGGCAGATTTGTTATAGACCTTGGACCATAAAGGTACTTCCTCAGGATAGAAGTTACACGCAGCACAAAGGTAATTGTTCTATCTCAAAGGAAATACGCTATAGA
This sequence comes from Thalassia testudinum, assembly GCA_037157565.1. Lineage (NCBI taxonomy): Eukaryota > Viridiplantae > Streptophyta > Magnoliopsida > Alismatales > Hydrocharitaceae > Thalassia > Thalassia testudinum. Next base: position 22,619,605 of record JAZHRO010000014.1, read on the forward strand.
TATCTTACAAGAGATAGGTATGCTAGAAGGCAAACCAGCCAACAATCCTATAAACCCCAAAGTTAAGACTTTATGATGAGAAAGCTGAGTCTATTGACAGTAGACAGTAGTCACAGACTCACAGTACAGGCAACTAGTGGGCAAGCTTCTCTATCTCACCATTATTAGACCTGACATTTCCCTTGCTGTTGAGAAATTGAGTCAGTTCATGGATAGACCGACGAAGCAGCACTGAGATGCAGTCATAATGGTGCTAAGATACTTGAAGAAGGCACCTAAACAGAAAATCTTATACAACAAAGGAACATCCATGAGCATAGTAGGATACTCTGATGCAAACTGCGCAAGTTGCCTAACAAGAAGTTCACTACGAGATTCTGTACTTATGTTGCTGGGAATTTAGTTACATGAAAGAGTAAGAAGCTAGTGATTGTTTCTAGATTCAGTTCAAAGTCCAAGCATAGAGCAATGGCTCACCCTACTGTAGAGATGATGTGGGTGAGATCACTGCTAACAAACTTGCATATTCCCTATGATACACCTATGGAGATGAAGTGTGATAACAGAGCACCCATGCACATGGCTAATCCCATGTTTCATGAGAGGACAAAGTACGTTGAGATCGATTGTCACTATACCCGTGATTTAATTCAACACAGACCTGTCCACACTATTTCTGTCACTTTAGAGGATCAGACAGCAGATATGTTTACCAAGCCATTGCCACGTTCGTCCTTTGTTATCTATTGTTCCAAGCTGAGCTTGATTGACATCGACACTCGCTCTTGAGGGGGAATGTTGTACCCCTTCGGTCTTTAGTTTATTAGTTTTGTCTTGAGTCCTATACTCTTTCTATTTTATCATTCTCTTGAGATTGTATTGTATTTTTCTCACCTCTAAGGTAGGGTTTGAGAATAAAAATTTACTTGATCATTTTCTCCTACTAATACAAAAGAACATACTCACCGATGTAGCCTCCCACATGCCAAATACCTGCTATGCAATATCCTGTCCAACTAAAAAATGCAAACGGACTATCAAAACCTTGCTTAAAAGGATGGCCAAGCAAACTTGTGTGCTTATTTGGATGTGGGTTAGCCAACTAAGTATAATCTATCCACTACAACTATAATACTTTTCCTGGACATAATTTGGTTACAAAAACAAGTAAAATAAAGATTGTTGTGTCATTACCGGTGTAGAAGCTAAAACCATCTCTTCTAAACTATAAATTGTTGATGTAAATACCGAAGCTTTCCCTTAAGTTCACCGTGTGTCTTATGTGGCAAACTAGGATCATTAGGTACATAAGTTGCAACTTACGAGTAAGTGTTTGAGTTATTTTATCTTGTCTTTTCCATCATAGCTATGATTTTGCTTAGTCTCTTTTGAAGGGGTTGTTTTACTTACTGCGAGGACATACGATCACCACCTAACAGAGAGTAGGTTCTCAATGAGATTAGATCTATACGCTTTCTCCAACAACATAATAATAAAAATCTACTGAGCAATGCCCACTAAAAAGTTAGAAGGAGAATAGAAGCTGTTCGTTTTTATTATAGGAGCCCTACACATTTTATAAAAAGAAGAGATGTGAAAAAATAACACCATGATCTATAAAAAATAAGGAAACATAAAATAAACGAGATATGACACCATCATTTAACACTCCCCTTCAAGCTGAAGCATGAATATGTATCATACTCAGCATAAAACAACACACCTCAAAGGCAGACCTCGCCAGCAGCTTTACGAAGACATCTGCAACATATCCCTCAGAAGTGACACTCGTGATATGTAACGTCCCACGTTGAATGAGATCCTGAGTGTAGTGGCAGTTAATCTCTACATGCTTTGTCCTCTGGTGAAATATAATGTTATTGGCAATGTAGATCGCTGCTCAGTTGTCACATCGCATCTCCATAGAGCTATCCAGAGGAACATGAAGATCTATCAAAACTGACTTGACCCAGACCATCTCAGCGGTTGTCTGGGCCAAAGCCTTGCAGTCTGACTCTGCACTAGATCTAGATACAACTGCTTGCTTCGTGCTCCCCCATGTAACCAGATTACCTACAATAAAGGTGCAAAATCATGTGGTAGATTTTCTGTCCTCAACACAACCAGCATAATCAGCATTAAAGTATGCTTTAATCCCCATAGGCGTTCTCTTATAGAACAATAATCCTCACCCTTGTGCTTTCTTCACGTACCTAAGCACCTGCATTGTAGCCTCCCAGTGTCGCCTAGTTGGCTTATCCATAAACTGGCTAAGCCTACAAACAGACAAAGATAAGTCTAAATGAATGATGGTGAGGTAAAGGACCTTACCCACCAACTACCGGTAGATCCTACTATCAACAACCTCAGATCTCTCATCATATAAATGGACCTTGGGATCCATGGGAATATTTACAGCCTTAGGTGCTAACATGTCAATCTCCTAAAGAAGATCAGGAGCATTCTTCCTCTGCGAGAGCACCACTCCATCCCTGCCACGTGCAACCTCAATGTCCAAAAAATACCTCAATTGTCCTAGATCCTTCATAAAAAACTTATCTGATACGTGTCTCTTGACTTTGTCTATCCCATCTCTGCCATCCCTAGTGATGATAAGATCATCAACATATACCAAGAGCGCCACAATCTCCCTGTCAATCTTCTTAGTAAATAAGGAGTGATCTGAAGTAGAACACCTCAAACCAATCTGATGGAGCACCTCTAATAACTTCTAGAACCAGGCCCTTGGACTCCGCTTCAATCCATAGATCGCCTTCTTCAATCTACACACACACTCCCCCTGAACCTCAAACCCCGGGGGCTGCTGCATGTAAGCCTCCTCTTGAAGATCACCATAAAGAAAGGTGTTCTTCACATTAAGCTCGTGTAACGACCAGTCTCTGTGAGCAGTAATAGAAATGAGTATCCGAACAGTGGTAAGCCGTGCAACGGGGGAGAAAGTATTAAAGAAATCCACCCCATATGTCTAGATAAACCCCTTTCCTACTAGCCTAGCCCTTATACCTCGAAATAGATCCCTCAGGGTTGTATTTCAAGGCAAAGATCCATCCGAAGCCAACTAGTCATACATCAGTAGGAAGTGAGGTAAGATCACAAGTCTGTCTACTCCAAAGTGTTGCCATCTCATCCTCCATGACTTGACGTCACTTTGGATCAAGCATTGTCTGCTGATGGGTAGACGGAATGTGTGACACTAGAAGTGCCTAACAGAAGTTGCTGAACTAAGAAGCAAGACCATCGGTAACCAAACTGCCTGCAACCCAATATCTGAACTCACACGTGCGTGACGCCTTCCTAATAGTAATAGGAAGGTAAGAATCATCCGATATCTCTGACTTAGTCGCTGCAAAAGGGGCCTCACTATCGTGATAATGTGTACTATCAGAGGAATCAGATCTAACTAAACTGTCACTGACATCAGGTATACTCTCAACTACCTGTGAACCACCAGCTGCTGGTGAGGGAGGTGTCTAAAATATAATGTGATGCCTGTGATAGATACGCAATGACATGTACAATCACTCAAAGTCATCTAGGAAGGAGCTCATTTGTCCATCAGCTAGAGGTCTGGACTGAGAAGCAGACACCTTTGTCTTTGCACATGGAACAAGGGAAGAAAGGCAACATCATCACGAGAGCTCTTCTGTCCAATAATTGAGAAGTATGGTATGCCCTCATAATAGTCATATCAGCGCTAACATAATGTCTAATTTGCAGAGGATTATAGCAACAGTACCCTTTCTGTGTCATAGAGTACCACAAGAATATGCACTTGATAGCACGACAAGCCAGCTTGTTAGAACCAAGTGACAGCACATGAACGAATGCAATGCATCCAAAGGTCCTGGGAGGCACATGGAATAACTCACTATCTAGATGTAGAAGAGTCAGTATATGCTTGTGAAAAAGTGAACTAAGCATCCTATTGGTGAGACTAGTCGCTATCAAAACTGCGTCCCCCCAATATCTCTGCGGCACATTGTGATGAATCAACAATGTACGGACAACATCCAACAAGTGCATGTGCTTACGCTCTGCAACTCCATTCTATTGCAAAGTGTAAGGACAAGTGAACCGGTGGGCAATCCCACGGGTCCTGTAGAAATCCTTAAGTCAGGCAGTGAAGAACTCAAAGGCATTATCAGTCCGCACAATCTTCACTATGGCTAAATACTATGTGCTGATCTCTAGAAGAGGAGTCTCTATGCATCCTCCAACCTTTGCCTTGCTCTTCAACAAGAACACCCAAGTGACTATAGAGAAATCATCTACGACAATCAAGTAGTATTAGCGTCCCATACGATCTAAGACTCTGCTCGATCCCCATACATCCATATGAAGCAACTGAAATAATGTCAAGGATCCAAGAAAGGTGCTAACTAGAAAAAAGGAGCAATGGTGATTACCAATTGACAAGCATCACACTGTATGATAGCAGCTAGAGAAATATGTAGTATCACCCTCCTAAGGCGATCCAAAGATAAGTGGCCAAGACAAACATGCCACTGTAGAACACTCTCGCTACCATATCGAGTAACTCCTACAAACGGCTCACGTCTCAAACGGTAAATGCCATTCTCCTCTATACCTCTGACAACAATCCTCCCAATGAGCTTGTCCCAAAGAAAGTATGCCTTGGACATCTTGCAAAAGGTTGGCCTACTTGGGGTCAAGAAGGCCAATATTCCTATGAACCCCAAGATGTCACTCTACGATAAGGAGACACAATTGGTGGATAACAGGCAGTACAAGCAGCTTGTGGGCAAGCTGCTTTACCTCACTATTACGAGGTCAGATATCTCCTTTGCAATAGGAAGACTGAGCCAGTTCATAGCCAAGCCAACACATCAACATTGGGATGCAGCACAGTGCTTATATACATTAAGAAGGCTCCTGGGAAGAGTCTCATCTTCTCCAAGGGGTCTTCTATGACCTTGGTTGGCTACTCCAACACAGACTACGTCGAATGTCATGTGGATCACAAAGCTACTACTGGGTTCTGCACCTTTTTGGCAGAGAGTTGATTACTTGGATGAGCAAAAAATAAGGCACAATTGCGAGGTCCAGTGCAAAGTCTAAGTACAGAGCCATGACTCAGACAACTGCAGAGATAATGTGAATTAGGTCACTGCTACTGACTTACAGATACAGTTTTCTAATCCAATGGAGATGAGATGCAATAAAAAGACAGCCACCTTCATTGCCAATAACCTAACATTTCACGAGAGGATGAAGCACGTTGAAGTTGATTGTCACTATACCAAAGACATCATTCAGGGGTTGTTATATACCACACCAATCACATCTGAGAAGTAGATTGCCGATATTTTCACCAAGCCCTAGCCAGATTTTTATTTGATTCATGTGTATCCAAGCTAAGCATGATAGATATCTATACTCCAACTTGAGGAAAAGTGTTAACATATATTTTATTTTAGTTCTCTATCATACGGTTATAAGGTTTGCTCCTCAAGGGGCATATATATACTTTCACCTTTTTTTGGTCTCTCTCTATTTAAGAGAGTCCTAGGATTTCAATAATAAGTTGAATTATTTCATTCAATTGGATTTATCTGATTTATGTGATCCTCCCCTCTATAGATTGTTTGTGTAAGATATTCAAATATATGCTGCAAATAGGTAATTTGCATTGGAGGCAGGAAAACAGAACTTACATGCAGATGCATCTCGAGCCTGAATAAGAAATGCACGTAACTGATGGAGGACTCCATCTTCATCTAAGGTGAACGTTGGTTGCCACTCTTTGGTTCCATCTATAGGAGACACATTGACAGGTGATGGAGTGGTCAGAGAATCCATTCCAACTTGATTCACAGAAATGGAGATGCCCAGACTCCCAGCTGATTGCATTACCTGAAGGTATATTGTTCAAAGCAAAACTAGAATATAGGAAAACCCAATAGATTCAAGCAGCGAACCATCCACTATAAGGCTATAAGCAGTAATAACCTGAATGTGACTTGTGTCAATCTTCTCGACAAGAGGGCCCAGCAAAACGGAAGAAAACCACTGCCTCAACCAGTCACGCCACCTCTCAATCTCAGGATAAATCTCCAGGCACTCGTATCCGGCAATCATTTCTTCCATGGACATGGGAGGAGGAAGCTCCCCGTCTCCCTTCTTCGGCGGCGTCACGTACTTCTTCTGATGAGAACCTGGAGACATCCTCACAGGCCTCAAGGGGGTACTCCTGGCAGTACCCGAATTGGTAACAGAGCTACCGACAGAAACAGGGCTGGCTATCCCGAACCCGCAAATACCCGCAGTTGGCGTGGCGGCAGCAGCAGCAACCTGTGCAGCGGACGACGATTCCACAATCTTCTCGTCCACGTCGGCCAGGAACTGCTCCAGCATCTCCTCAGTCATGATGTCCTTCCCACCGGATTTCGACCACAGCGACCGCACGGGCGATATCGGCGACATTGCCGCCCCTTTGGCCGCATCGAATTGGGATCCCAAGGAGGAAGGGGGCGCCCCCATCTTCCCACCAGGGGAAGGCCGAGCGGGAGGAGTAGTGTGAATATGGCTTGACTTCCTGATAGGGATGAGGGTTTGAGCGCGCTGCGACTTCTTGGGAGGGGGTTTGACGGATCTGGCGTGTGCCTCCTCCTGCTTAGGCTTCTTCAACCCAAGTAGTCCCATCTGCCGTCTGGTCAATGGGTCCGGCACTCTCTTCGTCTTCCTCCGAGACAAGGCCTTCGCGAGGGCGGCGAGCGTCGAGAAGAACACGAGCCCCGCGAGGACCTGGAGGGCCCTCATTGCGAAACCTGGGCGTTTCCGTTCATTTGAGCATTATCACAAACACCTACCGAGCAATGCCGAGAACCGAAGAGGAAATAAGAGTGGGACTTACAGGTGGAGGTACCGGTGATGCTGGCGAGCCTCGTCATCCTATCGACGACGCCGCGTTCCCTGGGATACGTATATGCGTATGAAGGGTAATTTGGACGAGCTTCTCAGATGTGAGGTCGAGGAAGAGTTGGGAGAGAGAAGAGCAACCTGGTGGGGACGGCGAGGAGGAGGGAGGCGGACGCGATGGAGGCGAGGAAGGCGAGGCGGAGAGCGGTGGGGGAAGGCTGAAGGCTCCTGGCTGTGAGGGCGGCGGAGAAGGAGGGATTCTGGTACACTGAGAACTTCGCCTTTGGAGGTTGAATTGGAGTCGACGATGCCATGTTTGTTTGTGTATTTGTGTGCATGTGTCACACAGAGGAGGAGAGAGAGAGATATACGAGGGGTTATGAAGAGAGAGGGAGAAGGAGTTCCACCACTGGCAGCTTGGCGGCGGCGCTGGTAATGCTGCTGCCTGTGCCTCCTCGATGCGAGAACCCCGAAGGATTAACGAATTCAAATTGAGGGCGCGTTTGGAAGGGGGGGATTCCGCCGACCCACCCTAATTGGAGCCACTGCCCTCGCGGGATAGGCTGTCGTGGGTTGGGGGCGGTAAACTTGAGTTTTATTTGTGCTGCCTCCCTCCTGTCAGAACAAAGTTATCCCTTATCTTGTCCCTTATACACCCTTCTCTCTCAAACTGCATCCCTGCCATCAGCCAAGCCAATCAACCATGGAAGCTCGGTGGTTGCAGAGCAGCATGTTAACGACGGTAATCGTGAAATCGTTGATCTTATATTATTGGTCGTTTCTTCGTAATATTCAGTTCATTTTCACGGTTGTTTAGACTCTATTTCTTTTTTGATCTCATTCTTGCGTAAATTATTTGGTGCTGCTATGTTTGTTTTGTGTGTTGCTAGGATTTTTGTCCCGTCCTTTATGTGGTTTATTCTCATCTCATCGTTGATTTGTTGGTAGGGTTAGCAGGGATTTTGGAATGTGGGGTTTCTTTTTTCTCTATTCGATTCCTGGTTAAACTCCCTGTTGGTTCATGAATGGTTTATTTCAAGTATTCAATTATTTGATTTTGGTCGTGGGTGGTTGATTGTGGTTCAATGGTACACCTCGAAAATTTAAACCTAAGTTCAAACTTAGTTTGAGTGTGTTTTTGTGAATCCGTTGACATTTGTTGGACGGGAGTCAAATTCACGTAGTCAAAAACGAAGAGACATGTGTCTTGATCCATTTTGGCCAAACCTCATGGGATGATTTCACAATGGTTATCAATCATAGTGTTATTAGTTTCCCCTCCTCAAAAGCTGTCCAACGCAACAAATTTCATAAGGATCAAAGTCACATGTTGGAAGTTACATGAGATGTACTTTGCATGCAATTAGGTGATTAATTAACCTAGTGAGAGATATTTGGTGGGTTGTTTTTATCTTAACAAACTAAAGGTCACTATTTAAGTTCCTAGATCCTAAGGTTGTACTAAGCGGTCACCTTGTTTTATCTTTCCCAAAGTGAGAGAGAGCGATCGAAAATAGGAAAAAGGAAAGAGAAGGAGCTGCCCCCATCGCCCTCCTTATTTCCCGTGTACCTATCCTAAATCCTAGCAGGTTCCCCTCTCCTATCTCTTTAAATAACCCCTTCAAAATCAAATCCAACCCTCCACCACCGTACTTATCTTCCAACAAAAAACCAAGAAAGAGAGAGTCTAGAGAAAAGAGATCGGGGAGAAAAGGAGAGGTCGTCACCCCCTTGGCTTTTCTTCTTCCTTCCGCACCACTGAGGAAAGGTCGGACGACAGCCAACGTCGTCAACAAAGGCACGCACGAGCGGCAATGAGAGTCTCCTCCCTCGTTTTCATTTTTGTTTTCATTCTCTCTTTTCATGCATATGTGTTAATGGTCGAAAGAAGAAGAAAGACGAAAGGGAAGAAGAGGAGGAGGGGTGGAGGAGGAAGAGGATGGTCGGCGTGCACCTCACAGCCATCGGTGACCAATGGCAGGCGCAAATGGTGGCAAGGGGCGAGACACTGCGCATGGGTTCTTGCACCCATGCGATCAGTTGAGAGAGAAGAGGAGAGGAAGTGGCCGACGGACGAGGAGCCGATTGTCGGACGATTGACGAAGCGCCGGGGGAGGTCGGTCGGGCTGGTGAAGGCCAGTGTGACAGACCACAGCCATGCATGCTCTACGTGCATGGGTCTTCATGGCGAGGAAGAGGAAGGCCGAGGACATCACGAGAGGGGTCGCTGGCCGGCAGTGCCAGCAGCAACTAGCAATGGTGGCAGGCATCAACCGGAGGGTGGCTAGGCAACCTCTGTGCAAGCACGTGAACAATGCCATGCACAGAGGGGCCGCACGCCGCGTGAAGAAGGAAGAAGAAGAGAGATGAAGAGTTATAATTGCAAAAATTATGCACAGGAAATTATAAGTTTTGATTATCACGTTTAGGTCCCTGTTAATGTCTTTCCTTAATTATTTGATTTAGAGAGCATTCGTGGTCTGATCTCGGCAAACCAAGCGCCACTGGAATCTCATTGAGACATTCTTCTAAGTTCCGATTTTTCCTTCGAATTGTTAATTTATGATTCCACCATTGGTCTTGTGTTAATTACGTTAAAATTCCTTATCATCGTTTTAATTAAAAATGGACATCCAAAGTGTGCATGGAGCCCGGGAAGCCTCCAACGTATCTCACGTAGTCACCACGAGCCCAGTGATCCTAGGTAAAGTAACATTACACCTCTAATTTAATGGTCCTATTCTACAAATTAACTGTTAATTGAATCACTAGTGGATTGTTGTATTTTCCTTGCCAAGGTCATGACTCTCATGTAATTAATTAAGAAGTCATGGATAGTGAATTAATTAATGTATCGATTAAATTTTGTGTGTAAATAACTAATAATGATTGATGCCAACTCTTTTGGTTAAATAATTAAACTTCTGACTCACTTGTTAACAACACTAGAACTAAGATACGCGGATAATTGATAATGACATGGATATTGAAATATGATGATCGAATGAAGGAAAAGAATTAATTATTGTATCTTGATTACAATGATGAATCCAATTGATGGATTAATTATAAACAAGTTAAGAGATTATTTAAATCTACAGTTCCGAATCTTGATAACCACTAATGGGCAATTAATTGACAATGGGTTGGTATACCTAGAAAACTAAGACATTTGTTGAAAGTCAGTGCATGTGCCTGATATCAACGGCAAGGTTGGCTACACCTTTAGGGGCAAAGATTGGGTCAGGGAGTGAGCTAGCCTCCCTGCAACTCGCTTTGTTAGGTCATTTTGGCCAACCAGGTAGCGAGGTGTTGGGTACGTTTTGCTGTTACGAGAGATTTGAGCAATTGTTCTCGTATCCTGTAGTGGAAAGAATTGATCGTGCGCTAGTGTGGGGTAACTCACCTCATGTTTATCGCACGAACCCTAGTCACCACTTCACCCTGTTAGCTAGGACCACGAGGCGATTAACTAGGTGATAGAACAAATACAGGTTGTCCCCTCGACCAAGGGGATGAGTCGTATGCAATCTATTGTCTAAGATATAATAGTAAGATCTCCTCGCACCTTCTTAGGAAATTGATCTAAGTAATGATTGAAATGGTGGCAAGGCACAAACATTAGAATAAGTAAAAGATAAATTAAATTAATAAGAACAGTACTTACTTTCCTTGTGTTTTATGGTACTCCCTTAGCCTTGTCTCATTTTGTTTTCTATTACTTTGCTACTCTACTTAGCATACACTAACATTTTTTTTTCTGTGAGCTCCATACTCAAGTCCTGGAGAGTTGTTGCTAGTCATTGCAACTATAGGAGTTGACAGTGCCAACCCAAGCACAGCAACATAGTTGGTAGTTATAGTACCGAATTTAGTTATTATTCTTCCTGTTTTCTTTGTAGCCTGTTAGTGAGATTCAGTTCATGTTTAGTTCCTTTTTGTTGCATCTCTAGTTATGATAGCTTTGAACTTTCTTTCTAATAAAATGTTTCAATTTCGACTCTTTTGTTGTTTATTATTGTGATGCGATATGCTGTGAATGTTTTATTATTCTACGTGTATGCGATGGATGATCAGGTCTGGGTATCTGACAAACTGATCCGTGTCCTTACTTGAGTAAGGGGTTCGAGTCATAGCATTCAGTGCTTGGAAATAAATGTGTATTGTAATGTTTGTTTGTTTGCACGCTTCTTGGCTAGCACTACAATGTCTTGATGCCTCTTTTTTATCTTGTCATGATAAGCTACAATATAATGTGCTCTTTATTCCTTTGTTGTGGTGGTTGTAGTCTTTATTGTTCCTTGTTGTGGCCATTGGCCTGTATAACCTTGAACACACATGAATGTCAAGGCATGCAAGTGCAGAAAGGAGCCCATTGCCTATGCCTATATCTTGGGTTATTTCCTCCCCTTAATAACCTTCACTACGCCAAAGCTTTCGTCGACCTACCTATATCTGCCATATTCACTTCCTACTTGCTTTTGCTATCCATCTTTGTGCTTGTTATCTACCTTCTCAATTGAGGAATCCATTGCAGCTTGTCATAAATGGAAGTGGAGAATTCAGATGGAGCTAATAACTCTAGTTGCTCCCATGCTTGTCTCATTAGTCAATCAAAATGGGAATCACTTGTGAGTAGATATGTGGTGGGTTTGTGCCATAAAAGAAGTACTAGGGTTGGAGGAGCCTGAAAGATTGCTAAAACGAAGGAAAGGGTCTTGTAGAATGTTCCTTTCTGTTATTGCTTTTTTTTTGTTTATGAGGATTTAATTTCTATGTTATTTTCCTTTATTTGCATGTGAGTTGTCTTTTTCTACTTTCCCATGGATGTTCGCAATAGCATAGATAGCAAGGACAATTTGATCTACCCCTATCTCTTTTTCCTTGTCTTAAATATATAAATGACATAGCGCATTATACTCCTTTCCTTCTTCACCTTGACTATGTCATGTTATAGCATGAACTACCTATCATTTTTTTTCGAGTCTTGTTTTGTAATGCTATTCTATCTGTTATCAGTTTTGTAGATTAGTGTTGGCATTTCATTATGTTATTTCTAACCTTGTTGTCCAAGCATTTTCCTAGCACATAGGTGGTGTTGTGCCCATTTTGTAAATGCTTTCATTGTTATCCAGTAGTGATTCCAACCATATAAATGATTTTTGTTTGCTTACTTCTATGTTTTGTCTGTTTACCACATTATAGTATCCATGCAGTCATTTATGAACTCCTTAAACGAATTTTTTAGTGATTTAGGTAATTTTTACAAGTTAGTTATCTCATGTTGCTTGTTCATGGCTTTTTTTATAACATTACATATCAACTGAACAAGCATTTGAGTTTCCAATTAAAATTGCTCATGTATTACTTGATTACCCTACTATTCCGACCTTGTTATAACTGAAATACATTAATCTAAGTAATGTTGTGCTAATTGGAATGGACCGTTGACTCTTAATGAGGTTAATATTTACACATCAGACTTCATTATTACAATTTATCGCCTTTACAATATAAAAGGGCTATGATCTTTTGAAAGGAAAGGAATTTTAATACAATATATACATTTAAAACTTTCATATCTTAGTACTTAAATGGGATTTTGTGTTTACCTAGGATGGCCTTCTCACAATCAAACTCCTCCCAAAGCAAAGGAGAGGCATCTCGTGCTAAGAACTAAGGTCATGTAGTAGACAACACCTCACAAGTGTTAGTGGACTTGATTTTGGAGCTGTACAAAAGCAAGGAGGTTGAGAATCGTACTCTAACACACAACAAGTGAAAGGACATTTGCGCTAAATTTAATAGTAGGACACATCCCAATGAGGATTTATTGAAGTTACAAACTACATGGAAGACACTAAAGAAGGATCATACTGAGTATAACTATTTGTTAAATAAGAGTGGGTGACGATTTGACTATGAGAGGAAGAATTTCATATTGCCCTGTTACGACCCGGTTCTCGAATCCCTACAGGACACGAGATCGAACCGACTTGACTGATCCCAAGACCCAGTCGTCCAACGATAAAGTAACCAAAAAGTAGGAAAGCAAACGACATTCACTATGCTAAGCAACTAACAGTAACAAAAGTACAACAGTAAAGAAATAAAATTACTACAGTACACACTACCACAACGGTAGAAAAGTAACCAGGTACAGGAATATAAAGTATAGAATGTAAGAGTATAGAAGTGTAAGAAACTACTCACTAAAACAGAAAAGGAGTACAACAAGAAGTTACAACTACTGGGCTTTATTGGGCCCAACACCCTATACAGCCGTAGGCTCTGGCTGCTCAACACCTGGACTTGAAAAGGGGTTATGAGTACAAAACGTCAGCAAACGCTGAGTAGAGTGGCAACAAACTAACTAAATCAGTAAAGGTGGACAGGTAACTGTTGTTTTTCAATTATTTTCTTTAACTACTTATTCTTTTTCACCACTTGGTTTATTTATCAGGTCCCTTTCTTGATCTCGAATGTTCCTCGTGAGAACGATCTTGATTGCAGTCTTTTCCGAAGAGTAGAAGTCACACGTGGTGCTCTCCTGACCGGGAGAGTCCCTCGTGGTGGTCCTACACCCAGTCAACCACCCCAAGGTCACGGACAAACGTAACGGCGACTACGGCATGCACGATAAGCGCACGGGTAACTACCTCGCACTGGCACGTGGTCAGTCGTTTCCGTTAGCAAGTGCGCCCAAAGCACAGCACGGAACCAGTATAAGGCATAGCCCCTCTCAGTAACTAAACAGGGGTCTCACCCCTCCACAGTCCGCGCACGCTCGCCTGACTACCCTGGTTTGCCCAATGGGCCTAACAAGTCAGTGTAGGGCGGCCAGCTGAACCCTGGGTCCCGTAGGGTGGCTAGCTCTCTCCCTACACTAGTAGCTCTCCCCGATACAGTGTACACGAGGGCCACAGAGTCGATGCAAAGTGGCCAAACCCACCCTTGGTCTCAACCCGAAGGCGGCAAGCACCCCTCTACACTAAGAGGTAACATACGCTCCCCTTGGTACCACGTACTCGAGAGGTAGCACATTTCCCATCGCATTCCCATATCCATTCCATATATTTCCAGTAGCTCAACTACTATTTCCCCATGGGGTTTATGCTCATATTCCTCAGGCCATGCCATACCAGGTTTCATCATTTCTATTCCCATTCTCATGTTATACACATGCAACTTGCATTTCTACCATTCACATTTCTGTACATAAGTTATACACAGGTAGCTCGTATTTCCATCATTCACGTTACCATCCTCAATTTATATACATGCAGCTCATATTATATCATTTAACATGCACACAGGAATTTACATGCAACAGTTTGCTAGTACAAGTACTTTACATTTCACAGGCAGCTGTTATTCATTTACAGGCAATTATTATTATTCTATCTACTCATTCAAGACTACAATACATTCATTCAATACAGGCATTCCAATATTTCTAGCCCTAGGATTCATGCCATATCCTATGTTCTAATCATTCATTCCACACATGCATTCAGGTTTGTATTTAAATTAGGGGAAGCCACTCTACCAGTAAACTCAGGAGTAGTAGGGCTTGAACGGCAAGCTCACGTGCCTCAGCAAGTCCTGAACCCGCAACGGAATAAGGTCCTAACACAAGGATCAATCACAAGAGAATACTCAGAACAGTATAGAAAGTCTTCTAACAAGTAGAGGAAATCATACAAAAAACATCGGTATCTTATTTGCGGAAAACAGACCTCAAACGGACCCTAAACGGGTCAAAAATAGTGTTTCTGACTCAAATCAGCCGTCTGGAACAACTTCCAGACATCCTAAGAGTGTCCAGTAATGTACCTAAGCCTCTGCGCCAATCCTCAGACGTCCAGGAACTCCGCTGGACCGTCTGGACCCAATTCTAGACATTCGACCACCTCTCCGGATGTTAGGAAGTGCTTCCCGTCGTCTGGTACGTCGCCTAGATGTCCGAAATGCGTAGGAGGGCGTGTCCCGCATCTTCCCGAATCGAACCCTGCGCGAAATCCACCAAATCTCCTAAAAAAGGCATGCAACAGTGTCTCGGCGGAGTTGCCTGCATGGCCGTATCTGCAAAAAAGACGTACCTTCATGAAGTCTACTCCTCAGACGTCTGGAACCTCTTCAAGACGTCGACTACATCATCTGGACGTCGCTCCAGACGTCTGATTCTGGGAAAAACCTAGAACCAGAACCTGCTTCCACCCTCTCACGCCATGCGTGACCGCGCCGTGCCCTCTCGCCTGTAGCTCCAACTACAGCAGTGTCAAGGAGGACCTCTCCGACGCACTCCTCCGCCATGCGCACGCGCCGCTCCGGCCGTGAGCTCACCGACGAGCTCCCACGCAAGCTTGCAAGCTAAACTCCTCTCCCTCTCACGCTGCTCCTCCTCTCCTTCTCACGCCACTCCCGTGCTCTCACTCGCTCTGCTGCTCTCGCTGGAGGGAAGGAGGAAGGTGGCTGGGAAGTGGGGTGGAACAAGAGAGAGGAGGGGGCTTTATAAGGGTGAGGGCTTAGGGTTTCGCTGGGGGCGAAAAGAGAGAGAAGAAGGAGAAAAACGAAGGGGGTACTGTCTGCGAGCAGCACGCGCGCAGATGCGAGCTTGTACTCAAAATTTTCAATTTTCAGACGTCTGACCCATAGTCCAGATGTCATAAAAGGCTCAAACAGTACAGGTCTTAACATGCCCAGTCTTGGAGTTTGGGATGCTATAAATCTATTCAATTCCGGTTAAGCATTACTCTCATTTATTTCGAAAGCACCTACACCTAATTATCCCCAACATACAAGAACTTGTGCAATACGACCTTTTGACTTTTTAAGGAAATAAATGCTATTGTGGGTCGTGACATAATAACTAATGAATTTGCAAGTTTCTCATGACAGATTCATGATGGTGGTGCTACCATGCAACCACGCCAAACATACACTCTGGGTGTTCCTCTCTCCCCTATCCAAGAAGAATTTGAGGAACCACCAGAGTCTGATTAGTGGAATCCCTTCATTGATAATTTAATTCCTTCCCAAACAAGGTATGCAAGTCTCTCCCATGGTGGTAGCCCCTCCACCTATCATGCTGGTCAAGCCACTTGCCCAAACCTTCCCTAGTTCTACTCAAAATCCAAACATCAATGATGTTCCCCAAACGTGAGACTAAATCATACCCAATCAAGTTCACAACTAAACTACAATTGTAGTGGTTCAAACTGTTGAAGGAGCACTTCCACTTCTAGGGGGTTTACACTTGACTTACATGAACACGCGAATTCCCTCATACCTTCACAGCTCCAAAGAGTCAAAGGTGGGGATTCATATAACCTTGTGCATGAATGAGTTGCAAGCTCGACTTGCACGTATGACTTCAGATGACTACATAACCTTGTGCAAGTTGTTCTCCAATATTATCGCCCACTACTTCCTCAACATCAAGGACAATTGGATCAAACTATCTGCATGGCTTTACAAGTATATCAACCATGACTATGAATGAGTTATGGAGTGTTGGTGTATGCATGCCATGATCTTTAATTTTGATGATAACAAAATAAATGTTATTTAATAATTGCAAGTGAGTTTCTAGATCTCAAGTAAATGACAATTAGTTGAAGGTTGATGGAAGCTCATGCTTAAGATCCTGGAGAAATGGAGGAGCTTGATGGAGAAAAATCATCAAGGAGCATTGGGGGAACGAGCTAAGGAAGAAAAGATGAAGAGAATTCAAGAATAAGATAGTTTATTCTTGTTGTAATCCACTGTAATTTATTTTGCTCTTTTGTTTTTTTAGACACTTGTAAAGAGCCCCAAAATAAAGTTTAACACCCTTAATTAGCCGTTCTGTTTCCTAAAGAACCAAATCCAACTCTTTAAGCCACCAAAATAGCAAAGCCTAGGTCAAGGCGGCCATCCTGTTTCAATATGTGTCGACTAGTCCTTACGTAGCCAGTCGACTGAAGGTTGAACTTGCCAATCAAATACACTATAGGGTGTCAATTAACTATCGACCTATGTCCTAGATGCTAGTTATACAACGTTCAAAAAACCTTATAACTTCAGCCTATTTAATTCCCAAATCAATTGGTTTTTTTCCCTAGGCATTTTCATTAGTCAGTCGACCATCGCTTGACTTATCCTAGCACGTTCCAAGGAATCAAACCAAGAGCACATTAGTAGCTAGATGATTGAGTGTCAAACTGCTACTATAGCACTAGTCGACCATCAATCGTCTAACTATAGAACCCCTTTGGCTACCTTCACCCATTTTAAGGAGTCGACTTATCCTTCATATTGTACAAGGCCAGTCAACCAAGATTTCGACTGGCTTACACTAACTATTGGATCTAGTGATTTTTCATAAATTTGTTTCAACAATGATGGGAACACCATCATGAGCCATAACTAGCTCAATTTGTTTTGATAAAGTCAATAGAGTTCCTACATATTAGTCAAAAGGTCTCTTAAGCAAGTTTATTTGTTTTAAGAAGAAAAGAAGAATACAAGATTATTTATGCAATTTTACCAATAATCCATAAATACAGAATAAACCACGAGGTTTTTTAGGGGTTACTAAAGGTCAAATATGCATTTAAGTCTAATAAGGGAGTCCATGCAGACAAAAATGAGTTTTCACATATTTTAAGAATTAAATGACATCTGAAATCCTAAAATAGACCCACTTAATCTACTAAGGTTCTTGTTAGGATAAAATTTACATAAACCCTCTAAAATTCATAGAAAAATATTCTCTAGGGTATAGCATCTTTAAATTGACCATCAGAATCTGTTTTGAGCCAAAACAATGTCACAGACAGACTATTGCCCTAATTTGGATTTTTACATAAATTACCCAGTCAAACTAGGTCAAAACCAAAATCCAACTTCACCATAAGATTCCTTGGGTCAAAATTTGGACCCAATCAGAGATCATCTTGATCTACTTTGCAACTTGGTCCAATATGACTCTTTCTCTCTCACACAACCCCTTAGCTTTTGAATTCCTTGCAAATACCCCTTATCTTTGTTGTCACTCTTTACAAAAAGGTCCTTCCACCATCTTCGTGGAGAAGTCCTACTCCGGCAAGCTTCATTTAGCAAGAGCTCTCTAATTACTTGACGAATCCCTCTCAAAATTGAAAGGGAGATTCGTCAGGTAATCTCCTTCCTATTGAACCATGTCCAAGTCTCCAAATCTCTCTAAAAAGCTCGTGCGAATCCTTCAAAGATTCGGGTCTAATATTTCTCGAAGCTTAGGAGCTTCCAAGCGTGGTTTCCAAGCTTGAAAGCTCACCTCTTGGCCTATAAAAGAACCCCCATGGCATTCCTTACCTCCTTAGCGAGAAATTGAGCCAAATCTAGCCCTATTTCCTCTCCTCCTCGGCTCACTCTGCCTCACTCCGGTGACCCCTTCCTCCAAGCTTCTTCACCGACCGTCATGGACTATAACTGGCCCGTCTCGACTCCCCAGCTTCTTCCGCACCTCGATATACCCTCGAGGCGCTTCCTTCCCCTTCGTCGTCGCCATTATCTCCCACCGGAGCTCCCTTCAACTCCGGCGTTGGCCATACCAGACCCGACGTCGCTCCTCCTCCCTGTCGTCTGCTACCTACTCAAATCAACTCCCTAGCTCCGCTACCTCACAACTTTGTCTTCTCCACTCCGACTCGACCACCTCATCGCCTCCCACAAATTCATCTCCCTCCGCTCCGGCAACCACTCCGGCGAGGCCTTCCGCACGCTTCACCACTCCAAACACCTCGCCAACCACCTCATAAGCTCCACCACGACTCGCCCATCAAAACCCCTATCCCTATTCACCACCCCACTTACCCAACTCATCCACCAAACACCACCACCTGCACTCACCTTCTCCGACTTCACTACTCACACACAAGCATCCTTACCACACGCAACACCCACCAATACATCCACCATGCTCATACGATCCTCCTGAGCATTTTTTACAGGGCTGAGAGGCCATATTTTCTATTTCAGGTAGTTCACTGGACCTCCATCACCACACCACTATTTCTGACATCGTTTGTGTTGTTCTAGCCACAATACCTCCAAGTGACACCTCCAAGGCGTGCGGAAGGCTTCTAGGTCACCCCCCAGGCCTTCAATTGGAAGCCACGAACTCATCTCTGACTGTAATTGGCAGAACCATCGTTAGCAGCTTTGCAAGGGGAACTATGGGACATTTATGAAAGTTCCCTACTAGGAGGGGGTGATGTAATAATTGCGGAAATAAATATAAACAATCTCACAAAATACAATCGCACAAAAGGCACAAAGATTTTTAGGTGGAAACCCAAACCGGGTGAAAACCACCACCTAACCCTCTCGAGTTAGGATTTTCCGATCAACCAAGTTGATCAAAATCCACTAAACCGAATCACTTTAAACGAGGGTGATTCAACCTCAATACAACCATGCTACAAGTACGAGGGTAGCTTCCTCAACCCCTTCTCTCCACGAGAAGGATTTTGTCTCGCGAATGAGACGGGAATTCGCAAAGCGAATACCCAACCAAATAACAAAGATAAAATAAACAACAAGTCCTATAGAGCGAAAAAAAGTAATTATAAACCTAGCTTCTATAGGAATTAGGAAACTCCCCTTTGCAAGAAGTGCATCGAGTTGATGACGCGGTGCGTGTGCCACGCGACAGCACAACATCGCTCTTGTGAACTACGGCGGGAGAGCGGGTGCGCGAAGCTTGATGCTCTCAAGAGAATGGAGCTTGAGCTTGGAGAGCAAGAGCTATCTAGGACACAAGAGAGTGGAACTATGTTGCTTAAGTGTGTCTTGTGTTTCTCTTGGTGTGTCTAGGTGTGTGTTTGTGTTGCAAAGGCTCTCCTCTATTTATAGAGGCCTTAGGAAGGCTTTGGAAGGCTTAGAAAAGCTTCCATAGCCGTTGGGTGCAAAGCCTGATGAGAACCTCATCATGAGCCATAACTAGCTCATTTTGACCTAATACAAAGGATAAAAGCTCCTACATATCTCAAGGAAAGGCTTAACTCAGAGAATCCTGAGTTTGAGAAGAAAACAAGTCATAAGGGGTAAAAATGCAATTTTACCAGTATAATCTGCATACAGGGTAATTCAGGGCCCAAACATAGGTCAAAGCAGCTTAATAAGAATAAGAGTGGGACGAAATGAGCTAGCAAGGGCTACAGCAATTCCAAGAAACTAAATGATAATCTGTAACCCTAAAACAACCCACTTCAATTCACAAGGTTCGAGGCAAAGTAAAAATAGAATAAACCCTCTAAAATTCATAGAAAAATAATCTCCAGGGTTTAGAACCTTCAATTTGGCCTTCAGAACCCTTTTTGACCTACATTGAGAACCATGCCCAATTAATAACTTAATTTGGGTTTTTGCGTAAATTGATCGGTCAAACAAGGTTTAATATGGAAATGAAATTCACCATCAGATTCCTTAGGTCCTAATTAGTCATGTATAAAAACTTGAGCCTAAGAAGAAACCTCCTTGACCGACTTTACACTTTGGTCCTCATATATTTACTCTTTGGCCCTCAACTTTTGAACCCTCGCATTTTGGCCCCTAACTCTCTTTCGTTCTTTGCAATCAGGTCCCCCCTGCAAAACCTGCCAGCACCATGCTCCGGCGACCTTGCGCGGAGCATGGCGCCGCGCAGGGTGAGGTGGGGGACCTGGCAAGTAAACCGGGGGTGCCCTGCGTCGTCAGCCGTCGCAGGGACACCCCCCTGGTCGTTGTAACCCACCATACCGGCCGTGCGAACGCACGGACGGTATGGGTTCTTGTTTCCGACCATCCTCCGGCGAGGGAGACACGTCGTCTCCCTCCGCCTTCCTCCCTGTTTGATCCCTATAAATACCCCCCGTTGCTCCACCGACCGGGGCAGCCTGGATCTGACGGAGAAAATCCCCAACTTTCCTCTCTTCTTCCTCCGGCAGACGCTCACCAGCTCCGGCGGTTTCCTCCCCATCCACCTCTTCGCTCTGCCGCAATACCAGCAGCAGAGACTTCCTCCCCTGCTCTTCCCGCGCCACGCCGCACCCAGCTGGCGCCTCTCCGGCTCTCTGCTCGCCGCCGCCCCTTTCCCTGAGCATCGTCTTCTCCGGCGACAGTCGATACGACTGTCGCCCTGTTCCTCCCCCTTCGTCCCTGCAAGTAAGCTAGAGCTACTCCCCTTCTTCTCCTCTTTCTTTCCCCGCTTTCAATTTATTCAATTAAGCCCTCGACCGACCCTGACCACCTTCACCCCCTTCGTCTCCGACCACCCTCCGGCGAACCGCTCCCATCACCTCAGCGACCCACACGGCTCGCCGACCACCGCAGGACCTCCGCCTCCTCACCCTGATCAACCTCCGCCCTGCCACTTCCCCCACATCACCCTCTGCAACCCCACCGAACAGACCCATCCTCCGACCCACAGTCCGACCTAGGGCAGCCCTCGCACGCCGCCCCGCGCCTCGCCACCACCCACACGAGCTTCGCCGCACCCTGGCGAAGCTCCTGGCACTTTCTGATTAGGCCGAGAGGCCGTTTTCTTGTGAACAGGCCACCCGACCTCCGCCGCCATTGCCGCGCAGGAGGAACTGCTTCCGCCTGCAGCTACAGGCGCGCCACGCTCAGCGCCACGCCCAGATTCAACTCCCAGGCCTTGCGAGGCGTTTTGGCAAAACACCAGGTTCGCAGCTAAGGCAGAAAGCTTCGCGTGACGCCGCAATCTCCTGCTGACTTCCCCGCTGCGGGCGCGCAATTGAGGTGGGACATTTAGTCCCACCTCGGAAACGCCTGAAGAGTCGCAGCGACATAAGATGCAAAAGTGCTGAAGGCTTACTGCCTCAGCACACGGGGTGAGGTCCCCTTCACCCGCCCGGTTACCCGGTCTCGTCCGCGCTCACGCCTCGCGGACCTGACCCGACCCGACTTAAGACTGACCTGCACTCCTCGCCCACCACGCACGCCGGTGGGCCTGGACCCGGGCCTGACCCGAACCCGGTTACCCGGCAGCTCTGGGAGAGCTTTCCCAAGAGTGGTTTCAGAGAGAGAGAGAGACGCGGGGGGTTGGGTAGAGTAGGTTTTGCCTCTGACGAAAAGCTCTGAAGTGTGCAGGCACAGGCGAAGAAGAAGACCCGCGGAAGAAGAAGGAAGCTGACTGTAGCAACAGGTAGTTAAGTCGTCTGATTTGGAAATCAGACGACGGCCTGAAGGGAAAAGAAGGAAGGAGGGGTGACGTCCCTGGCTGAAAAAGAAAAGAAGAAGCTGACACTTAGCCGCAGGGAGGAGAAACAAGAAGAAACTCTAAAGAAGAGGCTGAGCAAGGCAGAAGAAGAGGAAAGGCTGCAGAGAAGAAGTACAGCAGAGCCAAGGAAGAAGAAACCTTCACAGAAGAGACTGCAGAAAAAGAAGAAGAGAGGCCAAGACAGAAACCAAGGAAGAAGAAGAAGGAGATCTGAAGAAAGAAAGAAAGAAGAACATCACGAGGAGAAAACAAAGAGAACAACAAATTCTTTCCCTCTCTCTTTCTTTATTTTGTAAAAGAAACATGTATATCTCTAGAATACAACTTGCTCCCTGAGTTCGACCTCGGGAACTCTTTTATTTTCCGAGTAAAAAATTTATATATTTGAAATGTTGGTAATAACCGGCTATACTACAACGTTATAACAAACTAAAACCCGGTTATCCCGAAGCCAAGTGTTTCAAAGCCCAAGAGAATCAGGCCGAAATCAGGACAATGATTGCGCTTGACAGGGTAATCAGACGTCTAACTCTGGCATCAGACGTCTGGAAGGCCACTTTAAGACGTCTGATTTCAAAGTCAGACGTCTGATTTCATGCGAGTTTCCTCCTGACTTGAATCAGATCTAAACAGGGTTCTAGTGCAAGTCCATCAGACGACATACAGGACGTCTGGCACTATGTCTGGACGTCTGGAAACCTACTTTTACTGTGGGAATGGATTTTCCAAACGTTGCAATGGCTAGAAAATCTCTGAGAAGAGATTTTGGGTCAGCCGAGGCAAAACAGTCATTTATCAGACGTCTGGAAAGGCCTAAGGACGTCTGATAAGGCTCTAACGGTCATAATCTTGAGTGTTTGCTAAGCCAGCCAACGGTCCACTATCTGGACGTCTGGCAAGTCCATCAGACGTCTTCTAAGATGTCTGGACTAAGGTCTGGACGTCTGATTTCATCAGACAGAATACTAACTCCAGCCTAATAGTTATCAGACGTCTGAAACAACAGTCAGACGTCTTAAAATACTTTATCAGACGTCTGATTTGGGAATTAGACGTCTGGAAACTCTATTTGAACCCTATATTGGTTTTCTAAGTTCTCTACAGAAAACCTAAGTATCCTAGGGCTGTGCCGGTGTTCCTGGGACTACTGTTAGGGTACTTTGAGGCTCTTTAACATAATATTCTAAGGAAAATAAAAAGAGCAAGAAAATAAAGACAAGAGATACAAGAAAGGATTAAAAAGAATCTATCCTATTCTTCTTGTCTTCTATCTTCAATCTATCGCTCCACGCGAACCTCCTCTGTTTTCCGTCAAGCTCCTCAAATCCATCCTGGATGCGAGCTCGAACTCCGTTTAAGCACGTCTACATTTGCAATTGACCTGAAATCTAGGACTCAAATTGCAAATGTTAAATAACACGTGTTTTGTTATCATCAAAACAAATGATCGTGGTGCTCTAGCACCAACAATTTAGTCCCACATCGTGTGTGACCAAGCCCTCAGTGCGAGATAAAAGGAATTTATCACCCCAGCCCCTCACCTAAGACATGGGGGTTGTGTCCCCATTACCCAATCACTTGCCTGCCTACTCTCTCACACCTCGGTTGCTACCCACGCCTGTAGCCTTGGTCCTGGGTATGCGAAAATCTGGATACCCAATTACCTGAATATATGCCCGGATATTGAGAAAGAGGAGAACAGGAGAGAGAGAGAGAACGTGGGGGGTTAACGGGGTTTTGCTTCAAAGAGATCCTAACACGTAGCGAAATTCGCGAGGTGTCCCCCCTTTATGCATGAAGAGAAGGAGGAAGAAGAGAAGCCAAAGCAGAAGAAGAAGAAGAAGAAGAAGAGAAGATGAAGCAGCCAAAAGAGGAACAGTGCTTATGCACTATAGCATCAGAGAGAAGTGCACTGTGCACTCATCATACGTGGCATTGGTTGATTGATACTATCGCATTATTTGCCATTATTGTAATAGGGTAATTTAGTGATTCAAATTACCATTTTACCTTAATCTTTTTTGCGACATTGACTCTTGATTTTATATTTACATTATTTGTGCTTAAAATTGCTATTACATTGTTATATTCTTCCTTAAAATTGTGATCTTGAGATAAATTGCCATATTGCTCCCTATGTTCAACCTCGGATTTCTTTCGAGCTATAAATTTTAAGTGTTCTTCGCAATTTATCGGCTATACTACAGCACATTACTTTTAAAACCTCAATTCAGAGCGAGCAACAAGCAGCTATAAGCATTGACTGCTTCAACGAGTATTTCTTGTCCTACTACTTATATAGACTATTCCTAACACTTTCATAATCTTGAACACTCCTAAGCTTATTGACACATTGGAGAGAAAAGAAAATCAGCTGTGAGCTGACCGCGTCATTTTAGTTTTCAAAAATATAAATCATGATTGTTGCAATATAGAAATTGAGCGACGAACAACGTGAATCAAAACAAATTAAATAAACCACTCATGAAATGACAATTTTCGCTTTCGTTATTGTTTCGCACATAAAATGATGCTTCAAATTAGTATCGGAGTGGTGGAAAATCACTTTTCAAAATAATTTAAAATTACCACTCAAAAGAGCGAGTCATTTGCACAGGGAGGCAATGGCCTATTAAAACTTGTACTAGTCAAAAATCGATGTTCGTAATTAATTTCGCAAGGAAACTGAATCAAAATCACCTTTCAATTAAGATAATAAGACATGAATCAACTGATATTGTATTTTCATGAAAGATGGAGGGTGTTCTCACAAAATCAGTAGATTAAAATATTATTAATGCAAAAATCCCACATCTCATCAATGGCATGCAAATGTAAATAAAAATCAAACCCAAAATAGAGCTTTTCTTCCCTTCATGCGTGCGTGGAGGAGAGGCGATGATAGATCGTGGGAAGCTTGGAGAAGGTTGGCCGCGACAAGGACTACGTGTGGGCGGTGACAGTGCATCGAATGGTGGTCGGCGGCAGTCGCCGAAGAGAAGGATGCCGCCGGCAGTGGGAGCGGCTCCATGCTTGCGTGGGGTTGCAAATGGTGCGATTGAGAGTATGGCTGGTCTCGTGGGGTTGAGGCGAGCTCAACAGAGGCGACGGCATGGAGAATGGAGGCCCATGGCGGTGGCTGCGTGTAGTGAACGGCGATGGTTGTTGGGTTCCTCATGCCTGTTGATGGAGAAGAGGATGGGGAGGTTGACTACTATTATTGCTGTGGGTGGCGCGCATGTACGCGCATGAAAGGAGGGGCGTGCAAGGGTGCACTAGACGCTCAAGGAGGAGGTGCGCTCAATGGTGGCGCTGGTGATGGCTAGGCGCACGAAGGAGGTTGGCCGGATGCAGTGGTGATGGGTTCTTCACGAAGTAGAAGATAAACAATAGGACTTGGTGATGGTGGCGGTGTTGTCCCCTCTGTTAGTTGCTTCAAGAGCGTGAGGTGGTACACGCGCAGTCACGCGAGAGGTGCAGCGAGCAGAGGACCTACTGGTGCATGTGCGTGGGAGTCATGGGGAGAGCGGTGCACTCGACGAGCTGCTGGTGTGTGTGCACGCGTGTCCGTGGTAAGGGCGACGTGAGTGCAGCAGCTAAAGGTGGAGATGGTGGTGCGCTACATGTGTGCCGCAGCTGAAGGTGGAGAGGGCGGCTTCTGTGGTTTGGTGGCGTGGAGATTAAAATGGTGGTGCGTCGACGTTGAAGAAGAAGAGGAGGAGGAATAAAGTGAAGGTGGTGGTGGTGTTGTTGGGTCTTCAAACGTCCAGGAACCTTCTCAGACGCCTTAACCGAAGGGGATGGCACGACAAGAATGGATGCGAGGTGCATGTGAAGAAGATGAAGAGGGAGATGGCATTGGTGCAGTGGATAGTGGATCACGGTGGAGTGCACACCTGTGTGTGCTCACGGTACGCAGTCGCTCAGATTTAGCAGTGTGTCTTGTGACGACGCACGCCTACGGTAGCCTCCTCCCTCTCTCTTGTAACAACGGCTGCCTCGACTAGATCCTTATTTCACAGCCATCAACGCAGCGAGTGAAGGGCATCGTCACTATAGCCGTTGAGGAGAGGAAATAAAAATGAATTAATAAAATAAGAAAAGAAATGATGACTTATTTATCTACAAACCCTCACATAAAATGTTAATTCTAATCCTTGCATGTAATGCAACCTAAAGACTAATTATTCAAATGCATGTTATTCTAAATGTATTTTCATATGAATGTAATGCATGAAATATGCAGATAAATGAATAATTAGACTAATCTATTTACATCTTATTCTATGCTATTTATATGTCTATATTAATCTAATGTTTAGGCATTTAAGTAACTAATTAGCCCACAAATATGGGCTCATCATGAGCCAATCACTCTTCAGGCTCTACACTCCACATCTGAGAGCACCAATATGATGTACACCCATGTCGATCCACTTCCATCTCATGGAATCATTCTTGTATCTATGGAAGTTAAGTTATTTACCTTATTTTAAGCTTTATATGTTATTGTAGCTTTATTTTTGTTTGGGTATTCGCGTTGCAAGTTCTTATCTCCTTTGTAGATGAAACACTCTTCGTGAAAAAGAGTAGTTGTTGAGGTATACTACCCTTGTCCAAAATATGTGGATGTATTGAGGTTATGCCACCCTCATTTTAAGTAGTGCATTATTAATTTAATTGATTCAATCAATCGAAAAATCATAAGTTGGGAAACTTAGGTGGTGCTTTTCACCCGTGTTGAATTTCCCCCTGAAAATATATTTGTCTCTAATAGTGATTGCTTGTGTACTTGATTCATTGATTTTATTTGTTGATTATTTTATTATTTTTGCACTATTCACCCTCCTTTAATGTAATTTACATGGAGGAGTGACTTGGTGGAGTTCACCCACCCCATATTCCCATCCAAATATCGTATGTTGGCCACTTAGTTCAATAGCATCTTATTCATGTACTATGTTATCGTGGACATTGGTGTGGTTTGCATTATGCCATGAACCTCCATTACCTACCAACACCTTTAAACTTTTCTCTTGCAAAATTAATTGAAAATCTCTTGAAGTCTACATTAATAATGTGGACTAATTAAGGGTACTAGCTTCCTTGACCACCTAAAATACTTGGTGGAGGTCTTTTCCATATTACATGGATACCGCCTGATGCTAAATCCCAAGAAATGTGCATTTAGGGTCTCTTCCAGGAAGTTTTCGGAATTCCTAGTATCAAGTTGGGGAATTGAAGGCAACCTTGACAAAATCCAGACACTCATGGATCTCCACTCGCTTGAGAACCTTTGGGTGGTCTAGTCGCTAGTCAGATGAGTCATCGCCTTAGGGCATTTCCTTTCTAAGGCATTCGACAAATGTCACTTCTTCTTCGAGTGTTTAAAATAGGGCATGGGCTATGATTGTCGACAATCGTGTTGCAATAAAAACTGTGTTCTAATGTTGTCATTGTCGTAGTATAGATGTCACAATGCAAACCGATGCCGCGTCATTTTCTTTATTTACATAATTTTTACTGGTTTATTCCAGGTTGTTCACGGGGAGGTAGTTATTGAAATGCATCACTCTCTATGTCCAAAAATATTCTTTTACTCCAAAAATGTCAATTATATTTACAACATAAATCAATAAATCAAATAATGAATGAATTGGTCAATTATGTAGAAAAGAATTAATTAATATGCACTACAATGTCCTAAATATATTTACAATTAAACAGACATTGAAAACTAATTAATACCACACTATATTAGTTATGTACAATTATCTTAAATAATACCTAAGTATATGTACAAAAATAACTACTAATATACACTAGACTAAATATACTAACATATAATATTAACTCTAATAACATCTATTATATATATAGTAACATAAATATATGTTGCTATAGCCTTAGTAAAAATGTGTACAAAAATGTAAGGTAAAAGTCTAAGTGTACTAACATCAATATGTATCTACAGTGACGGATATAACTGTCACTAAAGCCTTAGGGTTTATTTACATGTACATAAGGCTCATACAAGCATATACTTCTCTAATTATATATATGTATACAAACACATGTATACGTATACATTAAATGCATATTTAATTTATATTATTTATTTATTATATAGATACATTATATTATATTATACTATACGGCACAGCCTAAGGCCACCAACACTTAGTTTTTTCACGCTTCAACTTCTCTCTTAGCACAATTATCTTTATTCTTCCAACACTTAGCCTTTTTTTTTTCAAATCCTCTCTCCACACAACACCCTAATTAATCACTGTTCACTAAACCAAAAATTGGCTTTTTAATGGGCAGGCTAACTTTTCGTGTGATACACAGCACTCCATTGGGATGAGACCAGAATACTACTAAGCCGACCCTAATTCATTAATGTGAATTTTATCCATTTCATTTTAGGCCCAATGTAGGCCCAGCATAATGCACAGGCCCCTGACCCACACACCATTCAAATGCTTAATAGTATGCTCAGATCAGAGAGAGGGGTTGGTTTATAAGCACGTTGCGCTGTGACGACTGAGCAGCTCTCAGTGTGAATTCAACTTATACTGCTCCAGCAGTTTGCGCACCACCGATGTGGCACATAAAATTATTGCGCACCACCTCCAGCAGTTGCGTGATGATTTGTACGATTTGGCCCGAATATTTATCCAAATTTAAATTATATTATATATTTACAAAGCCCTTATATACATCTACTTAATTGTATAATAAATTTAGGATTTTAAGTTATATAATTATATATTAAAATTAGTTAAAGTTAAGGGTTTGTACATATTAATTTAATGATTAATTTCTTAATTAAAGCACAAATTGATAAATTAATGATGAAATTGACTTTATAAATAGTTAATTTATATATCAAAGTATTTATTAAACATTTTAATTTATTTTAGAATCTTTATTTTAATTTATATACATTTAAATTCATGTTTTAGATAAATATATACAAATTTAAGTTATATAAATTATAATATAACACAAATATAGTATAAATAGTTTGAAAATATTTAAAATTAATATGCATAAATGCACAGTATAGATTACTTCAGTATTAACTTAATTTACTAATTTATTTTATTATAAGTTAATAATTTACCTAATTAACTCAATAACTTAATTAACAATAATAATTACATAAATAAAATAATATACAAGTATGGTACAGTACATAATAATTAGTTAAATATGTATGTATAGTATTACATATGATTATAGGCATATACATACGTATTTATAATTACCTAGGATTATGGGCATTTAATCTAATATAAATTAATTAATAATTATACAATAAATCATGCTAAATACTTAAATATATAGCATATAATTATAGGTTATTTATGTACATTATTTACATATACTACAATATATACATATAGATTAGTATTAAGTTATATTTACATGTATAAATACAGTATACATGGTATTTTTAGCTATTTTCAACTATTTTCTGATTTTTATGATTTTTTTTGTATAATAGAGATAGGAGATGAGAGAGAAAGGGTGAGATGAGAGAAATTGGGACTCTTTTTGGGCTTTTTAGTTTTAGTTCTTTTATTAAATTTTAAAGTATACTGAATTATCTACTGTTATGTTTTATTAAGTCGGAGGTTTGGAATATTTTGAAACTTTGCATATATTTAGAAAAATATCTAATCTTACTCAACATATGTTTATTTTATTTTTTATATTTTTTTATAATTTTGATTTAATTACAATTCTAGCACAAATAAAGCCTTGAATGAAGTTTTCAACAAAAACAAAAGGGCTCTTTTTGAGTTTAAGCTGCTAGACAAGGGGTTTAACACTTTAGAAATTTCCAACACATAATATGAAAGGTGTTTGGAGCAAATAAAGATGATTTTCACTAAGAGTTTCAATAAATCATTATTTAGACAGATTTTACCACTCAATGTGCTAACAATGACCGTTTAATAAGAATTACAAGCTATTGTAATCAGATTTAAAATCAAATTCAAGTACATGAAAGCTTGCTCAAGATGTTCTAACAACACAAAGCATGAATGACTCGTTTATCTCTCAATTCCCACTCAAAATCAGCCTAATAGAGTCTGATTGTTGTCCATCCCAGTTTAACTGTTGGCATTAATGCTGACAGTAAGCTCAGATTAGACATTTGAGGTCTAATCTGAGGTAAAATGAAGCCCTAACGGATCTGAAAAACTAAGATCACTCAAAAAACTCAAATAACCCAAACACCTGTCGATATCAGAAATGAAAACATTGAAATTTCAAGATCTTACAAAGAAAAACACCGTAGCTACTGCTACTCTTCTATTTCGATTAGATATGGTTCCAACACTGAATCCCAATTTTGCCTGTCTCAACTACACTCTTTACCAGATCAGAAACTTACTTAAAACCAGGTCAAAGATCTACAATCCTTAAAATTCTAGATTAATCCCTTCTCTTCATCATAGACAACAAAAGGGACATGGATTAATCTAGACCTAAATTTCACTTGCAATCTAAATCAAGACCTCTATTAAGGTCTTAAAAAACTCATTCAAGCTTCAAAGCATTGATTAAAAACAATATGAACTGGAAAACCAATGTCGCCCAGATTGGGCTATTATTTTGGGTGTGTCTAGGTGATTTGATCACCTCAAGCTCCTAAACAATAACAAGCAATGCTTAGGACCTCAAGCAATCCCATAGAAATCAACTAGGTCATTGTTAAGCCTCATCTCAGTGGATCTGAGATTCATTGGCTAATACTACCCAAAATAGATCTCGGATTTGGCGTTTGCTCATCTGAGTATAAAAATTCAACTGAAACATCTCAGAATCCTCGCATTGTACCCAATCAAGCAAATACGAACTCAATTCGCTCGATCAAATATGTTTCAGATCAAATTAACTCCAAATCTCTCGATTGGCCATAAAACTCAAATCTAAATGAATCGAGCAATTTGATGCAATTAAAACCAGGTGGGGGGTCATTGTGATCTGATGTAATAAATGGAGAGACCCTTTGGTGGATTTGAGCATGATTTAGATCTGAAAGTTGGTGAACTTTAGACCTGAATCAACTCAGATGGATGGGGTGGAATATGGATTAAAAACACAAGGAAATTAGTGAATATGGTTTGTGAGGTGATGGGGGAGTTGTGTGAGTCAAAATGACATGATGAAATCGCCTCTCTGATTTGAATTGATCATAGAGGTCAGATTGAGGAATTCAATGGCTAAAACTAATATACTTCTGCTCTACGTCTAATCAGTGAATAATTGTAATCTAAACTATCTAACACTACTCCTATTCTAATCTAGAAAACATTAAATCTACCTAGAAAGCAGTAAAACCTAGCTAATAGGTAGAATGGGACCTCTGAGATGAACTACAGCTGGTGGCTATAGCGAGGAAAGAGGGTGGATCTCTAGCGGAGGGAAAACTCGCTAGTGGAGTTCTGGGTCACCCTAAGGAGTTACGCAATCCTTAGTGGCGAGGAGAATCAAAGGAAGTGAGCTTCACTCCCGCAGCAATGGAGTAGAGACAGAGTAAGGAGATGAACCGGAGGGGAAGAAAGGACCAACACAAGAATGTAGGAGGAGTTGATAGGCGCGTACAAGGGTCTAAGCAAGTGCTTAAGTAGCCACGCCAGTGGATCAGAGCACCATGGTGGTGGAATTAGGCGATTAAGGCGTGGACGATAGATGGGGTTTACAATGCACGTGGGATTTTCTAAACCAAATTTCAATCGTAGGATCAGATCTATGTAAGGTAAGGATCCTCTGCACAAAGACGCATGAAGGATGGATTAACATCCATCGTTGGAGGGAAGGATCAAAGGATGGATGGTTGTTGTACACCTCATTCTTCAAGTGCTACAGTGGAACACGGGTCACTGGTCTATTTAGGCATTTTGCAAGAAAGTCTTATTAGGAGAAACTGTATGGAAATTGCGAGAGAACCCATTAATGAGGAGAAAGATGGTAACATGGTCCAAAATCTTACCAAGGGTCCCTGACGACTTTTCAAATAAGTCCTTGAGGGTTTTCTGCGTGAATAAATGTGAATAAAATATGGACCTACATGTAAAGTTATTAATGCAGGGTCCTAATAGTGTCCAAATGCCATGAAGTTTTTATTAGAGCTTAGTTGAACATTTAAGAACATGATTTCACTTTTATTTTAAACTTTTTAACTCAAGCATGTGTTTAATTTGCAATTGGATCATCATTTTACATTTATTAATGAAATATCTCATTTAGTGACCTAATTGTACGTTTTTAATACAAATTAGATGTTTTAGGTCATTTTCCTTAATACTCATACTTAAACCATTTGTTGTGTTAATTAATAATGTTTAACCTAGTTTCTAGTTTAACTTGGGCATTTTAGCTATGATGAGCCGCACCTCATCATACCCCCATGCTTAGGTTTTGCTAGTCCCTTATCAAACAACTCATTTAGTGGAATGCAATTTAGTATTAGCTAGGTAAGTGTAATGAGATATCTATTTTTCTTTTAAATTTTTTAAGCATTTAGAGATGATCTTTAAGCTAAAAAATTTTATTCTAATAAACCGTG
Organism: Thalassia testudinum; assembly: GCA_037157565.1. Taxonomy (NCBI): domain Eukaryota; kingdom Viridiplantae; phylum Streptophyta; class Magnoliopsida; order Alismatales; family Hydrocharitaceae; genus Thalassia; species Thalassia testudinum. The sequence continues at coordinate 22,652,340 of JAZHRO010000014.1, forward strand.
TTTATGTTTGGACATTGTGAGAACCAGCTGCTTAGGAAGGCTAACCATAACTTAAGACTGATATGACATAAATCATCTCTCGACCAACAAGGACTCTTGATATTTAAACCCTAAGTGTGATTTCCAAGACTCAGAGGGTTTTACAAAGCTCGAAAGTTAAGAGGTTATGGTTGTGCTCAATGAAAGGTCAAGACTAACCAGGTGAACTTTAAAACTTAATCCCAAGGTTCACATCTTCTTAAGTCTAGGTTGGTCCTAGCTTTAACTCATGTCTTCAGATCAACTCTCAAAAAATGAAGGAAGACTCAAACCAACTCTTATTGTGTTGTGGCTCAAAGAATATTGGTGGAAACAAGGTATTTGATATGCACCTTGAAACATATTTTTGGTGAACATACTTGACTTATTCAAAAGAATGACTTTTTCTAAAAATTCTTTTTTGACTTTTTCTAATTTTTTTAAAAATAAATGTCAGTATGTCTCTGACAACTTTATTTGGTAGAGTACACTTATTTAGTGGGTGGGTACTTTGGTGGAAAGAACTTCTCCTAAACACAATACTAAAGACTAGGACAAGGAGTCTACCGACATGCATAGGTAAGGACTCCACCTTCCCTAATGAACACTTGGGTTGAATTTTAAGTTCATAAGGTCTTTTCCAACACTATATAGTGTAAACCAAAGTTAGACCCCTAAGCCAAAGCAAACCAGTGAATTCTGTACTGGTGACTCGTGTACAAGAATACGTCCTAAGTTAGGAGAGCCTGATCTATCTAGTCAAAGCTTAATGTGTACTAGCCCAAAGCCTGAGTGAATCAAGCTACAATGGCCCAGAAAGTCTAACCAGCAAGGGTTGAATGTCTATAAACACTTATTCTATTTTTGTTTTCAGCTACAAGATCATAATTAAACACTTATAAGTCTTATCAATGCTTTTCTCTCTCCTCAGCAATTCTGTGGAGTTCTCTCTCAACAATAAGTACTGTTGGTTCCTTATTGTATTTTTGGAATTTTGATTTTTGACATTTTTCTCTATTTTTGATTTTGTGATTTCTTTCAAATTTTTCAAAAATTTTTCTTTTTTTTTTGGGTATTTTCAATAATACTATACTATATACACTACAGGTGTATCTATAATTGTATTTTAGAAAATGATTTCACTATTTACAACCCTCCATGCTTAAATGATGTAATGTCCTCATTGTATGAATAGGGTGGATTCAAAAACATGCTCTACCTTTCACTAACTAGGCTGGATGACGGAAAGAAGTCAGAATGTGGAGATAAAAAATCTCTGTGCGAACGATTTCAAGTTTGATGCAAGATCAGAGTGAAAAGTCGGGTAAGTAGTGAAATGAATGACAAGTGTGACTATGAATGCATGCTAAAAATGCAAGGATAGACACTTAAAAGAAGAAATGGAAAATAAGAAAGGTGAAAATAACTATATACAAAAGATAGGTTTGCTAAGTTTAATGCCTTTGGATATGCGTAAATCCTATAAAAGTGTCAAGAGTGTAGGAGCCAAAAGGATGAGTAGAGAATTGACAAGTTAATGAAGCTCAATGAAACATACAGATTATAGTGAATGGAATGGAAATTTGTCAATCTCAAAGGTGAAGAATAGCTCAATAGTCAATATGAATCAGAAGTAGATACTTGGTACAAGGCGAAAGTAAGGAGTAGGTATCAAATAAGGAAACTTGGCTCAAGGTCCATGTACACAGAATAGAGTCGATTCAGAATTACTTGGCTCAAGGTCCAAGTAGAGAAACATAATGTCCAGAAAGATCAACAGCTTCTACCTCTTCAATCAATGATTGTTGATCAAGATGAAGAAAATGAATTAGGGTTGGGAAGAAGAGGTGGTTGTTGATTTGAGTAAGGTGCAGAAGGTTCAGGATTGTGCAAGGCTTGTGATATAACATTTTCTTGGCCTTAGGGAGGATTAGGTTGAACATACCTCTGGGTAGGTATATTCCTAGGGTTGGGTTCTTCCGAAGATGATAGTGTATGTGCTTGTTGAGGTGTAGCTAAGTGTTCTAGCTGGGCTCTCATCTCAGCTAATGCCGCGTCCTGTCTCTACTGCATAGCAATGTTTTGTTGTTGCATGTCAGCAAGAGCTTTCATGATTGTTTCCAACTGATCATCTCGTGTAGGCGCAGATTAAGAGTATTGGGCGGGCTTGGGTTGGGGTTGCTAGTAAGCACGCGGTGGATACCCGTGTTGCGGTGGAGGTGGTGCTCAGATTGGGTTCTGTAATGGTGGTGCATAAGGTTGTTGAAAGTTAGGTCTTTGTGAATTTCCTGACCATGAGAAATTTGTATAATTACGCCATCCAGGATTGTAGGTTTGGGAATATGGGTCATTATGAATGGTGTGGAGCTCCTTCGAAGATCTGGGAGATGCAGGGAATTCAATGTATGGAGGAACAAAGGTTCCTCCAACTGGCAAAAGGTATGGAAATGAATAATTTGGAAGAGGTGGTTGTGTCACAAAGAGGTTGTTCACAGTTTCCCTCTCTGTGAGAAACTGAGAAGAAGTGCATGGTGTAAGTGACTAAGAGGAAGAAGGTGAATGTTTTTTTTTGAAAAGAAGAAGATGAATGTTTGGATAGGAATTTCCATACTTCATCAACTTTCTTATCTTATTAAACTCACCTTATCCAACTAACTAGCTACAATCTCTAAGTCTCGTGTGCTGGATTGGGCTTCATGTACCCCCAAATGTGAATGGAAATGTGAGGACTTTCTATTAAACACGCTCATCAAAGCATTGCTAAAAGAGTTTTATGCCATGCCTTCGAAGAGCTCAAAGGCTGAGTCCTCATCCCAAAACAAGAAATTGCTTCCACGTGTGGCATCTACAAAGCTCCTAGTGCCATCATGGAGCCCACGGTAAAAGATCTGGACCTGTTGCCAACTTGGGACACCATGGTGGGGACATTTCCTTAGAAGCTTGTGGAATCACTCCCAAGCCTCATGCATTTGTTCTTCTAAATTCTGGATAATTGTGGTGATAGCACGCATCAAAGTGTTAGTGTGACCTACAGGAAAGTACTCCTTTAGGAACTCATGTTCCAAAGTTTCCCACGTCTCTATTGGTGTAGTCCGTGAGAATGTTCTAAACCAGAAGATAGCTTTATCTTTATGTGAAAAGGAGAGCATCTTCAACAATAATGTGTGCTAATCATGGCCCTACGGACCCAAGGTCTGGGCGAGATTTTTGAGCTCTTCTAAATGCTAAACAGGGTCCTCAGAAGCAAGACCATGGAAATGAGAGATAAGTGTAATGATGTTCGACTTCAGTTCAGCAGCATGACCCCCAGCATGATAGCGTACCCCAGGCATAGGAGGTGCAAACGCGGGATTATAGTAATCCTGTAGTTGAGGTCTACGAGCCTAGGGATGGGAGCTTGCTAAAAGATTAATAGCTTGAGTAAGTTGTTGCTCCTGTTGGGTAAGAGTATTCATTTGAAGTTTTGTGTCAAACAGGTGTTGTAAGTTAAGTTGTGGACCTCTCTTCGGCTGTGGTTGGTTAGGAAAGTTAGGGTAGGGAGGAGGTTGGAACCTATGAAGTGGAGGTTGTAGGTTCTTGAGAAGGGGGTGAGATTTGATAAAGCGAAAATAATATAACCAAACTCACAAATAAAATAGTCACACAAGTACACATGAATATTTAGGTGGAAACCCAAACCCAAGTAAAAACCACCACCTAAGCCTTTCGACTTAGGATTTCCCGATCGACCTAATCGATCAAATCTACCAACGTACTACTTAAATCAGGATAGTACAACCTCTTACAACCATGCTACTTTGAACGAGGGTAGAATACCTTAAACCCCTTGATGAGAACCTCATCATGAACCCTAACTCGCACAATCTAACCTAGATATTCGAGAAAAAGCTCCTACATAACTCATAGAAAGGCTTGACTCAGAGAATTCTGAGTTTAAGAAGAAAACAAGTCATAAGGGGAAAAAATGCAATTTCTCCAGCACAATCTGTAAACAGGGTAACTCAGGGTCCAAACATAGGTCAAACTAACCCAATAAGAAGGAAAGTAGGATGATTTGATCCAACAAGGGCTATAGCAACTCCAAGGAATTAAATGATATTCTGTAACCCTAAAACAAACTCACCTCAATTCACGAGGTTCGAGGCAAAGTAAAAATCAGCTAAACCCTCTAAAATTCATAGAAAAATAATCTCTAGAGTTTAGAACCTTCAATTTGGCCTTGGGAACCCATTTTGACCTACATTGAGAACCTTGCCCAATTAATGATTTAATTTGGGTTTTTACGTAAATTGGCTTGTCAAACAAGGTCTGATCTAGAAATAAAAGTCACCATAAGAATCCTTAGGTCCCATTTAGTCATGCATAAAAACTCGAGCCTAAGAAGAAACCTTCTTGACCGACTTTGCATTTTGGTCCTCATCTATTACTTTTTGACTCTCAACTTTTGAAACCCTCACATTTTGGCCCCTAAGTTCTTCATATTTCTTTGCACTTAGGTCCCCCTGCAAATCTCTGAGCAGTGCCATGCTCTGGCGACTTTGCGCGAAGCATGGCGCCGCGCAGAGTGAGGGAGGCCCTCTGCCAGTTGAACCGGGTGTTCCCTGCGACGTCTGCTGTCGCAGGGACACCTCCATGACCTCTGCCATCGCCCACACCTTCCGTGCGAACGCGCGAAAGGTATGGGTTGCAACTCCGACCATTCTCCGGCGAGGGAGGCACGTTGCCTCCCTGCGCCCACCCCTCCGCCTTCGTCTTTATACGGACCGCCGTCGCCAGCCGACGGGAGCAGCTCGGTCCTGACGGAGAAAAACCCCCATTTTTCCTCTCTTCCCACTCCGACAGAAACCCACCAGCTCCGGCGGCTCCTCCTCCTCCGTCTCGTCGCTCTGCAGCAGTACCAGCAGCAGAGCCACCTTCGCCTGCTCTTCCCGCGTCGCGCCGTACCCAGTGCGCACCCTCCCGCTCCCTTCCTCGCCGCCGCCCTCTCTCTCTAGGTATCTTCTTCTCCGGCGGCAGTTGATACGACTGCCGCCCTGCTCTGGCCCCTTCGTCCCTGTAACTAGGTCAGAACTATTCCCCATCTCCCCCTCTTTCTTTTCCTCACTGTCTTTCATTCGATTAAACCCTCGACCGCTCCTGTCCACCGTCACCTTCTTCGTCTCCGGCCACCCTCTGGTGAGACGCTCCCATTGCTCCGCCGCCCCACACGCCTCGCCGACCCTCGCGTAACCTTCGCCTCATCACGCTGAACAACCTCCGCCCACCCACTACCGCTCTACACCCACTCATCGCTACCCCGAACACACCCACACCTCCAGTCACAGGGTGACCTAGGCACGTCGCCTAGGCCGCCCAACGACCTGCTGCACCTCGCACCACCTTCGTCGTGCCGCGGCGAAGGTCCCCCGCTGATCTGATTAGGCTGAGAGGCCCTTTCCGTGTCTGGCAGTTTCGACGCCCGGCCGCCATTGACGCTGCATTGAAGCAGCTCCACGCACGCTCCAGGCTTCAGAACTCCTGGGCTCCAGGTGCTGCGAGGTCGGGAGGGTAGTGCGAAGGTAGCTAACCCAGCAATCGACGCGAATAGAGCTTGCAGCTGAGGAAGCGAAGCTGCGGTCTGCTGCGGGCGCGCGCGAGAAGAGCGCTGAAGATAGTCCCACATCGTGAGTTTACTAAACCCCGCAGTAGTATAAATTGATTTTGTGCTTGCTACCGGTTGCCTCTAAAAGCACTGGGGTGAGGTCCCGCACCCACTCACCCGCCCGGTCCGCGAGCTCATCACGCGGATCCGACCCGACCCAATCTGAGCACACCTCGCGCATCACCCACACACCGGTGCGCCTAGTCACGGGCACGAAACCAAACCCGATTACCCGCGGCTCTGGGAGAGCGTCCTGTGAGTGGTTTACAGAGAGAGAGAGACGTGCGGGTAGAGGGACAGGGTAGGTTTTGCTCTTTGTGCAGGGACAGGGTGAGAGAGAAGAAGACCAAGGAAGAAGGAAGAAGGAGAAGGCCAAGGAAGAAGAAGAAGCACAAAGGAAGCACTGTAGCAGACACCACTTAAGCCATCTGATTGAGAAATCAGACGACGGATGAAGCTCTGCAGACAAAGCAAAGAAGAAGAAGAAGAAAAGAAAAGGTGCCGTAGCTGAAAGCAGAAAGAAGAAGGAAGAAAGAAGAAGAAGAAAAGAAAAGAAGATAAAGAAGAGAAGAAGAAGACAAGCAAAGAGAGAAAGAAGAAAAGAAGAAAAAGCCAAGAAACAAAATCTACCTCTTCCTCTCTCTCTCTTATTTTTGTAATAATAGCATTGTACTTCTAGAATTCTAATAGCTCCCTGAGTTCGACCTCAGAAGAAATATTTCTGGGTAAATTTGCAATCGTGGCAATGACGATAAACTATAGCTATTTTATCTGTACCACAACGACATTACTATAACAAACAAAAGACCTGGCTTCGGTCGCACTACCACCCCTCCTCTTCACGAGGAGTATTTTGTCTCACGAGGGAGACGGAAATTCGCAGGGCGAATATCCAACAAGGACAATATAACAAAATCCTATAGAGCCACAAAGTATGTAGGTAAAACTAGCTTCTATAGGCAAAGAAGACTTCCCTTTGATGAAAGTGTGTTGGCTTAGCAATATGGGTGCGTGATCCATGCAAAGCACGATGACAGTCTCGTATGCGACGGGGAGAGTACCTGCACAGTGAATATGGTGCTCTCTTGTATGGGCTAGAGGATCTTGGAGTGCAACAACACTTCTAGTTGATTTTTTTCTTCTCTTGGGCACAATGTGAGTGGAAGTATTATTCTTAGGTGTGTATTGCAAAGGAAGGGTCCTCCTCTATTTATAGAGGCCCTAAGAAGGGTTTAGATGCCTCTTCTAGCTATTAGAAGGTTTCTATAGCTATTGGGAATTATTTAAAGGCAAATCAGGCCAAAATCAGTGTCATTAATAATAATGAAAGGGTTATCAGACGTCTCAATCTATTATCAGACGTATGGGTCATCGTTTGATCTTGGGATTGTTCGTCTGATCCAAAAAAGTAGAAGATCCGGATTGAGTTAGATCAAGATGGACATCTAAAGATGTGTTTTAAGACGTCTGGGAATCTAATCAGACGTCTAATACTAAAAGGGTTTCCTTCATGTTTTGTCAAGATCGAAGTAGGGTTTTAATGTTAAGTTGCACAAACGACAAATTGGACGTCTGGTAGTAGGTCTGGACATTTGGAAGCACAAATCACTGCGGGAGTAGATTTCTCAAAACTCAAACAGCTATAAGGTCTAATAATAAGTAATTAGGGTCAGATCATAGCCTGACGTCTATTTATCAGACGTCTGAGATGCTTTACGGACATCTGAAAGTGAATGTGAATCATATTAAGGGTTAATCCTCAACGATTAGATTTGCCAAGCCAACGATCCTCTAGTTGGACATCTGGCAAGGTCCTCAGATGTCTTATAAGACGTCTAGACTAAGGGCTAGAGGTCGGAAACTAGTAGACAGAGAGTAAGTTTCCAGCTTAAGTATTTTGGACGTCTGATCAAATAATCAGACATCTTAAAGTCTAAGATCAGACGTCTGAAGTCCAAATGGGACGTCTATTCAGGCTGTTTGATGCCTACTTTGGTTTTCTAAGTTTTCTAAAAGTTTTTCTAGGTGTCCTAGGATTGAGTAAGGTTTGTCTAAGTATCCTAGGGTTGAGTATGTGGGTTGATCCTAGGACTACTGTTTTGTTACTTTGAGGCTCTTTAACAAATGATCTATGGAAATAAAAAGCAAAGATCAGAATGACAAATACATAGGAGAAATAGAAAGAACTTCTATCCTATTCTTCATCTTCAAGCTCTCACTCCACTCATAGCTCCTTCTCCTCCAACAAGCTCCTCCAATCCACCATGGACGCGAGCTTGACAGTTGTATCCATTTGTAATTATCTTGAAAACTTAAACTCAAAGCAAATGTTAAATAATAAGTGTTTTGTTATTATCAAAATTAACGATCGTGGTGCCCTTACACCAGCAAAAGTGGTGGTGGTGCATGTGCAAAAATATGTGGAGGAAGTTCTTCGAAATCCTTAAATAATGTAGAATCGTGATCATCCTTTGGATGAACGGAGTGCTGAATGGGAGTTTGAGGCCTAAGAGATACAAGATTGGATGTGAAAGACATAGAAGTGGAGGTAGAAGCTTGGGTATCAGCACCCAAGGGAGGTACAAGCTTGGGGTTCCGGGATCTCCTACCGTCCATGAGTAGATTTTTGAAAAATGAATTTGAAATATCAGTCACAACGAACAGCGGAAAGCAATCTCAGATAAAATCAGAAATCCCAAGATTCAATTTCACAACAATCAAGACCAATCAAGTCAATCAAGCAAGATGAAAAACTCGTATTTTGCCTAGGGTCTGCTATGCAAAAATAGTAGTACGCAAACAAATAGTATATCAATACAATTTTATGCATCCTAAAATGGACCTAGAGGGGTGTAGACCACTAAAATCCACTCGGAATCTAGATAAGACTGGCATGCAAATCCAGACCCTGTGGTTGCTCAAGGAGATGAGATAGAAACCCATGTGTTGGTGTACTTAAGTGATCGTGTAGTGTGTACACGATAATCAAACAACGGAATAACGATGGAAAGCTCAACCAGGTTTCAAACAATTTTTATGTCTCCTTTTAAATTCGATTTGAGATTTAGAAATGTATTTCAGGCAACTGATCCTGCATTTTAATCTCTTCAATCAAATGGTGGTCTTTTTAATTTAAGTCAAATGCAAGAGATGGCAGGAGCTATGAAAGGATAGAAATGCGTACCTGACTCCAGCAATTCTACAATTGATGCAATTTGATTGAATTGAAATCTAGCAGGACTAATGCAACGCAAGTTAAGTATGGATGCCTATGAGCTATTGCTGCTAGATAAGAGATGGAATATTTTTGTTTCTTTTATTTTAAATTTTTTTTGGATTTTCTAATGCAACAAATAAAATAAAATTGAAAATGAAATAGATACGAAAAAATCGAGATGATGAGAGATGAGTAGAGAGAGTAGAAAGAGTTCAGAGTCCAAGTTATTACACAAATATGTGAGAACAGGCTCTCACAACTTATGCCTAACAAATTAAATCCTAAGTATATACCTAAGTCTAAACTACCACTATACCAATCTACACTACTAAAAACTGGGAAATCTGGAGCTTCTGTAGGAGAAACTCCTCCTAGAAGTTGGGTTTGAAGCGCAGTGAATCCACTAGGAACAAGACAAATTAAAAATACTTACGTATAGGGATTTCATCCCGCTTATGCTTCTCCTACCCAAGACATGAGTCTTCAGTGGAGCTTTAAGCCTATTTTCCTTATTCTTCTTGGCCTGGTCTTGAAATAAAGGTATAATTAGTTATCTTAAAAATTAATTAAATGATAATATATGAAATACTTTTACCTGCGTTGCTGGATCATGCCAATGCTTGCACGCTTCCACCTAAGTATGCAGCTATATCAAAAGAGGCCCATTATGTAATGTCTCATCATGATTCTTGTTCTTATAATACTAAAAAATAGATTTGTAATGTAAGAAATGATATTAGAATTATCATAAAAGAAATAAGTAAATACAGTTAAAATTTATCTTTTACCTTACTGTTCATCTCTAATACCTAGTCTTTATGAATCTTGGCCGCGTGCTTGAGGATATATTTAGTAACACTCAAATCGTCGCCCCAATTGAAGATCACTTGCATTAGTAGGAGAATAAAAATTATTACGTAATTTAACGTTATATAAAGCAATGTAAATAAGTTATTAATTTTTACTAATTACCTCTAATTCTCAAATGAGCTGCCTCTTCAGCTCCTTTGGCACCTTCCTTCAATCAAAGTAGGAGAGTGGGATGATCGCCTTCATCAGCGTACCTAGTTTGCTGATGAATGGAAGATACTCCAGTGCTTCCCCCGCTGGTATAATCCTGATTGAAATGCGGACCCATGCGGAATTCCCTCTAGGTTCCTATTCCGCGTGGGACCTCTTTCCCTACGTGCACCTCAAAGATAGAATTATAAAATAAAATAACAAGGAAATAAATAAATCGTAACATTTATTAAACTTTCGTACCAATACGGCGATCACGTGATGTAGAACTTCTCGGCTGGGAAGGATTTAAGTCAGCCGACCTCTCTAGCTGATCACCCAACCTAACGTCCTCCTCATCAAATGAAGCACTATCCTCCTCTTTCTCATCTGCAGGCGCGTCCTCCTCCTCGTAGTCAAGATTCTCTGCCTCGAAAACCATCGGAGTAGGCATTAGACTCTTCCCCTTCCCCCTACCCCCCCATCCCCTTACTTTGGAGATATCGAACCACATCTCTAGGCCTCAGAAACTGTAGGTGGGGCTCTTCACGGGGAGGCTAAGCCGAGTGCTGCTAGTGGGAAGTCTGAGGCTAAGGCTCCTAGAGGGGGGCCTTAGGCTGTTGGGAGGTGGCATCATCCCTGCCACTCCTATTAGCCTTCTTCTTGACTAGAACCTGCATAAAAATAAAACAAATAATCATATATTTAAAAAAGAAATTTCGATAGCATTTTCCCTATATATTGTGATTTTTCAAAAACCTTGTATGAAACAAATGTAGAAATAAACGAAAGTAAAAGAAGCGCAGAAAAAAAATACATTCCCCATACATTTTATCTTCTTTTTCCTTCCCATTCCCTTACCCCATTTCCCTTCCTCTTCTTTTTCCTTCTCTTTTCCCCCTCCATTTCCCTCTCCCCTTCCCCTCCCTCTTCTCCACATTCCCCTTTGATTGCACAGCAAAAATACACCAACAAATATGCCATCTTGTGTTACTTCCTAGCACTACCCTTGCATATTATGTAGCCATGGTTGCATTTGTAAAATTGACACATGCATGCATTTTTTTGAGAGGGGAGGATAATGTAAATAATTGGCCATGTAAATAGCATCTTCTTCAAGTGTTGCCTCGCAATTTCACCTTCTTCATTTTTTTATTTTGACTTTGAAATCGACTCCCTCACGCGGCTCAGGGCGTGGGGCTGGCATCTCTTCGCGCCATTCCTCTGCCCTACAGCATGGCTGGTCATCCACACCTGCAGCATGGCTGTGGTAGGCTCCCACTTCTTTAAAAAGCCTAGCCATCTTCCTTGCGAGAGGGAGCCTGGATCACACACACCAGCAGCCACCTTCGTCCAGGCCATCCTCCTCCCTTCTCCCCACCATACGCAGTCTCTCTTCGCACTGAAGAGACACACTGCAGGAAGGTGCAAGCTCAAAGTGGTCCCATGACCACCACTGTGAGTTCCACCACCGCCCAGCTCCTTCGAGAGCAGGTGGGCATGGAGGTTTCGCCCTCTGTTTCCACAGCTCAACACCCTCGCCGCCATTGTCAGGAGCTCCAAAGTCTGAAGCTCCAGCAGCAGCGACCTCCAGTAGCCGCACACGCGCCCGCGCGCACGCTAGCGACCTCCGCAAGCCCTTTCCGCGCGCACAGGCGCCTTCCAGCGCACCCGCGCACATAGAACCGGCCGCAACTGATTGTCCAATTTCTGTGCGATAAGGTTAAGATCAGTGGATGAATGGGAGGGCCCATGTCAACTTCGTGGACATTACAGGGAAGCTGGTACGATTAAAGGCGACAATGGAGGCATTGTTCATTAAGTTTTCGCTCATGTTTTCAAATAATTCGAATGCTCCATTCTCGTCTTTATTCATGAAATTCCCTCTGCAGGAAGCATTTGCAATCTGCTTCAAAGTCTTATTTAGCCCGTAATAGAAAATCTGGGCTATATGCCACTTAGGCAGACCGTGGTGTGGACACTTCCGGTGGAGGTCATTATATCTCTCCCAAGCCTCATGAAACTGTTCGCCGTTTTGTTGCGTAAAGGAAGTTATAGCACAGCGAAACGCATTGGTTCACCCGATTGGGAAGAATTTCTTGAGAAATGCTGTTTGCATCTCTTCCCAAGAATGGATGGTTCTCCCAAGGGTGCGTAACCATTGCGATGCTTTATCCCGCAACGAAAACGGTAACATTTTCATGAGGACTATTGGTAACCCGATGTTTCTCGATTTAACAGTTTCAGCCAATCGGGTTAGGTCTTCCAAATGGAGAAAAGGATCTTCAGTTGCAAGACCATGGGAGTGGAAGTTTATCAGGCCAATTATATTAGGATTCTGTTCAAAGTCGTCCCCGCCCATGGGGACTCGAATTTGTCCTATGGTCTCTGTAGTAGCGGGATTCTGATAGGAGCTAAGAGACCTAGGCTCCTACCGTTCGAGAGAGTTCTACATTTCCTCCAAGGTTTCCCTAATGGCTTCAATTTTCTCATTATACATTTCCATTTGGGCTTGAAGGTGTGTTATGGGATCCATGGCTCCACCACCTGGTTGGTTTTGAGGGTGGTTTCCTCCCTAGGGATTTAGGGGTGGGCGTGCAGCAATGTTTGTGGAGGAGGATCACGATTTGACTTCTGTTCTTCTAAAATTATCAAACAATTCAAACAATTCAAGGTTTTGTGCCTCCTCCCAAACATGCACAACCGCAGGAAGAATTGGGGGGATACGAAGGGAAAAGGGGATGAGAGAAATGATGTCGCAAAGGTACACTTGATGACAAATCAAGACAATCAAAGCCCTAACCTCTACAGTGTGCCCTTAGACCTAAAGATCTAAGTCACCTACTATCACGACCTACTGAACCAAACGCAAGCACCGCGAAACCACCGGGCCAGATTGAAAGGCCGTTTGCCCCAGTCTTAGACACCAGATAGCATGCGAGAACCTGATGGGTCGGCCCGGATAGGTTGTTAATATGATATTTTTATCGTTGAAATGTGTATAGTGGTTAACCTAATTCAGACCTAACCATCTCTTTACAAAATTTTTAACCTGGCCTAATTGATTTTATCTTGTCACTTTTAGGCCCAGGGTCGAACACAGGGAAGTGGGGTTAAAGTCGAGTTTCTACGTTTTCCTTAAAACGCGTCTCTTCCGTTCGTTTATTGTGTTTTTGGTGTTTTTCTTCTTTAGGTTTTTTATGGTAATCCTTGTTCTTGAGGCACACCCTCAAAATTGTGTCCTTGGCTTTTAGCCAAACAGAGTCCCAAAACAAGTCTTGCTACTCGCAAGACGAGGTACCTGCAAGTCAAAGATTATCTTTTCTTTTTTATGTATTTTTTTTTTATCTTTTTACTAACAGAAAAGCAAATAGACAGAAAGTAAATATAGTATGTATATATATATATATGTAGTATATATATAAAGGGGTGGGGGTGGAGGTGGCGATGGAGTGTAGCACTATGTCGAGTCAGTAGACGTCTAGAGAGACGCAACCAACACGACTAGGTGCCGCGTGGAGTGTGGATGGAGGATGGATGATGTATGGGACCACACTTTTTTTTTGTACGCGTGTATCAGGGAATATCAGCAACTGGTGCAGATATTCCCGCGATACAGCGTATAATAAATAACATGAAAATATATGTACATATGTATGTATATAAGTAAATATATCTATATATATATATGTATAGTTATATATGTATAGATATATATATATAGATATATATGTGTATGTATATGTATATAAGTATATATATATATATATATATATTACTATATATATGTATATATATATGTATATAGATATGTATATATATATATATATGTATATAAGTATATATGCCTATATATATATAAGTATATGTATAAGTATATAGATGTATATATAAGTAGATATATATATATATATTATATATGTATATATATTATATATATGTGTATGTATACATAACTATATAGATATACTATGTATATATATATATATGTATGTATGTATATATATATTTATATATATAGTACTATAAGTGTGTGAGTGTGTGTGTATGTGTTGGTATAGGTGTGTGTGCGTCGGTGAACGTGTGTGTGTGTGCGTTGCTGTGAGTGTGTGTCTGTTAGTGAGTAAAAAAGAGAGAGAATACGTGAGAGAGAGAGCGGGAGCGGGCGGGAGAGATCAGCAGAGAGAGAGAGAGCGGGCGAGCGAGAGATCGCGGACGCGCGAGTTAAGACATCTGCCGCCTCCGGCGGACGTCTGACGCCGTGTCGTCTGAAGGCGGAGGCAGACGTCTGAAGACGGCGAATGCGGGCGCGGCTTCGCGTAGGGTTCCTGCAGGCGTGCGCGAAGGCGACGGGCGGGCGAAGGCGTGGAGGAGCGAGCGTGGAGGAGGTCTGCAGGTGGTCGCGGAGGGTCGCGGAGGAGGGGGAGGGGGCGGCACGAGGCTGTAGCCGGCCGCTGCAGTGCGCGCGGCGGACGGCGACAGGTGCAACTGCGGGGACGTCAGGACGGAGGTTGAGCGGGGAATGGCCCTGCAGGCACGCGCGAAGTCGACGGGCGGCTGCGGGGACGGTCGCAGAGGAGCGGGAGGACCTGCTGCTGCTGCTGCTGCTGCGTGGCTGCTGCTACCGTGGCTTCAAGCTTCGAAGCTTGGAGCGGCGGCAATGACGTTAAAGAGAAAAAAAACGAAGCGAGGGAATGCACCACGCCCACCGGCTCGTCGAAGAGCTGGGCGGTGGTGCTCCCACTGTGGTGGTGTGCACCACAGTGGGTTCTCCTGCTCGCCGGGTGCCTCCTCGACGGAGGGCCGATGTATGGGAGGGGAAAGCGGTGGAGAAGATGGTTACGGGTTTGTTTCGTTGCTGCAGCAGCCTCTCTTGCGAGGATGAAGCTGCAGCTTCTTATAGAGGAGGAGAGACTGGCGTGCCGGCTGCAGCAGGGAGAGGGTGCGCGAGTTGCAGCTATAGGGAGCGGCATTGGCAGGGAGAAGTGACGTGGAGTAAATGCATGCGACTGCTGCGGGAAGAAGTGCTACGTGGCTGCTGCTGCTGCGTGGCTGCTGCTGCAGTGGGAAGAAGAAAAGAAGAAATCAAGAGAGAAAAAAATGAAAAGAGGTGGAATTTGCAAGGAGGCACTTGAGATAAAATGTAACTATGCAAGCCATTGTTTCACTCCTCTTCCTCTCTTGATTAAATGCATGCATGCAAGCGTTTTTACAAATGCGATTACAGGATCCTATTATGCAATGTTAATGCTAGAAAATAGCACAAGAAGGCATTATTACAGGCGTGTTTTGAGGTGCAAACAGAACCCTCATCAGCAAGTAGGCGCTACACACGGGTAGTTAGACCTCCAATCCTTAATAAGGGTCAAGTTGCTACCAGTTTTAATTAGAGGCCTAGGATCAAGTGCTTCTGGAATGTGAAGGGCATTGTTTACGGGTAATGCCCAAGTGTGTTGATTTTATAAAGTGTGTAAACCAAGCATACAACAGGGAAATCTTCCCAAATTGAAGTTTTAATTGGTGAATAGTTTTTAGGGTTTCAGCCTTAAGTAGTATGGATTGTAGGATTTCGCTGAATTACCAATTCAATCAATCTCCGGGTTTTGAGAGAATACAAGTTTTTCTATGCCCAACAAGCCCTTCTTCAATGTGAGTTGGTTGATGCTTGCTAAAAATGCAATGGGCTTCCCTAGGTGGAAATTTCTATGTGTGGATGCACGAGTCAATTTTAAGTTAATGTGAAAGGGAGCCAAAGCACTTCAATTCAAGTGCTCCCAATCACCAAAATGATGTTCTACACACAAGGCTCAACCACAAGATAAAGATAATCAAAGTGTTGGGGTTGAAGTATTCGAGATCAAATCTTAGGCACGTGAAAGGTCGTGGTGGGGATGGAATCAACTCAATTCCAAGTCTCCCCACCAAAAATGTGATCTCGAATTGCAGATAAATGTGGCAAAGAGGGATGGCAATCAATCTATTTATCTTTGCCTCAAAGAATACTTCACACGGCGAAGCATTCAAGAATCAAGATTCTTGGATATTCGCTATGCGAAGTTTAGCGAGAAATCCCAGGGTGGTGGGAGTGATGGCAAACAATCAAACAAGTGATTTTTAATCCACTTGCCCCAGGAGATCCCAAGAAGTGTTTTTTGTTTTTTATGTTTTTATTATGGTGACCAGTTGACTTAAGTCGCTAAGAGAGAGAGAGGGACTTACCTTTTCAGCAACGTGGGCGAAGCTCCGGTGCGGCGCCGACGACTTCACGCTCTCGTTCTCGCCTTGGATCTGCCCACGTCTCAGAATTCCTCTGCTTGCCTCCTCCTTGCAACTATTTGACCTACACACCAGCAAACAAAAACACCTATGAAGAGATGGGTGTGAGAAGAGAAAACTAAAGGAATGGAGTAGAAACTTACCTTAATGCATACCTCCCCGGCAATGGCACCAGAAAAAGTAATGGTCGGGCTCGGATAGGTTGTGTTAATATAGTGAATTAATCATTGAAATGAGTATAGTGGTTAACCTAAATCGAGCCTAACTATCTTCTTGCAAAATTTTTAACCTGGCCTACTTGATTTTATCTTGGTAGCTTTTAGGCCTAAGGTCGAACTCAGGGAGGCGGGATTAGAGGTGAATAAGTTTTTCCACCTTTCCTACAACGAATCTCTTCCGTGTGTTTATTATGTTTTTGGTGTTCTTCTATTTAAGATTTTTTTTCTGATAATTTTGTCCTTGAGGTACACCCTCAAAATCAGGTCATTGGCTTAGAGCCAAATTGTTCTTAGCTTTGAGCCAACTTAGGGTTCCAAAAATGGGTGTTGCTATTCGCAAGACCGAGTACCTGCAAGGCAAGGATTATCTTTTCTCTTTTACTTTTTTTTTTTTATCTTTTTAATAGCAGGAAACAGAAAAGAAATAGAAACAAGATAGGTTCCTTGTAAAAATATAGTATATATATATATAGGGGTGGGCGTAGAGGTGGAAATGGTGTGTAGCATGGTGTCGAGTTAATCAACGTCTAGGAAAACGCAACCAACCGGACGAAGTGCCACGTGGAGTGTAGGATGGATGGGTGGATGTGTGTGCTGAGACGCTTTCTGTATGTGGGTATCGGGGAATATCAACAACTGTTGCAGATATTCCCGCGATATAACACATGGTGCAGGGATATGAATGTAAATACCTGTATATATATGTATATATGTAAATATATATGTATATATATGTCTAGATAGGGTTGTAATTATATAGATGTATAGGTAGTTATATATATATGTACATAGATATGTAAATATATATATATAGGTATATATATGTATTTATAACTAGATATATATGTATGGATATATAACTATATAGATATAGATATATATATATTGTAATATATGTATATAGTTATATTATAGATATGTATATGTATATATGTATATATGTATATAGATATATTAGTATAAGTATCTATGTATATAGATATATATATGTGTATATATATATATATGTATTCATATCTATAGATATGTATGTATATATGTATGTACGTGTATATATGTGTATAAATATATATATATATATTTATTTATTTATTTATTTATGTATGTATGTATATATACTTATATATGGTTGTATAGGTACTAATATGTAAATATATATATGTATGTATATATATAAGTATATATAAAGGCACGTACAAGTTAGTGTGTGTGTGTACACATGAGTGTGTACAAATGTGGTGTGCGTGTGTGTTAGCTGGAGAGTGAGAGAGTGGCTGTGAGAGAGGGCGCTGGAGAGTTAAGGCGTCTGGAGGCTGCAGCCGACGTCTAGTGGTGCGCGCAGGCACGCGCACGCGCAGGCGCGTAAGGGTGCGCGCGCGCACTGAAGGGAGCAGGCGTGAGGAAGAGCGCAACGCAGCGTGCTACGGGCTGGAGTGGACGCGGACGAAGACGCGGACGCGAGCGCAGGCAGGTGCGGGCACTGGAGAGGAAGCAGTTGCTGACGCGGGCATGGGCGCTGACGTGGCGACGGGCTGGGTGCGGTTGCAGCGCGGAGAGAGTGCGCATGGTGATCGGATAAGGGAGAAACTTTCCGGTCACCGCATTGTAGCTACAGTGCCACGCAGAAACATGTGAACAGTAGCTACAGTGTGCGCGCGGCTCGGACAACCGGCTGTGGCTGGTTCTGTGTGTGCAGGCGCGCTAGAGCGGGCCTGCGCGTGCGGAAGAAGATGGCGCCAGCTGCTGGCGTGCGCGCAGCGTGGAGCTGCTAGTGCCGTGCTACTGCTGCTGCTAAGCTCTGAAGCTTGGAGCTACGACATTGGCGTGAAGGGCTTGAACGACGAAAACAGAGAATGAACCCACCACTCCCACCTACTCTTGGATGAGCTGGGCGGTGGTGGAGCTCACAGTGGTGGTCGTGGGACCACTGTGAGCTTGCTCCTGCCCGCAGCGTATCTCTTCAGTGGAAGAGGTGCTGGGTGTGGAGGGGAGAGGGGAGGAATTTGGCCTGGAGGAAGGGTCTGCGGGTGATGGTCTGGACCAAGCTGCCTGCGCAAGGAAGACGGTTGGTCTTTATAAAGGAGACGGAGGTATGCCACGACCATGCCCTGGGCTGCGCATGACCAGGCATGCAGCTGGGAGGGCATGTGTTTGCAAAGAATGGCATGAAGAGCAAGCCATGCCCTGAGCCACGTGGAGAAGACGTTCAAAGCCAAATAAATAAAATAAAGAAGGTGAAAATTACGATGCAACCCTTAATGAAGACGTTAATTACAAGGCCAATTATTCACTTTCCTCCCCTCTCAATTAAATGCATGCATGTGTTAATTTTTACAAATGCAACTATGGCTACCTAATATGCAATGGCAATGCTTGGAAATAACACAAGATGGCATTTTTATTGGTGTATTTTTGCTGTGCAATCACGCGTCGAGCGATTCTGTAAGTCATGTGGATCTGGCTTCTGCAAGCCAGTATTTTGACATGGAGGACCAGGCCCCCATGTGCTCGGATGCATATTTACATGCGGACTCGTCTTCTGGCTTAGAAGACGTTTGTGCTCGGGGGAACAACCCGTTCTCTGCTACTTATAACCCAGGGTGGCGAAATCATCCGAACTTCGCATGGTCCAGCAACCCGCAGTGCCAAAATCCCGTGGGTGGGCCAATGCGACCATCCGCACCTATCATCCCAAGGGCCCAGTCTAATCCTGTGGCGATTCGCCATCGGGTCCTTGCATAATGCAAACAGAACACGCATCAAGTCCTCTTGATAAACTGATGCGAATGATGATGGAAATGTCTAAGAGCCATGAAGAGAACATGACCTCTCTTCAGCACCAATTGGCGTAGCACAATGTTGAGATCAGTCAACTATGCATGGCGACTCGATCTCAGGGCACTCTTCCAGCCCAACCTATTCCCAACCCGCGAAATTTCGTACCCCGTGGTCCTCAACCACAGGTACGACCTTCTCAGGGGCAGGTTCATCAGATTTTGCAAGCACCGAGCATTCCACCAGGATTTCAGGCTAATCCCACTGCAGCACCTCACCCATATGTCCCTATTGTGAACCCTCCTCCGTTTTATGATCCCACTAGACTTGCATCGTCCAATGCGATTACTACGAGGAGCGGTAAGCAAACCGTCGATCCACCTCGACCTAATCCTGACCCATCTTCTTCATCGCCCTCTCATTCGGGATGTGCACCGCATTCGCAGGAGGACGATACACCCAAACTAGTGCCAGAATCGGTCTCATTCCCTGAGGCTCTACTGAGGGAGTCAAAAGGAAAGAAAAAGGATACGCAGGCCTTTGATAACCTACATAATTTATTCAAGGATGTTGAAATCAAGGTACCCCTATTAGAGGCTATCGACCACGTACCTACTGTCGCCCGATTTTTCAAAGACTACACTACACCCAGGCGACAGTCAAAGAAAACAAAGAATCCGGTGGTTCTCTCGTCTCATGCGGGTTGTGCTATACTGTCAAATCTACCACCGAAGCAAAAAGATCCGGCACTCTGCTTATTTCCTGTAGCATTCGAGGCTGCAATTTTAATCGTCCCCTGCTTGATCTAGAATCTTCCATCAATCTTATACCAACCATCATGCTCGAGAAATTTGCCTTAGGAAATCTGAAACCCACCCCTGTCACGTTACAGTTGGCAGATCGTTCTATCAAAATACCAAAGGGTGTGGTGGAAGACGTGGTGGTTTGGGTCAACAATCTCTGCTTTCCTGTTGACTTTCTTGTTTTGGATATGGAAGTTCTTAGCTCACTTTCTGATTGTTCGATCATCCTTGGTCGACCTTTCTTGGCCATAGCCCATGCTCATATCGACTGCAAGTCGGGCTGTATTGAGATTGCCGTTGGATCTGATAAGCTCAACCTTAACATCTTCAAGGCAGCCAAGAACTTTGATTACGATTGCATCAAGGATGACACGTCTGACGAGGACATGGCTGTCAGCGCGTGTATCGGACTAATAGGGACCTATTCTGACTGTCGTGGATTGCCTTTAAACACAAACGATTGCCTGACCAACACATATTGTGACGTTCCCCCATCCTTCCCTTTTCCCGTACCTTTTCTTGACCGAACTTCTGACGAGGTTTTCTTCGCTTCCCATACCTCATGGTCTGAGTCATATTCGGGCTACTCACCGCCGGTCCACACTTTTGAAGACCGGATTGCCCTTTCTTTCCTGCCAAACCAGACGGATTTGCAACTCCACACTGGGACCTTGAGCCCACATACTAGTCACTGGGGCTATCCCTTTTTGGATCCATCAATCCAAGATGCCCCTCTTCTTGGTCAATTTGAGGACCAACTTCTTCCTCCTGACTTGTTTTCTTCTAATCCACTTGGGACACTCTCGTCCCAAGGACCGGCAGATCTTTCACCATCCACTCCCGAGCTGAAAGAGTTGCCTGATTCGCTTAAGTACGTTTTCTTGAGACCAAATGAAACGCTCCCCGTAATCATTAGTTCAAAATTGACCAGGGAGCAAGAGTGCAAACTAACAAAGGTCCTTATGGAACACAAGGCAGCCATTAGATGGTCCTTATCAGACTTAACTAGCATCAGCCCCTCCTACTACACTCACCGTATATATACGGAGGAGGAGTCTCGCCCTTCCCGCGAGATGCAGCGATGTCTCGACCCTAACATGCAGGAGGTCGTTAAAAAGGAAATTATTAAGTGGCTGGATGTGGGTATAATCTACCCGATCAGCGATAGCCCCTAGGTTTGTCCGATTCACGTCGTGCCCAAAAAGGCGGGACTCACCATCCGTGTCAATGACAGGGGCGAATCTATCCCTACACGCACTCCTACATCTTGGAGAGTGTGTAGATTATAGGAAACTGAATGCTGCAACTAAGAAAGATCACTTTCCGCTACCTTTCATTGACCAAATCCTGTAGCGGTTAGCAGGAATAAATTTTTCTGTTTCCTGGATAGATTCTCTGGATATAACCAGGTGGCAATTGACCCCATGGACCAAGAGAAAACCACCTTTACTTGCCCCTTCGGCACCGTTGCATTTAGAAGGATGTCGTTCGGACTTTGTAACGCGCTGGCAACTTTCCAGAGATGTATGCTGGTGATATTCCACGACATGGTGGGTGACTTTCTCGAGGTTTTCATGGATGACCTTTCGGTCTTTGGACCCTCTTTTGTTGACTGTCTTGCCAACCTGACCCGTATCCTTAGGAGATGTATTGATGTGAACCTCGTGCTTTCCTGGGAAAAAAGTCATTTTATGGTACACGAGGGAATATCATCTCCAATAGGGGTATCAAGGTTGACAGAGCTAAGCTTGATGTAATTGCTGATTTACCTGTGCCTGGCTCTGTTAAACAAATCCGCTCCTTCTTGGGACACATCGATTTCTATAGGAGATTCATTAAAGGCTTCTCCAAGATTTCTCGACCTTTAACTTATCTCCTATCGACAGATGTACCCTTTGATATGGTCCCCGACTGCATACGAGCATTCACGCAGCTGCGTGAGGCTGTCACCAAGGCCCCTGTTCTCGACCCGCCTGATTGGTTTCTTGACTTTGAACTCATGTGTGACGCTTCCGACCTTGCAGTCAAAGATCACATTTTTGTGCGCTTTGGGATCCCTCGAGCCATTATCTTGGATGGAGGAAGCCACTTTACCCATGCTTCCTTTCGGGCACTTCTGAGGAAATATGGAGTCCACCATCATATCGCATCTCTGTATCATCCTCACAGGAACGGCCAGGTAGAGGTGTCGAACCGACAAATCAAGCAAATTCTCCAGAAAATGGTTCGGCCTGACCGTAAGGATTGGTCCGACAAGCTGATTGACGCACTTTGGGCGTATCGGACCACCTTCAAGGCTCCCCTTGGTATGTCTCCTTATAGAATCATTTACGGGAATCCTTGTCATTTGCCCATGGAGCTGGAGCACCGCGCTTATTGGGCAGTTCGCCAATGTAACCTCAACCCAGACCTGTGTGGTCGAGAATGGAAACTCCAACTCCAAGAGCTGGAAGAGATCCGTCATGAAGCCTTTGATTATGCCTTAACTTTCAAGCAACGCACTAAGGCTTTTCACGACAGCCGAATTCGACGGAAGGAATTTGAGCCATCTCAGCAAGTTTGGCTTTACAATGCCCGGCTCAAATTCTTTCCAAGGAAATTGAAGTCCAAATGGACTGGTCCATTCTTGGTCTCGAGACCATTTCCCAACGGGGCCTTTGAAATTGAAGATCCCAAATCTGGGCATAAATTTACGGTCAATGGGCAGCGTTTAAAACTTTATCTTACTCATGAACATGCCCCCGTTGGAGAAACTGTTGCCCTGCTGGAAGGTAACTAATTTCGTGCCTCATTTTGAGTCCAGCTGGGGACGTTAAATTCAGTGCTCGTTGGGAGGCACCCCAGCAGCACTCCTCCACTGTCACATACACTTCACTTCGCACCTTTTCACTTCACTACCCACCATCCACCCACCCTACCACCCTACTGTATACCCTGCACCTCAACTCTCGTTGCCCGATCTTTGGACCTTCCTCTACCCTACCCTGCATGCATATGAGGACATTTCATCGTTTGGCATGGGGGGGTGGATAGACATCCATAGGATCTGGGTATTATATGGTATCATGCAGCCTCCATCCATCTATAAATATGTACATAGCATAAAAAAAAGGACGTTTAGTAATGATCTGAAGGCTGAAACAAAAATTCAATAAGTGTTTTTGGATATTCAACAACTGTTTTGAAGACTTTTCAGGCCACAGAAGCTTGATTCGCTCAGGCTCGACTAAATTCACTTGAGCATTGACAAGATAGATCAGAATTTCTCCTAACTAAGGACGTATTCTTGTACCTGAGACATCAGTACATGATCCGTTGGTTTGCTTCTACTCAAGAGCCTAAGTAATCTTGGTTCACACTACACATATCAAGAAAGACCAGGTGAACATAAGATCCAACCCTGGTGTTCATTAGGGAAGGTGGAGTCCTTACCTGTGTGTGCAGGTAGACTTTTTATCCCAGGCTTTAGTCTTGTGTCCAGGAGAAACCCTTTCCACCAAAAAGGAACTCTCCCACCAAAAGAAAAGTGTGCTCCTCCAAATAAAGTTGTAAGAGATATACTGACACGTGTTTCAAAAAAAAATTGTGCAAATAAGTCAGTATATCTCGCAAATGTCTGTAAATTCTTCTCCCTCAAAATGTTTCAAGGCAAAGTTGCAAATACCCTGTTTCTACCATATATTTTTTGAGCCACAAAAGAAAAAAATCAGGGTTGAGTTTCCTGTCAACTTTTTTAGGGTTAATCCGAAAACATGAGCTGAAACAGGGACCAACCTGCACTTAAAGATTCGTGAAACCCTGGGCTTGAGTCTTAATGTTTATCTGGTAAGTCTTGATCCTTCACTATGCACAAGCTATAATCTCTTGAGCTCTCGAGTATGGAAAAAACCTTCTGAGCCCTGGAAATCGTACTTAAGGTTTAAATATCAAGAGTCCAGGTTAGTCGAGATATGGTCTATGTCACGTAAGACTTAAAGTACTAGCGGTCTTCTCTGCAATTGGTTCTCACAATATCCAACAATAAACACACCCATGTCGCCTCAGAAGAAAATCTTCAGCTTAAGATCATTTCTAAATACAATACAAAATGTTTTGCTAGGGACTAGCAAAAGATAGGCATGGGGGTATGATTGCACAGCAAAAATACACCAACAAATATGCCATCTTGTGTTATTTCACACATTCACTTGTACACACTTATACATACTTGTACATACATACATACATATATATATATATTATTACCTGTACAACTAAATATAAGTATATATACATACATATATATATATATATATATATATATATATATATATTTATACATATACACACACACACACACACACATATCACTATATAAATATAAGTATATACATACATATATATATATATATATATACTTATACAAATATATCTATATACATATATACATATATGTATCTATACACATATATTACTATATATATATATATATATCTATATCTATATAGTTAAATATATATACATATATATCTAGTTATAAATATAGATATATATATACCTATGTATATATATATATATATAACTACATATACACCTATATAGTTACAACCTTGTCTATATATATACATATAAATATATATTTACATATATACATACATACATATATATATGTATGTATGTATGTATGTATGTATGTATGTATTTACATTCATATCACCTACCTGTATCCATAGGTACTAGTTACTCCACCACGCATTATATCGCGGGAATATCTGCACCAGTTGCTGATATTCCCCGATACTCGCGTAAAGAAAGTGCCTCTGCACACACTCCCACACATCCATCCTACACTCTACGCGGCACTTCATCTTTTTGGTTGTGTCGTCCTAGACGTGGACCAACTCGATACTATGCTACACGCCATTTCCACTTCCACCTCCACTCCTACATATATAATATATATATATCTGTATATATATAGACTATATTTATTTCTTTACAAGCAATCTATCTTGTTTCTATTTCTCTTGTATTTTCTGCTATTAAAAAGATAAAAAAAAGAGTAAAAGAGAAAAGATAATCCTTGTCTTGCAGGTACTCGGTCTTGGGAATAGCAAGACCTATTTTTTTGGAAACCCTAAGTTGGCTCAAAGCCAAGAACAATTTGGCTCGAAGCCAAGGATCTGATTTTGAGGGTGTACCTCAAGGACAAAATTATTAGCAAAAAAAATCTTAAATAGAAAAAAAATCAAAAAACATAATAAACGCACGGAAGAGATTCGATATAGGAAAGGCGTAGAAACTTCTTTACCTTTAATACCCGCCTCCTTGAGTTCGACTCTGGGCCTAAAAGTGACCAAAATAAAATTAAGTAGGCCAGGTTAAAAATTTTGTGAAAAGATGGTTAGGCTCGATTTAGGTTAACCACAATACTTACTTCAACGATAATTTCATCATATTAACACAACCTGTTCGAGTCTTGACACACCCTTTTCTGGCGCCGTTGCCGGGGAGGTACGCATTGAGGTATGTTTCTACTCCATTCCTTTAATTTTCTCTTCTCACACCCTTCTCTTCACGGGTGTTTTGTTTGTTGGTGTGCAGGAAAACCAGTTGCAAGGAGGAGGCAAGCAGAGGAAGTTGGAGATGTGGGCAGATCCAAGGCGGGAATGAGAGCGTGAAGTCGCCAGCGCCGCACTAGAGCTTCACCCACATTGCTGAAAAGGTAGGTCTCCCTCTTAGCAACTTAGGTCAACTTGTCACCATAATAAAAAAAAACCTAAAAAAACTCCTTGGGATTTCTTGGGGCAAGTGGATTAAAAATCACTTGCTTGATTGTTTGCCATCACTCCCACCACCCGGGGATTTCCCGCCAAACTTCGCATAGCGAAGATCCAAGAATCTTGATTCTTGGATCTTTCGTCGTGTGAGGTATTCTTTGAGGCAAGATTAAATAGATTGATTGCCATCCCTCCTTGCCTCATTTATCCGTAATTCGGGATCACATTTTTGGTGGGGAAACTTGGAATTGAGTTGATTCCAACCCCACCACAGCCGTTCACGTCCCTTAGATTTGATCTCGAATATTTCAACCCCAACACTTTGATTTTCTTTACATTATCTTGTGGTTGAGCCTTGTGTGTGGAACATCATTTTGGTGATTGGGAGCACTTGAATTGAAGTGCTTTGGCTCCCTTTCATACTAACTTAAAATTGACTCGTGCATCCACATATAGAAATTTCCACTTAGGGAAGCTCATTGCATTTTTAGCATGCATTAACTAACTCACATTGAAGAAGGGTTTGTTGGGCATAGAAGAACTTGTATTTTCTCAAAAACCCGGAGATTGGTTGAATTAGTAACTGAGCGAAATCTTAAAATCCATACTACTTAATGCTGAAATTATAAAAACCATTCACCAACTAAAACTTCAATTCGGGGAGATTTCCCCGTTGCATGCTTGGTTTACACACTTTCTAAAATCAACGCACCTGGGCATTACCCGTAAACAACGCCCTTCACATCCCTGAAGCACTTGATCCTAACCCTCTAATTAAAACTGGAAGCAACTTGACCCTTATTAAGGATTGGAGGTCTAACTACCTGCATGTAGCGCCTACGTGCTGGTGTGGGTTCCCGCGTGCTATTAGGTGTCTAAGACTGGGCCAAATGGCCTTTTAATCTGGCCCGGTGGTTCCACGGTGCTCGCATTTGGTTCCGTAGGTTGTGATAGTAGGTAACTTAGATCTTTAGGTCTAAGGGCACACTGTAGAGGTTAGGACTTTGATTGCCTTGATTTGTCATCAAGTGTACCTTTGCGGCGTCATTTCTCTCATCTCCTTTTCCCTTCTTATCAGTCCAATTCTTTCTGCGGTAGTGCATGTTTGGGAGGAGGTCACACAACCTGTTCGAGTCCCGACACCCTTCACCCATCCACTCTCATTTCCCTCCCTCTTCTTCACGTTTCCCTTCCCTTCATTCTCATGCATTCCCCCCTCCATTTCCCTTCCCATTTTGCTTCATCTTATTCACATCACTATTCCACTCTCCATTCCCTTCCTCCCCCAGGACTAATCCCCTTTCCCTTCCTTTTCTTTTTCCTTCCCATCCCCTTCCCCCATTTCCCTTCCCCTTTCCCTTCCTCTTCTTTTTCCTTCACTTTCCCCCCCTTCATTTCCTCTTCCCCTTCCCCTCTCTCATCTCCACATTCCCCTTCACCCAACCATTCTCCTTTCCCTCCCTCTTCTCCACATTCCCCTTCCCTTCATTTCCCTTCCTTCCCATGCATTCCGTCCTCCATTTCCCTCCCCCTTTCCCTTTCTCTTCACATTCCTTTGCTTCCTTTATTTCCTTTTCCCCTCACTCTTCTCCACATTCCCCTTCACCCATCCATTCTCCTTTCTCTCCCTCTTCTCTACATTCCCCATCCCTTCATTTCCCTTCCTTCCAATGCATTCCCCCCTCCATTTCCCTCCCCCTTTCCCTTTCTCCTCACATTCCTTTGCTTCCTCTATTTCCCTTTCTCCTTCCTCTTCTCCACATTAAACACAAAGCATTCAATACACACATCAAATGTAAGTGGGCTCACCCCACGTAATTACAAAGCAAAAAAATAAATGCATCATCCATAAATAAATTAAACCAAGTAGGCACACCCTACACATAAAATAACCCTAAGTGGGCACACCCCACATTTAATATTAAAAGAGCATTTTAAAAAGAAAATGGTAGAAGAACCTCACCATAGTTACGAAATGGTCCAAAAATAGTGCAGAAACAGTGTAAGAATGCGAAGAACCTATATAAGAAGGCAATAAAATAAATTTCAGTTTCGAAAAATAAATGAACATATGCTTTGAAAAAAGATGAAATAATTTAAAGGAAATTTAAACAAAACAGACAACTAAAAATGTGTTAAATTATTTTTTTATGGGTTAAGGATTAATACTTTCGATAAATTACCTTATATATCAATATTAGTTACACAAGGGGCAATTTCTTCATTTTGTGAGTTTTGTTGATATCCTTCAGCTTCAATATTTGGGTCAAGATGTTTTCCCGCATCATATTGTTCACATAGTAGAACTCTAATGAGTATTATCCACTCATTTGTGCTATTATCAGTCACGTAGAATACTTGTGCTACCTAATAAATTAATATGAATGGTTCTAATGACTGAAGAATGCGATGGCTTTTACCTAAGTTCAAGAATCCATGTTTCTTATCGACTTTGAATCCAACGCCTTCATTGAAAACATCAAACCAATCACACTTGAATAGAACCACCCTACGGTCAAATCTGAAACTCATTTCCATAATCTCTTCAATTTGGTCATAATACCCATCACAACTAGTGCTTAGGTCCCAACTGACGACGAATCCCGCCTGTTGCATGGCCTTCGCATCATTAATGGACCGTACTTTGAATCTGAAACCATTAATTTTGTAACTCGAATGGTAACGCTTGTATGTTAAAGGCGTATCAGCAATTACATCAAAATCCTGCACCCACCATAGATCCCCCTATTCTTTTAGTTTATTTACACGATCCTTAAACCAATCAGGGAACCACAAGTTGCGTGTAGATAGCATAGATGATTCTTTGAATTCATTGTGAAATTCATCCACTTTTGGAATTTGCTTTAGAATGCACAAGTGTACCAATCGTCGGTCCATTTTCGAGATGGGCTTGAACTCCATCCGGAGGATCGACCTTCTTCCGATGTCAATATGGAAGATACAGATTTTGCGTGGTTTGTAAATTGTAGGTTTTAGATGTCGTTGCAACGCATAAAATCGATCAACTCGTAAATTTATAATACCTAGATAGAGGAGTATCTGGGGTCATCCAAGGAGGCCAATTTGTTAGTCACAAAGTTGGTTCTCTCTCTCGCCTCTCAAATCCACACTTTTCGTGATTTTGATTTTTGTTATTTTTATAATTTTCAAAATAATCGGGCAACGGAATATGAGATGATGATTATGCTACGCCTATCAACTAGCCCTTAGTGGCATGAATGAAGCCTTCTCCTCTAAGCTCACCCTAGGCAAGTGCGCCTAAGATAATTGGAGAGGAGAGTGTGGTGCACTAATTAACTAAAAGCATGAAAAACACACCAAGCTAGAAAATAGAAATTCAGAGGCAATTGAATTTTGTATTACTGGTAAGTAGATTACAGGTAGACAAATTCTTCTACAAGAAAAATAGTAAACTACTAGTTAATACAAAAATAAGATAAATAAGAAGAAATGGAGATCCTCTATAGAAGCCTGAATAGCCCTTGCTCCAAGTGTGGATGCCCCACACTTAAAAGGGGATGCTCCTTGACTTCTTCTTGATGTAGTGCTCCTCCAAAGTCCCTCCTCAAGGTGGGCGCCAACTACCTTCAGGTTCCTCCTCTGCCTGGCCATCCCTTCTATGGAGATGACCTCCTCCTTGGCATGGCACAAGGGAGAAGAAGGAGAGGAAGAAAGCACTAAGGGGGCGGGTAGGGTGCCCCCTTCATCTTCTTCTCTTCTTCTTCCTTGGCATGGAGATATTGGGGAGTAATGGTGGACCTAACTATTGGAAGAGATGATGTTAATGCAGTAGTTAGGTGGGGTATATATAGGATGGGAAGGGGGGTGGTTATGGTGTTTTTTGGAGGGAAATGAAGGGGTGCTTGGATATTTTTGGAGGGAAAAATGGGAGGGAAATGAAGAGATGCCGTTGTTTTCCCTCCAAAAATACCTTTTAGAAGGTGTTGATTTTAGAGGGAAAAAATTAAGGGTGGAGATGGGTTTTGATGGTGCATGTAAAGTGGTGATGGAAGGGATAGTGATGAAAACAACAACATGAGACATAACTAACTCAGTTTGATCCGATTAAGTCAATAAAAGCTCCTACATGTCTTTCAGAAGGTCTTAAGGGCATAAAACATTGATTTAAGAAGTAGACAAGAAATCGGGTTATTTCTGTAAATTTACCATTCTATCACAAAAACTGAATAACCACGGGTTTTGCCCAGGAGTTGAATAAAGGTCAAATACGCTTTAAAGTCTATTAAGGGCTTCATATAGAACGAAATAGGTTTTCATGCATTTAAGGAATTAAATGATATCTGAAACCTTAAAAATAGGCTCACTTAATTAACTGAGGTTTCGGTCAGAATAAAATCCACCTAAACCCTTTAAAATTCATAAAAAAATATTCTCTAGGGTTTGGTACCTTCAATTTGACCATCAGAACCTGTCTTGACCCAAAACAAAGCCACAGATAGACTTTTGCCCTAATTTGGATTTTTGCATAAATTACCTAGTCAAAACGAGGTCAAAACCAAAATCCAACTTTACCATTGGATCCCTTATGTCCAAATTAGGTTTTTGCCAAAATTTAGGCCTAATTGAGATCATATTGACCAGGTTTGCATTTTGGTCTTGCCTGACTATTTTTTCTCGCACCCGTGCCCCTAACTTTCAAAAAATCTGCATTTGGGTGCCTAACTTTTGTCATCTTCTTTACAAGCTGGTCCCTACCGCCATTGGTGTGAACGCATCTTGCGCCCACCAGATTGGGGTGGAGATTTCTTGCGCTATTCTCAATCAAACCTTCTCAAATTTGAACCAAAGATCCCTCTTGAAATTATCTTCCAATCAGACCGATTCTTGAGCTTCAATTCTTTCACAATCTATCATGCGAACGCATAAGAGATTTGGGTTTCCTATTCCGACGAACCTTCCAAACTCATGAACTTGATTTCCAAGCTTCAACCGCCCTCTAAAGGCCTATAAAAGGATACCCAATGCACACTGATCATTCCAAGCTCGATTTTGGCCAGAAATTCCCCACATTCCTCCATCCTACTCTGGTCGAAAGGCTCCTTGAGCTTCAGTGATTTCTTCTGACCTCCTTCATTATCCACTCGTAATACCGGCGATGGATTCTTCTTCCTTGTCTTCTTCCGCATCATGCCAGACCAGCGGCGTCTCTCCCTCCGTCGTCCTCGCCGTCTTACCCTCACCGGAATCATCTTTGTCCCTGACGCCGACCACACCAGAACCAGTGTCACCTCTACACCTCTACTCACCATCAACCACCTAGATAAGTTCTCTAGTGTCTCTACTTCACAACCACATCAACCACTCTACATTTCGACCGCCGACTGACTCGCACGCCCTCCGTCTTCCACCTCGCCGGTATACTTCTAGCGAGTTCGCATGGCCATCACACTCCACCAAATTGGCCACCGCTCATCCCTACACCTCCGCCTCGATCCCAGGAGCAAAAGCCCTAACTTATTTAGGTCGATTGCCCCTCTTAGTTACCCACCGAAGGACCCACTATTCTCTGACCTAATCCACCTTTGCCACACTAACCCACAATCTCCTATAGCACGCCACTGCCACCATCACATTCGCTGCATTCAGGCGAAGCTCCTGAGTTATTCTAACAGGGTTGAGAGGTCGTTTTATCCTTTTCAGTTGCTTCATTGGTGCTCCGTCACCGCAACATCGTCTCCAGGTTCGTTCATTGTGTTCTAGCTGTGTTCTTCCTCACCAACACCTCCAGGTGTTGTGGCTTTGTTCCAGAATCATTCTCAAGTCTCTAATTTGGGGAGATACCATCAGCTGCAGCTGCAATTGATGGGGATTCCATTTGCGGACACTCGTGCTTAAACCTCTGTGGGATAGTCCCACCTTGGATAGGAAAGGGTAGCTGCAGCAGCATAAATTGAAAATGTCCCGCAGCCTCTTCGCCTCCTAACACGACAGTGAGGACTTCCTTTCCCGCATTGCCCAACCCGCCTAACCCATTCCCACACCTCGACTACTACCTACGCTAGTAGCCCTGGTCCCAGGTACGCAGATCCCTGAAACCTGATTACCTGAGCATCGGAGCTGACATTGAGAAAGAGAAGGGGAAGAGAGAAAAAGAGAGTGCGGGCGCAGGGGGTTTTGCTCTGACCAGCACTTGTGCGACACTTGGTCGTGAGAAGTGAAGAAGATACAGCAGAGAAAGAAAAGGGGAATCGTAGAAGAACTAAAGAAGAGAAGAAGAGAAGGCACAGATGATAGATGAAGAAAAATGGCAGAAGAGAAGAAGCAAGGCTTGAAAAGTACTATAGCATCAGACGTTCAAGATGTCTGATCAGATCATCAAACGTCTGATACTTCTTCTTCAAGCTTCTCAGGCTATATTATCTTGACATGACTT
Organism: Thalassia testudinum; assembly: GCA_037157565.1. Taxonomy (NCBI): domain Eukaryota; kingdom Viridiplantae; phylum Streptophyta; class Magnoliopsida; order Alismatales; family Hydrocharitaceae; genus Thalassia; species Thalassia testudinum. The sequence goes on from JAZHRO010000014.1 coordinate 22,684,461, forward strand.
GATTTGCAGTTGTTTGGTATTAGTGTATAAGGGTACTTGGTGATTCGAATCATCATTTTACCCTATTATTTTTGCACGTTAATACTTGAATTCTTGACATTATTCTAAATTAAGTTTTGGTTGAAATTGCTTATATATTTTGATCTTGAGATTCATATTTGCCACTTACTCCCAACGAACGACCTCGGATTTCATTCGAGTATAAATATTATTTGTTTTTCGTGCTGATTCGATCTATACTGCAACACGACGATTTTAAAACTCATTTCAGAGCGAATAATAGATAGTTGGCACCAAAATGATGTAGGAGTAGGTGGTCGTTTTGGTGGAGCTTAGGTAGTAGGGTAGCAGGTTTTGGTGCCATTGAGGTGGACTAGCTAAGCTAATAGATGAGTGGAAAAGGAGGCAGAGGGTGTTAGGGTTTGGAGGAGAGGAGCTGGAGGTAGCTAGAAAGAACTGCACTGAAGCTGATGTTTGCTGAAGGGAGTTGAAGTGGAGATTAGTAGCTAGCTTAGCTAGCTAGTTCTTTACTAGCAGCTAAGCCAAGCTAATCTGAGCTGGCTTTCTTCAAATCTGAGTTGAGGCGAGCTAGGTCTGGTCTTCTCGGAGATTACCTAGCTAGCTGGAGTAGCTAGCTTAGGTCAAGTAGCTCAGCTTAACTAAGTTGAGCTGAGTTGAGCCTTTGGGAGCTGGACTTGAGCTAGCCTAAGATGGTTGATGACTTGTTTAGCTGACTATGTCTAGCTAGTTGATGATAGTAGCTAGTCCGAGTCAACTTTGAGCTTCTAGTGAACTGTTCTGAGCTGGAGGAGATGGAATGGAGTTGCGATCAACTGTTTTGAGCTATTTTGTGCTTCCATCCAGCTGAGATGAGCTGAAAGGTGTTGAGGTGAACTAGCTTGAGCTACCATTCAACTGAGATGAGCTGAATGGAGCTAAGGATCAGTTGATCCAACTGGAATAAGCTGGGATCCAGCTGATATGAGCTTCGACTTCATCTTCTTCCTTCCAGAGTGCCAAGGCTTGTGGGCTCTGACTATCAACCTATCCCTAACACTCAGGTAGATGCATCAAATACACAATAAAATCTAATGCATGCCTATCCAAAGTAAATGCCTAAATGCAGCCTGAAAACTCGTTTGCTGAGTTAAAACCCTAAGGGCAAGATATATTTTATGGCGTAAGAATGATATAAACTGGTGTTTATCAATGAATAAACAATCGTCATCATTACCATTAAATCCTCCATCATAATTCTGTTCAAAGCGATTAAATCGATTGTGTCTCATTCATGTAAATGGCACAGAAGTTAATACATTCCTCTACAGGATATCCTTCCATAATTGACCCTTTCGACTTTCCCTTATTCAAGACATAATCTTTCAGCTTCTTCAAGTATTGTTCAGTTGGATATATCCATCTGTACAGCACGGGTGTAGCAATTCTTGCTTCATTCGTAAGATGAAGCGTGAGATGAACCATTACGTCGAAGAATGCAGGTGGGAAAAGCTGCTTTATTTTGCGAAGTGTGATAACAATTTGTTCATCCCAATGCTTCAGCAATTCGAAATCTAATGTCTTTGAACAGATGACTTTAAAATATCCGGTCATTGTTGTGCGCTTGTGCGTGTGTTAAGAAGTGTCGTTATAGTCGCACTTGCAACGCCGGTTTTAAAGTAAAGAAACGGAGGTGAGTCCAAGTGTCGGTCTCAGGGAGGCGTGAAAATCGGATTTTGTTGATCACTTGTTGTCACGGAAAGTGCAGAGTTTTGCTTGCGTAAGGTGAAGTTTGAAAAGCGAGAGAGAGATAGAGAGAGAGGGAGAGATTAGTGTTAGAGTTGTTTCTTGCTTGATCATGCAACTTAAACAGAAATTAAAATAAACAACTGAACGGAAAGTACTTCATTAATCATGCAGCTTTAGTTCACAAATTGCAACATTAGATACATGCTTAAACATAAGTAAAGGAAAGCTTAAAAGAAAGGAAGAGAGAGAGAGAGGGGGAGGAGCGGCGAGGCAGCCACAGCGGTGGAGGACGCTTCGTCGGCGGCTCGTCATCTCCGGCGATTACAAGAGGGCCTAAAGCTAGCTAAGAGAGGGGTAGAGTAGTTGCAGGGGAAGTGAATGCCTTGAATGAGTGGTTGGAGGGGGTTTAAATAGGGAGAAGGGCTTTCTAAAAGAAGAAGGGGCTTTAGCGACGTCCGGGACATCGCTAAAGCCATTCTAAAAGCGTCGGTGAAGCCCTCCAACCCACCGGTCATTCGCCCGAGCCGTTCTTCTTTGCGCCCGATCCGCGGCCACTGTGTGAGAGCCGTTCGATCGAAGATTGGACGACTGAGATCTTCCCTTGGATGCACTCGGATCGCACCTCGGGCGCGCATGTGCGCTTGCATCGTCGCCCGGCATGCGCGCGCGCGTGGGTGCTCGCGATCTGAGGGCGAGCCACGTGGTGCGATCTCGGCCGCCCGCTGTTGATCGGGCCGCCCAATTTTTCCGTGCGCTCCTTCGTCTTTAATTCTCCGCACCGCGCGGCTCAAACCTGCATTTCGTGCGTGCGGGCGTGCGTGCTAACCGTTGCACCACGCCCGCGCTTTGTTGCGGCGACTACGAGCGGAAACACGGTTCTCGGCTGTTCGATCGAAGATCGACGGCCGAGATTTGATCTCAGCTGAAGGAAGAGTGGAGTGCAGTGGAGCGGGGGCGACGTGGCGCAACGAGGGCCGTTGATCACCAGATCAATGGTCATAACTTCTTAGGCCCATTGTAGGAGCTAAGGATGTCGGATTTGGCCGATCTTGCGTCCGTTGGACTCCGTTCGTCGTTTTGAATCCATCCGTGCGGTCCGATTGCTCATCTAAGGCCTGCTTTGACAAATGCTTAAACAAATGGCCATTAATACAGTTTTATAAGCAATCTTGGTATATGATGCTTGCAATGCTCTCATTCTACTTATGTTGTGCCTTTTATTCTTAAGATGGGCTCTATTTAACAGAATTATGACCCCCATGTGCAGTATTATCATACCCCCATGCTTACTCCTTGTTAGTCCCTAGCAAGGTTTATTCTAGCCTTTATTTTCTTTCAAAATTTAAGAAGTAATTGCTTAGACACTTCGTCACTTGTCAATAGGAGGAAATATACCAAGATCTCAATCTACAAGGACTACGCAGCGCCCGGGTGTCTGCCAAAATACGAATCGCCCGAATCCTTGCTTTAATGTATGACTATACATATGTATATGTATGTATATATTTAGAATTTTTTCAAAATTCAATGTGGGTTGGTAACTTTTTACGGCTACCCAACCCACCCAAGACTCAGTCAAAACCCCTAGTGCTGAGCATCTTGGTGTGAAGATTGTGATAGACTCACTTAATGGCAATTCAGATAGACTTCGGGTTTCTTCGCCCCTAGGTGACTGGAAGAGAAAATATATTTACCTGAAGGTGTATTTGTTCGATTGGTAGCTTTCTCCCTACGTTTGTTTCAATTGAGGTCAACACAAGGATTTTTCCAGTGTATATCTCCCCGGCTTGTACTACTTTCCCGATTCTTCGTTAAGTGTTTTGGTTCTTTTTGTGCAGTTATTGAGTTGGGCTCTGGACAACCGACTAATGGGTTGTTACCTACGATCACTTGCCAGCCATACTCGTGCAGTGAAGTGTGGTTTATTTTCTTTTCTTCTCCTTTTTTTTCGTAGGTGGCTTCCCTGATCTCAAATGTACCTAGAGGCAATGAAGAAGAAATGGTCCCGTGGCTGGGTTCTGGACAACCTGCCAATGGGCTGTTACCCACGACAACCTGCCAGCCAAACCACCCTAGAGAGTTCATTAGCTACCCAATTTCTGTCAAAATCTCCGAGGAGTGAGTCTATGCAAAAAAGTGTGCTGATGCTTAGACTCAAAGTTTTTCTGAGTTAGAGGGTGAGTTGATAAGTCGTATACTTATCACCTTATTTAGTAGGTGGATTAGAAGAGCTTAAAGTTGCAAAGATTCGAAGCTAAATCCATATTTTAACAGACACCAGGGCTGATTAAGCCTGAAGGCCTGAAAAGTCTAAGTGTTTAAGTTCTTTTTGTATTATTTCCCACTAACAAGTTTCTAATGCCTAAGTTTTCTTCGTAAATTCATTTTTTTTTCTTTTAATTTTATTCAGACTGATTAAATGAGCTCAGGATTATGCAATTTACCACCCCCCCATGCTTAAGTTTGATAATGTCCTCATTGGCAAGTACATGGTGTTGGTGCTAAAGCACCACGATCAATTGTTTTGATGATAACAAAACACGTGTTATTTAACATTTGCAATTTGAGTCCTAGATTTCAGGTCAATTGCAAATGTGGACGTGTTTAGACGGAGTTCGAGCTCGCATCCAGGACGGATTGGAGGAGCTTGACGGAAAACAGAGGAGGTTCACGTGGAGCGAAAGATTGAAGATGGAAGGAAATGAAGAATAGGATAGATTTCCTTCTTTTGTACTTGTTGTATTTTTCATTTCTTTTGTTGCTCTTTATTTCCTTAGATATTTTATGTTAAAGAGCCTCAAAGAACCCTAGCAGTAGTCCTAGGAACACCGGCACAACCCTAGGATACTTAGGTTTTCTGTAGAATACTTAGAAAACCAATATAGGGTTCAAACAGCACTTCCAGACGTCTAATTCCCAAATCAGACGTCTGATAAAGAATTTTAAGACGTCTGACTGTTGTTTCAGACATCTGATAACTGTTAGGCTGGACATAGCTAGTTCTGTCTAATGAAATCAGACGTCCAGACCTTAGTCCAGACGTCTTAGAAGACGTCTGATGGACTTGCCAGACGTCCAGATAGTGGACCGTTGGCTAGCTTAGCAGGCACTCAAGATTATGACCGTTAGAGCCTTATCAGACGTCCTTAGGCCTTTCCAGACGTCTGATAAATGACCGTTTTGCCTCGGCTGACCCAAAATCTCTTCTCAGAGATTTTCTAGCCGTTGCAACGTTTGGAAATCAATTCCCACAGTTAAAGTAGGTTTCCAGACGTCCAGACTTAGTGCCAGACGTCTTGTATGTCGTCTGATGGACTTGCACAAAAACCCTGTTTAGATCTGATTCAAGTCAGGGAGAAACCCGCATAGAATCAGACGTCTGACCTTGAAATCAGACATCTTAAAGTGGCCTTCCAGACGTCTGATGCCAGAGTTAGACGTCTGATAACCCTGTCAAATGTAATCATTGTCCTGATTTCGGCCTGATTCTCTTGGACTTTGTTCCCAACGGCTATGGAAGCTTTTCTAAGCCTTCCAAAGCCTTCCTAAGGCCTCTATAAATAGAGGGGAGCCTTTTCACACCAAAAAAAACATAAGACACTTAAGCAACATACTTCCACTCTCTTGTGTCCAAGAAGCTCTTGCTCTCTAAGCTCAAGTTCTACATCTTGAGAGCATCATTCCCTTCGCGCACCCGCTCTCCCGCCGTTGTCTACGAGATCGACATTGCGCCGTTGCGTGGCTCACGCACCCGCGTCATCGTCGACGCACTCCTTGCAAAGGGGAGTTTCCTATTTCCTATAGAAGCTAGGTTTAAATTACTTTGTTGGCTCTATAGGTTTGTTGTTTTATTTTATCTTTGTTATTTTGTTGGATATTCGCTTTGCGAATTCCCGTCTCCTTCGTGGGACAAAATCCTTCTCGTGGAGAGAAGGGGTTGAGGAACGCTACCCTCGTACTTGTAGCGTGGTTGTACTGAGGTTGAATCACCCTCGTTTTAAAGTGATTCGGTTAGTGGATTTGATCAACTAGGTTGATCGAAAAATCCTAACTCGAGTGGGTTAGGTGGTGGTTTTCACCCGGTTTGAGTTTCCACCTAAAAATTACTTGTGTACATTTTGTGATTGCTTATTTTGTGAGATTGCTTTATATATTTTATTTCCGCAATTATTACGTCACCCCTCCTCGTAGGGAAGAACCTTCATTTGGTATCAGAGCAGGTCTCGCGAAATCGGCGTTACAAACCGGCGAGGATCTAGATCATGGAGGGAAGCATAGCCGCAATCAGAATCTCCGAAGGGCAGTCCACCGTCCGACCACCCTACTTTGACGGGAACAACTACAGCTACTGGAAGCTGAGGATGAGGATATGGCTTCAAGCCACGGACTTCGCTCTATGGGGACGCTGCGAAGCCTCATACGATATCCCAGAGAAACCCGCGGGAGGCTACTCGCAACAACAAATTCGTGAGCTCTCTTTAAACGCAAAGACCATGAACGCCCTTTACTGCACGCTCAGCTCAGAGGAATTCAACAGAATCTCGCAGTGCGCCACCGCATACGAAATTTGGCACACACTCGAGGTAACTCATGAAGGTACCTCTAAGGTAAAAATCTCTAAAATTAATTTACTTTCTCAAGAATTTGAATCTTTTTCAATGAAATCTAACGAGTCTTTAAGTGAGATGAACACTAGGTTCACTCTCATTGTAAATAACTTGAAAGCTTTAGGAAAGACTTTCATCAAGGGGGAGCTTCAAGGGAAGCTTCTTCGTTCCCTTAGATCGGAGTGGGAACAGAAAGTCGCCGCCATCGAGGAGGCAAACGAAATGGAGGAGCTCAACATGGAAGATCTCCTAGGCAATCTGATGGCCAACGAGACTAAGTTGAAGCAGAAGAAGAAGGATACACCGGAGCCTAAACCAAAGAAGACTCTCGCCTTCAGAGCCGCGTCGAATAGCGAGGTAAGTTCCGACGACGAAGACTTTAGAATTTTACTTAAAAATTTTTCCAAGTTTTGTAGGGAATTAAAGAAAGAGAAAAAGGAGAAGGAAAGCCCGAGACGTTGCTACCACTGCAACGGGAAAGGGCATCTGCGACCAGAATGCCCTCTTCTCAAAAAGGAGAAGAAGAAGGAAAAGGAGAAGAAATCTAAGAAGAAGGCGTTCCAAGTCACTTGGGACGATTCTAGCTCGGAGGAAGAAGAAGAAGAAAAGACCATAGAAGAAGAAACTGCTTGCTTCGGTTTCATGGCCAGAGGAAGCGATAGCGAAAGCAAAAGCGACTCAGACAACGAGGTAAATCTCGATCTTCAAGGAGCTTTTAATGAACTTTTTGAAGTTAGTAAATCACTAAAAAGAGAAAATAATAGCATTAAAAAGAATCTTAGTTTTCTTAGAAGTGAAAATGATAGGTTAGAAATAAAGCTTAGGGACCTAGAAAGTAGCTCTAGTCCTAATAACCTGCTTTTAGAAAATAAAAATTTAATCAATGAAAATACTAAATTGATTGAGGAAAATGATAGTCTAAAGTTAGAAATTTATGATTTAAAGACTAAGATGCAAACTATAGAAAAAGAAATCGCATGTCTTAGGGAAAATTCTAACAAATTAATCAACAAAGTAGATAAGTTTTATAACCCTAAGGTTGAGAAAGGATCTTCGTCAAGGAGACCCGCTAACAGATCCGGATCCAAGCTCACTTGGATACCGAAGAAAAAATTAGAATCTTGTTTTGTAGGGTTCAGGGATAGTTACAACATAAAGGACTGGACCTACAAGCTCAAAACTGGTCAACTCAAGTTGGGAGAACCAAGGAGTAGACCAAGGAGGAGAACCAGAAGACCGACGAGACAGCGAACAAACGACGGACCCACCGCACATCGACCACCAGATTGGAGACCGGCGCCGATGCCCGGGCCTCCAAGCTACGGATGGGAGCCCCATCCGATGTGGCATCCACCACCACCATTCGGGCCATTTTATTGGCCATGGTAGGTGAGGTAAAATCCTTTACCCTATCTTTTTATCATAAGCATTTAGATAGGGGGAGTTAAAAAAAAAAAAATGATGAGCTAATTATCAATTTTTAAGGGGGAGATATAAGGTAGCTAATTTTCCTTTAGTAAGGGGGAGAAAAATAATAGCTATCTTGTTGTTACAAAAAGGGGGAGAATATAACCTTTGTTAAAATAAACTCATAGTAGAGCATGTTTTAAGGGGGAGTTATAGGAAATGTAAAATCAATCAAACCTTTTTGATAATGTCAAAAAGGGGGAGGATTTTTATGCATTATTATTTACGATTTTGTCGTCTTCAAAAATGGGGAGATTGTTGGTGCTAAAGCACCACGATCATTTGTTTTGATGATAACAAAACACGTGTTATTTAACATTTGCAATTTGAGTCCTAGATTTCAGGTCAATTGCAAATGTGGACGTGTTTAGACGGAGTTCGAGCTCGCATCCAGGACGGATTGGAGGAGCTTGACGGAAAACAGAGGAGGTTCGCGTGGAGCGAAAGATTGAAGATGGAAGGAAATGAAGAATATGATAGATTTCCTTCTTTTGTACTTGTTGTATTTTTCGTTTCTTTTGTTGCTCTTTATTTCCTTAGATATTTTATGTTAAAGAGCCTCAAAGAACCCTAACAGTAGTCCTAGGAACACCGGCACAACCCTAGGATACTTAGGTTTTCTGTAGAATACTTAGAAAACCAATATAGGATTCAAACAGTACTTCCAGACATCTAATTCCCAAATCAGACGTCTGATAAAGAATTTTAAGACGTCTGACTGTTGTTTTAGACATCTGATAACTGTTAGGCTGGACATAGCTAGTTCTGTCTGATGAAATCAGACGTCAGACCTTAGTCCAGAAGTCTTAGAAGACGTCTGATGGACTTGCCAGACGTCCAGATAGTGGACCGTTGGCTAGCTTAGCAGGCACTCAAGATTATGACCGTTAGAGCCTTATCAGACGTCCTTAGGCCTTTCCAGACGTCTTATAAATGACCGTTTTGCCTCGGCTGACCCAAAATCTCTTCAAGGAGCAGAATATTAATCTATACTTGCTTAAAGATTTCCAACAGCTACTCAGTCTCCACAACATTCTTCTTTTTCTTGATTGTTTCCAAGGCCTCAAGGTATAGTGTCTGAATGTGGATCGGGTCTATTTCTGGGTCCTTGGTTGGTGCCTCTTCAGAGTTGGGTATTTCAGTAGGTGAAGTCTCGGAAAGAGTCGGCCATTTGGGGTCCTGGGTTTTGGTGCCGCTTCTCAAGGACACCGCATTCGCAGAGGCATTGGGGCCCTGGGTTGATCCTTGAGAAGACGAGGATGAAGAAGCACCAAACCCAAGGGGTGTTTGCGGGGCTGGCTGGACCATGTGAGCCTGCCCGGGGTTGCCTTGGAACCCTTGCGAATTAGGGCCTCTGTTAATTATGTTTTGTGGGTTCTGTTGTGGCTAGGAAGGTTGGGATCCTTGTTGCTTACAGTCCAAGAGTTGGCTTAACTGCCCCTTTACCAAGGCCTTTTCCTCCTGATGTTTCTGGTTCATGTCAGCCATCATCTTTATTAGGTTGTCCATTTGATTTTGTAGGGGAGGGGCCGCCCTATTCTGATTATATTGGAGTCTAACTGGTGGTCCTTACTGATAGGGGAGCAAGTGTGGCTGCTGGTTTGGCCTGGGCTGGTTTTGGAATTGCGGTGGTTTCTGGTTTGTCCAACCAAAGTTGGGGTGGTTAAGCCAGCCAGTGTTGTAAGTGTTGGAGAAAGGGTCCAGTTTTGCATAACCTTGGACAGCTTGCACATCCTCGAGGATAGTCGATGTTGATGAAGAGGGAAGGGAGTAATCAAGGGTTGAGGGAGCAAAGGTCCCTCCCTAGAATGTGGTTAGGGGTTGTTCCAGGTTTAATTGGGTAAAGGGATGGACCAGGTCAACATTATGCGCTCCCTTTGCTAGGGAGAAAGTCTGTAAGGGGTTCCTGGTCTGGTTCAGTAGCTCATCAATCTTTTTGACCACCAATTCCACTCGATCCAGTTTCTTGGCAATGATGTCCATGTCAACCATTCTAGAATTTGCTTGTACCTCATAAATCCCACCACGAGGTTGACTGGACCTATTGAACTGGGTCATGGAGACATTGTTGAGCGAATTCTTGCTCATAGACTCAAAGAGCTCAAACGCACTCTCCTCGTCTTTATTCAGGAAGTTCCCCCGGCACGAGGCATCGACGAAGTTTCGTAGGTTGCTGTCCAGACCATGGTAGAAAATCTGGGCCAATTTCCACCTTGGTACTTCGTGGTGTGGTTATTTCCTCAAGAGTTCATTAAACCTTTCCCATGTCTCATGAAACTGTTCCCCTCCTTGGAGTGTAAAGGTAGTGATAGCTCTTCTGAGGGCATTGGTTTTTCCTATGGGGAAGAATTTCTTTAAAAATGCATGCCTCAGTTCTTCCCAGTTGGTGATGTGTCTACCTAGGGTTCTAAGCCAATGAGAAGCCTTGTCTCTTAATGAGAAGGGAAACATCTTGATTAGAATAATGTCAAGGCTAATGTTCCTAGGTTTCACAGTTCGTGCTTTGCGGTCGAGATCCTCTAGATGCTGGAAGGGGTCCTCATTTGAGCTTCTATGAAAGTGGTTCTGGATCAGACTTAAGACATTCGGTTTCAGCTCAAAATCATCTCCCCCTTCGAGGATGCTAAGGTGTGGCTCGACTCTAATAGCGAAGGGATTATAGAAATCGTGGAGGGGCCTTGGCTGATTCTGAAATGGTGGTTGATTAGCCCATAGTTGTGGGCTATTTAAGTATTTAAGTGCCTAAACATTAGGTTAATTCTAACATTTCTTTAGCATAAATTAGGATGTAAATAGATTAATTCATATTTCTAATTTAATTACGTAATTCATGCATTGCATTCATATTTTAAATGCATTTATAATTAGCTTAGAATGGAATTCGTTTAATTAGTTAACCAATTAGGTACATTGTTTAAGTTAACATAAAAGTTGTGGGTTTGTATATAAATAACCATAATATTTTAATAATATCCTTTATTATTCTTCTTTTTGGCAACAGCTCGGCTGCCGCTGCAATGCCTCCTGCCGCACTAAAGCACATTCATGGATCAGCAGAGAAGGTGGATCTGCTCCCGCCTCTCCATTCAAATTCGTGAAGTCAGCTACAAAAAGAGGAGAGAGGCTGCCGAGCGGAGCTGGCCTCCACCACCGACCCACCACTGTGCAGAAAGTTCTTATCTCTTCCATTTCACACCGCCGGCCTCAACAGCGGCGACGACCCTCCACCACCGTGGGCGTGTGATGTGATAGGCCACACCGCCATCCGAAGATTGTTCGCATTACCGTGAGCACCTCAGCGTGCATCTCCCTCGCTGTCGTCACCAACAACCACCATCGCAGTTACTGCAATCACCCCTCAGCCAGTTAAGATGTCTGGGAAGTTTCCCGGACGTCTGAAGCTTTGACCTCCCACTCCTGCAACAACCACACTCGCCCGCTCAACTGAACCGCCAGCCCTCACCTGCTCACTCCATGCCTGCCCGCACGCCCTCTAGCCTCACGCAAGGCAGGCACGGCCAGCAGTCTTCCCGCGCCTCCAGCCTTCGTGCGCACCCGCTTGCAGCGCTCACCCGCACGCCTGCAGTAGAGCCGCCCTCCTCCAGCGCACCCCCGCCTACAGCGCCTCCTGCCTGTGCACGCAACAACAGGCCGCGCGCACCGCCCGCCAACAGCAGTTGCAGCACCGTTTGCAGCCACCTTCGCCGAAGCTCCGTCCGGCCGGCTCCGACCACCATGCGACTCGTTGCCACCACCGCTACGATGCCCTCGGTCCAAGGAACTTCCTCCGAGCTTCCCGCCTCTGGTCATCCACTCCTCGTTGCGCACGGCCAAGGGGAATAAATCCCCTATTTTGCTACAATAACCATGCAATTAATAATTACATTTTCTGCCATTGTCAACTTTTAATGATATTTTATTGAATCTGCATTGCAACAAATATCCTCTAGTTATTAAGAATTGCTATTTCAGCATGGTTTCTTGATTCAACCTTAATCTGAAGGCAATTTTGGCTTGATTCTTGTCTAAACTAACTACGAACAAACATTTTTAACCGGTGAGAATTTAAATGCAACATTGCCTCCCTGTGGATACGACCCGCACTTCTGCAAGTGGTTATTTCTTTTTCTTAAATATTGATTAGTCGATTTTTCCTCCACTTCAAACTACAAATGACTTTAAAGTGAACAATCGACACGTCAGTGGTATATTGAGTGGTGGTTGCTCTTGTACGCCTTGGAAAGGTGGTGGTGGTTGTTCTTGTGGGTTCTATAACCGTTATATGGACTGCATGATGGTGTGGATTTGTTGTTGCTAAAGCCAGTGGTTTGCATTAATTTGGGCTTGGATGATGGCGATTGCGTCTGGTGGGGGTTGATCCTCAGCCTCATCTACCCTAGGTTCCGTCATGTCCCTAACAGAATCGCGTCGCCTAGATTCTTGCCCGAAAACACACAACTCGGGATGCAGTGAGCGTCTCTCGTGCATACACTAGAGAAGAACAGGAGGGGATGCGGAGGGCGACAGATGCGAGAAATGTGTTTCAATCAAGCACAAAAGCCTAGTCCTTGTGGTGTATTCCTTAGGAGACCTAAGAATCTCACAAAGGGTGATTAAGTCCGTAAACACTGGACTCCCCTTCCCAAGGCTAATCTGACCAGGTTGATTACGAGGGGATTGCAGGGAAGGTTCTTCCTTTGGCTTGCGCCTCCGGTTCCGTAGACCCCACGACCGCGATCGTTTGACACAGCCCCGAAGCCTAGTCACCAGATTCTACCAAGGGAATGAAAGCCAAGTGCCTAGCGAACAAAACCTCGCCTTTCGAGACTTAACTCAATCCTGCCTAGGGCGTGTCTACTCAGTTTTAAAGGGCTAGGATAGTGCTTGTGCTAGGGTTATGTGATGAGGCGTTGATTGGGGTGGTGCCTCTTAATTTTCCACTTTCAAGGTGTGTGCTTCTATCCCCGGAAACGGTGCCAAAAACTGACGTGCGCTTGTGTGTGTGTGTTAAGAAGTGTCGTTATAATCGCACTTACAACGTCGATTTTGAAGTAAAGAAACGGAGGTGAGTCCGAGTGTCGGTCTCAGGGAGTCATGAAAACTGGATTTTGCTTATCACTTGTTGTCACGGAAAGCGCAGAGTTCTGCTTGCGAAAGGTGCGGTTTGAAAAGCGAGAGAGAGATAGAGAGAGAGAGAGGGAGAGATTAGGGTTAGAGTTATTTCTTGCTTGATCATGCAACTTAAACAGAAATTAAAATAAACAACTGAACGGAAAGTACTTCATTAATCATGAAGCTTTAGTTCACAAATTACAACATTAGATACATGCTTAAACATAAGTAAAGGAAAGCTTAAAAGAAAGGAAGAGAGAGAAAGAGAGGGGAGAGAGTTTACACAAATGCCCCATTTGACAAGTGCTTACACAAATGGCCATTAATACAGTTTTATAAGCAACCTTGGTATATGATGCATGCAATGCTACCATTCTACTTATATTGTGCCTTTTATTCTTATGATGAGCCATATTTAACAGAATTATCACCCCCATGTGCAGTGTTATCAGTCGTCTCCATAAAAGAATCAACTACTAGATCAAGAATCACTTCGTGTATCATTAGTGGGAATAAGATTTGCATGTACACATAAGAACCATGACTTTTTAACCCAGTAATCTTCTTTTGCACTTCATTTACATAACGTGAAAGCTGCGATGGATACCCACCTGGAACCTGAATGTTTTTAAGGAATGAGAAAATCATTTGCCTCTGCTCTCCAGTAAGATTGTATATAGCTTCTGGAAATTAAAACTCTCCTTCTTCAATGTGCAACTCAAAACGAATACTTAAAATTTTTATATCATTCCTTATTTTAGTTGTATCCTTTAGGCTGTCTATTAGGTTTAATATATCAAGAATGTTATCCATTACATTCTTCTCAATGTGCATGGCATCTAAATTGTGTCGCACTTCCAATACGGAAGCTCCATAGAAAAATATGCTTTTTTTCCTAAACCCTGAATGTTGCAAGGAAGTCAAGTCATTCTTGAAAAGACGACCCAAGCATATTTCACCGAGCTGTTGCAATGCCTCCATGATTTTCATCCTCGATAACCTAACAGAACTTGTACTGAATTTATTTTTCTGATTCTTTGACGAATATTGACCTGCTTTACCATCAAATTGTTATTGAATTGTGGCGTTCACCATCTGTGTTCAATGGGCAAAAACTTGCAGTGTGTTAAGTAACAAAACATCTTCCTCTTAGGTAATCTCAGGTGATGATGACCATCCATATAGATTGGATATGCGAACTTTCCCTTCGTATTCCATCCTGACAAATTAGCATATGCTGGAAAGTCAGTAATTGTCCATAGTAATGCTGCGTGCAACTGGAAGAATTGTTTCTTCTGTGTGTCATATGTTTAAATACCACTATATCACAGGACTTTCAGTTCATCAACCAACGGTTGGAGATAAACATTTATCGCATTTCCTGGTTACTTGGGTTCTGGGATAAGGAGGGTGAACGTCATGAATGAGGATGGCATGCATAGCCATGGAGGTAATTTGTAAGTTAACATGACCATCGACCATATGGAATATGATGGATGCATGTTCTTGAATGGGTTGAATCCATAGCTTGCAAGCTCTAGTCTCACATTCCATGCCTCCTTGGCGAATAATGCGTGATTCTCGTTAAATCCATTCTACTCATCAGAATCTGTTGGATGACAGATGCATTCATCTTTGGATTTATTCTCCTGATGCAATGCCATCAACTTTATTACTTTACTAGAAATGACTAGGCATTGTAGCGTAGGGTTCAGTTTAAAATAACGGAGAACCTTCTCTAGTTGTTTCTTCCCGCCTGTGTTTATTGACTTACTCACCTTATACCTCTCCTCACTATATTCAAGATAGTTAGTCGATCCTAAGTACTCATTTCTGTGCAAGACACAGTCATTATGACAGGCATCAATCTTCTCACATTTCAGTCCGAGCCCATGTATCTACTTCTTCGCATCATACCATGACCCGAGGTACCAGATAGAATTATTCAGTAGCTCCCTAATAAATTCAAAAACCTCAGACATTAATTTTGTTGTGGCTCTATTTATCCCTTTCATTTGAAACAATTTTAGAAGGAGTAACAACTTCGTCATTGACGTTATTTTAAGAGCAATAGGATCCTCTGCTGCCTTAACTGCATCGTAAAACTCATTACAATCTCATAATGTTTCATCGTCTTCTACATCCTGAGGGTCTACTACTCTCATATCATGTAACATTTCATCTAATTCATCTCCCTGATTATCATCACTTTCTTCAAAAGTGCCAATTCTCTTATTTTTTACATCTCCTGTGATTTACTCACCATGAGCTGTTCAATTTACATAATATTACCACCAACCATTACATATCACATGCTGTTTGATCAAAAAATCTACGCAAATGGGATTGAGTTTTGAAAACTCGTCGATGTAGCATGATTTGTGAAGAAATCCGTCAATAGATAAATTTACCGAAATTCGAAGGAATTTCGGGTCAAACACAGGGAGGCAGATGTTTGATTAGAAATTGCGTTTGTTTTATTTGTCAAGAAATTGATTAGCTGGTAGTATTGAATCTAAACTAGCCATCTACTTAAGGAATAAATAATAGAAGAAAGAGAGAGAATATTACAAATAAAGAGAAAATAGAGATAGAATAAATATGGATTTTATTACCATAAGCTGATGTTCATTACAATTACAACTACTCACTACACTAGAAAGCAGGAAATCTACACTAGAAAGCGGAAAAAGAGACGGTAGACGAAGTTACCCTCCTCATCGACTGCTTGGAGGATGAGCCGCAACAACGGAGCGTCTGGACGAAGGTGGTGAGATGTGGGACAAAGAAGAATGAAGACAGATGACGGAGAATGGGTAGGACGACGTCGCAGTGTGATCCACTTCCCAAATGGCGGTGAGAGGACCACCGCGGAATGCTCCACGAAGGGGATGAGAAGGTGGAAAAATTATAATTTTAGCTCTAATAGAGCATCTTGGGTTTGGGACAAGCTCGTGAAGCTTTAGAGGGGATGAGAGGATGAAAGGATCAAGAAAGTGTGGGGGTCGTAGGGCTATATATAGGTGTAGAGGTTGGGGGCAATTAGGACTTTTTATATATAACACATTAATTTAGGGCCTTTAGTGACAGATTTAAACGTCACTAAAGCCCCTGAATGTGGGCGTAAGTGCCGCTCGTGCTCGCATCTTCTTCTCCTCTTGCCCCAAACGGCTACACACGTCCAGAGACTCTCAGTCGTCCGAA
The DNA here is from genome assembly GCA_037157565.1 of Thalassia testudinum. Lineage (NCBI taxonomy): Eukaryota > Viridiplantae > Streptophyta > Magnoliopsida > Alismatales > Hydrocharitaceae > Thalassia > Thalassia testudinum. The sequence goes on from JAZHRO010000014.1 coordinate 22,700,597, forward strand.
CAAGCGATCGAACGGCTTAGAAGCCATCCTGTCGCTTCTACTTCATCGTGCCCAATGCTGGCACGTGCGATTGTGCGTAGGCTTGGGCGTCCGATCTGGCATGCACCCATCTGCGCATCTGGTGCGGCCACGTAGCCATCATCCCAGCTGCATGCGCCACATCCAACGGATGAAATCAACCGCTCCCGCACCCCTCGCTCAATTTGAGGCTCACGGGGCTCGAACCCGCAACCTCCACATCACAAACGCAAGCTCGCCCAACGTGCTACGCACGTGTTTGAGGCGAGTTAACACATTTAGGCGCAAGCTCTCTTAGCCGTTGGATCTTGATCCAACAGTTGAGATCGTCCATGTAGTTGAGGAGAGAGAGGTCAACGGTGGTTCCTTGGGCCAGTTGGGCTGTCGGGATGGCGCCACGTGGTGTCATCTTGGCCATCCATCTTCTATGTCTTGTAGATGGTGCCACGAATGTCGGATTGGACCAATTTTCACACTGTTAAGCTATGTTCGTCGATCCGAACCCATCCATGTGGTCAGATTTGTCATCTAAAGTGCGGATTGACACCATCTTGGCCCTTGATCTCTGACCTTGCTTAGATTATATCTGAAGCTACGGAAGTCTGATTGGGGGAGATCTCGGAATTGTTGAACTCCGATCGTCGCTCTGATCAAATCTGTACGACTAGATCTTCAATCCGAGGCCTCAATTAAATGTTGCCCTGTTACTTGACCACAAAAAGGGAAAATTAATCTAAAATTTACACAACCTAACCTAAATGCAAGATGATGCATGCTATGTAATATTTATAATATATGATGCAACTCTACGCCAAAGAACACACATAAATAGGCAATTTATGCAATTCTAACGTGTTTACATCACATGCTCGAAAATTGTGTCTCGGTCATGGAAAAACCCATTCATTCAATGTCTACATGAGCATAAAATCAGATGTAGGAATTCTCCTCATCTAAATGTCTTCCTGTCATAATTAAATGCCCTATCTAGAAATGAAATCACTCTATTCTTGTATGCATGGTAATTCAAATTCCTTAGACTAATCCATGACTTATCCATGATAATAAACCTAAATGTCAACGACAACCACTCATAAGTTAGATTCAAAAAAGGAAAAAATGTGTTTTTAAAGAAGATTTTCACTTTGAAGATTTGGTCGCAATGTTACTGTTGGTGCTAGAGCACCGCGATCATTTATTTTGATGATAAGAAAACACGTGTCATTTAACATTTGCACTTGAAGTCTTAGATTTCAGGTTAATTGTAAATGGAGACGTAGTTAGACGGAGTTCGAGCTCGCATCCAGGACGGATTGGAGGAGCTTGATGGAAAATAGAGGAGCTTCGTGTGGAGCGATAGCTTGAAGATGGAAGGACAAGAAGAATAGGATAGAATTTTGTTTATCTCTTTCTATGTATTTGTCTTTATTTCCTTGCACTTTTTGTTTCTTAGAATATCATGTTAAAGAGCCTCAAAGAACCCTTACAGTAGTCCTAGGAACACCTGCACAAACCAAGGATACTTAGGTTTTATGTAAAGAATTTAGAAAACCAAACTAGGGTTCAAACAGCCTTTACAGACGTCTAATTTGAAAATCAGACGTCTGATAAATTCTTTTAAGACGTCTAACTGTTGACTCAGACGTCCGATTATGTTTAGGCTGGACTTAGGTAGTTCTGTCTGATGAAATCTGACGTCCAGACCTTAGTCCAGACATCTTAGAAGACATCTGGTGCCTTTGCCAGACATTCAATTAGTGGACCGTTGGCTGCCTTGGTAAACACTAAAGAATATGACCATTGCCTCGTATCAGACGTCCGTAGAGGTCCCCAAACGTCTGATACATGATCGTTTTGCCTCGGCTGACCCAAAAAATCTTCTAAGAGATTTTATGGTCGTTGCACTCCCTTGGGAATCTATTTCTGCAGAAAAGCAGGTTTCCAGACGTCCTGTATGTCGTCTGATGACAATTCACTAGAACCCTATTTTGATATGATTCAAGTTAGGAAGCAAACCCACCTAAAATCAGACATTTGACTTTGTTCCCAGACGTCTGACAACCCTGTCAGCGTAATGATTAACCCTGATTTCAGCCTGATTTTCTTGGAGCTTGCACCCAACGGTTATAGAAGCCTTTCAAAGACATCCAAAGCCTTCTTAGAGCCTCTATAAATAGAGGAGAACCTTTGCCACTCAAAAACACACCAAGTACAAGCATTTCCACATCCTTGTGTCAAATTGATTTATAGAAAATGCCCTAGCTCTACAAGCACTCACTTCACCAAAGAGCTTCGTCCTGCTGTGCACCCGCTCTCCCGCCGTAGTTCACGAGAGCGTCGTTGTGCCATTGCTTAGTTTACGCATCTGCGTCGTCGACGCACTTCCACCAAAGGAAAGCATCCTTACTCCAATAGAAACTTAGTTTTAGACTATCTTTCTTGCTCTACAGGACTATTTGTAATTTACTTTATTATTTGGTTAGGTATTCGCTTTGCAAATTCCCGTCTCCTTCGTGAGACAAAATCCTTCTCGTGAAGAGAAGGGGTTTGAGGGACGCTACCCTCATATAAAGTAGCGTGGTTGTAATTGAGGTTGTGCTACCCTCGCTTAAGTAGTACGTTAGTGGATTTGATCAACTTGGTTGATCGGAAAATCCTAACTCGAGAGGGTTAGGTGGTGATTTTCACCCGGTTTTTGTTTCCACCTAAAAATCATTGTGTACTTTGTGTGATTGCTATTTTGTGAGATTGTTCTATATTTTAATTCCGCATTTCTACGTCACGCTAATCTCACCCCCTCCAAGTAGGGATTTACAATTGGTATCAGAGCAGGTTCTTACAAAATCGTTGTAACACCCGGCAAGAAAATCATGGAGGGGAGCAGTTCCGCAATCCGGATCTCCGAGAGGCAGTCCACGACCTGTCTGCCATTCTTCGACGGGAGCAACTACCCCTACTAGAAGCTACAGATGAAGACTTGGCTTCAAGCCAATGGCTTCACGATTTGGGCCAGGTCGAGACGCCATTTGACATCCCAAAGAAACCCGCGGGAGGCTACTCGCAACAACAAATTCGTGAACTCTTTTTGAACGCAAAGACCATGAACGCCCTCTACTGTGCGCTCAGTTTGGAGGAGTTCAGCAGAATCTCGCAATACGCCACCGCATACGAGATCTGGCACATACTCGAGGTAACTCACGAAGGTACCTCTAAGGTAAAAACTTCTAAAATAAATTTACTATCTCAAGAATTTGAATCCTTTTCTATGAAGACTAACGAATCCTTAAGTGAGATGAACACTAGGTTCACTCTCATAATAAATAGTTTAAAAGCGTTAGGTAAAACCTTCATCAAGGGGGAGCTTGAAGGGAAGCTTCTTTGTTCCCTCGGATCGGAGTGGGAACAGAAGATCACCGCCATCGAGGAGGCAAATGAAGTGGAGCTTAACATGGAGGATCTCCTAGGCAATCTAATGGCCTATGAGACAAAGCTGAATCAGAAGAAGAAGGATACACCGGAGCCCAAGCAGAAGAAGACCCTTGCATTCAGAGTTGCGTCGGATAGCGAGGTAAGTTCCGGCTACAAAGACTTTAAGATTTTACTTAAAAAGTTTTCCAAGTTTTGTAGGGAATCAAAGAAAGAAAAGAAGGAGAAGAAGGAAAGCCTGAGACGTTGCTACCACTACAACGAGAAAGGGCATCTACGTCTAGAATGCCCACTTCTCAAGAAGGAGAAGAAGAAGGAAAAAGAGATGTCTAAGAAGAAGGCGTTCCAAGCAACTTGGGACGACTTTAGCTCAAAAGAAGAAGAGTAGAACCGTGAGGAAGAAACCGCTTGCTTTGGTTTCTTGGCCAGAGGAAGTGATAACGATAGCGATAACTCCGACAATGAGGTACATTCCGATTTATAAGATGCTTTTGATGAGCTATTTGAACTTAGTAAATCACTTAAGATAGAAAATAAAAATGTTAAAAAGAACCTTAGCTTTATTAAAAATGAAAATGATAGGTTAGAAAAATAACTCAAGGATCTAGAAACTAGTCCTAAGGATAATAACTTACTATTAGAAAATAAAAATTTAATCAATGAAAATACTAAATTGATTGAAGAAAATGCTTGTCTAAAGTTAGAAATTTCTGATTTAAAGACTAAGATAAGTATTATAGAAAAAGAAATTACATGTCTTAGGGAAAATTCTAACAAATTAATCAACAAAGTAGAAAATTTGCGTAGCCCTAAGGTTGAGAAAGGATCTCCGTCAAGGAGACCCGCTAACAGACCCGGATCCAATCTCACTTGGATACCGAAGAAAGATTTGGAATCATATTTTGTAGGTTTCAAAGGTGACTACAACACAAAGGACTGGACCTACAAGCTTAAGGCTGGTCAACTCGAGTTGGGAGGACCAAAGAGTAGACCAAGGAGAAGACCAAGGAGAAGGGCAAGAAGACCGACGAGACGACGAACAACCGAACAACTCGTCGCACGTCGACCACTAGACTGGAGACCGGCGCCAATGTTCGGGCCTCTAAGCTACGGATGGGAGCCCCATCCGATGTGGCCTCCACCACCTCCATTTGGTCCATTTTATTGGCCATGGTAGGTGAGGTAAAATTCTTCACCCTATCCTTTTTTCATTAGCATTTAGATAGGGGGAGTTAAAAACTATGAGCTATTTGTCAATCATTAAATGGGAGATCTTGTAAAATTAGCTATATTTCCTTTAGTAAGGAGGAGAAAAATAATAGCTATCTTGTTACAAAAAGGGGGAGGACATTACTCTCATTAAAAGAAATTCATAGAAGAGCATGTTTCAAGGGGGAGTTATAGGTAATTTAAAATCAATTAAACCTTTTTAATAATGTCAAAAAGGGGGAGGATTTTTTGCATTATTATGTATGATTTTGTCATCATCAAAAAGGGGGAGATTGTTGGTGCTAGAGCACCACGATCGTTTATTTTGATGATAACAAAACACGTGTCATTTAACATTTGCACTTGAAGTCTTAGATTTCAAGTTAATTGCAAACGGAGACGTAGTTAGACGGAGTTCGAGCTCGCATCCCGGACGAATTGGAGGAGCTTGATGGAGAATAGAGGAGCTTCGCTTGGAGTGATAGCTTGAAGATGGAAGGATAAGAAAAATAGGATAGAATTCTATTTATCTCTTTCTACATATTTTTGTCTTTATTTCCTTGCACTTTTTTTTTCTTAGAATATCATGTTAAAGAGCATCAAAGAACCCTTACAGAAGTCTTGGGAACATAGCCCTAATACTCAAATCTTAAACCCAAACCCTAAATCAAAACTCGAGGCCTTAAACATTTACTTCGTAACCCTAAACCCAAGGCCATAAATCCTAAGCCCTAAACTTTTTCCCATAAATAAACCCATCACCTAACCCATGATATTAAACCTCCTTCCACTCCCTTTCACTCAATTCTCTCCTACCCCTCCCTCTCCCTCGAGCCCTCCTCTAGACCCTCCTCCTCCCACCTCCCCTTGCCTCCTACCTGCTCCTTCCTCCTCGCCTCTCCCCCTACCCCCTCTATGCCGCCTACCTCTTCCCACCTCCTTTCTCACCACCATTACTCACCTCTAGTGCCCTCCTCCTCCATCTTCCCTCCCTTCCTCCAGCACCACCCACAACCCCTACTCCTCGTCCTCCTCCTCACATTCACATTCTTTGAGACATCCAAAACAAACTAATTAAAACATGTAATTTGAAATATTCATTGACACACATTCACTCACACAATATAATGTAATCAAACTAAATATACATGTGGGCACAATTTCTCAAGAATACTAATTAAAACCTGTAATGAAAACATACTAATTAAAAAAAATAGTGAGATGGTTGTGGTAGGGAGGAGGTGGGAGGAGGAGTATGAGTTGGTGGTGGTGCTAGGGGGAGGGAAGGGAGGAGACTGAGGTGGTGGTAGTGTTGATGGCAGGAAGGAGGTGGGAGGAGAAGACGGGTGGTGGCGGCAGGGAGGGAGGAAGATGGTGGTGAAGCAGCCAGTCACGTGGTGGTGGTCGCCGGTGAGAGGACGCGAGATGATGCTGGTGGCCTTGGTGATGGTGGTCGAGCGGCCATTGTGGTGGTGGTTGAGGTGATGGTCATCGGTAAGGGGAGGCGAGTAGAGGAGGAGGGGTCTCATGAGGAGGAGAGGGTTGTACCTGAGGTGGGGGTCAACAACGACGAAGAGGAGGGACTACACGAGAAGAAACGGGGGGAAATCCGCTGGAGGTGACAGTCTGTGAGGAGGAAGGTAGGATTTGGGAGAATGGGGGCGGGAGTCGAGACTGCCTGTTGGATTTAGGTCAACCTTTTTCGACCGTTAGAACTAAAATGGTCGATGAATGAATTAACTTTTAACATCAACCTTTCTTGACTATTCCAGCTAAAGCGGTCGACAAATGCTTTCAAAATTAACTTTTAAGATTGACGATTCCCGAGAAGGATACTATTGACCGTTTATTTAATAATGGTTGAGTATAAGCTTATTCTTGATTATTATAAAGGATTGATAATGGTCTCAACCACTCCGCCTTATAAGTAGGCGGGAAACTTAATGATCAAATTTTTTGCCACCGTTTCATCTTATAACAATTGAGAATATTATTATTCTTGACCGTGGTATAGTGGTTGAGAACAATCCTTTTCTACTAGTAGAGTTTACCCTATTATTACAATCTAATGGTGGAACCTGGGGATTACACGTCGATGATTCCCTAAACAAATGTGTGCCGGGATAGTCTTAGCATCCCTTGATGATTTCACAGGGAGGTATGAATTCTTCCTGGCCTTTCCTGTGACAAACAGCATAGTAGAGTTTACAACCCTCTTGGTGGGCCTTCGCCTTGCTAAGATTATAGGAGCTGTTAGCATCGATGTGTTCATAGACTTCCAGCCTTTCACATGCCAAGTTCATGGAAAATTTCAAGTGAGGGACGATGAACGGGCTTTCGCGAAGAAAAATCATGGTTTTAGGAACTCGTCGTTGTAGCTCGCAAAATGTGTTATCAAATACAATTTATAACCGAAACTCCAATGGAGGCCCGGGTCAAACATAGGAAGGCAACATTTACTTTTGTTGAAATCCGCACTTCATTTTGTTTCATTTTGGTTTTTTAGGGTTTTGTGAATTTTTTGGTGTTTTTGAAATAAAAAGACAAGCAAGATAACTTCACAATGTGGAGAACAAATATGATATTTCACAATGGCATTCAAATGTCTATTATAATATGCTAAAATATAAAAGAGATAGAGGTGAGAAGAAATCACCCAAATCGACTGTTTGGCGAGACGATGGCTCTTGGCGACAGCTTGGATGAAGAGGGTAAGGTGCGAGACGATGGAGGTGAGATGCAGGAGGATGTCGGGTAGAGGAATGCTTCACCAACGCTTCAGAATGGGGATAAGGAGTTGGAGATGATCTTCTGCCGGAATAGATGTGAGAGGATGGCTCGAAGGCTTCTTATGAAGGTGGTGGGATGGAGGACGAATATTTCGTGGGGATATAGGAGCATTACACTAATAAGAGGCCTTTGGAGTATGGGAATAAGCTCTAATGGAGCATTGGTAGGCTACTAGAGCATAGGACTAGGTGGGAGTAGAGTAGGTGGAGATGGCGAAGAATGGAGGCGTAGGGGTCCTTTCATAGTGGAGGGAAGAGGAAGAAATTCATGTAGAGGACTGTAGTGACAGTTGCAAGCGTCACTAATGACCCCTGCAGTAGTCACTGAAGATCATGCCCCCCACCGCTCACGCCCGCAACTGTCCTCACCCATACAGGCAATTAGTGATAGCTCCAAGTGTCACTAAACACCCGCCCAAGCTGTCATTGAAGGTTGGCGCCAACCATGCACACGCCCACGCTTTGTTGTCGCTAAGGTTGGAAGCATCGTGGTCGTTGGATTATAAGTGGACGGCTGAGATGGTGCGGAGATTGCGCCTCTTGATCGGGCATGAGATGGCACATCTACAGGTGCGTTGATGGCCACGTGTTGCATCTGCGCTCATCCGTGCGCCCACGTAGCCTCATCTAGATTGCTCATGCGCAATCGGGCTGTCGAAATTGAGCTGCTCCTCTTCTGTGGCCAATTAGAGGTGCTTGGGAGAGTTGAACCCGTGACACAGCTATGCAAGCTCCTCTTGAGACTTCTGCGCCACGCGTTAAAGATGTTGGGGTTTTGAATTAACTGCAGCTGATGGTCAAGTGATCCTAGCTGTTAGATTTTCATCCAACGATTAAAATAGCGTGATGGAAGCTCTCTTAAAGAAGGACAGGCAACGCGGCTTCACAAGAGTCGTTGGATGGGCATACAACGGCCCAGATCCCTCGAGGGGAGACACCTTTGAGGAGGAGTGGCTACTACTAGCCAGTGTTGGGCGGTCTAAATGGTGCCATGTGTTGCTATCTGGGCTATTCATCTTCTTTCTGTTGCAGAAGGTGCCACAGTGCTAGGATCGAGATGATTTCCACGTTGTCGGATTGCGATTGTCGCTCCGGATCCATCCATACGGTCAGATTTTTCATCCGAAGCCTGTAGGGATGTCGCATTGCCCCCCTAGCCGTTGATCTTCCTCGAATCGCATAAGGTGATACGGGATTCCGATCAGGATGATCTCGGAGGTGTTGGACTCCGATCATTAACTCGATTTTATTCGTACATTTGAATCATCAATCCGAGACTCCTAAATAAATCTCCTTCCCTCCTCGTCATAAAAATGACGTAATTAACCTAAAATATACACAACTACTCTAAGTGCATGATGATGCATGCTATGCAATATTTATAACATGAAATGCAAATCTAAGCCTAGGAACATGCATGAATAGGCATTTTATCCTCAATAGTTGTGTCTACATCATACCATAATGCTTATCTTTTGTTATTCCCTAGCAAAATTAAACTATATGCTATGTATAAAAATAGAATTAGGATTTTATTACTTAGGCAAGATTTGTTGATTACTTTAGAAAATTTCAACCCCAAGACCTAGTTACAAAAACTCGATAGTGCCCGAGTGTCTGCTAGAATGCAGACTACCCAAGCCCTCACCTTATTTGAAAAAAAAGAAGATACAATTTTTTTTGCTTTTTCTTCTTTTCTAATTTTTCTTTGGATTTTTTTTTAGTTTGGAGTTTTAGGATAACTTTTTACGGCTACCCAACCCACCCAAGACTTGAAAAAGACTCTAAATGCTAAGCATCTAGTGAAAAGAGTGAAAGACTCACTAGGCAGCCATTAGAACAGACTTCGGGTTTCTACGACCCTAGGTGACCTTAAAAGTTTCTACTTAAAGGTTTATCTTTTCGAACGGTAGCTTTCTCCGTACTTTATTTTTTATGGGGTTAACACAAGGGCGAAACCAGTGTATATCTCCCCAGTTTATTTTACTTCCCCGCTTCTTCCGTAAGTGTTTTGGGAATTATTGTGCATTTTTGTGAGCTGAGCTCTAGACAACCGGCCAATGGGCTACTACCCACGTCAACTCACCAGCCATACTCGTGTGGTGAAGTGTGTTTTTATTTATTATTATTATTTTGTTTTCTCCTTTTTCTTTTTTTCTCTTTTCTTTTTACTTTTGAGCATCATTTTTTTAAGTAGGTGGCTTCCCTGATCTAGGATTTTCCTAAAAGCAGTAGAATGAGTATGGTCATGTAGTTGGGCTCTAGACAACCAGCCAATGGGTTGTTACTCATGATAACTTTCCAGCCATACTACCCTAGAAAGTTAATTAGCTACCCAATTTCCGAAGAAACCGTTGAAAAAGGAGTCAATACAAATAGTGTGTAGATCCTTAGACTTATAGTCCCCTCAAATCTGAGGGCGGGCTGATAAGTCGTGTACTTCTCACCCTAATTTATTAGCCAAATTAAAATAAAATTACTTGGCAAAGACTCGAGTCTAAGTCCACATTAGAGTGGACACCTACGCTAGTTAAGCTCGAAGACCTGAAGAGTCTAAGTATTCAGGTCCTAAAGTATCAATTCCTAAAGTTGGCAACTCCTAATGTCTAACTTCTCTTCTCCTACTTCTATTTTTTTTAAATTAAATAACAGGAAATTACAGTTAGGGCTGACAAAAAGATTATTTCATAAGATATCCACCTCCCCATGCTTAGCTAATGCAATGTCCTCATTGTTAAAATGAAAGCATGTAGGAGAGCAGAAATGGAAGAATAGCACTTGGTTTCTGTGATATTCTGGTCAGCTCGAAACAGCCTTTACACGTGCTAAGTTTAGTGCCTTCAGCTCAGCGAGGCCCTCAATCAAAAATAACTAACGTTGAGGCTGCAATAACATAGTTTCCGGGACCCTAGATATGGGTCCTGGAGAGTAAAAATGGGTTGCCAAAGAGATGATCAATGAAAGTGGCAAGCTGGTGATGCAGGAAGAGCTCAAATGGTCTCCAATAGGAGTTTTGTTGATTCAATACACAAGAGGTGTGGGTGGATATAGAAATTGTGCAATGGTTGGGTGAATAAGGACGAAGAGGGTTTTGTGATGTGTTGGGGGTTTGTGAGTACTCTAGAATACCTGACTGGTGGTGGGTTTTGTGTAACTGCCACTGGTTTGATTATATTTTATTACTCAAATACAAAAAATCTCCGAGGTCGAACTCTGGGAGCAAACTTGATTCTAGAAGCGTTGAAAATCACAATTTACAATATATTGTTTTACAAAAAGATTAAAGAGAGAAATAAAAATGCCTCTTCTCTTTTCTTCTTTTGTCTTCTTCTTTCTCTCTCTTTTCAGACGTCTGACTCCAAGGGTCAAACTCCTTAAGTGCCACTTGCTACAGTGCTTGTGCTCTCCTTCTTCTTTCCAGCTACTGCTACTGCTTCTTCTTCTTCTCTACTGCACGCCTTTTGCTTTCTTCTCTCTTCCTTCTCCTTCTGCCTCAGCTTCTCTACGGCTATAGTGCCGTCTTCCTCCTCCTCCTTTGCTTCTCTGCTGCTCCAAGTCCTTCCTTTCTCTCTAGCCGTAGCTGTCTTCCTGTGGCTAAGTCCTCAGTCGCTCCTCCTCATTCCTTGCTTCCTCTTTTGTTCACTGCACATGCATCCGATTAGGCAAAACCTAACCCCTACCCTCCCCACGTCTCTCTCTCTCTATTTCCCTCTAGGGTTCGCTCTCCTAGAGCCTATTCGGGTATGCAGGTCGGGTGACGCGCTCGAAACCAGGCCCACCGACGTGCGGTGGTGGGCGAGGTGTGCATAGGTTGGGTAATCGGGTCAGGCCAGGTCCGCGGGGGATGGTCGCGGACGAGGCCGGGTAAGCGGGTGAGAGGGACCTCACCACGTGTGACTGAGGTGATAAGCCATAGTCACATTTGAAATTTATGCCGCCCACCGTGCTCCTGCGTTTACGAGGTGGGACTAAATGTCCCACCCGCTTTTGCTAGCGCCCGCAGGAGGTGAGCTCCACCCAATTGGAGCAGCTGTGAGTTGTGCAAGGCCTGTTCTCACGTTGGATGCACTCGCCCACTCAACGTGTGTCACCTGGAATCCTGATGCCTGGAGCGTGTGACCTGGAGCTCGGGAACAAGCAAGATTGCTTGCTTGTTAATGGCGGACGGAGGCTCTGATCTGCATGACACAAGAATGGCCTTGCGGCCCTGTCAAACAACGGGAAAACCTTTGCCGTATCACGACGAAGGTGAAGAGGGGGTCAGCTGGCCACAGGGTGGCCTAGGCGTGCGTGCCCAGGTTGCCCTGTGGCTGTGAAAATGGGTGTGTTCGGGGGAAGTGTTGGGAGCGTGTGGCGGTGAATGGGAAGAGGGGCTATGATTAGTGAGTCGTGGCAGAGGTTGTGAGGTGGTTGGCGAGGTGGGTTGATGCGTGGAGCGGTGGATACACCTCGCCGGTGGTCTGCCGGAGGTGGAGAAGATGGCGGTGGTCTGCGAGCGGTGAGGCGAAATAACAGAAATAAATGAGGGAAAAATAAAAAGTAGAGAGAGAAGGCTTATCTAAGAGTCTCTGGACGAAGGGGGGGAGACGAGGTGGCGAGCGGCTGTGCTGCAGTCGTCGGAGACGAAGGCGCCTAAGGGAAGAGACGGCGACAAGGAAGAGGGATTGGATGGCGCCTGCTGGTGCGGCGAGGTGCGGCAGAAGATGGCGGAGATGACTCTGCCACTGGTATGTTGGCAAGCTACGAAAGGAGAAAGAGGAAGTCACCGGAGCTTGTGGGCTGACGGCCGGAGATGAGGAAGACGAAAATAAGGGGGATTCTCAGGCCAAAACAAGCTTGAAGGATGTGGCAAAGGATGCCACTCCTTAAATAGGCGTTGGCAGAGAGTTGCAAGGTGGAGACGGGAATACCTTGCCGGAGGTATGGCCGGGGCAAGACCCATACCTCTCGAGCGTTTGCACGAGAGGTATGGTGGCCAACAGGGCATGGGAGCTGGCCCATGCTGCAGGGGACAACGCAAGGAGTCTCCCTTTCAAATCTGGGGCCGGCTCCCCATGCATGCGCGGCACCATCCTCCGTGCAAAGTCGTTGGAGGTATGGCCTGCGCAGGCGGGTGGCAGAGGGACCCGATTGAAGAAGATGACCGGAAAGGTAGGGGGGTCCTTGCAAGGTTTCAAAAAGCTAAGGGTCAAAAAGTAATTATTGAGGACCGTTTTGTAAAGTAGGTCAAGGGGACTTTCCCTTAGGTCGAAATTTTGGTATAAACCTAATTTGAATCTAAGGAATCGAATGGTGAGGTTGGATTTTTGGTTTGACCATATTTGACCAGATATTTTGCACAAAAACCTAAATCAGGTCAAAAATTGGGTGTGATTCTCAATCTAGGTCAAAATAGGTTTTAATGGCTAAATTGAGCATTCTAAACCCTAGGGGATATTTTTTAATGAATTTTATATGGTTTAATTGATTTTTATCTTGCCTGAAACTTTGTGAATTAAAGTGGATTTATTTTAGGGTTATAGAATGCCATTTAATTCCCAGATTTTGTCATAACCTTTTTTTTGACCAAACCATCCCACTTGTTCTCTTATTAAGTCCATTTGACTTGTGTCTAGACCCTTAGAAATCCCGTTTATGTACTACAATGGTAAAATTACAGTTTTACCCCTTGTGTATTATTTTATTCTCAGATTTGCAATTCCCAGATTTAGGCCTTCCTTTTGGTTTTGTTGGATCTTTTGTTCAATTTATTCGATCAAAATGTGCTAGTTAGGGTTCATGATGAGGTTCTCTTCACTGATGTTTCAAGAGTTTCTCCCTAAAGATCAATTTCATCCTCAAAATCAGGGTGCGTAATCCAACCATCCTTATCCTAATGATTCCTACCTAAAAGTTGAACCTCAAACTCTAAAAATTCAGGATGAGGACATTGTTGGGTTTTAACTTGATCATGTGAATCATCCAACAAATTTCCAAATTCATGAATATCTTCCTCATCCCGGGTTGCCACAGTTTGTTGTATGTCTTTATTGTCCTCAATTATCCCTGCAACCGTGTGATTTTCTTCCTAAGTTTGGGTTGAGTTGGCCCTTAAAAGGTTGTCTAAGGTATGTATGGACATTACCACCTCTATTCTGCCAAGCTCCTCCATCAAACCACACTTAATTTTATCCTTCTTTGAGACCTCAAAAATATTAAATTGATTTATTTTATTCCCAGAGGACATTTCTATATTTCCCGATTCACAATCAATCCTTACCTTGGCGGTAGCCAAGAAAGGTCTTCCCAAAATAATCCGGGTGTGGTTGTGCTTTTTTGGTGCTTCCATGTCCAGGACCATAAAATCAGCAAGGTAATGCAAATCATTAACCATGACTAAAACATCCTCCAAAATACCCCTTGGTTTTGTAATGGATCTATCAGCTAATTGCAAGGTTATGTCAATGTGTTTCAGGTAGCCTAGACCCAATTCCATGTGGAGTGAGGTGGGGATCAAATTAATGGAAGCACCCAAGTCGAGGAGGGCCCGGTCAGAAGTAATGTTTCCTATTGTGCAAGAAATCAACGAGGCTCCTGGGTCCTGCTTCCTAGGAAGTAGCTTGTTTAAGATCAGTGTGCTTGTGTTATCAGATAAGACTACTCTCCTAATGTTTTCAGATTCCACTCTATGCTTTGCTTTATATGAATTCAGTAAACCTATGGCGTAGGCGGGGATTGATCCGATTGCCGCAAGGAGTAAAATGATTTTCAATTTGAAAGCCTGAAGTAAGGACATCGTTTCCTCCAATTTCTCCTCCGACTTTTTCTGTTTGCCCATACAACAACATCATACTCCCAAATCAAACTTTGATGTTTTGTTGATCACATTCTTAGTTAGGAGTCTAGAATTCTTATTACGGGGCCTAATGGTGTTGCTATGGGGTTGCGTAGGTCCCTTGTGTCTACTACCACTCCTCAAGGTAATGGTATTTGTCGTGGCAAAATGCTGTTGGTTAGTTCCTTCGGGAGGGTTGGGCAAAACAGGAGGCTCCCTGTTGATTATGGTAGGAACTTGGTTCGCTCCGAGAGGGGCTGGGGTAGACTGATAGATAGCATGAGCTTGACCATGCGACTCCCCATCATTACCAAACCCTTGAGGCCCAACGGCTCGATTCTCTACATTCCCTGGGCTTGGTACAAGTTGTGATGGTAGAGATCTGTCCTGTCAGTTGTTTGCACCAAGTCTGAATTGTAAGGTGTCCAGCAAAATTTTCATTTATTGCATGAGCTGGAGCATTGACCCTTGCATTTCTTCCATCTTCAGGTTTAAATCAGCCTGCTCGACTAGTTGTTAAGCATTCCACATAGACTAATTAACTTGATTCAGAGGCAACTGAGTATATACAAGAACCCGAACCATTAGTTTTTGCGGAATGTAATTGTTGGATCGAAATTGGGTCTGCTGCCCCTGATCTTTCCAAGAGAAGTTAGAGTGATTTTTCCAACCAAGATTGTAGGAATTCGCGTAAGGGTTGGACCTAACATTCTCCTGCACAGCATAAATATCCTCATAAGATGAGGATGAAGAAGGATCAGAAAAACTAGGATCAAAGGCCCCAGTTTGGAACCCATAATGTTCCAAGAAAAGCTGGCCCAAAGGTCGAGCCGACTCCAGCTGGTTCACAAACTCCCGTCCTGTAGGAGCTTGCGAAGAATGGAATCCCGAACCTTGGGATTGAGTAGATCTAGAAAAATTAGAGTTTCCGGACATCCACTCTTCCATTCGTTTAGCAACCAGGTCTACCTTAGCTAATTTATTGCAGATCAATTCCATATCAAATATATGAGAATCTTGAACCTCATTGGCATTTGATCTAGTTTGTTGGGATCGGTTGAAGGTTTCCACGGAAGCGTGGTTTAAAGAGTTTTCTCTCATTTCCTCAAACAAATCATATGCTCTATCTGCATCTTTGTTGAGGAAATTGCCTCTACAAGAAGCATCCACATGATTAGGGAGTTGATCATTCAACCCGTGATAAGAAATCTGCACAAGTTGCCATTTAAGCACCTTGTGGTGTGGACACTTCCGCAACAGATCCTGGAATCGTTCCCAGGCCCCATGAAATAATTCCCCCTATTGCTGGGCAAAAGTAGTAATTGCCCGTCGCAACGCATTGGTTCGCCCAATTGGGAAGAATTTCTTCAGGAAGGCAGATTTCAAAGCTATCTAGGTAGCAATTTGTCTTCCAATGGTACAATACCAATGTGCGGACTTATCCCTGAGTGAATGGGGGAAATGCCTCATGAGCATCTATTCTTCATCTGCATTCCACAATTGGTGGTCTGAATCAGAGTGATCAGGTCCTCCAAATGTTGGAATGGGTCTTATGAGCCAAGCCCTTGAAAGTGTTTAATTAGACTCCAAACTTGGGGCTTGATCTCATCATCATCGGCGGGGAACACAACCTCGAGACGATCCTCACAATTTGAAGGATCATAAAAATTCTTCAAGCGCCGAGCACCCTAACCATTCATTCGTTGGAACCATTCCGCATCTGCTGCAATTCTTCCAACTACCTCTGAATCAGCTCCTGCTAGTACGGGGGCGGGGGAGGTGGTTGTTGATCAGCCATGGGATCTACTTGGCTATAACTCAACCTCCACCTTCGGGAATCATCTATAGGTCCTTCCAAACGAGGGTTCAATGACCTCCTTCCAAGCATACACTGGAAGGAAGTCGGAAGGACAGGGAAGTGAAGGGACCCTGCAGCACAAAAAATACAAGTCTTTCCTTAGGTTGGGTAGCCTAAAGGTCTACAGACTCTTAGAATTTGTCTTAAGATTATAGACGATTTACTCTACTCGTATCCAGTTAATCCAACCAGTTAGAAGGAGGGTGGTGCGATCGACCACGGTTCGTATAAAAATCGTCGTTGTTGTAATATATGTCACAAATACAAACCGTTATCACATCAATTTTATTTAGTTACATAATTTTTACTGGTTTATTCCAGGTTGTTCACTATGAGACAGTTATTGATATACATCACTCTCTACGTTCAATATCATTCTTTAATTCCAAAAAGATCAATTTTATGTACAATTATGAATGAATAAATTAATGAATGATAAATTAATGAAATAATAGCTTAATTATGTACAAAAGAACGAACTAAATGCTTGCAAATAAATAAAACAAACAAGCATCAAACACTATAATTAAGTATTATATACTATCTATTTATACTTATAATAACAATACTTACATATATATACAATAATAAGTAATAATATATACTATACTA
This sequence comes from Thalassia testudinum, assembly GCA_037157565.1. NCBI lineage: Eukaryota > Viridiplantae > Streptophyta > Magnoliopsida > Alismatales > Hydrocharitaceae > Thalassia > Thalassia testudinum. The sequence continues at coordinate 22,717,323 of JAZHRO010000014.1, forward strand.
ACTTAACTTAATATACTATCATATACAGTAACATATATAGTGTGTACAACAGCATATATAAATGTCTCTAAACCTTAGGAAAAGTATGTACATAAGCAAAGGTAAAAACTAGGGTCTATAGTGACACTCATTCTATCCACAATGTCAGATTAGTCTGTTACTAAAGCTATACTGTTATTTACGTACATATATATCTCAAACATTACTTATACTATGTATACTTCTTATACATATTATTTATTTACAGTGTACCCTATACATATGTTATATTTATACTAGATACTTGTATACTATACATATTAAACACATGTACAACACTTTAACTCTTTCTTCTCTGCGTTTCTTCTATTTTTCTTCCTAACGTAGTGTTGCAGACTCACTCTTTCTCTCTTCTTCTTCTCTCACCCTTAGCCTTCTGCAGCCAACACTTAGAATTTCTTTTTTAGCTTAGAATTTTTTTTTTAGCTTCTCTCTTCCCACCCCTTAGTAATTAAGACCCATGGTTATTGTTCATCTAATAAAAAATTAGGTTATTAATTGACGAGCGACCCTTTCGAGGGATACACAGCTCCCTATTGGATGGGATCAAACCTCTACTAAGGCCACCCTGATTCATTAATTAGCCTCTTAATTCCGGTTCAAGCTCGTTAATGGGCCCAAATAAGCCCTCACACAGTGCCAAGCTCCCAGCCCGCACTACACACTAATCACAACCCAAACCAAAGTCATATGCCAGAATATGCTCAAAAGGTATAAGGGGTGATGTGGTTCGGGCACCCGGTGCCTGTGACGATTTCATAGGCAAGGGAAGGAATTCAACTTATGGCGCTGCTAGAGCTCTACAACCCATGATGTGGCACTATGCCACAGGGGTTCAGCACTGAAATTCTAGCGCGCAACATTCTGGTTTACAATGCTTGGCCATCAATTTGAGGGCCCAATTTCAATCCAATTTTAAATTAAAATATATAGTTAGAAAGCCCTTATATAGGACTATATAATTATATGATTTATTTACAAAAATAATTATATTTACTATATAAATAAATTATCTAAAGTTCGTAAAAAATACATCCTGATTTCAGGGTTTATTTCTTAATTAACATATAAATTAGTTAATTATTGGTCTAATTGACTCTGTACAATATTAATATACAAATTAAAGTATTTAATACACATTTTTATTGTATTTTACAACATTTATTTGGGTTTATTTACATTTAAATATCTATTCTCAGGTTATTGTACATATAAATTATGTATAAAAAACATAATACATTATAAATATAGTTAACTTACTTCAAAATACTTAAAATAGTATAATACATCTATACAACATAAATTAGTTCAATTATAACTTAATTTACTAATTTATCTTATTTTAATTTAGTAACTTAATAACTTAATAAATTAATTATTTATTATATATATATAATTAAATTATGTTACGGGGGTTATTATGTGCATAATACATATACAAACATATATACACAGTATAATTAGTAATTACGTTTATATAAAAGATTTTATAAATTTACTTAAGTTATAGTGTATATAAGTTAGTATAAATAATGAATAGTTATATAATTAAGTTATATATAGTTTATATACTTTTAAATATATAATTTATAATATATATATAAGTTATTTACGCCTATCAAACCTCTATTTTACATTATGTACAGGTATAACTTATTATATAACTTATATTTACATGTATGTACTTACTATACATACTGTTTTTATGTATTTTGGGGTTTTTCCTCTTTTTATGGGTTTTACATATTTTATAGAGGTAGGGGATAAGAAAGAAAGCGAGAGATGAGGAGAATAGACTGGTTTTTGTGTTTTTATAAATTAAGGTCATTTATTAAGTTTTAAGGTAGACTAAACCGTTGACTCGTATGTTCTACCAAGTCGAGGGTTTAGAATGCATTGAAACTTGGCACATGTGTAGAAAAATAGTTAATCCTACTCACTACACCTTTATTTTTTTTATTTTTTAAAGTATTTTTATTTAATTACAAAGTTGGCACATTTTAGGGTCTTCTTATTGTTTTAAAAGGAACCTAAGACCCTAAATTCTAATTTATGAGGAGAATAGGCAGTGAACTGCCTCAGTTAAGCCCTAGACACCATACAAAAGGATATTCACTCATATAATCATACTTTTTAGTAAATTTTACTTTGATTTTTCAGTTTGGACAGATAGCACATCAATTAGCTGACAAAGAAAGAATTAATCATGAAACAAGCCATTCCAAGTTAAATCTATATCAAGTACAGGTACATGAAGGATTGTATACATAAGATACAACATTAACAACATGTCAACTAATTTAAACACTAAAAACTAAGCCTTCTGTCCTATAGAAGTTCATCCACAAGTAGGGGCAACAGCTACAGCAGTAGCTTCAGACAGCAGCAACAGCAACTAACAGTAGCTCAAGGAGCTGCTCCAGACGTCTTAAACATGATTCAAATCCCTACTACAGTACATGCAAAAATCAAAGAAACAATTGCAGCAAGGTTTGGATTTCCAATTCAGTAGATTAGTCCCTGATTCAGTACACGGATATCCCAGATCAGACATGAGAAAGTCTAATCAGGGATATAAAATGTTCAAATCAGGTAATAATTTGCATGGAATTCAGGATTGGGAGACCCTTGGAATGTAGCTGCTAATGCAACACTTTAATATGATGGATTGGGATTCAAAACTCATAACAGAAATCACCTCAAAATCTAATCAAGCTTAAAAATCACATTGAAATCACTTTGGGATGTTAAACTCTTCATCAGAAAATCCTTATCAACATTTTCCTTTCAAATCAGAGGGAAAAACTACTGATCTAACACCTTCCTGATGGTATAGACATCATTAAGGAGGGTCTTAAATCAGTCCATTAAATTCAACTTGAATCCCAATTCTCTAAACCTTAAGGAATATTGGTAAATTTTAAGGTAAAAAATCAGAATCAAAAGAATGCAATCTGATGGTTAGATTCCTCAACACAATTAATTAAGTTATTTAGACTTAATTATTTGCGTGAGAACGTAACTTAGGTTAACTCGATTTTATGTCGATTGTGTAGTATAGGGTTAAGTTAACCTAATATTTTAGATTGTAAATTCTTTTTAACTGGTTGAGTCTAGGTAGTTCACTGAGAGGCATAATAGTAAGCTTAATTCGCCATTAATTCATAAGCATAAACTACTAACTTCTTAATTAATCAGATTTATAATTAAAATACTTTAAGTACATGAATAATTGCACAAGAGATAGATGAAATTAACACATGGAACATTCCATTAGAAAGAAACACATTTACACATGAAATCTAGAATTAAAAATCATGTAAACATGTTTATTACATCTATTATGTCTAATTATAAGAGATTAAGGCAAGAAAATGATATACAAGGAATATTTTTGCCTTTCACAACATTTGATACTCAAAACAACAATAAAAGAACATAAAATTGTAATAGAAGATCAAATCAGATGTTTGATGATAAATGTTGGATGACTTAAAAAGAAATATTGGATTTCTAATTGTAAAAGTGGACATCTGATATTTTCATTTCCTTTCCTCTTTAGCATTTAATCTTCAACCCTTTCTTCTTCTTCTTCTCTTTCTCTTCTGAACCCTCTCTATTCTCTTCACTTAGCTTTCTCCTTAGGTTCTCTCTCTTCTAAGTTTCCCTTAGTACTGTTCTTATACGTTCCAACGCTTAACCAATTTCACAAGCACTTAATCTCATTTAGAAAGAGCTCCGGTGAGTCCGGTTCTGATGTACCTGTAGAGCTTCTTAAGACCTAGATAGATCTTAAGAACTCATCAATTGACTCAAGAAATGATCAAAATAAAGGATTCATCATGGAATTCGGAAATTTAACATTCTGAGTTTAGCAGAACTCAAAATGCCTCCTCTCACTCAATTAAGTGAGGGAAAGTATTCTAAGGGGTGAAGCGATGCTAATGGACTAGGTAATTAGGTGGTTAACTCATCTCTGAGCCGCCATTTATAGCGAGCTCAGAAGAGAGGGGGAATTTGGGCGTTTGCTGTCAACTGCTCTATAGGAGCAATTAAAAGCTTCGTAGAGGTCTTTAAGGGTTATGGAAGAGATGGAAAACCTCAAATGGATGTGAGTCTAGCTCTGGACACTTCACCATGGATAGTGAAGTATCCAAGTGTGTGTGAAGTGGCTTAGGTGGTTAGATGGATAATTAGGTGAATTCTAAGGTGGATTAAGGCCCTGAGAATGTGCTAAGGTGATGAAGGACCCTAGATGAGTGTGAATTAGACTCGGGGACCTCCGCCATAGACAGCGGAGGTCGGCGGAGACAGTGAGATGGTCTAGGCGATATACGTGCTATCTATAAAGGAAAGGAGGTGTGTTACAACCCGATTCCCGAATCCCTATCAGAGCCAAAATCGGCTCGCCTCGACTAATCCCAAGACCCAGTCATCCAACAAGAAATAACCAAAAAGCAAGAAAATAAACCACATTCACATATGCAATATAACTAAGCAGTAAAAACGTACAAGCAGTAAAGGAAAGTAAAAGCTGTTATTCCAGTACATACCACCACCACAGCAGGAACAATAGAAATGAAAGCAACAGTAACAACAATAGTAACTAAAAAGTCTGAAACTCACAACAATAATAAAGACAGTACAACAAAGAGTGCAGAAAACTTTGGATGGGCTCGACTGGGCCCAGCATCCTCTGCAACTGGAAGCTCGAGCTGCTTAACTCCTGGACTTGAACAGTGTTATGAAAAAGATGGAGTCAGCGAACGCTGAGTAGAGTGGTAACTACACTATCTAAAGCAATAAAAGTACAAGTTTAATTATCTTTTCTTGTCATTTTATTTTACATGTAATTCCTTTTCACCCCTTTTTGTCAACTTTCATATTTTTCTTGATCTTGCATGTTCCTCGTGGGAACGATCTTGATTGCAATCTTTTCCGAAGAGTAGAAGGTGCACATTGGGCTCTCCTGGCCAGGAGAGTCCCCCATGGCAGTCCTACACCCAGTCATCCACCCCGAGGTCACTGTCAGACATAGCGGTGACTACGGCACGCACAATAAGTGCATAGGTAGCTACCTCACACTAACACGCAGTCAGTCATTTCCGCTAGCGGGTATGCCCAAAGTACAGCACGGAACAGTATAAGGCCTAGCCCTCTCAGAAACAGGGGTCTAGCCCCTCAGAACCAAACAGGGGTCTCGCCCCTCCACAGTCTGTGCACCCTCGTCTGACTACCCCGGTTTGCCCAAAAGGCCTAACAAGTCGGTGTAGGGTGGCTAGCTCCCTCCCTACACTAGTACCTTGCCTCGGTATTGTGTACACGAGGGCCAACAGAAGTCAATGTACAGTAGCCAATCTTAACCCCGGGTCCCAACCCAAGGACAGCTAGCTCCACTCGACATAAAAGGGGACAATCGCTCTCCTTGGTACCACGTACTCAAGGGCTAGCACACCTCCCGTCCACATCCCAAATTTTCCATCTAACCACTGGAGCTCGACTCCTAACTCCCCGTAGGGTTCATGCTCATGTTCACCCCATTATTCAAATCCAGATTTCATCATTCACAATTTAGTTCTCGTTCATATACAAGCAGCTCGTATTTCCACAATTTAGTACATGCAACTAATGATTTCACAGGTAACTATTTAGTTATCTCAGGCAGGTCATATTCTAACAGGCAGCTCATACTTATTTACAGGCAATAGCTAACAGTTTAACTTATTCATATATACAAAGACAATTATGCAGAATAATTGGTTCAATCATTTCCCTATCCTAGGGTTCATGCTACATCTTAGGCTTCCAGTTGGCTAATTCCACAGATTCATTCTTATTTAATAAGGTTAACAGGGGTAGACCACTCTACCAGACAATTCGGGAGTACTGGGGGCTCGAATCGTAGACCCGGGCGTCTCTGCGAGCCCTAGACACGCAGTAGATCGAAGTCATATACCAAGGAATACATCACAAAGAAAGATTCAGAATAGTGTATAAAGGTTTCTAATACGTAGAGAAACTCACAAGGGAACTACAGATACTTCATTTGCGTAAAACGGTTCCCGATCGGACCCCAAACGAGTCAAAAACATGTCTACTGACCAAAATCAGACGTCTGGAAACAAGTCTAGATGTCCTAAAAGTTACAGAATCTCACATCAAGTTCCTGTAGAGCCCTCAGACGATCACAGTCAGACGTCCAGGACTCTCCTGTGATCGTCTGAAAGTGGTTCCAGACATCGGACCACTCTTCTCGTCTGAAAGCACCTCCGGTCGTCTGGTGAGTTGATGAGACGTCCGAAAGTGTGTGGAAGGGCGTTCCGCGCACCTTCCCAAGGCTGCTCCTGCATGCGACAGAGCAGCCACCTTAAAATTAGCTAAACAAATCTTCTGCGGTGCGGCCTGCATGGCCGTAACCACGGGGGGAACGTACCTTCGCAATAAAGGTGCCTTCTGTCATCTAGTCTGGACTCCAGACATCCAGACGCTCAGCCGGTCATCCGGACCACACTCCAGACGTCTGATACTGGAAGAATTCCAATATTAGACTGCGCTCCCAACGCTCCTCACCGCGCTCTGCCACGTTTCTTCTTGCTCCGCTGCAACCCCAGCTGTTGTAGGTGGTCGAGGACGACTCTCGGGACTCTCTCCTCCTCGAGCATGCACAACGGTGGTCATGCAAGCTCCGATGAGCTTCCAAAAAGCTCCCGACCTCGGCCTCCTCCTCCTTCTCATGCACTCTCCTCCTCACTCTCACGAGCTCCCTCGCTTACCTCCTCCCGCCACTCCGCCGTGCACTAAAGGTGGAGAAGGTGGTGTGTGGAGTGGAGAGGAGAGGAGGGGAAAGTGGCCTTTTATAAAGGCCGAGGGTTAGGGTTCTGCAGGGGAGGAAGGAGAAAAGAGAGAGAAAAGGAGAATTTTGCATGCTGCCCGCATACATAATGCAAAATGCGTACAAAATTTTAATTTCCAGACGTCCGGGAAAGGATCTAGACGTCTAGACAGACGTCTGACTGACACTCCAGACATATTAAAAGGCTAAAAGTGGAACGGGTCTTTACAAGGTGGAAATAAACTATGAAAAGGTAAGAAGAGTGGAATAGTGCTTAAAAATGCGGAAGAAGGCCTGACGAGGCTGGACTTGGCCTCACCGGAGCTGAGGGAGATGAATCTAAATTGCATTAAAACTAAGCTAATCCTACTCCTAACTACAGCTAACTTACTCCAATGAGTTAGGACTACTTTCCTAGAGGAAAGGAGGTGAGAAATCTCTGTCGATGGCTCATAACGGAGGAAGAAATTAGAAGATAAGGGAAAGAGCTCCGGCGAGAAGTTGAAGGCATCGAGATAATGGAGATGATGCTCCAAGGCTCTATCACAACCTTCTAGAGAGGAAGAGGAGGTGAGAGAGATGAGTGCCTTGCGTGGGGGAGCTTCGATGGGGGCTGAGAGGTCACCGGAGGTAGAGGAGAAATAGCCTATTGTCGGCCGCTATTAGGGAAGAGGGAAAGGGGGTCGACCCTTGAAATCGGAGGGGTTGAGGTCTATTTATAGGCTATGGCGGTTGTTGATGGGAACACCATCATTAGCCCAAACTAGCTCATTTTTACCTAGAAAAGAGAACAAAAGCTCCAACATAACCAAATGAAGGGCCTAACTCAAGGAATAACTAATTTGAAAGAAAAATAAGAAACAAGGGGTAAAACTGTAATTTTACCATTGCAGTGCAACAAAGAGATTTCTCATAGGCTAAACATAGGTCAAATGATCTTAACAAGATAAAAAGTAGGTTAGTTCAAACAGAAAAGCATTAATGTGAAATCTGGGAACTAAATGACTTCTTGTAACCCGAAAATAGATCCACTTAATTTAACAAGGTTCTGGTCAGGATAAAATTCAAATAAATCCTCTAAAATTTATGGAAAAATATCATCTAAGGTTTAGAACCTTCAATTTGGCCTTTAGAACATATTTTGACCTAAATAGGGGTCCTAGTCAAATGTTTGCCCTAACTTGGGTTTTGGTGTAAAATGCCCAGTCAAACGTGGTCAAACCTAAAATCCAACTTCGCCATTAAATTCCTTAGGTCCAGATTAGGTTTATACCAAAATTTGGACCTAAGGGGAGTTCACCTTGACCTACTTTGCAAAATAGTCAAACCTAATTACTTTTAAACCCCTAGCTTTTGAAAACTCTTGCTGGCACCCCCCTAACTTCCTCATCATTATTTGTAATTAGGTCCCTCCACCATTACAGTAGAGGAATCCTACTCTGGCAAGGATTCGAGGGGGATATCTCCTCAATTCCTCGGAGAATCCCTCTCAAATTTGAAAGGGAGATTCTCTTAGGAATTCCCATTCATGTGAACCCAATCTTGAGCTCTGATTTCCACCCAATCTCTCATGCGAACGCATGAGAGATTTGGGTATTTCCCGACCTTCCAAGTCCGGCGAGGCTGTCGTGCTTGGAAGCTTGCCTTCTAAGCACAAGGCCCTCTGCCTGAGACTATAAAAGGGACCCCAGATCCTCCCGTTCATGGCACGCTTATTTTGGCCTGAGAATACCCCCAATCTTCCTCTCTTCCCCACTAGCCAAAAAGCCCAGCATGCTCCGACGACTCCTACCTCCTCTTCTCGTTGCTCTGCCACCATACCAGGGGCAGAGTTGCCTCTGCCTCCTTCGTCCGCATCGCGCCACACCTGCGCCCGTGACTATCTCCCTCTCATCGTTGCTGTCTCTCTCTCTTAGGGTCTTCGTCTCCGGCGACGGCACATACAAGTCGTCTGCCTCCTCCTCTCCCCCTTTGTCTATCCCCTCGTTGATAAGTCCTCTCCCTCTACTCTTTCTTTTCCCTTCAACTATTTCTATTTTCACGCCCCGACGCTCACATACCACTATCACCTTCTCCACCTCCGGTAGACCTCCGGTGAGGTGTTTCCACCATTCCACTTACCCGCCCACCTCGCCAGCCACCTCAAAAGGTTCACCATATCCCACTGATCATCTTCCCCCTTTCCATTGACCTCCACACACTCTACGCACTTTCCCTGAACACACCCATCTCCACGGCCACAGAACGACCTAGGCACGCACACCCAGGTCACCCCGTGCCACGCCAACCACCGGGCCACCTTCGTCATGTCACGGTAAAGCTTTCTGAGCGATTTGACAAGGTCGTGAGGCCTTTTTCTTGCAGACAGGTACAAGTGCCTTGACCGCCATTGGAATAAGCTTGAAGAAGCTTGCAAGCTTATTTCAAGGCCTGAGGCTTCAGGTTCCCAAGTCCTAGAAGCGCGAATTCTCTTCGTGAACAACTCCAGGCAGCAATTAGAAGCCAAAGCCCCTGCAGCCTCTGCAATTGAGCGCATGACCTGCTGCGGGTGCGTGCGAGAAGAAGGTAGGACATTTAGTCCCACCTCAGAAGTCTTCAAACGGGTGAAGTGGTATAAGTTGAAAAAGTGCCAGGGGCTTAGCACCTCCTGACGTGAGGTGAGGTCCCACTCATCCCTACACCTCATCCGCGATCCACGCCTCCGTGGACCTGGTTCTCAACCCGACTACCGGCGCACTCCTCGCCCACCACGCACGCCGGTGGGCCTGGTCCAGGGTGCGCTGACTCAACCCATTTACCTAAGAAGGCTCTAGGAGAGCGAGCCTAAGAGGGAAAAGAGAGGAGAGTTCGCGGGGAGGGTAGGGGGTAGGTTTTTCTCTCAGGGACAAGGAAGAAGTGGAAGAAGGAAGCCACAACAGGAGCTAAGGGTGAAGTCGCAGAGAAGAAGAAGAAGGTTGAAGAGGAAGTAGAAGAAGGAAGCCTCAGCAGAAAGCCAAAGGAAGAAGAAGAAGGAAGGCAGAAGCTTGAGAAGGCTCGGCTGAAGTCAGAAGCAAAGAAGGAGAAAGAAGAAAGAAAGAAGAAGCCAAAGCCAGAAATCAGAGAAGGAAGAAGAAGAACCAGAGAAAGCTTAAGAGAGATTGAAGAAGCACTACACTGTAGCATTGAGCACTTAAGGAGTCTGATTTATACATGATGAGAACCTCATCATGAGCCCTAAGTAGCTTATCTTGACCTAATAAAGTGAACAAAAGCTCCTACATAACCTAAAGGAAGGCCTAACTCAAAAGATTACTGATCTGAAAAGAATACATGAAACGAAGGGTAAAATTGTAATTTTACCATTGCAGTACATCAACGAGATTTCTCATAATCTATACATAGGTCAATTGAACTTAATAAGAGAAAAAGTAGGATGGTTTAGCCAGAAAAAGGTTATTGTGAAATTTAAGAATTAAATGACATTCTATAATCCTAAAACAAACCCACTTAAATTCATAAGGTTCCTGGGAGGATAAAAATCAACTAAACCCTCTAAAATTCATGAAAAAATATCCGCTAGGGTTTAGAACCTTCAATTTGGCCTTTGGAACCTGTTTTGACCTAAATTGGGGACCAAGCTCAATATTTGACCTAATTTTGGTTTTTATGCAAAATGTCCAGTCAAACGTGGTCAAACCTAAAATCAAAATTCACTATTGGATTCCTTAGGTCCAAATTAGGTTTGTACCAAAACTTGGACCTAAGGGAAGGTCATCCTGACCTACTTTACAAAATAGTCCACCCAATTACATTCTGAGTCCTAACTTTTGGAAATCCTAGCAAAAACCCCCTCAAATTTTCATCATTTTCTACATTCAGGTCCCTCTACCATTGCAGCAGAGACCCATACCTCTAGTGAGGTTTTGATGAGGTTTTCTCCTCGCTTCCCGAGGGAGTTGCTCCCAGATTTGAAAGGGAAGTCCTCTACGAAACCCCCTACCATCTGAGCAGCTCCCCATGCCCTGAATCGTCCCATACCTCTCGTGTGAACGCTCGAGAAGTATGGGTATTAATTCCGGCCATACCTCCGGCGAGGGTTTCCTGCCACCTTCACCTAACCTTCTGCTCGTGCCTATATAAGAGGCACCAACTCCAGCTGAAGGGTCTAAGCCTGTTTTTGCCAGAGATATCCCTTGAAATTCGTCTCTCCTCGTTTCCGGCCATCTACCCGCAGGCTCCGGCGACTTCCCCTCCCTCCTCTCGTCGCCCTGCCACCATACCAGTGGCAGGGTTGGCTTCGTCTCGTTCCTCCGCATTGCGCCGCACCAGCGCAGCCTCTCCGACCTCCTCCTCGTCACTGTCATCTCCACCTCAGGGCTGTCTTCCCTGATGACAACATATACGCGTCGTCCGCCTCCTCTGCTCCCCCTTCGTCCAGCACCTCGCAGATAAATCCTCTTCCTCTACTCTTTCTTTTCCCCTTATCCATTTCTAATTTCACTCCTCGACAACCACATTTCACGGTCACCTTCTCCACCTCCGACAGACCACCGGCGAGGTGCATCCACCACTCCACTCACCCACCTACCTCGCCAACCACCGCGAAAGCATCACCTTATCCCATTGATCATTTTCCCCCTCTCCATTAACCGCCACAATCTCCACTCACTCCCCCGGAACACACCCAACCCCACGGCCACAGAACGACCTAGGCACGCACACCCAGGCCGTCCCGCACCACACCAACACTAGAGCCACATTTGTCGTGTCACGGAGAAGCATTCTGAGTAATTTGACAAGGCCGTGAGGCCGTATTCATGTCGACAAGTACAGGTGCCCTACCCGCCATTGAAGCAAGCTTGAAGAAGCTTGCTAGCGTCAGCTTCACCTCCAGGTGCCAGGAGTCCATGTCCCAGATGTGCGGTTTCTCAATTGAAGGTCAAAGCTCCGCGGCCTTAGCAATCGAGTGAAGACTTGCTGTGGGCATGCGTGAGAAGTGGGTGGGACATTTAGTCACAACTCGGAAGTTTGTGAGCAGGAGGCACGACATAAATTGAAAAACTGTTAGGGGCTTAGCGCCTCCTAACACGGGGTGAGGTCTGATGAGAACCTCATCATGAGTCATAACTAGCTCATTTTGACCTAATACAAAGGATAAAAGCTCCTACATAACTCAAGGAAAGGCTTAACTCAGAGAATTCTGAGTTTAAGGAGAAAACAAGTCATAAGGGGTAAAAATGCAATTTTACCAGTATAATCTGCATACAGGGTAATTCAGGGTCCAAACATAGGTCAAAGCAACTTAATAAGAATAAAAGTGGGATGAGATAATCTAGCAAGGGCTACAGCAATTCCAAGGAACTAAATGATAATCTGTAACCCTAAAACAACCCACTTCAATTCACGAGGTTCGAGGCAAAGTAAAAATAGAATAAACCCTCTAAAATTCATAGAAAAATAATCTCTAGGGTTTAGAACCTTCAATTTGGCCTTCAGAACCCATTTTGACCTACATTGAGAACCATGCCCAATTAATAACTTAATTTGGGTTTTCGCATAAATTGACCGGTCAAACAAGGTTTAATATAGAAATGAAATTCACCATCAGATTCCTTAGGTCTTAATTAGTCATGTATAAAAACTTGAGCCTAAGAAGAAACCTCCTTGACCAACTTTACACTTTGGTCCTCATATATTTACTTTTTGGCCCTCAACTTTTGAAACCTCGCATTTTGACCCCTAACTCTCCTTCGTTCTTTGCGTTCAGGTCCCCCCTGCAAAACCTGCCAGCACCATGCTCCGGCGACCTTGCGCGGAGCATGGCGCCGCGCAGGGTGAGGGGAAGAGCCTGGCAAGTAAACCGGGGGTGCCCTGCGTCGTCAGCCGTCGCAGGGACACCCCCCTGGTCGCTGTAACCCACCATACCGGCCGTGCGAACGCACGGACGGTATGGGTTTCCATCTCCGGCGTCCTCCGGCGAGGGAGACACGTCGTCTCCCTCCGCCTTCCTCCCTGATTCGGTCCCTATAAATACCCCCGTCGCTCCACCGTTCTTCCCAGCTCGGATCTGACGGAGAAAACCCTCAACTTTCCTCTCCTCTCACTCCGGCAGACGCCCACCAGCTCCGGCGGTTCCTCCTCCTCCTCCTCTTCGCTCTGCCGCAATACCAGCAGCAGAGACTTCTTCCCCTGCTCTTCCCGCGCCACGCCGCACCCAGCTGGCGCATCTCCGGCCCTCTGCTCGCCGCCGCCCCTTCCCCCGGGCATCTTCTTCTCCGGCGACAGTCGATACGACTGTCGCCCGCTCCGGCCCCACCTCCTCCTGCTAAGTAGGTAGAGCTCCTCCTCTTCCTCCCCTCTTCCTTTTCCTCACTTTAAACATCTACTGTCGCCCTCGATTCCGACCCCTCACCCTCACCTTCTCCGCCTCCGGCCATCCTCCGGCGAGCCGCTCCCATCACCCCAGCAACCCACACGGCTCGCCGACCACCGCAGAACCTCCGCCTCCTCACCCTGATCAACCCCCGCCCTTCCACTTCCCCCACATCACCCTCTGCAACCCCACCGAACAAACCCATCTTCCGACCCACAGTCCGACCTAGGGCAGCCCTTGCACGCCGCCCCACGCCTCGCCACCACCCACACGAGCTTCGCCGCACTCTGGCGAAGCTCCCGGCACCTTCTGATTAGGCCGAGAGGCCGTTTTGCTGTGAACAGGTCACCCGACCTCCGCCGCCATTGCCGTGCAGAAGGAGCTGCTTCCGCCTGCAGCTGCAGGCGCGCCACGCCCAGATTCGACTCCCAGGCCTTGCGAGGCATTTCGACAAAGCATCAGGCTCGCAGCTGGGGCGAAGGCCTCGCGTGAAGCCGCGATCGCCCGCTGCTTTCTCCGCTGCGGGCGCTCAATTAGGGTGGGACATTTAGTCCCACCTCGGAAAACTCTGAAGAGGCGTAGCGGTATAAAGCGAAAAAGTGCTGGAGGCTTATTGCCTCAGCACACGGGGTGAGGTCCCCTTCACCCGCCCGGTTACCCGGTCTCGTCCGCACTCACGCCCCGCGGACCTGACCCGACCCGACTTAGACTGACCTGCACTCCTCGCCCACCACTCACGCCGGTGGGCCTGGACCCGGGCGCTACCCGTACCCGGCTACCCGGCAGCTCTGGGAGAGCTATCCTATGAGCGGATTCTGTGAGAGAGAGACGGAGGGGCGGGGGGTAGAGTAGGTTTTTCCCTCTGACGTAAACTCTGAAGTGTGCAGGCACAGGTGAAGAAGAAGGACCGCGGAAGAAGAAGAAAGCTAAGGGAGACACTGTAGCAACAAGCGGTTTAAGTCGTCTGATTGGAAAATCAGACGACGTCCTGAAGGGAAAAGAAGAAAGAAGGAGAGACGACGTCCTGACAGGAAAAAGAAAAGAAGAAAGAAGGAGATCTGAAGAACAAAAGAACAAGGAAGAACAACAGAAGAAGAAGAGGACCACAAGGAGATAAACACAGAAGAAGAACAGGAAGAACAAAAGCTAAAAAGAGAGAGAGACAAAGAGAAGAAAAGAAGAAGAACTCAAACTTTCATCTCTCTCCCCCCCTCTCTCTCTCTCTTTCTTTATTTTTTGTAATAGAACATGTATATCTCTAGAATACAACTTGCTCCCTGAGTTCGACCTCGGGAACTCTTTTATTTTCCGAGTAAAAAATTTATATATTTGAAATGATGGCAATAACTGGCTATACTACAACGCTATAACAATAAAACCCGGTTATCTCTCGAAGTCAACGTTTCAAGGTCCCACTCGCCCATATACCTGCCTCGTCGACCCACGCTCCGCGGACCTGGCTGCCTGACCCGTTTACTCAACACTCCTCGCACACCACCCACACCGGTGCGCCTGGACCCAAGCGCGTGTAAGCCGACCCGTTTACCCGGTTGGCTCTGAGAGAGCGAAGAGAGAAATAGAGAGAGAGTGACACAGGGGAGGGTAGGGGTTGGTTTTGCTGTGTGGTGTTGTGCAGGGAAGGAGGAGGAGGAGGAGGAGGAAGCAGCTGCGGGAAAGAAGAAGAAGAAGAGGGGTAGCTAAAGGAGAAGGGCTCAAAGGCAAGCTAAGGGCAGGCGCTTGAAGAAGAAAGAAGAGAAAGAAGAAGAAGAAGCCAGAGAAGGCATTGGCTGAAGAAAGAGAGGAGCAGGAGTGGCCAAGCAAAAGGAAAAGGCAAGGAAAGAAGAAAGAAGAAGAAGCCAAAGAAGGCAGAAGAAGCACAGCCGCAGAGGAGAAGAAAAAAGAAGAGAGAAAGAGAAGGCCAAAAATCACAAATCAAGCACTGTAGCAAAACTTTTTAAGACGTCTGAATTTTCATCAGACGTCCTATTTTTGGGCATTATTTCTACATTGACATTACTTCTTAATTTTGATTGAATTGGTTATTACTTTTTATTAAATTGAGAGTTGTGCTCTTAAGCTTCTAAAATACCAATTTGCTCCTTGAGTTCAACCTTGGAAAATTTTGACTTTTGAGTAATAACATTGTTATTTGTTTATACGACGATTTCAAGCTATACTGCAACGAATGTCTTTTTAAAATACGATCTCGTCGCGTAAGCACTACATCAGATTTCCTTATTTCATTTTAAGCTTTTACATGCATTGATATCATCTTCTTGCTTCACAACTTTGATTACTCGTTGCATTCTATAAATTTGAAAGTTGTATTCTTGGTTTTCAAATCTCAATTTTCTCTCTGTGTTCGACCTTGGATTTATATTTTTCGTGTAATAAAAATTTCATTTGTTTTCAAAGTGATTTTGGCTATACTACGATGCATTCATTTTAAACCCAATTTCACTTTCGACAAACAGCTGTCAAGGAGGGTATATCTAGACACCAATAGGTCTAGGTTCAAGGTAACCACAGGTGTCGTCTCCGACGTCGGTGAAGTTAACCTTGAGCCTTAATTAGGATTTCAGGGGCATCCAGACCGTGGGATAGAGAGATGGTGGTGAGCGCAAGCTCCAGGAGCTTGGCAAGGAAGACAGGTCGCAAGATGGATGGTGATCAGATGGTGCACGCACCGCCGATCGTGAGCCATCGAACCGCGTGAAGAAGGAAAGAAGAAGTGTTCATAGGGACCTGAATGTGATAAAAATGAAGGACCTATCTGAAAGGAAAAGGACTCAATTGTAATAAATTATAGGGACTAAAATGCAAACAAAGGCTTTTAAGGTTAATTTAAATTATTTTCTTTTCTAACTTTTTATATATTTTTATAAATTAGCTAAATATTATATAAGTGCCTTGTATTTACATTTTTGACTCATTTATTTATATTTATTATATTTATTTATTACTAAAGTTATAAAAGACTTAGGTCTTAAGTTATTCTTAAGTTAACTAAGATATTAATTAGGTAACTAATTACCAATATCTCGAGCCCATTTATCAATTAAGTTATTAATAATATTAATTGACTTATAATTTATCATTTAACTTATTTTAAGGTCTTTTAATGATTTGTCTCTTATTACATAATTAACCCTTGTATATGGATATTTCTAGCTAATTAACTAGAGAAACTAGTTAATTAGGGGTAATTAGAAGCCATGATGAGCCTCTCATCAAAATCCACACAGAATTACAAGGGAGAGAGCCTCAAATCAATAAGGTTGATTTTCCTTGGCTTTCTACACATTGAAGATCAAAACATCCCAATTCAAACTAAATTCAGATATGGCTCATCTAAGAGAAAAACTTATCATTAGAATCATCTTAGAATCACGACCATAGACTAAATTAAATAGAAACTTATCAATTCACTTGATCAAAAATCCTTTAAAACTCAATTTGATCAAAATCTTGCGATCTTGCATTGAAAACCAAATTAAAAACCAATTAAGCAAACTGATTCAATTTAAAACCAGATTAGGAGTCTTTGTGGAAAATCTGAAATGGATGGGAGATCCCTAGATGGATTTGAGCGCAAGTTCTCATCTCAAAGCTTGAGAGCCATGAGATGAAGGTTTGACTCGAATGGATGGGTGAATTGTGAAACAAAAATCGAGGGAAATCAGAATGCGAAGTGAAAAACATGAGGAGGGAGAATCAATGATCAGTGGATGGGTGAAATCATCTCCTCTGATTTAAAATGATCAGAGGAGGTGAAAATGTGGATTCTACACTAAATCTACTCCTAAGTTAACTACATCATCAACAGATTTCTACTTGATCTACTCCTTTCTAATCTACACTACACTATCAATTACTACATCTATGCTACAACTAGAAAGCATTAACACCTAGTCTAAATGGAGGAATGGGACCTTTGGATCTCCACCCGATGGATGGAGAGGAAGAATGGAGGGGGGAAGCGCTCCAGCAGAGGGAAAACTCGCTAGTGGAGTTCTGGGTTGCCCTTAGGTGCTACGAAGTCTTAGCGGCAGGGAGAGTCGGGGAAGAAATGAATTTCACCGGCGGTGGCCGTGAATATGGGGTAACGTGGGGAGAAAAGCTGGAGTGGATGAATGATTGACTCGAGAGGTGTAGAAGGAAGTCGACCCCTCGCGTGTGAGGTAGCGGAGGTGCTTAAGTAGATTGAGTAGTGAAACAAAGCACTGTGGTGGTGCGATTAGCCACATAGGGTGTAGGCAGCGGGGATTTAAGGAGAGAGCGCAGGCATGATTCAGATTAATTTGCGGCTGTTAGATGGGATCTGGGGGTAGGGGTGATCACACGTGCGGAGTCATGTGAAGGTTTGAATCAATTCGAGCCAAAGATTAAAAGGGTCTAGATGATGGAAAACGAGGATTGCTTGTGTTCTTACGGTGAACTATGCACGAGGAGCTCAAGTGGCACTCAGGCTTCTATTGGTGAAATTGCACAAGATACCCCTATGTGAAGGGGTAGAAAAAGTGTAGGGAAGCCATAAGTGATAAGGAATGGTGATAGAGCGGTCCCTAGGATATTGTAAATAGGTCCCTATGGATATCAAATAGGTCCTTGGAGAATTTTTCAATGAATAACATGTGATGAAAGGACCTAAATGTAAATCTATAATTGCAAGGTCCTAATGATGTCCAAATGCACCTAAGTTTTTATTGAAGCTCAATTGAACATATTAGAAGTTATTTTTACTTTTGATTTGAAATTTTGAGCTCATGTGTGTGTTCAATTTATAATTGTATCATAATTTTACATTATTTAAGTATCTCTATAAATGACCGAATTATGCATTTTTTGCACAAAATTGATGTTTTAGGTCTTTTTCTCTATTTCCCACACTTAACCCTTTTTAGGTGTTAATTTGATAGTGTTTAACCTTGTTCTAGCTTAACTTAGGAGATTTAGCTATCATGAGTTGCAACTCATCAAAGGGGCTAGGGCGAAGGTTCTTCCTTTGGTTTGCACCTTCGGTTCCTAGTGTACTGATAAATGATTATCAATTTAATTTATTTATTACTCGAAATTTGAAAACATTCCGAGGTCGAACTCAGGGAGCAAATTTCAGTTTTAGAAGCAGAAAAATCACAATTCATAATACTGTAATGTTTTACAAAAAATGTAGAGACTAAAAGTAGAATTTTTCTTCTCTTTTCTTCTTTTCTCTCCTTCTTCTTTGGTCTCTCTTTTCTCTTCTCTGTCTTCAGATGTATGATTCTAGGAATTAGACGCCTTAAGTGGCGTTTGCTACAGTGCACATCTTCTTCTTCTTCCTTCTCTTTGGTTGCTGTTGCTGCTTCTTCTCCTTGGCTTCTTTTTCTTCTCTTCTTTTCCTTTTTGCTTGGCCTTCCTCTTTTTCTTCCTTTCCTTCTGCACTGTGCTTCTTCCTCTGCCTTCTTCTTCTTCAGCTGCTACTCCTTCTTCCTTGGCGCGGCTAAGTCCTCAGCCTCTTCCTCTTCTTCAGTTGGCCTCTTCTTCTCCTCTTCCTCTTCTTCTTCTTCCCTACATAGGTACACGGTTAAGCAAAACCTACCCTCCCCACGTCTCTCTCTCTCTATTTCTCTCTCAGGTCACAGCTCTCCTAGAGCCAACCAGGTTATCGGGTCGGGTATACGCGCCCAGGACCAGGCCCACCGGCGTGTGGTGGTGGGAGAGGAGTGCAGGGTCGGGTAAACGGGTCACGCCAGGTCCGTGGAGGTTGGGTCACGAACGAGGCGGGTCAAGGTGAGTGGGACCTCAACCCATGGTTTTGAGGCGATAAGCCCTATACAGTTTTTCCTTTTATGCAGGTGCGCGCGTTCAAGAGTTTCCGTGGTGGGACTATCTTCCCACCTCCCTTCGCGTGCGTCCACAGCAGAGAACTTCGCTTGATTGTAGCTGATGCTTCGGCCTTTAGTGCCAATTAACTACCTAGAGCTGTACGTGGACGTATTCCGTGCCACCTGGGACTGCTGGCCTGGAGCGGGGAAACCTTAAGTGAGCTCACAAGCAAGCTTCTTACTGTCGTCAATGGCGGTGACCCTCCGAACCTATAATCACGCAAACGGCCTCGTGGCCACGTCAGAATGCTCAGGAGGCTTCACCAAGGCACGATGAGTGTACTGCGGGGGTCAGCGTGGCGTGGGGCTTCCGGAGTGTGCGTGCTTAGGGCAAACTGTGTGCGTGCAGGTGGGTGTGTTCGGGGGAAGGTTCCAGTGGGTGGTACGATGAATGGAAGGGCGAAAGGTGATCAGTGGGATGTGGTGAAGCTTAGGGCAGGTCGGCGAGGGGTGGAACGGCCTATGGAGGTGGAGCAACCTCGCCGAAGTTGGTGGCCGGGGGTGGAGAGGGTGGTGGTGGTTTGTGAAGTCGAGGGGTAGAGAGTGCAAATTATAAGAGGGGAAATAAAGAGGGGAGTAAGGGGAACTTATCTAACGAGTCCAAAGCGAAGGGGGAAGGCGGGTGGCGAGCGGCTGGTGCCTGCCATCACCGGAGATGAAGGCGCCCAGGGGAAGAAGACGGTGACGAGGACGGGGATCTGAGAGCACGCGCTGGTACGGTGCGAAGCGGCGGAGGACGACAGAGTTAGCTCTACCACCGGTACAGTGGCAGAGCGAAGAGAAAGGGGAGCAGGAGTCGCCGAAAGCTCTGGGCAGTCGGTCGAAGTTGGGAGGAGACGAATTGGAGGGGGATCTCAGACCAAATCGAGCTTGGAGGAAGCAGCGTGGCGTGCCCTTCCTTAAATAGGCATTGGCAGGGCGGGAAGCGCGTGAAGGCGGCAGAGAGGCCACGTCGGAGGTAAGGCCGGTCGAACACCCATACCTCTTTCACGTTCGCACAGAGGTATGGTGGGTTTCAGGGCATGAGGAGCAGCCCATGCGGTAGGGGGCTCCACAGGGAGCTCCCTTTCAAAGCTGGGGGCGCTCCCCATGCAAGAGAGGCGCAAACCTCTACGCAAATTCGCCGGAGGTATGGCCTCTACTGCGGATGGCAGAGGGACCGAAGTGAAGAAAACGACGAGGAAGCTGAGGGGGTAATCGCAAGGGTTTCAAAAAGTTGAGGGTCAGAAAGTAATTTTGAGGACCAAATTGCAAAGTAGGTGAAGACGACCTTCCCTTTGGTCTAAATTTTGGTATGGACCTAATTTGGACCTAAGGAATCCAATGGTGAAGTTGGATTTTAGGTTTGACCATGTTTGACTAAATATTTTACGTAAAAATCCCAATTAGGTCAAAACTTGGGTATGGACCCCAATCTAGGTCAAAACAAGTTCCGAAGGCCAAATTGAAGGTTCTAAACCCTAAGGAATATTTTTCCATTATTTTTAGAGGGTTTAGTTGACTTTTATCTTGCCTAGAGCCTTGTGAATTAAAGTGGATTTATTTTAGGGTTATAGAATGTCATTTAATTCCTAGATTTTGCCATAACCCTTTTCTAACCAAACCACCAGACCTTTTCTCTTATTAAGTCCACTTGACCTATGCCTAGACCCTTAAAAATCCCGTTGATGCACTGCAATGGTAACATTGCAGTTTTACCTCTTGTTTTGTGTTCTCTCCTCAGATTGGTAATACCCTAAATTAGGCTTTCTTTAGGTTGTGTAGGAGCTTTTGTTCCTTTTATTAGGTCAAAATGTGCTAGTTAGGGTTCATGATGAGGTTCTCATCATGTACCCCCCAGCCACAGTCGTTTGATGCTACTCTCCTAGCTAGACATCAGATTGACTAGTATAAGCAGGTTAATCATGAACAATCTCAATGTGGGCCCTGAAGAGCGAATCAGTCCTTATAGCCAACATCTAATCAATTTTAGTTAGGCTTGGGATATTTAGTGCTTTCAGAATGTGATGGGCCCTTAATAGGTTGTGCCCTTAATGATTTGTTTGAGAATGTGTGTATGTGCACAACCAAAAACATTTTCAAGTAAGATTATTAAGAATGGAGTGAATTTTAAGGTTCGAATCTTGCTTAAGAGCTTTTAGATTTTAAATATTAGGTATATTCAACTAAATTTCCAGGAGGCAAACCAAGTTTGAAATCATGAGTTCAAGTATTTTGCTTTACAAATCAAGAAAAATATGGAGTGCTTGGCTTGACCTACTTATTGAATCCTATGAGGCAGCTACAAAATGACTTCCTTTTAGATTACATGGTGCGACTCAAGCAATTCAATCGACTGGCCCAAATGCACCACCGATTAGGGCACACAAAGAGGTGATTAACCTAGTATGATTTCTACTTCTTTATGTGTTGAATTGGTGTACCGTTTCCATAAGTCAGAATCCCGATTGAGTAGATAAAAATCAAGTTAGGTTATGTGCCACAAATGTGGGTGTATGTAGTGTGCATGTTGATTTGTCCCACAAGAAGTATCTTTTTATTTTTTTATAATGTGCGAGGGTGAGATGAGTGGAGGTGACAAACAGGACAAACAAATTCTATCCTAGGGTTTATGCAAACACCGAAGTAGATTAGGTCCTGGTTATTGATGTGGCGAGATGAAACTAGTGGGGGGAATGTGGGGGCACTTACAAATTATTCTACCTACACTTTACTTTGATCTACCGCACTTGGATCTCCTTGCTAGGGTACCTATAAGATAGTAAATCAGAGACAAGCGAGGTTAATAATAAGTAAATGCAAAGAAACACGGAAGACAAGAAAGCAAATTCCGTTGCCTCCCCGGCAACGGTGCCAAAATGATGAATGGGTTTTGGCAAAGAAAAATCAGGGTTTCAAGAACCCGTTGTCGTAGCTCGCAAAACGCGTTATCAAATACAATTTATAACCGAAACTCCAAGGGAGTCTTGGGTCGAACACAGGGAGGCGACGTTTACTTTTGTTGAAATCCACACTTTGTTTTGTTTCTTTTTGGTGTTTTTGAAATAAAAAGACAAGCAAGATAACTTCACAAAGTGGAGATCAAATATGATATTTCACAATGACATTCAAATGTCTATTACAATATGCTAAAACTTAAAAGAGATAGAGGTGAGAAGAAACCTCCCAAATCGGCTGTTTGGCTAGACGACGGCTCTTGGCGACAGCTTGGATGAAGAGAATGAGGTGCTGGACGATGGAGGTGAGATGCAGGAGGATGCCAGGTAGAGTAATGCTTCACCAAGGCTTCGGAATGGGATGAGGAGCTGGAGATGATCTTCTACCGGAATTTAGGTGGGAGGACGGCTCCAAGGCTTCTTATGAAGGTGGTGGGATGGAGGATGAATATTTCGTGGGGATATAGGAGCATTACACTAATAAGAGGTCTTTGGAGCTTGGGAATAAGCTCTAATGGAGCTTTGGTAGGCTACTAGAGCTTAGGAGTAGGTGGGAGTAGAGTAGGTACAAATGGTGAAGAATGAAGGTGTAGGGGTCCTTTTATGGTGGAGGGAAGAGGGAGAAATTCGTGTAGAGGGCTGTAGTGACTGTTGCAAGCGTCACTAAAGACCCCTGCAGCTGTCGTTGAATATCGCACCCCCACCGCGCACGCCTGCAGCTGTCCTCGTGCATACAGGCAAGTAGTGATAGCTGCAAGCGTCACTAAAGACCCACCCAAGCTGTCGCTGAAGGTTGGCGCCAACCATGCACACGCCCTCACTCTGTTGTCGTTAAGGTTGGAAGCATCGTGGCCATTGGATCGGAAGTGGACGGTTGAGATGGTACGAAGATCACGCCTCTTAATCAAGCGTGAGATGGCGCATCCAGAGGTGCGTCGATGGCCGTGTGCTGCATTCGCTCTCATCCGTGCGCCCACGTAGCCTCATCTCGGCCGCTCATGCCCGATCGGGTGGTCGAAATTGAGGCGCTCCTCTTCTACGACCAATTAGAGGAGCTTAGGAGAGTCGAACCTACGCCACAGCTGTGCGAGCTCCTCTTGAGACCGTTGTGCCACGCGTCAAAGATGTTGCGGTTTTGAATTAACCGCAGTCGGTGGTCAAGCGATCTTAGCCATTTGATTTTTATGCAACGGTTAGGATTGCGCAATGGAAGCTCTCTTGAAGAAGGGCGGGTGACGTGGCTTCACAAGAGTCGTTGGATGGGCATACAACGGCCCAAATCTCGGTAGGGGAGACACCTTTGAGGAGGAGCGACTACTGCTGGCCGGTGTTGGTCAATCTAGATGGCGCCATGAACGGTCCAGATGGTGCTACGTAGCGGCTACTGCTAGCCGATGTTGGGCGGTCTAGATGGCGCCACGACGACCCAGATGGCGCCACGACGACCCAGATGGTGCCATGAGCGGGCCAGATGGCGCCACGTGCCCCCATCTGGGCTGTTCATCTTCTTTCTGTTGTAGAGGGTGCCACAATGCTTGGATCGAGATGATTTCCATGCTACCGGACTGCGATCGTCGCTCCGTATCTATCCGTACGGTCGGATTTTTCATCTAAAGCCCGTAAGGATGTCTCATTGCCCTTTAGCCGTTGATCTTCCTCGGATCGCATAAAGTGATACAGTATTCTGATTAGGACGACCTCGGAGGCGTTGGACTCCAATCGTCATCTTGATTAGATCCGTACATTCCGATTGTTAATCCAAGGCCCCGAAATAAATCTCCTTACCTCCTAACCATAAAAAGGACGTAATTATCTTAAAATATACATAACTACTCGAAATGCAAGATGATGCATACTATACAATATTTATAACATGAAATGCAAATCTAAACCTTGAAACATATATGATTAGGCATTTTATCCTCAATAGTTGTGTCTACATAAAGGGATTACATGATGGCATAACATATAGAAGAGGCCCGGGCAGCCGTGGCTGACTTCCGAGACATTAGCATCAACAATGTATCTTGAGCAGAAAACCTGCTCCTGAATGGTTTAGCCAAATTAGCCTCCGCCATTTGACTTGTGAGGACTTGTGAGGATGACAACATTTGGCTTAAGGAGCTGATGAACCCCTCCATTTGATAAAACACAATGAAGGCTATAGATGCCGATGGCAGCCCTTGGATAGACTCCATCCTTAATTACCTCCAATATGGCTAAGTACTTCCCAAAGTCACTAACTTAAAGGCTTTTGTAAATTTCCAAACCCACTCTCGGTAGACGATTCTGAACTAAGCATGTTGAGACGAACACTTTGACACTCGTGAAACATAAATCAAGTTCGTGTACTTTAAAAATTGAAAAAATTACATTTTCAAAAATGTACTTGAAATACGATAAAATTAATGTCGTTAAAATTTCCTCCTCACATGTGAAGTTACGTGAAAAATATGAAATTAAGTAATAGAAAAAATAAAGGGGTAAACATTAATAATAATAATAATAATAATAATAACGAAAGTCGGTGGAGAAGTCGGTTCGATGTAGTTTAAATAGAAGTAAGGGGGTGGGGGCTGTTGTTTATGGTGAATTGAAAACTAGGAGAGAGAGATCGAGAGGCTATCTCTTTCTTCTCCCTCTCTTCCACGCCGTGGGGGAGAAGGACGCAACCGCAAAGTGGACGACGACGCGCGAATAAGGTGAGCCTCTCTTCCTTTCATTGTTCCGTTTTTCCTGTTCTTCCTTCTTCCGCTCTCTTCCTCTTCGTCATTCCTCTCTTGGGAGTGCATGGAGAAGGTGATTGAAGCCAAGCCACAACCTGAAGGAGGGACACCGATGGCCGACAGGGTTGTCGTGATGGACCATTATCGGAGACAACGGCAAGGGCCACGACGATCGGACGGGTTGAGGACCGGCCATGGCCATAGGTGTAATTGCACCCATGGAGGTGTGCATGCGATTCGAGGAAAGAGAAGGGAAGGAGGAGGAGGACGACGGCGGGGGTTGCCGACGTGGTGTTTCCGCGGTCGGGGACGGTCGTGCGCAGGTGGCTTCACCCCCTGCGGACATGCATGGACGAGGGAGTTGAGGAAGGGATCGGCGGCAAAGGCTAGCGAGGTTCGGCGGAGGTCGGCGAGGGCCGGTGGTGGCCGGACGTGGCCGGCAGAGGCATGCGAAGAGGCTAGTGTGCGTGCTTGCATGGGTCCTGTGGCCATGTAGTGCCATAGGGGAGAAGTACGAAGGCGTGAGGAAGAAGAGAAGAGGAGGGGGATTTGAGTTATGAAAATTGTGAGAATAAAATTTTAAGTTTTATAAATTACGTATAGGTCCCTAATAGTTGCCCTTTTGTTTGATTAATTTAGGGAACAATCCAAGCCCGTTTTTGGCGACCCACATGCCGTTAAAATCGTGTCGAGACACACTTTGATGGGGTAAGTTCTCATTTCTCACAAGGGTGGTAAATTTTGATTGTACCCTCAAGGTTTACGTTATTCAAGTTTTGACCTACTCATGTGTTATCGAAAAACCAGATACCACGAAACGTATGCAGGATCCAAGAAGCCCCCAACTCGGAGCTCAGAGTTACCTCAACCTCTCGATAGAGCAGTCTAGATTTCTTTTTCGATGAGTCACACTGTTGTCGTTTTTTTTTTTCTTGCCTAATACAATTACTTCATGCACGATCTTCTATTTCTGCTAGGTCTTAAATTCCTTAGATGGTAATATACCTACTTATCTTCTTATGGGTACTACAAATGCCAAAATGAGATAGAAAATAAATTAAGGCACTTAGAAGAGGATGAATAAAGATAATTAAGTCCGAAATAAAAGATATAAATGTATACGTAAAATATACTTTGTCATTTGGTTGAAATTAGAGGCATGGTTTGATAACTTTCCTTTTTGCAGTTTGCTGGATTCATCATGGTTAAGTTTATACTTAAGAATTATTATTTAACTGTTAATTGTGGGTTGACTGAAAATTGAATATGATGGAATTGAACTTTGAAATCGAATAAATGGATGAGATGCTTTAGCTGAGTTGTTAGTAAATCAAGGAGTGGGTTGGCTTCCCTACGACTCTGTGACAAGCTTGTTGGCTAATCAGGCAGTAAGGTAGGGGTACGTGAGTTTATGATGCATGATATGGATGGATACGTACCCAGACCATGGAAAGGGTTGTTTATGAGCAAACGTAGGTCGCGTCTAGCTATGCGTATGTCTCGTGATATGCAGCTGCCACACTATATGTGTTAGGATCCTGGGTGATGGAACGAGACGTTGGATGGGTTTGAAGTTCCCTCTCAGCCAGGAGGGTACTATGTACTTATTCTATCTTTCGGGAAATCTCAACGAGAACTTGTAAGAGAAATAAATACGAAAAGGAAATTAACAAATGGTTTTTTATACATATATATTTAGTTTATTCTATCACTTTTCTTTTACCTGCACTACTTTACTTAGCGTTGTTGATGATTGCCTTTGAACTCCTTACTCAGGTACCATGGAGTAGTGGGAGAAGCTATGCACAGGATGACAGGTGTAGGACCCAGTTTATCTATTGCAAATGGTCTGTGACATCTAAGGGTCCTTTTTTAGTTTAATACTTGTTAGTTTCTTGGTCTTGTAGTTGATGATTCTCATACCTTTCTCTTTCTGTTTTCTTTTATTATGGTTACATTTATTGTGGACCGTATTGCTTTTTTTCTTCTTCTTTATTCTCTTTTTCCTACTACAATGTATTATGATTAGTTTGTTTGTCATGTTAATATTTTATGATTATATGTTGGTGACTACGATCCTATTTTGATTGACTCGGCGATCTTAATTCCACTGTGTTAGATTTTATGGTGGGGTGTGGGTCGATATAGCTTTCCACCTAAAGATGGTCTGCTACATTATCCTAGACATCATCCTATAAAAGAGAGGGCATTTGACCCCCTTGCTTAGGTGCCAAAGTCCTAGGGAGGTTTGCCAGGCTCTTAAGGATGTTTGCATAGGAATATGTGAAAATCATGAAGGATCAATGGCCTTGGCTGCCAAGATCCTTTGATATAGATACTTTTGGCCTTACATGACTAGGAACACCAAGAAGTTCATTCGAATATGCGACAAGTGCCAAATATTCTCCAATATACCTCTAGCCTCACCAAAATAAATGGTTCATATGCACATGGGGCAACAACCGTTGGAGGTAAGGGGCCACTACAAAAAAAAACTCTTCAATCATTCTACTCTCACATCCTACACAATCAGACTATAAGAGTATGGGCAACTAAAGAGGGGAGAAAAGTTAGACCCAAATAGTTGAGCCAACGAGCCCAATGGACCCAAAAATAGGTTAAACCAAGGCCTAGAGGGAGCAATCTCGCCACAAGAAACTAGGCCCATGCTGCCATGACAACCAATCCACCCAACTAATTGGTAGATAGGAACCCCTCGAACAAAGAAGCACTGCAATCAATTGGGACCCTAGGGATGAAGCTAGCCTCGAAACCCAGGAAAATTGACATGAGCCCATCTAGGTTGCCCGATGAGGACCTGGCTTGATGTCCGAGTGGAGTGTGACCCCTGCCTTGCCGCCAGGATAGTAAAGTCTAGGCGACATTGACCCAAAAGGTGAATCAATGCAAAGATGAAGTGGACCCTCAAGAAATGGAGAAGACGATTACGCTATTCGAAAAGCAAATGATTGCATGTAATTATTAAGGCAACTCCTTATAAAAGGGTCCAATGTACATAGGAAAGATATATGCACATTCGTTGTATTCAAAAAAAGTGTTTAGTGCTTCCTTGAGGGTTAGATCTCCTCTCCAAACGTACATTATATAGATGGAACTGGATTATCAATCTCATGTCATTTGTCTGATTGATTGTTTGATTTTCGGATCGGGCACGGTAGGGCTCGATCACTATAAATTGCTATAACTTCATGATTAAATCATTAATGTTTGTTGGATCAAAGTTGAGTCTAGGGATCTTTTTATGATTAATTGCAAGATTTCGATCATTACCGATCAATTTTATAATTTTGGAGGGAATCTTATGTTTAAACTCCTTAAGATCAAGCTTTATGTTCTTCACCTTCTATAATAGAGGTGTTGGAGTTTTTCTTTCCCTCCTGTTCTTTTTTCTGGTGGGTTATTCTCTAGCCCGTGGACATCATGGTAGCTATACGTCAGTAGTGGCCATTTTTAGCTACTATGCTAGTCTGATGTGTCCACATATGGCAAAATGTTTTTTATGCATTTATTGATCTAATCATGCGGTTTATCCTTGTGATAATTGTTGGTTAAATATGATTTTAGGAGCTTAAAATTGATCCAAAGTTGGTACCTTTGAGATATGTTTGACCCATATGGAAGTTCCTCGAGGGAGTTAAGGATAAGAGCAATTGTTTTCTTTCATCTTCAATTGAGTCACTATTTTTAATAGAACTCAAAGATTGTTTCATGTGCTTCTTCACCTCCATTTACACCATCATTATTCTTTATTGTCTTTACTATTACTATATAGGATCATACCTAATCTTGATAGGGATAGGAGTCAATCCTACAAGATTGTGAATTTCTTATTTTATATGAATTGATTGAAAACTTCGTGTAAATTGTACACATGAATATATTCACAAAAGATCCTACTGAAAAATGCACTGGCTGTCAAACTCGAATTTTTTTATTTATGTGTTGTCCTTTTCTTTTTCGTTTTTCATCATCATGTTTAATTCTAGTGCCTTAATTCCCCCTTTTTTTCCCTTGTAAAAAGATTGTCAATGATATATGGACAAAAATCTCTTATTACAATACCAAGCCCTCACCCCCTCCATGCTCCCCCCTTCACCTCTCCCTCCCCTAACCCAACCACCCCATGCTTCCCGCTCCTCCTCCCCTCCACCTTGCTCACCCCCTGACCTGGGTAGCAGCCTTCGGTTGCCCTTTTCTCCTCCACTGGTGCAATTGATGCTTGGCCCCTCTCCTTCCACCCCCTTCTCGTAGGGATGGGTCGACCCTTGTGGTCATCCTTGATGAGGCTCTTGCTAAGACCAAGGCCTTTTGGAAACACACTTAAGTGTTCTACATCTTTGGCTTCAAGAAGGCTCGGTCGTACCTCCCTCACCTTCGGGACACTCTCGCTCACATTTGGAAGCCCCAGGGCCCCCTCCAAATCATCCCTCGGTAGCAAGGCTTCTTCCTCACTCATTTTTTACTTGCTGAGGACTATGACAGAGTCCTACAGAAGTCTTGGTTTTATCAAAACCACCCCCTCATCTTGCAACAATGGGACAAGGACTTTAAGTTCGTCAAACAATTACTGGAGGAGATCCTCATTTGGGTCTATCTTCCAAACCTTAATCTTAGATGCTAGTCACCCTGAATACTCAATCTGATTGGTAGTGCCATTAATAAGCCTCTCAGCTCAGACACCTCGACCACAAGGATTGCTCGTTGGGACTATGCTCGTCTCTTGATAGCTGTCACCCTGGAGGCTCCGCTTCTTGACAAGATTTCGTTCAAGGTTGCTGGGGGCATTTTCACCCAAATAGTTATCTATGAATAGCTTCCTTGCTCTTCCTTTAGTCACCCTCCAGTCGGTGTCTATACTCCCCTGTAGCACCTCCTTAGATGAAGGTAGCTCCAATGGCCTCTCAAACTCCCCTTCAGGACCCATCTGGTCCTGAGGAGCGTACCGTTGCTTTCACCCCCAATTCCCATGAGGTGCCAAACGCTGGATTGAATCCCACTTCCTAAGGTGGTCCGTCTCCTCGTATGTCTTCCCAGATGGAAGATACGAGAAATCACCATTCTCGCCCCCCACCCCCCCTCATCCCAAGGTGCTAACATCGAGTAGCAAGGGAAAGGCTCTGGGGAAGACGACCTATGCGACTACGCCCCTCAACGCCTTAATTATTGGTGTCAAAGCCTAGTCTGCCTCCCCTCGCAAGTTTTCCGCTCACTCTGGGATTGACCTCAATCTTAGTGATGGGGACTTGACAGGAGATGCTTCTTCCTCCACCCATTTACTGGTGGCTGAGGAGGCCGCAACCGATGGTGGTGCGACCCCATGGACTGTCCACAGAAGAAAGAAGAATGAAGGACCATCTCCTTTTCCTGCTACCTAAAATGGTCACTACCACCCCTCGTTCGTGTTGCAATGTTGATCTATGTTGCGAACATACGAGGAGCCAATAAACCCACCAAGATCGAGTCCGTCCTCCGCTCGTTAAATTCAAGGAAACTAGATTTGGTGGGTTTAGTCGAAACACGTATTCAGCCGCACAACCTCGGACGACTTTGTCGTCATCTCCTCAAGGTTTAGTCCTTCATCTTCGACGCGACCGCGAGAGGCTGCATTTGCACTCTATGGGACGCTACATCCTAGAGCATCTTTACTTTCTCCTCCTCCCCTAATGTCTTGTTGGAATCTAGTTCTACCTCTCTTTTATGTTTTGGTATTAATAAAATTATTTTAAATATAGTAAGTTTGTGAAGTGATATTTACAAGGAAAATCATAAGATTATAGAAAGTGTAGATGATGATAAGGAAGAAGATTAAAGTGGATGAGGATTATGTTGGTGTTTATTTGTTGTAATTTAAAAGTTTGTATGTCTCCTAAATAAGAAAAAATTGACTTAGGAACTAAAATCAAAATAGTGATAATTAGGTATCAAATTTATGTATAATCATTCGTTTGAAAAGTTAGAATTGTTTCTTAGTTATACTAATAGTTTAGTTAAGTTTGAAAAGCACTAAAATTGATTAAAAGTGTTAATTCTAGGTACTTGTAACAAGTATCGGTACTATTCATAAGTATTAGTACATGTAGGGCATAGGTTTGAGCCATAGCCTCAAACTGTGAACAATAAGTATCGATACTCATCATGAGTACTAGTATTAGGTGTTCACAGTTTGTGGAGAGTGGTCATGCCTGGACCTTACAAGTACCAGTACTCATCATGATACCGGTACCTGGTGACTTAGTTGGCACTCAACTGGAAGCACTGAGTACTTATACCTATGATGAGTACCGATGCCCAGGTTTTGTTGTGTTGGCTGCTAAGTAACTGTGAGCAGCTAGTGACGAGTCGATTTTTCGCTTTCGAAGATGATAATTAAGATGATTTGTCATTGTAGTTCTAAGTGGTGGAAAATCAAATAATCAAAGTGCTGAATTAAAATTAAACTACTCAAAAAGAGCGGGTCGTGTCCATAAGGAGGCAATGGCCAATTAAAATCGCAAATATCGAGAAACCAATGTTCGCAATTGGAATTGCAAAAGTCGATGGCAAAATCCCTCTCAAATGAGGCATATAGAGCTCACATATGATGATAAATCAATTAAGGAAAGGAGGGAGATTCTCTTCACAAAATGGCCATCATATAATAATAATATCATAAATCCTAAAATCCCACAATGGCATCTAAATGTAATAAGAAATGGGAACTTTAAACAGGGGATTTGGTTTGCCTTAGCTCACGCATGGAGGAGACCATGGTTGGAGGCGTGAAGCTCACCGAAGGTCGAGTGGGTCGAGGGCTACTCGATGACGGTCGTTGTGCGGCGAATGGTGGTCGACGGCGGTCGGAGTTGTTGTCAGCAAAGAGGAAGCTGTCGGAGGTGGCGGGTGTGCGCGGACTGCGGGAGGGCTTGCCGAGGGCATGGGTGAGTTCCTGAGGGTGAGGCAAGGTTGATAGTGTCGACAGAACGGAGTTTCGCGACCAGACGAGGTGGCTGTGTGTGGAGATGGACGGTGGATGATGGGTTCTTCTTGGAGGAGAAGAACAGTGTTAAAAAAGAAGGTGGACTGTGGCCATGCGCACACACAAGGAAGATGGCACGTGCGCGCGGAGGCAGTGCGCACGGAGGAGAGCTGGTCACGTGGGGGATGCGCGTGCACGTGAGATGGTTGCTGCTGCACATGCGGAGAGGCGTTGATAGAGGTGTGCACGCGTGAGTGGGCCAAAGGCAAGGAGGCGCATAGGCTGGCACGCGAAGAGGTGCTGTGCGCGCGGAGGCTGAAGGCGAGTGGTGCGCCAAAGGGGCGCTGGTGGGTTGTGGAAAGGAGTAGATGCACAGTTGTGAAGAAGAGATGTCAGATGTCTGGGAACATTCCCAGACATCTTAACTGGCTGGAAAGATGAAGGTGCAGGTGATGCATGGAGGTAGCGGTGGTGTTGACGGAGATGGTTGCGTGGCCGTCAAAGACGCATGCGTGCGGTGATGCGAGGCCTTGCAAATGACGATGTGGGCTGTCACCCCGCACGTCCACGATGGTGAAGCTCTCACAGCGGTAGACGCTGGCAGTAGTGAGACGGAGGAGCTTGATGTAGATTCCTATGGGAGGGGGTGAGATGCGTGACGTATAAAATGTGAAATAAAAAGATAATAATCTCACAAAATGAGCAATCTCACAATGTACATAAGTATTTTTAAGTGGAAACCTAAACCGGGTGAAAACCACCACCTAACCCTCTCGAGTTAGGATTTCTCGATCAATCTAGTCGATCGAATCCACTATACGAACTACTTAAACCAGGGTAGTTCAACCTCAATTACAACCACGCTACAAGTACAAGGGTAGCGTTCCTCAACACCTCCTCTTCACAAGGAGGATTTTCTCTCACGAAGGAGACGGAAATTCGCAACGTGAATACCCAACCAATAACAAAGAAATATTATAAAACAACCTATAGAGCCAACAAAGATCAACCTAGCTACTATAGGTAAAGATACTTCCTGTAACGACCCAATTCCTGAGTCCCTACGAGACACGAGAACCGGACCGACTCGACTAATCCCAAGACCTAGTCATCAAACGAGGAAGTAACCAAAAGAGTAGTAAAATAAATCACATTCAGCATGAATATAACTAGCAGTAACAAAATACAGCAGTAAGAAAAGGAACCACTGCAGTAAATACCACCACAACAGTAGAACAACATTTATAACATAACATGAGCTACAAGTAAAGAAAAGTACAGAGAGTAACAAGAACTACTCACTACAGTGGAACAAAAAGGGCACAAAAGAACAGTGGTAACTCTACTGGACCCTACTCGGCCCAGCGTCCTCTGCAGCCGCTGACCCTGGCTGCTCAACACCTGGTCCTGAAAAGTAACGAGTGTAACACGTCAGCGAAACGCTGAGTAGAGTGGAAACTAAACTAAAGAAACAGTAAAGTGTACAGTAGCTGTTTTATTTTCTTTCTTCCTTTATTTACGTCTTTCTATTGTTTCACAATTTATCTATTTCTCAGATCCTTCACTTGATCTCGAATGTTCCTCGTGGGAACGATCTTGATTGCAGTCTTTTCCGAAAAGTAGAAGTAACACGTGGTGCTCTCCTGGCCGGGAGAGTCCCCCGTGGTGATCCTACTCTCAGTCAACCACCCCAAGGTCGCTGACAGACGTAACGGTGACTACGGCACGCACGATAAACACACGGGTAGCTACCCCGCACTGGCACGCGGTCAGTTGTTTTCGTTAACGAGTGCGCCCAAAGCACAGCACGGAACCAGTATAGGGCAGAGCCCTCTCAGTAACAGGGGTCCAACCCCTCCACAGTAACCAAACAGGGGCCTTGCCCCTCCACAGTCCGCTCACCCTCGCCTGACTACCCTGGTTCGCCCAGTGGGCCTAACAAGTCGGTGTAGGTGAGCTAGCAGCACCCCGGGGCCCGTGGGGTAGCTAGTACTCGCTCTACACTAGTAGCTCTCCTCGGTACTGTGTACACGAGGGCCAAAAGTCGATACAAAGTGGCCAGACCTAACCCCGGGTCCCTGGGGCGGCTGGCTCCGCTCTGCACTAAGCAGGTAACAGGTGCT
This sequence comes from Thalassia testudinum, assembly GCA_037157565.1. Taxonomy (NCBI): domain Eukaryota; kingdom Viridiplantae; phylum Streptophyta; class Magnoliopsida; order Alismatales; family Hydrocharitaceae; genus Thalassia; species Thalassia testudinum. Next base: position 22,751,174 of record JAZHRO010000014.1, read on the forward strand.
TCCCCTGGCACTACGTACCCAAGAGACAGCACACCTCCACATCTTTCCTTCTCAGTTCCATTTCATTCTCTTTCCAGGAGTTCTACTCCTAACTCCCCGTAGGGTTCCAGCTCTTTTAACTCAGTACATTCAGGTTTCACCCTTTTAGTTTCACGTTCATACAACCCATATTCTCAATCATGTTCATTTATTCATAACAGGCAGCTGTTAAATCAATTTACAGGCAGCTATTATTTCCTTTCCACAGTTTCCAAGACTGCAATATCTATATTCATTTCACTAGTTTTCCAGTCCTAGGATTCATGCCGTACCCTAGGATCTATCATTCAATCTAGTTTTCCAGCCCTAGGATTCATGCAATACCCTAGGATCTATCATTCAATCTGGTTTCTCATTCCTAGGATTCATGCAATGCCCTAGGTTCTATTAATTGTTCCATAATTGTAACAAATTATGTTAATAATTTTTAAAGCCACTCTACCAGTTACAACGGGAGTACTGGGGGCGTGGTTGGAAATCCCGCGTGCCTCCGCAACCCCCGAGACTGCAATGGAACGGGGTCCTAACACAAGGATCAAACACAAGGAGTTTCTCAGAACAATATATAATTACTTTAAACGGGTAGAGGATTTTATTCCGAAAAGAACGCAACTCGAAACGCGGAAAACGGACTTTGAACGGGTCCTAAACGGGTCGAAAACAACGAAACAGACCAAAATCAGACGTCTGGAACCTCTTCCAGACGTCTTAAAATGTGGGTCAGATGGTACCTTCGTTCTATGTAGTCCCTCAGACGTCCAGAAGCCTGCGGGGGCGTCTGGCTTAGTTCCCAGACGTCCGATGGTCACCCCGGACGTCTGGAAGTCCTCTCCGTCGTCTGGCACTGCGGCCAGATGTCCGATTCGCGTTGGATGGCGAGTCTCAGAACCTGCACGTATCCACTCCTCGCTCTCAGTACGACGGGTCGCAGAAAAGGAAGAAGGACGAAAATAACTTACTTCCCAGACGTTTGGACAGTCCTCCAGACGTCTTCACCGTCGTCTGGTTGGAATCCCAGATGTCTAATTCTGGAAAGACTTCCAGAATCAGAGCTCGACTTGCTCTCCACCCGCGACGCACAGCCGCGCAGCGCCTCGTCCACCTGCTGCTCGAGCTGTAGTAGCCCTCCCGCGTCACTCCACGCCCGCTGCTCCCCCGCCGGCCGGCTCTAGCTGCCATGGCAAGCTCGAGCCCTCACGGTCGAGCGTCTCCTCCCTCGCGCAACACCTCCTCCCACAACTCGCCGCGGCTGCCGCTACCACAGCTCGCTCGCTCTCGCACCGGCTGGAAGAAGGAGAAGAAGGGAGCGGAGGAGATGAGAGTGAGGGAGAGGGCGAGGGCCTTATAAGGCTGCGCGGGGAGAGAGAGAGAGAGAGAGCGCAGCACTGCGCCTGCAGGAGGAGAGAGGGAAAAAGAGTAGCGTTCGCAGGTCTGCGCGCGCAAGCGCGCAGACGCAATCCTGCGTGCCGCAGAAACTAAATCCCAGATGTCTGGAAGGGGTTCCAGACGTCTGGTCCACCTCCCAGACGGCTTAAAAAGTTGTCTTGAAACCGCGTTCGTAACACTTCCCTTTGTTTGGAAGTGCATCGGCTTGATGCGGGTGCGTGAACCACGCAACGGCGCTTGGTCGCCCTCGTAATCTCAGAGGGAGAGTGAATGCGCAAATGAAGATGAAGCTCTCAGGTGTGGACACGGGCTTTGGAGAGCTTAGAACTTCTTCTTAGTATTAATGTGACAAAATAAGAGCGAAAAGTAGTCTTGCAAGGTGTGTTTCTACAAGGAAAGGGTCCTCCTCTATTTATAGTGGGCCTAGGAATGCTTTGGAAGACCTTGGAAAGCTTCCATAGCCGTTGGGGTTGAACCCAAGGCAAAACAGGCCATAATCAGAATCAATCATGATTCTGGCAGGGTCATCAGACGTTTGATCCAGGTATCAGACGTTTGGAAAACCTGTTTAAGACATCTGGGAACTAAGTCCTATTTAAGACATCTGGGAACTAAGTCAGACGTCTAATTCTAGGTGAGATTCCTTCCTGACTTGGTTCAGATTTAAACAGGATTTTAGTGCATGGCCATCAGACGACATACAGGACGTTTGGCTCTAGGTCTGGACATCTGAAAACCTATTGTATTGCGGAAATGGATTCCCAAGATAAGTTAACGATTAAAAAATCTTACAAAGGAGATTTTGGGTCAATCAAGGCGAAACAGTCACATATCAGACGTCTAGGGTTCTCTACGGACGTCTGATATAAAGCTAACAATCATTTTCCTCAACGTAGCTAACGTTCCACTAATTGGACATCTGGCATAAACATCAGACGTCTTCTAAGACGTCTGGGCTAAGGTCTGGACGTCTAATTTCATCAGACAGAACCAACAAAGTCCAGCCTAAGTTATTGGATGTCTGAGTCAACAGTCAGACGTCTTAAAAGTCACTATCAGACGTCTAATTAGGCTGTCAGAACCCTATTTTGGTTTTCTAAGTTCTCTACGGAAAACCTAAGTATCCTAGTGTTGTGCAGGTGTTCCTAGGACTACATTAAGGGTTCTTTGAGGCTCTTTAATAAAAGACCTAAGAAAGAAATAAAGAGCAAAATAAAGAAACACAATTACATAGATCAAGATAAAAGGAAATCTATCATATTATTGTCTTCACACTTCTTCAGGCTATTGCTCCTCGCGAAGCTCCTCTGTTCTCCGTAGAGCTCGTCCAATCCATCATGGATGCAAGCTCGAACTCCGTCTAAACATGTCTCCATTTGCAATTAACTTGAAATCTAAGACTACAAGTGCAAATGTTAAATAACACGTGTTTTTTTATCATCAAAATAAACGATCATGGTGCTCTAGCACCAACACTTGAGGCTCTACACAGTGATGAAGTGAGGGTGGTGGCCTGGTGAGCTCTCAGGTGAAAGCTCTTTTTACGCTACAGGAGGATGCGTGCAACCGTGCATCGATTGAAGAGGAAGTGAAGCGACGAAGATCGTGGGGAACAGAGATCCATGATTGTCGCTTGTGCATCTCTTGTATGCATCTATTGGAGAAGAAATAAATAAAATAAAGAAAAGAAATGAGGGGTTATTTGTGTGTAAATCCTTAACTTCTATGTTAAATCCTAAACACTATATATAATGCACCTAATTAGTTAACTAATCAAATGCATGCCATTCTAACTCAATTCTAAATGCATTTAATTATGAATGCAATGCATGAATTATGCAATCAAGTCAAAAATCTAAGCTAACCTATTTACATCCTAATGCATGCTAAACAAATGTTAAAATAACTTAATATCTAGGCATTGAAATACCTAAATAGCCCATAAATATGGGCTCATCAAATGCTCCCATGCCTAGTTTTTGCTAGTCCTTGGCAAATTTAAGTAATAACCCAACTCTCCAAGTGGACTAGCCAACCCAATCAGTCTTCTTTTAGAAACATGTTAAGTTCGAACTTTAGACCTAAGGTTCCCAAGTAGTTGCTAAGTTACAAACTAGGTCAGTTAAGGATGAGTTGCAGGCGTAGGTTTTCTCAATTTCTAACTCTACCCTAAGGTTTATTGGTCCGAGAGATTAAAGCATTTGTGCATGTGCAATGGTCTGATTTATTTGAGGTTGGTATGATTGCCATCCTAGAAGGATTTTTTTTTCACTCACATATATTTTTGTTTGATTCCTTTAAGTCTAACCTTGGATCAGCTATCAACACAATCTACGTCGAATTCATTGTCCCCGTCACCGAACCTCGAAGGGTGCCTAGCTTTCAATATTTCGAGATAGCACCGCCCAAAGCAACCCCAAGGACTATTGACAATCAACACTTCGAGATAGTATTGCCCATGGAATTCTTAAGCGAATTCAGGCCTGTGGCAATCGATACTTCGAGATAGGGCCGCCCATGGTACCTGAACCGCATAATGCGCTTACATGCCCCCAATAGAATGGATATCCTAAGAGACAAGTGCCAAGGAGGTGACATGTTATCATCACATCCTCAAGGTGAGTATATACTCCACTTCTCCTACAGTAGGAACTCTTCCAATCAACTTATGTTTTCAAGCTTCTCCTAAGTCAGAACTAAGAAAATCAAATTTTTCTCCAAGAAAGGAATTAAGGTGATCGTTATTTACACAAGACCAAGTGTGTGTGAAATGTGGATGCTTAGATTACGAGGACCCATAAACCAAAAGGTAGAAAAAGATATCAAGTACTACCCAGCCTTTAAACTCAATCCCTAGCTTTCCTTCCGCAACCTCTTGAGGAATGATCTGCAACTTAACTCCTACTTATGTTTTTAAGTCCACAAAGGACCCTAAAGGTCTTCAACTTAGCTTTTAAAGTCAGACATCTAGAGTCAATATAGTCTAACCTAAAGTTCTAGTCTGCCTAGGAATGCAGGGCCCAGCCAGTTAAGCTCAATAATGCAAAATGTTTTTTTTTTTTAAATGCAATATGAATGCACCATGCTATAAACAGATGCCTCAAGTCCTATCCCCCATGCCTGGTTCAAACAATGTCCTCGTTGAAAGTAAAATGGCCAAGGGAAGATCTTACTTGAGGCAGGAAAGAAAGGAGCTAAGGCTCCTCGAGAGTGACCTCGTCAACCAGATGGCCATCCAAAGTAACGTAAGGTTTTAATCATTGGCCGTTGACAGTAAAGGGTGGTGCTGAAGAGGAAGGGCTCTTGATCTCCATAGCCCCATGCGAAAACACTTTGGTGATAATGTAAGGCCCATCCCAATGTGATTTCAATTTCCCTGGAAAAAGCTTCAGTCTGGAATTGAAAAGCCAGGCTTGTTGGTTGGGCTCAAATGTCTTTCTAAGGATATACTTATCATGTAAGACCTTAGTTCTCTCTTTATAAGCTTGGGAGGTGTCATAAGCCTCATTCCTCAGCTCCTCAAGCTTAGTCAACTCCAGTAAACATGCCTTACCTGCTTGCTATAAATCCATGTTGACACTTCGGATAGCCCAAAGTGCCCCATGTTGAAGTTCAACGGGTAAGTGGCAAGCTTTCCTATACACTATCCGGAAGGGAGACATACCCAAAGGGGTTTTGTAGGCCGTTTGATAAGCCCATAAAGCATTATCCAGCTTTTGGGACCAATCCTTCCTATCTGGACTAATAGTCTTTTCTAAAATATTCTAGATTTCCCTATTTGATACTTCAACCTAGCCAATTATCTGAGGATGGTAAGAGATAGCAATCTTGTGCGTTACTCCCAGACTCCTGAGTAGCCGATTGAAGTGGTGGTTTCGGAAATGAGGTCTCCCATCACTTATAATCGTCTTGGGGCAACCAAAAAGAGATATGATATTGGCCTTCTAAAATTTCAAGACCACAGAGTGGTCATTTGTGCACGCAGGAGTGGCCTCTATCCACTTGGAGATGTAATCCACTGCACCAAGATATACTCAAACTCATGGGATGAAGGGAAGGGACCCATGAAGTCTATCCCCCAAACATCAAAAATTTCCACACGTTGGATAGGGTGTTGGGGCATCTCATTCCGCTTCCTGATCGTTCTAGTCCGTTGACAATGAATACAGGCCATAACAAAGTTATGAGAATCCTTAAATAGAGTAGGCCACCAAAAGCCAGACTGGAGAACCTTAAAAGTCATTTTCTTAGCACCAAAGTGTCCTCCACAATGAAGTTCATGGGAAAATCTCAACACACTTTGTTGCTCCTCTTCAGGCACACAACATCTCAATACTTGGTCTTGTCCAAGTCTAAATAATTCTGGCTCTTTCCAATAAAAGAATCTAGCTTGGAAATGAATCTCTTCCATTTCTGCTCATCCTAAGAGCCAGGAGTTTCTCCAGTGACCAAGTAATTAACGGTATCAGCTTACCAAGGTGAAGCCGGTGCTACCACCATAAGGGTTTCATTAGGAAATGTCCCACGAATGTCTCCAGATGGAGAGTCATCAAGTGGGAGGCAAGATAGGTGGTCAACACTACATTTTCCGCTCCTTTCTTTTCATGAATCTCCAAATCAAACTCTTGAAGGAGTAGGATTCACCTAATTAAACGTGGCTTAGAGTCCTTCTTGGAAATGAGATGTTTCACTATCACATGATCAGTAAAAATGACCACCTTAGACCTAAGAAGATAAGACCTAAACTTCTCCAATGCAAAAACTATAGCAAGTAATTCCTTCTCAGTGACGGTGTAGTTTTGCTGCGGTTTGGTTAAAGTCTTGCTGGCATAGTGTAGCACATATGGTCTTCCCTCAACCCTTTGTCCAAGGACCGCTCCCACTACGTAATCCGAAGCATTACACAACAGCTCGAATAGGAGTGTCAGATCTGGATCTTGGAGAATAGGCGCAGAGATCAAGGCCTCCTTCAAAGTTTGAAAGGCCTCGGCACACTTTGAATCAAAATCGAAAGAAGATTCCTTCGCCAATAAGTTGCAAAGTGGCCTAGAAATTTTGCTGAAATTCTTAGTGAATCACCTATAAAAGCCTTCATGGCCTAGAAAGGATCTAATTTGTTTGACATCCGTGGGCAATGGGAGTTTGGAAATAGAATCAACCTTAGCCTTATATATTTCCAAACCTCTTTCAGACACAACATGCCCAAGTACAATGCCTTTCTGTAGAACTAAAACAGTTTCCTTACATCTCTTCAGCACATTCTCTATGTGCAGGAGATACCGGTCGAAAGACGAGCCGTAAATGGAGAAGTTATCCATAAAAACCTCGACGCACCCGTTAATCATGTTCGAGAAAATGGACATCATACACCGTTAGAAGGTTGCCAGTGCATTACATAATCCAAACGGCATACGCCTGAATACAAAAGTGCCATAAAGACTAGTGAAAGTTGTCTTATCCTGGTCGTCATGGAAGGCTGCAACCTGGTTCTACCCAAAATATCCGTCTAAAAAGCAGAAATACTTGTTCCCTGCCAATTTCTCTAGGATCTGATCAATAAAGGGCAAGGGAAAGTGATCCTTCTAGGTAGCGGTGTTCAATTTCCAGTAGTCAATGTAGACCCTCCAACCAGTTGAGGGTCTGGTCATCACTTGTTCTCCCTGGTCATTAGTTTCTATAGTAAAGCCTGCCTTCTTTGGCACCACATGGATTAGACTAACCCATTTGCTATCCACAATGGGATATATGATCCCAACGTCCAACCATTTCAGAATCTCCTTTTTAACCAGCTCCCTCATGTTAGGGTTAAGACGTCTTTTCATGTGTCGAAATGGTTTGATGTAATCATCAGTATAAATGTGATGCATGCAGAACATAGAGTTTATACCCTTAATATTAGCGATTGTCCAAGCTATGGCTTCCTTGTGCCTTGATAAGCATTGTGGCAATGCTCCTTCTTGCACATCAGATAGTGCAGATGAGATGATTACAGGGAGCGTATCATTTGGCCCAAGGAATATATACTTGAGAGAGTTTGGGAGGGGTTTAAGTTCAAGGTTGGGGGCTTGTATGGTTGAGGGTTTCATAATAGAAGTCCCCATCTTAGGTAGCAGATCTACCTTAGGCAGGTATGATGGGGAGAGAGACTTAGTAGAAACTCCAAGCAATTTCTCAAGTTCTAATACATCCCCTTCACATTACTCCAAGAGATGGGAATGCTCATTTAGCATGACATGCTGAAGGGGTCGTCACATGAAATTGTAGGAGTTGGCTCTTCAATTAGGTCATCTACCACCTCAACTTGGGAACAATCCTCATATCCAGCTTGTTTATAAGCATCAAACACATTTAGCCGAATTTTCCTCTTCTCAAAGCCATTTTTAATGCCCCAGTGTGACAATTAATTGAAGCATTAGAAGTCGCAAGAAAAGGGCGGCCCAAGATGATGGAGGGCTTGGTTGTATTGTTGGTAGGGTCAGTGTCCAATACTAGAAAATCAATGGGGAAGAAGAAATCCTCCACTCTCACGAGGACATCTTCCAGTAGGCCCCATCGTGTCTTCAAAGATTGGTATGCAACTTGGAGGATTACGGGGGAAGGCTTCATATTGCCTCCTCCAAGTTGTTCATATACATAGCTCGGAAGGATGTTTACCTCCGTACCCAGATCAAGTAGAGCCTCGTCTATATGTAGGTCGCCAACGACCACTGAGATGTATGGGGCTCTTGGGTCCTTAAGTTTCAGAAGTGTCCCGTGTTGTATAATTGAGCTAACAAAATCAGGCTGGACAACCTTTGATTGGACTTGTTTCCTCGATTGCCACTTTTTCATGCACAGGTCCTTTAGAAAGAGGACATAGGACGGAATATGCCTGATAGCCTCAAGCAAAGGCAGATTAATCTGCACTTGCTTGAAAGTCTCCATGATTTCGTCAGTCCTATCTTAGGCTCCAAATGAGCCAGCAAAAGTCTGGCTAGAGTCAGATAAGGGCTCTGGAAAGGGCACTCTCGATCTTTGGGTGGAAGGGTTTCCATGTCGGGTAAGTGGGGGAATGGGGACAACCTCTTCCGGTGAGGTGATTTCAAGCGGAGAAGAGTTGGGCGACTCTTCTTCGATGGGGGCGAAAGTCGAGGTGGATGGGTTTTCAGAAGGTGGAACTATAGCAGCATCATGTTTGGAAATTTCTTTCCCACTCCTCAGAATAGTCACTGCCTAGGCCTGCTCCTTAAAAACAATCCCTTTCCCTTTAGGGTTCTCCTCAGATGAACTGGGAAGCTTCCCAATCTCCCTTTTGCTCATTGCCTCGACAAGGTGCCCAATTTGGGATTTCATCTTATTGATTGCCTTGTCATGAGATTGAATGTTCATGCTTTGATTCGCCTGCATGGCCTTCAGCATGGCCTTAATCTCATCCATCTCAGAAGACTTGGGCAGTTGGGAGGGAATAGGAGGTTGGTTATATTGTTGAGTCTGAAAGGGTTGAGATCTGTAATTCCCTGAATTGGAGACATTCCCCTGTCTCCATGAAAAATTGGAGTGGTTCCTCCATCCCTCATTATAAATATTGGAAAAATGGTCATTACGAGGTTTGGGACAGAACCCTTGGGTGGCATTCAGGTCCACCTGTACAAGGTCAGGGAATTGGGAGGCCAAGTGGCAATCCACAATAGTTTGCGTATTGCCTTGGCAAATAGAACATTCAGAAACTTGTGGAGTGGAGGCATTTGGTGTGAGTTGGTTAGGGTTTGACATAAGCGTTTCTATATTTTGGTTCAACAATCGAATCTAGAAGGCTAAATTATGGGAATCCCTAGCCTCATTTGCCTCAATCTTTCGTCGCAGAAGAGTGGGTTTCGTATTCAAGCAGGCAGAATTTAGGTGGATAGAATTCTCACTCAAGGTCTCAAAAAGCTCCTAAGCCTCATCTTCAGTTTTTGTAAGAAAGGTTTCTACACAGGCACCATCCACTGTTTTCCTGTGCTTATCATTTAATCCAATGTAGAACCTTTCTACAAGTTGCCATCTTGGCACTTGATGATGGGGACATAAGCGTAACAAATCTTTGAAGTGCTCCCATGCATCATGAAATTGTTCTCCATTTTGTTGAGCAAAACCTATGATTTCTCTCCTATAGTGATTAGTTTTGCTCATAGGGAAGTACTTTTTCAAAAACTCTCCCTTCAAGGCATCCCAAGTATCCATTCTACCATTTAGAGTGTGATACCAATGCTTCGCCTTGTCCTTGAGAGAGAAAGGAAAGAGGGTTCGCATTTGGGCATCATTAGTAACACCCTGCAATCTCACCGTGGAACAGATCTCGGTGAATTCTTCCAAATGCCTGTAGGGGTCCCACCTAGAAGTACCATAGAATGAGGGCAACAGAGATATGGTATTACTCTTGATTTCATATGGATTGTTCCCCCCAGGTCTTCTTAGTGTATGGCCAGGTTGATTGATAGGGACAAAATAATCTCTCAACAGTCGTTGATTCTCCACTATCTCTTCTTCAGCCATCTCTCTTCTCTCTTGGTTGGCTCTCCTAAAGATTCTTCCAGGTTCTAAATTAAACACAAGTTGTCTCCTCAGAGACCACCTACCAAGCATACACCACAAACACAATTCAAAAGAACTTTTATGTCTTTAATCAATTAAGGCCTTTCAGATTTTATATCAGTTGCAGGTGACAATACAAATTTCCCAATCAATTACATGCCTATTGTCGACCTAAGAAATGCCTTAATAAAGACCAAATTGGAACTTAGGTGCTCTGCTCTAAAGTTCAAATGGTAAAGTACTCCAAAGACGGAAGATTAAGGGATGCAAGTAGGCCTAAGCCTTCCTTTGAAGCTGTGCTTTCCCGGTACTTCTTAACTACCCTCAAAAATCCGTGACAAGGTATCCCCCCCCTTGTAGTTATAAAACTTTTGAACTTAAGTTTCATGCACTTTGGTATCCAATGGTAGGGGAGTTCTTTCCTAAGAGCTCAAAAATCTAGGAGTGTCTAAATGCGTGCTTTAGTGCCCAGTCATGCACGTGTGCAATCACCGTAAAATTTTGAGTTTGAATTTTTGAACCGCAGCACAATGTCTCAAATCAACTCGGTTTTTACTGTACTCCTCCTTTACTTAGTCCTTTTCAGAAATTTGATGTGACCACTTAGATCGTTTCAAGACAAATTATGTGGTCTAGGAATTTAGTCCAAATGCAAATACGTGATCAAGAGTGGATGCAAAGTAAGAGGATACGTACCTTGCTTCTAGCAATCAGCGATGCGAGAATGCACACAATGCAGAAAAGAAATTTAGAGGCTGCTCATACACACCTAAATGGTTCGTCCTAGGGGCAGGCAGCTCGTGTTTTGTTTTTATTTTTTTTATTTTTTTACCTACTTATACACAAATAAAATCAATCCACGAAAGAGAAGAAAAACCTAAGTCTAAAGAAATGGGAACAGACTCTCAAAAAATTACCCAATACGGGCCTAAAAGAAAGTCGGGGAACAAACTCCTGAAATGAATCCCAGAATAAGGGTCTCAAACCAAATGAATATGAAGTCTAAAATAAATCTAATATACTATATATTCTATCTATTCAAAATGGAGGAGTTGATGCTTGCATCTTCCTCAAAATGTTCTCCTCCGAATTGTGGCTCAAGGTCCACATCAATTGTGCACAAGACGACTATGTTGCTCCTAATGTGTGGCCAACAGATGATGTCGAGGGTCACCTGATATCTGAGGCTGGTGAGACAAGATGTAGAAGATATGTGTTATCTCGCATAAAAAAAATCAAAGTTAAATATGCCTCAAAAATAATGTGTGAACAAATAAATAGATAAATGCGAGTTTAACAAGCCTGTTGCCTCCCCGACAACGGCACCATTTTGACGAGTCAATTTTTCGCTTTCGAAGATGATAATTAAGATGATTTGTTGTTGTAGTTCTAAGTGGTGGAAAATCAATTAATCAAAGTGTTGAATTAAAATTAAACCACTCGAGAAGAGCAAGTCATGTCTACAGGGAGGTAATGGCCTATTAAAATCATAAAAATCGAGAAACTAATGTTCCCAATTGGAATTGCGGAAAGCCGATGCCAAAATCCCTCTCAAATGAGGCATATAGGGCACACATATGCTGATAAATCAATTAAGGAAAGGAGGGAGGTTCTCTTCACAAAATGGCCATCATGTAATAATAATATCATAAATCTTAAAATCCCACAATGGCATCTAAATGTAATAAGAAATGGGAACTTTACTGTGCAAAAATAGGGGATTTGGTTTGCCTTAGCTCACCCATGGAGGGGACCATGGCTGGAGGCGTGAAGCTCATCGGAGGTCGAGTGGGCCGAGGGCTACTCGATGACGGTCGCGGTGCGATGAATGGTGGCCAGCGGCGGTCGGTGTTGTCGTTGGCGAGGAGGAAGCTACCGGTGGTGGCGGGTGTGCGTGGACTGCGGGAGGGCTTACCGTGGGCGTGGTGATGAGTTGCGACTCATCATAGCTAAATCGCCTAAGTTAAGCTAGAAATAAGGTTAAACACTATCAAATTAACACATAAAAAGGGTTAAGTGTGTGAAATAAAAAAAATACCTAAAACATCAAATTTGTGCTAAAAACGTATAATTAGGTCATTAATTGAGATACTATATTGAATAATGTAAAACGGTGATTCAATTGCAAATTCAACACACTAATGAGTTCAAAAGTTGAAATCAAAAGTGTAATTAACTTCCTAAATGTTCAATTGATCTTTTATAAAAACTTAGGTGCATTTGGACATCATTAGGATCTTACAATTATAGATTTACATTTAGGTCCTCCTTTCATCACATGTTATTCATTGAAAAATCCTCTTCGGACCCTTTCGAAAACTATATGGACCTATTTGCAAGCCCTTAAGGACTTCTCTGTAACCATTTCTAACCACTTATGGGTGTCCCTACTATTTCTCTACCGCTTTGCGCAAGGGCATTATCTGCAATTTCACCAACAGAACCCTACGTCACCTGCAGCGGCGCATGCACTGTAGCACCACAAGAACACAACAAATCCTTGCCATTGATCCTCTTGACACACTCGATCTATGGCTCACCTTGATTGGAAGCTTCACGCGAATCAACGCATAGTATCACCCTTTCGCCCAGATCTGATCCAGCGATGCTCCTTTGATTTGAATCTTCTCGAAACCCTCGCAGTTACATCCTCACCACCCAAACCCCTAGCACCTAATCTCACCATTGCGGTGAGGAGAATCACTCCCTCTCACTACTTAAGCACCTCCACTACCTTGCATGCGAGGGATCGCTCCCTCCTCCTTGAGTGATCACTTTCATCCACTCTAGTTTTCTCCCCCATTCATCACTGCGTCAGTGATAGGGGTGCAGCTCTCCTCAATTTTGTTGCTGTAGTGACCAACTGTAGGCCAGGGATCCCATTCCTCGCTAGAGTCCTCCTCATATCCCTTCATCGCTATAGTGACCAGCTGCAGCCCAAGCATCCCATTCTTCCTTTAGATTAGGACTTTACATGCTTTCTAGAATAGTTGGATTAGTAATTAGTTTAGTGTAGTTGATTAGATGATTAAATTGTGTGATTGTAGCTAGCTTAGAGTAGTGTAGTGTAGAATCCACGCATTCCACCTCCTTTGATCATTTTAGATCAGAGGAAATGATTTCACCCCCCCATTGATCATTGATTGCCCCTCCTCATGTTCTTTACTTCGCATTCTGATTTCCCTCGATTTTTGTTTCGCAATTCACCCATCCATTAGAGTCAAACCCTCACCTCATTGCTCTAAAGCTTTAAAATGAGGATTTACACTCAAATCCATCTAGGGGTTTCCCATCCATTTTAATTTTTTCACAAAGACCCCTGATCTGGTTTTAAATGGAATCGGTTTGCTTGATCTGATTTCAATTTGGTTTTTCAAAGCAAGATTGCAAGATTTTGATCAAATTGGGTTTTGAATGGGTTTTGATCAAGTGAATCGATCTATTTTTGAGCTCAACCAGTCTATGGTTGTGAATCTAAGATAATTTTTAATGATGAATTTTTCCTTAGATGAGCCATGGTTGATGTTATGAGATTGGATTTTGATGGTTTTTCAATGTAAGGTAGAGTCAAGGAGAATTGACTTTATTGATTCAAGGCTCTACCTAATATTTTTGTACGAGTATTAGTATTTGAAATTTTGATTTCTCAACTAAGGGATTCTCAATATCCCTTAAGGTTTTAAACATTTGGAATTCAAGTTAGCAGTTTAATGGACTGATGTTGTCTATAGAATAAGGGAGAGATCAAATCAATGTTCTCTCTGATTTGAATTGGGGATTAAGGTTTAAGGTTTTCTTGAGTGAGGATCAATGTTTTAAAGTAATTTTTAGATTAGAATTCAAGGCCTCATTAGATTTTCTGGAGTGTTCATTATGAGTTTTGAATCCCAAACTTCATACATTAAAATGCTGCATAGCAGCAACATTTTTGTTGGATTAAATTCCAATCTAATTCCATTATCTTTGTTGTCTATGACAAAGATAAGGGATTAGATTTGGTCAATTTAGCAACTATTGAAATCCCCATTTCAGAGCTACTGGGAATGCATTTCTCTAACTGAACTCCTCATTCAGATTTGCTGGTTGGTGTTTAGATGCACTGCAGCAACATGTGAAAATGATTTTAAGATGTCTGGGCAGTGCTTTGGACATGGGCTACTGAGATGTACTATAGCAACTGCTACATTTGCAGTTGCTGCTGCTGCTTTGCTATTGCTGCAGCTGCTACTTAAATTGGACAGTAGGCTGAATTAGATGGGCTGTAGATGTCGGATTTGAGTTAATTGAATGGCTGACATGTTTTATATTTTGTAAAAATGTTGTACAAGCTTTCATGTACTGTAAATGACCTTAACCTAAGTAGAATTGCTTGTAATTTGTTGTTAAATACTCTTTTGTCAGCTATAGATGTGTATAACTACCCATATTCAGAAATTTAATCTAATCAAGTGAAAAATCATGTTTAATTGCTTGAACACCTCCTTTTTGTCTTGTTGAATGTTCTGAGGTGTTTAAACCACCTTTCCAGCTTTTAGTTTAGAATTCTAGGCCTTAGGTTCCACTTTAAAACCCTTTGAAGACCTAGAAATGTGCTTAACTTGTAAATAAATAAAAATGATATAAAAATTCCAAAAAAAATAAAATAAAGCTATAGTGAGTAGGATTAACTATTTCTCTACACAAATGTAAAGTTTTAAGGCATTCTGAACCTCCGACTTGGTAGAACATAACAGCCGACGATTCAATTTACCTTAAAACTTAATAAAAGACCTTAACCTATAAAAATACTAAAAACACATTCCATCTCTCATCTCTTTCTTTCTGTGTCATCCCCTAACTCTATAAAACATCCAAAACCCATAAAAATAAGAAAAACCTCAAACAATACACAAGAATACTATGTATAGTATGTATATACTTGTAAATATAAGCTATATAGTAAGCTATATGTATATGATGTAAAATAGATGTATAATCGGTGTAAATAACTTATATATATTATGTATTTTAAATTCAATATTTAAGATTATTTAAATTGTTTATAACTTAAATGTATAATTATTTATTATTTATGTTAATTTATAAGCATTATAACTTAAGTAAATACATAAAACCAGGTAAATAACTATATTTACTAATGATACTGTATATATATATATTTATATATGTATATAGTACATTATAACACCTATAACATAATTTAATTATATATATGTAATAAATAATGAATTTATTAAGTTACTACATAAGTTATTAAATTAAATCAAAATAAATTAGTTAATTAAGTTATAACTGAGATAATTTATATTATACATTGGTATTATTATATTTTAAGTAAATTACACTAATTTAACTATATTTATAATATATTGCTATTTATAACTTAAATTATTTGAAAACACCCTGAATTCCCATATTTAAATATAAATAAATCTAAATAAATTGTGAAAAATATAATAAAAATATGCATTAAATACTTTAATATGTATATTAACTTTGTATAGGGTCAATTAAACCATTAATTAGGAAATAAACCAATAATTAGTTTGTAAAAATTATTAACTTTGACTAATTTATTTATATAGCAAATATAATTATTTTTGTAAATAAACCAAATAATCATATAGCCCTATATATGGGCTTTCCAAATATATATTTTATTTTAAAAATGGAATTAAATTGGGCCCTCAAATCGAGGGCTAAAAGTACCAAATTAAGCACACACCTCTGCATGGAGTAATGCCTGTAGGGTACCTAAGTTTAGTGCCACATCGGTGGCGTAAGGACTCCTGGCGTCGCTTAAATTGATTTTCTGCTATGACCTATTAGTCGTCACGGGCACCGGGTGCTTGAAACCCACTACCTCTTATACTCTTCGAGCATATGGCATATGGCATTGGTTTGTGATGATGATTATGTACGGTGTGTGACTGGAAGCCATGCACTGTGCGAGGGCTTGAATGAGCCCATTAATGAGCTTGAACTGAAATTAAGAGGTTAATTAACGAATCAGGGTGGCCTTAGTAAATGTCTGGTCTCACCCGGGAGGGTGCTGTGTATCATTCGAAAAGGCTGCCCGCCAATTAAAAACCTACTTTTTTATTAAGTAAGCAGTAACCATGGGTCTTAATTAATAAGGGGTTAACTAAGAGAGAAGGGCACCGTGTGACTTAAGTGTGAGAGAAAAGAGATGAAGCAGCTAAGTTATGAAGAAAAGAACATAAGAGAAAGAAGAAGAAAAATGACCGTAGATATGTATGTGTATATATATAATGTGTACATACAAGTATATATATATAGTATACTGTAAATATGTATAATAAGTATATGTAGTATAAGTAATGTTTGAGCTATATATGTATGTAAATAACATAATAGCTTTACTGACAGACTGATCCGTCACTGTAGATAGAATAAGTGTCACTATAGACCATAGTTTTTACCTTAGCTTATGTATGTACTTTTTCCTAAGGTTTAGCGACGCTTATAGAATTCGTTGTACATACTATATATGTTACTGTATATGTTAGTATATTAAGTTAAGTTAGTATAGTATATATTATTACTTATTATTGTATATATATAAGTATTATTATTATAAGTTATAAATAAATAGAATATAGTACTTAATTATAGTGTTTGATGCTTGTTTGTTTATATCTATTTCCAGGCATTTTAATTCATTCTTTTGTACATAATTAAGCCATTATTTCATTAATTGATCATTCATTAATTCATTCATAATTATACATGAAACAAATCTTGTTGGAATTAAAGAATGATATTAGACTTAAAGAGTGATGTATATCAATAACTGCTTCCCAGTGGACGACATGCAATAAACCAGTAAAAATTATGTAATTAAATAAAATTGATGTGATAACGGATTGTATTTGTGACATATATTACAACAATGACGATTTTTTATATGAACCGTGGTGGATCACACCATATTTTTTTTGCACCGTTGCCAAGGATAAAAGCCCAACAACAGCGCTTTATTGTGAGTGATTGACTAAATGTCGTAGAAAGTCGATTAGTGGGTGAGTTCCCAAGGGTGAGGAGAGGTTGATAGCGTCGACGGGACAGAGTTTCATGGTCGGACGAGGCGGCTACGTGTGGAGATGGATGGTGGGTGATGGGTTCTTCTTGGAGAAGAAGAACAGTGTTGAAGAAGAAGATGGACCGTGGCCATGCGCGCACACAAGGAAGATGGCACTGCGTGCGGAGGAGAGCTGGTCGCGTAGGGGACGCGCGCACGAAGATCGTGGGGAACAGAGATCCACAATTGTTGCTTGTGCATTGTCGCTTGTGTATCTCTTGTATGCATCCGTTGGAGAAGAAATAAATAAAATAAAGAAAAGAAATGAGGGATTATTTATGTGCAAACCCTTAACTTCTATGTTAAATCTTAAACACTATATATAATGCACCTAATTGGCTAACTAATCAAATGCATGACATTCTAACTCAATTCTAAATGCATTTAATTATTAATGCAATGCATGAATTATGCAACTAAGTCAAAAATCTAAATTAACCTATTTGTATCCTAATGCATGCAAAATAAATGTTAAAATAACTTAATACCTAGCCATTGAAATACCAAAATAGCCCACAAATATGCGCTCATCAGCTAGTACTAGTGCCACCGCTTTAGTACCAGTGGCAACTAGCCGTTGTGCCAATCCTAAATGGCTATTTTGTAGATAAACTTAATTATAACACCCTAATTATGACTCTAACGACTAGGGAGCGTAGGCGGGTTGTTTAGTGGTCTATAAAAGACCCTTGTGAGCTATTTTTATAAGACACAAGAATCATATTCCACCTTAGCTTCTAGAAATCATTTTTTCACTATTTGTGTTGCAAGGTGTTAGTACTTGTTGCCTATTGCTCTGAAAGGTTTTCTTTGATATTGCAACAAGTTTGTTGGTGAAATTTTTAACCTCTGCAAATCATTTTTGCGCACTATTTTTCACGCTAGATCTACAATAAAATATTGCAAATTATATTCTCATCGGAGATATAGGTTTTTAGTTGTAAGCTTTCTAATTTTCTTACACTTGTATTTTCCTGTTCCCATTTCTATCTTGCAATTGGGTTAAGGTAACCTATTAATTACCTCGTATTTAGTAAATTGATTTCCTTCGGGTTGAGGGAATCGGGTTAAAAATCATAAGTCGAGAGACTTAGGTAGTAGAGTACCCAAGTAAGGGGAACTACCATATTTTTGGTGCTCAATTTTTGTGGCTTGTATTATTTGCAAAAATGGTTTTCCACAGATTCATCCCTGTTACGACCCGATTTCGACCCCTCTGGGAACCTAGAAATGGCTCGCCTCGACTAACCCCAAGACCCAGTCGTCCAACGAGAAACTAACCCATATGTACAAAACCAACACAAACCACGCATGCAAGTAGCAAAAATAATTAGAGGAAGCAGCGAAAGTAACTGGAGCTCAAAAAGTCATTAAACATAATCCAAAACTAGCCATCACGACAATGAAAGTTCACACCATCAAGTCCAAGCATAAAATAAAATCACTCACTACAGTAAAAAGGGCTGAAAGAGAACTAGTATTGGAAGCTAAGGCTAGGCTCGATTGGGCCTAGCACCCTCTGCAACCGGTGGAGCTGGCTGCTCGACTCCCTGACCTGTACATGGTTATATACAACGGAGAGTCAGCTTACGCTGAGTAGAGTGGCATATACAACAGTTATATCATTTACGCAGTAAAGAAAACCACAAATTTACATGTACTTATCTAATTATCCAAACAACAGTTATTTTAACAACTAGTGTTTACGAGTTAGTTTTCTAGCAAAAATTCCACAATGTCTCTCAATCTTCCTGTTCCCTAAGGGAACGATCTTGATTGCAGTTTTCCCGCGATATAGGATGTACACGTGGCACTCTCCTGGTCGGGAGAGCACATCGTGGTAGTCCTACGCCCAGTCACCACCCAGAGGTCAGGGTTGCTATGTAGCGGTAACTACGACATGCGTGATAAGCACACGGGTAGCTACCTCGCACTGGCACGCGGTCAGTCGTTTCCGCTAGCAGGTACGTCCAAAAGTACAACACAGAACAACATAGGGCCTTACTCTCTCAGAATAGGGGACTCACCCCTCCAAAATCCACGTACCCTCATCCGACTATCCTAGTTTGCCCAGTGGGCCTAACAAGAGTCGGTGTAGGGAGGTTAGTCTTAACCCTGAGCCCCGTCGGGCGTCTAATTCCCCCCTACACTAAGTACAGTAGCTCTCCGCGATACCGTGTACGCAAGGCCAGCTACTTTCCATCGACATCCGATATTTATTCCGTACACGTGAGTTCCTCTTCTAGTTCCCCGTAGGGTTCATGCGTAGGAATTTCTTACATCCGTACAGTACACACGCCTCTAATCATGTTAAGATAAATTTAAGGTATAACAGGCAGCTCATGGTTTCACGATTCAACACTTATTTCATTAATCAAGCTAAACAAGATACAACATGTATTTTAGTTCAAGCCATGATTCAACGAATGTAAACAGGCAGCTCAAAATTTGGCATATTCAAGAAACATTACCACAATTTAACATTCATAGCATGAATAATTATTCATTTTTCTACCTCAACCCTAGGGTTCATTGTACATCTTTGTGTTCAGCCAATTAGTTCTAAATAACATGCACTTTCATCATTTAATTCGCAAGGGATAGTAAAGACCACTCTACCAGAGTAACTGGCAGGTGTGGGGGCACGAACGACGAGTCGCGTAGCCTCTACGGGTCCCGTGCCCACCACGGACAGGCGTCCTATTAACACGGACGGTCAGACCAACCATTTCAATATTTCTTGGGACCAAAAAAAGAGTTCAAAAAAGCTAGGACAAGGAGCTTGAGGCGGCGTGAAGAGAGAAAGAGGAGCTTGAGCTCGCCGGAGGAGCGCGTCGGGGGAGACGTCCCTGACACTTGCTGCAGTCGGAGCTGCAGGCGAGGAGGAGAGGCAGCGGCTGCGTGCGGCGATGAGGAGTAAGAAGTCGGTTTGGTTCTAGGTTTTTCCTAGAATCAGACGTCTGGCGAGTCATCCAGACGACGGGTTGGATGTCTGGTGATGACGCCGGACGTCTGAAAGCAGAGCTTCGCGAAGGTACAACCCTTTTCACGTCCACGCTACAATTTACGTAGCTAAATGTAGAAGATATGTTCTGACATGTGCAGGGATAGCTTCGGGAAGGCATGGGGCACGTCCTCCCACGCGTTTCGGACGTCTAGACAGCTTACCAGACGACCGGAAGAACTCCCAGATGACTAAAGGAGAGGTCGGATGTCTGGAGCTGGGTCCAGACGGTCAAAAAGAGGTTATGGACGTCTGAGGTCAACGCAGAACCTGAGGTGAGACTCTGGTTACTTTTAAGACGTCTGGACCTTGTGCCAGATGTCTGATTTAGGTCTGCAGCCCTGTTTTTTACCTGTTTAGGGTCGTTTGAGGTCTGTTTTACGCAAACAAGATACCGATGTTTTCCTTGTGAGTCCTTCTACTTGTTAGAAGGCCTTTTATATTGTTCTGAATGTTCCATTGTGGTATGTTCCTTGGTATAGGACTTCGATCGGTTGCGGGTTTGGGGCTTGCTGAGGCACGTGAGCCTGCCGTTCTAGCCCCCAATACTCCCGGGTTGTCTGAAAGAGTGGTTTTCCCCTATTTTTAATTATAAAACTTGATTGTGTATGTGAAATTGGATAACTAGAAACTTAGAATGTGGCATGAATCCAAGGACGAAAGGTACTTGCACTGTTTGTATGCATGTTTGAAATTGCAGTCTTAAATGAATGAATAGAAATGTGAACAACTACCTGTTAATAAACAAGAGCTGCCTGTGAAATATGAAATATCTGTGCTAGTTAAACAGTTACCTGTGACATTACTTGTTGTATATGTTAAATGATGGAAATACGAGCTGCATGTGTATAACCTGAGAATGGAAATATGAATGATGAAACCTAGTATGGAATGACATGGGAAATACGAGCATGAACCTTACGGGGAATTAGGAGTAGAGCTCCTGTGGATAAATGAAATGGAGCTGAAAGTGTGAGTGGGAAGCGTACAGGCCCTTGAGTATGTGGTATCAAGGAGAGCAACTGTCCCCTGTTTAGTGTAGAGCAGAGCTAGCCGCCCTTGGGTTGGGACCCAGGGTTAGGATTGGCCACTCTACACCGACTTCTTTGGCCCTCGTGTACACTGTACCGGGGAGAGCTACTAGTGTAGGGAGAGAGCTAGCCACCCCACAAGGCCCTGGGTTCAGTTAGCCACCCTACATCGACTTGTTAGGCCCACTGGGCAAACCAGGGTAGTCAGACGAGGGTGCGCGGACTGTGGAGGGGCGAGACCCTTGTTTGGTTCTGAGGGGTTAGACCCTTGTTACTGAGAGGGCTAGGCCCTATATTGCTTCGTGCTGTACTCTAGGCCTACCCACAAGCTGAAACAATTGACCGCGTGCCTGTGTTGGGTAGCTACCCGTGAGCTTATCGCGGTGCCTCAGTCACCGCTACATCTGTCCGTGACCTTGGGGTAGTTGACTGGGTGTAGGATCACCACGGGGGACTCTCCCGGCTAGGAGAGCACTACGTGTGCCTTCTACTCTTTGGAAAAGACTGCAATCAAGATCGTTCCCACGAGGAGCATTCAAGATCAAGAAATAGATTTGAAAGGTAAACCAATGGGTGAAAATGAATAACTTGTAAAATAAAATAATTGGAAAAGATAAATTACCTGCTAGCTTTTACTGCTTTAGTTAGTTGGTTACCACTCTACTCAGCGTTCACTGACTCCGTTTACTCATAACCCTTTTCACGTCCAGGTGTTGAGCAGCCTGAGTCACCGGCTGCAGAGGGTGCTGTGCCCAGCCGAGCCCAGAAGTACTCTTCCTGTTGTTGTACTTTCTTTTGTTAGTGAGTTCATACTCTTGTTACCATTTACGTTTCTGTACTTTATTTCCGCTTTAATGTTGTGGAGGTGATATGTACTGTTAGCAGCTTTTACTTCCTTTACTGCTTGTACTCTTTTGCTATTAGTTACTTAGCATAGTGAATGTTGTTTACTTTCCTACTTTTTAGTTATTTCTTGTTGGACGACTGGGTCTTGGGATTAGTCGAGTCGAGCCGGTCTCGGGTCATTTAGGGATTCAAGAATCGGGTCGCAACAAAAAGACATGAAAATTGGGTTAAAACTGCAATTTTACCATCATATATTGAATTCAAAACAACTACGGGTTTCCCCAGGGGGTAATTAAGGGACAAATGACCTTAAATGTCCAATAAGTGGGTTAGTACAGACAGAAAAGGATTTTTGCGTGTTTTGAGAATTAAATGACTTCTGAAATCCTAAAACAGACCTACTTAAGTAACTGAGGTTCTGGTCAGAATAAAATTCACCTAAACCCTCTAAAATTCATATAAAAATATTTTCTAGGGTTTGGTACCTTCAATTTGACCATCAGAACCCGTCTTGACCCAAAATAGAGTCTAAAACTAACATTTACCCTAATTTTGGTTTTTGCATAAATTACCCAGTCAAATAAGGTGAAAACCTAAATCTAACTTCACCATTGGATTCCTTGGGTCCAAATTAGGTTTGTACCAAAATTTGGCCCAATCTGAGATCATCTTGACCAAGTTTGCATTTTGGTTCAGTCACTCTTTTTTCTCATTTAGAACCTTAACTTTTGAATTCCTTACAAATAGCCCCCCAACTTCATCTTCATCTTCACAAAAAGTTCCCTCCACCATTATCGCTCAAGAATCCTACTCCGGCGAGCTTCATTTGGAGAGATCTCCTTGATTGATTGATGAGACCTTCCCAAAATCAAATCAGAGATTCTTTAGGAAATTCTCTTTCCAATGGGACCAACCTTGGATCCCAACTCCTTCCTAAAAGCTTGTGCGAACGCTTTGAAGGAATGGGTATCCTATTCGTGCATAAGCTCCAAGGTTCCCAAGCTTGTTTCCAAGCTTGGAACCTCCTCATGAACCCTATAAAAGGATCCCCAGGGCACGGTCGTGTTCTTCAGCTAGGATTTGGCCACAAAACCCTCTTGCTAACCCTACCTCCAGCCTCCTCCGACCTAGCTCCGGCAAGCATCCTCTGCCGTCATGCCACGACCTCCCAATTGACAAATTGGGAGCATCTTCTTCCTCCCCGACTTTCTCTGCCTCTCGACGACCACATCAGAGGCGCCTCAAACCCCTTTCTTCGCCACCGTCTCCCTTAGGAGTTTCATCTTCCACGGTGCCGGCAATCACACTGGCATCATATCCCTTCCTCTTCATCCATAATATTAGGTCCTTTAACTCCCTTTCCCTCTCTTTGTTAATTCTAATTTCTTTCATACCGCTTTTGATCGCCGATAACACCGTTCACCATCATCCCTTCCATCTCCGGCGAGGGCTCCCGTCCACTACACACATCCATCCCCCTCGCTAAGTAGTGCACAAGCTCCGCCATGACTTCACCATTAAAAGCCCTCTCCTTTTTCGCTCCCTCGCTCGCTTTAGCTCTCCACTAACCAACCCACCCTCGCAACACCTTCGCTAGCTTCGCCACACACCTCCTTACACTATGCCACCACCACCAACATGTTCGCCGACCTCCGGCGAAGCTCCTGAAGTCTTTTAATTGGGCCGAAAGGCCTTGTTCTTGTTTTCAGGTATAGGACCCATGCGCCATTGTTGAAGCTTCTCCGCAAAGCTCCAGGCCTTGTTCGTGCAAGGATCCTCCCAGGTGTTTGCTCCAGGCTCAGCAGAATCCATCTAGGAGTGCAACCAAGCAGCTAATTAGGCCCTTTGACCGCAATTGTAAGAAGTAACAGTTGCAACTCCATGCAAAAAAAGGTGGTGGGATTTAGTCCCACATCGTGGACTGAGGAGCAGGCGAAGCTGAATAAATTGAATTTGTCTTTTAGGCTTATTTCCTCAAGTGACACACAGGGGGTAAGGTCCCCGCGCCCTCACGTGCCTCGTCCGCGACACTTCACCCACGAGCCTAGTGCACCCAACTACCCTCCTAAGCCTATCCACACCTTGCTCACCACCCACACTGGTGAACCTAGTCCCAGGTGCACGCCTACTCGATAACCCGACTACCTTGAATGTGGCCCTAGGAGGGTGGAACCTAAGAGTAGAGAAAGAGAGAGAGTGCGTAGGGCAGGGGATGGTTTTCTCTCTGTGACACTTAGTCAGTAGAGGGATTGCTACCCTCTGTCTAAGAAGAGAAAGAAGAGGAGGAAAGGATGAAGGCTAAAGGAAGAAAGGTGAAGGCACAACAGCAGAAGAAAGAAAGAAGAGAAGGAAGCCTTTGCAGAAGAGGAGGAAAGAAAGGCCTTCTAAGAAGAGGAAGAAAGGAAGAAAGCCAAGGAAGGAAAGAAGAAGAAGAAGAAGAACAGTGCTAGGGAAGCATTGTAAAATCTGATGGTTAAGTCGTCTGGTCATCGACCCGACGACTGATTTGAGGCTTGATACTTGATACTGTTGAGATATTGAATGCTTGATATATATGCTTAGAGAATAATTGGTGATTTAAATCACCATCATTTTAGCTTCTCTACCTTTTTATTGCCACAAAATACACGAGAATTCATTGAATATCTAAAGTGACAGATAAATATTTATTGAATATAATTTTGTGGTTTAAATTCTTGTCCTCATTTGCATTATTGAGATTAGTGTGTGAATTCCTATTTGCTTCCTGTGTTCGACCTTGGACTTTCATTTTAGTAATAAATATTATATGTTTTCGCACTGATTCGATCTATACTGCAACGCAATGATTTTAAAATCCGTTTCAAAGCAACTAACATTGGTGCCTGAATCCATCAAATCAAACTAAAATCAGACGTCTGAGAGAGGTCCCCGACATCTTAAGCTGCAACAGGAAGCTCACCTTGAGTTCTGTGCTGATACTGGACATTTGGAACCCCTCACGGTCGTCCTGGGGTCCTTTCAGACGTCTATCAATGCACCCAGATGTCTGGGGTATCTATCAAGTGTCTATAGATGCATCCAGACATCCTGAAGCGTCTGGAAAGCTACGCATGTGCCTCTTCCCAACTACTCTGCAAGCGCACATAGGCTCGTACGGTCACGTGGCGACAAAATGTACGCATAAATCACACAAGGTCAGGACTTTACCGTTTGAAAATTGCCTCTTCGAACATCAGATACTAACTTCAGACGTCTAGCAAGACGTTTTCCTGATGGTGCAGACGTCTGATATGTGGAGAAACTCCTCCCACAACCCTTCGCAAACCCTCCTTTCCTCGCGTAGGGGTCTTCCCCCTGCCCTACGCCGCACATGCACAACCCTCAACGCACTTAGGTCTACAGCGGGGTAACTGGAGATGGTACGAAAAGTACATACCTCGAGTAGGGTGTTACCTTTGATTTTTGTGTAGGATCAGACGTCTGGTTGCAGCTCCGAACATCCTATAAGATGTCCGAGGTTCCTCTCAGACGTCCGATTCTACGGAAAAATGATTCCGCAGAACCGTCTGCAAGGTTTTTCCCCTTGCAACAGGCTTCCTCCTCGTGACAACTCCCTCCCACCTTACGCAGGAGCTTCAATAGTGGCTCCTTACGAACTCTTCCTTACAGCCGAACTCCAGCAACTCCTCTAGGTGAGCCCCAGCAACTCCTCCACACAAGCTCGAGCTCCAGTAGCTAAGCTCCGCGACAGAGGGAACACAGGAAGAAAGGGAGAGGAAGGGGGTTGAGATGGTGCCGCAGGGAGAGGGAGGGGGTTAGTGTAGGGCACGGGAACCCAGAAATGGAGCAGTTTTATAGGTGTGGATTAGGGTTAGGGGGAGGGAGTGGTGTCCATGGGGTGTGGGTGTGGGGCCTGGGAAATTGCACAGAATGCCCTACAACATTCCCAAACTCCCACAAGTCCTTCCACCAAATACTTAGGGGGTTAAAATTTGCACGAAACCCCCCATGGTCTCTGGAAAAGCCTACCGACCCTTGGGAAGGATCATTTCAACCCCCCTTTTTGTTATGCTTGTGCTCTTAAGATCCTACATGTCTCACCCTCTGCTACTCCAATTTGGGAGGAGGGTCGCTACTGCTTTCGATTATTTATGGCGCCAACCTCCCCTCTGATCGTCGTGCTGTTTAGGCTGAGATCTCCAGATTGGTGTCCCTTATATCCTCGCCATGGTTACTCATTGGTGACTTCAATGTGGTCAAAAACATGGGTGAAAAGAGAGGGGGTACACAACTCTCCCCCTTCATGCTTGAGAGTTTTAACTCATGTATTGATTCCGTAGGCCTCCTTGATCTTGAAGCTATGGTGAATCACTAGTCATGGTCCAACTCTACCATTGGAGAAGGACGCATTACTGCTCGCCTTGGTCATGGATTAATCAATGCGTCTTGGATGGATGTATTCCCCCTTGCCAAAGTTCACTACCACCCTTAAGACATGAGCAATCACGCTTATATGCATGTCCCGCTTACGACCCCCATTTCCAAGCCCAGGCTCTTCTGCTACCTTTACTTCTAGGCTCAGCATGAAGGCTATATGGAGGTGGTTTACAATGCATGGGCCTCCCCCATCTCTCGGAACCCCCTTTACAAGGTGGCTCGCAAGTTGAAGCTCATCAAGGAGAGACTTAAGGAGTGGGCGAGTTCTATTCGACTAATCATGGAGTTGGAGGCCAGGCTATAGGAACTTAACACCATTGACACAGGCTTGGCTGCAAGCCGCCTTGACCTTGGTCTCGCACGTCAAGAAAGATTCTTCTAAGCGGCCATTACAAACCTTCCAAGGGAGGAGGAGGCTCTCTAGAGGTAGCGTAGCTGAAAGTCCTAGCTACAATTGAGGGGCTCCACCTCCTTCTTCCATTGGGTAGCCAAAGCACATAAGGTTAGGAACCACATCTATTATCTCTTGATGGTGGATGGCTCAGGCCGTCAAGTACTTCTCCCTATACAAACAGCTTGATGAAGCTCCCCCGCACCCGTCACTTCCAATCCCCTTTGTTGTGCTTCCCCTTGGAGCGACGACCAGCCTTGAGGTTCCCCTCTCCATGGCAGAGGTCAAAAGGGCAGTGAAGTAGATCAACCTTGACAAGGCACCCGATCTTGATGGTTTCTCCTCCATGTTCTTTCATTTGCATTGGGACCTTATCAAGAAAGACATCTTCCTCACCATCTCATTTTTGTCCAACAGCAGAACATGGTCCGCATGGTCAACCACACCTTCATCGCCTTGGTGCCTAAAGTTGATTGCCCCTTTGGACTTGGAGATTTCAGGCTCATTTCTTGTTGTAATGTGCTCTACAAAATCTTTGCAAAGATTCTGGCCAAGTGTCTAAAAGGGGTGCTGCCCTCCCTCATCGGCAACCGTCAATCCACCTATATCCTGGGGTGGTCCATAGCATATTTCCCCCTTGTGGCTCGAGAGCTTCATACAGCTTTTGCACGCAAGCGAGGTGTAGCTAAGGCATGTATAAAGGTTGACCTCTACAAATCATTTGACTCCCTCAGCCATGTCTTTTTGAAAATGTTATCTGATCAAGGGGATTTAGTGATAGGTGGAAACATTGGATCCAACAATGCATCTCCACCACCTCTTTTTCCATTCTTATTAATGGCTTGTCGGAGGGCCTATTCCAGGCCACCTCGAGGCTGTGGTAGGGAGACCCGCTTAGCCCCTATCTATTTACGCTCTCCATGCAAATCATGCCCGACCTCATTTCTAGGGAGACCTTACCCGTGAAGCAATTGAAGATTGATGTAAACATGTTTATATCACATAAACCGTCTATTTTTGCGTGTTCTTAGATGTATAGTTGCATCATACATTATAAATATTATATAACATGCATCATCTTACATTTAGGTCAGATTGTATAAGGTTTAGGTTAATTTTCTCTTTTCGGTGGTCAGGGATAGGAGACATTTAATTGGGGCCTTGGATTGAAGATCAAATCGTATGGATCTGATCAGGGCGACTATTAGAGTTCAATGACTCCAAGATTGCCCTAATCGGACATTCGTAGTATCAGATACATTCCGAGAAAGATCTGAGATCAAAGGGCCAAGATGGTGTAAATTCGTACCTCAAACGACAAATCCGACCGCACGAATGGATTTAGATTGGCAATCATAGCCCAACGACGCAAAAATCGATTTAATCCAACATCCGTGGCAACATTAACAGGACACAAAAGATGGATGGCCATGATGGCACCACGTAGTGCCATCACAGCCGCCCAAACCAGCCGCAGCATCTCTTCTCAACTCCTGAAGGGCTTCCACGTTGAGAGATCTCGGCCGTTGAATTGAAGATCCAATGGCCAAGGTTGGTTGGGTGAGAAATCGATCGCGCGACAAAGCAGCGGCATGGCGCATTGCTCTTGATGCCGTTCACAAAGAAGAAGGTGTGAGTTTGAGCCCTCGGGTGCCTCAAATCAAGGCACAAGCGCAGGAGCAACTCGATTCGACCGTCAGATGGCGATCGTGTGGGCAAGGAGTGGCAACGTGGATCAAACGCATGTTTGAACACTCGATTGCACGCAAGCTCACGATGAGGCGCGGTGCGTTTAAGCCATCCGATCTCGCAATCGAACGACTGAGATGTCAAGATCATGGCTATGCATTGAGGGCGTGTGGAGGTGAGGGGACGGGGCGTGCACACAAGCTACAGCCACGTTTAGGATTTTTAGTGACACTTAAATCTGTCACTAAATACCCTTATATTATTGTTCTATGGTTAAAATGACCTATTTGCCCCCAACCTCTACACCTATAAAAAAGCCTACACCCCCCACATTTCATTCATCCCATCCTCTCTTCTTTCAATCCCTCCAAAGCTCTATGAGCTTGTCTCAAACGTGGGATTCTCCTCTAGAGTTAAAAATAGAAATTTTCCACTTTCTAGTCCTGTTCGTGGAGCATTCTGTGGTTGTCCTCTCACCGCCATTCGGGAAGCGGATCCCGCTGCGACGTTGCCTTGCCCCATTCTCGTCGTCCGTCGTCGTTCTCTTTTGTCCCACATCTCACCACCTTCGTCCAGGCGCTCCGTCAACGCGACACATCCTCCATGCAGTCGTCGAGGAGGATAACTTCTCTCCACCTTCTTTTACCACTTTCTAGAGTAGGTTTACTGCGTTTTAGTGTAGATCTCATGCTTTCTAGTGTAACGAGTAGTTGTTAGTTGTAAAGAACATCACTTGATTATTACGAAATCCATGTGTATTCTACTTCTATTTTGTCTTCATTTGTAATATTTCCTCTCTCTTTTTTATTCATTATTCTTTAAGTAGATAGCCAGTTTTGATTTAATTCGACCAGCTAATTTTCTTCATGACAACAAAACAAACGTGATTTTTAATCAAACATCCACCTCGCTTGTTCAACCCAGAATTCTTTTCAAGTTTCGATAAAATTATCTGTCGTCGAATTTCCTCTCAAATCGCACTACAACGACGATTTTTAAAACTCAAACCTTTTTGCGTAGATTTTCCGATTCAACATTTTGGCGCCATTGTGGGGGAGGCGATGCTCTTTGATTTTTCGCATTTCTCGCCTTACTTATCTTTTACCTCACTTTTCTCCTTTCTTATTATAATTGCAAGTACTCTCTTGAGATGGGCAAAAGCGGTAGATTTGAGTAAAGTGCTGTTGAAGGGTCTATATGTTTACCCCGACCTCCCCACCCACTATATTTCATTCCATCGCCTAATAACACAAATCCTAATTGATATAGGAACTTGCATAAACTATAAGATTAGTTTTGATTGTTTGTTTGTCACCTCCACCTACCTCACTCTCTGCATATAAAAGAAAAATAAAAAAAAAATCTCACAAAGGTAGACAGCCTCTTCTGATTCTTCATACTCAACCGGTAACCCGATCTTTGGGACCAGTACACTCATCAAGACATAATTGGGTAGAAATCAGATTATGTAATCGCTTGTGTGCCTAATTAAGTGGTGCATCAGGCCAATTAATTAAGTTGTTTGGGCCGCACCACTTCAACTAAAAATAACTCATCAAGTAGTTGCCATATAGGTTCAACTTTTAGGGATTTACCAGGCACTTCACATTCTTTTAAGCTTTAAAGGAAGACATCTTCACCTGTGCTTTCAAAACCTGGTGTGCCAACTGAATTTGATTGAATATACTTAAAGTTGAATCCTAAAAGCTACTAAGCAAGATTTAAATCCTAAAATTTACCACATCAAAAAATAATCTTACTTGAAACCCACTGGTTGGGCACAGACACATATATTAATTAATCATTAAGGGCACAACCCAGATAAAGGGCCCATCACATTCCAAAACACGTTTAAACCTAACCCTAATTAAAACAGAGTAGACGTTGGCCTTAAGGAATGGACTCGCTCTTCGGAGCCCCGATGGAGATTATTTTTTTATTAGTCTATTTCTACCGTTCAATCTGATGTCTAGTTAGGAGAGTAAAATCAAACGATCGTAGTTGGGGGGTACACTAGAAACCAGAGACATAAGTCAAAGGAAGAACCTTTCTCCAACCCCTCCCTCTAACTGGTTGGATTGTCTGGAAAGAAGTAGATCAAATCATTTCTTCATCTCAAGACGGGTTCTGGGAGTCTATAGGTCTTTAGGCTAGCCCACTTAAGGACAGGTTTGATTATTTGTATTGTAGGGCGCCTTTCTTCCTCCTGTCTGTCAAGAATCCTTCCACATCTTAATCGCACTTTCACTCCTACCCTCCTGCCACTACTTATTCCCAAAATGATTATTATTCCAACCAGACTTATCCTCATCCATCTTCTAGTTGGGATAATCCTAATTGGGGATACAGTTTCGGACCTCCATGTTCAAGGTAGACACCACAATTTTGATTCTTATCCTTCTCTGAGCTACATTGACTATAGATCATCGCCCTCATTTGGACAACCTAGTACGATCTACAATCAAGAAGGATATGATGATCCTTACCCTTCCCCAGATTACACTGCATATAAGTCATCACCTCCTTATGGAGAGCATGAAATGACCTATTATTAGGGAAGGTATCAAGAACCTCAATTTGTTGACTCCCCTACACTGAACCCAAACCCGCCCAACCCTGAACCAAACCATTTGGTTCAAGTTAACCAGGTTCAAGAAAAGGCGTTGGCTAACTTAAGTAATACCACTCATTCTCTAGAAGCTCAGCCAATACCTTGCCCTAAAGAATTGGAGCTTCTGATTGAAATGATTGACGATCTTAACAAGTATTTGTTGGATTGGCTCCAGGATGTTAAGGATAAAGGCTTGGGTAAGTTTTTACTTGGAAAGTTATCAAAATTGAGGATGATATTTGTGATTGCTCTAGTCCAATCTTGGGAGGATTCCCAAGATGAACCCCTGATTGGAGAGCCGATATTAGAATCCGCTCAGGCACCTGTAGGGGGAACACATTTTACGAGACAAGGGTTGACCAGGTTGTTCCAGAGTAATCAAATAAGGATGAATTGAATTCTTTACCTGAGATCCTTGAGTCGGGGAATGAGAAAAGGTATGTCTCCATGGAATAGAAAGTGATTGATGATTTTGAGACATACATTAATGCAGATTTAGAATTCTTTGATTCTGAAGGTGAAGAATCGTAATGTGAAGTCTCACATGAGTTTACAGAACATGATTTCAGCGAGACAACTGGGCCTGAGGAATTCGATGAATCATTTGATGGCAGTAAAATTGAGAAATTTGATCCTGTGGGGTTCACATGGCAGATTCAGATCCTCATTTCATGGATGATTCAATTCATAGCCCTGATCCTCAATCACATCCGATTGAGCTTATAGATGATTTTGATTTTGAGATCACTAGACCCAAGTCAATTTTGATTCAGCCATCACTCGTGGACTTGGAAATTTTAAATGGGGGTGATTATCATGCAAGAGGTCCCAGAATCTGAATTTCTGAATGAGGAGGATAGGAATTGGGAAGTGAAACTTTGGGAAGTCAATTCCAGAGGAAGCCGAAGACCGAGTCTAAGGGTTCCAATTTGTCTGAAACCACCAACTCTTTACAAGGACCCTTATGACATTTTTGACTTAGAGGATGTCCAACCCAAGTACACATTCATTGATTATCCTTTTGAGCTCGATTTCTCTGTAACTCGACTTTCCGGTCTTAGGTTGCTTCCTCACAAATCGCAGGCCCGACCCCGCTTGCATATTGATCTCAGGTTTTGGGTAATTTTTATTCAGAACCTTAGATATACTCGACCTTAGGGTATGGGTCTGCACTACAATCTAGTCCACATCTGTGGACATTTGCCGGCATGTTCTGAGGTGAATCTTTTTATCCTGATTCTGATTTGCACCTGTGTGAATTCCTTGTTTCTTCTTCTTTGTATAGCGTGCCTAGCTGAATGCACTAAATTCAGCACATATATAGTTTCTTTTCATCTCAGAGTCAACTTGTTATTCACGCAATTCAGGTGCTTTTTACTCTACTCCACTCTATTTCTCGTCTTTTTAATATAATGAAGACATTGCATTAGATAGGCATGGGGGGGTGGACATTAATCTCTGAATTATTTCGTTAGCTCCGTAGATTCTTTTTGTTTTCTTTTTATTTAAGAAAGGAAATTTGTGGAATTATGAAAGAGAATTTAAGCTTTATAAAATTTTCAATCTTAGAGAATAAAACTATATGATTTGAACACTAAGATCTTTCAGGTCTTCGGGCTTAATCAGCCCAGGTGTCCACTAAAATGTGGACTTGTTTCTCGAGTTCTTGCCAGTCTAAATATATTTATAATTTGATTAAATAAGATGAGGTGGTAAGTACATGACTTATCAACTCGCCCTCTGATTTAATGAAACTTTAAGTCTAAGCATCTACACACTATTTGCACTGACTTGCTTTTCAGCTATTTTAACAAAAATTGGGTAGCTAATGAACCTTTTAGGATGGTATGGTTGACAAGTTATTGTGGGTAATAGCCCATTGGTAGGTTTTCCAGAGTCCAGTCACACGACTATTCTTTTCTTACTACCTTTAGGTAAATCTTATATTAGAGAAGCCACCTACTTAAAGAAAGAAAGAAAAATAGAAAAATATCCAAAAAGAAAAGAAAAAAAAATAGAAAAGGCGAAAAGAAAAGAAAAGCCACACTTCACCACACAAGTATGACTAGCAAGTTATCATGGGTAACAACCCATTGGTACGTTGTCCAGATCCCAGTTGAAGAAATGCACGTATAATTTCAAAACACTTAGGAAGGAGCGGAGAGGTAGAATAAGCCGAGGAGATATACACTAGCTTTGCCCATGTGTTGACCCCATAAAAATAAAGGTAGGGAGAAAGCTACCGGTCGAATAGATATACCTTTAGGAAGAATTCCTTTTTAAGGTCACTTAGGGGTGCAGAAACCCGAAGTCTGTTCTAATCGCCGATTAGTGAGTCTAACACATTCACAAAAAGATGCTTAGAACTTAGAGTTCCCATCGAATCTTGGGTGAGTTGAGTGACAGTAGAAAGCTGCTCTGAAACCCTAAACTCAAAAATCCAAAAAAATTAGAAAAGAAGAAAAAGAAAAAAAAAGATCCTTCTTTGAATAAGGTAAGGGCTTGAGGAGGTCTGCATTTTGGCAGACACCCGGGCGTTATTGTGTCTCTGTAGTCCAGATCTTAGTTGAAATCCCTAAGTGTTGGAAATAACTATTGCCCAAAAAATCTGACCTAATTCTCATATAAATAGCATGTAGTTTTGCTAGGGACTAGCAAAAGATATGCATGAGGGTGTAATGTAAACATGTTTATATCACATAAACAGTCTATTTTGACATGTTCTTAGACGTATAGTTGCACCATACATTATAAATATTGCATAACATCATCTTTCATTTAGGTCAGATTGTATAAAGTTTAGCTTAATTTTCTCTTTTCGGTGGTCAGGGATAGGCGATATTTAATCGGGGCCTCGAATTGAAGATCAAACCGTACGGATCTGATCAGGGTGACGATTAGAGTCCAACGACTCCAAGATCTCCCTGATCGGACTTCCGCAGCATCAGATACAGTCCGAGGAAGGTCAGAGATCAAAGGGCCAAGATGGTGTCAATTCGC
Organism: Thalassia testudinum; assembly: GCA_037157565.1. Classification (NCBI taxonomy): domain Eukaryota; kingdom Viridiplantae; phylum Streptophyta; class Magnoliopsida; order Alismatales; family Hydrocharitaceae; genus Thalassia; species Thalassia testudinum. The sequence continues at coordinate 22,785,245 of JAZHRO010000014.1, forward strand.
ACTTCAGATGACAAATCCGACCACACGGATGGATTTGGATCGATGATCGCATCCCAACGGTGTAAAAATCGATCCAATCTGACATCCGTGGCACCATCTCTAAGACAAAAGAAGGATGGCCATGATGGCGCCACGGGGCGCCATCATAGCCGCCCAAACCAACCGCAGGATCTCTTCTCAACTCCTGAAAGGCTTCTGCATTGAGAGATCTCGGTCGTTGGATGAAGATCCATCAGCCAAGGTTGGTTGGGCGAGAGATCCACCGTGCGACAAAGCAACGGCATGGTGCGTTGGTCTTGACGCCGCTTATGAAGAAGAGGGTGCGGGTTCGAGCCCCTACGCGCCTCAAATCAAGGCACGGGCGTAGGAGCAACTCGATTCGATGGTCGGATGGTGATCGTGCGAGCAAGGAGTGGCGGAATGGCATCACCAAAGCGCGTGGATCACGCACGCACAATCGGACGCACGTTTGAACGCCAGATCACATGCGGGCGCGATGAGGTGCAATGAAGTGCGGTGCGTTTAAGCCATCTGATCTCGCGATTGGACGACTGAGATCACGAGATCGTGGCTATGCGTTGAGAGGCGTGAAGGTGAAGGGGCAAAGCGTTTGCACAAGCTACGGCCACATTCAGGGTCTTTAGTGATGCTTAAATCCGTTACTAAAGACCCCTATATTAATGTTTTAAGGTTAAAATGACCTATTTGCCACCAACCTCTACACCTATAAAAAGGCCTACGCCCCCCACATTTCATTCAGCCCTTCATCTCTTATCTCACCCCTTCCAAAGCTTTAAGAGCTTGTTCCAAACCCCGGATGATCCTCTGGAGTTAAAAATATAATTTTTTCACCCTCTTATCCCTTTCATGGAGCATTTTGCAGTTGTCCACTCACCACCATTGGGGAAGCGGATCCCGCTGCGATGTCGCCCAGCTCCGTTCTTGTTGTCAGTCGTCATTCTCATTCGTCCCACATCTCACCACCTTCGTCCGGATGCTCCATGTTACGACCTGATTTTCCGGATCCCTACAGGACCCGAGACTAGCTCGCCTCGACTAATCCCAAGACCAAGTCATCCAACAAAAAATAACCAAAAAGTAGGAAAGTAAACCACATTCACTTATGTAATATGACTATGCAGAAGAAACGTACAAGCAGTAAAGGAAAAATAAATCTGCTATTTCAGTACATACCACCACAAAGTAATAACAACGGAAAGTGGAAGTAAACAGTAGAGACTAACAGCAACTAACCGTCTAATACTTACTACAACAATAAAGGAGCGAAAAGAAGAGCTGAAAAACTACGGCTAGGCTCGACTGGGCCTAGCACCTTCCGCAGCCAGAAGGTTGGACTGCTTAATTCCTGGTCCTGAACCGTATTATGAAAAGACAGAGTCAACGAATGCTGAGTAGAGTGGTATCTATATTATCTAAAAACAGTAAGAGCAACAGGTTTAATTCTCATGTCTATTTATTTATTTTATATTTATCTATTTTCGTTTCACCCATTTCTCTCAAACATCAAGATATTCTTGATCTTGCATGTTCCTCGTGGGAACGATCTTGATTGCAATCTTTTTCGTAGAGTAGAAGGTACACGTGGTGCTCTCTTGGCTGGGAGAGTCCCCCGTTGTAGTCATACACCCAGTCAACCACTCCGAGGTCACTGTCAAGACGTAGCGGTGACTACGGCACGCGTGATAAGCGCACGGGTAGCTACCCTGTACTGACACGTGGTCAGTCGTTTCCGCTAGCGGGTATGCCCAAAGTACAGCACGGAACAATATCGGGCCTTGCCCTCTTAGAACAAGGGTCTCGCCCCTCAAAACCAAACAGGGGTCTAACCCCTTCACAGTCTGCGCACCCTCGTCTGACTACCCCGGTTTGCCCAAAGGGCCTAACAAGTCGGTGTAGGGTGGTTAGCTGAACCCCGGGCCCCGTGGGGCGGCTAGCTCTCTCCCTATACTAGTAGCTCGCCTCGGTAACGCGTACACAAGGGCCAATAGGAGTCGGTGTAGAGTGGCCAATCCTAATCCTAGGTCTAAACCCAAGGGAGGCTAGCTTCGCTCTACACAAAAGGGGACAGTTGTTCTCCTTGGTACCACGTACTCAAGGACCAGCACACTTTCCCTCTACATTTCAGGTTTCCGTCTATCCACAGGAGTTCTACTCCTAATTCCTTGTAGGGTTCATGCTCATGTTCACCTCATTTATTCCGATCCAGATTTCACCATTCAAAATTTATCTCTCATCCATATACAGGCAGTTCGTGTTTCTATAATTCGATATATGCAACTGGTGATTTCACAGGTAATTGTTCATTAATTACAGGTAGTTCATATTCTAACAGGCAACTCACAATTATAATACAAGCAATTTCTAACAGTTTATCTCAATCATGCTTGCAAGTGCATTATACAGCACAAACGGTTCATTCATTTCTCTATCCTAGGATTCATGCCACATCCAAGGGTTCCATTTGGCTATTTCCACAAGCACATTCTTATTTAAATATTATTAACAAAATTAACCACTCTACCAGGCAACACGGGAGTAATGGGGGCTCGAACAGCAGACCCAAGCGTCTCTGCGAGCCCCAAACACGCAGTAGGCTGAAACCTTATACCAGGGAATACATCACAAAAGGAGAGTTCAGAACAATGTACAAAGGACCCGAGTACGTAGAGGAACTCGCGAGGAAAATATAGGTATTTCGTTTGCGTAAAACAAACCCCAAACGGGTCAAAAACGTGCCTATTATTCAAAATCAGACATCTGGGGGTACTCCCAGACATCTTAAAAGGTCCCAGATCTTTACCTTAAGTCCCTACGGTATCCTCAGACGTCCAGGCCTTCTCTGCGATCGTCTGAAGGTAGTTCCAAACGTCGGACAATGCCTCCGGTCATCTGGACGCACCTCCGAACGTCTGGTGATCGGATCAGACGTCCAAAAGCGCGTGGAAAAGCGTTCTGCGCTCCTTCCCAAGGCTGCACCTATGTACGACGTCGCAGGCTTGGTCAGCCGACATATACCCCTGCGCTGCGATATGCATGGCTCAGGGAGATACATACCTTCGAGATAAATGAGCTCCCAGATGTCTAGCTTTAGCTCTAGACATCCAGGTACCCCGTCAGCCGTCTGGATTCCACTCCAGACGTCTGATACTGGAAAACTTCCAGTATCTGGAACTCCTAGCTCTCTCCGCTCGCTCCGCCTCACACCGCCGCAGCTCCAGCCGCTACAGAGTGCCGGGAGGCCACCTCCCTGAGCTCTCTCCTCCTCCCACACGCGTCAAACTTAAAGAGGACCATAGGACGCGTCAAACTAGGGTGCGGAAAAGGAACATAAAACGCATAAGAAACTTAAAGAGGACCGAAGTAGGTCCGAAAAGACGTACCCTCAAAAAGCGCCGGGTACCACTCTCGCATGACCACCTCAGGCTCCCAGGTAGCCTCTTCGTACCGCTGGCTTCTCCTAGGACCTTCACCAGTGGTACCTGGTTCCGTCTCAGACTCCGGACGGCTCTGTCTAGTATCTGCACTGGTCTCTCGGGGTAGGTCAGGTAGTCACCCACCTCAAAGCTCTCGTGGCTCAGAACGTGACTAGGATCAGCAATGTACTTCTTGAGGTTGGACACGTGGAACACGTCGTGCACTCCAGAAAGCTAGGGAGGAAGGGCAAGCCAATAAGCAACAGGTCCCACCCTCTCCAAAACCTCAAAGAGCCATACAAACCTCGGCGCAAGCTTCCCTTTCACCCAAAAACGCTGCAGGCCCTTCATGGGCAAAACACGGAGAAAGTCATGATCCCCAACCTCAAACTGCACCTCTCGGTGTTTTCGGTCAGCGTAACTCTTGTGCTTGCTCCTGACAGTACGGAGTTGTCTGTGAATTTGCTCTATCACCTCCTAACTCTGCCAAATCAGCCTTGGGCCAACCTCCCACTTGGTCCCCACCTCGACCCAACTCAAGGGTGCAGTACACCTCCGTTCGTACAGAGCCTTATAAGGTGCCATGCCGATACTCGAGTGATAACTGTTTTTATATGCAAACTCTGCTAGGGGTAAATTCTCCTCCCAGGAGCCTCTCCAGTCTAGTACACAGGCGCGTAAAAAGTCCTCAAGTGTCTGTATGGTGCGCTGACTGTCTGTCCATCTGGGGGGGTACACGGTACTAAACCTCAAACGTGTCCCTAAAGCCTGCTGAAACACAGCCCAGAATAGGGAAGTAAAATGGGTATCCCTGTCGGATACAATCTTACGTGGAACTCCATGCAAGCGTACCACATCACGAATGTACCTCTCTGCCAACTATGCTGGTCCCAAGGTGACTCGGATCAACAGGAAACGTGCCGTCTTCATCAACCTATCTACTACCACCCAGACTGCGTCGTGTCCTCGTTAGGTAACTGGTAGACCCACCACCAAGTCCATGGTGATGCTCTCCTACCTCCATTTTGGCATAAGAAGTGGCTGCAATGGCCCTGCAGGCCACAGGTGCTCGGCCTTCACCTGCTAGCACACCAAACACTATTGCACAAATTCACCAACATCCCGCTTCATCCCTCTCCACCAAAAGTTGCGTCTCAGATCATGATACATCTTTATGTTCCCAGGATGCATGGTGAACATGGATCCATGCATCTCAGCCAGGAGCTCTCTCAATAACTCCTCGTCCCTAGGAACGCATAAGCGTCCCCTCATGAGTAGTATCTTGTCTGTAAAGAAAACGTCTCCTGGGTCTCCTATCAACACCCTGTCCCGCAGTGTCTGTAAATGTGAATCTGTCATCTGTCCTGTGATGATGCGGTCTATCAGCTCTGGTCGCGTCTGCTGCGTCACTGTCACTGTCCCACATTCACTCCCGGGGTCGTCAACTACCCAACTCCTCCATAAGTCCTAACTCTGTGCCTGTAGATTGGCAAAGTGAGCGGTCGCCTTCCGGCTCAAGGAGTCAGCCACCACATTAGCCTTCCTTGGATGGTTGGAGATGCTGTAGTCATAGTCCTTCAGGAGCTCTAACCAACGTCTCTGTCTCATGTTGAACTCCTTCTGGTCAAACAAGTACCTGAGGATCTTATGATCAGCGAAAATCTCGAAAGTCTCACTGTAAAGGTAGTACCTCCATGTCTTCAGTGCGAAGACAGCAACTGGCAGCTCTAATTCATGGGTAGGGTAGCTATGCTCATGGGGCTTCAATTGCTGCGAAGCGTAAGAGACAACATGACCCCGCTGCCTAAGCACACCCCCTAACCCCTGCAACGATGTGTCTGTGTAAACCACAAAATCGCTATTGCTGTCTGAGATGCTAAGCACAAGAGCTGAAGTCGGTCTCTCCTTCAACTCCTGAAAACATGCCTCGCACTCATCTGTCCAGGCAAAGGGCACGTCCTTCCTAGTCAGCTGGGTCATAGGACGCTCAATCTAAGAGAATCCTCTGATAAACCGCCAATAGTAACCTTCCAGTCCCAAAAAGCTGTGTATCTCTGTCACTGTATGTGGCCTCTCCCACCTGAGTATGGCTTAACCTTGGCTAGGTCCACAGCCAAACCATTCCTTGAGATCATGTGGCCCAAGAAAGTCTCCTGCCTCAATCAGAACTCGCACTTGCTGTACTTGGCATACAGCCTGCGTCGCCTCAAAGTGTCCAGGATCATCCGCAGATGTTGTCTGTGCTTCACCTGATCCTGCGAGTAAACGAGTACGTCGTCGATGAATACCACCACAAACTGGTCCAAGTACGGTTTGAAAACCCGGTTCATCAAGTCCATAAAAGCAGCGGGGGCATTGGTTAACCCAAACAGCATAACAAAGAACTCGTAGTGCTCATACCGGGTACGGAAAGCTATTGATAGCCGTTCATCGCAGTTTTCAAAAGATACGCATTGTAGTATGTTGCGAAAAATGACTATCAGTTTTATTTATTTATTACTCAAAATTTGAAAACATTCCGAGGTCGAACTCAGGGAGCAAATTCGTTCTTTAGAAACAAAAAATCACAACTTCAATTATGTTTAATACTGATGTAGAAATAAATGCTAGAGACAAAAAGGAAATAAATTCAATTTCTTCTCTTCTCTTTCTTCTTTGCTCTCTCTTTTCTTTTTTTCTCTGTCTTCAGACATCTGATTCTGTGAATCAGACGCCTTAAGTAGCGTTTGCTAGAGTGCCAGTGTCTTCTTTTTCTTCTTCTCCTTGGTTCTCTGCTACACTCCTTCTTTCTTTCTCTGCGACTGCTCCATCCTTCAGCTACTCTTCCTCTTCCTTCTATCTTCTTCATTGGCCAAGTCCACTTTCTCTGAGTCTCCTTGGATTCTTCTTCTTCTCTTCCTCTTCTGCTTCTGCGCCTTCCTCTACCTTCTTCTTCTGCTTTGGCACGGCTAAGTCCTCAACTTCTTCCTCTTCTTCCTTCAGCTAGCTGCGCCTCCTCTCCTTCTTCACCTTTTCTTCTTCTTCTTTCCTGTAGCTACATCCTCTTCTTCCTTCTTCCCTGCACAGGTACGAAGAAGAAAACCTACCCTTTACCCTCCCTGCATCGCTCTCTCTCGATTTCTCTCTTCGGTTCGCTCTCGTAGAGCCAATAGGGTATTCGGGTTGGGTCAAGTGCACCCGGGTCCAGGCGCACTGACGGGGGTGATGCGCGAGGAGTGCAGGGTTATCAAGTTAGGTCAGCTAGGTCTGCGGAGGAGTGAGCACGAACTAGGCGGGTGAGTGGGCGAGGGGACCTCACCCTTTGTTCTGAGGCGAAGTGAAGGAAACACAAAATCCATTTATGCTACTCACCTGCGCTGAGAACTTCTGAGGTTGGACTAAAGTCCCACCCGCTTCTTCGTGCGCTGGCGGGGAGGTTGATGAGAACCTCATCATGAACCCTAACTACCACATTTTAACCTAACAAAGTGAATAAAAGCTCCTACATAACCTAAAGGAATGCCTAATTCAGGAATTGTTAATCTCAGAAGAAAATATGACACAAAGGGGTAAAACTGCAATTTTACCATATCAGTGCATCCAAGGGATTTCTAAGGGTCCATACATGGGTCAAGTAGACTTAATAAGAGAAAAAGTGGGATGCTTTGATTTGAAAAGGGTTATGGCAAAATCTAGGAATTAAATGACATTCTGCAACCCTAAAACAAATCCATTTTAATTCACTAAGTTTTAGGCAAGATAAAAATCAACTAAATCCTCTAAAATTCGTGAAAAAATATCCCGTAGGGTTTATAACCTTCAATTTGGCTTTTGGAACCGGTTTTGACCTAGATTAAGGTCCATACCCAATTTTTGACATAATTAGAGTTTTTATGCAAAATGTCCAGTCAAACCTAAAATCTAACTTCACCAATGGATTCCTTAGGTTCAAATTAGGTTAATACCAAAATTTGGACCTAAGGGAAGGTCGTCTTGACCCACTTTGCAATTTGGTCCTCGAAATTACTTTCTGACCCTTAACTTTTTGAAACCCTTGCATTTACCCCCTCATCTTCCTCGTCATTTTCTTCACTTAGGTCCTTCTGCCACCCACAACAACAGGTCATACCTCCGGCGACTTTGCGTGAAGGATGGCGCCGCGACTGCATGGGGAGTCAGCCCCAGATTTGAAAGGGGAGCTCCTTGCGGAGCACCCTACTGCATGTGCCTCCCCCCATGCCCTGAAGACCGCCATACCTCTCGTGCATTCGAACGAGAGGAATGGGTCTCTGATCTGCCATACCTCTGACGAGATTTTTCCTGCCGCTATTGCACCCCTCTCGACCGACCTTCACCTCTTTAAGGAGCGGCACACTCTGCAGCATCCTTCAAGCTCATTTTGTCCTGAGACCCCCCTCCAATTCATCTCGTCCCAACTCGCCATTTTCCCAAGGAAGAAAGAGAGAAGAAAAGAAAACAGAAGAAAAATTTTATTTCCTCTCTCTATTTTTTTTTGTAAAACAGAACATTATTGTGAATTGTGATTTTTATGCTTATAAAATCAAGTTTGCTCCATAATTTCGACCTCGGAGTACTTTTTTGAAATTTTGAGTAATAAAATTAAATTAAACTGATGATCAAACGTCTCACCACCAGTTTTTGGTGCCATTGCCGCGGAGCAATGGGCATTTTAGAAGCTTCAAAATTACAATTTTTGATTTTATACTGACTTAATATCTCTTTTGTTTTGCAGGAAAGGAAGGCAAGAAAAGATAAGCAGTCGCACAACAACCACACCAGGGGACAGGTAACTTTCAACCCTCTCTTAAGCCCCTCACATTCTAAAAAGGAAAAAATAAAAGAAAAATCAATCTAGGGCTACCTGTCTTCCATACTTAGTAATTCACAGAGTTGCTTGTTTTTGAGTTTCAACACTTAAGGTCACTAGGGCTAAAACATTCTTGCTTGAGCCCTAGTTACACATTTCTGAGGCAACTAATTGGACCAACTAGAGCCAACCTAAGATTCCAAGCTAGGGTTTTAGAGACACATCTTCTAAACAAATAATTGAAAATTCTAAAAGAAGGTGTGCCTAAACCATTATTTGAAAAGACCTATTTAAGAGAAATCCTAAGCAATCAGGCTCTTAATTTACTTGAACACTAAAAGAAAGGACCTAAGAAGCTCTCACAGGAACAAAGAGGTGAAGTTGATCCTTTGGATCAACCAACCTTTAAATTAGGTCACTTTTGCACACAAAAGGCTTAAAGTTCAAGTAAAATCTTAATCACCTTGATCTTAATTAAAAGTGGTAGACTTAAGAGGTCAAGGTCCCCATTCTGGTCTACCTGGAATCTCAGTGACAAGAGAGATCGAGTGGGGGAAACCCTGTAACCCGTGGGGATGCTCTACCGTGTAGGGGTCTTCGCGGGACTCACCCTCTCTGGCTGCCCAAGTAATTCTCAGGTGCACGACCTTCTGATCAAGGGGTATCATTTGCCTTGAACCTCTATAGTCACCCAACATATTTTGGGTGTCTTGATTGGGTCCAACATGTTCTAACCTCATCCAGTCTATTAGTGCATGTTTGGTAGGAGGTCCTTGAAACCTCCTTTAGAAATCTACTCTCCCCGAGGCCAAGCCTCGGCACCATTGTTTGTGCAGCAACCCCTCCACATAGACCTTTCTTTCGATTCTAAACCTAGTTCTCCTTGTTCTTCCATCATGGCACAACCTGTTGAAGAAGAGAATAATCTAGAACACCAGCTCCAGCGTCTTAATGATTTCTTCCAGAATTTCATGAACCCACCGCAGCGCCCCATGATGCAAGATCACTATAATCCCGCTGAACTGGCAATTGAGCCTTGAGTCAGAATCCCGACTAGAGGACCTGATTCTGAATTGAAGCTCAATATGATTCATGACATACCAAATTTCTACGGGCTTAACTCTGAAGATCCCTTCCAGCATATCAAACAGCTCAAGCATCAGGACCAGACCTTCAGGTCAGATGCGCAAAATTGGGATATCTTACTCATGAAGACGTTCTCTTTCTCCCTCATGGACAAGGCGACTCATTGGTATTAGACACAGACCCGTCCGATCAACACCTGGGATGAACTTCAATCTGAGTTTTTGAAGAAGTTCTTTCCCGTTGGTTGGACAAACGCCTTGCGCCATTAGATTACTCGCTTCACCCAACAGACAAGAGAACCTTCCTGGATCTCATGAGAAAGTACCCCCATCACGGAGTTCCTAAGTGGGAACAAGTCCAATCTTTTTACAAGGGACTCCATGAGGAAATTAGAGTGTTCGTCAATGCAACTAGCGAAGGGAATATCATGGGTCAACATGAGGACACCATGTGGGAGATTCTCGAGAATATATGCGAGAACTCCATCAACAATGACTGGACGAATACCCGCGCATCAACAAATCTTAGGGGAGCACATGAGACGCAGGGCCTGTCTGCATCTGTCGACTTGGAACTAATGGCCAGTCGGTTGGACAAGGTCTCTATCATCGAGAAGAAGGTGGACGAGCTGACTCAGCGTTTGCAGTGAGCCACCTCTACACAAAACTCCTTCGCACAGCCACCACCCGCAAGGGAAACTATGCAAAATATCTTTCACCAATCTTCTCCTGGGATGGACCTGTATCCACCCCCATCTGACTCCAGGACCGGAGGAACCTTCGATCCTTTCTATTCTTGTCAGGGGAATTCTAATCTCCCATTCTCCGACTTTCTTGAGGCTCCTCAGACTTGCGAGGACCTCAACGCCATCCAGAATGACCCATTTTCCAACACCTACAACCTTGAATGGTGAAACCATCCCAATTTCCAGTGGGCGGGAAATTCTCAGACCCAAAGACCACCCTATTAGCTCCGTCCACAAGCCCCTCATCCTTATCAGCATCCTCAGCCTCGGCCCAACCCCACTTATCAATTTAGGCCAAATTAAGACCAAATGTCCCTCATTCTCCAAACTCTAGCTGACATTCAGTGGTCGAATGCGGCTATTCAAAAATAACACAAGGACGAGATCACAGAGGTCCGCAACCAACTCGCCCAGATGGCAAATTCTCGTCAACCGGGCACTCTTCCTTCACAACCTCTACCAAACCCGAACAACGTGCCAACCTAGCAGTGCGTTATGAACCCAAACCTAGGCCAAGCACACTTGATCTATCAAGCCCATTCTGTTCCATCACTTGACGGGATGGAAGCATCAACCACCTATGCGGGTTATCAACAGCAGCAACCCATCTTACCAACCCCAACCAGAACCAGACAGGATTGAACTCGGTGACAACCCGTAGTGGTAAAGCAACCCAAGACCCACCTTATCCAGACCACTCCAAGCCAGGTAGTTACCCAAGCCCTAGGATAATTATCCAGGATGTTCCTATCCTTATCCCAGATCAAAAACCTGGACCTATTCTAGAGGAACCAACCAAGGTTCCATTTCCCGAGGCCTTGACCAAGGGAAAGAGGACAACCAAACCCGTGGCTCCTGAGGAGGAACTAATCAAGCTCTTTGAGTAGGTCCACATAAACATCCCCTTGATGGATGCAATCCGTCACGTACTGGCTTATGAACGATTCTTGAAAAACTTGTGTGCACCCCAGCGTAAGCTACGAATCAAGAGTGGGAGTTCGATTGTACCCTCAGAGCAAGCCAGCTCTGTGATCCTGAGTAAACTCCCACCTAAGGCAAAAGACCCAGGCACTCCCCTGATTCCTTGTAAATTTGGTGAAACCCAATTTGATAGAGCTTTGTTAGACCTAGGTGCCTCCACAAACCTGATACCCACATCCCTGCTTAACCCCTTCAAGAATCCGAGCTAAAACTGACTAAGGTGACATTGCAGTTAGCTAATCGATCCATTAAGTCACCTAAAGGAGTCCTCGAGGATGTTATTGTTAGGGTGAGGGATTTCTACTTCCTAGTAGATTTTATAGTTCCAGACATGGACGCACTTGAGAATCCAATGGGTACACTAATTATACTAGGGAGACCCTTTCTGGCCACTACAAGGGCCAACATAAGTTGTGAGGAGGGCCAAATAGAGCTGAAATTTGAAAATCAAACCCTTAAGATTGGCATCTTTAAGGCCCAACAAGGGATTAATTGCAGTGTGGTAGAACAAATTTGTGATATCAGAGCTGTGGTTGATGAACTGCATATTGAGGACAACCTGATTATCCCTAATCAACCATAAGAGAAGCAAAACCTGCAAGTAGAGGAGTCAGAACTAGATCTAGACAAACCCATAACTCTTACTCTTGTTCCTCACACCCACTCAGACCTACCCGCTGCTGCTGGTAATCCCATTTGGAACTCAAGCCCCTTCCCGATCATCTGAAGTATGTCTTTTTGGGTGGTTAGATGCAGGGATCATCTAGCCCGATCTCCAACAGTTGCTGGGTAAGCCCAATCCAGGTTGTGCCTAAGAAGGCACGGTTCACCACCATCACGACTGAAACCGGAGAGGTCATACCTACCCATATAGACAACTCGTGGAGAGTCTGCATAGATTACCGAAGACTCAATTCCTCCATGAAGAAGGATCATTTCCTACTACCGTTTATTGATCAGATCCTCGAAAAACTAGCAGGAAATAGATTCTTTTGCTTTCTGGACGGGTACTCCAGTTACAACCAAGTGGCGATTCATCTAGAGGACCAAGAGAAGACCACGTTCACCTGCCCCTTTGGGACGTATGCGTTCTGAAGGATGCCTTTCAATCTTTGTAATGCACCTGCAACTTTTCAGCGGTACATGCTTGCCATATTATCTGATGTGGTAGGTGATTATCTGGAAGTCTTCATTGATGACTTCTCAGTTTTTGGGGCATCATTTGACGATTGCCTCCAGCATCTGGTTCATATACTCAGGCGATGCATTGACATAAATCTGGTTCTTTCCTTAGAAAAAAGCCACCTTGTGGTGCCTGAGGGGATCGTCCTGGGACATTTAATTTCTGAGAGGGGCATCCAAGTGGATCGAGCTAAGGTTAACTTGATTTCCAAACTCCTTATGCTTAGCTCGATCAGGGACATCCGATATTTTCTGGGGCATGTCGATTTTTACCGTCGATTCATCCCTGATTTCTCGAAAATCGTGCCCCCCCCCTGACCACTCTTCTCTCCAAGGATGTACCTTTTGAGATTTCCAAGGAATGCACTCAAGCATTTGAGATCCTTCGTGACCGAGTCACCCAAGCCCCGATCCTACAGTCCCCTGATTGGTCTCATCCCTTTGAGATCATGTGCGATGCATCTGACTTCACTGTAGGAGCGATTCTAGGGCAAAAGAATGATGGGAAACCCGTGGTCATCTACTACGCAAGAAAGACACTTGACGAGGCTCAGCGTAACTACACGATTACGGAGAAAGAGCTACTAGCTGGAGTATTTGCCCTTGAAAAATTCAGGTCATATCTCCTGGGTTCTCACGTTATTATCTACTCGGATCACACAACTGTGAGGCATCTCCTTACGAAGGACATGAAACCTCGATTAATCTAATGGATTTTGCTGTTGCAAGAATTTGATCTCGAGATTCGCGACAAAGCGTGAAGACAGAACATGGTAGCTGACCACTTGTCCCACCTTCCTTCTGAGATCATCGACCCTTCTGGACCCATCACAGAGCATTTTCCTGATGAGCACCTCTTGACTATTGGTACAGGGCTTCCATGGTTTGCTAATATAGTAAACTATTTGGCATCACATCAAATCCCGTCTGATTGGTCGAAGGCCAAGAAAGACAAATTGTGCCCCGATGCCAAGTATTACATTTGGGAAGACCCGTACTTATTCTGCATAGGTGCCGACCAAATTATCCGGCGATGTGTCCCGGAGATCGAAGTCAATGACATACTCCCTTTTTGCCATGACCAGGCATGCGGTGGCCATTTTTCTGGGCATAAAACCGCATCGAAAATCCTCCAGTGTGGCTTTTATTGGCGCACTATCTTCAAGGACGCATATAATCACTGTAAGGCATGCGGCCATTGCCAAACTTTGGGCAACATGAGCCATCGCGACATGATGCCTTTACAGTCGATTCTCGTATGCGAGATTTTTTATATTTGGGGGATTGATTTTATGGGCCCCTTCCCTATCTCGAACGGCTTCGAGTACATTTTACTCTCTGTTGACTACATGTCCAAATGGATCGAAGCTATTTCGACCCGAACTAGTGATCATACGATCGTTATCAAATTCATTCACCAGAATATCTTCTCACGGATTGGGATTCCGCGAGCGATCATTTCTGATGGAGGGACCCATTTCACCAACGCTCAGTTCAGGTCACTGATGACTAAATACGGGGTGTCGCACCGAATCTATGCTCCTTATCACCCCTAGACTAATGGTCTAGCTGAGTTATCAAATCGGGAGATTAAAAAAATCCTTCAGGTTACTGTTTGGCCTGAGAGGAAGGACTGGTCATCTCGGCTTTCGGAAGCTTTGTGGGCTTATAGGATCGCCCACAAGACCCAATTAGGCATGTCTCCTTTTAGACTGGTGTACGGGAAGGCGCGTCACCTTTCCATCGAATTGGAGCATAAGGCCTATTGGGCAGTACGGAACTGCAACCTAGATATTTCTAAGGCTGGAACCCACAGAAAGCTTCAGATAAGCGAGATTGATGAATTACACCTTGATGCGTATGAAAACTAGCGAATCTACAAAGAGCATGTTAAAGCCTTTCATGACAAGCACATATCTAGAAAGATCTTTCACCCTGGTAAGAAGGTCCTACTCTTCGATGCCCGACTTAAATTGTTCCCTTGGAAGCTGCGATCCAAGTGGGTCGGACCATATCTTGTCCGATAGATCTTTGGAAATGGAGCCGTCGAGATCAGTCTGCTCAGCCAGGATTCCGAACCCTTCGTCGTGAACGGTTAGTGACTTAAACTGTTCATTGATGTAACCAATACAGATTTAACTGAGTCATCCTGTACCCTCCATTCTCCCTGAGCTCATTGCACCCAGCCGATGGCGTAAAACTCAGCGCTTAATGGGAGGCAACCCGTCATTCTTTTGAAAACCTGAAACCTTTTCTGGCATTTCTTTACACTTTAGGTTCATCCTTTAGGACAGCCGACTCCACCTCAGGTACTCGTACCTGAGATTAGAAATCGTCCGCAATAGTCACCTCAACCCATCCACTCACCCAACACCTGTCCTAATGTATGAACCATGCTGAATAAAAACCCACCTAATTTACAATGAGGACATTGCAAATCTTAGGCATGGGGGGCATGAAAGTGCAATGAAAACACATAACAACAAAATGTTTCAACAAAAAATCACATATGTCAAAAACACCAAAAAAATTAAAAAAATTAAAAAAAAAAAGATATGGGAGGAGGGAAGAAATGTTTTGCTTTACAAAAGGAGGAGGAAAAGAGCAAAATGCTAAAAAGGAGCACAAAATGAAAAAGAAAGAGATAGTCATTAGTAAGAAATTAAGGAATTAACTAAAGTTCTAGACCAAATTAAAAGAAAAGTAAAGAGAAAGTGCTAATGAAATACAAAAAGATTAGTAAGAACGCTAACCTTAGGCTTTTTAGGTTAGACTCGTAGTACCCATTAAGATCTAGATATTCCTCAAGAGGATTAGGAAAATAAAAAGCTTAAGTATTAGGTCAAAGACTTATGGAGTATTCGGCCTCTTTAACTGACCTTTGGTTTACGAGACTCGGTAACTTAAGCACCCCAATTCACACACAATCTTGTTCAGTGAGCATAACTATCAAAATCACGCAGAAGCGTTTCTAATGTTCTGAATATGTTACCTAGATTCGGAGTGGACAATCAATACAAGTTGATTTGGACGAGTTCTCGGCGAGGAGAGATGGGAAATTCCCCTTGAAGATGCGTAACAACATATCGTCTCCTCGGTGCTTCTCTTAGGATATTACATATCCTACTGGGGGCATGTAAGCACTCTGCTAGTTCAAATGCCATGGATGGCATTATCACGAAATGTCAATTTTCAGCGTCTGAATTCGGCCACAGAACACCATGGGCGGGATTATCTCAAAATCTCGAAAACTAGGGTTCTGGGGGTTACCATGGGCGGTGCTATCAAGAAGCATCGATTGCCAGGGACCTTTGAGGATTGATGATGGGGACGAGGAATCCGATACAGACCATGTTGTTAAGCCAATCCTAAGCTAGAATTAAAAAGAAAAGAGAGAGAAAACTCTTCAAACAAATAAACCCACTATCTCTTTCTTACAAAACGCACTGCAAACTGAACCAAGGCAAAAAATGTCTCAAGCACGGGTGGTTTAACCACGGAGTCCAATAAACCTTTGGGTATTCCTGCAGGCCTTAAAAACCTTTGGTAAGGACTGAGGCTAACACTAGATAGATCTGGATCTTGGTTGGTATTAGAGTACCTTTAGGCTCATGGTTGGTATTCTGACCACATCAAAGAGACAAGAGAAGAAAAAGCACTTATCAAAATTGCTGAAAGGAATTCATAATTTAGAACAAAGGTTAAAATCTTAATATTTTGCTAAGGGACTAGCAAAAGCTAGGCATAGGGGTATGATGAGAACCTCATCATGAACCCTAACTAGCACATTTTGACCTAATAAAGTGAACAAAAGCTCCTACATAACCTAAAGGAAGGCCTAATTCAGGAATTGTTAATCTGAGAAGAAAACATGACACAAAGGGGTAAAATTGCAATTCTACCATTCAAGTGCATCCATGGGATTTCTAAGGGTCTAGACATAGGTTAAGTGGACTTAATAAGATAAAAAGTGAGATGGTTTGGTCTGAAAAAGGTTATGTCAAAATCTATGAATTAAATGACATTCTGCAACCCTAAAATAAATCCTCTTTAATTCACGAAGTTCTAGGTAAGATAAAAATCAACTAAACCCTCTAAAATTCATAGAAAATATCCCCTAGGATTTAGAATCTTCAATTTGGCCTTTGGAACCTATTTCGACTTAGATTAAGGTCCATACCCAATTTTTGACTTAATTTGGATTTTTGTGTAAAATGTCCAGTCAAACCTAAAATCCAACTTCACCATTGGATTCCTTAGGTCCAAATTAGGCTTATACCAAAATTTAGATTTAAGGAAAGGTCGTCTTGACCCACTTTGCAATTTGGTCCTTGAAATTACTTTCTGACCCTTAACTTCTTGAAACCCTTGTGTTTACCCCCTCATCTTTCTCGTCATTTTCTTCACTTAGGTCTTTCTGCCACCCGCAGCAGCAGGCCATACCTCCGACGACTTTGCACGAAGGATGGTGCCGCATCTGCATGGGGAGCCGGCCCCAAATTCGAAAGGAGAGCTCCCTGCGGAGCCCCCTACCGCATGGGCCGCCCCCTATGCCCTGAAGACCGCCATACCTCTCGTGCGAACATGCGAGAGGTATGGGTCTCCGATCTGCCATACCTCCGATGAGATTTTTTCCGCCGCTATCGCGTGCCTCCCGACCGGCCTTCGCCTATTTAAGGAGTGGCACACTCTACCGCATCCTTCAAGCTCATTTTGTCCTGAGACCCCCCTCCAATTCATCTCCTCCCAACTCCGGCCATTCGCCTAAAGCTTCCAGCGACTCTCCCTCTCCTCTCTCGTCGCTCTTCCATAGTACCAATGGCAGAGCTACCTCCGTCGTCCTCTGCCGCGCCGCGCCGAACCAGCAGGCGCCCTCCAACCCCTCTTCCTCATCACCGACTCTTCCCCCTGGGCGCCTTCGTCTCCTGCGATGATAGTACCAGCTGCTCGCCATCTCCGCCTCCCCCATTCACTCCTAACCTGCTAGATAAGTTACCTTTACTCCTCTCTTCATTTCCCCTCTTTCTATTTCAGCTTTCGACCCCTCGCAGCCACTGACCATCGCCATCTTCTCCATCTTCGGCCACCCACCGACGAGGTGCCTCCACCTCTCCACACCTCCACACACCTCGCCAGATACCTCACCACCTCTGCCACAGAACACTGATCATCTTGTGACCTTCCACTAACCACCATACCCACTATCTCCTCCCCCCGAACTCACCCACCTGCACGCACACAGTGTGCCCTAGGCACACGTGCACAGGCGTCTTCATGCCACGCTGACCCACGAGCCACCTTCGCCATGCTCCAGCGAAGCCTGCTGAAGGTTCTAACAGGGCCGCATGGCCATATTTGTGATTTCAGGGTTGCGGCCCCCTTCCTCCATTGACGACAGTACGAAGCTTGCTTGAAGCTTCATCCTAATCATAGCACCCTAGGCCACCAGGTCCAGCAGGCGCAGTTTCCCCTCACGTACCCAACTAGGCTGCCAATTGGCCTAGAAGACCTCAGCTGGAGCTGCAATTGCTCGCACCATCAGCTGCGGGTGCACAATCTTAAAGGTGGGAACTTTAGTCCCACCTCGGGCGTTTTCGAGCGCCCCGCAGTGCATAAATTGAAAAAGTGACATAGGCTTATCGCCTCAGTCACATGGGGTGAGGTCTCCTCGCCCACTCACGCCTCGTTCGTGCCCACGCTACGCGGACCTGGCACCCAACCCGTTTACCTAGACCTAGCACTCCTCGCGCATCACACCCACGCTGGTGCACCTCGACCCGGGCGTGCACCCGACCTGATTACCCAGCTCTGGGAGAGCGTATCGAAGAGAGAAATAGACAAAGAGAGAAACACGGGGAGTTTAGGGGTAGGTTTTTGCCTAACCATGCCTGTGCAAGGAAGCTGCAGAGGAAGAAGGAGGAAGAGGAAGCAGAAGAGAAGAGGAAGCGGCTAAGGACTTAGCCGCACGAAGGAGCAGGAGCTGAAGAAGAAGAAGAAAGGAAAGGAAGAAAAAGAAGGAGCTGGAGCTGAAGAAGAAGAAGAGAAGAGGAAGAAGCACAGTGTAGAAGCAGGAGCTGAA
Organism: Thalassia testudinum; assembly: GCA_037157565.1. Taxonomy (NCBI): domain Eukaryota; kingdom Viridiplantae; phylum Streptophyta; class Magnoliopsida; order Alismatales; family Hydrocharitaceae; genus Thalassia; species Thalassia testudinum. Next base: position 22,803,559 of record JAZHRO010000014.1, read on the forward strand.
GAGGAAGAACAAGCCAGAGAAGAAAAGATAAGGAGGGAGCTATAGCCAAAGAGAAGAAAAGAAGAAAGAGAAGAGAAGAGAAAAGCCAAGGAGAAAAAGAAGAGCAGCAACAAACAAGGGAAGGAAGAAGAAGAAGAAGGCGTGCATTGTAGCGAATGCCATTGAAGGCGTCTGATTCATGGAATCAGACGTCTGAAGACAGAGAGAAGAAGAGAAAGAAGAACAAGGAAGAAAAAGAGAAGAAAAGAAAAGAGAAGAAAAATTTTATTTCCTCTCTCTAGTTTTTTTTGTAAAATAGTACATTATTGTGAATTGTGATTTTTATGCTTCTAAAATCAAGTTTGCTCCCTGAGTTCAACATCGGAGTATTTTTTTGAAATTTCGAGTAATAAAATTAAATCAAACTAATGATCAAACCTCTCACGAGCAGAGGTGCTTCGCTCAATTGCCACAGCTGCAGTCACTCACTGAGCCAATCTCTTGGCTGGATGTGTTCACGCACCCAACCCACGCTACTTGGGTGTCTCTCCTGGAGTAGAGCGTGACCTGGAGCTGCTTGAAGCTTGCTTCAAGCTTAGCGACATTGGCGGAAGGGGTGGCAAACCTGAAAACACGAACATGGCCTTGCGGCCCTGTCAGATACCTTGGGGAGCTTCGCCAAGGTGTGGCGAAGGTGGCCCGGTGGTTGGAGTGGTGTGTGGGCATCTGTGCGTGTGTGCCTAGGGCACACTGTGTGCGTGCAGGTGGGTGTGTTCAGGGGGTGATTCGAGTAAGTGGTGTGGTGTGTGGAGTGGGGGAAAATGATCAGGGAGTGATGGTGGAGGTTGTGGGCTTGCCGGCGAGGGTTGTGGTGGCCTGTGGAGGTGGAGCGGCCTCGCCGGAGTTGGTGGCCGGAGGTGCTGAGGGTGATGGTGGTTTGTGGTGTCGAGGGGTTGAAGTTGCAAATTAGGAGAGGGGAAATGAAGAGGGGAGTGAGGGAAAATTAACTAACAGGTTTGGAGCGAAAGGGGGAGGCGGATGGCGAGCGGCAGGTGCCTGCCGTCGCCGAAGACGATTGTGCCCAGGGGAAAAAGGCAGCGATGACGAAGGGGGTCGGAGGGCGCGGCGCGGTGGAAGACGGAGGAGCTGGCTCTGCCATTGGCATGATGGCAGAGCGATCAGAGAGGGAGGAGGAGTCGCCAGAAGCTATGGGCAGTTGGCTGGAGTTAGGAGGAGACGAATTGGAGGGAGATCTCTAGCCAATTTGAGCTTGGAGGATGCGGTGTGGTCTGCCCTTCCTTACATAAGCACAGGCAGGGTGGAAAGCGCGCGAGGGCGGCGGGAAAGCCATGCTAGAGGTAAGGCCGATTGGAGACCCATACCTCTCGCGTGTTCGCACGAGAGATATGGTGGGTTTCACGGCATGGGGAGTAGCCCATGCGGTAGGGGCTGCGAAGCCCCCCTTTCAAATCTAGGGGTGGCTCCCAATGCAGATGAGGCATAAACCTCCACGTAAAGTCGCCGGAGGTATGGCCTGCTGCTACGAGTGGCAGAAGGGCCTAAGTGAAGAAAACGACGAGGAAGATGAGGGGGTGATTGCAAGGGTTTCAAAAAGTTGAGGGTTAGAAAGTAATTTTGAGGACCAATTTGCAAAGTGGGTCAAGACGACCTTCCCTTAAGTCCAAATTTTGGCATAAATGTAATTTGGACCTAAGGAATCTAATGGTAAAGTTGGATTTTAGGTTTGACCACGTTTGACTAGAAATTTTGCACAAAAACCCAAATTAGGTCAAATATTGGGTATGGACCCCAATCTAGGTCAAAACAAGTTCCCAAGGTCAAATTGAAGGTTCTAAACGCTAGGGGATATTTTTCCATGAATTTTAGAGGGTTTATTTTATTTTTATCTTTCCTGAAACCTTGTGAATTAAAGTGGATTTGTTTTAGGGTTATAGAATGTCATTTAATTCCTAGATTTCGCCATAACCCCTTTCTGACCAAATCATCCCACTTTTTCTCTTATTAAGTCCACTTAACCTATGCCTAAACCCTTAGAAATCCTGTTGATGCACTGCAAAGGTAAAATTATAGTTTTACCCCTTATTTCACGTTCTCTTCTCAGATTAGTAATTCTCTGGATTAGGCCTTCCTTTAGGTTATGTAGGAGCTTTTGTTCACTTTATTAGGTCAAAATGTGCTAGTTAGGATTCATGATGAGGTTCTCATCATACCCCCATGCTTAGCTTTTGCTAGTTCCTTAGCAAAATTTTAAGGTTTTAACCTCTATTCTAGACCATAAATTCCTTTCACCAATTTTGATAAGTGCTTTTTCTTCTCTTTTCTCTTTGATTAGGTCAGAATGCTGACAATGGGCCTAAAGGTACTCTAGTACCAACCAAGATCCAGACCTGTCTAGCTTTAGCCTCAGCCCTTAGCGAAGGTTTTTAAGGCCCGCAGGAACTACCCTAAGGTTTATTGGACTCCGTGGTTAAAGCACCCGTGCTTGAGACATAATTTTAGTCTTGATTTAGTTTGCAGTGTGTTTTTGGTAGAGACAGAGGGTTTATTTGTTTGGAGAGTTTTCTCACTCTTTTCATTTTATTTCTAGCTTCGGATTGGCTTCTCAACATGGTCTGTATCGGATTCCTCGTCCCCATCATCAATCCTCAAAGGTCCCCGGTAATCGATGCTTCGTGATAGCACCGCCCATGGTAACCGCTAGAACCCTGATTTTCGAGATTTCGAGATAATCCCACCCATGGTGTTCTGTGGCCGAATTCAGACCCTAATGATTGACATTTCGTGATAATACCATCCATGATATCTGAACCAGTAGAGTGCTTACATGCCCCCAGTAGGATATGTAAATATCCTAAGCGACAAGCACCAAGGAGACGATATGTTGTTACGCATCTTCGAGGGAATTTCCCACCTCTCCGCGTCGGGAACTCATCCAAATCAACTTGTGTTGATCGGCCGCTCATAATCTAGGTAATATTTTTAGAACATTAAAAATGCTTCTACGTGATTTTGATATTTATGCTCACTAAACCAGACTGTATGTGAATTGGGGTGTTTAGGTTACCGAGTCCCGCAAACCGAAGGTCAGTTAACGTAGCCGAATACTCCTTAAGCCTTAGACCTAATACTTAAGCTTTTCATTTTCCTCAACCTCTTGAGGAATATCTAGATCTTAATGGATGCTAAGAGTCTAGCCAAAAAGGCCTAAGGTTAGCATTCTTACTAATCTTTTTATGCTTTTTTAGTACTTTCTCTTTACTTTTCTTAATGTGGTCTAGAACTTCGGTTAATCCCTTAATCTCTTACTAATGACTATCTCTTTCTTTTTCATTTTGTGCTCCTTTTTAGCATTTTGCTCTTTTTCTCCTCCTCCTTTTGATTATGTAAAGCCCATAAAAATTTCTTCCCTCCTCTAGTTTTTTTGTTCTTTTTAAAAAAAAAATTATTTTTTTGGTGTTGTTTCAAAGAATTTTTATTTTTTTGGTGCTTTTGACATATGCAATTTTTTTTTTATTGAAACCTTTTCTTGTTATGAGTTTTTGTTGCACTTTCACACCCCCCCATGCCTAAGATTTGCAATGCCCTCATTGTAAATTAGGTGGGTTTGTATTCAGCTTGGTTCATTCACTAGGATAGGTGTTGGGTGAGTGGACGGGTCGAAGTAACTGTTGCGGACGATTTCTAATCTCGGGTACGAGTACCTGAGGTGGAGTCGGCTATCCTAAAGGATGAACCCTAAAGTGAAAAGAAATGTCAAGAAAGGCTTCAGGTTTTCGAAAGAATGATGGGTTGCCTCCCGTTAAGCGCTGAGTTTTATGCCATCTGCTGGGCACAATGAGCTCAGGGAGAATGGAGGGTAAATGATGACTCAGCCAAATCTACATTAATCACATCAATGAATGGTTTGAGTCTCTGACCGTTCACAACGAAGGGTTAGGAATTGTGGTCGAGTGGACTGATCTGGACGGCTCCATTTCCAAAGATTTGCTGGACTAGATATGGTCCGATCCACTTGGATCGCAGTTTTCCCGTGAACAGTTTGAGTCGAGCATCGAAAAGTAGGACCTTCTGACCAGGGTGAAAGATCTTTCTAGATATGTGCTTGTGATGAAAGGCTTTAACCCGCTCTTTGTAGATTCGCGAGTTTTCATACGCATCAAGGCGTAATTCATCAATCTCGCTTATCTGAAGCTTTCTGTGGGTTCCAGCCTTAGGAAGATCTAAATTGCAGTTCCGTACCGCCTAATAGGCTTTATGCTCCAATTCGACGGGGAGGTGACACGCCTTCCATACACCAGTCTGATTGGAGACATACCTAGTTGGGTCTTGTGGGAGGTCCTATATGCCCATAAAACTTCCGGAAGCTGGGATGACCAATCCTTCCTGTCAGGTCGAACAGTAACCTGAAGGATTTTCTTGATCTCCCGATTTGATAGCTCAGCTAGACCATTAGTTTGGGGGTGGTAAGGAGTAGAGATTCGGTGGGACATCCCGTATTTGGTCATCAGTGACCTGAACTGAGAGTTTGTGAAATGGGTCCCTCCATCAGAAATGATTGCACGTGGAATCCTGAACCGTGAGAAGATATTTTGGTGAATGAATTTAATAACGATCTTGTGATCACTGATTCGGGTCGGAATGGCTTCGATCCATTTGGACACGTAGTCAACTGCGAGTAAAATGTAGTCGAAGCAGTCTGAAATAGGGAAGGGACCCATAAAATCAATCCCCCAAATGTCAAAAATCTCTTATACGAGAATCGACTGTAAAGGCATCATGTCGCGATGGCTCATGTTGCCCAAAGCTTGGCAACGGTTGCATTCCTTACAGTGATTGTATATGTCCTTGAAGATTGTTGGCCAGTAGAAGCCACACTGGAGGACTTTTGATGCGATTTTGTGCCCAGAAAAATGGCCACCGCATGCCTGGTCATGGCAGAAAGAGAGTATGTCTTTGATCTTAACTTCCAGGACACATCGTCGAATAATTTGGTTAGCACCTATGCGGAATAAGTACGGGTCTTCCCAAATGTAATACTTAGCATCGGAGCGCAGTTTGTCTTTCTTGGCCTTTGGCCAATCAGACGGGATCTGATGTGATGCGAAGTAGGTTACTATATCAGCAAACCAGGGAAGCCTTGTACCAATAGTCAAGAGGTGCTCATCAGGAAAATGCTCCATGATTGGTCCGGAAGGGTCGATGATCTTAGAAGGAAGGCAGAACAAGTGGTCAGCCACCATGTTCTGTCTTCCCGCTTTATCGCGAATCTCGAGATGAAATTCTTGCAACAGTAAGATCCATCAAATTAATCGAGGTTTCATGTCCTTCTTTGCAAGGAGATGCCTCACAGCTATGTGATCCGAGTAAATGATAACTTGGGAACCCAGGAGATAAGATTTGAATTTTTCAAGGGCAAATACTGCGGCTAGCAGCTCTTTCTCCGTAACCGTGTAGTTATGCTGAGCCTCGTCAAGTGTCTTGCTAGCATAGTAGATGACAACAGGTTTCCCGTTAATCTTCTACCCCAAAATCGCTCTTACAGCGAAGTCAGATGCATTGCACATGATCTCAAAGGGTTGAGACCAATCAGGGGACTGTAGGATCGGGGCTTGGGTAACTCGATCACGAAGGATCTCAAAAGCTTGAGTGCATTCCTTGAAAATTTCAAAAGGTACATCCTTGGAAAGAAGAGTGGTTAGGGGGCACATGATTTTTGAGAAATCAGGGATAAAGCGACAGTAAAAGCCGACGTGCCCCAGAAAAGATCGGATGTCCCTTATCGAGCTAGGCATAGGGTGCTTGGAAATCAAGTTAACTTTGGCTCGATCAACTTGGATGCCCCTCTCAGAAATCAAATGTCCCAGGACAATCCCCTCAGGCACCATGAAGTGGCTCTTTTCCCAGGAAAGAACCAGATTCACATCAATACAGCGCCTGAGGATTTGAACCAAGTGCTGGAGGCAATCGTCAAATGATGCCCCAAAAACTGAGAAGTCATCCATGAAGACTCCCAGATAATCACCTACCATATCAGAGAATGTGGCAACCATACACCGCTGAAAAGTCGTGGGTGCATTGCAAAGACCGAAAGGCATCCTTCGGAACACGTACGTCCCAAAGGGGCAGGTGAACATGGTCTTCTCTTGGTCCTCTGGATGAATCGCCACTTGGTTGTAACCGAAGTACCCGTCAAGAAAGCAAAAGAATCTATTTCCTGCTACTTTTTCAAGGATCTGATCAATAAATGGTAGTGGGAAATGATCCTTCTTCGTAGAGGAATTAAGTCTTCGGTAATCAATGCAGACTCTCTACGAGTTGCTATACGGGTTGGTATGACCTCTCCGGTTTCAGTCGTGATAGTGGTGAGCCCTGCCTTCTTAGGCACAACCTAGATTGGGCTCACCCAGCGACTATCGGAGATCAAGTAGATGATCTCTACATCTAACCACTTAATGATCTCCTTTTTCACGACCTCCTGCAGATTAGGGTTCAGACATTGCTACATCTTACGCGAAGGTCGTGCGCCCTCTTCGGAATAGATGTGGTGCGTGCAATAAGAGGGACTTATTCCAGTCAAATCATCGAGAGTCCAACTAGTGGCTCTACAATGTTGCTAGAGAATAGTAATCAGACGGGATTCCTGGTCAGGAGTGAGTCTGGAGTTTAGAATCATAGGAAGTGCCTGATTGGAACTCGAAAAGACATATATCAGATGATCGGGAAGGAGCTTGAGTTCCAAGACAGGATTATCAGCAGCAACGGGTGGTTCAGAGTGGGTGTGAGGAATAAGGGTAGGAGTTATGTGTGTGTCTAAATCGAGTTCAGATTCCTCTAATTGCAGGTTTGGATCTTCTTGTGGTTGATTGGGGATGATCAGGTTATCCTTAATATGCGGTTCATCAACCATGGCTCTGATATCACATATTTGCTTTACAACACCGCAATTAATCCCTTGTTGGGCTTTAAAGATGTCAATCTTAAGGGTTTGGTTCCCAAATTTCAACTCTATTTGGCCCTCTTCACAGCTTATGTTGGCCCTAACAGTGGCCAAAAAAGGTCTCCCTAGTATAATTGGTGTATCCCTTGGGTTCTCAGCTGCATCCATATCTAGAACTATAAAGTCTACTGGGAAGTAGAAGTCCCGCACCCTAACAATAACATCCTCGAGAACTCCCTTAGGTGACTTAATGGATCGATCAGCTAACTGCAATGTCACCTCAGTCGGTTTGAGCTCGGATTCTTCAAGGTGGTTAAGCAGGGATGTGGGTATTAGGTTTATGGAGGCACCTAGGTCTAACAATGCTCTATCAAATTGGGTTTCACCAATCTTACATGAGATCAGGGGAGTGCCTGGGTCTTTTACCTTGGGTGGGAGTTTCCTCAGGATCACAGAGCTGGCTTGCTCTGATATTACAATCGGACTCCCACTCTTGGTTCGCGGCTTACGCTGGGGTGTACACATGTTTTTCAAGAATCGTGCGTAAGCCGGTACGTGGCAGATTGCATCTATCAAGGGGATGTTTATCTGGACCTGCTCAAAGAGTTTGATCAGGTCTTCCTCAGGTGCCACGGGTTTGGTTGTCCTCTTTCCCTTGGTCAAGGCCTCGGGAAATGAAACCTTGGTTGGTTCCTCTAGAATAGTTCAAGGTTTTTGATCTGGGACAGGAACATCCTGGATAACTAACCTAGGGCTTGGATCACTACCAAGCTTGGAGTGGTCTGGATAAGGTGGGTCTTGGGTTGCTTTACCACTATGGGTTGTTACAGAGTTTAATCCTACCTGGTTCTGGTTGGGGGTTGGTAGGATGGGTTGCTACTGTTGATAACCCGTATAAGATGTTGATGCTTCCATCCCGTCAAGTGATGGAACAGAAGAGACCTGATAAATAATGTGTGCTTGGCCTAGGTTCGGGTTCATAACGCGCTGCTGGGTTAGCACGTTATTAGGGTTTGGCAGAGGTTGTGAAGGAAGAGTGCCTGGTTGGCGGGAATTCGCCATCTGGGCGAGTTGGTTACGGACCTCTGTGATCTCGTCCTTGTGCTGTTTTTGGATAGCTGCGTTTGTTCTTTGAATTTTAGCCAGTGTTTGGTGGATGAGAGACATTTGGTCTTGGTTTGGCCCAGATTGATAGGTGGGGTTGGGCTGAGGCTGAGACAGCTGATATGGACGATGGGCTTGTGGACGGGGTTGATAAGATGGTATTTGGGTCTGAGAATTTCCCGCCCACTGGAAGTTGGAATGATTTCGCCATCCAAGGTTGTAGGTGTTGAAAAATGGGTCATTCTGGATGGCGTTGAGGTCCTCGCAGGTCTGAGGAACCTCAAGAAAGTCAGAGTATGGGGGATCAAAGTTCCCCCGACAAGAATAGGGAGGATCGGAGGTCCCTCCGGTCTTAGAGTCTAATGGAGGTGGGTATGGGTCCATCCCCGGAGAAGATTGGTGGAAGATGTTTTGCACAGTTTCCCTCACGGGAGGTGGCTGTGCGAAAGAGTTTTACACAGAGGTGGCTCGCTGCAAATGCCGAGTCAGCTCGTCCACCTTCTTCTCAATGATAGAGACCTTGTCCAACCACTGGCCATTAGTTCCAAGTCGATGGATGCAGATAGGCCCTGTGTCTTATGTGCTCTCCTAAGATTCGTCGATGCGCGGGTATTCGTCTAGTCGAATAAACTCATGGAGTCATTGTTGATGGAGTTCTCGCACATATTCTCGAGAATCTCTCACACGGTGTCCTCATGCTGACCCATGATATTCCCTCCACAAGTTGCATTGACGAATAATCTAATATCCTCACGGAGTCCCTTGTAAAAAGACTGGACTTGTTCCCATTTAGGAACTCCGTGATGGGGGCACTTTCTCATGAGATCCAAAAATCGATCCCATGCCTCATGAAGAGGTTCTTCCATTTGCTGGGTGAGGTGAGTAATCTGATGGTGCAAGGCGTTTGTCCGACCAACAGGAAAGAACTTCTTCAAAAATTCGGATTGTAGTTCATCCCAGGTGTTGATCGGACGAGTCTGTGTCTGATACTAATGAGTTGCCTTGTCCATGAGGGAGAAAGAGAACATCTTCATGAGTAAGATATTCTGGTTTTGCGCATCTGACCCGAAGGTCTGGGATAGATGCTTGAGCTATTTGATATGCTGGAAGGGATCTTCAGAGTTAAGCCCATAGAATTTAGGTATGGCATGAATCATATTGGGCTTCAGTTCAGAATCACGTCCTCCAGCCGGGACTCGGACTCGAGGCTCAATTGTCACCGTAGCGGGATTATAGTGATCTCGCATCATGGGGCGCTGCGGTGGGTTCATGAAGTTCTGGAAGAGGTCATTAAGACGCTGAAGCTGGTGCTCAAGATTATTTTCTTCTTCAATAGGTTGTGCCATGATGGAAGAAGGAGAACTAGGTTCAGAATTGGAAGAAAGGTCTATGTGGAGGGGTTGTTGCACAAACAAGGGTGCCGAGGCTTGGCCTTGGGGAGAGTGGATTTCTAGAGGAGGTTTCAAGGACCTCCTACCAAACATGCACTGAAAGACTGGATGATGTTAGAATGTGTTGGACCCAATCAAGACACCCAAAATATGTTGGGTGACTATAGAGGTTCGGGGCGGATGATACCCCTAAATCAGAAAGGTTGTCCACCTGAGAATTACCTGGGCAGCCAGAGAGGGTGAGTCCCGCGAAGACTCCTACACAGAAGAGCGCCCCTACGGGTTACAAGGTTTCCCCCACCCGACCTCTCTTGTCACTGAGATTCCAGGTAGACCAGAATGGAGACCTTGACTCTTAAATATACTACTTTTAGTTAAGATCAAGGTGCTTAGGGTTCCACTTGAACTTTAAGCCTTTTGTGTGCAAAAGTGACCTAATTTAAAGGTTGGTTGATCCAAAGGATCAACTTTACCTCTTTGTTCCTTTGAGAGCTTCTTAGGTCCTTTCTTTTATTGTTCAAGTAGATTAAGAGCCTGATTTGCTTAGGGTTTCTCTTGGATAGGTCTTTTCAAACAATGGCTTAGGCACACCTCTTTTAGAATTTTTAATTCTTTGCTTAAAAGAAGATGTGTCTCTGAAAACCCTAGCTTGGAATCCTAGGTTGGCTCTAGTTGGTCCAAGTTAGTTACCTCAGAAATGGGTAACTAGGGCTCAACCAAGAAGGTTTTAGCCCTAGTTACTTTAAGTGGGTATGCAGTTAAGTTGTGTTGAAAGTAGAAATCAAGCAACTTTTTGAATTACTAAGTATGGGAGACAGGTAACCCTAGATTGATTTTTCTTTTGTTTTTCCTCTTTAGATTGTGAGGGGCTTAAAAGAGAGGATTGAAGGTTACCTGTTCCCTGGTTGCTATGCGGCTGCTTGCCTTTTCTTGACTTCCTTTCCTGTAACAAACATAACAAAAGAGAGATTAAGTCAGTATAAATCAAAATTTGTGATTTAAAGCTTCTAAAGTGCCCATTGCTCTCCAGCAACGACGCCAAAAATTGAAAGCCGTTCGTCGCGGTTTTCAAAAGATACGCATTGTAGTATGTTGCGAAAAACGATTATCAATTTTATTTATTTATTACTCGAAATTTGAAAACATTTGAAGTCAAACTCATGGAGCAAAATTGGTCTTTAGAAACAAAAAATCACAATTTCAATTATGTTTAATACTGATGTAGAAATAAATGCTAGAGACAAAAAGGAAATAAATTCATTTTCTTCTCTTCTCTTTCTTCTTTGCTCTCTCTCTTTTCTTTTTTTCTCTGTCTTCAGACGTCTGATTCTGTGAATCAGACGCCTTAAGTGACGTTTGCTACAATGCCAATGTCTTCTTTTTCTTCTTCTCCTTGGTTCTTTGCCGCACTCCTTCTTCTTTCTTTCTTTCTCTGCGGCTGCTCCATCCTTCAGCTACTCTTCCTCTTCCTTCTTCCTTCTTCTTTGGCCAAGTCCTTCTCTTTCTCTAAGTCTCCTTGACTTCTTCTTCTCTTCCTCTTCTGCTTCTACTCCTTCCTTTGCCTTCTTCTTCTGCTCTAGCATGGCTAAGTCCTCAGCTTCTTCCTCTTCTTCCTTCAGCTGGCTACACCTCCTCTCCTTCTCCTTTTCTTCTTCTTCTTTTCCGCAGCTGCTTCCTCTCCTTCCTTCTTCCCTGCACAGGTACAAAGAAGCAAAACCTACCCCCTACCCTCCCCGCGTCGCTCTCTCTTTATTTCTCTCTTCGGTTCGCTCTCCCAGAGCCAATCGGGTTTTCGGGTCGGGTCAAGCGCACCTGGGTCTAGGCGCACTGGCGTGGTCAATGCACGAGGAGTGTAGGGTTATCGGGTTAGGTCATCCAGGTCTGCGGAGGAGTGAACGCGGATGAGGCGGGTGAGTGGGTGAGGGGACCTCACCCCGTGTTCTGAGGCGAAGAGGAGGAAACACAAAATCAATTTATGCTACGCACCGGTGTTGAGAACTTCCAAGGTGGGACTAAAGTCCCACCTGCTTCTTTGCGCACCCGCAAGGAGGTGCTTCACTCAATTTCCATAGCTGCAGTCACTCGCTGAGCCAATCTCTTGGCTGGATGTGTTCACGCACCCAACCCACGTTGCCTGGGGGTCTCTCCTGGAGCAGAGCGTGACCTGGAGCTGCTTGAAGCTTGCTTCAAGCTCATCGACAATAGAGGAAGGGGCGACGAACCTGAAAACACGAACATGGCCTTGCAGCCCTGTCATGTACCTTGGGGAGCTTCGCCAAGGTGTGGCGAAGGTGGCCTGGTGGTTGGAGTGGCGTGAGGGCATCTGTGCGTGTGTGCCTAGGGCACACTGTGTGCATGCAGGTGGGTGTGTTCGGGGGGTGATTCGAGTGAGTGGCGTGGTGTGTGGAGTGGGGGAAAATGATCAGGGAGTGATGGTGGAGCTCGTGGGCTTGTCGGCGAGGGTTGTGGTGGCCTGTGGAGGTGGAGCGCCTTGCCGGAGTTGGTGGTCGGAGGTGGAGAGGGTGATGGTGGTCTGTGGTGTCGAGGGGTCGAAGTTGCAAATTAGGAGAGGGGAAATGAAGAGGGGAGTGAGGGAAACTTATCTAACAGGTTTGGAGCGAAAGGGGGAGGTGGATGGTGAGCGGTCGGTGCTTGCCGTCGCTAGAGACGAAGGTGCCCAGGGGAAGAAGATAGCAACGACGAAGGGGGTTGGAGGGCGCGCGCTGGTACGGCGCGGCGTAGCGGAAGACGGCGAAGCTGGCTCTGCCATTGGTATGGTGGCAGAGCAACGAGAGAGGGAGGAAGAGTCACCAGAAGCTCTGGGCAGTCGGCCGGAGTTGGGAGGAGACGAATTGGAGGGAGATCTCTAGCAAATTTAAGCTTGGAGGATGCGGCGTGGTCTGCCCTTCCTTAAATAGGCATAGGCAGGGCGGGAAGCGCGCGAGGGCAGCGGGAAAGCCACGCTGGAGGTAAGGCCGGTCGGAGACCAATACCTCTCGCGCATTCGCACAAGAGGTATGGTGGGTTTCAGGGCATGGGGAGCAGCCCATGCGGTAAGGGGCTCCGTAGGGAGCTCCCCTTTCAAATCTGGGGGCAACTCCCCATGCAAATGTGGCGTAAACCTTTGCGTGAAGTCGCCGGAGGTATGACCCCTGCTGCGAATGGCAGAGTGACTGAAATGAAGAAAAAGATGAGAAAGATGAGGGGGTGATTGCAAGGGTTGCAAAAAGTTGAGAGTTAGAAAGTAATTTTGAGGACCAATTTGCAAAGTGGGTCAAGACGACCTTCCCTTAGGTTCAAATTTTGATATAAACCTAATTTTGACCTAAGAAATCTAATGGTGAAGTTGGATTTTAGGTTTGACCACGTTTGACTTGATATTTTGCATAAAAACCCAAATTAGGTCAAATATTGGGTATGGACCCCTATCTAGGTCAAAACAGGTTTCAAAGGCCAAATTGAAGGTTCTAAACCCTTAGGGATATTTTTCCATGAATTTTAGAGGATTTAGTTGATTTTTATCTTACTTGGAACCTTGTGAATTAAAGTTGGTTTGTTTTAGGGTTAAAGAATGTCATTTAATTCCTAGATTTCGCCATAACCCTTTCTGACCAAATCATCCCACTTTTTCTCTTATTAAGTCCACTTGACCTATGCCTAGACCCTTAGAAATCTCGTTGATGCACTGCAATGGTAAAATTACAATTTTACCCCTTGTTTCATGTTCTCTTCTAAGATTAGTAATTCTCTGGATTAGGCCTTCCTTTAGGTTATGTAGCAGCTTTTGTTCACTTTATTAGGTTAAAATGTGCTAGTTAGGGTTCATGATGAGGTTCTCATCAGCTGTCTTTTAGACGTCGTTCTTCCTAATCCTCAACTGGTGGTAGCCTAACCTCAAATCTATCTTGGAGAACACTGTGGCATCTCGCAACTGGTCGAAAAGGTCGTCAATTCTCGGCAGCGGATACTTATTCTTGATGGTGACCCTATTCAGCTGTCAGTAGTCGACACAAAGTCGCAGGGTGTCATCCTTCTTTCTTACAAACAACACAGGGGCTCCCTACGGGGACGCACTGAGCCTCACAAAGCCCTTCTCTAATAGGTCCTGTAGCTATGACTTGAGCTCTCACAGCTCAAGAGGTGCCATCCGGTATGGTGCAGTAGAAATGGGGTTGGTTCCTAGTACCAGTGAGATCTCAAACTCGATCTCGTGTTCGGGTGGTAGTCCTGGCAGCTCCTCTGGAAAAACGTAGGGGTACTCGCAAACCACCAGAATACTCTGAAAGTCAGCCATGGTACTAGGCTCTGCCACTACATAAGCCAAAAAGTCCTCACACCCTTGGCTCAAAAGCCTCGCTGCCCGAAGCGCGGAGATGCATCTGAAACCTCCGTCCACCGGCTGTCCGTGAAACTCAAAGGGAGGCAACTCCGGTATGGAGAAGACGATCTTCCTCCCGAAACAGTCCACCAGGACGTGATAGGTGGACAGCCAGTCCATCCCTAGGGTCACGCCAAAATCCTCCATCTGTATCACTATCAGGTCAACGGGGAGGCTGTGTCCCCCTGTACTGACCTCGCAGTCCATGTAGACCTCCTCAGTTACAAACAACTGGCCACTTGGGCCTCTGATCACAAACGGATCCTCTAACAGTACACTGCCCTGCCCTAAATCGACGACAAAACTCACAGCAACAAAAGAGTGTGTGGCGCCAGAATTGAAAAGTACGTACATTAATCTATCAGAAACGATAACCATACTTACCACCACTGAACCGGAAGCCCAGGCGTCTCTGTGTGTCAGGGCGTTGATACGCCTCTCAGTCCTTAGTGTAGACGAAGAAGCTACACTTTGGGTCGGGCGAGCAGCCGCTGGCCGGTACCCTCCTCGTGACTGCTGCCCTCCCCCATGCGCCTGGGGACCACAACCGCCAGCTCGGCCACCAATGCTTGGTGCGGGGAGCATCTACTGTACTCCGGCCCTAGATAGGTAGTTCCTCTTGATGTGGCCAGGCTGGCCACACTGGTAGCAGAGGGGAACACGACCTCCTCCCTTAGTAGGTCCCTGCTGGCGGCTGGGCGGGGGTCTGGTGCTGGCAGCTGGCCCCTGTCTAGGGCCCCCAAAGGCCACTGATGGCCCCCCAAAATGAGACAGCTCTCCTGCAAGTGCCGTGTGCCTTCTAACCGATGACCCTGAGAGTACTCTGGTTGATAGGTCTCTTCCGTTCGCTGTCGGTGTCTCGTGCGGCCAGGTTGGTTTCCTTGTAGGTCATGGCTGCCTCAACCATTTGTGAGAAGGTGGGCAGCTTCAGGGTTTGACATACCCCCGAATAGCTGGTTGAAGCCCCTCAGTAAACCTCCATAGGAGCTCCTCCTCCGTAGACACGGCTGTCGAGGCAAAATGTGACAGCTCCAGGAAACGCGTGCGGTACGCGCTAACAATCATCGTCCCCTAGCGGAGAGTGTGGAAATCCCGGCTCCTCTGGTCCTGCCAGGTCTGCGGAAAGTACTGCTCGCAGAAGAGTGTCACGAACTGGTCCCACATCGGCTCTCTCCTCTCTTGGCCTCTGACTGCCCTCCACCACCTGTATGCCGCGCTCTCTAGTTAGTACGTAGCAAAGGCCACGCGGCACTCCGAGGGAGGGCGAAGGGTGTCGAACACCTTTTCTATCTGCTCCAACCAGTCCTTTGCCTCAGACGGGTCCTCATCCCCCTTGAAAGAGGGGGGCTTTAGCTTCCGGAACTGTCCGAAAAGCTTATGGTGTAGCTGTAGTGGGGGAACGGACACACCTCCAGGCAAGGTGGGCTCATGCTCGGAAGTGTCAGAGTGTGGTGGGTGTAGTGGAGGACCACCCCCTCCCCCTCCTACTCGTTCAACGTTGCGGCGGTCTCTTTGTCCCACCGAGGACTCCCCCTCCACGTCCTCAAGGAGAGGTGCCCGTGGAGGCTAGTGGAGCTCCTCTCTCACAATGTCCTTGATCAGCTGGGTGAGATCCTGAGCCTGAACGCCCGGGAGAATAGGTGGGTCAACTGGTACCTCAGGCTCGACACATCCTCCCCTCCGACCTCATCCACGGCCGTGACCATGGCCTACCTCGAGAACTCTCTGATGAGACATCTCCTGCAAGGAGACGCGAAAGATAGAACAAGAGGGTCAATGATATCGAATTTCTTTGAGAAAAGACTCGAAATGAATATCAAAGCGATACGTTGTGGTGGCTATCCTAGTTATATGCACGTGAATGGTTATTCTCAAGCCAATTGGTTGATTTCTCGGGATGACCTTGCTTTGATACCATCTTGTTACAACCCGATTTCCCGGATCCCTACAGAACTCGAGACCGGCTCACCTTGACTAATCCCAAGACCCAGTCGTCCAATAAAAAATAACCAAAAAGCAGGAAAGTAAACCACATTCACTTATGCAATATAACTAAGCAGAAGAAACGTACAAGCAGTAAAGGAAAAATAAATATGTTGTTTCAGTACATACCACCACAAAGTAATAACAACGGAAAGCGGAAGTAAATAGTAGGGACTAACAGTAACTAACAGTCTAATACTTACTACAATAGTAAAGGAACAAAAAGGAAGTGCTGAAAAACTATGGCTGGGCTCGATTGGCCCAGCACCCTCCGCAGCCGAAAGCTCAGGCTACTTAACTCCTGGTCCTGAACAGTATTATGAAAAGATAGAGTCAGCAAACGCTAAGTAGAGTGGTATCTATATTATATAAAAACAGTACGAACAACAGGTTTAAGTCTCATTTCTTTTTATCTATTTTATATTTATATATTTTTTCATTTCACCCATTTCTCTTAAACATCCAGATATTCTTAATCTTGCATGTTCCTTGTGGGAACGATCTTGATTGCAGTCTTTTCCGTAGAGTAGAAGGTACACGTGGTGCTCTTGGACGGGAGAGTCCCCCGTGGTAGTCCTACACCCAGTTAACTACCCCGATGTCACTATCAAGACGTAGCAGTGATTACGGCATGCGTGATAAGTGCACAGGTAGCTACCTCGCATTGACACGCGCTCAGTCGTTTCCCCTAGCAGGTACGCCCAAAGTACAACACGGAACAGCATAGGGCCTTGCCCTCTCAGAACAAGGGTCTCGCCCCTCAGAACCAAACAGGGGTGTCGCTCCTCCATAGTCTGTGCACACTCGTCTGACTACCCCAGTTTGCCCAAAGGGCTTAACAAGTCGGTGTAGGGTGATTAGTTGAACCCCTGGCCCTGTGAGGTAGCTAGCTCTCTCCCTGCACTAGTACTTGCCTCGGTACCACGTACACGAGGGCCAACAGGAGTCGATGTAGAGTGGCCAATCCTAACCCAGGTCTCAACCTAAGGGAGGCTAGCTCCGCTCTATACAAAAAGGGGACAATTGCTCTCTGTGGTACCATATACTCAAGGGCCAGAACACTTCCCGTCTACATTTCAGGTTTCCGTCTATCCACAGGAGTTCTACTCCTAATTCCCCATAAGGTTCATGCTCATGTTCACCTCATTTATTCTGATCCAGATTTCATCATTCGCAATTTATCTCTCATCCATATACAGACAGTTTGTGTTTCCATAATTCGATACATGCAACTGGTGATTTCACAGGTAATTGTTCATTAATTACAGGCAGTTCATATTCTAACAGGCAACTTACAATTGTAATACAAGCAATTTCTAACAGTTTATCTCAATCATGCATGCAAGTGAATTATACAGCACAAACGGTTAATTCATTTCTCTATCCTATGGTTCATGCCACATCCTAGGGTTCCATTTGGCTATTTCCACAAGCACATTCTTATTTAAATATTATTAACAAAATTAACTACTCTATCAGGCAACACGGGAGTAATGGGGGCTCGAACCGCAGACCCAAGCGTCTCTGCGAGCCCCAAACATGCAACTGGATGAAACCTTATATCAGGGAATACATCACAAAAGGAGAGTTAAGAACAATGTACAAAGGACTCTAGTACGTAGAGGAACTCGTGAGGAAAATATAAATATTTCGTTTGCGTAAAACGGACCCCAAACGGGTCAAAAATGTGCCTATTATTAAAAATCAGATGTCTGGGGATACTCCGAGACATCTTAAAAGGTGCCAGATCTTTACCTTAAGTCCCTGCAGTATCCTCAGACGTCCAGGCCTTCTCTGCGATCATCTAAAGGCAGTTCTAGACGTCGAACAATGCCTCTGGTTGTCTGGACGCACCTTCGGACGTCTGGTGATCTAGTCAGACGTCCAAATGCGCATGGAAAAGCGTTCCGCGCTCCTTCCCAAGGCTGGACCTGCGTACGACGTCGTAGGCGCGGTCAGCCGACATATACCCCTGCACTGCGATATACATGGCCCAGGGAGATACATACCTTAGCGATAAATGAGCTTTTAGACATCTGGCCTTAGCTCCAAACGTCTAGGTACCCCGTCAGCCGTCTAAACTCCACTCCAGACGTCTGATACTGGAAAACTTCTAGTATCAGGAACTCCTTCTTACCCTCTCCGCTCGCTTTGCCTCGCGCCGCTGCAGAGGGCTGGGAGGCCGCCTCCCCGAGCTCTCTCCTCCTCCCACACGCGCCCGCGGTGGCCGTGCGAGCTCCGCTGAGCTTCCATTGAAGCTCCTCTAACCTCAGCCTCCTCCCGAGATCTCCTCCTTCCTCCCTCTCGCTCTCCCTCGCTCGCCTCCTCTCGTCACTCCCGCACAGCACTGAAGGTGGTGGTGGCTGGTGTATGTGTGGAGAGGAGATAGGAGGGGGGTTTATATAGAAGGCGTGGGGTTTAGGGTTTTGGGGAAGAAAGAGGAAGGGAGAGAGAAGAGGAGGGCTCTACGCGCTACCCCCGCGCAGAGCGCGGTGTGCAGTACAGAAATTTCATTTTTAGACGTCTGAGAAAGGGTTTAGACGTCTGGACAGACGTCTGACTGAGACTCCAGACGTTTTAAAAGGCTAAAAGTGTGATGGGTCATTACACTCTGTCAACTTGACTCATCCACCAAGCAGCCGTCGAGGAGGATAACTTCTCTCCACCTTCTTTTACCGCATTCTAGAGTAGATTTACTACTTTCTAGTGTAGATCTCCTGCTTTCTAGTGTAACGAGTACTTGTTAGTTGTAATGAACATCGCTTGATGATTATGAAATCCATGTGTATTCTACTTCTATTTTATCTTTATTTGTAATATTTTCTCTCTTTTCTATTCATTATTCTTTAATTAGATAGCTAGTTTAGATTTAATTCGACCAGCTAATCTGTTTCATGACAACAAAACAAATGCGAGTTTTTATCAAACGTTCGCTTCCCTGTGTTTGACCCGGAATTCTTTTCGAGTTTTGGTAAAATTATCAGTTGACGGATTTCCTCGCAAATCGCACTACAACGACGAGTTTTCAAAACTCAAACCTTTTTGCGTAGATTTTCCGATTCGACAAAGATCAAGGGGGTGCAGGCCCCCTCACACCTCATCTATGCAGTTGACCTCCTTTTTTTCTCCAAGCCCATGTTGAGGGGCTCTCTTTTCCTATGGAGGTGCCTTTGGAATTTGGTCGTCTCTCAGGGATGAAGGCCAATCCAAGGAAGAGCAAAGTGTTCCTGTTCTGCACTTCAAAGTCACCCTTTGCCTTTTGTTTTGGGTTAGGGTTCTCATTAGATTACCATCCCACAAAAATATCTTGGGGTTCCTCTGACGGCGACAACTGTTGATGCAAAGGATTTTGCTCCTTTTGTCGATCGTGTTCGTAGCTTGGCATGTGGGTGGAAAGCCAAGACTCTCATTTGTGGGACAACTACTACTTATGACGTCAATCATCTTTGGCATGTTCAACTATTGGGTGGGGCTTGGATCCCCTCCTCTATTCTCTCCAAATTGCAATCCATGTGCTCTTCTTTTCTTTGGGATTTCAAGCCACCTGCTGTTGCATGGCAGACACTTTGTTTTCCCAAGGTGGTAGGAGGATTGGGGTTGAGGGATCATATCTGTGCCCCAGCTTGAGGATTCTAGTTATTGGGGACCTTATCTATTTTTGTAATACTTTTTGTTTTCAGGTTGTGTTAAGAAATTCTCATGCTGCACTTTTCGAGCAATTAAAGGGAGGCTTCCCACGTTGGATCGGATAGCAAGATGGTGAGATCTCGAGTCCTCCTGTTACCTATGTCGAACTGAAGATGAAACGTATCAACATCTCTTTGTCCAATGTCAATTTTTCCCTTATATTTGGGAGCACTGCCACCTAAAGCTGGGGTTGCAACCAATGGGGCCGCCCTCTTTAACTGAGGCCCTCAACGAAGTTAACGCTTTCTCAAGAACAACGCTGGTGGGGATGCTTGCTTGGCAAACTCTAATTGATGACATATGATAGATTTAGAATTCCTGACTAAGGGAACTAGATCACAGTTGAATTGGACTTTTAAAAGCCTCAAGTTGGACGTTAAGTTATTCCTCAAGGAATATCCGTTGTGATGCTCATTCGGCAAATTACTAGGATGCACTCCTAAATTGGGGCATCTTGGCCATGTAATTTTCTTTTTAATGTTTGTATGCCCCTGAGCTTCACTGCTTGGGGAGAAGCCCCCTCTTATTTTGTAAAGCTTTTTTTTTTGTCTTAATAGATCATCCTTTTACCACTCAAGAAAAAAAAAACTCTGATTACCTCGATATCCTTCCTTCCCTCCAAAATCAAAGCCCCTTCGTACCTACTACGAACCAGACCAGCGCATCAGCAGCCGCCGCCACCACCACCACCACCATCCCAAGGTCCACGGCAAAACCTCCCCACAATTCATGGCCTCCGCTGGCTACCCCTCCACCTTCCGCCCCAAACCACAACTCCCTCTCCTCGCACCTTCCCGCTCCCTCCATCATCTACCCATCACCTGCGGGCCCCGCAGCAACCGGGGGCCACTCATCCGAGGGCGCACACTGAGCACGGAGGCGATCCTGGCGGTCCAGTCCTTGAAGCGCGTCCGCAGCGACCCCTCGGCCCTCGAGCGCGTCCTCTCCTCCCCCTCCATCCTCCGCCTCCTCAAGCCCGACCTCCTCGCTGCCGTCTCCGAGCTCAGGCGCCAGGACCACCCCGCCCTCGCCCTCCGCCTCTTCCTCTCCGCCCGCCCTCACTTCCCTTCCTCCTCCTTCCCACCTTCTCTCTACGCCGAGATCATTAATGCCCTATCCCGCGCGTCCATGACGGCCGAGATCGACTCCCTCGCTCTCGACTTTGCGGGGGAGCTCGAGAGTAGTTGTCGCTCGTCCGAGGTGGAGTGGATCGACGTTCGCGAGGTGGCGAGGGTCGTGAGGGCCCTCGTCATCGCCGGGAGGGCGGAGGCTGCCAAGGCGGTGTACGCCGCCATGCGGAGGGCCGGCGTGGTCGGGGACGAGTACCTGCTTAGGCTTCTGAGCAGAGGGCTGAGGAAGCTCGGGGATGCCCAGGCCGCCCAGGAGGTCGAGAGGGACTATGCCGCCGTACGCACCCCCCGATGATCATCATCGGATCAATCATCGGTAACAGCCTTTTCCTTCTTCTTCTTCCCCTTCTTTCTGTTGCTTACAATTCACGGTTGTAGGATGATCTGTAAAAAGCATTGTCTGGTGGTGTGACTTATAGGTATTTTTTGCATAGTTTGAGTAAACTGTCTAGAGAATTGTAATCTGTGATGAATAATGGCATGAATAGCTGAGGTTGCTTGAGATTTTGCATGCAAATTGCAAGTACGGTTGTTTTCCTCAAAATGATGGAATTGTGGGCTGGGTATGGTGGTATCCTTTCAAAGGCTTTGAGTTGCCGAGGATCTACTTTTGGTTGCTTCCTCGGCGCTCATGAGAAATGGGTTCTTTTGCTTCCTCTGCAGTGATTATTTGGTACTTTAACTCCTTTGAGTAGAGTGAGAGTTTCTCTCTTGGAAGCTTAAAGCCTCTTAGAGCTAACCCGGAGGCTTCCAGCTGGTGCTCTTCTAGCTTATTTTGGATTTGCATCGTGTTGTCTTTGATCCTTTGATAGTTGATCGCGTATGTGGCTGAATCATGCTCATGGGAGATGTTTGTTAAGGGCATGCCACTATTTAGGTGGTCCACTGGAGAAGTTGGGGTCATACAAGAAGTTGTATCAAGCAGGAGAGTTGGATTTTGTTAGCGAGCATTGGAGAGAGTAGCTTTTTGAATGGAAATATTCTTTTGGTGACATCATACTCATGTCTGGTTCTACACATGTTTGGCTTATGCTAAGAGATGCGTCATTTGTTAAACACAGTTAATGAGGCCATTCAAAATAATTTAGTTATTGTTACAAACATCCACTTGGAAAATGCTCTGCAACTTTCATTCGTGTAATCTTGTGCATGTGTGTGTGTGTGTGTGTGTGTGTGTGTGTGTTTTGTAAGTGGATTAATGTCCTATAAACCTAAATTTCTCCATGTAGATTTCCTTCATTATCTTTATTAGGCTTATCGCAATCAGCAGATATCACGACTATGGCTTCTTCACTTCATTTTTGGCCTTCTCAATCTCAAGTAAATTTACATTGAACTTTATGGTCGTAATAATTGCATAATGGGGGGAATGAGTGGAGAGATGGGTTATGGGGGGTGGAGGGTGGTGATGGGTAGGTGGAGGAGGAGCATCAAGAGGAGAGATGGTAGGGTGTTAGGAGAGGAGTTGAGAGAGGGAAAGCACTATTCTTTAAGGTTCTTTCAAGATGCCTTGGCTTTGGTCACTTGGCAAGATCATATTGGGATTTGGTGGTGTGGATGGCGTGTATAGACTTGGGCATAGGAAGTTTGCGTGTCTTAAGAAAAGGAAGTCTCTGCAGAAGGTGCAACAAGTGGAGCAGTGAGAGGAACTCAACGTGGTGGAAGAAGTGTTTGCATCCTAGTTGCTGGTGGTACAATAGAATGAAGCTTTTTTGAGGAAGTGCTTGGTAGTGGATGTCATTGAAGGGTCATTGGTATTAGGGTCCACAAAGGATTCATTAGGTATCTTTGCACGAGTAATCCAACTTTCGCTAGTTGAAGGTGGGGAGTTTTTGTTAAGTGTACCTTAAAGGATGTTCATTGAAACCTATTTTTCAATGTTACTCATTGCAATGGTGGTTTTGTTTATTGGCTGGCATGGGTAAACAAGGATGGTGCCCTTTCTATGTAGTTGTTGATTCGATCCTTAATGAGGGTAGACATGATGGGTTCGCATTCAAGGTGGTGATGCTTGGAGATTGTGGAAGTAGTTGTGTCATTCGATTGCCTTATTTGATATGACAAGTAGGGTTGGGACCTCAAATTTGTAGAAGCTAATGGTCATGGTTGAGGCGATGGAAGTTAGTGAAATTTCGAGACGGCTTATTCTTCTCATGGGGAGCTTGTCTGCGTTACTTCATTTGGAAGTTTGTGGTTTGGTGGTGGTTGGGTTGGATGCTCAAGAACAACCTTCATTGCTTCGATTGAGGTTGAGAAGTATGAAGGTGGTTCCTAGTGAGAAAGGTAGCTGGCAGGTATGGGTTTGAAAGTTAAAGGAACATAAAGGTAATTTCCCACTGTTTAATTTGGATTGATTGCCACTTTAAGAAAGGGAGTTTGGTTGTTGCCATATTTGCAGGGCTAAATCAATGCACGAGATCTTTTCACCCAATTCCATGCAAATGACAAGGGGGTGATATTGGAAGAATTCAAAATGGCCATTTTTAGCATCTAATACGATTTATGGTGGCAGGGGTCCGATTCTGTTGGGTCTAGATCCACTTTATATCTATTTTTGCCAATATTAGGTGGGGATATACATTCGGATTTTGGATCATTGATGCCATAGCCCTTCATTTGATTCTTCCTCACCTATTTGTGTTTGCTTGGGAGTGGCAGTAGTTGGGAGCTTTTCTCCCTCCATTGATAGTGAAAGCCAGGTAGGAACTTAGAGTGGCACCAATGCTTCGACGATGATTGGACAAATGATTAGTGACAAAAGAAGGGCTTGAGGTTTAGGCGGCAGTGTAGTGGTAGAAAGGGGGATTCTGCTTGTTCTAACTTCTTCATGAGTAGTTGGTGGGAGGACTTAGCAGAGACCATAGATTCGATGGATTACTGGTTGACGACGACAATGAGGGGATTGGGGGTGGGGGGTGTTGAACAAAGTCACAGTGGGTTTGTTCTTGGATTCTATTGTTGCGACAGTAGGGGTTATATGGTGCACTCATGGAAGGGGAAGCTCTAGGAAATAAATGAAGATTTCGATGTAGAATGTGAGCGGAGGAGACAAGGTGTTATAGTGACTACTTAATCAAGTAGGCGGTTGATGTGACTTTGTTGCAGGGGATGAAGTTGGAGGCTTGTAGAGGGGGTGAATTAAGAGAGGGGAGGGAAGATTTGGTGAAGCTGTGGTGGTGGACACAATGGGGAGTTTGGTGAGGTTATAGTTTCTTGAAAAAGTACTTTGTTTGAGGAGGTGGCTTTGCACAAGGGATCAAGGTTAGTTTCTGTGATGTTGCATGGGATAAGAGATGACATTTAGTTCCTCGTAATGGGCACATATGAGCTAATAATGGATGAGGAGAGACCTTTGCTTTAGAAGGACTTAGGGGAGTTAAATCCATGTTTATAGATGTTTTAAGGTTGATGGGGATGACTTTTAATGTTACTCTCATTTTGGAGGATAATCTCGATGATCGGGATGGCATAGATAGTGGATTAAGAGAATTCTAGGAGTTTGCTATGGGTGTCAGGGTTATAGGATTTATAGGCATCAAATTGTGTGTTTACATGGAGTTTGGCCTTAGATCAGTACCACTCAAAGTTGGATATATTTCTTTGCACCTTGGATTTTGCAAAGAGGTTCCCTTTGGATGCTTTTTAGGCATTGGATTGCTCGTTTTCTAACCATACTCCTTTGGCTTGGGAGTCTAATAAGAGTTAAGCCAAAAATGAACTTTGAATTTGAGAAGTTGTGGTTGTTGAAGAGGGGGCTTAAGGTAAAAATATGGGAATGGTGGTGAGCAACATCGACCTATGGCTACAAATTCTTAGGGAAAATGCCCTAAGAGCTTGAGGTATTTCCTTGTTGCTTCCAGAAGGAGGATGGGGAAGGAGAGGTGGAGGATGAGGGATGATGCCTACAAGATCAATAGACTTGGTAGGTTAGAGGATTTTGAGGATGCTTAATGTAGATGAGGTGGTCGATACAACGAACTGAGGAATGGTACTTCAGGAGGACTTCAACAAGAAGTCAAATGGAGGCAAAGGTCTAGGTAGACCTGGTTGAAAGAGGGGGATACAAATACTTGCTTCTTTCATATGATGGCTAATGGGAGGCGCATGATAAATTACATAGGCTACCGTATAGGATGTTATTATTCAGAGTAGGCAAGAGGTTGAAGGCCTTTTGTGTAATGTACACAGATCGGATTGGGTTAGATTTTGCTAAATCCATAATCCAATTCACTCTTATCGAATTGAGAATTTTCCAATATGATCCAATCTAGTTCAAGGTGTGTTTAATCTAATTCAATCTGCAAAATTTTGGATTGGATGGGATTTTTTGAGTTTTCATATAGTTCATGATTTCATACACGTTTTTCTATTTGCTAGTGCAAAGTTTCAAAGAGTAAGATTCTAAAATAAGATTCTAAAAATTGTGAAACTCTCTTTGAAAGTTTCTAAAATTGAAATTTAAGGTTTATTGTTTGCTTCTTGAGGTTACCCTACTAGCATAATGTTATCTCTTAAAAAATTAAAAAATTTGTACTAAAGATATGCAAAATTATTGACTTCATGGAATTTATAACAAAATAAAGGAGTTAACTCCAAAGTTAGGATAAGTGGGGAATAGGGATTGTTCAGTGATGAAGTGGGGGTAGGGTTTACAAGCATTGGGAAAAGGGAGTGGTAGAGGAGGGAAAGATTTGGAATTAAATGGGAGTTTATTTTGGAGAATTGAAATTATCTATCCTAAAATATTGAAATTTATTTCAGTGATAAAAATATACCATTTATATGTATATACAAGAATATTATGATTTTATGGATTGGATTAGATTGCATTATGTCTTAACCCAATCCAATCCAATTTTTAACGGATTGAAAATTTCCTAATTCGATCCAATCCATAGAGGCAAAGAGTCCAATCTAGTTCGATCAAATTGGATCGGAACGGGATTAGATTGAAAATTTATCCAAGCCACATGCACCCCTATTTTGGTGTATCACGTTTACAATTTTATAAGGAGCTCCAACTTGTTGTGGATGGCTTGGTAGAGATGTTGCTAGGTCATTGTAGGAATAGGCAGATGCTTTGGTTAGATGGTTCTCTTAGGATAGGGTCATGTAAGCTTTGAGGGCCTCACGATAGGCTTTTCAGAGGACGAGGTGAGGGTGGCAGTGTGGGGCCTCAATTCGGAGGGGTGCCCTGGCTCGGATGGCTTCCCTGTCTTCTTTTTCAGAGAGTTCTGGCCCTTGGTGGGCGCGGATGTGATGCGGGTGTTGGAGGAGTTTGCATTAGGCAACAAAGGCTTTGATAAATTGAATAAATATTACCTGTTTTTGCTGCCTAAGAAGGAAGGGGCAGAGGACATCTAGGACCTTAGGTCGATTGCCCTGTCCAATGCAGTTTACCTTATTGTGACCAAAGTCCTGGCTAACAGACCGAGGAGCGTCCTGGGGGATCTGGTCTCCTCTGTCTAGATAGCCTTTGTTCCAAGGAGGGGTATACTGGACGGATTTGTGGTTGCGATGGAGGCCTTGGCGGTGTGGAGGAGGGAGAAGAAGCAGGCCTTTTTATGGAAAGTGGACTTCTCTAAGGCATATGTCTTGGTTCAGTGGGACTTTGTGTGGACATCCTTGCGGAGGAGGGGTTTCCCTTTGATCTGGATTGATTGGATGAAGCGATGCGTGATGACAACATCCTTTTCAATCCGACGGGAGGTTGGGTCCAGCCTCGAAGAGGGGTCAGACAGGGGTGCCCTCTTGCGCCCATGCTTTTTATTCTTGTGGCAGATGCGCTGGCACGGGCAACACACAGGGCTTGCAACAAGGGGCTGTTTAGGGGCTTTGACCTTGGCAGAGGCAGGGAGGTAGTGGTCCTACAATACGCAGATGATACACTCTTCCTAGTCGAAGGAACAAGATTGGAGGCAAGGAGATTGAGGATCCTGCTTGAGCTTTTTGGTGAGGCATCAGGGTTGTGGATTAGCTACCAGAAATCGAAGTTTGTTCCAGTGACTCTGTTCGCTACGTACACGGAGAGGGTGGGTGCTGTTTTGGAGACAGAGAAGGGTTCATTGCCGTTGGTATACTTGGGCCTTCCTCTGTTGGATCGTCGCTTGAGACTGTAGGATTGGCTCCCGTTGCTAGAAAGGATGAAAGGAAGGCTGGCTGGGTGGTTTTCCAGGCTCTTGTCTAGAGGTGGGTGATTGACCTTGGTAAAGGTGATTCTGCCTTCATGTCGTCTTACTTTTTGTCGGTCTTTCGTCTACTGTGCCAAGTTGAGAAAAAGGTTTCGGGACTGATGAGAGACTTCTTCCGGTCCACCACAGGGGCCATAGGTAAGGGGATGAGGTTGGTAGTGTGGAAGGTGTGCAAGCCTAAACAGGAGGGGGGCCTTGGGGTCAGGGAAGTGGATAGGACGGACGTCAGCCTTCTCATGAAATGGATTGCGAGGCTAGTGGGGCAGGAGCAGGGGCTATTCGGAACGATTATGTGGCGCTACTACGGAGATTTTCTATCGTGGGGACCCCTCTGCTCCCCCCTGGTGCGTCTCCCTTCGTCAGGGGCTTAGCGACAGTGGCTGGGAATGTGCGAGGTTTTTTTGCCTTGGTTCTTGGTGCGGGAGACTCCTTCTGCTTCTGGCAGGACGACTGACAGGGGGCTGGATCTACTCTAGGGGAGAGGTTCCCTCGCCTCTTGAGCAGTGTGATGGATTCTTCGGCAATGGTTGGAGAGTGCTGGGACTGATCCTGGTGCCCCATCTTCCGGGGGGGGCTCTCCGACCAGAGGTGTGATGAATTCCAGCGGCTGTTGTAGGAGTTGGTGGGTTGGGCGTCGGGCAAAGGCCTTGATGGACTTCATCGGGAGGAATGTGACTTCTCTATGGCAAAGGTTTACCGTAGGTTGGGGACTAGAGGGGCGATTGTAGATGTTGACCTCATGCGGGATTGCAAGCTAATATGGATGGCAAAGTGCCTGTTGAAGGTGAAGATCTTTGCCTAGTTGGTGAGAAGAGGATGAATCATGACAAAGCAGTGGAGAGCGAGATGGGCCAGCACCGATGATTTGGCGTGCCCTTTGTGTGGGGGGGCGATAGAGGATGTGCAACATCTCCTACTCCAGTGCCCGTTTGTAAAGCAGATTTGGCAGAAGATGGAGATTGGATGGATATCTCACCAGGATGCTGGCAGTTTCTGGTTTTCCTTCCGTAGGGGAAATGTGGGGAGCAGAGTGTTCACCTTTCGCTCCAAGCATGATCAGGCCAAGATCCTGGCTATTTTGTGGGGGGTGTGTCTGGGGAGGAATGGGGTGGTGTTTAGGGGGGAGAGACCTTATGTGGAGAACTTTGTTTCCACTATCTCTTCCCAGGTTGAGGCCTGGAGATCCCTCTTGTAACACTTGATGTAATTTTTTCTATGGTGGAATGAATCTTTATGGGTGATTATCTATTGGATAATCGCCCCTCATCGTTTCAAAAAATGTAAGCTTTGAGGGGATTGAATGTGGGTCTGTGATCTTTTGGCTTTCCAGTGTTTTTTTCAAGGAGTTTCGAGTTGTTAGGAATGGCATGATGAGGACAGGAGAGGAATTTGTAGCGGGCAATATTGCTTTAAGAGATTAAAGAGATCTCTTCTCTTTCCACTCCCTAACAAGGAGCTAGCATAGAGTGGATGATAACATGTTGATTTTCTCATCCAATGCCATTTACTTCATTATCTCCAAGGTGTTGGTGAACTAGTTGTGAGAGGTGATGGCTTGATTAGTTTGCAAGGTACAATCGGCTTTTACTATGGGCATGCACATGTTTGTCAACGTTGGCAAAATAATGGGTGCAAAGGGATTCCTTTAAAAGGTTGATTTTTCTAAGGCATTTGATTCGATAATGTGGTGGTTCTTATGGCCCTTCTTGCTGAGGACGGATTTGCTAAACAAGTGAATTGCTTGAATGAAGATGTTTTTTACCACTTCATTTTTAGTGTTGGTGAAAGATAAGCCAGGAGAGTGGGTTTAGTCTTAGAGAGGTGTGAGGTAGGATTGCCTCCTTGTCCTTCTATTTTGTCTTGATGGTAGCTGATTTGGCGAGGTGCTCTGTTGTGGTGAGGGGTTGTTTTCGAGATTCGCACCCAGGGGGTAGAGTGCACAATGCTCCAATCTTGCAATATGTCAATGATACATTGGTCTTTGTTAAGGGTTTCGAGGGGGAGCTAGTAATGTTGCAGGACTATTAGAGTTGTTTGAGAGCTTCTTTGGTTGGCTATCAATAAAGTGTAGTCTTCTTTTGCTCCTTTTGGTTTTCTGGATTTAAAAGGTTAAGTGTTGAATTAGAGGAAATGAGATAATTCTATTATTGAGCCTTACTTCTCCTTATATAAATGGAGAGGTGGAAAAGTTGCGGTACAACACCAGTACAAGAAATAAAAATAGCGAAAGATCCCTCATACAAAATAGGTGCATATCCTAATACTCCCCCTCAAGCTGGAGTATACATATCTATCATGCTCAGCTTGGATACATACAAAGCAAATAAATACCCGGCTAAGGGCTTGGTAAAAATATCTGCAATCTTATCCTCAGACATGACTGATGTTGTATATAGCAGCCTTTTCTAAATAATATCTCTGGTATAATGACAATCAACCTCTACATGCTTTGTTCTCGTGAAATGCTGGGTTGTTGGCAATAAAGGTAGCTGTTCTGTTATCACACTGCATCTCCATCGGGCTAGAAGACTGTACTTCTAAATTAGTGAGTAGGGACTTGATCCACATCATCTCTGCAGTCATTTAAGGCATGGCCCTGTACTCAGACTCGACCTAGCAATTGTGCCTTGTTTCTTGCTCCTCTATGTGATTAGATTCCTTACCAAAAAGGTGGAGAACCCGATAGTGGATTTTTTGTCCATGTGACATCCAGCGTAATCTTCACCAGATTAGCCAACTAATGTCATAGATGACCCCTTGGAGAAGAGAAGACCTTTTTCAAGTGCCTTCTTGATGTACCTGAGCACAATCAAGGCTGCATCATAGTGTTGTCGTGTTGGCTTGGTTATGAACTGACTTAATCTCCCCACCACAAAAGAGATATCAGGTCTTGTGATAGTCAGATATAGTAGCTTGCCCACAAGCTGCTTGTACTGCCTGCTGTCCACTAATTGTGTCTCATCATCATAAAGTGGCATCTTGGCGTCCATAGAAATGTTGGCTGCCTTGGCCCTAAGCATGCCTACCTCCTGCAAAACATTCAACGCATACCTCCTCTGGGACAGGACTACGCCCTTCCTGCTCCAAGCATTCTCAATACCGAGAAAATATGGTAGAGACCCCAAATCTTTCATCTCAAACTACTCCGCCAGAATGTGCTTGATCTCAGTGACACCCTGCATATCATCCCTTGTAACAATCAAGTCATCAACGTATACGAGAAGCACTACAATACCTCGTCCAATCCTCCTGACAAAAAGAGAGAAATCGGTCGTTGATCTCCTGAATCTAGCTGCCTCTACAACCTGAGACAACCTCTAGAACCTTGCTTTGGGACTCTACCTAAGGTCGTAGATGACCTTCTGCAATCTGCATATATGCTCCCCCTGGATCTCAAAGCCTGGTGGCTATTGCATGTAGACTTCCTCTTGGAGATCGTCGTAGAGGAATGCATTCTTCACGTCCAGCTGATGCAAGGGCCAATCAAGTTAGACCGTCATTGCTACCAACACCCGTACTGTAGGAAGTCTGGTAACTGGTGAGAAGGTGTCAAAGAAGTCCACCTCATAGGTTTGGGTGAACCCCTTTGCCACGAGGCGTGCTCTGTATCTGGCGATGCCTCCATCTGGGTTGACCTTTATTGTGAAAATTCATTGATAGCCAACAATTGTAGTTTCGTCTAGAAGAGTGAGCTCTTAGGTCCTACGACCCCTAAGAGCAACCATCTCGCCCTCCATAGCTGCCCGCCATCTCAGATCAAGGATGGCCTTGCGGTGAGTCGCTGGTATGTGAGTAGCAGCTGACGCCTAGGTGAAGCCTGCAACTCGGAGCCTAGGCCGTCAGTAGCAAGTGTCCCAGTCGTTGGGTAAGTAGCATAAGTCCGTGACCTCTTCCGAATAGCTATCGGAAGATCTAGATTATCACCTATCACATCATCTGTCCTATCCTTGTGATCAACACGTGGCAAACAAGTATTAGTGTCTAAGGGACTTACTTGCGAATCTGATGGTCGAGGCGAGGGAGGGGTCCCTCGAAAGGTAGTGTGAGGATGGGTATATATTTGAAGCGGCTCAGTCAGATTGGGAAAGGGTAGCATAGTAGATGGTGGTGGTGGTGGGACAGTAGAGATGAGAGTCTCTGGAAAACTCTCAAAGCGAATGTGCAAATGCAATGGGTGCCAAATCACCCTCAGAAGGTAGTTCAACTGCAGACGTGGAAAAGAAAGATATTGCTTCATGACAGGTAACATCTGCCGAAACAAAGTGTTCAGAAGTAATCAGATCAAAACATCAATACCCCTTTTGAGTCCGAGTATACCCAAGAAAAACACACTTAACTACTCTCGGTGCTAATTTATCCCGGCCTGATCCCTACAAATGAACAAAAGTAACATAGCTAAAAGTCTGGGGGGTGACGTGAAACATGGGTCTATCGGGATACATAACCTGAAAAGGAATTCGCTCATGTAAAGCAGCGTTAGGCATTCGATTGATTAAAAAACAAGTCGTCAAAATAGCGTCACCCCAGTAAAGAGAAGGGACCGAGTGGTGAATCAACGAGGTACGAGCAACATCAAGTAAGTGGAGGTGTTTCCTCTTAGCAACACCATTCTTCTGAGAGGTGTGGGGGCAAGTTGTCTCATGAATAATGCCAAAACTAGAAAAGAAAGTACGCAACTGAGTGGTACAAAATTCTAAGGCATTATCAGACTGAAAACGTTTCACAAAATATGAATGTTGAGCTTTTATTTCTTTGACAAAATTTTCAACAATATGTCCTATTTATTTTTCAAAAGGAACAACCCGGAAAGATGGGAAAATTCATCTACTAACATCAAGTAATATCTATTCCCAAGCCGATTAAGAATACGACTGGGATCCCAAACATCTATGTGAACCAAATCAAATACAACAACAAAGGCAACTGAAACGGAAGTGGAAAAACTAGTCCTGTGGTGCTTGCCCAGCTGACAGGCATCACAGGTGAGAGCAGTAGTGGATGGTACGTGCGGCAGAACTCCTCTGAGAAGATCAATGGGCAGGTGACCAAGGCGGTGATGCCATTGGAGAGGGGACCTAGTAGAACCAAGGCCCTGAGTAGCAGAAGTAGCAACAACAATATGACTCAGATGATATACCTCCCGTTCCTCACACCTTCCAACAATTGTCTTTCCAGTGAGCTTGTCCTGCAAGACATAAGAAGACACATCAAATATAGCTCGACAGTTCAGATCTTTGGTAATACTGCTAACAGATAACAAACTCAATGGAAAATCAGGAACGTAGAAAACATCTGTCAGTCGTAAGGTCAGAGATAAAGATATATCTCCGTTGCCAATAAGTGGCGAGTGTCTTCCATCTGCCACCTGTACAGTCCTAGCTGGGGAAACTAGTGCTAACTGAGAAAAAGAGCTCCTCTCGCCACATAGTTGCTTGGATGCACTATAGTCAATCAACCAATCGCAATGATATAAAAGAGACGACATACCAGTCGCAGGTGCCTCAGAAGAGGAGGCAATGGCTGTAGTGTTTGGAGGCTGAGAAGAAGATGTCTGGGCTAACTAAGCAATCTGCTACCGTAGAGTTTTAATCTTTGTATTGAAGGATTTGACATCAGGACTCGAGGAGGCTCCATTAGTGACCTCGATTGCCTGATTGGCCACATGTGGCCTACCGTGCTTCAGCCAGCATATAGCCTCAGAGTGGCCTACCCTGCCACAGTAGGTGCACAGAGACCAAGCATGTTCACCAGAAGAATGTCCATGTCCACGACTACGTGGAGGGGGGGAGCACCCCTGCCATGTCCAGGGGTCGCGACTGGTGCGGACGTCTGGGCACCAGAGTTAGGAGCAGAAGTGTCCACTGCTACTCTGCTAAGTCTGCTATAGGCTTCCTTCACGTTAGGAAGCTCAAGAGTGGTGAGGATTTGATCTCTGGTTGCCGCGTACTTAGGTCCAAGGCTTGACAGAAAAATGGAGACTGCTAGTTGTCTCCGAAAGCTCCTCCAGGAGTCACAGGCACATCCCGGTAGGTAGGAGTAATGTCTTTCCAGCATTCCCTTCATGAGGGAGTAAAACTGCGATAGCGTGCGTCCCTCTTGACGCAAGTGAAAGTGGTCGTGAAAGACCTGAAAAACACGTGCGGAGTTCTTGGCGTGTGAGTATGACTAACGCGAAGACTCCCACATCTCCTTCGCTGTCGAATAGTACGTGATCTCATCCTGTATCTGGGAAATGACAGTCTGCATAAGTCTGCACACACCATGGCGTTGTCTCTATTTTAGTTGACATATATGCCAGTCTTGTCTGTAGGCTCCGGATCTGTAAGAATATGATCTTTCCCATGACCCCTGATGGTCATAAGAAAAGTCTGGGACTACCGTGGGTAGTTGGTCTCATCTAGTTTGATGATGGGATCGAAGAAAGGGTTTTTGAGTACCCTGGTGTCTGAAAGAGAGCTCGATGTTACCTCAGACTGATCGGGCTGATCTGAAGAAGCTATCTATGCAATCTGTGAGCCCTAGTCAACCTTCCAACGTCAAAGAAACAACAGTAGATCTAAAATAGTCTAGTTTCAGATCTGCATCTTCATTGGAAAGCCCCCTTGGACGGGCGTTGGCCTACCATGGGTGTGGGGGAAAGCACTCGAGATGGCTCCAAGGGGACCTAGACCTCTCTCCCTGCGACTACAAAGGAACGCCGCCCTAGAACATGGTTACTGACCTCACAGTCGTTGTCGTGCATTGTTGTGCGTGCGTTGTTGCTTGCCTCGTCGCGCGCTGCGCACGCCTTGCTGCCACTTGCTGCATTGCCGTGCCGTTGGGTCGCGGGGAGGCCTGCCGAAGATGTGCGTTGGTGCAAAGAGGGAGAGAGGGGTTTTAGTGGTGAGGGTTTGGATGCCTTGGGGGTAGGACACTTAGAGTCTCATTCTAGGACCGCTGCTCTGATACTAAATTGGAGGAAATGAGAGTTCTATTATTGAGCCTTGCCTCACCTTACATAATGGAGAGGTGGAAAAGTTGCAGTACAACACTCGTACAAGAAATAAAAATAACTAAAGACCTCTCATATAAAATAGGTGCATATGCTAACATGTTGCACTTCTACTTTGGGCATGCGATTGAAATAGTCGCCTTTAGTGTATTTGGGGTTGCTTTTGATGACCAAGCTGCTTAGAGCAATAGAGTGGAGGTGTGTGATAAACAGGTTGAGATGAAGGCTAGAATGGTGAAAATCAAGATTGCTTTTTGTGGTGGTCACCTAGTCCTTTTGAAGCTTGTTTTAAGTGCTATTCCTACATTATTTTTGTTGAGCCTAGGGATTTCTTTGTCATTTATGTTATTTTTGGGTCATCTTTGTAATTCTCCCAAACCTCTCTAATATAAAGAGAGGCTAGGGTTTTCATTTGAGAATAAGACATTCTCTTTTCTTCAACATGGTATTAGAGCAGCGGTCTTAGGTGGGAGGTGCTTCGATATCCCACCAAATATTAATAGAAAAACCATCTTCCCAGATGGAGCGAGAGAGGGGGAGAGTGAGAGAGAGGGAGAAAAAGTGGGGGAGGAGGTAGGAGAAGAGAGACCTCTTCTGCGGAGTGGTCGAGTGGAAGGCCTCGGGGTGTGGAGGGTGGTTAAGCGAAGGAGAAGAAAGGTGGAGGCTTACGTTGCGACGGGTCCGGGGAGGGAGGGTGCTGATAGTTGCTTCAAATGTCTGGGGACCGACCACTGGGTGAGAGACTGTCGAGAACCCTTGCACTGTTGGGGCCTTGGGCATCGGTGTGTGCGATGTCGTTGGGTTGGGTGGTAGAGCGATGCACATGGTTCGGATGTAGGGCATCCTCCGCCACCTCCACCGATGGTGGTGCCCTTGGCAGAGGTGGAGGCTCCTTGGTCGGTGAACGCAGTTGCCCTCCGTAGCCTCGTGGGTGGAGGTCTTGTGGGAGAGCTGGCTTCGGGATGTTGCGAATTTCCGAGGTAGTGGAGGTCCTCAGTGGAGGTTTGACGGGGACTGGAGTGAGGGTCTTTCCTTCGGGAGGCAGGGGGTCCTTGTGGTGGGGCTCTCCCTGGCGGAGACGGAGGAGCTCTGTTTCACGATCTCCCGATTGAAGTTCGGAACTGTGGTATGGCGGATGACTTGCGTACACGATGGAGTGCAGAGAGAACAACCATCAGAGAGGTTGCTGGTAGGATTGGTGATCGAGGGGATACCTTGGTGGCTCTGAACGATGGAGGTCCTTGAGGCGGTGGTGTCCCCATTCGCACGCCTCCGTCAATGTGAAGGATGTGAAGGAGTTGGCCTCTAGGCAGTTTGAGGTGGTGGTGGAGTTGAAGGTGGGGGCACCGGTGATGGAGAAGGTGCTCCTTCGTAACAGAGGACACTCGTGGGTGGTCTCTTGCACTCGCAACAGGGCCTACAGGAGGTAGGCTTCGTATGCGGAGGTGGCTGGAGGGGTGGTGAGCTCGGGTGGCGCGACGGTGGCCCGAGCTAGGGTTTCACTAGAAGATCGGGAGTCCAAGCATCCGAGTGCTGATGTGAAGTCGACTTCGTTGATCACGGAACAATAGCCATTGAATGCGGTGGTCGTTGCTGTTGCCTTGAAGGAGATGTTGCTTTTGGAAGACAAGGAGGCGTTGATTGCGGCGCGGTTGAAGGAGCGTGAGGCGGCGCCTGCTGTGCATGGGGATGAGGGGTTACAACTGGATGATGCAGCAGTTCCCTTATATGAAGGGTCGGGCGCTCGGGTCGGATCCCCCTCGGATCCGAATGGTGGGGGAAATGCTTCGAGTAGCGCTGAGGTCCGTGACCCGGCATTGATGAAGCTCTTTTCGAAGGATGGGGATTCGGGTCCCCCCTGACTTCGGGAGCCTCGATCTTCCCCGATGAGGTGAGGGCTGCTGATGTTTGAGAAGGTCGGATTTTGACCCCACTAGGCACGAAGGAAAGGGAAGGTTCCACCGGTCACCCCTCGGCGGAGGAGATGGGGGTCGGGGGCTTGGGAACGGCGGTGGTGGCGTCGAAGTTGCGTCCTGATGGAATATCGTTGCGACAACAGACTGAGGACCTCTCCTTGGCGGCGGACGAACGGACGACGGTCCCCTTGTTTGGGTCCGCACGTGGTGAATAATGGCCGGGGAGGAGCTTTTCGTTATAAATGGAAATGAGGTATCGGGGATCAAGTCGAGGTTAGAGGGTGATAGTGGACGGCCATGGCAAAGCGTCATAGCCCTCGATGACAGCGGCTCTGGATCTTGATGATGATGAAGTACGTCAGATTGTGGAAGCATGTGGCTTCTGTTTAGTGATGAGTGAGGCATCCACTTGTCCATATGAACAGTGTTGTTACATGGAACGTGTGGGGTCTCAATGACCCATCAAGGAGGGCAACGTTGGGGCACTACATTCGCTTGTGGAAAGCGGATGTCGTGCTATTGCAGGGAGTCGAAGCTTCCGATTGTGATTCTAGAACTTGGAGGGAGATCAGGGGTTCATGGATGGAGGGTTTTCGTTATCTTGGAGCAGCTGGCTGCTCCGGAGGAAAGATACCGGGGTCCGGGAAGATGTCTTCTCCTTGATAGATTACTTTGAGGGTGAACATGTCATCTCAGTGAAGTTGCTACGAAGACTAGGAGGTGCCAGCATGGTGATTACGGGGGTCCACGGTCTGTCAGATGCTCAGGCAAGGGGGGTGATGTAGGAGGAACTCACGTCGGTAGCCGCGGAATGCCATGGAAGTCCCTGGTTGATTGGAGGAGATTTCAACATTACACTGCGGTTGGAGGATAGATCGGGGGGGTGGGGGAGGTAGGACCCTGGATCTAATGAGTTTGTAGAGTTTTTTGCCGCACATGGCCTTATTGATTTGTGCCCGAAGTCCTGTGCTTTCACATGGAGGAACAATTGCGGTCAGATGCCCATGATTGACAGGTTTCTCTTCAACGTGGAGATGGTAGAGGCCTTTCCTGTGGTAGAGGTGTCCCCTTTGGAGAGATTGTTCTCAGATCATACACCCCTGATGTGGCGACTTAATGAGGGGATGCATTATGGCACTTACTTCAAGTTTGACAAATCTTGGCTACTGGAGGAGGGATTCCAGGGTATGGTGGAGGAGAAATGGAGCTCTTTTGTGCTGGAGGGATCAGCTACGCTTCGTCTAGCAAGGAAATTGTTTATGTTGCAGGAACACTTGAAGACGTATAAGGAAATTAGAGTAACCAAGAGGGGCAGGAAGGAAGAGGCTTTGACGGAGATTACCGGGATAGACTGGAGGACCAGGCCCCTATATCGGCTGAGGATAGGGAGGTCAGGTTGAAAATGACGCGGGTGGTGCAGGAGGATAGGAAAGCAGAGGTGGAGTGGAAGACGACGTTGAGACAGAAGTGGCTAAAGGAGGGTGATTCTAATACCAGGTTCTTCCACTAAATGGCTTTCGCCAAGAGGAGGAATTGGATAGAGAGGCTGCTGATCCACGGGGAGGCCTTCTTAGGTAGGGAGGAGGTGGGTAGAGTTGCGACGGGCTACTTCAGAGAGTTCACAGGCAGACGCGGCAGAGGTTGTTGGCAGTGGAGGGGGGAGGATTTACGATGTGTTACTGATGCCCAGGCAGAGAGCCTCATGACTAGCTTCTGGGAGGATGAGGTGAGGCGGGCGGTTTAGGGGTTGAATGTAGAGGGATGCCCTGGACCAGACAGTTTCCCTATCTCCTTTAGGGAATTCTGGTCCTTGGTGGGGACGAACGTGAAGCAGATGATGGAGGAGTTCACGACAGGGAATAGGGGCTTTGAAAAGCTGAACAAATTTTGTGTTTTTATTGCCTAAGAAGAAAGGTGCAGAAGCGATTCAAGATTTCTGCCCGATTGCGCTTTCAAATGCTGTCTACCTTATTGTTGCCAAGGTCTTGGCGAACAGACTCAGAGATCTTCTGGGAGACTTGATCTCCCCTATGCAGACGGCCTTCGTGCCGGGAAGGGGAAGTTTGGACGGGTTTGTCGTCGCTATGGAGTCTTTGGCTGCTTGGAAGAGGGAGAAGAAACAGGCGTTCCTGTGGAAGGTAGATTTTAGCAAGGCATACGACTCAGTACAATGGGATTTCTTGTGGGCATCCTTACTGAGGAGAGGCTTTCCCGCGATGTGGATCAGTTGGATGAAGAGGTGTGTGACGACATCTTTCTTGGTTCTAATCAATGGGAACGCAGTGGAAGGTTCGATGCAGCTTAGGAGAGGGGTCAGACAAGGGTGCCCTCTAGCACCTATTCTGTTTGTGCTGGCGGCGGATGTCTTGGAAAGGGCAACTCGCAAGGCATGTGATAGGGGTCTGATTAGAGATTTTTGGGCTGGAGTGAATGACCAAACGACGATCCTGTAGTATGCTGATGATACCCTATTTTTGGTCGAAGGAGTGGGTCAGGAGGTTAGGAGGATGAGAATCATTCTGGAGCTTTTTGGTGCTACATCAGGGCTGTAGATTAATTACTGGAAAGCAACTTTTGTCTCGGTAAATATGGTGGTTGAAGAGATAGAGACGGTGGGTGGTGCACTTGGGATAGAGGTGGGGTCTTTGCTGTTGGTGTCTAGACCTTCCTTTGTTAGATAAGAGGCTTAGACTGCAAGATTAGCTTCCTTTGTTGGACAGAATGGAGAAGTGAATGGTAGGGTGGTCATTTAGACGGTTGTCTAGAGGTGGGAGACTTGTTCTGGTGAAGGCTATTCTAACATCCATATCATCATATTTCCTCTCTATTTTTAGAGTTACAGGATAGATTGAGAAAAAAATATCCGGGTTGATGAGAGACTTTTTCTGATCTAACTTGGGGGTGACAAGAAGAGGGGCGAGGCTGGTGTCCTGGGAGGAGGTCTGTAGGTCAGTGTAGGAGGGGGCCTGGGGGTTAGGGAGATGGACAAAGTGAATGTTAGCCTCCTTACGAAGTGGATTGCTAGACTTGTGGGTCGTGAATAGGGTTTGTTTGGTGAGGTAATGTGGTGTTGCTACGGGCCATTTATATCTTGGGGGCCTTTGGAGTCTCCTCCTTCAGGGGCCTCTTTCTTTCTCAAGGGGTTGGCAGTGGTGACAAGGAAGGTGCATACTTTCTTTTCCCCTACGTTGGGTGAGGGAGATGCTTTCCGATTCTGGTTGGATGACTGGCAGGGGGTGGGGTTATCACTCAGTACCAGATATCCTCGTCTCTTTGGGGGTGTGGTGGACCCATCGACCTCGGTGGGAGATTGCTGGACAGGGGCTTGGTGTCCAGTCTTTTGGGTGGGCCTCTCTGATCAGAGGTGTGAGGATTTTCAGTGGTTGTTGCAGGAGCTAGAAGGATGGGAGCCAGAGGAGGGTGGCGACTCATACTCCTCGGAAAAGGGAGATTTTTCAGTGGCGACGGTCTTCCGCAGATTGAGTAGTGGCATGGCTAACCTGGACGTAGATTTCCTGAGAGACTGCAAACTTCTCTGGGAGGTGGAGTGTCTACTGAAGGTGAAGATTTTCACGTGGTTGATGATGGGGGGGATTATGACGAAAAGGTGGAGAGCGAGGTGGGCCCAGAAGGATGATGTGAGCTATCCCCTTTGTGGAGGAGTGAAGGACATTCAGCACCTCCTCTTCTGGTGCCCGTTTGTGGTGCAGGTGTGGCAGAGGATTGGGATCGATTGGATTGACCATTGGGACATGGCTAGCTTCTGGTCTTCTTTCCGCAAGGGGAATGCATGAGAGGGATAGATCTCCTTTAGATCCAAGAAGGATTGAGCGGAGATCTTGGCTGTCCTATGGGGTGTTTGGCTGGGCAGGAATGGGTTATTGTTTAGGGGGGAGAGACCCTATGTTGAAAATTTTTTTTCTTCCATTCGATCCCAAGTGGAGTTCTGGAGATCTAATATGTAATTTCTGATGTAATCCTTTTGGTGGGATGAAATGAACGTGGGTGGTTATCAGTTGGATAACTACCCTTTCACTTTTCAAAAAAAAAAAAAAAAGATGATTGAATCACCAATATCGTGGTGATTTGATCGAGATCCGAAAGATGGTAAGAAGTAGCAGCAACGATAATGCTAGAAGGAGGAAGCCCAGCATTGCCGCCGCCTTGCTGGTGGTCTCAGGATCGTCGTCGCCGCCCTTGCTGATGGTCGACAACTCTGTTGGTGTTGTCCAAGAGGCTGCCGACCCCTCCATTTCCATTGGCAGATTTGCTATGGGTCTGCTGGTGGCCCAATTAGGTCGCGTGCCACCTTGGATCGTGGTTTTTGATGCTATTTCCTATGTGTTGGAGTATGTTTCACGCCTCCTAATCATGGTGATGAGTCGTTTCTCACTGTTGATAGTAAAGTTTGCCTTTTCAAGCGCGATGAGCCTTCTCTTGTGCACCGAAGATGTGATTCATTCACCAAAAGGATCGGTTTCAGATTTGAAGCGATTTGCATTTGCAACCCAAGAAAACATGGAAAAGAAGAGGGTCAGAGGAATGTGGATAATTGACTCTGGTGCCTCTATCCACCTTATAGGAGATGTGGAGTGCCTTATGGATCCCAAGACTTTATGTGGGATCGAGGATGTTAGGGTGGTTAATGGAGCCATGTCACCCGTCACGGCTGTAGGGCATGTATGTGCCTCCTCTAAGATGTTGATAGA
The DNA here is from genome assembly GCA_037157565.1 of Thalassia testudinum. NCBI lineage: Eukaryota > Viridiplantae > Streptophyta > Magnoliopsida > Alismatales > Hydrocharitaceae > Thalassia > Thalassia testudinum. Next base: position 22,843,976 of record JAZHRO010000014.1, read on the forward strand.
AGTCCATTTTGCCCTTGAGTTTCCAATGAATCTACTGTCCGTAAGTTGCATTTATAAAGATCTTGAATGCCGTGTTGTATTTGACGAGGGCCATTGCTATTTCCAGGATAGATAGACAGGGATATTGTAGGTGGGGGTATAAAGCGAGATGGACTCATTACCTTGACACACGCAGATTATTTGTTGAAGTAGCTTCCATAGCTTCTAATCCTTGGTTATGGCATAGGAGACTTGGCACCCATCGCTCAAGAAGATGCGACATATGTATCCCAGTTTTCCAGATTCCTTGACGTTACAGTGTGAGGGTTGTCAGGTTGGGACGTACCACAAGAGCACTTACCTACAGAGGGATGCTAGGGTGAGTACTGTTCCTTTTACCTTAGTACATTGTGATGTATGTGGGCTGTCCAGTGTGCCTACTCCAAGAGGACACCGATATTACATTGTTATTGTGGACGATCATAGTTGCCTCACTTGGGTTTTCTTGATGAAGACCAACTTAGAGATTCCCTAGGTTATTCAGCAGTTTTTGGCAGAGGTTCAGACTCAGTATGATGGTACAGTTCGGGTCTTCCGCAGTGATATTTCCTAGGGATTGAGGTAGTGCGACAGGGGTCAGGCTTGTCTTTGTCATAGAGATAGTATACACTCTAGATTCTTCAGGAGACAGGTTTGCTTGGGGCTAAGCCCTCTAGTAGACCTATAGAGCCACCACCTACACACTCTTTTGATGAGGAGGATCCATTGTATGAGGATGTTACTTGTTACTGTAGGACAGTGGGTCGCATACTCTATCTTACTATCACGGGGCCTGATATTAGTTTTGCAGTGAGCAGAGCTAATCAGCATATGTAGGTTTCATGTTATAGCCACTGACGTGAGGTTTACCTTATTCTAAGGTACCTCAAGGGGACACCTAGTAAAGGGCTGTATTACAGAGATGGTGGCTGTTTAGATATCCTTGCTTATTCTGGTGTAGATTATGTCGGGTCTATGGATGATCGACGTTCTACTTCAGGCTTTGCATTCTATCTTGGGGGAATCTCATTTCCTGGAGGAGCAAGAAGCAGAGTGGTGTGGCTCGTTCAAGTGCTAAGGTAGAGTATAGAGCGATGGCATAGGTTGCTTGTTAGATTATGTGGATTGTTTCTTTCTTGCAGAATCTTGGTATCCAGACTACTATTGCCTGTTCCACTTTTCTGTGACAACAAGTCAAGTCACTTATATTGCCTTGAATCCGATCTTTCATGAGAGGACCAAGCATATCGAGGTTGACTGCCACTTTGTTCGTGATGCTGTTCTTACTGGCAAAATTAGCACCTCATGTCTCTGAAGAAGAAGCATATTGATTTCTTGTGCGACAAGTTGGACCTTGTAGATATCTACGCTCCAACTTGAGTGGGAGTGTTGAGTCTAAGGATTTTTTTGTCATTTATGTTATTTTTGAAGCATCTTTGTAATTCTCCCAAATCTTTCTAATATAAAAGAGATGCTAGGATTTTTATTTGAGAATAAGACATTCTCTTTTCTCCAACAATATTAGTCTTCATGATCGGAAAGAAAGCTGAAGACAACTTGGGCAGGACGATGAAGTTTTTTCAGAAGGCTGCAGCAGATGATGCAAAGAGGATGCTCCGAAGGGGCTTTGGGGTTGTTCGACTTAAGGACCAGGAACAAGGCCCTTTTGTTCGAGTGGGTAGCCGAGGTGATGGTGTAGAGGGGAGTCTTTTGTTGGATGTTTTATTTTCCTTCTACAGTGAATGCCTAAATCAGAAAAGAAGAATGATGCTGCCCACGAGGAATTTTACATTTTGGAAGGGGTTAATTCATTTGACGCCTTCGACTATGGGCAAGGCTAGGTGATGGTACGGACATTACTTTTCTAATTTGGCAATTGGATGAGCTGTTGTGCTCTTTCATATATATCTGAGGTTGTTCTTTTTGTCCTTACACTTTGATGCTAAGGTGGTTTCTTATTTAGACTCTCTAGTAGATGATGGTAATGGTTCATGTACGTCAACCTTCTTTAATTTGTCTGACTAGAGGGTGCAAGATTTTATTCATTTGTTGGGGGATGTTAGAAGGTTCAAGCCATTGTAAGGAGAGGCAAATAGATGAGAATTAGAGGATAGAAGGAGATCAGTAAGGAGAAATATAAATTGTTGTATGAGAGCCAACAGGTGGTTAGAAAGCAAAAATGCCCTGAAGAATAAGATTTTGGCTTGGCTGTTGAGAGGGGGAAAGTCGATGACCAAGCAACACAGAGAGGTCATTTCATACTGACGATGTTGCTTGTATTTCTTGAGATGATGCCATTGAGGACTTCAACCATCTCTTCCTTACTTGCCATTTGCCATGTCATTGTGGGACGTGGGTTTGGAGTGGGTGATTCTTCTTTAGAATTTGCCTTTTGGAGGTTGCTAGCTGTGGGGAGGGTTGCTCGTGGTTTGAGGTGTTTCAAATCCAAAAGTGGAAGGGCAAAGCCTTTCACAGTTTTATGGATGTTGTGGTTCAATTTTCTATGATGTTGAGTAGATAGAATAGAGGAATGGTCTTCTATTTAGGGGAGAGCACCCTTATGTTGATGGGGTGGTGTGGCTTAAAGCTTGGAGTGACATTGACTTCTTGGTTTTCCTTTTTGCCTTGCATGGATTGTGCATTCATTATCTTCCAAGAGAAATCTACTAAATTTCCCCCTTGAAGTTTGGTAGGGGATTCAATTATAGTTGAATAAGATAAATAATGCGAAAATATAATAATGAGATATCAAAAGTATAAAAATAATCAAAGGAATACTTGGGTTTATGCGGAAACTTCACTCATGAAGAACAGGGAGAAAACCACGGGAGAAGTGCCCCTATGGGCGTGTTTCTGTTTATTTCTTCTCAAAGAATAAGTGAGGGGGTACGCGCTTATTTATAGGTCACCACACACACAACAAAGTCCCACTACATTATATGGGACTAAACCACTATACATTTTTCTCTCAATACTCCCTCTCAAGCTGGAGCATGGAATGCTTAGCTTGTAACACAAAGAAACTCACTCCATACAATAGAACACAACACTCTAGACTGGTTCTTGCTTGTAGGCGGGAGCACGGGCTGGAGCTACTTGACGAACTGTAGCTGGCTCTGAAAGAGGCCTCTCCTCTGGAGATTTGGTGCTGGTGGTTCCTCATTTAGTATCCCTGAAATAAGTTCATCTGAAGTCCTCGAAATTGAATCTGCCTCTCTGAAGTTTACAAAACTGGATCTTCCACGTAGAAACCTAGATATGGCCCTTCCTCTGAGGACCTTGAAACTTAGATCTCCTTCTCTGGAGGCTTCGAAACTCTAGGAGGTCTAGAGTTATGGTTTCTCATTGTAGTCTATGAACAAAAGAAATTCCCAAATGAAGGTGACTATGATAGACTTCCATACTCCCCCCTTTCTCCCATACTCACATGAGAATAAAATAAACAATGAGAAGAAATGACAATGAAAATAGAGAAGACCTCTTTTCCTCAATTCATTTTTTTTTTGAAATTTTTTTCTTCCTCTTTTTTTTTTTTGATATTCTTTTTTTACTCTTTTTTTCTTTCCCTTTTTTATTTTCTTCTTTTCCTTTTGTTTACTCTTGCTCCCTTTTTTCTCTCTCTCATTTTTTTCCTTTCTTTTTTTTTCTTCTTCCCTTCCCCTTTTTTTTCACCGTCATTTTCCCATCTTTTTTTTTCTTCCACCTCTTTCTGCCCCTTCTTGGTAATACAATATAAAGAAGAGTACAGAGGAAAAAAAAAGTTTCTTCCAAGGGCTCAAATCAACCCATCAATGTCGCTGATGCTCGCTAGTGCTTATGCGGGATCTTCGTTCCGACTTCGTCAAGATTGGCCTCGCCATCTTCATTGTCATGATCTTCGCTGCTGACGTGATCTTTACGCAGCGATCTCATGCTCTTGTTTTCTCCTCACCTTAATCTTCACATCGTGCGTTGCCACGACCATGATCGAAGGCACATCAACTCGCTGACGTGCTGACCACACACGACATCACCATCGTGTGTGAAACATTAGGATCGTCAACTCGTCGAGCGGCACCTCGAGGACCCCAGCCATGCGCCTACAACCCTAAACCTTGTGGTTGCGGTAGGGGGCACGTCCCCTTCATTTTTTTTCTCGTCACCCTCTCGCAATGGGAAGGGGCTCTGCTGGCCATGCCTTAATTGTGCCACTTGCCTGGCGGTCGCGGCATGCCCTTACTGGAGATGTGGCGGAGGAGGCAGAGTGCAAAGTGTAGATTCCCTACTAGGAGGGGGTGACGTAATAAATTGCGGAAATAAAATATAAACAATTTCACAAAAAATTCAATCACACAATGTGTACAATTATTTTTAGGTGGAAACCCAAACCGGGTGAAAACCACTATCTAACCTTCTTGAGTTAGGATTTTCCGATCAACCAAGTTGATCAAATTTACTAAACGAATCACTTAAACGAAGGTGATTCAACCTCAATTACAACCACGCTACAAGTGCGAGGGTAGCGTTCCTCAACCCTTTCTCTTCACGAGAAGGATTTTGTCCCACGAAGGAGACGGGAATTCGCAAAGCGAATATCCAACCAAATAACAACGTAAAATAACAAATATAGTCCTATAGAGCCAACAAAAATTTAAACCTAGCTTCTATAGGAATTAGGAAACTCCCTTTTGCAAGGAGTGTGTCAAATCGATGAGCGGGTGCGTGAGCCACGCGACGGCGCAACGTCGCTCTCGTGAACTACGGCGGGAGAGCGGGTGCGCAAAGGCTTGATGCTCTCAAGATGTAGAACTTGAGCTTAGAGAGCAAGAGCTTTTCTTGGACACAAAAGAGTGTGAAAGTGTATTACTAGGTGTGTCTTGTGTATCTAAGTGTATGTTTGTGTGTAAGAGGTTCCTCTCTATATATAGAGGCCTTAGGAAAGCTTTGGAAGGCTTAGGAAAGCTTCCATAGCCGTTGGGAGCAAAGCCCAAGAGAATCAGGAACAATGATTGCACTGACAGGGTTATCAGACGTCTGATCCATCAGACATCTGGGAAACCAGTTTAAGACGACTGAAAACAAGGTCAGACGTTTGATTTTAGGCGGGTTTTTTCCTGACTTGAATCAGATTTAAACAGGGTTCTAGTGCAAGTCCATCAGACGACATACAGGACGTATGGCACTATGCCTGGACGTCTGGAAACCTACTTTTCTACCGGAATGGATTTCCAAGAGAGTGCAACGGCTAGAAAATCTTTGAGAAGAGATTTTGGGTCAGCCGAGGCAAAACAGTCATTTATCAGACGTCTAGAAAGGCTTAAGGATGTCTGATATGGCTCTAACGGTCATATCCTTCAGTGTCTGGTAAGCCAGCCAACGGTCCACTAATTGGACGTCTGGTAAGTCCATCAGACGTCTTCTAAGACGTCTGGACTAAGGTATGGACGTCTGATTTCATCAGACAGAATTAGCTAAGTCCAGCCTAATTGTTATCAGACGTCTGAATCAACAGTTAGACGTCTTAAAACTCATTATCAGACGTCTGATTTTGGAATTAGACGTCTAAAAAGGCTGTTTGAACCCTATATTGGTTTTCTAAGTTTTCTATAGAAAATCTAAGTATCCTAGGGTTGTGCCGGTGTTCCTAGGACTACTGTTAGGGTACTTTGAGGCTTTTTAACATGATTTTCTAAGGAACAAAAAGAACAAGGAAATAAAGACAAAAGTACATGAAAGAAATAAACAGAATTCTATCCTATTCTTCTTGTCCTTCCATCTTCAATCTATCGCTCCTCGCGAATCTTCTCTGTTCTCCATCAAGCTCCTCCAATTCGTTCTGGATGCGAGCTCGAACTCCGTCTAGTCACGTCTCCATTTGCAATTTGCCTGAAATCTAAGATTCAAAGTACAAATGTTAAATGACACGTGTTTTGTTATCATCAAAACAAACGATCGTGGTGCTCTAGCACCAACACAAAGGTCCTCGCCTTCTTTGCAGAGGCTTGCTGAGGTCATCGTTGGTGACATTAGTGCTCTCCTGAGTGTCGCTAATGCTACCAGGGCTACACGCTCTTTTCCTCCTTCCTCCTTTGCCCTCCTTGAGCTACTCCACGATGACAACCTTGCTCGAATGGAAAGGTTGATCCGAAGTAACCTCGATAGCCATGGCCTTCAGATCTGGGTGACCCCGCTTAGCCTGTATCTATGCTCCTTTCTCTCAGTAGGGTTCGAAGAACCCAACATGAGGGTGCCGCCAGGATGATGTTAAACCTCCTAAAAAACTCATGAATAATGACAAAATTCAAGAATAATGATAAACTTGAAAATAAATCCAAGAAACAACTTACTCTGATACCAAGTTGAATAAGATAAATAATGTGGAAGCATAATAATGAGATATCAAAAGTATAAAAACAATCAAAGGAACACTTGGGTTTATATGGAAACCCTACTCATGAAGAGCGTGGAGAAAACCACAGAAGTGCCCCCTATGGGCATTTTTTTGTTTATTTCTTCTCAAAGAATAAGTGATGGGTACACGCTTATTTATAGGCTTCCACACACATAATAAAGTTCACTACACTACATGGGACTAAACCATTACACATGTTTCTCTCAACGATCGCTCTGATGATGGTCCAAACCATGATGCATATTAGTTTGTTTGGAGAGTCAAAATCTAATTTTTCTTGTATTTTACTTTTATATAAAGGGCATTAGTAGTATTTCCATTGTATTGTATTTTTATTTTTAGTGTTATGAGTCTTTAGTTAGGAAAGTGGAACTAGGGTTGGTTATTTTTCCTTACTTACGGTGGATTCCTACCTATATAATGGGTTATTATGAATGCAACCGGAGATAAGTTATTTTGAAGAACAAAAAGTACAAAGCATCTTCCCTTTCTCTCCTAAATGATTTTCCTTCTCCCTCCTCCTCCCTCTTATTTTCATGAGACCACCACCTCCTCTTCCCCTTGCTCATTGCTACTCTATCCTTAATATCTTCTCCTTGCTACCATCATCACTCCTAAACTTGCCGCCACTTCATGTTGCCATTGCTTTGACACCTAGTGGTCTATTATTTCCATCAATTAAACCTCTACCTTCTCCAACAATCCTCGATCATCTTGTTATTCCCATTGCTCTATCATCCCCTTATGTAAAATGACACCTATTCTTTTCCAACCTAAATCCATCATACCTCTTACTTTTCAAACAAAAAAATTCCATCATACCCTTTGATAGAAGATTCTTTTGAGCATGCGAGAAACCCCCGAGTTGATTAAAAATGAAATTCTAACCATGAGCAAACACGTTTAGGCTATGAAAGAAAATTTCAATCCATTGAAGAAGTGAGACAATAGGAAATTTTCACTTGAAAAAGTGTGGATGAAAACTCAAGTTTTGTATGCTGTTGATCTACTCATATCCTGATGAGCTAGCCTCTTCTCCATATCAAGAATTTGGAGATATTATAACCATCTTGTCCATCTTGACTAAGACATTTGATGCTAGTGACTTATTTGCTTCAAAGCTTCTTCCGATCCTAGTTAATAAAGTTCTCGAAGACATTTTTCAGGCACAATATTTTGACCTAGAGATGAGGTTTTTTTTGTTGTCCAAGGTTTCTTTACTTCCAACATTGCTATAAGAGATCATTATGAGTGCATATTTATTTTTGTAGAGTTGTTGAGCTATTTTATTTTCTCGATAGTTGTAGTTGTAATTTACTAAGTCTCTCTTGTATAAAAGAAGCTAGGGTTTCTTATTCTAAAAACAAGAGCAACTATTTACTCTTCATAGCGAGCAACAAGGTTCGAAATGCCGATTTCGATGTCGTGCCGACAAAATGTTAAGTGTACATTTCGTGGGCATGCTGAAGGCATGCCGTGGAAATGTCCGTTTTTCGATGGCCATGCCGATGGGCATGTCGAGGGCACGCCGTGGGAATGCCGAGGGCATGCCGATAACATGCCGACAGAAAATCACATAAATATTCAAAATAAAATAGAAAATCACATAAATACTCAAAATGAAGTGTGTGTGTGTCTACTTGGAAAGCTTGAGTGTCTCTAGTAGAGTTAATCATCGTGTGTGTCATTTCAGCCCTCCCACATTCCTAGTTTCGAATCTCTCACTCCTGCATTCAAACCACTCTATTTGAGTGTGTGACAGTCCCCCAATTTTCAAATTTCAGCCCTTGACTAAGCCCCCTATTTCAGATTTCAGCCCCTCTGAATCTCCAGCACCTGCATTTCATGCTGCTCACAGTGTCGATCGGCATGCCGGCGAAATCGTCGGCATGCCGACGGCACACCTGTAAATCGACAACATTTCATGTCGGCACGACCCCCTTCTAGAAATGGCCTTGCCGGCGGCATGCCGTCAGCATTTAAATCAATGGCGAGCAACTCTCGTATTAAAGTGACGGTCCTAGGCTGACGATCTGATATCCCACCAAATATCCCCCCTTGTAGTTGATATCCTTACGCATGTAGTAATCATTGTGTGATCCCCACCTTTACCCAAATTTGCTGCTACTATGCTCGTCCAAATCTCCTGTGATAGCCTACGACATTATCCAGATTTGCTACTGTGCATTGCCCAACCCCTTTGCCGAGAACATGTGCCTAGATCTCCTAGTTTTGCTGTTGTGCCCTAGAACCTATGATCTCATTGCATGAAGGCATATCCGATGAATGCTCTCAGTGATGTGATCCAAATCGTTGTCGTGTTGTTGCGATGAGGAGTGAAGGTGAAGGCAATGGTGTTGATGTAATGACTTGGCTTCGAGGGATTAAGTCAGAAAATTCAAACCTAACCCGAATTTCTACGACGTTGCACAACAAAAAATATACGCGATCAACTAAACAATAATATTGCAAAATTAAGGAGATAATTAAAAATTGTTGCATTTCCATTCACAAACTAAAGCATGAAAATAAAGTAATGTAAGGAAAGTAACTAAAGAAAGTGCGGTACAAGCTGAAATGATGCCCATACAAGATGAAAACATGTCACTCGACGAAAGAAAAAGGTTTAACAACTAAAATACTACAAAAGATGTGCTACCTCGAATAGAAAACTATTGGACGATCTGGCATAGTCTTATAAACCTACAAACTCCTGGTTGAAAGTCAACAGAGGACAACATGTGCTAAAAAGCTTGGTAAAGTGTCAAAATAAACTAGGAACGGGTATCAATTTGGCAGAGTGAAAAGAAAAGGACAACCCCGTAATCATTTATTTAATGTTTCAATTTCTACTTTTCGTTTATCTTGTTCCATTTGAAATATATTCAATTCTTGTGATTTTTCTTAGCCTGGATTGCCAAGACTCGGGGTAGGATTCGATGGGGTACACCGGGTGGCCAACCTGACATGTCTTGTCGTCTCTCGTCTTAGTCGTGGTGTGACATGTAGGTGCCTACAGAAACGAATCTGTACTTGGGAACATTCTCTGCATCCACGGAGTCATATTATCTCCACTCGCTAATCCACCATTACATCATTTATTTTCAACCACGCACTAGCTCTAGCGATACACAAGGCGTTACATGTCTGAATCGAGGTGTCGAGGAGGCATGTAATTCTCCAACTTAGTGTACTTTTCTGGCACCTCTATTTTATTCCTTACATTTATCTCTTTTTAATACAGGAAAATAGTGTTGCAATAGTTCACAGTCGATATTTTATTTTCTAGGCATTTTTCATATAAAATTTTCGGTAACTAATTCACTGGGTTTACAAAGCATGATTACCAACTTGTCAATTTAAAATAGGTAGCTATTTTTCGTGTAGCTTGTCCATCCATAACAAATAATTCCATTTACACTAACCAAAGTAGCAGCAACTTAGGTTTATTTTCTTAGTCCAAAGGACATAGAAATATTTGATTTTAGCAGCTTATCACAATTAATTTAATAGTCATGTTAACTAGAAGGTAACTCTAATTTTATTAATTAAGAATTTAAGGGGTTATCAAATTATCATGTGTATCGGTTGACTTCTAGACCAGCAAGAGGAGGAATGAGTCAAACTCTCTAAAATGTAAAATAAAGAGGACACTTTACCTGAACATATGTATTCAAGGCCCCTCGATCTGTAGCTGACCCTCGATTTAAGTCCTTAGAAACATGAGCGGATGTGTCATCGAAAATGACTGCAGAGAAACATAACAAAAAATATAGAAAGGGACCTACGTACATCGTGGGTTGCGAGAAACGGGCTCGGGAGCATGCCCTAGTGGTCTCGGGTGCCTTGCACTCCATCCCTTGTTCAACATGACAACTGCGACGTCAGATATTACTTACCATTATTTGCGTGCACACGTCACCCGTATGCTCTCATACACTTAGAGATCACTCGTACACACCCACTTTTGATACCTATGTACACTCCCGAACACGTATGTATATACACACCTACATATAGCTACCTTATATATGTAACTATTCGTAATGTGTTGAACATACGTGTATACATTCTTACGTATAAACCTACACATTCCCAATATATATGTATCACGTATCAATTACGCATGTGCTCAAATACAACCCAATATCTCCATATAGTTTTAATTTTTAGAGGTAACCTCCTGCACACATACATACGTATTTAAATGTAGCATGCACTAATGTATTTATTCCTGTATCATACAAATGGACATGTCATCTTACGCACCTACATAATGAAACATGTAGAGTGGCAGTTAATTATACCAATCAGTTTACATGTACACACATTCGTACACATTTGTATATATGTCTACATATTTATATATCGCAAATCAATAAAAACACAACACAAAGTCAACTCTCATAATCATTGCCACCACCATTAATTCTCTCTTTTTCTTCTTTCCCATGCACACCCTTCTCTAAGGCGCACTGCCAACCAATGTACCTGCCACACATATTTTTCCTTTTCTTTCTCTTTTTTCTCATGCTTTTATTTCCCACTGGTTGTAACAACAAATCCCCCACCCCTTTCTCTCTTCTCTCTTGTCTTTTTCTTCCTCTTTCTTCATCATTCTAGGTACTCCCCCCCTTTTTCCTCTTCATTGCTCATAGCTGCACACAGCAGTAGAGCGATGGCCTTAGGGATAGTAGCTTCACGTGGCAACGAAGGTTACTTGACTACGAAAAAAAAATTGTCCTCAAGTTCTTCGCAAACAATGAACATGTTAAATCCAAAATAAACCAGCATTTATGGGGGGAACCTCTAGAAAAAAGCTTCAATCCCAACATCTATACATGTTAGATCATATTTCCTAATAGTTGAAAGAAATGAAGTAATCTATCTTGCAAAGAAAAACCCTACACCTCTTTTCTAGAGAGAGGTGGGGAAAATATTACAGGACTCCAAATAGAAATAAAAATAACATGAACATCCTTATAACATAATGTAACACTCCCCTTCAAGCTGATGCATATATATCAATCATGCTCAGCTTGTTTCTATGCTTCTCAAACAAGGGGCGTGACAAAGGCTTGGTGAATATGTCTGTAGTCTGCTCTGGTGAATCCAAACAGAAAGTGCGGAGTAGGCCTTGTTGAATTAGGCTTCTAGTATAATGGCAGTCTATCTCCATATGCTTAGTCCGTTTTTGAAACATGGGATTATTAACTATGTGGCAGCCCTGTTATCACAATACATCTCCATAGGCTCCTCAATAGTAACATGGAGACCCTTCAGTAATTATCGTATCGAAATCATCTCAGCAGCAGTATGTGCCATAGCACAGTACTTTAACTCAGCACTAGAACGTGACACTACGTTCTGCTTCTTGCTCCTCCATGTCACCAGATTTCCTGCAACAAAGGCTTAGAAACCTATGGTGGACCTCCTATCCCCAATATCACCTGCATAGTCAGCATCAGAGTACTCAACAATAGTCATAGGATCTCCTCTTTGAAAAAGAAGTTAGCCTGGAGACTCCTTGATATACCTTAACACCTGCATTACTTCCTGCCAATGCTCATCTGCGGGCCTGTCTAGAAATTGACTTAGCTTGCCTACTGCAAGACTGATATCTGGCCTGGTGATAGTTAGATAGAGTAATTTTCCCACAAGTTGCCTATATGCTTTTTTATCCATTAGTTGGGCAGACTCATCAAGTAGGTGAACCTTTGGATCCATAGGGATATTTGCTCCCTCAGACCCAAGCATGCCAGCTTCTTGAAGAATATCCAAGGCATACTTCCTTTGGGACATAACAATCCCCTAATTGCTAGTGACAATTTCAATATCAAGGAAGTACCTGAGTCCCCCAAGGTCCTTCATCACAAACTGCTGTGCTAAGTACTCTTTGACTTGGGATATACTAGCCATGTCATCACTTGTAAGAATCAAATCATCTACATACACAAGTAGAGCCACAACGCCCCTATTGGTCTTTCTCACAAACAAAGAGTGATCAGACGAAAACCTTTGTAACCCAATCACAGACAATGCCTCTGATAGTTGCTGAAACAATGTTCTGGGACTCTGTTTTAGGTCATAGATTGCCTTGCGTAGTCTACACACATACTCCCCTTGAACCTCGAAACTTGGAGGCTGCGATACATACATCTCCTCCCGAAGATTACTATACAAGAAGGCCTTTTTGACATTCAGCTGATGAAGTGCCCAACCATAGTGCATAGCCATAGAGATAAGAATACGAATAGTAGGGAGCCGAGCCACTGGCAAGAAGGTGTCAAAGAAATCCACTCCGTAAGTTTGAGTGAATCCTTTGGTAACGAGACGAGCCTTGTACCGTGAAATAGACCCATCAGGGTTGTATTTCAAGGCAAAGACCCACCTTGCTCCAACAAGATGTGCGCTAGAAGGTAATGAGGCTAGCTCCCAGGTGTCCCTGTCACGAAGAGCAGCCATCTCCTCCATTGTAGCCTTCCAATGTAGACTCAGAAGTGCCTACTGAGAGGACGTAGGTATCACAGAACTAGACATGACAACTGTAAAGGCATGAAACACAACTCCTAGAGAATGAATAGACAATGTATTCCTAGCCACACGATAATGAGCATATGATTGAGGGGCCCTCCGAATAGGCATATCAACATTAGTACTCATGGAAATGGGACCTAGAGAAACCTCCACAGGTGACGCACTCTTAGTGGTCTCAACCTCCACACTTGCTGACACTGTATCTAAAGGAGCCTCCTCTGTGCGAGTATTTGTACTTGTAAGAATCGCCTAAGTAGAAGCAGCCTCCAGGTTATCAACATTAACATGAGGAAACTGTGAAATGGATGGAGGATTTGTCCTGTAGACAACTGGTAACTGATAAGTGTGACCCTTGAAGGTTCTTTCATTTGCCGGTACTGGCCTGAATGTGCTGGCAGATGGTCCAGTAGCCTGATAAGAACTACTATCTGTGAATACACCAAATGGTATAGGAGTAATTGGCACAGGAGCATACTCTGGCACACTTTGCACTTGTCTAGCAGCAATAGAAAAATAAGGTACAGCTTTATGAAAGGTGATATCTGCATTAATGTAATGCTTCTGGTGTAGGGGATTAAAACACCGATACTCCTTTTGAGTATGGGAGTAGCCAAGGAAGACACTTGACTACTCTAGGTGCTAATTTATCTCACCCAGGTCCAAGAAGATGTACAAAAGCCACGCAACCAAATGTCTTGGGTGGAAGATCAAACAACTCAGCATTTGGATATAGCACCTGCCATGGTACTTGCAGGTAGATCACTGAGGAGGGAAATCTATTAATAAGGTAGTAGGCTGTGAGAACTGCATCTCCCCAGTAGTTATGTGACACACTGTTATGAATAAGGAGAGCTCTGGCCATATCAAAAATGTCTCTATATTTTCTTTCTGCAACCCCATTCTGTTGAGAGGTGTGGGGACATGAGGCCTGATGAATTATGCCATGAAAATCATATAAATTTGCCAGTTTGAGTACAAAACTCCAAAGCATTATCAGATCTGACAGTTTTGATGCAGACATCAAACTAATTTTTTATCATCAACATGAACTTCTTAATCAGGGGACTCACTTCAGACTTGTTTTTCATGAGAAACAACCAAGATAATTGGGAAAAGTCATCAACCACAATCAAATAATACTGATGTCTTGCTCTATCAGGAGTCCTACTGGGACCTCAAACATCAAGATGCACCAACTGAAAACATGAGGACGTACGTGGTCCAGTAGCAGCTAGAAAGGAAGATCTATGTTGTTTTCCAAGTTAGTATGCATTATAGGAAAGTTGAGTAGTTGGGGATACATGTGGAATAAGTTTGCGTAATTTTTCCAAAGAAGGATAGCCCAACCGCCTATGCCACTGTAGAGTACTCCCTGAAGTGGTACTAATTTGACAAGCTGTAGTCATGGGACCCTGCACAAATTGGTAAACACCTCCTTTATTTTTTTTTGAAAAGCAAAAGGGTGATTATCCGAATGATAACCACCCAAATTCATTTCATTACTCTATAAAGGAGTTACATCATCAATTACAAAGTGAACTCCCAAAACATCACCTGGGAGGAAATGGAAGAGACAAAATTCTTCACATTCGGCCTCACCCCTTAAAAATCACACCATTCCTCCCTAACCAAATGCCTCATAAGACTGCCAGCACCTTAGCTTTCTCCTTTTTTGATTGGAAAGTATTTCCTCCTCCATGGGCATTTCCTCTCCTGAATGAAGACCAAAAGTTGGTCGTGTCTTGTGTTACTATTCATTTGATTTCCAATCTTTGGTAGACTTGCATAATGAAAGAGCATTGGAAGAAGAGGTGCTGTATATCCTCCTCTGCCCCATCACAAAGAGGGCATCTCACATCATCTGTCTGGGCCCACCTCACCCTCCACATCTTCGTCATGATCCTTCCCCTCCCTAAAAGTTACGAGAATATCTTGACTTTTAGGGGGTAGTCCGCTAGCCAGAGTAACCTGCAGCCCCTGAAAAGATCAACATCATCATTTTGTCGAACAGTGCCCAGTCTGCGGAACGCCTTAGCGACAGCAAAATCCCCCTCCTCCCAGCAGAAGGCGTCATTCCCCACCTTTGGTGCCCACCCCTCCAAGTCCTGATGTAGCTGTTGTAGCTCGAAAAACCTTTGATCTGAGAGACCTCCCCGAAAGGTTGGACTCCAAGTTCCATCCCGGCAACTTCCCATAGTGGCTCCCGGGTCCATCTCCCTCACAAAGAGGCACTGGTACCTGTCACAGAGGCTAGATCCAACCCCCTGCCAATCATCAAGCTAGACCCGGAATGCATCGCCCACCCTAAGGACAGGGGTGGAAAGGGACCGCACCTTCAGTGCCACTGTCGCCAAGCCACCAAGAAAATGAGAAGTCCCTAGAGGAAGGTTCTCCAATGGCCCCCATGAGTGGAAGGAACCATAGCACTGGCGCAAAACATCACCAAAAAGATCTTACGCACGTCCCACTAGTTTAGCCATCCACTTTGTCAGAAGGCTCAAATTAACTCTCTCCACATCTCACTCCTAGACCGCCCTCCTGCACCGGTCGACAAACCTCCTCCCAAGCCACCGGCCTTGTCCCTTTCCCTGCCGTCCCCACATTAGACCAGAAAAAGTCTTTCATCAACCCTGTGATTTTCTTCTCAATTTGCCTTGGCACCCTGAAAATGGACAGGAAGTATGTTGGTATGAAGGACAACACCGCCTTCACCATGGTCAACCTTCCTCCCCTTGACAGAAGTTTGGATGACCAAGCTGCTAACCTCCTTTCCATCTTCTCAAGCAGTGCTAGCCAGTCCTGCATTCTGAGTCGACGATCTGACAAAGGCAGCCCCACGTACATCAACGGCAACTCCCCTACCTCTATCCCCAACACACTAGCCACCGCCTCCACTTCCTCGCATGACATGTTGAAAGGGATAAAGCTTGACTTTTGCTAGTTAATTCGCAGCCCCGACGCCTCACCGAAGAGCTCCAACAGAATCCTCATCCTCCTAGCCTCCAGAGCTGACCCCTCAATCAAGAATAGGCTGTCGTCCGCATACTGTAAGACCAGAATCTCTCTCATTTCTAGCCCCAAAACCTCTGATCAACCCCCTTGCACAAGACCAGTGAGTCACCTGCTCGAGCACATTTGCTGCCAACACAAATAGCATAGGAGCGAGAGGGCAACCTTGCCTGACACCTCTTCTAGGTTGCACCCATCCACCCGCAGGATTCCCATTAACTAGGATCGAGAAAGATGTTGTGGTGACACCTCTTCATCCAGTTTATCCATAATTGAGGGAACCCCCTCCTCACCAAGGAGGTCCAGAGAAAATCTCACTGCACCGAGACATAAGCCCTGCTAAAGTCAACCTTCCACAGAAAGGCCTTTCTCGTCTCCCTCTTCCAAGCAGTAAGAGCTTCCAAGGCAACGACAAAACCATCCCGGATTTCTCTCCTCGGGATGAAGGCTGCCTTTATAGGAGAAATCAAATCATCCAAGAGTGCATGGAGCTGTTGGCCAGGACCTTCGTGACAATAAGGTAGATAGCATTTGATAGGGCAATGGGTCGGAAATCCTGAATAGCCTCAATGCCCTCCTTCTTAGGTAACAGGAAAAGGTAGAACCTGTTAAGTTTATCAAAGCCCCTATTACTTGCCGCAAACTCCACCATCATTTGCATGACCTCTACCTCAACCAAATACCAAAACTCCTTAAAAAAATGACAGGGAAACCATCTAGGCAAGACACCCCTCTGCATTAAGGCCCCACACTACCTCCCTTACCTCATCTGTCGTGAATGTCCCTGCTTGGTCTCTCGTAATGCTCCTTACATCTGCCCCTCCATCTCCATTCACCTCTGCCCTACCTCCTTGTGAAATCCCTGAAATAAGCCGCAGTTGCATGTCCCACTTCCCTGCTAGAAAAGGACTCCCCGTCCACCTGCAACTTCTTAATCTAGTTCCTCCTCCTCCTTGCTGAAGCCACCTGATGGGAGAACCTGGTGTTGGAGTCTCCTTCACGCAACCATTTCTATCTCGATCTCGTATTCGATTCCACCTTCGCCTTTCTATCTTCTTCCTGCACCACACGTGTCATCCTCACCTTGCATTCTCTATCGGCCACTGAGATGGAATCAATGTCCTCTTGCTTGTCAATCCTGGAAATCTTTGCCAATGCCTCCGTCTTCCAATTGCGTCTGGACTCCCTGAGTTCCCTCTTGTAAATCCTCAGGTGGTCTCTCAAGCCTGCCAACTTCTTAGCCAATCGGATTGTAGCTGATCCCTCCACCTCTCTAGTGCTCCACTTCTCTTCTACTATGGTCCTGAACCCATCCTCCATCAGTTAGGATCTATCAAATTTGAAATCTGTGCTAAAGTAGATCCCCTCATTGGACCTCCACAGGAGCGGTGTATGAACCGAAAAGGGTCTCTCCGTAGGGGAAACATCAGCCAATGGGTAAGCTTATTCTAGTTCAACGTTGGATAGGAACCTGTCAATCCTGGATTTTTGATTGATTGTGTTCCTCCAAGTATATGCGCAGGAAGTAGGCACCAAGTCCAACAGCTCGTGCAAGGCCACAAAATCCACAATGTGTTCAGAGCCAGGGTCTTGTCTTCCCCACCCACTTGGTCTGTCATCAGTCTGCAGAGTGACGTTGAAATCTCCTACGATAAGCCAATGTACACCTTGGCACCCTGCTGCCGCTGCCGTAAGTTCCTCCCACATCACCTCCCTTGCCCGGGCCTCCAGCGGACCATAGACACCAGTGGTGATCATTCTGGCCCCATCCGTTCGCCTAACTAACTTCGCAGAAATGATATGGCTTCCCTTGAAGCAGTCCTCCATAGTGAATACATCCTCACACCACCCTATCAACTGGCCTCCCACACGGCCATCCGCGTCGAGAGACCGAAATCCTTCCATCCATGAGCCCCTGATCTCCCTCCACAGCTTCCCATCACACGGATGCAATTTCGTCTCCTGAAGTAACACCACATCCACCTTCGATTGTCTAATGTAACCCTCGAACGCTGATCTCCTGGACGGGTCATTAAGGCCCTTGACATTCCAGGATAACATACCACTCATTGGGATACTATAGTGGGCTCCCTTGTGGTAGGCCAAAAGCCCGCCATCTCTGTTGTTTGGCCCACCTCATCCTCCAAGTCTAGCACGTTCTCCCGTCGCGGGGATGGCGGCCCTCCACGACCATCAGCCACCATTCGCCCCCTCGCCTGTTCTTTTGGAACCTCCACCTTTGGTTGTATTGCAGGCCACCGCCTCGTCCTCTGGCCACAATGCATGGTCGCCACACCTTCATGTTGACTTCTAACATCTCCTTCGCCTTTTGGTCGTCAACGTGGGCGGAGGCCCCAACAGGTGCTCCTGCCTTCTCCGATGCCCCATTAGCTAGCGTGGTCACCGGCAACTCCTTCGTGTGCACCGCCACCGTGTGCGATGCCCCATTAGCCGCCACCGTGTGCGCCGCTGCCCTAGCATCCACCGTGGGTGCCGTCGTCGCCGTCTGCTGACGCTTTAGAGCTACGTCAATCGTCACCGAAGCACCATCCTGCCGACATGCTCCTTCTAGCATCGGGAGCGAACGATGCCCTCGAGAAGGAAGCTTCGTATCTCCTTCGGGCCGCTTCGAAAGGGTGTTTCCAAGGGTCATGGGCCGACCCTCACCATCCGGATCTCCATCATCGGGCAAATCCGAATTAGCACCAACATCGGATCTGGTTGTGGGGTCTCCTTCAAAGCCAGGTTAGGCTTGCACCGCACTTAACCCCTCAAGCTGTTCATGTGTAGTTGCATGTAGGGATCTTGCACTTGCGGTCTCCCCTTCCACTTCGGATCCTCCATCAACGTCGAGATCATTGCATTGATTGGCGCCACCTTCGAGTTTGGAGTGGAGACATCGGCTCTCGTGTCCATGTCATCGACGCTTCACCTCCTCCATGTCTTTGCCGGGTACCTCCGTGTCGCTCACCTCGGCGGAGCTCTGGTCACCCCACCTTGTGAGGTTCCTTCCTGAGGTGTGCAGTTACAACCCAGGAGGATCCCTCGAGGCGAAGTGCAACCTTCTCCAACAAAGGGAGGCCCACCTTGGATTCCACCATCGCCACTAGCGGTCTTGCACTAAGATCGGCATTCTTGCATTCTCGGAGCCGTGCAAAAGGGGCCACCACCTCCTGCACCACCTCCACCGTCCTTAGCCACTACGGAATCCCCGTGATGATCAGCTCGTGAACCGGCCGCTCCGGGGTTCGCTCTGACGACGCCCCATCGTGGATGCAAGGCTTGCGCCACCTCATCTTCCCCGTCTTCATCCGAAGCACCTTGAAGCAAAGTTGCTCCTTCTCGGATGAGGGGAGGCCAAGCACCAAGATCTTTCTCTCTTTGAGGGTTAACACCTCCACCCCTATCTCTTTGTCATGGCCTAAAGCCGCAGCAAACTCCCCCCATGAGACCCAACCCTCTAGGACTTCTCCCACTTGACCTTGTTTAATCCTTGCCCACAGGGCAGCTACCCTCGTTGACCATGGTGCCTCCACCTCCGCTAGTGGCACCTTCCTACTCAGTGGCGTGGGTAACGCATCGCCACCCCTTCCATGGCCGCATTGACTTCTACGATGCCCAACTCCTCCGCACCTCTAGCACTTCCAAGGGTTGCGACAATCCCTGGCCCAGTGTCCATGACCTAAGCATCTAAAACACTATTCCTTCTTCCTCGTTCTGCCTCCAATCGCTCCACCTCCTCCATGGTGCCACCACCTCCTGGACACCATGGTCCACTTGGACGCACCATCCGGGTCTGGCTTCTCCACCTGGTGGTCCTCCCCCCAGATGAAGCCTTGCCACACCTCTCTTCGCTCTCCCTCCCGCTTTCTCCCGCTCTCTCTCCATCCTCCAACACCTCCTTTATATCCACTACCAATAGTCTTCCTTGTTATGTGATCTTGGAAAAATGCAGCCAATCTCATCAAAGATGACAATAATTTATTTGCTTGATGATTTCATTGACAGAGAGCAAGTTCATGGACAAATCTGGAATAAGCAAGAGATGGTTGAGCTGCATAGATGGGGTAATGCTAATTTTCCCTTGACCACTGATAGGAGTGCGTCACCGATCAACCACTTGTACGGTGCGACCTTGACAGATAGATTGAATTTGCCCAAAACACTACGGATTACCAGATAAATGATTGGAGACACCTGAGTCAATCAACCATGTCACACCAGTGGTTGGAGAGAGGTCATCCATGGCGGTTCCTAGCACAATCTCTGACTGAGAAGCTGCCATGTTCACAAAAACACATTGCCCAACTCTAATTGTAATGCAATACATGGAATACACACCTTATGGACTAAAATATGAGGGGAATGCACACCCCATAATCCGCACACAATATCGTCAACACTTCACAGGATAATACACCCCAAGAATCATCTAATAAGGGGAATATACACCCCAAGAATCATCTAATAAGGGGAATATACACCCCAAAAATCATTAATAAGGGGAATACACACCCCGGAATCAAACCACAAATTTGGAAAAAGTCATACCACAGTCCGGTGTTGCACCACTACACCAGTAGGAAGGTTCTTGATTTAGATCTCTATCACCAGGGCACCTAGAACCTTCCTAGAAACTGTTGGAGAGAGACCCACGACCTATTACCCTCTCCCTACCGCTGGAAACGACCAGGTAGAGAGAGAAGGTAGCGAGAACGAGAGGTCGGAGCTCCCCCCTTTTGCGCGTTGTCGCATGTTGGGTGAAGGCGGTGGCCTGACTGAGCGCTGGGCGATGCTGGCCCGACTGAGGCAGCTGAAGGCACTAAGAACCTTCCTAGAAACTGTCGGAGAGAGACCCACGAGCTACTACCCTCTCCCTACTGCCAGAAACAACCCGGTAGAGAGAGAAGGCTGCGAGAACGAGAGGTCGGAGCTCCCCTTTGTTGTGCCTGGGTGAAGGCGGTGGCTTGACTGAGCGCTGGGCTATGCTGGCCCGATTGAGGCACGGTGGCGCTGCTGCGGCGGGGTGCTGCTATTACTGAGACGGTGGCTGCGGTCGACGCTGTTGCCGTTGGTAGCAATAATGGTGGGGCTTGCGGTAGGGTTAGGTTCTTTCTTGGTGGAGCCCTTAACTTGGCTCTGATACCAAGTTGAAAAAAATGAAGCAACTATCTTGCAAAGAAAAACCCTATACCTCTTTTATAGAGAGAGGTGGGGAAAATGTTATAGGACTCCAAATAGAAATAAAAATAACATGAATACCTTCATAACATAGTTAACACTAATAAGCATCCTCATTCACGGCTTTCTTAGTTCTAACATCTGTCTGCATGGGGGATTAATGATTGAGATACCTATTCTAAAGAAAAGGCGCTTGAACCATGCAAGACCTAGATCAAACCAACTTAGTTTTCGGACCCCAATACACAAGCTACCATGGCAAAATCTCAACTCAACCAATCCTCATTAAATCAACAACAAGAAAACCATCAACTGCAATTGGGACAAGATTTATGGAGGAATCCAGATCTAAGCTCACAACTTCACTTCGGTAGAAAGCCAAAGAAGAAAAATGTAGAAACCAACAACCTATGTAGATCCAAGCGATGGAGAAATTGGACTCTGCACATAGTATCGAGATGTTACCTATTTTAAGCTTCTCTTCTCTTCTATTGCTGTAGACACGTCGTAGCATGGGGGGTGGTGGAGATGGTGAGGGAAAGAGGAATAAGGGAGGAGAGAGGGCATGGAGTGAGAGAGATATATCAGAAGTGACGGAGATCGTATGGGAGTGAGCACTAAGGGGTTTTCATGGGTGGTTACATGAGTGGTGGGGTGGGGTATTTATGGGAGGGGAGGTGGGGTAGGGTTAAGGTTTTAGGGAGAGATTTTTAGGGTGCTCTCTCTCTCTGTGTTTTGAAAACGAAACAAATAGGAACCCACAGTTTTTCGTTTTTGGGGTCACGAAAACCTTGATCGTGTGCAACGAAGTCCATTGGACCTGTCATGTCGAGGGCAATACATGGTGGTCTTAGATTTCAAGTTTGGATCTCAATTTACATTTTGAAAGTTTCAAGCTAAAACGTGGTTTAAAAACATGCTTAAACGTTGCGAAATGTTAACACATAAGTCTGAAAAAGGGTCTAACAACCTTTGATTTGTACAAAATTGGTCTTGATTTTGGATTTTTGTAAGAACTTTGAAAATGACTTCCGATTGGGGAATGGTGTTAGCTTCAAAATGCAGGGGTTTTTTTTTGCAAAATTCTTGCAAAGTAGGTTATGGTGCTTCGATTCGCGTGAAACAAAAAGCATTAGATTCCTTACAAAGAGCGGATTCGATTAGAGTGTGGAAATTCAGATTCGAGGTCTTACAATTGATGTGTGGAGGAGGCAGATTCGACAATGATGAAGTTGCAACAGCAAGATTTGGCTTCTGCATATGGAGTCTTGGCAACGGGAGTATTGTTGGCAATGAAGATTGTTGTAGTTGCAGCAGTGGTGATAGTTTCCACTAACCGTATGACTATGAAGTTAGAAGGTGATTGTGATAGGATAGATCAACATCCTATTGTGCTTGGGATCGTCTCCTAGTGCCTATCTACGATCCGTCTAGTTATTGTGCTATCGGTTGGAACGTTGATTGTATAGTTGTGGCTACACAGAAAATCATTGTCCTTCGTTGTGGTCATGGTAGTTGCAAAGGCCAAGATACAAAAGATCGTGCTTACTACTACCTCTAGGTAGTGGATAATCGACTTGGGAACGTCAATTGATCTCTTGGGAGGTACTAATCTCTTGAAGACTTCGATGAAACTTAGGTGTGTGAAATTGGTGAAGGTGGCAAATGGGTCCCTTTCTACTATCATTGCGGTTGGCGATATTCAGATATCCTTTAGATTACAATTCCTAGATGTACACAATTCCCTAGAGTTCCCTATGGACCTCTTGTCTGTAAGTAGCATTTGCAAAGATCTTTGATATGTTATATTCGATGATAAGCATTACTACTTCCAAGATAAGCAAACAAATGAGATCATTGGTGGTGGAATCGAGAAGGATGGTCTATACTTTCTTGATATCCCATCATAGTTTGCAGGTGTAGTTTCTATCTTGGTAGATCCTTTGTTGTGGCACCAGTGGCTTGGTCACCCATCTGTAGGGAAGATGCACTAGGCATTTCCTTGAACTACCATCTTGCATTGCCTTTGACTGTGAGGCTCGCCAGTTTGAGAAACATCATCAGAGCACGTTCCTTCAATGTATAGAAGGGATTAGTACCTCTCCCTACAATCTTGTACACTATGACATTTAGGGGCCCACATGTGTCACTAGTGTTGGGGGTCACCGATATTTTGTGGTGTTTGTTGATGACTATAGCAGATCTACCTATGTTTTCTTGATGAAGAACCGCTCAAAGATACTCTGGATTGTGTAGAGATATTTTGTAGAGATACTTTGCAGAGATACAGACTCGATATTCCAAGTCTATATAGGTGTTTAGAAGTGACAATGCATTGGAGTTTATATAGGTGGATTTGTAAGCTTTCTTCACTAGTAGAGGGACTTTACATCAGACATCATGTGCACATACCTCAAATAGAATGGGGTTGAAGAGTGCAAGTTCTATTTCTTACTAGATATTACGAGATCACTCATGGTATGAAGGTTCCAAAGTAATTTTAGGGAGATGTGGTCTTGTTACATATTTTATCAACCGGGTGCCATCCTTAGTACTTGGAGGGATATCCTACCAATTGTTGCACCCTGAGTCAGATAGACCATTCGCTTTACCACTTTGTATATTTTGTGTTTGTTTTTTTGGTATCACAAGTTGTATTAGTTGGGAAAGCAGGACTAGGAGTTATTTTTTCATTCTCATGTAAGATCCTCCTTATATAAGAGGTTATTAAAAGGTCAATTAAACATAAGTTATCTTGAAGAACAAAGCCCAAAGTGTTTCACCCCTCTGTCTCTGATGATTTTCCCTCTCTCCACCTCCCTTTCACCTTTACGATAACTTCCCCACCCAACTAACCAGTCTCTATCATTGCTGACAGGTCACTGTTTGCTTTAATGTTGCCCCACGCAATGGAGCAGTTAACAGTCCTAGTAACCCAATTGCAGCCCACCTACCTTGCTCTCTTGCATGGTGAGAGCTATGCTGGGTATATATTTGGTTGAGATTTTTTTTTCTTTTTGATTTTGATTGTGTAGTCAAGGATAGGAGTGTTTGATTTTTATTGCAGATTTTATTAAAACATTGAAAACTCTGAAAAATTCATACTTCAAATTTGGGCTCGGTCGCCTGAAGTCTGGTTTAGTTCTATTTGCCTTTTGAAATTTTAATTTGGCTCATTTCACCATGTTCCTCGTTAACACTGTAATCTACTTGTTGGAAGGGCCAAAATGCCTGTGGACTTTCTATGCTCCAGTTAATATACCACAATGATGGGCCAGCCTAATGTTGCTTACCTTTTCCCTTCCTTTTCTCAAATCTGCACCATCCAACTGCCACCGATTCCCACTTTGCCTCCACCTTTCCCTCTCCTCCAACAGCTAGTATTGTTTCATCCTCTCATGTTCCCAAAGGTTTGCTGATCCTCCCGTGTTCTTCCATCCTCATTTCCCTTGAGGCTGCTTTATTTTTGAGGAGCTAGGCCTTATTGAAGGATGTGGTGATTGCAAGTATAAAAGAGAATGAAGCATCTTATTATGGAAATAAATCCTAGCCTCTCTTATGTAGAGACAGGGAATACAAAAATTGTGTACATGCCTTACCAAGAAACTAAAAACAACATTACACAACATAATTTGAAGACTCTCACTCCCCCACAAGTTGGAGCGTAGATGTCCATTAAGCTCAACTTGTCACATAAAAATAAGTGTCTCTTCTTCTTTAGACCCTTTGTGAGGATTTCAAGTTGAAGCTTAGATGACACGTGGGGAGTAGCAATCTTCCCTGGCATCACAACATTCCATATGAAGTGACAATCTACCTCAATGCGTTTCATCCTCTCATGGAAGATAGGATTGGAAGCAATATACATAATTGATTTGTTGTTGCAAAACAAAAGAACTGGGCTCTTTACTTGGACCCTAAGATCAACCAGGAAGTGATGCACATCACCTCACATGCAGTATGCATAATCACTTTGTACTCAACCTTGGCACTGGAGCGGGCTATACAATCATTTGCTTCTTGCTACACCATGAAATAAGGTTGCCTCCAAAGAATATGTTATAGTTAGTGGTAGATTTTCTATCTTCAAGCATAGTTTGCATCAGAGTAGGAACATAGGTTTAAGTGCTCATTGTTCTTGTAGTACAATCCCTTTCCTGGAGACCCCTTCAGATACTTTAGGATGAGACAAACATACTGTAGCATGGTTTGTCTTTATATTGACTTGCTCTGTTGACTACAAAGCTGATATCTAGGTGAGTAACGGTTAGGTATAATAGTTTACCCATAGTGCTCTTGTACTTGCGAATATCCTAAAAGGGTGGATCTTCTGTCTCCTTATATTTCCTTCTCTACTTAATAGGAACAGTAGAGGGCTTGGTGCCAAGGAGTCGCATCTTTAAGTATCTCAAGGATATTTTTGCTAAGAGAGTGTTAAGCCATGTTCCTTTTTGATTGCCTCTATCCTTAAGAAATACCATAGCTCTCCTAGGTTTTTTGTGACAAAGACTTGTAAGAATGTCTTCGCTTCCTGAATGCCTGCATTGTCATCTCCTGTCAAAATCATGTCATCCATGTATATAGTGAGAATTACAGTCCTAATAGTAACCTTGATAAAGATAAGTGGTCAAATGTGGATTGCTTAAAGCCAATCTTCGTCACCTCCGTAGTCAATCTGTCAAACCAAGTATGAGACTTGAGGTTATATATGGTCATATGTTTGCGTAAAGCCCTTGGCCACTAATCTTGCCTTGAATCTGTCAATGCTGTCATTTGCAAGCTACTTCATTATGTATTGCAGTAAATAATCTTGGCCCCAGGTGGACATGATACAAGCTCCCATGTGCGTCGAGTAGTAAAAGCCTCCATTTCAGCATCCATGGTAGGCTACATGGAACCATGGTGCTAAACAAAGCTTTGGAAAATTATTGCAAGGACAGGTCCAGGTGGGCAATGGATGCACAGTGAGATAGGATGTAGTGTGCAGGAACAAATTGCCTTCCTCAGAGCAATCGACTTGTCATCCACGTTGCTTTAACTTTGTCTACGAAGGTGTGGTAGGACTATCATTTGATGGAGGAGTTGCATAGTAGGCAATGGAATAGGAGGTGGCTCCTTATCCTATTTGTGATATGTTTGCAGCTAGTAGGGTACAAGCTCAATATTTGTTTCTTCTTCAGAGAAGCAAGGAACCTTCTTAAAGAAGGTGACATCCGCTGTAACAATGTATCGTCAATTGCTCACATTATAACATCGATATCCTTTCTGAGTACGGGAGTACCCAAGAAAAATGCACTTTAGTTCACGTGGAGACAACTTGTCTTGATATCCAAAGGCGCATACAAAGCACCTAAATCCAAACACATGAAGTGGCAGAGCAAAGGGATGATCTACATCGGGATGCGGTAACTAGAATGGGATCTCCCCTTACAGGATAGATGAAGGGACCCGATTAATCAGATAGGTTGCAGTGAGGACATCTCCTTAAAACTGCGTTGACACCTTCATGAACAAAAAAAAGAATTCGAGCTATGTCTAATATGTGTCTTAGGTTCCTATTAGTAATGTTGTTTTGTTGAGAAGTATATGTGTAGATGTTTGATGCAAGTTGCCATTACTGATGAAGAACGATTGTATTTCGTGCATGAACTTCAGGGCATTATCATTGTGAAAAATCTTGATAGATGTAGAGTAGACATTTTATGCTTAGGCAAAGAATCGCTTCACCACATGAAGAATCTCTAACCAATCGTTCATAAATATCTATGTTGACCAACTGTAGTCTTCAATAAACACTGCAAAGTATTTGTGGCCTATAGGATTAGTCACATGAGATGGTCTCGAAATATCCCAGTGTATCATATGGAAGGGTGATTTGTTGTGCTTCTCAGTTTGTGGAGGCAAGGTAGATTGATGGTGCTTACCCAGTTGACAAGCCTCATAGTCAAATTTGGCAGATCAGGAAACATTTGGTGTAGCTTCCTAAAGTAAAGATGACCAAGTTGACAGTGCTAGAGTAGGAGATCAGTATAGATCGAGGTAGCTTTGACAAGATTAGTGGGAACATTAAGGTAGTGTAACCTATCCCTCTCATATCTACCACCAATAATCTGAATGGTCTGCTTTAACTGAAAGTAGCAATGATGCTCGCCAAATATTACTTAACACCTTAGATCCTTGCACAGCTTGCAGATAGATAGGAGGCTCTTAGGAAACTTAAGTGCATAATGTACGTTTAACAACTATAATCGAGAAGAGAATTGAAATCTCCAATCGCAGTCACAGGAGAATAGGTACCATTTGCCAGCTTTATAGAGGTGATTGTTCTGGCTGGTTGAGTCTTACATGGAGAATTGATGTCACTAGTAAAAATGAGTAGATCACCTGCTTACTAGCAGTGGTGGATGCCAAATTTGCCTGAATCCCATTGACATCAGCGAGGGTGACGAGCACAAGGATTGCCATCACACATGGCTAGTGTATCTTTAGTATAGATCCATCGAGTAGGAATCCTCTGTGGAGGTAGCATACAGATTCAATGATAATAGTGGGAAATAATCCCGAGTGGTAGTAAGAGATGATCTTAAGTAGGAATTAGGAGACAATCCCAATTAGTAAATGAGAGAGCACCTACTCCATGGTAAAGAAATATAAGATCCTTTATGACCCACCAAAGAAGCGAATAGG
This sequence comes from Thalassia testudinum, assembly GCA_037157565.1. Taxonomy (NCBI): domain Eukaryota; kingdom Viridiplantae; phylum Streptophyta; class Magnoliopsida; order Alismatales; family Hydrocharitaceae; genus Thalassia; species Thalassia testudinum. Next base: position 22,871,799 of record JAZHRO010000014.1, read on the forward strand.
ATAGGAAAAAGTCATGAGCAAGACAAAGTCATCTTTGGAGGTGGAGAATCACAAAGATAAGTTGTGTGGGAAGAACTTACATGTGCATGCACATAGGCACACGTGGACCCAACGAAGTCATGCATGAGGGTTACAGTGCATGATGCGATGTTGTGCCTGTTGGCATGGGCTATTGCGCTAGGTGCTATGACATTGTGGTCACGTTGCGTGTTGGGTGGTGTTATGTGGCAATGGTGCAAGGAGACTGGAGAAGTCGAGATTGTTGTTTTTTCTTTGGTGGAAGAAAGAAAGGCTATGAAAATCAATGGGGTATCAAACATTGGCCTAGGACTATTGCTCTCATACCATGTAAGAGAGAATGAAGCATGTTATTACGAAAATAAATCTTAACCTCTTTTATATAGAGATGGGGGAATACAAAAATTGCGTACATGCCCATCAAGAAACTAAAAATAATATAAACTATTGATAGTCCTATTTATATTTCTTGTTTATATTTACTGGGGACTGTTATCTTTATATTTTGTGTGGTTCTTTTATGTATTTTCCCAACATCTCTCTCTATATAGAAAGGCGTAGGGTTTTCTCAATAAAGTAGATTGGTCATTTCTTCCCACTTGGTATCAGAGCACTGGTCCTAGACCATGGCTCTAGGTATCCCACACCTTAAGACCTTCTAAACCTAACATCGAATCCCGTTCTCATCTCCTTCCTCGACGGCAATAGCAGTCTCCGGCGACCCTTCGGCTTCAAGCAGGAGCCCTAGTGGCCCCTGATGACACCCCTGAGGCAATTTAGCCCCTAAGGTTCGATTCGGCCCCATGTAGGAGCCCTAGCGGTCGGAGGCAGTGCTCCTGAGGCCTGATTCAGCTCTTGCAATGGGGCTGCAGCGGCGTAGAAGCCTCTGAACTACCGAGCAACACTCCGGCGTGGGTCGATAGACCCAGCAGCGACGCTGCGGCTACGCTGCGACTCGCTACAACAGTTGGCGGTGGCGTTGCTGGTCCAAGGGTCGCTAGCGACGCTCTGCAGCAGGTGCTAGCGTCGTCGCCAACCATCAGGCAGCATCGCGATAGTCGTCTGAGGTTGCGACCGGCGGGGATGGGCAGCGCAATCATCTCTATGATGGTTCTGAGGAGGTGATCCTCCTATGATCACCTCTGCAGCAGTTTGGTCTGGGGCTGGTGGTGCTTTTGTTGGCTCCTTGTTTCTGTTGCAAGGGATAGCTCTCTTTTGGTATAAAGATGCTCCCTCTGGAGTTGCCGCAACAAAAATGCTGGAATGTGGGCAGTAATGGTTCCTGATCCACAGTTGGATGCCTCGTACCATCAGGATGCTGATCAAGTTTTGGATTCCTTGTTGGATTTTCAACCTGTCTATTGGGGTTAAAGATTTGAGGGAAATGTGGATCCTAGTTCAGTTTTGGTATTTGAAAATGATTCCCTCTGGTTTGAGGATCTGAAGTTGCTCCTTGTTACTGATTGCGAGAAAGGTTGCAGGTACTTCACGAAGGACTTTAAGGGGAAGGTGCCTGGCTATGGCTACTATGGCAAGGGTGGTTAAGTATGCAGGCTTGATGCCGCAGAAGCATGACAGGAGTCACCATGATACAAGATGGTTAGTCGATTCCGGTGCTTCATAGCATCTTTGTGGAGATCAGAGTTATTTCCGGTCACTCAGTTCTGTTGCATCAGGGAGAATGGTATAGGTTGTTGATAACAGGCATGCACCTATTGTTGGCAAGGGGGAAGCATCTGTGACCCCCATGTTGCGGCTGCCAAGAGCACTACACGTACCGGAGTTTCCCATGAGCTTGTTGTCCATGAGCAGGATCACGAAGGATTTTCATTGTAGGGTGATTTTTGATGAGGTCGGATGTTTTGTCCAGGATAAGCTTACTGGGAAGACCATCACCAGAGGTACAGAGGAGAATGGTCTTTATTATCTTGGTCAGGAGCCATTTACAGGTGACAGTAGACATGATGGTAGGAGTGTCTTCAATGACACATTCATCTAGGACATTTGCCTCTGGATCACCTTAGGAGGGTGATTTCGCATATTTCACTTGCTATTACTATTAGGTGTGATGCTTGCCAATTGGGTAAGCATCATCGGTCTTCATTTCCTGCCAGTGCTTCTCTTGAATCAGTTGCTCCCTTTGAGTTACTTCATATGGATGTTTGGGGACCGAGTAGAGTTCCAGACAGGACGGGACACCGTTACTATCTCGTTGTTGTCGATGATTTCACTAGAGTATCCTAGGTGTTTCTTATGAAGAACAAGGCAGAGGTTGAAGGTATTATAGACTCTTCTCTTGGAGATTGAGACTCAGTATTCTGCTATAGTGAAGATTGTACGGACAGATAATGCCCTCGAGTTCTGCACTACTAGACCTGCAGAGTTTTACAGGACTCATGAGATCATCCATCCGACTTCTTGTCCCCATATCTCGCAGCAGAATAGAGTTGCTGAGTGGAAGCACAGACATCTGTTAGAGGTTGCCCGCACTCTTCTTATCCACTGTAGTGTTCCACAGAGATACTAGGGGGATGCTGTTTTGTCGGCGACCTACCTTATTAACAGGATGCTGAGTTCAGTTCTTCACAAGCATATATTGATTCTCTTGTTACACCCAGATGGTGAGCTTTTCCACGTCTCCTAGGAGTTTTGGATGTGTTGCTTTTGTGCACGTGCCATCACCAGGACGTGACAAGCTTGTTTCTCGCGTTGTTAAGTGCATCTTCTTAGGGTACTCTAGGAGTCAAAAGGGGTACCAATGCTATGATCCATCCACTACAGGCATTATATCAGTGTTGATGTGACTTTTCATGAGATGACATCATATTTTTTTTGTTGCTGGATAAACGAGTGTTCATGATGATGCAGCTCCCATGCCTATTCCTCAAATTTCACTTGAGGATATTTCGGTCTCCATATGTCAACCGACCTCTTCAGGCTCCATTACCCCTGTGGATGACTACCAGAGATTGCATGATTGTCTACGCACATATAGTAGACCTCATGCGACACTACAGAGGCCATCGACCACACCAGCGATTGATGTTTCACTGGTAGTTGAGATTGACTCTGATGGCAGTGATGGTCTAGTTAGACTTGATCCCCTTGACAGTGCAGATCACCACAGTAGTGAGGCTCCCTTTGCAGCGACTCGTCAGAAATACCAGATGATTTTGACCTTCCTATTGCTATACCCCATACATGTGAGTCCAGATATTGTGTTGCAGGCAGTTTGGCTACTGATGATCTTGCTCCTCAGTTTAGCAACTTCTGTCAGGCACTTACAACGTCACACATTCCGTCTATCTACCAGCAGGCCATGCTTGATCCTAAGTGGCATCAAGCCATCGAGGATGAGATGGCCACACTTCATAATAGACAGACTTGGAATCTCACCTCGCTTCCTACAGGTGCGCAACTTGTTGGCTCCAGATGGGTCTTTGCCTTGAAATACAATCCTGATGAGTTTATTTCAAGGTATAAGGCCAGGTTGGTGGCAAAGGGGTTCACCTAAACTTATGGGGTGGACTTCTTTGATATTTTCTCTCCTGTTGCACGTCTTGCCACCGTTCGGGTACTCATCTCTGTTGCTTCCCATAGAGATTGGAGGTTACACCAGCTTGATGTGAAGAATGCTTTTCTCTATGGTGATCTTCAGGAGGAGGTTTACATGCAGCAGCCCCCAGGTTTTGAGGTTTAGGGGTAGTGTGTGTGCAGGCTTAGGAAGGCTATTTATGGCCTAAAGCAGAGCCCGAGAGCCTGGTTTCAGAAGTTGTCAGATGTGTTGCAGAGGATGGGATGTAGAGGTCCTCTTCAGATCATATTCTCTGTTTGTCAGGAAAACGGAGAATGGCATTGTAACACTATTGGTTTATGTAGATGATATGACTGTCACCGGCAGTGATGAGGCTGGGATAAGACATGTCAAGGAGTCTCTTGCACAGAAGTTTATTTTGAAGGATCTAGGCTAGCTTAGATACTTTCTAGGGATTGAGGTTGTTAGGAGTAAAGATGAGATTGTTTTTTCTCAATGCAAGTATGCGTTGGATGTCCTTCACGAGACAGGCATGCTGGGGGTCCAAGCCAGCCAATATTCCTATAGACCCCAAGGCACATCTACATGATGAGGGAGCAGAGGTAGCTGATAGCAGAGTGTACAGATAGCTTGTAGGCAAGCTGTTGTATCTGACTATTACCAGATCAAATATTGCCTTGGTAGTAGGCAAACTCAGCCAGTTTATGGAGAAGCCAACAAAGCTGCACTGGCAGGCAGCTATGCAGGTGCTTAGATACTTGAAGAAAGCACCAGGTCGTGGTATTCTCTTTCAGGGAGGCTCTCCTATGATAGTGGTAGGATATTCTGATGCAGATTATGTAGGATGTGTGCTTGACAGAAAATCTACCACTAATTTCTGTACCTTTGTGGTTGGTAATCTGGTTACTTGGAGGAGCAAGAAACAGGGGGTAGTTTCTCGCTTCAGTGTAGAGTTAGAGTACAGTGCGATGGCTCAAATTGCTATAGAGATGGTTTGGATACAGTTTCTACTACATAATTTACACATCCAGATTGAGGAACCTATGGGGATGAGATGCGACAATCGGGCTACTACATATATAGCCAACAACCCGATGTTCCGCGTGGTTTGCTACGTACTACTTATGTTGCATCTGAGGACCAGACTGCTGATGTGTTCACACCTTTACCTCGATCGGCATCTGATTATTGCTATTCCAAGCTGAGCATGATTGACATCTATGCTCCAGCTTGAGGGAGAGTATTGATACTCCTATTTATATTTCTTATTTATGTTTACTGGGGATTATTTAGTTATCTTTATATTTTGTTTGATTCTTTTATCTATTGGCGTAGGAGTTTCTCAATAAAGTAGATTGGTCATTTCTTCAAAGAGAAACGACATGATATGAAGACTGTAACAGCAAGGAGGTGGAATTAGGGGAAATAGGATATGGTGGTGATGAGCTCAATAAGAAACCCTGGTGCTGCCTCTTGTTCCAATATAGATTGTTGGCCCTAGACATGGCCATTTTTGCTCTGCTTTGCAGTGAAGTGATTAGTGGTCTGGCTGGAGAATGTTAACCATATATCCTTAGAGAAAATTTGATTGGGAGGGGGTGAGTTATGGGGTTTAGGGTTGGAGAAGAGGTAGTTGGGAGTTGGTTAGTGTTTTGCCCAAAAGCCATACACACTCGATCTGATGAAAATCACCCATCATCTAACTGTGCTCCATTGATGACTTATAGATTTTGACCTTGATGTTTTTCTTTTGAAGGGAAAAAAAAAAAGAGTTATGGATTGATCTGATGCAAAAAAATGGAGCGTCTTGCATGAATCTTGCTTGCCCATAATATGAGATCAAGTGCAATGAGCTGAATGCAATAAGTAAAAAAAGACAGAACGAAAAGAAAAAAAAACCAAGAAAACCAATCACGCAGATTGAAAATGGGTACTTAGAGCGGAAACCTCTTAATTTGTAGATCCACTACCAAAGCCTCCCTACCTTAAAATTTTCCTTAATTGATTTATTCTATCATATCCATTAACAAGATAGTTACAGGTAATTTGTCTATCTCAACCCAATGCAAAACTCCAAGGTGAATTCTTGTGTCACCTTAGCCCGATAGACCAAGACGGTTCATGTGTCATCTCACTCCAATTACAAATGAGAATGAAAGTAATATGAAGATGACGTCAAAAACATGGTTGTTTTGAAAGGTAAAATACAATGATCTTACATATGCCTCCAAGAGATGTAGATTGGGTGATGAGCTCAGTTGAGACAGGGATCAAAAGACTCGTAAGGATTGGAAATTGGTGTAAAGCCTAGAAGCCTTTTTCCCTCTTGGATCTTGTGAGAATATCAATTTTTTTAAAGTAAAGGACAGCTAGAGGAGGTCAGTAGCTATCCACTTTCATGAGAATGTGATAGTATATTCTATTTGTGTTTTAAGCCTCTATTTATAGCACCAAAAGGTCAAAAGCTTAGCCACTAATTGTTTGGCACAAATCACGACAAATTACGGCATTAATGGCACTATTCTGGGCAAGTTTTTGAGCCAAAACCTTATTAACAAAGTTTTTGAACCGAAATGGGCATATTGTACCAGTTTAAAAATCGTTGGATCAGTGTGACGTGAGCATTAGTTTAACCCAAAATAAACTTCATGTACCAGCCCAAAAGCTTCTGGACAAGTGCAGGTATACCAGTCCAAAAATTATGGAACGTTAGAAGCACCTTAATGGATTGAATTAAAATGCCAATCCAGCCCTTGATGTACTACTGGCCCAAAATAATCTGGACCTATGCATGTGTACTGTTCCAGATTGTTTTGGACCGGTGCATAGGCTGAAATGTGCATCCAGTTTGTCTTGTCTTCGTACTAGTTAATTTAAATGTTTTCATGATTAATCCCAGTTATTTCTAGATGACTTATAGGTTAGTTTATTTATTTCATTAGAGGCTTGCAAAAATTCTAGACCTTAATCTAAACAAGTTAAAATTTTGAGATTTTTCCTTGAGCTTGGTGCAAGTTTCTTGTTGAGGATTGCTTGCTTCAAACGAACTTGCTTACTTCAAACTTGAACTCAATTATTCTTGATCTTCACTTTGCTTGGCTCTTTCTTTGCGTATGATTCCAAGTCTCCTTGAGCATCAATATTGAATTCAAGTATCGCTTCTTATTTGCATCTAAGTTATAACAAAATAAGGAATAGACTCATTTTGTTAACACCAAAATTATAAGCGGTACTTGGTTCCAACGATCTCTCCCTTTTTAGTTTTGACAAAACTCTCATTAGAATCAAACTTTGATTTGGGGGTTTAATATGAAGTTACAAGGATGAGCCACATAATGCTCCTCCTTCAACTAAGCTCTGTTATCAAAGGTTTTATGTTGTCATATCTCTCCTCCCTTTTGTCAAAGAAAAAACGAGATTGAAAGGAAATCTATTTCAGTCTAGTTTCCTCCTTTTGTCAATTTTGATCAATTTAAGAGTGTAGCCTCCCCTGTCGGGGAAGAATTACATCCTCCTCTTATAGTATATGTAGTTTGTGTCATTGAAGCAGGCAAGTTAACCGATGATTGTCATTCTTCATATTTTAATGACATAGCCACTGCAAGTTGATGTGTTATGTCTCCTCATGATCCTGCTTTAATATGAAATGACGGAAAGAGCAGAGCATCCTGCACACATCTTGCCTAGCCAAAATGCAAGATTAGGTGCAATTAATCAAATGTGATAAAGAAATGATAAAAACCAAGAAGATCAATTATATAAATTGAATATGAGTATTTAGAGTGGAAAACTAGTAATGTGTAAAACTACTACTTAAGCTTTCCTAGCTTGAGATTCTCCTCAAGTGATCCATTTGGTTAAATCCACTGACGAACCGAGATAGTTAACAGACTATCTCAACACAATACAAAACCCCAAAGTGAATTCTTAGGTCACCATAACCCCAATACAATTGAGATAGCCCATGGATCATCTTGTTCCAGCTACAAAAGAGAATAAAAGTAAAACAAAGATGGAATCGGCAAACAAAATGATCTCACAAATGACGCTATGCCTCCTTAGTAGTAACACGAAGTTTAGGGTTACGAGCTTGGTTGAGGATAGGGATTGAAATGGCTCCAAGGGTTGGAAGTTGGAGTGTGTGCATAAAGAGCCTAAAATCCTTTTCTCTTGAATCTTATGAGAATATGATAGCAAATTATATGTGTGTTTTGAGTCTCTATTTTTAGAGCTAAAATGTCAAAAAATTGGCTGCTAGCCATTGGTAGAAATCTCAACGAATCAAGGCATTAATGGTGCTAATCGGGGCAAGTTTTTGAACCAAAATGATCATCTTGTACTGATCCAAAAATGATTGGATTGGTGTGCACTGGTTTAGCCCAAAATGAATTTCATGTACGTATTTAAAAACTTCTGGTCTGGTGCATTTGTACTGTCTGAAAGTTATGGACTGGCACAAGCCGAATTATAATAACAATCCATCCCTTGATATACTGGTCCAAAATAACTTGGACTGGTGCATGTGTACTAGACCAGATTGTTTACATGCATTGATCCCGATTGTTTTGGACCAGTGCACAAGTTGAAACGTGGGCACAATTTGTCTTGTCTTCTTACTAATTAATCTAGGTACTTTCATGATTAATCCTAGTTATTTCTAGATGATTTATGGGTTAGTTGATTTAGCTCATTGGAGGCTTACAACAATTCTAGACCCTAATCTATACATGTTAAAACTTTGAGCTTCTTCCTTGAGCTTAGTTTGAGTTTCTTGTTGAGGATTGCTTGCTTCAAACTTTAAACTTGCTTTCTTACTTCAAACTTAAACTCAATTATTCTCGAGCCTCACTTTGCTTGGCTCTTTCTTTGTGTTTGATTCCAAGTCTTCTTGAGAATGAATATTGAATTCAAGTATCTCATCTTATCGTTATCCAAGTCAGTTCAAACAGAATAAAGAATGCTCATTTTGTTTACACCAAAATTATAAGTGGAGCTTGGCTCCAACATGAGATATGATTTGGGCAGAAAACTCTTTAGAACAAAAGCAAAAGTAGCTTGGGCTCTTTCAATCAGGAGCAATTGTTGGTGGGTTTAACTGGGGGAATGAGCTTTCCATGCTAGTGCACCTTCGCACCTGTCTTGAACTTGAAGCTGCCGCACATTTATCGATAGCTGAAAAAGGAATGGACAGATTTTGAAGATGGGGCATCTTGTTCCTTTGATCGTATGAGTTGATAGTTGTTGATAGCCTGTATAATAGTTGATGCACTAGAATCAAACTTTAATGGATCAAATAACTAAATCAATCAAATAAAATTTCGGATGGAAATTATCCCATCTTAAGCTTCAGGGGTACGTTTGTGAAGGGTCCCACAGGCATCTGTTGTAGCCAGTCTCATGGAGAGAGAGAGTGAGAGAGAGCCCAAAGATTTAGCTAAGTTCACGCCATAAGAGGGCTATGTCTTGGGGAGGAATATTTCCTTTCATTATCTCTTCAATGGGACAATTTAAGTGCATACCGCATATGAATGCACATGCTCCTCTCGTTGTAGGGTTGTGGTGCATCTTCCTGTAGGATTTCCTCATAGGGATTTATATATGTAGTCTGATGGGTTATATTGAAAAAGAAAGGAAATAAAATCGTTGCTTATGTTCGACTAAGATTGGCTGATTTTAGGCCAAATTTTGGGATTAGTTGCTCCTTTGAGAGGTTGGTGCCTCATTTGTTCCTTCCGCATCTCATTTTGTAGGTAGATTGTACTTTAGCTTCTAGTTAGGTGGTTGTGATAGGCACCTTGCCCCCTGATTTACCTGACATGGTGGCGCTAAGCCAGTGGGAAAAGCTTTAATGTACCATGGAGAGGCGGTATTCTCTGATTAGAAGGCTTGTCTCCCAAGTTCAAGGGGATAGAGGTTTCTCTTGATAGGCAAATCTTCTTTCATAACTCCCTTTGGTCTTCTGGTGCTCATTTATACCTATCTCACATCTGCCATGTGGCACTTGCAGGTAGATAAGGGAAAAGTTTTTAGTGGTGAAGTCCTAAAGGGGAGAGGTCTACAAGCTCTCATCCAACTTACAGAAGTTGTATTCGACTTGGTCTTTGGGGCTTTCCCACAAGATTGGATGTGAAAAGGAGAGGTTGGATAGGAGATCCAGAGTCTAGTTTAGAGTTGGCATTCCACCTTCCTCTTGACTCCTTCCCCAATTTCACTCGAGTTGCCCTACTCATGTGGTTCCTGCGCCAAGTTGCCCTTTGGGCTTGGCTTGTGGTTGATCCTTGCACAGATTTTTCTTTTATTGGGTCCTACCTATAATCTAGGAAAATTTGACATTGCTAATTAGTATCTTATGCCCCCTTAAATGATTGTTTGAACTTGTCCAAGTGTATTCTCTGCCATCCTACGTATAATGATCCACATGGAAGACTAGGCTTTTTGGAAAATTAAGATAATTACATTTTATTGAGTTTATGATTCATATAAATCCAATTAGCAAGCAAAAAAGTAAAACTTGAGTAGTTAAGCACTGTGTTGAGGGAGAAGAGAAAACATAGAACTATCTCTTGTTAGAAACCCTAGGTCTCCTTTTATAGGGAAAGCCTCATGATAAATTACATAAGTAGTCCTCAGATAATCAAAAATTAACATATGCACCTTTATAATAATACTAACACTCTCCCTCAAGCTGGAGCATATATATCTAACAGGAACAAAGGAAATCATGACACTTCCGAGGTAGTGCCTTAGTGAAGATATCTACTACTTGCTGCTCAGATGTAGTAGTAGGGGTACATATCTTGCCAGAGGTCACCATATCACGCACAAAGTGACAGTTCACCTCAATGTGTTTAGTGCATTCATGAAATACCGGATTGGAGGCAATAAATATGGTTGACTTGTTGTCATAGAACATCGGAATAGGTGTTTTGACCTCAACTTCCAGGTCCTTTAGAAATTTAATAAGCCACATAATCTCACAACTGGCACGTGCCATTGCTCGATATTCTGCCTCCGCACTGGACCTGGACACTACTGCTTACTTTTTACTCTTCGATGTCACCAGGCTTCCTCCAAGAAAGGTAGCATAACCTGTGGTAGACCGTCTGTCCTTTGGACTCCCTGTGTAGTTGGCATCAGAGTACGCATGTACATCACAATGATCATTGTTCTTTATGTAAAGTCCCTTCTCAGGACTTCCTTTGAGATACCTGGGGATAAGACAGAACATTCCAATGACTACCTCAGGTTCTTCATATGCTGGATGGCTCTGTTAACAGCATAACTAATATTAGGTCTTGTAATGGTGACATACAAGAGCTTCCCAACAATGCTCCTATACCTTTCTTTGTCCTTAAACAACGGATCACCGTCCTCTGGCAATTGATATAGTGACTTTGCGGGCACCATAGATGGGAGTGCTCCTAACAATCCAGTTTCACCGAAATGCTCAAGTACATATTTCCTCTGAGACAGAGACATTCCCTTAGAGTTCTTGGCAACCTCAATGCCTAAGAAATGGCGTAGTTTACCCAAACATGCTTTGCAAGTATGTTTTTGTATCCTGAATGCCTTGAATGTCATCCCCTGTGAGCAGCATGTCATCAACATATACAGCAATAATAGTAGTTCCAGAATCCTTTTGTCTAATGAAGACAGAATGATCAGATGTAGACCTGCAGAATTCAATCCCTTGTACTGCAACATTGAGCCTCTTAAATCAAACTCGGTGGCTTTGTTTCAGGCCATAGATAGCCTTTCTGAGCCTACTTACTTGCCCCCCCCTCCCCAACTACAAAACCTGGTGGTTGAGACAAACTTTCTCTTGCAAATCACCATATAAGAAAGTATTTTTCACATCCAATTGATACACTGGCCATTGTTTATTTACCGTAAGGGAGAGAATGATCTTGACAGAGCATATACGTGCCACTAGGGAGAATGTATCAAAGTAGTTTACCCCATAAGTTTGGATATATTCTTTCGCTGCAAGTTTGGCTTTTAGCCTCTCAATATTACCATCCGGGTGATACTTCATAGTAAACATCCATCTGCAGTCTATCACCTTACCGCCTGGTGGAAGGTGTGTTAAGTCTCATGTACCTCGAGACATAAAGGCATCCGTATCATCTTGCATTGCCTGTTTCTAACCAGGATCTTGAAGAGCCTCATCATGATGTTTAGGAACCACTATAGTTGCAAGAGCTGTAGTAAATATTTGCAAATCTGGACTAAGGTGGTCAGTAGCTGTATAGGGTGCAAGGTACAAGATCTCATTGGCTTTCTCAAAGCAATAGGAAGCTCATCTGACTGCTGTGGTGGAGCATTCGGATCTGATGATGGTGAGGGGATGTGAGGCTCTTCTTGATCTTCTACCTGCATGATAGGCATAAGGACAAGAATAGACGGAGTATGTCAATGTTCATAAGTTTACGAAAATCACTCAAGACTAGACCCCTGGTGAGAAAAATAAGGACTCTTCCCAATAAAAGAGACATCTGTTGACACATAATATCGTCTTCCAACATGATGAAAACATCGCTATCCTTTCTGGGTTCTAGAATAATCCAGGAAAACACACTTAATGGACCAGGGAGACAATTTATCAGGGGTCCCAAAGAGGTGAACATGCGAAAATTTTTTGTATTCTTCTTCCACTGGTGTCCATGTGACAACAGTTTACTGCTATGAAAGTACAGGTAGTCAATGTTGATATCTCTGCCTTCATTATCTACTATGGTCACTGTCAATGAACTTTCTGTTTCAAAGATGATCTCCAAAGATAAAAAGCATGCAGCTTCCAAGTGTTTTTATTCAGATCATCGATACATAACACATGCTTGTTCTTCACCTTGTACATGGTTGATAAGATCTAATCTTTCTGGAAATTACTTGGTTACCACCTCCCACGTTTCTTCCCAAAAAAATCAGAGACAAACTTGTGCAGGAAGCCTTTAGGATACATTTGGTTATTGGAATAGCGCTTCAAATTCCTTGTTTGGAGCAATTGTTTTATTCCACTTTTTGACCCTCAATTCCAGAATAAAAGAATTCCACCCCCAATATGCTTCTCTCAATGTCGATTTTGTTGCTTGTAATTCCTTGAAATGACGTGTTCCTCACCCATACACCTATTTCAATTCCTTCTCCCATGGTCCCACCCATACAAAAAAAAGGCATCAATTCCTATTTCATTTTTTTCCTACTTCCTATCTTAATTCCTTTTTTTCTTTTTAAATTCCAGACACCAAATCTGCCATTGGTCTTAGTGATTCCTTCGAGGTCAATCACCTCTAAAGAAAATATTATCTTTATCATCTAAAACCAAATAATCAAACTTTGATGGATCATTCTTTAGGATCTCATTGGAGTCCATAATAACTTTCTTAATCTATGTACTTCCAAATGCCCCCTCAGCTGGAACAAAGATGATTGAACCATACAATTTTCTTTGAGCTCCTGAGTAGAAAAGCCGCTTTAGTACTTTTGAAAAAGAAATTGAGTCAAGGTGCTGGGGTAAAGCTCTTACAGAATCCACCACATCAGAGTCTGTGCAAATCCTTTTGTTATGAGATAGACTTTGATCTGCCTGGATTTCAAAATCCAACTGCTTACTGCACTATCCATTCCATCAAGAGTGACAAGATGCTTAGATACCACATGTACCACTTGCATGCATCTCTTTCACGAGAGTTTGTTATGAACCTGCATGTTTTGGACCTTTGATGGGCTGGATTATTGTAGACTACCGCAACTGTCTTGGGAGGGTTCCATGCCATCAAACAATTGAAAATGAGAAACAAGATGCAAAACATTAGATGTTTAGAAAAGCAAATTATTCCACTCAAACACTGTAGACAGTCCACTAAAGACAAATGTATGATTTTTGAGGGGCCTTAGACACTAGACAGTTGGGGAAGATTATTTGATTGAAGATTCGGTATGTGCTATAACTAATCCAGGTAGGAAGAAATAGGCAGAGAAGTTAGCACTTAAAAGCTAATAAGCAGGTCCAGCCTGATGGACATTCTGGTGAGTTACCCCTATGATCCAGTGGCAGAGTTATGCTTTTCCTGGGTGGACATGCGCCCACCCTCTGAATAATCTTCATGTTACATATCAAGCATAGGAATTCATGTAATTGCACCCCACATTGCCCAAATTTTGATTAGGGCAGGATGTAAGATATGGTGGTTGCAGCAAATATCCTTGCCTTCATACCATAGATGTTTGGAATGGTGTTTCATTCAATACTTCATTGAAAGCATGTCATATACAATGGGCAACACAAATTTTACTAATATACATGCTAATTAATGACAAATAAGAAACATACAAGGAATAAAAAGTATTTACTTTAGTATGTCTAAACTGGAAAGGGGAATTCTGACTCTTGTCGATAATCATCAGTGTATCAATGGTAAAAGAATTCACAATCAACAAAAGTTGTTTATCTAGCAATGCTATGCTTTGTATCATTACAGCTATAATTTTATACCCATTTATATCTTAAATTATTTATTTGGTGTGCCTGCCTTGATAAGTATTCATGATTCTGCCACTGCTATGATCCCTTAGCTAGAGAAGATCATAAATTCTTTGGCCATTGCCTGCCTAATTTCCGAGTCTTTTTTTCTTTGGACCAATTGATTCTCGTACTTTCATAATTAGCAGAATAAACTATTTCAAACCAAGAGCTTACTTGTCTAATAGTGTTCATGTTAACATGCAGGTCAAAATATGTATATTTTCATCTCTTGTATTGAGATCATAACAGTACAAGTAACATTGTAGAAACTGGATGACGCCTGCTTGAGCTGCCTTGTCGTACAGATTCCCCGCTTGATGGAGATGAAGTCTATCCAATGGTTACAGAGTGTAAAGCTTTTTGTTCATTTGGACAAGAGTTATTTTGTGCAAGACCGGTTTGAGGTCTGCAATACCAGTGTAAAATTCCACCCCATGCGGTAGAATATGATAGAAAATTGTATTCCTCAGGGTCATAAAGGTAATTGTGCCAAGAGGTTGTTACTATCTGTTAGGCACGGCTGGAGGTTACAACTTAGCTATAAATAATGGTTGTTGGGCAGGGAGCCCCATACATTGATCTCCCATAGTTTTTGCTTCTTCCATTCTTTGTTCTCTTTTCTCCTCTCCTCTCCTCTCTTCCTCCAGTTCTCCCTGATATTGCAGCAGCTGGACTGGATTGTTTAATCCAAGCTGGCCATTACCAGAGCTCAATATTGAGCTCAACCCAGTAGCAACAGCCATCAATTGGTGTCTGAGTGTACCTCAGGCCTTTCGCCATCAAGCATGTCTCCTGAGGAATTGCAAGCGATCCGTTAGTTGTTCGATCAGTTGGCGGTGCAGCTGCGTGAGGAGATCGACCATAAGATCTCTGAGAAGATGAGTACGCTACCTATCCATCTTGATTTGGAAGCCTCTTTGTCAGGTTTTTCTCAGTCAATCACTTCCTAAGGTCAAATGGATGGAATTTCCTAAATTCTCTGGTGATGAAGAAGTATCTGAATGGATTTATAAAGTAAAGCAATATTTTCAATTCTATTCAGTTCTAGATAGTCAAGAAGTTCCTTTAGCTTCATTTCATTTGGAAAAAAATGCCCTATAGTGGTTTTGCTGGTTCAAAACTTCCAAACAATCATTGTCTTGGGAGGATTTATTGCAAGGATTACAAGGTAGATTTGGATCCCAGCTTTACGGGGATCCACATGGAGCTCTTAGCAAGTTCAAATAGATTGGTTCTTTTTAGGAATATCAGAAAGAGTTTGAAAGACTTTCTAATAAACTTGAGTGGTTTGCGCTTTGATTTGGTGTGTGAAGTATGCTCTTTTCGACCACAAACAATCTAAGAGGCTTTAGAAATTACTCGCTTACAGGAGCATAAACTTCAAGCTCAGAAAATGACTTTTCATAAGCCTGAATATAAAGGTCATTTACCTACACCTACTAAGGAAAATCAATTAGTGGTGAAACAGTCCCTTCCTGTTAAAAAAATTTCAAATTCTTTATATGAAGAATGTCTAAGGAAAGGCTTATGTTTAAAATGTACCAAGGCTTGGGCAAAAGGACATTGTTGCAAAACACTCTCTTATTCAATTATACTAGATGATTTTGATATCGATTATGATGTTTAGGAGACACCCATGGATGAACCTTCTGATGACAGTTCCCATGTTATACTTGCTATTTCTTCTCAAGCAATAATTGGCACCCCTTCTAATTCTACAATGTGTGTATGGTATACTAAAAGGAGTACAAACTCTAGTTCATATTGATTTTGGCAGCTCTCATAATTTTATAGATCCTTCATTGGTCAAGAAATTGTGCTTGCACATTGATGATCCTTCCCCTTTAAAAGTTATGGAGGCAAATGGGGTTAATTGTGAAGGAAAATGATTTGCTTGAATGTTTGGGTGAAGCTTCATCACTTTTCATTCTATTTTAATTTCTACATATTGGAGTTGGGTGGTTGTGACGTGACCTTGGGCCTGGAATGGTTAAAAGCCTTGGGCACTATAAAATGGAATTTTGCAACACTTGCCATGCGATTTAAAGTTGATGGCTAGTATTGCTTATTGCAAGGGATTCCATTTGAAAATTTACAACTTATTTTGGATAAGGCAGCAGCCAAAGCAGTTCAGATTATAAAAAATTCCTTTATGATATCATTACTTTAAGAGCACATGTCTACTTTAGTTTCTGATATGCCAACCCTTGCTATATTAGAATTACTATTTGAATATATGAATATTTTTGAAGAAAAATTTGGCTTACCTCCAAAAAGTAGCTGTGATCATGCCATTCCCGTCACATATGAGTATACTAGTATTTCTGTTCCTCCTTATAGGCACTCACTTGTTCAAAAGCAGTCATTGAACGGATGATTAGTGAGGCATTAGCTAATGGTTTTATTCGGCCAAGCACTAGTTCATTTGCTTCACCAGTCCTTTTAGTCAAGAAACGTGATGGTTTGTGGCGTATGCATTGATTACCGAGCATGTAATGCTAAGATTATTAAGGACAAATGCCCTATTCCTTTGATTGATGACTTGCTTGATGAGTTAGCAGGCTCCAAATATTTTTCAAAGCTTGATATTCGTTCTGGATACCATCAGATTCGAGTCAAGGCTGCTGATGTTCATAAAACAACATTCAAGGCACATAGTGGGCATTATGAATTTTTAGTTATGCCTTTTGGATTAACAAATGCTCTAGCTTCATTTCAGTCCTTAATGAATGACATCTTTCGTCCCTTTCTTCGGAAGTTTATTTTGGTATTCTTTGATGATATATTAGTCTATAGCAAGGACTGGAATTCGCATTTGTTTCATTGAAAAATGACCTTTCAACTATTGCATGGCAACAAGCTTTTTGTCAAGAAGTCGAAGTGTAGCTTTGGGGTTCAAGTTAACTATTTAGGGCATAATTTCTGGAAATGGAGTTGCTATGGAGGAGGATAAGGTGGCTGCCATTTTGGATTGGCCTATTCCCAAAAATTCTCAAGAATTAAGGGGATTTCTAGGCCTAGTTGGTTATTAGAGGAAGTTTGTTAGGAACTTTGGCAAAATTGCTCTTCCTTTAACTTCCTTGCTCAACAAAGATAGTTTTATTTGGACTAATGTTGCTACTGATGCCTTTCAAGTTTTAAAGTTAGTGATTACTTCCAACCTTGTTCTTGCTTTGCCCAATTTTTCTAAGGCCTTTACAATTGAATGCGATGCTAGTGCTGCTGGAATTGGGGCAGTTCTCCTTCAAGAGGGTTCGCCCATTGCATTTATTAGCAAAGGCTTTTCACCCAGTCAATGCTCCCTTTCCATGCATGAGAAGGAACTTTCTGCATTGGTATTTGCGGTGACCAAGTGGCACCCATATCTTCTTGGTAGGAGATTTTACATACGAACTGATCATCAAAGTCTTCAATATTTGATGTAGCGAAAAGTGAAATCACCCTTACAACAAAAAATTTTTACAAAATTGTTGGGCTTGGATTTTGAGGTTTAGTATAAGGCGAGTATTCATAATCAAGCTGCTGATGCATTTTCTCGACACCCTTCCTTTACTTATGTTATGGCTATTTCACATGTTATTCCAACTTGGATTGATGAAGTCAAAATTTTATATTAGACAGAATCAAGTTTACTTACTACACTTGAAAAAATGGCATGCAGGTGACCTTTCCACTGAGTCTTATCAGTTAAGGGATGGCATTTTATTTCATAAGGGTCGCATCCTCTTAACTGGTGAACTTAATTTCATTTTGATAGTCCTCAAACACTATCACGATGCTCGTATTAAGCACACATTCTTTTGGAAGCATATGAATAAAGATATTAAATAGTACATTTAATCATGTACAATCTGCCAACGATGTAAATATGATATAGGATAGCCGTATGGATTACTTCAACCTCTCCAAATACCATCTCAAGTATGGGTTGATATCGTGATGGATTTTATTGAAGAATTGCCATTATCTCAAGGCAAATCAACTATTCTAGTGGTGGTTGACCGATTTTCTAAATATACACATTTCCTTACCTTGCGTCACCACTTTACAACTTCAGATGTTGCGGCAAAGTTTCTTATAGATATTGTCAAACCGCATGGTGTTCCCACCTCAATTGTCTCTGACAGAGATTCTATTTTTCTGAGTATTTTTTGGAAAGATCTCTTTCATTCCTTGGATACGAAATTGCATATGTCTTCTTCTTACCACCTGCAATCTGATGGACAGTCGGAGGTTCTCAAGCGATGTTTGGAAACTTATCTACGTTGTTTTTGCTACCAATAGGGTTCTTGGTGTAGATACTTGCCACTAGCAGAATTATGGTATAACACCACCTTCCATTCCTCATTAAAGATGATGCTATTTCAGGCCTTATATGGGAAACCACCAGTATCACCACTTTCATATGTGGTTCCCACAACCACTACACATGATGTTCAGGAATTACTTCTTTGTTGCTAGCAGATTTGCAAGAACTGTGCCACCATCTTATGCGTGCCCAAGAGTGAATGAAGATACAAGCTGATAAGCAACGTTGTGAGAAAGAATATCAAGTTGGCGACTGGGTATTTCTGAAATTACAACCTTATCGAAAAAATTCTTTGGAAAAGCGATGCAATTATATACTTGAGTGCCCGCCATAATGGCCCATATCAAATTACAAAGCATATTATTTCCGTTGCAAACCAAAAGTTGGCAGCAATCGGCTCCAAACACTGCCACTTCTGCAGCAATTGCAATCTTCCCCAATGCCCCATGCTCTCTTGGGTTGACGGATGATCAAATGTGCTAATAAAGCCATCACACAGCGGCTAATTCAATGGGAAGGATAGGATGTCGAAGAAGCTCAATAGGTGGATCATGATTCTTTTGCTGTAGAACATCCAGATTTCCAACCTTGAGGACAAGGTCGATGTTAAGGGGGGGGAGTTGATAGAAAATTGTATTCCTCGGGGTCATAAAGGTAATGGTGCCAAGAGGTTGTTACTGTCTGTTAGGCACGATTGGAGGATACAACTCAACTATAAATAATGGTTGTTGGGCAGGGAGCCCCATAGATTGATCTCCCATAGTTTTTACTTCTTCCATTCTCTGTTCTCTGTTCTCTCCTCTCCTCTCTTCCTCCAGTTCTCCCTGATACTGCAGCAGATGGATTGGATTGTTTAATCCAAGCTGGCCATTACCAGAGCTTAATCCAGTAGCGGCAGCCATCAGAATAATTTTATTCTGTCTGTTCCATGGTGTCATATACTTTATCTATTCTTTGTCTAACTTAAATATTCAGATCATAGTTATCCAAATCATAATTATGTCTTGTTCCGTGAACAAAATACCACATTTTCCTACTTTTTATTGTGATCTTATCTAGCATCCGTATGAATAAGGATCAATACCCAACTCAGCTAATTCCTCAATCCCTACTCTTCTATCCAGATGGCATGTCTCAACAGCTGTGCACTTTATTTGTCCCTTTTTATGAACATTTTGTAGGCAACTGTTTGTGAATGGCGTTCTTGTTTGACAAGCCTGTAAAATTTAATAATTCTAATTGCATTTCAAACCCCTATCCCTCTAGAGAAGGGGGATCCGTTACCTGCCTCAAGGAACTTTTAGTCTCACGTCCCTATAGAAGCACTCTTTACATGCTGCTCTTTCGGGCTTGATTCGGATGGCGTTGGATGTTGTGGCATCGCTTTTGTGTAAGAGGCTTTACTTGTATTTCTATTTAGTACGAGGAAGAATTGATTGCTAGTTAATTTGCCAGAATTCTGTATTGGAGGTTTTCAATTGTGGGTTAATGAATGACATGATATGCTAGGGAGAAAATTGACTAAGTAGCAGGATAAGGTAAGAAATAAGACGAGACAGCGTTTTGAATGACAGTTTAAATCATGCATTAACTATATTCAACATCAACAAAGCTTTTTTTAACTTTTTTTTTTTTTTTTCAATAATGCCTTTTCCCACTCTAAGTTGATCATTTACATAAATACTGATCTGTAGAGTTAAATTAATCAAAATTATGTCTAATGCTTTCCTTCCCACTCTTATTTGACTTTCCTTGCTTACTTATGGGATTTCACATCTTTTGACTGAAACATTGACCTTCAATGTAAATGTTTAAACTATCTTAAATGTCACACATTTTCTTGCCACAATGCAGGAAAATATAGTAGGTGATGCATTTTGTAATGTAAGGTGGTGTGAATGTGATTTTTATTTAACAATTAGTATTTAATATAAAGAAATAAAAGAGTAAGATTTGTTACGCGATGGATCCTATCACATTAAAAAATCATCACATCACTTTAAATTAAAATGCATAAGTGATAAATTATATTTACATAGATGATAAATCATTTTGTACTGATGATAAATTATTTTACACCGGTGATAAATTATTCTGAGTGATTTTGTACCGGTGCAAAATGATTTTACATCAGTGATAAATTATTATATGGAGATTTTGCACTGGTACAATCTTATTTTGTATAGGTGTAAAATTATTTTGAAGGTGATTTGATGGTTTTGTACTGGTGCAAAGTGATTTTACATCGATGCAAAGTAATTTCAAAGGTGATCTGATGATTTTGCATAGGTGTATAATAATTTTACACCTGTGTAAAATGATTTTATACAAACGTAAAGTGATTTTCCAACCCCTCAACCAGACTTCACAGATTAGATGAGTTTAACCTCAACTTCTTAAGTTTGACTTGTTAGGTGGAATGACTTCGGGAGTCTACCAACTTTGGGTGGGCTCGACCCTTGGCAGCTAATATACTAGTAGTCAAGCGTCAAATAGATGCCACAGAAAGATAATTATAAAGACTTGCTTCAAATGTGGTTGATCGACATGGTCTTGGCTGAGCGTCCATGACAATTTAAAGGCTCAACCAAATGACTGGTTCAAAAAATCTCGAGACAAGCCATTTAGAGACTAAACCGGATGACTCGTTCAAATAATCTAGAGACAACACTGGTCGCGCTAATATATATATATATATATATATATATATATATATATATATATATATATATATATGTATGAGTTTTATCCACTTAGCATCGTATTTAAAAATAATCAAATGAGTATAATATATCATCGATTAGATGAAGATAATAATTTATATTACATATAAATATCACCTATATTTATATTATCTCACGATCAAAATAAATATCACTTATATTAATGACAGTAATTTTATATTATAACATAAATTAAGGAAATTACTAAAATAATACAATTTGAATAAATAGAATGAAAAAAGTGATACATTAATATTTTAAGGAATCAACATGCTGTAAATAAGTTATGAATTAATTACTTGTAGGACAAGAGTTTTCGTAATATAAATATCATTAATGAAAACATAAAATCACATGAAAATAAAAGGAACCCATAAATCTTTTTGGTAGAATCTTAACAACATATTACACGAGTTAGAAATGTGCAATTATTATAACAAAAAAAAACACGTGTTGTAATATAAAGAAAATGTGGGTGTAACAATTGTACATGAGTATTGTAACAATTAAAATTAGTTTTGTAACGGAATAATATGCATGTTGTAAATCATATATCATGATCAAAATAATGTATTCCAAGATTAAATTTAAAGATTGTTGCAATTGTGTATTACAAAAAGGAAATACAAGTAAAAAATTGACTTATAACACATGATGAATTTGTATTACAAATTATTTACCGTAAAAAAAGTGTAAAACTTGTATTACAAGTGAAGTCAGACTTATATAAATACGATGAATTTGTATTACAAATGAAAAATTGAGTTACGGCACATAAGAAATCTTGTAATACAAATTTATTTTGGATAAGAATAGAGTTATAATATAATTAAACATTAATGTGATATGGTTACTTTATAATAATAATGTAATATTTGATTAATTATATTCTAAAAGTGATTTATGAGTAAAGGCGTAATACAACTTGACATTTATGTGCACTGATATTTTCCAGAAGTAATATAATAATTGATTGAATATATTCTATATACAAAGGATGATTTTCTAAATCACCTTTCCACATATGTAGTGATTTTTATCAATAGAAAATATCATCCAACCAACACAAGAGATTTTTTCGAGGGTCTACGAGAACATTTCTTAATCGATTCTTTTCATATATATATATATATATATATATATATATATATATAAAGGGTCGTGGCTATATGGTTTTGATTGGCATTGTAACTTTATTTTTTTTCTTATGAAATTTACTACCCCTCTTTTACATTTATTTCTCTAGAGTATAGATAAAAAAAATTTCCCTTTCTAAAATATATTTTACAATGTATGGTGTATTTTGATTTTTAATTGATATTTTGAGTTATCTATCGATCCAAAACTAAAATACATCTATCGACTCTTTGTCACTCTCTTGAATTTATTTCTATAGAGGATAGATAAGAAAAAATTTCCCTTTTCAAATTATTCCTTTGGACAACTGCCACTACATTTTATATCGTAAATCAGTGTATTTTGATTTATAATTGATGTTTTGGATTTTCTATTGGTCGAAAGTCAAAATACACAACTTGAAAATCAAAACATAATGGACAATGCATTTTACAATGAAACCAAAATAAATAAGCTAAAATACACCGGCTAAGAATCAAAATATATGAGGCAATAATGCATTTTGTAACATGCGATGTATTTTGAATTTCAAATGGTGTTTTTGATTTTCTAACAGTTCAAAACCAAAATACACTGGCTGAAAATCAAAATACACTAGGCAATACATTTTGCAATGCACAGTGTATTTTGATTTTCAATGAGTGTATTTTGGATTTTCAAATTAGAATTTGAGAATTGTTTCCTTTGGATTTTAATCAATTGGTGTTTTGGATTTTCTACCGGTAGAAAGTTAAAATACACTAATTGAAAATCAAAATACATCGGGTAATGTATTTTGTAACGAGACTAAAATACATCGGTCAAAATACACCGGTTGAAAATCAAAATACACCAGGGAATGCATTTTGTAACATATGGTATATTTTGATTTTAAATCCTTGTTTTTGGTTTTCCACCGTTCGAAAGTCAAAATACATCAATCAATGTATTTTACAATGCGTGGTGTATTTTAATTTCTGATTGGTGCATTTTGATTTTTGAAAATAGGATTTGAGAATTTTTCCAAACGTGCGGTGTATTTTAATTTCCAATCAGTATTTTTGATTTTCTATCGGTCGAAAATCAAAATACATTGGCTGGAAATCAAAATACACTGGGTATTGCATTTTGCAACGAAACCAAAATATACTAGTTGAAAATCAAAATACACTGGGCAATGCATTTTGCGGGGTATTTTGATTTCCAATCGGTGTTTTTGATTTTCCAATGGTCGAAGATCAAAATATATCGGTGGAAAATAAAAATACATTAGGCAATGCATTTTACAACCCTCGGTGTATTTTGATTTTCGATCCGTGTATTTTGATTTTCCAAATTAGGATTTATGAAATTTTCTTTGGATAAGGGGTAATGCATTTTGTAATGCGAAGTGTATTTTGATTTCCATTCAATGTTTGGAAAATTAAAACACACCATTGTGTGCTTCCTTTTTCAATCGGTGTATTTTGATTTTCAACTGGTGGAAAACCAAAATACACCCGTTGAAAGCATCACGCATTGAAATGTGCATCTCTTTACTTTTTTATTTTTTTCTTTTTTATTGTGGTTGTTTTTTTAGTGGTAAAGTGTGGATACAATTTTAGGTATAGGCTAAAAACTAGTTCAAATGAAGCAATAATAGTTTCAGGATTTAGGTGATGCAACTCATGGCCAAAGTGGAAGATAAATGTGGCTATCATGAATGGATTAAGGATAACATCTATAATTACTCTTCTAGTCCATATAAAGGTAACAAAAAAATAAACAAACGTACGCTGCAACACGTTTTGCAACACATGGAGTGAGAGAATGTGATTTTGATCGGTGTGTTTTGATTTCTTATTGGTGGAAATCACTTTTTATTGGTGAAACATTACTTTTCAAGCAAAAAATCACTTTCCATAGGTGTGTTCTTTATTTTCAACTGGTATGTTTTGATTTTCATACGGTGAAAAACTATTTTGAACTGGTATCGATTGGGAGACAAAACACACCAGTGTATTTTTATTTTTAACTAATGAAAAATCATTTTCAACTGGTGTATTTTGATTTCTAGCCGATATACTTAATTTCCAACTGATAAATTTTGCCTTCAACTAGTATATTTTGATTTTCAATCGATTGATTTTAATTTTCAATTGATATATTTTAACTCTGAAAGAATGTGTTTTACTTTCTTGTTTGTATGAAAGCATATATAAGTAGAGGTCATAGGTTATCAACGTGCATTTCCTTATATGGTTTAAAGCTAGTGTGCCTTCTATAAACAATTATCAGCAAGCTATCTCCTACGTAAAAAGGCAACGGTTTCAACAAGCAAACTATCTCTTGCATGGAAACTTGTACTGCTACTCCATTGTGCACAAGAAGAATTCTCTCACCCGATAGCTAGGACCACTCCTGTTTGTCGAGGTGAGATCAATGTTAAAATCAATGCGTCGTAGTATTGTTGAAATCGCTCGAAAACAAATAAATTTTATTACTTGAAATTGTAAATCCGAGGTCAAACACAGGAAGGAAATTGCGGTTTAAAATTCAAGAGCACAACTTTAAGATTGAATATAATATGCAATGAAAATCAGAGTATAGTGCAAAAACACAATGTTAATGTAGATAGGAGAAGCACAAAAAAAATGGACATCTGATTTTGGAAATCAGACGTCTTAAATATAAGTTTGCTACAGTGCTTCAATTGCTCTTCTCTGTTCTCTGTCTCTGTCTGGCTTTCTTCCTTCTTCTTCTTTCTTCTCTGATTCTTTGTGCCTTCAGCTTCTTCTTTTGCCTTTAGCAGCTCTGGCCCTTGTCTTCTTCTCCTTCTTATTTCTCCTTTCTTCTTTGATTTCTGCAGCTCCTCCTTTGTTTCTTCTTCTTTCTTTCCTTCTCTTCAGCCCTTCAGCTTCTTCTCCTTCAGCCTTGCCTTCTCCTTCCTTAGCTTCTTCTTCTTCTCCTGCTTGCGAGAGCAAAACCTAACCCTACCTACCCCTGTGATCTCTCTTCTTCTTTCTCTCTTAGGCTTGCTCTCCCAGAGCCTTCTTGGGTAATTGGGTCGGGTGTGCACGCCTGGGACCAGGCCCACCGACGTACGTGGTGGGCGAGGAGTGTAGGCTAGTCGGGTATACAGGTCAGGGCTAGGTCCGCGGGCAATGGGTCATGGACGAGGCAGTGAAGGCGAGTGGAACCTCACCCCGTGGTCAGGAGGTGATAAGCCCCTGTCACTTTTACAATTTATTTCGCTTTGTCTGCTCCTCCACTTCCGAGGTGGGACTAAACGTCCCACCTTTCTTACGAGCGCTCGCAGCGGATGTTCTCCTCTGATTGTAGCAGCTGTGTAGGGCGTCAGTGCAATTGGTTGGCTGAGGTTGTGTGCGAAAGGAGTCCGCGCGACTTGGGACTTGTTGCCTGGAGTAAGGAGCCCTGGAGGGGGCTCCCAAGCAAGCTCCTTGCTGCGTCAATGGTGGCAAAGACCTCTAACCTTGTTAGCAAGTAAATGGCCTTGCGACCTCGTCAGAAAATGTAGACAGCTTCGCCGAGACACGGTGAAGGTAGTGCGGTGGTCTTCATGGCGTGGGGTGGCCGGAGCGTGCCTGCCTAGGTCACCCTGCGCGCGCGAAAGTGGGTGTGTTTGGGGGGAGTTCTAGGGGCTTGGCGTGGTGAGTGGAGTGAGGGTTTAGGGTCAGTGAGGTGTGGTGGTGCTTGTGGGGTAGTTGGCGAGGCGGATGGAGGCGCGGAGCGGCGGGAACACATCGCTGGAGGTCTGGCCAGAGGTGGAGAAGGTGGAGGTGATTTGTGGCGTCGAGGCGTGTTTGCAAGAATAAAAGACAGAAAAATGATGAGAAGGGAGAGAGAACTTAACTGAGTGAAAATAGAGGAAGCGGGATGCAGAGGAGGCGGCTGGCTTGTATTGCCATCGTCCGAGACGAAATACCCAGTGGGAGGAGGACGGCGATGACGAGGGGGTTGCAGGGACGTCGGCTGGTGCGGTGCGACATGGATGAAGAGGATAAAGAGAACCCTGCCATTGGTATTGTGGCAGAGAGACGAGAGAGAGAGAGGGGTCGCCGGAGCTTGCTGTGTTATTGACCGGAGGGGAAGAGAAGAAATAAGAGGTTTCTCAGGCCAATTTCAAGCTGAGAGGTTGCGGGTTGATCTGGGCATGCTTTTATAGGCCTTGGCAGAAGGTCTTGTGCTTGGAAGCCAAGCTTCCAAGCACAAGACCTCGTAGAAGTTGGAAGGTCGAAGGTGACCCAAATCTCTCATGCATTCGCATGAGAGATTGGGTTCTAAATCAAGCCTCTGACTGTGTTCAAACTGGAGGAGATTTCTCAGAGAATCTCCTTTTCAAATTTGAAGGGGATTCTCTGAGGAATCAATGAGATCTTTCCCTTGATACCTCGCTAGAGTAGGATTCCCTCCGCTATAATGGTGGAGAGACCTCATTGCAAATAACGATGAGGAAGTTAGGGGGTTTCTGCAGAATTTTTCAAAAGTTAGGGGTAGAATTATAATTGCGTTGGACCTATTTGCAAAGTAGGTCAAGGTGAATTCCCCTTAGGTCCAAATTTTGGTATAAAACTAATTTAGACTTAAGGAATCCAATGGGGAAGTTGGATTTTAGGTTTGACCACTTTTGATTGAGCAATTTACACAAAAACCCAATTTAGGGTAAACATTTGACTGAGACCCCAATTTAGGCCAAAATAGGTTCTAAGGGACAAATTGAAGGTTATAAATCCTAGATGATATTTTTCCATGAATGTTAGAGGATTTAGGTGAATTTTATGAACCTTGTTAAATTAAGTAGGTCTGTTTTAGGATTACAAGAAGTCATTTAATTCCCAGGATTCACATGAACCCTTTTCTGTTTGAACCAACCCACTTTTTATCTTGTTAAGACCATTTGACCTGTGTTTAGCCCATGAGAAATCCTGTTGTTACACTACAATGGTAAAATTACAGTTTTACCTCTTGTTTCTTACTTTTCTTTCAGAAGGGCTATTCATTGAGTTAGGACCTCTAGTTGGTTATGTAGGAGCTTTTGTTCTCTTTTTTAGGTCAAAATGAGCTAGTTAGGGCTTATGATGGTGTTCCCATCAACTCCCAAGGTGTGAACCTGATAAAAATCTTGGACATGTTTCCTATACTTGTTGGCAAAAGATTTCTTCCAAATATTCACTAAGATGTTGGTGAAGAATGTTCTCAAATCAAAGAGTTGAGACCCTTTTTCCCCTGTTCACAATTCACATGCACCAATTGCCCCTACAAATGCACATAGTGAAGGTAATGAATGTGACAAAAGTACGAAACACCCCCACATACATAGCAAAAAATAGAAGATTTCCAAAGGTAGATTGGAGAACCCTTGCAAAATGGTTGATGGTGTAGATTAGGTGAAGAGAAAGTAGGGGAGGGAGCTTTCTATTCTTTTTCCAAATAATTGAATAATTTTCCTTTCTCTTCTAATCCGTCTTCTAATCCATCTTGAAGAGTAACTAAGAAAGAGATGTTGGAATTTATCCATTAAAGTGGTTCATACGATTAGGTCAAATAATCGAATTAGGTCTAATATTAATCAATGAATAAGTTAAATCTAATAAAAAGATCATGATGATGGTTAGTGTTAGGATAGAATTGATTTCGATTGGGATTAGGAATCCCTTCAACCCTAGCCCTATAAGAGGATAGAGAGTTGACCTATTCGGTATCATCGTCATTAAAGAAAAACCTTAAACATTCTTTGGGGTTCTCCTTGCTATCAAGGGAACTCGTGATGTTGTAGGCGAAGGGAAGGAGAATCGATAAAGGAGATCTTAGAGGCATGGTTGAAATACTTGTTGCACTACTCCTCATCACTATATCAAAAGGATATTCTTCTCTTAGTACAATGGAGAGAGGTAAAGTTGAACCCTACATCCCCATGTATATTTTTGTGATTAATCAAAATATGTTATAGCATGATTGAAATTAATCTCATAACGTAATCTCTATCTGCATGTTTTAATAAGATTAAAAGGAAATCACATTGTTATAGTTTCTGTGACCCATTTTGTGATTATCAAAGTAGCGATTAGTAAAATTTTAATATGACTTGCACGGTTCTTCATGATAGTGATATGGGAATTGATTGATTATTATTTTCTCTATAGCATTTTCATGTGGTATTAGAGTCAGGTTCTCACCTATTTTGATCATCCATTAAGTTAATCCGCATTTGGGATGATAAGGTTTAATGGGGTTTGGTTTTGTTCAAGTTTGTTCGTCAAAATTGTAAGCAATCAACTCTAATCGTGCACTAATCGATTGTCCTGATCTTTTAATCAAATGATACAGAATTTGATATTGCGATTAATTGATTAGTAGCATAGATTAGTCGATTAGTAAACTGTTTGTTGTGCGTGAAAATTTATCAATCTTTATCAATCATTATGGCTCTTGACCAGTCGTGGATTCGCGAGTAAGGGGGCATTCGACAGACCTTCAACGGTCGATTCTGCTTGATCGATTAGAAAGGTGCACTCGATCGATTAGCCTGAACCCGACCGACTTTTGGCATTATGTGTTGCCAAACTGAGCTGATAGGCCCTCATATATTGCCTTCCTAATCGGCCATTAAGGAGGGTGATCAATTAGGTAGGGAAGGGATTAAAGCTCTATAAATCAAAAATTTTCCTAAATTTTTCTTGGGTTTTTTCAAAGTTTACTATGATGCGTAAGGTTAATGCATTTGTAAGGGTACTCCATGAAAATAATAGTTAGCCAAGAAAATAATAGTGGATTCCTTAAAAATTCAATAATGGTATGTCTCTTTATTATTGATTAGTTAGTCACCAAAGTGGCCTAATCTTGAATGCTTGAACATGTGTATTTTGATTACTTAAGGTTTCTGGATGCTAATTAAAGAATGACATGATGGATAACCTACTAATTATATTTGTATAGCCATAGCATGCACTAGGAGATCACCAAAGGTGGATCATCGTTTATGGTCATGCGCATTAAACAGGCTAATCAACAAATTTGAACAATTATGGTTTACATTCAAAGATGGCATGCATGGTTTGTTTATGATTTTATTTTGATTGTGCACAAAAGTAGATCTTGATTGATTGAGCATCATTTATGTTTGGGATATATCAATATTCAGCCCAAAGGTGAATTTTGGTATATTGCTAATTAAAGATGGTTTATTTATTTCTCCCATTATACTATAGTTTGAATCTATATTAAATTTACTTAAAGCATGATTATTTGAGCATGTATGTTATATTATACTACAACCATGAACCTATTTGGATTGGGCAGTTCTGTTGTCAAGTTCAATAGGCTCAACTATGTAGACTAGTTCGAATAGAGTAATGGACTTAGATCTAGCTCTAGTTTCTCATAAGAAGCCCAAAGCCATTGTGGAGACTAGTACGGACGAAGATAGGCACTATTTTGATGCCTGGGAAAGGTCTAATTGACTTTGTTTGAACTTGATGAAGATTACCATGGAGGAGAATGTGAAGCCCTCTATTCCAAAAATAAATAATGCTAAGGAACTCATGATGAAAATTAAACAGTATTCTTAGTCAGATATAGATGATAAGTCCATTGTAAGGACTTTGATGAGTGACCTAACCACTAAGAAATTTAATTGGACATGCTCCATGATGGATCATGTGATTGAGATGTCCAACTTTGCAGCTAAATTAAAGATCATGGGGATAGACATTAGTGAGTAATTCCCGGTACAGTTCATCATCAATTCCCGTCCACGTGAGTTTGGGTACATAGTTCCAAGTGAATTACAACACATTAAAGGACAAGTGGAACTTCATGGAAGTTAAGGTAATGCTCATTCAAAAGGAAGGGAGATTTAAGAAGATGAAGGAACACTTCGTGAACCTTGTGACTATTGAAGGGGCTACTGTAGGAGCAAGCAACAATAAAGGAAATCTAGGAAAAGAGAACAAAGAAAAGGAGAAGGCTTTTATGAAGGCAAAAGGAAGCAACTCCAAGGAACCAAGATAGTTTTTTTGCAAGTTTGGGCATATGAAGAAAGATTGCCTTAAAATAGAAAGCGTGGTTTGAAAAGAAAGGTATGTACTATGTTTTTGTTTGCTTTGAATCAAATATGATAGATGTTCCTAATAATACATGGTGATTAGATTCCACTGCTACTAATCATGTATCTCATATGTTGCAGGCAGTGATCGAAGTTTCGACGGCATGCCGACGAAATAGGGGTTCCAGCTAGTATGGTCATTTCAACATGATAACGAAGTCGAAGTTCAGGTGTATTGTCGAGATGTGAGTGATATCGAGAGCATTTGTTGGCATGGTCGATAATAGCTGTTGGCCGACGCTATTGTTGGCCTGCGGCCGTGTGCTTCTGCTGTTGGCCCACACTACTACCATGTCACCATGCTGCATTGCTGTTGCTGCTAAGGTTGGTGGGTTATGATGGGTAGAATGGTGAGGACTAAAGGGGATGAGAAATGAGCATCATGTTCATCACTTCATTGAATGATTGAAATTGAATTACAATTATTGAATAGACTACATGTTGATGGTAGATTATAATTATTGGGTTACGGTAATTATTTGATATTTTATTATTGAACTTGATCATCGTATGGTAGACTATATGTTGTGTATGAATATTATAATATAGCACTCTTATTCTTATATAAATCAGTTTGAGCTTTTGATTTCCTTGAAATTTATATAATTTTAACTATTGTCATTTTTGTCAGCATGCATCGGCATGCCTTCAGCATGTTCTCGATGTGCCTCCAAAATGGACCATTTTTAGGCTATCAAAATCGTCGAAATTTGCATTGAAATATAGCATTGAAATCACGAATTCACGACGTGCCTCCGAAATGTGCACTTAGAAATTTATTAAAACGACATTGAAATCAGCATTTTGAACCTTAGTTGCAAGGATTTAGTACGATCTAAAACATAAAGCAAAGTGAGCAGTACTTACTCATGGGGAGCAGGATGAAGGCATAGATAGAAGAGATCGGGACTTATAGGCTAATCATGGACAATGCTAGATTGATCTGGATGGATGTCTCTTAGTCCCTAAATGTGCTAGAAATCTTATTTCCATTTATAGATTGGATGTATTAGTCTTTTCTTTCAAGATTTCTGATGGACACTAGTTAGGAATAAGTAATTTTGTGGTTTTGGTATTTTAGAGGATGGTCTTTGTCATTTTAATCATAATGAAAACCTTTTTTGAATCTCTATTTTACGTTGAATGTAATGTGGGTGTGAAAAGAAATGCATTGGATGAATGTTATGCTCTTTTGTGGCATCAAAGGTTAGGTCATATATCCAAGAAAAAGATGATGAGGCTAATTAAGAAGGAAATTTTGCCTCATTAGATTTTATTGACCTAGAGTTATGTGTGAATTGTATTAAAGGCAAGCAATCCAAACACACAAGAAGCCAACCACAAGGAGCACTTAGCTGCTAGAATTGATACACATTGATATTTATGGTCCTTTTGGTGCCTCATTATAAGATGTTGGAGATGCTTTATCACCATTATAGATGATTTCTCACATTATGGTTATATCTATCTCTTGCATGAAAGAACTAAAGAGGTTGATGTCCTTGAGATATTCATTAATGAGGTTGAGAGATAACTAGATAGAAACATAAAAGTTGTGAGGTTATCGGGGTGGTGATTATTTTGATAAAGATAATGAGAGTGGTTAATGTGTCAGTCCATTTATGAAATTCCTCAAAAGTTGTGGCATTTGTGTACAATACACCATGCTTGGAACACCACAACAAAATGGTGTGGAATTGTACATTTATGGATATGTGATTGCGTAGCAATCATAGGACTTAAATGACCTAAATTAAGTTAGAGCTTAGCATAATTGTAGTGTAATTCATGCATAAATAGCACACATTGCATCTTTTCCTGCTTTTTTTAGATATGCATGAAATAATGTTATAATGTATTGATTAGTACATTATTTGGATTGTAGGCAATAAGAAGCTTAGGAGATGGCCTGAAGTTGGAACTGAAGAAGGGAGGAAGCTAGAGCTGCAGCAGAGCTGGAGTTGGAGCAGAAGACTTGGAATAAAGCGGAAGAAATAATGTAGGGAGAGGTATACTACTCTACCAAGTAGAATTTTAATGTAGGAGTAAATTATGAAGAACATAGGACCTTTCCTAGCCTTAGGATAGCCCTAGAGAGCCTCCTAAACCCTAGCCACCCTTAGATTAGGTCACATCAGCCTAGGATACCTCAAAGCCCTCATTCCAGCCCATATCTAGATGTCCAGGTAAGTTTTTGGATGTCCAGAACCCTTAGACACCACCTGCAGACCTAGAACCCAATTTTGCTAGAATATTGGACATCCAAATAAGATGTCAGACGTCCAATTTCTGCAGAATTCCTAGACAGAACCTAAACTCCTTCCTGACTCAACTTTGGATGTCCAAACCAGAGTTTTGGACTTCTGATTTTGAAGTATAAGTCGTCTGATTGTTAAATTAGACCTCTGGAACCCTTCTCCAATCCTTGTTTTCGAAATCAAGTTTGGATCTTGATTTCCTAAGCCCCTAAACCCAATTCTACACCCTAGGGAACCTAAATTAAGGTGCCTTAAGCCTAGTACACTACCTTAAGACCCTCTTAAGAACCTAATTAGGTTATCACTAAACCCAATTGACCGGGATCTAAGTCAATTACACTTTACCTATTCAATTGGACTCATAGAGTCTAATTGAGCTCAGATCTCAACCAACACAAGTCTAATTGGACTCAATAAGAGTCCAATTGACTCAAGCCTAACCTAATTAGGTATTTTCTCTCCCAATTAGACACACATCCACTCAATTAAACTTGTACTAAGTTTAATTACACTTTCACATTAGTATTAGTCTTTATAACCCTAATTCTAGGAGCCTATCTAAACCCAATCACCTAGACCTATAGGACTCGACCTAGACCACCTAACCACACCCACCTAGTCATGCACACACACCCACACACACACACTTGGCCGCCACCTCTAGAGTTCTCTAGAACTCTCTTTTGAAAGACTATTTTTAGTCTTTCAAGGAGTCCACCAACCAACCCATGAAATATGGATCTTGAAGACCCATTTCAAATGGGTTCGAGGACCACCTTGGGTGCTCTTCTAGAAAGTTCCACACCTCCCTAGATAAGCCACCCCTTGGTCTATTTAAGAGACCCCTTGGAAGACCATGCATCCCCATCTAGCCTTAGCTTCCATTCATGTGCACTCTATCTCATGAGCTCCATCACCTCCATCACTTCCACTTACATGTCCAAGGCTAGAGCACGTCTCCACCACCTTCTCAAGAGGCTGAGCAACCACCTTGGTCGTCCCTCTCTTCCCTCCTACCACCTCAAGCCACACAGGCCATTAGAGACCACCTCCAATGCCCTAAGTTCTATTAGCTAGATAGATGTTCTTCGTAGTTAATTTCTGCATTAATTTTCTATGTAGTAGTGTAGTAATCCTCTGCCTGAATGATGCATGCATAATCTTTCTTAGATCCATGCATGCATCCATTTTCTGTTAGCTAGAAATTATTGCTTTAAGCTTTCATGTACAAGCATGTCTCTAGATCCAATTGTATTGATGACCATTCTTGAGGAAATAAAATCAATATTTGCATGATATCTATTCTATGTGAGTTGTCTGTTCTATATTCTTATCATAATTGCAACAAAATGTCTGTCCCCAAAGATATTAATGAATTAGCGATTGATCTGTTTTTCGCTAATCGTCATCGCATCATTGAGATTATGCACACGCCAACTCATATTTTCACATTCGTGATATATTTAACGTACACACACGTTTTCCGAGTAAACAAGGTGACTGGCGCATCTTTAGCTTGCACTTTAGACGCTGGCGTGTAATTTTAAGCAAGTAGGAAAAGAATCAAAAGTCAATTTTGCCTTTCTAAACACTTCCTTGAGATCGATCGGGACTCACCATCTCGTTACTTAATTTTTGTTGAATCAGATTTCGTAACTGTACTATGACGCTATTTAAATCAATCACGCGATTTACAATTACAACAATATGATTATGAGCACTGAGTAATAGTTCCTTACCCATTTCATTATGGACAACTATGCATTTACTCAATAGGTTTCCTAGTAAGGTAGTTCAAAAGACACCTTTTGAATCATGGATGGGTAGGAAACCCGGCTTGAGACATATGCACATTTGGAGATGTCTGGTAGAAGTTAAAGTATACAATCTACATGAAAAGAAATTAAATCTAAGGACAACCAGTGGATTTTTCATTGGCTATCCTAAAAGGTCGAATGGGTATAGGTTCTATTGTCCTAATCATATTACATGAATAGTTAAATGTGGCAATGCTTGGTTCATTGAGAATGACAACATTAGTGGGAGCCCCGAACCACGAAATATGGAAATTAAGTTAAGGATAAAATGTTGGTACCAATTATGCTAAAAAATTCTAGAACTATCATTCCAGTTGTGGTTCTACAGCTACATGATGAAATTGAATATTAAGGAAATGGGCCCCCATCACAGGAAAACACTATAATTAATGAATCGGTCATGAATGAGCCAAGTGTGCCACAACCACAAGAGGTGACATTGAGGTGCTTTGAAAGACAAAGGAGGCCTATCATCTCAGATGATTATGTGGTTTATGCACTAGAGCATGAATGTAACTTGAGCATTAATAAGGATCCTACCTAATTTTGTTAGGCCATAGAATTTAATGATTTTGACAAGTGGCTAAACGCCATGAAGAAAGAGTTAGAGTTAATGGCTAAATAACAAAGTCTGGGATCTTGTAGAGTTACTTGAAGGATCAAAGCGAGTTGGGTGTAAATGGGTCTTTAAGACCAAACACAACTCTAAGGGTAACATTAAGAGATATGAAGCCAGAGAAGCCAGACTTGTTGCAAATAACTTTAATCAAAAGGATGGCATTGACTATAAGGAGACCTTTGCTCCAATTTCTAAGGACTCCTTAAGAATTGTCTTCACTTTGGTGGCTTATTATGATCTGGAGCTCCACCAGATGGATGTAAAGACCACTTTTCTGAATGACGATTTAGAGGAGGATATTTACATGGACCAGCCTAAAGGCTTTGTGGTCATCACAAAGGCAAATTTGGTGTGTACATTAAACAAGTTGATATATAGATTGAAATCAGCTCCCTGATAATGATACATTAAATTTAACAATATCAATATGTTTGATGGTTTTGTAGAAAGCATCGTTGATCGATGTATCCACATGAAGGTCAATGGGAGAAAGTTCATTATATTGGTCCAATATGTTGATGACATCTTGTTGGTTGCAAAGGTAAAGAAGTTTCTCTCCAAGAACTTAAAAATGAAAGATATGGCTGAGGCATCTTATGTGATAGGAATAGAGATGTTCTAGGATATAGATCACAAGGAATTTTAGGATTGTTTTAGAATGCATATATTAAGAAGGTCTTGGAGATATTTAGAATGAATAAATGCTCTACAGGAATAGTTTCAATTTAGAAACGGGATAAATTTAGTTTGACTCAATGTCCAAAGAATGATTTGAAAATGAAGGGAATTCCTCATGTATGCTTAGACATGCACTCAACCTGACATCAATTTTGCCATTGGCATGTTGAGTCAGTATCAAAGTAATGCTAGTAGGAACCACTGAAAAACTACAAAGAAGGTCTTGAGGTACAAACAAGACACCAAGAATCACATTCTTGAATCAAGATTTTGTGAGATGCATTTACACATGAAAGTTAACCTTTGGCTACATATTTCTTTTGGTTGGAGGAGTAGTGTTGTGGAAGAGTGCGAAGTAGTCTATCATTGCTACTTCCACCATGAAGGTTGAATTTGTAGCGTGCTTTGAGGCTATAGTTCAAGGCTTGTGGTTGCAAAATTTTATCTTAGGAATTGGCATTGTTGACAGCATAGCCAAGCTGTTGAGAATTTACCGTGATAACTCTGCAGCTGTCTTCTTCTCACATGGAGATAAAGTAATTGATAGTAAGGAAGAAGTCTAAAAACAAAGGGTGTCAATTGAGCATATTAGTACTGATCTGATGCCAACGAATCCATTAATGAAAGATTTGGCACCTAAGGCATTCTCTAAGCATGTCATTAGGATGGGTGTCTTAGATAAGTCCTTGTCATGATATTTGATTAGTACTTTTATATATGGTACTCATTTTGTATGACATTTTGAATTCCATTATAGTTATTTGTTTCTGATTTATATTGTTTTCATGTTATCATTATGTGTTGCATGCATTTTTGTGTGGATAATGTTGCCGAGGCGAAATCATGTTTTAAAAGATGTCACGTTGTAATATAGATGAGATCGCCACGAAAACAAATAAGAATTTATAACTCGAAAATCAAAGTATCCGAGGTCGAATACAGGGAGCAATTGGGTATTTCAAAACTTAAGAACACAACTCTCAATAAAAAGCAATAACTAATTCAACCAAAATTGAAGAGTAATGTTGTGTAGAAATAATGCTCAAAAGAATTGGACATCTGATAAAAAATCAGACGCCTTAAAAAATCTTGCTATAGTGCTTTGATTTGTGATTTTTTGGCCTTCTGTGTCTTCTCTTTCTCTCTTCTTTCTCTTCCTTTGCTGCTGTACGTCTTCTGCTTTATTCTTTGGCTTCTTCTTCTTCTTTTCTACTTTGTCTTTCCTTGTCTTCTTCTTCTTTTGCTTGGTCGCTCCTGCTTCTCTCTTTCTTCTTTCCTTGCTTTCTTTCTTGTTCTGCAGCTAAGTCCCTGCTTCTCTTCTTCACCAGTTACTTTCTTCCTTGCTAAGTCCTTTAGCCACCACCTTCTTCTTCTTTTCTGCTACGCCTCTTCCTTCCTTAGCTCCTTCTTCTTTCCTGCACAACACCACGCAGCAAAACCTACCCACTACCCTTCTCGCGTCTCTCTCTCTATTTCTCTCTTCGATACGCTCTCCTAGAGCCGGGTAGTCAGGTCGGGTGCGCGCTCGTGTCCAGGCGCACCGGCGTGGGTGTGATGCGCGAGGAGTGCTAGGTTTAGGTAATCGGGTCAAGTGCCAGGTTCGCGAGGGCAGGTTGCGGATGAGGCATGAGTGAGGGCGAGGGACCTCACCCCTATGTACTGAAGGTGATTAGCTGAAAGCACAAAAACAACTTATATCACACAGGCAGGTCGAAACTTATCGAGGTGGGACTAAAAGTCCCACCTGCTTCTTCGTGTGCTTTCGCAGGAGATGTCTCCTAATTGTTGAAGCTATGGAGTGCTTTGGACCTCGATAGATGGCTGATGCAGTTCGCGAAGGAAAGCCACGCACTTGGGACTTGGTCTTTTGGAGCAAGGCCACCAGATGCAAGCTTGCGAGCAAGCTTCGCTTCTTCTCCAATGGCGGCGAGGGGTCAGACCTGTCAACACGAATACAACCTCATGGTCCTGTCAAACAACAGGAAAACCTTCGCCGTATCACGACGAAGGTGAGGCGAGGGTCGGTGTGGCTTAGAATAGCCTAGGTGTGCGTGCCTAGGTCGTGCTGTGGCCGTGAAGGTGGGGTTGTTTAGTGGAAGTGTGGAGCGTGTGTGGCGGTCAGTAGAGGGGTGGAAAGTGGGCAGTGGATGATGGCGGAGGTGAAGAGGTTGGTGGCGAGATGTGTGGAGGTGAGGAGTGATGGATGCGTCTCGCCGGAGGTCAGTCATAGATGAGGAAGATGAGGGTGGACAGTGGTAATTGAGGGGTGGTTTATGAAATAAAAGGAGGGAAAAGAAAGAGTAGGAGAAGAGGAACTTATCTGTGGTGATTGGAGCGAAGGGGAGGCAGAGGAGACAAACGACGCGTATGTGCCATTGTCGGAGAAGACGACCCTGAGGTGGAGAAAATGACGACTAGGAGGAGGTCAGAGAGGAGTGCGCTGGTGCGGCGCAACGCGGAGGGATGAGGCAAAGAGAACCCGGCCATTGATATGGTGGCAGAGAGATGAGAGGAGGGAGGGGAGGTCGCTGGAGCTTGCGGGCGTTTTGACCAGAGATGAGGATGGAGGAAATTTAGAGGGTATCGGCAGCCAAATCAAGCTTGGAGGATGCGCAAAGGACCAGAGGTCCTTTTATAGCTGCTGGCCGAGCTTCTTGTGCTTGGATGGCAAGCCTTCCAGCACAAACTCCTCGCCGGAGAAGGAAGGTGTTTAGGACACCCAAATCTTTCAAGTGTTCGCACGATAGATTGGGTGTAAATTTGATCTGGAGATCGCGTTCAGTTGATGGAGAAATCCTCAGAGAATCTCCCTTCCAAATCTATGAGATCTCTGAGGATTCGAGGAGATATCAGCCTCGAATCCTCGCCAGAGTGGGATTCCTCCCCTGTAATGGTGGAGGGACCTGAATGCAAGGGTGGCGAGGAAGATAGGGGGCTCTACGTAAGGGTTTTTCAAAAGTTAGGGTCTAGAATATAATTGGGTGGACCATTTTGCAAAGTAGGTCAAGATGACCTTCCCTTAGGCCCAAATTTTGGTATAAATCTAATTTAGACTTAAGGAATCCAATGGTGAAGTTGAATTTTAGGTTTTACCATGTTTGACTGGACATTTTACACAAAAACCCAAATTAGGTTAAATACTAAGCTAGGACTTTGATCTAGGTCAAAATAGGTCCAAAGGATAAATTGAAGGCTCTAAACCCTAGGAGATATTTTTTCATGAATTTTAGAGGATTTAGTTGATTTTTATCCAGATCGGAACCTTGTGAAATTAAGTGGGTTTGTTTTAGGGTTACAGAATACCATTTAATTCTTAAATCTCACAGTAACCCTTTTCTGACTGAACCATCCCACTTTTCCTCTTATTAAGTCCACTTGACCTATGTTTAACCCTTGAGAAATCCTGTTGATGCACTGCAATGGTAAAATTACAGTTTTACCCTTTAGTTCTTGTTTCCTTCTCAGAACAGTAAACCCTTGACTTAGGTCTTCCTTTAGGTTATGTATGAGCTTTTGTTTACTTTCTTAGGTCAAAATGAGCCAGTTAGGGCTCATTGTGAGGCTCTCATCAGATAACATGTTTTGTCTACATAACATTATAATAAAGGATATGTTCTCCTCGATTAAAGTTTGATTAAATTGAATTGGTGTTGTGATGCATGGCAAGGGATCATGTCAAGATGTATGATGTGTAACTGCCATGATTTTAATAATCTTAATTCAATTAAAGTAAGTGATTGACATCAAAGAAGACCCATGAAAAGGTGCACTTAAAGTTATTATTTGGTCTTCGAGCGTCATATGAACCAAGTGGGAGAATGTTGGAATTTATCTATTAAAGTGATTCATGTGATTAGGTCAAATAATTAAATTGGATCTAATATTAGTCAATGGATAAGTCGAAGCAAATAAAGAGATCGCATTGATGTTTAGTGGTTACGATATAATTGGTCTTGATCGAGTTTGGAAATCCCTCCAAACTTGGCCTTATAAAAGGATAGAGGGTTGACCTATTCGATATCTTTGTCATTAAAGAGAAATCTTAATTATTCTTTGGGGTTCTCCTCGCCATCAAGGGAACTAGTGACACTGTAGGTGAAGGGAAGGAGAATTTATGAAGGAGATCTTAGAGGTATGGTGGAAATACTTGCTACACTATTGTCACCTGCTACATCAAAAGGATATTTCCCTCATAGTACAATGGAGAGAGGTAAAGTTGAACTCTACATCCCATGTATACTATCATGATGAATCAAAATAGGATATAGTATGATTGAAATTGATTCCATAACATAATCTCTATCTACATGTTTTTAAGGAGATTAGAAGGAAATCATATTATTATAGTTTCTTTGATGCATTCCATGATTATCAAAGTAACAACCAGTAAAATTTTATTATGATTTATATGATTTTCGTTGATAGTGATATGGTGATTGATTGATTATCGTTTCCATTTATAGAGAATAATTATTTATTAATATGCCCCTACCTAGAGACTTCACTAGGAAGGGTTTCAGGGGAGAAACTGTGTTTTATTCTCTTTTTTTGCTAAATCACATTTATATGTAGGACAAATTTAAATTGTAAGAAATACATCCAAATTTCTCTTCTGTCAGTAAAATTTTGTCATAGTCTCAACAAATTTTCTTATTATACCTTTAAACTTTTTAAAATATAATTCAAGGCTAGGAATATTCTCTTTAGTAAAAAAAAATCATTCTTTGGTAAATTTCTTTCATTTATTAAAAATTTACTTCCAAAGTTCTCATTTTTTAGTTTTCTATGTTTATTAATTTTTAATTTGATTTCTTTATGGTTGCAAGAGTGCATTGGAAGCGTTTGACCATTCATCAGATTAGCCAAATTCCTTTACATCATCCTCAAACATTTCGTCTTGTGAGGAATCTTCTTATTGCTTGATAACGTCATCATCAACATAACTAGCTTTAATTAGTCTGAATCAATTGATAAATGCTTCTACATAACTGCCGGAGAGCCGTAATTCATTGCATATTCTTTCTGAGAGAAATACATTAAATAAGGGGTAAATCTGCAGTTTTAACATCATATCCTAAATGCAGAACATTCATGGGGGTTTTCAGGGTTTAATTAAAGGTCAAATGGTTATAAATGTCTAATAAAAGGGTCCACGTAGATAAAAACAGGTTTCCGTGCATTTCAAGAATTAGTGGACATCCGAAACCCTAATTTCAGATTTGCTTAATTAAAAGAGGTTCTGGTCAGGATAAAATTCACCTAAACCTTCTAAAAATCATAGAAAAATATTCTATAAGGTTTGGTATCCTTGATTTGACCATTGGAATCCATTTTGACCTAAAACAGAGTTTCAGACAGGAAGTTACCCTAATTTAGGTTTTTACATAAATAACCTAATAAAAATTGCTAAAAACCAAAATCCAACTTCACCATCAGATTTCTTGGGTCCAAGTTAAGTTTGTACCAAAATTTGGGCCCAATCAGAGATTATCTTGACCTAGTTTGCATTCTAGTCCAGTTTGATTCTGTTCTCTCACACTTATGCCCCTAACTTTTGAAATAATTATAAAATGCCCCCTAAATTTTTCATCATTCTTTGTAATCAAGTCCCTCCACCATTATCGCAAAGGAAGTCCTACTTCGGCGACCTTCAATTAGGGATTTTTCCCTGATTGATTGGCGGATCTCTCCCAAAATAGAAAGGGAGCTTCTTGATGTAATTGCCTTCCAATTGAGCCACGTAGGAGGCTTTGAATCCTACTCAAAGGCTCGCCTGAACCTTTTGAAGGTTCGGGTATCCTAAAGTCATGAAGCTTCGAAGCTTCCAAACTTGGTTTCCAAGCTTGGGAAGCTCTCTTGAGGCCTATAAATGGACCCTTGAGGATAAACTGTCCTCTTTAGTCCAGTTTGGCCTTAAAATTCCTCAATTTTCCTCTTCCCCTGACCTCCTCCATCGTGACTCCGGTGGCCTTCTCGACCTCCCTCCTCTGCGCCTCCAATAGACAAATTGGAAGCGCAGCGGCCTTCCCTATCTTCCTTCGCATCTCGCCAGCCACCACGAGAGCGTTCTCCCTCTTTCCTTGCTGCCATCTCCCTCATGGAGGGTTTGCCTTCCCCACGTCAGACAATCACACCGACGTGGGAATCTCCCTCGTTTCTTCCATAATTTTAAGTTCTTTAGATTCATCTTCCCCTCTACATCCTCTTCCTCTCTTTAAACTCCAATTTCAACTGCCATTCATGCTCTCCCCCTTTGTCTCCTTCGAGTCCGACAAGGGCTCCGGCGAGCCCGTGCTACCACCGCACGTCACCAAACATCACACCGACACCACTAAAACCTTCGTCGTGGCCTCTAGAATAAAAACCCTAACCTTTCCAGGCCTATTGCCCACTCCATCTCCTCACCGAACAAACCCATCACCGACCACCTTCTCCGCTTCCGTTCGGCCACCGCATACCCTAACTCATTACAAAAACACCACGACCACCTTCGCCATCACTTGGAAAGTCTCCTGAGCTATTTTAACGTGGCCGTGAGGCATTATTGTACATTTTAGGTTAATGCCGTCCTTCGCTGTCGCCGCCATCAACTCCAACTCCATTCACCTCCGTTCGACCTGCTTCGACCTTGCCTTCACGTCCAGGAGATGCGGTTTCACCCCACGACTCCAACTGCGTCTCCAATTGGCACCTTAACAGCTGCAGCATCCATAATTGAAGGAGCTACACCTCTGCTGCTGCATGAAGAAAGCATGAATGCATACTCCCACATCGTAGGAGTCCAAGCAGCCACAGCAGTATTTTGCGCAATTGTGCCCTTGCCTTGTCGCCTAGACACAGGGGGGTCGGGTCCCCCATACACGCCTCCTTGTGCTCACTCTTCGCCCGTGCATACGGCACGTGGGCCAGGTCAAACCCGATTACCCCGATCCTAATACCCAATTATGACCCGATTATTTGAGAGGAGAAATAGAAGAGGAAATGAGAGATGGGGGGGTGTTTTGCTCTCTTGCGTTAAGGCATGGCTGAACACTTAGCCGTGAGAGATCTTGTGCTTGTAAAGGAGAAGAGAAGAAGAAGGAGCTAGAGAGAAAAGAAGCCTTAGGGTCCGTTTGGTGTGGGGAATAAAGGGTCGTATGCTGTGTTTGGCATGAGGAAGGTCCGACTTTTGGAAAAGCCAGAATCGGCCCACTTAAGCCACCTCTTTTCTATTCCACCCTCACGGTGGAATTAGGGTTATTCCCCTTTCTCATTCCGTGCCCCTCCTTCTGGTGTTTTCGACTTTGCCTCCATTCCTCGCGATGGATCGCTTGGTCATTGTTGGTCCACTCCGGGGAGCACTCCTCATCGACTTCGATTGTGACGATTGTACTCCATTGTTGGTCGTTTTGTATGTATTAAGTTGCCTTCGGTGTTGATATATGGTTTAGGCGATCGAATGGAAGTTGGTTCATCATAGGGTCTTGCGATTTCTTCCATTGGTGAGGTAATCGATCATTGCTGGCATTCTTATCGGCTTGATTTTTGTTCGTAATCGTGATTTGATGCTTATCGCCTTCGGTTTGCCCTAATCGTCCCTTTTGTAATCTTGTGGATTTTGGGGATTTCGTGTTCTGTCGCTACGATGCCATTGATGGTTGTGTAGTTGCTTTTTTTGACTGAGCTGCGATAAATCTTGCTGGTGCTTTTATTTGTGAGGAGTTACTCCATTGACACCGGTTGTTGAGTGGTCTTTGGTCTTCGCTACTTTGATTTTCTGATACGCGTGGCTGCTCTCTCTTGCCATTGCTGCATGTCTTTACTCCTTGCTTTCCTCTTATGTTACTATCTTGAAGATATTTTGTGGCTCCGATTTCCTTATTGCGAGACTGTTCATCCCGGTCGCGTGATCTCTCACATCCTGGCGTGGGATTTAGTTCATCAATGTGATGAATCCTCTGAGCCCATGTTCATCTTCATGTGGGAAGATCAGTAATGACAGATGGCTTCAAATCTGCAGGAGGATAAGGTTGAGGTCCTATAAATTGGGTTCATGGTTGTTTGAAGTCATATTGTGGGTTGTTCTTGAGTTGTTATTGGAGGAGGAGGAGGGTAAAGGTTTCCAGAACGTGTTCTTTTTGCTTCTTTTGCTTGGCTGAACAAATGTCTATGTTGAGTTTGCTTTGCTTGCAGGGAGGTGACTCTAATCGAGGAGTAGTTGCTGCTTGATCGCTTGAGGTGTGTTCACGAGAGACTTATAGCTAAGGCCATTGGAAGGCAGTAATCTTGACAAACCTCCTCATGTAACTCCTTACGTACCTCCTATTGTTTGAGTAACATTTACGAATCTAAGGTAATACTGCGATGTTT
The DNA here is from genome assembly GCA_037157565.1 of Thalassia testudinum. Lineage (NCBI taxonomy): Eukaryota > Viridiplantae > Streptophyta > Magnoliopsida > Alismatales > Hydrocharitaceae > Thalassia > Thalassia testudinum. Next base: position 22,915,850 of record JAZHRO010000014.1, read on the forward strand.
GCTTCAGTATGCAATGCAGTATGTGCTTCTGCCCTAATGCTTATATCAAAGACCTTGGCTCCCAGAAGCCATGCCAAGAAATTACTTATGCAAATAGGATTTCAAATTCTTCATGATGTTGAATGGAAAAATTATTACTTAGCATCTATATAAATTGCTTAATAAACTCTAAGCATAGACAATCATGTTGCTGCTACATCTGTTCAATTAATTAAGCTGTAGGGTGCATGAAGAATAAGTAGAAAGAAAAACTATTCCATACTGCATGATCTTTTCCAGTCATGCAAATTTATCCAAATCAGCAAAAAATCGATAATATGTGTTATCCTCCAAGGTGCATGAACAAAGATAGATCAAGATAGTAAGATAGATCAGAATTTATTCATGTCAAATAACTTCAAAATATACCTCTGCCTTCAACAAGTCAATAGGTTTTACTTTGCTGATCAGTGGCGTTCAATTTTCTTCCAGATCTGTTGTTGTGGTTCATTGTGGTTTTCGTAGTTTTAATAAGTTTTGAACTTTGCTAGCTGATAGGTACGTGTAAATGTATGTTACTTTGGCAGTTTTGGTTTCTACAGTCGAGATATGTTGGTCTTAATGGTGCTTCTTAAAGTGCATACTGGAGTTATCAAATGAAATATACGTCTGAGTAGTTTGAAAGAAGAAAAAGAAGTGTTGGTTCAGGAGGGAAGTGTTTGGAAGAAGCTCGAGTTGTGTGGTGTTCCAGTTCCATTTATTGCAGTAGGTAACCCTATTTTGCTGATGATGTGAAATAAATTTCATGTTAGATTATCTACTTGTTTCTTACTTTCACTACTTATGGCTATCAGGGGCTTCCACTTAATATAGGTATGTTTGTTTCAAGGCGATTGGGTTTCATGGTTATCTATTGTAATCTTTGGGTGGATTCTATCTTCAAATCGTCTGGACAGTTTTACTTCATGTTTTGGATTCATTTTTAATGCAAGAAGCATATTTGAGTTGACAGGAGCTTAGGATGTCATGGATGTTCAAAATAGCAACAAAGAAGAGTTCTAAATTACTCTCTCCGGTACCTTTTTTTCTGTCTTCCATCTTCCTTTTTATAAACTTAGCTAGTGTATGATTATTTTCTTATTACCACTCTACCCTTGCTTATTCTCACCTTTGGTATGAACTACAGTTTGTGGCTACTCTCTACTGTCCACTTTTTTCATCTCCCTCCAAAGGGAGTCAAACTATAACATATTATACATTGATATCATCCTATCTGACCGCCTTGGTTGTAATTGACAGAACATTTGCTAAGTCACTGAGAAGTTTCCTTACCTTGTTAGTTGCCATAATATGATTTTCTTTGGCTTCTACCCTCTAGTTCAACAGAATTAGTGTATTATTGCTGCTGTAATGGTCAAATAGAAACAGGAATGTGGAAGTAGTTTTTGAAGAATCCATGTCCCTGCCTCTCCTATCTCTTCCCTTTCTCTGCTGCAGCTTTATGTTCCAAGTTCTTCACTGTCTTTCGTGGCAGTTTATGTACAGTTTATCGCAGATAATAGATCAATCTATGGGTGTGCCCAAGCATGTGGACACATTAATATTTCAGATAGATGTGCAATAACAGTTGCATTTTTCCAGATAGATGTGCAATAACAGTTGCAATAATAGTAACAAATGAAATAAGAAACACCTCATGTCAACCAGTTATATGTTTTGAAGTTGCATCATCTACTGTCACATTTACTGTCAGAACTACTGCTACATTTTTAACCTGCATCATTTGGACAGTTAATTAATATATAATATGATCTAACATAAGTCTCTTACATGTAATAACCTCCTGTCAATCTTGTACATATAATATGATCATTCCCAGGGTCAATCTCGTACTGTTTTTGTATGTTATAACCTCTTGAACATGACCTTACGTTCATACTTTTGAAAGCAAATTTTTTCTAGAAATCTTCTTTATGCTTTCATCTTGGTGCCCAGTAAATTGTTTCTTTAATAACTTCTGAAATGTTACCAGACTCGTTTCAATGTTCCCTTTAGTGTAAACTTCTCATGTCCACTTAGTGGACCAATTTAATATAATGTCGCTATCATAGGTTAGTTTACATTACTATTTTGTCATAACTAGGCTAAAGTAAAGAAACTCACATATATGAGATTTACTATTTGCTGTTGAAATATTTACTAGGATATTGTTGAAAGATAAATAGGAAATACTCGATAGGACATGTATGGTATAAAAATTGACCGTAGTAGATTACTTGGCTTATATTGTTCATGCCATTTATTTCATAATCAAGGGCAACCTAGTTCGTCAAAGAAACAAGCTAAAAATTAGGAACTCGAGCAAGATATTATCTTAATGTGGATCTTGCTAGATCATTACAACAGGGGAGACTAGAAGGATGAATCCTTCTCCAAACATGCATGGAAGGAAATCGATAATAAGTTTAATGTAATGTCCCACCTAGACTATGATCACTTGAAGATCCTACACCGATGGAAGACATTGAAGATGGAGTTCCGATTGTACCATACACTACTCAACAAGAGTGGGTGGGGATTAGATCCTATCAACAACATCCCCGTTGCACCAAGGCCTGATGTCTGGGTAGAGGTAGATGCTTATACTTGTCCATTTTGTTTTAATACCTTCTCCTTTGTAGGTCGCCATGTAGGAAGTGTCAATGTAATTAATTTTCCTTTTGATTGTTCGTAGCTATAGGAGTTGCGTAAATTAAGAGATCGAGCATTCCCCCATTACAATGACGTGAACATTATAGTAGGGAGAGACATTGCCACAGGAGAATTCGCAATGTCCTCTCAAGGTGAAGAGGAAGAGGATTACTCTAGTAGTCAGTCTCAATGCCCTATGCGAAACACTTCAAGGTTGTTCTTGTTCTCTGCTCCACCATCATTTCAGGATGGCTCGACACAAGAACACATCCCCAATCTTAATTTATTTGAAGGAGCATTCGGCCTTGGTTCGCAGTCTCTTGGTATTGGCCAAGAATTCTTCCCATTTCACTCTAGCACACCCAATATGTACCAACCATCGAATTTTAATCCCGTGAATGTGGATGCCCATCGAACTCCGCAATTTCCCAATGAAGGAGTTCGACCACCACCTGTACAGAACTCCCCTCTTCCACCTCAAGAGCCTTCCCCCAATTCTCACAAGAGATCGTCCACGGGGAACAATAGTAGTGGTGGGAAACGACAAAAGGGAACATCATCCACAGCTGCCACAGCCGATCAAGTTGTTGAGACTAATGCTCTCCTTAAAAAAATCGTTGATTACCATATCTTAATGCCAAGGAGGCCTGATATTTCTAAAGAGATTAAGGAATGCTTGTCATTGGTAAGGGAGAAGCTACCAATGATAGAAGTAGATGACCTAGTTTCATTGGTTGATTTGTTCACTTCCGAAGCACAGAGGGTAGTGTTTGTTCAAATTTAGGATCATAAGGATGAACTTGCTGCATGGCTGCGGAAGCATCTGAGGAGTGATTATGGAGTGTGATTCGGATTCAGATGATCTCTTCATGGTTATTTCTACTAGTCATCCTTACCATATTTGTCTTAGTTACTTGTAGTTTGAGTAGACTATATGTATGCCTTCGTTAGTTTTTCTTTTGTATTTATTTATTTATCTCTATTTTGGCATGTAATATCGAACCTCTTATCGTTAGTTAGGCATTGTTATCTTCTTAATTTCCAGCATCATAGTTTCCGCTTTGTTATCTCCCTAAATTGGCTTATTTTATTTAACATTAGGATGAGGACACGTACATTTGATTAGATTGAAATAGCTGACTCCATCTTCCCGACTCGCATCCACTGGGAAAAACTTAATGGCCACTGGTGGGAAGGCACCCTCGGTAAGAATGGGTGGAGGGAAGTGAGAGATCACTTCAATAACCTATACAATATGAATATGCAAATACTCGCACTCCGTAATTGGTGGAAAAGATTGAAACATATGTACCTTCTAATCTAGCAGCTTTTGGGAAATGAGGGTTGGAACTGGGACGATGAGAGTAGTCTTCTTGTCCCTCCTTCTATTGAGTCATGGATCTGGTTGCAGCTGTGTTTCGTCGATTCTGTTAGGGGGAAACCTTTCCCGCAGTACTTCCTTATGGTCAACATCATGGAGGACTGAATGACTTAATAGCTGAAGTTAGTTGTCTGTGGTTTCCATTTGGGGTCGCACTCATTTTGTCCTCTTTATATCTATGTTAGGTGAAATTAACTATGTTGATGCTATCAAGTCCGATTAGTTTATCTATTTACTTGCCGTGGTCATGTTATCTTGCTTGAAATTTTTGATTGGATAAATATATCATTTGTTTGTATGAGTTGAAGTTTGCTACTCTTCAATTTTATCTAGGGATGGATCCATATGCAACTCATGATTACTCTAGTAGTTCAGAGGAAGATGAAATGGCAATTGTTGAAATGATTATTCCATTAGCAATACAGTATCTTGAGGCAAATGACCATGTGCCTCGTATGACAAGAAACACAAACCCGATGACAGGTCATATTTGGGTCCATGACATTTTGTTCGGTCACCCTAGGAGGTGTTTTGACGAGTTCCGAATGTCGAAAGATTGCTTCATTGCTCTATCTGATTCTCTGACCACCTGAGGTTTATTGAGAGATACCAGGAACACAACAGTGAGGGAGCAAGTTGGTATAGTCTTATCAATTTTGGGACATGGAGATTCTAACAGACATGTAATGGAACGCTTTTAGCATTCCGGTGAGACCATTAGCTGATACTTTAACAAAGATTTGAAAGCTATTGTTGCTCTGAAGGAGTTCATACGACAGCCCAAAGTTGACACACCAATCCCTGAGAAGATATTGACAAATTCAACTTCCATCCTTACTTTAAGGTAAGAAACCATCTCCTTTAACAATTTTTATGATATTTTAAAGTTAGCAGATAGTTGTGATGTTAAGTATACTACTTGTAGGAAGTAGTCGGTGCAATTGATGGCTGTCATGTACGTGCGACAGTCAAAGTAGCTGATCAAGCAAGGTTTAGGAACCATAAGGTATACACTAGTCAAAATGTCCTTGTAGCAGTGGGCTTCAATCTGGAATTTCTTTTCATAGCCACTGGCTTCGAAGGCTCTGTTGCTGATATGCGTGTATTGCAATGGGCTCTTAATTCTGGTTCTTTTCGTGTGCCATCGGGTAGGAGATACCTAGGTGACCTGGGATATGCCAACACCGAAAGGTTCCTTGATCCTTGTCGGGGTGTGTCATACCATCTCCAGGAATACAGGGGTCGGGCATATACCAGAATGAGAAACAAATATACAACCACAGACATGCACAATTAAGACAGGTGGTGGAGAGGGCTTTCGGGGTCCTAAAGAAGCATTTCACCCTTTTGGACAAGAGATTATTTTACTCTTTTAAAACACAGAGATGAATTGTCATGGATGCATGCATTTTACAGAATTTTGTCAGACGTTTCGCAAATGAGGATTTCTTCTTTGCTGAAGGATTGGAAGAAGGTTTTGATGAAGGTGACTTAGAGGTTGGAATTGGAGTAGATGAGGCTGAGGTGAGAAGTGGAGAGTCTGTGCGAGATCAGATTGCCAGGCAGTTATGGGATGCTTATCGTCTCAGACATTGATGCAAGTCGCCTCAATCTTCCTGATGATACCTGCATAATGATATGTTTTCTGCAGGGGTTACCACCTCCTTTATGGTTCTTGTAGGTCTTATAATTTCTATTGTCGAACTATGTGCCTTCTCATTCTACATAGGTCAAAAACTTATTTGCATTTCCGTAGTTTATGCACAACGTAAACATAGTTGATTGCTTGGTTTTGTATAAAGACTAATTATTTAGTTATTCCCTATTAGAGTTGTGGATATCCATATGTGTATGCAATAAACTAAATGTAGGTATGGAGAGACCACTTGAAGAAATTATCCATTGTTGGCTCCATGGAAGAAAATGCTTACGCCCTGACTATTGTGACCTGGTGGACACACCTAATAAGGGAAAATATCATGATGACAACTCAATTCATAATCGGCTCTTCTACATATGTGATTAGGGAGATGCAGTAAGTGAATATACATAAACCTTGTCAACCTTTTTCCTATAGCAGTTGCACAGATTTGCTTTATGAATAAATTTCACATTTTTCGTGATGTGTACAGATGTCATTACAAGAACTTAGCTAGGGCTCATTTTGCTACATTTGAATCGTTGAATGCTGAGTTCCATTTTTTATTACACTTATGTGACAAGTTGGAGAAGAATTATAAGGAGCAACAAAAGTCTTATAAGGAGTATATTCAACTACTACAACAGAACCTATCTAAAATGGGTTCTACAACTAATGAAAATTTCATAGCTTACAATGCTTTGGAGGAGTAATTTCAAACTTCCCAAGTTGAAGTCGATAACTTGAACACAGGATTGATGAAATGGAAGAGGAAGTTGGGATCTACAAAGTCGTGCGAGATGAACCCTTAGTGAGATCCATGGGAGGATTGCATCTTTCATAGAGTTTCCCGCATTACAATTACTTGCCGTTGTTTTTTACTTGAACATTAGTTTACTTGAACTTAATTTCGTTTAAATGAACATGTCCTTGCTACCTTACTTTTTATGATGTTCTTCTTAACATGTTGTGCTAATATCTATTACTACGTATTTGAATAAGGTTCCTACTTGGTAATGATGATAGTTCAACACATATTGAAGCAAGTCTTTTATTTTATATGGGGGTCTTGTGGAAAGAATTCTATATATAGATGCCCTTCATGGGGTGACTAACGTGCGCGGGACGCGGTTGTTTAATTGTGTCATTATAGCATGCATTTGCGACATCGATTTTAATTAAAGATTGGATTTGGTGAGTCCAAGTGTTGAATCATGCGGAGGCATGAAATCTGATTACTTTGTTGCTTTTAGTTGTCACAGGAAGCCTGGTTTGCTTGCGAGAAAATGAGAGAGAGAGAGAGAGAGAGGGAGAGAGAGAGTAGGGTTAGAGTTTGTCTTTAAATCACGACATTCATTCGAACAAGATGGGAGCTATATAAGAAACAACATCAACATTAACATTTAGCATGCAACTTGAGTTTGTTCGCAAATACAATAATAGATAAAAGCTTAAACAAAAGCAATATAAAACTAGGGTAAAGAGAGAGAGGAGGCAAGGCGGCCACGACAGTGGAGGAGGGCTCCGTCGGTGGCTTGACAACTCCAAGGTGTATGTAGAATGCTTGGTGAAGTTAGGAAGGAGCTAGGAGTAGGGTGGAAGGTGTGTGTGTATTGAATGCCCTTGAATGGGGTGGTTGAAGGGGTTTAAATAGGAGAAAAGGGCTTCTAATTGAGGTAAGGGGGTTTAGCAACGTCTAGGACATCACTAAACCCCATCCAAAAACATCGCTGAAGCCCTCTGGCCGCCATTCCATTGAGGTGTGAGTTCTTCTTCTCAAACCGCACCCACGATCCGTGTGCCTTCGCTATGAGCCGTCTGATCGAAGATCGGATGGTTGAGATTTTGCCTGCGACGCTGGTTTAGATCGAGCTTGCGGAGCGCGTGCCTCGCATGTTATCACGTGCGTGCCCATCGGGTGCTTAAGGGCAAGCCACGTTGCATCATTCGCACCGCTCGGCGTTGATCGGATGACTCGAATTAGCCGCGGTGTGCACTGGGCCACGATTTGAAGCGCGGTGCGATTCAAACGCTTACCTCTCATGACGAGGGTGAGGCGCGCACTGCTGCGCTGCTTTCTCGGTTGGTCATGGAGACGAGATTAGCGTGGGGAGGTGTTATGACCCGGGCATCAAACGTCGTTTAAGACGTCTGGGAATTGGTCCAGACGTCTGGAATTTAATTTTTTCGGCGTATGGGTTCACATCTACGTGCATGCGTGCGTAGATTGAACCACTGGCCTCCTTTCTCTTTCCTTCCTCCCTGTAGGCGCAGCCATCTTTTTCTCTCTCCCCACGGCAGCCTTCAAATACCCTCTCTCCTCTCCCTCACCCTCACTCCACCGCCTTCTCATTCTTCGTGTTAGCGAGAGAGTGAGCGGGCGAGGGCAGCAGCAGTTGCTGCTGTGAGTGCATGGGGAGGAGGGGTTGCTGCAAGAGGGAGAGAGCTAGATCGCGAGAGTGCGAGCTCGCCGGAGCAGCCAGGGCCGGCCGGCGGGTGCGCAACGGGAGCGTGGTGTTGGGGAGGAGCTACTACAGCTCAGGCAGCAAGCGAGCGCGGTGCGGCACGGTTGTGCGCAGCAGGCGGAGGGCGAGGAGGTCCTGATTCTGGGAAAATTTCCTAGAATCAGACGTCTGGACAGATGACGCAGGAGACGTCTGGAGGAAGGTCCAGACGTCTAAAAGGTACGATATTTTTTCCTTCCCTTCTTTCGCGTGTACGGCCATGCAGCCGTTCCGCCGAAGGGTTCTGCTTCGTTTCGTGTTAAGGACGGTCGCATATGTGTATAGGTCTCGTTTGGGAAGGCACAAGGGCATGCCCTCCCACACAAATCAGACGTCTGGGCACAACACCAGACGACGGAGAGGGTCTCCAGACGTCCGGAGTGACAGTCGGACGTCTGGAAACTAAGTCCAGATGGTTCAGCGGGATTCTGGACGTCTGAAGGACCACACAGGAGCAAGGTATGACCTGAGCCATCGTTTAAGACGTCTGGAAGATGTTCCAGACGTCTGATTTTGAGCAGACTTGTCATTTTTGACTCGTTTAGGGTCCGTTTGAAGTCCGTTTTCCGCATTTCAAGTTTCGTTCTTCTCAGATTTAGTTCCTCTACCTATTTACAGTAATTGTATCATATTTTGAGTAGCTCCTTGTAATTGATTCTTGTGTTAGGACCCCATTCCGTTGTGGCTCTGGGGGTTGCGGAGGCACGCGGGCTTGTCGATCACGTCCCCAGTATTCTCGATTTTGCGGGTAGAGTGGTCCCTTTAATTATTTATCAAAAATTATACACTTGTGAAATAATTAATAGATTCTAGGGTATTGCATGAATCTTAGGACTGAAAAACTAGATTGAATGATAGATCCTAGAATATGGCATGAATCCTAGGACTGGAAAACTAGATTGGATATATATATTGCAGTCTTGCAAAAGTAGAAAGGAAAACGAAGTGCCTGTAATTGGTTAACAGTTGCCTATTTTTGAATGGATAATTACTGTTGAAAACATGGGCTATATGAATATAAAGCTGAAATGATGAAACCTAAATTGACTGAGTCAAAGAAAAATGAGCATGAACCCTACGGGGAATTAGGAGTAGAGCTCCTGAGAGGTAAATGGAATAGAATTGGGGAAGTGAGCTGGCCCTTGAGTATGGAGTACCAAGGAGAGCGACTGTCCCCCTGTTTAGTGCAGAGCAGAACTAGCCGCCCCAGGGACCCGGGGTTAGGTCTGGCTACTTTGTACCCACTTTTGGCCCTTGTGTACACAGTACCGAGGAGAGCTACTAGTGTAGGGAGAGCACTAGCCACTCCACGGGCACCGGGGTTCTGTTAGCCCAACTACATCGACTTGTTATGTCCACTGGGCAAACCAGGGTAGCCAGGCGAGGGTGCGCGGACTGTGGAGGGAGAAGACCCCTGTTTGGTTATTGTGGAGGGGTTGGACCCCTGTTACTGAGTGGGCTCTGCCCTTTACTGGTACCGTGCTGTGCTTTGGGTGCACCCGTTAACGGAAACGACTGACCCCGTGCCAGTGCGGGGTAGCTATCCGTGTGTTTATCGTGCGTGCCGTAGTCACTGTTACGCTTGTTAGCGACCTTGGGGTGGTTGGCTGAGGGTAGGACAACCACGGGGGACTCTCTCGGCTAGGGGAGTACCACGTGTTACTTCTACTTATCGGAAAAGACTGCAATCAAGATCGTTCCCACGAGGAACATTCAAGATCAAGAGAAAGATCTGAGGAATAATTCAATAATGAGTAAATGGAAAAAGAAAGAGATTAAAAATATAACAGCTACTGTCCATCTTACTGGTTGTCTTAGCTTTTGGTTGCCACTCTACTCAGCATTTCGCTGACGTGTCACCTTTGTCATCTTTTCTGGACCAGGTGTTGAGCAGCCAGAGCCGACGGCTGTAGAGGGTGCTGGGCCTAGTAGAGTCCAGTAGTTTTACTTGTGTAGTACCCACTATACCTTTTCTTTTGTTGTAGTGAGTATTTTCTGTTACCACTGTACTCTTTTATTGTGAGCATCATGTTTATGTACCTGTTTATTTCTTTACTGTTGTGGTGGTGTATACTGTAGTAGTTCTTTTCTTTACTGCTGTATTTTGTTACTGCTAGTTATATACATGGTGAATGTGGTTTATTTTACTACTCTTTTGGTTACTTTCTCGTTGGACGACTTGGTCTTGGGATCAGTCGAGTCAGTCCGATTCTCGTGTCTCGTAGGGATTCGGGAATCGGGTTGTAACAAGATGGTATCTGAGCAAGGTCGTCCCGAGAAGTGAACCAACTACTGGAAAATAACCAATTCACATGTCTGTAACTAAAGTGGCCACCACAACGTTTCTTTTGACATTTGTTCTTAGACTTCTCTGTTAAATATCGTTTCGTATTAACGTGTTTCCGTTCTATATTTGCGTCTCCTTACAGGAGATGCCTCAACGCGGGACTGTGAGGCGGGCTGCAGGCGCGGCTGGGGACGAGGTCGGTGGGCTGGGCGCGTTGGGGTCGACGTTTCAGTGGACCAGCCACTGCTCCCGGGCATTTAGGTTCAGGACCTCGCCCAACTGATACAAGACATCGTGCGAGAGGAGCTCCACCCGCCGCCACGAGCGCCTCTCCCTGGGGCTGCGGAGGGGGAGTCCTCTGTGGGACCACGCGACGGACACGACACTGGACGCGGGGGAGGGGATGGGCCGCCACGGCCCCCACCTTCCTCCGACACTTCCGAGCACGAGGCTCCCTTACCTGGAGGTGCACCAGCATCTCCACCTCAGCGCCACTTCGAGCGTTTTGGATAGTTCCAGAAGATGAAGCCCCCTCATTCAAGGGGGATGAGGATCCGACCAAGGTGGAGGACTGGCTTTAGCAGAGCAAGAAGGTTTTTAACACCCTTCGCCCCCCCGGTGGAGTGTTGTGTGGCCTTTGCCACATACCAGCTGGAGAGCGCGGCACACAGGTGGTGGAGGGCAGTCAGGGGACAGGAGAGGGATGAGCCGACTTGGGATCGGTTTATCACCCTCTTCTGCGAGCGGTACTTTCCCCAGACATGGCCAGACCAGAGGAGGCGGGAGTTCCACTCTCCGCAAGGGGACGATGATCGTGAGCGTGTACTGCACGCGTTTTCTAGAGCTATATCGCTTCACAGCGGCAGCGGTGGCCATTGAGAAAGAGCGCCTTTGGAGGTTCATCGAGGGGCTCCGGCTTGTGATTCGGGGGTATGTCAAACCCCTGAAGTTGCCTATGTTCTCTAGGGTGGTGGAGACAGCTATGACATATGAAGAGACCAACCTGTCCGCGCGAGAACTGACAGCGGGCGGAAGAGGCCCTATCAGCCAGACTTCTCACAAGGCCGATGAGAGAGGAGACACGTGGCGCCCGCAGGAGAGCCGTCACGTTTTCCAGGGCCATCAGTGGCCTTTGGGGCCGCTCGACAGGGGTCAGCTGCTAGCACCGGACCCTCGCTCAGCCAACAGCAGGGATCCACTAAGGGCGGGAGTCGGGTTTCCCTCTGTTACCAGTGTGGCCAGCTGGGCTACATCAGGAGGGACTGCCCGTCTAGGGAAGGAGGTCAGCAGATGCTTCCCGCGCCGAGCATTGGAGGGCGAGCAGGTGGCCGCGGTTTCCAGGCGCGAGGAGGAGGACAGCAGTCACGGGGAGGGTACTGGCAAGCAGCTACCCTTTCGACGTAGAGTGTGGCTGCTTCATCCACACCAAGGGCTGAGGGGCTTATCAACGCCCCGACACATAGGGATGCCAGAGCTTCCGGATCAGTGGTGGTAGGTATGGTTTCAGTTTCCGGCAGACTCGTTTATACACTTTTTGATTCCGGCGCTATGCACTTGTTTGTCGCCGCCAGTTTCACGATTAGTTTGGGGCAGGATTGTATGCTGTTAGAGGATCTGTTCGTAATTAGAGGTTCGAGTGGTCAGCTGTTTGTAGCTGAGGAGGTATACACGGGTTGCGAGGTCAGTGCTGGGGGACACAGCCTTCCCGCTGACCTGATTATGATACAAATGAAGGATTTTGGCGTAATTCTGGGGATGGACTGGCTGTTCGCTTACCACGCCTTGGTGGACTACTTTGAGAGAAAGATCGTCTTCTCCATACCGGAGTTGCCTTCTTTCGAGTTCCACGGGCAGCCAGTGGATGGAGGCTTTAGGTGCATTTCTGCACTTCGGGCGGCAAGACTTTTGAGCCAGGAGTGTGAGGGTTTCCTAGCTTGTGTGGTGGCAAAGTCCAGCCCTGTGGCAGACTTCTAGAGTATCCCGGTGGTCAGAGAGTACCCCGACGTGTTCCCAGACGAGTTGCCAGGACTATCGCCCGAGCATGAGATCGAGTTTGAGATCTCACTGGTACCGGGGACCAGCCCCATCTACACAGCACCATACAGGATGGCACCACTTGAGCTGCGAGAGCTCAAGTCTCAGTTGCAGGATCTTTTGGAGAGGGGCTTTGTGAGGTCCAACGCGTCTCCCTGGGGAGTCCCGGTACTATTTGTAAAGAAGGATGGTACCCTACGCCTTTGTGTGGACTACCGACAGCTGAATAGGGTCACCATTAAGAACAGGTATTCGCTGCCAAGGATTGATGACTTGTTTGACCAGTTGCGAGGTGCCACGGTATTCTCGAAGATCGACTTGAGGTCTGGATACCACCAGTTGAGGATCAAGGAGGCAGACGTCTCCAAGATAGCTTTCCGCACCTGGTACGGACACTACGAGTTTTTGGTCATGCCGTTTGGCTTGACCAATGCCCCCGCTGCCTTCGTGGACTTGATGAACCGGGTGTTTAGACCTACTTGTACCAGTTCGTGGTGGTATTCATTGGTGATGTGCTCATCTATTCTCTTGATCAGATGCAGCACGGACAGCACTTGCAGATGATTTTGGACACACTGAGACGAGGTAAGCTGTACGTCAAATACAGCAAGTGCGAGTTCTGGTTGAGGGAGGTGACCTTCTTAGGTCATGTGATTTCTGGGATGACTTGATTGTGGACCCAGCCATGGTCGAGGCAGTGCTCAGGTGGGAGAGACCACGTATGATCACTGGGATTCGCAGTTTCTTGGGATTAGCAGGCTACTACTGGCGATTTATCAGGGTCTTTTTACAGATTGCACGTCCTATGACACAGCTGACCCGGAAGGACATGCCCTGTACTTGGATAGACGCCCGTGCGGCGTGTTTTCAGGAGCTGAAGGAGAGGCTGACTTCAGCTCCTGTGCTCACCATCTCAGATAGTAGTGGCGGATTCGTTGTGTACACAGATGTCTCTTTGCAGGGGTTAGGGGGTCTGCTCATGCAGAGGGGTCACGTTGTCGCTTACGTTTCGCGGTAAATGAAGCCACATGAGCATAGCTACCCTACCCACGACCTGGAGCTGGCAACTATCGTCTTCGCACTTAAGACCTGGAGGCACTACTTGTACGGTGAGACCTTCGAGATTTTCACAGATCACAAGAGCCTCAGATACTTGTTTGATCAGAAGGAGCTTAACATGAGACAGAGACGTTGGTTGGAGCTCTTGAAGGACTATGACTGAAGCATTTCCTACCACCCGGGAAAGGCCAACGTGGTGGCTGACGCCTTGAGCCGGAAGGCGCCTGCACACTTGGCCAGTTTACAGGTGCAGAGTTGGAGCCCCCTGGAGGAGGTGGGCAGTTGGCGACCCCTAGAGTTACGAGGGTACTGTGGGGTAGTGACTGTGACGCGACAGACGAGGCTAGAGCTAATAGATTGCATCATCACAGGATAGATGGCCGACCCGTACTTGCAGTCCTTGCGTGACAGAGTACTGTCAGGAGACCCTGGGGACTTCTCTTTTACAGACCAGGTGCTGCGCATGAGGGGACATCTATGCGTTTCCAGAGACGAGGAGCTGTTGAGAGAGATCCTAACTGAGGCACACGGTCCCAGATTCACCATACATCTCGGAATCACAAAAATGTACCATGACTTGAGACATGACTTTTGGTGGAGAGGGATGAAGTGGGATGTGGGTGAATTTGTGTAGCAATGTTTGGTATGCCAGTAGGTGAAAGCCGGGCATCAGAGGCCTGTAGGGTCGCTACAGCCACTTCCAGTGCCAGAGTGGAAGTGGGAGAGCATCACCATGGACTTGGTGGTGGGCTTACCTGTTACCCAGCGAGGACACGATGTAGTCTGGGTAATCGTTGACAGATTGATGAAGACGGCGCGTTTCTTGCCGATTCGAGTCACCTTGGGACCAGCACAGTTGGCAGACAGGTATATCCGCGACGTGGTACATCTACATGGAGTTCCGCGGGAGATTGTATCCGACCGGGATACCTGCTTTACGTCCCAGTTTTGGGCTGAGTTTCAGCAGGCCCTGGGATGCGGTTGAGGTTTAGTACAACATACCACCCATAGACGGACGGACAGTCTGAGCGTACGATACAGACACTTGAGGACCTTTTGCGTGCTTGTGTACTGGACTGGAGGGGCTCTTTAGAGGAGCACTTGCCCCTGGAAGAGTTTGCATATAATAACAGTTATCACTCGAGCATCGGCATGGCACCCTACGAGGCTCTGTACGGACAGAGGTGTATGGCACCCTTGAGTTGGGTTGAGGTGGGGATCAAGTGGGTGGTTGGCCCCTGGCTGATTCAGCAGAGTCAGGAGGTGGTCGAGCAGATTCACAGGCGACTCCGCACTGTCAGGAGCAGACAGAAGAGCTATGCAGATTGGAATAGCAGAGTGGTGCAGTTTGAGGTTGAGGACCACGTCTTCCTTCGCGTTTCGCCCATGAAGGGCCTGTAGCGGTTTGAGGTGAGAGGGAAGCTCGCTCCGAGGTTCGTGGGGCCCTTTGAGGTCCTAAGGCGGGTTGGACTCGTTGCTTACAGGCTTGCCCTTCCTCCCCAGCTTTCTGGTGTGCACGACGTGCTCCACATGTCCAACCTCAGGAAGTACGTCACCGATCCCAGTCACGTCCTGAGTTACGAGAGCGTGGAGGTGGGCGACAACCTGACCTACCCCGAGCGGCCAGTACAGATTATTGACAGAGCCATCCGCAGTCTGAGATGGAGGCAAGTACCCCTGGTGAAGGTTTTGTGGAGGAATCAACGGTACGAGGAGGCTACATGGGAATCTGAGGCGGTGATGCGGGAGCGGTACCCGGAGCTTTCTACGGGTATGTCTTTTCGGATCGGCTTCGGTCCTCTTTGAGTTATGCATATATCATTTTTTTCCGCACCCTAGTTAGCACAAGTTTCGGGGACGAAACTTCCTTTGAGTTTGTTATGTTATGACCTTGGCATCAAACGTCATTTAAGACGTCTGAGAATTGGTCCAGACGTTTGGTTAGACGTCTGGAAGACTTCCTAGATGTCTGGAATTTAATTTTTTCGACGTACGGGTTCTCATCTGCGCGCATGCACGCTCAGACTGAATCGTCGCCCTCCTTTCTTCTCTTTCCTTCCTCCCTGCAGGCACAGCTATCTTTTTCTCTCTCTCTCCCCACGATAGCCTTCAAATACCCCCTCTCCTCTCCCTCACCCTCACTCCACCACCTTGTCCTTCTTCGTGTTAGCGAGAGAATGAGCGGGCGAGGGCAGCAGTTGCTGCCGTGAGTGCGTGGGGAGGAGGGGTTGCTGCGAGAGGGAGAGCTAGATCGCGAGGGTGCAAGCTCGCTGGAGCAGCCAGGGCCGGCCGGCGGGTGCACAGTGGGAGCGTGGTGTTGGGGGGAGTTGCTACAGCTCATGCGTAGCAGGCGGAGGGCGAGGAGGTCCTGATTCTGGGAAAATTTCCCAGTATTAGACATCTGGACATACGTCCAGACGACGCAGGAGACGTCTGGAGGAAGGTCCAGACGTTTGAAAGGTACGATATTTTTTCCTTCCCTTCTTTCGCGTGTACGACCATGCAGCCATTCCGCCGAAGGGTTCTGTTTCATTCCGTGTTGAGGACGGTCGCATATTTGTACAGGTCTCATTCGGGAAGGCGCAAGGGCACGCCCTCCCACACAAATCGGACGTCTGGGCACAACACCAGACGACAGAGAGGGTCTCCATATGTCCAGAGTGACAGTCGGTCGTCTGGAAACTAAGTCCAGATTGTTCAGCGGGATTCTGGATGTCTGAAGGACCGCACAGGAGCAAGGTATGACCTGAGCCATCGTTTAAGACGTCTGGAAGATGTTCCAGACGTTTTATTTTGGGCAGACTTGTCGTTTTTGGCCTGTTTAGGGTCCGTTCGAAGTCCGTTTTCCACGTTTCAAGCTTCGTTCTTCTCAGATTTAGTTCCTCTACCTATTTACAGTAATTGTATCCCATTCTGAGTAGCTCCTTGTAATTGATTCTTGTGTTAGGACCCCATTCCGTTGTGGCTCTAGGGGTTGCGGAGGCACGTGGGCTTGCCGATCACGTCCCAGTACTCTCGATTTTGTGGGTAGAGTGGCCCCTTTAATTATTTATCAAGAATTATGCACTTGTGAAATAATTAATAGATTTTAGGGTATTGCATGAATCTTAGGACTGAAAAAGTAGATTGAATGATAGATCTTTGGATATGGCATGAATCGTAGGACTGGAAAACTAAATTATATATATATTGCAGTCTTGGAAAAGTAGAAAGGAAAACGAAAACTGCCTGTTATTGGTTAACAGTTGCCTATTTTTGAATGGATAATTACTGTTCAAAATATGGGCTATATGAATATAAAGCTGAAATGATGAAATTTAAATTGGTTGAGTCGAAGAAAAATGAGCATGAACCCTACGGGGAATTAGGTGTAGAGCTCCTGAGAGGTAAATGGAATAGAATTGGGGAAGTGAGCTGGCCCTTGAGTACGGAGTACCAAGGAGAGCGACTATCCCCCTATTTAGTGCAGAGCGGAGCTAGCGCCCCAGGGACCCGGGGTTAGGTCTGGCCACTTTGTACTGACTTTTGGCCCTCGTGTACACAGTACCGAGGAGAGCTACTAGTGTAGGGAGAGCACTAGCTACCCCACGGGCCCTAGGGTTCTACTAGCCCTCCTACACCGACTTGTTAGGCCCACTGGGCAAACTACGGTAGTCAGGCGAGGGTATGCGGACTATGGAGGGGCAAGACCCCTGTTTGGTTACTGTGGAGTGGATGGACCCCTGTTACTGAGAGGGCTCTGCCCTATACTGGTTTCGTACTGTTCTTTGGGCGCACCTGTTAACTGAAATGACTAACCGCGTGTCAGTGTGGGGTAGCTATCTGTGCGTTTATCGCTCGTGCTGTAGTCACCGTTATGCCTGTTAGCGACCTTGGGGTGGTTGACTGAGGGTAGGACCACCACGGGAGACTCTCCCGGCGAAGGGAGAACCACGTGTTACTTTTACTTTTCGGAAAAGATTACCATCAAGATCGTTCCCACGATGAACATTCAAGATCAAGAGAAAGATTTGAGGAATAATTCAATAATGAGTAAATGGAAAAATAGAGAAAGAGATTAAAAATATAACAGCTACTGTCTACCTTACTGTTTGTCTTAGCTTTTGGTTGCCACTCTACTTAGTGTTTTGCTGACGTGTCTCCTTTGTCATCTTTTCTGGACCAGGTGTTGAGCAGCCAGAACCGGCAGCTGCAGAGGGTGCTGGGCCTAGTAGAGCCCAGTAGTTTTACTTGTGTTGTACCCACTGTAACTTTCCTTCTATTGTAGTGAGTATTTTCTGTTACCACTGTACTCTTTTATTGTGAGCATCATGTTTATGTACCTATTTATTTCTTTACTGTTGTGGGGGTGTATACTGTAGTAGTTCTTTTCTTTACTGCTAGTTATATACATGGTGAATGTGGTTTATTTTACTGCTCTTTTGATTACTTTCTCATTGGATGACTAGGTCTTGGGATCAGTCGTGTCAGTTTGATTCTCGTGTCTCGTAGGGATTCGAGAATCTGGTCATAACAGGTGTCGACCGTTGGATGGAAATCCAACGGTTAGGATTTGACGCTGAGGTTGCTTGTGATCGCAAGGGCGCACAGGTGAGGGGCGTGGGAGGGCGAAGGTTAATTCGCCGATCGGACGGCTTAAAGTTGCTGAGCGTGATGAAGAGGTGGTGTGCTATAGGTGAGGGCACGTTGGATACTGCCACGTGGCTGCCTGTGGGCCATTGATCATCAGATTGTCGACCAAAACTTCTTTGGCTAGTTGAGGGAGTTTCGGATATCGGAGTTGAGCGATTTTGAGTCCGTTGGACTTCGTTCGTAGTTCTGAATCCATCCATGCAGTTTGATTGCTCATTTGAGGCATGTTTCAATATGCATCTGTACATACGACCATTAAACATTTATTATAAGCAATTTTAATTTGTCATGCATGCAATGCTCACAAGCCTATTATGGTATATCGTTAGCGCACATATATCATCAAAATTGACCCTAGTTGATGGAATTATCATCATTAGATGTAGAGTTATTTGTGACACATTTCGAGTATAATTGGTTGGAGTGGATGGAAAATGTAGGTAACCCCAACCCCTAATTTGGGCCATTAAAGTGATGGTTGGGATGACCTTTTTTGCAACCCCAACCCGTTATAGGTTTTTTCCCTGCTTTAATCTGCTCTTATGTTATATGATTTTATGATTTCTGATTTTGGACTTGTGTGCCTAATTTGGTGTTATGGTATGTGCTCTTGTCATTCTAATTTGGTTTTGTTTCCCTGCTTCCATCTCTACCTTGTCATTCCGATTTAGTCTTTTGATATGTACTCTTGTCATTCTAATGTGATTACTTTCCTAGCTTCAATCTGAGCCTTTTCATTCTGAAGGGCCAGCATTTGCTGTTATGTTTTTTTTGCCGCTTGTTATTTGTTGACAAACCAGTTATATTTTTGTTTAGTTTTTTAACCTGTAGCATCTACTGTCATAGTTGTAATTGTATTTAGTGAGTTATACGTTTATCCTACTTGCCTTTTTGTTCAGTTTTTCTACTAACCTGTATGTTTTTAGTCAGTTACTTACTATGTTATTTAACGGTTGGTTAGTTTATATCAGTTAGTTTACGTGGTAGTCATTTTACTCTGATTATATCTAATTTTCCACTTCTTTTCATTGAATATGATGGTAGTGGTCTTATTTTACTCTTTGAAATAGCTTTGTTAGCGTTGAATTTTGTTTAATGTCACTCACCGATTGGGTAACCTTTATATGCAAGGCTTCTTCTACACCCCCTATAACTGATGATATTAGTGTCAACTACTTGAGCCAAACTTCAAAGACATGCGAGTACAAGTTCAAGATGTCCAAGACTCCCCTCCAAAGTTATATTTCTTTTTTCGTGAGTCTCATTTCCTTTGCTATTTCAATCTTCAAAGATGAACTTTTTGTATACTTATCAGCATTGATTTCATTTGCAGGCAATGTTGGACTCATAATTGAAGCGCCAATGGGAAGTGATTCGCGTTATTTGAAGGAAGCACCTACCATGTGGAGATGACTGCTGTAATTTCTCCTTATTGTGTATTAATTTCAAATGTATTTAATTTCTTGTAGACATTTAATTGCACAGCAAAAATACACCAATAAATATGTCATATTGTGTTATTTCCTAGCATTGCCCTTGCATCTTATGTAGCCCTACTTGCATTTGTAAATATACACCTGCATGCATTTATAAGGAGGGGAAGAGAGAGAACAATTGGCCATCCAATCCACTTCTATTATTAACATTTGCCTTGAGTGTGGCATTGCAATTTCACCATTTTTCATTTTTTTTATTTTCCTTTTTCTCTTTCTCTTTTCATGCGGCTGCGGGGCATGGTACATGCGCCTCTCCTTGCCACTCCTGCTAGCAGCATGGGCAGAGGCGTGCCCTCCCTCTTTAAAACACCATGCACTCCCCCTTACTGAAGGGGCCAGCATCTACTTTCATACAGACCAACCACCACCCTCAGTCTACCACTGGCCAACCTCCTTCCCTCTCCCTCTCCATACACAGTTCCTCTTCTCACAAGTTGAGAAGAGGCGCACCGTGTGAAGGAGAAAGCTCACAGTGGTCTCAGACCACCACTGTGAGTTCCACCACCGCCCAGATCCTTCGTGAGCAGGTGGGCATGGTGGCTTCTCGCTTCGTTTCTTTTTTTGCAATTTTTGTTTTGTACTGTTCTCCTCTGCCATTAATGCAGAGCTCCAAGCTTTGATGCTCCAGCACCTCCAGCCGGTCACCGCCCGCCCGAGCAGACTGTGTAGGACTTCTTTCCACATGTGCAGGCACTCCATAGCGTCGGGCGTGCGCAGAACTTGCTCCGGCCGGTCGCTAGACCGTGCGCGCACTGTAGTGCGCGGTCTGCGCGACACTGTAGCCACCGACAAGTTACTTAGCCTTTGGCTCTGTGCTCCCTTGCCTGCACCCACTCCAGCTGATCACCGCGTCGCCGCCCTCAGCGCTGTGCCCTGCACTCTGCAGCGGGCTGCGTCTCACACGCCCGCGTAGCAGAGCGATGTGCCTTACACGCCTGCGTGCGCGCACGCCTCAGCCTATACGCCCGCGCACCTCCACGCCTCCAGATGTCGCCTCGACGCAGCAGACGACTTAAACGGCCGCTCCTCCAACGCACACACACACACACTGATACACACACAGACACTCATACACTCACGAATACACTCATATATATACACACACACATACTCTCACCCTTACATATATTTACATATACATAAATATATATACATATTTATATAAATAAATAAATATATATATACACACACATATACACCTATATATACATATATAGTTATATATATATATATACATATACATATATACTTATATATATCCACTTACACACATTCTTCTATACACATATTTACCTCACATACACTACCCATATTCCCATGCACTCACCCCTTCACCGCGCTTCATATTGCGGGAATATTCACACCAGTTGCCGATATTCCCCGATACCCACGCAAAGCAAGCGCCTCCATCCTCACAGACATCCACTCCACACTCCACGCGGCACTTAGTCTTGTTGGTTGCATCTTGCTAGACGTGGACCAACTTGACACTGTGCTACATCCCATTCACATTTCCATCTACACCCCTATCTATATAACATCTATATAACTATACATATTCTATATCTACTATATGTACATATATAGATATACTAAGCTAAGTATTCCTTTTCATTGCATTCTATTTTTGCTTTCAATTTATCTTTTCTTCCTGCTACTAAAAGACTAAAAAAAGTATAAAATAGAAAAGATAAATCTTGATTTGCAGGCATACGGTCTTACGTGTGGTGAGACAGGACTCGTATTTTGGTGCATAGCCAAGGACCTATTTGAGGGTGTGCCTCAAGAACAAGATTATCGGAAAAAACCCTAAAAATCAAGAAAATCAAAAACATAATAAACTCAAGGAAGAGATACATTTTTGGAAAGGCATAGAAACTTTGCAATTCTGCTAATCCCCGCCTCCCTGAGATTGACCATGGGCCTAAAAGTGATCAAGCTAAAATTAGGTAGGCCATGTTAAAAATTTTGTGAAACTAGTGTAGACTCGATTTAGGTTAACTCACTATACTCATTTTGACATTATATCACCATTTTAATAAAGCCTATTCGAGTACGCACCATGCTTTTCTGGCACCGTTGCTGGGGAGGCGCTATTTGGAGTAAGTCTCTACTCTCTTTTGATTCTCTTCTTGCACCCTTCTCTTCACGGATGTTTTTGTTTGTTGGTGTGCAGGTGTACCTGTTGCAAGGAGGAAACACGCAGAGGTCGGAGACATGGGCAAATCCATGGCAGGCGGGAGAACGTGAAGTCACCGGCATTGCATTGGAGCTTCGCCCACGTTGCTGAGGAGGTAGGTGTCGCCCTCTTAGTAACTTGGGTCATTTTGTCACCTTAAAAAAAAAAAAAACCTAAAAACACTTCTTGGGAATTTCTTGGGGCAAGTAGACTAAAACCACTTGTTGATTGTTTGCTATCATCCCCACCGCCCCTTGATTTCCCGCAAACTTCGCATAGTGAAAATCCAAGAATCTTGAGATTCTTGGATCTTTCATTGTGTGAAGTTTTCTTTGAGGCAAGATAAAAATTGATTGATTGCCATCCTTCCTTGCCTCATTTATTTGCATTTCGGGATCACATTTTTTTGGTGGGGAGACTTGGAATTGAGTTGATTCCAACCCCACCATGACTCTTCATTTGCCTTAGAATCGATCCCGAATCTATCAACCCCAACGTTTTCATTTTTTACATCATTTGGTGGTTGAGCCGTGTGTGGATTATCATCTTGGTGATTGGGAGCACTTGAATTGAAGTGTTTTTGCTCCCTTTCACATTGAATTAAAATAGACTCGTGCATCCACACTTAGAAATTTTCATTTAGGGAAGCCCAGTGCATTATAGCATGCATTAACTAATTCACATTGAAGAAGGGTTTGTTAGGCATAAAGAACTTATGTTTTCTCAAAACCTGGAGATTGGTTGAATCGGTAATTTAGTGGAATTCTAAAATTCATACTACTTAAGGTTGAAATTCTAAATGCCATTCACCATCTAAAACTCTAATTCAGGGAGATTTTCCTGTTGCATGCTTGATTTACACACTCTTAAAATCAACGCACTTGAGCATTACTCGTATACAACGCCCTTCACAAACTTGGAGCACTTGATCCTAAGCCTCTAAATTTAAACTGGTAGCAACTTGACCCCTATTAAGGATTGGAGGTCTAACTACCTATGTGTAGCACCTATGTGCTGGTGTGGGTTACCGCGTGCTATCGGGTGTCTAAGACTGGGGTAAACGGCTTCTCAATCTGGCCCAGTGGTTCCACGGCGCTCTCATTTGGTTCCGTAGGTGGTGATAGTAGGTAACTTAGATCTTTAGGTCTAAGGGCACATTATAGAGGTTAGGAAATTAATTGCTTTGATTTGTCATCAAGTGTATCCTTACGGCGTTTCTCTCATCCCTTTTTCCTTTCTCATCTCCCCAATTCTTCCTGCGGTAGTGCATGTTTGGGAGGAGGTAACAAAATCTTGAATTGTTTGAATTGTTTGATAATTCTAGAAGGATAGAAACTGAATCGTCATCCTCCACCATAAACATGGCTGCACGCCCACCCCCAAATCCCGAGGGAGGAAACTACCCCCCTTCAATCCCACCAGGTGGTGGTGGAGCCATAGACCCCATAACCCGCCTCCAAGCCCAAATGAAATTGTATAATGAGTAGATTGAAGCCATTAGGGAAACCGTGGAGGAAATTCAGAACCCTCCCAAACGAGAAGAGCCTAGGTCTCTTAGCTCTTATCAAAATCCCGTTGCTATAGAGACCATTGGGCAAATTTGGGTCCCCATGGGCGGGGACGATTTTGAATTAAAACCTAATGTCATCGGCCTAATTAACTTTCACTTCCATGGTCTTGCAAGTGAAGATCTCTTTCTTCATTTGGAAGACTTAACCCGATTAACTGAAACTGTTAAACTAAGAAACATTGGGTTATCAATTGTCCTCATGAAAATGTTCCCGTTTTCGTTGTGGGACAAAGCATCACAATGATTGCGCACCCTTGGGAGAACCATCCATTCTTGGGAAGAGATGCGAACGGCATTTCTCAAGAAATTCTTCCCAATCGGGCGAACTAATGAGCTTCGCTGGGCTATAACTTCTTTCACGCAACAAAACAACGAGCAGTTTCATGAGGCGTGGGAAAGGTATAATGACCTCCTCCGGAAATGTCCACGCCATGGTCTGCCTAAGTGGGATGTATCGCAGATCTTCTATTATGGGCTAAATGAAACTTTAAAGCAGATTGCAGACGCTTCCTGTGGAGGAAATTTTATGAATAAAGACGAGAATGGAGCATTTGAATTATTTGATAACATGAGTGAAAACTCAATGAACAATGCCTCTATTATTACCTTTAATCGTACCAGTATGCCCCATAATGTTCATGAAGTTGATACGGGACCCTCCCATTCATCCACAGATCTTAACTTAATTGCACAAAAATTGGATGAGGTCTGCGTCGTGCACAAGAAGCTGGACGAGCTTTTTGCCAACCCCGCTCTCTCTATGACAAGCACCTCCACTCCATCACTCCGTTACAACCTTAATCCATCCAATACCGAGTTAATTCTAAAGAATCCTGTGAGACCATCCTTACCGAGTATCGTGCCGAGTGATTCGGTAAGCAATGTGGACCTGGCTTCTGCAAGCCAATATTTTGACACGGAGAACCAAGCCTCTGTGTGCTCGGATGCGTATATGCATGTGGACTTGTCTTTTGGATTAGAAGATGTTTGTGCCCTGGCGAATAACCCGTTCTCTGCTACTAATAACCCATGGTGGCGAAATCATCCTAACTTCGCATGGTTCAATAACCCGCAGCGCCAAAACTCCATGGGTGGGCCAATGCGATTGTTCGCACCCGTCATCCCAAGGGCTTAGTATAATCCTATGGGAAATCCGCCATTAGGTCCTTGCATACCTCAAACAGAACATGCATCAAGTCCTTTGATAAATTGATGCGAATGATGACAGAAATGTCCAAGCGCCATGAAGAAAACATGACCTCTCTTCAGCACCAATTAGTGCAGCAGAATGCTGAGATCAATCAACTATGCATGATGACTCAATCTCAGGGCACTCTTCCAACCCGACCTGTTCCTAACCCATGAAATTTTGTATCCCGTGGTCCACAACCACAAGTACGACCATCTCAGGGGCAGGTTGATCAAATTCTGCAAGTTTCGAGCATTCCACCAGGATTCCAGGCTAATCCTGTAGCAACACATCACCCTTATGTCCTTATTGCGAACCCTCCTCTGCCCTATGATCCCACTGGACCCGTGACGTCCAATGCGATTACTACAAGGAGTGGTAAGCAAACCGTTGATTCGACTCGACTTGATCCTGGTCCATCTTCTTCATCGCCCTCTCATTTGAAATGCGCACCGCATTCTTGTGAGGACAATACACCCAAACTAGTGCCAGAATCGGTCCCATTCCCTGAGGCTCTACTGAGGGAGCCAAAAGGCAAGAAAAAGGATACGTAGGCCTTTGATAACCTGCGTAATTTATTCAGGGATGTTGAGATCAAAGTACCCTTGTAGGAGGCTATTGACCATATACCTATTGTCACCCAATTCTTCAAAGACTACACTACACCCAGGAGGTAGTCAAAGAAAACAAAGAATCCAGTGGTCCTCTCTCCTCATGCGAGTTGTGCTATACTATCAAATCTTCTACCGAAGCAGAAAGATCCAGGCACACTGCTTATTTCATGTAGCATCCAAGGCTACAATTTCAACCGTGCTCTGCTTGATCTAGGATCTTCCATTAATCTTGTACCAACCATCATGATCGAGAAATTTACCTTAGGAAATCTGAAACCCACCCCTGTCACATTACAGTTAGCAGATCGTTCTATTAAAATACCAAAGGGTGTGGTGGAAGATGTGGTGGTTAGGGTCAACAATCTCTATTTTCCTGTTGACTTTCTTGTTTTGGATATGGAAGTTCCTAGATCACTTACTGATTATTCGATCATCCTTGGTCGACCTTGCTTGGCCACAGCCCGTGCCCATATCGACTGAGTCAGGTTGCATTGAGATCACCATTGGCTTTAAGAAGCTCAAGCTAAACATCTTCAAGGCTGCCAAGAATTTTGATTGCGATTGCATTGAGGATGACACGTCTGATGAGGACATGACCGTCAGCGCATGTATCGGACTAATAGGGACCTATTCTGACTGCTGCGGATTACCCCTAAACACAGACCATTACTTGCCTGACATATACTGTGACATTTCCCCATCCCTCCCTTTACCCTTACCTTCTCCTGACTAGACTTCTGATGAGGTTTTCTCTGCTTCCCACACCTCGTGGTTTGAGTCATATCCGGGCTGCTCACCTCCGGTCCACCCCCTTGAAGACCGGATTTCCCTTTCTTTCTCTCCAAGTTAGGCAGACACGCGACTCCACACTAGGACCTTGAGCCCAAATACTAATCACTGGGGCCCTCCTTTCTTAGATCCATCAATCCAAGATACCCCTCTTGGCCAATCTAAGGGCCAACTTTTTTCTCTTGCCCTTCTTTCTTCTAATCCACTTGGGACACTCTCATCCCAAGAAATGTCATATCTTTTGCCATCCACTCCCAAGTTGAAAGTGCTGCTTGACACTCTTAAATATGCTCTTTTGGAACCAAATGAAACTTTTCCCGTAATTATTAGTTCAAAATTGACCAGGGAATAAAAGTGCAAGCTAACAAAGGTTCTTATGGAACACAAGGTAGCCATTGGATGGTCCTTATCTGACTTAACTGGCATTAGCCCCTCCTACTGTACTCACCGTATATATACGGAGGAGGAGGCTCGACCTGCCCGCGAGATGCAGTGTCGTCTCAACCCTAACATGCGGGAGGTCGTTAAAAAGGAAATCATTAAGTGGCTTGATGCAGGTATAATCTACCCGATCAGCGACAACCCCTGGGTGAGCCCAATTGATGTCGTACCCAAAAAGGCGGGACTCACCATTCGTATCAATGACAGGGGCGAATCTATCCCTACACGCACTCCTACATCTTGGAGAGTGTGTGTAGATTGTAGGAAACTGAATGTTGCAACAAAGAAAGATCACTTTCCGCTACCTTTTATTGATCAAATCCTGGAGCGGTTAGTAGGAAATAAAATTTTCTGTTTCCTGAATGGATTCTCTGGATATAACCAAGTGGCTATTGACCCCTGGGACCAAGAGAAGACCACCTTCACCTGCCCCTTTGGCACCTTCGCATTTAGAAGAATGCCATTCAGACTTTGTAATGCGCCAACAACTTTCCAGAGATGTATGCTAGCAATATTTCACGATATGGTGGGTGACTTTCTTGAGGTCTTCATGTTTGACTTTTTGGTCTTCGGACCTTCATTTGATGATTGTCTTGCCAACCTGACCCGCATCCTTCGGAGATGTATTAATGTGAACCTCGTGCTTTCTTGGGAGAAAAGTAATTTTATGGTACATGAGGGGATTGTTCTCGGTTACATCATCTATGGTAAGGGTATTGAGGTTGACAGAGTTAATCTTGATGTGATTGCTGATTTACCTGTGCCTAGCTCTGTCAGGCAAATCCGCTCCTTAGGTCATGTCGGTTTCTATAGGAGATTCATCAAAGACTTCTCTAAAATTTCTAAACCTTTAACTCATCTCCTATCGACCGACGTACCCTTTGATATGGGCCCTGACCGTATGCAAGCATTCACGCAACTGCGTGAGGCTGTCACTAAGGCCCCTGTTCTCCAGCCACCTGATTGGTCCCTCGACTTTGAACTCATGTGTGATGCTTCCGATCTTATAGTCGGAGCCATCCTGGGACAAAGGTATGATAGACATCCCTTCATGGTGTACTATGGCAGTAAGACGTTGGACGAGGCCTAGCGTAATTATATGACTACTGAGAAAGAACTACTGGTGGTCGTCTTTGGGCTGGAGAAATTCCGCTCTTACCTTCTGGGCTCGCATGTTACTGTATTCACTGATCACATGGCCATTCGTCATCTCATACACAAAAAGGATGCCAAGCCTAGATTGATACGTTGGATCCTTTTACTCCAAGAATTTGACCTTGAGATCCGCGATAAGGTTGGAGCCCAGAATGTGGTTGCTGATCATCTGTCGAGACTGGACCCCCACCACATTGGACTTACCCTGCCTATTAATGAGGTTTTCCCGATGAGCACTTACTGGCAATTAATGTAGAAAGTGGACCTTGGTATGCCGACATTGCCAATTACCTTGGTTCTGGCTCCCTTCCACGTGGCTAGCCTATGAACTAGCATGAGCGTCTCATCGCAGAAGCAAAGTATTATTTCTGGGATAATCCACTACTTTTTTGAATAGGTGCTGACCATATCATCTGCTGCTGTATTCCTGATAGCGAATTCCCCAGTGTGCTATCCTTCTATCACGATCAGGCCTGCGGAGGCCATTTCTCTGGGAGGAAAACTGTAGCCAACGTGTTGTAGTGCAGTTTCTTTTGGCCCTCCCTTCACCAGGATGCACACAATTATGCTAAATAATGCATTAGGTGACAGTCGTTAGGGTCAATGTCATGTCGTTACATGATGCCCTTGTAACCCATCCTAGCTGTCGAAATCTTTGACATTTGGGGAATTGATTTCATGGGTCCATTTCTTCCTTTCAATGGCTTTGAGTACATCCTCGTTGCTATTGATTATGTACCGAAATGGATTGAGGCTATTCCCACGTACCATGCTGACCATGTCATATCTACTCGATTTGTCAAAGATCACATTTTTGCATGCTTTGGGATCTCTTGAGCCATTATTTCTGATGAAGTCATTTTACCCATGCTTCTTTTCGGGCACTTTTGAGGAAATATGGAGTCCACCATCGTATCACATCCCCGTATCATCCTCAGAAAAACTACTAAGCTGAGGTGTCGAATCGGCAAAGTAAGCAAATTCTCCAGAAAATGGTTCGGTCTGATCATAAGGATTGGTCCAACAAGCTGATTGACGCACTTTAAGTGTATCGGACCGCCTTCAAGGCTCCTCTTGGTATGTCTCCTTATAGAATTGTTTACGGGAAGCCTTGTCATTTGCCTGTTGAGTTGGAGCACTGCGCTTATTGGGCGGTTCGCTAATGTAACCTCGACCAAGACCTGTGTGGTCGAGAAAGGAAACTCCAACTCTAGGAGATGGAAGAGCTCCGTCATGAAGCCTATGTTTCTGCCTTAACTTTCAAAGAATGCACTAAGGCTTTTCACGACAGTCGAATTCGGCGGAAGGAATTTGAGCCATCTCAGCAAGTTTGGCTTTACAATGCCCGACTCAAATTCTTTCCAGGGAAATTAAAGTCCAAATGGACTAGTCCCTACTTGGTCTCGAGACCATTTCCTAACTGGCTCGTCGAAATTGAAGATCCCAAATCTGGGCATAAGTTTACTATCAATGGGCAGCAGTTAAGATCCTATCTTACTCATGAACCTACCCTCGTTGGTGAAATGTTACCCTACTGGAGGGTAATTGAGTTTGTGCCTCACTCTGAGTCCAACTGGAGACGTTAAATTCAACGCTCGTTGGGAGGCACCCCAGCAACACTCTTCCACTTTCGCCTACACATTCCGTTTCACTTCACTTCACTTCACACTTCTTCACTTTTAACTTCACCACCCACCTGACCACCCTGCTGTATACCTCGCACCTAAGCTCTCGTACCATGATCCTTTGACCTTGCTTTACCCCGCATGCATATGAGGACATAGCATCATTTGGCATGGGGGGTGGATAGGCATCCATAGGATTTGGGTATTATATGAGTATCATGCAGCTTCTACATCCATTATACATATCCATCTATAAATATGTACATAGCCTAATTAAAAAAAAAATCTAAAAGTTGAAACAAAAATACAATAGGTGTTTATGAATATTCAATCGCTGTTTTGAAGACTTTCTAGGCCACAGAAGCTTGATTCGCTCAGGCTTGGCTTAGTTTACTTAAGCATTGATAAGATGGATCAGAATCTCTCCTAATCAAGGACGTATTCTTGTACCTGAGTCACCAGTACAGGATTCGTTGATTTGCCTCTACTTGAGAGCCTAAGTAATCTTGGTTCACACTACACATATCAAGAAAGATCAGGTGAACATAAGATTCAACCCTAGTGTTCATTAGGGAAGGTGGAGTCCTTACCTGTGTGTGCAGGTAGACTTTTTATCCCAGTCTTTAGTCTTGTGTTTAGGAGAAACCCTTTCCACCGAAAAAATACTCACCCACCAAATAAGTGAGCTCTTCCAAATAAAGTTGTAGGAGATATACTGACACCTATTTAAAAAAAAAAAACTTACGAATAAGTTAGTATATCCTCCAAATGTCTGTAAATTCTTCTCCCCAAAAAGCTCTCAAGGCACGTTACAAATACCTTGTTCTGCCATAAATTCTTTGAGCCACAAAAATAATAACAGTGGGGTTGAGTTTTTCCATCATCTTTTTGAGGGTTAATCTGAAGACATGAGCTAAAGCTGGGACCAACCTGCACTTAAAAATCTGTGAAACCTTGGGCTTGAGCCTTAATATTCATCTGGTCTGTCTTGATCCTTCATTATCACAAACCATAATCTCTTAGCTCTCGAGTACGGCAAAACCCTCGAAGTCCTGAAAATAATACTTAAGGATTAAATATCAAGAGTCTTAGTTAGTTGAGAGATGGTCTATATCATGTAAGACTTGAAGTACTGGTAGTCTTCTCTGCAATTGGTTATCACAATATCCAACGGATAAACACATTCATGTTGCTTCAGAAAAAATCTTCAGCTTAAGATCATTTCTAAACACAATACAAAATGTTTTGCTAGGGACTAGCAAAAGATAGGCATGGGGGTATGATTGCACAGCAAAAATGCACCAGTAAATATGCCATCCTGTGTTATTTCCTAGCATTGCCCTTGCATCTTATGTAGCCCTACTTGCATTTGTAAATATACACCTGCATGCATTTATAAAGAAGGGAAGAGAGTGAGAATAATTGGCCATCCAATCCACTTCTATTATTAACATTTGCCTTGAGTGTGGCATTGCAATTTCACCATTTTTATTTTTTTTATTTTCCTTTTTCTCTTTCTCTTTTCATGCGGCCGCAGGGCATGGTGCGCACGCCTCTCCCCGCCACTCCTCCTGCCAGCAGCATGGGGAGGGGTGTGCCCTCCCTCTTTAAAACACCATGCACTCCCCCTTGCTGAAGGGGTCGGCATCCACTTTCATACAGACTAGCACCACCCTCAGTCTACCGCTGGCCAACCTCCTTCCCTTTCCCTCTCCATACACAGTTCCTCTTCTCACAAGTTGAGAAGAGGCACATTGTGTGAAGGAGAAAGCTCATAGTGGTTTCCGACCACCACTGTGAGTTCCACCATTGCCCAGCTCCTTCGTGAGCAGGTGGGCATGGTGGCTTCTCACTTCGTTTCTTTTTTTGCAATTTTCATTTTGTACTGTTCTTCTCCTCCACCATTAATGCAGAGCTCAAAGCTCTGATGCTCCAGCACCTCCGCGCACTGCCTGGACCTCCAGCCAGTCACTACCCACCCGAGCAGACCACGCAATACTTCTTTCCGCACGTGCAGGCACTCCACAGCATCGGGCGTGCGCAGAACTTGCTCCAGCCCGTCGCCAGACCGCATGTGCATAGTAGCACACTGTAGCACACGGTCTATGCGACGCTGTAGCCACCGACAAGTTACTCACTTAGCCGGTGGCTCTACGCTCTCTCTCCTCGCCCGTACCTGCTCCAGTCGGTCATCGCATACTCGCCCTCGACGCTGTGCGCTGCACTCTGCAGCGCGTTGCGCTTTACACGCCCACGTAGCAGTGCGCTGCGCCTCACACGCTCGCGCGCGCACCTCAACCTCTGCGCTCGCGCACTTGCACGCCTCCAGACGTCAGCTCCACGTAGCAAATGACTTAAACGGTGGCTCCTCTAGTGCACACACACACACAGACACTCAAAGACTCACGCATACACATATATATACACACACACACACACACTCACATACTCTCACCCTTACATATATTTACATAATCATAAATATACATACATACATACATACATACATATATATATATATATATATAAGATTTGTAAATGACAAGCGCACTAGAAGGGGGGATGAATAGTGTGGGAAATAAAAATTGCAAAACAAATCCAACCACAAAAGGCACAAGATGTATAGTGGTTCCCCTCACCTGGGTACTCCACTACCTAAGTCTCCCGACTTAGGATTTTTAACCCGATTCCCTCAACTCAGAGGGAATCAATTTACTAATATCAGAGGTAATTAATGGGTTATCTCAACCCAATTACAAGATATGAAGAAAAGATAAAAATATAGATGTAAGCAAAATGTAAATAGAAGCTTACAACTATTTCCTAAGTCTCCAACAAGAATATATCTTATAACAAGTATAATCAAATCTAATGAGAAAAACTAAGGCATAAAACAAACGATTGATTACAGAAAAATACGATCGCCTTTGAAGATTTGTTACAAATGATGAGATGCCTTGAAATGTATGCAACAAAACAAACTCTTCAGGTTGAAAATGGAGAATTGAAGGTGTAGGCAAGAGTATATTTCTTAGCTTAGAGGTGTGTCTAAAACAACACTGAAAGAGTGCTTATATAGACCACTAATCATCTCTCCCACGAATTCTAGCCATTAGGGGTATTTCAGGAACATTAGAATTAAGATTAATTACAACTTAGTCGTTCAGACTAGTCACAACGGTTAGTTGGTACCGGTACTGAACTCTTGGTACCGGTACTGACTACATACAATCAATACAGCCAAATCACTGGGTACCGGTACTCATTGTGAGTATCGGTACTTGTGACGCACAGTCTTGGGTCCTATGACCTACATGTATCGGTACTCATGATGAGTACCGGTACTTATAAGGTCGATGCAAAAATCTAGTTCACAAACTATGACCACTTGACATCGGTACTCATGATGAGTATCGGTACTTGATGTTCACAGTTTTGAACTTAGGTCCAAACCTGTGCCAAGCA
This sequence comes from Thalassia testudinum, assembly GCA_037157565.1. Lineage (NCBI taxonomy): Eukaryota > Viridiplantae > Streptophyta > Magnoliopsida > Alismatales > Hydrocharitaceae > Thalassia > Thalassia testudinum. The sequence continues at coordinate 22,948,579 of JAZHRO010000014.1, forward strand.
AGTACCAAAGATCATTAGTGTTAATCAGTTGAGAAATCCAATCTACTCTTGGCAACTTTGGTTTGCAAGAGTTGACTTTGAGTTAAAAATCGAGTAAATGAACGATATTTTGAATCCTATTTATTTCTACTTTGATTTTATTACCTAGATTATATTTTACTTATTTGGAGACATACAAAAATTCTAAGATACAATAAAAACTAAAATCTTCAAAAACTTCTTCCTTCATGTGCAATCTTTTTGCTTGCATCCACAAATTCTTGTCTTTTGACCTGAAATTACTTCATAAACATATTAGAATTTAAAACAGTTTTGTTAACATCAAAACACAGAAGAGAGATGGAGCTAGGGTTCAACAATCTCCTCCTTTTCGATGTTGACAAAACAAATAAGATACTCATATTAAAAATAAACAGAAACTTAATAAGAGAAGAATAAAAAACTCCACAAGAGAGTAAAAAACCTCCCCCTCAAACTATGATCTCGCTATTTTAGATATGAAGTGTCTATTCATTTCATTTCTCCCCCTTTTTGTCAAGCAAGCAAAAAATTGAGCAAATACCATAAAAGTTCAAATTTCATAGCAAAGCATAAATACATAATCAAATGAAGCATCAAATTTCATAACATGATAAAGTTCATGACACAAAATAAATATTAAGAGCCATTGAAGTTTTTTAACAAGCTTATCTGACACAAAATAAATTTCACAACAATGTTAAGAGTCATACAATCAACAAGCTTACATACTTAAAAAACTAAACTAATTTCTACGACATTTTCGAATGAGTGGTTGTTCATCTTCTTCCTCATTTTCATTGTCATTGTCATTGTCATCAACATTGTCATCATCATCATTGTTGCCCTCGTCATCATCATTATCATCATTGTCTTCATATGAAACATTTTCTTCATCTTTTGTGTTTTCTTCTTCTTCATCTTCATTGATAATCGGTTCTTTTTTAGCTACAAAAGATGGATCTTGAAAGTGCTTCTGTCTTGTTTCGCTGTATTCCGGAGGTACTTTTGGTTGAGTTCGCTTCCTTTGTTTGGTATGTTGAGTGGAAGATGCAACATAGGAAGACACAAAAGACATAGAAAGATCATGAAATTTGCGTTCCATGTGATGGAAGGCAAAATTCAGATTAGTTAAATTTTGGCCAATGTAATTGAAAGTGTTGATCATGTTGGGATCGGTGCCAGACTCATGAGAAAGGTTCTTCCAAGGAGTTTCGGCTTCTGGAAATGGATAGGTAATGGAAACAAAAGCTGAAGATGATTCAGGAGGTGGATGAGAAGAAGATTGAGCATTTGGATCAACTTCATCTTCATCATCACTAGTAGATTCCTCTCTAACGGGTTTCACTCCCATTTTCCGGAGAGTGGTCCATTTGAAATAAACCACTTTTCTAAGAGGAGTGAAATTAGAAAGGTCAATTTTATTTTTATGAAATATATGAGACACCAAGATATCCAAAGGTAAAGCCAATGCACGGTAATGTGGTCTAAGAAAGTGAATGAAAATCGTGTTCTAGTTGACCGAAAATCCTGTAATGATAGCATAAATTAAGGGTAAAATGTCAACGGGAATTTTGTGAAAACCTGAATTTTTAGCCATTAAATTCCATGCTAAAATACGGAAAAGAACACGAGTAAAAAGAGTCATATTGGGGGCAACCAATACTTTGCCCTGGCAATTAGGAAGCAATAAAGTTTCATGAATTTTGTGGGTAGGAAATTGCTCTTTAAGTATGTTAAAAGGATGACCTTCATTAGGACATTGGGTGATGGTTGATAAAAATTTATTAGTGAGTGATTTTTTGATCAAAGACTTTGGAAGGTTAGACAAGATAGCCATGATTTTCTTGTTTTTGGAGATTAGCAAAAAATAGACAATTAATGTAGGGTAAACTCCAGGAACATCAGCAAAAAATGCCTCATCAAAGAAATACATAAGATGCTTTTTGGAAAGATACGTAGTGAACTCATAGATTTGTAGAGAAAAATCTTTCCACTCAATAAGCTTACAGTGATGAAGTTTTAGGCCTTTATACCAATCAAATTTAGATTTAGCATCCTCATTGATGCAAAACTTGTGGAATGCATCTTGAGGTGCTTTTCCCTTACTTTTAGATTTTGGTGCCATCAGAAAAAATACAACAAGAAATAGGAATACAATTAGAGATAAAGATTATGTGTTCAAGTAAAAACACATTTAAGCCTGCATGCACCGGTACTGGTGATTGGTACCGATAATGGTTGGTTTCTGTCCCAACCAGAAATACGAGCTTGTACTGGTACTAATCTTCAGTACCGGTACCTGCTCTGTAAAGCAGGCATTGCTGCGCCCAGCTAGTACCGGTACTGATGATGGGTACTGGTACCATCTGGTACCCGATGAAAAACACATTGCAGTAGCAGAAATGATGTTGAGAAAGAACAAAACAAGATGTAGAACAACTCAAGGAAACAAGATTTGATGAGAAGAGAAGAATATACTTATGGTATGAAGAATGGAGATGATTCTTCTTCTTCTTGGCAAGGGCTTGGAGAGGCTTAAGGTGGAACTAGGGTTTGGTTGTGAAGAAATGAGTCAAGTGTTTGCACTTGACCTCTTTTATATGGGATGGGTCATGTGCTTATCACATGACCACTTAAGTTGTTGAGAGATGAAAAAATTGATAACTTAGGTGTTGATAAAATAATGTGATCAACAACCTAAGTTAAGAAACCAAATTGTAAATAACACCCTGGTATTTCCAGACATATGGAAATATTACATTTTACCCCTCTTTTAGTAAGCATGGGTAATTTTCAAAGAAGCCCTTAGGAAATTTCATAAATACAAAAAAGTTTATATCAAACAAAATGTTAAATTAGAATCTCTTTTATCGTCAAAGTCCTAATTTTCTCCTTATAAAGCAGAATCTCTCTGCTGTAAGAGCTTTTGTAAAGATGTCTATCAATTGGTTTTGAGTGTCAATGAATTCTAATTGAATAGAGCCTTGAAGTACATTATCTCTGAGAAAATGTTGTCTAATGTCTATGTGTTTGGTACGTGAATGATGTATCGGATTTTTGGATAGATTTATTGCGCTTATATTATCACATAATATCTTGGATTGCGCAAAAATCAATCTAAAGTCGGACAAAGTCTGTCTCATCCAAATAACCTGAGAACAAGCAAGTGAAGCTGCAATATACTCAGCTTCAGTTGTAGAAAGTGAAACACAAGTCTGCTTCTTAGAGAACCAAGAGACTAGAGATTCTCCAATAAAATGACATGTGCCGCTAGTGCTCTTTCGGTCTGTCCGACTCCCTGCATAGTCTGCATCACTATAGGATAATAGATTTAAAGATTGTACTTTAAGATAGAAAAGACCAAGGTCTTTTGTGCTGTGTATCTAAATATTCTTTTTACTGCATTATAATGAGATTCCTTGGGTTCAGACTGAAATCTTGCACATAAACATGTAGCAAAAAGAATATCAGGTCTAGAAGCTGTGAGATATAGTAGTGAACCTATCATTCCCCAGTATTTCTTTTCATCTACCCTCTTGCCAGATAAATCTTCATTAAGAGAAGTAGATAGAGCAATCGGAGACTCTTTGCCATTTACATTTTCAAAGTCAAATTTCTTGAGAATTTCAAGAACATATTTTGATTGACTAATGTAAATTCCTGTGTCTAATTGTTGAATTTGGAGTCCTAAAAAGAATTTGAGTTCACCTATCATACTCATTTCAAACTCAGTATTCATAGTCGCACAGAAATGTTGACACAGGGACTCCTTATTTGATCCAAATATAATATCGTTGACATATATTTGAATCAATAAGATGTCATTACCTTCTTTTACAAAAAGAGTTGAATCAACAACTCCAATTCTAAAATCATGTTGAAGAAGAAAGGTCCTGAGCCTATCATACCAACCCCTGGGGGCTTGTTTAAGTCCATATAACGTCTTATTGAGCTTGTATACATGCTCTGGGTGTGCTGGGTCCTCAAACCCGGGTGGCTGATGGACATAAACTTCTCCCTTAATATAACCATTAAGAAAAGTGCTCTTGACATCCATTTGATATAACTTGAAGTCCTTTGCACTTGCAAAGGCAAGTAGCACTCGTATGGATTCCAAGCGAGCAACAGGAGCATATGTCTCATCAAAGTCAATACCCTCCTATTTGTTATAGCCTTGAGCTACAAGTATGGCTTTATTCCTGATTACTGAACCAGATTCATCCAATTTATTTCGGAACACCCACTTGGTTCCAATGAAGGAATTACCCTCATGAGCGAGTACCAAGTTCCATACATTGTTCCTAGTAAATTGGAGTAGCTCCTCCTGCATAGTTACAACCCATGATTCATCCTTTAATGCCTCATCAACTTTCTTGGGTTCAAGTTGTGAAACAAAAGCATTAAGGACAAAATCAGCTCTAAAGTGAGATCAGGTTTTTACACCTTGTTCAATATCACCAATAATTTGTTCTTGAGGGTGATCCTTATGGTGTACCCATTCTTTTGGAAGATCATGTACATTTCGTGAATCTTCTATCTTTGATACATCAATGAAGGGGGTATCTTCATCATCAGAATCTAAATGATTTGGTTTTGGTTCACCTAAATTTGTTTCATCAAATGAAACAAGTAGGGATTCTTCAATGACAAAAGTCCTTTTATTAAAGATTCGATAAGCTTTGCTTCTTGTTGAATAGCCAATAAAAATGCCTTCATCACCTTTAGCATCAAACTTATCAAGTTGGTCACGGGTGTTTAATAAATAACATCTACTTCAAAATACCCTGAAATATGATATCCTAGGAGACTTCTCATAATAAAGCTCATATGGAGTTTTCTTAATAATAGGACTTAAGAGTGTTCTATTTAGAACATAACATGCCATATTAATGGCTTCAGCCTAGAAATATTTTTGAAACCCAGACTCCAAGAGTAAAGTTTGGGCACATTCTTGTAGAGTGCGATTCTTGTGCTCTACAACACCATTTTGAGATGGAGCCTGAGGAAATGAAAATTCATGGGTTATGCCGTAATTGACACAAAAACTTGAAAATTTTTCATTTTCAAATTCACCCCCATGATCAGTCTTAAGTCTAGGAATAGAAGATGATTTTTCCTTTTGAAGTCTTCGAGTAAGACTTAGGAAGGAATCCAATGAGTCATCCTTATGTTTCAAGAAGATGACCCAAGTGAACCTAGAGCAGTCATCAATAATAACTAGGTAAAATTTTGATCCATTTAGACTCTCAAATCGTGTTGGTCCAAATAGATCAAGGTGTAACAACTCTAAAGGTCGTGTTGTTGAAACTAAGTCTTTAGGTTTAAAAGAAGTTTTGTGCATTTTTCCGAGTTCACACGACTTGCAAAAAACATCTTTTTTATAAGTTAGTTTAGGTAGGCCCCTTACTAACTCATTTTTGGCTAACCTATTAAGATGTTTGTGATTAATTTGACCTAGCTTACGGTGCCAAAGATCTACTTCAATATGGGAGGCAAGCAGACATTTTACATACTTCTCTTTTGAAAAATGAAGAGCATAGATATTTTCATATCTAAATCCTTCAATTAAAATCGTATTTGTTCCTTCTTTTAATATTTTAAATCCAACTTTAGTAAATAAAACATCACATCTATTATCACATATTTGACTAACACTAAGCAGGTTATGTTTTAAGTTTTCTACTGAAAGAATATTACGTACCTGCTTAGAAGAGTTTCCTATTGTACCTTCACCAATAATGCGACAACGTTTGTTGTCGCTCAACTTGACGTGTCCTCCATCTTCGATCTTGGTCCATTTGATAAAGAGGTCGGAGTGTTCCGTCATGTTCTTGGAACACCCATTATCTAGGATCCATTTGTCCTTTTTGACCTGCAAGACAATTTATTAAATCTATTTTAGGTACCCATTTTCTTTTGGGTCCTTGATGGTTAGTACCTTTCAAATCCTTAGGTTTATTGATCATTTTTGTGTTAGATCTATAATTCTTAGGATTATTGACCTTTTGATAAATCAATGCATGTCTAGGTGCATGTGATTTATTTTGTGTGTACTTTTTATTATTGAACTTAGCTTTTAGATTATTACAAAATTTCATATTCAGCCTAGTTTTTGTTTTTAAATTATTCAAAGTATCTTCAAAGTGTTCATAAATGTCTTCTAATTCTATTATTTTTGCATGTAATTGATTGCTAGTTTCTTTGGACATATCTAATTCTATTTCTAAACAAGATTTCTCTATTTCTAGGGTTCTATAACTATTATGCAAAACCTTATTTTCTTTTTTAATCATCCTAGCCTTATTATATAAATCTTCATATGCTTGAACTAATTCAGTAAAGGTAACTTCAGAATCTACCTCATTTTCCGAGTTGTCATCATTTGCCATTAAGCAAAGATGTGCAACTTCTGTTTCTTGAAATTCTTCGGAAGATGATTCCGTGTCGGAATCACTATCATCCCAAGTTGCCTCGAATGCCTTTCTAGAAGTCTTCTTTTTCTTTCGATCAAGTTCTTTGTCCTTCTTTTCTTCCTTTTTCTTCTTGATCATTGGACAATCTTTTCGTACGTGCCCCTTCTTGTTGCACTCAAAACAAATAATGTCATTTGAAAATTTATTGACTTTCTTACCTTGTTTTCGGATAAATCTTCTGAATCTTCTTGTTAGAAGAGCGAGCTCCTCTTCTTCGTTGGAATTTGAGTCTTCAAAGTCTGATACCTCCTTTTTCTTGAAAGCAAGTTCCTTTTTCTTGCTTGTGGATTTTTCTTCATTTTTCTTCATATTTTCTAACTGGACTTCATATGCCATGAGGCTTCCAATTAACTCATCTAATGGGAGAGTAGAGAGATCTTTTGCCTCTTGAATGGTTGTGGTCTTTGGAGACCAGTCACTCGTAAGGGATCTTAAGATTTTCCTTGCAAGTTGTTCCTCCTTGAGTTTGACTCCAAGATTCTTCATTGGATTCACAATCTCTCCAAACCTTGTGTACATCCCTTTGATTGTTTCACCTTTCTGCATCTTGAAACACTCATAGCTTTCTGTTAGAATAGATATATGTGTTTCTTTAACTTTGCTCGTACCTTCATAGATGACTTGCAATGTGTTCCATGTCTCGTATGCGGACTCGCATGCGGAGATACGGTTAAATTCTTCTCTTGATAATGCATAATAGAGTGCGTTCATTGCTTTTTCATTTCCCGTGATCCTTTTCTTTTATTCTGCCATCCATGCCACTCCTTGTGGCTCCGGATCCACGTACTTCTCTTGGATAAACATCCATGAGTCCTCATCCATGGCCTTGAGGAAGATTTGCATCCTCTTCCAATATCCATAGCCCGTCCCATCAAAGTAGGGAGGACGTGTGGATTGCTGTCCTTTGGTGCGCTTTACTAGAGATGCCATAGCGAAATAGGATTGTCACTTCTTTTCGCAACCTGCTCTGATACCACCTGTAGGATCTGTAAATGACAAGCACACTAGAAGGGGGATGAATAGTGTGGGAAATAAAAATTGCAGAACAAATCAAACCACAAAAGGCACAAGTTGAATAGTGGTTCCCCTCACCTGGGTACTCCACTACCTTAGTGTCCCGACTTAGGATTTTTAACTCGATTCCCTCAACTCAGAGGGAATCAATTTACTAATATCAGAGGTAATTAACGGGTTACCTCAACCCAATTACAAGATATGAAGAGAAGATAAAAATACAGGTGTAAGCAAAATGTAAATAGAAGCTTACAACTATTTCCTAAGTCTCCAACAAGAATATATCTTATAACAAGTATAATCAAATCTAACGAGAAAAACTAAGGCGTAAAATGAACGATTGATTACAGAAAAATATGATCGCCTTTGAAGATTTGTTGCAAATGATGAGATGCCTTGAAATGTATGCAACAAAACAAACTCTCTTTCAGCTTGAAAATGGAGAATTGAAGGTGTAGGCAAGAGTATATTTCTTAGCTTAGAGGTGTGTCTAAAACAACACTCAAAGAGTGCTTATATAGACCACTAATCACCTCCCCCACGAATTCTAGCCGTTAGGGGTATTTTAGGAACATTAGAATTAAGATTAATTGCAAATTAGCCGTTTAGACTGGTCACAATGGTTAGTTGGTACCGGTACTGAACTCTTGGTACCGGTACTGACTACATACAGTCAGTACAAGGTCCTGTGACCTACATGTACTGGTACTCTTGATGAGTATCGGTACTTGTAAGGTCCAGGCAAAAACCTAGTTCACAAACTGTGACCACTTGATATCGGTACTCATGATGAATACTGGTACTTGATGTTCACAATTTGGAACTTAGGTCCAAACCTGTGCTAAGCAAGTACCAAAGATCATTAGTGTTAGTCAGTTGAGAAATCCAATCTACTCTAGGTGACTTTGTTTTGATAGAGTTGACTTTGTGTTAAAAATCGAGTCAATGAACGATATTTTGAATCCTAGTTTCTCTACTTTGATTTTAATGCCTAGATTATATTTTACTTGTTTGGAGACATACAAAAATTCTAAGATACAATAAAAACTAAAATCTTCAAAAACTTCTTCATTTATGTGCAATCCTTTTGCTTGCATCCACAAATTCTTTTGTCTTTTGACCTGAAATTACTTCATAAACATATTAGAATTTAAAACAGTTTTGTTAACATCAAAACACAGAAGAGAGTTGGAGCTAGGGTCCAACAATATATACATATATAGTTATGGATATATATATATATATATATATATATATATATATACATATACATATATACTTATATATATCCACTTACCCACATTCCTCTATACACATATTCACCTCACATACACTACCCATATTCCTATGTACTCACCCCTTCACCGCGCATCATATCGCGGGAATATTCACACTAGTTGCCAATATTCCCCGATACTCACGCAAAGCAAGCGCCTCCACCCTCACTCACACACATCCATTCCACACTCCACGCGGCACTTAGTCTTGTTGGTTGCATCTTGCTAGACGTGGACTAACTTGACACCGTGCTACATCCCATTCACATTTCCTTCTACACCCCTGTCTATATAACATCTATATAACTATACATATTCTATATCTACTATATATACATATATAGATATACTAAGCTAAGTATTCCTTTTCATTGCATTCTATTTTTGCTTTCAATTTATCTTTTCTTCCTGCTACTAAAAAGACTAAAAAAATTATAAAATAGAAAAGATAAATCTTGATTTGCAGGCATACGGTCTCACGTGTGGCGAGACAAGACTCGTATTTTGGCATATAGCCAAGGACCTATTTGAGGGTGTGCCTCAAGAACAAGATTATCGGAAAAAAAACCTAAAAATCAAGAAAACCAAAAACATAATAAACGCAAGGAAGAGATGCATTTTAGGAAAGGCGTAGAAACTTCGCAATTCTCCTAATCCTCGCTTCCCTGAGATTGACCCTGGGCCTAAAAGTGATCAGGCTAAAATCAAGTACGCCATATTAAAAATTTTGTGAAACTGGTGTAGACTCGATTTAGGTTAACTCACTATACTCTTTTCGACATTAATATCACCATTTTAATAAAGCCTATTCGAGTATGCACCAACATTCATTGTAAGTTTGGAGCATATCTCCATATGTATTATATACATTCCTGATGAATAAAAAATTTTAATTTCTCAGGTTACTTCCATGTCTCCTGTTAAGATGCAAACTTTATGCACCATGGGATCATCAATTTGGTAGAAAATGTGCGTGTTGTTTGAATGGATAATTATGTTCAGCCATTTTGGAAAGATGAACGCTTCGTTTTAAGGAAAATATAACTTCTGTGTTGGATGTTGGTTTCGGACAACAAACAATTCTTAGACTTGGAGGAAAACAACAACCAATCCTATCTAACATTTCACGATATTATATGGTAAAATTTTTGCATAAGAAATTTAATAGTACATAACAAGGGTGATTAGGAAAAGCTAAACCGATGGATCTCAAATTTCAAAAATCTAATTTATTTTCCAAAAATTGAGTACAAGGTATTATTTGGTGTATAATGGTATGTAATTGGGCAAAGACAATTCACCATCCTTTAAGGGCATTTTGGTCCGTTCATTATTTAATAACTATATAATTCCCCAAACAATCTACTACCTACCCACAAATTCTTCACTTTCATTCTTCCTATCAAACAATTCAATTCCACCAAACAAAGAACAACGCCAACTTATTCTTGCTCACCTTCTACACCTAAACCAAACAAAAAAAGGAACTTATTCCTCACTTATTCCACCTAAAGGCTAATTTCATCCACAATTCCTCTAAACGTAATTTCTTGAGCCAAACTGGGCCTTAAGGAAGTGAAAGGAGGCTCTGAAGAAAAAGAGAAGGAAGAAGAGGAAAAGAAGAAAGGCTTATGCATGTATTGTAGCAACGACATTTAAGTCATCTGATTTGCTAAAGAGACGTCTGATCATTGTAACATTCAAGCTACTGTTGGTTTATTTGATATAATTGATTGTTGGATGCATGCTTAACTTAAGGAGGATATAAGTGGTGATTCAAATCACCATTTAATCCTTTTTTCTTTTTGTTCTCATATTCTTGTGATACATTGGATTTCATTGAATAGTTAATGTGACAGGTTTTCATTCATTGAATATCTTGTATTTGTCTTATTTCTTGTGCTCATATATATATTTATTTCGATTAGCGCGTAAATTGCAATACTTACTCCTTGTATTTGACCTCGAACTCTTCTTTTAGATTTTGAGTTATAAATTTTATTTGTTGATTGAGCTATTTAGGAGACTTTATTATAATGAAACATATTTAAACTCCTGAAAATTTGCTCAAATAGGAGTTTTTTGCGATTATTGTGTGTGCAACTTTTTTTGGTTTCTTCTTGGTTTGGATTCCTATATTCACAATTTTAAAAGTGCTGCATATTTCATTCAAATATATGTTTTGGTTCCTCAAGTCATGATAAGCAATAGAAAATGTTTAAATTGAGAACAAGTTCTATACATTACTTCCCCTTTAAAAGAAAGCTACTTTTCTTTATGACATATATATAAGAAAAGTATTTATTGAACACTATGCTCATAAATCCTCAAAAAAGCCTATCATTGTGTCCATTGGGTGATGTTTTCCATTGATGAAAACTACTACACATGTTAAAAGGTGGTTTAGAAAATTACCTTTTGTATAGGGAATGTACATAATTAATTATTATGCTATTTCTGGAAAATATCAATGCACATAAATGTCAAATTGTATTATGAGTCTATTCATAAAACATATTTAAAATATAATTAATCAAATATTACATTATTATTGGAAAGTAACCATCACATTAATGCTTAAGTGTATTTCAACTCTCTTTTAATGAGAATGGATTTGTATTACAACATTCCATATGTACTATGATATAATTTTTCACTTGTAATACAAATTCTTATATTTCCATTACAATAAATAATTATAATATAAGTTCATCGTGTATATATAAGCCCATTTTCACTTGTAATGCAAGTTTTTAGACTTTTTTTATAGTAATATTTTGTAATCAATACAAGTTTATGATGCGTTACAAGTTAGTTTTTCACTTGTATTTCCTTGGTTTAATACATGATTGTAACTATCTTTGAATTTAATCATCTTGTAATACATTATTTTGGTTGTGATGCATCCTTTACAACATGCATATTATTTTTTTACAAAACTCATGTTAATTGTTATAACAGATTCTATCAGCGAGATGTGTGTTCTTTCCTTTTTCTTTTCATATAATTTTATTTTTTCATATGCTTGTATTATGAAATCTTTTATCGTATAAATAATTAATTCATTACCTATTTATAGAATATTGATTCATTGAGATATTAGTGCATCTTTTTTTAGGGAGTTTTTTTATTTTGTTTATTTAAGTTGCATTGTTTTGACAACTTTCTTTAATATAGGTGATATTTGTTATGATCGTGGGATCTCCATACACATTGTTCTTATTTAATTATTTTTAAGTACTATATTCAGTAAATAGGGTCCCTATATATATATACAATTTCCATGCTTTTCTCTGACCTCATGTTCTGAATTCTATTTATCTCCCAAATTGCATGATCATTTGTTTTAAGGGAGAACTTTCATTTTTGTTTATCGATGTATATAATAGTGTCCCATCGAAAGATTTGAAACAAAATGATTGATTGAGATGTTATATATTAATTTAAGGTAAAATAAATGCATAAAATTTTCTAATGCATGACGTTTTAGTGTCGAATCTTACCTGAAATCAATACAATGTAGATACTTTTATACTAACTAAGCATGGTAGAGAAGGATGCATAACATTGATCAAAGAATTAATTCCATAAAATTTTCATGTATAATCATAATGTTTTGACCACAAAATATACAAACACACAAACAAACATACATATATAATTAGTCTAATTAATTCAAAAACCAAATCACAAAATAGAAAATCAGATGTTGCACTGAGATATTTATAGATTCCTCTTCACAAAAGTCAATCTTCTACTTAAACCTTAACGTAGCATTTTGTATAGCTAAACTATTAATTTATTATAGCGAGTTATTCAGTGGAGTAACTTATACAATCATGAGATTGTTTGATGGCAACTTGACACAACAAGGGTTTCTTTAGGGCTGGATCAACCGTCGAGTCTCCTTACAAGCAACCTAACCTCAAAACAAGTTTCTTCGTGGGAAATCAAACATTCAAGGTGAGTCTTCTTGTAGGCAACTCAAGGAACAATCTAATGGAAAGTAAATCCTAATTACCCTAAGGAACAAATTTTCTATGAATGATTAATTTCTCTTACTAGAGGACTTCATTAGGGTGGCATTTGGTTAGTGAAATTTGCTAAGTGGATGGGTAAAAAGTGGAAAAAATAAGGGAATTGTAGGGTTTTGATGTTAGATCATCTTATGTCACTTCGAAGAATAAGGGAATTGCTGTAAGGCATAAGCTAATTTCATCCTTAAGGTGGAATAAATTTCTTCTAGAATTGAGAGCTTAATTCCAAAATTGGCTACCAAGCACATGATAAACAACCTAATTCCAACAAAAGAAAACCACATAGTTGATTCTTGTTGCAATAGGTGTATCAAACATAAAATGTTGTAGCATGTGTATAATAAATATATCAATGCATACTGTGCACTTTAATCCTACATCTAATGAATTTTTGTTGAATTCAAGGATAAATATAAGTTCCTATGAGATGTATTTTTCTTCCATTTAAAAACAAATGATATCTCAAATTGGGAAGCATGCAGATTGTACAAGAATGGTTAACTGCATTCTCAAAATCAGATCAAGTTTTCCCAATAATTGGAATGGGACATGAGTACGGAAATACACGTTACAACATATTTTGCAATGTGTGGTCAAAATTAACCGGTTGAAAATGAAAATCCATTGGTTGAAAATCAAGCATATCGACTCAAAATCGAGATACACCGGTTGGAAATGATTTTCAATCGATTTGTTAAAATACACTGGTTGAAAATCAAAATATACTAATTGAAAATCAAAATATACCTATTCAAAATCAAAATAAATCGATGTGTTTTGACTTTTTATTGGTGGTAAATGATTTTTCACTTGAAACATATTTTTTTCACATATGAAAAGTGATTTTTCACTTAGAAAGTGATTTTAAATTTATGGAAAATCGTTTCAATTGGTGAAAAATTAAAATACATCGATTGAAATCACCACTCTCACTTTATACATTGTAAAATACGTTGCAACATGCATTTATTTACTTTTAGGCATTAAAAATTAACCCTTCTTTATAAATTTTAGTCGTTAAGTTTTCTCAAAATGTTATCTCAAATGTAAAAAATTTGGGAGACAACTATGTTAGTTGTAATTTACAGTCATTTCAAAGAAAAAAGCTTTTTAAATGTTTTGGGTAATTTTACAATGATGAAAGAATTGTTAGTAAGTCCAAGTAAAATAAATGCTTGTTTGGATGGCACTTTATGTAGGAAGAAAGTTCTTGTGAAAATTATAGGCAAGTACCAAATAGCATAAAGATTTTCCATGGTATATAAATTTGAGGTTTTTAAGCATGTGGAAAGGATGCTTGTAGCAAAGTTGATGATGCTGATGTAGATGCATTATTACACTAAAGGATGGGATCTACGATTAAGTAAAAGGTTTGTTCTGCATCAAAAGAAGACAAAATGAGAAAGATTTGCTTAAGATTGTCACTTTTCTTGAGAAAAACTGCTATAACCATTATTCAAAGGTGTGAGAAGATGGATGTTGAGCCTCATAAGATATTTACAAGAGATCAAAAAATTATTTGAAGAAAATCATGTGGCATGATCTTGCTTATTTTGGTTAGTAGAAAGTGGTATGATACACCTTATTAGAGACTAAAGATCCGTGGAGCTAATACCCCTTAATTTTAAAGAAGATTTGGCCATTATTGTTATTTAATATGTAGATATACCTATTCAAGGGATTTTAACTAGAATTTACCCATCTTGCAATTGATAGGAGTGATAGTCTCCTATGGTATATAATATGTTGACATTAAATCATTTGTGAGTATGTTGATTATAAAGCATCTATTCCTTGTTGTTGTAGACTCTTAAGATAATCAAATAAAGTGCTCACTTATCTGCAACTTCAATAGGTTTTTTTTCCCACACCATCTCAACATAGATGTAAAGATACATTCCATTAGTTCATATGGTTAGCTTTCTGTCTAAGAAAGTTCTGATGTTCTTTTTACAAAATTTACTTAATAGATTTGCACTTTTGATTTTCTAAATATGGAAATTCATGTAAGTAAAAATCATAGGATCAGAGATGTAGATCCTTTCATGTTTAAGTAAATATACTTGATAAGTTCACAAGCCCCTGAAACTAGAACCTTACTTAGTCTTATCAAACCTTTCATGTTGCTATTTCACTTCTTATTTCAATGCCTTTGAAAATACTAAGAGCATCTAGACCTTTCACTAGTTAACAAGATTAGTAAATTTCTTGAATTTCCTCCATTCTTTACAAATGCATGCAGTTTAGTTCTTAACTAGGAGCAAATTTTAAGAAGGATTAAATAATAGATGGTGTTGAATTTAATGGTGAAATTAGTAGTGAAATATGATTTGAGTGATTTAAATAGAGAGTGTTGTAATTTATTTATTTTATATTTGATATTAGTTTATTTTTTTTAGTATTCTTTTGTTGAAAAGGAGAGTAGGTGGACATAAGATGGGATAAGTGAATTAAAATAATGTGAGTAGAGATTTGAAATAATATTCTTCGTGAAGCACTATGTACCATGGTGCTATTCATCTTAATCTCACCATGTCACCTAAACCATCATTTTAATCTTCATTTAAAGATGCCCTATGATTACCCTTAAAGATGGCAATTGTGACATCATTTTGTTGAAGGGTTAAATCTTATATAGATGTGGATGCTCTAAGATCTAAAAATAGAAATCATGCTAATTAGTAGAAAGGTTTCAAAAGTTTTCGATGTCTTGTCTTATTGTTTAAGTTTCTACAACAAATTTAGCTGTCATATTTTTAAGCACCCATATCTGTTTTGCACTGACATGCATGGGAGCTTGTAACGACCCGGTTCCCGAGTCCCTACGAGACACGAGAACCGGATCGACTCGACTAATCCCAAGACCTAGTCGTCCAACGAGGAAGTAACCAAAAGAGCAGTAAAATAAACCACATTCAGCATGAATATAACTAACAGTAAGGAAGTACAGCAGTAAGGAAAGAAACTACTACAACAGATACCACCACAACAGTAGAACAACATTTATCATATAACAAGAACTGCAGGTAAAGAAAGTACAGCGGAAACAAAAAAGAAACTACTCACTAGAACAGAAACAAAAGAGGTACAAAAGACTGTGGTAAACTCTACTGGACCCTACTCGGCCCAGCGTCCTCTGCAGCCGCCGACCCTGGCTGCTCAACACCTGGCCCTGAAAAAGGTAACGAGTGTAACACGTCAGCAAAACGCTGAGTAGAGTGGAAAACTAACTAAAGACAACAGTAGAGTGTACAGTAGCTGTTATGTTCTATTACTTCCTTTATTCACAACTTTCAATTTTCTCACTATTTCATTTATTTCTCAGATCCTTTACTTGATCTCGAATGTCCTCGTGGGAACGATCTTGATTGCAGTCTTTTCCAAAAGTAGAAGTAGCACGTGGTGCTCTCCTGGTCGGGAGAGTCCCCCATGGTGATCCTACCCTCAGTCAAACACCCCAAGGTCACTGACAGACGTAACGGTGACTGCGGCAGGCGCGATAAACGCACAGGTAGCTAGCCCGCACTGGCACGCGGTCAGTCGTTTCCGTTAACGGGTGCGCCCAAAGCACAGCACGGAACCAGGGCAGAGCCCTCTCAGTATCAGGGGACCAACCCCTCCACAGTAACCAAACCAGGGCCTTGCCCCTCCACAGTCCGCGCACCCTCGCCTGACTACCCTGGTTTGCCCTAGTGGGCCTAACAAGTCGGTGAAGGAGGCTAGCAGAACCCCGGGGCCCGTGGGGTAGCTAGTACTCTCCTAACACTAGTAGCTCTCCTCGGTACTACGTACACGAGGGCCAACAAGTCGGTACAGAGCGGCTAATCCTAACCCCGGGTCCCTGGGGTGGCTGGCCCCACTCTGCACTAAACAGGTACAGGTACTTCCCTTGGTACTGCGTACCCAAGAGACAGTACAACTACATCACAGTTCCATTCCTTTTTCTTTCCAGGAGTTCCACTCCTAATTCCCCGTAGGGTTCCAGCTCTTTATCTCAGAACATCATATGTTTCACTTTCCAGTTTCACGTTCTCACAATCCAGGATCTCAATCATGTTTCTTTATTCATAACAGGTAGCTGTTAATTCAATTTACAGGCAGCTTTATATTCCTTTCCATTTTTCCAAGACTGCAGTATTATACATTCCACTAGTCTTTTCCATCCTAGGGTTCATGCCACATCCTAGGATCTAGCATACAACTAGTTTTCCAGCCCTAGGATTCATGCATCACCTAGGAGCTATCATTCCATACATTTCTCATTCCTAGGATTCATGCAATGTCCTAGATTCTAGTTATGGGTCCATACTTTAACAGATTTTAATAATAAACTTAAGCCACTCTACCAGGTACAACGGAAGTAATGGGGCGTGATCGGGAATCCCGCGTGCCTCCGCGACTCTCAAGACTGCAACTGAACGAGGTCCTATCACAAGGATCAAACACAAGGAGTGTCTCAAAACAGTGTATAGCTACTGTAGACGGGTAGAGGAATTAATTCTGAAAAGAGCGCAACTCGAATCGCGGAAAACGGAGCCCGAACGGGCCCTAAACGGGTCGAAAAAGACGATACTGTGCAAAATCAGACGTCTGGAACTTCTTCCAGACGTCTTAAACAGTGGATCAGAGAATTACCTGTTCAGCGTGGTTTCCCAGACGTCCAGAAGTCTGCGGGGACGTCTGTCCTAGCTCCCAGACGTCCGATGGTCACCTCGGACGTCTGGAGGTCGCTCCCGCCGTCTGGTACAACTTCCAGACGTCTGATTCGCAAAGGATGGCGAATCAGCGAACCTGCGCACAGCCAACTGCCTCCCTCAGTACGGTCAGTCGACAGGAAGGAAGAAGAAAGCGGAATACACACCTTTCAGACGTCTGTATGAGCTACCAGACGTCGTCCTCGCCGTCTGCCTATCAACCCAGACGTCTGATTCTGGAAATTTTTCCAGAATCAGGGCGCTACTCGGCCTCCGCTCGCGACGCTGCCCGCGTCGCACCTCGCGCGTCTGCTGCTCAGACCGTAGCAGGTCCCTCTCCGCGTCGCTCCGCGCCCCTTGCGCCCTCCGCCGGCCGGCCAAGCCGCTCCGGCGAGCTCGCCCTCACGGCAGAGCTCCGCTCTCGCACGCCGCACCTCCTCCGCGCTCACTGCGGCCGCCGCTGCCGCCCTCGCGCTCGCGCTCACGCTCCACTCATTGGCTGAAGGAGAAGAAGGAGGAGACGGTGGAGACGGGAGGGGAGGCGTTCCCGTTTAAGGCCACGCGAGGAGGAGGGAGAGACGCGGCAGAGCGTCTGCAGCCGCAGAGAATATCGGATATTCGCGGGCCTGCGCGTTGAGGCGCGCAGACGAAGACTCGTGCCAGAATAACTGATTTTCAGACGTCGGGGATCGTTTCCAGACGTCTTAAAAGACGTCTGGGGCACGCGCTCGTTACAATATAACAAACTCAAAGGAAGTTTCATCCTCGAAACTTGCGCCAAGAAGGGTGCGGGAAAAGACATCCAAATAACCATAACAAACTCAAAGAGGATCGAAGCCGGTCCAAAAAGACGTACCCGCGAAAAGCTCCGGGTAACGCTCTCACATTGCTGCCTCAGGCTCCCAGGTAGCCTCCTCGTACCGCTGGCTCCTCCACAAAACCTTTACCAGGGGTACTTACTTTCGTCTCAACCGGCAGACGGCTCGGTCTAGGATCTGCACTGGCCGCTCGGGGTAGGTCAGGTCATCGCTCACCTCGACGCGCTCGTGACTCAGTACGTGACTGGAATCGGCTACGTACTTCCTAAGGTTGGACACGTGGAACACGTCGTGCACACCAGAAAGCTGCGGGGGAAGGGCAAGTCTGTAAGCAACGGGTCCAACCCGCTCCAGGACCTCAAAGGGCCCCACGAACCTCGGCGCGAGCTTCCCTCTCACCCCAAACCGCTGTAAGCCCTTCATGGGCGAAACACGAAGGAAGACGTGGTCCCCAACCTCGAACTGCACCTCTCTGCGTCTGCGATCCGCGTAGCTCTTCTGTCTGCTCCTGACAGTGCGGAGTCGTCTGTGGATCTGCTCAACTACCTCCTGACTCTGCCGGATCAACCTGGGGCCAACCTCCCACTTGGTCCCCACCTCAACCCAACTCAAGGGTGCCGTACACTTCCGTCCGTACAGAGCCTCGTAGGGAGCCATGCCGATGCTCGAGTGATAACTGCTGTTGTATGCAAACTCAGCCAGGGGCAGGTGCTCCTCCCAAGAGCCCCTCCAGTCCAGTACACAGGCACGCAAAAGGTCCTCAAGTGTCTGTATCGTGCGCTCAGACTGTTCGTCCGTCTGGGGGTGGTAAGCCGTGCTAAACCTCAACCTCGTCCCCAAGGCCTGCTGAAACTCAGCCCAAAATTGGGACGTAAAGCGGGTATCCCGGTCGGATACGATCTCCCGTGGAACTCCGTGTAGTCGCACCACATCACGGATATACCTCTTTGCCAACTGTGCTGGTCCCAAAGTGACTCGGATCGGCAAGAATCGCGCCGTCTTCGTCAATCTATCCACTATTACCCAAACTGCGTTGTGTCCCCGCTGGGTAACAGGTAAGCCCACCACCAAGTCCATGGTGATGCTCTCCCACTTCCACTCTGGCACTGGAAGCAGCTGAAGCGGCCCTGCAGGACTCTGATGCTCGGCTTTCACCTGCTGGCACACTAAGCACTGCTGCACGAACTCACCCACATCCCGCTTCATCCCTCTCCACCAAAACTCGCGTCTCAAGTCATGGTACATTTTCGTGTTTCCGGGATGTATGGTGAATCTGGAACCGTGTGCCTCAGTTAGGAGCTCTCTCAACAGCTCCTCGTCTCTGGGAACGCACAACCGTCCCCTCAAGCGTAACACCTGGTCTGTGAAAGAGAAGTCCCCTGGGTCCCTTGATAGTACTCTGTCGCGCAAAGACTGCAAGTACGGATCGGCCATCTGTCCCGTGATGATACGGTCTATCAGCTCTGGCCTGGTCTGCCGTGTCACCGTTACTGCCCCACAGTATCCTCGTAACTCTAGAGGTCGCCAACTGCCCACCTCCTCCAAAAGGCTCCAACTCTGTAACTGTAGACTGGCCAAGCGTGCGGGCGCCTTACGGCTCAAGGCGTCAGCCACCACATTGGCCTTTCCCGGGTGGTAGGAGATGCTGCAATCGTAGTCCTTCAGGAGCTCCAACCAACGTCTCTGTCTCATGTTGAGCTCCTTCTGATCAAAAAGATATCTGAGGCTCTTGTGATCTGTAAAAATCTCGACGGTCTCACCGTACAAGTAGTGCCTTCAGGTCTTCAGCGCGAAGACAACAGCTGCCAACTCTAGGTCGTGGGTAGGGTAGGTATGCTCATGGGGCTTCAGTTGCCGCGAAGCGTAAGCGACAACATGACCCCTCTGCATGAGCACACCTCCTAACCCCTGCAAGGAAGCGTCCGTGTACACAATGAACCCGCCACTACTGTCAGGGATGGTGAGCACGGGAGCCGAGGTTAACCTCTCCTTCAGCTCCAGAAAACACGCCTCACAGGCGTCTGTCCAAGCGAAAGGCACGTCCTTCCGGGTCAACTGTGTCATAGGACGTGCAATCTGCGAAAACCCTCTGATGAACCGTCTGTAGTAACCTGCCAGTCCCAGGAAACTGCGAATCTCAGTGACTGAACGCGGTCTCTCCCACCTGAGCATTGCCTCGACCTTGGCGGGGTCCACCGCCAGGCCGTCACCAGAGATCACATGACCCAAGAAGGTCACCTCCCTCAACCAGAACTCGCACTTGCTGTATTTGGCGTACAGCCTGCGTCGTCTCAGAGTGTCCAGAACCATCCGCAAGTGCTGTCCGTGCTGCGTCCGATCTCTAGAATAGATGAGCACATCATCTATGAAAACCACCACGAACTGATCCAAGTACGGTCTAAACACCCTGTTCATCAGGTCCATGAAAGCAGCGGGGGCATTGGTCAGCCCAAACGGCATGACTAAAAACTCGTAGTGTCCGTACCAGGTGCGGAAAGCTGTCTTGGAGACGTCGGTCTCCCTGATCCTCAACTGGTGGTATCCAGACCTCAAGTCTATCTTGGAAAACATCGTGGCACCCCGCAACTGGTCAAACAAATCGTCGATCCTCGGCAACGGATATCTGTTCTTGATGGTGACCCTATTCAGCTGTCGGTAGTCCACACAAAGGCGTAGGGTCCCATCCTTCTTCTCCACAAACAGTTCCGGGGCTCCCCAGGGAGACGCACTGGGCCTCACGAAACCTTTCTCCAAAAGGTCCTGCAACTGGGACTTAAGCTCTCGCAGCTCAAGCGGTGCCATTCTGTATGGCGCGGTGGGGATGGGGCTGGTCCCTGGTACTAGTGAGATCTCAAACTCGATCTCACGCTTGGGCGGTAGTCCTGGTAACTCGTCTGGAAACACGTCGGGGTACTCTCTGACCACCGGGATGCTCTGGAAGTCTGCCACGGGGCTGGGTTCTGCCACCACACAAGCTAGGAAGCCCTCACACCCCTGGCTCAAAAGTCTCGCCGCCCGAAGTGCCGATATGCACCTGAAACCTCCGTCCACTGGCTATCCGTGAAACTCGAAAGAAGGCAACTCCGGAATGGAGAAGACGATCTTCCTCTCAAAGCAGTCCACCAAAGCGTGGTAAGTGGACAGCCAATCCATCCCCAGAATCACTCCAAAGTCCTCCATCTGTATCATAATCAGGTCAGCTGGCAGGCTATGTCCCCCGACGCTGACCTCGCAACCCGTGTACACCTCCTCAGCTACAAACAGCTGACCACTCGGACCTCTAATTACGAACGGATTCTCTAACAGTGTATAACCCTGGTCCAAACTAACTGCGAAACTGGCTGCGACAAACGAGTGCGTAGCACCGGAATCGAAAAGCGTGTAAACGAGTCTGCCAGAAACTGAAACCATACCTGCTACCACGGATCCCGATGCTCTGGCGTCCCTGTGTGTTAGGGCGTTAATACGCCCCTCAGCTCTAGGTGCGGACGAAGCAGCCACACTCTGCGTCGGACGGGTAGGTGCTGGCCGGTACCCTCCTCGCGACTGCTATCCTCCTCCTCGTGCCTGGGAACCGCGGCCTCCTGCGTGCCCTCCAGTGCTCTGCACGGGAAGTATCTGCTGACCTCCTGCCCTAGATGGGCAGTCCCTCCTGACGTGGCCCAGCTGGCCACACTGGTAGCAGAGGGGAACCCGACTCCCGCCCTCAGTGAGTCCCTGCTGTCGGCTAGGCGGGGGTCCGGTGCTGGCGACTGGCCCCTGTCGAGGGCCCCCAAAGGCCACTGATGGCCCTGCACAACGTGACGGCTCTCCTGCGGACGCCACGTGTCTCCGTTCTCGCCGGCCCTATGAGAAGTCTGGCTAAAAGGGCCTCTTCCGCCCGCCGTCGGTCTCTCGTGCAGACGGGTTGGTCTCCTCGTAAGTCATAGCTGCCTCTACCACCCTCGAAAACGTCGACAGCTTTAGGGGTTTGACATACCCCCGGATCGCAGGCCGGAGCCCCTCGGTGAACCTCCAAAGGCGCTCCTCCTCAGTGGCTACCGCTGTCGCTGCAAAGCGGGACAGCTCCAAGAAACGCGTGCGGTACGCGCTCACAGTCATCGTCCCTTGGTGGAGAGTGTGGAACTCCCGCCTCCTCTGGTCCTGCCACGTCTGGGGAAAGTACTGCTCGCAGAAGAGGGTGACGAACTGGTCCTACGTCGGCTCGTCCCTCTCCTGTCCCCGGACCGCCCTCCACCACCGGTGTGCCGTACTCTCCAGCTGGTACGTGGCAAAGGCCACGCAGCACTCCACCGGGGGGCGAAGGGTGTCGAAGATCTTCTCCAGCTGCTTAAGCCAGTCCTCTGCCTCGGTTGGGTCCTCATCCCCCTTGAAGGAGGGGGGCTTCAGCTTCCGGAACTGTCCGAAAAGCTCGAAGTGGCGCTGTAGGGGAGGTGCTGGTGCACCTCCAGGTGAAGGTGCCTCGTGTACAGAAGTGTCAGAGGAAGGTGGGGGCGGCAGGGGCCCATCCCCTCCCTCGTGTCCAGCGCCACGTCCGTCGCATGGTCCCACAGAGGACTCCCCCTCTGCAGCCCCAGGGGGAGGTGCTCGGGGCGGTGGGTGGAGCTCATCTCGTACAATATCCCGTATCAGTCTAGCGAGGTCCTGGGCCTGGATGCCAGGGAGTGGTGGCTGGTCCACCGAGACGTCAACGACAGCACGTCCACCTCGCCGACCTCGTCCTCGGCCGCGCCCGCGGCCAGTCTCGCCAGTCCCGCGATGAGGCATCTCCTGCAAGGAGACGCGAAACAACACGGAAACGTCAAAACAGACGGTACTTAACAAAACTTCTAAGAGCTCATGTCAAGAGATATGTTGTGGTGGCTACTCTAGCTATAAACATGTGAATTGGTTATTTTCCAGTCAGTTGATTCACTTCTCAGGACGACCTTGCTCTGATACCATCTTGTAACGACCCGGTTCCCGAGTCCCTACGAGACACGAGAACCGGACCGACTCGACTAATCCCAAGACCTAGTCGTCAAACGAGGAAGTAACCAAAAGGGCTGTAAAATAAACCACATTCAGCATGAATATAACTAACAGTAAGGAAGTACAACAGTAAGGAAAGAAACTACTACAGTAGATACCACCACAACAGTAGAACAACATTTATCATATAACAAGAACTGCAGGTAAAGAAAGTACAGCGGAAACAAAAAAGAAACTACTCACTAGAACAGAAACAAAAGAGGTACAAAAGACTATGGTAAACTCTACTGGACCCTACTCGGCCCAGCGTCCTCTGCAGCCGCCGACCCTGGCTGCTCAACACCTGGTCCTGAAAAAGGTAATGAGTGTAACACGTCAGCAAAACGCTGAGTAGAGTGGCAAACTAACTAAATACAACAGTTGAGTGTACAGTAGCTGTTATGTTCTATTACTTCCTTTATTCACAACTTTCAATTTTCTCACTATTTCATTTATTTCTCAGATCCTTTACTTGATCTCGAATGTCCTCGTGGGAACGATCTTGATTTCAGTCTTTTCCAAAAGTAGAAGTAGCACGTGGTGCTCTCCTGGCCGGGAGAGTCCCCCGTGGTGATCCTACCCTCAGTCAACCACCCCAAGGTCACTGACAGACGTAACGGTGACTGCGGCACGCGCGATAAACGCACAGGTAGCTAGCCCGCACTGGCACGCGGTCAGTCGTTTCCGTTAACGGGTGCGCCCAAAGCACAGCACGGAACCAGGGCAGAGCCCTCTCAGTATCAGGGGACCAACCCCTCCACAGTAACCAAACCGGGGCCTTGCCCCTCCACAGTCCGCGCACCCTCGCCTGACTACCCTGGTTTGCCCTAGTGGGCCTAACAAGTCGGTGAAGGAGGCTAGCAGAACCCCGGGGCCCGTGGGGTAGCTAGTACTCTCCTAACACTAGTAGCTCTCCTCGGTACTACGTACACGAGGGCCAACAAGTCGGTACAGAGCGGCTAATCCTAACCCCGGGTCCCTGGGGTGGCTGGCCCCACTCTGCACTAAACAGGTACAGGTACTTCCCTTGGTACTGCGTACCCAAGAGACAGTACAACTACATCACAGTTCCATTCCTTTTTCTTTCCAGGAGTTCCACTCCTAATTCCCCGTAGGGTTCCAGCTCTTTATCTCAGAACATCATATGTTTCACTTTCCAGTTTCACGTTCTCACAATCCAGGATCTCAATCATGTTTCTTTATTCATAACAGGTAGCTGTTAATTCAATTTACAGGCAGCTTTATATTCCTTTCCATTTTTCCAAGACTGCAGTATTATACATTCCACTAGTCTTTTCCATCCTAGGGTTCATGCCACATCCTAGGATCTAGCATACAACTAGTTTTCCAGCCCTAGGATTCATGCATCACCTAGGAGCTATCATTCCATACATTTCTCATTCCTAGGATTCATGCAATGTCCTAGATTCTAGTTATGGTTCCATACTTTAACAGATTTTAATAATAAACTTAAGCCACTCTACCAGGTACAACGGAAGTAATGGGGGCGTGATCGGGAATCCCGCGTGCCTCCGCGACTCTCAAGACTGCAACTGAACGAGGTCCTATCACAAGGATCAAACACAAGGAGTGTCTCAAAACAGTGTATAGCTACTGTAGACGGGTAGAGGAATTAATTCTGAAAAGAGCGCAACTCGAATCACGGAAAACGGAGCCCGAACGGGCCCTAAACGGGTCGAAAAAGACGATACTGTGCAAAATCAGACGTCTGGAACTTCTTCCAGACGTCTTAAACAGTGGATCAGAGAATTACCTGTTCAGCGTGGTTTCCCAGACGTCCAGAAGTCTGCGGGGACGTCTGTCCTAGCTCCCAGACATCCGATGGTCACCCCGGACGTCTGGAGGTCGCTCCCGCCGTCTGGTACAACTTCCAGACGTCTGATTCGCAAAGGATGGCGAATCAGCGAACCTGCGCACAACCAACTGCCTCCCTCAGTACGGTCAGTCGACAGGAAGGAAGAAGAAAGCGGAATACACACCTTTCAGACGTCTGAATGAGCTACCAGACGTCGTCCTCGCCGTCTGCCTATCAACCCAGACGTCTGATTCTGGAAATTTTTCCAGAATCAGGGCGCTACTCGGCCTCCGCTCGCGACGCCGCCCGCGTCGCACCTCGCACGTCTGCTGCTCAGACCGTAGCAGGTCCCTCTCTGCGTCGCTCCGCGCCCCTTGCGCCCTCCGCCGGCCTGCCAAGCTGCTCCGGCGAGCTCGCCCTCACGGCAGAGCTCCGCTCTCGCACGCCGCACGTCCTCCGCGCTCGCTGCGGCCGCCGCTGCCGCCCTCGTGCTCGCGCTCACGCTCCACTCACTGGCTGAAGGAGAAGAAGGAGGAGACGGTGGAGACGGGAGGGGAGGCGTTCCCGTTTAAGGCCACGCGGGGAGGAGGGAGAGACGCGGCAGAGCGTCTGCAGCCGCAGAGAATATCGGATATTCGCGGGCCTGCGCGCTAAGGCGCGCAGACAAAGACTCGTGCCAGAATAACTGATTTTCAGATGTCGGGGATCGTTTCCAGATGTCTGGTCAGACGTCTGGCACACCTCTCAGACGTCTTAAAAGACGTCTGGGGCACGCGCTCGTTACAGAGCTAGAAAATATCTACTTCATACTTGTCATCCGAACTACAAGAGGTCATTATTTCAATTTAGAGTAATAGTTAGTTGAAGTTGTTTTCCATACCTTTGTAAATGCTTATGCATCTTGTTCGTCGGCTTCGAATAATTGGATGCGACTGTAACATCGGGATTTGAGCCCCCTTTTCTGATGAGAGGGCATCAAAAGCTTTGTAGAAAACATCAACCTTTTATTTTTCTTTGATTTATGTTCACTTCCAATGCTGTGACACTATGATGTTTGGGAGATCATGTCCAACTTTATCAGCAAATCAAGTACTTCTCCAGTGAAGGGTTCCGCTTGGTAGCGTTACTTGCTCCCCAAGTTCCCCCTTTCCAGCACAACCTCCCTCTTTACTGGGGCAGTGATCTTATCTCATAGTGAGGTGGTAGCTGTGGTGGCATTGTTGTTGAGTGAGCTCATGTGGTGGAGGTCCTCCGTTAGATGTCGATCTTCATTTCTACTTTACCTTCACCTTGATCAATGTCATTTTTGTAGAATGGGGCTACGTCGAATCTGGGCTCACCACGATCGGGTGCTAGGTTAGAGTCAATCTGGCCACCCATCACCAATTAGCATGGTTCGTTGATGACGTCAGCGACGTTTCGTCGTATCCATTACGTGGTACAGGTTTCTTCCTACATTGAAAAGAATGTTAGGGTGCTTCGTTTATATTGTTTCCCTTTTTTTTGTTTTCTTTGGTGGATGTTTTTGAAGTTACCCCCTCTCAAGGGAGAGCTACTTTCCCTCTCTTTGAGGGTATAGGATCTCCTCCTTTATCTTTGGTTTGTGCTCTTATATAACAAGGTTTAACCTTTAAAGAAAAACAAAAAAAAAGGTCACTTCTCCATCAATCCTCACTCCTTTTCTTCATTTACTGTGTAATTTTTGTACAACCCTATCGGACTGGTCCTAGAGGAGATCCCATGCAAGTTAAAGAACAAGCTATCTAATTTATTTCTTGTTAAATTAACAAGTGGTTATGCAGACATCCATCGTGTCAGACAAGAAATACGCAAAAGGTCGTGCTTGTTTGGGGGGTTTTCATATGTATGCTTGTGTAAATTTTAGAAAAGATTTATATATTTTTATCTATTTTATATTTATATATATATCCTTAAAAATGACTATTTACTTATTTGGATGTTTTTATAAACTATTAGAACTAATTAATAAAGAAAATTTTATACACATATTTTTAAAATTTTTTTTCTCTAACCCCCAACAAGCCCTTCACCTTCTTTCCTCTTCCTCTCCCTTCGCATCCACCTCTCATCTTGCTTAGCCACCCGTCCCCTCCTCTGGCTCCCCTACTCCTCCTGCCTTGCCCCCCTCTCCTAGTAACCGGCAACGATCGCCCCCTGCGGGTTGCGCCTCCTTCGTCACTCCCTACTACCACCTCCCCTTCCGTGCCACAAACCTCCACACCACTGTCCCCTCCACCCTCCCTGCAGATCCTCCTCCCCACTCACAAATCTCTCAACCGCAAATCCCCCTCCCAGATCTCCCTCCGTAATCCTGCTCGCAGAGAGCTGATTGCAGTGCCGTTCATGGGGCGGTATGATGTGAAAAGCGTAATCGCCGTCGTAAAGGTGATGGTGGAGACGAGGGCTGTCGTCGAAGGAGGAAGCTGTTGTATGGGAGAGGTATGGGTTGGGGGCTGCTTTGCAAAAAAAGAAAATAAATTTATGGGGATTTTTTTAAAAAATCTTTTAAGTTAATAAATTGAAATCTTTTGAAGGCATATATGTCAATATAAAGGACTTATACGTAAATATGAAATGGATAGGAGTATATCGCTCTTGCATCTTCCAAAAGGGAACCAAAAGTTTGAGAGAATGCTGGTAGGGAATCCTGGTCGGAACGAGGATGTCGCAGTGAGTTCGATTTCGACGTGGTCACAAACATAAAAAATAATGTCAATCCTGATGGAGGTGGAGCGAGATGAGAATCGACATCTATTTCTAGTGGAGTCCTTCGCCCCCAAGTGAGTTCACCAGACAATCGGGCGCAATAGCTGTAGCTGTCCATTGGATGCTGCTGTGGTCGCCGCTACAGCTATTGCAGCAGCCCACCGCCCACTAGACGTCGCTGTCGCTGCCATTACCACTGCTGCAGCAACCGACCGACCACCGGAGGACGCCGTCGTAGCTTTGGTACGAACACCATGGCCACTGCTCCGGATGCTTGGCCACCGCTCTGAATGAAGCAAGAGGAACCCACAACAAAAGGAGGTGAGGAAGGGTGGGGGGATGAACCAAATGACGCGAGAGAGGCGGGCTCCAGCCAACGTGATGGCCAGTCGGAGCACCACACAGGCGGCTAGGATTTTTGGTTTCCCACAGGCGGAGAGGTTTCTGCAGGGGGTGGAAAGTAAGTGGAGGACGGGTGGGATCGATTACTAGTGGCTCCAGTTAACACCCATCGATTGTGTTGGTCTTCTGCAGGCAACAAGTGGACGTGATGCCACAGGAAGTTAAAATTCGAACGCCAACGTGAAAGTTTCTATTCTGACGTGTGGACTAAGTCGTCAGCCATTTGTCACATGACCTCCAATTAATGCTCTTTACTTATTCTTCTAGATAATTGGAGGGCATTGTTTGATTTAGCAGTATGTTTTTGTAACGTAGGAGTCTTCACACATTACCAACGTCAAACAATGGCCACAGATACAAAAGAAAAAACAAAAAAGTAACATTCACTTCGAAAAAGTAACCTAAGTACGATAGAGCCTATCACCGCTAAAAAAAATAGTCCCCAACATCATAGGTGAAAAAATTTAAATATATTGATTGAAAATCAAAATATATCATTTGTAAATTAAAATATATCAGTTAAAAATTGTAACATGTCAGCGGAATGATTTTTCATTGGTGAAAAATTATTTCACTTGAAAAGTGATTTTCCATCAGTAAAAAATCAAAATATATTGATGTATTTTAATTTTCACCTGAGTGGAAAATGGAGATATACCGTTGAAAAATGAAAATACATCGGTGTGTTTTGTATTCCACTAGTGGAAAATAGTTTTGATTTTCTCTTATAGGAAGAAAGTGAATTTTCAGTTATGGAAAGTAATTTTAACCTGTAAAAAATCAAAATACACCGATTCAAATAATAAGTTGGAAAAGGAGATATTTTTTTAAGTGTATAAGTCCACCATATACAATGAAAAAATGCAACTCTCTCTGAGTGCATTACAAAATGCTTTACACATGTATATTTCTTTACATTTTTACTTTAATTTATGCTAGTGATATACTAGCACTTCGTTGAGTGAGTTTGTGGAATTTTTATATATCTAATTATAATATATGATTTGATTAAACATCTAAAAAGTTTACTTTAATAGAATTTAATCTATAATTTAACTTTGATTTACATTAAATTAGATGATTGATAATAATATAAATTATGAGAGTATTGTGATAATTTTAAAAAAATATGTAGTAGGTGTTACACATGATTTTTCTCAATCGACAACCATCCAGTTGATTTTGAAGTAAAAATATATAACGATGCAACCTTATGTGGTTTTTCTTTTCAGGAGAAAGTGGAGATTTTTTTGTGAAATTTGTCTCCAGGGGAAGAGATTTTTTTGTGGGAATTTTTTTTTGTTACGGGTAAAATTTATAACGGTAAAAATGCCATACTTTTAAAAGCTAAATTACAGAAAGTAGGAATAATTACATAAAATTGAAAATACACATACGTGATATACATGTGCTTGCATGCACATATATTCTCATCAATGCACTTAAGCCCATATATACACACATAGAGAGATAAAAAAAATTGATGGGACAAAATTCAATCATATAATCTATATTTAACATTTAGGGGGACTTATTTTTATATGTTAGAGCAAGTGACAGATATGGAGGAGCATGGAGGGAGAGAGGGGAAGAGAGAGAGAGAAATTACTCGAATAAGGAAATGGGATGACATTACCTTTTCCTTTTAATGATGGGATGATATTACTTGGATTAGGAGAGGAGTGGCAAAATAGGATGCAACGCACCTTCTTTTTAGTGTATAGATAGATATTCATTCAAAGAATACTCAAGAATGCACTTGACTAGGTGAGACTATTCAAATCTGTTTGATTAAGAAGATCAAGATTAACATAATTATGTAACTGATCCTATACCCTTAACAAAAATCCTCCCTGATCTGCTTCCACCTCGAAGATAGTTGTAGGACGTCCATTAGTTCTACTCTCTAGACACCTTTGGTGGCTCTCCCAATGCATTATCTTGGTCTTCCTTTGCAGGCCAAGAGGATGAGAGCTGTGGATTGGGCTTTCCTCTTTGAGAAACTCACTTCCAGGTTGACTGGTGATCGCCAAAATCGTTTGCATAATAAAAATAGTTATTTAATTATGTTGTTGTTGTTGTTGTATAACTGTAATGCAAACATATGTCGTGCCATTTTATTTATTGACATAATTTTTATTAGTTTATTCCAGGTCGTTTACTCGGAAGCAGTTATTAATATACATCACTCTCCACGTTCCAAAAATGCTCTTTTATTTCAAAAATGTCAATTATATATACAAAATGAAGCAATGAATCAAAGAAAGAATGAATGAGTTAATTATGTACAAAAGAGTTAATTAACGCTAATTAAAATGCCTTAAACATATTTACAATTAAACGGGCATCAAAAACTACTTAAACTACTCTAGACTAGTTATATACACTATACTAGATAATACTTAAGTATATGTACAAAAATACTTATTAATATGTACTATGTTGAATATACTAACATATACTAATAACTTTAGTAACATATACTATATATTTAGTGACATATATAAGTGTTACTACATCCTTAGAAAAAGTATGTACAAACTATAAGGTAAAAAAATTATATTTACTAACATATATATATCTACAATAACGGATAAAATGTCACTAAAGCCTTAGAGAAACTTATACATGCACTTAAGGCTTATAAGTATACTATCCTACTTATATACTAACTATACTAGTATTACATACATATATACTCTATATATATATTATTATACATATATACGTATATATATACATATACACACATATTACACTACTCACACCACACTAACACTCACTACTTAAAGACTCATAGCACACACTACCTTGTCCTTACTCAACACAGAATTTTTTTCACTTTCAAGTCTCACAGCACACATTGGCCCAACACTTAAAACAAAAGTTGGGCTTTTAATGGGTAAATCGGGCTTTTCGTGGGATACACAGCATTCATATGGGTGAGATCAAACCACTACTAAACTCGGCCCTAATTTTATTTATGTACATTTTTGTCCAATTTCGTTCGAGCCCAAACCAGGCCTACATATTGTGCACATCGGGCTCTCAACCCACCACAAATCAATGCTCATATACGCTCAGAGGAGAAGGGAAGGGCAATGGGGTATTCTTGCACCGATGCTAACGATAGAGCCTTCAACTGGCGGAATTCGTTTTATTGCATTGCAGAGCTTCGTAAGTTAATGATGTGGCACATTACTTTAGCACCTAATTGGCGCATGCTTGCATTCTGAATTCAAGGTTTTGGGCCTCAATTTGAGTGCTCTAGTTAATTTCAAATTCCAAATAAATTATATCATTATACAACCCTTATATATGGTTACATAATTATATAATTAATTTAGGATTATAACTTGTTTAATTATATATAAAAATTAGTTAAAGTTAGTGATTTATACATGTTAATTTAGGGTTTAATTACTTAATTAATGTACAAATTAATAAATTAATAAGTCAATTGTTACGACTCGGTTCCTGAATCCCTACAGGATACGAGATTGGACCGACTCGACTGATCCCAAGACCCAGTAGTCCAATGAGAAAGTAACCAAAAAGTAGGAAAGTAAACCACATTCACTATGCTAAGCAACTAACAGTAACAAAAGTACAGCAGTAAAGAAGTAAAACTACTACAGTACACACCACCACAACAACAATATAAAGTAAATGGGTACAGGAATATAAAGTACAAAACGTCGGTGTACAAAGGTGCAAGAACTACTCACTACAACTGAAAAAGGAGTACAACGGAAAGCTACAACTACTAGACTCTACTGGGCCCAGCACCCTCTGCAGTCGTAGGCACTGGCTGCTCAACACTTGGACCTGAAAAGGAGTTATGAGTACAAAACGTCAGCGAATGCTGAGTAAAGTGTCAACCAACTAACTAAAGCAGTAAAGGTGGACAGGTAGCTGTTGTTTTTCAATTTCTTTCTTTCTTTAACTAATTATTCTTTCTTTCACCACTTGGTTTATTTATTAGGTCTTTTTCTTGATCTCGAATGTTCATCGTGGGAACGATCTAGATTGCAGTCTTTTCCGAAGAGTAGAAGTCGCACGTGGTGCTTTCCTGGTCGGGAGAGTCCCCCGTGGTGGTCTACACCCAGTCAACCACCCCAAGGTCACGAATAGACGTAATAGTGACTATGGCACGCGCAATAAACGCACGGGTAGCTACCTTGCACTGGTACGCGGTCAGTCATTTCCGTTAGCGGGTGCGCCCAAAGCACAGCACAGAACCAGTATAAGGCATAGCTCTCTCAGTAACAGGGGTCTCGCCCCTCCATAGTCCGCGCACCCTTGCCTGACTACCCTGGTTTGCCCAATGGGCCTAATAAGTCGGTGTAGGGTGGCTAGCTGAACCCCGGGCCCCGTGGGGTGGCTAGCTCTCTCCCTACGTGATGAGAGCCTCATCATGAGCCATAACTAGCTCATTTTAACCTAATAAAGAGAGTAAAAGCTCCTACATGACCTAGAAGAGGGCTTAATTAAAGGAATAAGTGTTTTGAGAAGAAAACATGAAATAGAGGTTAAAACTGCAATTTTACCATTACAGTACGTAAACGGGATTTCGCAGAGACAAAAAATAGGTCAAATGATCTAAATGAGATAAAAAGTGGGTTGATTCAATCAGAAATGGGTTCATGTGCAATTTAGGAATTAAATGACATTTGGTAACCCTAAAACAGACCCGCTTAATTCAACAAGGTTTCGGTTAGGATAAAAATCAAGTAAACCCTCTAAAATTCATGGAAAAATATCCCCTAGGGTTTAGAACATTCAAATTGGCCTTTGGAACCTAGTTTGACCTAGATTAGGGTCCTAGCTCATCAATTGACCTGATTTGGATTTTTATGCAAAATATCCAGTCAAACATGGTCAAACCTAAAATCCAACTTAACCATTGGATTCCTTAAGTCCAAATTAGGTTTGTACCAAAATTTGGACCTAAGGGGAGGTCATCTTGACCTACTTTGCAAATTATTACACCCAATCACATTTTGGTCCCTATCTTTTGAAAACCATCACATAGAACCCCCTAGCTTCCTCGCCAATCTTACAATCAGGTCCCTCCGCCATTATTGGGGAGCGATCCTGCTCTGGCGAGGATTAGAGAGGGAATACTCTCAGATCCCTCAGAGATCTCCTCCCAAAAATGGAAGGGAGATTCTCTGAGGAATCCCCTTCCATTTGAGCCCGATCATGATCCTAGATTTTCACCCAATCTCTCGTGCGAACGCACGAGATATTTGGGTATCTAACCACCTTCCATCTCCGGCGAGACGTCGGTGACAGAAGGTGTGCCCTCCACGCACCAGAAGCACGGCCAAACACCTATAAATTAAACCCTAACTCTGGCCACATCTCCTCAGCTCGACTTCGCCGGAATTCCACCTCAAATTCATCTCCTTCTTCTCTGGCCAAGGTGTCCAGCGAGCTTCGACGAGCCCCCTTCCCTTCCTCTTCGCTCTGCCACAAAACCAGTGGCTGAGTTGCCTTCCTCATCCTCCTCCGCGTCGCGCAACACCCGCGCGCGCTGCCCTAGCCCCGTCGTCGCTGTCGTCTTCCTCCACTGGGCATCTTCTTCTCCGGCGACAGCAGGTACTGCTGTCCGCCTCCTTGTCCCCTTCGTCCCTTTAGTTAGGTCAACACTATTCTCCTCTATCCCCTCTTTCATCTCCCTCACTCTATTTCACACAATCGACCCTCAATCGTCCCTATTCACCATCACCTTCCTCATCTCCGTGCCACCCTCCGGCGAGATGTTCCCATCGCTCCGTAGCCCCACATGCCTCGTCGACCATCACATAACCTCCACCTCATCTCACTGAGTAACCTCTACCCATCCACCGTCCCTCTACGCCTCCACAATAGTCCCCCGAACACACCCATCCACCCGGCCACAGGGCGACCTAGGCACGCACGCCTAGGCCACCCCGCGGCCTGCCACCTAGCTCTTCACCTTCGCCGTGACATGGCGAAGGTCCCCCGGTGATCTGATTAAGCCGCGAGGCTCTTTTCGTGTCTGACAGATTCCCAGCCCCTACCGCCATTGATGGTGACTTGAAGAAGCTCCACGCTTGCTCCAGGCCTTAGAACTTCAAGGCTCCAGGTGTAGCTAACTCGGGGAGGCATTGCGAAGCTATCTGACCCAGCAAGAGACGCTGCGAAGTCCGCAGCTGTGGCAATTGAAGGATAGACTACTGCGGGCGCGCGAGGAAAAGCAGCGGGCTTTAGTCCCACATCGGTAATTCACGACGCGCTGATATCCTTTATATTGATTTTATCAAATAAGCCGGGTGCCTTCGAATGCACTTGGGGTGAGGTCCCTCACCTATCTCACTGTGACTCATCCGTGGTTTCACCTCACAGATCTGGTGACCTGACCCGACCCTGTCTTGAGCACACCTCACGCACCACCCTTACGCCGGTGCGCCTGGTCCCGGGCGCGAGATCCGACCCATTTATCCGGCTTTGGGAGAGCATCTTGAGAGTGGTTTACAGAGAGAGAGAGACGTGTGGGTGTGGGTAGAGGGTTAGGTTTTGCTGTGCGTAGTGTGTGCAAGACACAGGGACTTAGCCACTGCAAGAAAGAAGGAAGGAAGCTCTGCAACCAAGAAGGAAAGGCAAGAGAGGCAAGGCAGAGAAGAAGAACAAAACCAAGGAAGGCAGAGAAGAAGAAGACCCATAGAGAGAGATACTGCAGGAGAAGAAAGAAAGAAGACAGAAGAAAATAGGAAGAAAAGAAGCACTACAGAAGAGAAAGAATAAGCACAAAGAAGAGGAAGGGAAGAAAATCAGAAGAAGAATCAAAGAAGGGAAACACATTTTTAAGAATTCTTTCTTTTTACCATAATTGCTTTTCAAACTCATGCATTTACATTTGAATTAAAGTTTTGAGTAATTAAAGTATTCAATTACATTCTTGAGATTAGTAGTAAATTCCAATTGCTCCCTGTGTTCGACCTCGGATACTTAGGTTTTCGAGTAATAAAACTTTTATTTGTTGACGACGCTTGATCACCTATACTACGACGTAATTAACTATTAAAACACGATTGAGAAATGCGTCAACACTATGCTAGTAGCTCTCCCCGGTACTGTGTACGCAAGGGCCAAGAAGTCGGTACAGAGTGGCCAATCCAAACCCCGGGTCCCGACCCAAGGGCGGCTAGCTCCGCTCTGCACTAAACAAGGGGGATAGTCGCTCTCCTTGGTACTCTGTACTCAAGGGCCAGCTCACTTCCCCACTCATATTTCTAGTTCCATTCCATTTATTTCCAGGAGCTCTACTTCTAATTCCCCATAGGGTTCATGCTCATATATCTCATGTCATTCCATACTAGGTTTCATCATTTCTATTTCCATTCTCAGGATATACACATGCAACTGGTAATTCTATCATTCACATTTCCATATCCAGTTTATTCACAGATAGCTCGTGTTTCCAACATTCACATTTCCATTTTCAAATTATATACATGCAGCTCATATTATGTGTGCAACAGAAGAATTACACTCAACAATTAACTAGCACAAGTAATACATATTTCGTAGGCAACTGTTATTCAATTTCAGGCATTTATTATCATTCTATCTACTCATTCAAGACTGCAATCCATTCATTCAATATAGACATTCCAGCATTTCTAATCCTAGGATTCATGCCACATCCTAGGTTCTAATCATTCATTCCATGCATGCATTTAGGTTTTAATTAAATTAAGGGGAAGCCACTCTACCAGTAAACCCAGGAGTAATGGCGGCTTGAATGACAGGCTCACGTGCCTCAGCAAGCCCCGAACCCGCAACGGAAACCAGTCCTATCACAAGGATCAATCACAAGAGAATACTCAAAACAGTATAAAAAGTCTTCTAACAAGTATAGGAATTCATACGGGAAACATCGATATATTAAATGCGGAAATCGGACCTCAAACGGACCCTAAATGGATCAAAAACAGTGTTCCTGACTCAAATCAGACATCTGGAACAACTTCCAGACGTCTTAAAAGTGTCCAGTGCCATACCTCAAGTCCTGCGCCACTCCTCAAATGTCCAGGAACTCCGCTGGACCTTTTGGACCCAGTTCCAGATGTCCGACCACCTTTACGGACTTCTGGAAGCACTTCTCGTCGTCTGGTAGGTCACCCAGACGTCTGAAATGCGTGGGAGGGCGTGTCCTGCACCTTCCTGAAGCGAATCTTGCATGCGAAAATCGAATCTTCTCAAATCGGGCATGAAACAGTGCATCGGCGGAGCGGCCTGCATGGTTGTATCCGCAAAGAAGACGTACCTTCGCGAGGCCTTCTTCTCAGACGTCTGGCGCCACCTCCAGATGCCCGCACTGTCGTATGGAGGTCACTCCAGACGTCTGATTCTGGGAAAATCCCAGAACCAGAACATGCTTCCACCCTCTCGCGCCGCACGTGGCCGCGTCGCGCCCTCTCGCCTGCTGCTCCGGCTATAGCAATGTCGGGGAGGACCTCCCTGACACGCTCCTTCGCTTTGCGCACACGCCGCCTTGGCCGTGAGCTCACCGCTGAGCTCCCACGCAAGCTTGCAAGCTTGCTGTCCTCTCCTCATGCTGCTCCTCCTCTTCACCGTTCTCGCTCTGCTACTCTCGTTGGAGGAAGGAGGAAAGTGGCTGGGAGTGGGGGTGGAATGAGGGAGAGAAGGGGGATTATATAAGGGTGTGGGTTTAGGGTTTTCATCGGGCAGAAGGAGAGAGAAGAAGAAGAAAACAAGAGAAGTGTACTGTCTGTGCGCAGCACGCGCACAGACGCGAGATCGCACACAAAATTTTCGATTTTCAGATGTCTGGGAATGAGTATAGGCGTCTTACATGACGTCTGACCCTTAGTCCAGACGTCTTACCAGACGTTTGACCTAAAGTTCGGACATCTTAAAAAGGCTTAACAAGACAGGTCTTAACATCAATTGACCTTATAATTAGTTAATTTACAAAATAAGGTATTTGTTACATATTTTTAATTTATTTTTAGTTGTTTATTTTAATTTATACACATTTATATACATGTATTTAATAGATATGTACATATTTAAGATATAAAAGCTATAATACAATATAAATATATTACAGATAAGTTAAAAGTAATTAAAATAATAATATACAAGTATACAATAAAAATTACCTTAGTAATAACTTAATTTACTAATTTATTTTATTTTAACTTAATAATTTATCTAATTAACTTAATAACTTAATTGCCTAAAATAAATACACAAATAAATAAATGTACAAGTATCATACAGTATATAATACTTATTTAAATATGTATGTACAATAATAAATACAGTTATACAAGTATACATATTTATTTATAATTATCGTAGTTTATGCACATATAATCTATGATAAATCAATAGATAATTATATAATTAATATATATACAGTATAACTCAATATAAATACTTACTTAAATAATTATAATACCTGTATACATTAGTTATGTATAATATAGATATATAAGTTATTATTTACATTTAACTTAGTCTTAAGTTATATTTACAAGTAGAAATACTATAAACAAGGTATTGTTGTGTATTTTTGGGTACTTTCAAGTTTTTGTGGTATTTATATATTTAATAGAGGTAAGAGAAGAGAGAGAAAAGGTGAGATGATGGAAGAACAACTTCTTTTTGTGATTTTTGTATGTGATTCTTTTATTGAGTTTTAAATAGACCGAATCGTTGGCTGGTATGTTCTACCAGTTAGAGGGTTTGGAATACTTTGAAACTTTGCATACACTTAAACAAATACCTAATCCTACTCATGACAGGTTTGTTTTATTTATTTAAAATTTTTTAAGACTTTTTTCTATTTTTACAAATTCATCTAAAGAAGGCCCTAAAAGAGATATTTAACAAGAACCTAAGGCATTAAAATGGGTTCTACTGGTTGGACAGTTAGGCACATGAATGCTGCTGACATGTGATTTGAAACATCAATTACAAGCAATTCATTTAATATCTTAGTCAACAAAATGTACATGAATGCTTATTTCATGCTGTTCTAATAGTTCAATTCATGATTGGCTCGTTTAGCACTCAAAACCTAGCTCAACTAGCTAGAATCCAGCTCAACAGAAACTGCTGCCATGCTGTTGTTGAATACTTAGCAGCTACTTGTTGCTGCTGCAAGATCATTCAGCAGCCAATGCTGTTGCAAATTCCATTATCTCAGGCTTAATATGCCTGCTTCAGACCTTCTGGAATGTCTGGAAGCATTTCCAGATGAACATCAATTTAATTTTTCTCAATGACTCCTTCCACTATAGACAGTGCGGAAAACAACCCAGATTAGGCAATCAAATCATTAAATCATCCATTTTAGATGTTACAGATAGTATTATGTCATCAAACATGCATTTCAAACTCTGATCAAAATCTCAACAATATTAGAAATCCTAATTTGATTTTCAATTCACACTATAGATAGTGGGAAGATGAAGATCAAATTAAGCTTTCAAAACATGAAAACTTCACTCTCATTTGTTGCAAATCCTTTTTGGTAGATCTAAAACTCATCCAAATCAAGATAACGCTTAGAAAATAAGTGAAACTCTAATCTAATCTATCTCTTACGCCATGGATAGCATGAAGAGAGAAGATTAAATTAGACCGTTGAACCCACTGAAAACAATCTCAGATCTTCCTTAAAACATTCCAAACTTGATCAAATCCTTAAATATCAGATTGAGTTGATTTACAATAAATCCAAGCTGTCGCCCATGTGGGCATTTGATCTAGAATCGCTATGATGATATAATCATGTGATCACCTTACACACTATTAGTTAGTGTTTAGGGTTTTCTTATGATCCTCCCCAACTCCTCAAATCTTTGCCTAGGCTTCAAATTCGAACGTTGGATTTTCATTAGCCAAGACTCCTTCAGCGAAGAATAGGAGCTAAAATAGAAATTGGGTGCAAATAAAGCTGAGAAAATATGATCAAATGAGTCTAAAACAATCGCAATACATCCAATCAAACTCAGGTAAACTCAATTTAGATAATTAATTCCAAATCAATAGCAATTGCTTATAAACCCAATCGATTGGCCATTAAAACCCAACTCTGATGAAATCATCGAATAAGCTCAATTTGAAACCAAGGGAGGGTAATTTGTGATCAGGTGGAATGAGTGGAGTGACCTCATGTGAAATTTGGCGCTCAAATCAAGTCTGAATGCTCAAAGCATCATATCTGATTTGATGCCTTGATGCGTGGGTTATTGGCAATCAAATTGCAAGGAAAATAGAAGGTGATCATGAGGCGTAGGAGGGAGATCAGATGAACATGGTGAGAGGGCGAGTTCATCTCCTCTGATCTGAAATGATCAGAGGAGGTAGCAGAAACTACCTAATCTAACCCACTCCTAACTAATCAATCCATCCGTGAATTAACTAACTATTCTGCTCCTAGAAAGTAATAGATCTAATCTATGAAAGCATTAAAAATCCTAGGTAAGTGGACGAATGGGATGCCTGGATCCACAATGGGTTGTTGTGGCGACAAAAGTGGATGGGAGGATCTCTAGTTGAGGAATGAGGTCCCTAGGTTGCAGCTGGTCACTACAATGATGAATAAGAGTGGGAGGCACTGCCCCTGTCACTAGCAGTCAACGAAGGAGGAAGAGGAGCTGGAGATGTGGATGAAAGGACCGGCTCAAATGGGGAGGGAGCTGGTCGTGTCACATGAGAACTAAGGAGCTGCCTATATAGGAAATGGAGTGATTAGGTCACCGTGGAGGTGTGATTAGGCTATTAGGTCTTGGACGATGAAGATGACTAGAGACACGTGCCGGAAGATTTTAAACAAAAATCCACCGTAGGATGGGATTTGAATGGAGTAACGATCCTCCACGTGAGGGTGCGTAAGAAATGGAGCAAGATCCACCCTTGGATCAGTGGAGCCAAGCATCGACGGTTGCTGCTGTTTGAGTTCTTCGCAGCTACAGTGAACACGCGGGCGCAACTGAAATGACCCATTGCCCTTTTAGTTGGATAAGACGTCTGGAGTTTTAGTTAGACATCTGGACACAGGCCCAGACGTCTGAAAGTGAGAATTTTCGTACGTTCCTTTGCGCTCAGCGCGTGTAAAGACCCGTTTTGTTCTGAGCCCTTTAAGACGTCTAGACTGTCGGTCAAACGTCTGGACCCTTTCCCAGACGTTTGATAATTGAAAATTTGTATGTAGCTTCGCGTCTGCACGCTGGCTGCGCGCAGGCTACCCCTTCTTTCTTTCTCTCTCTTCTCTCCCCCACCAGAACCCTAGCGCACTCCCTATATAACCCCTCTCCCCCCTTCCTCTTTTCCCCACTCCACCACAGCCACCTTCCTTCCTCTCCACTGCAGTGAGAGGGACGAGCGTGAGAGAGGGTGTGAGAGCGAGCGACGAGGAGGAGAGGTGGCGTGAAGAGAGGAGGAAGAGCTTGAGCTCGCGAGCTTGTGGGAGCTCGCCGGTGGATGCACGGCTGGAGCGGCGTGTATGGGACGAGGAGCGCGTCAGGGGAGACAACCCCGACACTTTGCTGCAACCAGAGCTACAGGTGAGGTGGAGAGGCCACAGCTGCGCACGGCGAGGAGGAGCAGGAGGTCATTCTGGTTCTGGGATTTTCCCAGAATCAGACGTCTGGCGTGCCGTCCAGACGATGGGTTAGACGTCTGGTGATGACACCGGATGTCTGAAAGTAGAACTTCATGAAGGTACATTCCTCTTGCGATTACGGCCATGCAGGCTGCACCACAGTTACGATTTGCGTGGCTAAATATAGGTGATTCGCCTGTCGCGTGCAGGGATAGCTTCGGGAAGGTGCGAGGCATGCCTTCCCATGCATTTTGGACGTCTAGATAGCTTACCAGATGACCAGAAGCACTTCTAGACGACTGGAGGAGAGGTCGGACGTCTGGAGTTGGGTCCAAATGGTCAAGAAGGGGTTCTGGACGTCTGAAGTCGACGCAAGAACCTGAGGTGAGACTCTAGTTACTTTTAAGATGTCTGGACCTTGTGCCAGACGTCTGATTTAGGTCTGTAGTCCTATTTTGACCCGTTTAGGGTCCGTTTGGGGTTTATTTTATGCAAATAAGATATCGGTGGATTCCTTGCGGGTTCCTCTACTTGTTAGAAGGCCTTTTATAATATTCTGAACATTTCATTGTGTTATGATCCTTGGTATAGGATTTCGATCTGTTGCGTGTTCGAGGTCTACAGAGGCACGTGAGCTTACCGTTCGAGCCCCCAGTACTCCCGGATTGTCTGGTAGAGTGGTTTCCCCTGTTTTAATTATAAATCATAACTGCATATGTGAAATTGGATACTAGAAACCTAGGATGTGGCATGAATCCTAGGACGAGAAGTACTTGCACTGTTTGTATGTATATTTGAGATTGCAGTCATAAATGAATGAATAGAAATGTAAATAACTGCCTGTTAATAAATATGAGCTGCCTGTGAAATATGAAGTGCCTGTACTAGTTAAACAATTACCTGTGACATTACTTGTTGTATATGTTAAATGATGGAAATACGAGATGCATGTGTATAATATGAGAATGGAACTGTGAATGATGAGACCTGGTATGGAACAACATGGTGAATACGAGCATGAACCCTACGGGGAATTAGGAGTAGAGCTCCTGTGGATAAATGGAATGGATCTGGAAATGTGAGTGGGAAGTGTGCTGGCCCTTGAGTACGTGTTACTAAGGAGAGCGACTGTCCCCTGTTTAGTGTAGAGCGGAGCTAGCCACCCTTGGGTTGGGACTCGAGGTTAGGATTGGCCACTCTACACCGACTTCTTTGGCCCTTGCGTACACTATACCGGGGAGAGCTACTAGTGTAGGGAGAGAGCTTGCCACCCCACGGGACTCGGGGTTCAGCTAGCCACCCTACACTGACTTGTTAGGCCTACTGGGCAAACTGAGGTAGTCAGACGAGGGTGCGCGGACTGTGGAGGGGCGAGACCCTTGTTTGGTTCTGAGGGGCTAGACCCCTGTTACTGAGAGGGCTATACCATATACTATTCTGTGCTGTACTTTGGGTGTACCCGCTAGAGGAAACGA
Source organism: Thalassia testudinum (assembly GCA_037157565.1). Classification (NCBI taxonomy): domain Eukaryota; kingdom Viridiplantae; phylum Streptophyta; class Magnoliopsida; order Alismatales; family Hydrocharitaceae; genus Thalassia; species Thalassia testudinum. Next base: position 22,990,956 of record JAZHRO010000014.1, read on the forward strand.
CTGACCGCATGCTAGCGTGGGGTAGCTACCTGTGCACTTATCGCGTGTGCTGTAGTCACTGCTACGTTTGTCCGTGACCTCGGGGTGGTTGACTGGGTGTAGGATCACCACAGGGGACTCTCCTGGCCAGGAGAGCACCATGTGTGCCTTCTACTCTTCGAAAAAGATTGCAATCAAGATCATTCCCACAAGGAACATTCGAGATCAAGAAAGAGATTTGAAGGTAAACCAATGGGTAAAAGGAAATGACTAGTAAAATAAAATAACTGGAAAAGATAAATTTATCTGTTAGCCTTTACTGCTTTAGTTAGTTTGGTTACCACTCTACTCAGCGTTCGCTGACTCTGTTTACTCGTAACCCTTTTCAGGTCCCGGTGTTGAGCAGCCCGAGTCACTGGCTGCAGAGGGTGCTGGGCCCAATCGAGCTCAGCAGTAGTTCCGGTTGTGGTTGTACTTTCTATTTGCTTGTGAGTTAGACTGTTGTTACCATTCTATTTCTGTACTTTGTTTCCGCTTTACTATTGTGGTGGTGATGTGTACAGTTAGTAGCTTTTACTTCCTTTACTACTGTACTCTTTTACTGTTAGTTACTTAGCATAGTGAATGTGGTTTACTTTCCAACTTTTTCGTTATTTCTTGTGGGATGACTGGGTCTTGGGATTAGTTGAGTCGAGCTAGTGTTGGGTCTTGTAGGGATTTGGGAACCGGGTCGTAACAAGATGGTATCAGAGCAAGGTCATCCCGAGAAATGAACCAACTAGCTTGAGAATAACCAATTCACGTGCATGTAACTAGAGTAACCACCACAACGTACCGCTTGACATCTGTTCTGAGTTTCTTTCGCTGAAGTCCGTTAGAGTTGACTTCTTTTTGTTCTGTCTTTCGCATCTCCTTGCAAGAGATGCCTCGACGTGGAGTTCTTGAGGTGGGTGCTACGATCATGGGCGTCAGAAGAAGTTTAAGACGTCTGGGAAGTGTCCCAGACGTCTGGAACCCTTCCCAAACGTTTGGTAATAAATTTTTTCGGCGTACGGGTTCGCGTCTGCATGCCTGCACGTGCAGACTGAACCCGTAGCCTTCGTTTTCTCTCCCTGCAAGCGCCGCTTTCCTTCTCTCTCTTCCCGCAGCTGCCCTATAAGAGCGCTGCCCCTCTCCTTCACCCCCACTCCACCGTCTTCTCTTCTCCTTCTCCCTGCGAGTGAGCGAGGGTGCAACAGCGACTGTAGCGAGCGTGTGGGAGGGAGTGTTGCGAGAGGAAGAAGAAGCTCGACCGCGGAGGTGCGAGCTTGCTGGGGTAGCTAGAGCCGGCCGGCGGGGGGAGGGGGGACAGTGGGCGTGGGGTGTCACGGAGGAGCTGCTGCAGCTCAGGCAGCAGGTGGACGCGGTGTGGCACGGCTGTGCGTCGAGGGTGAAGGATGAACCGGGTGCTGATTCTAGGAAAATTTCCCAGAATCAGACGTCTGGACTTACGTCCAGACGACATGTAGGACGTCTGGAGGAAGATCTAGACGTCTGACTGGTACAATATTTTTCCTCCTTCCTTTTACGCGTGTACGGCCATGCAGCCATTCGCCGCGTTCTCTGAGCCTTTTCGTGATGAGAGCGGTTGCGTGTGTGTGCAGGTGTTGTTCGGGAGGGCGCAAGGGCTCGACATCCCACGTGAATCAGACGTCTGGCTACAGTGCCAGACGACGGAGAGAACCTCCAGACATCCGAGGTGACAATCGGACGTCTGGAAACCAAGGCCAGACATTCCAGCGGGCTTATGGACGTCTGAAGGACTGCGCAGACTGAGGTACGACCTGATCCACCTTTTAAGACGTCTGGAAGAGGTTCCAAACGTCTGATTTTGGACAGATTCGTTGTTTTTGACCCATTTAGGGCCCGTTCGGAGTCCGTTTTCCGTGTTTTGAGTTGCGTTCTTTCCAGAATTAATTCCTCTATCCGTTTACAGTAATTGTATACTGTTTTGAGAAACTCCTTGTGATTGATTCTTGTGTTAGGACCCCATTCCGTTGCGGCTCTGGGGGTTGCGGAGGCGCGCGGGATTGCCGACCATGCCCCCAGTACTCCCGATTTCGCGGGTAGAGTGGCCTTTTAAATTATTTAACAAAATTTGTTACAATTATGAAGCAATTAATAGAGTCTAGGGCATTGCAAGAACCCTAGGAATGAGAAATTAGATTGAATGATAGATCTTAGGGTATTGCATGAATCCTAGGATTGGAAAACTAGATTGAATGATAGATCTTAGGGTACGACACGAATCCTAGGACTGGAAAACTAGTTGAATATATAAATATTGCAGTCTTGGAAAAGTAGAAAGGAAATGATAACTGCCTGTAAATTGGTTAACAGCTGCCTGTTATGAATGAATAAGTATGATTGAGAACATGGGTTGTATGAACGTAAAGCTGGAACGGTGAAACCTAAATTGGCTGAGTTAAAAGAGCTTGAACCCTACGGGGAATTAGGAGTAGAACTCCTGGAAAGGGAATGGAATAGAATTGGGGAAGTGAGCTGGCCCTTGATATGGAGTACCAAGGAAAGTGACTGTCCCCCTGTTTAGTGCAGAGCGGAGTTAGCCGCCCCAGGGACCCGGGGTTAGGTCTGGCCACTTTGTACCGACTTTTGGCCCTCGTATACACAATACCGAGGAGAGATACTAGTGTAGGGAGAGTACTAGCTACCCCACGGGCCCCGGGGTTCTGCTGGCCCTCCTACACCAACTTGTTAGGCCCACTGGGCAAACCAGGTTAGTCAGGAGAGGGTGCGCGGACTGTGGAGGGGCAAGACCCCTGTTTGGTTACTGTGGAGGGGTTGGACTCTTGTTACTAAGAGGGCTCTACCCTATACTGGTTTCGTGCTGTGCTTTGGGTGCACCCGTTAACGGAAACGACGAACCGCGTGCCAGTGCAGGGTAGCTACCCATGCGTTTATCGCGCGTGCCATAGTCACCGTTACGTCTGTCAGCGACCTTGGGGTGATTGACTGAGGGTAGGACCACCACGGGGGACTCTCTCGGCCAGGAGAGCACCACATGTTACTTCTACTTTTCAGAAAAGACTGCAATCAAGATCGTTCCCATGAGGAACATTCAAGATCAAGAGAAGGGTTTGAGAAAGAGATCAATAGTGAAAATAGAAAGGCATAAATAAAGAAAGTAAAAATATAACAGCTACTGTGCACTCTACTGCTTCTTTTATTTTTAGTTGCCACTCTACTCAGTGTTTCGCTGATGTGTCACCCTTGTTACCTTTTCAGGACCAGGTGTTGAGCAGCCAGAGTCAGCGGCTGCAGAGGGCGCTGGGCCTAGTAGAGCCCAGTAGTGTTACCTGTAGTACCTTCTGTACTTTTCTTTCCGCTGTAGTGAGTAGTTTTCTGTTACTCCCTGTACTCTCTTCGTTGTAAGCTTTATGTTATGTACATGTCTATTTCTCTGCTGTTGTGGTGGTATATACTGTAGTATTTCTTTCCTTTACTGCTGTATTTTATTACTGCTAGTTATATACATGGTGAATGGTTTATTTTACTGCTCTTTTGGTTACTTTCTCGTTGGACGACTGGGTCTTGGGATCAGTCGAGTCGGTTCGATTCTCGTGTCTCGGAGGGATTCGGGAATCGGGTCGTTACAGTGAGCCACAGACGTGGTCGTGGACGAGGTTGGAGTGGTAGACGTGCCGGCCCTAAGGTGCCAGTTGACCTGCCACTTCTCTCGGGCATTCAGGCCCAGGACCTCGCTCAGTTGATACGAGACATAGTACGAGAGGAGCTTCACCCGCCTCCACGGGCGCCTTTCCCTAGGGACGTGGAGGGGGAGTCCCCTATGGTGCTGAGAGACCGACACAACGTTGGACGAGGGGGTGGTCCTCCACTGCCCCCACCGCACTCTGACATTTCTGAGCACGAGCCCTCCCTGCCTAGAGGCGTGCCCGTTCCCCCACTACAGCTGCAGTACGAGCTTTTCGGACAGTTCCAGAAGCTGAAGCCCCCTCCTTCAAGGGGGATGAGGACTCGTCTGAGGCAGAGGACTAGCTGGAGCAGATTGAGAAGGTGTTTGATACCCTTCGCCCCCCTGCGGAGTGCTGCGTGGCCTTTGCCACGTACCAGTTGGAGAGTGCAGCAAACAGGTGGCGGAGGGTAGTCAGAGGCTAGGAGAGGGGAGAGTTGACATGGGACCAGCTCGTGACCCTCTTCTGTGAGCAATACTTCCCGCAGACTTGGCAGGACCAGAGGAGGTGGGAGTTTCACACTCTCCCCCAAGGGACGATGACTGTTAGCGCGTACTGCATGCACTTTCCTGGAACTGTCATGTTTTGCTGCGACAGATGTAGCTACTGAGGAGGAGAACCTGTGGTGGTTCACTGAGGGGTTCCGGCTTGCCATTCGGGTGTATGTCAAACCCCTGAAGCTACCCACCTTCTTGAGAGTGGTGGAAGCAGCTATGACGTACGAGGAGACCAACTCGGCCGCACGAGACACTGACAGCGGACAGAAGAGGCCCTACCAGCCAGAGTACTCACTGGGCCGATGAGAGAGGAGGCACGCGGCGCCCACTAGAGAGTCGTCTCATTTCGCGGGGCCGTCAGTGGCCTTTGGGGGTCCCCGACAAGGGCCAACTGTCAGCACTGGACCCTCGCCCAGCCGCCAGCAGGGACCTACCGAGGGAGGGAGTCGAGTTCCCCTCTGCTACCAGTGTGGTCAGCCGGGCCACATCAGGAGGGACTGCCCATCTAGGGTTGGAGCGCAGCAGATGGTCCCCGCACCGAGCGTTGGAGGCCAAGCAGGTCGTCGTGGTTCCCAGGCGCATGGGGGAGGACAGCAGTCGCGGAGAGGGTACCGGCCAGCAGCTACCCGTCCGACGCAAAGTGTGGCTACTTCTTCTACACCGAGAGCTGAGGGGCATATCAAGGTCCTGACACACAGAGACGCTAGGGCATCAGGTTCAGTGGTGGCAGGTATGGTTACAGTTTCTAATAGATTAGTTTACGTACTTTTTGATTCCGACGCCATGCACTCATTTGTTGCTATGAGTTTTGATATCAGTTTGGGACAAGACTGTGTGTTGTTAGAGGATCTGTTTGTGATCAGAGGTCCGGGTGGTCAGCTTTTTGTAGCTGAGGAGGTCTACATAGACTGTGAGGTCAGTATTGGGGGACACAGCCTCCCCGCTGACCTGATCGTGATATCGATGTTGGATTTTGACGTGATTCTGGGGATGGATTGGTTGTCTGCTTAGCACGCCTTGGTGGACTGTTTTGAAAGGAAGATCGTCTTCTCCATACCGGAGATGCCTTCCTTTGAGTTTCACGGACAGCCGGTGGACGAAGGTTTCAGGTGCATTTCTGTACTTCGGGCAGCAAGACTTTTGGGCTAGGGGTGTGAGGGCTTTTTGGCTTGTGTAGTAGCAGAGCCCAGCCCCATGGCAGACTTTCAGAGCATCCCAGTGGTCAAAGAGTACCCCGACGTGTTTCTAGAGGAGCTGTCAGGACTACCGCCTGAGCGTGAGATCGAGTTTGAGATCTCATTGGTACCGGGGACCAGCCCCATTTCTATGGCACCATACCGGATGGCACCACTTGAGCTGTGAGAGCTCAAGTCATAGCTGCAGGACCTGTTGTAGAAGGGCTTTGTGAGGCCCAGTGCGTCCCCGTGGGGAGCCCTGGTGTTATTTGTGAAGAAGGATGGTACCCTGCACCTTTGTGTCGACTATAGACAGCTGAATAAGGTCACCATCAAGAACAGGTATCCGCTGCCAAGGATTGATGATCTGTTTGACCAGTTGCGAGGTGCCACGGTATTCTCCAAGATAGATCTGAGATCAGGCTACCACCAATTAAGGATCAGGGAGATCGGCGTCTCCAAGACAGCTTTCCACACCTGGTACGGACACTACGAGTTTTGGTCACGCCGTTTAGGCTGACCAACGCCCCTGCTGCCTTCATGGATTTGATGAACCGGGTGTTCAGACTGTATCTAGATCAGTTTGTGGTGGTATTTATTGATGACGTGCTCGTTTACTCGTGGGATCAGGCACAACACGGATAACACTTGCGGATGGTTCTGGACACTTTGAGACGGCGCAGGCTATATGCTAAATACAGCAAGTGTGAGTTTTGGTTGAGACAGGTGACCTTCTTGGGCCACGTGATTTCTGGGGATGTCTTGGCTGTGGATTCAGCCAAGGTTGAGGCAGTACTCAGGTGGGAGAGGCCACATACAGTGACAAAGATACGCAGTTTCTTGGGACTAGCAGGTTACTACCGGTGGTTTATCAGAGGTTTCTCGGAGATTGCGTGTCCTATGACTCAGTTGACCTGGAAGGACGTGCCTTTTGCTTGAACAGACGCTTGTGAGGCGTGTTTCCAGGAGTTGAAGGAGAGGCTGACTTCGGCTCCTGTGCTTACCATTCCAGATAGCAGTGGCGATTTTGTGGTCTACACGGATGCTTCGTTGCAGGGGTTAGGGGGTGTGCTCATGTAGCGGGGTCACGTTGTCTTTTACGCTTCACGGCAATTGAAGCCCCATGAGAATAGCTACCCTACCCATGACTTAGAGTTGGCAGCTGTTGTCTTCGCGCTGAAGACATGGAGGCACTACCTTTACGGTGAGACCTTTGAGATTTTCACGGATCATAAGAATCTCAGGTACTTGTTTGATCAAAAGGAGCTTAACATGAGATAGAGACGTTGGTTAGAGCTCTTGAAGGACTATGACTGCAGCATCTCTTACCATCCGAGGAAGGCCAATGTGGTGGTTGACGCCTTGAGCCGGAAGGCACCTACCCACTTGGCCAGTTTACAGGCATAGAGTTGGAGACTTATGGAGGAGTTGGGCAGTTGGCGACCCCTAGAGTTACAGGGGCATTGTGGGGCAGTGACGGTGACACAGCAGACGAGACTAGAGCTGATAGATTGCATCATTACAGAACAGATGACAGATCCGTACCTGTAGTCATTGCGAGATAGAGTACTGTCAGGAGACCCTGGAGACTTCTCTTTTACAAACGAGGTGCTACGCATGAGGGGACGTTTGTGCGTTCCTAGGGACGAGGAGTTGTTGAGAGAGCTCCTGACTGAGGCGCACGGGCCCAGGTTCACCATACATCCCAAGAACACGAAGATGTATCCTGATCTGAGACGTGACTTTTGGTGGAGAGGGATGAAGCGGGATGTAGGTGAGTTCGTGCAGCAGTGCTTGGTGTGCCAGCAGGTGAAGGCCGAGCATCATAGGCCTGCAGGGCCGTTGCAGCCACTTGCTGTGCCAAAGTGGAAATGGGAGAGCATTACCATGGACTTGGTGGTGGGCTTACCCGTTACCCAGCGAGGACATGACGCAGTTTGGGTGATTGTAGACAGATTGACAAAGACGGCACATTTCTTGCCGATCCGAGTCACCTTGGGACCAGCACAGTTGGCAGAGAGGTACATTTGTGACGTGGTATGTCTACACGGAGTTCCGTGTGAGATTGTATCCGATCGGGATACCCATTTTACTTTCCAGTTTTCTATTGAGTTTCAGTAGGCCTTGGGGACACAGTTGAGGTTCAGTATGGCGTACCACCCTCAGATGGACGGACGGACAGTCAGAGCGCACGATACAGACACTTGAGGACCTTTTGTGCGCCTGTGTACTAGACTGGAGGAGCTCTTGGGAGGAGCACTTACCCCTGGTAGAGTTTGCATATAATAACAGCTATCACTCGAGTATCGGCATGGCACCCTACGAGGCTCTGTACAGATGGAGGTGTACTGTGCCCTTGAGTTGGGTTGAGGTGGGGACCAAGTGGGAGGTTGGCCTTAGGCTGATCTGGCAGAGTCAGGAGGTGATAGAGCAGATTCACAGACGACTTCGCACTATCAGGGGTACATAGAAGAGTTATGCCAATCGAAAGTGCAGAGAGGTGCGGTTCAAGGTTGGGGATCATGTCTTTCTTGGCGTTTCTCCCATGAAGGGCCTGCAGTGTTTTGGGGTGAAAGGGAAGCTTGCGTCGAGGTTTGTGGGGCCCTTTGAGGCTTGGAGCGGGTAGGACCCGTTGCTTATCGGCTTGCCCTTCCTCTCCAGCTTTCTGGTGTGCACGACGTGTTTCATGTGTCCAACCTCAGGAAGTACGTTGCCGATCCCAATCACGCTCTAAGCCACAAGAGTGTCGAGGTGGGTGATGACCTGACCTACCCCGAGAGACCAGTGCAGATACTAGACAGAGCCGTCTGGAGTTTGAGACGGAAGTAGGTACCCCTGGTGAAGGTCTTGTGGAGGAGCCAGCGGTACGAGGAGGTTACTTGGGAGCCTGAGGCGGCGATGCGAGAGCGGTACCCAGAGCTTTTTGAGGGTACGTCTTTTCGGACCTGCTTCGGTCCTCTTTAAGTTTGTTATGCGTGTATATTTCCTTTTCTGTACCCTAGTAGGCTAAAGTTTCAGGGACGAAACTTCCTTTAATTTTGTTATGATGTAAAGACCCATTCTGTTCTGAGTCCTTTAAGACGTCTGGTAAGATGTCTAGACCCCTTCCCAGACGTCTGATAATTGAAAATTTGTACGTAGCTACGCATCTACGCGCTGGCTGCCCGTAGGCTGCCCCTTCTTTCTTTCTCTCTCTCTTCTCTCCCCCACCAAAACCCTAGCGCACTCCCTATATAACCCCTCTCCCCACTTCCTCTTTTCCCCACTCCACCATAGCCACCTTCCTTCCTCTCCACTGCAGTGAGAGGGGCGAGCGCGAGAGAGGGCGCGAGAGTGAGCGACGAGGAGGAGAGGCAGCTTGAAGAGAGGAGGAAGTGCTTGAGCTCGCGAGCTCGTGGGAGCTCGTCGGAGGATGGACGGCCGAAGCAGCATGTGCGGGAGGAGCACGTCAGGGGTGACGACCCCGACATTTTACTGCAGCTGGAGCTGCAGGCGAGGAAGAGAGGCTGTGGCTACGCGCGGCGAGGAGGAGCAGGAGGCCGTTCTGGTTCTGGGATTTTCCCAGAATCAGATGTCTGGTGTGCTGTCCAGACAACGGGTTGGACGTCTGGTGACGACACCGGACGTCTGAAAGCAGAACTTCGCGAAGGTACGTTCCTTTTGCGGTTACGGCCATGCAGGCTGCATCGCGGCTACAATTTACGTGGCTAAATATAGGTGATTCACCTGTCGCGTGCAGGGATAGCTTCGGGAAGGTGCGGGGCATGCCCTCCCACGCGTTTCGGACGTCTGGACAGCTTACCAGACGACTGGATGCACTTCCAGATGATTGGAGGAGAGGTCGGACGTCTGGAGTTGGGTCCAGACGGTCAAGAAGGGGTTCTGGATGTCTGAAGTTGACATAGGAACCTAAGGTGAGGCTCTGGTTACTTTTAAGATGTCTGGACCTTGTGCCAGATGTCTGATTTAGGTCTACAGTCCTGTTTTACGCAAACAAGATATCGGTGGATTCCTTGCGAGTTCCTCTACTTGTTAGAAGGCCTTTTATACTGTTCTAAACATTCCATTGTGTTATGATCCCTGGTATAGGATTTCGATCTGTTGCGTGTTTGGGGTCTACAGAGGCACGTGAGCCTGTCGTTCGAGCCCCTAGTACTCCCGGATTGTCTGGTAGAGTGGTTTCCCCTGTTTTAATTATAAATCATAACTGCATATGTGAAATTGGATACTAGAAGCCTAGGATGTGGCATTAATCATAAGACAAGAAGTACTTGCACTATTTGTATGTGTGTTTGAGATTGCAATCATAAATGAATGAATAGAAATGTAAATAACTTCCTGTTAATAAATATGAGTTGCCTGTGAAATATGAAATGCCTGTACTAGTTAAACAGTTACCTGTGACATTACTTATTGTATATGTTAAATGATGGAAATACGAGCTGCATGTGTATAATATGAGAATGGAAATGTGAATGATGAAGCCTAGTATGGAACAACATGGTGAATACGAGCATGAACCCTATGGGGAATTAGGAATAGAGCTCCTGTGAATAAATGGAATGGATCTGGAAATGTGAGTGGGAAGTGTTCTGGCCCTTGACTACATGGTACCAAGGAGAGCGACTGTCCCCTGTTTAGTGTAGAGCGGAGCTAGCCGCCCTTGGGTTGGGACCCGGGGTTAGGATTGGCTACTCTACACCAATTTCTTTGGCCCTCGCGTACACTGTACCGGGGAGAGCTACTAGTGTAGGGAGAGAGCTAGCCACCCCACGGGGCCGAGGGTTCAGCTAGCCATCCTACACCGACTTGTTAGGCCCACTGGGCAAACTGGGGCATTTAGACAAGGGTGCGTTGACTGTGGAGGGACGAGACCCCTATTTGGTTCTAAAGGGCTAGACCCCTGTTACTGAGGGGGATAGGCCTTATACTTTTCTGTGCTGTATTTTGGGCATACTCGCTAGCGGAAACGACTGACCGTGTACTAGTGCGGGGTAGCTACCCGTGCGCTTATCGCGCGTGTCGTAGTCACCGCTACATTTGTCCGTGACCTTAGGGTGGTTGACTGGGTGTAGGATCACCACAGGGGACTCTCCCGGCCAGGAGAGCACCATGTGTGACGTCTACTTTTCGAAAAAGACTGTAATCAAGATCGTTCCCACGAGGAACATTCGAGATCAAGAAAGAGATTTGAAAGTTACCACTCTACTCAGCGTTTGCTGACTCCGTTTACTCGTAATCCTTTTCAGGTCCAGGTGTTGAGCAGCCCGAGTCACCGACTGCAGAGGGTGCTGGGCCCAGTCGAGCCCAGCAGTAGTTCCTGTTGTGGTTTTACTTTCGTTTTGCTAGTGAGTTAGACTGTTGTTACCATTCTGTTTCTATACTTTGTTTCCGCTTTACTGTTGTGGTGGTGATGTGTGCTGTTAGCAGCTTTTACTTCCTTTATTGCTGTGCTCTTTTATTGTTAGTTACTTAGCATAGTGAATGTGGTTTACTTTCCTGCTTTTTGGTTATTTCTTGTTGGACGACTGGGTCTTGGGATTAGTCGAGTCGGGCCGGTCTTGGGTCCCGTAGGGATTCGGGAACTGGGTTGTAACAGCACGCGGGTGGCGCGCAGAGCTTCACTCTCCTCCACACCCCTCACCCCTTAAACCCTAAACCCATTCTATTTAAACCCCCCTTTCTCTTCTTCTCATCACCCTCACGCCACTCTCTAGCCACCACCACCTTCAGCGTTCTCCTTGTGCAGCCGTGGCGAGGGAGAATAATAGTGATGAGAAGGAGGGCGAGCAAGGGAGAACGAGAGGGAGAGAGAGGAAGAAGAGAATGAAGGTCGGAGGACCTTCGGGAGCTCGGCGGAGCTCATTCGACCAGCGGCGGGTACGCGCACGAGGAGGAGGGGCTCGAGGAGGTGGCCTCCCGACCCTCTGTAGCTGCTGAAGCTGCTGTGGTGCATTGCAGGCGGTGTTGCGAGCAGAGGAGTGTCGCGGAGGAGGTTCTGGTACTGGAAGTTTTCCTGTATCAGATGTCTGGAGCATCGACCAAACGTCTGGAGAGGTACCATGATGTCTGGAGCTGAAGCTGAACGTTTGAAAGCACAATATCGCGCGAGGTACATATCTTCCTACTCTACTTTCCACCATGCAGATTGTAGCACAGAAGATGTTGAGCTAAAGATGTGCCTGCGATTTTCATATGCAGGTGAGGGCTTTGGGAGGGTGCGTGGTGTGCTTTTCAATTACTTTTGGATGTCTGATCACGTCGCCAAATGTCCGGAGGTACTTCCAGACGACCGAAGGCCTTGTCCGACGTCTAGAGCTACCCCCAGACAGTCGTGGAGGGAGTCTAGATGTCTAAAGCAGCCGCAGGAAGTGCAAGGTGCGATCTGATGCCTTTTAAGACATCTGGGACTAGTCCTAGACGTCTGATTTTGGGCAGTAACCATGTTTTTGGCCTGTTTAGGGAACAAACGGAATCAGATTTCCGCAAACGAAGTATCGCTGTTTTCCACTCAAGTTTCTCTACATATTTGTGTTGAGTATTTACTGTTTTGAGCTCGTCTGATGTAAATTAGTCGCTGATACAGGTTACCAGCCGGTGGCGTGTTTGGGGCCCACGGAGACGACGAATCTGCGGTGTAGGCCCCCATTCCTCCCGTAATACTCGGTAGAGTGGTTTAATTCAGTTGTTAATAATTAAATAAGAATGTACTTGTTTGGAATAATCAGATCGAACTCTAGGATGCGGAATGAACCCTAGGGTAGAAATGTATGAGCCTGTTTTGAGCTGTACTGTTTACTTGAGTGTATGGTTAAAATAAATTGCTAGCAAATGGTATTAGTGTAATTATGAGATGCATGTTAAAATACAAGTTGCTTGTATATGGATGAGGAACGAGTTATGAAATATGAGATCGGAATATGGATAAATGAGATGAATATGAGCATGAACCCTAGGGGAATTAGGAGTAGAACTCCTGTGTTTAAAGGGAATCTGGAATGTAGACGGGAAGTGAGCTAGCCCTTGTGTACATGGTACTAAGGAGAGCAACTGTCCCTTTTAGTGTAAAGCAGAGCTAGCCACCCTTGGGTTGAGACTCGGGGTTAGGAGTGACAACTCTACACCGACTCTTGTTGGCCCTCACGTACGTGGTACCGAGGCGTGCTACTCTTGTAGGGAGGGAGCTAGCCACCCTACGGGGCTGGAGGTTAAGCTAGCCACCTGTAACGAGCGCGTGCCCCAGACGTCTTTTAAGACGTCTGGGAGGTGGCCCAGACGTCTGTAAAGACGTCTGGGATCACATCCAGACGTCTGACCAGACGTCCGGGATATTTTACAGACGTCTGGCGAACAGTTATGCTCGCACGGGATATTCGTCTGCACGCCTGTGCGCGCAGACCTGCGTTCTGCCCTCTTTCTCTGCGGCTGCAGGCAGCTGCGACCGCCTTCTCTCTCCTCTCCGCGCGGCGTTAAAAGGGGGGGGCGCACCTCCCCTCCCGTCTCCACCATCTTCCTCCTTCTTCTCCTGCCTGTGCGCGAGAGCGAGCGGACGCGAGGGTGCAGCGGCAGCGGCAGCCGCAGTGAGCGCGGAGGAGCTGCGGCGAGCGTGGGCGGGGCTCTGCCGTGAGGGCGAGCTCGCCAGGAGCGGCTTGGCCGGCCGGCGGAGGGCGCAGGGGGCGTAGAGAGTCGCGGAGAGGGACCTGCTGCGGGCGGAGCAGCGTACGCACGAGGTGCGACGCGGGCGGCGTCGCGAGCGGAGGCCGAGCAGGGCTCTGATTCTGGAAAAATTTCCAGAATCAGACGTCTGGATTGATATCCAGACGGCAAGGTCGACGTCTGTGAGATCACACAGACGTCTGAAAGGTGAGTTTCCGCTTTCTTCTTCGTTTTTGTCGACTGACCGTATTGAGGGAGGGGGGTTGGCTGTGCGCAGGTTCTCTGATTCGTCATCTTTGCGAATCAGACGTCTGGAAGTTGTACCAGACGGCGGGAGTGACCTCCAGACGTCCAAAGTGACCATCGGACGTCTGGGATCTAGGAAAGACGTCCCTGCAGACTTCTGGACGTCCGGGGAACCAAGCCGAACAGGTAATTCTCTGATCCACCGTTTAAGACGTCTGGAAGGAGTTCCAGACGTCTGATTTTGCACAGTATTGTCTTTCTCGACCCGTTTAGGGCCCGTTTGGGCTCCGTTTTCCGCGATTCGAGTTGCGTCCGTTTCAGAAATTATTCCTCTACCCGCCTACAGTAGCTATACCCTGTTTTGAGACACTCCTTGTGTTGATCCTTGTGATAGGACCTCGTTCGGTTGCAGTCTTGAGAGTCGCGGAGGCGCGCGGGATTCCCGATCACGCCCCCATTACTCCCGTTGTACCTGGTAGAGTGGCTTTAAGTATTAATAAAATCTGTTAAAGTATGGAACCATAACTAGAACCTAGGGCATTGCATGAATCCTAGGAATGAGAAATATATGGAATGATAGCTCCTAGGTGTTGCATGAATCCTAGGGCCGGAAAACTAGATTGTATGATAGATCCTAGGATATGGCATGAATCCTAGGATGGAAAAACTAGTGGAATGTATATTACTGCGGTCTTGGAAAAATGGAAAGGAATATATATAAAGCTGCCTGTAAATTTAATTAACAGCTGCCTGTCATGCATAAAGAATCATGTTTGAGATCATGGAATGTGAGAACGTGAATCTGGAAAGTGAAACATATGATGTTCTGAGATAAAGAGCTGGAACCCTACGGGGAATTAGGAGTGGAACTCCTGGAAAGAAAAGGAATGGAACTGAGATGTAGTTTGTACTGTCTCTTGGGTACGCAGTACCAAGGGAAGTACCTGTACCTATTTTAGTGCAGAGTGGGGCCAGCCGCCCCAGGGACCCGGGGTTAGGCTTGGCCGCTCTGTACCGACTTGTTGGCCCTCGTGTACGTAGTACCGAGGAGAGCTAGTAGTGTTAGGAGAGTACTAGCTACCCCACGGGCCCCGGGGTTCTGCTAGCCTCCTTCACCGACTTGTTAGGCCCACTAGGGCAAACCAGGGTAGTCAGGCGAGGGTGCGCGGACTGTGGAGGGGCAAGGCCCCGGTTTGGTTACTGTGGAGGGGTTGGACCCCTGTTACTGAGAGGGCTCTGCCCTGGTTCCGTGCTGTGCTTTGGGCGCACCCGTTAACGGAAACGACTGACCGCGTGCCAGTGCGGGCTAGCTACCTGTGCGTTTATCGCGCGTGCCGTAGTCACCGTTACGTCTGTCAGTGACCTTGGGGTGGTTGACTGAGGGTAGGATCACCACGGGGGACTCTCCCGGCCAGGAGAGCACCACGTGCTACTTCTACTTTTGGAAAAGACTGCAATCAAGATCGTCCCACGAGGACATCCGAGATCAAGTAAAGGATCTGAGAAGTAAATGAAATAGTGAGAAAAATTGAAAGATGTAAATAAAGGAAGTAATAGAACATAACAGCTACTGTACACTCTACTGTTGCCTTTAGTTAGTTTGCCACTCTACTCAGCGTTTTGCTGACGTGTTACACTCGTTACCTTTTTCAGGACCAGGTGTTGAGCAGCCAGGGTCGGCGGCTGCAGAGGACGCTGGGCCGAGTAGGGTCCAGTAGAGTTACCCCAGCTTTGTACCCCTTTTTGTTTCTGTTCTAGTGAGTAGTTTCTGTTTCCGCTGTACCTTCTTTACCTGCAGTTTTTGTTATATGATAAATGTTGTTTTACTGTTGTGGTGGTGCCTACTGTAGTAGTTTCTTCCCTTACTGCTGTACTTTCTTACTGTTAGTTATATTCATGCTGAATGTGGTTTATTTTACTGTCTTTTGGTTACTTCCTCGTTGGACGACTGGGTCTTGGGATTAGTCGAGTCGGTCCGGTTCTCGTGTCTCGTAGGGGCTCAGGAATCGGGTCGTTACACCACCCTACACCGACTTTGTTAGGCCCGCTGGGCAAACTGGGGTAGTCGAACGAGGGTACGCAAAATGTGGAGGGGCGAGACCCCTGTTTGGTTCTGAGGGGTGAGACCCCTATTCTGAGAGGGCGAGGGGCGAGACCCCTGTTCTGAGAGGGCGAGACCCTATACTGTTCCGTGCTATGCTTTGGGTGTACCCGCTAGTAGAAACGACTGACCACGTGTCAGTGTGGGGTAGCTACCCGTATACTTATCACGCATGTCGTAGTCACCACTACGTCTCAACAGTGACCTCGGGGTGGTTGACTGGGTGTAGGACTACCACGGGGGACTCTCCCGGCCAGGAGAGCACCACGTGTACCTTCTACTCCATGGAAAAGACTGCAATCAAGATCGTTCCCACGAGGAACAAGCAAGATCAAGAAATACTTGGATACTTTGAGAAATAGATGAACTAAAAACATATAAATGAGATAAATAGAAATGAGAATAAAACCTGCTTGTTTTTACTTTACTTGCACATAAATAATGTAAACACCAGTCTACTCAGTGCTCGCTGACTCCGTCTTTTCGTAACCCTGTATAGGACCAGGAGTTGAGCAGCCCGAGTTTTTGGCTGCAGAGGGAGCTGGGCCCAGCTGAGCCCAACCGTAGTAGTTTTCTTCCAGCTCTTTTGTTTCTGCTGTAGTTGTCAGTACTGGACTTTAAAATTACTATTCTCGTTACTTTATGTTTTCTGTTGTTGTGGTGGCATATACTATTTTTGAGACAATTGTTTTACTTTCCTTTACTGTTTCGTTTTTCCTTCTGCTTAGTTATACTGCATGTGTCAATGTGGTTTATTTTCTTACTTTTGATTATTTCTCGTTGGACGACTAGGTCTTGGGATTAGTCGAGGCAAGTCGGTCTCGGGTCCTATATGGACCCAGGAGCTGGGTCGTAACAGCAACTGTGTTTAGGAATTTTGCACAAAGAGGCTTATATTGAAATGGTAGAGAAATTGTACAAAAGCCCATAAGTGGCTGAAATTCATACAAAGAAATCCCTGAAAGCTTACAAAGATGCCCTTATGGGTTTCAAATAGGTCCTGCCAACTTTTTAAGCTTAAGAGAATGTTATATTCTGAGGACTTAAATTTAATTTCATGATTTCAAGGCCTTAATGCTGTTCAAATACCATGAAACTTTTATTGGATCTTAATTGAACATAATTTTACTCTTGATTTATACTTTTGAATTCAGAAATGTGTTAAATTTACAATTGGATCATCAATTTACATTTGTAATAGAATATCTTACTAATCTGACCTAATTATACATTTTTAACTTGAATTTGATATTTTAGGTCACTTTTCTTAAATCTCACACTTAACCTATTTATCGTGTTAATTATATAACATTTAACTTAATTTCTCATCAACCGATTGGAGTGATAGAAGTGGGAGAATAATCCTCCTCAACTCTATCTTATCTAACATTCCCACCGTCTACTTCTCCTTGTTCCGACCAAGAAAAGGGTTTCTAGAACGTCTCGAGACTGTCAGGGGGAGATTCTTTTGGAGAGGTTGCGTACAGGATGGCTATTTTCTGCAGCTGGTACGGTGGGCGACAATTTGTAGGCCTACGAGGACGGGTGGCCTGGGGTTCGTAGGATGAAGGAGGCTGATTCACTCCTGCTGAAGTGGGATGTTCGATTATTGTAGGGAGAGCAGGGCCTTTGGCAGGATCTGGTGCAGGATGCCTGTGGGGATTCAATCCCTCCACTTGGTCATCCTCAGCATTAGAGGGGACAGTCCCCTTTCTGGTGCTCTGTTGTCGACACCCTCGTAGGGCACTGGAAGTACTTTACTCCCCACCTTGGGGATGGCAAACGCTTTTCTTTTTGGAACCACGACTGGTCGGAATAGGGGACCTTGCAGGAGAGGTTCCCCAAGGTTTTTGTCCAATCTGAGACACGAGAGGCACGTATTGCAGATTATTGGAGCACGCAAGATGACTCCTGGAAAATTCCTATGTTTAGTGGGACAAAAGGGAACTGCTCCTGGAGCCAACAGGAGGATCTACACACTTACTTGGGGCAGTTCGCTTTGGGTGACGGACCAGACTGCTATCTTTGGAGGCATGGTCGTTTCACGGTTGCCAGAGCGTACGATGTTTTCACTGATGAGGGTCAGTTAGATCAATTCGACAGGGTCTGCCGCCAGATTTGGAGCATCAAGGCGCCCCTCAAAGTGCGACTCTTTCTTTGGCTTGCACAAAGGGGGGCCCTAGTAACTCGTTTTCTCAGGAGGACGATCATGGCGACCCCGGAGCAGACTTGTGAGCTCTGTTGTGGTGCGGAGGATAGTACTCAACACCTCTTCTCTAGGTGCCCTTTCACCCATTGGGTTTGGCGTGAAGTGGTTGGTACTACACTTCCCTCATGGGACTTTTTGTGGGACTTGCTGTTGGACGAAACTGGGGACAAGACTAGAATGGCTGTGACGCTGTGGGCCGTGTGGCTTGCTCGTAATGGGAGAGTCTTTACTGCTGAGTTTTTCGTCTCCTCTGATATTGTTGGACGCGCTCTCCTGTGAGCGTCATCTTGGTTCATGTAATTTTTTCTCAATGAGTAATATATTTGGATGAGCGCCATCTTGGCATCTTGTCCTTTCCTTTTTTTTTGAAAAAAACAGTTACTATTAGAAATTGTTCTTTTGATTAAAGACGTGAAATCCAGAAGTAGATGTTAATATCAAGGTTTTTGTCTAGAAAATTACTCTAATAAAAAATAAATTAAGGGAATGTGCTTAAGTTCTCGCATAAGAGAAATACTATCTTTCCTAATCTGTCCTATACCAGATAATCAGTAAATCTACGCTAGATATTCCATTTTTTTAAGTCAAAACATTTTTCCTTCTCAACGTCATCTACATTTTATATTCCAACAGCAAGAATGGAGTCTAAACAAATTTAGCAGAGTGGTTTGGTAGTTTAACAAGTGGACTCCCATCCAAAAAAAATCATGATTCAAATCTTACCTTCTTAAAAAGGAAAAAAAGAATTGAGTCAATGACTATCTTTCGGTGCGATTTGAGATTGATGTTGTGTTGAGTTTGATTTGTGACATCTTCTTGTAACCCACTGTGATATTAACTGAAAGGATCTAATAGTCATAAGCACATTATAAGGGGAATGAATATTGTGGTGAAAAATTGCATGAAAACATACACTACAAAAATTGAGATAAGATGTATAGTTGTTCTTCATTCTTTGATACTCCATTACCTAAGTCTTTTAAGGATTTTTAACTCGATTCTCTCAATTCCGAATGAACCAATTTACTAACTGAGGTAATTAATAGATTATCTTAACCCAAGTATGTCAAATGGGTTATTATAACCTAAACAACGAGCTACAAGTTCAATACAAATTAAACAATGGTATAAGAAAGAAAAACTCTCACAACAAAACTTTCTAAGCCTCCCAACAATAGCATTAAAATAAAGTTACCAAATAAAGAGCTTATGAACATATGTTTATAATGAATTTGAGCGTAAGATCACGCATGATCATGAACTCATCTTAGCGGAAAATGGAATGGTGGAGAGAGCACTCAAAGAGCTTTTTTATCTGGAGAGAAATGGAGAGTAGAATCTCTTTTTAAGCACAAATGATCTCTTTTATTTTCCTTGCATGTAAACTAAGAGTTGAAGGGCCTATTTATAGAGTTAGGAATGAGAGAAATCAAATATATACTAGTTAGTATTTAAATCTCAACGTTTATATCTTCAAATTCAATTTTTTAAATGTTTAGATTTGATCCAATGACAACTGGTATTGACACTAAAGGATTGATATCGGTATTAGTGACGACATATTTTGTATTTCAATAATAAAGTCACAAACACCACCTATGAGGTATCGATACTAAGCATAAGTACTGGTACTCGTTATTTTCAGATTTAGGTTTTGAATACTTAACACAAATCTGTAATTCATTGGTATCAGTACTAAGCTTTAGTATTGATACTTGTTGCTTCCAATATCGATACTAAGCTTTAGTAGCGGTACTTGTTGCTTCCAATATCGGTACTAAGCTTTAGTACTCGTTGGGTATAGGTTTAGTTCTTTGTAAACATTCAAACCTGTAACTCATATGTACTGGTACTTAGCTTTAAAATTGATACTTGTGAGTTTAAACCTCTTTGAAAATATTTTAAACTTTGAAAATTGATCCTTTTGAATAATCCGTACTTTGAAATTTCTCGAGTAATCATAATTAAGAGTCTTATTATTATTCTAATTAATTTTACAATCTAATTTGATTTGTAATTGAGAGACATACATTCTAGGAATAAAAACAAGAGCCTATTTTATTTAACTCAATCAACTCGACAACTTGAATTTTTCTTAAAGATGATCTTCCCATCATCATCATTGTTTCCCTGTCATCTTTTTTGGTTTGCCTTGATTGTTTACAATCTTCATCAGAATTTGAAATATCATTCAATTGCAAACATTATCTGAGATGATTTTGTTAACACTAAAACAAGATGTAGAACTTGGTTCCAACAACTTTAGTGGTAACTTTTGGGTAAATACCACTGCACATGATGAACACCAACAACTAGAACGGTGAGAAGGGTGTGGAGTCATCAGTTAAGCCTAATGCCTCCCCTCGTCTCCCTAATTGGACACTTGCAAAGGATACGTGCCTTATTGGTATTTTGTGTACTAAATTTGATGTAAGTGAATGGGTTAATGGCTTCTTCATGAAGACAGCTTAGAAGAGTATTGTTGAAGAATTCAACAATACAATTAGTGTCTCTTACTTGAAGGAGCAAATTCTCAATAGATTGAAGAATTTGATGAGAGATTTCTAGAATTTCTTCTAGCTTTGGAATAAGAGTGGTTGGGGATGAGATTATGCAAGATACTTCCTGATTGTGTCAGATGAAAATTCATGGGCTGAGGTATTTTTAAGTAGTTTCCCAACAAATTCTATGCTTGCCTTTCAATCACCCACAATGTCTTACAAATGGTTTAACTGTAGTATAGTTGGATGAGCAATATTAGAAGTTCCAAGGAAGGATGTTCCCTCATTTCAAGGGTATGGAAGCGATCGTTAGTTGAGACTTTGCTCAAGGAGTGGTTGCCAGTTCAAGTTAGATGAGGCATGTGGCAATGCCAGAAGCTAAACTAGATCTAGAAGTATTTACACAAGAGGAGCCATCTTCCCAACCAAGAACATACGCCTATGTTGGAGTAGCAGGACCCTCTCAAGTCCAGTATGTGTATGATGAACAGGGTCAGGAGGATATAGTGCCCCTCAATGATGATGCCATGCCTCTTTATCAACCTGCCTTGGATAAAGGAGGGGGTCACATGTCTCCTACACCATCAAATAGCAGCAAGCATTCCTCATCCATATAGTTAGGGGCAAGCAAGTGCATGTCGTTGTAGTGGAGGCCCTCCTCCCATTATCCTGATCGTGTTACAAATCAAGGACCTCGTGAAGAGGTAATTGACTTTACAGGAGAGGTCTTCAGCGAGACTACACGGGAGGAAGGACATACAGGATTGCATGGAAGCCCTGTAGACTCTTGCCCCTTTGTTGTAAGGGATCGATGGAATTAGTGAGATTCATGATGAAATTCAAGGATCTGAACTTTAGGGATATATACCATGCTTTCAAAGATGGCAATAGAAGTTGCTCTTTAATTTCCTCCATGTAGGCATGTAGGAGAGATTACTGATTGAAGAAGCTAAATGCTATGTAGTGTAGGTGTATGGAGGATTGCTGGTGAAGGTTGTTGTTGGTTGGAGTTCACAAAGGTAGGTAATGGGGATGTGCGGCAGAGGGGTGATGGGCAGTTGTTGATGGGTGATAATGTGTTTGGTTTATGTTCCTCATTTTTGTTTTTGATTTTTTATTGCAGTCATGGAGTTCGTGTTGCAATCATGAAGGTAGATGATGTTGTTGTTCCTCGTTTCTATTTTTGAACTTATTTTCCCCCTTTCCATTTGTAAAAAAAATTAGGCGTTGAATTTTGAATCACTCCATGGTAGATGTTGAATTCGATTTCCAATGTGTTGAAAAGCATAATGATGCAATGCATGTTCGAAACCAAGATAGAGTTGTGCAGTGTTGATAGGATACGGTTGAAGAGCTAGTAGTAACTCCACCCTTGCACCAACCAAAGCACACTGGTTCATAGACTGGTTATTTGTGGGTTAAGGAAGTCTTGGAGGGACATCTAGAACATCCACATGATATGTTTTGAATATCTAAAGATGACTTCTTTGGCCTAAAATAGTTGTTAGAGAGCAGAAGTGGATTGAAACAGACGTGGAACATGACAACCATGGAGATGCTTGCAATTTTTCTCTATGGTGTTGACCATGGAGCAACGAATAGGGAAATGCAAAAGCATTTCCAGCACTCAACCAAAATGATCAGTCAGTATTATAAGAAAGTTCTAAACGAGGTCCTAAAGGAGTTCATAGTCATGCTCGAGGAGAACACACCGATACCGGATAAAATCAACCACAATAGAGGTAGGTGGCCTTACTTTCAGGTTGGTTTCTCTTCCTATTAAGTTATCAAATGTGATTCCTCATTAGCTTGATTTAGGATGTGTCTCCCATATGCAAAATGTTGTTGGTGCGATTGATGAGTCACACGTCAAATGCATGGTTCCTCATGAGCTCCAAGCTTGATATCACAACAAACACAAATGGACGTCATAAAACTTCATGTGTGCGGTGTCATTAAACGTATCATTCCTTTTCATATTGAGTGGATGGGAGGGTTTTGCAACATACATGAAAGTGCTGAGGGATGTCTTATGCATGCATGGATCTAGGGTGCTTGTGAGGCGTCAACACCTTGTGGATTGTGGAGATGCCAACACAAATAAGTTTCTAGTGCTGTACAAAAGAGTCACCTATCACATCCTTGAATTCGATGCTTAGAGGGAACATAATTGGTACAAATCTCATAAAGACCTATTCAACCATCGTTACATGAAGATTCAGAATTGTGTCAAGCGTGCCTTCAGAGTTTTGAAGAAGTGTTTCCAATGCTTGGCACGACAATCTTTCTATGATGAATTCATGCAGGAGGATGCTGTTGTTGCTTGTTGTATTGTACACAACTATCTTCTCCAGAGGTCAGGTAGAGATGAATATTACAATAAAACCTATAGCAACCCGATCCCAACAAAAGGCCAAATCTAAGGGAGACCTCTCTTGGATATACTCCCTTCGAAAATGACAATGTCATACGATCACTTGACATCATATGTGGAGGTGCTATTCATGACGAGATTGCACATGCCATGGGGCAATAGTATCATGGAGGCAGTCATACTCGACGATGAATGCATTGAAGTATAGTTTAGTTGCATGTTCCTAGACGTATTTCCTTTTGGTTTTTGCATAGCAGAATTATCTAAGTTCCCGTTTAGATGGTTGTCTACCTCTCTCACGCTATTTATATTTTAGAATCTTACTTGTTTATGTACCTACTTATATTTTGGAATCTTAATTGTTCACCTAGTTTGAAATATGTACTTTAAATTTTCATGGTTGTCTTAGGTTTCATTTGATTTTAGTTATTCTATTATACAGATTGCCACATTTATTTTATAATTAAGGGCTGTGATGAAACACAAAGAAATGACCTCTACTTGGTAATTTACTAGGAAGTGATTTTCCCATATTAGGTTCTCAATTGGATGGCTAATCTTATATGGGAATAATTAAAAAGGCACTTGTAATTAGCAGTCCCAAGGATTGAACATGTGCGTGGACCTTTCTGTGTATTTTACTAGTGGACTGGATAAATGATATAATTATATGACAAAAAAATTGAGCCCTCTACTTAGAATAAGTTACATTATATGTAAGGTATGCTAAGTTGAGATCTATAATAATGAACACTTTTGTTTCACATTATAATAAAATTGAGTCATCGTCAAGTCTTTTAGTGGAACAAGCTATGTGATATCCACCTCCTAGGATGCCTCCACCAACTCAAGATTGAAGGAGACTTCATTGGAGGGACATACAACAAAGATGGTTGGTGTCATGTTGTTTCATTGTTCTAGGAATGAAGACAACTGGACCTCCCTTCGCAAGAACTTATGAATAGGTGAAAGTGCCTCAAGAGGAACTACTTTGAGATTAGGCAACTCCTCACTGATGACGATGCATTGATCTAGCATGAGCACATCTGTTAGAACGCGGGTAGGGTTATTTAATATGGTGATATTAGTGTCAAATTGTGTATAGTGGAAGTGGTTAACCTACAAGCGAATTTACACGTGTTTATCAAAAATTTATTAACCTGGACTAAATCAAATTTTAACTTATCAGTTTTAGGCCCAGGGTCAAACTCAGGAAGGTGGGTTTGGGGTTAATTTGTTTCTATGCGATTCTTATGACTTGCATCAATTCCATTCACTTATTTTTTTTGAATTTTTCTTGGTTTTGTAATTTATTTGGATAGTCTTATCCTTGAGACACACCCTCAAAAATTTGTTCTTGACTACGCCAAAAGTTGGTCCTTCGTGATTCGCCAAAAATCAAGTTCAAAAAGGATCTTGCTACATGCAAGATCGTGTACCTACAAAGACAAGAGTTATCTTTTCTATTTTAGGTTTTTTTTGATCTTTTCTTTATCGACACAATAAAAGAAAAAAATGGAAATACTTAGCTTATATATACATGTAGAATCTATCTGTATATATATATATAACTAGATAATAGGATAGTGAATATGGAATCTAGGATCAATAGAAATGTAGCACAATGCTAGGTTAACCATCGTCTAGAAAGACAGGACTAACCTAGCTACGTGTCACGTGCCGGTGTGGAGCGGACGTGTGGAAGTGTGGGTGGAAAGCTTGATATGCATGAATATCGGGGAATATACGCAACTGGTGCTAATATTCCCATGATAAAAAGCGCAATAAGTGGATACGTGCATGATATTGTGGGTAGGAGATAAGTGGAAGTGTGTAAAAGAGAGAGTGCAATATATGTGTATGTATATATATGATAGCTATATAAGTATATATAAGTATATATGCATAAGTGTATATATCTCACTCTATATATATATGTATATATATTTATATATATATTTATAGTATATTTGTATGAGTATCTACTTATGAGTATGTATATATTTGTATATGTACATCTATTTATATATATACATATGTGTATATATGTGTGTGTATATAGGTAAATATATATATGTATAGATATATATATTTATATATATATGTATATATATGTGTGCATGTATGTGTGTGAGTGAGTGTCTGTTTGTGTATGAGAGGGTGTGTGTGTGTGTTTGTTTGTGCGTGAGTGAGCAAGGAGAGAGAGACTGCACGTGCAGCGCCCTGGGGAGAGGAGTGCTATGTGCAGCACACAGAGGAGCCACACGTGCGAGTAAGGGCAGGGGGGAGGGCGTAGTGCACTAAGGCGCAAGGAGGAGAGGGTTGTGAGGTGCTGCAACCGGCTGCAGCAAGTCGTAGAGAGGAGAGAGGGTGGCTGGGGCAACCGGATAAGTGAGAAGCCCCCGGTCACGACACTGTAGCTATGTGAGGTTGCGGCTACAATGCCAAGGGCAAAAAGTCACCGGGTGGCTTGCGGTGCTACCGGTTGAGCTGCGTGCAAAGGATGAGGTGAAGGTGCACGAGGAAGGAGCTCAGACTAGCAGGAGGCACATTGTTACGACCCGATTCCCGGATCCCTACAGGACCCGAGATCGGCTCGCCTCGACTAATCCCAAGACCTAGTCGTCCAACGAGAATAATGAAAAGCAGGGAAATAAACCACATTCACACATGTAATATAACTACGTAGATGGAAAGAACAAAACAGTAAACAAAAGTAGAACAACTATCTCAAAATAGTACATACCACCACAACAACAACAGTGGAAGAAAACAAAAAGTAACAGGAACAGTAGCTCAAGGGTCTAGTACTTACAACTACAGCAGAAACAAAAGAGTTGGAAAGAAAACTACTACGGCTGGGCTCGGTTGGGCCCAGCTCCCTCTGTAGCTGGAAACTCAGGCTGCTCAACTCCTGGTCCTGAACAGGGTTACGAAAAGATGGAGTCAGCAAATGTTGAGTAGAGTGATGTTTACATTATTTATGTGCAAGTAAAGTAGAAACAAGTAGGTTTTATTCTCATTTTTATTTATCTCATTTATGTGTTTTTGGTTCATCTATTTCTCAAAGTATCCAAGTATATCTTGATCTTGCTTGTTCCTTATGGGAACGATCTTGATTGTAGTCTTTTCCATGGAGTAGAAGGTACACGTGGTGCTCTCCTAGCTGGGAGAGTCCCCCACGATAGTCCTACACCCAGTCAACCACCCTGAGGTCACTGTCGAGACGTAGCGATGACTACGACACGCGTGATAAGTGCACGAGTAGCTATCCTGCATTGGCACGTGGTCAGTCATTTCCGCTAGTGGGTACGTCCAAAGTACAACACGGAATAGTATAGGGCCTTGCCCTCTCAGAACAGGGGTCTTGCCCCTCAGAACCAAATAGGGGTCTCACCCCTCCACAGTCTGCGTACCCTTGTCTGACTACCCTGATTTTCCCAGCGGGCCTAACAAAGTCGGTGTAGGGTGGCTAACTTAACCCCAGGCCCTGTGGGGTGGCTATCTCCCTCCCTACACTAGTAGCTCACCTTGGTACCACGTACGCGAGGACCAACGGGAGTCTGTGTAGAGTGTCCAGTCCTACCCTGGGTCTCAACCCAAGAGGTGGTTGACTCCCCCTCTACACTAAAAGGGATAGTTGCTCTCCTTGGTATCGTGTACGCAAGGGCTAGCTCACTTCCCGTCTACATTCTATATTCCTTTCATACACAGGAGTTCTACTCCTAATTCCCCGTAGGGTTCATGCTCATTATTCATCTCGTTTATCCATATTTAGATCTCATGTTCATAACTCGTTCCTCATCCATATACAGGTAGCTCGTGTTTTCACAATTTAATTCTCAATCATTTACATGCAACTTGTGGTTTCACCATTCTCTTTCTCATTCACATACAGGAAACTCGTATTTTAACATGCATCTCATAATTACACTAATACCGTTTACTAGCAATTTATTTTAAACATGCACTCAAGTAAACAATACAGCTCAAAACAAGCTCATACATTTCTACCCTAAGATTCATTCCACATCTTAGAGTTTGATCTAATTATTCTAAACAATTACATTCTTATTTAAATATTAACAACTGAATTAAACTACTGTACCGGGTATCACGGGAGGTATGGGGGCCTGCACCGCAGATCTCATCGTCTCTGTGGGCCCCGAACATGCCATCGGCTGGTAACATGTACCAGTAACTAATTTACATCAAGCGAGCTCAAAACAGTAGATACTCTACATGAACACGTAGAGAAACTCGAGCGGAACATAGCGGAACTTCGTTTGCGGAATTCTGATTCTGTTTGGGCCCTAAGTAGGCCAAAAACATGATTACTGACCAAAATTAAACGTCTGGGACTAGTCCCAGATGTCTTAAAAGACGTCAGATCTCACCTTGCATTTCTTGCGGCTGCTTCAGACGTCTAAAATTCCTCCGCGACCGTCTAGGGGCAGCTCCAGACGTCGGACAAGATCTCCGGTTGTCTGGAAGCACCTCCGGACGTTTGGCAACTTGATCAGACATCCAAAAGTACTTGGAAAAGCGCACCGCGTGTCTTCCCAAAACCCTCACATGCGTACGAAAACCTGCAAACACATACTTAGCCTGACATCCCCTGCACTACAATCTGCATGGCAGAAAGTAGCGCAGGAAGATACATACCTCGCACGATATGTGCTTTTAGACGTCTGAGTTCAGCTCCGGATGTCCAGATGCCTCGTTAGCTGTTTGGATGATACTCCAGACGTCTGATTCTGGAAAACTTCCAGTACCAAAACCTGCTACACGACGCTCTTTTCCTCGTAATGCCGCTCGTAGCGTACTGCAGCAACTTTAGGGCCGGGAGGTTGCCTCCCCGAGACCTTCCTCCTCATGTGTGTGCCCACCAGCAGCCGTGCAAGCTTCACTGAGCTCCTGAAGGTCCTTCGACCTTCCATGCTCTTCCTTCCTCCTTCCCTCACTCACCCTCCTGTCCTCCCTCGTTCTCCCTCTGTAAAGACCTGTTCTGTTCTAAGCCTTTTAAGACATATGGATTGTCAGTCAGACGTCTTGTCAGACGTTTGGACCCCTTCCTAAATGTATGAAAATTGAAAATTTTTGTATTCAACTTCACGTCTGCACGCTGGCTGCGTGTAGACTGCCATTTTCCCCTCTTCTCTCTCTTCTCTCCCCCCCGCAGAACCCTACCCACTTCCTTATATAAGGCCCCCTCTTCCCCCCTTCCTCTCTTCTCCACTCGATCGCCACCACCTTCTTTCTTCCTCTCCACTGCAGCGAGAGGGGCAAGTGCAAGAGAGGGCACGAGAGTGAGCGACGAGGAGGAGAGGCGGCATGAAGAGAGGAGGAAGAGCTTGAGCTCGCGAGCTCATGGGAGCTCACCGGAGAATGCACGGTCAGAGCGGCACGTGCGGGAGGAGGAGCGCTTCGTGGGAGACGTCCTCGACACTTTGCTGCATCGAGAGCTGCAGGCGAGGAGGAGAGGCCATGGCTGCGGGCGGCAAGGGGAGCAGGAGGTCGGTCTAGTTCTGGGTTTTTCCCAAAATCAGATGTCTGGCATGTCGTCCAGACGATGGGTTGGACGTCTGGTGACGACACCGGACGTCTGAAAGCAGGGCTTTGCGAAGGTACCTTCCCCTTATGGTTACGACCATGCAGGTCGCACCGCAAAGCCAATCTGTATGGCTAAAAGTAGGTGATTTTGTTTGTCGCATGCAGGGATAGCTTCGGGAAGGCACAGGGCATGCCCTCCCACGCGTTTCGGACGTCTGGCTAGCTTACCAGACCACCGGAAGCACTCCCAGACGATTGGAGGAGAGGTCGGACGTCTGGAGTTGGGTTCAGATGGTCAAGTAGGGGTTCTGGACGTCTGAAGTCGACGCAAAAACCTGAGGTGAGACCCAGGTTACTTTTAAGACGTCTGGACCTTGTGCCAGACATCTGATTTAGGTCTGCAGTCCTATTTTTGACTCGTTTAGGGTCCGTTTGAGGTCCATTTTATACAAACAAGATATTAGTGGTTTCCTTGTGAGTTCCTCTACATGTTAGAATTTTTTTTATACTGTTCTGAACATTCCATTGTGGTATGTTCCTTGGTATAGGATTTCGATCTGTTGCGTGTTCAAGGCCTGCAGAGGCACGTGACCCTGCCGTTCGAGCCCCCAGTACTCCCAGATTGTCTGGTAGAGTGGTTTCCCCCTGATTTAATTATAAGACATGAATGCATATGTGAAATTGGATAACTAGAAACCTAGGATGTGGCATGAATCCTAGGACGAGAAGTACTTGCATTGTTTGTATGCGTGTTTGATATTGCAGTCTTAAATGAATGAATAGAAATGTGAACAACTACTTGTTAATAAACAAGAGTTGCCTGTGAAATATGAAATACCTGTGCTAGCTAGACAGATACCTGTGACATTTCTTGTTGTTTATGCAAATAGTGGGAATACGAGCTGCATGTGTAAAATCTGACAATGGAATTGTGAATGACGAAACCTGGTATGGAATAACATGGGGAATATGAACATGAACCATACAGGGAATTAGGAGTAGAGCTCATGTGGATAAATGGAATGGATCTGGAAATGTGAGTGGGAAGTGTGCTGGCCCTTGAGTACGTGGTACCAAGGAGAGCGATTGTCCCCTGTTTAGTGTAGAGTGGAGCTAGCCACCCTTGGGTTGGGACCCGGGGTTAGGATTGGCCACTCTACATCGACTTCTTTGGCCCTCACGTACACTGTACCGGGGAGAGCTACTAGTGTAGGGAGAGAGCTAGCCACCCCACGGGGCCCAGGGTTCAGCTAGCCACCCTACGTCGACTTGTTAGGCCCATTGGGCAAATCGGGGTAGTCAGACGAGGGTGCGAGGATTGTTGAGGGGCGAGACCCCTGTTTGGTTCTAAGTGGCTAGACCCCTGTTACTGATAGGGCTAGGCCGTATACTAATCCATGCTGTACTTTGGGCGTACCTGCTAGCGGAAACGACTAACCGCGTGTCAGTGCGGGGTAGCTACCCATGCGCTTAGCGCATGTGCTGTAGTCACCGCTACATCTGTTTGTGACCTCGGGGTGGTTGACTAGGTGTAGGATCACCACGGGGGACTCTCCCGGCCAGGAGAGCACCAAGTGCACCTTCTACTCTTCGGAAAAGACTGCAATCAAGATTGTTCCCACGAGGAACATGCGAGATCAAGAAAGAGATATGAAAAGTAAGCCAATGGGTGAAAAGGAATGACTTGTAAAATAAAATAACTGGAAAAGATAAATTACCTGTTAGCTTTTACTTATTTAGTTAGTTGGTTACCACTCTACTCAGCTTTCGCTGACTTTGTTTTACTCGTACCCCCTTTACAGGTCTAGGAGTTGAGCAGCCCGAGTCACCGACTGCAGAGGGTGCTGGGCCCAGTCAAGCCCAACAGTAGTTCCTGTTGTTATTGTACTTCCTTTTTGCTAGTGAGTTAGACTGTTGTTACTGTTTTGTTTCTGTACCTTGTTCTACTTTACTGTTGTGGTGGTGACATGTACTGTTAGCAGCTTTTATTTCCTTTACTGCTTGTACTCTTTTACTGTTAGTTACTTAGCATAGTGAATGTGGTTTACTTTCCTGATTTTTGGTTATTTCTTGTTGGACGACTGGTCTTGGGATTAGTCGAGCCGGTCTCGGGTCCTGTAAGGATTTGGGAACTAGGTCGTAACACCCTCCCTCTTGTCCCTCTTACTATCCCTCGCCACTGTCGCACAGGGAGGATGCTGGAGGTGGTGGTGGCTGGTGTTGAGGGGGTGAGAAGAAGTGAAGGGGGGTTTAAATAGGATGGGTTTAGGGTTTAAGGGGGTGAGGGTGCGGGGAAGAGAGAGGCTTCTGTGCGTTGCTCACGCGTAGAGCGCAAAGGGACGTACGAAAATCTCACTTTCAAACGTCCGGGCATTTATCCAGACATCTGGACAGACGTCTGACTGAAACTCTAGACGTCTTATTCGACTAAAAAGGCAATGGGTGATTTCATCATAACTTAAAGGAAGGTTCGTCCCCGAAACTTGAGCTAGCTAGGGTGCAGAAAAAGGAATGTAAAAACGCATAACAAACTTAAAGAGGATCGAAGTAGGTTCGAAAAGACGTACCCTCAAAAAGCTCTGGGTACCTTTCTCGCATCGTCGCCTCAAGCTCCCAGGTTACCTCCTCGTACTGCTGGCTTCTCCATAGAACCTTCACCAGTGGTACCTACTTCCGTCTCAGACTCCAGACGGCTATGTCTGGTATCTGTACTGGCCTCTCGGGATAGGTCAGCTCATCACCCACCTCGATGCTCTCATGGCTTAGAATGTGTTTGGGTTCGACGACGTACTTCCTGAGGTTGGACACGTGGAACACGTCGTGCACTCCAGAAAGCTGGGGAGGAAGGGCAAGCCGGTAAGCAATGGGTCCTACCCGCTCCAGGACCTCAAAGGGCCCCACAAACCTTGGCGCAAGCTTCTCTTTCACCCCAAAACGTTGCAGGCCCTTCATGGGTGAAACACGGAGAAAGACGTGATCCCCAACCTCGAATTGCACCTCTCTGTGTTTCCGGTCAGTGTAGCTCTTCTGCCTGCTCCTGACAGTGTGGAGTCGTCTGTGGATCTGCTCTATCACAGCCTGACTCTGCCAGATCTGCCTGGGACCAACCTCCCACTTGGTGCTCACCTCGACTTAACTCAAGGGTGCAGTACACCTTCGTCCGTACAGAGCCTCATAAGGTGCGATGCCGATGCTCGCTTGCTAACTGTTATTGTATGCAAACTCTGCCAGGGGTAAATGCTCCTCCCAGGAGCCTCTCCAGTCTTGCACATAGGCACGCAGAAGGTCCTCAAGTATCTGTATCATGCACTTTGACTGGCCATCGGTCTGGGTGTGGTAGGCAGTATTGAACCTCAAACGTGTCCCCAAGGCCTACTGAAACTCAACCCAGAACTGGGAAGTAAAACGAGTATCCCTGTTGGATACAATCTCCCGTGGGACTCCGTGCAGGCGCACCACATCTCTGATGTATTGCTCTGCTAGCTGTGCTTGCCCAAAAGTGACTCGGATCGGCAAAAACCATGCCGTCTTCGTCAATCGGTCTACGATCACCCAAACTGCGTTGTGTCCCTGCTGGGTAACTGGTAGACCCACCACCAAGTGCATGGTGATGCTCTCCCACTTCCACTCTGGCATAGGAAGTGGTTGCAATGGCCCTACAGGCCTCTGGTGCTCGGCCTTCACTTGCTGGCATGCCAAACACTGCTGAACAAACTCACCAACGTCCCGCTTCATCCCCCTCCACCAGAAGTCGTGTCACAAATCATGGTACATCTTTGTGTTCCCGGGATGTATGGTGAACCTGGACCCATCCACCTCCGTCAGAAGCTCTCTCAACAACTCCTCATCTCTAGGAATGCACAGATGTCCCCTCATATGCAGGATCTCATCTGAGAAGGAAAAATCTCCTGGATCCCTTGTCAACACCCTGTCTCGCAGTGTTTGTAAGTATAGATCGATCATCTGTCCTGCGATGAGGTGGTCTATCAGCTACGGTCGTGCCTGCCGCATCACTGTCACTCCCCACAATACCCCCGTGACTCCTGGGGTTGCCAAATGCCCAACTCCTCCATGAGTCTCCAACTCCGTGCCTGTAAACTGGCCAAGTGGGTAGGCGCCTTCCGACTCAAGGCATTGGCCACCACATTGGCCTTCCCTGGGTGGTAGGAGATGCTGCAATTGTAGTCCTTCAGGAGCTCTGACTGATGTCTCTGTCTCATGTTAAGCTCCTTCTGGTCAAACAAGTTCATGAGGCTCTTATGATCTGTAAAGATCTCGAAAGTCTCACCGTAAAGGTAGTGCCTCTATGTCTTCAGTGCGAAGACAACTGCTGCCAGCTCTAAGTCATGGGTAGGGTAGCTATGCTCATGGGGCTTCAGTTGCTGCGAAGTGTAAGCGACAACGTGGTTCCGCTGCATGAGCACACCCCCTAACCCCTGCCACAAAGCGTCGGTGTAAACCGCTAACTGCTACTGCTGTCTGCTCTCCTAGCTGGGAGAGTTCCCTGCGGTAGTCCTACACCCAGTCAACCACCCTGAAGTCACTGTCGAGACGTAGCGATGACTACGGCATGCATGATAAGCACACGTGTAGCTACCCTGCACTAGCACGCGATCAGTCGTTTCCGCTAGCGGGTACGCCCAAAGTACAGCACGGAACAGTACAGGGCCTTGCCCTCTTAGAACAGGGGTCTCGCCCCTCAGAATCAAATAGGGGTCTCGCCCCTCCACAGTCCACGTACCCTCGTCTAACTACGCTGGTTTTCCCATCGGGCCTAACAAAGTCGGTGTAGGGTGGCTAGCTTAACCCCAGGCCCCGTGGGGTGGCTAGCTCCCTCCATACACTAGTAGCTCACCTCGGTACCATGTACGCGAGGGCCAACAGGAGTCGATGTAGAGTGTCCAGTCCTACCCTGGTGAAAGATTATGGTCGGGACTCGGATAGGTGTGTTAATATAGTGATTTTATCATTATAATGAGTGTAGTGGTTAACCTAAATCGAGCCTAACCATCTCTTTACAAAATTTTTTTACCTAGCCTACTTGATTTTATCTTGGTCACTTTTAGGCCCAGGGTCGAACTCAGGGAAGTGGGATTAGAAGTGAAGTTTCTACGCCTTTCCTACAACGAATCTCTTCCGTTCGTTTATTGTGTTTTTGGTGTTTTTCTATTTATATTTTTTTCTGATAATTCTTGTCCTTGAGGCACACCCTCAAAATTAGGTTCTTGGCTTTGAGCCAAATCAGGGTTTCAAAACTGGTCTTGCTATTCGCAAGACTGAGTACCTGGAAGTCAAGGATTATCTTTTCTCTTTTATATATTTTTTTGTTTATCTTTTTAATGGCAAGAAAGCGAAATAGAAATAAAATAACTATAGTATATATATATGTATATATTATATATGTATAAAGGGGTGGGGGTGGAGGGGGAGATGGCGTGTAGCACGGTGTCGAGTCGGTCGTCGTCTAGAAAGACTCAACCAACAGAACGAAGTGTCGCGTGTAAGGTGGATTGGTGGAAGATGAGTGTGAACACGCTTTCTGTATGCGTGTATCGGGGAATATCAGCAACTGGTGTAGATATTCCTGCGATACCACGTATGGTGTGTGATATGAAATATATATATATATATATATATGGTTATAACTATATAGGTATATGTGTACTTATATATGTATATATATATAGGTATGTAAATATATGTATAGATAGATATATGTATATATATATATATATGTATATATAACTATATAGATGTATATATATATGTATAGATATATATAGTAATATATGTAAATATATATATATATATATATATGTATGTATGTATGTATATATGTATGTGTATATATATATATATATATATATATATATATATATATATATGTATGTATGTATGTATGTATGTATGTATATATGTATGTATATATGTATATATATATATATATATGTATAAATATATGTATATATATGTATATATATATAAGTATATAGATGTATATATATATATGTATGTATATAGACTAATACATAGTTATATAAGTACTAATATATGTATAGATATATGTATATATATATATATATATATAAAAGTATATAATAGTGTATAGGTGAGAGTGTGTGTGTGCGAGAGTGTGAGTGTGTGTGTGTATGTGTCGGCAGAGAGAGAGAGAGAGAGTGCGCTTCCTGCTGGAGTGAAGGAGGGTTAAGCCGTCTGCAGTAGTAGGGCGTTGTTTGGTGATTCACGTGCGCGCGCAGGAGCGTAGGCGCGTAGAGAGGTGTGCGCACGCAGGGGAGTGGGCGCGAGGGAGAGAGCCGCAGCGCACCATGCTGCGTGAAGATCTGGCACTGAAGCGGGTGGGTGTGGGCGAAGGGAGACGCGGACGCAGACACTGAAGCGAGCGGATGTGCGGGCGGGTGCGGGCGCTGGTAGACGCACGGGCTGTCGCTGGAGCGGGACGCGGGGCGGGACGTGCGCGCGGGCTAGCAGCAGTTGCGGCGCGCCGGGTGACCGGTTAAGTGAGAAACTTATCGGTCACTGCACTGTAGCCGCAGTGTTTCGCTGACTGGCGTGAACAGTGGCTACAGTGCATGGTTGAGCTGCGCGATCGGGCATGCCCGGTTCCGTGAGTGCGGGGGGCTGATGCGGCTGGCGCGCGCGCGGGGAAGTTGTGCCCGTTGTTGGCTTGCAGGGAAGCGATTCGCGATAGGGCACTCGGAGAGGGCTGCTGGCATGCGCGGTGGAGGGCGAGGGCAACCTGCTGGCTTGCACGGTGGCTTGCGCGCGCGGAAGAGGAGTCCGATGCCGTGCTGCTGCTGTGTGGGGCTTGAGCTTCAAAGCTTGAAGCTCCTGCTCCAATGGCGGAAATGACTTGGAAAGTTGAAACAGAGAGAGAACCACCACGCCCACCGGCTCTCTGATGAGCTGGGCGGTGGTGGACTCACAGTGGTGGTTGTGCACCACTATGAGGTGCTCCTGTCTGCAGAGTGTCTCCTCAGAGGAGGAGGGGCAGCATATGGAGGGAGAGGGGAGGGGATGGCCTGGAAGGGAAGAGTTGCTGTGTGGGTTTTTTTCTTTCGTGGACCAGGCTCTGCCTTTGCAAGAAGAAGTCGTGCCTTATTTATAGAGGAAGAAGGCATGCACAACCATGCCCTGGCTGTGCATGGCCGGTAGGAGAGGCTGTGCAGGGCAATGCTGAGCAGGACATGGCACGAAGAAGAAGAGGCCATTCCTTGCAGCCGCGTAGAGAAATTCAAAATGAAATAGAAATAAAAGTAAAGATGGAAATTTTGCGAAGCAGCACTTGAAGAAAATGTAAATTTCAAGGCCATTATTTCACTCTCCTCCCCTCTCAATTAAATGCATGCATGCGTGTATTTTTACAAATGCGGCTATGGATACCTAATATGCACAGGTAATGCTAGGAAATAGCACAAGATAGCACAATTGTAGGTGTATTTTTGCAGTGCAATCACCCGGGTCTCAACCCAAGAGGTGGCTGACTCCTCCTCTACACTAGAAGGGACAGTTACTCTTCTTGGTACCATGTACACAAGTGCCAACTCACTTCCCGTCTACATTCCAGATTCCTTTTATATACAGGAGTTATACTCCTAATTCCCCATATGGTTCATGCTCATTATTCATCTCATTTATCCATATTCAGATCTCATGTTTCATAACTCGTTCCTCATCCATATACAGGCAACTCGTGTTTTCACAATTTAATTCTTAATCATTTACATGCAACTTGTGGTTTCACCATTCTCTTTCTCATTCACATACAGGCAACTCGTATTTTAACATGCATCTCATAATTACACTAATACCCTTTGCTAGCAATTTATTTTAAAAATGCAATCAAGTAAACAGTACAGCTCAAAACAGGCTCATACATTTCTCACCAAGGGTTCATTCCACATCCTAGAGTTTGATCCGATTATTCCAAACAAGTACATTCTTATTTAAATATTGTAACGAATGTGTGCCCCAGACGTGTTCTAAGACGTCTGGGAGGTGGCTCAGACGTCGGACAAGACGTCTGGGATCACAACCAGACGTCTGATAAGACGTCTGGGATAGTTTCAAGACGTCTGAAAATCCGTTATTTTCGACACACGCGAGTCGCCTGCGCGCCTGAGCGCGCAGGCCGCATATTCCCTCTTTTCTCTGCGGCTGCAGGCGGCCTGCCGCCTTCTCTCTCTCCTCTCCGCGCGGCGTTAAAAGGGGAGCGCCTCCCCTCCCGTCTCCACCGTCTCCTCCTTCTTCTCCTTCCTGTGCGCGAGAGCGAGCGGACGCGAGGGCGGCAGCGGCGGCCGCAGTGAGCGCGGAGGTGCGGCGTGCGAGGGCGGAGCTCTGCCGTGAGGGCGAGCTCGCCGGAGCGGCTTGGCCGGCTGGCGGAGGGCGCAGGGGGCGCGGAGCGACGCGGAGAGGGACCTGCTGCGGGCTGAGCAGCAGACGCGCGAGGTGCGACGCGGGCGGCGTCGCGAGCGGAGGCCGAGCAGGGTTCTGATTCTGGAAAAAATTCCAGAATCAGACGTCTGGGTTGATAGCCAGACGGCAAGGTCGACATCTGTAAGATCATACAGACGTCTGAAAGGTGAGTGTCCGCTTTCTTCTTCCTTCTTGTCGACTGACCGTACTGAGGGAGGGGGGTTGGCTGTGCGCAGGTTCGCTGATTCGCCATCCTTTGCGAATCAGACGTCTGGAAGTTGTACCAGACGGCGGGAGTGACCTCCAGACGTCCGGAGGGACCATCGGACGTCTGGGATCTAGGCAGACGTCCCCGCAGACTTCTGGACGTCTGGGAAACCACGCTGAACAGGTAATTCTCTGATCCACTTTTTAAGACGTCTGGAAGGAGTTCCAGACGTCTGATTTTGCACAGTATCGTCTTTTTCGACCCGTTTAGGGCCCGTTCGGGCTCCGTTTTCCGCGATTCGAGTTGCGTTCTCTTCAGAATTAATTCCTCTACTCATCTACGGTAGCTATACACTGTTTTGAGATGCTCCTTGTGTTTGATCCTTGTGACAGGATCTTGTTCAGTTGCAGTCTTGAGAGTCGCGGAGGCACGCGGGATTCCCGATCACGCCCCCATTACTCCCGTTGTACCTGGTAGAGTGGCTTAAGTTATTTTTAAAATCTGTTAAAGTATGGAACCATAACTAGAATCTAGGACATTGCATGAATCCTAGGAATGAGAAATGTATGGAATGATAGCTCCTAGGTGATGCATGAATCCTAGGTCTGGAAAACTAGTTGTATGTTAGATCCTAGGATGTGGCATGAATCTTAGGATGGAAAAACTAGTGGAATGTATAATACTGCAGTCTTGGAAAAATGGAAAGGAATATAAAGCTGCCTGTAAATTGAATTAACAGCTGCCTGTTATGAATAAAGAAACATGTTGAGATCATGGATTTTGAGAACGTGAATCTGGAAAGTGAAACATATGATGTTCTGAGATAAAGAGCTGGAACCCTACGGGGAATTAGGAGTGGAACTCCTGGAAAGAAAAAGGAATGGAACTGAGATGTGTTTGTACTGTCTCTTGGGTACGCAGTACCAAGGGAAGTACCTGTACCTGTTTAGTGCAGAGTGGGGCCAGCCGCCCCAGGGACCCGGGGTTAGGATTGGCCGCTCTGTACCGACTTGTTGGCCCTCGTGTACGTAGTACCGAGGAGAGCTAGTAGTGTTAGGAGAGTACTAGCTACCCCACGGGCCCCGGGGTTCTGCTAGCCTCCTTCACCGACTTGTTAGGCCCACTAGGGCAAACCAAGGTAGTTAGGCGAGGGTGCGCGGACTGTGGAGGGGCAAGGCCCCGGTTTGGTTACTGTGGAGGGGTTGGACCCCTGTTACTGAGAGGGCTCTGCCCTGGTTCCGTGCTGTGCTTTGGGCGCACCCGTTAACGGAAACGACTGACCGCGTGCCAGTGCGGGCTAGCTACCTGTGCGTTTATCGTGCGTGCCGTAGTCACCGTTACGTCTGTCAGTGACCTTGGGGTGGTTGACTGAGGGTAGGATCACCACGGGGGACTCTCCCGGCCAGGAGAGCACCACGTGCTACTTCTACTTTTGGAAAAGACTGCAATTAAGATCGTTCCCACGAGGACATTCGAGATCAAGTAAAGGATCTGAGAAATAAATGAAATAGTGAGAAAAATTGAAAGATGTGAATAAAGGAAGTAATAGAACATAACAGCTACTGTACACTCTACTGTTGCCTTTAGTTAGTTTGCCACTCTACTCAGCGTTTTGCTGACGTGTTACACTCGTTACCTTTTTTCAGGACCAGGTGTTGAGCAGCCAGGGTCGGCGGCTGCAGAGGACGCTGGGCCAAGTAGGGTCCAGTAGAGTTTACCACAGTCCTTGTACCTCTTTTGTTTCTGTTTTAGTGAGTAGTTTTTGTTTCCGCTGTACCTTCTTTACCTGCAGTTCTTGTTATATGATAAATGTTGTTTTACTGTTGTGGTGGTACTTACTGTAGTAGTTTCTTTCCTTACTGCTGTACTTTCTTACTGTTAGTTATATTCATGCTGAATGTGGTTTATTTTACTGTCTTTTGGTTACTTCCTCGTTGGACGACTAGGTCTTGGGATTAGTTGAGTCGGTCCGGTTCTCGTGTCTCATAGGGACTCGGGAACCGGGTCGTTACAAATATTAACAACTGAATTAAAACCACTCTACCGGGTATCACGGGAGGAATGGGGGCCTGCACTGTAGATCTCATCGTCTTCGCAGGCCCCGAACACGCCATCGACTGGTAACCTGTACCAGTGACTAATTTACATTAGAAGAGCTCAAAATAGTAGATGCTTAACATGAACACGTAGAGAAACTCGAGCGGAATACAGTGGTACTTCGTTTGCGGAAATCCGATTCCGTTTGGGCCCTAAACGGGCCAAAAATGCGGTTACTGAACAAAATCAGACTTCTGGAACTAGTCCCATACGTCTTAAAAGATGCTAGATCTCACCTTGGACTTCCTGTAGCTGCTTCAGATGTCTAGACTTCCTCCACGACCGTCTGGGGGCAGCTCCAGATGTCAGAAAAGGCCTCCGGTCGTCTGGAAGTACCTCCGGACATCTGGTGACGTGATCAGACATCCAAAAGTACTTGGAAAAGTGCACTGCGTGCCTTCCCAAAGCCCTCACCTGCATACGAAAACCCGTAGACACATACTCATCCCGACATCCCCTGCGCTATGATTTGCATGGCGGAAAGTAGTGCATTAAGATACATACCTTGCGTGATATGTGCTTTTAGACGTATGGCTTCAGCTTCAGACGTCTTGATGCCTTGCCAGCCATCTCGATGATACTCCAGACGTATGATGCTGGAAAACTTCCAGTACCAGAACCTGCTTCGCGACGCTTTTCTCCTCGCAATGCCACCCTTCAGCGCGCTGCAGCAGCTTCAGCAGCTGCAGAGGTTTGGGAGGCTGCCTCCCCAAGCCCTTCCTCCTCGCGCGCGCTCGCCGTCGGCTGTGCAAGCTCCGTCGAGCTCTTGAAGGTCCTCCGACCTTCCATGCTCTTCCTTCCTCCTTCCCTCGCTCACCCTCTCGTCCTCCCTCGCTCGCCCTCCCTTTCATCCCTCTCGCTCTCCCTCGCCACTGCTGTATTGGAAGATGCTGGAGGTGGTGGTGGCTGGTGGTGAGGGGGTGAGAAGAAGAGAAGGGGCTTTTAAATAGGATGGGTTTAGGGTTTAAGGGGTTGAGGGTGCAGGGAAGAGAGAGGCTTCTGCACATAGCCCACGCGTAGAGTGTAAAGGGATATACGAAAATCTCACTTTCAGACATCCAGGCATTTGTCCAGACGTCTGACTGAAACTCCAGATGTCTTATCCGACTAAAAAGGCAACGGGCCATTTCACGCATGGGAAGAGCGGACAGAGTGGTTGATGGACGTGGAATCTTGCAGGGGTAGGGCTGGAGCGCATGGAGGTGGTGAGTGATCTTTAGAGCTTCAAGCTCTACTGCTCTAATGGCGATGAAAATAAAAATGGAAATCAAAGTAACAAAACAAACAAAAAGAGAATACACCACGCCCACCTGCTCAGGATGAGCTGGGTGGTGGTGCTCTCTCACTATGGTGGATGCGGCCACAGGAGAGAACTTCTCTATTCTCAACGTCCCTCTCAACTTGTGAGAGGGTGTTGAGAGTGAGGAGGGGAAGAGAGGGAGAGAAGAGAGCAGGGAGGTGTGTGTGTGGCTGGTTGAAAGGGATGTGTGATGGCTGGTGTGTGTGCACTGATGGTGGGGAATGGTTGAGGTGAGGTGAGGGGATGGAGCTGACCACTTATGTGGAGTAAAGTGAATGGGTTTATATAGATGTGGGGGGTCAAAAGATGACAAGGGAGGCCATTGAGGTGTGGGACTTGTTTTGGGGTTTTTGCATGTAGGCACTTGAAGTGTCATGGAAATTAATGTAGCTTGTTATTAGGAGGAAAAAGTGGTGGTATTTAAATGGTAATAAGGTGGAAATGGAAGGGATGAAATGGATGAATGGATGTTCAATCTCTCTCTCTATCTTCCTCCCCATAAAATGCATAAATGCGAGTATTTATAAGATGCATGTATAGCTATCTAATATAAATGCTTAATGTTAGGAAATAACATACGATAACCTAATTAGAGATGTGAATTGTTACGCAATCACACCCCCATGCCTATCTTTGGCTAGTCCATAGAGAAATACTTCTTCCATGAGATATTAGTATTTAGAAATAATCTTAAGTTGAAGATTTTTCTGAAGCAACATTAATGTGTTTATCAGTTAGACATTGTGAGAGCCAATTGCAAAGAAGACTACCAGAACTCAAGGCTCACATAACATAGACCATCTCTCGATTAACAAGGACTCTTGATATTTAAACCTTAAGTGCGATTCCCAGGACTCAAAGGGTTTTACAAAACTCGAAAGCTAAGAGGTTATGGTTTGTGCTTAGTGATTGATCTGGACTAACCAGATGAACATTAAGATTCAATCCTAGGGTTTCACGCCTTTTTAAGTTTAGGTTGGTCCTAGCTTCAACACATGTCTTTGAATTAACTCTTAAAAATGAGAAAAGACTCAACCTAGTTCTTATTGCGTTGTGGCTCAAAGAATATTGGTAGAAACAGGATATTTGTAAGGCATCCTGAAAAACTTTTGGTGGAGGAATTTACAGGATGCAGGAGAACATATTGACTTATTCAAAAGAATGTCTTTTTCTATAAATTCTTTTTGACTTTTTCTCTCTCTTTTTTTATCTTTTTCTTTTTTCTTTTTTTTTTCTAATACAAATAAATGTCAATGTGTCTCTCACAACTTTATTTAGTAGAGAACACTTATTTGGTGGGTCAGAACTTAGATGAAAAGAGTTTCTTCTAAACACAAGACTAAAAACTGGGACAAAGAGTCTACCTGCACGCACAGGTAAGGACTCCACCCTCCCTAATGAACACTAAGGTTGGATCCTATGTTCATCCGATCTTTCCCGACTTTGTGTAGTGTGAACCAAGGTTACTTAGACTCCCAAGTAGAAGCAAACCAACGAATCCTGTACTGGTGACTCAGGTACAAGAATACGTCCTATGTTAGGAGAGATCCTGGTCTATCTTGTCAATGCTCAAGTGTATTAAGCTAAAGCCTGAGCGAATCAAGCTTTTATGCCCAGAGAAGTATTCGAAGCAAAGGCTGAATGTCCATAAACACTTATTTTATTTTTTCTTTAGCTTTCAGGTCA
Organism: Thalassia testudinum; assembly: GCA_037157565.1. Lineage (NCBI taxonomy): Eukaryota > Viridiplantae > Streptophyta > Magnoliopsida > Alismatales > Hydrocharitaceae > Thalassia > Thalassia testudinum. The sequence continues at coordinate 23,032,723 of JAZHRO010000014.1, forward strand.
TAGCTAAACACTTTTGAGAACTTTTTGAATTTTCCATTTTTATGAACCTTTTGTGTTTTGTAAATTTTTTTTTTCAATTTTTAGGGCATTTTCAATTAGGCTATATACATACATACTATAGATGGATATGTATAATGGTGAGGAATCTACAAAATACCCATATAATACCTAGATCCTATGGATGCCTTTCCACCCCCTCATGCCAAATCATATTGTGTCCTCATTTGCATGAAAATGGGGTTAGACAAGGGTAAAGGTTTAGGTGCAAGGGTGAGTACAAGGTATAAAGTAGGGTGGATGGGTGGGTGGGTGGATGGTCGGTGGTGAAAAGCAGAGTGACGAAATGAAGCGAAGTAAGGTGAGTGAAATGTGATGCAGAGTGAATAGTCAAAGGGATTGTTGGGGTGCCTCTTGATAAGTCCACTTTCGTGAACCGTTATTTGGCCTAAGTACTCTTTAATTAGTTGATCTTAATTATTAAGTAGGAGTTAAATGGAAATTTACCATAGTCTACATATAATTTTATGCATTAATTTTACATTTAATAACATATGATATGGTCTATTTGTTGAATGCAGGCTAGTTGAAGGGTTAGACGTCCATTTTGCTTATTTAAGACGTCTGGAGCTTAGATCAGATGTCTGAAAGCTACCATCATAGACCCCTTGAAGTCTACAATTTTTAAGATGTCTGATATTTTTATCGGACGTCTGATGATTAACGGACAAAACTTATCCTCCTGTTCCAACCACTCTCAATCTTCGCGAGTGGTTGGAGAATTCGGCCGCAGAAAACAAACAAAGAGATTTTAAAAGGAGAGCAGGCCATCCTGAGGAGGAGATATCATCCTCTTCCCCTGGCGGAGACTTCTTCTTCCTCCTGCACCATGCAACAAGCATGCACTGTGGCCCCTGAGTCCTCAACATCACCCTCGTTGTTGTCGTACGCACGGTGACAGCGTGTGCGTGCCCATCAACCCACTCCATCAGCCAGCTTCTCCATCCACTATTCATATTCTTCGTTTTCAACCTCATTCCATCGCCATTCTCCCACTTGCACCACCACCTCAATAGCTGTCGTCATCCCCTCACCGCCACCGACCAACGCTATCAACACCACATGCCCCTCACTGCAACAACCCATCCACAGCACCAACACCACCCTACCTTCTCCTCATCTTCCTTCCCAACCGGCCACCTACAACACAACAAAGGAACCCAAAGTCCTACCGGGCACCGTCATTCACAGCCACCACTGCCGGCCATGTCCCTCGCTGTCGACATCATCAAAATGCTCACCTTGACATTCGTCGACGACCCACACCACCAGAGCCATCGCCAATAGCCCATGCATGCACGTTGGAGATCCGCTACCGGTGAGATTCTCCTTCACTGGCCGGCCACCTCCGGCCGTCTTCGTCGACGCCGCGACCTCCATCAGATCGGCCTCGTCTTCGTCAACCTCCCTCACACGTCGGTAGCCCATCGACGCTCCTTCTTCATGTGAGAGGAAGAGAGAGGATAAATCTTTTGTTTTTCCCATAATTAGTATTTATGATCTCTGCCATTGTGGGGGTACACTATTTTCTTATTTAATGAATTAAATTATTGAGGTGAATTTGCGTAGGCATCCTTCTACTTAATCAAAATTGCTTGCAAATCAATATTTCTCATGAATGATATAATGCATGGATTATGGTGAACATGCTATCCTTTAGAAATTAGTATTTACGGTGTTTACCAGTATCAAGAGCACTATTTTACATGATATTATATTGTGGTGATTTTGCACATGCACACTTAAATTACTGATTAATTGTTTAGATCGAGAATTTATGTCATAAATGAGAGCACTAGTTAGCATGCACATTCATTGATATTCCTGAATACTTGATGCATCATTAATAACTTTTTTATAGGTTGATTCCTCCTTATGGAGACAGCATAAATATTTTCGTGGTTAGATTTTGAGTAATAAATATTTTTGAAAAGTGATTTTCAACCACGCAACGAAATACAAAGACGTGACATTTTATGTTAAAGTTTTCAATGAAAACGAAGATCTCTCTTTCAAATGGCGCTGTTGCCGGGGAGGAAATATGCCTATTAATTGTTTTAGAAAATTTATATTATTTTTATGCTATTTCTGAAGCTATTCTGAATTGCTGACCTTGTTTCTGTTTGTGTGCAAAATTAAACGAACGTGACGAGAGCGCATGACGAAGGGGATATTTTTGGTGGACGTTGACGCCACCTAGAGGGCAGCAACAGGAGCACGTGGGCCTTGATCCCACATGTGTGGAAGGAGGATCAACGACCAGAGACATTTGTTTGCTTCTTTTAGATTTAGATTAGGCTAGATAGACATTAGCATTTAATTTCTATCTTGTGGACCCTTGTTGGGTATTATTGGGAAGGTGTTCCCAGTACTTTTTATTTCCTATCGCTCTTGTATTCAGGAGTGTCTTTTCGGGAGCGTATTCCCATTTTATTTAGATTATAGGATTATTCGAATTGTTTGAACTGCACGTTAGTTAATTGGCTAAATTAGATTAGGTTTGTTTGCTTATCAAAAAAAAAAATCGAACTGCCTACTAGAAGCTGCATATCTATATGAGCAGCATCTAGTTTATCTTTACTGCATCGCATACATCCCTGTATTGAAGAAATCTGGAGTAAGGTACATCTTCTCGTAAGCATTAATTACCTGTCATGCATCTGCATTGGACTTAGATCTAAGGCCACTAAAGTCATTGAATATAATTAATTCAGTGGTCACTTTAAAAATTGGGATTGCTAAGAGGTTGGACCTTAAAATCAGTGACTTTATATTGCGTGCAAAAGGATTTGATTGCGAGATTTTAAAATACAAAACACGAACATGTGTTGCACACCTGAGACAATGTGCACATCACACATACAGTCACTAGATAAATTTCTACCTCTCCTCTTTTGCACCACAAGGGAAGTTAGTTGGAAATCAACAAGCCTATCCACCAAGTTACTTCAGTTCCTCGTGCGTGGGCTCGATTCGAGACTTCCATCCCTTGCGAGTAGGTTGTAGGCACCAACGAAGGTCGACCTAGGTAGCGTAATTCTTGCAAAACTTGCTTGGCCACCAATTGAATATTTAATTCTATGACCTAGAATCTACTAAAAACAGATCCCATTGTATTTGGGTTTATTTTGACATTGGTAGAACTCTCGAGAAAGTTTCTACTTTTGTTCTGATTTCTTCTAAGTCCTAAGAGAGTTTAACCTGTTTGACTTAGAGAAATGGACTATCCTTATTCCTATCATTTTAACTAGGATACCATGCCCCGAGCGTATCCATCCTTTGATGGGTACAATGACAATTCATGGGATCAATCATATTCCTATCTTGGGAGTACTGGCCCAATAACTCCCACTTTTGAGTAGAGCCTAGGAGTAGAAATTTCCAGTTTACAAACACCCAACCTTCCCACCCTTCATGATTTTCCTTATTGAGGTTGGACCGATACCCCTAGGAAACCAGAGCCTGAGATTGACTATCCTCCCCAATCTGATAGTAGTAGTCTGTCCTCTTTTATGATAGAAATGCAAAAATAATAAAAAGAAATGATGGAGTCTATGGGAGAGATGTTGAGGAATAGTAAACGATTGAATGAGCAAATTCGTCAGCTTAGCTACTCACTTACTGATGATTCTGATCCCTACTCGTACAACCGTAATCATCAACAAGATTCTGAGGAAACAACGGACAATAGGGATCCCATTTTGAGTAGCTATCGCGTAGACTCTTCCCATGGGACACGGCCACTAGAGGAGAACTATCTTAATGATTATCCACATGAGCTATATTGGAGTCAAAAGAAAGGGAAGATGGTACCTCTTGAGGACCTTGACCCCGCTGATAGTATTTTTCTTACCACTGACAACCTGGGTCAAGGTCATATTGTTCATATCACTTCCCTTATTAATCATCTGGTGGAACCCCATTCTACCCTTAGTGAGCTTAATCCTGACCCTCCACTTAGGGAATCAACACCTACCATTCAACATTCTGAAGATTTAAATGCACCCAATTAAGGTGACCCTAAGGGAATGGAGGATGAATTGGATCAATTTTGGTCTCAGGGATACAAAGACTCTATTTTATAGGAGGATGATGACCCAATGAAGGAACCCAGACTGAGGGTTTGGAGCGAATCTCGAGGGGATTATGTGTTATTTGAAGACTTACCCCCTGAGGATATTAATGATTTGGTAAAATTCAGATTCCTTCCTACTTATGATTTTTGAAAATCATCCTCCGCAAAATCAAGAGTTGATATTGGAGGAGGACGAACACAATAGTGAGAAGCCTAGGGGAGAGTCTCGGGGACAATACACATCAATTGAAGATTTATGCCTTGAGAGGAATAAAGAATTCAGTGATATAGGCTTTCTCCATAACATTAAAGATGATATCCTCCTAAAGATATTAAGGATAATGAAGTAGCATACAAAGTCCCCAGAAAGGATGTAATTGACAAGAAAGAACCTGGGGATGGATTTGATGATAATTCTGATCTCGCTACTTCCCAGGAAACCCAATTGTCGTCAAAGCATGTTGATCATGAGTCTACTAATGAGATATTGAATTCTATTCATGACTCATCTATTGTAGAGGACCAGTTGGAGGTTTATAAAACAATTAAGTTATGTAAGGTTGTGGAAGACGAATTCTTATTGGGAATGGAACCTAAACAGACTAAGCCCACTTTGGACTTAATAATTACCACCCAATCACTCAAGCAACCTGTAGATTCCTTACCTAATCCTCGGCTTAGGACTCTGCTCATATACATTCTTTTTGGGGAGAAAATTAGGCCAGTACATCCTCGGGTAGAATGGTGAGTGTGGATTGATGCTTGTACTTTTAGTCTTGCCATTTAAGGGTTTGAAATTATTATGTTTATATCTTTTAAAACCCTTCCTACTTTGGAGGATTCTTGTTACCCTCCACTTATTCCATTTTGGGAGGTCCCTTCTCATGTTCCTTTTGTTATTCCTAGACCTCCCCAAGTAGCCTATGAGATTCTTTACTTTCATGTCTTCTGGAGAGCATTTGGGATAACGTTGCATCATCAGCTCGTCAACATCCGTGGCTACCTATTTTCTAAGACCACGTTGTTACGCATATTTTTAGGGCCTAGCTCTTTTTGTTCGGAACCAGACTTACAGGTTCCTTATAAGTCTGGCTACCGAAAGAAAATGTAGCGCTTGTTGGGAGGCAACCCAACATCCTGAATAATGCCTTCATCAGGTGATTTCCTTCCTTTCTCCCCTTATTTTAATTTTACAATGAGGACATTGTAGGGTGTAGGCATGGGGGGGTGCATTTTGCATTTTAGGAAGTATTCATGCACTTAGGTTAGGTGCATTAGTGAAAAAAAAAACTTTTTTGAGATGAATTGGTTAATCCCTAGCAGAAGTTGTATCAAGGAAGTTTCATTGAAGATTTTGTTCTTAAATTATTTCTTAAGTTTAGAATTCAGTACATTTACTTCACTTGCACATAGACTAGGTGTTACAACCAGGGCATCAAGCGTCGTTTAAGACGTCTGGGAAGTGGTCCAGACGTCTGGTTAGACGTCTGGAAGCCTTCCCGGATGTCTGGAATTAAATTTTTTCGACGTACGGGTTCGCGTCTGCGTGCATGCATGCGCAGACTGAACCCGCCGCCCTCCTACTTCTCTTTCCTCCCTCCCTGCAGACGTAGCCTTTTCCTTTTTCTCTCTCCCTGCGCTGCCTTCAAATACGCTTCCCCCTCTCCCTCACCCTCACTCCACTGCCTTCTTCTTCTTCTTCTTCTTCTTCTTCTCCCTGTCAGCGAGAGAGCGCGAGTGGGCGAGAGTGGCAGCAGCGGCTGCTGCGAGTGTGTGGAGAGGAGGGGCGGTTGCGAGAGGAAGAGGGAGCTTGAACGTGAGGGTGCGAGCTCGCCGGAGCAGCCAGAGCCGGTCGGCAGGTGCACAGCAAGCGTGTGGTGCTGGGGAGGAGCTGCTGCAGCTTAGGTAGCAGGCGAGCGCGGTGTGGCACAGCCGTGCGTTGCGGGAGGAGGGCGACGAGGTCCTGATTCTGGGAAATTTTCCCAGAATCACACGTCTGAACATACATCCATACGACGCAGGAGACATCTGGAGGAAGGTCCAGACGTCTGGAAGCTACGTTATTTTCACTTTCTTCTTCTTTCGCGTGTACGGCCAGTACCATTTAGCCGAAGTCTTTTGCATCCTTTTGTGTTGAGAACGGGCGTGTGTATGTGTAGGACTTGTTCGGGAAGGCTCAAGGGCACGCCATCCCACACAGATCAGACGTCTGGGTACAGCACCAGACGACGGAGAGGGTCTCCAGACATTCGGAGTGACAGTTGGACGTCTGGAAACTAAATCCAGACTGTTCAGCGGGCTTCTGGACATCTGAAGGACCGCGCAGATCAAGGTATGACCTGAGAGATCATTTAAGACGTCTGGAAGAAGTTCCAGACGTCTAATTTTGGATAGACTTGTCGGTTTTGACCCGTTTAGGGTTCGTTCGGAGTCCGTTTTCCACGTTTCAAGTTTCGTTCTTCTCAGATTTAGTTCCTCTACCTGTTTACAGTAATTGTATACTGTTCTGAGTAGCTCCTTGTATTTGATCCTTGTGTTAGGACCTCATTCCATTGCAGCTCTGGGGGTTGTGGAGGCGCGTGGGCTTGCCGATTTCACCCCGTACTCCCGATTTTGCAGGTAGAGTGGCTCTTTGATTTATTTATCAAAGATTATACACTTGTGAAATAATTAATAGAGTCTAGGGCATTGTATGAACCCTAGGACTGGAAAACTAGATTGAATGATAGATCCTAGGGTATTGCATGAATCCTAGGACTGGAAAACTAGAGTGAATGATAGATCCTAGGGTATGACATGAATCCTAGGACTGGAAAACTAGATTGAATATCTATACATTGTAGTCTTGGAAAAGTAGAAAGGAAACGATATCTGCTTGTAAATTGGTTAACAACTGCCTGTTTATGAATGGATAATTACTGTTGAGAACATGGGTTATATGGATATAAAGCTGGAACGGTGAAACCTAAATTGGCTGAGTTAAAGGAGCATGAACCCTCCGGGGAATTAGGGGTAGAACTCCTGGAAAGTGAATGGAATAGACTTGGGGAAGTGAGTTGGCCCTTGAGTACGGAGTACCAAGGAGAGTAACAGTCCCCCTGTTTAGTGCAGAGCCGAGCTAGCAGCCCCAGGGACCCAGGGTTAGGTCTGGCCACTTTGTACCAACTTTTGGCCCTCGTGTACACAATACCGAGGAGAGCTACTAGTGTAGGGAGAGCACTAGCTACCCCACGGGCCCCAGGGTTCTGCTAGCCCTCCTACACCGACTTGTTCAGCCCACTGGGCAAACTAGGGTAGTCAGGCGAGGGTGCGCGGACTGTGGAGGGGCAAGACCCTTGTTTGGTTACTGTGGAGGGGCTGGACCCCTGTTATTGAGAGGGCTCTTCCCTATGCTGGTTTCGTGTTGTGCTTTGGGCGCACCCGTTAACGGAAATGACTGACCGCGTGCTAGTGTGGGGTAGCTACCCGTGCGTTTATCGCGCATGCCGTAGTCACCGTTACGTTTGTTAGCTATCTTGGGGTGGTTGACTGAGGGTAGGACCACCACGGGGGACTCTCTCGGCCAGGAGAGCACCACGTGCTACTTCTACTTTTCGAAAAAGGCTGTAATTAAGATCGTTCCCACGAGGAACATTCAAGATCAAGAGAAGAATCTGAGGGATAATTCGATAACGAGTAAACAGAAAATATAAAGAAAGAAATTAAAAATATAACAGCTACTGTCCACCTTACTGTTTCTTAACTTTTAGTTGCCATTCTATTCAGCATTTCGCTGACGTGCCACCTTTGTTGCCTTTTCAGAATCAGGTGTTGAGCAGCCAGAGTCGGTGGCTGCAGAGGGAGCTGGGCCTAGTAGAGTCCAGTAGTGTTACTTGTGTAGTACCCACTGTAGTTTTCTTTCTGTTGTAGTGAGTCGTTTCTGTTACCCCTGTACCCTTTTCATTGTAAGCTTCATGTTTATGTACATGTTTATTTCCTTACTGTTGTGGTGGTGTATAGTGTAGTATTTCTTTTCTTTATTGCTGTATCTTGTTACTGCTAGTTATATACATGGTGAATGTGATTTATTTTACTGCTCTTTTGGTTACTTTCTCGTTGGACGATTGGGTCTTGGGATTAATCGAGTCAGTCCGATTCTCGTATCTCGTAGGGATTCAGGAATCGGGTCATAACAAGATGGTATTAGAGCAAGGTCATCCCGAGAAGTGAACCAACTGACTGGAAAATAACCAATTCACGTGTCTATAACTAGAGAAGCCACCACAACGTTTCTTTTGACATAAGCTCTTAGACTTCTTAGTTAGATATCATTTTATATATTGACGTGTTTCCTTTCTGTTTTCGCGTCTCCTTGCAGGAGATGCCTCGACGCGGGACTAGCGAGGCGGGTCACGGGCGCGGCCGAGGACGAGGTCGGAGGGGTGGGCTTGTTGAGGTCGACGTTTCAGTGGACCAGCCATTGCTCCCGGGCATTTAGGCCCAGGACCTCGCCCAGCTGATATGAGACATAGTGCGAGAGGAGCTCCACCCGCCGCCACGAGCGCCTCTCCCTGGGGCTGTAGAGGGGGAGTCCTCTATGGGACCACACGACGGACGTGGTGCTGGACGCAGGGAAGGGGATGGGCCGCCACCGCCCCCACCTTCCTCCGACACTTCTGTGCATGAGGCTTCCTTACCTGGAGGTGCACCCGCATCTCCACTACAGCGCCACTTCGAGCTTTTCGGGCAGTTCTGGAAGCTGAAGCCCCCCTCCTTCAAGGGGGATGAGGACCCGATAGAGGCAGAGGACTGGCTTGAGTAGATCGAGAAGGTTTTTGACACCCTTCGCCCCCTGTGGAGTGCCGCGTGGCCTTTGCCACGTACCAGCTGGAAAGCGCGGCACACAGGTGGTGGATGGCGGTCAAGGGACAAGAGAGGGACTAGCCGACCTGGGACTAGTTCGTCACCCTCTTCTGCGAGCAGTACTTTCCCCAAACGTGGTAGGACCAGAGGAGGCGGGAGTTCCACACTCTCCGCTAGGGGACGATGACTGTGAGCGCGTACCGCACGCGTTTTCTGGAGCTGTCCCGCTTCGCAGCGACAGCAGTAGCCACTGAGTAGGAGCGCCTTTGGAGGTTAACCGAAGGGCTCCGGCCTGCGATTCGGGGGTATGTCAAACCCCTGAAGCTGCCTACGTTCTTGAGGGTGGTGGAGGCAGCTATGACATACGAGGAGACCAGCCCGTCCGTGCGAGATACTGACAGCGGGCGGAAGAGGCCCTATCAGCCATACTTTTCACAGGACCGACGAGAGAGGAGACACATGGTGCCCGTAGGAGAGCCGTCATGTTTTGCAGGGCCATCAGTGGCCTTTGGGGGCCCTCGACAGGGGCCAGTTGCTAGCACCGGACCCCCGCCTAGCCGACAGTAGGGACCCACTGAGGGCGGGAGTCGAGTTCCCCTCTGCTACCAGTGTGGCCAGCTGGGCCACATCCGGAGGGACTGCCCATCTAGGGTAGGAGGTCAGCAGATGCTTCCCGCGCCGAGCACTAGAGGGCGAGCAGGAGGCCGCGGTTTCCAGGCGCGAGGAGGACAGCAGTCACGAGGAGGGTACTGGCCAGCAGCTACCCGTCCGACGCAGAGTGTGGCTGCTTCGTCCGCACCTAGGGCTGAGGGGTGTATCAATGCCCTGACACATAGGGATGCCAGAGCTTCGGGATCAGTGGTGGCAGGTATGGTTCTAGTTTTCGACAGACTCGTTTACACGCTTTTCGATTTCGACGCTACGTACTCTTTTGTCGCCGCCAGTTTCGCGGTTAGTCTGGGGCAGGATTGTATGCTGTTAGAGGATCCGTTCGTGATCAGAGGTCCGAGTGGTCAGCTATTTGTAGCAGAGGAGTTATACACGGGTTGCGAGGTCAGTGTTGGGGGACACAGCCTTCCCGCTGACCTGATTGTGATACAGATGGAGGACTTTGGCGTAATTCTGGGGATGGACTGGCTGTCCGCTTACCATGCCTTGGTGGACTGTTTTGAGAGAAAGGTCATCTTCTCCATACCGGAGTTGCCTTCTTTCGAGTTCCACGGTCAGCCAGTGGACGGAGGCTTTAGGTGCATTTCTGCACTTCGGGCGGCAAGACTTTTGAGCCAGGGGTGTGAGGGCTTCCTAGCTTGTGTGGTTGCAGAGCCCAGCCCTGTGGCAGACTTCCAGAGTATCCCGGTGGTCAGAGAGTACCCCGACATGTTCCCAGACGAGTTGCCAGGACTACCGCCCGCGCGTGAGGTCGAGTTTGAGATCTCACTAGTACTAGGGACCAGCCCCGTCTCCATAGCACCATACAGGATGGCACCACTTGAGCTGCGAGAGCTTAAGTCTCAGTTGCAGGATCTTTTGGAGAAGGGCTTTGTGAGGCCCAGTGCGTCTCCCTGGGGAGCCCCGGTACTGTTTGTAAAGAAGGATGGTACCCTACGCCTTTGTATGGACTACCGACAACTGAATAGGGTCACCATCAAGAACAGATATCCGCTGCCGAGGATCGATGACTTGTTTGACCAGCTGCGAGGTGCCACGGTATTCTCCAAGATCGACCTGAGGTCTGAATACCACCAGTTGAGGATCAGGGAGGCAGACATCTCCAAGACAGCTTTCTGCACTCGGTACGGACACTACGAGTTTCTGGTCATGCCGTTTGGACTGACCAATGCCCCCGCTACCTTCATGGACTTGATGAACCGGGTGTTTAGACCGTACTTGGACCAGTTCGTGGTGGTATTCATTGATGATGTGCTCATCTATTCTCGAGATCAGACGCATCACGGACAGCACTTACGGATGGTTCTGGACACACTGAGACGACGTAGGCTGTACTCCAAATACAGCAAGTGCGAGTTCTGGTTGAGGGAGGTGACCTTCTTAGGTCATGTGATCTCTGGAGATGGCTTGGCAGTGGACCCAGCTAAGGTCGAGGCAGTGCTCAGGTGGGAGAGACCACGTACGGTTACGGAGATTCGCAGTTTCTTGGGACTGGCAGGCTACTACAGGAGATTTATCAGGGACTTTTCACAGATTGCACGTCCTATGACGTAATTGACCCGGAAGGATGTGCCCTTCACTTGGATCGACGCCTATGAGGCGTGTTTTCAGGAGCTGAAGGAGAGGCTGACTTCGGCTCCCGTGCTCACCATCCCAGACAGTAGTGGTGGGTTCGTTGTGTACACGGACGCCTCTTTGCAAGGGTTAGGGGGTGTGCTCATGCAGAGGGGTCACGTTGTCGCCTACGCTTCGCGGCAACTGAAGCCCCATGCGCATAGCTACCCTACCCACATCCTGGAGTTGGCAGCTGTCGTCTTCGCGCTGAAGACCTGGAGGCACTACTTGTACGGTGAGACCTTTGAGATTTTCACAGATCACAAGAGCCTCAGATACTTGTTTGATCAGAAGGAGCTCAACATGAGACAGAGACGTTGGTTGGAGCTCCTGAAGGATTATGACTGCAGCATTTCCTACCACCCAGGAAAGGCCAACGTGGTGGCTGACGCCTTGAGCCGGAAGGCACCCGCACACTTGGCCAGTTTACAGGTGTAGAGTTGGAGCCTTTTGGAGGAGATGGGCAGTTAGAGACCCCTAGAGTTACGGGGGCACTGTGGGGCAGTGACTGTGACGCGACAGACGAGGATAGAGCTGATAGATCGCATCATCACAGGACAGATGGCTGACCCGTACTTGCAGTCCTTGCGTGATAGAGTACTATCAGGAGACCCTGGAGACTTCTCTTTTACAGACCAGGTGCTGTGCATGAGGGGACGTTTCTGCGTTCCCAGAGACGAGGAGCTGTTGAGAGAGCTCCTGACTGAGGCACATGGTTCCAGATTCACCATACATCCTGGAAACACGAAGATGTACCATGACTTGAGACGCGACTTTTGGTGGAGAGGGATGAAGTGGGATGTGGGTGAATTCGTGCAGCAGTGTTTAGTGTGCCAGCAGGTGAAAGCCGAACATCAGAGGCCTGCAGGACCGCTGCAGCCACTTCCAGTGCTGGAGTGGAAGTGGGAGAGCATCACCATGGACTTGGTGGTGGGCTTGCCTGTTACCTAGCGAGGACATGACGCAGTCTGGGTAATCGTTGACAGATTGACGAAGACGATGCGTTTCTTGCCGATCCGAGTCACCTTGGGACCAGCACAGTTGGCAGAGAGGTGTATCCTCAATGTGGTACATCTACACGGAGTTCCACGGGAGATCGTATCCGACCAGGATACCCGCTTTACTTCCCAGTTTTGGGCTGAGTTTCAGCAGGCCCTGGGGACGCGGTTGAGGTTCAGTATAGCTTACCACCCCCAGACGGACGGACAGTCTGAGCGCACGATACAGACACTTGAGGACCTTTTACGTGCCTGTGTACTGGACTGGAGGGGCTCTTGCGAGGAGCACTTGTCCCTGGTGGAGTTTGCATACAATAACAGTTATCACTCGAGCATCGGCATGGCACCCTACGAGGCTCTATACGGACGGAGGCGTACGGCACCCTTGAGTTGGGTTGAGGTGGGGACCAAGTGGGAGGTTGGCCCCAGGCTAATCCGGTAGAGTCAAGAGGTAGTAGAGTAGATTCACAGGCGACTCCGCACTGTCAGGAGCAGGCAGAAGAGCTATGTAGATCGAAAATGCAGAGGGTGCAGTTTGAGGTTGGGGACCACGTCTTCCTTCGTGTTTTGCCCATGAAGGGCCTGCAGCGGTTTGGGGTGAGAAGGAAGCTCGCGCAGAGGTTCATGGGGCCCTTTGAGGTCCTGGAGCGGGTTGGACCCGTTGCTTACAGGCTTGCCCTCCCTCCTCAGCTTTCTGGTGTGCACGATGTGTTCCACGTGTCCAACCTTAGGAAGTATGTTGCCGATCCCAGTCACGTCCTGAGTCACGAGAGCATCGAGGTGGGCGACGAACTGACCTACACCGAGTGGCCAGTGCAGATTCTTGATAGAGCCGTTCGCAGTCTGAGACGGAAGCAAGTACCCCTGGTGAAGGTTTTGTGGAGGAGCCAGCGGTACGAGGAGGCTACCTGGGAGACTGAGGCGGCGATGCGGGAGCGGTACTCGGAGCTTTTCACGGGTACGTCTTTTTGAACCAGCTTCGGTCCTCTTTGAGTTTGTTATGCATATATCGTTCTTTTTTGCATCCTAGTTAGTGCATGTTTTGGGGATGAAACTTCCTTTGAGTTTATTATATTGTTACAACCAGGGCATCAAGCATCATTTAAGACATCTGGGAAGTGGTCCAGACGTTTGGTCAGACGTCTGGAAGCCTTCCCAGATGTCTGGAATTAATTTTTTTCGGTGTACGGGTTCGTGTCTGCGCGCATGTGCGCACAGACTGAACCCGCCACCCTCCTCCTTCTCTTTCCTCCCTCCCTGCAGACGCAGCCTTTTCCTCTTTCTCTCTCCCCGCACTGCCTTCAAATATGCTTCCCCCTCTCCCTCACCCTCACTCCACCGCCTTCTTCTTCTCCCTGTCAGCTAGAGAGCGTGAGCGGGTGAGAGTGGCCGTAGCGGCTGCTGCGAGTGTGTGGAGAGGAGGGGCTATTGCGAGAGGAAGAGGGAGCTTGACCGTGAGGTGCGAGCTCGCCGGAGCAGCCAGAGCCGGCCAGCGGGTGCATAGTAAGCGTGTGGTGCTGGGGAGGAGCTGCTGTAGCTCAGGCAGTAGGCGAGCGCAGCATGGCACGGCCATGCGTTACGGGCGGAGGGCGACGAGGTCCTGATTTTGGGAAATTTTCCCAGAATTAGACGTCTAAACATACGTCCAGGTGACGTAGGAGACGTCTGGAGGAAGGTTCAGACGTCTGGAAGGTACGTTATTTTCACTTTCTTCTTCTTCCACGTGTACGGCCATGCAGCTGTTTAGCCGAAGTCTTCTGCATCCTTTTGTGTTGAGAATGGGCGTGTGTGTGTGTAGGACTTGTTCGGGAAGGTGCAAGGGCACGCCATCCCACACAGATCAGACGTCTGGGTACAGCACCAGACGACGGAGAGGGTCTCTAGACATCCAGAGTGACAGTCGGACGTCTAGAAACTAAGTCCAGACGGTTCAACGGGCTTTTGGACGTCTGAAGGACCGCGCAGATCAAGGTATGACCTGAGCGATCACTTAAGACGTTTGGAAGAAGTTCCAGACGTCTGATTTTGGACAGACTTGTCATTTTTGATCCGTTTAGGGTCCGTTTGGAGTCCGTTTTCCGTGTTTCAAGTTTTGTTCTTCTCAGATTTAGTTCCTCTACCTATTTACAGTAATTGTATACTATTCTAAGTAGCTCCTTGTATTTGATCCCTGTGTTAGGACCCCATTCCGTTGCGGCTCTGGGGGTTGCGGAGGTGCACAGGCTTGCCGATTTCGCCCCCAGTACTCCCGATTTTGCAGGTAGAGTGGCTCTTTGATTTATTTATCAAAGATTATACACTTGTGAAATAATTAATAGAGTCTAGGGCATTGCATGAACCCTAGGACTGGAAAACTAGATTGAATGATAGATCCTAGGGTATTGCATGAATCCTAGGATTGGAAAACTAGAGTGAATGATAGATCCTAGGGTATGACATGAATCCTAGGACTGGAAAACTAGATTGAATATCTATACATTGCAGTCTTGGAAAAGTGGAAAGGAAACGATAACTGCCTGTAAATTGGTTAACAGCTGCCTGTTTATGAATGAATAATTACTGTTGAGAACATGGGTTATATGGATATAAAGCTGGAACGGTGAAACCTAAATTGGCTGAGTTAAAGGAGCATGAACCCTACGGGGAATTAGGGGTAGAACTCCTGGAAAGTGAATGGAATAGACTTGGGGAAGTGAGCTGGCCCTTGAGTACGGAGCACCAAGGAGAGTAACAGTCCCCCTGTTTAGTGCAGAGCCGAGCTAGCAGCCCCAGGGACCCAGGGTTAGGTCTGGCCACTTTGTACCAACTTTTGGCCCTCGTGTACACAGTACCGAGGAGAGCTACTAGTGTAGGGAGAGCACTAGCTACCCCACGGGCCCCGGGGTTCTGCTAGCCCTCCTACACCGACTTGTTCAGCCCACTGGGCAAACTAGGGTAGTCAGGCGAGGGTGCGCGGACTGTGGAGGGGCAAGACCCCTGTTTGGTTACTGTGGAGAGGTTTGACCCCTGTTACTGAGAGGGCTCTGCCCTATACTGGTTCTGTGCTGTGCTTTAAGCGCACCCGTTAACAGAAATGACTGACCGTGTGCCAGTGCCGGGTAGCTACCCGTGCGTTTATCGCGCGTACCGTAGTCACTGTTACGTCTGTCAGCTATCTTGGGGTGGTTGACTGAGGGTAGGACCACCACGGGGGATTCTCCCGGTCAGGAGAGCACCACGTGCTACTTCTACTATTCGGAAAAGACTGCAATCAAGATCGTTCCCACGAGGAACATTCAAGATCAAGAGAAGAATTTGAGGGATAATTCGATAAGGAGTAAACGGAAAATATAAAGAAAGAAATATAAATATAACAGCTACTGTCCACCTTACTGTTTCTTAGCTTTTAGTTGCCACTCTACTCAGTGTTTCGCTGACGTGTCACCTTTGTTACCTTTTCAGGACCAGGTGTTGAGCAGCCAGAGTCGGCGGCTGCAGAGGGCGCTGGGCCTAGTAGAGCCCAGTAGTGTTACTTGTGTAGTACCCACTGTACTTTTCTTTCTGTTGTAGTGAGTAGTTTCTGTTACCCCTGTACCCTTTTCATTGTAAGCTTCATGTTTATGTACATATTTATTTCCTTACTGTTGTGGTGGTGTATACTGTAGTATTTCTTTTCTTTATTGCTGTATCTTGTTACTGCTAGTTATATACATGGTGAATGTGATTTATTTTACTGCTCTTTTGGTTACTTTCTCGTTGGACGACTGGGTCTTGGGATTAATCGAGTCGGTCCGATTCTCATATCTCGTAGGGATTCAAGAACCGGGTCGTAACACTAGGTAATGAATCTTTGAAGAAAACCAATAAGCATTTTCTGTCTGCTAAACCCTTGGACAGTTAATAAGGAGTCAGGCTTACTATCTTCTATTAAGATCCACCTAATATTTGTGAGGAGAAGTAGAGGGACTACTGGTGCGCTAAGTCTAGTGCAAGGACTCTTAAGTTCTGGATATTTAGATGATGATACTTCAAAGTTGGGCATAGTTTTCGCTCTCTGTTCCTGTGTGCAAACATTGCGTGAATTCCTGAGAGTCACCAAATAAGGCAGATACACAGAGATTGAGTTCGAATAAAACTATGACTATGGTGGATGGTTATGATTGTCCTTCATAGAGTCTTCGGCTGAAGGAGGGCAGTAATGTCAAAGGTCAGAAATACGATTGTCCTATTCATTCTTTCCCAGTGCCAAGAGTGGGCATTTCCATCAAATAAGCCACACAATATCCTTTTGACCATCATCATTCCTAATAATGCCTTATAAATAAAAGTATGCTTCGTTTTGTGTTAGTAGTAGAAAGAAGAAGAAGAAGAGAGAAAAAAAGGATATGCTTATATTTAGGAAAAAAATTTAAAAAAAAGAAAAAAAGAAAGAAGAGTGAAAAAGAAAAAGAAAAGAGTCCGAGTTTGGAGTTTCATCCTCTTGTCATTTTCTTTTCATTATATATCGATGTTTTTGAGGCAACAACAAAACCACCCATTGCGATCCACCAAATATGACCCATACCTACTTTTCAATATTTTTGATTGCCCAAATACTGGCTGAGGTCCTCTAACTTAGTTGTAGGGTTATTAGGACTTTAATTAAAGGGTGAATGCCATGCGAGGCCACCAAATATTGAGTACATATACAAATCTGATAAGATATGTGATCTCAGAAAAGAAAGAAGAAAAAGAGAGAGAGTGAGCGCAAGGGAATGCAAAGAGAGCACAGTTTTTAGCCTATCTCTGGGTTGACTTGTTTAATAGTCT
This sequence comes from Thalassia testudinum, assembly GCA_037157565.1. Lineage (NCBI taxonomy): Eukaryota > Viridiplantae > Streptophyta > Magnoliopsida > Alismatales > Hydrocharitaceae > Thalassia > Thalassia testudinum. Next base: position 23,049,766 of record JAZHRO010000014.1, read on the forward strand.
AGAGATCTAAAGTTTGCAATACTAGAATACATGTAGCACTAGATGAGCTTGAGCCACCAAATATAAATCCATTCAACTCAGTATCTCCTACCTAAGACAAAAAGCTGAGGTCAAATTATAGGTCATTTGCTGCTTTATCCCCAAGGGAAATAGTTGCCTATCCTGATAAAATTATATCAAGGGTGAAGTACGAACTTCAAATGTGAGTTTGCTTTTCACTTGGATCTGTTGCCTAGGCTACTATCACTTCACATTTCTCTGGATCTCTAAATTTTTGGAATAAGGAAAGGAGAAATCTCTTGGTTACTTTCATTATTTTTCACTTTTGCTCGAGACTAGCAAAACTTAGGCATGGGGACATTTGATAAGTCCACTTTCGTGGACCATTATTTGACCTAAGTACCATTTAATTAGTTGATCTTAATTGTTAAGTAAGTAGGAGTTAAGTGGCAATTCACCTTAGTTTGCATATAATTTTATGTGTTAATTTTACATTTAATAACATATGACATGGTCTATTTGTTGAATGCAGGATAGGTGCAAGGGTTAGATGTCCATTTTGCTTATGTAAGACTCCTGGAGCTCAGATCAGACGTCTGGAAACTACCATCATAGACCCCCTAAAGTCTACAATTTTTAAGACGTCTGATATTTTTATCGAACGTCTGATGACTAAAGGGTAGAACTTATCTTTCTGTTCCAACTACTCGCAATCTTCACAAGTGGTTGGAGAATTCGATCGCAGAAAACAAATAGAGAGATTTTAAAGGAGAGTGGGCCATCCTGAGGAGGAGATATCATCCTCTCCCCCTAGTAGGGACTTCTTCATCCTCCTCCACCATGCAATAGGGGTACACTATGAACTTCAGCAAGCACTGTGGCCCCTACGTCCTCAACATCACCCTCACTGTCGTCTCATGCACGGTGACAGCATGTGTGTGCCCATCAACCCACTCCATTAGCCAGCTTCTTCGTCCACTATTCATCTTCTCCGTTTTCAACCTCATTCCATCGCCGCTCTCCCACCTGCACCATCCCACCTACACCACCACCTCAACAGCCGTCGTCATCCCCTTGCCATGACCACCAACGCCATCAACACCACACGCCCCTCACAGTAGCAACCCATCCACAGCACCAACACCACCGCCACCTTCTCCTCATCATCATCTTCTGCTTTGTCCTCGTCTTTCTTCCCAACCGGCCACCTGCAACTCAACAAAGGAACCCAAGGTTTCGCTGGCCACCGTCGTTCACAACCACCACTTCTAGCCATGTCCCTCACTACCGACATCAACAAAGTGCTTGCCTTGACCTCGGTCGACGACCTACGCCACTAGAGCCATCCTCGATAGCCCATGCACGTGCGTTGGAGGCTCCTCGCCGGCAAGTTTCTCCTCCGCCAGCTGGCCACCTCCAGCCATCTCCATCAATGCCGCGACCTCCATCGGATCGACCTCATCTTTGTCAACCTCCCTCGCACGTCAACAACCCGTCGACGCTCCTTCTTCACGAGCGAGGAAGAGAGAGGAGAAATCTTTGGCTTTTCCCGCAATTAATATTTACGATCTCTGCCATTGTGGGGTACACTATTCCCTTATTTAATGAATTAAATTATTGAGGTGAATTTGCATAAGCATCCTTCTACTTAATCAAAATTGCTTGCAGATGAATATCTCTCATGAATGATATAATGCATGGATTATGGTGAATATGCTATCCATTAGAAATTAGTATTTACGGTGTTTACCAGTATCAAGATCACTATTTTACATGATATTATATTGTGGTGATTTTGCACGTGCACACTTAAATTATTGATTAATTGTTTAGATCAAGAATTTATGTTAAAAATGAGAGCACTAGTTAGCATGCACATCCGTTGATATTCCCAAATACTTGATGCATCATTAATATTTTTTTTATAGGATGATTTCTCCCTGTGGAGACGACCTAACTATTTTCGTGGTTATATTTTGAGTAATAAATATTTTTGAAAATCGATTTTCTACCACGCAACGAAATACAACAACGTGACATTTTATGTTAAAGTTTTCAACGAAAACGAAGATCACTCTTTCACCTCCCAAAGAGCGCTGAATTTAACGTCCCCAGTTGGACTCTGAGTGAGGCTTAGGTTAGTTACCCTCTAGAAGGGTAACTATCTCACCAACAGGGGCAGGCTCATGAGTGAGATACGGTTTCAACCGCTACCCATTAATAGTAAATTTAAGCCTAGATTTGGGATCTTCAATTTCTACAGCTTTGTTGGGAAAAGGTCTTGAGACCAGGAAGGGACCAGTCCATTTGGACTTCAGTTTTCCAGGAAAGAATTTGTGTCGGGCATTATAAAGCTAAACCTGCTGTGATGGCTCAAATTCCTTCCGCCTAATGCGACTGTCATGAAAGGCCTTGGTACGTTGTTTAAAGGTTAGAGCAGAGTCATAGGCTTCATGATGTAGCTCTTCTAATTGCTGGAGTTGGAGTTTCCTTTCTCGACCATACAGGTCTGGGTTGAGGTTACATTGGAGAACCGCCCAATAAACATGGTGCTCCAACTCCACGGGCGATATGGCTTCCCGAAAACAATCCTATATGGAGACATACTAAGGGGAGCCTTGAAGGCTATTCGATATGCCCATAGAGTGTCAATTAGCTTGTCGAACCAATCCTTACGGTTAGGTTGAATCATTTTCTGGAGGATTTGCTTGATTTGTCGGTTTGACACTTCAGCATGACCATTCATTTGAGGATGATACAGAGAAGCGATACAGTGGTGGACACTGTATTTCCTCAAAAGTGGCCAAAATGATGCGTGAGTGAAATGGCTTCCTTTATCTGAAATGATGGCTTAAGGGTTCCCAAAACGTGCAAAGATGTGGTCTTTGACAAACTTGGTGGTAATGACATGGTTAGCACGGCACGTGGGAGTGGCCTCAATCCATTTCGAGGCATAATCAACGGCAACAAGAATGTACTCAAAACCATTGGATGGAGGAAAGAGTCCTATAAAATCGATTCCCCAAATGTCGAAAATCTCCGTAGCTAGGATGGGTTGCAAAGGCATCATGTCACGTCGTGACATTAACCCTAGCGATTGGCACCTAGTGCAACACTTAGCATAATTGTGTGATCTTGATGAAGGGAGGGCCAAAAGAATCCGCATTACAACACCTTGGCTGCAGTTTTCCTCCTAGAAAAGTGGTCTCCATAGGCCTGATTGTGACAAAAGGATGGTACACTGAGGAATTCGCTGTCAGGAACATAGCGACGGATTATCTGATCAGCACCTACTCTAAAAAGTAGTGGATTATCTCAGAAATAATACTTTGCATCTGCAATGAGACGCTCACGCTGGTTTTTAGGCCAGCCTCATGGAAGAGATCCAGAAGCAAGGTAATTAGCGATATTGGCATACCAAGGTCCACTTGCCACATCTATCGCTAGAAGGTGCTCATCATGGAAAGATTCATTTAAAGGCAATGTAAGTCCAATATGGTTTGGGTCTAGTCTCAACAAGTGGTCTGCGACAACATTTTGGGCTCCGACCTTATCTCGTATCTTAAGATCAAATTCTTGAAGCAGAAGGATTCAATGAATTAGTCGAGGCATTGCATCCTTCTTATGCATGAGATGACGAATGGTTGTGTGGTCAGTGAAAATGGTAACATGAGAGCCTAGAAGATATGAACAGAATTTCTCTAGCCCAAAGACGACTACCAGTAGCTCTTTTTCAGTGGTCGTGTAATTACGCTGGGCCTCATCCAACGTCTTACTGGCATAATACACCACGAAGGGGTGTTTATCGCGTCCTTGTCCCAAGATGGCTCTGACAGCTAGGTCAGAAGCATCACACATCAGCTCAAAGTTGAGGGACCAATCAGGCAGTTGTAGAATAGGGGCTTTGATTACAACATCACGCAATTGCGTGAATGCTCGGATACAGTCGTGGCCCAAGATGAAGGGTACATCAGTCAATAGGAGATGCATCAAAGGTTTGGAAATCTTGGAGAAATCCTTGATAAATCTCCTATAAAATTCGACGTGCCCAAGAAAGGAGAGGATTTGCCGGACAGAGCTAGGAACGAGTAAATCAGCAATCACATCAAGCTTAGCTCTATCCACTTCAATACCCCTTTCGAAGATGATATATCCCATAACAATACCTTCATGAACCATGAAATGACTTTTCTCCCAGGAAAGCAAGAGTTAACATCAATACATTTCCGAAGGATGCGGGTCAGGTTGGCTAGGCAATCATTAGAAGTCGGTCTGAAGATGGAAAAGTCATCCATAAAGACTTCGAGAAAATAACCCACCATATCGTGGAATATTGCTAGTATGAATCTTTGGAAAGTAGTTGGCACATTACAGAGTCCGAATGGCATTATTCTGAAAGCGAAGGTGCCAAAAGGTCAGGTGAAGGTGGTTTTCTCTTGGTCCTGAGGGCCAATAGCCACCTGGTTATAGCCTGAGAATCCATCCAGGAAATAAAAGAGCTGATTTCCCGCTAACCGCTCTTGGATTTGGTCGATAAAAGGTAGCGAAAAATGGTCTTTCTTGGTAGCAGTATTGAGTTTCCTATAGTCTACACACACTCTACAAGATGTAGGAGTGCTTGTAGGGATGGATTCGCCCCTGTCATTGACATGTATGGTGAGACCTGCCTTTTTAAGCACAACATGAATCGGGCTCACCCAGGGGTTGTCACTGATTGGGTAAATGATGCCTGCATCAAGCCACTTGATAATTTCATTCTTAACGACTTCCTGCATATTAGGATTGAGACATTGCTGCATTTCGCAGGAAAGTCGAGACTCCTCCTCTGTATATATACGATGAGTACAGTAGGAGGGGCTAATGCCAATCAAATCAGACATAGACCATCCAATGTCTGCCTTATGTTCAATTAGGACCTTCATTAGCTTGCACTCTTGCTCCTTGGATAATTTAGAATTGATGATTACAGGAAGTGTTTCATTTAGTCCTAGAAAAATATATTTTAGCGTGTCAGGAAATGCTTTAAGCTCAGAAGTGGATGGTGAAAGATCTGGCAAATCTTGGGACAAGAGTGTCCCAAAAGGATCAGGAGAAGGAATAAGGGGAGAAGGAAATTGGCCCTCAAGTTGGCCAAGGAGAGGGGCATCTTGGATTGATGGATCCGAGAAAGGAGTGCTCAGAGATCAACATTTGGGAACAAGGTCCCAATGTGGAATGTTTCTTCCGCCTGATTTAGTGGGAAAGAAAGGGCATTCCGATCTTCAAGGTGGTAGACCGGAGGTGAGTAGCTCGGATATGACTTAGACCACGAGGCATAAGAAGTGGAGTGGACCTCGTCAGGGGTTTGGTTAGGAAGAGATAAGGGTAAGGGAAGGGGTGGGGAAGTGTTACAGTACAGGTCAGTCAAGTTTTGATGATTCTCCAGGGGTGCACTGCAGCAAGTTGAATAGGTCCCAACTAATCTAATACGTGCATTGACAGCCATGTCATTGTCAAACATGTCATCCTCGATAAGATCACAATCAAAATTCTTGGAGACCTTAAAAATATTAAGTTCGAGCTTTTCAGAGCCCACGGCTATCTCAATGTAGTCTGATTCACAATCGATATGGGCGCGAGCTATGGCCAAGAAAGGTCTATCGAGGATTATCGGATAATCAAAAAGTGAATCAAGAACTTCCATATCTAATACAAGAAAGTCAACAAGAAAACAGAGACTGTTGACCTTAACCACCATGTCTTCCATCACACCCCGCAGGATTTTGATAGAGCGATCTGCTAATTGCAGTGTAATAGGGGTGGGTTTCTGATTTCCTAATGCAAATTTCTGGAACATGATGGTCGGTACAAGGTTAATGGAAGATCCTAAATCTAGCAAGGCACGATCAAAATTGTAGCCTTTGACGCTACATGAAATTAGAGGGGTGCATGGGTCTTTCTACTTCGATGGTAGTTTTGATAGTATAACACAACTCGCATGAGGTGAGAGAACCACCGGGTTCTTGGTTTTCTTTTGCTGTCGCTTGGGTGTCGTGTAGTCTTTAAAGAAACGGGCGACAGTAAGGATGTGGTCGATCACCTCTAACAAGGGAACCTTGATTTCGACATCCTTGAATAAATCACGCAATTATCAATGGTCTGTGTGTTCTTTTTCTTGCCTTTTGGCTCCCTCAGTAGAGCCTCAGGGAATGGGATTGATTCTAGCACCAGTTTGGGTGTATCATCCTCACGAGAATGCGGTGCGCATCCCTAATGAGAGGATGATGAAGAAGATGGGCCAGGATTAGGTCGAGGCAGATCGACAATTTATTTAAAAACTCGTAGTAATCTCATTGGACGTCGTAGGTCCAGTGGGATCATAGGGCGGAGGAGGGCTCACAATTGGGACATATGGGTGATGTGCTACTGCAGGATTAGCCTGAAATCCTGGTGGAGTACTCGTTTGATGAACCTGCCCCTGAGAAGGTTGTACCTGTGGTTGTGGACCACAAGGTACAAAATTTCTCATGCTTGGAACAGGTTGGGCTAGAAGAGTGCCCTGAGATCTAGTCGTCATGCGTAGTTGACTGATCTCAGCATTCTGCTACGCCAATTGGTGTTGAAGAGGGGTCATGTTTTCTTCATGGCGCTTGGACATTTCTATCATCATTTGCATCAATTTATCAAGAGAGCTTGATGCGTGATCCGTTTGAGGTGTGCAAGGGTCTAACGGTGGATTTGCTGAAGGATTATATTGGGCCCCTGGGATGATGGGAGCAAACGATTGCATTGGTCCACTAGTGGGGTTTTGGCTTTGAGGATTGTTGGACCATGTGAAATTCAGATGGTTGTGCCACCCTGGGTTATAAGTAGCAGAATATGGGTTATTCCCCAGGGTGCATACGTCTTCGAATTCTAAAGATGAGTCCGCATATGGTACTGCATTCAAGTACATGGAGGCTTAGTCCTCCATGTCATAATACTGGCTAGTAGAAGCCAGATCCACATTACTTACTAAGTAGCTTGGTGCAACACTCGGTAAGGATGGTGCAAGTCTTACAGGATTCCTAGATATATGCCTGACTTGGGAAGGATTGGGTTTGTGACATGGTGGAGTCGAAGTGTGAGCCATTGGACGGGTGCGGTTGGCCAAAAATTTGTCCAGCTTCTTGTGAACGAGAGAGACTTCATCCAATTTTTGAGTGATTACTTATAAGTCAGTGGATGAGTGGGAAGGTCCTGTGTCAACCTTGTGTGCTCCACTACGAGGTGTGTTGGTCCGATTAAAGGAGATGATGGAAGAGTTATTCATAGAATTGTCACTCATATTTTCAAATAGTTTGAACGCTCCATCCTCATCTTTATTCATGAAATTCCCTCTGCAGGAAGTGTCAGCAATCTGCCTCCAAGTTTCATTTAGCCCATAATAGAAAATCTAGGCTACATGCCACTTAGGCAGACCATGGTGTGAACATTTCCTGAGGAGGTCATTATACCTTTCCTAGGCCTCATGAAATTGCTCACCATTTTGTTGCGTGTAAGAAGTAATAGCACAGCAAAGCGCATTGGTGCGCTCGATTGGGAAGAATTTCTTGAGAAACGCTATACGCATCTCTTCCCAAGTTCGGAGAGGTTTCCCAATGGTGCGCAACCATTGCACTGCTTTGTCCTGCAACGAAAACGGGAACATTTTCATGAGGATGATACGCATCCCTATATTTCTTGGTTTAATCGTTTCAACTAAGCGGGTTAAGTCCTCTAAGTGAAGAAAAGGGTCTTCACTGGCCAATCCATGGTAATGGAAGTTGATTAGGCTGATTACATTTGGTTTTGATTCAAAATCCTCCTCGCCCACAGGGACACGAATATGCCCACGGGTCTCTGTAGCAGCGGGATTTTGATATGAGCTAAGAGACTTGGGCTCCTCCCGTTCGGGAGAGTTCTGCATTTCCTCCAAGGCTTCCCTAATGGCTTCAATCTGCTTAGTATACAATGCCATTTGGTCTTGGAGACAGGTTAATGGGTCAACGGCTCCTCCACCACCTGCTGGATTTGGAGGGGACCGATTTCCTCCCTCTGGATTTGGGGGTGGGAAAGCAGCCATGTTTACAGAGGAGGAGAACGATTCATTGAATTCTTCCCTTCTAGAGTGATTAGACAATTCAACAAGTTCAGGGTTTTGCGACCTCCTCCCAAACATGCACGGTTGCAGGAAGAATTGGGGAGATGAGAAGAGAGGAGGGTATAAAAGAAAGGACACCGAATAGGTGCACTTGATGACAAATCAAATAATCAAGGACCTAACCTCTAAAGGTGACCTAAGACCTAAAGATCTAAGTTACCTACTATCGCAACCTACGGAACAGAATACGAGTACCGCGGAACCACCGAGCCAGATTGAAAGGCCGTTTGCCCTAGTCTTAGACACCCGATAGCACGTGGGAACCCGTACCAGCACGTAGGCACTACACGTAGGTAGTTAGACCTCCAAACCTTAATGGGGTCAAGTTACTACCAATTTTAATTAAGAGGCTTATGATACAAGTGCTTTGGAATGTGAAGGGCGTTGTATACGAGTAATGCCAAGTCCATCGATTTTTGAGTGTGTAAAGCAAGCATGAAATGGGGAAATCACTCCGAATTGAAGTTTTAGATGGTGAATGACTGTTAGAATTCAACCTTAGGTAGTATGGATTTTATGATTTCACTTAGTTACCAATTCAACCAATCTCCGGATTTTCAAGAAGTATAAGTTCTCTAAGCCTAAATAACCCTCCTTCAATTTAGTTTAGTGAATGCATACTACAATGCAAATGGGCTCCTAATTGGGAGTTTCTAAGTGTGGATGTATGAGACAATTTTAAATCAATGTGAAAGGGAGCCAAAGCACTTCAATTCAAGTGCTCCCAAGCACCAAAATGATAATCCACACAAGGCTCAGCCACCAAAATGTGAAAAAAAAATGAAAATGAATATATTGGGGTTGAGATTTGAGATCAAATCACGACAAATTTAGGGTCGTGGTGGGGTTGGAGTCAAATCAACTCCAAGACTCCCCAACCAAAGTTTGGATCCCGAATGCAAAATAATGAGGTGAAAAATGTGTAACAAACAATTGGTTTTGAATTCACCTCAAGGATAGTTTCACGTAGCGAAATACCCAAGAATCGAAACTCTTGGATTTTTCGTGTGCGAAAAAGTGGAAAATCAAGGGCAGTGGTGGTGTTAAATCAAATCAAACAATGGATTTTAATCCACTTGCCCTAGAAATCCCAAGAAGATTTTTTTTTTTAGGGTTTTTTTGATTCTTTTAGTTTTTTTTAATGTGACAGAAGGACCTAACTTGCTAAGAAGAAGACACCTACCTCCTCAGCAACGTGTGCGAAGCTCCAATGCAGTGTCGACGATTTCACGTTCTCGTGCTCGCCTTGGATTTGCCCACGTCTCCGACTTCCTTTGCATGTCTTTCTCCTTGCAATAGGTACACCTGCACAAAAACAAACAAACAAACCTGTCAAGAGATGGGTGGGAGAGGAGAAAATCAGAGGAAGAGAGTAGAAACTAACACCTAATAGCACCTCCTCGGCAACGGCACCAGAAAACTCATGTTAGAACGTGGGTACGGTTATTTAATATGGTGATATTAGCGTCAAATTGTGTATAGTGGAAGTGGTTAACCTACAAGTGAATCTACATGTGTTTATCAAAAATTTATTAACCTGGACTAAATCAAATTTTAACTTGTTAGTTTTAGGCCCAAGTCGTACTTAGGAAGGTGGGTTTGGGGTTAATTTGTTTCTACGCAATTCCTATGACTTGCATCAATTCCATTTGCTTATTATTTTTTTGGAATTTTCTTGGGTTTATAATTTGTTTGGATAGTTTTGTCCTTAAGGCACACCCTCAAAAATTTGTTCTTGGCTACTGCCAAAAGTTGGTCCTTGGAGATTCGCCAAAAATCAAGTTAAAAAAGGATCTTGCTACACGCAAGATCGTGTATCTACAAAGATAAGAGTTATCTTTTCTATTTTAGGTTGTTTTTGGTCTTTTCTTTATCAACATAATAAAAGAAAAGAATGGAAATACTTAGCTTATATATATATATATAACTAGATAATAGGATAGTGAATATTGAATCTAGGATTCAATAGAAATGTAGTACAATGCAAGGTTAACCGTCGTCCAGAAAGATGGGACTAACCTAGCTACATGTCGTGTGCGGGTGTGGAGTGGACATGTGAAAGTGTGGGTGGAAAGCTCAATATGCGTGAATATCGGGGGATATAAGCAACTGGTGAGAATATTCACGCGATAAAATGCGTGGTAAGTGGATATGTGCACGATGTTGTGGGTGGGAGATAAGTGGAAGTGTGTAAAAGAGAGAGTGCAATATATGTGTATGTATATATGTATATACATGATATCTATATAAGTATATATAAGTATATATACATAAGTGTATATATATCTCTCTCTCTATATATATATGTATAGTATATTTGTATAAGTATCTACTTATGAGTATGTATATATATGTATATGTACATCTCTCTATATATATGTACATGTGTATGTATGTGTGTGAGTGAGTGTCTGTATGTGCGTGAGAGGGTGTGTGTGTGTTTGTCTGTGCGTGAGTGAGCAAGAGGGAGAGAGAGACCTCGCGTGCATCACGCTGGAGAGAGGAGTGCTGTGCGTAGTGCACAGAGGAGCCGCGTGGGTGCACAAGGGTAGGGGGGAGGGCGTAGCATGCTAAGGTGCAGGGAGGAGCAAGATGTGAGGCACTACAACTGGTTGCATCAGGTCGCAACGAGGAAAGAGGGTGGCCAGGGAAATAGGATAAGTGAGAAGCCCTTGGTCATGGCAATGTAGCTGCGTGAGGTTGCCGCTACAGTTTCAAGGGCAAAAAGTGACCGAGTGGCTCGCTGTGCTACAGGCTGAGCTACACACACAGGATGAGGTGAAGGCACACGAGGAAGGAGCTCAGATTGGCAGGAGGCGCGCGGGAAGCATAGACAGAGTGGCTGATGTGCGTGGAATCTTGTGGGGGTAGGGTTGGAGCGCATGGAGGTGGTGTGCGAGATTTATAGCTTCAAGCTTTGTTGCTTTAATGGTGATGAAAATGAAAATGGAAATCAAAATAACAAAACAAACAAAAAGAGAATACACCACGCCCACCTGCTTGCGATGAGCTGGGCGGTGGTGCTCTCTCATTGTGGTGGATGCAGCCACAGGAGAGAACTCCTCTGTTCTCAATGTCCCTCTCAACTTGTGAGAGGGTGCTGAGCATGAGGAGGGGAAGAGAGGGAGAGAGGAGAGTAGGGAGGTGTGTGTGTGGCTGGCTGAAAGGGATGTGTGATGGCTGGTGTGTGTGCACTGATGGTGGGGAATGGCTGAGGGTGAGGTGAGGGGAAGGACCCGACATCTTATGTGGAGTGATGTGAATGGGTTTATATAGATGAGGGGGGATAGAAGATGACAAGGGAGGCCATTGTGGTGTGGGACTTGTTTTGGGGTTTTTGTATGTAGGCACTTGAAGTGTCATGGAAATTAATGTAGCTTGTTATTAGGAGGAATAAGTGGTGGGATTTAAATGGTAATAAGGTGGAAATGGAAGGGATGAAATGGATGAATGGATGCTCAATCTCTATCCCTATCTTCCTCTCCATAAAATGCACAAATGCAAGTATTTACAAGATGCATGTATACCTATCTAATATAAATGCTTAATGTTAGGAAATAACATAAGATGACCTACTTAGAGATGTGAATTGCTGCGCAATCAACACCTATGTGACTCGCTCAAATCATGAGTCACAGTGGGATACAGTGAGTAATCCTAAACTTTTGTATTGATGTAATCTCATTCACTTATCGTGAACAAGAACTCTATTATGTACTAGGTTGACCAGAGGTTTCGCTGGCTTCGAAATCGTTGCTTCCCTTTGAAGGGCCTAATGAACGTGATCCTCCATGGCTAGTTGTGTTAATCATTGTTATTTGTAATTTGATAATTTCCCCACTATTTGGACTTTGCTATGTATTACTATTTGGATTGCACTATGTGGTTGGACTATTTTAAATAGCTGGACTATATTAAATACTTGGACTGCACTAAGTACTTAGACTATATTAAGTGGTTGGATTGTAGTAAGTGCTTCGACTATATAGGGTAATTTATTATGCCATTGTTTTATTATACATCTTGTTTTCCTAATACCTACACAGGGATGGAAATTGCCCCATAAGAAGGAGGGATTGGTATCATGGCAAACAATGTTTGTGTGGTGAAATTTGCAACCTAGTGTTCTATAGGGAGAATCTTGATGGGAAGGCACTATTGGATCATCTATTTTACATCTGCCCTATGGGTGAGGTAGTGAGTCTATAATTAACCTATAAGATATAACTATTTACCTTCACATGCACATAATCACGCTACCTCACCATTATGTAGCATTGTCAATACAAGAATCTACTGTGATGTTGTATTAGCAGCTTCCACACAATGAACACAGTGAAATTTCTTGGATCTACTCTATAGGTAGCTAAAAAATGAGCTTAAAAACTTAAAACTTACAGTACAACTAAACAACACATACATGGAGTACCTATGGAAGGATTTACAGGCTTCTATGAGTATAATAGAGTCATCGAAGCATAGGGTCCACGACTTAAAGAAGCATCTTAAGGGCATTCAACAGAGTATTAATTGGTCCTTTGGATTTCTCTCTTAATCAACCCACTTTGTGATGGCTTTTTCAACAAAGTTTGGTTGTCTTGCTTTTCCATCTATCTAAGGCAAATAACTTGACCGATTGTGATTTAGGATTTTGCCCTAAGTTTCCCTTACCATAATATTTCAAATATCACCTAGAATGATGGTTTTTAGAAGTCATTTGATGGCAGGGGTACTGCCTTACATCATCCAAACTTTTAAATGTAAATTGATTGAACTGGCATACTGCTACATGATGTTCAATTAGTAGGTTGTATTATCTAGATAGATTTAAGCTTTAACATAGTATCTTGAATCACTGGCAAACTGCCAAACAATATCTTGTTGTTTTTATGGCATGAGTGATGCCAAATGGATTGATGATTGCTTGCCTTTGTGTGGATGTATGACTATGTGAATGATTGGATGGTAGGTGTACTACCTCATTAGGATAGATACATTCTTGCAAGAGTATTGAATGTCTTGTCCGCTATTTTTCTCCATTCAATCCTCTCCTCCATTCTTCACCTCTAACCCTCCTTATCTCTTCGCCCCCTCCTCACCTCCAACACCACTCCCACCCTTTTCCTCCAAAAACCTAACCATGGTGTCAGCCTTCGCTCCCCTCCCCTCCTTATCTCTTATAACATTTAAGATTATAATCTATTATTTAATTAATTTTGATTTTGAAATTGTAGGTTATCAGTGTTGGGTACATTTGGAGGCTTGAGTAGTTAGAGGTATATATACATCCCATTTTTTTAATTTAATTGAATGATATTTTAGTTTTTTATTGAATTTCTTTAATATTCAAATTACTTATTGTTTAGATGCACACACTTGCTAAAGAAGATATATACATGCGAGGCCAAACATTAGGTATTCTAACCCCTAGGGTAAAAGTCCTTCGAGTCAAATTGTGTCCAAATTACTCACCCGTCGAGACTTATGATTATGTTATACGGACAATGCAGGAAGTGTATGTATACCTCACTTACATGCATGATGTGTTGTCTTTGTAGCATGTCATAAGACTTGATTGACTTTAGTTTGGTGAAGTATCGAACTAAAGAAGGTCCTTAAAGACTTTATCATAGCTTAGTTTTGCTCGTTATATGTAACCTTGTGCGGTGAAATTTCGGTTGTTTCTTCCTGCTCTTCTCTAGCATATCAACTAATCTTATCTAGTTTCCTACAGTGCCCTTAATTGTGTGTTAAAGGAAATCTAGCTAAGGTTAGTATTGGGAGGTATACTGGAGAAGTTCAGGGAGATGTTGCCGAAATTTCATCGCACTAAGGTTACATGTAACAAGTAAACCTAACTTGTGATCAAATCTTTGAGGATGGGCTATAAAATGAAAATCTTAATCAAGGTAGACATCAATCAGTCCTTTCCCTTCCTAATAAGTGATTTGTTTATATTAAATTTTTGGTTACAATGGATAAATCTTGGATTGAATTACGGGGTTCAGATTACACCAGATATAAGGATGAAGTAATTTCATTCCTGGATTGGGCTTTGGTGACAATAGGAAGATATTTAGGCGAGGAGGTCAATTTGAGAATATCTTCTGCCCATGCAGAAGATGTTTGAATGGTTCTTTGCATAATCGTAATACTATGCTTGAGCACTTGATTTGTAATGGGTGGTGGTAGCATTACACTACTTGGGTAGCTCATGGAGAGGAATTGACTGAGAAAGTCATAAACAATGAGAACACTATTGATGAAGAGATTGGCGAGGAAATTGGTGACAGCAGAGGTGAAGAAATACAGGACATGTTGAAAGAGATGAGAGCAGAAGATGATATAAATACAGATGAGGAAGATCCATTCAGTTGTGATCTGTTCTATGATGCTGTTAAGGCAGGTGAGGATCCTATTGCTCTCGGTGTTACGAAAATGTCAAAGTTGTCATTTTTGTTGAAGATGTTTCAACTGAAGGTTATGAATAGAGCTAGTGCTAAATTCATGTTAGAAATACTTCAGTTTATTGCTGAGCTGTTGAATAATCCTAATAGTTTTCCGGCTTCATGGTATGAGGCAAGGAAACATATTCATAAGCTTGGTTTGTGCTATCAGAAGATCAATGCATGTCTGAATGACTGCATTCTTTTCAGAAATGAATTCGCAAACTTGAGTAACTGTCCTGAATGTGGACTTGAGAGATATAAGGAAGGTCAAAATGAAAGTAAGAGGAAACAACCTCAGAAGGTTCTTCGTTACTTTCCACTGACACATAAGCTTCAACGCCTTTTTATATCAAGTAAAACTACATGGTTGATGACATGGCACCAGGATTGTAAATCGTAAGATGGAAGAATACGTCATCCTACTAATTCAGAGGAGTAGAAGAGATTTGTCGAAAGAAACAATTCATTCTCTTTAGAAGCAAGGAACGTGCGGTTGAGTCTTGCAAGCAATGGATTCAATCCATTTAAGAGTATGTATCTGTCATACTCTATATGGCCAGTGGTAATGGTCACTTATAACTTATCCCCTGGTTGTGTATGAGATCGTCATTTATGATGCTGACCCTATTAATCCTCGGTCCAAAACAACCAGGAAATACAATAGTTGTTTATCTCTAACCATTAATCGATGAACTAAAATAGTTGTGGTTCGCCGGCTTGAAGACGTATAATGCAAAAAAGAAAGAATTTTATAATATGCATGCAGCATTATTGTAGACCATAAACGACTTCCCAACGTATGTAAATTTGTTAGGTTGGAGCACTAAAGGAAAGCTTGCTTGCCCAATCTGTATAGAAGACACTTATCACCTACGACTGTCGGAAAGTAAGAAATTCTATTACTTAGGACATCGCAGATTTCTACTTATTGAACATAGATGGAGAACGTCACAGTTCAAGAGTAAATTTGATGGTAGGACGTGTCTGTATTCAAAGACAAATCCAAATTTAGTACATATTCTATTAGGTTGTCGGGTCAGGTTATAATGGAGAGATTACAAGAAATGGGTGAGATACGGTTGGGTCGACCATTCAAACAAGACTAGACGACCTCGAGGAATTCTGGATTTTGAAAGAAAAGCATTTTCTTTATGGAGCTATCATACTGGAATGATCTTACAATACGTCATAATCTAGATATTATGTATATTGAAAAGAATGTGATGGATAACATCTTAGACGTATTAAATCTGACTGATGATCCAAAGGATACGGTGAAAACAAGAAAAGACATGGAGAGTTTGGGGATACGTTCGGAGCTACATATTCATGAGGATGATGGTTACTTCCCACCTGCTATTTACAGCTTGAATCAGGACTAGAAGAGTAGACTGCTCTCCTTCTTAAAGGAAATTTGGGTGCCAGATGGATTTTCCTCGTAGCTTTCCCATTGTGTGAATGAAGCACAGAAAAGATATCTAGCTTGAAAAGTCATGACTCACATGTTTATATGCAAGTATTGTTTCCACTGGTGATACGGGGGATACTGCCAGAGCTAGTTGTTGATTCAATCACAGAGATGAGTAGGTCTTTCAAAGCTGTTTGTTCGAAGATGCTACAAAATGATACGTTGGATTATTGGGATAAACAAATAGTCATTACTCTGTAAGATGGAATAGATTCTTTCCCCAACCTTTTTTGATGTAATGGTTCATCTCATGCTGCATCTTGTAAATGAAGCGAGAATCGGTGGACCTATACAATTTAGATGGATGTATCATGTGGAGCAGTTTTTGAAAAAGCTTAAAGATTATGTTTTAAACAAGGTAAAGTCGGAAGAATCAATTGTATAAGGCTATCTCGTGGAGTATATTAATTTTACGTCTATGTACATGAATGAAACAGACAACCGCTTTAATAAACTTCCAAGGAATTATGAGGGGGAATACAATGATAGTGATGAAGAATGTTTGTCAAATTTTGATATCAGAGGAAGGTCGATCCTTCATACAGAGTACAAGGCTATTTTAGAAAATGACAGACGTTGCGTGCATCTATATATTTTAAAACAAATTCCTGAAATTAATCTATTTTATGAGGAATTCGAATGATTACCTCTTTCTAGGACAAATGAATTTGGCTTGTTAAATTGGTTTAAAGATCGAGTTCATCTATTGAAAGAGGATAAGGACCCATGATGGGTACCGGATTTTGATGTAATTGTCGATTCATCATTACATTATGCACATTACCACTTTAGGTATATAATAAATGGGTTCATATTCAGAATAAAAGAAATTGATGATAGGAAGTTTACACAGCAGGCCAGAGTTGTTGATTCAGATCTTTCCACTGATCCAGATGAATACTATGGTAAAATTAAAGAAATTGTGGAAATCAGCTTTAGATATGATCGTAGAGTTGTCCTATTTAAATATCATTAGTTTGATGTTTTTAAAGAGAGCACCAGTTTCAAAATTGATAAGAAATAATTTCTTGAGTTTAAATCCTAATCGTCAAATTCTTTAATCTGATGAACCATTCACATTGGCATGTCAAGCGGTACAAGTTTTTTATGTCCCCAATAATTGCCAAAGGAGATAAGTTATACCCATAAGAACAATACCACGCAACCATCTTGGCACACAGTTTGAAGCATATCAAGAATTAACAGAAGAAGGTTATATATATTCAAATGCAGTAGATGTGGATATTTAATGTTAGTAACAATTTCTTTATTTTGTTTCATTTCTATTTATATCAAATTCATATTCAAATTTAAGAAACTTAAACTACAATTGGTATTTTCTGTACATTATAAATAACTAAACTTAAATCAATCACACACACATGTTCAAAATTTTTTACTCTTGCTCTACTGGCATTTTAATTACAATTATAGGTTTTTGCTAGATGTGGGGTGTGCCCACATATTATTTTTTATTTCATTAAATAGATGCGGGGTATACCTACTTGTGTTGTATGTTTTATTTGAGTGGATGTGGGGTGTACTCACTTGTGGTTTGTCTTTGCAATTTTTTTTTATGTGGGGTGTGCCCACTTTAATTTTAATATGCAGGTTTATAGAGAAACCTCCAAATGTAAGGGGAAACTCTGTCGAAATTTTTAAATATTTTTTTATTTTGCAAACATTTTTCATTGATGATTTATATATTAATGATTTACAACTGTATTAATTATTGTATTTTATACTTGTTACAGATGAAGTTGTTTAAGAAAAAACCCAGAAAAAAGGGTCCTCATGAGATAGCCTTCCACACATCTCAATTCGTCTCCTCATGCTCGCTACCCCCCCACAGCAGGCTCAGTGACCTCTTCGACAGTAGGTTCAGCCACCCCCCCAGTCACATTTCGTATGACCCAGGGAGATGGACGTTTTCTACATGTGGGGGGGGGGGGGGAAGGGAAAGGGGAAGGAGATTGCTCAGACCTTTCCAGATCGAGTAGAAGATGATCCAAATTATGGAGGATCAAAGGAGGTTAAGGGGGAGGAGGAGGGGGAGGAGGCAGGAGAGAAGTTAGAGGAGGAGGGCAAGGAGGCGGAGGATGAGATGGTGGGGAGTACGTCCCCAGTTCATGTCAATAACTCACCGGTGGACTGAAGTTTGGGTAAGAAATCATATACCTTTAATAAGTAAATTATATAACTTCAAAAATATATAATGAATATAATTAATGTTTACGCAGGTAGACTAAGAAGAGGACATGGGAAGACAAAAAATCTAGACCTCCAACGTATCCCCGAGGACGTCAGATTAATGATTACGCTTAGATCCACAAGGGAGGTGGAGAATTACCCGGGTTTTATCAATTGAGTGGGCACACTTGTTAAGACCATTGTGCCCATTTCCTACTTCGATTGGAGGAAGGTGCTCGCAGAGCTGAAGAGGTAGTTCATCCGTCAGTTGGAGGTAATTTCATTTACAAAAGTTATTTCTTTTATAAATTTATCTTAAAATTATTTTAAAGTAACATTGACATATATATTTTTAAAATTAATGTAGCAAAATTACGATTGGGGTGACGACTCCAATGCCTCCCGATATATCCTTAAGTACGCCACCAAAATCCACAGGGATTTGAGGACGGAGACCAAGAGAAATGTAAGAATTTGTAAATATTTACATTTTTATTATATACATAATTTCTTATATTATTTCTAAAATTTATATTTAGTATTTAGTGGTTCTTGAACAGGAGTTCACCTGAGGAGGCAATGGGTGATGCTCTTTTTGATGTCATGCCTGATGATTGGAAGAAGACATGCGAGCATTGGATGAATCCAAAGACGGAGGTTAGTAAACGATTATAAATTATTCTATTAATTTCATATATCTTAAATTAATAAAAAATATTATTATGTATGTTTACAGGAGCAAGCAAAAAGAATAAGGCCAATAGGACTAAAGCTCCACTACAGACCCATTGTTTGGGTCAAAGGAGCATCGAGACAGTCAGGAGTCGTTATGTAAGTATTGAAATTACTTTTCAATTAAATATTACTTAATTTTAAAGTTATTTTAACCTAAATGTATCATTTTTATATTTTTAGTCCGCTGCACATGATGGGATGGAAATGACTATGATGGAAATCTACGAGATCACCTATAGTAAGGCAGCAGTTGAGGGTGCTCATAAGTGGATTCATGAGTTATACCAGGGGAAACACGTAAGTTTCGTAAACTTAAAAAATTTATAAGTTTGTATAGATATATTATAATAATATTTTTTATTACATTTAGGATCAAATGGTACAATTAGTACATCCCCCAATGACGAGACCTTCAACAGCGTCCAGCAGCCTTTGGATATAGAGGAGGCATTTAGGAGAGTGATGCCACCAGGCCACGATGGTTTCATTCGTAGTGTGGGGAGGGCATACTCGTTATCCACCTAGTATGGGAGGAAAGGTGTCGTCTCATCTAGTGTTGTCAATCAGCTATATCAAAAGATCGACACACTACAGAGACGAGAGGAGGAGAGGGAGAAGAGAGAGGTAGAGATGAAGAATAAGATGAATGCCATGGATGATAAGCTTCAGATGCTTATAGCCCTTATTCAGAATAAGAGTCAGTCAGAGCATCTATCTTCCACAGATCCCAGCATCTATAGACGAGACAACGATGACTCCATGGGTGGTGTAGGTGGAGCTGGTGGCATTGGGCCAGCTCTATCTTGATTTCTATCTATTTTCTTTTCTTATGTTTTTCATGTAGCCTTTTTTATGTAAATATTTCATTTTCAAACTTTTAATGTACTAGATTTTATATTTATGAAGTATAAATTTATGTTCATTTTTATTACTTGTTTTACTATAAAAGCAAGACTTTTAAGTAAGTTAGTAGGTAGTTTCCATCATTTGGTAATAAAAAAAAAACCCATACATTTGCTGTCGCTTATTCAAATAAGTGACAACATATAGGAAACAGTATAAATATTTTTACCATCATTTACATAATAACCGACAACATAGAAGGTTTGATAAAATCACTATTCCCATTTTATGCCGTCGACTTGATGAATAAGTGATGACTAAATTATTTTTACTGTCACATATCTGCCGTCGCTTATTTGAATAACAGTGAAAAGTTTGACCGTCGATTATAGAAGCGACAATAAAATTACTTAAACGACGGCGAAAATAAAAAAGGGTGTGTAAAGGTGGGAAAAAGTGACTTACATATACCATTGGTTATGTAATAACTGATGCCAAAAACAAGTGCCGTCGGTTGTGAAATGACGTCGAAATATCCAATTCTTCCGATGGTAAAACATTATTTTGACGTCGGATTAACCCTATAACTGATGGCAAAGCAAAACAATGACGGTATTAACGGCGTCGCTAATTTCCGTTGGTTATTTGAGATTTGTCGTCGATTTTCAATCGATGGCGAAAGCCATATATGTTGTATGATTCTTGATAAAGATGTATAACGATGGATTTACATACGATTTTAGTGTGTTCTTGTGATTTTACATCAAAATAACCTAGTTACACAGAAAAATGAAAACTAATAGGCGTGGTACATCTAGAGTTTCTTTATCAGATTCCCTTAATCAACATAGAAAATAAAGAATGAGACTATATTGCTAGCTAATTGCAATCTTATAACACTCCTATTAGAATAGTTCTTTTATATGACCTATATATTAACCAAAATATTGATTTGAATATATAATACCATTAAAACTGCATATGCAACCATATTAATGTTATGTGCAAAAGATTAGCTCTTGCATAGAGGATGTATGAAGTTATTTAAATAACAAGGTCAATGACTTCAGGATATCCAATGGCAAGCAAGGGAAGGAGCAACTCCAAAAAGATGGGGGAAGAACACACTGCTGATAGGGTGGATGTGGTAACATCTAGTGCTAAATCAAGCAAAGCTGGTGCTACCTTGAAGCCAAAGGGTACAAAAATTCTTTCAGATATAATGAAAAATCTTTAGTTATTTCTCCTGCATTCTGTAATGCATTTATGCTAATAATATCCTTTACCCTATGGAAATTTATAGATGATGAGAAGCTTACACATAGGTGTTATTTACAACATTTCAAAGACTTTATGGATACACATCAATTGATCGAGAAGTATAAGGAGTTACTCGGAAAGACAACCTTTCATAGGCTTTTAGGTGTATCAAAGGTCACAATGGATATCAAAGTCTTAAAGTGGATAGTTGAGTGCTACATGGGAAATAGAAAATTCCTCGTGGGAGAAATCGTACTTGAGGTCACAAACTATGACATAGGCCTCATACTTGGTATTCCTAGTAGTGGCTATGACATCAAAGTTAATGATAAAGCACTCCCATGGACAAGCTATTGATCGGAGGATGTTGGAGTCGATGATGAATACCTACTATCATTTTGATGATGACTACTCTGTTTACATCTACGTAACATGCTTGATATGTATGATGTTTACCACCTTTTTATTCTCAGATTCGAGATACTCTTTACCAAAGATATTGTTGAATTACATAGACTCATTGGAGGACACCATATATTTCAATTGGTCATCTGCAGTTGTGGAGTTTATTCTGCTAAAGATGAAGGAAAGGTCAAGGAAGATAGCCTCAATGAAGCAAACGGGTGTTGGTGAGAGCCTTGGTTACTTAAACGGCTATGTTGCTTGTTTATATATAAGTTTAATCGCAAATGTTCATTGCTAAGCAAAGATTTTGGATAATATGATTGTAAAAATATAAAATATTTGAAATGCAAGTTTGGGTGCTAGAGTATTGCTACAAAGATTCCTACATCAATCGGGATTTGCACCCAAGATTGAGGAAGTGGACTAGGATAGGAATTCTGAGGAGAAAGGACATGGAGAGTATCGAACCATCGATGGTAAATGCTTCAACCAAATTCATATTTTGTGATGGAATTATCGTACATGTGTAATATAAATTGCCCCCAATGTAGATATGTATAAAGTTGACGCCCGAAAGGAATGAGATGTTTTGTGTTGGAGCTAATGACCTTATATTCTCCCTCGAAACATTTGAAGCCAAAGGTTTTGTAATAAGGAGGCCAACACAAATTCTTGACGAGATAGTGGATGTGGTTCCACTAAAAATAGATGTCAGTAGCTCCACAACCATTAGATAGGATGGAAATGGAAATGGTAAGAAATGCGTGGCTACTGCCTGCATTGAAGAAAAGAATAAGTTGAATGAACTTAACATGGAATACAAAAAGATCATTGAGGTGTTTAAGGATGAAATTGCTAAGTTGAAGAAGGAGAATGAGGAGCTGAAGGAAAAGGAGGAAATTAGGAAGAAAAATGTCCAACATGTTGGTGTCCAAATAGAATTTGAGTGTTTGAATGATGACACTCCAACAATAGCCACCATGAACAAACCGTTGAACAATGCGGATAGTTTTGATGCACCAACATTTGATTTGGGACTGACATAGCAAGAAGAAAGGGTTGAAGAGGATTCTACGAATGCAAAGGAATGTGTTGATGAGGCAAATGAAGAGGAGAACCGTGCTAAACCATTGGAATGCAGCATGGGTATAGAAACCACATCCGAGACAGAATCAACTATTGAGACAGGAGAGGGGTCTGAAGGTGGACGAATAAAAGGGAAGAGAAAGAAGAGGAAGAGAACACCAAGTTCTATGGTGGAGAGGATCAAAGAATGAATGGTGATGCGAAAGGCAAGAGAAACAAGCTCCTTGGATGATATGAAAAATTTGGATGAAGGAAATCAAAAACTCATAGGACAAGGTGGCGTAAACGTTGAATCTAAAAAGGAAGAAGAAAAGGGAGAGAAAGTAGTGCAACATGAAGTAGAAATCCAACAAAATGTTGCTTTAGAGGGAAAACCTTGTGGTGAAAAGGAGACCCAAGAAAAAAGAAATACATTACCTGCGAACAATGACGTGAACAACGATGCTGTAAGAATTGATTACATACATACCATTCATTTTAATGTTGTATATGACATATGTGATATGTAAAATGCAATGTAACAATATTTTGCAGTACCTATGTGACCCCCGTGATGACTACGAGGGATATGATCATGTAATAGAGGAAGAAAACAATATTATACAATCCTTCTTGCATGATGCTGCTAACAAGTAAGACATTCTATGTTTCGTTGTTTGAAATTATATTAAATAGGTTATTCAGCAAAATGTTGCTGACAATGTTAACAGTTTATGGAAGAACTACCATACACTGTTAGACAACTATTGCGTCAGGCAGCATATTCACAACCTTCTCTATGGTGGAATGGTCGAAGATACGGTATGCAATTAAAACCACATTTAAACATCTATGTTTATAAAAAATTGAATATAATAGTATTAACTTATCATTTTTCATAAAAGTAAAGATAATAGACTCTTACATGGACTTTTTGTTCTTCAAATATTCCACAATGAGTTGAGGAGAAACACCATACCTTTTCGCATCTTTGACCATCATGGTAAGCAAGATGTAGTTTTAATTATATGTCTTACTGTGCTTGTAACATTTGTAATACTTATGAAATGATACTATACAGAGTTTGATAAAAAATAGGGTAGCAATGTTGACAAAAACTGAGCAAAAAACACTCCATCAAATTTTTGAAGCAAGGCCAAGCATTTTAGGGAACCTAAAGAAGGCATTCTTCCCCGTGCATCTTCCACGACATTGGATTCTTCTTGTGGCTTGCTTTAAAAGATGCGAATTCCTTGTGTATGACTCCATGGGGCATGATAGGCTAAGTAGGGTTGGGGCTATCTGATGGGTATGTACACTTTAAGAACGTATAGGTTTAAAATTATAAACTTACAGTACAATGGAATATAAAGTTCTTACTCCATGTATTAACAATAAATCCATAAAAATGTCTTACAGAAAGATATTGCTTCAAAGTATTTCGATATGGTGCTACCAAATATAAATACAAGGACATGGAAGATGACCTTTGTAAAGGATGTCCCGTTGCTGCCAGAAACAAGTATCGACTGTGGTATTTACTTGCTAAAATATATGGATTACATATGTGAAGCTTAGGAAATCGTCTTCACACATGTCGATATCAGGAAATTCAGAGAGCAGATAGCAACTATATTGCTTCAATGTAACAGTGAGCAAAATGAAATGCTAATCTACAATTACCTCACGGAGGTAAGGAGACGGTCGACTTAGAGAACTTCAGATAAAATTCAATGGATGTACATATGATTAGTTTTTGAAGTGGACAATGTAGACATTTTAAAGATCTTTTGTTACAGAAGATATAGAACTCTCTTGTGTATAAATTATTTTAGTATTTCTTTTTGATATTTTGGAATGTTGGGTATGTGAAATGTTGACATTAACATTAGTTTAGTGGATGTTCCAGAACAATATGAAAGGTGCTTTGGAGATATAATGTATTACACCATAGGAATGGAGTTATTTACATGTGCAATGAACATTTCTGATAGCTTGTATTACATACTCATACAACTTGTATTACAACGTTTCCATGGCGTTATTTGAGGTTGTGAAGTGAATATTACTGAGTGGTTGTATTACATACTCATAAAATTTGTATTACATATTTCCATGCTATTTTTTACCCTTGCAAAAGAATATTTCTAAAGTCTTGTATTACATGCTCATGGGTACATTGTAATACTGTAATTTCAAATCCTTACAATGTTTGCGATTGTATTACATTGTTACAATGGATTTTCTTTTCATGCAATGTATGGATTGGTGTGTTTCTTTCTCACGAATATATATTTTGAGATACATATGTTAAAAAATATCATATAAGTAAGATATGAAAATTTAAATATGTTATTCACAAATAAATATAAGAACATGATTGATCGATAAGCATGTCTAATGAGGATGTAATACAGTATCAAAACTAGAAACAAATGCACGAGAACATCCCATTACACAATGTTGATCAATATAAAAGATCAAAATATGGGAAAGATTCAAATGTCGAATATAGTTACTAGAACATGATAAGTGATGGAACTTATAGTAACAATTTGTATTACAACGTTTCCATGGTGTTATTTGCGATTGTGAAGTGAATATTACTGAGCATTTGTATTATATACTCATAAAATTTGTATTACAGGTTTCCATGCTATTTTTTACCCTTGCGAAAGAACATTTCTAAAGTCTTGTATTACATGATCATGGGTACATTGTAATACATCATAAAAATAGAATCTCAAATCCTTGTAATGTCTGCAATTGTATTACATTGTTACAATGGATTTGTTTTTTCATATGATGGATGGATTGGTGTGTTACTTCCTTTCTCACGAAAATATTTCTCGAGGGGATACATATGTTAAAAAATATTATATAGGTAAGATACGAAAATTTAAATATGTTATTCACATATAAATATAAGAACGTGATTGATCAATAAGCATGTCTAACGAGGATGTAATTCAGTGTCAAAACTTGAAGCAAATGTAGGAGAACATCCCATTACACAATGTTGTTCAATATAAAAGATCAAATTATGAGAATAATTCAAATGATGAATATTGTTACTAGAACATGATAAGTGATTGAACTTATAGTAACAATCACTAATGACAACTACATTTATTAAACTGTAAAGGACAAAAATACGTCTTCAATGAGATGTAACATTATTGAAAACAATCTTCAACTGAATTGTAACGTCCAAGCAACGTGTAATAAATAATCAGGCACTATCAGAAATAATGTCTCAGTGGTTTTCTTCAGTCCTGCAATTATAAAGGATTTAAAACACAATTAGAGCAAAACACAAACATTCAATGCGTAAAATTTGAGGTAAAATCAAAAAGGAAAAAAATACCTATATGCTATTGGGTTAGCGTTTGAAAGTTTAATAGGGCAATTTCTAAAGTCATGCCCAACATTAAATTTCAAACAACATTTGCATAGACGACCTCTAATTTGCTTCTTCTCAATCGTTGACTGTTACGACTCGGTTCCTGAATCCTTACAGGACACGAGAATCAGACCGACTCGACTGATCCCAAGACCCAGTCATCCAATGAGAAAGTAACTAAAAAGCAGTAAAATAAACCACATTCACCATACAAGCAACTAAAAGTAACAAAAGTACAGCAGTAAAGAAGTAAACTACTACAGTACACACCACCACAACGGTATAGAATTAAAAATAGGTACAAGAATATGAAGTTTACAATAAAAGAGTACAAAGGTATAACAAAATACTCACTACTATAAAAAATGGGTAGAACAAAAGTACAGTTATTGGGCTCTACTAGGCCCAGCACCCTCTATAGCCGTAGGCTCTGGCTGCTCAACACCTAGACCTGAAAAAGGTGGTAAATACGACACATCAGCGAAACACTGAGTAGAGTGGCAACCAGATAGCTAAGAGAAATAGTAAAGGTGGACAGGTAGCTGTTGTTTTCCATTTCTTTCTTTATTCAACTAGTTATTCTTTCTTTCATCACTTGGTTTATTTATCAGGTCTTTTTTCTTGATCTCGAATGTTCCTCGTGGGAACGATCTTGATTGCAGTCTTTTCCGAAAAGTAGAAGTAGCACGTGGTGCTCTCCTGGCTGGGAGAGTCCCCCGTGGTGGTCCTACCCTTAGTCAACCACCCCAAGGTCGCTGACAGACATAACGGTGACTATGACACACACGATAAACGCACGGGTAGCTACCCCACACTAGTACGCGGTCAGTCGTTTACGTTAACGGGTGTGCCCAAGGCACAGCACGGAACCAGTATAGGGCAGAGCCCTCTTAGTAACAAGGGTCTAGCCCCTCCACAGTAACCAAACAGGGGTCTCGCCCCTCCACAGTCCGCGCACCCTCGCTTGACTACCCTGGTTTGCCCAGTGGGCCTAACAAGTCGGTGTAGGACGGCTAGCTAAACCCCAAGTCCCGTGGGGTGGCTAGCTCTCTCCCTACACTAGTAGCTCTCCCCGGTACTGTGTACGCGAGGGCCAAAAGTCAGTACAAAGTGGCCAAACCTAACTCTGGGTCTCAACCCTAGGGCGGCTAGCTCCGCTCTGCACTAAGAGGTAACATGTGCTTCCCTTGGTACCACGTACCCAAGAGACAACACACTTTCCCATTCACTTTTCCAGTTCCATTCTATTTATTTCCAAGAGCTCTACTCGTAATTCCCGTAGGGTTCATGCTCATGTTCCTCAGGCCAAGCCATACTAGGTTTCATCATTTAGGTTTATTCACATATAGCATGTGTTTCCAACATTCAATCTTTCTTTTCCAATTTATATACAAGCAGCTCGTATTTAATTTCAACCAACAGAAATTACATGTAGCAGTTACTAACAACAGTACTCTACATTTCACAGGCAGTTGTTATCCAATTACAGGCAATTATTATTCCATCTACTCATTTCAAGACTGCATTTCAGGCATTTAATACAATCGTTCTAGTGTTTCTAGTCCTAGGATTCATGCCATACCCTAGGATCTATCATTCAATCTAGTTTTCTGGTCCTAGGATTCATGCCATACCCTAGGATCTATCATTCAATCTAGTTTTCTGGTCCCAGGATTCATGCCATACCCTAGGATCTATCATTCAATCTAATTTTCTGGTCCTAGGATTCATGCCATACCCTAGGATCTATCATTTATTCCAGATATGCATTTATGTTTGTAATTAACTAAGGGAAGCTGCACTACCCACAAAATCGGGAGTAATGGGAGCGTGATCGGCAGGTCCACGTGCCTCCGCAACCTCCAAATCCGTAACAGAACGAGGTCCTAACACAAGGATCAACCACAAGAAACCACTCAGAATATGATAAAAATCATTCCAACAAGTAGAGGAACTTATACGAAGAAGAACGGAATCTTAAACGCGGAAATCGGACCTCGAACGGACCCTAAACGGGTCAAAAATGATAACTCTGACTCAAATCGGATGTTTGGAACATCTTCCAAATGTCTTAAAAGGAGTCCAGATCCATACCTCACTCTGTGCTACTCCTCAGATATCCAGGGATCGTGTTGAACCGTCTGGACTTAGTTCCATACGTCCGACTATCCCTCCGGACGTCTGGAGACGCTCTCCGCTGTCTGGTGACTCGCCCAGATGTTTGAATCGCATGGGAGGGCTTGTCCCATGCCTTCTCAAAGCGAAACCTGCACGCGTACGCAGAATCTCTCAACACGGCATGCAATAGACATCCGCAAAAGGAAGCGTAGGAGGCAAAACGTACCTCTCAGTCGTCTGGAGCTTCCTTCAGACGTCGTCCACGTTGTCTGAATGTAAGTCCAGACGTCTGATTCTGGAAAAAATCCCAGAATCAGGAGCTCCTTCATCTTCTTCCTGCTGCGTGCGACCATGCCGCGCAGCCGTTTGTCTGCTACTCTAGCTTGCAGCAGCGTCGGGGGAACCTCCCCGACACAGACTCCGCCTTGCGCACGCCGACCGGCCTTGAGCTGCTCCGGCGAGCTCTCTCTCTCTCTCACGGCTAGCGTGCTCCCTTCTCTTCCCTCCTTGCTGCTCCTCTCCTCTCCGCCGCTGCACTCAGCTGTAGCTACTGCCCTTGCTCTCGCTCTCGCGCTGGAGGAAAGGGGAGATGGATGGATGTGGGGTGGCGAACGAGGGAGAGGGAATGGGATATATGTAGGCATGGGGGGCAGCTTTGCAATTCGACGAAGGAAGAAGAAAGAGAAGAAGGCGGCTGGGTCTCAGTCTGCGCGCAGCACGTGCACAAACTCGCAGTCGTATGCACGCAAAAATTGATTTCCAGAAGTCTGGGGAGGTGTCCAGACGTCTGACTAGATGTCTGGCCCAAGTCCCAGACATCTTAAAAGCGCTTGATGGCACGGTTCTTAACATTGACTTCAAATAACAACCACCAAACTTTGGCCTGCCACTTTTACTACTGCCTTTTATCTTGGCCATCTTGTCTTTACCAATCTTTAAAGATCCTTAATGTGGTGTATTTATAACATGAGGTTTTGCTCGTTGTCAAGTGAAAACTACTTTGACTTGTTCATTCGTAAGGCATTGGCAAAATAACTGCTTTTTTGTGATGGTTAACTCCACAGAAGGTGGAAAATATCAACTTGTACTTATTTGTGTTATATGTAGTGTCAAATGATAACACATCTCCAAATAACTTGTAATCCTATAAAGATACCGGATCCATCCATAGACATTGCACCAAACATTGGTCCTCGTCAACAACATAAGAATAAAAAAAATCTTGTGTGGTACTCTTGCAATATTCAAAACAATCAATTAGCAATTGAGCATCTAAACCTGATACTCTTTTCCTTTGATCCCTCTTCATGTTGTATATCTCTCTAACATTGTTTGCAACATGATCACCAACACACCATGTCTTGAAATAAATGCAACCTGCTTGCTAATAGGGATGTCCACATCAGACATTGTATCAAGAATAACCTTCATGTGTTCTGTGATCTTCTTTATAGGCTTTAAGTATCTCTTCTTACCTGGAGATGACGTCGGATGATTGTGATCATCAATAAATTTCTGAACTTCCCATTTGTTGGTGGTGAAATTTAACTTAATTGTTATCTTAGCATTACATCCAGTCCTATGTGTTCCAAATTTCTTCTTGAAGTTCCTTTTAGAAGGAGAACAGACTCCGGAAATGAATCACAAAATGAAATGGACTTGCTCTGCAAAACATCTAAGGATTTCTCAGAAAATCCCTCGGCACAACATACAAACTTCTTGTATGACAATACCTCATTTTTTGTAAACTTGTTTAATGAGAACTTCGTACTACTCTTTTGAATACTAAAACCACGAGCAATAGCATATTGCTCGTAAAAATTTTTTGACTCCGAAACTGAATTAAATTCCATACCAATGCTTGGAGCCAAACCATAGAAAACATCTTCGGTTGCCACCTCATTGTTTGTATCATGAGAATAAACTATGGGTTCAATGACATCTGTGGGAAAAAAATGCATATGTAAAATTAATGATTCAATTCAAAAAAATTATAGCCTAACATGAATTAGCTTCTTACAAAAAAACATAAGATTAACAACTAGCATGTATAATGATAAGTCATTAAACACAAAATCTGGATGAAATAAAATCAGTTTTCCTTTGTAATAGAATAACTACATTGATAATATAATGTTGTTAAAGACAACTAATACAGTATTACGAATTATAGAGCTTTTGTTTTTCGAAGGCAACATTATGTAGATTGTGTAATACAATAATACATTACATGATATGTACAACAAAGCTATACAGATAATATTCTATTTGGTCAATAAAAATTATATTGTATTACGTAAGGTTGAGCTTCAGTATTACGATGGAATATTGTGCAAATAGTGTAATCGAAGGCAACATTATGTAGATTGTGTAATAAAATATTACATGATATGTACAACAAAGCTATACAGATAATATTATGTTTGGTCAATAAAAATCATATTGTATTACGCAAGGTTGAGCTTCAGTATTATAATGTAATATTATGCAAATAGTGTAATACAATAATACATGGTGCTTTTGCAATACATCATCAACAAGGGGGAATTTGTGACGTTCGATACAACTCATATTGTATTACAAATTATTAATCAAAATGCAATGTGATTGATGTGGTATAACCTGTTATTGTGTGATGTGTAATACAAACACTACAAGCAAAATATTCTATTGTTGAATAAAATATATAGTGTATTACGGATTGTTGAACTTCTGGAAATGTGAATAGCATAATGGATGTAATACAAAATTTTAAAGATGGTCTCTGTAGTATATCAATGGATCATACCTGATGTTAGTTGCAAATCATCATCAAAATGGTGTTATCAATATCATTGTGCTTTCAATCCCTTTGAAAGAAAAAGGAGAAAGAATGAATAAATACAACACAAATGATAAAAAAACAATAGTAACCACGTTCAAATATCATCTGGCATGCTTAAAACTTACATCATTTGCAGAAACAAGACAAAGATGGTTCTGAAGAAGACAACCTTCGAAAACGTGTTGCCTCACAACACGGATTCAAGTCCCCTTAGGAGAAGACGACGATGTGTATAGAGCTTTGAAAGCAATGAAGAAGACGTGCAGTGATCCAAAAGATAGTCTCACATACAGAACTTGTAGCACGTATCCAGTAGCAGAGAGATGATGTTGTCACAAGATGTCGACGCATGGAGCAACTTCAACGAGAATAATGAAGATGAAAAAACAAACAAATGTGGAAATATGAACCACAAACAAAAAAATTGAGATTTCAGTTACATGAATAGATTTGTTTCCAAAAATAAAATACACAAATTAAAACCACTTACATTTCATTTAAAACCATTTGAGTAATTGTAAAGTGGTTTCATCAATCACAAACACAATCCTATGGATGAGATTTGGTGCTCATGTGGGTGTTTATGAGCACAATGCTCTCTAGATACATATCCTAAATGTATATATATAAGTATGTAGGTATATGTGTGTGTATATATATATAGAGTAACTATATATGTATATAAGTATAGATATATATATAGGTATATATGTATCTAAATATATTTATATATTTATAACTATATATACGTATATAAATGGGTGAGTGTGAATATGTAGATATATATATATATATATGTATGTATGTATGTATGTATGTATAGGTGTGTGTGTGTGTGTGTATGTGTGTGGGTCTGTGGGAGGAGTAATAAGACATCTGATAGTGTGGCACGGGGGTGGTGTGCAGTGAGCAATGCACAGGTGCTGGGATTAGAGGTCACTGCGAGCTTTAGAGGCGTGACCGAGCGTGGCAGGTGTGAGATGTAGGCAGGTGTGGCGCATGGGCGCTGCGTAGGAAGGAGCAGCGTGCGCTGCAATCGGCTGAGGCAGGTTTATGGAGAAGAGAGAGTGGCAGGTGTCACCGGATGAGTAAGGAAGCCCCGGTTAATCACTGTAGTGCTGTGAGAGCACGTGAATAGTGAACCAGGGGTAAAGGATACCGGTTGGAATGATTTCTGACCGGCAAGCTTCTCACTTTGTCGGTCAGATGGAGGAGGGAAGGCGTGCTGGCGTGAGGCACGAAGAGGCTGCTATTGACTAGAGGCGTGTGGTTGCACGAAGAGGCTGGCTGGAGTACATGAAAGCGCGCGGAGGTCAATTAAGGCAGCTTGAGCAGAGCAAGCTAAGACAAAATAACAAATAAGAAAGATAGAAACACCACGTCTACCTACTCTTAATGAGCTAGATGGTGGTGCTCTCTCACTGTGGTGGATGCAACCACAGGAGAGAACTCCTCTGTTCTCAATGTCCCTCTCAACTTGTGAGAGGGCACTGAACATGGAGGAGGGGAAGAGAGTGAGAGAGGAGAGTAGGGAGATGGCCAGCAGGGAGGAGTGGCTGTGTGCGTGAAGGAATGCATGCGTCTATTGGAGATTGGATTAGTGTAGTGGATGTAATGACCCGTTACATTTTTAGTTGGATAAGCCGTTTGGAGTTTCAGTCAGACGTCTGTTTAGACATCTATACACGTGCTCAGACATCTGAAAGTGAGTTTTTCATACTGCACTTTGCGCTCTGCGTGTGGGTGGCACGCAGAGGTCGCTCTCTCTCTCCTTCACCCCTCACCCGAACCCTAACACCCTTCTATATAAACCCCCTCCCTTCTTTTCTCTTCTCCTCCACACACCACTCCAGCCATCGCCACCTCCACCTTCTCCTGCCACAACCACGTTCCCCTCCGTCTTTGCTAAAGCCGCGGCGAGGAAGAAGAGCCACCAGATAGGGGAGAGCAGGGAGGAGTGAGAGCGAGAGTGCGAGGGAGTGAGAGTGAAGGAGGAGGAAGATGACCGTGGGAGCTCAGTGGAGCTCAAGGAGGAGCTCGTGGGAGAGAGGACGCCGGCGAGGAGCTGCTCAAGCTTCTGTAGTTGTTAGAGCTTCCACTACTGGGGGAGGCCGAGCGGGGTGAGCGGCGTGAAGAAGTTCTGATACTGGAAGTTTCCAGTATCAGACGTCTGGAGTGAAGTCCAGACGACTGGAGAGGCACTAAGATGTCCAGAGCTGAGGCTGGACGTCTAAAAGCCCCATATCACGAGGTAGTATCTTCCTGCACCATGCATATCATAACACAGGGGATGTCGGCCGACCGTTGCATCTGCGAGTGTTCGTACACAGGTGCAGGCTTTGCAAAGGCACACGGTGCGCTTTGCCAACTACTTTTGGATGTCTGATCACGTCTCCAGATGTCCGGAGGTGCTTCTAGATGACTGGAGACCTTGTCCGACGTCTAGAACTGCCCCAAGATGGTTGCAGAGGGAGTCTGGACATTTGAATTAGCCATAGGAAACACAAGGTGAGTTCTGATGTCTTTTAAGACGTCTGGGATTAGTCCCAGACGTCTAATTTTGGTCAATAATCGCATTTTTAGCCTATTTAAGGCCCAAACGGAATCAGATTTTCGTAAACGGAGTACCGTTGTTTTCCACTTGAGTTCCTCTATGTGTTCGTGTTGAGTATCTATTGTTTTGAGCTCATCTAATGTACATTGGTTGCTGGTATAGGTTACTAGCCGGTGGAATGTTTAGGGCCCATGGAGACGATGAGATCTGCGACATAGGCCCCCATTCCTCCTGTGATACCCAGTAGAGTGGTTTAATGCATTATTAAGATATAAATAAAGAATATGCTTGCTTCGATTAAATTGGTTGAAACTTTAGGATGTGAAATGAACCCTAGAGTAGAAATGAATGAGCCTATTTGAGCTGTATTGTTTACTTGAATGCATGGTTAAGATAAATTGTTAGCAAATGCCTTTAATATAATTACGAGATGCATGTTAAAATACGAGTTGCCTGTTTGTAAATGAGAAATGGAACTGTGAAACCACAAGTTGCATGTTATGTTTGAGAACTGAATTATGAAAACACGAGCTGCCTGTATATAGATGAGGAACGAGTTGTGAAACATGAGATCTGGATCTGGATAAATGAGTTGAATATGAGCATGAACCCTATGAGGAATTAGGAGTATAACTCCTGTGGATGAAAGGAATCTGGAATGTAGATAGGAAACGTGCTGGCCCTTGTGTACGCAGTACCAAGGAGAGCAACTATCCCTTTTTAGTGTAGAGCGGAGCTAGCCTCCCTTTGGTTGAGACCTGAGATGAGGATTGGCCACTCTACACCGCCTCCTGTTGGCCCTCGCATACGTGGTATTGAGGTGTGCTACTAGTGTAGGAAGGGAGCTAGCCACCTCACGGGGCCCAGGATTTAGCTAGCCACCCTACATCGACTTTGTTAGGCCCTTTGGGCAAACCGGGGTAGTTAGATGAGGGTACGCGGACTGTGGAGGGGCGAGACCTCTGTTTGGTTCTGAGGGGTGAGCCCCCTATGCTGAGAGGGCAAGGCCCTATCTTGTTCTGAGTTGTACTTTGGGCGTACCCACTAGTGGAAATGACTAATCGCGTGTCAGTGCGGGGTAGCTACCTGTGCGCTTATTACGTGTGCCGTAGTCACCACTACATCTCAATAGTGACCTCGGGGTGGTTGACTGGGTGTAGGACTACCACGAGGGACTCTCCGGCAAGGAGAGCACCACGTGTACCTTCTATGCTACGGAAAAGACTGCAATCAAGATCGTTCCCACGAGGAACATGCAAGATCAAGAAATACCTAGATAATTGAGAAATAGATGAACTAGAAACACATAAATGAGATAAATAGAAATGAGAAATAAACCTGTTGTTGTTTTTACTGTACTTGCACTTAAATAATGTAAACACCACTCTACTCAACGTTCGCTGACTCTATCTTTTCATAACCCTGTTCAGGACCAAGAGTTGAGTAGCCCGAGTTTCCAGCTGTAGAGGGTGCTGGGCCCAGCCAAGCCCAGCCATAGTCGCTTTTCAGCTCTTTCGTTTCTACTGTTGTAGTGAGTAATGGACACATATTTTACTATTCCTGTTACATTATGTTTCCTTCCCATTTCTGTTGTGGTTGTGGTGGCATGTACTATGTTTTGAGACTGTTGGTCTACTTTCTTTACTGCTTCGTACTTTTCTTCTACTTAGTTATATTGCATGTGTGAATGTGGTTTATTTTCCTGCTTTTGGTTATTTCTTCTTGAACGACTAGGTCTTGGGATTAGTCGAGGCGAGTCGGACTCGAGTCCTGTAGGGTTCCGGGAACCGGGTTGTAACAAGATGGTATCAGAGCAAGGTTGTCCCGAGAAATGAACCAATTGGCTTGAGAATAACCACTCACGTGCATATAACTAGGATAGCTACCACAACGTATTGCTTTGATATTTGTTTCTGAGTCTTTCTCGATGTAATCCAGTATCGTTGACACTCTTTTTCTATCTCTTGCGTCTCCTTGCAGGAGATGCCTCGTCGGGGAGTTCTTGAGGCAGGCCGTGGTCATGGTCGTGGACGAGGTCGGAGGGGCAGACGTGCCGGACCTGAGGTACCAGTAGACCCACCTCTCCTCCTGGGCGTTCAGGCTTACGATCTCACCCAGCTGATCAGGGACATCGTGTGAGAAGAGCTCCACCAGCCTCCATTGGCACCTCTCCCTGAGGACGTGGAGGGGGAGTCCTCGATGGGACAAAGAGACTGTCGCAGCGCTGGATGAGTAGGAGGGGGAGGGGGTGGTCCTCCACCACCCCTACCACACTCTGACACTTCTGAGCATGAGCCCTCTCTGGCTGGAGGCGTGCCCGTTCCTCCACTGCAGCTACACCACGAGCTTTTCGGATAGTTCTGGAAGCCCCTCTCCTTCAAGGGGGATGAGGACCCGTCTGAGGCAGAGACTGGCTAGAGCAGATAGAGAAGGTGTTTGAAACCCTTCGCCCTCCTATGGAGTGTCGCATGGCCTTTTCCACGTACTAGTTAGAGAGTGCAGCACACAGGTGGTGGACGGCAGTCAGAGGCCAGGAGGGGAGAGAGTCGATGTGGGACCAGTTCATGGCTCTCTTCTACGAGCAATACTTTCCGCAGACCTGGCAAGACCAGAGGAGGTGGCAGTTCTACACTCTCCACCAGGGGACATTGACGGTTAGTGCGTACTGCACGCATTTTCTGGAGCTGTCACGTTTTGTTCCGACAGTTGTGTCTATTGATGAGCGCCTATGGAGGTTTACTAAGGGGCTCTGACCTGCTATTCGGGGGTATGTCAAACCCCTGAAGTTGCTGTTACGACCCAGTTCCAGAATCCCTACAGGACCCGAGATCGGCTCGACTCGACTAATCCCAAGACCCATTCGTCCAACAAGAAATAACCGAAAAACTGGAAAATAAACCACATTCACTATGCAAGGTAACTAACAGTAAAAGAGTACAAGCAGTAAAGAATGTAAAAGTTTCTAAATAATACATATCACCAGCACAACAGGAAAGTATAACAAAAGTACAGAACAGTAACAGTAACAAAGTCTGAACTCACTAACAAAAAGAAGTACTACAATAGCAAGAGACTACTATTGGGCTCGACTAGGCCCAGTGCCCTCTGTAGCCGATGACTCAAGCTGCTCAACTCCTAGACTTGTAAAAGGGTTGTGAGTAAATGGAGTCAGCGAGCGCTGAGTAGAGTGGTAACCAAACTAACTAAAGCAGCAAAAGCTAACAGGTAAATTTATCTTTTCCAATTATTTTATTTTGCAAGTAATTCCTTTTCATCCATTGGTTTACTTTCAGGTTTCTTTCTTGATCTCACATGTTCCTCGTGGGAACGATCTTGATTGCAGTCTTTTCCAAAGAGTAAAAGGCACACGTGGTGCTCTCCTGGCTGGGAGAGTCCCCCGTGGTGATCCTACACCCAGTCAACCACCCCGAGGTCACGGACAGACGTAGCGGTGACTACGACATGTGTGATAAGCATAGGGTAGCTACCCCGCACTGGCACGCGGTTAGTCGTTTCCGCTAGCGGGTACACCCAAAGTACAGCACGGAAATGTATAGGGCCTAGCCCTCTCAACAACAGGGGTCTAGCCCCTCAGAACCAAATAGGGGTCTCACCCCTCCACAGTCCGCGCACCTTCGTCTGACTACCCTGGTTTGCCCAGTAGGCCTAACAAGTCGATGTAGGGTGGTGAGCTGAACCCCGGGCCCCGTGGGGTGGCTAGCTTCCTCCCTACACTAGTAGCTCTCCCTGGTACAGTGTACACGAGGGCCAACAGAAGTCGATGTAGAGTGGCCAATCCTAACCCTGGGTCCCAACCCAAGGGCGACGAGCTTCGCTCTGCACTAAACAGGGGACAGTCGCTCTCCTTGGTATCACGTACTCAAGGGCCAGCACACTTCCCACTCACATTTCCAGATCTTTTCCATTCATCCACAGGAGCTCTACTCCTAATTCCCGGTAGGGTTCATGCTCATATTCACCATGTTGTTCCATACCAGGTTTCATGATTCACATTTCCATTCTCGTTTTATACACATGCAGCTCATATTTCCACAATTAACATATGCAACAAGTGATATCACAGGTACTGTTTAACTAGCACAGGCATTTCATATTCCAACAGGTAGCTTGTATTTATTAACAGATAATTGTTTACAATTTTACTCATTCATTTATGACTGCAATCTCAAACACGCATACAAACAGTGCAACTGTTTCTCATCCTAGGATTCATGCCACATCCTTGGTTTCCAGTTATCTAATTTCACATATGCATTCATGTTTTATATTTAAAATGGGGGGAAACCACTCTATCAGACAATCCGGGAGTACTGGGGGCTCAAACGGCAGACTCACGTGCTCTTGCAAGCCCCAAATACGCAATAGGTCGAAGTCCTATACCAAGGAACATAGCACAACGGAATCTTCAGAATAGTATAACAAGGTTTCTAACATATAGAGGAACTCACAAGGAAACCATAGATATTTTGTTTGTGTAAAACGAACTTTGATCGGACCTTAAACGGGTCAAAAACAAAACTGCAAAACCAAATCAGATATCTGGAACAAAGTCCAGACGTCTTAAAAGTCACCAGAGTCTCACCTCAAGTCCCTGCGTCCACCTCAGACGTCCAAGACTCCTATTTGACCGTCTAGACTCAGCTCCAGACGTCCGACCTATCCTTCAGTCGTCTGGGAGTGCTTCCGATCGTCTGGTAAGCTGTCCAGACATCCGAAATGTGTGGTAGGGTGTGCCGTGCACCTTGCCAAAGCTGCTCCTGCGTGTGACAGAGCACCAAAACTCCTTTTAGCCAAACAAATAGGCTCTGCGGTGCGGCCTGCATGGTCGTAACCACAAGAAGAACGTACTTGCATGAAACTTGCTTTCAGACGTCCGGTGTCATCACCAAACGTCCGACCCGTCATCTGGAAGGCACCCCAAATGTTTGATACTGGGAAAATCCCAGTACCAGAGTGAGCTCCTGCTCCTCTCGCCACGTGCAGCCACGGCTCCTTCCCTCTCGTCTGCAGCAGGAAGTTGGGGACGGCTCCCCCGATGCACTCCTCCTCTCACACAAGCCACTTCGGCCGTGCGCCCTCTGGCAAGCTCCCATGAACTCGTGAGCTCAACCTCCTCCTTCTCTCTTCACGCCACTCCTCCTCGCTCCTCGCTCTCACTCCCTCTCTCTCGCTCGTCCCTCTCACGACAGCGGAGAGGAAGTAAGGTGGTGGTGGTGGAGTGGAGAAGAGAGGAAGGGGGGAGAGGGGCCTTATATTGGGAGTGAGGTTAGGATTTAGTGAGGGAGGAGAAAAGGAGAAGAGAGAGATGGAAAGCATCTACGCGCAGCTAGTGCACAGAACTGACCTTGCGTATAGATTTTTCAATTTCCAGACGTTTGGGAAGGGGTCTTGACGTTTGACTGAAAGTCCAGACGTCTTAAAAGGCTCAAAATAGAACAAGTCTTTACAGCTGCCCATTTTCTCTCTTGTGGTTGAGGTAGCCATGACTTACGAGGAGACCAACCTGGCCTTGCGAGACACTGATAGCGGACGGAAGAGGACCTACCAGCCAGAGTACTCTGAGGGCCGTCGGGAGAGGACGCACACGAAACCCGCATGAGAGCCGTCTCATTTTGCGGGGCCATCAGTGGCCTTTAGGGGCCCCAGACAGGGGCCAGTTGCTAGCACTAGACCCTTGCCCAGTCGCCAGCAGGGACCTGCGGAGGGAGGAGGACGTGTACCCCTCTGCTACTAGTGTGGCCAGCTGGGCCACATCAGGAGGGACTACCTATCTCGGGCTGGTGCATAGCAGATGCTCCCTACACTGAGCGTTGGAGGCTGAGCTGGTGGTCGTGGTCACCAGGCGCATGGGGGAGGACAACAGTCACGAGGAGGTTACCGGCCAGCTGCTGCTCGCTTGACCCAGAGTGTTGCTGCTTCATCTGCACCGAGAGTGGAGGGGCGTATCAATTCCTTGACACATAGAGACACCAGGGCTTCGGGTTCTGTGGTGGCAGGTATGGTTACTGTTTCTAGCAGATTAGTGTACGTACTTTTTGATTCCGGTGCCACACACTCCTTCATCGCTATGAGTTTTTCCGTTAGTTTGATGTAGGGCAATGTACTGTTAGAGGATCCGTTTGTGAACAGAGGCCCAGGTGGCCAATTGTTTGTTGTCGTGGAGGTCTACACGGACTGCGAGGTCAGTATAGGGGGACACAGCCTCCCCGCTGACCTAATTGTGATAAAGATGGAGGATTTTGACATGATCCTAGGGATGGACTAGCTGTCTGCCTATCACGCCTTGGTGTACTATTTCGGGAGGAAGATCGTCTTCTCCATACCGGAGTTGCCTCCCTTTGAGTTTCACGAACAGCTAGTGGACGGAGGTTTCAGGTGCATCTTCACACTTTAGGCAAAGAGGCTCTTGAGCCAGGGGTGTGAGGGCTTCTTGGCCTGTGTAGTGGCAGAGCCTAGCCCCGTGGCTGACTTTCAGAGTATCCCGGTAGTTTGTGAGTACTCTGACATTTTTCCAGAGGAGCTGCCAGGACTACCGCTTAAGCGTGAGATCGAGTTTGAGATCTCACTGGTACCAGGGACTGGTCCCATTTCTAGTGTGCCATACTGGATGGCACCACTTGAGCTGCGAGAGCTCAAGTCACAGCTACAGGACCTATTGGAGAAGGGCTTTGTGAGGCCCAGTGCATCCCCGTGGGGAGCCCTTGCACTATTTATGAAGAAGAAGGACGGTAACCTGCGACTTTGTGTCGACTACCGACAAATGAATAGGGTCACCATCAAGAACAAGTATCTGCTACCGAGGATTGACTAGATCTTCGACCAATTGCGAGATGCCACAGTGTTCTCCAAGATAGATCTGAGGTCAGGCTACCACTAGTTGAGGATTAGGGAGACCGACGTCTCCAAGACAGCTTTCCATACCCGGTACGGGCACTACGAGTTCTTGGACATGCCGTTTGGGCTGACCAATGCCCCTGCTGCCTTTATAGTTTTGATGAACCGTGTTTGCAGGCTGTACTTAGACTAGTTTGTGGTGGTATTCATCAACGACATACTCGTTTACTCATGGGATCAGACGCAACATGGACAACATTTACATATGATCCTGGATACCTTGAGGCAACGTAGGCTGTATGCCAAGTACAATAAGTAAGAGTTTTGGTTGAGGTAGGTGACTTTCTTAGGCCACGTGATTTTAGGGGATGGATTGGCTGTGGATCTAGCCAAGGTAGAGGCCGTGCTCAAGTAGGAGAGGCCATGCACAGTGACAGAGATACACAGCTTTTTGGGACTGGTAGGTTACTGTCGATGGTTTATCAGAGGATTCTCTCAGATTGCGCATCCTATGACCCAGTTGACTTGGAAGGACGTGCCTTTTTCCTAGACAGGTGAGTGCGAGGCGTGTTTTCAAGGGTTGAAGGAGAGACTGACTTCAGCTCCTGTACTCACCATCCTGGACAATAGTGGCAGTTTTGTGGTTTACACTGACGCTTCGTTGCAGGGGTTAGGGGGTGTGCTCATGCAGCGGGGTCACGTTGTCGCCTATGCTTCGCGGCAACTGAAGCCCCATGAGCATAGCTACCTTACCCATGACTTAGAGCTGGCAGCAGTTGTCTTCGCACTGAAGACATGGAGGCACTACCTTTAGGGTGAGACTTTCAAGATCTTCACAGATCATAAGATCCTCAGGTACTTGTTTGACCAGAAGGAGCTCAACATGAGACAGAGATGTTGGTTAGAGCTCTTGAAGGACTACGACTGCAGCATCTCCTACCACCTAGGGAAGGCCAATGTGGTGGCTGACGCCTTGAGCCAGAAGGCGCCCGCCCACTTGGCCAGCTTACAGGAATAGAGTTGGAGACTCATGGAGGAGTTGGGCAGTTGGCGACCCCGGGAGTCACGGGGGTACTGTGGGGTAGTGACAGTGACGCGGCTGTCACGACCAGAGCTGATAGACTGGATCATCGCAGGGCAGATGGTCGACCCATACTTACAGATGCTGCGAGACAGGGTGTTGATAGGGGACCCAGGAGACTTTTCCTTTTCAGATGAGATACTATGCATGAGGGGGTGCTTATGCGTTCCTAGGGACGAGGAGTTGTTGAGAGAACTCCTAGCTGAGGCGCACGGGTCCAGGATCACCATGCATCATGGGAACACAAAGATGTACCATGATTTGTGACATGACTTTTGGTGGAGAGGGATGAAGCGGGATGTTGGTGAGTTTGTGCAGCAATGTTTGGTTTGTTAGCAGGTGAAAGCCGAGCATCAGAGGCCTGTAGAGCCATTGCAGCCACTTCATGTGCCAAAGTGGAAGTGGGAGAGTGATGTGCATACATCTGATTAACCTAAAATGTCTATTAATGCATGTTCTTAGTGTTACATTAGCATTATACATTGTAAATAGTGCATAACATGCATACTCATGCATTTAGAACAAGTTGTATAAATTGTATAGTAATTGTCTCCTTTTATGGTCAGGGACAGGGTAACTTTTTATTAGGGCCTCGGATTGAAGATCCAACCATACGGATCTGATCAGGGCGACGATTGGAGTTCAATGACTCCAAGATTGCCCTAATTGGACATCCGTAGC
Organism: Thalassia testudinum; assembly: GCA_037157565.1. NCBI lineage: Eukaryota > Viridiplantae > Streptophyta > Magnoliopsida > Alismatales > Hydrocharitaceae > Thalassia > Thalassia testudinum. Next base: position 23,091,858 of record JAZHRO010000014.1, read on the forward strand.
ACCAGATAGAGACCGAGGAACCTTAAAGAGAAAGGGCCAAGATGGTGTTAATCCGCACCTTAGACGACAAATCCGATTGCACGGATGGGTTCGGATTGACGATTGCAGCCTAATGGCATGAAAATCGATTTAATACGACACCCGTGGCACCATCTACATCACTCAGAAGATGGATGGCCTAGATGGCGCCACGTGGCACCATCATAGCCGCCCAAGACCAGCCGCTACCTTCCTTCTGCACCCACTCGCTTGATCTCGGCCGTTGGATGCTTATCCAACGGCTACGGAGCCAAGCGCACAAAAGTGCTCGCTTGCCTAAAGAGGAGGCGTAGCGCAGCGGTCGAGCACCCCTTCGCGAGCGAAGGGCACGTGTTCGAGCCGCGCTATGCCTCAAATTGAAGAGCGGGCATGGAGTGGGCGAGTGAGTGGAACCGCGCGATGAAGATCGGGTGGTGAGAAGCGAGCGATAGTGCCGACGCACGATCAGACACGCTGTGCTTATGTGTAATCGCACGCGGGCACGCGGTGCGGGCATAACTGCTCTCAGCCGTCCGATCTCTTGATTGAACGGCTATGAGCGCACGTATGTGTGCATGCGTTTTGGGTGGTGAAGAAGAATAGGTGGGTGCAGCGTGTGCACACATCTCCCACGACGGACCTTTACTGACATTTAAGTCTGTCACTAAAGGTCCCATATTAATGTTTTTGAAATTAAAATGTCCAAAATGCCCCCACTCCTTACAACTATAAAAGGAGACCCCCTCCATACGAATTTCTCATCCCTTCCTTCTCTTCTCTCCCTCTCCAAAGCTCAAGAGAAGCTTATCCCACAACCAGGATGCTCCTTAAGAGCTAAAATCAATTTTTTGCCCCCATTCTGGAAGCGGATCTCGCGACGACGAGGACATGCTGCCTCGTGCCCGTTCCTCCTACTTCGACCTCCTTCTTCCCGCTCCGTTCCTTGTCTTCCAGGCGTTGTCTCATCCGGCTCGTCCTCCAAGCGATCATCGAGGAGGATAACTTCTCTCTCCCATTCCTTTTTCCTGCTTTCTAGTGTAATAATTTCTCTCTTTCTAGTGTAATCTTTTCTCTCTTTCTTAATTGTACAAACATTTTGCAAAATCAAGTGAATGTTTTCTCTCTCTCTCTCTCTCTCTTATTGTTTATATTTATTCCATTTCATTGTGATTATTCCGCTCTTTAAACAAAAACACACAAAAAATATAATTATGAATTTTGATCGACGTAGCCTCCCTGAGTTCGACCTAGGATTTCTTTTCCGGTATAAATTTTATTTGTTGAACCCGAGTTCGCTACTCGAACTACAACGATAGGTTTTCAAAACCACCTCCGATAGCGTAGTCCTCCAACGTTCAACAGAGAGCATTACCATGGACTTGGTGGTGGGTCTACCAGTTACCCAGTGGGGACATGACGCGGTCTAGGTGATAGTTGACAGGTTGACGAAGATGGTGTGCTTCCTGCCTATCTGAGTCACCTTTGGACCAACATAGTTAGTAGAGAGATACATCAGAGATGTGGTGTGCCTGCATGGAGTCCCACGTGAGATCGTATCCGACAGGGATACACGTTTTACTTCCCAATTCTAGGCTGAGTTTCAACTGGCCTTGGGGACACGTTTGAGGTTCAATACCGCCTACCACCCCCAGACGGACGGACAAGCAGAGCGCACCATACAGATGATCGAGGACCTTTTGCGCGCCTATGTGCTATTCTGGAGAGGCTCTTGGGAGGAGCATTTACCCCTGGCAGAGTTTGCATACAATAACAGCTACCACTCGAGCATCGGCATGGCACCTTACGAGGCTTTTTACAGACGGAGGTGTACTGCACCCTTGAGTTGGGTCGAGGTGGGGACCAAGTGGGAGGTTGGTCCTAGGCTGATCCAGCAGAGTCAGAAGGTGATAGAGCAGATTCACAGACGATTCCGCACTGTCAGGAGCAGGTAGAAGAGCTACGCTGACCGGAAACGCAGAGAGGTGTAGTTCGAGGTTGGGGATCATGTCTTTCTCCGTGTTTCGCCCATGAAGGGCCTGCAGCATTTTGGAGTGAAAGGGAAGCTTGCACCGAGGTTGGTGGGGTCCTTTGAGGTCCTGGAGCGGATAGGACCCGTTGCTTACTGGCTTGTCCTTTCTCCCCAGCTTTCTAGAGTGCACGATGTGTTTCATGTGTCCAACATCAGGAAGTACGTCGCTGATCCCAGTCATGTTCTGAGCCACGAGAGCATCGAGGTGGGTGACAACCTAACCTATCTTGAGAGGCTAGTACAGATACTAGACAAAGCCATCCGGAGTCTGAGACGGAAGTAGGTACCACTGGTGAAGGTTCTATGGAGAAGCCAGCGGTACGAGGAGGTGACTTGGGAGCCTGAGGTGGCGATGCAAGAGTGGTACCTAGAGCTTTTTGAGGGTACATCTTTTCGGACCTACTTCGGTCCTCTCTAAGTTTGTTATGCACGATTATGTTCCTTTTCCTGCACTCTAGCTAGCTCAAGTTTCGGGGACGAAACTTCCTTTGAGTTTATTATGATGTAGTGACCCGTTACATTTTTAGCTGGATAAGACGTCTGGAGTTTTAGTCAAAAGTTTATCCTGAAATATCTATGCATGAAATTAGAGCAGCAGCTACCAGATATTTTAAAGACAGTACTCGGGCTGCAGCAAGGGGAATGATTGCGTAGCAATCATAGGTCTTAATTGACCTAGATTAAGCTAGAACTTAGCATAAGTTAGGGCTATTCATGCATACTTATGCATTATCTGCATCTTTATTTCCCTTCTTTAGCTATGCATGAAATAATGTTATAATGTGCTGATTAAGTGCATTATGTTGATTGTAGGCAATAAGCAGATCTGGAGTAGGAACTGAAGTTGGATCTAGAATAACGAGGGTTGCACCAGAGCTGGAGCAGAAGGCTTAGATTAGATGTAGGAATAATAATGTAAGGGGGTTAAAAGATTGCTATTCTATTAAGTAGGAATAAAGCAGTAAAATGTGAAAAGCTTAGGTCTATCCTGGCCCTAGGATAGCCTAGAAACTTCCCCAATCCTTAGCCACCCTTAGATTAGGTCACCGCACCGTAGGAAGCCCTAAAACCCTAGTCCCAACCCTACTCTGGACGTCCAGATAAGTTTTAGGACATCCAGGACCCTTAGCCAACTCCTGCACACTTCAAACCCACTTCTGCAGTGTTATTGGACGTCTAGACACTTTGTCAGATGTCCAATTTCTGCAGAATACCCAAAATAGAACTCGAAATCCTTCCTGACTCTGATTGGATGTCCAAACAACAAGTCTGGACTTCTGATTTTTGAATATAAGATGTTTGATTCTATTATTAGACGTCTGATATTGCTCTCCAATTCCTGTTTTGAGATTTAAGCCTTGATCTTGGATCTCTAGGTCCCTAAACCCAATTCCAACCCCATAGGAACCTAAATTAAGGTGCCCTAACCCTAGTACATCACCTCTAGACCTCCCTAAGGACCTAATTAGGTCCTCACTAGACCTAATTGACTTAGATCTTAGTCAATTCCATCATCCTATTCAATTGGACTCATTGAGTCCAATTGAGCCCTAATCTCAGCACACACTGTCCAATTGGACTCAGTGATAGTCCAATTGACCTAGACCTAAATTAATTGAGTTGTTTTACTCTCAATTAAGTTTCCACATAACCAATTAAACTTGTATTAAGTTTAATTGCACTTTACCTTAGTGAATTAGGGTTTATAACCTTAATTTGAGACATACCTTGACCTAAACCCACTAGAACCTAACCTAATCAACCTAGCCACCTAAGTTTTGACCCACACACACCCACACACACCATCCACATGAAAATATCTACCCTAGAGTTCTCTAGAACTCTCTACCATGTGTGGTTGCCTTGGTTGCCAAAAATAGCAACCAAGAGCCATTCAATTTTTAGATCCACATTTGGTGGATCTAAAAACCACCATCCACCCTCTCTCTCTCACTCTCCCACGATCTCCCACCATAGGCCTCTCTAGAGAATTCCATAATTCTCTAGAGAGCTTCCCTTAGGTCTATAAAAAGACCCAATGGGTGGCCATTTGCACCCATTCACTTCCTTGGCATTCATTCCACTTAGGCTAGCCACTCCCATCTCCACCCCACCTCCACGACTTGAGCACCACCATGGATGCCACCATCTCCACGCCAGGAAGCTGGATCAGCTCCCCAACCTCTCTCCAAGGGCCGGCCTAAGCTCCATTGGCTGCCCCTCCTTCTCTTAGCCAATCAAAGGCCATTGGAGACCACCTCCGAATGCCCTTCCTTTTTCTAGATTAGTAGCTTAGCTTTTCGTATATTTACTGCTTTTATTTACTACTTAGTATAGTAGTCTTACTTCTCCCCCAATGATGCATGCGAAATCCCCCCATCGATTCTTGTATGCAATCATTTTCTGGTAGCTAGGTTTAATTTTTAAGCATTCATGTATAAGCTTTCCTCTAGATTTCTTTGTGCAACAACTCTCCAATTATGAATGAAATTGCATTTTTATATATATATATTTGTCTCTATATGTTTGAAATCACCATGAGCTTAATAATTGTCATTCTTTTTGTGTGATTCAAGTTGCCTGTTTCCAATTCCTAATATTCTTGCAACTAAGCATGTCATACCTAAATACGTAATAATCATGAACTGGCATGCGATTCTAAACAAAGTAGAGTAAGATCGATTTCAAAAGTAAAAGCAACGCCTCCTAGAGACAAACGATTGGGACTCAAGTCTCGTTATTTTTATAAAATAATATCTTTGTTGGTTAGTACTTCGCGACTGTACTACGATACATTTCCTTCGTATCAAAAATGCGATCTATGATTTCCCCGACAAAATGGCACCGTTGCCGGGGAGGCAACGCCATTTTTCTTGATTTCGATCTATTACTGACAAATTTGCCTCTACTTTGTTTTTGTTGTGTAGGACAACACGGAACGAAAATGGGATCTGCGCACACATTGAGCGCGGTGAAGAAAAATCAGGTGCACATAATCTATCTTAGATTAGGTTTATTTTCTGAACCCTCGGATTAGATTTACTTCTTGCAATCTCTTGCATAAAAAAAAAAAGATTTTACTCATTTTCATGAAAAAGAAAAAAAAATCAAAAAAAAAATTTTGAAAAAAAAAACTAGATTAGATTTCCTTTCGAGCTTAGGTTAGTTTGAAAAAAAAAAAGAAAAAAAAGGAGGATATTTTCTGTGAATCTTTTGAAAAATTCTTTTTGAAAAAAAAAAGTGCAAAAGTTTTGAAAAAGAAAAAAAATATCTTTTTGGTGGAAGGCTTGAATTTCAAATTTAAACCTCTTTAAAAGCTTTTCCACCATCTTCTGATTTTTGGCCAGATTTCAAGCTTGATTTAAAAATTCGATTGCCAAAAAATTCGTTAGCGAAAAATTTTGAAATTCGGGCTAAACCTTCATTTTCAAACCATCTTTCAAAAACCAATGTTATTTTGAAAAAATTACAAGTATAAAATTTTTAAATATTCATGAAGTGCATGGGGTCAGACTGACCTAGATTCAAAATTTTTCAAAATTTAAAAAGCGATTTCAAGCAATCCGTGAATCTGTTTTGACTAAAAATAGTGTGGTTTAAAAGCTGACCTAATTGGCTTTAGTTTCCATATTTTTTACAAAATTTTGAAGGTCATTTGATTTTGTTTCAAAGTGAGAAATTGACCATGGGTCAAAATTCCAAACCTGACCCCCTGATATTCAAAATTCTCTAAAAATTCGGTTAAAATAGTAAAAATTCCAAAAAAATAGTCTCTGAAAAATTAATTGAGAAAGGAATCTACTCGAAAAATTTCAAATTAATTGGATTCCAATTATTATAAGTGAATCAACATTATTTTTTATGGTATGCTGAAACAGAAAAAAAACCCTAGAAGTGCATGCAACTTAGGTTAAATCCTTAGGGTTACAACTAGAGACCACACATTGGGCTAACTTAGACTTAGTCAAGTCTAGTTAGCCGGTGAGCTTGGTCACCTTGTGGGCCACTCACCACAAACCCCACTGAAGAAAACTGGTTAAAATTAACTTTAAAATATGAAATCAACCTGAGTTCGTTGTCGTACTACTGGGTAAGTTTAATCTCTCTTGCCAAACCTGGTGACTAAGTCTGCGGGGTAGTGTCAAACGACCGTGGCTCGGGGGTCAACGGAACCGGAGGCGTAAGCCAAAGGAAGAACCTTCCCCTTAGTCCCCTCGTAACCAGACTGGCTGGGTTAGCTTGAGAGGTGGGATTCACTTTCAGTCGTTTGTACGACGAACTTATCTTCTGGAATTTAAATCCCTAACGAAAAATCTGGTCACCTGATCTATAAGGACCATTTGATTGATAGGGCCTTAGCCTTGTCCTGCGTGGCTACACCAACCCAGGGGTTGGGCGGTGTATGCATGGAAGGAGGTCACTTCGGCCTCACTTGGTTGAAGTTTGGGAGCTGCTCCAAGGAGGCGAGCCATTTCTTCTATCTGCTTAGCCGCAATGGCTAACCCTGGATCTGGACCTAATCAGGATCCAGGAGAGCTAGACCCATGAGCTTATCTGAGAGCCTGGGTCACTGAATCAGCTCAACCTTGGGATCAGAACCCAAGGTGGTGAAGATGACTTTTCGCTTTGCCTGATCCTTCTCCTCGGGTTATCGAAATGGTTAACCCATATCCTAACCCTGGATATTATGACCCATACTAGTCGATCCCTCAAAGGACCGCATCTTATAACCCAGGATATGGATTTCATACTCCTGCTTCTCACCCATGGAACATGGGTAGACCTGATTCACCCCCTGGAACCCTTAAAGAGCTACCGGTGCATATGCGATCGCATTATAGAATACAGAGAGCTATGGCAAGCACTAAGGAAAAGGCCACATCTTATCTACACGAAATCCAGGATATCATTGAGCCGAACCAAAGACAAAGCTGGATTCTGCATCAACAAGCTGTGATGGAGCTTCTTCAGGAAACAGCAGAGATAACAAGGCTAATGAGACAAAATCGGTAAACTCAAGAACTACTACTTTTGAGATATCACGTAGAAAATAGCCTTGAAGACCTTGAGGAATCCGAAACGATTACGCCGGAAGGACACACAGAAGATTCTTGGGAGCAGATACTGGAAGATCACTCAGGGGAAAAAGAATCTAGCGTGGATATGAGACATGAGCAGGAAGTATGTCAAATGGGTTCATATGAAATTGAGGAGGAAAGGACTGATATCTCCAGGACTGAGCCTCAATCAGATTATCCTGAATCCAGGGAGACACCTCTCGAGCTAGATAGCCCAGTCGAGACAAGGGAAGTAGATCCAATTGAGGATATCGATCTTGAGGCAAGCATTACATGCAAGACTACTGATTAGCCTAAGCCACTTCCCATTGTAGGTGAACCTGTGCTGGAGCCAACATCTTTTGATCTGCACGCTTCTTCTTTCACCTACATCCCTAATTCGGATGCTAGAGATTTTGAGATGACACTTTCTATCCCCGAGCATGACATCCGAAGACTAGAAATAGCTATGGATGTCGGAATTACTGAGGAACCCAATGCATATGAGGGTGAAGCTTTGAGCAGAAGGAGCTGGGGACTCACCTATCATCCTAGTCAATCTAATAGATGGCTTGACTTTTGACAAGTCGATTGTTCGCTTTAAAGCTGTTTGTAGTTTTATGTGGTGGCAAAATCGACTAATCAATATTTAAAAAGAAATAACCACTCGTAGAAGAGCGGGTTGTATCCACAGGGAGGCAATGACGTATTTAAATTCACACCGGTTAAAAACGTTTGTTCATAGTTAGTTTAGACAAGAATCAAGCCAAAATTGCCTTCAGATTAAGGTTGAATCAAGAAATCATGCTGAAATAGCAATTCTTAATAACTAGAGGGTATTTGTTGCAATGCATATTCAATAAAATATCATTAAAAGATGACAATGGCAGAAAATGTAATTATTAATGGCATGGATACAGGGGATTTATTCCCCTTGGCCATGCACGAAGAGGAGTTGACGGCCGGAGGCGGGAAGCTCAGAGGAAGTTCTTTGGACCGAGGGCTTCATAGTGGTGGTGGCGGCGAGTCGCGTAATGGCCAGAGCCGGCCGGACGGAGCTCCGGCGAAGGTGGCTGCCAACGATGTTGAAGTGCCGCAGGCCGTGTGGCGTGTGCAGGCATGGCTGGTGTCCTGGCGAGGAGGTGTGTGCACGGGACTGCGCGCGCGCGGATGTGGCGTTGCTGCCGTACGCGGCTGCTGCTACTATAGGGTGCACACGGAGGTGGCACCCGTTCTGCAGTGCTTTGGAGATGCGCTGGAGGAGGGTGGCTCTGCTGCAGGTGTGCAGGTGAGCGCTGCAGCCGGTGCTGCATGCTAGCAGGCGCGTGGGGTTGGTGCTGCCAGTGAGTGCACGCATGCACTGGTGCAGCACTGCAGGTAGCAGCGGGGAGGCTACAGGCGTAGGAAGGTTGTTGGCCATGCCCGCCTTGTGCGCAGGAAGGCTGCAGGCACGGGAAGGCTGCTGGCCATGCCCGCCTTGCGTGTGGTTGGAGGGTGTGTGGGCGGGCGTGGAGTGAGCAGGTGAGGGCTTGCGGTTCAGGTGAGCGGGCGAGGGCTGGCGGTTCAGGTGTTGGGGGTGAAGTGGGCGAGGGTGGTTGGTACTGGAGTGGGGGAGTTGAAGTTTCAGACGTCCGAGAAACTTCCCGGACGTCTTAACTGGCTGAGTGATTGCAGCAACTGCGATGGTGGTTGTTGGTGACGACGGCGAGGGAGGTGCACGGCGAGGTGCTCACGGTAATGCGGACGATCTCCAGATGGCGGTGTGGCCTGTCACACCACACGCCCACGGTGGTGGAGGGTCGTCGCGCGGTTGAGGCCGACGGTGTGGAATGGAAGAGAGAAGAACTCTTTGCACAGTGGTGGGTCGGTGATGGAGGCCTCCTCCGCTTGGCAACCTCAGATCAGCTATCAACACAGTCTGTGTCGGATTCATTGTCCCCATTACCATACCTCGAAGGGTGCCTGGCTTTCGATGCTTCAAGATAGCACTGCCCATAACGACCCCAAGAACTCCTCGAAATCGACACTTCGAGATAGTATCGCCCATGGATTTCTTAAGCGAATTCATGCCTATGGCAATCGGCACTTCGAGATAGGGCTGCCCATGGTACCTGAACCGCAAAATGCGCTTACATGCCCCCAGTATGATGGATATCCTAAGAGACAAGTGCCGAGGAGGTAATATGTTATCATCGCATCCTCAAGGTGAGTATATACTCCACCTCTCTTGCGGCGGGAACTGTTCCAATCAAAATGTGTTTTCAAGCCTCTCCTAAGTCAAAACTAAGAGAACCAAATCTCTTTTCAGAAAGAAAGAAATTAAGTTAATTACCAGACCAAGTGTGTGGAATTTGGATGCTTGGGTTACAAGGACCCGTAAAGCAAAAGGTAGAATAAGACTCCAGGTACTACCCCACCTTTTAACTCAAACCCTAGCTTCCCTTCCTCAACCTCTTGAGGAATGGTCCGCAACTTAACTCCTACTTAAGTTTTTAAGTCCACAAAGGACCCTAAAGGTCTAAAGGTAGCAGCTCATTTAGCTTCTAAAGTTTGACCCTAGAATTAATTTAGTCTACCCTAAAGTTCTGATTTGCTTAAGAATGCAGGACTTAGCCAGTTAAGCTCAAAATTTTTTTTTTTTTTATATGCATGCTATAAACAAAATGCCTCAGGTCCTCTCCCCCATGCCTGGTTCAAACAATGTCCTCATTGAAAACAAAAATAGCTAAAGGAAGATATTACCTGAGGCGGAGAACGGTAGGAGCTAAGGCTCCTCAAGATTGACTTCGTCAACCAGATGGCCATCTAAAGTTATGTATGGTTTTAACCGTTGACCGTTGACGATAAAGGGAGCTGCTAAAGAGGAAGGATTTTTGATCTTCACAGCTCCATGCGGAAATACTTTGGTGATTATGTAAGGCCCATCCCAACGAGATTTTAACTTCCCCGGAAAAAGCTTAAGTCTGGAATTGAAAAGCCAGACTTGTTGGTTGGGCTCAAAGGTCTTTCGAAGAATAATCTTATCATGGAAGACCTTAGTTCTTTCTTTATAAGCTTGAGAGGTGTCATAAGCATCATTCCTCAGCTCCTCAAGCTCACTTAATTCTAGAAGTCGTGTCTTACCTGCCTTCTCTAAATCCATGTTAACACTTCGAATAGCCCAAAGTGCTTTATGTTCCAACTCAACAAGTAAATGGCATGCTTTTCCATACACAATCCGAAAGGGAGAAGTACCCAAAGGGGTCTTATAGGCCGTTCGATAAGCCCACAAAGCATCATCAAGCTTTTGGGACCAGTCTTTCCTATCATGTCTAACGGTCTTTTCCAAAATATTTTTTTATCTCCCTATTTGACACTTCAACCTAGCCACTTGTCTGAGGATGGTAAGGGGTAGCAACCTTGTGAGTCACTCCCAAACTCCTAATTAACCGATTGAAGTGGTGGTTTCGGAAATGAGGTCCCCCATCACTTATAATAGTCTTGGGGCAGCCAAAACGAGATATGATATTGGCCTTCACAAATTTCAAAACCATAGAGTGGTCATTTGTGCACGTAGGAATGGCCTCTATCCATTTAGAGACATAATTAACTGCCACCAAAGTATAATCATAACAATGGGACGACGGGAAGGGGCCCATAAAGTCAATTCCCCACACATCAAAAATTTCAAGAGATTGAATAGGATGTTGAGGCATTTCATTCCTCTTCCCAAACGTTCCAGTCCGTTGACATCTAATACAGGCCTTAACAAAATTATGAGAATCCTTAAATAAGGAAGGCCATCAAAAATCAGACTGGAGAACCTTAAAAGCAGTTTTCTTAGCACCAAAGTGTCCTCCACAATGAAGTTCATGGCAAAAACTCAGCACACTTTATTGTTCCTCTTCAGGCACACAACGTCTCAATACTTGGTCTTGTCCAATTCTAAATAATTCTGGCTCTTCCCAATGAAAATATCTTGCTTGAGAAATGAATCTCTTTCTTTTCTGGTCATCCCAAGAGCCAGGAGTTTGTCCAGTGACCAAGTAATTTACAGTGTCTGCATACCAAGGTAAAGTTGGTGTTACCGCCATCAGAGTTTCATCGGGAAATGTCTCGCGAATGTCTCCAGAAAGAGAGTCATTAAGAGGAAGGTGAGACAGGTGGTTAGCCACAACATTTTCTACTCCTTTCTTTTCACGTATTTCCAAGTCAAATTCTTGAAGGAGTAGGATCCACCTAATCAGACGTGGCTTAGAATCTTAGCAATGAGATGTTTCACTACTGCATGATCAGTAAAAATAACCACCTTAGACCCAAGTAGATAAGACCTAAACTTCTCCAGAGCAAAAACTATAGCAAGTAATTCTTTTTCAGTGACGGTGTAGTTTTGCTGAGGTTCGGTTAAAGTCTTGCTTGCATAATGCAGCACATGAGGTCTTCCCTCAACCCTTTATCTAAGGACTGCTCCCACTGCATAATCCGAAGCATCACACATAAGCTCAAATGGCAGTGTCCAATCAGGAGCTTGGAGAATAGGCGCAGAGATCAAGGCCTCCTTTAGAGTTTGAAAGGCCTTGGCACACTTTGAATCAAAACTGAAGGAAGATTCCTTCGCCAACAAGTCACAAAGTGGCCTAGAAATCTTACTAAGATTTTTAATAAAGCGCCTATAGAAGCCAGCATGGCCCAGAAAGGATCTAATCTGTTTGACATTCATAGGCAATGGAAGTTTGGAAATAGAATCAATCTTGGCTTTATCTACTTCCAAACCTTGCTCGGATACAACATGCCCAAGTATAATTCCTTTCTGTACCATGAAGTGACTTTTCTCCCAACTGAGGACTAAACCAGTCTCCTTACATCGTTTCAACACATTCTCCAGGTGCAGGAGACACTGGTCAAAAAACGAGCCATAAATGGAGAAGTCATCCATAAACACTTCAACACACTCGTCAATCATGTCTGAAAAGATAGACATCATACACAGCTGGAAAGTTGCAGGGGCATTACATAATCCAAATGGCATACGCCTGAATGCAAAAGTACCGTAAGGACTTGTGAATGTCATCTTTTCCTGGTCATCAGGAAAGACTACCGCCTGATTGTACCCAGAATATCCATCGAGAAAGCAATAATACTTATTCCCTGCCAATTTGAGAATTTGATCAATAAAAGGCAAAGGAAAGTGATCCTTTTGGGTAGCGGTGTTCAGCTTGCAGTAATCAATATAGACCTTCCATCCAGTTGAGGGTCTAGTGACAACTTGTTCACCTTGGTCGTTGAGTTCCACAGTAAAGCCTGCCTTCTTTGGCACCACATGAATGGGACTGACCCATTTACTATTAGCAATGGGATATATGATCCCGGTGTCCAACCACATCAGGATTTCCTTTTTAACCACCTCCCTCATATTAGGGTTCAGACGTCTCTGCATGTCCCTACAAGGCTTGATGGAATCATCAGTATAGATGTGGTGCATGCAGAGTGTAGAGTCTATACCCTTAATGTCAGCAATGCTCCAAGCAATAGCTTCCTTGTTCCTAGACAGGCATTCAATCAAGGCTCCCTCCTGTGCCTCAGATAGAACAACCGAAATGATAACGGGGAGAGTATCATTGACACCTAGGAAAACATACTTGAGAGTGTCAGGGAGGGGTTTCAACTCAAGGTCGGGGGCTTGTATGGTTGAGGGTTTCATAATAGATGTCCCCATCTCAGGTAGCAAATCTACCTTCGGCGGAAATGATGGGGGAAGGGACTCAGCAGAAACTCCTAGCAATTCCTCAAGTTCTAGTATATCCCCTTCACATTCCTCCAAGAGATGGGAATGCTCATTTAGCATGACATGCTGAAGGGGGTCATCACATAACATTGCAGGAGTTGCCTCTTCAATCAGGTCATCTATCACCTCAACTTGAGAACAATCCTCAAGTCCGGCTTGTTTGTAAGCATCAAACACATTAGGCTGGATTTTCCTGTTCCCAAAGCCCATTTTCAATGCCCCAATATTGCAATTGATTGAAGCATGCGAAGTTGCAAGGAAGGGGTGGCCCAAAATGATGGAGGGTTTGGTTGGCTTGTTGGTAGGGTAAGTGTCCAAAACTAAGAAGTCAACGGGAAAGAAGAAATCCTCCACTCTTATGAGGACATCTTCCAAAATTCCCTGTGGTGTCTTAAGTGATCGATCAACAACTTGAAGGATTACAGGGCTAGGCTTCAGATTGCCTCCCCCAAGTTGTTCATACATGTAGCTCGGAAGGATGTTCACCCCCGCACCCAGATCAAGTAGAGCCTCATCAATTTGTAAGTCACCAATAACTACAGAGATGTATAGGGCTCCTGGGTCCTTAAGTTTCGGGGGTGTGCCATGTTGAACAATTGAGCTAACAGAATCAGGCAGGACAACTTTTGATTGGACCTGTTTTCTAGATTGCTGCTTTTTCTTGCACAAGTCCTTTAAGAAGCGGGCATAAGACGGAATCTGTCTGATAGCTTCAAGCAAAGGCAGGTTAATCTGCACTTGCTTGAAAGTTTCCATAATCTCATCCATCTTATCTTTGGCTCTAGATGAGCCAGCAGAAGTCTGCCCAGAGGTGGATAAGCACTCTGGAAAAGGCACTCTCGATCTTTGGGTGGAAGGGTTGTCATGTCGAGTAATGGGTGGAACGAGGGCAACTTCTTCTGGTGAGGTGATTTCAAGCGGAGAAGATTTGGGCAAGTCTTCTCAGGTGGGGGTGAAAGTTGGGGTGGATGGTTTTTTAGGGGGTGAGACTATAGGAGCATCGGATTTGGAAATTTCTTTCCCACTCCTCAGAATAGTCACCGCCTGAGCATGCTCCCTAAAGACAATCCCTTTTCCTTTAGGATTTTCCTCAGCAGCACTGGGGAGCTTCCCAGTCTCCCTCTGTCTAACGGCCTCAACAAGGTGTCCAATTTGTGATTTCATCTCATGTATAGCCTTGTCATGAGATTGGATGATGACACTTTGACTTTGTTGCATAGTTTTCAACATCGCCTTCATTCATCCATCTCAGAGGTTTTAGGTTGGGCAAAGGTCTGAGGTTGGTTCATTTGATGGTTTTGAAAGGATTGTGGTTTATAATTCCCTGAATTTGAGACATTTCCTTGTCTCCATGAAAAGTTTGGGTGGTTCCTCCATCCCTCATTATAAGTGTTGGAGAAAGGGTCATTACAAGGTCTTGGATGGAACCCTTGAGCGGCATTCAAATCCGCTTGTACAAGCTCAGGGAATTGGGAGGCCAAGTGGCAATCCACAGTGGCGTGTGTATTGCCTTGACAAATTAAGCATTCGAAAGCTTGGGATGTGGAGGTGTTAGGTACGAATGAACTCGGGTTCGACATAAGCCTTTCCATGTTTTGATTCAATAATTGAATCTGATAGGATAAATTCTGGGTGTCCCTTGCTTCATTTGCCTCCAACTTTCTTTGCATGAGCGTGGGCTTTCTATCCATGTAGGCAGAATTCAAGTGAATAGAATTCTCACTCAAAGTATCAAATAAGTTCCAAGCTTCATCCTCAGTCTTAGATAGAAAGGTTCCTGCACAGCACCATCCACAGTTTGCCTATGCGAATCATTAAGTCCGGTGTATAACCTTTCAACCAGTTGCCATTTAGGCACTTGGTGATGTGGGCAAAGTCTCAGCAAGTCGTTAAAGCGCTCCCACGCATCATGGAATGCTTCCCCATCCTTTTGAACAAAACTCATAATTTCCCTCCTAAAGTGATTTGTTTTGCTCATGGGGAAGTGGTTCTTCAAAAACTCCTTCTTCAGGCATCCCAAGTATTTATATTATCAAGGGTGTCATACAAATACTTGGCTTCGTCCTTAAGGGAGAAGGGAAAGAGGGTCCGCATTTGAGCGTCATTAGTAACGCCCTGCAGCTTCACCGTGGAACAAACCTCGGTGAATTCCTCTATATGCCTGTAAGGGTCTTCTCTAGTAGTACCATAAAAGGAGGGTAGCAAGGGTATGGTACTACTTTTGATCTCATGCGGATTGTCCCCTCCAGATCTACGTAGTGAGGGCTAGCTTGATTAGTTGGGATGAAATATTCCTTAAGGCTCCTTTGATTGGCCATTTCTACCCTTGGAAGGTCTCTTCTTAGGATTCTTTCAGGTTTAGGATCAAACACAAGTTGTCTCCTAAGAGAACGCCTACCAAGCATGCACTACAAACACAATTCAAAAGGACTTGTTCGGTCTTTACAAATTTAGGCTTTTGACTTTAGTTCAAATTGTAGGTGACAAAGCAAGTTGCCCAATCAATTATGCGCCTATTGTCAACCTTCGAAATGCCTAAAAAGACCTAGTTGGAGCTTAGGTATTCTTCCCAAAATCTCAAATGGTCAAGTAAATCCAAAGACGGAAGATCAAGGGATGCAAGTAGGCTTAAGCCTTCCTTTGAAGCTGTGCCTTAGCGGTGCTTCTCAACTACCCCCAAAAATCCATGACAGGATATCCCCCTCTTTGGATTTACAAAACCTTTGATCTCAAGTTCCGAACACTTTAGAATCCAACAGTAGGAGGGCTCTTGTCCTAGTCGTTTCAAGACTTAGGAGCGTCTAAATGAGTGATGTGGTGAAAAAGATATAAGTGTGCATTCACCGCAAAAGGATTTTGAATTTTGAATCGCACACCATGTTTTACAATCAACTCCTTGATTTTTAGATGTCCCTCCTTTAATTAGTCCATTTTCACAAATATATGTGACCACTTGTTAGATCGCTTCAAGACAAATTTTGTGGTCTTTGAATTAAATCCAAATGCAATGCGTGATCAAGAATAGGATGCAAAGTAAGAGAATGCGTACCTTGCTTCCAGCAATCAACGATGCACGAATGCACGCAATGCAGAGAAGGAAATCTAGAGGCTGCTCATACAGACCTAAATGGTTCGTCCTAAGGGCAGGCAGCTTATTTTTTATTATTATTTTTTTTTTTAAACTACTTATGCTTAAGCAAATAAAAGTAATCAATAAACTAAAAACCTAAATCTAAAGAAAAGGGAACAGGCTCCCAAAAATTACCCAACACGGGCCTAAAACAAAATCGGGGAACAAACCCCTCAAAATATACTCCAGAACAAGGGTTTCAAACAAAATGCAATGAAAAATTAAATCTAATGTCTTAATTCTATTCTAATTAGATTAATGACTAAATATACAATGATGACTGTCGCGTCCTCATCCTTCTCCTCCTTTTCAAAATAGCTCGACCAATTCTCCTCTGGCTACTTCAAGGGTCGCCTCTCACAATGGTTGATTCTTGCACAAATTTCTCGCACAGAAAAGAAAATAATAAATGGTCAAATCACTGTGAAATTATTACATCTGCTGCTTCCCCGGCAACGACGCCATTTGACAAGTCGATTGTTCGCTTTAAAGTCGTTTGTAGTTTTATGTGGTGGAAAAATCGACTAATCAATATTTAAAAAGAAATAACCACTCGTAGAAGAGCGGGTCGTATCCACAGGGAGGCAATGACGTATTTAAATTCGCATCGGTTAAAAACGTTTGTTCGTAGTTAGTTTAGACAAGAATCAAGCCAAAATTGCCTTCAGATTAAGGTTGAATCAAGAAATCATGCTGAAATAGCAATTCCTAATAACTAGAGGATATTTGTTGCAATGCAGATTCAATAAAATATCATTAAAAGATGACAATGGCAGAAAATGTAATTATTAATGGCATGGATACTGTAGCAAAATAGGGGATTTATTCCCCTTGGCCATGCGCGAAGAGGAGTTGACGGCCGGAGGTGGGAAGCTCGGAGGAAGTTCTTTGGACTGAGGGCTTCGCAGCGATGGTGGCAGCGAGTCGCACGGTGGCCGGAGCCGGCCAGACGGAGCTTCGGCGAAGGTGGCTGCCAACGGTGCTGAAGTGCTGCAGGCCGTGCGGCGTGGGCAGGCGCGGCTGGTGTCCTGGCGAGGAGGTGTGCACACGGGACTACGCGCGCGCGGAGGTGGCGTTGCTGGCATACGCGGCTGCTGCTACTGCAGGATGCACACAGAGGTGGTGCGCGTTCTGCAGTGCGCTGGAGGAGGGCGGCTCTGCTGCAGGCGTGCGGGTGAGCGCTGTAGCCGGTGCTGCACGCTGGCGGGCGCGTTGGGTTGGCATTGTAGGTGAGTGCGCGCATGCACTGGTGTGGCACTGCAGGTAGCAGCGGGGAGGCTGCAGGCGTGGGAAGGCTGCTGGCCATGCCCACCTTGCGCGCTGCTGGAGGGCGTGTGGGCGGGCTTAGAGTGAGCGGGTGAGGGCTGGCGGTTCAGGTGAGCGGGCGAGGGCTGGCAGTTCAGGTGCTGGAGGTGAAGTGGGCGAGGGTGGTTGCCACTGGAGTGGGGGGGTCGAAGCTTCAGACGTCTGAGAAACTTCCCGGATGTCTTAATTGGCTGAGGAGTGATTGCAGTAACTGCGACGGTGGTTGTTTGTGACAACGGCGAGGGAGGTGCACGGCAAGGTGCTCACGGTAATGCGGACGATCTCTGGATGGTGGTGTGGCCTGTCACACCACACGCCCACGGTGGTGGAGGGTCGTCGCTGCAGTTAAGGCCGACGGTGTGGAATGGAAGAGAGAAGAACTCTCTGCACAGTGGTGGGTCGGTGGTCGAGGCCTCCTCCGCTCGGCAGCCTCTCTCCTCTTTTTGTAGCTGCCTGCACGAATTTGAATGGAGAGGCGGGAGCAGATCCACCTTCTTCGCTGATCCATGAATGTGGCTTTAGTGCGGCAGGAGGCGTTGCAGCGGCAGCTGAGCCGTTGCTGAAAAGAAGAATAAAGGATATTATTAAAATATTATGGTTATTTATATATAAACCCTCAACTTTTATGTTAACTTAAACAATGTACCTAATTGGTTAACTAATTAAATGAATGCCATTCTAAGTTAATTCTAAATGCATTTAAAATATGAATACAATGCATGAATTATGTATTTAAATTAGAAATATGAATTAATCTATTTACATCCTAATTTATGCTAAATAAATGTTAGAATTAACCTAATGTCTAGGCACTTAAATACTTAAATAGCCCACAAATATGGGCTAATCAACTTTGAGCTTGAGGAGACAGCCTCTAATGAATCAGAGATGGGTACTGATGAGGACGAGTAATTTCTGACGAGGATTTCAGTGACCTCCCCACAGATCTTCTACTTTCACGGATACCCCCGTATTACCCAAAGCCTAGAGAGGGCATGATCTTTGATGTCAATTATCATTATGAGGATCCCTATGACTCAGATTCTGGTTCTGAGATACATTTTGATCTACCCCTCAGCAACTTCCTGCTGAATTGTGGGACATGATAAATTAGCTGAATCAACATCATGATCCCCCTCCTGATTATCCTCTATTTTTCACCACCACTCCACACTTTCTTATAGCTATACCTTTGGAGTAGGGGTGCATAATCAGCTGGTTCGCATCTCCGGACCATTGATCTTAGGAGCATATGAGCACATCTTTCTCTTAATCTTGGCCGACTCCTATGCTAGAATTGATACGTGTGATTGAGTGCTCGCCCAGCTGGAGGCGTTAAACTCAGCACATATAGATACCATTCGCCCCATATTCCACCATCATTTATATATAACCATTGTTATACATAGCATATTTTTCCTTTAGCATATTTCCTTTGCATAGTGCATGCTGACAGGTTGGCAGGTGCTGAATGTATAGTTTCAGGAGCAATTCCAGGTGACTTCTACCCACTCATCCTCTGTCAAATTTATTTTCTTTTATATTCATGCATGAGGACATGCAAGAACTTAGGCATGGGGGGTAGATATAGAAAAATAGAAAATTTTTTTATGCCAACACTTAGGAAAACCTCGGAGCTGCATGTAAAATGTACTTTAGGACCTTAAATAAAAAGAACAACCGACTCCACCTCCAATGCTCGCATTGGAGCTAGAAATCGTCCACAATAGCCACTTCCGACTCACCCGCTCACCTTTTGTTCTAAATTTAAGGTCAAGCTGATTGTAACCCAATACGGGAATTTCACGAAGTACAAATTATATGATGTTACATATTACATTCATGAATAAGATTATTTTATTAAGAGAATGCATTAGGGATTTTATCCTTTAGTTGATTCCTGTAATCTGGAATCCAGTACAACTTTTCACACACACGTAGAATTTGCAATGGATTCATGGTGAAGGCTGATAAACATCTTCAGTCTGTCGAGAAGAAGAAATGCTTCTTTTCCTGAACCCCTGGACAGTGTTTTGGGAGTCAGGAAGATTTTCCTCCAAAAATCCACCAAATAGTGTGAGAGAGTAGAGTATACTGGTGCTCTAAGATTAGTGCAAGGAATCTGGAATCCTAGATAATTAGGTGATGATACTCTGAGATTAGACATAGTTTTCACTCTCGGTTCCCGCGTATACATTTTTGTGCGAAATTGTGAGAGCCACCGAATAAGGAAAATACGCGGAGAGCGAGTTTCATAAAACTAGGGCTAAGGTGGATGGTTACGACCATTCTTTACGGAATCCTCAGCTGAAGGAGGGCATTGATGTCAAGGTCAGAAATACACCGTCCTATTCGTCTCTCCTGGTGCCATGAATAGGCACTTCCACCAAATAAGCCACCCAATGTCTCTTGAGTACCACCAATCCCTAATAATGCCTCCTCAATAAAGTTCATGGATGTATGTCAGTTGTGTTATGCTAAAAAAAAAAAGAGAGAGAGAAAGAAAAAGAATGATGAAAAGAAAGAAAAACTGAAAAAAAAAATTAGAAAAAGAAGAAAAAGCAAAGAAAAGAATGAATATTTAATGTTTACTTCATCGAGGCAATACCACCAAATAAAATTGAGCTCCACCAAATATGGCCTTAACCTATTTTTCTTGTGTTTCTGACAGCCCGAATACTGGTTGAGGAATTCCAACTTAGTGTTAGGGTTATGAGAACTCAATTAAAGTGTTAATGCCTAGTGAGACCACCAAATACAGAACATACGTGTGAATCTGGTGAGGTTGTGAGCTCTAAGAAAAAGAAAGAAAAAGAGTAAGAGAGAATGAATACAAAGGAATCAAAAGGGAGCATAGTTTTTCTCGTCTTTCTCTAAGTTGAGTTACTTAGTAATCCGGGAATCTGGATTCTGTAGTACTAGTCTCTATGTAGCACCAAGTGAGAATGAGCCACCAAATATATAATCCTTTCCTTCAAAGATTATCTACCTAAGCCTAAAGTCAGGGTAGAATTCATAGAATATCTTGAATACCCCGAGGGAAGAAGTCCACCTATCCTACTAGAATTTTTACTAGGGGTCAAGTATAGGCTTTAGAGGTGTATTAGTTTTCACTCGAATCCATTGCAAAAGCTACGTAGCTGCACTTTCACATTTGTCTGGATTGCTAGAATATAGGATGAAAACAAAAAGGAGAAAAATCTCTAGGCATACACTTGATAAAATAATCAGTCCCTTAGGGACCCTTGCTGTAAATAATTTAGTCTTGCATTTGCAAGGGACTAGCAAGGTTTAGGCATGGGGGTATCATTGCGCATCAATCATAGGTCTTAATTGACCTAGATTAAGCTAGAACTTAGCATAAGTTAGGGCTATTCATGCATACATATGCATTATCTGCATCTTTATTGCCTTTCTTTAGCTATGCATGAAATAATGTTATAATGTGCTGATTAAGTGCATTATGTTGATTGCAGGCAATAAGCACATCTGGAGCTGGATTTGGAGCAGGATCTGAAGTTGGATCTAGAATAACGAGAGTTACAGTAGAGCTGGAGCAGAAGGCTTAGATTAGATGTAGGAATAATAATGTAAGGGGGTTAAAAGTTTGCTATTCTATTAAGCAGGAATAAAGTAGTAAAATGTGAAAAGCTTAGGTCCATCCTAGCCCTAGGATAGCCTCGAGACTTCCCCAAGCCTTAACCACCCTTAGATTAGGTCACCGCACCATAGGAAGCCCTAAAACCCTAGTCCCAACCCTACTCTGGACGTCCAGATAAGTTTTATGACGTCCAGGACCCTTAGCCAACTCCCACACACTTCAAACCCACTTCTGCAGTGTTATTGGACATCCAGACACTTTGTCAGATGCCCAATTTTTGAAGAATACCCAAAACAGAACCTGAAATCCTTCCTGACTCTGATTGGACATCCATACAACAAGTCTGGACTTCTGATTTTGAGTATAAGACGTCTGATTCTATTATTAGACGTTTGATACTGCTCTCCAATTCCTGTTTTGAGATTTAAGCCTTGATCTTGGATCTTTAGGTCCCTAAACCCAATTCCAACCCCATAGGAACCTAAATTAAGGTGCCCTAACCCTAGTACATCACCTCTAGACCTCCCTAAGGACCTAATTAGGTCCTCACTAAACCTAATTGACTTGGATCTTAGTCAATTCCATTAGCCTATTCAATTGGACTCATTGAGTCCAATTGAGCCCTGATCTCAGCATACACTATCCAATTGGACTCAATGAGAGTCTAATTGACCTAGACCTAAATTAATTGAGTTGTTTTACTCTCAATTAAGTTTCCACACACCCAATTAAACTTGTATTAAATTTAATTGCACTTTACCTTAGTGAATTAGGGTTTATAACCTTAATTTGAGACATACCTTGACATAAACCCACTAGAACCTAACCTAATCAACCTAGCCACCTAAGTTTTGACCCACACACACCATCCACATGAAAATATATAGCCTAGAGTTCTCTAGAACTCTCTACCATGTGTGGTTGCCTTGGTTGCCAAAAATAGCAACCAAGAGCCATTCAATTTTTAGATCCACATTTGGTGGATCTAAAAACCACCATCCACCCTCTCTCTCTCACTCTCCCACGATCTCCCACCATAGGCCTCTCTAGAGAATTCCATAATTCTCTAGAGAGCTTCCCTTAGGTCTATAAAAAGACCCAATGGGTGGCCATTTGCACCCATTCACTTCCTTGGCATTCATTCCACTTAGGCTAGCCACTCCCATCTCCACCCCACCTCCACGACTTGAGCACCACCATGGATGCCACCATCTCCACGCCAGGAAGCTGGATCAGCTCCCCAACCTCTCTCCAAGGGCCGGCCTAAGCTCCATTGGCTGCCCCTCCTTCTCTTAGCCAATCAAAGGCCATTGGAGACCACCTCCGAATGCCCTTCTTTTTTCTAGATTAGTAGCTTAGCTTTTCGTATATTTATTGCTTTTATTTACTACTTAGTATAGTAGTCTTACTTCTCCCCCAATGATGCATGCGAAATCCCCCCATCGATTCTTGTATGCAATCATTTTCTGGTAGCTAGGTTTAATTTTTAAGCATTCATGTATAAGCTTTCCTCTAGATTTCTTTGTGCAACAACTCTCCAATTATGAATGAAATTGCATTTTTATATATATATATTTGTCTCTATATGTTTGAAATCACCATGAGCTTAATAATTGTCATTCTTTTTGTGTGATTTAAGTTGCCTGTTTCCAATTCCTAATATTCTTGCAACTAAGCATGTCATACCTAAATACGTAATAATCATGAACTGGCATGCGATTCTAAACAAAGTAGAGTAAGATCGATTTCAAAAGTAAAAGCAACGCCTCCTAGAGACAAACGATTGGGACTCAAGTCTCGTTATTTTTATAAAATAATATCTTTGTTGGATCGTACTTTGCAACTATACTACGACACATTTCCTTCATATCAAAAATGCGATCTACGATTTCCCCAACGGGGAACATGGAAGATGTCAAGGTCTGTCTTTTCTCGCATCCCTACGCAGCAGGCTGACAACTTGGTGACGTCCATTTCTGAAAATGATGTATTGGAAGTAGTCAATGATCTGAATACTGAAGGTTCGCCGAGTCCAGATGGTATGCAGGTCTTCTTCTACAAAGAATTTTGGACTATGCTGAAGGGGGAGGTGATGGAGGTAATTGGGGAATTTCAAAGGGGCAATTATGGCTTTGATAAAATTAACAGATCTTACCTCTTTTTACCTCCAAAAAAGCCAGGTGCGAATTGTTTTCAGGAGTTTAGACCAATTGCTCTGTCTAACTCCATATATTTATTGGTGAGTAAGGTTTTGGCGAACAGATTAAGGAAGGTTCTTCAGGACATCATCCTCCCAGTATAGTCTACTTTCCTCCCCAATAGGTCATTACAAGAATCGTTCATTATGGCATAGGAGATGGTGATGGGCTGGCATAGGAGAAAGCATAAGGCTTTCCTCTAGAAGGTTGATTAACAGAAGGCATATGATTCGGTGTCTTGGCAGTATCTATGGGAAATATTTAAGAGAAGGGGGTTTCCAACTAAATGGCTACAATGGATGAAAAGATGTATCACCACTACTTCCTTCTCACCCTTGATTAATGGTAGACCGTGTGGGATGTGGATCCAACCTCAATGTGGTGTCAGGCAGGGATGTCCACTGGCTCCACTTATATTCAACCTTGCGGTTGACACTCTGGCAAGGTATGCCTGGAGACTATCAGAGTTTGGACTCATTAGAGGGTATTCCATCTCCAACAGAAGTGCATTGGCTCCAGTGTTGCAATATGCTGATGATACAGCATTCTTTGTGGAAGGGAATGAACAAGAAGCTTAGGCACTATTCCACATGGTACAGATATTTGGGGAAATATCAGGGTTGAAACTGAATGGTGATAAATCTTCTTTGGTCTATTTTGGGCTAACGGGAGAAAGAACAAACAACCATCTCTTCAACACTAGGTGCCCCCTTGGTTACTCTCCCAATCAAATATTTGGGCTTACCTCTAAAATGTACTAAACTAAAGAAGAGTGAATGGCAAGCCTTATTTGATAAAATCTCTATCAAACTACAAGGGTGGAGTAGCAGATATCTATCCAAAGGGGGCAGACTTATTCTCTTGAACTCAGTAATAACTCCATCCTTGTGTTTTTCTTCTCCATGTTTAAAGCACCCAAGTCCATCTGGAAGTGTATTGATGTGATGAGGAAGCGGTTCTTCTGGAAGGGAGCAAATCATGAAGGTAAATTTTTCCAACCAATGAAGTGGGATGGTCTCTGTAAATCGAAAGACCATGGTGGTATGGGAATTAAATCTCTTAGCAAGTTCAATGATGCTCTGTTGCTTAAGTGGGCCATCAAATTGTTTAATGGGGAACATAAGAATTGGGTGGACCTTATTAAAGAAAATTATGGAAACTCGCATAGCTCCCTAGACCGACTCCAACCATTTAAGCCATCTCCCTTCTGGAAGTCTATGGTATAAGCTATGAAGGACAACTGGTAGATGTTTAAGCCTATCTTAGGTAATGGACGGTCCTTTAAATTTTGGCTGGAGGAATGGTCACCCTTGGGTGAACTAAAGAACGCCTATCCAAGAGTTTATGCGGCTGACATGAATAAAGGGGCTCCGATCTACAGATTATGGTCTGATGGGAGTAATGATTGGCGAATCGAAGGGGGTGACTCTAGTAAAGAAGGCACAAGAACATGGGAGGAAAGAACATGCCTGGAGCAAGACCTGAGGGCTATTAGACTTTCTTCTGGTTGTGTAGACAAATATTGCTGGGATGGAAGCTTCACTCTTGTGAGAGCATATGAAAAACTCATGAGGCATTCCCACTCATTGGAAATGGATGTGATAGGAAAAAAATTATGGCTGCTAAAGATCCCAATTAAAATATAGATTTTTCTATGGCTATGCAGGAGGGATGGACTAGTGACAAGTGATCTTAGACATAGAAGAATGGGTGCTGTATTGCAGTCCTGCTTGCTTTGTGGTTTGTCGATTGATAGCTCCACCCATATTTTTTCTTCCTGCATAATTACCGATGCGGTATGGAGAAAAGTTTGCAGGGAACCTCTCCCCATTTGGGATGACTTATGGAAAAAAAAATTTTTGCATGAAAAGCTACATAATCACATGGCAGCAGTCATGTGGTGTGTGTGGAGAGAAAGAAATGATTTTTTGTTTTAGGAGAGACCAATATGTGTGGAGCAAATTGTAAATATTTGTTGGTCTCTCATACATATGTGGGGGTCTACGTTGTAATCATGTTTTATATTGATTAATAAAATGCTCCCCCGGATTGCTATCGTTGCACAATAGCTTTCCTTTCTGTTTCAAAAAAAAAAAAAAAACACAGTAGTATTTAGAAGTGATCTTAAGCTGAAGATTTTCTTAAGCAATATCAATGTGTTTATTAGTTGGACATTGTGAGAACCAATTGCAAAGAAGACTACCAGAACTCAAGTCTTACATAACATAAACCATCTCTTGACTAACCAGGACTCTTGATATGCAAACATTAAGTGCAATTTCCAGGACTTCGAAGGTTTTACAAAACTCGAAAGCTAAGAGGTTATGGTTTGTGCTCAGTGATTGATCAAGACAAACCAGATGAACATTAAGACTCAAGCCCGGGGTTTTAAGTCTTTTTAAGTCCAGGTTGGTCCCAGCTTCAGCTTATGTCTTCAAATTAACTCTCAAAAAATGAGAAAAGGCTCATCCCAACTCTTATTGTGTTGTGGCTCCAAGAATATTTGGTGGAAATAAGGTATTTGTAATGCACCCTGAAAAACTTCTTGGTAGACGAATTTACAAGAATCTGGAGAACATACTGACTTATTCAAAAGAATGTCTTCTCTTCTTCTTCTTTTTTTTTTGAAGCAAATGTCAGTATGTCTCCTACAACTTTATTTGGTAGAGCACACTTATTTGGTGGGTGAGAACTTAGATGAAAAGAGTTTCTCCTAAACACAAGACTAAAAACTGAGATAAAGAGCCTACTTGCACGCACAGGTAAGGACTCCACCTTCCCTAATGAACATTAGGGTTGGATCTTATGTTCATCTGGTCTTTCCTGACTTGTGTAGTGTGAACTAAGGTTACTTAGACTCCCAAGCAAAAGCAAACCAATGAATCTTGTACTGGTGACTTAGGTACATGAATATGCCCTAAGTTAGGAGAGATCCTGGTCTATCTTGTCAATGCCTCAGTGTATTAAGCCAAAGCTTGAGCAAATTCATTAGTAAAGCAGCGGCTATTACTCCACGGCCTATGCACAGTGGGGAATTAGGAGTTATTAGGTCTATACTAAGCTTCCTTGGGTGGCTCAGCCAAGCAAATGGAGGAGCTTGGGCTTTGTACTAAGAATAAGATATGAAATTAAATATAAATTAGATAGTCTATGCGTGCACATGTGCATGTGCGATATATAGAAGTTATAAAATAATACGTAATTAACTCGTTCCATTACGTTCCATGGTCAGGAAAGTCTTTAAAGCAAAGGTTGAATGTCCATAAACACTTATTTTATTTTTGGCTTTAGCTTTCACATCATAGCTAAACACTTTGAAAACATTTTTAATTTTTTATTTTTCCATTTCTATGAACTTTTTGTGTTTTGTAAAATTTTTTAAATTGTTTCGAGATTTTTCAATTTTTATGGATTTTTCAATTATGCTATAGATATATACTATAGATGGATATGTATAATGGTCAAGAATTTGCAAAATACCCATATCATGCCTAGATCGTATGGATGCCTATCCATACCCCCATGCCAAATCATGCCATGACCTCATATGCATGCACAAAGGGGTAGACAGGGTTAAAGGGTCTTGGTGCAAAGGTGATAACAGGGTATAGAGCAGGGTGGATGGGAGGGCAGATGGTGGGTGGTGAAAAGCGAAGTGATGCGAGGTGACGTGAAGTGAAGTGAATGAAATATGATGTGGAGTGATAGTGAAAGGGTTGTTGGGGTGCCTCCCAACAAGCATTGAATTTAATGTCCCCAGCCGGACTCGGTGTGAGGCTCGGGTTAGTTACCTTCCAGCAGGGCAACTATTTCACTAACGGGGGTAGACTCATGAGTGAGATGCAATTTCAATCGCTACCCATTAACCATAAATTTATGCCCAGATTTGAGATCTTCAATCTCGATGGCTCCATTGGGAAAAGGTCTCGAGATCAGGAAAGGACCAGTCCCTTTGGACTTCAGGTTTCCAGGAAAGAATTTGAGTTGGGCATTATAAAGCCAAACCTTCTGTGATGGCTCAATCTCTTTCTGCCTAATGCGATTGTCATGAAAGGCCTTGGTATGTTGTTTAAAGGTCAAGGCAGAGTCGTAGGCTTCATGACATAGCTCTTCTAATTCCTGGAGTTGGAGTTTCCTTTCTCAAACACACAGGTCTGGGTCAAGGTTACATTGGTGAACTGCCCAATAAGCGTAGTGCTCCAACTCCATGGGCAAGTAACAAGGCTTCCCAAAAATAATCCTGTACGGAGACATACCAAGGGAAGCCTTGAAGGTAGTCCGATATGCCCATAAAGCGTCAATCAACTTGTCAGACCAATCCTTACGGTTAGGTCAAATCATTTTTTGGAGGATTTGCTTGATTTGTCGGTTCGAAACCTCAGCTTGGTCGTTCGTTTGAGGATGATATGGAGAAGCGATATGGTGGTGGACTCCGTATTTCCTCAAGAGTGCTCAGAAAGATGAATGGGTGAAATGACTTCATCCGAAATGATAACTCGAGGGATCCCAAAGTGTGCAAAGATGTAGTCTTTAATGAACTTGGTTGTAATGACATGGTCAGCATGGTGTGTGGGAATAGCCTCAATCCATTTCGAGACATAGTCAACGGCAACAAGGATGTACTCAAGACCATTGGATGGAGGGAAGGGACCCATAAAATCAATTTCCCAAATGTCAAAAATTTCAATAGCTAGGATGGGTTGCAAGGGCATCATGTCACGACGTGACATTGACCTTAACGACTGGCACCTAGTACAATGCTTAGCGTAATTGTGTGCATCCTGATGAAGGGAGGGCCAAAAGAATCCTCAATTCAACACCTTGGTTGCAGTTTTCCTCTTGAAAAAATGGCCTCCCCAGGCCTGATCGTGGAAAAAGAATAGCACACTAGGGAACTCGCTGTCAGGAATACAGCGACAAATAATTTGATCAGCACCTACTCTAAAAAGTAGTGGATTATCCCAGAAATAATACTTTACTTCTGCGATGAGATGCTCATGTTGGTTTTTAGGCCAGCCCCATGGAAGAGCGCTAGAAGCAAGGTGATTAGCGATATCGGCATACCAAGGTCCACTTGCCACATTTATTGCTAGAAGGTGCTCATCAGGAAAAGATTCATTTAAAGGAAATGTAAGTTCAATATGGTTTGGGTCGAGTCTCGAAACATGGTCTGCGACAACATTCTGGGCTCCATCCTTAACTCATATCTCAAGATCAAATTCTTGAAGTAGAAAGATCCAACGAATCAATCGAGGCTTTGCATCCTTCTTACGCATGAGATGACGAATGGCCACATGGTCAGTGAAGATAGTATCATGAGAGCCTAGAAGATATGAACAGAATTTCTTCAGCCCAAAGACGATTGCTAGTAGGTCCTTTTTAGTGGTCGTGTAATTACGCTGGGCCTCATCTAGCGTCTTACTAGTGTAATACACCACAAAGGGGTGTTTATCGCATCTTTGTCCTAAGATGCGATAAACAGCTAGGTCAGAAGCATCACACATCAGCTCAAAGTTGAGGGACCAACCAGGTGGCTGGAGAACAGGGGCCTTAGTGACATCATCATGCAATTGCATGAATGCTTGGATATAATTGGGGCCCATGTTGAAATGTACATCAGTTGATAGGAGCTGCGTCAAAGGTCTGGAAATCTTGGAGAAACCCTTGATAAATCTTCTATAGAAATCGACGTGACCCAGAAAGGAGCGGGTTTGTTGGACAGAGCTAGGTACGGGTAAATCAACAATCACATAAAGTTTAGCTCTGTCCACCTCGATACCCCTTTTGGAGATGATATGTCCGAGAACAATGCCTTTGTGCACCATGAAATGACTTTTCTCCTAGGAAAGCATGAGGTTTACATCAATACATCTCTGAAGGATACGGGTTAGGTTGGCTAGGCAGTCATCAAAAGTTGGTCCGAAGATCAAAAAGTCATTCATAAAAACCTCAAGAAAATCACCCACCATGTCATGGAATATCGCTAGCATGCATCTTTGTAAAGTAGCTAGCACGTTGCAAAGTCCAAATGGCATCCTTCTGAAAGTGAAGGTGCCAAAGGGGTAGGTGTAGGTGGTTTTCTCTTGGTTTCGAGGCTCAATAGCCACCTGGTTATGACTAGAGAATCCATCCTGGAATCAAAAGAACTGATTTCCCTCTAACCGCTCCAGAATTTGGTCAATAAAAGGTAGTGGAAAATGGCCTTTTTTGGTAGCAGTATTGAGTTTCCTATAGTCTACACACACTCTCCAAGATGTAGGAGTTCATGTAGGGATGGATTCGTCCCTGTCATTGACACGGATAGTGAGTCCTGCCCTTTTAGGAACAACATGAATCGAGCTCACTCAGGGGTTGTCGTTGATCAGGTAAATGATGCCCGCATCAAGCCACTTGATAATTGCAGTTTTAACAACCTCCCGCATGTTGGGATTGAGATGCCTCTGCATCTTGCGGGAAGGTCGAGCCTCCTCCTCTGTATATATACAGTGAGTGAAGTAGGAGGGGCTAATGCTAGTCAAATCAGAAAGAGACCATTTGCCTTATGTTCAATTAGGACCTTCATTAGCTTGCACTCTTGCTCCCTGGATAATTTTGAACTAATGATTATAGGAAGCATTTCATTTGGTCCTAAGAAAGCATATTTTAGCGTGTCAGGCAGCGCTTTCAGCTCAGGAGTGGATGGGGAAAGATCTAGCAATTCTTGGGATAAAATTGTCCTAAAAGGATATGAAAGAATAAGGGGAGAAGGGAATTGGCCCTAAGGTTGGCCAAGGAGAGGGGCATCTTGGATTGCTGAATCCAAGAAAGGAGTGCCCCAATAATCAATATGTGGGAATAATGTTCAAGTGTGGAATGTCGCTTCCTCCTGATTTGGCAGGAAAGAAAGGGCACTTTGGTCTTTAAGGGGGTAGACCGGAGGTGCGCAGCCCAAAAATGACTCAGACCATGAGGCATAAGAAGTGGAGTGGACCTTGTCAGGGGTCTGGTTAGTAAGAGATAAGGGTAAGGGGAAGGGTGGGGAAATGTCACAGTAAAGGTCAGTCAGGTGATTGTGATTTTCCAGGGGTGCGCTGTAGCAATTTGAATAGGTCCCAACCAATCCGATATGTGCATTGACAGCCATGTCATCATCAGACGTGTCATTCTCGATAAGATCGCATTCAAAATTCTTGGTGGCCTTAAAAATGTTAAGCTTGAGCTTTTCAGAGCCCACAGCAATTTCAATGCAGTTTGATTCACAATCGATATGGGCATGGGCTGTGGCCAAGAAAGGTCTACCGAGGATTATCAGATAATCAGAAAGTGAATCAGGAACTTCCATATCTAATACAAGAAAGTCAACAGGAAAATAGAGATTGTTGACCCTAACCACCACATCTTCCACCACACCTTGCAGGATTTTGATAGATATATCTGCCAATTGCAGTGTAATTGGGGTGGGATTTAGATTTCCCAATGCAAATTTCTGGAACATGATGGTCGATACGAGGTTAATGGAAGATCCTAAATCTAGCAAGGCACGATCAAAATTGTAGCCCTTGATGTTGCATTAAACCAGAGGGGTGCTTGGATCTTTCTACTTCAGTGGTAGTTTTGCTAGTATAGCATGATGAGGTGTGGCTCATCATAGCTAAAATGCCCAAGTTAAGCTAGAAACTAGGTTAAACACTACTGAATTAACACACAAAATAGGTTAAGTGTGGGAAAAAGGGAAAAAGACCTAAAACATGAATTTTGTATTAAAAATGCAAAATTAGGTCATTAAATGAGATACTCTATTCATTAATGTAAAATGATGATCCGTTTGCAAATTAAACAAATATTTGAGCCCAAAAGTTCAAATCAAAAGCATAATTAACTTTCTTAATATTCAATTAAGCTTCAACAAAAACTTGGTTGCATTTGGACAACATTAGGACCTTACATTAGTAGTTTTACATTTAGGTCCTTTGCTCACATACATTTATTCACATTAAAAACCTTTCAGGGACCACTTTGTAACCCACAGGGGCTTATCTGCAACACTCTCCAGAACTTCATAGCTACTTATGGGCTTTGCTGCTATTGTTCTACCCCTTCACCCATAAGGGCTTCCCCGTAAAATCACCTACACACCTGCTGCACCTGCGGTGCACTGTTCACCCGGAGAACACATTTTATCTTGGTCATCCATCCTTGATTTCTTGATCTTGTGGCTTTAATCCAATTGCGGCTTCGCGTGCTTCGGCGCATGAGGTCACCACCTTGCCTAGATCCCATCCAACAATTGCATTTTGATTTGATCCTTGCATGTGCTCGCTATCTCATCCCAGCCGCCAATACCTTAGGTGTTTAATCGCACCACTGCGGTGCTTTTATTCACTCTCCTGTCTACTTAAATCCCTGCCTGAGCTCATGAGCAAAGGATCGACTCCCTCCTACAACCCTTGAGCCGATCATTCATCCACTCCAGCTCCTCTCCTCATACTGTCTCTATTTTACTACCATTGCTAATGAAGCTCCACTTTCCTCTCTGACTCTCCTCGCCACTATGGACATAATAGCACCTGAGGATGACCCAGAACTCCACTAGTGAGTTTTCCATTTGCTGGAGCACCTCCTCCCTCTCTTCTTCCTCTCCATCCACCAAGTGGAGACCCAAAGGTCCCATTCCTCTGATTAGTTAGGATTTAATGCTTTTGTAGAGTAGTTTTCCTGCTTTCTAGATTAGTTTTAGTGTAGTTAGTGTAATTTAGTTTAGCTCAGGAGTAGAGTAACCTAAATCTGATCTCACCCTCTTTGATCAATTCAGATCAGAGAGGTGTTTTTCCATGACCATTTCGATCCATTAATCTCCCTTATCATCTAATTACTCGCATTTTTTGATTTCCTCAACAATTTAATTGTCAAACCACCCATCCATTAAGACCTAATTCATTTCTAGGAATTTTGATCTCTAGTCTGAATTAGCATTTAAAACTCACATGGGGGGTCTCCCACTCATTCCATAAATCCACAAACACCCCCCGATCTGATTTGATTGTCTCAAATTGCTCGATCATCTTCCAGGTTGTTTTTAATGCCCAATCTCATGATTTGGAGCTCATTTGGTTTTAGTGGATTCAATCGAGCTTTTTGAGCGTTTTTAATCGCTTAATTAAGTGTCATGCAATGAATCCAATGTTTTTGATTTGATTTTTAATTTGTGGATGAGCATGCCTTAATTTAAGTGTTATTTGGAAGTTTGCCCAAGGAAAATTAGTTTTAAACTAATTTGAGGTCAAACGAGAACCCAATTGATTTGAAGTTAATCACTAGATCATCTTAAGCACCAATCAATGGTGTTTAAGCAGCTCAGATGATTAATCAGATATCAAATCACAGTAAAAGCCCAAATCAGGGCAACATGGTCTTTGGTTATGCACAAAATTCAATCTGGGAAATTTTGTTCAATAATGGATTTTCAGATTTTCAATGATGAATTTAAAATGATTTTTGGGCATATTTACCAGAAGTGTTTTGTGGATTTAGTGTGCCACGGATCAGACCTTCTTAGGTCTCATCTGGGCTGGATTTCAGAGATTAGAAGCAACAACCATTGCTGTTGAGATGGCAGCAGAAGATGTCTGGTAACTTATTCTTCCATCATTTGATTTCAACTGACAGCAGTAGCTTTAGATCAGCTGCTGATCTAGCAGCAGTTTAGATTTCAACTTTAGCTACTATGATCATTGTAGATGCTGCAGCCACTGTTGGAGTCTGATCAGTTTGGAATTTTGGTTGTGTTTTGAGTATTTTGAGCGGCTGACCTGTTTTGTAGTGTTAGAATCATTATAACAAGCATTCATGTTTTTTAAGTGACAGAAATCCATTTAGAATTGCTTGATATTTGGTTGTGAAATCATTGTCAGCTATCTACATGTGCTTAACTATCCAAATAAAATTATTAATGACATTCACATCAAAAATCAAGTTTGACTTCCCATGCATGTTTAATATAGTGTGTTGGTTGTTTTGATGTGTTAAAACCTCTTTTCCTGCCACTAGAAAGGTTTTCTAGGCCTTAAGTTCTATTTGAAAACTCTTTAAAGGCCCTAACATGGTAAACTTTGTAAATAAATAAAAATTATAAAAAAATTTCAAAAAAATAAAATAAACCTGTCTTGGTCAAGATTAGGTATATTTTTAGGTGTATGACAAGTTTCAAGTTATTCTGAACTTCTAGCTTGGTAGAACATACCAGCCGACAATTCAATCTATCTTAGAACTTAATAAAAGACATCAACTTCAAAAACATCAAAAACATCTCTTCTCTCTCATCTCTATCTTTCTCTCTCATCCCTTATCTCTACTATACCTTTGAAACCCATAAAAATCAGAAAAACTCTAAAAACCCATAAAAATACTATGTATACTATGTATATACTTGTATATAGTAATTAAATCTAAGTTATAAGTAAATATTGTATAATATGCATAAAATATCTATAAATAACTTATATATGTATTCTATGTAGTAAAGTAAGTATTTATGATAACTTAATGTATATGTAACTTTATTGTATTATTATATATTAATTTATATTACTTAAATGTATAATAACTAGGTAATTATGTACACATAGTTAAATATACATATCTATACCCAATATTGTCCATACACATTTATATATGTATTGTGTATTATATTATACCTGTAATGCAATTTAATTATATATATATAGTAAATAATTAATTTACTAAGTTAACTAGGTAATTTACTAGGTTAAAATAAAATAAATTAGTAAATTAAGTTAATACTGAGATAATTTATATTGTATACTTGTAATAGATTATAATAAGTATTTTCAACTCATTTATTTCATATTTATACTGTATTTCAGTATTTATAGTTTATTCATAAGTATAACTAATTAAAACATGTATTTAATCTAAATAAATTAGAATAAAGCTTATAAAATACCAAAAAAATCTGTAATAAATAATTTATTATGTATATTAGTGCTGTATTAAGTTAATTGTATAATTAATTAACTAATTTATACTGTAATTAGCTAAATAAACTTTAATTTATTGTGTATAAACTGTAAACTTTAGCTAATTTAATTATATAATAAAATAACTTATTTATGTAAAGTAATTACATAATTATGTAGCCCTATGTAAGGGCTTTGAAATCCCATAATTTATTTTTAAATTAAAATAAATTATGGCCCTCAAATCGAGGGCCAAAATCACCAATTCAATCACGCAGTGTGCGTAGCTGCAATACTAATCGGACGCCTTTTAGTCCCACATCGGTAACTCACCATCACTTGCAGTGCCATATTAAGACTTTGTGTTTCTGCCTTCACAGTCCTCACATGCGTCGGACGCAATACATATTACTCTCTCATGTCTCGAACATGACATGACATATATGATACATTTAGGTGCGGTGCATGGGCTGGGGGTCATGCACTGTCTATGGGCCTGTGTGGGCCCAACAGCGAGCTGTAAACTGGATATAATGCACCTAATAATGAATTAGGGTGGCCCTAGTAGAGGTCTGATTCCACCCAGTAATGAGATTGTGTATTCCTCTAAAAGGTCACCACCCATTAAAAATCAAAATTTGAATTGGTTGAGAGATTGAACTGAGCAGATCTAAACTGGCTGTGAGAAGAGAGAAGAGGAGAGCGGAGGCTGAAACTAAGTGTTGTGCCTGTGGCTTAGTGTGTACTTTGTGCGTGAGTGTGTGTGTGTGTATATATGTGTACATGTATCAGTGAGTCTGCATATATATATATAAGAATAAAATATATAATGCATACGTATATAAAGAATATAATATAATGTATATTGTAATAGTATAGATAGTGTATATAGAGTATGTGTTTGAGCTCTTAAATGTATATATATATAACACTAAGAGCTTTAGTGACGAATATATCCGTCACTATATATATATGATGTTAGTATAAGTACTTTTTGCCTTGAGTAGTGTAAATATGTTACTAAGGCTACACTGACATTTATATATGTCACTGTACATAGGATTATATGTTAGTATAGATAATAGTTTTTGCCTTATGTTTTGTATATAATTTTACTAAGGTTTTAGTGACATGTCTATTTTTTGCTTTATATATTATATATGCTACTATAGATGTTAATATATTATAATGATTTAGGATAGTAAGTATTATTAACTATTTTTGTACCTATACTTAGGTATTAACTATCTTAGTTGTACATAGTTTTTAATGCTTGTGTGTGTACAATTATTTCCAAGCATTGTAATGAGTTTTAATTCATTCTTTTGTACATATTTAACTAAATTCTTTTATTCCTTTTTGTAAATAAAATCAACATTTCTGGAATTAAAGAATGTTTTTGGACTTAGAGAGTTATGTATATTAATAACTGCCTCCCAGTGAACGACCTGGAATAAACTAGTAAAAATTAAGTATATAAATAAAATTGACGCGACAACGGTTTATATTTGTGGCATATACTACAACAATGACATTTAAAAGCCCTTTTTAGTGCGAACCGGTCGTTGATGCTTCATATTTTTGGCGCTGTTGCTGGGGAGGCAACTCTCTATTCGCCAAAACTATTCTTTTGTTCTTTATTTGTAAATATTTTTATTTTTGTTTGTAAATAACTATTCTTTCATTTATATTCTTTGTTGTATATAGATTCTTTTATTCATTTTATTGTTTGATTTAATTTGTATATAATTGTCTTACCAATCATTTGTTGTTTTTGCAGCACTTGAGAAGTAGGAGTAGTGGTGATTTCT
The DNA here is from genome assembly GCA_037157565.1 of Thalassia testudinum. NCBI lineage: Eukaryota > Viridiplantae > Streptophyta > Magnoliopsida > Alismatales > Hydrocharitaceae > Thalassia > Thalassia testudinum. The sequence goes on from JAZHRO010000014.1 coordinate 23,127,726, forward strand.
TCCGAGTGGACTTCTTCCTAGCATATTCGCTGGCTTCAAATTCGACTTCCTGGAGGAGTTTTTTCAGATGGAGCTGTATTTCTTGCTTTTCTTAAATTAGTATAGCAGTAGTTTAGACCTAGGTATATTTCTTAGGATTATTTTGTTAGGCATAAGTTGTGAGAACTTGTTCTCACACATATTTGTAATAACTTGGACTCTCTCTTTATCCTCTACTCATCTGACATCGACACGATTTTTCTGTATCATGGTTTTCCGTATCGATTTCTTTTTCTTTTGTTTTTGCTTGTTGCATTTAAAAATCCAAAAAAAATTATAAAACCAAAAATACAAGAAAGATCTCATCCCTTATCTAGTAGCATCATACTCTAGGCATCCATACTTAGGATTGCACATTTCCTTCTAGATTTTCATTACAAGTCAAATTGCATACTGTAGAATTGCTGGAATCAGGTACGCATCTTCTCTCCTTAGTTCCTGCCATCCCTACATTTGACTTAAAATTTAAAAAGACCATCTTGTGTTTGAAAAAGAACTAAAAAGTGAGACGAGCTGCATAGAATGCATCTTCTAACTACTTGAATCAAATTTAAAAGGGGACACTAAAACCTATCTGAAACCCTGACTGTGCTTTTCATCGAATTCTGTTGATTGCTATCGTGTACACACTACATGATTACATTAAGTTCACAAATACATGGGTTTCTATCTCATCTCCTTGTGCAACCACAAGATCTGGATTTGCATGCCAGTCTTATCCAGATTCCCAGTGGGTTGTAGAGGTCTGCACTCCGCTAGGTTATCATTAGGACGCGTACAATTGTTCTGAAACATTTGTGTGCATACTACTATTTTGCGTAGTAGAATCTATAAAAATTTGATTTATCTCGCTTGACTTATTTGATTGGTCTTTGATTGTTGAGATTGATTGGGACTTGAGATTTTATTGAGATTGAGATTGAGATTGAGATTGATCTTTCCCTTTGAGTTGTGACTATTTTAAAAACTCGTTTTCAAAAATTGACTCAATGGAAGGTAGGAGATCGCAAAACCCTAAACTAGTACTTCCTTTGGGTGCTGATGCCCAAGCTTCCACTTCTATGCCTTCCACATCCAATTCTATACCTCATAGGCCTCAAACTCCCATCCACCACTCCATTCATCCTGAGGATGATCATGATTCTACACAATTCGAGGATTTCAAAGAACTTCCTCCACATCTCTCTACACATCATCCTCTACCACCACCACCAAACCATAGGTTTCAACCTCCTCCATATACTAACTTTCCTAACCAACCACCATCGGAGAGAGGTCCTATGCCTCATTTGAACACCGGCTTGAAACACAACTTCAAATGGATACCCTTACCCAACAGGTACAATAGCTTGCACAAGCTGTTAATTTCTTAGCAAACCCCCAACATCAACCTAGGAATCCCCAAGCACCGCCACAACCTTGTAGACGTGAACTACGGCATTACTATAATCCCACAGTTGCACAACCTATGCTTGTGGTACGTTATCCTGATGGGGGTCGTGCTGCTGAATTGAAGCAAACATCATAGCACTTATTACTCACTTCCATGGTCTTGCTTCTGAGGACCCTTTTCAGCATTTAGAGGAGCTGAAAAATCTTGATCAAACCTTGGGTCCACAAGGTCATGATCAATACACGCTTTTAATGAAAATGTTCTCCTTTTCATTGAAAGATAAGGCAGCCTTCTGGTATAGAACCTTAGCATAGACTACACCAATAGAAGACTGGGCTTCTTTGGAACATGAGTTCCTAGAAAAGTATTTTCCTGTAGGTCACACAAATGCCTTAAGGCGTGCCATCATTACCTTTACACAGAATTCTGGAGAACAAATGCACGAGGCTTGGGAGAGATTCTGTGAGCTTTTTAGAAAATGTCCCAACCATGGTGTCTCATGCTAGCAACAGGTCTAGATCTTCTATCATGGGCTCCATGATGATACAAGGAATTTTATTGATGCTGCTTGTGGAGGCAATTTTTTGTGTTGGGATGAGGACTTAACTTTTGAGCTCTTCGAAGTCATGGCAGAAAATTCTATTAATAATACTTCGATGAGTGTTTTTAATAGAAAGTCCTCTCATTCCCACTCACACACGGGGGTACATGAAGCCTAATCCAGCAATAGAGACTTAGAAATTATGGCTAGTCAGCTGGATAAGGTGGGCTTAATAGAGAAGAAAGTAGATGAAGTATGGAAAATCCTCTCTAAACCTTCATCATCTTCTCAGTCACTTGCACCTCACACTTCTCAGTTTTCCATAGGGAGGGAAACTATGAACAATCTATCTGTGACACAACCTGCACTATTGGATTATACTTTTTCCTATCCTTCACCGGTTGGAGGAACCTTTGTTCCTCCTTACATTGAATTTCCTTCACCTTTTAGAGCTTCGGAGGAGCTCCACGCCATTCACAATGACCCTTATTCACAAACCTATAACCTTGGATGGCGTAATCATCCAAATTTCTCATGGTCAAGAAATTCACAAGGACCTAACTATCAACAACCTTCTGCACCACCACTTCACAACCCGATCCGAGCACCATCTCCACAACCACACAAATATCCACCGCATGCCTACCAGCAACCCCAACCAAGGCCCGCCCAATATTCTCAACCTGGGCCTACACGAGATGATCAGTTGGGGACTATCATGAAAGCTCTTGCTAACATGCAATAACAAAATATTGCTATGCAGTAGAGACAGGATGCGAAATTGATTTGCATTTGTGACATATACTACAACAACGACGTTTAAAAATTCTTTTTGGTATGAACCGGTTGTCGATGCATCATATTTTTGGCACCGTTGTCGGGGACAAAAACCCGTTAACAACGCTTTATTGTGATTGTTTGACAAATTTTGCAGAAAGTCGATTAATCCCATCAACCACATTCACTCCCATCTCAGGCACAACCCAATCCTAGGAGCATACCTGCCTAGAGGTATGTTCAACCTAGACCTTCAGTGCAAGGTCAAGCACAAGTCATTTTACAACCCTTGCATGAACTAGAATTCTACATTGATCCAAATTCCGCCTATCCTCAACCTCAACCACCTCTTCTACCCAATTCTGAGTTACCATCTACGTCTAGAGCTGAATTGAATGCCATCACCACTGGGAGTGGTAGAAGCATTGTAGATCCACCATTTCCTGCTTCTATATCTTTTCTTGTACCTTCTACTTCCACTCCTCTATCTAATCACCTCTTCCTTATTCTTCTTAACCTAGGAATGACCCTCCCATTACAACTTCTATGCCATTTCCAGAGGCTTTAAAGAAGAGTGATGAAAAGAAGAAGAAACCTTGTGTGGCACCTGAGGAGGATTTGCTTAAGCTCTTTGAGCAAGTCCACATAAACATCCCCTTGTTGGATGCAATCCACCACATTCCTCTTTACGCTAAGTTTCTGAAAGACCTATGTACACCTAAGCATAAAGCAAGGATTCAGAAAGGGAGTAGTCCAATCATTCTTTCAAAACAAGTGAGTTCCATCATATCCAATAGCCTCTCTACTAAAATGAAAGACCCAAGAACCTCTCTTCTATCCTGCATGATAGGAAACACTACATCCAATAGAGCACTGCTTGATCTAGGTGTTTCCATCAATCTTATCCCAACCTCCCTACTGACACATTTCGAGGTTGGCAATCTAAAGCCAACTGTGGTGTCCCTGCAATTAGCTGACAAATCAATTAAGACACCTTAGGGAGTGTTGGAAGATGTCATAGTGTGGGTCAAGGACTTTTATTTTCCTGTAAACTTTATTGTCCTTGACATGGAAGTACCTGAGGATATCTAGAACACTCCAATCATACTAGGAAGACCTTTCTTGGCTATGGCCAAAGCAAACATCAATTGTGAGAAGGGCCTTATAGAATTGAAATTTGGAGATTAGAAAATGAAGATTGATATATTTCAAGTCCAAAGAGGACCATCCTATAGTTTAATTGAGGAAATTTGCTCCTTGGATTCATTGGATAAGTTGGTTGAGGATACGCTGATTGATTCACTTAACTTAGAACTTCAACACCCTCTGGACTCTGACTTGACTCTCCCTGAGACTCCAACCTTAGAAACTAAGGACTTACCCCCTATTCCTTTAGTGTCTCTAGGATCTTATGAGATCTCCACACTGCTACTTCACTTGATCCTATACCTGTTGAACTCAAACCTCTTCTAGACTCTTTAAAATATGTCTTATTAGGGCCAGATCAGACTTATCCTGTGATTGTCAACTCTCTCTTATCATCTGATCAAGAATCACAACTCTTATCTATCCTAAGAGCACATAGATAGGCTATAGGATGGAGCCTTTCTGACTGGACTGGCATTAGTCCTTCTTTCTGCACACATAGGATTTTTACTAAAGAAGGATCTAGATCCACTAGATAGCCACAGTGTAGACTGAACCCTACACTTCAGGAGGTGGTTAGAAATGAGATGATCAAGTGGTTAGACAATGGAATTATTTTCCTTATATTTAATAGCCAATGGGTAAGTCCTGTTCAAGTTGTGCCTAAGAAGGCTGGACTTACTGTCATAACCACTGACTCTAGAGAAGTCATCCCTACACAGATTGCTAGTTCGTGGCAAGTATGTATTGACTACCGCAAACTCAATCAAGCCAAGAAGAAAGATCATTTCCTACTGCCCTTCATTGATCAGATACTGGAAAGATTGGCTGGGAATCAATTTTTCTGCTTTTTGGATGGCTACTCAGGTTACAATTAGGTGGCAATTCACCCCGATGACAAGGAGAAAATGACTTTCACCTGCCCCTATGGAACCTTTGCATTCTGTAGGATGAAATTTGTATTATGCAATGCACCTGCTACATTTCAGTGGTGTATGTTTGCAATCTTCTCTAATTTAGTAGGTGATTCCTTAGAAGTCTTCATGGATGACTTCTCTGTCTTCGAGAGCACATTTGATGCATGCTTAGACCACCTGACTAAGGTCCTGCAAAGATGAATCAATGTGAATATGATACTTTTCTGGGAAAAATCACATTTTATGGTACTGGAAGGACTAGTTCTAGGACACCTTATTTCTGAGAGAGGAATAGAGGTTGACCGTGCAAAGGTGAAATCGAAGGTGAAATTGATTTCTGACCTGCCTTTACCTTCCTTGGTTAAACAAATTAGATCTTTTCTCGGGCATGTTGGTTTCTATTGTCGCTTTATAGTGGACTTCTTGAAAATAGCCTGACCTCTCACTGATCTTCTCTCTAAAGATGTAGATTTCTAGATCTCTGACGATTGTGTTCATGCCTATATGACACTTCGTGATTTGGTTATCAAGGCACCAATACTGCAACCCCTAGATTAGTCTTACCCTTTTGAGATCATGTGTGATGCCTCTGATTATGTAGTAGGGGTTATCCTTGGGCAAAAAATGGATGGGAAACCTACAGTCATTTATTACGCTAGCAAGACTTTAGATGAAGCTCAGGGGAATTATACCATCACTGAAAAGGAATTGCTAGTAGTAGTATTTGCATTGGAAAAATTTAGACCTTATCTCTTAAGTTCCCATATTATAGTCTACACCGACCGTACTACAGTCCGACATCTTCTCGCCAAGAAGGACACGAAATCTCATCTGATTAGATGGAACCTCCTATTGCAGGAGTTTGATTTAGAGATTCGTGACAAGGCTAGGAAGCAGAATGTGGTAGCTGATCACTTATCCCACTTGCCTTCTGAAGTGATTTCTCCTTCACTCCCCATTATCGACAACTTCCCTGACGAGCAATTGCTGGTCATTCATTTTGATCTTCCTTGGTATGTTGACATTGTCAACTACCTGGCTTCTGGAATTGTTCCCTCTGATTGGGTCTAACATCAAAAAGACAAACTTAATGCCGAAGCTAGTCATTACTTTCGGGAAGAACCTTGGCTATTCAAATCTTGCTCTAACCAGATCATTAGGAAGTGTGTCCCTGACAAGGAGATGGAAAGCATCTTGTCGTTCTGTCATGACCAGGCTTGTGGTGGTCACTTCTCTGGCAAAAAGACCGCTGCTAGGGAATGTCCACGCTATTAGTCTCTCAGTAGTATTGGTCGCCGAGACATGATGCCCTTGAATCTGATCTTAGTATGCGAGGTCTTTGATATCTGGGGCATTAACTTCATGGGAACTTTTCCAAATTCCTATGGCTTCGAGTATATCTTATTGGCAATTGATTATGTTCCAAAATGGATTGAAGCCATCCCCACAAGGACAAATGATCACAAGATTGTAAACCAGTTTATTCAGGATTACATCTTCTCTAGATTTGGGGTACCAAAAGCCATAATTAGTGATGGAGGGTCTCACTTTAGGAACATCCACTTTCAATCCCTACTTCAAAAGTATGGGGTGACTCATAGGATTGCTACACCTTACCACCCTCAAACCAATGGACTTGTTGAATTGTCCAATTAGGAGATCAAGAAGATTTTACAAACTACCATCCGACCTGATATAAAGGATTGGTCTTCCTGCCTTTCTGATGCATTGTTGTTGTATAGGACAGCTCACAAAATTCCATTAGGCATGTCTCCTTTTAGATTTGTGTACGGGAAACCCTGTCATCTTTCCATAGAACTTGAGCATAAAGCCTATTGGGCCATCAGAAAGTGTAACTTGGACTTAGAGAAGGCTGGTGATCATAGTAGATTACAAATTTTTGAGCTAGATGAATTGAGGAATGAATCTTATGAAATCTCAAGGATTTATAAGGATAAATTAAAGGCCTTCCTTAGCCATCACATCCGTAGGAAAACCTTTCACCCTGGTCGGAAAGTCCTTCTGTTTGACTCAAGACTTAAGCTTTTCCCAGGGAAACTCAGATCCAAGTGGAGTGGACCTTTCAAAATCTTAAGAATCTTTGACAACGAAGCTGTTGAGATCACTAAGATTGACAAATCTAAATCTTTCACTGTCAATGGACGAAGATTGAAACCTTTCATTGAGCCACATGATCTCAGAATTGTCAATTCTATTATTTCACTCCAATATTTTGAATTACCATGTGGGTTTACTCCTAACTGAAGGTGTAAAACTTAGCAAACCTATCCTTTGTATATAGTTGTTTTCACCTTTCTTGCATTAGGTGTCTACCTTGTCATTTTTAGCGTACATTCATTGTCACATATGTCATGCATTTCACTTCTTAGCCTGACTTTTCACTATTATCTTGTATGAGATTTGAAATCGTCTGAACAAAGATTTTTTATCTCCTCATTCCGACTTCCTTCCATCACCTAGTCTAAGATAGTGAAAAGAAAAGTATGCATTTGCATTCACCCTATCCATACAATGAGGACATTGCATCATTTAAGCATGGGGGAGTGTAAATGGTGAATCATTTACTAAAATGCAATTGTAGACATACTTGTGGTGTATATAGTATAGTATTATCAAAAATACCAAAAAATTGAAAAATTTTGAAAAGTTTGAAAAAACTTACAAAGTCAAAAGTACAAAAAATAGTTAAAAACAAAAATTCCAAAAATATAATAAGGGACCTAAACTTTATTGTTGAGCGAGAACTCCAAAAGATTGAAAACTTTTGAGGAGAGAAAAAGCAGTTGAAAAGAATATAAGTGTTTAATTGTGATCTTATAGTTGAAAAAAAAATAGAATAAGTGTTTATGGACATTCAACCTTTGCTAGTTAGACTTTTCGGGCCACTGTAGCTTGATTCGCTCAGGCTTTGGCTTAATACACTTTAAGTTTTGACAAGATAGACCACGATCTCTCCTAACTTAGGACGTATTCTTGTACCTGAGTCACCAATATAGGATTCGTTGGTTTGCTTTGGCTTAGGAGTCTAAGTAACCTTGGTTCACATTACACACTATTGGGAAAGACCTTGTGAATTTGGAATTCAACCCTAGTGTTCATTAAGGAAGGTGGAGTCCTTACCTGTGCGTGCAGGTAGACTCTTTGTCCTAGTCTTTAGTCTTGTGTCTAAGAGAAGCTCTTTCCACCAAATAAAGTGTGCTCTACCAAATAAAGTTGTCGAAGATATGTTGACAGTTAATTGTGGAAACAAAAAAAGTTTCAAAAAAAGATATTCTTTGGAATAAGTCAAGTATGTTTTCTAAGTCCTGTAAATGCAGTTTTCCACCAAAAAGAAAAAAAATATTTTCAAGGTGCAATACAAATACCCTATTTCCACCAAATATTTTTTGAGCCACAACGCAATAAAAGTTGGGCTTGAGTCTTCCCCATTTTTGAGAGTTAATCTGAAAACATGAGTTGAAGCTAGAACCAAACTGGACTTAAAAAGAAGTGAAACCCCGAGATTGAGTTTTGAAATTCACCTGGTCAATCCTGAACCATCACTAAGCATAGCCATAACCACTTAGCTTCTGAGTCTTGGGAATTGATGGGAACACCATCATGAGCCACAACTATCTCATTTTGACTCAATTAAGTCAATAAATGCTCCTACATAACTACCAGAGAACCATAACTTACTGCATAATCATTCTAAGGGAAAAATAGGAAACTAGGGTTAAAACTGTAATTTTACCAGCACATTATGAATGTAATGCAACCACCGGTTTTCCTAGGGGTTCATTAAGGGTCAACAGGTCCTAAAAAGGTAATAAGTGGGTTAGATCAGTCAGAAAAGGGTTTGCACGTGTTTTGAGAATTAAATGACTTTTGAAACCCTAAAAATAGACCCACTTAATTAACCGAGGTTTTGGTGAGGATAAAATTCACCTAAACCCTATAAAAATCAAAGAAAATTAAACCCTATAAAAATCAAATAAAATTATTCTCTAGGGTTTAGTACCTTCAATTTGACCATCAGAACCCATCTTGACCCAAAATGGAGTCTCAGATAGATATTTACCCTAATTTGGGTTTTTACATAAATTACCCAGTTAAACGTGGTCAAAACCAAAATCCAACTTTACCCTTTGATTTCTTAGGTCTAAATTAGGTTTGTACCAAAATTTGGACCCAAAATGAGCTTCTCTTGACCTAGTTTGCAAAATGGTCCTGTCTGATTACATTTATACACCCAACTTTCAAAAACCCTTGCATTCAGCCCCCTAACTTCTTCGTCGTCTTCACAATTAGGTTCCTCCACCATTATCGTGGAGAAATCCTTCTCCGGTGACCTTTAATTGAAGAGAACTCTTTCTCTATTCAATCAATCCCTTCCAAAATTGGAAGGGAAATTCTTTGTGGAATCCTCTTCAATCTGAACCTGCATGTGCTCCGAATCTTTCCCAATCTCTCATGCGAATGCATGAGATATTTGGGTCTCAAGAAATACCCAAATCCGGTGAAGGTTTTCGAGCTTGGAAAGCTTGATTTCTAAGCTTTCCTTGCCTCTAGATCCCTATATAAGGGAGCCCAGATCTTCCTGAGCTCTTCACGCTCGAAATCGGCTGAGATCCCCCTCAAATTCCTCTCTCTTTCACGGATGAAGGTTCCTCGACGTCCGATGACCTTTTCTGCCTCTCCTTGTCATCCGTTCGCCATACCTGTAGTGGATTTATACTCCCTATTTCTCTCCGCATCTCACCGTACCAGTAGACGCCTGTTCCCATTCGTCCTCACCGTTTCTCCCTCACCGGAATCGCTTTCATCTCCGGCATCGGCAACACCACATCCGACGCCATCTCTGCCCCACTTTGTCCACCTACCTCCAAGCTAAGTTCCTTATCTCCCCTACATTCTTCTCCTTTGTTTATTTTACAAATCCGACCACCGACGCTTCTCTGCAACTTCATCCTGTCCATATCCGGTCATCCCCTCTGGCGAGACCATTCCACCTCCACAGACCACTAAATCCCTCGCTGACAAGCCAACGACCACCGCCTCACCTCTCTGATCATTTCCCCTCTCTTTATTCATCATTCCACTCACTCATGCACACCCCCGAACACACCCATTCACACGCACGTAGTTCGACCTCGCCACGCACTCACAGACATCCACACACCACACAAACACCCTCATCACACTCACCGTTGTCCGATGCTACTCTTTGAGCATTCTGACATGGCTGAAAGGCCATTTTGCTATTTTCAGGTACTGGACCTTGTCGCCATGGAAGCAGTAAGCTTCGAGCTTGCTTGAGAGTTGTTTCAGGCGCTTCGGTTCCAGGTCTCTACTCCAGGTCGTGCGGAATCAACTCTCAAACACATCCCAACAATCAATTGAAGACGCGAGCCCAACAGCTACTGCAATTGCAAAGGAAGACCCCCTACTACAGACGTGAAAAGGAGGGGGGTGCAAATAGTCCCACATCGTTGGCTGTAAAGCACGCTGAGGCGAGTAAATTAAAAAAGTCACGTAAGCTGTTCGCCTGAGTTCATGGGGTGAGTTCCCTCTCACCAGCTTACCCGGCCTCATCCGTGACACATACCCGCAGACCTGGTTCGACTCGATAACCCGACTTGCACTCCTCTCTCACCACTGCACGTTGGTGAGCCTAGACCCGGGTACGCACCTGAATCCGATAACCCGATTACTCGTGGCTCTGGGAGAGCGGATCCTAAGAGAGAAAGAGAGGAGAGTTATGCAGGGGAAGGGTGTTTTTGCCACAAGGAAGTCTGGCTGACACTTAGCCGGATTCAGAAGAGGAAAGCCAGAGAAGGAAGGAGAGAAGAAGAGGAGAATTGCAAAGCTAAAGGCAGAAGAGTTAGAGAAAGAAGAGGTGAAGTCCTGAGCAGAAGAGTAGAAGAAGAAGGAGAAAAGTAGAGATAGAGAAGAAAAAGAAGAAGCCGCAGCTGAGAAAGAAGAAGAGGAAGGTCTGAAGAGGGAATAGGCTGCAGAAGAAAGGAAGAGTCAGAGAAAGAAAGAACATTAGGCTTTAAGCCATCTGATTCCCAAATCAGATGACATATTTGAGCTTTCATTTCATACATATATATTGAGTTCCTTAGCTATTATTGTAAGGAGTATATGGTGATTTAAACCACCATTTTACTCCCATCTTTCTGCACATTGATATTGATATTATTGCAAATTCTTTTAGTTTAAATTATGTTCTTGAGATTTAAATTCCATATTGCTCCCTGTGTTTGACCTCGGAACTTATTCGAGTAATAAAAATCTATTTATTTTCAAAGCAATTTTGACTATATTACAACGCTTCATTTTAAACTCGATTTCACCGCGCTAACATTTTGGCGCCATTGCCGGGGAGCACCAGGCAATTTAGAACTCTTGATTGCAATTCCTGATTCAGATTCTAACTTGCTATATTTCTTTTGCTGTGGTTGTTTAGGGATAACATACATTCAAGAAAGATCAACTGCACAACAAACACACCAGGGGCAGGTAAATTCTAATTACTCTCTCTCTTAAGCTCCTAGTTCTGAAAAGGTTAAAAGGAAGAAAAATCAATTAGGGCTACTTGCTTTCCATTCTTAGATAATTCATCAAGTTGTCTGATTTGATTTAAACAACAAAACCTGATTTGTGCACCCACTTAAGGTAACTAGGGCTATCACATTCTTGTTTGAGCCCTAGATACCACATTTGACAAACTAAATTGGACCAAAATCAGAGCCAATTAAGGATTCCAAGTTAGGGTTTTAGAGACACTTACATAATCAAGAACTGATCTTTCATAAACAATGTGTGCCAAAGCCTTGGTTGAATTGATTTGTTCAAGCAAACCCTAAAATCAGGCTCTTAATCTCACTTGAATCCTAAAAGAGGGACTTAAAACTTCTCAAAGGACAAACAGGTGAAGTTGACCGACCTTGTTGGGTCAACCAATCGTTAAATTAGGTCACTCTTGGACTCAATATATCTTAAAAGTTCAAGTGAAATCCTAAGCACCCTTGCTCTTAATTAAAATTGGTAGACTTAAGAGGTCAAGTCCCCATTTTGGTCTACCTGGAACATTAGTGATAAGAGAGGTCGGGCGGGGGAAACCCTGTAACCCGTGGGGGAGCTCTACCGTGTAGGGGTCTTCGCGGGACTCTCCATGTCTGGCTGCCCAAGTAATTCTCAGGTGGACAGCTTTCTGACTAAGGGGTATCATCCGCCCTGAACCTCTATAGTCATCCAAAATTTTCGGGTGTCTTGATTGGGTCCATCTATTCTCATCCAGTTCATCGGTGCATGTTTGGTAGGAGGTCCTTAAGACCACCCTTGAGGCCTCCATTAGTTATTTACTCCCGTTGAGGCCAGGCCTCGACTTCTATGTTTGTGCAACAATCCCCTCACATATACATCTCTTATGATTCATCTGAACCTAATTCTCCTTCATCCATCATCATGGCACAACCCGCAGAAGAAGAGAATAACCTCGAGAATCAACTTTAGCGCCTTAATGATTTATTCCAAGCCTTTGTGAATCCATCGCAGCATCCTATGATGCGAGATCATTACAATCCCGTTGCAGCGGCGATCGAACCTCGAGTCTAAATCCCGGCTAGAGGTCCTGATACTGAACTCAAGCTTAACATGATTCATGTTATTCTGAAATTTCATGGGCTCAATTCCGAGGATCCTTTCCAGCACATCAAACAACTCAACCATCTGGCCCATACCTTCAGGTTAGATGTTCAGAATTGGGATATTCTTCTCATGAAAATGTTCTCCTTCTCTCTCATGGACAAAGCAGCTCACTGGTATCAGACTTAAATGCGTCGAATCAACACATGGGCTGAACTACAATCCGAGTTTTTGATAATGTTATTCCCAGTTGGTCGGACGAATGCTTTACGACACTAGATCACGCACTTCACACAACAGCTTAGAGAACCACTTTACGAAGCATGGGATCGTTTCCTGGTTCTCATGTGAAAGTGCTCCCATCACGGAGTTCCTAAATGGGAACAAGTCCAATCTTTTTACTGGGGACTCCGTGATGGGAACACCATCATGAGCCCTAACTAGCTCATTTTGACCTAGAAAAGAGAACAAAAGCTCTTACATAACCAACTGGAGGACCTAACTCAAGGAAAAACCCTTTTGAAAGAAAAGCAAGAAATAAGGGGTAAAATTGCACTTTTACCATTGCAGTACAACAATGGGATTTCTTAGGGGCTAAACATAGGTCAAATGGTCTTAACAAGATAAAAAGTGAGTTGGTTCAAATAGAAAAGGATTCATGTGAAATCTGAGAATTAAATAACTTCTTGTAACCCTAAAACAGATCCACTTAATTTAACAAGGTTTTGGTCAAGATAAAATTCACCTAAACCCTTTAAAAATCATGTAAAAATATCCTCTAGGGTTTAGAACCTCTAATTTGGCCTTTAGAACCTATTTTGACCTAAATAGGGGTCTCAGTCAAATGTTTACCCTAAATTAGGTTTTGATGTAAATTTTTCAGTCAAACGTGGTCAAACCTAAAATCCAACTTCATCATTGGATTCCTTAGGTCCAAATTAGGTTTATACCAAAATTTGGACCTAAGGGAGTTCACTTTGACCTACTTTGCAAATTAGTCCAACCCAATTACAATTATACCCCTAACTTTTGAAAACTCTTGCAGACACCCCCTTAGCTTCCTCGTCGTTCTTTGCAATTAGGTCCCTCCACCATTACAGCGGAGGAAATCCTACTCCGGTGAGGATTCAAGGGAGACAACTCCCTAATTCCTCAAAGAATCCCTCTCAAATTTGAAAGGAAGATTCTCTGAGAAATTCCCGTTCATGTGAACCCAATTTGGAGCTCTAATTTCCACCTAATCTCTCATGCGAACGCATGAGCGATTTGGGTCTTTTCCAACCTTCCAAGTCCGGCGAGGTTTCTGTGCTTGGAAGCTTGCCTTCCAAGTGCAAGGCCCTCTACCAGGAGCTATAAAAGGGACCCCAGATCCTCCCCTCCTCTCAAGCTTGATTTGGCCTGAGAAAACCCCCAATCTTCCTCTCTTCTCCTCCGGCCAAATTCCCAGCAAGCTCTATCGACTCCAATCTTCTCCTCTCGTCGCTCTGCCACAATACCAGTGGCAGAGTTGCCTTTGCCTCCTTCGTCCGCATCGTGCCACACCTACGCACATGCCTGCCTCCCTCTCGTCGTCGTCGTCCCTCTCTCACTGGGCCTTCGTCTCCAGCGATGGTACATACAAGTCGTCCACCTTATCCTCTCCCCCCTTCGTCTACTCCCTCTGCTCTTTATTTTCCTTCATTTATTTTCTGTTATCACGCCCCAATGCTCACACAACACCGTCATCTTCTCCACCTCCGACAGACCACCGGCGAGGTGCTCCAGCCATTCCACACACCCATCCACCTCGCCAGCCACCTCAAAAGCTCCGCCACGTCTCACTGATCATCATCCCACTTCCCATTCACCGCCACACACTCCCAACACATCCCCCGAACACATCCATTTGCACAGCCACAGGGTGACCTAGGCACGCATGCCCAGGCCGCCCGGCGCCAAGCCAACCAATGAGACACCTTTGTCGTGTCACGGCGAAGCTACCTATGTGATTTGACGAGGCCGCAAGGCTATTTTTCTTGTGGACAGGTACAGGTGCTTTGACACCATTGGAGCAAGCTCGGAGAAGCTTGCAAGCTTCATTCTAGGTCCCAGGCATCAAGCTCCAGGTTCCCAGACGCGCGGGCTTCCTTCGCACACGATTCCAGCCAGCAATTGGACTCCAAGCCCCCCTGCAACCTCTGGGATTCATGAACACCTGTTGCAGGCATGCACGAGAAGAAGGTGGGACATTTAGTCCCACCTCGGAACTTTTGAAGCGGACGGAGTGCTATAAGTGGAAAAAGTGCCAGGGGTGAGGTCCCACTCATGCCACTCACCTCGTCCGCGACCCCACATTCTGCGGACCTGGTTACTGACCCGACTACCTGCACACTCGCCCACCATCGTACGTTGGTGGGCCTGGTCCCGGGTGCACTGATCTGACCCGTTAACTCGAGAAGGCTCTAGGAGAGCGAGCCTAAGAGAGAAGAAAGAAGAGAATTCACTGGGAGGGTAGGGGGTAGGTTTTTCTCTCAGGAGAAAAAGAGGAAGAAAAAGCTAAAGGTGAATCCAAGGAAGAGGAAGGAGGAAGCTGCAGCAGAAGCAAAGGAAGAAGAAGGAGAGGCAGAAGCCACAACAACTAAGGAAGAGAAGGCTCAACTGAAGTTAGAAAAAGAAGCTAAGGCTAGAGAAGGAGAAAGAAGGAGAAAGAAGAAAGAAGAAGCTAAGGCCAGAGTAAAAATCAGAGAAGAGAGAAGAAATCGGAGAAGAAGAAGAGCCAGAGAAAGAAGAAGACAAAAGAAGAAAGAAGCTGAAGACAAAGAACAGAAGAGAAACATCAAAGAAGCACTATAGCATTGAGCACTTAAGACGTCTGATTTTTACATTAGACGTCCATATTTCATTTTGAGGTTCTATATACATCGAGATCATCTTTCATGCTTTATAACTTTAATTCGTCATTGCATATTTTATCAAATTTGAAAGTTGTGTTCTTGGTTTTTAAATTCCAACTTGCTCCCTGTGTTCGACCTTGGATTTATATTTTTCGAGTAATAAAATTCATTTGTTTTCAAAGCGATTTTGGCCATACTACGATGCATTTATTTTAAACTCGATTTTGCTTTTGACAAACACTCCATGAAGATATCTGATTATTCATCAATGTAACTTGCGGAGGAAATATCATGGGTCAACACGAAGATACTGTGTGGGAGATTTTCAAGAATATGTGCGAGAACTCCATCAATAATGACTCCATGGCATATTCGACCCGACGAATGCCCACGCATCGACGAATCCAAGGGGAGCACATGAGACGCAGGGCCTGTCCTCTTGTATCAACTTGGAACTGATGGCCAGTCGTTTGGACAAGGTTTCTACCATTGAAAAGAAAGTGGATGAGCTAACTCGACATCTGCAGTGAGCCACCTCTACACAAAACCCGTTTTCACAGTCGCCCTCTGGGAGGGAAGCTGTGCATAACATCTACCACCAATCTTCTTAGGGGTTGGACCCATATCCACCGCCATCTGACTCTAGGGCCGAAGGAAACTCCAGACCTGCCTATTCTAGTTGGGGGAACTCTAAACCCTCATATTCTGACTTTTCTGAAGTTCCTTAGACCTATGAGGACCTCAATGCCATCCAGAATGACCCATTCTCTAATACCTATAACCCTGGATGGCGAAATCATCCTAATTTCACATGGGCAGGAAACAATTAGAATTAGAGACCACTATATCAGCCTTGTCCACAAGCTTCTCATCCATATCAGTTGCCTCAGCCTCTGCCCAACCCCACCTATCAACCTGGGCCAACTCAAACAGATCAAATGACTCTTATCCTTCAGACTCTGGCTGACATTCAAAAGATAAATGCGGCTATGCAGAAACAGCACAAAGATGAGATCACAGAGGTTTTCAATCAACTCACCCAGATGGCAAATTCCCGCCAACCTGGTACACTCCCTTTGCAACCTCTACCTAATCCCAATAACATGCCGAATCAGAGGCGTGTTATAAACACAAACCAAGCCCAAGCCCACATGGTTTATCAGGCCCCTTCTGCTCCATCACCCGACGGGATGGAAGCTTTGACATCATACTCAGGATTTCAGCAGCAACCACCTATTTTACTTACACCAAACCAGAACCAGGCAGGACTGAATTCAGTGACAACCCGTAGTGGCAAAGCAACATAGGACCCACCTTACCCAAGCCACTTGCAGCCTGGTAGTGCTAACCTAAACCCTAGGATAGTCATCCAGGATACCCCTGTCCCAGATCAAGAACCTAGACCTATTCTAGAGGAACCATCTATGGTTCCATTTCCCAAGGCCTTGACCAAAGGAAAGAGGACAACTAAACCTGTGGCACCTGAAGAGGACCCAGTCAAGCTCTTTGAACAGGTCCATATAAACATCCCCTTGATGGATGCAATTCACCACATATCGGCTTACGCACAATTTCTGAAAGATGTGTGTTCACTTAAGCATAAGCCGCGAACCAAAAGTGGGAGCCCAATTGTATTGTCGGAGCAAGCCAGCTCCATCATTTTAAGTAGGCTCCCACCTAAGGCAAAAGACCCAGGTACTCCCCTGATCTCCTGTACAATTGGTGATATCCAATTTGATAGAGCATTATTTTATCTAGGAGCCTCCATAAACCTAATATCTACATCCCTACTTGACCATCTTGAGGAATCTGAGCTCAAACCAATAGAGGTGACATTACAGTTGGTAGATTGATCTATTAAGTCACCTAAAGGAGTTCTTGAGGATGTTATTGTTAGGGTTCGGGATTTCTATTTCCCAGTTGATTTCATAGTAGTGGATATGGATGCCCCAGAGAATTTGACAAATACACCGATTATACTAGGGAGACCCTTTATGGCCACTGCTAGGGCTAGCATTAATTGTGTGGAGGGCCAAATTAAACTAAAATTTGGGAACCGGACACTAAAGATCAATATCTTTAAGGCCTAACAAGGGATTAATTGTGAGGTTATAGAACAAATATGTGATATCGAGGTTGTGGTTGATGATCGGTATATCGAGGAAAACCTGACTACTTCTGATCAACCACAAGAGGATCAAAACCTGCAATTAGAGGAGTCCGAACTTAACCTAGACACACCCATAGCTCCTTCCCTTGCTCCTGACACCCACCCTGAACCACCTGCTGCTACTGATAACCCTATTTTAGAACTAAAGCCTCTTCCTGATCATCTAAAGTACATCTTTTTGGGTTCCAATCAGACATTTCCTGTGATTACCAACTCCAGACTCACACCTAATCAGGAATCCCATCTGATTTCTATTCTCTAGCAACATCGAAGAGCGATTGGATGGACTCTCGATGATTTGACTGGTATTAGCCCCTCTTACTGCACACACCGCATCTATACTGAAGAGGGCACACGACCTTCCCGTGAAATGCAGAGACGTCTAAATCCTAATCTGCAGGAGGTTGTGAAAAAGGAGACCATTAAGTGGTTAGATGTTGGGATCATCTACCCGATCTCTGACAGTCGGTGGGTGGGTCCAATCCAGGTTGTGCCTAAGAGGGCAGGACTCACCGTGATTATGACTGAGACTGGAGAAATCATACTGACCCATGTAGCAAATTCATGTTGAGGCTGCATTGATTACAGAAGACTCAATACCTCCACGAAGAAGGATCATTTCCCACTACCGTTTATTGATCAGATCCTCGAAAAACTAACGGGAAATAGATTCCTCTGCTTTTTGGATGAGTACTCTGGCTATAACCAGGTAGCAATCCATCCTGAGGACCAAGAGAAGACCACTTTCACTTGCCCCTTCGAGACATATGCATTTCGAAGGATGCCTTTCGATCTCTATAATGCACCCGCTACTTTTCAGCAGTGCATGCATGCTTGCCATATTCTCAGATATGGTAGGTGAATTTCTGAAAGTCTTCATGGATGACTTCTTAGTTTTTGGCAAATCATTTGATGATTGCCTCCTGCACTTGGTCTAGATCCTCAGGCGGTGCATTGACATGAATCTGGTTATTTCTTGGGAAAAGAGCCACTTCAGGGTTCCTGAGGGAATTATCCTGGGACATCTCATCTCTGAAAAAGGCGTCCAGGTTGATTGAGCCAAGGTAAATCTAATTTCCAAACTCCCTATGCCTAGCTCAGTCAAGGACATCTGATCCTTCCTAGGGCACGTCAGGTTTTACCGTCGATTCATTCCAGACTTCTCGAAGATTGCGTGCCCCCTGACTAATCTGCTATCTAAGGATGCCCCTTTTAAAATCACCAAGGAATGCAATCAAGCATTTGAGATCCTACATGATCGAGTTACCCAAGCTCTGATCCTACAATCCCCTGATTTTCTCAACCCTTTGAGATCATGTGCGATGCATCTGATTACGCTGTAGGTGCGGTACTTGGGCAGAAAATTGATGGGAAACCCATGGTCATCTACTACGCTAGCAAGACACTTGACGAGGCTCAGTGTAACTACACAGTTACTAAGAAAGAGCTGCTAGCCATAGTATTTTCCCTAGAAAAGTTTAGCTCATATCTTTTGGGTTCCTATGTTATCATTTACCCTAATCACACTGCTATGAGGCACATCCTTGCAAAGAAGGATGCGAAACCTCAGCTAATCCACTGGATTTTATTATTGCAAGAGTTTGACCTCGAGATTTGTGACAAAGATGGAAAACAGTACGTGGTAGCTGATCACTTGTCCTGCCTTCCTTCTGACATGATTGACCCTTCCGGACCCATTATGGAACATTTTCCCGATGAGCACCTCTTGAGTATCAGTACAGGGCTTCCATGGTTTGCTGATCTAGTAAACTACTTGGCATCACATCAGATCCCATCCAATTGGTCGAAGGCCAAGAAAGACAAATTACTTTCTGATGACAAGTACTACTTTTAGAAAGACCCGTATCTCTTCCACATTGGTGCTGATCAAATCATCCGACGATGTATTTCGGAAGTGGAAATTTAGGACATCTTATCCTTCTGCCATGACCAGGCATGCGGTGGACACTTCTTTGGTCATAAAACCATAGCAAAAGTCCTCCAGTGCGGCTTCTATTGGCCCACGATTTTTAAAGACGAATATAATCACTGTAAGGCATGACTCGTTGCCAGACCTTAGGCAACATGAGCCACCGTGATATGATGCCCTTATAGCAGATTCTCGTATGCAAAATCTTCGATATCTGGGGGATTGATTTTATGGGACCCTTTCCTATTTTGGATGGCTTCGAGTACATTCTGCTCGCTGTTGACTACGTGTCCAAATGGATTGAAGCCATTCTGACCCGAACCAACGATCATAAGGTAGTAATCAAATTCATTCATCAGAACATCTTTTCTCGATTCAAGATTCCACGTGCCATAATCTCTGATGGAGGGACCCATTTCACGAATGCTCAGTTCAGGTCACTGATGACCAAATATGGGGTGTCACACCGAATCTCTACTTCTTATCATCCCCAAACTAACAGTCTAGCTGAGCTATCGAATCGGGAGATCAAGAAAATCCTCCAGGTAACTATTCGACCTGACAGGAAAGACTGCTCATCTTGACTTCTAGAAGCTTTGTGGGCTTATAGGATTGCCCACAAAGCCTAATTAGGCATGTCTCCCTTTAGATTAGTGTATGCGAAGGCATGTCACCTCCCCATTGAATTGGAGCACAAAGCCTATTGGGCAGTACAAAACTACAATCTCGATCTTTCTAAGGCAGTAACCCACAGAAAGCTTCAAATGAGTGAGATCGATGAATTACGCCACGACGCGTATGAGAACTTACGAATTTACGAAGAGCGGGTTAAGATCTTTCACGACAAGCACATATCCAGAAAGATCTTTTTCCCTGGTCAGAAAGTCCTACTACTTGATGCCAAACTCAAACTGTTCCTAGGAAAACTCAGATCAAAATGGATCGGACCTTACCTTGTCCGACGAATCTTTGGAAATGGAGCTATCGAAATCAGTCAACTCAGCCATGATTCAAAACCTTTTGTCGTGAATAGTCAGAGACTTAAACCGTTCATTGAACTCACCGATACAAATTTAGTTGAGACATCTTTACCCTCCATTCTCCCTGAGCTAATTGCGCCTAGCTGATGACGTAAAACTTAGTGCTTAATGGGAGGCAACTCATCATTTTGAAAAATTCGAAACTCTTCCTGACACATCTTATGTTGAACTCATATTGCACTTTAGGGTTCATCCATTAGAACAACTGACTCCACCTCTGGTACCCATACTCGAGCTTGAAATCATCCGCAATAGTCATCCTGACCCATTCACCCACCCAAAACCTATTCTAATGAATGATCTAAGCTGAACTCGAACCCACCTAATTTACAATGAGGACATTGCAAATCGTAGGCATGGGGGGGTGGTAAAGTGCAAAACACCATGAAAATCATTTCACAAGAAAGGGTTTCATAAAAAAAAATCACATATTCCAAAAATACCAAAAAAATAAAAAAAAAATATTGAAAAAGAACAAAAATATGAGAGGAGAGAAAATTTTGATGGCATATCAAACCTTGAGGAGAAAAATGAGAGGAGTTAAAAATGTCAAAAAGGAGCACAATTTGAAAAGAAAAAGAAATAGTCATTAGTAAAAGATTAAGGAATTGACTTAGTTCCAGATCATATCAAAAGAAAGAAAGGCAAAAAGTGCTAATGAAATAAAGAAGAGATTAGTAGGAATGCTGATTTTAGGCCTTTTAGGCTATAATCCTAGGCTTAAAAATTCAAGTACCTACTAAGATCTGGGTAGTCCTCAAGAAGTTGGGGAAAATACGAAGCTAAAGTATTAGGTTTAAGGCTTAGGGATTATTCAGCCTTGTTAACTGACCTCTGATTTGCGGGACTCGGTAACCTAAGCACCCCAATCCACACACAGTCTGGTTTAGTGCGCCTAAGTATCAAAATCATGTAAATGCGTTTAAATTGTTCTGAAAAAGGTCACCTAGATTAGGAGCGGCTGATCAACACAGGTTGATTTGGATGAGTTCCCGACGTGGAGAGGTAGGAAATTCCCCTCGAAGATGCGTAATAACATATCATCTCCTCGGTGTTTGTCTCCTAGGATATCTATATATCCTACCGGGGGCATGTAAGCACCTTGTGCTAGTTCAGATGCCATGGGTGGCATTATCCCGAAATGTCGATTGCCAGGGTCTGGATTTAGCTACAAAATGCCATGGGTGGGATTATCTCGAAATCTCGAAAGCCAGGGTTCTGGGAGTTGCCATGGACAGTGCTATCTCGAAGCATCGATTGCTAGGGACCCTACGAGGATTGATGATGGGGACTAGGAATCCGATACATACCGTGTTGTAAAGCCAATATGAAGCTAGAAATAAAAGGAAAAGAGAGAGAAAACTCTCCAAAAATAAAGAAAAATTCCTCTCTCTCTAACAAAAATGCACTGCAAATTGAACCAAGGCTAAAACATGTTACAAGCACAGGTGCTTTAATCGCGGAGTTCGACGAACCTTAGGTTAGTTCCTATGGGCTTTAGAAACCTTCGCGGCAGACTGAGGCTAAAGTTGGTCAGGTCCGGATCTTGCTTGGTACTTGAGCACCTCTTGGCCTACTATCAGCATTCTAACCTATTCTACAAAAGGAAGCACACAACAAAGTTTTAAGCATCAAAGGATTTTATGGTCTAGAATCAAAGTTAATACCTTGAAATTTTGATAAGGGACTAGCAAAAGCTAGGCATGGGAGTATGATGGGAACACCATCATGAGCCATAACTAGCTTATTTTGACCCAATTAAGTCAATAAATGCTCCTACATAACTACCAGAGAACCATAACTCACTGCATAATCATTCTAAGGGAAAAATAGGAAACTAGGGTTAAAACTGCAATTTTACCAGCACATCATGAATGTAGAGTAACCATGGGTTTTCCTAGGGGTTCATTAAGGGTCAAAAGGTCCTAAAAAAGTAACAAGTGGGTTAGATCAGTCAGAAAAGGGTTTGCATGTGTTTTGAGAATTAAATAACTTTTGAAATCCTAAAAATAAACCCACTTAATTAACCAAGATTTTGGTGAGGATAAAATTCACCTAAACCCTCTAAAAATCATAAAAAAATATTCTCTAGGGTTTAGTACCTTAAATTTGACCATCAGAACCCATCTTGACTCAAAATGGAGTCTCAGACAGATATTTGCCCTAATTTGAGTTTTTGCATAAATTATCCATTCAAATGTAGTCACAACCAAAATCCAACTTCACCATTGGATTTCTTAGGTCCAAATTAGGTTTCCACCAAAATTTAGACCTAAAATGAGCTTATCTTGACCTAGTTTGCAAAATGGTCCTGTCTGATTACATTTATACCCCCAACTTTCAAAAACCCTTGCATTTATCCTCCTAACTTCTTCGTCATCTTCACAATTAGGTCCATCTACCATTATCGCGGAGAAATCCTTCTCCGGTGACCTTTGATTGAAGAGAACTCTATTCAATCAATCCCTTCCAAAATTGGAAGGGAGATTATTCGAGGAATCCTCTTCAATCTGAACCCATCCATGTGCTTTGAATCTTTCCCAATCTCTCATGCAAACGCATGAGAGATTTGGGTCTAAAGAAATACCCAAATCCGGTGAAGGTTTCCGAGCTTGGAAAGCTTTATTTCCAAGCTTTCCTTGCCTCTGGATCCCTATATAAGGGAACCCAGATCTTCCTGAACTCTTCAAGCTCGAAATTGGCCGAGATCCTCCTCAAATTCCTCTCTCTTTCATGCCCGAATGTTCCTCGACATCCGGTGACCTTTTCTGCCTCTCCTCGTCATTCGTCTGCCATACCTGCAGTGGATTTATCATCCCTATTTCTCTCCACGCCTTGCCATACTAGTTGATGCCTGTTCCCGTTCGTCCTCGCTATTTCTCCCTCACCGGAACCACTTTCGTCTCCAGCATCGGCAACACCACATCCAATGCCATCTTTGCCCCACTTCATCCACTTACCTCCTAGCTAAGTTCCTTATCTCCCCTACTTTCTTCTCTCTTTATTTTCCAAATCCAAGCACCGACGCTTCTCCACAACTTCATCGTCTCCATCTCCGGCCATCCCCTCTGATGAGACCATTCCACCTCCACAGAACACCAAATCCCTTGCCGACAAGCCCACGACCACCGCCTCACCTCTCCGATCATTTCCCCTCTCTTTATTCATCATCCACTCACTCACGCACACCCCCAAACACACCCACTCATACGCACGTAGTTCAACCTCGCCACGTACTCACAGACATCCACATGCCACACAAACACCCTCATCACACTAGCCGTTGTCCAGTGATACTCCCTGAGCATTCTGACATGGACGAAAGGCCATTTCGCTATTTTCAAGTATCGGACCTTGCCACCATGGAAGCTGCAAGCTTCGAGCTTGTTTGAGAGCTGTTCCAGGTGCTTCAGTCCTAGGTTTGTACTCCAGGTCGAGTGCAATCGACTCTTGAACACATCCTAGCAGTCAATTGAAGACGCGAGCCTAGCAACTACTGCAATTGTGAAGGAAGACCCCCTGCTACAGACGTGCAAAGGAGGGGGGCGCAGACAGTCTCACATCATTGGCTGTAAAGCACGCTGAGGTAGATAAATTGAAAAAGTTGCATAAGCTATTTGCCTCAGTTCATGGGGTGAGGTCCCTCTCACCCGCTCACTTGGCCTCATCTGCGACACGTACCTGCAGACCTGGTCGACCCGATAACCCGACCTGTATTCCTTGCTCACCACAGCACGCCAGTGAGCCTGAACTCAGGTATGCTCCTGAATCCAATAACCCGATTACCCGTGGCTCTGGGAGAGCAGATCTTAAGAGAGAAAGAGAGAAAGAGAGTTACATGGGGGAAGGGGGGTTTTTGCCACAGGGAAGTCTGGCTGACACTTAGTCGAATTCAGAAGAGGAAAGCAAGAGAAGGAAGAAGAGAAGAAGAAGAGGAGAATTGCAGAGCTAAAGGCAGAAGAGTTAGAGAAATAAGAAGAGGTGAAGGCCTGAGAAGAAGAGTAGAAGAAGCAGCAAAGCAGAGATAGAGACGAAAAAGAAGAAGCTGCAGCTGAGAAAGAAAAAGAGGCAAGTCTGAAGAGGGAATAGGCTACAAAAGAAAGGAAGAGTCAGAGAAAGAAAGAACATTAGACTTTAAGTCGTCTGATTCCCAAATCAGACGACAGATTTGAACTTTCATTTCATACATATATATTGAGTTCCTTAGCTATTATTGTAAGGAGTATATGGTGATTTAGACCACCATTTTACTCCCATCTTTTTGCACATTGATACTGATATTATTGCAAATTCTTTTAGTTTGAATTGTGTTCTTGAGATTTAAATTCCATATTGCTCCCTGTGTTCGACCTCGGAACTTATTTGAGTAATAAAAATCTATTTATTTTCAAAGTGATTTCGACTATATTGCAACACTTTATTTTAAACTCGATTTCGCCGCGTTAACAGAAATCATACTTAAGGTTTAAATATCAAGAGTTCTTGTTGGTCGAGAGATGGTCAATGTCATATCAGTCTTAAGTTCCAGTCGGTCTTCCTAAGCAATAGGTTTTCACAATGTCTAGACATAAATACAATTGGTTTATTGGAAAATCTTTCAGCTTAAAGATCATATCTAAACACTTAACACTTAACAATTGAAAAGAAAAGAAAAGAAGAAAAATAGATATCTCATCACACTTACCTTGCTGATACTTAAAATGCTTCTCACTTTAATGAGTTGTTTGCTAAAGGACTAGCGAAACCTATGCATGGGGGTTTGATGAGGTGTAGCTCATCATAGCTAAAATGCCTAACTTAAGCTAGAAACTAGATTAAACGCTACTGAATTAACACACAAAATGGGTTAAGTCTGGGAAATAAGGAAAAAGACCTAAAACATAAATTTTGTGTTAAAAATGCAAAATTAGGTCATTAAATGAGATACTCTATTCATTAATGTAAAATGATGATCCATTTGCAAATTTAACAAACATTTGTGCCCAAAAGTTCAAATCAAAAGCATAATTAACTTCCTTAATGTTCAATTAAGCTTTAACAAAAATTTGGTTGCATTTGAACATCATTAGGACCTTGCATTAGTAGTTTTACATTTAGGTCCTTTGTTCACATTCATTTATTCACATTAAAAACCTTCCAGGGACCACTTTGTAACCTGTAGGGGTCTATCTGCAACACTTAAGGATTGTTCTGCAGAACTTCTTAGACACTTATGGGCATTGCTGCTATTATTCTACCCCTTCGCCCATAAGGGCTTCCCTGCAAAATCACCTACACACCTGCTCTATTCACCTGAAGAACACATTGTATCTTGGCCATCCATCCTTGATTGCTTGATCTTGTGTCTCTGATTCAATCAAAGCTTCGAGCGCTTCGGCGTGTAAGGTCACCACCTTGAATAAATCCCATCCAATAGCTGCATTTTGATTTGATCCTCGCTATCTCATCCTAGCCGCTAATACCCAAGGTGCTTAATCACACCACTATGGTGCTTTTATTCACTCTCCTGGCTACTTAAATCCTTGCCTAAGCTTGCATGCAAAGGATTGACTCCCTCCTACATCCCTTAAGCCGGTCATTCATCCACTCCAGCTCCCCTCTTCATACTGTCTCTGTTTCACTACCACTGGCGATGAAGCTCCACTTTCCTCTCCGACTCTCCTCGGCGCTAAGAACATCGTAGCACCTTAGGGTGACCCAGAACTCCACTAGCGAGTTTTCCATTCGCCGGAACACCTCTTCCCTCTCTTCTTCCTCTCCATTCATCAGGTGGAGACCCAAAGGTCCCATTCCTCTGGTTAGTTAGGATTTAATGCTTTTGTAGAGTAGTTTTCCTACTTTCTAGCTAAGTTTTAGTGTAGTTAGTGTAATTTAGATTAACTTTGGAGTAGAGTAACCTAAATTCGATCTCGACCTCTTTGATCAATTCAAATCAGAGAGGCCTTTTTCCATGACCATTTCAATCCATTAATCTCCCTTATCATCTCATTACCCACATTTTCTGATTTCCTCAACAATTTAATTTGCAAACCACCCATCCATTAAGGCCTAATTCAGATCTGGGAATTTTGATCTCTAGATCTG
This sequence comes from Thalassia testudinum, assembly GCA_037157565.1. NCBI lineage: Eukaryota > Viridiplantae > Streptophyta > Magnoliopsida > Alismatales > Hydrocharitaceae > Thalassia > Thalassia testudinum. Next base: position 23,154,289 of record JAZHRO010000014.1, read on the forward strand.
AATTAGCATCTAAAACTCACATGGGGAGTCTCCCACTCATTCCATAAATCCATAAACACCCCCGATCTGATTTGATTGTCTCAAATTGCTCGATCATCTTTCAAGTTGTTTTTAATGCCCAATCTCAAGATTTGGAGCTCATTTGGTTTTAGTGGATTTAATCAAGCTTTTTGAGGGTTTTTAATCGCTTAATTAAGTGTCATGTAATGAATCCAATGTTTTTGATTTGGTTTTTAATTTGTGGATGAGCATGCGCTTAATTTAAGTGTTATTTGGAGAGTTTGCCCAAGGAAAATTAGTAAAACTGATTTAAGGTCAAATAAGGACCCAATTGATTCGGAGTTAATCACTAGATCATCTTGAACACTAATCAATGGTGTTTAAGCAGATCAGATGATTAATTAGATATCAAATCATAGTAAAAGCTCAAATTAGGGAAACATGGGTTTTGGTTATGCACAAAATTCAATCTGGGAAATTTTGTTCAATAATGGATTTTCAGATTTTCAATGATGAATTTAAAAAGATTTTTGGGCAGATTTACCAGAAGTATTTTGTGGATTTAGTGTGCCACAGATCAGACCTTCTTAGGTCTTATCTGGGCTGGATTTCAAAGATCAGAAGTAGCAACCATTGCTACTAAGATGGCAGCAGAAGATGTCTGGTAGCTTATTCTTCCATCATCTGATTTCAACTGACAGTAGTAGCATCAGATCAGCTGCTGATCTAGCAGCAGTTCATATTTCAGCTGTAGCTGTAATGATCATTGCAGATGCTGCAGCCACTATTGGAGTCTGATCAGTTTAGAATTTTGGTTGTGTTTTGAGTATTTTGAGAGGATAACCTATTTTGTAGTGTTAGAATCATTGTAACAAGCATTCATGTGTTTTAAGTGATATAAATTCAATTAGAATTGCTTGATATTTGGTTTTGAAATCATTGTCAGCTATTTACATGTGCATAACTGTCCAAATAACATTATTAATGACATCACATCAAAAATCAAGTTTGACTAGCCATGCATGTTTAATATAGTGTGTTGGATGTTTTGATGTGTTAAAACCACTTTTGCAGCCACTAAAAATGTTTTCTAGGCCTTAATTTCTATTTGAAAACTCTTTAAAGGCCCTAACTTGTTGAACTTTGTAAATAAATAAAAATTATAAAAAATTTCAAAAAATAAAATAAACCTGTCTTGGTTAAGATTAGCTATATTTTTAAGTGTATGCTAAGTTTCAAGGCATTTTGAACTCATGACTTGGTAAAACATATCAACCAATGGTTCAGTCTATCTTGGAACTTAATAAAAGGCATCAACTTCAAAAACACCAAAAACATCTCTTCTCTCTCATCTCTCTCTTTCTCTCTCATCCCTTATCTCTAATATACCTTTGAAACCCATAAAAATAAGAAAAACCCTAAAATCCCCTAAAAATACTATGTATACTATATATATACTTGTATATAGTAATTAAATCTAAGTTATAAGTAAATATTGTATAATATGTATAAAATATATATAAATAAATTATATATGTATTCTATGTAGTAAAGTAAGTATTTAGGATAACTTAATGTATATGTAACTTTATTGTATTATTATATATTAATTTATATAACTTAAATGTATAATAACTACGTAATTATATAAACATAGTTAAATATACATATCTATACCCAATACTATACATACACATTTATATATGTATTATGTATTATATAATACTTGTAATGTAATTTAATTATATATATATAGTAAATAATTAATTTAGTAAGTTAACTAGGTAATTTACTAAGTTAAAATAAAATAAATTAGTAAATTAAGTTAATATTGAGATAATTTATATTGTATACTTGTAATAGATTATAATAAGTATTTTCAACTCATTTATACAATATTTATACTGTATTTCAGTATTTATAGTTTATTCATAAGTATAATTAATTAAAACATGTATTTAAATCTAAATAAATTAGAATAAAGCTTATAAAATACCATAAAAAATGTAATAAATAAGTTATTATGTATATTAGTACTTTATTAAGTCAATTGTACAATTAATTAACTAATTTATACTATAATTAGCTAATTAAACTTTAATTTAATGTGTATAAACTGTAAACTTTAGTTAATTTAATTATATAATAAAATAACTTATTTATGTAAAGTATTTACATAATTATGTAGCCTTATGTAAGAACTTTGAAATCCCATAATTTCTTTTTAAATTAAAATTAATTATGGCCCTCAAATCAATGGCCAAAATCACCAATTCAGTCATGCAGTGTGTGCGGCTGCAGCGCTAATCGGGCGCCTTTTAGTCCCACATCGGCAACTCACCATCACCTGCAATGCCATATTAAGACTTTGTGTTTCTGCCTTCGCAGTCGTCACATGTGCCGGGTGCAATACACATTACTCTCTCATCTCTTGAACATGACATGGCATATATGATACATTTGGGTGTAGTGAATGGGCCGAGGGCCATGCACTTTGCATGGGTTTGTGTGGGCCTAATAGCAAGCTGTAAATTGGATATAATATGTCTAATAATGAATTAGGGTGGCCCTAGTAGAGGTTTGGTCCCACCCAGTAATTGGTGCTGTGTATCATTCGAAAAGGTCACCCGCCCACTAAAAATCAAATTTTGAACCAGTTGAGAGATTGAACCGAGCCAGTCTGAATCGGCTGTAAGAAGAGAGAAGAGGAGAGTGGAGGCTGAAACTGACTAAGTGTTGTGCTTGTGCCTTAGTGTGTACTCTGTGCATGAGTGTGTGTATTAATGAGTTGTGTGTGTATATATGTGTACATGTATCAGTATGTATATATATAAGAATAAAGTATATAATGTATGCATATATAAAGAATATAATATAATGTATACTGTAATAGTATAGATAGTGTATAAGTATGTGTTTGAGCTCTTAAATGTATATATATAACACTAAGGGCTTTAGTGATGAATACATCCGTCACTGTATATATATATATATGTTAATATAAGTAGTTTTTGCCTTAGGTAGTGTAAATATGTTACAAAAGATACATTGACATTTATATATGTCACTGTATATAGGATTATATGTTAGTATAGATAATAGTTTTTGCCTTATGTTTTGTATATTATTTTACTAAGGTTTTAGCGACACGTATACATGTTACTATATATATTTAATATGTTACTATAGATGTTAATATGTTATAATGATTTAGGATAGTAAGTATTATTAACTATTTTTGCACCTATAATTAGGTATTAACTATCTTAGTTGTAAATAATTAACTTAGAATGATTGTACATAGTTTTTAATGCTTGTGTGTGTACAATTGTTTCCAAGCATTGTAATGAGTTTTAATTCATTCTTTTGTAAATAATTAACTAAATTCTTTTATTCATTGATTCTTCCATTCCTTTTTGTAAATAAAATCAACATTTTTGGAATTAAAGATTGTTTTTGGACTTAGAGAGTGATATATATCAATAACTACCTCCTAATGAATGACTTGGAATAAAATTGACACGACAATGGTTTGTATTTCTGACTTATACTACAACGACATTTAAAACCCTTTTTTAGTGCAAACTAGTCATTGACACTTCATATTTTTGGCACTGTTGCCGGGGATAAAAATTTGTCAACAACGCTTTATTGTGATTGTTTGATGAATGTTGCAGAAAGCTGATTATAGCACAACTCGCATGAGGCGAGAGAACCACCGGGTTCTTAGTTTTCTTTTGCTGTCGCCTAGGTGTAGTGTAGTCTTTAAAGAAATGGGTGACAGTAGGGATGTGGTTGATCACCTCTAACAAGGGAGCCTTGATCTCAACATCCATGAATAGATCACATAGATTATCAAAGGTCTGCATGTTCTTTTTCTTGCCTTTTGGCTCCCTTAGTAGAGCCTCAGAGAATGGGACTGATTCTGGCACCAGTTTGGGCATGTCCTCCTTACGAGAATGCGGTGCGCAACCTGAATGAGAGGACGATGAAGAAGATGGGCCAAGATTAGGTTGAGGTGGATGACGGTTTGCTTACCACTCCTCATAGTAATCTCATTGGACGTCATTGGTCTAGTGGGATCATAAGGCAGAGGAGGGTTCATAACAGGGACATATGGTTGATGTACTGCTGTGGGATTAGATTGAAATCTCGATGGAGTACTCGGAGCTTGCAGAATCTGATGAACCTGCCCCTGAGAAGGTCATACCTGTGGTTGCTGACCATGAGGTACAAAATTTAGTGGGTTTGGGATAGGTTGGGCAGGAAGCGTGCCCTGAGATCGAGTCGTCATGCATAGTTGACTGATCTTAGCATTCTGCTGCGCCAATTGGTGTTGAAGAGAGGTCATGTTCTCTTCATGGCGCTTAGTCATTTCCATCATCATTCACATCAATTTATCAAGAGGGATTGATGCATGATCCATTTTAGGTGCTCACGGGCCCAGCAGTGGATTTGTTGAAGGATTATATTGGCCCCTTGGGATGACAGGAGCGGACGGTCACATTGGTCCACTAGTGGGGTTTTGGTGCTGAGGGTTGTTGGGCCATGCAAATTTTGGATGGTTGTGCCACCCTGGGTTACAAGTAGCAGAATATGGGTTGTTCCCCAGGGTGTAGACATCTTCGAATGCAGAAGACGAGTCCGCATACGGTAATGTGTCTGAGTATGTGGAGGCTTGATCCTCCATGTCATTATACTGGCTAGCAGAAGCCAGGTCCACATTACTTACTGAGTTGCTTGGCGCAACACTTGGTAAGGATGGTGCAGGTCGTGCAGAATTCCTAGAGATCATCTTGACTTGGGAAGGATTGGGTTTGTGATGTGGTGGAGGAGTCGAAGTGTGAGCCACAGAACGAGCAAGGTTGGCCAAGAATTCGTCTAGCTTCTTGTGGATGAGGGAGACTTCATCCAATTTTTGTGCAATTAAATTTAAGTTAGTGGATGAATGGGAAGGTCCCGTGTCAACCTCGTGTGCTTCGCTACGAGGTGCATGATTGCACAACAACCATGGGTCCTAATCAACCTAAATAATGTTTGAACCTAGCTTAATTCGTGGATATTGCACTCATATCTTGCATATCATGCATTGCATCAGTCTATTTAGAATAAGATGAGATATCCTGCTACTTAATGGTTTTTATTGCTAATAGTAGGTAATAAAGTGATCTAGGATGGAGATAGTGGAATAAAGCAATAAAGGAAGAAGAAGACTGATCCAGATAAGAGGAGTGAGGAGGATAGCCTTATCCCTACCCTTAAAAACCCTAGGATAGCCTTTTCAAACCCAAAACCACCTCCATTAAGACACCTTAGCCTCAAAACCCAAACATGGATAGCACTATCCATGTTCTTATCCACCCTATCCCTCTCCCAAACACTTAGGAACCAAACCCACCTTAGAAAACCTAAAACCCACCCTCCAGCACCTTTTAGGACGTCTAGACATCTGGTTGGATGTCTGATTTTTGCAGAATAGCAATCTAGAAAGCCAAAACTCATACTGACACAGAATTGGACATCTAATTTAGTGTCCAGACGTCCAATTTTGTAGCGTAAGATGCCTGACCACTATCCTGGACTTCTGATATTGTTGTCTGGTTCTTGATTTTGATGTTGGAAGCCCTAGCTTGCCTATTTTGACTTAGGAACCCCACCGGACACCCTAGGAAACCTAATTAGAGACCTCCTAAGCCTAGTCTACTATCCATAGCCCTACTTATCCTATCCCTAACCCAATTAAACCATCCCATACCTAATTGGGTGCATCTACAGTTGATTGGGTGCACCTGAGCCCAATTGGATCTACCCAGGATCTAATTGACTCATACCTATTAGGGTTACTCTAGCCTAATCACATGCACACATCCAAGTAGACTTGACTAGACCTAATTAGGTTCACTCTCATCCAATTAGACTTTCCTAAGCCTAATTAGGTCCACACCCACTTAATCTAGATTGACCCAACCTATTTAGCACCTAATCCTACCAAAACCCACAACCTAGTCCTACGAAATATACACACCCACACACACACACACACCTTCCCATTCTACCCCTACCAAACCCATGCACACTCTCTTGGAAACCCTAAAAACTTGTGTCAAACCTAGATCCTAAAAATGTGGCATTAGCTAATTTTGGAGCCACCAAAAGTGGCAACCAAATGGAGCCTTCCATAAGGGCAAAGAAAGAGCCATGAAAATGGCACCATCTCCACCACTCTCTTCCTCTCAACTTGCAACCACACCTCTTCCTCTCCCTCTCAAGGTCGTCCTCTTCCTCCAAGGCTCCCTCCATGGACGACTAGGAAGAAGCTCTCCTCCAAGCTTCTTCAAGGGTGGCAAGAAGAAGAGCATGAGGATGCAACACCATGTGGGCTTGCCTTCTTCCTCCACCATAGAGGGTCCACGCCCCATTTTTGCTTTCTTCTTAGATGGCCATAGAGAAGACTCCCCCTCAAGGTCTTCTCAAGGATAGCCATTGGTAGAGAAAGGGTGCAACACCCTCCTCTCTCCACTTGGGTGCACACAACCATCCTCCTCTCTTTAGTGGATGGCCAAGAAGGCTTCTCCTTAGCCTCTCTTAGTTGATCCCTTTCTTTAGTTTATCCTTATTTCCATGTATCCAAATTTTATATGCATGCTATTATCTTCATGGCTTACAACTTTGATGCATGCTTTCATTTCGTGTTTCAAAATAAAGATCAAAAACACAAAAAGACAAAAATATTAAGTTAGATTAGATTTAGGTTAGATTAAGCCTATCCAAATCTCGACTTGCTTTCACGCCTCCCAGAGACAAACGACTGGGACTCAAGTTCTAAAAAGAAAAGAAATCTATGCGAGTTTCATTATTATAAATATTTTTATCAAGGGTATTTCGCAAGTATACTATGATTTTCGATGATTTCAAAATACATGATTTCCATGCATGCCAGTGCACTAGTCTGATTAAAGGCGACGATGGAAGCGTTGTTCATAGAATTCTCACTCATGTTTTCAAAAAGTTCAAACGCTCCATCCTCGTCCTTATTCATGGAATTCCCTCCATAGGAAGTGTCTGTAATGTGCCTCAAAGTTTCATTTAGCCCATAATAGAAGATCTGAGCTACATGCTACTTAGGCAGACCTTGGTGTGGACATTTCTTGAGGTCATTATACCTTTCCCATGCCTCATGAAACTGCTTGTTGTTTTATTGCGTGAAAGAAGTAATAGCACGGTGAAGCGCATTGGTGTGCCCAATTGGGAAGAATTTCTTAAGAAATGTTGTACACATCTCTTCCCAGGATCGAAGAGGTTTCCCAATGGTGTGCAACCATTCCACTGCTTTGTCCTGCAACAAAAATGGGAACATTTTCATGAGGACAATATGCAACCTGATGTTTCTTGGTTTAATCGTTTCAGTTAAATGGGTTAAGTCCTCCAAGTGAAGAAAAGGGTCTTCACTGGCAAGTCCATGGTAATGGAAGTTAATTAGGCCAATTACATTCAATTTTAACTCAAAATCCTCCCCGCCACAGGGATACGAATCTGCCCAAGGGTCTCTGTTGCAGCAGGAATTTGATATGAGCTAAGAGACCTGGGTTCCTCCCATTTAGGAGGGTTCTGCATTCCCTCTAAAGTTTCCCTAATGGCTTCAATCTACTCAGTACACAATGACATTTGGGCCTTGAGGCGAGTTAATGGGTCAACGGCTCCACCACCTGGTGGATTTAGAGGGGGCGATTTTCTCCCTCGGGATTTGGGGGTGGGCGAGTAGCCATGTTTATTGAGGAGGAGGATGATTCATCATATTCTTCCCTTCTAGAGTTATCAAACAATTCAACAAGTTCAGGGTTTTGTGATCTCCTCCCAAACATGCACTGTCGAAAGAAGAATTGGGGTAATGAGAAGAGAGAAGGGGATAAGAGAGATGACGCTAAATGGGTGCACTTGATACAAATCAATTCAATCAAGGTCCTAACCTCTAAATGTGTCCCTAAGACCTAAAGATCTAAGTTACCTACTATCACAACCTACAAAATCGAATACAACCATCGTGGAACCTTTGAGTCAGATTGAAAGACCGCTTGCCCCAGTCTTAGACATCTGATAGTGCACGGGAACCCGCACCAGCACGTAGGTGATTGCACAACAATCATTATACCTAAATCACCTAAATTAAGCTAGATTCTAGCATAGCTAAGGAACAATGCATGCATAAGCATCATAATTCGCATAATAGTTAGTTAGTTAGCTGCATAGATAATATTGTCATCTTACGCACTAAAGGATGATTCATCGGATTCTTCCCTTCTAGAGTTATCAAACAATTCAGCAAGTTCAGGGTTTTGTGATCTCCTCCTAAACATGCATTGTCGAAAGAAGAATTGGGGTGATGAGAAGAGAGAAGGGGATAAGAGAGATGACGCTAAATGGGTGCACTTGATACAAATCAATTCAATCAAGGTCCTAACTTCTAAATGTGTCCCTAAGACCTAAAGATCTATGTTACCTACTATCACAACCTACAGAACCGAATACAACCATCGCGGAACCACCGGGCTAGATTGAAAGACCGTTTGCCCCAATCTTAATCACCCGATAGCGCGTGGGAACCCACACCAGCACGTAGGTGATTGCACAGTAATCATGAGACCTAAATCACCTAAATTAAGCTATATTCTAGCATAACTTAGGGACAATGCATGCATAAGCATCCTAATTTGCATAATAGTCAGTTTGTTAGCTGCATAGATAATATTGTCATTTTATGCACTAAAGGTGAGATGAAATTAATTGCAGATGATTCGAGGTTGCAGATGACAGATTAGACCACACAGATATAATCAGGACAATGATGGGAGTCCAACTCTTTAAGAGTCATCTTGATCAGACAACCAGAGCATCATATGCAGCCCATATAAGAACAGAGGTCAAGGAGCCAGATGATAGAGATCCAAGCCTTAGATGAAAGATCTAACTGTACGGATGGATCTGGATCAACGATCGTAGTCCAAGGACTCAAAAATCAACCCGATCAGAGGCTTACAACACCAGTTGCAAAGAAAAGAAGATGGACGACAATGATGGCGCCATGCGGTGCCATTGTACTCACCTAGCGTCGTCGCTCCAATTTCTAAAGGGAATGCCCCATGCTTTGTGGGCCGTTGGATCGTCATCCAAAGGCCACAAAGAGTCCACACCATCGCCTTACCCCCACTCCATCAAGGAGGGAAGATCCTTAGCCATTGGATCTTCATCCAATGCCCTAGAGCAGTCGTGCAAAGATTGGAAACTTGACTCAAAGGCAGCCACAGTGTGATGGTGAGAGTGTTAAACCACGCACAAAAGGTGCAAGTTTGAGTGGCACTGAGCTCTAAAATGGAGAAGGCGGTTGCGCGTGGGCATTATTGACCGTTGGATGGTGATTGGAAGGCGCTGGAGAGAAAGCATGTTGCTATTGGAGCGCTCTGCGGCAACACTAATAGATGCACGCTCAACACATGCACTCTTCAAAAGGTGGTGTGGGCGAATTTTTTAAGCTGTCTGATTGTAAGATCGAATGGCCAAGGATGAGGCGCACAATTTGAATAAGTAGGCATGCGCGAAGAGAGAGGAAAACGAGTGGGCGAGTGCGAGGCGTGTGTTGAGCCGAGAGATCACGATCAGACACTCTAGAGGCCACCACGTGTTGCCACCATGATCAATCCGCACGTAGAGGGCACATTTGAGGGTGTTTTGAGGCCAAATCAGAGTCGTTGATCTTCTGATCAACGGATTTGATTAGCCTAAAGTTGTTACATGAGTTGGAGGGCCAAAATACCCTCTTTGCCCCTCATCAAAGCTATAAAAGAAGGCCCAGGGCCAAATAGACTCCCACCATCTCTCTTCCAGCCTCTCTCTTCCTCTGCAACTCCTCTTTGCAATTTGTCCTAGTGCTCTAGATCTGAAGCGCTGTCGTACTTCGCACAAACATCCCACAAGCAGTGTCGTCATCTATCTACCTTCTCTCTCTCTAGTTACTGTTTAGCATAGCAATCTTAAATTTGAAAAACTATTTCTGAATGCAATACAATTCTGATTATATATATGATGACTATACATATATACACATATAAATATTTGCTAGAACTAGTTTTCTGAAGAGCTTCCGTATTAATTGTGATTACCTCCCTACGAACAACCCGGTACTCCCGATTTTTATAAATTCATTTGTTTCGTTGTGATTTTCACTACATCGATAATATCGTATCTTTCTAATGCATCTAGTGACGATAAACAAGTTGGCGCCGTTGCCGGGGAGGCAACGAAAATTGTTGAAGCTTTTTGATGCTTATTCGAGATCTCTAACTTGCTATTTTTTCGTTGATTTCAGGAAGCATGGAAATCTGAACAGGACACGACAAATGGGGAAATCGCAGGTTAGAATCTCAGGTAAGTACTTGAAGTTAGATTAGTTAGATTAAAAAAAAATTCAAAAAAATTAGGATTTGCTTGAACCTTAGGATTAGTTAGAATTTGCTTGATTATATATAAAAAAAATTTCTCTCTCTAGTTAGTGATTTTTGGGTTGAAAGAAACTCTTCCATTCCTTAAAATATGCATGTCCAAAAGTTCTCAAATTTTCACTGGATGTGAGTTTTGAAGTTAGGAACAACATATCTAAATTTTGTACAAATCGGAGTTATAACAAAATTTTAAAAATTCTCATACTGGTCTATTATCAATTTGGTTACTATTCCTTATTTTTTGGAATTCAAAATATCATAAGAATTTTTATATAACTCTGATTGACTTGAAATTTATGTCACGGAACTTCTATTGAAATAAAAAATTTAGAAAAAATCTAAAAAAAATATTTATTGCATGTTTGCTTGCATGAATTATTAAATCACGAGTTGGAGGCCAAAATAGACTACAAAACCCCCAGTACACTTTAAATTAGAAAAAAATAGAAAACGTACATTAAAATTCTTGAAAAATTATTTTCTAAGTGCCTAGTTAGTGGTGCAATAAGATCAATTGATTGCATTGCTTGGGTCACACCACTAATCTGATTTTGAACTTAAAAGAATCATCTAGAAATATCTGTGCTTAGGGTTTCACATTAAGGATAGAGCACACCTACATTTCCATACTTAAGGGAAATCTATCAAACAAGTTGGGATTTGCAAAACTCTTGTGTGCCTCATCAGAACCTTGATTGATGATATTAACTTAAGTGAACCCTAAAATGCATTAACACAACCATTTGAATCCTAAAATTCACTTCATCATAAAAAAATTGCTTGTGAACTTCTTGCCTGTGCACTCACACATTTAAAATCAATTTTAAGGGAAAATAACCCCCTAATGCCCATCATATTCCAAAAGCACATCAAACCCAAGCCTAAAATTGAGTAGACGTGCCCTAAGCAGGACTACTAGTCTCAGGGACTTGAAATTAGATTGGACTAAAGTCAAGGCCTTGTCTAGTTGGACCCACTGGTGACAAGAAAGGTCGATGTGGTAACCGCATTAACCCTTAGTGGTGTCTCACCATGCAGGGTGTCCTAGGGGGTCCCACCCTTCTAGCTAGCCAAGTAATTCAAGGGTTGATCTAACCCAGTCGTGTTTTGGGGAGCTAGGATCAGGTCTATTTAGGGTTAACACTCTAAGGGTCAGTTTGATTGCTTGCATTGAAAGGGTGGGGTATTCTCTCATCTGTCTTCTCCCTCTCATCTACAGACATTCTTCTGGTGCATGCAAGGTAAAAGATCTTAAAATCTTGATTTGTTACCACCATTAGAAAGAAATCCTAGGAGAAGACCTATTTATCCAGAATCTGAATCTGAACCCTCTACAACGGCTAGTCACTACGAGGAAGATGAGATCAACGAAGAAGAACAAAATCTGGATCCAATGACCCTCTTACAAAGGTAGATCACTAAGTAGGGCCAGCACCATGACAGGCAGATGTAGGTCATCGTGCAAGCCATCACCCGATTCCAAACTAGGAGAGCTGACCAGCCTCTCCATGACTTTTACAACCCTCCTAATGCCCAACTTGAACCCTTTGTTAGGGTACCTCAGGATGGGGAAGATTTTGAACTCAAACCTCAGATTATCAATTTGATTCCCCACTTCTATGGCCATGATTCTGATCACCCCTTCCACCACCTTGAAGAACTTCTACACGTAGGAAGGACATTTGGCCCTAGGAACATGAATGAGGGTACCTTGATGATGAAAAAGTTCCCATTCTCCTTAAAAAATAGAGGTGCTCATTGGTTGAGGACTATTGGTAGACCAATCCTAACCTGGGAAGTTCTGAGAAGCACATTCATGAAGAAATTCTTTCCCGTAGGAAAAACCAACTCCCTTAGATGTGTCATTACAACCTTTAAGCAGAACCCTGGGCAACAACTACATGAGGCTTGGGAGAGGTTTAACGATTTAACTAGGAAATGCCTTCATCATGGGATTCTGAAGTGGCACTTCGCCATATTTTCTATTATGGGTTAAGTGATAATCTGAAGAATTTTGTTGATGTGACATGTGGGGGCAATTTCCTAAGTGGAGACACAGAGAGAGACTTTCAATTATTTGAGAATATGAGCAAGAATTCCCTCAACAATGCCTCAATGTCCTCCTTTAACAGAGCTAATCAACCAAGCAGTGGATTTTATAAAGTTGAGGATAATTCACACTCAGTTGATTTAGAGCTAATTGCACAACGATTAGACAAGGTGGAACTCGTGCGAAAGAATGTGGAAATTTTGGTTAAGAAACTGGATAATCTTCTGAAGGGCGGGAGTTCCTTAGGTACACAATCTAGAGTAAATCCTATGCCTACCCAAGGAGTGACTATGTTAACTTGCAACCAACTCCCCAACCCCCTAGGTCAGGAATTAGTGCACAACATCAATGATCTAACCATGGCCCCAACTATGAGCCAGCTGTATTTGGACCCATCTCTTTCTGGGTACCAAGGAGGGACCTTGATGCCCTCAAATTCTGAACTAGACATCTCGATGCCTAGTTATCCTGAGGATGCGAATGCACTCTAGCTTTACACTAGAAATGAGCCTTATTCAAACACTTACAACCTTGGATGGCACAACCATCCTAAATTTTCTTGGTCAAGTCAGAAACCCACCCAGGGTCCTAACTTGACTAAACCAAACACTTATGGGCAACCTAGTAGGTACACACAACCACGCACATATCAACGACAACCTACTCAGGAAAACCAGCCCTCTGACTTGAGTCAGGTCCTCAAAGAAATGAGAGAAATGAATCTGATACATAAGGAAGAAATGAATTAATTGAGGACAGAATCGACGGGATGATTGGACCAGCTAGTTGATGCTAGACAACACGAAATGCTGCCATCCTAACCCATCCCAAACCTAAGAAACTTCAATAGGGTTAACCAGCACAACACACAGGAGCAACAGGCACATATAGTTCAACCTGCTCCCCAGCACCCACCTGGTTTTGCTAACCCAAATTAGGCTCCACCTATTTTGTAGAACCCACCTCAACCTTCTAACCCTAACGCCTTTGTTGGTGAGGTAACCTTGAGAAGTGGGAGACAGATCCAAGATCCTTACCCCTCTAAATCTAAACCTAGATAAGATCTTGAGGAGCCCGAATCTGACCTAGGAGATCAAGAAGACAAGGATTAGGACCCAAGCACTCATGATTTCTCTCAAGCTCCCTTTCCTGAAGCCTTGGAACAAACCTAGGAAAAAGAAAACCAATCCATCTGAGGAGTGGCTTGATATTTTTAAACAAGTCCAGGTGAACATACCACTCCTTGAGGCTATTGAGAATATCCTAGCCTGTGTGAAATTTTTAAAGGAAATGTGCACACCTAAATGCAGGCCAAATCAGCTAAAAGGGTAGTGTTATCCAAACAAGCTAGTGCAGTTATCCTTAGAAACCTACCCTGAAAATTTGATCTAGGAGCCCCTCTAATCTCGTGTGTTATTGGAGATACTACTTTTGATAGGGCTCTGTTAGATTTAGGTACCTCCATAAATTTGATCCCTACTATGTTATATGAAAGATTTAACTTTGGAGAGCTAAAACCTACTGAGGTCACATTACAATTGGCTGATCGATCTGTGACCACACCACGGAGGATTGTTGAGAATATAATTGTCAAGGTTCGTAATTTTTATTTTCCTATGGATTTCCTGATCCTTGACATGGAGGTACCAGAGAACTTGAAGAACACCTCGATAATTCTAGGAAGACCATTTTTAGCTACTGCCAAGGCATATATTGACTATGAATCTGGCAATATGGAAATCAAATTCGGGGATAAGAAGACAAAAATTAACATCTTTAAGGCCATCAAACAATTTGAGGATTGTGGAATGATGGAAGATTCTGAGGACCATACCGTTGAATATTGTATGGAAATAGGAATAACCCAATCTGATCCTATAGGCCTTGACAACCAAACCAATCAAGAGGTCAGCCCACCAATCACTGACTTGATTCCAAGATCTCTTGAGGGTAATTGTGATCCACCACTAGACCCTTTATCCCAAGGACCCAAAACTAAACTTAAACCCCTTTCAGATCATCTAAAATATGTTTTCTTGGGATCTGATCAGACTTACCCATTAATCATTAGCTCTCATCTAACCTAAACTCAGGAAAAGCAATTGATTCAAGTTTTAGGAAGAAACAGTAGAGCAATTGGTTGGACATTAGATGATCTAAAGGGAATTAGTCCTACTTACTACACCCACAAAATCTATACTGAGGATGGATCGAGACCCTCCCGAGAAATGCAAAGATGATTGAATCCTAACATGCGGGAGGTAGTGAAAAAGGAAATAATCAAGTGATTAGATGCGGGAATAATCTACTCAATCTCTGATAGCCCGTGGATTAGTCTTGTACAAGTGGTTCCTAAGAAAGCCGGGCTGAGTGTGATTACTAGTGATAATGGGGAATTGATTTCAACCTGCACAGCTTCCTCTTAGAGAGTTTGTATTGACTACAGGAAGCAGAATAGTGCAACCAAGAAAGACCATTTTCCACTTCCCTTCATTGATCAAATCTTGGAAAGACTAGCGGCCAACAATTCTTCTATTTCTTGGATGACTATTTCATCTATAATTAAGTACTATCCAGCCCGAGGATCAAAAGAAAACCACCTTCACATGTCCCTACAGAACACTTGCCTTCCGTGGAATGCCTTTTGGATTATGCAATGCACCAGCGACCTTTCAAAGGTGCATGCTTGCAATCTTTTCTGACATGATGGGTGATTTCATGGAAATCTTTATGGATGATTTTTCTGTGTTCAGGGACTCTTTTGAATCATGTCTGATCAATCTTGAAAAGACTTTACAAAAATACATTGAGGTGAATCTTGTTCTATCTTGGGAAAAGGGTCACTTCATGGTCAAGGAGGGCATAGTCCTTAGCCATGTTGTGTTTGAGAAAGGAATTGAAGTGGATAAAGCCAAGGTGGACACTATAATGAAACTCCCATCACCTTCGACAGTTAAGCAAGTAAGATCATTTCTCGGACATGTGGGATTTTACCGTCGATTTATTAAGGACTTTTCTAAGGTGGCGAGGCCCTTAAGCAACTTGCTGGTAAAAGATCAATCCTTTGATTTTGATTCAAATTGCTTAAAGGCTTTCAATCAACTAAAGGAGGCTATCACACAATCACCCATCTTACAACCTTCTAATTGGGATCATCATGACTGATATCTCTGATTATGCCATTGGGGAAGTCTAAGGGAAAAAGGTAGACAAGAAACTGTCTATGATTTACTACGTTAGTAAAACTCTGGATGAGGCTCAAAGAAACTACACCACTATAGAAAGAGTTGCTAGCTGTAGTGTTTGCTCTAGAGAAGTTTAGACCTTACCTACTGGGATCTCATGTCACAATCTTCACAGATCACACTGCGTTAAGGCACCTGATGTCTAAAAAGGATGCAAAACTTAGAATAATTAGATGGATTCTTTTGCTGTAAGAATTTGATTTAGAAATTAAAGACAAATCTGGTGCCCAAAATGTAGTAGCAGATATCTCTCTAGAATCCTTGTAGACTCTAGAACTCCTCAACTCTGTGATTCTTTCCTTGATGAGACTCTCTTGACTGTTTGCGAACTACCTTGGTTTGCAGATATTGTCAACTATTTGGCCATCAAAAAACTACCCATGGATTGGCCTAAGCATAAGCAGGATAAGTTGACTTCCGATGCCAAATACTACTTTTGGGAAGGCAAGGAGCTATTCAAAGTTTGCGTGGATCAGGTTATCCGTCGTTGTATTCCAGACGAGGAGATCACAAGTGTACTAGAATTCTGCCATACTTTTGCTTGTGAAGGTCACTTCTCAGAAAAATGGACGGCAGCCAAGGTACTACAGAGTGGATTGTATTGGTCGTCTTTATTCCGTGTCTCGTACAACTTCTGTAGGTCATGTATCAATTGCCAAACTCTAGGAAATATGACCAGGAAGGACATGATACCTCTAAATCCAATCCTTGAAGTCGAAATCATTGATGTTTGGGAGATTGATTTTATGGGACCTTTTACCAATTCATTTGGGTACTTGTACATTCTAGTTGCAGTCGACTACATATCCAAATGGATTGAGGCTATCCCAACCCGAACCAATGACCATAAAGTGGTCATGGACTTTGTAAAGAAAAATATCTTTAGTTGGTTCGGTGTACCCAAAGCTCTGATCAGTGATGGCAGGTCCCATTTCACTCACAATTAATTCAGGACCTTACTAACCAAGTATGGAGTCACTCACAGAATCACTACTCCATACCATCCGCTGGCCAACGGACAAGCTGAAATCTCCAATTGAGAAATTAAGAAAATCCTTCTAAAGACGGTCCACCTGGATCGGAAGGATTGGTCTATCAAATTGGATGACGCTCTCTGGGCCTACCAGACTGCGTATAAAACTCCGATTGGAATGTCTCCATTCCGTCTGGTCTACGGAAAATCCTACCATCTGCTTGTTGAACTTGAACATAAAGCTTATTGGGCAATCAGAACATTTAACCTGGATCTTGATCGATCTGGACGATAAAGTAAACTCTAATTGACTGAATTGGATGAAATCCGGAATGATGCTTATGAGAGCACTAGAATCTATAAGAATAGGACAAAAGCTTTACATGATAATTACATCTCTAGAAAAAGCTTTGTCCCTAATCAAAGGGTTTGGTTATTTGATGTGTGCTTGAAGCTCTTTCCAGGAATATTAAGATCAAAGTGGACAGGTCCCTTCATTGTAAGAAAAGTCTACCTTCATGGAGCTGTGCTTATATTGGATCCCAAGATCGGCCTTGAGACAAAGGTGAATGGTTAGAGGTTGAAGCCTTATATAATGCTAAACTGTGATCCCATTCCCGATGGTCACATCAACTTTCTTGATCTTTTTAGAGTTGAACTGAGTCCGGCAAATGACGTTAAACTTAGTGCTAGCTGGGAGGCGACCCAGTATTCATTACAACTAGTTTTGCACCCTCTGCATCCAAGTTGACCTGGAATAACAAGCTCAGTCAGGTGATATCCCCTCCTCTTGCTTATTATATTTTGATTTTCTTACATACATTTCAATGAGGACATTGTAATGAATAGGCATGGGGGGTAGACATTGCATGTCTTATTTTTATGTTAGAAAAAAAATGCATTTAGGCATAAAGAATTTTTATTAAGGTTTTATTAGGGATTTATTCTTAAGTTGATTCCTGAATTTAGAATCCAGTATAATGTCACACTTACATGTAGAATTTGCAATAGATCCTCTATGAAGATCGATAAATATCTTTCGTTTGTTGAGAAGAAGTAGTGCTTCTCTGAGCCATTGGACAGTAATTAGGGAGTCAGGCAAACTATCTTCTAACAGATCCACCAAACAAGTGTGAGGTAAGAGTAAAAAGTCTACTGGTGCTCTAAGGCTAGTATGAGGAATCTTAAAATTTTGGATAATTAGATAATGATCCTCAGAGTTAGGCATGATTTTTGCTCTCGATTTCTACATACAAATTCTTAGTGCGAATATTTTGAGAGCCACCAAATAAGGCAAAATACGCAGAGAGCGGGTTCTGATAAAACTAGGACTAAGGTGGATGGTCATGATCGTCCTTTACAGAATCCTTGACTGAAGGAGGGTATTAATGTCAAGGTCAGAAATACGTTGTCCTATCCATTCCTTTCCCGGTGCTGAGAATAGGCACTTCCACCAAATAAGCCACTCGATATCCTCTTGAAACAACCCTAATCCCAAATAATGCCTTTTAAATAAAAGTTCGTATGCTATACTGCATTGCGTTAGTAGATATTTGGATGCGAAAAAAAAGAAAAAGATAAAAACGAGAAAAGAAAAAAATATATATGTATAGAAAAAAAGAAAGGAAAAAGAAAAGAAAAAATATATATATACATAGAAAAAAAAATAGAAAAATAAAGAAAAATAAAAAGTAGAAAAAATATGAGTTTAGAATTTATTTCAAGTATATTGAGGTAACAACACCTACCACCCTCACGATTCACCAAATACAGCCTTGACCTACTTTTATGTATTTCTGGCTGCTTGAATATGGGTTGAGAAATTCTGACTTAGTCATAGGGTTAATGCTAGAAGAAACCACCAAATAGACTGACAAATCTGGTGAGGTTGTAAGCTCTAAAAGAAAAAAAAGAAAAGATAAGAAAAAGAAAAAGAAAAAGAAAGAAGAAAAGAAGAAAGAGAGAAAATGAGTACAAAGGAACAAAAGAGAGTAGAGTTTCTCCTCCTCTCTTTAAGTTGAATTATTTAATAGTCTGAAAATCTAGGTTCTAAAGTACTAGTCTATATGTAGCACCAGATGAGTGTAAGCTACCAAATACAAATCTACTTGACTTAGTTATCTTCTATCTAAGTCAAAAGTCGGGGCTGAATTTACAGATTATCTTATAACCCCGAGGGAAGAAGTCTGCCTATCCCAATAGAATTTTATTAGGGGTCAAATACGAGCTTTAGATGTGGATTGACTTTTCATTTGGATCCATTGCATAGGCTATAACAAAATACTTTCACGAATATCTGGATTTCTAAAGTTTTGGATGAAAACAAAAGAAATAAATCTTTAGTCAAACTCTTGATAGAAATCAATCATGTGGGACCACTTTGCATTTAGTCATGCATTTGCTAGGGACTAGCAAGATTCAGGCATGGGGGTGTGACTGCACAGTAATCATGCGACCTAAATCATTTGAATTAAGCTAGATTCTAGCATAACTTAGGGACAATGCATGCATAAGTATCGTAATTCGCATAATAGTTAGTTTGTTAGCTACATAGATAATATTGTCATTTTATGCACTAAAGGAGAGATGAAATTAATTGTAGATGATTTGAGGTTGCAGATGATAGATCAGACCACACAGATTTAATCAAGACGATGATGGGAGTCCAATGCTTTCGGAATCATCTTGATTAGACAACCAGAGCATCATGTGCAACCCATAAAAGAATGGAGGTCAAGGAGCCAGATGACAAATATCCAAGCCTCACATGAAAGATCCAACCATACTGATGGATCCAGATCAATGATCGCAGTACAACGATGCAAAAATCAACTCGATCGGAGGCCTACATCACTAGTTATAAGGAAAAGAAGATGGATGGCCACGATGGCACCACAGTGACGCTGGGTGGCCACGATGGCGCCATGTGGCACCATCGTAGCCTCCCAGTGTTGTCGCTCCAATTTTTTAAGGGATGCCCCACGCTTTGTGGGCCTTTGGATCATCATCCAACGGCCACAAAGCGTCCACGCCATCACCCTACCCCCACGCCATCAAGGAGGGAAGATCCTCAGTCATTGGATCTTCATCCAACGGCTGAGAGCAGATGTGCGAAGATTGGAAACTCAACTCAAAAGTAGCCATAATGCAATGGTGAGAGTGCTAAACCATGAATGAAAGGTGTGGGTTCAAGTGGCGCTGAGCGCTAAAATGGGGAAGGCGGTCACGCGTGGGCATTATTGACCGTTGGATGGTTATCGAAAGGTGTTGGAGAGAACGTGTGTCCCGATCAGAGAGCTCCACGACAGCATGCGCTAACAGACGCACGCTTAACGCATGCACTCTTCAAAAGGCAGTGCGAGAGAGTTCTTTAATCCATTCGATCGTAAGATTGGACGACTAAGGATGAGGCACTCAATTTAAATAAGCGGGTATGCGTGAAGAGAGGAAGATGAGCGGATGGGTGCAAGGCATGCGCTAATCTAAGCAATCATGATCAGACGCTCTAGAGGCCGCCATGTGTCACCACTAGGATCAATCCTCGCATAGAGAGCTTGTTTGAGGGTGTTTTGAGGCCAAATCAGAGCCGTTGATCTCTTAATCGATGGATCTGATTAGCCTAAAGTTGTTACACGAGTTGGAGGGCTAAAATACCCTCTTTGCTCCTCATCAAAGCTATAAAAGAAGGCCCAAGGCCCCCCAATTTAAGAACAGACTCCTACCATCTCTCTTCTGGCCTCTCTCTTCCTCTGTAACTCCTCTCTGCAATTCATCCCAGTGCTCTGGATCTAAAGTGCTACCGCACTTCACACAAGCATCCCACAAGCAGCGTTGTCATCTATCTACCTTCTCTCTCTCTCTCTAGTTACTATTTAGCATAGCAATCTTTAATTTGAAAAACTATTTCTGAATGCAATACAATTCTGATTATATATCTGATGACTATACATTTATACATATATAAATTTCTGCTAGAACTAGTTTTCTGAAGAGCTACCGTATTAATTGTGATTGCCTCCTTGAGAACGACCCGATACTCCTTATTTTTATAAATTCATTTGTTCCGTTGCGATTCGCACTACAATGATAATATCGTATCTTTCTAAAGCATCTAGCGGCGACAACAATAGGTGCTACACGTAGGTAGTTAGACCTTCAAACCTTAATGGGGTCAAGTTACTACCAATTTTTGATTAA
The DNA here is from genome assembly GCA_037157565.1 of Thalassia testudinum. Taxonomy (NCBI): domain Eukaryota; kingdom Viridiplantae; phylum Streptophyta; class Magnoliopsida; order Alismatales; family Hydrocharitaceae; genus Thalassia; species Thalassia testudinum. Next base: position 23,175,247 of record JAZHRO010000014.1, read on the forward strand.
GAGGCTTAGGATACAAGTGCTTTGGAATGTGAAGGGTGTTGTATACGGGTAATGCTCAAGTGCGTTGATTTCAATGTGTGTAAAACAAGCATGCAACTGGGAACTCTCCCTGAATTGAGGTTTTAGATGGTGAATGGCTTTTAGAATTTCGCTCTTAAGTAGTATGAATTTTATGATTCCACTAAATTACCAATTCAACCAATCTTCGAGTTTTCAAAAATACAAGTTCTTTTCGCCCAACAACCCTCCTTCAACTTAATTTGGTGAATGCATGCAAAAAATGCAAATGGGCTCCTTAAATGGAAGTTTCTAAGTGTGGATGCACGAATCAATTTTAATTCAATGTGAAAGGGAGCCAAAACACTTCAATTCAAGTGCTCCTGATCACCAAAATGGAACTCCACACAAGGCTCAACCACCAAAATATAAAAATGAAAATGAATATGTTGGGGTTGAAATTCGGGATCAAATCAAAGTCAAATTAGGATCGTGGTGGGGTTGGAGTCAAATCAACTCCAAAACTCCCCAACCAAAATGTGGATCCCAAATGTGAATTACTGAGGTGAAAAAGTGTGGCAAACAATCAGTTTTAAATTTTCCTCAAGGAAGATTTCACATTGTGAAATATCGAAGAATCGTGATTCTCATATCTTTTGTACACGAAAATGTGGAAAATCAAGGGCGGTAGAGGTGATAGAAAGAATCAAACAGTGGATTTTAATCCTCTCGTGCCAGAAAATCCAAGAGGATTTTTTTTAGGGTTTTTTATTTTTATTTTATTTATTTTTTTTTTTAATGGGACAAGATAACCTAGATTACTAAGAGGGAGGACACCTACCTCAGCAACGTGTGCAAAGATCCAAGCGGTGCTGGCAACTTCACGTTCTCGATCCCACCTTAGACTTGCCCACATCTCCAACCTTCTCTACGTGTCTCCTCCATGCAACAGGTTCACCTACACAAAAACAAACAGAAACACTAGTGAAGAAATGGGTGGGAGAAGAGAAAATTAGAGGAAGAGAATAGAAACTGACTCTAGATGGCGCCTCCCTAGCAACGGCTCTAGAAAACTTATGTTAAATCACAGGTAGGATTATTTAATTAGGTGATATTAATGTCGAAATTGATATAGTGGAAGTGATTTCCTACAAGAGAATCTACACAAATTTGTCAAAAAATTTTATCTTGGCTAAATCAGGTTTTAAGATTGTCACTTTTAGGCCAGGGTCAAACTTAGGGCTGCAAGTTTTGGATTAAATTAGTTTCTACGCCTTTCCTAAAATTGCTTCAATTCCTTTCGCTTATTATGTTTTTGGTTTTGTCTTGATTAGAGATTCTTTTTGGGATATTCTTTGTCCTTGAGGCACACCCTCAATAAAAGGTCCTTGGCTACATGCCAAAATATTCAAAAATGATCTTGCCACACGTGAGACTGTGTACGTACGAGTCAAGAATTCTCTTTTCTATTTTATACTTTTTTTTGTCTTTCTTAATCAAAACAAAAGAGAATATAAAAGAAAATGAAAATGCAGAATTGAAATGCAAAGAAGGAAATGAATTGAAATACTTATCTTATTTATAGATATATATACAAAATATAAATATATATAGAATATAGATATATATATGTATGTAGATACGTATATATAAGTATGCAATAGATAATAGGAAGGTGAATATTGAACCAAGGATTCAATTGGAATGTAGCACAAGGCTATGTTAACTGTCATCTAAATAGATGCGATTAACCTAGTTACATACCGTGTGTGGTATGGAGAGGACGTGTGGAAGTGTGGGTAGAAGGCTTGATGTGTGTGAATATCAGGGATATATATGCAATTGGTGCGAATATACCCACGATATAATGGGCGGAAATGGGATGGGTGCATGGTATTGTGAATGGGAAGATGTGTGTGTGTATGTATATAAGAGGAATATATGTATATAGGTGTATAATAATATATATGTATGTATATATGTATATATGTATATATATACAACTATCTATAAGTATATATCTATATATATATGTATATAAATGTATATATATATAAGTATGTAGATATATGTGTATATATATATAATATATTTATATATTTATAACTATATATAAGTATATAAATGGGTGAGTGTGAATATGTATATATGTGTGTGATATATATATATATATATATATATGGGTATATAAATGTATAGGAGTGTGTGTGTATATGTGTGCGGGTCTGTGGGAGGAGGAATAAGACGTCTGATAGTGTGGCGTGGGGGTGGCGTGCAGTGAGCAGATCACAGGCGCTTGGATGAGAGGGCACTACATGCACTAGAGGCATGACCGCACGTGGCAGGTGTGAGACACAGGTAGGTGTAGCGTGCGCTACAACCAGTTGAGGCAGGTTCGAGGAGGAAAGAGAGTGATGGGTGTCACCAGATAAGTGAGGAACTCCCGGTCAATCACTGTAGTGCTGTGGGAGTGTGTGAACAGTGAATCATGGGTAAAGTATACCGGCTGGCGCGATTTCTGACTGACAAGCTTCTCACTTTGCCAATCAGATGGAGGAGGGAAGGCATGTTGGCGTGAGGCGCGAAGAGGCTGCTGCCTATTGGAGGCATGTGGTCACGCAAAGAGGCTGGCTAGAGTGCATGAAAGTGCGTGAAGGTTGATTGAGGTGGCTTGAGCAGAGTAAGCTTCTGAGCTTGCTGCTGCAACAATGGCACTAAAACAAAAATAAAACAAAAAGCAAACAAAATAACAAACAAAAAAGATAAAAACACCACGTCTACCTACTCTTAATGAGCTGGACTATGGTGCTCTCTCACTGCGGTGGATGTAACCACAGGAGAGAACTCCTCTGTTCTCAATGTCCCTCTCAACTTGTGAGAGGGTGCTGAGCATGGAGGAGGGGAAGAGAGTGAGAGAAGAGAGTAGGGAGATGGCCGGCAGGGAGGAGGGTTGTGTGCGTGAGGGAATGCGTGCATCTGTTAGAGATTGGATTAGTGTAGTGGAGGTGAAGGCCGACCCCTGCGCATGGGTGTGGGGGTGGAAGATATATAGGCGTGAAGGGTTGAGGGTGGCGGGTGAGGTAGTGGCCGTTAGGGATATTTGTGGGGTTTTTGTAAGTGGGTACTTGAGGTTTTTAGGAAATTAATGTAGGTTGTGTTTAGGTTGTTATTAGGTGAAATAAGCAGTGGAATTTAAATGGGAATGAGGTGGAAATGGGATGGATAAAATGCATGAAATGGATGCTTAATCTCTCTCTCTCTATCTTCCTCTCCATAAAATGCACAAATGCAAATATTTATATAATGCATGCATGACTACCTAATCTACATGTGTAACGTTAGAAAATAGCAAAAGATGGCCAAATTATAGGCGTGAATTGCTGCGCAATCAGGAGGATGGGAATAAGAGGATGTTTTTGTGGTTGATGGAGAGGCAATTGCTAAGGTTGTGAAAGAAGGTAGTAGGGGGGATGAAGAAGGTGGGGAAGAGAAGGATGGAGGTAGGTCATCTAAGGTGAAACAGGGATATGGGGAAGGGGTAATTAGTATAGAAGAGGAGGTTCAAGGGGTGGAGAATGACGTGGGTGATGGGAAGGGTGGAGAGTTGAAGAATAGATTGAGGGATTGAAGGGGAATGAAGGTACTATGAAAGGGGAAAGTGGGGAAGAAGAGGTTAAGGGGTTGAAGGGGAGTGAAGGAGTTATGCACGAGGGAAATGGGGAAGAAGAGGTTGAGGGGTTGGAGTGGAATGAAGGTGATGGAAGGGAAGAAAATGTGTTAGAAAAAGTTGAGGGGATGGTTGCAAATACTATTGATGTATGGAGGTAGGAAAAAAATCAAGACAAAGAGGTCCCGGAGGTGGCTGTAGAAGATATTGATGACAAAGAGGGGCCTGAGGGCATAACTCAAGAAGTAGTGCTCCATGTGAATGATGTGCAGGAGTCTCATGGTCTTGACTTTGAAGATGCACTTGAGATTGTTGATAATGAACTCCCTTGAGTAACAATAAGAAGGGAAAAGCATATAGGAGACCAATCACAAGATCTATGGACTCAAATAAGAGACTTACAAGGGTGCAAGGAAAAAAATATTTTCACATGATAAGCTAACTCTACTTAGAGAAGATTTTGATGACAGAAACTTTGTAGGGGATATTTCTATTGATGATGATGATGATGATGATGACAAGAGAATTTGGAGGAGTTGTAAGCAGAAGAGGGATAAGTAGATTTAGAGGTTGAGTACATATCTAACTATGATGGAGATTTTTATGATGCGAATTTGGATAACCTAAATTTGAAGGTGGGATCAACATTTGAAAATGTAGATATATATACTGGGCCAATTTTGTCTCAAGAAGTTTGAAATTAAATGGATAAAGAGTGATTAGAGGAGAGTCATGGTAGCATGTGCAAATCCAATTTTGGGTTGAGGATTCATGCATCAAGAAAGGGTCACAGTGGGTTGATTGAGGTGAAAGCACTCAATGAAAAGCACACATGTACCTCAGTAGTGAGTAGTGGAGTGGCAACTAAAGATTGGGTTTTACAACAAATTAGCAATTGATTGAGGGAGAATTCTAGGTTTCTAGCAAAGGAAATTAGTTAGAGGATTTTTGATGACTATAACCTTAGCATTCCATACATTCATTTGTATAGAAGAATTGTTGCCTTGAACATGTTATTTGGAAATGCGGAGAAATCATATGAGAGGTTACCATCTCTCATATATGAGTTGAAGAACAAGAATCTAGTAGTATTATGCACAACCTAATTGAGCCTAGTGGTTGTTTTTTGAGAGTTTTTGTATGTTTCTAGGGTGGGGTTTAAGTAGCGTTGTAGGCTATTTGTTGGTTTGGATGGCTATCACTTAAAGGGAAAATACATTGATGCTTTGCTTACAGCTACAAGACTAGATAAAGGGAATGGTCTATTCCCAATTGCATTTATGGTTACCGAGGATGAGTCATATGGATCTTAGAAGTGATTTTTGGAGTTCCAGAAGGAGTCAATAGGATTTGAAAGTTGTGAAGGTCTTACATTTGCTTCTGATGGTCAAAAGGGCTTAGCGAGTGCCGTCATTGATATGTTCCCAAATAGGGATGCAAGTTTTGGTAAACCCGATCTGAATTTAATCCAACCTGACCTGAAAAGAATGGGTAAAACCTAACACGAGCTCGACTAGATTCAAGTATGGGTTTTATCCAAAAAATCCGATCGAGTTTGGGTATGACTATAGGTATGGGTATGATTAATCTATACCCGATTACCCAACCCAAATACTAGAATAAAATAACCATGTACCCAAGATATATCAGTCCCACCCTAAGTCCCTTATTCCCTCAACCCTAATCTCCCTCATGATTTCTTCCATGATTTTGAAGGTTGGGAATGCTTCTGAAGCTTCCATTGAACATTTACTCCCGAGATGGGGATCTTTTGTTTGACATATACTTATATTTTGTCTTTCTTTGTATTTTTTATTTTTCATTTTTGATGTATTCCCCTTGAAGGACTCTTTTTGTAATAATTTAGTGGGGATTAATAAAATTGGAGTAGCCCAAGCTCCTATGTTTTGAGCTTGTTAAAAATAAATAATTAATAAATTGTGTTATAGATTTTTTTTCCTTCTTTAACTCTTAGGCCCGATTTGATTGTAATATCAATTTATAAATGGGTACCTGATAGGTAAATGGATACTTGATGGATAGATGGTATGGGTGTGGGTTTGGATTTTTGTACCTGATAGGTAAATGGGTAGGGTATAGGTATGGATTTTGTAAATGGGTATAGGTATGAGTTTAGCCGAACTCGACCCATTTTCATCCCTATTCCCAAAGGTAGAGCATCAGGCATGTATGAGGCATCTCTACAAACATTTCAAAAATACTTTTCTTGGTGATGAGTTGGAAAATTGGTGTGGAGTGCAGCAAGAAGTTTTGATACTAACATTCATGTTCATTAGATGAACGAGATCATACAAAGTGAATAGAGAGGCATTCTAGTAGCTTGAAAGGATGAAGCAAAAGTGGACCAGACATATCTTTTCAACAATTGCAAATTTCTATTACATTACAAACAACATCAGTGAATCTTTCAATGCTTAGTTGGCCCTGCAAGGAAGTTGGTAGCATGTAATTTGCTGAATTGGGTTAGATAGAAGATCATGACCACTGTGGATGAGAGGACTACTGCTCCAAAATAGAAAGGTGTTCTTATTCCTAAGACTATGGAATACATTATAAAACTAACCCAAGAAGTGCACAAGTTTATTATGTGTAGATCAAATGAAGGTAGGGTTGAGGTTGAGGCCTCTTTAGGGAGGTTTGTCTTGATCTACAAAGGAGTGTGTGTAGTTGTAGGAAGTGACAGGTACAATGTGTAGTTGCAGAAAGTGGCAATACAAGGTTTACCATGTGTGCATACAACAGGTGTGCTTGCTAACTTGAGGTTTCAATGGTGGGAGATTATGTAGTTGATTACTACAAGGTTGCAACCTACAAAGCTTTCGATGCTGAGGGAATTTCTCCTCTCCCTAATAAAGATGCATGGTAGGCTATAGATTTGGATTTGTGGTGAAGGCTCCTAGGCTAAAGAGACCATGTTGGCCATAGGCCCAAAAAATTGAATTTGGCCAAAAGATGCACCAAGGTGAAGGGTTCAATCGTATCAACCCATGGCATTGTGAAAGTGTGAAAACTCAAGATACGGGCTTTTTAAATTTTCAAAAAACAAGATTGAATCGATGCTAGAAACTTGATCTAGAAAACAAAAACTAAAACATCTAATCCGAAACCACAGGGGAGGACCTAGTTTCCTCCTGTTCTGAGATCCCATGACTATAGAATTTTATACGTTTGCAGGCGGCATGGTGTAGCACCCCAAATATGGTGCCTCCTTAGACAAGTCCTACTAGAAACCCAAACTCCTCCTCAACGGGAGGATGAGACCTTTCGTCTCGTGGAGGTCCAACCCCAGTTGTGATCAATGAACTCTTCACATCCTCTAAGCAACTCCTTGCCATTAAATTGCGAACACACCATTAGAAGTCCTTCAAAAGGAGCAAGAAGACAAGGCCCAGTAGTAGCCAGTTGATCAACAAGTTAGGTTGGTCGATTGGCTACTTAAGGGATTAGATCCCTGCAGAGCAACCTTCAATAATTGGACCACCAATTCAGAAATTGGATGTCTGGCTTGTGAAGAAGATGTTGTTCAACTCCTCTGTTGGACGACTGGCTTGTGAAGAGGGCTGGGGTGCTTCTTCTTCTCTTCTTGGCTGTTGCGGTTGTGATTAAAGGTGGAAATTGGAAATCAAATCAATTGATTGGAATTAGGTTTTCTCTATTGGGAATTATTTATATAGATTCTAAAACTTAATCTGAATTTGATGGGATCCATTGGATCTCCATCCAACTGTGGGGATTGAATCCTAATTGAATTTTGTATGATTAGCCCATAACAAATTATGGGATGTCTGGATCTAATATCTAAACTTAAATTAATTGCAATCCAACACTTAAAGTTTCTACCTAATAAAATTAGGTACAATTAATCACCAAATCAAATGTAATTTAACTATTTAAATTACAATTGATTTATTCTTCAATTAGGAACCCATTAAAATCATTATTGGTTTCATCACTTCAATAATGAAGCTATAGGATTAGTGGAATTTTGTCACTACACCCCTCAAGTATTTTGAATACTCATGAATCCTTCACACACGGAGGAAAATATTATCCTGAGGTCTAATTTCATTAGATTATCGCCATTCCTTCTTGGATAATATTATTCTTGATATCTCTTTATATTATTAGGATGAAAACAAAGATCAAAACCTTTTCTAAAGGTCTATCTTCTTTTCTTGCATTGAGTCTAATCAGAACTCTACGACCACATGTCGAATTTTCATTCCCAATATATGTGAAGCGAGTTCATGCCTCCAATCTATTACATACACCTATGTAATAGATTTGTGTGATACTTTTGAGAGATTATGCAACTCCTATCCCTTTCTACATACACCAGCTTTCTTGTTTTAGCACCAAAGGAGGTTCATCCATTATTAGTCTACCAAATGCATGCATCCATGGACAAAGACACATATCTGTCTTAGGTCAAAGGGTGTGCTTTCTCTATGATAGAATTGGAGAAAGACTTTCGCTATCTCCTGTTTCACCAGGTTAACTTAACCCAACTTGTGTGACAGTTATTGAATCTCCATTTAAGAACATCAATTAGGCGACAGCCTCTGGAGAAGGTTGTCATCCCAACTCAGACCAGAAACAATTGATTCAATTAGATGGTTTCTTGATGTGCTATCGAGTCCTCTAAACAGTTTAGATGTCCAAATCAACACACATTAAGTTTGTTCAATCTAGCTAAGTATGTTACCCTATTTGTACTAAGGGACCCAATTCACTTGCTAGAAAATAATCAAATTCTTTTATTCAAATGTAAATGTAATCATATTACATAAATTGGATGGCTCGAGTAGGGCATAAAAAGTTTAACACAACAAAGTTAACCCACCCCCTTCTAGAGTCATCTCAGGTCACTTAGGATGCAATTAGGACTCTTGCAGATAGAAGGTAACTATCTTTAGTCAAATTACTTTGGCCCATTTTCTCCAATATGTCAATTACTTTTCAATCCTATTGAAAGAGCGATCTTCATTTTCGTTGAAAACTTTAACATAAAATGACGTGTCATTGTATTTAATCGTGTGGTAGAAAATCACTTTTCAAAACATGTTAATTCTCATAATCTAACCAGGAAAATAGTTAGGTCATCTCCGCAAGGAGGAATAAGCCTATTGAATGAATGAATGAATGGTGCCTCGTTCGTTTGGGAAACTCTGTGGTTGTGCGTGCTAATTCGTATAATTCTTTTTCAACATAAATCATCATTCTAAGTAATTGATAAAAGAAATAGGTGTTTAAATGTAAAATCACCACAACCTAATATTCTGTTAAGTAATAATCTTGGCAATGATAATCAACGTAAATACTATGTTCCAGTAAAAGATTCCTTGTTCGGTAATCAATGTTACATACTCTTATCTAAATCATGAGATATTCTAAATGTGCAACTCAGTAAGCCAAAATAATTAACGCAAACTAAAGGGGCCTGGCTAGAGTTCACATGATAAAATAATTATTAAATGAAATTCAAATTCTCTTTAATGGCAGCAAGATGTAAATTTTAATTCCTTACAAAATAGAGGATTCTTCCTCTTTCCTCCTCATGCTTGCGATGGAGGTCGGCGGCTGGAGATGCACTGGGGGATGGTTGGCCAGCGCATGGGGAGTTCGATGGCGGTGGAATCGCAGTGTGGGGAGGTCAGAATTGGCCGGCCGGCAGAGGCGAAGCTCGCCAGCAGCAGGCGTTGTGTGCACGTGCATGGGCTGTTGTGGCTCAAGTGGAAGCGTGGAAGGGGTTGGCGTGCTACGTGGAGGTCCCTAGTGCGTTGGTGGTGAAGATGGTGGTCAACGGTGGCTGCGTGGAGGGGGGGCGTGGTGGCTTTAGGTTCTTTCGGGAGGTTGCAGGCAGTTTGAAGGAAGAAGAGGAAGAAGAAGAAGGAGAAGAGGGTGTGCGCGGGTGGTAGCTGCGTGGAGGTGGACGGTTGCACACATGAGGGTGTGGCTGCGCGTCGAGAAGGTTGCACACCGGTGGTGAGCAGAAGCATGGTCGCGAAGGTGGTGATGCACGCTGTCACCGTGCACCACTGCGGTGATGGAGGTTGATGGTAGTGGAGAATGCCTATGCCACAGTGCTCGCTGGTTCCACGGTACATGCCTCCTTCCTGGTGGAGAAGGTGGAGAGGGAGTCCCCGCTAGGGGGAGAAGATGATGCCTCGCGAGCATCCTCTAGCCGCTCTTCTTATCTACAGTTTATTGCTTCCGCCGAAATCTTCTCCAACAGATGGGGCGATTTGAAGAGATCGCTGTTGGCCATTGGTGGGATGCAAAGAGGCATGTGCGATGTGTTGAGGAGTTGCGCATTCTGTGGGAAGGGAAAAAAAATAAATTGAGTTATTTATACAATTTATCTCAAATAATGTATGAAATGCATGTTACTATAATGGAATGTATAAATATGCATGCAAGCCTTTATTTATAAACTAATTTATTTATATATTCAAGTATGCTATGTATATGCAAATATTAATTTAATAATTAGGCATTTAAGCATTTACTTAGCCTACAATTGTGGTCTCATCAAATGCCCCCATGTCTACTTTTTGCTAGTCCCTAGCAAAAGTAAAAAGTGATGGAAGTGACAAAGATTTCCTCTTTTCTTATTCCAAACATTTAGAGATCCAGACAATTATGAAGTGATAATAGCCTAGACAACAGATTGAAGTGAAAAGCCAACTCGCATTGGGAGTTTGTACTTCACCCTTGGTAAATATTTCTATCGGGATAGGCAACTACTTCCCTCGGGGATAAAGTAGAAGATAATATGTAATTTGACCCTGGCTTTTTGGCTTAGGTAGAAGATATCGAGTTGAATGGATTTGTATTTGGTGGCACACACTCATCTGGTGCTACATATAATCTAGTACTACAGATTCTAGATCTCTAGACTATTAAACAAGTCAACTCGGAGAGAGGCTAAATAACTGTGCACTCTTGACATTCCTTTGTGCTCACTCTTTTTCTTATTTTCTTTCTGAGATCACAAATCTCACCAGATTTAGTAAATGTACTCATTGTTTGGTGGCCTCGCATCGCATTCACACTTCAACTAAAGTCCTAATAACTCTACAACTAAGTTAGAGTCCTCAGCCAGTATTCGGGCGATTAGAAATACTGAAAGGTAGGTATGGGTCATATTTGGTGGTTCACGATGGGTGTTTTTGTTGCCTCAGAAGCAATGTCACAAAGATAAAATTATAAACTTGGACTCTTTTCTTTTTCGTTTCTCCCTCTCTTTTTTTGTTCTAAATATAATTGTTTCTTTTTTCTTCTTTTTCTTTCTTTATAAGTCAACATGACGCAGACTTTTATTTATGAGGCATTATTAGGGATGATGATGGTCAAGAGGATATTGTGTAGCTTATTTGTTGGAAGTGCCTACTCTCGACACTGGGAAGGAATGGATAGGACAAGTGTATTTCTGACCATTGACACTATTACCCTCCTTCAGCCGAGGACTCTATGAAGGGCAGTCGTATCCATCCACCATAGTCAAAGTTTTATTAAGACTCAATCTCTGTATATCTACCTTATTTGGTGACTCTCAGGAATTCACACAATGTACGCACACAGGAACAGAGAGCGAAAACTATGCCTAACTCTAAGGTATCCTATCTAATTGTCCAAAACTTAAGAGTCCTTGCACTAGACTTAGCGCACCAGTAATCTCTCTACTTTCTTCTTATAAATATGAGGTGGATCTAATAGAAGATAGTATGCCTGACTCCCTTTTAACTGTCCAAGGGTTCAGTAGACTAAAAATGCTTATTGGTTCTCTTCACAGATCCATTACCCAGTCTACGTGCAAGTGAAGTAAATGTACCAGATTCTAAACTTAAGAAACAATTTAAGAAGAAAAATCTTTAATGACACCTCCATGACAAAGATGTTTTGCTAGAGACTAACCAATTCAGCTCAAGAAAAGAATTTATATATATATATGCTAACATAAATGCATGAATACTTCCTAAAATGCAAAATGCACCCCCCCATGCCTAATCCTACAATGTCCTCATTGTAAAATTAAAACAGGGGGAGGAAGGAAATCACCTGATGATGGTATTATTCAAAATGTTGGGTTGCCTCCCAACAAGCGCTGCATTTTCTGTCAACAGCCAGACTTATAGGGAACCTGTAAGTCTGGTTCCAGATAGAAAATGCTAGGCCCTAAAAATATGCGTAACAGTGTAGGCCTAGAAAACAAGTAGCCACGGATGTTGGCGAGCTGATGATGCAGCATGATTCCAAATGCTCGCCAGAAGATATGAAAATAAAGAACCTCGTATGCTACCTGGGGAGGTCTAGGGACAACAAAAGGAATATGAAAAGGGACCTCCTGAAACGGAATAAGTGGAGGATAACAAGGATCCTCCAAAGCAGGACAAGTTTTAAAAGATATAAACATTATTATTTCACACCCTTGAATGGCAAGACTAAAAGTACAAGCATCAATCCACACTCGCCATTCTACTCGAGGATGTACTGGACTGATATGTTCTCCAGAAAGAATGTACATGAGCAGAGATCTGAGCCAAGGATTGGTTAGGGAGTGTAAGGGTTGTTTGTGGTGTTGGGTAGTAATGGTTAAGTCCAAGGAGGGCTTAGTCGGTGTCAAGTACAACTCCAACAATGATTCAGATTGTGTATTCTCCCTAACAATTATTGCAGAAAAATTTAAGTCACCTTGCCTATCATTAATGATCGGAGTCATATTTTCACCTTCCAGTATATGTGAATCAATGGTGGACTCCAAATGAAACTTCTTTGATGACAGGTTCGAAGCAACTGAATCATTATCGCTAATCTCATCCTCGAATTCTTTTGGTTCACTCAAATTTTTGTCGGGGTGTATATCTGATTCATTAGTAAAGAAAGGAGCTTCAGTATCATCAATTATTTCTGACGAAGGATCCATCTTAATGTTTTGGAGTAAGCCTCTATCACACAATTCTTTCTTCTTCTTGAAGCATAAATCCTCAATTGATGTGTTTTGTCCCCGAGAGTCTCCCATAGGCTTCTCACTATTATGTTTGTCCTCCTCTAATATCAACTCCTAGTTTGGTGGAGGATGACTCTCAAAAGAAGGGAGGAATCCAGATTTCACCAGATTATTTATATCCTCCAGGGGTAAGTCCTTGAATAACAAATAATCCCCCTGTGATTCACTCCAGATTTTCAGTCTGGGTTCCTCCATTGGGTCATCCTCATCCTCTGAAATAGACTCTTTATATCCCTGAGACTAAAATAGATCTAATTCATCCTTCGTTCCCTTAGGGTCACCTTCATTGGGTACATTTAAATCCTTAGGATGCTGAATAGTAGGTGTTGATTCTCTAAGTGGAGGGTCAGGATTAGGCTCACTAAGGGTAGAATGGGATTCCACCAGCTAATTAATAGGGAAAGTGATATGAACAATACGACCTTGACCTGGGTTATCAGGGGTAAGGAAAATACTGTCATTGGGGTCAAGGTCCTCAAGAGGTACCATCTTCCCTTTCTTTTGACTCCAATATAGCTCGAGTGGATAATTACTAGGATCGTTCTCCTCTAGTGGCCATGTCTCATTGGGAGAGTCTAAGTGATAGCTATGTGAAACGGGATCCCTATTGTCATTGGTTTCCTCAGAATTATTTTCATGATCACAGTCGTATGGGTAGGGATCAAAATTACTAGGAAGAGCGTAGCTAAGCTGTCTAATTTCTTTGCTCAATTGTTGACTATTCCTCAACATCTGTCCCATAGATTCCATCATTTCCTTTTGTTGTTTTTGCATTTCTATCATAAAAGAGGAGAGGCTACTACTATCAGATTGGGGAGGATAGTCAATCTCAAGCTTTGGTTGCCTAGGGGTATCAGTCCAACCTCAGTACGGAAAATCATTAAGGGTGGGAGGGTTGGGTGTTTGCATAGTAGTAGGGATTCTAGGGTTGGAAAATCCTGCTCCTAGGCTTTACTCAAAAGTGGGAGTTATCGGGCCAGTATTCTCAGGATAGGAATATGAATGATCCCATGAATTGTTAATGTACCCATCAAAGGATGGATACACTCGGGGCATGGGATCCTGGTTAAAAGATGGGAAGTATTGACTCTGATAATCTAAATGATAGGAGCAAAGGGTGATCCATTTCTTTAAGCCAAACAAGTTTAACTCTCTTAGGATTTAGAAGAAATCAGAACACAAGCAGAAACTTCTTAGAGAGTTCTACCACTGTCAAAACAAACGCAAATACATTGGGATATGTTTTTAGTAGATTCTAGGTCTTAGGTGTTCAGTTGGTGGCCAAACAAGTTTTGTAAGAATTACACTTCCTAGGCCGACCTTCGTTGGTGCCTACAACCTACTCGCAAGGGATGGAAGTCTCGAATCGAGCCCACGCATGAGGAACCAAAGTAACTTGGTGGATATGCTTGTTGATTTCCGACTAACTTCCCTTGTGGTGCAAAGAGGAGAGGTAGAAATTTATCTAGTGACCTTATGTGTGAGGTGCATAGTGTCTCAGGTGTGCAATCATACGTTCGTGTTTTGAGTTTTGAAATCTCACAAACAAGATCCTTTTGAACACAATTTTAAGTCACAGATTTTAAGGTCAACCTCTTAGCAGTCCCATTTTTTAAAGTGACTATTGAATTAATTCGATTCAAGCACTTTAGTGGTCTTAGATTTAGGTTCAATGCAGATGCATGACAGGTAATTGATGCTCAAGAAAAAGACATACCTTACTCCAGCTTTCTTCAATGCAGGATGTTTTCAATGCAAAAAGAAAAGCTAGATGCTGCTCATTCAATCCTAGATGGTCACCCTATAGATATGCAGCTTCTAGCAGGTAGTTCAAATTTTTATTTTTTTAATAATAATAAGCAAACAAACCTAATTTAACTAACCAACATGCAATTCAAACAATTTGAATAATCCTATAATCAAAATAAAATGGGAACACGCTCTCGAAAATACGCTCCCATATACAAGAGCGATAAAAAATAAAGAAACACTGGGAACACATTCCCAAAAATGCCCGACAAGGGTCCAAAAGATAGAAATCAAGTTTTAATGTCTATCTAAACTAAATCTAAACTAAGATCTAATGACTAAATCAGACAAAGGTTCCTTTGTACGCCTACATGCGTGGGATCAAGGCCCACAAGCACCCGTTGCTGGCCTCCAGGTGGCGTCAAGGTCCACCAAAAAGATCGCCTCCATCATGCGCGCCCGCCACATTCGTGGCATGTTTTTGCATAGAAGAAGATCCAAAGTTAGTAATTCAGAAAAGCTTTCAAAATAGAGTAAAAATAACATAAAATTCCTGAAAAAATTAATAGGCGTGTTTCCTCCCCAGCAACAGCACCATTTGAAAGAGTGGTGTTCGTTTTCGTTGAAAACTTTAACATAAAATGACGCATCGTTGTATTTAATCGTGTGGTAGAAAATCGCTTTTCAAAACATGTTAATTCTCAAAATCTAACCACGAAAATAGTTAGGTCGTCTCCACAGGGAGGAATAAGCCTATTGAATGAGTGAATGGTGCCTCGTTCGTTTGGGAAACTCAGTGGTTGTGCATGCTAATTCATAAAATTTCTTTTCAACATAAATCATCATTCTAAGTAATTGATAAAAGAAATAGGTGTTTAAATGTAAAATCACCACAACGCAATATTCTGTTAAGTAATAATTTTGGCAATGATAATCAACGTAAATACTAATTTCCAGTAAAAGATTCCTTGTTCACGGTAATCAATGTTACATACTCTTATCTAAATCATGAGATATTCTAAATGTGCAATTCAATAAGCCAAAATAATTAATGCAGACTAAAGGGGCCTGGTTGCAGTTCACACAATAAAATAATTATTAAATGAAATTCAAATTCTCTTCAATGGAAGCAAGATGTAAATTTTAATTCCTTCCAAAATAAAGGATTCTTCCTCTTTCCTCACGCCTGCAATGGAGGTCAGTGGTTGGAGATGCGCTGGGGGATGGTCGGCCGGCGCATGGGGAGTTCGATGACGGTGGAATTGCGGTGTGGGGCAGTCAGAATTGGCCGGTCGGTGGAGGCAAAGCTCGCCGGTGGCGGGCATTGTGCGCACGCCGTGGGCTATTGTGGCTCGCGCGGAAGCGTGGAAGGGTAGGCGTGCTGCATGAAGGTCCCTGGTGGCATTGGTGGTGAAGATGGTGATCGACGGTGGTGCTACGTGGAGGGGGGGTGCGGCGGCTTTGGGTTATTTTGGGAGGTTGCAAGTGGGTTGAAGGAAGAAGAGGAAGAAGGGAGGAGAAGAGGGTGTGCATGGGTGGTTGCTGCGCTGTGGTGGACGGGTGTGAGCACAAGGGCATGGCTGCACGTGGAGCTGCTACTCACCTGGCACGTGGTTGTTGCTGGAGTGCGCAGAGCGGCCCAAGCATGTGGTTTATTGGTGGTTTTCTCTACAAAGGAGAAGAGGAAAGCGAGGTAGCCTGTGGGGGTGGCACACACGGTGGTGGTGAGCAGAGGCGTGGTCACGGAGGTGGTGATGCACGCTGTCACGGTGCACCACTGCGGTGATGGAGGTTGATGGCAGTGGAGTATGCCTATGCCATAGTGCTCGCTGGAGTACGTGCCTCCTTCCCGATGGAGAAGATGGAGAGGGAGTCCCCACCAGGGGGAGAAGATGATGCCTCGCGAGCGTCCTCTAGCCGCTCTTCTTATCTGCAGTTCATTGCTTCTGCCGAAATCCTCTCCAACAGATGGGGCGGTTTGAAGAGATTGATGTTGGCCGCTGGTGGGATTGCAAAGAGGCGCGCATGATGCATTGAGGAGTTGCACATTCCGTGGGAAGGGAAAAAAAATAAATTGGGTTATTTATACAATTTATCTCAAATAATGTATGAAATGCATGTTACTATAATGGAATGTATAAATATGCATGCAAGCCTTTATTTATAAACTAATTTATTTATATATTCAAGTATGCTATGTATATGCAAATATTAATTTAATAATTAGGCATTTAAGCATTTACTTAGCCCACAATTGTGGTCTCATCACCGATAGTAATAAATATTCTTGCTAGTGCTGTGGCAATAACTTCCCAACTAGTTAAGAGGCCAAAGAAAGAGGCTAGTGTAGGAGAGAATGGGGAAAAGAAATGAGGTAGACCAAAGAGAGTTCCTGCTCCACCATTATTCCCAAATGGACCAACTGTAGATCTTGGTTGAGGTACATGATTGATGTTTATGCGAAAGCGAAATCGGGTTTGTAAATATTGAGTTGCAGTATAGTTGAAATCGCTTCGAGAAACAAGTGAGAATTTATTACTCGAAAAACTAAGAATCCGAGGTCGAACACAAGGAGCAAATTGGTATTTAAAAACTAAGAACACAACTTCAATTTAATCAAATGAGATGTTCAACCAAATTATGAAGCAATAGAACTAGTTTCAATGTATATAGATGCTTCAAAAATATGAATAGAGATTTAAAAAATTCATATGCTTTGAGCTTTCTCTTCTTCTTTCTTCTTCTTCTGAGGTCTTGTTCTTTCTCTTCCTTTTTGGCTTTAGTTCTTCCCCTGACTGTGGCTTCTTTCTCCTTTGTCTTCTTCTTCTTTCTTCTCTTCTTTGTTCTGATGTCTTCTTCTTTCTTCCTGACTTCAGCCGAGCTCTTTTCTTCCATGGCTTTTCTACTTCTTCCTTTGCCCGTGGCTTTGTTTCGTTCTTTCTCTATCTTTATCCTTCCTTCCTCTCTACGGCTTCTTCTACCTTCAGCTTCTTTCTCTGATTTCTCCTTCCTTCCTCTACCTTGGCTTCTTTCTCCTTTCTGCCTTCTCTGCAACAGTGCCTCCTCTTTCCTTCCTTGGCATCCTTTGCAGCTTCTTCTGCCTTTAGCTTTCCTTCAGAGTCCTCTTCCTTCTTCAGCTTCCCTGCACACAGTGTAAAACCTACCCCTACCCTCCCCCGTGAATGCTCCCTCTCTTTTCTCCCTTAGGCTCGCTCTCCCAGAGCTTTTGTTGTGTAAATGGGTCGGGTCAGCACACCCGGGTCCAAGCGCACCAGCGTGGGTGATGCACGAGGAGTGCTGGGTAATCGGGTTAGGCAGCCAAGTCTGCGTAGCGTGGGCACGGATGAGGCATGAGTGGGTGAGGGGACCTCTCCCCATGTTAGGAGGCGAAGAGCCTATGACACAAAAACAACTTATATCACATAGGCAACTCCAAACTTACCGAGGTGGGACTAAAAGTCCCACCCACTCCTTCGCATGCACCCGCAATGGTCTCCACTCAATTGCTGTAGCTGCGTTGCCTTGGGACTCCAATTGCTGGCGCAAGTCGTTCGTAAAGGAATTCCGCGCACTTGGGACTCGGTCTCCTAGAGTGGGGCCACCTGGAGTGAGCTTGCAAGCAAGCTTTGCTCCCTCTCCAATGGCTGATGGGGGTTCGACCTACCAACACGAATACGGCCTTACATCCCTATCAAAATACTCAGGAAGCTTCGTCGTGACATAGCAAAGGTGGCTCAGTGGGTGGCATGGTGTGGGACGGCTTAGGCGTGCGTGCCTAGGTCGTTCTGTGGCCGTGAAAGTGGGGTTGTTCGGGGGCAGTGTAGGGTGCGTGTGGTGGTCGATGGAGAGGTGGAAGATGATTAGTGGAGGTGGCGATGCTTCTGCAGTAGTTGGAAAGGCGTGTGGGTGTATGGAGTGGTGGATGCGCCTTCACCGGTGGTCTGTCGAAGGTAGAGACGATGGTGGTGGTCTGTGGTGGTCGAGGGTCGGTTTGGGAAATAAAGAGGGGGAAAATGAAGAGAAGAGAGAAAGGAACTTATCTGAGAGTGATTGGACGAAGGGGGGAGGCAGAGGGTGGATGACGCGTATCTACCATCGCCGGAGACGAAGGCCCTGAGATGAAGAGGCGGCGACGACGAGAGGAATGAAGACGCGGGGGTAGGTATGGCGCGACGTGGAAGAATGAGGCGGAGAAGACCCTACCACTGGTATGGTGGCAGAGTGACGAGAAGAGGGAGGAAGAGTCACCGGAGCTTGCGGGCTTCTTGGCCTAAGAGGGAAAAGGAGGAATTCTGGGGGATTCTTCGGCCAAATCAAGCTTAGGATGGTCGGGAGGACTTAGGGTGTCTTTTATAAACGTGGGAGGAGGGCCTTGTGCTCGGAAGGCAAGCTTCTAAGCACGGAAACCTCGCCGGACTTGGAAGGTCAAGAGATACCCATATCTCTCATGCGTTCACATGAGAGATTGGGTGGGAATCTGAGCGCAAAATGGGGTTCACATGATCGGGAATTCCTCAGAGAATCTCCTTTTCAAATTTGAGAGGGATTCTCTGAGGAATCAAGGAGATCTCCCACTTGAATCCTCGCCAGAGTAGGATTCCTTCGCTGTAATGGTGGAGGGATCTAATTGCAACGAACGAAGAGGAAGCTAGGGGGTCTCTGCAAGGTTTTCAAAAGTTAGGGGCGTAAAAGTAATTAGGTTGGACTATTTTGCAAAGTAGGTCAAGGTGAACTCCCCTAGGGTCAAAATTTTGGTATAAACCTAATTTTGACATAAGGAATGCAATGGTGAAGTTGTATTTTAGGTTTGATCACGTTTGACTAGAAATTTTGCACAAAAACCCAATTTAGGGCAAATGTTTGACTAGGACCCCTATTTAGGTCAAAATAGGTTATAAAGGCTAAATTGAAGGTTCTAAACCCTAGAGGATATTTTTCCATGAATTTTAGAGGGTTTAGTTGATTTTTATCCTGACTAGAACCTTGTTGAATTAAGTGGGTTTGTTTTAGGATTATAGGATGTCATTTAATTCCCAGATCTCGCATTAACCCTTTTCTGATTGAACCATCCCACTTTTTATCTTGTTAAGACCAATTGACCCATGTTTAACCCCTGCGAAATCCTATTCTTGTACTGTAATGGTAAAATTGCAGTTTTACCCTTTGTTTCTTACTTTTCTTTCAACCCAGTTATTCCCTGAGTTAGGCCCTTCACTTGGTTATGTAGGAGCTTTTATTCTCTTTTCTAGGTCAAAATGAGCTAGTTAGGGATCATGATGGTGTTCCCATCATACCCCCATGCCTAGCTTTTGCTAGTCCCTTAGCAAAATTTTAAGATTTTAACTTCTGTTCTAGACCATGAGTTTCTTTCACAATTTATGATAAGTGTTTTTCTCTTTCTTTTTGATTAGGTTAGAATGCCGACAGTAGGCCTAGAGGTACTCAAGTACCAACCAAGGTTCGAACCTGACCAGCTCTAGCCTCGGTCCTCCGCAAAGGTTTTTAAGGCCTGTAGGAACTATCCTAAGGTTCGTTGGACTCCATGGTTAAAGCACCCGTGCTTGAGACATATTTTAGCCTCGGTTTAGTTTGCAGTGCGTTTTTGTAAGAGAGAGACAGATGATTTATTTGTTTGGAGAGTTTTCTCTCTCTTTTCTTTTTATTTCTAGCTTCGGATTGGCTTCTCAACATGGTCTGTATCGGATTCCTCGTCCCCATCATCAATCCTCAAAGGTCCATGGCAATCGATGCTTCATGATAGCATCACCCATGGCAACCCCCAGATCCCTGGCTTTCGAGATTTCGAGATAATCTCGCCCATGGCGTTCCGTAGCCAAATCCAGACCTTGGCAATAGACATTTCTTGATAATGCCGCCCATGGTATCTGAACCAGCATGGTGCTTACGTGCCCTCAGTAGGATATGTAAATATCCTAGGAGACAAGCACCGAGGAGACGATATGTTGTTACGCATCTTCAAGGGGAATTTCCCGCCTCCAAATCAACTTGTGTTGATCGGTCGCTCCTAATCTAGGCAACTTTTTTCAGAACATTTAAACACTTTTGTGTGATTTTGATAGTTATGCACACTGAACCAGACTGTGTGTAGATTGGGGTGCTTAGTTTACCGAGTCTCGCAAACTGGAGGTTAGTTAACGAGACCGAATACTCCCTAAGCCTTAGACCTAATACTTAAGCTTCTCATTTTCCCCAACCTCTTGGGGATTATCCAGATCTTAGCGGGTACTTGAATTTTTAAGCCTAAGAGTCTAGCCCAAAAGGCCTAAGATCAACGTTCCTACTAATCTCTTTTTGTGTCTCATTAGCACTTTTTTCCTATTTTTCTCTTTTTCTTGATGTGGTCTAGAACTTTGGTTAATCCCTTAATTTCTTACTAATGACTATTCTTTTTCTTTTTTATTTTCTGCTCGTTTTTGTCATTTTGATCTTTTCCTCATGTTTTGTATGGCCTCAAAAATTTTCTCCCCCCCCCATCAGTTTATTTTATTCTTTTTCAAGATTTTTTCATTTTTTTTGTGTTTTTTGTGATATGTGATTTTTTGTTGAAACCTTTTCTTGTGAGATGATTTTTCATGAAGTTTTGCACTTTCATACCCCCCCATGCCTACGATTTGCAATGTCGCCATTATAAATTAGGTGGGTTCAAATTCAGCTTAGTTCATTCATTGGGACAGGTCTTGGGTGGGCAAACGGGTCAAGGGGACTATTGCGAATGATTTCTTGACTCAAGTACGGGTACCTGAGGTGGAGTCAGCTGTTCTAATGGATGATCTCTAAAGTGCAATATGAATTCAACATAGGAATGTCAAGAAAGGTTTCAGGTTTTTCAAGAATGATGGGTTGCCTCCCGTTAAGAGCTGAGTTTTACGCCATCAACTAGGCGCAATGAGCTCAGGGAGAATGGAGGATAAAGGATATCTCAGCCAAATTTGTATCGGTCACGTCAATGAACGGTTTGAGTCTCTGACCATTCATGACAAAGGGTTTGGAATCGTGGCTGAGTGGATTGATCTCAATGGCTCCATTTCCAAAGATTCTTCGGACTAAGTAGGGTCCGATCCATTTTGATCGTAGTTTTCCTGGGAACAATTTGAGTCTAGCATTGAAGAGTATGACCTTTTGACCAGGATGAAAGATCTTTCTAGATATGTTTTGTCGTGAAAGGCTTTAACCCACTCTTTGTAAATTCGTGAGTTCTCATACGCGTCGTGGCGTAATTCATCGATCTTGCTCAATTGAAGCTTTCTATAGATTCCAGCCTTAGAAAGATCCACGTTGTAGTTCCCTACTACCCAATAGGCTTTATGCTCTAATTCGACGGGGAGGTGACATGCCTTCTCGTACAGCAGTCTAAAGGGAGACATGCCTAATTGGGTCTTGTGGGCGGTCCTATAAGCCCACAAAGCTTCCGGAAGCTAGGATGACCAATCCTTCCTTTCAGGTCAAACAGTGACCTGGAGGATTTTCTTGATCTCCCGGTTTGATAGCTTAGCTAGACCATTAGTTGGGGGTGGTAAGGAATAGAAATTCGATGTGACACCCCGTATTTGGTCATCAGTAACCTGAACTGAGCATTTGTGAAATGGGTCCCTCCATCAGAAATTATTGCACGTGGAATCCCAAACCGTGAGAAGATGTTCTGGTGAATGAATTTGATAACAACTTTATAATCATTAGTTCGGGTCAGAATGGCTTCGATCAATTTGGACACAGTCAACAGCGAGTAAAATGTATTCGAAGCCATTCGAGATAGGGAAGGCTCCCATAAAATCAATCCCCCAAATGTCAAAAATTTCGCATACCAGAATCGGCTGTAAAGGCATCATATCTCGATGGCTCATGTTGCCCAAGGTCTGGCAACGGGTACATGCCTTACATTGATTGTATGCGTCCTTGAAATTTGTGGGCCAATAAAAGCTGCACTGGAGGACTTTTGTTGTGGTTTTATGTCCTAAAAAGTGTCCACCGCATGCCTGGTCATGGCAGAAAGAGAGTATGTCTTTGATTTCCGCTTCCGCGACACATCGTCGAATTATTTGATCAACACCGATGCGGAAAAAAGATATGGGTCTTCCCAAAAGTAATACTTGGCATCAGAAAATAATTTGTCCTTCTTGGCCTTCAACCAATCGAACGGGATCTGATGTGATGCCAAGTAGTTAACTATATCAGCAAACCATGGAAGCCCTGTACTGATAGACAGAAGGTGCTCATCAGGAAAATGTTCCGTGATGGGTTCGGAAGGATCGATGATCTCAGAAGGAAGGCGGGACAAGTGATCAACTACCACGTTCTATTTTCTCGCTTTGTCATGAATCTCGAGGTCAAATTCTTGCAACAGCAAGATCCAGCGGATTAATCAAGGTTTCGCATCCTTCTTTACAAGGAGATGCCTCACAGCTGTGTGATCCGAGTAGATGATAACACGGGAACCCAAGAGATAAGATCTAAATTTTTCCAGGGCAAATACTACGGCTAGCAGCTCTTTCTCAGTAACTATGTAGTTACGCTGAGAGTCATCAAGTGTTTTGCTAGCGTAGTAAATGACCACGGGTTTCCCATCAATTTTCTGCCCCAAAATCGCTCCTACAGCAAAATCAGATGCATTGCACATGATCTCAAAGGGTTGAGACCAATCAGGGGACTATAGGATTAGGGCTTGGGTAACTCGATCATGGAGAACCTCAAATGCTTGAGTGCATTCCTTGGAGATTTCGAAAGGTACATCCTTGGAGAGAAGAGTGGTCAGGAGGCATGCGATTTTCAAAAAATCAGGGATAAATCGGTGGTAAAAACTGATGTGCCCCAGAAAAGATCAGATGTCCTTGATAAAGCTAGGATAGGGAGTTTGGAAATCAAGTTCACCTTGGCTCGATCGACTTGGATGCCTTTCTCTGAAATCAGATGTCCCAGGACAATTCCTTCAGGCACCATGAAATGGCTCTTTTCCCAGGAAAGAACCAAATTCACGTCAATGCACCGCCTGAGGATTTGGACCAAGCGCTGGAGGCAATCGTCAAATGATGCTCCAAATATTGAAAAGTCATCTATGAAGACTTCTAGATAATCACCTACTATATTTGAGAATATAGCAAGCATGCACCGCTGAAAAGTCGCAGGTGCGTTGCAGAGACCAAATGGCATTCTTCGGAACACGTACGTCCCGAAGGTTCAGGTGAAAGTAGTCTTTTCTTGGTCCTCAGGATGGATTGCCACTTGGTTATAATCGAAGTACCCATCAAGAAAGCAGAAGAACCTATTTCCCACTAGTTTCTTGAGGATCTGATCAATAAATGGTAGTGAGTAATGATTCTTCTTCATGGAGGAATTGAGTCTTTTGTAATCAATGCAGACTCTCCACGAGTTAGCCACATGGGTCGGTATGACTTCTCTGGTTTCAGTCGTAATGACGGTGAGTCTTGCCTTCTTAGGCACAACCTGGATTGGACTCACCCACCGACTGTCAGAGATTGGGTAGATGATCCCTGCATCTAACCACTTAATGATCTCCTTTTTCATGACCTCCTGCAGATTAAGGTTCAAATGTCTCTGCATTTCTTGCGAAGGTCGTGTGCCCTCTTCGGTGTAGATTCGGTGTGTGCAATAAGAGGGACTAATGCCAGTCAAATCATCGAGAGTCCATCCAATGGCTCTACGATGTTGCTAGAGAATAGTAATCAGACGAGATTCCTGGTCAGGTGTGAGTCTGGACTTGATAATCACAGGAAACATCTTATTGAAACCCAAGAAGACGTATTTCAGATGGTCGGGAAGCGGCTTGAGTTCTAGGATGGGGTTATCAGCAGCAGCAGGCGGTTCAAGGTGTGTGTCGGGAGCAAGGGAAGGAGTTATGGGTGTATCTAGATCAGGTTCAGACTCCTCTGTTTGTGTGTTTTGATCTTCTAGTGGTTGATCAGGAATAATCAGGTTGTCCTCGATATGTGGTTCATCAACCATAGCTTTGATATCACATATTTGTTCTATAACACTACAATTAATCCCTTGTTGGGCCTTAAAGATGTCAATCTTTAGTGTTTGGTTCCCGAATTTTAGTTCTATTTGGCCCTCCTCACAGTTTATATTGGCCCTAGAAGTGGCCAGAAAAGGTCTCCCTAGTATAATCGGTGTATCCCTTGGGTTTTCAGGTGCATCCATATCCAAGACTATAAAATCCATCGAGAAGTAGAAATCCTGTACCCTAACAATGACATCCTCGAGTATTTCTTTAGGTGACTTGATGGATCGATCGGCTAACTGCAACATCACCTCTGTTGGTTTAAGCTCAGGTTCTTCAAGGTGGTCAAGGAGGGATGTAGGTATTAGGTTTATGGAGGCACCTAGGTCTAATAAGGCTCTGTCGAATTGGGTATCACCAATTGTACATGAGATCAGGGGAGTACCTAGGTCTTTAGCCTTAGGTAGGAGTTTGCTTAAGATTACAGAGTTGGCTTGCTTTGACTGTACGATCGGACTCCCACTTTTGGTTCGCGGCTTATGCTTGGGTGTACACACGTCTTTTAGAAATCGTGTGTAAGCCGATACGTGGCAGATTGCATCCATCAAGGGGATGTTTATCTGGACCTGTTCAAAGAGCTTGACAATATCCTCCTCAAGAGCCACGGGTTTGGTTATCCTCTTTCCCTTGGTCAAGGCCTCGGGAAATGGAACCTTGGTTGGTTCCTCTAGAATAGGTCCAGGTTCTTGATCTGGGATAGGGGTATCCTGGATAACTATCCTAGGGCTTGGGTGACTACCAGGCTTGGAGTGGTTTGGATAAGGTGTGTTTTGAGTTACTTTACCACTACGGGTTGTTACGGAGTTTAGTCCTGCCTGGTTTTGGTTTGGGGTTGGTAAAATAGGTGGCTGCTGTTGAAATCCTGCGTAAGATGTCGAAGCTTCCATCCCGTCGGGTGATGGAACAGAAGGGACCTGATAAATCATGTGTGTGTGGCCTGGATTTGGGTTCATAACGCGTCTCTAGGTCGACACGTTATTTGGATTCAACAGAGGTTGCGAAGGAAGTGTGCCAGGTTGGTGGGAATTCACCATCTGGGCGAGTTGATTGCGAACCTCTGTGATCTTATCCTTGTGTTGTTTTTGTATTGTCGCATTCATCTTTTGAATGCCAGCCAGTGTTTGAAGGGTAATAGTCATTTGATCTACTTGGTTTGGACCAGATTGATAGGTGGGGTTGGGCCGAGGCTGAGGCAGGTGATATGGATGAGGAGCTTATGGACATGGTTGATAAGGTGGCCTTTGATTCTGAGAATTTCCCGCCCATAGGAAGTTGGGATGATTCCACCATCCAGGGTTGTAGGTATTGGAGAATGGGTCATTTTGGATGGTGTTGAGGTCCTCGCAGGTCTAAGAAGCCTCAAGAAAATCAAAGTATGAGGGTTCAGAGTTCCCCCAACTAGAATAGATTGGATCAGAGGTCCCTCCGGTCCTGGAGTCAGACAGGGGTGGATACGGGTCCATCCCTTGAGAAGATCGGTGATAGATGTTCTGCACAGTTTCCCTTGCAAGAGGTGGCTGTGCAAACTAGTTTTGCGTAGAGGTGGCTTGCAGTAGATGCCGAGTCAGCTCGTCCACCTTCTTCTCTATGATAGAGAACTTGTCCAACCGACTAGCCATCAGCTCCAAATTGACGGATGAGGACAGGCCCTGTGTCTCATGTGCTCCCCTAGGATTCGTCGATGCATGGGCATTCGTTCGATCGAATAAGCCCATGGAGTCATTATTGATGAAGTTCTCGCACATATTCTCAAGAATCTCCCACACCGTGTCCTAGTGTTGACCCATGATGTTTCCTCCGCAGGTTGCATTAACGAACAATCGAATGTCTTCATGGAGTCCTTGGTAAAAAGACTGAACTTGTTCCCATTTAGGAACTCCGTGATGGGAGCACTTTTGCATGAGATCCAAGAATTGGTCCCATGCTTCATGAAGAGGTTCTCCCGATTGTTGAGTGAAGTGAGTGATCTGATGGCGCAAGGCATTCGTCCGACCAACAGGGAAGAACTTTTTCAAAATTCAGACTGGAGTTCAACCCATGTGTTGATCGGACGTGTTTGAGTCTGATACCAATGAGCAATCTTGTCTATGAGGGAGAAGGAAAACATCTTCATAAGCAGAATATCCTGATTTTGTACATCTGACCCGAAGGTCTGGGCCAGATGTTTGAGTTGTTTGATGTGCTAGAAGGGATCCTCGGAGTTAAGCCCATGGAATTTTGGAATGGCATGAATCATGTTGGGCTTGAGTTCAAAATCAGGACCTCTAGTCGGGATTTGGACTTGAGGCTCGATTGCTACCGCAACGGGATTACAGTGATCTCGCATCATCGGATGCTACGACGGGTTTACAAAGTTTTGGAATAGATCGTTTAAGCGCTGAAGTTGGTGCTTAAGGTTGTTCTCTTCTTCAATTGGTTGTGCCATGATGGAAGAACGAGAACTCGGTTCTGATGAATCAGAGGAGAGATCTATGTGGTGGGGTTGCTGCTCAAACACGGGCATCGAGGTTTGGACTCAGCAGGAGTGGATTTCTAAAGGTGGTCTTAAGGATGGTCTTAAGGACCTCCTACCAAACATGCACCAAAGGATTAGATGAGATTAGAATGTGCTAGATCCAATCAAGACACCCAAAAATTTTGGGTGACTATAGAGGTTAGGGGCGGATGATACCCCTTAGTCAGAAAGGCTGTCCACCTGAGAAATACCTGGGCAGCCAGAGAGGGAGAGTCCCGCAAAGACCCCTACACGGTAGAGCGTTCCCACGAGTTACAGGGTTTCCCCCACCCAACCTCTCTTGTCACTGAGATTCCAGGTAGACCAGAATGGGGGCCTTGACCTCTTAAGTCTACCACTTTTAATTAATATCAAGGTGATTAGGGTTCCACTTGAACTTTAGATCTTTTGAGTGCAAAAAGTGACCTAATTTCAAGGTTGGTTGACCCAAAGGGTCAACTTCACCTCTTTGTCCTTTGAGATTTTTCAGGTCCTTTCTTTTAGGGTTCAAGTGAGTTAAGAGCTTGATTTTCTTAGGGTTTCTCTTGGATAAATCTCTCCAAACAAGGCTTAGGCACACCTCCTTTTGAAAATTTTGATTCTTTGCTTAGAGAAGATGTGTCTCTAAAAACCCTAGATTGGAATCCTTAAATTGGCTCCATTTGGTTCAATTTAGTTGCCACAAAGATGGTATCTAGGGCTCAATCAAGAAGGCGCTAGCCCTAGTTACCTTAAATGGATGCACAATTCAAAATGTGTTAAAATTAAAAGCAGGCAACTTTGGTGACTTGCTAAATATGGAAAGCAGGTAGCCCTAGATTGATTTTCTCTTTGTTTTCCTTTTCAGAATTGAGGGGATTAAGAAAAAGGGCTAATGAGAATTTACTTGTTCCTGGTGTGGTTGTTGTGCGGCTATTTTCTTTTCTTCCCCTAAAATAATCACAACATAAGAGATAGAGCAAGTTAGTACTGAATCAGAGGTTGTGATCAAAGTTTCTAAAGTCCCCGTTGCTCCCCGGCAACGACACCAAAATGTTTATGTGAAAGAGAAATCGGGTTTGTAAATATTGCGTTGCAGTATAGTTGAAATCGCTTCGAAAAACAAATGAGAATTTATTACTCGAAAAACTAAGAATCCAAGGTCGAACACGAGGAGCAAATTGGTATTTAAAAACTAAAAACACAACTTCAATTTAATCAAATGAGATGTTCAACCAAATTATGAAGCAATAGAACTAGTTTCAATGTATATAGGTGCTTCAAAAATATGAATAGATATGTAAAAAATTCAGATGCTTTGAGCATTCTCTTCTTTCTTCTTCTTTTGATGTCTTATTCTTTCTCTTCCTTTGTGGCTTTAGTTCTTCCCCTGACTGTGGCTTCTTTCTTCTCTGTCTTCTTCTTATTTCTTCTCTTCTTTGTTCTGATGTCTTCTTCTTTCTTCCTAACTTTAGCCGAGCTCTTTTCTTCCTTGGCTTTTCTGCTTCTTCTTCCTTTGTCTATGGCTTTGTTTCGTTCTTTCTCTGTCTTCAGCCTTCCTCTCTGTGGCTTCTTATGCCTTCAGCTTCTTTCCCTGATTTCTCTTTCCTTCCTCTGCCGTGGCTTCTTTCTCCTTTCTACCATCTCTACAACAGTGCCTCCTCTTTCCTTCCTTGGCATCCTCTGCAGCTTCTTCTGCCTTCAGCCTTCCTTTAGCCTTGAACTTTCCTTCAGAGTCCTCTTCATTCTTCAACTTCCCTGCACACAAGTGCAAAACCTACCCCTACCCTCCCCCACGAATGCTCTCTCTCTTTTCTCTCTTAGGCTCACTCTCCCAGAGCTTTTCTCAGGTAAACGGGTTGGGTCAGCACACCCGGGTCCAAGCACACCAGCGTGGGTGATGCGCGAGGAGTGCTGGGTAATCGGGTCAGGCAGCCAGGTTCGCGTAGCGTGGGCACGGACGAGGCGTGAGTGGGTGAGGGAACCTTACCCCGTGTTAGGAGGCAAAGAGCCTAAGACACAAAAACAACTTATATCACACAGGCAACTCGAAACTTACCGCGGTGGGACTAAAAGTCCCACCCGCTCCTTCGCGTGCGCCCACAGGGGTCTCCACTCAATCCCTGCAGCTGTGGTGCCCTGGGACTCCAATTACTGGTGCAATTCATTCGCAAAGGAATTCCACGCACCTGGGACTCAGTCTCCTGGAGCGGGGCCACCTGGAGTGAGCTTGCAAGCAAGCTTCGCTCCTGCTCCAATGGCGGATGGGGGTCCGACCTGCCAACACGAATACGGCCTCACGGCCCTATCAAAATACTTAGGAAGCTTCACCGTGACACAGCGAAGGTGGCTCGATGGGTGGCATGGTGTGGGATAGCCTAGGCATGCATGCCTAGGTCGTTCTGTGGCCGTGAAAGTGGGGTTGTTCGGGGGCAGTGTAGGGAGCGTGTGGTGGTCGATGGAGAGGTGGAAGATGATCAGTGGTAGGTGTGATGCTTCTGCGGTAGTTGGTGAGGCGTGTGGCTGTATGGAGTGGTGGATGCGCCTTCGCCGGTGGTCTGCCAAAGGTGGAGACGATGGTGGTGGTCTGTGGTTGTCGAGGGTCGATTTGGGAAATAAAGAGGGAGAAAATGAAGAGAAGAGAGGAAGGAACTTATCTGAGAGTGATTGGACGAAGGGGGAGGCAGAGGGCGGATGGCGCGTATTTGCAGTCGTCGGAGACGAAGGCCCTGATATGAAGAGGTGGCGACGACGAGAGGGATGAAGACGCGGGGGTAGGTATGGCGTGACGCAGAAGAATGAGGAGGAGAAGACTCTGCCACTGGTATGGCAGAGCGACGAGAAGAGGGAGGAAGAGTCGTCAGAGCTTGTGGGCTTCTTGGCTGGAGAGGGAAAAGGAGGAATTCTGGGGGATTCTTTGACCAAATCAAGCTTAGGATGGTCTGGTGGACTTGGGGCGTCTTTAATAGTCGCGGGTGGAGGGCCTTGTGCTTGGAAGGCAAGCTTCCAAGCACGGCAACCTCACCGGACTTGGAAGGTCGAGAGATACCCATATCTCTCATGCGTTCGCATGAGAGATTGGGTGGGAATCTGAGTGCAAAATGGGTTCACACAATCGGGAATTCCTCAGAGAATCTTCTTTTCAAATTTGAGAGGGATTCTCTGAGGAATCAAGGAGATCTCCCTCTTGAATCCTCGCCAGAGTAGGATTCCTCCGCTGTAATGGTGGAGGGACCTAATTGCAAAGAATGACGAGGAAGCTAGGGGGTCTCTGCAAGGTTTTCAAAAGTTAGGGGCGTAAAAGTAATTAGGTTGGACTATTTTGCAAAGTAGGTCAAGGTGAACTCCCCTAGGGTCTAAATTTTGGTATAAACTTAATTTGGACCTAAGGAATCCAATGGGGAAGTTGGATTTTAGGTTTGATCACGTTTGACTAGATATTTTGCACAAAAACCTAATTTGGGGCAAATGTTTGACTAGGACCCCTATTTAGGTCAAAATAGGTTCTAAAGGCCAAATTGAAGGTTCTAAACCTTAGAATATATTTTTCCATGAATTTAGAGGGTTTAGTTGATTTTTATCTTGACCAAAACCTTGTTGAATTAGTAGATTTATTTTAGGGTTACAGGATGTCATTTAATTCCCATATCTCACATTAACCCTTTTCTGATTGAACCATCCCACTTTTTATCTTGTTAAGATCAATTGACCCATGTTTAACCTCTGCGAAATCCTGTTGTTGTACTGCAATAGTAAAATTGTAGTTTTACCCTTTATTTCTTACGTTTCCTTCAACCCAGTTATTCCCTGAGTTAGGCCCTTCACTTGGTTATGTAGGAGTTTTTATTCTCTTTTCTTGGTCAAAATGAGCTAGTTAGGGCTCGTGATGGTGTTCCCATCAATTGAGTACATTAATTCTTTTAGAAGTTGATTGTATGCATTTAAGGATTCTTTTACAGTCAGTGCATTGGATTGAATTTTTTCCCTAATTCAATCTCCTATTTAGAATGAATAATTTGAACAGTTGAGATTACATGAGGTTTTAGGAAGTCAAGGATGGTTTAGGATGATTTTTACAATGTGAGTTTCATTCTCATATGTTCTTAATTCTTTTTCTCATTCAATATTTCATGCATCAATCCAAAAATTAATGCTTTCTTCATTCATGAAAGGTAGACGAGTTTTGCATTTTGTGGATAGACCTTCAGTGACTTTTCAGTATTTTTTTGGAGGGGTCATCACTTATAGATAAATTCTTTTTGTTTACATGTCATTTTGGATGCAACACTTTTATGGTGACCTTTTAGGAGACTTATGGATTCTTGAAACTTTATCCTTGATTACAATGCCGCAACCTTATTTGGATTCTCAAGTCAATATATGATGTTATGACCCTTGGTAGGTTATATGGTCAAGTTATATGTGTAGGTTGTGAGTTTTTTAAATGAAGTTATTTTTTTAGCTATGAATGTGGGTCTTATATGCTCAATTTATACATTTGGCTAGTGGATTTTGGAGATTGAGTTGTAGCTTGTGGGTTTTTTGATATCAAGTTATTTTTCCAATGATTGCAGGTTGAGAATGAGGGTGTTATTCAAACTTCATTATGCATAGCATTTAGATATATGGTCCTTACCAAGTTTGGAAATGTTTTAGGTGATGCACTGATGGTAACACCATAATTCATCATAACTAACTAAAATTGGTTAGAATCAAGTGATAAATGCTCTTAAATGATTGTCTGAGGATCATAATTCTATATCAAACTAATCTAAGCAAAAGATAGGAAAATAGGGTTAATTCTTCTATTTTACCATCTCATCATTAATGTAAATTAACCAAGGGGATAATCAAGGATTAATTGAAGGTTAAATGAACTTAAATATCTAAAAAGTGGGATCACATTGACTGAATTAGGGTTTCACGCATTTGAAGGACTAAAATATCACTAAAAACCTTAATTATCAGCCTCAAATTGACGGGGTTCTAGTCAAGATAAATTCAATCTAAACCTTTAAAAATTATTGAAATATATTATAAGAGGTTTGGTACCTTCACTTTGACCATCCAAACCCTTTTAACCATAAACAGAGATTTAGACGGGAATTTACCATGATTTGGGCTTCTGCATAATTTACCCAGTCAAACGCAATCAAAACCCAAATATAAGTTCACCATTAGATTCCTTGTGTTCAAATTAATTTAACACCAAAATTTAAGCTCAATCAAAGTCCATCTTGACCAAATTTGCATTTTAGCCCCTCATTCCCTATCCTTTAAAACCTGACCCCTACTATCTATCCTCTTCTTATAATAAGGCCCCTAATTTCTCATCATCTTCATAAAAATATCCCTAGTGCCTAATTCTTCAGAGTTTCCTTAACAAAACTCCTAAACAAATCAATGGCCAATTTCAATTAGGGATTGATCCTTCAATTTGCGACCAAATCCTTCCAAACTTGATAGGATCAATCACAAGAAGATCCTCCACTGTTTAAACACGATCATGGGTGTTCCAGTGATAAATTGGTGTTTTAAAATAGCTTCATTGTAATATAGCCAAAATAGCGCTCAAACAAATAATTTTATTACTCGGAAAAGTCTGATGTCAAACACAGGGAGCAATATGGCAATTTAAAACTCAAGATTACAATTTGAATAAAAATATAAGAGATCTCAATAATAATAGTATCAATGTGCAAAAATAATGGAGTAAAATGGTGATTTGAATCACCAATTACTCCTCACAAATAGCAACTAAATCAATAGTATCAATAAAGCCCCAAATATATGCATTCAGACGATCTAGGCTTGTATCAGATGGCTTAAACGGTCGTTTGCTACAGTACTTCCTAGAGACTCAAGGGTCTCTTTTCTCTGCTACTCTCTTTCTCTTCTCCTTTCTTCTTCTTCAGACTCTTTTCTTTTGTGCCTTTCTTCTTTCTTCTGAGGCCTTCTTCCTTCTCCTTTCTTTCTTCTGTCCTCTGCTTTTCCTACCTTGTCTTCTCTTCTTCTTTCTGCTTGGCTCCTCTTTTCTTCTTCTTCGTTGGCTCTTCTGATGTACATGGGGGAAAGGCTTCTGCAAATTCAGCTAAGTGTGGAGAACAATGAAGAGCAAAACCCCCCTTACACCCGCGCGCTCTCTCTCTTTCTCCCTCTAGGTCACGCTCTCCCAGAGGCTTCCACAGTACCAGGTATTTTGGTATTCGAATCAAGCGCACACCCGGGTCCAGACTCACCGACAGTAGGTGGTGAGCGAGGAGTGAAGGCTTAGGCGGGTCGGGTGTACCAGGTCCACGGAGAAGACATCGTAGACGAGGCACGTGAGGGGTGTAAGGGACCTCACCCCTTGTGTCTAAGGCGATAAGCCCCAAACACAAATTCAATTTATGCGGCACAAGGAGGGCATCCGTATCTGATGTGGGACTATCCCACAGAGTTTTCTTCGCGTGCACCATTGCTGAGGAAATCAGTCGAATTGGCAAGTTGCAGTTCTGTAGTCCATACTTAAGGACTTGGAAACCTACAGGCATCGATTCCGCACCACCTGGACACTTCACTTGGAGCTGCAGTGGCTAAAACGGGCTTCAAGTTTCCTTCGAAGCTCTGCATTATTGGCGGAGGATCTTGACACCAGAAAACATCAACAAGGCCTTTCGGCCACATCAAAAAGCTCAAGAAAGATCGCCAGAGCACGGCGAGTGTGAAGATGGCAGTGGTGTGCAGTGAGTGTGTATGAAGAGGCCTGTCGACCTCACGAAGTGTGGTTGGAGAGGCGTAAGTTTGACAAAAGGTTTGGAGGAGTAATCGGCCTAACGAAGTTAGGGCTTTTGCTCCTAAGGTCGAGGAGGAAGTGTGAAGCATGAAAGCGGTGGCGTAGGTGATCTATGGTGGTCGCTAGTGCTCGTCGAAGGCATGCTGGCGAGATGGAAGACAAAGTAGCGAAGGGTGGCGAAGAGGTCAAAACAGAGTGTCGAAGGTGCTGGCGTGATGTAGAAAAGCTAAGGAGTCGATTGAGGTATGTAGCGGATGATGGGGGGCGGAGATGGTGCTAGCTGTGGTATGGCTGGCATCAGAGACGAAGCTAGCTCTGGTAGGGGTTGGACAGCAAGGATGAAGGGGATAGGGATGCCAGCTGGTGCTACTCAATGTGGGAGAAGGTAGGGAAGGTGGATCTGCCGCCGGTATTGTGGTTAAACGATAAGGAGGGGCAAGGAGAGTCACCGGAGCTCAAAGAGCACTTCAGCTGGAGGAGGAGAGAAGAATTGGGGGTTACTCCAGTCGAATTTGAGCGTGCCCCGAACGGTCTGCCTTGGGGAGTCTTATATAGGATGTTAAAGTGTGCTTAAAGCTTGGGAAGCAAGCTTCCCAAGCTTAGAAAGTTGCCGGAGTAGGAAACCCAACTCTCTCATGCGTTCGCATAAGAGATTGGGAAAGAATTGAAGCTCAAGAATCGATCTGATTGAAAGAGAATGGGTCGGTTCTTCGCTTTTAAAGTCGTTTGTCATATAAATTGATGCATCATTTGTAGTTCTATGTGGTGAAAAAATCGACTAATCAATAATTAAAATAACCACTCACAGAAGAGTGGGTCATGTCCACAGGGAGGCAATGATGCAATAAAATCTTGATTATTTCGTATCCTTTCAATCACATGCGAAATCCATAATCAAATTCGACATGAAATGCGATGGAAAGAAGATGCACAATAACTCAAAAATATAAGGGTATATGTGTAATTTTTCCTCACTGAAATATTTAATAAATATGTGATGATTTTATGTAATTTTCAAATGACATGTATTAGAGAAAATTTGTGCACATTTTAATCCCAAAATCAATGTTAAAACATGTGAATATCAATAACCACGCAATTATTAGAAAGCATGAGTATGCAATCATAATTTCACCGCAAATAAATAATCATAAATTAAAATTGATTTTGGTGGTAGTGGCATTCAAATGTAAATTTTAATTAAAACAAAAACAAGGGATCTTACCTCTCTCCTCATTGCGCATGGGAGAGAGGTTCAATCGAGGAGAGACTCCCACAGGGAGTTGGCTGAAGCGAGGCCATCACGGTGGTGGCAGTGGTGCGTCACGAGATGGTCGGAGCTGGCTTGCCAGAGGAGAGGAGTGGCGACGGTGGAGGAGCTACTGCTACCGTACGTGCTGCAGATGCGCGAAGACGTGGAGGCGTGGGTGCTGGGAGCTCTGCAGAGTGCGTAGGCGCGTGCGGAGGTGCAGCACTGCAGTGGCGAGATGAAGCGAAGGTGGGCGCGCATTCTGCAGGATGGAGCGCGCATGGTGAGGCACGCGTTCTGCAGGGAGGTGTTGGAAACTGTGGTGTGCGGTGGTGGTTGTAGCTGCTAGAGGCATGCTGGTCACGCGGGTGCGTGGTGGGTTCGGCCGCAAGTGGAGCTGCTGCTGGAGGTGTGCTGGTGAGGGGTTTTGTTGAAGTGGAGGGGAAACAGAACATAAGAAATAAAAAGAAGACGAAAGAAGATATGGGAGTTTAGACATCTGGGATCATTCCCAGACGTCTTAACTGGCGTGGGGATGAGGAACTGAAGGTGGTTGATGGCGGTGGTTGTTGGCAGTGGTTGCGTGGCCCTCAGGCGCATGCTCGCAGTGATGCACAAGCCACAGATGGCGCGGCGGTCTGTCACCCCACCTGCTCGCGATGGAGTGGTCTTGTGCTCGCAGAAGGAGGTCGGTGGTGTGGAATGAAGAGGCTCTAGGCTCTACGCAGTGGTGGGTCGGAATGGGGGTGGCCTCCTCCAGCTCGGCTGCCTCCTCCTCTCCCTTATAGTCAGCTGCCCCGACCAGATCCAACACACCTGCTCCTCCATGAATGGGGCCTTGACTGTGGCAGCTGGAGGAAATGCAGCCGTTGCTCATAGAAGAAGAAAATAATAATAAAATATTATGGTTATTTATATACAAGCCCTCAACTTTTATGTTAACTTAAAATAATGCATGTAATGCAGCTAATTGGTTAACTAATTAAATGAATGCAATTCTAAGTTAATTCTAAATGCATTTAAATATGAATGTAATACATGAATTATGTAATTAAATTAGAAATATGAATTAATCTATTTACATCCTAATTTATGTTAAATAAATGTTAGAATTAACTTAATGTCTAGGCACTTAAATACTTAAATAGCCCACAAATATGGGCTAATCAAATACCCCCATGCCTAATTTTTTGCTAGTCCCTAGTAAAATCAAGCAGAACCTAGCACTCCAACTATACTAGCCACCCCAATCGATCTTCCTTTAGAAACATATTAAGTTTAGACTTTAGTCCTAAGGTTCTCAAGTAGTTATTAAATTACAGACTAGGTCGACTAAAGACGAGTTGTAGGCACAAGTTTCTCTGATTTCTGACTCTATCCTAAGGTTTATTGATCCCTGAGATTAAAGCATCCATGCATGTGCGTTGGTCTGAGTTAATTGAGTTAAAGGAAAAAGGATTTATTTTTAATAATATATATATATAATTTTTTTTTATTCCTCTAAGTCTAACCTCGAATCAGCTATCAACACGGTCTGTGTTGGATTCATTGTCCCCATCACCATACTTCGAAGGGTGCCTGGCTTTCGATGCTTCGAGATAGCATCGCCCATAGCAACCCCAAGAGCTCCTGGCAATCGACACTTCGAGATAGTATCGCCCATGGATTTCTAAAGCGAATTCAGGCTTGTGGCAATCGGCACTTCGAGATAGGGCTGCCCATGGAACCTGAACTGCACAATGCACTTACATGCCCCCAATAGGATGGATATCTTAAGAGACAAGCACCGAGGAGGTAATATGTTATCATCGCATCCTCAAGGTAAGTATATACTCCACCTCTCCTGCCGTAGGAACTCTTCCAATCAAATGTATTTTCAAGCCTCTCCTAAGTCAAAACTAAGAGAACCAAATCTCTTTTAAGAAAGAAATTAAGTTGATTACTTACACTAGACCAAGTGTGTGAAATTTGGATGCTTGGGTTACAAGGACCCGTAAACCAAAAGGTAGAACAAGACTCCAGGTACTACCCCACCTTTTAACTCAAACCCTAGCTTTCCTTCCTCAACCTCTTGAGGAATGGTCCGCAACTTAACTCCTACTTAAGTTTTTAAGTCCACAAAGGATCCTAAAGGTCTAAAGCTAGTAGCTCATTTAGCTTCTAAAGTTTGACCCTAGAACCAACTTAGTCTTACCTAGAGTTCTGATTTGCTTAAGAATGCAGGACCTAGCCAGTTAAGCTCAAATTTTTTTTTATATTATTATTATTATTATTTTATTTACTTAGATTTTTTTTTAATGCAAATGTATGCAATGCAGAATGCTTTAATTAAATGCATGAATGCACTATGCTATGTATATCCCCAAGTACACCCCCCATGCCTAAAATCTACAATGTCCTCATTGCATAGAAGGATATTATCTGGGTTAGAGATGGGCTGTCGTTCTTTTGTTAGCAGCCGAGTAGCCAAAGAACCTGCAAATCAGGTTCAAGGATCATAGAAATAGGCCCTCAAAAAGAGCAAAGTAATGCCGGCCTAGAAAATAGGTAACTTAGGATGTTGACGAGCTGATGATGAATCTCGATAGCAAATGCTCGCTCAACTAGGATGGGAATGAAATCTTCCCAGGTCACCAGAGGAGGTTCTAAAGGATAAATTGGCATAACAACCTCCAAAGGGGTAGGGGGAGGATGACAAGGATCCTCCAAAGGGAATGGAGAAGGAATGGTGCAGAGATAAACCCCCAGGGCAATGGACTGACTAAAGAAATCATCAATCCATACCCGATACTCCATTACAGCAAATATTGGTTTGTTAAGCCCCCTGGTCAGAACAAACGTGAGCAAATCTCTAAGGCAAGGATCGTCTAGGGTGTCCAAGTTTCGAGGTTGCAGGATGGCCATAAGATCTAGGTTGGGTTTAATCAGCTCGGTGTCCATCCCTAACACTCTTTCCAAATCCTCAATTACATCCCTAGAATTCCTTGCACCATCACATGTATCTTCTTGCACTTCATCAGGAGTCACAATTTTGCCTTTAGACATAAGTGAATCAGAGGGTGACTTTGAATCAAATGAAGGCGGGTTGGATGCAACAAATCTGGGGATTATCCTATCAATGTCATCCCTGGGTTCCTGTTCTTTACTCAACTCTCGTGATCAGAAGAGAGGGTAGGATTAACAACTTAACTTCAACCCACTTCATCAAATGTCACGAAAATACTATCTTCTGGGTCGAGGTCTTCCAATGATACCATCATTCCCTTCTTTTGACTCTAATGTAATTCAGGTGGATACTCAACCTTATCTTCCTCGGGTTGCCACCTTTCTTCATCCAATGCATAGCTACTTTCATATGTATCTTCCTCCCATTTAAGGCGTGGATCTCTCAAGGAAGTGTCATCTAACAGAGGTTTCAAAATCGATCCTCGAAAAGTAGTTATTCTCCCTTACATAATCCACAAAATTTTCCTCCAACTTAAAGTGTAGCTCTCCCACGGGAGATGCATCTATTGTAGAGGGGTGTACGTCATCCTCAATGGGGTAGATTGGGTGGCTAATTTCATCTCTTTCTTGTTGGCCTGCTCTCGAAGATTCTTCTAACAATTCAATCATTTCATCTTGCATTTTCTGTATTTCCATCTTCAAGGAGGAGACGTCATTTCTATCATGAGAGAAGTCAGGCTCAAGCTTATAGTATCCAAGAGTGTCTGTCCAACCATTATAATTATTCAGGGAGGGTGGGTTGGGTATTTCTATGGTGTGTGGGATATTGGGCAAAGCAAATCCCACTCCTAGGTTCTGCTCAATGATTTGGGGCTTAACCAGGCCAATACTCCTATAATAGGAGTAAAACGGATCCTAATGATTGTCATTATGTCCATCAAAGGATGGACCATCTCGGCATATGGGATCGAAGAGTGCAGAGTGGGGGTGAGGATGTGGGCAAGATGTGAAAGGATGAAAATCAATGTGGTCCATTCTAATTCATACCTTAATTAGAATTCCCCAAGCAAAACACAATTCAAAAAGGACTTTTTAGGTCTTTCCCAATTTAGGCTTTTGATTTTAAGTCAGATTGTAGGTGACAATACAATTTGTTCAATCAATTTACATGCCTATTGTCGACTTACGGCTCGCCTAAGAAGACCTAGTTGGAGCTTAAGTGTTCTTCCCTAAATCTCAAATGGTAGAGCAACTCCAAAGATGGAAGATCGAGGGATGCAAGTAGGCCTAAGCCTTCCTTTGAAGCTGTGCTTTCGCGGTGCTTCTCAACTATCCCCAAAAATCTGTGATAGGGTATCCCCCTCTTTGGAGTTACAAAACCTTTGATCTCAAGTTCTAAACACTTCAGAATCCAACGATAGGAGGGCTCTTGTCCTAGTATTTCCAAACCTAAGGAGTGTCTAAAAGCGTGCCGTGGTGCAAGAGAAATAAGTGTGCATACACCACAAAAGATTTTGAATTTTGAATTGCATGCCAAGTTTGAAAATCAAATCCTTGGTTTTTAAAATGTCCTTCCTTTAATTAGTCCTTTTTCTAGAAAATATGTGACCACCTGTTAGATTTATTCAATACAGATTAGGTGGTCTTCGAATTAAGTCCAAATGCAATGCGTGATCAAGAATAGGATGTAAAGTAAGAGAATGTGTACCTTATTCCAGCAATCAACGATGCGAGAATGCACGCAATGCAGAGAAATAAATCTAGAGGCTACTCATACAGACCTAAATGGTTCATCCTAGGGGCAGGCAACTTCTAGCAGACAGCTCATTTTTTTTTTTACCTACTTGTGCACAAACAAGTAGAAGATAAACAACCCACAAAAGAAAACGTAGATCTAAAGAAAAGAGGGAACAGACTCCCAAAAACTACCCAACACAGGCCTAAAACAAAATCGGGGAACAAACCCCTAAAAATATACCCCAGAACAAGGGTCTCAAACCAAATGTGCAATGAAAAATTAAGTCTAAAGTTTAATCCTACTCTAATCAAATCAGCGACTAAATGTACAGAGATGATCGTCACGTCCTCTTCATTCCCCTCCCTTGCAAGGTAAATCGATCAATTCTCCTCTAGCGACGTCAAGGATCACCTCTCACGATGGCTGGTGTGATTGCGAGTCGTAGAATATGTGTCGCAGATCGTTTCACTCACCTCTCTCTAATTCCTCACACAAATTTCTCGCACAGAAAAGATAATAAATGGTCAGATCATTGTGTAATGAGAAATAATCAGAAATGAAATCAGGTGAAATTATTGCGTCTATTGCCTCCTCGGCAATGACGCCATTTGATGAGTTGATTCTTCACTTTTAAAGTCGTTTGTCACATAAAATGGTGCATCGTTTGTAGTTCTATGTGGTAGAAAAATCGACTAATCAACAATTAAAATAACCACTCGCAGAAGAGTAGGTCATGTCCACAGGGAGGCAATGATGCAATAAAATCTCGATTATTTCGTTTCCTTTCAATCACATGAGAAATCCATAATCAAATCCAACATGAAATGCGATGGAAAGAAGATGCACAATAACTCAAAAATATAAGGGTATATGTGCAATTTTTCCTCACTGAAATATTCAATAAATATGTGATGATTTTCTGTAATTTTCAATTGACATGTATCAGAGAAAATTTGTGCACATTTTAATCCCAAAACCAATGTTAAAACATGTGAATATCAATAACCACGTAATTATCAGAAAGCATGACTATGCAATCACAATTTCACCGCAAATAAATAATCATAAATTAAAATTGATTTTGGTGGCAGTGGCATTCAAATGTAAATTTTAATTAAAACAAAAACAAGGGATCTTACCTCTCTCCTCCTTGCGCATGGGAGAGAGGTTCAATCGAGGAGAGACTCCCACAAGGAGTTGGCTGAAGTGAGGCTATCGCGGTGGTGGCAGCGGTGCATCACGAGATGGTCGGAGCTAGCTTGTCGGAGGAGAGGAGTGGCGGCGGTGAAGGAGCTGCTGCTACCGCACGTGCTACAAATGCACAAAGACATGGAGGCGTGGGCGCTAGGAGCTCTGCAGAGGGCGTAGGCGCGCGAGGAGGTGCGGCGTTGTAGTGGCAAGATGAAGCGAAGGTGGGAGCGCATTCTGCAGGCTGGAGCATGCGTGGTGAGGTGCACGTTCTGCAGGGAGGTGCTGGAAACTGTGGTGTGCAGTGGTGGTTGCAGCTGCTGGAGGTGTGCTGGCCGCGCGGGTGCGTGGTGGGCTTGGCCGCAAGTGGCAGCTGCTGCTGGAGGTGTGCTGGTGAGGGGTTTTGTTGAAGTGGAGGGGAAACAGAACATAAGAAATAAAAAGAAGATGAAAGAAGATATGGGAGTTCAGACGTTTGGGATCATTCCCAGACGTCTTAACTGGCGTGGGGACGAGGAACTGAAGGTGGTTGTGTGGCCCTCAAGCGCATGCTCGCAGTGATGCACAAGCCATAGATGGCGCGGCGGTCTGTCACCCCGCCTGCCCGCAGTGGAGTGGTCTTGTGCTCATGGAAGGAGGCCGGTGGTGTGGAATGAAGAGGCTCTAGGCTCTGCGCAGTGGTGGGTCGGAATGGTGGTGGCCTCCTCCAGCTCGGCTGCCTCCTCCTCTCCCTTGTAGTCAACTGCCCCGATCAGATCCAACACACCCGCTCCTCTATGAATGGGGCCTTGACTGCGACAGCTGGAGGAAATGCAGCCGTTGCTCATAGAAGAAGAAAATAATAATAAAATAGTATGGTTATTTATATACAAACCCTCAACTTTTATGTTAACTTAAAATAATGCATGCAATGCACCTAATTGGTTAACTAATTACATGAATGTAATTCTAAGTTAATTCTAAATGCATTTAAATATGAATGCAATGCATGAATTATGTAATTAAATCAGAAATATGAATTAATCTATTTACATTCTAATTTATGCTAAATAAATGTTAGAATTAACTTAATGTCTAGGCACTTAAATACTTAAATAGCCCACAAATATGGGTTAATCACCCATCAATGGGCTCCCATATGGAGCATAGAGCTTCTGTGAGCTCACGGAAATTAAGGGACTCGTGTTTCAAAATTTGCGACTCCAACTCGCAAATTTCTCATAATTGAAGCCTAATTCTTCCTCTATATAAACTCCTCTATTGTTGGTGCTAGAGCACCGCAATCGTTTATTTTAATGATAACAAAACACGTGTCATTTAACATTTGCACTTAAAGTCTTATATTTCGGGTCAATTGCAAATGGGGACGTGGTTAGACGGAGTTCGAGCTCGCATCCATGGCGGATTGGAGGAGCTTGACGGAGAACAGAAGAGCTTCACAAGGAGCGATGGCTTGAAGAAGGAAGGAGATGAAGAATAGGATGGATTTCCTTTCCTTGTACTCTATGTATTTTTTGTTTCTTTTCCTTGCTCTTTTTGTTTCTTAGAATATCATGTTAAAGAGCCTCAAAGAACCCTAAACAGAAGTCCTAGGAACACTTGCACAACCCTAGGATACCTAGGTTTTCTGTAGAGAACTTAGAAAACCAAACTAGGGTTCAAACAGCCTTTTCAGACGTCTAATATGAAAATCAAACATCTGATACTTTTAAGACGTCTGACTGTTGACTCAGACATCCAATTATGTTTAGGCTGGTCTTAGTTAGTTTTGTCTGATGAAATCAGACGTCCAAACCTTAGTCTAGACGTCTTAAAAGATGTCTGATGACTTTGCCAGATGTCTAATTAGTGGACCGTTGGTTGCCTTAGTAAACACTAAAGAAAATGATCGTTGCCTCGTATCAAATGTCTGTAGAGGACACCAGACGTCTGATACATGACCGTTTTTCCTCGGCTGACTTAATATCTCTTCTCAGATATTTTATAGCCGTTGCACTCTCTTGGAAATCCATTCCTGCAGAAAAGTAGGTTTCCAGACGTCCAGACATCTTTCCAGACGTTTTGTATGTCGTCTGATGACAATTCACCAGAACCCTATTTAGATATGATTCAAGTCAGGAAGGAAACCCGCCTAAAATCAAACGTTTGACTTTGTTCCCAGATATCTTAAACTGGTTTTCCAGACATCCGATGCCAGGATTAGACGTCTGATAACCCTGTCAGTGTAATGATTAATCCTAATTTCGACCTGATTTTCTTGGACCTTGCACCGAACGGCTATAGAAGCCTTCTAAGGCCTTCCAAAGCCTTCCTAGGTCCTCTATAAATAGAAGAGAACCTTTGCCACTTAAACACACACCAAGTACAAGTATTTCCACATCTTTGTATCAAATTGATCTATAGAAGAAGCTCTAGCTCTACATGCACTCACTTCACCTAAGAGCTTTGTCCTACTGTGCACCCGCTCTCCCACCGTAGTTCACGAGAGTGTCGTTGTGCCCTTGCTTAGTTCACGCATCCGCATCGTCGACGCACTCCCACCAAAGGGAAGCATCCTTACACCTATAGAAGCTTAGGTTAAGATTTACTTTGTTGGCTCTATAGGACTATATTTGTAATTTACTTTGTTATTTGTGTTGGGTATTCGCTTTGCGAATTCCCGTCTCCTTTATGAGACAAAATCCTTCTCGTGAAGAGAAGGGGTTTGAGGTACGTTACCCTTGTATAAAGTAGCGTGGTTGTAATTGAGGTTGTACTACCCTCGTTTAAGTAGTACGTTAGTGGATTTGATCAACTTGGTTGATCGAAGAATCCTAACTCGAGAGGGTTAGGTGGTGGTTTTCACCCAATTTGGGTTTCCACCTAAAAATCATTGTGTACTTTGTGTGATTATCTATTTTTGTGAGATTGTTATATTTTAATTCCGCATTTTTATGTCACGCTGATCTCACCTCCTCCGAGGTAGGGAATTACAATTGGTATCAAAGCAGGTTCTTGC
Organism: Thalassia testudinum; assembly: GCA_037157565.1. Classification (NCBI taxonomy): domain Eukaryota; kingdom Viridiplantae; phylum Streptophyta; class Magnoliopsida; order Alismatales; family Hydrocharitaceae; genus Thalassia; species Thalassia testudinum. The sequence goes on from JAZHRO010000014.1 coordinate 23,219,094, forward strand.
AAAATCAGAGTAACACCCAGCAAGAAGATCATGGAGGGGAGCAATTCTGCAATCCGGATCTCCGAGGGGCAATCCACGACCCATCCGCCATTCCTCGATGGGAGCAACTACCCCTACTGGAAGCTGCGGATGAAGACTTGGCTTCAAGCCAATGACTTCACGATTTAGGCCAGGTGCGAGATGCCATTTGACATCCCAGAGAAACCCGTGGGAGGCTACTCGCAACAACAAATTCATGAACTCTCTTTGAACGCGAAGACCATGAATGCCCTCTACTACGCGCTCAACTCGGAGGAGTTCAACAGAATCTCGCAATGCACCAACGCATACGAGATTTGGCACACACTTGAGGTAACTCACGAAGGTACCTCTAAGGTAAAAACTTCTAAAATAAATTTACTTTCTCAAGAATTTGAATCTTTTTCTATGAAGTCTAATGAATCTTTAAGTGAGATGAACATTAGGTTCACTCTCATTGTAAATAATTTGAAAGCTTTAGGGAAGACCTTCATCAAGGGGGAGCTTCAAGGAAAGCTACTCAGTTCCCTTGGACCAAAATGGGAGCAGAAGGTCACTGCGATTGAGGAAGCAAATGAGGTAGACGAGCTTAACATGGAAGATCTCCTAGGCAATCTTATGGCCTACGAGACAAAGCTGAATCAGAAGAAGAAGGATACACCGGAGCCAAAGCCGAAGAAGACCCTTACATTCAGAGTTGCATCGGATAGCGATGTAAGTTCCAACGACGAAGACTTTAAGATTTTACTTAAAAAGTTTTCCAAGTTTTGTAGGGAATCAAAGAAAGAAAAGAAGGAGAAGAAGGAAAGCCTGAGATGCTGCTACCACTACAACGAGAAAGGGCATCTACGGCTAGAATGCCGACTTCTCAAGAAGGAGAAGAAGAAGGAAAAGGAGAAGAAGGAAAAATAGAAGAAGTCTAAGAAGAAGGCATTCCAAGCAACTTGGGACGACTCGAGCTCAGAGGAAGAAGAAGAGCAGAACCCCGAGGAAGAAACTACTTGCTTTGATTTCATGGCCAAAGGAAGTGATAGCGATAGCGACAACTCCGACAATGAGGTACATTCCGATTTACAAGATGCTTTTGATGAGCTATTTGAACTTAGTAAATCACTTAAGATAGAAAATAAAAATGTTAAAAAGAACCTTAGTTTTCTTAAAAATGAAAATGATAGGTTAGAAAAATAACTCAAGGATCTAGAAATTAGTCCTAAGGATAATAACTTGCTATTAGAAAATAAAAATTTAATCAATGAAAATACTAAATTGATTGAAGAAATGTTAGTCTAAAGTTAGAAATTTCTGATTTAAAGACTAAGATGAATATTATAGAAAAAGAAATTGCATGTCTTAGGAAAAATTCTAACAAATTAATCAACAAAGTAGAAAATTTGCATAGCCCTAAGCTTGAGAAAGGATCTCCGTCAAGGAGACCCGCTAACAAATCCAGATCCAAGCTCACTTGGATACTGAAGAAAGATTTGGAATCTTGTTTTGTAGGTTTCAAAGGTGACTATAACACAAAGGACTGGACCTACAAGCTCAAGGCTGGTCAACTCGAGTTTGGAGAACCAAGGAGTAGACCAAGAAGGAGAACGAGAAGATCGACGAGACAACGAACAAAAGATGGACCCGCCACACATCGACCGCCAGACTGGAGACCGGCGCCGATGCCCAGGCGTCCAACCTACGGATGGGAGCCCCATCCGATGTGGCATCCACTACCTCCATTTGGGCCATTTTATTTGCCATGGTAGGTGAGGTAAAACCCTTTTTTACCCTATCTTTGTTTATCATTAGCATATAGATAGGGGGAGTTAAAAACTATGAGCTATTTGTCAATCATAAAGGGGGAGATGTAAATTAGCTATATTTCCTTTAGTAAGGGGGAGAAAAATAATAGCTATCTTGTTGTTACAAAAAGGGGGAGGACATTACTCTTATTAATAGAAATTCTATAGAAGAGCATGTTTTAAGGGTAAGTTATAGGAAATTTAAAATCAATTTAACTTTTTTGATAATGTCAAAAAGGGGGAGGATTTTTTCAATTATTATTTATGGTTTTGTCATCATCAAAAAGGGGGAGATTGTTGGTGCTAGAGCACCGTGAACGTTTATTTTGATGATAACAAAACACGTGTCATTTAACATTTGCACTTGAAGTTTTAGATTTCAGGTCAATTGCAAATGGAGACATGGTTAGACGGAGTTTGAGCTCGCATCCATGGCGGATTGGAGGAGCTTGACGGAGAACAGAAGAGCTTCGCGTGGAGCGATGGCTTGAAGAAGGAAGGAGATGAAGAATAGGATAGATTTCCTTTCCTTGTACTCTATGTATTTTTTGTTTCTTTCCCTTGCTCTTTTTGTTTCTTAGAATATCATGTTAAAGAGCCTCAAAGAACCCTAAACAGTAGTCCTAGGAACACCTGCACAACCCTAGGATACCTAGGTTTTCTGTAGAGAACTTATAAAACAAAACTAGGGTTCAAACAACCTTTTCAGACATCTAATATGAAAATCAGACACCTGATAAATACTTTTAAGACGTTTGACTGTTGACTCAGACGTCTAATTATGTTTAGGCTGGACTTAGTTCTGTCTGATGAAATCTGACGTCCAAACCTTAGTCCAAACGTCTTAGAAGACGTCTGATGACTTTGTCAAACGTCCAATTAGTGGATCGTTGGCTGCCTTAGTAAACACTGAAGAAAATGACCGTTGCCCCGTATCAGATGTCTGTAGAGGACACTAGACATCTGATACATGACCGTTTTTCCTCGACTGACCCAAAATCTCTTCTCAGAGATTTTATAGCCCTTACACTCTCTTGGAAATCCATTCCCGCAGAAAAGTAGGTTTCCAGACGTCCAGACATCTTTCCAAATGTCCTATATGTCGTCTGATGATAATTCACTAGAGCCCTGTTTAGATTTGATTCAAGTCAGGAAGGAAACTTGCCTAAAATCAGGTGTCTAACTTTGTTCCCAGACGTCTTAAACTGGTTTTCCAGACGTCCGATGCCAGGATCAGACGTTTGATAACCCTGTCAGTGTAATGATTAATCCTGATTTTGGCATGATTTTCTTGGACCTTGCACCCAATGGCTATGGAAGCCTTCCAAGGCCTTCCAAAGCCATCCTAGGGCCTCTATAAATAGAGGAGAACCTTTGCCACTTAAATACACACCAAGTACAAGCATTTCCACATCTTTGTGTCAAATTGATCTATAGAAGAAGCTCTAGCTCTACAAGCACTCACTTCACCTAAGAGCTTCGTCCTGCTATGCACCTGCTCTCCCGCCGTAGTTCACGAGAGCGTCGTTGTGCCATTGCTTAGTTCACGCATCTGCATCGTCGACGCACTTCCACTAAAGGGAAGCATCCTTACTCCTATAGAAGCTTAGGTTAAGATTTACTTTGTTGGCTCTATAAGACTATATTTGTAATTTACTTTGTCATTTGTGTTAGGTATTCGCTTTGCGAATTCCCGTCTCCTTTGTGAGACAAAATCCTTCTCGTGAAGAGAAGGGGTTTGAGGTACGCTACCCTTGTATAAAGTAGCGTCGTTGTAATTGAGGTTGTACTACCCTCGTTTAAGTAGTACGTTAGTGGATTTGATCAACTTGGTTGATCGGAAAATCCTAACTCGAGAGGTTTAGGTGGTGGTTTTCACCCGGTTTGGGTTTTCACCTAAAAATCATTGTGTACTTTGTGTGATTGTCTATTTTTGTGAGATTGTTATATTTTAATTCCGCATTTTTACGTCACGCTGATCTCACCCCCTCTGAGGTAGGAAATTACATCCATCCCCCAATGTATTCCTCAGTCGATTTCTGACTGGAATCTCCTCTAATTCTTCACCTCCGGCTAGCTCCACCATCCACTCCAGTGAACTTCTTCGAGCCCCCTCCTCTGACCAACCAATCATCAACCTGGGAGGCCCAACCTCTCCCTCTGTTCTTCACGCTCCTCGCCCACCAAAGCTCGAGTGGTTCCTGCTCCTTCTTCCTCGCTGATACCTTCGCCAGACATCATCACCTTCCTCGTGTCCGACCAATCAATGCCAGACACATCTCACCCCCTTTCATCCCCACAAGCTCCCTAGCTTCTCCTTCTCTGTCTCTAGCAACCTCTCACACCCCTAGGATCTAGTTTCACCCGCTATACACGCCACATCACCTCTATCTTCTTCGCCTTTGGCGTGAACTCTAGTGACTGACGTGCTTTTGTGTGTGTGTGTTAAGGAGTGTCGTTATAGTCGCACTTGCAACGTCGATTTTAAAATAAGTAAACGGAGGTGAGTCCGAGTGTCGGTCTCAGGGAGGCGTGGAAATCGGATTTTTGCTCATCACTTGTTGTCACGGAAAGTGCGGGGTTTTGCTTGCGAAAGATGCGATTTTGAAAAGCGAGAGAAAGATAGAGAGAGAGTGTTTAGGGTTAGAAAGTTCCTTGTTTGATCATGCAACTTAAACGGAAATTAAAGTGACAATTGAACAGAAAATAACTTCATTAATCATGCACTTGTAGTTCATAGCTTACAACATTAAATACATGCTTCAAACAAAAGTAATGGAAAGCTTAAAAGAGAGAGAGAGAGAGTGTGTGTGTGTGTGTGTGTGGAGAGCGACGAGGCAGCCACGGCGATGGAGGAGGCTCCGTCGGTGGCTCATCGTCTCCAACGATTACAAGAGGGCCTAAAGCTAGCTAAGAGAGGGGTGGAGTAGTTGCAAGGGGAGTGAATGAATTGAATGAGTGGTTGGAGGGGGTATAAATAGAGTTAAGGGCTTCCTAAAAGAAGAAGGGGCTTTAGTGACGTCCAGAGCATCGCTAAAACCACTCCCAAAAGCGTCGGTGAAGCTCTCCAGCCACTAGTCAACCGCCCGCCCCGTTTCTTCTCCTCACGCGATCCGTGGCTGTTGAACGAGAGCCGTTCGATCGGAGATCGGACGGCTGAGAATCCTCCTTGGCTACGCTGGGATCGCGCCTCGGGCGCGCGAGTGCGCGCACGTCATCGCCCGGTGTGCGTGCACGCGTGGACGCTCGTGAGCTGCGGTCGCACCGCGTGGCAAGATCCCGGCCGCCCGCTGCTGATCGGGTGGCCCAATTTCTCCGCGCCCATCTCCCGTCTTCAATTTCCACTTCGTGCAGCTCGAACCCGCGTCACGTGGGTGCGGGCGTGCGCGCTAACCGTTGCGCCACGCCTATACTTTGTCGCGGCGACCGCGGGCGGGCGCGCGAGTCTCGGCCGATCGATCGAAGATCGACAGCCGAGATCTGATCTTGGCTTGATGAAGGCACGGTGCGTGGTGGGGCGGCGCTGACGTGGCGCGATATGGTCCGTTGATCTCCAGATCAGTGGTCAGAACTTCTTGGGCCCGTTATAGGAGCTCCTGATGTCAGATTTGGCCGATCTTGAGTCCGTTGGACTCCGTTCGTCGTTCTAAATCCATCCGTGTGGTCCGATTGCTCATCTGAGGCCTGCTTTGACAAATACTTACACAAATGGTCATTAATACAGTTTATAAGCAATCTTGGTACATGATGCATGCAATGCTCTCATTCTATTTATGTTGTGCCTTTTATTCTAAAGATGGGCCATATTCAACATAATTATCACCCCCTTGTGTAGTGTTATCATGCCCCCATGCTTACTCCTTGCTAGTCCCTAGCAAGGTTTATTCTAGCTTTTATTTCCTTTCAGAATTTAAGAAGTAATTGCTTAGACACTTTGTTACTTGTCAATAAGAGGAAATATACGAAGATCTTAATCTACAAAGACTAAGCAGCGACCGGGTGTCCGCCAAAATATGAATCGCCCGAATCCTTGCTTTAATGTATATAACTATACATATGTATATGTTTATATATATTTTTTAGAATTTTTTCGGAATTCAGTGTGGGTTGGTAACTTTTCACGGCTACCCAACCCACCCAAAACTCGGTCAAAACCCTAAGTGCTAAGCATCTTGGTGTGAATGTTGTGATAGACTCACTTAATGGTAATTGAGACATACTTCGAGTTTCTACGCCTCTAGGTGACCAGAAAAGGAAATAAATTTTTCCTGAAGGTATATTTGCTCGATTGGTAGCTTTCTCCCTATGTTTATTTTAATTGGGGTCAACACAAGGATTTTTCCAGTGTATATCTCCCCGGCTTGTACTACTTCCCCGCTTCTTCCTTAGGTGTTTTGGTCTTTTTTGTGCAATTATTGAGCTGGGCTCTGGACAACCGACCAATGGACTGTTACCCATGATCACTTGCCAGCCATACTTGTGCGGTGAAGTGTGGTTTATTTTCTTTTCTTCTTCTTCCCTTTTTTTTTTCATAGGTGGCTTCCCTGATCTCAAATGTACCTAGAGGCAACGAAAAAGAAATGGCCTATGGCTGGGTTCTGGGCAACCTGCCAATGGGATGTTACCCACGGCAACTTGCCAGCCATACCACCCTAGAGAGTTCATTAGCTACCTAATTTCTGTCAAAATCTCCGAGAAGTGAGTCTATGCAAAAATGTGTGCAGATGCTTAGACTCAAAGTTTTTCTGAGTTAGAGGGTGAGTTAATAAGTCGTATACTTATTACCTTATTTAGTAGGTGGATTAGAATAGCTTAAGGTTGCAAGGATTCGCCGATAAATCCATATTTTAATGGACACCAGGGCTTATTAAGCCTGAAGGCCTGAAAAGTCTAAGTGTTTAAGTTCTTTTTGTATTATTTCTCACTATTGACAAGTTTCTAATGCCTAAGTTTTCTTCCTAAATTCAATTTTTTTTTAATTAATTAACTTATTCATTCAGACTGATTAATTGAGCTCAGGATTATGCAATTTACCACCCCCCCATGCTTAAGTTGGATAATGTCCTCATTGGCAGATTCATGGATGCAAAAGGGTTCAAAAAGATAGTACCTGAGTGATGTAAACTACCAGATCAGTCTGAATCCTCTGGGTTGCCTCCCAGGAAGCGCTGAGTTTAACACCTCCAGCTGGGCGGTGCACAAACAGGAATGGCTTGGGTCAAGGAGGTATGTACAAAATCAACCAGACCCAAAATCGGAAGTCCACAGATGCGAACAAGGTTGTGGTGGAGTCCCGTTCCTAAGGGGCAGGAATTCTGTATCATGCATGCCTGTGTTAGATCCTCTCTTAGTCTGCGGGCATGCAAACAAGTTGATATGGACGAACGCACCCCAAATACAACATGCCAGACACTAAAGATGTAGGTTTTATACTCAGCATGTTTCCCCATAAGATTGTAATCTATCAAAAGTGTATCAATTCCAGTGCATTCGGGTTGTGGGATCTTTATTCTGGTAGGGCAGGTAACAAAATTAAGAGTTTCATAATGAGACCTACAATCAAGCATGAAGCCTCTCTCCAAAGGCGAATCTATCTGTTCTGCAACTATGGTCTCATTGCTCATTCCCTCCAAGCCCTTGATCTTAAGAATATTTTCTACAACCTCCTTTGTACCAGATTCACTGTTTGGGGTTGCATTAGAGGTAGGGTCAATTTCATCCTTTAGATCATATTCTTTCTCTCGGCCCTCCTCCAAATTTGTGATGGGAATTCCAACCGATTCATAATCTATTTCTTTGAAATTGTAACTCCACTCCCCATTTCCGATGTTGGTTGCTGTTCCCACTGAATTGCTTCTCTTGGGTCGATTAGGTTCGGATTCCAAGGCATCTCCCCTCACATTCTCAGTTTCCTCCTGATGTTTGTCCTCAATGCTCCCCAAATTATGTTCTGAGGAATCCTTACTATCCTTATCCACTGAGCTATCCAACTCCTGAGGGGTATCAATGGTGGACTGAACCAAATCAGGGTGACTGGGTGTAGTCCAATTGATCATGGTAGGTCCTTGCTTTATGAATTCCATGAATGGCGTTGTGTGCAACAGCTTTTTCTGGCCTTCTTCCCCCAATTGCTGGAACAAATCCATCATGGCCTGTTGCCCTTTAACCAATTCTTGATTCTGTCTGTGTAGTTCTAACTGGAGGTTATCAAGAATTGACATGGTGTCATTTGGTGTCCTTTGGATTTCCTCCTTGAAATCCAGGTTAAGAGAGTATGGTTGAGTTTGTGGATCAGAACCCACACTGGTGTTTAGGTTCTTGGGTGGGTCCTCTATTCTATCATGTTCAGAGTCCAGTTCTTCAAGAGGAACCATATTTTGTTTGGTCCTACTCCAGAATAGTTGAGGTTCTAAGTTCTCCTCCCAGTCAGATTCTTCATCAGGGGGCCAAATCAAGGGTTGATGATCCTGGGCTTGCCTAGATTTCTGATCATTTTCTGATTTCCATTTGTCTAGGACTCCTTCCAATCCAAAGGTCAAGTAGGAAAGGTTGTTGGATTCAGAAGACCTTTCTTGGTTATTATCCTGAGAAGGGTGGTGTTCTCCTAAAGTGTAGGCCCTATCGCAACAGAGCAGGTAGGACCTAAATGAGGAGGCGTCGTGAGGAGAATCGAGATATGGAGCCCCACGATTTAAAGCATACCCTTGGGTGGATATGTTGGGTGTATTCCAATAAGAGGTTGGTGCGGTTTGGTCATAATTGGGACAGTTGGGCCAAGAGGGATATTCAAGGTCGTATCCCCAACTTGGTGGTTGGTTAGCCCAAGTAGGCTGTGGGTATGGCCTACTTGGGTTAGCATATAAATCCTGTTGGGGGTAGTTTGGGTAAGATGGATAGGCATTGAAATCCATGGTTTGGAAGAAATGGAGGGATGCGGGAAGAACAGATGAGAGAGAGTTGTGTACTCAACTAAGCAAACAAGCCTAGTCCTTATGGTGTGTTCCTTAGGGGACCTAGAAATCTCCAAAAGGGTGATCAAGCTCGTAAGCACTGGACTGCCCTTCCCAAAGCTAATCTGGCCAGGTTGATTACGAGGGGATTGCAGGGAAGGTTCTTCCTTTCGCTTGAGCCTCTGGTTCCGTTGACCCCACAACCACGGTCGTTTGACACTGCCCCGCAGCCTAGTCACCAGATTCTACCAAGGGAATGAAAGCCAAGTGCCTAGCGAACAAAACCTCGCCTTTTGAGACTTAACTCAATCCTGCCTAGGGAACGTCTACTCAGTTTTAAAGGGCTAGGATAGTGCTTGTGCTTAGGGTGATGTGATGAGGCATTGATTGGGGTGGTGCCTCTTAATTTTCCACTTTTCAAGGTGTGTGCTTCTAGCAAAACATGGTTTTCAAGCAAGGATTTGTTAAGATGTGGTGTCTTTTAGTGTTTCATCCTTACTTTAGTACTTTTTAGGGTTGACGTGTCTTAACGTTTTCAAATAAGTTTCAGTGGCCACGTCAAGTTCTGCACACAACTTGGTGAAAGTAGATTTCCTTTTATTTTGTAGAGGCTCTAAAACCCTAATGTACTCATCCTAATGATCATGCAGCTTCTATTAGATGAGTCAGTTTTAAGGTTGAGTGGTGCGGCCCAGGTCAACTCACGGTAGCTTCGCAAACACCACTCAAGAAAAAGAAAAGAACACTCCAAGAATTTATTTAGAATGTTAGAGTGTACATTTTTTTGTGGGGTGATGTGTTAAGGATGTAGGTCGAGCAATCATACACCACGCCAATTTTTTTCAGTTTTTACAATTTTTTTTAGTTTTTTTTTCACGCAAGCAAACAATCATGAGAGAAAGATTACTCACTATCGGTCCTCGTAGTGCCTACTCCCTTGCTACCGCCATGGGATACGTCGCTTCGCCGTCCACGTGCCGAATTCCTGTAACCATCAAGTAAAAAGGAAAATAGGGCATTAGACGATGTGAGGATGAATGTGGAATGGAGGTGATAAAACAAATCCGTTGCCACCCCATCAATGGTGCCAAAAATTGACGTGCTGTTGTGCGTGTGTGTTAAGGAGTGTCGTTATAGTCGTACTTGCAACGTCGATTTTAAAATAAGTAAATGGAGGTGAGTTCGAGTGTCGGTCTTAGGGAGGCACGGAAATCGAATTTTTGCTTATCACTTGTTGTCACGGAAAGTGTGGGGTTTTGGTTGCGAAAGATGCGATTTTGAAAAGCAAGAGAAAGATAGAGAGAGAGAGGGTTTAGGGTTAGAAAGTTCTTTGTTTGATCATGCAACTTAAATGGAAATTAAAATGACAATTAAACAGAAAATAACTTCATTAATCATGCACTTGTAGTTCATAGCTTACAACATTAAATACATGCTTCAAACAAAAGTAATTGAAAGATTAAAAGAGAGAGAGAGTGTGTGTGTGTGGAGAGCGACGAGGCAGCCACATCGGTGGAGGAGGCTCTGTCGGCGGCTCGTCGTCTCCGGCGATTACAAGAGGGCCTAAAGCTAGCTAAGAGAGGGGTGGAGTAGTTGCAAGGGGAGTGAATGAATTGAATGAGTGGTTGGAGGGGGTATAAATAGGGTTAAGGGCTTCCTAAAAGAAGAAGGGGCTTTAGCGACGTCCAGAGCATCGCTAAAACCACTCCCAAAAGCGTCGGTGAAGCCCTCCAGCCGCTAGTCAGCCGCCCGCCCCGTTTCTTCTCCTCGCGCGATCCGTGGCTGTTGAACGAGAGCCGTTCGATTGAAGATCGGACGACTGAGAAATCTCCTTGGCTGCACTGGGATCGCGCCTCAGGCGCACGTGCGCGCGCGCGTCATCGCACGGCGTGCGTGCGCGCGTGGACGCTCGTGAGCTGCGGTCGCGTCGCGTTGCAAGATCCCGGCCTCCCGCTGCTGATCGAGCGGCCCAATTTCTCCGCGCCCGTCTCCCGTCTTCAATTTCCACTCCGCGTGGCTCAAACCCGCGTCGCGTGGGTGCGGGCGTGCGCGCTAACCGTTGCGCCAAGCCCGCGTTTTGTCGCGGCGATCGCGGGCGGGCAGGCGCGCGAGTATCGGCCGTTCGATTGAAGATCGATGGCCGAGATTTGATCTTGGTTTGATAAAGGCGTGGCGCGCAGTGGGGCGATGCTGACGTGGTGCGATATGGGCCATTGATCTCCAGATCAACGATCAGAACTTCTTGGGCCCATTATAGGAGCTCCGGAAGTCGAATTTGGCCGATCTTGAGTCCGTTGGACTCCGTTCATCGTTCTGAATCCATCCGTGCATTCCGATTTCTCATCTGAGGCTTGCTTTGACAAATACTTACATAAATGGCCATTAATACAGTTTATAAGCAATCTTGGTACATGATGCATGCAATGCTCCCATTCTACTTATGTTGTGCCTTTTATTCTAAAGATGGGCCATATTCAACATAATTATCACCCCCTTGTGTAGTGTTATCAGTGACCTCGTGCTGGCACTCCATGCCACCAACCAACTTGCTACCACCATCAAAAGCTTCCTCACCACCTTGCAACCAAAAGCCCTAACCTTATTAAGGCGATTGGCCACTCCACCACTTCTCCGAACAACACACACCTCCACCATCATCTCTGTCATCATCCACCCTCCACACACCATAATACACCTCAAAACAACCGCCACCGCACTTCACTCCTCACGGCGAAGCCTATGAACATTTTAATTTGGGTCAAGAACTTGTATTTTGATCTTTAGGTGCTTACCAGTGACCTCGTCATCTTCAACGTCGTCCACCGTGCTCCAGCCACCACCGACCCTGCTACCACTTCCAGGTAGTGCAGGTTGATCTCGCAAAGGCATCTGGGCCTGTGATTGAAGAAGAGAACAAGGCAACAGCAGCAATTAAAGCTTCAAGCACACGCCTACAGTTGTGCGAAGAAGGGTAGCTCCATTAGTCCTACATCAGGGGATTTTACTTTTTTTCCCCTTCATAATGTTTTGTCTCCCATACCCGGTTGCCCAAGCACATGAGGGGTCGGGTCCTTCCCATGCACCTATACTCACACCTCGCTTGCCGCCCACACCCGAGCAGGCCTAGTCTGATTATTCAGTTACCCGATTACAAAGAGAGAGGAAGGAGGAGATTTTTGTGAGAGAGTGGGGGGGTTTTGCCCTCGATATCTATGCCTAACACTTAGGAAAATTTTAGAGGTTGTTGTTCATGAGATGTCTGTGGCTGTGGAATTGATCAATTAAGACAATCTGTTGGGCTTGAATTGACCGTTTAATTAAGGTGTCTGATATTCTTTGAGCTTGAGTTGAGAGAATAGTTTGATTATTAATTAGTGGTTTCAACCACCATTTTTTTGTTCTCTCTCTTTCTCTCTATATTACTATTCTATAACTCCTGACATACCTTGAATAAATTTTTGAGTTTGATCTATTATTGTGCTCATTATCATTTGATGGGTGATTGAATTACAATATTTGCTTCCTGCGAACGACTTCGGAACTCACACTTTTTCAAGCTTTACAAATTTTAAATGTCAATTCGATTTTCATCGCTATAATATGACGTGTTTTTCTGAACTACGACGATTTCCACTTCAACATCTTAGCGTCGTTGCCGGGGAGCAACACATTTCAATCACTAATTACACTTTCTGGTCTGATTCTAACTTGCTATATCTACTTTATTGTGTTGTTGCAAGCGAATATGAAGATTGACCTCACATTTCCTTCTTTAAAGCCCCTCTTCTCTTGGAAAGATTGAAAAGAAATCACTCAGGACCATCTTGTAAATTCGATTTTCATCGCTATAATATGACGTGTTTTTCTGAACTACGACGATTTCCACTTCAACATCTTAGCGTCGTTGCCGGGGAGCAACACATTTCAACACTAATTACACTTTCTGGTCTGATTCTAACTTGCTATATCAACTTTATTGTGTTGTTGCAAGCGAATCTGAAGATTGACCTCACATTTCCTTCTTTAAAGCCCCTCTTCTCTTGGAAAGATTGAAAAGAAATCACTCAGGACCAACTTGTCCTAATTACTTAGTAATTATCATTCAACTTTCCTGATTTGATTTGATTGATCTGACTAGAGAATCCCATCATGATACTTGCACCTATTAGGGATACAAGGTCCCTTGATTGAGCCCAAGGTACCATCTTTGGAAAAATTAGACTTGGAAATAGAGCCAATTTAGGGTTTCTAATTGACTTTATGCGACATTTGTCAAATAATCACAATAAAGCAATGTTGTCGGGTTTTTGTCCTCGGCAATGGTGCCCAAAATATGTTCGTCGATGATCGATTCGTACTAAAAATGATGTTTTAAATGTTGTTGTAGTATATGTCATAAATGCAAATCAATGTCGAGTCAATTTTATTTATTTACTTTATTTTTATTGGTTTATTCCAGGTTGTTCACTGGGAGTCAGTTATTGATATACATCTTTCTAAGTCCAAAAATATTCTTTTATTCCAAAAATGTTAATTTTATTTACAAAATGAATGAATCAATCAAAGAATGAAAGAATTTGGTTAATTATGTACAAAAAAATTAACTAAAATGCATTACAATGCTTGAAAACATATGTATACAAACAAGCATTAAAAACTATAAAAAATTACTCTATATTAATTATTTACAACTAAAATAGATAATACCTAAGTATAGGTACAAAAATAGTTAATAATATCTACTATATTAAATCATTATAACATACTAATATCTATAATAACATATATACTATATACAGTAACATATATAAGTGTCACTGAAACCTTAGTAAACTATATTCATAACCTAAGGCAAAAACTACTATCTATACTAACATATATTTACATAAACAGTAACGGATGAATTTGTCACTAAAGCTCTAATGTTATATATATACATATAAGAGCTTAAACACCTTACTTCTATAGTTATACTACACACACACACATACATATATATATACTATACATACATATACTTATTTATTTACATTATATTATATTATTTATATACATATATATTATATACTATATACTTATATACAATTACACACACAACATAGGCATACACAACTCACGCACACCATACACACAGGCATAGACGCAAAGGCACTCAGGTGTTCAACACTTAGCCACATTTCTTCTTCCTTTCTTTCTTAACACTTAAAGGCTCACTCAGACCGGTTCGGTTCAACTTCAATTTCTAGGTGGGACTAGACTTCTACTAGGGCCACCCTAGTTTTCTTAATTAGGTGCATTATTCCCGATTTCAGCTAGTTAATGGGCCCAATTAGGCCCACGCACAGTTCATGGCTTCAGGCCCATGCATCGCACACATACTGATACGCCAAATCAGATCAAGAGAGAGGAGAGCGTAATGGTTATTCGCGGCTGGTGCTATGACGACTGCAAAGGCCGTATGACAAATTCCTTTTTATCCCGCATCGCGTGCTTTTCAGCGCACAATGTGGGACTATTCTAAACGCCATCTAACATTGCAGCAGCGTGCTGGTGCTATTTTGATGTCATGAATTTGGCCCTCGATTTGAGGTCCATAATATAATCTAAATTTAAATTAAATTATGCCACCGTAAATCCCTTATATAGGGCTACATAATTATATAATTACTTTACAAAAATAAATTAGTTTATTACATAATTAAATTAGCTAAAGTTTACATATTATATACATTAAATTAGAGTTTAATTTGTTAATTAAAATATAAATTAGTTAATTAATCATCAAATTGACTTAATACAGTATTAATATACATGATAAATTATTTATTACACATTTTTGTTATATTTTATAAGCTTTATTTTAATTTATTTACAATTAAATATTGGTTTAAGATAGTTTTTCATATAAATAAACTATAAATACTATAACACAGTATAAATACAATTTAAATATGATTAAAATATTTAATATATCATTACAGTATGACGTACTTCAGTATTGCATTAAATTACTAATTATTTTATTTTAGGTTAATAAATTACCTAATTAACTTAATAACTTAATTATCTATTATAAATATATTATTAAATGCAATTACAGGTATTATATTATTCATAATACATATGTAAATATGTATGTACAATATTAGGCACAGATATGTACATTTAAATAGGTTTGTATAATTACTTACTTATTATGCATTTAAGTTATATAAATTAATATATAATTTTATAATACAGTTATAAATATAATAAGTTATTATAAATGCTTAATTTACTATATAGGATACATATATAAGTTATTTATAGATATTTTGTACATATTGTATACTATATACATATAGCTTAGGTTTAAGTTATATATACAAGTATATACATAATATACATGGTATTTTTGGGTATCTTTTGGATATTTTCTGATTTTTATGGGTTTTATATAGATAGTAGAGATAAGGGAAGAGAGAGAAAGAGTAAGATGAGAGAGAGAGTTATTTTTGATGTTAAGTTCTTTTATTAAGTTCTAAGGTATACTAAACTGTCGGTTGGTATGTTCTACTAAGCCGGGGGTTTAAAATGCCTTGAAACTTTGCACACACCTAAGGAAATATCTGATCTTACTCAAGAAAATTTTATTTTATTTCTTTTGAATTTTTTTATGATTTTTATTTATATACAAAGTAACTCAACTTTAGGCCTTTAAGGATGTTTCACTAAAGAACCTAAAGCACTAAACTCAATTTGAGGATCTGAAATTGATATCTAAGCATATGAAAACATTCAGTATAATACAACAAGCATGTATGAGGAATTAAACCAAGTTTTTATCTCAAATTTTACTAAAATTTAGATTTGGACAGTTAATTCAATTCAAACAACTGACAAAAGACTTTAAATCTAAATTATAAGCCATTCTAATGGAATTTCAATCAATTTAAAGTACATGAATGCTTAATACATGGAATTCTAACACTACAAAACATGTCAACTCACATAAACTCCAATTCCTATCCAAAATCCTAATTTAGACCATTAATCAGTGGCTAATCTACTGCACATGACAGTAGCTGCAATACAGCAGCAACAACTGCTATTGCTACTACCAAATTCAACAGCTATTGTTGACATCTCAATTCAGATGTTGTCTTCAGCAATTAGACGTCTTAAAACACAATTTTTGCAAAATGAATCTCAACTGTGCTGCTTCTACATTGCTGACAGTCAAGGACTGTCTAGAGATCAAAGTCAAATCTTCAGGGTCTGATCTAAGGTAGCTTCAAGTTTGAAAATCTGAATGAAATGCAATTTACTCCAAGGAAACCAATCCATCATCAAATCCTTAAGATCAAAGAATGAAATCCGCAGAAAAATCAATTGAAATTGCTAGAACATAATGTTTGTTTAGTGAATCTTAGCAATAGGATTTGAATGATCAACGAATGATCATCAATAGGATTTTTTATTATCGAAAAAATTTGCTCGTTGATCATCAATGCGATGAATCTTAGAAATAGGATCTGAGCTAAGGAAAGTCAGATCAACGAATGATCATCAAATTGCTAGATCAAAGTCAGATCTTCAGGCTCTGATCTACATCAGGTCAAATCTGATTTTCACATGGAAATCCAGGCTGCATTTATCTTGAATATTATATAAAAAATATGAAGCTAATAGAGACAAGACCCAGCTCAAAACTCATTCAATTTCCAGTTAACTAATTAAAATAATTCTCATGAGAGAAAACCAATGTTGCTCGCTTAGCATTTAATATAAGATCACTTCATAGCAAAATGGTCTAAGAACTCTACACACTATGATTTAGTGCCCAAGAATCTTAGGTGATCACTAAAAAACCAATTGGGTCATTGTTTAGCCTATTTTCAGTGAATCTGAAATTCCTTAGCTAAACTACCCAATTTACAGCACAAATTGGGCTTATGCTCATCTGAAAATTAAAAATCACATCACACAACCTAGATTCATCGCATTTTTCTCAATTGAGTGAATAAAAATTCGAATCACTCGATTAAATCCATTAAAACTTAAATCGATACCACATCTTGCGATTGGGCTTAAAATCCACATAAATACATCGAGCAAATCGGACACAATTGAATCCAGATCAGGGGCCTTTGTGGATTTATGATGTGAATGGGAGACCCCCAAAGTGAATCTTTAGTGCAAATTTAGATCTAGAAGCCAAGGCTTCAAATCTGAATTTGACCTTGATGGATGGGTGGATGATGAAAAGAATGCGAGGGAAAATCAGAAATGAATCGTGAAGCATAGAGGAAGCTGTATGAGTCAAAATGGAGGTGGAAAAATACCTCTCTGATCTAAATTGATTAGAGAGGGTGGAGTGGATCTAAACTGATCTACTCCTACCCTACACTAAACCATCATCCAAATTTAATCTCTAACTACATCTACTGATCTAAATTACACTAATTACTAATCTAAGCTACTCTAGAGAACAAGAAATCCTATCTAACAGGAGGAATGGGGTTGCCTGGATCCAAAGCCGGCAGCTAAGGAGGAAGAATGGGGGGAGATCTCCAGCAAGTGAAGAGCCCACAAGAGGAGTCTAGGGTTGTCCCCAGGCATACGTCAACCCTAGCGGCAAGGAGGAATTGGAGGTGAAAAACCACACCTCTGTTACAGGTGTGGCAAGTGAAGGGATTAGGAGAGCTGGAAAGGATGAAGGGATCACCTCAAGAAAGAAGGAGGGGAGGTGATAGTCGTACACACACTCAGGGAAACTACTTAAGTAGGCAGATCACTAGATTAGAGCACCACAGTGGTGTGATTAGGCACTTAGGGCATGGGCGGTGGAGACGAGAAGAGGGGCGCAAGTGAAGTTTCAAATCAAATCGTGACTGTTGGATGAGAGCTGGGGGAAAAGGTGACTGCATGCGTCAAAGTGTGCAAAGCTTCAATTGGAGTTAGGCCATCAGATCATGGATACAAGAGACGAACGGTCGTGATTGGTCATGTTCTTTGCAACTACAGTGGAAGCGTGGCTGCAACTCTAATGGTGGAATTGCACTGAGGTCCTAAATGGAAAAGGGGTAGAAAAGTATTGTAGAAGCCCATAAGTGGTGAGGAAGTCCTGCTGAGCGGTCCCTAAATATTGCAAAAAGACCCCTGATGGCTTGCAATGAAGTCCTTAGCAAGCTTTTATGTGAAGGAATGTTGTGTACTAAGGACCTATTTGTAATCTAATGAATGTAGGGTACTATTGATGTCCAATAATGCAACCAAGTTTTTATTGAAGCATAATTGAACATTCAAGAAGTTGATTTCACTTTTGATTTGAACTTTTGGACTCAAATATTTGTTCAATTTGCAAATGGATCATCAATTTATATTAATGAATAAAATATCTCATTTTATGACCTAATTTCGCATTTTTAACACAAAATTGATATTTTAGGTCATTTCAGTTATTTCCCACACTTAAGCCATTTCATGTGTTAATTCAGTAGTGTTTAACCTAGTTTCTAGCTTAACTTAGGCATTTTAACTATAATGAGCCACACCTCATCAGTTTCCACATTAGGGTTTGCAAGACTAGCATACACTTGCTTGTTTAAAAAGGAAATATATTATCTCATTGTGTGTTACCCAAGCCCTTGTTTGAATAAATTCAATCAAGTGGATCCTAAAATCAAGGCTCTATAATCACTTGGATCAATAAAATTTGGGTCCTAATAACCTGTTTGAAAACCAATTCAGGGTGATTTGGGTTCTGGACCCGAACCTCATTTCAACTTTAGGATAAGTCAGGTGAAGTTGGTTCACTTTGTGAATCAATCAACCTCCAAATTAGGTCACAAATCAAATTAACTTCAAATTCAATTGAAATTCAACACACAAGCAGGATTAAAACTAGTAGACTTAGGATTCAAGCTTACACATTCCGATCTACTTGGAATTGCGGTGACAAGAAAGGTCAGGTGGGGGAAACCCTATAACTCGTGGGGATGCTCTACAGTGTAGGGGTCTTTGCAGGACTCTCCCTTCCTGGCTTCCTAAGTAATTCTTGGGTGCGTGAGTTTTTGATCCAGAGGTCCATCTGCCTCAAACTGCCATGGTCACCCAGCCTTGTTGGGTGCCTTGATTGGTTCCAATACACATTCTATCCTTCATCTGATTCCATAGTGAATGTACGGGAGGAGGTCTTTAAGGCCAGTCTTGAGACCTCCTTTAGCAGTTCACTCTCGTCAGGGTCAAGCCCTGACTCAATTGTTTGGGTTCCCTTTCGATCAAATCGAAATCTCTTTTGATCATTCCACATTCAAGCCAGTTCTCCATCCTCTGCTTCCATGGAGAATCAAGAAGAAGTGCCCACCATTCAGAATCAATTACAATGTCTCACTGATTTATTCCATGCATTCATGAATCCCCTACCATGTTTACAGATGCGAGATCACTACAATCCCACGGCGATAGCTATCGAATCCAGGGTGCAAATCCCGGCTGGAGGACCTGACACTGAATTGAAACCGAATATGATCAACGTGATCCCCAAATTTCACGGCTTGAACTCCGAAGACCCCTTTTAGCACATCAAACAACTGAAGCATCTGGCCCAGACCTTTGGACCACTTTTTCAGAACTGGGACATACTAGTCACGAAGATGTTCTCCTTTTCTCTTATGGACAAGGCTGCCCATTGGTATCAAACCCTAACTCGACCGATCAACACATGGGAGGAACTCCAATCTAAATTCTTGAAGAAATTCTTTCCAATCGGTCGCACTGATGCCTTGAGGCACCAGATCACACATTTCACACAAAATGTGGGAGAACCACTTCATGAGGCATGGGACTGCTTTCCGGATCTCATGTGGGAATCCCTCGTTACAGAGTTCCTAAAGGGGAACAAGTCCAATCTTTTTACTAGGGACTTCGTGAGGACAATAGATTATTTACCAATGCAACCTGTGGTAGCAACATCATGGGCCAACATGAAGACACCGTTTGGGAGATTCTTGAGAACATGTGCGAGAACTCATAAATAATTAGTCTATGGGTGTGTTTGACCAGATGACCACCCATGCATTGACAAACACGCGAGGGGCACACAAGACATGAGATCTATTTGCATCCGCCGAACTAGAGTTGGTGGCCAGTTGTGTGGATAAGGTCTCCATCATTGAGAAGAAGGTGGACGAATTGACTCGATATCTAGAGAGAGCCATCTCTTCGCAGCAAAACACATATGCATAGTTGCCCTCAGGTAGGGAGGTCATGCATAGCATTCACCACCACACATACCAGGAGATGGACGCGTATCCAACCCGTCTGATTCTAGTTTCGGAGGAAACTTCGAACCATCATACTCTAGTTGGGGGAACTCTAAACCCTCATAATTTTATTACTCTAGAGTTCCTCAAACCTACGAGGATCTCCAAGCCATCCAGAATGATCCATTCTTCAACTCATATAACCCTAGATGGAGCAATGATAAACACACATGAATTCATGATAAAATTCTTATTTATGATAGTTCCTAGGCTTAGCATTGCATATCATGTTATAAATATTGCATAACATCCATTGCATGGCATTTAGGATAGTTGTGTATTATGTACATTAATTCTTCCATTTTATATAGCCAACAGGTAGTGTGACATCTTTACGAGCTTCGAATGAAGAATATGACCATACGGATGAATCCGAAGTGATGATCGCAGTCTGTCAACGCAAAAATCATCCCGATCAGAGCTCCGTAGCACTCTCTACAAGAAGAAGAAGATGGATGGCCCAGATGGCGCCACGTGGTGACATCCAGGCTGCCCCACTTGAGCCATCGCATCCCCAACCTCGCCGCAAGAAGAGATCCCAGCCGTTGGATCTCAATCCAACTGTTGAGACACATGCTCCCACGACTAAGGGGTGCTCTACATCGCCCAGCCTCAAGTAGCTCAAGGAAGGATTCGCCTCGACCGTTGGATCTTCATCTAACGGTCAAGGCACACGGCTGCATTGCTCTCCACTCAACAAAGTGGCACTTTGGCCAAATGGTGAAGTGCCCGCTCCTCAAACGAGAGGTGCAAGTTCGAGTTGCAATCCAACGTGCCCGCTACAGCGTCGGATGAAATAAGGCTACTTGATCTTGATCGAGCAATTGAGATTCTTCACACACAATCTGACACCACCTACTGATGTGAGGATGCATGCCAGATTGCACACACGCCATCAGGAGAGTGCAGTTAAGACGATCGGGAGCCGCATCCACTGTCCGATCCTCGCAATCGTGCGCCTCATGCGATTCAAATCAATGAGGCACGATCTACGGGCGATTCTAAGTCGTGCAATTGATGATCCGATGGTCACCAACACACATGCCAGCAGTGCTAAATTCAAACACAGGCGAGCGCACGTTTCCTCCTCGCGATCCCAACCATCCATGCTCGATCCAATGGCTGATGATTGTCGCACCCTATGCCAGCTGCAACCACGCTTCCAAGCACCAGCGAAGGCACGTGAATGCTACAGCAACACCTCCGGTGGGTCTTTAGCGACATCTTAAAAGTCGCTAAAGACCCATGCGCGCAAACCACCTCCATTCCACCACTATATAAACACCCCTACGCCCCTCATTCCTCTTCATCTCTACCTACTCTACTCCCACCTACTCCTAATCTCTAGTAGCCTAACAAAGCTCCATTAGAGCTTACTCCCAAGCTCCAAAGGCCTCTTATTAGTGTAATATTTCTATTGCCCACCAAATATTCATCCTTCATCAAACCACCTTCATAGGTTGCCTTGGAGCCATCCTCCCACCTCCATTCCGGTAGAAGATTGGTGACAGGTTTGTGTAAAATCGCACCGGTTTGATTTTATTTTATTACTTGAATACAAAAATTCTTCGGGGTCGAACTCAGGGAGCAAGCTTGATTCTAGAAGTGTAGAAAATCATAATTTACAATATACTATTTTACAAAAAGATTAAAGAGAGGAAATAAAAATGTCTCTTCTCTTTTCTTCTTTTGTCCTCCTTTCTCTCTGTTTTCAGACGTCTGACTCCAAGGATCAGACGCCTTAAGTGGCCACTTACTACAGTGCTTATGCTCTCCTTCTTCTTTGCAGCTGCTGCTTCTTCTTCTTCTTTTTGGCTTCTTCTTTTTCTCTTCTTTCAGCTACGCCTTTGCTTTCTCTCTTCCTTCTCTTCTGTGTCTTCCTGCGGCTAAGTCTCAGCTGCTCCAACTCCTTTCTTTTCTTCTCCGCTCCTCCAAGTCCTTCTTCTTCTTTTCTCTCTAGCTGCAGATGCTTTCACGGCTAAGTCCTCAGCCACTCCTTCCTTGCTTCCTCTTCTGTTCCATGCACAGGCATACGATTAGGCAAAACCTAACCCCTACCCTCCCCGCATCTCTCTCTCTCTCTATTTCGCTCTCAGGACGGCTCTCCTAGAGCCTTCTCGGGTTATCGAGTCCGGTATGCATGCCCGGGACCAGGCGCACCGACGTGGGTGGTGCGCAACGAGTGCACGGGTAGTCGGATAGGATACCAGGTCCGCGTAGGTGTGCACCGCGGATGAGGCGTGGTGGGTGAGGGGACCTCACCCCATGTCAGGAGGCGCTAAGCCCCTGGCACTTTTGCAATTTATGTCGCTTCGCCCTCTCCTGATCTTCCGAGGTGGGACTAAATGTCCCACCTTCCTCGCAGGCTCTTCCGCAGTAGGTGGTTGTTCAATTGCAGTAGATGCGGGGTACTTGGACTCCAATTGCTGGGCTGGAAACATGCACGAGGGAGGTCCGCATGTCTGGGACCTAAAGCCTGATGCCTGGCGCCTGGGATGAAGCTTGCGAGCTTCTTCGAGCTTGCTCCAATGGCGGCTGAGACCTGTACCCTGTCCACAATCAAAATGGCCTTACGGCCTCGTCAAAACACATAGGGAGCTTCACCTTGGCACGGCGAAGGTTTCATGGTGATCGACGTGGTGCGGGCTGGCCTGGGCGTGCGTGCCTAGGTCACCTTGTGGCTGTGAAGATGGGTGTGTTCAGGGGAAGTGTTGGGAGCGTGTGGTGGTGAATGGGAAGAGGGGTTATGATAAGTGAGTCGTGGTGGAGCTTGCGAGATGGTTGGCGAGGTGGGTGGATGCGTGGAGTGGTCGATACACCTCACCGGTGGTCTACCAGAGGTGGAGAAGATGGCGGTGGTGTGTGAGCTGTGAGGCAAAATAACAGAAATAAATGAGGGAAAAATAAAGAGCACAGAGAGAGGACTTATCTATGGGTCTCTGGACGAAGGGGGGAGGCAGAGGGCGAGCGACGCGTATTAGCCATCGCTGGAGACGAAGGCCCTGAGGTGAGGATGACGGCGACGAGGAAGGGGTCGGAGGGCGCATGCGGGTATGGCATGGCGCGGAGGAGCATAGCGGAGATGACTCTGCCACTAATATGGTGGTAGAGTGACGAGCGGAGGAAGAGGAAGTCACCGGAGCTTGTAGGTAGATGGCTAGAGATGAGGAAGACGAAATTAAGGGGGATTCTCAGGCCAGAACAAGCTTGCCAGAAGCGGAGGGCTCTAGGAAAGCTTAAATAGGCGCGGGCAGAGGGAGAATCGCAAGGAGGAGGCGGGAATACCTCACCGGAGGTATGGCCAGAGCGAGACCCTTACCTCTCGAGCATTCGCACGAGAGGTATGAGGCAATTCATGGTATGGGGAGCTGCTCATGCGGTAGGGAACTTCGTAGGGAGCCCCCCTTTCAAATCTGGGAGATGCTCCCCATGGAGATGAGGACAAAATCGACTTGAAAAGTCACCGGCGGTATGGGTCCCTGCTGCAATGGCAGAGGGACCAAAATGAAGAAAGTGATGAGAAAGCTGAGGGGGTGGTTGCAAAGGTTTCCAAAAGTTAAGGACCAGAATGTAATTGGGTGGACCAATTTGTAAAGTAGGTGAAGATGACCCTCCCTTAGGTCCAAATTTTGGTACAAACCTAATTTGGACCTAAGGAATCCAATGATGAAGTTGGATTTTATGTTTGACCTCGTTTGAATGTATATTTTTCACAAAAACCTAAATTAGGTCAAATATTATGCTTGGTCCCCAATCTAGGTCAAAACAGGTTCCAAAGGCCAAATTGAAGATTCTAAACCCTAGGGGACATTTTTCCATGATTTTTAGAGGGTTTATTTGATTTTTATCTTGCCTAAAACTTCGTAAATTAGAGTGGGTTTGTTTTAGAGTTACAGAATGTCATTTAATTCCCAGATTTTGTCATAACCCCTTTCTGACCAAACCATCTCACTTTTTCTCTTATTAAGTCTACCTGACCTATGTCTAGACCCTTAGAAATCCCATTCATGCACTGCAATGGTAAAATTACAGTTTTACCCTTGTATAATGTTTTATTCTCTGCTCAACAATTTTCTGATTTAGGCCTTCCCTTAGGTTTTATAAGAGCTTTTGTTCAATTTTTTAGGTCAAAATGTGCTAGTTAAGGTTAATGATGGGGTTCTCATCATACCCCCATGACTAGCTTTTACTAGTCCCTTAGCAAAAATATATGGTTTTAACCTCTATTCTAGACCATGAATTCCTTTCATCAAATTTGATAAGTGTTTTTTTTCTCGTCTCCTTTATTAGGTCAGAATGCTAATCATAGACCTAAAAGGTACTCTAGTACCAACCAAGATCCAGATCTATCTAGCTTTAGCCTCAGTCCTTAGCCAAGTTTTTTAAGGCCCACAGGAACTACCCTAAAGTTTATTGGACTCCATGGTTAAAGCACCTGTGCTTGAGACATTTTTAGCTTTGGTTCAGTTTGCAGTGCATTTTGTAAGAGAGAAACAGAGGATTTATTCGTTTGGAGAGTTTTCTCTCTCTTTCCTTTTTAATTCTAGCTTAGGATTGGCTTCATAACACGGTCTGTATTGGATTCCTCGTCCCCATCATCAATCCTCAAAGGTTCCTAGCAATCGATGCTTCGAGATGGCACTGCCCATGGTAACCCCCAAAACCCTGGCTTTCGAGATTTTGAGATAATCCTGCCCATGGTGTTCTGTGGCCAAATTCAGACCTTGGCAATTGACATTTCGTGATAATGCCATCCATGGAATTTGAACCAGCAGAGTGCTTACATGCCCCCAGCAGGATATGTAGATATCCTAGGAGACAAGCACCGAGGAGAGGATATGTTGTTACGCATCTTCGAGGGGAATTTTCCACCTCTCCGCGTCGGGAACTCGTCCAAATCAACTTGTGTTGATCGGCTGCTCCCAATATAGGTGACATTTTCAGAACATTTGAAACGCTTCTGCGTGATTTTGATATTTATGCTCACTGAACCAGACTGTGTGTGAATTTGGGTGCTTAGGTTACCGAGTCCCGTAAACTGAAGGTCAGTTAACGAGGTCGAATACTCCCTAAGCCTTAAACCTAATACTTAAGCTTTTCATTTTCCTCAACCTCTTGAGGAATATCTATATCTTAACGGGTACTAATAGTCTAGCCAAGAAGGCCTAAGGTTAGCATTTTTATTAATCTTTTTGTGCACTTCCACTTTACTTTGCTTTAATGTGGTCTAGAACTTTGGTTAATTCCTTAATTTTTTTACTAATGACTATCTCTTCTTTTTTATTTTGTGCTCCTTTTTATCATTTAGCTTTCCTCCTCCTTTTGTAAAGCTTACCAGCACTTTCTTCCCTCTTCCCAAAAAAAATTTTTTTTTTTTGACATATGTGAATTTTTTTGTTGAAACCTTTTCTTGTTATGACTTTTCATTGCACTTTCATACCCCCCCATGCCTAAGGTTTGCAATGTCCTCATTATACATTAGGTGGATTTTTATTTTGCTTGGTTCATGCATTAGGACAGATATTAGGTGAGTAGATGGGTTGAGGTGATTGTTGTGGACGATTTCTAATCTCAGGTACGAGTACCTGAGGTGAAGTCGGTTGTCCTAAGGAATGAACCTAAAGTGCAAAGAAATGTCAAAAAAAGGTTTCGAGTTTTCAAAAGGAATGACGGGCTGCCTCCCATTAAGCGCTAAGTTTTACGCCATCGGCTGGGTACAACTAGCTCAAGGAGAATGGAGGATAAATGATGACTCAGCCAAATCTATATTGGTTATGTCAATGAACGGTTTGAGTCTCTGGTCATTCACGATGAAAGGTTCGGAATCGTGGCTGAGCAGACTGATCTCGACGGCTCCATTCCAAAAATCTGTCGGACAAGATATGGTCCGACCCACTTGGATCGAGCTTCCCAGGGAACAATTTAAGTCGGGCATTGAAGAGTATGACCTTCTGAGCAGGGTGAAAGATCTTTCTAGATTTGTGCTTGTCATGAAAAGCTTTAACCCACTCTTTGTAGATTCGTGAGTTTTCATACGCATCGAGACATAATTCATCAATCTCGCTTATTTGAAGCTTTCCGTGGGTGCCAGCCTTAGAAAGATCTAGGTTGCAGTTCCGTACTACCCAATAGGCTTTGTGCTCCAGTTCGACGGGAAGGTGACACACCTTCCCGTACACCAGTCTAAAAGGAGACATGCCTAATTAGTTCTTGTGGGCAGTCCTCTAAGCCCACAAAGCTTTCGGAAGTCGGGATGACCAGTCCTTCCTGTTAGGTCGAACAGTAACCTGCAAGATTTTCTTGATCTCTCGATTTGATAGCTCAGCTAGACCATTAGTCTGGGGGTGGTAAGGAGTAGAGATTCAGTACGACACCTCATACTTGGTCATCAGTGACCTGAATTGGGCATTGGTGAAATGGGTCCCTCCATCAGAGATGATAGCTCGAGGAATCACGAACCGTGAGAAGATATTCTGATGAATGAATTTGACGACGATCTTGTGATCACTGATCCGGGCCGGAATGGCTTTGATCCATTTGGACACGTAGTCAACAGCGAGCAAAATGTACTCGAAGCCATCCGAAATAGGGAAGGGGCCCATAAAATAAATCCCCCAAATATCAAAAATCTCACATACAAGAAGCGACTGTAAAGGCATCATGTCGCGATGGCTCATGTTGCCCAAGGTTTAGCAATGGCTGCATGCCTTACAGTGACTGTATGCGTCCTTGAAGATAGTGGGCCAGTAAAAGCCACACTGGAGGATTTTTGATGCGGTTTTATGCCCAGAAAAATGGCCACCGCATGCCTGGTCATGGCAGAAAGAGAGTATGTCATTGATTTCGACCTTCGAGACACATCGCCGGATAATTTGGTCAGCACTTATGCGGAATAAGTATGGGTCTTCCCAGATGTAGTACTTGGCATCGGAGCATAACTTGTCTTTTCTTGGCCTTCGGCCAATCAGACGGGATCTGGTGTGATGCCAAGTAGTTTACTAAATCAGCAAACCATGAAAGCCTAGTACCAATAGTCAAGAGGTGCTCATCAAGAAAATGCTCCGTGATGGATCCAAAAGGGTCAATGATCTCAGAAGGAAGGCGAGACAAGTGGCCAGCTACCACGTTTTGTCTTCCCGCCTTGTCGTGAATCTCGAGGTCAAATTCTTGCAACAGCAAGATCCATCGGATTAATCGAGGCTTTGCATCCTTCTTCGCAAGGAGATGCCTCACAGCTATGTGATCCGAGTAGATTATAACATGGGAACCCAGGAGATAAGATCTAAATTTTTCAAGGGAAAATACTACAGGAAGTGGCTCGATCCACTTGGATGCCTCTCTCAGAAATCAAATGTCCCAGGACGATCCCCTCAGGCACCATAAAGTGGCTCTTTTCCCAGGAAGGAACCAGATTTACGTCAATGCATCGCTTGAGTATGTGAACCAAGTGCTGGAGGCAATCATCAAATGATGCCCCAAAAATTGAAAAGTCATCCATGAAGACTTCTAGATAATCACCTACCATATCAAAGAATATGGCAAGCATGCACCGCTGAAAAGTCGCGGGTGCATTGCAGAGACCGAAAGGCATCTTTCGGAACGCGTATGTCCTGAAGGGGCAGGTGAACGTGGTCTTCTCTTGGTCCTCTGGATGAATCGCCACTTGGTTGTAACCGGAGTACCCATCAAGAAAGCAGAAGAATCTATTTCCCCTTAGTTTTTCGAGAATCTGATCAATAAACGGTAGTGGGAAATGATCCTTCTTCGTGGAGGAATTGAGTCTTCGGGAATCTATGCAAACTCTCCACGAGTTGGCTATGTGGGTAGGTATGACGTCTCCGATATCAGTTGTGATGGTGGTGAGCCCTGCCTTCTTAGGAACACCATGGATTGGGCTCACCCAGCGACTGTAGGAGATCGGGTAGATAATCCCTACATCTAACCACTTAATGATCTCCTTTTTCATGACCTCCTGTAGATTAGGGTTTGGACGTCTCTGCATTTCACGTGAAGGTCGTGCGCCCTCTTCAGAATAAATGCGGTGTGTGCAATAAGAGGGACTTATTCCAGTCAAATCATCGAGAGTCCAACCAATGGCTCTGCGATGTTGCTGGGGAACAGCAATCAGGCAGAATTCCTGGTCAGGTGTGAGTTTGGAGTTTATAATCACCGGAAATGTCTGATTGGAACCCAAAAAGACATATTTTAAATGATCGGGAAGGGACTTGAGTTCTAGAACAAGGTTATCAGCAGCAGCGGGTGGTTCGGAATGGGTGTGAGGAATAAGGGTAGGAGTTAGGAGTGTGTCCAGATCGATTTCAAATTCTCCTAATTGCGGTTTTAGATCTTCTTGTGGTTGATGAGGGATAATCATGTTGTTCTTGATTTGTGGTTCATCAACCACGGCTCTGATGTCACAAATTTGCTCTACCACACCGTAATTAATCCCTTGTTGGGCCTTAAAGATATCAATCTTGAGAGTCTGATTCCCAAATTTCAACTCTATTTGGCCCTCTTCACGACTTATGTTGGCCCTTACAGTGGCCAAAAAAGGTCTCCCTAGTATGATTGGTGTATCCCTTGGATTCTCAGGTGTGTCCATGTCTAGAACGATGAAGTCCACAGGGAAGTAGAAATCCCGCACCCTAACAATAACATCCTCAAGAATTTCCTTAGGTGACTTGATGGATCGATCGGCTAATTGTAATGTCACCTCAGTTGGTTTCAATTCAGATTCTTCTAGGTGGTTAAGTAGGGATGTGGGTATCAGGTTTATGGAGGCACCTAGGTCTAATAATGCTCTATCAAACTGGGTTTCACCAATCTTACATGAAATCAGGGGAGTGCCTGGGTCTTTTTCCTTGGGTGGGAGTTTACTCAAGACCACAGAGCTGGCTTGCTCTGATAGTACTATCGAACTCCCACTCTTGGTTCATGGCTTACGCTGGGGTGTACACATTTTTCAAGAATTGTGCATAAGCCGGTACATGGCAGATTGCATCCATCAAGGGGATGTTTATTTGGACCTACTCAAAGAGCTTGATCAGGTCCTCCTCAGGAGCCATGGGTTTAGTTATCCTCTTTCCCTTGGTCAAGGGCTCGAGAAATGGAACCTTAGTTGGTTCCTCTAGGATAGGTCCAGGTTTTTGATATGGGACAAGGGTAGGGACATCCTGGATAATTATCCTTGGGTTTGGGTCACTACCAGGCTTGGAGTGGTCTGGATAAGGTGGGTCTTGGGTTGCTTTACCACTACGGGTTGTCATAGAATTTAGTCCTGCCTGGTTCTGGTTGGGGGTTGGTAAGATGGGCTGCTATTGTTGGTAACCCACATAAGAGGTTAATGCTTCCATCCCGTCAAGTGATGGAATAGAAGGGGCCTGATAGATCAAGTGTGCTTGGCCTGGGTTTGGGTTCATAACGCACCGCTGAGTCGACACGTTATTCGGGTTGGGCAAAGGTTGAGAAGGAAGTGTGCCCAGTTGGCGAGAATTCGCCAACTGGGCGAGTTGGTTGAGGACCTCTGTGATTTCATCCTTGTGTTGTTCCTGGATAGCCACATTCATTCTTTGAATGATAGCCAGAGTTTGGAGGATGAGGGACATTTGGTCTTAGTTAGGCCCGGATGGATAAGTGGGGTTGGGCCGAGGCTGAGGCGGTTGATAAGGATGAGGGGCTTGTGGACGAGGCTGAAAGGGTGGTCTTGGGTTCTGAGAATTTTTCGCCCACTGGAAATTTGGATGGTTTCGCCATCCAGGGTTGTAGGTGTTGGAAAATGGGTCATTCTGGATGGCGTTGAGGTCCTCGTAGGTCTGAGGAGCCTCAGGAAAGTCGAAGAATGGGGGAGTAGAGTTCCCCCAACAAGAATAGAAAGGATCGGACGTCCCTCCAGTCCTAGAGTCAGATGGGGGTGGATACGGGTCCATCCCAGGATAAGGGTCGGTGGAAAATGTTTTGCACAGTTTCCCTTGTGGGAGGTGGTTGTGCGTAGGAGTTTTGCACAGAGGTGGCTCGCTGCAAGTGCTGAGTCAGCTCGTCCACCTTGTTCTCAATAATTGAGACCTTGTCCAACTGACTGGCCATTAGTTCCAGGTCGACTGATGCGAACAGGCCCTACATCTCATGTGCTCCCCTAAGGTTCATCGCTGCGTGGGTATTCGTTTGGTCAAATAATCCCATGGAGTCATTGTTGATGGAGTTCTCGCACATATTCTCAAGAATCTCCCACACAGTATCTTCATGTTGACCCATGATATTCCTTCCGCAAGTTGCATTGACGAACAATCTAATATCTTCACGGAGTCCCTGGTAAAAAGACTGGACTTGTTCCCATTTAGGAACTCCGTGATGGGGGCACTTTCTCATGAGATCCTAGAATCGGTCCCATGCCTCATGAAGAGGTTCTCCCGTCTGCTGTGTGAAGTGAGTAATCTGATGGTGCAAGGCGTTTGTCCGACCAACTGGAAAGAACTTCAAAAACTCAAATTGAAGTTCTTCCCAAGTGTTGATCGGGCGGGTCTGTGTCTGATACTAATGAACCGCCTTGTCCATAAGGGAGAAAGAGAACATCTTCATGAGTAAGATATCCCGATTTTGCTCATCTAACCCAAAGGTCTGGGCCAGATGCTTAAGCTGTTTGATATGCTAGAAGGGATCTTCATAGTTAAGCCCATAAAATTTAGGTATGGCATGAATCATATTGGGCTTCAATTTGGAATCAAGTCCTCCAGTCGGGATTCTGACTCGAGGTTCAATTGCCACCACAGCGGGATTATAGTGATCTCGCATGATGGGGCGCTACGGTGGGTTCATGATATTTTGGAAGAGATCATTAAGATGCTGGAGCTGGTGCTCAAGATTATTCTCTTCTTCAACAGGCTAAGCCATGATGGAAGAAGAAGGGGAACTAGGTTCAGAATCAGAAGAGAGGTCTATGTGGAGTGGTTGTTGCACAAACAAGGGTGTCGAGGCTTGGCCTCAGGGAGAGCGGATTTCTAAAGGAGGTTTTAAGGACCTCCTACCGAACATGCACTGATGGATTGGATAAGGTTACAACATGTTGGACCCAATCAAGACACCCAAAATATGTTGGGTGACTATAGAGGTTCGGGGCGGATGATACCCCTTGATCAGAAGGTCGTCCACCTGAGAATTACCTGGGCAGCCAGAGAGGGTGAGTCCCGTGAAGACCCCTACAAGGTAGAGCGCCCCCACGGGTTACAGGGTTTCCCCCACTCGACCTCTCTTGTCACTGAGATTCCAGGTAGACCAGAATGGGGACCTTGACCTCTTAAGTCTACCACTTTTAATTAAGATCAAGGTGCTTAGGGTTTCACTTGAACTTTAAGCCTTTTGTGTGCAAAAGTGACCTAATTTGAAGGTCACCTTTTTTTTTCCTGTGAGAGCTTATTAGGTCCTTCTTTTTAGTGTTCAGGTGAATTAAGAGCCAGATTTCTTAGGGTTTCTCTTAATAGATCTTTTCAAGCAATGGTTTAGGCACACCTCCTTTTGAAATTTTCAGTTCTTGATTAGAAAATGTGTCTCTAAAACCCTAGCTTAAAATCCTAGGTTGGCTCTAGTTGGTCCAAATAGTTGCCTCAGAAATGGGTAACTAGGGCTCAATCAAGAAGGTTTAGCCCTAGTTACCTTAAGTGGATATGCAGATAAAATGTGTTGAAATCTAAAAATAGGCAACTCTGTGAATTACTATGTATGGAAGACAGGTAGCCCTAGATTGATTTTTCT
Organism: Thalassia testudinum; assembly: GCA_037157565.1. NCBI lineage: Eukaryota > Viridiplantae > Streptophyta > Magnoliopsida > Alismatales > Hydrocharitaceae > Thalassia > Thalassia testudinum. Next base: position 23,250,906 of record JAZHRO010000014.1, read on the forward strand.
TTTTTTTTTCCTCTTTAGAATGTGGGGATTAAAAGAGAGAGGGTTGAGGGTTACTTGTCCTCTAGTGTGTTTGTTGTGCAGCTGCTTTGTTCTTCCTTGCCATCCTTTCCTGCACAATAAAAGAGAGATTAAATTAGTATAAAATCAGAAATTGTGATTTTGAAGCTTCTAAAATTCCCATTGCACCCCGGCAACAGCACCAAAAACTGGTGATGGTTTGTGTAAAACCGCACCGGTTTGATTTTATTTTATTACTCGAATACAAAAATTCTCCGAGGTCGAACTCAGGAAGAAAGCTTGATTCTAGAAGAATAGAAAATCACAATTTACAATATACTATTTTACAAAAAGATTAAAGAGAGGAAATAAAAATGTCTCTTCTCTTTTCTTCTTTTGTCCTCCTTTCTTTCTATTTTCAGATGTCTGACTCCAAGGATCAGACGCCTTAAGTGGCCACTTGCTACAATGCTTGTGCTCTCCTTTTCAGCTGCTGCTGCTTCTTATTATTTTTGGCTTCTTTTTCTCTTCTCTCAGCTTCGCCTTTGCTTTCTCTCTTCCTTCTCCTCTGTGTCTTCCTTTGGCTAAGTCTCAGCTGCTCATCCTCCTTCCTTTTCTTCTCCGCGCCTCCAAGTCCTTCTTCTTCTTTTCTCTCTGGCCGCAGCTGCTTTCATGGCTAAGTCCTCAACCACTCCTTCCTTGTTTCCACTTCTGTTCCCTGCATAGGCATACGGTTAGGCAAAACCTAACCTCTACCCTACCCGCATCTCTCTCTCTTTATTTCGCTCTCAGGACAGCTCTCTCAGAGCCTTCTCAAGTTATCGGGTCGGGTATGCATGCCTAGGACCAGGCGCATCAGCGTGGGTGGTGCACGAGGAGTGCACAGGTAGTCAGATAGGATACCAGGTCTGCGTAGCTGTGCATCGCAAACGAGGCGTGGTAGGCGAGGGGACCTCGCCCCGTGTCAGAAGGCGCTAAGCCCCTGGCACTTTTGTAATTTATGCCGCTTCACCCTCTCCTGGTCTTCCGAGGTGGGACTAAATGTCCCACCTTCCTCGCAGGCACTTCTGCAGTAGGTGGTTGTTCAATTGCAGCAGATGCAGGGGACTTGGACTCCAATTGCTGGGCTGGAAATGTTCACGAGGGAGGTCCACGCGTCTGGGACCTGAAGCCTAATGCCTGGCGCCTGGGATGAAGCTTGCAAGCTTCTTCGATCCCAATATTGTTTCTAATCAATTTTCTAGGGATCTAGAAGAAGACACCTTTTTTACGGGCATCCAAGTGTCCAATTATTTACATGATTTTACATCTTCCGTGCATACCTTCACCCCCAGCTGAATGGCATAAAAGATAGCACTGGATGGGAGGTAACCCATCATTTTTTCGTGCTTTCCCTTTTTCTTCTTTTTCCAGGTTATGTTCATCCTAAACCCAACCGTTCTTCACTAAGGTGATCCCTTTTCCCTCCTAATGCATGAGGACATGGCATATCTTAAGCATGGGGGGGAGTTTTTAAATTTGACGATCGATTTAGGATTTTCAAAACCTCAAAATATGCATTTTCTTTAATTTATTTCCTGCTTGCATACCCAAAAAAATAAAAATGTTGAAAACTTTTTGAGGAAAAATTTTGAAATCGGGACTAAGGTCGAAAAATTCACTTTTTGTACAATGGGATTTAATCTTTAACAAACTAAGGATGAGGACATGAATCTGATCATTAGAATTCCATGGTCTATTTTAGACTAAATCAGATATCCTTCTCTAAAATTCCACCTGAACTCATGATAGTTCAGGTGACTTGATCCTATTTTGTAATACGGAAAGTATTTGACTTAGTTTCTGATTCAAAAACTTGCATGTCTTGAGAAACTTCTTGTGTCAATTTTCACACATAAGCCAACACTTAAAAACAACTAAAAATTTGAAAAACTCCCTTGTTTGGACTTAGTAAAAGTCTGAAGCAGATCATTGGTTTGAGTTCCCACCGCCGAGAAGGAGGAAAATACCTCCTTTGAGGATGCGATGTCAACATGTTACCGCGTCGGCGCTGCTCCATATCTATATTTCATATCTTTAGACAGAGCATTAAAGCGCATTTTAGCAGCTCAAGTGTCTTGGACGGTGCTCTACCTATAGTGTCGGAGTAAGAGCTTGAGTTTGCTTGGAGTGCCTCTTTACACCGCATAGTGTTTTGGGGTTGTGAGCTCCTTGGTGGTGTCATGGACAGTGCTATCCCGAAGTACTGGCGCCAGAGCCCCATCGAGGAATGGTAATGGGAATGATGATCCCGACACATCTGTTGTAAGACTAAGCTAAAAATAAGCATGGGGGAGAAAAAAAAAGTAATAATAAATAAACACGCCCTTATAAATGTTGGCTTTTCACAAGCACAGACACAAGGTTTTAAAGGATTTTTGCAAGTTGTGAATCAGATTCATGAGCCAGAAAAATCCTAAAAACAAACATTTCAAGTCATCTGAATTAACAAGGGATTAATTTGTGAATTTTCTGGAGGATATATTGATCCCATTCTGTCTAATGGTTGAATCCAAAAACAAATCCCGATGTTTATCTTTAACAAATCCCGTACCTCCTGTGTTTTAATCTACCAAGGTCCCTTAATCTCTTTTTCTCCTCAAAAGTCGAAAAAAATTAGATTTCCCAAAATTTTCATTTTCCAAAAAAATTAATGTTTTGCTAAGAGACTAACAAAAGATAAGCATGGTGGTGTGATAAACGCCAGTTTATCATCATTCTTATGCATTTAAACAAATCTAGCTCTTAGGATTTTACTCCGCAAACGGGTTTTTGGGCTGCATTTAGGCATAAATTAGGTTAGGCATGCATTGCATTTTTTATTGTCTTTTTAATATGTTTTTGTGAGTGTTAGGTATGTACAGATATACAGATCCCTAAAACCCTAGCACTCAAGAAGGCAAATGGTGAAGGAGAAGCCCAGACTAGCTGGAACTCAGCTTGATCAAGCTCACCACAGCTGGAACCTAGCTTACTTAAACTAGGGTTATCTCATCCCAGCTCCATTCAGCTAATCTCAGCTGAATGGTAGCTCAAGAGAGTTCATCTTAGCTCACCCTAACTCAAGTCAGCTCAGATCCAGCTCAACTTAGCTGAGTCTAGCTCATCTCAGCTCCAACTACTCCACAGGGAGCTCTAGCTAGCTCAGCTGAGTTGACAGGAGTTCACCCCAGCTCAGATCCAGCTACATCTAGCTCCACTCAACTCCAGCCAACTGAAGAAGAACTCATCCCAGCTCAGGAAGCTCAAGTCCAGCTCCCGGGGACTTAGCTTAGCTCAACTCAGTTGAGCTAAGCTACCTTAGCTGCCTCAACCAGCTTGATTCTCCCTAGGAGCACCAGACCTAGCTCACCTCAGCTCATTATGGTAGAAGCTAGCTTACTTTAGCTTGTCTTAGCAACTAGCAAAGAACTAGCAAGCTAAGCCAGCTAGAGTAGCCCCATGCCAGCCTCTTCAGCAGCAGCCAGCTCAAGTTCCAGACTTCTCCTCCTCAGCTCCTCCCTCCAAACCCTAGCTCCAACACCTTCTCCTCTACTCCACCTTTAACTAAGCTAGCTTAGCTTAGCTTAGCTAGCAACCAGCCCCTTGGCCATCCACCACCGTCAAATCCAACCCTAGCTAGCTCCACCAACTTAAGCCTACTTAAGCTAGCTACCCTACTCAAGTTGGCGCCACCACCTAGCCATCCCTTCACCCCATTATCACCACCAAAAGACACCATAAGTTGGCACCAAAAACTACCCCTAACCACCTCTATATTGGCGCCAACTTTCAGCCCTTAATCCACCCTACACCTACCCACATAATCCATCCTAGCCATCCACCTACCCCTCCTTCTAGAACCCTTCTTGGCACCAACTTAGACCCCCTTCTAGAAGCCATTTTAGCGCCAATATCAAGGGATGTCAACACCCATAACCACCCCCTAGGTGTCCCTTAAGGTGGCTCCAATTCACCTTGGCCATTGGATCCTTAACCACCTCCATCTCTTCATCTTATCCCTCCATTCCAAGAGTCACCTTAGCCCCCTTCCTATTCTATAAAAACCCACCACCTACCACCATTTTGGGGCATCCTCCATTAGTGTATTTTGCTACCTATACCACCTATACCTACGGCCAAGAAGAAGGAGTAGAGAAGGAGATTAAAGGGGCACATCACCAGCCCTTTTGGTGCCTTCTTCTCCCTACTCTCTTCAACTTGGGCCACGCCAAGGAGGAGGACTCTTCCACTTCAAGGAGGATGGCCAGGCAAGGGAGAAGGACCTAGGGTGGACGTCCACCCTTGGAGAGAAGCTTAGGGCACGCCCCCTTAGGGTTTGCCTTGGAGGACATCACCTTGGTGGAGCACAACAAGGAAGGAGTTGGAGGACTCTTTTCAAGATTGGGAGCTACCAACCTTGGATCAAGAAGCCCTCTTCTTCAGCATCTATCTAGAGGATTTGTGTTTGCTTTTCTTTATTTTTATTTTTCTAGTAGTAGAAGCATTCCTCTACTAGGTTTTTTTTGTAAAACACTTTTCATTAATCTAGTTGTCTTCTTTGCAATTTTTTATTTGCATTTCTACTTGCTTTGTTTTTAGCATTCTTCACTCCCTCTCCCTAATTATTCTAGGCCTCCACTTGCCTAGAGTGAGCTTAGGGAGAGGTTCTACTTACCACTTAGAAGTAGTATTTTAAAATTGAAGTGTAAATCACCTTCCCGCCACCATTTCGTATGTTATCTTAATTCAAAAACAAAAAAATGATATATTGAAAAAATACCAAAAAGAAAGTTGAGACTTGCATTCCAAGCAAGAGAATCAATTTTGCAAACATTTGGCCTCCTTGGACGACCCTAGATGCTCCCCTATCTAGGAATATAAATTTAAGAGCTGATCGGTTTTGCGCGTTACAATGACGTAATTAACAAACCGCGTAAAATCGCTATCACTGCTCATGCGGTAGGGTGCTTCGCAGGGAGCCCCCCTTTCAAATCTGGGAGCAGCTCCCCATGGAGATGAGGAGAAAATCAGCTCGCAAAGTCGCCGACGGTATGGGTCCCTGCTACGATGGTAGAGGGACCAAAATGAAGAAAGTGGTGAGAATGCTGAGGGGGTGGTTGCAAAGGTTTTCAAAAGTTAAGGACCAGAATGTAATTGGGTGGACCAATTTGTAAAGTAGGTCAAGATGACCCTCCCTTAGGTCCAAATTTTGGTACAAACCTAATTTGGACATAAGAAATCCAATGATGAAGTTGGATTTTAGGTTTGACCTCGTTTGACTAGACATTTTGCACAAAAACCCAAATTAGGTCAAATATTATGCTTGGTCCCCAATCTAGGTCAAAGCAGGTTCTAAAGGCCAAATTGAAGGTTCTAAACCCTAGGGGACATTTTTCCATGATTTTTAGAGGGTTTAATTGATTTTTATATTTCCTAGAACTTCATGAATTAGAGTGGGTTTGTTTTAGGGTTACAGAATGTCATTTAATTCCTAGATTTTGTCATAACCCTTTTCTAACCAAACTATCCACTTTTTCTCTTATTAAGTCCATTTGACCTATGTCTAGACCCTTATAAATCCCATTCATGCACTGCAATGGTAAAATTGTAATTTTACCCCTTGTATAATGTTTTATTCTCTGCTCAACAATTCCCTGATTTAGGCCTTCCCTTAGGTTTTGTAGGAGCTTTTGTCCAATTTATTAGGTCAAAATGTGCTAGTTAGGATTCATGATGAGGTTCTCATCAAAGATCGCCTCCGTCTCCTCACCTCCATTCCAGAGCCTTGGTGAAGCATTCCTCTACCCAGCGTCCTCTTGCATCTCACCTCTTTATTCCAAGCTTTTTCCAGGCACCTTTGTCTTGCTGAACAACTGATTCAGGAGATTTCCTCTCGCCCCTATCTCTTTTATGCTTTCATAGATTATTGTAACAAACATTTACGTGATATATCATAGTTGTTTCATCTCTCTTGTGATCTATCTTACTTGCTTCTTCTATAAAAATAAAAGAAAAAAATAGCAAAACCCCAAAACACCAAAAAGAAATGAAACAAAATGTGAATTTCAACCAAAGTAAATGTCGCCTCCCTATGTTTGACCCGGGACTCCCTTGGAGTTTTGGTTATAAATTGTATTTGATAATGCATTTTGCAAGCTAGACGACGGGTTCTTGAAACCCCAATTTCAACCTTGCAAAACACGACTCATCACGTAATCATCCGAATTTCGCATGGTCGGGAAATAATTAGAACTTGAGACCTCAATTCCAACCTTGACCACAAGTTCCGTGACCGTATTAGCCTGCTCAACCTAGGCCCAACCCAAATTTCCAAACTGGGCCTACCAAGGAAGATCAAGTGAGCTAGATTTTGCAGACCTTGGCTGATATGCAGAAGACTAATGTGGCTATGCAGAAACAACAAAAGGAAGAGATCATAGAGGTTCGAAATCAACTCGCACATATGGTTGGGACTCGCCAACCTGGTGCACTTCCTTCCCAACCTTTGCCAAATCAGAATAACGTACCGATCTAGAGGCACCTTATGAACCCAAATCAGGGCCAAACTCACTATATCTATCAAGCCCCTTCTGTACCTTCACCCAATTGGATGGAGAATTCCACATTATATGTGGGTGATGAGAGCCTCATCATGAATCCTAACTATCACATTTTGACCTAAATAAGTATACAAAAGCTCATACAAAACCTGAGGGAAAGCCTAAATCAAAGAACTATAAATTTAAGTATAAAGCAACTCACAAGGGGTAAAACTATAATTTTACCAATGTAGTATGCAAACGGGATGTATAAGGGTCTAAACGTAGGTCAAATGGGCTTAATAAGAAAGAAAGTGGGATGATTTGATCTGAAAAGGGTTATAGCAACTTCTAGGAATTAAATGACATTCTGTAACCCTAAAATAAACCCGCTTTAATTCACGAAGTTCCAGGAAAGATAAAAATTAATTAAACCCTCTAAAATTTATGAAAAAACATCCCCTAGGGTTTAGAACCTTCAATTGGGCCATTGAAACCTATCTTGACCTAGATTGAGAACTATACCCAATTTTTGACCTAATTTGGGTTCTTGTGCAAATTGACTGGTCAAATGTGGTCAAACTTAAAATCAAACTTCACCATTGGATTCTTTAGATCCAAATTAGGTTTGTACCAAAATTTGGACCTAAGGGAAGACCATTTTGACCTACTTTATAAATTAGTCCTCAAGAATTACTTTTCGACCCTTAACTTTTTGAACCTTTGCATTTTGCCCCTCAGCTTTCCCTTCGTTCTTTGCAAGCCGGTCCCTCTGCCACCCGCAGCAGCTTCCCATGCCTCCGGCAACTTTGCGCGGAGGATGGCGCCGCGCAGGGTATGGGTACTGGCCCTAGAAATGAGAGGGGGGTCCCCTGCGTTGTCTTCTTCCACATGGACCCCCTCCCATGCCCTGCCGATGCCCATACCTCTTGTGCGAACGCGTGAGAGGCATGGGTCTCTTCTCCGGCCATTCTCCAGCGGCCTGCCCACGCTCCCTCCTCAAGATCTTCTCCTCGCCAACATCTATTTAAGGAGCGGCAGGGGCCGCTGGTTGCTTCAAGCCTGTTTTGGCCGAAGAAAACCCTCAAATTTCGTCTCCTCCTCCTTCGGCCACTCGCCCGCAGGCTCTGGCGACCCTCCACCTCCTCTCTCGTCACCCTGCCACCATGCTAGTGGCAGGGTTACCTCCGCCATCATCCGTCGCGCCTTGCCGTACCAGTAGGCTCCCTCCAGTCTCTCTTCCTCGTCGCAGTCCTTCCCCTGGGCACCTTCGTCTCCGGCGACGACAACATAGCCATTCGCTACCACCGCTTCCCTCCCCTTAGTCCTGAAACTCATAGATAAGTTCTCTCTCTCTCCCTCTTCATTTCCTCCCTTTTAAATCACATTTTTGACCCCTCTATGCCACTATCCACCGTCACCTTCTGCACCTCCGGTAGACCACTAACGAGGTGTTCCCACCGCTCCACTCCTCCATCCACCTCGCCAGACCCCTTAAAACCTCTGCCACCATTCACTAAGCAGTTTCCCCATCTCCATTGACCGCCAACACCTCTATATTCGCCCACCGAAGACACCCAACTCCATGGCCACAGTAAACCCTAGGCACACTCCCACAGGCATTCCCACGCCTTGCCGACCACCTCTGCACATTTGCCACACCTTGGCCAAGCTCCCTGAGCTTTTTAGCGTGGCTGCGAGGCCGTTTTGGTACTTTTAGGTTCCAGGGGCTCGCCGCCATTGACGAGCAGGTCGAAGCTGCTTTGCAAGCTTCTCCAGGCCGCAGCGCTCCTGGTCCCTAGGTCCAAAAGGCGCGACTTGGTCTCGCGCACACACCCAAGCCTTTGATTGGCTTCGAGGATCCTCGCAGCAACTGCAATTGAGTAGCTAAACCTCTGCGGGTGCGGGTGACAGGTAGGTGGGACGTTTAGTCCCACCTCGAAAGTCCCACCTCGAAAGTGGGTGAGTGGGCACCGTAGCATAAATTGAATTCCTACATAAGGCTTATCACCTTCGATACACAGGGGTCAGGTCCCTCACCCACGCACGCAACGCGCCACGCACTCGCGCCTGCCTTCGCCCACGCTCATGCCCCGCAGGCCTGGGTCCTAACCCGACTACCCTACCGTGCACTCCTCGCCCACCACTGCACGCTGGTGGGCCTGGTCCCGGGCGCGCTACCTGATCCGTATACCTGCGAATGCTCTGGGAGAGAACCTTTGAGAGAGAAATAGAGAGAGAGAGAAGCGGGGCGGGTGTTGGTTAGGTTTTTCCTAACTGTGTAATGCACAGGGAAGTAGAGGAGAAGAAGAAGAAAGGAGGAGGAGCGGAGCAAAGGAGAAGAAAAAGAGCTGCAGCTGCTGAAGAGAAGAAGGAAGGAGCTGCAGAGCGGAAGAAACAAAAAGAAGAAGGAAGGAGCTGCTGAAGAAAGAAGGAAAGGTAGAGGAGCAACTGAGGACACTTAGCCTCACAGAGCAGCTGAAAGAGGAAGAGGAAGACAGGAGGGAGGAAGTTGCAGAGAAAAGAAAGAGAAGGAGGAGAGCTGCAGCAGCAGAAGAAGACAGGAAGGTCGAGAAGCCAACTGAAGAAGGAGAAGGCATAGTGCAAAAAGAAGCTGCAAGGCACTGTAGAAAAGGGGCTGATAAGGCAACTGATTCAAAGAATCAGACGTCCGAGAAAGGAAAGGCAGAGAAAGAAGAGAAGGAAGAGAGAAGAAGAAAAGAATTTTTTGTTCATTCTCTCTCTTTAATTGTTGTAAAATAGTATATCATGGTGAGTTGTGAATTTGTATGCTTCTAGAATTACGTTTGCTCCCTGAGTTCGACCTCGGGATATTTTAAATTCTGAATTATAAATTTTCATTTGTTTTCGCGGAGAGTTCATCTATATTACAACGAGATATCTGTTAAAACACGATCAAGCTGTCTTCGCGTGGAAACATTTTGGCACCGTTGCCAGGGAGCAACGAGCATTCTAGAAGCTATTAATTCACAATTTCTGATTTATTGCTGACTTAATCTCTTCTCTTTTGTTATGCTGGCACAAGAAAACAAGAAGGATCAAGCAGTTGCACAACAACCACACCAAGGGACAGGTAATTTTCTTTCCTCTCTTTTAAGCCCCTAAAATTCTAAAGAGGAAGAAAAAGAAAAGCAATCTAGGAATTATCTGTCTTTCATACATAGTAAATCACAAGAGTTGCCTGTTTTTCAATTTCAACACATTCTATCTGTATATCCACTAGAGGTAATTAGGGCTAAAACCTTCTTCTTTGAGCCCTAGTTACTTAATCTTGAGGCAACTAAACTGGACCAATTAGACCCAACTTAAGACTCAAAGCTAGGGTTTCAAAGACACACCTTCTAATCAAAAATTGAGAATTCCCAAAAGAAGTGTGCCTAAGCCATTGCTTGAAAACATCTATTAAGAGAAACCTTAAGCAATTAGGCTCTTAAGTCACTTGAACCTTAAAAGACAGGACCTAATTATCTCTAACAGGAACTAATAGATAAAGCTGATCCCTTGGATCAACCAACCTTTAAATTAGGTCACTCTTTGCACTCAAAAGGATAAAGTTCAAGTGAAACCCTAAGCACCTTGATCCTAATTAAAAGTGGTAGACATAAGAGGTCAAGGTCCCCATTCTGGTCTAGTTGGAATCTCAGTGACAAGAGAGGTCGGGTGGGGGAAACCCTATAACCCGTGTAGGGGTCTTCGCGGGACTCACCCTCTCTGGCTGCCTAGGTAATTCTCAAGTGGACGACCTTCTGATTAAGGGGTATCATCCGCCCCGAACCTGTATAGTCACCCAACATTTTGGGTGTCTTGATTGGGTCCAGCACCTGCTAATCTTGTCCAATCCATCAGTGTATGTTTGGTAGGAGGTCCTTGAAACCTCCTTTAGAAATTCACTCTCCCCGAGGCCAAGCCTCGGCACCCTTGTTTGGGCAACAACCTCTTCACATAGACCTCTCTTCTTATTCTGAACCCAATTCCCCTTCTTCTTCCACAATGGCTCAGCCTGTTGAAGAAGAGAATAATCTTGAGCACCAGCTCCAGCAACTCAATGATCTCTTCCAGAAGTTCATGAACCCACCGCAGCATCCCATGATGTGAGATCACTATAATTCCGCTGCGGTGGCAATTGAGCCTCAAGTCAGAATCCCAACTGGAGGACCTGATTCCGAGTTAAAGCCTAACATGATCCACGCCATACTTAAATTCTATGGGCTTAACTCTGAAGACCCCTTCCAGCACATCAAACAGCTTAAGCATCTGGCCCAAACCTTTGGGTCAGATGCGTAGAATCGGGATATCCTACTTATGAAGATGTTCTCTTTCTCCCTTATGGACAAGGCAACCCATTGGTATCAGACACAGACCTGCCCGATCAACACTTAGGAGGAACTTCAGTCCGAGTTCTTGAAGAAGTTCTTCCCTGTTGGTCGGACCAATGCTTTGCGCCATTAGATTACTCACTTCACGCAACAAACGGGAGAACCTCTTCATGAGGCATGGGATCGTTTTCAGGATCTCATGAGAAAGTGCCCCCATCACGGAGTTCCTAAATGGGAACAAGTCCAGTCTTTTTACCAGGGACTCCGTGAAGATATTAGACTGTTCGTCAATGCAACTTGCGAAGGGAATATCATGGGTCAACATGAAGACACCCTGTGGGAGATTCTCGAGAATATGTGTGAGAACTCCATCAACAATGACTCAATGGGATTATTCGACCGGACGAATAGCCACGCAGCGACGAACCTTAGGGGAGCACACGAGATGCAGGGCCTATCCGCATCAGTCGACCTGCAATTAATGGCCAGTCGATTAGACAAGGTCTCTATTATTGAGAAGAAGGTGGATGAGCTGACTCAGCATTTACAGCGAGCCACCTCTACGCAAAACTCCTTCGCACAGCCCCCTCCCGCACAGGAAACTGTGCAGCACATTTTCCACCGACCTTCTCCTGGGATGAACTCGTATCCATCCCCTTATGACTCTAGGATTGAAAGGACCTCCGATCCTTTCCACTCTTGCCGAGGGAGCCCTACTCCCCCATTCTCCGACTTTTCTGAGGCTCCTCAGACCTGCGAGGACCTCAATGCCATCCAGAACGACCCATTTTCCAACACTTACAATCCTGGATGGAGAAACCATCCCAATTTCCAGTGGGTGGGAAATTCTCTGAATCCAAGATCACCCTTTCAGCCCCGTCCACAAGCACCTCGTCCTTATCAACCGCCTCAGCCTCGACCCAACCCCACTTGTCCATCCGGGCCAAACCAAGATCAAATGTCCGTCATCTTCTAGACTTTGGCTGACATTCAGAGAACGAATGCAGCTATTCAAAAGCAACACAAGGACGAAATCACTTAGGTCCGAAATCAACTTGCCCAGTTGGCAAATTCTCGCCAACCAGCCACACTTCCTTCTCAGCCTCTACCTAACCCTAATAGCGTGCTGACCCAGCGGTGCGTTATGAACCCAAACCTGGGCCAAGCACACATGGTCTATCAAGCCCCTTCTATTCCTTCACCTGACGGGATGGAAGCTTCAACCTCCTATGCGGGTTACCAATAGCAGCAGCCCATTCTACCAACCTCTAACCAGAACCAGGCAAGAATAAATTCTGTAACAACCCGTAGTGGCAGGGCAACACAAGATCCACCTTATCCAGACCACTCCAAACCTGGTAGTGACCCAAACCCTAGGGCAGTCATCCAGGATGTTCCTATCCCTGTCCCAGATCAAAAACCTGGACCTATCCTAGAGGCACCAACCAAGGTTCCATTTCCCGAGGCCTTAACCAAGGGAAAGAAGACAACCAAACCTGTGGCTCCTGAGGAGGACCTGGTCAAGCTCTTTGAGCAGGTCCAAATAAACATTCCCTTGATGGATGCAATCCGCCACGTATCGGCTTACGCACGATTTTTGAAGAACGTGTGTACACCTCAGCGTAAGCCGAGAACCAAGAGTGGGAGTCCAATTGTACTGTCAGAGCAAGCCAGCTTTGTAATCCTAAGTAGACTCCCACCTAAGGCAAAAGACCCAGGCACTCCCCTGATTTCATGTAAGATCAGTGAAACCCAGTTCAACAAAGCATTATTGGACCTAGGTGCCTCCATAAACTTGATACCTACATCCCTACTTAACCATCTAGAAGAATCAGAGCTAAAATCGACCGAGGTGACATTGCAGTTAGCAGATCGATCTATCAAGTCACCTAAAGGAATTCTTGAGGATGTTATTGTGAGGGTGCAGGATTTCTACTTCCCTATAGATTTCATAGTTTTAGATATGGACGCACCTGAAAACCCAAGGGATGCACCAATCATTCTAGGGAGACCTTTTCTAGCCACTGCAAGGGCCAATATAAGTTGTGAAGAGGGCCAAATAGAATTGAAATTTGGGAACCAGACTCTCAAAATTGATATCTTTAAGGCCCAACAAGGGATCAATTGTGGTGTCATTGAACAAATCTGTGATATTAGAGCTGTGGTTGATGAACCACAACTGGAGGACAATATGATTATTCCTCATCAACCACAAGAGGATCTTGAACTGCAATTAGAGGAGTCAGACCTTGAGATAGACAAACCTATAACTCCTACCCTTGTACCTCACACTCACTCTGAACCACCCGCTGCTGCTAATAACCCCATTCTTGAACTCAAACCCCTTCTCGATCATTTAAAATATGTCTTTTTGGGTTCTAATCAGACATTTCCTATGATTATAAACTCCAAACTCACACTTGATCAGGAATCCCGTCTGATTACTATTCTCTAGCAACATCGCAGAGCCATTGGTTGGACTCTCGATGATTTGACTGGAATAAGTCCCTCTTATTGCACACACCATACCTATTCTGAAGAGGGTGCACGACCTTCCTGTGAAATGCAGAGACGTTTGAATCCCAATCTGCAGGAGGTCGTGAAAAAGGAGATCATTAAGTGGTTAGATGCAATGATCATCTACCCAATCTTCGATAGTCGTTGGGTGAGCCCAATCCAGGCTGTGCCTAAGAAGGCAGGGCTCACCACCATCACGACTGAAATCAAAGAGGTCATACCTACCCGTATATCCAACTCGTGGAGAGTCTGCATAGATTATCGAAGAATCAATTCCTCCACGAAGAAGGATCATTTCCCACTACCATTCATTGATCAGATTCTCGAGAAATTAGCGGGAAATAGATTCTTCTGCTTTCTTGACGGGTACTCTGGTTATAACCAAGTGGTGATTCATCCAGAGGACCAAGAAAAGATCACATTCACCTGCCCCTTTAGGACGTACCTGTTCCGAAGGATGCCTTTCGATCTTTGCAATGCACCCGCGACTTTTCAGCGGTGCATGCTTACCATATTCTCTGATATGGTAGGTGATTATCTGGAAGTCTTCATGGATGACTTCTCAGTTTTCAGGGAAGCATTTGATGATTGCCTCCAGCACTTGGTTCATATGCTCAGGCGTTGCATTGACATAAATCTGGTTCTTTCCTGGGAAAAGAGCCACTTTATGGTGATTGAGGGGATCGTCCTGGGACATTTAATTTCTGAGAAAGGCATCCAAGTGGATCGAGCCAAGGTTGATCTGATTTCTAGACTTCCTATGCCTAGCTCGATCAGGGACATCCAATCTTTTCTGGGGCACGTCGATTTTTACTGTCGTTTCATCCCTGATTTCTCGAAAATCACGTGCCTTCTGACTACTCTTCTCTCCAAGGATGTACCCTTTGAGATTTTCAAGGAATGCACTCAAGCTTTTGAGAACCTTTGTGACTGAGTCACCCAAGCCCCGATCCTACAGTCCCTTGATTGGTCTCAACCCTCTGAGATCATGTGCGATGCATATGACTTCACTGTAGGAGCAGTTCTGGGGTAGAAGATTGACGGGAAACCCGTGGTCATCTACTACGCTAGCAAGATACTTGACGAGGCTCAGCGTAACTACATGGTTACGGAGAAAGATCTGCTAGCCGTAGTATTTGCCCTCGAAAAATTTCGATCTTATCTCCTAGGTTCCCACGTCATAATCTACTCGGATCACATAGCTATGAGGCATCTCCTTACTAAGGAGGATGCGAAGCCTCGATTAATTCAATGGATCTTGCTGTTGCAAGAATTCGACCTCGAGATTCGTGACAAGGTGGGAAGATAGAATGTGGTAGTTGACCACTTGTCTCGCCTTCCTTCTGAGATCATCGACCCTTCTAGACCCATCACGGAGCATTTTATTGATGAGCACCTATTGACCATTAGTACTCGACTTCCATGGTTTGCTGATATAGTAAACTACTTGGCATCTCATCATATCCCGTCTGATTGGCCGAAGGCCAAGAAAGACAAGTTGTGCTCCGATGCCAAGTACTACATCTGGGAAGACCCGTACTTTTTCCGCAAAGGTGCTGACCAAGTCATTCGACGATGTGTCTCGGAGGGCGAAATCAATGACATTCTCTCCTTCTGCCATGACTAGGCATGCGGTGGCCACTTCTCTAGGCACAAAACCACATCAAAAACTCTCCAGTGTGGCTTTTACTGGCCCACTATCTTCAAGGACGCATACAGTCACTGTAAGGCATGCAGTTGTTGCCAAACTTTGGGCAACATGAGCCACCGCAACATGATGCCTTTACAGCCGATTCTCGTATGCGAGATTTTCGATATTTGGGGGATTGATTTTATGGGCCCCTTTCCTATTTCGGACGGCTTCGAGTACATGTTACTCACTGTGGACTACGTGTCCAAATGGATCGAAGCCATTCCGACCCGAACCTGTGATCACAAGATCGTCATCAAATTCATTCATCGGAATATCTTCTCACGGTTCGGGATTCCTCGTGCAATCATCTCTGATGGAGGGACCCATTTTATCAATGCTCAGTTCAGGTCACTGATGACCAAATACGGGGTATCTCACCGAATCTCTACTCCATAGCACCCCAAGACTAATGGTCTAGCTGAGCTATCAAATCGGGAGATCAAGAAAATCCTACAGGTTACTGTTCGGCCTGACAGGAAGGACTGGTCGGCCCGACTTCCGAAAGCTTTGTGGGCTTATAGGACCTCCTACAAGACCCAATTAGGCATGTCTCCTTTTAAACCGGTGTACAGTAAGGCATGTCACCTTCCCGTCGAGCTGGAGCACAAAGCCTATTGGGCAGTACGGAGCTGCAACTTAGATCTTTCTAAGGCTAGAACCCATGGAAAGCTTTAGATAAGCGAGATTGATGAATTACGCCTTGATGCATATGAGAACTCACGAATCTACAAAGAGCGGTTAAAGCCTTTCATGACAAGCACATATCTAGAAAGATCTTCCACCCTGGTCAGAAGGTCCTACTCTTCGATGCCCAACTCAAACTCTTCCTTGGAAAACTGCGATCCAAGTGGGTCGGACCATATCTTGTCTGACAGATTTTTTGAAATGGCACCGTCGAAATCAGTCCTCTCAGCCACAATTCCGAACCTTTCGTCGTGAACGGTCAGAGACTCAAACCGTTCATTGACGTAACCAGTACAGATTTGGCTGAGTCATCATTTATCTCCATTCTCCCTGAACTTATTGCACCCAGCCGATGGCATAAAACTCAGCGCTTAATGGGAGGTAGCCCGTCATTCTTTTTGAAAAACCCAAAACCCTTTCTAACATTTCTTTGCACTTTAGGTTCATCCTTTAGGATAGCCAACTTCACCTCAAGTACTCGTACCTGAGATTAGAAATTGTCCGCAACAGTCCCCTCGACCCATCCACTCACCAAATACCTGTCCTAATGTATGAACCAAGCTAAATAAAAACCCACCTAATGTACAATGAGGACATTGCAAATCTTAGGCATGGGGGGGGGGGGGGGTATGAAAGTGCAATAACAAGGAAAAGGTTTCAACAAAAAAAATCCGCATATACGAAAAAAAAAAACTTTGAAGGAGGAAGAAAGCCGATAAACTTTATAGAAGGAGGAGAAAAAGAACAAAATGATAAAAAGGAGCACAAAATGAAAGAAAAGGGATAGTCACTAGTAAGAAATTAAGGAATCAACCTAAGTTCTAGACCACATTAAGGAAAAGAAAAGTGCACAACAAGATTAGTGGGAACGCAAACCTTAGGCATTCTTGGATAGACTCTTAGTACCCGTTAAAATCTAGATATTCCTCAAAAGGTTGAGGAAAATGAAAAGCTTAAGTATTAGGTCCAAGGCTTAGGGTGTATTTGGCCTCGTTAACTGATTTTTGGTTTACTGGACTCAGTAACCTAAGCACCCAAATTCACACACTGTCAAGTTCAGTGAGCATAAGTATCAAAATCAAGCAAAAGTGTTTCAAATATTCTGAAAATGTCACCTAGATTAGGAGCAGTCGATCAACATAAGTTGATTTGGACGAGTTCCCGACGCAGAGAGGTGGGAAATTCCCCTCGAAGATGCGTAACAACATATCATCTCCTCAGTGATTGTCTCTTAGGATATTTACATATCCTACAGGGGGCATGTAAGCACTCTGCTGGTTCAGATTCCATGGATGGCATTATCACGAAGTGTCAATTGCCAGGGTCTAAATTCAGCCATGGAACACCATGGACAGGATTATCTTGAAATCTCGAAAGCCAAGGTTCTGGGGGTTACCATGGGTGGTGCTATCTCGAAGCATCGACTGCCAGGGACCCTTGAGGATTGATGATGGGGACAAGGAATTCAATACAGATCGTGTTGTGAAGCCAATCCTAAGCTAGAACTAAAGAGAAAAGAGAGAGAAAACTCTCGAAACAAATAAATCTTCTGTCTCTCTCTTACAAAACGTACTGTAAATTGAACCAAGGCTAAAAATATCTCAAGCACAGGTGCTTTAACCATAGAGTCCAATAAACTTTAGGTTAGTTCTTGTAGGACTTAAAAACCTTTACTAAAGACTGAGGCTAAAGCTAGACAGATCTGGATCTTGGTTGGTACTAGAGTACCTTTTAGGCCCATGATTGGCATTCTGACCTAATCAAGGATACAGGAGGAAAAGCACTTATCAAAACTTGATGGAAGAAATTCATGGTCTAGAACAATGGCTAAAACCTTAATTTTTTTCTAATGGACTAGCAAAAGCTAGGCATGGGGGCATGATGAGAGCCTCATCATGAACCCTAACTAGCACATTTTGACCTAAATAAGTATACAAAAGCTCCTACAAAACCTAAGGGAAAGCCTAAATGAAAAAACTATAAATTTTAGTATAAAGCAACTCACAAGGGGTAAAACTGTAATTTTACCAATGCAGTACACAAACGGGATGTCTAAGGGTCTAAACATAGTTTAAATGGGCTTAATAAGAAAGAAAGTGGGATGATTTGATCTGAAAAGGGTTATAGCAACTTCTAGAAATTAAATGACATTCTATAACCATAAAATAAACCCGCTTTAATTCACGAAGTTCCAGGCAAGATAAAAACCAATTAAATCCTCTAAAATTTATGAAAAAACATCCCCTAGGGTTTAGAACCTTCAATTTGGCCATTGGAACCTATCTTGAACTAGATTGAGAACCATACCAAATTTTTGACCTAATTTAGGTTTTTGTGCAAATTGACTAGTCAAACGTGGTCAAACCTAAAATCAAACTTCACCATTGGATTCTTTAGGTTCAAATTAGGTTTGTACCAAAATTTGGACCTAAGGGAAGACTATTTTGACCTACTTTACAAATTGATCCTCAAGAATTACTTTTCGACCCTTAACTTTTTAAACCTTTGCATGTTACCCCTCAGCTTTCCCTTCGTTCTTTGCAAGCCGGTCCCTCTACCACCCGTAGCAGCTGCCCATGCCTCCGGTGACTTTGCGCGGAGGATGGCACCGCGCAGGGTTATGGGGACTGGCCTAAGAAACAAGAGGGGGGTCCCTTGCGTTGTCTTCTTCCACATGAACCCTCTCCCATGCCCTGCCGATGCCCATACCTCTCATGCCAACGCACGAGACGCATGGGTCTCTTCTTTGGCCATTCTCCGGCGGCCTGCACACGCTCCCTCCTCAAGATCTTCTCCTCGCCAACATCTATTTAAGGAGCGGCAGGGGTCGCTGATTGCTTCAAGCCTATTTTGGTCGAAGAAAACCCTCAAATTTCATCTCCTCCACCTCCGGCCACTCGCCCGCAGGCTCCAGCGACCCTCCTCCTCCTCTCTTGTCGCCCTGCCACCATACCAGTGGCAGGGTTACCTCCGCCGTCGTCCGTTGCACCTTGCCGTACCAGTAGGGGCCCTCCAGTCTCTCTTCCTCGTCGTCGTTTCTTCCCCTAGGCACCTTCGTCTCCGGCGACAGCAACACGTCGTTCGCTACCACCGCTTCCCTCCCATTCATCCTGAAACTCATAGATAAGTTCTCTCTCTCTCCCTCTTCATTTCCTCTCTTTTAAATCACATTTTCGACCCTTCTATGCCACTGTCCACCGTCACCTTCTCCACCTCCGGCAGACCACTGGCGAGGTGTTCCCACCGCTCCACGCCTCCATCCACCTCGCCAGACCCCTCAAAACCTCCGCCACCATTCACTAAGCAGTTTCCCCATCTCCATTGACCGCCAACACCTCTATATTCGCCCACCGAACACACCCAACTCCACGGCCACAATAAACCCTACGCACGCTGCCATAGGCGTTCCCACGCCTCGCCGACCACCTCTGCACATTCGCCACACCTTGGCGAAGCTCCCTGAGCTTTTTAACATGGTTGTGAGGCCGTTTTGGTGCCTTCAGGTTCCAGGGGCTTGCCGCCATTGACGAGTAGGTCAAAGCTACTTTGCAAGCTTCTCTAGGCCGCAGCGCTCTAGGTCCCCAAGTCCAGAAGGCGCGGCTTGGTCTCGCACACACACCCAGACCTTTGATTGGCTTCGAGGATCCTCGCAGCAACTGCAATTGAGTAGCTAAACCTCTGCGGGTGCGTGCGACAGGCAGGTGGGACGTTTAGTCCCACCTCGAAAGTGGGTGAGTGGGCACCGCAGCATAAATTGAATTCCTGCATAAGGCTTATCGCCTTCGATACACAGGGGTCAGATCCCTCGCCCACGCACGCAGTGCGCCACGTGCTCGCACCCACCCTCGCCCGCGCTCATGCCCTGCGGGCTTGGGTTCAAACCCGACTACCCTACCATGCGCTCCTTGCCCACCACCGCACGTCGGTAGGCCTGGTCCTAGGTGCGCTACCCGACCCGTATACCCACGAATGCTCTGGGAGCGAACCTTTGAGAGAGAAACAGAGAGAGGGAGATGTGGGGCAAGTAGGGGTTAGGTTTTGCTTAACCGTGTAATGTGCAGGGAAGCAGAGGAGAAGAAGAAAGGAGGAGTGGAGTAGAAGAGAAGAAAAAGAGTCGCAGCTGCTGAAGAGAAGAAGGAAGGAGTTGCAAAGAGGAAGAAACCAAAAGAAGAAGGAAGGAGCTGCTAAAGAAAGAAGAAGGAAAGGCAGAGGAGCAGCTGAGGACACTTAGCCGCACAGAGCAGCTGAAAGAGGAAGAGGAAGACATGAGGGAGGAAGTTGCAGAGAAAAGAAAGAGAAGGAGGAGAGCCGCAGCAGCAGAAGAAGTCAAGAAGGCCGAGAAGCCAACTGAAGAAGAAGGCACAGTGCAAAAACAAGCTGCAAGGCACTGTAGAAAAGGGGCTGATAAGGCGTCTGATTCAAAGAATCAGACATCCAAGAAAGGAAAGGTAGAGAAAGAATAGAAGGAAGAGAGAAGAAGGGAAGAAAGAAAGAAAAGAAGAAAAGAATTTTTTGTTCATTCTCTCTCTTTAATTGTTGTAAAATAGTATATCATAGTGAGTTGTGAATTTGTATGCTTCTAGAATTACGTTTGCTCCCTGAGTTCGACCTCGGGATATTTTAAATTCCGAGTTATAAATTTTCATTTGTTTTCGCGAAGAGTTCTTCTATATTACAACGAGATATCTGTTAAAACATGATCAAGCTGTCTTCGCACGGAAACAGTGGGATATCAGCAGCAACCACCAATCTTGCCAACTCTAAACCCAAACTAGGCAGGACTAAATGTTGTTACTACATGTAGTGGAAAAACGACTTAGGATCCCCCTTATCCTAGCCACTCCAGCCTTGGTAGTTCAAAGCCCACCCCTAGGATGGTCATCTAGGACACACCCATCCCAGATCCAAAGCCTGAACCAATCCTAGAGGAACCAACAAAGATTCTATTTCCTGAGGCCTTGACCAAAGGAAACAAGAAATACAAACCTATGGCACTTAAGGAAGACTTGGTTAAGCTCTTTGAAACACTTCAAATAAACATTCCCCTGATGGATGCAATCCACGACATACCAACTTACACATGATTTCTAAAGGACTTATGTACACCAAAGCATAAGTGACAAGTCGATTTTCCGCTACGCGTTGTAGTATTTAAGTGGTGGAAAAATCGACTAATTAACAATAAAAATAACCACTCACAGAAGAGCGGGTCGTGTCCACAGGGAGGCAATTATACAATAAACTCTCAATTATTTCGTATTCTTTCGATTAAGTGCGAAATCCCTAATCAAATCCGACATAAAATGCAATGGAAAGAAGATTCACAATAACTAAAAAATATAAGGGTATATGTGCAAATTTCCCTCACTGAAATCTTCACTAAATATATGATGATTTTATGTAATTTTCAATTGACATATACTAGATAAAATTGGTGCACATGTTAATCCCAAAACCAATCTTGAAACAGGTGAATAACAATAACGTGCAATTATTAGAAAGTATGAGTGTGCATTCACAATTTTTCCACAATAAAATAATAATAAATCAAAAATCAAATTTTGGCAATGGCAACACATGTAATAACTAATTGAAGGGAAAACAGAGCTTTCACTCTCTCTCCTCCTCGCGTGAGAGATGAAGCACCGGCGACGGAGCTGCTATGGGAGAAGGTTGACCGACGCGTGGGGATCACGATGATAGTAACAGAACGGCGAGAGGTGGCCGGCGGGCAGAGGAGGGCCTCCGGCCTGTTGGAGGAGAAGGAGACTACTGTAGCCGCGTGTCTGGCTGCGCTCGGGTGCGCGCCTGCAGGGCGCAAGTGGCGAGGGCGAGCGCCTACGGGAGGGGGCGTACCTGCCTGCGGGGAGTGCTGGTGAAGCGAGGGTGCGTGCCTGCAGGTTTCTTGGTGAGGGTGCCGGCAGAGCGGATGGCCTACAGAGGGTTTCTTGCACAGGTGCGTGAGCAGGCTGGAAGGGGGAAGCACCTGCGGGCGCGGGTGGGGCGGTGCTAGTGCCTGCAGGGCCAGCTGGAGATGGGCGAGCGAGCACCTGCAGGGCGCTTGGTGAGGGTGCAGGTGCTTGGTGAGGGCGCAGTGATGGTGCTACGCCTGAATAGGCCTGCGGGTGAAGCGAGGAGGGGCGTACAGGCAGAGCGCCTGCGGGCGCTGTAGAAGGGCGCACGGATGAGGGGGGGCACGCTGTAGTGGGCGCTTGGCGTGCTTGGTGAAGGCTGGTGGATGGCGCTGGAAGGGGGCGCTGTGATGGTGTGGCTTGCAAGGGCAAGCACAGCGCCTGGTGGTGCTGGTGGCATGGCAGGTCTGCAGAGGGGAGGGTGCGCTGCAGAGAGGCACTGTGCGGGTGTGGCCTGGTAGGGGCACGCAAGGTGGAGCGAGTGCCTGCAGGGGTTGGGCGTAGGTGTAGGCTGGTGCGGTGATTGGAGAGGTGGCTGGAGATGGGCGTGCGCCTGCGAGCACGAAAGGTGGTTTGGTGCACAGTGCACACGAGTTACACCGTCCCTGGATGATGAAGCCCCTCCTCTCCTTTCTCCACCTCCTCTTAACTCCTCTCCTCCACCCTTCCAGGGATTTTCAAAATCCTATCTAAATATGGCCTCATTTGTTGAGGGAGGGCGGCGAGAGATTAAATAAATATGCGAGAGGAGTTGCAGCTGGCCGGAGGATGAGGAAGGGATAACACCGGCTATGTGTTGGGGAAATTTATTCACCCCCCCCTTGTTCTTTCTAAATATTATTCCTGCAACATAAAAACGTAACATCATTACATATTAAGTTATAGAATACTATAAAATAGATGTAAACTTAAATCATGATGAATGCAAACATTCTATAACTTAATATAGTTATTAACAAACCTAAAAGGTACAATTAAAGTTACTTAGGCACAATATTAGTCCATTAAAATGGACTCATCAAATACCCCCATGCCTAAGATTTGCTAGTCCCTAGCAAAAATGAAAAATAATAGAAGTAATCAGAAGATTTCTTCTTTTCTTATTTCAAAACTTTAGAGATCCAGAAAAATGTGAAGTGATGATATCCTCAGTAACAGATCCAAGTGAAAAAGCCAATTAGCAGTGGGAGTTTGTACTTCACCCTTGGTAAATATTGCTGTCGGGATAGGCAACTCGTTCCCTCAGGGATAAAGCAGACGATAATCTGTAATTTGACCCCGGCGTTTGTCTTAGGTAGGAGATATCGAGTTGAATCGATTTGTAATTGGTGGCACACACTCATCTGGTGCTACATGTAGTCTAGTACTAAAGACTCTAGATCTCTAGACTAGTAGAAAAGTTAACTCAGAGAGAGGCTAAACAACTATTCTCTCTTGATGTTCCTGAGCGCTCACTCTTTTCTTTCTTTTCTTTCTGAGATCACAAATCTCACCAGATTTAGTAATTGTACTCACTGTTTGGTGGCCTCACATGACATCCACACTTCAATTAAAGTCCTAATAATTCTACAACTAAGTTAGAGTCCTCAACCAGTATTCGGGCGATCAGAAATACTAAAAGGTAGGTATGGGTCATATTTGGTGGAACGCGAAAGGTGTTCTGTTGCCTCAGAAACAATGTTACATTATAAACTTGGACTCTCTTTCTTCTTCTTTTTTTAATATAACTATTTCTTCTTTTTCTTCTTTTCTCTCTTCTTTTTTTTTATTATTATTATTTCTTCTTATTTTTGTTTCTTTTTCAATCAACACCACATGATACAGACTTTTATTTACGGGGCATTATTAGGGATGATGATGGTCAAGAGGAAGTTGTGTGGCTTATTTGGTGGAAATGCCTATTCTCGGCACCGAAAAGGAATGGATAGGACAGGCGTATTTCTGACCTTTGACACTATTACCCATTCAGCTTAAGAAAAGAGATATATATATATGTATGCAAATATTTATAAATGCTATAAACATTCTCAGGTTATACCAAGTCCCTCCTCTCCTTTCTCCGCCTCCTCTTAACTCCTCTCCTCCACCCTTCCAGGGATTTTCAAAATCCTTTCTAAATATGGCCTCGTTTGTTGATGGAGGACGGCGGGAGATTAGATAAATGTGTGGGAGGAGTTGCGGCTGGCCGGAGGATGAGGGAGGGATAGCACCGGCTATGTGTTGGAGAAATTTATTCCCCCCCCTTGTTCTTTCTAAATATTATTCCTGCAACATAAAAATGTAACATCATTACATATTAAGTTATAGAATACTATAAAATAGATGTAAACTTAAATCATGATGAATGCAAACATTCTATAACTTAATGTAGTTATTAACAAACCTAAAAGGTATGATTAAAGTTACTTAGGCGTAATATTAGTCCATTAAAATGGACTCATCAATAAGCCATGAAACAAAGGAGGGAGTTCGACTGTGTTGTCTAAGCAAGCCAGCTCTATAATCTTGAGGAAACTCCTGCAAAAAGTGAAAGATCTTGGCACCCCTCTGATCTCCTATAAGATAGGCAACCTAGAGTTCGATTGATCTTTATTGGATCTAGGAGCCTCCATAAATCTGATCCCCACATCCCTACTAGATCATTTTGAGGAAACTGAGCTCAAATCAACTAAGGTGACTCTACAGCTGGTTGACAGATAAATAAAGTCACCAAGAGGAGTTCTCAAGGATGTTATAATTAGGATACGAGATTTCTACTTCCCGGTGGACTTCATTGTGATAGACATGGATACTCTTGAAAATCTGAAAGATGCACCGATCATCTTAGGGTGGTCGTTCCTAGCCACAGCTAGGGCGAATATCAATTGTGAAGAGGGCTAGATCGAGTTGAAATTTGGGAATAAGACAATGAGGATCAATTTCTTTAAGGCCCAGAAAGGAATAAACTCTGGGGCAATCAAAGAAGTCTGCAACATAAATTCCTTGGTTGAGGACTTGATTACAGAGGAAAACTCGATTCTCCTAGAACCTCAAACATAAGAAGATCTTGCTCACAGATCGAGGAGCCCGAAGTTGATCTAGATCTATCCTTAGCTTCCATCTTGTCTTCTGAGGCCAATCTCAAACCCCCACCCGCTGCTGATAACCTACTACTTTAATTAAAGCCCCTCCCAGATCATCTGAAATACATATTTTTGGGTTCGAATCAAATGTTTCCCGTGATTATCAACTCTCGACTCAGTCTTGATCAATAAACAAAGCTGATTTCTATTCTCCAGTAGCATCAAAAAGCCATTTTATGGACTCTAGTTGACCTGACTAGAATAAGTCCCTCGTATTGCATACATCATATCTATACCAAAGAGGGCTCACGACCATCTCAAGAAATGCAGAGAAGAATAAACCCAAATACACAGGAGGTCGTGAAAAAGGAGATTATCAAATGGCTCGATGCAGGAATCATCTACCCTATCTTTGACGGTCGCTGGGTGAGTCTCATCCAAGTTGTGCCTAAAAAGGCTGAACTCACCGTGATTACGACAGAATCTGGATAAACCAACTTGACGCAAATTATGAATTTGCAGAGAGTCTACATAGACTATCGAAAATTGAATGCCTCCACGAAGAAAGACCATTTCCCTCTTCCATTCATTGATCAGATTCTCGAGAAACTGGCAGAAAGTCGATTTTTCTATTTCCTGGATGGGTACTCCAGCTACAACCAAGTGGCAATCCATCCCGAAGATCAGGAAAATACCACCTTTACCTACCCCTACAGTACATACGCATTCCGCAGGATGCCATTCAGGCTATGCAATGCATGTGCCACCTTTCAATGATGCATGCTAGCCATATTCTTTGATATGATAGGTAAATAGCTTGAATTCTTCATGGACAACTTCTCGATTTTCGGTGAATCTTTCGATTATTTCCTCCTGCACTTGGTCCAGATCCTCCAAAGTTACATCGATGTGAAGCTGGTTCTCTCTTGGGAAAAGATCCACTTTATGGTTCCTGAGGGCACTATGCTTGGACACCTCATATCTGAGAGAGGTATCCAAGTTGACCGAGCTAAGCTAAATTTGATTTCCAAATTACCTGTGCCTTCCTCGGTCAAAGGCATCAGATTGTTTTTAGGGCATGTCAGTTTCTATTGCCAATTCATATTTGATTTCTCAAAGATCGTGTGCCCCTTAACGAATCTTCTCTCAAACGACATGCCTTTCGAGATGATTGATGAGTGCATTCACTCTTTCAAAATCCTACGTGATCGAGTTACCCTAACTCCAATCCTACAATCCCCTAACTGGTCTCAACCCTTCAAGATCATGTGCGATGCATTTGACTACACAGTAGGAGAGGTGCTGGAGCAGAAAATTGACAGAAAACCAATGGTAATTTATTACTCCAGCAAGGCACTGGACGAGGCTCAGCGTAATTACAACATTACGGAGAAAGAGCTATTAGTTGTAGTATTCAGTCTCAAGAAATTCAAATCATACCTCTTGGGATCCCATGTCATCATTTACTTGGATTACATTACGCTAAGGCACTTGCTTACGAAGAAGGATGCGAAATTGAGATTAATCCGATGGATTTTACTGTTACAAGAATTCGATCTCGAAATTCACAATAAGGCGGGAAAGTAGAATGTGGTAATTGACCATTTATTTCGCCTTCCTTCTTCGATCATTGGCTTGTCTGGACCTATTACCAAGCATTTTTTGGATGAATATCTCTTGGCCATTAATGGACTTCCATGGTTCGTTGATATCATGAATTACTTGGTTACGGGCAAAGCTCTACCTGATCGGACAAGCTAATTTCCAGTTCCAAGTACTATGTCTGGGAAGATCCTTATCTATTTCACATCGGTAATGACCAAGTAATTCGAAGATGCATTCCCGATGAAGAGGTCAATGGTATCATCTCGTTTTATCATGACCAAGCCTGCGGTGGCCATTTCTCTAGGTGTAAAACTGCAGCGAAGATCCTTCAGTGTGGGTTCTTTTGGCCCACTATGTTCAGCACAATCCTATTGTAGGGCATGTGCCCGTTGTCAGACCCTCAGCAACATGGGCCCACGTGATATGATGCCCTTAAATTTGATTATTGTGTGAGAGATCTTTGATATATGGGGAATTGATTTTATAGGACCCTTCCCCAGATCTAACGACTTTGAGTACATCTTACTTGTTGATTACGTCTCAAAATGGATCGAAGTCATACCCACAAGAATGAATGATCATAAAGTTGTTCTCTAGTTCATCTAGGAGAACATCTTTTCCAGATTTGGGGTTCTTAAAGCCATCATCAGCGATGGCGGGTCTCATTTCACAAATGTGCACTTCCAGTCCCTGATGAAAAGTACGAGTGTCGCATCGTATATTGACTCCTTATTACCCCCAAACAAATGGATTGGCTGAGCTATCCAATCAAGAGATCAAGAAAATCCTTTAGGTCACTGTTCAGTCTTACAGAAAGGACTGGTCCACCTAATTTCCAGAAGCCTTGTGGGCCTACAGGACTACCCATAAGAACTAGCTAAGGATGTCTTCATTCAGGCTCATGTACAGGAAGGCATGTCACCTCCCTGTAGAGATGGAGCACAAGGCCTACTGGGCAGCATAGAAGTGCAATTTAGATCTCATGAAGGTTGGAATCCACCATCGGTTGCAAATGAGTGAGATCGAGGAGTTACGCAATGATGCATACGAGAACTCGTGTATCTACAAAGAGAGAGTCAAAGCCTTCCATGACAAGCACATATCGCGAAAATCATTCCATCTTGGTCAGAAAGTGCTCCTCTTTGATGCCAAGCTCAAACTCTTCCCAGGAAAACTAAGATTGAAATGGATCAAACCTTTTCTCGTTTGAAGAATCTTTGAAAATGGAGCTGTAGAAATCAGTGGACTCAGCCATGACTAAGAACCATCTGTTGTGAGTAGTCAGAGACTGAAACTGTTCCCTGAACTCACCGATTCAAATTTGGCTGTTATATCTTTTGATCTCCATTATCCCTGAGCTGCATTGCGCCAAGCTGATGGCATTAAACTTAGTGCTTAACGGGAGGCAACTCGTCATTTGAAAAACTCAAGACCCTTCTGACCTATCTCCGAGCTAAAATCATATTGTAATTTAGGGTTTATTCGTTAGAACAGCCGACTCCACCTTCGATGTTCGTATCAGAGCTTGAAATCGTCCGCAACAATCATCACAACCCATTCACCACCCACCCAAACCTGTTCTAATGTATGGTCTAAGCTGAACTCAAACCCACCTAATTTACAATGAGTACATTACAAATCTTAGGCATAAGGGTATTAAAGAGCAAAACACTGTGAAATTTGATTCAATTTTTGGAAGGGTTTCATTCAAAAAAAAAAATAGAGAGAGAGATGAAAGGAGAAAGTTGAATTGAAAGATCTAAATTGAGGAGAAAAAAAAAAGGAGAAAAGAAAAATAGAGAAAAAGGAGCAAACAAAAGTAGGAAATTTGTGTTAGTCCCTGTATTTGATTATGGAACTTACCTATGTTCTAAGCTGGATCGAATGATGAATTAAGACTTGAAGGGCTAAATCTTAGGAGAAAAGTGACGGATACCGACCTTAGGCTTCTTGGGCCTATTCTAGGGCCTAAACACTCACATATTTGTTAAGATTTGGACTATCCTTCAAGAGGTTGAGAAAGTTGCAAGGCTAATGCATTAATTCTAAGGCTTAGGGATTATTCGGCCTCATTGCCTGCCCTTTGGTTTGCGAGGCTTGGTAACCTAAGCACCCAAAAATCACACACCAGTCTAGTTTAGTGAGCTTAATGAAGTACAATGCTAAAAGTGTTCTATTCTAAAAATGTTTTCCCGAAGATCTAGCTTAGGAGGGGCTCGAAGACACAAGTTGATTTGATGAGTTCCTGGAGCAGAGAGGTGGAATAAAAAATACTCCTCTCGAAGATGCATTATAACATATCGTCTCCTCAATGCTTGTCTCATAGGATATCTAAATATCATATAGGGGGCACGTAAGCATCTTGTGCTGGTTCAAGTGCCATGGGCGAGATTATCCCGAAATGTCGATTGCCAAGGCCTGAATTTAGCTACAGAATGCCATGGGTGGCACTATCCCAAAGAGTCGAAAGTCAGGGTTCTAGGGGTTGCCATGGGCGGTGCTATGTCAAAGCATCAAAAGCTAGGAACCCTTCAAGGATTGATGGTGGGGACAAGGAATCTGACATAGACCGTGTTTAGGGACAACCCGATGTTGGATTTAGGGGAATGTAAAAAGAAAAGAGAGAGAGCTCTCAAAATAAATATTCCTCTCTATCTCTCTTATCAAAAATGCACTGGCAAACTAAACATGGACTTGCTACGAATATGCACGGGTGCTTTAACTGCTGAGGTCAACGAACCTCTAGGTAATTTTTACGAGCCTTAGAAACCTTCGCAGTGGACCTAATGTCGAGGTTAGTCAAGTCTGTATCTTGGCTGGTACTTGAGTACTTTTAGGCCTATTGTTGGTATTCTGATATAATTTTTAGAGATACGGCTCAATAAGGCATCATGATGATTAAAATCCGACTTAGAGATCCGATTTGTTTCATAAGGTTTTGCCAGGGACCAGCAACAGTTAGGCATGGGGGTATATGGTAACACCATCATTCGTCAAAACTAACTAAAATTCATCAAAATTAGGTAATAAATGCTCCTAAATGATTGTTTGAAGATCATAAATCCTTATCAAACTAATTTAAGCAGAAGATAAGAAAATAAGGTTAATTCTACTATTTTACCATCTCATCCTTAATGCAAATTAACCAAGGGGTTAATCAAGGGTTAATTGAAGTTCAAATGAACTTAAATATCCAAAAAGTGGACTCACACTGATTGAATCATAATTTCACCCATTTCGAGGACTAAAATATCACTAAAAAATTAATTATCAACCTCACTCAAATTAGGGGGTAATGGTCAAGATAAATTCAATCTAAACCTCCTAAAAATCATTGAAAACTATTTTAAGAGCTTTAAAACCTTCACTTTGACCATCCGAACCTATTTTGACCAAAAATAGAGATTCAGATCGGAATTTACCTTAATTTGGGCTTTTGCGTAATTTTTTTAGTCAAATGTGCTCAAAAACCAAATCTAAGTTCACCATTAGATTCTTTATGTCCAAATTAAGTTAATTGCAAAATTTAAGCCCAATCAGAGTCTATCTTGACCAAGTTTGCATTTTAGCCCCCAATTCTCTGTCCTTTACAACCCGACCCTTAATTTCTATTCTCTTCTTACAATCAGGCCCCTAATTTCTCGTCATCTTCACCCAAAGGTCCCTACCGCCTGATTCTTCAAAGTTTCCTTAACAAACTCCTAAACCAATCAATGGCCGATTTCAATCAGGGATTAATCCTTCAATTTGCGACCAAATAATTCCAAACTTGATAGGATCAATCACAAGGAAATCCTCCACCATTTGAACACGATCATGGGCTCCCAGATGGAGAACAGAGCTCTGACAAGCTCGAGGAAATTAAGGGACTTGTGTTTCCAAATTTGTGACTCCAACTTGCAAATTTCTCACAATTGAAGCCCAATTCTTCCTCTATATAAACTCCATCTCCCAATGTATTCCTCAGTCGATTTCTGACCAAAATCTCCTCTAATTCTTCACCTCCGGCAGTTCCACCATCAACTCCGACGAGCTTCTTCAAGCCCCCTCCTCCGACCAACCAATCATCAACCTGGGAGGCCCAACCTCTCCCTCTCTTCCTCGCACTCCTCACCCACCAAAGCTCGAGTGGTTCCAACCCCATCTTCCTCGCCGATACCTCCGCCGGACATCATCGCCTTCCTCGCGTCCGGCTGGTCAACGCCGAACGCATCTCATCCCCTTTCATTCCCATAATCTCCCTAGCTTCTCCCTCTCTATCTCTAGCAACCTCTCGCCTGTTTCACCCGCTGTACATGCCACATCACCTTCGTCTTCTCTACCTCTAGCGTGAGCTCCGGTGAGATCGCGCTAGCACTCCACGATACTAACCAACTTGCTACCACCACCTAACAACCAAAAGCCCTAACCCTATTAAGGCAATTGGCCACTCCACCACTCCCCCAAACAACCCACGCCTCAGCTGTCACCTCCATCATCGTCCAACCTCCACACACCATAATACACCTCAAAATAATCACCACCACACTTCACTCCTCACTTCAAATCCTATGAACATTCTAATTTGTGTCAAGAACTGGTATTTTGATCTTTAGGTGTTCGCCGGCAACCTTCTTATCTCCGACATCGTCTGCCATGCTCTGGCCACCACTGACCTTGATACCACTTCCAGGCAGTGCGGTTTGATCTCACGAAGGCATCTGGGCCCGCGATTGAAGAAAAGAACAAGGCAGCAACAGCAATCGAAGCTTCAAGCACATGTCTATAGCTGTATGAAGAAAGGCAGCTCCATTAGTCCCACATCGAGGGATTTTACTTTTTTTTCCCCTTCATAAGGTTTTGTCTCGCTTACCTGGCTGCCTAAGCACACGAGGGGTCGGGTCCTTCCCACGCACCCATACGCACACCTCGCCCGCTGCCTACATCCGGGCGGGCCTAGCTTGATTATCCAGTTGCCTACAAGAATAAGTCTTACAAGGTTGATGTGAGCTACTGGAGCCTTGGGATGGAGAATCCATGGACCATTCATTACTTGAAGAAATAGGAGTTAGTCTAATTGCTTTCATAGCAATAATGTAAATTCTATGTTTAATGAGGGTATTAATGTAAATAGCATGTATATGAAGTGTATTAACAACATTATAAGTTGTAAAAGATGTGCAATTGGTGAATTTTGAATTTTGGAAATGTTTACCTGAAAGTATGAAATGGAGGCCTTGATCTTTCTCTCATATTTTTCCCTTGATTTTTTGTTGGTTTTTTACTTTGATTCCAATAAGTTTTATAAAGAATAAGGGACCCCAACAGCTACTTGGGGATATTTTGGTCTTTTTCGCACTAAAATTACATTCTTTTCACACCATTTTGTGTATATCAAAGTTGATGGAAAGTTTACTTGAGGGTATAACTGAAATGACCCTGGGAACCATTGAGGAAATTCTAAATTCCCTGGGGTGGCTTCTGAAATTTTCACATGTTAAATTGAGCACCTGGGAGTCGTTTTGTAACTTTCTAGACTCAGTGGGGTTTTTTGCAATTTTTCGTGCATCATTTATATGGTCAAATGGTTTCAAGTAGTTTTGTAAACCTCGGGAGGGCCTCTACGAAATTTTTGCATATTAAGAAACCACATAGGGACCTTGCCATGAAACATTTCCACGCATAGGGATCTCTTCATAAACTTCCCACCCCCAGCATTTGAAAATAAAGGGCCTCCTTGTGAGGGGCTCAAAATGTGGAGTGGGAGCTTACAAAATTTCCCTACCCACCCAAAATCCTAGGACCTCTTCCTATGTTTTCCCCAACCCCATGAAATGCCACAAACCCTACCTCTAGACCTATAAAACACCAGCACCGAATCCTTAAAAACCCCATTCCACATTTTTTGCGCAACTGCTCCCTTGGGCAGCGCGCTATCCCTAGCCACCACCAATCGAAAGAGGAGAGAGAGGAAGGTACGGGCGCAACTTCTACTCGCGCAAAGAAAGGAGAGAGGGCGAAGGTGTAGGCGCACTATTCCCTTACGCAAGGAAAGAAGGTTAGGGCATGTGCCCCCTGGCCACATGCTCCATAAGGGAGCGCCAGGGAGAGGGAGGTGCAGCCTACTCGAGGCGTTAGCACGCTGCTCAAGGCCTCGCCATGTGGTGCGATGAGGGAATTGTAGGTGTGGTTGGCTAGCGATTTGGAGCACAAAGTGTGAGCCAAGGATCCTGTGATGGTGTCCGAGGCTGAAGGTAGGCCAGTTTGTGTAAAGCAGTTGGTCTGAACCGACTGTGGCTGGTCCACGTGACCCTAGATTGCTTTTTAAGACGATTCAGTGCCTAAATGAACTCTGTTTTCCGCAAATCAGGTATCGTTGGAAAGCTAGAAAGCTTTCCTACATTTTGGTTCTATGGTTGACACTGTTAGAGTGTGTTTTATGTACTGAAATATCATAAATGTTGTTCTAACTTGCCTTGAACCCATGGGTCATCTAGGTGCCCCACTCGAGAGTGACTCGATACCGGCGGAGACCCTTGTAGCACCTATCAGAGTATCGGGTAGACTTAGCACGCCCCCATATCTCTCGAAAAATCTAGGTAGAGTGGTGTTACTCCTTATCCTCTAAATGTAGTTGTTCTACCCACTTTAGTAAATTAACATCTCATGTACTTGATTGAACTATGTTTTAGCACTTGCATGGTCAGTTTTCCTTTAGAGAAGAACCACTTCTATGTATATGTATACGTGTGTAGGTAGTCGCATAGTGATGATCTAGTTTAGGATTGTGTCTCAGTCATTTAGAACCTTTTTTATATGATGCGAATTAACATTATAGACTTGAGTTTACTAGAAACCACATAGTGCTGATCGTGAACCCTAGGACAAAGACTAGATATGGTGATGAAATGATGAATCTCGAAATTGACAACACTCGAGCTGGTTAGCAACTAAACTAGCGAGCATACGTGAACCCTAGGGTGACTTAGAGATGGGGTATAATTACGCTATGAAATCTT
This sequence comes from Thalassia testudinum, assembly GCA_037157565.1. NCBI lineage: Eukaryota > Viridiplantae > Streptophyta > Magnoliopsida > Alismatales > Hydrocharitaceae > Thalassia > Thalassia testudinum. Next base: position 23,284,271 of record JAZHRO010000014.1, read on the forward strand.
AGAATTAGTGATGAGGCTGGTTTTGTGCACGTGTGGTGTGACTGTCAGTTGGGTGCTTAGTGGTGGGGATGAGCTGGTCCTCGAGTACACATGTATCGAGGAGAGATGAATACCCCATTGTGTAGGAAGGGAGCTGACCTACCCAAGTAAGGACCTGGGATAGGAACAACTTTCCTGCACCGACTTCTATTGGGCCCCATGGGGCCAACCGGAATAGTCGGACAGGGGTTCGCAGACTTGTTGAGGGGTACAACCCCTACGCTATTTTGCGTTGTGCTATCAATGTGCACTTGTTAGCGAAAAAAACTAACCGCATGCTAGTGTGGGGTAGTCCCCGTGCATTTATCACATGCGTCGTACTCACTATTACACCGCGACCATGACCCCGGGGTGGTAGATTGGGTGTAGGACAAACACAGGGTGCTCTTCCGACTAGGAGAGTGTCACGTGCACACCCTGCATCATGGGAATACCGCAAGATATTGTCCCGATAAGGGACACATGAATAAGAAGAAAATGTGATCTGATTCTAGTACAACTCATTGGGAGAATTTTCTAATGAGGTGACATAGGTTAATTAAACCATTAGGAATAGAAATGGTTTACTCAAATATCATTTCCTTTACAAACAAGTTAAATACCTATATTAAATGTGTGCACAAGTTACTTTTTCTACGGCCACTCTAAACTTTTTGCTGATGTCTACTATTTTTACTCAAGTAAGGGGAGTGGGCAGTCAGCTTCACCGGCTGCAAACCAAGCTGGGCCCAGCCACTCCTAGACGTAGCTTGTAGTACTTTTCTATCTTGTTAGCATGGACGATTCTTATTTTCTACTTGCTAGCCTTTCCCTTTGTTATCTTGTAGATGTTGTCATATGATGGCTTTGATGTGGACCCCTTTCTATCTACTTCTGCACTGCTACTAGTTGCTGGTTATCTCCTATCTTTTTCTTTTCATGTCTACAATTTTCTGGTATGAAGCATGCATGTAAATTTTTGATTGTTTTATGTTTGTTATTCAATGGACGACTGGGTCTTGGGATAAGGATACGACCGACTTGGTTTCCAAGCAGATCTGGGTCGGGTCATAAAAATAACCTGTCAGGTTAGCAAATTTTTGGTGTTATATATATAAATATGAACTATATAAGAGTACAAATGTAATTATAAAAGTATATAAGAGCATGGATGTAAAAATCCCAAAAAAGAATTCTTGTTGGTCAAATCGCATGAGTTAACAATCAATTGAGACTACATTGGCTAGGATTTCCCATGAAGCCTTCCCTTGGATAGGGGATACCATGGAGACGCCATCTTCACTAGCTTGCATAACCAAATTCTAACCTATTATTAGGATAAAAATGTGTTATGACCCGATTCCCCACCCTAGTCGGAACTTGAGTCGGTTTATCAATTTTCCTAAAATCAGGCCATCTATCACATAAATATAGAAAAATAATTTCATTCACAATGCATCACATCACAAATATACATAAAATGATGAAAAGATGGACTAGAAAAATATCACTAGAGCAATCATAGGCATCATGTGTACTCTTACATAACTAAAGAAAGCAGAACAATAGTACTAAAAGAAGTTGAAATAGAGTACTGAAGAAAACTAACAGGAAAAGTACCAAAACTAAGAAAATACGACTACAACTACCAAACTACAATGTTGTACTTAGACTAGCACCGTCAGCTCCTACAGTAACAGAGTCTAGTTGTATCTCACCAAGACTTGAGTATAGAGTCCCCAAAAAACATCAGCAAACATTGAGTAGAGTAGCAAAACAGAAACGGAAAAGTAAAGCTGAGCAAGTATAGAAAGCAAAGAAAATGGATATTGTACTCGATTATTCAAGTTTTTCTTTTGTTTAACACCATTGCCTTGCCTTCACATATTTCAATCATTATCTGCCCAAATTATCTTTCTCAGAAGGCTTGAGGAGATCTTGCTATGGTATCCTAGATTATAGATTGAATACAGTACACCTCCTTAGTCAAGGGGGTGACCTATACCCACCCTACCATGTAGTTAGCTTCCCTGGGGTTGTAGCTAACGAGGTGAAGTGGTGACTACAGTCCGTGCAATAATCATGCAAGGAGCTACCCCGCATTGGCACACGGCCAATTGTTTCCACTACAGGGTACAAAAACAAATAGCTTCAATCTCTTGTAACAGTATTGTGTACCCAAGTACCCTTCTACCTAGTTGGCCAAAATATCCTAACAAAATGAGTTACGGGAAGGTTAACTCACTCCTTAAGTTAGTCTCTATCCTTAATAGATATAGTCGGCCTTGCCATTGATACTGAACATGAGTACTGACTTCCAAGTAACCTCTTAGGATTCATGTTATCAAATAATTTCCATCAATCTCCATCTTATTCAATGTGTCCGTTCATGTTTCCAAATTAGGCAGATATTTCTATTCTTTCTTCCATTTCAAAATCTTTAGGAGAACCTTAGTAATTTCATCATTCAACCTATCATATAACATAACAGGTATTCCTCATTTTATTTTTAATTCCATTCTATTTAATTTCTTGCAAAAATCATGATACCTTGAATGGAATATGACATTTTCAATTAATTATCTCATAGTAACAATTAGTTGGTTTGCTTCTCTAGTGGATAGCTAATTCCTCATTTAACAAGTCATACAGGAGTTGATGTTTAAAGAAGTAGTCACAATTAATTTCTATAGTGGACCCGATCAAGATTTCTTCCAAGCATAGCAAGTATATTTTAATTATTCAAGTACCCAAAAGATGCAATACCAATACTAAACAAGACTCCGAACTCGGCAACAAAAATCACGAAATCAATAAAATCTTAAATGAACATCAACCATGCATTGAGAATTTCGGAAAGGAATCATAGAACTACTCTACCTAAAGTCATCGAGGTCACGATGACTCGAAAAAAATAGGTTGGAGGCTCCTCAGACTCTGCACACGTTCCAGGCTTTCAAATCTAATATAAGACAAGAGAGAACATGTTTAGAATGTAATTATTAAAATACTTAGGAGTAAAAATGTAATTTATCACTTCTTATGTGTATTTGGAACTCATCAAGTCAAATTTCATATTGTGACGATTCCAATGTCAAGTGGCTCATTGAAATCAAAGTTTGGATGGTCCCTTATCCAAACAATCAAAGAGATCCGATGTCAGGGACATAAATGCAAATATTAAAACTTGAAATTTTAGCTTCATAATAAAAAAAATTATTATCTTCTTCCTCCCCTGATGGGAACACCATCATGAGCCATAACTAGCTCAATTTGATTTGAATAAGTCATTAAATGCTTCTACATAACCGCCAGAGGATTGCAATTCATTGCATAATCATTCTGAGGGAAAGATAAGAAATTAAGGTTAAAACTATAATTTTACCATCATATCTTGAATGAAATACAATCACGGGTTTCCTCAAGGGTTAATTAAGGGTCAAAAGGTCCTAAAAGGCTAACCAGTGGGTTAGAACAGACAGAAAAGGGTTTTCGCGTGTTTTAAGAATTAAATGACTTCTGAAACCCTAAAAACAGAGCCGCTTAATTAACTGAGGTTTTGGTCATGATAAAATTCACCTAAACCCTCTAAAATTCATATAAAAATATTTTCTAGAGTGTAGTACCTTCAATTTTACCATCAGAACCCGTCTTGACCCAAAATAGTCTCAGACGGATATTTGCCCTAATTTGGGTTTTTGCATAAATTACCTATTCAAACATGGTCAAAACCAAAATTCAACTTCACCATTGGATTCCTTAGATCGAAATTAGGTTTACACCAAAATTTGGACCCAATGTGAAATTGTCTTGACCTAGTTTGCAACTTGGTCCTGTCTGATCACATTTATGTCCTTAACTTTCAAAATCCTTACAAAAAGGCTCCTAACTTTGTAATCATTTTTACAAATAAGTCCCTACCACCATTAATCCTATTCCTACAAACTTTGGCAACCCAAAATTGGGAAGTTCTCCTTGACTCCTTGACGAATCCCTCTCAGATTTGAAAGGGAAGTTCATCAAGGAATTCCCAATTTTTTGAGCCAATTCCCACGCCCTAAAACTTTCCCAATCTCTTATGCGAACTCATGAGAGATTAGGGTATCCTAGAAATCCCATCTCCGATGAAGCTTTCCAAGCTTGCATCCCAAGCTCTAATCTACCTCTAAAGGCCTATAAAAAGACCTCCAGATCAAACCATTCTCCCTACGCTCAAATTTAACCTTGAACACCTCCAATTCCTCTCCTCTTTCTTGGCCAAATTGCTCCTCGACGTCTGGCGATTCTCCCTGCCTCCATTCGTCCTCCATTCACAATACCAGCAGCGGAGCTATCTTCCTCATCTTCTTCCGCATCGAGCTGTACCAGCTAACACCCCTTTCGCCGTCTTCCTCACCGTTTCCTATCCACCGAAGCTCCTTCCTTCTCCAATGCTGGCCATACCGCAACCGGAGCTGATCCCCTTCGTCCACTACCTCTCTCAAATGACTCCTCAACTTCCCCTCATCACGACAGTACCATCAACACTCCGTTTTGACCCCCTCACAGCCGTCCGCAGCTCCATCTTCCATCTCGCCAGCATACCTCCGGCAAGCGCTAGCGGCTTCCACACATCGCCAAACCAGCCACTCCTGCACTCCACACCTCCGCCTCAACCTCAGGAGCAAAAGCCCTAACTTTGTTAGGACAATTGCCCCTCTGAATGCCTCGTCAAACAAACCCACATCCAGCCACCCTCCTCGAGGTTAATAGGCCTCATCACACACGCACACGCCACACAGCCATCACAGTTGCACTCACCGTGATCCAGTGATACTTCCTGAGCTTTCTGCCGCGGCTGAAAGGCCTTATTAGTGATTTCAGGTACTAGCCCCCTCCGCCATTAAAGCCAAGCTTCGAGCAAGCTCAAATCTTGCTTCCCAACCTGCAGCTCCAGGTCTTCGATCCCAGGTAGCATGGAATCCTTCCAGGAATGTAACCCAGGGGTTACTTGGAGCCATTGACCACTCCTTACACGCGAATTGGACGAAGGCCTCAGTAGCTGTGCACGCAAAGAAGGGGACTGAAGATAGTCCCACATCGTGCCTTTTGGAGCAGCTGCGCTCGCATAAATTGAATTTGTGATACAAGCTTATCGCCTCGTACACAAGGGGTGAGGTCCCTCACACCCTTCATGCTCCTCGTCCGTGACATGCCCCCCATGGACCTGGTGCAGACCCAATTACCCGCCTAAGCCCTGTACACTCCTCGACTATGACCCACACCCACATCCCTGGACCCAGGTGCGCTCTAGGTTGATTACCCGAATACCCAGTACTATTGAGGGCTCTAGGAGGGCGTGACCCAAGGAGAGAAAGAGAAGAGAGTTTACGCGGGGTAGGGGAGGGTTTTACTCTATGGAGAATTGGCTAACACTTAACCAAATCTAAAAACCCTTCCCCTGTGCTTGAAGAAGAGAAGACGGGCAGAAGAAGAAGGATTGAAGAAGAGAAGGAATAAGAGAAAGAAGAGAAAGCAAGAAAAGAAGAGGAAAAGAAGAAGAGGAAGGGAAGAAGAGCTGCAGCAGTAGAAGAGCAGTGAAAGAAGAGAAGCAGAAGAGGAACAGAATCAGAGAAAGAAAAAGAATAGAAGAAGAGCCGCACAAGAGAAGAAGAGAAGAAATCATAGAAAGAAGAAGGAACAGAGCACTGTTCATCAGACGTTTAAGATGTCTGATCATTCAATCAAACGGCTGATTTGAGTTTATTCCATACATAGCTATTGAGTTCCACTTGCTATTATTGTAGGGAGTAATTGGTGATTCAAATCACCATTTTACTCCATTCTTTTTGCAATCTCACACATGATATTATTGCCACATTATTCTGATTCAATTTCTGGTCATAATTTCTTATCTCTATTGCTTAAAATTGAAATCTTGAGAATTAAATTCCTACTTGCTCCCAACAAACAACCTTGGACTTTTTCAAGTATAAATTTTATCTGTTTTTCGCAAGATTTCGACTATACTGCAAAGTAACGATTTAAAACCCGATCTCGAGAGGACTAACATCCCCACATCCTCTTCTTCTTCATTCTTCCTTCCATGCTATGCATGTAACGGGATGACTTGTGACTATGATGCTATTGGTCCTCACGCTGACCAACCATGCCCTGACCATGGCAACCCTCACTGATGTCCTCACTTTTAGCAAGCCGTTAATGGTCTTTTGTTCCTCTCCCTTCTAACCTTCTTCCTTCTCCTCCAATGTGCACACCCATGTACATAAGATGGACGTTGCTACCAATCATCTTCTCGATCATGCTACAGTCCCTCACTTTCGTCGCCATGCCTCCAATGAGGCCCCTTGTTGGTCGAATGCTTCACCAGGCTAGGGGTGCTAATCGAACTGAACGAACTCAAATGTTGGCATGTTCGAGTTTGAGTTTGATAAAATATTCAATGTTCGAGTTCAGCTCGAGTTCATTAAATGTTTGGTTACGAATGTTCGAGTTTGATTCAATAATGAAATCAATCATTCGAGTTTGGTTCTTTATCAGTTCATTTACTTTGTTTGAATGAACATGTTCGATTAAGTTTGATAATATGTTTGATAATAGTATGTTTGCTAACAGTTCATTCGATAATAGTTCGTTCAATAATTATCTTTAATGGAAAGCACTAAAAAAAAGGACATTGTGCCACTTTCAACAAGAATGCTAAAGAAAAAGGCATAGAGCTATCATAAGACTAATAAAATAACTACTAAACAATAAATAGATAATTTTGCCAACTTATTTATACTCCAGAAAGGGGTTATGGATTTACCTCGACCAATCCAGTTTGAAACAAACCAGCTTCAGTTATTACTATAAGTAGCTTCATATCATACTCGGTTGCATAATCATACTGTGTAGTGAGATTACAAGCAGGAAGGGGAACAAAATCTACCTGAAAGATAAGAATGTTTTCAAAAGTAGGACACAATGTTCCTCCTAAGACTCGTGATCAAATTCCCATGCATTCATATAAAAAATATAAAGCTGAAATAGAAATGGAAATATAAAAGCATTTAAGCAACATTCTTTGGGTTATTTGTCACTCATAATTTTCCATAAGACATCAAATATAGTGATGCCTTGGGAGCTGGGTTACCTGCAGCTGCCATACAAGTTATTGTAAAATAGTAATGAAGACCTATTAGACACTTCTTATGTCACCTTCAATAAATTCTAAGGAAGCAGGATTAATCCTTGGAAATAGATAACTTCATTTTTATAACAACAAAATGAAATAACAGTAAATATAAAGAATTCTAGCCAAACGTGTAACAAAATATTCCTCTTCCAATCACCATATCCTTTCTTCCTTCATGGTCTGATAACAAGTTGGTAGAAGCAAACAAAAATGGCACAAGACATCAACTGAGAACCTAATAAAAACCAGTTTGGGTTGCAAAGGACTGGAAATTTGAGGTGCAGACAACCCTCACAACATTCTCCAAATTCATTTAGGCACAGGGAGGGGGACAAAACCTCTAACCAACAAACATCACAACATTGATAACTTGGAATTTGACGGTGGGATTAGGGCTCGAGGTTGATGTCGACGAGGATGGAGCGACTCAACTGCTAATGGAGGAATCAGGAGAAGGGGAGGGGCCAGAGGGCACGAGCAAAGGGGAGGGGCCAAAGGGTAGCAAGTGGGGGGCTACAGCGACGGGGTCTTGTGAGGGAATTAGGGTTGGTTTGGAAACCGTGAGAGGGAAGGGGAGGGGAGGGTTAATTTTTTTTTAATTGAGTTATTTATATCTACATAAATACATATTTATACCTGCATATATTTTTATTTGTATGTGTTGTCGAACTCAAACTTTTATCGAACGAACATACACTACGTTTATGTTTGGTTCGTTAAGCTAACGAACGTAATTTTAATGTTCATGTTCAGTTTATTTTTTTCTGAACAAACTTTTATCAAATATTTAATCAAACGAATTCAAGTCGAATTCAAACTGTTCAGCTCTATTAGCAACCCTTCACCAAGCCACTCCCTTACATGATCTACCATGGGTGTAGTTATGAGAGGCTCATCATGGCTTCTTATTACTCCTAATTAACTAGTTTTCCTAGTTAATTAGCTAGGAATATGTATAGATAAGGGTTAATTATGTAATAAGGAACAAATCAATAAAGGACCTTAAAATAAGTTAAAAATGATAAATTATAATCCAATTAATATTATTAATAACTTAATTAATAAATAGACTCGAAATACCATTAATTAGCTACCTAATTAATATCTTATTTAACTTAAGTATAACTTAAGACCTAAGTCTTAAATAACTTAAGTAAATAAGTAAATAAATATAAATAAATGGGTCAAAAATGTGAATATAAGACTTTAATATAATATTTAGCTAAATTATAAATATATATATATAAAAAGTTAGAAAAGAAAATAATTTAAATTAACCTTAAAAGCCTCTGTTTGCATTTCAGTCCTTGGAATTCATTGCATTTGAGTCCTTTCCTTTTACCTAGGTCCTTATCTTTCCTTGTAAATAGGTCCCTATGAACACGTTCTTCTTCTTCATTTCTTCTTCAACCGCTTGAACGGCTGATGTTTGGCGGTGTTGTCACCCTCCGATGACTGCTAATCTGACGCCATTCCACCCTCGCGAAGCTTCTGAAGCTTACGCTCACCACCTCAAATCCATCCACCGGTCCCGATTTGTCCTAAATCCTAATTAGGTCACGACGTTAACCTCACCAATGTCAGAGACGACGTCGGAGGTTAAGCTATACCTAGACATAAACCCGTCCGGATTCAAGCCCCTTAGCCATCGTCGAACCTTATAAATACCCCTCAATCCCTTCGATTTGAGTGGTTAGCTCCCTACCCTCTTCCCCAACCACAGCTAACTGATAGGCTATTCTTTCTACTCCAGCAACCAGTTCGCGTCTCCATCCTGTTCCTCCGACATCTCCACTCACTTCCAATCTACGCTATCGTCCGCTACGTCCTCTGACAAGCGCCAACACCGGACTCCACTTCCACGCCATGAAATCGCCTATTGGAGTTCTTCCTCCAACCTTCTGATTTTATCCTCCATTAAGAACCTTCGACGGAGACTCCTCAACCTCCTTCGTCCAGGTAACAGTAGGATTAGGTTTAGGTAAGTATAGCATAGTTTAGTTCAGTAGATTAGGTAATTAGTTAGTTCTAATTGTTTAAGTTGTATGTCATCTTCTTCAACTCCGGCAAGCCCTTTGAGTTCGTCTGAGCCACTCTTTTTCCATTCTTATGCACCGATCACTTTCTTGACCTTATCATGATTTCATAGAACTGTTTTTCCCTCACTCTTAGCAGTTGAATCGCCTAGTTCATTTCACATTCACCAGCAACCTCCGCTATCCACTATGGAGGTCTCTAAGATTAGAACACCTCCGCCAGGGCCCTCCATCACCTTTTCATAATCTAAGGGTCCCAATCGTGTATCTAATTAGATCAAAATCGCCTAATTAGTAAGCGCCTAATTTCCATGACAATCTCTATGCCATTGTCCATGGAGAGCTCAGAGGGGTTAAGTCATCTAATAAATCATCGCCAGATGCTTATTATTAATTCCCCTCACTTAATTGAGTGAAAGGGACTGCTATGAGTTCAAGCAAACCCATTTTTGCTTCTTGCTGCAATTCAAAGCAAATCCATGTTTTAATCTAACAATTGAGTTAAGTGTGGCCTTTCTGAGGTTCTGTATGACCTCAGGAAGCTTCTGAGCTTGTTCATAGTCTAAATTAGGGAGTTCTATACTCCAATTCATCAAAACCAGACTCATCGGAGCTCCGGTGAGCTCCAGCGAGTCAATTTTTCCACTTCATCCCTTGATAAGCTCTAAGAAGCTCTAGCTTGTCTTTTTGAAGTGCAAGGATTATAAATCGATGATTAAATTTAGGTTTTATTGTCTGGAGTTCTCATTTGAGCGTATCTTCTCCAACTCCGACGAAGTTGGAGAAGCTACTCAGTTAGAGTTAAGCTTCTGGAATTAGGTCAAAAAGCATGAGTAGAACCTTTAGAGGTTATTTTTGACCTTTGATGGCTTTGAAATCTCCTAGGTTGTTCTGCCAAACAAACCTAATTTTGTGCTCAGGTGATGATGCCTGAGATTGCTTCATAGGAGTTCAAAACATAATTTGAAGCTCTGAATCACTTTCTGGGGTCAAATCGAGTCGATCTAGGTCCTTAATTTGATCTAAGAAAACCTAAAATAAAAAGTCAACTCCGAGCTTGATTTGGTCAACTCTAGATCCAACTCGAGAACTAACTGATTAATTCTATGAAATTAATGTTTCAATTGAATTCTGGGACAATCTGTAATGTTTTATAATTGATTAGAATGAGTTGTATTGAGAATTTTAAGTGTTTTGATTCACTAGTTAGTATGGGTTCATTTGAACCCATTACTGTATTCTTCAAATTTTTGGTGAAATTTGAAGGTTAAATTCTATCTGAATCAATTGCCAACAACCTTTTGAGGTTGTGTAGATTCCTTCTGGGGTTGTTATCTCCTAGTTGAACTTTTCAAAGCTCAAATTGGAGGTCTGCAACACCTGAATGGAGATCCTAAGTTCTTCCCTGTTCCTGAAGCTCTCAAAAGCTCCCTTTCTTGATCCATTAGATGCGGAACAATTTTTTGAAGCTGTTAAGATTTACAATAGAAAGATCAGAGCCTCTTCTGTAGGTCAAGAGACCTGAATTTTCTCTTCTGCATGCGTTAATAGCTGTGCGAAATAGTCAAGTTTGTCCTCCAAATCAAAGGACCAATCAAAATCTATGCATCAAATTGATGCATGTATCTTGTAGAGCACATCAAGAGCTATCAATCTAGCCTTTGCTATATCGATTTGGTGAACTGTGTCAGCCGGAATCGTCGGCCGAAGTTCAGCCTAGAGTGGGCATACATAGTCCCACCTCAGTAACTTTGAAGCGCTGGCACTAGTATAATATGAGAAAGTGCTTAAGCCTTCTCGATCATCAGCGCAGGGCGCGAAATGAAACTTGGCATGGGGGCAGGTGTGTGCATTGCACGAGCCTATGCATGTGTGTGTGTGCGCGCCTGTGGGCGTGAGCGTGTGCCCGTGAGTGGGTGTGTGTGGGCTTGGGAGGCCGAAAACTGTGCATGGGCTTGAATCGAAAATAAAAACACCTAAGTAAAATTAGGCTAGGACCCAGTAGGGTCTGGTCCCACCCCAAAGGGGGTGCTATGTATCCCCGACCAGTCTGAGCCGCCAATTAGAAAACCAAATTTTTGTAATTTGGTTAAGTGAGGACATAAAAGCATAGTAAAGATTAAGAGAAGGAAATTAAGCTAATGACAGAGAGTAAGGAAAAGAGAGGGAATAAGAGAGAGAGAGAGAGAGAGAGAGAGAGCAACAGAGGAGAGGAAATAACAAGAAGAAGAAATGGGGTAAGGAAAGAATGAAGATAAGAAATAGAAAGAAGAAATCTGATTTGCTTTAATAGTGTATTCTTATATTCTCTTTCAATATTTTGAGTTTAATTGATGTAATAAGGCATTTGTACTCAAATGTATAACTTTTTCTTTCCTTAATCTTTTGTAGTTAGAAGTAAAGGTTTTAATAAACATGTTTACTTGATTTTCAATGACAAATCACATGTGTAAATGTGTTCTCTATTCATGGAATGTTGCATGTGCTAATTTGATTAATTTTTGTGTAATGTTCATAGACTTAAAGTATTCTAATTTAATAGTTAGTTAATTAATTAGATCTTAATTATTCCTTAACAATTATGCCTCCCAGTGAACGACCTGGGCTCAACCAGTTAAAAAGAACTTAAAATCTAAAATGTTGGGTTAACTTGACCCTATACTACACAACCAACATAAAATCAAGTTAACCTAAGTTACTTTCTCATGCAATTAATTAAGTCTAAATAACTTAATTAACTATGTTGAGGAATTAAACCACCAGGCCACTCCCTTCCATGATCTACCATGGGTGTAGCACCCATCCCCAGTCATCTCCCCCCACCCCATGTTCATGTCAACACATCAATGATTGCTAAATAGCGCATGCCACACAGTCTCTGATGGTCATCTCTGACGGCCTCCTCCCTTGCATCGGAGGAGTGTTCAAAAAAGGTAAGGGCAAGGGAGTGGCAATGGAAGTCATGGCATCTTCCTCTCATCTCTTCTTATGTCTCTCTTTCTTTCTCTCTTATGCAAGATGAGTTAAAAACTGTGTGATTACAGTTAGTGATGGCGTAGACCCCCTCCCCCCTATAGCACCACAAAATGCATGCTTGGGTTTTACAAGTGTGGAAAAGGACTCACATGCCCTTGGTGGGCTTCGCATAATCCCACACTCTGGCAAGATCTTTTTTTCATGTAACTTTTATCACACCACTCAGAATCTTGCAAAAATGGCTTCATTGGAAAGCTTACGACGAAAGAAACCCACAGATACTAGATATGACATGTTTCAGGCAAATTTTTCTTGAGAGTTGACCAAGGTCAACCAAAACCTGTGTTTTTCCATTTTCGATTTATGCTGACCCAATTCATGCCCAACAGCAATGACAGGTTCATCTCAGACTCTTAGTACACTTAGTCTAGATTTAAGCTCGGATCTGGATTCCAAATCATAACAAAAGTTATAATGAAAATTGGATCAAATTTATTAATTTGATTGATTAGGTAGAATTCAATCAACTCACTCTAGGTAGTTTTTTTTTAACAAAGAGAAAGGACCACTACCATTTACAGTAGTTGTCCATTTTTATTTATATGACTGAAAAATAAATTACAAGTTATCTAGCCATAGCCTAGTGTGGTAGGCTACATTAGCACATATATTTTCCACCCATACATTCACCTCATTGAAGGTTACATCATTTCTCACTCTCCATATGGCTCACAAGGTGGCCGCCATGTATACACATGGATTGTCAACCGACAGAAGAGAAGACCAGAGCCCATCCCATGTAAGTAACAAGAATAGAATCTACCTACATTGGTTACCAAACAAGAAGTAAACAAGTGTGTAGTATCATCTTTTTCAAAGCTGCAAAGCGGACAGAGAACGGCCGTAGCTCCCATAACCCTCGTCCTATAAGAACTCATCACCAGACCTTGCTTGGAAAGCCAAAGAAAGATCTAAACCTTCAATGGGATCTTTAATTTCCACAAATATGTCAAAACATGTCTATGCTCATCACCCCCTGCTCACCAACAAGGGTCTCATAAGCCTTAAACAGTGTATATACCTTTCTTCCACTAAACCACATCTAGGCCATCTCATGGCCTAAAAGCCTCCAGGGCCAACTTCAGCCTACACGCCTCCTCCCCAACCCTCATGGAGTGCGTCCCACTTGTTGTGATCCTCCAGCCATCCAAATCCCCTTGCCGTAAATCTTCCATTGATGCATCCTTCAAACTTGAAGATTCATACACACATGGAAAGGAATCCTTAAGCCTTCCTCTTCCACACCAGTCATCTTCCCAAAAATACATCTCCTCACCATTGCCTAGCACAGGAGTAAAGTTGTCCCAATGGACATTAAGGGACTCAAAAATTGACTTCCAGAAAGGAGACATATTATTGTTGGTGTGGATCAGATCTCTCAACTTGCCCGTGTCACCATAAGAGTCTCATCTCCCCTCATGATAATCACACCCCATTTGAGAAGGAGTGAGTCACCAAACTCCCTAAGGCTTCTAATTAACCCCCAATCCAACTTGTTTCTTAGGCGTGCAAATCTTACGCCATTTGACTAGTTGTATAGACTTTCCTGCGTGTGATGGTCCCTACCAAAAGAAGCGCTTGCGCACAATGTCAATTTTCTTCAAAATAGAGTATGGGGGCCTCAACATGGAAAGGAAGAAAATAGGCATAGCATATAAATTCGAGTTTAATAAAACCAATCTGCCTCCTTTGGACAAGAATCTACCACACCAACTCTCCATCTTCATTGAGATCTTCTCAAAGAGGTATATCCAGTCTTTCTTCTTAATTCTCTTGACCTGGAGGGGTAGGCCAAGATAACAGATAGGAAGGATTGTACACGGTGTTTGTAAGATATGTGATAATGTGTCTTTTATGTTGCAAGTCCTACCAAAGCAAATTAAAGAAGACTTTGTGCCATTCAATTTAAGCCCCGTTGATGTGCCATCTAGATTACTTGTTAATTTGGGTTAATTAATTGCGTTGTAGTATAGTGTTGCAATCTAGACGGATGTCATTTATTTATATATAATTTTTACTGATTTTATTCCAGATCGTTGATTGGGGGCAGTTATTGATAAACATCACTCTCTATTATCCAGAAATCATCTTTTATTCCAAAAATGTTGAGTTTATTTACAAATGAATGAATAATGAATGAAAGAATCAAATAATGAACTAATATAAGTCAATTATGTACAACAATGAATGAATTATATTAATGACAATGCCTTAAAAATATATATAGGTATCGAAGCATTAAAAACTAATTTAAACTAATATAGGTTAATTATATGCAAATCTATCTAAGTAATGCCTTAATATAGGCACAAAAAGACTATCTATACTAACATATACCATATACTATACTAACATATGTAAACCATATACACTAACATCTCTAAACGTCACTAAAAGAGCCTTACAAACAAATGGTCGTTTGGAGGACCCATCGTCGTAGCTCACAAAACGCGTCTATCAAATAAAATTTATAACCGAAACTTGAAAAGTGAGTCTAGGATCAAACACGAGGAGGCAAACGTTTGGTTTTAAAAATCCACGTTTCTCTTTTACTTCTTTTTGTCATTGTTTATCTTTTCTAATTTTTTTTAGTTTTTAGCAAGCAAGAGATTAAGTCGATGAATTCTATCTAATCTACTTACAACAATATAAGAGAGAGAAGGAGAAAGAGAGAGAGAAATAATTATCTACTTATAAATGAATGTTTGTTACACTACAAAAGTAGGTAATCTACACTACAAAAGCGTAAAAAGATAAAGAGAGGTGAGAGAAATCCCCCTCAATGATCGCTCAGAGGATGACTCGCTTTGACGTCGCCTGGAGGAAGGTGGTGAGGAGCGAGACGAACGGGGACGGAGCCGAAGGACAGAGGGTGGGGCAGGACAGCGTTGCGGCGAGGGTCTTCTTCCCGAAGGGAGGTGAGAAGACCACGAGATGCTCCACGAATGGGGATGAGGGGAGGAAAAACTATTTGGTTTTCTGCTCTAGAGGAACATCCCTGGCTTGGGACAAGCTCTCTCTAGAGCCTTGGAGGTGGTGAGAGGAAGAAAGGAAGAGATGAAGAAAAATGGGAGGGGTAAGGGTCCTTTTATAGTGGAGGAAAGAATCAAATTCGTATACAGAACATTTAGTGATGGTCATAAACATCGCTGAAGATCCGCTGAAGACAGCCCACGCACCCACACTGCAGTTGCGCTGGCACGTGCTCTGCCCACCATTCATGAGCCTCCTCATGCTACGTGCCTGAGTGCGCTGCCGCTGTGTGCGCACACGCACCCGTGCTGCTGTGCGCGTGCGGTGGCATATGCGTGAGCATGGGTAGCCTGGGTTGTACCACGTGGTGCGATCTGGGCCATCCATCTTCTTTTCGTTGCAGGGGCTGCTACAAAGGTCGGATTGAGTCAATTTTCATGCCGTTGGGCTGCGATCGTCGACCCGAATCCATCCGTGCGGTCAGATTTATCGTTTGACACTCCGGATTTCATCACCTAGTCCCTCGACTGTTGATCTTCCTCAGACTGCATATGGTGCTACGAGACTCCGATTGAGGCGATTTTGGAGGCGTTGGACTCTGATGGTCGTCTTGATCAGATCCGAATGGTTGGATCGTCAATCCGAGGCTCCGAAATAAATATCCTTCTCTCCTGACCACAAAAAGGATGCCATTAACTTAAATTATATACAACTACTCTAAATGTAGAATAATGCATGCTATGCAATATTTATAACATGAAATGCAAATTTAAGCCTGAGAACATATATGAATAGGCATTTTAACCTAAATAGATGTGTCTATATCAAAATATATACTATGCTTACCATATATACTAACTATATTTACTAACATATATATACTAACACTATTAACACACACACACACAACCCTCAACACTTAGCCACATACACACACAGTATACACACACTCACTAACACTTAATACTAACACTTAGCCTTATACGTACACAACACTATACTTAGTTAACTTTTCAACTTTAACTTAACCCAAGTTAGTCTCTAACCTAAAAATTTTGGATTGGTGAGCCTAATGGTTTACAAGGTCAATGGCCCACGAGGGGTCAGATTGGTACCGCTACTAAACGAGTCATAGTTTATTAGTATATTTTTTTATAGTTTTGGGCTAATACCAACCCAAGCAAACCGACTCGGTTCAACCAGATCATGGGCTCCTAGCCCTTTCTCTCTCTTATTAATAGCCATAGGATTATCTAGGCTATGGAATACAATCCTTATCTTGGGATGGTAAGCCCATGCACATGTTTGCTTTTATAGTGCTATAGCCACTCACCAACTATCGATGTGGCACAAAAGAAAGATGCCTAACTTGCACGAAATAGCATAGATTTGGGTCGATTTCAAGGCTTAAATAAGATATTAAATAATTAATTAATTTACGTTTAAATTATATATACATGTAGCCAATACATAGGCTTACTTATTGGTATATTTTATTTACAATAATTAAATATATAACTACATTTAAAAATTCATTAAAGTTATGAATAAATACATATTGATTTTAAGTTTAATTCGTTAATTAAGGTATAAATTGATTGATTATTGGTACAATTGACTTATAAATTAGTTGGTTTATGTTATTAACTTATTATTATAGATTTTAAATTTATTTTTATTGATTTATTACAATTTATATACATTTAAATTCATGATTTACATATATATACATATATATGCAGATTTAAATACTATTCTTCAGTATAAATGAGTTATAAATATACTGAAAATACTTAAAACTATAATATACAAGTATACAACATAATTTATTTCAATAGTTTATTAAATTACTAATTGAAATTATATTAACTTACTAATATACCTAATTAACTTATAAATATAATTATATACAATATATAGATAAATAAATAAATATAGAGGTAGAGTGTTGTACATTATAATTACTTTAAGTTATATCTACAGTTATAAATATGATCATAAGTACAAACTTAGCTATTATAATTACATAGGGATTACATACATATAATATAAATAAATATATACATAATTATATAATTATAATACATACTATATAACTCAGTATAAATACTTACTTAAGTATATAAAATAGGTTTATAAGTTAGTTATATACTTTATATGTGTGTGTGTGTGTGTGTGTGTGTGTGTGTGTGTGTGGCTATATACACTTAATTTAAGCTTATACACAAGTATAAATACTATGTACATAGGCATTTTTTTATGGATTTTTTAACTTTTTTAGATTTTGATTTTCTTTTTGTGTTTTATAGAGATAAGGGAAGAGGAGAGAAAGGTGAGAAGAAAAGGAAGAAGACTCTTTTTGTATTTTGTGTGTTTTTCTTTATTTCTAAACTAGATAAGACCTAAGCTTCTACTAGTATGTTCTCCTAACTAACAAGCTCAAATCCTAAATCTAAACCCATACTCACATAAAATACATCTTAAGCTAACTCATGACACATTTACTTTATTTATTTACATTTATTTTTTATTTTTTTATGTATTTACAAGTTAGGCAATAAAAGGGCTGATGTAAACACGTTTATATCACATAAACTGTCTATTTATGCATGTTCTTAGACGTATAGTTGCATCATACATCATAAATATTACATAACATACATCATCTTGCATTTAGGTTAGTTGTATAAAGTTTGGGTTAATTTTCTTTTTTTATGGTCAGGGAATAGGGCAATATTTTATCGAGGCCTCAGATTGAAAATCCAACTGTACAGATCTTATCAGTGCGACGATCAAAGTTCAACGACTCCAAGATCGCTCTGATTAGACTTCCGTAGCATCAGATGCATTCTCAGAAGGATCATAGGTCAAGGGGCCAGGTGGTGTAAATCCATTCATCAGATGACAAATCCAACCACACAGATGGCTTAGGATCGATGATCGCAGCCCAATGGAGCGAAAATCGATCCAATTAGACATCCATGGCACCATCTACAACTCACAGAAGATGAACGGCTAAGATGGCACCATGTGGCTCCATCTCAGCCTCCCAAACCGACCCAAGGACCAGCTATTGCCTCTCTCTCCTCAACTGTATGATTGATCTGGGCCATTGGATCTTGATCCAATGACCGAGATTCACTCAAGGCTGCATGCGTTAATTCAAAAATGCGATTCAAAAGAGGCTTCAGCGCATTGGTCATGACTTGAACTTGCAAGGAGAGGGTGCCAGATCGAGTCCTGCACACCTCAAATCAAGGCGTGAGCGTGGGCACAGCCAAATTAGGTCATCGGATGCAAATCGTGCAGCAATAGAAGCTCTACGTGATGCATGGGATGAGCTCATTTCGTGCACGCACGCGATGATGCGCGATCCAACGTGCCATCGCACGTGGGTGCATGAAATGCTTGAAGGCAGAGTGGCTCTAGTGCATTTAGGTCGTCCAATCGAGAGAAGGCATTTGCACAATGAGTGGTTCAGCGCTGAAGGCAAAGGGGCGGGGACGTGCACACGCATTCAGTGATGTGGGGGCTTTAGTGACGGTTTTACCCGTCACTAAAGACCCCTCATTTTATGTTTTAAAAGTAAAATGACTTATTCGCCCATTCAAACCTCACCTATAAATAGCCCTACGACCCCCACATATCCTTCATCCCTTTCTCTCTTCTCACACCCTCTCAAAGGCTCTACAAGCTGGTCCCAAACCTGAGATGCTCCATTAGAGCTACAAAAATAATTTTCCATCTTCTCACCTCCTTCTTGGAGCATCCCGCGGTTGTCCTCTCACCGCCATTCGAGAAGCAGATCCTGCTGCGATGCCACCCTGCCCCGTCCTCGGTCGTCCGTCTTTGTTCTCCCTCATCCCATATCTCACCACCTTCATCCAGGCACTCCGTCAACGTGGCTCATCCTCCAAGCAGCCGTCGAGGAGGATAACTTCTCTCCACCTTCTCTTTTATTGCATTCTAGAGTAGATTTCTTGCTTTCTAGTGTAACGAGTAATTGTAACGAGTAGTTGTAATAAACCTCATTCAATGATTATGAAATACATGTTCATTCTCTCTCTATTTTATTTTTTTATTTGTATTATTCTTTCTCTCTTTTCTATTCTTTATTCTTTATGTAGATAACTAGTGTAGATTCAATTCAACCAACTAATCTACTTCATGACAACAAATCAAACATGATTTTTGATCAAACATCCGCTTCCTTGTGTTTGACCCAGAATTCCTTTTGAGTTTTGGTTAAAATTATTTGTT
The DNA here is from genome assembly GCA_037157565.1 of Thalassia testudinum. NCBI lineage: Eukaryota > Viridiplantae > Streptophyta > Magnoliopsida > Alismatales > Hydrocharitaceae > Thalassia > Thalassia testudinum. The sequence goes on from JAZHRO010000014.1 coordinate 23,303,771, forward strand.
GACGGATTTTTCTCACAAATTATGCTATGACAAAGGGTTTTCCAAACTCAATCCTTTTGCGCAAATTCTTCGAAACAACATTTTGGCGTCATTGGGGAGGTGATGCTCTTTGATTTTTTGCGTTTTACAACTTACTGATCATTTATCTCACTTCTCTCCTTTCTTATTGTGATTGCAGGTACTCTCACGAGGCAGGAAAAAGTGGTTGATTGGAGTAAACTCTGTTGAAGGGTTTGTAAGTAATCCCACCCCCTTACCCAGGATCTTAACAAGTATTTATTGGATTGGCTCTAGGATGTTAAGGATAAGGACCCGGGTGAGTTTTTACTTGGGAAGTTATCAAAATTGATGATGAGATTTGTGATTGCTCTAGTTCAATCTTGGGAGGATTCTCAAGATGAACCCCTGACAGTAGAGCCGATGTAAGAATCTGCTCAGGCACCTCTACGGGGGACACATTTTACGAGACCAAGGTTGACTAGGTTATTCTAGAGCAATCAAATATGGATGAATTGAATTATTCACCTAAGATCCCTAAGTCGGGGTACGAGGAAACATATGTCTCCATGGAACAAAAAGTGACTGATGATTTTGAGACATACATTAATGCGGATTTAGAATTCTTTGATTCTGAAGGTGAAGAAGCAATATGAGAAGTCTCACCTGAGTTTACAGTACATGATTTTAGTGAGACGATTAGGCCTGAGGAATTCGATGAATCATTTGATGGCCCTAAAATTGAGGAACTTGATTCTACTGGGACTCGCATGGTGGATTTAGATCCTCATTTCATTAAGGATTCTATTCAAAGCCTCATTCCTCAACACACCCCATTGAGCATAATGAGGATTCTGTTCTTGAGATCATTCGACCAAATGATTGCGCAGTAATCATAGGTCTTAATTGACCTTAATTAGGATAGGACTTAGCATAAGTTAAGGAAATTCATGCATGCATAACCATTATCTGCATCTTTACTGCTTTCCTTTAGCTATGCATAAAATAATGTTATAATGTGCTGATTAAGTGTATTATGTCAATTACAGGTAATAAGCTGGATCTGGAGCTGGATCTGAAGCTGGATCAAGAATAATCAGTGTTGCAGCGGGACTGGAGCAGAAGACTTAGATTAGATATAGTGAATAATGATGTAAGGGAGTTAAGGTATGCTATTCTATTATGTAGGAATAAAGTAGTAAAATTTGAAGAGCTTAGGTCCATCCTAGCCCTAGGATAGCCTAGAGACTTCCCCCAAGCCTTAGCCAACCTTAGATTAGGTCACCGCACCCTAGGAAACCCTAAAACCCCATTTCCAACCCTTATCTGGATGTCTCGATAAGTTATAGGACATCCAGAATCCTTAGCCAACTCTCGCACACCTTAAACCCACTTCTACAATGTTATTGGACATCTAGACACTTTGTCAGATGTCCAATTTTTGCAGAATACCCAAGACAGAATCTTGAATTCTTCCTGACTCTGATTGGACATCCAAACAACAAGTCTGGACTTCTGATTTTTGAGTATAAGATGTCTGATTCCATTTTTGGACGTCTGGAACTACTCTCCAATTCCTGTTTTGAGATTAAAGCCTTGATCTTGGATCTCTAGCTCCCTAAACCCAATTCAAACCCCATAGGAACCTAAATTAAGGTACCCTAACCCTAGTACATCACCTTTAGACCTCCCTAAGGACCTAATTAGGTCCTCACTAAATCCAATTGGCTTAGATCATAGTCAATTACCATTACCTAAGCCAATTGGACTCATTGAGTCCAATTGAGCTCAGATCTCAACCCACACAAGTCCAATTGGACTTAGTAAGAGTCCAATTGACCTAAGCCCAACCTAATTGAGTTATTTCACTCTCAATTAGGTTCACACTCATTCAATTAAACTTGGGTTAAGTTTAATTGCAATTCCCCCTTAGCAATTAGGGTTTGCAACCCTAATTTGAGGCCTACACCTACCTAAACCCCTTAGGACCTAACCTAGACCACTTAGCCACCTAGGGCACGACCACACACTCACACACACACACCCATTCATGCACACACACCCACCTAGAGTTCTCTAGAACTCTCTTGAAGTGGCGCCACTCTTGGTTGCTAAATTTAACAACCAAGAGTCATTCAATTCTTAGATCCACTTTTTATGGATCTAAGAACTACTCTCTCCCTCTCTCACTTGGCCGACCACTCATGGGACTCTCTCTAGAGAGTTCCACACTTCTCTAGAGAGACTCCCTTAGGTCTATAAAAAGACCTAAGGGGTGGCCATTTGCACCCATCCCATTCTTGGCATTCATTCATCCATCTAGGTTAGCTACTCTCACATCCACTCCACCTCCACAAGGAGCACCACCATGAAGGCCACCATCTCCATGTCAAGATGCTGGATCATCTCTCCAACCTCTCTCCAAGGGCTGGCCTAAGCACCATTGGCCGCCCCTCCTTCTCCTCTCCACCATCCAAAGGCCATCAAAGCCCACCTTCGAATGCCCTTCCTTTCTGCTAGATTAGTAACTTAACTCTAGTAGTTTTACTGCTTAGTAGTGTAGCTTTTATTGTCCCCCAATGATGCATGCAAAATCCCCCCATAGATTCCTGTATGTGATCATTTTCTGTTAGCTAGTTTTATGTTTTCAAGCTTTCCTATATAACCTTTCCTCTACATTCCATGTTGCAAACACCTTCCTGAATGAATGAATGAAATAAATTCTTTATATATATATATATATATATATATATATATATATATATATATATATGTGTGTGTGTGTGTGTGTGTGTGTGTGTGTGTGTTGAAAATCACCATGAGGTTATTGATTGCAAAATATTTCGTGTGATTAAAGTTGCCTGCTTTTAATTATCATCTATTGCAACTAAGCAAGTCGTGTTTAAATACGTAATAACCATAAACCGCTATGCGATTGTAAACAAGTAGAGCGAAAAGATCGATTTCAGAATTAAACAAACGCCTCCCAGAGGCGAACGACTGGGACTCAAAGTCTCGTTATCCTTTTATAAATATTTTTGTTTGATCATATTGCGCACTATACTATGACACTTTTCCTATTAAAACGCGCTCTACGACTTCCAAACACCCAAGTCAATTCTGATTCAATCACAACTCTTAGACTTGGAAATTTCAGATGAAGTGATTAATATGTAGGAGGTCCTGGAATTCAAAATCCTGATTGCGGAGGATAGGAATCAGGAAATGATGATATGGAAAGCTAATTCCGAAGGAAGCAGAAGACTGAGTCTAAGGGTTCCGATTTGCCTGAAACCCCCAACCTTCCACTAGGACCCTTATGACATTTTTTATTCTAAGGATGTGCAACCCAAGCACAAATTCATTGATTATCCTTTTGAGCTTAATTTCTCTTTAATTCGACTTTTTGGACTTCGGCTGCATCCTTACAAATCACAGGCCTGACCCCGCTTGCATGCTGATCTCTTATATATACTCGACCATGGGGTATGGGTCTACATCACAATCTAGTCCACATCTGTGAACATCTTCTCCTGACAGGTCCAAAACTAAATCTTCTTATTCTAATTCTGACCTGCACCTGTGAATTCATTATTTCTTCTTCTTTTTATAGTGTGCCTAGCTGAAGGCACTAAATTTAGCACATATACAGTCACTTTTTCATCTCAGAGCTAACTTGTTAATCATGAAATTCAGGTTCTTTCTTCTCTACTCCACTCTATTTTATATCTTTTGAATACAATGAGGACATTGCATTAGATAGGCATAGGGGGGTGGATATTCATCTTTGAATCATTTTGTTAGCTACATAGATTCTTTTTATTTTTTTCTTTATTTTTGAAAAAAAAAAAGTTGAATTAGGAAAGAGAACTTGGGCGTTAGAAAATTATCTTAGAGAATAAAACTGTATGACTTGAACACTTAGACCCTTCAGCTCTTAGGACTTAATCAGCTCGGGTGTCCACTAAAATGTGGACTTGTTTATCAAGTCCTCACCATTCTGAATTTAATTTTTAATTGGTTAATAAGTTGGGGTGATAAGTACACGACTTATCAACCCGTCCTCTGATTTAAATGGATTTTAAGTCTAAGCATCTACATACTATTTGCACTAACTCACTTTTCAACAATTTTAAAGGAAATTTTGTAGCTAATTAACCTTCTAGGGTGATATAACTGGCAAGTTATCGTGGGTAACAGCCCATTAGTCAATTGTCCAGAACCCAGCCACACGACCATTCTTTTCCTACTGCCTTTAAGTAAATCTTAGATCAGGGAAGCCACCTACTTAGAAAAAAGGAAAAAAATAGAAAAATATCCAAAATGAAAAGAAAAAGAAATAGAAAAGGACAAAAAAAAAGAAATAAGCCACACTTCTCCGCATGAGTATGGCTGACAAGTTATCGTGGATAACAACCCATTGGTCAGTTGTCCAGATCCCAGCTCAAGAAATTCACGTATAATTCCTAAACACTTAGGAAGAAGTGAAGAAGCATAATAAACCAAGGAGATACATACTGGGTTTGCTCTTGTGTTGACCCCATAAAAATAAAAGTAGGGAGAAAGCTACCGGTCGGATAGATACACTTTTAAGCAGAATTCTTTTTAAGGTCACCTAGGGGTGTAGAAACCCGAAGTCTATTCTGATTGCCGATCAATGAGTCTAGCACTTCACACAAAAAGATGCTTAGAACGTAGAGTTCTCATCAAGTCTTGGGTGGGTCGAGTGGTCATATAAAGCTGCTCCGAAACCCTAAACTCAAAAATCCAAAAAAATTAGAAAAAAAGAAAAAGAAAAAGATCCTTCTTTGAATAAGGTAAGGCTTGAGGCAGTCTGCATTTTGGCAAACACTCGGACACTGTTGTGTCTCTATAATTCAGGTCTTAGTTGAAATTCCTAAGTGTTGAAAAATAACTTCTGTCCAAGAAATCTAATTCTAATTCTCTTATAAATAACATGTAGTTTTGTTAGGGACTAGCAAAAGATAGGCATGGGGGTGTGATGTAAACAAGTTTATATCACATAAACTATCTATTTATGCATGTTCTTAGATGTATAGTTGCATCATACATTATAAATATTACACAACATGTATCATCTTGTATTTAGATTAGATTGTATAAAGTTTAGGCTAATTTTCTCCTTTATGGATAGGAAACAAGGCCATATTTTATCGAGGCCTCAGATTGAAGATCCAACTGTACGGATTTGATCAGGGTAACGATCGGAGTTCAACGACTCCAAGATCACCCTGATTGGACTTCTGTAGCATCAAATGCAGTCCAAGAAGGATCATAGGTCAAGGGGCCAGATCGTGTAAATCCATTCATCAGATGACAAATCCAACCACACGGATGGGTTCAAATCGACAATCATAGCCCAACGACGTGAAAATCGATCCAATCCAACATCCATGGCACCATCTACAACTCACATAAGATGGACGGCTAAGATGGCGCCACGTGGCACAATCTCAGCCACCCATACCGGCCCAAGGACCTACCGCTGCCTCTCTCTCCTCAACTGTATGATTGATCTGGGTCGTTGGATCTTGACCCAATGACCGAGATTCACTAAATGTCGTGCATGTTAATTCAAAAATGCGATTCAAAAGAGGCTTCAACACGATGGTCTTGACTTGAAGTCGCAAGGAGAGGGCACTGGATTGAGTCACACACACCTCAAATCAAGGCATGAGCGTGGGTGCGACCAAATTAGGCCGTCGAATGCAAATTCTGTGGCAGCAGGAGCTCTACATGGCACATGGGAAGAGCACATTTCGCGCATGCATGCGATGATGCACGATCCAACATGCCATCGCATGCAGGTACGCAAAACTCTTGAAGGTAGAGCGGCTTGAGTGCATTTAGGTCGTCCGATCGAGAGAAGGCATTTAGGCGATGAGCGGTTCAGTGTTGAAGGCAGAGGGGCGGGGACGTGAGCGTGCATTCAGTGATGTGGGGGCATTAGTGACAGTTTTATCATTCACTAAAGATCCCTTATTTAATGTTTTAAAAGTAAAGTGACCTATTTTCCCATTCAAACCTCACCTATAAATAGCCCTACGACCCCCATATCCTTCATCCCTTTCTCTCTTCTCTCACCCTCTGAAAGGCTCTACAAGCTAGTCTAGGATGCTCCATTAGAGTTACAAAAATAATTTTCCATCTTCTCACCTCCTTCGTGGAGCATCCCGCAGTTGTCCTCTTACTACCATTCGGGAAGCAGATCCCGCTACGATGTCGGCCTGCCCCATCCTCCATCGTCCGCCTTTGTTCTCCCTCATCTAGCATCTCACCACCTTCTTCCGAGCACTTCGTCAACGCAGCTCATCCTCCAAGCAGCCGTCGAGGAGGATAACTTCTCTCTACCTTCTCTTTTATTGCTTTCTAACGTAGATTTCCTACTTTCTAGTGTAACGAGTAGTTGTAACGAACCTCATTCAATGATTATGAAATACCTGTGCATTCTCTCTTTTTTGTTTTCTTATTTGTATTATTCTTTCTCCTGCTTCTATTCTTTATTCTTTAAGTAGATAGCTAGTGTAGATTCAATTGAACCAGCTAATCTGCTTCGTGACAGAAAATAAAACGTGATTTTTGATCAAACGTCCACCTCGCTGTGTTCAACCTGGAATTCCTTTTGAGTTTCAGTTAAAATTATCTGTTGACGAATTTTCTCACAAATTGCGCTGCAACGACTGGTTTTCAAAACCCAACTCTTCTAGCGTAGATTTTCCGATACAACATGGGCTTTGTAAAGGATTAGAGCATGAAACCAAAAGCCTTGAAATCATTCTAAGTGTTGGAAGAAATGGATATAAACATGAGTGACTTCCAAACAATAGATTAGATCAGATTCAACCTTAAAAACATGAATTTCTCATTGAATTTCATCATTTTAGATCATTTGTACAATAAATATGTTCATAGTAATTACTAACAACAAAAGTTTACAAGCTTCTAAATATGATTAACAATTCTTGTATTCAAAGGAAACTCAAATACAAATAATACCAATACATGAATGCCTGTTACAATATTAGACTCGTTCAAAACTTATCAGGACTTTAAATACATCAGAATCTTCATCAAATACTCAAATCAAATGTCTAACAATCCATGTCAACTCTTTGTGAAGTTGATACCATGCATACTGATTCAAATAAAGTTAGGTATAATATGTTCACCTCTGAACTTTTACAGCCATCAAAACTACAATTTTAAATAAGATCTATTCTAGAAAAACCACTACCCCTTTAGGTTACTCAAAATCCATTCAGAATCTATGATTAAAACATATTTCAAAATCCACCCAGATTTAGCAGTTACTGCCATACTGAAAAACATCTCTCAAAGTAAAGTCACAGCTCCAAATAACAAAGAAATCACTTAATCAAATGCTATGAATATGAAGAAGATCATCTAGAACCTTTGCAAAGAATCAAAGATCATATTGAAGCTCCTTTTACTTCCAATTCAACTTGGAGTCTGAGATATGAAACCCAAAACATCAAATTGAATTTAAACCCATAGAAATCCCATCTCAACTGTCGCAACTGATCTATGAAAGGTCTAAAATTCCTTGAAAAACAAATCAATGATCATAAATATTAAAAGACTAGTTTGATCTCATCTTTATATTATAGACAACGTAAACGAAGGGAATCCAAACCAAGCATTCAAATCTTTTGCAAACACATTCCAAACTTTCCTTTAACTCTATCAAACAACATCCAAACTCCAATTAACATATTGAAATTAATGCCCAAGCATCAAGTTGTCACCCTAGATGGGTTGTTAATATGGCTTCACCCAAGTGAATTGATCACCTAGGATACCTACACACATGGATTAGTGTGCAGTGATCCTAGGCGATGCTTAAGAATTAGTTAGGTCATCACAGAGGTCTCAGTCCATTGCATTGGATTTAAATGACCTCTGCTACACAGCGAAGGTAGAGAACAAAACTAAATGAGAAAATTGGGCGCAAGCTTAATAATCAATACAAATCTGTTATGACCCAGTTCTCGAATCCCTACAAGACCCGAGATCGGCTCGCCTCGACTAATCTCAAGACCTAGTCGTCCAACGAGAAATAACCAAAAGCAGGAAACTAAACCACATTCACACATGCAATATAACTAAGCAGAAGGAAAGAATGAAGCAGTAAAGAAAAATAGAACAACTGCCTTAAAACATAGTACATGCCACAACAACAACAATAGTGGAAAGGAAACAGAAGTAACAGGAACAGTAAAATATATGTCCATTACTCACTACAACAGCAGAAAAATGAAAGAGCTGAAAGAACGACTATGGTTGGGCTCAGCTGGGCCCGGCACCCTCTGCAGCCGGAAACTCGGGCTGCTCAACTCCTGGTCCTGAACTGTGTTACAAAAAGACGAGGTCAGCGAACGCTGAGTAGAGTGGTGTTTATATTATCTATGTACAAGTAAAGTAAAAACAATAAGTAGGTTTTATTCTCATTTCTATTTATCTCATTTATGTATTTCTGGTTTATCTATTTCACAAAGTATCCAAGTATCTCTTGATCTTGCTTGTTCCTCGTGGAAACGATCTTGATTGCAGTCTTTTCATGGAGTAGAAGGAGAACGTGGTGTGCTCTCCTGGCTGGGAGAGTCCCCTGTGGTAGTCCTGCACCCAGTCAACCACCCCGAGGTCACTGTCGAGACGTAGCGGTGACTACAGCACGCGTGATAAGCACACGAGTAGCTACCCCGCACTGACACGCGATCAGTATTTCCACTAGCGGGTACGCCCAAAGTACAGCACGAAATAGTATAAGGCCTTACCCTCTCAGAACAGGGGTCTCACCCCTCAGAACCAAACAGGGGTCTCGCCCCTCCACAGTCCGCATACCCTCGTCCGACTACCCTGGTTTGCCAAAGGGCCTAACAAAGTCAGTATCGGGTGACTAGCTAAACCCTGGGCCCCATGGGGTGGCTAGCTCCCTCCCTACACTAGTAACACACCTCAGTACCACGTACGCGAGGGCCAATAGCAGTCAGTGTAAAGTGGCCAATCCTAACCCCGAGTCTCAACCCAAGGGAGGCTAGCTCCACTCTACACTAAAAAGGGACAGTTGCTCTCCTTGGTACCACGTACACAAGGGCCAGCACACTTCCCGTCCACATTCTAGATGCCTTTTGTACACAGGAGTTCTACTCTTAATTCTCTGTAGGGTTCATGCTCGTATTCATCTCATTTATCCATATTCAGATCTCATGTTTCATAACTAGTTCCTCATCCATATACAGGTAGCTTGTGTTATCATAATATAGTTCTCAATCATAAACATGCAACTTATGGTTTATCAGTTCAATTTTTCTTTTACATACAAGCAGCTCGTATTTTAACATGCATCTCAAGTAAACCAAAGTAGTTCCATATCATTCTCATACATTTCTACCCTAGGGTTCATTCCACATCCTAGAGTTTCAATCAATTTAATCTAAGCAGATATATTCTTTATTCATGTCTTAATAATTGTATTAAACCACTCTACCGGATATCACGGGAGGAATGGGGGTCTGTGCCGCAGATCTCGTCGTCTCTGCAGGCCCCAAACACGCCATTGGCTGGTAACCTGTACCAGCGACCAATTACATTAGACGAGGTCAAAACAATAGATACTCAACACTAACACGTAGAGGAACTTGAGTGGAAAATAGCGGTACTTCATTTACGGAAATGTGATTTCGTTTGGGCCTTAAACAAGACAAAAATGTGGTTACTAATCAAAATTAGACGTCTGGGACTAGTCCCAGAAGTCTTAAAAGACGTCAGAACTCACCTTACCCTTCCTGCAACTGATTCAGACGTCCAGATTCCCTCTGCGATCGTCTTGGGGCAGTTCCAGATGTTGGACTAGGTCTCCGGTCGTCTGGAAGTACCTCAGACGTCTGGCGACATGATCAGATGTCCAAAAGTACTTAGGAAAGTGCATCACGCGCCTTCCTATAGCCTTCACCTGCGTACGAAAATGCAAGCACGGTTTTAGCCCAACACCTCCTGTGCTGAAATCTTCTACATGGTGGAAAGCAGCGTAGGAAGGTACGTACCTCGTGATATTGCGCTTTTAGATGTCCGGCCTTAGTTCTGGACGTCCTGGTGCCTCGACAGTCGTCTAGACGATAACCCAGACATCTAACACTAGAAAACTTCCAGTACCAGAACCTACTCTGCAACGCTTCTCACCTCGCACCATCTCCCGTAGCGCACCGCAACAGCTTCAGCAGCTGTAAAGGGCCGGGAGGCTGCCTCCCCGAGCCCTTCCTCCTCGCGTACACACCCACCACTGGCTGTGCGAGCTCCGCCGAGCTCCTGTAGGTCCTCCGACCTTCACACTCTCTTCCTTCCTCTCTCTTCCTCTCTCCCTCCCATCCTTTCTCGCTCGCCCTCCCTCTCGTCACTCTCTCTCTCCCTCGCCACTGTCGCATAGTGAGGAGTGTTGGAGGCGGTGGTGGCTGGTGCTGAGGGGGTGAGGGTGGTGAGGAGGAAGGGTTTAGATAGAGGGGTGTTAGGGTTAACGAGGTGAGGGTGCGAGGAGAGAGAGAGACCTCTGCGCGTCGCCCACGAGCAGAGCGCAAGCACAATACGAAATTTCCCACTTTAAGACATCCGGGCATGTGTCCAGACATCTAGACAAACGTCTGACTAAAACTCCAGACATCTTATCCGACTAAAAAGGCAATAGGTCATTTCAAAATAAAAGCACAGAAGCTCAAACCCAACGCAATTGATTCAATTGCACAAATGTAAACTTAATTCACTCGATTAAAACCAATTAAACCAAATTAAATCTCTAATATCTTGATTAGGCATGAAAACCAAATCTAAATAAATCAAGTGAATTACAATCAATTCGTAGCACAGGGAGGGCTCTTGTGATCTGATGAAGTGAATGGATTAACCCTCTAATGGATTGAGTGCACCATGGGACCTAAGAGCTAAGAAGCTTCAGACCTCATGGTGGCTTTGGTGGATGGGTTGAATTGGTGTTTAAATTGTCGAGGAAAACATTGAATGTGAATCGTGAGGTAAGAGGGAAGCTCTATGAATCACAATGGGTGAATGGATCTTTCTCTCTGATTGGAATTGATCAGAGAGGGTGGATCAATGAAGATCTAAAACTTTACTAATCTACTCCTAATCTAACATAATTGAATAGTGAATTCTACTCTAATTGATCTAACTAAACTACTCAGATCTAAGAAAGCAATAAATCTAACCTAGGAAAGCAATTAAAAATCCTAAACTACAAGGACGAAAGGGGACCTGGGCAACAGCTAGTCACTGCAGCGACGAACGGGGAGAAAGACCTTCAGCAGAGTGAATAGGATCCCTGGATCCACAGCGAGTTGCTATGGCGACGAAGAGGAAGAAGAAACCACTGTTGTCACCAGTGGTCACGGAAGAGGAATAGGAACTGAAGGGGTAGACGACTGATCAACTCAAAGGGGGAGGGAGCTGATAAGGGTCGTGGGTCGAGTGGGGAGCTCCTTATATAGGCTTTAGGGGATGTGGTGACCAAATCAATGAGTGATGGTCGTTGTGCATCAACGGTCAATATGAGGAGTGCAGGAAAATTTTAGAATGAACTGCAGCCGTTGGATGAGATCTAAGTGAGGGTGTGATGCTATACACACCGCCGTCAAACTAGAGGAGAGAGATCCAATGTTGGATCAGTGATGAAAGAATGGACAACTGAGAGTCCTTGAGTTCTTCACTAAGGAACAACGTGCAAGGAAGAGAGCAGCAGGTGTTTTGTTACATTTACGAAGACACCCAAAAGATGAACTGGTAGGAAAATAACAAAGGAACCCATAAGTGAGTGTTTTCATGACCAAGAGGTCCTTGAAAGCTTACAAACGAGTCCCTAACAAGTTTTATGAATAAGGAATGTAAACGCTTAAAGGACCTAAGTGTAAAACATGTATTTCAAGGTCCAAATGATGTCCAAATACAATGAGATTTTTCTGGTATGTTATTTGAACATATTAGAATATAATCCCATAGTTGATTTGTGAATTTGTGGTCATTTGGTGTTCAATTTGGCATTCAGATCATCAATTTACATATTTAGTATAGAATATCTCAAAATTGACCTAATTATACGTTTTTAGCACAAATTGAGTGTTTTAGGTATTTTCCATAAATCCCACGCTTAACCTATTTCTTGTGTTAATTTGATAGTGTTTAACCTAGATTCTAGCTTAACTTGAGTATTTTAGCTATGATAAGCCACACCTCATCACCCATCATTAAGCTAAAAATGTCCACCACATGCTTCAATGCCCTTACTTCAAATTGCCCCCCTCCCCTCCTCGATGAAGAACACTGTATCACCTGCAAACTATAGGATAGGAGTCAACGCACGATGAAAAGACAATGTGTAACCATATAGTAAACCTCCCTTGCAGGCTTTAAAGGCAAACCATTCCAATATGTTTACTGCCAAAATAAAGATTAGAGGAGCAACTGGGCAACCCTGCTTGACCCCCTTCTGAGGTTGTTTCCACTTTCCTGTAGGGCAGCCATTGATTAAAGGAGAAAACGAAGCAATTGTAATACACCGCTTGATCCACTAGACCCACTAATGAGAAGCTCATCATGGTCTCTAATTACCCCTAATTAACTAGTCTTCCTAGTTAATTAGCTAAGAATATGTAAATATATGGGTTAATTATTAAATAAGGGATAAAATAGTAAAGGACCTTAAAATAAGTTTAAAATGCTATATTATTATCCAATTAATATTTTCAATAATTTAATTAATATTTGGACTCAAAATATCATTAGTAATTTATCTAATTAATGTGTTAACTAACTTAAGTATAATTTATACCTAAGTATGTAATAACTTAAGTAACCTTACTTAATTAAATAAATTAAGCTAAAAAGGTCAAAAATGTAAATTCAAGGTCTAAATATAATAATTGCCTTATTTATAATCATATATAAAAAGTTGAAAAAGATTTAAATTAAAATAAACCTTGAAAACCTTAGTTTACATTTTAGTCCTTATGTTTTATTTCATTCGAGTCCTTATTCTTCACTTAGGTCCTCAATTTTATTTACAAGAAAGTCCCTGAAAACCTCTTCTTCTTCTTCTTTCCTTCTTCAACCTCCTCAACGGCTGACGACAAGATGTGCACACACCTACCGATCACCGCGAATCCGACGTCATTCCTTCCTTTATAAGCTCCTGGAGCTTGTGCTCACCATCTTTTTTTCATCCATCAGTCTGGATGAAGCTGCAATCCTATTTTAGGGTTGAAGTTAACCTCACCACATCAGAGAAGACGCCGGTGGTTACTTCACTCCTAGACCTTTCTCCGTCCAGATACACCCTCCTCCTCAGCCGCCACAACCTATAAATACCCCTTTACGCCCTCGATTTCAACAAGTTAGCTCCCTTCCCTCTTCCTTCACTAAGCTAACCGGTAGGCTATTCCCTCCAAAATCCAACAACCTTCCTCCGCTTCCTCCGTCTTCCTCCATCCACCTTTGCTCACTCTGGATCTCCGCCGACGTCAGTTGAGTCTTCTGACGCAGCGCTAACACTAGATATCCTCTTCTTCACTTCGCTACACCCGTCGGACTTCTTTCCTCGACCCTCTGATTTCCTCCTCTGTTAAGAACCTTCGACAGAGATCTTTTGCCTCCTTCATCCAGGTAACAATAGGTTAGGTAAGTAGTTTAATTAGATTAGTTAGTTAGGTAGATTAGATAGGCTTAATGTCAGATTTTCATTCATCTTCCTCAGCTCCAGCGAGCTTGTTGATCTTGTCTGGAGCAATCTTTTATCTTTTTAAAACATCAATCACCTTCCTTAATCTCCCATGAACATTTCCTACACCTTAATTCCCTGATTTGATCACCTATTCGCTTAATCCACCTCCACCTTCACCAGCTACTTCCGCTGTCCATGGCGGAAGTATCTGTGCCTAATCCACCTCCACTGGGGCCCTCCACCACTTAACCATCACTTAAGGGCCCCTATCTTCACTTTAATTTGAATAATAGTCACTTATAACTTAAACGCCTAATTTCATATACTCTCCTGAGCTTGCTGTCAATGGCGGCTCAAGAGGAGCTCCTATAGCTAATTAACCATCTATAATTCATCGCCACTTCTTTCTAAGTTGTTTCCTCCACTCAATTGAGTGAGAAAACATGTCCTGAGCTCAATCAAACTCAGATTTCACTTACTGTGAATTCAAAGCATAACTTTCAGTTTAATTGTTAATTGAAGAAATTAATTTGTTCCTGAGGCTCCTTGTGACCTCATGAAGCTTTTTATATTGTCCATGGCATGTTTTAATGTTGTTTCTACACTTTTAGCCTTTTCCTGAACTCACCGGAGCTCCGACGAGCTCCGACGAATCAAAATGTACTCTTCAACCCATAGAACTTTGCGTGAACTCCAGATCATGTATTTGAGGTTTACTGATCATTCCGAAGCATTTTGTTTGAGGTTTTAAGACCTGGAGTTCCATCTAGACCTCTATCTTCTGCAACTTCAGAAGAGTTGGAGATGACTGTTGGTTAGGGTTAAAGCATAATTTTAAAGGTCTAGAAGCATCAGAAGGATGCCCTGAGATCAATCCAATAGATCAATCACTGAGGTAGACCTTGGTTTATTCTGTTGAACAAACTCATTTAGGATCTCAGGCGACAGGCCTGAAACCCTAGAAATCCTAGTTGAAAGTTCCTTCTGAGAGTCTGAATCTATTCCTGAGGTGAAATAGAAGTGAATCAAGTCATTAATTTCATCTGAGATGACCTAATTTAGAAAGTCAAAGCTCAAGGTTTAATGGTCAACCTTAAGTCTGATCTGTAGATTTAGGATTCGATGAGAGAAATTGATGAGTTCAATTTGTTCCTAGGATGATTTTAAATGATTCAAATTCAATTTGGTTGAACTCTGATCAGTTTTATAGAAGAATTTGATTTCTGTTCAGTTTGGGTTGTTTTTGAACCCAAACTGACGACAGTGAGTTTTTGATGAATTTCAAATGAATAATCTGCCCAGATAGATCCTTAACAACCTTTAGAGGTTGTTTGAATTGATGAAGTAAATCTCTAGCTGTCTATTGGACTAAACAGAACTTGAAATGGAGATCTAAAGCTCCTTAGCGAAGCTCTTAAGCTTCTTCGCCTTCCTGAAGCTCCTCAGAGCCCCTTTCCTTCACCTATAACTGCGGAAATATCTTCTGAATCTATTCAGCACCTCGTCTGAGGTCAAATAGACACCCTGCTGATTGCACAGCAATCATGGGTCCTAATCAACCTAAATAATGTCTGAACCTAGCTTAAATTGTGGATATTGCACTCATATCTTGCATATCATGCATTGCATCAGTCTATTTAGAATAAGATGAGATATCCTGCTAGTTAATGGTTTTTATTGCTATTTGCAGATAATAAAGTGATCCAGGATGGAGATAGTGGAATAAAGCAATAAAGGAAGAAGACTGATCCAGATAAAAGGAGTGAGGAGGATAGCCTTATCCCTACCCTTAGAAACCCTAGGACAGCCTTCCCAAACCCAAAACAACCTCCATTAGGGAACCTTAGCCTCAAAACCCAAACATGGATAGCACTATCCATGTTCTTATCCACCCTATCCCTCTCCCAAACACTTAGGAACCAAAACCAACCTTAGAAAACCTAAAACCCACTCTCCAGCACCTTTTAGGGCATCCAGACATCTGGCTGGACATCTGATTTCTGCAGAATAACAATCCAGGAAGCCAAAACTCATACTGACACAGAATTGGATGCCTAATTTAGTGTCCAGACATCCAATTTTGTAGTATAAGATGCCTGACCATTATCCTGGACATCTGATACTGCTGTCAGGTTCCTGTTTTTGGTGTTGGAAGCCCTAGCTTGCCTATTTTGACCTAGGAACCCCACCAGACACCCTAGGAAACCTAAGTAGAGACCTCCTAAGCCTAGTCCACTATCCATAGCCCTACTTGTCCTATCCCTAACCCAATTGAACCATCCCATACCTAATTGGGTGCATCTACAGTTGATTGGGTGCACCCGAGCCCAATTAGATCCACCCAGGATCTAATTAACTCATACCTATTAGAGTTACCCTAGCCTAATCACATGCACACATCTAATTAGACTTGACCTAAACCTAATTAGGTTCAGTCCTACCCAATTAGACTTTCCTAAGCCTAATTAGGTCCACACCCACTTAATCTAAATTGACCCAACCTATTTAGCACCTAATCCTACCAAAACCCACAACCTAGCCCTACGAAAAACACACACATGCACACCTTCCCATTTTACTCCCACCAAACCCATGCACACTCTCTTGGAAACCCTAAAAACTTGTGTCAAACCTAGATCCAAAAATTGTGGCATTGGCTATTTTTGGAGCCACCAAAAGTGGCAACCAAATGGAGCCTTCCATAAGGGCAAAGAGAGAGCTACAAAATTAGACCTTCTCCATACACTCTCCCATCCATACTCTCCACTCTAAACTTGCTTCCATCCTCCAAAACCTTAAGGCAGTCCTCCTCATCCTCCTCCAAGGCTCCATGGACGGCTAGCTAGAGAAGCTTCTCTCCAAAGCTTCAAGGACGGCCATTGGTAGAGAAAGGGAGCAACACCCTCCTCTCTCCACTTGGGTGCACTCGCCCCCATCTTCTTCTTCTTCTTGGACAGCCATGAAGGCTCACCCATAGCCTCTTGTGGCCGGCCATCTCTTTTGGTAGGCGTGTAGATGGGTTTGCATACCCAAGGTCTAGCCACACCCTCACACAAGGCCGATGGCCCTAGTGGCAACTTTCCGGCGTAAGGGATTTTCTTCTATTTATATGCATTTAGTGTAGATGATGTGTGATAATTTTTTATGCATAAATATTTCATGATGTTTCTGTGATTGATTGTCCTCATGTTTGCTTGCCAATATGACACTTTGGTTTGCTCACACCATGCACGGCCACCATGGCCTCATTTAGATGCACATAGTCACTTAGGTTTTTGCTAGTTTATCTAGATCTAGGTTTCAATTCTCTTTTCAAAATAAAAAATCAAAAACACAAAAAGACAAAAATAGTAGCTTAGGTTAGATTTAGGTTATAAAAGTCGATCCAAATCTCGATTCGTTTTCACGCCTCCTAGAGACGAACGACCGGGACTCAAGTTCTAAAAAGAATAAAGATCTATGCGAGTTTTGTTATCACAAATATCTTTGACAAGTGGTTTTTGCGACTATACTACGATTTCCAACGATTTCAAAATACGTAATTTCCACGTCCGTCAAATGGCGCCGTTGCCGAGGAGGCAACACGCGAGTTTAGATTTGGATTTGCTTAACTTCTATTTGTTTTGATTATAGGGTGTCGAGATGAGGATCTACACACACATCAACCCGTGGTGAAGACCGCAGGTATCTTCTTCGTCCTCTAGTTTATTGCTTCCTTAGGTTAGAAAAAAAAGAAAGAAAAGAAATATATATATATATATATATAAAAATTCAAATTCAAAATTTCAGATTTGAATTAAAAAAAAAAATCTTTTTCTTTGGTGTGTGTTTTAACTTGGAAACTATTTAAACACACCAAAATCAGATTTGGAAATTCGACCAGAAAATATTGATGATTTTCAAAAAGTTATTGCTGTGAAATTAGGAGTCCAAAAATCTTGGGATTCAGTCTGATATTAGGTTTTCAAACTATATTTCCAGAGCCACCTTTTATTTGGAAAAATTCTCACTGTACAAATTTTAAAAATTCGTACAGTGGAAGGGGGTCAGAACAGTCTATACTCTGATTTTTTATAACTTTAAACGTTAATTCTGACCTCTACATAAATCATATCTCTTTGAAATTTGTGAGGTTAGAAATCCACTAAAACCTAGTTTTTTATATGAATTTTGAAGAATTTTTGAATTTTCTTTGATACTATTTCAAACTGCACTTCTCACAGGGGGTCCATCTGGTCTGTTTGACCCCTTGGAACATAAAAATTCGTGAAAAATTTCACGAAATAGTAAAAATATTAAAAAAATATTCCCTGAAAAATGTATTAAAAAATTAAGATCTATACAAAATTTTATATTATTTTTCTTCAGTTATTGATTTGGGGAGTGATTTCAAGTCAGACTAAAGTCTGACTACAGATTTTAGAAGAAGCACAAACCCTAGGTAATTAACATTAGGGTTTAAATTTAGAGACTCAAAACAAACCTTTTTGAGCCTGATTTGGGTGTGATTGCATGAGAAGAGATTTTCTGTGATTGGTTGTCTTCCCCTCACCCACTTGAATTGAAATTGATCTACATTTCAACTTAGGCAACCAATTAGGTCTATTTCACTTAGTAGTGGTGCATTAGGACCATTGTTTTCCTTGATTGGGTCGCACCACTTCTACCTTATTGTACTTAAAAGCATCATATAGACCTATCTGATAGTAGGGTTTCCACACTAAGGTAGAGCACATTTGCATTCCATACTAAAAGGAAATTCATATAACAATTGGGACTTGCAAAAACTGTTGCGTGCTCCACCACAACCTTGTTTGAATTGACTTAAATAAGGAAACCCTAAAAGAAAAAAATTAATACAAGTACTTGAACCATAAAATCCACCACACCAACTAAAGCTTGTATTGAAAATCCTTTGTCTGTGCACTTCACACTCTAAATCCAATTTTAAGGGCATCACCCCCAATCGCCCAATCACATTCCAAGAACACCCTAAGCCCAAGCCCAAAACTAAGTAGACGTGCCCTAGGCAGGACTAAATTACTTGGTAACTGAAATTTAATTGAATAAAAATCAAGGCCTTGTCTATTTGGACCAACTGGTGACAAGAAAGGTCGGTACGGTAACCGCATTAACCTTTAGTGGTGTCCTGCCGTGCGGGGTGTCCTAGGGGGTCCCACCAATCTAGCCAGCCAAGTAATTCAAGGGTTGGTTTAACCCAGTTCCATCTCAGGATACCAGGTTTAGATCCAATTAGGGTATACAATTTAAGGCTAGCTTGTTTGCTTGATTTGGGGTTCTCTCATCTTTCTTCCTAGGCCCTTGCCTTAATCCCACCAGCCCCTTGTAGCTAGTTGTGTCTTTCTAAGGAAGACTATCTCTTATCTCTATTTGCATCTTCTCTCAAATATCCATGAACCCATGTCATTCTTTTGACCCTCGAGGTCCTCCATCTCCCAACCCAACCATGATTTCTACTCCTCCTGGTTGGGAGACTCATCCTAACCACCTGAGATATGATTATCCTTATCCCCCAGCTTATTTAGAACCTGAATCTCATGGATCTGACCCTTATCTAGATCAGAACCAATTGAAAGCCATAGTTGCTGAATTTCGGGAATAACACAAGGACTATACAGATCAATGTGCCAAGCTTCTGGAGCAAATTAGATGATCTCAGGCACAATCTCAATCTTATCACTCCTCCTAGGAACAAAAGACTTGGAACAACCAGCCTAGTGGGTCTAGTGACCCATATTTTGGATCCACTAGCTATTCTACTAATTCTTGCTACCATGGGGAGGCATCCTGGACTCAGCCAACCCAAAAGGCACCTTTGGACCTAATCCATGATTTGGGTAGATCAATTGAGGAATGCACTATTTCTGATACACCTGTACCTGATGAGATATCTCTAAGGAATTGGAATAATGGATCACAAGTACAGGACCACATAACAGGTTGTCAATCAACTCCCTCTATAGTCAGCCCCACTCAGGGCGATACACCTATTGATTCATGTCCAAATTCGTATAACCCTGAGTGGAGAAACAATCCTGATCTTTCATGGCCACCACAGAGACCGACTCAGACTGAACATCAATCTAGGCCAGCCCAATACTCCACTCAAACCACTTTAGGGCAACCATCTAGTCCAGCCCAACCCGCAACCACCCTTGAAGATATCATGAACATTTTGTTGGACTTTGACAAGAAAAATGAAGAAAGGCTGACTAATTTGGAAAATCAAGTGAAATCTCAAGGGGATCAAATCAAGAGACTTCAAGAATCACTTTATCCCCGGATGCAAATGCCTTTTCACTCCTATTCTCCACCTATTCTTCCGACCCCTCCTCCAATCTATCATACATGCCATTGTGCGGGGGCCAAATCTGTGGCCTCTAAAAGGAAGAGAAAAGCTAAGAGCCCACCCAAACGACCTGATTCGGCCTCAACCAAAAATCATAAGACCAAACCCACATCCAGCTCTGACTCGGACTCAAGGGACAAAAAGAAGAAAAAGGCTTCTGAAGTTGATTTGACCTATTTACCCTTTCCTGAGGCCTTAAAGAAAGAGTCACAAAAGAAGAAAGACTTGCACACCTAAAGAGGTGGTTTTATCAACTAACATAAGTGCATTTGTTTCTGGCACTCTACCACCCAAAATGACTGACCCTGGAAAACCCTTTATATCTTGTGCCATAAAGGTATTCACCTTCAACAAAGCCCTTGTGGATCTAGGGTCTTCCATTAGCTTGATTCCTACCGCCCTTTTTGACTGCACCAAACTTGGAGATCTGCACCACACACCTGTCACCATTAGAATGGTAGATGGCTCCATCAAACTACCGAACGGGGTAGTTCAGGATGTGATTATTAAAGTGCAAGGTCTTAGCTTTCCAGTCGATTTTATTGTCTTGGACATGAACATACTGGAGAAGCTAAGTAATTCACCCATTATTCTGGGTCGACCTTTCTTGGCTACGGCCAATGCATAGATTGATTGTTACTCAGGATGTATGGAGGTGAGTAGCGACAATGAGAAGATTCACTTTGATATGTATGCAACCGCTAAGAAAACAAAGTCAGGGTACTTTCTGGATGACATGGAAAGTGAGTTGGAGGGTAATTCGGAAGAAACTATGGCAATTGACACCTGGGTAGAACCACACGACCCGAATCAACAATCCACTAGATCACATAAGTCACCCTCCCTACCAGATCAAATCATTGGTAGTATGGTTAACTATCTTGATCGACCTAACCCAATTCAAACCCCTGCCCCTTGCAATGAATCCTAAATTACTCAATTGATCAAAATGATTCATGAAATAAAAGAAGCTAGTGCAAGAGAATATGATGATATAAGGAAAGAGCTTTATAGAATCTGGGATGAGCAACAAAAACCAGAAATGTTTGAATCTGGGTCAGGTGTGTCACAAACGATTTGCGATTCGATGGTGGTCATGCAGGATTTTGTTGATCAAACACCCGAGGTGGATGATATTGATAACCCTATGGAAGTTGAGAATGGAGATTTATTTGAGAATCTTGATCTTGATTTAGGGCCTGAGTACTAATCATTTCATTTTGAGGAACCAAGAATTAAGGGACCTTAATATGATTTTGTTGCATTTGAGAATACCCATGGAGACATTGATGAATTAATTCAAATGATCTCATACACGGAGCAACAAAATCAAAAAGACTGTAACAACTCCTCAATCAATGATTCAACCCATTCCACTTTCATGGAGGGACTCACTACTAAATCTAATGCCCAATTTCATCTAAGTGAGAAGAAGAAAATATCCCCTTATGAAATAGATATTCAAGAAATTGAAAGATTATTGGGGATAACATATGATGAGTTATTGGAGGAAGCTAAGAATTTTGGGGAATCATGTGATAATTGGGAATTGGCATTGGACAATTTGGAAGAGATAAAAGAAGAAGATGAGACCCAAACATCATTGGTAGAGATAGAGACTGATCATTGGACCTTGATTTCCAGATCTGACCACACTACTTGGGTCATGCCTTCCATTCATCACCATTATCAGGACCCATATGATTTCACCCCACACGACTCCACCCATACCCCTACCACCCACATTCTCCATCACCTCTTCGGGATTACCTATTTCATCCCCTATTTTGCTATAGTGAAGAGGGTATTACCTATTACATTTAGTGCCATTGTGAAATTTTATTACTATTTTATTGTGCTACATTGCAAAATATATCCTTCAGTTGTGCAAAATTTCTATTTCAACATTAGCTCTTATTGTTTATCTAATCTGAAAGTGATTTTGACTCGATTTCTTGATGAAATTAATAGTGAACATCGATTTTTGACCCTTGCAAGTTTAAATAAGCCATTGCCTTCCTATGGACACGACCTGCTCCTAATTGAGTGGTTATTTTAATTATTTTGATTAGTCAATTTTCCACCACTTGGAAATACGACAAATTATCTTAGTCATCATTTTCGAAAGCAAAAGTCAACTAGTCAAATGCCGTTGTTGTCGGGGAGGCAACGAGCTTGTTAAACTCACATTTATCTATTTATTTGTTCACACTTTAGTTGAGGCATATTTTAATTTAATTATCTGTTTTATGCGAGGTACTTGTATTCTAAGATGAGTTGATGCACCAGCCTCAACGACACTAAGGTGGACCTTGTTTCCACCGATTGGAGGAGAGACCAAGCTTCATATCTATGAGGAGGAGCTTGAACATTGGTGAACCTTGTTGTCACCAACTGGGAGGAGGACATCCGGAATGATCATCTTCATCTCTGTTGATTTTTCAATAGATAGATTTAGGTTTTAGAACTTTATTTTTCTTTATTTTCTTGCACATACATTTGGTTTGAAACCCTTATTCTGGGGTACAATTTTAGGGGTTTGTTCCCCGATTTTGTTTTAGGCCCGTGTTGGTAATTTTTCAGGAGCATGTTCCCATTTCTTTAGACTTAAATTTTTCTTCTCTTTTGTGGATTGATTTTATTTGTGCATAAGTAGGTTAAAAAGAAAAAAAAAAAAAAAACACGAGCTGCCTATTAAAAGCTGCCTGCCCCTAGGACAAGCCATTCAGATGTGTATGAGCAGCCTCTAGATTTATTTTCTACATTGCTTGCATTCTCACATCATTGATTGCTGGAAGCAAGGTACGCATCCTCTCACTTTGCATCCATATCTTGATCACGCATTTGCATTTAGACTTAATTCCTAGACCACATAATTTGTCTTGAAACGATTTAACAAGTGGTCACATTAAATTTCTAAAAAGGACTAAGTAAAGGAGGAACACAATAAAACCCAAGGAGTTGATTTGAGACATTGTGCTGCGGTTCAAAATTCAAATTCAAACTTTTACGGTGAATACACACGTGCATGACTGCACACTAAAGCACACAATTAGACACTCCTAGGATTTGACCTATTAAGAAAAAACTCTCCTACCATTGGATACCAAAGTGCTTGAAACTTAAGTTCAAAAGTTTTGTAACTCCAAGGATGGGAATACCCTGTCACGGATTTTTGAGGGTAGTTAAGAAGCACCGCAAAAGCACAACTTCAAAGGAAGGCTTAGGCCTACTTGCATCCCTTGATCTTCCATCCTTGGAGTACTTTACCATTTGAACTTTAGGGCAGAGCACCTAAGTTCCAATTAGGTCTTCATTAAGGCATTTCGTAGGTCAACAATAGGCACGTAATTGATTGGGCAATTTGTATTGTCACCTACAACTGGACTAAAGTCTAAAAGGCCTTAATTGATTAAAGACATAAAATTAATTTGGAATTGTGTTTGTATTGTTTGTGTATGCTTGGTAGGCGAACTCTGAGGAGACAACTTGTGTTTAATTCAAAACCTAAAAGAATCCTTAGGAGAGCCAACAAAGAGAGAAGAGAGATGGCCGAGGAAGGTGCAAATAGAATTATGGAGAACCAACGATCTTTGAGTGATTATTTTATCCCTACCAACCAACCTGGCCATACACTGAGAAGACCTGGGGGGAACAATCCATATGAAATCAAAAGTAGTACCATATCTCTGTTGCCCTCATTCTATGGTACTTCTAGGGAGGACCCCTACAGGCATCTGGAGGAATTCACCGAGATCTGTTCCACGGTGAGATTGCAAGATATTACTGATGACGCCCAAATGCGAACCCTCTTCCCTTTCTCCCTCAAGGATAAGGTGAAGCATTGGTATCACACTCTAGATGGTAGAGTGGATACTTGGGATGCCTTGAAGGGAGAGTTTTTGAAAAGATACTTCCCCATGAGTAAGACTAATCACTATAGGAGGGAAATCATAAGTTTTGCTCAACAAGATGGAGAACAATTTCATGATGCATGGGAGCACTTCAAAGATTTGTTACGCTTATGTCCCCATCATCAAGTGCCAAGATGGCAACTTGTAGAAAGGTTCTACACTAGATTAAATGACAAGCACAGGCAAACAATGGATGGTGCCTATGTAGGAACCTTTCTTACAAAAATTGAAGATGAGGCTTGAGATCTTTTTGAGACCTTGAGTGAGAATTCTATCCACCTAAATTCTTCATATTTGGATAGGAAACCCACTCTTATGCAATGAAAGATTGAGGCAAATGAGGCTAGAGATACCCAGAATTTAGCCTTCCATATTCAATTGTTGAACCAAAATATGGAAAGGCTTATGTCAAACCCTATCCAACTCACACCACATGCCTCTGCTTCCCAAGCTTCTGAATGCTCCATTTGCCAAGGCAATATGCATGCTACTGTGGATTGTCATTTGGCCTCCCAATTCCCTGACCTTGTACAGGTGGACCAGAATGCCGCCCAAGGGTTCCGTCCCAGACCTCGTAATGACCCTTTTCCAAACACCTATAACGAGAGATGGAGGAACCACCCCAATTTTTCATGGAGACAGGGGAATGTCTCTAGTACAGGGAATTACATATCCCAACCCTTTCAGACTCAACAGTATAATCAACCTCCTATTCCCTCCCAACCATCCAAGACTTCTGAGATGGATGAGCTTAAGGCCATATTGAAGGCCATGTAGGAGAATCAAAGCATGATCATCCAATCTCATGACAAGTCAATCAATGAGATGAAATCACAAATTGGACACCTTCTCGAGGCCATGAGCAAAAGGGAGATTGGGAAGCTTCCCAGTTCATCTAAGGAGAACCCTAAAGGGAAAGGGATTATTTTTAGGGAGCAAGCCCAGGTGGTGACTATTCTGAGGAGTGGGAAAGAAATTTCCAAACCTGATGCTCCTATACTCCCACCTTCTAAAAACCTATACACTCTGACTTTTGCCCCTACTGGAGAAGAGCCGCCCAACTCTTCTCCACTTGAAATCACCTCACTGGAAGAGGTTGTCTCTTTTCCCCCACTTACCCGACATGACAACCCTTCCACCCAGATATCGAGAGTGCCCTTTCCAGAGTGCTTATCTGACTCTGGGCAGACTTCTACTAGCTTATCTAGAGCCAAAGATAGGATGGATGAAATCATGGAGACTTTCAAACAAGTGTAGATTAACCTGCCTTTGCTTGAACCTATCAGGCAGATTCTATCCTATGCCTACTTTCTAAAGGACCTATGCACGAAAAAGCAGCAATCGAGGAAACAGGTCCAATCAAAAGTTATCCTACCTGATTCTATTAGCTCAATTATACAACACGGGACACCCCCGAAACTTAAGGACCTAGGAGCCCCATACATCTCGAAGGTCGTTGGCGACCTACACATAGACAAGGCTCTTCTTGATCTGGGTGCGGGGGTAAACATCCTTCCGAGCTATGTATATGAACAACTTGGAGGAGGCAATCTGAAGCCTTCCCCTGTAATCCTCCAAGTTGCAGACCGTTCTTTAAAGACACCATGGGGCCTACTGGAAGATGTCCTCGTAAGAGTGGAGGATTTCTTCTTCCTCGTTAACTTTCTAGTACTGGACACTAACCTTACCAACAAACCAACCAAGCCCTCAATCATCTTGGGCCGCCCTTTTCTTGCGACTTCTAATGCTTCAATTAATTGTCACACTGGGGCGTTAAAAATGGGCTTTGGGAACAGGAAAATTTGACTTAATGTGTTAGATGCTTATAAACAAGCTAGATTTGAGGATTGTTCTCAAGTTGAGGTGGTAGATGATATGATTGAAGAGACAACTCCTGCAATTTTATGTGATGACCCCCTTCAGCATGTCATGCTAAATGAGCATTCTCATCTCTTGGAGGAATGTGAAGGGGATGTACTAAAACTTGAGGAATTGCTTGGAGTTTCTACTGAGTCTCTTTCCCCATCATACCTGCCTACGATAGATCTGCTACCAGAGATGGGGACTTCTATTATGAAACCCTCAACCATACAAGCCCTCGACCTTGAACTAAAACCCCTCCTAGACTCTCTCAAGTATGTATTCCTTGGGCCAAATGATACGCTCCCTGTAATCATTTCATTTGCACTATCTCAAGTGCAAGAGGGAGCCTTGCTACATTATTTATCAAGGCACAAGGAAGCCATAGCTTGGACGATTGCTGATATTAAGGGTATAGACTCTACACTCTGCATGCATCACATTTTTACTGATGATTCCATCAAACCATTTCAAGACATGCAGAGATGTCTTAACCCCAACATGAGGGAGGTGGTTAAAAAGGAGATTTTAAAGTGGTTGGATGCTGGGATCATTTATCCCATCGCAGATAGCAAATGGGTTAGTCCAATCCATGTGATGCCAAAGAAGGCAGGCTTCACGGTAGAAACAAACGACCAGGGTGAACAAGTGGTGACCAGACCCTCAACTGACTGGAGGGTCTGCATTGACTACTGCAAACTGAACACCGCTACCTAGAAGGATCACTTTCCCTTACCCTTTATTGATCAAATCCTAGAGAGATTGGTAGGGAACAAGTATTTCTGCTTTTTAGACGGATATTCTGGGTATAACCAAGTTGTAGTCTTCCCCGATGACCAAGATAAGACAACTTTTACTAGTCCCTACAGTACTTTTGCATTCAGGTGTATGCCGTTTGGATTATGTAATGCACCGGCAACCTTCCAACGGTGTATGTTGTCCATTTTCTCGGACATGATTGACGAGTGCATCGAGATTTTTATGGATGACTTCTCCATTTATGGCTCATCTTTCGACTAGTGTCTCCTGCACTTAGAGAATGTGCTGAAGAGATGTAAGGAGACTGGTTTAGTCCTCAGCTGGGAGAAAAGCTACTTCATGGAACACAAAGGCAGTGTACTTGGGCATGTTGTGTCTGAAAGGGGCATGGAAGAAGATAAGGCTAAGGTTGATTCTATTTCCAAACTCCCATTGCCCACGAATGTCAAACAGATTAGACCCTTTTTGGGCCATGCAGGCTTTTATAGGCGATTCATTAAGAATTTCAGCAAAATTTCTAGTCCACTTTGTGACTTATTGGTGAAGGAATTTTCCTTCGATTTTGATTCAAAGTGTGCCGAGGCTTTTCATACGCTAAAAGAGGCCTTGACCTTTGCACCTATTCTCCGAGCTCCAGATTAGACACTCCCATTTGAGCTGATGTGTGATGCTTCGAATTACGTAGTAGGGGTAATCCTTGGACAAAAGGTTGAGGGAAGACCACACGTGTTGCACTATGCGAGGAAGACTTTAACTGAACCACAGCAAAACTACAAAGTCAGTGAAAAGGAATTACTTGCTATAGTTTTTGCTCTTGAGAAGTTTAGGTCTTATCTTCTTGGATCCAAGGTGGTCATTTTTACTGATCATGCGACAGTGAAACATCTCATTGCCAAGAAGGACTCTAAGCCACGTTTAATTAGGTGGATTCTACTCCTCCAAGAGTTTGACTTGGAAATTCATGAAAAGAAAGGAGTGGAAAATGTAGTGGCTGACCACCTGTCTCACCTTCCCCTTGATGACAGTCCATCTAGAGACATCCACGAGACATTTCCCGATGAAACCCTTATGGCGGTAACACTGACTTCACCCTGGTATGCAGATACAGTTAATTACTTGGTCACTGGAGAAACTCCTGGCTCTTGGGATGAGCAAAAACGGAAGTGATTCATTTCCCAAGCTAGATTCTTTCAATGGGAAGAACCAGAATTATTTCATATTGGACAAGACCAAGTTTGGAGATGATGTGTGCCTAAAGAAGAGCAACAGAGTGTGCTGAGATTTTGCCATGAGCTTCATTGTGGAGGACACTTTGGTGCTAAGAAAATAGCTTTTAAGGTTCTCCAGTCTGATTTTTGGTGGCCTACTTTATTTAAGGATTCTCATTACTTTGTTAAGGTCTGTCTTAGATGTCAACAGACTCGAACGATTGGGAAGCGGAATGAGATGCCCCAACACCCTATCCAACCTGTGGAAATTTTTTATGTTTGGGGGATAGACTCCATGGGTCCCTTCCCTTCGTCCCATGGATTTGAGTATATCTTGGTGGCAGTGGATTACGTCTCCAAGTGGATAGAGGCCACTCCTATGTGCACAAATGACCACTCTGTGGTATTGAAATTTGTGAAGGCCAATATCATATCTCACTTTAGCTTCCCCAAGACGATTATAAGTGATGGGGAACCTCATTTCCGGAACCATTACTTCAATCGGTTACTTAGGAGTCTAGGAGTAACTAACAAGTTTGCTACCCCTTACCATCCTCAAACGAGTGGCCAGGTTGAAGTGTCAAATAGGGAGATCAAGAACGTTTTAGAAAAGACTGTTAGACTAGATAGGAAGGACTGGTCCCAAAAGCTCGATAATGCTTTATGGGCTTATCGAACGGCCTACAAAACCTCTTTGGGTATGTCTCCCTTCCGGATAGTGTACAGGAAAGCATGCCACTTACATGTTGAACTTCAACATAGGGCACTTTAGGCTATCCGAAGTGTCAACATGGATTTAAAGCAAGCAGGTAGAGCACGTTTACTAGAGTTGACTGAGCTTGAGGAGCAAAGGAATGATGCTTATGACACCTCCCAAGCTCATAAAGAGAGAACTAAGGTCTTGCATGATAAGTATATCCTTAGAAAGACCTTTGAGCCCAACCAACAAGTCTAGCTTTTCAATTCCAGACTTAAGTTGTTTCCAGGAAAATTGAAATCACGTTGGGATGGGCCTTACATTATCACCAAAGTGTTTCCGCATGAGGCTGTGGAGATTAAGAGCCCTTTCTCTTCAGCACCACCCTCTACCATCAACGACCAACAATTAAAACCTTACATTACTCTAGATGGCCATCTAGTTGACGAAGTCACTCTCAAGGAACCTTAACTCCTTTCTTTCCTGCCTTAGGTAACATTTTCCCTTGGCCATTTTACTTTCAATGAGGACACTATTTGAACCAGGCATTGGGGGGATAGGACCTGAGGCATCTATACATAGCATTTATACATAGTGCATTCATGCATTTACTTAAAACATTCTGCATTGCATACATTTGCATTATTAAAAAAATATATATTTTGCATTATTGAGCTTAACTGGCTGGGTCCTACATTCTTAAGCAGACCAAAACTTTAGGTTAAACTAAGTTGACTCTGGGGTTTGACTTAGAAGCTAAGTTGAGCTACTAGCTTTAGACCTTTAGGGTCCTTTGTGGACTTAAAAAAACTCAAGTAGGAGTTAAGTTGCGGACCATTCCTCAAGAGGTTGAGGAAGGAAAGCTAGGGATTGAGTTAAAGGCTAGGTAGTACTTGTTGTCTTTTTCTACCTTTTGGTTTACGAGTCCTCATAACCTAAGCATCCACATTTCACACACACTTGGTCTTGTGTAAATAATGATAATTCTTGGAGAAAAATTTGGTTTTCTTAGTTCTAACTTAGAAGAAGCTTGAAAACACAAGTTGATTAGAAGAGTTCATGCCGCAGGAGAGGTGAAGTATATACCCACCTTAAGGATGCAATGATAACATGTCACTTCCTCAGCACTTGTCTCTTAAGATGTCCATCCTACTGGAGGCATGTAAGCGCATTGTGCGGTTCAGGTGCCATGGGCAGCCCTATCTCGAAATGCCAATTGCCATAGGCCTAAATTTACTTTAGAAATCCATAGGCGATACTATCTTGAAGTGTCGATTGGTAAGAGTTCTTGGGGTCGTTATGGGCGGTGCTATCTCGAAGCATCAAAAGCCAGGCACCCTTCAAAGTTCGGTGATGGGGACAATGAATCCGACACAGACCGTGTTGATAGTTAATCCAAGGTTGGACTTAGAAGAATCAAAAATATATATATATGAGCAAGAAAAAAATCATCTTTTTAGGTTGACAATCATACCAACCTCAAATAAATCAGACCATTGCACATACACAGATGCTTTAATCTCTAGGACCAATAGACCTTAGGATAGAGTTGGAAATCAGGGAAACCTGCACCTGCAACTCATCCTTAGCCGACCTAGTTTGTAACTTAGCAACTACTTGGGAACCTTAGGTCTAAAGTATAAACTTAACATGTTTCTAAAAGAAGACCGACTGGGTTGGCTAGGCCACTTGAAGAGCTAGGTTATTGCTTGAATTTGCTAGGAAATAGCAAAAACTAGGCATGGGGGCATTTGATGAGCCCATATTTGTGGGCTAATTATGTATTTTAATGCCTACATAATGCCTAGACATTAAGTTAACATGTACATTTATATAGCATACATTAATATGTAAATAGGATAACATAAAATTACCTATTTCATGTATTACACGCATTGATAATATCATTTAGAATTTATTTAGAATATCATGCATTGAAATAGGTTGCATTACATATAGTGTTTTGGGTTTAACATAGAAATTAAGGTCTTACAAATAAATAACCCAATAATCATTTTATTTTTTATTTTCTTTTTCTCTACAGCAACGGCCTCCCAATATTGAATGCGCACCTTAATGGCTGAGGAGAGTAGATCCTGCACGTCGTCGTCACTTCCTCTTCTCTACGTTGCTCCCTTTTCTCCATGTTCCAGCAACCATAAAAGAAGACTCTAGCCGCACCATCACCGGCAGGCCATCCCCCCGATCCACTACTACACAGGGAGTCAAGCTCTCCTCCATTCCACCACTGCCAGCCTCAACTGCAAGCACAAGTCCACACCACCGCAGGCAAGCAGGGTGATACACTACTGCGCCACCACTGGCTTGTGCAGATAACCATGAGCACCTTAGCGTGCACTACCACCATCACCAACACCAACAACCACTGACATAACCACGCGCTAGTAGCCATCCATGCTCATTTAAGACGTCTAGGAATGTTCCTAGACATCTGTCCTCCCAACAGCCACCCGATCTTCTTTCTTCTTCCTCTGTTTCTTTCCACCAAATCCAACATAACCCATCACCTTCATCGCCAACAGACCCACCAGTCGTCACCCTCTCCTCTCATGTGTGCCACGCCTCTCCGCGTGCACAACAGCAGCGAGCAGCCCCGACTAGCCCCCCAGTGCGCACGCCCTCACTACGCCCCTCGCCTTCAGCGCACACCCCCTCGCTGCGCCTCCGCCTGCCCGAGCAACTTCACACACACACACACAACCTACACATGCCAGCGCGCCGCCCGTGCAAATCTTCAACACGCACCACCCTCTAGCTCCAGACCGTGCGCACCTCCAGCACGCACCCCCTTCAGCAGCGCACAGCACCGCTTTCACCACCTGTAGCCCACAGCAGCAGCAGCACCTGCGGCTGCGCTGCTCCAGCAGCTTCCACGCATGTGCCCGCACAACCCGTGCACACCCTCGCCAACCCCTCCAGCACACGTGCATGCAACTGCACCTCCTCGCATGCACGCCTTCGTGAGTGCCACACCAGCAGCAGCAGAGAGCTGCAGCCACCGCCACCCGCCGCCGCTCCTTACCTCCGACCGGCCACCTCCAGCCACGCCATGCCTCGCCGCCACCACCAAAAGAAGCGGCCCGGCAGTAGCTACCTCCGGCGAGCTCCTCCCCTCCGACCTTCTCCTCTCCTCCATGCGTGAGTAAGGAGAAGATCCTCCCTTGTTTTGCTACAGTGAAGAGAGTATTACTTATTACATTTAGTGCCATTGTGAAATTTTATTACTATTTGTGCTACATTGCAAAATATATCCTTCAGTTGTGCAAAATTGCTATTTCAGCATTATCTTTTTTTGTTTATCTAATCTGAAAGCGATTTTGACTCGATTTATTGACGAAATTAATAGTAAACATCGATTTTTTACCCTTACAAATTTAAATAGGTCATTGCCTCCCTGTGGACACAACCTGCTCCTAATTGAGTGGTTATTTTAATTATTTTGATTAGTCGATTTTCCACCACTTGGAAATACAACGACAAATTATCTTAGTCATCATTTTCGAAAGCTAAAGTCGACTCGTCACCCACCTTCTTTGGAAGGAGAAATAAGAAAGATCTATTTATCCTTTCCATACCAACATTGCCCCTTTGGAATTCTGCTATCACATCCATTACCTCATTTTTTAGCAAAGGCCAAAATTCCTTGTAAAACAACATAGGGAAACCATTCGGACTTGGTGACCCTTCAGCCTTTAAACCCTTCAAGGCTGGTTCAACCTACTCCGCCCCAATTGGCCTACAAAGCATCACACCTTCCTCTTCATTCAGTCGTGGCATATCTGATTGGGATAACCTCCACTCCCCTGTCTGACTTGCACGTGTAGAATCCATATAATATTTGTTTGCCAGATTACTATGCTGAAGAGGAGACGTGGCCACCTGATCTTCATACCTGAGAATAGAGATCAAATTATTCCTCCTTCATGCACTGGCTACCACATGGAAAAATTTAGTATTCGAATCACCCTCCTTGAGCCATAGCTGCCGCAACTATTGGCACCAATCTATCTCCCTCTATAAATCTTCCTTTGTAATAAATAACATTCATCAATTCCTTCGTCAGGTTTTGTTCTTCTTCATTTAGAGTCCCACACCCCTCTTTCTCATCCAAAGTTTTCACCTTCTCCATTGCCTCCTTCCTTTTCTGAGCTTTCATCTATGTCGTAGTTTTTTTAAAAGCAAAAAGCATAAGGTGAAGGCCTCTCAACTTGGATGCAAGACACTGCGTAGCAGTGCCTTCACCTTCAATGGAAGACCACCAAGAGGCAAGCAGATCTTTAAAACCCTCCTCTGCCAGCCACGACTTCTGAAATTTGAAGAGTACATCCGAATACCTTCAGCACTCTCCCATACAAGAGGTGTATGATCAGAGAATGCTCTTGCCATCACCACTACCAAAGCCAATTGGAAAGAACTCATCAACTCCACATTACATAACAAATGATCTATCTTGGATTGTAGAACCCCACCATTTCTCCTTGTGTAGGCTACCCCTGAAGAAGGGATGTCCGCCAACTCTAATTCTAAAACCACATTTTGGAATCCAAAAGTTGATGAATCGGCTCTCCCATCAGGACTGTCATCAGATGCAAGAGTAACATTGAAATCTCTACCTAGTAACCATGCTACCCCTTGGACCCATCCCGACACCTCCCTCAGCTCCTCCCAGAGAATCGGTCATTCGCTTTGAGAACAAGGTCCATAAATTAAAGTGATATACATGCAAGTACTGTCTGATCTTCTAGTGAATCTGTAGGTAATTGAAAATCTATTTTCCTTGCACTCTTCCAATTGTAAAATATTTGATTTCCACCACATGCAAAGGCCCCCAGACATCCCTTGAGATTAGACACATTTGATCATCCTCTGTCCATTATTCAGCAGGTACCAGGCACCATAATCACCCCCTTCAATATGCGTCTCCTATAAAAGAGCACAGTCTATTCCCTACTCCCTCATATATCTGCTGAGGATACATCTTCTAGTACAATCCCTTTGACCCCTTACATTCCACACTAGGATCTTTAACATAAGTTAACTTGTGTACCCCCCTTCGCATTTGACGCCTGCAAAATAGTGGCAACCTGGTTCACATCAACATGGTTGGAACCATGACTTATAACGTTGTATCTTCCTCTGTTTGCCGCACCAGAGCTACATGATGTGTATGACCCCAGATTATAATATGTCCCTGTAGGAGTAGAGAAAACAAAAGGACTATCCCCTCTCTTGTCATTATTCTGCATGCACACCTAAGGAACTTCACATTTATTAGGAGTTGAGTTGACCACATCCCTGTGTACAACAATCGAATTTTCACCACATTCCATTCACACATTGGCATCATTCTCCTAGGAAGTAGACACATGATCCCCGGAGCCCTCTTCCTACACCTTGTGTTTTTTCTGTGTCACAACCACTGCTGTCTGTAATTTCTACATTGGACGCCACTGCATATTGTCTTCCCTCTCCTCTTTGGAAGTTAGCCAGGAGCCACTTCTTCATCTCTCTTCACAAGCAGCACCTGCACTGCAATGGAGAGCAACCAAGACGAACCTCCACAATGAAGAACCACTCTCTCATGGAAAGGTCCTCCATGCTTCAGATTAACCCCCACCCTGACCACACTACCATCTCCATCAATCTGACCTACAATAGATCCCTCCTTCAATGAAGCATACCCAACAATGATGCTACTAACCACTGTGTTAGAACGCAAGTGCAAAGGAAGTCCTCTGATTTCCACCGTGCCTTCGTGGACATACACACATTGTGGAGGCCTCTCATTCAAAGCCCCATCAAATGGGGAAACCAAACGCCAAATAACAAAGATAGATTCGAAAGACAAGGATCTAAATTTCAATCCATCCACATCCAAATACGATAAACCAAAAGCCAAGAACCTCGATGTGTTCAAAATTGAAATCTTCCACATCGATGATGAGAGGGAAAGAGATCTTACAAAACCTCTAAGATCATCCACAGATGGGGCTCCCACCATGATCTCTCTTATGAGAGCTCCTTGCAGATGAGCTTTAGTAGTCAAGACTTCTGGCGATAAGGGGCACCTCCATGTCCAGCGAGGGTGTCATGGGTGGGGGAGGAGGATTCCATGCCCACCTACATTGGTCCTCCACATGATTTGTACCCATGTGTGGACCCTGTTGATCCTTCTCCACCCGGCGGCTAGGGTTTGGGTCCCCTATAGGTTGCAATTGGGCGACCCCACCACATCCCACGTTATCAACGTAGGGCCTTCTCTTGCACATTCTCCTTCGGTGGCCCAATCCTCCACATCCAAAGCACACGATAGTGTTGCAACAAACGGCAGCCATGTGCTCTCTCTCTCTTGGCATCTAAAGCAGATCACATCCTTTCTAAACCACTGCCGACTAGCCCCTCCACAGAAGCCTTCTCTAGCATCGCCACCTTCCCATGGTCTCCACCCAGCCGATGGCTAGCCACGTGCACCGCCCCTTTGCCATTGCTCCACCTTCCTCCGATCGCCCCCTAGGTCGCCTCTCCTCTCCATTTTTCAAATTCTAGTGATTTCCCCCAATAATATTGTTAGATCACTCTAGGTAGTTCAATACAATTTTATGCATATTGGCCCAACCATTGGTTTGATTTAGATGATACACCTTGGTTGAACTAGTACAATCAAGGATGAACCAAGCCCCTTCAATTCTCCTTATTTGCTAGTATGTTAAATTGCCACCTCTTGCCCACTACCCCATTTGTTTTGCATGTTAAGTATTTAACATGTCACTTAACATGTCCAAAAACGAGTTAACACGCCTGGAACTTATATCGAGTTAAGTAGACTTAACATGCTTGGAACTTATTCCACCCCTCTTTGTGGAATAACTTTAACACGCCGCTTAATACGCCTAACATCCAAATAGGTTAACTGAT
Organism: Thalassia testudinum; assembly: GCA_037157565.1. NCBI lineage: Eukaryota > Viridiplantae > Streptophyta > Magnoliopsida > Alismatales > Hydrocharitaceae > Thalassia > Thalassia testudinum. The sequence goes on from JAZHRO010000014.1 coordinate 23,339,271, forward strand.
CACTTATTCCATCATTTATTTCACTTTTTTCCTTTTCCTCTACTTATTTCACAAACTTATTTTCCTTATCAAATGGAACCCCACTAGCCTCCTAGATGCCATGCGATCAAATTCCATGCCCAAGATATTTACCTTGGCACCCCTTGGCACTTCTTGTGAAATAAAAAAACATGTGCAACACTAGGACATGGGATTTCTTACTTTTCCTCACATTGATACCCTCCTTAAATCCTAATTTCTTAGTTTTCTTAACCTAAATAATCTACAAGGAAGGACGCTTTCTTTTTTATGTGTTTGTTTTGATTTAGCTTTTATATATCTCCATTTCAGAGTTTCCCTCGCATTGCGGGGAGTATCTTCCCCTTCTCTTGAGGAGGAATTTCGGTTGCCGTTCCTCCCTTGTCCCTTGAGGTCCGTTATCTCTTTAATCAGCTCATTTTCATTAATGGCAGAACTTATTTTCGGAAAAAAAGGAGAAGGTGATTTGTAAGGAATTGCCCCTCCCTCCCATCTTGAAGTCCCGTATATATATCATCTCAGAGGTGCAATCTACAAAACCTCGGCTTCTTCTTGTTAGGATCCTGTAGAGTAGCATACGCGCCTGGAAAATAAGTATTATCTAAAGGATGCCTGCATGTGAAATACAAATGTCAAAGTCTCTTTCTCTCTTTAGATGACCAGAGAAAACGAGCGTTCATTAAACCGAGGAAGAGGAATTAAACACCTCCCAATGATGCTCACCATGCAGTATTTTGTCTGGCTTCATGGCACACTTACTTTGCTGACGGAAGCCTGATGGTGGAGTTTCCCCTCAGATCTTTGGTTACATGACTTGCACCGTATGTTTTGGTACGTACTAAACTTTCCACGTGCAAGCATGCTTTGGGATGCTCATCTTCAATCGGTTATATACAATGCCAAATATGCCAAGTGCCGTGTCTGTTGTGGTTATCACAATGGTTGATTTCTTAGTCTAGACAATTCTTCTCTATTAATCTGGCCGAGTTATAGCATTAGAAGGAGAAAACCAAGTTCTCCTTGGATGCGAAAATTGAAACAAAATAAAATTTCTGCATCATGTTGAATTGAGTTATCTTAGAAAGGTGTTAATTATGGTATGTGAAATTTGGGTGCAGATAACATCTACCTAGAATGAAATGGAACTAGTTTTCAACCTACGTGTTATTACGTCATTGTAAAAATCAATTTCTGTGTGAGTGTATAAGTCAATTATAAGAAAGTTTAACATTATTTTCAATCGATACGTCTTGATTTTCGATCGGTGGAAAATCAATATGCCACGCATTGCAAAATATATTATCCGATGTATCTTGATTTTCGACCGATAAAGAAGAAACAAATACCAATCGAAATTCAAAATGTTACGTACGTTACAAAATATATTTCTTGATATATTTTTATTTTTAATTTATATTTATATTACCTAATTTTATATATATATTATATCATATTTTCATAGAAATATACTCAATATAATCTCTAATGGAAGCACACAAAATGAGAAGGTCGCAAAATTTAAAACGACCATACTTAGAAAAAATGAAATAAAAAAAATGAAAGAGAAAGGCGCAGACCATTGCAGTAATCGAAAAGAAACCAAAAAATAAAAGCTCGAAGGCAGGGAGAGCAATGGAACAAATAAAAATAAAATAAAATAAAATAAACAAATAAGTGGAAAATAAATGAATCATCAAAATCATGTACGTTACGATATCTGTCTCACGTTTAGATATAGAGATGGACAAGTCTAGTACCATCACATATGTCCCTAGCACCATTATAAAGATTTGTCTTTGTAACCAAAACAAATTTGGGAGACCTTTCTTATTTTGAGCAAGATTTGGGAGCTTGTTTATTTCTAGCAAATTTGCAAGTGAATGGATTTATTCATTTCTGCTGCAGCAGCTTCATCATATTTTGTCACTATTATCCCATAGCTCAAGGTTTTAGAAGAAAATGCTATCAAGTTGCTGATGTCAGGTATCTTCAACTTCAAAATTCTGGGTGCTTGTGGCTGGCTACTTCAGAATGAGCTACAACCAATTTTCAGAGGTTCACATTTTCTACTCAGGATTCCTATGATCGTTTTAGCCTTTAATTATAAAATTCTCAACATTTTTGGTAAAGGGAATATGTCTGTGAAATAAGTAGAAAAATAAAAAATGAGTGGGGAAATAAGTGATTTTGACATTTGGATATTTAAGTAAATTAAAGTTATTTCAGAGATGAGGTGGAATAAATTTACGTCAGATTAACTTTCCTTAACCTGACACAAGTGGCTAATATGTCAAGTATTGAAAAAATACAAGTTAAAGCTTTAAGGTTAGTTTGGATAGAGAGATAAATTTCATGGAATAATTTTTTTACATATAGATTATCCTGCATTTTTATTTGGAAGTTATAAGAGTTATCCTGGTGGGTTAACCTTTGATTATTTAAAAAGTTTCTTGATTAACCTACAAAAATATATGGAATAACCCACAAAAATAACTTATCTCACATCAACCCCAAAATAACTTATCCTAAATTAAGTCCTCTTAACCTAGATTAAAATATTCTTTTCACCAAACAAAAATTAACCCCTATTTTGATGGGTTACCATTCTTATCAAACTAGGCCTTAGGTTCTTCTTTTACTTATATGCTTGTCGTCAACTTTGAAGAGGAAAATCGAAATGGGTGAGCCTTCGGCTTGGATCCACAAATGGAGAAGAAGTTCTCTCTATCTACAATCTAAAACTGTTGGAAATCCTAAGGTACATTTGATTATGAGATCTATGATTGGAATGTAGCTATGCTCGGAAGAGGAGCATTGTCAGTTGTTACTGTTGATTAACAAGGACAAATCAAGATTGAAGGATATTTATTCGCTTATTTGGATATACATAAGTTGTAATTTCGACTTGCGTGTAGTCTAGAAATGGTGTACTTGTCCATATAGTTAGACTAACAATTTCAGAGTCCATTTATTCCTAGTTTCCTAATGTAAATACACTAGAAGGGTACTGTTTACAATTTACACCATTGGATCTTATACGAAAGAACTCGTCTTTACATCTTTTCATTATTCATTTTTGACATTAATGGCAAATAAGTGGAAGACTTAATCCATGGAAGCAAATAATGTTATGAAACATACCAATCATATTTTGAGGATTCTGCTAGAAGTAGAATCTGCTCATTGTTTCATTTAAATAGGAAAATAAGATGTTTTCCTTCTTTTTGACGAAATTACGAGGTTGAAACTAGCTAGAAAAACACGAAGTATTAAACAATCGCCTAAAAAGTTTACATTCACCAATGCTTTGTTCAAACACCAGTAATAGCATAACTTCCCAAGATCATAATCAATGGAAAACATCTACAATCATTTTTTCAAACTTCAGTAGGATGCTTTTTTTCTTGACAGTATAGAAAGGGGATCAAGGAAGAGTAGGAGGAGATTGGGTTGAGAAATAAAAGTACAGAGGAGAGTGTTGCCGTTGTGGTTGTCAGGGAAGATATCGCTGAGGGAGGTCGAATCCAATAATACAATCACATATCAAGCTCTCCAATGATCATGTTAAACTCTTCCTCAAGGAAGTTAATCTCTGCTAGAACTTGAAAAGATCCCTATGATCATCATAAGCAAAGAGCTTGACCAAAGGTGATCCACATCTTTGTCCAACATTATTGCTAAACTACACATCAAGTCCACATTATTAATAATAAAGATCATCTCTATATGAAGGCATGGTATTCCATCACTCGACACACAACTCATAGGGCTTGGGTTTTGTGCCACAAGTACAACCAATCTCACTTTTTTCATGAATATGGTATGGCATCTTTATAGGGAAGGCAAAGCAATTTAGGGATAGTTTACTTTGCAAATAGGGGCTAACATCAATTTTTATTTACTTAAAACTAGTGTCAAAGAAATCTTAGAGAATATATGAAATTCTATTTTGCTTACACCCTCCTAGCTAGTGTTAGCATAACATGGGTTCAGATGGGGAAAACCTAGGTTTTTGAATAAGGGGTTAAGTAGACAAGTAAACTAACTTGGAGGGTTAAGGAAGTAGACAAGTAAACTAACTTGGAGGGTTAAGGAAGTAGTGTTAAAGAAATGTAAAATTGGTGTTAACCTTCAATTATATTTCTTGCAAAGTAATATTAACATCAATTTATATTTACTTGAATTGGTGTTAACTTAAAGTATTAACCTTTGTAATGTTTACTTGTCATTGGTGTTAAAATTTTGAATTAGAGACCGTGAGAGTACAACAAAATCGTGGGACTTAAATATGGATTTGCCTAACACCAGTAGTAACTAGTGTTAGACAAATCAGCATTAAGAACTCTTAACCCGTGTTAATCAAAAGGAGATTAACCCTCTAAGTAAACAAGGGTTAACTCCTCAAAAAAGAGGTTAACCCTTCATGTAAATTAACCCTAAAGGCAAATGCTTCTCGCACATATTTTTTGAGTTGTCCCTGTCGATTGGCATTCGCCTTTCTGAAGGCTTAATAATGGTGATTGGTTATTCCAAGGCAGCACCTAGCTGATACGGGATGAAAGAGATGTCAACCTATGGAGACTTTGATTTTCCATTAGAAAGATTCCTGAGTCTCTCTTTAGGACTTATTTTCTAACATAAGTTCTTGTTTTGATAATTTTCAATTACGTGAATATTTTTTTTATTGAAAGATTCATATTCCAAATCATTTTATTATGGATTCTTAATCTTATCAAAGCAAACATTCATAATTATCTACTTTACGAAGATCCCATGTATTCCATCCACAACTACTTCCAACTTCCTGATGAAGCAATATTATCCTCCCAACTAAGGTTAACGATCTGATTGATCAAGTAAATAACAGCTGGAAAGATGAGTAAATTGACCATATTCTCAATCTGGCTACAGCAGAAACAATCAAATAGAATCCAAATTCATGAGGTTGTAAGTATATAATTTGTACACCGCACCTAAAAGGTATTATCTATCTTTGAATCAACCTATGTGCCCCATGATTAGGAATCCTTCACCAGCAGATGGACATTAGATGAGAGAATTAGATGAGAATGTTCAAGGCAAGTGAGAACAGGTAGGGCCCTGACAGAGTAGGATAAGCACATTAGATGAGCATGTTCAAGGAGAGTGGATTGTGCACTAGCCGAAGATGAATAGGCATATTACGGTTCCAATCGATTTAGATTAATGGAAAAACCAGCAGAACTCGAAGACAGAACGTTAGATAGGTGAAAGCGACTAGGCATCATAATTTCACTCGATGTAGATTGATGGAAAAATCAGCAAACAGCCACTTTTATCGTCCAAGCAAGATATTAGCTTGGTGAGTTCGATACGAACACTTGATTCACCCCTTTCAATTGTCCTTTAGATCGGGCACATCGCCATTTTACCGTTTTCTGGTGACCATGTCCCAATTCCCATGTAACCTACAATGGCTACCATGTATTAATTGATCTCGTTTTTCATCCAAAAGATTAAAAACCCTTACAATGTGTCCATTGAATGGAACGAACTTCGAGTATGTAACAAAATCTCGAATAGGAAAGAAAAGATGCATCAACGAAGGTAAACCAACATTCAAATCATGGCCGTGACATCATGCGAGAAGCAAAAAAGCACTTGCGTACATTTATTCACGATAGACGATAAACCCAATTAGAACCCTTCACTCCATTCTGAAACCGTAGACCAAAACCAGCCATTTTACCACCTGAACAGCCCCAAACAAAGGCCACTTCCCGCTATAAGTTGGAGACAGGGTCTTCACCTGCATATAAAACGTTAGTATGGAAAACGCCACAGAAAAAAGGGCCAAAACCCTGCCTTTCACCAGAAGATCATAACGTAAATACACGGGATCAGACCCAAAACGATTCTAACAATCATAATTCTCACGTTCAACTAAAATAAAAAGCAGACAAAAACATAATTAAGTTCCACCCTCTCAACGACCATAACCATAGAACAAGGAAAATTAAAGGACAAGTTTAAAATCACTAGACACATAACTGATCGACACACCCTTAAACCAAATTCTAAACTAACCAATGGGAGACAATGTGGAAAACCCCTCCCACTTCAACATGGAGAACACTTGCCAAAACGTAAAGGAGGAAATCACCGGTCCTGTGAGGCTCACTTCTTCTTGGCAGCAGACTTGGTAACCTTGGCTCCTGTTGGTTCCTTCTTCTCAACATTCTTTATCACACCCACTGCAACCGTCTGGCGCATGTCCCTGACAGCAAAACGTCCAAGAGGGGGGTATTCAGAGAAGGTCTCCACCACCATAGGCTTGGTCGGAATCATCTTGACAAAACCAGCATCACCATTCTTCAAGAACTTGGGCTCCTTCTCGAGCTCCTTACCAGATCGCCTGTCAATCTTGGTTAGCAGCTCAGCGAACTTGACAGCAATGTGGGAGGTGTGGCAGTCGAGCACAGGGGCATAACCATTACCAATCTGGCCAGGGTGGTTCATGATGATGACCTGGGAAGTAAAGGTTGAAGCCCCCTTTGCCGGGTCATCCTTGGAGTTTGATGCAACATAGCCACGCTTGAGATCTTTGACAGAAACATTCTTAACATTGAATCCAACATTATCACCTGGGAGAGCTTCCTGAAGGGCCTCATGGTGCATCTCAACAGACTTAACTTCTGTTGTCAATCCACTCGGGCCAAAGGTAACAACCATGCCAGGCTTGAGAATGCCAGTCTCAACACGACCAACAGGGACAGTTCCAATGCCACCAATCTTGTAAACATCCTGAAGTGGAAGGCGGAGAGGCTTGTCTGAGGGCCTCTTTGGCTCATTTATCATGTCAAGGGCTTCCAAGAGGGTTGGGCCCTTGTACCAGTCAAGGTTGGTAGACCTCTCAATCATGTTGTCACCCTCAAAACCAGAGATTGGAACGAAGGGGATTTTGTCAGGGTTGTATCCAACCCTCTTCAAGTAGGAAGACACTTCCTTGACAATCTCATCATAACGAGCCTTGGAGTACTTGGGTGTTGTTGCATCCATCTGTTTTGAACAAGCAAAGAATTAATTAAATCAAAGACTCCCCAAGATTTAAGCACAGGAAAAATAGATACAGATCAAGACAATAGTAACGAACCTCAATTTTCCTACATATTAACAAATTGTTCTCATTGGCTTAGCTGTCATTCATGTGACATAACCGTATACTTGTTATAAGCAATCTTATACACTTGCCAACATATGTCATCCTGTCTAAAGTGATTCCTTTAATTGGCATTGCTGCTCATAACATGAAATAAATAGTACAAGCGTTGTGCAGGTTTATTAACAGCTTTAATAAAACTACCTCAGAGGTTCCTATAAATTAAATAAACAAAAGCAATTCACTACATTTAGAAACTAAATTTCACACATTTTTGACAGACAAGTACCGAAGTGCACAAGATAAACACTATACCTAACCTAATAAACAAGATTCACCTCATCTTAAGATTAAATTTCAACAAAATCAAATTGAAAAAAAAAATACCTTGTTGCAGCAACAGATCATTTGCTTCACCCCAAGAGTAAAAGCCAGCAAAGCATGTTCACGGGTCTGACCATCCTTTGAAATACCAGCTTCAAAACCACCGGTGGTTGAGTCAATGATGAGGACAGCACAGTCCGCCTGGGAAGTCCCAGTAATCATGTTCTTGATAAAGTCACGGTGTCCAGGAGCATCAATGACAGTGCAATAGTACTTATTTGTCTCAAACTTCCACAGAGCAATATCAATGGTTATACCACGCTCACGCTCAGCCTTAAGCTTGTCAAGAACCCAGGCATACTTGAATGACCTCTTGTTCATCTCAGCAGCTTCCTTCTCAAACCTCTCAATGACACGCTTGTCGATCCCACCGAGCTTGTAGATAAGATGGCCAGTGGTGGTAGATTTCCCAGAGTCGACATGGCCTATGACCACAATGTTAATGTGGGACTTCTCCTTCCCCATGAGTGCAGTTTAAGCTGAATCCACAACAAATCATTAAGGCAAATAAATCATCAGAAAGAAGATGCCAACTGCTGGCATACAAAACAACACCTTGATAAAACAACAAACAAAGCAATAATTGATTTTACTTCAGACAGATTATCATCACCTCAAAAATGGCTAAACCAAGGCATACATTCTCTCTAAAATAAAATGAAACGGTCCCTAAAAATGTGGTAGTGTCTAACTTCCAAATATGCCCTATAACTTACAGAATCTGATCCCTCTGAGGAAAAGAAAGAGTAAATTAAGTTATCAAAGAAAAAGGAAAGCACTTTAGGGCATTCCGAGAGTTGAACTCGGGACTTCTTGCAAATTGCAAGAATCATACCACTAGACCAAATGCCCTTCGACTCAATAAAAACAAGACAAACGCTACTTGTTGAGACTCGCAAAATAACCCTTCTAGCAAAAGCCAAAGACTTGCCACGTAAATCTTTCGCTAAAGCTTAAGGACCGAGAATCAAGCTCAGCAGGCATTCCATCATCTCTAACTATAGCACAAGGACATACGCAAGTATAATTTGGCCTAACGTAAGGAAAGCGAATAGAATAATGGGAACGTTAAAAAAATATCTCTATAAAAGGTTAATTATATTCAAATTACCCTATAATTCCCTACAGTTAACGCTAATCTAACATTAGCAATCATACATACAAGACTCACCCACAGCTCCATTCGACATAAACCGAATCCTTAAATCACAAAGTCTCAGGAAAAGGAAGTTGGAACGCTCCTACAGATTCATGAAAGCACGACGATTTGTTGAATAAAGTTAACGACAAGCAACAGAAAGGATATCCCGAGATCAGAAGCCGCGCGACAACAGAAACTACAGATTGGGAAAAGTTAATCACATCCCACGCCCTACTATTATAATAGACCAAAACGAAAATCCTAGATTTTTCTCGTCGGAATTCACCGGATCGACTACGGAAACAGAGAACACCATCACGAGAAGAAGGCAAAGGATCTCGATATTCGGAAACGGAAGCACAGATGCAACGGCTGCCTAACAACGTAGGAGAGATGGAAAGAACAAACGACTAGAGAAAAGGAGGACAAGGAGAGGGATCAAAATCTTACCTTGGCGAAGGAAGCGATGCAGGAACGAGGAGAGGTCGCCGCCGTCGAGGAGATGCCAGAGGCGCAAGAGCAAAGAGGACGAAGAACAAACCCCTCGCGAGGTTTATATAGGGGCCCCCCGTGCGGCCGCTCTCTCTCTCTCTCTCTCTCTCTCTCTCTCTCGTCCTTGAGGGTCGCCTAGGGTTTCCATGTGGGGCGTTGGATTCGGGGGTTGCGGATCGGACGGTTTTGCTGATCCGGAGGGAGTAAGGGGTTGCGTTTGTAAATATCTCGTCTCCGAAGGGAAGGTTAAGTTGCGCTGGTTGGTTTGTGGGTTAAGGGTGCGGGGCACGTGAACGATGCAGCTGTTCGTAGATTTTGTTCTTTTTCTTTCTTTTTTTTTTCTTTTTTAATCAGCCGGCAGCGATGGGTGGGATGGGAATGGATCCAAGCCCAACCGCGTGAAAATAAAGCGGCGTGTTTGGTGGAAGCAACAGAAAACAAAATACCAAAAAAAATAAATAAATAAATCAGCCTTTTATTTGGTTTGCTCATGTGATGTCAATCGGTAACACTTTAATATGGTAAGATGATAATGGAATGCTTTGGTCTGATGCACTCAATGTATGCTAATTGATATATGTGTGTATTTTTGTGGGTGTTTGATGGAATATAGTGGGATAATTTGAAAGCGTGTATATTTAATAGATGTTAGTGTTGATTTGATGAGGTGGGATGAGTTGTGTTCTACCATTTTCAACACTATTGGAGGAGCTCTCTCATGGGATTTTGATATCTCATATCCAATCAAGGCCTTAGTGGAAGCATTAGCTTAATTTAACATTTGGATTTGTAAACTATAATTTTTGGGGGCTCAATTCTAAAATAGATTGATTTTATATTTAGAATGATTTTCCTATTAATTTCACTTATGGGTAATTCCACCTTTGCCTAATTAGTTCCACCAACGAAATCTGATAATTGCCTAATCATGGTCATTTCATGCATAATTTTACTAATTTCGAGTTCTTTTATAAAAAAATAATTATAATTGGTATCATGTTCATGTTTCTAATTTTTGCATTTTGTTACTTGTAAAAATAAGGAAAAGAAATTTTACAAAAATGGAGTGTAAAAATTTATACAGGTATAAAAGAATAAAAAATAATCCAAAACATCTATGGAGGATAGATTGCAGGAGATAAATCCTATTTGAGCTCACCATATCAATTTCCATTTATATTAGACTCAAATACACAACCTAAGCCTAATAATACCCACCAAAACCTTAATTTCCACCTTAATTACCATTTTACCTCTAATCATAGCACTTATTTACCACCCATGCCACTCGTACACATCTTTTTTAACCATTTTCCAACTATGCTACACCTTCAATAGTAGATCTCCTCCAATCTCACACTTTCCATATGAAAATCAATTAAAAAGAGAAACTAATTACATCTCTACTCCCAATTAGGAAATCTCAATTAGAACCAATTTAATTTCAATCTCCCTCACCAAAATCACATGTTAACCCTTCCCTAAGAAAAACCCATGTCCAAGACCTTTCTCTCTTTCTTCTTTCCATGATTATAGCCTTATGAGGGAGAAATGAAACAAGCCCAAAACTCAAGGGCCAATAGAAAAGATAGGCCTACTAGGGCCAATTGATCCTAGGCCCACCAAGTGGGGGCAACTAAAAGCCCCCCAAAGGAAGAATGCACTAAATAGAAAACTCACCTCTGCCCACTAGGGGCTTACCCAGTTAGCTTAGATATCCACCAAAATGAGTAACCAACACCTGTGACAAGCCCACCAGAAAGGGTAAGGACATGATTGACTTTTGATGGCTAAGAAACTGATGCAGCTCAGGCAAGCCAAAGAAGGTGCCAAGCAACCCTTTGAGTGTTGCACCATAGGCGGCTCAAGCTCGCCAGATAGCCTAGCAAATGATAGGAGCCAATCAAGTTTGAAAGACGAGGTAACAGTTCATGCAAATCTGAAGTTGATAAGAATGTGTCGTCGTAGTTGGAAATATGCAAATGTTTTAAATTTATAAAGTACCAAACTCGTAAGATTTCAAAATAGAACTTGGGAGTCCAGGTCGTTCGTAGAGAGGCTAAATAGTGTTTCAAATCACTTTCAAAGCACTTAAGAGAAATGTTATTTGTATTTTTTTATTTTGAAAAATTTTTGGTATTTTTTACAAATAGAAAGCAAATACAAGAGAAGAAGCGATTGTGAAACAAATCAACTACAAAATATGAAATACTAAACCTAACTACGAAAGCAAATACAAAAGCAACTAGAAATAAAGTAAGAATTGAAAGCAACTAGAAAGATAGAGAGACAAGATAAGAACTAGAATTAAACTTTTATTGCTAATGAAGTTCAAATTACAACTAGTAGAAAAATGCTTGAAGCAACTAGAATAAGTAATTGAAATTGAAACACCTAGAACTACTACTAGAAAAGAAACTAGAACTAAAGAAAACAAGTAATTGTGAAGAGTAGATGGGTGCAGAGCATCTGAGAAGGTGCTACAGAGTTCCTTCCAATCCTCTTGCCCTGGTGGATGTGGAGATCCCATGGAGGTGAATGCAAAGACTAGGGTTTAGAGGAGAAGTAGTGGCATGGAGAGGGGGATGTGGAGGGAGAAGAATGATGCAGGGGGGGCACAAGGTCCTTAAATAGAGGATTTTGATGCATTTGACAGGTGGACTCAAGTAGGTTTGGATTCAGGTATTGGATGGCCAAGATTGAATGTTGAGAAATCAAGGGTTAAGATTAAGTAGGGTACGCATTGGATGATAGATAGGGTTGGTTTTTGTTAAGGTCAAGAAGGGTGAAGATGCAATCAAGGGAAAAATGGAGGCCAAGGTCAAGGGTGCATGATCGGCCGACCTAAGTTGGTTTTGAATGCTATATGGCTAGCCATGCAGTGGTGAGTTGAGGGCCCTTGGATGATCATTGAAGGGTGGTGATGAGGCATATAATGTGGCCATCCATAGGTAGGGTTAGGTAGAGATTAGGCTAAGATTTTGGAGGGTAAATCAAAGCCCTTTGATTAGGTTTTGATGGAGGAGATTTGTGCAACATATTATGTTGGCCATGATGGTTGTAGAAAGAAATAGGGGGCCAACCTTGAAGTTTGTTTGGAAGGGATGTGGATAGGGTTTAGGTGGTTGATTTAGGATCCTAGGATATAGATTCAATGATGTATCTAAAGGGTGTGTTTTGGTCGTCCAATATAGGTTTTTCTAGGAGCAAAAGGAGAAACTAAAAAGAGGGTTGTTGGAAGGGATATAGGAATAGGTTGATAGCCATTGGATGTAGATTATAAGGTTGGGATTTAATCAATGTTTTGGCCATCCAAATAGGTAGGAATTGTTGGTGGATTGGGTGGCCAAATTAAGGTGGATTAGGTGTAGGTTAGTTAGGATTTTGGTAGTGAAAATTGGGTATGGGTTTAAGCTAGGTAAAGGGTCAATTGGGCTAGGGTTTGGAAATTTAGGTTAGCCCAATTGAGATATGTGAGTTCAAATGAATTTCTTTTTGAAGTGGAGCTCTAATTTAAACCAAACTTGGTAAGTGCATGGATACAAACACACACATCAAGGTACCAAATATAGATAAGCACGAATATTATAATTAAACTCCTGAAAATGCAATATTTACATAATGTTGTAAAATGACTAAACTGACTTAATCTAATGCAATGATACCTAAATTACTCTTAAACCAACATAAGTTAGGCATGAATTGTATGATTAACTAGGAATTCATTAGTGACACTACAATGAGAGCCTTAAGGAATGGAATGGCCCACAACGTCCTTGAGGGCAATCATAACCCCTGTAATTATTACCATAAAAACACCCTATAAAAGGTGAATTGGGTACACTATTTAAGGGTAATTAAATCCCTAGTAATCACACATATATAGTGAGCTCTTGAGCTTTAGATCCCATCGCCAAACATACACTGTAACGATGGAACTAAATTATCAATTTTCTTGTCTTATGTGTGTGATTACTCTTTAATTTTTCAAGTCGAGTTTTATGGGCTCGATTGTTGGCGTTGTCCATGGGAATATAGTCCTACCGGTTGAAAGGGTCAAACTCATAGACAAGCCATTTCGAATGGCTTCAAAACCCTAACAGAAAAAACTATTTTATTTCGAGCATAGAGATGACAATGAGGTGGACAGAATCTCACTCCTCATTAGAGGTATCAAATCCCTGCAACGACATTCCCCACCAAGAGAATAAGGTGGACTCACTCATGATCCCAACCCTAAGACATCAAGGATCGCTTGATGCTGAAACAATGTTCCATATATTTGATTTTGGTGTTAACAAAACCCCCATATGATTAAGAATTTACATATCAAGTTGTAATTGTAGGAAAATATTTAGAATTGATTAGAAAATGCAAGGATGAAAATTCAACACTCAAACATGAGGTGATGACAATCTATAATAAAGTTTGGCGCATGAGAATTGAGTTCATTGCAAGAGTCTACTCAAGCAAGAGTCTATTCTAGTTTAAAGATTTTATTCTTTAGAATTAATGTAAAGCCTCTCCTTAACAATTTAAGTCATTAAATCTATAGATAACTATGTTTTGAGACCTTGTATCTACTCGCCCTCGAACTCCTATTTCTTGAAGAAACATTTTCAAAATCGCTTTCAAAAGAATTGAAATTGAGTGTAGATTAGTAAAAGGTTCACTACTACATGTTTCGCTTTCGCCGTCAGTTAAAAATCGATGGCAAATCCCTTATAACTGATGCCAAAAAGTGATGGAATAAGTAGCACCGCTATTTCTTTTTCCCAATAGTTACAAGAAACATTCGACGTCGAAATATCGTTTGCCCAGCAATTGGATTTGTTCTTGTACCATCGGTTCTTGATGGGAATACTATCATGAGCTATAACTAGCTCATTTTGACCCAATTAAGTTAATAAATGCTCCTACATAACAGTCAGAGAGTCATAAGTCATTGCATATTCATTATGAAAAGAAAAATAAGGAATTAGGGTTAAAACTGTAATTTTACCAACTCATCTTGAATGCAGTACAACCACAGGTTTTCCTAGGGGTTCATTAAGGGTCAAAAGGTCCTAAAAAGGTAATAAGTGGGTTAGATCAATTAAAAAAGGGTTTACACATGTTTTGAGAATTAAATGACTTTTGAAATCTTAAAAACAGACCCACTTAATCAACCAAGGTTTTGGTCAGGATAAAATTCACCTAAACCCTCTAAAATTCATAGAAAAATATTCTCTAAGAGTTGGTACCTTCAATTTAACCATCAGAACCCATTTTGACTCAAAACAAAGTCTTAGACAGATATTTACACTAATTTAGGTTTTTACATAAATTACCCAGTCAAACGTGGTCAAAACCAAAATCCAACTTCACTATTGGATTTCTTAGGTCCAAATTAGGTTTGTACCAAAATTTGGATCCAAGATGAGCTTGTCTTAACCTAGTTTGCAAAATGATCCTGTCCGATTGCATTTATACCCCCAACTTTCAAAAATCCTTGCATTCAACCCCTAACTTCCTCATCGTCTTCACAATTAGGTCCCCCTACCATTATCGTAGAGGAAACCTACTCCAATGATCTTTGATAGGAGATTTCTCCTTGATCTCTTAGCGAATCCCTTCCAAAATTGGAAGGGAAACTCCATGAGAAAGCCTCTCCAATCTAAACCCATTCTTGTGCACCAAATCTTTCCCAACCTCTCATGCGAACACATGAGAGATTTGGGTATCAAGGAACTCCCAAATCCAGCAAGGGTTTCTGAGCTTGGAAAGCTTGATTTCCAAGCTTTCCTTTCCTCTAGATCCCTATAAAAGAACTGCCAGATCTTCATGAACTCCTCACGCTCGACATCGGCGGTGATTTCCCATAATTCTTCTCTCTCTTCCACGACCGAAGGCTCCTCGACATCCGACAACCTCCTCCGTTCTTCCTTGTCGTCCTTCCACAATACCAGTGGAGAATTTCTCTTCCCCGCTTCTTTCCGCATCTCACCGTACCAGCAGACGCCCATTTCCCGTTCGTCCTCACCATTTCTCCCTCACCGGAACCACCTTCGTCTCGGGCATCAACAACATTGCATCCGACGTCATCTCTGTCTCACTTCATCCACCTACCTCCTAGCTAAGTTCCTCATCTCTTGCACTTTATTTTCACGTCTGCTCCACTTCAAATCGACCACCAACGACCCTCCGAGACTTCATCCCTTCCATCTCTGGCCATCCCCTCCGGCGAGACCATCTCACCTCCACAGACCACCAAATCCCTTGCCGACAAGCCCACGACCATCGCCACATCTTTCCGCACATTTCCCCTCTTTCCATTTGATCCTGTAACAACCCGATTCCCGAGTCCCTACGAGACACGAGAACCGGACCGACTCGACTAATCCCAAGACCTGGTCGTCCAATGAGGAAGTAACCAAAAGAGCAGTAAAATAAACCACATTCAGCATGAATATAACTAACAGTAAGAAAATACAGCAGTAAGGAAAGAAACCACTATAGTATATACCACCACAACAGTAGAACAACATTCATAACATAATATGAAACTGCAGGTAAAGAAAAGTACAGCGGTAACAAGAACTACTCACTACAGTGGACCCAAAAAGAGGTACAAGAGAACAGTGGTAACACTACTGGACCCTACTCAGCCCAGCATCCTCTGCAGCCGCTGACCCTGGCTGCTCAACACCTGGTCCTGAAAAGTAACGACTGTAACACGTCAGCAAAACGCTGAGTAGAGTGGCAGCTAAACTAAAGAACAGTAAAGTGTACAGTAGCTGTTTTAATTTTCTTTCTTCCTTTATTTACGTCTTTCTATTGTCTCAAAATCTATCTATTTCTCAGATCCTTTACTTGATCTCGAATGTTCCTCGTGGGAACGATCTTGATTGCAGTCTTTTCCGAACAGTAGAAGTAGCACGTGGTGCTCTCCTGGCCGGGAGAGTCCCCCGTGGTGATCCTACTCTCAGTCAACCACCCCAAGGTCACGGACAGGCGTAACGGTGACTACGGCACGCGCGATAAACGTACAGGTAGCTAACCCGCATTGGCACGTGGTCAGTCGTTTCCGTTAACGGGTGCTCCCAAAGCACAGCACGGAACCAGTACAGGGCAGAGCCCTCTCAGTAACAGGGGTCCAACCCCTCCACAGTAACCAAACAGGAGCCTTGCCCCTCCACAGTCCGCGCACCCTCGGCTGACTACCCTGGTTTGCCCAGTGGGCCTAACAAGTCGGTGTAGGAGGTTAGCAAAACCCCGAGGCCCGTGGGGTAGCTAGTACCTCCCTACACTAGTAGCTCTCCTCGGTACTACGTACACGAGGGCCAGCAAGTCGGTACAAAGTGGCCAGTCCCAACCGCGGGTCCCTGGGGCGGCTGGCTCCGCTCTGCACTAAACAGGTACAGGTACTTCCCTTGGTACTACGTACCCAAGAGGCAGCACACTACCACGTCTTTCTTTCTCAGTTCCATTTCTTTCTCTTTCCAGGAGTTCCACTCCTAATTCCCCGTAGGGTTCCAGTTCTTTTAACTCAGCACATTCCGATTTCACCTTCCCAGTTTCACATTCATACGTCCCATATTCCCAGACATGCTCATTTATTCATAACAGGCAGCTGTTAAACCAATTTACAGGTAGCTATTATTTCCTTTCCACATTTTCCAAGATTGCAGTATTCATATATTCCACTAGTTCTTCCGTCCTAGGATTCATGCCATATCCTAGGATCTATCATACAATCTAGTTTTCCAGCCCTAGGATTCATGCAACACCCTAGGATCTACCATTCAATCTATTTCTCATTCCTAGGATTCATGCAATGTCCTAGGTTCTATTTGTGGTTCCATAATTTAACAGATTATACTAGTAAACTTAAAAGCCACTCTACTGGTTACAACAGGAGTACTGGGGGCGTGGTCGGGAATCCCGCGTGCCTCTGCAACCCCCGAGACTGCAATGGAACAGGGTCCTATCACAAGGATCAAACACAAGGAGTTTCTCAAAATAGTATACAACTACTGTAGACGGGTAGAGGATGTAATTCCGAAAAGCACGCAACTCGAAACGTGGAAAACGGACTCCGAACGGGCCCTAAACGGGTCTAAAACGACGAAACAGTGCAAATCAGACGTCTGGAACCTCTTCCAGACGTCTTAAAAAGTGGATCAGAGGTTACCTTTGCTCTGCGTGGTCTCTCAGACGTCCAGAAGCCTGCGGGGGCGTTTGGCCTAGTTCCCAGACATCCGATGGTCACCCCAGATGTCTGGAAGTCGTTCCCGTCGTTTGGCACTGCAGCCAGACGTCTGATTCGTGTTGGATACGAATCTCAGAACCTACGCGTACCCATTTCCTCTCTCTCTTAGTACGGTCAGTCGAAGAAGAGGAAGAAGACGGAATAACTCACCTTTCAAACGTCTGGACAGTCCTCCAGACGTCCTCCCAGCCGTCTGGTTGTTAGCCCAGACGTCTGATTCTAGAGAAAATTCCAGAATCAGGGCGCGACTCGCCCTCCGCTCGCGACGCTCGCCCGGGCCGCGACTCGTCCTCCTGCTGCTCGAGCCACAGCAGGCCTCCCTCATCACCCCGCATCCGCTGCTTCCCCCGCCGATCGGCCCTAGCAGCCCCGGCGAGCTCGCCCTCACGGCCGAGCCCCTCTTCCCACGCACAACACCTCCTCCCACTCTCACCACGGCTGCCGCTGCCGCTGCTCACTCGCGCTCGCTCTTGCGCACCGGCTGGAAGGAGAAGAGGAAGGGCAAAGGTGACGGGAGTGAGGGGGAGGGCATGGCCTTTTAAGGCCGCGCGAGGAGGAGAGAGAGAGAGAGCGGAACAGAGGGCGCAGGAGGGAGAGGGAAAAAGAGAGAGAGAGAGACGCTCGCAGGTCTGCGTGCTCAGGCGCGCAGACGAAACACGCGTGCCGAATATAACCGAATCCCAGACGTCTGGAAGGGGTTCCAGACGTCTAGTCAGACGTCTGGGACACCTCCCAGACGTCTTAAAAATGTCTGAAGCCGCGCGTTCTTAACAGATCCCTTATCCACCCAAGTCACCCCCCGAACACACCTACTCTCACGCACACAGTCTGACCTCACTACGCACTCTCAGGCCACAAAACACCACACAAACACTCCCTCCACACTCACCGTGACCCGACGATACTCCCTGAACATTCTGATAGGGCCGAGAAGCCGTTTGATTGATTTCAGGAATTTGACCCTACCGCCATGGAAGCAGCAAGCTTCGAGCTTGCTTGAGAGCTGTTCCAAGCGCCTCCATCCCAGGTCTCATCTCTAGGTCGTGTGAAATCGACTTTCGAACACGTCCCAGCAGTCAATTGAAGATGCGAGCCCAACAGTTGTTGCAATTGTGAAGGAAGGATCTCTGCTGCGGACGCGCGAAGAAGGAAGTGGGATAGTCCCACATCGGAAACTGCTGAAGCAGTGCACCCGCATAAATTGAATTTGTGTTAGAGGCTCTTCACCTCATAACACGGGGTGAGGTCCCTCTCACCCGCTCACTTGGCCTCGTCCGTGACACGTACACACAGACCTAGTTCGACCCGATAACCCACCTAGACCTACACTCCTCACTCACCACCGCACACCGATGAGCCTAGACCCGGGTATGCGCCTGAATCCGATAACCCGATTACCCGTGGCTCTGGGAGAGCAAATCTTAAGAGAGAAAGAGAGAAGGAGAGTTGCGCGAGTAGGGTGAGGGTTTTTGCCACAGGGAAGTCTGGCTGACACTTAGCCGGATTTCGAAGAGGAGAGCCAAAGAAGGAAGAAGAAAAGAAGAGGAGAGTTGCAGAGCTAAAGGCAGAAGAGTTAGAGAAAGAAGAAGCGGTGAAGGCTTGAGCAGAAGAGAAGGAGCAAAGTAGAGATAGAGAAGAAAAAGAAGAAGAGTTGCAGCACATCAGTAGACGACTTTAAGCTGTTTGATTTCCAAATCATATGACAGATTTGAGGTTTCATTTTATACATATACATTGAGTTCCTTAGTTAATATTGTAGGAGTATATGGTGATTTAAATCACCATTTTACTCCATCTTTTTACACATTGATACCTGATATTATTGCAAATTCTTTTAGTTTAAATTGTGATCTTTCTTGAAACTAAAAGGAAAGCTATTGTATTACGATAGCAATCTGGGATGGCATTTTATTGATAAAGAGATGAATAAAAAATTACAAATAAGATCCCCATCTATGTATGAGGGACCAGCACTCATTTACAATTTGCTCACAGCATATCGGTCTCTCCTGAAATAACCTCTCATTTCTTTCCCTCCACACACACCAGAGAGTTGCGGCCATGCACAGGTGCGGTCTCTCCAAAATTAAAAAATAATGCCACAAAGAATCCCACGAGGGGAGTGGTTTCTGACAAGTCCTCCATATTACATCAGTAATCAAGCAAGAAGAAAAAATGTGGCTAAGACTATTAGTGTGCATTCCACATAGGTGGCATTCATGGAGAGTAGCTCCCATTCTTTTGTGCCTTAGATCACTTGTTATCAAGCCCTCCCTTCTGCAAAGCCAAAGAAAACTTTGTACCTTGAGGGGGATCTTCAAGAGACATATTTTTTTGTCAATGTGATCGTAGCCCCAACCTCTGCCATCTTCCATAATCTTTCTACAAGCACACTGAACTGTATAAATTCCATCCCAAACATAGCTATCATCCACTCCAGGTCTGGGTTTGAATCTTTCCAGGTCTGAAATCATGTTCCTTCTTTCTTCCCACAACTGGGTGCCCACCCTGATGGATGCAGCTTCATTTAGTTGCCAGCAGACCCCTGTTTTAGACCAGTAGCAGCTCACAGTCCCTGACTTGTCCCTTGCTGCAGCATAAACCCTCAGGTAGGATTCCTTCAAAGGGCCCAGTAGGGACCAATGTTCACACCAAAAGTCAAATGTTCTGCCATCTCCTAATACCGATTGCAGCAGATGCCAATTACCTTTCAGAGCTTGAATCACAAACTACCAGAAAGGTGATGGTCTGATAGGAAGTAACCTCTTTAGTGCACTGTTGGACTAACCATAGCTATCTTTAATCAGCTCGGTCCAAGGTTTCTCTTCCCCCTTCAGAATTTTTATAGCCCATTTGATCAGTAAAGCCTCATTAAATTCTTTCAAGGATTTGATTCCCAATCCCCCACTTTCCTTAGGCCGACAGATTTGCTCCCATTTTAAAGGTTGCATAAATATACCTTAATGCTTGGCACCTTTCCAAAAGAACCTCTTTCTCATTAAATCCATGCACTTCCACACAGATTTTGGAGCTTTGAAGAGGGAGAAGTAGAAGACAGGGATCGAGGTAATAACAGAATTCAACAAAATGAGTCTACCACCCTTAGATAAGAACCTGCTATTCCATCCTGCCAACTTTACTGAAATCCTATCAAAAAGAATGTTCCAGTTGCTTTTTTTCATTCTTGAGCATCTTAGGGGTAGCCCCAAATATCTAATGGGAAGATTAATGCGAGGGGCCCCCAAAATATCAGAAATGGCTTCTTGTTCTGTCTCATTCAGGCCAAAACACACTAGATTGGACTTCTCCCTATTTAAATTCAGACCTGAAATGTCACTAAAGATATTAACCATATGACCAAGTTCACGGGCTTCACCCTCTGACCCTTCCACAAAAGCGACCGTATCGTCCACAAACTAGAGAATAGGAGCTATGGCACTCCTGTTAGAAAGGGAGTATCCTCTGATAATACCTGCCTCAGAAAGTTTGCAAGCATATCTCACCAGACCATCAACAGCAAGATTAAAAACCAAAGGGGCCAAAGGACATCCTTGCCTCACCCCGCACTGTGGTTGAATCCAGGCCCCACAAGGCTTCCCATTAATCAAGGGAGTGAAAGAAGTAGTAGTAATGCACCTTTTCGATTTAAATTATGATCTTGATTTCTGAATTCCATATTGCTCCCTGTGTTCGACCTCGGAATCTTTTCGAGTAATGAAAATTGTATTTGTTTGAACACTATTTCAACTATAATGCAACACGACACTTTTTAAAACATCAATTTAGCACGATAAACAGTTCTCAACCGAGGGCAATTTAATTTACTGTCGCTTATAAAGGAAGTGACAGCGTATTCACATCATTTTTCCCATGTTAACGTGCCATTTTTTGAGTTTTGGCATCGTTTGGACACAAGCGCCATCGCTTTTATAAGCAACGGTAAAAATACTTTTAGCATCACTTTCTCAAATAAGCGACGGTATGTAAGTTTTAAGGAGAGCAATACTTCTCTTCTTTACCATCTCTTTTTAAAATAAGCGACGTTAAATATCTCTTATTTATCATCGCTTCTCCAAATAAAAGTCGGTAAATGTACAATATAGTCTACCACATTTAAAACTTAATGCCGTTGCTTTTTTTAAGAGCCGACGGTGAGTGTTGGGTTTTTTTTTTAATTTTAAAATTATTTGAAATACATATTAAACATAGTTAAAAGACCTGCTTTTATAAAAAAATAGGTAATGAAAATGAGAAGTTTATATTTCATAAATAAAAAGTCTAGTATAGAGAAAGTTTGAAAATGAAATATTTACATGATAATGTAATAAGAAAACATAATAACTGAAAATGAATAAAAATCAAAATACTGCTACCTCGATACCACCAGTTCCACTTGCACCGCTGTTACGACCTGATCCCAAATCCCTACAGGACCCGAGACCAACCCGCCTCAACTAATCCCAAGACCTAGTTGTCTAACGAGAAATAATCAAAAATAGAAAAATATTCCACAACCACACGTGCATTGTAACTAAGCAGAAAATAATACAAAGACAGTAAAGGAAATAGAATGGAAGGTTGATGGGAACACCATCATAAGCCATAACTAGCTTAATTTGATCTGATTAAGTCTCTAAATGCTCCTACAAAACCACCAGACAGCCATATTTCACTGTATAATCATTCTAAGGGAAAAATAGGAAACTAGGGTTAAAACTGTAATTTTACCAGCACATCATGGATGCAATGCAACCATGGGCTTTCCTAAGGGTTCATTAAGGGTCAAAAGGTCCTAAAAAGGTAACAAGTGGGTTAGATCAGTCAGAAAAGGGTTCGCACATATTTTGAGAATTAAATGACTTTGAAACCCTAAAAATAGACCCACTTAATTAACCAAGGTTCTGGTCAGGATAAAATTCACCTAAACCCTCTAAAATTCATAGAAAAATATTATTTAGGGTTTGGTGCCTTCAATTTAACCATCAAAATCCATTTTGACCCAAAACAAAGTCTCAGATAGATATTTGCCCTAATTTGAGTTTTTGCATAAATTACCTAGTCAAACATGGTCAAAACCAAAATCCAACTTCACCATTGAATTCCTTAGGTTCAAATTAGGTTCGTACCAAAATTTGAACCCAAGATGAGCTTGTCTTGACCTAGTTTGCAAAATGATCCTGTCTAATTACATTTATACACCCAACTTTCAAAAATCCTTGCATTTAGCCCCCTAATTTCTTCGTCATCTTCATAATTAGGTCCCTCCGCAATTATTGCAGTGGGAACCTACTTCGGCGATCTTTGACTAGGGAGTTCTCCCTGATTGCTTAGCGAATCCCTTCCAAAATTGGAAGGGAGATCCCTTGAGAAATCCTCTCCAATTTGAACCCATCCATGTGCTCTGAATCTTTCCCAATCTCTCATGCGAACGCATGAGAGAATTGGGTATCAAAGGAACTCCCAAATCCGACGAAGGATTCCAAGCTTGGAAAGCTTGTTTTCCAAGCTTTTCTTGCCTCTAGATCCTTATAAAGGGCCGCCAGATCTCCCTAAATTCTTCACGCTCGAAATTGGTCGTGAATCCCCACAATTCCTCTCTCTCTTGCATGGCCGAAGGCTCCTCGACGTCTGGCGAAATGGTGGCAGCAACTAGCTTTTCTTAAGTCGTTGTAGTACAGATAGTTATTGCCATCATTTGCTAATATATAATTTTTTTTACTCGGAAAATAAAGAGTTCCTGAGGTCGAACTCAGGGAGCAAGTTGTATTCTAGAGATATACATGTTCTATTACAAAAATAAAGAGAGAGAGAGAGATGAAGGTTTGGCTTCTTCTTCTTTTCTTCTTTGTCTTCTCTTTAGCTTTTGTTCTTCCTGTTCTTCTTTTCTTGCTTCAGATCTCCCTTCCGTGCTCTTCTTCTTCTTTTCTTCTTGCTTCTCTTCTTCTTCTGCTTGGCTGCTCCGTCTCTCTTCTTTTCTTCTTTCTTCTTTGTCTTCACCTGTCTTCAGGACGTCGTCTGATTTTCCAATCAGACGACTTAACCCGCGGATGCTACAGTGTTGCTTCAGTTCTTCTTCCTCTTCTTCCGCAGCCCTTTGCTTCGGGCAGCCCTGGCTGCTCTTCTTCCTTCAGTCTTCTTCTCCTTCTCTGTTCAGCGGGCGTCTTTCTTCTTCTTCTCTGCCTGCACACTTGCACAGCTTGATCAGAGGGGCAAAACCTAATTCTACCCTCTCCCCTGCGTTTCTCTCTCACGGAAGTCGCTCTTAGGAAAGCTCTCCTAGAGCTGCCGGGTATTCGGGTACGGGTCATGCCCGGGTCCAGGCCCACCGGCGTGTGTGGTGGGCGAGGAGTGCAGGTCGGGCTTAGTCGGGTTGGGCCAGGTCCGCGGGGCGTGGTCGCGGACGAGGCCGGGTCGAGCGGGGAAGTGAGAGGGACCTCACCCCGTGCTCAGGAGGCAACGAACCTAAGGCACGTTTTGCCTTTATGCGGGCGCGCTCCTCTGAAAAGTTTTGAGGTGGGACTAAATGTCCCACCCCAATTGGGCGCCCGCAGCTGAAGACGCTGCAGGAGTTCGCGGTTGCACGCGAGGCCTTTGCCCCAGCTGCAAGCCTGGGACGCTTCGCGGAGACTCTCCGCGTAACCTGGGAGTCGGACCTGGGCGAAGCGCACCTGGAGCTGCAGGTTGAAGGTGCTCCTTCCACGCAGCAATGGCGACGGCGGTCGAGATACCTGTCCACAGAGGAACGGCCTCTCGGCCTAATCAGATACGCGGAGAACCTTCGCCGTGGCACGGCGAAGGTGGTGGGGGGTCTAGCAGGCGGCGGGGCGGAGCGTGAGGGTCGCCCTAGGTCAAACTGCGGGCGGAGAAGTGGGTTTGTTCGGGGGGTCTGCAGAGGGCGAGTGGCGGGAAGTGGAAGGGCGGAGGTTGATCAGGGTGAGGAGGCGGAGGTTCTGTGAGGGTCGGCGAGGCGTATGGGGCTGTGGAGCGATGGGGGCGTCTCGCCGGAGTTTAGCCGGAGACGAAGGGGGTGACGGTGGACAGGAGCGGTCGAGGGTTTAATCAAATAAAAGACAGTGAGGAAAAGAAAGAGGGGGAGATGGGGAGAAGTTCTGACCTAGCTACGGAGACGAAAGGGGCTGGAGCAAGGCGGCAGTCGTATCGACTGTCGCCGGAGAAGAAGATGCCCAGGGGAAGGGGCGGCGGCGAGGAGAGGGCTGGAGAGGCGCCAGCTGGGTGCGGCGTGGCGCGGGAAGAGCGAGGGAGGGCAACCCTGCAGCTGGTAGTGCGGCAGAGCGACGAGGAGGAAGGGGAGAGGCCGCCGGAGCTGGAGGGCTTCCTGTCGGAGTGGGAAGAGAGGAAGTGGGGGTCTTTCTCCGTCAGGACCGAGCTGCTGAGAACGGCGGAGCGACGGGGGTATTTATAGGGGCGGAATCAGAGAGGAGGGCGGAGGGAGACGACGTGTCTCCCTCGCCGGAGGACACCGGAGATGGAGACCCATGCCGTCCGTGCGTTCGCACGGCCGGTATGGTGGGTTGCAGCGACCAGGGGGGTGTTCCTGTGACGGCTGACGACGCAGGGCACCCCCGGTTGTCTTGCCAGACCCTCCCCCTTACCCTGCGCGGCGCCATGCTCCGCGGAAGGTCGCCGGAGCATGGTGCTGGTCAGGTTTTGGCAGGAGGGACCTGGATGCAAAGAACGAAGGAGAGTTAGGGGCAGAAATGTGAGGGTTCAAAAGTTGAGGGCCAAAAAGTAAATAAATGAGGACCAAAGTGTAAAGTTGGTCAAGAAGGTTTCCTCTTAGGCTCAAGTTTTTATACATGACTAATTGGGACCTAAGGATTATGATGGTGAATTTTATTTCCAGATTAAACCTTGTTTGATCGGTCAATTTACGCAAAAACCCAAATTAAGTTGTTAATTGGGCATGGTTCTCAATGTAGGTCAAAATGGGTTCCTAAGGCCAAATTGAAGGTTCTAAACCCTAGAGATTATTTTTCTATGAATTTTAGAGGGTTTATTCTATTTTTACTTTGCCTCGAACCTCGCGAATTGAAGTGGGTTTGTTTTAAGGTTAGAGGTTATCATTTAGTTCCTTGGAATTGCTGTAGCCCTTATCAGATCATCTCATCCCACTTTTATTCTTATTAGGTTTCTTTGACCTATGTTTGGACCCTGAGTTACCCTGTTTTTAGATTAGATTGGTGAAATTGCATTTTTACCCCTCAGTTTCTATTTTCTTTGCGAACTCAGAATCCCTCTGAGTTAAGCCTTTCCTTGAGTTATGTAGGAGCTTTTATCCTTTGTATTAGGTCAAAATAAGCTAGTTATGTCTCATGATGAGGTTCTCATCATAACCCCATGCCTAGCTTTTGCTAGTCCCTTAGCAAAAACTTAAGGTTTCAACCCTTGTTCTAGACCATGAAGTTCTTAATAGCTTCAGATAAGTGCTTTTTCATTTGAGCTTAGATTAGGTTAGAATGCTGACCATAGGCCTAAAAGGTACTCTAGTACCAATCAAGATCCAAATCTGTCTAGCCTTAGCCTTAGTCCTTAGCAAAGGTTTTTAAGGCCCACAAGAACTAACCTAAGGTTTATTGGACTTTGTGGTTAAAGCACCCGTGCTTGAAATGATTTTAGCCCTGGCTCAGTTCGCAGTGCGTTTTGTAAGAGAGAGAGAAAATTTATCTGTTTGGAGAGTTCTCTCTCTTTTTCTTTTTAATTCTAGCTTAGGATTAGCTTTTCAACACGGTCTGTATCAGATTCATTGCTCCCATCATCAATCCTCAAGGGTTCCTGGCGATCGATGCTTCGAGATAGCACTGCCCATGGCAACCCCCGGAACCCTGGCTATTGAGATTTCGAGATAATCCCATCCATGGTGTTCCGTGGCCGAATCCAGACCCTGGCAATTGACACTTCGAGATAATGCCATCCATGGAATCTGAACCAGCAAAGTGCTTACATGCCCCCAGTAGGATATGTGAATATCCTAAGAGACAAGCACCGAGGAGATGATATTTTGTTACGCATCTTCGAGGGGATTTCCCGCCTCTCTGCGCTGGGAACTCATCCAAATCAACTTGTGTTGATCGGCTGCTCCTACTCTAGGTGTACTTTTCAGAATTTTGCAACGCTTCTGCGTGATTTTGATTTTTACGCTTACTGAACCAGGCTGTGTGTGAGGTTAGGGTGCTTAGGTTACTAAGTCCCGTAAACCAAAAATTAGTTAACGAGGCCAAATACTCCCTAAGACTTAGACCTAATACTTCAGCTTTTCATTTTCCTCAACCTCTTGAGGAGTGTCCAGATCTTAATGGGTACTAAGAGTCTATTCAAGAATGCCTAAGGTTTGCGTTCTTACTAATCTCATTATGCACTTTTCAGTTATTTTCTTGAATGAGGTCTAGAACTTAGGTTAATTCCTTAGTTCCTTACTAATGACTATCACCTTTTCTCATAATTTTGTGCTCCTTTTTCATTTTGTTTCTTTTCTCCTTCTCCTTCACAAAATTTCCTTCTCCTCTTTTCCTCTTATTCTTTTTCAAAAATTTTTAATTTTTATGGTGTTTTTGGCATATGTGAATTTTTTTGTTTGAAACCTTTTCTTACAAGTTTTGCACTTTCATACCCCCCCATGCCTAAGATTTGCAATGTCCTCATTGTAACCTAGGGGGTTTTTATTTAACTTAGTTCATACATTAGGACAGATGTTTTTGATGAGTGAATGAGTCGGGGTGACTGTTGCGGATGATTTTTAATCTCAGATGCAAGCATCTGAGGTGGAGTCGACTGTCCTAAAGTGTGAACTTTAAGTGCGGCAAGGTGTCAGAAAAGGTTTTAGGTTTTCAAAGAGAATGACGGGCTGCCTCCCGTTGAGCGCTAAATTTGATGCCTTCAGCCAAGCAGGAAATGCGATGGAGAGGGGATGATCAAATCAGCAGAGTTTTGTAAGACAAGCACCTTGATTAAGAGCCTGGTTGGTCTAACCAGGTGCTTGTTCAGATCGACAGGCTGATGATGCAGCCCAAACCCAATCAATCTGGTGGGTTGATAGATGTAGATCAAAAGGTGTGGAACCCACCATATACTATGAAGCTCAGATGGGTGTGGAAGTGTGAATGCAGGGTTTGGCTGAGTCGAATCAGCCTGGTCAGAGTAGGGACCCGTAGAATAATCAGTGATTGATGCAGGAACCCTACAGGGGTGATCAGAGAATGATAGAGCATGGTACGTAGTCTGATCAATGTTCGAAACCCGATGTGGAAATGCAATCAGCTCGGTGAGAGGTGAATCTGAATAGAAATTGAGTCCGGTTGCGGGTCGGGGTTGGGAAGAGGTTTTGATTAGCTTTGTGTGTGCAGACGGGGTGGCAACTGTGTATGAGGGCTCTTCTAGAAAGGAACGACAGGTGGTTTTCTGTAGAGAGTCTTCTGGGTAACTATCAAATGCCTGAAGAGTGTCTGTAGGATGAAAGAAATCTGAATTGAGAAAAGATTTGAATTCTGGGTTGCAATCACTCTTGGCATTTTCTGTTTTTGGTTCTTGAGGATCAAAAAGGAATGATTCTGTGTTATCAGTGATCTCGGGAATCAGGACCTCAGAGTCGGAATCAGAGTCATGAGAACTGAGGTCGTAGATGGGCCTGGTGTGTTCAGGAAGGAGAGTCTCTCCGCAATTATAGTCGGATCTGAAGTTGTTGGAGAGTTTGTGAAAATGAGATTCATGATCATGAATTCCACCACAGCAAAAATTATTAGATGTGGAATCAGCAGCCTGACTGGGGTCTAGCTTATATGTCAATTCTGGGCTTATAAAGGTATTCTGTCTAAGCTCAAGCTCAAAGCTGGTAGGATAGACCCAATTGAAATCCAACTCGTCCAACTCCTCAGTCTCTGTATCATAAATTGGCATGACTTTCGAAAAATCGATCAGATTTCCTGAAGATGTTGGAGAGGGGTATTCATCAAATAGAGGCCCGGAATCATATTCTGTAAAAATTTGATCTTTCTCATAAGGGGCCTCATAATCTTCCCAATAAGTTTCAGATCTAGGTTCTAGGCTTAGGATGTGGGTAGAATTATTAGAACCTAAGTCCGAATAACCTTTGAGGGCCACCTTATCAAAATAAGGGGCGGAATTTATACCCTCAAAAGGTTCAATTCTGATCTCATTATTGCAGGAGTTTTGGAATTCTAGGCTTGGCAATTCATGGTCTAAGTTTGGCTCATCATTGTGTTCTCCTGCAATATCCCAACCTAATTCAACATTGTCTTCTATCTGGGTTGGGATTCCACAATCACTTTGTGCCTCAATCCCGAGATCTGGGAAACTGGATTGTTCCTTAATACTATTCCAAGATGGTTCACCCTCTATTTCTGGTATATACGGGTATTTCTGGTTGATAATTTTTCTACTGATTTCATCATTTCTACCCGTTTTATAAGGGTATCTTGGTGTTGTTCCCAAAGTACAGGATTTGTTAAGCATTGAAGGTATTCAGATTGGTGTAATTTTTCTATCTCAATGTATCCTGTCATGAGCATATCTCGGGTTGATCCTTTTGTAACTTCTGTCAATAGAATTTGGGCACAGTTTATGATGAAAGCTGTGGTTGTTGGGACATCAACCTGAATGTTTTCTATTGGTATTGAGGGTTTATATTTGATTTCATAGAATTCAAGGGCATCCTCAATCATCTTATCTTTCATGGATCTCAGATATTCAGGTTTTTTACATGGTAGTCTTGCTGGGAATTAGGCTGCATCTTTGAATCAGGTGGTGGAATCAAGATATAGAATCAGAAGTTTGAATCAATGGAAGAAGGGGACTTTGTTCAGAATCAGAGGAAAGAGGGGCTATGCGAAAGATTGGCTGCACAAACAAGGGCAGCGAGGCTTAGCCTCGGGGAGAGTGAATTTCTATAGGAGGTTCCAAGGACCTCCTGCAAAATACTGAAGGACTGGATGAGATAAGCAGGTGCTGGACCCAATCAACACACCCAAAAATGTGTTGGGTGACTATAGTGGTGCGGGGCAGATGGACCCCTTGATCAGAAAGACCGTCCACCTGAGAATTACCTGGGCATCCAGAGAGGGAGAGTCCCGCGAAGACCCCTACACGGTAGAGCGTCCCCACGGGTTACAGGGTTTCCCCCACCCGACCTCTCTTGTCACTGCGGTTCCAGGTAGACCAGAATGGGGATCTTGACCTCTTAAGTCTACCAATTTTAGGTTAAGATTAAGGTGCTTAAAGTTACACTTGAACTTTAGTTCTTTGAGTGCAAAGAGTGACCTAATTTAAGGTTGGTTGACCCAAGGGGGCAACTTTACCTCTTGTTTCCTTTGAGAGTTTTTGGGTTTTGTCTTTTAGGGTTCAAGTGTTTAGAGAGCCAATTGTTTTAGGTTTTCTTTGAATAGGTATTTTCAGACAAGGGCTTGGGCACACTTCATTTGGTTTTCTCAATTCTTGCTTAAGGAGTGTGTCTCTAAATCCCTAGTATTGGATCCTAGGTTGGCTCTACTTGGTCCAGTTAGCTCTTTGTTGGGTAATTAGGGCTCAAGCAAGAATGTGTTAGCCCTTAAATACCCTTAATAGTGTGCAGGAATATTGGGTTGAAAACATGCAACTTTTGGTGGTTTACTAAGTATAGAAGACAGGTTAGACCTATATTGCTTGTTCTTTTCTTTTCTTCCTCTTTAGAATTTAGGGATTGAGAGGATAGAATTTTACCTGTCCTTGGAGTGGTTGTCGTGCGGTTGCTTGTCTTCTCAATTTTCTTGTATCTGCACAACAAAGGAGAGATTGTTAGCAATGTAAAAACAGGAATTTGATTATCTCTAGAATAGCTGTTGCTCCCCGGCAACGGCGCCAACTGGCGAAACGGTGGCAGCAACTAGCTTTTCTTAAGTCGTTGTAGTACAGATAGTTATTGCCATCATTTGCTAATATATAATTTTTTTTACTCGGAAAATAAAGAGTTCCCGAGGTCGAACTCAGGGAGCAAGTTGTATTCTAGAGATATACATGTTCTATTACAAAAATAAAGAGAGAGAGAGAGATGAAGGTTTGGCTTCTTCTTCTTTTCTTCTTTGTCTTCTCTTTAGCTTTTGTTCTTCCTGTTCTTCTTTTCTTGCTTCAGATCTCCCTTTCGTGATCTTCTTCTTCTTTTCTTCTTGCTTCTCTTCTTCTTCTGCTTGGCTGCTCCGTCTCTCTTCTTTTCTTCTTTCTTCTTTGTCTTCACCTGTCTTCAGGATGTCGTCTGATTTTCCAATCAGACGACTTAACCCGCGGATGCTACAGTGTTGCTTCAGTTCTTCTTCCTCTTCTTCCGCAGCCCTTTGCTTCAGGCAGCCCTGGCTGCTCTTCTTCCTTCAGTCTTCTTCTCCTTCTCTGTTCAGCGGCCGTCTTTCTTCTTCTTCTCTGCCTGCACACTTGCACAGCTTGATCAGAGGGGAAAAACCTAATTCTACCCTCTCCCCCGCGTTTCTCTCTCACGGAAACCGCTCTTAGGAAAGCTCTCCCAGAGCTGCCAGGTATTCGGGTACGGGTCGTGCCCGGGTCTAGGCCCACCGGCGTGCGTGGTGGGCGAGGAGTGCAGGTCAGGCTTAGTCGGGTCGGGCCAGGTCCGCGGGGCATGGTCGCGGACGAGGCCGGGTCGAGCGGGGAAGTGAGAGGGACCTCACCCCGTGCTCAGGAGGCAACGAACCTAAGGCACTTTTTGCCTTTATGCGGGCGCGCTCCTCTGAAAAGTTCCGAGGTGGGACTAAATGTCCCATCCCAATTGGGCGCCCGCAGCTGAAGACGCGGCAGGAGTTCGCGGTTGCACGCGAGGCCTTTGCCCCAGCTGCAAGCCTGGGACGCTTCGCGGAGACTCTCCGCGTAACCTAGGAGTCGGACCTGGGCGAAGCGCACCTGGAGCTGCAGGTTGAAGGTGCTCCTTCCACGCAGCAATGGCGACGGCGGTCGAGATACCTGTCCACAGAGGAACGGCCTCTCGGCCTAATCAGATACGCAGAGAACCTTCGCCGTGGCACGGCGAAGGTGGTGGGGGGTCTGGCAGGCGGCGGGGTGGAGCGTGAGGGTCGCCCTAGGTCAAACTGCGGGCAGAGAAGTGGGTTTGTTCGGGGGGTCTGCAGAGGGCGAGTGGCGGGAAGTGGAAGGGCGGAGGTTGATCAGGGTGAGGAGGCGGAGGTTCTGTGAGGGTTGGCGAGGCGTATGGGGCTGTGGAGAGATGGGGGCGTCTCGCTGGAGTTTGGCCGGAGACGAAGGGGGTGACGGTGGACAGGAGTGGTCGAGGGTTCAATCAAATAAAAGACAGTGAGGAAAAGAAAGAGGGGGAGATGGGGAGAAGTTCTGACCTAGCTACGGAGACGAAAGGGGCTGGAGCAAGGCGGCAGTCGTATCGACTGTCGCCGGAGAAGAAGATGCCCAGGGGAAGGGGCGGCGGCGAGGAGAGGGTCGGAGAGGGTTTAATCAAATAAAACAGTGAGGAAAAGAAAGAGGGGGAGATGGGGAGAAGTTCTGACCTAGCTACGGAGACGAAAGGGGCTGGAGCAAGGCGGCAGTCGTATCGACTGTCGCCGGAGAAGAAGATGCCCAGGGGAAGGGGCGGCGGCGAGGAGAGGGCTGGAGAGGCGCCAGCTGGGTGCGGCGTGGCGCGGGAAGAGCGAGGGAGGGCAACCCTGCAGCTGGTAGTGCGGCAGAGTGACGAGGAGGAAGGGGAGAGGCCGCCGGAGCTGGAGGGCTTCCTGTCGGAGTGGGAAGAGAGGAAGTGGGGGTCTTTCTCCGTCAGGACCGAGCTGCTGAGAACGGCGGAGCGACGGGGGTATTTATAGGGGCGGAATCAGAGAGGAGGGCGGAGGGAGACGACGTGTCTCCCTCGCCGGAGGACGCCGGAGATGGAGACCCATACCGTCCGTGCGTTCGCACGGCCGGTATGGTGGGTTGCAGCGACCAGGGGGTGTTCCTGCGACGGCTGACGACGCAGGGCACCCCCGGTTGTCTTGCCAGACCCTCCCCCTTACCCTGCGCGGCGCCATGCTCCGCGCAAGGTCGCCGGAGCATGGTGCTAGTCAGGTTTTGGCAGGAGGGACCTGGATGCAAAGAACGAAAGAGAGTTAGGGGTAGAAATGTGAGGGTTCAAAAGTTGAGGGCCAAAAAGTAAATAAATGAGGACCAAAGTGTAAAGTTGGTCAAGAAGGTTTCCTCTTAGGCTCAAGTTTTTATACATGACTAATTGGGACCTAAGGATTATGATGGTGAGTTTTATTTCCAGATTAAACCTTGTTTGACCGGTCAATTTACGCAAAAACCCAAATTAAGTTGTTAATTGGGCATGGTTCTCAATGTAGGTCAAAATGGGTTCCTAAGGCCAAATTGAAGGTTCTAAACCCTAGAGATTATTTTTCTATGAATTTTAGAGGGTTTATTCTATTTTTACTTTGCCTCGAACCTCGCGAATTGAAGTGGGTTTGTTTTAAGGTTAGAGATTATCATTTAGTTCCTTGGAATTGCTGTAGCCCTTATCAGATCATCTCATCCCACTTTTA
The DNA here is from genome assembly GCA_037157565.1 of Thalassia testudinum. NCBI lineage: Eukaryota > Viridiplantae > Streptophyta > Magnoliopsida > Alismatales > Hydrocharitaceae > Thalassia > Thalassia testudinum. Next base: position 23,372,243 of record JAZHRO010000014.1, read on the forward strand.
TTCTTATTAGGTTGCTTTGACCTATGTTTGGACCCTGAGTTACCCTATTTTTAGATTGGATTGGTGAAATTGCATTTTTACCCCTTAGTTTCTATTTTCTTTTCGAACTCAGAATCCCTCTGAGTTAAGCCTTTCCTTGAGTTATGTAGGAGCTTTTATCCTTTGTATTAGGTCAAAATGAGCTAGTTATGGCTCATGATGAGGTTCTCATCAACGTCCAACGATCCCCTCTACCTTTCCTCATCGTCCTTCCACAATACCAGTGGTAGATTCCTCTTCCTTGCTTCCGTATGTGTCTCACCGTACCAGCAGACGCCCTTTCCTCCTTCACCCTTGTTAAGACCCGTGTTATTAAGCCTTTTTAAGACATTCGTACTTTAGGTCAGACGTTTGGTAAGACGTTTGGACTGAGGGTCAGACGTCTTGCAAGATGTCTGGACTCATTCCCAAACGTTTGAAAATCAAAATTTTCATATACGACCTGGCGTCTGCACGCGTGCTGCGCGCAGACAGTACGCGACCCTCGTTTTCTTCTCCTTCTCTCTCCTCTCGCCGACGCAAACCCTAACCCCACACCTTATACAACCCCCTCCTCTCCCTCACACCACCCCCACTTCCAGCCACCCTTCTTACACTAGTGAGAGCAGCGAGCAACTAGCGTGAGCGGCGTGGGAGGAGAGGAGGAGAAGCGAGGGGAAGAGAGGAGAGCAAGCACGCGAGCTCGTGTGGGAGCTCGCCAGGGAGCTCACGGCCGATCGGCACGTGCACAAGGCGGAGGAGTGCATTGGGCAGGTCCTCCCCGACACTACTGCAGCTGGAGCAGTAGGCGAGCGGGCGTGGCGCGGCCACGCGCGATGCGAAGAGGCAAGGTAGGTTCTGGTTCTAGGATTTTCCCAGAATTAGACGTCTGGAGTGACCGCCAGATGACGGTGCGAACGTCTGGAGGTGGTGCCAGACATCTGAGGAGGAGACTTTGTGAAGGTACGTCTCCTTTGCAGATACGGCCTTGCAGGCCGCTCCACCGAGACACTGTTCCTTACCTTTTTGAGAAGATTTCGGTTGATTCACGCAGGTGTTGCTTTGGGAAGGCGAGGGACACACCCTCCCATGCACTTCAAACGTCTGGGCGAGGCACGAGACGACGGTAAGCATTTCCAGACATCCGGAGAGGTGGTCGGACATCTGGAACTGAGTCTAGATGATCCAATGGAGTTCCTGGACGTCTAAGGAGTAGCGCAGGATTGAGGTATGGCTCTGGACTCTTTTAAGACGTCTGGAAGGTGTTCCAGACGTTTGATTTGAGTCAGAATCACTGTTTTTGACCCATTTAGGGTCTGTTTGAGGTCTGATTTCTGCAATTAAGATACCAATGTTTCCCGTATAATTTTCTCTACTTGTTGGAATACTTTTTATACTGTTCTGAGTATTCTCTTGTGAATGATCCTTGTGATAGGACCTTGTTCCGTTGTGGGTTCGAGGCTTGCTGAGGCACGTGAGCCTGCCGTTTAAGCCCCCATTACTCCTAGGCTTACTGGTAGAGTGGCTTCCCTTCAATTTAATTACAACTTAATTACTTGTGTGGAATAAATGATTAGAACCTAGGATATGGCATGAATCCTAGGACTAGAAATACTGGATTGTCTGTATTGAATGAATGAATTGCAATCTTGAATGTAGATAGAATGATAACAATTGCCTGTAAATGAATAATAGTTGCCTGCGAATTATGTAGTACTTGTGCTAGTTAACTGTTGTATGTAACTTCCCTGTCGCACACGTGAAATAATATAATATGAGCTGCATGTATCTAATTTGGAAATGAAAATGTGAATGCTGGAAACACGAGCTACCTATGAGTAACCAGAATATGGAAATGTGAACTATAGAATTTCAAGTTGCATGAGTATAACCTGAGAATGGAAATAGAAATGATGAAACCTGGTATGGAATGGCATGAGAAATATAAGCATGAACCCTACGAGGAATTAGGAGTAGAGCTCTTGGAAATAAATGGAATGGATTTGGAAATGCGTTGGGAAGTGTGCTAGCCCTTGAGTACGTGGAACCAAGGGGAGTGCATGTTACCTCTTATTGTAGAGGGGTGCTTGCCACCTTCGGGTTGAGACCTGGGGTGGGTTTGGCCACTTTGCATCGACTCGGTGGCCCTCATTTACACTGATAACCGGTCTGGCTGGTAGAGCTTGTTTGCATTTGTTATATGTCAAGTTACAGTCATTGTAGTAATAAGACAGCTACCAGGTTATCATTACAAAATTTTTTACTCGGAAATGGTTTTCCCGAGGTCAAACTCAGGGAGCTACTGGAATTCTAGAAATACTAAGGTTCTCTATTAGATTACAAAAATGAGAGAGAGAGAGAGAGAAAGAGAGAGAGTGTGAGAAAGTTTGTCTTGGCTTCTTCTTCTTCTTCTTCTTCTCTTCTCCTTCTCTTTCTATCTTTTTTTTTCTTCTTTCAACTGCTCTCCTTTTCTTCTTCTTTCTCTTCTTCTCTGCTCACGGCTGTGTCTTCTCTCTTCTTTTCTTCCGCAGAGTTCTTCTTCTTCTTCTTTTCTTCTGTTCTTTTTTTTTCTTTGTTCTTCTCTTTTTTTTTCTCTGGCAGCTATGTCTTCTTCCCGCTTTTTCTTCTTCTTCTTCTTTTTCTTCAGCCTTCTTTCTTTCTTTTCTTGCTTTCTCTCCTCTGGCCGCTGCTCAACCGTCGTCTGATGCAGTGGTCAGACGACTTAACTGTAGGTTTACTACAGTGCTTCCCTTCTTCTGTTTCTTCTCTCTTGCTTCTCGTTCTTCTTCTCTTCTCCTTCTTCTGTTCTTTCTGCCCTGAGCAGCTAAGGCTTCGGCTACCTTCCTTCCTTCTTCTCCTTCCTTCCTTCTCCTTCTGCTCCTGCACACTCATACAAGGATTAAAAAGCAAAACCTACCCCTATCCTTCACCACGTCTCTCTCTTTCTCAGATTTCTCTCATAGGATCGCTCTCCCAGAGCTGGGTATTTGGGTACGGGTATCGTGCCCGGGACCAGGCCCACCGGCGTGCGGTGGTGGGCGAGGAGTGCGCGATTTTGGGTAATCGGATCCAGCCTAGACCTGCGGGGCATGAGCGCGGGCGAGTGCGTGGTGCGCGGCGTGCGTGAGGGAACTGACCCCTGTGTTCGAAGGCGAATAGCCTTGAACACTTTTCAAATTTATGTGCGGGCTCTTAGCCATGCACTTCCGAGGTGGGACTAAAGTCCCACCTCCCAAATTGGCGCCCGCAGCTGAGGAAGCTGCAGGCAATTGCAGTAGCGTGCGAGGCCTTCGTCCCAGCTGCAGGCCTGGGATGCTTCGCGGAGGCAAGCCGCGCGTCCTGGGGCGTGAGCCTGGGCGAGGGAGCACCTGCAGTTGCAGGTGAAGGAGCTTCAGAAGCTCGGTAATGGTGGTGAAGGGGCGTCGACCTGAAAACAAGAATACGGCCTCTAGGCCCAATCAAAGGATGCAGGGAGCTTCGTCGGAGTGCGGCGAAGGCAGTGCGGGTGGTGGCGAGGCGTGAGGCGGCGTATGGTGGTAGCCCTAGGTCGGACTGTGGTCGGAGAGGTGGGTTTGTTCAGGGGGTCGTCGGGTGGCGTTTGGCAGTGGATGGGAAGGGGGGATTTGTTGAGTGGAGTGAGGGGAAGCTTTTAGGGTAGTTGGCAAGGGGTGAGAAGGTCTTTAGAGGTGGGATGAGCTCGCCGGAGAGGGTGGTCGGAGATGGAGCAGGAGGAGGTGGAAGTCGTGTGCGGTGAGGCGAAAAGATAAATTGAGAGTGGGAAAATGTGAGGGAGGAGAGGAAGCTATTTACCTAGGTTTTGGATGAAGGGGGAGGCCGGAGCCACCAGCTCGTACCTGCCGAAGCTCGGGAAGAAAGGGCCCTGGAAAGGGGACCCATACCTTCCGCACGTTCGCACGGAAGGTATGGGGGCCAGCAGAGAGTATGGCCGGGCCCCTGCGACAGAGGACGTTGCAGGGAACCCCGCGTCTGCTTTGCAGGGCGGTTACCCCTCTCTGCGCGGCGCCATGCTCCGCGCAAAGTCGCCGGAGCATGGTGCTGCGCAGAGTTTTGCAGGAGGGACCGTTCTGCAAAGAATGATGAAAAAGTTGGGGGCCAAAATGTAAGGGTTTCGAAAGATAAGGGTCAAAAAGTAAATGAAGAGGACCAAATTGCAAAGTTGGTTAAGGAGGTCTCCTCTTAGGCTCAAGTTTTTATACAAGACTAATTTGAACCTAAGGATTTTAATGGTGAATTTTATTTCTAGGTTGGACCATGTTTGACTGGCCAATTTACGTAACAACCCAGATTAAGTCATTAATTGGGCAAGGTTCTCTTTGTAGATCAAAATAGGTTTCTAAGGCCAAATTGAAGGCTCTAAACCATAGAGATTATTTTTCTATGAATTTTAGAGGGTTTAGTTGATTTTTATCCTGCCTCGAACCTCTTGAATTGAAGTGGATTTATTTTAGGATTACAGAATGTCATTTAATTTCTTGAAGTTGCTATAACCCTTTTTAGATCAGACCATCCCACTTTCCTTTTTATTAGGCTTGTTTGACCTGTGTTTGGACCCTTAATTACCCTGTTTGCAAACTACGTTGGTGAAATTATAGTTTTACCCCTTATGATTTGTTTTCTTCTTAAACTCAGAATTCTCTGAGTTAAGCCTTTCTTTGGGTTATGTAGGAGCTTTTTCTTACATATCTGGGTTAGATTGTGCTAGTTAGTGTTCTATACCATGAAGTTCTTAATGATTTCAGATAAGTGCTTTTTCATTTGAAACCTAGATTAGGTTAGAATGCTAACCATAGGCTTAAAAGGTACTTTAGTACCAACCAAGATCTGGATCTGTCTAGCCTCAGCTTCAGTCCTTAGCAAAGGTTTTTAAGGCCTACAAGAACTAACCTAAGGTTTATTGGACTTTGTGGTTAAAGCACCCGTGATTGAAATGATTTTAGCCCTGGCTCAGTTCGCAGTGCGTTTTGTAAGAAAGAGAGATAGAAGATTTATCTGTTTGGAGAGTTTTCTCTCTCTTTTTCTTTTTAATTCTAACTTAGGATTGGCTTTTCAACACGATCTGTATCAGATTCCTTGTCCCCATCATCAATCCTCAAGGGTTCCTAGCAGTCGATACTTCGAGATAGCACCGCCCATGGTAACCCCCGGAACCCTGGCTATTGAGATTTCGAGATAATCCCATCCATGGTGTTCCATGGCCGAATTCAGACCCTGGCAATTGACATTTCGTGATAATGCCATCCATGGAATCTGAACCAGCAGAGTGCTTACATGCCCCCGGTAGGATATGTAAATATCCTAAGAGACAAGCACCGAGGAGATGATATTTTGTTACGCATCTTCGAGGGAAATTTCCCACCTCTCCGCGCTGGGAACTCATCCAAATCAACTTGTGTTGATCGGCCGCTCCTACTCTAGGTGTTATTTTCAGAATTTTGTGACACTTCTACGTGATTTTGATTTTTATGCTTACTGAACCAGGCTGTGTGTGAGGTTAGGGTGCTTAGGTTACTAAGTCCTGTAAACCAAAAGTTAGTTAATAAGGCCAAATACTTCCTAAGCCTTGGACCTAATACTTAAGCTTTTCATTTTCCTCAACCTCTTGAGGAATGTCTAGCTCTTAATGGGTACTAAGAGTCTATCCAAGAATGCTTAAGGTTTGCGTTCTTACTAATCTCACTGTGCACTTTTCAGTTCTTTTCTTGAATGAGGTCTAGAACTTAGGTTAATTCCTTAGTTTCTTACTAATGACTATCACTTTTCTCTCATTTTTGTGCTCCTTTTTCATTTTGTTTCTTTTTCCTTCCTCCTCTTTAATTTTTTTTTTAATTTTCATGGTGTTTTTGACATATGTGAATTTTTTTGTTTAAAATCTTTTCTTACAAGTTTTGCACTTTCATACCCCCCCATGCCTAAGATTTGCAATGTCCTTATTGTGACTTAGGGGATTTTTATTCAACTTAGTTCATTCCTTAGGACATATATTTTGGTGACTGAATGGGTCGGGATGACTGTTGTGAACGATTTCTAATCTCAGATGCAAGCACCTGAGGTGGAGTCGGCTGTCTTAAAGGGTGAACCTTAAGTGCACAAAGGTGTCAAAAAAGGTTTCAGGTTTTCAAAGAGAATGATGGGCTGCCTCTCGTTGAGCGCTAAGTTTTACGCCATCGGCTCGGCGCAATAAGCTCATGGGGAATGGAGGATATAAGATGATTAAGCCAAATCAGTAGAAGTTACATCAATGAACGGTTTGAGTCTCTGACCGTTCACGATGAAAGGTTCGGAATCATGGCTGAGTGGACTGATCTCGACGGCTCCATTTCCAAAAACCTGTTGGACCAAGTATGGTCCCACCCACTTGGATCGCAGCTTCCCAGGGAAAAGTTTGAGTCGAGCATCAAAGAGTAGGACCTTCTGACCAGGATAAAAGATTTTTCTAGAGATGTGCTTGTCATGGAAGGCTTTAACCTGCTCCTTGTAGATTCGTGAGTTCTCGTACGCATCAAGATGTAGCTCATCGATCTCGCTGATTTGAAGCTTTCTATGGGTTCCAGCCTTCGAAAGATCTATATTACAGTTTCGTACCGCCCAATAGGCTTTGTGCTTCAGTTCGACGGGAAGGTGACACACCTTCCCATACACCAGTCTAAAGGGAGACATGCCTAATTGGGTTTTGTGGGCGGTCCTATAGGCCCACAAGGCTTCCGGAAGTCGGGACGACCAGTCCTTCCTGTCAAGCCGAATAGTGACCTGCAGGATTTTCTTGATCTCCCGATTTTATAGCTCAGCTAGACCATTAGTCTGGGGGTGATAAGGAGTAGAGATTCGGTGAGACACCCCGTATTTGGTCATCAATAACTTAAACTGAGCATTTGTGAAATGGGTCCCCCCGTCTGAGATGATAGCACGAGGAATCCCGAACCGTGAGAAGATATTGTGATGAATGAATTTGAGAACGATTTTGTGATCACAGGTTCGGGTCGGTATGGCTTCGATCCATTTGGACACGTAGTCCACAGCCAGCAGAATGTATTCGAAACCATCCGAAACAGGAAAGGGGCCCATAAAATCAATCCCCCAAACATCAAAGATTTCACATACGAGAATCGGCTGCAAAGGCATCATGTCGCGATGGCTCATGTTGCCCAAAGTTTGGCAACGACTGCATGCCTTGCAGTGACTGTATGCATCTTTGAATAGTGTGGGCCAGTAGAAGCCACACTGGAGGATTTTCGATGCGATTTTGTGCCTAGAGAAATGGCCACCGCATGCCTGATCATGGCAGAAGTAAATAATATCATTGACTTCATCATCCGGGACACATCTCCGGATGATTTGGTCAGCACCTATGCGGAAGAGGTACAGATCTTCCCAAATGTAATACTTGTCATCAGAGTGCAATTTATCTTTCTTGGCCTTCGGCCAATCAGACGGGATCTGATGAGATGCCAAGTAGTTTATTATATCAGCAAACCATGGAAGTCTAGTACCAAGAGTCAGCAGGTGCTCATCAGGGAAATGCTCCGTGATGGGTCCGGAAGGGTTGATAATCTCAGAAGGAAGGTGGGACAAATGGTCAGCTACCACATTTTGTCTTCCCGCCTTGTCGTGAATCTCGAGATCGAATTCTTGCAACAGCAAGATCCATCGGATTAGTCGGGGCTTCGCGTCCTTCTTGGCAAGGAGATGCCTCACAATCATGTGATCCGAGTAGATGATGACGTGGGAACCCAGGAGATAAGATCAGAATTTTTCAAGGGTAAATACTACGGCTAGTAGCTCTTTCTCCGTAATTGTATAGTTACGCTGAGCCTCGTCAAGTGTCTTGCTAGCGTAGTAGATGACCACGGGTTTCCCGTCAGCTTTCTGCCCCAGAACCGCTCCTACAGCGAAATCAGACGCATCGCACATGATCTCAAAGGATTGAGACCAGTCAAGGGATTGTAGGATTGGCACCTAGGTGACTCGTTCACGAAGGTTTTCAAAGGCTAGAGTGCATTCCTTGGAGATTTCAAAGGGTACATGCTTAGAGAGGAGAGTCGCCAGGGGGTGCACGATTTTCGAGAAATCAGGAATGAAATGACGGTAAAAATCGACGTGCCCCAGAAAAGAACAGATGTCCCTGATCGAGCTAGGCATAGGAAGGCGAGAGATTAGATCAACCTTAGCTTGATCCACTTGGATGCCTTTTTCAGAAATCAGATATCCTAGGACGATCCCCTCAGGCACCATAAAGTGACTCTTTTCCCAGGAAAGAACCAAATTAGCGTCGATGCAGCGCCTGAGTATATGAACCAAGTGCTGGAGGCAATCATCAAATGATTGCCCGAAAACTAAAAAGTCATCCATGAAGACTTCCAGATAATCACCTACCATATCAGAGAATATGGCAAGCATGCACCGCTGAAAAGTCGCAGGTGCATTGTAGAGACCGAACGGCATCCTTCGGAAAGCATACGTTCCGAAGGGGCAGGTGAACGCGGTCTTCTCTTGGTCCTTAGGATGAATAGCTACCTAGTTATAACTGGAGTACCCGTCAAGGAAGCAGAAAAATCGATTTCCCGCTAATTTCTCGAGAATTTGATCAATGAAAGGTAGTGGGAAATGAGTCGTCGGTAATCTATGCAGACTCTCCACGAGTTGGCTAATCGGGTAGGTATGACTTCTCTGGTTTTAGTCGTTATGGTGGTGAGCCCTACCTTTTTAGGCACAACTTGAATTGGGCTCACCCAACGACTATCGGAGATCGGGTAGATGATCCCTGCATCTAACCACTTGATGATCTCCTTTTTCACGACCTCCTGCAGATTGGGGTTCAAATGTCTCTGCATTTCACGAGAAGGTCGTGAGCCCTCTTCTGAGTAAATATGGTGTGTGCAATAAGAGGGACTTATTCTAGTCAAATCATCGAGAGTCCATCCAATGGCTCTGTGATGTTTCTGGAGAACAGCAATCAAACGGGATTCCTGTTCGGGATTAAGCTTGGAATTAATAATCACAGTTAAGGTCTGATTAGAACCCAGAAAGATGTATTTCAAATGATCGGGAAGGGGTTTCAGTTCAAGGACGGGGTTATCAGCAGTAGCGGGTGGTTCAGGATAGATGTGAGGTTCAAGGGTAGGAGCTATTGGTCTGTCTAAATTTGGAATTGACTCCTCTGATTGCGAATCACGATCTTTCTGCGGTTGATGAGGTATAATCAGGTCATTTTCAAAATGCGTTTCATCAACCAAAGCCCTGCTATCACAAATCTGTTCGATGACACCGCAATTGATTCCTTGCTGGGCCTTAAATATATCAATTTTTAGGGTTTGATTTCTAAATTTGAGCTCTATTTGGCCCTCCTTACAGCTGATGTTGGCTCTACCAGTAGCCAAGAAAGGTCTCCCTAGAATGATCGGTGGTGGCGACCTTCCTCTATAGTTTTATTATTTCGTCGTAGTATAGTATAGAGAGGTGATTACCAGTTTAATACAATTTGTTACTCGGAAATAAAGGGTTCCCGAGGTCGAACTCAGGGAGCAAACTGTATTCTAGAGATACAAATTCTTATTACAAAAATAAAGAGAGAGAGAGAGAATTTGTTGGCTTTTCTTCTTTTCTCTTTGCTTCTCCTCTTCTTCCTTCTCAGATCTTCTGCTCTCTTCCTTTGTTCTTCTTCTTTATCTGCAATGGTGATGTTCTTCTTCTTCTTTCAGCTGTTTCTGCTCGTCTCTTCCTTTTTCTTCTGCAGAGCGGTCCTGTTCTTCTTCTTCTTCTTTCTTTCTTCTTTTCCTTTCTTCAGATCTTCTTCTTCTCGTGCTCTTCTTCTTCTTTCAGTTCTTCCCTTGGCCTCTCTGTGTTCTCCTCTGCCTCGCCTTCCTTCTCCTTCTTTGCCTTCAGGACGTCATTTGATTTTCCAATCAGACGACTTAAACCGCCGCTGCTACAGTGCTCCTCCTTCCTTCAGCTTTCGTCGTCCTTCTTCTCTGCCTCGCTCGTCTTCTTCTTCTTCGCCTGTGCCTGCACACTTCAAAGCTCTCGTCAGCGGGCAAAAACCTATTCTACCCTCCCCCCCCCCCCCCCCCGCATTTCTCTCTCACAGAAGTCGCTCTTAGGAAAGCTCTCCCAGAGCTGCCGGGTAGTCGGGTACGGGTCGCGCCCGGGTCCAGGCCCACCGGCGTGCGTGGTGGGCGAGGAGTGCAGGTCAGTCTAAGTCGGGTCGGGCCAGGTCCGCGGGGCGTGGTCGCAGACGAGGTCGGGTCGAGCGAGTGAGAGAGAGGGACCTCACCCCGTGCTCAGGAGGCAACGAGCATAAGGCACTTTTAGCCTTTATGCGGGCGTGCTCCTCTGAAAGGTTACGAGGTGGGACTAAATGTCCCACCCCAATTTGGGTGCCTGCGCGGAGGAAGCAGCGGCAGTCGAGGCGAAGCGCGGGGGCTTCGCGCGAGAGCTTCGACTCGACTGCAGCCTGGTACTTCGCGAAGACGCCTCGCACTGTCTGGGAGCGTGACTTGGGCGTGGCGCACCTAAGGCAGCAGGTGAAGAAGCTGCTTCGCTTCAACAATGGCGGCGACGAGCGCAGGTACCTGCCTACAGAGAAATGGCCTCTCGGCCCAATCAGAAACGCGGAGGACCTTCGCCGTGGCACGGCGAAGGTGGTCAGGGGGTGTGCAGGCGGCGGGGCGGAGCCTAAGGGCTGCCCTAGGTCGGACTGTGGGTCGGGAGATGGGTTTGTTCGGTGGAGTTGCAGAGGGTGATTTGGGAGAAGTGGAAGGGCGGAGGTTGATCAGGGTGAGGAGGCGGAGGTTCTGCGGTGGTCGGCGAGCCGTGTGGGTTGCTGGAGTGATGGGAGCGGGTTGCCAGAGCAGGGGCCGGAGGTGGAGAAGGTGAGGGCGATTGGTCGGATCGAGGTAACAGTAAAGATGTAAAATGAGGAAAAGGAAGAGGGGAGAAAGAGGAGGAGTTCTACCTACTTAGCAGGACGAGGAGGGGCCGGAGCGGGCGACAGTCGTATCGACTGTCGCTGGAGAAGAAGCTGCCCAGAGGAAGGAGCGACGGCGAGGAGAGGGCTGGAGAGGCGCGCGCTGGGTGCGGCGCGGCGCGGGAAGAGCGGGGGAAAGTAGCCCTGCTGCTGGTAGTGCGGCAGAACGACGAGGAGGAGGAGGAGAGACCGCCGGAGCTGGAGGGCTTCCTGTCGGAGTGGGAAGAGAGTGAAAAGAGGGTGTTTATCCGTCAGGACCGAGCTCCTTCGAACGGTGGAGCGACAGGGGGTATTTATAGGGTAGAATCAGAGAGGAGGGCGGAGGGAGACGACGTGTCTCTCTCGCCGGAGGACGCCGGAGATGGAGACCCATACCGTCCGTGCGTTCGCACGGCCGGTATGGTGGCTTGTAGCGACCAGGGGGGTGTCCCTGTGACGGCTGACGACGTAGGGCACCCCCGGTTTACTTGCCAGACCCTCCCCCCTTACCCTACGCGGCGCCATGCTCCGCGCAAGGTCGCCGGAGCATGGTGCTGGTCAGGTTTTGGCAGGAGGGACCTGAATGCAAAGAACGAAGGAGAGTTAGGGGCAGAAATGTGAGGGTTCAAAAGTTGAGGGCCAAAAAGTAAATATATGAGGACCAAAGTGCAAAGTTGATCAAGAAGGTTTCTTCTTAGGCTCAAGTTTTTATACATGACTAATTAGGACCTAAGGAATTTGATGGTGAATTTTATTTCTAGATTAAACCTTGTTTGACCGGTCAATTTACGCAAAAACCTGAATTAAGTTATTAATTGGGCATGGTTCTTAATGTAGGTCAAAATGGGTTTTGAAGGCCAAATTGAAAGTTCTAAACCCTAGAGATTATTTTTCTATGAATTTTAGAGAGTTTATTCTATTTTTACTTTGCCTCAAACCTCGTGAATTGAAGTGGGTTTGTTTTAAGGTTACAGATTATCATTTAGTTCCTTGGAATTGCTGTAGCCCTTGTCAGATCATCTCATCCCACTTTTATTCTTATTAGGTTGCTTTGACCTATGTTTGGACCCTGAATTACCCTGTATGCAGATTATACTGGTAAAATTGCATTTTTACCCCTTATGACTCGTTTTCTCCTTAAACTCAGAATTCTCTGAGTTAAGCCTTTCCTTGAGTTATGTAGGAGCTTTTATCCTTTGTATTAGGTCAAAATGAGCTAGTTATGGCTCATGATGAGGTTCTCATCATACCCCCATGCCTAGCTTTTGCTAGTCCCTTAGCAAAAACTTAAGGTTTCAACCCTTGTTCTAGACCATGAAGTTCTTAATAGCTTTAGATAAGTGCTTTTTCATTTGAGCTTAGATTAGGTTAGAATGCTGACCATAGGACTAAAAGGTACTCTAGTACCAATCAAGATCCAAATCTGTCTAGCCTTAGCCTCAGTCCTTAGCAAAGGTTTTTAAGGCCCACAAGAACTAACCTAAGATTTATTGGACTTTGTGGTTAAAGCACCCGTGCTTGAAATGATTTTAGCCCTGGCTCAGTTCGCAGTGAGTTTTGTAAGAGAGAGAGAAAATTTATCTGTTTGGAGAGTTCTCTCTCTTTTTCTTTTTAATTCTAGCTTAGGATTAGCTTTTCAACACGGTCTGTATCAGATTCATTGCTCCCATCATCAATCCTCAAGGGTTCCTGGCGATCGATGCTTCGAGATAGCACCGCCCATGGCAACCCCCGGAACCCTGGCTATTGAGATTTCGAGATAATCCCATCCATGGTGTTCCGTGGCCGAATCCAGACCCTGGCAATTGACACTTCGAGATAATGCCATCCATGGAATCTGAACCAGCAAAGTGCTTACATGCCCCCAGTAGGATATGTGAATATCCTAAGAGACAAGCACCGAGGAGATGATATTTTGTTACGCATCTTCGAGGGGATTTCCCGCCTCTCTGCGCTGGGAACTCATCCAAATCAACTTGTGTTGATCGGATGCTCCTACTCTAGGTGTACTTTTCAGAATTTTGCAACGCTTCTGCGTGATTTTGATTTTTACGCTTACTGAACCAGGCTGTGTGTGAGGTTAGGGTGCTTAGGTTACTGAGTCCCGTAAACCAAAAATTAGTTAATGAGGCCAAATACTTCCTAAGCCTTAGACCTAATACTTCAGCTTTTCATTTTCCTCAACCTCTTGAGGAATGTCTAGATCTTAATGGGTACTAAGAGTCTATTCAAGAATGCCTAAGGTTTGCGTTCTTACTAATCTCATTATGCACTTTTCAGTTATTTTCTTGAATGAGGTCTAGAACTTAGGTTAATTCCTTAGTTCCTTACTAATGACTATCACCTTTTCTCATAATTTTGTGCTCCTTTTTCATTTTGTTTCTTTTCTTCTTCTCCTTCACAAAATTTCCTTCTCCTCTTTTCCTTTTATTCTTTTTCGAAAATTTTTTTAATTTTTATGATGTTTTTGGCATATGTGAATTTTTTGTTTGAAACCTTTTCTTACAAGTTTTGTACTTTCATACCCCCCCCCCCCATGCCTAAGATTTGCAATGTCCTCATTGTAACCTAGGGGGTTTTTATTTAACTTAGTTCATTCCTTAAGACAGAAATTTGGATGAGTGAATGGGTCGGGTTGAATTTTTGCGGACGATTTCTAATCCCAGATGCAAGCATCTGAGGTGGGGTCGGCTATCTACAAGGGTGAACCTTAAGTGCAAAAAGGTGTCAGAAAAAGTTTTGGATTTTTAGGAAAATGACGAGTTGCCTCCCGTTAAGCGCTGAGTTTTACGCCATCGGCTGGGCGCAATAAGCTCAAGGGGAATGGAGGATATAAGATGCTTCAGCCAAATCCGTAGAAGTTACATCAATGAACGGCTTGAGTCTCTGACCGTTCACGATGAAAGGTTCAGAATCGTGGCTGAGTGGACTGATTTCGATTGCTCCATTTCCAAAAACCTGTCGGACCAAATATGGCCCGACCCACTTGGATCTCAGTTTTCCTGGGAAGAGTTTTAGTCAGGCATCAAAGAGTAGGACCTTTTGACCAGGATGAAAGATCTTTCTCGAGATGTGTTTGTCGTGGAAGGCTTTAACCCGCTTCTTGTAGATTCGCGAGTTCTCGTACGCGTCTAGGCGTAATTCATCGATCTCGCTGATTTGGAGTTTTCTGTGGGTTCCAGCCTTGGAAAGATCTAGATTACAGTTCCGTACTGCCCAATAGGCTTTATGCTCTAGTTCGACGGGAAGGTGACATGCCTTTCCGTACACCAGTCTAAAGGGAGACATGCCCAATTGGGTCTTGTGGGCGGTCCTATAGGCCCACAATGCTTCCGGAAGTCGGGACGACCAGTCCTTCCTGTCAGGTCGAACAGTGACTTGCAGGATTTTCTTGATCTCCCGATTAGACAGCTCAGCTAGACCCTTAGTTTGGGGGTGGTAAGGAGTAGAGATTCGGTGAGACACCCCGTATTTGGTCATCAGTGACCTAAACTGAGCATTTGTGAAATGGGTCCCCTCATCAGAGATTATTGCACGAGGAATCCCGAACCTTGAGAAAATGTTTTGATGAATGAATTTGAGAACGATTTTGTGATCACAGGTTCGGGTCGGTATGGCTTCGATCCATTTGGACACGTAGTCCACAGCTAACAGAATGTATTCGAAACCATCCGAAACAGGAAAGGGGCCCATAAAATCAATCCCCCAAACATCAAAGATTTCGCATACTAGAATCGGTTGCATAGGCATCATGCCGCGATGGCTCATGTTGCCCAAAGTCTGGCAACGACTGCATGCCTTGCAGTGACTGTACGCGTCTTTGAACAGTGTGGGCCAGTAAAAGCCGCACTGGAGGACTTTTGATGCGGTTTTATGCCCGGCGAAATGGCCACCGCATGCCTGGTCATGGCAGAAAGAGAGGATATTGTTGAATTCCTCTTCCGGGACACATCTCCGGATGATCTGATCGGCACCTATGCGGAAGAGGTACGGGTCTTCCCAAATGTAATACTTGGCATCGGAGCGTAATTTGTCCTTCTTGGCCTTCGGCCAATCGGACGGGATCTGATGAGATGCCAAGTAATTTACTACATTAGCAAACCATGGAAGGCTAGTACCAATAGTCAGCAGGTGCTCATCGGGAAAATGCTCAGTGATGGGTCCGGAAGGGTCAATTATTTCAGAAGGAAGACGGGACAAGTGATCAGCTACCACATTTTGCTTTCCCGCTTTGTCGCGAATCTCAAGGTCAAATTCTTGCAACAGCAAGATCCATCAGATTAATCGAGGTTTCGCGTCCTTCTTTGCAAGGAGATGCCTCACAGCTGTGTGATCCGAGTATATGATGACACGGGAACCCAGAAGGTACGATCTGAATTTTTCTAGGGCAAATACTACAGCTAGCAGCTCTTTCTCAGTAACCGTATAGTTACGCTGAGCCTCATCGAGTGTTTTGCTGGCGTAGTAAATGACCACAGGTTTCCCGTCAATTTTCTGCCCCAAAACCGCTCCTACAGCGAAGTCGGATGCATCGCACATGATCTCAAAGGGTTGAGACCAATCAGGGGACTGTAGGATCAGGGCTTGGGTGACTCGGTCACGCAGGATTTCAAATGCTTGAGTGCATTCCTTGGAAATTTCGAAAGGAACATCCTTGGAGAGAAGAGTGGTCAGGGGGCGCGCGATTTTTGAAAAATCAGGGATAAATCGTCGATAAAAACCGACATGCCCTAAAAAGGAACGGATGTCCCTGATCGAGCTCGGCATAGGAAGGTGAGAAATCAGATCAACCTTAGCTCGGTCCACTTGGAAGCCTTTTTCCGAAATTGAGTGTCCCAGGACAATTCCCTCAGGCACCATGAAATGGCTCTTTTCCCAGGAAAGAACCAAATTCACATCGATGCACCGCCTGAGTATCTGGACCAAGTGTTGGAGGCAATCGTCGAATGATGCTCCGAAAACTGAAAAGTCATCCATGAAGACTTCCAGATAATCACCTACCATATCTGAGAATATGGCAAGCATGCATCGCTGAAAAGTAGCGGGTGCATTGCAAAGATCGAAAGGCATCCTTCAGAAAGCGTATGTTCCGAAGGGGTAGGTGAACGTGGTCTTTTCTTGGTCCTCAGGATGGATTGCCACCTGGTTGTAACCGGAGTACTCGTCAAGAAAGCAGAAGAACCTATTTCCCGCTAGTTTCTCGAGAATCTGATCAATGAAAGGCAGTGGGAAATGATCCTTCTTCGTGGAGGAATTGAGTCGGCGGTAATCTATATAGACTCTCCACGAGTTGGCTAATCGGGTAGGAATGATTTCTCCGGTCTCAGTCGTTATAGTGGTGAGTCCTGCCTTCTTGGGCACGACCTGAATTGGGCTCACCCAACGACTATCGGAGATCGGGTAGATGATTCCGGCATCTAACCACTTGATGATCTCCTTTTCACGACCTCCTGCAGATTGGGGTTTAAGCGTCTCTGCATTTCACGAGAAGGTCGTGTGCCCTCTTCTGAATAGATATGATGAGTACAATAAGAGGGACTTATTCCAGTCAAATCATCGAGAGTCCACCCGATGGCTCTGCGATGTTGCTGGAGGACAACAATCAGACGGGATTCCTGTTCAGGACTGAGGTTGGAATTGATAATCACAGGAAGGGTCTGGTTAGAACCCAAAAAGATGTATTTCAAGTGAGCAGGAAGGGGTTTCAGTTCGAGGATGGGGTTATCAGCAGCAGCAGGTGGTTCAGTATAGATGTGAGGTTCAAGTGTGGGAGTTACTGGGTTGTTCATATCTGGATTCGACTCCTCTGTTTGCGGGTCAAGATCCTTCTGTGGTTGATGAGGCATAATCGAGTCATTCTGGAAGTGTGATTCATCAACCAAAGTCCTGATGTCACAAATTTGTTCGATGACACCGCAATTAATTCCTTGTTGGGCCTTAAATATATCAATTTTCAGTGTTTGATCTCCAAACTTAAGCTCTATTTGGCCCTCCTCACAGCTGATGTTGGCTCTAGTAGTAGCCAAGAAAGGTCTCCCTAGAATGATTGGTGTATCCCTAGGGTTCTCAGGTGCGTCCATATCTAAGACTATAAAGTCCACTGGGAAATAGAAATCCCGCACTCTTACGATAACATCCTCGAGAATCCCTTTTGGTGACTTTATAGATCGATCTGCTAATTGTAATGTCACCTCGGTTGGTTTTAGCTCAGATTCTTCTAGATGGTCAAGTAAGGATGTCGATATCAGGTTTATGGATGCACCCAAGTCTAACAATGCTCTATCAAATTGGGTACCACCTATCTTGTAGGAAATCAGGGGAGTACCAGGATCTTTTGCCTTGGGTGGGAGTCTACTGAGGATTACAGAGCTGGCTTGCTCTGACAGAACAATTGGGCACCCTCCCTTGGTTCGCGGCTTACGCTGGGGTGTACATATATTCTTTAGAAATCGTGCGTAAGCTAGTACGTGGCGGATTGCATCCATCAAGGGGATGTTTATGTGGACCCGCTCAAAGAGCTTGACCAGGTCCTCCTCAGGGGCCACGAGTTTGGTGGTCTTCTTTTTCTTGGTCAAGGCTTCGGGAAACGGGATCTTGGTTGGTTCTTCTAGGATAGGTCCAGGTTGTGGATCCGGGACAGTGGTATCTTGGATAACTATCCTAGGGTCATGGTTATCAGGCTTGGAGTGGTTTGGATAATGCGGGTCTTGAGTTGTTTTACCACTACGTGTTGTTACAGAATTTAATCCGGCCTGATTTTGGTTTGGGTTTGGTAAGAGGGGTGGCTGCTGCTGAAATCCCGCATAAGAAGTTGAAGCTTCCATCTCGTCTGGAGATGGAGGAGTAGGGGCCTGATAAATCCAGTGTGCGTGGCCTAAATTTGGATTCATCACGCGCTTCTGGGTCGGCACGTTATTCGGGTTAGGAAGAGGTTGGGAAGGGAGTGTGCCTGGCTGGCGAGAATTTGCCAACTGGGCTAGTTGAGTTTTAACCTTTGTAAGTTCGTCCTTGTGCTGTTTTTGAATAGCCGCATTCGTTCTTTGAATGTCAGCCAGAGTCTGAAGGATTAGGGACATTTGATCCTGATTTGGCCCTGATGGATAAGTAGGGTTGGGCCGAGGCTGAGGCGGCTGGTAATGACGAGAGGGCTGTGGGCGGGACTGAAAAGGTGGTCTTTGGGTTTGGGAATTTCCCGCCCACTGAAAATTGGGATGGTTTCGCCATCCAGGGTTGTAAGTGTTGGAGAATGGGTCGTCCTGGATGGCGTTGAGGTCCTCGCAGGTCTGAGGAACCTCTTGAGAATCAGGGAAAGGGGGAATGGAGTTCCCCGGGCTGGTGTAGAAAGGATCGGATGATCCTCCGATCCGAGAATCAGATGGGGATGGATATGGATCCATCCTAGGGGAAGATCGGTGGAGGATGTTTTGCACAGTCTCCTGTGTGGAAGGAGGTTGTGCAAAGGAGTTACGCGCGGAGGTGGCTCGCTGCAAGTGCTGAGTCAGCTCATCCACCTTCTTCTCAATGATTGAGACCTTGTCCAATCGACTGGCCATTAATTCCAGGTCGACTGATGCGGACAGGCCCTGCGTCTCATGTGCTCCCTTAAGATTAGTTGCTGCGCGGGTATTCGTCCTGTCGAATAATCCCATGGAGTCATTGTTGATGGAGTTCTCGCACATGTTTTCGAGAATCTCCCATACGGTGTCTTCATGTTGACCCATGATGTTTCCTCCGCAAGTTGCATTGACGAAAAGGCGGATGTCCTCACGGAGTCCCTGGTAAAAAGATTGGACTTGTTCCCATTTAGGAACTCCGTGATGGGGGCACTTTCTCATGAGATCCTGAAAACGATCCCATGCCTCATGGAGAGGTTCTCCTGATTGTTGAGTGAAGTGTGTAATCTGATGGCGCAAGGCGTTGGTCCGACCAATGGGAAAAAACTTTTTCAAAAACTCGGATTGAAGTTCTTCCCAAGTGTTGATCGGCCGGGTCTGAGTTTGATACCAATGGGCGGCCTTGTCCATAAGAGAAAAGGAGAACATCTTCATGAGAAGAATATCCCGATTTCGCGCATCTGACCCAAAAGTTTGGGCCAGATGCTTTAGCTGTTTGATGTGCTGGAAGGGATCTTCAGAATTAAGCCCATGGAATTTAGGTATAGCATGAATCATGTTGGGCTTTAATTCGGAATCAGGTCCTCCAGTCGGGATTCTGACTCGAGGCTCAATGGCCACCGCAGCAGGATTGTAGTGGTCCCGCATCATAGGACGCTGTGGTGGGTGCACGAAGTTTTGGAAGAGGTCATTGAGTCGCTGGAGTTGGTGCTCCAGATTATTTTCTTCCTCAACTGGCTGAGCCATGATGGGGGAAGAAGAAGAACTTGGTTCTGAATCAGAAGAGAGAATAATGTGAGGGTGTTGCTGCACAAACACGGGCGTCGAGGCTTGGCCTTGATGAGAGCGAATTTCTAAAGGAGGTCTTAAGGGTGGTATTAAGGACCTCCTTCCGTACATGCACTGTTGGAAGAGATGAGTTTAGAAGGTGCTGGACCCAATCAAGACACCCAAAAATGTGTTGGGTGACTATAGAGGTACGGGGCAGATGGACCCCTTGATCAGAAAGATCGTCCACCTGAGAATTACCTGGGCAGCCAGAGAGGGAGAGTCCCGCAAAGACCCCTACACGGTAGAGCGTCCCCACGGGTTACAGGGTTTCCCCCACCCGACCTCTCTTGTCACTGCGGTTCCAGGTAGACCAGAATGGGGATCTTGACCTCTTAAGTCTACCAATTTTTATCAGGGTGCTTAAGGTTTCACTTGAACTTTAGTCTTTTAAGTGCAAAGAGTGACCTAATTTAAGGTTGGTTGACCCAAGGGGTCAACTTTACCTCTTGTTTCCTTTGAGAGCTTTTAGGTCTTGTCTTTTAGGGTTCAAGTGTTTAGAAAGCCAATTGTTTTAGGTTTTCTTTGAATAGGTATTTTCAGACAAGGGCTTGGGCACACTTCATTTGGTTTTCTCAATTCTTGCTTAAGGAGTGTGTCTCTAAATCCCTAGTGTTGGATCCTAGGTTGGCTCTACTTGGTCCAGTTAACTCTTTGTTGGGTAATTAGGGCTCAAGCAAGAATGTGTTAGCCCTTAAATACCCTTAATAGTGTGCAGGAGTAATGGGTTGAAAACATGCAACTTTTTATGGTTACTAAGTATGGAAGACAGGTTAGCCCTATATTGCTTGTTCTTTTCTTTTCTTCCTCTTTAGAGTTTAGGGGTTAATAGCGAGAGGAAAAAAAAAAAAAATTTATCTGTCCTCGGAGTGGTTGTCGTGCGGTTGCTTGTCTTCTTGATTTCCTGTAGCTGCACAAAAGTGAGGAGATTATCAGAAACTAAAAAGAAACAGGAATGTTTACCTCTAGAATAGCCGTTGCTCCCCGGCAACGGCGCCAAAAACTGGTGGCGACCTTCCTCTATAGTTTTATTATTTCGTCGTAGTATAGTATAGAGAGGTGATTACCAGTTTAATACAATTTGTTACTCGGAAATAAAGGGTTCCCGAGGTCGAACTCAGGGAGCAAACTGTATTCTAGAGATACAAATTCTTATTACAAAAATAAAGAGAGAGAGAGTGAATTTGTTGGCTTTTCTTCTTTTCTCTTTGCTTCTCCTCTTCTTCCTTCTCAGATCTTCTGCTCTCTTCCTTTGTTCTTCTTCTTTATCTGTAGTGGTGATGTTCTTCTTCTTCTTTCAGCTGTTTCTGCTCGTCTCTTCCTTTTTCTTCTGCAGAGCGGTCCTGTTCTTCTTCTTCTTCTTTCTTTCTTCTTTTCCTTTCTTCAGATCTTCTTCTTCTCGTGCTCTTCTTCTTCTTTCAGTTCTTCCCTTCGCCTCTCTGTGTTCTCCTCTGCCTCGCCTTCCTTCTCCTTCTTTGCCTTCAGGACGTCGTCTGATTTTCCAATCAGACGACTTAAACCGCCGCTGCTACAGTGCTCCTCCTTCCTTCAGCTTTCGTCGTCCTTCTTCTCTGCCTCGCTCGTCTTCTTCTTCTTCGCCTGTGCCTGCACACTTCAAAGCTCTCGTCAGCGGGCAAAAACCTATTCTACCCTCCCCCCCCCCCCCCCCCCGCGTTTCTCTCTCACAGAAGTCGCTCTTAGGAAAGCTCTCCCAGAGCTGCCGGGTAGTCGGGTACGGGTCGCGCCCAGGTCCAGGCCCACCGGCGTGCGTGGTGGGCGAGGAGTGCAGGTCAATCTAAGTCGGGTCGGGCTAGGTCCGCGGGGCGTGGTCGCGGACGAGGCCGGGTCGAGCGAGTGAGAGAGAGGGACCTCACCCCGTGCTCAGGAGGCAACGAGCATAAGGCACTTTTAGCCTTTATGCGGGCGCTCTCCTCTGAAAGGTTACGAGGTGGGACTAAATGTCCCACCCCAATTTGGGTGCCTGCGCGGAGGAAGCAGCGGCAGTCTAGGCGAAGCGCGGGGGCTTCGCGCGAGAGCTTCGACTCGACTGCAGCCTGGTACTTCGCGAAGACGCCTCGCACTATCTGGGAACGTGACTTGGGCGTGGCGCACCTGGGGCAGCAGGTGAAGAAGCTGCTTCGCTTCAACAATGGCGGCGACGAGCGCAGGTACCTGCCTACAGAGAAACGGCCTCTCGGCCCAATCAGAAATGCGGAGGACCTTCGCCGTGGCACGGCGAAGGTGGTCAGGGGGTGTGCAGGCGGCGGGGTGGAGCCTAAGGGCTACCCTAGGTCGGACAGTGGGTCGGGAGATGGGTTTGTTCGGTGGAGTTGCAGAGGGTGATTTGGGAGAAGTGGAAGGGCGGAGGTTGATCAGGGTGAGGAGGCGGAGGTTCTGCGGTGGTCGGCGAGCTGTGTGGGTTGCTGGAGTGATGGGAGCGGGTTGCCGGAGCAGGGGCCGGAGGTGGAGAAGGTGAGGGCGATTGGTCGGATCGGGGTAACAGTAAAGATGTAAAATGAGGAAAAGGAAGAGGGGAGAAAGAGGAGGAGTTCTACCTACTTAGAAGGACAAGGAGGGGCCGGAGCGGGCGACAGTCGTATCAACTGTCGCCGGAGAAGAAGCTGCCCAGGGGAAGGAGCGACGGCGAGGAGAGGGCTGGAGAGGCGCGCGCTGGGTGCGGCGCGGCGCGGGAAGAGCGGGGGAAAGTAGCCCTGCTGCTGGTAGTGCGGCAGAACGACGAGGAGGAGAGACCGCCGGAGCTGGAGGGCTTCCTGTCGGAGTGGGAAGAGAGTGAAAAGAGGGTGTTTCTCCGTCAGGACCGAGCTCCTTCGAACGGTGGAGCGACGGGGGGTATTTATAGGGTAGAATCAGAGAGGAGGGCGGAGGGAGACGAACTGTCTCCCTCGCCGGAGGACGCCGGAGATGGAGACCCATACCGTCCGTGCGTTCGCACGGCCAGTATGGTGGGTTGCAGCGACCAGGGGGGTGTCCCTGCGACGGCTGACGACGCAGGGCACCCCCGATTTACTTGCCAGACCCTCCCCCTTACCCTGCGCAGCGCCATGCTCCGCGCAAGGTCGCCGGAGCATGGTGCTGGTCAGGTTTTGGCAGGAGGGACCTGAATGCAAAGAACGAAGGAGAGTTAGGGGTAGAAATGTGAGGGTTCAAAAGTTGAGGGCCAAAAAGTAAATATATGAGGACCAAAGTGCAAAGTTGGTCAAGAAGGTTTCTTCTTAGGCTCAAGTTTTTATACATGACTAATTAGGACCTAAGAAATTTGATGGTGAATTTTATTTCTTGATTAAACCTTGTTTGACCGGTCAATTTACGCAAAAACCTGAATTAAGTTATTAATTGGGCATGGTTCTCAATGTAGGTCAAAATGGGTTCTGAAGGCCAAATTGAAAGTTCTAAACCCTAGAGATTATTTTTCTATGAATTTTAGAGAGTTTATTCTATTTTTACTTTGCCTCGAACCTCGTGAATTGAAGTGGATTTGTTTTAAGGTTACAGATTATCATTTAGTTCCTTGGAATTGCTGTAGCCCTTGTCAGATCATCTCATCCCACTTTTATTCTTATTAGGTTGCTTTGACCTATGTTTGGACCCTGAATTACCCTGTATGCAGATTATACTGGTAAAATTGCATTTTTACCCCTTATGACTCATTTTCTCCTTAAACTCAGAATTCTCTGAGTTAAGCCTTTCCTTGATTTATGTAGGAGCTTTTATCCTTTGTATTAGGTCAAAATGAGCTAGTTATGGCTCATGATGAGGTTCTCATCAATCGGTGTATCCCTAGGGTTTTCAGGTGCGTCCATGTCTAAGACTATAAAGTCTACAGGAAAGTAGAAATCCCGCACTCTTACAATAACATCCTCGAGAATCCCTTTTGTTGACTTTATAGATCGATCTGCTAATTGTAATGTCACCTCAGTCGATTTTAGCTCAGATTCTTCTAGGTGGTTAAGTAAGGATGTGGGTATCCGATTTATGGAAGCACCCAAGTCTAGCAATGCTCTGTCGAATTGGGTATCACCTATTTTGCAGGAAATCAGGGGAGTATCAGGATCTTTAGCCTTGGGTGGGAGTCTGCTTAGGATTACAGAGTTGGCTTGCTCTGACAGTACAATTGGACTCCCACTCTTGGTTCGCGGCTTACGCTGGGGTGTACACACATTCTTTAAGAATCGTGCGTAAGCCGGTACGTGGCGAATCGCATCCATCAAGGGGATATTTATTTGGACCTGCTCAAAGAGCTTGACCAGGTCCTCCTCAGGTTCCACGGGCTTGGTTGCCTTCTTTCCCTTGGTCAAGGCCTCGGGAAACAGAACCTTGGTTGGTTCTTCTAGGATAGGTCCAGGTCTTTGGTCTGGAACAGGGATAGGAATGTCCTGGATTACTGTCCTAGGGTTGGAATCACTACCAGGCTTGGAGTGGTTTGGATAGGGTAGATCTTGGGTTTCCTTACCACTACGGGTTGTTACAGAATTTAGCCCTGCCTGGTTTTGGTTGGGGTTGGGTAATATGGGTTGCTGCTGACAGCCCACATAGGAAGTGGAAGCCTCCATCCTATCCGGTGAAGGAACAGAGGAGGCCTAATAAATCATGTGTGCTTGGCCCGGGTTTGGGTTCATAATGCGCCGCTGTGTTGGCACGTTATTCGGGTTAGGAAGAGGTTGGGAAGGAAGTGTGCCTAGTTGGCGAGAATTAGCCAACTGGGCCAGTTGATTTTGAACCTCTGTAAGTTCGTCCTTGTGTTGTTTCTGAATAGCCGCATTCGTTCTTTGAATGTCAGCCAGATTCTGAAGGATGAGGGACATTTGGTCCTGGTTTGGCCCTGATGGATTGGTAGGGTTGGGTCGAGGCTGAGGCGGCTGGTAAGGACGAGGGGGTTGTGGACAGGGCTGAAAGGGTTGTCTTTGGGTTTGGGAATTTCCCGTCCACTAGAAGTTGGGATGGTTTCGCCATCCAGGGTTATAGGTGTTGGAGAAAGGGTCGTTCTGGATGGCGTTGAGGTCCTCGCAGGTCTGAGGAACCTCCAAAGAATCAGAGAAAGGGGGAATGGAATTTCCCGGACTAGTATAGAAAGGATCGGATGACCCTCCAATCCAAGAATCAGATGGGGGTGGATATGGATCCATCCCAGGAGAAGATCGGTGGAGAATGTTTTGCGCAGTTTCCCGTGTGGAAGGAGGCTGTGCAAAGGAGCTATGCACAGAGGTGGCTCGCTGCAAGTGCTGAGTCAGCTCGTCCACCTTCTTCTCAATGATGGAGACCTTGTCCAATCGACTGGCCATTAGTTCCAGGTCGACTGATGCGGACAGGCCCTGCATCTCGTGTGCTCCCCTAAGGTTCGTCGATGCACGGGTATTCGTCCTGTCAAATAAGCCCATGGAGTCATTATTGATGGAGTTCTCGCACATGTTTTCGAGAATCTCCCACACGGTGTCCTCATGTTGACCCATGATATTTCCTCCGCAAGTTGCATTGACGAAAAGCCTGATATCCTCACGGAGTCCCTGGTAAAAAGAATGGACTTGTTCCCATTTAGGAACTCCGTGATGGGGGCACTTTCTCATGAGATCCTGAAAGCAATCCCATGCCTCATGGAGAGGTTCTCCCATTTGCTGAGTGAAGTGAGTAATCTGATGGCGCAAGGCATTGGTTCGACCAATGGGAAAGAACTTCAAAAATTCGGACTAAAGTTCTTCCCAATTGTTGATCGGCCGGGTCTGAGTCTGGTACCAATGAGCGGCCTTGTCCATAGGGGAGAAGGAGAACATCTTCATGAGGAGAATGTCCCAATTTTGTGCATCTAACCCAAAAGTTTGGGCTAGATGCTTCAGCTGTTTGATGTGCTGGAAGGGGTCTTCAGAATTAAGCCCGTGGAATTTAGGTATAGCATGAATCATATTGGGCTTTAATTCAAAATCAGGTCCTCCAGTAGGGATTCTGACTCGAGGCTCAACAGCCACCGCAGCAGGATTATAATGGTCCCGCATCATAAGACGCTGCGGTGGGTGCACAAAGTTCTAGAAGAGGTCATTGAGTCGCTGGAGCTAGTGCTCCAGATTGTTTTCTTCCTCAACTGGCTGAACCATTTTGGAAGAAGAAGGTGAGTTGGGTTCAAAGTCGGAGGAGAGGTCGATGTGAAGTGTTGTTTTCTCAAACAAGGGCACTGAGGCTCGGCCTCGAGGAGAGTGAAGTTCTAAAGGAGGTTTTAAGGACCTCCTACCAAACATACACTGTTGGAAGAGATGAGTTTAGCAGGTGCTGGACCCAATCAAGGCACCCAAAATGTTGGGTGACTATAGAGGTGCGGGGCAGATGGACCCCTTGATCAAAAGATCGACCACCTGAGAATTACCTGGGCAGCTAGAGAGGGTGAGTCCCACGAAGACCCCTACACGGTAGAGTGTCCCCATGGGTTATAGGGTTTCCCCCACCCGACCTCTCTTGTCACTGAGATTCCAGGTAGACCAGAATGGGGATCTTGACCTTTTAAGTCTACCAATTTTAGTTTAAGATTAGGGTGCTTAAGTTTTCACTTGAACTTTTAGCTTTTTGAGTGCGAAGAGTGACCTATGTTGAAGGTTGGTTGACCCTGAGGGGTCAACTTCACCTATTGATTCCTTTGAGAACTTATTAGGTCATGTCTTTTAGGGTTCAAGTGTTTTTAGAGAGCCAATTGCTTAGGGTTTTTCTGAATAGGTATATTCAATCAATGGCTTAGGCACACTTCTTTTGGGATTTCTCAATTCTTGATTAAGTAGTGTGTCTCTAAAACCCTGGTGTTAATTCCTATGTTGGCTCTACTTGGTCCAGTTGACTCCTTCTTGGGTACTTAGGGCTCAGGCAAGAAAATGTTAGCCCTTAATTACCCTTAATACTATGTGCAGGAATAGTGGTTTTGAAAACACGCAGCTGTTACTAAGTATGAAAGACAGGTTATACCTATATTATTTTTTTTTTCCTTTTTCTTCCTCTTTGGAATTTAGGGGTTAATAGTGAGAGGATAGAAGTTACTTGTCCTTGGAGTGGTTGTTGTGTGGCTGCTTCTTAATTTTTCCTGTACCTGCACACAAGAGAGAAGAGATTATTAGAAACTCCCAAATAGAGAATTTATAGCTTCTAGAATAGCCGTTGCTCCCCGGCAACGGCGCCAAGAAATGATAACCGGTCTGGTTGGTAGAGCATGTTTGCGTTTGTTATATGTCAAGTTACAGTCGTTGTAGTAATAAGACAGCTACCAGGTTATCATTACAAAATTTTTTACTCGGAAATGGTTTTCCCGAGGTTGAACTCAGGGAGTTACTGGAATTCTAGAAATACAAAGGTTCTCTATTAGATTACAAAAATAAGAGAGAGAGAGAGAGTGAGAAAGTCTGTCTTGGCTTCTTCTTCTTCTCTTCTCTTCTCCTTCTCTTTCTATCTTTTTTTTTCTTCTTTCAGCTACTCTCCTTTTCTTCTTCCTTCTCTTCTTCTCTGCTCACGGCTGTGTCTTCTCTCTTCTTTTCTTCCGCAGAGTTCTTCTTCTTCTTTTCTTCTGTTCTTTTTCTTTCTTTGTTCTTCTCTTTCTTTTGCTCTGGCGGCTATGTCTTCTTCCCTCTTTTTCTTCTTCTTCTTCTTCTTCTTCTTCTTCTTTTTCTTCAGCCTTCTTCTTTCTTTCTTTTCTTGCTTTCTCTCCTCTGGCCGCTGCTCAACCGTCGTCTGATGCAGTGGTCAGACGACTTAACTGTAGGTTTGCTACAGTGCTTCCCTTCTTCTGTTTCTTCTCTCTTGCTTCTCTTTCTTCTTCTCTTCTCCTTCTGTTCTTTTTGCCCTGAGCGGCTAAGGCTTCGGCTGCCTTCCTTCCTTCTTCTCCTTCCTTCCTTCTCCTTCTGCTCCTGCACGCTTACACAAGGATTAGAAAGCAAAACCTACCCCTACCCTTCCCCGCGTCTCTCTCTTTCTCAGATTTCTCTCATAGGATCGCTCTCCCAGAGCCGAGTATTCGGGTACGGGTATCGCGCCCGGGACCAGGCCCACCGGCGTGCGGTGGTGGGTGAGGAGTGCGCGGTTTTAGGTAATCGAATCTGGCCCAGACCCGTGGGGTGTGAGCGCGGGCGAGGGCGAGCGCGTGGCGTGCGTGAGGGACCTGACCCCTGTGTTCGAAGGTGAATAGCCTTGAACACTTTTCAAATTGATGTGCAGGCGCTTAGCCACGCACTTCGAAGGTGGGACTAAAGTCCCACCTCCCAGATTGGGGCCCGCAGCTGAGGAAGCTGCAGGCAATTGCAGCAGCGTGCGAGGCCTTCGCCCCAGCTGCAGGCCTGGGATGCTTCGCGGAGGCAAGCCGCGCATCCTGGGGCGTGAGCCTGGGCGAGAGAGCACCTGCAGCTGCAGGTGAAGGAGCTTCAGAAGCTCGGTAATGGCGGTGAAGGGGCGTCGACCTGAAAACAAGAATACGGCCTCTCGGCCCAATCAGAGGATGCAGGGAGCTTCGCCGGAGTGCGGCGAAGGCAGTGCGGGTGGTGGCGAGGCGTGAGGCGGCGTATGGTGGTAGCCCTAGGTCGGACTGTGGTCGGAGAGGTGGGTTTGTTCGGGGGGTCGTCGAGTGGCGTTTGGCAGTGGATGGGAAGGGGGGATTTGTTGAGTGGAGTGAGGGGAAGCTTTTAGGGTAGTCGGCGAGGGGTGAGAAGGTTTGTGGAGGTGGGATGAGCTCGCCGGAGAGGGTGGTCGGAGACGGAGCAGGCGGAGGTGGAAGTCGTGTGCGGTGAGGCGAAAAGATAAATTGAGAGAGGGAAAATGTAAGGGAGGAGGAGAGGAAGCTATTTACCTAGGTTTTGGACGAAGGGGGAGGGCGGAGCCACCGGCTCGTACCTGTTGGAGCTCGGGAAGAAAGGGCCTTGGAGGAGGAGTGCGGCGACGAGGAAGCAGGCGGAGGGCACCGGCGGGTACAGCACGGCACAGACGAGAGGGCTAGGAGAACCCTGCTACAGGTAAGGCGGCAGAGTGATGGGAAGGAAGTGGAGGGAGTCGCCGGAAGCTGCGGGCCGTCTGACGGAGGAGGGGATGAAGTGGGGGGGTGTTCTCCGTCAAAGAGAGCTTAATGGAACTGGCAGGGGGTGCCGGTCCTTATAAAGGGGTTGGCGCAGAGGGAGGCGCGGGCCGGCGACGTGCCAACCTCACTGGAGCATGGCCGGAAAGGGGACCCATACCTTCCGCGCGTTCGCACGAAAGGTATGGGGGCCAGCAGAGAGTATGGCCGGGTCCCTGCGACAGAGGACGTTGTAGGGAACCCCGCATCTATTTTGCAGGGCGGTCACCCCTCTCTGCGCGGCGTCATGCTCCGCGCAAAGTCGCCAGAGCATGGTGCTGCGCAGAGTTTTGCAGGAGGGACCGTTCTGCAAAGAATGATGAAAAAGTTGGGGGTCAAAATGTAAGGATTTCGAAAGATAAGGGTCAAAAAGTAAATGAAGAGGAACAAATTGCAAAGTTGGTTAAGGAGGTCTCCTCTTAGGCTCAAGTTTTTATACAAGACTAATTTGAACCTAAGGATTTTAATGGTTAATTTTATTTCTAGGTTGGACCATGTTTGACTGGCTAATTTACGTAAAAACCCAGATTAAGTCATTAATTGGGCAAGGTTCTTTTTGTAGGTTAAAATGGGTTTTTAAGGCCAAATTGAAGGCTCTAAACCCTAGAGATTATTTTTTTATGAATTTTAGAGGGCTTAGTTGATTTTTATCCTGCGTCGAACCTCATGAATTGAAGTGGATTTGTTTTAGGGTTACAGAATGTCATTTAATTTCTTGAAGTTGCTATAACCCTTTTTAGATCAGATCATCCCACTTTCCTTCTTATTAGGCTTGTTTGGCCTGTGTTTGGACCCTTAATTACCCTGTTTGCAAACTGCATTGGTGAAATTGCAGTTTTACCCCTTATGATTTATTTTCTTCTTAAACTCAGAATTCTCTGAGTTAAGTCTTTCTTTGGGTTATGTAGGAGCTTTTTCTTACATATCTGGGTTAGATTGTGCAAGTTAGGGTTCATGATGAGGTTCTCATCATACACTGTACCGGGGAGAGCTACTAGTGTAGGGAGAGAGTTAGCCACTCTACGAGACTTGGGGTTCAACTAGTCGCCCTACAGCGACTTGTTAGGCCCACTGGGCAAACCAGGGTAGTCAGGCGAGGGTGCGCAGACTGTGGAGGGGCGAGTCCCCTGTTTGGTTCTTAGGGGCTAGACCCCTGTTACTGAGAGGGTTATGCCCCATACTGGTTCCGTGCTGTGCTTTGGGCGCATCCGCTAACGGAAACGACTGACCGCGTGTCAATGCGGGGTAGCTACCCGTGCGTTTATCGCGCGTGCCGTAGTCACCATTACGTCTGTCCGTGACCTTGGGGTGGTTAATTGGGTGTAGGACCACCATGGGGGACTCTCCTGGCCAGGAGAGCACCACGTGCTACTTCTACTCTTCGGAAAAGACTGCAATCAAGATCGTTCCCATGAGGAACATTCGAGATCAAGAAAGAGACTTGATAATTAAATTAAGTGGTGAAAGAAAGAATAATTAGTTAAAGAAAGAAAGAAATTGAAAAACAATAGCTACCTGTCCACCTCTACTGCTTTAGTAGTTGATTGCCACTCTACTCAGCGTTCGCTGACGTTTATACTCATAACCTTTTTCAGGTCTAGGTGTTGAGCAGCCAGAGCACACGGATGCAAAGGGTGCTGGGCCCAGTAGAGCCCAGTAGTTGTAGTTCTCTTGTACTCATTTGTAGTAGTGAGTAGTTTCTTGTACCTTTATTTTCTGTACTCTTTCATTCTGCACTTCATATTCCTGTACCCGTTTACTTTTCTACTATTGTGGTGGTGTGTACTGTAGTAGTTTACTTCTTTACTGCTATACTTTTGTTATTGTTAGTTGCTAGCATGGTGAATGTGGTTTATTTTACTGCTTTTTGGTTACTTTCTCGTTGGACGACTGGGTCTTGGGATTAATCGAATCGGTCCGATCTCGTGTCCTGTAGGGATTCGAGAACCGGGTCATAACAACATGGTATTAGAGCAAGGTCATCCCGGAAAGTGAACCAACTAGCTGGAAAATAACCAATTCACGTGCTTGTAACTAGAGTAACCACCACAACGTGCCCTTTTGACATCCGTCCCAAGGTCCTTTTACTGAAGTTCATTAGAGTTGACGTCTTCTGTTTTGTCTTCCGCATCTCCTTGCAGGAGATGCCTCATCGGAGAATTCCCAAGATGGGCCGTGGACATGGCCGTGGACGAGGTCGGAGGGGCAGATGTGTTGAGCTTGGAGTACGTGCTACCCCTTCTCTCCTCCTGAGCGTACAGTCTCAGGACCTCATCCAATTGATCCAAGTGGTTGTTCGAGAAGAATTTCAGCTTCCACCCACTCCGCCACCCCCTCATCTCTCTTCCGAGGGTATAGCTGGGGAGTTTTTCGTGGAACGACATTTTCACCGTCGCACCAGGCGAGTCAGGAGAGCTCAAGGGAGGCACACGGCGCCCGCAGGAGAGCCGTCTTGTTTTGCGGGGCCATCAGTAGCCTCTGGGGGCCCCCGACAGGGACTAGCTGCCAGCACTAGACCCCCGCCCAACCGTCAACAAGGAGCTACCGAGGGCGGGAGTCGAGTTCCCCTTTGTTACCAGTGTGGCCAGCCAGGCCACATCAGGAGGGACTGCCCGTCTAGGGTTGGAGGTAAGCAGATGCTCCCCACGCCGAGCACTGGAGGACGAGCAGGAGGCCGCGGTTCCCAGGCGCGTGGGGGAGGACAGCAGTCGCGGGGAGGGTACCGGCCAGCGGCTACCCGTCAGACGTAGAGTGTGGCTACTTTGTCCGCACCTAGAGCTGAAGAGTGTATTAACGCCCTGACACACAGAGACGCCAGAGCTTCAGGTTCATTGGTGGCAGGTATGGTTACAGTTTTCAACATACTAGTTTACACACTTTTTGATTCCGACGCCACTCACTCGTTTGTCGTTGCTAGGTTTGCTGTCAGTATGGGGCAGGACTGTGTGTTGTTAGAGGATCCGTTGTGATAAGAGACCTAGGTGGCCAGCTGTTTGTAGCTGGGAAGATTAATACATGCTGCGATGTCAGTGTTGGGGGACACAGCCTCCCCGTTGACCTAGTTGTGATACCGATGGAGGACTTTGGCATGATTCTGGGATGGATTGGCTGTCCGCTTACCATGCTTTGGTGGACAGGTTTGAGAGGAAGATTATTTTCTTCACACCAGAGATACTTTCTTTTGAGTTTCATGGACAGCCGGTGGACGGAGGCTTCGGGTGCATTTCTGCACTTTGGGCGGCGAGACTTTTGGGCTAGGGGTGTGAGGGCTTTCTTGTTTGTGCAGTGGCAGAGCTCAGTCCCGTGGCAGACTTTTAGAGCATTTCGGTGGTCAGAGAGTACCCTGACGTGTTTCCAAAGAAGCTGCCAGGACTACCACCTGAGCATGAGATTGAGTTGAGATCTCACTGGTACCGGGGACCAGCCCATTTCTACAGCACCTTATAGGATGGTACTGCTTGAGCTGCGAGAGCTCAAGTCTCAATTGCAGGACCTTCTGGAGAAGGGCTTTGTGAGGAACAGTGCATCTCCGTGGAGAGCCCCAGTATTATTGTGAAGAAGAAAGATGGTACCCTACGCCTTTGTGTAGACTACAGACAGTTGAATAGGGTCACCATCAAGAACAAGTATCCGCTACCGAAGATTGATATTTTGTTTGACCAGTTGCGAGGTGCCATGGTATTTTCCAAGATAGACTTGAAGTCTGGCTATCGCTAGTTGAGGATCAAGGAGATCGACATCTCCAAGACAGCTTTCCGCATCTGGTACGGACACTACGAGTTTTTGGTCATGCCATTTGGGCTGACCAACGCCTCCGCTGCTTTGATGGATTTGATGAATCGGGTGTTCAGACCATACCTGGATCAGTTCGTGGTGGTATTTATTGATGATGTGCTCATCTACTCGTGGGAGCAGGCGCAGCACGGACAACACTTGCGGATGGTTTTGGACACGTTGAGGTGGCATAGGCTGTATGCCAAATACAGCAAGTGCGAGTTCTGGTTGAGGCAGGTGACCTTCCTAGGTCATGTGATTTCAAGGGATGGCTTAGCTATGGACTCAGCCAAGGTAGAGGCACTACTCAAGTGGGAGAGACCATGTACAGTGACAGAGATCCACAGTTTCTTGGGACTGGCAGGCTACTACCGGCGGTTTATCAGGGGTTTCTCGCAGATTGCACGCCCTATGACACAGCTTACCCAGAAGGACGTGCCCTTTTCTTGGACAGACGCTTGTGAGGCGTGTTTTCAGGAGCTGAAGGAGAGGCTGACTTCGGCTCCTGTGCTTACCATTCCGGACAGTAGTGGCGGTTTCGTTGTGTACACGGATGCCTCTTTGCAGGGGTTGGGGGGGTGTGCTCATGCAGCGGGGTCACGTTGTCGCATACGCTTCGCGGCAACTGAAGCCCCATGAGCATAGCTACCCTACCCATGACCTGGAGCTAGCAGCTATCGTCTTCGCACTAAAGACTTGGAGGCACTACTTGTACGGTGAGATTTTTGAGATTTTCACAAATCATAAGAGCCTCGGGTACTTGTTTGATTAGAAGGAGCTTAGCATGAGACAGAGACATTGGTTAGAGCTCCTGAAGGACTATGACTGCAACATTTCCTACCATCCAGGGAAGGCCAATGTGGTGGCTGACGCCTTGAGCAGGAAGGTGCCCGCCGACTTAACCAGTTTACAGGCATAGAGTTGGAGACTCATGTAGGAGATGGGCAGTTGGCGACCCCTAGAGTTACTGGAGCACTGTGGGGCAATGACTGTGACACGACAGACGAGGCTAGAGCTGATAGATTGCATCATCACAGGACAGATGGCAGACCCGTACCTGCAGTCGTTGCGTGACCCGTACTGTCAGGGGACCCTGGAGATTTCTCCTTCACCGACGAGGTGCTGCGCATTAGGGAACGTTTATGTGTTCCTCGGGACGAGGAGCTGTTGAGAGAGCTCCTGACTGAGGCACACGATTCTAGGTTCACCATACATCCTGGGAACACAAAGATGTATCATGATTGGAGACGCTACTTTTGGTGGAGGGGAATGAAGCAAGATGTAGGTAAATTCGTACAGCAGTGTTTGGTGTGACAGCAGGTGAAGGCCGAGCATCAGAGGCCTGCAGGGCCGTTACAGCCACTTCCAATGCCAGAGTGGAAGTGGGAGAGCATCACCATGGACTTGGTGGTGGGCTTGCCCGTTACCTAGCAAGGACACGACGCAGTCTGGGTGATTGTAGACTGATTGACGAAGACAACACGTTTCTTGCCTATCCGAGTCACTTTAGGACCAGCACAGTTGGCAGAGAGGTATATCTGCGACGTGGTACGTCTGCACGGAGTTCCACGGGAGATTGTATCCGACCAGGATACCCGCTTTACGTCCCAGTTTTGGGCTGAGTTTCAGCAGGCCTTGGGGACACGGTTGAGGTTCAGTACAGCATACCACCCCCAGACGAACGGATAGTCAGAGCGCACGATACAGACACTTGAGGACCTTTTGCATGCCTGTGTACTAGACTGGAGGGGCTCTTGGGAGGAGCACTTGCCCCTGGCGGAGTTCGCATATAATAACAGCTATCACTCGATTATCGGCATGGCACCCTATGAGGCTTTGTACGAATGGAGGTGTACTGCACCCTTGAGTTGGGTTGAGGTGGGGACCAAGTGGGAGGTTCGCCCCAGGCTGATCCAGTAGAGTCAGGAGGTGATTAAGCAGATTCACAGGCGACTCCGCACTATCAGGAGCAAACAGAAGAGCTATGTCGATCGGAAGCGCAGAGAGGTGCAGTTTGAGGTTGGGGATCACGTCCTCCTTCGTGTTTCACCCATGAAGGGCTTGCAGCATTTTTGGGTGAAAGGGAAGCTCGCGCCGAGGTTTGTGGGGCCTTTTGAGGTCATGGAGCGGGTTGGACCCGTTGCTTACAGGCTGGCCCTTCCTCCCCCGCTTTCTGGTGTGCACGACGTGTTCCACGTGTCCAACCTCAGGAAGTACGTTGCCGATCCCAGTCACGTTCTGAGCCATGAGGGCGTCAAGGTGGGTGACGACCTAACGCACCCCGAGCAACCAGTGTAGATACTAGACAGAGTTGTTCGAAGTTTGAGACGGAAGTAGGTACCCCTAGTGAAGGTCTTGTGGAGGAGCCAAAGGTACGAGGAGGCTACTTGGGAGCCTGAGGTGGCGATGCGAGAGCGGTACCCAGAGCTCTTTGAAGGTATGACTTTACAAACCGGCTTCAGTCCTCTTTGAGTTTGTTATGCGTACGTTGTTCTTTTTCCGTACCCTAGCTAGCTCAAGTTTCGGGGATGAAACTTCCTTTGAGTTTGTTATGTTGTTAAGACCTGTGTGATGACACTGCATATGGGGGTGATGATTCTATTAAATAGGGCCCATCTTAAGAATAAAAGACACAACATAAATAGAATGGGAGCATTGCATGCATCATATGCCAAGATTGCTTATAAAACAGTATTAATGGACATTTGTATAAGCACTTGTCAATGCAGGCCTCAGACGAGCAATCGGACCGCACGGATGAATTCAGAATGACGAACGGAGTCCAACAGACTCAAAATTGGCCAAATTCGACATTCGGAGCTCCCATAATGGGCCCAAGAAGTTCTGACAGTTGATCTGATGATCAACGACCCTCAATGCGCCACGTGGCACCCACTCACTGCGTGCCGCTTCCACCTTCAGCTGGAGATCAAATCTCAGCTGTTGATCTCTGATCAGACGACCGAGAACCGTGCGCACACCCATGGTCGCCGCGACAAAGCAGCAGGCGTGGCGCAGCGGTTAACGCGCACGCCTACGCCCACGCGGTGCGGGTTTGAGCCGCATGGTGCGGGAAATCAAAGACAGCGAGGTGCGCGGACGAAATTGGGCTACCTGATTAGCAGCGGGCGACTGAGATAATGCCACGCGGCACGCCCTCAGGCAGCGATCGGCCACACGTGCGAGCACACCAGACAGCAACGTCCGCGCGCTCAAGGTGCGATCCAAGCACGCCCGGGCGAAGATCTCAGCTGTCCGATCTTCGATCGGATGGTTCTCATGCCGCGCCCACGGATCGAGCTCAAGGAAGCATAGTGCAGGCGAGCGACTGGCGGGCTGGGGGCTTCACCGACGCTTTTGGAAGGGTTTTAGCGACGTCCGGCCTTCTTTTAGAAAGCCCTTCTCCCTATTTAAACCCCTTCCAACCACTCATTCAAGGCATTCACTTCCCTTGCAACTACTCTACCCCTCTCTTAGCTAGCTTTAGGCCCTCTTGTAATCGCTGGAGACGACGAGCTGCCGACGGAGCCTTCTCCACCACCGTGGCTGCCTCACCGCCCTCCTTCTCTCTCTCTTTCTTCCTCTCTTTTAAAGCTTTACTTTATTTATGTTTAAGCATGTATCTAATGTTGTAATTTATGAACTAAAGCTGCATGATCAATGAAGTTGTTTTCCATTCAGTTGTCTACTTTATTTCCCATCCAAGTTGCATGTTAAAGAAAGAAATGACTCTAACCCTAATCTCTCTCTCTCTCGCTTTTCTCCCGCACCTTTTCGCAAGCAAAACTCTGTGATTTTCGTGACAATAAGTGATAAGAAAAATTTGATTTTCACGCCTCCCTGAGACCGACACTCGGACTCACATCCATTTCTTTACTTTAAAATCGACGCTGCAAGTTCGAACTATAACGACACTTCTTAACACACACACATGAAGCCGCGTCAGTTTTTGGCACCGTTGCTAGGGAGGCAACGGATTTCTTTTGTCACTTCTATTCCACATCCATTCTCACATCATCTAATGCCTTGTTTCCTTTTTACTTGATGGTTGTAGGAATTCGACGCTTGGACGACAAAGCGACGCATCCCATGACGGTAACAAGGGAGTAGGCGCAACAAGGACTGGTAGTGAGTAATTCTTCACTCATGACTGTTTGCTTGCGTGAAAAACTAAAAAAAATTGTAAAAAATTAAAAAAATTTGGCGTGGTGTATGATTACTTGACCCACATCCTTAACACATCACCCAACAAAAAAATGTACACTCTAACATTCTGAATAAATTCTTGGAGTATTCATTTCTCTTTTTGAGTGGTGTTTGCAAAGCCACCGTGGATTGACTTAGGCCGCACTACTCAACCCTAAAAGTGAATCATCTAATAGAAGCTGCATGATCATTAGGATGAGTACATTAGGGTTTTAGAGCCTCTACACAATAAAAGGAAATCTACTTTCACCAAATTGTGTGCAAAACTTGACGTGCCCATTGAAACTTGTCTGAAAACACTAAGACACGTCAACCCTAAAAGACACTAAAGTAAGGATGAAATACTAAAAGACACCACATCTTAAAAATTCTTACTTGAAAATCATGTTTTGATAGAAGCACACACATTGAAAGTGGAAAATTAAGAGGCACCACCCCAATCAACGCCTCATCACATAACCCTAGCACAAGCACTATCCTAGCCCTTTTAAAACTGAGTAGACGTGCCCTAAGTAGGACTGAGTTAAGTCTCGAAAGGCGAGGTTTTGTTCACTGGGCACTTGGCTTTCATTCCCTTGGTAGAATCTGGTGACTAGGCTACGGGGCAGTGTCAAACGACCGCGGTTGTGGGGTCTACGGAACCGGAGGCGCAAGCCAAAGGAAGAACCTTCCCTGCAATCCCCTCGTAATCAACCTGGCGAGATTAGCCTTGGGAAGGGGAGTCCAGTGTTTACGGACTTAGTCACCCTTTTTGAGATTTCTAGGTCTCCGAAGGGAATACACCATAAGGACTAGGCTTGTTTGCTTGATTGAACACATTTCTCGCATTTGTCACTCTCCGCATCCCCTCCTGTTCTTCTCTAGTGTATGCACGGGAGACGCTCACTGCATCCCGAGTTGTTTGTTTTGGGACAGGAATCTAGGTGACGTGATTCTGTTAGAAACATGGCTGAACCTAGGGTAGATGAGGCTGAGGGTCAACCCCCACCAGACACAATGGCCATCATCTAAGCCCAAATCAATGCAAACCACCGGCTTCAGCAACAACAAATCCACGCCATCATGCAAGCCATACACCGGTTACAGAACCCACAAGAACAACCACCACCACCTTTCCAAGGCCCACAAGGGCAACCACCACTCGATGTACCACCATTTCAGGATCAACCGAGGCCCCTCCGTGATTTCTATAATCCTTCCGCTATTAGAGTCGAGCCACACCTTAGGATCCCCGAAGGGGGAGATGATTTTGAGCTAAAACCAAATGTCTTAAGTCTGATTCAGAGCCACTTCCATGGAAGCTCAAATGAGGACCCCTTCCAGCACCTAGAGGATCTCGACCGCATAGCATGAACTGTGAAACCTAGGAACATTAGCCTTGACATTGTTCTAATTAAGATGTTTCCCTTCTCGTTAAGAGACAAGGCTTCTCACTGGCTTAGAACCCTAGGTAGACCCATCACCACCTGGGAAGAACTGAGACATGCATTTCTAAGGAAATTCTTCCCCATAGGAAATTTCAATGCCCTTAGAAGAGCTATTACTACCTTCACACTCCAGGGTGGGGAACAGTTCCATGAGGCATGGGAAAGATTTAATGAACTTTTGAGGAAATGCCCACACCACGAAGTACCAAGGTGGCAATTGGCCCAGATTTTCTACCATGGTCTAGACAGCAACCTACAGAACTTCATCGATGCCTCATGCGGGGGGAGCTTCCTGAACAAGGACGAGGAGAGCGCGTTTGAGCTCTTTGAGTCCATGAGCGAGAATTTGCTCAACAATGCCTCCATGACCCAGTTTAACAAGTCCAGTCAACCCTGTGGTGGGATTTATGAGGTACAAGCAAATTCTGGAATGGTTGACATGGACATCATTGCCAAGGAACTAGTCGAGCGGAATTGGTGGACAAAAAGATTGATGAGCTACTGAACCAGACCAGAAACCCGTTACAGACTTTCTCCCTAGCAAAGGGAGCACATAATGTTGACCTGGTCCAGCCCTTAACCCAACTGAACCTGGAACAACCCCTAACCACATTCCAGGGAGGGACCTTTGCTCCCTCAACTCTTGATTACTCTCTTCCCTCTTCATCGACATCGGCTATCCTTGAAGATGTGCAAGCTGTCCAAGGTTATGCTAAACCTGACCCTTTCTCCAACACTTACAACACTGGCTGGCATAACCACCCCAACTTTGGGTGGACGAACCAGAAACCACTGCAATTCCAAAACCAGCCCAGGCCGAACCAGTAGCCACACTTGCCCCCTATCAGCAAGGACCACTAGTTAGACCCCCATATAATTGAAATAGGGCAGCACCTCCCCCACAAAACCAAATGGACACCCTAATAAAGATGATGGCGGACATGAACCAGAAACATCAGGAGGAAATGGCCTTGGTAAAGGGACAGTTAAGTCAACTCTTGGACTATAAACAACAAGGATCCCTACCTTCCCAGCCACAACCGAACCCGCGAAACATAATTGACAGAGGCCCCAATTCGCAAGGGTTCCAAGGCAATGCCGGGCAGGCTCACATGGTCCAGCCAGCCCCGCAAACACCCCCTGGGTTTAGTGCTTCTTCGTCCTCGTCTTCTCAAGGATCAACCCATGGTCCCAATGCCTCTGCGAATGAGGTGACCTTGAGAAGTGGCACCAAAACCCAGGATCCCAAATGGCCAACTCTCCCTTAGACTTCACCTGCTAAAATACCCGACTCAGAAGAGGCACCAGAAAAAACCAAGGACCCAGAAATAGACCTGATCCACATCCAGACACCCTACCCTGAGGCCTTGGAAACAATCAAGAAAAAGAAGAATGTTGTGGAAACTGAGGAGCTTTTGGAGATCTTTAAGCAAGTACAGATTAATATCCCGCTCCTCGAAGCCGTTAAGCACATTCTGGCTTACGCCAAGTTTTTAAAGGATGCCTGTACACCCAAGCGTAAGCTAAGACCTCAAGCACCTAGGAAGGTTGTGCTCTCCGAACAAGCAAGTTCCGTAATATCAAGCAACCTTCCGCTCAAGCAAACTGACCCAGGAGCACCCTTGATTTCCTGCAATATCGGGGACATAACATTTGATAGAGTGCTCCTGGACTTAGGTGCTTCTATCAATCTGATTCCAACAACCCTGTACCACCAATTTGGTTTCGGAGAGTTGACACCCACACCTGTCACCATCCAGCTGGCTGATAGATCAGTGAAAACCCCGAAGGGGGTTGTCGAGGACGTAATCGTATGGGTCAAGGACTTCTATTTCCCGGTTGACTTCTTGGTGCTCGACATGGAAGTCCCTGAAAAATTACAGAACACACCCATAATCTTAGGCAGACCTTTCTTAGCTATGGCTAAGGGAAACATTGATTATGACACGGGATGTATGGAAATCGCTTTCGGAGACAGGAAAATGCAATTGGATATCTTCCGGGCGACAAAGTCTTTTGGTTGCTATTGCATTGAGAAACATGATCCTGTGGAAACCCTGGTCGAGGAATGCCTCACCCTTAGTTCTGTCTCAGACCACCAAACCTGTAATGACTGTTCTGACCTGTCACCGTCACTACCTGTGGACCTCTGTAAGGTTGATTACCATCACACAACACCATTTGAGGAGATAGATGTTGATCAACTCCCACCTTTTCCTTTTCCGTCAACTGTGGTTCCACCCGCACCCGAGCTCAAGCCACTACCCGAGAATCTCAAGTATGCCTTCCTGGGACCTAACCAGACTTTTCCTGTGATTATTAATTCTCATCTAACCAAGGATCAGGAACTCAGGTTGACCGCGACCCTTTCAGAACATCGGGCCGCCATTGGATGGACCATTTCTGACTTGAGAGGAATTAGCCCCACCTATTGCA
Source organism: Thalassia testudinum (assembly GCA_037157565.1). Taxonomy (NCBI): domain Eukaryota; kingdom Viridiplantae; phylum Streptophyta; class Magnoliopsida; order Alismatales; family Hydrocharitaceae; genus Thalassia; species Thalassia testudinum. The sequence goes on from JAZHRO010000014.1 coordinate 23,412,587, forward strand.
CCCATAAGATTTACCTGGAAGACGGGGCACGACCCTCCCGCCAGATGCAGAGACGTTTAAACCCAAACATGCGGGAGGTCGTTAAGAAAGAAATTATCAAGTGGCTTGATGCCGACATCATCTATCCTATCTCCGATAACCCCTGGGTGAGCCCCACTCAAGTGGTTCCAAAGAAGCTAGGCTCACCATTGTCACCAATGATCATGGAGAATCCATCCCCACTTGCACCACCACTGCATGGCGGGTGTGTATTGATTATAGGAATCTCAATGAAGCCACTAAGAAGGATCATTTCCCCTTGCCATTCATTGACCAAATCCTTGAAAGATTGGTAGGGCAGAAGTATTTTTGCTTCCTGGATGGATATTCATGATATAACCAAGTCGCAATTGCTCTGGAGGATCAAGAAAAGACCACATTCACTTGCCCGTACGGCACGTTTGCATTCCATCGAATGCTGTTCGGGTTATGCAACGCACCTGCTACTTTCCAGCGTTGCATGCTAGCCATTTTTTCAGAAATGGTGGGTGAATACTTAGAGGTCTTTATGGATGATTTCTCTATATTTGGGAATTCATTCGATCATTGTCTGAGCAACTTGGAGAAAATCTTGAAACGATGTATCGAGGTTAATCTGGTGTTAAGTTGGGAAGAGAGCCATTTTATGGTTCAAGAAGGAATTATCCTCGGTCACATCGTATCGCATAGGGGCATCGAGGTAGATCGGGCTAATGTTGATTTGATTTCCAAACTTCCTCCACCTAGCTCGGTTTGACAGATTCGCTCATTTTTGGGACACGTTGGCTTCTACCAAAGGTTCATTAAAGACTTTTCCAAGCTTTCCAAACCCTTAACCGACCTTCTAGCCAACGACGCCACATTCCACATGTCTTCTGATTGCATCCAGGCTTATCACACCCTTCAGGACTTAGTCTCCACAGCACCTGTACTTTAGCCCCCGGACTGGTCCCAGGACTTTGAGATTATGTGTGATGCATCAGATTCTGCCATAGGACACACGAGCAAAACATTGGATGAGGCCCAATGAAATTATACGGTCACAGAGAAAGAGTTGCTCGTTGTAGTCTTTGGACTTGAGAAGTTCCGATCGTACTTGTTAGGATCCCACGTGACCATCTATACTGACCACTCAGCTATCCGGCACCTGTTGGCAAAAAAGGATGTAAAGCCCAAGCTCATCAGATGGATCCTGCTTTTGCAGGAATTTGACCTGGAAATCCGCGACAAGGTCGGATAGAAGAATGTGGTGGCTAACCACTTGCCTAGACTTCACCCAGACCACATTGGGCCTTCCCTACCTCTATCTGACGCCTTCCCCGATGAACACATTCTGGCTGTACATGACAAGAGACTACCTTAGTATGCTGACTACGTCAACTACCTAGTTATAGCACAAACCTCGCACAGCTGGTCCAGACAGCAACGGGACAGGTTCTTGGCTGAGGCCAAGCATTATTTCTGGGATGATCTCATGCTGTTTCGCCTCTGTGCCGACCAGATCATCAGGAGGTGTATCCCCGAGAATGAAGTTCAGAGTGTGCTTTCCTTCTGTCATGACCAAGCTTGTGGTGGCCACTTCTCTGGAAAGAAAATGGCTGCAAAGGTTCTGCAGTCTGGATTCTACTGGCCTTCCCTATTTAAGGATGCACACAACTTCGCCAAGACTTGCTCACACTGCCAAACGCTGGGGACCATGACCAGGAAAGATATGATGCCCCTCCAGCCCATTTTGATTGTCGAAATCTTCGACATTTGGGGTATCGATTTTATGGGCCACTTTCCACCATCCAACGGCTTCTAGTACATCCTAGTCTCAGTAGACTATATTTCTAAATGGATTGAAGCCGTCGCCACCCACCGATGCGATTACAGGACTGTCATGGACTTTGTTAAGCAGAATATCTTTTCCCAGTTTGGAATCCCAAAGGTCATGATCAGTGATGGTGGAAGTCATTTTATCCACTCTCAATTCCGTGCCCTACTTAGAAAATACAGGGTGAACCACCGCATCGCTACCCCGTATCATTCACAAACAAATGGGCAGATCGAGGTCTCAAATAGACAAATCAAGAACATTGTACAAAAGACTGTGAGACCTGACAGGAAAGATTGGTCCACACGACTTGATGATGCCCTGTGGGCATATAGGACCTCTTTCAAGACCCCGATAGGCATGTCGCCCTATCGCCTGGTCTTTGGCAAAGTCTGCCATCTTCCTATCGAATTGGAACACTAGGCTTACTGGGCTGTCAAGCAATGTAACATAGGTTCCCAGTTAGCCGGTGCGTAAAGGATGCTCCAACTACCTGAGCTCGAAGAAATTCGTTGGGACACCTTTGAGAATAGTCGACTGTATAAGGAGAAAATGAAAGCCGTCCACGACCGACTTATCCATAGAAAGACCTTTGAGCCTAACCAGCAAGTCTGGCTGTTCGACGCCTGCCTAAAACTCTTTCCGGGGAAACTCAGGTCCAAATGGACAAGACCATTTCAGGTGGTTAAACCTTACTCTAATGGGGCAGTTGAAATCGTTGATCCAAACACTGGGCACACTTTTACAGTTCATGGTCAAAGATTGAAACACTTCCTAGCCTAGGTTCCCCCAAAGGAGAGTGTCACCCTCATTGAGGGATGACACGAAACAACGCCTAGCTAGAGGCGTTAAACTCAGCGCTTCCTAGGAGGCAACCCAGAGGATTCAGACTGATCCAGTATTTCATGTCACTCAGGTACTCTCTTTTTGAACCCTTGTTGCATCCATGTGTTTGCCAATGAGGACATTGTCCAACTTAAGCATGGGGGGTGGTAAATTGCACGATCCTGAGCTCATTTAATCAGTCTGAATAAAATAAAATTAAAAGAAAAATTGAATTTAGGAAGAAACTTAGGCATTAAAAATTTGTCAATAGTGGGAAATAATACAAAAAGAACTTGAACACTTAGACTTTTCAGGCCTTCAGGCTTAATCAGCCCTGGTGTCTGTTAAAATATGGATTTAGCTTTGAATCCTTGCAACCTTAAGCTATTATAATCCACCTACTAAATAAGGTGATAAGTATACGACTTATCAACTCACCCTCTAACTCAAAAGAACTTTGAGTCTAAGCATCTGCACACATTTTTGCACAGACTCACTCCTCAGAGATTTTGACAGAAATTGGGTAGCTAATGAACTCTCTAGGGTGGTATGGTTGGCAAGTTGTCATGGGTAACAGCTCATTGGCAGGTTGTCCAGAGCCCAGCCACGGGACCACTTCTTCTTCATTGCCTCTAGGTACATTTAAGATCAGGGAAACCACCTACAAAAAAAAAAGGGAGAAGAAAATAAAATAAAATAAACCACACTTCACTGCACGAGTATGGCTGGCAAGTGATCGTGGGTAATAGCCCATTGGTCGGTTGTCCAGAACCTAGCTCAGTAATTGCACAAAAAGAACCAAAACACTTAAGGAAGAAGCGGGGAAGTAGTACAAGCTGGGGAGATATACACTGGAAAATCCTTGTGTTGACCCCAATTAAAACAAATGTAGGGAGAAAGCTACCAATCGAACAAATACACCTTCAGGCAAATATATTTCCTCTTCCGGTCACCTAAGGGCATAGAAACCCAAAGTCTGTCTGAAGTACCGTTGAGTGAGTCTATCACAATCTTTACACCAAGATGCTTAGCACTTAGGGTTTTGACTGAGTTTTGGGTGTGTTGGCTAGCCGTAAAAAGTTACCAACCCACTCTGAATTCCAAAAAAATTCTAAAATATATATATATACATATACATATGTATAGTTATATACATTAAAGCAAGGATTCAAGCGATTCGTATTTTGGCAGACACCTGGACACTTCTTAGTCTTTGTAGATTAAGATCTTAGTATATTTCCTCCTATTGATAAGTAATGAAGTGTCTAAGCAATTACTTCTTAAATTCTAACAGAAAATAAAGGCTAAAAAAACCTTGCTAGAGTAAGCATGGGGTATGATAACACTACATATGGGGGTGATAATTCTGTTAAATAGGGCCCATCTTAAGAATAAAAGACACAACATAAGTAGAATGGGAGCATTGCATGCATCATATGCCAAGATTGCTTATAAAACAGTATTAATGGCCATTTGTATAAGCACTTGTCAACGCAGGCCTCAGACGAGCAATTGGACTGACGGATGGATTCAGAACGACGAACGGAGTCCAACGGACTCAAAATCAGCCAAATCCGACATCCGGAGCTCCCACAATGGGACCAAGAAGTTCTGACCGTTGATCTGATGATCAACGGCCCTCGATGAGCCACGTGGTGCTAGCTCACCACGCGTCGCTTCCACCTTCAGTCGGAGATCAAATCTCAGCCGTTGATCTCTGATCGGACGGCCGAGAACCACGCGCACGCCTGTGGTCTCTGCGACAAAGTAGTGGGCGTGGCACAGCGGTTAACGCACAGCCCGCGCCCACGTGGCGCGGGTTTGAGCTGCGTGGTTTGGGAAATCAAAGATAGCGAGGTGCGCAGACGAAATTGGGCCGCCCGATCATCAGCGGGCGGCCGAGATAGCACCACGTGGCGTGCCCTCAGGCAGCGATCGGCCATGCGCAAACGCACGCCAGATAGTAACGCCTGTGCGCACGCGTGCTCAAGGCGCGATCCAAGCACGCCCGGGCGAAGATCTCAACCGTCCGATCTTCGATAGAACGGCTCTCATGCCGCGCCCACGGATCGAGCGCGAGGAAGCACAGCGTAGGCGAGCGACTGGCGGGCTATGGGCTTCACTGACGCTTTTGGAAGGGTTTTAGTGACGTCCCGGACGTCACTAAAACCCCTTCTTTTAGAAAGCCCTTCTCCCTATTTAAACCCCTTCCAACCACTCATTAAAGGCATTCACTTCCCTTGCAACTACTCTACCCCTCTCTTAGCTAGCTTTAGGCCCTTTTATAATCGTCGGAGATGACGAGCCGCCGATGGAGCCTTCTCCACCACTGTGGCTGCCTCACCGCCCTCCTTCTCTCTCTCTTTCTTCCTCTCTTTTAAAGCTTTACTTTATTTATGTTTAAGCATGTATCTAATGTTGTAATTTATGAACTAAAGCTGCATGATTAATGAAGTTGTTTTCCATTCAGTTGTCTATTTTATTTCCCATCCAAGTTGCATGTTAAAGAAAGAAATGACTCTAACCCTAATCTCTCTCTCTCTCTCGCTCTCACTTTTCTCCCGCACCTTTTTGCAAGCAAAACTACGCGATTTTCGTGACAATAAGTGACAAGAAAAATCTGGTTTTCATGCTTCCCTAAGACCGACACTCGGACTCACATCCGTTTCTTTACTTTAAAATCGACGTTGCAAGTGCAAACTATAACGACACTTCTTAACACACACACACGAAGCCGTGTCACCGTGTTATTAAGTCTTTTTAAGACGTCCGTACCTTAGGTCAGACGTCTGGTAAGACGTCTGGACTGAGGGTTAGACGTCTTGCAAGATGTCTGGACTCATTCCCAGACGTCTGAAAATCAAAATTTTCGTGTACGACCTCGCGTCTGCGCAGGTGTTGCGTGCAGACAGTATGTGACCCTTGTTTTCTTCTCCTTCTCTCTCCTCTCACCGACGCAAACCCTAACCTCACACCTTATATAACCCCCTCCTCTCCCTCACACCACCCCCACTTCTAGCCACCCTTCTCCTTACTCCAGCGAGAGCAGTGAGCAGCGAGCGTGAGCGACGTGGGAGGAGAGGAGGAGCAGCGAGGGGAAGAGAGGAGAGCAAGCACGCGAGCTCGTGTGGGAGCTCGCCGGGGAGCTCACGACCGGTCGGCGTGTGCGCAAGGCGGAGGAGTGCGTTGAGTTGGTCCTCCCAGACACTGCTGCAGCCAGAGCAGCAGGCGAGCGGGCGGGGCGTGGCCACGCGCAGCGTGAAGAGGCGAAGGCAGGTTTTGGTTCTGGGATTTTCCCAGAATTAGATGTCTGGAGTGACTGCCAGAAGATGGTGCTGATGTCTAGAGGTGGTGCCAGACATCTGAGGAGGCTTCGCGAAGGTACGTCTCCTTTGCGGATACGGCCATGCAGGCCGCTCCGCCGAGACACTGTTCCTTACCTTTTTGAGAAGACTTCGATTGATTCGCACAGGTGTGCTTTGGGAAGGCGCAGGACACACCCTCCCATGCACTTCAGACGTCTGGAAGCATTTCTAGACGTCCGGAGAGGTGGTCGGACATCTGGAACTGAGTCCAGACGGTCTGACGGAGTTCCTGGATGTCTGAGGAGTAGCGTAGGACTGAGGTATGGCTCTGGACTCTTTTAAGACGTCTGGAAGGTGTTCCAGACATCTGATTTGAGTCAGAATCACTGTTTTTAACCCGTTTAGGGTCTGTTTGAGGTCCGATTTCCGCAATTAAGATACCGATGTTTCCTGTATTATTTCCTCTACTTGTTGGAATACTTTCTATACTGTTCTGAGTATTCTCTTGTGATTGATCCTTGTGATAGGACCTTGTTCCATTGCGGGTTTGGGGCTTGCTGAGGCACGTGAGCCTGTCGTTTAAGTCCACATTACTCCTGGGTTTACTGGTAGAGTGGCTTCCCCTCAATTTAATTACAACCTAATTACCTGTGTGGAATGAATGATTAGAACCTAGGATGTTACGAATAGGGCATCAAGCATCGTTTAAGACATCTGGGAAGTGGCCCAGACATCTGGAAGCCTTCCCAGACGTCTGGTATTAAATTTTTTCGGCGTACGGGTTCGCGTCTGCGCGCATGCGCACGCAGACTGAACTCGCCGCCCGCCTTCTTCTCTTTCCTCTCCCTCCCTGGAGATGCTGCCTTTCCTCTTTCTCTCTCCCCGTGCTACCTTCAAATAGCGCCCTCCCTCTCCCTCACCCTCACTCCACCGTCTTCTTCTTCTCCTTCTCCTTGTCAGCAAGAGAGAGCGAGCCAGCGAGAGTGGCAGCAGCCTGCTGCGGGCGTGTGGGAAGGAGAAGCTGTTGCGAGGGGAAGAAGAAGCTCGACTACGAGGGTGCGAGCTTGCCAGGGCAGCTAGAGACTGGCAGGAGAGCAGCGAGCGTGTGGTGCCGCAGAGGAGCTGTTGCAGCTCAGGCAGCAGGAGGGCGCGGCGCGGCACGGCCGTGCGTGCCGGGCGGAGAGCGAAAAGGGTCCTGATTCTGGGAAAATTTCCCAGAATCAAACGTCTGGACTTACGTCCAGACGACGCAGAAGACGTTTAGAGGAAGGTCCAGACGTCTGACAGGTACAATATTTGTTGTCTTCTCCTTCTTTCTCATGTATGGCCATGCAGCCGTTCCGCTGAGTTCTTCTGCACCTTTTCGTGATGAGAGTGGGCGTGTGTGTGTAGGATTTGTTCGGGAGGGCGCAAGGGCTCACCATCCCACACAGATTAGACGTCTATGCACAGCACCAGACGATGGAGAGGGCTTCCAGATGTCCAGGGTGACAATTGGACGTCTGGAAACTAAGTCCAGACGTTCCAGCAGGCTTCTGTACATCTGAAGGACTGCGTAGACAAAGGTATGACCTGAGCTACCTTTTAAGACGTCTGGAATAAGTTCCAGATGTCTGATTTTGGACAGACTGGTTGTTTTTGACCCGTTTAGGGTCCGTTCGGAGTCCGTTTTCCGCGTTTCAAGTTTCGTTCTTCCAAGATTTAATTCCTCTACCTATTTACAATAATTGTATACTGTTCTGAGTAACTCCTTATGTTGATCCTTGTGTTAGGACCCCGTTCCTTTGCGGCTCTGGGGGTTGCAGAGGCACGCGGGATTGCCGACCACGCCCCCAGTACTCCCAGTTTTGCGGGTAGAGTGGCCCTTTAATTTATTTATCAAAATTTATACATTTATGAAATAATTAATAGAGTCTAGGGCATTGCATGAACCCTAGGGCTGAAGAATTAGATTGAATGATAGATCCTAGGCTATTGCATGAATCCTAGGACTGGAAAACTAGATTGAATGATAGATCCTAGGGTATGGCATGAATCCTAGGATTGGAAAACTAGTTGAATATATACATTGCAGTCTTGGAAAAGTAGAAAGGAAACGATAACTGTCTGTAAATTGGTTAACAGCTGCCTGTTTATGAATGAATAATTACTGTTGAGAACATGGGTTATATGGATATAAAGCTGGAATGGTGAAACCTAATTGGCTGAGTTAAAAGAGCATGAACCCTACGGGGAATTAGGAGTAGAACTCCTGGAAAGTGAATGGAATAGAATTGGGGAAGTGAGCTGACCCTTGAGTACAGAGTACCAAGGAGAGCAACTGTCCCCCTATTTAGTGCAGAGCGGAGCTAGCCGCCCCAGGGATCCGAGGTTTGGGCGCACCCGTTAACGGAAACGACTGACCGCGTGCCATTCTGAGGTAGCTACCCGTGCATTTATCGCGTGTGCCGTAGTCACCGTTACGTCTGTTAGCGACCTTGGGGTGGTTGACTGAGGGTAGGACCACCACGGGGGACTCTCCCGGCTAGGAGAGCACCATGTGTTACTTGTACTTTTCAGAAAAGACTATAATCAAGATCGTTCCCACGATGAACATTCAAGATCAAGAGAAGGGTATGAGAAATAAATCAATAGTGAATAAAAGGAAAAATATAAAGAAAGAAATTAAAAAATATAACAGCTACTGCCCACCTTACTGCTTCTTAGCTTTTAGTTGCCACTCTACTCAGCGTTTCGCTGATGTGTCACCTTTGTTACCTTTTCAAGACCAGGTGTTGAGCAGCCAGAGTCGGCGGCTACAGAGGGCGTTGGGCCTAGTAGAGCCCAATAGTGTTATTTGTAGTACCCACTGTACTTTCTTGCTGTTGTTGTGAGTAGTTTCTGTTACCCCTGTACTCTTTTCATTGTAAGCTTCATGTTTATGTATATGTTTAATTCTCTACTGTTGTGGTGGTGTATACTGTAGTATTTCTTTCTTTACTGCTGTATTTTGTTACTGCTAGTTATATACATGGTGAATGTGGTTTATTTTACTGCTCTTTTGGTTACTTTCTCGTTGGACGACTAGGTCTTGGGTTCAGTCGAGTCGGTCCGATTCTTGTATCTCGTAGGGATTCGGGAACCGGGTCGTTACATAGGATATGGCATGAATACTAGGACTAGAAATATTGGATTATCTGTATTGAATGAATGAATTGCAGTCTTGAATGAGTAGATAGAATGATAACAATTGCCTGTAAATGAATAATAGTTGCCTGCGAATTATGTAGTACTTGTGTTAGTTAACTGTTGTATGTAACTTCCCTGTCGCACACATGAAATAATATAATATGAGCTGCATGTATCTAATTTGGAAATGAAAATGTGAATGCTGGAAACACGAGCTACTTGTGAGTAACCTGAATATGGCAATGTGAACTATAGAATTTCAAGTTGCATGAGTATAACCTGAGAATGAAAATAGAAATGATGAAACCTAGTATGGAATGGCATGAGGAATATGAGCATGAACCCTACGGGGAATTAGGAGTAGAGCTCCTGGAAAAAAATGGAATGGAATTGGAAATGCATTGGGAAGTGTGCTGGCCCTTGAGTACGTGAAACCAAGGGGAGCGCATGTTACCTCTCAGTGTAGAGGGGTGCTTGCCACCTTCGGGTTGAGACCTAGGGTGGGTTTGGCCACTTTGCACTGACTCGGTGGCCCTCGTGTACATTGTACCTGGGAGAGCTACAAGTGTAGGGAGAGAGCTAGCCACCCCATGGGGCCCGAGGTTCAGCTAGCCACCCTACAATGACTTGTTAGGCCCACTGGGCAAACCAGGGTAGTCAGGCGAGGGTGCACGGACTGTGGAGGGGCGAGACCCCTGTTTGGTTCTTAGGGGCTAGACCCCTGTTACTGAGAAGGCTATGCCCTATACTGGTTCCGTGCTGTGCTTTGGGCGCACACGCTAACGGAAACGACTGACTGCATGCCAGTGCGGGGTAGCTACCCGTTCATTTATCGCGCGTGCCGTAGTCACTGTTACGTCTGTCCGTGACCTTGGGGTGGTTAACTGGGTGTAGGACCACCATGGGGGACTCTCCCGGCCAGGAGAGCACCACGTGCTACTTCTACTCTTCGGAAAAGACTGCAATCAAGATCGTTCCCACGAGGAACATTCGAGATCAAGAAAGAGACCTGATAATTAAATTGAGTGGTGAAAGAAAGAATAATTAGTTAAAGAAAGAAAGAAACTGGAAAACAATAGCTACCTGTCCACCTCTACTGCTTTAGTAGTTGGTTGCTACTCTACTCAACGTTCGCTGACGTTTATACTCATAACCTTTTTCAGGTCCAGGTGTTGAGCAGCAAGAGCACACGACTGCAGAGGGTGTTGGGCTTAGTAGAGCCCAGTAGTTGTAGTTCTCTTGTACTTATTTATAGTAGTGAGTAGTTTCTTGTACCTTTATTTTTTGTACTCTTTCGTTCTGCACTTCATATTCCTGTACCCGTTTACTTTTCTACTGTTGTGGTGATGTGTACTAGTAGTTTACTTCTTTACTACTGTAATTTTGTTACTGTTAGTTGCTAGCATGGTGAATGTGGTTTATTTTATTGCTTTTTGGTTACTTTCTCGTTGGACGACTGGGTCTTGGGATTAATCGAATCGGTCCGGTCTCGTGTCCTATAGGGATTCGGGAACCGGGTCATAACAACCCTCACTGTTTCTACCTCACCGGAGCCACCTTCGTCTTTGGCATCGGCAACAACTCATCCGACGCCGTCTCTGCCCCACTGTTCTCACGTTTTTGTGCGGGTTTAAAGTATATCACGTTGTAGTATAACCGACAAAACGTTTAAACAAATATAAAGAATTTTATTACTCAAAAAACTAGAGTATCTGAGGTCGAACACGAGGAGCAAGCTCAGTACTTTTTAAAACCAAAGAATACAACTGTTAAATGAAAAGGATTGATTCAAAGAGAGAATTTTAAAAAGGATTTGTGAAATAAAATAGAATTGGACGTCTGATTTCTGTATCAGACGTCTTAAATGTAATATCCTTTCTCTCTTCTTCTTCGTTGCTCTTCTCTCTTTCTGCCTTTGCTTCTTGTCTTGTGCAGGCTTCTTCTTCCTGCCTTTGTTTCTTTTCTCTTATTTCTTCTTCTGCCTTGCCTTTCTTCTTCTTCTTCTTCACTTGGCCTCTCTTCGTTCTTCTCTTTCTTCTACCTTGCCTTCCTTCTTCCTTCTCTTTGGTTCTCTACGAAAGCTTCTCCTTCTTTTTCTGCTACACAGCCTCTTCTTCTTTCTTCTCTTCCTGTTCTGCAGCTGCTAAGTGCTCGCTGCTTCCTTTGCTTCTTCCTTCCTGCACACACCACAGCCGAAGCAAAACCTACCCTCATCCCTCTACCCAAGCGGTCTCTCTCTCTCACAAGCAATTCGCTCAAGGACGCTCTCCCAGAGCCACACGGGTAGTCGGGTCGGATTCTCACCCGGGACCAGGCGCACCGGCAAGTGGTGGTGTGCGAGGAGTGCTCAAGGTTTAGGTCGCGGGTCGGATCCCACCAGATCCGCGAGGTCAAGCCGCGGACGAGGCGGGTGTGAGGGCAGGTGAGGGACCTCACCCCTGTGCTTACAGAGGCAATGAGAGTAAAACACAAAAATAATTTATACTATACCTGTGTTTTGCGATCCCACGATGTGGGACTATCTGGTCAAGCCTGCTTTCACGCGCGCCCGCAAAATTCTCGTCGTGCAATTGCCCCAGCTGCTGGCTTCGCAGCGCGACTTGCTGGCCTAAGTCGCTTCGCAACACCTGCGTGCACCTGCAACCTGGAAGCCCTGGTGCCTGAAGCTGCTTCAAGCTCCTCGCTGCTTCGATCGTCAATGGCGGCAGGAGCTACAACCTGTCACACACAAGAACGGCCTATTGGCCCAATCAGATTAGCTGGAAACTTTCGTCGTGGCACGGCGAAGGCGGTGGGCGGTGCTGCAGGCTACAGGTCGACCTAGGCGTGCGTACCTAGGTCAACCTGTAGTCGGAGGTGTGGGGTTGTTCGGGGGGCTACTGTGGGGGTCTGGAGTGGCAGTGGAGGGGTGGAATGAGTTCCTGGTGGTGAGGCGGAGCTCACGAGGGGGTTGGCGAGCCGTGTGGAGGGGCGGAGTGGTGTGGGCGGCTCGCTGGAGGTCGGTCGGAGGCGAGGACGATGGAGGTGGTTAGGCACTGTCGGGGGGTAATCAGATAAAATAGCAGGGGGAAAAGAGAGAGGAGAGGATGGAGAGGGTATCTGGGGTGATCTGGATGGAAAGGAGGCAGCGGAGTGGACAGCGCGTAACTGCCGTCGTCGGGGAAGGACCCTGAGGGAGGGAGCAGCGACGAGGAAGAGGTCAGGAACACGCGCGCTTGGTACGGCGCGATGTGGGAGGAAGCGGCGGAGTTGACTCTGCTGCTGGTATGGCAGCAGAGCGATGAGAAGGAGGAGAGGAGGTCGTCGGAGCTTGCGGGTCTTTTGGACGGAGATGGGAGAGAGGGAAATTGGAGGGGATCTCCGTCAAAATCAAGCTTCGGTTCTGCGGCAGGGTCTGGGGAGCCTTTTATAGGCGCTGGCCGAACCTTCTAGCGCGTGGAGACCGCGCAATCACCTCCGCCGGCTCGCCGGAGTTGGAAAGAGGGTGGATACCCGAATCTCTCGTGCGTTCACACGAGAGATTGGGTTCACACCAGCGATTGTAATTGGCTTTAGAAGGAAGGGAATTCCTCAGAGAATCTCCCTTCCATTTCTGGGAGGGAATCTCTGAGGGATTAGAGAGTAATCCCTCTCTAAACCTCGCCGGAGCTCGGTTCTGCCCTAACAATGGCGGCAGGACCAGATTACAAAGGGGGCGGAAAACTTAGGGGGCTCTCTGCAAAGATATTCAAAAGATAGGGACCAAATTATGCTTTGGGTGTACTCAATTGCAAAGTAGGTCAAGATGACCTCCCCTTAGGTTCAAATTTTGGTACAAACCTAATTTTGACCTAAGGAATCCAATGGTGAAGTTGGATTTTAGGTTTGACCTCGTTTGACTGGACATTTTGCGTAAAAACCCAAATTAGGTTAATTGAAGAGCTAGGACCCTAATCTAGGTCAAACTGGGTTCCAAGGGCCAAATTAAGTGTTCTAAACCCTAGAGAATGTTTTTCCATGATTTTTAGAGGGTTTAATTGATTTTTATTCTGACCGAAACCTTGTTAATTTATGCGGGTCTGTTTTAGGGTTACCAAGTGTTATTTAATTCTTAGATTGCACATAAACCCATTTCTGATTGACTCAACCCACTTTTTATCTCATTTAGACCATTTGACCTATGTTTTGCCTCTGAGAAATCCCGTTTATGAACTGCAATGGTAAAATTGCAGCTTTAACCTTTATTTCATGTTTTCTTCTCAGAGCACTTGTTCCTTCAGTTAAGCCTTCTTCTAGGTTATGTAGGAGCTTTTATCTTCTTTATTGGGTCAAAATGAGCTAGTTATGGCTCATGATGAGGCTCTCATCACCCACCTCATCCACCTATCTCCTAACTAAGCTCCTTATCTCCCCTACTTCTCCTTTCTTTATTTTCCAAATTCAACCACTGAGGCTTCTCCACGACTTCATCATTTCCTTCTCCGACTGTTAGGACCTATTCTGTCTTGAGCCTTTTAAGATGTCTGGAATGTCAGTTAGACATCTGGACACCTTTCCAGACGTTTGGAAATCAAAATTTTTGGGTACGAGCTCGCGTCTGTGCGCGGGCTGCGCACAGACAATACCCTCTCATTTTCCTTCCCTTCTTCTCTCTCCCCTCCTCCAGCAAAACCATAACACCCCACCCTCCTTATAAACCCCCCTTCCTCCTCTCTCGTTCCCCTCACTTCACAGCCTCCAGCCACTTCTTCCCTTCCTTACCACCCCAGATCGAGCGAGAGAGTGCGAAGCGGCGACGATGAGGAGCGGCGTGAGGAGAGGAGGAGGAGAGTGAGCTCGCGAGCTCAAGTGGGAGCTCACCAGAGGGCGCATGGCCAGAGCGGTGTGTGCGAGAGGAGGAGGAGTGCGTCGGGAAGTCATCCCCGACACTACTGCAGCCGGAGCTGCAGGCGAGGGGGCGAGGCACGGCCATGCATGGCGAGAGCGAGCAGGAGCAGGTTTTGGTTTTGGGTTTTTCTCAGAATCAGACATCTATAGTGACGTCCATACGACGGAGCGGACGTCTAGAGGCGGTTCCAGACGTCTGAGGAGAGGGTTTCGCGAAGGTATGTTCTCTTTGCGGATACGACCATGCTGGCTGCTCCACAGGTACCCTTTTGCATGCCTATTTTGAGGAGATTGTGTGGTGGCATTGCAGGATTTGCTTTGGGAAGGCGCGGGACACGCCCTCCCACGCATTTTATATGTCTAGGAGACTTACCAGATGGTTGGAAGCACTTCCAGACATCCGGAGAGGAGGTCGGACATCTGGAGCTAGGTCCAGACGGTACAAAAGAGTTCTTGGACGTCTGAGGATGACACAGAGCTTGAGATACATTTTTGGACACTTTTAAGATGTTTGGAAGTTGTTCCAGACGTCTGATTTGAGTCAGCAGCCTTGTTTTTGACCCGTTTAGGGTCCGTTTGAGGTCCGTTTTATGCAAATAAGATACCGATGTTTTCCTTGTAAGTTCCTCTACTTGTTAGAAGGCTTTCTAGACTATTCTGATTGTTCCCTTGTTATTGTTCCTTGTTATAGGACTTCGTTCCATTGCGGGTTCAGGGCTTGCTGAGGCAAGTGAGCCTACCGTTCGAGCCCCCAATCCTCCTGGGTTGACTGGTAGAGTGGCTTCCCCTAATTTAACTATAAACCTAAATGCATGCATGGAATGAATGATTATAACCTAGGATATGGCACGAATCCTATGATGAGAAGTACTTGAAATGCCTGTATGTGTGATTGAGTTGTAGTCTTGAATGAGTAGACAGAAATGTTGAACAGTTGCCTGTAAATGAACCAAAGTTGCCTGTGAATTATAAATTACCTGTGCTAGTTAGCAGTTGCATGTAACCTTCCTGTTGTATACGTTAAATGATATAATACGAGCAACAAGTGTATAACTTGAGAATGGAAATGTGAACGATAGAAATACGAGCTGCATGTATATAACCTAACAATGGAAATGTGAATGACGAAACCTGGTATGGAATGGCATGAGAAATATGAGAATGAATCCTACGAGGAATTAGGAGTAGAGCTCCTGGAAATGAATGGAATGGATCTGGGAATGTGAGTGAGGAAGTGTGCTGGCCCTTGAGTACGTAGTACCAAGGAGAGTGGCTGTCCCCTATTTAGTGTAGAGTGGAGCTAGCTGTCCTTGGGTTGGGACCCAGGGTTAGGATTGGCCACTCTGCACCGACTTCTTGGCCCTCGTGTACACTGTACCGGGGAGAGCTACTAGTGTAGGGAGAGAGCTAACCACCCCACGGGGCCCGGGGTTCAGCTAGCCACCCTACACCAACTTGTTAGGCCCACTGGGCAAACCAGGGTAGTTAGGCGAGGGTGCGTGAACTGTGGAGGGGCAAGACCCCTATTTGGTTCTTAGGGGCTAGACCATTGTTACTGAGAGGGCTAGGTCCTATACTGTTTCGTGCTGTACTTTGAGCGCACCTGTTAGCAGAAACGATTCACCGCATGCTAGTGCGGGGTAGCTACTCGTGTGCTTATCGCACATGCCGTAGTCACCGTTATGTTTGTCCGTGACCTTAGGGTGGTTGATTGGGTGTAGAATCACCACGGGGGACTCTCCCAGCCAGGAGAGCACCACGTGTGCCTTCTACTCTTTGGAGAAGATTACAATCAAGATCGTTCCCACGAGGAACATTTGAGATCAAGAAAGAGATTTGATAAATAAACCAAGTGGTGAAAAAGAATAATTAGTTAAAGAAAGTAATTGAAAAATAACAGCTACCTGTCCACTGACCACTCTTCTCTTTTTAGTAAGTGACAGGTATAATTAGTTAAAGAAAGTAATAGTCAAGAGGTACATCCGATCTTTTCTAGGGCACATCAATTTTTACCGTTGTTTCATCCATGATTTCTCGAAAATCGTGCACCCCCTGACCACTCTTCTCTCCAAGGATGTACCCTTTGAGATTTCCAAGGAATGCACTCAAGCTTTTGAGATCCTTCGTGACCGAGTCACCCAAGCCCCGATCCTACAGTCCCCTGATTGGTCTCAACCCTTTGAGATCATGTGCGATGCATTTGACTTCGCTGTAGGAGCGGTTCTGGGGCAGAAGATTGACGGGAAACTTGTGGTCATCTACTACGCTAGCAAGACACTTGACGAGGCTCAGCGTAACTACACGGTTACTGAGAAAGAGCTGCTAGTTGTAGTATTTACCCTCAAAAAATTCAGATCTTATCTCCTGGGTTCCCACGTCATAATCTACTCGGATCACATAGCTATGAGGCATCTCCTTGCGAAGAAGGACGTGAAGCCTTGATTAATCTGATGGATCTTGCTATTGCAAGAATTCGACCTTGAGATTCACGACAAGGCAGGAAGACAGAATGTGGTAGCTGACCACTTGTCTCGCCTTCCTCCTGAGATCATTGACCCTTCTGGACCCATCACGGAGCATTTTCCTGATGAGCACCTCTTGACTATTGGTACCAGGCTTCCATGGTTTGCTGATATAGTAAACTACTTGGCATCACAACAGATCTCGTCTGATTGGCCGAAGGCCAAGAAAGACAAGTTGCGCTTCGATGCCAAGTATTACATCTGGGAAGACCCGTACTTATTCCGCATAGGTGCTGACCAAATCATCCGATGATGTGTCCCGGAGGTCAAAATCAATGACATTATCTCTTTCTGCCATGACCAGGCATGCAGTGGCCATTTTTCTGGGCATAAAATCGCATTAAAAATCCTCCAGTGTGGCTTTTACTGGCCCACTATCTTCAAGGATGCATACAGTCACTGTAAGGCATGCAGTCGTTGCCAAACTTTAGGCAACATGAGCCATCGTGACATGATGCCTTTACAACCGATTCTCGTATGCGAGATTTTCGATATTTGGGGGATTGATTTTATGGGCCCCTTCCCTATCTCGGACGGCTTCGAGTACATTCTACTCGCTATTGACTACGTGTCAAAATGGATCGAAGCCATTCTGACCTGAACCCGTGATCACAAGATCGTCATCAAATTCATTCATCAGAATATCTTCTCACGGTTCAGGATTCCTCATGCGATCATCTCTGATGGAGGGACCCATTTTACCAATGCTCAGTTCAGGTCACTGATGACCAAATACGGGGTGTCTCACCGAATCTCTACTCCTTACCACCCCCAGACTAACGGTCTAGCTGAGTTATCAAATCGGGAGATCAAGAAAATCCTGTAGGTTACTGTTCGACCTGACAGGAAGGACTGGTCATCCCGACTTTCGAAAGCTTTGTGTGCTTATAGGACCGCCCACAAGACCCAATTAGGCATGTCTCCTTTTAGACTGGTGTACAGGAAGGCGTGTCACCTTCCCGTCGAACTGGAGCACAAAGCCTATTGGGTAGTACGAAGCTGCAACTTAGATCTTTCTAAGGCTGGAACTCACAGAAAGCTTCAGATAAGCGAGATTGATGAATTACGCCTTGATGCGTATGAGAACTCGCGAATCTACAAAGAGCGGGTTAAAGCCTTTCATGACAAGCACATATCTAGAAAGATCTTCCACCCTGGTCAGAAGGTCCTACTTTTCGATGACTAACTTAAATTGTTCCCTGGGAAACTGCAATCCAAGTGGGTCGGACCATACCTTGTCTGACAGATTTTTGGAAATGAAGCCATCGAGATCAGTCCGCTTAGCCACGATTCCGAACCCTTCATCGTGAACGGTCAGAGACTCAAACCGTTCATTGACGTAACCAATACAGATTTGGCTGAGTCATCATTTATCCTCCATTCTCCCTGAGCTTATTGCGCCAGCCGATGGCGTAAAATTCAGCGCTTAACGGGAGGCAGCCCGTCATTCTTTTTGAAAAATCAAAACCTTTTTCTGACATTTCTTTGCACTTTAGGTTCATTCCTTAGGACAACTGAATTCAACTCAGGTACTCGTACCTGAGATTAGAAATCGTCCGCAACAGTCGCCTCAACCCATCCACTCACTTAATATCTATCCTAATGCATGAACCAAGCCAAATAAAAACCTACTTAATGTACAATGAGGACATTGCAAATCTTAGGCATGGGGGGTATGAAAGTGCAATGAAATGACATAATAAGAAAAGGTTTCAACAAAAAAAATCCGCATATACCAAAAAAAAAAAAAAACTTTGGAGGAGGAAAGAAAGTGCTGGTAAACTTCACAAAAGGAGGAGGAAAAGAGTAGAATATTAAAAAGAAGCACAAAATGAAAAGAAAAAGAAAAGGGATAGTCATTAGCAAGAAATTAAGGAATTAACCAAAATTCTAGACCACATTAAGGAAAGGCGAAAGTGCACAACAAGATTAGTAAGAACGCAAACATTGGGCATTCTTGGCTAGACTCTTAGTACCGGTCAAGATCTAGATATTCCTCAAGAGGTTGAGGAAAATGAAAAGCTTAAGTATTAGATCTAAGGCTTAGGGAGTATTCAGCCTCGTTAACTGACCTTCGATTTATGGGACTCAGTAATCTAAGCACCCAAATTCACACACACAGTCTGGTTCAGCAAGCATAAATATTAAAATCACGCAGAAGCATTTTAAATATTCTAAAAATGTAACCTAGATTAGGAGTGGCCGATCAACACAAGTTGATTTGGACGAGTTCCCGGCGCGGAGAGGTGGGAAATTCCCCTCGAAGATGTGTAACAACATATCATCTCCTCGGTGCTTGTCTCCTAAGATATTTACATATCCTACTAGGGGCATGTAAGCACTCTGCTGGTTCAGATTCCATGGATGGCATTATCACGAAGTGTCAATTGCCAGGGTCTGAATTCGGCCACGAAACACCATGGATGAGATTATTTCGAAATCTCAAAAGGCAGGGTTCTAGGGGTTGCCATGGGCGGTGCTATCTCGAAGCATCGATTGCCAGGAACCTTTAAGGATTGATGATAGGGACGAGGAATCCGATACAGACCGAGTTGTGAAGCCAATCCTAAGCTAGAATTAAAAAGAAAACAAAGAGAAAACTCTCCAAACAAATAAACCTTCTGTCTCTCTCTTACAAAATGCATTGCAAACTGAACCAAGGCTAAAAATGTCTTAAGCACGGGTGCTTTAACCACGGAGTCCAATAAACTTTAGGATAGTTTCTGAGGACCTTAAAAACCTTTGCTAAAGTTTGAGGCTAAAGCTAGACAGATCTGAATCTTGGTTGGTACTAGAGTACCTTTTAGGCCCATGGTTGGCATTCTGACCTAATCAAGGAGACAAGAAAAAAAGCACTTATCAAATTTGATGAAAGGAATTCATGGTATAGAATAGAGGTTAAAACCTTAAATTTTTGTTAAGGGACTAGCAAAAGCTAGGCATGGGAGTATGATAAGTACCTCATCATGAACCCTAACTAGCACTTTTTGACCTAATAAATTGAACAAAAGCTCCCACAAAACCTGAGGGAAAGCCTAAATCTAGGAAATACAAATCCGAGAATAAAATAATTCACAAGGGATAAAACTACAATTTTACCATTGTAGTACATAAACAGGATATCTAAGGGTCTAGACACAGGTCAAATGGGCTTACTAAGAGAAAAAGTAGGATGGTTTAATCAGGAAAGGGTTATGACAAGATCTGGGAATTAAATGACACTCTGTAACCCTAAAATAAACCCACTTTAATTCACAAAGTTTCAGGAAAAATAAAAATCAATTAAACCTTCTAAAATTCATGAAAAAATATCCCCTAGGGTTTAAAACCTTTAATTTGGCCTTTGTAACCTATCTTGACCTAGATTGAGAACCATACCTAATTTTTGACCTAATTTGGGTTTTTGTGAAAAATGCCTAGTCAAACATGGTAAAACCTAAAATCCAACCTCACCATTGGATTCCTTAGGTCCAAATTAGGGTTATACCAAAATTTGGACCTAAGGAAAAGTCACCTTGACCCACTTTACAAAACGGTCCTCCATAATTACGTTTTGACCCTTAACTTTTTAGACTCTTGCAGATACCCCCCTACCTTTCTCGTCTCTTTCTTCAGACAGGTCCCTCTGCCCCCGTCTGCGCAGGCCATACCTGCGGCGACTTTGCGCGGAGGATGGCGCTGCACAGACCTGGGAGTCGGCCCCAGATTTGAAAGGACTCCTTGTGTTTCCTCTTCTTCATGGGTCGGCTCCCATGCCCTGCAGGCCACCATACCTCTTGTGTGAACGCTCGAGAGGTATGGGTCTTTTTCCGGCCATGCCTCCTATGAGGAACCCACGTCTCCTCGCGATTCCCTCTCAGCCAGCACCTATTTAAGGAACGGCAACCCCTATTGCTTCCTTCAAGCCTATTTTGGCCAAGGAACTCCCTCAATATTCATCTCCTCCTCCTCCAGCCATTCGCCCGTAGGCTCTGGTGACCCTCTTCCTCTCTCGTTGCCCTGCCACCATACCAGTGGTAGGGTTACCTTCACCGTCGTCCACTTGACTGGCCGTACTAGTAAGCACCCTTCAGCACCTCTTCCTCGTCACCGTCCCTTCTCCTGGGCTCTTTCGTCTCCGGCGACGGCAGCACAGCCGCTCACCGCCTCCTCCCCCTCTTTCGTCTGCTAAGTAGGTAACAACCATTCCCCTTTTTCCCCTCTTCATTTCCCCCTTATCTATTTCCTAAATCACTCACTGCCACACACCGACCACCATCGCCTTCACCTCCGGCAGACCACTGATGAGGTGTATCCACTGAATCCACCGCTCCACGCATCCACACCTCGCCAACCACCTCACAAGCTCCGCCCTGACTCACTGATCATAACCCCTCTTCCCATTAACCACCACACACTCTCAACACTTCCCCCGAACACACCCATTTTCACAGCCACAGGGAGACCTGGGCACGCACGCCTAGGTCACCCCATGGCCAGCTGACCCCTTCTTCACCTTTGCCATGATACAACGAAGGTTTTCCCGTAGTCTGACAGGGCCGCAAGGCTGTTTTCGTGTCTTGCAGATCCTAGCCTCCATCCGCCATTAACGAGCAAGCAAGCTTGCTTGTTCGCAAGCTCCAGGTTGCGCACTCAAGGTTTCAGGAGTCCAAGCGAAGCGCAATGAGTGGGTGAGTGCATCCAACCTGAGAACAGGTCGTGCGCAACTCACAGCTGCTCCAATTGGGTGGGGCTCACCTCCTGCGGGTGCCAGCAGAAGTGGGTGGGACATTTAGTCCCACCTCGTTAGTTTGCAAGCGCCCCACCGTGCTTAAATTGAAATTGTGTTTCAGGCTTATCACCTCGAAACACACTGGGGTGAGGTCCCTCGCCCTCACCTCGCCTCGTCCACGTCACTTCCTCCGCGGACCTGGCACCCAGATCCGACTAACCCTGCCTGTGCGCACCTTGCGCACCACCCACGCTGGTGTGCCTGGTCCCAGGTGCGTCACCCGACCCGCATACCCGATTAAGGCTTTGGGAGAGTGAACCCTGGAGTGAATCTGAGAGAGAGAGACATGGGGAGGGTAGGGGTTAGGTTTTGCCTAACTGGTCGCCTATGCAGGGAACAAGAGAAGCAAGGGAAGAGTGGTGAGGACTTAGCCGTAGAGAAGAAAGTTGCGGCCAGAGAGAAAGGGAGAAGGAACTCGGAGCAGCAGAGAAGCAAAGGAGGAAGAAGACGGCACTGTAGCCGCAGAGAAGCTGAGTAGAAGGAGAAAGAAGAGAAGAAGAAGAACTTGGCACAGCAGAGAAGAAGAGAAAAAGAAGTAGCAGAGAAGAAAGAAAAAGAAGTTAGAAGGACTAGGCACACAGCAGAGAAGAAGAAAAGAAGAAGAAGAAGCCAAGAGGAAGAAGAACCAGCAATAGCAGCACTATAGCAATTGGCATTTAGGGCGTCTGACCCTTGGAGTCAGACGTCTAAAAAGAGAAAGAGAGAGGCAGACAAAAGAAAAAGAAGAAAGAGAGAAGAAGACATTTTTTCCCCCTTTCTTTAGTCTTTTGTAAAACAATATATATATTGTAAATTGTGATTTTGTATGCTTCTAGAATCAAGTTTTGCTCCCTGAGTTTGACCTCGAAGATTTTCTGTTTTCGAGTAATAAAATACAAATACAACCGATCCCTCACGGACCAGCATGTTATCTGGATATGCAAAAAGAGTGATGGAGTTAATGCTTGTTGGGTCCTCCAATATGATATTTATTGGTTAAGCCTGCTGCAAATGCCCATTATTATTCTAGAAAATAAGCAGATAAGCTCATCAAAGTACATGGGTCTAGTAACAATCAAAGGGAATGTCATCTGTAGTACAAGTTCTAAATATGCTTCTTTATAGCTTATGGATATTATAATATGGTGTCTTTAGTAATCTGGAGATGTTGGAGATGTTTATATGTAATCTGCTGCTGCTAATTACATATAACAATTGCAGCTAATTACATAAAAACCATGGTCAAACTACTTGAAGAAGCTAATATTGTTTTGGAGAGAATTACCTATAAGCTCACCACACCATCAAAGAAGTTTCTTACGGCTCTTACATTAACTATGTCTATGGTGCACAAAAAGCAAACTAACAAATAAGAAATATTTATTTTTATCAAACATATCTGATTTTTTTTTACACCTGGTTTTGGTATTTGCTACAAGTACAAATCCTTACGTGTTGAGGAATAATCCAGCATCAGCAAAGCACTTAACTTTGGTGCTAGAAGGAAATAATTTCCAAAACTCATCACAATGTAGTATTGTTGATAGCCCACCTACCGAACAACCAGAGAGAAGTACCTAAAGAAGCAATAGGGAATTATGATGAGAATGAAAAATAAAAATATCAAAAGTTGGGTCCATATAGATAAAGATACTTGTTCATCTTGATTCAGCCCTCTGGACATTAGCTCTTCCAAAGCAGATGACCAGATGCGTTCACCTCGGAAATAAAGATTCCCAATCTGCATCAGAATGCCTACAACTTGTGAAGAAACTCATCCAGAATCATGTTTTGATAATGTATATAGCTTATAACAGAATAAAGCATTCAATGCAACCTTTTTAGTTGTTGCTGCAGATTGTAATCTGCTGCTGCTGCTAGCATGCTAGTCTTTAGTAATATGGATATTGTAATCTACTGCTGTTAGCATGTTGAGATGTTTATATGTTATTTATGTTCATTAGTTGTTGCTGCTACTCAGATTCTCAGGAAACAATTGCTAAGGAAACATGCTTGCTGCTTAAAAGACAAGCATCTAAGGGCAATCAGGAACACTAGCTTAAAAGAGAAGTTGCTTAAAGGCTGAACAAGTTGCTAATTGGAGCAACTACTTAAAAGAGAAGTTGCTTAAAAGCTGAACAAGCAACAGGAAATGTATTGCTGTGGAGATTACTCAATTCCTTTTTTGATAGGCGTCAATTTAATTTCAAATTGTCTTGATGCAATCTACAGTTATTAACTTAGTGAAAAATCAAACTATATATTATAAATTTCAACAAAATCAACCTACACAAGTTCTTACTTTTTAAATGGCAGTATTGCATAGCAATTTGATAATATATACCCATGTGCAAGATTCATCAAAGTAGGATCGAGAACTATCGGAGTTCCTTTTCCTATTACATGGCCCGATTGTAAAAGTGCTGAAAATCCTTCATCCAGTGTTTCAAAGTCATCCTCAACATTTCTTGATAACTTATTGATCCTTGTCTCAACACCTTGCAAGTATCTAGAACAAAATGTAAGGCATTCATCTGCTAGATACCCTTCTGCAATGGAACCTTCTGGACGACTTTTATTGCAAACATATCCTTTTAATGCGAAAAGGTACCTAGTAAAATAAAACTACTTAAATTAGCATGTAAAGCAATTGATTAAGTAAATTACTTGAAAGAAAGGTTAATTACCTCTCAATGGGGTACATCCATCGATATTGAATAGGCCCAGCTAACTTTGCCTCAATGGGGTAGGCAAATGCATCATTATATTGAAGAATGAAGGGGGAAATATTTTCTCCATTTGACACATTGTAACCATAATTCTCCATTCCAATTGCTCAATATGACTTGGATCGATCTCCTTTGAGCATAGGTCTCTAAAGAAATTGTAAAATTCTATCAACACTAATCTCATATTCTCATTCTTTATAGTAACTGCTAATGCCAATGGAAGTAGTTATTGCATTAGAATATGGTAGTCATGACTTTTGAAACCAATTATATTCTGTGTAGATATACTTATGCATCTAGCAATGTTTGATGCATACCCATCTGGAGCCTTTATTCCTTTAAGAAGTTTGAACATGTCAATTTTTTCTTTCTTCTTTAATGAAAAGCATGCAGAGGGTAGGTTCGTCTTGTTTCCAATAATAGTTGGATGCAAAGCATGTCTGATATTTATTTCCTACAAATCAAACTAACTTTTTACATAATACTTGTTCTTTTTGTCCAATGCTAGTAATGTTCCCAATATACTTTCACAAACATTTTTCTCAATATGCATTACCTCAAGATTGTGGCGTATAAGATTTCCTTTCCAGTAAGGTAAATCGAACAGAATACCTTTTTTTATCCAATTAGGCATGTACTTGCTTTTGTTGTTAGGATGAATGCCAATGATATTAGGAATACCTTCCAATTGTGTCAAAAATTCATTGGCAGACAATTTTTTAGGTGGCACCCTAAACTCTTGCTTACCATTAAAGGATGCCAATTGTCTTCGATACTTATGATTCATAGGAAGAAATCGTTAATGGCCCATGTAGACATTTTTCGACTATAGTAAAGATATATTGAGTTAATGTCCTTATTGCATGAAGGACATGCCATGAATCCTTTTGTTACCCATCCAAAGATATCACCGTAAGCAGGAAAATCATTAATGGTCCATAAAACTGCAGCACGTAACTGGAATAACTCTTTTTTAGACACATCAAAAGCTGAAACCGCAAGCCATAACTCCTGTAGCTCCTCAATTAAAGGTTGCAAAAAGACATCTATATGAGCTTTCGGACTAGATTTACCAGGAATCAGTGTTGACAATATGAAATTGGGTTGTTTCATGCATAATCATGGAGGCAAATTGTATGGTATCAAAATAACAAGTCATATGCTATATTGAGATGACATAATTCCAAAAGGATTAAAACCATCGGTCGCCAGACCAAGTCAAACATTTTGAGGATCTGATGAGAAATCTGGATGTTTGCTATCAAAGGTTTTCCATACTGGAGAATCTGCTGGATGTCTCATAATACCATCCTTTGAGCGATCTTTAGCATGCCATCTCATCAAAGAAGAAGTTTTCAATGACATAAGCAACTTCTGCAATCTAGGCTTCAATGGAAAATACCACATAACCTGGGCAGGAATTTTCTTACCTCGTTTGCGATTTGCATCTTCCTTCAGTATATTACCACTTTCCCTCCATCTAGAAGCATCACATACTTTACAGCTAACATCATTTGCATTCTCTTTCCAATATAACATGCATTTGTTATGACAAATATCTATTTTCTTGTAGTTGAGCCTAAGTGCAAATATTATCTTCTGAGCTTCATAAAGGGATGCTAGAAGTGTTTCTCCTTTTGGAAATGCTTGTTTTAGCAATTCTAATAACATGGTGAAAGATTTATTTGTACAACCTCTAAGGCATTTTATGTGAAATAAGTGGATAATAAATGATAACTTGCTGAACTTTTTACATCCAAGGTATAATTATTCTTCTGCATTCTTAAGCAAGTTAAAGAATTTATTTGTTTTCTCATCAACACCACTTGAAGATTCGTATTCCATGTGATCTATGTCATTATGTAAATTTTGGAACCCAAAAGTATCATATATCAAGTCATTTATTTGATCATGGTCTTCATCTTTACTACTTTCAGCATTTTACTTTCATTGACATCTACGGGTACTTCCCCATGAAAAATCCATTGAACATATCATTGTAAAAAGCCATTGCAAATTAAATGCTCTAATATCACTTTCCTATTTGCACGACATAGGTTAACACATGGTTTACAAGGGTAAAGAATGGTGCCATCTTTTGGTGCTTTCTTAAAAGCAAATTCAATGAATTGGATAACACCTGTCAAATATTTACTACTTGTTCGATCTTCTTCAAGGATCCAACTTCTATCCATTGTTTAATTCTCAACCGAGTAATGAATACCTGAGGAAGTATTTTCCAAAGAGATTTTAAATAAGCTTCATCAATACTTATAATGAAATAAATCTTTTAATGTAATGTAAAATTTACAATAAATCACCCATAAGTTGGAAAGAAATATAGGGATGATATGTGTAATTTGATGAAGATTTTTAATTGATAGCCCATCCTTGAAGATTTGATCACAACGTTATTTCTTACATGCAACCAGTGCTTGGAGAAATTTCGGCAGCATCTCTCTATACTTTTCCAGTATACTCCCCAAGATTAACCTTAACTATATTCCCAATAGCACCTAATTAAGGCTTCATTAGGAACATAGCTAAAATTAGTTGGTATACGAGAAGAGTAGGAAGATGATGCCAAAATTTCACCGATCACTGTTTACATGTAACAAATAACACCTAAATTACGATCAAGACTTATGGTATGCTATACAGACAACACATCGTACATGTATGTGAGTTATACATACACTAACACATTGTCCGTATAACATAATCATAAGTCTTGAATGGGCGAGTATTTTGACACATTTATATCCCACCCACAACCTATATCCTAAGGGTTAGAGCTCTTATTGTTTGTCATTAAGTACATCTTAATTTGTGTAAGTGTGTGTAACTAAATGGTATAATACAAAAAACTAATAATCAAAATTTTCAATTTTAAATCAAATTTTTGTAACTAAATTTCATCCACAAAATTCCTAAACCTTAACCCAAAAACACTAAACCCTAAACTTAAAACCTAAACTCAAAACCCAAAACCCTAAGTTGTAAACTCAAAACCCTAAATCCAAAACCCAAAACCCTAAACATGAAACCCTAATTCCAAATCCCTAAAACCTAAACCCAAAACCCAACACCTTAAGCTCAAAACCCTAAAACCTAAACCCAAAACTGAAGACCCTAAACTCTAAATGCAAGACCCTAAAACCCAATACCCTAAAGTCTAAGCTGAAACCCCGAAAACCCAATGCCCTAAACTCTAAACTCTAAACCCAAAACCCATAAATTGAAAACGTAATACCTGAAGCAAAAAGCCAAAATGCTAAACTTCAAATCATAAACGCTAAATCATGATATATGTGAGCACACCCCACATTTAACTTAAATATTAAAAATAATTAAACTTGTAACATTTGACATCACAATCACATCACAAATTTAATCATATGAAATTTAATTCAAATTGCATAATATTCACTTATATTCACATTTCCATGCAAACTAACTTACATTCAATTAATTTAATTTCTTGAAATTAATTCAATAAGCATTTACATGCAAATTTATATTACAAATAAGCATGTAAATAATCTAACATGTTAATTTCATCTAACATGCAACTTTAATTTAATCTAACATGTAAATTTATATTACATGCGCATTTAATTTAACATGTAAATTGAATCTAATAAATAAAAGCCAAGTATATTAGCACTAAAATACACATTTAATTTTGAAAGAAAAATAGAGAGGGGGCTTCTGTGAGGGGAGGGTAAGGAGGGGGTAGGGGGAGAAAGGGGGGATGTGTCAAGGAGAAAAGGGGGACAGGGCAAGGATAGGAGGGGAGGATGCGGCAGCAGGAGGAGGTGGGGCGGCAGAGGAAAAGGGCAGGGGGAGGAGGGGATGAGGTGGTTCGGGATCACGGTTGGAAATGACATCAACAGGGAGATGATGAGATTGAGTGAGGTTGCTGGGAAGGAAGCAAGATCAAGAAGGGAAGAATGCGAGAGAGATAGACAAAGATCGATACCTTGGGAAGATGGTGGAGAAGAGGACGTGAGAGATGATGGCGGAGCAGAGGATGTGATCGGAGATGATGGTAGTGATCGGAATGAGAGAGCAAACTGGAGGATCACGCGGTTAGAGGCGACGACTGAATAGGAGGATCCAAGAGGCGAAAGTTGAAGACGATAGGCTAGGGCTCTTTGGCAAGGGTTGAAAAGGAGAGGCATGGGAGTTCGCACACGAGTTTTGAGTAAAAAAAACCTTGATTTAAAGGGGAAAAAAGTCTTTAATTTTTTCCCCCCTTAAATCAAGGTTTTTTTTTGCCTTATAAAATAAATATTTTTTATTGTTTACTGGACACACATATTTACTTTTAAAAATTCTTTTTTTACCCCTAAATTATGTTTGGAAATAATAATAATATGCATACATGACATATATAAAGTTGTAAGATTTGTAATATTAAGTAGACTCATGAGATTCATTTGGGAGAGAAGATATAATTAGATGTTTCAAAATAATAGACGTCAAAATATTTACTCTAATATTTTTCACAAAAAATGAACACTTTTGTGAAAGCACATTTTAAATTATATCTTGATGTATTAATTAACAATTTTTTTTAACATTGTACACATTGCTCTGATTCTTGCTTATATGTATCTTAAATAAATGAAATCAAAAGTTTTTTTTTCTATTTGAAGGGATAAGTTTCAATTTACCTTTTCCCTTATGTTATTAAAGAAATGTTGAAGATGAAATAATGCCCTTATTTCATCTACACCAATTTATCCTTCAAAAAAGATATTATAGTGGTATAAGTAAAAATTCCTACTAAACCAGAGACTATAGTGGCAAATTTATTTGCCACTAATGCTAATTGTTATTTTACAAAAATATTATAGTAGCATAAGTAACAATTGCCACTAAATCAACCATTATAATGGCAAATATATTTGCCACTAATGCTAATTGTCATTTTACAAAAATATTATAGTGGCATAAATAACATTTGCCACTAAATCAAATTAATAGTGACAAATATAATTGCCACTAATACTAATTTGTCGCTTGACAAAATGTTATTGTAGCAAATACAAAAAATTTGCCACTAAATCTAACCAATTAGTGGCAAATGTATTATATGCCACTAATTAATTCGCCACTAAAGGCCATTTTTTTTGTGGTGTAGTGACACACATGGAGGACTTTAATGCCATCATAGGGATGGATTGGTTGTTCTCATACCATGTTCTAGTAGATTGCACCGAGAAGAAGATTGTCTTCTCCATCCCATAGTTGCCTCAATTTGAGTTCTATGGCCAGCCAATGGACAAGAGATTCGGGTGCATCTCCACGCTTTGGGCAGCAAAGCTGTTGAGCCAAGGATGTGTAGGCTACCTGGCTTGCATCATAGTAGAGCCCAACCCAAGACCAGATCTGTACAATGTGCCAATCATTTATGAGTACTCGGTCATCCTTCCAGATGAGTTGCCTAGATTACTACTCGAGTGAGTTTGAGGTTGAGATCTCATTGATTTTAGGGACTAGTTCCATCTCTACTGCACCATATAGGATGGCATCGTTGGACCTATGAGAGCTCAAGTCCTAATTGCAGGACTTATTGGAGAAGGGCTTTGTGAGGCCCAGTGCATTCCCATGAGGAGCGCCAATGTTGTTTGTGAAGAAGAACGATGGCACTCATCGACTTTTTGTCGATTACCGGCAGCTGAATCGGGTTACTATTAAGAACAAGTACCCACTACCCTACTTCAATGACCTCTTTGACTAGCTGAGGGAAGTCACAGTGTTTTCCAAGATTGACTTGAGATCCGGTTACCACTAGTTGAGGATTAGGGAGACCGACATCTCCATGACAGCTTCAGGACCCGGTATGGACACTGCAAGTTCTTAGTCATATTGTTAGGGTTGACCAATGCCCCTACTACTTTCATAGATTTGATGAATCGTGCCTTTAGGTCATACTTGGACCAGTTTGTAGTTGTGTTCATTGATGACGTGTTGGTCTATTCTTGTGACTGGTCCCAGCACGAGCATCATCTTTGCCTGATTCTTAACACGTTGAGACGACATAGGTAGTACGCCAAATATAGCAAGTGTGAGTTTTGGCTTAGACAGGTTACTTTCTTAGGGTATGTGATTTCTGTATGCGAAGGTTGAGGCTGTACTTAGGTGCGAGAGGCCACGGATAGTGATAGATATACATAGTTTCTTGGGTCAGACAGGTTACTACAAGTGATTAATCAGGGGATTCTCCTAGATCGCGAGTCCTATGACACAGTTGACCAGGAAGGACACACCCTTCACATGGATAGACGAGTATGAGGCTTACTTCCAGGAGTTGAAGGAGAAGTTGACTTCAGCTGTTGTGCTTACCATTCTGGATAGTAGCGGTAGTTTTGTGGTTTACACCGATACCTTCCTACAGGGGCCAGAGAGGTCACGTTGTTGCTTACGCCTCCCAGTAGCTGAAGCCCCATGAGCACAATTGCCCTACCACAACTTGGAGCTAGCCAAAGTGGTCTTCACTTTGAAGACATGGAGGCATTATCTGTACGGAGAGACCTTTGAAATTTTCATGAACCATAAGAGCCTCAAATACCTTTTTGACTAGAAGGACAAGAACCTGAGGTAGAGACGTTGGTTAGAACTCTTGAAGGATTATGATTGCAGCATCTCCTACCAGTCGAGGAAGGCCAATGTGGTGGCTGACGCCTTAGGTCGGAAGGCACCCACCCACTTAGCTAATTTACTGGCATAGAGCTGGCGATTGATGCAGGAGGTTGGTGGTTGGCGACCTCGTGAGCCACACGGACACCTTGGGACAGTGATAGTGACAAGGCAGACATGACCGAAGCTCCTAGATTGTATCATTGCTGGGTAGATGATAGATTCGAGCCTGCAGTCACTGTGGGACAAAGCGCTATTAGGACATTTGGGTGACTTTACTTTTACTAACAAGATCCTACGGATGAGAAGGAGGTTGTGCGTCCCTAGGTACAGTGAGTTGTTGAGAGATCTTTTGGCAAAGGCACATGGTTCCTATTTTACTATACATCTCGGCAACACTAAGATGTATTACGACTTACAATGAGACTTCTGGTGGAGAGGGATGAAGAAGGATGTTAGAGAGTTGGTCCGATAGTGTTTAGTGTGCCAAGACGTGAAGGCTGAGCATCAGAGGCCTGCAGGCCCATTACAGCCAATTCTAATGCCATAATGAAGGTAAAAGACTGTTACCATGGACCTAGTGGTCGGGTTGTTGGTTACATAGAGAGGACATGACTCCATTTTGGTGATTTTGGATAGGTTGACGAAGATGGCACGGTTCTTGTCAATTCGAGTCACCTTTAAGCCTGCACAGTTAGCAGAGGGTACATCCAAGACGTGGTACGCCTGCATGGAGTCCCCCAAGAGATCATATTTGACAAAGACACACGTTTTACCTCCCAATTATAGGTAGAATTCCAGCAAGCTTTGGGGACTCATCTGAGATTCAGCACTGCAAACCACCCGTAGACCGACGGACAGTCAAAGTGTACCATATTGACCTTAGAGGATATACTATGAGCATGTGTACTAAGCTGGAGGGGCTCCTGGGAGGAGCATTTACCCTTGGCAAAGTTTTCGTACAACAATAGCTACCACTCAAGTATTAGCATGGTGCCCTACGAGGCACTCCATGGGTAGAAGTACATGGCTCCCCTTAGTTAGGTTGAGGTAAGAACTAAGTAGGAGGTTGGCCCTAGGTTGATCTGCTAAAGCTAGGAGGTAGTAGAGCAGATTCACTAGCGACTATGCACAGTCAGGAGGAGGTAGAAGAGCTATGTCAATCGCAAGTGCAGAGAGGTCCAGTTTGAGGTTGGTAATCACATGTTTCTTCGTATTTCACCCATGAAGGGCGTCTAGAGGTTTGGGGTGAGAGGGAAGCTTGTGCTGAAGTTTGTGGGGTCATTTGAGGTCTTAAAGCAAGTTATTGCTTACTAACCTGCCCTTCCACCCCAGCTATCTGACGTCCACGATGTGTTCCCTGTATCTAACCTAAGGAGATATGTCGTAGACTCCAGCCACGTACTGAGCCATGACAACATTGAGGTTGGAGACAATCTGGCATACCTAGAGCAACCAGCACAGATCATGGACCGACTCGTCAAGAAGCTGCGGTAGAGGAGGTACCTATGGTAAAGGTTCTTTGGAGGAGCTAGAGGTATGATGAGGCGACATGGGACCCCGAGGTGGAAATGTGAGATCAATACTCGGAGTTGTTTGGCGATATGCATTCTCACTCTACTTGAGGCCTCTTTAACATTATTATATGATAATTAATATTTATTGATATAATTTATGCATAACTATTGTTAGTTTAAGGGTAAATTAGGTCATACTGTATTTTTATAAGTTAGATTAGCCATTTAGTAGCATTCTATAGATAGTGCATACTTTTGAATTTTTACGTAATATTCCCTTTATTTATATCTGGTACCTTGATGTCATTGTTTATTTATGTTCAAGTACCAGGTATGAAATCGATTAAAACTTGGCAGAGAGGAAAAACCAAATTGAACTCATTTGTGCAGGAGATGTTGAGTTATTTTCCAAGTCCTAATCTAACTAGACATTAACCTTAACCTATCAAGTCCAATCCTACCTAACCTTAATGTGACTAACCTAAACATATTAATTGCCTACAACTGTTGGACAACCACATATTAAAATCCCCATACAAAACACACACACACACGTACAACCCCAACCCACCTATATCCAACCTTTAACCCATTCACTTATATTTTCCTAATCCTATATCACCTCATCAACACCACAAAATAATCCCATGCACAACCCAAAACAAATCCCACCACCATCCACCGAGCAGTCCATGCAATCCTACGTCCACCATCACCATGCAAACGCCCCCACCGAATAAACTAACTAACCCTACGTTGCAATACCACGCAAACACCACCGTAAATCCCACATCCGAATACTCGCTCACCCACCGAACTCAACCCTTCACACCACAGCACATCTCACTCACGCCAATACTTTCCCATGCAAACCCACTTAAGCCCAAATTCAGTCATGCATTTCCCACACGCTATTAAAGTAAAAAAATATAAATAAATTTACACGAAAATACATTTTGCAAAAGATGAGAGCGATAATTTTAATAGATATATTTTAATATTTTATTAATAAAAATTACTTTTTATAAATAAAAAAATCACATTTTAAATAATAAAAATAAAAAATCACATTCTAAGTAAAAACTTGTTTACCAACAATAATAAAGTAAAATACACTAATATATTTTTATTTTTAACAAATATATTTTAATTTTCAACAAATATATTTTAATTTTTAACCATTCAAAAATTATTTTCAAATATTATATTTTAATTTACTTTCTGATTTTTAATTAATTAATTCTAACCATCGTTACGAAATACAATACAACGCACATTTATTTTCGTACCCGTATCGTTTATTTAATCCATCCTATCCCTAACAACAACCCACGTCCACCAACCCAAGCCCATCCAACAGCTCCCACCGACGACCCTTGTCTCGGCAAACTGAAATCCCTCTCTGACGCCCCTCTCCCTAACTATTCCGGCGGCTTCATAAAAGGCAAGGGGGAGACCTCTCGATCGCCAACTTTTCTTACCAGCCGATATTTCCCCCCCCTGACATTTGTTTCCTCGACACCCACGATTTTTCATCTGGAGACACATGACGGAACTCCCTAAATTTGCAATGCATAACCGGCTGCTATGATATTCCCTATCAATTGCTCTCTAACACGGGGATAGCCTCTGCCTCTCTCTCACGGGTACACCTTCGCATCCGCTCCTGAGCCGTGCTATTCTCCATCTTTCGGACTTTGTCTTTGAAGCCACCCATTAATTTTATTTTTTATTTTAATAATTCTAATTCTAATTGTAATTTCATTTATTTGTTCCAGTCAATTTCTACTTCCATACAGTCTAGATGTAGCAAATTACTTCATCAACAAAAGTCTTAGTTCTAATTTCTAACTTCTTGTCTCTAGTAGTTTTTTTTAATTTCTTGCTTTAGTAGTTAGCATTTCAATTCCCGTAAGATTTTTGCATTTCACGGTTAGTTAGTCTTACATCATATTCGATTTCATATTTCAAAAAATAAAAAAAAATAAAAAAATGAGGATCTAGGAAAGTATTTTAATCTGATTGTCTCCTTATAAATGACTCAGACTCTGATTTCTAAATCATGATTTCTATCCTTAAGTTCAATATAAAAAAAATTGTAAAAGTATCTACGCAATTATATTATGAAGAACGCGTACTTTTGTGCATCTATACTCACACACGATCATTATACACCTTATAGTTACCGTGCTTAGCACAGCACAAGTCAAGTTTCGAGGGTGAAACTTCCTTTAAGATTATTATATTGAAATTACCCCTTTGTGCCTCTATTATTTCCTCCTAGGCGTCACTAGGTGATTTTCAGGACCCCAGGATGGTTTCCACAATTTCTAGGTACTTAATTGTACTCTTGAGGGTCATTATGCAATTTCTCAAACTCTAGGTGCTTTTTGTAAATTCTATGCACTTAAAAATGCACTCAAGGGCCATTAAGGAATTCTCTGAAACCCCTGGGGTTTTCCATAAGTTCTGCATGCTCAATAGTGTGTCTGAAGGTTACGGGGAGTTTCACTAAACTTCGGGGGCCTTTCAATAAATTCTATGGACCAATTAATTCACGTAGGGGACCCATGGTTGGTTTCCTAATCTATGAGGGTATTTTCGTAATTTCTATCCTTAGAGAGTACATCTAAGGATCTTGTCGCAAGTATTACCCATGTTGGGGAACATCATGCAATTTTCACACCCTCAGTTTCTAGCCAATAGGGGTCTTTCTCAAAAAACTCAAACGTTGGGGCAAAAATCACAATTTTCTTGATCCCACTACTAAACCCTAACCCACCTCATTTCTCATGCACACGCATCCCAACGACCTAACCTCGGGTGGTAAGCCAAACCCTAGCCTCAAGAAGAAAGAGAAAGGAGAGTTGCCGCATGTGCCCGACAGGTAGAGCAGCGGCGTGTAGGCAGAGCGCAAGGTCGCACGTAGAGCAACACACGGGCTACACGTAGTCCCACAGTGGAGAGAGACACGTCCATGCGCAATCCGTGGGGCCACACATGCGCGAAACTTCATGCAACGCATGGCAGGCAGAGAGTTAGGCCCATTCACGTGGGTTGGCTGGACTAGATTAGTCCAGGGCCATGTCTGTATGACCCAAAGGTGGTTTTTGGGTTGGTTTAAGGCCCAAACAACCTCGGAATAACGCACCAAAGGTATAGTCAGAAACCTTATTCAATTTCCCACATTTTAGAACTCTTTCCACCATGTTTTGAACACATTGGGCTTACTGAAAAATTGGATTAAGTCACTAATTCCTTGATTGAACCCTTGGATGCCCTAGGATTGGCACTTGGTGTCGGCATGATTCCCAAGAGAAGGTGTGTAGCACCTGCGAGAGGCTCAAACAGCCTACCTGTGCCCCTATTCCTCCCGGACATTCGAGGTAGAGTGGTTCCCCTCTTATCCCTCCTATATGGATTTAAGTGAATGCCCTAGATTTTCTACTTCACATTATACATTCTAGATACCAAGTCTTGTACTTCCAATTTCTGATGTTCTCATTCCCTATCTCCTAAGTGCATGCCCTATCTACTTGAACTATTAAGTGATTGACATACCCTTATGTGCCTAGCTTGTGTCGTTAGTGGTTGAACTATGTAAACGGTGTGCCTGGAGGTAGACTGACTATTAGGAGCCATTAAGGACTTGAGTGAACAAGATAATCACTAGGTAAACGATTAATACTTGATTCGTGAATGCCTAAAATTACTTTGAATGCGCATGTTAGCAACTAAATTAGGGTTATGCTTCAACTCTAAGGAAGAAAACTATACAATAATTGTTTACGTCATGAAACCCTAAATGAGAATAATGTGGATGGGGAGGAAAACTATTAATGATGTGGAATTCTAAATGCTTGGGTGACAAAGATGAATAGCTGTGTGGAGGCTTACGATTGTGGGGGAAAGTTGGCCCTCGGTACTTGTACTGAGGAGAACTAACCACCTTGCAACATAGAGAGAGAGCTGACTTCTCTGGGTTGAGACATGGAGGAGAGTTAGCCTTTCTACGTGGACTCTTATTGGGCCCACGAGGGGTCAATCAGGATAGCCAAGGAGGAGGTGTGGTTTCTGTTATTGTTCTTGGGCATACTCGTTAGTGGAAATGACTAACCATGTGCCAGCACGGGGTAGCTCCTTATGTGTGTATCGTATGTGCTGTAATTATCACTACACCATGGCCATGACTCTAGGGTAGTAAACTAGGTTGTATGGTAGGTACGAGGCATTCTCCCAGCCAAGAGAGCGTCCCATGATCACCTCGCGACCTGGGAACACTGCAACAAGATCACCTCGTTAGAAGACATATGAGTTGGGAAGATTTGGATAGTACTTAGCGAAATATGAGCAACAACGTAAAAGCATTGGATTGATTAATAATTATGGAACTAACAAAACCTCTCGAATAGACTAAAGCTAAATAATACCATCGCCTTACTTATTTTATTGTTTATACCACTTCACCACACACTCGTTTCTTTTCCTCATGCACTTCCATTTAAGCCACTCTACTTAGCTTACTGACAACTACCATGGTTTGTGTACTCAGGTTAGGAGAGAGAGCAGCCAATCTCAGTGGTTGCTGTGAGTGATGGTGCAAGGCCCAGACACGCACCGTAGTAAGGGTAGACCTTTATCATTTGTGCTAGATTAGCTTTCTTCCTCTGTAATAACCGTTTCATGTTGTGGGACTTGAGTTATTTCCTTTTTCTTTCCATATTTTGAATTGTTGTGTGTGATGGCTATTTTGTGATTTGCATCTATATTACTACTAGCAACTCTTATCCTGCTCTTTCTCTTGTGATTGTACATGTGGAATATTTGTATGCTTTAAGTTTATTACATGTTGGACAACAAGATCTTGGGTAATAAGACATGGTCCAATTTGATTTCCATTTAGGTTCGGGTCAGGTTGTAACAACAATTATAATTTTTTGTCAAGTTTAAATAAAATCAAAAGCTGTAGGCATGATGTACCAATACACTTATGTTTTGCATCAATACATTTGACCATTGCGGCAAATCCAGTTTCTATTTTTAACCAAATTTGAATTAGATTCATTCCTAAATTACTTCTAATTGCTACATCTTGAAATTAGGCCTTTGGAAATCAATAAATATATCCTTTTAACACTTGTTTACATACATAACACCAAAAAAAAAAAAAATCAATTAAGTTAGAAAAGGGATTGTGCACTCCAAATGCTCATATTCTCACAATGCTCTAGATACGCCTGCATTCTTCACATTTAGATCAAGGATTTCTCACCGTGATCCTTTTTTGAGCTTCTAGAAACACTTTTAATTTATAATCAAAGGGGGCTCTTGGAACAGATGGATTTTGATTTCTACATCTTGTACTCCATTTCTAATTTTGTTGTGCTAAGCACTTAGCTAACACCCAATTCTTCACATTCTTCTAAGCTATTATAATCTTGGGTTGGGGTAACCTACTAATTATCTCATTTTGATTAGTAAATAGTGATTCTCTTAAGTTGAGAGAATCAAGTTCAAAATCCTAAGTTAGGATACTTGGGTAGAGGCTTTTTTCTAGTGGACTTAAATAAGCACCAAGAGCATGGTATGAGCGATTAAGAGATCTCTGCTGGAATTTTATTCCACATCATCCTAAGCTTTTGTGCTACCAAAACCCCTTTTAAATTAATAGTAGCAATTGAGTTCTATTGCAAGATACATCCATGTGAAAAGATGATGACGAAGGTACAAAGAAATAAAAAGAAATCGGAAGTGATGATGACAAAGATTGGGTGGCATGAAATGTTTTTCTTTTCATTTTGTAAAATGTACGCCTCCTGATGTTAAACAAAATGAGACATAAAAATAATCTAGAGATAAACTTTGGAGTTATAATAAATCCTAGTTGTTTATCAAACAATTTGTTACTTGAAAAATTCATCGTTTTCCAAAGTAAAGGTCATTTAGTAAAAGTGATTAATGAACTAATTAAATCAAAGGTTAAAACCTTGTTATTTGTTAAAATCTCTTTCAAGTGCCAGTACTAACCCTTAATGCCGGTACATGTAAGCCATTGATTTGAGTTTTATTTGAATTCTCAACAATTATATACCTAATAAGTATCGGTACTAACACTTCGTATTGGTACCTATAGGATACAGGTTTTGCCAAAAAGAACTAAAATTTCCAAACCATTATAGAGCAAGTACCGATACTAATGGTTAGTACCGGTATATGTGAGATACGGGTTTTGGCATCTTTGAATGATAAGCAAACCTGTAAGTAATAAGTACTAGTGCTAATGCTTAGTACTAGACATGTCGATTACTGATGAGCTTCACAAGGCAAAGAATTGTTCTTGAAATAACTCATTAGAATACTATGAGTACCATTACTCATGATCATTACTAGTATCCATAAGAGTCATTTGGCTAGCTGTGCTTTAAAAATTCAACCTATAAGTAGCTAGTATCGACACCCATTCTTTAGTACCGGTACCAAGTATCCATTTCATCAAATCTGAATAACTAATTGAATTAATTTTTGGTATTAAATATTAATTATTTGAATTCCAATAGCTATGATTTGAACCTTAGTGAACCTGACCTAATAAATAAACCCCTTTGGGTCCATTTTCTACACAACATGAATAAGAATTCTCTTAACTCTCAAAAAGGCTCTCTACACCCTTTTTGAGCTCGTCAGGTAGCTTAGTTGGTGAGCAGGTGATAAACGTCACTTTATCATCATTCTTAAGCTCTAAAACAAACCTAACTCTTAAGATTTTTACTTTGCAAACAGGTTTTGGAGCTGCATTTAAGCATAGATTAGGTTAGGCATGCATTACACATTTTGTTGTCTTTTTGATATGTTTATTTGAGTGTTAGGGATAAACAGATAGTCAGATCCCTAGAACCTTAGCACTCAGGAAGGCAACTGGTGAAGCTCAAACCAGTTGGGACTCAGCCTAATCCAGCTCATCATAGCTGGATACTAGCTCACTTGAACTAGGGTTAGCTCATCCAATCTCCATTCAGCTCATCTCAATTGAATGGTAGCTCATGATAGCTTATCTTAGCTCACCCTAGCTTAAGTCAGCTCAGATCCAACTCAACTTAGTTGAGTCTAGCTCATCTCAGCTCCCATCAGTTCACTGGGAGCTCTAGCTAGCTCAGCTAAGTTGACTGGAGTCCACCTAAACTCAGGTCTAGCTACCTCCAGCTCTACTCAACTCAAACCAGTTGAAGATGACTTTACCCTAGCTCAGGCCAGCTCAAGTCCAGCTCCCAGGGACTCCACTTAGCTCAACTTAGTTGAGCTAAGGTACATTAGCTACTTTAGCTTGCTAGGTCCTCCCCGGGAAGATCAGACCCAGCTTACCTCAGCATCTTTCAGTAGAAGCCAGCTTACTTTAGGTTGGCTTAGCAACTAGCAAAAAACTAGCAAGCTAAGCCAGCTAAAGTAGCTCCTTGCCATTTTCTTCAGTAGCTATTAGCTCCTATGTAGCTCTAGACAACACTCCTTTAGCTCTTCTTCAAACCCTGATTCCTCCTACTTCTCCTCTACTCACCTACTAGCTAAGCTAGCTTAGCTAAGTTCTCCACTCCTTGGTCATCCACCGTAGTTAACCCTAACTCCACCTGCATACCTAAGCTCCACATGAGCTACCCTACTTGGCGCCAACTCAACCACAACCCTTCACACCACCACCACCTCCAAGAGACACCATCATGTTGGCGCCAAAACCCCCCTTAACTACCCTTAAAATTGGCGCCAACCTCCCCCTTCATCTCCACCATACAACTAACCTCTAGAGCCATCTCCACCATCCGCCTATTCTCTTCTAGAAGCCCCCATAGTTGGCGCCAAAACCATGGCACCTCTCCATGGTTGGTGCCAAACTATGGTGCCTCTCCACCACCGTAACCACCACCATCACACCCCTTAAGGGGGTGCCACCCATCCTACACCTTAGGATCCCCATAACCACCACTAACCACCTACCAAACCTAATCCTAGCCCTCCAGATGTCCATGTCAACTACCCCCCTCTCCACCTCTATATATACCCACCATATACGACCAAAAAAAGGCATCCTCCCTTAGTTTTAATTCTACCCTAAGCCCACCTATAACCCACGGTCAAGAAGGAGGAAGGAAGAAGATTACAGAGGCTATCCCTTGCCTCATGATGCGAATTTTTGCGTGATTTGTAATTAGGGTTTTTAGAGTCGTAACATGCGAAATCACATATGCTTTTAAAATTTATAACCTAGATAGGGGAGTATCTACGGTCATCCAAGGAGGCCAAATGTTTACAAAATTATGTCTCTTGCTTGGAAATCGAACTTAACTTTCTTTTTAGTGTTTTATATATATGATTTTTAAAGGTTTTGAAATAATGGGAACAATGCGGGTTTGTTGATAGCAAGAAAATTGTCTACACTAATTGATAAATGCCAGTTTATCATCATTCTTAGGCATTAAAACAAACCTAGCTCTTAGGGTTTTTCTCTGCAAACAGGTTTTTGGGCTGCATTTAGGCATTAACTAGGTTAGGCATGCATTGCATTTTTTCTTGTTGTTTTAATGTGTTTTTGTGAGTGTTAGGGATGAACAGATCCATAAAACCCGAGCACTCAAGAAGGCAACTGATGAAGGAGGAGCTCAGACTAGCTAGAACTCAGCTTGATCCAGCTCACCACAGTTGGAATCTAGCTCACTTAGACTAGGGTTAGCTCATCCTAACTCCATTCAGCTAATCTTAGCTGAATGGCAGCTCAAGAGAGCTCATCTTAGCTCAACCTAGCTCAGGTCAGCTCAGATCCAGCTCAACTTAGTTGAGTCTAGCTCATCTCAGCTCCCACTAGTCCATAAGGAGCTCTAGCTAACTCAGCTGAGTTGACTGGAGGTCACCACATCCAGCTCCACTTAACTCCAGCCAGCTAAAGAAGAATTTATCCCAGCTTAGGAAGCTTAAGTCCAACTCCCGGGGACCCAGCTTAGCTCAAGTTAATTGAGCTAAGCTACCTTAACTGTCTCAACCAGCTCAATCCTCCCTGGGAGCACCAGACCTAGCTCACCTCAGCTCCATTCAACAGAAGCCAGCTCACTTTATCCTGACTTAGTAGCTAGCAAAGAACTAGCAAGCTAAGCTAGCTAGAGTAGCCCCATGTTGACCTCTTTAATAGCTGCCAGCTCCAATTCAGCTCCAGACTCTGCATATCCAACTCCTCTCCTCAAACCCTAAGCTCCACATGCATACTCCTCTACTCCATAGCTAGCTAAGCTAGCTTATCTTAGCTTAGCTTAGCTAACATCTAGCTCCTTTTCCATCCTCCACCTTCAACTTAACCCTAGCTAACTCCACCTAAATAACCTCCCACTCCAAGTCCACCTAAGCCTACTAAAACTAGCTCCACCCAACTCATTTTGGCGTCACCTCTTCACCATCTTTCATCCCTCAACTAACCACCAAAAGGCACCTAAAGTTAGCACCAAAACTAACCCTAACCACCTCCCTTTTGGTGCCAACTTCAACCCCCATATCCACCCTACACATAACCCCTCCAAGCCATCTCCACCATCCACCTCAACCCTCTTCTAGAAGCCTAGAAGTTGGCACCAACCCATGGCACCTCTCCATGGTTGGCACCATTTTTAGGTGTCCCTTGGCCACCCATAACTACCCCCCTTACACCCTTTAGGTGGTGCCAACTTTCCTTAGCCCTAGGATCACCTAACCACCTCCATCTTCCCATCTTAGCCCTCCATCGCAAGAGTCACCTTAACCCCTCATCCTACCCTATAAAAAGACCACCACCCACCACCTTACAACCCATCCTTGGCTAGCAAATTTCCTTTCATATTCTACCTAAAGCCCATGCCCAAGAAAGAAGAAGAAGAAGATTAAGGGAATATTCTATCCCCTTGGTGCCTTCCCTCTTCCCTTCTCTCTTGTGCCCATGCCAGCCAAAGGAGGAGCTAGGAAAGGAAGACCTTTGGAGGAGGTCTTGAAGGTGGTCCACGCCACCTTGGAGGAGAGCTTGAGGGTGGTGCATGCCCACCCTTGGAGGAAAGACTTAAGGTGGAGAGCATCCACCTTGGAGGAGCTTTCAAGGAAGGAGAAGAAGGAGACCCTCTTTTCAAGCCAAGGAGCAGCTAGGCTTAGAGCAAGAAGACTCCCTTCTTCACCAGATTCTGCAAGAGGATTTGTGTTTCTTTTATTGCTTTTATATTCTCCATTTCTAGTAGAAGCATTCCTCTACATATCTTTGTAAAAGAACACAAATTCTGCTAAATTAATTTGCCTTCTTTTTAATTTCTATTACAATTGTTTGTCTTTGTTCTAGCACTTGTTTCACTTCCACTTCCTAATTACTCTAGGCCTCCAGTTGCCTAAAGTGAGCTTAGGGAGGGGACATATTTATCTCTTAAGTTTTAGCTTAGTAATTATAGGTGTTAGTACTTTTTCATCATAATTCGCATTTTTCTCTCATTATTTCAAAATTGAAAAAAATTATATGTTTAAAATACCAAAAAGAAAGTTAAGATTTATTTTCTAAGCAAAAGAGTTGATTTGCAAGCAACCCGCCTCCTTGGACGACCCTAGATACTCCCTTATCTAGGAATATAAATTTAGAAGCGTATGCGAATTCGTGTGTTACAGTGATATTAAAAACCCTAATTACAAATCAAGTGATTTTTCGCATCACTAATCCACTACACTACTACTAAAGTGACAAGTAGAGCCTCTCCCTAAGCTCACTCTAGGCACATGAAGGCCTAGAGTAATTAAGGAGAGGGAGTGAAAGAATGCTAGACAAAACATTCTACAAAACTATGCAACAAAAAGATAAAAGAAGGCAACTTAAATTAACGAAAATCTGTTTTACAAACAACACATGTAGAGGAATGCTTCTATTCTAACTTGAAACTACAAGAAAGTAAAACACAAATCCTCTTAAAAATTAGTGAAGAAGAGGAGCTTCTTGCTCTAAGCTTGGTAGCTCCCGGGCTTGAAAAGAAATCTTCCAACTCCTTCTCTTTGAAAGCTCCTCCAAGACGATGTCCTCCAAGGCAAGCCCTAAAGGGGCGTGCCCTAAGCTTCTCCTCAAGGGTGGACGTCCACCCTAGGTGCTTCTCCCTTTCCTAGCCATCCTCCTTGGTGTGGCACAAGAAGAAGAGTGGGAAGGAAGAAGGCACCAAGGGGGAGAGTGATGTGCTCCCTTAATCTTCTTCCTCCCTTCTTCTCTTGGCCGTAGGGTGTAGGTGGATTTATGGTAGACTTATACTAATGGGAGGATGAATTTTTTTGGTGGAATATGATAGGTATTTATAGAGGTGGAGATGGGGGTAGTAGGCGTGGGTTAGGTGGATTGCTAGGATGTGTTTAGGTGGTGGTTATCGGTAGTTAGGTTGATCCTAGGGCTAAGGTTAGTTGGCACCAACCAAGAGGGTGCCATGGGGTGGTTATGGCCATGAAGAGGCACCTATGGTTGGTGCCAATCATGGGGCTTCTAGAAGGTAGGTGAGGTGGATGGTGGAGATGATTTTAGGGAGAGGTGTATGGTGGAGATGAAGGGAATTTTGGAGGGAAAAGGTGGTGCCAACATGGAGGTGGTTATGGTGGTTTTGGCAACACCTTGTTGGTTCCCTTTGGTGGTGGTTGATGGGTGAAAGGTGGTGAAGGAGGTGGCGCCAACTTGGAGTAGGGTGGAGCTAGCTTAGGTAGGGTTTAGTTGGTGGAGCTAACTAGGGTTAAGTTCTAGGTGGTGAATTTCCAAGGGAGTTGGAGTCTAGCTAAGCTAAGCTAAGCTAAGTTAGCTTAGCTAGTAATGGAGTAGAGGAGTAGGCAATGGGAGCTAGGGTTTGAAGAGAGGAGCTAGACAGAAGAAGTCTGGAGCTGAAATGGAGTTGGTAGCTGCTGAAGAGGGTGGCATGGAGCTACTCTAGCTGGCTTAGCTTGCTAGTTTTTTTTTAGCTACTAAGCCAAGCTAAAGTAAGCTGGCTTTCACCATAAGGAGCTGAGGTGAGCTGGGTCTGGTGCTCCCAGGGAGGATCAAGCTGGTTGAGGTAGCTAAGGTAGCTTAGCTCAACTCAGTTGAGCTAAGTTGAGTTCCCGGGAGTTGGACTTGAGCTTCCTGAGCTGAAATGAAGTCATCTTCAGCTGGATGGAGTTTAATAGAGCTGGATTAAGCTGGTTCTGAGCTGAGGTGAACTCTAGTCAACTCAGCTGAGGCTAGCTAGAGCTCCTTGTGAACTAATGGGAGCTGAGATGAGCTAGACTCAGCTAAGTTGAGTAAGATCTAAGCTGACCTGAGCTAGGGTGACTTAAGATGAGCTCTCTTGAGTTGCCATTCAGTTGAGATGAGTTGAATGGAGCTAGGATGAGCTAACCCTAGTTTAGGTGAGCTTGATTCCAACTATGGTGAGCTAGATCAAGCTAAGTTCCAGCTGGTTTGAGCTTCTCCTTCACCAGTTGCCTTCCTGAGTGCAAGGGTTCTAGGGATCTGGCAATCTGCTTATCCCTAACACTCATAAAA
Source organism: Thalassia testudinum (assembly GCA_037157565.1). Lineage (NCBI taxonomy): Eukaryota > Viridiplantae > Streptophyta > Magnoliopsida > Alismatales > Hydrocharitaceae > Thalassia > Thalassia testudinum. Next base: position 23,457,274 of record JAZHRO010000014.1, read on the forward strand.
ACATATCAAAAAGGCAATAAAAGGTAGAATGCATGCCTATCCTAATTTATGCCTAAATGCAGCCCAAAAACCCATTTGTGGAGCAAAATCCGAAGAGCTAGGTTTGTTTAATGCATAAGAATGATGATAAACTGGCATTTATCACCTCCTTGGTGCCTTCTTCCTCTCCATTCTTTTCCTTGTGCCATGCCAAGAGGAGGAGCAAGCTCTTATTAAGGAGGATGGTCAGGCATTGGATGCTCACCCTTGGAGGAGAAATTAAGGTGGAAACTATCCACCTTTGGAGGAGACAAGGCACATCCCCCTTGGGCTTGCCAAGAGGAGGCCATACCTTGGATTCAAGAAGAAGAAGGAGGAGCTCTTTTCAATTACAGGAGCAGCCGCAATTGGAACAAGGGCTTCATCCTCTTCAACATCATCATCCAGGATTTTTGTCTTAGTTGCTTGGTAGTTTTATTTTGTAGTAGAAGCTTTCCTCTACAACATAATTGTAAAGCAAAAATCCTTTATATAAAGTTACCATTTCTAATTTTCTGTGCATCTTTGTTCTTGTCTTTATTTAGCACCTTCACTCCCTTTTTCCAATTATCCTAGGCCTTCACATGCCTAGGGTGAGCTTGGGAAGAGATCATTTTTGCCACCTAGTTGCTAAGTTAGGTTTATCCTTTTCTGATCTCAAAATTGTTGTTGCTTCATTATTTCAAAAACCCTAAAACCTTTATATTTAAAAATTCAAAAATAAAGGTGGTTTCCCATTTTCAAGCAAGAGATTTATAATTGCAAAAGTTGCCTCCTTGGATGACCCAAGATACTCCACTATCTAGGTTTTACAAATTTAAAAGCGAATCGATTTTGCGCGTTGCAACGACTTCGAAAACCTTAATTTTACAAACTGCGTAAAATTACGATCAGCAAGTTCATACCACTTAAGTGAAAATGACAGGTCCCCAGTTCGAGTCCCAGCTAACCCGGGGGGATAAGTTTGAGGGCTATTTATCCCCCCCACCTAAGATGAGCGTCATCATCTCTATGATGAGCCCATATTTGTGACTAATTAGTTATTTAAATGCCTAGACATTAGATTAATATTGACATATAAATAGCATACAAGAAGATGTAAATAGATTAGTCTAATTATTAACTTATTTGCATATTTCATGCATTGCATTCATATCTAAATACATTTATAATTCATTTAGAATAGCATGCATTAGAATAGTTAATCTTTTAGGTTGCATTACATGCCTTATTTTATTTCACATTTATTTTAAGGGTTTATAAATAAATAACCCTCATTTAATTTCTTATTACATCTTCATGCAGTAGCAATCGCTCCTCTCTCACAAGACATTCATGGCTAGACTTGGCAATGAAGGCGACAGTGAAGAGGAGCAGAGGATGTGGATCTGAACATTCCTCTTCCATCTATTTCTCTTCTCTTGAAGCTTTAAGAGAGGAGAGGAAGCCACGAAGCTCGCTAGGCCTCCACCCCACTCCACTACTGTGCAGAGAGTTCAACTCTCCTCCACTCATCATCGTCGGCCTCAACTACGACAACAAGTCTCCACCACTGTGGGCGTGTGGCGTGATAGGCCACACCGTTGCCCAAAGCTTGTTTGCACCACTGTGCATCTACACCAGCAACCACCACCATCACCAACAGTACAACCACCACTAGTAGCCATCCACGTGCAGTTAAGTCGTCTGAGAAGTTTCTCGAATGCCTGAAGCCCCTTCCCCATCTCCACGCCGCATCACCTTCCTCTTCATCTTCTTCATCTTTTTCTTCCTCTGTTTCCCCTCCACCAAAAAGAACCCATCACCACAAGTTGCTACCTCCTTCACACGCACGCCGCCTGCCACTGCCACCTTCCCGCACCCACCTGCGTGCCACCATCTCCACAACCACCGTGCAGCACCAGCTCCTCACTGCACCTCCATCCTGCGCACGACCAGTGCCCTTCTGCCAAGCCACTGCGCATGCCCTCGTCTCCCCTTCCACGCGCGGCCAGCAGTGCGCCTTCGCGTGCAGCAGTGCACCATGCGTGGCCTACGCCACTTCACCTCCTCGTGCATTGATGAGAGACTCATCATGGTTCTTAAATACTCTTAATTAACTAGAATCCCTAGTTAATTAGTTAGGAATATGCCTAAATAGGGTTTAATTATAATATAAGGGCCAAAATGCTAAGGACTACAAAAATAAGTTAAAAATATCAAATCAAATGTAAATTAATATTATTAATAATTTAATTAATAATTTGGACTCGAATTATAAACATTTAGCTACTTATTTAATATTTAATTTAACATTATTAATATTTATACCTAAGTTTGTAATTAACTAAAGTAATTTAATTAATTAAATAAATAAAGCTAAAAAGGTCAAAAACATAAATTCAAGGCATATATGTAATATTTATCTAATTTATAATTATATAGAAAAAGTTGAAAAAAGAATTAAATTAAATTAAGCATAAAATGCCTTATTTGCGTTTAGGTCCTTAGAATTCATTCCAATTGAGTCCTTTTATTTACTTTTAAGTCCTTAAGTTTATTTGCAAATAGGTCCCTATGAGCACTATTCTTCTTCTTCTTTGTCTTCTTCTTCAACTGCTACGACCTGGTTTCCGAATCCCTACAGGACACGAGACAGGACTGACTCAACTGATCCCAAGACCCAATCGTCCAACGAGAAAGTAACCAAAAAGCAGGAAAGTAAACCACATTCACTATGCTAAGCAACTAACAGTAAAAAGGTACAGCAGTAAAGAAGTAAAAACTACTACAGTACGTATCACCACCACAACAGTAGAAAGTAACAAGTACATGAATATAAAGAACAGAATATAAAGGTACAAGAGTCTACTCACTACAACAGAAAGGAGTACAACAAGAAGCTACAACTACTGGGCTCTACTAGGCCAAGCACCCTCTGCAGTCGTGGGCTCTGGCAGCTCAATACCTGGACCTGAAAAGGGTTATGAGTACACAAACTTAGCGAACGCTGAGTAGAGTGGCAACCAACTAACTAAAGCAGTAAAAGTAGATAGGTAGCTGTTGTTTTTCAATTACTTTCTTTAACTAATTATTCTTTTTCACCACTTGGTTTATTTATCAGGTCTCTTTCTTGATCTTGAATGTTCCTTGTGGGAACGATCTTGATTGCAGTCTTTTCCGAAGAGTAAAAGGCACACATGGTGCTCTCCTGGCCGGGAGAGTCCCCCGTGATGATCCTACACCCAGTCAACCACCCCAAGGTCACGGACAGATGTAACGGTGACTACGGCACACGCAATAAGCACACGGGTAGCTACCCCGCACGGGTACGCAATCAGTCGTTTTCGTTAGCAGGTGCACCCAAAGCACAGCATGGAACTAATATAAGGCCTAGCCCTCTCAGTAACAGGGCTCTAGCCCCTAAGAACCAAATAGGGGTCTTGCCCCTCCACAGTCTGCGCACCCTCGCCTGACTACCCTGGTTTACCCAGTGGGCCTAACAAGTTGGTGTAGGGTGGCTAGCTGAACTTCGGGCCTCGTGGGGTGGCTAGCTCTCTCCCTACACTAGTACCTCTCTCCGGTACTGTGTACGCGAGGGCCAAGAAGTTGGTACAGAGTGGCCAATCCTAACCCCGGGTCCCAACCCAAGGGCAGCTAGCTCCGCTCTGCACTAAATAGGGGGACAGTCGCTCTCCTTGGTACTCCATACTCAAGGGCCAGCTCACTTCCCCATTCACATTTCCAGATCCATTCCATTTATTTCTAGGAGCTCTGCTCCTAATTCCTCGTAGGGTTCATGCTCATATTCCTCATGCCAAGCCATACTAGGTTTCATCATTTCTATTTCCATTCTCAGGTTATACATATGCAGCTCGTATTGCTATCGTTCACATTTCAATATACAGGCTATACACAGGCAGCTCGCATTTCCATCATTCACATTTCCATTCTCAATTTATATACATGCAGCTCGTATTATGTCGTTTAACGTATATAACAGGAAATTTACATGCAACAATTAGCTAACACAAGTACTTCATATTTCACAAGCAGCTGTTATTTATTTATAGGCAATTGTTATCATTCTATCTACTCATTCAAGACTGCAATTCAATCATCCATTACAGATATTTCAAGTGTTTCTCGTTCTAGGATTCATGCCATATCCTAGGTTCTAATAATTCATTCCACACATGCATTTAGGTTATAATTAAATTAGGGGAAAGCCACTCTACCAGTAAACCTAGGGGTATTGGGGGCTTGAACGGCAGGCTCACGTGCCTCAGCAAGCCCCGAACCTACAACGGAACGAAGTCTTATCACAAGGAACAAACACAAGGGAATTATCAGAACAGTATGGAAAGCATTCCAACAAGTAGAGGAACTCACAAGGAACACAACGGCATCTTAATTGTGTAAAACAAAACTCAAACAGACCTTAAACGAGTCAAAAATAGGGTTTTTGTCTCAAATCAGACGTCTAGAATAACTTCCAGACGTCTTAAAAGTGTCCAGTATCATACCTAAGTCTCTGCACCAATCCTCAAACATCCAGGAACTCTTCTAGACCGTCTGGACCCAGCTCCAGACGTCCGACCACCTCTCCGAACGTCTGGAAGCGCTTCCCATCGTCTGGTACGTCGCCCAGACATCTGAAATGCGTGGGAGGGTATGTTTTGCACCTTCCCAAAGTGAATCCTGCATGCCACCAGCAAATCTCTCAAAACGGGCATGCAAAAGGGTTATTGCAGAGCGGCCTGCATGGCCGTATCCGCAAAGGGAACATACCTTCGCGAAACTCTCACCTCAGATGTCTGGAACTGCCTCCAGATATCCGCTCCGTCATCTGGACGTCGCTCCAGACGTATGATTCTAGGAAGAACCCAGAACCAGAACCTGCTTTCGCCCACTCGCGCTGTGCGTGGCCGCGCCGCGCCCCCTCACCTGCAGCTCCAGCTGCAACAGTGTTGGGGAGGACCTCCCAGATGCACTCCTCGCTCACACGCCGCTCCAGCCATGCACTCACCGGTGAGCTCCCACGCGAGCTCGCGAGCTTGCTCTCCTCCTCCTCTCTTGACGCCAGTCCTCCTCGATGCCGCCCGCATGCTCTCTCGCTCGCGTTGCCTCTCTCGCTGGAGTGGAGAAGAGGGGAAGGGGGTCTTATATAAGGTCAGTGGGTTTAGGGTTTTGCTGGAGGCGTGAGAGAGAGAAGGGGAGGAAAAACGAGAGTACTGTCTGTGCGCAGACGCGAGCTCGTACTCAAATTTTTCGATTTTCAGACGTCTGACCCATAGTCCAAACGCCTTAAAAGGCTCAAACAGCACGGGTCTTAACATCATAACTAACTTAAAGGAAGTTTCATCCTCGAAGCTTGAGCTAGCTAGGGTACGGAGAAAGAACAACATATGCATAACAAACTTAAAGAAGACCAAAATCGGTCTGAAAAGATGTACCCTCAAAAAGCTCCAGGTACCGCTCTTGCATCGTCGCCTTAGGCTCCCAAGTAGCCTCCTCGTACCTTTGGCTCCTCCACAAGACCTTTACCAGGGGTACTTGCTTCCGTTTCAAACTCCGGACGACTTTGTCTAGTATCTGCACTGGTCGCTCAGGGTAGGTCAAGTCGTCACCCACCTCGACACTCTCGTGGCTCAGAACGTGACTGGGATCGGTGTCGTACTTCTTGAGGTTGGACACGTGGAACACGTCGTGCATACTAGAAAGCTGGGGAGGAAGGGCAAGCTTGTAAGCAACGGGTCCTACCCGCTCCAGGACCTCAAAGGGCCCCACAAACTGCGGAGCGAGCTTCCCTTTCACCCCAAAACCCTGCAAGCCCTTCATGGGTGAAACACGTAGAAAGACGTGATCCCCAACCTTGAAGTGCACCTCTTTGCACTTCCGATTAGCATAACTCTTCTGTCTGCTCTTGACAGTGCGAAGTCATCTGTGAATCTGCTCAACCACCTCCTGACTCTGCCGGATCAGCCTGGGGCCAACCTCCCACTTGGTCCCTACCTCAACCCAACTCAAGGATGCAGTACACCTCCGTTCGTACAGAGCCTCGTAGGGTGCCATGCCAATGCTCGAGTGATAACTGTTATTATATGCAAACTCTGCTAGGGGCAAGTGCTCCTCCCAAGAGACCCTCCAGTCCAGTACATAGGCATGCAAAAGGTCCTCAAGCATCTGTATCGTGCGCTATGACTGTCCATCCGTTTGGGGGTGGTATGCGTTGCTGAACTTCAATCATGTCCCCAAAGCCTGCTGAAACTCAGCCCAAAATTGGGACGTAAAATGGGTATCCCGGTCAGATACAATCCCACGCGGAACTCCGTGTAGACGTACCACGTCGCGAATATACCTCCTTGCTAACTGTGCTGGTCCCAAGGTGACTTAGATTGGTAAGAAACGTGCCGTCTTCGTCAATCTGTCTACAATCACCCAGACTGCATCGTGTCCTCGCTGGGTAACGAGCAAGCCCACCACCAAGTCCATGGTGATGCTCTCCCACTTCCACTTTGGCATTGGAAGTGGCTGCAACGGCCCTGCAGGCCTCTGATGCTCGGCCTTCACCTGCTAGCACACCAAACACTGCTGCACGAACTCACCTACACCCCACTTCATCCCCCTCTACCAAAAGTCTCGTCTTAGATCATGATATATCTTTGTGTTCCCGGGATGTATGTTGGACCTAGAACCGTGTGCCTCAGTCAGGAGCTCTCTCAACAACCCCTCATCCCTGGGAACGCACAAACGTCCCCTTATGCACAGTACCTCATCAGTAAAGGAGAAGTCTCCAGGGTCCCCTGACGGTACTCTGTCACGCAACGACTACAGGTACGGGTCTGTCATATGTCCTGTGATGATGCAGTCTATTAACTCTGGTCTCGTCTGCCATGTCACAGTCACTGCCTCATAGTGCCCCAGTAACTCTAGGGGTCGCCAACTACCCAACTCCTCCATGACTCTCCAACTCTGTGCCTGTAGACTGGCCAAGTGGGTAGGCACCTTCCGGCTCAAGGCGTTAGCCACCACGTTGGCCTTCCCGGGATGGTAGGAGATGCTGCAATCATAGTCCTTCAAGAGCTCTAACCAACGTCTCTGTCTCATGTTAAGCTCCTTCTAATCAAACAAGTACCTGAGGCTCTTATGATCCGTGAATATCACAAAAGTCTCACCGTACAAGTAGTGCCTTCATGTCTTCAGCGCGAAGACAACAGCTGCCAGCTCTAAGTCATGGGTAGGGTAGCTATGCTCATGGGGCTTCAATTGCTGCGAAGCGTAAGCGACAACGTGACCCCACTGCATGAGCACACCCCCTAACCCCTACAACGAAATCGCCACTACTGTCTGGGATGGTAAGCACAGGAGCCGAAGTCAGCCTCTCCTTCAACTCCTGAAAACACACCTCACAAGCGTCTGTCCACAAAAAGGGCACGTCCTTCCGGGTCAACTGTGTCATAGTACGTGCAATCTATGAGAAACCCTTGATAAACCGCCAGTCCCAAGAAACTGTGTATCTCTGTCGCTGTACGTGGTCTCTCCCACCTAAGCACTGCCTCTACCTTGGCTGGATCCACAGCCAAGCCATCCCCTGAAATCACATGACCTAAGAAGGTCACCTGCCTCAACCAGAACTTGCACTTGCTGTATTTGGCATACAGCCTATGTCATCTCAATGTGTCCAAAATCATCCGCAAGTGCTGTCCGTGCTGCGCCTAATCTCGCGAGTAGATGAGCACATCATCGATAAATACTACCACAAACTGATCCAGATACAGTCTGAACACCTGATTCATCAAAACCATGAAAGTAGCGGGGGCGTTGGTCAGCCCAAACGGCATGACCAAAAACTCGTAGTGTCCGTACCGGGTGCGGAAAGCTGTCTTGGAGACATCGGTCTCCTTGATCCTCAACTGGTGGTAGCCAGACCTCAAGTCTATCTTGGAGAAAACCATGGCACCTCGCAACTGGTCAAACAAATCATCAATCCTCGGCAGTGGATACCTGTTCTTGATGGTGACCTTATTCAGCTGTCTGTAGTCCACACAAAGGCGTAGGGTACCATCCTTCTTCTTCACAAATAATACCGGGGCTCCCCACGGAGACGCACTGGGTCTCACAAAGCCCTTCTCCAGAAGGTCCTGCAACTGGGACTTGAGCTCTCGCAGCTCAAGTGGTGCCATCCTGTAAGGTGCTGTAGAAATGGGGCTGGTCCCCGATACCAGTGAGATCTTGAACTCGATCTCATGCTCAGGCGGTAGTCCTGGCAGCTCCTCTGGAAACACGTCGGGGTACTCTCTGACCACCAGGATGCTCTGAAAGTCTGCCATGGGACTGTGCTCTGCCACTACACAAGCCATAAAGTCCTCACACCCCTGGCCCAAAAGTCTCGCTGCCTGAAGTGCAGAAATGCACCTGAAGCCTCCGTCCACCAGCTGTCCGTGAAACTCAAAAGGGGTTATCTCCGGTATGGAGAAGACAATCTTCCTCTCAAAACAGTCCACCAAAGCGTGGTAAGCGGACAACTAATCCATCCCCAGAATCACGCCAAAGTCCTCCATCGGTATCACAATCAGATTAGCAAGGAGGCAGTGTCCCCCAACACTGATCTCACAGTCTGTGTAAACCTCCTCAGCTACAAACAGCTGATCACCCGGGCCTCTGATCACAAAAGGATTCTCTAACAACACACAGTCCTGTCCCAAACTGACAACAAAACTAGCAGCAACAAACGAGTGCGTGGCGCCGGAATCAAGAAGTGTGTAAACTAGTATGCTGGAAATTGTAACCATACCTGCCACCACTTAACCTGAAGCTCTGGCGTCTGTGTGTCAGGGCGTTGATACGCCCCTCAACTCTCGGTGCGGAAGAAGTAGCCACACTCTACGTCGGACGGGTAGCCGCTGGCCGGTACCCTCCCCACGACTACTATCCTCCCCCACGTGCTTGGGAACCACGACTTCCTGCTCGTCCTCCAACGCTCAGTGTGGGGAGCATCTGCTGACCTATAGCCCTAGATGGGCAGTCCCTCCTGATGTAGCCCGGCTGGCCACACTAGTAGCAAGGGGGAACTCGACTCCCACCCTCGGTAGGTCCCTGCTGACGGCTGGGCGGGGGTCCTGTGCTGGCAGCTGGCCCCTATTGGGGGCCCTAAAGGCCATTGACGGTCCTGCAAAGCGTGACGGCTCTGCTGTAGGCATCACGTGCCTCCTCTCTCACCGGTCCTATGAGTAGTCTGGCTGTAGGGCCTCTTCCATCCGCTGTCAGTGTCACGTGCAGCCGGGTTGGTCTCCTCATAGGTCATAGCTGCCTCCACCACTCTCGAGAACGTGGACAGCTTCAGGGGTTTGACGTTCGCCTGAACGGCAGGTCGGAGCCCCTCAGTGAACCTCCACAGGCGCTCCTCCTCAGTAGCCACAGCTGTCGCAGTGAAACGGGACAGCTCCAGAAAATGCATACGATATGTGCTCACAATCATCATCCCCTGGCGGAGAGTGTGGAACTTCTACCTCCTCTGATCCTGCCATGTCTGTGGGAAGTAATACTCACAGAAGAGGGTGACAAACCGGTCCCACGTTGGCTCTGCCCCCTCCTGACCTCTGACAGCCCTCCACCACCTGTGTGCTGCGCTCTCCAGCTGGTACGTGGCAAAGGCCACGCGACACTCTGCAGGGGGACGAAGGGTGTCAAACACCTTCTCGATCTGCTCTAACCAGTCCTCCGCCTCAGTCGGGTCCACATCCCCCTTGAAAAAGGGGGGCCTTAGCTTCTGGAACTATCCAAAAAGCTCGTAATATCGCTGAAGGGGGGAAACAGGCATGCCTCCAGGTAGGGAGGGCTCATGCTCGGAAGTGTCAGAGTGCGGTGGGGGCGGTGGAGGACCACCCCCTCCCCCACGTCCAGCGCTGCGTCTGTTTCACGATCCCACAGAGGACTCCCCCTCCACGTCCCCAGGGAGAGGCGTCCGTGGAGGTGGGTGGAGCTCCTCTCATACTATCTTGCGTATCAGCTGGGCGAGGTCGTGGGCCTGAACACCCGAAAGAAGTGGCTGGTCCACTGAAACGTCGGGCTCAACCCGTCCGTCCCTCCGACCTTGTCCACGGCCGTGTCCGCGGCCCGCCTCAATGACTCCACGTTGAAGCATCTCCTGCAAGGAGACGTGAACAACAGAACAAGAAGATGTCAATTCCAACGGACATTCAGCAAAAGAACCTCAGAACAGATGTCAAAAGGGTACGTTGTGGTGGTTACTCTAGTTACAAGCACGTGAATTGGTTATTCTCAAGCTAGTTGGTTCACTTCTTAGGACGACCTTGCTCTGATACCATCTTGTTATGACCCGATTCCCGAATCCCTATAGGACACGAGACCAGACCGACTCGACTGATCCCAAGGCCGAGTCGTCCAACGAGAAAGTAACAAAAAAGTAGAAAAGTAAACCACTTCACTATGCTAAGCAACTAACAGTAAAAAGGTACAGTAGTAAAGAAGTAAAAACTGCTATAGTACGTATCACCACCACAATGGTAGAAAGTAACAAGTACAGGAACATAAAGAACAGAATATAAAGGTACAAGAGTCTACACACTACAACAGAAAGGAGTACAATAAGAAGCTACAACTACTGGACTCTACTAGGCCCAGGACCCTCTACAGCCGTGGGCTTTGGCTACTCAACACCTGGACCTGAAAAGGGTTATGAGTACACAAAGTCAGCGAATGCTGAGTAGAGTGGCAAATAACAACTAAAGCAATAAAAGTGGATAGGTAGCTGTTGTTTTTCAATTAATTTCTTTAACTAATTATTCTTTTTCACCACTTGGTTTATTTATCAGGTCTCTTTCTTGATCTCGAATGTTCCTCGTGGGAACGATCTTGATTGCAGTCTTTTCCAAAGAGTAGAAGGCACACGTGGTGCTCTCTCGGCCGGGAGAGTCTCCCGCGGTGATCCTACACCCAGTCAACCACCCCAAGGTCACGAACAGACGTAATGGTGACTACGGCACACGCGATAAGCGCACGGGTAGCTACCCTGCACTGGCAGGTGGTTAGTCGTTTCCGTTAGCGGGTGCGCCCAAAGCACAGCACGGAACCAATATAGGGCCTAGCCCTCTCAGTAACAGGGGTCTAGTCCCAAAGAACCAAACAGGGGTCTTGCCCGTCCACAATCAGTGCACCCTCACCTGACTACCCTGGTTTGCCCAGTGGGCCTAACAAGTCGGTGTAGGGCGGCTAGCTGAACCCCGGGCCCCGTGGGGTGGTTAGCTCTCTCCCTACACTAGTAGCTCTCCCCGGTACTGTGTACACAAGGGCCAAGAAGTTGGTACAGAGTGGCCAATCCTAACCCCAGGTCCCAACCCAAGGGAGGCTAGCTCCGCTCTGCACTAAACAGGGGATAGTCGCTCTCCTTGGTACTCCGTACTCAAGGGCCAGTTCAGTTCCCCATTCACATTTCCAGATCCATTCCATTTATTTCTAGGAGCTCTACTCCTAATTCCTCGTAGGGTTCATGCTCATATTCCTCATGCCAAGCCATACCAAGTTTCATCATTTCTATTTCCATTCTCAGGTTATACATATGCAGCTCGTATTGCTATCGTTCACATTTCAATATACAGGCTATACACAGGCAGCTCGCATTTCCATCATTCACATTTCCATTCTCAATTTATATACATGCAGCTCGTATTATGTCGTTTAACGTATATAACAGGAAATTTACATGCAACAGTTAGCTAACACAAGTACTTCATATTTCACAAGCAGCTGTTATTTATTTATAGGCAATTGTTATCATTCTATCTACTCATTCAAGACTGCAATTCAATCATCCATTACAGATATTTCAAGTGTTTCTCGTTCTAGGATTCATGCCATATCCTAGGTTCTAATAATTCATTCCACACATGCATTTAGGTTATAATTAAATTAGGGGAAAGCCACTCTACCAGTAAACCTAGGGGTATTGGGGGCTTGAACGGCAGGCTCACGTGCCTCAGCAAGCCCCGAACCCACAACGGAATGAAGTATTATCACAAGGAACAAACACAAGGGAATTATCAGAACAGTATGGAAAGCATTCCAACAAGTAGAGGAACTCACAAGGAACACAACGGCATCTTAATTGTGTAAAACGAAACTCAAACAGACCCTAAACGAGTCAAAAATAGGGTTTCTGTCTCAAATCATACGTCTGGAACAACTTCCAGACGTCTTAAAAGTGTCCAGTATCATACCTAAGTCTCTGCACCAATCCTCAAACATCCAGGAACTCTTCTGGACCGTCTGGACCCAGCTCCAGATGCCCGACCACCTCTCCGGACGTCTAGAAGCGCTTCCCGTCGTTTGGTACGTCGCCCAGACATCTGAAATGTGTGGGAGGGCATATTTTGCACCTTCCTGAAGCGAATCCTGCATGCCACCAGCAAATCTCTTAAAACGGGCATGCAAAAGGGTTACTGCAGAGTAGCCTGCATGGCCGTATCCGCAAAGGGAATATACCTTCGTGAAACTCTCACCTCAGATGTCTGGAACCGCCTCCAAATGTCCGCTCCGTCGTCTGGACGTTGCTCCAGATGTCTGATTCTGGGAAGAACCCAGAACCAGAACTTGCTTCTGCCCTTTTGCACCATGCGCGGCCACGCTGCGCCCCCCTCGCCTGCAGCTCTGGCTGCAGCAGTGTCAGGGAGGACCTCCCTGACGCACTCCTCCTCCTCGCGCACACGCTGCTCCGACCATGCGCTCACCGGTGAGCTCCCATGCGAGCTTGTGAGCTTTCTCTCCTCCTCTCCTCAAGCCAGTCCTCCTTGACGCCGCCCGCACGCTCTCTCGCTCGCGCTGCCTCTCTTGCTGGAGTAGAGAAGAAGAGGGGAAGGGCTGGTGTGGGGAGAATGAGAGGGGAAGGGGGTCTTATATAAGGTCGGTGGGTTTAGGGTTTTGCTGGAGGTGGGGAAAGAGAGAAGAAGGGGAGGAAAAACAAGAGTACTGTCTGCACGCAGCACGCATGCAGATGCGAGCTCGTACTCAAAATTTTCAATTTCCAGACGTCTTAAAAGGCTCAAACAGCACGGGTCTTAACATCAACACACTCAACAACTGAGAGCAGCTAGTGACCATATCACCTGATCACTCGTCATCCCATGTCACATCTCTTCCGCTGCTGCCGCCATTGATCAGCTCACCACCTCCTTCACATCCGATAGTCCGGATGCACCTCTAATCCTATTTAGGTTAGGTGAATAACTTCACCGATGTCATATCTGGATACCTTTCCGTCCAGGTACAAGACCCCTTGCCTCCACTACCACCTATAAATACCCCCTACCTCTTCCGATTTCGCACTGTTGACTTCCTTCCCTCTTCCTCCACCGTAGTCGACAATAGGCTATTCCTCCTTAACCTCCGGTGACCTCTCACCTCTCCTTTGGAGCATCTCTGCCAGAGGCGTTCGCCTCCCTCACCTCCTCTTCCTCTCCTGCGACTATGACAGGGCTTGGGAGTGTGCCACCCCTCTTTCCTCTTCGTTTCCTTTCTCGTCGGAGCTCTATCCCCAATCCTCTAATTTCCTCCTCCGTCATGTGGTTTTCGACGAAGACTACTCCCTCCTACTTCGTTAGGTAACCGTAGACTAGCTAGGCTTAGTGTAGGATAGGTTAGGTAGCTAGATTAGTTTAGTTTAGCTCAATTCCAATATTCCTTCTCCTACTCCGGCGAGGCCAAGTCTAGCCTCGTTGAACTTGTATTCAACTTTTCATGCACCTGATCACCTTCCTCTTCCCCTCACGATCCTCCTACGCTTCTTTCCCCTCCTTTTTATCAGCTGACTCACCTAGAACATGTCCACCTCCACCATTGACCTCCACTATCCATGGCAGAGGCCTACAGCATAGAACACCTCCATTAGGGGCCCTCCATCACCTTGTCATCATCTTAGGGCCCCATTCTTGACTTCAATTTGATTAGTTACTCATCATAACCAAAAGGCCTAAATTCCACACAACCTCCTGAGCATACTGTCAATGGCAGCTCAGGAGGAGTTAAAGCACCTATTCATTCACCCCTAGAGCTTTTCTAAGCTCTCTTGAGTCTTATCCCTCACTCAATTGAGTGAGAGATTGGTCTCTGAGTTCATACAAACTGAGAATTCAATCTTCTTAAGTTTACTGACCAATCTTTAAATTAGGCTTTGAATTAAGCAATAGAAGTGATTCTGAGGTTCCTTGCGACCTCAATAATCTTTTAGAACTAATTTCAACTAGTTTCATGGAGTTTTGAACTCCAGAACCTTATTTCTGGACTCATCGGAGCTCCGGCGAGCTCCAACGAGTCAATTTTGAGCTTCGACCTTTGGAAGTTTCTCAAAAGCTCTAGAATGATCCTACAATGGCTTAGAATAAAAAATTAGTGATTTAATATGTGTTTGGATGATTAGAAACCTTCCCTGATCGTCATCTTTTGCAACTCCGGTGGAGTTGGAAAGACTGATTTCGTTAGGTTTCTAACAAATAAATGGGTTAGTAAGCATTAGTAGGTCCTCAGAAGTTTGTTACAGGTCTTGATTAGGACTAAAAACCTCTAGGTTAATCCATCGAACACAGACACTTTTCACCTCAGGCGACGTTGCTTGAGAACACCTCCAAACCTAACAAAACTTCATTTTGAGGTGTTGAATAAACTCCTGAGGACGAATTAGGTCTATTTAGGCTTTTAATTTGATCTAAGAAGCTAAAAATCTGAAAGTCAACTCTGAAGGTTTCTAGGTCAAACCTGAGCCATTATAGAGGATTAAATGGTCAAAACTCTAAATTAATGGGTTGATTAGGTTTCTAGAGCAAATTAGAGTTCACTTAAAGTGATCTCATTTTGTTTAATTGAGGATTGAGGGGGTTTCGGAGTTCTGAATAGTTTGGGGTCAAAATGAACCTAATACTGTTCCTGTGGTTTTCTGTTGAGTTTCAAACTTAAATCCTACCCAGATTGATTGATTTTAATCTCCTAAATCGGTTTAAACCTATTCTTGAGGTCTTAATCTCTCTGTTGAGCAATTTGGAGCTCAAATTTGAGCTCTGAGCTCTTTCACGAAGCTCTCAAGCTTCTGGCATCTCCTGAGCATATTCCAAACCCTCTTTATATCTCAAATTAGTGTGGAATACTTTGCTAAAGGAACGTAGGCCTTCAATCGAGAGCAAAAGCCCCTCTGCAGATCAATCGACTTATTTTCCTCTCTTTGCAGTTTGCTTTAGCATGGTGGACAACCATGTTTCACCACTCAAACCAGTGGATCAATCTTGGTCCAAGCATTAAATTGATGCTCCAATCAGATAGAGCTCATCTAGAGCTTTCTGTCGAGCCTTTACGCAATCGATTTGGTTCATTGAGTCACTGGGAATCCTCACCGAAAGTTTATCCTAGAGTGTACAAAATTGTCCCACATCGGGAACTCGTGGACATCTGCGCTGGTATAAGTCGAATTCGCGCTTAGACCCTTCCGGTCGTCAGCATAGGGCGCAAAAAGAAAACATGATCTCTTGTGGGCATGTGCACGTGCACGTGTCCGTGTTCGAGTGTGTGTGCGTGCATGTGGGCCCGTGTAGGTGTGGATGTGAGCAGGCTTGATTGGGCCCAATACTGTGCAATGTGAAAATAAATGAAAAATACACTTAATACAAATTAGAAGGGGCCTCAAGTAGGGTCTGATCCCACCCTACAGGGTGTTGTGTATCCCTGAACGAGACCCATTCGCCCATTAAAAACCTAATTTTTAAAGTAAAGAGCAAAAAACGGGCTTAGTTGGTGAGAATGCGTCTAAGTGTGGTAATTAGAAGGCACAGTAAAAAGAAGGTTAAAGGAAGAAGAAGAGAGTTAAAGAAAATAAAGATGAGTGTGAAGGCTTAAGAGATTAAAGAGTAAAATAGGAAGAGGAGAATAGGAAGAGCTTGAGAGAGAGAGAGAGAGCACATGACTAGAATAAATGAAGAAGAATGCGACTAAGGTAGAGATGAGAGAAATGTATGAAAGAAGAAGTTAGACGTCTATTGAACTTTCTGGAAGTCCAATTCTTATTTTTAATTCGTCTAATTTTCTTTTCAGACGTCTGATTCAGGGTTGAAGTTGCTATATTATATGTTTTTGAGCTTTTAACGTTGTAATGGGCATGACAAACTCTTGTAATTGCACTATATGCCTTATATTTTTGTAAGAAAATTGTAATCAACATGTTCTATTTGGTTTTAAATGACAAATCTTTCTTGTAATCTTGTTTCTTTTCAAATGGAATATTGCATGCTTTTATTTTAACATCTTGTGCAATTATTCATTGTTAATTATTAATGTGATTAACTAAGTAGTTAGTAATTAATGTTTAGAGATTAACAGTGAATTAAGCTTACAATTATGCCTCCTATTGAACGACCTAAACTCAACCAGTTAGAAAAGAACTTCAACTTTAAAATGTTAGGTTAACTTGACCCTATACTATATATCCAACTCTAATTCAAGTTAACTTAAGTTACTTTCTGATGCAATTAATTAAGTCTAATTAACTTAATTAACTGTGTTGAGAATTAACGCATCATGCATCACCTTCTCCTCACGCGCGGGCCCCCATCACCATTCCTTCCTGCGCCCAGCAGGGTCGCCACGTGCACCGACTGCCTCTCCATCTCCCATGCATCACCGCCCAGCACCAACGCACCTCCCATGCGCTGCCAATGCACGAGCCACTCCTACACTCCCTCGTCTCTAGCAGCGGCAACAGGGAGAGCTTCATTGCTGACCATCCAAACGGCCGGCCGCCCACCTCTGGCCATGCCGCGACTTGCTGCCACCGCTGCCGGGTGTGGCTCGAAGCAACCCACCTCTGGTGAGCTCCTCACGGCCGGACTCTCCCTCTTCCATGCATACGGTCACGGGGAAGAGAATCCCTTGTTTCCTTAGCAATTAAAATTTACCATTCCATGCCATTGCCAAACTTATTTTTCTCATTTATTGAATATTATAATGTTGACTATTTTGTGAAGATAACCTCCCTCCTTTCCTTAATTACTTTATTAGCATATGTAAACTCTATGTGCCTCATTTGAGAGGGGTTTTGACATCGACTTTCCGTGATTTCACTTGTGAATATTGGTTTCTCGATTTTTGCGATTTTAACAGACACGTTTTTCCCTGTGGATACAACCTGCTCTTTTGAGTGGTTAATTTTAAATGTTTTGATTAGCGATTTTCCACCACTTTGATACTACTTCGATGAGTCATGTGCGAAACGACAACGAAGCGAAAATCATCTTTTCACTCTACACCCTTCTCTCTTATAAAAAAGGCTCGTTGCCTTGTTCTTCCTTTGCCATTCCTAATTCCTATCCTAATGAGCTCATAGGCGTGTGTAAAAGGTCATGCATTCACAGTACTTTATGCACCTAGCTTTCTATGCTCTCAGTTGGTAAAATCTATTCAAAATTTTATCTTGGGAGGCTTAGAAATCTTTTGCTATAAGATTTTATTATTGTCTTACTCCAGTACTAAATTTGTTTATATTCACTATTGTAATTAGGTTGAGGTTACCCATTAATTATCTTGTATTAGTAAAATTAATTTCCTTAGGGTTAAAGGAATTAAGGTCAAAGAATCTAAAGTCGAGAGACTTAGATAATAGAGTTCCCGAAGTAGGGAACCATTATATATTTTCTGCATCTCTTTGTAGTTTGACTTTATATTTACTTTGAGAAATAATTTTTTATCCCACATTATTTGTTCCCCTTTACTAGTGTGAGCTTCAGATCCTATAGATGGTATTATTGTGGGTTGCGAGTTGATGTAGCAAATCAACTAACCGATGATGGCATTGCAATATGATATAGGCGATTTACGTAGGAGATAATTTGAAGAGATTAAATGTGTTGTTGTTGTAATTGTTCACACCTTAAACCATTTAATCACTTAAAAAATTATTATTATAGGATCACGGATCAATGTTTAAGTTAAAAGTTGGTGAATCCCAATCGATCCACACGGAAGCAAAGTTGGGAAAATGGTCTTTTGTTAGGAATCCGCTTAAGTTAATTTATTCTCTTTTCGTTGTTTTGGCATTTGCAATTTTTTTGTCTTTTGTTGGTTACGTGAAAGCGGGAAATATGCACACTACCTATGCGATTTTTGGTCTTTTAATTGGCTAACAGAAACAACTAAGATAACGACGCTACATTAAGACAATCTTTTTGGTCTTTTGTTGCTTTGCTCTACTTTTAGTCTTTTGATTTAAGGAATGGAAAAACAATAAGAACAACTACGGAATGCAATGTTTGGAATGCTTATAGTCACAATTTACACTACTAAAAGCAACAACATTTGGAATGCAATGTTTATTACAAAATGATGATGCCAAGCCACTTATACAAAGCAAAATAAACTACACATTTTATTAAGCACCAAGTTACGTGATGGAAGTAATAGACATGATAGAATGACTATGGAATGTGTTTGGTGATTGTGAGTGGTGGATTTATTTGAGCACAGGTGAGTGTCTGTAGGCAAGGGGCTAGTGTATTAGGACAATTGTAGCAGTTGGGACATGGATGGTGGCTTAGGCAATAGGACAAGGTTGTATTGGTTGGCTTGGTTGGTGGAGGTATTAAGACAAAGGTTCATGGAAGGGTTAGGTGAGCATGGGTTTAGGACTAAGACTGGAGTAGAGAGATGTCTTGTTGGTGGTTTGGATGTTGGTTAGGTAGTATAAGTGTAGGCCGTGTGATGTATAGGTTAGGACAAGGGATTTGAGGGTTTAGGACAACTGTGTAGGTGTTAAGTCAAGGTTTTGGAAGTGTTGAAGCGAAAAATCATCGCAAAAAGATTGAGTTTGGAAAACTTGTCATCGTAGTGCAATTTGCGACAAAAAATCCATCAACAGATAATTTTAACCGAAACTCAAAAGGAGTCTCAGGTCGAATACAAGGAGCCGGACGTTTATCAAAAATCGCATTTGATTTTTTGTCACGAAGCAGATTAGCTAGTTGAATTGAATCTACGCTAGCTATCCACTTAAAGAATAGAAGAGAGAGAGAGAATGATATAAATAAGGAGAAAATAGAGAGAGAATGAATAGGTATTTCATAACCACAGAATCAGGTTCGTTACAACTACTCGTTACACTAGAAAGCAGAAAATCTACGCTAGAAAGCAATAAAAGAGAAGGTGGAGAGAAATCCTCCTCGACGGTTGCTTAGAGGACAAGCTGTGTTGACGGAGCACCTGGAAGAATGTGGTGAGATGCGGGATGAAGGAGAATGAAGGCGGACGATGGAGGACGGGGCAAGACGACGTCACAGTGGGATTCGCTTCCCGAACGATGGTAAGAAGACAACCACGGGTGCTCCACGAACGAGGATGAGGAGATGGAAAAATTCTAATTTTAACTCTAATGGAGCATCTCGGGTTTGGGACAAGCTCTTAGATCTTTGGAGGAGGTGAGAGAAGAGAGGAAGGGATGAAGGATATGTGGGGATCATAGGGCTATTTAGAGGTAAGGTTTGAAGGGGAAAAAAGGTCATTTCATCTTAAAACATTAAATGAGGGGATTTTTAGTGACGAATATAACCGTCACTAAAGCCCCCACATCATTGAAGCATGCACCCGCGCCTCCGCCTCTTCTTCCATACACACAACGCATATGTACATTCAAAAATTCTCAGTCGTCCGATCCTAAGATCGGACGGTTGAGGATGCATCTTGCCAGTGCCTCATCATCGTGCACGCGTGCGATGACACGTTGGATTGCCCGTCAACGCACGCGTACACGATCTATGCTCATCCCACGTGCCACGTGGTGCTCTTGCCAGCGCTCATCTTTGATCCAACGGCTGTATTTGGTTGCACATGCGCTCGCGCTTGATTTGAGGCTTGCGGGGGCTCGACCCCGCGACCTCTGTCTCGCCCGTGGGTGCGTGACCAATGTACCAAGTTCGAGAATTTGTCTCGTTTCCATCCAAGGTGCATGCTCCTGTGGCCATTGGATTAAGATCCAACGGCCCAAATCTGATGGGCACTTGAGGGGAGAGAGAGGGTGAGCGTTCAAAGGTTGTTGTAGGTAGCTGAGATGGCACCATGTGGCACCATCTTGGCCGTCCATCTTCTGTGTCTTGTAGATGGTGCCATGGATGTCGGATTAGACCGATTGTCATGCTGTTGGGCTACGATCGTCGATCCAAATCCATCTATGCGATCAGATTTGTCATCTGAAGTACGGATTTACACCACCTGGCCCCTTGATTTCATATCTTTCTCGGATTGCATCTGATGCTATAGAAGTTCGAGCGAGGCGATCTTGGAGTCATTGAACTCCAATCGTCGCCCTAATCAGATCCGTACCGTTGGATCTTTAATCCAAGGCCCCGATTAAATATCGTCCTGTCCCTGACCACCAAAAAGATAAAATTAACCTAAAATTTATACAATCTTACCTAAATGCATGATGATGCATGTTATGCAATATTTATAATGCACGAATGCTTTTATGACATTAGAAGCATGCATAAATAGGCATTTTAAGTCAATTAGATGTATGCACATCACACCCCCATGCCTATCTTTTGTTAGTTCCTAGCAAAACTATATGCTATTTATAAAAAGAATTTGGATCAAATTTCTTGGGCAAAAGTTATTTTTCAACATTTAGGGATTTCAATTGAGACCTAAATTGCAGAGACATAACAGCACCCAGGTGTTTGCTAAAATGCAGACCGTCTCAAGCTCTCGTCTTATTCAAATAACGATCTTTTTCTTTTTCTTTTTTTCTAATTTTTTTTTGGATTTTTAAGTTTAGGGTTTCGAGGCAGCTTTCTATGGCTAAACTCACCCAAAACTCGATGAGAACTCTAAGTTCTAAGCATCTCTTCGTGAATGTGTTAGATTCACTGATCGGTAATCAGAACGGACTTCGAGTTTCTATGCCCCTAGGTGACCTTAAAAGGAATATCTGCCTAAAGGTGTATCTATCCGACCGATAGCTTTTTCCCTACTTTTATTTTTATGGGGTCAACATAAGGGTGAACCCAATGTATATCTCCCCAGTTTATTCTATTTCTCTGCTTCTTCCTAAGTGTTTGGAATTAAACGTGCATTCTTTTTGGTTGGATTCTGGACAACCGACCAATAGATTGTTACCCATGATAACTTACCAACCATACTCGTGCGATGAAGTATGGCTTATTTCTTTCTCCTTTTCTTTTTTTCTTTTTCTCTTTCTGGATATTTTTTTCTATTTTGTTTCTTCTTTTCTTTTTTTCTCTAAGTGGCTTCCCAAATTTAAGATTTACCTAAAAGCAGTAGAAAAAGAATGATCGTGTGGTTGAGCTCTAGACAACCAACCAATGGGATGTTACCCACAATAACTTGCCAGCCATACCGCCCTAGAAAGTTCATTAGCTACCCAATTTCCATAAAAATCATCGAAAAGCGAGCCAGTGCAAATAGTGTGTAGATGCTTAGGCTTAAAGTCCTCTCAAATCCGAGGGCGGGTTGATAAGTCGTGTACTTATCACCCCAACTTATTTAATCAATTTGAAATAAATTTAGAATGACGAGGACTCGATAAACAAATTCACATTTTAGTGGACACCCGGGCTGATTAAGCCCAAAGACCTGAAGGGTCTAAGTGTTTAGGTCATATCGTATCATTCCTATGCTTGACAAATTTCTAGAGCCCAAGTTCTCTTTTCCTAATTCTTTTTTTTCATTTTTTTTCAAAAATAAAGAGAAAAAAAAAGAATCTACAGAGCTAACAAGATGATTCAGAGATGAATATCCACCCCCATGCCTATCTAATGCAATGTCCTCTTTGTATTAAAAAGATATGAAACAGAGTGGAGTATAGTAGAAAGCACCTAAATTTCATGATAAGAAAATAAATTGTATATGTGCTGAATTTAGTGCCTTCAGCTAGGCACATTATACAAATAAAGAAGAAATAAAGAATTCATAGGTGCAGGTCAGAATTAGAATAAGAAAATCTAGTTTTGCACCTACCAGGAGAAGATATCCACAGATGTGGACCAGATTGTGGTGCAGACCCATGCCCCATGGTCGAGTATATCTAAGATTTTGGATAAAAATTATCTAAAACCTAAGATCATCATGCAAGCAAGGTCAGGCCTGCGATTTGTAAGGATGCAACCCAAGTCTAAAAATTTAGATAACAGAGAAATCAAGCTCAAAAGAATAATCAATGAATTTGTGCTTGGGTTGCACATCCTTAGAAACAATGTCATAAGGGCCCTAGTAGAAGGTTGGGGGTTTCAGGTAAATTGGAACTCTTAGACTCGATCTTCTGCTTCCTTCGTAATTTACTTCCTAAAGCTTCATTTCCCACTTCCTATCCTCCTCAATCAAGATTTCAAATTCTGGAACATCCTGCATGTTAATTGCCCCATCTAAAATTTCCAAGTCTAAGAGTTGTCACTGAATGAAAATTGACTTGGATCGAATGATCTCAAGAATAGAATTATCATTATGCTCAACGGGGTGTGCTTGAGGATCGAGGCTTTGAATTGAATCCTTAATAAAAGGATCTGAATTCGCCATGTGAGCCCTAACAGGGTCAAGTTCCTCAATTTTAGGGCCATCAAATGATTCATCGAATTCCTCAGGCCCAGTTTTCTCACTGAAATCGTGTGCTGTAAACTCAGGCGAGACTTCGCATAATGATTCTTCACCTTCAGAATCAAAAAATTCTAAATCTGCATTAATGTATGCCTTAAAATCAACAATTACTTTCTGATCCATGCAGACACACGTTTCCTCATTCTCTGACTCATGGATCTTAGGTGAAGAATTCAATTCATCCTTATGTGATTGCTCTAGAACCTGGTCAACCCTGGTCTCATAAAACGTGTCCCCCCTACAGGTGTCTGAGCAGATTATGACATCGGCTCTCCTGACAGGGGTTCATCCTGGAAATCCTACCAAGATTGGACAAGAGCAATCACAAATCTCATCCTCAATTTTGATAACTTCCCAAGTAAAAACTCACCTGGGTCCTTATCCTTAACATCCTGGAGCCAATCCAACAAATACTTGTTAAGATCGTCAATCATTTCAATCAGAGGCTCCAATTCTTCAGTGCAAGGTGTTGGCTGAGCTTCTAAATATTATATGGTATTCCATAAGTTAGCTAACACCTTATCTTAGACCTGGTTAACCTGAACCAAATGGTTTGGTTTAGGATTGGGTGGGTTTGGGTTTAGTGAAAGGGAGTCAACAAATTGAGGTTCGTGATACCCTCCCTAATAATAGGTCATTTCAGGTGTTCATAAGGAGGTGGTGACCTATATGCAGTGTAATCTGGGGAGGGGTAAGGATTAGCGTATCCTTCTTGATTGTAGATCGTATTAGGTTGTCCATATAAAGGTGATGATCTATAATCGATGTAGTTCAGAGAAGGATAAGAATCAAGATCATGGTATCTAGGGTTAGACCCTGAACTATTTTGAGGTTCGGAACTGTACCCTTAATCAGGATTATCCCAACTAGAAGATGGATGAGAATAAGTCTGGTTAGAATAATAATCATTTTGGGAATAAGTAGTGGTAGAAGGGTAGAAGGGGAAGTGTGAATATGATGTGAAAGGATCCATGACAGAATAAGAGGAAGAAAGGTGCCCTGCAATACAAACAATCAAACCTGTCTTTAAGTGGGCTAGCCTAAACACTTACAGACTCTCAGAACCCATCTTGAGATGAAGAAACAATTTGATCTACTTCTTTCCGATCAATCCAACCAGTTAGAAGGAGGGGCTGGGGAGAAGGTTCTTCCCTTGGCTTTCGCCTCAGGTTCCTTTGATACCCCCCAATCGCGATCATTTGATTCTGCTCTCCTAGCTAGACATTAGATTGAATGGTAGAAGTAGACTAATCGAAAATAATCTTGATCTGGGCTCCGAAGAGCGAGTCCAATCGTTAAGGCCAACGTATACTCTATTTTAATTAGGGTTAGATTTGAATGTGCTTTGAAATGTGATGGGCCCTTTTATCTGGGTTGTGCCCTTAATGATCAGTTAATATGTGTGTGCGTGCACAACCAATGGTTTTCAAGCAAGATTATTTTTGGATGCAGTGAATTTTAGAGTTTAAATCTTGCTTAGTAGCTTTTAAGATTCAACTTTAGGTATATTGAATCAAGTACAGTTGGCACACCAGGTTTTGAAAGCACAAGTGAGGATGTTTTCCTTTGAAATCAAACTAAAAATGTGGAGTGCCTAGTTTAGTCCTAAAAGTTGAACCTATTTGGCAACTACTTGATGAGTTTTTTTACTTGAAGTGATGCGGCCTAAACAAATCAAACAATTAGCCTGATGCACTACTTAATTAGGCACACAAGTGATTACTTAATCTGATTTCTACTCAATTATGTGTTGATGAGTGTACCGGTCCTAGAGATCGGGTTACTAGTTGAGTATGAAGAATTAGAAGAGGTTGTGTACCTCTGTGAGATTTTTTTTTAAAATTTTTCTTTTATATGTGGAGGGTGAGGTGGGTGGAAGTGTCAAATAAGCAATAAAAAATAACCTTAGAGTTTATGCATGCTCCTAGGTTAATTAGGGTTTGTGTTATTAGGTGGTGGAATGAAATCTAGTGGGTGGGGAAGTGGGGTTACTTACAGACCCTTCAACAACACTTTACTCCAATCTACCGCTTTTGCATGCCTCGTGAGAGTACCTGCAGTCACAATAAGAAAGGAGAAAAGTGAGGTAAATGATCAGTAAGTCGAAAAATGCGAAAAATCAAAGAATGTCACCTCCCCGGCAATAGCGGCAAAATGTTGAAGCGGAAAATCGTCGCAAAAAGATTGAATTTGAAAAACTCGCCGTCGTAGTGTAATTTGCAAGAAAAATCCGTCAACAGATAATTTTAACTGAAACTCAAAAGGAGTCCCGGGTCGAACATAGGGAGGAGGACGTTTGATCAAAAATTGTGTTTGCTTTTTTGTCATGAAGCAGATTAGCTAGTTGCATTGAATCTACGCTAGCTATTCACTTAAAAAATAGAAGAGAGAGAGAGAATGATACAAATAAGGAGAAAATAGAGAGAGAATGAATAGATATTTCATAACCACAGAATAAGGTTCGTTACAGCTACTCGTTATACTAGAAAATAGGAAATCTACACTAGAAAGCAATAAAAGAGAAGGTGGAGAGAAGTTATCCTCGTCAATGGCTGCTTGGAGGATGAGCCGCATTGATGGAGCACCCGGAAGAACGTGGTGAGATGTGAAACGAAGGAGAACAAAGACGGACGACGGAGGACGAGGCAGGAAAACGTCACAGCGGGATCCTCTTCCCGAACGACGGTGAAAAGACAACCACGGATGCTCCACGAACGAGGATGAGAAGATGGAAAATTTCTAATTTAACTCTAATGGAGCATCCCGGGTTTGAGACAAGCTCTTAAAGCTTTGGAGGGGGTGAGAGAAGAGAGCAACGAATGAAGGATATGTGAGAGTCGTAGGGCTATTTATTGGTGAGGTTTGGAGGGGCAAAAAGGTCATTTCATCTTAAAACATTAAATGAGGGGGTCTTTAGTAACGGATATAACCGTCACTAAAGCCCCCACGTCGCTGAAGCATGCACCATCCCTCTGCCTCTTCTTCTTCCATGCACATAACTGTTAAAGAGCACTGAATCGGGTTTTAAAAGTGTTGCATTGTAGTACAATCGAAATAGCGTTAAAAACAAATACAATTTTATTACTCGAATATGTTTCGAGGTTGAACACAGGGAGCAAATGGAATTCACACACCAATCTCAACAATAAATGCAAATTGAACACATAATACTACTCAAAAGCTAATTAGGAATGTAAAGCATGAGTATACGAAGAATAAAAATAATTGTAGATAAAATAATGGAGGGCAGAAGAAAATCGGACGTCTTAAAAGTCTTGTGCTACAGTACTCCTCCTTTTCTTCTTCTGATTTCTCTTCTTCCTTTGGCCTCTTCTTTCCTTAGCTTTCTCTGCCTTTCTTCTTCTTCTCTACCATCTGCCTTTGCGATCCTTCTTCTCTGTGATTGCTCTTGTCTTCTCTTCTCTATCTCCTCTTCCTTCAGCCTTGTGCTTCTCCTCCTATGGCCTTCTCTTCTTCTTCAGCTTCTTCCTTCTTCTCTTTCTCTGTCGTCTGCCTTTTCTTCTGAGGCCCTTCTCTTTCTCTTTTTCTCTTCTTCTTCCTGACCTCCTCTTCTTCTTCTTTGAATTGGCTAAGTGTCGAAGGCAAACTCCTCAGAGCAAAACCCCCCTTCCCCTGCGTAGCTCTTCTATTTCAGAACCGCTCTCCCAGAGCCTTTAACCGATCGGGTAATTGGACCTAACAGAGACCCGGGTCCAGGCTCACCAGCATGTGTGGTGAGCGAGTGAAGGGTAATCGGGTAGTCAGGTTCAGCCAGGTCCGCGTATTAGGTGTCGCGGACGAGTCCAGTGAGAGGGGGGAGAAGGACCTCACCCTCAGTGTTGGAGGCGAAAAGCCTACAACACTTTTTCCCTTTATGCACACGAGGGCGCCTTTCCACTTCCAAGGTGGGACTAATTGTCCCACCTTCCTTTGTGCGCCGCAGCAGCAGATGAGGCTTCCAATTGGCGAGGCTGCCGAGGCTGAAGCCTTTGCTTGATGACTTGGATGCGTGCGGGAGAGGATTCTGCACAGCCTGGAGCGATCTCTTGTAGCAGAGCGAGGCCTGGAGTGGCTTGAAGCTTGCTTCAAGCTTAGCAACAATGGCAGTAGTAGTCCTGAACCTGAAATCAAGAAAGAGGGCCTTATGGATGCATCCGAACTTTCAGCATAGTTGCCATGGCACGGAGAATGTAATGGTGGTTGTGGCGAGGAGCGAAGGTGGCTGTGGGGGCCAGACGGTGAAGGGAATGGACGGTGAAGGTGGGTCTGTTCAGGGAGGGGTTTGGGTGGTCGATGGAGTGATTGGTTTTAGGGTAAATGATCAGTGAGGTGTGGCGGAGGTTGTAGGGTGGTTGGTGAGGTGGATGGAGGTGCGGAGAGACGGGAGCACCTCGTCGGAGTATCGCCGGAGGTGGAGAAGGTGATGGTGGTCAGTGGCATTGATGAATGGTTTAGGGAAATAAAGAGAGGGGGAGAAAGTGTGAGAGAAAGGGAATCTAAGACCTACCTCTAAGGGATGAAAAGGGAAGGGAATCCCACGGCAGTATGGTTGCCGGACGTGGGGAAGATGAAGCTCCGTAGGTGAGGTGGCGACGAAGATAGGGTAGAGGTGACGTCGGCTGGTATTGCGCGACACAGAGGATGGAGAGGAAGGCAACCAGACCACTAGTATTGTGGTTGGGCGATGAGTGAATGAGGGAGAAGCCGCCGGAGCTTGCGGAGGATTGTTGTCGGCGAGGAGAGAAGAATAAAGGAGGAACCGACCCAATTTCAAGCTTAGGAGACTCGGTTTGATCTGGGGAGTCTTTAAATAGGTCTCTGAGGAGGTTTTGTGCTTGGAAGCCAAGCTTCCAAGAAAGGAAAGTTCCACTAGAGATGGAAGCTTCAAAAAGACCCAAATCTCTCATGCGTTTGCATGAGAGATTGGGAAACAATCAGGGATCAAAGATGGGTTCAGATTGGAGGGGATTACTCAGAGAATCTCCCTTCCAATTTTGGAAGGGATTATCTGAGCAATCAAGGAGAAACCGCCTTTCAAATCTCATCGGAGTAGGATTCCTCTTCTATAATGGTGGAGGGACCTATTTTTGAAAACGATGAAGAAGCTAGGGGGCTGATTGCAAGGGTTTTTGAAGGTTAGGGGTAGAAATGTAATCAGACAGAACCTTTTTGCAAATTAGATCAAGATGAGTTCCCCTTAGGCCCAAATTTTGGTATAAACCTAATTTTGACCTAAGGAATCCAATTGTAAAGTTGGATTTTGGGTTTGACCACGTTTGACTGGAAAATTTATGAAAAAAATCTAAATTAGGGTAAATATTTGTTTGAGACCCCATTCTAGGTCAAGATGGGTTCTAATGGACAAATTGAAGGTACTAAACCCTAGATGATATTTTTATATGATTTTTAGAGGGTTTAAGTGAATTTTATCCTACCTAGAACCTTGGTTAATCAAGTGGGTCTATTTTAGGATTTCAAGAAGTCATTTAATTCACAGAACTCACACAGATCCTTTTCTGTCTGATCCAACCCACTTATAATCTTATTAAGACCATTTGACCTTTGTTTAACCCTTGATAAAACCTGTGGTTGCACTGTATTGGTAAAATTACAGTTTTAACCCTAGTTTCTTATTTTCCTCTCAGAAAGGTTATGTAGTGAATTATGTCCTTCAGTTTGTTATGTAGGAGCATTTATTCTCTTCATTGGGTCAAAATGAGCTATTTATGGCTCATGATAGTGTTCCCATCATACCCCCATGCCTGGCTTTTGCTAGTCCCTTAGCAAAACTTCAAGGTATTAACTTTGATTCTAGACCATGCAATCTTTTGATGCTCAGAAAATTGTGATGTGTGCTTTCTTCTACAGATTAGGTTAGAATGCCAATAATAGGCCTAGAGGTACTCAAATACCAACCAAGATCCGGACCTGACTAGCTCTAGCCTCAATCTGCCGCGAAAGTTTTTAAGGCCTACAAGAACTATCCTAAGGTTCGTTGAACTCCAAGGTTAAAGCACCCGCACTTGTAACATGTTTTACTGTTGGTTCAGTTTGCAGTGCCTTTTTGTAAGAGAGAGACAAAGGAATTTTCTCTGTTTGAAGAGTTTTCTGTCTCTTTTCTTTTTATTTCTAGCTTCGGATTGGCTTCACAACACGATCTGTATCGGATTCCTAGTTCCCATCATCAATCCTTGAAGGATCCTTTGCAATCAATGCTTCGGGATAGCACCACCCATGGCAACCCCCAGAACCCTGGCTTTCAAGATTTTGAGATAATCCCGCCCATGGTGTTCTGTAGCTAAGTCCAGACCCTAGCAATCGACATTTTGGGATAATGCTGCCCATGATATCTGAACCAGCACAGGGTGCTTACATGCCCCCGGTAGGATATGTAGATATCCTAGGAGACAAGCACCGAGGAGACGATATGTTATTGCGCATCTTTGAGGGGAATTTCCCACCTCTCCGCATTGGGAACTCGTCCAAATCAACTTATGTTGATCAATCGCTCCTACTTCAGGTGACTTTTTCATAACAACTTAAATGCATTTGCGTGATTTTGATACTTATGCGCATTGAACCAGATGTGTGGATTGGGGTGCTTAGGTTACTGAGTCCTGCAAACCAGAGGTCAGTTAATGAGGCTGAATACTCCCTAAGCCTTAGACCTAATACTTAAGCTTCACATTTTTCCCCAACCTCTTGAGGACTATTCAGATCTTAGCGGATACTTGAATTTTTAAGCCTAGGAGTATAGCCCAAAAGGCCTAAGATCAACGTCTCTTCTGTGTTTTGTTAGCACTTTTTTCCTTTCATTTTCTTTCTCTTTTGATATAGTCTAGAACTAAGTTAATTCCTTAATATCTTCCTATTGACTATCTCTTTTCTTTTCAACTTGTGCTTCTTTTTGGTATTTTTATCTTCTCCCCTTTTTCTCCTAAAAACTGATGTGCCATCAAAATTTTCTCTCCTCTCATTTTTTTCTTTTGCATAATTTTTTACTATTTTTGGTATTTTTGAGATATGTGATTTTTTTGTGAGAACCCTTCCAAACTTTGATTTTTGAATGTTTGCACTTTACCACCCCCCCATGCCTAAGTTTTGCAATGTTCTCATTATAAACGGAGGGTGTGAAACAGGTTTGGGTTCAGGGATTTAGAACAGGATTATCGGGTGGGCGAACGGGTCGAGAATGACTGTTGCGAATGATTTCAAGTTTTAGCACGTGTACCAAAGGTGGGATCGACTATTCTAAGATCGAACTCAGGGTGCAATAGATGTGAAGTACAGAAAGATAATAAGAAGGATCTCATTTTTTGAAATGACGGGTTGCCTCTCGTTAAGGGCTAAATTTAATGCCTTCAGTCGAGTGGGAAATGGTATGGAGGAGTGGTCAAATCAGATAAGCTTTGTAGAATAAGCACCTTGATCAAAAGCCTGGTTGGTCCAACCAGGTGCTTATTTAGATCAGCAGGCTGATGATGCAACCCAAACCCAATCAGTCTGGTGGGTTGATAAATGTAGATCAAAAGATGTGAAACCCACCATATACTTTGGAGCTCGGAATGATGCAGAAGTGTGAATCCAGGGTTTGACTGAGTCGAATCAGCCTGATCAGAGTAGGGATCCTTAAATGAAAAAGAATCAGTGGATGATGTAGGAACCCTAGAGGAGTGATCAGAGAAGGATGGGGCATGATTTGTAGTATGATCAATGTTCGAAACCTGATAAAAATGTGGAGGCGAATCACCTGCAATCGGCTCAGTAAGAGGGGAATCAAAATAGAAATTGAGTTCGGTAGCTGGTCGGGGTTGAAAATGGGTTTGAATAGGTTCTGTATATGTGGAGGAGGTGGCATCAATAAGAAGTGTGTATGAGGGCTCATCTACAAAAGAATTAAAGGTGGGTTCATTTAGAGAGTCCTCATAGTAGCCAATAAACACAAAGGTAAATGCCTGAAGAGTGTTTATAGGATGAGGAAAATCTGAGTCAAGAAAAGATTCAAATTTTGGGTTGTAGTCACTCTCGACATTTTTGTTTTTGATTCCTGAGGATCAAAAAGAAATGATTCCATCTTAATGGAACCTAAATTTAAATCAATGATCTCGAGATTAGGGACCTTAGAGTCAAAGTCGAAGAATGGATCATGTGTGCTGAGGTCGTAGATTGGCTTGTAGTTGTCAGGAAATGAAGGTTCTCCGTAATCATCGTAAGATTCGAAATCGTCGGAGAATTTGCGAGAATCAAGTTTTGAATTTGATTCAAGATCAAAGGTTCCACCACAGAATAAATCACAAGATGTAGATTCAACAACCTGACTTGGGTTTAGCCTATTTGTAGATTCTGAGCTTAAAAAGGTGTCCCTATTAGGTCTGGGCTCAGGTTCTTGGCTTGTAGGAAAGACCCAATCAAAACCCCACTCTTCCAACTCCTTGGTTTCTATATCATAGATTGGCGTGACTTCCGAAAAATCAATCTGTTTCTCTGAGGATGTTGGAGAGGGATATTCATCAAATAAAGGCCCAGAATCATAATCCAAATTGAAACTTTGATCTTCGTTATATGAGGCCTTGTAATCATCCCAATAAGATTTAGATCCAAATTCTAGGCTAAGGATGTGGGTTGAATTACTAGAATCTAGGTCAGAATTGCCTTTGGGGGTCACATTATCAAAATAAGGGGTGAGAATTACACCCTTGAGAGGTTATGATCTAATCTGATTATTACAGGAGTCTAGGAATTCTATGCTTGGCGAACTAGGGTTTTGGTTTTCTAGGGCTAGCTCAAAATCGTGTTCTCCTGCAATTGGGACTTCCCAACCTAATTTAAGATCAGTCTTATCATATTCCATCTGGGTTGGGAATCCATAACAACCTTGTGTCTCAAACCCGGGATTTAGGAAATCATGTTGATCCTCAATATTACTCCAAGATGTTTCATTAACTGTTTGGAGCATGTACAGGTATTTTTGATCGATAACTTGTTTCAACAATTTCATCATCTCTTCCCATTTTTCAAGATCATCTTGGTGTTTTTCCCAAAGTACAGAATTTGTCATGCATTAGAGATATTCAAAGTTGTGCAATTTTTCTATCTCAATGTATCCTGCTATGAGAATATCCCTGGTTGATCCCTTTGTTGCTTCTGTTAATAATAATTGGGTATAGTTTATGATAAAGGTTGTTGTTGTTAGTACACTAATTTGAATGTCTTCAATTGGTTTTGAGGTTTTGTAATCAATCTCATAAAATTTAAGGGCATCCTCAACCATTTTATCTCTCATGGATCGTTTTGATTCAGGTTTCTTCAATGGTTTTCCTAAGTAACCAGGCTGCATGTTTGAATCAGAGGGTGGAATCAAGATGTAGAATCAAAATTTAGATTCAAAATGAAGTGATTTGATTTGAATAGAGCTCCCAATGAAAATGTGTGTGCTCTAAATAGAAGGGATGAGAGGCTGGATGTGATGTTGACCCGATCAAGGCACCCAAAGATTGTTGGATGACTATAGAAGTTCGGGACAGATGATATCCTTGAATCAAAAAGTCATCCATCAGAGAATTACCTGGGTAGCCGGGAAGGGAGAGTCCCGCAAAGACCCATACACGGTAGAGCGCCCCCACGGGTTACAGGGTTTCCCCCACCCGACCTTCCTTGTCACTGAGGGTCCAGGTAGACCAGAATAGATAACTTGACCCCTTAAGTCTACCAATTTTATGTCCTAATTTGTGCCTTTGTTTTCACATGAATTAGCAGTTGATTTGTCTTGTGACCTAATTTGGAGGTTGGTTGGCCTACAATGTAGACAACTTTACCTGACCTACCCTAAAGATGGCAGAATGACTCTAGGTCAAGACCTAGAAAACACCATGATTTGACTCCCAGGTTATTAGGTTTAAGGATTTTAGGGTTCAAGTGAGTTTAGAGCCTGATTTTAGGGTTTTTCTTGATTAGATCTTTTTAATCAAGGGTTTGGGTAGCACACTAATGCGGGTGGGTTTGTTTCCTTTTATGCAGGCAAGTGTGACTAGCACTCCAAAACCCCAATCCTTGAAAACCTAATTGGCTTTTATTTCCAAGTCCACTTTGATCTTCAAAAATGTTCTCCTTGGACTTCAAACAAGAAGTGCATAGTCCAGGAAGATTAGAAATTAAGCGTAGTTTCTAATAGGCACATGAATTTTGGGGTAGGATCTCTAAACAAAATCGCTTCAACTTCAATGATATTTGAAAAAAAATTCTGTAAATAAGAAAACTTGCCTTTTAAATGATAATTACTATGAAAAATAAAGCAGGTGATTCCTAATTGATTGTTTTCTTTTTGTGTTCCCAAGATTAGGAGGTTGATTAGGGAAGAATAGAGATGTTACCTGCCATGGAGTGGTTGATTTGCGTGGAAGATCTCCTCGTGAAGTACCTCGCAAAATCACAATAAAGCAAATAGGGTAAGTTAGTGCTCAAATATAATTAAATAATGCAGAGAAAAGTGGTGAATTGCGCATTGCTCCCCAACAACGGTGCCAAAATGTTAAAGAGCGCTGGATTGGGTTTTAAAAGTGTTGCGTTGTAGTACAGCCAAAATAGCGTTCAAAACAAATACAATTTTATTACTCGAATATATTCTAAGGTCGAACACAGGGAGCAAATGGAATTCACACACTAATCTCAACAATAAATGCAAATTGAACACATAATACTACTCAAAATCTAATTAGGAATGTTAAGCATGAGTATATGAAGAATAAAAATAATTGTAGATAAAATAATGGAGGGTAGATGAAAATCGAACGTCTTAAAAGTCTTGTGCTACAGTACTCCTCTTTTTCTTCTTCTGATTTCTCCTCTTCCTTTGGCTTCTTCTTTCCTTAGCTTTCTCTACCTTTCTTCTTCTTCTTCTCTACTGGCAGCGAAATGCGCGTGATTTGTAAAAGCAGTTTTTTTAACGTCGTTGTAACACGCGAATCCGCTTTCGCTTTTAAAATTTATATCCTAGATAGGGGAGTATCTAGGGTCGTCCAAGGAGGCAAAAATTGCAATAATGATTCTCTTGCTTGGAATACAATCTCAACTTTCTTTTTAATATTTTTCAATATGTAATTTTTTTTTTTGTATTTTGAAAAGACGAGGGCAACGGCAGATTGTAGCGAAAAGAACTAACACCTACAAATGATTAAAAATCTAAAAGATAGAAATATCTTCTTCCTAAGCTCACTCTAGGCAAGTGTAGGCCTAGGGTAATTAGGAAGAAGAGGAGAAATAAGTGCTAGAACCAAAACAAACAACTGCAATAAAAAGCTTAAAAGAAGGCAATTTTTGATTGAGTAGAATGAGTGTTCTTTTCAAGGACAAGTAGAGGAAAGCTTCTACTAGAATTGAACAATTTAAAAGCAAGAAAAGAAACACAAATCCTCTTGTAACAATGGTGAAGAAGGTTGTCTTCTTGCTCCAAGCCTAGCTGCTCCTTGGCTTGAAAAGAGGGCCTCCTTCTTCTCCTTCCTTGAGAGTTCCTCCAAGGTGGAAGCTACCACCTTTAATGCTCTCTCCAAAGGGGTGGGCGTGCACCACCCTTAAAACTCCTCCAAGGTGGCGTGACCACCTTCAAGATCTCCTCCAAGATCTTCCTTGCCTGGCTTCTCCTTTGGCTGGCGTGACCCAAGAGAGAAGGGAAGAGGGGAAGGCACCAAGGGGACAGAATATCCCCTTAATCTTCTTCTTCTTCTTCTCTCTTGGACGTGGGATTCTTGGTGGAATATGAGAGTGAAATGGCTAGCCAAGGATGGCTTGAATGGTGGTGGGTAGTGGTCTTTTTATAGGGTAGGATGGGGGGTTAAGGTGCCCCTTGAAATGGAGGGCTAGGATGGAAGAATGGAGGTGGTTGGTGATCCTATGGCTAAGGAGAGTTGGCGCCAACCCAAGAGGTATTAAAGGGGGTAGTTATGGTGGTGTTGGTGTCTTTTGGTGGTGGAGAGACACCACCATGTTGGCGCCAACATGGGGTCTTCTAGAAGGAGGGTTAGGTGGATGGTGGAGATGGATTCAAGGAGGATTGTGTGGTGGAGATGAGGGGGGGATTTTGGAGGGAAAAGTGGCGCCATTAAGGGGTGGTTATGGGTAGTTTTTGGCGCCAATTTTAGGTGTCTTTTGGAGGTGGTGGGTAGGTTAGGTTGGTGCCAAGTAGGTTAGCTTATGTGGAGCTTAGGTGGAGCTAGTTGGGTAGAGTTGGTAGGTGGGTTTTTGGGGTAGTACAAGCCAAGGAAGTTGGAGCATAGCTAAGTTAAGCTAAGCTAAGCTAAGCTAAGCTAGCTTAGCTAATGGAGGAGTAGAGGAGAAGAAGTCTGGAGCTGGAGCTGGAGCTGGCCGCTGCTGAAGAGGCTGGCATGGGGCTACTCTAGCTGGCTTAGCTTGCTAGTTCTTTGCTAGTTGCTAAGCCAAGCTAAAGTGAGCTAGCTTCTACCAAAATGAGCTAAGGTGAGCTAGGTCTGGTGCTATCGGGGAGAATCAAGCTGGTTGAGGCAGCTAAGGTAGCTTAGCTCAACTGAGATGAGCTAAGCTGAATCCCCGGGAGCTGGACTTGAGCTTCCTGAGCTGAGATGAATTCTTCTTCAGCTGGCTGGAGTTGAGGGGAGCTGGATGTAGCTGGATCTGAGCTGGGGTGAACTCCTGTCAACTCAGCTGAGCTAGCTAGAGCTCCCTGTGAACTAGTGGGAGCTGAGGTGAGCTAGACTCAGCTAAGTTGAGCTGGATCTGAGCTGACTTGAGCTAGGGTGAGCTAAGGTGAACTCTCTTGAGCTGCCATCCAGCTGAGATTAGCTGAATGGAGCTGGGATGAGCTAACCCTAGTTCAAGTAAGCTAGGTTCCAGCTATGGTGAGCTGGATCAAGCTGGGTTCCAACTAGTCTGGGCTTCTCCTTCACCAATTGCCTTCTTGAGTGCTAGGGTTTTAGGGATCTGTGAATCTGTACATCCCTAACACTCACAAAAACACATTAAAACAATAATAAAAAATACAATGCATGCCTATCCTAATTTATGCCTAAATGCAGCCCAAAAACCCGTTTGCGGAGTAAAATCCTAAGAGCTAGGTTAGTTTTAAAGCATAAAAATGATGATAAACTGGTGTTTATCACACCCCCATGCTTATCTTTTGCTAGTCTCTTAGCAAAACATTAATTTTTTTTTTTGGAAAACGGAATTTTTGGGAAATCTAATTTTTTTGACTTTTGAGGAGAAAAAGAGATTAAGGGACCTTGGTAGATTAAAACACAGGAGATACGGGATTTGTTGAAGATAAACATCAGGATTTGTTTTTGGATTCAACCATTAGATAGAACGGGATCAATATATCCTCAGAAAATTCACAAATTAATCCCTTGTTAATTCAGATGACTTGAAATGTTTGTTTTTAGGATTTTTCTGGCTCGTGAATCTGATTCGCAACTTGCAAATTCCTTTAAAACCTTGTGTCTGTGCTTGTGAAAAGCCAACCTTTATAAGGACGTGTTTTTTTTTTTTTTTTTACCCATGCTTATTTTTAGCTTAGTCTTACAACAGATGTGTCGGTATCATCATTCCCATTACCATTCCTCGAGGGGGCTCTGGCGCCAGTACTTCGTGATAGCACTGTCCATGACACCACCCAGGAGCTCACAACCCCAAAACACGATGCGGTGAAAAGGGGCGCTCCAAGCAAACTCAAGCTCTTGCTCCGACGCTATAGGTAGAGCACCGTCCAAGACACTTGAGCTGCTGAAATGCGCTTTAATGCTCCGTCTAAAGATATGAAATATAGATATAGAGCAGCGCCGAGGAGGTAACATGTTGACATCGCGTCCTCAAAGAAGGTATTTTCCTTCTTCTCGGCGGTGGGAACTCAAACCAATGATCTGCTTCAGACTTTTACTAAATCCAAACAAGGAAGCTTTTCAATTTTTTTAGTTGTTTTTAAGTGTTTGCTTGTGTGTGAAAATTGACACAAGAAGTTTCTTGAGACCCGCAAGTTTTTGAATCAGAAACTAAGTCAAATACTTTCCATATTACAAAATAGGATCAAGTCACCTGAACTATCATGAGTTCAGGTGGAATTTTAGAGAAGGATATCTGATCTAGTCTAAAATAGACCCTGAAATTCTAATGATCAGATCCATATCCTCATCCTTAGTTTGTTAAAGATTAAATCCCATTGTACCAGAAGTGAATTTTACGACCTTAGTCCTGATTTCAAAATTTTTCCTCAAAAAGTTTTCAACATTTTTATTTTTTTGGGTATGCAAGCAGGAAATAAATTAAAGAAAATTGCATGTTTTTAGGTTTTGAACATCCTGAATCGATCATAAAAATTTAAAAACACCCCCCCATGCTTAAGATATGCCATGTCCTCATGCATTAGGAGGGAAAAGGGATCACCTTAGTGATGACGGTCGGGTTTAGGATGATCAAAACCTGGAAAAAGAAGAAAAAAGGAAAGCAAGAAAATGATGGGTTACCTCCCATCCAGTGCTATCTTTTACGCCATTCAGCCGGGCGTGATGTGTACTAGTGATCAAGGGTGGTTGGCTCAGTAAAATTAAAAGATTCAGATGGAATTTTAGGCGTATGGTCAAAATAGGGCTTTAAACGCTGGCCATTGACTTGAAATATCGAATTAGTTTGTGGATCAAAAAGGTCAACAGCGCCGTATGGATATGTTTTATGAACAATAAAGGGGCCGGTCCATTTAGATTTTAATTTGCCAGGAAAAAGACGTAATCTCGCATCGAAAAGCCAAACACGTTGATTAACGTCAAAGTGTTTCCGAACAATATATTTATCGTGAAATTTCTTTGTTCGGTCTTTATAAATCCTCGCATTTTCATAGGAAAAATTACGTAATTCTTCCAATTCAGTTAATTGTAATTTTCTATGGTTACCGGCATCAGATAAATCCATATTAAGTTGTTTTATTGCCCAAAAAGCCCTATGTTCTAATTCTACCGGGAGATGGCATGCCTTCCCGAAAATCAGACGGAAGGGAGACATGCCAAGCGGAGTTTTAAAAGCGGTACGGTAGGCCCATAAAGCGTCGTCCAATTTGGTGGACCAGTCTTTACGGTCGGACCTAACCGTTTTTTGTAGAATATTTTTAATTTCCCGGTTAGAAACTTCAGCCTGGCCATTAGTTTGGGGGTGATATGGTGTGGAAATTTTATGATTAACCCCGTATTTAGAAAGGAGGTGACGGAATTGTGAGTGGGTGAAATGTGAGCCTCCGTCACTGATAATGGCTTTTGGTATGTCGAATCTTGAGAAAATATTTTTCTTAAGAAATTCGACAACCACACGGTGATCACTAGTACGGGTGGGTATTGCTTCTATCCATTTAGAAACATAGTCTACTGCGACTAATATATACAAATACCCACCAGAGTTGATGAACGGTCCCATGAAGTCGATGCCCCAAACATCGAAAATTTCAACCTCTAAAATAGGATTAAGGGGCATCATATCCTTTCGAGTCATGTTGCCGATGCTCTGGCAACGCACACAGGACCGAACAAAGTCATGAGCATCTTTGTGCAAGCTGGGCCAATAAAATCCTGCATTAAGGATTTTAGCTGCAGTTTTCTTGCCCGAAAAATGTCCGCCACAGGCCATTGAGTGACAATGTGTTAAGATATCATGGATTTCAGAATCAGGGACACATCGTCGAATAACCTGATCGGCACAAATGCGGAAAAGGTCGGGCTCCTCCCAAAAATAATATTTAATATCAGCAAAGAACTTATCCCGTTTTGTTTTTGGCCAATCAGCGGGGATTTGTTCTGTTGCTAAGTAGTTTGCAATGGGTGCAAACCAAGGGAGGGTTGTAGCAGCTAAAATACTTTCATCAGGGAACTGATCTGGTGGGGTCATTATGTCATTTGTCATAAGACGAGAGAGATGATCGGCCACTACATTTTGCAATCCCGCCTTATCCTTGATTTCCAGGTCAAATTCCTGGAGCAGCAGAATCCAACGGATAAGGCGGGGTTTCGCATCTTTCTTAGTCAGCAAATATTTAATTGCTGAGTGGTCTGTATAAACAGTGACACGTGACCCCAACAGATAAGATCTAAATTTTTCCAAGGCAAATACAATGGCAAGAAGTTCCTTTTCAGTAACCGTGTAATTCCGTTGTGCGTCATCAAGGGTTTTGCTGGCATAATAGATCACAACGGGTTTCTTGCCAATTCTTTGCCCTAGAACGGCCCCTACGCAAAATCTGAGGCATCTGTCATTAATTCAAAGGGACTATTCCAGTCAGGTCCCTGCAATATTGGTGCCTCAGTAACCTCTTTCTTCAACCTCAAAAAACTCTCCAGGCACTTATTATTAAAATCAAATGGCTGGTCTTTAGTAAGAAGCTGACTTAAAGGCTTGGAGATTTGGGAAAAGTTTTGTATGAATCGACGATAGAAACCCACATGACCCAAAAAGGATCTGATTTGTTTGACAGTAGTGGGCGGTGGGAGCTTAGATATAGCATCTATTTTTGCTTTATCTACCGCAATTCCTTGTTTAGAAATAACATGGCCCAAGACAATACCTTCTTGGACCATGAAATGGCTTTTTTCCCAGCTGAGGACCAGGTTAACTTCTATGCACTTTTGGAGGGTTCTTTCAAGATTTTTGAGGCAATGATCAAAAGAATCTCCAAAAATAGAGAAGTCATCCATAAAAACTTCTAAACATTCACCTACCAGGTCTGAAAAAATTGCAAGCATGCACCTTTGAAAAGTCGCAGGTGCGTTGCAAAGACCGAAGGGCATTCTTCGGAAAGCAAAGGTTCCGAAGGGGCAGGTGAAAGTTGTTTTATCCTGGTCCTCAGGATGAACCGCTACTTGATTATAGCCAGAATAACCGTCCAAAAAATAGTAAAATTCCCGTCCGGCTAACCGCTCCAAGATTTGATCAATAAAAGGGAGCGGGAAATGATCCTTCTTAGTGGCGGTGTTTAATTTTCGATAATCTATACACACGCGCCAAGAAGAAGCGGTTCGAGTGGCTATATTTTCCCCCTTTTCATTGGTGACAACTGTTAGTCCAGCCTTTTTGGGGACAACTTGAGTTGGACTAACCCAGGAGCTGTCAGAAATGGGGTAGATGATATCAGCATCCAGCCACTTAATAATCTCCTTTTTTACCACCTCCTGCATACTAGGATTCAAGCGCCTTTGTGGTTGGCGGGAGGGGCGAGAATCGTCCTCTAAAAATATACGGTGCGTACAATAGGACGGATGAATGCCTTTAAGATCAGAAAGGGTCCAGCCAATAGCTTTTCGATATTTACTCAAAACCTGGAGAAGTTTGTGCTCTTGTGCCCCGGTGAGTCCAGAATTTATAATCAGGGGCAGGGTCTGATTTGGACCCAGGAAAACATATTTAAGTGAATCGGGCAAAGGTTTTAATTCCAATTGTAGGCCCGGTTCCGAAAGAGTTTCTGCTTTGTGGGTTAGAGGTGAGGTGAGAGTGAAAGGGTCAGCTGGAATGTTAGCTGGTTGTGTAGTTGAGGTGGAAGGGTGAGAAAAAGTAGATTGTTCAGGAACCGTATTTACAGCAAAATAGGAACCTAATTGGGAAATCTGCAATGTTTCCTCTACAATGTTTTCTATTTCTGAATCCGAATCATCAAAGAGATCTGGTTCCTGGAATCGCCTAGAGGCTTGAAAAATGTCTAGGGTTACAGATTCACCGCCACACATGATCTTCATCTTTCCAGAATCACAATCAATAGTGGCGCGGGCGGTGGCTAAGAATGGTCTTCCAAGAATAATGGGGGCAAACTTAAGTGCTTCAGGTACCTCTATGTCCAGGACTAAAAAGTCTACTGCGAATAGACAATCTTTGACCCGGACAAGAACATCTTCAACAATTCCCCTTGGTTTAATCGTAGATCGATCGGCTAATTGGAGAGTAACCTCAACAGGTTTCAATTCACCGATCTTAAATTCCTCAAAAATAATTGTGGGGATAAGATTAATTGAGGCACCAAGATCCAACAGAGCGCGATCAAATGAGGTATCATTAATGATAACTTGGATTAGGGGGGCGCCGGGATCTT
This sequence comes from Thalassia testudinum, assembly GCA_037157565.1. Classification (NCBI taxonomy): domain Eukaryota; kingdom Viridiplantae; phylum Streptophyta; class Magnoliopsida; order Alismatales; family Hydrocharitaceae; genus Thalassia; species Thalassia testudinum. The sequence goes on from JAZHRO010000014.1 coordinate 23,498,000, forward strand.
TTCTCTTAAGAGGCAGTCGGCTCTGCACAACTGAGCTGACTGTCTCTGGAAGAATCACCTTTCCTAAATTCTTGGGCTGCCTTTTTGGAGTACATAAATCTTTTAAGAATTTTGCATAGGCAGGGATATACTTAATGGCATCTAGGATAGGGATATTAATTTCTACTTGCCCAAATAAATCCATTAATTCCTTCTCAGTGGGCTCAGATTTTGTTTTTTTCTTTTTTGAAGAGTGGAGGGCTTGTGGAAATGGGGCAGGGTTGCCCTGTTTTGCGTGAATTGGTTCCTGAACAATAGGAGGGGAAGAGTTAATCTGTGTGTCATTAGAGCGGGTTTCTTTAACAGGCAGGGTATTTTGAGTGGTTTTCCCATTCCTCAAGGTAACTGCATTTGCAGTCTGGTTGTTTCTAGGGTGAGGACGGGGAGCCTGGCTGTTATTGAAACCCGGCGGATGCTGAGGTGCTGGATGAATAGGTTGACTGTGATATCCACCTTGGAATTGACTCCTTTGATTGTTTGGGTTGGGCATGGGTTGGGATGGTAAATTCCCAATAGGTCGATGATCAGGAGTAACCTTAACTTGTTGTTGTAAATTGGTAACCATGCGGGTTACTTCTGTCATTTGAGTCTGCATTCCTTGCAGAGTTTTCATGACCTGATTATTAATATCATCCTGGGATGGTCCAGGTTGATACAAAGGTTGCCCATAATTCCCAAAATAGTTTTGTTTGGGAAGAGGAATCGGATTCGGGTTTTTCCAGGAGTGATTCGGGTTAGTCCTCCAATTTTGATTGGAAATGTTGGAGGGGTTTCTAAATTGCTCCTGGAGAGCATAAATATTTTCCGAGGTGGAATCAACAATATTTTGGTCAAAATTCCCGGTTAAATCTTGCGGGAAATCAGCCGGGAATTGCTGGTCAATAGATGTGGCATCGATATTGTGTAGATTCTCTCTTCGGAGAATGTGTGGGGGGTTAGTGTGTGGAGAGTGGACGTGTGGAGCTTGTTTGTTTGTGAGCTTTTCTTCTATTTTCTTTTGGTGAATTTGCATCTGGTCCAGTCGTTGAGCTAACATATATAAATCATCTTGTGTGACTGGAACAGAGGTGGTTTTGGAGTCAATTTCATGGACTCCATGTCTGGGGTTTTGTGATCTGCCAAAAGTATCCATTGAAGTCATGTTAAATGAGTTTTCACTCATTTCTTCAAAGAGAAGATAGGCACTTTCGGCGTCTTTGTTAAGAAAATTGCCCCCACATGAGGCATCCACAAATCGTTTTAATTGATCTTCTAATCCATGATAGAAGATCTGCACTAGCTGCCATTGTGGAATTTCATGGTGGGGACAACTTCTTAGAAGTTCCTGAAATCTTTCCCAGGCTTCATGGAGGGGTTCACCAATTTTTTGTTGAAAGGTCGTTATAGATCTTCTTAATGCATTTGTTCGACCGATCGGAAAAATTTTTTTAAGAAAAGCACTTTTTAATTGGGGCCAGGTGGTAATAGGACGCCCAACTGTTCTAAACCAATGTGATGCTTTGTCTTTGAGAGAGAGAGGAAAGAGTCTCATTAACCACATGTCTTCCTGCACATGGCGGGAACGAGTGGTTTGAGCGAGGACAGTTAATTCCTCGAGATGACAAAAAGGGTCCTCTCTTGGAAGACCATGAAAATGCTTGATAAGGTTTAGAATAGCGGGTTTGATTTCAAAATCCCCTTGTGGTATGACCACCCTTGGTCTTTCCTCATAATTGGAAGGATCATAGAAATCCTTAAGAGGAACGACAGGCTGTTGGCGAGGTGGTGGATTTTGTCCTTGATTAGCTAGGTTCGTGACAGTCCTAGCTAGATCTTCTTGATTTTGTTGTAGCCGAGCCAAATGGTCGACCATTAATGCAACGCCAAAAAGTGACAGCGAAATACGCGTGATTTGTAAAAGCGGGTTTTTAACGTCGTTGTAACACGCGTAAATCCGCTTTCGCTCTTAAATTTATATTCCTAGATAGGGGAGTATCTAGGGTCGTCCAAGGAGGCCAAATGTTTGCAATAGTGATTCTCTTGCTTGGAATACAATCTCAACTTTCTTTTTGGTATTTTTCAATACATCATTTTTTTGTTTTAAATTAAGACAACATGCGGAATGGTGACGGGAAGGTGATTTACACTTCAATTTAAAATACTACTTCTAAGTGGAAAGTAGAGCCTCTCCCTAAGCTCACTCTAGGCAAGTGGAAACCTAGAATAATTAGGGAGAGGAAGTGAAGAATGCTGAAAATAAGCAAATAGAAATGCAAACAAGATATACGAAGAAGGCAACTAGATAATTGATAAAGTGTTTAACAAAAATGCCTAGTAGAGGAATGCTTCTACTACTAGATAATTGAAGTAAAAGAAAACACAAATCCTCTAAATAGATGGTGAAGAAGAGGGCTTCTTGCTCCAAGGTTGGTGGCTCCCAAGCTTGAAAAGAATCCTTCAACTCCTTCCTTGCAGAACTCCGCCAAGGTGATGACCTCCAAGGCAAGCCCTAAGGGGGCGTGCCCTAAGTTTCTCTCCAAGGGTGGACGTCCACCCTAAGCTTTTCTCCTTTGCCTGGCCGTCCTCCTTGAAGTGGGAGAGTCCTCCTCCTTGGCGTGGCCCAAGTTGAAGAGAGTGGGGAGAAGAAGGCACCAAAAGGGCTGGTGGTGTGCCCCTTTAATCTCCTTCTCTACTCCTTCTCCTTGGGCGTAGGTATAGGTGGATGTAGGTAGAAAATACACTAAGGGAGGATGCTCCAAAATGGTGGTAGGTGGTGGCTTTTTATCCTTGATTAGCTAGGTTCGTGACAGTCCTAGCTAGATCTTCTTGATTTTGTTGTAGCCGAGCCAAATGGTCGACCATTAATGCAAAGGGATTTATATTATGGGTTATAATTGGAGGGCCACCTGGCCCTGCTGATATTTCTGGTTGCTCCAAGTTAGGAAGGTGAGGGAGGGTGGAGTCATCTTGTGGGTCGGCTGACGGGTTAGAAGTGGAAGCAGAATTTTTTTGACGGCTTCCTGGGTTTTCCATTTTTCTAGAAGACGAGGGGGAAGAAAACAATGATTTCTTGCTACGGGGGGCGAAATCAGATGGTCCCTCAAGGTGTGGCTTTTGGGACCGTCGCCCGTGCATGCACTACTTGGAAGAAATGGAGGGGAGGAGAAGAGATAGAGATGAAAGTGTGCAATCAAACAAACAAACTAGACCTAACTTAAATGTGACTCCCTAATAATAACCTAAGACTTGGTCTATATAGGAAATAAGTAGTCAATAGTGAATACCCGTTCTATCAACAAATCTAGCCAAGTTGCTTAAGGGGAGGTTTGGGCCCAAACGTTTCCCAGGGAAAACCCCAGGTGCTTGTACAAACCCGCGCCTGGTCGTTTGACACGGCCCCTCAGCCTGAACACCAGATACAGATGACAGAATTGGTACTAACTAAAGAAAACTTAAGACCTAAATAGCAAGCCTAAGTTGATAAAGCCTTAGGGGTCAAGTTGCTACAAATTTTAATTAGGTCTAGGATTCTATAGTGCACACGGAATGTGGAGGGCGTTTATTGGGTTGTTGCCCTGTTATTTGATTTTTTTTTGTGTGTGCAGGAATTGGAGAGTGGCTCCAATGAAAATCAAGTTGTCACACAATTTTTTTATATTTTTGTCTTTTAGGATGTGATTTAATTAAATGAATTTTAGGGTTTTTCTCTTTAAGTTTTCAAACAAGTTTGAAAGTTCACAATCAAAGGAAAGACAAGTTGTATGTGTGATTGTATATTTCCTTTTAATTGAGTCTCTAAAGAGAAAGAAGAAACCCTAAACCAATTATCCCTGAGACAGAAATTTAACTACCAATGAATTATTTTTAGCTTTCAGAATTAAGTAGTGGTCCAAACAAGTCAAACAACACCACTACTTTGAATAAAATCAAACAAGGATTCCAAAAAAGATTTTTGTAAGATTTTAGGAATTTGTTTGATAATAGTTTTGAATTTTTAATTGTACTGGTGTCAAAGTCCAGAAATAATACCCGTGGGTATTATAGACTTTTCAGTATTACCACCGACCTCAGAAAATTTTTATGATTTTATATGATATATAAAATTTCATAGGGATTCCAACAAGATAAATTTCACAACAATTGGATGAGTATAAAAATTCTGAAAATTCGCGGACAGTAGCAAAAAAGGAAGATTATAGGGTGTGACCCCTCTGTAATCCACGAATTTTTAAAAATTAAATACAAATCCAATTGATCTGAAATTTGGAACAGATGTTCCAAACTTAATTGGGAATCACTCTATGAAATTTTATGATTTTAGGAGGCCTGTGGTGTTAGGAATAAATTTTTCAAGTCTGGATAGAAATCTAGACCCGAAAAATAGAACACCAATACTTGCAATGGAATGGTGCTAAAGAAGCATACAAGCAAACAATGATTTTAAAATGCACCACTCCACTTAATTTAAGTGTTTAGAGTCCTGAAAGCCAAGTTTAATATATTTTTGGTAGTTTTAATTAATTATGTGACTAGAAAGAGGAACCAACCTGAATTTTCGCGGGAAGAAAAGGATCTTTAAGCTCTCGCTTCCAGATTCCCGCTTTCCTTCTGTAGTTCCTGCACACACAAAAGAAAGAAAGAGAAGGGGATGAGATCCACTTCAAGCAAGAGAAAATGAGTTAATGCAAAGCCGTGCCTCCCCGGCAACGGCGCCAAAAAGTGGCAGCGAAATGCGCGTGATTTGTAAAAGCAGTTTTTTTAACGTCGTTGTAACACGCGAATCCACTTTCGCTTTTAAAATTTATATCCTAGATAGGGGAGTATCTAGGGTCGTCCAAGGAGGCAAAAATTGCAATAATGATTCTCTTGCTTGGAATACAATCTCAACTTTCTTTTTAATATTTTTCAATATGTAATTTTTTTTTTTGTATTTTGAAAAGACGAGGGCAACGGCAGATTGTAGCGAAAAGAACTAACACCTACAAATGATTAAAAATCTAAAAGATAGAAATATCTTCTTCCTAAGCTCACTCTAGGCAAGTGTAGGCCTAGGGTAATTAGGAGGAAGAGGAGAAATAAGTACTAGAACCAAAACAAACAACTGTAATAAAAAGCTTAAAAGAAGGCAATTTTTGATTGAGTAGAATGAGTGTTCTTTTCAAGGACAAGTAGAGGAAAGCTTCTACTAGAATTGAACAATTTAAAAGCAAGAAAAGAAACACAAATCCTCTTGTAACAATGGTGAAGAAGGTTGTCTTCTTGCTCCAAGCCTAGCTGCTCCTTGGCTTGAAAAGAGGGCCTCCTTCTTCTCCTTCCTTGAGAGTTCCTCCAAGGTGGAAGCTACCACCTTTAATGCTCTCTCCAAAGGGGTGGGCGTGCACCACCCTTAAAACTCCTCCAAGGTGGCGTGACCACCTTCAAGATCTCCTCCAAGATCTTCCTTGCCTGGCTTCTCCTTTGGCTGGCGTGACCCAAGAGAGAAGGGAAGAGGGGAAGGCACCAAGGGGACAGAATATCCCCTTAATCTTCTTCTTCTTCTTCTCTCTTGGACGTGGGATTCTTGGTGGAATATGAGAGTGAAATGGCTAGCCAAGGATGGCTTGAATGGTGGTGGGTAGTGGTCTTTTTATAGGGTAGGATGGGGGGTTAAGGTGCCCCTTGAAATGGAGGGCTAGGATGGAAGAATGGAGGTGGTTGGTGATCCTATGGTTAAGGAGAGTTGGCGCCAACCCAAGAGGTATTAAAGGGGGTAGTTATGGTGGTGTTGGTGTCTTTTGGTGGTGGATAGACACCACCATGTTGGCGCCAACATGGGGTCTTCTAGAAGGAGGGTTAAGTGGATGGTGGAGATGGATTCAAGGAGGATTGTGTGGTGGAGATGAGGGGGGATTTTGGAGGGAAAAGTGGCGCCATTAAGGGGTGGTTATGGGTAGTTTTTGGCGCCAATTTTAGGTGTCTTTTGGAGGTGGTGGGTAGGTTAGGTTGGTGCCAAGTAGGTTAGCTTATGTGGAGCTTAGGTGGAGCTAGTTGGGTAGAGTTGGTAGGTGGGTTTTTGGGGTAGTACAAGCCAAGGAAGTTGGAGCATAGCTAAGTTAAGCTAAGCTAAGCTAAGCTAAGCTAGCTTAGCTAATGGAGGAGTAGAGGAGAAGAAGTCTGGAGCTGGAGCTGGAGCTGGCCGCTGCTGAAGAGGCTGGCATGGGGCTACTCTAGCTGGCTTAGCTTGCTAGTTCTTTGCTAGTTGCTAAGCCAAGCTAAAGTGAGCTAGCTTCTACCAAAATGAGCTAAGGTGAGCTAGGTCTGGTGCTATCGGGGAGAATCAAGCTGGTTGAGGCAGCTAAGGTAGCTTAGCTCAACTGAGATGAGCTAAGCTGAATCCCCGGGAGCTGGACTTGAGCTTCCTGAGCTGAGATGAATTCTTCTTCAGCTGGCTGGAGTTGAGGGGAGCTGGATGTAGCTGGATCTGAGCTGGGGTGAACTCCTGTCAACTCAGCTGAGCTAGCTAGAGCTCCCTGTGAACTAGTGGGAGCTGAGGTGAGCTAGACTCAGCTAAGTTGAGCTGGATCTGAGCTGACTTGAGCTAGGGTGAGCTAAGGTGAACTCTCTTGAGCTGCCATCCAGCTGAGATTAGCTGAATGGAGCTGGGATGAGCTAACCCTAGTTCAAGTAAGCTAGGTTCCAGCTATGGTGAGCTGGATCAAGCTGGGTTCCAACTAGTCTGGGCTTCTCCTTCACCAATTTCCTTCTTGAGTGCTAGGGTTTTAGGGATCTGTGAATCTGTACATCCCTAACACTCACAAAAACACATTAAAATAATAATAAAAAATGCAATGCATGCCTATCCTAATTTATGCCTAAATGCAGCCCAAAAACCCGTTTGCGGAGTAAAATCCTAAGAGCTAGGTTAGTTTTAAAGCATAAAAATGATGATAAACTGGTGTTTATCATCTACCTTTTGCTTGTGCGATCCTTCTTCTCTGTGATTGCTCTTGTCTTCTTTTCTCTATCTCTTCTTCCTTCAGCCTTGTGCTTCTCCTCCTATGGTCTTCTCTTCTTCTTCTTCAGCTTCTTCCTTCTTCTCTTTCTCTGTCGTCTGCCTTTTCTTCTGAGGCCCTTCTATTTCTCTTTTTCTCTTCCTCTTCTTGACCTCCTCTTCTTCTTCTCTGAATTGGCTAAGTGTCGAAGGCAAACTCCTTAGAGCAAAACCCCCCTTCCCTTGTGTAGCTCTCCTCTCTCTTTCTCTCTTTTCTATTTCAGAACCGCTCTCCCAGAGCCTTTAACTGGTCGGGTAATCGGACCTAACAGAGACCCGTGTCCACGCTCACCGGCGTGTGTGGTGAGCGAGGAGTGAAAGGTAATTGGGTAGTCGGGTTCGGACAGGTCCACGTATTAGGTGTCGCGGACTAGTCCGGTGAGAGGGGGGAGGAGGACCTCACCCTCAGTGTTGGAGGTGAAAAGCCTACAACACCTTTTCCCTTTATGCGCACGAGGGCGCCTTTCCACTTCCAAGGTGGGACTAAATGTCCCACCTTCCTTTGCGTGCCGCAACAGCAGAGCGCTGAAGCCTTTGCTTGATGGCTTGGATGAGTGCGTGAGAGGATTCTACACAGCCTGGAGTGATCTTTTGGAGCAGAGCGAGGCTTGGAGTGGCTTGAAGCTTGCTTCAAGCCTAGAAACAATGGCAACAGTCGTCCTGAACCTGAAATCAAGAAAGAGGGCCTTATGGATGCATCCGAACGTTCAGCATAGTCGACGTGGCATGGCGAATGTATTGGTGGTTGTGGCGAGGAGCGAAGGTGGCTGTGGTGGCTGGACTGTGAAGGGAATGGACGGTGAAGGTGGGTTTGTTTAGGGAGGGGTTTGGGTGGTCGATGGAGTGATTGGTTTTAGGGGAAATGATCAGTGAGGTGTGGCGGAGTTTGTAGGGTGGTTAGCAAGGTGGATGGAGGTGCGGAGCAACGGGAGCACCTCATCGGAGATATCGTCGGAGGTGGAGAAGGTGACAGTGGTCAGTGGCGTCGATGGATGGTTTAGGGAAATAAAGAGAGGGGGAGAAAGTGTGAGAGAAAGGGAATCTAAGACCTACCTCTAAGGGACGAAAAGGGAAGGGAATCCCACGCCAGTATGGTTGCCGGACGTGGGGAAGATGAAGCTCTGTAGGTGAGGCGGTGGCGAAGATAGGGTAGAGGTGACGTCGATCGATATTGCGCGACACAGAGGATGGAGAGGAAGACAACCCAAGCACTAGTATTGTGGTTGGGCGATGAGTGAATGAGGGAGAAGCCACCGGAGCTTGCAGATGATTGTTGCCGGCAAGGAGGGAAGAATAAAGGAGAACCGACCCAATTTCAAGCTGAGGAGACTCGGTTGGATCTGGGGAGTCTTTAAATAGGTCTCTGAGGAGGTTTTGTGCTTGGAAGCAAGGAAAGTTTCATTAGAGATTGATGAGAACCTTATCATGAATGCTAACTAGCTTATTTTGACCTAATAAACTGAACGAAAGCTCCTGCATAACCTAAAGGAAGGCCTAACTCAAGAGATTACTAATCTGGAAAGAATACATGAAATAAAGGGTAAAATTGTAATTTTACCATTGCAGTACATCAATGGGATTTCTTAGGGTCTAGACATAGGTCAATTGGACTTAATAAGAGAAAAAGTGGGATGGTTCAGTCAGACAAGGGTTATTGTGAAATTTAAGAATTAAATGACATTCTATAACCCTAAAACAAACCCACTTAAATTCACATGGTTCCCGGTAGGATAAAAATCAACTAAACCCTTTAAAATTCATGGAAAAATATCCCCTAGGGTTTAGAACCTTCAATTTGGCCTTTGGAACCTATTTTGACCTAGATTGGGGACCAAGATCAATATTTGACCTAATTTGGGTTTTTATGCAAAATGTCTATTCAAACGTAGTCAAACCTAAAATCCAACTTCACCATTGGATTCGTTAGGTCAAAATTAGGTTTGTATCAAAATTTGGACCTGAGGGAAGGTCATCTTGACCTACTTTGCAAAATAGTTTACCCAATTACATTCTAGCTCCTAACTTTTGGAAACCCTTGCAAAAACCCCCTCAACTTTTTATCAATTTCTACATTCAGGTCCCTCTGCCATTGCAGTAGAGACCCATACCTCCAGCAAGGTTTTGAGGAGGTTTTCTCCTCGCTTCCCCAGGGAGCTACTCCCAGATTTGATAGGGGAGTCCTCTACGAAACCCCCTACCGCCTGAGCAGCTCCCCATGCCCTGAATTGCTCCATATCTCTCGTGCGAATGCTCGAGAGGTATGGGTATCAATTCCAGCCATACCTCCAGCGAGGGTTTTTGCCCGCCACCTTGTGCCTGACCTTCTGGCCGTGCCTATATAAGAAGCACCAGGTCCGGCCGAAGGGTCCAAGCCTATTTTTACCGGAGACATCCCCTGAAATTCGTCTCTCCTCGTTTCCGGCCATCTGCCTGCAGGCTCCAACGACTTCCCCTCCCTCTTATCGTCACTCTGCCACCGTACCAGTGGCAGAGTCATCTCCACCTCTCTCCTCCGCATCGCGCCGTACCCACGCGAGCCTCTCTGACCTCCTCCTCGTCGCCGTTATCTCCACCTCAGGGCCGTCTTCTCCGACAATGGCACATACAGGCTATTCGTCTCCTCTGCCTCCCCTTCGCTCCAAATACCCCAGATAAGTTCCTCTTCTCCTACTCTCTATTTTCCATCCTTTTATTTCACAAACCACCCCTCGACTGCCACTGTCCACCCTCATCTTCCTCATCTCCGGTTGACCTCTAGCGAGGTGCATCCGTCACTCCACTCATCCACATGCCTTGCCAACCACCTCACAAGGTCCGCCTCCATCCACTGTCCACTTTCCACCCACTCACTGCCCGTCACACACGCTCCACACCTCCACCGAACAACCCCATACACACGGTCACAGTCCGACCTAGGCACGCACGCCTAGGCCGTTCTGAGCCACATCGACCCCCGCCTTACCTTCGACGTGATACGAAGAAGGTTTTCCTATGGATTGACAGGGCTGTAAGGCCATATTCGTGTTGGCAGGTGTCACCCCTCACCGCCATTGGAGACGAAACGAAGCTTGCTTGCGAGCTTGCATCAGGTGGCCTCGCCCCAAGAGACCAAGTCCTAGGTTCGTAGCTTTCCTCCGCGAACCACAACAGCCACTTATCGAGGGCCAAAGCATTCCGCAGCTGTAGCAATTAGGGGACATCCCCTGCGGAAGCGCGCGAAGAAGCGGGTGGGACTTTAGTCCCACCTCAGTAACTTTTAGCGTAGGTAAGCGACTTAAATTGATTTTGTGATATCCACTTGTTGCCTCAGATCACAGGGTGAGGTCCCCTCGCCTGATCACCCGCCTTGTCCGCGACCCACGCCGGTGCGCCTGGACCCGGGTACGCTTGACCTGACCCGTTTACCCGGCTGGCTCTGAGAGAGCAAAGAGAGAAATAGAGAGAGTGACACAGGGGAGGGTAGGGGTAGGTTTTGTTGCGTGGTGTTGTGCAGGGAAGGAGGAGGAGGAGGAAGTAGCTGTGGGAAAGAAGAAGAAGCCAAGGAGCTGAAGGACTTAGCAAGGAAGACTAAAGCTGCAGAAGAGGAAGGAAGAGAAGGTAGCTGCTGAAGAGAGAAGAAGAAAGAGGAAGGCATAGCTGAAGAAGATTGCAGAGAAAGAAGATTGCAGAAGAAGAGGATTTAGCCATAGAAGAAGAAAGAAGAGAAAGAAGAAGAAGCCAAAGAAGGCAGAAGAAGCACAGCCGCAGAGGAGAAGAAGAAAGAAGAGAAAAAGAGAAGGCCAAAAATCACAAATCAAGCACTGTAGAAATATGCAACTTAAGACGTCTGATTCACCAAATCAGATGTCTGATTCACAAGAGAAGAAATCGGAGAGAGAAAGGAGAAGAAAAAAAGAAGAGAACATTCAAACTATTCTCTTTTTGCATATTCTCTCTTTAGCTTTCTTAAACATTGAATTGCATTGATATTTTTGAACATCATCTTTTGAGTAATTTCAAAGTTGTAAATTATTTTCTAAAATACTAATTTGCTCCCTGAGTTTGACCTCGAAAATTTTGACTTTCGAGTAAATAAAATTGTAAATTGTTTATACAATGATTTCAAACTATACTGCAACGAATGTTTTTTAAAACACAATCTCGTCACGTAGGAAAAGATGGAAGCTTCAAAAAGACCCAAATCTCTCATGCATTCGCATGAGAGATTGGGAAACAATCAGGGATCAAAGATGGGTTCAGATTGGAGGGGATTACTCAGAGAATCTCCCTTCCAATTTTGGAAGGGATTCTTTGAGCAATCAAGGAGAAACCTCCTTTCAAGTCTCGCCGGAGTAGGATTCCTCCGCTATATGACGGAGGGACCTATTTGTGAAAACGATGAAGAAGCTAGGGGGCTGATTTCAAGGGTTTTTGAAGGTTAGGGGTAGAAATGTAATCAGACAGAACCTTTTCTCAAATTAGGTCAAGATGAGTTTCCCTTAGGTCCAAATTTTGGTAAAAACCTAATTTGGACCTAAGGAATCCAATTTTGAAGTTGCATTTTGGGTTTGACCACGTTTGATTGGAAAATTTATGAAAACAACCCAAATTACGATAAATATATGTCTGAGACCCCATTCTAGGTCAAGATGGGTTCCAATGGCCAAATTGAAGGTACTAAACTATAGAGGATATTTTCTATGATTTTTAGAGGGTTTAAGTGAATTTTATCCTGTCCAGAACCTTGGTTAATCAAGTGGGTCTATTTTAGGGTTTTAAGAAGTCAATTAATTCACAGAACTCACAAAAACCCTTTTCTGTCTAATCTAACCCACTTATAATCTTATTAAGACCATTTGACCTTTGTTTAGCCCTTGAGAAAACTCGTGGTTGCACTTCATTGGTAAAATTGTAGTTTTAACCCTAGTTTCTTATTTTCCTCTCAGAAAGGTTATGCAGTAAATTATGACCTTCAATTGGTTATGTAGGAGCATTTATTCTCTTCATTGAGTCAAAATGAGTTAATTACGGTTCATATTGGTGTTCCCATCAGCAACGCATACACACATTCAAAAATTCTCTGCTATCTGATCACGAGATTGGACAGCTGAGGATGCATCTTGCCAATGCCTCATCATCATGCACGCATGCAATGGTACGTTGGATCACGCGTCAACGCGCGCGTACACGATATGTGCTCATCCCACGCACCACGTGGCTCTCCTACCACCACTCATCTTCGATCCAACGGCTGTATTTGGCCGCACATGCGCCCGCGCTTGATTTGAGGCTCACGGGGGCTCAATCCCTCGGCCTTTGCATCGCTCGTGGGTGCGTGACCAACGTGCCAAGGCCGAGACTTTGTCGCGTTTCCATCCAAGGTGCGTGCGCCTGTGATTTGATGAGTGCTTGAGGAGAGAGAGTGGCGGCATTCAAAGGCTGGTGTGGGCGGCTAAGATGGCGCCACGTGGCACCATCTTGGCCGTCCATCTTCTATGTCTTATAAATGGTGCTACGAATGTTGGATTGGACAAAATTTTGTGCTGTTGGGCTGCGATTGTCGATTCTAACCCATCCTTGAGGTCGGATTTGTCATCTGAAGTATGGATTTAGACCACCTGGCCCCTTGATCTCAGATCTTTCTTGGACTGCATCTGATGCTATAGAAGTCTGATCGGAGCGATCTTAGAGTCGTTGAACTCCAATCGTCGCCCTGATCCGATCTGTATAGTTAATCTTCTATCCGTGGACCCGATTAAATATTGCCCTATCCCTGACCACCAAAAAGAGAAAATTAACCTAAAATTTAGACAATCTTACCTAAATGCATGATGATGCATGTTATGCAATATTTATAATGCATGATTGCTTTTATGACACTAGAAGCAAGCATAAATAGGCATTTTAGGTCAATTAGATGTGTGCGCAACAAGAGGAGTTGGCCGTGGGTTGCTGGATGATGTAGACACATTTAATTAGGTTAAAATACCTATTCATACATGTTCCTAGGCTTAGATTTACATTTCATTTTATAAATATTGCATAGCGTGCGTCATCTTTCATTACTTTTGCTCGGGACTAGCAAAACTTAGGAATGGGGGCATTTGATAAGTCTACTTTTATGGACCATTATTTGGCTTAAGTACTCTTTAATTAGTTGTCCTTAATTATTAATTGAGTAGGAGTTAAATGGCAATTCACCTTAGCATGCATTTAATTTTATGCGCTAATTTTACATTTAATAACATATGATATGATAATATAATTTATTTGATGAATACAGACTTGGTGAAAGAGTTCAGATGTGCATTTCTGTGTCTATAAGACATCTGGAGATCAGTATGGACGTCTAGAAAATTGCCATCACAAGCTCCTGTTTCTATGTGTTTTAAGACAATCGGAGTTAACGTCAGACATCTAATGGGAACCGCCAGGGCTTATCCATCTATTCCAACCACTCGCGAAGATCGTGAGTGGTTGGAGAAGCTTTTGGCGGAGGAAACAAACAGGTGGGCCTTTGTCTTTAAAAGAGAGGATCATCTTCTCCGGGACTTCTTCATCACCTCCACCCTCTCCACCGTGGCCCTCTCGCCTCCACCATGAACCCAAAGCGTACACCGTGGCTTGATCGAGCTCCATTGTCGACCCCGCAATCTGCCCTCAACCTGTGGTGCCCTGTGATAGAGAGCATCACCACCATCACCAGTCCACCACTAAAAACACCACGCCCTCACCCACTACCATCCTCTTCCTTCTTCTACTATGTTACCGTCAACCTCCTCTTCACCTTCTTCCCTACACATGCCACCTGTAGCCTCAGCGTGAACCCAATATTCTCCAACACAACACAACCCAACCACTGTCGCAGACCACCAGCTTCCTCCCCTCCATCTTCTTCCTCTTCTTCCTCCTCTCTGCCAACTGAAAGAACCCAAACCACCCAAAATGCAGCCACGTCCACGGGCATCGAAACTCTGCACTGTTGATGCCAACACTTTTCCCTCTCCTTCACGAGTGCTTCCACGCCATCTGCACCTTCAACTAACGACCTGCACGTCGGCGAGCCACCACTGCCATCGCCTGTCCTCCTCATCGCCAGCATCAACTCCGGCCGCCATTGGCTGTGCCACCACTGCCATCGGAATGCCCTCATCGCGACCATCCACCCTTGGGCATCTCTCCTCCAAATGTGCTTCCTCCTAGGCGCACGCACAAGGGGAGTTCATCTCCTCTTTCTTTATGGTGAAGGCTACATTAAAATTTACGATAAATGCCATTTCCAAAACTCATTTTTCTGATTTTCTTTGATTATTAAATTGAGGTGAAATTTTGGCATCATACTTATTCTTTCTCATATTTGTTTAGCTATTGTAATTCATCTCATTTTGCATTAAAATTGGATTAAGAATGGCATGCAATTAAAAATTACATACTCTGCCACTACACGTGCATCATCTACATATTTTTAGGAGCTTAATTTCTGACGTGAAATTTACATAAATAGCCTGAACTTCTCATGAAATTGAAAGTGACATTCAGAGTAGCAAATTCATTAAATTAATTTCGCGAATGTTTCTGCAAACATGATGGCTCTATACTAGTGAATTTATTATAGTCGTTCCTCCTTGTGGATACGACCTAACTCTTCGTGGTTAGTTTTATTGAAATATCTTTGTTCAGGATTTTCCACCATGTGATTTTACTGCGACGACATATTTTTCTGATACATTATTTTTACAAGCAAAAATCTCTTGATCAAATGGTGCCGTTGCCAGGGAGGCAATAGACATAATAAATTCACTTGACTTTATTGCTGATTATTTTGAGTTGCGCATATATCTCATCATTCTTTATCTTTTCTATGTAAGGAATCTGACGAGGCAACAGGCGTAGCTAAGAGATGACATCGACCTTGAGCGACATCCACACGAGGAGATAATCACAGGAGCCGGTGGGCCTTGATCCCACACGTGTGGAGACACACAGAGAACCATCTAGGAGGAATCTTCTTCTTACTCTTCTGATTTTAGAGTAGACTCTTTAGTTTTAGTCTAGTTATTTGTTTTCTCGCCCTTGTACTCTGGGGCCAGTTTTTGGGGGTGTCCTTGATTCTTTAGACTCTAGGTTTATTTTTAGTTAGTTCTTTTGATTGCGCATTTATTATTAAAAGAATAATAGTAAATCCGAACTGCCTACTAGAAGCTGCATATCTTTAGGATGACCATCTAGGATTGCTTGAGCAGCATCTAGATTTTCTTACTGCATTGCATTCATTTCTACATCGAAGAGTGCTGGAGTAAGGTACGTACTTCCTATCTTTTTGCATTAATTATCTGCACATGCAATGCATTTGGATATAATTAAAGAAGACCACTTAAGCTGACCTGAAAAGATTAATCAAGTGGTCACATTGCTTATTGGAAAGAAAGTAAAATATACAGGAAGTGTTTGAATAACTTGATTGCAGTTTTAAAAAGAAAAATTACTCTTTGCGGTGTGATGCGCACTTCCTGCACTGAGCAGGCACTATAGGCACTGCACTAGGACTTGGACCCTTAAGGCTATAGGCATCGGTCTCTTTATCAGTGCAAACCCTCCTATCTCGCTTTGAAACAGTGGTATTAACGTTTGCCTGAGTGATTTGATACTCTAAGGAGGGGGACACCCTATAAAGGAATTCCAGGGTAGTTAAGAGGCACCACTAACGCATCGCCTCAAAGGAAGGGTTCGCCCTACTTGCATCCCTTGGTTCCATCCTTGGAGTACCTTTTTACTTGAGCATCTGAGAATATCATTGCAACAAAGTGTACGTCTCTAAGGCACTCGAAGGTCTATTTTAGGGTGCATAATTGATTGATAACTTGATTAGTCACCCCAAAGAACTAAAAGTAACCTCAACCTCCTTAATAGCCTTTGACCAGGAATCTTAAGTGCCTCACTTCTCTTATACCACTCACGTGGGAACGGAGAAATACTGCCTTGACTCTATTTGGCCAAACTAGAAAGGTTGGAAGAGGGCTTAAAGTGCTTTAACTCAACAAAAGACCTCTTGCCTTGTGTCTTCTTAGTGTATGCTTGGTAGGCGCTCTCTCAGAAATAGTCTTCTTTTCAACCCTGAGCCTGAGAGAATTATTAGGAAAGCCAACCAAGAAAGAAGAAAAATGGCTGAAAGACCTGAAGAAGAGATTAGGGTTGGTGAAAATCAAAGAACCTTGAGAGACTACTTCCTCCCTACAACCCACCAAGCCCTACCTAGCCAAAGACCTGGAGTGGATAATCCATATGAAATCAAGAGCACCATATCTTTGCTCCCCTCTTTCTATGGTACTACTAAGGAGGATCCCTATGGGCATCTTAACGAATTCACCGAGGTCTGTTCCATGGTGAAGCTCCAAGGCTTTACTGATGAAGCCCTGATGAGGACTTTATTTTCATTCTCCTCAAGGATAAGGCCAAGCATTGGTATCATACCCTTGATGCAAGGGTAAATGATTGGGCTACCCTTAAGGGAGAATTCTTGAAAAAGTATTTTCCTATGAGTAAGACCAACCATTACAAAAGAGAGATTATGGGTTCTACTCAACAAGAAGGGGAGCAATTTCATGAGACTTGGGAGTGCTTTAATGACCTTCTTAGGTTATGCCCCCACCATCAAGTGCCAAGATGGCTGTTGGTCGAAAGGTTCTATAACGGATTATCTAAAAGTCACAAGCAAACCATCGATGCAGCCTGTGCAAGAACCTTCATGACCAAAACTGAGGATGAAGCCTGGGTGTTATTTGAAACATTAACTGAAAATTCCATACATATGTCCTCTGCCTATCAAGAAAGAAAACCATCAATCTTGCAGAGGAAGATAGAGACCCATGAAGCTGGGGCTATGCAGAATTTGGCTTATTAGATTCAATTGTTGAACAAAAACTTTGATAGGCTTTTAGCAAACCCCAGCATGAACCCACAAGCAACCTCTATCTTTCAGGCTTCAAGTGAATGCTCCACTTGCCAAAGCACAATGCACACCACTACAGAGTGCCACTAGGCAAATCAATTCCCTAAGTTGATTCAGGCCGACCTGAATGTTGCCCAAGGTTTCTGCCCACCTCCTCGCAATAACCCATATTTTAATACCTATAATCCAGGGTGGTGGAACCATCCAAACTTCTCATGGAAGCAAGGTGATGCTTCCAACTAAGGGAATGCAAGACCCCTACCTCCCCAACCCATATACCAACCATCCTATGCAAACCCTCCTCAAACTAAGCCTTCTGAGATGGATGGACTTAAAGCCATGATGAAGGCGATGCAAGAGCATCAGAATATGGTCATCCAATCTCAGAATAAGATGATTATTGATATGCAATCTCAAATTGGTCATCTTACTGAGGCAGTTAGGCAGCGAGATCTGAGGAAGTTGCCTAGCTCTTCTGAGGAGAACCCAAAGGGCAAGGGGGTCATATTCAGGGAGCACACCCAAGCTATGACAGTGATGAGGAGTAGAAAGAAAATCGACAAGCCCGATAGCACCCCTACGGTCACCTCTCAGGATTTCCCTCCTACATCAAAGCCTACTTCCATCTCCATCGAGGAAGAGCCACACTGCTCTCCCTTGCTAGAAATCACCCACCCTGAGGATGTCGTCATTTCACCACCCCTTTCTCGCCATGACAACCCTTCTACCCAGAAACCGAAGTGCCCTATCCAGAGCGCCTATCTGCTCCTGGGGAATCATCTATTGGCTCGTCTGGAGCCAAGGATAGGACGGATGAAATTATGGACACTTTTAGGCAAGTCCATATCAACTTGCCTTTGTTGGAAGCTATCAAATAGATCCCATCCTATGCCAAATTTCTAAAGGACCTATGCACCCAGAAGTGCCGATCTAGGAGACAGGTCCAAGCTAAGGCCATCCTGCCTGACCATGTTAGCTTGATTCTCCAACATGGAACACCCTCCAAAATGAAAGACCCAGGGGCCCTGTATATTTCAATGGTTATAGGTAACCAACACATTGACAAGGCTCTGCTTGATCTGGGTGCGGGCATGAATATTTTACCGAGCTCTATTTACGACCTTTTGGGAGGAGGTGAATTAAAGCCTATTCTAGTCATTCTCCAGGTCACAGACAGATCACTTAAGACACCATGGGGATTGCTGGAAGATGTCCTGGTGAGAGTGGAGGGCTTCTTCTTCCCTGTTGACTTTCTTGTGATAGATACTGACCCATCGAATAAGCCCACCAAGTCGTCCATTATTCTTGGATGCCCCTTCTTGGCCATAGCCAACGCCTCCATCAATTGTAGATCAGGGGCACTTAAAATGGGCTTTGGGAACAAGAAGATCCGGTTGAATGTTTTTGATACCTACAAGCAATCCGAATTGGAAGATTATTCCCAGATTGAGGTAGTGGATAAAATTATTGAAGAGACTACTCTAGTACTCTTATGTAGAGATCCCCTTCAAAAGGTCATATCTAAGGACCATCCTCCGACTATTGAAGAAACTGAAGGGGATATACCCGAATTGGAAGAATTGCTGGGGGTACACACAGAGTCTCTGTCCCCACCCTGGATCGTGAAGGTAGATCTGCTACCAAAGGCGAGGACACCTCAACTTAAACCCTCGATCCAAAAGGCTCCTGAGTTGGAGCTGAAACCCCTACCATGCACATTGAAGTATGCTTTCCTTGGCCCTAATGACACACTGCCCATTATTATCTCATCTGCATTATATGAATCGCAGGAGGGAGCTCTGCTTGAGTGTTTACAAAGGCACAAGGAAGCAATTGCTTGGTCAATTACTGATATTAAGGGTGTTGATCCCTACCTTTGCATGCATCATATATACATAGACAAGTCCGTGAAACCCTTCCGAGACATGCAGAGAAGGCTCAACCCCAATATGCGGGAGGTTGTTAAAAAGGAGATTCTGAAATGGTTGGATGCAGGAATTATCTATCCCATTTCAAACAGTAAATGGGTCAGTCATATTCATGTGGTGCCCAAAAAGGCAGGAATCACTGTGGAAGAGAACGACCAAGGAGAGTTGGTAACCACTAGGCCCTCAATTGGTTGGAGGGTCTGCATTAATTATCATCAGTTGAACACGGCTACCCAAAAAAATCATTTTCCCTTATCATTTGTTGATCAGATTTTGGAACGACTGACAGGGAATAAGTACTTCTATTTCCTTGATAGGTACTCTGGGTATAATCAGATAGCCGTCTTTCCTGACGATCAGGAGCGTACCACCTTCACGAGTCCGTATGGCACTTTTTCATTCTGCCGAATGTCATTCAGGTTATGTAATGCTCCTGCCACTTTCCAACGTTGTATGATGGCTATCTTTTCTGATATGATTGATGAGTTTATTGAGATTTTCATGGATGATTTCTCCATTTATGGCTCATTGTTTGACCTATGCCTTTTGTACCTTGATAAAGTCTTAACCCATTGTGAAGAGGCAAAGCCAATGCTTAGCTGTGAGAAAAGCCACTTTATGGTCCAGTAGGTTATTGTGTTAGGGCATGTAGTTTCCAAGAGAGGATTAGAGGTAGATACCGCAAAAATTGATTCCATCTCTAAGATTCCTTCTCCCACCAATGTTCATCAGGTTAGATCTTTCCTTAGCCATGCTGGGTTCTATAGGCGCTTCAATTTTGATGATAGATGTGGCGAGGCTTTCCAAGTCTTGATGAAAACTCTTATTATCGCGTCGATTCTCCAAGCACTAGATTTGACCCTCCCGTTTAAGCTAATATGTGATGCTTCTGATTTTGCAGTAGGAGCGATCTTAAGTCAAAAGGTTGATGGCAAACCTCATGTGTTGCATTATGCCAGCAAGACCCTTATGGATCCTCAGCAAAACTACATGATCACTAAAAAGGAACTTCTTGCTCTAGTATTTGCTTTGGAAAAGTTTCGGTCTTATCTTTTGAGATTCAAGGTTGTGGTGTTCACTGATCATTCTGCCTTAAAGCATCTTCTTGCTAAAAAGGACACTAAACCTCGCTTAATTCGTTGGATTTTGCTACACCAGGAGTTTGACCTGGAAATTAAAGATAAGAAAGGAGTTGAGAATGTGGTAGCAGATCATCTATCTAGGATCCCCATTGAGGCATCAACCTCTGCTGGAGATATCAAAGAGATTTTCCTGATGAGCCTTTGATGGTCGTGGAGGCCAAAACTCCTTGGTTCACTAACATAGTGAACTAAGTGGTCACGGGCATTACCCCCAGTAGTTGGGACAAGCAGAAGGGAGACAGGTTTCTTGTTGACGCTAAATTTTATCACTGGAAGGAACCCGAGCTTTTTAGAACAGGCCCTGACCAGCTTTTTCGTCGTTGTGTCCCTGATGAAGAACAAATAAGTGTTCTGAGTTTCTGCCATGACCTCCACTGTGGAGGACATTTTAGTGGAAAAAAGACTGCCCATAAGGTTCTTCAGTCTGGCTTTTGGTGGCTCACATTATTCCGAGATGCACATACATATGTGGGCGCATGTCTACGTTGCCAGCAAACAAGAACCATCAGAGAAAGGGATGAGATGCCCCAGCAACCTATTCTCCCCGTTGAGATCTTTGACATTTGGGGCATCGACTTCATGGGTCCCTTTCCTGTGTCCTTCAAATATGAATACATCCTTGTGGCTATAGACTATGTATTGAAATGGATAGAAGCCATACCCACACAAACCAATGACCATTCTGTGGTCTTGGATTTTGTTAAGGCTAATATCATTTTCTAATACCAGTGCCCAAGGACAATCATAAGTGATGGAGGACCTCACTTCAAGAAGGTGCACTTCATAAGACTACTCCAAAATTTGGGAGTCAACCACATGATAGCCACACCTTATCATCCCCAAAGTGGATAAGTTGAAGTGTCTAATAGGGAGATTAAACGAATTTTAGAAAAAACTGTCATGCCTAACCGTAAGGATTGGTCTAAAAAACTAAATGATGCTCTTTTGGCCTACAGAACCACGTATAAGACTCCCTTAGGCATGTCTCCTTTCCATCTTCTCTATGGAAAGGCGTGCCATCTTCCTGTTGAAATCCAACACAAAGCCTATTGGGCTATTAAAAATGTTAACTTAAATCTGGATTAAGCGGGAAAGGCATGTATGCTGGAGTTAAGTGAGCTTGAGGAGCTTCGTAATGAAGCCTATGAAACTTCTCAAGCTTACAAGCAACGTACAAAGGTCTTCCATGATAAGCACATCATTAGAAAGACCTTTAAGCCCAACCAGTGGGTCTGGCTTTTCAATTCCAGACTTAAATTATTTCCAGCAAAGCTCAAGTCTCACTAGGATGGGCCATACGTTGTTATCAATGCCTTCCCTCATGGAGTTGTAGAGATTCAGAACCCTACTTTTGGTGCGAGCTTTAAAGTAAATGGCCAATGACTTAAACCCTATGTTACTCTTTCAGATGGCCAGGCTTTGGACACACTTCGGCTTGAGGAGCCTTAGCTCCTCCCACTCTCCTCCTTAGGTGATATTCTTCTATGTCTTTATTTTTTCGAAGAGGGCATTGTCAGTCTTAGGCATGGGGGGATATAACTTGAGGATGTTTATAGCATTTATAAATATTTGCATGCATTTAGGATAGTGGATTAAAAAAAAAAACCTCTTTTATTTTTTTGAGCTGAATTGGTTAGTCCCTAGTAGGAAATTTTTTTATCAAGGAGGTTTCATTAAAGATTTTCTTCTTAAAATTATCTCTTAAGTTTAGAATCCAGTACAGTTACTTCACTTACACGTAGACTAGATAATGGATCTTTGTAGAAAATCAATAAGCATTTTTAGTCTCCTAAACCCTTGGACAGTTAATAGGGGGTTAGGCATACTATCTTCTATTAGATCCACCTAATATTTGTAAGGAGAAGTAGAGAAATTACTGGTGCGCTAAGTCTAGTGCAAGGACTCTTAAGTTCTGGATAATTAGAGGATGATACCTCAGAGTTAGGCATAGTTTTCGCTCACTATTCCTGTGTGCAAACTTTGTGTGAATTCCTGAGTCACAAAATAAGGCAGATACACAGAAATTGAATCCTAATAAAACTATGACTATGGTGGATGGTTACGACTGTCCTTCATAGAGTCCTCCGCTGAAGGAGGGTAATAGTGTCAAAGGTCAAAAATACTCTTTTCCTATCCATCCTTTCCTGATGCTGAGAGTAGACACTTTTACTAAATAAGCCACACAATATCCCCTTGACCATCATCATCCTTAATAATGCCTCATGACTAAAAGTCTGCATCGTGTTATGTTGATTTATGAAAAAAAGAGAAATATATAGATATATCTAAAAAAAAGAAAAAAAGAAAGAGAAATATTTATATTTAGAAAAATATATAAGAAAAAGAAGAAAAAGATAAAGAAAAAAGAGTCCAAATTTGGACTTTTATCTTTATGTCATTTTTTGTGTCAATATTTTTGATGCAACAACAAAAACACCCATTGCAATCCACCAAATATGACCCATACCTACTTTTCAGTATTTCTGATCACCCGAATACTGGCTGAGGTCCTCTAATTTAGTTGTAGGGTTATTAGGACTTTAATTGAAGTGTGAATGCCATGTGAGGCCACCAAATATTGAGTACATTTACAAAATCTGGTAAGATATGTGATCTCAGAAAAGAAAGAAGAAAAAGAAAAGAGGGAGTGAGTAAGCGCATGGGAACGCAAAGAGAGCACAGTTTTTAACCTATCTTTAGGTTGACTTGTTTGATAGTTGAGAGAGTGAGTCTGCAGTACTAGACTACATGTAGCACCAGATGAGTGTGAGCCACCAAATATAAATCCATTTTACGCTGCATCTCCTACCTAAGCCAGAAAGCCAGGGTCAAATCTCAAATTATTTTCTACTTTATCCTCGAGGGAAGTAGTTGCCTATCCCGGTAAAATGTTTACTAAGGGTTTAAGTATGAACTGTAAATGTAAGTTGGCTTTTCACTTGGATCTGTTGCCTAGGCTACTATCACTTCACATATCTCTGGATCTCTAAATTTTTGGAATAAGGAAAGGAGAAATCTCTTAGTTACTTCCATTGTTTTTCAATTTTGCTCGGGACTAGAAAAACTTAGGCATCGGGGCATTTGATAAGTCCACTTTTGTGAACCATTATTTGGCTTAAGTACTCTTTAATTAGTTGTCCTTAATTGTTAATTGAGTAAGAGTTAAATGGCAATTCACCTTAGCCTGCATTTAATTTTATACACTAATTTTACATTTAATAACATATGATATGATAATATAATTTATTTGATGAATGCAGGCTAGGTGAAAGAGTTTAGACATGCATTTCTGCGTCTATAAGACGTCTGGAGATTAATATGGACGTCTAGGAAATTGCCATCACAAGCTCCTGTTTCTATGTGTTTTAAGACAACCGGAGTTAACATTAGACATCTGATGGGAACCACCATCACTTATCCATCTATTCCAACCAGTCGCAAAGATCGTGAGTGGTTGGAGAAGCTTTCGGCGGGGGAACAAACAGGTGGGCCTTTGTTTTCAAAAGAGAGGATCATCTTCTCTAGGGCTTCTTCATTGCCTCCACCCTCTCCACCGTGGACTTCTCACCTGCACCATGAACCTAAAGCGCGCACCGTGGCTTGATCGACCTCCATTTTCGACCCTGCAATCTGCCCTCAATCTGTGGTGCTCTGTGATAGAGAGCATTGCCACCATCACCAGTCCACCACTAAAAGCACCACGCCCTCGCTCACTGCCATCCTCTTCCTTCTTCTTCTACGTTACTATCAACCTCCTCTTCACCTTCTTCCCCACACACGCCACCTACAACCTTAGCATGAACCCAACATTCTCCAACACAACACAACCCAACCACTGTCGTAGGCCACCGGCTTCCTCCTCTACGTCTTCTTCTTCTTCTTCTTCCTCCTCCTCTCCACCAACTGAAAGAACCCAAACCACCCAAAATGCAGCCATGTCCACAGGCATCGAAACTCCGCATTGTTGACGCCAACACGCTCCCCTTGCCTTCACGAGTGCTTCCACGCCATCCGCGCCATCAATTGACGACCTGTACGCCGGCGAGCCACCACTGCCGTCGCCGGTCCTCCTTATCACCGGCACCAACTTCGGCCACCGTTGGCCATGCCACACCACTGCTATCGGAACGCCTTCATCACGGCCATCCTCCCTTAGGTGTCTCTCTTCCAGACGTGCTTCCTCCTAGGCACACGCACAAGGGGAGTTCATCCCCTCTTTCTCTACAGTGAAGGCTACATTAAAATTTACGACAAATGCCATTTCCAAAACTCATTTTTCTGATTTTCTTTGATTATTAAATTGAGGTGAAATTTCAGCATCATACTTATTCTTTCTCATATTTGTTTAGCGATTGTAATTCATCTCATTTTGCATTGAAATTGGATTAAGAATGGCATGCAATTAAAAATTACATACTCTGCCACTACACGTGCATCATCTACATATTTTTAAGAGCTTAATTTCTGATGTGAAATTTACATAAATAGGCTAAACGTCTCATGAAATTGAAAGTGACATTCAGAGTAGTAAATTCATTAAATTAATTTCGCGAATGTTTCTGCAAACATTATGGCTCTATACTAGTGAATTTATTGCAGTCGTTCCTCCCTGTGGATACAACCTAACTCTTCGTGGTTAGTTTTATTGAAATATCTTTGTTCAAGATTTTCCACCACGTGATTTTACTATGATGACATATTTTTCTGATACATTATTTCTACAAGTGAAAATCTCTCGATCAGTAGTTTTGAGATGAAATAAAAATAGATTGATGTTTGTTTCCTTCTCTATGGATCGACACTCGTATCTATACACAGGTTTTTATTATTTTTATTTGCTCTTACGCTCCTACGACGACATTTCTAAGACAAGACCACCTAATTCCATGAATCGATCTAATCAAGTGGTCACATTTTAAGAAATTGGGACTACTAAGAGGTAGATTTAAAAAATTAAGGACTCAAGTGTGTGGAAAGGATAGTGATTGTAGATTTTTCAAAAATTAAAACTGCACTGAGGGGGGAACATTTTTTTCAGTTGAGCACGCACACATAAGGCACTAGAGACCAATTTCTACCTCTTCCCCTTGTGCACCACAAGGTGCTTAGTCTTTGGGTCATTATTGTTGGTGCAAGGGCACCACGGTCGTTAATTTTGATGATAACAAAACACATGTTACTTAACATTTGCATTGAGTTTATAAGTTTTAGGAAAATGCATATGGATTCAAGTATGGAAGAGGAGCTTGATGGAGAAGTTTTCGCTTGGAATGAAAGGTAGAAGACAAGAAGAATATGATAGATTTCTTTTTGTCTTGTTTTATTTACTTAGTCTTTGTATCTTTGTTCTTTGCTCTTTATTGTGTCTAGATATATGTTAAAGAGCCTCAAAGTAACTAAACTTTAGCCCTAAGAACACTTACTCTAGCCTAGGATACTTAGGCTTGTTGTTGAAAACTTAGAAAGCCAAAATAGGCATCAGACAGCTGGATCAGACGTCCAATCTTAGAATTAGACGTCTGATCATGGACTTTAAGACGTCTGACTATTTGATCAGACGTCCAAACACTTAGGTTGGACTTAGTGCTTTCTGTCTGCTGATTTCAGACGACCAACCCTTAGTCTAGACGTCTTAAAAGACGTCTGATGACCCTGCCAAACGTCCAACAAGAGGACAGTTGGCTTTATTAGGCTAATCTTAGAGGATTAATTCTTTATCCAACCTTCTTTCACTTTCAAACCTCCATAGTGATCCCTAGACGTCTCACCTTTTGTCATATGATTATAACCGTTTAGCCTCAGGAAATCAATTCCCACAGTAAAACCTATTTCCAGACGTCTAGATTTTGTGCCAGACGACCAACCTGTCGTCTAACCAATAAGACCTAGAACCCTATTTAGGTCTGGACAAAATAGGAAGGAAACCTATCTAGAATTAGACGTCTAACCTCAAGTCTAAACATCTTACAAGTGATCTTTAGACGTCTGTCTTGATCCAACTTCAATCAGATCTTCCACCTTTCTAGATCAGATGAATAATTCCTAAATCAAACGAAGACCCAGACATCTGATAATATATTCAGACGTCTGATAACCCTGTTAGAATCATAAATAGCTCTAATTCCAGCCTGATTTGCCTTGGATTTATTTCCAACAGTTAGAGAAGACCTCCAACGGCTAGAAGAGGCTTCTAAACCCTTCTTAGAACCTCTATAAATAGAGGAACACCCTTCCTAAGCACATACACACCAAGCAATACTATTTACACATCCTTTTGTGTCTAAGAGAAGTTAGAATCAAAGGAGAAGTGCTCAAGCCTTAGTCTACATCTTGAGAGCATCTTCCCAACTGTGCACCTACTCTCCTACCTACATATACGAGAGCATCATCATGCCATTGCGTTGATCATGCACTCCACTTCCATTTTAGGGAAGTACCTGTTGCTTATAGAAGCTAAGTTTAAAACTAGACTTTGTAGCTCTATAGGACTGTTGTTTTATTTATTTTTGGTTGAGTATTTGCTTTGCGAATTCCCATCTCCTTCGTGGGACAAAATACTCCGTGTGAAGAGGAGGGGTTTGAGATACACTACCCTTGTATAAAGTAGCATTGTTGTAAGAGGTTGAACTACCCTCGTTTAAAGTAGTTTGTTAGTGGATTTGATTGACTCGGTCGATCGGGAAATCCTCAATCGAGAGGTTTAAGTGGTGGTTTTTGCTTGGGTTCGGGTTTTCACCTAAAAATACTTGTGCATTTGTGAGATTGGATTTTCGTGTAATTGTTTACTTTACTTCCGCATTATTTTTCGTATTACACAAACCTCACCCCTTCTTTGTAGAAACCCACAATTAGGTTATCAACATCACGAGCCCTGGGGTGCTAGTGAGGATAATCTCAACCAAGGCCAATACACCTTGCGAGTAGGTATTTTTAGGCACCTTCAAAGGTCGCCCTAAGGTGCATAATGATTGTGTAAATTAATTGGCCACAAATTTGAAATCGTAAGCCTAAAAGACCTAAAATCTTCTCAAACAAAAGAAGCTCCATTGTTTTGTGTTTGCTTACTCATTGGTGTGTATTGAGAATGGGCAACTTTTAAGGTCCAACAAGGATTGCAAAAATCTACTAATACAAGTTTGGGCCTAGAAAGATATTTCATCCAAATAACTTGTATTATGAACCCTTAATTGTACACTTCACTTGTTAAATTAATTTTAAGGCAACAACGCCCTGACGCCCATCACATTCCAAAAGCACTTCAAGTCATTGTCTAAAATTGAGAAATGTGCCCTAGGTAAGACTAATTTTCTTGGTAACTTGAAGTTAGATTGAGTTAAGATCAAGACCTTGTCTACTTAGGCCAATTGGTGACAAGAAAGGTCGATGCTATAACCGCGTTAACCTCTAGTGGTGTTTCACTATGTAAGGTGTCCTAGGGGGTCCCACCCTTCTGGCCAGCTGATGTAAACATGTTTACATTACATAAGATGTCTATTTATGCATGTTCTTAAGCATAAAATTGCATTGCATACTATAAATATTGCATAGCATGCATCATCTTGCATTTAGATTAGTTTGAATAAAATGGAGGTTAATTGTCTCCTTTTATGTTCAGGGACAAGGCAAACTTTTTATCGGGGCCTTGGATCGAAGATCCAACCGTACAAATGTGATCAAAGCGACGATTGGAGTTCAACGACTCCAAGATCGCCCTAATCAGACATCTATAGCATTAGATAGAGATCAGGGAAGCCTAGAAGATTAAGAGCCAAGATGGTGTGAATCCACACTTCAAACAGCAAATCTGACCACACGGATGGATTCGGATCGACGATCGCAGCCTAATGGCATGAAAATCGACTCAATCCGACACTTGTGGCACCATTTACATCATCCAGAAGATGGACAGCCAAGATAGTGCCACGTGGTGCCATCTCGGCCACCCAACCGACCACCCTCAACTTTTGAAGTCGCTAGCATCCACGCATCTCCACCATTGGATCAAGATCCAACGATTGAGAGTACATCCCAACCGACTCTCCCCTTTCTCTGAAGCATCAACTAAAGAGCTGCCTCGACCGTTGGATCTCAATCGAACGATCCTGATCACGCGCTCAGAGATCAGTCCGCTGACCCATCCATGCACGTAGCACAGTGGATAGAGCGCTCACTCGCAATTGGGCACGCGTTCGAGTCGCATGCAGCAGGCGCTGAGGCGCGGAGGTGCGGGCGCGATTGACTGCCCAATGGTGATCCAACGGCCATGAGCACTCAATCCAGATCACGTGCCCACACACGCCCACGCGTAACACAGGATCAGAGTGGCGAGCGTGTAATGAGGAGGCGGGTGAGAATGCATCTCAGTCGTTCGATCTCGCGATCGAACGGCTGAGACTTAATGAACGTAAGCACGCGTTTCATGCGTGGGAGGAGAGCGGGCGGCGCACGTCGCCCACGATGGGGCTTTAGCGACGGTTTTACCCGTCACTAAAGACCCCTGATTTAATGTTTATCCGTCTTCCAGGAGTCGTCCCATCCAGCTCGTCCTCCAAGTGACTGTCGAGGAGGATAATTCTCTCTCCATTCTTTTTAATGCTTTCTAGAGTAGATTTACTGCTTTCTAGTCATAATGTTTAGTGTAACAAACAATCTTTTTGATAATGAATTTCATGTTCACTCTACAGCTCTTTTTTTATTTTTGTTTGTAATATTCTCTCTCTCTCATTCTCTTTCTTTCTCTCTCTCTTCTATTTAGTGTAAATAGATAGATAGTTTCTAATCAATTAATTCACTTCATGACAAATAAATCAAATGCATATTTTTAAATCAAACGTCTACCTCCCTGAGTTCGACCAGGGATTTCTATTCCGGTATAATTTTTATTTGTTGAACGTGAGTTCTTCGCTTTCAAACTACAACGACAGGTTTTCAAAACCAAATACGTTAGCATAGCAACTCGTAGCTTCAACATTTTGGTGCCGTTGCCCGGGAGGCGACGGTCTTTGATTTTTTTTTTCACGTTTTCCAACTTACGAATCATTTAACTCACTTCTCTCCTTTTTTAGTGTGATTGCAGTTACTCTTTTGAGATGAGCAAAAGCGGTAGATCGGAGCAAAGTGCTGTTGAAGGTTCTATGAGTTTCCCCCATCCTCCACCCATTAGTTTTCATTTCACCATGTAATAACACAAACATCAATCAACCTAGGTGTTCTTATAAACTCTAAGGTTAGTTTTGTTTATTTTTTTGACACCCACACCCGCCTTAACCTTTAAAAAGAAAAAATAAAAAAATCTCACAGAGGTACACAACCTCATCTGATTTTCAAACTCAACCGGTAAACCGATCTTTAGAGCCAGTACACATATCCAAACACATAATTGAGTAGAAATCAGATTAGGTAATCACTTGTATGCCTAATTAAGTGGTGCAACAGGCCAATTGTTTGAGTTGATTGGGCCGCACCACTTCAGTTAAAATCAACTCATCAAGTAGCTGCCGCTTAGGTTCAACTCTTAGGGATTTACCAGGCACTTCACATTCTTTTAAGCTTCAAAGGAAAACATCTTCACTTGTGCTTTCAAAACTTGGTGTGCCAACAAAACTTATTTTAAAATACCTAAAGTTGAATCCTAAAAGCTACTAAGCAAGATTTGAACCTTAAAATTCACCGCATCAAAAATAATCTTGCTTGAAAACCACTGGTTGTGCACGTATACGCACATCAATCAATTATTAAGGGCATAACCCAGATAAAGGGCCCATCACATTCCAAAGCAAATTCAAACCTAGCCTTAAATAAAACAAAGTAGACGTTAGCCTTAAGGATTTGACTCGCTCTTCGGAGCCCAAAACGAGATTTTTTTCGATTAGTCTGTTTCTATTGTTCAATCTGATGTCTAGCTAGGGGAGCAGAATCAAACGATCATAGTTGGGGGGTAGACTAGGAACCGGAGGCGCAAGCCGAAGGAAGAACCTTCTCCCTAGTCGCTCCTTCTAATTGGTTGGATTGAACAGACAGAAGTAGATCAAATCATTTCTTTATCTCAAGACGGGTTCTGGGAGTCTGTAGGTCTTTAGGCTAGCCCATTTAAGGATAGGTTTGATTGCTTGTATTGCAAGGCGCCTTTCTTCCTCCCATCTCTCATGAATCCTTCCACATATTATATTCATTCCTGCTCTTTCCCTCCTATTTTGAATTATCCTCAACATGACAATTATCCCGATTTGTACTGTAATCAACCATCAGTTAGTTGGGATAACTTGGATTGGGGATACAGTTCCAGACCTCCATGTTTAGGGTCTAACCCTGAACACTATGATTGTGATTTTTATCCTTCTCAGAGCCACATCGATTATAGATCGTCAACCTTTCATAGACAACCTGATACGATCTACAATCAAGAAGGATACACTGATCCTTACCCATCCTCTGATTACACTGCCTTTAGGTCATCACCACCTTTTGAACAATCCGAAATGACCTATTATCAGGAATGGTATAACGAATCTCAATTTGTTAACTCCTATGCATTGATCCCAAACCTGCCCAACTCTGAACCAACTCATTTTGTTCAGGGTAACCAAGTTCAAGATAAGGTTTTGGCTAACTTGAAGAATACCATACAATCTTTAGAAGTTCAGGCAATACCTTGCATTGAAAGATTAGAGCCCCTGATTGAAATGATTAATGATTTGAACAAGTATTTGTTGGATTAGCTCCAGGATGTTAAGGATAAGAACCCGGGTGAGTTTCTACTTGGGAAGTTAGCAAAATTGAGGATGAGATTTGTGGTTGCTTTAATTCAATCGTGGGATGATTCCCTAGATGAATCGCCTTCAGGCGAGCCAATGTCAGAACCCGCTCAGGCACCTGTTGGGGGGACACGCGTTACGAGATTGACCAGATTGAATTAGAGCAACCAATTAAGGATGATCTGATTTCTTCACCTGAGATCCCTGAGCCAGGGTACGAGGAAACGTATGTCTCCATGGATCAGAAAGTGACAAATGATTTTGGGACATACATTAATATGGATCTTGATTTCTTTGATTCTAATGGTGAAGATTCAATTTACGAAGTCTCACGCGAGTTTACAGAATATGATTTTTGTGAGACAATTGGGCCTGAGGAATCTAATAGATCATTCGATAGCTCAATAACTGAGGAAACTGACCTTATTGGGGTTCACATTATGGATCTAGAATCGCATTTTCTGGAGGATTCAATCAAATGCCCTGATTGTCCGTTACACCCCATTGAGCTTATCGATGATTCTGTTCTTGAGATAACTAAACCCAAGTCAATTCTAACTCAACCACATCTTTTAGACTTGGAGATTTCAGACGGGGTGATTAATATGCAAGAGGTCCTGAAACTTGACATTCCGAATGAGGAGAATAGAAGCTGGGAAGTTCTGATTTGGGAAGCAAACTTTGGAGGAAATAGAAGACTAAGTCTAAGGGTTCCAATTCATCTGAAGTCATCAAACCAGGTCCCTTACGACATCTGTTCTGAGGATGTTCAACCCAAGCATACATTTATTTATTATCCTTTGGAGCTTGAATTCTCTGTAACCTGACTTTTTGGTCTTGGGTTGCATCCTCATAAATCGCAGGCTCGACCCCGCTTGCATATTGATTTTAGGTTTTGGGTAATTTTTATCCAGAACCTTAGATATTCTCGATTATGAGATCTGGGTCTACACCACAATTTGGTCCACATCTGTGGACATCTGCTGATAGGTCAGAGGTTTCATCTTTTTATTCTGATTTTGACCTGTACCTGTGAATTCTTTATTTCTCTTCTTTGTATAGTGTACCTAGCTGAAGACACTAAATTCAGCATGTATACAATTTTTTTTGTTTATCTCGGAGCGGACCCAACATTCATGTAATTCAGGTGCTTTCTACTCTATTCCACTCTATTTTATGTCTTTTTAATATAATGAGGACATTGCATTAGATAGGTACGGGGGGATGGATATTCATCTCTGAATTTATTCGTCAGCTTCGTAGATTTGTTTTATTTTCTTTAATTTATATATATTAAAAAAAATTAGAATTAGGAAAGAGAACTTGGGTTTAAGAAAATTTTCAATCTTAGGAAATACTACATTAGGATTTAAACACAAAGACCCTTCAGGTCTTCAAACTAAATCAGCTTGTGTATCCACTAAAATGTGGATTTGTTTTTCGAGTCCCCACCATCTTAATTCTATCATAATTGAAGTAAATAAGTTTGGGTGATAAGTACACGACTTATCAACCCGCCCTCTGATTTGAGGGAACTTTAAGCCAAAAGCATCTACACACTATCATCACTGACTCGTTGTTCGACGAATTTAATGAAAATTGAGTAGCTAATGAACCTTCTAGGGTGATATGGCTGGCAAGTTATCATGGGTAACAGCCCATAGATAGGTTGTCCAGAGCCCAGTCACTAAACCATTCTCTTTTTGCTGCCTTTAGGTAAATCTTAGACCAGGGAAGCCACCTACTTAAAAAAAAATAAAAAGAGAGGGAGAAAGAAAGTCAAAAAGAAAAGAAAAAGAAAAGTAAAAAAGAAGAAGAAAATAAAAGAAATAAGCCACATTTTGCCACACGAGTATGGCTGGCAAGTTGTCGGTGGTAACAGCTCATCGACCGGTTGTCCAGAACCCAGCTCAATAAATGCACTGAAAATTCCCAAAACACTTAGGAAGAAGCGGAGAAGTAGAATAAATCGGGGAGATATACATTGTATTCACCCTTGTGTTGACCCCGTATATATAAAAGTAGGGAGAAAGCTATTGGTTGTAAAGATACACCTTTAGGCAGAATTCTCTTTTTAAGGTCACCTAGAGGCGTAGATATCCGAAATCCATTTTTTTCTACCGGTCAACGAGTCTATCACATTCACAATAAGATACTTAGAACTTACGATTCTCATCAAATCTTGGGTGAGTTGAATGGTCGTAGAAAGCCACTCCTAAACCATAAAACTCAAAAATCCAAAAAAATTAGAAAAGAAGAAAAAGTGAAAAAAAAATTTCTTTGAATAAGGCGAGGGCTTGAGGCGATCTGCATCTTGGCAGATACTCGGGCACTGTTGTGTCTTTGAAAGTTCAGATCTTAAGTAAATATTTTCTTAATGATTGAAAATAACCCATGCCCAAACAATCCAACCTGATTCTTTTATAAATAGCATATAGTTTTTGCTAGGGACTAGCAAAAGATAGGCATGGGGGTGTGATGTAAACATGTTCACATTACATAAGATGTCTATTTATGCATGTTCCTAAGCATAAAATTACATTGCATACTATAAATATTGCATAGCATGCATCATCTTGCATTTAGATTATTTTGAATAAAATGGAGGTTAATTATCTCCTTTTATGTTCAGAGACAAGGCAAACCTTTTATCGGGGCCTCAGATCGAAGATCCAACTATACAGATGTGATCAGAGAGACGATTAGAGTTCAACGACTCCAAGATCACCCTAATCAGACATCTGTAGCATCAGATAGAGATCGGGGAACCTTAGAAGATCAAGAGCCAAGATGGTGTGAATCTGCACTTCAAATGACAAATCCGACTGCACGGATGGATTCAAATCGACGATCACAGCCTAACGACGTGAAAATCGACTCAATCTGACACTTGTGGCATCATCTACATCATCCAGAAGATGGACGGCCAAGATGGCACCACGTGGTGCCATCTCGATCGTCCAACCGACTGCCCTCAACTTCTGAAGTTGCTAGCACCCACGCATCTCCGCCATTGGAACAAGATCCAACGGCTGAGAGTACATCCCAACCGGCTCTCCCCTTTCTCTGAAGCATCAACTGAAGAGCTGCCTCAACCGTTAGATCCCAATCCAACTGTCCTGATCGCGTGCTCAGAGATCGGTCCGCTCGCCCATCCATGTGTGTAGCGTAGTGGATAGAGCGCTCGCTCACGATCGGGCATGCATGATAGCGCAGTCGCATGATCGGGCATGATAGCTCTCATGCATGATAGCACAGTCGCATGCTGCAGGTGCTGAGGTGCGGAGGTGCAGGCACGATTGACCGCCTAATGGTGATCCAATGACCGTGAGAGCTCAATCCAGATCACGCGCCCACGCACGCCCATGCGTAACGCGGGATCAGACGCGGCGAGCACGCGATGAGGAGGCGGGCGAGAATGCATCTCAGCTGTTCGATCTTGTGATCGAACGACTGAGACTTAATGAATGTGAGAGCGCATTTCATGCGTGGGAGGAGAGCGGGCAGTGCACATCGCCCACGATGGGGCTTTAGCGACGGTTTTATCATCACTAAAGACCCCTAATTTAATGTTTTAAGATTAAAAAGACCAAATTTCCCTCATTCCTTGCAACTATAAAAGGAGACCCCTCCATACGAAATTTTCATCCCTTCTTTCTCTTCTCTCTCTCTCCAAAGCTCAAGAGAAGCTTGTCCCACACTCGAGATGCTTCTCAAGAGATAAAGTCCAATTTTTGTCCCTTTTTCGAAAGCAGATCCCGCGACGACGACGACGTGCTGCCTCGTTCTCGTTCTTCCTACTTCGTCCTCCTTCATCCTGCTCTGTTCCCCGTCTTCCAGCCATCGTCCCATCCGGTTCATCCTCCAAGCGACCATCGAGGAGGATAATTCTCTCTCTATTCTTTTTAATGCTTTTTAGAGTAGATTTACTGCTTTCTAGTGTAATCATTTTTTGCTTTCTAGTCGTAATGTTTAGTGTAACAAACAATCTTTTTGATAATGAATTCCATGTTCATTCTACATCTCTTTTTTGATTTTTGTTTGTAGTATTCTCTCTCTCTCATTCTCTCTCTCTTCTATTTAGTGTAAATAGATGGATAGTTTCTAATCAATTAATTTACTTCGTGACAAATAAATTAAATGCGTATTTTTAAATCAAACGTCTGCCTCCCTGAGTTCGACTCGGGGTTTCTATTCCGGTATAAATTTTATTTGTTGAACGTGAGTTCTTCTCTTTCAAACTACAACGACAGGTTTTCAAAACCAAATACGTTGGCGTAGCAACTCATAGCTTCAACACTAGCTAAGTAACTCAAGGGTTGGTATAACCCATTTATATTTCGGGGTGCCAGGATTAGGTCTAATTAGGGTTATCCTTTAAGGCTAGCTTGCTTACTTGTATTGTGAGGATGGGTGTTCCCTTCTATCTTCTCTCTCTCATCTACTTAAATTCTTCCTGGTGCATGAATTGTGGAAGGTCACTTAATCCTGATTTGGTGCCACCTTTAGAGAGAAACCTAGGAGATGACTTGATTTTTTTGAACCTGAACCTATCCCCATGGCTAGTCACCATGTGGAAGAAGTGATTAGGGAGGAGGAGCCGAACCTTAATCCAATAGCCAACCTCTAGAGACAAATAAAGAGGTAGGGCCAACACTATGATCGTCAAATTGAGACTCTAGTCCAGGCCTTGAATTGAACCCAAAATCCAAGAAGAAACTGACCTCTCAGAGACTTTATAGCCCTGTTAACACCTAGCTCGAAACTTATATTAGGGTGGTACCCCCGGAGGGGGCTAATTTTGAACTCAAACCTTAAATCATTATTCTAAGTGCAGATATGATTGCGAAAAATACACTTTCGTCGTAGTATAAGCGTGTAGAAACTCTTAAATTTATTTCAAATCGAACTGATGAATATAAAACTAAAGTTCAGAGATAGTCTGAGTCACTCACAGGGAGCCAATCAAAATAATTTCGCTTTCTTCATTAACTATGCTAACAGAACTGCAAGTAAGCAAAGTATTTCTAGAACTAGAACTAAGTAGAAATCTACTAGACTATTAGCATCCAATTACTAACTATAGTACTATTAGAATAAGTAGACAAAGAACTTGAAAGCGAGTTGAAGAAAACTATTAGAACTTTT
Organism: Thalassia testudinum; assembly: GCA_037157565.1. NCBI lineage: Eukaryota > Viridiplantae > Streptophyta > Magnoliopsida > Alismatales > Hydrocharitaceae > Thalassia > Thalassia testudinum. Next base: position 23,533,948 of record JAZHRO010000014.1, read on the forward strand.
ATTGTAATAATAATAATAGTTTTGCACAAGTAGAAGTACTACAACTAGAAGAGTGATTCTAACTACAACTAGAACTAGAATGAAAATAATGGAAAGTAGGAGCTTTGAAGGCGAAGTCTGACGACGTAGTAGCTAATGCGAAGGTGCATCCAAGAACTCCAAGCGGAGGAAGTAGGAAGACTAGTTCTAGTTGGTGGAACTTATTTGGAAGTAGGAAACGTTGATCCTAAGGGGGGTGGCTAGGGTGTTTATATAGAGGTCAAGAAGGCTTGTGATTGGTTGATCCAAGTTGCCTTGGATCACCAAAATAAAGGGCTAGGATTAGGAGTATAGTAATCAAGGAGTAGGATGAAGGAATAGGTGGATAGAATAGGTTAGGTGTTGTTGGAATTGACGGAGGGCTAGGATGGCTTTGAGAGCATGATGGTGGGTTATGATTCTCTTGAATTTTTGGCCTCCTTTATTCGAATTTCAAGTTGCACATAAAAGTACAGCTATATCCGTTGAAATCAACTTTCTAACGTAACTTGAATCACTTAATTTGGATTTGAAATGAAAATGTTATGGCCAAAATACTAAAGATGTGTAATGCAGTTACAAATTTTAAGATTAAGTTTAGGATTACAAATATGATCTGGTTTAGGGTTTTAAGATAGAGTTTAGGTATGAAATTTAGGACCCTAGAATTTAGATCTAGTGGTGGATAAATTATGGTGAATTTTGACCATGCACAATATTTTTTATTCGAGAATAAAAGGGATGATCAAATAAGGTTTATTGGGTTAGGATTTAGGATTAGGTTTAGGTATTGGGTTTTTCTTTTTATAAGGTATGACCCTAACTTGGCTGGCCCTAATAGGTCTAAAATCAAGGCTCATGGTTAGCTAATTGGGTTGGCTAATTAGGCTAGGTAATTAGGTTATAGGCTAGGGTTAATTAGGTTCCTAAATTAAGTTAGGTTCTAGGCTAATTAAGTTAGCAAATTGATCCACCAAACTAGGTCTAGCCCTCTTCCAAGTGAGCTCAAATCAAAAAGTCCCTTGAGCCTTGCTCCAATCAACCTGCAATTTGGTACTTGCATGTATAAGAACAAACACATCAAGGTATCAAATATAGTTACAGGAAAAATTACATAAAAATCCAAAAGTATGCATTATTTAAAGAATGACCTAAAATGCCTAATCTAACCTAATTAAAAGCAATCTATCCCAAATAATCGGTAAACTAAAATTAGTTAGGCATTAATTAACATAAATAAATATGAAAATATCAATTATCAACCTAATTCCCCACTTCCATGGCCATAATTCTGATGATCCTTTCCAACACCTTAAGGAGCTCTTACACATAGGAAGAACCTTTGGCCCTAGGAACATCAATGAAGATAACCTCATGATGAAAATGTTCCCATCCTCCTTGAAATATAAAGTGGCATAGTGGTTGAGGATAATTGGTAGACCTATCATGACATGGGAAGATTTAAGATGTGCCTTTTTGAAGAAGTTCTTTCCCATAGGTAAAACCAATGCCCTTAGATGTGCCATAACCACATTTAAGCAGAACCATGGGGAGCAACTTCACGAGACATGGGAGAGGTTCAATAATCTTACTAGGAAATGCCCTCATCATGGGATTCTTAAGTGGCATTTGGTTTATATATTATGTTATGAGTTAAATGACAATCTGAAGAATTTTGTTGATGTGGCATGTGAGGGTAATTTCCTTAGTAAGGATGAGGAAAGAGCCTTTGAATTATTCAAGAATATAAGTGAAAGCTCCCTCAACAATGCCTCTATGTCCACCTTTTATAGATCTAATCAGCCGAAGAGTGGAGTTTATGAGGTTCAAGATAATTCAAGCTTGGCATATTTGGAAATTATTGCTAAATAATTGGATAAGATGGAATTGGGTGGGAAGAATGTTGAAAATCTAGATAAGAAATTGGATCAATTTGATAATATTTTGAAAGGCGGGAATCTCGTAGGAGCAACCACCTAAGTAAATCCTATGATTAACTAAGGGACTTTTTTTTAACCCATACCCAACCCCTACCCAGTCAAGTACACAACATTACTAACTTGCCATTGGCTCAACCTATGAGCCATTTGTACTTGGACCAGACCTAATCTGGATTCCAAGGAGGGACCTTAACTCCCTCAATTTATAATTATGGTGTCTTGTCACCTGCATTCTCGGCCTATGAGGATGCCAGTGTCATCTAGGGTTATGATAGGAACAACCCATACTCTAACACTTACAACCCTGAATGGAGGAATCACCTAAACTTTGCCTAGTTAAACCAGAACTAACTCAGAATCTTAATTCGACCAGGCAAGCTTACAATCCAACCTCCTTTGTATAAACTTAAACTAGTAGGTAGAATCCAAATCTCACTTATCAGGCACCTACGCAATAGCCTGATTTATCTATGGTCTTAAAGGAGATGAGAGAGATGAATCAGAGACACAAGGAGGATATGGATCACTTGAAAATTGAATTGATAGGAAGAATGGAATAAATTGTAGATTTTAGACAACACAAGATGCCCCCATCCCAACCCATCCCAAACCCAACGAACTATCCTAGGAATTTGAATCAAGCAGGGAGCCACAACCTCATGCTCATGTGATTAACCCTATGATAACACTGCATATGGGGGTGATAATTCTGTTAAATAGGGTGCATCTTAAAAATAAAAGGCACAACATAAGTAGAATAGGAGCATTCCATGCATCATATATCGAGATTGCTTATAAAACTGTATTAATGGCCATTTGTGTAAGCACTTGTCAAAGCAGGCCTCAGATGAGCAATCGGACCACACGGATGGATTCAGAACGACGAACAGAGTCCAACGGACTCAAGATCAGCCAAATCCGACATCTGGAGCTCCTACAATGGGCCCAAGAAGTTTTGACCGTTGATCTGATGATCAACGACCCTCGTTGAGCCACGTCACCCCTCGCTCACCGCACGCCACTTCCTCCTTCAGCTGAGATCAAATCTCGGCCGTCGATCTTCGATCGGACGGTCGAGAATCGTGCGCCCGCCCACGGTCGCCGCGACAAAGCAGTGGGTGTGGCACAGCGGTTAACGCGCATGCCCGCACGCACGCAATGCGGGTTCGAGCCGCGCGGGGTGAAGAATCGAAGATGGAGTGGCACGCGGCGAAATTGGGCCGCCCGATCAGCAGTGGGCGACCGAGATCACGCTACGCGGCGCGCCCTCAGACAGCGAGCGCCCACGCGTGCGAGCACGCCAGGCGACGACGCCCGCACACACGCGCTCACGAGGGGCGATCCAAGAGCACCCAAGGGAAGATCTCTGTCGTCCGATCTTCGATCCGACGGCTCTCACGCAGCAGCCAAATATCAGGCGCAAAGAAGAACGACGTGGGCGTGTGACCGGCAGGCTGGAGGGCTTTACCGACGCTTTTGGAAGGGTTTTAGCGACGTCCCGAACGTCGCTAAAGCCCCTTCTTCTTTTAGAAAGCCCTTCTCCCTATTTAAACCCCCTCCAACCACTCATTCAAGGCATTCACTTCCCTTGCAACTACTCTACCGCTCTCTTAGCTAGCTTTAGGCCCTCTTATAATCGCCGGAGATGACGAGCCACCGACGGAGCCTCCTCCACCGCCGTGGCTGCCTCGCCGCTCTCCCCTCCTCTCTCTCTCTCTTTCTCTCTTTTAAGCTTTCCTTTACTTATGTTTAAGCATGTATCTAATGTTGTAATCTGTGAACTAAAGCTGCATGATTAATGAAGCTACTTTCCGTTTAGTTGTTTACTTTAATTCCTGTTTAAGTTGCATGATCAAGCAAGAAACAACTTTAACCCTAATCTCTCCCTCTCTCTCTATCTCTCTCCCTCTCGCTTTTTAAACCGCACCTTTCGCAAGCAGAAACTCCGCGCTTTCCGTGACAAGAAGTGATAAGAAAAATCCAATTTTGACGCCTCCCTGAGACCGACACTCGGACTCACCTCCGTTTCCTTACTTTAAAATTGGCGTGGCAAGTGTGACTATAATGACACTTCTTAACACACACGCACGAGCGCACGTCAGTTTTTGGCGTCGTTGCCGGGGAGGCAACAGATTTGTTTTGTCACTTCCATTCCACATCCATTCTCACATCATCTAATGCCCTATTTTCCTTTTTACTTGCTGGTTGCAAGAATTCGGCGCTTGGATGGCGAAGCGACGCATCCCACAATGGTAACAAGGGAGTAGGTGCAACAAGGACCGATAGTGAGTAATTCTTCACTTATGATTGTTTGCTTGCGTGAAAAACTAAAAAAAAGTGTAAAAGTTGAAAAAATTGGCGTGGTGTATGATTGCTTGACCCACATCCTTAACACATCACCCCACAAAAAAATGTACACTCTAACATTCTGAATAAATTCTTGGAGTATTCTTTTCTCTTTTTTGAGTGGTGTTTGCGAAGCCACCGTGAGTTGACCTGGGCCGCACCACTCAACCCTAAAATTGACTCATTTAATAGAAGCTGCATGATCATTAGGATGAGTACATTAGGGTTTTAGAGCCTCTATAGAATAAAAGGAAATCTACTTTCACCGAATTGTGTGCAGAACTTGACGTGCCCACTGAAACTTGTCTGAAAACATTACGACACGTCAACCCTAAAAAGCACTAAAGTAAGGATGAAACAATAAAAGACACCACATCTTAAAAATCCTTGCTTGAAAACCATGTTTTGATAGAAGCACACACCTTGAAAGTGGAAAATTAAGAGGCACCACCCAATCAACGCCTCATCACATAACCTTAGCACAAGCACTATCCTAGCCCTTTTAAAACTGAGTAGACGTGCCCTAGGCAGGACTGAGTTAAGTCTCGAAAGGTGAGGTTTTGTTCACTAGGCACTTGGCTTTCATTCCCTTGGTAGAATCTGGTGACTAGGCTGCGGGGTAGTGTCAAACAACCGCGGTTGTGGGGTCTACGGAACCAGAGGCGCAAGCTAAAGGAAGAACCTTCCCTGCAATCCCCTCGTAATCAACCTGACCAAATTAGCCTTGGGAAGGGGAGTCCAGTGCTTACGGACTTAATCACCCTTTGTGAGATTTCTAGGTCTCCTAAGGAATACACCATAAGGACTAGGCTTGTGTGCTTGATTGAAACACATTTCTCACATCTGTCGCCCTCCGCATCCCCTCCTGTTCTTCTCTAGTGTATGCACGGGAGATGCTCACTGCATCTCGAGTTGTGTGTTTTGGGGCAGGAATCTAGGCGACGTGATTCTGTTAGGAACATGGCTAAACCTAGGGTAGATGAGGCTAAGGATCAACCCCCACCAGACGCAATGGCCATCATCCAAGCCCAAATTAATGCAAACCACCGGCTTCAGCAACAACAAATCCACACCATCATGCAAGCCATACAACGGTTACAGAACCCACAAGAACAACCACCACCACCTTTCCAAGGCATACAAGAGCAACCACCACTCGATATACCACCATTTCAGGATCAGCCGAGGCCCCTCCATGATTTCTATAATCCCTCCGCTATTAGAGTCAAGCTACACGTTAGGATCCCTGAAGGGGGAGATGATTTTGAGCTGAAATCGAATGTCTTAAGTCTAATCCAAAACCACTTTCATGGAAGCTCAAATGAGGACCCCTTCCAGCATCTAGAGGATCTCGACCGCATAGCACGAACTGTGAAACCTAGGAACATTAGCCTTGACATTGTCCTAATTAAGATGTTTCCCTTCTCATTAAGAGACAAGGCTTCTCACTGGCTTAGAACCCTAGGTAGACCCATCACCACCTGGGAAGAACTGAGGCATGCATTTTTAAAGAAATTCTTCCCCATAGGAAAGACCAATGCCCTCAGAAGAGCTATTACTACCTTTACACTCCAGGGTGGGGAACAGTTTCATGAGGCATGAGAAAGGTTTAATGAACTCTTGAGGAAATGCCCACACCACGAAGTACCAAGGTGGAAATTGGCCCATATTTTCTACCATGGTCCGGATAGCAACTTACGAAACTTCGTCGATGCCTCATGCGGGGGAAACTTCCTGAACAAGGACAAGGAGAGCGCATTTGAGCTCTTTGAGTCTATGAGCGAGAATTCACTCAACAATGCCTCCATGACCCAGTTCAACAGGTCCAATCAACCCCATGGTGGGATTTATGAGATACAAGCAAATTCTGGAATGGTTGACATGGACATCATTGCCAAGAAGCTGGATCGAGTGGAATTGGTGGACAAAAAGATTGATGAGCTACTGAACCAGACCAGGAACCCCTTACAGACTTTCTCCTTAGCAAAGGGAGCACATAATGTTGACATGGTCCAACCCTTAACCCAATTGAACCTGGAACAACCCCTGACCACGTTCCAGGGAGGGACCTTTGCTCCCTCAACCCTTGATTACTCCCTTCCCTCTTCATCAACATTGACTATCCTTAAAGATGTGCAAACTGTCCAAGGTTATGCGAAACCTGACCCTTTCTCCAACACTTACAACACTAGCTGGCGTAACCACCCCAACTTTGGTTGGACAAACCAGAAACCATCGCAATTCCAAAACCAGCCCAAGCCAAACCAGCAGCCACACTTGCCCCCTATCAGCAAGGACCACCAGTTAGACCCCAATATAATTAGAATAGGGTGGCTCCTCCCACACAAAACCAAATGGACACCCTAATAAAGATGATGCTGACATGAACCAAAAACATCAGGAGGAAATGGCCTTGGTAAAGGGACAGTTAAGCCAACTCTTGGACTGTAGGCAACAAGGATCCCTACCTTCCCAGCCACAACCGAACCCGCGAAACATAATTAATAGAGGCCCCAATTCGCAAGGGTTCCAAGGCAATCCCGGGCAGACTCACATGGTCCAGCCAGCCCCGCAAGCACCCCTTGGGTTTGGTGCTTCTTCGTCCTCGCCTTCTCAAGGATCAACCCATGGCCCCAATGCCTCTACGAATGCGGTGACCTTGAGAAGCAGCACAAAAACCCAGGATCCCAAATGACTGACTCTTCCCGAGACTTCACCCGCTGAAATACCCGACTCAAAAGAGGCACCAACCAAGGACCCAGAAATAGAACCAATCCACATTCAGACACCCTACCCTGAGGCCTTGGAAACAATCAAGAAAAAGAAGAATGTTGTGGAAACTGAGGAGCTGTTGGAGATCTTTAAGCAAGTACAGATTAATATTCTGCTCCTTGAAGCCGTCAAGCACATCCCTGCTTACTCCAAGTTTTTAAAGGATGCCTGTACACCCAAGCGTAAGCCGAGACCTCAAGCACCTAGGAAGGTTGTGCTCTCTGAACAAGCAAGTTCCGTAATATCAAGCAACCTTCCGCTCAAGCGAACTGACCTAGGAGCACCCTTGATTTCCTGCAATATCGGGAAGATGACATTTGATAGAGTGCTCCTAGACATAGGTGCTTCTATCAATCTGATTCCAATAACCCTCTACCACCAATTTGGTTTCGGAGAGTTGACACCAACCCCTGTCACCATCCAGCTGGCTGATAGATCAATGAAAACCCCGAAGGGGGTTGTCGAGGACATGATTGTACGGGCCAAGGACTTCTATTTCCCGGTCGACTTTTTGGTGCTCGACATGGAAGTCCCTGAAAAATTACAGAACGCACCCATAATCTTAGGCAGACCTTTCTTAGCTATGGCTAAGGTAAACATTGATTGTGACACGCGATGTATGGAAATCGCCTTTGAGGACAGGAAAATGCAATTGGATATCTTCCGGGCGACAAAGTCTTTTGATTGCGATTGCATTGAGGAACATGATCCCGTGGAAACTCTGATCGAGGAATGCCTCACCCTTAGTTCTATATTAGACCACCGAACCCGTAATAACTATTCTGACCCGTCACCATCACTACCCGTGGACCTCTGTAAGGCTGAGTACCATCACACAACACCATTTGAGGAGATCGATGTTGATCAACTCCCGCCCTTTCCCTTTCCATTAACTATGGTTCCACCCGCACCTGAACTTAAGCCATTGCCCGAGAATCTCAAGTATGTCTTCCTGGGACCTGACCAGACCTTCCCAGTGATTATTAATTATCATCTAACCAAGGATCAGGAACTCAAGTTGACTATGACCCTTTCAGAACATCGGGCCGCCATTGGTTGGACCATTTTTGACTTAAGAGGAATTAGCCCCACCTATTGCACCCATAAGATTTACCTGGAAGACGGGGCACGACCCTCCCGCCGATGTAGAGACGTTTAAACCCAAACATGCGGGAGGTCGTTAAGAAAGAAATTATTAAGTGGCTTGACGCCAACATCATCTATCGTATCTCCGATAGCCCCTGGGTGAGCCCCACTCAAGTGGTTCCCAAGAAAGCTGGGCTCACCGTTGTCACCAATGATCATGGCGAATCCATCCCCACCCGCACCACCACCGCATGGCGGGTGTGTATTGATTATAGGAAGCTCAATGAAGCCACTAAGAAGGATCATTTCCCCTTGCCATTCATTGACCAAATCCTTGAAAGATTGGTAGGGTAGAAGTATTTTTGCTTCCTAGATGGATATCCAGGATATAACCAAGTCGCAATTGCTCCGGAGGATCAAGAAAAGACCACATTCACTTGCCTGTACGACACGTTTGCATTCCGACGAATGCCGTTTAGGTTATGCAATGCAACTGTGACCTTCCAGCATTGCATGCTAGCCATTTTTTTAGAAATGGTGGGTGAACACTAAGAGGTCTTTATGGATGATTTCTCTGTATTCAGGAATTCATTCGACCATTGTCTGAGCAACTTGGAGAAAATCCTGAAATGATGTATCGAGGTTAATCAGGTGTTAAGTTGGGAAAAGAGCCATTTTATGGCTCAACAAGGAATTGTCCTTGGTCACATCGTATCGCATAGGGGCATCGAGGTAGATCGGGCTAAGGTTGATGTGATTTCCAAACTTCCTCCACTTAGCTCGGTCCGACAGATTCGCTCATTCCTAGGACATGTTGGCTTCTACCGAAGGTTCATTAAAGACTTTTCCAAGCTTTCCAAACCCTTGACCGACCTTCTAGCCAACGACACCATATTCCACATATCTTCTGATTGCATCCAGGCTTATCACACCCTCCAGGACTTAGTCTCCACCGCACCTATACTTCAACCCCCAAACTAGTCCCAGGACTTTGAGATTACGTGTGATGCATCAGATTTTTCCATAGGCGCTGTCTTGGGACAAAGGCAAGACAAGAAGCCCGTGGTGATCTACTATGCGAGCAAAACGTTGGACGCGACCCAACGAAATTATACGGTCACAGAGAAAGAGCTGCTCGCTGTAGTCTTTGGACTTGAAAAGTTCCGATCGTACTTGCTGGGATCCCACGTGACAATTCACACTGACCATTTAGCCATCCGGCACCTGTTGGCCAAGAAGGATGCAAAGCCCAGGCTCATCTGATGGATCCTGCTTTTGCAGGAATTTAACTTGGAAATCCGAGACAAGGCCGGATCGAAGAATGTGGTGGCTAACCACTTGTCTAGACTTCATCCAGACCACATTGGACCCTCCCTACCTCTATCTGATGCCTTCCCTGATGAACACATCCTGGCTGTGCAAGACAAGAGAATGCCATAGTATGTTGACTACGTCAACTACCTAGTTGTAGGACAAACCCCACACAGCTGGTCCAGACAGCAACGAAATAGGTTCTTGGCTGAGGCCAAGCACTATTTCTGGGATGATCCCATGTTGTTTCACCTCTGTGCTGACCAGATCATCAGGAGGTGTATCCCCGAGAATGAAGTTCAGAGTGTGCTTTCCTTCTGTCATGACCAGGCTTGTGGTGGCCACATCTCTGGAAAGAAAACGGCTACAAAGGTTCTGCAGTCTGGATTTTACTGGCCATCCCTATTTAAGGATGCACACAACTTTGCCAAGACTTGCTTACGTTGCCAAACGCTGGGGACCATGACCAAGAAAGATATGATGCCCCTCCAGCCCATTTTCATTGTCGAAATCTTCGACGTTTGGGGTATCAATTTTATGGGCCCCTTTCCACCATCCAACGGCTTCGAGTACATCCTAGTCTCGGTAGACTATGTTTCTAAATGGATTGAAGCCATCGCCACTCGCCGATGAGATCACAGGACTGTCATGGACTTTGTTAAGCAGAACATCTTTTCCCGATTTGGAATACCCAAGGCCATGATCAGTGATGGTGAAAGCCATTTTATCCATTACCAATTCCGTGCCCTACTTAGAAAATACGGGGTGAACCACCGCATTGCTACCCCGTATCATCTGCAAACAAACGGGCAAATCGAGGTCTCAAATAGATAAATCAAGAACATTTTACAGAAGACAGTGAGACCTGACAAGAAAGACTGGTCCACACGACTAGATGATGCCCTGTGGGCATACAAGACCATTTTCAAAACCCCGATAGGCATGTCGCCGTATCGCCTGGTCTTTGGCAAAGCCTGCCATCTTCCTGTCGAATTGGAACATCGGGCTTACTGGGCTGTCAAGCAATGTAACATGGATTCCCAGTTAGCCGGTGCGCAGAGGACGCTCCAATTATCTGAGCTCGAAGAAATTCATCGGGATGCCTTTGAAAATAGTCGACTGTATAAGGAGAAAATGAAAGCCGTCCACGACTGACTCATTCATAGAAAAACCTTTGAGCCTAACCAGCAAGTCTGGCTATTTGACGATCGCCTAAAACTCTTCCCGGGGAAATTCAGGTCCAAATGGACAGGACCATTTCAGGTGGTTAAGCCCTACTCTAATGGGGCGGTTGAAATCACTGATCCTAACACTGTACACACTTTTACAGTTAATGATCAAAGATTGAAGCACTTCCTGGCCCAGGTTCCCCCAAAGGAGAGTGTCACCCTCGTTGAGGGATGACACGAAGCACTACCCAGCTGGAGGCGTTAAACTCAGTGCTTCCTGGGAGGCAACCCATAGGATTCAGACTAATCTGATATTTTACGTCACTCAGGTACTATCTTTTTGAACCCTTATGCATCCATGTATTTGCTAATGAGAACATTGTCCAACTTAAGCATGGGGGGTGGTAAATTGCACAATCCTGAGCTCATTTAATCAGTCTGAATAAAATAAAATAAATAAATAATTAATTAAATTTAGGAAGAAAACTCAGGCATTAGAAACTTGCCAATAGTGGGAAATAATACAAAAAGAACTTAAACACTTAGACTTTTCAGGCCTTCAAGCTTAATCAGCCCTAGTGTCCGTTAAAATATGGATTTAGCTTCGAATCCTTGCAACCTTAAGTTATTATAATCCACCTACTAAATAAGGTGATAAGTATACGACTTATCAACTCACCCTCTAACTCAGAAAAACTTTGAGTCTAAGCATCTGCACACATTTTTGCACAGACTCACTCCTCGGAGATTTTGACAGAAATTAGGTAGCTAATGAACTCTCTAGGGTGGTATGGTTGGCAACTTGTCGTGGGTAACAGCCCATTGGCAGGTTGTCCAGAACCCAGCCACGGGACCATTTCTTCTTCATTGCCTCTAGGTACATTTGAGATCAGGGAAGCCACCTACCAAAAAAAAAGGAAAGAAGAAAAGAAAGTAAACCACACTTCATCGCACGAGTATGGCTGGCAAGTGATCATGGGTAACAGCCCATTGGTCAGTTGTCCAGAGCCCAGCTCAATAACTACACAAAAAAATGTACCAAAACACTTAAGGAAGAAGCGGGGAAGTAGTACAAGCTGGGGAGATATACACTAGAAAAATCCTTGTGTTGACCCCAATTAAAACAAACGTAAGGAGAAAGCTACCAATCGAACAAATACACCTTCAGGCAAATATATTTCCTCTTTCAGTCACCTAGGGGCGTAGAAACTCGAAGTCTGTCTAAATTACCGTTGGGTAAGTCTATCATGAGCTTCACACCAAGATGCTTAGCACTTAGGGTTTTGACTGAGTTTTGAGTGGGTTGGGAAGCCGTAAAAAGTTACTGACCCACGCTGAATTCCGAAAAAAATTCTAAAAAAATGTATATATATATACATATACATAGTTATATACATTAAAGCAAGGATTCGGGCGATTCGTATTTTGGCAGACACCCGGGCGCTGCTCAGTCTTTGTAGATTAAGATCTTAGTATATTTCCTCCTATTGACAAGTGGCGAAGTGTCTAAGCAATTACTTCTTAAATTCTGAAAGAAAATAAAGGCTAGAATAAACCTTGCTATGGACTAGCAAGGAGTAAGCATGGGGGTATGATAACACTGCATATTGGGGTGATAATTCTGTTAAATAGGGTCCATCTTAAGAAGAAAAGGCACAACATAAGTAGAATAGGAGCATTGCATGCATCATGTACCGAGATTGCTTATAAAACTGTATTAATGGCCATTTGTGTAAGCACTTGTCAAAGCAGGCCTCAGATGAGCAATCGGACCGCACAGATGGATTCAGAATGACGAACGGAGTCCAACGAACTCAAGATCGGCCAAATCCGACATCCGAAGCTCCTACAATGGGCCCAAGAAGTTATGACCGTTGATTTGATGATCAACGGCCCTCGTTGCGCCACGTCGCCCCCCACTCATCGCAAGCCACTTCCTCCTTTAGCTGAGATCAAATCTCGGCCGTCGATCTTCGATCGGACGGCCGAGAACCGCGCGTCCGCCAGTGGTCGCCGCGACAAAGCAGCGGGTGTGGCACAGCGGTTAGCACGCACGCCCACATGCACACGACGCGGGTTTGAGCCGCGCGAGGAGAAGAATTGAAGACGGAGCGGCACGCAGCCAAATTGGGCCGCCCGATAAGCAGCGGGCGGTCGAGATCGCGCCACGTGGCGTGCCCTCAAACAGCGAGTGCCCACGCGTGCGCACGTGTCGGATGACAACGCCTACGCACATGCGTGCCCGAGGCACGATCCGAGCGTGCCCAAGGGAAGATCTCAGCCATCTGATCTTCGATCGGATGGCTCTCATGCAGTGGCCACGGATCAGGCGTGAAGAAGAACGACGCGAGCATGTGACCGGCAGGCTGGAGGGCTTCACCGACACTTTTGGAAGGGTTTTAGCGACATCCCGGACGTCGCTAAAGCCCCTTCTTTTAGAAAGCCCTTCTCCCTATTTAAACCCCCTCCAACCACTCATTCAAGGCATTCACTTCCCTTGCAACTACTCTACCCCTCTCTTAGCTAGCTTTAGGCCCTCTTGTAATTGCCGGAGATGACGAGCCGGCGATGGAGCCTCCTCCATCGCCGTGGCTGCCTCGCCGCTCTCCCCCCCTCTCTCTCTTCCTCTCTTTTAAGCTTTCCTTTACTTATGTTTAAGCATGTATCTAATGTTGTAATCTATGAACTAAAGCTGCATGATTAATGAAGTTACTTTCCGTTTAGTTGTTTACTTTAATTCCTGTTTAAGTTGCATGATCAAGCAAGAAACAACTCCAACCCTAATCTCTCCCTCTCTCTCTCTATCTCTCTCCCTCTCACTTTTCAAACCGCACCTTTCGCAAGAAAAAACTCTACGCTTTCCATGACAACAAGTGATAAGAAAAATCTGATTTTCACGCCTCCCTGAGATCGACACTCGGACTCACCTCCATTTCCTTACTTTAAAACCGACATGGCAAGTGCGACTATAACGACACTTCTTAACACACACGCATGAGCGCACGTCACCCTACTCCCCCTACAACTCCTGGATTTAACTCAATTCCTAATAAGACCAATCAGGGGGCACCTGTTCTGCTTAACCCTCTCCATAACCCTACCACTGCTAATGCTATTACCAGGGGGAATGACTTTAGATACATGGGTTCCACCCAGTCTAGAATCATTTCACTCAAGGCCCATATGCAAAGAGCAGAGGTCCCAAATAACAATGTGGTGAGAAGAAATTCTGACTCAGGAATAAAATCTAATTTAGGATTAAGAAGTAAATGTATGGGTTATTACAAAAAGTCGAAGGATATTTCTAAGGTAGAGATATCTAAATTAGCGAAGATCAAATTGATGATAATCTTCTTCCTTGTGGCTATCGAATCTATTCCCACCCACATAAGATCTTCGATGAATTCTTATATGGAAATACGTAAGGCAAAATCAGATTACGTTAGGAAGGTAGTCTTGTTTGACCACACCAGTTATCTTATCCTAAATAAATTACCTCCTAAGAAACAAGAACCTGGAGCCCTACTGATTTCTTGCACCATAGGCAATATCACTTCTGGTCAAGCCCTCCTCAACCTAGGTGCTTCCATTAATGTGATCCCTACTACACTTGTTGAGGAACTTGGTCTAGGCAATTTGAAACCTGTTGATATAACCCTTCAATTGTCAGGCCAATCTGTTACTACACCTAGGGGTCTCTTGGAGAATGTGATTGTTGAGGTCAAAGACTTTCATTATCTTGGTGATTTTATGGTCATTGACTTGGAAGTACCTAAAAATCTTAACCATACCCCGATCGTCTTAGGAGGACCTTTCCTAGCTAATGGTAAGGCTAGAATCAATTGTGATTTGGGGAAATTAGAGATTTCCTTAGGAGATCAAAGAATTAAATTCAATGTTTTCAAGGCAGCCAAGAGGAGCATATTAAGTTGTGGATTGATTGAAAATTTGGGAAGAATTGAGGAGTCTAGGGCTATGCACAAAATAAAGAAAAATCTAGCAGTTAATCACTCTCTAGCTAAACCTAGGGCTGACCTGGTAAAATTTTATTGAGCTTAACTGTGCCCAGCTGAAGCCATTAAACTTAACACTTGTATATATAGTTAAATTTCTTTTATATATATATATATATATATATCTTTTTTGATTTGAAGATTTGGAGCTAGTCAGGTTATATTGTGTCTACTCAGATATTTTTAGGTGATTTCTATCATTTTTATGTTTATAGCATACAATGAGGACATTGCATGAAATAGGCATGGTGGGTGGATTCATAGTTTTGACTGAGTTATTTTTATACTAGTCTCCTAAATTATCATAGTCTTCCATGTCGCATGTTTTCATCTGCTGTATCTTTATTTCGAAAAAAAATGATGCTTTTAGAGTTTCAGCTATGAAAAATTGGAAATTTTTTATTTTGAAGATTTACCGATCTTAGGAAATATATAAACAAATTCTTTTTGCTTGGAATCTTTAGGTCATTTTTCGACTTAATTATCTCAAGTATTTACTAAAAGACAGATTCGTTTTCCCAAGTCCTTGACGAGATTTGAAAAAGCTTAGGTATTAAGTCAATGCGGTGATAAGCATGTGACTTATTTTCCCACCCTCTGGTTTGAAAGTTTGAGAAGATTAAGCTTTCTACACTTGCACGTATGCATTATCCCATATTTTAGTCTACCTACCATTGAAATCCAGGTAGTCAATAAGACCTAGATTGAGGTATAGTTGGCATGTTGTAGTGGGAGAGCCTCCCCATTATCGGATGTGCGGATCCCCATAGCTTTTTGTGCCTTTGTTTAGGAGATGTTGTTGAACAGATGGAGCCCCACTCACATAGAAAAATGAGTTGAAGTAAAAAAAAAGTAGGTTAAGTACAAATAAATTTCGCACCTCGCAACAAATGGGTGTTGTATTCAAAATACTGAAGGTGTGCCAAGTTGTCACAAATTTCTAGATTAGGCTTAGGATTTGGATCTTGAATGGCTAAAATTGTGGGATGTGATTGAAATCTAATTAAATTGATTGTCACATTTTATCAACTAATTCCAAAGAATATTTTTAGCAATTTAGTGTAGAAAACTTATGTGGCACATGTGCATAAGATAGAGGCCTCTAGAAAAAAGGATTAGGACTAGGATTAAGTTGAATAATATGAAAAGCAGAAGCATAGAAGATATTAAAGCGTAAACGATAAAATAATTCTTAGGTTTATGTGGAAACCCCACTCACAAAGAGTGAGGAGAAAACCATGGGAGAAGGCCCGATAGGGTAAGCATATGTATTGATCTTCTTAAAGAAATAAGGTAGAAGTACAAGTCTATTTATAGACCACCACACACAATACTCCACATTACATGATGTGGGCCTAAATGACCACTACACACAATTCTCTTAACAATCCCCTTCAAGCTGGAGCATGTAATACTCAACTTGTGACACAAAGAAACCTTTATACATAGGAGAACAAACAAAACTGTCAACTAGTACAACTTCCTCTGCTTTGCAGACGACAGCTGCACTCTTAGTCATGCTTGTAGGTAGGTATGCTAATGACAACACATCAGCGAGGTTGAAGCTTGACGATGAATTGTTGTAGTTAGCTCTAACAAGGGCCTATCTTTTGGAGACCTCAACTAGTGCTGGTAGTTCCCCATTCAATATCCTTGCCATGGGTCTTCTTCTGAAGAGCTCGAAACTAGATCTCCCTCTCTAGAGTCCACGAAACTAGATCTCCCACATAGAAACCTAACATGGGCCCTTCCTATGAGGTCCTCGAAACTAATCTCTCTCCTCTAAAGACCTCGAAACTCTAGACCTCCTAGAGTTGTGGCTTCTCATGTGGTGATTTTGAAAAAAGAGACTCCCAAATGGAGGATGAGGGATCCACACTTCCCCTTTCTCCCATACTCTAGGAGAAGAAAAATAACAAAGAGAAGAAATATTAACACTATAGAAGAGCTTCTCCCCCTCTTCTCTTAAACATAGTCATCATTCTTTTCTCTTTCTCCCACCCCCCCTTTTTTTTAATATATATATTTTTCCTTTTCTCTCTCTCTCTCTTCCCTTTTTCTTCTTTTTTTTCTCTCTTTCTTTTCTTGATTTTTTTCTCTTTCCCTTTTTTTTGTCTTCCTTTCCTTTTTTTTCTTGCTTTTTCCTCTCCTTCCATTTTTTTTACTAAGGCTAACAATCACAAATAAAGGAGAGGACTTGTATTGATAAAAGCCCAAAAAGATAAGTATACCTCATGGTCATACTACTGCTTTGGTCCTTTGAACCCAAAACAAGCATGCCTCACAGGAGCTAATCTCACATAAGATCGCACCCATAATTCACCATCGCTAAGTCATCGCCAAGATCTCCATCGATCTTACGCAAGATCAATGTCGAAATGCTCTTCACGATCCACATGTATTCCAATCCACCTTCTGATTCTTCCTTTCTTTTATCGCCATCCTCTCCTCTTCGCCAGCCTTCTTCCTCTATCAGGTGACAGCAGCAGCAACTCCACCAGTGCTGTCGTTGAGCCCTATAGGCTCCCCCAACCACTGCTAGGACCTACTAGCACCACCCACTATTGGACCCAACTATGCCGCCTCGTCCATGTGCAACCTCACGCTAGGCTTCGAGCTCGATGCTCCTCTGCTCATGGCTGCAATCATCACCTCCGACAATACTCCTGCTGATCGTGGCCCGTAGCGCCAATCACGCATGAGATCACTCTAAGATTGCATGAGCGCCATCATCTTCATCACCCCCTTCTTTGCCTTCTTCTGGCTCATATGCCTTCAGCAGCACCCACAACCTCATCTTCTTCACTTCTGATCGCCGCTAGAAGGGGAGGACTGAGCAATGATATTTCTATATGTATTTACATTAATTATGCTTAACTAATGCTAGTCTAAGGGTTAATTAGGGTAGAAAGCATTTAGTTAGGTCAGTATAGTCATATAGATGCATTTTGTAAATGTTACATCATGTTGGGTTTCTTTGCAATTTTTTCCTAAACTATATTTGGTACCTTGACATCTTTGTTATAATATGTGTAGGTACTAAGTTTGGAGCAATTTTGAGCCTTGGAGACTGCATTTCCAAGATTGAGCTCACTTATATATGGAGGATGAGCCTATTTTTATGAACCCTAACCTATTTAGCAACTAGGCTAGCCTATTTAGAAACCCAATTTTTCCAACCTAGGACTCACCCACCTAGCCTAATTACCCACCTAATTTGGTGAACATAGAGCCTTTTTTAAGACCTATTTATGGTTGGCTAAATGAACCTTTTTAGATCCTAAAAACCAAAACTACCTTATCCTCTCCCTTAAACCCTAAGTAGAAAAACCATAAGATTTATCCCTTAGGTGCCGCCCCCCTTAGGGTTTCCAACACCTCTTAGCTGCCCAATATAGCCTCCCTTACAACCCTTAGATCATCATTCTATGGCCTCCATTTAGATCCTATCTTTATCACTACCTAATGCATAAAAATGCATATCCTTTCCCTTTAATTCCTAACCATCCAAACTTGATCCAAGAGCCCTAAATCCCTCTTCATATGGCTGACCACATGGTCCACCTTACACCCTTCTTAGCCGTCCCCCCTCCTTAGATATCCACCATCCATCATCTTCCCTAATAAATCCTACCCTTCCATTCTATTCCAACTAAAACAACCTAGCCTATCCACCTAGATTTGATCCTAACCCTTAATCTCAACCTAATTAGATCCTAGCCTTCCATCTAAAACCTAGAAACCTCTATAAATAGGATCCTACCCGCTCCCTTCCCTTGATTAAGTTCCTTAACATTAGAATAAATCCACCATCTGCTCACCACCTTCTACATGACCCTCCTATTTAAAATAGCCTCTCACCACCTTCTTCATCTCAACTCCACGTCCAGACTCTACTGCAATCTCTGGTGGCCATCCTCCTCATCCCCTGCCTCTACTTCATCCTCCTCATCAAGGTAGTTGCATCAACAGACAAAGCTTCATCTCACCTATTCTCTCTACTTTTCTAGTTCTTTTCTAGTTTCAATTCTAGTTAGATTTCTAGTTCTAGTTCTTGTTTTAGTAGTTCTAGTTGTATTCCTAACATTATTTCTAGTTGCAATAAAAGCTTATTTTTCCTCTGTATTATTTGTAGGTCTCTCTTCCCACCCCCTTCTCTATTTGCCTGATTGATTGCGACCTCCTTTTTCTCATCTCCTTCTTTACCTTAGTTCATTTTTGCTTTACAGTTTGTATTTAGTTCGAAAAATCCTACGCCTCCCCATGTTCGACCTGAAACTCACTAAGGGCCTCGGTAAAATTATTTCTGTTTTCGAAAAAATCATGATACAATGATTGGTCTATTTTTACTTAGCAATTATCTACAGGACAAGTGGCTCTCACCGCTATCATCACCTCCTCTGATTCGGTCGCTGCCACCTTTGGCTCCTTCGGATGATCAAGAAAAAATGGAACTCCAAATAATGATAAACATAATAAACCCAAGAATCAAATTGCTCTGATACCAAGTTGAATAATATGAAAAGTGCAAGCGTAGAAGATATCAAAGCGTAAACAATAAAATAACTCTTGGGTTTACATGGAAACCTTGCTCTTTCACTCACGAAAAGCAGGGAGAAAACCATAGGAAAAGGCCCCAATGGGGCAAGTGATGTAAACACATTTACAATACTTAAGATGTCTATTTATGCATGTTCTTAAGCATAGGATTACATTACATGCTATAAATATTGCATAACATGCATCATCTTGCATTTAGAGTAGCTTGAATAAAATGGAGGTTAATTGTCTCCTTTTATGTGATTGGATAGGGTAAACTTTTTATCGGGGCCTCGGATCGAAGATTCAACCATACACATGTGATCAGGGCAACGATTGGAGTTCAACGACTCCAAGATCACCCTAATCAGGCATCTGTAGCATCTGATAGTGACCGGGGAACCCTAGAAGATCAAGGGCCAAAATGGTGTAAATCCGCACTTCAAACGACAAATCCGACCACACAGATGGATTCGGATCGACGATCGCAGCCTAACGATGCAAAAATTGAGTCAATCCGACACCCGTGGCACCATTTACAACATCCAGAAGATGGACGGCCAAGATGGCACCATGTGGTGCCATCTCAGCCGTCCAACCGGCCCCCAGCACCGCCGTACCTTCTCTTCTTCAATCAAAGCGTTGCTTCTCTACCGTTGGATCAAGATCCAACGGCTGTGGATGCGGCGCCTTGAATACGTCCGCACGACCATTTGGCCGAGGCAGCACAGCGGTCCAGCGCCTTCGCGCGAGGTGCAGACGCGAGTTCGAGTTGCGGCGAGCGGGATTTGGAGCGAGAGCGCACCTTCAATCGACCATCAGATCGCGATCCAACGGCCGCCCGTGCTCAATAGCGTCGACACGCTATCGCACGCCCATGCCTCACGCAGGCGAGCGCACGTAGCCTCCCTGTGTTCGACCCGGAATTTCAATTTCGGTATAAATTTTATTTGTTAAGCACGAATTCTTCGCTTTCAAGCAACAACGACAATGTTTTAAAATCAAACACGTTAGCGTAGCAATTCATACGTTCGACAGCAAGTATCTGCATTGATCTTCTCAAAGAAATAAGGGAGGAGTGTTGGTGCTAGAGCACCACGATAATTTATTTTGATGATAACAAAATACGTGCCATTTAACATTTGCACTTGAAGTCTTAGATTTCAGGCAAGTTGCAAATGGAGATGTGACCAGACGGAGTTCGAGCTCGCATCCAGGATGGATTGGAGGAGCTTGATGGAAAACAGAGAAGATTCACAAGGAGCGATAGATTGAAGAAGGAAGGAGATGAAGAATATGATAGATTTCCTTCTCTTGTACTCTTTGTATTTTTCATTTCTTTTGTTGCTCTTTATTTTTGTTACTTAGATTCATGTTAAAGAGCCTCAAAGTATCCTAACAGTAATCCTAGCAACACCAGCATAACCCTAGGATGCTTAGGTTTTCTGTAGAGAACTTAGAAAACCAATATAGGGTTCAAACAGCATTTCCAGACCTCTAATTCCAAAATCAGATGTCTGATAATGTGTTTTAAGACGTCTGACTGTTGATTCAGACGTATGATAACATTTAGGCTGGACTTGTTTTGTTTGATGAAATCAGACATCCAAACCTTAAACCAGACGTCTTAGAAGACGTTTGATGACTTTGCCAGAAGCCCAATTAGTGGACCGTTGGCTGGCTTAGCAAACACTCAAGGATATGACCGTTAGAGCCTTATCAAACATCCTTAGGCCTTTCCAGACGTCTGATAAATGATCGTTTTGCCTCGGTTGACCCAAAATCTCTTCTCAGATATTTTCTAGCCGTTGCAACTCTTGGAAATCCATTCCCATGAAAAAGTAGGTTTTCAGATGTCCAAACATAGCGCTAGACGTCCTGTATGTCGTTTGATGGACTTGTACTAGAACCCTGTTTAGATCTGATTCAAGTTAAGAAGAGACCCTCCCAAAATCAGACGTCTGACCTTATTTTCATACGTCTTAAACTGGTTTCCCAGATGTCTGATGCCAGGATCAGACGTCTGATAACCCTGTCAGTGCAATCATTGTTCCTGATTTCGGCCTGATTCTCTTGGGCTTTGCACCCAACGGCTATGGAAGCTTTCCAAAGCCTTCCAAAGCTTTCCTAAGGCCTCTATAAATAGAGAGGAACCTCTTGCACACAAGAAACACCTAGATACACCAAGACACACCCAAGCAACATACTTTCTACTCTTTTGTGTCCTAGAAAAGCTCTTGCTCTCTAAGCTCAAGTTCTACATCTTGATAGTATCAAGCCTCTGCGCACCCGCTCTCCCGCCGTAGTTCACGAGAGCGACATTGCGCCGTCGCGTGGCTCACGCACCCGCGTCATCGATTCGACGCACTCCTTGCAAAGGGGAGTTTCTTAATTCCTATAGAAGCTAGGTTTAAATCTTTGTTGGCTCTATAGGACTATATTTGTTATTTTATCTTTGTTATTTGGTTGGGTATTTGCTTTGCGAATTCTCGTCTCCTTCGTGGGACAAAATCCTTCTCATGAAGAGAAGGGGTTGAGGAACGCTACCCTCGTACTTGTAGCGTGGTTGTAATTAAGGTTGAATCACGCTCGTTTAAGTGATTCATTTAGTGGATTTGATCAACTTGGTTGATCGGAAAATCTTAACTCGAGAGGGTTAGGTGGTGGTTTTCACCCAGTTTGGGTTTCCACCTAAAAATAATTGTGCACATTGTGTGATTAAATTTTTTGTGAGATTGTTTACATTATATTCCACATTTTTTACGTCACGCTGATCTCACCCCCTCCGAGTAGGAAATCTACAAGGAGTACACACCTATTTATAGGCTACCACACACAACACTCCACAGTACACAATGTGGGACTAAATGACCATTGCACACAATTCTCTCAATAGATTAGGAGAGTGTTACTAAGAGTGTGAGCTTGATTTTTAGGAGTAGGCTAGTAATGTGATGTAGGGTTAGGATTAGGGTTAGGGGAGCTAAGGAGAGATGGTTTAGGGTTAAGATTAGGGTTTTGGCTAAGGCTAAAATAGGTAGGTTCTGACTAGGGTTAGGGCTATGTTTTTATGGACAAAATTGATTCTTCTCCTCTCAATTTAAGCTCTGATGATCTGGATTCTCATAAGCCTGAGTAAATTATTCTTGCACATAGCATGACCTCAAATTAGCAAAAAATAGGCTTAAAATTATAATTTTATCCCTAGAATGCAAATATGCAATTATGTACATAATAACCAAATCTAACACAACTAACACCCAAAACCAACAAATCTAAGCATATTAGCATATAATTATGTTCGATTATCAAGAGTGAACCATCGATTCTCCTAAACAAGAAGGCAAAAATTTGACTCCATTCCTTGACATGATCACTAGCAATAGGCAGGTTGATGTAGATTCCTTCACCAGGTCTGCCAGGGATGATATCGCAGAGCTAGAAAGGTTGTTAGGAATGAATTTTGAGCTGACCAAGCCTTCTTTAGATCTAATGAATATCCCACAACCTAAAGACATAGACTCCCTAGTCAGCATCTAGCTCAGATCTCTTCTTATTTTTGTTCTTTCTTGGGAAAATATTAGAGCAATCGATTCTGTAGTAGAGTGGCAAGTGTGGATTGATGCTTGTAATCATTCCACCACCCTAAGGGTGCCCTCTTTAGCAACCCCTTACCTTCACTCTCACCCCTTGGAGGATCCTTCTTGTACTCCCCCCTGTTGGTGTAAATACACCATGATCATTAATTTTAATGATAACAAAACACTTGTCATTTGACATTTGCATTTGAGATTAAAATTTCAAGATTAATATAAATAAAAGAAAGTGTGAAGGAGTTCAAGCTCAAGTCCATGGACGAATAAAGGAGCTTGATGGAGGAGAAAAACATGAAGGAGCATGGATTTAGGGCTTTGGAATTAAAACTTGGAACTAAAGCTTGAAGATGAAAAGAAGATTGAAGAATAGGACTTAGAAAATATTGTTGTAAACTTTATATTATGTTTTTTCTCTTTTATTTCCTTAGAGATTTGTTAAAGAGCCCAAAATATAATATCCTAGGTCCTAGACACACTTACCTAACGTTAGGACACTTAGGCAAATCCTAAAATTGACTTAGAAAATCAAACAGTAAATAGACTGCCAAATCAGGCATCCATAACATACATCGGACATCTGATAACTCATTTTAGGTTGTCCAATACTTGAACCAAACATCCAATAACCAAGGCTGGAAAACCTATGTCTGTGGTATTCATATTCAAATATCCATACCTTTGTCCAGACGTCCAGACTTAACCTCAGACGTCTGAAGGCCATCTCAAGCATCTTGTAGAGAGACATTGGGCTTAAATCAAGCCCAAATCAAGTTATGTCAAACCATAATCTTCTCGAGACCCATTAGAAATATTTTATTAATATTTCCAAAAGTCTAGAAGCCTTATCAAACGTCCAGAGTATCCTTGATCTTTAGATTATAGAGAAATCAATTCTCTAGGCTTATCCCTTTCATCAGACATCTAATAGACTATCCAAATGTCCTACAATGGTCTAATGTTTAGAAGCAAGAACCCTCTTTGGATTTGATCATTTTCAAGAACTAATCCTCTTATTTTCAGACATCCAAACCTTTTCCCAAACATCTTAAAATAAGTATCTAGACGTTCAATACTTTGTCACAAGTACACAGTTTAGATCCAATCAATTCTAGGAAAACTAACCGTTGTTTTCAGATGTCCAAATCTTTGGTTAGATGTCCAAAACCCCTATATCAGACATGGACACTTGTTTTAGTCATCTGATTCTGCTATCTGACCTATTTATTGCCCTGATCTCATTGAAATCTCAACCAAATCCTTTTGGATTTGATCCCAACAGCTACAAGCCCACTCTGAAGCCTTCTTGAACCTTCCTAACACATCTATAAATAGTCTAGAGGTTCCCATTTGTCAAGAGGCACATATAGATAATATTTCCCACTCTATACACACTGTAAGAAGATCTAAAGGAAGTCCTTTCTCTCCAAGCCTTATTCTACATATTTGAAAGCACTGAAATTTTGTGGTATGACTCCCATCCACTTCCATCACAAGTCTATTATACCTATAGGAGCTTAGTAGTACATTATATTTTGTGGCTCCAAAGGATCTTTTGTACTTTCACTTTTTGTTGGATATTCTTGTGGCGAATTCCTGTTTCCTTGTGAGACAAAATACTCTTCGTGAAGAAGAGGGATTTTAAGGTACACTATCCTCGGTCTAAAGTAGTGTGGTTGTATTGAGGTTGTGTCACCCTTATTTAAGTGATATGTATAGTGGATTTGATCGACTAAGTCGATCGAAAAATCTTAAGTCGAGAAACTTAGGTGGTGGTTTTTACCCGGGTTGGGTTTCCACCTAAAAATTCATTCTCTCATGTAGTGATCTTTATGTGATTGCATTTTACTTATCTATTATTTTTCAATTACACTATTCACCCCTCTCTAGTGTATTTTCAATTGGTATCAAAGTAAGGTCTCACAATTTTGGCATCACAAACCGATGAGGATCCGAGATCATGGAGGGAAGCATTTTTGTAATGAAGCACACCAAGGGGCAATCCATCATCTGATCACCTTATTTCGAAGGTAAAAATTATCCCTACTGGAAATTATGAATGGGAAAGATGCAAGATCCTCTATGTCATTCCGGAAAAACACTCTAGAGGTTACTCGCAAGATCAAATCAAGTAGTTGTCGCTAAATGCAAAAATGATGAATGAGTTATATTGCACATTAAGTCTGGAGGACATCAACCGGATTGCACAATGCTCAACTGCGTATGAAATTTGTCACACTTTAGAGGTGACTCATGAAGGTACGTCTAAGGTAAAAATATCTAAAATTAATTTATTGTCTCAAGAGTTTGAATCTTTTGTTATGATAGAAAATGAGAATTTGAGTGAGATGTATACAAGGTTCATCCTCATTGTGAACAACCTTAATTCATTAGGGAAGACCTTCATTTAAGGAGAACTTCAATCGAAGCTCCTTCGTTCCCTTGGATCAGAATGGGAACAAAATGTTACCGCCATCGAAGAAGCCCATTAAGTAGAGGAGCTCAACATGGATGACCTCTTGGGAAATCTCATGACATATGAGAATAAAATAAACAAAAGAAGAAGGAGACACCGGAGCAGAAGAAGACGCTTGCCTTCAAAGCATAATCGAATAGTGAGGTAAGTTCCGATGACGAAGAGATTGGATTTTTAGCTAAAAGATTTTCTAAGTTTTTCAAGGAATCAAAGGAGAAAAAGAAGAAAGAGGAGGAGCCAGTAAGATGCTATCATTACAACAAGAAAGGGCACCTAAGACCAAAATGCCCACTCTTGAAAAAGGAAAAGAACAAGGAGAAGAAGCACAAGAAGAAGGTGTTCCAAGCATCTTAAGACAACTCAAGTTCAGATGAGGAATAGGAAGTACCCAAGATGACAAGAAATGAAACCACTTGCCTTGGCTTCATGGAAATTGAGGATGATAGAGAGAAGGAAGACAACAACAACGAAGAGGAGGTAAACCCTTTCACTTTAGATGAGTTTCAAGAAGCCTTAAAAGAGTTATATGTACTTAGTAAATCCTTAAAACTAGAAACTAGAGCTTTAGAATCTGAAAATAATAAGTTAGATGCTAAAATTGAGGATTTGAAAACTAATTTTAGTTCTTGCATTTCTGAAAAAGCACCTTTTTTGTTGGAAAATAAGGATTTAGTCTTAGAAAACAATAAGTTAATTGATGAGAACACTATTTTGAAATTTGAATTTTCAATTTTAAAGAGCGAAATTTATGTGATAGAAAAGGATCTTACATGTCGTAAAGAAAATTGAAATAAATTGCTAAATGAGTTAGCTAATATCACTAAAGGAAAGACTAAGATTAGTGCCAATTCTAGAAATGGACACACCAATAGATTTCATACACAAAGGCCTAAGGTTTGGAATCCAAATAGACCCCAACCTTGGTCGAGAAGGGCTAACCATCGTGGACCCAAAAATATGCGGGTACCAAAATATTTGGTCAATTCTTATTTTGTAGATTAAAACACTCCTATTGATTTGAGAAAGATGCTTGGACTACCAAACGGGTATGACGGATGGAATCCATATCAATGGAGGTAAAGATGTTTTCTATTTTGATGATCTATCTCTTATTAGCATTGAGATAGGGGGAGAAAATTGAATTTTTACATATGCTACAACTCCAATAAAAAGGGGGAGATCACCCTTCATATCAATCGGTTTAAAATTGGCATAGAAATGCATGTATTTAGGGGGAGAATTTAAAAGCTTATTGAGCTATATTTCCTTTAAAAAAGGGGAGATCACTTGTGACCCTTGAAATTTTTTGAATTTGACATAGAAGTGCATGTTAAAAGGATAGATTGACTTCTTTCCTATATTATGTCAAAAAGGGGGAGTTAATCAATTCTTAGAAGAGCATGTTTTAAGGGAAAGCTATAGGATAAATTGATTAAAAAATTAAACATTTTTTATAATGTCAAAAAGGGGGAGATTTTTTAGCATTATTATCCATAATTTTTTATCATCAAAAAGGGAGAGAATATTGATGCAAATGAACCACGATCATTGATTTTGATGATAACAAAATGCTTGTCATTTGACGTTTGCATTTGAGATTAAGATTTTAGGATTAATACAAATGAAAGAAATTATGAAGGAGTTCAAGCTCAAGTCCATGGATGAATGGAGGAGTTTGATGGAGGAGAAAAACATCAAGGAGAATGGAGTTGGGGCTTTAGAATCAAAGCTAGGAACTAAAGCTTGAAGATGAAGAGAGGATTGAAGAATAGGACTTGGCAAATATTGTTGTAAATAACTATTTCTTCATATTCCAACTGCTCCTTATCAATGGTTGAATCCATTATCTCATTATCAATGGTTGACTCCTAATTAAAGTCATGTGACGATAGTTAGGTCTCCTCAAAAGCAAGTATGTGATGATAATCTTCATAAACATTGAAATCATCCTGGGGTCTTTATCTTTTATTAATTCCTCTCCAGGATGTAAATGTGATTCCTTGTGAATTGCAAGGGTTGCTTCATCATTCTCCATTATTTCATGTGGAGGGTAATTTTCACAATTAAAAGTTGAGGGGAACCTCGTGTCTATTGATTCTTTGATCTCCCCAGGGAGTAAATCCTCGAATGACACATATTGTACCCATGAGTCACTCGATATCTTGATTCTTAGTTCCTTTAATATTTCTTCATCCTCCTCTAATTTAGACTCCTATACCTGGGGAAGTGGTTCCTAAAAATTTCATATTTTTCTTTTGATTCCTCACGTAGGTCTAATTTTAGTTTAGGTTCCCTAAGGATGGGTTCGGATTCCATCTGAAGAACAGTAGGAGTGACAAATTGAGTATGACCCTACTCATCAATGGTGAGGAAAATGTGATCGTTAGGGTCAAGTTCTTCCAAGGGTACCATGTTCCCCTTTTTCCGACTCCAGTATAACTCAAGTGGGTAGACAATGTTTTCATCCTCATCCTGTGGTGGGCACATCTCATGATTGGAGTTTAAAGGCTAGCTAATCCTCAAAAATGGATTTCTATTTTGCACAACATTCCCCAAAATCATTTTGGAGATGATGGTTATAGAAGGAGGGTCTAGAATCAAACTTAAAGGGGTAGCTGCAATCATATTCCATAAGCTCACTATGGTTATTCCTCGAAAGGTCTCCCATAAGAGAGGCTACAGTCAGATCTAGGAGGATAATCAGGCTCATGTCTCCTAGGAGTTTCTGTCCAACCATGGGAGGTAAAATCATAAAGGGTGGGTAGGATGGGTGTTTCCATCCCATCCGAGACTTCAGATGTAGTGTATCCCACTCATAAGTTCTACTTAGAAAGATTAGGGTATATTAGACCAGTACTCCTAAGGTGGGAATATGAAAGATCCCATGTATTGTCATTGTATCCATCAAAGGATGGATAATCTCAGTTTATGGGATCATTATATAAAGATGGGAAGTATTGGTTCTGAAAATTTGATGGATAGGAGTAAGGGAGGCCCATCTCTTCTATTTGATTTGGTTTAAACTCTCTTGGGGCTCAGATGAATTTTGATTAATTTCTAAAAACTTCCTAGAGAACTCTTGATGAGGTACTCATTATAGCTCATAATTCATTAAAAATAGCTAGTTTACCAAGTCAATTAGTTAATAATATCATATAAACAGGGTTAATTATCAATTAAGCTAATAATAGGCCTGAGCATAAAATATACCCTAATTAAGCCTTATTATCATCTATTAAGTGTCTCATTATCCTAAGTTAAAATTAAGGACTTAAAATCATCACTTAAGTTATTTAGAATATAGCTAATTAGGTTAATACTTAATTTAACCTAAATTAAAGCCTTAAACTAAGTATTAAATTATATAACACAAATTAGGACGAAAATGTAATTTGACCCCATAGTATTGCTCCTGTATATTCATTTAATCTCCTAGAAAAAGTTGGGGTAAAAATAAATTAAATTACACCTGTAATTAAAGAAATTGCATTTAAGTCCCTGTGAGTATTTCATTTAGGTGCTTTTTATTACAATTTGGTCTTGCGTACGTCTTCTTTTTCAATGGTCGGCGATAGCCTATTCTTTTCCATCTCCGATGAACGTTCATCTGACGGTCAACCACCTCCTCCATGGCTACCAAGATTCCTTGTAATAGATCCTTCCAATCCAATGGCTTGGATTAACCGTTGACAGCCTCGAGACACACGTCGACGTCGCCATCGTCAGAGAAGATGATCTCTGTTCTAGTGCACCTAGACAGAAGCTCCGTCCAAATTCATTGGACCTTGACCTTCGCCGCAGGCTATAAATAGGGCCTTACACTTCCAATCGTGCCCATCGAGCCCCTAACCCTCTCCCCCAAATTGCGCTCAGTAATAGGCTTCATCTCCAACTCTAGCATCCCTTCTCTCCCTTCTCGGACTAACTCTGATGGAGCTATTCGTCTCTCTCACCCCCTCTTCCTCCGTTCCACCCTGCCAACGGTGGAGCCGCGCCCATTCTCCCTCTATTTTCACATTCAATCATGCCAGAATTCTTCTCTCACCTCCATTATTTCAATCTTTGCTCTGGCAAGCATTCTCCAGCTCCCTTCTCACCATTTGCTCCGAGTAAGTACCCCATTCTTCTTACCTCCTTCTTTAGAGTAGTGTAGTGCAGTTAATTAGCAGGATTAATTAAGATTAGCATCCGATTTAGTCTTTTTCTTCCCCATCTCCGGCAACACCAACTCAGATGTTCGCCGACGTTCTTCCATTCTTCAAACCATCTTCACTACCTTTCCATGACTACGAACCACCTTCTATTCCTCACAATTAACCACCACACTTCATATGCCCAATTTTCCACATCTGCCGGACCTCCGTTGTCTATGGTGGAGCTCCAAAAGGCTTTTCACACCAAATTGATTCCCCATTCACCATCACAATACCTCAGGGATCAATTCACCCAATTTTATTAGGCGATTAAGTCATTTTTACGATCTGACGAACTAGAACTCTTTTAATTTATTCTAGTTCGTAGCACTTCCACAAGCATCCATTGATCTAATTGAGAGGCTCTCGAGCTTCCTGAGGTCTCGAGGAAGCTATTAAGCTAATTCATATGGTATTTCATTAAGTGATCTGTTTTGACAAACACTAGCTAATTTGTCGTTGTTGCTTTGACGACTTTAATGTCTCCGATGAACTCAATTCATCCCTACAGAGTTTGTAACTGATCTTAACAACCTAAAACTAACTCCACTACTCAAGTAGATCACTTTTATTCCTCTAAATTTGAAATACATCAAATACATTCTCTACCTACCATCATCTTCTATATCTCCAGCAAGAAAGCGTAGCATGATTTCTTCATTATTAGATCTTGCTGATAGGTTAGTGAGCTTCAGCAGATTAAACTAAGCATGTAAAACCTCATGAAAGGTCGTTAGGTCCTTTAATTCATCTAACAAGCAACCCCACTTTTAGACGAAGGAGGCAACATTACAGGACTCTTAAGAGAGCTTGATTCTCCTAGTTTTCAAGCTCCACAACTTCAGTGAACCTCACTGATATTTCTATAATTATTTATGTTAATTAATGCCTAACTAATGTTATTCAATTTGGGTTAGATTGCATTTAGTTAGGTTAGATTAGTCATTTTAGGGCATTCTGTAAATAATGCATACTTTTAGGCTTTTATGCAATTTTTCCTACAACTATATCTAGTACTTTGATGTGTTTATTTTATATGTGCAGGTACCAAATTGCAAGATGATTGGAGCATGTCTTAAGGGACTTCTTAACCTGAGCTCACTTAGAAGAAGGCTAAATCAAGTTGGTGTACCAATTTGGAAACCCAAGTAAACCTAACCCTAGCCTAACTAGGAATCCAAATTTTCAAACCTATGACCTAACCTATGGACCCAATTTCCCACACCTTAGGGCTGACCATAAACCTCAAATCCTAACCTATTTTCTCAACCAAACTAGATCCTATCCTTTCCTAAAAAAACCTATCCCTTATCCTTGGAAAACCTAAATCTTAACCCAACAAACCTTATTTGGCCATCTCTTTTATCCTCAATAAAAACTATTTTGGATGGTCAAAATAGGTCACAATTTATCCTCCACTAGATCTAAGTCCTATGTTTCTAACTTGCCTACCTAAATCCCTATCTTAAAACCCTAAACCAAATCATATTCCTAAACTTAAACTTAATCCCGAAATTCGTAACAACATGACACATCTTCCGTATTTTGGCCATAACTTTTTGATTTCAAATCCAAATTTAGTGATTTAAGTTGTGTTGGAAAGCTGATTTGAGAGCTACAACTTTGCTTTTATGTGCAACTTTAAATTCAGAATAGAAAGAGGCCAAACATTCTAGAGAATCATAGCCCTTCACCATCTTCTCAAAGCTATCCTAGCCCTCCATCAATTCCAACAACACCTGACCTATTCTATCCACCTATTCCTTCATCCTACCCCTTGATTCCGAGACTCCTAATCCTAGCTCTTTATTTTGGTGATCTAAGGCAACTTGGATCAACCAATCACAAGCCTTCTAGACCTCTATATAAACACCCTAGCGACCCCCCCAGGATGAACTTTTCCTACTTAGTTTCCTACCTCCAAATAGATCCACCAACTGGAACTAGTCCTCTACTTCTTCTCCTTAGAGATTGTGGGTGCGCCTTCGCATCCACATCTGTGTCGTTGCTCCAGACTTCGTCTTCGCAACCGTTATTCTGCATTTCTCTTAGTCTAGTTCTAATTATAGTTACTTTGTTCTAGTTGTAATTTCCTTCTTCTAGAAGCATTCTACTAACTGTAGTACTATTTCTACTTGTGCAAAACTCTTATTATATTCAATAAAAGTTCAAGTAGTTCATTTTCTACTTGCCTTCAAGTTGTATGCTTTCTATTAGCTTTTACATTAGTTGCATGTTCTTAGTTCTAGTTGCATTCTAGTAGTAGTAATATCATATTCAAATTTGCTTATTTACTTCTTAGTATTTAAGAAAGCGAATTAGTCTAGTAGCCTCCCTACGAATAACTCAGACTCCATTTTTAGAACTACGATTTCCTTATTTATGAGTTCGATCTAAAGATAAATTTAAGAGTTTATAATGCAATTTTACTATAATGAAAGTGAATTTACGTAATCACAGCTGCGTTCAAAACAATCACTGAGTGTAATAGAACCCTTCCTTCGATTTGGAAATCTTCCTTGCTCAAAGTCAATCTATGGGATAATTGAGTCAAAATTGGATCTATGTTCGAGCTTCAGAAGCTCTGAAATGACTGATAAACGCCAGTTTATCATCATTCTTATGCATTAAAACAAACCTAGCTCTTAGGATTTTACTCCGCAAACAGGTTTTTAGGCTGCATTTAGGCATTAACTAGGTTAGGCATGCATTGCATTTTCTTTTGTTGTTTAATGTGTTTTTGTGAGTGTTAGGGATGAACAGATATACAGATCCCTAAAACCCTAGCACTCAAGAAGGCAAATGGTGAAGGAGGAGCTCAGACTAACTGGAACTCAGCTTGATCCAGCTCACCACAGCTGGAACATAGCTCACTTGAACTAGGGTTAGCTCATCCCAGCTCCATTCAGCTAATCTCAGCTGAATGGTAGCTCAAGAGAGTTCATCTTAGCTCACCCTAGCTCAAGTCAGCTCATATCTAGCTCAACCTAGTTGAGTCTAGCTCATTTTAGCTCCCATTAGTCCACAGGGAGCTCTAGCTAGCTCAGCTGAGTTGACTAGAGTTCACCCCAGCACAGATCCAGCTACATCCAGCTCCACTCAACTCCAGTCAGCTGAAAATAACTTCATTCCAGCTCAGGAAGCTCAAGTCCAGCTCCTGGGGACTCAGCTTAGCTCAACTCAGTTGAGCTAAGTTATCTTAGCTGCCTCAACCAGCTTGATCCTCCCTGGGAGCACCAGACCCAGCTCACCTCAGCTCATTATGGTAGAAGCCAGCTCACTTTAGCTTGACTTAGTAGCTAGCAAAGAACTAGCAAGCTAAGCCAGCTAGAGTAGCTCCATGCCAGCCTCTTCAGCAGCTGCTAGCTCCAGTTCCAGCTCCAGACTTCTCCTCCTCAGCTCCTCTCTTCAAACCCTAGCTCCAATACCTCCTCTACTCCATAGCTAGCTAAGCTAGCTTAGCTTAGCTAGCAACCAACTCCTTGGCCATCCACCACCTTCAACTCAACCCTAGCTAGCTCCACCAACTTAAGCCCTACCTAAGCTAGCTATCCTACTCCAAGTTGGCGCCACCACTTAGCCACCTCTACATCCCATCATCACCACCAAAAGGCACCAATTTTGGTGCCGAAACCTAACCCTAACTACCCCCCTTTTTGGCGCCAACATCCACCCCCACATCCACCATACACCTAACCCTACAACCCATCCTAGCCACCCACCTACCCCTCCTTCTAGAACCCTACTTGGTGCCACCTAAGCCCCCCTTCTAGAAGCCATTTTGGCGCCAACTTCAAGGGGTGCCACCACCCATAACCACCCCCTAGGTGTCCCTTGGGTTGGCACCAACTGCCCTTAGCCATAGGATCCCCAACCACCTCCATCTTCCCATCTTAGCCCTCCATTTCAAGAGTCACCTTAGCTCCCTTCATATAAACCCACCACCTACCACCATTTTAGAGCATCCTCCATTAGTGTTTTATTCTACCTATACCCACCTACACCTACGACCAAGAAGAAGGAGTAGAGAAGAAGATTAAGGGGGCACATCACCAGCCCCTTTGATGCCTTCTTCTCCCCACTTTCTTCAACTTGTGCCACGCCAAGGAGGAGGAGCTTTCCACTTCAAGGAGGATGGCCAGGAAAAGGAGAAGAACCTAGGGTGGACGTCCACCCTTGGAGGAAGAGATTTAAAGGTGGTAGCTACCACCTTAGAGGACATCATCTTAGAGGAGCATAACAAGGAAGGAGTTAGAGGACTCTTTTCAAGCTCGAGAGCTACCAAGCTTGGAGTAAGAAGCCCTCTTCTTTACCATCAATCTAGAGGATTTGTGTTTTATTTTTCTTGTATTTTCAAGTAGAGTAGAAGCATTTCTTTATAGGTTTTGTGTGCACAATTTTGATTTAATTCAAATTACCTTCTTTCAATTTTTGTTGCATAGCTTATTACAAATTTTGCCTAGCATTTATTTCACTCCCTCTCCCTAATTATTCTAGGCCTCCACGTGCCTAGGGTGAGCTTAGGGAGAGGCTCTACCTGTCACCTTAGGGTAGGTTTCTTGAATTAAGTATTAGTTGTTTTATAGCTTTCAACAAAAACCTGCATGTTGCCTTTATTTCAAAAATCATAAAAACTATATATTCAAAAAGACCAAAAAGAAAGTTGAGATTTATTTTCAAAGCAAGAGATTTAATTTTTGCAACTTACCTCCTTGGACGACCCTAGATACTCCCCAATCTAGGAATATAAATTTAAAAGCATATGTGAATTCGCGTGTTACAACGATATTAAAAACCCACTTTTACAAATCACGCCAAACTTCGCTTCAATGACTTTCACATGTTGAATATCTTTAAATTCCTTAGAAAAAATCTTTAAGGAATCCCTAAGAACCCTTTAAAGGCTTTGAGTTTAAGAGTGTTAAATTCTATTAAGTTTTCATTTAATCTATTCACTCGTACATTGCACCCATTTACAGAGCTGCACATATGTACTTATCAGCTATATTAGGAAGCATTTAAAGCTTGGAAGGAGTTTGGAGTTGTCAAGAAGTATAAGGAATGTGTTTAGAAGATTAAGAAAGCACTTGAGCTTAGCAAACACAAAGCCTGCAAGTGATCTTCCCATATTTAACGCAGTTGAAGCGAGAATATCAGTCATAGTGTTTCAACCATTTGGAGAAGTTGAATCAATTCTCCAAGTACTTCATAAGAAGATTGAAGTTCTTAATTGGCTGTTGAGGTTGTGTAGATGTTGATTGGAAGAAGTATGGGGTCTTCAATCAAAGAATTGAAGCTTGGCTAAGAGCTACAGCTGTTACCTATTGTGTGTAGGAGAAAGAGGACTTCATTAGTCCTACATTGATTGGGCATGAGCTTATGACTGCACATATAAAGAATCCCCTCCATAGGTTGATCGACCAGTACGAAGGTTAACTCCCCATAAAAGCATCAATCCATTACCCCTATGAGCATATCTCTGAGCATATTGCCCTTAAGCCCGCTGAGGGGCGGCCTAATGGGTGGTGGCAATGTTGCCACGTGGGTTAATCTTAGCTGTCAAGCCATTCTTTTTGTACTAGAGAGCATTTTCTACTTAGTTTGTTCAAGCTTTAAAAATGAGCTTTATGTGTATGAAAACGACTCTTTTTAAGCATGATTTCTTACATTTCTTTTATGCAATAAGATCATGTTTTTAATGCTTTCAATTTTTGTGTGCTTAATTAGCATTTGTAGAGATAATTGCCATGATTTTGTTCATTAATTCTATGTGCTTAATAGATGCTTAAGTTATATGCTAATGTTTTTAACCTAATGCAATAAGTTAAGCTAATCTATATGAATCTAATTAACTTAGTATAATCTAAGTAGTAATTATATCTAAGTATTATTTATACACTTAACTTAATAAGTAACCTAAGTCCAAATTAGCCTAAGTTTCACTTGTAATTCTAAATAAATTATGTCTATAGTATAAATAAAATAAGCATAGTTTATATAAGATTGTAGTATACTTAAAAGTTAAACTTGTAATCTATGTAAGTATTAGTTATATTATTTATATTTCTCTTATTTACGTAAGGTAATTATAACATATCTAATTAATATTAATAAGAATTAGTAAATTATGAGTGTAATTAACCTAATATATATGTTGTACATTATATACACTTTACTTAACATCTTAAGTTAATTATATTAACATAAGTATATTATTAACTCTTAAGTTAACCTAAGATATTAATTATTGAATCTTTATTAAGAGTAAGGTTAATTAACATAATTCAGATAAACACATTATAATAAACCTCCCAACGAATGACCTGAACTCAAAACCAGTATAAATGTATAAAATGTGTTAGTTGCCTTGCTATACCACGACATAAAACCCTAATTACAATTGCAAGATAACTATAACATTGACTCTCACCACGTGCACACCAAAGCCAATGCAAACTCAAACACAAAGGGACTCCATTTTTAGTATATTTTAGGTCTTCAATTAAGGTTCAAATTGGTGGCCAAACAAGTCATGCACTCATTACCCGAATCCTAGTTGTCAAGTCCCGCAACGAGAATCCCTAGATACTCAATGCTACAGCCACGTGGCCGATGCCTAACACCCCATGGGTTATCTAGAAAGATGACTATGAAACTTTTGGGATAACAATTCTAGGGGAAGAATATCACTTTAAGGGGCCAATTTATGTCGAAAATTCGAGAGAATTTCTCCTATTTTTCCATGTTTTCCCTAAATTCCTACACCTGCAAGGGAATCTAGCACAAAAATACATGACATATAACTATTGCGGGCACACCCTACTTTGCATCATCACCACCACAAAAAGAAAATACATATATATATATAACACATAGCTAATGCGAGTACAGCCCACTTAGCATCATCACCACCACAAGAAGAAAATACATATACATATGTCACATGGCTAATGTAGGCATACCCTACATTGCAGTTGCATATACAAACAAGCCCTCCAGAAATATTTACATAACTATCTTACAAGATTTGCACAAAAAGGGAAGGGCTATACGAAGTGCGATAAAAAATATACACAACTATTTACATGGTTCCCTTATGACATGGTTTCTATATGGACCCCGAAAAGTTAATCATCCATTTCCTTCCCTTCTCCCTACCACTCCATCACCCCTAAATCTGCCAAGGCAAAGAGTAGGTTGACAACATCATGAAGGAGCACCCCAAGGTAGGTGCAAAGGCTCGCGAAGCGAACCTCAAGGGGTAGGAACACCCCCATGTACAGCATTTGCCAGAGGTCCCTGGTGAGCGTGATGTGGAGGAGAAGCTACTGCATCCACAAGTGTAGTGCCTGCATGCAGGGGCGTGGCACATAGTGTGTTGGGCAGTGCGGAATTTTGTCCTAAAATATAAGGCGACAACCTAGTGTGAGCTTGTTGAATGCAGAAAATTACACGATCGAAGTTGGTTTCGAAAA
Organism: Thalassia testudinum; assembly: GCA_037157565.1. NCBI lineage: Eukaryota > Viridiplantae > Streptophyta > Magnoliopsida > Alismatales > Hydrocharitaceae > Thalassia > Thalassia testudinum. Next base: position 23,570,879 of record JAZHRO010000014.1, read on the forward strand.
AACTCGTCATTGTAGTTCGATTTGCGAAGAAATCCATCAACAAATAAATTTATATTGAAATTCTAAAAATTCTAGGTCAAACACAGGGAAGCTACGTCGATCTAAAATCCACGATTTATATTTTTTTTGTGCTTTTGTTTGAAAATGAAATAATTACACTGGAATTGATATAAACAATAAGAGAGAGAGAGAGAGAACAATCACTTGATATAATCAGAATGTTTTTACAACTATAAAGTGGGAAATGATTCAACTAGAAAGCAAAAAATTCTATTCTAGAAAGCTATTAAAAAGAAGGGAGAGAGATGTTATCCTCCTCGACGAATACCTAGAGGACGAGTTGGACGGAGCGACGCCTGGAAGACGGAGGACGGAGTGGGAAGGAAGACGAAGCAGGAAGAAGAGAGAATGAGGTAGCACGTCGAAATCATCGCGGGATCCACTTCCGGAATAGGGGCGAGAAAATTGGAATTAACTCTAGAATAGCATCCCAGGTGTGGGACAAGCTTCTCTTGAGCTTTAGAGAGGTAGAGAAGTGAAGGAAGAGATCAAGAAGAACTGGAGGTCGGGTCTCCTTTTATAGTTGTAGGAATTGAGGGAAAATTTGTTATTTCAAGCTTAAAACATTAATATCAGGTCTTTAGTGACGGATTTATCCGTCACTAAAGGCCTGATCATGGCCAACGTGCGTGCGCCACGCGTGCCTTCCCACCGTCTGCGCTCAAAACACCTACGCACATCTTTCAAATCTTAGCCGTCCGATCGCGAGATCGGACGGCTTAGATTTCTCCTTGCATGCCTACGTGCGATCGGGCGTGTGCGTTGTGCATCAGATCGCACGTGCGCGCTTTTGGCTGATTCGCTCCGCCCGCGGCCGATCCTACGGTCGCGATTATTTGCCCGCGCGTTATGGATGGTGAGTCGAACGCCCGTCGCTCGCTCGCACAATGCGCTCGATCACTGGCTACAGCGCTTACTTTGTCGCGGTTTTGATTTCAGGCACGTGTGCTCGCGGCCGTTGGATCAAGATCCAACAGCCCAGATCATGCGTTGGAAGTCCTTTGGAGATGCAGCGGCGGTCCTGAGGGCCGATTGGGCGGCTGGGATGGCACCACGTGGCGCTATCTTGGTCGTCCATCTTCTGCGTGTTGTAGATGGTGCCACGGATGTCGGATTGAGTCGATTTTCGCAAAGTTAGGCTGCAATCATCGATCCAAACCCATCCGTGTGGTCGGATTTGTCGTTTGAAGTGTGGACACCATCTTGGCCCTTGATCTTTAGGGTTCCTCGGTCTCTATTTGGTGCTACGGATGTCCGATCAGGGCGATCTTGGAGCCGTTGAACTCCAATCGTCGCCCTGATCAGATCCGTACGGTTGGATCTTCAATTCGAGGCCCCTATTAAAAATCACCCTTTTCCTGACCATATAAGGAAACAATTACTATACAATTTATACAACGTGGACTAAATGCATGATTATGCATGTTATGCAATATTTACAATGTATAATGCTAATATGACACTAAAAACATGTATTAATAGACATTTTTGGCTATTTAGATGTATGCACATCACACCCCCATGCCTATCTTTTACTAGTCCCTAGCAAAAACTACATACTATTTATAAAAGAATTAGATTGGATTACTTAGGCATAAATCATTTTCAACATTAAGAAATTTTTAGACCTGAACTTTTAAAAACACAACAGCATCCGGGTATCTGCCAAAATGCAGACCGCCTCAAGCCCTCACCTTATTCAAAGAAAGATATCTTTTTTCTCTTTTTTTCTTCTTTTCTAATTTTTTTGAATTTTTGAGTTTAGGGTTACAGAGTGGCTTTCTATGGCCACTCAACCCACCCAAGACTTGATGAGAACCTTAAGTTCTAAGCATCTTTTTGTATAAGTGATAGACTAGTTGATCGGCAATCAAAACGAACTTCGGGTTTCTACATCCCTAGGTGACCTTAAAAAGAATTCTGCCTAAAGGTGTATCTATAAGACCGGTAGCTTTCTCCCTACTTTTCTTTTTATAGGGTCAACACAAGGGTGAATCCAATGTATATCTCCTCAGCTTATTCTACTTCTCCTCTTCTTCTTAAGTGTTTTAGGAATTTGACATGCTTTTCTTGAGCTGGGTTTTGGACAACCTGCAAATGAGTTGTTACCCATGATAACTAGCCAGTCATACTCGTGCGGTGAAGTGTGGCTTATTTCTTTTGTTTTCTTTTTTTTTCTCCTTTTCTTTTTCTTTTCTCTTTTTTTTTTGGACTTTCTTTTTCTTTTTTTAAGTAGGTGGCTTCCCTGGTCTAAGATTTACCTAAAGGTAGTAGGAAAAGAATGGTCCAGTGGCTAGGCTCTAAACAACCTACCTATGGGTTGTTACTCACAATAACTTGCCAGCCATACCACCCTAAAAGGTTCATTAGCTACCCAATTTTCGTTAAAATTGCCGAACAATGAGTCAGTGACAAATAGTGTGTAGATGCTTTACACTTAAAGTTCCCTCAAATCAGAGAGCGAATTGATAAGTCATATACTTATCACGCAAACTTATTTAATAAAATTGAAATAGAATTCAGGATGGTGAGGACTCAATACACAAATCCACATTTTAGTGGATACTCGGGCAAATTAAGCCCAGAGACCTGTAGGGTCATAGTGTTCAGATCCTACTGTAATATTTCTTAAGATTGAAAAGTCCTAATGCCCAAGTATTTCTTCCTGATTCAAAATTTTTTTTAATGTATATATAAGAAAACAAGTAGAATTTACAAGAATTCCACAGAGCTGACAAATTGATTTAGAAATGAATCCACCCCCCCATGCCTAGTTGATGCAATGTCCACATTGAGAATAAAAGACATGAAAGGAAGGTAGAATGTAGAAGATATCACCTGAATATGATGCTCGGGTCAGCTCTGAGTCAGACTGTACAACTACTGAGTTTAATGCCGTCAGCTAGGCGAAGTCCAGCCAAAGAGATCACAACATGATGAGGGCAACCGTGTTTGAGATGGGTTCTGGAACAATACGGTCAATAAAAGGCTTTAGATGTTGACCATTGACTTTGAATGAATTACCCATCTTTGCGTCAGAAATCTGAACAGCCCCATTTTGAAAAATCTGATCACTGATGAACGGGCTGTTTTATTTTGACTTAAGTTTATTAGGAAAAGAGCTTAAGTCGAAAATCGAAGAGCCAGACCTTCTAATTCGGCTCAAAGCTCTTGCAGGATATCAATTGGTCATGAAGAGCTTTGGTTTGAGCCTTGTAGATCTTGACATTCTCATACGCGTCATTTCTAAGCTCCTCCAACTCAAATAGTTGGAGTTTCCTAGTCTTTCTGGCTAAACTTAAATCCATATTGCACTACTTGATTGCCCAGAATGGTGATAATTTCTACGAGTAAATAGCACGCCTTTCCATACACCAGACGAAATGGTGACATGCCAATAGGTGTTTTGTACGCCGTATGGTAGGCCCAAAGAACATCCTCAAGCTTTTGAGTCCAGTCTTTGCAATCAGGCCTAACAGTCTTCTGAAGAATATTCATGATCTCTCGATTGGAGATCTCGGCCTGTCCATTCGTCTGAGAATGGTAAGGTGTGGAGATTCTGTGATTTACCCCGTATTTTGCCAATAAATTACGAAATTGGGCAATAGTGAAGTGAAAACCACCATCACTGATCATGGCCCTCGGAATCCCGAACCAACTGAAGATGTTCTTCTTGACGAAATCGATGACCACCTTGTGGTCATTGGTTCGGGTGGGAATGACCTTGATCCATTTGGACACGTAATCAACAGTAACGAGAATGTACTGATGTCCAAATGAAGGGAGGAAAGGTCTCATAAAATTGATGCCCCAAACGTCGAAGATTTCGACGGGAAGAATCGGGTTTAGGGGCATCATGTCTCTCTTGGTTATGCTCCCAAGTGCCTCGCATCGGGAACACGACCTCGAGAATTCCTGGGCATCTTTGAATAAAGACGACCAAAAGAATCCAAATTACAAAATTTTTGCAGTCGTCTTTTTCCCGGAGAAATGTCCACCACACGCAGATGCATGGCAGAAGTTGAGTATACTTTTGAATTCACCGTTCGGAACACATTGGTGAATAATCTGATCAGAGCTGATGCGATACAGTTCAGGGTCCTCCCAGAAGTAGTATTTGGCCTCAGATTTGAGTCTATCTCGTTGTTGCTTGGTCCAATCCTAAGGGATTTGACCAACGACCAAATAGTTTACGATGTCTGCAAACCATGGAGTTTGGACACCTGAAACTGTAAGGATAGTCTCGTCCAAAAAAGTATCAACAATCGAAATATCCGAATGAGAAGAATCACTTAGGAGTCTTGAAAGATGATTCGCCACCACATTCTATGCCCCGGATTTATCCTTGATTTCAAGATCAAATTCTTAAAGCAGAAGAATCCATTGAATAAGCCAGGGTTTGACATCCTTTTTGGCCAAGAGATGTCTCAAGGCCATGTGGTCGATATAAATTATGACATGAGACCCTAAGAGATAAGCCCTGAATTTCTCCAAAGCAAATACTACAGCTAGTAATTCCTTCTCAGTAACAATGTAATTCCTCTGAACTTCGTCCAGAGTTTTACTAGCGTAGTAGATTACAGAGGGCTTTCTGTCAATCTTCTGACCCAAAACAACCCCAACCGCGTAATCAGAAACGTCAATCATGATCTCAAATGGGCCTGTCCAAACCGGTGGTTGCAACACCGGAGCACATGAAACTGCCATTTTAAGAAAATCAAATGACTTACGACATGATTCGTTGAAATCAAATGGCATATCTTTGGCAAGAAGGTTGCTCAGAGGGCGAGCAACCTTAGAAAAGTCCTTGATGAACCTCCTATAGAATCCCACATGACCAAGAAATGATCGAATTTGTTTGAAAGATGTGGGAGAAGGAAGTTTAGAGATAGCATCAACCTTAGCTTTGTCAACTTTGATACCCTGTTCAGAGATTACATGACCCAAGATGATGCCTTCTTGTGTCATGAAATGACTCTTTTCCCAGCTAAGAACCAGTCTTATTTTGATGCATCTTTTAAGAATTATTTCAAGATTAGCCAAACAAGAATCAAACGATTCTCCGAAAATAGAGAAATCATCCATGAAGACTTCCATAAACTCTCCTACCATGTCAGAGAATATGGCCAACATACACCTTTGAAAAGTTGCAGGTGCATTGCATAAGCCGAATGGCATCCTACGAAAAGCAAAAGTTCTGTAGGGACAAGTGAAAGTCATTTTTTCCTGATCCTCGGGATGGATAGGGACTTGATTGTATCCCGAGTAACCGTCAAGGAAACAGAAGTACTTATGCCCGGCTAGTCTTTCAAGGATTTGATCGATAAAGGGCAAAGGGAAATTATCCTTTTTCGTGGTTGTGTTCAGCTTCCTGTAATCAATACAAACTCACCAAGAGAAAGCTGAACGAGTTGTGACAGATTCTCCTTTCTCGTTAGTCACAACAGTAATCCCAGCTTTCTTAGGCATAATTTGCACGGGACTTACCCAAGGACTATCAGAGATCGGATAAATAATTTCTACATCGAGCCACTTGATAATTTCCTTTTTGACCACTTCTCCCATATTAAAGTTTAATCTCCTCTGCATTTAGCGAGAAGGGCGGGATCCATCTTCCAAAAATATTCTATGATTGCAGTAAGATGGCTCGATCACCCTAAGGTCATGAATGGTCCAACCAATTGCCTCCTTGTGTTCCTTTAGGACCTCAATCAATTTAATCTCCTGCTCCTTAGTTAATCTAGCACTGATAATCACAGGGAGAATCATTTGAGGTCCCAAAAACTGATATTTCAAATTCTTAGGCAATGGTTTCAGTTCAAGCTGAGGCGGGTTTTGGATTGAAGGTAAGGATGATGCTGATGAAGATTCATTAAGCGGAAGAGGTTGAAAGTGAATAAAATCAATAACCTCTTCAGAATATGGAGGGTTTGCCACAGAGGGTTGCAGTTCAGATCTATCACAACAGGAGAAACTTTCAATTGCAGAAGCTGCCATACAAGTTTCAATATTCAAACTATCTTCCTTAAGTTCCTTTATAAATCCACAATGTTGAATGCGGGTGACCCGAGTTCGATCCCCGGCAATGACGCCAAAATGTTGAATGCGGAAAACTACACAATCAAAGTTAGTTTCGAAAAAACCCGTCGCTGTAGTTCGATTTGCGAAGAAATCCATCAACAAATAAATTTATACCGAAATTCTAAGAATTCCGGGTCGAACATAGGGAAGCTACGTCGATCTCAAATCTATGATTTATATTTTTTTTTGTTTTTGTTTGAAAACGAAATAATTACATTGGAATTGATATAAACAATAAGAGAGAGAGAGAACAATCACTTGATATAATCAGAATGTTTTTACAACCATAAAGCAGGAAATGATTATAACTAGAAAGCAGAAAATTCTATTCTAGAAAGCTATTAAAAAGAATGGAGAGAGATGTTATCCTCCTCGACGAATTCTTGGAGGATGAGCCGAACGGAGCGACGCTTGGAAGACGGAGGACAGAGCGGGAAGAAGAAGGACGAAGCAAGAAGAAGCAGGAACGAGGTAGCACGTCGTCGTCGTCGTGAGATCCACTTCCAGAACAGGGGCGAGAAAATTGGATTTAACTCCAAAATAGCATCCCGAGTGTGGGACAAGCTTCTATTGAGCTTTGGAGAGGTAGAGAAGTGAAGGAAGGGATCAAGAAGAAGTAGAGGTTCGTCATTAATGGTCTGATCGTGGCCCACGTGCGTGCACTGCACGTGCCTCCCCACCTTCCGTGCTCAAAACACCTGCACATGTCTTTCAAATCTTAGCCGTCCGATCGCGAGATAGGACGGCTTAGATTTCTCCCCGCGTGCCTTCGCCGCGCACCCACTGCGATCAGGCGTGCATGATGTACGTCAGATCACGCGTGCGCACTATTGGCTGATCCACGCCACCCGCAGCCGATCGCACGGTCGCAATTACTCGCCCGCACAATGCGAATGGCGTGTCAAACGCATGTCGCGTGCTCGCGCAACACGCTCGACTGCTGTGCTACGACACTTACTTTGTCGCAATTTTGATTTCAGGCACGTGTGCTCGCGGCCGTTGGATCAAGATCCAATGACCCAGATCGTGCATTGGAGGTCCTTTGGAGATGCAGCGGCGGTCTTGAGGATCGATTGGGCGGCTAGGATGGCGCCACGTGGCACCATCTTGGCCGTCCATCTTCTGCGTGTTGTAGATGGTGCCACGGATGTCGGATTGAGCCGATTTTCGCGTCGTTAGGCTGCGATCATCGATCTGAACCCATCTGTGCGGTCGAATTTGTCATTTGAAGTGTGAATTGGCACCATCTTGACCCTTGATCTTTAGGATTCCTCGGTCTCTATCTAGTGCTAAGGATGTCCGATCAGGGCGATCTTGAAGTCGTTGAACTCCAATTGTCGCCCTGATCAGATCCGTACGATTGGATCTTCGATTCGAAACCTCGATTAAAAATTGCCTTTTCCCTGACCATAAAAGGAGACAATTATTATACAATTTATACAACTTAACCTAAATGCATGATTATGCATATTATGCATTATTTACAATGTATGATACTAATATAACACTAAGAACATGCATTAATAGACACTTTTAGCTATTTAAATATATGCACATCAGAGCCAAAAAAGCTCAGTAGGGCATAATTAACATGAGAAAAAAATAAAATTTAATTAAATATTTCGATATGTGCACATTCCCATAGGAAGTGGTTTCTCCCTTTTCCCCTTCCCTTATTGCCAATGGTTCCTTGTCTTATTCGAAAGGAATCATCACACCTTATTTTCCCTAGCTTAGGCTGATGAACTATAGGGTCTGTCGCCTTAACCCCTACCGCGAGGTCCAACTATGGGTTGCCTCCTAATTATTAGGTACTAGCTGCAAACTTCTAATAATAGATTCTTACTACTGATAGTTTGAAGAATCATCATCCTGTCATTAAGGTACTCTTGTTGTGAACCTAGGAGGTTCATGATGCGAAAAGTCTCTCCTTGCACCTCAGAGGAACCCCTCTACCTTGAATCCACCATTAAGAATCACCTACTGTTCCTCGTAACGAAGTATCGTTGGGCTAGCGAGTCCTCACTGTAACTTGCATGGAGACACTCGACACGCATGCAACCCTCCTGTTCGGAGTACAATTGTGGTTTTGAATATTTCTGTCGTAATATAACGTGAAAATACGTTAACAAATAAAAAATGTAACAAGATTTGGTGAATCCCGATCAAACTCAAGGAGGCAGAAATGTGACTCGACTTTATTTCTAATTTTTCAATCTGCGCGTTGTGATTTTTACTAACCTAATTACCTAGACTTTAACCTAACTACGTAATCCGATTTCCAACTTACAAATGTAAATCTCACCCATTCTTTTACTTTCATGGATAATGAGCACACTTGTGAATGAGATATAGAATGTAAATGTGAATCTTAGATTCTACAATTTTAGTTATGTTAATAATATTGCCTGAGTTCAAAAAGTTATATGAGTTGTTAATGCGGATCAATGCGGCCATACAAATTTTTTTTTTTTATTTTCTTTTTTTCAGATTTTTTGTGATTTTTTTTTATTTTGATAGTAAAGGTCTACTACTTGATTTCTTTTTGGGAAAAGAATTGAGAGGAGGGGTAAATGGAGCGTTGGGAAATCGTTGGAGTGGGGCGGGGATTGAGAGAGTCTATCTAAAATAATCTAGAGAGAGGGTTCTATTTAGTGGAATGTGGAGTTGGCGGTGGGAATTGGTTTCGGTGGAGTTGGCGGTGGGAAATAGGATTTTTAGGTTTCTAAAAATAGGATTTTCTAGAATATTTTACTTAATGTCTAAGTATGTGTATGTGTACGTGATTGTGTGTGCGTGGGTGTGTTTTTACGTGGGTGTATGTAAGTAGGTTTGGGTGGTGATTGAGGAGTTTATTGTGTAGTGCATGGGAATAAGGTGAGATTGGGTTTGTTCAACCTAGCTATGTGAAGATGTGTGGGCTAAGTTTAAGAGGTCTCTAGATAGGTTTTCTAGGGTGTATCGTAGGTTTCCTAAGTCAAATGAGGCATGAAAGGGCCTCTAGCTCCAAAATAAGAACTAAAGAGTCGTATCAGATGTCCAGGGAGTCTATCAGACGACTTAAACTTCAAAACCAGATGTCTAAAGAACAGGTTAGACGTCCAATACTAGAGCAGTGCAGGCTTTAGCCTCCTAGATTGGTTATCTGCAGAAATCAGACATCCAACCTAATATTTGAACGTCCAGAAGAGGATTGGAATGTGTTTTAAGGGTTTTCTAGGTAGGTCTTGGCTCCTAAGTGTTTGGGAGACCTAAATAGGTTTTGAACACTGATTTCCTAGCATTTTTAGGGTAGAATCCTAAATCTTCTCATTAATTTTCTACTCTTTATTCTAGAAGACTAGTTCCTAGTTCTTTAGCTAATATCTCCAAGGTTGTCCAGCCTTCTTGCTTTTCTCCAACTTTTCTTTGGCACTAGTACCTACAATGAAGCATAAAATCTAATTACTATAGAGAAATAGCACATAATGCTAAAGAAAGTAATGCAATGCATGATATGCATGATATGAATGCAATACCTATAAGTTATGCTAGAGTTTAACATTATTTAGGCTAATAAACACCCTATGATTGCTGTGCAATCACCTCCTCAGCCCTAACACCTTATTACAAGTAGTTCATTGTCTTGTAAGGATTGATTCGGATTTAATTCATCTGTAAATCCTCCTCGGACTTCACGATATCGACTAGTCTTTTCCAAGCAACTTGAAATTTGGCACGAGGGTTTGCTTCAACCTCTCCTCGGTTGTATATGATTGTGGACTACATTGGGGTCCGATATCTTTTCTTCGAGGAGTCATTGTTTGGTTGTCATGGATTTCCTGCTCTCAGGCTCCTCGATTTACCTAGTGACTATCCTTGAATACCATGGGTTTCACTCGCAACCACTTGCCTGGATCATCCATAACTGGTGGGCCTATCCTATTAGGGAAAATAGCATGTCTCTCCGAGTGGTAGGGGCCTGGGTAGGCCACCCATTCTTCCTGCATGCTCAGGTCCATCCCTTGCCTAACCACCCCCTTGGTGAGCAAACAACGCTATTGTAGCCCATGAGCAACCTAGTGTGCATCATGGGCCACATGGACCCTCTAGGGCTCATCTAATGATCCCTCACCCGCACACACGTATGCAATGTCATGGATTTCACGAAGTTCGAGGCATTGTTTAACGACATTATATCATTAACTTGCTAAATCTACACATATAAGCAATTGAAAATCATGCACGATAAAAATTCCTTTTTTTTTCTTGAAAACTAACAACAAATGTGGCAACCAGTTTAAAAGAAAAACCTCATGGAACTTGGCAAAATAACACGAACCCATGTTTAAACACAATTTCAATTTCGTACTTACTCATACTCTTACTATAAGTCTAGATTAACAATTATTAATGGATACTCGCAAGAATTTCGCTAATTAGTGGACCCATAACACAACATAAACAGCCAAAATCATAGACTATTTGTGATTTGAAAATCATCGTTTAGCGAAGAAAAGAAAAAAAAAAAATAAAGCCACATGATTCGAATTGCAATCCACAAGTGGGGGCACGTATGCTTCCTCTCTTCTCTCTTGCACGCACGTCCTTACACTTGGAATGTGATATAACACCACACGCATCGCCGTCAACCATACTGTGGGTATCTCAATTAGATCCAATCTCAGCTCAGCTCTACATATCCTCAGGTTCAGTAGGGTTCAACTCGTGAACCCTACTCTACCCAACTCGGGTATATACTTTTTTTTTTTTTTTACAAACATTCTAACCAAGGTCTCAGATCACCTAATCTACGGAAGTAGGAGAAAAACGATGCACTAAGGGGCTTCCCTACCTTCCTCGCAAGTCTTCTCTCACCCGTTTCCCGTGAGGCACCGCACCTTTCTCAACCCTCGATTTTCCTGCGACCACAGCATCCGTGGCCACATCACAGAGTTCCAGCCCTAATATATATATATATATATAAAGAACAGGAAGAAATGAAAAGAGAGAGAGAAGCGGCGACCCACCAACCCTGCCGCTGCGTTTGCAACCGTGGTCCACTCCGCTTCGAGTCGACACAATGGCCGCATTGCCAGAGGAGGGAGTGGACAACGAGGGTCGAGTTGTTGCTGCTGCCACCATCAATCTCGAGGGCTATAATAGGGGCGAGGGTAGTAGCCCTAGCTTCCCATCACGTGCGCGCGTGAGAGGGCGACAACTCCGGCACGTCGGCGCTGGCGGCGACGATCGAGAGGAGTTCAAGAGGAGACCGAGAGGGTAAGAGCAGGGGAAGGGCCAGAGGGGGAGGAGCTTGCAAAGGGAGAGGCGGAAAGATTGAGAAAGAAAGAGTAAGGGGAAGTGCCGCTGGGATGGAGATGAAGGTCGAGAGTGGGAAAGAAGTGGCACCGAGGAGGGGTAGGTGTGTTAGGAGATAATTTTGGTCATTTCTTTTCCTTTTTTTTTAAGTTAGGCTTGACACCAGCTGATCGAGATCTTTGGAGTGGGAATTTTGACTCAAACACAAAATCACAAATAATGTATGTAGGAAGTTTGATAATTCAATTCCATGGAAAGGGTGGTGTATGTCTTAGGGGAGGATGATACTCCTAAACTTTACTAGTAATTTAGTGGTATAATCTCTCCATTATTCTCCTTTATCTCAGATTGCGTGAAAAAATAAAAGTTAGTTCACCCTAAGTATTTAAGATGCCTGGGAAGGTTATCAGCCGTCTAATTCTAAATTGGTTTGATTCCTGTTTTGACTAGATCCAAACATGGTTCTAAATCTTAAGCATCAAACTTTAGACTGGTCGTCTATCAAAGTGACTAGACATCTAGAAAGAGGATTCTCTGCGGAAATTGATTTCCCAAGAGGCTAACAACTATAAGGGTCTAACAAAACTAGATTTGGATTAGATCTAGGCTAGTGTCTCTTTATCAGACATTTGAGAGTTTCTATGGACGTCTAACAATATTATTAATGCAATCATAGGTCAATCCTCGAAAATATTCTCTGACAGGCCAACGGTTCTATAATTGGACGTCTGGCAAGGTCATCAAACGTTTTTGTAAGACGTTTGGGCTATAGGCTGGATGTCTGAAAAAATGGTCACAACATGGTGGTTCTGGTTCCCAACCTAAGTTTTAAACGTCTGGACAAAAGGTCAGACATCTGATAAAGCTATTTGAAGCCTATTTTAATTTTCAGATTCTATTCTAAGGTTTCCCTAAATATCCTAGTGATGGAATAGTGTTCCTAGGATTAAGGTATGTTACTTTTGGGATTCTTTAATAATGTATCTAAGAAAAGTAAAGAGCAAAAGAAATGAGTACAAATATAAAGATAAAAGGACATTTATCATATTCTTCTTGTCTTCAAGCTTTTTCTTCACTCAAAGCTCCATCTCTTCTATTTCTCCATCAAGCTCCTCCAATCCGCCATGGAAGAAAGCTTGAGCTTCTTCACACTTGAATCCATTTGCATTAATCTTGAAAGTTTAAACTCAAATGCAAATGTTAAATATCAAGTGTTTTGCTATCATCAAAATCAACAATCATGGTACTCTTGCACCAACAATCTCCCCCTTTCTAATGATGACAAAACCACAAATAGTAATAAAAAAAATTCTCTTCCTTTTTGACATTATCAAAAATGTTTAATTAATTCTAATCATTTATCCTATACTCCCCCTTAATACATGCTCTTCTAATTTGGGTTAATTTCCCTTTTTGACATAATATAACATAAATAACATCTCCCCTTTTTGTCATAACAAGATAACTATTCATTTTATCCATTAACTCTTCATTTCTAATAGAAATATAACTATGTTTAGCTTTTAAGATCTCTCCCTTTCTAATTGAAGGAAATCTTTCTCCCCTTTATTAAAAGAGCCAAACATATAGGAAATGTTTATCTGTCTCCACCTTAATGATGGATATATAGCATATTACTTTTTATTTCCCCTTATCTAAATGCTATAAAAAATTATCAAAAAATAGGGAAAAACGATTTACCTCACTTACCATGGCCAATAAAATGGCCCTTGAGGTGGATGTCAAAATTGATGGGGCTCCCATCCTAAACCTAGAGGTTCGGGCATCGATGTCGGTCTCTAATCAAATGGTTGACGCAAGGTGGTTCAAACACCCATCGGTCGTCTCATCGGTCTTCTTGCCTTCTTCCTTAGTCTACTCTTTAGTCCTCCCAATTCGAGTCGACCATTTTTCATCTTGTAGGTCCAATCTTTTACATTGAAATCTTCATTTAAACCTACAAAACAAGATTCAAGTTCTCTCTTCGGTATCCAAGTTAATTTGGATCCAGATTTGTTAGTGGGTCACTTTAATGGAGATCCTTTCTTAACCTTTTGGCTAAAACTACCTTTTTCATTACAAAAAATATCTAGTCTACTCATCAAATTATTAGAGTTTTCCCTAAGACATGTAAGCCATTTTTTCATAACATGCATCTTTATTTTTAAATCAAAAATTTCTATTTTTAAGCTAATATTTTCCTCAAGTAAATTACTATTTTCAATGATTAGGTTGTGATTCTCTAACAACAATTTATCCTTTTCAGAAATGTTAGGACTAAAACTATTTTCTAGATCTTTAATTTGAGCCTTTAATCTTTCATTTTTAGATTTTAGAAAACTAAGATTCTTTTTCATATTTTTATTTTTAGCTTTTAATGACCTACTAATTTCATAAAGTTCTTCTAATGTTTCTTGTAATTCTAAATCAGTAAAAGAATGTACCTCTTCTTTGTCGAAGTCGTTATCTTCATCGCTATCACTCGCAATGGCCATGTAGCCCATGCAAGCGATTTTGTTCTTTGTCTTGGCATTCTCCTCTTCTTCCTCCTCCAAGGTTGAATCATCCAAAGTATCTTGGAATGCTGTCTTCTTGTATCTCTTCTCCTTCCCCGTTTTCTTCTCCTTATTTAGAAAAGGGCATTCGAGTCAAAGATGGCCCTTTTCGTTGCAATGATAGCAACATACCGGGTTATCTCGCTCCTTCTTTGAATCTCGACAAAACTTAGAAAATTTTTTAAATAAAACCCTAAGGTTCTCATCGTTGAAACTTACCTCATTGTCAAACGTAGCTTTGAAGGCTAAGCTCTTTCGCAGTTTTGGCTCAGGTGTATCCTTCTTCTTTTGCTTCATCTTCGTTTCATAGGCCATAAGAATGCCTAACAGATCCTTCATGTTGAGCTCCTCTACTTCATTCTCCTCTTAGATGGCGGTGACCTTTTGTTCCCACTCCAATCCAAGGGAATGAAGAAACTTTTCTTGAAGCTCCCCCTAATAAAGGTCTTCCCTAAAGCCTTTAAGTTGTTCACTATAAGAGTGAACCTCATATACATCTCACTCAAAGATTCATTAGATTTCATAACAAAAGATTCAAATTCTTGAGATAAAATATTAATTTTAGAACCTTTTACCTTTGATTTGCCTTCATATGTTACCTCAAGTGATGCCAAATCTGGTATGCAGTGGCGCATTGCGAGATGCCGGTGAATTCCTCTAGGCTCAACGTGCAGTATAACACATTCATTATTTTTGTGTTGAGAGATAGCTCCCGAGTTTGTTGTTGAGAATATCTTGCCTCGGGCCTCTCCAGGATGATGTATAGCACTTCGCACCACTGCCATATCGTGTAGTCATTTTCCTGAAGCCATGTCATCAACTGGAGCTTCCAATATGCATAGTTGCTCCCATCAAAAAACGGCGGGCGGGTGGTAGACTGCCCCTCGGATGGTCTCATAGCGAACAAGTTCCCCTCCATTAGATCCTCGCCGGGTTGTTACGCCGATGTCACGTAACTTGGCTTTGATACCAATTGTAGGTTCTAACAAAGGGGGGGTGAGATGTGCACGATAAACAAATAATATGTGAAATATATAATTTAATCATAAAAACATTCACCACAAATGAACACAAGGATTTTTAGGTAGAAACCCAAACCCGGGTAAAAACAACCCACCTAAACCTCTCGATTTAGGATTTCTCGATCTACCTAGTAGATCAAACCCACTAACGAATTACTTAAATGAGGGTAGTTCAATCTCTTATAACCACTCTACTTTGAACCGAGGTTAGTGTACCTCAAACCCTCCTCTCCACGATGGATATTTTGTCTCGCGATGGAAATGGAAATTCGCAAAGTGAATACCCAACCAAAAACAAGAGGAAAACTAGTAAACCTATAGAACCACAAAGAATAATTTAAACTGTTACTATAGGCTAGGATTCTCCCCTTAATCGGAAGTATGTGGGTGTGAAGTGCGAAGCAAAACAGTGCTCTTAGATGTATGCTAGAAGTTTGGAGTGCAGGATGACTTTTCTTCTAGTTCATCTTTTCTTTCCTTAGACACAAATGTAAGTGGAAAGTATTCTATCAAGGTGTGTTTATAGAGGTCCTGAGAAGTCTTTCGAAGGCTTAGGAAGCCTCTTGTAGCCGTTGGGAACAAGCCTCAAGAGATTGGGCCAAAATTCCAATGAAATTAGGGTTAATAATGAGTCTGACAAGGTTTACAAATATCTGGATTTATGGTCAGACGTCTAGGGCTTCATTTGATCTAAAGGTCAGGCATCTGATCTTGAAGGGTCGATGATCTGGATTGGTTTGGATCTAGATGAACGTCGAACAAATCATTTTAAAACATTTGGGAAGGTTATCAGATGTCTAATTCTAGACGGGTTTGGTTCCTTTTTTGACCAGATCCAAATAGGATTCTAGATCTTAAGGGTCAGACAATAGACTGGTCGTCGACCAAAGTAACTGGACGTCTAGAAAGAGGATTCTCTGCAGGAATGGATTTCCCAAGAGGCTAACAGCTATAAAGGTTTGACAAAACTAGATTTTGGTCAGATCTAGCCTAACATCTCTTTATCACACATATGGGATGATAGGATCTAAAGATATGGAATATGTGTATGGCTATGCGCACAAACACTCAAACAATATTAGTAATAACAAGATAATTTGCACAATCAAACAAACCATAGAAATAGGCACAATATGTATAGTGGTTCCCCTCCTTTGGGTACTCCACTACTTAAGCCTCCCAGCTTAGGGTTTTTAACCCGATTCTCTCAACCCCGAGAGAATCAATTTACTAAACCGAGGTAATTAATGGGTTACCTCAACCCAAGTACAAAAATGGGTTTGTTACAACCCAACGAGCAAATGCTCAAGAATAAATGAAATACAGGTGTAAGAAAGAAAGATCCTACAACTAAGTTCCTAAGCCTCTCAAGAAATGTAAATATGATGTTACCGATTTGAGAGCCTAGAAAGGATGTGAATTGTGTTGAAATGCGTGAACAAAACACGTCAATGTGTTTGCAAACCCGTAGCACGATTGGAAAGCAGTAAACATGATTTCTTCTCTTGAATATGTGGTGGAAAATATGAATTATAGCTCTAGGAATTTTCTTCTCTTTTCTCTTATCTCTTGTGTGAAAACAAAGAGTCCTAGGGTCATTTTATAGAGTTTAGGACCTAGGATACTCGTCTACTAGACATTGGGATTTAATTCCCAACGTTCATATTGTTGGAATTAATATTTCTGTCATTCTGTTTTGGGCCAATGGCTAGCTGGTACCGGTTCTAAAGTACCTGTACCGATACTAGCAGCTCACTACCACTAGTACATGAGTCCTAGTACCGGTACTCATCATGGGTATCGGTACTTGTGACTCCCAGGTTTGGAATTCCTTGGGCACAGTAACCTACCTGCACCGGTACTCATCATGGGTACCGGTACTTGTAAGGTTCAGGCCAGAATTAAGCCTTCAACCTATGGCCAGCATGTACCGGTACTCATGGTTGGTACCGGTACTTGTTGTTCACAGTTTGAGACGAATTCTCAAACCTGTGCCTTGCAAATACTAGTACTGATGAACAGTACTGGTACTTGCTTACAAGTACCTATTTTAAGCGATTTAATCAATTATGTTCTTCGAAAACGAATGTCATATAAATCCTAATTTATCTCTAATTGATTTTTGTGATCTAAGTTAAATTCTCTTGTTAAGAGGCATACAATCTATGAAAACCTAAACTAAAAAGACAAAAGGTCGAAGATGATCTTCTTCTTCTCGATCCATCCTTGTCATCTTGCCTCCTCCTTGTCATCATTTTCTCTTTCTCATCATCATGCCTCCATCATTTCTTGTTTGCCTTGCTCCTTCACCTAAATTTGAAAAACACTTAATGGCAAACATTAATCCATAATAATTTTGTTAACACCAAAATAAGATGTGGAACAAGGTTCCAACATGGGAGTCTCTACGGATGTCTAATAATATTATTAATACAATTATAGGTCAATCCTCAAAGATATTCTCCGATAAGCCAACGGTCCTCTAATTGGACGTCTGGCAAGGTCATCAAACATCTTGTAAGACATCTAGACTATAGGCTGGACGCTTGAAAAAATGGTCACAGTATGGTGGTTCCCAGCCTAAGTGTTTAGACGTCTAGACAAAAGGTCAAACGTCTTAAAGTCCAATATCAGACATCTGATCACTATGTTAGACGTCTAATAAAGCAGTCTGAAGCCTATTTTAATTTTCTGCCTAAGTATCCTAGTGATGGAATAGTTTTCCTAGAACTAAGCTATATTACTTTGGGGCTCTTTAACAACGTATCTAAGAAAAGTAAAGAGCAAAACAAATAACAAGTATAAATAAAAAGATAAAAGGATATCTATCCTATTCTTCTCTTCAAGCTCTCGCTCCACGGGAAGCTCTGTCTCTTCTATTCCTCCATCAAGCTCCTCCAATCTGCCATGGAAGCGAGCTTGAGCTTCTTCACACTTGAATCCATTTGTATTTATCCTGAAAGCTTAAACTCAAATGCAAATATTAAATACGAAGTATTTTGTTATAATCAAAATCAACTATCATGGTACTCTTGCACCACCAGATCCGTGAGGTGATTTTTCTCCCCTCATCAGTTGCCCCCACTCTCTTTGCCTGAGTCATCGACGTGGAAAGTCAGGTTCTCTCTTTCTTCTCTATTTTTTTTTTACATCGTGTGTACCATACCTCCGATGATGGGCCTGGTGGTATTTAGACGGTCCCATCATTGAAAAATAATCACGAAGTCTAGTATGTATGTTGGCGGGTAATTAGCCGCTAGCCACTTATATGGATAGGCTAAGGCCTATTCATTCGTGGATCATGTAGGCGGGTAGAATGCTGCCTCTATATCTAATAAGTATTCAGGTGGACAAGGTGCCACATATTTATTTCATAGGAATGTCGTTGCATGTTTCTTCAGGAAAGAATAGGTGTGTCGCTACCTGATTTTTCCATTGACCTTAAGAAACCAGTAGTCCAGGCATTTAATTGTACAATGTAAGAATCATCTTCTACGAGTGATGGCTAATCACTACAGGGTTAATTTGTCACTTTATGTGGACAAGGCACCAATTAATTGTTGTAATTACAACAAAATTGCACCCCGATATTTGAGATGAATTATAGGATCTACGCTTGTCAATCAAATCAGCTCAAAATGATTATACGGGCAGGGACATTAATTGCGCCCGGTGATTAGTGGGATTTAATAGCGTTGGCATCCACGTGCAACCTCGACTTATAAATAGGAGGTAGTTGAGGTAGTAAATGCCCTTACCCCTGCGTTCTCACTGCTGGAGAGAAAAAAACCCTAAACCTCGCAGGCGCCGCCATCCCTAGAGGAGCGACCCCATCGAAGAAGGGTAGTCTTCTCTTATCGAAGTTCCTTACACTAAAGAGGATGTCGGGCATTTTTCTGGGAAAGGTGAGCCATCCATCTCCGCGCCCCATCTCTCTAATGAGATGTTTGGGTTATATACCTTCAAATTAGACTTTTTAGCAAACTCGTTGATGGGAACACCATCATAGGCCCTAACTGGCCACTTTTAGTCAGGTTTGATGGATAAATGCTCCTACATAATCATCTGAGGATCATAATTCCATAATATTCTGATTTGAAAAGAAAATAGGAAATCAGAGTTAATTCTGCAACTTTAACAACACATCTCAAACACAGATTAACCACGAGGTCACTCAGGGGTTAAATGAAGGTCAAATGAGCTTAAAAGTCTAAAAAGTGGGTCACAATTGTCAGAAACAGGGTTTCACACATTTCGAGAACCACAACACACAAAAAACCTAATTTGAGACCTGCTTGAATTGAAGAGGTTCTGGTCAGTATAAAATTCATCTAAACTGACGTGCTACGGATGCGTTTGTCTAAAAGGGTCGTAGTTTGCGTTCGCAACGTCGATTTTAAATAAAGAAACGGATGTGAGTCCGAGTATCGAACACAGGGAGACGTGAAAATCAGATTTTTCTGTCATTTAGTGTCACGGAAATGGCGGGTTTTCGCTTGCGAGAAAACGTGGGAGAAAAGCGAGTGAGAGAGAGAGAGAGAGTAGGGTTAGAGTCTTTTGAGTCATGGCATTCACTTAGATCAAGATGAAAAACAACATCAATACTATATTTAACATGCAGCTCGAGTTTTACAAATACAACAATAGCTAAATGCTTAAACAAAAGTAAAGTAAAGCAAGAGTAAAGGGAGAGAAAGAGAGAGAGAGGGGTGACGGCGAGGCGGCCACGGCGGTGGAGGAGGGCTCCGTCGGTGGCTCGTCGACTCCGTTGATTACAAAAGGTGCTAACGGAAGCTAGGAGGGAGGTATAACACTTGCAAAGGTATTCAATGCCACCCATGGGTGGTTGGAAGGGATTTAAATAGGAAGAAGGGCTTTCCAAATGAAGAAGGGATTTTAGCGACGTCCGACATTTTGGGAAGGGTTTTAGCAACGTTCGAGACGTTGCTAAAACCCTTCCCAAAACATCGGTGAAGACCCCTACCCACCTGTCACACGCTCACACTATGCTTCCTCTCTTCGTGTCATGCCTGCAATCCTCGTGCGCATGCTGTGGACCGTCCAATTGAAGATCAGACAGTCGAGGTGCTGCGGATTGCACCCTGCGAATGCGCTCATCAATTGCTTGCGCCTACGGCTACCACGTAGCCGCAATCTCAGCCGACCGCACTCGCATCGACGGTCGAATCTCACCTGCGTGCACCTTCGCCTCAAATTTGATATGCGGCGCGGTTCGATCCTTCGTCAGGTGCGCGAGGAGAAGAGCTTCGACCGCAGTGCTGTGCGTACGAAATGGTCGCGTTCTTCGATCATCCTCAGCCGTTCGATTGGAAATCAGACAGCCGTGGATAGCTCCTACGTGATGAGGCGATGCTGCGCTGCGGGCGGGGGCACGTCTGATGCTGCCACGTGGCCACCTTGTGGCTGTTGACCATCAGATCAATGATTAGAACTTCTTAAGCCATTTGTGGGAGCTTCGGATGTCAAATTTGGCCGATTTTGATTCCGTTGGACTCCGTTCGTCACTCTGAATCCATCCGTGCGGTCCGCTTGTTCATCCGAGGCCTATTTTGACATGGTCTTGCATAAACGGCCATTAATACTGGTTTATAATCAATCTTAGCATGCGATGTATGCAATGCTCCCATGCTCCTTTCATGATGTGCTATTCATGCATATTATCTTTAAGACCGACCCCGTTGGCAGAGTTATCATTGTAAAATGTAGTGTTATCATACCCCCATGTTTATTCCTTGTTAGTCCCTAGCAAGGTTCATTCTAGCCATTATTCTCAATCAGAATTCAGGAAGTGATTACTTAGACATTTTGTTACTTGTCAACAGAAGGGAATATACTAAGATCCTAATTTATAGAGACTAAACAGCGCCCGAGTGTCTGCCAAAATATGAATTGCCTGAATCCTCGCTTTAAGGCATATATACTTTTCTTTTTCATCTTTTCTCATTTTTATGGATTTTTGGGGTTGAGAGTGTGTTGGTAACTTTTTACGGCTACCGAACCCACCCAAAACTCGAAAAAGAACTCTAAGTGCTAAGCATCTTGGTGTGAAGATTATGATAGACTCACTCAACGGTAATTCAGACAGACTTCGGGTTTCTATGCTCCTAGGTGACCGAAAAAGGAAGTGTTTTGCTTGAAGGTGTATCTGTCCGATCGGTAGCTTTCTCCCTACTTTTATTTTACTTGGGATCAACACAAGGATTTTTCCAGTGTATATCTCCCCGAATTGCTCTACTTCCCCGCTTCTTCCTTAAGTGTTTTTGGGTCTTTTTGTGCATTTAATGAGTTGGGTTCTGGACAATCGACCAATGGGTTGTTACCCACGATCACTTGCCAGCCATACTCGTGCGATGAAGTGTGGCTTATTTTGTTCTTTTTCTTCTTTTCTTTTCTTTTCTTTTCTTTTTTTTGTTTAGTAGGTGGCTTTCCTGATCACAAATTTACCTAAAGGCAATAAAAATAAAGTGGTCCTGTGGCTAGGCTCTGGACAACTGGCCAATGGGCTATTACCCACGACAACTTGTCAGCCATATCACCCTAGAAGATTCAGTAGCTACCCAATTTCTGTCAGAATCTCCGAGGAGTGAGTCAGTGCAAAAATGTGTGCAGATGCTTAGACTAAAAGTCCCTTCGAGTCAGAGGGCAGAATGATAAGTTGTAAACTTATCACCATATTTTATTGGTGAATAGATTAAGGTTGTGAGGATTCGAGGCTAAATCCATATTTTAACGGACACCAGGGCTAATTAAGCCTGAAGGCCTGAGAAGTCTAAGTGTTCAGGTTCTTTTTGCATTATTTCCCACTGTTGACAAGTTCCTAATGCCTAAGTTTTTCTTCCTAAATTCAATTTTTTTTTATTTAGACTGATTAAATGAACTCAGAATCATGCAAATTACCACCCCATGCTTAAGTTGGACAATGCCCTCATTGACAAATACATGGATGCAATAGGGGTTTAGAAAGATATTACCTGAGTGAAGTAAAATACCTGATCGGTCTAAATCTTCTGGGTTGCCTCCCAGGAAGCGCTGAGTTTAATACCTCCAGCTGGGCGGTGCTTCGTGTCATGCCTCAATGAGGGTGACAACCTCCTTTGGGGAAACCTCGGTGAGGAAGTGTTTCAATCTCTGGCCATTGACTGTGAAAGTATGTCTAGTGTTCGGATCTGCGATTTCAATCGCCCCATTGGAGTAGGGCTTGACTACCCTATACGGTCCCGTCCACTTGGACCTGAGCTTCCCGGGAAAGAGTTTAAGTCGGGCATCAAAGAGCCAAACTTGCTGATTAGGCTCGAAGGTTTTTTTGGGGATGAGTCGGTCATGGACGGCTTTCATCTTTTCCTTGTACATCCGATTATTCTCAAAGGCGTCCCGACGAATCTCCTCGAGCTCGGAGAGATGGAGCATCCTCTACGCACCGGCTAACTGGGAATCCATGTTACATTGCTTAACAGCCCAGTAAGCCCAGTGTTCCAACTCGACAGGAAGGTGGGAAGCTTTGCCAAAGACCAGACAATAAGGCGAAATGCCTTTCGAGGTCTTGAAAGCTATCCGGTATGCCCACAGGGCATCATCTAATCATGTGGAGCAGTCCTTCCTATTAGGTCTCACGGTCTTCTATAGAATGTTCTTGATCTACTTGTTTGAGACCTCGGTCTGCCCATTCATTTGCGGATGATACGGGGTGGCAATGCGGTGAGTAACCTCATATTTTCTGAGTAGGGCACGGAATTGGGTGTGGATAAAATGACTTCCACCATCACTGATCATGGCCTTCGGTATTCCAAACTGAGAAAAGACGTTTTTCTTAACAAAGTCCATGACAGCCTTGTGATCACAATGATAAATGGCGACGGCTTCAATCCATTTGGAGACAGTCTATAGAGACTAAGATGTACTCAAAGCCGTTGGATGGTGGAAAGGGGCCCATAAAATCAATTCCCTAAACGTCGAAGATCTTGACAATCAGAATGGGCTGGAGGGGCATCATGTCTTTCTTGGTCATGGTCCCTAGAGTCTGGCAGCGAGGGCAAGTCTTAGCAAAGCTGTGTGCATCCTTGAATAAGGAAGGCCAGTAAAATCTGGACTGTAGAACCTTTGCAACCGTTTTCTTTCTTGAGAAGTGGCCACCACAAGCTTGATCATGACAAAAGGATAGCACACTCTGAACTTCATCCTCTAGGATACACCTCCTAATGATCTGGTCAGCACAAAGGAGAAACAGCATGGGATCATCCCAGAATAGTGCTTGGCTTCAGCCAAGAACTTATCCCGTTGCTGTCTAGACCAGCTGTGCGGGGTCTGTCCTACTACTAGGTAGTTGACGAAGTCGGCATACCAAGATAGTTTTCTGTCTTGCACAGCCAGAATTTGCTCATTGGGAAAGGTGTTAGATAAGGGCAAGGAGGACCCAATGTGGTTCGAGTGGAGTCTGGACAAGTGATCAGCTACAACATTCTTTGACCTAGCTTTGTCACAAATTTCCATGTCAAATTCCTGCAAGAGCAGGATCCATCTAATGAGCCTGGGTTTCGCATCCATTTTAGCCAACAAATGCCCAATGGCCGAGTGGTCCGTATAGATGGTCACGTGGGATCCAAGAAGGTAAGATCGGAACTTTTCGAGTCCAAAAACTACGGCGAGCAGTTCTTTTCCTGTGACCATATAATTTCGTTAGGCCTCATCTAACATCTTGCTCGCATAGTAGATCACCATGGGTTTCTTGTCTTGTCTCTGTCCCAGGACTGCGCCTATGGCAAAGTCTGATGCATCACACATGATCTCAAAATCCTGGGACCAATCCAGGGGCTGAAGTACAGGTGCGATGGAGACTAAGCCCCTGAGGGTGTGGTAAGCCTGGATGCAATCAGAGGTCATGTGGAATAGGGCGTCATTGGCCAGAAGGTCGGTCAAGGGTTTGGAGAGCTTGGAGAAGTCTTTGATGAACCTTTGATAGAAGCCAACGTGTCCAAGGAAAGAGCGGATTTGCCGAACCGAGCTAGGTGGGGGAAGTTTGGAAATCAAATCAACTTTAGCTCGATCTACCTCAATGCCCCTATGCGATACGATGTGACCGAGGACTATTCCTTCTTGAACCATGAAATGGCTCTTTTCCCAGCTTAACACCAAATTAACCTCGATACATCATTTCAGGATTTTCTCCAAGTTGCTCAAACAGTGGTTGAATGAATTCCCAAACACTAAGAAATCATCCATAAAGACCTCTAGGTATTCACCCACCATCTCTGAAAAGATGGAAAGCATGCAACGCTGAAAGGTAGCGGGTGCATTACATAACCCAAACGACATATGACAGAACGCGAACGTGCCGTACGGGCAAGTGAATGTGGTCTTCTCTTGATCTTCCGGAGCAATTGCGACTTGGTTATATCCTAAATATCCATCCAGGAAGCAAAAATACTTTTGCCCTGCCAATCGCTCGAGAATCTGATCAATGAATGGCAAGGGGAAGTGATCTTTCTTAGTCGCCTCATTGAGCTTCCTGTAATCAATACATACCCGCCAAGCAATGGTGGTGTAGGTGGGGATGGATTCTTGAAAATATGTCTAAGAATTCCATAAACAATGTGTCCATGGGTATGTTTGACAGGATGACTACCCGTGCGTCGACAAACACACGCGGGACACATGAGGCACAAGACCTATCCACCTCCATCAACATGGAGATTATGGCCAATCGACTGGATAAGGTCTCTATTATAGAGAAGAAGTTTGACGATCTGACTTGCCAGCTGTAAAAGTTCACTTCTTCTCAACAAAACATGCATGCACGTCCTCCCATAGGTGATGTTGACACAACAATGTCACGTAAAAGGTCTATTTATGCTTGTTCTTAATGTCATAAAAGCATCAAGCATTGTAAATATTGCATAACATGCATCATCATGCATTTAGGTCAATTTGTATAAATTGTATAGTAATTCGCCAATTTTTGTGGCTAAGGACAGGGCAATATTTATCAGGGCCTCTGATTGAAGATCCAATTGTACGGATCTGATCAGGGCGATGATCGAAATTCAATGACTCTGAGATCGCCTTGATCGGATTTTCATAGCATCAAATATAGTCCAAGGAAGATCAGAGGTCAAGGGGCGAGGTGGTATAAAATCCAAACTTTAGATGGAAAATCTGATGGGAACACCATCATGAGTCCTAAATAGCTCATTTTTAACCCAATGAAGAGAATAAATGCTCCTACATACACAACTGAAGATCATAATTCACTGCATAACCTTTCTGAGAGAAACACAAGAAACTAGGGGTAAAACTGTAATTTTACCAATGCAGTACAACCATGGGTTTTCTCAAGAGCTAAATAAAGGTTAAATGGTCTTAATAAGATAACAACTGGGATGGATTTGACAGAAAAGGGTTTTTATGAGTTCTGTGAATTAAATGACTTCTTGAAACCCTAAAACGGACTCACTTGATTAACCAAGGTTCTGGTCAGGATAAAATTCACTTAAACCCTCTAAAATCATAGAAAAATATCCTTTAGGGTTAAATACCTTCAATCTAGCCATTAGAACCCATCTTGACCTAGAATGGGGTCTCAGACAAATATTTGCCCTAAATTGACTTTTTACATAAATTTTCCAGTCAAACATGGTCAGACCCAAAATCCAACTTCACCATTGAATTCCTTAGGTCCAAATTAGGTTTATACCAAAATTTGGACCTAAGGGGAATTCATCTTGACCTAGTTTACAAAAAGGTCCAGTCTGATTACATTTATAACCCTATCTTTCAAAAACCCTTACAAACAACCTCCTAGCTTCTTCATCATTTTTGCAAACAGGTTCCTCTGCCATTATAGCAGAGGAATCCTACTCCAGCGAGCTTTGCAAGGAGAGTTCTCCCTGATTGCTCAGAGGATCCCCTCCAAAATTGGAAGAGAGATTCTCTGAGAAAATCCCTCCAATCTGAACCCATCTTTGATCCCTAATTCTTTCCCAATCACTCATGAGAGATGTGGGTATCCTAACAGCTTCCTTCTCCGATGAGCTTTCCTTGCTTGGGAAGCTTGCTTCCCAAGCCCTAACCGACCTTCAGAGCTCTATTTAAAGGAGCCCAGACCTCTCTGATCTCCCCACGCTTGAATTCGACCGCGAACACCTCTAAGTCCTCTCTTCCCTTCATGGTCATAGGCTCCTCGATGTCCGATGACCTTCCCAGCTTCTCCTCGCCGTCCGACTGCCATACCTGTGGTAGATCCACCTTCCCTGACTTCGTCTGCGTCTCGCCGTACTAGCAGGCGCTTCCTTCTCTTTGTCCTCTCCGATCCCACCTCATCGGAGCCACTTTCGTCTCTAGCGTCGGCCACACCAGACCTGACGCCTCGCTCGCCCCCCTTTGTCCCTTGACCTCTCAGATAAGCTCCCTCTCCCCTCTACTTTCTTCTCCACCCTTTATCCTTCAAAACCGACCACTACCGGCCTCCATCACCTCCATCCCTTCCATCTCCGACCATCAACTCCAGCGAGGCCATCCCAACCCTCGCCGAGAAGCCCACGACCTCTACCTCGCTTCACTAATCCTTTCCCCTCACTCCACGCACCACGCCACTCACCCATGCACCTCGCCGAACGCACCCACACATTCGCACACAGTGTGCCCTAGGCACGCACTCACAGGCACTGCCACACCACGCTGACACCCCCAGCACCTTCGCCGTGCTCCAGCAAACCTCCCTGAGCGATTTGACGTGGCCACGAGGCCGTTCTTGTGTTCTTAGGTTCAGGCACCCATCCGCCATTGTTGCGGAGCTTGAAGTAAGCTTGTTGTAGCTCCAGGTCCGCCAAGCCCAGGTGCTGTTGTCCCAGGTGTGCGGAATTCCCTCGCGCAAGCATCCAGGCTCTTGATTCTAGTCAAAGGCCTCCACAGCTGCTACTATTGCAAAGACCATCTTAGCTGCAGGCGCGCAAGGAAAGGGTGGGACATTTAGTCCCACCTCGAAAGTGAAGGAGCATCTGCACCTGCATAAAAGGAAAAAGTGAAGTAGCCTTGTCGCCTTAGATCCATGGGGTGAGGTGCCACTCACCCGACCCGGTCTCATTTATGAACATGCCCTGCGAGCCTGGCCTGACCCGACCTGACTGCACTCCTCGCCTACTACCGCACACCGGTGGGCCTGGTCCCTAGTACGCACCCAACCTGATTACCTAACTACTTGTGTGGCTCTGGGAGAGCGGATCCTAAGAGAGAAAGAGAGGAGAGTTGCACGCGGGTAGGGGTAGGTTTTGCGACAGGGTTCTCCGGTCGACACTTAGTCACAAGCTGAAGAAGAAGAGAAGGCCAAAGGCAGAAGCTGAAGAAGGAGAAGCCAAGGAAGAAGAAAGGCAAGGGAAGAGCAATCGCAAGAGCTGAAGAAGGAAGAAGGAGAAGAAGGAAGAAGATAGAGAAAAGGCAAAGGAAGAAGAAGGAGAAGCCAAGGCAGAAGAAAGGAAAGGGAAAAGCAATCGCAGGAGCTAAAGAAGGAAGAAGAAGAAGAAGACAAAGGAAGACAGAGGCAGAAGGAAAAGGAAGAAAAAGCACAAAGAGAAAGATAGGGAAGAGAAAGAGAAGAATCGTGAAGGCAAAGACAAAGGAAGATAGAGGCAGAAGGAAAAGGAAGAAAAAGCACAAAGAGAAAGACAGAGAAGAGAAAGAGAATAATCGTGAAGGCAAAGACAAAGGAAATCAAAATAGAAGCCAAAGAAGAAGAAGAAGACAGAGAAGAGAAAGAGAAAGGAAATCAGACACTTTAAGTCATCTGATTCACAAATCAGACGATAGATCATTACTTTCATTTCATAGTCATACATTGAATTATTTGGTGATATTGTAGGAGTACTTGGTGATTTACATCACCATTTTACTCTCATATTTTCGCACTCTGACACTGCTACTATTGCAATTTCTTTCAGTTTAAATTGTGATCTTGATTTCTAAATATCAATTTGCTCCCTGTGTTCGACCTCGAAAATCTTTTCGAGATATAAAATTATATCTATTTTGAACGCTATTTCGGCTGTACTACAATGCAATACTTTTAAAACCTGATTCAGCGCAATAAACAAAATCCAACTACAGGATGGGTTCGGATTGATGATCACAGCCCAACAGTGCGAAAATCGGTCCAATTCGACATTCGTGACACCACTTACAAGTAAAAGAAGATGGATGGCTCAGATGGTGCCACATGGCACCATCCTAGCTACCCAAGATCACCCATAAGCTGCCGCAACCCTCTTCACCATCGTCTTTGAGTCATTGGATCACCATCCAATGACCGAGATTAACCCACGCCTGCCTTCATAGTTTTACAAAGGGAAGATGAAGATTCAATGTGAACCGTTGGATTTTAATCCAACGGTCCCCATCTCGCCACATTGCCGACCGCTATCAAGCAATAAGCAATTTGGACCGTTGGATTCTCATCCAACAATCGCGAGCGATGGACCCTTGGATTATCTTTGAGACAATCTGCGGGCATAGCAGGTTGGGCGAACACCCTACGCAGAGCGTAAGGCAAGGGTTCAAGGCGCACTCTGCGGCCAAATCTGCGAAGAACAAGCATGGGCAAAATACTCCCGTTGGATCACAATCGGGCGACGATGGATTGAAGACTTGGCACGTGGAGAGGCGTTAATTGTGCACGTGCGCGATGATGCGCGATTAGATGCCCCATCACACGCGAGCACACTTAACGTTCGAAGAGGAAGCGGCGCTCGAGGATCTTAGGTCATCTAATCTCTTGGTCAAATGGCTGAGATCTTGTGGACGTGTGCAGTGCGCCTCAACGACTGAAGAGCAGCGGCCGATGACGTGGCTCTTTAAGGAGCATCTGATGGAGATCACACAGGCGAAGATGAGGCACGTGTCTTTGCCAACGCTTATCTACAGTGACGTGCGCATGTGTCACTAATGGCAGCAAAGTTAATTTTTCAAAGATAAAATGCCCTTTTTGCCCTTGTACCTCAACTATATAAAGCCTCCTACGCCCTCCACATTTTATTCATCACTTCCTCTCTTCTCTCACCCCCTCCAAAGCTCTATGAGCTTGTCCCAAACCCGGGATGCTCCATTAGAGTTATAAAAATAATTTTTCCACCTTCTCACCCCCTTCGTGGACCATCCTACGATTGTCCTCTCACCGCCATTCGGGAAGTGGATCCCGCTGCGACATCGCCCTGCTTCGTCCTCCGTCATCTAACATCTCACCACCTTTGTCCAGTCACCCCGTCAACGCGACTCGTCCTCCAATCAGCTGTCGAGGAGGATAACTTCTCATCACCTTCTCTTTTATCGCTTTCTAGTATAGATTTCCCGCTTTCTAGTGTAGCACATAGATGTAACAAACATGTTTCTATAATTATGAAATTCTTGTTCATTCTCTCTCTATTTTCTTTTTATTTGTATTATGCTTTTCCTTTCTTCTATTAATTATTCTTTAAGTAGATAACTAGCATAGATTTAATGCGACCAGCTAACCTACTTCATGATAAAAAATATAAACATGATTTTTGATCAAACGTTTGCCTCCCCGTGTTTGACTCGGGACTCACCAGAGTTTTGGTTAAATTATTTGTTTAACGGATTTTTACGCGACGCAACGACAAGGTTTTCAAAACTCAAATTTTTAGCATAGAAATCGCGTTTAACAGCAGGGAGGGAGGTCGTGTATAATATTCACCACACTAGGATGGAAGCATATCCATCCTCTTCTGACCTAGGTTTTGGAGGAAACTCCAAACCCGCTTATTCTAGTTGGGGGTCCTCTAAACCCCAATATTCTGATTTCTCTGGAGTTGCTCAACCCTGTGAGGAACTCCATGCCATCTAGAACAACCCCTATTCCAATTCCTACAATCCCGGATGGCGTAATCATCCAAATTTTTCCTAGCCAGGGAACTCTTATCCTCCAAATCCAAGACCACAATATCAACCCTAACCACCAAATCCGCATTCATATCAGCCAGCTCAACCTAGGCTAAATCTAAATTTTCAACCTAGGCCTAGTAAAGATAATCAAATGAGTATGATTCTTCAAACATTGGCTAATATGCAAAAGACCAATGCTACTATGCAGAGGTAGCATACTACGGATATGGCAGATATGCGCAACCAAATTGCGCAAATGGCTGAGATTCGCCAGCCAGGCACATTACGCTCGCAACCATTGCCAAACCCTAACAACGTACCAAACCAAAGGTACATTGCGAACTCAAAACTGAGCCAAATCCACTTTGTGCAACCAAGCCCATCTACACCTGTTTATCAAGACGGGTCAGAAGCATCAACTTCTGTACCTGATACATCTCAGCAGTAGCATCCACCTATCCTACCTGCTCCTCCATATCCTGCAGGATTACATTCTGTAACAACCCACAGTGGTAAATGTACTAAGGATCCCGAGCCTAAGAGATACACTAAGCCTAATCCTAGTACATCTCAATCCGAGGTGACTATCAAGGATAACCAAAGACCAACAGAACCCATTCTGGATGAACCTAGGACCACACCATTTCCTGAGCCCTTAACCAAGGGAAATAAGGGTAGGAAATCACCTCAAATTGATGAGGACTTGGTCAAGATCTTTGAGCAAGTTCAGATCAGCATACCCTTGATGGATGCGATTCGTCATGCACTGGCTTACGCAAGATTTCTGAAAATTTTATGTACTCCTAAGCGAAAGTTGAAGAATTCTAACAAAAGTCCTATTTTGCTATCAGAGCAAGTTAGCTCCATAATCTTGAGTAAGCTTCTGCAGAAATTAAAAGACCCTGGCACTCCTCTGATCTCCTACAAGATCGGAGATTTAGAATTTAACCGAGCTCTTTTAGATTTAGGTGCATCCATCAACCTTATTCCCACATCTCACCTTAAATATTTTAAGGATCTTAAACTTAAGCCCACGGAAGTGACATTGCAGTTGGCAGATCGATCTCTTAAGACACCCCTTGGAATTTTGGAGGATGTAGTTGTAAGAGTCTAGGATTTCTATTTTTCAATTGACTTTATTGTCTTAGACATGGATACACCAGAAAACCTGAAAGAGACACCTATAATCTTGGGGAGACGTTCCCAGCAATAGCAAGGGTGAACATTAATTGTGAGGAGGACCAGATGGAAATTAAATTCGGGGATAAAATAATGAAGATTGACATTTTTAAGGCCCATAGAGGAATTAATTATGGTGTGATTGAGGAATTGAATAGAATCGATTCACTTCTTGAGGATCCAATTTCTGATAATTTGGATTTGATTACTCCTGAGCAAGAACCTCTAGAAGCCCAATCCCAGTTACACCTTGAGGAACCTAGTCCACATCTAGTTCCCCCTCAAGCTAGCCTCGACCTTCCTACTGCTTTTGAGAATTAAGTACTTGAGTTGAAACCACTTCCTGACAATCTCAAGTACGTCTTTTTGGGTTCGAACAACATGTTTCCTATGATTATCAACTCTTCTCTATCCACAGATTAGGAAACGCGTCTAATTTCTATCCTCTGGGAACATCGCAAGGCCATTGGTTGGACCTTGGATGATCTCATCGGCATAAGCCCTTCTTACTGTACACACCATATCTTTACAGAAGAAGGCTCACGACCTACGCATGAAGGACAGCACCGACTCAATTTGAATCTTCAAGAGGTCATGAAGAAGGAGATAATTAAATGGCTTGATGTGGATATTATTTATCCCATCTTTGACAGCCATTGGGTGAGCCCAATTCATGTGGTGCCTAAAAAGGTCGGGCTCACCATTATCAAATCTGAGTCAAGAGAATCCATTCCCACCCGTGTTGCAATTCGTGAAGAGTCTACATAGACCACAGGAAGTTGAATACCTCCACAAAGAAGTACCATTTCCCGCTACCCTTTATTGATCAGATTCTGGAAAAATTAGTGGGAAATCAGTAGTTCTATTTCTTGGATGGATACTCTGGTTATAATCAAGTGGCCATTCATCCTGAAGACCAGGAGAAAACCACATTCACCTGCCCCTATGGGACATTTGCGTTCCATAGGATGCCATTTGGACTTTGCAATGCACCTGCCACCTTCCAACAATGCATGTTGGCAATATTCTCTTATATGGTAGGTGAATTCTTAGAAGTCTTCATGGATGATTTTTCTATATTTGGAAAAACTTTTGATGAATGTTTGGGCCACTTGACTTAGATTCTCCAATGATGCATCGACGTAAATCTAGTCTTGAGCTCGGAAAAGAGCCATTTTATGGTTCCCTAGGGCATTGTTCTTAGACACCTTGTGTCTGAACAAGGTATCCAAGTTGACCAAGTGAAGATCAATTTGATATCCAAACTTCCTCCTCCCTCCTCGATTAAAGCCATTATATCCTTCTTGGGGCACGTCGGGTTCTACTGACGTTTTATCTCTGATTTCTCAAAAATCTATAGGCCCTAACTCACTTGTTATCGAAGGATATTCCCTTTGATTTCTCTGATGAGTGTGCCAAAGCTTTCAAAATCCTTAAGGACCAAGTCACCAAGGCACCAATATTGCAACCCCCTAACTGGTCTCTACCCTTTGAGATCATATGCAATGCTTCAGATTATGCTGTGGGGGTAGTCCTTGGTCAGAAAATAGATGGGAAACTCATGGTGATCTATTGTGCGAGGAAAACATTGGATGAAGCCCAACATAATTACACGATCACTGAGAAGGAACTTCTGGCTGTGGTTTTCGCCGTGGAGAAATTTTGATCGTACCTTCTCAGGTCCCGCATTATCATATACTTAGACCATACTGCACTTCAGCATTTATTCACCAAGAGGGATGCGAAGCTTCGTCTGATTCATTGGATCTTGCTTCAGCAAGAATTTGATTTAGAGATTCGCAACAGAGAGGGTAAACAGAATGTAGTTGCAGATCATCTGTCCCACCTTCCCTCATCTATCATTGATCCTTCAATACCTATTACTGAACATTTCCCAGATGAGCATCTTATGGGCATAAATGCTGGGCTTCCCTGGTATGCAGACATTGTGAATTACTCGGCATCAAACCAGATTCTTCTTAATTGGCCCAAGGCCAAAAAGGACAAATTGATTTATGATGCCAAGTATTACTTTTGGGAAGATCCATATCATTTTCTCATCGGAGCGAATCAGATTATCCGACGATGTATTCCTGATATAGAGGTCAATGATATTATTTCATTTTGTCATGATTAGGCCTGCGGTGGCCATTTTCTAGGGCATAAAACCGTAGCAAAAATCCTCCAAAGCGGCTTCTATTGGACGACTTTATTTAAAGATGCACATAACTACTATAGGGCATGTGCTCGTTGCCAAACCTTGGGTAACATGGGCCATTGCAATATGATGCCCTTGAACCCAATTATCATGTACGAGATTTTTGATATTTGGGGAATTGACTTTATGGGTCCATTTCCAAACTCGAACGGTTTTGAATATGTTCTTCTTGCTGTGGACTATGTCTCCAAATGGATTGAAGCTGTTCTGACCTAAACCAATGATCATAAGGTCGTGATCAGATTTATTCATGATAACATTTTCTCTCGGTTCAGTGTCCCTAAAGCAATTATCTCCGATGGAGGGACCCATTTTGTGAATACGCATTTCCAGTCATTATTAGAAAATATAGGGTATCTCACCTCATTTCTACCCCATATCATCCGCAAACAAACGGACTGGTTGAGCTGTCAAATCGGGAAATTAAAAAGATTTCGTAGGTCATAGTTTAGCCTGACAAAAAGGATTGGTCAACCCAGCTTTCGGAAGCATTATGGGCTTATAGAACCACCCATAAAACCTAGTTGGGAATGTCCCTTTTCAACATTGTTTACGGGAAGGCACGTCACCTTCCAATAGAAATGGAGCATAAAGCCTACTAGGCATTACAAAAATGCAACCTGGACCTCGAAAAGGCTAGCATTCACCGTCGCTTGCAAATAAGCAAGCTCAATGAGTTACACAACGATGCATACAAGAACTTGCCAATCTACGAGGAACGAATAAAGGCCCTGCATAACAAGCACTTTTATGGAAATCATTTAGTCTTGGTTAGAAGTACTTCAGTTTGATGCCCATCTCAAACTGTTCCCGTTCAAGCTCAGATCTAAATGGACTGGACCATTCCTTGTACGAAGGATCTTTGGCAATAGAGCTATGGAAATCTCCTCCCGATCTTGACTCTACACCATTTTTTGTTAATGGCCAATGTCTCAAACCTTTTCTTGAACTTCACGACTTGAGCTTGATTAGCGAGTCTCTTAACCTCAAGTCCACCTGAGCTGCATTGCGCCCAGCCGATAGCAATAAACTTTGCGCTTAACGGGAGGCAACCCATCATTCTTTTGAAAAACCCCAAGACCTTTCTTAATCTATTCGAAATTCACTGTTACTGCACTTTAGGGTTCCTAATTTAAGAACTAACTTGTTCTAATATTATGAAATAAACTGAATATGGACCCATCCTGTTTGCAAT
This sequence comes from Thalassia testudinum, assembly GCA_037157565.1. Taxonomy (NCBI): domain Eukaryota; kingdom Viridiplantae; phylum Streptophyta; class Magnoliopsida; order Alismatales; family Hydrocharitaceae; genus Thalassia; species Thalassia testudinum. The sequence goes on from JAZHRO010000014.1 coordinate 23,605,391, forward strand.
AAGGGCATTGCAATACTTAAGCATGGCGGGGGATTTAAGTGCAATTATTTGAAAGACATTTTTGAAAGGTTCTCACCAAAAATATACATAGATTTATATTAAAAAAAACCAGAGGGAAAGAGAGAGAAAGGAAAGAGAAAAATCAATAGACATTTTTAGTTTGTCAAAACCCTTGGACATTCACTTGTGAAGTTAGGCAAATTTTCTTCCATAAGATCCACCAAACAATTGTGAGGTGAGAGTAGAGTGTTTACTAGTGCTCTAAGTCTAGTACGAGGACTCTTATGTTTTGGATAATTAGATAATGATACTCAAAGTTAGGCATAGTTTAGGCTCTCAGCTCCTGTATGAAAATATTTTGTGTGAATTCCTGAAAGCCACCATATAAGGCAAATACACAAAGAGCGGGTTCTAATAAAACTAGAACTAAGGTGGATGGTTACAACCGTTCTTTACAGAATCCTCGACTGAAGGAGGGTGTTAGTGTTAAAGGTCAGAAATACATTGCCCTATCCATTCCTTCCTAGTGCCGAGAGTAGGCACTTCCACCAAATAATCCACACAATATTCTCTTGAACACCATCATTTCCCAATAATACCTCATAAATGAAAGGTACGTTGTGTTGTGTTGATATTTGATTATAGAAGGAAAAAAAAGAAAAAAAAAGAAAGAGAAGAAAAAAATATATATTAGATATTCTCAAAAATATATATATATATATAGATATTTTCAACAAGAAAAACATACAAAAAAAAGTGTTTGAGTTCATAGTTGTGTTTATGTTATGAATAAATTTCATTAAGGCAGTAATACCCACTACCATTTACGATCCACCAGATACAACCTTGACCTACGTTTCTGTATTTCTGACTGTCCGAATACTAGTTGAGGAATTCCGACTTAATTATAGGGTTATTAGAACTTAATCAAAGTGTTAATGCCATTAGAGACCACCAAAGTATATTAACAAATCTTGTGAGATTGTGAGCTCTTATGTGATAAAAAAAAAAGAGTAAGCACAAAGAAACTAAAAGAGAGCACAGTTTTTGAGTATTTCTCTGAGTTGATTTATTTAATAATCTAGAAATTTAGAGTATGAAGAACTAAATTACATGTAGCACTAAAAGAGTATGAGCCACCAAAAATAAAACCCTTCGACTCAGATATCTTCTACCTAAACCTAAAATCTAGGGTTAAATCACAGATCACCCGCTATGTCATCCCCAAGGGAAGAAGTTTGCACATCTTGATAAATTTGTACCAAGGGTCAAGTACAAACTGTAAATGAATATTGGTAATTGGCAAGAAGGAAGAAGAAAGATAAATTCTTTTTTAGCTGAATGAAAATAATACCCTTACACAAAAAATCTATGCTGAACTCTAGTATTTGCTAAGGGACTAGCAAATGGTAGGCATGTGGGTATGATGGCATCACCATCATTCACTACATCTAACCTAATTTGTCTAAGTTCTAAGGTTAAATTCACCTAATTAACACATTAAAAGGGTATAACTCAATCAGGGCTAAGGAGAGAGAAATTGATAAAAGTGAGGGTTAATTCTGTAATTTTCACGAATGGTTATAAATACAGAATAGCCAAAGGGAAAGATGATAATTAATTAAAAATCAATTGAGCTTAAATATCTTAAAAGTGATTGATATTAAATAATTCAAGATTTACATTCAATTTGAATGTTTAATTCTAATCAAAAATCCTAATTTCAACCTCACTTCAATTAAAACATATCCGACGAAAATAAATGTAGTCTAAACCTTTTAAAAATCATTTAAATTATTTTATAAGATTTGGCTCAATCAATTTGATAATCAGAACCTGTTTTGACCTAAAACTAAATCGTAGACGGGAATTTGGTATATTTTGGGTCTAATTGTAAATTAACCATGTAAAGATCATCAAAACCCATAATTGAGGTCACCATTAAATTTATTATGTCAAAATTAAGTTACCATAAAAATTTGAACTCATTTGGACTTCATCTTTGTCAACTTTACAATTTGGCTCTCAATTCCTTATTTCCTTGCAAAAACCCCCTATCCTTCTGATTTTCTTTCACTCAGCCCCTACCTTTTCATCTCCTTCACAAGAAGGTCCCTCGACCTTCATGTAGCCATGGCGCGTGGTTGGGCAAGTTTTGCGCATGAATTCCAGTCGCCTCAGACCACAGTTGCATGCAATGTCTGAAGAGAAGTTCTCCTCGTCGTTCCGCATCTACCAGCGGTTATTCCACCACCATCGGTCGCCTCTACCACCCGCGATCGTCAACCAAAGTTGGCACCGTTGTTGCGAGATTTTTGTGAGCGAATATCGCAACAACCATCCACCAATGGCTCCAACACGCAACTATAAAACATCGTGCAGCCCTTCCGTGCTCCGCCATCCAAAAATCTCAAGCGCAGCCTTCTTCTTCTTCCTCCTACACGTGCCACCATTGAAGGACCTTGGAGCTCTCTCAACCCCTTCATCCACCACTCTCTTGCCGAAATTGAGAGAGGGCTTTCACTCTCCATCCTCGCACGAAGCTTCACGCGAAGCTTCGGAGCTTCTACCCTCCTCCTTCGCTCCAACCAACCACCGCCGACGTCTTCTTCCTCCTTATGTTCAGTGGGTTTCTTTTCCCCTCCTCTCATCAACTTAGGTTAGGGCTTAGCTTTGTAGCTTCCCTAATTAGGTTTCTGGAGCTTCGTGGCTCCCGTGCATTGCCCCATTAGCCACGTCCGTCGCCACCATTCACCGCCGTGAGGACCTTCTTCATAAGCCCTCATCCGCCATCTACATCATCAATTCGCTTAGGGCCTTGCTCCGGCTCATCACGCCGGAGCTTTTGAGAATTTAATAGGGGTCATTCGACCTGTGTTTTGACGTGTAGGTACATGCTAGAGATCTCACCGGAACCCATCACCTTCTCCATCTCTGGCCACTCCCTCCGTCACCTCCGTTTCACCGATCACCGATCAATGGGCACCACTAAGTCGGCGAATACCCAACCCCAACCTCCTCCGTTTGCTGACCCCATCCAATGGGTGGATCTCAAGGCTGCCTGATCTCTGGTGAACCTCTGCTGGCCTTTAAGAAGAAAAGAGGCGAGGGACCTTTAGGCGAGAAAAGGACTGATCTTAAAGAGTTCCTAAGGACCTAATTGAAATTTTCAGGGACCAAAGTGAAGTAGTGCAAGGACAGAACTAAAAAATAATGTTTATTCTTGATCTAAAGTCTATTCTGAGTAATTCTAACTGCAATAACTTGTTAAACATTTTTGTTAGAAGTTCCTTTATGCCTAAATTGATGAATAGTTAATTATCAATGATTATTAATTTTTATTGAGCTTTTAACAAATATTTATTCGCACTCATATATATTCTCTGACTACTAAAGTTTGAGTGCAATAGTGAACTTATTTTATTTTCTTAAATTTATCAGTTCACTAAAATCACTTGGACGAAATAATGATAGTTGCGCATTAGATTGCTCCCAGAGATGACGTCGGATTTTTTTATTAAATTTGAGTATAAAAATTTAAATGTTAATTCATTTTGATTGACTATAGTATGAAGCACGATTTTGAAATACTATCGAAGTGAGTCAACATAGTGTAGCGGTCATGCAAAGCTCTCCCAAATCCATGGTATGGGTTCGACTCCTCCAACTCCTCCAATCCAGTACAGTGGCGAGGCGAGCCCAAATTCGACCACTCGATCGTGATTAAGTAGCCAAGATGCAGCCACGCGACACAATGGATGAATGCAGATACACCCGCGTGTGCACATGCGTTCACATGGGCGGTCCGATGCCCTATCTGACAAGCCAGCTAAGCATGCGCCGTCCGCTCTCCTTCGACCACGCCTTAGCTGTGCAAGCAAAGAGCTAGCAAGTGCAGATCTTCATCAACATTTATGACGAGGCTAAAGTAGGGTCTTTGATGTCACTAAATGCCCTATACACGAAATGTTCTCTCTCCTCCACTATAAAAGGACCCCTACACCCCTCCATCCATCTTCATCTCTTCCTTCTCTCCCTCACCATCTCCAAGACTCTAGAAAGAGCTTGTCCCAAGCCCGGGATGCTCCTCTAGAGTAGAAAATCAATATTTTTCTATTTTAGTGAGAATTCTTCATTGTTTAAGAGATGCGTTGTAGTATAGGACAAAATCGCTCAAAACAAATAAAATTTATAACTCGAATATCAGAAATGAGGTTCGAGGTCATTCATTGGAAGCAAATATGGAATTCAATCGCTAATCTCAATAAATAATATAAATGAGCACACTTAATTACTTGAAATCTAATATGCAATATATAACATGAGTATGTGAAGGATCTAATGAGGCAAAAAGACATCTAAGGCAAAATAATGGTGATTTGAATCACTAATTATTAGCTTAGATACACATATAATAATTACTTAATCATCTAAATAAATGAACAATATTAACCATGCAAACTTTAGTGCACAGTGCACTCCATCAGACAGCTTAAGTCAACCTTGCTACAGTGCCAAGAGGACACTGTACTTCTTCTTCCTCTTCTCTTCTTTCTCTGCTCTGCTCTTCTTCTTGTTTTGTCTTTCTTCTCCTCTTTTTGCACAGGCCTTCTTCTATTCCCTTCAACTCTTCCTCTTCTTCTTTCTTTCTACTGTCCAAGCCTTCCTCTTTGGCCCTTCTGATGGACAGGGGGAAACTCTCCTTCAAATGCAGCTAAGTGTCGAGAGTACTGAAGAGCAAAACCCCCCCTTAACCCCACACTCTCTCTTTCTCTCTTCCTTCTCCTCTTCCTTTCTCAGGGTTCTCCTCTTTCACTCCCTCCCAAGGCCATGCACAGTACCGAGTTATCGGGTAATCGGTCTAGAGCTCACCCGGGACCAGGGCTGTCGGTGTGGGGCAGTAGCCAAGGTGTGCGCAGGTGTAGGTAGGTCGAGTCGTGAAGCCAGGCCCGCGTGGTGTTGTCACGGGCGAGGCAGGTGAAGGGGTGTGCAAGGGACCTCACCCCTTGTGTGTCGAGGCAATAAACCATAGACACAAATTCAATATAAGTCATTGCATCTGGTCTTCAGCAAACGATGTGGGACTAAAGTCCCACACCTTCCTTCGCGCACAGTAGGAAGCAGCTGAAGGTGGAAGTCTGCTTCAATTGGTAGCGGCTGCAGCTTGGGGTCTTTAATCCAAGACCTGTAGCAGATCCTGGGATGTAGCTGTGTCGATTGAGAGCGGCACCAGGTCGTCTTGACGCCGGAGGAGCTCGGTCGGGGTCGAGATGGTGGCAGCAACGGCGGCGAACCGGAGAAGACCTAAAACATGAATACGGGCTCGAAGGCCCCAGTTAAATGGCTCCTTAGCTTTGCCGTGACACGGAAAAGGTGATGTTGACGGTCTTATGGAGGATGACGGCGTGTAGAGGGTGGTCGATGATGAAGAAGACGGAGTAAAGGTGAGTTGTTCGATGGGAAGTTTGGGAGGTGGAATCGACGTAATAGGAGAGGGGTTTTGATGGGTGAGTTGTGGTGAACCTTATGAGGTGGTTGGCGAGGCAGATGGAGGGGTGTAGCTACAGGGATGCCTCGTCGGAGGAGTGATCGGAGACGGGGAAGACGAGGGTGATAGCGTGTGTCGAGGGGATATTTTTGGGTTTTTAGGAATAAGGAATTAACATAAAAGAACTAAGGATCTAATCTAACCCTAATATAATAGACGAAGGGGGGGAGAATGACACTTATGTTGGTAGGCCAGTGTCGGGGAAGAAAGTACTCTGGTAGGTAGGACGGCGATGACAATGGAGGATGACGGAAAGAGAGTGATGGCGGCTGGTATTACACGACGCGGAGGAAGATGAGGAAGAAGAATCCGCTGTCGGTATTGTGGTCGGATGACGAGGATAGGCAGAGGGAGTTGTCGGAGCTTGAGGAGCCTTTCGGCCAGAATATGAGGGAGGAAATGAGGGTAGATCCGACCAAAATCAAGCTTAAGATGGACGACATGGGGTCCCTTTTATAGGTCTCTAGAGGGTGATTAGAGCTTGGGAAGCAAGTGTCTTAAGCTTGGAAGGTCACCGGAGTTGGAAACTCAAAAGATACCTGAATCTCTCATGCGTTTTCATGAGAGATTGGGAAGGTTTTGGGGCTCAAGACCAGATTCATGTGGAAGAGAATTTCACAAAGAATCTCCAATTCAATTTTGGGAAGGTTTGATCGATCAATCAAGGAGAACTCTCCAAATGAAACTCGTTAGAGTAGGATTCTTGAGCAATAATGGTGGAAGGACCCATTTGCAAAGAATGATGATAAAGGTAGGGTCCTGTTTGTAAGAAATTTAAAAGTTAGGGGCATGTGTGTGAGAGAAAAGACTCAGACAGAACCAAATTGCAAACTAGGTCAAGATGATCTTATATTGGGTTCAAATTTTGGTAAAAACATAATTTGAACTCAAGGAATCCAATGGTGAAGTTAGATTTAGGTTTTGACCAATTTTTACTGGGTAAATTGTGTAAAAACCCAAATTAGGGCAAAAGTCTATCTGTGGCTCTATTTTAGGTCAAGACGGGTTCTGATGGTCAAATTGAACATACAAAATCCTAGAGAATATTTTTTTATGATTTTTAGAGGGCTATGTGAATTTTATCTTGCCAAAACCTCAGTAGATTAAGCGGGTCTGTTTTTAGGGTTTCATATGTCATTTAATTCCTAAAATGCGTGAAAATCCATTTCTGTCTGCACGAACCCTCTTATTAGACAATTAAGACCATTTGACCTTTAATTAACCCCTGAGAAATCTCGTTATTGTTCTACAATTGAGATATGTTGTTAAAGCTGCAGTTTTACCCCTATTTTACTATATTTCCCTCAGAATGGATTTGCAATGAATTATGGTCCTTTGGCAGTTATGTAGGAGCATTTAATGATGGAATAGGAGTAAATAAAGCTAGATGTGGCTGATGATGATGTTATCATCATTTTCCCGCTTCTCACCCCCCTACGTGGAGCATCCCGTGGCCATCCTCTCACCACCTTTGGGAAGAAGATCCTTCACGCGACGTCGTCTTGCCTCATCCTCCTTCCTCCGCCACCATTCTCCTTCCTCCAACCTCCCACCATCTTCATCCAGGCAATGTTAGAGCGAGTCATCCTCCAAGTAGTTGTCGAGGGGGACTCTTATCACCTCTATCTATCTTTGACTGCTTTCTAGTGTAGTTGTTTATCTATAGTAAATTTTGGTTAGTTATATATTGATGTTTCTCTTTCTCTCTCTCTCTCTCGCTCTCTCTCTCTCTCTACAAGTATATTAGTTAGGTACATATGTTGTCGATCTGATCTCTTGCTTATTAAAATACCAAAAAAAATTGCAAAAGATAAAAATAACAAAAATAAATAAAATCAAAGTGCGATTTTCAAACCAAATGTTTGCCCCCTTGTGTTCGACCTGGGACTTACCTCGAGTTTCAGTAAATTTAGTTGGTAGCAATTTTTGCGACTACGACGATGAGTTCTCCAAAACCCTGATTTTTCCTCACGAAAATATGCTTATCAGGGACCTTTTCTCTATTAAGGCTAGGAAGCACACCTTGGCGGCTACGCTGTCTATTCTAGAGGGCAGACATACCTCAACACAAGAGCTTTGCGGTTGGTCCATTGACTAATTAAATGATGAATATGTCCATGAAAAGGTGAAGGGTCTTATAGAAGATAAGGCTCCCATCTCCATGCTTAGGGACTAGGTTAATAGTCTAGCTCCTGAAGAGGGGTTGGACAGGACTAGCCCCTCCAGAGCCCCACGTGCTATGGGAGATAGTGAACAGCCCCCTGGCCCTCTCAGTCCCGCCTACAAGGCTGCCTCAACTCCTCTAACTCCCAAGGTTAACCTTCTTGATAATATGTAGTGAAGCCCCACCTTTTTAGTTAGTGAAGTTGTTTTCCCCCCTTTTTAATTTTTCACTTTTTTATGGGTCGTTTGATGGAAACGACCCCTGGAAATAGTTGTAATAATGTAGTCCCTTTCATCAATTAATGAAAAGAATGGAGACCTTTCGTATGTTATTGTTCACTTGTAATACATCCTTATGTTGCTAATGTGCCATGTGAAAGGGTCTGACCTAACGCTAAGCATTTGTAATTTATAATAATCAACATCATTATCTTTACAAATTTGTAAGGTCCTTCCCAGTTGGCATCGAGCTTGCTGCCTGACTCTATCGACTAGGGTGGTTAATGGTAACACCATCATGGGTCCTAACTAGCCATAATTAGTTAGATCCAAATGATAAATGCTCCTAAATGATCATCTGAGGGTCACAATTTCATATTGATCTGATTTGATAAGACAAAAAAATAAGGTTAATTTTGTTATTTTAAGAGCACATCACAAATGCAGATTAACCATGGGGTTACTCAGAGGTTAATTAAAGGTCAAATGAACTTAAAAGACCAAAAAGTGGGCTCACATTGACTGAATCAAGATTTCATGCATTTCGAGGGTGAAAACAATACTAAAAACCTTATTTATCAACCCCACTTAAATTAAAAAGGTTCCAGTCAGGATAAAATCAATATAAACCTCCTAAAAAATATTAAAAAATGTTCTAAAAAATTTAGTACCTTCACTTTGACCATCTGAACCCATTTGACCTAAAAGAGATATTCAAACGATAATTGACCTTAATTTGGGCTTTTGTGCAATTTGCCTAGCCAAACGTAGTTAAAACTCAAATTCAAGTCCACCATTATATTTCTTAGGTCCAAATTAGGTTAACACCAAAACTTGAGCCCAATCAGAGTCCATTTTAACCTAGTTTGCATTTTAGTCCTTAAAATCTTTATCCTTCACATTCAGGCCCTAGGTTTCAAGTTTATTGCATATAGGTCCCTAACTTTGTCATCATCTTCACTTTTAGGTCCCTTTTGCCATTTTCATGTGAACACCCCAAAAATCGAGCTTCAAGAGAGAATATCTCTCAAATTAGCACCAAATCCCTCCAAATTTGAAGGGATTGGTGTTCAAACCTAGAGGAATCCAATGAACTTGATTCCAAGTCCTAACTCAAAGCCAAGAACCCTAGCGAGTTTGAGATTTCAGAGATCTCAAATTGCCAAAAATCGTGACTCAATCTCACGAATTCCTTGGATTTGAGGTCTAAATCACCCTCTATATAAACTCTACAAACTCCCAACGTTTTCCCCAGCCAAGAAACAGTCGGAAACTACTCTCTCCTTCCTCCTCCAACCACCGTCTTCTTAAGCTCTGATGAGAACCTCATCATGAACCCTAACTAGCACAATTTAATCTAAATAAGTATGAAGAAGCTCCTACAAAACCTAAAGAGAGGCTTAACTCAGAAAATTCTGAGTTAAAGAATAAAATAAATCATCAGGGGTAAAACTGTAATTTTACTAATGCAGTGCGCAAACAGGATAATTAAGGGTCTAAACACAGGTCAAATGAGCTTAATAAGGAGGGAAGTGGGATGATCTGATCTGAAAAGGGTTATAGTAACTTCTAGGAACTAAATGACATTCTATAACCCTAAAACAAACCTACTTTAATTCACGAGGTTCGAGGCAGGATAAAAATCAACTAAATCCTCTAAAATTCATGGAAAAATATTTTCTAGGGTTTAGAACCTTCAATTTGGCCTTTGCAACCTATTTTGACCTAAAATGAGAACCGTGCCCAATTTATGACCTAATTTAGGTTTTTGTGCAAATTGATCGGTCAAACATGGTCCAACCTAAAATCAAATTTCACCATTAAAATCCTTAGGTTCAAATTAGGTTGGTATAAAAATTTGGGCCTAGGAATAGACCATCTTGACCGACTTTACAAATTAGTTCTCTTAAATTACTTTTTGACCCTTATCTTTTGAAACCCTTGCAAATGGCCCCCTATCTTTCTCGTCGTTCTTTGCAGAACAGTCCTCCCTACCATTTCTGAGCAGCGCCATACCTCCGGCGACCTTGTGCAGAGGATGGCGCCGCGCAGGGCATGGCACCCGTTCTCAGGAACAAACGGGAGGTTCCCTACATCGTCCTCTATCGCAGGGACCCTCCCATGACCCCTGCAACCGGCCATGCCTCTCGTGCAAACGCACGAGAGGCATGGGTGTCCATTTCTGGCCATCTCCGGCGAGCACTGCACGTCTCTCCCTCAGTCCCCTCTCCTCGCCAGTGCCTTTATAAGGAGCGGCAAGGTCTACCATCTCCTTCAAGCTACTTCTGGCGGAGAAAAACCCTCGATTTCGTCTCTCCCCTCTCCGGTCAAAGTGCCGTAACTTCTGGTGATCCTTCTTCCTCCTCCTCATCGCTCTGCTGCCATACCTGCAGTAGAGCCTACTCTGCCCCGTCTTCCCACGCCAGGCCGCACCAGCTGGCGCCCTCAGATCTCCTCGTCGCCGATAACCCCCTCCTGGGCACCTTCATCCCCAGCTCCGGCAAGCACGAGCCGAACGTCTTCCTCTCCCTCTTCGTCGACTAAGTAGGTAGGAATCTTCCCCTTACTCTCCTTTCACTTTTCCCTCATTCAATTAGCATTTCAGACCCCTCGACTGCCACCACCACCCCCATCTGCTTCACCTTCACAGGCCATTTCACCCCTCGCCGACAAGCCCAGAAGCTCCCCCTCACTCCACTCAAGCGTTTCCCCCACTCCATTCACCGCCCTTCACCTCCCGACCACCCCCCAAACACACCCACTTCTGCACACACAGTCTGCCCTAGGCACACGGCCACAGGCGCTCTCGCGCCTTGCTGACCCTCGCACTGCCTTCGCCACACTCCGGCGAGGCCCCCTGCATTGTCTGATGTGGCCGTGAGGCCGTCTTTGTGATTTCAGGTCTCCGCCTCCTCGCTGCCATTGATGAGGCTTCTTCGCAGGCAACTCCAGGACTCCTCCACCCCAGGCATGAGCTCCAGGCAACGCGGGGTACTTCCGTGAATGTGCCCAGGTTCACAATTGGGGTCGCTAGCCTTCGCTGCTGCCTCAATTGCCAGTGCCTTCTCGCCTGCGGGTGCGCGGAGCAGAGGTGGGACTTTAGTCCCACCTCGTAAGTGTGTGGCCTCGCACCCACACTTAAATTGATTTTGTGTTATTAGCTGTTCGCCTTCGATACACAGGGGTCAGGTCCCTCACCCACGCACGCAGCGCGCCACGCGCTCTCATTCGCCCTCGCCCGTGCTCACACCCCGCAGGCCTGAGCTGAACCCGACTACCCGACCAAGCACTGCTCGCCCACCACCGCACATCGGTGGGCCTGTTCCCGGGCACGTTACCCGACCCGTATACCCGCGAATGCTCTGGGAGCGAACCTTTGAGAGGGAAATAGAGAGAGATGCAGGGAAGGGGTAGGGGTAGGTTTTGCACTGATAATTGTGTGTGCGCGTAGGGAAGAAGGAAGAAGCAGGTGAAGGAAGAAGAAGAAAGGAGGAGGAGCGGCTGAAGACTTAGCCGCACTGAGCAGCTGCTGAATAAGAAAGGAAGGAGAGGAGCTAAATAAAAACAAAAGAAGAGACACACTGTAGCAAACTCACAGTTAAGCCGTCTGAGCACCGAGTCAGACGACGGAAGGTCAGCGGCCAGAGCAGAAGCAAGAAAAGAAAAAGAAGAAAATCAGAGAGGAAGAAAGGAGAAAGACTTAGCAGCTGAAGAAGAAAAGAGAAGGCAGAAGCCTCTGCAGTCGCAAGGAAGAAGAGAAAGAAAGAAGAAAAAGAGAAGAAAATCAGAGATAAGAAAAAGAGGAACCACAGAAGCAGAGAAGAAGGAAAGAAGAAAGAAGAGGGTCAGCTGAAGAAAGAGAAGAAACCAATCACTCTTTCTCTCTCTCTCTCTCTTAATTTTTGTAAAACCTTATATTGTGAATTTATAGGCTTCTAGAATTATGGTTGCTTCCTGAGTTCGACCTGGGGAAACTTGTCATTTCGAGTAATAAATTGTATTAAACTGGTAATTATTCTTGTCATATACTCCAATGACTGTAATTACCATAGCGACAAAGGACCACACCAGTTTTTGGCGCCGTTGCCAGGGAGCAACGGCTATTCTAGAAGCTATTAATTCACAATTTTTGACTTTCTATTGATCTCCTCTTTTGTTGTGCAGGCACAGGAAATCAAGAGGACAACAAGCAACTGCACAACAACCACACCTAGGACAGGTAATTTTCTATCCTCTCATTTTAACCCCTAAATTCTAAAGTGGAAGAAAAAGAAAGAAAAAAGCAATTTAGACATAACCTGTCTTCCATACTTAGTAAATCATCAAAGCTGCTTGTTTTCAATTTCAACACAGTATATCTGTACATCCATTAAGGGTATTTAGGGCTAACACCTTCTTGCTTGAGCCCTAATTACCCAATCTAAAGGAAGCTAGCTGGACCAAGTAGAGCCAATATAAGATTCAAAATTAGGGTTTTAGAGACACACTTTCTAAAGCAAAGATTGAGAATTCCCAAAAAGAAGTGTGCCCAAGCCATTGTTTGAAAGCACCTATTTAGAGAAAACCCTAAGAAATTTGGCTCTTAAAAATACTTGAACCCTAAAAGACAAAGACCTAATAAGCTCTCAAAGCTATTAGTAGGTGAAGTTGACCCCTTGGGTCAACCAACCCTAAACTTAGGTCACTCTTTGCACTCAAAAGGCTAAAGTTCAAGTGAAAACCTAAGCACCTTGATCCTAACTAAAAGTGGTAGACTTAAGAGGTCAAGGTCCCCATTCTGGTCTACCTGGAATCTCAGTGACAAGGGAGGTCGGGTGGGGGAAACCCTGTAACCCGTGGGGCCGCTCTACCGTGTAGGGGTCTTCGCGGGACTCACCCTCTCTAGCTGCCCAGGTAATTCTCAGGTGGATGATCCTTTGATCAAGGGGTCCATCTGCCCCGAACCTCTATAGTCACCCAACATTCTGGGTGTCTTGATTGGGTCCAGCACCAGTTAAACTCATCCTCTCCATCAGTGTATGTTTGGTAGGAGATCCTTGAAACCACCTTTAGAAATTCACTCTCCTCGAGGCAGAGCCTCGGGGCCCTTGTTTGTGCAACCAACACTTCACATAGACCTCTCCTCCGACTCCGAACCCAACTCACCTTCTTCTTCCACAATGGCTCAGCCAGTTGAGGAAGAGAACAATCTGGAGCACCAGCTCCAGCGACTCAATGACCTCTTCCAGAACTTCATGGACCCACCACAGCGTCCCATGATGCGAGATCATTATAATCCCGCTGTAGTGGCTATTGAGCCTCGAGTCAGAATCCCGACTGGAGGACCTAATTCTGAACTAAAGCCCAACATGATTCATGCCATACCTAAATTTCATGGGCTTAATTCTAAAGACCCCTTCCAGCACATTAAACAGCTAAAGCATCTGGCCCAGACTTTTGGGTCAAATGCACAAAATCGGGATATTCTCCTCATGAAGATGTTCTCCTTCTCCCTTATGGACAAGGCCTCCCATTGGTACCAAACACAGACCCGACCGATCAACAATTGGGAAGAACTTCAGTCCGAGTTCTTGAAGAAGTTCTTTCCCGTTGGTCGGACCAATGCCTTGCGCTATCAGATTACCCACTTCACGCAACAAACAGGAGAACCTCTCCATGAGGCATGGGATCGCTTTCAGGATCTCATGAGGAAGTGCCCCCATCACGGAGTTCCTAAATGGGAACAAGTCCAGTCTTTTTACCAGGGACTCCGTGAAGATATTAGGCTTTTCGTCAATGCAACTTGCAGAGGAAATATCATGGGTTAGCATGAGGACACCGTGTGGGAGATTCTCGAAAATATGTGCGAGAACTCCATCAATAATGACTCCATGGGATTATTCGATAGGACGAATACCTGCGCATTGACGAACCTTAGGGGAGCACACGAGACGTAGGGCCTGTCCGCATCAGTCGACCTGGAATTGATGGCCAGCCGATTGGACAAGGTCTCTATTATCGAGAAGAAGGTGGATGAGCTGACTCAGCACTTGCAGCGAGTCACCTCTGCACATAATTCCTTTGCACAGCCTCCTTCCACACGGGAGACTGTGCAAAACATTATCCACTGACCTTCTCCTGGGATGGAGCCGTATCCACCCCCATCTGATTCTCGGATCGGAGGACCCTCCGACCCTTTCTATACTAGCTTGGGGAATTCCACTCCCCCATTCTCTGACTCTTCGGAGGTTCCTCAGACCTGCGAGGACCTCAACGCCATCCAGAATGACCCATTTTCCAATACCTACAATCCTGGATGGCGAAACCATCCCAACTTCCAGTGGGTGGGAAATTCCCAAACTCAAAAACCACCCTTTCAGCCTTGTCCACAACCACCTCGTCCTTACCAGCCACCTCAGCCTCGGCCCAACCCTCCTTATCCATCAGGGCCAAACCAAGACTAAATGTCCCTCATCCTTTAAACTCTGGTTGACATTCAGAGAACAAATGCGGCTATTCAGAAGCAACACAAGGAAGAAATCACAGAGGTTCGAAACCAACTAGCCCAGTTGGCAAATTCTCGCCAACCAGGCACACTTCCTTCTCAACCTCTTCCTAACCCTAATAACATGCCGACCCAGCGGCACATTATGAACCCAAACCTGGGCCAAGCACACATGATTTATCAGGCCCCCTCTGTTCCTTCACCTGATGGAATGGAGGCTTCAACTTCTTATGCAAGTTATCAGCAGCAACCCATCCTATCGAACCCTAACCAGAACCAGGCAGGACTAAATTCTGTGACCTCCCGCAATGGTAAGGAGACCCAAGATCCACCTTATCCAAACCACTCCAAGCCTAGTAGTGATCCAAACCCTAGGAGAGTAATCCAGGATGTTCCTATCCCAGTCCCAGACTAAAGACCTCGACCTATCCTAGAAGAACCAACCAAGGTTTCATTTCCCGAGGCCTTGACCAAGGGAAAGAAGACAACCAAACCCGTGGCTCTTGAGGAGGACCTGGTCAAGCTCTTTGAGCAGGTCCAAATAAACATCCCTTGATGGATGCGATTCGCCACATACCGGCTTACGCACGATTCTTGAAGAACGTATGTACACCTCAGCATAAGCCGCGAACCAAAAGTGGGAGTCCAGTTGTACTGTCAGAGCAAGCCAGCTCTGTAATCCTGAGCAGACTCCCACCCAAGGCAAAAGACTCAGGTACTCCCCTGATTTCATGCAAAATAGGTGAAACCCAGTTCGACAGAGCATTGCTAGACTTGGGTGCTTCCATAAATTTGATACCCACATCCTTACTTAACCACCTAAAAGAATCTGAGCTAAAACCAACTGAGGTGACACTACAGTTAGCAGATCAATCTATAAAGTCACCTAAAGGGATTCTTGAGGATGTCATTGTAAGAGTGCAGGATTTCTATTTCCCTGTAGACTTCATAGTCTTAGACATGGACGCACCTGAAAACCCTAGGGATACACCGATCACTCTAGGGAGACCTTTCCTGGCCACTGCTAGAGCCAACATCAGTTGTGAGGAGGGCCAAATAGAACTGAAATTTGGGAATCAGACTCTCAAAATTGATATCCTTAAACAAGGAATCAATTGCGGTATCATTGAACAAATCTGCGATATTAGAGCTTTGGTTGATGAAACACAATTTGCGAATAACCTGATTATGCCTCATCAACTACACAAAGATCTTGAACCGCAATTAGAGGAGACAGACCCTGATTTAGACAAACCCATAACTCCTATCCTTGAACCTCACACTTACCCTGAACCACTCGCTACTGCTGATAACCTCATCCTTGAACTAAAACCCCTTCCCGATCATTTGAAATACATCTTTTTGGGTTATAATCAGACTTTTCCTATGATTATAAATTCCAAGCTCACTCCTGATCAGGAATCCCGTCTAATTGCTGTTCTCTAGCAACATTGCAGAGCCATTGGTTGGACTCTCGATGACTTGACTAGAATAAGTCCCTCTTATTGCACACACCGTATTTATTCTGAAGAGGGCGCACGACCTTCCCGTGAGATGCAGAGACGTTTGAATCCCAATATGCAAGAGGTCGTAAAAAAGGAGATCATTAAGTGGTTAGATGCAGGGATCATCTACTCGATCTCTGACAGTCGTTGGGTGAGCCCAATTCAGGTTGTGCCTAAAAAGGCAGGGCTCACCACCATTACGACCGAAACCGGAGAAATCATACCTACTCGAATAGCCAACTCATGGAGAGTCTGCATAGATTACCGAAGACTCAATTCGTCCACGAAGAAGGATCATTTCCCACTACCTTTCATTGATCAGATTCTCGAGAAATTAGCAAGAAATCGATTCTTCTGCTTTCTTGACGTGTACTCCGGTTATAACCAAGTAGCTATTCATCCTGAGGACCAAGAGAAGACCACGTTCACCGGCCCCTTTGGGACGTACGCATTCTGAAGGATGCCTTTCAGTCTCTGCAATGCACCCGCGACTTTTCAGCGATGCATGCTTGCCATATTCTCTGATATGGTAGGTGATTATCTGGAAGTCTTCATGGATGACTTCTCAGTTTTCGGGGCAACATTTGATGATTGCCTCCAACACTTGGTTCATATACTCAGGCGTTGCATCGATGTTAATTTGGTTCTTTCCTGGGAAAAGAGCCTCTTTATGGTGCCTGAGGGGATCATACTAGGACATCTAATTTCTGAGAAAGGCATCCAAGTGGATCGAGCCAAGGTTGATCTAATTCCTCGGCTTCCTATGCCTAGCTCGATCAGGGACATCCGTTCTTTTCCAGGACACGTCGATTTTTACCGTCGTTTCATTCCTGATTTTTCGAAAATCGCACGCTCCCTGACTACTCTTCTTTCTAAGGATGTACCCTTTGAGATCTCCAAGGAATGCACTCAAGCCTTTGAAAACCTCCATGACTGAGTCACCCAGGCCCCGATCCTACAATCCCCAGATTGGTCTCAACCCTTTGAGATCATGTGCGATGCATCTGATTTCGCTGTAGGAGCTGTTCTGGGGCAGAAAGTTGACGGGAAACCCGTGGTCATCTACTACGCTAGCAAGACACTTGACGAGGCTCAGCATAACTATACAGTTATGGAGAAAGAGCTGCTAGCCGTAGTATTT
The DNA here is from genome assembly GCA_037157565.1 of Thalassia testudinum. Taxonomy (NCBI): domain Eukaryota; kingdom Viridiplantae; phylum Streptophyta; class Magnoliopsida; order Alismatales; family Hydrocharitaceae; genus Thalassia; species Thalassia testudinum. Next base: position 23,622,451 of record JAZHRO010000014.1, read on the forward strand.
GCCCTCAAAAAATTTTGATCCTATCTCCTGAGTTCCCACGTCATCATCTACTCGGATCACACGGATGTGAGGCATCTCCTTGCCAAGAAGGATGAGAAGACCCGACTAATCCGATGGATCTTGCTGTTGCAAGAATTCAACCTTGAGATTCACGACAAGGTGGGAAGACAAAACGTGGTAGCTGACCATTTGTCTCGCCTTCCTTCTGAGATCATCAACCCTTCTAGACCCATCACGAAGCATTTCCCTGATGAGCACCTGCTGACTATTAGTACTAGACTTCCATGGTTTGCTAATATAGTAAACTACTTGGCATCTCATCAGATCCCGTCTGATTGGCCAAAGGCCAAGAAAGACAAATTGCGCTCTGATGCCAAGTACTACATCTAGGAAGATCCATACCTCTTTCGCATAGGTGCCGACCAAATCATCCGGTGATGTGTCCCGGAAGGTGAAATCAATGATATTCTCTCCTTCTGCCATGACCAGGCATGCGGTGGCAACTTCTCTGGGCATAAAACCACATCAAAAATCCTCCAGTGTAGCTTTTATTGGCCCACTTTATTCAAGGACGCATACAATCACTGCAAGGCATGCAGTCGTTGCCAAACTTTGGACAACATGAGCCATCGCGACATGATGCCTTTGCAGCCGATTCTCGTATGTGAAATCTTCAATATTTGGGGGGTTGATTTTATGGGCCCCTTTCCTGTTTCGGATGGCTTCGAGTACATCCTGCTGGCTGTGGACTACGTGTCCAAATGGATCGAAGCCATACTGACCCGAACCTGTGATCATAAAATCGTTATAAAATTCATTCATCACAATATCTTCTCATGGTTCGGAATTCCTCATGCAATCATCTCTGACGGAGGGACCCATTTTACGAATGCTCAGTTCAGGTCACTGATGACCAAATACGGGGTGTGTCACCGAATCTCCACTCCTTATCACCCCCAGACTAATGGTCTAGCTGAGCTATCAAATCGAAAGATCAAGAAAATCCTGCAGGTCACTATTCGGCCTAACAGGAAGGACTGGTCATCCTGACTTCCGAAAGCTTTGTGGGCTTATAGGATCACCCACAAAACCCAATTAGGCATGTCTCCTTTCAGACTGGTGTACGGGAAGGCATGTCACCTTCCCGTCAAACTGGAGCACAAAGCCAATTGGGTAGTACGGAGCTGTAATTTAGATCTTTCTAAGGCTGGAACCCATAGAAAGCTTCAGATAAGTGAGATCAATGAGTTACACCTTGATGCGTACGAGAACTCGTGAATCTACAAAGAGCGGGTTAAAGCTTTCCATGATAAGCACATATCTAGAAAGATCTTTCATCCTGGTCAAAAGGTCCTACTCTTTGATACCCGACTCAAACTCTTCCCTGGGAAACTGCGATCCAAGTGGGTCGGACCATACGTTGTCCGACAGGTTTTTGGAAATGGAGCCGTAGAAATCAGTTCACTCAACCATGATTCCGAACATTTCATCGTGAACAGTCAGAGACTCAAACTGTTCATTGATGTAACCTCTACAGATTTGGTTGAATCATCATTTATCCTCCATTTTCCTTGAGCATATTGCGCCCAGCCGATGGCGTAAAACACAGCGCTCAACGGGAGGCAGCCCATCATTCTTTTTGAAAAAACCCGAAACCTTTTCTGACACCTTTTTCGCACTTAAGGTTCAACCTTTAGGACAGCCGACTCCACCTCAGGTGCTTGCATCTGAGATTAAAAATCGTCCGCAACAGTAACCCCGACCCATTCACTCATCAAAACATCTATCCTAATACATGAACTAAGTTAAATAAAAATCCTCTTAAGTTACAATGAGGACATTGCAAATCTTAGGCATGGGGGGGCATGAAAGTGCAAAACTCACAAGAAAAGGTTTAAACAAAAAAATTCACATATGCCAAAAATACCATAAAAAAAATGAATGAGAGGAGGAGAAAAAGAACAAAATGATCAAAAGAAGGAGCACAAAATGAAAGAAAAGAGATAGTCATTAGTAAGAAATTAAGGAGTTAACCTAAGTTCTAGACCTCATTCAGGAAAAGAAATGGAAAGTGCATAGTGGGATTAGTAGGAACGCAAACCTTAGGCATTCTTGGATAGACTCTTAGTACCCATTAAGATCTAGACATTCCTCAAGAGGTTGAGGAAAATGAAAAGCTTAAGTATTAGGTCCAAGGCTTAGGGAGTATTTGGCCTCGTTAACTAACTTTTGGTTTACGGGACTCAGTAACCTAAGTACCCTAACTTCACACACATCCTAGTTCAGTAAGCATAAAAATCAAAATCATGTAGAAGCGTTACAAAAATTATGAAAACGACACTTAGAGTAGGAGCGGCCGATCAACACAAGTTGATTTGGACGAGTTCCCAGTGCGGAGAGGTGGGAAAGTCCCCTCGAAGATGCATAACAAAATATCATCTCCTCGGTGCTTGTCTCTTAGGATATTTACATATCCTACTGGGGGCATGTAAGCACTCAGCTGGTTCAGATTCCATGGATGGCATTATCACGAAGTGTCAGTTGCCAGGGTCTGAATTCGGCCACGAAACACCATGGATGGGATTATCTCGAAATCTCAAAAGCCAAGGTTCGGGGGGTTACCATGGGCGGTGCTATCTTGAAGCATCGACTACCAGGAACCCTTAAGGATTGATGATGGGAACAAGGAATCTGATACAGACCGTGTTGAGAACCCAATCCTAAGCTAGAATTAAAAAGAAAAAGAGAGAGAAAACTCTCCAAACATATAAATCTTCTACCTCTCTTTCCTACAAAATGCACTGCGAACTGAACCAGGGCTAAAATTATCTCAAGCACGGGTGCTTTAACCACAAAGTCCAATAAGCCTTAGGTTAGCTCTTGTAAGCCTTAAAAAACTTTACTAAGGACTGAGGCTAGACAGATCTGGATCTTGGTTGGTACTAAAGTACATTTTAGGCCTATGGATGGCATTCTAACCTAATCAAGGTTTCAAAAGAAAAAGCACTTATCTAAACTCATTAAGAACTTCATGGCCTAGAACAAGAGTTGAAACCTTAAAATTTTTACTAAGGGACTAGCAAAAGCTAGGCATGGGGGTATGATGAGAACCTCATCATGAACCCTAACTATCACAATTTAATCTAAATAAGTATGAAGAAGCTCCTACAAAACCTAAAGAAAGGCTTAACTCAGAGAATTCTGAGTTAAAAAATAAAATAAATCATAAGGGGAAAAACTGTAATTTTACCAATGCAGTGAGCAAACAGGGTAATTAAGGGTCTAAACACAGGTCAAATGAACTTAATAAGGAAGAAAGTGGGATGATCTGATCTGAAAAGGGTTATAGCAACTTCTAGGAATTAAATGACATTCTATAACCTTAAAACAAATCCACTTTAATTCATGAGGTTCGAGGTAAGATAAAAATCAACTAAGTCCTCTAAAATTCATGGAAAAATATTCCCTAGGGTTTAGAACCTTCAATTTGGCCTTTGCAACCTATTTTGACCTAAAATGAGAACCGTGCCCAATTTATGACCTAATTTAGGTTTTTGTGCAAATTGACCGGTCAAACATGGTCCAACCTAAAATCAAATCTCACCATTAAAATCCTTAGGCTCAAATTAGGCTAGTATAAAAATTTGGGCCTAGGAAAAGACCATCTTGACCGACTTTATAAATTGGTCCTCTTAAATTACTTTTTGACCCTTATCTTTTGAAACCCTTGCATATGGACCCCTATCTTTCTCGTCGTTCTTTGCAGAACGGTCCTCCCTGCAATTTTTGAGCAGCGCCATACCTCCAGCGACCTTTCGCGGAGGATGGCGCCTGTTCTCAGGAACAAACGGGAGGTTCCCTGTGTCGTCCTCTGTCGCAGGGACCCTCCCATGACCCCTGCAATCGGCCATGCCTCTCGTGCGAACGCATGAAAGGCATGGGTGTCCATTTCAGGCCATCTCCGACGAGCACGGCACATCGCTCTCTCAGTCCCCTCTCCTCGCCGGTGCCTTTATAAGGAGCGGCAGGGTCTGCCGTCTCCTTCAAGCTACTTCTGGCGGAGAAAAACCCTCGATTTCGTCTCTCCCCTCTCCGGTCAGAGTGCCCTAGCTTCCAGTGACCCTTCTTCCTCCTCCTCGTCGCTCTGCTGCCATACCTGCAGCAGAGCCCACTCTGCCCCGTCTTCCCACCCCAGGCCACACCAGCTGGTGCCCTCAGATCTCCTCGTCGCCGATAACCCCCTCTTGGGCACCTTCATCCCCAGCTCCAGTAGGAATGAGCCAGATGTCTCCTCTCCCTCTTCATCGACTAAGTAGGTAGGAATCTTCCCCTTACTCTCCTTTCACTTTTCCCTCATTCAATTAGCATTTCAAACCCCTCGACTGCCACTACCACCCCCATCTGCTTCACCTCCGGCCGCCATCTCCGGCTAGGTCGCTCCACCTTCACAAGCCATTTCACCCCTCACCGACAAGCCCAAAAGCTCCCCCTCACTCCACTCAAGTGTTTCCCCCACTCCATTCACCGTCCTTCACCTCCCGACCTCCCGACCACCCCCCGAACACACCCACTTCCGCACACACAGTCTGCCCTAAGCACATGGCCACAGGCACTCTCACACCTCGCCGACCCTCGCACTACCTTCGCCACACTCCGGCGAGGCCCCCTACGTTGTCTGATGTGGCCGTGAGGTCGTATTTGTGATTTCAGGTCTCCTTCTCCTCGCCGCCATTGACGAGCTGCTGAAGCTTCTTCGCAGGTAGCTCCGGGACTCCTCCAGCTCAGACGTGAGCTCTAAGCAATGCGTGGTGCTTCCGCGAATGCCCCCAGGTTCGCAATTGGGGTCGTGAGCCTTCCCTGCTGCCCCAATTGCCAGTGCCTTCTCGCCTGCTGGTGCACGGAGCAGAGGTGGGACTTTAGTCCCACCTCGTAAGTGTGTGGCCTCGTGCCCACACTTAAATTGATTTTGTGTTATTAGCTGTTCGCCTTCGATGCACAGGGGTCAGGTCCCTGACCCACGCACGCAGCGCGCCACACGCTCGCACCCGCCCTCGCCCGCACTCATGCCCCACGGGCCTGAGCTGAACCCGACTACCCGACCAAGCACTCCTCACCCACCACCGCATGTCGGTGAGCCTGGTCCCGGGCGCGTTACCCGACCCATATACCCGCGAATGCTCTGGGAGCGAACCTTTGAGAGAGAAATAGAGAGAGATGCAGGGAAGGGGTAGGGGTAGGTTTTACACTGATAATTGTGTGTGCGCGCAGGGAAGAAGGAAGAAGCAGGCGAAGGAAGAAGAAGAAAGGAGGAGGAGCGGCTGAAGACTTAGCCGCACTGAGCAGCTGCTAATGAAGAAAGGAAGGAGAGGAGCTGAAGAAAAAAAAAAAGAAGAGCCGCACTGTAGCAAACGCATAGTTAAGCCGTCTGAGCACCGAGTCAGACGACGGAATGTCAGTGGCCAGAGCAGAAGCAAGCAAAGAAAAAGAAGAAAATCAAAGAGGAAGAAAGGAGAAAGACTTAGCAGCTGAAGAAGAAAAGAGGAGGCAGAAGCCTCTGCAGTCGCAAGGAAGAAGAGAAAGAAAGAAGAAAAAGAGAAGAAAATCAAAGATAAGAAAAAGAGGAACCATAGAAGCAGAGAAGGAAAGAAGAAAGAAGAGGGTCGGCTGAAGAATGAGAAGAAACCAATCACTCTTTCTCTCTCTCTCTCTCCCTCTCTCTTAATTTTTGTAAAACCTTATATTGTGAATTTATAGGCTTCTAGAATTATGGTTGCTCCCTGAGTTCGACCTCGGGAAACTTGTCATTCCGAGTAATAAATTGTATTAAACGGGTAACTGTTCTTGTCATATACTCCAACGACTGTAATTACCATAGCGACAAAGGACCGCACCAAGCTCCGACGACCACCTCCGCCTCTCTCCTCCAGCTGTCCAACCATCAAATTAGATAGCCCTTCTTTCTCCTCTCTCTCTTCCACTCCTCACCAGCCACAGCAGGAGTGCTCTTTGCCCTCATCTTCCTTGCTCTCTCACCAAACTCCGTCGTCTTCCTTGCATCCGACCAACCAATGCCAGACGCTTCCTTCTCTCTCTTCTCCTGAGTCACCTTAAACTTTCTCTCTCCCTCTCTAGATTATTTCTAGGTCCTTAGTCGTTAGGTTTAGCCATCACACACCTCTCCCACTTCATCTTCTTCACAGCCGGCAAGAGCTCCAACGAGCTCAAACCACGCCACATGCATGCAAACACACCTCAACCACCTCCACAACTTTCGTCGTGTCTCACTGAGCAAGATCCCTGATGGTAACACCATCATGGGTCCTAACTAGCCACAATTAGTCAAATTCAATTAATAAATTCTCCTAATTGATCTAATATAAGAGGAAGACAAGAAAACAAGGTTAATTCTATTGTTTTAAAAGTACATCACAAATGCAGATTAACCACGCTATTACTCAGGGGTTAATTGAACGTCAAATAAGAATAAAAAAATAAAAAGTGAGTTCACATTGACTAAATCAAGGATCCACGCATTTCAAGGGTGAAAACAGTACTAAAAACCCTAATTATTGACCCCACTTAAATTGAAATGGTTCTGGTTAGGATAAAATCAATCTAAACCTTCTAAAAATCATTAAGAAATATTCTAAGAGGTTTGGTACCTTCACTTTGACCATCTGAACTCATTTTGACCTAGAACAAAGTTTCAAATGGGAATTTACCTTGATTTGGGCTCCTGTGTAATTTTTCCAATCAAATGTGGTCAAAACTCAAATCAAAGTTCACCATTAGATTCCTTGGGTCCAGATTAGGTTAACACTAAAATTTTGGCTCAATTAGAGTCCATATTTACCTAGTTTGCATTTTAGTCCCTAAAAACTCTTTCTCACACGAGACCCCTAGGATTCAAGTTTATTACCAAAATGCCCCCAACCTTCTCATCGTCTTTGCAAAGAGATTCCCGCCACCATGAACAGTTTGAACAGAACTTTAACCAAATCCCACCGAACTTCAATTAAGGATTCCACCTCCAATCTTTAACCAAATACTTCCAAATTTGGAGGGATTGTTCGTGAGATGATTCCCTACCATTTCAACTAGATTCATGTTTAGGTCCCACAAAGTGCATGAATCCTGCAGCCATGTCTTGCCAAATTTGCAAGCAATTTCGCGAATTCAATGTAATTAGAGGCTAAATCATCTTCTATTTAAGCTCTCCCACCTTCTTATGTGGATTCCAGTCGATTTTTGACCAGAATCGCCCCTAATTCTCCTCCTCCGGCCAGCTCCATAGTCGACACTGGTGAGCTTCTTCGCACCCCCTCCTCTAACCAACCAATCATCAACTTGGGAGGCCTAACCTCTCCCTTTCTTCCTCATGCTCCTCACCCACCATAGTTCTGGTGGTTTCTACCCCTTCTTCCTCGCCGATTCCTCCACTGGACTTTATCGCCTTCCTCGTGTCCGACCGGTCAACACCAGAAGCTCTCCACCTCTATTCATCCTGATAAGCCCCTACACTCTCCCTCTCTCTCTAGATCATTTTTACACCCTTAAATCCTAGTTCCAATTGCCACAACCCGATTCACTCTTATCCTCTCCACGACCAGTGAAGCTCGGGTGAGCTCGTCCAGCCACAAAATGCCACTAAACAACTTCACGACACCACCAAAACCTTCACCGCATCTCCACAACCAAAAGCCCTCACTTTATTAGGCATTTTGACCACTCACATGACCCACCAGACAACCCATCGTTCCACCGACCACCACGCCACCGTCTGGCCATGTTCGACCTCCATTCATCAAATCACCACCACCTTCATGTCCATCGTGCTCCTGCTATCCTTTTAATCCTTTTTAATTGGGCTATGAGGATGTATCTTGTGTTTCAGGTGCCCACTGTCGCCGTCAACGTCTTCATCCTCACCTTCGGCTACCATGTTCTGTCCACCTTTGGCCACGATTCTACGTCTAATAGCTACAGACGAACTCTAGGAGGGCTTCTGGTTCCTCAGTTGAGCAGTGCACCACCATCTACAACCCAATTGCATCAAGAAACAATGCAGCAACAATGCAACTTCAATCAAAGTAGCGGGGACTTTAGTCCCACATCGTACAAAGAGAAATCAGATTTGTCTTCATAACCTTCGACATGCATAACTTAGTTGCCTCAACACACGAGGTGAGGCCCCTTTCATCGCACATGTGCACCCTCGCCCGCAATCACGTGCACGTGGGCCTGGATCTCGACCCATTTACCCCACCCAACTATCCTAAACTCGATTTAGAAAGAAAGAGAAATTCTAAGGGGGAAGGGAGGTTTTGCACTGTAGCACATTGGGTTATGTGCCAACGCTTAGGCACAATTTGAGAGGTGATCTGGGGCTTGAAAGTTAAGGCATTTGACCCTTGTGTCTAACGTCTGATTTGTGGAAATTTGAGAAGGAATTGGCTCTAACTTGATATTGAGTACTGTTGGGATATTGTGCTAAATTGTTGGGGATACTTGGTGGTTCTAACCACCAATTTTTACCCTTTTTCTTATTTTTGTCTTGAGATACATTTGTTTAATTGATTATTCTATTTGATATTCATTACATTATTATTTTTTATTGTTGCAATTAATGGATTGATTTGCTACACTTGCTCCCTACGAATGACCTCGGAACTCATGATTTTCGAGCTTTATAAATTCAAATGTTGTACCGATTTTCGTCGCTATACTATGATGCATTAATTTCCTAACTAAGATAATTTTCAACTGCAACAAGCCCCAAAGAAATTTGGGGTTTTAGACTCTCTCTCTATCAATCAACACCTCCTCCACACACCCTCTTCAACTTCGACAGACCTCCACGAGCACCAGATCATCCAACCAGTACCACCACCGCACTCGCTATCCTCTGGCGATCGTTCTATGCTATTTGATTGGGGCTCCTTGCCCATTTTATTATCTTAGGTACCTTACCGGAGATCCGCTGCCGCCACCATCTTCTCCGACGTCATCCACCTCTCTCCGACTACCATACAACCTGCCACCTCCTCTAATAGTCGCGAACTCAATTGGTGAAGCTTCCCAGGACCTCAATCAAAGTGACAAGCAACAGCAGTTGTGCCAATTCAATGAGGAGATCTGCTATTGTGCACGCAAAGAGAACCCATGTTGATAGTCCCACATCGTGCATTTTTAATTTTGAAACGCATTAATAAGTTTTCAACTGCGTTGCCTTATCACCTCAAAAGCATGGGGTGAGGTCCCACGTATGCGCTCACACACGCCTGAAGAGTTGTGACTCATCATAGCTAAATCGCCTAAGTTAAGCTAGAAACTAGGTTAAACACTATCAAATTAACATCTAAACTTTGAGCTCTCCCCAGTACAGTTTACGCGAGGGTCAACAGAAGTCGGTGTAGAGTGGCCAATCCTAACCCCGGGTCCCAACCCAAGGGCGACTAGCTCTGATCTACACTAAACAGGGGACAGTCGCTTTCCTTGGTACCACGTACTCAAGGGCCAGCACACTTCCCACTCACATTTCCAGATCCATTCCATTTATCCAACGGAGCTCTACTCCTAATTCCCCGTAGGGTTCATGCTCGTACTCACCATGTTGTTCCATACCAGGTTTCATCATTCACATTTCCATTCTCATATTATACACATGCAGCTCGTATTTCCATTCACAGGTAACTGTTTAACTAGCATAGGCATTTCATATTTCACAGGCAACTCGTATTTATTATAAACAATTGTTTACAGTTCTATTCATTCATTTATGACTGCAATCTCAAACACGCATACAAACAGTGCAAGTACTTCTCGTCCTAGGATTCATGCCACATCCTAGGTTTCTAGTTATCCAATTTCACATATGCATTCATGTTCTATAATTAAAACAGGGGAAACCACTCTACCAGACAATCTGGGAGTACTGGGGGCACAAACGGTAGGCTTACGTGCCTCTGTAGGCCCCGAACACGCAACAGATCAAAGTCCTATACCAAGGAACATACCACAATGGAACATTCAGAACAGTATAAAAGGATTTCTAACATGTAGAGGAACTCACAAGGAAACCACAGATATCTTGTTTGCGTAAAACGGACCTCAGACGGACCCTAAACGGGTCAAAAATAGGACTGCAGACCTAAATCAGACATCTGGCATAAGGTCCAGACATCTTGGAAGTCACCAGGGTCTAACCTCAGGTTCCTGCGTCAACTTCAGACGTCCAGAACCCCTACTTGACTGTCTGGACCCAACTCCAGACATCCGACCTCTCCTCTAGTCGTCTAGGAGTGCTTCCGATCGTCTGGTAAGCTGTCCAGATGTCCAAAACATGTGGGAGGGCGTGCCCCGCGCCTTCTCGAAGCTATCCCTACGTGTGACAGATAAAATCTTCCTCGTTTTGCCACGCAGATCGACGCTGCGGTGCGGCCTGCATGGCCGTAACTGCAAGAGGAACGTACCTTCGCGAAGCTCTACTTTCAGACGTCCAGCGTCGTCACCAAGCATCCAACCCGCCATCTAGATGACACGCCAGACGTTTGATTCTGGGAAAAACCCAGAACTAGACCGACCTCCTGCTCCCCTCACCGCGCGCAACCGCGGCCTCTCTTCCTCTTCTGCAGCTCCAGCTACAGCAGAGTGTTGGGGACGTCTCCCCTGACGCGCTCCTCCTCCCTCACGTGCCACTCCGGCCGTGCGTCCTCCTGTGAGCTCCCACGAGCTCGTGAGCTCAAGCTCCTCCTTCTCTCTTCATGCCGCCTCTCCTCCTCTCTCTCGCACCCTCTCTCGTACTCGTCCCTCTCGCTGTAGTGGAGAGGAAGAAGGAAGGTGGTGGTGGTGGTGGTGGAGTGGAGAAGAGAGGAAGGGGGAGAGGGTTATATAGAGGGTGTGGCTAGGGTTCTGTGGAGGAGAAAGAAGAGAGAGAGAAGAGAGAAATGTTGTTAGCTGTGGAGTGCCGCGTTGAGAAGGTGTTTGACACCCTTCGCCCCCTTGCGGACAGCTTAATTAGAGTAGAGTAGTTTAACCACAATTAACACTAATTAGCTATAGTGTTAATTAGAGTAGTTTAGCAGTAGAAATTAGATGTAGAATAGTTCTGATCTGTGCGTGACCGCAGTGTAGCTTAGGAGTAGAGTTATCATAGATTCCACATTTTCACCTCCTCTGATCACTTCAAATCATAGGAGATGAATTCCCCCATTCACTGATCATTGTTTTCTCCCCCTACACATTTCCATTTCACTTTCTGAATTTCCTTGTGTTTTAATCCGCAATTCACCCATCCATTTGGAGTCAAATTCCCATCACATTGCTCTCAAGCTTTGAGATGAGGATTTGCGCTCAAATCCACCTAGGGGTCTCTTCACTCATTTCAGTTTATTCACAAAGACCCCTGATCTAATTTGAAATGGCTCAGTTTGCTTGATCAATTTTTTATTTGGATTTTAACGCAAAATCGTGAGATTTTGATCGATTAGGTTTTCAAGGATTTGTGATCAAGTGAATTGATTTATTCTTGGGTGATTTAGCTCATGGCCATGAATCTGAGATGCTACTGATGATAAATTCTCCTCAGATGAGCCATGATCAGATTTATTCTTGATTAAGGATTTCATGGTCTTGAATGTATGGTAGAGCCAAGGAAAATCAACCTTGTTGATTGGAGGCTCTACCCAGAATGTCTCTAATGTTTTTGAGATTCTGATTTTTACCTAAGGGATTCTTAATATCCCTTAAGGTTTTCAACATATTGGGATTCAGTTGAATTTAATGGACTGATTCTAACACTTCCTACATGTTGTCTATAGCATTAGGAATGTGTTAGATCAATGATTTGTCTCTGATTTGGACAGAAAATTGTTGACAAGGGATTTTGGTTCAGAATGTAACATCCGAGAATGATTTCTATGTTAGTTTCAAACCTTGTTAGAGTTTTAAGAGGTTTTTGTTGTGTTTTGAATCCCAAATCCAACATAATAAACTGTTGCATGATGCAACTACATTTTACTTGAAATCTAGCAAATTAGTCCCTGGCTCAAACATGGTGCATCTCTTATCAGACATTTTCAAGTCTGATTTGAGATATAAATGTAATGAATCAAGACATAAGTTGCTGAATTGGAGGTTCAGGCCTGCTGCAGATGTTTTTCTTTGATTTCTAGACACTGTAGTAATGATCTAAGCTATGTTAAGACATCTGATTTGCCTTAAGGACGTTTGGAAATCCCTGAGTTGCTATGGCAAATTACTTCTGCTGTGGTGTTGGATTTCAGCAACAAAGCTGCTGCTTGAAGCTACTGCTTTGGCTGTTGCTGCTGCTATTGCAGTAGTAGCAGGATAAATGAAACTCTCGGGACAGTAGGCTTAAGTTTATTATTTAAAATAGCTGACACGTTGTAAATGTTGTAATTTAGGTATACAAGCTTCCATGTACTATTATGTGATTTCAAATTTAACTTGGAATGGCTGATTCATGTCAATTCTTTATTTTCAGCTAAATTGTGTTCCTAATTGTCCAATATTTGAAATATATGTAAAATGAAATGGAAAGCATGATATTATGATTTCATATCTTATAGAACTTTTTTTTTTTGAAATTGAAAGGAAAGCTATTGTACTATGATCGCAATCTGGTATCTTGTAGAACTTATTCATAACACATTTGAGTGCTTTCACTGCCTGTTCAGCACATAGACTCATTTCTAGGCCTTGAGTTTAAACTTTAAAATCTTTCTTAGGTCTAGATTGTATGAACTTTGTAAATAAATAAAAATAATTTAAAATTTCCAAAAAAATAAAATAAAGGTGTAGTCAGTAGGATCAATCAATTCTCTACACATGTGTAAAGTTTTGAGGTCATCTAAGCCTTCGGCTTGGTAGAACATACCAGTCTACGGTTCAGTATACCTCTTAACTTAATAAAAACCCCTAAACTAAAAAAATGATAAAAACAATCTATTCTTCTCATCTCTTTCTTTCTCTCTCATCTCCTACCTCTATAAAATACACAAAACCTATAAAAATTAGAAAGTTCATAAAAATACCTAAAAAAAAAACACTATGTATACTTGGTATATACTTGCAAATATAAGCTATATAGTAAGCTATATGTATATATATTGTAAAATAGGTGTATAATAGGTATAACTAACTTATATATATATATATATATATATATATATATTGTGAATTGCATATTTAAGATTATTTAAACTGTACATAACTTAATTATATAACTATGTATTATTTATACTAACTTATAAGTACTATAACTTAAGTAAAATTATAAAACCCTGTATATAACTGTATTTACTAGTGATACTATGTATACATATTTATATATGTATTATGTATATTAGAAACCTTGTATCATAATTTAATTATGTATATAAAATAAATAATTAATTTATTAAATTACGAGCTAAGTTATTAGATTAAATTAAAATAAATTAGTAATTTAAGTTAAAACTGAAATAACTTATATTTTATACTTGTATTAATGTATTTTAAGTAAATTAAGCTAATTTAATTATATTTATAATATATTATAATATTTAAACCTAATTTATATGTAAGACAGCCTGAAATAAGCTATTTAAATGTAAATAAAATCAAAATAAATGTTGTAAACTACAATAAAATTCTTTATTAAATACTTTAATATGTATATTAATACTGTATAAGGTCAATTAGACGATCAATTAAATAATTTATACGTAATTAAGAAATAAAACCTAATAAATAGTATGAATAAACTGTAAACTTTAGCTAATTTATTTATATAATAAACGTAATTAATTTTGTAAATTAATTGTACAATTATATAGTCCTATGAAATACTTTAATATCACATAATTTATTTTTAATTTATAGTAAATTATGGCCCTCAAATCAAGGGCCAAAATTATAAAATCAAAACAGCTACGCTGGAATTCGAGCGCAAAGAAGCGGTGCATATAGTGTCACATCGTAGGCACGCGAGCGCCCGAAGGCGCTTATATTGATTTTCTTCCCTTCCCATACCAGTCGACATGCGTCGAGTGCAAAGAAACCCATACCCCTTACGAGCATATTCTGGCATTGGTCTTTGAATTGAGAATTGTGTGCGGTGCGGGCCAAGGGCCTAGCACTATGCATGGGCCTGTGTGGGCCCAGTATTGAGCTTAAACTGGAAATAAAGAGGCTAATTAAATAATCAGGGTGGCCTTAGTAGAGATCTACTCCCACCCGAGAGGGTGCTGTATATCCCTAGAAAAGGCTGCCCGCCAACTTAAAGCCTAATTTTTAAACTAAGTGAAGCCCAATGAGGAGATTAAGAAGAGAGAATGAGCAAGGAAAACGGCTAAGTGTTAGAACAAAGAAGAGAATGAGAGTCGTAATTAAGTAGAAAAGCAGAAGAACGAAGATGTACGTGTATATGTATATGTGTATATAGTGTATATATATATAAGTATACTGTAAATAATAAGTATATGTATATTAAAGTATAAGTAGTATAACATATGTTTGAGCTATATATGTATATAAATAACAGTATAGCTTTACTGACAGAATTACCTGTCACTGTAGATAGAATAAGTGTCACTATAGACCCTAGTTTTCACCTTAGGTTGTGTACATAGTTTTTCTAAGGTTTAGTGACATTTATATCTGTTGCTATACATATTACATATGTTGTTGTATATGTTAGTATATTAAGTGAAGTTAGTATAGTATATATTATTGCTTATTATTGTACATATATGTAAGTATTAGTATTATAAGTTATAAATAGATAGTATATAGTATATATTTATAGTGTTTGATGCTTGTTTGTATATATGTGTTTGCAAGTATTTCAATACATTCTTTTGTACATAAATTAGTTTAATTCTTTCATTTATTATTTAATTCATTCATGATTGTACATAAAATTGATCTTTTTAGAATTAAAGAATAATATTGGACTTAAAGAGTGATGTATATCAACAACTGCCTCCCATTGAACGACCTGGAATAAACCAGTAAAAATTATGTAATTAAATAAAATTGACACGATAACGGTTTGTATTTGTGACATATACTACAACAATGACGATTTTTTACGAACCATGGTCGATCGCATCAATGCCCTTGCCTATGCTCACGCCTCGCGGGTCTGGGCCTCTGATCCCATTACCCATATACCCCCTGATAAGTCCACTTTAGTGGATCATTATTTAGCATAAGTACTCTTTAATTATCTGTCCTTAGTTTCTAATTAATTAGGAGTTAATTGATAATTCACCATAGTCTGCGTATAATTTTGTGCACCAATTTTATAATATATGGTTATGATAATCTATATGGTTGATGCAGGATAAGTGCAAGAAACTAGAAGGCATCATTCAGACGTCCGAAGTCATTATATAAGACGTCTTGAGGACAGTTTGGACAGCACCGCCTTGCTCCTCACAATAACTCCATCCGAGTCTATCAACACTGCCAACCGTGCCTCTTCTCTTCAACCACCCCAACCACTCACGATGTTCACTGGGAGGTTGGAGAATTCCACGACCAAAGAAAAACAAACGTGAGGGTTATTTAAAATGAAGGCTGGGGGATAGATGATCCCCCCCTGCGATGATATCCTCCATCTCCACCACCGTGAAGAAGGCATGCACTGTGGAACCAGCGAGCGCCACGCACCGCCAACCTCTCTCACCGTGCAAGCTTCACTACGTGGGTCGTGTGGTGACAACACACTGCCACACACCCACAGGCCACGCCCACAGGGAGCCACAGCTGCGCACGCGCAGCCACACTTCACCGCTAGCCTCTCACCGTGCACGCACCCTCACGCACCACGCAGCCAGCCACGCACGCTATGCCCTCACGCACCTGCAGACCGCGCGCGCTGCGTGCCCTCACGCACACCAGCAAAGACGCACTGCAGACCGCGTGCGTTCTCCTCCTCTTCATCTTCTTCCTCTCCACCGGCAAGAAGAACCCAAAGCAGCCACGCCCCCCCCTCCACGCAACCACCACCGTCGACCACCCTCTTCACCATGCCACCAGGGACCTCCACGCAGCACGCCAACCTCTTCACCACTTCCACGCAAGCCACAACTGCCCACACGCGTGCGCACAACACCCGTCACCGGCATTCTTCTCCTCCACTGTCCGACCGTTGCCGGCCACCTCCAGCCGCCGCGTCACCACCATCGCGAAGGCCACACCTTAGAGACCCACCACCGGCGACCACACCGTCCGTCGACTCCTCTTCACGCGAGCACAAGGGGAAGTATTCCCCTATTTCTCTACAGTAAAGCCCCTATTATTAATTACGAATAATGCCATTATAGAGAATACTATTCATTTATTTGTCTCCTTATTATATTTCGGTAGATTTGCATCAATATCCCTCACGTTTGTTTGAATCACGGATAATTGAATTCTTCTCATGAACAATAGAACATGGGGTATTAGTTATAGGGAGCGGGTTCTATTTTAATTAAATTTGATGGTGCTTGTCAGAACTAAGATAGCAACTCTGGTATTTCCATGGTGGTGATTTTGCATGTGCACCCTCATATTCTTGATTAATTATCTAGATTGAGAAATGATGTTGGAAATGAGAGCACAAGTTAGCATGCACATCCGTTGATATTCCCGATTACATGATACATCATTACTCATTTTTAATAGGCTAATTCCTCCCTGCAGAGACGACCTAACTCTTAGTGATTAGTTTTGGAATTATTAAATATTTTTAAAAAGCGATTTTCTATCATGCGATTACATACAAGGACACGTCATTTTATGTTAAATTTTTTATCGAAAACGAAGATCGCTCTTTCAAATGGCGCCGTTACTGGGGAGGAAACATGCCTATTAATTTTTTCAGGAATTTTATGTTATTTTTATGCTATTTTGAAAGCTTTTCTTAATTACTAACTGTGGATATTCTTCTGTGCAAAAACATGCAACCAACGCGACGGGCACGCACGGCGGAGACGATCTTTCTAGTGGACCTTGACGCCACCTGGAGGCCAACAACGGATGCTTGTGGGTCTTGATCCCACGCACGTAGGCTTACAGAGGAGTCTTTTTCTGATTTAGTCATTAGATCTTAGTTTAGATAGACATTATAACTTAATTTCTATCTTTTGGACCCTTGTCGGGTATTTTTGGGAACGTGTTCCCAGTGTTTCTTTATTTCTTATCGCTTTTGTATGCGGGAGCATATTTTTAGGAGCGTGTTCCCATTTATTTAGATTATAGGATTATTTGAATTGTTTGACCTGCATGTTGGTTAGTTAGTTAGATTAGGTTTATTTACTTATTATTATTAAAAAATATATATATTCGAACTGCCTGCTAGAAGCTGCATATCTATAGGACGACCATCTAGGACTAAATGAGTAGCATCTAGCTTTTCTTTTTGCATTGAAAACATCCTGCATTGAAGAAAGCTGGAGTAAGGTACATCTTTTTCTTGAGCATCAATTACCTGTCATGCATCTGCGTTGAACCTAAATCTAAGACCACTAAAGTGCTTGAATCAAATTAATTTAGTGGTCACTTTAAAAATTGGGACTACTAAGAGGTTGGACCTTAAAATCTGTGACTTAAAATTGTATGCAAAAGGATCTTGTTTATGAGATTTCAAAACTCAAAACATGAACGTATGATTGCACACCTGAGACACTGTGCACCTCACACATAAGGTCACTAGATAAATTTCTACCTCTCCTCTTTACACCACAAGGGAAGTTAGTCGGAAATCAACAAGCCTATCCACCAAGTTACTTTGGTTCCTCGTGCGTGGCTCAATTCAAGACTTCCATCCTTTGCGAGTAGGTTATAGGCACCAACAAAGGTTGGCCTAGGAAGCGTAATTCTTGCAAAACTTGTTTGGCCACCAACTGAACATTTAATTCTAAGACCTACAATCTACTAAAAACAGATCCCACTGGATTTGCGTTTGTTTTGACAGTGATAGAACTCTCTAGGAAGTTTCTGCTTGTGTTCTGAATTCTTTTAAATCCTAAGAGAGTTTAACTTGTTTAATTGAAAGAAATGGACTATTCTTACTCCTATCATTTTAACCAGGATCCCATGCCCCGAGCGTATTCATCCTTTGATGGGTACATTGACAATTCATGGGATCATTCTTATTCTTATCCTGGGAGTACTGGCCCGATAACTCCCACTTTTGAGCAGAACCTAGGAGCGGGATTTTCCAACCTTGGAATCCCTATTTATATGCAAACACCCAACCCTCCCACCCTTCATGACTTTCCGTATCGAGGTTGAACCGATACCCCTAGGCAACCAGAGCCTAAAATTGACTATCCTCCCCAACCTGATAGTAGTAGCCTCTCCTCTTTTATGATAGAAATGCAAAAACAACAAAAGGAAATGATGAAATCTATGAGAGAGATGTTGAGCAATAGTTAACAATTAAACAAATAAATATGACAGCTTAGCTACGCTCTTCCCAGTAATTCTGATCCCTACCCATACGATCGTGATCATGAAAATAATTCTGAGGAAACCAATGACAATAGGGATCCAGTTTTACATAGCTATCACTTAGACTCTCCCAATGAGACATGGCCACTAGAGGAGAACGATCCTAGTGATTATCCACCCAAGCTATATTGGAGTCAAAGAAAAGGGAAGATGGTACCTCTTGAGGACCTTGACCCCAATGACAGTATTCTCCTTACCCCTACTAACCCGGGTCAAGGTTCTATTGTTCCTATCACTTCCCCTAGTGATTATCTGGTGGAATCCCATTCTACCCTTAGTGAGCCTAATCCTGACCCTCCACTTAGGGAATCAACATCTACCATTCAGCATCTTGAGGATTTAAATGCACCCAATGAAGGTGACCCTAAGGGAATGGAGGATGAATTAAATCAATTTTGGTCTTAGGGATATAAAGAGTCTATTTCAGATGACGAGGATGCCCCAATGGAGGAACCCGAACTGAAAATCTGGAGTGAATCACAGTGAGATTATTTGTTATTTGAGGACTTACCCCCATAGGATATAAATAATATGGTGAAATCCGGATTCCTCCCTTCTTTTGAGAGTCATCCTCCATCAAACTAGGAGTTGATATTAGAGGAAGACAAACACAATAGTGAGAATCCTAGGGGAGACTCTCGGGGACAAAACATGTCAATTGAGGATTTATGTCCCAAGAAGAACAAAGAATTGAGTAATATAGGCTTGCTCCAAAACATTAAGACTGATCCTCCTTCAGGAATAATTGAGGATACTAATCCAACTCCTCCCTTTACTGGTGAATCACATATACACCCTGACAAAAACTCATCTGGGGATGAAATTAATGATTCTGTTGTTTCGACCATGCCATTAAAGGAATATAATTTTGAGTCTACCATTGTCACATATACTGGAAGGTGAAAATATGACTCCGATCATTAATGATAGGCAGGGTGACGTGAATTTTTCTACAATTGTTAGGGAGAATACACAATCTGAATTGTTGTTGGAATTGGACCTGACACCGACTATGCCCTCATTGGACTTAATCGTTACCTTCCAACACTGCAAACAACCCTTACACTCCCTAACTAATCCTTGGCTCAGATCTCTGCTCATGTACATTCTTTCTGGAGAACATATCAGGCCAGTACATCCTCGAGTAGAATGGCGAGTGTGGATTGATGCTTGTACTTTTAGTCTCGCCATTTAAGGGTTTGAAATAATAATGTTTATATCTTTTAAAACCCGTCCTACTTTGGAGGATCCTTGTTATCTTCCACTTATTCCATTTTGGGAGGTCCATTTTCATATTCCTTTTGTTATTCTTAAACCTCCCAAGGTAGCCAACGAGGTTCACTACTTTCATGTCTTCTGGCGAGCATTTGGAATCATACTGCATCATCAGCTCGCCAACATCCGTGGCTACCTGTTTTCTAGGCTCGCATTGTTGTGCATATTTTTAGGGCCTAGCTTTTTCTGTCTGGAACCAAACTTACAGGTTCCCTATAAGTCTGGCTGCTAACAGAAAATGCAGCGCTTGTTGGGAGGCAACCCACCGTTCTGAATAACACCATCATCAGGTGATTTCCTTCCTTTCTCCCCCTGTTTTAATTTTATAATGAGGACATTGTAGGATTTAGACATGGGGGGATGCATTTTGCATTTTAGGCAGTATTCATGCATTTAGGTTAGGTGCATTAACATATAAAAAAAAAATTAAGCTAAATTGGTTAGTCCCTAGCAAAACATCTTTGTCATGGAGGTGACATTAAAGATTTTTATTCTTAAAATTGTTTCTTAAGTTTAGAATCCAGTACATTTACTTCACTTGCACGTAGACTGGGTAATGGATCTTTGAAGAAAACCAATAAGCATTTTTAGTCTACTGAACCCTTGGACAGTTAATGGGGAGTCAGGCATACTATCTTCTAATAGATCCACCTCATATTTGTGAGAAGAAAGTAGAGAGATTACTGGTGCACTAAGTCTAGTGCAAGGACTCTTAAGTTTTGGATAATTAGATGATGATACTTCAGAGTTAGACATAGTTTTCGCTCTTTGATCCTGTGTGCATACATTGTGTGAATTTCCGAGAGTCACCAAATAAGGCAGATACACAGGATTGAGTCTTAATAAAGCTATTACTATGGTGGATGGTTACGACCGTCCTTCATAAAGTCCTCGGTTGAAGGAGGGTAATAGTGTCAA
Organism: Thalassia testudinum; assembly: GCA_037157565.1. Classification (NCBI taxonomy): domain Eukaryota; kingdom Viridiplantae; phylum Streptophyta; class Magnoliopsida; order Alismatales; family Hydrocharitaceae; genus Thalassia; species Thalassia testudinum. The sequence continues at coordinate 23,643,151 of JAZHRO010000014.1, forward strand.
AGGTCAGAAATACGCTTGTCCTATCCATTCCTTCCCGGTGCCGAGAGTAGGCACTTCCACCAAATAAGTCACACAATATCCTCTTGACCATCATCATCCCTAATAATGCCTCATAAATAAAAGTCTGCGTCGTGTTATGTTGATTTATAAAGAAAGGGAAAAAAAAAGAGAAACAATTATATATATATATAAAAAAGAAAAAAAGAAAGAAAAAAAGAGAAAAGAGAGAGAAAAGAAAAAAAAGAAAAGAGTCCAAGTTTACAGTTTTATCTTCATGACGATGTTTCTGAGGCAACAAAAACACCCATCGTGATCAACCAAATATGACCCATACCTACCTTTCAATATTTCTGATCGCCCAAATACTGGTTAAGGACTCTAACTTAGTTGTAGAGTTATTAGGACTTTAATTGAAGTGTGAATACCATGTGAAGCCACCAAATAGTGAGTACATTTACTAAATATGGTGAGATTTGTGATCTCAGAAAGAAAAGAAGGAAAAGAGTGAGCACTAAGGAACATCAAGAGAGCACAATTGTTTAACCTCTCTCTGAGTTGACTTGTTTGATAGTATAGAGATCTAGATTCTATAGTACTAGATTACATGTAGCACCAGATGAGTGTGTGCCACCAAATACGTATCCATTAAACTCAGCATCTCCTACCTAAGCTAAAAAGCTGGGGTCAAATTTCATATTATATTCTACTTTATCCCTGAGTGAAGTAGTTGCCTATCCTAATGAAATGTTTACCAAGGGATAAGTACGAACTGTAAATGTAAGTTGGCTTTTCACTTGGATCTGTTACCTAGGCTGCTATCACTTCACATTTGTCTGGATCTCTAAATTTTTGGAAGAAGAAATCTTTTTGGTGACTTCTATTGTTTTTCACTTTTTGCTAGGGACTAGCAAAACTTAGGCATGGGGGTATTTGATAAGTTCACTTTAGTGGACCATTATTTAGCCTATGTACTCTTTAATTATCTGTCCTTGGTTTCTAATTAATAAGGAGTTAATTGATAATTCACCATAATCTGTGTATAATTTTGTGCACCAATTTTATAATATATGGTTATGATAATCTATATGGTTGATGCAAGATAACTGCAAGAAACTACAAGGCATCATTCAGACATCCAAAGTCATCATATAAGATGTCTTGAGGACAGTTTGGACAGCATCGCCTTCCTCCTCGCAACAACTCCCTCCGAGTCTGTCAACACCTCCAACCATGCCTCATCTCTTCAACCACCCCAACCACTCACGATGTTCATTGGGTGGTTGGAGAATTCCACAGCCAAAGCAAAACAAACGTAAGGGTTATTTAAAATGAAGGTTGAGGGATAGATGACCCCCCCCTGCGGGGATATCCTCCATCTCCACCACCGTGAAGAAGGCATGTACTGTGGAACCAGCGAGCACCACGCACTGCCAACCTCTCTCACCGTGCAAGCTTCACTGCGTGGGTCGTGTGGTGATAGCACATGGCCACACACCCGCAGGTCACGCTCATAGGCAGCCACAACCACGCGCGCACAGCCACACTTCACCGCAAGCCTCTCACCATGCGCGCGCCCTCACACACCACGCAGCCAGCCGCACGCACTATGCCCTCACGCACCTACAGACCGCGCGCACTATGCGCCCTCACGTGCACCAGTGAAGACACACTCCAGACCGCACGTGTTCTCCTCCTCTTCATCTTCTTCCTCTCCACCTGCAGGAAGAACCCAAAGCAGCCGCGCCCCCTCTCCACGCAGCCACCACCGTTGACCACCATCTTCACCGCCAACGCCACCAGGGACCTCCACGCAGCACGCCAACCTCTTCACCGCTTGCACACAAGCCACAACAGCCCACGCGCGTGCGCACAACACCTGTCGCAGGCATTCTTCTCCTCCACCGTCTAGCCGTCACCAACCACCTCCAGCCGCCACGTCACCACCATCGTAAAGGCCACACCTCAGAGACCCACCATCGGTGACCACACCATCCACCGACTCCTCTTCGCGCGAGCACAAGGGGAAGTATTCCCCTATTTCTCTACAGTAAAGCCCCTATTATTAATTACGAATAATGCCATTGTAGAGAATACTATTCATTTATTTATCTCATTATATTTCAGTAGATTTGCAACAATATCCCTCACATTTGTTTGAATCACGGATAATTGAATTCTTCTCATGAACAATAGAATATGGGGTATTGGTTACAAGGAGCGGGTTCTGTTTTAATTAAATTTGATGGTGCTTGTCAAAACTAAGATAGCAATTCTGGTATTTCTATGGTGGTGATTGTGCATGTGCACCCTCATATTCTTGATTAATTATCTAGATTGAGAATTGATGCTGGAAATGAGAGCACTAGTTAGCATGCACATCCGTTGATATTCCCGATTACTTGATGCATCATTACTCATTTTTAATAGGCTAATTCCTCCCTGCAGAGATGACCTAACTCTTCGTGGTTAGTTTTGGAATTATTAAATATTTTTGAAAGGCGATTTTCTACCACGCGATTACATACAACGACACGTCATTTTATGTTAAAGTTTTTATCGAAAATGAAGATCGCTCTTTCACCCCTCTGACCTGATTCTGAAGAAAGAGAAAGAGAGGGAAATTCTGAGAGGATTGGGGAGGGGGTTTGCATTGTTCAACCTTGGAATATATGCCACACTTGGCAAAATTTGAGAGGTGCTTTGGTTGCTACTTAAGGCATCTGAGCCTCCATTTCGACGTCTGATGATTAACTCTGATATTGGTTTGAGGCTACTATTGAAACTTTAGTTTTGACTTGGTTTGAGTACTGTTGAGAAATTTAGGATATTGTGCTCAATTATTGAGGATATTTCATGGTTTCAACCACCATTTTTCTCATTTATTTTTACCCTGAGATACAATTTCTGAATCATTAATTGATTGTTCTATTTGAGATTGAATATTGTGTTTATTGATATATTATTTGATTAGTGGATTGAATTGCTACTCTTGCTCCTTGCGAACAACCTCGGATCAGAACTCATGATTTTTCGAGCTTTACAAATTAAATGTTGTATTGATTTTCGTCGCTATACTACGATGGGATGTTTTTCTAAACTACGATGATTTTCAATGCAATAATGCGCAGCTACGACGCAATACCAAGTCCCCTTAAGAAAATTTTCTCTTCTTGACCCACCTGTCATGGGTAGCGGCCGTCTTTTCTTTATACAGGGTTGTTGTCTTCAATGCTTCCTCTCTGACCTCATCTACCAAGTCCAATGTAAGGCAGACTTAGTCTTCATTACTGAGTGAGCCATATAAGTAGAAACGGTAATGGGGGGAGAATTGTCTCAATCGACAGCTGGGCCTCCATACTGTACACCAAACTGAAGGCTGTGTAGCTAATTGTGGTCTTTTGATATGTGCGGTATTCCCATAGTACATACGGCAATTCATTTGCCCATCTTCCTTTTGTAGAATCCAACCGTTGTTTAAGTGCAGTGATGATCGTACAATTGGTTACCTCCGCTCGTCCATTTGCTTGGGGATGGGCAATGGACTTAAAACACAAGCAAATGTCCCAACTTGTACAAAAATCCTCAAACTTTTTGGAGGCAAATTGGGTATCATTGTTTTCAAGCTTTTCATCGAGTTTAGAAAATGCGTTGTAGTAGAGTCGACAAATAGCTCTCAAACAAATAAAATTTATAAACTAAGAATCAAGAAATGAAGTCCGAGGTTGTTCGCTAGGAGCAAATATGGAATTCACGTGCTAATCTTTAATTACATATAAATGGGCATAGAAAATTAAGCACAATAATGATATTCAATGAATAATATCTACTCAAAACTAATCTTCAATGGAGATATGAGTATTGCAAGAGTTGAAGAGGATAAAAAGATATCTAAGATAAAATAATGGTGATTTAAATCACTAATTATTAGTTTAGATACACATATATTAACTACTCAATAGATGAAATAAATGCACAATATCTCAAACCACTTAAGCCAATTTCCACGCCAGCCAAAAAGATCACAGTGCTTGCTGTCAGAGCCAATCAAACGTCGGGTCTCAAGGTAGACGACTTAAATGTCATTGCTACTGTGCTCTTAGAGGGCCTTTTCCTCTTCAAGCTTTCATTCTTCCTTCTCTCCTTCTTCTTCTTCTCTTTTCTTCCTTCTCTTCTCACACACAAAGGTCTTCGCAAGCTTCTTGGTGACTAAGTGTTGGGAGTTTGCCCTGAAGAGCAAAACCCCCGCTCCCCCGCTCACAAATTCCTCCTCCTCCTCTCTTAGATAATCAGGGAACCAATCAGGTAATCGGGTTAAGCAGTATCGGGTCCAGGGCTATCAGCGTGGATAGTAGCCGAGAAGTGAGGGCTTAAGAGGATACGAGTGAGCGGGTAAGGGGACCTCACCCCATGTTCTTGAGGCGAATAGGATAGATCACAAAATCATAATTAGCTCCCTCAAGTGCCCTTCTCCCACCAATGTGGGACTAAACCCACTAGCCTTTTTTTCGCGCAAGACTGCAATAGCTGCAGGTGGAGGCTTTGTCTAATTGGTGCAAGCCTGCAGCTGGGATGCTTAATTAAGGACTTGGAGTGGTTCTTGGGGCATATCCGCACAACCTGGGAGTAGCATCAAGTTGCCTTGACGCTGGAGGAGCTCGATTGTGGTCATAGATGGAGGCGGCGATGGACAGCAGCCGACGTGAACCTGTAAATGAATACGGGCTTGAAAGCCCCAGTTAAATAGCTCATTAGATTCGTTGTAGCACGACGAAGGTGATGGTGATGTTCTTATTGAAGATGGCGACATGTGGAGTGTGGTCGGTGTCGAAGATGAAGGTGAAAAGATGGGTTGTTCGGTGGGCGATTTGGATGGGAGATTGATGGAATTAGGAGAGGGCTTTTATGCGCAGAGGTATGGTAGAGGTTGTGAGGGTGTTGGCGAGGTGTGTGGTGCGGTGGAGCGACGGGTAGACCTCATCGAAGATGTGGCCAGAGATGGAGAAGATGACAGTGAACAGCGGTGACGAGGTCTAAATTGGGGTTTGAGAAGCCCTAAACTGTTACGACCCGGTTCCCGGATCCCTACAGGACCTGAGACCGGCTCGCCTCGACTAATCCCAAGACCTAGTCGTCCAACAAGAAATAACCAAAGGTAGGAAAGTAAACCATATTCATACATGCAACATAACTAAGCAGAAGAAACGTATAAAGCAGTAAAGAAAATAGATCAGCTGTTTTAGTACATACCACCACAACAACAATAACAACGAAAAGCGAAAAGTAAACAGTAGAAGCAAAATAGTAACTAAAAGTCCATTACTTACTACAACAGTAGAGAAAAAGAAGAGGAAGTGCTAAAGAAAACTACGGCTGGACTCGACTGGGCCCAGCACCCTCCGCAGCTGGAAACTCGAGCTACTCAACTCCTGGTCCTGAATAGTGTTATGAAAAGACAGAGTCAGCGAACGCTGAGTAGAGTGGTATGTATATTATCTAAGTACAGAACAGTAAAAACAATAGGTTTAATTCTCATTTCCATTCATCTGTTTTATATGTTCCAGTTTTACCCATTTCTCAAAGTATCCAGATATTTCTTGATCTTGATTGAAGCCTTTTCCATAGAGTAGAAGGTACACATGGTACTCTCCTGGCCGGGAGAGTCCCCCATGGTAGTCATACACCCAGTCAACCACCCCAAGGTCACTGTCAAGACGTAGCGGTGACTACGGCACGCGTGATAAGCGCACGGGTAGCTACCCCACACTGACACGTGGTCAATCGTTTCCGCTAGTGGGTACGCCCAAAGTACAACACGGAATAGTATAGGGCCTTTCCCTCTTAGAACAGGGGTCTCGCCCCTAAGAAGCAAACAGGGGTCTTGCCCCTCCACAGTTTGCGCACCCTCGTCTGACTACCCCAGTTTTCCCAGAGGCCTAACAAATCGATGTAGGGTGGCTAGCTGAACCCCGGGCCCCGTGGGGTGGCTTGCTCCCTCCTTACACTAGTAGCTTGCCTCAGTACCACGTACGCGAGGGCCAACAGGAGTCAGTGTAGAGTGGCCAATCCTAACCTCGGGTCTTAACCCAAGGGAGGCTAGCTCCGCTCTACACAAAAGGGGACAGTTGCTCTCCTTGGTACCACGTACTCAAGGGCCAGCACACTTCCCGTCTACATTCCAGGTTTCTGTCTATCCACAGGAGTTCTACTCCTAATTCCCTATAGGTTTCATGCTCATGTTCACCTCATTTATCCCGATCCAGATCTCATCTTTCATAATTCATTTCTCATCCATATACAGGCAGCTCGTGTTTTCATAATTCAATTCCCAATACATGCAACTGTTGATTTCACAGGTAATTGTTCATTAAATACAAACATTTACTAGTAATTTATCTTAATCACACATGCAAGTGAACCATACACAAACAGGCTCATTCATTTCTCTACCCTAGGGTTCATGCCACATCCTAGGGTTCCATTCGGCTATTCCCATAAACACATTCTTATTTAAGTACTAGTAATTGAATTAAGCCACTCTACCAGGAAACACGGGAGTAATGGAGGCTTAAACCGCAGACCCAAACGTCTCTGCAAGCCCTAAACGTGCAACAGGCTGAAACCCTGTACCAGGGAATACATCATAAAAGGAGAGTTCAAAACAGTGTAAAATAGACTCTAGTACATAGAGGAACTCGAGAGGAAAGTACAGGTATTTCATTTGCGTAAAATGGACCCCGATCAGACCCTAAACAAGTCAAAAACGTGCCTACTGTTCAAAATCAGACGTCTGGGAATAATCCCAGACATCTTAAAAGGCATCAGATCTTACCTTATGTTCCTAGGTATCCTCAGACATCCATACCTTCTCTGCGATCGTCTGAAGGCAGTTCCAAATGTCGGACAATGCCTCTGGTCGTCTGGACGCACCTCCGGACGTCTGGTGATGTACTCAGACGTCCAAAAATGCGTGGAAAAGAGTTTCGCATGCCTTCCCAAGGGTTGCAGGTCCAAATCAGGCCCATCCAGCTTCTACGGTGAGGCCTGCATGGCCGTAACCGTGGAAAAGAACGTACCTTGCGATATAAGTGCTTTCAGACGTCTGGTGTCAGACCTGGACATCCAACTGCCACCATGGTCGTCTGGTCAACTCTCAAGACATCTAATACAAGAAAAATCCCAATATCAGAAACTCCCCGCAGCTCACTCCGCTCGCTCGCCACGCGTCGCAGCAGCTCCAACCGCTGCAGAGGGCTGGGAGGCCACCTCCCAAGCTCTCTCCTCCTCCCGCACGCGCCCGCCGTTGGCCGTGAGAGCTCCGCTGAGATTCCATCGAGGCTCCACCGACCTTAGGCCTCCTCCTCCTCCCGTGCTCTCCTCCTTCCTCCCGCACTCTCCTCCTTCCTCTCACTCTCCCTTGCTCACCCCCTCTCGCCGCTCCCCCACAAGAACTAAAGGTGGTGGTGGCTGTGGTATGAGGAGTGGAGAGGAGAAAGGAGGGGGTTTATATAAGAGGGTGTGGGGTTTAGGGTTCGGGGGAGGTGAGGAAGAGAGAGAGGAAAGAACAGTTTTGCGCGTCGCCCGCTCGCAGAGCGCAGTGCACAATACAAAAATTCCGCTCTCAGACGTCCAGGAACGGGTCCAGACATCTGGATAGACGTCTAACTGAGACTCTAGACATCTTAAAAGGCTAAAAAGTAACGGGTCCTTACATCATAACAAACTTAAAGGAAGTTTCGTCCCCGAAACTTGAGCTAGCTAGGGTGCAAAAAAAGGAACATAAAACGCATAATGTTTATGCAACGAGATCGTGGTTTAAAAAGGCATTCGTTGCAGTATAGTTTGAAATCGTCGTATAAACAATTTACAATTTTATTTACTCGAAAGTCAAAATTTTCGAGGTCGAACGCAGGGAGAAAATTGATATTTTAGAAGCTAAAATTACAACTTTGAAATTACTCAAAAGATGTTCAATAGTGTAATTCAATGTTTGTTAAAGCTAAAAAGAGAATATGCAAAAAGAGAAGAGATTGAATGTTCTCTTCTTTCTTCTTCTCCTTTCTCTCTCCGATGTCTTCTCTTGTGAATCAGACGTCTGATTTGGAAAATCAGACGTCTTAACTTGCAGATTGCTATAGTGATTTTTGTCTTCTCTGTTCTCCTTCCTTTCCTTTTGTCTCTGCTGCGACTGTGCTTCTTCTTCTTTCTTCTTTCCTTGCCTTTTCCTTCTGCTTGGCCACTCTTGCTTTCTTCTTTTGCAGCTCCTTCTTCTTTTTCTTCTTTAGCCGCACCTTCTCCTTCCTTCTTGTTCTGCCTCAGTCTCTCTGCAGCTACAGTTCCATCTTCCTTCTTCTACCTCAGCTTCTCTATTGCGCCTACCTTCAAGCTCTTCCTCAGCTGCCTCTTCTTCTGTTCTTTCTTCTCCTTCTTCTTTCCCGCAACTGCTTCCTCCTCCTTCTTCCCTGCACAACACCATGCAGCAAAACCTACCCCTACCCTCCCTCACGTCACTCTCTCTCTATTTCTCACTTCGCTCTCCTAGAACCAGCCGGGTAAACAGGTCGGGTTATGCACGCCCAGGTCCAGGCGCACCGGTGTGGGTGGTGCACGAGGAGTGCAGGGTAATCGGGTCAAGTGAGCCAGGTCTGCGAAGCATGGGTCGCGGACGAGGCGGGTATACGGGCGAGGGGACCTCACCCCTTGTACTGGAGGCGAACAGAAACAAACACAAATCAATAAGAACCGCTCACCTCACTCCAAAACAACCGAGGTGGGACTAAAGTCCCACCTGCTGATGAGAACCTCATCATGAACCCTAACTAGCACATTTTGACCTAAATAAGTATACAAAAGCTCCTACAAAACCTAAGGAAAGCCTAAATCAGAGAATAATAAATTTGAGTATAAAGCAATTCACAAGGGGTAAAACTGCAATTAGTACACAAATGGGAATTCTAAGGGTCTAAAAATAAGTCAAATTGGCTTAATAAGAGAGAAAGTGGGATGATTTGATCTGAAAAGGGTTATAGCGGCTTCTAGGGATTAAATGACATTCTGTAACCCTAAAATAAATCTGCTTTAATTCACGAAGTTCCAGGCAAGATAAAAATAAATTAAACCCTCTAAAATTCATGAAAAAATATCCCCTAGGGTTTAGAACCTTCAATTTGGCCATTGGAACCTATCTTGACCTAGATTGAGAACCATACCCAATTTTTGACCTAATCTGGGTTTTTGTGCAAATTGACTGATCAAACGTGGTCAAACCTAAAATCCAACTTCACCATTGGATTCCTTAGGTCCAAATTAGGGTTATATCAAAAGTTGGACCTAAGGAAAGTTTGCCTTGACCTACTTTACAAATTGGTCCTCAGTAATTACTTTCTGACCCTTAACTTCTTGAACTTTTGCATTTACCCCCTCAACTTTATCTTCATTTTCTTCAGACCGGTCCCTCTGCCACCCGCAGCAGCAGGCCATACCTCCAGCGACTTTGCGCGGAGGATGGTGCCACGCAGGGTATGGGAGCTGGCCCCAGAAACAAGAGGAGGGTCCCCTGCGTTGTCCTCTTCCGCATGGACCTCCTCCCATGTCCTACCGGCACCCATACTTCTGGTGCGAACGTGTGAGAAGTATGGGTCTCTTTTCCGGCCACGTCTTCAGCGACCAGCCCATGCCTCCTCGTGTTTCCCTCCCTGCCAGCACCTATTTAAGGGACGACAGGGGCTACCGTTTCAAGCAAGCTTGATTTGGCCTGAGATTTCCCTCAAATTCATCTTCTTCTCCTCCGGCCAAGTGGTCCAGCAAGCTCCGGCGAGCCTCCCTCCTCCTCGTCGCTTTGCCACAATACCAGTGGCAGAGTTGTCCTCACCACCTTCCTTCGCTTCGCGCAGCACCCGTGCAAGCACCTCTCGACCCGTCGTTGCCACCGTCTCCCTCCACTGGACATCATCTTCTCCGGCAACAACAGGTACTGCCAGTCACCGTCTCTCCCCCTTCATCAACTAAATCAGGTTAGAACCACTCCTCTCTACCCCTTCTTCAATTCCCCTCACTTTATTTCACAAAAATACCCCTCGATTCTACTATCCACCATCGCCATCTCCACCTCCGGCCAGACCTTCGGCGAGGCGTCCCCACCGCTCCACGCCTCCATCAGCCTCGTCAACTGATCCCTGAGCATCACCACCACCCACTGATCACCCTACGACCCTCCACTGACCGCGCCAACCCCTGTCACCTTCCCCCGACCTAACCATCCTCATGGCCACAGAGCGACCTAGGCACGCATGCCTAGGCTACCCCGCAGCCAGCCAACCCCCACCTCACCTTCGCCGTGATACGGCGAAGGTTTTCTGATGGTCTGACAGAGCCGCGAGGCAGTACCTTGCTTTCATGTTATGAGCGATCGCCGCCATTGCAGCCGAGCTTGGAGCAAGCTTGCTAGCAGCTCCAGGCCTCTGCAGTCCCAGGCTGGAGTCCCAAGCCGCACGGAAAGGACTCACGTGCGGTCCCAGGTCCCCAATCGCAGATGCAAGCCTCGCGTGTCGTTGCAATCGCGAGGACTTCAGCTGCAGGCAAAGGCGCGGAAGCGGGTGGGACTTTCAGTCTGAAAGTCCCACCTCGGAAGTGTGCGAGTGAGCTCCCGCACATAAATTGTTTTTGTGCCTTACACTTAGCGCCTTCGATACACAGGGGTCAGGTCCCTCGCCTATGCACGCGCAACACGCCACGCACTAGAGCCTGCCCTCGCCCGCGCTCACACCCTGCGGGCCTGGGTCCAAACCCGATTACCCGACCAAGCACTCCTCGCGCACCACCCACGCCGGTGCGCCTGGTCTCGAACACGTTACCCGACCCGCTTACCCGATTAAGGCTCCGGGAGCGAACCTTGGAGTGAATTTGAAAGAGAGAGAGATGTGGGGCAGGTAGGGGTTAGGTTTTTCCTAACCTTGTAATGTGCAGGGAAGCAGGAGAAGAAGAAAGGAGGAGGAGCGGCTGAGGAGTTAGCCACACAGAGCAGCAGAAGATGAAGAAGAAGAGGAGGGAGCGCAGCAGAGAAAAGAAGAAGAAGAGACGCAGCTGAAGAGAAGAGAAGGAGAAGCAGCCAAGAGCTGCAACAGAAGAAGGAGCTGAAGAAGAAAGCCAAAGGAAAAGAGAAGGAGGGAAGCCTGCCGCACAGAGGAAAGAAAGAAGAAGAAGAAAGCCGAGCAAAGAAGAAGAAGAAGCCAAGAGGAGAAGAACCTTCAAGGCACTGTAGCAAAGGGGCAGATAAGGCGTCTAATTCAAAGAATCAGGCGTCCGAGAAAGAAAAGGCAGAGAAAGAATAGAAGGAAGAGAGAAGAGGAGAAGAAAGAAAGAAAGAAAAAGATATTTTTATTCCATCTCTCTCTTTAATTTTTGTAAAGTAGTATATTATAGTGAATTGTGAATTTGTATGCTTCTAGAATTAAGTTTGCTCCCTGAGTTCGACCTCGGAACATTCTAAATTTCGAGTAATAAATTCACTTAAATTGATAATCGCTTTTCATGGTAATACTGCAATGAATATATTTTAACATCGACGAAAGACAATTATCACCCGCTTCTTCGCATGCATCCGCAAGGGAGGTTTGCTTGATTGCTGCAGCTGCGGATGGTGTGGGCTTCGATTACTGGTGCGAAGAGATCGTGGAGTGTTTCCGTGCACCTGGGGCTCTACTTCCTGAAGCGTCACGACCTGGAGCAAGCTTGCAAGCAAGCTTTGCTCGTGCTCCAATGGCAGCAGGGGGTCGAACCTGTAAATCACTAATATGGCCTCGCGGCCCTGTCAAAGCACATAGGTAGCTTCGCCGTGACACGACAGAGGTGGTGTGGTGGGTGGTGTGGCGCAGAACGGCCTAGGCTTGCGTGCCTAGGACAAACTATGGCCGTGAAAGTGCGTTTGTTCGGGGAGAGTGTAGGGCACGTGTGGAGGTAAGTGAAGGGGCGAGTGATGGTCAGTGGATGATGGTGAAGCTTCTGTGGTAGGTGGCGAGGCATGTGGGTGCATGGAGCGATGGTTTTGCCTCGCCGGTGATCTACCAAAGGTGGAAAAGGTGATGGTGGTTTGTGGTGGTCGGTGTGTGATAGTAGAAATTGATAAGGGGAAAATGAAGAGGGGAGAAAGAGGAAGAGTTTTCACCTAGCTAAGTGGGTGAAGGGGGCAGGAGGCGGATGGCTCGTTCCTACCGTCACCGAAGATGAAAACCCTGAGGTGAGGATGATGGCAACGAGGAAGGGGTCCGAGGGGCATGCGCGGGTACAGCGGGGTGCAAAGGAGCACGGCGAAGATGACTCTGCCACTGGTATGGTGGCAGAGTGACAAGAGGAGGGAAGAGAGGTCATCGGAGCTTGTGGGCAGATGGCCGGAGACGAAGGAGGGATGAGTTTCAGGGGGTATCTGCGACCAAAACAGGCTTGCCTCCTTCGGCTGGACCTGGTGCTTCTTATATAGGCGCAGGCAGAGGGTTAGGTGCAAGGAGGCATCCAAAAGTCCTCGCCGGAGGCATGGCCGGAGGTGATACCCATACCTCTCGAGTGTTCGCATGAGAGGTATGGGACAATTCAGGGCATGGGGAGCTGCTCAGGTGGTAGGGGGTTTCGTAGAGGGCTCCCCTTTCAAATCTGGGAGCAGTACCCTGGGGAAGCGAGGAGGAAACCTCCTCGAAACCTTGCCGGAGGTATGGGTCTCTGCTGCAATGGTAGACGGACCTGAATGAAGAAAGTGAAAAAAAGTTGAGGGGGTTTCTACAAGGGTTTCCAAAAGTTAGGGGTCAGAATGTAATTGGGTGGACTATTTTGCAAAGTAGGTCAAAATATCCTTCCCTTAGGTCTTAATTTTGGTACAAGCCTAATTTCAACCTAAGGAATCCAATGGTGAAGTTGGATTTTGGGTTTGACCATGTTTGACTAGACATTTTGCATAAAAACCTAAATTAGGTCAAATATTGAGCTTGGATCCCAATCTAGGTCAAAACAGGCTCCAAAGGCCAAAGTGAAGGTTCTAAACCCTAGGGGATATTTTTCCATGAATTTTAGAGGGTTTAGTTGATTTTTATTTTGCCTAGTACCTTGTAAATTTAAGTGGGTTTATTTTAGAGTTACGGAATGTCATTTAATTCTTAAATTTCACAATAACCCTTTTCTAACTGAACGATCCCATTTTTTCTCTTAGTAAGTCCAATTGACCTATGTCTAGACCCTGAGAAATCCCGCTGATGTACTGCAATGGTAAAATTACAATTTTACCCTTTATTTTATGTAGTCTTTTCAAATCAGTAATCTCTTGAGTTAGGCCTTCCTTTAAGTTATGCAGGAGCTTTTGTTCACTTTATTTGGTCAAAATAAGCTAGTTAGGGCTCATGATAAAGTTCTCATCATACCCCCAAGCCTAGGTTTTGCTAGTCCCTTAGCAAAAATTTAAGGTTTTAACTTCTGTTCTAGGCCATGAATTTCTTTCACCAGTTATGATAAGTGCTTTTTCTTCTGTGATTAAGTCAGAATGCCAACAATAGGTTTAGAGGTACTTTAGTACCAACCAAGATTCGGACCTAATCGGCTTTAGCCTCGATCCTCCACGAAGGTTTTTAAGGCTCGCAGGAACTACTCTAAGGTTTATTGGACTCCGTGGTTAAAGCACTCGTGCTTGAGACATATTTAGCCTTGGTTCAGTTTGCAGTGCGTTTTTGTAAGAGAGAGACAGAGGATTTATTTGTTTGGAGAGTTTTCTCTCTCTTTTCTTTTTATTTCTAGCTTCGGATTGGCTTCTTAATATGGTCTATATCGGATTCCTCGTCCCCATCATCAATCCTCAAAGGTTCCTGGCAATCGATGCTTCATGATAGCACCACCCATGGTAATCCCCAAAACCCTGGCTTTTGAGATTTCGAGATAATCCCACCCATGGCGTTCCGTGGCCGAATCCAAACCCCGGCAATCGACATTTCGTGATAATGCCACCCATGGTATCTGAACCAGCAAAGTGCTCACATGCCCCCAGTAGGATATGTAAATATCCTAAGAGAAAAGCACCGAGGAGACGATATGTTGTTACGCATCTTCGAGGGGAATTTCCTACCTCTCCGCATCGGGAACTCGTCCAAATCAACTTGTGTTGATCGGTCGCTCCTAATCTAGGCAACATTTCAGAACATTAAAATGCTTTTTGTGTGATTTTGATTGTTATGCGCACTAAACCAAACTGTGTGTGGATTGGTGTGCTTAGGTTACCGAGTCCCGTAAACCGAAGGTCAATTAACGAGGCCGAATACTCCCTAAGCCTTAGACCTAATACTTAAGCTTTGCATTTTCCTCAACCTCTTGAGGATTAAAAAGATCTTAGTGGGTACTAAGAGTCTAGCCAAAAAGGCCTAAGGTCAGCATTCCTACTAATCTCTTTTTATGTCTCTTTAGTACTTTTCTTTACTTTTCTTGATGTGGTATAGAACTTCGATTAATCCCTTAATCTCTTACTAATGACTATCTCTTTTTTTTTCATTTTGTGCTCCTTTTTTGTCATTTTGCTCTTTTTTCTCCTCCTGTTTTGTATAGCCTACAAAAATTTTCTCCTCCCTCTTCTCAATTTTTTTTTTTTTAGATGATATGTGATTTTTTTGTTGAAACCTTTTCTTGATATGAGTTTTCATACATTTTGCATTTTCATACACCCCCATGCCTAAGATTTACAATGTCCCCAATGTAAATTAGGTGGGTTTGAATTCAGATTAGTTCATTCATTAGGACAGGTGTTGGGTGAGTGAACGGGTCGAGGTGACTGTTGCAGACAATTTTTAGACTCAGGTACGGGTACCTGAGGTGGAGTCAGCTGTCCTAATGGGTGAACCCTAAATTCCAATATGAATTCAGCATAGAAATGTCGAGAAAGGTTTCGGGTTTTTCAAAAAATGATGGGTTGCCTCCTGTCAAGCGTTGAGTTTTACGCCCTCGGCTGGGTGTAATGAGCTCAGGGAGAATGGAGGATAAAGGATGACTCAGCCAAATCTGTGTTGGTCATGTCAATGAACAATTTAAGTCTCTGACCGTTCATGACAAAAGGTTCAGAATCGTGGCTAAGTGGACCGATCTCAACGGCTTCATTTCTAAAGATTCATCGAACTAAATAAGGTCCGATCCACTTAGATCGCAGCTTTCCTGGGAATAGTTTGAGTCGGGCATCAAAGAGTAGGACCTTTTGACCAGGGTGAAAGATCTTTCTAGATATGTGCTTGTCGTGAAAGGCTTTAACCTGCTCTTTGTAAATTCGCGAGTTTCATACGCATCAAGGCATAATTCATCAATCTCACTTATCTGAAGCTTTCTGTGGGTTCTAGCCTTAGAAAGATCTAAGTTGCAGTTACGTACTGCCTAATAGGCTTTATGTTCCAATTCGATAGGGAGGTGACACGCCTTCCCGTACACCAGTCTAAAAGGGGACATGCCTAATTGGGTCTTGTGGGCGGTCTAATAAGCCCACAAAGCTTCCAGAATCTGGGATGACCAATCCTTCCTGTCAGGTCGAACAGTAACTTGGAGGATTTTCTTGATCTCCCTGTTTGATAGCTCAGCTAGACCATTAGTTTGGGGGTGATAAGGAGTAGAGATTCGGTGCGACACCCCGTATTTGGTCATCGGTGACCTGAACTAAGCGTTTGTGAAATGGGTCCCTCCATTAGAAATGATTGCACTTGGAATCCCGAACCGTGAGACGATGTTTTGGTGAATGAACTTGATAACAACTTTGTGATCATTGGCTCGAGTCGGAATGGCTTCGATCCATTTGGACACATAGTCAACAGCGAGTAAAATGTATTCGAAGCCGTCCGAGATAGGGAAGGGTCCCATAAAATCAATCCCCCAAATGTCCAAAATCTCGCATACCAGAATTGGCTGTAAAGGCATTATATCTTGGTGGCTCATGTTGCCCAAGGTCTGGCAACGGTTACATGCCTTACAACAATTGTATGCATCCTTGAAAATTCTGGGCCAGTAAAAGCCACACTGGAGGACTTTTGATGCAGTTTTGTGTCCAGAAAAATATCCACCGCATGCCTAGTCATGGCAGAAAGAGAGTATGTCTTTGATTTCTACTTCTGTGACACATCGTCTGATAATTTGATCAATACCAATGCGGAATAAATACGGGTGTTCCCAAAAGTAATACTTGGCATCGGAACGCAATTTGTCCTTCTTGGCCTTTGGCCAATCAGATGGGATCTGATGTGATGCCAAGTAGTTTACTATGTCAGCAAACCAAGGAAGCCCTGTATCAATGGTCGGGAGGTGCTCATCAGGAAAATGTTCCGTAATGGGTCCGGAAGGGTCCATGATCTCAGAAGGAAGGTGGGACAAGTGATCAGCTACCACGTTCTGTCTTCCCGCTTTGTCACGAATCTCGAGGTTAAATTCTTGCAACAGCAAGATCTATCGAATAAATCGAGGTTTCGCATCCTTCTTTGCAAGGAGATGCCTCACCGCTGTATGATCCGAGTAGATAATAACATAGGAACCCAGAAGGTAAGATCTGAATTTTTCTAGGGCAAATACTACGGCTAGCAGCTCCTTCTCAGTAACAGTGTAGTTACGCTGAGCCTCGTCAATTGTTTTGCTAGCGTAGTAAATGACCACGGGTTTCCCATCAATTTTCTACCCCAAAATCGCTCCTACAGCGAAGTCAGATGCATCACACATGATCTCAAAGGGTTGAGACCAATCAGGGGACTGTAGGATCGGGGCTTGGGTAACTCGATCACGAAGGATCTCAAATGCTTGAGTGCATTCCTTGGAGATAATGAAAGGTACATCCTTGGAGAGAAGAGTGGTCAGGGGGCGCACGATTTTCGAAAAATTAGGGATAAATCGACAATAAAAATCAACGTGCCCCAGAAAAGATCGAATGTCCTTGATCGAGCTAGGCATAGGGAGTTTAGAAATCAAGTTAACCTTGGCTCGATCGACTTGGATGCCTCTTTCAGAAAGCAGATGTCCCAGGATGATCCCCTCAGGCACCATGAAGTGGCTCTTTTCTCAAGAAAGAACCAGATTCACGTCAATGCATCACCTGAGTATTTGAACCAAGTGCTGGAGGCAATCGTCAAATGATGCTCCAAATACTGAAAAGTCATCCATGAAGACTTCTAGATAATCACCTATCATATCAAAGAATATGGCAAGCATGCACCGCTAAAAAGTCGCAGGTGCATTGTAGAGACCGAAAGGCATCCTTCGGAACGCGTACGTCCCAAAGGGGCAGGTGAACGTGGTCTTCTCTTGGTCCTCTGGATGGATTTCCACTTGGCTATAACTGGAGTACCCGTCAAGAAGTAGAAGAATCTATTTCTCACTAGTCTTTCAAGGATCTGATCAATAAACGGTAGTGGGAAATGATCCTTCTTCGTGGAGGAATTAAGTCTTCTATAATCTATGCAGACTCTCCACGAGTTGGCTATATGAGTCAGTATGACCTCTCCGATTTCAGTCGTGATGGTGGTGAGCCCTTCCTTCTTAGGCACAACCTGGATTGGACTCACCCATCGACTGTCGAAGATCGAGTAGATGATCCCTGCATCTAACCACTTAATGATCTCCTTTTCACAACCTCTTGCAGATTAGGGTTCAGACGTCTCTGCATCTCACGCGAAGGTCGTGCACCCTCTTCAGAGTAGATATGGTGGGTTCAATAAGAGGGGCTTATGCCAGTCAAGTCATCGAAAGTCTATCCAATGGCTCTACGATGTTGCTGGAGAACAGTAATCAAACGGGATTCCTAGTCAGATGTGAGTTGGGAGTTTATAATCACAGGAAACGTCTGATTGGAACCCAAAAAAACGTATTTCAGATGATTGGGAAGGGGCTTGAGTTCTAAGACGAGATTATCAGTAGCAGCAGGTGGTTCAGGGTGTGTGTCAGGAACAAGGTTAGGAGTTATGGGTGTATCTTTATCAGGTTCAAACTCCTCTAATTGCGGGTTTTGATCTTCTTGTGGTTGATCGGGGATAATCAGGTTGTCCTCGATATGTGGTTCATCAACCACGGCTTTGATATCACATATTTGTTCTATAACACCGTAATTAATCCCTTGTTGGGCCTTAAAGATGTCAATCTTAAGAGTTTGGTTCCCAAATTTCAATCCTATTTGGCCCTCCTCACAGCTTATGTTAGCCCTAGCAGTGGCCAGAAAAGGTCTCCCTAGTATAATTGGTGTATCCCTTGGGTTCTCAGGTGCATCCATATCTAGAACTATAAAATCCACTAGGAAGTAGAAATATCATACCCTAACAATGACATCCTCAAGTATTCCTTTAGGTGACTTGATGGATCGATCGGCTAACTGCAATGTCACCTCTGTCTGTTTAAGCTCAGACTCTTCAAGATGGTTAAGGAGGGATGTGGATATTAAGTTTATGGAGGCACCTAGGTCTAGCAAGGCTTTGTCGAATTGGGTTTCACCAATTTTACATGAAATCAGGGGAGTGCTTGGGTCTTTAGCCTTGGGTGGGAGTTTACTCAAGATTACAGAGCTAGCTTACTCTGACAGTATGATCGGACTCCCACTTTTGGTTCGCTGCTTATGCTTGGGTGTACACACGTCTTTCAAAAATTATGCATAAGCCAGCATGTGGCGAATTGCATCCATCAAGGGGATGTTTATCTGGACCTGTTCAAAGAGCTTGATCAGATCCTCCTCAAGAGCCACAGGTTTGGTTATCCTTTTTCCCTTGGTCAAGGCCTCGGGAAATGGAACTTTAGTTGGTTCCTCTAGAATAGGTCCAGGTTCTTGATCTGGAATAGGGACACCTTGGATAATTATCCCAGGACTTGGTTCAGTACCAAGCTTGGAGTGGTTGGGGTAAGGTGGGTCTTGGGTTGCTTTACCACTACAGGTTGTTACGGAGTTTAATCCTCCCTAGTTCTGGTTTAGGGTTGGTAAAATGGGTGGCAGCTATTGAAATCCCACATAAGATGTCAAAGCTTCCATCCCGTCAAGTGATGGAATAGAAGGGGCCTGATAAATCATATGTGCGTGGCCTGGATTTGGGTTCATAACACGCCTCTGGATCGGCATGTTATTTGGGTTCGACAGAGGTTGCGAAGGAAGTGTGCCCAGTTGGTGGGAATTCACGATCTGGGTGAGTTGGTTGTGGACCTCTATGATCTCGTTCTTATGTTGTTTTTGTATTGTCGCATTCGTTCTCTGAATGTCAGCTAGTGTTTGAAGGATAAGAGACATGTGATCTTGGTTTGGCCCAGATTGATAGGTAGGGTTGGGCCGAGGCTAAGGCGGCTGATATGGATGAAGGGCTTGTGGACGGGGTTGATAAGGTAGTCTTTGATTCTGAGAATTTCCCGTCCACTAGAATTGGGATGATTTCACCATCCAGAGTTGTAGGCGTTGGAAAATGGGTCATTCTGGATGGCGTTGAGGTCCTCACAGGTCTGAGGAGCCTCAGGAAAGTCAGAGTATGGGGGTTCAGAGTTCCCCCAGCTAGAATAGAGCAGATCGGAGGTCCCTCTGATCCTAGAGTCAGACGGGGTGGATACAGGTCCATTCCCTGAGAAGATTGGTGAAAGATGTTTTGCACAGTTTCCCTCATGAGAGGTGGCTGTGCGAAAGAGTTCTGCATAAAGGTAGCTCGCTGCAAATGCCGAGTCAGCTCGTCCACCTCCTTCTCTATGATAGAGACCTTGTCCAACCGAGTAGCCATCAGCTCCAAGTCGACGGATGCGGACAGACCCTGCGTCTCATGCGTTCCCCTAAGATTCGTTGATGCACGAGCATTCATCTGGTCGAATAAGCCCATGGAGTCATTGTTGATGGAGTTCTCACACATATTCTCGAGAATCTCCCACACCGTGTCCTCATGCTGACCCATGATGTTTCCTCCGCAGGTTGCATTGACGAATAATCGAATGTCCTCACGGAGTCCCTGGTAAAAAGACTAGACTTGTTCCCATTTAGGAACTCCGTGATGGGGGCACTTTCGCATGAGATCCAAGAATCGGTCCCATGCCTCATAAAGAGGTTCTCCCGTCTGTTGGTTGAAATGAGTGATCTGATGGAGCAAGGCATTTGTCCGACCAACGGGAAATAACTTCTTCAAAAACTTGAACTGAAGTTCATCCCATGTGTTGATCGGACGAGTCTGAGTTTGATACCAATGAGCAGCCTTGTCCTTGAAGGAGAAAGAGAACATCTTCATGAGCAGAATATCCCAATTTTGTGCATCTGACCTGAAGGTCTGGGCCAGATGGTTAAGCTATTTAATATAATAGAATGGATCCTCGGAGTTAAGCCTATAGAATTTTGGTATGGCATGAATCATATTGGGCTTGAGTTCGGAATCAAGACATCTAGCCAGGATTCAGACTCGAGGCTCGATTGCCACCACAGCAGGATTACAGTGATCTTGCATCATGGGATGCTGCGGTGGGTTCATGAAGTTTTGGAAGAGATCATTTAGGCGCTGAAGCTGGTGCTCAAGGTTGTTTTCTTCTTCAACAGGTTATGCCATAATGGAAGAAGAAGGATAACTTGCTTCTGAGTCAGAGGAAAGATCTATGTGGTGGGGTTGCCACACAAACAAGGGTACCGAGGCTTGGCCTCGGGGAGAGTGGATTTCTAAAGGAGGTCTTAAGGACCTCCTACCAAACATGCACTGAAGGATTTGATGAGATTAGAATGTGATGGACCCAATTGAGACACCTAAAATATGTTGGGTGACTATAGAGGTTCGAGGTGGATGATACCCCTTAGGTAGAAAGGTCGTCCACCTAAGAAATACCTGAGCAGCCATAGAGGGAGAGTCCCGCAAAGACCCCTACACGGTAGAGCATCCCCACGGGTTACAGGGTTTCCCCCACTCGACCTCTCTTGTCACTGAGATTCCAGGTAGACCAGAATGGGGACCTTGACCTCTTAAGTCTACCTCTTTTAGTTAAGATCAAGGTGCTTAGGGTTCCACTTGAACTTTAGGTCTTTTGAGTGCAAAGTGACCTAATTTTAAGGTTGGTTGACCCAAAGGATCAACTTCACCTCCTTGTTCCTTTGAGAGCTTTTAGGTCCTTGCTTTTAGGGTTCAAGTAAATTAAGAGCCTGATTTGCTTAGGGTTTCTCTTGGATAGATCTTTTCAAATAAGGCTTAGGCACAGCTCTTTTTGAAATTTTTGATTCTTTGCTTAGAAGTAGATGTGTCTCTAAAGCTCTAGCTTGTAATCCTTAAGTTGGCTCTAGTTGGTCCAATTTAGTTGCCTCAAAAAGGGGTATCTATGGCTCAATCAAGAAGGTTTTAGCCCTACTTACCTTAAGTGGATGTGCAATTAAAATGTGTTGAAAGTAAAAATCAGACAACTTTTATGAATTACTAAATATAAAACAAGTAGCCCTAGATTGATTTTTCTTTATTTTCCTTTTTAAATTTTGAGGGGATTAAGAGAGAGGGCTAATAAAAGTTTACCTATTCCCTGGTGTGGTTGTTGTGCGACTACTTTTCTCTCCTCGGCTTTCCTGCAACAAACACAACAAAAGACAGAGATTAAGTCAGTATTGGATCAGAAGTTGTGATTAAAGCTTCTAAAATGCCCATTGCTCCTCGGCAAAGGCGCCAAAAAATGTTTACGCGACGAGATCGTGGTTTAAAAAGACATTCGTTGCAGTATAGTTTGAAATCATCGTATAAACAATTTACAATTTTATTTACTCAAAAGTCAAAATTTCCGAAGTTGAACTCAAAGAGTAAATTGGTATTTTAGAAGCTAAAATTACAACTTTGAAATTACTCAAAAGATGTTCAATAGTGCAATTCAATGTTTGTTAAAGTTAAAAAAGAATATGCAAAAAGAGAAGAGATTGAATGTTCTCTTCTTTCTTCTTCTCCTTTCTCTCTCCGATGTCTTCTTCTTTTGTGAATTAGATGTCTGATTTGGTGAATCAGACGTCTTAACTTGCAAATTGCTATAATGATTTTTGTCTTCTCTGTTCTCCTTCCTTTCCTTCTGTCTCTGCTGCGGCTGTTCTTCTTCTGCCTTCTTTGGCTTCTTCTTCTTCTTCTTTCTTCTTTCCTTGCCTTTTCCTTCTACTTGGCCACTCCTGCTTTCTTCTTCTGCAACACCTTCTTCTTTTCTTCTTCAGCCACACCTTCTCCTTCCTTCTTCTTCTTCTGCCTCAGTCTCTCTGTAGATCCAGTGCCATCTTCCTTCTCCTTCTACCTCAGCTTCTCTGTTGTGCCTGCCTTCAAGTTCCTCCTCAGCTGCCTCTTCTTCTGTTCTTTCTTCTTCTTCTTTCCCGCAGCTGCTTCCTCCTTCTCCTTCTTCCTTGCACAACACCACGTAGCAAAACCTACCCCTACCCTCCCCCGCGTCACTCTCTCTCTATTTCTCTCTTCACTCTCTCAGAGCTAGCCGGGTAAACGGGTCAAGTTATGCACGCCCGGGTCCAAGTGCACCAGTGTGGGTCGTGCACGAGGAGTGCAGGGTAATCAGGTCAAGTAAGCCATGTCCGCGAAGCGTGGGTCACAGACGAGGCAGGTATATGGGCGAGGGGACCTCACCCCGTGTACTGGAGGTGAACAAAAAGAAACACAAAATCAATAAAAATCGCTCACCTCAATCTAAAACAACCGAGGTGGGACTAAAGTCCCACCCGCTTCTTCTCGTGCGTCCACAGGGGAGGTTCTCTTGATTGCTGCAACTGCGGATGGTGTGGGCTTCGATTACTAGTGCGAAGAGATCATGGAGTGTTTCCGCGCACCTGGGGCTCTACTTCCTGAAGGGTCGCGACCTGGAGCAAGCTTGCGAGCAAGTTTTGCTCGTGCTCCAATGGCGGCAAGGGGTCGAACCTGTAAATCACTAATACGGCCTCGCGGCCCTGTCAAAGCACATAGGTAGCTTCACTGTGACACGGCGAAGGTGGTGCGGTGGGTGGCGTGGCACAGAACGGCCTAGGCGTGTGTGCCTAGGTCAAACTATGGCCATGAAAGTGTGTTTGTTCGGGGAGAGTGTATGGCACATGTAGCGGTCAGTGAAAGGGCGACTGATGGTCAGTGGATGATGGTGAAGATTTTGTGGTAGGTGGCGAGGCGTGTGGGTGCGTGGAGCGACGGTTTCGCCTCGCCGGTGATCTGCCGGAGGTGGAAAAGGTGATGGTGGTCTGTGGTGGTCGGTGTGTGATAGTAGAAATTGATAAGGGGAAAGTGAAGAGGGGAGAAAGAGGAAGAGTTCTTACCTAGCTAAGTGGACGAAGGGGGCAGGAGGCGGACAGCTCATTAACAAAAATGTCATTTTCACGCATTTGAAAGTCGTTGGAAATCGTAGTATAGTCGAGCAAAAACATTCGTCAAAAATTGATTTCTAAAGATAACGAGACTTGAGTCCCGGTCGTTCGTCTCTGGGAGGTGTTGCTTTTACTTTTGAAATCGATCTTTTTGCCGCTCTACTTTGTTTAGAATCGCATGCCGGTTCGTGATTATTATGTATTTACGTACGACATGCTTAGTTGCAAGAATATTAAGAGTTAGAAATAGGCAACATTAATCATGCAAAAGATAATAGCAATCATTAAGCTCATGGTGATTTCAAACAGATAGAGATATATATATATATAAAAATGTATTTTCATTCATTCATTTGGGAGTTGTTGCACAAGGAATCTAAAGGAAAGATTGTACATAAATGCTTGAAAATTAAATCTAGCTACTAGAAAATGATCGCATATAAGAATCGATGGGGGGATTTCGCATGCATCATTGGGGGAGAAGTAAGACTACACTACTAAGAAGTAAATAAATGTAGTAAATATACAAAGAGCATAATCTAAATCTAGCAGAATGGAAGGGCATTCAGGGGTGGTCCCCGATGGCCTTTGAATGGTTGAGAAAAGGAGGGGTGGCCAATGGAACTTAGGCCGGCCCTTGGAGAGAGTTTGGGGATCTGATCCAGCTTCCTGGCGTGGAGATGGTGGCCTCCATGGTGGTGCTCAACTCGTGGAGGCAGAGTAGAGATGGAAGTGGCTATTCTAAGTGGAATGGATGCCAAGGAAGTGAATGGGTGCAAATGGCCACCCAAGGAGTCTTTTTATAGACCTAAGGGAAGCTCTCTAGAGAATTATGGAATTCTATAGAGAGGCCTATGGTGGGATCTCATGGGAGAGTGAGAGAGAGAGGGTGGACGGTGGTTTTTAGATCCACCAAATGTGGATCTAAAAATTGAATGGCTCTTGGTTGCTATTTTTGGCAACCAAGGCAACCACACATGGTAGAGATTTCTAGAGAACTCTAGGCTAGGTATTTTTGTGTGGATGGTGTGTGTGGGTGTGTGTGGGTCGAAACTTAGGTGGCTAGGTTGATTAGGTTAGGTTCTAGTGGGTTTAGGTCAAGGTAGGTCTCAAATTAGGGTTATAAACCCTAATTCACTAAGGTAAAGTGCAATTAAACTTAATACAAGTTTAATTGGGTGTATGGAAACTTAATTGAGAGTAAAACAACTAAATTAATTTAGGTCTAGGTCAATTGGACTCTCACTGAGTCCAATTGGATAGTGTGTGCTGAGATCAGGGCTCAATTGGACTCAATGAGTCCAATTGAATAGGCTGATGGAATTGACTAAGATCCAAGTCAATTAGGTTTAGTGAGGACCTAATTAGGTCCTTAGGGAGGTCTAGAGGTGGTGTACTAGGGTTAGGGCACCTTAATTTTGGTTCCTATGGGGTTGGAATTGGGTTTAGGGTCCTAGAGATCCAAGATCAAGGCTTAAATCTCAAAACAGGAATTGGAGAGCAGTATCAGACGTCTAATAATATAATCAGAGGTCTTATACACAAAAATCAGAAGTCCAGACTTGTTGTCTGGATGTCCAATCAGAGTCAGGAAGGATTTCGGGTTCTGTTTTGGGTATTCTATAGAAATTGGGCGTCTGACAAAGTGTCTAGACGTCCAATAACACTGCAGAAGTGGGTTTGAAGTGTGCGGGAGTTGGCTAAGGGTCCTGGACGTCCTATAACTTATCTGGAGACAAGGGTTGGAACTAGGGTTTTAGGGCTTCCTAGGGTGTTGTGACCTAATCTAAGGGTGGCTAAGGCTTGGGGAAGTCTCTAGGCTATCCTAGGGCTAAGATGGACCTAAGCTCTTCATATTTTACTGCTTTATTTCTACTTAATAGAATAGCAAACTTTTAACCCCCTTACATTATTATTTCTACATCTAAACTAGGCCTTCTGCTCCAACTCTGCTACAACTCCTGTTATTCCTGATCCAGCTTCAGATCCAGCTCCTGATCAGCTTATTGCTTGCAATTGACATAATGCACTTAATCAGCACATTATAACATTATTTCATGCATAGCTAAAGGAAAGCACTAAAGATGCAGGCAACGCATATGTATGCGTGAATAACCCTAACTTATGCTAAGTCCTAGCTTAATCTAGGCCAATTAAGACCTATGATTGCTGCGCAATCATACCCCCATGCCTAAATCTTGCTAGTCCCTAGCAAATGCAAGACTAAATTATTTACAGCAAGGGTCCCTAAGGGACTGGTTATTTTATCAAGTGTTTGCATAGAGATTTTTCTCCTTTTTGTTTTCATCCTATGCTCTAGAAATCCAGACAATCGTGAAGGTGCAGCTATGTAGCTTTTGCAACAGATTTGAGTGAAAACTAATACACCTCTAAGGCCTGTACTTGACCCCTAGTAAAAATTCTAGTGGGACAGGCGAACTTTTTCCCTCGGGGTATTCAAGATATTTTATGAATTCCACCCTGGCTTTAGGCTTAGGTAGAGAATCTCTGAGGTAAAGGATTATATATTTGGTGGATCATTCTCACTTGGTGCTACATAGAGACTACTACTACAGAATCTAGATTCTCGGATTACTAAGTAACTCAACTCAAAGAAAGACGAGAAAAACTATGCTCCCTTTTGATTCCTTTGTATTCATTCTCTCTTACTCTTTTTCTTTCTTTTTCTTAGAGCTCACAACCTCACCAGATTCACACGTATGTTCTGTATTTGGTGGTCTCACTAGGCATTAACACTTTAATTGAGTTCTCATAACCCTAGCACTAAGTCAGCATTCCTCAGCCATTATTCAGGTGGTCAGAAACACAAGAAAAATAGGTTAAGGCCATATTTGGTGGAGCTTAATTTTATTTGGTGGTATTGCCTCGATGAAATAAACACTAAATATTCATTCTTTTCTTTGCTTTTTCTTCTTTTTCTAATTTTTTTTTTAGTTTTTTTTTTCAGTTTTTCTTTCTTTTCATCATTCTTTTTCTTTTTCTCATTTTTTTTAATAATTTTTTTTCAGCATAACACAATTGGCATACATCCATGAACTTTATTGAGGAGGCATTATTAGGGATTGGTGGTACTCAACAGACATTGGGTGGCTTATTTGGTGGAAGTGCCTACTCACGGCATCGAGAGAGACGGATAGGACGGTGTATTTCTGACCTTGACATCAATACCCTCCTTCAGCTGAGGATTCCGCAAAGAATGGTCGTAACCATCCACCTTAGCCCTAGTTTTATGAAAACTCGCTCTCCGCGTATTTGCCTTATTCGGTGGCTCTCACAATTTCGCACAAAATGCATACGCAGGAACTGAGAGTGAAAACTATGTCTCATCTCAGAGCATCATTACCTAATTATCTAGGATTCCAGATTCCTTGCACTAATCTTAGATCACCAATACACTCTACTCTCTCACACTATTTGGTGGATTTTTGGAAGAAAATTAGCCTGACTCCCAAAACACTGTCCAGGTGTTCAGGAAAAGAAGCACTGCTTCTTCTCGACAGACTGAAGATGTTTATCAGCCTTCACCATGAATCCATTGCAAATTCTACGTGTGTGTGAAAAGTTGTACTGGATTCCAGATTACAGGAATCAACTAAAGGATAAAATCCCTAATGCATTCTCTTAATAAAATAATCTTATTCATGAATGCAATATCAATATATGCTATAAACATGTAACCTCATATAATTTGTACTTCGTGAAATTCCCGTATCGGGTTACAATCAGCTTGACCCTAAAGTTAGAACAAAAGGTGGGCGGGTGAGTCAGAAGTGGCTATTGCAAACGATTTCTAGCTCCAATGCGAGCATTGGAGGTGGAGTCGTTTGTTCTTTTATTTAAGGTCCTAAAGTACGTTTTGCATGCAGCTCCGAGGTTTTCCTAAGTGTTGGCAAAAAAAATTTTTCAATTTTTCTGTATCTACCCCCCCCCCTCCCATGCCTAAGTTCTTGCATGTCCTCATGCATGAATGTAAAAGAAAATAAATATTGCAGGGAGAGAATGAGTAGAAATCACCTGAAATTACTTCTAAAATTATACATTCAGCACCAGCCAACCTGTTAGCATGCACTATGCAAAGGAAATATGCTAAAGGAAAAATATGCTATGTACAAATGGTTATATATAAATGATGGTGGAATGTAGGGTAGATGGTATTTATATGTGCTGAGTTTAACGCCTCCAGCTGGGCGAAAACTCAACCAGATGTGTCATTTCTAGCATAGGAGCCGGCTAAGATTAAGAGAAAGATATGCTCGTATGCTCCTAGAATCAGTGGTCCGAAGATGTGAACCAGCTGATTGTGCACCCCTACTCCAAAAAGTATAGCTATAAGAAAGTGTGGAGTGGTAGTGGAAAATAGAGGATAATCAGAGGTCGGATCATGATGTTGATTTAGCTGATTTATCATGTCCCACAATTCAGCAGGAAGTTGCTGAGGGAGTAGATCAACATGTATCTCAGAACCAGAATCTGAGTCATAGGGATCCTCATAATGATAATTGACATCAAAGATCATTCCCTCTCCAGGCTCTGGGTCATATGGGGGTATCCGTGAAAGTAGAAGATCTGTGGGGAGGTCACTGAAATCCTCGTCAGAAATTACTTCATCCTCATTAGTACCCATCTCTGATTCATCAGAGGCTGACTCTTCAGGCTCAGAGTCGAGCCATCTGTTAGATTGACTAGGATGATAGGTGCATCTCCAGCTCATTCTGCTCAAAGCTTTACCCTCATATGCATTGGATTCCTCAATAATTCCTGCCTCAGGTAGCATATTTATTTCTTCGATCAAAGCATCCATAGCTACTTCTGGTTTTCGGATGTTTGGATCAGGAATAGAAAGTGTCCTCTCAGAATCTCTAATATCCAAACTAGGGATGTAGGTGAAAGAAGAAGAGTGCAGATCAGAAGATGTTGGCTCTAGCACAGGTTCACCTACAATGGGAAGTGGTCTAGATTGATCAGTAGTGTCACATGTAATGTCTGCCTTAGGATTCATATCCTCAATTGGATCCGCTTCCCTTATCTTGATTGGGTTATCCAACCCAAAAGGTGTCTCCCAGGATTCAGGATAATCTGATTGTGGCTCAGTCCTGGAGATATCAATCCTTTCCTCAATTTTCTGAATGGAGTTCTCAGATGAACCCATTCGGCATACTTCCTACTCCTGTCTCATATCCACGCTAGATTCTTTTTCCCCTAAGTGATCTTCGGGCATCTTCTCCCGAGAATCTTCTGTGTGCTCTTCCGGCGTAGTTGTTTCAAATTCTTCGAGGTCTTCAATGCTATTTTCCACTTGATATCTCAAAAGCAATAGTTCTTGAGTTTCCCGATTTTGTCCTATTCGCCTTGTTATCTCTGCTGTTTCCTGAAGGAGCTCCATCACAGCTTGTTGATGCGGAATCCGGCTTTGTCTTTGGTTCGGCTCGATGATAGCCTGAATTTCGCGTAGATAAGATGCGGCCTTTTCCTTAACGCTCGCTATAGCTCTCTGTATTCTATAATGTGGCCGCATATGCACCGGTAGCTCTTCAGGGGTTCCAGGGGGTGAATCAGGTCTACCCATGTTCCATGGGTGAGAAGCAGGAGTATGAAATCCATATCCTGGGTTATAAGATGCGATCCTTTGAGGGACCGACTGGTATGGGTCATAATATCCAGGGTTAGGATATGGGTTAACCATTTCGGTAACCCGAGGAGAAGGATCAGACGAAGCGAAAAGTCATCTTCACCACCTTGGTTTCTGATCCCAGGGTTGAGTTGATTCAGTGACCCGAGCTCTCAGATAAGCTCTTGGGTCCAGCTCTTCTGGATCCTGATTAGGTCCAGATCCAATGTTAACCATCGCGGCTCAGCCGATAGAAGAAGTGACTCGCCTCCTTGGGAGCGGCTCCCAAGGTCCAACCAAGTGAGGTCGAAGTGACCTCCTTCCGTGCATACACCACCCAACCCCTAGGTTGGTGTAAGCAAGCAGGACAAGGCTAAGGCCCTGTCAATCAACTGGTCCTTATAGATCAGGTGACCAGATTTTTCGTTATGGATTTAAATTCCTGAAGATAAGTTCGTCGTACAATCGACTGAAAGTGAATCCCGCCTCTCAAGCTAACCACGGCCAGTCTGGTTACGAGGGGACTAAGGGGAAGGTTCTTCCTTTGGCTTACGCCTCCGGTTCCGTTGACCCCTGAGCCGTGGTCGTTTGACACTACCCTGCAGACTTAGTCACCAGGTTTGGCAAGAGAGATTAAACTCACCCAGTAGTACGACAACGAACTTGGGTTGATTTCGTATTTTAAAGTTAATTTTAACCCGTTTTCTTCAGTGGGGTTTGTGGTGAGTGGCCCACAAGGTGACCAAGTTCACCGGCTAACTAGACTTGATTAAGTCTAAGTTAGCCCAATGTGTGGTCTCTAGTTGTAACCCTAAGGGTTTGACCTAGGTTGCATGCACTTCTAGGGTTTTTCTCTGTTTTAGCATACCAAAAAATTAATGTTGATTTTCTACTAATAATTGGAATAAAATTAATTTAAAATTTTTTGAGTAGATTCCTTTTTAAATCAGTTTTCAAAGAATATTTCTTTGGAATTTTTGCTGTTTCAATCGAATTTTTAGGGAATTTTGAATATCAGGGGGTCAGATCTGGAATTTTGACCCCTGGTCGGTTTTTCACTTTGAAATAGTATCAAATGATCTTCAAAAATTCGAAAAAAATATGGACAATAAAGCTAATGAGAACATCTTTCAAACACCACCATTTTTAGTCAAAACAAATTTGCAAATTGCTCGGAATCACTTTTTGAAATTTTAAAAACTTTGAATCTGGGTCAATCTGACCCCCGTGCACTTCACGAATTTTTAAAAATTTTATACTTGGAATTTTTTAAAGTAATGGTGGTAATTGAAAGATAGTTTGAAAATGAAGGTTATCCCAAATTTCAAAATTTTTCGCTAACTAATTTTTCGGCAATCGAATTTTTAAGTTAGATTTGAAATCTAGCCGAAAATCAGAAGATGGTGGAAAAGCCTTTTAAAGAGGTTTGAATTCAAATCTAGGCTTTCCACCAAAAAGGATGTTTTTTTTTCTCAAAACTTTTGCACGTTTTTTTTTTCAAAAAATATTTTTCAAAAGATTCATAGAAAATATTTTTTTTCTCTTTTTTTTTTTAAAGTAACCTAGATTCGAAAGGAAACCTAATCTAGATTTTTTTTTTCAAAATTTTTCTTTTTGATTTTTTTTCTTTTTCAAGAAAATGAGAAAAATCTTTTTTTTTCACAAAGAATTTTTTAAAAGAAATTGTAGCAAGTAAATCTACTCCTAGGATTCACAAAGAGAAACCTAATCTAAAATAGATGATGTGCACCTGATTTTTCTTCACCACGCTCGGTGTGTGCGTAGATCCCGTTTCGTTCCGTGTTATCCTGCACATCAAAAACAAAGTAGAGGTAGATTTGTCAGTGATAGATTAAAAGATTGAAATCAAGAAAAATGACGTTGCCTCCCCGGCAACGACGCCATTTGACAAAAATGCCATTTTCGCGCATTTGAAAGTCGTCGGAAATCGTCGTATAGTCGCGCAAAAATGTTCGTCAAAAATTGATTTCTAAAGATAACGAGACTTGAGTCCCGGTCGTTCGTCTCTGGGAGGCGTTGCTTTTACTTTTGAAATCGATCTTTTTGTCGCTCTACTTTATTTAGAATCGCATGCCGGTTCATGATTATTACGTATTTACGTACGACATGCTTAGTTGCAAGAATATTAAGAGTTAGAAACAAGCAACATTAATCACGCAAAAGATAATAGCAATCATTAAGCTCATGGTGATTTCAAACAGATAGATATATATATATAAATGTGTTTTCATTCATTCATTTGGGAGTTGTTGCACAAGGAATCTAGAGGAAAGCTTGTACATAAATGCTTCAAAATTAAATCTAGCTACTAGAAAATGATCGCATATAAGAATCGATAGGGGGATTTCGCATGCATCATTGGGGGAGAAGTAAGACTACACTACTAAGAAGTAAATAAACGTAGTAAATATACGAAAAGCATAATCTAAATCTAGCAGAATGGAAGGGCATTCAGGGGTGGTCCCCGATGGCCTTTGAATGGTTGAGAGAAGGAGGGGCGGCCAATGGAACTTAGGTCGGCCCTTGGAGAGAGTTTGGGGAGCTGATCCAGCTTCCTGGCGTGGAGATGGTGGCCTCCATGGTGGTGCTCAACTCGTGGAGGCAGAGTAGAGATGGAAGTGGCTATTCTAAGTGGAATGGATGCCAAGGAAGTGAATGGGTGCAAATGGCCACCCAAGGAGTCTTTTTATAGACCTAAGGGAAGCTCTCTAGAGAATTATGGAATTCTATAGAGAGGCCTATGGTGGGATCTCATGGGAGAGTGAGAGAGAGAGGGTGGACGGTGGTTTTTAGATCCACCAAATGTGGATCTAAAAATTGAATGGCTCTTGGTTGCTATTTTTGGCAACCAAGGCAACCACACATGGTAGAGATTTCTAGAGAGCTCTAGGCTAGGTATTTTTGTGTGGATGGTGTGTGTGGGTGTGTGTGGGTCGAAACTTAGGTGGCTAGGTTGATTAGGTTAGGTTCTAGTGGGTTTAGGTCAAGGTAGGTCTCAAATTAGGGTTATAAACCTTAATTCACTAAGGTAAAGTGCAATTAAACTTAATAAAAGTTTAATTGGGTGTATGGAAACTTAATTGAGAGTAAAACAACTCAATTAATTTAGGTCTAGGTCAATTGGACTCTCACTGAGTCCAATTGGATAGTGTGTGCTGAGATCAGGGCTCAATTGGACTCAATGAGTCCAATTGAATAGGCTGATGGAATTGACTAAGATCCAAGTCAATTAGGTTTAGTGAGGACCTAATTAGGTCCTTAGGGAGGTCTAGAGGTGGTGTACTAGGTGATGGTCGGCCTGGATAGGTTGTTAATATGATATTTTTATCGTTGAAATGTGTATAGTGGTTAACCTAATTCAGACCTAACCATCTCTTTACAAAATTTTTAACCTGGCCTAATTGATTTTATCTTGTCACTTTTAAGCCCAGGGTCGAACTCAGGGAAGTGGGGTTCAAGTCGAGTTTCTACGTTTTCCTTAAAACGCGTCTCTTCCGTTCGTTTATTCTGTTTTTGGTATTTTTCTTATTTAGGTTTTTTTTCTGGTAATCCTTGTTCTTGAGGCACACCCTCAAAATTGTGTCCTTGGCTTTTAGCCAAAACAGAGTTTCAAAACACGTCTTGCTACTTGCAAGACGGGGGTACCTGCAAATCAAAGATTATCTTTTCACTTTTATACCTTTTTTTATCTTTTTACTAAGAAGGAAGCTATCAGATAGAAAGTAAATATAGTAGCTATAGATATATATTTATATGTAGTATATATATAAAGGGGTGGGGGTGGAGGTGACGATGGAGTGTAGCACTATGTCGAGTCAGCCGACGTCTAGAGAGACGCAACCAACACGACTAGGTGCCGCGTGGAGTGTGGATGGAGGATGGATGATGTATGGGACCACGCTTTTTTTGTACGCGTGTATCAGGGAATATCAGCAACTGGTGCAGATATCCCCGCGATACAGCGTATAATAAATAACGTGAAAATATATGTACATATGTATGTATATAAATGTATAAGTATATATGTATAGATATATATAGATATATATATATATATATATATATAGGTGTATATATATATGTATATAGCTATGTATATATGTATATAAGTATATATATATAATACTATATGTATGTATACATAACTATATAGATATACTATGTATATATAAGTATATATATATAATACTATATAGATATATATATATATGTATATAAGTATATATGTATCTAGATATGTAGATATATGTATATAGTTATATAGATATATATATGTATATATGTATCTATATATGTATCAATATATAAGTATGCGTATATATATGTTTATAGTATAGGTGTGTGTGTGTGTGTGTGTGAAAGTGTGAGTGTAGATGTCTGTGTGCGTCGGTGTAGTGTGTGAGAAAGTGTTGTGAGAGAGAGTGAGAGAGAGAGAGAGAGAGAATGGGAGAGAGAGAGCAGGAGAGAGCGAAGGTGGCCCGACTCGCAGTCGATGTGGGCGCGGGCTGTGGCCAAGAAAGGTCGACCGAGGATGATCGGACAATCAGAAAGTGAACTAGGAACTTCCATATCTAAAACAAGAAAGTCAACAGGAAAACAGAGACTGTTGACCCTAACCACCACGTCTTCCACCACACCCTTCGGGATTTTGACAGAACGATCTGCCAACTGTAACGTGACAGGGGTGGGTTTCAGATTTCCCAAGGAAAATTTTTTGAGCATGATGGTCGGTATGAGATTGATGGAAGATCCTAGATCAAGCAAGGCACGGTTAAAACTGCAGCCTTGGATGCTACAGGAAATCAGTGGTGTGCCCGGATCTTTCTGCTTCGGTGGTAAGTTTGATAGTATAGCACAACTCGCATGAGGCGAGAGAACCACCGGATTCTTAGTCTTCTTTGACTGTCGCCTGGGTGTTGTGTAGTCTTTGAAAAATCGAGCGACAGTAGGTATGTGGTCGATTGCCTCGAGCAGGGGTACCTTGATTTCTACATCCCTGAACAAATTACGTAGGTTGTCAAAGGCCTGCGTATTTTTCTTTTTGCCTTTTGGCTCCCTTAGTAGAGCCTCAGGGAATGGGACTGATTCTGGCACAAGTTTTGGTGCATCATCCTCTCGCGAATGCGGTATGCATTCCGAATGAGAGGGCGAAGAAGAAGATGGGCCAGGATCAGGTCGAGGCGGATCGACGGTCTGCTTACCGCTCCTCGTAGTGATAGCATTGGACGATGCGGGTCCAGTGGGATCATACGGTGGAGGAGGGTTTGCAATGGGGATATAAGAGTGTGGTGCTGCAGCAGGATTAGCCTGAAATCCCGGTGGAATGTTCGGAGCTTGCAGAACTTGATTAACCTGTCCCTGAGAAGGTCGTACCTGTGGTTGAGAACCACGGGGCACGAAATTTCGCGGGTTTGGAACAGGTTGGGCGGGAAGAGTGCCCTGAGATCGAGTCGCCATGCGTAGTTGACTGATCTCGGCATTCTGCTGCGCCAATTGGTGCTGAAGAGAGGTCATGTTCTCTTCATGGCGCTTTGACATTTCCGTCATCATTCGCATCAATTTGTCAAGAGGGCTTGATGCGTGTTCAGTTTGTGGTACGCAAGGGCCTGATGGCGGATTTGCCATAGGATTAAACTGGACCCTTGGGATGACGGGTGCGGACGGTCGCATTGGTCCACCCGCGGGGTTTTGGTGCTGCGGGTTGTTGGACCATGCAAAGTTCGGGTGATTACGCCACCCTGGGTTATAAGTGGCAGAGAACGGGTTGTTCCCCAGGGCGCAAGCATCTTCTATGCCAGAAGACGCGTCCGCATGTAGATATGCGTCAGAGCACACGGAGGCTTGGTCCTCCGTGTCGAAATACTGGCTCGCAGAAGCCAGTTCCACATGACTTACCGAGTCGCTTGGCGCGACACTCGGTAAGGAAGGTCTAACGGGGTTTCTCGGGATAAGCCTGGTATTAGAAGAACTTGGATTGTGACGAAGTGGTGAAGAGGTGGTGTTTGCCATAGATCGGGCGGGGTTGGCCAGAAGCTCGTCCAGCTTCTTGTGCACGACGGAGACTTCATCCAGTTTTTGTGCAATAAGGCTTAGATCAGTGGATGAATGGGAGGGTCCCGTGTCAACTTCGTGGACATTTCGGGGCTGGCTGGTACGATTAAAGGCGACAATGGAAGCATTGTTCATCGAGTTTTCACTCATATTTTCAAACAGCTCGAATGCTCCATTCTCGTCTTTATTCATAAAGTTCCCTCCGCAGGAAGCGTCTGCAATCTGCTTCAAAGTCTCATTTAGCCCATAGTAGAAAATCTGGGCTATATGCCACTTAGGCAGACCGTGATGCGGACACTTCCTGAGGAGGTCGTTATACCTCTCCCATGCCTCATGAAATTGTTCGCCGTTTTGTTGCGTAAATGAAGTGATAGCACGGCGAAGCGCATTGGTTCGCCCGATTGGGAAGAACTTCTTGAGAAATGCTGTTCGCATCTCTTCCCAAGAGTGGATGGTTCTCCCAAGGGTGCGTAACCATTGCGACGCTTTATCCCGTAATGAAAACGGGAACATCTTCATGAGGACTATAGATAACCCGACATTTCTTGGTTTAACGGTTTCAGCAAGTCGGGTTAGGTCTTCCAAGTGGAGAAATGGGTCTTCACTTGCAAGACCATGAAAGTGAAAATTGATTAGGCCAATTATGTTTGGTTTTAATTCAAAGTCGTCCCCGCCCATGGGAACCCGAATTTGTCCTATGGTCTCTGTAGCAGCGGGATTCTGATAAGAGCTAAGAGACCTAGGCTCCTCCCGTTCGGGAGGGTTCTGCATTTCCTCCAATGTTTCCCGAATGGCTTCGATTTGCTCATTATACATTTCCATTTGGGCTTGGAGGCGGGTTATGGGTTCTAAGGCTCCACCACCTGGTGGATTCTGAGGGCGGTTTCCTCCCTCGGGATTTGGGGGTGGGCGTGCAACCATGTTTGTGGAGGAGGAGGATGATTCGACTTGTTTTCTAGATTTATCAGTCAATTCAAATAGTTCAGGGTTTTGTGACCTCCTCCCAAACATGCACTACCACAGGAAGAATTGGGGAGATGAGAAGGGAAAAGGGATGAGAGAAATGACGCCGCAAAGGTACACTTGATTACAAATCAATACAGTCAAGTTCCTAACCTCTACAGTGTGCCCTTAGACCTAAAGATCTAAGTTACCTACTATCACGAACTACGGAACCGAATGCGAGCACCACGGAACCACCGGGCCAGATTGAAAGGCCGTTTGCCCCAGTCTTAGACACCCGATAGCACGCGGGAACTCTCACCAGCACGTAGCCGCTACACGTAGGTAGTTAGACCTCCAATCCTTAAAAGGGTCAAGTTACTACCAGTTTTAATTAGAGGCTTAGGGTCAAGTGCTTTTGGAATGTAAAGGGCGTTGTTTACGGGTAATGCCCAAGTGATTGATTTTAAGAGTGTGTAAGAACAAGCATGCAACAGGGAAATCTCCCCGAATTGAAGTTTTTATTGGCGAATGGTTTTTAGAGTTCAGCCTTGGTAGTATGAATTTTAGGGTTTTGCTGAATTACCAATTCAACCAATCTCCGGGTTTTTGCAAAAATACAGGTTTTCCTTCTAAAGCCCAAGAAACCCTTCTTCAATTATCAATTAGTTAATGCATGCTAAAATGCAATGGGCTACCCTAAATGGAGATTTCTATGTGTGGATGCGCGAATCAATTTTATACCAATGTGAAAGGGAGCCAAAGCACTTCAATTCAAGTGCTCCCAATCACTAGAAAGATATCCACACACAAGGCTTCAACCAACAGATAAAGAAAATAAAATTTTTGGGGTTGAAGTATTCAGGATCGAATCACAGGCAAATTTGAAAAGTCGTGGTGGGGTTGGAATCAACTCAATTCCAAGTCTCCCCACCAAAAAATGTGATCCTGAATTAAAGATAAGTGAGGCAAAAGAGGGATACAAGCAATCTTTTTCTATGCCTCAAAGAATACTTCCCACGGCGAAAAATCTAAGAATGAAGATTCTCGGATTTTCGCTATGCGAAGTAAGGCAGGAAATCCCGGGGCAGTGGGAGTGAAGACAACCAATCAATCAAGTGAATTTTAATCCACTTGCCCTCAAGAAATCCCAAGAAGTTTTTCTAATTTTTAGTTTTAAATTTTTTTTTTTTTTTTTTTTTGTGTGGTGGCAAGTTAACCCTAATTTGATGAGAAAAGAAAACCTACTTGTTCGGCAACGTGTGCGAAGTTCCAATGCGATGTCGGCGTCTTCACGCTCTCGTTCCCGCCTTGGATCTGCTCACGTCCTCGACTTTGTCAGCCTTCTTCTCCTTCCACCAGGTTCACCTGCACACCAAAAACAATAATACCCGTGAAGAGAGAAGAGACAAATTTAAAGGAATTGGATAGAAACTTACTCGAAAGCGCACCTCCCCGGCAACGGCGCCAGAAAAGTTATGATGGTCGGCCTGGATAGGTTGTTAATATGATATTTTTATCGTTGAAATGTGTATAGTGGTTAACCTAATTCAGACCTAACCATCTCTTTACAAAATTTTTAACCTGGCCTAATTGATTTTATCTTGTCACTTTTAAGCCCAGGGTCGAACTCAGGGAAGTGGGGTTCAAGTCGAGTTTCTACGTTTTCCTTAAAACGCGTCTCTTCCGTTCGTTTATTCTGTTTTTGGTATTTTTCTTATTTAGGTTTTTTTTCTGGTAATCCTTGTTCTTGAGGCACACCCTCAAAATTGTGTCCTTGGCTTTTAGCCAAAACAGAGTTTCAAAACACGTCTTGCTACTTGCAAGACGGGGGGTACCTGCAAATCAAAGATTATCTTTTCACTTTTATACCTTTTTTTATCTTTTTACTAAGAAGGAAGCTATCAGATAGAAAGTAAATATAGTAGCTATAGATATATATTTATATGTAGTATATATATAAAGGGGTGGGGGTGGAGGTGACGATGGAGTGTAGCACTATGTCGAGTCAGCCGACGTCTAGAGAGACGCAACCAACACGACTAGGTGCCGCGTGGAGTGTGGATGGAGGATGGATGATGTATGGGACCACGCTTTTTTTGTACGCGTGTATCAGGGAATATCAGCAACTGGTGCAGATATCCCCGCGATACAGCGTATAATAAATAACGTGAAAATATATGTACATATGTATGTATATAAATGTATAAGTATATATGTATAGATATATATAGATATATATATATATATATAGGTGTATATATATATGTATATAGCTATGTATATATGTATATAAGTATATATATATAATACTATATGTATGTATACATAACTATATAGATATACTATGTATATATAAGTATATATATATAATACTATATAGATATATATATATATGTATATAAGTATATATGTATCTAGATATGTAGATATATGTATATAGTTATATAGATATATATATGTATATATGTATGTATATATGTATCAATATATAAGTATGCGTATATATATGTTTATAGTATAGGTGTGTGTGTGTGTGTGTGTGAAAGTGTGAGTGTAGATGTCTGTGTGCGTCGGTGTAGTGTGTGAGAAAGTGTTGTGAGAGAGAGTGAGAGAGAGAGAGAGAGAGAATGGGAGAGAGAGAGCAGGAGAGAGCGAAGGCAGGAGAGAGCGGGCCGCACTGCAGGGGACGAGTTAAGACGTCCGGAGGTGAAGACCGTCGTCTGATGGTCGCGGGCGCACGGGCGCGTCTTCGCCCAGAGGAGGAGAGGAGTCTGCGTCGCCGGCTGCGAGCGCGGAGGCTCGCGACAGCGCGCTCAGAGAGGGAGGCGGGGAGTCTGCAGGCGGGCGCGGAGGAGGTCTGCAGGCGCGCGCGGACGCTTGCAGAGGTTGGCAGGGAGCGGGAAGACGCTTGGCCGGCCGCTGCAGAGGCGCGCAGCGGCCGGTTGCAGGCGCGAGCGGCGGGCGACAGAGCGAGGAAGCGGACGCGGAGAAGGTCTGCAGGCACGCGCGGAGTGGCTGGGGCGCTTGCAGACGCTCGCGGAAGCTGCGGGGGCCGCTGCCGCTGCTGCTTCAACTTAGCTGCTGCTGCTGCTTCAAGCTTCAGACCTTGAAGCGGCAGCAATGGCTAGAAGTGCGAGAACGGAAAACAAATGAAAACAGAGAGCCACCACGCCCACCGGCTCTTTGAAGAGCTGGGCGGTGATGGTCTCACTGTGGTGGTGTGCACCACAGTGAGCTCCTGCCCGTCGGGTTTCTCCTCGGAGGAGGGCCGACGTATGGAGGGGAGAGGGAGGAGAGGAAGGTGGCGGCCTGCTGGTGGTGTTTCTTTCTTGCTGCCGCCCCCTCCGCGAAGAAGAAGAACCCGTGGCTTCTTATAGAAGAAGAGAGCATGGTCATGCAGCATGCGGGGAATGGGAGGAATGGCAGCCGCAGGGAATGGCTTGGGCAGGGAGAGGGCGGACGCGCGCGGGAAGTTGCAGCATTGCAGCAGCGGGAAGGACCGCAGGACAGCAGGGAGAGGCAGCGGAGAAGAAGTTGCAGCAGCGGGAGAAATAAAAATCAAGTGGAGATAAAAAATAAAAGAGATGGATTTTTGTAAAGAGGCACTTGAGGGAAATGTAAATTATGAAGCCCTTTTATTTCATTCTTCCCTCCTCTTAATTAAATGCATGAATGCAAGTATTTTTACAGATGCGACTATAGGATTATAATATACATAGTTAATGCTAGAAAATAGCATAAGAAGGCATCCTTATAGGCGTGTTTTGAGGTGCAAACATATACCCCCATGCCTATCTTTTGCTAGTCCCTAGCAAAATCGTATTTAGAAATGTTCTTAAGCTGAAGATTTTCTTCTGAGATGATATCGGTGTGTTTATTATCGGATATTGTGAGAACCAATTGTAAAGAAGACTACCAGTACTTTAAGTCTTACATGACAAAGATTATCTCTCAACTAACCAGGACTCTTGATATTTAAACCTTAAGTACGATTTCCAGGACCCAGGAGGTTTTTCCATACTCGAGAGCTCAAGAGGTTATGGTTTGTGCATAGTGAAGGATCAAGACTGACCAGATGAACCTTAAGACTCACTCCCAGGGTTTCACGAATTTTTAAGTACAGGTTGGTCCCAATTTCAGCTCGTGTTTTCGGATTGACCCTTAAGATGATTACGGAAAACTCAACTCCCATTTTCGAAAAACAAATTATACCGACATTTATGAGATATACTGACTCTTTTGCAACATCTTTTTTTTTTTTTTTTTTTTTTTTTTTTTTTTTGAAACATATGTCAGTATATCTCTTACAACACATTTTGAAAGAGCACACTTTTTTTTTTTTTTTTTTTTTTTTTTTTTTGGTGGGAGAGTTTCTTTTTGGTGGAAAGAGCCACTCCTAAACACAAGACTAAAGCTTGGGATAAAAAGTCTACCTGCACGCACAGGTAAGGACTCCACCTTTCCTAATGAACACTAGGGTTGGATCTTATGTTCACCTGATCTTTCCTGATATGTGTAGTGTGAACCAAGTTTACTTAAGCTCTCAAGAAAAAGCAAACCAACGAATCCTGTACTGTGTCTCAGGTACAAGAAACGTTCTTAGTTAGGAGAGATTTTGATCTATTTCGTCAATGCTTTAAGTGAATTAAGTCGAGCCTGAGCGAATCAAGCTTCTGTGGCCTGGAAATTCTTCAAAACAGAGGTTGAATATCCATAAACACTTATTGTATTTTTGTTTCAGCTTTTAGATCATTACTAAACACCATTTATTACTAATATATATATATATATATATATATATTTTTTTTTTTTTTTTCTTTCTTTTCTTTTTTCTTTTTCTTGCATATTTATAAATAGGTGGTAATTGTCTGATACCATAAAATACCCGGATCCTATGGATGCCTATCCACCCCCCCATGCCAAACAATGCTATGTCCTCATATGCATGCAGGGAAAGGCAGAGGAAGATCGGGTAACAAGAGCTGAGGTTCAGGGTATAGATCAGGGTGGAAGGGTGGGTGGATGGTGGGTGGTGAAGAGAAAAGTGAAGTGATTGCGATAGAGGTGTGAAAAGTGATGGTGGATGGTGAGTGCTGTTAGGGTGCCTCCCAACAAGCGCTGAATTTAATGTCCCCAGCTGGACTCAGAATGAGGCAAAGAATTAGTTACCCTCCAGCAGGGCAACGGTTTCTCCAACGGGGGCAGGTTCATGAGTCAGATAGGGTTTCAAACGCTGCCCGTTGACCGTAAATTTACGCCCAGATTTGGGATCTTCGATTTCGACGGCCCCATTGGGGAATGGTCTTGAGACCAGAAAAGGACCAGTCCATTTGGACTTTAATTTCCCAGGAAAGAATTTGAGTCGGGCATTATAGAGCCAAACTTGCTGAGATGGCTCAAATTCCTTCCGCCGAACATGGCTGTCATGAAAAGCCTTAGTGCGCTGTTTAAAGGTTAGAGCAGAATCATAGGCTTCACGACGGAGCTCTTCCAGCTCTTGGAGTTGGAGTTTCCTTTCTCGTTCACACAAGTCTGGGTCGAGGTTACATTGGCGAACCGCCCAATAAGCGCGGTGCTCCAACTCCACAGGCAAATGACAAGGCTTCCCGTAAACGATTCTATATGGAGACATACCAAGGGGAGCCTTGAAGGCGGTCCGATACGCCCAAAGTGCGTCAGTCAGCTTGTCGGACCAATCCTTACGGTCAGGCCGAACCGTTTTCTGGAGAATCTGCTTGATTTGCCGGTTCGACACTTCCGCCTGGCCGTTCGTCTGAGGATGATACGGGGATGCGATACGATGGTGGACTCCGTATCTCCTCAGAAGTGCCCGAAAAGAAGCATGGGTAAAGTGGCTTCCTCCATCCGAGATAATGGCCCGAGGGATCCCAAAACGCGCAAAGATATGGTCTTTGACGAATCGGGTGGAGATAACATGGTCAGCACGGCGCGCGGGAATAGCCTCGATCCATTTTGAAACATAGTCGACGGCCACGAGGATGAATTCGAAGCCGTTGGATGGAGGGAAGGGACCCATGAAGTCAATTCCCCAGATGTCGAAGATTTCCGCAGCTAGGATGTGTTGCAAGGGCATCATGTCACGACGTGCCATTGACCCTAAAGACTGGCACCTAGTGCAATGTTTGGCATAAGCGTGCGCATCCTGGTGAAGGGAGGGCCAAAAGAAACCGCACTGCAACACCTTGGCTGCAGTTTTCCTCCCAGAGAAATGGCCTCCACAGGCCTGATCGTGGCAGAAGGATAGCACACTGGGGAACTCACTGTCAGGAATACAGCGACGGATGATTTGATCAGCACCTATCCGAAAAAGAAGTGGATTATCCCAGAAATAATACTTTGCTTCTGCCATGAGACGCTCACGCTGGTTTTTAGGCCAGCCACGTGGAAGAGATCCAGAAGCAAGGTAATTGGCAATGTCGGCATACCACGGTCCACTTGCCGCATTTATTGCCAATAGGTGCTCATCAGGAAAAACTTCATTAATTGGCAGAGTAAGTCCAATATGGTCAGGGTCCAGTCTGGAAAGGTGATCAGCCACAACATTCTGGGCTCCGACCTTATCACGAATCTCAATGTCAAATTCCTGGAGCAGAAGGATCCAACGAATCAGTCTAGGCTTGGCATCCTTCTTGTGCATGAGATGGCGAATGGCCGCGTGATCAGTGAAAACAATAATGTGAGAGCCCAGAAGGTAAGAACGAAATTTTTCCAGCCCAAAGACGACTGCCAGTAGTTCCTTTTCAGTGGTAGTATAATTACGCTGGGCCTCGTCCAACGTCTTACTGGCGTAGTATACCACGAAGGGGTGTCTATCGCGTCTTTGTCCCAGGATGGCTCCGACTGCAAGGTCTGAAGCGTCACACATAAGTTCAAAGTTGAGGGACCAATCAGGCGGCTGGAGAACAGGGGCCTTGGTGACAGCATTACGCAGTTGCGTGAATGCTTGTATACAGTCAGGGCCCATGTCGAAGGGCACGTCGGTTGATAGGAGATGAGTTAAGGGTCGAGAAATTTTGGAGAAGTCTTTGATGAATCTCCTATAGAAACCGACGTGTCCCAAGAAGGAGCGGATTTGTTTGACAGAACCAGGCACAGGTAAATCAGCAATGATATCGAGCTTAGCTCTGTCAACCTCGATACCCCTATCGGAGATGATATGTCCAAGAACAACTCCTTCGTGCACCATAAAATGACTTTTTTCCCAGGAAAGCACGAGGTTTACATCAATACATCTCCTAAGGATGCGAGTCAGGTTGGCAAGACATTCGTCGAAAGATGGTCCAAAGACTGAAAAGTCATCCATGAAGACCTCAAGAAAGTCACCCACCATGTCATGAAATATCGCCAGCATGCATCTCTGGAAAGTTGCTGGCGCGTTACAAAGTCCGAACGGCATCCTTCTAAAGGTGAAGGTGCCGAAAGGGCAGGTAAAAGTGGTTTTCTCTTGGTCTCGGGGGTCTATTGCCACCTGGTTATATCCTGAGAATCCATCCAGGAAGCAGAAAAATTTATTTCCCGCTAACCGCTCCAGGATTTGGTCAATAAATGGTAGCGGGAAGTGATCTTTCTTGGTTGCAGCATTGAGTTTCCTATAATCTACACACACTCTCCAAGATGTAGGAGTGCGTGTAGGGATGGATTCGCCCCTGTCATTGACACGGATGGTGAGTCCTGCCTTTTTGGGCACAACGTGAATCGGACTCACCCAGGGGCTATCGCTGATCGGGTAGATTATACCCGCATCCAGCCACTTAATGATTTCATTCTTAACGACCTCCCGCATGTTAGGGTTGAGACGTCGCTGCATCTCGCGAGAAGGTCGAGCCTCCTCCTCCGTATATATACGATGAGTGCAGTAGGAGGGACTAATACCAGATAAGTCTGATAAAGACCATCCAATAGCTGCCTTGTGTTCTAGGAGGACCTTAGTTAGTTTGCACTCCTGCTCCATGGTTAATTTTGAACTGATGATTACAGGGAGCGTTTCATTTGGTCCCAGGAAAACATACTTGAGTGTATTAGGCAGCACTTTTAGCTCGGGAGTGGATGGGGAAGGATCTGGCATTTCTTGGGACGAGAGTGTCCCAGACGGGTAGGAGAACAAGTTAGGAGGAAGAAACTGGCCTTCAGATTGGCCAAGAAGAGGGGCTTCTTGGATAGATGGATCCAAAAATGAATAGCCCCAGTGAGAAGTATATGGGCTCAAGGTCCCAGTGTGGATTTGTAAATCCGCCTGATTTGGCGGGGAAGAAAGGGCAATTCGGTCTTCATGAGTGTGGACTGACAGTGAGTAGCCCGGATATGACTCAGACCACGAGGTATGGGAAGCGGA
The DNA here is from genome assembly GCA_037157565.1 of Thalassia testudinum. Taxonomy (NCBI): domain Eukaryota; kingdom Viridiplantae; phylum Streptophyta; class Magnoliopsida; order Alismatales; family Hydrocharitaceae; genus Thalassia; species Thalassia testudinum. The sequence continues at coordinate 23,687,431 of JAZHRO010000014.1, forward strand.
GAAAACCTCGTCAGAAGTCTGGCCAGGAGAAGGTACTGGACAAGGGAGGGATTGGGGAACGTCACAGTATGCGTTGGTCAGGCAGTTATCAGTGTTTATAGGTAATCCGCAACAGTCCGAATAGGTCCCAATTAGTCCGATACACGCGCTGACGGCCATGTCCTCGTCAGACGTGTCATCCTCAATGCAATCGCAATCAAAGTTCTTGGCTGCCTTGAATATGTTAAGCTTGAGCTTCTCAGATCCAACGGCAATCTCAATACAGCCCGACTCGCAGTCGATGTGGGCGCGGGCTGTGGCCAAGAAAGGTCGACCGAGGATGATCGGACAATCAGAAAGTGAACTAGGAACTTCCATATCTAAAACAAGAAAGTCAACAGGAAAACAGAGACTGTTGACCCTAACCACCACGTCTTCCACCACACCCTTCGGGATTTTGACAGAACGATCTGCCAACTGTAACGTGACAGGGGTGGGTTTCAGATTTCCCAAGGAAAATTTTTTGAGCATGATGGTCGGTATGAGATTGATGGAAGATCCTAGATCAAGCAAGGCACGGTTAAAACTGCAGCCTTGGATGCTACAGGAAATCAGTGGTGTGCCCGGATCTTTCTGCTTCGGTGGTAAGTTTGATAGTATAGCACAACTCGCATGAGGCGAGAGAACCACCGGATTCTTAGTCTTCTTTGACTGTCGCCTGGGTGTTGTGTAGTCTTTGAAAAATCGAGCGACAGTAGGTATGTGGTCGATTGCCTCGAGCAGGGGTACCTTGATTTCTACATCCCTGAACAAATTACGTAGGTTGTCAAAGGCCTGCGTATTTTTCTTTTTGCCTTTTGGCTCCCTTAGTAGAGCCTCAGGGAATGGGACTGATTCTGGCACAAGTTTTGGTGCATCATCCTCTCGCGAATGCGGTATGCATTCCGAATGAGAGGGCGAAGAAGAAGATGGGCCAGGATCAGGTCGAGGCGGATCGACGGTCTGCTTACCGCTCCTCGTAGTGATAGCATTGGACGATGCGGGTCCAGTGGGATCATACGGTGGAGGAGGGTTTGCAATGGGGATATAAGAGTGTGGTGCTGCAGCAGGATTAGCCTGAAATCCCGGTGGAATGTTCGGAGCTTGCAGAACTTGATTAACCTGTCCCTGAGAAGGTCGTACCTGTGGTTGAGAACCACGGGGCACGAAATTTCGCGGGTTTGGAACAGGTTGGGCGGGAAGAGTGCCCTGAGATCGAGTCGCCATGCGTAGATGACTGATCTCGGCATTCTGCTGCGCCAATTGGTGCTGAAGAGAGGTCATGTTCTCTTCATGGCGCTTTGACATTTCCGTCATCATTCGCATCAATTTGTCAAGAGGGCTTGATGCGTGTTCAGTTTGTGGTACGCAAGGGCCTGATGGCGGATTTGCCATAGGATTAAACTGGACCCTTGGGATGACGGGTGCGGACGGTCGCATTGGTCCACCCGCGGGGTTTTGGTGCTGCGGGTTGTTGGACCATGCAAAGTTCGGGTGATTACGCCACCCTGGGTTATAAGTGGCAGAGAACGGGTTGTTCCCCAGGGCGCAAGCATCTTCTATGCCAGAAGACGCGTCCGCATGTAGATATGCGTCAGAGCACACGGAGGCTTGGTCCTCCGTGTCGAAATACTGGCTCGCAGAAGCCAGTTCCACATGACTTACCGAGTCGCTTGGCGCGACACTCGGTAAGGAAGGTCTAACGGGGTTTCTCGGGATAAGCCTGGTATTAGAAGAACTTGGATTGTGACGAAGTGGTGAAGAGGTGGTGTTTGCCATAGATCGGGCGGGGTTGGCCAGAAGCTCGTCCAGCTTCTTGTGCACGACGGAGACTTCATCCAGTTTTTGTGCAATAAGGCTTAGATCAGTGGATGAATGGGAGGGTCCCGTGTCAACTTCGTGGACATTTCGGGGCTGGCTGGTACGATTAAAGGCGACAATGGAAGCATTGTTCATCGAGTTTTCACTCATATTTTCAAACAGCTCGAATGCTCCATTCTCGTCTTTATTCATAAAGTTCCCTCCGCAGGAAGCGTCTGCAATCTGCTTCAAAGTCTCATTTAGCCCATAGTAGAAAATCTGGGCTATATGCCACTTAGGCAGACCGTGATGCGGACACTTCCTGAGGAGGTCGTTATACCTCTCCCATGCCTCATGAAATTGTTCGCCGTTTTGTTGCGTAAATGAAGTGATAGCACGGCGAAGCGCATTGGTTCGCCCGATTGGGAAGAACTTCTTGAGAAATGCTGTTCGCATCTCTTCCCAAGAGTGGATGGTTCTCCCAAGGGTGCGTAACCATTGCGACGCTTTATCCCGTAATGAAAACGGGAACATCTTCATGAGGACTATAGATAACCCGACATTTCTTGGTTTAACGGTTTCAGCAAGTCGGGTTAGGTCTTCCAAGTGGAGAAATGGGTCTTCACTTGCAAGACCATGAAAGTGAAAATTGATTAGGCCAATTATGTTTGGTTTTAATTCAAAGTCGTCCCCGCCCATGGGAACCCGAATTTGTCCTATGGTCTCTGTAGCAGCGGGATTCTGATAAGAGCTAAGAGACCTAGGCTCCTCCCGTTCGGGAGGGTTCTGCATTTCCTCCAATGTTTCCCGAATGGCTTCGATTTGCTCATTATACATTTCCATTTGGGCTTGGAGGCGGGTTATGGGTTCTAAGGCTCCACCACCTGGTGGATTCTGAGGGCGGTTTCCTCCCTCGGGATTTGGGGGTGGGCGTGCAACCATGTTTGTGGAGGAGGAGGATGATTCGACTTGTTTTCTAGATTTATCAGTCAATTCAAATAGTTCAGGGTTTTGTGACCTCCTCCCAAACATGCACTACCACAGGAAGAATTGGGGAGATGAGAAGGGAAAAGGGATGAGAGAAATGACGCCGCAAAGGTACACTTGATTACAAATCAATACAGTCAAGTTCCTAACCTCTACAGTGTGCCCTTAGACCTAAAGATCTAAGTTACCTACTATCACGAACTACGGAACCGAATGCGAGCACCACGGAACCACCGGGCCAGATTGAAAGGCCGTTTGCCCCAGTCTTAGACACCCGATAGCACGCGGGAACTCTCACCAGCACGTAGCCGCTACACGTAGGTAGTTAGACCTCCAATCCTTAAAAGGGTCAAGTTACTACCAGTTTTAATTAGAGGCTTAGGGTCAAGTGCTTTTGGAATGTAAAGGGCGTTGTTTACGGGTAATGCCCAAGTGATTGATTTTAAGAGTGTGTAAGAACAAGCATGCAACAGGGAAATCTCCCCGAATTGAAGTTTTTATTGGCGAATGGTTTTTAGAGTTCAGCCTTGGTAGTATGAATTTTAGGGTTTTGCTGAATTACCAATTCAACCAATCTCCGGGTTTTTGCAAAAATACAGGTTTTCCTTCTAAAGCCCAAGAAACCCTTCTTCAATTATCAATTAGTTAATGCATGCTAAAATGCAATGGGCTACCCTAAATGGAGATTTCTATGTGTGGATGCGCGAATCAATTTTATACCAATGTGAAAGGGAGCCAAAGCACTTCAATTCAAGTGCTCCCAATCACTAGAAAGATATCCACACACAAGGCTTCAACCAACAGATAAAGAAAATAAAATTTTTGGGGTTGAAGTATTCAGGATCGAATCACAGGCAAATTTGAAAAGTCGTGGTGGGGTTGGAATCAACTCAATTCCAAGTCTCCCCACCAAAAAATGTGATCCTGAATTAAAGATAAGTGAGGCAAAAGAGGGATACAAGCAATCTTTTTCTATGCCTCAAAGAATACTTCCCACGGCGAAAAATCTAAGAATGAAGATTCTCGGATTTTCGCTATGCGAAGTAAGGCAGGAAATCCCGGGGCAGTGGGAGTGAAGACAACCAATCAATCAAGTGAATTTTAATCCACTTGCCCTCAAGAAATCCCAAGAAGTTTTTCTAATTTTTAGTTTTAAAATTTTTTTTTTTTTTTTTTTTGTGTGGTGGCAAGTTAACCCTAATTTGATGAGAAAAGAAAACCTACTTGTTCGGCAACGTGTGCGAAGTTCCAATGCGATGTCGGCGTCTTCACGCTCTCGTTCCCGCCTTGGATCTGCTCACGTCCTCGACTTTGTCAGCCTTCTTCTCCTTCCACCAGGTTCACCTGCACACCAAAAACAATAATACCCGTGAAGAGAGAAGAGACAAATTTAAAGGAATTGGATAGAAACTTACTCGAAAGCGCACCTCCCCGGCAACGGCGCCAGAAAAGTTATGATGGTCGGCCTGGATAGGTTGTTAATATGATATTTTTATCGTTGAAATGTGTATAGTGGTTAACCTAATTCAGACCTAACCATCTCTTTACAAAATTTTTAACCTGGCCTAATTGATTTTATCTTGTCACTTTTAAGCCCAGGGTCGAACTCAGGGAAGTGGGGTTCAAGTCGAGTTTCTACGTTTTCCTTAAAACGCGTCTCTTCCGTTCGTTTATTCTGTTTTTGGTATTTTTCTTATTTAGGTTTTTTTTCTGGTAATCCTTGTTCTTGAGGCACACCCTCAAAATTGTGTCCTTGGCTTTTAGCCAAAACAGAGTTTCAAAACACGTCTTGCTACTTGCAAGACGGGGGTACCTGCAAATCAAAGATTATCTTTTCACTTTTATACCTTTTTTTATCTTTTTACTAAGAAGGAAGCTATCAGATAGAAAGTAAATATAGTAGCTATAGATATATATTTATATGTAGTATATATATAAAGGGGTGGGGGTGGAGGTGACGATGGAGTGTAGCACTATGTCGAGTCAGCCGACGTCTAGAGAGACGCAACCAACACGACTAGGTGCCGCGTGGAGTGTGGATGGAGGATGGATGATGTATGGGACCACGCTTTTTTTGTACGCGTGTATCAGGGAATATCAGCAACTGGTGCAGATATCCCCGCGATACAGCGTATAATAAATAACGTGAAAATATATGTACATATGTATGTATATAAATGTATAAGTATATATGTATAGATATATATAGATATATATATATATATATAGGTGTATATATATATGTATATAGCTATGTATATATGTATATAAGTATATATATATAATACTATATGTATGTATACATAACTATATAGATATACTATGTATATATAAGTATATATATATAATACTATATAGATATATATATATATGTATATAAGTATATATGTATCTAGATATGTAGATATATGTATATAGTTATATAGATATATATATGTATATATGTATGTATATATGTATCAATATATAAGTATGCGTATATATATGTTTATAGTATAGGTGTGTGTGTGTGTGTGTGTGAAAGTGTGAGTGTAGATGTCTGTGTGCGTCGGTGTAGTGTGTGAGAAAGTGTTGTGAGAGAGAGTGAGAGAGAGAGAGAGAGAGAATGGGAGAGAGAGAGCAGGAGAGAGCGAAGGCAGGAGAGAGCGGGCCGCACTGCAGGGGACGAGTTAAGACGTCCGGAGGTGAAGACCGTCGTCTGATGGTCGCGGGCGCACGGGCGCGTCTTCGCCCAGAGGAGGAGAGGAGTCTGCGTCGCCGGCTGCGAGCGCGGAGGCTCGCGACAGCGCGCTCAGAGAGGGAGGCGGGGAGTCTGCAGGCGGGCGCGGAGGAGGTCTGCAGGCGCGCGCGGACGCTTGCAGAGGTTGGCAGGGAGCGGGAAGACGCTTGGCCGGCCGCTGCAGAGGCGCGCAGCGGCCGGTTGCAGGCGCGAGCGGCGGGCGACAGAGCGAGGAAGCGGACGCGGAGAAGGTCTGCAGGCACGCGCGGAGTGGCTGGGGCGCTTGCAGACGCTCGCGGAAGCTGCGGGGGCCGCTGCCGCTGCTGCTTCAACTTAGCTGCTGCTGCTGCTTCAAGCTTCAGACCTTGAAGCGGCAGCAATGGCTAGAAGTGCGAGAACGGAAAACAAATGAAAACAGAGAGCCACCACGCCCACCGGCTCTTTGAAGAGCTGGGCGGTGATGGTCTCACTGTGGTGGTGTGCACCACAGTGAGCTCCTGCCCGTCGGGTTTCTCCTCGGAGGAGGGCCGACGTATGGAGGGGAGAGGGAGGAGAGGAAGGTGGCGGCCTGCTGGTGGTGTTTCTTTCTTGCTGCCGCCCCCTCCGCGAAGAAGAAGAACCCGTGGCTTCTTATAGAAGAAGAGAGCATGGTCATGCAGCATGCGGGGAATGGGAGGAATGGCAGCCGCAGGGAATGGCTTGGGCAGGGAGAGGGCGGACGCGCGCGGGAAGTTGCAGCATTGCAGCAGCGGGAAGGACCGCAGGACAGCAGGGAGAGGCAGCGGAGAAGAAGTTGCAGCAGCGGGAGAAATAAAAATCAAGTGGAGATAAAAAATAAAAGAGATGGATTTTTGTAAAGAGGCACTTGAGGGAAATGTAAATTATGAAGCCCTTTTATTTCATTCTTCCCTCCTCTTAATTAAATGCATGAATGCAAGTATTTTTACAGATGCGACTATAGGATTATAATATACATAGTTAATGCTAGAAAATAGCATAAGAAGGCGTCCTTATAGGCGTGTTTTGAGGTGCAAACACTAGGGTTAGGGCACCTTAATTTTGGTTCCTATGGGGTTGGAATTGGGTTTAGGGTCCTAGAGATCCAAGATCAAGGCTTAAATCTCAAAACAGGAATTGGAGAGCAGTATCAGACGTCTAATAATATAATCAGAGGTCTTATACACAAAAACAGAAGTCTAGACTTGTTGTCTGGATGTCCAATCAGAGTCAGGAAGGATTTCGGGTTCTGTTTTGGGTATTCTGTAGAAATTGGACGTCTGACAAAGTGTCTAGACGTCCAATAACACTGCAGAAGTGGGTTTGAAGTGTGCGGGAGTTGGCTAAGGGTCCTGGACGTCCTATAACTTATCTGGAGACAAGGGTTGGAACTAGGGTTTTAGGGCTTCCTAGGGTTTTGTGACCTAATCTAAGGGTGGCTAAGGCTTGGGGAAGTCTCTAGGCTATCCTAAGGCTAGGATGGACCTAAGCTCTTCATATTTTACTGCTTTATTTCTACTTAATAGAATAGCAAACTTTTAACCCCCTTACATTATTATTTCTACATCTAAACTAGGCCTTCTGCTCCAACTCTGCTACAACTCCTGTTATTCCTGATCCAGCTTCAGATCCAGCTCCTGATCAGCTTATTGCTTGCAATTAACATAATGCACTTAATCAGCACATTATAACATTATTTCATGCATAGCTAAAGGAAAGCAGTAAAGATGCAGACAACGCATATGTATGCGTGAATAACCCTAACTTATGCTAAGTCCTAGCTTAATCTAGGACAATTAAGACCTATGATTGCTGCGCAAGCACTCGTTCCTACCGTCGCCGAAGACGAAAACCCTGAGGTCAGGATGACGGCGATGAGGAAGGGGTCCGAGGGGCGTGCGCAGATACGGCGCAGCACGAAGGAGCACGGCGGAGATGACTCTGCCACTGGTATGGTGGCAGAGTGACGAGAGGAGGGAAGAGAGGTCACCGGAGCCTGTGGGCAGATGGCCAGAGACGAAGGAGGGATGAATTTCCGGGGGTATCTGCGACCAAAAATAGGCTTGCCTCCTTCGACCGGACCTGGTGCTTCTTATATAGGCGCAAGCAGAGGGTTAGGTGCAAGGAGGTAGCCAAAGTCCTTCGCTGGAGGCATGGCCGGAGGTGATACCCATACCTCTCGAGCATTCGCATGAGAGTTATGGGGCGATTCAGGGCATGGGGAGCTGCTCAGGCGGCAGGGGGTTTCGCAGAGAGCTCCCCTTTCAAATCTAGGAGCAACACCCTAGGGAAGCGAGGAGAAAACCTCCTCGAAACCTCGTCGGAGGTATGGGTCTCCGCTGCAATGGTAGAGGGACCTGAATGAAGAAAGTGATGAAAAGTTGAGGGGGTTTCTGCAAGGGTTTCCAAAAGTTAGGGGCCAGAATGTAATTGGCTGGACTATTTTGCAAAGTAGGTCAAAATGGCCTTCCCTTAGATCTAAATTTTGGTACAAACCTAATTTGGACCTAAGGAATCCAATGGTGAAGTTGGATTTTAGGTTTGACCATGTTTGACTATACATTTTGCATAAAAACTCAAATTAGGTCAAATATTGAGCTTGGACCCCAATCTAGGTCAAAATAAGCTTCAAAGGTCAAATTGAAGGTTCTATGCCCTAGGGGATATTTTTCCATGAATTTTAGAGGGTTTAGTTGATTTTTATCCTGCCTTAAGTGGGTTTGTTTTAGGGTTACAGAATGTCATTTAATTCTCAAATTTCACAATAACCCTTTTCTAACTGAACCATCCCACTTTTTTTCCTATTAAGTCCAATTGACCTATGTCTAGACCCTAAGCAATCCCGCTGATGTACTGCAATGGTAAAATTATAGTTTTACCCTTTATTTTATGTATTCTTTTCAGATCAGTAATCTCTTGAGTTAGGCCTTCCTTTAAGTTATGCAGGAGCTTTTGTTCACTTTATTTGGTCAAAATAAGCTAGTTAGGGCTCATGATGAGGTTCTCATCACATAACAAACTTAAAGAGGACCAAAGTCGATCCGAAAAGACGTACCCTCAAAAAGCTTTGGGTACTCCTCTTGCATCGCTGCCTCAGGCTCCAAGGTAGCCTCTTCGTACCACTGGCTTCTCCATAAGACCTTCACCAGTGGTGCCTGTTTCCGTCTCAGACTCCGAACGACTCCGTCTAGTATCTGCACTAGTCTCTCGGGGTAGGTCAGGTCATCACCCACCTCAACGCTCTCGTGGCTCAGAACATGACTAGGATCAATGACGTACTTCCTGAAGTTGGACACGTGGAACACGTCGTGCACTCCAGAAAGCTGGGGGGGAAGGGCAAGCCTAAGCAACGGGTCCCACCCACTCCAAGACCTTAAAGAGCCATACAAACCTCGGCGCAAGCTTCCCTTTCACCCCAAAATGCTGCAAACCCTTCATGAGCGAAACACGGAGAAAGACGTGATCCCCAACCTCGAACTGCACCTCTCTGTGTTTCCAATCAGCGTAACTCTTCTGCCTACTCCTGATAGTGCGGAGTCATCTATGAATCTACTCTATCACCTCCTGACTCTGCCGGATCAACCTGGGGCCAACCTCCCACTTGCTCCCCACCTCGACCCAACTCAAGGGTGCAGTACACCTCCATCTGTACAGAGCCTCATAAGGTGCCATGCCGATACTCGAGTGGTAACTGTTATTATATGAAAACTCTACCAGGGGTAAATGCTCCTCCCAGGAGCCTCTCCAGTCTAGTACACAGGCACGTAAAAGGTCCTCAAGTGTCTATATGGTCCGCTCTGACTGTCCGTCCATCTGGGGAGGATAAGCGATACTGAACCTCAAACGTATCCCCAAAGCCTGCTGAAACTCAGCCCAGAACTGGGAAGTAAAATGGGTATGCCTGTCGGATACAATCTCACGTGGGACTCCGTGCAGGCATACCACATTTTGAATGTACCTCTCTGCCAACTATGCTGGTCCCAAGGTGACTCGAATCGGCAAGAAACGTGTCATCTTCGTCAACCTGTCTACTATCACCCAGACTGCATCGTGTCCTCGCTGAGTAACTGGTAGACCTATCACCAAGTCCATGGTGATGCTCTCCCACTTCCACTCTGGCAAAGGAAGTGGCTTTAACGGCCTTGCAGACCTCTGATGCTCGGCCTTCACCTACTGGCACACCTAACACTGCTCCACAAACTCACCAACATCCCACTTCATCCCTCCCCACCAAAAGTCGCATCTCGAATCATGATACATCTTTGTGTTCCGGGGATGTATGGTGAGCTTGGACCCGTGCGCCTCAACCAAAAGCTCTGTCAATAACTCCTCGTCCCTAGGAACGCATAAGCGTCCCCTCATGCATAGTATCTCATCTGTAAAGGAAAAGTCTCCTATGTCTCCTGTCAACACCCTGTCCCGCAGTGTCTGTAAGTATGGATCTATCATCTGTCCTGCAATGATGCAGTCTATCAGCTCTAGTCGCGTCTACCACGTCACTGTCACTATCCCACAATACCCCCGTGACTTCCAGGGTTGCCAACTGCCCAACTCCTCCATGAGTCTCCAATTCTGTGCCTATAGATTGGCCAAGTGGGCGGGCGCCTTCCGGCTCAAGGCATCAGCCACCACATTGGCCTTCCCTGGATGGTAGGAGATGCCGCAGTCGTAGTCCTTCAGGAGCTCTAACCAACGTCTCTGTCTCATGTTGAGCTCCTTCTGGTCAAACAAGTACCTGAGGCTCTTATGATCCGTGAAAATCTCGAAAGTCTCACCTTAAAGGTATTGCCTCCATGTCTTCAGCGCGAAGACAACAGCTGCCAGCTATAAGTCATGGGTAGGGTAGCTATGCTCATGGGGCTTCAGTTGCCGCGAAGCGTAAGCGACAACGTGACCCCGCTGCATGAGCACACCCCTTAACCCCTGCAATGAAGCATATGTGTAAACCACAAAATCGCCACTGCTGTCCGGGATGGTAAACACAAGAGTTGAAGTCAATCTCTCCTTCAACTCCTGAAAATATGCCTCGCACTCATCTGTCCAAGCAAAGGGCACATCCTTCCGAGTCAGCTGGGTCATAGGACGCGCAATCTGAGAGAATCCTCTGATAAACCGCCGATAGTAACCTGCCAATCCCAAAAAGCTGCATATCTCCGTCACTGTACGTGGCCTCTCTCACCTGAGTACGACCTCAACCTTGGCTGGATCCACAGCCAAACCAACCCTTGAGATCACGTGGCCCAAGAAAGTCACCTGCCTCAACCAAAACTTGCACTTGCTGTACTTGGCATACAGCTTGCGTCGCCTCAAAGTGTCCAAGATCATCCGTAAATGCTGTCCATCCTACACCTGATCCCACGAGTAAACGAGTACGTCGTCGATGAACACCACCACAAATTGGTCCAAGTACGGTCTGAAAACTCGGTTCATCGAATCCATAAAAGCAGCGGGGGCATTGGTCAACCTAAATGTCATGACCAACAACTCATAGTGCCCGTACCGGGTACGGAGAGCTATCTTGGAGACGTCGGTCTCCCTGATCTCAACTAGTGGTAGCCCAACCTCAGATCTATCTTGGAAAACACTGTGGCATCTCACAACTAGTCGAAGAGGTTGTCAATCCTCGGCAGCAAATACTTGTTCTTGATGGTGACCATATTCAGCTGTCGGTAGTCGACACAAAGTCGTAGGGTACCGTCCTTCTTCACAAACAGCATAGGGGCTCCCCACGGGGATGCATTGGGCCTCACAAAGCCCTTCTCCAATAGGTCCTGCAGCTGTGACTTGAGCTCTCGCAGCTCAAGCAGTGCCATCTAGCACGGTGTAGTAGAAATGGGGTTGGTCCCCGGTACTAGTGAGATCTCAAACTCGATCTCACGCTCAGGCGGTAGTCCTGGCAGCTCCTCTGGAAAAACGTCGAGGTACTCGCAAACCACCGGAATACTCTGAAAGTCATCCACGAGGCTAGGCTCTGCCACTACACAGGCCAAAAAGCCCTCACACCCCTGGCTCAAAAGCCTCATTGCCCGAAGCGCGGAGATGCATCTGAAACCTCTATCCACCGGCTGTCCGTGAAACTCAAAGGGAGGCAACTCCAGTATGGAGAAGTCGATCTTCCTCTCGAAATAGTGCACCAAGGTGTGATAGGCGGACAGCCAGTCCATCCGTAGGATCAACCAAAATCCTCCATCTATATCACAATCAAGTCAGCAGGGAGGCTGTGTCCCCCTATACTGACCTTGCAGTCCATGTAGACCTCCTCACCTACAAACAACTAGCCACTTGGGCTTCTAATCACAAATGAATCCTCGAACAGTACACTACCATGCCCCAAACTGACGGCAAAACTCGCAGCAACAAAAGAGTGCATGGTGCCGGAATCAAAAAGTACGTACACTAATCTGCTAGAAACAATAACCATACCTGCCACCACTGAACCTGAAGCTCTGGCATCTTTGTGTGCCAGGGCGTTGATACGCCCCTCAGTCCTCAGTGCAAATGAAGCAGCTACACTCTGGGTCGAGTGAGCAGCCACTGGCCGGTACCCTCCTCGTGACTGCTGCCCTCTCCCACACTCCTTGGGACCACGACCACCAGCTCGGCCTCTAGCGCTCAATGCGGGGGGCATCTGCTGTTCTCCGGCCCTAGATGGGCAGTCCCTCCTGATGTGGCCCGACTGGCCACACTGGTAGCAGAGGGGGACACGACCTCTTCCCTCAGTAGGTCCCTGCTAGCGGTTGGGCGGGGGTTCGGTGTTGGCAACTAGCCCCTGTCTGAGGCCCCCAAAGGCCACTAATGGCCCCGCAAAATGAGACGACTCTCCTGCGAGTGTTGTGTGCCTCCTCTCCTGACAGTCCTGAGAGTACTCTGGCTGGTAGGGCCTCTTCCGTCCACTGTCAGTGTCTCGCGCGGCCGGGTTGGTCTCCTCGTAGGCCATGGCTGCCTCAACCACTCGTGAGAAGGTGGGCAACTTCAGGGGTTTAACATACCCCCGAATAGCAGGTTAGAGCCCCTCAGTAAACCGCCATAGGGGCCCCTCCTCCGTAGACACAGCTGTCACATGATAGCTCTAAAAAATGCGTACGATACGCACTAACAGTCATCGTCCCCTGGCGGAGAGTGTCGAACTCCCGCCTCCTCTGGTCCTACCAAGTCTACGGAAAGTACTACTCGCAATTGAGAGTCACGAACTGGTCCCACGTCGGCTCCCTCCCCTCCTGGCCTCTGACTGCCCTCCACCACCTGTGTGTCGCACTCTCAAGCTGGTACGTGGCAAAGGCCACGCAGCACTCCGCGGGAGGGCGAAGGGTGTCGAACACCTCTATCTGCTCCAACCAATCCTCTACCTCAGACAGGTCCTCATCCCCCTTGAAGGAGGGGAGCTTCAGCTTCCATAACTGTCCGAAAAGCTCGTGGTGTAGTTGCAGTGGGGGAACAAGCACGCCTCCAGGCAAAGAGGGCTCGTGCTCAGAAGTGTAAGAGTGCAGTGGGGGTAGTGGAGGACCAGCCCCTCCCCCTCCTGCTCGTCTGGCACTGCGGCGGTCTCTCTATCCCACCGAGGACTCCCCCTCCACGTCCTCAGGGAGAGGTGCCCGTGGAGGCTAGTGGAGCTCCTCTCGCATGATATCTCTGATCAGCTGGGTGAGATCCTGGGCCTGGACGCCCAGGAGAAGAGGTGGGTCAACTGGTACCTCAGGCCCGACACGTTTGCCCCTCTGACCTCGTCCACGATCGCGACCACGACCCTGTTGGTGCTAGAGCACCACGATCATTTGTTTTGATGATAACAAAACACGTGTTATTTAACATTTGCAATTTGAGTCCTAGATTTCAGGTCAATTGCAAATGAAGACGTGTTTAGACGGAACTCGAGCTCGCATCCAGGACGGATTGGAGGAGCTTGACGGAAAATAGAGGAGGTTCGCGTGGAGCGAAAGATTGGAGATGGAAGACAAGAAGAATAGGATAGATTCTTTTTTATCCTTTCATGTATCTCTTGTATTTATTTTCTTGCTCTTTATTTTCCTTAGACATTATGTTAAAGAGCCTCAAAGAACCCTAACAGTAGTCCTAGGAACACCTGCACAACCCTAGGATACGTAGGTTTTCTGTAGAACACTTAGAAAACCAATATAGGGTTAAAACAGACTTTCCAGACGTCTAATTCACGAATCAGACGTCTGATAAAGGATTTTAAGACGTCTGACTGTTGTTTCAGACGTCTGATAACTGTTAGGCTGGACATAGTTAGTTCTGTCTGATGAATTCAGACGTCCAGACCTTAGACCAGACGTCTTAGGAGACGTCTGATGACTTTGCCAGACGTCCAGTTAGTGGACCGTTGGCTGGCTTAGAAGACACTCAAGAATATGACCGTTAGAGCCTTATCAGACGTCCATAGGACTTCACAGACGTCTGATAAATGACCGTTTTGCCTCGGCTGACCCAAAATCTCTTCTCAGAGATTTTGTAGCCGTTGCAACGTTTGGAAATCAATTCCCACGGTAAAAGTAGGTTTCCAGACGTCCAGACTTAGTGCCAGACGTCCTCTATGTCGTCTGATGGACTTGTACAAAAACCCTGTTTAGATCTGATTCAAGTCAGGGAGAAACCCGCATAGAATCAGACGTCTGACCTTGGAATCAGACGTCTTAAAGTGGACTTCCAGACGTCTGATGCCTTAATTAGACGTCTGATAACCCTGTGAAGTGTAATCATTGTCCTGATTTCGGCCTGATTCTCTTGGGCTTTGCACCCAACGGCTATGGAAGCTTTTCCAAGCCTTCCAAAGCCTTCCTAAGGCCTCTATAAATAGAGGGGAACCTTTGTAACTTAAAAACACACCTAGAAACACAAGATACACACTAAGAGAAACAAGAGACACACCTAAGCAACTTAGTTCCACTCTTTTGTGTCCAATTGAGGCCCTTGCTCTCCAAGCTCTAGCTTCATTCTCTTGAGAGCATCAAGCCTTCGCGCGCCCGCTTTCCCGCTGTTGATAACGAGAGCGACGTAGCGCCATCGCGTGGCACACGCACCGCGTCATCGTCGACGCACTCCTTGCAAAGGGGAGTTTCCTATTTCCTATAGAAGCTAGGTTTAATTTTGTTGGCTCTATAGGACTGTTGTTTAATTTATCTTTGTATTTTGGTTGGGTATTCGCTTTGCGAATTCCCGTCTCCTTCGTGGGACAAAATCCTTCTCGTGGAGAGAAGGGGTTGAGGAACGCTACCCTCGTACTTGTAGCGTGGTTGTATTGAGGTTGAATCACCCTCGTTTTAAGTGATTCGGTTTAGTGGATTTGATCAACTAGGTTGATCGGAAAATCCTAACTCGAGAGGGTTAGGTGGTGGTTTTCACCCGGTTTGGGTTTCCACCTAAAAATACCTGTGTACATTTTGTGATTGCCTATTTTGTGATATTGTTTATATTTATTTCCGCAATTATTACGTCACCCCCTCCTAGTAGGGACCTTCAATTGGTATCAGAGCAGGTTTTCCGCCGACAGGAGTAACATCTGCGGAAAGATCACATGGAGGGAAGCTGTTCCACAAGCAGGATTTCCGAGGGGCAGTCCACAACCCGTCCGCCCTACTTTGATGGGAACAACTACACCTACTGGAAGTTGCGGATGAAGACGTGGCTTCAAGCCACCGACTTCACAGTCTGGGCCAGGTGCGAGACCCCCTTCGACATCCCAGAAAAACCCGCCGGAGGATACTCGCAGCAGCAGATCCGGGAGCTCTCTCTCAACGCGAAAACAATGAACGCGTTGTATTGCGCGCTCAGCCCGGAGGAGTTCAACAGAATCTCGCAATGCGCCACCGCATACGAGATCTGGCACACACTCGAGGTAACTCATGAAGGTACCTCTAAGGTAAAAACTTCTAAACTCAATTTACTTTCACAAGAATTTGAGGCTTTTTCTATGAAATCTAACGAAACTTTAAGTGAGATGAACACTAGGTTCACTCTCATAGTAAATAACTTGAAAGCTTTAGGGAAGACTTTCATCAACGGGGAGCTTCAAGGAAAGCTTCTTCGTTCCCTTGGACCGGAATGGGAACAGAAAGTCACCGCCATCGAAGAGGCGAACGAAATGGAGGAGCTCAACATGGAAGATCTCCTAGGCAATCTGATGGCCTACGAGACTAAGTTGAAGCAGAAGAAGAAGGATACACCGGAGCCTAAACTAAAGAAGGCTCTCGCCTTTAGAGCCACGTCGGATAGCGAGGTAAGTTCCGACGATGAAGACTTTAGAATTTTACTTAAAAATTTTTCCAAGTTTTGTAGGAAATTAAAGAAAGAGAAAAAGGAGAAGAAGGAAAGCCCGAGACGTTGCTACCACTGCAACGGGAAAGGGCATCTGCGACCAGAATGCCCTCTTCTCAAAAAGGAGAAGAAGAAGGAAAAGGAGAAGAAATCTAAGAAGAAGGCATTCCAAGCCACTTGGGACGATTCTAGCTCGGAGGAAGAAGAAGAAGAAAAGACCATAGAAGAAGAAACCGCTTGCTTCGGTTTCATGGCCAGAGGAAGCGACAGCGAAAGCGAAAGCGACTCAGACAACGAGGTAAATCTCGATCTTCAAGAAGCATTTAATGAACTTTTTGAGATTAGTAAATCACTTAGGGTAGAAAATAAAGGCATTAAAAAGAACCTTAGTTTTCTTAGAAATGAAAATGATAGGTTAGAAAAACAACTCAAGGACATAGAAACTAGTCCTAAGGATAATAACCTATTATTAGAAAATCAAGACCTCATCAATGAAAATAATAAATTGATTGAGGAAAATGATAGTCTAAAAATAGAAATTTCTGATTTAAAGACTAAGATGAATACTATAGAAAAAGAAATTGCATGTCTTAGGGAAAGCTCTAACAAACTAATCAACAAAGTAGATGATTTTTATAGCCCTAAGGTTGAGAAAGGATCTCCATCAAGGAGACCCGCTAACAAATCCGGATCCAAGCCCACTTGGATACCGAAAAAAGAATTAGAATCTTGTTTTGTAGGGTTCAGGGATGACTACAACATAAAGGACTGGACCTACAAGCTCAAAGCTGGTCAACTTAAGTTGGGAGAACCAATGAGTAGACCAAGGAGGAGAAGAAGAAGACCAACGAGACGGCGAACAAACGACGGACCCGCCGCATGTCGACCACCAGATTGGAGACCGGCGGCAATGCCCGGGCCTCCAAGCTACGGATGGGAGCCCCATCCGATGTGGCATCCACCACCACCATTCGGGCCATTTTATTGGCCATGGTAGGTGAGGTAAAAATTCTTAACCCTATCTTATTATCATAAGCATTTAGATAGGGGGAGTTAAAAAATTAATGAGCTAATTGTCAATTTTTAAGGGGGAGATATAAGGTAGCTAAATTTCCTTTAGAAAGGGGGAGAAAAATAATAGCTATCTCATTGTTACAAAAAGGGAGAGAATATCACCTTTGTTAAAATAAATTCATAGAAGAGCATGTTTTAAGGGGGAGTTATAGGAAATGTAAAATCAATTAAACCTTTTTGATAATGTCAAAAAGGGGGAGGATTTTTTTATGCATTATTATTTACGGTTTTGTCATCATCAAAAAGGGGGAGATTGTTGGTGCTAGAGCACCACGATCATTTGTTTTGATGATAACAAAACACGTGTTATTTAACATTTGCAATTTGAGTCCTAGATTTCAGGTCAATTGCAAATGAAGACGTGTTTAGACGGAACTCGAGCTCGCATCCAGGACGGATTGGAGGAGCTTGACGGAAAATAGAGGAGGTTCGCGTGGAGCGAAAGATTGGAGATGGAAGACAAGAAGAATAGGATAGATTCTTTTTTATCCTTTCATGTATCTCTTGTATTTATTTTCTTGCTCTTTATTTTCCTTAGACATTATGTTAAAGAGCCTCAAAGAACCCTAACAGTAGTCCTAGGAACACCTGCACAACCCTAGGATACGTAGGTTTTCTGTAGAACACTTAGAAAACCAATATAGGGTTAAAACAGACTTTCCAGACGTCTAATTCACGAATCAGACGTCTGATAAAGGATTTTAAGACGTCTGACTGTTGTTTCAGACGTCTGATAACTGTTAGGCTGGACATAGTTAGTTCTGTCTGATGAATTCAGACGTCCAGACCTTAGACCAAACGTCTTAGGAGACGTCTGATGACTTTGCCAGACGTCCAGTTAGTGGACCGTTGGCTGGCTTAGAAGACACTCAAGAATATGACCGTTAGAGCCTTATCAGACGTCCATAGGACTTCACAGACGTCTGATAAATGACCGTTTTGCCTCGGCTGACCCAAAATCTCTTCTCAGAGATTTTGTAGCCGTTGCAACGTTTGGAAATCAATTCCCACGGTAAAAGTAGGTTTCCAGACGTCCAGACTTAGTGCCAGACGTCCTCTATGTCGTCTGATGGACTTGTACAAAAACCCTGTTTAGATCTGATTCAAGTCAGGGAGAAACCCGCATAGAATCAGACGTCTGACCTTGGAATCAGACGTCTTAAAGTGGACTTCCAGACGTCTGATGCCTTAATTAGACGTCTGATAACCCTGTGAAGTGTAATCATTGTCCTGATTTCGGCCTGATTCTCTTGGGCTTTGCACCCAACGGCTATGGAAGCTTTTCCAAGCCTTCCAAAGCCTTCCTAAGGCCTCTATAAATAGAGGGGAACCTTTGTAACTTAAAAACACACCTAGAAACACAAGATACACACTAAGAGAAACAAGAGACACACCTAAGCAACTTAGTTCCACTCTTTTGTGTCCAATTGAGGCCCTTGCTCTCCAAGCTCTAGCTTCATTCTCTTGAGAGCATCAAGCCTTCGCGCGCCCGCTTTCCCGCTGTTGATAACGAGAGCGACGTAGCGCCATCGCGTGGCACACGCACCGCGTCATCGTCGACGCACTCCTTGCAAAGGGGAGTTTCCTATTTCCTATAGAAGCTAGGTTTAATTTTGTTGGCTCTATAGGACTGTTGTTTAATTTATCTTTATATTTTGGTTGGGTATTCGCTTTGCGAATTCCCGTCTCCTTCGTGGGACAAAATCCTTCTCGTGGAGAGAAGGGGTTGAGGAACGCTACCCTCGTACTTGTAGCGTGGTTGTATTGAGGTTGAATCACCCTCGTTTTAAGTGATTCGGTTTAGTGGATTTGATCAACTAGGTTGATCGGAAAATCCTAACTCGAGAGGGTTAGGTGGTGGTTTTCACCCGGTTTGGGTTTCCACCTAAAAATACCTGTGTACATTTTGTGATTGCCTATTTTGTGATATTGTTTATATTTATTTCCGCAATTATTACGTCACCCCCTCCTAGTAGGGACCTTCAGACCCGACTCAAGAACCCCCCGACGAGGCATCTCCTGCAAGGAGACACAAAAGATAGAACAAGAGAGTTAGCGATACCGAATTACTTCGAGAAAAGACTCAGAACGAATATCAAGGCGATACGTTGTGGTGGTTATCCTAGTTATATGCACGTGAATGGTTATTCTCAAGCCAATTGGTTCATTTCTCGGGACAACCTTGCTCTGATACCATCTTGTTATGACCAGATTTCCAGATCCCTACAGGACCCGAGATTGGCTTGCCTCAACTAATCTCAAGACTTAATCGTCCAACAAGAAATAACCAAAAGAAGGAAAGTAAACCATATTCACACATGCAACATAACTAAGCATAAGAAACGTACAAAGCAGTAAAGGAAGTAGATCAACTGTTTCAGTACATACCACCACAACAACAATAACAATGGAAAGCGGAAAGTAAATAGTAGTAGCAGAACAGTAACTAAAAGTCCATTACTTACTACAATAGTAGAGAAAAAAAAAAGGAAGTGCTGAAGAAAACTATGGCTGGACTCGACTGGGCCTAGCACCCTTCACAGCCAGAAACTCGAGCTGCTCAACTCCTGATCCTGAATAGTGTTATGCAAAGACAGAGTCAGCGAACGCTAAGCAGAGTGGTATCTATATTATCTAAGTACAGAACAGTAAAAACAACAGGTTTAATTCCCATTTCCATTTATCTGTTTTATATGTTCCAGTTTTACCCATTTCTCAAAGTATCCAAATATTTCTTGATCTTACATGTTCCTCGTGGGAATGATCTTGATTGCAATCTTTTCCGTAGAGTAGAAGGTACACGTGGTGCTCTCCTAGTCGGGAGAGTCCCCCGTGGTAGTCCTACACCCAGTCAACCACCCCAAGGTCGCTGTCAAGATGTAGCGGTGACTACGACACGTGTGATAAGCGCAGGGTAGCTACCCTGCACTGACACACAGTCAATCATTTCTGCTAGCGGGTACGCCCAAAGTACAACACAAAATAGTATAGGGCCATGCCCTCTCAGAACAGGGGTCTCGCCCTTCAGAACCAAACAAGGGTCTCGCCCCTCCACAGTCCGCGCACCCTCATCTGACTACCCCGGTTTTCCTAGAGGGCCTAACAAGTCCATGTAGGGTGGCTAGCTGAACCCCGGGTCCCGTGGGGTGGCTAGCTCCCTCCCTACACAAGTAGCTCACCTCGGTACCACGTACGCGAGGGCCAACAGGAGTCGGTGTAGAGTGGCCAATCCTAACCCCGGGTCTCAACCCAAGGGAGGCTAGCTCCGCTCTACACAAAAGGGGACAGTTGCTCTCCTTGGTACCACGTACTCAAGGGCCAGCACACTTCCCGTCTACATTCTAGGTTTTCGTCTATCCATAGGAGTTCTACTCCTAATTCCCCGTAGGGTTCATGCTCATGTTCACCTCATTTATCCCGATCCAGATCTCATCTTTCATAATTCATTTCTCATCTGTATACAGGCAGCTCGTGTTTTCATAATTCAATTCTCAATACATGCAACTGATGATTTCACAGGTAATTGTTCATTAAATATAGGCATTTACTAGCAATTTATCTTAATCACACATGCAAGTGAACCATACAGTATAAACAGGCTCATTCATTTCTCTACCCTAGGGTTCATGCCACATCCTAGGGTTCCATTCGGCTATTTCCACAAGCACATTCTTATTTAAGTATTATTAACAGAATTAAACCACTCTACCAGGAAACATGGGAGTAATGGGGGCTTGAACCACAGACCCAGACGTCTCTCCAAGCCCCAAATGCACAGCAGGCTAAAACCCTATACTAGGGAATACATCACAAAAAGAGAGTTCAGAACAATGTAAAACAGACTCTAGTACATAGAAGAACTCGAGAGGAAAGTACAAGTATTTCGTTTGTGTAAAACGGACCTCGATCGGACCCTAAACAAGTCAAAAAGGTGCCTACTGTTCAAAATCAAACATCTGGGAATAATCCCAGACGTCTTAAAAGGCGTCAGATCTTACCTTATGTTTCTGTGGTATCCTCAAACATCCAGACCTTCACTGTGATCGTCTGAAGGCAGTTCCAGATGTCGACAATGCCTCCGGCCATCTGGACGCACCTCTAGGCATCTGGTGTTGTACTCAGACGTCCAAAAATGCGTGGAAAAGAGTTCAGCGCGCCTTTCCAAGGGCCTTTACCTGCGTACGAAATCGCAGGTCCAAATCAGGCCTGACCAGCTTCTGCAGTGAGGCCTGCATGCTGTAACCGCAAAAAAGAACGTACCTTGCGATATAAGTGCTTTCAGACGTCTGATCTCAGACCCGAACGTCCAGCTATCGCCACGGTTGTCTGGTCGACTCTCCAGACATCTGATACGGGAAAAATCTCAGTATCAGAAACTCCTCGCAGCTTGCTCCGCTCACTCGTCACGCGCCGCAGCAGCTCCAGCCGCTACAGAGGGTCGGGAGGTCGCCTCCCCGAGCCCTCTCCTCCCGCACGCGCCCGCCGTTGGCCATGCGAGCTCCGTCGAGATTCCACCAAAGCTCCATTAACCTTAGGCCTCCTCCTCCTCCCGTGCTCTCCTCCTTCCTCCCGCGCTCACCTCCTTCCTCCCTCTCGCTCTCCCTCACTCGCCCCCTCTCGTCGCTCCCGCACAAGAACTGAAGGTGGTGGTGGCTGTGGTGTGTGGAGTGAAGAGGAGAAAGAAGGGGGGATTTATATAAGAGGGTGTGGGGTTTATGGTTCGGGGGAGGTAAGGAAGAGAGAGAGGAAGGAACGGGTCCAAACATCTGGACAGACGTCTGACTGAGACTCCATACGTCTTAAAAGGCTAAAAAGTAATGGGTCCTTACATAAGCTAACCTACGGAGCTAAAGGAATCTAACTAACCTAAATCTAATAGAAGAAAGGGGAGAGAGATCCTTGCTGGTGGTACGCCGGACTTGGAGGAGATGAAGTCTCCAGTAGGTGAGGCAGCAACGACGAGGGGAGGTAGGCGGCACTTGTTGGTATTGCGACACGTGGAAGAAGCTAAGGAAGAAGGAGCCACCGCCTATTGTATGTGGCGGATGGTTGAAGAAGGTGATCAAAGAGGATCACCGAAGTTGATGGAGATGGAGGTCAAGGAGAAGGGAAGAAGGGGAATCCGACCTCCAAACCAAGCGAAGGAGGTTGGCTTGACCTCAAGGAACCTTTCATAAGCATCATTGGAGCCTTCCAAGCTTGGAAGCACGTGGTTCTTGCGCGACAAGGAGACCCGAACCTTTGAAAGGTTTGCATTAGGTTTTGAGTAGGATTCATAGCCCAATGCATGGCTCAAATGGAAGAGGATTTCTTTAGGGATCTCCCTTTCTATTTTGGGAGAGATTTGTCAAGAAATCAGAGAGAAATCTCTGATTGAAGGTCGCCGAAGTAGGAGTTCCTTCACGATAATGGTGGAGGGACAAATCTGTAAATAATACGACAAACTTAGGGACATGTTTGTAAATAATTCAAAAAGCTAGGGGTGCTTGTGTAAGAAAAAGAGTCAGACTGGATTGGAATGCAAACTAGATCAAGATAATCTCTAATTGGGCCCAAATTTGGTACAAACATAATTTAGACTCAAGGAATCTAATGGTGAAGTCAGATTTTGGTTTTGACCAAGTTTGACTGGGTAATTTGCATAGAAACCCAAATTAGGGTAACTTTTTGTCTATGACTCTGTTTTAGGTCAAAATAGGTTCCAATGGTCAAATCAAGGATATCAACCTTGTAGAATATTTTTATATGATTTTTATAAGGTTTAGGTAAATTTATTATGACCAGAACCTTGGTTATTTAAGTGAGTCTGAAATTAGGATTTAGAATGTCCATTAATTATTGAAATGCGTGAAAACATGTTTCTGTCTTCATGAACCCTCTTTTTAGTCATTAATGACCATTTGACCTTTAATTAACCCTGGGAAACCACATGATTACTCTGCATTTATAATATGATGTTAAAACTGCAGTTTTACCCCAATTTTAATGCATCTCTCAGAATGAATATGCACTGAATTATGGCTCTTCGACGGTTATGAAGGAGCATTTGTTTGTTAATTATGACTAATAAAAGCTAGTTATGGCTGATGATGACGTTATCATCAACCATTATCAATAACAATGGCTCCTAGGCATCCATAACGAGTAATAATGTTTTTCTGCACAAATGTTATGACCCTTTCAGCTGTCGGATAGGTCATGGCCTCTGCTTCAATCCATTTTGAAAAATAGTCCATTGTGATCAAGGTGAAACGTTTCTTAGCAAGTGCAGCGAGAAAGGGTCAACAAAGTCCATTCTTCATTTGGCAAAGGGGATTGGGGACATTATGGACACCATATTTCCAAGTGGGAGATGATGGACTAAGGCGAACTTTGGCATTTATCACATATGTGCACAAACTCTTAGCATTGTCGCTTCATCTGGGGCCAGAAATAACCCATTTGAAACAAGTGGGCTACAAGAGCTCTATATCCTTCATGATTGCCACAAATATCATTGTGGGCCTCTTGGATTGCCTAAGATGCTTCCTCTGGGGTGAGGTAATGTAATAAGGGAGTTGAATAGCCCCTCGTATACAACCATCTACCTATCAATGTGCAGTGTAAGGCCTTCAGCTGAAACGCTTTGGGGTGAGGCTCCTCAGGAGGTAACTCGGCTGTATTTAGGAAAGTAATTATTGGAGTCATCCAAGATGTAGTTGGCTCAATCATGAGTGCTTGTAGAGGGAGCACTGTGGGTTTACTTAATGCTTGCAAGAGTATATCATCCTCTTGTTCTACAGGAATGGAGGATGCCAAGCAGGCCAGAGCATCCACCAGCGGGTTGTCGAAATGGAGTATCCACTTAACTGTGGTGGTCTTGACATTTAACGGCTCCTCTTTTACTTATTTTATGTAGAGACTCGTATTAGGATCTTTAGCCTGATATTCACCATTAATCTAGTTGGCTACCAATTGCGAATCTATGTGGACTTCTAAACATGAAGCTCCCATGGATTTTGCTACCTTGAGGTCAGCTAACAAGGCGTCGTACTCTGCAACGTTGTTGGAGGCAGGAAAAGCCGGCTTGATGGCATACTTATGAGTAGTGTCATTAGGAGTTGTCATAGCGATTCCGATGCCGGTCCCTGCCATCGTGGAGGACCCATCAACGTATAGTTTCCACGGCAAGGTGGTGGGAGGACCCGGATTCATGAACTCTACCACAAAATCTACCAAAACTTAGCCTTTAATGGATTTTTGTGACTAATATTTAACATTAAACTCTGCCAACTCCATGGCCCATTTCATATGTCGAGTTGACCCGATTGGCCTGTAAAGCATTTGGCGCAAGGGGTAATCTGTGAGTACAACTATTATGTTAGACTAGAAATATGGGTGTACCTTTCTAGCGAAAGCTACCAGGGCGACGCCAAGTTTCTCGATCACGATGTACTTTGCTTTCGCTCCTTGATAAGTCTTACTAACAAAAGACACTGACTGTCGTATTCCATTGCTCTCACATAATAGGACGGTGCTAACGGCAATCATGGAAGCTGCCAGATAAAGGAACAGGGCTTCCCCACCACTAGGAGCTATGAGAATGGGGGGTTTCTAAAGGGATTTCTTGACCTCTTCGAGGGCCTAATGGCATTGAGGGATCCAATGTGCTAGCATGTAGCCTTTTCTCTTCTTGATGCATTTGAAAAAGGGGTACACATGTCGAAAGATCGAGACAAGAAGTGGCCTAAATCCGCGATCTTACTGACTAACAACTGGATTCCCTTCAGATTAGTCAGGGGCGTTAGAGCCTTAACCGCTTGAATTTTTTTGGGTTTGGCTTCTATCCCGCAATCAGAGACTATGAAGCCCAAGAATTTTCCCGAGGACACACCAAACACGCACTTCTCAAAATTCCAACGAAGCCGGGTGTCCTCTAAGACTTGAAACACTTGGGCTAAGTTTTCCAAGTGTTAGGAGAAACTTAATCCTTTCACAAGCATATCATCAATATACACTTCAAATGACTTTTCAATTAGATGAGCAAACACCAGAGACGTTGATAAGTAGCTCCAGCGCTTTTCAAGCTAAAGGGCATGACTCTATACTAAAATAGACCCCTATCAGTTACAAATGAAGTATGGGGCCTGCCAGCTGAAGCTAAGCTTATTTGGTGATAACCACTATAAGCATCAAGGAAAGACATGTGACTGTCCACTACAAGAGTCTACAAGGGCACCAATCTTTGGTAGGGGGAACTCATCCTATGGGCAGGCATCGTTTACATTTATGAAGTCCACACACATCCTCCATTTTCCATTTGATTTCTTGACCATCACAATATTATATAATCATTCTGAGTAGACAGATTGCTCGATGAATCCTGCCTCCAGTAGCTTGTCCACTTCTGCAGTGGCCGCCTGCCACTACTTTGCCGACTTATGCCGTCGGGCTTGCTTGTTAGCTTGAGAACCTTGCTGGATATTAAGTTGGTTCTTGATCAGAGATGGAACTACTCCCGGTAGGTCGTTGGCAAACCATGCAAAAATGTTTGCATTATCCTTTAACAGGATGAGTAACTCGTGGACTTCAAGCGTGGGCAATTCAGCTCCTATCTGGACCAATTTGTCAGTTGCACCTGGGTACAACTAGATAGCCATGGTTGAGGAGCCAAGCTTCATTTCCTGTGTAGGCAATTAGATAGGGGGTCCGTCCTCTCACAAGGCATGGACCAAATTTCTCTTCTTTGCCCATTTATGAGGTTTAGGGGGCCTTCTCTCCATTAAGCGTTCGAGCTCGATGCGCAGTAACTCTCGATCGGTTGATTGATCTCCATGGACAATTCTGATTCCACGCGAGGAATGGAAGAGTATGAACTAGAAATACAAGAGGGGATTTCCTGGAATGCGTGGGTTGTGGGGTAGGTACTATGAAGGTGGTCATCCTATTGAGGTGCTTGTCCCCATTACATATTGATACTGGCAAGCTAATCTCTCCTCTCAGCATTACTTTGTGGTTCCCAAACCCTACTATCGAGAGGGTTGGCGGGGATAGATGTTCCTCACTAAGACCCAACTGCATGAGGGTCTTAAGGAAAAGGGCATCCACAACGCTACCCTCGTCTACAAGGAGACGGGGTTGTTTCCGCTTAGCTAGGAAGCGAGTTATTAATAGGGGATCCGTATGATCAACCGGATTTGGAAGGGAGGAGAAAAGCCTCAAGGTAGCCTGCCTAACGGAACTCCTCTCATCCCATTACAAAGTAGGGTACACCTCTCGAGTGGTCCCCATAGGCACAAGGGCGACCCTTGAGCTTGTGGAAATGTTGACGTCAAACATTACATCTATTTGTTCTTTGACTAAGCGTTATGGACACAACACCAGCTGAAGAGACGAGACTCTGGCCACGTGACCTCCCAAACGTCCCGCCCTTAATGCTTCCATGACCTGGCGGTGATATTCCTCAGGTGGGAGTTAGTGGAATCTCCTGTTGGGCCATGAGGGTCGTGGTCTTCACCACCTCCAACTCTAGAAAGGATATTACGTGGACTCCTCGAGTTGTTGAAGCTTCTCTTGGTGATACTCCTCGGGACCTTCCATAGGTCACTTGCCTTTATCTTGGCCTCCATTTCATTTAATGAAATGGGCCAAATTACCATGTCAGATTTGGGACTCGATTTGGTTGCGCAAATCTCGACAGTCCTCCGTGGCATGCCCCTTGGCCTAATGGTACTTACAATAAGGCCCACTCTCTGTCTTCTTCTTTAGAGGCTTTGGTGGGGGAAGTAAGTCTTTATCAGTTGACCAGACATCAGCTAACGCATCCGCCTGATTCACAGTCAGAGGAGTGTATTCTTCATAGAGTTCCCATCTAGGTTGGCAGGGGCCATTGGGTCGATATTTGTTCAGCTAGTCCCTTAGGTCCGTGAAATTCCCTTCCCACTTGTTGAAGTAGCTACCGCTTCGGATTGATATTGATGCTACCTTGGTTGAGATCTTCCTCTCATTAGGGGAGGCACGGCCTTCGTCTTGTCCATCCACCGGATGGCTATGAGAGTGGAAGGAGTTGTCCTGCTCTGCAAACTTTATGGCGTAATCCCACAATTTCGCCATGTCTTTAGGAGGAAAATCATCAATATCGTACTAGAACCTTTGAGTCAACAAATCTGACTTAAAGTACTGGATAGTGTTGGCATCATGCAGCCACTTGCATTTGAAATATTGACTCTTGAATTGGTCTAGATAAGACCGGAAAGACTCCTATCTTCTCTATTGGATTTCCGACAGCCTCTTAGAATTATCCTTGATCAGTTGTTGGCCAGTGAAATATTGACAAAACTTGTCAGCCAACCTTGGAAACAAGTGATTTGGCCCATCAACAGTTCATTAAACCACTCATGGGCCATCCTAGATAAATAAGATGGGAATACCCGACAGAGAACTCCATCTGGGCATCCGTGGACCAGCATCATCTACCTTTTTGCTCCCTACAAAGTTGTTAGGGTCTGACATCCCATTGTATTGAGCCAAGACGAGCTATTTGAATTTCTCGAGGAGTGGGGTGGTCATCACGTCCTCGGTGAAGGGGTACGTGTTATGTATGCCCGAGGCCTCATACCTCTCATTACCGGGGTGACCTAGCAAACAATCTCGGGAATCGAGCCTTCGTCACTGGTCACCAGAGGATGAGCCCTTGACTGCTCGTCCAACTCACGCAAAGGCAGAAGAGGGGCCTTTAGCGGACCAAGGGGGCTTCGCCCTTCTGGCTATTGATCTTGCACTTCATCTTCTTGAGTTGTTCACATAGGTGGACATTCTCTTCTTCCACCACACGACATCATTTTAGTTGGTCGTTGGTGGGGCTGGAACTTTGGGGTTCTTCTTGTCGAGTTTTAGCCTAGTTTCTCGTCACCTGGTTCTCCTGCAACTGCTCTGCCACTAGCTGTTGCTCGACCCTTAGGGCCGCCAGCTTAACTTCGTACTCATCTTCCTTTGCTTGCATATCAAGGAGAGCATCTCCCTGAGGGCTCTCCTGACGGAAAGGCTCTTGTGGGAGGCTCAGTGGCTACACCTCCTTGCCCTTGCTTGGTCCGGAGGGTTGCTGGTGTTTCCTTGATATGAAGGCACTAGACTCCGCGAGGCCAGGCTTCTCAGAATTAGCACAAGAAGAATGACGTGTAGAGGGAGCCATTGCAAGGTGGATGAAGTTGAGAAATGTAGTATAGTAAGTTTCCCACAGACAACGCTAATTGATCGAGGTCCTTGGAATAGGAATCTCAACTCAAACACATAATCGCAAAGAGTGTGTGCAGGGAGTTTGATGACCCGATTCCACCAAAAGGGGTTGTACATCTAGGGAGGATGATACTCCCAAACTTTACTAGTGATTTAGTGGTATAATCTCTCCATTATTCTCCTTTCTCTTAGATTGCATGACAAAATAAAAGCTAGTCCACCCTAAGTATTTATAGGGTGAATCTCCTATTGCAGCTTCTTTTCCATTCCTACGATCTCGGAGCTTAGCTATTAATAAGATTTAATGAGGTAACTGCAGGTGACCGTTAGAATATATGTCGATGCCATGCTTGTACGTTTCCTCTCTAAACACCACAATCAACTAGTCGGTTGGTTGTTCCTCAAATCCAACAAGGCCTACCTAACTACCGGGTATATGGAAGGAGTAAATGGATCCTCCTTGAAACATCGAATCTCTATACTCTACTGAGTAGCCGGATTTTTCTTGCAGTTGGATCTGGGAGGTGATTTTTCTCCCCTCATCACTAGCCGACCTTCCTTTGTGCCTAAAAACCTACTCGCAAGGGAAGAAAGCCTTGAATCGAGACCACTCACAAGAAACCAAAGTTCCCTGGTGAGATAGACTTGTTAATTTCCGACTAATTTCCCTTGTAGTGCAAGGAGGAGAGATAGAAAGCTATCTCTAGTGACTTTAATTGTGATGTGCACCAGTGCTTCAAGTGTGCAAACACAGGCACGTGTTTGAATTCTGAAAATCACACAATCAGGTCCTTTAACACACACTTTAGGTCCTTTACATTTTAAGCCCAACCTCTTTTAACAATCCCAATTTTTTTAAATTAGGTGAACACTTGATTAGTTGATTCAGGCAATTGAGTGGTCTTGAGAATTAAATTCACAAGATGCAATACATGGCAAGAAATGAATGCTTGAGTTTAGAGGGTGTACCTTACTCCAGCATTCTTTGTGTAAATGTGATACGAGAAATTTAAACTATAGATAGCTCATTCAACCATAGGATGCACATCCTAAAATAGACCACTTCCGGAGAATCTTCTCGTGGCTATTTTAATGCCGATTTTGCTTTTGATTTTGTTTTTCAATCTTTTCTTTGTGCAAACAAAAAAACTATCTACTCTACCTATCTTAGTTATATAACAAACCACAATCCCACAAAATTAGAATAAACCTAAAGTCTAGATAATGGGAATAGGCTCCCCAAAATGTTGCCCTCACATACAAAGGCATTAAAGCATTAATCACAATACCCCAACATGCATCCGAGAAAATAGCAATTAAGTTCAAATGCCTAAAATTATCTAACCTAATCTAGACCTAACTAGACTAATCTAAATCCTAAAGGCTGCATCTCCTCATCGCTCCTCCTTCCGTGCTTCTCTTGGCTTGCTCTTACTTTAGACCCAAGGCCAAAGAGGATCTTTCTTCTCTACTCTGTGTAATTCTGAAATAGTAAATAATTAATGATTAAAACAAAGTCAATTCACTTTAAAATTCATCCAAATTCTTGCATAAAGGTTCCTTATCAATCATAGATAATTCAAGAATTTTCATGGGTTTTCGTGGGCTCTCTAAATAAAGAACAAAATTCGTTTATGGCAAGTTGTTAGTTTGCCCGGCATGACCCGAATTATGTGGATCTTACTGAAAATGGCGTACAAAAATTTTTGAAGGTTTTTTTTTCTAAAACTACGTTTATCAAGAAAAATCAGAAGAAAAAAAATCATTGAAATATGAGTGTTGTAGAAAATCTGAAAATTCCTGCAGGTCAAAAATTCAGTAGTAGAAAATTAGACTGACCCCCTATCATTGTTTGATTTTTATCATGCTGCATACTTGGAATCAGACAACAAGACTTACATCCCTGGAAAGCTCATTTCAGGTGCTAGCATCATAAAAAATTTTGGAAATTTTCAAGCATCATAGTGGTCAGGACAAAATTTAAAAAATAGTCCACATATTTGACTCGCAAAACGATCTAAATATCTAAAAGCACGAACAACTAACCTAAATGCAAGCTAATATAAATGCTATGTATGGGCGACTAAATAATATCAAGATATAGGCCTAACCTCCTCGGCAATGGTACATCTATTGATGGTATCGTTATGCACAAGTTTAAATAAATGCACTAATTTAAATTCTAACTTAATGAAATACGTAGAATAGCACGAGTCGGGTCAAACCACAGAGGAGTCTAACGTGACTAAACAGAAGTGCTTAGGAGTTTTTTTGGATTTTTAATTGCACATAAGGCAACACTGCAGATTTGACCCCTATGACTTAACCTATGACTGAAGATCCTATAAAATTTCAGAATTTTTTTTACAAGAAACTAGACTCAGTTACTACAACAGTAACGCCAATTTCACACAAATCCAGTAATTTTAAGAAGTTGGAAAAATTACATTCTATTTTCAAACTCATGCAATGCAGAACTTTTATAAATAGAATAGAGAGAGCTATGCTCTGAAATTCGACATCGTGAAACCTTACTTGATTATTTATGTTCACCCATGATTCGGTGATTTTTTGGGTTTCATACCGAAACAGATTTTTGAATCAAACTGCTTGGATTGACAGACTCGTAAAATGCCAATCAACATGCAATGCAAGCGGTAAGAGAAGAAACACAGGACTCGGGATAGCCTCATTTTGAGGGAGTGTATATGAGTTGAGTTCAATTAGCATGGGATATTTTGTGAGGGGTGTCGTTGGTTGGTTAGGTGTGCACCCATAGGTGGTGAAATTTTGAAGAGGTCCAAGGTGAAAAGAGGTTTCTTTTAAAGGGTGGCATGGGATTAAGGTAGGAATACATATCAATGTGGAGGGGATAAGGATGCATAGAATTAAACTAATATAGGTTCTATAATATAGTGATATGTATAATGTGGTAGAGGGGAAAATGAAGAGACATGGTTCCACAATCTTTACTCCGATCTCCTTGACGGATTTTCACCCCCGAATCAACCCTGAAAGAAAGACACCCACTTATTATTATTTAAGATATAAATATGCTAGGTAACACATTATTAACCCAACATATTTCCATAATTAGCTAGATGCACGTGTGTGTATATATATATATATATATATATATATATATATATATATATATATATATATAATGCACTAATATAATGCAATAATGCATGCATTGTTATGGAATTAACGTAGATTAAATATGTTGGAAATCAAATTATGTATGAACATCAGACACTTCTATTATGGAATTAACGTAGATTAAATATGTTGGAAATCAAATTATGTATGAACATCAGACAGTTCTATTATCAATAATATAGTTCACTTTCACATTCTATATTTGTTCTTGAGATTGCATGTTAGATAGCTAGTCTACTTTGTAATTTCATAGTTAGATTATTCATCTCCTCGTGTTTGACCCGAACTCACCATCCATATTTAAAACCTTTTGCAAGTTTGGTTCTATTTTGATCTCAATATTCACACTACAACAAACACATAACTTATATTTGCGAAAAATGGGTTCTATTTTGGGGCAATTTCCAAGGAGAAAATGGATCTAATTACCTTATTTGCATCTAGACTAGTTTTGCATGTAGAGTAATCACTTGCCTTATCTTCTTTGTTTGTGTTCTTGCAGGGAGTGACTCGCATTCACAAGGATCCATAGCGACAAAGCAAAATTGCTGGTGAAGATATAAGGTAAATGCCACATCATAGCTAGGTTTTATTTATCTTAATTAGGTTGCATTAGAAAAAAAAAATCTCATTTGATAGGTGTAATCTTCTGCATGCAAAAGTTCACATCCATCAAAACAATATTCGGATTAGATCTACAAATTTATTTCAAAAATTATTTCCAAACACTTGGAGCATCCAAAAATTCTAAAATGTTTACTGCCTATTTACTGTGAAGTTAGCAACAAACCCACCAATTTTTGTGTAAAGATTCGCTATATATTTTTCTAGAAGATTCAATAACTGTTGATGGGTCTTTCTGAAAATAGAATGTAAAAAGTTCAAATTCTTAGATTTTTCCTAATTTTTTTGGTACTCCAAATTTGATTAAATTTGTTCGTTTGGATTCTTAATCAAACCTATATTTTTGAATAAAATTTTTAAAAATTTATTCAATTCGAATCATGAGTGTTTTTCAAAAATACTTAAGTGGGCTGACGGGATCGGGGCAACAGCAGGCGAGCAAGGGCAGCGACCGGTGGAATCAAGGAAGGCGAAGGCTGGCATACTTGGAAGTCGAGGGTTTGGAGGCGGAAGGAGCGGAGGGACTCTGATGTGCACGGTTAAAGGGTGATGGAGGCAAGATGGTCTGATAGAAGGGGCGCAAAGGTTCACGGCAAGATCTTATGTTTCCGCTGTCGGCGATGGGGACATGTGGCGGCTACTTGCCGATCTCTCGTGGTGTGCTTAGAATGCGGGGGATTTGGTCACAAGAGGGATTCATGTAGGGGTCTTGGGGGGCAGATGAAAGAACGTCTTTTCCCGCGCTCTGGAATTTTGAATTCTAGGGCTTTGCAAGCGCCACCTCCGCCCCCTTCTTTGCGCAGCTTGGGGGGGCTTACGATTGATGTGGAGGTTCCTATGACAGAAAATATCAAAGCGGCAGAGATGGCTTTGCGTGGAGCTTTGGTCGGGGAGGTTATGTTTGGAAGACCGACGGCGGAGAATGTCCTCATCCTGGTAAACTCTCTTTCCCTTTCAACCAACTCCTAGCAATCTGCTTTTTTATCAACTACACAGTTTGTCCTCTTTGGGTTGGGAACGATGGATGTTGAGAGGCTACGATTTCAGACGTCCTGCAATGATGGCCTCACGGTGATCTGGTGGTTTCTCCCTTTGATGGAGCTTTGCCAAAGAGGCCACCTCAGAGAGTGGGGTCCAGATCGGGAAAACTTGAGATCAAGGGATTGTCTCTGCATCTGAGGTCGAAGGAGGTCATATCATCAATGATTTCAGAATTTGCATCAGTGGCAGAAGATGCGGTTGTTGGACTGCTTGAGGGCGATGAGCGCTTGTTGAATGTGATGGTCGATGTATTTAAAGCTGGCTCTGTACCTGATAGACTAATTCTGAGATGTGGTGGGAGCTCCTGGATGCTGAGGCTGAGGTTCTTGGTGGGTGACACTGTAGCAAAGCAAGATAAGTCATCTGGACCTGAAGCTGGTGAGGAGGCGGCTGCGCAGGACCTGTGCACGACTTCTTTCGAGGAACCCCCATCTATCAAAAATCGTAAGGACCTCCATGTGGGGGAGAAGGGGGAGGTTTTGAATGTGGAGAAGGAGGAATCAAGTGGGGTGGAAGCATCAGGACCAACGTCCATGGTGGCAGGGGATGTGCTGCCAGGTGGTGTGGAGACTGAGCAGGGGGTTCAAGAGATGTAGCTTGAGTCTCTGAGGGATAAACAGGACCTGCACGAGATTGAGGGCCTTAAATTTGATGGTGGTTCTTGCACTAAAACTGGTAAGGGCAGATCACCTTATAGCCTTAGACAGAGGAAGTCAAAGGCTGTCATTCTGATGGATGAAGACGAGATTGCGGAGGTTATGCAAGTATGCAAGTGCCAAACTGTAACGACCCGGTTCCCGAGTCCCTACGAGACACGAGAACCGGACCGACTCGACTAATCCCAAGACCTAGTCGTCCAACGAGGAAGTAACCAAAAGACAGTAAAATAAACCACATTCAGCATGAATATAACTAACAGTAAGAAAGTACAGCAGTAAGGAAAGAAACTACTACAGTAGGTACCACCACAACAGTAGAACAACATTTATCATATAACAAGAACTGCAGGTAAAGAAGGTACAGCGGAAACAAAGACTACTCACTAGAACAGAAACAAAAGAGGTACAAAAGGCTGTGGTAACTCTACTGGACCCTACTCGGCCCAGCGTCCTCTGCAGCCGCCGACCCTGGCTGCTCAACACCTGGTCCTGAAAAAGGTAACGAGTGTAACACGTCAGCAAAACGCTGAGTAGAGTGGAAAACTAACTAAAGGCAACAGTAGAGTGTACAGTAGCTGTTATGTTCTATTACTTCCTTTATTCACATCTTTCAATTTTTCTCACTATTTCATTTGTTTCTCAGATCCTTTACTTGATCTCGAATGTCCTCGTGGGAACGATCTTGATTGCAGTCTTTTCCAAAAGTAGAAGTAGCACGTGGTGCTCTCCTGGCCGGGAGAGTCCCCCGTGGTGATCCTACCCTCAGTCAACCACCCCAAGGTCACTGACAGACGTAACGGTGACTACGGCACGCGCGATAAACACACAGGTAGCTAGCCCGCACTGGCACGCGGTCAGTCGTTTCCGTTAACGGGTGCGCCCAAAGCATAGCACGGAACCAGGGCAGAGCCCTCTCAGTAACAGGGGTCCAACCCCTCCACAGTAACCAAACCGGGGCCTTGCCCCTCCACAGTCCGCGCACCCTCGCCTGACTACCCTGGTTTGCCCTAGTGGGCCTAACAAGTCGATGAAGGAGGCTAGCAGAACCCCGGGGCCCGTGGGGTAGCTAGTACTCTCCTAACACTACTAGCTCTCCTCGGTACTACATACACGAGGGCCAACAAGTCGGTACAGAGTGGCCAGTCCTAACCCCCGAGTCCCTGGGGTGGCTAGCTCAGCTCTGCACTAAACAGGGGGACAGTCGCTCTCCTTGGTACTCCGTACTCAAGGGCCAGCTCACTTCCCCAATTCTATTCCATTCGCTTTCCAGGAGTTCTACTCCTACTTCCCCGTAGGGTTCCAGAACATCTTATGTCTTACTTTCCAGTTTCACGTTCTTACCAACCATGATCCCAATCATGTTTCTTTATTCATAACAGGCAGCTGTGAATTCAATTTACAGGCAGCTTCATATATTCCTTTCCATTTTTCCAAGACTGCATTATTATATATTCCACTAGTTTTTCCATCCTAGGATTCATGCCATATCCTAGGGTCTACCATACAATCTAGTTTTCCGGTCCTAGGATTCATGCAACACCTAGGAACTATCATTCCATATATTTCTCATTCCTAGGATTCATGCAGTGTCCTAGGTTCTAGTTATGGTTCCATACTTTAACAAAGTTTTATTAATACTTAAAGCCACTCTACCAGGTACAACGGGAGTAATGGGGGCGTGATCGGGAATCCCGCGTGCCTCCGCGACTCTCACGACTGCAACCGAACGAGGTCCTATCACAAGGATCAAACACAAGGAGTGTCTCAAAACAGTGTATAGCTACTGTAGACGGGTAGAGGAATTAATTCTGAAACGAACGCAACTCGAATCGCGGAAAACGGGGCCCGAACGGGCCCTAAACGGGTCGAAAAATACGATACTGTGCAAAATCAGACGTCTGGAACTCCTTCCAGACGTCTTAAACGGTGGATCAGAGAATTACCTGTTCAGCGTGGTTTCCCAGACGTCCAGAAGTCTGCGGGGACGTCTGTCCTATACCCCAGACGTCCGATGGTCCACACGGACGTCTGTAGGTCACTCCCGCCGTCTGGTACAACTTCCAGACGTCTGATTCGCAAAGGATGGCGAATCAGCGAACCTGCGCACAGCCAACCCCCCTCCCTCAGTACGGTCAATCGACAAGAAGGAAGAAGAAGGCGGAAAACTCACCTTTCAGACGTCTGTATGATCTTACAGACGTCGACCTTGCCGACTGTCTATCAAACCAGACGTCTGATTCTGGAAATTTTTCCAGAATCAGAACCCTGCTCGGCCTCCGCTCGCGATGCCGCCCGCGTCGCACCTCGCGCTCCTGCTGCTCAGACCGCAGCAGATCCCTCTCCGCGTCGCTCCGCGCCCCCTGCGCCCTCCGCCAGCCGGCCAAGCCGCTCCGGCGAGCTCGCCCTCACGGCAGAGCTCCGCCCTCGCACGCCACACCTCCGTGCTCACTGCGACCGTCGCTGCCGCCCTCGCGTCCGCTCGCTCTCGCGCACAGAAAGGAGAAGAAGGAGGAGACTGTGGAGACGGGAGGGGAGGCGTGGCCCTTTTAAGGCCGCGCGAGGAGGAGAGAGGAGGTGGCAGGCCGCCTGCAGCCGCAGGGAGAAAAAAAAAGAGGGAATATGCGGTCTGCGCGCTCAGGCGCGCAGGCGACTCGCGTGTGTCGAAAATAACGGATTTCCAGACGTCTGTAAACGATCCCAGACGTCTTATCAGACGTCTTGTTGTGATCCAAGACGTCTTGTCCGACGTCTGGGCCACCTCCCAAACGTCTTAAAAGACGTCTGGGGCACACATTCGTTACAATATAACAAACTCAAAGGAAGTTTCGTCCCCGAAACTTGCGCCAACTAGGGTGCGGGAAAAAAAAATGTCCAAATAACCATAACAAACTCAAAGAGGACCGAAGCCGGTCCGAAAAGACGTACCCGCGAAAAGCTCCGGGTACCGCTCCCGCATTGCCGCCTCAGGCTCCCAGGTAGCCTCCTCGTACCGCTGGCTCCTCCACAAAACCTTTACCAGGGGTACTTGCTTTCGTCTCAACCTGCGGACGGCTCGGTCTAGGATCTGCACTGGCCGCTCGGGGTAGGTCAGGTCGTCGCTCACCTCGACGCTCTCGTGACTCAGTACGTGGCTGGGATCGTCTACGTACTTCCTGAGGTTGGACACGTGGAACACGTCGTGCACACCAGAAAGCTGCGGGGGAAGGGCAAGTCTGTAAGCAACGGGTCCAACCCGCTCCAGGACCTCAAAGGGCCCCACGAACCTAGGCGCGAGCTTCCCTCTCACCCCAAACCGCTGTAAGCCCTTCATGGGCGAAACACGAAGGAAGACGTGGTCCCCAACCTCGAACTGCACCTCTCTGCGTCTGCGATCCGCGTAGCTCTTCTGTCTGCTCCTGACAGTGCGGAGTCGTCTGTGGATCTGCTCAACTACCTCCTGACTCTGCCGGATCAACCTGGGGCCAACCTCCCACTTGGTCCCCACCTCAACCCAACTCAAGGGTGCCGTGCATTTCCGTCCGTACAGAGCCTCGTAGGGAGCCATGCCGATGCTCGAGTGATAACTGTTGTTGTATGCAAACTCCGCCAGGGGCAGGTGCTCCTCCCAAGAGCCCCTCCAGTCTAGTACACAGGCACGCAAAAGGTCCTCAAGTGTCTGTATCGTGCGTTCCGACTGTCCGTCCGTCTGGGGGTGGTAAGCCCTGCTAAACCTCAACCTCGTCCCCAAAGCCTGCTGAAACTCAGCCCAAAACTGGGACGTAAAGCGGGTATCCCGGTCGGATACGATCTCCCGCGGAACTCCGTGTAGTCGCACCACATCACGGATATACCTCTCTGCCAACTGTGCTGGTCCCAAAGTGACTCGGATCGGCAAGAATCGTGCCGTCTTCGTCAATCTATCCACTATTACCCAGACTGCGTCGTGTCCTCGCTGGGTAACAGGTAAGCCCACCACCAAGTCCATGGTGATGCTCTCCCACTTCCATTCCGGTACTGGAAGCGGCTGAAGCAGCCCTGCAGGCCTCTGATGCTCGGCTTTCACCTGCTGGCACACTAAGCACTGCTGCACGAACTCACCCACATCCCGCTTCATCCCTCTCCACCAGAACTCGCGTCTCAATTCATGGTACATTTTCGTGTTTCCGGGATGTATGGTGAATCTGGAACCGTGTGCCTCAGTCAGGAGCTCTCTCAACAGCTCCTCGTCTCTGGGGACGCACAACCGTCCCCTCAAGCGTAACACCTGGTCTGTGAAAGAGAAGTCCCCTGGGTCCCCTGATAGTACTCTGTCGCGCAAAGACTGCAAGTACGAATCGGCCATCTGTCCCGTGATGATGCGGTCTATCAACTCTGGCCTGGTCTGCCGTGTCACCGTCACTGCCCCACAGTACCCTCGTAACTCTAGAGGTCGCCAACTGCCCACCTCCTCCAAAAGGCTCCAACTCTGTAACTGTAGACTGGCCAAGCGTGCGGGCGCCTTACGGCTCAAGGCGTCAGCCACCACATTGGCCTTTCCCGGGTGGTAGGAGATGCTGCATTCGTAGTCCTTCTGGAGCTCCAACCAACGTCTCTGTCTCATGTTGAGCTCCTTCTGGTCAAAAAGATATCTGAGGCTCTTGTGATCTGTAAAAATCTCGAAGGTCTCACCGTACAAGTAGTGCCTCCATGTCTTCAGCGCGAAGACAACAGCTGCCAACTCTAGATCGTGGGTAGGGTAGGTATGCTCATGGGGCTTCAGTTGCCGCGAAGCGTAAGCGACCACGTGACCCCTCTGCATGAGCACACCTCCTAACCCCTGCAAGGAAGCGTCCGTGTACACAACGAACCCGCCACTACTGTCAGGGATGGTGAGCACGGGAGCCGAGGTCAACCTCTCCTTCAGCTCCAGAAAACACGCCTCACAGGTGCCTGTCCAAGCGAAAGGCACATCCTTCCGGGTCAACTGTGTCATAGGACGCGCAATCTGTGAAAATCCTCTGATGAACCGTCTGTAGTAACCTGCCAGTCCCAGGAAACTGCGAATCTCAGTGACTGAACGCGGTCTCTCCCACCTGAGCACTGCCTCGACCTTGGCGGGATCCACCGCCAGGCCGTCTCCAGAGATCACATGACCCAAAAAGGTCACCTCCCTCAACCAGAACTCGCACTTGCTGTATTTGGCGTACAGCCTGCGTCGTCTCAGAGTGTCCAAAACCATCCGCAAGTGTTGTCCGTGCTGCGTCCGATCTCTAGAATAGATGAGTACATCATCTATGAAAACCACCACAAACTGGTCCAAGTACGGTCTAAACACCCGATTCATCAGGTCCATGAAAGCAGCGGGGGCATTGGTCAGCCCAAACGGCATGACCAAAAACTCGTAGTGTCCGTACCGGGTGCGGAAAGCTGTCTTGGAGACGTCGGTCTCCCTGATCCTCAACTGGTGGTATCCAGACCTCAAGTCGATCTTGGAAAACACCGTGGCACCCCGCAACTGGTCAAACAAATCGTCAATCCTCGGCAGCGGATACCTATTCTTGATGGTGGCCCTATTCAGCTGTCGGTAGTCCACACAAAGGCGTAGGGTCCCATCCTTCTTCTTCACAAACAGTACCGGGGCTCCCCAGGGAGACGCACTGGGCCTCACGAAACCTTTCTCCAAAAGGTCCTGCAACTGGGACTTGAGCTCTCGCAGCTCAAGCGGTGCCATTCTGTATGGCGCTGTGGAGATGGGGCTGGTCCCTGGTACTAGTGAGATCTCAAACTCGATCTCACGCTCGGGCGGTAGTCCTGGTAACTCGTCTGGAAACACGTCGGGGTACTCTCTGACCACCGGGATGCTCTGGAAGTCTGCCACGGGGTTGTGCTCTGCCACCACACAAGCTAGGAAGCCCTCACACCCCTGGCTCAAAAGTCTCGCCGCCCGAAGTGCCGAAATGCACCTGAAACCTCCGTCCACTGGCTGCCCGTGAAACTCGAAAGAAGGCAACTCCGGAATGGAGAAGACAATCTTCCTCTCAAAATAGTCTACCAAGGCGTGGTAAGCGGACAGCCAATCCATCCCCAGAATCACTCCAAAGTCCTCCATCTGTATCATAATCAGGTCAGCTGGCAGGCTATGTCCCCCGATGCTGACCTCGCAACCCGTGTACACCTCCTCAGCTACAAACAGCTGACCACTCGGACCTCTGATTACGAACGGATTCTCCAACAGTGTATAATCCTGGTCCAAACTAACTGCGAAACTGGCTGCGACAAACGAGTGCGTAGCGCCGGAATCGAAAAGCGTGTAAACGAGTCTGCCAGAAACTGAAACCATACCTGCTACCACGGATCCCGATGCTCTGCCGTCCCTGTGTGTTAGGGCGTTGATACGCCCCTCAGCCCTAGGTGCGGACGAAGCGGCCACACTCTGCGTCGGACGGGTAGGTGCTGGCCGGTACCCTCCTCGCGACTGCGGTCCTCCTCCTCGCGCCTGGGAACCGCGGCCTCCTGCGCGCCCTCCAGTGCTCTGCGCGGGAAGTATCTGCTGACCTCCTGCCCTAGATGGGCAGTCCCTCCTGACGTGGCCCGGCTGGCCACACTGGTAGCAGAGGGGAACCCGACTCCCGCCCTCAGTGAGTCCCTGCTGTTGGCTAGGGGGGGTCCGGTGCTGGCGACTGGCCCCTGTCGAGGGCCCCCAAAGGCCACTGATGGCCCTGCACAGCGTGACGACTCTCCTGCGGATGTCACGTGTCTCCGTTCTCGCCGGCCCTGTGAGAAGTCTGGCTGAAAGGGCCTCTTCCGCCCGCCGTCGGTCTCTCGCGCGGACGGGTTGGTCTCCTCGTAAGTCATAGCTGCCTCTACCACCCTCGAAAACGTCGGCAGCTTCAGGGGTTTGACGTACCCCCGGATCGCAGGCCGAAGCCCCTCGGTGAACCTCCAAAGGCGCTCCTCCTCAGTGGCTACCGCTGTCACTGCAAAGCGGGACAGCTCCAAGAAACGCGTGCGGTACGCACTCACGGTCATCGTCCCTTGGCGGAGAGTGTGGAACTCCCGCCTCCTCTGGTCCTGCCACGTCTGGGGAAAGTACTGCTCGCAGAAGAGGGTGACGAACTGGTCCCACGTTGGCTCGTCCCTCTCCTGTCCCCGGACCGCCCTCCACCACCGGTGTGCCGCACTCTCCAGATGGTACGTGGCAAAGGCCACGCGGCACTCCACCGGGGGGCGAAGGGTGTCGAAGATCTTCTCCAGCTGCTCAAGCCAGTCCTCTGCCTCGGTCGGGTCCTCATCCCCCTTGAAGGAGGGGGGCTTCAGCTTCCGGAACTGTCCGAAAAGCTCGAAGTGGCGCTGTAGGGGAGGTGCTGGTGCACCTCCAGGCGAAGGTGCCTCGTGTACAGAAGTGTCGGAGGAAGGTGGGGGCGGCAGGGGCCCATCCCCTCCCTCGTGTCCAGCGCCGTGTCCGTCGCGTGGTCCCACAGAGGACTCCCCCTCTGCAACCCCAGGAGGAGGTGCTCGGGGTGGTGGGTGGAGCTCCTCTCGTACAATATCCCGTATCAGTCTGGCGAGGTCCTGGGCCTAGACGCCAGGGAGTGGTGGCTGGTCCACCGAGACGTCAACGATAGCACGTCCACCTCGCCGACCTCGCCCTTGGCCGCGCCCGCGGCCAGTCTCGCCAGTCCCGCGACGAGGCATCTCCTGCAAGGAGACGCAAAACAAAACGGAAACGTCAAAACAGACGGTACCTAACAAAACTTCTAAGAGCTCATGTCAAGAGATATGTTGTGGTGGCTACTCTAGCTATAAACATGTGAATTGGTTATTTTCCAGTCAGTTGATTCACTTCTCGGGACGACCTTGCTCTGATACCATCTTGTAACGACCCGGTTCCCGAGTCCCTACGAGACACGAGAACCGGACCGACTCGACTAATCCCAAGACCTAGTCGTCCAACGAGGAAGTAACCAAAAGACAGTAAAATAAACCACATTCAGCATGAATATAACTAACAGTAAGAAAGTACAGCAGTAAGGAAAGAAACTACTACTGTTGTGGTGGTACCTACTGTAGTAGTTTCTTTCCTTACTGCTGTACTTTCTTACTGTTAGTTATATTCATGCTGAATGTGGTTTATTTTACTGTCTTTTGGTTACTTCCTCGTTGGACGACTAGGTCTTGGGATTAGTCGAGTCGGTCCGGTTCTCGTGTCTCGTAGGGACTCGGGAACCGGGTCGTTACACAAACCCTCAGGGGGGAGGGGTCTCGTGAGAATAGATGAGAATCCTCACTTGGAACGTGCGTGGGTTGCGCAACAAAAGCCGAAGGGCTTCTCTGATGAGATATTTGAGAGAATGGGGAATTGAATGTGCGATCATTCAAGAGACGCACATTGAGAGCAACTCTAATAAGCTTTGGTATGACTTGCTGGCTTCAGGGATGAATGAATGTGTGAAGATTGATGCACAGGGGAGATCAGGAGGTATTGCTATCTGGTGGAGGAAGGTGTGGGCTCAATGTCTGGAAGTTCACAAAGCCAGGCATATGTTGACTTGCAAATTCCAAATTCACCAGGGGCATGAGTATATCTGGATTACTGGGGTATATGGACCATGTGCTACATCTGCTAGGCAGGAGCTGTGGGAGGAGTGGACTGCTATGGCTAAGTTGGTGCAGGGGGGAGCATGGTTGACTGGTGGGGATTTCAATTGTGTGTTAACAGGGGCAGACAGACCTAATGGTGGCACAGATAGCTCAGCTGTTGGCTTCCAGATGGTGGTTCAATCTCTTTATCTGAGTGAGTATCCATCTTCTAGTGTGGAATTTACATGGCATAATGGAAATGGGCTGGTATCCAGACTAGACAGATTTTTTGGGAATGTGAACATTCTTGAAAGATTTCAGTTGGCGACTATGAGTGGATTGGATCGACCTTTCTCTGATCACACTCCTTTGGTGTGGGACAGTGGGGAAGAAACCCAAGTTGGCTCCTACTTCAAGCTTAAAAGATCTTGGCTGAATGAGCCGGGCTTCTGTCAAATGGTCAGCTCATGGTGGCAAGCTAAAAAGGTGGAGGGCTCTGCTACTGTCAGATTGGCAACCAAGCTGACTGATTTGCGCACTGTCTTAAAAGAGTATGGAATTACTGTCAACTTGATGAGGCAGCAAAGGAGGAGGGAGGCTTTGAGTAAAATTCAAGAGTTGGACTCTAAGGAAGCAACTGGCCCTTTATCTGAGGAAGAACTTGCTGAGAGGAAGGTGTGGCAAGGTGTGATACTGGATGAAGACCTTAAACAAGAAATTGATTGGAGGGAGAGATCAAGGCAATTATGGCTTAAGGAGGGAGATGCCAACACGAAATTCTTCCATCTTGCAGCTAGCTCTCGGAGGCGTGTTAATTTTATATCTTCTATTCTCAGAGATGGACACAGGATCTCCTTCACTCAGGAGAAAAAATCTGAAGCCATTAAATATTATAGAGAGGCTTCTCGGGCAGCTAAGAGGGGGAAATGGAGAATGGCAGGAAGTGATGCTCCTAGGGTGACGAGTGAATAGGCCTCTCAGCTGACTGCAATCATCATTGAATAGGAGACCCTGCAGGCAATTAAAGAGCTCAATATGGAAGGGTCCCCGGGCCCTGATGGAATACAACTCTTCTTCTATAGAGAGATGTGGAGTGTGGTGCGCAAGGAAGTGATGGATGTCATTAGAGACTTTGAGAAGGGAAATGCTGGGTTTGAAAGGATCAATAAGTCATATCTTTTTCTATTGCCTAAGTCAATGGGAGCAGAAAAATTCTCAGACTTTAGGCCGATCTCCCTTTCAAATTCCATCTACCTTGTCATCAGCAAGATTTTGTCTAATCGGCTGAGAATAGTTCTACAGGGCCTGATCCATTCGGTGAAAGATGCATTCCTGCCTAACAGATCACTCCAAGAATCTTTCATTTTGGCTCAGGAAATGGTGAGTGGATGGCACAGAAGGAAATGCAAGTCATTCATGTGGAAAGTTGATTTCCAGAAGGCGTACGATTCAATCTCTTAGCCGTATCTCTGGGAGGTTTTTAAAAGGAGAGGTTTTCCTCCTTTATGGATCCAAGGGATGAAACGTTGTATCACAACTACTTCCTTTTCTCCATTGATCAATGGGAAGCCTTGCAGTGTTTGGATTCAGCCTAAGCGTGGGGTTAGACAAGGATGTCCTTTAGCCCCTTTGGTGTTTAACCTTGCGATGGATGGGCTTGCAAGGTATGCTTGTAGATTGACAGAGGTGGGTCTAATCAAAGGGTATTCATTATCCAACAAGAGAAATCTGGCCCCCATTTTGCAATATGCAGATGACACGATATTCTTTGTGGAAGGGTCCAAGCCTACGGCACATGCTCTGCGG
The DNA here is from genome assembly GCA_037157565.1 of Thalassia testudinum. Lineage (NCBI taxonomy): Eukaryota > Viridiplantae > Streptophyta > Magnoliopsida > Alismatales > Hydrocharitaceae > Thalassia > Thalassia testudinum. The sequence goes on from JAZHRO010000014.1 coordinate 23,731,342, forward strand.
TTATTGGTAAAGATCTTTGGGGATATTTCAGGCTTATGTTTGAACAAGGAAAAGTCTATCTTGATATGTTTTGGCATGAATGAACAGGAGTAGATGGATTTGGAGAATACATTGGGATCACCTCAAGCTAAACTTCCACTGAGGTACCTAGGACTGCCATTGAGGGCTGCAAAATTGAAGAAATCTGATTGGAATGTCTTGTTTGATAAGTTTCTAGAAAGCTAAAAGGATGGAGTAGTAAGTTCTTATCTAAGGGTGGGAGACTAATCCTTCTTAACTCGGTCATTACATCCATCCCGATCTTTTATTTTAGCATATTCAAGGCCCCGAAGTCTATTTGGAAGCGATTGGATGTTATGAGGAAAAGATTGTTTTGGAAAGGAGCTGGTCATGAGGGCAGCTTTATGCAGCCCATCAGATGGAACAAACTCTGTAGGCCAAAGGAGATTGGTGGTATGGGGATTAAGGCACTCAAGGAGTTCAATGAGGCCTTATTGATTAAATGGGCCATCAAGATTCTGGACTGCAAGGAGGGTTTGATGGCAGATCTGATCAGGGACAGTTATGGGGGATCAAACAGTAGTCAGCAGAGGCTACAACCAAGGAAACCTTCCCCCTTTTGGTGATCAGTTATCAGTGCAATCAGCAAGTACTGGCACATGCTGCAGCCTAGACTCAAAGATGGCAGAGATTTTAGTTTGTGGAACGAGCAGTGGTCTGGTCTGGGGGTGCTAAAAGAGGTATATCCGAGAGCTTATGCTGCTGCTGCAGACAAGGAGGCCAAAGTCAATAGCTTGTGGTCTGCTGCAGAGGGCTGCTGGCGGCTGGAAGGGCTGGAACACTGCAGATCAGGCACTCGATTATGGGAGGATAGGCAGAACCTAACGGCTGCTCTACAGCAGGTGCGTCCTAGGGTGAATGTGACTGATACATATGTCTGGCAGGGTATATTTTCAGTGCAGCAGGCGTATGAGAAGGTCATTAGGTCTACCATTGAGGTGGAGTGTGACCCTATTGACAAAAAGATTTGGTTATTGAAAGTCCCCTTAAAGGTTCAGATATTCTTGTGGCTTTGCAAACGGGAAGGCCTGATCACTAGTGATCTTAGACACAAAAGAATGGGGACTACTTTGAATTCTTGCCATCTCTGTGGATTACACTCTGACAGTACGTCACATGTTTTCTCTTCTTGCATGGTCACTGACAAGATTTGGAGGATGATTTGCTTAGAACCTCTTCCCACCTAGGATTCCCTGTGGCAGAGGTTCATTGCTCCTGGCCGGCCATATGGGGCTATGGCTGCCATTTTGTGGTGTGTGTGGAGGGCGCGTAATGATAAATTTTTTCAGGAGAGACCGGTTAGATGTGAGAACATTGTAAATGAATGCTGGTCCCTCATACACAGCTAGGGATCTCTTTTGTAATGTTTTGTTTGATATGAAATATACTGCCCTCCGGATTACTATCGGATCACGATAGTGTTGGGAAAAAAATCGTAGATCGCATTTTTGATAAAAGCGTCGTAGTATAGTTGCGAAATACGATCCAACAAAGATATTGTTTTGTAAAAATAACGAGACTTTGAGTCCCGGTCGTTCGTCTCTGGGAGGCGTTGCTTTTACTTTTGAAATCGATCTTATCCAGCTCTACTTTATTTAGAATCGCATATCGGTTCATGATTATTACGTATTTAAGTGTGACATGCTTAGTTGCAGAATGGATAGACAATTAAGACAGGCAACTTGAATCACACAAATATGATAGCAATCAATAAGCTCAATGTGATTTCATAACATGGAGACAGATATATAAAACATTTTTTTGTATTCATTCAGTGAGAGAGTTGTTTGCAACATAACTATAGATGAAAGCTTATACATAAATGCTCGACAATCAAACCTAACTACCAGAAAATGATTGCATACAAGAATCAATGGGGGGATTTCGCACGCATCATTGGGGGAGAAGTTAAGACTACGCTACTAAGTAGTAATAAAAGTAGTAAATATACGAAAATCTAAGCTACTAATCTAGCAAAAGGAAGGGCATTCGGAGGTGGTCTCCGATGGCCTTTGAGTGGCTGAGAGAAGGAGGGGCGGCCAATGGAGCTTAGGCCGGCCCTTGGAGAGAGGTTGGGGAGCTGATTCAGCTTCCTGGCGTGGAGATGGTGGCCTCCATGGTGGTGCTCTACTCGTGGAGGTGGAGTGGAGATGGAAGTGGCTAGCCTAAGTGGAATGGATGCCAAGGAAGTGAATGGGTGCAAATGGCCACCCATTGGGTCTTTTTATAGACCTAAGGGAAGCTCTCTAGAGAATTATGGAATTATCTAGAGAGGCCTATGGTGGGAGCTCGTGGGAGAGTGAGAGAGAGAGGGTGGATGGTGGTTTTTAGATCCACCAAATGTGGATCTAAAAATTGAATGGCTCTTGGTCGCTATTTTTGGCAACCAAAGCAACCACACATGGTAGAGAGTTCTAGAGAACTCTAGGCTAGGTATTTTCGTGTGTATGGCGTGTGTGGGTGTGTGTGGGTCAAAACTTAGGTGGCTAGGTTGATTAGGTTAGGTTCTAGTGGGTTTAGGTCAAGGTATGTCTCAAATTAGGGTTATAAACCCTAATTCACTAAGGTAAAGTGAAATTAAACTTAATACAAGTTTAATTGGGTGTGTGAAAACTTAATTGAGAGTAAAACAACTCAATTAATTTAGGTCTAGGTCAATTGGACTCTCACTGAGTCCAATTGGACAGTGTGTGTTGAGATCAGGGCTCAATTGGGCTCAATGAGTCCAATTGAATAAGCTGATGGAATTGACTAAGATCCAAGTCAATTAGGTTTAGTGAGGACCTAATTAGGTCCTTAGGGAGGTCTAGAGGTGATGCACTAGGGTTAAGGCACCTTAATTTAGGTTCCTATGGGGTTGGAATTGGTTTTAGGGACCTAGAGATCCAAGATCAAGGCTTAAATCTCAAAACAGGAATTGGAGAGCAGTATCAGACATCTAATAATATAATCATACGTCTTATACTCAAAAATCAGAAGTCCAGACTTGTTGTCTGGACGTCCAATCAGAGTCAGGAAGGATTTCGGGTTCTGTTTTAGGTATTCTGCAGAAATTGGACGTCTGACAAAGTGTCTAGACATCCAATAACACTGTAGAAGTGGGTTTGAAGTGTGCGGGAGATAGCTAAGGGTCCTGGATGTCCTATAACTTATCTGGACATCCAGATAAAGGTTGGAACTAGGGTTTTAGGGCTTCCTAGGGTGTTGTGACCTAATCTAAGGGTGGCTAAGGCTTGGGGAGGTCTCTAGGCTATCCAAGGGCTAGGATGGACCTAAGCTCTTTGCATTTTACTACTTTATTTCTACTTAATAGGATAGAAAATCTTGAACCCCCTTACATTATTATTCCTACATCTAAACTAGGCCTTCTGCTCCAGCTCTGCTACAACTCTCGTTATTTCAGATCCAGCTTCAGATCCTGCTCCAGATCCAGCTCCAGATATGCTTATTGCCTGCAATCAACATAATGCACTTAATCAACACATGATAACATTATTTTATGCATAGCTAAAGTAAAGCAGTAAAGATGCAGATAATGCGTATGCATGCATGAATTTCTCTAACTTATGCTAAGTTCTAGCCTAGTCTAGGTCAATTAAGACCTATGATTGCTGTGCAATCATACCCCCATGCCTCAATCTTGCTAGTCCCTAGCAAATGCAAGACTAAATTATTTACAGCAAGGGTCCCTAAGGGACTGATTATTTTATCAAGTGTATGCGCAGAGGTTTTTCTCCTTTTTGTTTTCATCCTATTTTCTAGAAATCCAGACAATCGTGAAAGTGCGGCTATGTAGCTTTTGCAATGGATTCGAGTGAAAACTAATATATCTCTAAAGCCTGTACTTGACCCCTAGTAAAAATTCTAGCAGGATAGGCGGACTTCTTCCCTCGAGGTATTCAAGATATTCTATGAATTTCACCCCGGCTTTAGGCTTAGGTAGAGAATCTCTGAGGGAAAGGATTATATATTTGGTGGCTCATTCTCACTTGGTGATACATAGAGACTTGTACTACAGAGTCCAGATTCCTGAATTACTAAGTAACTCAACTTAGAGAAAGATGAGAAAAACTATGCTCTCTTTGATTCCTATGTATTCATTCTCTCTGACTCTTTTTCTTTCTTTTTTTTAGAGCTCACAACCTCACCAGATTCACACATATGATCTGTATTTGGTGGTCTCACTAGGCATTAACACTTTAATTGAGTTCTCATAACCCTAACACTAAGTCAGGATTCCTCAGCCAGTATTCGGGCGGTCAGAAACACAAGAAAAATAGGTTAAGGCCATATTTGGTGGAGCTCAATTTTATTTAGTGGTATTGCCTCGATGAAATAAATACTAAATATTCATTCTTTTCTTCTTCTTCTTTTCTTCTTCTTTCTTTTTTTTTCTTTTTTTTTCTTCTTTTTTTTCCTTTTTCAACATCACACAACTGGCATACATCCATGAACTTTATTGAGGAGGCATTATTAGGGATTGGTGATACTCAAGAGACATTGGGTGGCTTATTTGGTGGAAGTGCCTACTCACGGCACCGGGAAAGACGGATAGGATGGTGTATTTCTGACCTTGACATCAATACCCTCCTTCAGTCGAGGATTCCGTAAAGAATGGTCGTAACCATCCACCTTACCCCTAGTTTTATGAAAACTCGCTCTCCGCGTATTTGCCTTATTTGGTGGCTCTCAAAATTCACTCAAAATGTATACGCAGGAACCAAGAGCGGAAACTATGCCTAATCTCAGAGTATCATCACCTAATTATCTAGGATTTCAGATACCTCGAGCTAATCTTAGAGCACCAGTACACTTTACTCTCATCTCACACTATTTGGTGGATTTTTAGAGGAAAATCTGCCTGACTCCCAAAACACTGTCCAAGGGTTCAGGAAAAGAAGCACTGCTTCTTCTCGACAGACTAAAGATGTTTATCAGCCTTCACTGTGAATCCATTGCAAATTCTACGTGTGTGAAAAGTTGTACTGGATTCCAGATTACAGGAGTCAACTAAAGGATAAAATCCCTAATACATTCTCTTAATAAAATAATCTTATTCATGAATGCAATATCAATATATGCTATAAACTTGTAACCTCATATAATTTGTACTTCGTGAATTTCCCGTATCGGGTTACAATCAGCTTGACCCTAAATTTAGAACAAAAGGTGAGCGGGTGAGTTGGAAGTGGCTGTTGCGAATGATTTCTAGCTCTAATGCGAGCACTGGAGGTGGAGTCGGTTGTTCTTTTATTTAAGGTCCTAAAGTACATTTTACATGCAGCTCCGAGGTTTTCCTAAGTGTTGGCATAAAATTTTTTTCAGTTTTTTTGTATCTAACCCCCCATGCCTAAGTTCTTGCATGTCCTCATGCATGAATGTAAAATAAAATAAATACTGTAGGGAGAGAATGGGTAGAAATCACCTGTAATTGCTCCTGAAATTATATTTAGCTCCGGCCAACCTGTCAGCATGCACTATGCAAAGGAAATATGCTAAAGGAAAAATATGCTATGTATAAAAATGGTTATATATAAATGATGGTGGAATGTGGGGCGAATGGTATCTATACGTGCTGAGTTTAACGCCTCCAGCTGGGCAAGCACTCAATCACACGTCCTCACTAATATGAATAGTCTCGTCAGGTGGAGGAGGTTCCTGGGCCAAAAATGGCTTGAGGCGTTGGTCGTTTACCGTGAATATATGCCCAGATTTTAGGTCCTTGATCTGAACTGCCCCATTAGGGTATGGCTGCATCACAACATATGAGCTAATCCACTTGGACTTGAGCTTCCCCGCAAACAGTTTCAGCCGTGAATCAAATAACCAGACTCACTGGTTGGGCATGAATACTTTCCTCCGAATGTGGTGGTCATGAAAGGCCTTGGTCTTGTCCTTGTATATTAATGCATTCTCATAGGCCTCCCACTGGATTTCTTCAAATTCGCTGAGCTGGAGTTTCCGTTCTCGACCTCCTGCATCGAGGTCGAGGTTGCATTTTCGCACCGCCCAAAAGGCGCGGTGTTCCAGCTCTATAGGAAGGTGACAGGCCTTGCCATATACCATGCGATATGGTGACATTCTGAGTGGGGCCTTGTATGCAGTCCGGTATGCCCAGAGTGCATCGATTAATTTGTCAGACCAGTCCTTCCTCTCTGGTCTAACCGTCTTCTGGAGAATCAGCTTGACTTGATGGTTAGACACTTCAGCCTGCCCATTGGTCTGCAGGTGATACGGAATGGCTATGCGGTGATGTACCCCGTATTTCTTTAACAACGACCTAAAATGGGCGTGGATGAAGTGGCTTCCTCCGTCGCTAATCAGAGCGTGGGGTATTCCGAATCTCGTGAAAATATTTTGCCGTATGAAAGAAATGACGATCTTGTGGTCAGCCCATCTCGTCGGGATGGCCTCGACCAACTTCGAGACATAATCAATGGCTAGCAATATGTACTCGAAGCCATGCGAGTTCGGAAAAGGGCCCATAAAATCGATGCCCCAGACGTCGAACACTTCTACGACCATGATGGGTTGGAGTGGCATCATGTCTCTCCTGATCATAGAACCGATCGACTAACATCGTTTGCAGCGTTGGGCGTAATCATGTGTATCTCTGAATATGGTTGGCCAGAAAAATCCCGACTGCAAAATTTTTGCAGCGGTTTTCCATCCTGAGAAATGGCCACCACACGCACTATTGTGGCAGAAAGATAACACACTGGGGATCTCAGAGTCTGGGATGCATCTACGAATAATCTGATCCACTCCAATGTGGAAGAGCAGTGGGTCATCACAGAGATAGTATTTGGCTTCTGCAATGAATTTGAGTTTCTGGTTTTTGGATAGGTTCGCGAGAATTTTGCCTACGGCAAGGTAGTTCGTGAAATCCGCATACCAAGGGAACTCAACAAAATGAATTGCCAAAAGTGATTCATCCGAAAATTATTCATGGATAGGCAAGGAATAAGGAATGTGGTCTAGGTCCAATCTGGATAGGTGATCCGCCACAACATTTTGTTTTCTGACTTTGTCGTGGATCTCGATATCAAATTCCTGCAATAGAAGGATCCATCTAATGAGTCATGGTTTGGCATCCTTCTTTGCCAACAAGTGCCGGAGGGCGGAGTGGTCAGTGAAAATGATGACCTTAGATCCTAATAAATATGATCTGAATTTCTCCAACCCGAATACTACTGCTAGCAGTTCTTTTTCGGTGATAGTATAATTTTGCTGAGCCTCATTCAGCGTCTTGCTAGCATCGTATATGACAAAGGGTTGTTTCTCCCGACGCTGGCCTAAAACAGCACCGACGGCAAAATCAGAAGCGTCGCACATCATTTCGAAATCAAGCGACCAGTCAGGTGGTTGGAGAATCGGGGAGTAGGAAACAGCGCATCGTAAAGTCTCGAAGGCGCTGAGACACGAGGTATCAAATTCAAATGGGACATCGGTAACCAGGAGATTCGTCAAAGGTCGCGCAATTTTTGAAAAATCGCGTATAAATCTTCGATATAAGCCGACGTGACCCAAGAATGATCTGATCTACTTGACCGAGCTAGGTGGCGGTAAGTGGGAGATAATCTTTGATTTAGCCCGGTCGACCTTGAGTCCATTTTTGGAGATCCTATGCCTTAGTACTATGCCATCCCTCACCATGAAATGGCTTTTCTCCCAAGATAGTACTAGGTTTACCTCAATACATCGTTTCAGGATCTTGGTGAGGTTATCAAGACAAGACATGAAATCATCTCCGAAAATAGAGAAATCATCCATGAATACCTCCACATAATCCCCAATCATGTCAGAGAAGATAGCCATCATACAACACTGAAATGTCGCTAGTGCGTTGCATAGGCCAAAGGGCATCCGCCTGAAGGCGAATGTTCCAAAGGGGCATGTGAATGTGGTCTTGTCCTGATCTTCTGAGCTAATTGCTACCTGATTATACCCGAAGTATCCATCCAAAAAGCAAAAGAAACTGCGTCCGGCTAACCGTTCCAAGATCTAATCGATGAACGGCAAAGGAAAGTGATCCTTCTGGGTAGCCGTGTTCAGTTTCCTGTAGTCAATGCAGACCCGCCAAGATGTCACAGTGCGGGTCGGGATGGATTCACCCTTATCATTTTTTATGACGGTGAGTCCTGCTTTCTTTGGCACTATCTGAATCGGACTCACCCACTAGCTATCTGAGATTGGATATACAATGCCTGCATCCAGCCATTTCATGATCTCCTTCTTAACAACCTCTAGCATATTCGGGTTTATCCATCTTTGAGGTTGTCTCGAAGGTTTCACCCCCTCATCCGTGTAAATGTGATGAGTGCAATACGAGGGGCGAATACCGCGGAGATCAACAACACTCCACCCGATGCAGCCCTATGGTCTTGAAGTGTAGAAATTAATTGATGCTCCTGTTCTTGGGTTAAGTGGGCATTGATAATGACTGGATATGTCTCACTTTCGCCCAAGAATACATACTTGAGTGAGTCAGGTAAGGGCTTCAATTCAATTACGAGTGGGTCAGAATCAGAACTGAGAGTGGGAGGAGCAGAATCGAGGGTGGGAATCTGCTGATCCATGTACACATGAATTCCTGCTGAGTCGCTCCCTATGAAATCTATTGTGACTGCGTTAACGGGAAACCCGTTAGCTATAGTCACGTCTTCCTGTAATAACAGGGGCGATTCAGTAATATATGGATCAAGATAGCTGGATTCAAGGTTACTGTGGTCAGAAGCACACCCCAAATAGTCAAATCCTTGGGGAGATATGTGTAATGCAGTGGTTTCAATCCCATGTGGATCGAGGTCCGAGAACCCTGATAGTGTAGACGAATGAGACATTGGGTCGTCACAAAGGAGCCCAATGCTACCACAGTAAGCCGAATCTTCGTCTTCACCATCCTCCTCTATTCAATCACAGTCAAAGTTCTTTGCTGCCCTGAATATGTCTAGTCGAAGTCGCTCATTGCCTAGGGCAATCTCCATACACCAGGATGCACAATCAAAGTTCGCTCGGGCTGTCGCCAGAAATGGCCAACCCAAAATAATTGGTGCATCTCAGAGATTGGGAGGAACTTCCATATCCAGAACGAAAAAATCTGCAGGAAAGCAGAACCCGCGGACTTTTACGATCACGTTCTCAACCACCCCCCTCGGTGTTTTGACTAATCTGTCAGCTAGCTGAATTGTAACCGAGGTGGGTTTGAACTCCCCAAATCAAAATCGATCAAATACGATAGTGGGAGTTAAGTCGATGGATGAACTCAAATCTAGAAGGGCCCAATCAAATGGAGAATCCTGCAAAAAGCAAGATATGAGTGGGGTGCCAGGGTCTTTCTTCTTCGACGGTAGGTCAGCTAGAATCACGGTGCTAGCTTCTTTCGACAATACCGCCTGTCGTCCAATTCTCGGCTGTCGCTTCGGGGTACAATAGTCCTTGAAGAACCTAGTGACAATGGGAATGTGATCGATTGCCTCGAGGAGGGGGACCTGAATATCTACTTCCTTAAACATCAATTTCAGGTCCTCGAAATTCCGCGTGTCCTTTTCCGTACTACATTTTGTGTCAGAGCCTCAGGAAAAGAGATGGGAATCTCAAGGTTAAGTGGCCTCTTACCCTTATCTACCACAGGTGGCTCCTGAGGTGATGAAGACGGAGTCGAACTCGCCTGCGGTGAAGGGTGGGAAAAATCAGGACCCGCATGCCTAGGTGGTGGGTCGAATGTCTTCCTTCCACTTTGCAAAGAAACAGCGTGTGCATCGGCTTGTTGTCCATGAGGTGGTGGGGGAGCGGAAGGGGCAAAATACGTGGGATTCTGCAAAGGCGGCTGGCCTTGCGTGTAACCGGGTGGTGCAGGAGGCACCTGTAGTATGGCGTGTGCCTGTCCCTGCGATGCCTGAAACCTAGGCGGGGCGCCCTGGTTCTGCGTGTTGGGAGGGCAAGGCTCCCTGAGTCCTATGCTCCTGCAACAGCTGGTTCTACGTGTTCTATATGGTCTGAATCTGATCAGCCATCGCTTTCATAATCTGCAAGCTATCTTTTGTAGATTTCCTCATCGATTCTTGTAGCTCCTCTTTCAGCACCTCCAAAGGGTCGGCCTGCTTTGGAGGGTGGTTGGCAGCTTGGTGCAGCGGCTGGTATAACAAGCGAGGTTGCTGCTGCTGAGGCGGGAATGGCTGCTGCCTAGGATACGTGTTTTGCGCATTCCCGTATTGCCTGGTCTGGTAGTGTGGATCCTGATGTGGTCTCTGTGAATTACCAGACCAAGAGAAGTTCGGATGCTAGTGCCAACCAGGGTTATACGTCTCCGAGTACTAGTTATTACGCTCATGTCCTTGGATAGCGCTGACGTCCTCGTAGGCCGAAGATGTCTGAGACGTATATCTGTCAAGGGGATACACATTATAATCTACCGGTGGTGCGTAACCCTGGTCGTAAGGTGCCAGATCTAGATTATTCATAGGATCCTGATATGTGGGATCTCGTAAATACGGAGAAGATGCATCCCGAGTGAGTAGATTAACTCGAACAGGTGGGGCTCGGGGTGCATAGGAGGATCTTGCGATGGTAGAGCTCGAGTCGGATTGACCTTGACTGATCTGGTCAATCTTCTTCTCAATTAGGTTTATTCTATCCAGCTGCTTGACGATGATATCCATGTCGACTCGAATAGAATCGGTGTGAGCCTCGTGGAGACCAACCCACTGCTGACCAAGCCGCTGGAACTAGTTCATAGATGCGGCATTCATCTAGTTCTCCGCTAATGATTTGAATAGCTCAAATGCATTGTTCTGATCTTTTGTGAGAAAATTCCCGCCGCTAGATACATCGGCCAAATACCGATGTGTGTCATCTAGCCCATGGTAAAAAATCTGGGCTAAGTGCCATCTGGGTATACCATGATGCGGGCATTTCCGGAGAAGGTCGTGAAATCTATCCCATGCTTCATGTAATTTCTCCCCAGCTCCCTGGGAGAAAGTCGTGATTGTGTGTCGCATTGCATTTGTTCGACCGATTGGGAAGAACTTTTGTAGGAATTCACGTCGTAATTCTGGCTAGATTCCAATTGGCTTCCCAATAGTCTTGAACCAGTATGAAGCTTTGTCCCTCAGCGAGAACGGGAAAAGCTTCATCAGAACAATCCTGAGATCAATATTTCTGGGTCGGATCGTTTCAGCGAGTCGACTCAGGTCCTCAAGGTGCTGTAACAGATCTTCACTTGAGTTCCCGTAGAAATGAGTGCTGATCAATCCAATTACATTGGGCTTGAGCTCAAATGCATCTCCGCCTGCGGGAATTCTGACTAGTGGTGAGACGATAGGTGCGGCTGGGTCGTAGAAATCCCGCAGTTGTTCTCCTCATGGCAGGTGCTGCATCCCGTCAAGCACCGTCAGAATACAATCCATGCTCTGTTGATGCCGCTCCTCAGATTCGACAACCCGGGCTTCCAGACGAGCCATCGAGTCCAGATTCTCAATGTCCTGACCCGGTCTAAGTCCAGGTCCAGGATTTGCCATGGTGGCTCTTGGAGTAGAAGAAATGGGGGGAGAATATGGTCCAGGCGAAGTGACTCGCCTCCTTGGGAGTGGCTCCCAAGGTCCAACCAAGTGAGGTCGAAGTGACCTCCTTCCGTGCATACACCGCCCAACCCCTGGGTTGGTGTAGCCACGCAGGACAAGGATAAGGCCCTATCAATCAAATGGTCCTTATAGATTAGGTGACCATATTTTTCGTTATGGATTTAAATTCCTGAAGATAAGTTCGTCGTACAACCGACTGAAAGTGAATCCTGCCTCTCAAGCTAACTCAGCCAGTCTAGTTACAAGGGGACTAAGGGGAAGGTTCTTCCTTTGGCTTACGCCTCCGATTCTGTTAACCCCCTAGCCGCGGTCATTTGACACTACCCCACAGACTTTGTCACCAGGTTTGGCAAGAGAGATTAAACTCACCCAGTAGTACGACAACGAACTCGGGTTGATTTCGTATTTTAAAGTTAATTTTAACCCGTTTTCTTCAGTGGGGTTTGTGGTGAGCGGCCCACAAGGTGACCAAGCTCATTGGCTAACTAGACTTGATTAAGTCTAAGTTAGCCCAATGTGGGGTCTCTAGTTGTAACCCTAAGGATTTAACCTAAGTTGCATGCACTTCTAGGGTTTTTCTCTGTTTCAGCAGACCACAAAAATAATGTTTATTTTCTGATAATAATTGGAATCAAATTAATTTGAAATTTTTTGAGTAGATTTATTTTTCAATTAGTTTTTCATAGAATATTTTTTTGGAATTTTTACTATTTCAACCAAATTTTTAGGGAATTTTGAATATCAGGGGGTCAGATTTGGAATTTTGACCCCTAGTCTATTTTTCACTTTGAAATCGTATCAAATGATCCTCAAAAATTTTAGAAAAATATGGAAAATAAAGATAATGAGATCAGCTTTCAAACCCCACCATTTTTAGTCAAAAAATACTTGTAGATTGCTCGGAATCACTTTTTGAAATTTGAAAATTTTTGAATCTAGGTCAGTTTGACTCCTGTGTACTTCGTGAATTTTTAAAAATTTTATACTCGGAATTTTTTTAAAGTAATAGTGGTATTTGAAAGATGGTTTGAAAATGAAAGTTGAGCCAAAATTTCAGAATTTTTCGCCAACAAATTTTTTAGCAATCGAATTTTTAAGTTAGATTTGAAATCTGGCCGAAAATCAGAAGATGGTGGAAAAGCTTTTAAAGAGGTTTGAACTTGAAATTCAAGCCTTCCACCAAAAAGATTTTTTTTTTCCTTTTCAAAATGTTTGCACTTTTTTTTTCAAAAAGAATTTTTCAAAAGATTCATAGAAAATATCTCTTTTTTTCTCTCTTTTTTTCAACTAACCTAGATTCGAAAGGAAACCTAATTTCCTTTTCAAACTTTTTTCTTTTTGCTTTTTTTTCTTTTTCTTCATGAAAATGAGAAAAATCTTTTTTTTTTCACAAAGAATTTTTCAAAGGAAATTGCAGCAAGTAAATCTACTCCTAGGGTTCAGAAAGAGAAACCTAATCTAAGATAGATGATGTGCACCTGATTTTTCTTCACCGCGCTCGGTGTGTGCGCAGATCCCATTTTTCTTTCGTCTTTCCTGCACATCAAAAATGAAGTAGAGGCAGATTTGTCAGTGATAAAATAAAAGATCGAAATCAAGAAAAATGACGTTGCCTCCCCAGCAACGGCGCCATTTTGTTGGTAGAAGAAAATCATAGGTCACGTTTTTTATAAAAGCGTCGTAGTATAGTTGCGAAATACGATCCAACAAAGATATTGTTTTGTAAAAATAACGAGACTTTGAGTCCCGATCGTTCGTCTCTGGGAGGCGTTGCTTTTACTTTTGAAATCGATCTTATCCAGCTCTCCTTTATTTAGAATCGCATATCGGTTCGTGATTATTACGTATTTAAGTACGACATGCTTAGTTGCAGAATGGATAGATAATTAAGACAGGCAACTTGAATCACACAAATATGATAGCAATCAATAAGCTCAATGTGATTTCATAACATGGAGACAGATATATAAAACATTTTTTTGTATTCATTCAGTGAGAGAGTTGTTTGCAACATAACTATAGATGAAAGCTTATACATAAATGCTCGACAATCAAACCTAACTACCAGAAAATGATTGCATACAAGAATCAATGGGGGGATTTCGCACGCATCATTGGGGGAGAAGTTAAGACTACGCTACTAAGTAGTAATAAAAGTAGTAAATATACGAAAATCTAAGCTACTAATCTAGCAAAAGGAAGGGCATTCGGAGGTGGTCTCCGATGGCCTTTGAGTGGCTGAGAGAAGGAGGGGCGGCCAATGGAGCTTAGGCCGGCCCTTGGAGAGAGGTTGGGGAGCTGATTCAGCTTCCTGGCGTGGAGATGGTGGCCTCCATGGTGGTGCTCTACTCGTGGAGGTGGAGTGGAGATGGAAGTGGCTAGCCTAAGTGGAATGGATGCCAAGGAAGTGAATGGGTGCAAATGGCCACCCATTGGGTCTTTTTATAGACCTAAGGGAAGCTCTCTAGAGAATTATGGAATTATCTAGAGAGGCCTATGGTGGGAGCTCGTGGGAGAGTGAGAGAGAGAGGGTGGATGGTGGTTTTTAGATCCACCAAATGTGGATCTAAAAATTGAATGGCTCTTGGTCGCTATTTTTGGCAACCAAAGCAACCACACATGGTAGAGAGTTCTAGAGAACTCTAGGCTAGGTATTTTCGTGTGTATGGCGTGTGTGGGTGTGTGTGGGTCAAAACTTAGGTGGCTAGGTTGATTAGGTTAGGTTCTAGTGGGTTTAGGTCAAGGTATGTCTCAAATTAGGGTTATAAACCCTAATTCACTAAGGTAAAGTGAAATTAAACTTAATACAAGTTTAATTGGGTGTGTGAAAACTTAATTGAGAGTAAAACAACTCAATTAATTTAGGTCTAGGTCAATTGGACTCTCACTGAGTCCAATTGGACAGTGTGTGTTGAGATCAGGGCTCAATTGGGCTCAATGAGTCCAATTGAATAAGCTGATGGAATTGACTAAGATCCAAGTCAATTAGGTTTAGTGAGGACCTAATTAGGTCCTTAGGGAGGTCTAGAGGTGATGCACTAGGGTTAAGGCACCTTAATTTAGGTTCCTATGGGGTTGGAATTGGTTTTAGGGACCTAGAGATCCAAGATCAAGGCTTAAATCTCAAAACAGGAATTGGAGAGCAGTATCAGACATCTAATAATATAATCATACGTCTTATACTCAAAAATCAGAAGTCCAGACTTGTTGTCTGGACGTCCAATCAGAGTCAGGAAGGATTTCGGGTTCTGTTTTAGGTATTCTGCAGAAATTGGACGTCTGACAAAGTGTCTAGACATCCAATAACACTGTAGAAGTGGGTTTGAAGTGTGCGGGAGATAGCTAAGGGTCCTGGATGTCCTATAACTTATCTGGACATCCAGATAAAGGTTGGAACTAGGGTTTTAGGGCTTCCTAGGGTGTTGTGACCTAATCTAAGGGTGGCTAAGGCTTGGGGAGGTCTCTAGGCTATCCAAGGGCTAGGATGGACCTAAGCTCTTTGCATTTTACTACTTTATTTCTACTTAATAGGATAGAAAATCTTGAACCCCCTTACATTATTATTCCTACATCTAAACTAGGCCTTCTGCTCCAGCTCTGCTACAACTCTCGTTATTTCAGATCCAGCTTCAGATCCTGCTCCAGATCCAGCTCCAGATATGCTTATTGCCTGCAATCAACATAATGCACTTAATCAACACATGATAACATTATTTTATGCATAGCTAAAGTAAAGCAGTAAAGATGCAGATAATGCGTATGCATGCATGAATTTCTCTAACTTATGCTAAGTTCTAGCCTAGTCTAGGTCAATTAAGACCTATGATTGCTGTGCAATCATACCCCCATGCCTCAATCTTGCTAGTCCCTAGCAAATGCAAGACTAAATTATTTACAGCAAGGGTCCCTAAGGGACTGATTATTTTATCAAGTGTATGCGCAGAGGTTTTTCTCCTTTTTGTTTTCATCCTATTTTCTAGAAATCCAGACAATCGTGAAAGTGCGGCTATGTAGCTTTTGCAATGGATTCGAGTGAAAACTAATATATCTCTAAAGCCTGTACTTGACCCCTAGTAAAAATTCTAGCAGGATAGGCGGACTTCTTCCCTCGAGGTATTCAAGATATTCTATGAATTTCACCCCGGCTTTAGGCTTAGGTAGAGAATCTCTGAGGGAAAGGATTATATATTTGGTGGCTCATTCTCACTTGGTGATACATAGAGACTTGTACTACAGAGTCCAGATTCCTGAATTACTAAGTAACTCAACTTAGAGAAAGATGAGAAAAACTATGCTCTCTTTGATTCCTATGTATTCATTCTCTCTGACTCTTTTTCTTTCTTTTTTTTAGAGCTCACAACCTCACCAGATTCACACATATGATCTGTATTTGGTGGTCTCACTAGGCATTAACACTTTAATTGAGTTCTCATAACCCTAACACTAAGTCAGGATTCCTCAGCCAGTATTCGGGCGGTCAGAAACACAAGAAAAATAGGTTAAGGCCATATTTGGTGGAGCTCAATTTTATTTAGTGGTATTGCCTCGATGAAATAAATACTAAATATTCATTCTTTTCTTCTTCTTCTTTTCTTCTTCTTTCTTTTTTTTTCTTTTTTTTTCTTCTTTTTTTTCCTTTTTCAACATCACACAACTGGCATACATCCATGAACTTTATTGAGGAGGCATTATTAGGGATTGGTGATACTCAAGAGACATTGGGTGGCTTATTTGGTGGAAGTGCCTACTCACGGCACCGGGAAAGACGGATAGGATGGTGTATTTCTGACCTTGACATCAATACCCTCCTTCAGTCGAGGATTCCGTAAAGAATGGTCGTAACCATCCACCTTACCCCTAGTTTTATGAAAACTCGCTCTCCGCGTATTTGCCTTATTTGGTGGCTCTCAAAATTCACTCAAAATGTATACGCAGGAACCAAGAGCGGAAACTATGCCTAATCTCAGAGTATCATCACCTAATTATCTAGGATTTCAGATACCTCGAGCTAATCTTAGAGCACCAGTACACTTTACTCTCATCTCACACTATTTGGTGGATTTTTAGAGGAAAATCTGCCTGACTCCCAAAACACTGTCCAAGGGTTCAGGAAAAGAAGCACTGCTTCTTCTCGACAGACTAAAGATGTTTATCAGCCTTCACTGTGAATCCATTGCAAATTCTACGTGTGTGAAAAGTTGTACTGGATTCCAGATTACAGGAGTCAACTAAAGGATAAAATCCCTAATACATTCTCTTAATAAAATAATCTTATTCATGAATGCAATATCAATATATGCTATAAACTTGTAACCTCATATAATTTGTACTTCGTGAATTTCCCGTATCGGGTTACAATCAGCTTGACCCTAAATTTAGAACAAAAGGTGAGCGGGTGAGTTGGAAGTGGCTGTTGCGAATGATTTCTAGCTCTAATGCGAGCACTGGAGGTGGAGTCGGTTGTTCTTTTATTTAAGGTCCTAAAGTACATTTTACATGCAGCTCCGAGGTTTTCCTAAGTGTTGGCATAAAATTTTTTTCAGTTTTTTTGTATCTAACCCCCCATGCCTAAGTTCTTGCATGTCCTCATGCATGAATGTAAAATAAAATAAATACTGTAGGGAGAGAATGGGTAGAAATCACCTGTAATTGCTCCTGAAATTATATTTAGCTCCGGCCAACCTGTCAGCATGCACTATGCAAAGGAAATATGCTAAAGGAAAAATATGCTATGTATAAAAATGGTTATATATAAATGATGGTGGAATGTGGGGCGAATGGTATCTATACGTGCTGAGTTTAACGCCTCCAGCTGGGCAAGCACTCAATCACACGTCCTCACTAATATGAATAGTCTCGTCAGGTGGAGGAGGTTCCTGGGCCAAAAATGGCTTGAGGCGTTGGTCGTTTACCGTGAATATATGCCCAGATTTTAGGTCCTTGATCTGAACTGCCCCATTAGGGTATGGCTGCATCACAACATATGAGCTAATCCACTTGGACTTGAGCTTCCCCGCAAACAGTTTCAGCCGTGAATCAAATAACCAGACTCACTGGTTGGGCATGAATACTTTCCTCCGAATGTGGTGGTCATGAAAGGCCTTGGTCTTGTCCTTGTATATTAATGCATTCTCATAGGCCTCCCACTGGATTTCTTCAAATTCGCTGAGCTGGAGTTTCCGTTCTCGACCTCCTGCATCGAGGTCGAGGTTGCATTTTCGCACCGCCCAAAAGGCGCGGTGTTCCAGCTCTATAGGAAGGTGACAGGCCTTGCCATATACCATGCGATATGGTGACATTCTGAGTGGGGCCTTGTATGCAGTCCGGTATGCCCAGAGTGCATCGATTAATTTGTCAGACCAGTCCTTCC
Organism: Thalassia testudinum; assembly: GCA_037157565.1. Taxonomy (NCBI): domain Eukaryota; kingdom Viridiplantae; phylum Streptophyta; class Magnoliopsida; order Alismatales; family Hydrocharitaceae; genus Thalassia; species Thalassia testudinum. Next base: position 23,749,354 of record JAZHRO010000014.1, read on the forward strand.
TCTCTGGTCTAACCGTCTTCTGGAGAATCAGCTTGACTTGATGGTTAGACACTTCAGCCTGCCCATTGGTCTGCAGGTGATACGGAATGGCTATGCGGTGATGTACCCCGTATTTCTTTAACAACGACCTAAAATGGGCGTGGATGAAGTGGCTTCCTCCGTCGCTAATCAGAGCGTGGGGTATTCCGAATCTCGTGAAAATATTTTGCCGTATGAAAGAAATGACGATCTTGTGGTCAGCCCATCTCGTCGGGATGGCCTCGACCAACTTCGAGACATAATCAATGGCTAGCAATATGTACTCGAAGCCATGCGAGTTCGGAAAAGGGCCCATAAAATCGATGCCCCAGACGTCGAACACTTCTACGACCATGATGGGTTGGAGTGGCATCATGTCTCTCCTGATCATAGAACCGATCGACTAACATCGTTTGCAGCGTTGGGCGTAATCATGTGTATCTCTGAATATGGTTGGCCAGAAAAATCCCGACTGCAAAATTTTTGCAGCGGTTTTCCATCCTGAGAAATGGCCACCACACGCACTATTGTGGCAGAAAGATAACACACTGGGGATCTCAGAGTCTGGGATGCATCTACGAATAATCTGATCCACTCCAATGTGGAAGAGCAGTGGGTCATCACAGAGATAGTATTTGGCTTCTGCAATGAATTTGAGTTTCTGGTTTTTGGATAGGTTCGCGAGAATTTTGCCTACGGCAAGGTAGTTCGTGAAATCCGCATACCAAGGGAACTCAACAAAATGAATTGCCAAAAGTGATTCATCCGAAAATTATTCATGGATAGGCAAGGAATAAGGAATGTGGTCTAGGTCCAATCTGGATAGGTGATCCGCCACAACATTTTGTTTTCTGACTTTGTCGTGGATCTCGATATCAAATTCCTGCAATAGAAGGATCCATCTAATGAGTCATGGTTTGGCATCCTTCTTTGCCAACAAGTGCCGGAGGGCGGAGTGGTCAGTGAAAATGATGACCTTAGATCCTAATAAATATGATCTGAATTTCTCCAACCCGAATACTACTGCTAGCAGTTCTTTTTCGGTGATAGTATAATTTTGCTGAGCCTCATTCAGCGTCTTGCTAGCATCGTATATGACAAAGGGTTGTTTCTCCCGACGCTGGCCTAAAACAGCACCGACGGCAAAATCAGAAGCGTCGCACATCATTTCGAAATCAAGCGACCAGTCAGGTGGTTGGAGAATCGGGGAGTAGGAAACAGCGCATCGTAAAGTCTCGAAGGCGCTGAGACACGAGGTATCAAATTCAAATGGGACATCGGTAACCAGGAGATTCGTCAAAGGTCGCGCAATTTTTGAAAAATCGCGTATAAATCTTCGATATAAGCCGACGTGACCCAAGAATGATCTGATCTACTTGACCGAGCTAGGTGGCGGTAAGTGGGAGATAATCTTTGATTTAGCCCGGTCGACCTTGAGTCCATTTTTGGAGATCCTATGCCTTAGTACTATGCCATCCCTCACCATGAAATGGCTTTTCTCCCAAGATAGTACTAGGTTTACCTCAATACATCGTTTCAGGATCTTGGTGAGGTTATCAAGACAAGACATGAAATCATCTCCGAAAATAGAGAAATCATCCATGAATACCTCCACATAATCCCCAATCATGTCAGAGAAGATAGCCATCATACAACACTGAAATGTCGCTAGTGCGTTGCATAGGCCAAAGGGCATCCGCCTGAAGGCGAATGTTCCAAAGGGGCATGTGAATGTGGTCTTGTCCTGATCTTCTGAGCTAATTGCTACCTGATTATACCCGAAGTATCCATCCAAAAAGCAAAAGAAACTGCGTCCGGCTAACCGTTCCAAGATCTAATCGATGAACGGCAAAGGAAAGTGATCCTTCTGGGTAGCCGTGTTCAGTTTCCTGTAGTCAATGCAGACCCGCCAAGATGTCACAGTGCGGGTCGGGATGGATTCACCCTTATCATTTTTTATGACGGTGAGTCCTGCTTTCTTTGGCACTATCTGAATCGGACTCACCCACTAGCTATCTGAGATTGGATATACAATGCCTGCATCCAGCCATTTCATGATCTCCTTCTTAACAACCTCTAGCATATTCGGGTTTATCCATCTTTGAGGTTGTCTCGAAGGTTTCACCCCCTCATCCGTGTAAATGTGATGAGTGCAATACGAGGGGCGAATACCGCGGAGATCAACAACACTCCACCCGATGCAGCCCTATGGTCTTGAAGTGTAGAAATTAATTGATGCTCCTGTTCTTGGGTTAAGTGGGCATTGATAATGACTGGATATGTCTCACTTTCGCCCAAGAATACATACTTGAGTGAGTCAGGTAAGGGCTTCAATTCAATTACGAGTGGGTCAGAATCAGAACTGAGAGTGGGAGGAGCAGAATCGAGGGTGGGAATCTGCTGATCCATGTACACATGAATTCCTGCTGAGTCGCTCCCTATGAAATCTATTGTGACTGCGTTAACGGGAAACCCGTTAGCTATAGTCACGTCTTCCTGTAATAACAGGGGTGATTCAGTAATATATGGATCAAGATAGCTGGATTCAAGGTTACTGTGGTCAGAAGCACACCCCAAATAGTCAAATCCTTGGGGAGATATGTGTAATGCAGTGGTTTCAATCCCATGTGGATCGAGGTCCGAGAACCCTGATAGTGTAGACGAATGAGACATTGGGTCGTCACAAAGGAGCCCAATGCTACCACAGTAAGCCGAATCTTCGTCTTCACCATCCTCCTCTATTCAATCACAGTCAAAGTTCTTTGCTGCCCTGAATATGTCTAGTCGAAGTCGCTCATTGCCTAGGGCAATCTCCATACACCAGGATGCACAATCAAAGTTCGCTCGGGCTGTCGCCAGAAATGGCCAACCCAAAATAATTGGTGCATCTCAGAGATTGGGAGGAACTTCCATATCCAGAACGAAAAAATCTGCAGGAAAGCAGAACCCGCGGACTTTTACGATCACGTTCTCAACCACCCCCCTCGGTGTTTTGACTAATCTGTCAGCTAGCTGAATTGTAACCGAGGTGGGTTTGAACTCCCCAAATCAAAATCGATCAAATACGATAGTGGGAGTTAAGTCGATGGATGAACTCAAATCTAGAAGGGCCCAATCAAATGGAGAATCCTGCAAAAAGCAAGATATGAGTGGGGTGCCAGGGTCTTTCTTCTTCGACGGTAGGTCAGCTAGAATCACGGTGCTAGCTTCTTTCGACAATACCGCCTGTCGTCCAATTCTCGGCTGTCGCTTCGGGGTACAATAGTCCTTGAAGAACCTAGTGACAATGGGAATGTGATCGATTGCCTCGAGGAGGGGGACCTGAATATCTACTTCCTTAAACATCAATTTCAGGTCCTCGAAATTCCGCGTGTCCTTTTCCGTACTACATTTTGTGTCAGAGCCTCAGGAAAAGAGATGGGAATCTCAAGGTTAAGTGGCCTCTTACCCTTATCTACCACAGGTGGCTCCTGAGGTGATGAAGACGGAGTCGAACTCGCCTGCGGTGAAGGGTGGGAAAAATCAGGACCCGCATGCCTAGGTGGTGGGTCGAATGTCTTCCTTCCGCTTTGCAAAGAAACAGCGTGTGCATCGGCTTGTTGTCCATGAGGTGGTGGGGGAGCGGAAGGGGCAAAATACGTGGGATTCTGCAAAGGCGGCTGGCCTTGCGTGTAACCGGGTGGTGCAGGAGGCACCTGTAGTATGGCGTGTGCCTGTCCCTGCGATGCCTGAAACCTAGGCGGGGCGCCCTGGTTCTGCGTGTTGGGAGGGCAAGGCTCCCTGAGTCCTATGCTCCTGCAACAGCTGGTTCTACGTGTTCTATATGGTCTGAATCTGATCAGCCATCGCTTTCATAATCTGCAAGCTATCTTTTGTAGATTTCCTCATCGATTCTTGTAGCTCCTCTTTCAGCACCTCCAAAGGGTCGGCCTGCTTTGGAGGGTGGTTGGCAGCTTGGTGCAGCGGCTGGTATAACAAGCGAGGTTGCTGCTGCTGAGGCGGGAATGGCTGCTGCCTAGGATACGTGTTTTGCGCATTCCCGTATTGCCTGGTCTGGTAGTGTGGATCCTGATGTGGTCTCTGTGAATTACCAGACCAAGAGAAGTTCGGATGCTAGTGCCAACCAGGGTTATACGTCTCCGAGTACTAGTTATTACGCTCATGTCCTTGGATAGCGCTGACGTCCTCGTAGGCCGAAGATGTCTGAGACGTATATCTGTCAAGGGGATACACATTATAATCTACCGGTGGTGCGTAACCCTGGTCGTAAGGTGCCAGATCTAGATTATTCATAGGATCCTGATATGTGGGATCTCGTAAATACGGAGAAGATGCATCCCGAGTGAGTAGATTAACTCGAACAGGTGGGGCTCGGGGTGCATAGGAGGATCTTGCGATGGTAGAGCTCGAGTCGGATTGACCTTGACTGATCTGGTCAATCTTCTTCTCAATTAGGTTTATTCTATCCAGCTGCTTGACGATGATATCCATGTCGACTCGAATAGAATCGGTGTGAGCCTCGTGGAGACCAACCCACTGCTGACCAAGCCGCTGGAACTAGTTCATAGATGCGGCATTCATCTAGTTCTCCGCTAATGATTTGAATAGCTCAAATGCATTGTTCTGATCTTTTGTGAGAAAATTCCCGCCGCTAGATACATCGGCCAAATACCGATGTGTGTCATCTAGCCCATGGTAAAAAATCTGGGCTAAGTGCCATCTGGGTATACCATGATGCGGGCATTTCCGGAGAAGGTCGTGAAATCTATCCCATGCTTCATGTAATTTCTCCCCAGCTCCCTGGGAGAAAGTCGTGATTGTGTGTCGCATTGCATTTGTTCGACCGATTGGGAAGAACTTTTGTAGGAATTCACGTCGTAATTCTGGCTAGATTCCAATTGGCTTCCCAATAGTCTTGAACCAGTATGAAGCTTTGTCCCTCAGCGAGAACGGGAAAAGCTTCATCAGAACAATCCTGAGATCAATATTTCTGGGTCGGATCGTTTCAGCGAGTCGACTCAGGTCCTCAAGGTGCTGTAACAGATCTTCACTTGAGTTCCCGTAGAAATGAGTGCTGATCAATCCAATTACATTGGGCTTGAGCTCAAATGCATCTCCGCCTGCGGGAATTCTGACTAGTGGTGAGACGATAGGTGCGGCTGGGTCGTAGAAATCCCGCAGTTGTTCTCCTCATGGCAGGTGCTGCATCCCGTCAAGCACCGTCAGAATACAATCCATGCTCTGTTGATGCCGCTCCTCAGATTCGACAACCCGGGCTTCCAGACGAGCCATCGAGTCCAGATTCTCAATGTCCTGACCCGGTCTAAGTCCAGGTCCAGGATTTGCCATGGTGGCTCTTGGAGTAGAAGAAATGGGGGGAGAATATGGTCCAGGCGAAGTGACTCGCCTCCTTGGGAGTGGCTCCCAAGGTCCAACCAAGTGAGGTCGAAGTGACCTCCTTCCGTGCATACACCGCCCAACCCCTGGGTTGGTGTAGCCACGCAGGACAAGGATAAGGCCCTATCAATCAAATGGTCCTTATAGATTAGGTGACCATATTTTTCGTTATGGATTTAAATTCCTGAAGATAAGTTCGTCGTACAACCGACTGAAAGTGAATCCTGCCTCTCAAGCTAACTCAGCCAGTCTAGTTACAAGGGGACTAAGGGGAAGGTTCTTCCTTTGGCTTACGCCTCCGATTCTGTTAACCCCCTAGCCGCGGTCATTTGACACTACCCCACAGACTTTGTCACCAGGTTTGGCAAGAGAGATTAAACTCACCCAGTAGTACGACAACGAACTCGGGTTGATTTCGTATTTTAAAGTTAATTTTAACCCGTTTTCTTCAGTGGGGTTTGTGGTGAGCGGCCCACAAGGTGACCAAGCTCATTGGCTAACTAGACTTGATTAAGTCTAAGTTAGCCCAATGTGGGGTCTCTAGTTGTAACCCTAAGGATTTAACCTAAGTTGCATGCACTTCTAGGGTTTTTCTCTGTTTCAGCAGACCACAAAAATAATGTTTATTTTCTGATAATAATTGGAATCAAATTAATTTGAAATTTTTTGAGTAGATTTATTTTTCAATTAGTTTTTCATAGAATATTTTTTTGGAATTTTTACTATTTCAACCAAATTTTTAGGGAATTTTGAATATCAGGGGGTCAGATTTGGAATTTTGACCCCTAGTCTATTTTTCACTTTGAAATCGTATCAAATGATCCTCAAAAATTTTAGAAAAATATGGAAAATAAAGATAATGAGATCAGCTTTCAAACCCCACCATTTTTAGTCAAAAAATACTTGTAGATTGCTCGGAATCACTTTTTGAAATTTGAAAATTTTTGAATCTAGGTCAGTTTGACTCCTGTGTACTTCGTGAATTTTTAAAAATTTTATACTCGGAATTTTTTTAAAGTAATAGTGGTATTTGAAAGATGGTTTGAAAATGAAAGTTGAGCCAAAATTTCAGAATTTTTCGCCAACAAATTTTTTAGCAATCGAATTTTTAAGTTAGATTTGAAATCTGGCCGAAAATCAGAAGATGGTGGAAAAGCTTTTAAAGAGGTTTGAACTTGAAATTCAAGCCTTCCACCAAAAAGATTTTTTTTTTCCTTTTCAAAATGTTTGCACTTTTTTTTTCAAAAAGAATTTTTCAAAAGATTCATAGAAAATATCTCTTTTTTTCTCTCTTTTTTTCAACTAACCTAGATTCGAAAGGAAACCTAATTTCCTTTTCAAACTTTTTTCTTTTTGCTTTTTTTTCTTTTTCTTCATGAAAATGAGAAAAATCTTTTTTTTTTCACAAAGAATTTTTCAAAGGAAATTGCAGCAAGTAAATCTACTCCTAGGGTTCAGAAAGAGAAACCTAATCTAAGATAGATGATGTGCACCTGATTTTTCTTCACCGCGCTCGGTGTGTGCGCAGATCCCATTTTTCTTTCGTCTTTCCTGCACATCAAAAATGAAGTAGAGGCAGATTTGTCAGTGATAAAATAAAAGATCGAAATCAAGAAAAATGACGTTGCCTCCCCAGCAACGGCGCCATTTTGTTGGTAGAAGAAAATCATAGGTCACGTTTTTTATAAAAGCGTCGTAGTATAGTTGCGAAATACGATCCAACAAAGATATTGTTTTGTAAAAATAACGAGACTTTGAGTCCCGATCGTTCGTCTCTGGGAGGCGTTGCTTTTACTTTTGAAATCGATCTTATCCAGCTCTCCTTTATTTAGAATCGCATATCGGTTCGTGATTATTACGTATTTAAGTACGACATGCTTAGTTGCAGAATGGATAGATAATTAAGACAGGCAACTTGAATCACACAAATATGATAGCAATCAATAAGCTCAATGTGATTTCATAACATGGAGACAGATATATAAAACATTTTTTTGTATTCATTCAGTGAGAGAGTTGTTTGCAACATAACTATAGATGAAAGCTTATACATAAATGCTCGACAATCAAACCTAACTACCAGAAAATGATTGCATACAAGAATCAATGGGGGGATTTCGCACGCATCATTGGGGGAGAAGTTAAGACTACGCTACTAAGTAGTAATAAAAGTAGTAAATATACGAAAATCTAAGCTACTAATCTAGCAAAAGGAAGGGCATTCGGAGGTGGTCTCCGATGGCCTTTGAGTGGCTGAGAGAAGGAGGGGCGGCCAATGGAGCTTAGGCCGGCCCTTGGAGAGAGGTTGGGGAGCTGATTCAGCTTCCTGGCGTGGAGATGGTGGCCTCCATGGTGGTGCTCTACTCGTGGAGGTGGAGTGGAGATGGAAGTGGCTAGCCTAAGTGGAATGGATGCCAAGGAAGTGAATGGGTGCAAATGGCCACCCATTGGGTCTTTTTATAGACCTAAGGGAAGCTCTCTAGAGAATTATGGAATTATCTAGAGAGGCCTATGGTGGGAGCTCGTGGGAGAGTGAGAGAGAGAGGGTGGATGGTGGTTTTTAGATCCACCAAATGTGGATCTAAAAATTGAATGGCTCTTGGTCGCTATTTTTGGCAACCAAAGCAACCACACATGGTAGAGAGTTCTAGAGAACTCTAGGCTAGGTATTTTCGTGTGTATGGCGTGTGTGGGTGTGTGTGGGTCAAAACTTAGGTGGCTAGGTTGATTAGGTTAGGTTCTAGTGGGTTTAGGTCAAGGTATGTCTCAAATTAGGGTTATAAACCCTAATTCACTAAGGTAAAGTGAAATTAAACTTAATACAAGTTTAATTGGGTGTGTGAAAACTTAATTGAGAGTAAAACAACTCAATTAATTTAGGTCTAGGTCAATTGGACTCTCACTGAGTCCAATTGGACAGTGTGTGTTGAGATCAGGGCTCAATTGGGCTCAATGAGTCCAATTGAATAAGCTGATGGAATTGACTAAGATCCAAGTCAATTAGGTTTAGTGAGGACCTAATTAGGTCCTTAGGGAGGTCTAGAGGTGATGCACTAGGGTTAAGGCACCTTAATTTAGGTTCCTATGGGGTTGGAATTGGTTTTAGGGACCTAGAGATCCAAGATCAAGGCTTAAATCTCAAAACAGGAATTGGAGAGCAGTATCAGACATCTAATAATATAATCATACGTCTTATACTCAAAAATCAGAAGTCCAGACTTGTTGTCTGGACGTCCAATCAGAGTCAGGAAGGATTTCGGGTTCTGTTTTAGGTATTCTGCAGAAATTGGACGTCTGACAAAGTGTCTAGACATCCAATAACACTGTAGAAGTGGGTTTGAAGTGTGCGGGAGATAGCTAAGGGTCCTGGATGTCCTATAACTTATCTGGACATCCAGATAAAGGTTGGAACTAGGGTTTTAGGGCTTCCTAGGGTGTTGTGACCTAATCTAAGGGTGGCTAAGGCTTGGGGAGGTCTCTAGGCTATCCAAGGGCTAGGATGGACCTAAGCTCTTTGCATTTTACTACTTTATTTCTACTTAATAGGATAGAAAATCTTGAACCCCCTTACATTATTATTCCTACATCTAAACTAGGCCTTCTGCTCCAGCTCTGCTACAACTCTCGTTATTTCAGATCCAGCTTCAGATCCTGCTCCAGATCCAGCTCCAGATATGCTTATTGCCTGCAATCAACATAATGCACTTAATCAACACATGATAACATTATTTTATGCATAGCTAAAGTAAAGCAGTAAAGATGCAGATAATGCGTATGCATGCATGAATTTCTCTAACTTATGCTAAGTTCTAGCCTAGTCTAGGTCAATTAAGACCTATGATTGCTGTGCAATCATACCCCCATGCCTCAATCTTGCTAGTCCCTAGCAAATGCAAGACTAAATTATTTACAGCAAGGGTCCCTAAGGGACTGATTATTTTATCAAGTGTATGCGCAGAGGTTTTTCTCCTTTTTGTTTTCATCCTATTTTCTAGAAATCCAGACAATCGTGAAAGTGCGGCTATGTAGCTTTTGCAATGGATTCGAGTGAAAACTAATATATCTCTAAAGCCTGTACTTGACCCCTAGTAAAAATTCTAGCAGGATAGGCGGACTTCTTCCCTCGAGGTATTCAAGATATTCTATGAATTTCACCCCGGCTTTAGGCTTAGGTAGAGAATCTCTGAGGGAAAGGATTATATATTTGGTGGCTCATTCTCACTTGGTGATACATAGAGACTTGTACTACAGAGTCCAGATTCCTGAATTACTAAGTAACTCAACTTAGAGAAAGATGAGAAAAACTATGCTCTCTTTGATTCCTATGTATTCATTCTCTCTGACTCTTTTTCTTTCTTTTTTTTAGAGCTCACAACCTCACCAGATTCACACATATGATCTGTATTTGGTGGTCTCACTAGGCATTAACACTTTAATTGAGTTCTCATAACCCTAACACTAAGTCAGGATTCCTCAGCCAGTATTCGGGCGGTCAGAAACACAAGAAAAATAGGTTAAGGCCATATTTGGTGGAGCTCAATTTTATTTAGTGGTATTGCCTCGATGAAATAAATACTAAATATTCATTCTTTTCTTCTTCTTCTTTTCTTCTTCTTTCTTTTTTTTTCTTTTTTTTTCTTCTTTTTTTTCCTTTTTCAACATCACACAACTGGCATACATCCATGAACTTTATTGAGGAGGCATTATTAGGGATTGGTGATACTCAAGAGACATTGGGTGGCTTATTTGGTGGAAGTGCCTACTCACGGCACCGGGAAAGACGGATAGGATGGTGTATTTCTGACCTTGACATCAATACCCTCCTTCAGTCGAGGATTCCGTAAAGAATGGTCGTAACCATCCACCTTACCCCTAGTTTTATGAAAACTCGCTCTCCGCGTATTTGCCTTATTTGGTGGCTCTCAAAATTCACTCAAAATGTATACGCAGGAACCAAGAGCGGAAACTATGCCTAATCTCAGAGTATCATCACCTAATTATCTAGGATTTCAGATACCTCGAGCTAATCTTAGAGCACCAGTACACTTTACTCTCATCTCACACTATTTGGTGGATTTTTAGAGGAAAATCTGCCTGACTCCCAAAACACTGTCCAAGGGTTCAGGAAAAGAAGCACTGCTTCTTCTCGACAGACTAAAGATGTTTATCAGCCTTCACTGTGAATCCATTGCAAATTCTACGTGTGTGAAAAGTTGTACTGGATTCCAGATTACAGGAGTCAACTAAAGGATAAAATCCCTAATACATTCTCTTAATAAAATAATCTTATTCATGAATGCAATATCAATATATGCTATAAACTTGTAACCTCATATAATTTGTACTTCGTGAATTTCCCGTATCGGGTTACAATCAGCTTGACCCTAAATTTAGAACAAAAGGTGAGCGGGTGAGTTGGAAGTGGCTGTTGCGAATGATTTCTAGCTCTAATGCGAGCACTGGAGGTGGAGTCGGTTGTTCTTTTATTTAAGGTCCTAAAGTACATTTTACATGCAGCTCCGAGGTTTTCCTAAGTGTTGGCATAAAATTTTTTTCAGTTTTTTTGTATCTAACCCCCCATGCCTAAGTTCTTGCATGTCCTCATGCATGAATGTAAAATAAAATAAATACTGTAGGGAGAGAATGGGTAGAAATCACCTGTAATTGCTCCTGAAATTATATTTAGCTCCGGCCAACCTGTCAGCATGCACTATGCAAAGGAAATATGCTAAAGGAAAAATATGCTATGTATAAAAATGGTTATATATAAATGATGGTGGAATGTGGGGCGAATGGTATCTATACGTGCTGAGTTTAACGCCTCCAGCTGGGCAAGCACTCAATCACACGTCCTCACTAATATGAATAGTCTCGTCAGGTGGAGGAGGTTCCTGGGCCAAAAATGGCTTGAGGCGTTGGTCGTTTACCGTGAATATATGCCCAGATTTTAGGTCCTTGATCTGAACTGCCCCATTAGGGTATGGCTGCATCACAACATATGAGCTAATCCACTTGGACTTGAGCTTCCCCGCAAACAGTTTCAGCCGTGAATCAAATAACCAGACTCACTGGTTGGGCATGAATACTTTCCTCCGAATGTGGTGGTCATGAAAGGCCTTGGTCTTGTCCTTGTATATTAATGCATTCTCATAGGCCTCCCACTGGATTTCTTCAAATTCGCTGAGCTGGAGTTTCCGTTCTCGACCTCCTGCATCGAGGTCGAGGTTGCATTTTCGCACCGCCCAAAAGGCGCGGTGTTCCAGCTCTATAGGAAGGTGACAGGCCTTGCCATATACCATGCGATATGGTGACATTCTGAGTGGGGCCTTGTATGCAGTCCGGTATGCCCAGAGTGCATCGATTAATTTGTCAGACCAGTCCTTCCTCTCTGGTCTAACCGTCTTCTGGAGAATCAGCTTGACTTGATGGTTAGACACTTCAGCCTGCCCATTGGTCTGCAGGTGATACGGAATGGCTATGCGGTGATGTACCCCGTATTTCTTTAACAACGACCTAAAATGGGCGTGGATGAAGTGGCTTCCTCCGTCGCTAATCAGAGCGTGGGGTATTCCGAATCTCGTGAAAATATTTTGCCGTATGAAAGAAATGACGATCTTGTGGTCAGCCCATCTCGTCGGGATGGCCTCGACCAACTTCGAGACATAATCAATGGCTAGCAATATGTACTCGAAGCCATGCGAGTTCGGAAAAGGGCCCATAAAATCGATGCCCCAGACGTCGAACACTTCTACGACCATGATGGGTTGGAGTGGCATCATGTCTCTCCTGATCATAGAACCGATCGACTAACATCGTTTGCAGCGTTGGGCGTAATCATGTGTATCTCTGAATATGGTTGGCCAGAAAAATCCCGACTGCAAAATTTTTGCAGCGGTTTTCCATCCTGAGAAATGGCCACCACACGCACTATTGTGGCAGAAAGATAACACACTGGGGATCTCAGAGTCTGGGATGCATCTACGAATAATCTGATCCACTCCAATGTGGAAGAGCAGTGGGTCATCACAGAGATAGTATTTGGCTTCTGCAATGAATTTGAGTTTCTGGTTTTTGGATAGGTTCGCGAGAATTTTGCCTACGGCAAGGTAGTTCGTGAAATCCGCATACCAAGGGAACTCAACAAAATGAATTGCCAAAAGTGATTCATCCGAAAATTATTCATGGATAGGCAAGGAATAAGGAATGTGGTCTAGGTCCAATCTGGATAGGTGATCCGCCACAACATTTTGTTTTCTGACTTTGTCGTGGATCTCGATATCAAATTCCTGCAATAGAAGGATCCATCTAATGAGTCATGGTTTGGCATCCTTCTTTGCCAACAAGTGCCGGAGGGCGGAGTGGTCAGTGAAAATGATGACCTTAGATCCTAATAAATATGATCTGAATTTCTCCAACCCGAATACTACTGCTAGCAGTTCTTTTTCGGTGATAGTATAATTTTGCTGAGCCTCATTCAGCGTCTTGCTAGCATCGTATATGACAAAGGGTTGTTTCTCCCGACGCTGGCCTAAAACAGCACCGACGGCAAAATCAGAAGCGTCGCACATCATTTCGAAATCAAGCGACCAGTCAGGTGGTTGGAGAATCGGGGAGTAGGAAACAGCGCATCGTAAAGTCTCGAAGGCGCTGAGACACGAGGTATCAAATTCAAATGGGACATCGGTAACCAGGAGATTCGTCAAAGGTCGCGCAATTTTTGAAAAATCGCGTATAAATCTTCGATATAAGCCGACGTGACCCAAGAATGATCTGATCTACTTGACCGAGCTAGGTGGCGGTAAGTGGGAGATAATCTTTGATTTAGCCCGGTCGACCTTGAGTCCATTTTTGGAGATCCTATGCCTTAGTACTATGCCATCCCTCACCATGAAATGGCTTTTCTCCCAAGATAGTACTAGGTTTACCTCAATACATCGTTTCAGGATCTTGGTGAGGTTATCAAGACAAGACATGAAATCATCTCCGAAAATAGAGAAATCATCCATGAATACCTCCACATAATCCCCAATCATGTCAGAGAAGATAGCCATCATACAACACTGAAATGTCGCTAGTGCGTTGCATAGGCCAAAGGGCATCCGCCTGAAGGCGAATGTTCCAAAGGGGCATGTGAATGTGGTCTTGTCCTGATCTTCTGAGCTAATTGCTACCTGATTATACCCGAAGTATCCATCCAAAAAGCAAAAGAAACTGCGTCCGGCTAACCGTTCCAAGATCTAATCGATGAACGGCAAAGGAAAGTGATCCTTCTGGGTAGCCGTGTTCAGTTTCCTGTAGTCAATGCAGACCCGCCAAGATGTCACAGTGCGGGTCGGGATGGATTCACCCTTATCATTTTTTATGACGGTGAGTCCTGCTTTCTTTGGCACTATCTGAATCGGACTCACCCACTAGCTATCTGAGATTGGATATACAATGCCTGCATCCAGCCATTTCATGATCTCCTTCTTAACAACCTCTAGCATATTCGGGTTTATCCATCTTTGAGGTTGTCTCGAAGGTTTCACCCCCTCATCCGTGTAAATGTGATGAGTGCAATACGAGGGGCGAATACCGCGGAGATCAACAACACTCCACCCGATGCAGCCCTATGGTCTTGAAGTGTAGAAATTAATTGATGCTCCTGTTCTTGGGTTAAGTGGGCATTGATAATGACTGGATATGTCTCACTTTCGCCCAAGAATACATACTTGAGTGAGTCAGGTAAGGGCTTCAATTCAATTACGAGTGGGTCAGAATCAGAACTGAGAGTGGGAGGAGCAGAATCGAGGGTGGGAATCTGCTGATCCATGTACACATGAATTCCTGCTGAGTCGCTCCCTATGAAATCTATTGTGACTGCGTTAACGGGAAACCCGTTAGCTATAGTCACGTCTTCCTGTAATAACAGGGGTGATTCAGTAATATATGGATCAAGATAGCTGGATTCAAGGTTACTGTGGTCAGAAGCACACCCCAAATAGTCAAATCCTTGGGGAGATATGTGTAATGCAGTGGTTTCAATCCCATGTGGATCGAGGTCCGAGAACCCTGATAGTGTAGACGAATGAGACATTGGGTCGTCACAAAGGAGCCCAATGCTACCACAGTAAGCCGAATCTTCGTCTTCACCATCCTCCTCTATTCAATCACAGTCAAAGTTCTTTGCTGCCCTGAATATGTCTAGTCGAAGTCGCTCATTGCCTAGGGCAATCTCCATACACCAGGATGCACAATCAAAGTTCGCTCGGGCTGTCGCCAGAAATGGCCAACCCAAAATAATTGGTGCATCTCAGAGATTGGGAGGAACTTCCATATCCAGAACGAAAAAATCTGCAGGAAAGCAGAACCCGCGGACTTTTACGATCACGTTCTCAACCACCCCCCTCGGTGTTTTGACTAATCTGTCAGCTAGCTGAATTGTAACCGAGGTGGGTTTGAACTCCCCAAATCAAAATCGATCAAATACGATAGTGGGAGTTAAGTCGATGGATGAACTCAAATCTAGAAGGGCCCAATCAAATGGAGAATCCTGCAAAAAGCAAGATATGAGTGGGGTGCCAGGGTCTTTCTTCTTCGACGGTAGGTCAGCTAGAATCACGGTGCTAGCTTCTTTCGACAATACCGCCTGTCGTCCAATTCTCGGCTGTCGCTTCGGGGTACAATAGTCCTTGAAGAACCTAGTGACAATGGGAATGTGATCGATTGCCTCGAGGAGGGGGACCTGAATATCTACTTCCTTAAACATCAATTTCAGGTCCTCGAAATTCCGCGTGTCCTTTTCCGTACTACATTTTGTGTCAGAGCCTCAGGAAAAGAGATGGGAATCTCAAGGTTAAGTGGCCTCTTACCCTTATCTACCACAGGTGGCTCCTGAGGTGATGAAGACGGAGTCGAACTCGCCTGCGGTGAAGGGTGGGAAAAATCAGGACCCGCATGCCTAGGTGGTGGGTCGAATGTCTTCCTTCCGCTTTGCAAAGAAACAGCGTGTGCATCGGCTTGTTGTCCATGAGGTGGTGGGGGAGCGGAAGGGGCAAAATACGTGGGATTCTGCAAAGGCGGCTGGCCTTGCGTGTAACCGGGTGGTGCAGGAGGCACCTGTAGTATGGCGTGTGCCTGTCCCTGCGATGCCTGAAACCTAGGCGGGGCGCCCTGGTTCTGCGTGTTGGGAGGGCAAGGCTCCCTGAGTCCTATGCTCCTGCAACAGCTGGTTCTACGTGTTCTATATGGTCTGAATCTGATCAGCCATCGCTTTCATAATCTGCAAGCTATCTTTTGTAGATTTCCTCATCGATTCTTGTAGCTCCTCTTTCAGCACCTCCAAAGGGTCGGCCTGCTTTGGAGGGTGGTTGGCAGCTTGGTGCAGCGGCTGGTATAACAAGCGAGGTTGCTGCTGCTGAGGCGGGAATGGCTGCTGCCTAGGATACGTGTTTTGCGCATTCCCGTATTGCCTGGTCTGGTAGTGTGGATCCTGATGTGGTCTCTGTGAATTACCAGACCAAGAGAAGTTCGGATGCTAGTGCCAACCAGGGTTATACGTCTCCGAGTACTAGTTATTACGCTCATGTCCTTGGATAGCGCTGACGTCCTCGTAGGCCGAAGATGTCTGAGACGTATATCTGTCAAGGGGATACACATTATAATCTACCGGTGGTGCGTAACCCTGGTCGTAAGGTGCCAGATCTAGATTATTCATAGGATCCTGATATGTGGGATCTCGTAAATACGGAGAAGATGCATCCCGAGTGAGTAGATTAACTCGAACAGGTGGGGCTCGGGGTGCATAGGAGGATCTTGCGATGGTAGAGCTCGAGTCGGATTGACCTTGACTGATCTGGTCAATCTTCTTCTCAATTAGGTTTATTCTATCCAGCTGCTTGACGATGATATCCATGTCGACTCGAATAGAATCGGTGTGAGCCTCGTGGAGACCAACCCACTGCTGACCAAGCCGCTGGAACTAGTTCATAGATGCGGCATTCATCTAGTTCTCCGCTAATGATTTGAATAGCTCAAATGCATTGTTCTGATCTTTTGTGAGAAAATTCCCGCCGCTAGATACATCGGCCAAATACCGATGTGTGTCATCTAGCCCATGGTAAAAAATCTGGGCTAAGTGCCATCTGGGTATACCATGATGCGGGCATTTCCGGAGAAGGTCGTGAAATCTATCCCATGCTTCATGTAATTTCTCCCCAGCTCCCTGGGAGAAAGTCGTGATTGTGTGTCGCATTGCATTTGTTCGACCGATTGGGAAGAACTTTTGTAGGAATTCACGTCGTAATTCTGGCTAGATTCCAATTGGCTTCCCAATAGTCTTGAACCAGTATGAAGCTTTGTCCCTCAGCGAGAACGGGAAAAGCTTCATCAGAACAATCCTGAGATCAATATTTCTGGGTCGGATCGTTTCAGCGAGTCGACTCAGGTCCTCAAGGTGCTGTAACAGATCTTCACTTGAGTTCCCGTAGAAATGAGTGCTGATCAATCCAATTACATTGGGCTTGAGCTCAAATGCATCTCCGCCTGCGGGAATTCTGACTAGTGGTGAGACGATAGGTGCGGCTGGGTCGTAGAAATCCCGCAGTTGTTCTCCTCATGGCAGGTGCTGCATCCCGTCAAGCACCGTCAGAATACAATCCATGCTCTGTTGATGCCGCTCCTCAGATTCGACAACCCGGGCTTCCAGACGAGCCATCGAGTCCAGATTCTCAATGTCCTGACCCGGTCTAAGTCCAGGTCCAGGATTTGCCATGGTGGCTCTTGGAGTAGAAGAAATGGGGGGAGAATATGGTCCAGGCGAAGTGACTCGCCTCCTTGGGAGTGGCTCCCAAGGTCCAACCAAGTGAGGTCGAAGTGACCTCCTTCCGTGCATACACCGCCCAACCCCTGGGTTGGTGTAGCCACGCAGGACAAGGATAAGGCCCTATCAATCAAATGGTCCTTATAGATTAGGTGACCATATTTTTCGTTATGGATTTAAATTCCTGAAGATAAGTTCGTCGTACAACCGACTGAAAGTGAATCCTGCCTCTCAAGCTAACTCAGCCAGTCTAGTTACAAGGGGACTAAGGGGAAGGTTCTTCCTTTGGCTTACGCCTCCGATTCTGTTAACCCCCTAGCCGCGGTCATTTGACACTACCCCACAGACTTTGTCACCAGGTTTGGCAAGAGAGATTAAACTCACCCAGTAGTACGACAACGAACTCGGGTTGATTTCGTATTTTAAAGTTAATTTTAACCCGTTTTCTTCAGTGGGGTTTGTGGTGAGCGGCCCACAAGGTGACCAAGCTCATTGGCTAACTAGACTTGATTAAGTCTAAGTTAGCCCAATGTGGGGTCTCTAGTTGTAACCCTAAGGATTTAACCTAAGTTGCATGCACTTCTAGGGTTTTTCTCTGTTTCAGCAGACCACAAAAATAATGTTTATTTTCTGATAATAATTGGAATCAAATTAATTTGAAATTTTTTGAGTAGATTTATTTTTCAATTAGTTTTTCATAGAATATTTTTTTGGAATTTTTACTATTTCAACCAAATTTTTAGGGAATTTTGAATATCAGGGGGTCAGATTTGGAATTTTGACCCCTAGTCTATTTTTCACTTTGAAATCGTATCAAATGATCCTCAAAAATTTTAGAAAAATATGGAAAATAAAGATAATGAGATCAGCTTTCAAACCCCACCATTTTTAGTCAAAAAATACTTGTAGATTGCTCGGAATCACTTTTTGAAATTTGAAAATTTTTGAATCTAGGTCAGTTTGACCCCTGTGTACTTCGTGAATTTTTAAAAATTTTATACTCGGAATTTTTTTAAAGTAATAGTGGTATTTGAAAGATGGTTTGAAAATGAAAGTTGAGCCAAAATTTCAGAATTTTTCGCCAACAAATTTTTTAGCAATCGAATTTTTAAGTTAGATTTGAAATCTGGCCGAAAATCAGAAGATGGTGGAAAAGCTTTTAAAGAGGTTTGAACTTGAAATTCAAGCCTTCCACCAAAAAGATTTTTTTTTTCCTTTTCAAAATGTTTGCACTTTTTTTTTCAAAAAGAATTTTTCAAAAGATTCATAGAAAATATCTCTTTTTTTCTCTCTTTTTTTCAACTAACCTAGATTCGAAAGGAAACCTAATTTCCTTTTCAAACTTTTTTCTTTTTGCTTTTTTTTCTTTTTCTTCATGAAAATGAGAAAAATCTTTTTTTTTTCACAAAGAATTTTTCAAAGGAAATTGCAGCAAGTAAATCTACTCCTAGGGTTCAGAAAGAGAAACCTAATCTAAGATAGATGATGTGCACCTGATTTTTCTTCACCGCGCTCGGTGTGTGCGCAGATCCCATTTTTCTTTCGTCTTTCCTGCACATCAAAAATGAAGTAGAGGCAGATTTGTCAGTGATAAAATAAAAGATCGAAATCAAGAAAAATGACGTTGCCTCCCCAGCAACGGCGCCATTTTGTTGGTAGAAGAAAATCATAGGTCACGTTTTTTATAAAAGCGTCGTAGTATAGTTGCGAAATACGATCCAACAAAGATATTGTTTTGTAAAAATAACGAGACTTTGAGTCCCGATCGTTCGTCTCTGGGAGGCGTTGCTTTTACTTTTGAAATCGATCTTATCCAGCTCTCCTTTATTTAGAATCGCATATCGGTTCGTGATTATTACGTATTTAAGTACGACATGCTTAGTTGCAGAATGGATAGATAATTAAGACAGGCAACTTGAATCACACAAATATGATAGCAATCAATAAGCTCAATGTGATTTCATAACATGGAGACAGATATATAAAACATTTTTTTGTATTCATTCAGTGAGAGAGTTGTTTGCAACATAACTATAGATGAAAGCTTATACATAAATGCTCGACAATCAAACCTAACTACCAGAAAATGATTGCATACAAGAATCAATGGGGGGATTTCGCACGCATCATTGGGGGAGAAGTTAAGACTACGCTACTAAGTAGTAATAAAAGTAGTAAATATACGAAAATCTAAGCTACTAATCTAGCAAAAGGAAGGGCATTCGGAGGTGGTCTCCGATGGCCTTTGAGTGGCTGAGAGAAGGAGGGGCGGCCAATGGAGCTTAGGCCGGCCCTTGGAGAGAGGTTGGGGAGCTGATTCAGCTTCCTGGCGTGGAGATGGTGGCCTCCATGGTGGTGCTCTACTCGTGGAGGTGGAGTGGAGATGGAAGTGGCTAGCCTAAGTGGAATGGATGCCAAGGAAGTGAATGGGTGCAAATGGCCACCCATTGGGTCTTTTTATAGACCTAAGGGAAGCTCTCTAGAGAATTATGGAATTATCTAGAGAGGCCTATGGTGGGAGCTCGTGGGAGAGTGAGAGAGAGAGGGTGGATGGTGGTTTTTAGATCCACCAAATGTGGATCTAAAAATTGAATGGCTCTTGGTCGCTATTTTTGGCAACCAAAGCAACCACACATGGTAGAGAGTTCTAGAGAACTCTAGGCTAGGTATTTTCGTGTGTATGGCGTGTGTGGGTGTGTGTGGGTCAAAACTTAGGTGGCTAGGTTGATTAGGTTAGGTTCTAGTGGGTTTAGGTCAAGGTATGTCTCAAATTAGGGTTATAAACCCTAATTCACTAAGGTAAAGTGAAATTAAACTTAATACAAGTTTAATTGGGTGTGTGAAAACTTAATTGAGAGTAAAACAACTCAATTAATTTAGGTCTAGGTCAATTGGACTCTCACTGAGTCCAATTGGACAGTGTGTGTTGAGATCAGGGCTCAATTGGGCTCAATGAGTCCAATTGAATAAGCTGATGGAATTGACTAAGATCCAAGTCAATTAGGTTTAGTGAGGACCTAATTAGGTCCTTAGGGAGGTCTAGAGGTGATGCACTAGGGTTAAGGCACCTTAATTTAGGTTCCTATGGGGTTGGAATTGGTTTTAGGGACCTAGAGATCCAAGATCAAGGCTTAAATCTCAAAACAGGAATTGGAGAGCAGTATCAGACATCTAATAATATAATCATACGTCTTATACTCAAAAATCAGAAGTCCAGACTTGTTGTCTGGACGTCCAATCAGAGTCAGGAAGGATTTCGGGTTCTGTTTTAGGTATTCTGCAGAAATTGGACGTCTGACAAAGTGTCTGGACGTCCAATAACACTGCAGAAGTGGGTTTGAAGTGTGCGGGAGATGGCTAAGGGTCCTGGACATCCTATAACTTATCTGGATGTCCAGATAAGGGTTGGAACTAGGGTTTTAGGGCTTCCTAGGGTGTTGTGACCTAATCTAAGGGTGGCTAAGGCTTGGGGAGGTCTCTAGGCTATCCAAGAGCTAGGATGGACCTAAGCTCTTCACATTTCACTACTTTATTTCTACTTAATAGGATAGAAAATCTTTAACCCCCTTACAGTATTATTCCTACATCTAAACTAGGTCTTCTGCTCCAGCTCTGCTACAACTCTCGTTATTTCAGAGCAAGCTTCAAATCCTGCTCTAGATCTAGCTCCAGATCTGCTTATTGCCTGCAATCAACACAATGCACTTAATCAGCACATTATAATATTATTTTATGCATAGCTAAAGTAAAGCAGTAAAGATGCAGATAGTACATATGCATGCATGAATTTCCCTAACTTATGCTAAGTTCTAGCCTAGTCTAGGTCAATTAAGACCTATGATTGCTGCGCAATCAGATAGCAATCCTCACTGTTTCAAAAAAAGAAAAAGAAAAATACTTAATAAGGGTTTGTTCTGCCTAATTTATTGATCGATAAAGAAATTTTAATTTTAATTAGCTAAAAGTCCCTAAAAATTCTAAAAAATAATTTTTGTGATCCTCATTGAGTGGTGCTCAAAAGCCATAATTGTCTTTGTCTAGGCCACATGCTCTTAATATAAAATTGATTCATTTCTTTTAGAAGCTGCCTGACTAAGGTTGAAAAGTTTAAGGTTAATTGCATCTAGATAAAACCAATTTATTTTGATTCTAAAAGAAAACTTATCCTTACACGTGATTGTACAAGTTGGTGTGCTCTCGAAACCTGTATTGAACCTATCTATTAATTGAAACCCTAAAATTGGCTAAACAAAGCTTAAACTCTGAATGACTTGAACTTAAAAACTAAAGGCCTTATTTTCTTAATTTGCCACTGCACATACACTTCTTAAGGAATTAAGGGCAACCCCCCTTACACTCATCATCTCCAAGAGCACCAATTTCCCAAGACTTCAAAAAGAGTAGACGTGCCCTAGGTAGGATAATTGAGCATCTTGGAACAATAGGGTTACTTTGGGTTAAGTCAAGGCCGTATCTACTTGGACCAACTGGTGCCTAAACAGGTCGACGTAGTAAACTTGTTAACCTCTAAGGTATTCTACTGTGAAGAGTGTCCTAGGGGGTCTCACCCATCTAACCAACCAAGTAATTCACAAGTTGGTTTGGCTTAAATTGGTCTTAGGCTACTTGGATTAGGTCAAGTAGGGCTAACCTTATAAGGCAAGAATTGGTTGCTTGATTGTGCACAAACTTCTCTCTCCTATTCTCCTCGCATCTCCAAGTTATTCCAAATGCATGCACGGCACAAGATCCCAAAATCCACACTTGGTGCAACCTCTAGAAAGGGAGCCTGAGCGAAGACTAATTATTAGTGAACCTAGCTCTAAATCTGAATCCGAATCTAAATCAAATTTGATGACTGATCAAGCCAACTGACCCCCTCCCAATCAACCGCATCCAAATCAACCTCCTCCGAATCAAGATGATTGACAACGCCAAATAGCACTCCTCCAACAACAACTGAATCAATTCCGAGCACATCACTAGAAACAAATGCAAGGTCTAATTGAATTATTCCAAAGCCAAAATCAAGAACCAGAGCAGCCTAAACCCTTGAGAGATTTCTATAATCCCTCCAACTATGCACCTGAACCCTATTGATGAGTCCACTCTAGTGGACTATAATTAAGCCTAAATTATCTAATTCTCATGTCTTAGGATGCATTAGTATGTGCATTTAATTATAGAATGGTTGCACACATTATAATTTAGGTTTTCATAACTTTTCTTGCATTACATAATTTTTTATGCAATATAAATAATCGTGTGCATTTATTTTGGTTGCAGGAATAAATAGAGAGGATGGAGCATGGTGCCATTCACAATTTTCCATAGAGAGAGAGAGAGAGAGAAGAACTTGAATGAAATAATAAAGATGAAGAATAGGAAAACCCAAGCCTATCCCTATCCATAGAACCCTAGGATAACTTGATTCTTATTCCTTGAACCACCCTTACACTAGGACAACCTAATCCTAGAACCAAAACCTTGGATAGCATTATCCTTATCCCCGTCCCCACCTATCCATAGCCCTATCCACCTATCTCTATCCCTATTTCACCAGCCTTAACCCAATTCTCCAGCTAGATCCCTAATTAGACTAAGGGCAACCACATTGACTCTTATTGAGTCAATTAGGCTAGCCATTGGCTAATTGGGCTCACCCACAACCAATTAAACTAGGACCCAGCCTAGGCAAGGCTAACCCCAACTATTTCCACCTAAAACGACAACCTACATCTACAAAATTCAAACACACACACACCCCTTCAACGCAACTCAACCCCTTTCTACCAAAAGTGGCTATCTCCCTAACCTCCTAATCCACCAAAAGTGGTGACTAACCTATCCCCTCCCACCATATAAAACCTAAAACCTAAGGGCATGCCCTCTTCTTCTTCCACTTCTCCACCACGTACACTGTGCATTACCGCGTGCTCACCATGTCTACTGCGTGCATCCACACTCTCCATCTCCATCAACTCAGTGGTGATAGCGTCGAGCCCCCACACCATGACTGCAACTACATCTTCGACCATCACCGCGCTCCGCACCACCAAAGGGGGACGCCCTTCATGTGATTGCCTTCCTTTTTCCTTCGCTTATGATATTCTAGTTGTTTATGAACCTTGGCGTTCTTGTTTTAGAGATTGAATAAAAGCATCTTGTTGTTTGTTTCCTTCCTTGTGGATCGACACCCACGTCCATATGTGGTTCTTCTATAAATGTTTTTGATTTGATTGATGCACAACCGCAACAACAATTCCTTGAATTTTCTTTAGTGCATCTGATCGATCGCCTATGTTAGGGTTCCACCGATTGATGCACACTCTGAAATTAAACACTCAACCATACAACTGCTACCTCACTTCAATGGCAATAGCTCTAAAGATCCCTTCCAATTCCTAGACGAATTTACTGCCATTAGTGAAACCATTAAAATTTAGAATCTAGGTGATGATGTGCTAAAAATGAAGCTCTTCTCTTTTGCCTTAAAAGATAAAGGTAGCCATTCATACTGAACCATAGGGGCTAAGAAGCACCTTCCTTAAAAAAATTCCTAATTGGAAAAACCAATGCACTTAGAAGAGCTATCACCACTTTCTCCCAACAACTAAGAGAGCCTTTGCATGAAGCTTGGGAGAGATTCATGGATTGATTAGGAAATGCCCACATCATTAGATTCCTAGATGGTAGCTAGTGCAAATATTTTATCATGGACAAATGAGGACTCTTGTGGATGCATCATGTGGAGGCAATTTTATGAGTAAAGATGAGGATAGCGCATTTGAATTATTTGAGAGTATGGGAAAAAATTCCTTGAATAATGCCTCCATGGAAGCTTATGGTAGATCCATGAAATCCAAAAGTGGAATTTATGAAGTCCAAGAGAGAGTTAGGAATTGTATATATGAATCTTATTTGTGAAAATTTGGATAAGGTTGATTTAGTATCTAAGAAATTTGATGAACTGTTCAGCCAGAATAGAAAGGGAGTAACCCTCCCATCCCCTATTATCCAATCTCCCTCGAAGAGGGTGTTTATGAATAATGAACACCTAGCTCAAGATATTAGCCATCTGACCTAGGATGCTCTTAATGGGGTCTAAACGGGGACCTTTGATTCCTGTTATCCTGATTCTACACTACTAACCTTCTAATCCCCTTGATATGATGATGTTTTGACTATCCAAGGAAATAGTAGAAATAATGCTTTCTCCAACAACACCTACAACCTTGGTTGGAGAAATAACCTAATTTTCTCTTGGAGAAGCCAAGGGCAAGTGAACTAGCAAATGTCCCAATCTAAACCCTATCATGTGAACCTTAATTTCCAAAATACTTACAATTAGGGTCAAACCTACACACCCTCGCCAGTTGATCAGTCAAACCAAATTGAGTTGGTTCTCCTAAACCAGAACCAATAATTTATGGACACACACACCTCGATGTTATAGGCTATGCAACAAATGACAGTCCATCAATGACCTGAAAATCACTTAGGGCCCAAAATCGATACTAGACCAATTGGTGCCTTTCGATCCCAAGTTGTTCCGAACCCTAGAAATGCACCTAATAGAGGAATTTTGCCTTTAGGGTTTAATCAAAATTTGGGGCTACAAAACCAAGCTCACGTGATTCAACAGACTCCGTTGATTCCTCCAGGATTTAACCTACCTCAAAATTAAATTAACCCTGGACTCAATCATGCTCAGACCTCTCAGCAAGTTAGACTTGACCTGGCGAGTTCATCCCTGGCCTCAAACCCGTACCCATCTGCTATTACTAATTCAGTTACCCTGAGAAGTAGAAAGACTAACTAGGAACCTGTTTTCACTCATGACCCGACCCCTAAGGGTCCTGATGCACTTGAACTAACTAAGGAGCCTAAAATTGGAAAATAAGAGACTTAGGCTCATGATTCAATGGACCTAGAGATCCACATTCCTTTCCTGAGTCCCTAAATAGGCCAAGAAAGAAGAAGCCCCATCTTGACAATGAAATGTGGCATGATTTTCTTAAGCAGGTCCATATCAATGGGACACTCCTTAAAGTTATTGAATACATCACATCTTGTGCTAAATAGTTAAAGGAATTACCAACAACAAAGTATAAGCCTAAATCAAAGCATTGCTAGGAAGGTAGTTCTCTCTGAACAAGAAAGCTCCCTAATTTTGAGACAAACGCTTCCTAAGAAGAAAGACCCGAGAGCCTCTCTGATTTCTTACAGCATAGGTAACTTGAATTTTAACAAGGTTCTCCTAAACTTAGGTGCTTTCATTAATCTCATTCCAACCATGCTTTGCGAGAGTCTCAATCTCAGATATTTAAAACCTATTTCTGTTATAACCGATTTCTCTAGCTCGTAGATGTTAAATTGGTTAAGTCAAGTTATTGCTGTAGCTTAATTCTTGTACCTATTTACTAGGTCATTTAGAAAGTTATTACGGAACTTGGATGATGTGATTAGAGAGAGTCCCAATCAATCCATGGGGAGGCTTACTTAAGGGCCACTTAGTGAGTCCCTTTATTCTATGTTTGTGATTTTTTCATTTATCTTTTTTAATTATTGAATATATGCAAAATGAAATGCTAATTACAACTACCTAATTTTTTGGGATTTTGATCGAGCTGTGAAAAATGAGAATGACTAACTCCTTTTTGGTCTTTTCTCTCTCTCTTTTTTTTTTTTGCTTTTGTTTGATATCGAAAAGCTGTGCAAAATAAATTACAACTGCAAGTAACTAATGCAAAGAGATTTTTGTGATTTTCATTTTGTGATTTTTTTGGCTTTTGTTAATCAAAAGAGAAGTGAAAATTTTTTTTTGTAATTTTTTAATACAAGAAAAAGAAATATTCACAACACTAAGCACTTGCTACTCAACTTGATAAGAAAGGATTACAACTTTAAAGATAACACACTAAAAGTAGCAAGACACTTCACTAATTCAACTCATGTAGCTTGAAGTTACTTATACAAAGCACTTGAAATATGTACAAAACTTCACTCTTCACTCAAAGGGATAGTGGTGATTACAAGAGTGATTTGATGTCACCTTTGGTGCATATTTGCATGGAGGTGTGGGATACGATATGGTGATGGAGTAATAGTGGTGGTGGTAGTGATAGTGGGTGTGATGACTATTAAGTATTGGGCCATTAAACTAGGCTAGGAGGGTGTGGTAGAGTATGCGAATGTGTCTAGAAGTGAGAGGTTCGGTGATGTGGGTGATTATGTTCTCATTAGTCCTACTATTAGTGGTAATGACTAGTGCGGAGGTGAGGGATATGGTGATGTGAACATGATATTTGGGTGTCTCTAAAAGTTGCGCTATCACCATGTTCTCTATGGAGTTGATTTGGTATGCATGGTGGAAAGGTGATGGAACGACCATGGGAGGGGCATTCACTAGGTTGTTGGTGGCGTTAAGGCAAGATTGGGTCAAGGTTTAATGGTGGGGTGTGGAGTGGTTAGGGCTAGGGTTATGGTGATAAGATGCTCTAAAGGGAATACTTAAGGTGTAGGACAATAGGTTAAAGGCTAAGGGTGGTGCTCTAGGTAGGAGGGAATGGGAAGGAGTTGCTGACTAATGGATTAAGGGCTAATCAGGGTTTTAGACATCCAGAAGAAGGCTTGGTCGACTTAAAATGCATATTTGGACGTCTGAGGTGGATCATAGATGTCCAAAATAAGGGATCAGGGAATAGGTCGCTTCCCGAATTGGGGGTTTTTTAGTGTAGTAGAGATTGGACGTCCAAGGGAAGTATCTGGATGTCCAGAATTGTACTAGAAGTGAGTTTTTAGAGTATTTTAGGGTGGATTTGGAGGATAGGTCTAAGGGTGCTAAAGGGATATGGGTTCTAACTAAATAGGTGACCTAAGTGGGGATTAAATAGGGTTTGAATGACCTAGATAGTGAAGGTGGTGGAAAGTGGATTAGAGCTAAGGGTTGTTGGTGGTGATGTGAGTGTGAATGTGGTGGTTTAGTGAAGTGAAGTAGTGAGTGTGTAGTTGTGCATGCTAGGTGGAAATAATGAGTGAGTGAAGTAAATGGTGGTTATGTGATTGGTGTGTGAAGTGGAGGTGGAGTGAAGTGAGTGAGAGAAGTTGGTGATGTTGTGATGGTGAGTGAGTGGGTGGAAAGTGGTGGTGATGGTGTTGGCGTGTGAATGTGAGTGTTAGTGAGTAAAGACAAGCAAGTTAAGAGAGAAAGATAACAACAAAATGAAAGAGCTTCAACAAAAAAAGACTATTCTACTTAAGAAGAAAGTAAGAGATAAAAGTTGCATGAAATAAAGGCGCTCAAAATTAAACTACTACTACAAAAAAGATGGAAAAGAGAATGGAAGAGAGGAGAAGGTGTCCTCCTAATGAAAGGCTACTTGAGCCTATTGGGAGGGGAAGGGATCCTTGGCAAGATGCCTACCCTTCTTTACCTTGAGCACAAACACCAATGACTAGGGCACTACTTAGCCGTTGGCCATGGTGGAGTAAGAGCACTTGAGAAGAGAGAACAAGGTGGATGGAGAAGATGGAGGGGAGGGGCAACGCCTATGGGGTTTTCTCTTTTTATAGAGCGGGCTCCAAGGTGTTGTGTAGGTGAGGGGAGCCTAAGGACTAGGATAAGGTCACATCCTAAGGGTTTGGAAGGTTCTAGTGTGGTGTGCAACTTAAGGTGAGGGTGCAAGTCAAGAGTGGTCAAATGGGAGTGGATTGTTGGAACCTAGTTCCACTTTCTTCTAAATTTTGGTGTTAACAAAACTTTTTTAAAATCTAATTAGTCTTTGTGAGTGAAATTCATAGGAATGGAAAGGCTCAAATATTGATGGAGATGAAGATGAAGATTGATGAAGACTTGTTATGCATTTTTAGTCTTAGATTATCTATCTCTCTTG
Organism: Thalassia testudinum; assembly: GCA_037157565.1. NCBI lineage: Eukaryota > Viridiplantae > Streptophyta > Magnoliopsida > Alismatales > Hydrocharitaceae > Thalassia > Thalassia testudinum. The sequence continues at coordinate 23,777,464 of JAZHRO010000014.1, forward strand.
ACAAAAGAAATGGATATAGGAGTTAAAAGTAATTAGAGATGATTAGGTCTCAAACTCACAACAAAAAATTCGCTTTTCAAAAATCTAAAGTCGTTTTGTTATGGTATTAAAATCAACTAGCAATGAAGTCATTAAAGCTTAAAATCAATAATTTAAAATCAAGGTACTTATTGCAAGTACCAGTACTGTTCATAAATACCAGTACATATAGGGCACAAGTTTGACTAATTAACTCAAACTGTGAACAACAAGTATCGGTACTCATCATAAATACTAGTACATGGTGCTCACAGTTTCTGGGATATTTTCTAGAATGAACCTTAAAAGTACCGATACCCATCATGAGTACCGGTACATGTAGGTTATAGTGTCTACTTTAACTCAAACTTGTAAGCAACAAGTAGCAGTACTCAAGATGAATACCAGTACCTGTTGACTAGTTGGTACTCAATTGAGAGCACTGAGTATCGGTACCTATGATGAGTACCGGAACCCAGTCTCTTTTGTACTAGCTATTGGAAAACTATGAGCAGCTAGTACTGATACTCAAACTTTAGTACTAATACCAACTACCCGCTGCACCAGATCTGAATGGTTGATTTGCTTTAAATTTGATCTAAACCACCCTTAATTGGCACCCAATGGCTATAGAGCATGGGTGGGGGCATTCTAACCTATAAATAGACCCCTTTGGGTCCTTGTTTCAACACACAACATCATTCTTCTCTCCCTTGCTTCAAAATTCTTATATTCACTATTCTTCTAGCAAGGTGCTAGACTTGTTGCCTAGTGACTGCAAGTAAATTCTCTGAGTTTGCAACAAGTCATTAGGCATGTAGATTTTCATTCTTATGAGTCATTTTACGTGTCAATTCGTTCCTAAGCTTATATTGGTAATATCTTTATAATTATATATTGTTGGAAGACTTAGGATTTAAGTTATAAGCCATTTATTTTTTCTTGCACCTGTACTCTTTATTTTTTCCTATTCTCTTGTAATTGGTTGAGGTAATTCATTAATTACTTCTTGTTATAGTGAATTGATTCCCTCCAGGTTGAGGGAATCAGGTTAAAAATCCTAAGTTGGGAGACCTAGGTAGTGGAGTACCCAAGTGAGGGGAACCACTATATATTTGGTGTTAATTTGTGGTTTGAATTGTCTTGCATACACTTTTTTATCACACTATTCAACCCCCTTCTAGTGTGCTTGTGTTCTCAGATCCTACAAATGGTATTAGAGCCATACTACCTCTAATGAAGACTTATCTTGGTGAAGACTTATTCGGCAAGAAAGTAGATGAAAATAAATATCAGGGTATGATAGGCTCACTACTATATCTTATAGCCTCTGGACCTAATATTCTTTTTGCCACATATTTATATGCAATATTCCATTCCAAACCCAAGGAATCTCATTTAAAAATAGTAAAAAGAATATTTAGATACCTAAATAACAAAAGAGATCTTGGTCTCTTCTATCCTAAAGCACAAACTTTAGACTTATTGTCCAATAGTGATGCAGATTATGCGAGTCGAATAGGCCGAAAGAGCTCTAGCAGCACTTGTCATTTCATTAGAGAATCCCTAGTATCTTGGTTCTCTAAGAAACTGACATGTGTTTCACTTTCTACGATCGAAGCAGAATATATTGCTACTTCACTTACTTGTTATCATGTCATTTGGATGAAAATGACTCTGTCCAATTTTAGATTGATTTTTGCATAATCTAAAATTCTATGTGAAAGCACTAGCACAATTAATTTATCTAAGAATCTGGTACATCATTCACATACCAAGCACATAGATCTTCGCATCATTTTCTTAAGGATAATGTGCTTCAAGGTGTCATTCACTTAGAATTTATAGATACCCAAAACCAATTGGCAGTCATTTTTACTCAACCTCTTGCAGTAGAGAGGTTCTGATTTATAAGAAGAAAATTGGGACTTGGTACTATAAGAGAAATTCAAAATTAATTGATTGATTGCTTTCTAACTTGTTTGTAATTATCAAAAACTTTAAGGGCTTAACTGTAATTTACCTAATTTTACCCATGAGGGGTATACTACGATATTTCCACATTAATAAAAATTTTAGGATGTTATTTGCAATGCAGTTGCCTAACTTAGGTGATTGATTACATTATTTCTTCAATACCTAGGTTTTACATTTACATTTTTCTCAACCACTTAAGTGGTCATGTGCCTTGCACATGACCCATCCCACATAAAAGAGAGCAAGTGCAAAAACTTATCTCACTTCTTTCCTCCAAAACCCTAGCCCCCTTTCAAACCCTCCAATGCCTTCTCTAAGATGATCTCCTCTCCAAGGATCTCTCTAAGGATCTAAGGTAATCCCTCCTTCTCTTTTAGGATCTTATCTCTTTAGGTTATGTTTTCTTGTTTAGATCTATCTTTTCTCCACAACCTTCAGCTACTGCAATTTTTTTCATCAGGTACCAACTGGTACCGATACCCATCATCGATACCGGTAGTAAAGTTTGCTAATGGTAGCAGGTACCGGTATTGATAGTGAGTACCTGTACTCACCCATTCTGTGGTTGGACCTGAATACCAACCACTACCGGTACATGCAGGCTGGTGTGTATTCTATAAAATGCACACAGTACCAGTACTTATCACCAGTATCGATACATGGTGGATCGATACTAATAGTTAGTACCGGTACCAACATGTTGGTTTACTAGTTCCCATTGCTAATAATGTTGTTTATGTCCCTTGTTTGAATGTGTTCAAATGGCACCAAAGTCCAAATCTAAGGGTAAGGCACCTCAAGATGCTTTTCATAAATTTTGCATCAATGAGGATGCCAAATCTAAATTTGATTTCTATAAGGGCCCAAAGCTTCACCATTGTAGGCCTGTTGAGTGGAAAGACTTTAGTCTACATCTACATGGCTTTACTACCCGTCTTTCTGAACAACACTTGATGCATTTTTTTGATGAAGCCTTTTTGCTGATGTTCCTAGAGTATATCCCAATATTAACTATTTCTTTTTTGGCAATCTCCAAGAATAAGAAAATAGGGGCCATCTTGTCTTGACATCTACTATTTTTGGAAAAAGGGTAACTATTACTTCTAAGTTTCTATCGACCATTACCCAATGTCCTAATGAAGGTCATGCATTTAGTTCTCTTAAGGAGAAATTTACCACCACTCAAATGCATGAAATATTTCTCTAACCTAGTTGTCAAGGAAAGTCGCTTGCCCCTAACATGACCTTATTTTCTCGAGTCTTATTATAGATTTTAGCATGGAACCTAAGGGAAAAATATTCAGAATTTCACAAAATTCTTGTTGATATTCTCTATGCTATTGTGGCCTAGAGAACAAATAGCAAGAAATATAATATATTATGTGCTTCCAGGCCCACACTCTAGTATGGTAATTTAATATGAATGTGTAGAGTGTGTGTAGCATATAATTTTGCACCTTGCATGTGTTCATCTGTCCAATTGTGTGTGAAGAGTGGTTTGTGCACATGATGTGGAGTTGAACATTGAATCAAATTATGGTTCACTTGACCTAATCATGGATGATCATAGAGGCCAAGTAGATGAACACGTGACTATCTTTGAAGATTATATGTTTGACTCAATTTCCATGGATAGGCAGTTGGAATTCGAAACAATGCTCTTTAAAGATAGAATTTATGGTCCTACAGAAAATTTACTTCCCAAAGTAGGTGAAGCACAAGAACTTGATAAACCCCCAATGATTAGCTTCACCTTTACATTAGATCCAAATGAACCTAAATTTGAATCAAGTATCTTGGACCTTGATTTCGCATCTGATGTAACCAAGTCTGATTTTAGCATTAATGAGTCAAAAGATTTGGACTTCAAGGAAGAAAGCAAGGAGGTGGTGGAACTAGGAGAAAGTTTTCTTGGATCTAAGGGTGCCACTACTATTAAAACCTCTAACTCTTTATAAGGACTCTTATGATTAGCTAAATTTGAGTCTTGTGAACTGATGTGAAGAAAAGCATGATTTGTAAAAAATGGGTTTTTAAGTTGTTGTAACATGCTATTTCACAATCGCTTTTGAAATTTATAAAACTTAAATAGTGAGGTATCTAGGGTCATCCAAGGAGGCAATTTTTGTACTTTTAATAATCTTGCTTAGTAAATAGGAAATCAACTTTCTTTTTAGATTTTTGATATAAGATTTTTTTGTTATTTTGAAGTAATGGGTAAATATGCAATTGAAAGTGGGAAAACAAACACACCTAATTGCTAAAGCTAGTATCTAAGTGACAAAAATGGCCACTCTCTAAGCTCACCCTAGGTACATGGAGACCTAGGATAATTAGAGAGAGGGAGTGAAAAGTACCAGAGACAACAATTAGTAAAGATGCAATAAAAATAGAAAGAAGGCAACTTTATAAATGGAGAAAATTTGTTTTACATGAATGCTTGTAAAGGAATGCTTCTACAACAAAATGAAAGATAAAAGAAGTAAAACAAATATCCTCCTGGTATGGTGGTGAAGAGGAAAGAGTCCTTGCTCCAAGCTCAATTGCTCCTCGGCTTGAAAAGGGTTTCTCCAATTCTTCCTTGAACAGCTCCTCCAAGGTGATGCTTCCAAGGCAAGCCCGGGGGGGGGGGTTGCCCTTGCTCCTCCAAGGGTGGATGATCTCCACCCACAATCTCCTCCTAGGGTGGCATGTATCACCCTCAAGACCTCCTCCGAAGGCCTTCCTTGCCTGGCTGCTCCTCTGGCTGGTAGGGGCACAAGAGAGAAGGGAAGGCACCAAGGAGACAGAGTGTCCCCTTAATCTTCTTCTTCTCCTTCTTCTCTTGGCCAACTATAAAGTGGAGTAATGGTGGAAATTATGAAGCCAAAGGATGATTTGAAGTGGATAGTTAGTGGTCTATTTATAGGATGGGTAGGGGTGTAGGTATGGTTAAGGGATGGATGGCTAGGATGGCTTATACGGGGTGGTTATGGGATCCTAGGGCTAAAGTTAATGGTGCCAACATGAAGGGTCATCTTAGGAGTTGGTACCAACCCTAGATGGAGACTAGGGTTAAGGGGTTGTAAGGTGTGTTGTAGGGTTAGGATGGTGGTTAATGGATGGAGGGTTAGGATAGGTTGGCGCCTTATGTAGGGGTGTGTTGAGTGGTGGTTAAGGTTGGGTTAATAGAGTTGGGGCCAACTCTATGAGGTTAAGGGTTATGGGTTGGAGTGGAGATGGATGGAGGGTTAGGATTAGATCTTTAGGTGGTGGTTATATGGTAGAGGGTGTAGGTTAATTGGCGCCACATGAAGAGGTGTAGGATGGTGGGTTTGGATTGGGTTGGAGCCAATTTAGGTGTGGTTAAAGGGTTTGTTTTTGGTGCCAACATATGGATGGAGGAGATGGGTTATGGTGATGTTTGAATGGTGGTGATTGGAGGTAGAGTTAGCGCCAATTTGAAGGGGTGTGGATAGATGTTTTTGTCACCAACTTAGGTGTGGTTAAGGGTAGTTAAGGTGGTGGAAGGGGGTGTTAGAGTTGGCACCAAAGGGGGAGCTTCTAGAAGGGGTTAGGTGGATGGTGGAGATGGGTTCTACGGGAGATGGATGGTGGTGATAAGTAGGGGTTTTGGAGGGAAAGTTGTCACCACCTTTTATGGTGGCTTTTGGAGGTGGTGGTGTGAAGGGGTGTGGTGGTGGCGGCGCCAACTTTAGGTGTAGGTAGTGATAATGAATTTTACGTGGTTTGTAAAATTAGGGTTTTTAGAGTCGTTGTAACGCGTAAATCTGCTTTCGCTTTTAAAATTTGTAACTTAGATAATGGAGTATCTAGGGTTATCCAAAGAGGTCAAATGTTTTCAAAAATGCGTCACTTGTTTGCAAAAATATTTTGAGTGTAGTTAAGATCTGGATAGTTGTAATTCCCCAGTGAATCATGGGCAACCTCAGAATACTAGTAATAATCAGTAGTAGTGTTGAGATTGTGCAAATTTTCTCTTCGTGGAAAGTTAGGTTGGGTTAGATGTGGATCGTGTGGAGCTTGGGTTGATGTGGCAAGTCTTTCCTCAATCTTCTTTTGATTAATGTGCATCTGGTCGAGTTTTTGTGCAATCATTTGAAGATCATCTTGGGTTACAGGAATAGATTGAGTGCCTACTTCATGAACACCAAACTGTGAGTTTGGAGTTCTGCAAAATGTGTTCATGGAAGCTTGATTAAATGAGTTTTCACTCATTTCTTCAAAAGGGTCATAGGCACTCTCAGCATCCTTATTCAAGAAGTTGCCACCACACGAGGCATCGACGAAACGTTGAATTTGATCTTCTAATCTATGATAGAAGATCTGCATGAGCTGCCATAAAGGAATCTCGTGGTGCGGGCAACTTAGGAGATCTTGAAATCTTTCCCAAGAATTATGGAAAGTCTCACCAGATTTTTGTTGAAAGGTCGTAATAGATCTTCGCAGGGAATTAGTACGACTTATGGGAAATGATTTCTTGAGGAAGGCGCTCTTGAGCTGAGGCTATGTGGTGATGGGTCAACCAATGGTCCTGAACCAGTAAGCGGCCTTATCTTTAAGAGATAACGGGAATAGCCACATCAGCCAAAGGTCTTCTTGCACATTTCGGGAATGGGTTGTTTGTGCAAGAAGAGTCAGCTCTTCAAGGTGGTTGAACGGGTCTTCCCTAGAAAGGCCATGAAAATGTTTAATCAAGTTCAAAACCGCTGGCTTGATCTCAAAGTCCCCTTCTGGTATGACCACCCCTGGTCGTTCCTCATAATAAGGATCATAAAATCTTTTAGAGGAATGATAGGCTGCTGACGGGGTGGTGGGTTTGGTCTTTGATTGGCTAGGTTTTGGATGTTCCTAATCAATGTTTGTTGATTGGCATTTAGTTGAGCAATCTACTCAGCCATCATTGTCAAGAGATCGGGCGGGGAGGCTTGATGTTGTGATTGAGGCAAATCAGCATTAGGGAGCTCCAAGTGCGGGAAGTCAAAGGCGGGGGGGTTTTGGGTGGAAGGGTCAGAATTAGGGTTAGTAGTGGGGTTAGAGGTGGGATTAGAGGTGGAAGTGGAAGGGTTAGTGGACCTATTTTATTGATTTTCCATTTTTTGAGAAGAAGATAGAAAAAGCGATCTTTTTGCACGTGGGACGAAATCAAATGGTCCCTCCAAGTGCGGATTTTGAGACCGTCACCTGTGCATAAAATGGAAGAACAGGAGGGGAGGAGAAGAGATGGGGATGAGAGAAGTGTGCACACAAGCAATCAAAATTCTAGACCTAACTTAAATGTGACTCCTTAAAAATAACCTAAGACTTGGTCTACCTAGGAAATAAATAATCAATAGTAAATACCTGTTCTATCAACAAATCTAGCCAAGTTGTTTAAGGGGAGGTTTGGGCCCAAGCGTTTCCCAGGAAAATCCCTAGGTGCTTGTACAAACTCGCGCCTGGTCATTTGACATGGCCTCTCAACCTGAACACCAGATATAGATGACAAAACTGATATTAACTAAAGAAAACTTAAGACCTAGATAACAAGCCAAAGTTGATGAAACTTTAGGGGTCAAGTTGTTACAAATTTTAATTAGGTCTAAGATACTAAAGTGAACACGGAATGTGGAGGGCGTTGATTGGGTTGTTGCCCTGTTATTTCAATTTTTATTGTGTGTGAAAGATTGAAAAGTGGTTCCAATTCAAACAAGCTGTCACAAAAAAATTTTTTGTATTTCTACTTTTAGAATTGAATTTAACGTAGTGTAATTTTAGGATTTTCTTTTTAATTTTTCAAACAATTTTGAGATTCCACAAACAAGAGAAAATCAAGTTGTATGGGTGAAGATTAATTTCCTTTTAATTGTTGATCTCGAGAAATGAAAAGCAAACCCTAATCACTTGAATCATAAGCAGAAATTTAACTACAAATGAGTTTGTTTTAAGCTTCCAGTTTAAGTAGTGGTCCAAATAATGCAAACAATACCACTACTGTAAATAAAATCAAACAAGGATTCCAAAAAATATGTTTTAAGATTTTAGGCATTTATTTGATATTTTTTTTGAATTTTTCTTTGTACTGGTGTCAAAGTCCAGAAATGATACTTGTGGTATTTTGGACTTTCTATACCACCGTCGGCCTCCAAAATTTTTTGTAAAATTATATGATATGTAGAATTTTACAAGGATTCCAGAAATTTCACAGAAATTGGCTAAGTATAAAAATTCTTAAAATTCGTGGACAGTAACAAAATAGGAAGATCAGAGGGTGTGACCCCTCTGCAGTCCATAAATTTTTAAAAATTAAATACAAAGCTAATCAATCTGAAATTTGGAACGGATGTTCCCAACTTGATTTAGAATCTCTGTGTGAAATTTCAAGATTTTAAAAGACCTGTGGTGTTCGAAATTGATTTTTCAAATCCAGACAGAAGTCTAGATCCGAAAAATAGAACACCCACACTTAAGGTAGAGTGGTGTTTAATGGTGCAAACAAGCAAACAACGAGTTTTAAATTGTACCACTCCACTTAATTAAGTTGTTTAATGTCCTGAAAGCCAAGTTTCATATATTTTGGTAGTCTTTTAATGCTTTATGTGACAAGATAAAGAGAACCAACCTGAATCCATGGAAAGACAAGGGATTTGAGTTCTTTCCAGAATTCCCGCTTGCTTCCTATAGTTCCTGCACACACGAGATAGAAGAAAAGCGAAGGGGATGGGATCCACTTCAAGCAAGAGAAAAGTGATAAAAGCAAAACCGTACCTCCCCGGCAACGGCGCCAAAAAGTGAGTGAATTTTACGTTGTTTGTAAAATTAGGATTTTTAGAGTCGTAACGCGTAAATCCGCTTTCGCTTTTAAAATTTGTAACCTAGATAGTGGAGTACCTAGGGTTGTCCAAGGAGGCCAAATGTTTGCACAAATACGTCTCTTGCTTGGAAATTGAACTCAACTTTCTTTTTGGTGTTTTTCAATATATATTTTTTTTGGGGTTTTGAAATAACGACAACACGAGTTTTGTTGGCAACGGAAATGACTAACACCTAACTCACCACACTACTACTAAAGTGACAAGTAGAGCCTCTCCCTAAGCTCATTCTAGGCATGTGGAGGCGTAGAGTAATTAGGGAGAGGGAGCGAAAAGTGTTAGAAAATAGATTATAAAAATTGCAACAAAATGGAATAGAATTGAAGGCAACTTGATTGATGCAAAAGTGTTTTACATAAAAGCCTAGTAGAGGAATGCTTCTACTACTAGCAACAAAAATGAAAATAAATAAAACACTAATATTGATGATGTTGGTGAAAAAGAGATGGAGGGTTCTTGCTCCAAGCTTGGTAGCTCCCGAGCTTGAAAAGATCTCCAACTCCTTCCTTCTATAGCTCCGCCAAAATGGTGTCCTCCAAGGCAAGCCCAAAGGGGGCATGCCCTAAGCCTCTCCTCAAGGGTGGATGTTTACCCTAAGTACTTCTCCCTTGCCTGGCCATCCTCCTTAATGAAGAAATGCTCCTCCTTCTTACCGTGGCACAAGAAGAAGTGGGAAGGGAAAGAAGGCACCAAGGGGGCGAGTAGGATGCCCCCTTAATCTTCTTCTCTTCTCCATCTTCTTGGTCGTGAGTTGTGGTGATTGTAGGGTGGAATTATACTAAAGGGAGGATGAAGAAAATGGTGGTAGGTGATGGGTTTTTATAGAGTGGGATGGGGGTAGGGTTGGCGTGAATAGGTGGAGGGCTAGGATGGAGTTTGGTGGTGGTTATGGGTGGTTAAGTTAATCCTAGGGCTATGGTTAAGTGGCGCCACCTAAGGGGTGCTAAGGGGGGTAGTTAGGGTTGGCCAAGGGGCACCTAAAAGTGGCACCAACCATCGAAGGGTGCCATGGGTTGGCGCCAACTTGAAGGCTTCTAGAAGGAAGGTGAGGTGTAGGGTTGTTACAACCCGGTTCCCGAATCCCTGCAGGACCCAAGATCGTACCGACATGACTGATCCCAAAACCCAGTCGTCCAACGGGAAATAACCAAAAAGCATGAAAGTAAACCACATTCACTATGCTAAGCAACTAACAGTAAAAGAGTACAGCAGTAAAGAAAGTAAAAGCTGCTATAGTACATATCACCACCACAACAGTAGAAAAGTAACAAGGTACAGGAACATAAAAGAAAATAGAAACGTAAAGGTACAGAACATAAAGGTACAAGAGTCTAAACTCGCTACTACAAAAGAAGCTACTGCTACTGGGCCCTACTAGGCCCAGCACCCTCTGCAGCCGTAGACTCGGGCTGCTCAACACCTGGACCTGAAAAGCGGTTGTGAGTACGCAACGTCAGTAAACGCTGAGTAGAGTGGTAACCAACTAACTAAAGCAGTAAAAGTGGACAGGTAGCTGTTGTTTTTCAATTACTTTATTTCACACTCTATTCCTTTTCACCCATTGGTTTATTTATCAGATCTCTTTCTTGATCTCAAATGTTCCTCGGGGGAACGATCTTGATTGCAATCTTTTCTGAAGAGTAGAAGTCACACGTGGTGCTCTCCTGGCCAAGAGAGTCCCCCGTGGTGGTCCTACACCCAGTCAACCACCCCAAGGTCACGGACAGACGTAACGGTGACTACGGCACGTGCGATAAACGCACGAGTAGCTACCCCGCACTGGCACTCGGTCAGTCATTTCCGTTAATGGGTGCGCCCAAGTACAGCATGGAACAGTATAGGGCCTAGCCCTCTTAGTAACATGGGTCTAGCCCCTAAGAACCAAATAGGGATCTCGCCCCTCCGCAGTCCATACACCCTCGCCTGACTACCCTGGTTTGCCCAGTGAGCCTAACAAGTCGGTGTATGGTGGCTAGCTGGACCTCAGGCCCCATGGGGTGGCTAGCTCTCCCTACACTAGTAGCTCTCCCCAGTACAGTGTATGCGAGGGCCACCAAGTTGGTGCAAAGTGGCCAAACCCACCCCAGGTCTCAACCCGAAAGGCGATAAGCTCCCCTCTACACTAATTGGAAATATGCGCTCCCTTTGGTACCATATACTCAAGGGCTAGCACGCTTCCCATCACATTTCCAGATCCATTCTATCTATTCTCAGGAGCTCTACTCCTAACTCCCCGTAGGGTTCATGCTCATATTTCTCATGCCATTCCATACTCGGTTTCATTCTTCACATTTCCATTCTCAGATTATACACATGCAGCTCGTATTTCTATCATTCACATTTCCATTCTCAGGTTATACACATGTAGCTCGTATTTCTATTATTCACATTTCCATTCTCAGAGTATACACATGCAGCTCGTATTATATCATTTAACGTATACAACCGGAAGGTTACATGCAACTATTAACTAGCACAGGTAATTCATAATTCACAGGCAACTTGGTTCATTTACAGGCAGCTGTTTAACATTTCTGTCTATTCATTCAAGACTGCAATTCAATCACACATACAGACATTTCAAGTACTTCTCGTCCTAGGATTCATGCCATATCCTAGGTTCTAATCATTCACTCCATACATGCATTTAGGTTTATAATTAAAATTAGGGGAAGCCACTCTACCAGTAAACCTAGGAGTATTGGGGGCTTGAACGGCAGGCTCACGTGCCTCAGCAAGCCCCAAACCCGCAACGGAATGAAGTCCTATAACAAGGAACAATCACAAGGGAACAATCAGAACAGTATAGAAAGCCTTCTAACAAGTAGAGGAACTCACAAGAAAAACGTCAATATCTTATTTGCGTAAAACGGACCCTAAACGGGTCAAAACAGGGTTACTGACTCAAAATCAGACTCTGGAACAACTTTTAGACGTCTTAAAAGTGTCCAGAAATGCACCTCAAGCTCTGTGTCCACCCCAGACGTCCAAGAACTCTTCTGGACCATCTGGACCCAGCTCCAGTCGTCCGACCACCCCTCCAGACATCTGGAAGTGCTTCCAGCTGTTTACTAAGTTGCCCAGATGTCTGAAATGCATGGGAGGGTGTGTCCCGCGCCTTCCCGAAGCAAATCCTGCACGCGACGACCAAATCTTCTCAAAATATCCATGCGAAGGGTAGCAGCAGAGCGGCCTGCATGGCCGTATCCGCAAAAGGGAACGTACCTTCGCAAAGCTCTCTCCTCAAACGTCTGGAACCACCTCCAAACGTCCACTCCGTCGTCTGGACGTCACTCCAGACGTCTGATTCTGGGAAAAATCCAGAACTAGAACCTGCTCCCGCTCGCACTAGCCGCACGTGGCCATGCCTCGCCCCCTCGCCTGCAGCTCTAGATGCAGTAGTGTCGGGGAGGATTCCCCCGACGCACTCCTCTTCACGCATGCGCTGCTCCAGTCGTACGCTCTCCAGTGAGCTCCCACACAAGCTCGCAAGCACAACTCCTCTCCTCACACCACTCCTCCTCGTCGCCGCTCTCGCGTGCTCTCGCTCGCATTAGTTCTTGTGCTAGGGTAAAGAGGAAGGGAAGAAGCGGCTGGGGTGGGGAGAACAAGAGAGGAGGAAGTGGGTTTTATAAGGGTGAGGGTTAGGGTTCGCTGAAGGGGGAAAAAGAGAGAGAAGGAGGAAAAAGAGAGTACTGTCTGCGTGCAGGCCACACGTAGATGTGAGCTCGTACTCAAAATTTTTTATTTTCAGACGTCTGGGAAGGTGTCCAGACGTCTTACCAGACGTCTGATCGACAGTCCAGACATCTTAACAGGCTCAGGATAGAACGGGTCTTAACAAGGGTGGATAGGGCTTGGAAGGGGTAGGTGTAGGGTGTAGATGGGAGGTCATTTTGGCGCCAAAAGGAGGGGATTCTAGAAGGGTTAGTTGGTGCCAAAATAGGTGTCTCTTGGAAGGAGGTGAGGGGTGAAAAGGTGGCTAGGGTTGGTGCCAACTTAGGAGTGGACTAGGTTAGCTAGGTGGACTTAGGGTTAGGGTTAATTGATGGAGCTAGTTAGGTGGGGTTTTAAGGTGGTAAATGCCAAGGGAGCTGGAGCATAGCTAAGCTAAGCTAAGCTAGCTTAGCTAGTAATGGAGTAGAGGAGCAGGCAATGGGAGCTAGGGTTTGAGGAGAGGAGCTGGACAGAAGAAGTCTAGAGCTGAAATGGAGCTGGAAGCTGCTGAAGAGGATGGTATGGAGCTACTTTAGCTGGCATAGCTTGCTAGTTCTTTGCTAGCTACTAAGCCATGCTAAAGTAAGCTGGCTTCTGCCGCAAAGAGCTAAGGTGAGCTGGGTCTGGTGCTCCCGGGGAGGATCAAGCTGGTTGAGGTAGCTAAGGTAGCTTAGTTCAACTGAGTTGAGCTAAGCTGAGTCCTCGAGAGCTGGACTTGTGCTTCCTGAGCTGAAATGAAGTCATCTTCAGCTGGCTGGAGTTGAGTGTAGCTAGATCAAGCTGGTCCTAAGCTGAGGTGAACTCCAGTCAACTCAGCTGAGCTAGCTAGAGCTCCCTGTAAACTAATGGGAGCTAAGATGAGTTAGACTCAGCTAAGTTGAGCTAGATCTGAGCTGACCTGAGCTAGGGTGAGCTAAGATGAGCTCTCTTAAGCTGCCATTTAGTTGAGATGAGCTGAATGGAGCTAGGATGAGCTAACCCTAGTTTAGGTGAGCTAAATTCCAGCTATGGTGAGCTGGATCAAGATGAGTTCCAGCTGGTTTGAGCTTCTCCTTCACTAGTTGCCTTCCTGAGTGCTAGGGTTCTAGGGATCTAGCAATCTGCTTATCCCAAACACTCATAAAAATAAATCAAAAACACAATAAGAAATGCAATGCATGCCTAACCTAATTAATGCCTAAATGCAACCCAAAAACTCGTTTGCAGAGCAAAATCGTAAGAGCTAGGTTTGTTTTAATGCATAAGAATGACGAGAAACTGGCGTTTATCAGGTAGGTGGTTAGTTTAGGTGGTGGACTTGGAGTAGAGTTATGGTGGGTTAGGTTAGGGTTTAGGTAGTTAGTGGATGGCCATGGAGGTGGAGTTGGTTTTGGGCTTAACTAAGATAGCTTAACTAGTAGGATAATAGTGGAGGAGTTAGGGTTTTGAGAAGTGGAGCTAAGGGACAGTTGATTGGAGCTGCATTAGAGCTGAATCTACTGAGGAAGTCTTCATGAGGAGCTCAACTACTTAGCTAAGTTAGCTAGTTCTTATTCTAGTAGCTAGGCTTGAGTAGTTGAGCTAAGTTGAGCTAATTTCAACCTAGCTGAAGCTAGGTTGAGCTGGAATTGCCTCTGATGAGAACTCCAGAGCTAGATTAGCTACTAAGTGGGCAAGTAGTAACTAAGCTGGAGGGAGTTCTGCTACCATGAGCTGAGTGAAGCTGGGGAGAGCTGGACTTGAGCTGAGGTGGACTCTTATCAACTTAGTTGAGCTAGCTAAAGCTTCCAGTGAACTGATTGGAGCTTAGATGAGCTAGAATCAACTAAGTTGAGCTAGTTCTGAGCTGACTTGAGCTAAATTGAGCTGAAATGAGACACCATGAGCTGCCATCTACCTAAGATAAGTTGAATTGAGCTAAATGGAGCTAACCCTAACCGAAGGGAGCTGGTATCCAGCTATGATAAGCTGGAATTGGCTGAGTCCTAGCTGGGATGAGCTTTCTCTTCACCAGTTGCCTTCATAAGTGCTAGGATGTTAAGGATCTGTATATCTATTTGCCCCTAACACTCAAATAAACATATTAAAGATACAATAAAATATGCAAAGCATGCCTAACCTAATTGATGCCTAAATGCAACCCAAAAACCCATTTGCGAAGTCAAAATCTAAGAGATAAGTTTCTTCTAGGGCATAAGAATGATGATAAACCGTCGTTTATCATGAACCAGGCTAGGCCAACATCTACACCCCTACCTCAAATCTTATTATCATTGGGCACAGAACTTTATCAAGCACAAACTTTCTATACTTGGTTTTTACAACTCAAATCCCAGCTCCGCAACTCATTTCCTTAGCATTGAAAGTCATTAGGTGTAGCTTTTCTTGATTTATCTATCCTGTACCCGACCCTCCGAAATGGTGCTGCATCACCAATTGATTCGCTTATGGGGATGCCTCTTACCTAAGCTACAAGGCTATATCATTTACACAACTTATATTTATGGGGGTCAGATGATTAATATCTCTTTGTTGAAATACTGGTCCTTCTGAATGTTTGAATTGTGCCTAACTGTAGACGTAAAATTTAACGCTCATTGAGAGGCAACCCAACACTGATTTCTTCTAACTTAGTTTATCTAACTGCATCTTAGGTTAGTGTACAAAGTGAGTGGGAATAAATGGATTCTTTGAAGACACATCAGGTTCAATCATTCTTTTCTTATGCAATTTCATGTACTTTTCTACTATAGACATACATTGAGGATAATGCTTGAAATAGGCACAAGGGTGATGTGTAATTTTATTAAGTTCAGCCCCTTTTTCTACTTTCTCGTGTTTTCTTGGGTGTTCGTCCATTTCTCGCTTCGTTGTTTTTGAAAAAAATTCAAAAAAATGAAAAATTGCATAAAAGAAAAAAATTGATATTTTTAGAGTCCTAAGCTAGGAAAAGTCAAAAATTATTGACTTGGACAATTTACCAGTTTTAAGAAACACTTAGACTCTATGTTGTATTTTGAGTTAATTAGCTCAGATGTTTACTAAAATACGAATTTGTTTACTGAATACTTGAATGAGATTTGAAAAGCCAAAATATTAAGTCAAGGGAACAATAAGTATGTGACTTATCTTCCCACCCTCTGATTTGAAAAGTTTACAAAAATTAAGCAATCTACCCTTGCACTTATGCACTGACTCGTCTTTTGGGCGATCACCCGCTCAAAATTAGGTAGTCAATAGGGCTTAGATTGAGGGTCATTTGATCCTTGCAAGTATAATTGGCATGTTACACTAGCTTTTCTCCCTAGCTATAGGATGTCCAAATCCCAACTTTACGTCTTTGGCCTTTCGAGCCTTTGTCTAGGAAATGTTCTTGAACAAGATTTGGAAGAGCCACCTGCCTAGAAAAATAAGAGAAAAAAGAAAAATAAAAAATAATAAAGTAGTAGGAGGAAGAGAATAAATATTATATATATATAAAGTCTGGGTCCAAAAATACAAAAATAAGAGAGAATGAGGTTTAGAATAAAAGGCCAAATAGGCACAGCCAGGGAGATATATACTAGGTTTGCCCTTGTGTTGACCTCAGGATAGAAAAGGGTAGGGAGAAAGCTATCATTCCTTAGTAAGGGAAATCTAAAACAAGGTCCATTAAAGAGAAAAGACATTCTATGCCTTAGTGAAAACTTAGAGTTCAACTTGATTGCCCACTTAATGAGTCACTTCTCACACACCCTAGATGCTTAAATTCCGATTTCGATTCAAACCTTGGGTAGGTTTATTGAGCTATAAAGGCTGCTCATGAGACCCAAGTCAAAGGCTAATAGAGTCTCCAATTAGATTTAGGTAATCCGCATTTGACCTTAAGATTTTATGTATAGTTTCTTTTGAATTAGTAAAGAATTGAGGTTAGTATTTCTGATTCATCTTAACTCAAACTCGTGCTTGATTTCTTTAGTGTTTCTCATCTCAATTTTGCTCAAAGACTAGCAAAAGATAGGCATGGGGGTGTATTGTATCTCTATTTAATTAATTAATTCATGCCTAACTAATGCTAGTTTAAGGGTAATTTAGGTCTAATTGCATTAGAATAGGTTAGTTTAGTCACATTGCATCATTATGTAAATGTCACATTTTTAGGGATTTTTGTGCAATATTCTTGTTAGCTATATCTGGTACCTTGATGTGTTTATTTATATCTGTGCAAGTACCAGGTCTAGATCTGGATGGAGTCCCTCTTCAAGGCCAAATCAATTGGAGCTCACCTAGCCTATTTAGGTTAAACAAATCCTCTAAACCCTAGTCTAATCAATCCTACACAAACCCTATTTGGAAACCCAATTGCCACACGTAAAACCCTAGTTACCCCAACCTAGTTAGTAACTACTTGGGCCAACCAAAGCACCTTAATTAACCACCTAATTGGACGACCTAGCTCAATGTTAACTACTTGATTCACCAATCCCACCACCCAACCTATTCCAAAATCAACTCCACCTACCACTTCTGGTTGAAATAGAACTTCAATATTTGATTGAAAATTCTATTTTAGGAATTCTGAATATTAATAAACACCAGTTTATCATCACTCTTAAAGCATAAAATTACATCTAGTTCCTAGGTTTTCCACATTACATTTTGGTATTGGGTTGCATTTAAGCATTTAGAATTTATGCATGCATTACATTGTTTTCTTCTCTTTTTGTGTGTTAATACATTCATTTCATTGCCAGGGATGAGAATATAGTACCAATCATCTAAACCCTGGCAATGTTAAAGGCAGAAACTATTAGTCGCTCTGAAATGGGTTTTAAAATCGTAACGTTGCAGTATAGGTCGAATCAGTGTGAAAAAAGATAAAATTTTAAACTCAAATATCAAAAATGAAGTCTGAAGTCGTTCGCTGGGAGCAAGTGGCAAATATAAATCTCAAGATCACAATTCTAAACAAGAATATATCAAATTGAAGACTAATAAGATGAATATATAAGAGCAAGAATCAATGTAGCAAAAATGTCAGGATAAAATGGTGATTTGAATCACCAAATTATCCTATTCACAATGATATTCAATGAAGCAATCAGTATCAAATGATCAAATGTCACACAATAAGTGCATTGCACTTCTATTGGCACTGCTCTTCTTCTTTCTCCTTCTTTAGCTCCTCTTCTCTTTCTTTGCCTTGGCTCTTCTCCAACCTTCTATTCTTCTTCATTTTCTCTTCACACATAGAGGGGGGTTTCTTCTTCAAATGGCTAAGTATCAGTTGTTGATCTTCAGAGAAAAACCCCCCAACCCCCACGCTCTCTCTTTCTTTCTCACTCTAGGATCTGCTCTCCCAGAGCCTTACACAGTACCAGGCAATCGGATTCGGATCTAAGCTCACCTGGGACCAGGGCTACAGGCGTGATATCGCAGCCAAGGTGTGAGTATAGGTTAGGCGGGTAATGGGGACCCGACCCCCATGTACTGGGCAGAGAACAGATAGCACAAAATCATCTTATGCAGCTTCGACTGGTTGGTGGCTTCCGAGGTGGGACTAAAGTCCCACCTTCCTTTTCTTGCACAGCAACAAGGAGGAGCTTTGTCAATTGCGGATGAAGATGCGGTCAACAAATCCAATTGACCGGCTAGTTGTGATCCTGGGAGAGTTCCGCACATCCTAAGGATGCTGCCTGGGATTTGTGAGACCTAGAATGAGCTTCGAGTGAGCTTGAAACTTCCCGGTAATGGCCACTGCACCCTAGGTACCTGAAATCCAAGATACGGCCTCTCTGCCCTGTCAGAAATACTCAGGAGGATCATCAGACGTTGACGAATGTAACGGTGGAGGTGGCGTCGTGTGCAAGTGGATGTGGAGGCCTGTCGACCTTGAGAAATGTGTGTGAAAGTGCGTGAGTCAGGGAAGATGGTAGAGAGGCCAATCCCCTCAATTACTTGAGGGGTTTTGGTCGGTGGGTCGAGGCGATGGTGAGGAGCGTGGAAGAGACACAGTTGGGCGACTGTGGAAGCCTCTAGGGCTCACCAGAGGTGTGCCGACAAGGTAGAAGATGAAGGGCGTTAGGGCGAGTCGACGATTGAATAGAAGTTACGAATGCATGGAAATGACAAGTGGAAGATGAGGCGTTGATAGGGCAAGATAGCAGATGAAGTAAGGTAGAGGTGGCGCCAGTTATGGTGTGGTCGACGTTGGGGACGAAGGTGGCTCCGATGGGAAGGAAACGGCGAGGAAGATGGAGGGAGAGGCGCTCGCTGGTGTGGCACGACGCGAAGGAAGTTGAGGAAGATGAATCCACTACAAACGACGAGGGAGGTCGGGAGGAATCGTCGGAGCTCGAGGAGCCTTTCTGCCAGAAGTGGAGGGACAAACGTGGGGAATTTCCGACCAAAATCGAGCTTAGGATGGATGGTATGCATTGGGGCTTCTTTTATAGGCCTTTGGAGGATGATTTGAACTTGGAAAGCAAGCTTCCCAAGCTTGGAAAGTTCACCGGAGATGGGAGCTTGAAGGATACTTGAATCTCTCATGCATTCGCATGAGAGATTGGGAAGGTTTTAAGGCTTCGGATCTGGCTCAAAAGGAAAGGAATTCCTTGACGAACTTCCCTTTCAAATCTGAGAGGGATTCGTCAAGGAACCAAGGAGAAAATGTCAAATCAAGCTCTCCAGAGTTGTAGGATTAGGATTTCATGGCAGAAGGGACTTGTTTATGAAAATGATGATAAAGATAGGGACCTATTTGTAAAGGATTCAAAAGTACGGGCATGTGTGTGAGATAAAAGAGTCAGACAGAACCAAATTGCAAACTAGGTTAAGATAATCTCAGATTGGGCCCAAATTTTGGTACAAACCTAATTTGGACCTAAGGAATCGAATGGTAAAGTTGAATTTTAGTTTTGACCTAGTTTTCTAGGTAATTTGCATAATTACACAAATTAGGGCAAATGTCTGTTTGAGACTCTGTTTTAGGTCAAGACAGGTTCCAATGGTCAAATTAAAGGTACCAAACCCTAAGAAATATTTTTCTATGAATTTTAAAGGGTTTAGGTGAATTTTATCCTAATCAGAACCTCAGTAGATTAAGCGGGTCTATTTTTAGGGTTTCAGATGTCCATTAATTCCTGTAATGCATGAAAACTCTTTTCTGTCTGTTTTAAACCACTTATTAGACTCTTAAGACCATTTGACCTTTGTTCAACCCCTGAGAAAACCCACGATTATTCTATTTTTGTAATAAAATGGTAAATTTGCATAAATAACCCTGTATTCTTATCTTCTTCTTAAATCAATGTTTTGTTCCCTTAAGACCTTCTGAGAGATATGTAGGAGCTTTTATTCACTTAATCATATTAAATTGAGCTAGTTATGGCTCATGACGGTGTTCCCATCAAAAACCTAAAAGAAGAAGATAAGTGCTTCATTCCAGCTGGATTCCAGCTCAACCCAACTCAAGTTAGCTAGATCCAACTCATTCCAGCTCCACCCAACTATTATATAGCTTAGATGGGCTCACGGACAGTCCACCTCAGCTATTATATAGCTACATGCAGACTTAGAGCAGCTCCATCAACTAAATCCTAGCTCCTCCCCTACTCCTCTACTAGCTAAGATTAGCTCATTTTCTCCACTCTCCATTGCTAGCTATACCCTCCACCTTCCTTCCTTTCTTGGTGCCAAAAACCACCAACCACCACCTCCTTTACATCCTTTCCTTCTTGGCTCCAAAAGAGGCACCTCTTCACCCCTTAACCACCACCATAAGCATCCCATAGTTAGTGCCAAAAATGCCCTTAACTACCACCTAAAAATGGCGCCAACTATACCTTAAATCACCACCTTACACATACCCCCTTAAGCCATCTCCACCCTTCAAGTTTCCCAGCATTTTTTCCTTCTAGAGCCCCCCCCCCCCCCCCACTAGCGCCAACATGGTGGTGTCTCTCCACCATGGACGGCCACCACAGGGCACACCCAACCCCCCTACACAACCCTTCTTTTGGCACCACCTAATCATAACCATAGATCCCATAACCACCCACCTAAAGGCCATCCTAACCATCCATTTTGGTGCCAACCATCCCCCTCTCCTAACTCTCTATATAACCATATTAACCACCATTATTCGACATCTCTTTGGCTACCATAATTCCACCTATATACACAATATTTTTGACTAAGGAGGAAGGAGGAAGAAAGGTGATCAAGGAGGTTATCTTACCCCCTTGGTGTCCATCTTCTTCTTCCCACTTCCTTGTGCCTAAAGCCAAGGAGGTCTCACCATTGGACAACGGCCAGGCATAGAGGAGAGAGGGTGGTGGACATCCACCTTAAGGAGCATCATCAAGAGGAGCACACCATCATCATCCAAGAGAGAAGAGCAAGGGAAGTTCTTCTTCAAGAGTGGAAGCTGTCGTGCTTGGAGCGAAGTCCTTCCCAAGTATCATTTGGAAGATGACTTCTTTTGTATTAGCTAGCTTTTATTTTCAAGCAAATATCTACTTGTGACACTATATATTTTAGCAATATAAAAAGCAAGTTCGCCTTTCAATTTTGGTGTTGTCATTTCAAGTATTTGTTCTTTACTTAGTGCACCCACTTCACTTCTCTAATTATCCTAGGTATACTTGCCTAGGATGAGCGTAGAGGGGTAGGTTTCATTTTGTTCACTTAAGCGCAGTTAATTTTGCATTTCCATTACCCTGACATTCCAACATCCTAAAAACAACAAACCCCTAAAATATAAAAAGAGGATTTGAGTTAGTGAGAAAGAGAAACAATTTATTAACTAATAATTTTTCCTCCTTGGATGACCCTAGATACTCTACTATCTAGGTTTTATAAATTTAAAAGGCAATCGAAATTTACACGTTATAATGATTAAAATATGCATATTGCAAATCATGTATTTTTCGCATCAAATATCATAAAATCCTAAAATTTGATCTAAATATCCACATTTAAGTAAGCATTTTTCCCACCAAATTTCAAGCAAAAATTCTTTTTGAAAAAAATAAATGATTCATAGACTAAAGGGGGGGTCAAAACAGCAAATAGAACATAAATTTTTTGGATTCCCATGACCTAAAATTGGTGGACATGGTTTCCTGATCAAATCAAGAACTACTATAAAAATATTTAAAATTTTCTGAGATCTGTAACAAATTAATTTAAGTGTTTTATTTGAATAAGATCAATTCTGCCTTATCTAACTGGTGTTAATTTTAAAATCTGCAAAAAATTATCATAACACCTTCAACTTCTGAAAGAAAAATTTTGGTGATGCTACAGTCCACGCCAACACCCTTCCTTAAATTCTAACCCCTTCTTGGCCACCCATTAGCCTTAATCCAAGGCCAAGACTCTCCACCAATCAAATGCCACCATACTCTATAAAAACACACCTTGGACGACCTTGGAGAGGGATCTCTTCTTCATCCAATTCCCATGTGTTGGAGCCCTTCTTCTCTACTCAAGCATTCTTCTAGTCAAGTGCAAGTCTCTTGCATCTGAGGATCCCACGTTAGTCTTTGAAGCGATTCTGCACAGTGTCACTCTCGTCTTTGTCCTCACATCCTTCGGCTCTGAGCTCCATCCTCCGTGCCACTCTCAACTCTGGATTTTTGCTATTGATTTTCTATTTTTCTTACTTCTTTTCACTTGCATAGTTGTAAATAAGCACGTTTCTATTATCAATAATATATTTCACTTTTTTGTTCTATATTTGTTCTTTAGATTGCATGTTAGATAGCCAATCTAGTTAGCAATTTCGTAGTTAGATTCATCACCTCCCTATGTTTAACCTGGACTTACCATCTGTATTTAAAATATTTCACAAGTTCGATTTTATTTTGATCTTGTTATTCTCATTACAACGAACATGTAACTTATATTTGCAAAAAACAAGTATCATGAGGTCCAAAATTTGTCTCAAAAATGGGATGCCCAACATCATTATTAGACACTTGGATCAACCATCAAATGCATCATAACTTCGATTTGTGTCATCTGATCAGACAATTAGATGTCTCTTGGGTGGATTATTAACTTGGTTCTTAATCTTGCCAACTCTAGTGGACAACATATTCTTGCGTCAAAAAACTCTTCTTGCAAAGTTGGTCGTCTAATCTTATGGTCAGACATTTGCTGAACGTTTCAAGATTGAGTGTCAACATGAAATTGAAGGTTTAAACTCCCAAACTTTAACTCATCCATTTCATATCACTTTTTACAGATTCCTACTTGTTCATAGAACATAAGGAACACCTAAAAATTCCCGATTACATCATGACCACTATATCTATCAAGAAGCATCTGTAGACAACCCCTTACAACTCACATGAGTAGGATAAAATCCATTCAAAGCCTAGATCTTGACATGCAGCTATGGACTCAAACAATAGTTGTAAATACAACATAAATCACTCCCCTACTCATGTCCTTTTTACCGGAGTCAAGAGTGAGTCAAGAGATCTCTAATAAAAGTCCTTACCTTGGACATTTAATCAAAATCACCTTCCTTGACTTGCATCACTCCCCTGCAGTCCTTCCAAAAGCTTTAGCATAGCAACCACACCTTCGTCTTTCTTTTCTTCAGAATGTAGCAATAGAGGAGAGCAAGGAAGAGGTCCATGTTAGTTCAACCTCTCGCAATAAATTATTTTGATGATTTTACAAAATAAAAAAAATGATAATAAACATATTTATTTTCTATGTTTTATCATTTCTATTTTCTATGTTTTATTACCCCTAAGCTATAAGTCTCATATTACATCTCAAAAAGCAAGAGTCAAAGAAGAAGACATTTTTGTCTAGGTATTAGGAATCTATGTACATCAATTTAAAAAGAGTTGTAATTTCCTTTTTATTGAGTCTAGAAGAGTTGTAAAGAGCCCCCAACTAGATAAAGAAATACTTGTCTTAGTCACTCAACACTTAAGCAAAATCCTAGAACTTATTCCAATTTCAAACTAAACACATCTTTAGTATCAAACTTTGATATAGTATCCAAACATCTGATATATATTGAAAGTTAAGTCATCCGATGTTTATACCAAATGACCAGTGACCATATGTATAGCCTTTACAAATTAAACATTTAGGCTTCAGACGACCAGACCCATGTCCAGACATCCATAGTCAACTCAAGACGTCTGGTAATACATTTAGACATCCAATAACCAACCATTAGAACCTAATCAAGAATAAATCTGCCTTTGTCAAAACAAAATCTTCACGAGCCAACTTAGGATTATTTTAATATTACTTTCAGACATCTAGACACTATTCCAGATGTCCAAAATCAGAACATTAGGACTAATTTGACTTAAAGTGTGATTTGTCAAAGGAAATCTCGAATAAGAGATTCTTAAGAAATCCTAAATCCTTGCTGATCTTTGTCATCAGATGTCTAGAAGTAGTATTAGATGTCTCATAAATGTCGAACCCTTTTTCACAAGATCCATGTTTGGATTTAAACAGTTCCAAGAACAAACCCACTCATTTTCAAACATCCAAAATTACCATCAAACGTCTTATAATGAACAATCAGACATCCGACACTTAGTAACAAGTACACTATTTGGATCCAATAAATTCCTGTAATGCTAATCCTCATTTTAAGATGTCCAATATTTGGTCAGACATCCATAAACCCCATATCATATGCCTGACATATTTTTTTGACGTCCAATTTTACTATCAGAGTTAATTATTACCTGATTTGATTTAGATTTCAGCCAAATCTTTGGGGATTTGTCTCCAACAGCTAGGAGAAGTCTCCCAAGCCTTCTTGAAGGTTCTCTTGAGGCCTATAAATAGCCATTAACCCCCCATTAGGCCAATACACCCATTGAAGATACAAACTTAAGCTTTATGCTCCACATTGCTCCATATTTACCTTGCCCACCTACTGTGCTAAGATTCTCTTAGGGAAAACTCTATCCCCTACACATCTCATCAATTAGCTCACATTACAGGGAGTTTTCCTATCACCTATAGTAGTTATTTTATATTGTTATCATGTTGGGGAACTCTATAGGTTGTATTTAATTTCTAATTTTCCTTATTGTTGTTGTACTTGGGTGTTCGGCCTATCGAATCCCTATCTCTTCCTTGTGAACAGAAAAACCTTCGTTTAGGGATTGGAGGTGGGTTTTGTACTTGAGGTACACTACCCTCATTTTTAAGTGGTGTGGATAGTATTTTAGTCACCTAGTGATAGACAAATCCTAAGTTAGGATGACTTAGGTGGTGGTTTTCTCCTGGTTTGAGTTTCCACCTAAAAATCTTTGTCATTTTTGTGTGGTTGAATTTTATTTACTTATTATTTCTTTAATTACACTATTCACTCCCCCTCTAGTGTATTTTCAGTCCAGTGATGTAAAGAGGAGGAGTGAAGTCAATAAAGAGGGAGAGAACCATAGAGAGGAGAAGTGAGGTCATGAGAGAGAGTAAGCTGGTGGTGTGGCCTTTTTTAAGGCCACTATTTAAACTATAGCGAAGGAAAATTGCAATGGGAACCTTCCACCCAAAACTCACTTTACAAGGGAGCTCAGTGATAAGTAAGCATAATTATATGTTAACATACTTAGCTTTGTTAGTTTTGGGTGTTAGTTGCATTAGATTTATGTTATATTATACACAATTGTATATTTGCATGTTAGGGGTAAAATTGTAATTTTAAGCTTACATTTGTGCTAATATGAAATTTTGCTATATGTAGGAATACTTTACCCAGGTTCAAGAAGAGAAGTAGGAATCCAAATCACCAAAGCTCATATTGAGAGGAGAAGAACCTTTTCAGGCCATAAAACCCTAATCCTTACCCTAGTTAGAACCTGCTTATTTCAGCCATCACCCAAAACCCTAATCCTGATACATGATCCTAACCTTAAACCAACTCCATTTAGCTCCCTAAACCTTAGCCTTAATCCTAGACTTCATCCTAAACCCAGTCCTAAAATCTAGCTGACACTCCTAATGTCACTTGCTTAATCTTATTCCTAATCCTATCCTCTAGGACTCATCACCTTATCCATGTGCCACACAATTTTTCTACACCTAAAAATGCAATACATATTTTTTGGAATTAATTGATTAGATGTGGCAAACAATCAATCAAAATTAGGTTCCAATCACATCCATTAATTTCTATCAATCAATCCATGTGAACACATTTTAAAGATGTGATTGAGTTCCCTTCTAGAAGCCCACTACATGTCCGACTAAGGCCCTTTGCAAACCCATATCCCACGCCAAATGCAGTCCCAATTAGCCTTGTGCCTCCCCCCCTCCTCTTAGGTTTCCTAAAAACTCAAACCACGCAAAGCCCTCCCCTGCCACATTGAGTTTGGCCACCAACTTCCTGACTGATTCCCACAGCCAAGAGTCTTCCACCATGTGCATCTTAGAAGTCCTAATCTCAATGCCTTAGGAATCCTACTTTCCTATTTAGAAAATCCTAATTCCAATCCAAATTACCAAAAACCACAACCAAAGCCTTGCCTCCTAAGTTGCTTGGCTAATGATGGAATTACATCTCCATGGTATAATTAGTTATTTTTAATGTAGTTTTAGAGCTTAATACGAGTAATTAACAAAATAGTAGGGTTCATAGGTTAATTGACATCTTTGCATGTAGCGAATCTAAATAATGTTATATTGCACATATTTACATATTATTACATGATTATTTTATGTATGCATGTAATGCAAGTTGATTAAAGACCTATTATTAAATATGTATGGCAAGGACAAGCCAATTTCTTATTCCTACCTATTTTAACTTCAATTTGATTTTGTCTTAATTAATTAAGTTAGCCACATTCTTATTTAGGTTAAACCCATTCCCAATTAATTTTTTTCTCTCAAATCCTAAAAAACTCTATCTTTATTTGCTCGCCAATATCCCTTTCATCTATCGTAATTGACTTCCCCAACTTCCCCCCATTTTCTTACATGAACTCCCCCACTCTTTCTTTCATAACTACACACTCTCCTCCTATTCTTTTTCCATTCCCTCTCCTGCCGAAGAAAGGAGGTTGCAACACCTACCACCTCCCTCTCAACTCTCTTCTCCTTCCTCTTCCCCTCGCTCCCATCTTCCTCAACCGTAATCGCAACTCTATGCTACCAGAGTTGCACTCTATCTCTCTGTCACCCTCTCTATCTCTCTCTATCCCTCTCAATCTCCTCCTTTCTCCTCTCCTTTTCCCTCCTTTTCTCTTCTCCTTCCCCCTGTGTGAACCACCATCATCAACCATGATAAATGCCAGTTTATCATCATTCTTATCCATTAAAACAAACCTAGCTCTTAGGATTTTACTCTACAAACGAGTTTTTGGGCTGCATTTAGGCATAAATTAGGTTAAGCATGCATTGCATTTTTTATTGTCTTTTTGATATATTTTTGTGAGTGTTAGGGATGAACAGATATACAGATCCCTAAAACCCTAGCACCCAAGAAGGCAAATGGTGAAGGAGAAGCTCAGATTAGCTAGAACTCAGCTTTATCTAGCTCACCACAACTAGAACCTAGCTCACTTGAACTAGGGTTAGCTCATCCCAGCTCCATTCAGCTAATCTCGGCTGAATGGCAGCTCAAGAGAGTTCATCTTAGCTCACCCTAGCTCAAGTTAGCTCAGATCTAGCTCAACCTAGTTGAGTCTAGCTCATTTTAGCTCCCACAAGTCCATAGGGAGCTCTAGCTAGCTCAGCTGAGTTGACTGGAGTTCACCCCAGCTCAGATCTAGCTACATCCAGCTCCACTCAACTCCGGCAAGCTGAAGATGACTTCATTCCAGCTTAGGAAGCTCAAGTCCAGCTCCCGAGGACTCAGCTTAGCTCAACTCAGTTGAGCTAAGCTACCTTAGCTACCTCACCCAGCTTAATCCTCCCCGGGAGCATTAGACCCAGCTCACCTCAGCTCCTTTCAGCAAAAGCCAGCTTGCTTTAGCTTGGCTTAGTAGCTAGCAAAGAACTAGCAAGCCAAGCCAGCTAAGGTAGCTCCTTGCATCTCTCTTCAGCAGCCACCAGCTCTAGTGCAGCTCAAGATGACTACCTCCAGCTCTTCTCCCTGAAAACCCTAGCTCCAAATGCCTCCAACTCTACTCCCTACTAGCTAAGCTAGCTAAGCTGCTTAACTTAGCCAATCCACCTCTATGGCACCAAAACCTACTACCCTACTACCTAAGCTCCAGCAAAAAGACCACCTACTCCTACTTTATTTTGGTGCCAACTATCCCTTCCATCACCACCCTACATCCACCATCAAAACCCATCTCCACCCTCCATTTTTTCCCTCCAAAATTGCCTTCTAGAAGGTATTTTTTGAGGGAAAACCAAGGCACCTCTTCATTTCCCTCCCATTTTTCCCTCCAAAAATACCTAAGCACCCCTTCATTTCCCTCCAAAAAAAACCATAACCACCCCCCTTCCCATCCTATAAATACCCTACCCTACCACCACATAATTCCCATCCTCCATTAGTGTATTATTCCACCTACATCCACCTATACCTACAGCCAAGGAGGAGTAGAGAAGAAGATTAAAGGGGAACATCACCAGCCCCTTTGGTGCCTTCTTCTCCCCACTCTCTTCAACTTGGGCCATGCCAAGGAGGAGTACTTTTCTACTTCAAGGAGGACGACCAGGAAAAGGAGAAGAACCTAGGGTGGACGTCCACCCTTGGAGAAAAGCTTAGGGCACGCCCCCTTAGGGCTTGCTTTGGAGGACATCACCTTGGCGGAGCTATAGAAGGAAGGAGCTAAAGATCTTTTCAAGCCTGGGAGCTACTAGGCTTGGAGCAAGAACAGCTTCATCCTCTTCATCACCATCATCATCTAAAGGATTTGTCTTTATTTTGTTTTCAATTTGTTCTTTTTGTAGAAGCATTCATCTACTAGTAGACAAATTCCTTTAGTATAAAAAAAGAAGTTGCCTTAATTTCTTGTTGCACTCTTTCTTTTTGCATTACCTTGCTTTATCTTTAGTATAGTTGCACTCCTCCTTTCTAATTAACCTAGGCCTCCACGCGCCTAGGTTGAGCTTAGAAAGAGGGTAATTTTTGTCACTTAGATTAGCATAGTAGGTGTAGTATTTTTTCCCGTCAACAATTTCGCATGTTGCCTTGATTTCAAAAACATAAAAATGATATATTGAAAAAGACCAAAAAGGAAGGTGATTTCTATTTCCAAGCAAGAGAATTAATTTTGCAAACAAATTGCCTCCTTGGATGACCCTAGATACTCCCATGTTGAACGCTCGAATTGCTACGCTAACGTATTTGGTTTTGGAAAACCTGTCGTTGTAGCTTGAAAGCGAAGAATTCGTGTTCAACAAATAAAATTTATACCGAAAGGAATTCCGGGTCGAACACAGGGAGGCTACATGATCTATATTCGCAATTATATTTTTTTTGAATTTTTGAAAAGCGAGGCGATATAATTACAATAGAGCTATCAGACTAAAAGAGAGAGAGAGAGAGAGAGAGAAAGAGAACATGCATTCAATATTTCAAACTATTTATACAATCAAACTAAATAAAAGTTACACTAGAAAGCGGGAAATCAGCTACACTATAAAGCAGGAAAATTCTACACTAGAAAAGCTATAAAGAAGAATGGGAGAGAGAAGCTATCCTCCTCGACGATTGCTTGGAGGACGAGCCAGACGAGACGACGCCTGGACGAAGGAGGACGGAGTAGGACGAAGGAGGATGAAGCAGAAGAACGGGAACGGACCAGCATGCCGTCGTCATCGCGGGATCCACTTCCGAAGGAGGATGAAAATTTGGACTTTATCTCGCAAGGAGCATCCCAGGTGTGGGACAAGCTTCTCTTGAGCTTTGGAGAGGTAGAGAAGAGAAGGAAGGGATGAGAATTTCGTATGGAGGGGGTCTCCTTTTATAGTTACAAGGTGTGAGGGCAAATGGGTCATTACATCTTTAAAACAATAAATGAGGGATCTTTAGTGACGGATAAAACCGTCACTAAAGCCCCAACGTGGGCGTAATACCCGCGCCCATGCGCACCTCCTCAGCTGCGCTCTTTCTCAACGCTCGCCCACATTCTTTCATCCACAGTCGCCCGATCGTGAGATCGGACGGCTTAAGATGCATCTTCACCCCCTGTTACGCGCCCGCCCGATGCGTGCGATGCCGCGTAACGTCACGCGTGAACGCTATCGGGCGCACACGGCCGTTGGATTGCGATCTGACGGTCGATAACGACGTGCCCGCTCGCTTCAGAATTCACATGGCGAGGCTCGAACGTGCGCCAGCGCCTCGCGATAAGGCACTGGACCGCTGCGCTGCCTCGCACAAAAGGTCGTGCGAACGATTTCAACGAGCCGCGTCCACAGCCGTTGGATCGAGATCCAACGGCGGAGAGGGGGCAGATGCGAAGCCTTCAGAGATTGTATGCGGCCATTTGGGCGACCGAGATGGCACCACGTGGCGCCATCTTGGCCGTCCATCTTCTGGATGTTGTAGATGGTGCCACGGATGTCGGATTGACTCGATTTTTGCGTCGTTGGGCTACGATCGTCGATCCGAATTCATCTGTACAATCGGATTTTTCATTTGAAGTGCGGATTTACACCATCCTGGTCCTTGATCTTCTAAGGTTCCCCGGTCAGTATCTGATGCTACGGATGCCTGATTAGGGCGATCTTGCAGTCATTGAACTCCAATCGTCGCCCTGATCACATCCATACGGTTGGATCTTTGATCCGAGGCCCCGATAAAATGTTTTCCCTGTCCAACCACATAAAAGGAGATAATTAACCTCCATTTTATTCAAACTACTCTAAA
Source organism: Thalassia testudinum (assembly GCA_037157565.1). Lineage (NCBI taxonomy): Eukaryota > Viridiplantae > Streptophyta > Magnoliopsida > Alismatales > Hydrocharitaceae > Thalassia > Thalassia testudinum. The sequence goes on from JAZHRO010000014.1 coordinate 23,807,815, forward strand.
TGCAAGATGATGCATGTTATGCAATATTTATATCATGAAATGCAATCCTATGCTTAAGAACATGCATAAATAGACATTTAAGTAGTGTAAATGTGTTTACATCATACCCCCATGCCTATCTTTTGCTAGTCCCTAGCAAAAATTATATGCTATTTACAAAAGAATTAGGTTGGATTATTTGGACCTGAGTTATTTTCGATCATTAAGAAATTGTCTACTTAGGAACTGAACTTTCAAAGACACAACAGCGCCTGAGTATCAGCCAAAATGCAGACCGCCTCAAGCCCTCGCCTTATTCAAAGAAAATTTTCTTTTTCTCTTTTTCTTTTTTTCTTTTTTTTTTTGGATTTTCAAATTGTAGGGTTTAAGAGTGACTTTCTATGGCCATTCAACTCACCCAAGATTTGATGAGAACCCTAAGTTTTAAGCATCTTATTGTGATTGTGATAGACTTGTTGACCGGCAATTAAAACGGACTTCGATTTCTACGCCTCTAGGTGACCTAACAAGAATTCTGCCTAAAGGTGTATCCTTTTAATCGGTAGCTTTCTCCCTACTTTTATTTTTTTACGGGGTCAACACAAGGGTGAATCCAGTGTATATCTCCCCGATTTATTCTACTTCTCCGCTTCTTCCTAAGTGTTTTGGGAATTTTTAGTGCATTTACTGAGCTGGGTTCTGGACAACCGGTCGATGAGCTGTTACCACCGACAACTTGCCAGCCATACTCGTGCGATGAAGTGTGGCTTTTTTTTTCTCCTTTTCTTTTTTTTTATTTTAAGTAGGTGGCTTCCCTGGTCTAAAATTTACCTAAAGGCAACAAAAAGAGAAAGGTCCAGAGACTGGGCTCTGGACAACCTACCTATGGGCTATTACCCACGATAACTTGCCAGCCATATCACCCTAGAAGGTTCATTAGCTACCCAATTCCCGTTAAAATCGTCGAACAATGAGTTAGTGACAAGATAGTGTGTAGATGCTAGAAACTCAAAATTCCCTCAAATCAGAGGGCAGGTTGATAAGTCGTGTACTTATCACCCAAACTTATTTACTCCAATTAAAATAAAATTCAGGTTGGCGAGAACTCGAAAAATAAATCCACATTTTAGTGGATACACGGGCTGATTAAGTCCAAAGACCTTAAGGGTCTTTGTGTTCAAATCATAATGTAGTATTTCCTAAGATTGAAAATTTTATTAAACCCAAATTCTCTTTCTTAATTTTGATTTTTTTTTTTAATAAAATAAAACAAATCTATGGAGCTGACGAATGAATTCAGAGATGAATATCCACCCCCCATGCCTATCTAATGCAATGTCCTCATTGTATTAAAAAGACATAAAACAGAGTGGAAAAGCGTAGAAAGCACCTGAATTGAGTGAATGTCAGGTCCGCTCCGAGATGAAAACTAAAAAGAACTGTATATGTGCTGAGTTTAGTGCCTTCAGCTAGGCACACTATACAAAGAAAAGAAATGAAGAATTCACAAGTGCAGGTCAGAATCAGAATAAACAGAAGAATCCTCTGACCTACGAACAGAGGTCCACAAATGTGGACCAGATTGTGGTGCAGACCCATCCCCCATAATCGAGAATATCTTAGGTTCTGGATAAAAATTACCCAAAACCTAAAATCAGAATGCAAGCGGGGTCGAGCTTGCAATTTATGAGGATGCAACCCAAGACAAAAAAAGTCGAGTTACAGAGAATTGAAGCTCAAAAGGATAATCGTTGAATGTGTGCTTGAGTTTGACATCCTCGAAACAAATGTCGTAAGGGTTCTGATTTGATGGTTTTAGCTTAAAAGGAACCCTTCGACTCAATGTTCTACTTCCTCCGGAACTAACTTCCCAAATCAGAACTTCCCGGCTCCTATCCACCTCATTCAGCATATCAATTTCCGGGACCTCTTGCATATTATTCACCCCATCTGAAATCTCCAAGTCTATATGATGTAGCTGAATCAGAATTGACTTGGGTCTAATTATCTCAGAAATAAAATTATCAATAAGCTCAACGGGGTGTAACTGATAATCAAGGCATTGAATAAAATCCTCCAGAAAATGCGATTCTGGATCCGTAGTGTGTGCCCTAAGATCAGTTTCCTCAATTATTGGGCTATCAAATGATCTATCAGATTCCTCAAGCCCAATCGTCTCACAGAAATCGTGTTCAGAAAACTCGCATGAGACTTCGCAACTTGAATCTCCACCATCAAAGAAATCAGGATCCGTATCAATGTATGTCCCAAAATCATTTGTCACTTTCTGTTCTAAGTAGACATACGTTTCCTCATACCCCAGCTCAGGGATCTTAGGTGAAGAAATTAGATCATCCTTAATTGGTTGCTTTAATTCAATCTGGTCAGCCTCATAACATGTGTCCCCCCCAACAGGTGCCTGAGCGGGTTCTATCATTGGCTTTCCTGAAGAGGGTTCATCCTGGGAATCATCCCATGATTGAATCAAAGCAACTACGAATCTCATCCTCAATTTTGTTAATTTCCCAAGTAAAAACTCACCCAGGTTCTTATCCTTAACATCCTGGAGCCAATCCAACAACGACTTGTTTAAATCGTCAATCATTTCAATTAGGGGCACCAATCTCTTAATGCAAGGTATTGCCTGAACTTCTAAAGATTGAATGATATTCCTCAAGTTAGCCAGAACCTTATCTTGAACCTGGTTAACCTGAAAGAAATGATTTGGTTCAGGGTTGGGCGGGTTTGGGGTCAAAGTAAGGGAATTAACGAATTGAGATTCGTTATACCCTTCCTGATAATAGGTCATTTCAGATTGTACAAAAGATGATGATGACCTAAAGGTAGTGAAATCAGAGGATGGGTAAGGATCGGTGTATCCTTCTTGATTGTAGATCGTATTAGGTTGTTCATGAAAGGAAGATGATCTATAATCGATGTATCTCTGAGAAGGATAGAAATCAGAATCAAAGTGTTCAGGGTTAGACCCTAAACACAGAGGTCCGGAATTGTATCCCCAATCCGAGTTATCCCAATTAACTGATGGTTGATTACAGTACGAGTCAGGATAATCGTCATGTTGAGGATAATTCAAAATAGGAGGGAAAGAGCGGGAATGCGTGAAATATGTGGAATGATTCATGAGACACGAGAGGAAAAAAGGTGCCCTACAATACAAACAATCAAACCTGTCCTTAAGTGGGTTAGCCTACAGACCTACAAACTCTCAAAACCCATCTTGAGATAAAGAAACGATTTGATCTACTTCCGTCTGTTCAATCCAACCAGTTAGAAGGAGGGACTGGGGAGAAGGTTCTTCCTTCGGCTTATGCCTCCGGTTCCTAGTGTACCCCCCAGCCGCGATCGTTTGATTCTGCTCCTCTAGCTAGACATCAAATTGAACAGTAGAAATAGACTAATCGAAAATAATTTCGTTCTGGGTTATGAAGAGCGAGTCCAATCCTTAAGGCTAACGTCTACTCTGTTTTATTTAGGGCTAAGTTTGAATGTGCTTTGGAATGTGATGGGCCCTTTAAATGGGTTCTGCCCTTAATGATTGATTGATTTGTGTGTGCATGCACAACCAATGATTTTCAAGCAAGATTATTTTTTATGCGGTGAATTTTAAGGTTCAAATCTTGCTTAGTAGCTTTTAGGATTCAACGTTAGGTGTTTTCAAACAGGTTTCGTTGGCACACCAGGTTTTGCAAGCACAGGTGAAGATGTTTTCCTTTAAAATTTTAAAAGAATGTGGAGTACCTGGTAAATCTCTAAGAGTTGAACTTAAGTGGCAGCTACTTGATGAATTGATTTTATTTGAAGTGGTGCGGCCCAATAAAATCAAACAATTGGCCTGTTGCACCACTTAATTAGGCACACAAATGATTACCTAATCTGATTTCTACTCAATTATGTGTTTGAATGTGTGTATCGGCTCCTAAGATCGGTTTACCGGTTGAGTTTGAAAATCAGATGAAGTTGTGTACCTCTGTGAGATTTTTTTTAATTTTTCTTTTTTTTTAATGTGGGGGTTGGGGTGAGTATGGGTGTCAAACAATAAGCAATCTAACCTTAGAGTTTATAAAAACACCTAGGTTGATTGATGTTTGAGTTATTATGTGATGAAATGAAATCTAATGGGCGGGAGGTGGGGGATAACTCACAAAACCTTCTACAGCACTTTACTCCGATCTACCGCTTTTGCCTGTCTCGAAAGAGTACCTGCAATCACAATAAGAAAGGAGAAAAGTGAGGCAAATGATTTGTAAGTTAGAAAACGCGAAGAGAAACCAAAGAGCGTCGCCTCCCCGACAACGGCGCCAAAATGTTGAACGCTCAAATTGCTACACTAACGTATTTGGTTTTGGAAAACCTGTCGTTGTAGCTTGAAAGCGAAGAATTCGTGTTCAACAAATAAAATTTATACCGAAAAGAATTCCAGGTCGAACACAGGGAGGCTAGTTGATCTATATTCACAATTTTTTTTTTTTTGAATTTTTGAAAAGCGAGACGATATAATTACAATGGAGCTATCAGACTAAAAGAAAGAGAGAGAGAGAGAGAAAGAGAACATGCATTCAATATTTCAAACTGTTTATACAATCAAACTAAATAAAAGTTACACTAGAAAGCGGGAAATCAGCTACACTATAAAGCAGGAAAATTCTACACTAGAAAAGCTGTAAAGAAGAATGGGAGAGAGAAGTTATCCTCCTCGACAATTGCTTGGAGGACGAGCCGGACGAGACGACGCTTGGACGAAGGAGGACGGAGCAGGACGAAGGAGGACGAAGCAGAAGAACGGGAACGGAGCAGCACGCCATCTTCATCGCGGGATCCACTTCCGAAGGAGGATGAAAATTTGGACTTTATCTCGCAAGGAACATCCCGGGTGTGGGACAAGCTTCTCTTGAGCTTTGGAGAGGTAGAAAAGAGAAGGAAGGGATGAGAATTTCATATGGAGGGGGTCTCCTTTTATAGTTGCAAGGAGTGAGGGCAAATGGGTCATTACATCTTTAAAATAATAAACGAGGGCTCTTTAGTGACGGATAAAACCGTCACTAAAGCCCCAACGTGGGCATAGTACCCGCGCCCACACGCACCTCCTCAGTTGCACTCTTTCTCAACGCCCACCCACGTTCTTTCATCCACAGCGATCGGACGGCTTAAGATGCGTCTTCACCCGCTGCTGCGCGCCCGCCCGGCGCATGCGATGCCGCATGACGCCGCGTGTGCAATAGCGCATGAATGCTATCATGCGCGTGCAACCATTGGATTGCGATCTGATAGTTGATAACGACGCGCCCGCTCACTTCAAAATTCGCGTGGCAAGGCTCGAACGCGCGCCAGCGCCTCGCGATAAGGCATTGGACTGCTACGCTGCCTCGCCCAAATGGTTGCGCGGACGATTTCAACGAGCCGCATCCACAGTCGTTGGATCGAGATCCAACGGCGGAGAGGGGGAGGATGCGGAGCCTTCAGAGATTGTATGTGGCCATTTGGGTCCGAGATGGTGCCACGTGGTGCCATCTTGGCCGTCCATCTTCTGGATGTTGTAGATGGTGCCACGAATGTCGGATTGACTCGATTTTTGCGTCGTTGGGCTACGATCGTCGATCCGAATTCATCTGTGCGGTCGGATTTGTCATTTGAAGTGCGGATTTACACCATCCTAGCCCTTGATCTTCTAGGGTTCCCCGGTCACTATCTGATGCTACGGATGGTTGATTAGGGCGATCTTGGAGTCGTTGAACTCCAATCGTTGCCCTGATCACATCCATACGGTTGGATCTTTGATCCGAGGCCCCGATAAAATGTTTTCCCTGTCCAACTACATAAAAGGAGACAATTAACCTCCATTTTATTCAAACCACTCTAAATGCAAGATGATGCATGTTATGCAATATTTATATCATGAAATGCAATCGTATGCTTAAGAACATGCATAAATAGACATCTTAAATAGTGTAAATGTGTTTACATTATCCCACTATCTAGGTTTATAAATTTAAAAGTTGATCAATTTTGCGCATTACAACAACGTATTTTACAAACAAAGTAAAATCCACATCAGACCACAGCACCTCCTTAACCACCAGCCCCCCTCCACCTCTCTTATCTTCACCTCTTCATCCTCGTCGACGCTTCCTACTCATCCACCACCAACACCATTGCCAGCCACCTTCCTCCTCACTGCCAACTACAGGAACATCACGACCTCCATCACTGTCGGCCGCACAACCTCCCCTCCTCTCTCTTCCTCTCCTCCTCCTTCCCCTTCTCTTTCAATTACCAACAACCACCCACAGCCACCTTCCACTTCTTTTCCTCTTCCCCTTTCCACACCATCACGACCACCACCAGATCCCACCATGACCAAGCATTTTCCCGACGTCAACAACAGCCACTAGGAGCCGCATTCATTATCGCAGCAACCACCATGTTGGTTCAAAATCCATCATAGTTTAAGAGAGTATCGCATTGTAGTATAGCGACAAAAATTAAATTGACATTTAAATTTGTAATTGCTTAAAAAATCATGAGTTTCGAGGTCATTCGCAGGGAGAAAATTTGAAATTCAATCCACTAATCGAAATAATAGAAATGAGCACAATAATCAATTCACAAGTAATGATATGCAATGAATAACCCTCTCAAAAATATATGCAATAATTAATCAAATTGTATATCAAGAGTTAATGACAAAAAGATAGTGAAAAGCCCAAAAAGTTGTGGTTGAAACCACCAATTAATCCCAACACTTAGTTCAAATCCCAATCAAATCTCAAGTTCAAATCAATTTCTCAAAGCCAATCAGTAGTTGCAAATAAAGCTACAATCAAACGTCCTAAGAAGGCCTCATACGCCTTAAGTATCAAGCCCAACAACCTCTGAAATTGCCTAAGTGTAGGCACGAATCCCAAGGATGCATAGTGAAAAACCCCCCCACCTCCTCTCCTTTCTCTCTCCTTGATCCCAAACCAATTCAGATCTAGATCAGTTCAACACAAGGGGGGCAATCTGGCTTGCATGGCATGGGCGAGCAAACCGGCGTGCATGGGCTCGTGGTACAGGACCTGACCCCGTGACGAAGGTGATAAGCCAACGCACGCTATTCAATTTATACACATTTCAATTTTAAATGCCCACGATGTGGGAATATTGTGGGCCTTATCTTCACGTGTGTGCTGTGGATGAAGCTCCAAGTGGTTGTTGTTGCTGCTACTGCTGTTGTGCGTCTTTTGTCCAATTGACGACCCAAGTAGCTCCAGGGTATTATTCCCCAACTGTGGGAAGTGGTATTGGGTCCAAAGATCGGTGGAGGGCGGTGAATGAGGTGAAGTAGCAATGGAATCCAACAAAGGCCTAACATCATAAAAACGGGCTTAATGCCCCAATTAAATGGCTCATTAGAATCATCATGGTGTGAGGATTGCAAGGGTGGAGTTAATTTGATGAATGGCGACGTATGGTGGTCGGCCGAGGCTGGAGGGGACGACAGTAGAGTTGGTTGGTCGGCTGAAGTTTTGGGTGACCAAAGCTCCCAATAAACATGAGGCTTTTGGTCTATTGGTTGTGGCGAAGGTTGTGGAGGCGGTGGCTTGTTGTTTGGTGGAGTGTAGCGGTGTGGCGAGCTCATCAGAGTTGTGGCCGGAGGTGGAGAATAAAAAGAGAGAACGGGGAGTTTGGCAGTCTAACCTAAGTCCTAGCGGGCCAAAATTAACCTAAGAGGGGAGGGTAGGATGAAGACCTAGCTAATTGGTCGGAAAGGGATGGAATTTCGCACCGGCATGCCTTGCCTGACGTGAAGGGGATGAATCCTCCGACGAAGGTAGATGGCGACGATGAGGATAGAGGGAGCTCCCTCTGTGGCCGGCTAGGAGTGGAGGAACTAGAGGAAGAGTTTGGCACTCCCAATTTGACAACTGGGAGGCCGTAGGAAGTCGGAGGAGAAGGTCGCCGAAGCCACGGTTGAAGGTGGCTAGAGGAATAGGGGAATATGTTTTCTTGGACAGACCCAGGCTCAAATTGACCGCAAACCATCATGGAGCTTATATAGAGCTCAATTAGGGTTTCAAATTGGAAGATTTAGTGCATAGGATTAAGATTTCAGGAAGAAGAGAAATTGGAAACCCTCTAGCTCGCTAGGGATTTCTGCATCAAATCAGGAGTCAAGGTTATGTTCAAACAGTGGTGGATCCTCTTGTGACTGCTCTTTCTGAGTTTGGGAGGAATTTATTGTAGATTTGGAGAGAACTCTCTGATTGAAGGATTCATTCATGGGTTTGTGATTCTTTGATTAGGCATATAATTATTTTTAGGCAGAAGGTACATAATCGTGAAGAAGACGACAAAGTTAGGAGCCTTTTGGCAATGAACTTGAAACCTAGGGGTCTGGATGTGAAAAATAGTCTTTAGGGGCCAAAATGCAAACTAGGTCAAGATGGACTCTGATTTGACCCAAATTTTGATGTTAAACTAATTTGGACCCAAGGAATTTAATGGTGAAATTGGATTTAAGTTTTGACCACATTTTCCTGGGTAAATTGCACAGGAGCCTAAATCAGAACAAATTCCCATCTGAATCACTGTTCTTAGTCAAAATGGGTTTAGATGGTCAACGTGAAGGTACCAAACCTCTTGAAATATTTTCAATGACTTTCAGGAGGTTTAGATTAAATTTATCTCTACCATAACCCTTTCAATTTTTAGTGTGGATCTATTACTGCTGAAGCCGGTGGTTTGCATTAATTTGGGCCAGGATGATGGCCATCGTATCTGGTGGAGGTTGGTCCTCAACCTCATCTACTCTAGGTTTAGCCATATCTCTAACAAGATCAAGTCTCCTGGTTTCTCATCCCAAAACAAACTCAGGATGAAGTGATCGTCTCCCATGCATACACTAGAGAAGAACGGGGAAGGGATGCAGAGAGAGACAGATGCGAGAAGCGTGTGTGCACAACCAAGCAGACAAGCCTAGTCCTTATAGTGTATTCCTTAGGGGACCTAGAAATCTCGAAAGGAACAATCAAGTCCGTAGGCATGGGATCGCCCTTCCCAAAGCTAATCTGGCCAGGTTGATTACGAGAGGATTGTGGAGAAGGTTCTTCCTTTGGCTTCCGCCGTCGGTTCCATAGACCTCACAACCGCGATTGTTTGACACTTTCCCACAGCCTAATCACCGGATTCTACTAAGGACATGAAGGCCAATTGCCCAGCAAACAAAACCACGCCTCTTGAGACTTAACCCAGTCCTGCCTAGGGCACGTCTACTCTGTTTTAATGGGGCTAAGGCAGTGCTTGTGCTCGGGTTATGTGATGAGGCGTTAATTGGGGTGGTGCCTCTTAGTTATCCAATTCAGATGTGTGTGTTCCTAACAAGACATGATTTTCAAGCAAGGATTTAAGATGTGGTGTCTTTTAACATTTGTCCTTACTTTAGTGTCTTTTTAAGGTTGCCGTGTCTTAGTATTTTCAGACAAGTTTCAAGTGGGCACGCCAAGTTTTGCACACAATGGGTGAGAGTGAATTTCCTTTAGCGTGATGAGGCCCTAGAATCCTAATGTGCTCATCCTAGTGTTCAAGAAATTTCTACCAAATGAGTCGATTTTAGGGGTGAGTGGCATGGCCCATGTCAAACCACAGTGGCTTCGTAAACACCACTCAAAGAAAAAGAAAACACTCCAAAAAGATTGTCTTTGAGAACGTTAGAGTGTATATTTTTTTTGTTAAGTGATGAGTTAAGGATGAAGATTAGGAAATCATTCACCACGCCAATTTTTTTCTGATGTTAAAATTTTTTTAGATTTTTTTTAAGCAAGCAAACAACCACGAGAAAAGATATACTCACAACTGGTCCTTGCTGTACTTACTCCATCCCTATCGTCACAAGTCGTGCTCCTTCGTCACTCCGACGTCGAGTTCCTCCGATCAATCAAGTAGAGGGAGACAATGAGTCAGGCAATGTAAGTATGGATGTAGAATGAAAGCGACAAAATAACTTCGTTGCTCCCCGGCAACGGCGCCAAAAACTGACGCACTCCGGACGCATTTGTATAAATCGGTCGTTGTAGCTGTAGTTCGATGCGTCAGTTTTAAATAAAGAAATAGACATGAGTCCGAGTGTTGAACACAGGGAGGCGTGAAATCGGATTTTTCTGTCACTTGGTTGTCACGGAAATGGCAGGTTTTGCTTGCAAGAAAATGCGGGAGAAAAGCGAGTAAGAGGTAGAGAAAGAGAGAGAGTAGGGCTAGAGTTCTTTTTAGCACAGCATTCATGTAAATCAGGATGAGAAAGACTCAAGAAAAAGAGGGACAATAACTAGATAGGGAACATCATCATTTAACATGCAACTTCAGTTTTATAATTACAACACTAGATAAATGTTAAGCACAAGTAAAGTAAAGCTAAGCTAGAGAGAGAGGGAGAAAGGAGACGGTGAGGCGACCACGGTGGTGAAGGGCTCCGTCGATGGCTCATCGACTCCGACGATTACAAAAGGGTGCTAAGGGTGGCTAGGAGTAGGGTAGAAGACTTGCAAGGGAATTGAATGCTTTCGTGGGTAGTTGAAAGGGGTTTATATAAGAAGAAGGGGTTATTAATTTAAGTAGGGGCTTTAGTGACATCTGGGACATCGATAAACCCATGCCAAAACTGTCGGTGTAGCCTTCTTGCCCGCTGGTCCTTCGCACGCGCCCGTTCTTCTTCTCGTGCAATCCGTGTGCATTCGTTGCGGACTGTCCGACGGTCGAGATCGCTCGTGGCCGTGCGCTCAGATCGCGCTGCTGAGCCGTGTGCGTCTGCGCATGATCACGCGCGTCTGCATCGAATGCCTGGGAGTGTGCCGTGTTGCCTGCTTCCGAGTCGTTCAATCACAAATGAACGGTCGCAATTACATGCGCATCGAATCGTGTGGATTTGGGATGTGGTGGGTGTTTCGAACCCGCGCCTCTCAGCGCGAGGTCGAGGCACCGACTGTTGAGCTGTGACTGCGGGTTGTCGCGGAGAGGAGGCGGGTGTGCGGACGTGTCGATCGTTGGATGGTAATCCAACAGTCAAGATCTGATGCTAGAGCTACGAAGGCACGCAAGCGCTGCGGATGTGCGAGCCAGGCTCCTGCGTTTCAGCCGTTCGATTTGCGATCGGACGGCTGAGGGCCACTGGATGCAGTGAGGCACTTTTGTGCTACTAGCGAGGGGCGCGTCAGATGCCGCCATGTGGCAACTTTGTGGCCATTGATCATCAGATCAACGATCAGAACTTCTTGGGCTAGTTGCGGGAGCTTTGGATGTTGGATTTGGTCGATTTTGAGTCTGTTGGACTCCGTTCGTCGTTCTGAATCCATCTATGCAGTTCGATTGCTCATCTGAGGCCTGTTTTGACATGAACTTATACAAACAGCCATTAACATTGATTTATAAGCAATCTCCATATGCGATGTATGTAATGCTCCCATGCTCATTTATGATGTGTTATCTTTTGCATGTTACCCTTAAGATAAAACCCGATTGGAAGAATTATCGTCATAAAATGTAGCGTTATCAGTTACATTTCTCTATCTAAATAGTTATTAAGTTCGTTTAAGTTGTTATAATTTGTTGTCTTAAAGGATTTAGTTAGTGCAACACTAGGCTTCAAATAGGTTTAAGTTATAACTTAATTGTTAATTTTATTTCAAACACCTGTGCAATGACCTAGGTCCCACCAACTGCATAAAGCCGATGACACCCGAGTCATCGAACATGGAATAGCATCCGACCCTCAACAGGATTATAGTCATACAGCACATAATCATAAAACAACAACAATAATAGCCAAATAGAAATTCATAATGCATTAAATAACATGGTGCTGACAAGAGAATTGATAATAAGAGTTCACTGGTAGAAAGCAAGAAAGGAAAGGAGTAATAGAGTAACAAAGTATAAGTACTAGAAAACTTGAAAGGAAAACATATGCAGCTAGAATTACTGTCTGCAGGGACTGTCTCCTAATGCCGCACTAGGTCCCGCAACAAAAGGACCAACCACAGCCTTAACCTCTTGCTACTCAACTACACCTGAGTATGGAACCTGAGAAAATACATCATCAAAAACTCAGAATAAAAAAACTACATACAAATAGTAGTAAAGAAATAAAAAGGGAAAGGGTACTATCTCATAAATTAATCTTTTTATTAATCTTCATGTAATTGTATTCATTTATAAGTTAAGTCCAACTTATTATAATCAAAATCTCTTTAATCAACACCTTGGGGCACAAGGTGATTAAGTGTGACTTCTTGAGCTGCACGACCAATATAAGCCACTCTCTTAACCGAGAAGACGACTTATACCCATCTAGTCATCACGTTCTATGATATGTTCATATTTATTTACATAATTTATGCCTAACTATCGTTAATTTGAGGGTACATGAGGTCACATTGCACTAAATTATGTTAGATTAGTCATATAATAGCATTGTATAAATATTACATTTTTAGGATTTAGTTGTAATTTTATTGCTACTTATATCTAGTGCCTTGATGAAATTTGTTTATATTTGTGTAGGTACCAGGTCTGGATCCAATTGAAGCTCCACATTAATGCAGAATCAACTTGAGCTGAGTTTTTCTCATAAGGCTCAACCTATTTCCTATAGCGAAACCCAATTGAACCCTAGACTCAGCCTAATTAAAAGTCTAATTTCCTACACCAAAAATCCACTCTAAATCAACCAAATAATTCGACCCCTAAACAAATCCTCACCCAACCATTTACCACGTACGTTAATCCCATACTCTACCCACGTAAAACCTCCTCCACCAAATCCCTCCACCTTCGTAACCTTTCCAATCCCACGTAACAAAATCCACCGCCTCTCCACAACACCCCTCCTGGCCCATCCACGTCCACCACCGAACAAAAACCCTTATCCCATGCATGGAAAATCCCATTCCACGTAACTCCACCTCCACGTTAAAACCTCCCACCGAAACCCCACGCATTTTCCACGGAACCCACACCTGACATCCCAACGCACACCCTAGTCCTATCCCCTCAGCGTACACCACCGCGAATCCCATGCACAAACGCACCGACATCCACCGAGTTACCAAATCCCAAACGTAACCTATTTCCTACAACAACCCACGTTAAAATCATCATATCCCTACAACGTACATCACCGCGAAAGGCCGATCACCCCCTCTATAAAATCATGCACATACACCACCGATCGGGAGGCATCATCTCCTCTCAACTCTCTCACTACGCGGCTCTCGGAATCACTTCTACGTCTTCGCAACCAGACGGTGCTCCGACTCATCATCTCTACTTATTTTTCTCTGTTCCTACTTTATTATAGTTTTTTTAATGTATTAAATGCTTGATATTTGAAATATAAAGTGTTTTCAATTATTTTTATATTACAATCTGTATTTCTTACCTCCTTTCTAATTATTTATTACAATTAATTTTTCTACTTTTCACCCTCTTCTCATTATATGTTGTGATTTGTTTCCATCTTCTCATCATTATTCTCTTTATTCAAAAATATCAAAAAATTTTAGTTATTATTTCATTTCGTGTTTTCTTACATCTAAGTTAAAACGATCCTATGTCTCCCCGCATTCGACCTGAGACTCACCAAAGTTTAGTTATTTTATTTTTATCTCGAAAAATCACACTACAACAAACGTTTTATCCCTCAACGATTTCACAAGATCACTTTATCACCTTGAGGTCATTGTGGAAAGGGGTAATGACTACATCGTATGACGTGAACACGTGCTAGCTACACATGCTAAACAATAACCAATGACCCACCCACCAGTCGAGTAAAGAAAGCCAACTCCAACCCTCGAGCCACGCATCCCACTATCTCAGTTGGTTGCTAAACCTTACCAAAGGTCGTGGGGAGGCTAGGAACTCCCTAAACCAGCTCAAAATCGATCTAAAAGAGAAAAGCTACAGCCAAAGTCCCGATGAGTGGCAGGACTAAACTAATTATCTAATTTATTTTTGACAAATCCATCATCGTCAATTTAATAACTTATTTTTAAGTTAATGACATCTCTTAATTAAGCTATAAGTCACATCATTTAATTAACACCATTTGTTACGACCCGGTTCCCGAATCCCTACAGGACACGAGACCGGACCGACTCGACTGATCCCAAAACCCAGTCGTCCAACAAGAAAGTAACCAAAAAGCAGTAAAATAAACTAGCACAAATATGTTACAACTTTCCTGTCGCACAAATGAAATGACATAATATGAGCTGCATGTATATAATACGTAGGTAACTGTTATTCATTTACAGGCAGTTGTTATCATTCTATCTACTCATTCAAGATTGCAATTCATTCATTCAATACAGACATTTCAGAATTTCTAGTCCTAGGATTCATGCCATATCCTAGGTTCTAATCATTCATTCCACACATGCAATTAGGTTGTAATTAAATTAAGGGGGAAGCCACTCTACCAGTAAATCCAAGAGTAATGGGGGCTTGAACGGCAGGCTCACGTACCTCAGCAAGTCCCGAATCCGCAACGGAACAAGGTCCTATCACAAGGATCAATCACAAGAGAATACTCAGAACAGTATGGAAAGTATCCCAACAAGTAGAGGAAGACATATGGGAAACATCAGTATCTCAATTGCGGAAATCGGACCTCAAACGGATCCTAAACGGGTCAAAAACAGTAATTCTGACTCAAATCAGACGTCTGGAACACCTTCTAGACGTCTTAAAAGAGTCTAGAGCCATACCTCAAGTCTTGCGCCACTCCTCAAACGTTCAGGAACTCCGCTGGACCGTCTGGACCCAGTTCCAGACGTCCAACAACCTCTCCGAACGTCTGGAAACGCTTCCCGTCGTCTAGTGCCTCGCCCAAACGTCCAAACTGCGTGAGAGGGCGTGTCCCACGCCTTCCCGAAGAAACCTCTGCGCAAATCAAGTGAAATCTTCTCAATAAGGCACGAAACAGCGCCTCGGCGGAACGGCCTGCATGGCCGTATCCACAAAGGAGATGTACATTTGCAAAGCTTACCTCTCAGTCGTCTGGGACCTCCTCCAGACGTCGGCTACGTCGTCTGGATATCGCTCCAGACATCTGATTTTGGGAAAATCCCAGAACCAGAACCTGCCTTCGCCTCCTCGCGCCGCACGTGGCCGCGCCGCACCCGCTCGCCTGCTGCTCCGGCTACAGCAGTGTCGAGGAGGACCTCCTCGACGCACCCCTCCGCCTTGCGCACGCGCCGACCGACCGTGAGCTCCCCAGCAAGCTCCCATGCAAGCTCGCAAGCCTTCTCTCCTCTCCTTCTCACGCTGCTCCTCCTCTCCTCTCACGACGCTCCTCTCCGCCGCTCTCACTCGGCTGCACTCGCTGAAGGGTAGAGGAAGGAGTCGCTGGAAGTGGGGGTGGTGTGAGGGAGAAGAGGGGGTTATATAAGGTGTGGGGTTAGGGTTTGCGTCGGACGAGAGGAGAGAGAAGGAGAAGAAAACGAGGGTCACATACTGTCTGCGCGCAGCACGCGTGCAGACGCGAGGACGTACACGAAAATTTCGATTTTCAGACGTCTGGGAATGAGTCCAGACATCTGACCTAAAGTACAGATGTCTTAGAAAGGCTTAATGACACAGGTCTTAACACCATTAGTTTAAAGTTATGAAAGAGCTTGATATAGCATTTCTCAACACAGTTAATTAAGATTATTAATCTTAATTAATCGTACTAAAATTGATGCTTAAGTTACCTCGCTTAATTAAATTATCGTTGTTAATTATAGTGAAGGGCGAAAGATAACCTACCTAACATTTAGAATTTTTACTTTTAACTGATTAAGTCCAAGTCGTTCACTGGGAAGTATATTAGCTTAATTATTCACCATTTATTCTAAGTTACTTTTATTATTAATTACTTACATTAAATACTACTCAGTTTATTTACTTACTAATTATTATTCTTTAGCTAACTAGTTTACATTACTATACTATAGACTATTATACTAATATATACTTAACTAAGCTACTATACTTAATTAGTGGTTTAATTATCTCATAATTACTAAATATGTTAACCACATGAATAATTGCATAAGAATTAAACATTTAAACTTGTCACTCATTCCATATATGAAAAGAAATGTTATTACAATTGAATGTAAGAAAGAAATTACGTCAAAATGAGTATAATTATAAGTATAACATGCCTTTCTTGGCCTTCAACTTTCACATACACCCAACACTTAGCATTTTAACCTCTTTAAGCCTCCACTCTTTCAGCCTTCATCCCATCCAACACTTAGCCACATTTGGAGAACCCTTTCTCTTTTGTTCTTTCCTTAGCTAAAATTTAGGTTTTCAATGGGCGAGCCCACCGTTCACAAGATCAATGGCCCATGGATCGAATCAGTACCATTACTGAGTAAGCCCTAGTTGAATTAGGTGTATTTTTTTTTATCATTTCAAGCCCAACAAGGCCCACAAATATGCTCATAATGGTCTCCTCACCCACACAAACACACGCCTGCACGTGCACGCATGTGCGCACACACATAGATGCTTAGATGGTCATATGGTCTTTTATTACTTATTTTAGTGTGAACGGTATATTGCATGGAGCGTTATATGCGAGTCTCTAGTTCTTCGTTCCACCGATGTTGGGCTATCCATAGCCTTTTTCCTTCACATAGCGCCTTACTCCAGGTCATTCTTCAGGCATTGAATCTTTGCAGCACCCTAGACCAAATCAAGCAAGCTATTGCTCGATGGAAAGCTCTAAGATTCCTCTAACAATTGTCGGACTCAATTTGAAGAATGGATCATGTTTGATCCATGCAATCAAGCCATGAATATGGCATGTCAACCATATACGTATTATGTCCACAAAAGGGAGATTATAGGTCAAATGACCTATGAATCAAGATAATCCTCTCGATTAAGGATCCAAAAATGTTCAATGAAACATTCCGCAAGGGTTTGAAGAAGATTGGAGGTTCAGAGAAGCTTTAGAAGCTCTATGAGCTTCAAAGCTTTGAATTTGAATACAAGACTCTAATTTCAAAGTCAAATTAGTCCTACAGATGGATTTAGGCATCTTGAAGTAATCAAGATCGATTCAAGAGTTGATACATGATTGATCTGGGTTAAAATTGGCATTGAAAATCAACGAAAAAGCCTTGAACAACAGTGGGTTCCAGAAGTAACCCAAAATGATCAGAAGTTAGGTTCCACCTTAAATCTTGATTAAATTCACTCCAATCAGTTCTAAATAATTCACATGTCTTGCAAGAACTCAAACAACTCATTAATTCAGAGATTCAACTCCTAAAGCATCAAGATCGACTTAGGTTGGACTGAAAAAGCTCAGAAGTTGACCTTACAAGTTTTAGCATTTCAAATCAAATTATAGACCTAAACAGACTAAAATCCACGTAAGGAATTGATTGCGCACCTCAAAATAGTGTTTTAACCACTCCCTTGTGACCTCAGACACCATCACCGGAGTTCCAACGATGGGCTATTCATCAGACAAAATCAGAGCATTCAAAACCTTAGTGAAGCCTACAATAGGTTATATAGGTTCTACACTTACTTTTGAACCTAAATTCAAGCTCCAACTCTCAACAAACACGTCTCTCCAACTTTGCTGAAGTTCGAGAAGACGATGATTGACCTAGAGATATCAACATCAAAACTTAAGTCTAACTATCAGGATTTAATCCCTATCTCACAAAGAAGCGATCTAGAGCTTCTCAAGGAGCATCAAAGGCTGTGGCTCTAGTTCAGAGTCGTCAAAGCTCCAGTGAAGATTGATTTTAGTCGTTGGAGATAAAATCTCCATGAAACACCTTAAGGAATGTCTCAAAAGATTCTTGAGGTCACAAGAAACCTTAAGAACACTTCAATTAAGTCAATTATCAGATACAAAGGATTAATAAGAATGCCTCGTGAATCTAATATGAGTTCAAATGAACTCAGAGAAATAGATCTTACTCAATTGAGTGAGGGGAAATGTTTAGAAGAGCATGAAGATGCTCTGTGATGAAGGAATTAGTGGATAAACTCCTCTTAAGCAGCCATTGATAGCAAGCTCAAGAGGTTGAATGTGAATTAGGCATTTTTGGTATAGGTGATTATAGATGAAATTAACTAGTGGAAAGCAGTCCTAATGTGGTGAAGTGATGAAGTAGCTTAATTTGAAGGTGGATTGCTTTTGAGACCTCCACCATAGACAGCGGACGTTCTCAGGTGTGTATGTATTGTGGATTAGGCATGTAATGTGATAAATCATGCAATTAGAAGGTCTAATGACATTGTGGAGTGATGAGAAAGGTAATTATGTGAGTGCATAGGTGATTTGATGTCCAGCGAGGTTGGATTTGACCTTGCTAGAGACAAAAAAGGAGAACAAGTTCTAATTATGCCTACTCCTAGCAATTAAGAGTCTAATTCTAAACTAGAAACTAAACTAAAGATCCTAAGATACTTACCTAACGAAGGGGGTGAGGGATCTCACCATTGGTAGGGCAAGAACGGGAAGAATATCTAACGTAATCGGAGCAAACTCCGGTGTCAAACAAAGCGAAGAGCAAGGAGAGATGAGGTGCTCCTTTGCTCTGTCACAGCTTCGAAGAGGAAGAAGAGGTGAGGAAGACAACCTTCTCCGGTGGAGATGCTCCAAGGAGAGAGAACAAGGTCACTGGAGAAGAAGAATAGCCTATCGTCGTGCTCAGTTTGGGGAAGAAGGATAGGGAGTCGACGGATCAAATCAAAGGTGAGGAGGAGTTTATATAGATTGTAGTGGACCTCAAGGGAGAAGTACCTGGATGGATACATGTCCAGGTTCATGATAACTACCAGCGTCTTATCTGATGCTGGTGAGCTTAATCTCCTAGTAAAATAGGATTGAAGGTCATCCGAATCAGTGGCTGAAAAGGTGAAGGTGAGCGATATTGGTGCTAGAGCACCACGATCATTTGTTTTGATGATAACAAAACATGTGTCATTTAACATTTACACTTGGAGTCTCAGATTTCAGGCAAATTGCAAATGAAGACGTGATTAGACGGAGTTCGAGCTCGCACCCAGGATGGATTAGAGGAGCTTGATGGAAAACAGAGGAGATTCGTGAGGAGCGATGGCTTGAAGAAGGAAGGAGATGAAGAATAGGATAGATTTCCTTCTCTTGTACTCTTTGTATTTTCTGTTTCTTTTGTTGCTCTTTATTTTTGTTACTTAGATTCATGTTAAAGAGCCTCAAAGTACCCTTACAGTAGTCCCAGGAACACCATCACAACCCTAAGATACTTAGGTTTTCTGTAGAAAACTTAGAAAACCAATATAGGGTTCAAACAGCCTTTCCAGACGTCTAATTCCCAAATCAGACGTCTAATAATGTGTTTTAAGACGTCTGACTGTTGATTCAGATGTCTGATAACATTTAGGCTAGACTTGTTGTTCTGTCTGATGAAATCAGACGTCCAGACCTTAGACCAGACGTCTTAGAAGACGTCTGATGACTTTGCCAGACGTCCAATTAGTGGACCGTTGGCTAGCTCAGCAAACACTCAAGGATATGACCGTTAGAGCCTTATCAGACGTCCTTAGGCCTTTCCAGATGTCTAATAAATGACCGTTTTGCCTCGGCTGACCCAAAATCTCTTCTCAGAGATTTTCTAGCCGTTAGAACTCTTGGAAATCCATTCCCACGAAAAAGTAGGTTTCCAGACGTCCATACATAGTGCCAGACGTCCTGTATGTCGTCTGATAGACTTACACTAGAACCCTGTTTAGATCTGATTCAAGTCAGGAAGAAACCCGCCTAAAATCAAACGTCTGACCTTGTTTTCAGACGTCTTAAAGTGATCTTCAGGATGTCTGATGCCAGGATCAGACGTCTGATAACCCTGTCAGTGCAATCATTGTTCCTGATTTCGGCCTGATTCTCTTGGACTTTGCTCCCAACGGCTATGGAAGCCTTCCAAAGTTTTCCTAAGGCCTCTATAAATAGAGAGGAACCTCTTGCACATCAAGAGACACCAAGACACACCAAGACACACCCAAGCAACATACTTTCCACTCTTTTATGTCCAAAAAGAAGCTCTTGCTCTCCAAGCTCAAGTTCTACATCTTGAGAGCATTAAGTCTTTGCGCACCCGCTCTCCCGCCGTAGTTCATGAGAGCGACGTTGCACCGTCACGTGGCTCACGCACCCGCGTCATCGATTCGACGCACTCCTTGCAAAGGAGGGTTTCCTAATTCCTATAGAAGCTAGGTTTAAATCTTTGTTGGATCTATAGGACTATACTTGTTATTTTATCTTTATTATTTGGTTGGGTATTCGCTTTACGAATTCACGTCTCCTTCGTGGGACAAAATCCTTCTCGTGAAGAGAAGGGGTTGAGGAATGTTACCTTCGTACTTGTAGCGTGGTTGTAATTGAGGTTGAATCACCCTCGTTTAAGTGATTCATTTAGTGGATTTGATCAACTTGGTTGATCGGAAAATCCTAACTCGAGAGGGTTAGGTGATGGTTTTCACCCGGTTTGGGTTTCCACCTAAAAATAATTGTGTATATTGTGTGATTGTTTTTTTTTTGTGAGATTGTTTATATTCTATTCCGCATTTTATTACATCACCCCCTCCGAGTAGGGAACTACAAGCGAAGCTTAGACTCAAGCTCCAAAGGTCGTGCGACGCTGGATAGGCGGTGATTGAGAGATGTGCTCACTGGACAATAGTCATTCAGAAGGAAGAAGTTGAAGGAGGTTTTCACAAGGACCTAATCGGAAAAAAATGGACTCACTTAAAATGAAAGTTAAGGGCACAAATGCAAACAATGGATTTAAAGGCTTATTTTAATTTATTTCTTTTTTAAAATTTTAATGTATAATTATAAATAATGTAAATATAATGATTATGCCCTGAAATTACATTTTTGCCTAATTTAGCTATATTTATTAAAGTGATTAACTAGTTAGGTCATAAATTAATATGCCATATTAAATACCTAATATATAGCTAAAGGATTATGATTTGAGCCCTAATTATTAATTAAACTTAGATTAATATTAATTAACCTTAATTAGATTATTTTAACACATTTTCTAGATCCTTACTATTTTACCTTTATATTCTAATTAACCTTGTATTATGTTATTCTTTGGTAATTAGCTAAGGAAATCAACTAATTAGTGTTAATTAGGAACCATGATGAGTCTCTCATCAAAGCTCAGATCACATTACTTGAAGATTAACTATTAAACTACTTAATTTCCAATTTCTAATCGTGGTCTCGATTAAGTTATAATTTAACAGTCACAATGATGTCAGTTTTATGAAAAACAAAGTTCGTATCCCACATGCGATGATAGAGTCATATTCAATATACTTAAGTACTTATAATTCGTTAAATCATGAACATTGTCCAATAAATTGTAACTAATCCATTTTAATCCAACATTTAATTATATCAATTTAATTATTTACATTCTAAGTCATCAACTTGATTCACAGCATTATCATTTAATATTTAAGTACCCAAAATAGTAAGAAATACGAAGATAAGTTCTAATCTCAGCAAGAGGCGAGGATGCACACTAAGTGGTACAATATGCAAAAAAAGTCACAATGTTGACAAACTACACGGGAAAAGAGCAGGACTACTCTACTTAACGTCGTCGGGAGATCACAACGACTCCATGAAAATATGGTCGAGAGGTGATGCAAAAATATGCAATTTTATAAATGATGTAATTTACTATCGTTGCAACGCGTAAAATTCAACCAACTTTTAAATTTATAAACCTAAATAATAGGAGTATCTAGGATCGTCCAATGAGATCAATTTGTAGTTATCAAATGATCTCCTCTCTCCTACTCTCTCAAATCTTATTTTTATAGTTTTGATTTTGATGTTTTTAGAGTTTTTGACATACAGGCAACTAAAGGTTGATAAACGCAAAAATGTTGAAATGAAAATCCAACCTTCCTAAGCTCACTCTAAGCATGTGTGGCTTAGAGTAATTAGGAAGAGTGTGTGTACACTAATTAAATCAAAGAAGGTTGGACATAAATTGAAATGCAAAATCTTTATATCTTTTTATAAAATAGTAAGTAGCGTCTACAACATGCTACTTGAAGAGCTCACTTGTGTAGAAGAATTCTACACAAGTGATCCTCAAGTAGAGGAATGATTGCTACTACAAAGTAAATATAATAAATGAAGATAGAAAGCTCTTGCAATGAAGAAGAATTTAGTTCTCACTCCAAGTCCTGAAGTGCTCCTGACTTGAAGAGACCCTCCTCCTTGCTTCCTTGATGATGGTGCTCCTTCTCCTAGCTCCTCCAAGGTGGTAGACATCCACCCTTAATCCTCCTGCCTGGCCATCCTCCTAAGGTGAATGCTCCTTAGCATGGAACCAAGGAAGAGGGAAGAAGAAAGTGGACACCAAGGAGGCAAGTTAGCCTCCTTAATCACCTTCAAAATCTCTCCTCTTTGGTCGGCTATAGGTGAATATATGTAGAGAATTGATGTAGCCAAGGAAAGGCATTATATGGTGGTAGGGTAGGGTATTTATAGGATGGGGAGGGGGGTGGTTATGGTGTTTTTGGAGAGAAATGAAGGGGTGTGTGGGTGTTTTTGGAGGGAAAAATGGGAGGGAAATGAAGAGATGTGAAGAGGATGTTTTTGGAGGGAAAATTAAGGGGTTTTTATGGGATTTTTGGAGGGAAAAATGTGGCACTATTTAAGTGGAGGAGGTAGGGTAGAGAGCTAGCTTAGCTAGCTAAGCTATCTTAGCTAGTATCTACTAATAGAGGGTAGGCGCTAGAATTAGGTAAGAGCAATTGACTTGAGCTGGAATGAGCCTTCATGGAGATGGGAGAAGTTGATGAAGGGGTGCTTGTGAATTCAACAACTAGCTTAGCTAGTTAGTTCTTTGCTAATAGCTAAGTTGAGTAGTGTTCAGTTGAATGGAGCTGACTTCAACTTGTCTAGAGTTGAGGTAAGCTGGGGTTGAGCTTTTTGAAGACTCCGTAGCTAACTTAGCTAGCTAGTTCTCAACTAGTAGCTAAGGTTAAAGGAGTTGAGCTGAACTGAGCTTCTCAAGATGGAGATGAGTTGGTCTGAGCTAGGCTGCTGTTGATTTATGACTCTTCAACTAGTTTAGCTAGCTAGTCCAAGACTAGTACCTATGCTCCATGGAATTAGTTGCTTTAAGCTAGAGGAAGCTGAAATAAGCTAGAATCTAAGATGAGCTAGAATGATCCAGCTAGTAGAGACTTCTATCTTCTCTTGACAAGGTTTATCTGGTTTCTACTATGCCTTCATCCTTGGCAATCAAATGAGATGTATCAATACAAAAAATAACAAGAAAACCTACTAATGCATTCTTAAACCCTAATTGGATGTAAAGGCCTAAATGCAACCTAATATCGTAATGTGAATGCAAAATTCTTAGGAACTAAGTGTAATATTAGCCTAAGAATGATGATAAACTAGTATTTATCAAGAGACACTACCTACGTGCCCTCGATCTGCACCTCAAAATTCAGAGTGGAATTTGTCCAATCCAACTATACATATGTGTCTGGCATGCTCAAGAACCCAAAGATCAAGCCCTAGATTGTCAAATTCAGACTTCAAATGCCCTCGATCTATATGAAATAAGGTCAACCACACTACAACAAAAAAAGGTTAAAAGGAATGAATATTTTATGAAGATCACGAATAAATCGTCATGGAATAACTCGGTGATGAGTAATTTATTTGTTGCCACAATCATTACCATACGAGTCGTTAAATTTACAACGAATAAAATATTAGTTAACAATCTACAACAACGAATAAAATCGTCATTAAAATCATCACTAAAATCATCACTTGCTTTAAGTTTAGCGACAATTATTTTCGTTATTTTCACTTCCATAAAGTAAAGGATTTCTCCTTGCCTTGAATAAGTATATGCCAACAATTAATTCATTGTAGTGTAAGATAGATGTCAAAACTAATCAAACGTCATATGAGACACTCATAGTGCATCTTATTTTTAACTAATTATAATTTATCAAATAAGCAAACATTCGCAAAATTTTATAAAATCACACCTAAAAATTATGCAGGTTTCTGTACACTTAAAATGGTTCTAGAAGATGACACCATCACAAAATAAAGTAAAGCTAAACCTTGCAAGAAAATTGAAATGAACAAAATCTTTATTGTGGTTTCTTTGGTTCCACTTATGGGATGTAACTTTCAACAAGAACCTTGAAGAAAATCTCAAATTCAACACTAAAAGACTTGCTGGGTAGATGTTTGATGATCTTGGAATGTCGACACCATGGAAGAAAATCCTGCTACTAATCCATAGTTGCAACCAACGCAAACAACTGCTTAGGAAAATCCCTGCATCTAAATGATCAAGCATAATCCAAAGTGAGTAATAGTTATTAAGAAATGGTAATATCATTAAAATATAGTGGCATCTTATTCACCACCATACCTTTCAAAAAAATCTTATTCACCTCCATAAAGAAACACAATTCGTATGACTTGTACACATTAAAGGACAATAGATAGAATCTATAACTTCTCACTAACATGCAACACCCCACTATAACCACGAGAACTGCCAAAACACCACCACCCCTGCAACACCAACACCACCACCATCACGATAACATAGTGGGCACCATCGCATGGACAACACTAGCTCCACTACCACCATGACAACCCTCCCATCACCATCAAAACCACTGAACCACCACGACACAACCACCCAAACACCACAACAAACCACCCCCCTCCATCTCCTCGACACACAAACTCTAAGAATGAAGAGTACCTCGAAGGTAACACCTTCAATAGCCCGCAATCAATCAATCCCGAAGACGGAGGAGGAGAGACAGCAATCAATCAAATGGCAGTGGTGGAGTGGAGGGGAGGAGGCGACGGCTTGGAGGAGAGTGGCCACCTATCTCATTTGCTTGGAGAGTGGCTCAATCACATGATGAGGGGTAAGGAGGCTGATTTTATATATGCAAATTTTAGGCTAATGACGAATAATTAAATTCGTTGTTACATTTACGTTACATGGCAACGAATAATTAAAATCGTTGTTATATTTATTTTAGATAGCAACGAATAATTAAAATCATTGTTACCTCTAAACATGATGATGAATATTATAATCGTTATTATTTATTCATCATGTTATGTAATTATTGTTGTAGTGCCAACCGATCTTAAATAACACTAAAGCAAAAACTTTGCAGGGACCATAGCACATTATTTAACACTTATTAATTTTATACAATTTTTCCACCCCTTCAATCCGTCTTCTTCCTTTCCTTCGGCTCCTCTTCTTCGTTCTTTCTCCTTCATGTAGGCGAGAACCCATCACGCATGCACAAGCAAGCATGCCACCATGTCGACCTCTCCTCCAGTGACCCTTGCCAGCCTTCTACCGACCACTGGTGAGTCTCCAACACCCTCGACTCCCTCGACAGGCCACCAACAGCCTCTCCTCTCCACCTTCTCTTTCTACGATGGGTGAAAGTGACCCATGTGTGCATGTCAAGCGATCACACCGGCCATTCGCTAGCCACCTCGACCTTCCTTCCTCACTGCTATCGTTTTCCATTTCTTCTCGATCAACCTCCTCCCCTTCTTTCTCGCTACCACTCTACCTCGCTCTCCCTCTCCTGCACGACCCCATGCACGTTCACACCAACATCGGTCCCGTCGCCACCTCCCTTCCAACCCATTTCCCCGTCTTCTCTTCTCCTTCCCTCTCCGATCACAACAGGTCGCAACCTCTACCTCTGTGATAACATCATCATGAGTCATAACTAGCTTTAATTAATCAGAATCTAATAACAAATGCTCCTACATAGTCGCTTGAGAGCCATAATTCCTGCACATCCATTCTGAGAGATACACTAAAACATGGTTAATTCTGCAGTTTTAACATCATATAATGAATGCAAAGTAACAATGGGGTTTTCCAGGAGGTTAACTGAAGGTCAAATGTTCATTAATGACTAATAAGAGGGTCCATGCAGATAGAAACAGGGTTTCGCACATTTTAAAAATTAACAGTAACCCAAAATCCTAATTTCAGAAATGCTTAATTAACAAAGGTTCTGGTAAGGATAAAATTCATCTAGACCTTCTAAAATTTATAGAAAAATATTCCATAAGGTTTTGTAACCTTGATTTGACCATCTGAACCTATTTTAACCTAGAACAGAATCTCAGACGGAAAGTTACCCTAATTTGGATTTCTACGTAATTTACCTAGTCGAACTTGGTCAAAACTAAAATCTGACTTCACCATCAAATTCCTTGGATCCAAATTAAGTTTGCACCAAAATTTGGACCAAATCAGAGTTCATCTTGACCTAGCTTGCATTTTAGTCCACTCAAACTCTCTCTTTCATCGTGGTCCTTAACTTTTGAAATCTCTACAAAATGCCCCCCAACTTTGTTGTCTCCTTCACAACTAGCCCCCTACCGCCATCGAGGTCAACTCGACCTCCAAGCAAGGTTTAACCTCCACAAATCCTATTCAAATCAACACCAAATCCTACCAAATTTGGTGGGATTGATGTTCACACCTAGAAGAATCATCTGGGATCAATTTTAAGTCTCAAATCTTTATTGATTACTCGTGCGAACGTACGAGAATCATAAGTCATATTCCTCCAATCCCAAGTCATAAAAACCTTCCTGATCTAGAGCTCGCCCTAGAGCTCTATAAAGCTTCCTCGTGCCTACAAGGCCAAATATCCTCTTCTTTCCTTATCTCCAACCTCCTCCGACCTAGACTCTGGTGGCTTCCCTCCCCATCATCCTATGGACAACCAACAGCCAAATTAACCCGTCCTTCCTCAT
Organism: Thalassia testudinum; assembly: GCA_037157565.1. Classification (NCBI taxonomy): domain Eukaryota; kingdom Viridiplantae; phylum Streptophyta; class Magnoliopsida; order Alismatales; family Hydrocharitaceae; genus Thalassia; species Thalassia testudinum. Next base: position 23,834,684 of record JAZHRO010000014.1, read on the forward strand.
CGTCCTCCGCGTCTCGCCAGCCACAGCGAGGGCTGCCTCCCCCTCTCCTCGCTGCCATCTCCCTCAACGAAGCAAGCTTCTTCCACAATGCCGACAATCACATCGGCACTCGTAATCCTCCCCGTTCGTCCTTTTGAATAGGTTCAAACTTCTCTACCTCTCCAGATCTTTTCTAGCTCCTTCCCCGATCATTTCATCCAACGACCACTCTTCTCCCCCCACCGTCTTCCTCCACTCCAGCGAAACTCCAACGCCTCCCACACTCCACACTGCACGAAACACCTCCACAACTTCCGCCTTGCTTCCACCAACAAAACCCCTCATCCTATTTCGCAAATTATCCACTCCAAAGCTCCACCAAACAAAACCACCTACGCACCACATCCTCGACTTCGCCTGATCTCTATGCACTCCCAAACTCCACGAGGACACCGCCATCACCTTTGCCATCCTTCAGCAACCCTCCAAAACTATTTTGATGCAGCTGCGAGGCCTTATTTCATGTTTCAGGTGTTCATCGTTCATTCTCCGTTGCCGCCATCATCTCCGACTCAGTCCGCTTTGCTCTAACCTACTTTGGTCCTGCTACCATGCCCAGACGCTGCAGCCTAGTCCCAGGAGTCTCCACAGGCCTTCAATTGCTACTGCCAGAGACCTTCTCATCACTAATTCAAGCAGCATCACCTTCGTCTGATATGTGAGTGAAGGAGAGTGGGATAGTCCCACATCGTGAATGGATAAGCAGTTACGCACACAAGTTGATTTCGTGACGAAGGCTATTCACCCAAGTCACCAGGGGTCGGGTCCTCGCACACCATGCACTCCTCGCCCGTGCACACAACACGCAAGCTTAGTCCGAATACCCGATTACCCGGATCCATATACTCGATTATTTGACTCGAATATTCCCTAGGGTTGAGAGAGAGAAGAGTTTGTGAGGAAGGGGGAGGGTTTTGCTCTTTGCTTAACCTCAAAATGTGTGCCCTTAGAGAAAACTGAACACTTAGCCTCTGAAGGAAATTGGTGCTCTTATGCTAAAGAAGGTAAAGGCTTAAGAAGAAAGCCTTGAGAAGAGAACTGTTGAGGAAAGAAGAGAGGCTTAAGAGCCTCTGTGCTATGCTCTAATAAGGCATCTGGTCATTAGACCCGATGTCTGATTTGGTTGTGAACACTGTGGCATTATTTGAATGATTGATCAGAGTTACTGTTAAATTATTTAAATACTTTGGATGCATGCTTAAATTAGGAGGATATACATGGTGATTTAAATAACCATTATTTTTTATTCTCTTATTCATTTTACTCCATCATACATTGGTTCTCATTGAATATATTTCTGCATATATTATTCATTGAATATCTCTATTGTGCTCTGCTCATTTCAATTCAAGATTAGTATTGTGAATTCCATATTTGCTCCCTGCAAACGAACTCGGACTCCTTTTAGATTCTGAGTTTATAAATTTAAATGTCATATTGTGCGATTTAGGAGTGTACTACAACGAACACATTTAAAACTCTTATTTCGTCCAAGAACACTCCGATCACTCACCAACCTCCTCGTCAACCTCCTTCGGCACACGCTGGTCACCTCCTTCATCATTGCCATCTTCCCTCCCCTCTTCTTCTCCCTTTGTTGCTCCCTCTCTTTCTGTCTCTTTGTTTCTCTCTCTTGTGCGCCCCATGGATGTATGAGTCGAAGAAGAGAGAAAAAGGCATGAAAGGAAGACTCATCGTTGATGTCATTGCCACCCTAGCACTTGTCGTCGTCCTCGTGTACACCTCCTTCCCTCTCCCTTTCTTTGTGTTCCCTCTCTCTCTCTCTTTCTTACGAAAGAGAGCTATGAATGTGGAAGGCGATCGTGTGGGTATTGAATCAGGAAACGAAGGGGGGGTGCGTATTTTATAGGGTGGAAGAAAGCGTGAAAAGGGAAAAAAAATAGGTTTAGAATAAAATTATAACAACTAAGCCTTTTCCCACACTAAGTGTTGTCGGCTATATGAATTTTTTGCCTCCACACAAATCGATTTACAGCCATTTCAGGACTTAAATTAAAGTAATTGAGATCACTCTTAATAGTTTCATTCCAACACTTGTTTGGTCTTCCTCGCCCCCTCTTAGCAGGTTCAACCTCCAACTTCTCGCATCTCCTAACTGGAGCATCTAGTGGCCTTCTTTGTAAATGTCCAAGCCACCTTAGACGTGCCTCTCATTTTATCCTCTATTGGTGCTACCCTAACCTTTTTTCTAATAATCTCATTTGAAATACGGTCCTTTCTTGTATGATCACACATCCATCTTAACATCTTCATTTCTGCCACAAACATCTTCTGTGCATGCCTATAATTTATAGCCCAGCATTCAGAACCGTACAACATGGCTAGTCTTACCACAACTCAATAGTATTTTCCTTTGACTTTTAAAGGAACCATTTCATCACAGAGAACACCAAATGCACCCCTCCATTTCAACCACCCTGCATTAATTCTGTGTAACATCTCCATCAATTCCACCATCATGTTGGAAAATGGATCCCAAGTACTTAAAAACATCTTTCATTGGAATGCACTCTTCTCCAATTTTTACATCAATCCCTTCATTGTTTCCTCTACTACTAAACTTGCATTCCATATACTCAGTCTTCATCCTACTTATGCGTAATCCTTTATCTTCCAGGATTTTTCTCCAAAGCTCAAATTTTCTATTCACTCCATCTCTTGTCTCATCAACCAACACAATGTCATCAACAAAAAGCATACACCAAGGCACCTCAACTTGGATATGCTTCGTCAACTCATCCATGACCAAGGAAAAAAGATAAGGGCTTAAAGTCAAACCTTGTTACAGACCAATGGTGGTATCAAAGTAGTCCGTCAAATCATCCTTAGTCTTTACACAAGCTGCTGCTCCATAGTACATATCCTATATGAGGTTGATATATATAACTGACACTTGTCTCTTCTCCAAAATTCTCCACAAGATATCTTTTGGGACAGAATCATAGGCCTTCTTCAAATCAATAAAAATCATATGTAAATCTTTTTTCTTGACTTTGTATATCTCCATCATATGTCTCAAGAGATGTATTGTCTCAATAGCAGACCTGCCTGGCATAAAGTCAAACTGATTTTCAGTTACCATAAAAACTTGCCTCACTCTTTTTTCATTTATTATTTCCCAAAGTTTCATCGTATCACTCATCAACTTAATACCTCTATAGTTGTAACAATCTTGTATGTCACCCTTATTCTTGTATAAAGGTATCACAAAACTTTTCCTCCATTTCTCTGCCATCTTCTTGCCTCCCCACACAGTATTAAATAAATTTGTGAGCCAAGTTATACCTCATTCTCCCGTCATTCTTCAAACATCTATAGGAATATCATCAGGTCTAACAACCCTCCCACTTTTTATCATCTTCAAAGCCTCCTCTACTTCTTTCTTTTGCATCCTTCGATAACAAGCCCAATTCACATACTCTTCTGAATTGACTAACTCTCCTAAGATATCATTCTTTTGTTTTTCATTAAATAACTTATGAAAATATCCTTTTCATCTTATCTTTATATCCTCACTAGCTATAAGCACCCTTCCTTCTTCATCCTTGATGCATCTTACATGTGTAAGGTCATTTGCTTTCCGCTCTCTTACTTTAGCTAACTTGAAAATATCTTATTCACCTTCTTCAGAATCAAGTTTCTTATAAAAATGCTCCCAGGCTTTTCCTTTTTTCTTCGCAACTATTTTCTTTGCCTCTTTCTTTGCTCTTTTGTAGTTTTCCATATTTTCATCGATCTTATCTCAATATAAAACTTTAAAGCAAACTCGTTTAATTTTAAGCTTCTCCTGCACTTCCTCACTCTACCACCGGCCTCCTTTTGTCCTGGAACACCTCCTTTAGACATGCCTAACACCTCCTTTGCCACCTTCCTAATAATTTTGGAAAATTATTGAGATTATGACAGGTATTATTATCATCATCTTAACTTTCCATAATTACAATCATTCTCGCAGTCGGGTCAAATGAATATCGTCGGAAATTGTTACAAGACAGAGAATCTAATAAAGTGCATGGATTTCCAAATGGAAGTCATTCGTACAATGCAATTCCAAAAGTAGGTTGCACGAAATTTTACTTACGGTTCATGCACGATTCACATATCCGAGATCTAATCGCTGTACAGAATTTTCCATCGAAATCCTTGTAGCTAGCAGTACTTTCGGATCATTGATCGAAGGTCCGAATCACAAAAACAAAAAATACGCAAGTTTCCGATGCAATTACTCTTTATTTTCTCATGGCTTCGATTGCACACAAAAAAAAAACACCAACGGGTTTATCTTAGCACGCTTAATACGAAATGACTCTTAAATCTGGGCTCAAGGCTTTACAACCTGTACTACTCTAGATAACCTAATTAGGGATTATTTTAAAGCCTCCCAGTGCAACGACTCGAACTCACCTACCTACACTTAGTTCGATATAAAATTTTTGAACTTGATGCTTTAATCACACTACAATAACGGAATTTTATCAATAGCAATTCAACTGCGTCACTCGGCCACACCCCCTTCCCTTAGTCTATAAAACCATCCCATGGCCTCCATTAGTTGGACATTCTCCTCCTTACACCTTCCCCCTGGTTAAGAAAATTGTTCCAACTCCTAAGCTTCCTCCTCTAATTCTTCTTCCTCCATAGCAACTCTGTGCCCTCCACCTTCTTCTTCCTCTTACGTTGTCCCCTACCTCCAATTTCTAATAACCTCCTTAGGTCTCATAGATTCTTAGGAACTCCCTTAGCCTCTTAGGTTCTCCATAGCCTCCTTTTTCTACCTCAAGTTCTTCTTTGACTTCTTCCTTGACTACTCCTTCAATCTTCATGAACCTTTCCTCTACTTCTTGGGGCTTGAGGTGACACTCTTCTTCAACTGTCTCGAGCTTCATCACCTTCGACACCATAGCAGCTTCTACTTTCCCAGTTATTCTTCTTTCTCTACTTGTTCCTCTTCTTTCTTCTTAATTATAGTTGTAGACATTTTGGTTAGTAGCAATAAATTCTAATTTTATTCTTGCATCTCTCTCTACTCTATTTGCCTTTTAGATGGTAGATTTACTTGCTTTATTATTTTCAAAACTCCAAAGAAATTAAAAATCCCAAAAATAATGTGTTGAGGTTCAAATATGCACTCCTATATATAATAGTTTGTATAAATTTCATTCTGACAAATATGTACTTCCAAAAATCACCCAATTTTGTATCTTAGAATATTAATAAGGAGTACTTATATAAAATTTTGACAAAAAAATCATTCTCCATTATTTTATAAAATTTGCGAATTAACAAAGATCAAAGCCAAAATAGGACCTGATTTTCCAACCTTATCTAAATTTTAGAAATTTTTATACACAAAAAAAATTTTCCATTGTTTTCTTATCTAGTGATAAATATTAGGAAAACTTAATAATATTTATAACATGATTACATTTAATTTAGGCACGCATCTTGCACAGGGGATTAAAACAACTAATTTGCCTTGATCTTAAAGAAAAATTCCAAAAAAAATAGTTAAATATCTCCAAAAATTCTAAAACAATTCCTACATAATTAAGATTAGTTAGGAAGTAACAAAACCAAAAACACGTCTAATATATAACGGAGACTCCCGTATATTATGATGTTATTTCGTTACGAACTTTAAATTTTGAGTGATTTGAGTGATCACGATACTTACACTATGATGACATATTAATCCATTGCGGGTTTTGCACATTACTCAACAATTTAAAATTTTATTTAATCAGGCCCTCACAATATTTTGTTAAGATAATTGGAACAAAATCTAGGCCCCTTTTCACCAAAATCTAAGATTTGGGTTTCAAGCACCCCATAAATCATTTATTAGTCTTAATAAGGGTTTAATTAGTCGTAAAGTAGTCATTAAAAATTCAAATCCTTGTAGAACGTGCTACACTAATACAACCACAATTAAAGATATCATAGGGAAGGAAACTCAATATACCTCATGGGTCTCGAGGTATTAGGTTGGAAATGTGTTCCAACAATCATGGAGCTTCTAGAACTCTACAGGATATACGACATCAATAACTAACCTCGTAAAATGCACACGCACACGTCAATTGTACACTCCTACAAATTCAATTACATACACACTCATACTCATACAAGTACATACACATACATCATACACACATGTATTCCAAGGACGTATACATACATAAATACATATAGAGGTGCTAATCGAACCGAACATACTCGAATATAAGTATGTTCGAGTTTGAGTTCGATAACATATTCGATGTTCAAGTTCGGTTCGAATTAGTTAAGTGTTCGGTTACCTATGTTCGAGTTCAGTTCAATAACAAAATAAAACGTTCGAGTTTGGTTCATTAATAGTTCATTTGCATTGTTCAAATAACACATATTCGATTAAATTCGATAATATGTTCGATAAAAATAAGTTGATTATCAGTACGTTCAATTAATATTTTAACTTGATACTTACATAGAATCTAAATCTTTGAGTTGTTAATTATACCTGATACTAAGTAAGACATGTAGAGCATCTTCATCTCTAGGTCATGTGATAATCGGCCATTCATCTAGAAGGAGCAAAGAGTGATGCATATACCACCATGACAATTTTGTATTATGATAAAAAGTCATTCTATACCATTGTAAATAAGAACAGAAGAATAAAAAGAATAAAACTGATGTATCGACAGGACACTGGAGAGGTAGCCGATTGAGGAGAATACTAAATTACCCCTTTGATGACAGGTTTAACGAGGAGAAATTGGTTTTAGTTCCTTTTCTATTATGAAATTTACAAAAAGCTCGCACAAGCAACCTACTAAAAGTAGGATTCATCCATCGAATATTTAAGATATAACAGCTCTGGTGAGTCCTTGCATTCAAGCTCTATTCTAACACATCCAAAATATAGTTTGCAAGCATATTTGTTCGACTTCGAAACCCACTTTTCAAAAATCACCAAAGAATTTGACATAGAAGAAAGCAATCCATCAGCAATGAAATGGGAGACTAGCAGGTCCTCTTCCGTTGTTAACCTCCATTGTCAAATACCAAAACCACACAGTGGAATGAGTTATCCTGAACAAGCTTTCATTTCTACCAAATGAAGAATATCGGTGAAGATCTTTCAAAATCCTTGCCATCACATCCCCGTAGACAAAGAACCACTTCTTGTTAAGCCATGACAGAAGATTGCAGATGGTATGATTGTAGTTTTTTTTTTCCTCTTTTTTTTGCTGAAAGGAAACTTGGAGTAGATTAGACTGCAAAAAAAGTAAAAGCTAGTCTGGACTTCCAAGAACTTCCCCAACAACTAAATCACTTAAGCTTAAGATTTTCCATTTTTGACATCTTCCCACAGACACTACTACACCAAAATCCTAATTCTCAAGATTCCAAATGCATGCATGTATATTTTGATTTGAACAGGCAAAGAAATGATACCTGTGTTCAAATTGACAAGCCTGGTATACACCCACTTCCTATCAATAAAACCATGTTTATCCCCCATTTCCCTATCCTCTGAACCTTCTAGCAGTGGTCATTCCTACCTGCCACAGAATGGACTATAGAAGAGCAAATCTTCATAAGAATGGACTGTGAAAGATTGAATTGGCCTACAGAAAGTGCATTACCAAGGAAGTTAAAATAGTCATTAATGAAGAATAATGTAAGACTTTTACTACACAATAAGAAATTAAATTAGATACAAACCTCTGGTAACTCCACCTATTTTGGAATCCCTACTTTAAGACACTACTCGTCAAAGTTGTTATTCTATAATAGTTTACATTAGAAAAATTTAGAACATATAATACAAACATGCACATTTAAAGAAAAATATCAAAAACTAACTTACAAGTTTAACTTTGTTACATGTGAAGTTTCAACACTAGCTCGAATCCAATTAGATGCAAAGACTAGACTTTCCACAGTCTTTGGTGTGGATATCACTTAGAATGAATTAATCCTCAAATATCACAGCTAAGCAATCACTTAGAATAATGTCAGTTAGCTGTGCATAAATATGGGTAAAGCAGAAACAAAAGAGGCATAAATTAATGAGGACTACTGCACCACAGTTTACATCTTGCAGAGATATAAGAGAACTCATGTTGTTTTCACCTAATAGTTGTAAGATGTCCTCTCCATCATCCTAAAGAAGTCATTGATATCATCGTCTCCATCACCATTATAGTCTTTTTTTTTTTTAGCAGTAAAATTCGTTTGTTGATGTCGGCACCTCCTCCTGAAGAACTCCTCGTGAAACCCAGCGCCTTCTCCATTTCCCCCTTCCTCCTTTTTCCTTCTCAATCTCACTACTATTCTCTCCGATCGATTGGATGGATCACCCCTTCCCTTCTCTTCCCTTTCATCACCATTATAGTCTACTTCTAAAATCATCTTCTAATCTCTAAAACCCAATTCCTTTCTACCGCTCCTCCTCCTCCTTTCTTCTTTGTCCTTCCTTGCCCTGCTACTCCCTTCCTTCCTCCCTCCCTCTCTCTTTCTCTTCCGTTAGTCTGTAACCGAAGACTCCCTTCACGGTAATCATCCCAGCCACCACCACCTCCAAAAAAAGTGAAAAACCCTCAACCTCCCCAAGGCAACTCCTTCCCTACTAGACCACAAGGAGCTTACCTCGAGGTTGAGTCGACGAGGATGGAGTGGCTCAGCTGCTGATGGAGGAATCAGGTGGAGGAGAGGGGTTGGTGGGCAACGAGCGGAGGGGAGGGGCCGAAGGGCAGCAAGCAGGGGGCTGCGGCGACAGGGGTCTTGTGAGGGAATTAGGGTTGGTTTGGGAAAAGGGGGGATTTGATCGTGGGGTGTGGGGTATGGGGGGTGGGAATGAGATTAAGTGGGGGTGGGTGTGGCCGCTCGGGTGTTTTTTTAGTTTTGGGCCTTTTGGGGCTGTGACTATGAGAGGAGAGGGGGAGGGGAGGCGGCGGTGATTTTTATTTAATTAAGTGAAATATTTATATCTATATAAATATATTTTTATTTTTATTTTTATTTTTATTTTTATGTGTCGTTGAATTCAAATTTTTATCGAATAAACACATATTATGTTTATATTTAATTTGTGAAGTTAACTAATATAATTTTAATATTTATGTTTAATTTATTTTTTAAAAATAAATTTTTATCGAATATTTCATCTAACGAACTCAAACCAAATTTAAAATGTTCAATTCCATTATCAACTTAAATTCATACACATTTATCTTATATATAAATGCACATACACTCTCCAAATATATATATATATATATACAATCCAAACACATATATATTTATATTATACACATATAATACCACAAATATATACACACACAACATTCGCATTCATAAGTAGAGTGCATTAACCTAAGTATATATATACACATCATTCATGCCGTGACCTAATTAATCTGTTACGACCTGATCTTAACTCCTTACAGAACCGGATATCGGCTCGCCTTGATTAAATCCTAAGACCCAATCATTCAACGAGAAATAACCAAATACAGAAAATATTCTACAACCACACATGTAATGTAACTAAGCAAAAATAAATAATAGACTGCAATGGAACTATAGCAAAATATCTCAAAGATATTCATGCCACAAGCGGAAAAGTACTATTACAAACATAGCCATCACACAAAAATAGATAGAAACATAACAGAAACAGTTACATATGTGCTAAAGGTACTTACTACTAACAAAAAAAACCTCAGCAATGGAAAAGAGAAAGACAACTACGGCTGGGCCTAGCTGGGGCCAGCACCCTCTGCAGCCAATGGCGCTAGTTGCTCAACTCCCTGACCTGAGCATGGTTATATAAATATATGGTTAGCAAACACTGAGTAGAGTGGTGGTTAAGTTATTTACATGCAATTAAACATAAAGGAAACAAGCAACTAACTAACCATCCAATTTCCAGTTATTTATTATTATTTGTTTCCGTTTAAACATCTATGTGTTTCTTATTCAGTTTCTAGTAAGGCTCCTCAACATTTCTCAAATATACTTGTTCCCTAAGGGAACGATCTTGATGCAGTTTTCCCCATAATACTGGATGTACACGCGGCACTCTCCTGCCCGAGAGAGCACCCCGTGGTAGTCCTACACCCAATCTATCACCCTAGGGTCATAGCCGCGACGTAGCGGTGACTACGGCACGCACGATAAGCGCACAGGTAGCTACCCAGCACTGGCATGTAGTCAGTTGTTTCCGCTAACGGGTACACCCAAACGTACAATACAGAACAAAACAGGGGCCACACCCCTCAACAGTCTGCGTACCTCGCCCGGCTATCTTGGTTTGCCCAGTGGCCCTAACAAGAGTCAATGTAGGGGGGCCAATCCTAACCCTGGGTCCTAACCTAAGAGGCGGCTAGCTCCTCCCTACACTAAAGTGATAATTGTTAGTACAACTACTCATATAAAATATTTTGATGATTTTACAAAATGTAGAAAATGAAATAATAAATAAAGCGTAGCATATTGTTTTCTCTCTATAATAACATATTTGCAGGAATTCAAAAAGCTTTCCAAGACGGGAGATTAAAAGCGTGAAGACGAGTAGCAAAAGTATTAGGTCTTAGGCTTTTTTCATGTAAACTTTCAAAGGTTGTAATTTTCATCTTATTTGAGTCTAGAAATACTGTAAAGAGCCCCCAAACATAACCTATAAATAGCTAACTTAGGCTCTCTACACTTAGGATAAATTAGAAACAAAAAAACCCAACACTTATACTTTTATCAGACGTCCATTAAAAAGTCCAGACGTCTGATTTTCCATCATAAGACGTCTGACATGTGTATCAGACGTCTAATTTCAAATATTTCTGCCTTTGTTCATCTCCTCATAAACATCAGTCGAAGGACCTCACTTTCAGACGTCGATAACCGTTCACAGACGTCTGATCCTTTACCCAGACGTTCTTATACTAACCGTTAGACTTTTTATCGGCAAAAATAATTTCTAGACGTCTTGACACACTTACAGACGTCTGCCTTTGAACCGTTGGCCATGATTTTCTGTGCGTATCTGTCTATGGCCACATAATCTTTTGGCAGAAGCAGGAAGGAAGAGTATTTAGGTTTCCAGACGTCTGGTAATTTCCTTAGACGTCCATAACGACGTCTGATCCTCTAAACCTAGAACCCTGTTTGGATCCGATGATAACAGGAACGAATGTACCATTCATTAGACGTCCAGTAAAATAATCAGACGTCTTATGACATAATATCAGACGTCCTTCTTTTGATCCAATAGAGTCCGTTAAGGATATCCTGCAATATTAGACGACCATAGTAAAAATCAGACGTCCTGTAAGACGTCTGATATTAAAATTAGACGTCTGATGTTGCTGTCAGAATCATCATTGCCCTGATTTTGTGTGGATTTCGTCCTAAACTCTTGGGATTTGTCTCCAACGGCTAGAAGAGCTCTCCCAAGTGTTCTTGAAGGTTCCAAACTTGCCTATAAATAGACTACAACTCTTCTTTGGCAAAACACACCTCTTGAGATACAATTCCATTAGAAAAATCTCTTGCTCACTACTCTAAGCTCCATCTTGCCCTTGTGCTGTGCTAATACTCTGATCAAAGGGCAAATCCATACTCCCGGCTCGCTCCGTTCTACAAATCATCAGGGAGTTCTTTTCATGCTTAGTAGATAAGAAAGCAACTAAATTATTGGGGTGCTCTATAGGTGTTATTTTTACTTGTTAATTTCTGTATTTTGGGTATCCGGCCTGTCGGGTCCCCGTCTCTTCATCTTGAAGAGAGAAACCTCCGTTTAGGGATCGGAGGTGGGAATTGTAATTGAGGTACACTACCCTCGTTTAAGTAGTGTGGTTAGTGGATTGATCACCTTGTGATCGAAAATCCTAAGTCAAGGGATTGGCTTAGGTGGTGGTTTTCACCCATCTTGGGTTTCCACCTAAAAATAATTGAGTATATTGTGTGATTGAATTTGTTGTATTACAATACAATATAATTTCACTATTCACCCCCCCTCTAGTGCAATTTCAATAATAGCTTTCCTCGATACCCACGAGGGCTAGCTCACTTTTCATACCCAAGCCATACTGAATGACCTGGTGCCTGTTTAGGGTGTTTAAGACATCTGGACTAACCATTAGACGTTTATTCGGACGTCTGGATGAAGGACCAAACATCTGAAAGTGGGAAAATATCGTACGTTCCTTGCGCTCTGATAGCTAGTGGCATGCAGAGCTTCTCTCTCTCCTCCACACCCCTCACCCCTAAACCCTAATCCCCTTCTATTTAAACACCCTCTTCCCCTCACCTACGCCACTCTCCACCAGCCACCACCACCTCTAGCCGTCCTCCCTGTGTAGCCGCGACGAGGGTTAGGAGGGAGAGAGAGGGTGAGCAAGGGAGAACGAGCGGGAGAGAGAGAGGAAGGAAGAACGTAAAGGGAGGTTCGAGGTCGCGGGAGCTCAGTGGAGCTCGAGGAGGAGCTTGTGGGAGAGTGGAGGATGCCAGTGGGGAGCTTCTCAAGCTCCTGCAGCTACTGGAGCTGCCGCTGCGTCGACTGAGGGCAGAGGCGTGAGCGGGGTGAGCTACGTAGAGGAGTCCTAATACTGGAAATCTTCCAATATCAGACTTCTGGAGGGTCGACCAGACGTCTGTAGAGGCAACAGGACGTCCGAAGCTGAAGCTGGACGTCTAAAAGCATATTATTGTGCGGAGGTACGTGTTTCCTGCGCTACTTTCCGTCATGCAGATCGTAGCGCAGGAATGTCTGGCTAAAAATAGGTCTGTGTTTTGTATACGCAAGTGCAGGACATTGGAAAGGCGCGCGATGCCCCTTTCCAGGAACTTTTGGATGTTTGATCACATCGCAAGACGTCCAAAGGCACTTTCAGATGACCGGAGGCATAGTCCGACATCTGAAACTTCCTTCAGACGGTTGCGAAGAGATCCGGGTGTCTGAGGAACCCGCAGGAGACAAAAGGTAAAATCTGACATCTTTTAAGACGTCTGATTTTGGACGGTAACCGTGTTTTTAACCCGTTCAAGGCCCAAACGGAATCGGATTTCCGCAAATGAAGTACCGCTGTTTTCCACTCGAGTTTCTCTACTTGTTAGTGTTGAGTACCTACTGTTTTGAGCTCGTCTGATGTAAATTAGTTGCTAGTACAGGTTACCAGTCGATGGCATGTTCGAGGCCCATAGAGATGACGAGATCTGCGGTGCAGGCCCCCATTACTGAAGGTTCCCTACTAAGGAGTGTGACGTAATAAAATGCGGAAATAAATATAAACAATATCACAGAATAGACAACCACACAAAGTACACAAAGATTTTTAGGTGGAAACCCAAACCGGGTGAAAACCACCACCTAACCCTCTCGAGTTAGGATTTTCCGATCAACCTAGTTGATCAAATCCACTAACCGAATCACTTTAAAACGAGGGTGATTCAACCTCAGTACAACCACGCTACAAGTACGAGGGTAGCGTTCCTCAACCCCTTCTCTCCACGAGAAGGATTTTGTCCCACGAAGGAGACGGGAATTCGCAAAGAGAATACCCAACCAAAAGACAAAGATAAAATAAACAACAAACCTATAGAGCCAACAAAGTAATAAACCTAAGCTTCTATAGGATTTAGGAAACTCCCCTTTGCAAGGAGTGCGTCGACGATGACGCGGGTGCGTGAGCCACGCAACGGCGCAATGTCGCTCTCGTGAACAACGGCGGGAGAGCGGGTGCGCGAAGGCTTGATGCTCTCAAGATGATGGAGCTTGAGCTTGGAGAGCAAGAGCTATCTAGGACACAAGAGAGTGGAAGTATGTTGCTTAAGTGTGTCTTGTGTTTCTCTTGGTGTGTCTTTGTGTCTCTAAGTGTGTTTTTGTGTTGCAAAGGTTCTCCTCTATTTATAGAGGCCTTAGGAAGGCTTTGGAAGGCTTAGGAAAGGTTCTATAGCCGTTGGGAACAAAACCCAAGAGAATCAGGCCGAAATCAGGACAATGATTACACTTGACAGGGTGATCTGACGTCTAACTCTGGCATCAGACGTCTGGAAGGCCACCTTAAGACGTCTGATTTAAAGGTCAAACGTCTGATTCTGTGCGGGTTTCCTCCTGACTTGAATCAGATCTAAACAGGGTTTTTGTGCAAGTCCATCAGACGACATACAGGACGTCTGGCACTATGGACGTCTGGAAACCTACTTTTACTGTGGGAATTGATTTCCAAACATTGCAACGGCTAGAAAATCTCTGAGAAGAGATTTTGGGTCAGCCGAGGCAAAACGGTCAATTATCAGACGTCTGGAAAGGCCTAAGGACGTCTGATAAGGCTCTAACGGTCATATTCTGCAGTGTTTGTTAAGCTAGCCAACGGTCCACTATCTGGACGTCTGGCAAGTCCATCAGACGTCTTCTAAGACGTCTGGACTAAGGTCTGGACGTCTGATTTCATCAGACAAAACTAGCTATGTCCAGCCTAACAGTTATCAGACGTCTGAAACAGCAGTCAGACGTCTTAAAATACTTTATCAGACGTCTGATTTGGGAATTAGATGTCTGGAAGTGTTGTTTGAACCCTATATTGGTTTTCTAAGTATTCTACAGAAAACCTAAGTATCCTAGGGTTGTGCCGGTGTTCCTAGGACTACTGTTAGGGTTCTTTGAGGCTCTTTAACATGAAATATCTAAGGAAATAAAGAGCAACAAAAGAAACGAAAAATACAACAAGTACAAAAGAAGGAAATCTATCCTATTCTTCATTTCCTTCCATCTTCAACCTTTCGCTCCACGCGAACCTCCTCTGTTTTCCGTCAAGCTCCTCCAATCCGTCCTGGATGCGAGCTAGAACTCCGTCTAAACACGTCCACATTTGCAATTGACCTGAAATCTAGGACTCAAATTGCAAATGTTAAATAACACGTGTTTTGTTATCATCAAAACAAATGATCGTGGTGCTCTAGCACCAACAATTACTCCCGTGATACCCGGTAGAGTGGTTTAATTCAGTTGTTAATATTTAAATAAAAATGTGCTTGTTTGGAATAGTTTGATCGAACTCTAGGATTTGGAATGAACATTAGGGTAGAAATGTATGAGCCTGTTTTGAGCTATACTGTTTACTTGAGTGCTTGTTAAAATAAATTGCTGGAAATGGTTTTAGTGTAATGATGAGAAGTTGTTTTAGACATGAAAACACGAGCTGCCTGTATGTGATGAAAAATTGAGAATTGGATAGTATGATCCAGATATTGATAAATGAGATGAATATGAGTATGAACCCTACGGGGAATTAGGAGTAGAACTCCTATGTATGAAAGGAAATCTGGTATGTAGACAGGAAGTGAGCTGGCCTTTGTGTACACAATACCAAAGAGAGCAACTGTCCCTTTTAGTGTAGAGGGGGAGCCAGCCACCCCATGGGTTGAGACCCAAGGTAGGACTGGTCACTCTACACTGACTCCTGTTGGCCCTCACGTACGTGGTACCGAGGTAAGCTATTAGTGTAGGGAGGGAGCTAGCCGCCCCATGGGGCCTGGGGTTAGGACTAGCCAACCTACACCGACTTTTAGGCCCTCTGGGAAAACTGAGGTAGTCGGATGAGGGTATGCGAACTGTGTAGGGGCGAGACCCTTGTTTGGTTCTGAGGGGCGAAACCCCTATTCTGAGAGGGCAAGGCCCTATACTGTTTCGTGTTGTACTTTAGGCGTACCCGCTAGCGGAAACGACTAACCGCGTGTCAGTGCAAGGTGGCTACCCGTGTGCTTATCACGCGTGCCGTAGTCACCGCTACGTTGCAACAGTGACCCCAAGGTGTTGACTGGGTGCAGGACTACCGCGGGGGACTCTCCAGACCAGAAGAGCACCACATGTACCTTTTACTACACGAAAAAGACTGCAATCAAGATCGTTCCCACAAGGAATAAGCAAGATCAGGAAATACTTGGATCCTTTGTGAAATAAATGAACCAGAAATACATAAATGAGATAACTAGAAATGAGAATAAACCATGGTTACTTGTTTGACCTTACTTGCACATAATTAATGTAAACACCATTCTACTCAGCGTTCGTTGACTCTGTCTTTCCGTAACCTTGTTTAGGACAAGGAGTTGAGTAGCCCAAGTTTCCGACTGCAGAGGGTGCGAGGCCCAGTCGAGCCCAGTTGTAATAGTTTCTTTCCAGCTTTTTCATTTTTCTGCTGTTGTAGTGAGTAATAGACATTTATTTTACTGTTCCTATTACTTTCTATTTTCTTTCCATTGTTGTTGTGCTGGCATATATTATTTTGAGACAATTTGCTCTACTTTACGTTACCATTTTGCTTTTCCTTCTGCTTAGTTATAATGCATGTGTGGATGTGGTATTATTTCCTACTTTTGATTATTTCTCATTGGATGACTAGGTCTTAGGATTAGTCGAGGCGAGCCGGTCTCGGGTCCTGTAGGGATCTAGAAACCAGGTCGTAACACATACAACCAACTAGCCCGTAGGCAACATGTTTCCACACACATCGGATTTCCATATCATAGTATTTGATTCCTCTTCTAGTTCCCCGTAGGGTTCGTGCATCAGTATTCATCTTTTTCATGATACGTCATATGTTTCCATTCACATTCCGATTCTCAATCATATAACAGGCAGCTCGTGATTTAATAAATTAAGCAATCACCACATCACTTAACTATTTAATTGCTAGCAGTAAGGACTTTAACATGCATTTCAGAGTATAAGTGATGAGAACCTCGTCATAAACCCTAAACTAGCACCATCTAACCCAGATTTGCAAGAAAAAGCTCCTACAGAACTCTAGAAAGGCTTGGCTCAGAGAAATTCTGAGTTTGTAAAGAAAATATAAACTAAGGGGTAAAAATGCAATTTCACCAATAGGGTAACTCAGGGTCCAAACATAGGTCAAAATAACCTAATAGGAAGAAAAGTGGGATGAGATGATCCAATAAGGGCTACAGCAACTACAAGGAATTAAATGACATCCTGTAACCCTAAAAATAAATCCACTTCAATTCACGAGGTTCGAGGCAAATAAAAAATTGACTAAACCCTCTAAAATTCATAGAAAAATAATCTCTAGGGTTTAGAACCTCCAATTTGGCCTTAGGAACCCATTTTGACCTACATTGAGAACCATGCCCAATTAATAACTTAATTTGGATTTTTACGTAAATCGACCGGTCAAACAAGGTTTGATCTAGAAATAAAATTCACCATCAGAATCCTTAGGTCCTAATTAGTCATGTATAAAAACTTGAGGCTAAGGAGAGACCTTCTTGACCAACTTTACATTTTGTTCCTCATCTATTACTTTTTAGCCCTCAACTTTTGAAACCCTCGCATTTTGGCCCCTAACTCTTCTTCGTTCTTTGCATTTGGGTCCTCCCTGCAAAACCCTGAGCAGCGCCATGCTCCGGCGACTTTGCGCAGAGCATGGCGCCGCGCAGGGTGAGGGAGACCCTCTGCTAAGACAACCGGGGGTGTCCCTGCGACGGCACAGGGACACCTCCCTGGTCGCTGCAACCACCCATACCGCCCGTGCGAACGCACGGAAGGTATGGGTCTCCATCTCCGGCGTTCTCCGGCGAGGGAGGCACGTCGTCTCCCTCCGCCCTCCTCTCTGATTTCGCCTCTATAAAAGCCCTCGTCGCTCTGCCACACTCTCCAGCTCGATTCTGATGGAGAACCACCCACAACTTTCTTCTCTTCCCACTCCGGCAGACACCCAGCGAGATCCCTTTCCTTTCCTCTTCGCTCTGCCACAAAACCAATGGTAGAGACTTCTTCCTGATTCTCCTCCGCGTCGCGCAATACCCGCGCGCGCTGCTTCAGCCCCGTCGTCGCCGCCATCCGCCCCCACTGGGTACCTTCTTCTCCAGCGACAGTCGACACGACTGCCGCCCTGCTCCTCCCCCTTCGTCCCTGCAAGTAGGTAACAGTTACTTCTCTTCCTCCCCACTTTCTTTTCCCTATTTTAATTTGCTCAATCAAACCCTCGACCGACCCGACCGCCATCATCTTCCACGCCTCCGGCCCACCTCCGGCGAATCGCTCCCATCATTCCGCCACTCCATACGACTCGCTGACCGACCCAAAACCTCCGCCTCATCCCACTGAACCGTTTCCGCCCCTTCACTACCACTCCTCACCTCCACCCTACTCCACCGAACAAACCCATTCTCGCGGCCGCAGTCCGACCTAGCCCTGCAGCCCCAGATTCCCAGGTGCTGCAGGTTGGGGCGAAGTCCGCAAAGGCTTCTGCCTCTTCAGTTGGCCCATACATCGGCTGCAGCTGATCAGAGGGCGAGGTGGAGTCGTCCTGCGGGCGCACGCGAAGACAGCAGAAGATAGTCCCACATCGTGGGATTTCGAGGCCGCGCGCCTGCATAAAGGCAAAACGTGCCTTAGTCTCTTCGCCTCCTGACCACGGGGTGAGGTCCCTCTCACCCGCTCGACCCGGCCTCGTTCGCGACCACCCCCCGCGGACCTGGCCCGATCCGTTTACCCGACCTGCACTCCTCGCCCACCACCGCAAGCCGGTGGGCCTGGACCCGAGCGCGACCTGTACCCGAATACCCGGCAGCTCTGGGAGAGCTATCCTACAAGTGAATTCTGAGAGAGAGAGACGCGGGGGAGGGTAGAGTAGGTTTTTGCCCTCTGACCAAACTGCGAGTATGCAGGCACAGGAGAAGAAGAAGAAGAGAAGGCAGACCGCAGAGGAAGAAGAAGAAGGACTGCGAGAAGAAGAAGAAGAAGAGAACCACAGAGAGAAGAAGGAAAGAAGACGCACTGTAGCAAAAGCTACTTAAGTCGTCTGATTGAAAAATCAGACGACGGCCTGCAGGAAGAAAAGAAGAAACGAAAGAAAGAAGGCATAACCTCAAGCAAGGGAAGAAAAGAAAGAAAGAAAAAAGAAGAGGAGGATTACCACTGCCGCAGAGAAGAAAAAGAGAGAGAAGAAGAAGCTCTAAAGAAGAAAGAAAGAAGAAGAACAGAAGGAAGAAGACTGAAGAACCCAAAAGAAGAGAAGAGAAGAAGACAACGACGAGAAAGAAGAGAGAAGAAGAAAAAGCCAACAAAATAAATCTCTCTCTCTCTCTTTTCACTTTTGTAATAGAAACTTTGTATCTCTAGATTACAGTTTGCTCCCTGAGTTTGACCTCGGGATATCTTTTATTTCCAAGTAAAAATTGTAATAGTGGCAATGGCTATCTGTACTACAACGCCATTTCTATAACAAAACAACAAAACCTAGTCATACCGCCATTAATAAGCGTGGTTCAAGTAGTGTACATTCATCCTTTTCAGCCCTAGGGTTCATTTCATATCCTAGGGTTCAATCATATCATTCTAATATAGCATGCACTTTAATCATTTAAAACACAGCATTAGAGAAGACCACTCTACCAAGGCATTCGGGTGGAATGGGGCTCGTACGGTAGATCCCGTCATCCCCGTAGGTCCTGTATAAATTACGGACTGAAGACCTATACCATTCACTGATCATGTCAAATGAGTTCAAAATAGCATAGGTGCAACACTAACATGTAGAAAATTTTAAACGGAAACCATCGATACTTCGTTTACATAAAATCGATTCCATTTGGGCCCTGAATCGGCCAAAAACACGCACTCTGACCAAAATCAGACGTCTAGGGCAAGTCCCAAATGTCTTAAACGATCGCAACATCTCACCTTGGTTTCCTACGTCTCTTTCAGATGTTTGAACGCCTTCGCAGCCATCTGAGGGAGCTTCTAGACATCTGACACCACTCCTGGTCGTTTGGAAGAGAGGTCAGACGTCTGACACGATCTCCAGACGTCCTAAAGTACCTCGAAAAGCGTGCCACGCACCTTTCCAACGCCTCATACCTGCGCATGCACGTGCAACTTAAAAGGCGACATGTAAACACTAACATACATGCATGCATACTCGTGCAGGGTACATACCTTGGCACTCTGCGTGATATTGGATGTCCGGAGCTCTCTTTGGACCTCCGACGACCCCTCCAGACGTCTGACAAGGGTTGCAAACATCTGATGATGCGGAAATATCCGCTCGCAGGTCTTCCTCACAAGCTCTTCTCTTCCCGTGGAGCTGCAGCAGCTACCACAGCAGCTTCAGGAGACCTCGGGTTCTCCCCCACGAGCTCCTCTTCAGCTCCTCCCCTCACATGCTCCCTCTCTTCTCCTTCTCCCCTACGCTCCTTCTCTCCCTCACCCATGATCTCTCCCTCTCCCATCCACGCTACTCCTACTCCCCTCCTCCTTCTTCCCCACTCACAGCTGCAAGGGGGGACGGGGAAGAAGAGGGACGGCTGCCGGCTGCAAGGAGGTGGAGTGAAAGTGGAAATGGTGTTGGTGGCATGGAGAGAGTGGAGGGGTAAGGAAGTGTTATAAAGGAGAGGTTTAGGGTTTGGGTGTGTGTGTGTGTGTGTGTGTGGGTGATGGTGGAGAATGAGAGGGAAAGTTGCGGGGTTGCCCCTGTAAGGTTTCCTATTTCCCCACAGAGCCTACAAACTTAAACCAAGGGGGTTTAAAATTGCATCTGCACCCTTAAGATTCCAAAAAATTTTCGAGTTTAGGGTTTAGGGTCAAACTTAAAGGAAGTTGAGTTCCCGAAACTTAAGCTAACTAGGGTGCGGAAATAAACGTATATGTGTATAACAAACTTAAAGAGGATCAAAGTAGGTCAGAAGCGACGTACCCTAAAAAAGCTCTAAGTATTATTCTTGCATCGCCACCTTTGGCTCCCAAGTCGCCTCCTCGTACTGCTAGCTTCTCCATAGGACCTTCACCAGTGGCACCTTCTTCTATCTCAGACTCCTGACAGCTCTGTCTAGTATCTGCACTGGCTTCTTAGGGTAGGTCAAGTCGTCTGCCAACTCGATGCTCTCGTGGCTCAGAACGTGACTGGGATTGGCGATGTACTTCCTGAGGTTGGACACATGGAACACGTTGTGCACTCCAGAGAGCTGGGGAGGAAGGGCAAGCTGGTAAACAACGAGTCCTACCCACTCCAAGACCTCAAAGGGCCCCACAAATCACAGTGTAAGCTTCCCTTTCACCCTAAAATGCTATAAGCCCTTCATGGGCGAAACACGGAGGAAGACGTGATTCCCAACCTCTAACTGCACCTCTGCGCTTCCTATCAACATAGCTCTTTTGCCTGCTCCTGACAGTACGGAGTCATCTGAGGATCTGCTCTATCACCTCCTGACTCTAATGGATCAGCCTGGGACCAAACTCCCACTTTTCCCCACCTCGACCCAACTCAAGGGTGCTGTACACTTCCTCCTGTACACTGCCTCATAAGGTGCCATGCTAATGCTCAAGTGGTAGGTATTATTGTATGCAAACTCTGCCAGGGGCAAGTGTTCCTCCCAAGAGCCCCTTCAGTCTAGTACACAAGTGCGTAGGAGGACCTCAAGTGTCTATATGGTGCGCTCCAACTGCTCATCGGTCTGGGGGTGGTAAGCAGTACTGAACCTTAGACAAGTCCCCAAGGCCTATTAAAACTTTGCCCATAACTGAGAAGTGAAACTAGTATCCTTGTCAGATACAATCTTGCGACGGACTCCGTGAAGGCGCACCACATCTTTGATGTATTGCTTTGCTAGTTGTGCTAGTCCAAAGGTGACTCGGATCAGAAAAAATCATGCCATCTTCGTCAATCTATTCACTATCACCCAATTTGCATCGTATCCCTGCTGTGTAACCGGTAGCCCCACTACCAGGTCCATAGTGATACTCTCCCACTTCCACTCTAGCACAAGAAGTGGCTATAGCGACCTTGCAGGCCTATGGTGCTCAACCTTCACCTACTGGCATACCAAGTACTGCTGAACAAACTCACCAACATCTCGCTTCATCCCACCCTACCAGAAGTCACGTCGCAGATCGTGGTACATCTTTGTGTTCCTGGGATGTATACTGAACTTGGACCCGTGTGCCTAAGTCAGGAGCTCTTTCAATAGCTCCCCGTCTCTAAGAATGCACAAATGTCCCCTCATACGTAGGATCTCGTTAGTAAAAGAGAAGTCTCCTGGGTCCCCTGTCAATACTTTGTCCCGCAGTGTCTACAAATACGAGTTGACCATCTGCCCAGTAATGATACGGTCTATCAACTATGGTCGTGCTTGCCTCATCACTGTCACTACCCCACAGTGCCCCTATGGCTCCTGGGGTCGCCAACTACCCACCTCTTCCATGAGTCTCCAACTCTATGCCTGTAAGCTGGCCAAGCGGGCGGGCGCCTTCCGGCTCAAGGCGGCAACCACCACATTGGCCTTCCCTGGGTGGTAGGAGATGCTATAGTCATAGTCCTTTAGGAGCTCCAACCAACGTCTCTGTCTCATGTTGAGCTCCTTCTGATCAAACAGATACTTGAGGCTCTTATAATCAATGAAGATCTCAAAAGCCTCACCATACAGATAGTTCCTCCATGTATTCAGTGCGAAGACAACTGCTGCTAACTCCAAGTCATGGGTAGGGTAGTTATGCTCATGGGGCTTTAGTTGCTGTGAAGTGTAAGCGACAACGTGGCCCCGCAGCATGAGCACACCACCCAACCCCTGCAATGAGGCGTTAGTGTAAACCACAAACCCGCCACTGCTGTCTGGGATGGTGAGTACAAGAGCTGAAGTCAGTCTCTCCTTCAACTCCTGAAATCACGACTCACACTCATTTGTCCAGGTGAAGGGCACGTTCTTTTGGGTCAGCTGGGTCATAGGACGCGCGATATGAGAGAACCCCCTATGAACTGCCAATAGTAACCTGCCAGTTCCAAAAGGTTACGTATCTCTGTCACTATACGTGGCCTCTCCCACCTGAGTACGACCTCAACCTTGGCCGGACCAGTCTCTTGAGATTACATGGCCCAAGAAAGTAACTTGTCTCAACCAGAACTCGCACTTATTGTACTTGGCGTATAGCCTACGTCATCTCAAAGTATCTAGGACCATACATAGATGTTGCCCATGCTGTACCTGATCTCGAGAGTAGACTAGTACGTCACCGATGAACACCACCACAAACTGGTCTAAGTATGGCCTGAAGACGCGGTTCATCAGATCCATGAAAGCAGCAGGGGCGTTGGTCAACCCAAACGACATGACCAAGAACTCGTAGTGTTTGTACCTAGTACGGAAAGCTGTCTTGGAGACGTTGGTCTCCCTAATCCTCAACTGATGGTATCCTGACCCCAGGTCTATCTTGAAGAACATCGTGGTGTCTCTTAGCTACTCGAAGAGGTCTTTAATACGAGGAAGCGGATACTTGTTCTTGACGGTGACCCGGCTCAACCGTCTGTAGTCGACACAAAGCCAAAGGGTATTGTCATTCTTCTTCACGAACAGAATAGGGGCTCCCCATGGGGATACATTAGACCTCACAAAGCCCTTCTCCAATAAATCATGTAACTAAGACTTAAGCTCTCACAGCTCAAGTAGGGCCATCCTGTACGATGCAGTAGAGATGGAGCTGGTCCCCAATACCAGTGAGATCTCAAACTCGATCTCATGCTCAGGCGATAGTCCTGGCAGCTCCTCTGGAAAGATGTCAGGGTACTCGTAGACCACTAGGATACTCTGTAAGTCGGCCATGGAGCTAGGCTCTGCTACAACACAAGTTAGGAAGCCTTTACACCCCTGGCTCAGTAGCTTTGCTGCCGAAGTACGAAGATGCATTTGAAACTTCCGTCTACCAGCTGGCCGTGGAACTCAAAGGGAGGCAACTCCGGTATGGAGAAGACAATCTTCCTCCCAAAATAGTCCACCAGGGCGTGATAAGCAGACAGCTAGTTCATCCCTAGGATTACGGCAAAATCCCTTATCGGGATCACAATCAGGTCAACAGGAAGACTGTGTCCCCCTATAGAGACCTCACAGTCTATGAAGACTTCCTCTGCGACAAATAACTATCCACTTGGGCCTCTAATCAGGAACAAGTCCTTTAACAGTATACTGTTCGACCCCAAACTAATGGCAAAACTTGTGGAGACAAAAGAATGCGTGGCACCAGAATCGAAAAATATGTAGACTAATTTGTCGGAAACTATAACCATACCTGCCACCATGAAACCCAAAGCTCTAGCGTCTCTGTGAGTTAGGGCGTTGACACGCCCCTCGGCCCTGGGTGCAGAAGAAGCGGCCATGCTCTGGGTCGGACGAGTAGCAGCTGGCTAGTACCCTCCTCATGACTATTTTCCTCCTCCTTGTGCTTGGCAACTGCGGTCGCCAGATCAGCCTCCAATACTCGATGCTAGGAGCATCTAGTGTGCTCTAGCCCTAGATGGGCAGTCCCTCCTCATGTGGCCCGGCTGGCCACACTGGTAGCAAAAAGGGGCACAACCTCCTCCCTCAATCTGTCCCTGCTAGTAGTTGGGCGGGGGTCCGGTGCTGGCAACTGGCCCATGTCTGGGGCCCCCAAAGGCCACTGGTGGCCCCATAGAGCGAGATGACTCCACTGTCGACGTCACATGCCTCCTCTCTCGACGGCCCTGTGAGTACTTTGGCTGGTAGGGCCTCTTCCGTCTCCCGTCAGTGTCTCGCATGGTCGGGTTGGTCTCCTCACAGATCATGGCCGCCTCAACCACGCGAGAGAAAGTAGGCAACTTCAGGGGCTTCACATACTCCCGAATAGCAGGCCGGAGGACCTCAGTGAACCTCCACAAGCGCTCATCCTCTGTAGACGCAGCCGTCAGGGCGAAGCATGACAGCTCTAGGAAATGCTTACGGTACGCGCTAACTGTCATCACCCCCTGGCGGAGAGTGTGAAACTCCCGCCTCCTTTGGTCTTACCAGGTCTGTCGGAAGTACTACTCGAAGAAGAGCGCCACGAACCGATCCCATGACGGCTCTCTCCCTTTCTGACCTCTGACTGTCCTCCACCACCTATGGGCTGCACTCTCCAACTAGTACGTGGCAAAGGTCATGCGGCACTCTACAGGTGGGTGGAGCGTGTCGAAAACCTTCTCTATCTGTTCCAGCCAGTCCTCTGCCTTATACGAGCTCTCCTCCCCCTTGAAGGAGGGGGGCTTCAGTTTTCGGAACTGGGCGAATAGCTCGTAGTGGGGCCGTAATAGGGGAACAAATACGCCTCCCAGTAGGGAGGGCTCGTGCTTAGAAGTGTCTGAGGGTGGTGGGGGTGGTGGAGGATCACCCCCTCCCCCTCCAGCTCGTCCAGCGCTGCAACGGCTCCCATGTCTCACAGAGGACTCTCCCTCCACGTCCTCAAGGAGAGGTGGTGGAGGAGGAGGTTGCTGGATCTCCTCCTGCACTATGTCCCGAATCAGCCGGGCGAGGTCCTGAGCCTGGATGCCTGAAAGGAGGGGTGAATCGACTACTGCCTCAGGTCCAACACGTCCGCCCCTTCGTCCACACCCATGGCCACGTCTGCGGCCTGCCACACGAACTCCTCGACTAGGCATCTCCTACAAAGAGATGGAAGAAAAGGACAGGGACTGTCAATGATACCAGGTTACAAAAAGAATTAACAATCAGAAGCGAAGATCAAGATAACACATTGTGATGGCTATCCTAGCTACATGCACATGAGTGGTTACTTCCATACCATTTAGTTCATTTCTCGGGATGACCTTACTCTGATATCATCTTGTTACGCCCCGATCTTAGCTCCCTACAGAACCCGAGATCGGCTCGCCTCGACTAAATCCCAAGACCCAGTTGTCCAACGAGAAATAACCAAATGCAGAAAACATTCCACAACCACACATGTAATGTAACTAAGAAAAACTAGATAACAGACAGCAATGGAACTAGAACAAAATATTTGATGAGAACCTCATCATGAGCCCTAACTAATTTATTTTGACCTAATAAAGTGAATAAAAGCTCCTGTATAACCTAATGAAGGGCAAACTTAAAAGATTACTAATCTGGAAAGAATACATGAAACAAAGGGTAAAACTGCAATTTTACCATTGCAGTACATCAGCAGGATTTCTTAGGATCTAGACATAGGTCAATTGGACTTAATAAGATAAAAAGTGGGATGGTTCAGTCAGAAATGGGTTATTGTGAAACTTAAGAATTAAATGATATTTTGTAATGCTAAAACAAATCCACTTAAATTCACAAGGTTCTAGGCAGGATAAAAATCAACTAAACCCTCTAAAATTCATGTAAAAATATCCCCTAGTGTTTAGAACCTTCAATTTGGCCTTTGGAACCTGTTTTGACCTAGATTGGGGTCCAAGCTCAATATTTGACCTAATTTAGGTTTTTATGCAAAATATCCAATCAAACATGGTCAAACCTAAAATCCAACTTCACCATTGGATTCTTTAGGTCCAAATTAGGCTTGTACCAAAATTTGGACCTAAGGGAAGGCCATCTTGACCTACTTTGCAAAATAGTTCGCTCGATTACATTCTGGCCCCTAACTTTTGGAAATCCTTGCGAAAACCCCCCCAACTTTTCATCACTTTCTACATTCAGGTCCCTCTGCCATTGCAGCAGAGACCCATACCTTCGGCAAGGTTTCGAGGAGGCTTTCTCCTCACTTCCCCAGGGAGCTGCTCCCAGATTTGAAAGGGGAGTCCTCTGTGAAACCCCATACCGCCTGAGCAACTCCCCATGCCATGAATCGCCCCATACCTCTCGTGCGAACACTCGAGAGGTATGGGTATCAATTTTGGCCATACCTTCGGGGAGGGTTTTTGCCCGCCACCTTGCGCCTGACCTTCTGCTTGTGCCTATATAAGAAGCACTAGGTCTGGCCGAAGGGTCCAAGCTTGTCCTAGCCTGAGATACCCTCTAAATTTCCTCCATCCTCATCTCTGGTCAGATGCCCGCAAGCTCTCCCTCTTCTTGTCACTCTGCCACCATACCAGTGGCAGATTCATCTTTGCCTCGCTCCTCCGCATCACGTCGTACCCACGCGAGCTTCTCTGACCTTCTCTTCGTCGCCGTCATCCCCACCTCAGGGCCTTCGTCTCCGGCGACGGTAGGAACGAGAAGTCCGCCTCCTGCCCCCGTTCGTCCTCTTAGCTAGGTTAGAATCATTCCTCTCTCCCCCCTCTTCATTTCCCATCTCTTAATTTGCACTTTAGACCCCTCGACGCTGTAGACCACCACCACCTTCTCCATCTCCGGCAAACCACCAGCGAAGGCGTATCCGCTACTTCTCACCTCCACACGCCTCGCCAGACCCCTCATCACCTCCTCCATCACCCACTGAGCATTTTCTGCCCTTTCATCGACCACCATCACCTCCTTAGACACCCACCGAACACACCCATAAACACGGCCACAATCTGACCTAGGCACGCATGCCTAGGCCATTCTGCGCCACACCACCTCCCGCCTCAGCTTCTCCGTGCCACGACGAAGCTACCTGTGTTCTCTAATGGGGCCGAAAGGCCGTGTTCAGTGATCGCAGGTCTCGACCCTCTGC
Source organism: Thalassia testudinum (assembly GCA_037157565.1). Lineage (NCBI taxonomy): Eukaryota > Viridiplantae > Streptophyta > Magnoliopsida > Alismatales > Hydrocharitaceae > Thalassia > Thalassia testudinum. Next base: position 23,862,159 of record JAZHRO010000014.1, read on the forward strand.
AGCCATTGGAGCAAGAGCAAAGCTTGCTCACAAGCTCGCTCCAAGTCACCCCGCTCCAGGAGATTGAGTCCCAAGTGCGCAGAAGCATTCCATGATTCTTACGCACCTAGCAATCAAAGCCTTCATCGACCGCAACAGTAGCAATTGAGCAAAGCACCTCCCTGCGGACACGCAAAGAAGCGGGTGGGACTTTAGTCCCACCTCGGAAGTTTTCAACGCAGGTGAGCAGCTTAAATTGATTTTGTGTTTCCTCTTCGTTGCCTCTGAACACAAGGTGAGGTACCCTCGCCCGTATACCTGCCTCGTCCACGACCCACGCTCCGCAGACCTGGATGCCTGACCCGATTACCCAACACTCCTCGCGCACCACCCACGCCGGTGTGCCTAGACCCAGGCACGCGTAACCCGACCCATTTACCCGGCTAGCTCTGAGAGAGCGAAGAGAGAAATAGAGAGAGAGTGACGTGGGGGAGGGTAGGGGTAGGTTTTGCAGCTTGGTGTTGTGCAGGGAAGAAGGAAGAGGAAAAGAAGCCAATGAAGGAGCTGAAGGACTTAGCAAGGAAGACTGAAGCCGCATAAGAGGAAGGAAGAGAAGGTAGCTGCTGAAGAAGAAAAGAGAAGGAAGGAGAACTCAAGGCAGAAGCCAAAACCAAGAAAGGAAGCAACGGAAGAAGACTGCAGAGAAAGAATATTGCAGAAGAAGGACTTAGCTGCAGAAGAAGAAAGAAGAGAAAGAAGAAGAAGAAGAAGCCATAGAAGGCAGGGGGCTGAAGAAAGAGAGAAGCAAGAGTGGCCAAGCAGAAGGAAAAGGCAAGGAAAGAAGAAAGAAGAAGAAGCCAAAGAAGGCAGAAGAAGCACAGTCGCAAAGGAGAAGAAGAAAGAAGAGAGAAAGAGAAGGACAAAAATCACAAATCAAGCATTATAGAAAAACTTTTTAAGACGTCTGATGAAACATTATGGCAAAACTTTTTAAGACATCTGATTTTTCATCAGACGTCCAATTTTTAGGCATTATTTCTACATTGACAATACTTCTTAATTTTGATTGAATTGGCTATTGCTCTTTATTAAATTGAGAGTTCTGCTCCTAAGCTTCTAAAATACCAAATTGCTTCCTGAGTTCGACCTCGGAAAATTTTGACTTTCGAGTAATAAAATTGTAATTGTTTATAACGCTTTTTCAATTATACTGTAATGAGACTAATTTAAAAACACGACAAAGCGTTACAGCAATTAATATCTCAAAGATATCACATGCCACAAGCGGAAAAGTACTATTACAGACAGCCATCACACAAAAGCAGAGAGAGACATAAACAATTACTACATGCTAAAGGTACTCACTATTAACAAAAAAAAAAACCATGGCAACGGAAAAGAAAAAGACAACTAAGGCTAGACTCGACTGGGCCCAGCACTCTCTGCAACCGGTGGTGCTGGCTGCTCAACTCCCTGACCTGAGCATGGTTATATAAATCTATAGTCAGCTAACGCTGAGTAGAGTAGTGGTTAAGTCATTTACATGCAATTAAACATAAAGGAAAAAAGCAGCTAACTAACCATCCACTTTCCAGTTATGTATTATTATTTGTTTTCGTTTAAACATCTATGTGTTTCTAATTCAATTTCTAGTAAGGGTCCTCAACATTTCTTAAATCCACTTGTTCCCTAAGGGAGCAATCTTGATGCAGTTTTCCCCGTGATGCAAGATATACACGTGGCACTCTCCTAGCCGAGAGAGCACCCTGTGGTAGTCCTACACCCGGTCTACCATACCAGGGTCATAGCCGTGACTTAGCGGTGACTACGGCACGCGCGATAAGCGCACGGGTAGCTACCTCGCACTGGCACGCGGTCAATCGTCTTCGCTAATAGGTACGCCCAAACGTACAGCATAGAACAGAACAAGGGTCACACCTCTTAATAGTCTGCGTACTCTGGCCCGACTGTTACAACTCGATTCCCGGATTCCTACAGGATTAGAGACCGGCTCGCCTCAACTAATCCCAAGACCTAGTCGTCCAACAAGAAATAACGAAAAGTAGGAAAGTAAACCACATTCACATATGCAATATAACTAAGTAGAAGAAACATACAAAGCAGTAAAGGAAAATAGGTATGCTGTTTCAGTATATACCATCGCAACAACAATAACAACGGAAAGCAAAAGTAAACAGTAGAAGCAAAACAGTAACTAAAAGTCCATTACCTACTATAATAGTAGAGAAAAGAAAAGAAAGTGCTGAAGAAAACTACGGCTGGGCTTAACTAGGCCCAGCACCCTCCGTAGTCGGAAGCTCGGGCTGCTCAACTCCTAATCCTGAACAATATTATGAAAAGACAGAGTCAGCGAACGTTGAGTAGAGTGGTATCTAAAAACAGTAAAAGCAACAGGTTTAATTCTCATTTCTATTTATCTGTTTTATATATATTTCCGTTTCACCCATTTCTCTCAAGCATCCAAATATTCTTGATCTTGCATGTTCCTCGTGGGAACGATCTTGATTGCAGTCTTTTTCGTAGAGTAGAAGGTACACGTGGTGCTCTCCTGGCCGGAAGAGTCCCCCGTGGTAATCCTACACCCAGTCAACCACCCTGAGGCATTGTTAAGACGTAGCGGTGACTATGGCACGCGTGATAAGCACACGAGTAGCTACCCCGCAATGATACGCGGTCAGTTGTTTTCGCTAGCGGATACGCCCAAAGTACAGCACGGAACAGTATAGGGCCTAGCCCTCTCAGTAACAGGGGTCTCGCCCCTTAGAACCAAACAGGGGTCTCGCCCCTCCACAGTCCACGCACCCTCATCTAACTACCCCGATTTGCCCAAAGGGCCTAACAAGTTGGTGTAGGGTGGCTAGCTAAACCCCGAGCCCCGTGGGGTGGCTAGCTCGCCTCGGTACCATGTACACGAGGGACAACAAGAGTCGGTGTAAAGTGGCCAATCCTAACCACGGGTCTCAACCCAAAGGAGGCTAGCCCCGCTCTACACAAAAAGGGGACAGTTGCTCTCCTTGGTATCACGTGCTCAACGGCCAGCACACTTCCCGTCTACATTTCAGGTTTCCGTCTATCAACAGTTCTACTCCTAATTCCCCGTAGGGTTCATGCTCATATTCACCTCATTTATTCCGATCCAGATTTCACCTTTCACAATTCATTTTTATCCATATACAAGCAACTCGTGTTTCCATAATTTGATACATGCAACTGGTAATTTCATAGGTAATTGTTCATTAAATATAGGCAGCCCATATTCTAACAGGCAACTTCCAATTATAATATAGGCAATTGCTAATAGTTTATCTCAATCATGCATGCAAGTACATCATACAGCACAAATGGTTCATTCATTTCTCTACCCTAGGGTTCATACCACATCCTAGAGTTCCATTCGGCTATTTCCACAAGCACATTCTTATATAAATATTATTAACGAAATTAAACCACTCTACCAGGCAACACGGGAGTAATGGGGGCTCGAATCACAGACCCAGGCGTCTCTGTGAGCCCCAAACACGCAACAGGCTGAAACCCTATACCAGGGAATACATCACAAAAGGAGAGTTTAGAATAATGTACAACAGATTCTAGTACGTAGAGGAACTCGCGAGGAAAGTACAGGTATTTCGTTTGCGTAAAACGGACCCCGATCGGATCCTAAATGGGTAAAAAACGTGCCTACTGTTCAAAATCAGATGTCTGGGAATAATCCCAGATGTCTTAAAAGGCGTCAGATCTTACCTTAAGCCCCTACGGTATCCTCCGATGTCCAGACCTTCTTTGCGATCGTCTGAAGGCAGTTCCAGACGTCGGACAATACCTCCGGTCGTCTGAACGCACCTCCGGACGTCTGGTGATGTGTTCAGACGTTCAAAAGCGTGTGGGAAAGCGTTCCACACTCCTTCCCAAAGCTGCACCTGCATACGAAATCGTAGGCGCGGTCAGTAGACAATAACCCCTATGCTGCGATATGCATGGCGTAGGGAGATATGTACCTTGCGATAAATGTGCTTTCAGACGCCTAGCCTTAGCTCCAGACGACCAGGTACCCCTCCAGTCATCTAGAATCCACTCTAGACGTCTGATATTGGAAAACTTCTAATACCAGGAACTCCTCGTAGCTCTTTCCGCTCGCTCCGCCTCGAGCCGCAGCAGCTCCAGCTGCTGCAGAGGGCCGGGAGGCCGCCTCCCCGAGCCCTCTTGTAAAGACTCGTTATGTCTTAAGCCTTTTAAGACGTCTGGACTGTAGGTCAGACGTCTGATCAGACGTCTGAAAATCGAAATTTTTGGTACGAGCTTCACGTCTGCTCGCGGGCTGCGCGCAGACAGTACCCTCTCTCTCTCTTTCCCTCTTCCTTCCTCCACCGAACCTTAATGCGCCTCTATAAAACCCCTCTTCTTTCTTCCTCACTTCACCCAGCCAGCCACCTTCTTCTCTTCCTCTCCACCCCAACGAGAGGAGCTAGTGTGAGAGAGAGTGCGAGAGTGGCGACGAGGAGAGGCGGCATGAGGAGAGGAGGGAGAGCTTGAGCTCGCGAGCTTGAGAGAGCTCGTCGGAGGGCGCACGGCCGGAGCGGCGCGTGTGGGAGGAGGAGAGCGTCGGGGGAGTAGTCCCCGACACTGCTGTAGTTGGAGCTGCAGGCGAAGAGGCGTGGCCGCGGCTGCGCGCATCGAGGGTGTTACGAATGCGGCTTCAAGACAGTTTTTAAGACGTCTGGGAGGTGGCCCAGACGTCTGGAACCCCTTCCAGACGTCTGGGATTAAGTTTCTGCGGCGTACGGGGTTACGTCTGCGCGCATGCGAGCGCAGACCTGCAACCGCCACCCGCTTTCCTCTTTTTCCCTCTCTCCTCCTGCAGGGCGCAGTGCTCTCTCTCTCTCCCTCCCCGCGCGGCCTTAAAAGGCCCTCGCCCTCTCCCTCACCCTCATCCCCTTCGTGTCCCTCTTCTTCTTCTCCCAGCCGGTGCGAGAGCGAGCGAGCGGCGGCAGCAGCGGCCGCGGTAAGTGTGCGGGAGGAGGTGTTGCGCGAGGGACGAGCTCGACCGTGAGGGCTCAAGCTTGCTGGGGCGCTAGAGCCGGTCGGCGGGGGAGCAGCAGGCGTGGAGTGTCGCGGAGGGGCTGCTGCAGCTCGAGCAGCAGGCAGACGGGGCGCGGTGCGGCCGTGCGTCGCGGGCAGAGAGCGAGAGGAGCTCTGATTCTGGAATTTTTTCCAGAATCAGATGTCTGGGCTTACGACCAGACGACAGTGAAGACGTCTGGAGGATTGTCCAGACGTCTGACAGGTAAGATATTTCGACTTCTTCCTTTTTTCGCGCGTACGGCCATGTAGCCGTTCGCCGCGCCTTCGTCTGCGACCCGTCGTACTGAGAATGGGTATGGGCGCATGCAGGTTCTGCTCGGGAGGCGCGCGAGACTCACCATCCAACGCGAATCGGACGTCTGGCCGTAGTGCCAGACGACGGAGAGGACTTCTAGACGTCCGGGTTGACCATCGGACGTCTGGGAATTAAGCCAGATGCCCCCGAAGGCTTCTGGACGTCTGAGGGACTACACAGAGTGAAGGTATCATCTGAACCACCTTTTAAGACGTCTGGAAGAGGTTCCAGACGTCTGATTTTGTACTGTTTCATCGTTTTCGACCCGTTTAGGGCCCGTTCAGAGTCCGTTTTTCGCGTTTCGAGTTGCGTTCTTCCCAGAATAAAATCCTCTACCCGTTTACAGTAATAGTATACTGTTATGAGAAACTCCTTGTGTTTGATCCTTGTGTTAGGACCCCATTCCATTGCAGTCTCGGGGGTTGCGGAGGTGCGCGGGATTTCTGACCATGCCCCCAGTACTCCCATTGTAGCTGGCAGAGTGGCTTTTAAAATTATTAGCATAATTTGTTACAAGTATGGAACAATTAATAGAACCTAGGGCATTGTATGAATCCTAGGAATGAGAAACCAGATTGAATGATAGATCCTAAGGTATTGCATGAATCCTAGGGCTGGAAAACTAGATTGAATGATAGATCCTAGGGTACGGCATGAATCCTAGGACTGGAAAACTAGTGATATGAATATAGATATTGCAGTCTTAGAAAAATGGAAAGGAAATAATAGATGCCTGTAAATTGATTTAACAGCTGCCTATTATGAATAAATAAACATGATTGAGAACATGGGTTGTATGAACGTGAAACTGGAATGGTGAAACCTAAATGTGCTGAGTTAAAAGAGGTGGAACCCTACGGGGAATTAGGAGTAGAACTCCTGGAAAGAGAATGAAATGGAACTGAGAAGGAAAGATGTGGAAGTATGTTGTCTCTTGGGTACGTAGTGCCAGGGGAAGCACCTGTTACCTGTTTAGTGCAGAGCGGAGCCAGCCGCCCCAGGGACCCAAGGTTAGGACTGGCCACTTTGTACCGACTTTTGGCCCTCGTGTACACAGTACCGAGGAGAGCTACTAGTGTAGAGCGAGTACTAGCTACCCCACGGGCCCCGGGGTGCTACTAGCTCACCTACACCAACTTGTTAGGCCCACTAGGCAAACCAGGGTAATCAGGCGAGGGTGCGCGGACTGTGGAGGGGCAAGACCCCTGTTTGGTTACTGTGGAGGGGCTGGACCCCTGTTACTGAGAGGGCTCTGCCCTATACTGGTTCCGTGCTGTGCTTTGGGCGCACCCGTTAATGGAAACGACTGACCGCGTGCCAGTGCGGGGTAGCTACCCGTGTGTTTATCGCGCGTGCCGTAGTCACCGTTACGTCTGTCAGCGACCTTGGGGTGGTTGACTGAGAGTAGGATCACCACGGGGGACTCTCCCGGCCAGGAGAGCACCACGTGTTACTTCTACTTTTCAGAAAAGACTGCAATCAAGATCGTTCCCACGAGGAACATTCGAGATCAAGTGAAGGATCTGAGAAATAGATAAATTATGAAATAATAGAAAGACGTAAATAAAGGAAGAAAGAAATTAAAACGGCTACTGTACACTCTACTGCTTCTTTAGTTTTAGCTGCCACTCTACTCAGTGTTTCGCTGACGTGTTACACTCATTACTTTTCAGGACTAGGTGTTGAACAGCCAGGGTCAGCTGCTGCAGAGGATGCTGGGTCGAGTACGGTCCAGTAAAGTTACCACAGTTCTTTTTGTACCCCTTTTGTTCCACTGTAGTGAGTAGTTCTGTTACTCTCTGTACTTCTTTACTTGTAGCTTCATGTTATGTTATAATTGTTGTTCTACTGTTGTGGTGGTATATACTGTAGTAGTTCCTTTTCTTACTATTATATTTTGTTACTGTTAGTTATATTCGTGCTGAATGTGGTTTATTTTACTGCTCTTTTGGTTACTACCTCGTTGGATGACTAGGTCTTGGGATTAGTCGAGTCGGTCCGGTTCTCGTGTCTCGTAGGGACTCGGGAATCGGGTCATTACAGAGGGAGAGCGGAAAGAGGTTCTGGTTCTGGAATTTTCCCAGAATCAAATGACTGCCATGACGTCCAAACGTCGGGGCGGACGTCTGGTGACTACATCGGACATTTGAAAGCAAATCTTCGCGAAGGTATGTTTTCTTTTTGCGGATACAGCCATGCAGGCCCCTCTGCAGCTGCATTTTGCGTGGCTAATTACGGGAGATTTGCTGTCGCATGTAGAGATTGCTTTGGGAAGGCACGGGACACGCCCTCCCACGTGTTTCAGACGTCTGGACAGGTTGCCAGACGGCCCGAAGCACTCCCAGACATCTGAGAGAGAGGTCAGACGTCTGGAACTGGGTCAAGACGGTCGGGAGGAGGTTCTGGATGTCTGAGGTTGATGCAGAACTTGAGGTGAGTTTCTGTTTACTTTTAAGACATCTGGACCTTGTACGAGATGTCTGATTTGAGCCTGTAGCTCTGTTTTTGACCCATTTAGGGTCCGTTTTACGCATACATGTTATCGGCGTTTTCCTTGAGAGTTCCTCTACTTGTTAGAAGACCTTTTATACTATTCTGAATATTCCATTGTGATTGTTCTTTGTTATAGGACTTCGTTCCTTTGCGAGTTCGGGCTTTGTTGAGGCACGTGAGCCTGCCGTTCGAGCCCCCAATACTCCTGGGTTGTCTGGTATAGTAGCTTTCCCTAATTTAATTATAAACCTGAATGCATATGTGGATTGAATAACTAGAACCTAAGATATGGCATGAATCCTAGGACGAGAAGTTACTTGAAATATCTGTATGCGTGTTTGATTTGCAGTCTTGAATGAATAAATAGAAATGATAACAACTGCCTGTTAATGAACAAGAGCTGCCTGTGAAATATGAATTACCTGTGCTAGTTAAACAGTTACTTGTCACATTACCTGTTGTATACGTTAAATGATAAAAATACGAGCTACATGTGTATAACTTGAGAATGGAAATGTGAATGATAGAAATACGAGCTGCATGTGTATAACCTGAGAATAAAAATGTGAATGATGAAACCTGGTATGGAATGGCATGAGAAAAATAAGCATGAACCATACGGGGAATTAGGAGTAGAGCTCCTGGAAATAAATGGAATGGATCTGGAAATGTGAGTGGGGAAGTGTGCTGGCCCTTGAGTACGTGGTACCAAGGAGAGCGACTGTCCCCTGTTTAGTGTAGAGCAGAGCTAGCTGCCCTTGGGTTGGGACTCAGGGTTAGGATTGGCCACTCTGCACTGACTTCTTGGCTCTCGTGTACACTGTACCGGGGAGAGCTACTAGTGTAGGTAGAGAGCTAGCCACCCCACGAGGCCCGAGGTTCAGCTAGCTACCCTACACCGACTTGTTAGGCCCACTAGGCAAACCAGGGTAGTTAGACGAGGGTGTGCGAACTAAGGAGGGGCGAGATCCCTGTTACTGAGAGGGCTAGGCCCTATACTATTCTGTGCTGTACTTTGAGCGTACCCATTAGCGGAAACGACTGACCGTGTGCTAGTGCGGGGTCGCTACCCGTGCGCTTATCGTGCGTGCCGTAGTCACCGCTACATCTGTCTGTGACCTTGGGGTGGTTTACTGGGTGTAGGATCACCATGGGGGACTCTCCCAGCCAGGAGAGCACCACATGCGCCTTCTACTCTTCGAAAAAGACTGCAATCAAGATCGTTCCCACGAGGAACATTCGAGATCAAGAAAGAGATTTGAAAATATAAACTAATTGGTGAAAAGGAATAACTTATAAATTAAAGAATCGGAATAGTTTGTTTACCTGTTAGCTTTTACTGCTTTAGTTAATTGGTTTCCACTCTACTCAGTGTTCGCTGACTTTGTTATTCATAACCCTTTTCAGGTCCAGGTGTTGAGCAGGCCGAGTCTCCAGCTACAGAGGGTGCTGGGCCTAGTAGAGCCCAGTAGCAGTAGCTTTCTTGTTGTAGTACTTTCTGTTGTAGTGAGTTTCAGACTCTTGTTACCTTTACGTTTCTGTACCTTGTTTCTGTTTTACTGTTGTGGTAGTAATATGTACTGTTAGCAACTTTTCTTTCCTTACTGCTTGTACTTTTTTTACTGTTAGTTACATAGCATGGTGAATGCGGTCTACTTTCCTGCTTTTTGGTTATTTCTTGTTGGACGACTGGGTCTTGGGATCAATCGAGTTGGGTCGGTCTCGTGTCCTGTAGGGATTCGGGAACCAGGTCGTAACACCTCTCCTCCCGCACGCGCCCGTCGGTGGCCGTGCGAGCTCCGCTGAGCTTCCACCGAAGCTCCTCCAACCTTGGCCTCCTTCTCCTCTCGCACTCTCCTCCTTCCTCCCTCTCGCCCTCCCTCGCTTGCCCCCTCTCGCCACTCCCGCACAGCACTGAAGGTGGTGGTGGCTAGTGTGTGGAGTGGAGAGGAGATAGGAGGGGGGGTTTAAATAGGAGATGTGGGGTTTAGGGTTTGGGGAAGAATGAGGAAGGGAGAGAGAAGAGGACGGTTCTGCATCCCTCCCGCACGTAGAGTGCAGTACAAAAATTTCATTTTCACACGTCTGGGAACGGGTCCAGACGTCTGGACAGACGCCTGACTAAGACTCCAGACATCTTAAAAGGCCAACAAGTTACGGGTCCTTACACTGGCTATCTTGGTTTGCCAAGTGGTTCTAACAAGAGTCAGTGTAGGGGGGCCAATCCTAACCATGGGTCCTAACCCAAGGGGCGGCTAGCTCCCCCCTACACTAAAGTGACAGTTGCTCTCCTCGGTATTGCATACAAAGAGATCAGACATCTGACACGGTCTCCATACATTCTAAAGTGTCTCGAAAAGCATGCCACGTGCCTTTCCAATGCCTCATACTTGCGCATGCATGCGCAACTTAAAAGGTGACATGTAAATGTTGGTGCTAGAGCACCACGATCAATTATTTTGATGATAACAAAGTACGTGTTATTTGACATTTGCATTTGAAGTCTTAGATTTTAGGATATTTACAAATGGAGATGTGTTTAGACGGAGTTCGAGCTCGCATCCATGGCGGATTGTAAGAGCTTGACAGAGGAGAAGGAGCTTCGCGAAAAGCGAAAGCTTGAAGAAGGAAGGAGATGAAGCATATGATAGATTTCCTTTCTTATTTCATTGTACTGTGTTTCTGCTCTTTATTTATTTCTTAGATCTTATGTTAAAGAGCCTCAAAGTACCCTCAAAGCAATCTTAGGAACACTTACACAACCCTAGGATACTTAGATTTTTCTTAGAGAACTTAGAAAACCAAGTTAGGCTTCAGACAGTCTTTTCAGGCGTCTAAACTGAATATCAGACATCTGATAATGACTTTTAAGATGTCTGACTGTTCACTCAAACGTCCAATAACTTAGGCTGGACTTAGTTGGTTCTGTCCGTTGAAATCAGACATCCAAACCTTAATCCAGACGTCTGATAGTTGTGCCAGACGCCCAATTAGTGGAACATTGGCTAACAAAGAAACGTTGAGGAAAACAACCGTTAAGCTTCTGTCAGACATCCGTAGAGGACCCCAGACATCTTATATGTGACCGTTGAGCCTCGACTGACCCAAAATTGCTTTCCTAGACTAATATGGTCGTTTGGACCTTGGGAAATCCATTCCCATAGTACAATAGGTTTCTAGACGTCCAGACCTAGTGTCTGACGTCCTGTACGTCATCTGATGGTTATACACTAGAACCTTGTTTAGGTCTGATCAAAGTTAGGAAGGAAACCCGCCTAGAATCAGATATCTGACTTAGTTCCCAGACGTCTTAAACTAGTTTTCCAGACGTCTGATACTTAGATCAGACGTCTGATAACCTTGTCAGAATCATAAATGATTCTGATTACTGCTTGTTTTGCCTTGGATTCAACCCCAACGGCTATGGAAGCCTTCTAATGCCATCTAAAGCCTTCCTAGACCCTCTATAAGTAAAGGAGGACCCTTGCCTTGTAAAAACACACCAAGCAACACTTTTTCCACATCTTTTGTGTCTAAAAGAAATAGAAGAAGCTGTAGCTCTCCAAGCATTCGTTCCACACCTGAGAGCTTCGTCCTGCTGTGCACCCGCTCTCCTGCCGACGTTGCGAGAGCGTTGTTGTGCCAAAGCGTGGTTCACGCATCTACGTCGTCACGTCGATGCACTCCCACCTAAGGGAAGATTCTTCACTTATAGTAGCTAGGTTCATTTATATATTTTGTTGGCTCTATAGGTTTGTTGTATTTTTTCTTTGTTATTGGTTGAGTATTCGCATTGCGAATTCCTGTCTCCTTCGCGAGACAAAATCCTTCTTGTGAAGAGAAGGGGTCTTGAGGTACACTATTCTTGTTCAAGGTAGTGTGGTTGTAAGAGGTTAAGTCACCTTCATTTTAAGTGACTTGTTTAGTGGATTTGATCGACTATGTCGATTGGAAATCCTAACTTGAGAGGGTTAGGTGGTGGTTTTCACCCAGTTTGGGTTTCCACATAAAAATCTCTTATGCCATTATGTGATTGCTTATTTTTGTGAGATTGTTATTTATTTTAATCTCGCATTTTATACGTCACACATATTTCACCCACTCCCGTAGGAAATTATAGTAAACACTAACGTGCATGCATGTAGGCTCGTGCATGATACATACCTCGGCACTCTGCGTGATATCAGACATCCGACGACCCCTCCAAACGTCTGACAAGGGTTGCGGACGTCTAATGGTACGGAAATATCTACGTGCAGATCTTCCTCGCGAGCTCTTCTTTGTCCGTGGAGCTGTAGCAGCTACCACAACAGCTTCAAGAGACCTCAGGTTCTCCCTCACGAGCTCCTCTTCAGCTCCTCCCCTTGCATGCTCCCTCTCTTCTCCTTCTCCCCCATGCTCCTCCTGCTCCCCTCCTCCTTCTTCCCCACTCATGGTTGCAAGGGGGGACGGCGAAGAAGAGGGACGGCCACCGGCTGCAAGGAGGTGGAGTGAAGGTGGAAATGGTGCTGGTGGCGTGGAGAGAGTGGAGGGCTGAGGAAGTGTTATAAAGGAGAGGGTTAGGGTTTGGGTGTGTGTGTGTGTGTGTGGATGATGGTGAAAAAATCAGAGGGAAAGTTGCGGGGTTGCCCCCATAAGGTTTCCTGTTTCCCCGCAGAGCCCACAAACCTAAACCCAAGGGGTTTAAAATTGCGTCTGCACTCCTAATATTCCAAAAAATTTCCGAATGACCCTTGGGAAGGGTCATTTCATAATCTAATTGGAGTGCATTAAGAGTTTTGCTCCATGAATGACTGTAATCATGCATACATGTACTTTACATTGGAGTTCTCCTTGCATTCATCTACAAATAAAGGAAAATGTACAACACAAAAACCTAGAACACATGCATCCTTTCTAAGAGTCTAAAAGCATTAAGATCTTTTTCCTTCAAGCATTTCCTTTCTTGAGTTTAATCAAGCCCTCGAAAGTTTCCTTCCTTCTTGAGCCCTCAAGTTAACTTCATTGTTCATAGAGGCTTCTTCTTGAGCTTTTATGTTTCTCTTAGTTTAGCTTGTACCTACACATGCCCATCCTTGCAAAACACAAACTTATATAGAAGCTATTAACTTAATTTTTAATCTCGGATTTGTTATCATCAAAATCAATTTATCATGGTACATAATCACTTATCCATTTTCTTTAATGCTTTTCCTTCCCATAAACTTTACTTCAAAACAATGGCCAAGGATGGTCCTTTTGTAAGGAAGCCTTGAAAATTATAAATTATTTATTTATTTCATCTATCTTCTCCCAAGCTCTCTTTTTCAATGTGGGAAAAATCTAGTCCATTATTGTTAATCTGATTAAATATATCTTCTTAGATGCAACAAGTGAAAATTTACTTCCGAAATCTTGCACTCCCATTACATCTCTCATGACTCTCTTTAAAGTTAGCATATAGATACTTTGTTGCTGCTTCAAAGATGGAGGAAAGTTCAGGGACAAAATCATTTAGTCAAAACTTAACATCCTTAGTTTCTTTGTTAGATTCGTTAATAATAGTCTTGAACGTCATGAAATTGTTCAAATTATATCTCTAGTTATTTTAGATTGTAAATACATAATATCTATTCTAGGTGATGTTCCTTACTTAAACTTGCCTCATGCATGTAATACATTGCTCCTATTCTAATGAATTTTGCTATTAAATTGAAACCCTTTAGTTGCTACAATAAAATTAATCTTCCTACTTATTTGTAAAATATTACCATAAATAAAATTTCGTTTAGTTGAATGATAATATTCTCTTAAAAAAAGGACATGTGATAACCCAAATAAAGTTCTTTTATCATCCTCGGACGAATTTATTTTTAATATATATATATATATATATATATATATATATTCTCAAATAAAAATAAATGAAAAATAGAAGGAAGGCCTCAACCCTCCCGTCGTGGGTCTAACGCCAACACACCACTTCCCGCCACTTGATCCGGCCCCGAAATCCCAAACCGCCTCCCCCCGTGGTCGGCCCCCATTTGGCGGCTCCTTTTCGCCCTCACACCAAAAGATCTTGCTCCCTCGCCACTTCCCTCCACCTCCCGGCTCCCACTTTTCTCTCTCCCTTACCCCGGAAACCCTAATCCCCACCTGCTCCAATTCCTCCGAGCTGGAGAAGTACAGGTACGTCCGCATTTCCCTCTCCATTTCCTTCGAATTCCTCGACTAGGGTTCCTCTCACCGCCTCCCGAACCTCCAAATTAGGGTTTTGCTCCCTCCATGCCATCGGGTCCACCCCTAATCGATCTCAACGCTGACGTGGCAGCTCCCCAATCTCAGGATCGCGACCACAGGGCTCCCACCGGAGGCCCGGAGGCTACAGGTGACTGACGATTGCGCTGGTGGTTGGTGCTGGTCGTTGTGTGTGTGTGCTTTTTTTTTTTTTAATGCGGTGTGGAGTGGTGGCTTCTTCCGATGGTTGTTGGTGCTTGATTTTGGTTGCGTAGGAGGAGACGACGCGATGCCCGATGCTTTGGAGTTAAAGCCGGACGGCGAAGATCCGCCGAGCACTGGAATTGGTGTCCCCGATAACAATGATGGCACGGGGCCCGAATCCGATGCAGTTCGCAGCTCCGCATCCGTGCCGAGTGATCGCGGAGCAGAAGGGGATGTTGCGGTGACGATTCCAGCTGGCACTGGAGAGGAAGGTCTTGCTATGGAGGAAGATGTGGGTGGTGCTGCAGTATGCGGTGGTCCAAAGGAAGAGCTCAAGATGGGAGGAGGAGACTCGTTGGAGGAAGACGAGAAGGCCGAGAATGAGAACACGGGTGAAGGGAGTGCGGAAGCCGTCCAGCAAGTGAGCTACGGTTTCTCGTGCGGGGAGAGATGTGGATTTTCTGTCTCCGATCTGGTATGGGGGAAGGTGAAGTTTCACCCTTGGTGGCCGGGTCAGATTTGCAACCAGAGTGACGCTTCAGAGCTGGCGCTGAAGCACCAGAGGAAGGATAACTTCTTGGTGGCATATTTCGGGGACAGGACTTTTGCGTGGTGCGACACATCCCAACTGAAGCGCCTTCCCGCCGATTTCCCGTCCATGGAGAGGCAGAGTGGCTCCGAGGCTTTCGTGGATGGTGTGAACGGTGCGTTGGCTGAAGTGTCCAGGCGTGTGGAGTTGGGGTTGCTGTGCTGCTGCGTGCCTGAGGAGGTTTGCTCTGGACTCAAGTCTCAAGGGAGGATAGAAAATTCTGGGATCCGGAAGGGCGTTAAAGTCTTGGATGTCGGCAAGAATTTTGGGCGTTCTTCTTTCCAGCCAGGTAAGTTAGTTGGGTATATCAGGTCATTGGCAGTATCTCCCGCTCATGCTATTGATAGGTTTGGCCTCACAGTGGCTCGAGCTCAGTTGTTGGCCTATCATCGATCTAAAGGGTTTAAGAATCTTCCTGATATCTTTATCGGTAAAGGGCTCCTGGAGGAAAGTGGTGAGTTTCATTCACTGGAGGACAGGGTGGAATGTTCAACTCCAGCTTCTGTAGGTGAGGAGAAATTGTCTGCTTCGACATCTAAGAGGGCACACCAGAAGAGCGGGTCTGGCTCGCAACTCAAAAGGAAGAGTGCATTGGAGGAAGGCAGAAAATCGAAGAAGCTATCTGAGTTGATGAAGGATCCAGAAGAAGGGAATTTGGAAAATGGTTTTGATGCAGGGTTTGACAAGAAACTTAATGTGGTTGCACTGGTTCCACATGATTCTGAGCAAGGTCAATCAAAAAAGCTTGATCATGTTGGAGATCAGGAAATGAAATCTATGTCATCAGTACCTCATAAATCGTTCAATGTTGGGGAATGCATACTTAGAGTTGCAAGTAAGTTGACTAGCTCGCCCTCTGTCAAGAGTAATGGCGTAGCATTCCAAAAGAGTGACGAGAGAAAAGATCATGGAAAAGAGAGCCCTTTTAGTCTCGATGATTCAATGCCATCTCCAGAGGAAATAGATAATAAAAATATGAGTATTCCAAGCTGCTCATCCCTGGATGAACTATTATGTCAGCTTTTCCAAGCTGCTAAAGATCCCATGACAACCTATGATTTTTCACCTACTGTAATAGGCTTTTTCACTGGTTTCCTTAGATTTTGTGCTTTGAGTCCATCAGATAAATTCGGATATGAGATGGATGAGGGGAAGCAGAATTCCCATCCGGTTTCCGGTGAAGATACAAAGGAGTCTGAAGAAGTCAAACACAAAAGGAAACAGGTTCCTAGCCCTATTTCCAGGGAGGACATGAAACCACCTGAAGAAGTAAAGCGCAAAAGGGGTAGACCTCGATTAAACCGTGGCGAAGATGGAAAACAGCCTGAGGAAGTTAGACCTAAAAGGGGCAGGCCTCGTTTAAGACCTGCAGAAGATGGCAAACTACCTGAGGAAGTTCCGCGTGGTAGTTGTCAGCCTTGTCCAATTTCTGCAGAAGACAAGAAACCATCTGATGAAGTTCCACGGAAGCGGGGCAGGCCACGGTTAAAACCTGCGGTGAATGCGAATCAGCCTGAAGCAGTTAAGCGCAAAAGGGGAAGGCCTCCATCAGTTCCGTCTGAGGGTGTGAAGATGCACAAAGAAGTCAAGCATAAA
Organism: Thalassia testudinum; assembly: GCA_037157565.1. Lineage (NCBI taxonomy): Eukaryota > Viridiplantae > Streptophyta > Magnoliopsida > Alismatales > Hydrocharitaceae > Thalassia > Thalassia testudinum. The sequence goes on from JAZHRO010000014.1 coordinate 23,878,634, forward strand.
AGAGGAAGGCCTGCACTGGGTTTTCCAAAGGTGAATTCAAAACCTGTTGAGACAGTGGTTGATGGAACCAGCAGGGAGACATCGGTTCCGGAAACCGACTTGTCTAAAATGATTCCTGCTTACATGAATGATTCATATTGGACTGATGTAGTTATTTGCAGTACCCCAGAAAAGAAACTGCTTGCAGTTGAGAAAAAACAACATGGTCGCAAGAGAAAACAATACTTGATTGAAGGCCCAGAACACACAGAGAAGCCTGCTGGTGAGACAACTGGATCTCAGTCATCAAAAATGCCAATAGATGCTTCAAATCAGATACAAGTTCCTTCTAGTAGTCCAAATAAAAACTGTAGTTTGATACCTGAAAGACGAATAAGTTATTTTGGTGACAAATGCATTGCAGAGTTGAACCCAACAGCATTTATTCTCAACTTCTCCAATGCAAATTCTCTTCCTTCTGAAACAGAACTTGTTAGGATTTTTAGCCGTTATGGACCTTTAAAGGATGCAGAAACTGAAGTCCAAAAGCATCTTAATTTTGCTAAGGTAGTCTTCAAGAGACGTGCTGATGCAGAAGTAGCCTTTACAAATGCACGCAAGTACAATTTCTTTGGGCATGCCCTTCTCAGTTTCTGGCTTAGAAATTTCCCTTTGGTGTCTGAGGATTCTCCCAAATCAGCATTTGAAGGACAAACATCTCAGACCCTTGTAAGCAGCAGGACTTCCCCTCTTTCTAGTGGTAGAAATGGGGAAGCAGTCATGATGGATTGCATCCAGAAGGTTGAAGTTGCTCAAAGAGATGAAGCATCGGTTAATTGTATCAAGGAAGCTTTGAGTGGGAGAAACAATAGTGATATGGACCAATGTGCTGTGGATGTAATAGTTGCTGAGGGAGGTGAAATGTTTGTTGACAGTGGTGAAATTCTACCTTTTGATGGTTATCAAACAACAATTGTATGTGGAGATACGGGTATTATAGGTTTGAAGGAATGTCTGACCTCTGTAAATACTTCCTTAGGAGAAACACAGGGTCAACAAGAACATGAGGCACCTACAGCTGGTGCCAAATCTAAGGATGCCACAGATCAGGAAAGGAATGGAGAACCTCAGAGGGATGCCAGGTTGGAGGATCCAAATTGGGAGAGAGTTGGAATATGCGTCAGTGACAATGACAAATTCATTGTCGTAAATGAGGAAGTACCATCTTCCCAAGATGTCTTTGATAGACGGACTTCAGGCCCTGGATTTGTTGAGTCTTTTGTTGATGAGATTGGCAAAGGCCAGGGAGTTGCAGGAGTTGAAAATGTTGACAATGATGGGACAGATGACAGAAAGGATTCTGCAATACCTGACAACCCCCTCGTTGTTTCTGAAAGCATTGCAAGCCAAGGAGTTACAGGAGTTGAAATGTTAAATATTAATGGGGCTGGTGACAAGGAGGATCATGATGCTGACTCGGAAAAGGTACTTGGAAATGGTCCTGCTTTGGAAGCGTCACATGGTACAAAAGCTGAAGCTTCAGTGGCAGATGGTGACTTGGTGCTTCAAAAGTTATGTAGTACTGAGGGACCTGAAGCTGCAGATTATGGCAGGTTAGAAGTTTCCAATACTAAAAGGCTCGGCGTGGATTCTAACTACTTGGCAACTGAAAGGATGGAAGTTGTGGCTGGCTCAGATGCTTGCAATGTGATAGTTCATCGTAATCACGAAGATAAGTTAACAGTTGTAGGTCAATGTGCTGAAGGTCTATCTGTTACTAAGGATGAGGTTACTCAGGCTGCTGATCTCTCAGAACACCCAGGTAGTGGATACTATTTGATCTCTATATAGTTATTTCTACTGCTTTAAATGTTTTCCACATAGATCTCATCTGGAAAAAAAAAGAGATTTTTTCGAAGAATCGGCAATATTGCTTATTTTATTGCTGAGATTTGGGAGCTTTTTAGAATTTGCAAGTTTTCCTCAAACAAATCTTGCATAATTTAGGATCAGTGCAAAATTTTTGCTAATTTCTATGCATTTTAGTGGGTCATAAATTTTAGAGATTATCTATTAATTTGTTGTATACATTTAATTCCTAAATTCTGCCTTTTAAATGAATATTTGTTTTTTATTTGAATTTTGGCATCTCCCTAGATATCTTCTGAACTATGTCAAACAAATTGTTACAGATAATGACATCTTGGTAGTTCCGATTCCTAAAACAGATGAAATGAACAGTGAAGTTGACTTTGAGATTTTGGATGGTGTGGAGCAGTCAGATGAATTAGATATGCATCGTGCAGAGCACAAAGGGAAGGATACAGATGAATTGCCTACGGATGACACCATTTTGGAGGACTCAGGTATCTGTGGTAGTGGGCCAAGCCTGGATTGCACCTCAGCAATATCTGGAAGCTCACAGGAGAAAAGTTATATGGATGTTTGCTGCTTGAAGGTTCAAGTCTCAGGTGAACTGAATGAGCCTGGAGATGGGAGTACTGTGAAGGCTGAAATGAAGTATGGTGTGATGATTGAAGATGATAATGTGGAAATTTCCAACACAAGAGAATCTTCAATGCTTCATGATATCTGCACATCAGACGCCCAGAGAAATGAAGGTGCACCAAATAAGGATAGCTACGATTTGAAGACTGAAACAGGTGAAGCACCTGCTTGTGAGGATCACGTAGAAGATTTAACTGGTGTAATTGATGCACCTGTGCATGGTGGAGGGGAGGATTCTTTAATTATAAGCACCCATAAGTTAAGAGATGGTGTCAATTTTGAGTCCTTGACTGCGATCAATGAATGCGTAGGAACTTCATATGGGTTGACTCTGGTTTCAGGCAACAAAATGGATGAAGCTGTTGACACTTCCATGTTAGAGAAACCAGAATGTAGCAAACAGTTGGAATCTTGCGTTCACAAAATGGACATGCCAGGGTCTAGTGGAGCAGAGGAGGCTTTAAATGAAAAAAATGGACAGGTAGACTGTAGAATTGATGAAGCTTTAGCCCAAAAGAGTGATGAAATGCATGCTGATGAGGCTGCATTTGGGGTTCCAGGTACTGGAATAATTGAAAACACTGACAGTGCTAACTTGAGTATGCATGATTGCAGAACTGACAGATCAAATGAAGTTGACAAAAATCTGGATGGGCCAGTTGGGAAAACTGACGATAGGCATGTTGATGATGGTGTGACAGAAGCTCTTGGTAATAGAACCAATGAAGTAGCTTCTGGCAATCTAACTCCTGATAATGAAATTGGTGTAGTACCTTTGGCTGGCAAACGTGTAGCAGCTTCAGGCTCCAATTTGGACAAAGTAAATATTGATGGTGGCATTTTAAGCAAGTCCATTGATGTTCCAGATGTTTCAAATTTTGAAATTCAGGCTAGAATAACAGACGTGTCTGGTAAACGTGTGGATGCTTCGCAAGGGATCGCAGATATGGAGATTGCTTCTTCTGGTATCAAATGCAATGAAGTTACTGATGCTGTCAATCTGGAAGCTCCTGACAGTATGAGTGTGAGAATTCTCATGCCTGATGTACATCTGCAAATGTTAGTCAGCCAAAAAGCGACTGCTGGTTATAATGATGAGATGGTAGGGATCTCAGGTGCCAATATAGTTGAAACACTAGGAGCATCCGGTTCAGGAAATTCAGATGTTGTAGCTGATAGAATTACTGATGCATCCATGTCGGAAGCTCCCAACAGTATGAATGAAATAATACATGAGTCTAAAGAACATCCGGAAATTCCAATCTGCTTGGTAGGATCTGTCCGTGATGACGATTATATGGTGGATGTCCCAGATAGTGGTGCCGATGAAGTTCATGCTTCTACCCTAGGTATTCAAGATAGTGGAACAGTTGTAACCCCTGGATGTGGCGTACATCTTCAGGTTTTGCCTTGTGAAGCAGTGAGTGAACCAAGCTGTAGGAAAGATGATGATTTAGCTGGTGCTTCCAATTCAGAAGCTTCTGGCTGCGGAATTAATGAGCCAAGCTGCAGTAGACTGGAGGATTCAGTTAGGAAACCCAACGAAATAGCTGATGTTGCCAACTTTGATGTTTCTGGTTGTGGAGTTAATGTCGGATGTTATAAAAATCCGGAAGGTTCAGTCCGTGACAAGCATGATGTACATGTTGGCGATGTAGCAACTGCAGATTCAAATAATCAAATTAAAATGACTGATGATGACAAGTCAGAGATTCATGATGGTGGTGCTGGTATATCATGTGACCGTGATGGGCATCAGGAAAAATTGGTTAAAGTGGATGCTTCAATGAGTATGGAGATCAAAGAAACGCTGGATAATAAACCTGATACTACAGCTGATTCTGTCAATGAGCAACTCTTTAACAATAGGAGTGATATAATGCCGGTGCATGCTGAACACCTGAAAGCTCCTGTCAGCAAATCTGATGATGTGCATGTATATAGTCAGGATTTTGGCGTTAAGAAAGTTGAAGAAGTTGCTGATGTCCACAATGAGACTGATGTAGCACTTGAGGGTGACAAGCATCTTGAAGCCTCAATTTGCCAAACAGATAAAGAGGGTGTACCGACGGAAGCTTCATCTAAAGGAGCTGGTGATTTAACTGGCAGTGCCAGCAGGGAAACCCCAGAATGTGTAAGTCTTTCAGTTCCTGGCCCTCACGAGCATCTGGAAGTTTTTTCCTGTAAAGTAGATGGGCATGTTGATGGCAGCATCAAGGATGGTGTGAAAGTGGATGAAATGGCTGGAAACCTAGGTGCTTATGATAGTATGACGGACTTGGCACCAGAGGTAAATGCCAGAGACTCTAAAATGGCACATAAAGATGGCAGAATTTTCTGTACAATGGGTGAAAAAACTGATGCTTCTAGTTCAGAAAATCTCAACAGCGCTGACCTGATATACTCCCATGCTGAACATCAGGAAATTTCAACCTGCAAGACAGGTGATGTAGATAGTGATGGTGGGATCACAAACTCAGATTTCAGACAAGAGGAAATCCCCGAAACAGCTAATTCTGAGGTTCTTAATGGTGAGTAAGCTCATTGTTTGTGGCCGATTGTACAACAGATGTTCCAGGTACCAGATTCACCCACTTCTCATGCATTTAAAATTAACTTCTTGTTGGACTCCTTAGTTTACCTCTCATGTATAGATCAAATTACTTGGTATATCATCATGCATAAATAATGTAGGCATATTTTGTTTTCAGATTGTAGAGGGAACAGTAGTTTCTGAAAAATGGAACACCCATTTGATGAGGCATTGTTGAAATATTCTCCTGCAGTATGCCGCTTGTAAGTAGAGTTTAGCATAAATGTGCCTTTTGTAGAATTAGAGATCCATGAAACTTTAGAGCTATCCCTGTTGTACAGATGAACCGAGAGCCACTAACTTTGAAATGTAATGCGGGTAAAATTACCAAGTTTATTTTTTTAGGGAAGCACTTGTTGAGCCTTTTGTACAGCATCGGAAACCTGTGTCGTGTATTCTGAATGCGTTACCCAATCTGTACTATCTGTGCTAGAGGTAAATTCTTTGCATCTTGCCAACTGTGCTAGTAGCTTTATGTGCAATCTCTCTCCATCTTCTTGCGGCCTTCATAATTGTTAGGGGTGCAAATCATTCAGATTGGATCATAATTTACTTTGGTTTGCCATCTTGTCGGGTTTGTCTTATACCTTTGTAACATATATATATATATATATATATATATATATCTATATATATATATATATATATATATATATGTGTGTGTGTGTGTGTGTGTGTGATTTTTCATTGTTTTTTCTTTTTTGTGTTTGTTTGTCTGTGTGTGTGTATGGGGAGGGGGAAGGGGTAGGGGGTGGTCTAAAGTGGGGACTAGTTGCGTCCAGGGGCCTTCATACTGTTAAAAAAAAGGATAAATAATTCTTACATGGCAACTATAACCCCTTCTGCCAAGATGCACAACATTACTGACATAAGCCTCAACCCCCTGAATGCCACCCACTTCTCTTAAGCCAGATGGACCACAAGATGGCCAAAACTTTTAGCCCTTTCAGCCTTTGACCCCAGAACCACTGAACCACCCCCTTGCTGACAGAGAGGAGTCCAAAAACCTGTTGTGGAATCAATCCACCTGAGAGCTGATCTCTCCCATATGATTTTGCAAAACTGCATTCAAAGTGTTGGAAATTGGCACGCACGTGGGAAGTGTGGAGTCTTGATTGGCGTGGAAAATAGTCCACGTTGCGACTGTTTTCACGTGGAAATCAGGGAGGAATCTCCCTGATGAGGCTGCTGCAATTTGACGTGGAATATTGACTTATTCCATGTTGAAAATAGGAAAAAATCTTCTTAATGTGGCTGCTGCAGGTGCATGGCTTGCTTGGGAAGAGAGGCACCATGTTGGAGAGAAGGGTAGAGAGGAGCTTTGATGATTGGAAGAAGTTTTTTTATTACTCAAAGAAAATACATGGGAAGGCTCTCTATTTTATAGAGAGTACATATCCCCCAAAAATAGTAAACAAATATTCCTATTTCTAAAACTAAACTCAACAAATCAAATCTTCTAGATTTGGAATAACCAAATCTTTACAAATTTCCTTAAAACAAATAAACTAAATTAGGTTAATTGTCAACTAAGAAACCAATTCCTATTTTTGGTCCTATAGATAAAAAATCAGTGGCCCAAGTGGCCTTCTAGATAACTGTCACGTGGCACTGCCCCGTGGCTTGATGGCTGCCACATGGCATGTGCCACATGGCTCTTTTTTGATTTCCAATACTCCCCCTCAAATTGGAGGTCGGGAGGCCGATGACTTGGTCTAGATACCTCATCACTCTTCTTCTTTTCTTCTTCATTGGAAACTTGTATCTTTGATTTTATCATCATCTTCCAAGGTTGTTTGAACCGGAAAGAACTTTGATTTTGGTTGCTAGTCGGAAAGAACGTCGGCTCTAGAGAAGGTCGAGAAGAACTTCGATCGGAAAGAACGTCGGCCTAGCTAGTAGAACGTCAAATTATAGAGAAGGTCGGGAAGAACTTCGACTTAAGAATAGTTGCTTGGAGCGTTAACGCTGTGATACTATGTTGGGAATTAGTGCGTACGTGGGAAGTATGGTGGCTTGATTGGCATGGAAAATAGTCAACATTGGGACTGTTTTCAATATGAAAACAGGGAGGAATCTCCCCGATGAGGCTGCTGCAATTTGGTGTGGAATATGGGACTTATTCCACGTTGAAAACAAGAAGAAATCTTCCTGATGTGGCTGCTATAGGTGCATGGCTTGTTTGGGAATAGAGGCACCATGTTGGAGAGAAGGGTAGAGAGGAGCTTTGATGATTAGAAGAAGTTTTTCTATTGCTCAAAGAAAACATATGGGAATGCTCTCTATTTTATAAATAGTACATATTCCCCAAAAATAATAAACAAATATTCCTTTTTCTAAAATTAGACTTAACTAATCAAATCTTCTAGATTTAGAACAATCAAATCTTTATAAATCTCCTTAAACAAGTAAACTAAATTAGGTTAATTGTCAACTAAGAAACCAATTCTTATTTTTAGTCATATAGACCAAAAACCAGTGGCCCAAGTGACCTTCTAGATAACTGTCACGTGGCCTGATGGCTGTCACATGGCATGTGCCACGTGGCTCTTCTTTGATTCCCAACACAAAGAAAAGATGCAATATGTTCCACTCTTGCCCGTAGGAACATCAAAAGAGTTAGAATCCATTGCCCATTTTGATTGGAGCCTTTTTCCGACAATCCTTCTTTTGACAGTTATCTTTCTAACAATCCTGCTTGGTTGAAGGAGCTAAGCAAACACATGAACATTCAAAGGGCATTGAGATTGCTAAATAAGCCTACAATCCCAGAGAAGACTGGACTTTTGGAACAGAATTCCCTTGCAACTTTTATCAGGCCTTCTGTAGATAGATGTCTCCCTTTAACCAAGTCACCATGCTATCAATCTCCCTTAGGCATATTCTGCCAGCACATTGAATAAGTGGAACTAGTCTTCAACTTTTTGGTCTGACAATTGTGATTTGAAAGGTGTTCAGGTTACCATGGCAATGTTGCCATGATGTGTCCAGCAATCCACAATAACTTCTTTGTTATCCACCAAATGTAAATACATGGAAAAAAATGCAAGCTGGTTTACAGAAGACCAAATATCCTTTTAGATCAGGAACATCCTTCTTGACCCTAGACCGGCATAAAAGAAAGGAAACCCTCCATGACATAGATCTGCAAAACCCCTTCAAGAAAGCTGCAAAGCCTCAAGGAATAAGATGTGTATCATCTGAATCAAAGTATTGGCTATAACAAGTGAACATAACGTTTGTTTGGAAGCCACCAACCTGACCTGTCAAGTGGGCCACCCACTTGGTGTGTAGCATCTCAATCATTGCCTTCAAATGCTTCATTCAAAGCCTCCTTCATCAAGAGGTCTATGGGGCTAAGGCAAGACACTCTCCCTTTTCCCACAAGTAGAGTTGAAATTCTTCCAATGTAGATCCTTTTTTAGCTTCTCTAACCTTTTCTCTACCCATAAGAATATCTTGAAGATGAAGGAAAGAAAAAATTAATAGGAAGGGCTTAGAGGATGGATTGAGAAGAAGCAATATACATTCTCTTGAAAAAGTTTGGAGGCCCAACCAACTAGCCTTGATTCCATTCTCTAAATCAATGAGGTTTATTTTTTTTCTTAAAAAAAAAGGGGATTATTTTTTTAATTCAGACTAGAAATTGGCCTTATAGAAATTGGAAGTCCAAGATCGGAGATAGGGTGTCAACCATGGGGTATTTGTGTGGTCTGGACACAAACGTCAACGTCCGCATGATTTATATCAAATGAGATGAATTCTGATTTTTGGAAATTAATATCAATTAAGTCCCATGCTAAAAAACTTTTTCTTAGGGGTCATCCCAATTGCCTGGCCTTTGACACGAAGTCTTCAATGTAAAGCTCATTTGCCTTGCAACAAGGGGACCAAAATACCACCACTCTGCAAGCCCAAGGAACAGAGTGAAACTAGTTGTTTCAAGTGGCTAGACAATCAAAAGTGGGGCAAGGGGTCAACTGTTCAGTCCGTTCCTAATCCCCTTTAAGGTGGGATCTATCCAATTGGATTCCCGTTAATTAAGAGTAAGAAAGAAATAACAGAAATGCTTCATCCAAGCTATCCAATGGTGTGGAAATATTGAATCATATGCCTTGGAGATGCCCATCTTCCAAAGGAATTTGTTGCACTTGCACTAGCATGCAACTATCTTTGAGGCCACAACAAAGGTGGTCTCTATAGGGCTAGTTAGATCTTCCATCATACAGCCTAATCCAAATACCTTCCCTATAATTAGATAAAACAATCCATTTGAAGTGAACAATATTCCTCATGCCTCCCTTCTCAACACTAAGAAGAGATGGGGAAGGGTGAAAAGAGGGACATCAGTGGTGAGAAGGATAGCATTTGCAAATGTGAATGGGGTTGGAGAGTGATAGGGTGCAAGTAGAGAAGGGGATCCTCCCCTGTAGTTAGTAAGGATTGGCATATGAGCTCCTAACTTTTCATAAAAGCTTCTTTGGGATAGAAAACCTTGCAAATTGACTAAAAGGTACATAAAGATCGATCGTGAACATTAAATTCACTCACAAGGTAGAGTCACTAGATGTCGAATTGAATTGAAGGTTGAATAAGCATTCGACATCCGTTTATCTTCTGGTTTTCCACCATCTAAGCTCTCATCTTCTTGATGACCACTTCTGGACCTTCTTCATTTTCTCAAGCTTGGGATGCATCCTTATTGATTCTAGCGAGCCTCCTCTTTTCTTGTATTAGATCCCTCGCGTGATGACCATGACTTCTAGCTTCACTAGATACCAAACCGTTTTTAATTTGAGAAAAAAAGTCAAAGTACTACGATGTTTAGTGTTGAGGCCTTGAACTGATGTCCAAACCTCATCTTTGATAAAAATTGATATAAAAGAAGTTTTTTTTGCTCCCTTTTCAAAAAGGAGATGCTTTTTGGTAGTTCGAAAGGGAAGAAAGGTTGAGAGGGCTATTGACAAGACCTACGATCCCACCTTATAGCAAATTCCCATGACTGAATAGCATCATTGATCTTCTACTTGCTTGCAACTTCCTTACAATGAAGCATTCTCTGGTTAATGGAGTTTCCACTTTAAGCCATATTTGCCTTGAGCACTATCTCCATTCCACCTTTATCCTTTCGTCCTTCAAACGTGCCACCTTTTTTCGCATTCATCTTTTGGTATCTTGCTTTGAGAGTAGTTAGTTCCTTAGAGTCATCATGGCCAAGTTTGGAATCTTTGTGAGTGCTTCCAACTTTTTTGTTTCCTATTTCTTCTATTCTCCTTAAGCCATAGATGCATCCTAGCATCTTTTATAAAGGATAACATCTTCAAACCCTATGGGAGACAATGTGCTACTTTTCTTCGACTAACCTTCTAATTCACTTTCCAAGATTTGAGACTTCAACTTGAAAGAAGTATCCAAGTGAAGCCCCTACTAAATCCTCAGATCAAGGGCATGTGGTTTGAGAAAGCCCTACTAGAAAGAGAGATGACCGACAATGTACAAAAGAACTTGTCCAACTGCATATTTGAAGATGGTGAGGTTAAGCACAGTAGATGATATGAGGAGATAGGAAGGTCAATAAGATTAGGCTGGTTGACGAGATCAAACTCAACCTTTACATCATGTTGATGATGAAGTAGAAGTCGAGGGGCTTGATCTCATCAAAAAAAGATGTGTTGCTAAAGTCCTTTTCAAGAAAAGATGTGATGCTAAAGTCTTCTTCAACTAGCCACATGATGCATTAAAACTTCATCATGCCCAACAACTATTGTTAGAACTCAAGCCACTTGGCATTAGAATGTGGCCCATGGACGCAAGTTGAAAGTAGGAGACACACATTGGACTCTTCTTTCCATGGACCCAATATCTCCCCTTTCTAACATCTTCAATACATTTGATATGTCTTCCATGTGATGATCATGACCTTGACCTTTCTAGAGCATAAAAAATAACAAGTCGTCAATCCTCACCATCAATTTCTCTCTAGGTGCTAGGGTCACATCCCTTCAACTTTGATTCTTACAACAAAGCTACATCAGCCTTTTATAACTTCAAATATAGTTCATACGTTGCCTTATGTGCACATCGTTGAGGCTACTCATGTAACACAAGAGGGTTAGCGACATCACAACATTTATGAACCTCCCTTTAAACTTATTGTCATTGAAGCTCTTTAATAGCTTGTTGCTTGTGCCACCTTGATCTTCTTAATTGTTGCCCATCTACAATGGCATCTTGTTTCTCCCACATTGACCTCCTCACAAGAATTCTTGTTGCCCTCCTTTATAAGAGCAATGAAGTCACCTCCTTTAGAGAAAATACCATCATGCGGCATAAAGCTGCTAGTAGACTCATTGAGTGCGTGACAGTGTTGGGGACAAGGAAAAAAGTCAGATTGCTAGAAAACTTGATCAAGCTCACTCCAGGAACAATCATCAGACACGAACCTGAACTCCATATGCATGTCTAGAATTGGCTCCAAAAGGTGGGTTATTGGGGTATTTGTTGAGTTGGTTCCCACCCACACAAGTTGGGCCAAGATCTTGTGGTTTGAAAGTTTTTTTTTTTGAAAAGTGAAAAGGCGGTTATTCGAGTGATAACCACCTAATATCATTTCATTCCAACAAAACGAGTTACATCAAAATTACAGGATAGATCCCCAAAACACCACCTAGGAAGAAATAGCCGAAACAAAATTCTCAACATAAGGCCGCTCTCCCCTAAAAATCACCTCATTTTTCCCCAGCCACACGCCCCACAGGACCGCCAAGACCTTTGCCCTATTCTTTTTGGATCTAAAGGCAAAATTTCCGCCGTAGGCGTTATCCTTGCGGAAAGATTCCTAGAAGCTATTCATATCCTGATGGGTGATCCAGTCGATTCCCATTCGCTGCCAAACTTGTGCCACAAAAGGGCACTGAGAGAAAAGGTCCTAAATATCTTCCTCCGCTCCATCACAGAGGGAACATGCAAGATCTTCTGAATGGACCTATCTAGCTCTTCATTGTTTCATCATAATTCTTCCCCTCTTCACCAGCCAAGTGAAGATCTTCACCTTCCAAGGACATTCCGCCTTTCACATTAGATTGCAGTCTCTCAAAAAATCGATGTCAGGGTTGATCGTGCCACTCCCCAACCTACGAAAGACCTTTGCCACAGAGAAGTCTCTTTCCCAATGAAAACCATCATCGCCCTCCTCTGGTGCCCAACCCTCCAGCACCTGTAGCAGACGTTGGAACTCCTCACACCTCTGGTTAGAAAGCCCTCCCCGAAAAGTTGGACATCACGTCCCACCCTAGCAACTTTCCACCGTAGCAGACGGGTCCACAACACCCCCAACAAGGCGAGGGAATCTCTCTACAAGTGTTGAGTCACCCCCTACTAGTTGTCCTGCCAAAAACAGAATGCATGGCCCTTCCCAAGGGTGGGAGAAAAGAAATCGCGCACCTTCGTTGTCACCGATGCCAAGCTCCTAAGAAACTGGGAGGCACCTGGAGGGCGGGACCCCAGAGGCTCCCAAGAGAGGAAAGGGCCGTAGCATCGCCGCATAACGTCACTGAAGAACCCTCGCTCCTGTCTCACCAATCTTGCTATCCATTTGGTCAGGAGGCTGATATTCACCTTATCTATATCTCTAACCCTCAGACCCCCTTCCTGAAACGGCCTGCATACCTCCTCCTAAGCTACCAACCTCGCCCCCCTTCTTGTCGACCCTGCATTGGCCCATAAGAAATCCCTCATCAATCCTGATATTTTCTTCTCAATCTGCCGTGATAGTCTGAAAACTGAGAGAAAATACGATGGAATGAAGGCTAGCACTGCTTTCACAAGGATCAACCTTCCACCTCTAGAAAGAAGTCTAGAGGGCCATCCTTCCATCATCTCCAGTAGAGGAATCCAATTTTGTACCCTGAGGCGTCGATTTGACAGTAGAAGGCCCAAATACACCAGAGGAAGAGAACCCACCTTCGTCTCCAAAGCCCCCCTCACTCTCTTCACCTCCTTAGCCGAAAAGTTGAATGGGACAAAAGTTGACTTTTGGTAGTTGATCTGCAACCTTGATGCTTGTAGTTTGAAAGTAACAAATGAGAGATGTAGGTGTTGCTTTAAAAAAAATCCCATTGGTTTACTCACCATTGCATCCTTCCCATTTGAGTGCTTGAAAATCTTGCCATTTCCACATATTGATGCCATATGAGGGTGCTAATTGTGAAATTTTCCATTTAATTCGTCATGGAATTCTTCTTGTTGGAGTCCTTGAACTTCTTGCCAACTCCAAAAGTGTTGCCTTTTCTTTGATGCGCTTCTTTGATTTAGGTTATTGAACTCTCATCCTTTGAAAAAGATGAATTTGCCCCTATCTCTTCTCCTTCCTAACTTGGAGCATTTGTCTATCTTATTGAATATGGCTCCACTTGGCCTTCAACATCCATTTCATCTCATGAACACTTACACAAGCCATTTCTTAGCTTGCCAATGGAGATAATAGAGTACTTTCTGATGTGTGGAGCTTATTGACTTGGCAATTGTAGTGATCACCTAAACAACCATTGATGAGAGGTATAGTTGGAGACATTGACATCCTTTCCTTCGTGAAGATGGCCAAAAGCATCGACGATCGAAACTACAACTTCTGCGGACTAAAGATGTAGAGGATTTCCATTAGAGATACAACTAACACCATCCTCAATTGCCCATTGATGGAGAGCTCTCCCATATAACCTTCAAGCTTGGGAGCAAGGAGACATGACTTGCCTTCATTGACAAGTTGTAGCAAAAACTTTGTGGGGGTGATAAAAGAGGTAAAAATCTCAACAAGTTTTTTCGTCTCCTTATGAAGCAACCTTTTGATTGTGGTTAATGATGTGATTGACCTAGTGGTAACTCCTGCAAGACATTGCCTAACAACCTCCTCATTGAAGAATGACCCTAGTGTGATAAAGTGCATGACAAATTATGACATTAGAAGATTATCATTACAAACATATGCACCTATGGACATGTGGTCTTCATTGCTGGATGCGAGAAAGGGTGATGACCACTCCACATTAGAGAAACTTCGGGGGGTTCATGGCAATTAATCATCATCCGACAAAATCTTTGGTGGCGGAAGCAAGGAATGCCTCTAATGGAGGCTCGCCTTATTGGTTGATGAAGAATCTCTCTTCATCACCCTTATACGCACAACCCTCCATGCTCACCTTGCTTGAAACTCCCTCATTGAATTGGGTTATTTATTCATGTCTATTCAAATGGATAAGCTTTTCGACCATGTTTTTCCTTCTTAATATCATAGAGGGTCTTTTACATAGATGCAACTACAAACATTTGAAATTATGTGTTGGGCATCATTTTTCCAATATTTATTTAGATACCACTAGAAAAGTCATCATTTATGCAATTGGCATACCATTAGCATGTTTAATTTGATTGCGGTGGGTCTAGAAGTAAAAGTTAATTTTCACCCCTAAATTTTCATTTTTTTCTCCCATTCTCTCCTTTCTCCTCCCTCAGCCACTATCCTCCCTCTTTTCTTCCCCGCCATCACAATTGCATTAACAACTTGTTTGGAGGATCCTTTCTCCCTAGAGTTTAAGGGATCATCCAACTAGACCCTCTCAATTTGCCTCCTTCCTCTTGCCACCCTCTCCTCTTACCTCGTCTTCCAATACTTCACCTACTTCTCCAAGACCTCCTCCACATCCTCGATTGCTTCCTCCTCGTGGGGCCCTATTAGTGTCGAGGTGACCTCCCCTCCCCACTTGCTTCACCTGCATCAGTTGTCTCCCCTCCCTTTAGTTTGACCTCAGCCTATTCTCCTTAGATGCCCTTGTCCACCTCTTCGATTGCTATGCCCTCTACCAGTTTGTAGGTTTCCCTTAGGTGGTCTCCACCTCCATGCACTTCCACATATGCTCCCTATCGATTGAATCCTCAAAGGAGAGGGATGAAGCCTTTGCAAAGTTGGAGAGAGTTGTGGTGTTTAGTGTGGGTGAGTTTTAGGGGTTCTACCACGAGGGGATGCAGGAGGGTTGGGAGGTCACAAGGCAGTGCAAAGGAGATCTATCTATAGTGGATTGCGGGAAGTATGTGATGAAGGTTGTATAGAAGGATGAGGTCGAGTGTGGTGGTCTATTGGTAGGGAGGTAGAAGGTTGAGGTCGAGTGTCATGGGTCTATTAGCAGGGCAGTGTACCTTGGCAAGTGCTTTGCTTTGTATTGGAGTAGGGAAGAAGGTGCTGCTAGTTGTTGTGATTTGTTGATCGATGGTGTTGGGTTTATGAGGGAGGAGGAAGAGGAGGGGGTGTTGTAGGGGGTAGTGGTGGTGGGGTTGGTAGTCAGCGTGGAGGAAGAGGGAGGGGGTAGGAAGAGGTGGTGTTGTTAGCAGTGGGTGATACTGCTACTGCAGAAGGGGGTAGTGGTGGTGGATTAGTGGTCAGTAGTGGAGGAATAAGGGAAAAAGGGTGGAGGAGGTTGTTCTGGAGGGTGATGGTCGCAAGTGGTGGTGGTGTTGCAGGGGGTTGTGATGGTGGTCAGCAATGGAGGAAGAGGGGAGAGAGCGAGGAGGTGGTGCTAGGGGTGTTGTAGGATGATAGTGATGGTGGTTGATGGGTGCTTGATGAATATTGGAGGTGGCGGATTGGTGGAATGCTTGTAAAGGTGGAAGAGGTGGGTGGAGTTGTAGAAAGGAGGAAGGGGAAGAAGAAAGACAAGTTTAGGTGTACAAGGACAAATTTTCCTTACTTTTAGTTGTATTACCATTAAACTTGTTTGAATCCATGTTTAATGATCTGACAATGAAAAAGCACATGAACCTTAACACATGCAGAGTTTAAGATGGATGTGTGGTCATATAAGGAATGATCATATTTCAAATGAGATTATTTGAGAAAATGTTGGGGTGATACTGATAGATGATAAAATGAGAGAAACACTTCTAAGGTGGTTTCGGCATTTGCAAAGAAGGCCTCTAAATGCTATAGTTAGGAGATGCGAAGAGTTGGGGGTTGAACCTGCTAAGAGGAGGCGAGGAAGATTAAAGAAATGTTAGAAGGAAATTATTAACTATGATCTTAATTACTTCAATTTAAGTCCAGAATAGCTAATAGATCTGAGTAAAGGTAAAGAATCCATATAATCGACCTCACTTAGTGTGGGAGAAGGTTTGGTTGTTGTTGTTGTAGTACCATTAAACTTAAACGACGTTACTAATGGGGTGTCAATTGTGTAATTGATGTGACTTTCTTGATAGTGTTTAAATAATATTAGGAATACGATGGCAAGCACATAATTTTGAACATTTGTAGTGGTTTCTATATAAAATCCCTTATCACAAAATTTGAGATCAAAAGAACATTAAAGGTGGTACACCTCTCAATGTTTCAATTCTAAAAGCAAATAAAAAGATATTAGGGATGCATGTAGATTGGTAGGGTGTTAGCCTACGACTTGACCCATTGTTAATGGGTTGGGACTTTTTAAGTTCAGCGGAACTCATCCTACTACCTAACCTAATCCAACTGAACTTGTAAAAATGACTTTTGTGGGGCCAGGTTGGTTAGGATTGTTGACTTGTCAAATTGATGGACATCTTTCTTGTATGTTTTCCTATTTTGTAGGAAAAAAATGTTGAATGCATCAACTGTTGATTTAAAAAAGTGTAAGGTGGAACGAGGCTGTATTGGGTTATTGAGGTAAGTTGTAAGATTTGATTTTGGGAGAAAAGATTAAATTAAGCATGTATGTGTACTTCAAATGTTCTAATAATGTGAAGGCATGGAAATATGTTCCATTAGAAAAAGTATGAATGAATTTTACCTTTTAAGTAGGATTATTCTTTTTCAAAAAAAATAAGGTTGGCTATTCAGTCTCTATCAGCAGGTAAAACATTATTAGGATTTTAAAGTAAAAAGTGCAATGTTAACAAATTGATGCAATCTGATTGCGGAAAAAGATTTTTTTTTTCTACTGGTGTTGGTGATGAATTAAAAATAGCAGAGCCGTAGTGATAGTAATTGTCTCCAATGAGTCCTGAAAACAAATTACTAGAAGCAAAAAATAAATTGAGGCCAAATAAAATGCGATGAGCCAGATTAAGGCTCAAAATTCCAAACATAGCACCACGTAACAGGAATAGTTCCGAAGGGACTCGTAGGGCTAACGGAATTTGGCTAAGAAGAAATGTAGCATTTTTAGGAGGCAATAATCTTAATATACGAATTTCATTTCTTGTATTTCATCTGCGATGCTTGTCTGGGAGAGTGCATGTAATATTTATCTGAGATTGCATCTGAACTTTGTTTAATTGAACCTGGATGATTATTAATTGGATAATTATCTTTTCTTTTTTCAAAAAAATATGGACAACAAGTTGGAGTGCTGGTTGGAGCAGCATTGGGGGTGGCTAGCGGCGGCAGGCTTGGCAGTTCGAAGGTGGTGGGCTTGGTGGTAGTGTTGATCGGTAAGGAGATGCGATGTGGGATGGTCTGGGTGGTGGTGGGGATTTTAGGTTACGGTGGAGGGAAAGGGAAGGGTTACAGTAGGGAGGGAGATGAGGTCAGGGGAGAAGGGAGTGGTAAGAGAGAATTGTTGGGAGCGGAGGAATAAAGAGGGAAAGTGGGGTTCACAGGTGGGTGAAAGGGGCGAGAAGAGAAGTTAATGGGGAAGGGGGATGAGTGGGTCACGGGTGGGAAAAATGAGGTGAGAGGGAATGTGGTGAGAGAGGGAAATGGAGTCTCGTACAGGACAGAATGAGGTGAGTTGCGATAATAATGCTTCCAAGGAAAATCCTAAAATTATTATTCATGTCCAATCAATTGATGTTCCTTTTCTTTTTATAAGGGTTATAACCTAAGACAAGGCATCCCTAACAAAGAGTTACAAATTGATAACCCCTTGAATCAACCAAGGCATCCCTTGGGTTTCTTTTTAAATTACAAAATTTACTATTTAAAGGAAAGGGAAAACTTTAAATGTGCCCTTGAAAAAACTTGTATCTTTATATCAGGTTACATCACAAATGGAAGGAAAATATGGAGATATTACTCCATCAGCAAGCATCACATTATTAGGTTTTAAAGCAAAAGGTGAAATGTTAACAAATGGAAGGAAAGATGAAGATACTATTGGAGTGTGAAAGTTCTTATGTTAAAGATTGAAAAATTTTCGCATTGGATGGCTGGCATCACCCTTTTATCTATAAGTAGAGGTAATCATCTAACTTGGATGAAATTATGAGATCTATACTCTGGTGCATTATCTCCTACCATGTTAATCTGGTTAATTTGGTAGAATACAAATTGTGTACCAATTATAACATAAGCTAGTTAGTGACCTTTCAGGAAAAAAAAGAAGAAAACATAGGTTGGTTAGTTTGTTTGAAAGTTCAATTCGAAGTAGTTTTTATTTTTTTAATTGGATTAGTAGTTAGTTTTCTTGAAAGTTTAGATTGTAAATACTTCAATATGATGCATTTATAGTGCAAAATTATAGCTATATTGTGTCCCTGATGGTTGTAAGAAAAAGTCATTTATCAATGAGATAAATGTTGTTTATTTAGTCACTCAACATGGCAGTGCCTCAGTTTTGCCTCATTGTCCTAAGTGCCTTGACTACTCCGAGTTGCATGCCTCGTTGAAGGCAACCTGAGGTTGTTTCGAGGTGAAAATGACCTGCCTTGCCTTGAGTCATTTTTTTTAAACCACAAGCACACATACCCAAAAATATAATAAATCCAATGAAACATATAAAAACTAAGAAGAATCTTAAATAAAAAATAAATAACTCAGACAATATTCCTTATCAAAACGTAATGCGAGATTTCGCGATAGCATTCAAGTAAATTAGTTTATACGATCGATGAATATCATGTTGGGTGGTAGGAGTTATAGCAGGACATGATATTGTGGTGAATTTTAAGACCAGGTGAAGGAGGCGAGTTGGTTTGGGGAAGTGGATTAGGAATTTTAACGTATACCATGCAGAAGGAACACTTCAAGGAAAAGTATTCACGAATTACGGGCTGCGTCATTTCTTTAATATGTTGATCACGATGCAATCAGATTATAACCCATTGAAGCTCCTAATTGAAGCTAACTCATATGCACTTATGGATAGTGTAAGTTTTATGTGACATTGAAACACAAAAAGAAGCAATGCACTTATCTTAGGGGTGTATGCCGGTCAGGTTAGGTTGGATTGAGTTCATAGTTTTCAGGTTGGGATTTTTCCAACTGAATCCAACCCAACCCGTTACACTATCGAACCCAATCCAACCCATAAAAATCAAGTTGGGTTGAGCAGGTTGTTGACTAGTCAAAAAGACTCAAAACTTATGTTTATCTCCTACATATTTTCTATATCTTTCATACCTAATAATAACATATTTTAAACTAATAAATAACTTATATCTTTTAAAAAGCGAATAAAATATGTAAAAATAAAGAAAACTTGATAGTTGTATAATAGTAATTGTCTCTTTCCTGTAGAAAAGTAAACATATATTACTAGACGATTATCTTATCTATGTAATTTTTTCATAGATGTAGGCATTTAAACCAAAGAATTAAACGGGAATCAAATAATTTTTTACTAGTAAGGAAAAAATTCAAGATATATGCGTGGATGCCTTTTAATTCTATTTAAATAAAGAATTAGATGAGAACCTAAATAATGATGTCTAATTCAAGCGTCAGTTTGGATGCCTACGTCGAAGTTTCAAATAATTTAGGGTAAATTAAGGGAAGGGAGAGGGGGAGGAGGATGGCTAAGATAGGAGGTGGTGGCTATTGATTATAGTGAAGGAGGATGACCAGTGAGGGGGTGGTAGGCTGTGTGGTAGTGGTGGTGGTGGTAGTGGCTCTAGTGATGGGCTGGGTAGAGGAGAAGGTAGAGAGGATGGTGGATGGCCGGTGAGGGGTGGTGGGTTGTGTGGTGGTGGTGGTGGTTGACTGGTGGTAGCGGGCTAGCGGCTGTGGTGGTAGGCTCAGGTTGGGTAGAGGGGAAGGTAATGATGACGATGGCTGGTGAGGGGGTGGTGGGCTGTGTGGTGATGGTGGTGGTAGTGGCGGTGGTTGTGGTGAAGTGAGGTGGTGACTGTCACTAATGTAGAGGAGGAACGGAGGGAGGAAGATGATAATATCGAGTGACAACGATGAGAACAATGGCCACGCGAGAAAGGAGCTGTGAGAGGTTGGTGGCGACGACGAGAGAGGAAGCTCGATATAAGGCTTGCGAGTAGAAGAGGAACTGAAAAGAAGTGCATGATGGAGAGCACATAGGGAGAGGGAAAAGTGAAATTGAGGGAGTGGTGTGTGTTATTTGCGTGGGTTTTTTTTTGTCTCCTTTCAGGTTTAAATAGGGTGGCTTTTTTTTCCTTTAAAATATGTATGGATGCTCTCATGTGTGTGTGTATTGGGTTGAGGGTTGGGTTCGATTTATTAGACCTTAAACCCAAACCAATCAATTTTTTGTCGGGTTGGAAAAATCTCAATCCAACTCAACCCAATCTAAGTCACAACCTAGCCCAACCCAACCCAACCCAATCGGGTTGGGTTTAGGTTGAACCCGACCCATGTACACCCCTAACTTGTCTTTTTGAAAAAAAGAAGCATGATATATGTATAAGGGGATTTTGAGGAGCATGATTGTACAAGAAGCATGACTGTGGCCGTTTTCTTTTAAAAGGGAAGATTTTGGTAGCTATATGTAAAAGAGGCATGATTATGGCACTTGATGTCATGCAATGTGTTACTACGGAAGTTGAATGGTCAATTGAGTTGACTCCTGTGGGATCATTGGAGCTCTCTTACATCTATAGGTGATAGGCTTGGAAACCCTCCAGTGTTGTGGAGTCTCACAAGTAGGCTCAATTTTGACTTCTTGGGTGGGTTAGAGCTTGGATTTGGTTTTTAGGATGCAAACTTTGATCCCTTAATTCCCCTTTGGTGGACTTAAAGGTCGGAGGGATGGGAGCTGCTAGGTGAGATGCATAGGCTATGTCTCATTTTTTGATTGGCATTGGTGGCCTGGTGACCAATAGGGAACGGAGTCGAGCCATTCTGTGTAAGGTGATGCTATGGTTGCAGGTGGAAGGCATGCCTGACATGGACTGGTGATGTGGTTTGCTAATGGCAAGGTGCTTAGGATTGAGGCAAGGGTGGCATCACCGTTGAAGATGGAAGAGGCATAGAATTTGAGGGATGAGGCTATTGCTAAATCTGAGGGGAAATGGTCATGGGATTTGACTTGGAATGTTAGGTGTCTTTAGGACCCTAATTGAAAGGTAGTGATGCCTAGTGCTTTCACAAGAAACTGAGTTGGAATTTTGGTATAGAAGGGATGGATGCAAGTTGGTGGTGGAAGGATTGGCGAGTTTATAGTGAATTATTAAGGATCAAGGTTTTAAATGTTGGTATCGGAAGATTTGGAGAAATCACTCAAAAAGATTCAAAATAGCTCAAAATGTCACAAATATGATGAAAATTAACAATTTAATAACCATTATATTCATGGAGAAATACATAGAAGATCAAAATCATAAATTTTGAAGGAAAATATAATAGAAATGTGCTACTAGCATATCAACAAAGTCATTGCATTGAAGAGTAAAGGCATATAACATGATAATAATTTAATATGTTCATAGTAATACTCACAAGAAGAAATGAAATATAATAGTATAAGTAATACTAGTATTGGTGGACTATACCAATCACAAATGCCACCAAATTAGTATCATGTAGAGTTTCGACTTGGTTTGATAACTCTCCTCTGATTTTCTTTCTCTAGTTATATTCTAATACTCACCGTAGGACTCCCATGTTTTGAAGTTATATCGAGTATTGTATTTATGGATGTATCATTGGTAGTTTTTATCACTACAATATGCAAGTATTCCAAGATGTGGATATTAACTATGATTGTTGGAGTGGCTTCTAGATTGACCCTGGCTATAGTCATTCGATGCTCTCTTGAATCTCTAGACTTGATAGAATCACCTCGTCTTAATGTAGAACGTGAAGATTCGGAAGATTTAGATTGTCATGTCGATGAACTTCGTGGTGGTTGGGGAAGTTGTGTAGAAAATTGGGAAGGCTAATAAGAAGATGGTTGGGGATCTTGGGGTTTAAAATACTCAGGGAATCACATCTCCTTGTGCTGTAGGGTCTCGTTGGCTTGTATCACTTTGGTGTTGACCATTATAACCGTAGGAATCA
Organism: Thalassia testudinum; assembly: GCA_037157565.1. Classification (NCBI taxonomy): domain Eukaryota; kingdom Viridiplantae; phylum Streptophyta; class Magnoliopsida; order Alismatales; family Hydrocharitaceae; genus Thalassia; species Thalassia testudinum. Next base: position 23,900,926 of record JAZHRO010000014.1, read on the forward strand.
TAATGAGGGTTAGAGTAGCTAGGAAAGTAATGAGATGAACTGTGTCTCATCTTGGTAAGGGGGTTGGTATTGAGTGTTAGTGTAATGAGATCTATAACCATCATAGTAACTCGATGATGATTTAGGGTCACCTTCACAGATTGATTCCGTCGCCAGATTAAGGGATATCACTGATGAACTTAAATCATCGATGGACATCATAGAAGCTGAGCCATACCTAAACCCTGCATCATTATCATGAGGTGGACTTTGCACGGGGTCTCCATACATATTTACATATCTTTGCATATATTTTTGTTCAGCATCCTTCTTACTTGGACCTTGACGATACCTCTCATCTCTTGCACTACTTTCTGGCTATGGCTGTTTAACTATCACTCCATCATAATCATCATCATCTTTTGTTTCTCCTAAAGTTGGTGAGTCTTCCTTTGGACTCTTGTCAAGTTCAAGGTCATGTATTATTCTTCTATCAAATCTACTACCTACAAATTTGGATACATTTGCAGCCATTTTTTCTGTCATCTTAAGATTGGGATCATTTTTATTAAATAATAGTTCTCTATTGCTATTCAATCATTCTTGTAAAACATCTTTTCTTTATCTCCGAAAAGATATGCAACATCAATTGTGTCCATATACTCTTCTTAATGTTTTCATTCTTGTATATGTTTTATCTTTAGTCTAATGCTGTAGTGCATGAACACTAAGTTTATCAAATTGTTACTACTGAGGTGATTTTTTCTCTAAGTGAATCAAATTGAAGGTACTACCAAGGTTTAGGAAGTTGGTATGCGGTTGGTTGGGTCATTGCATAGAGTATGTGGAATTTCGACGAATATGCGGACGAGCATGTGGGTTTGCATTTTTTTATTTTAAAAATATAAAATAACTAGTTAGCTTATTAAAATTTGTGATATATGTAATGTTATATCTATATAACTACCTCAAGTAGTATAATAAAAATAACATAGTTAATACTCCTACTCTTTAATTACTATACAACTTTGAATATAAAAAATTAGACATCTTGATAAAAGAAAATGTAGAGATTAGAATCCAAATGTTCATATTTATCATCAATGAACATAAATAATAGATTTAAATCAAGAATCTAAATGAAAACTAAATAAAAAACTTCAAATCAACCTAAATCAAAATATATTATCAAAAATTTAAAATGAAATCTAGATCAAAAATCTAAAATCAGGATATCATGTCAAATTATACCTAAAAGGATAAAAAAAGAAATATCTCAAAGACTCAAATTGGGTGGCTCTATCTCAATATCGGGTGAGTATGCGTTCGAGTAAATGCCTACTTGGCTAGACTTGACTACAGGACTGCATCGCACGACTTGGTTCGGGAAAGGGTACGTTGATGCCTATGTGGGTGTCTACTCGACTTAGATGGCCGACTTCCTGAACACTGGGTACTACAATTCCTTTCACCTTGCTACTGATATTGTTTGAAATAAGATTCTTACAACAACTCGATAAAAGTTAGGAGCATCTATGCCATGTAAGTGCTACCATTTAACTGCAATAGGAAAATAAAAATGAAATTATTATTAATTCATGTAACTTATTGTGAATTGTGTGAAATAAATTCACAAGATCATGATCATACCGGGAAGAGTTTTATTTTGTACATGTATAGTGTTGTTTATTTTGAAAGATAATAATTCATCTTTAAAATATTTTATATGTAGAAAACAATGATTTAATAGATCATATGTGTAAGTGTAATAGGTTGACAGCCAAAACTGAAAGTATATGATAATTTATTATTTCATTCATACAATTTGTTTGTTCTTGGACGTTCTTCATGAGCTTATTTATAACCGTTTGTATCACTTTAAGGAATTCGTAATTATTACGTAGTCTATATTTGTAGTGATGTCTCAGTTTGAGATAATATGTTGTAAAATTAGGATTCAAGATTAATTATTACAAATTAGAAGGTCACAAGTCGTGACAAAAAAAAGAAGAAATATAATAGTCAAGTAATAAATTCATACAAGCTTTATGAAGTAGATGTGAGAACAAGTCTTGCCATCTCTTATTACTTAATGTATTGTAGACCTGACTTCCTAGCATTTTTCTTCATCTTTTGCTTCATTTCCATGGTTGCATATATATTTGCTAAGGTTGATTTTTTATTACCATCAATCATCTTTAGCACCATTACAACGAGTTCTATTATCTTTCACAACCTGTGAACAATTGTAACAAAACTTTGTGGAGGTCACCAATTTCTCCACTTTCTTCCTAATCTACGATGTCTATTCTCTTTTCGAATAACAATCATTTGAGATGAACGTTTGGTTTAAATACTCCGCAACATGATGTAATTTGTTGTAAATTGGGTGATAGTTTTACAAAGTTTACTCTTATAGAATTGCCTCATCAATGCCAGTATGTACGAGTGATTGTAAATGAAAATATTGATTGATCGCGTATCTTAAAAAAACTCATTTATTGCCTTCTTCTTTAAAGTTTTTGAGAATTAGATCAATGTAATGAGATGTAAAAGAAGTCTAAAAAATTTTATACTTGCTAAACTTCATCAATTTCTAGCCAACTTTCTTAAAGTTGTTACCATTATCGGTAACAATTGTACATGTTTGGGTCCAATGTCCTTCACAATTTCCATCATCATATGGTATATGTACTTGTAGTCTTTTACTTATTAGATGTATCCAGAAATTTTAAAAATTGTCTTTTGATCACAACAAAGAAGGAAATGTATTATTTATTTATTTCTTAAAATTAGCACACCATCACACATAATGGACACATCATGATCTGATCATAAGCTTTTCAACTCATTTGTGTAGTCATTAAGGTCATCCTCTATCATATATAAGTACTTATTCATGATCTCGTGTGGGATAGGAGCCTTTACCTATGTTCCTTCTTAGGTAATCTCATCCATAGCATGTTGGAGAAATGGTCTACTTATTATATTTGCTGGGATGACATGTGCAAAGAAGAGTGTAGAGATAACATTCCCTTCCTTTTATGTAACATTTCCAAACATTTTCTTGGTTATTTCCTAATTTTTGTCTTGGCTCGGAACAAATTTTTATACTAGTTGATCTCTCTAAGTTTTGCTCTCCTTTGTTTTTTTTTTTGCAGGATGGTCGAGGATGGTGACACGAGCACTTTGAGCTCTTTCATAAAATGACAATCCATGGGCAAATTATTTTTTTTGTTGCCTCTCATGTTCACTTCTTCGGGATACTCTAATAGCATTCTTATATGCTTGTCTCTCTGCATGAGTTTTACAATCACTAGGGTACTGAATATTCGAATTATCATCTGAGTCATCTACATCAGCATACTTTTTTTTCCCACATTCTCTTGTTGAACATCGTCTTTCCTTGATTTCTTCTAGTCTTGTTTTCCTTTCCTTTGAATTTGCTTGCATTAATAACTTGTTTTGTTTAGGTATATTATGGTAGTTGGCTACATTTTTGTACTCATTTATCATGTGCTGCTTAAATCTTGGGATACCTCCTTCCATCAAACTTTTACTACAAAAGTTATTTTGTGGCTTTTCTTTATCTTTAGTTATGGGAGTGGCATAATTTCAACCAATTTCTCCAGCATCTTAATCTCTTGACTGACTTGACATGATTGAACATCTACACGACATGGATCAATATTTCAAACCATTAACCATGATTCTATTGGAGATCTATTCACAATTTAACATGAATAACTTAAAATAAATAGTAATTGTGGTTAAAATGTGGTGATTCAGGTCACAAAATCATCACAAAATTGGAGTTTAATTAGGGATCTTAGTAAGGTAATGTGTAGACAACAACAATCTAGTTAATAATCATGTACAACAAGTGATTTAAGTAAGGTATGAACAATAATTGATGTTAAATATAGTGATTTAAGCCACAAAGTTACTAAACTGGGGTTTAATTAGGGATCTTACTAAGGTAATGTGTAGATAACATTAATTTACCAATAATCTAGTATATCAAGAGATTTAATTTTGCTACAAGTAGAAATCAAGGTCAAAATATGGTAATTTGGAGAGAATGATGCAAAGAAATTCAAGAATAGGGTGCTTACCTAGTTGAGAGATAAGAGAAGGCTCCAAACCACCTAAGTGGAAGGTGTGGAAGTAAGGTTGAGAGGGATAATAGTAGGGAGATGATCGCAGAGGGGAGATTCTCTGGACAAAGGGAAAGAAGATGGACGAATGGATGAATTTGTCGACGTATTACCTGTGCTAACCTAATATTGTTGAAATAATGATTTTTTTGTAGTGATGGGCTTCGACTTTACCGATGTCATTGATGCCTTCAAATATTAGCGACATTGAGCGAAATCAGGTGAAAATGATGTTTCAGGCGTATGATATTGGCCGAGCTAGCGATATGCGATATATCGTCGATATATTAACATTTGAATCCTTGTCAAGGATATCTAGAGGACAAATTTTGGCTTTGAAGGAAGATTGTTTCACAAGAAAAGGAGAGCTTCTGGGGAGGGACATGATTTATGTTATTGGATGGAATGTGGTTTGTAGCTACTTATATGTGTGGGTTGTGAGCATAACAGTTTAGGACGAGTCTTTGGCAAAGATTGGAATGTTGTGACATGGTAGTGATATATCGTTGATATGTCGCATATCGCCACCTCGGCAAATATTGATATGCCTAGAGTATCATTTTCCTTGGATTTTACTCGATGTCACTAATGTCAGGGGGGCACTAGCGACATCGGTAAAGTCGAAGTCTATCAGTGTAAAAAATATTTCTGTGATATCGGGTTGACAAAGGGGATATGTTGGTAGAATCATCCATTCATCCATCTTTTTCCCCTTGTCCAGAGAGTCTCCTTACTGTGATCTTCATCTCCTTTTGCTACACTTCTCTACCTTACTTCTACACCTTCCTTTTGGGTGATATAGACCCTTCTCTCATCCTTTCAACAAGGTAAGCACCATGTTCTTGAATTTCTTTGCATTATTAGCTCTAAATCATCATGTTCTAACTTTGATTTTCGTTCATATCAAAATTAAATCTCATGATATACTCATTAATGTTGTCTATACATTACCTTAGTAACATCCCTAATTAAACCACAATTTGTAAAGGATTTTGTAGCATAAATTACAATGTTTAACTTCGATTAATGGTTATATTGAACTTAAATCTTTTGATATATTCAATTATTGGATAGATTAATGTTATATACACATTATCTTAGTATGAGCTTTAATTAAATCTTAATTTGGTGATGATTTTGTGGCCTAAATTATCATATTTAACCTTAGCTACTATTCATATTGAACTTCAATCTCTTGCTATATTTGATTATTGGTGAAATTAATGTTGTCTACACATCTTACTAAGATTTTTAACGAAACTTCAATTTTGTGGTAACTTTGTAGCCTAAATCATCATGTTTTTACCACAGATATTATTTATTCCGAGTTATTCATGCTAAATTATAAATAGATCTCCTATCAAATCATGGCTAATGATTTGAAATATTGATCCATGTCTTGTAAGTGTTCAATTATATCGGGTCACTCAAGGGATGATGTTAGAGAAATAAGTTAGAATTATGCTACTGTTATAAATGAAGACAAAGGAAAGTAACAATATAACTTTTGTGGAAAATTGATAGGAGGTATCACGAAGTTGAAGCAACATTTGGTAGGTATCCCAAGTGGAGAATTGTCTTGTCAATTTCGGTGATGGGGCTCTTTTGGGAGTCTATCCTATGTTGTACTTCCCTCCACCTTTCGGGCATTTTCCATTTATGTCAATAGATGGGGGGTTATCGCAAGGATAACCACTCATTTCCGTTTAAAAAGAACATTTGGTAGGAGGGTATAAGAATGCAGTCGAGTGCCATATTATACTTGAACAAGACATGTTATTAGTGCAAGCAAATTTAGATTGAAAGAAAGTAAAAGATCAAGAGAAATCAAGGGGAGACGTGATATTCAAGGAGAGAATATGGAAAAAGGAATATGTTGATATCAAAGACTCAGATGGCGATTTGGATATCCAGTACCATAGTGATTGTGAAATTCTTGCATAGAGACGAGCATACAGGAATGTTATTAGAGAATCTATAAAGAGGGAACATGAGAGGCAACAAGTGAAGCAATTTGCCTGTGAAAGGTTGTTTTATGAGAGGTGGAATTGTTCGTATCACCATCCCTAACCACTCTGCAAAACAACAAAGTGGATGGAACTTGGTAGATCAGCTAATATGAAATATGTTCCTATAAGAAACAAAAGATTATTAAGGGGATGTTTGGAAATGTTAGAGAAAAGGTGGAGAAGGTCATCTTTATACCCTTCTTTGCACATGTCATCCCAGCGAATGTAGCAAGCAGATCATTTCTTTAGTATGTTATGAATGAGATTGGTTAAGTAGGAACTTGGGTGCATGCTCCTATTTCATGCGAGATCATGAACAAATACTTGTATATGGTGAATGATGACCTTAATAACAACATAAATGGGTTAAAAAGGTTATGATAAGATTGTGGTGTGTTCATTATGTGTGATGGGTGACCTAGTTTCACAAGAAGGAAAATAATAAATTTAATTTTTAATTGTGATGGAAGATAATATTTTTGAAATCTATAGATGCATCTAATCAAGTAAAAAATTTAAGTAGATATATCGTTTGATGGTGGATGCTTTGAAAAGGTTGGACTTGAACATGTGGTACAAATTGTTACGAATAATAATAGAAATTTTAAGAAGGCTGATCAGAAATTGATTAAGTTCAGTAAATATAAAGTTTTTTGGATCTCTTGTGTAGCTCATTACGTTGATCTAATTCTCAGGAACTTCGTAAAGAGAAAGGTGTTAAATGAGCTTATTCAAGATGCACAGGCAGTTAATCAACACTTTCATTTATAATCACTTGCACATATTGACATTGATGAAGTAATTTTGTAAGAGTGAATTTGTAGGGTGATCGGTCATCACCCTATTTGCAACAACTTATATCACGTTGGATAGTATTTTGGACAACAAAGTTAGATTAAGGTTGATGCTTATCTTCAACGATTGACATTCGAAAAGAGAGCAGATTGTAGATCGAGAAGTGGAGGGATTGGTGGCTTTTATAAAGTTTTAGTAAAGTTGTTCACGGGTTGTGAAGATAATGAAACCTGTTGTTGTTGTACTAAGGATGGTTGATGGTGATAAAAAACTAACCATAGCAAGTATATATGCAACCTTGGAAATAATGAAGTAAAAGGTGAAGGAAAATGCTTGGAAGTCATGTTGACAATACATTAAGATAATTGACAAGAGATGACAAGATTTGCTCTCGCATTCACTTCATAAAGTTGGCATGAATTTGTTACTTAACTATTATGTTTCATATGTTTTTGGTCATCACTCATGACTTTCTAGTTTGTAATGATTAATTTTAAATCCTAATTTTGGAGCATGTTATTTCAACGGGAGATATCACTACAAGTATGAACTTTGTAGTGAGCACAAGTTCCTCAAAGCAGTGCAAATAGTTATCTGTATGCTCCCCCTTTATATAGAGAGATAATTTCTATCCTAAACAAGGAAAATAGTAAGGATCCAAATCAATCTCTAAAAATAGGAAGAGATAATTGACTAAAACAAATTCTAATTATTTTATAAAAAAGATGACACAATGGCAAAACTTGATTTCCACGTGTGGATTGTCTACATGGCCATTGTGCCATGTGGCGGTCCATGTGGATTTTTTTTTTCTCCTTCACACTCCCCCTCAAGTCGAGGTCGAAGCAAGGTGAAGACTTAGCCACTTGGTTCGGTGATGGTGTGGCTAGATACTCCACCATCTTCTTTTGATGCGATTGCGAATTCTTTTGCCACCTACGTAGTCGCTGTTTCTTTGGCAACCTATCAAGTTGTGGCTATTAGAGCAGTTGTCTTGTCTTCGTATAACTTGATAGATTTCGTTCTTCGCCATCTTCTTGGATACGTTCATGATCTTGGGTGTCTCCTCTAGATTTTGAATGCCTATAAAGAGTACCTTGCCTTCCTCGTTCTCCGTTATATACTTTGGACAGTGAACCTCCCCCTACTTTTGTGCTCCGTGTAAGGCGCTTGATGTGGTGGTGAGAGGATTTGTCGAGAATCCTTTACTCGACTCCTTGGGCCTTGCGTTAGGTGCCAAGATCTTCCAAGAAGTTCTTCGAGAGAACTTCCAACATCGAAAGAAGAAGCCACGGATCTCGTGGCCAAGTGTTGACGTGTGAAGAGTTCACGCACAAGAGACTCTCGTGACGCTTCTACGTGCGCTTCTAAATCCTACTTTGATACCATGTGAGGATTCGCAACAGGAGTGAGGTGGAGTTGGTGCGTGGAGATCCCATGCGTGGTGGCTATGCTCGTGAACCGAGAGAGAGTTGGCGGCAAGGGGAGTTGGTGAAGATGAAATTCTATTATTGCAACTCAACTCAATAACATAGTAATCTCTCTTTATATATAGAGAGATAATTGCTATCCTAAGGAGAACAGATATAATTCTAATCAATCTCTAAAAATAATAAAAGATAATTGACTAAAATAATATCTAATTATCCTATAAAAAAGGTGCCATAATTGGCAAAACTTGACCTCCAAGCAAACTCCGAAGGCCTATGGCTGGTGGCCCTTTGTTGGACTTAACTCATGTCTACTGTCATGTGGACTGTCTACGTGGTCACTGTGCCATGTGGCAACCACGTTGATTTTTTTTCTCCTTTACAATAATAATAGGTTAATTTTTATTATCCTATTACAACTGAATGGTGACACTTACGTGGCATGGATGCTCTTAACCTTCGTCGAGTTTAAGAGTCTTATTTTAGATGGTATCAACAAGAGGGTATGAAATGAATTGGAGTACCTTAAACTTGATTCACTTGTAGAGAAGAAATCGTCTCGGTAGAAGTTGATGGACTTGGTATTCGTGCACTACAACATTAGATTAAAATTAAAACATATACATGAGGGAGAACATAAGGAAGAGTATATGGACCCAATTGATGTTGCATACCTTTCTAGAGATAGAGATGAGGAAGATGTTTTACAAGAATGGTTGAATAGCAATGGAGAACCATTACTTGATAAAAATGATGGTCCCGTTCTTGAGATAGTAGAAAAAATGGGTGTAGATGTATTCGAATTTGTGGGTAGTTGATCTAGTAGAAGAGTAATCAATGACCTTGAGCTTGAAGAGAGTCTAGAGGAAGATTCATTAGCTTCAGGAAGAACAAAAGATGATGATGATAGAGATGACGATGCAGTGATGGTTGAACAACCACAACTAGAAAGTAGTGGAGGAGATGGGAGATATCGTCAAGATCCTAGTAAGGAGGATGCTAAATGAGAATACGTACAATGATATGCAAATGTACATGGAGATCCTGTTCCAAGTTCACCTCATGAAGATGATGCAGGGTATGGGTATGGCTTAGCTTCTATGATGCCTATCGATAATTTAAGTTTAATCAATGGAATCCGTTAATTTAGTGGAGGAATCAATCTTTGGAGGTGGCCCTAGATGATCATCATAGAGTTACTTTAGTGGTTATGAATCTCATTACAACCCTTAATACCAACTACTTAAGATGGGACACAAAGTTCATCTCATTACATTCCTAGCTCACCAGCCGTCCATCTTATTGTGGTTCCTATGGGTATGATGATTGCCACCAAATTGATACTAGCCAAAGTGATCCTGCAGCACAAGGATATGGGATATTTCCTTAGTATTTTGCACCTTAAGGTCCCCAATGATTTTCTTTTTATCAGCCTTCCAAGTTTGTTGCACAACTTCCTCCTTGACCACTATGGAGTTCATTGACAAGACAACGTGAACCTTCTGAATCTTCAGGTTCTACATTGAGATGAGGAGGTTGTACCAGGTCCAAAGATTCAAAAGGACATCGGGATGGCCATGGTGAGGGTCGATCTAAAAGTAGCTTTTTCAACAGTCACAGTCAATGTCCACATTTTGGAATACTTGCATATTGCAGTGATGAAGATTATCAACGATACATCCATGAATACAATGATTGATACAACTTCGTAATGTGAGAGTCTTCCTGTACTCTAGAATATTACAACTAGAGGTAGGAAATCTGAGGAGAGGTATTGAGTTAGGTCGAAGCTCAACATGGTATTGATTTGGTGGCATTGGTATTTGGTGTGGTCCACATGTGCCTTTCTTTTCAATGCTATGATTTTGTTGATATGCTGGTAACATGTTTTTATTGCGCTTTCATTCAAAGTTTATGATTGTGGTCTTCTAGATGGTTCTTCATGCATGTAGTGGTTATTAATATGTTAATTTTCATCAAATTTGTAACATTTTGGGTCTTTTAAAGTAATTTTCCCAAAATTTTCTGATACCAGTAATATATCCTCAATATATCCCTCTTTTGACTTATCGATACATCGATATTGACCTTTAAAATCTTGTGATAATGAGGAATTCCAAGATACGCCTTGGATTATTGAAGATTTCAATGGCATTGCCTTTTTGGAGCATCATGTGGGTGGAGGCAGCATGTAGGATATGAGATGGATGAAGCTTCTGCAGCTTATATTTTGAGTCTAGGCTATATGTGCTGGATGCTACACGCTCACTTTTATGTGTAATAGCTTGGCTTCAGGCACTTAGAGATCCAAGATTAACATGATCTCGTGCTTTATAGATTTTGTGGAAAATTTTCTTTTATTTGGGGTCAAGGCACTTGGCAGGCGCTTTTCAGATCATATGCCAATTCATAAGCCACTGATGTTGAATCCCGATGAATGTGTACTGATCCTCTATTTTTGCTAAGTTTGAGTCTTAACTGTTTAAGCTGACTTTTAGGATCTCGACAAGCTACTAAGCTTAATCATGGGTCAGCTATTGTTTATCAAAGAAGTTGTAGGGTTTAAGAAAGTTTTTGATTGACAACAAGAAGTGATTGAAAGTTGAGGCACAAAAAGTGCAATAAGCCACTTGAGACAATAGCATGAATTGATGGTGTAGAGGATGTTGGAACTTCGAAGACAAAAGATAAGGAAGAAAGAAAAAAAGAGCAAATATTACAAAAGAGGCTCTAAAGTAGAAATTGGAGCACTACGGATTTTGTAGGTGCGGGTAAAGAAGATGAAAACATCGGATTTTTTTTTTTATTTAGTTGTTAACGGAAGGAAAAATTAGAATCTGATAGATAAGTAAACTTTGATGGGGCGATGTTGTTGCAGTTATGCAATTGAGGCTACCTATGCTGTGACCACAATGGGAGCTTTGCAAGAAGAGTTCATAAAAAATGTTGGAGGTGGTTGGATAGGTGCATGTTGAGGCTTTCAAATGATCAATCTTCTCATTTTATGAGGTTATTTTCTGAAGAGGATGTTAAGGTTGTACTCAAGGGACTTAAATGCAAGAAGGCTCACATGGTCCTGACGGGGTTCCCTTCCATCCTATTTTTTAAAGGAATTTTGATTAGTCATGGCTTTAGATGTTATGGAAACTATTAGGAGATAAATTAGGGATTGTCTTAAGTGTCCTACTATTTTTGGGTCCTTGTTTTTTTTGGTAAGTGATTAGGTTTTCCTTGTTTGCCAAAGCCCTCTCTCTATATAAAGAGGGCTAAGGCCTCATTTTCTATCAATCAATCACCAATTCTATTTTAATTCCCTAACATGGTAGCAGAGTGGGTCTGATGTCGTAGGAAAAGAGAAAAGAAGAGAGGAAGAAGAAACCTTAGAGGGGGGAGACCCTTCAACGACGTTGCCGGCCTCTGACGAGCCATCTCCTCTTCCAAACCTCTCCTCTCTTCTTCTTCTTCTATTCTTCTTCCTCTCCTTCTGCTATTGCTACTACTAGTCTATTGGTTGTCGGTGAAGAATGCACCATTAGCATCGCCTCCAACCACTGTCTGGCAAGGGACCATTGGTGGGGTGGTCTTCGGAGCCCTAGCGATCAGATCGACCACCTTTGGTGGTCCTCTGGTGAGCAATGTGTCGACAAAAGCTGGATCTTCGTTTAGCGTCGCCCAGAAGCCATGAGGCTTGAATCGTCATTTCGACCCCCTCTAACCTCGCTTATTTGAGGTTTGAGGGTACCACTCAACTCCATGGAGGCTGCTCTATTGGACCGAGGTGGCCCGGTCCTCCTCCATGCATCTCACTGCTACAGTAGCGTTGCCTTGGTACAGATGGTGGCCCCAGCAATTGTTGCTGCTACTGTTGATGTTATTGCTGCTATTACATGCCCAACAAAGAAGAGATGGGTGCTGGTAGAGAAGAAAGAAGAGGAAGAAACCCTCTTCGACTAGAGCTTGGAGTTTTCCTTTAAAAAAATTAATTAGGGTTATTTTATGATTGAGTCCACCTTCTGATTTCTTTAAAGTTAAGTCTTCTATTGTTGGGGTACTTGTTGTAATCCCTCAAAGTATTGAGTTGTCTTGTTTGGATCCTCATATGTTTGAGTGGAAGAAACAATGAAGATGGGAGCAACCTTAAGATTTCAAGTGTACGGGCATTACTCTCACCCACCTTAAGAGAAACTAAGCGTATACTAGCTCTGTGAGAGACACTCATGGTTGAAGACACGAAGAAGGTACTACCACGTTGACAAGAATTGATCTCCACTATCTTGATGATTCAATTCTTCGCCGTCGCTTGTGTCTCGACTTACGGGGAGTTAGGAAATAAATTAGGGGTTGTCTTAAGTGTCTTGCTATTTTTGGGTCATTGCTATTTTTGGTAAATAAGTGATTAGGTTTTCCTTGTTTGCGAAAGCTCTCTCTATAAAGAGGGATAATGCCTCATTTTCTATCAATTAATCACTAATTCTATTTTATTTCCCCAATAGAAACATTGTGGGAGTTTGCAGTGGTGAATTAGTGGTTTTTAGAGATTATCTCACTCAATTTTTTCCTTCAAAATAAAGATTTAGGAAGAATGATTGAAGATTATAGGTTGATTGCATTGTTGAATGCTGTCCATTTAATTGTTACCAAGGTCCTGGTGAACAGGCTGAGTGGTGGTGGAAGTTGTGGTTAGTCCAATTCAATCTACCTTTATTCTTGGAGGACATATTGTAGATGCTATGGTGGTATAGATTAAGGATGAAAGGATTTATGTGGAAGTTGGATTTTATGGACAACATATGACAATGGATTTTTCCTTCCTCTAGATCCTTTTGTTCAAGAGAGGTTTTCCAAATACTTTGATAGTTTGTATAAAAGGATGTGTGTGGGGGGATTGAATACAACCCCAGTTAGGGGTGCATCAAGGTTGTCTCATAGCACCTCTACTCTTAATTTTGGCAGTGGACTCTCTAGTTAGTTATAGAGGATTCTTGAGGGGATTCATTCATTGGGCTGGTGTGGACACCTTATTTTTATGAAGAAAGATGAAGAGGTGGCAGAATGGAGATCAGTTCCCTAGATCCATTTAGGAATTTTTTGGGCCTTGGAATTAACCAGGAGAAATCATCTTTTGCACCTTTCAGGTTGAGAGAGCGTTGTGCTAATTTTCTTGGAATACTTAGATGTGAGTGCCATTGATATATCTGGGCTTGCCTTTATTGTATGAAACTTTGAAGGTAGTGGACTAGGTGCTTATGGTTGAAATCAAGGTTTTAAATATCGATATCGATGTCGTATTGACAAGTCGAAAAAGGGATATGTCGAGAATATATCGCTGATATTGCTGAATTTTGGGGAAATCGCTCAAAAAGATCCAAAATGTCCCAAAATGTTACAAATTTAATGAAAATTAATATTTTAATAACTAATACATCATGATGATGAAAATAATAAATTTTGAATGAAAACATAATAGAAATGTACTAGTCGCATATCGACAAAGACATATCTTGAAAAGAAAGTGTAGATAACATGATAATAATTGAAAAATGTTCATAGTAATGCTACTCACCAGAAGAAATGAAATATCAATAGTGTCAGAGTATCAGTAGACCACACCAATCATGAAAGCAATGGACAATGCTACCAAATCAATATCAGGTTGATCGACCTGGCTTGATACCTCTCCTTCGATTATCTTCCTCTACTCATAGCACTCTAATATATTTACAATATGACTCCCACGTCATGTAGCTGTATTGAGTATTGTATTCATTGATGTATCATTGATGGTCTTCATTACTACAATACAAAAGTATTTCAAGACGTGGATATCGAGTATGACTGTCGAACAAGCTGCTCCTGCTTCTAGTTCTAGATCTATCCTAAGTAGATTCATCTCGATGTCCTCTTAAATCTGTGGACCCGGTAGAATCACCTCGTTTCAATGTAGAACTTGACGATTCAGAAGGTTCACACTGTCTCATTGATGAATTTCATGGTGGTCGAGGAAGTAGTGTAGTAGAGTGGGAAGGTTGATAAGAAAATGGTTGCAGACCTTGAAATGCAAAATACTCATGGAATATCCCATAGCCATAACTTGCAGATGCAGGATTACTTCGGATACTATCACTTTTGTGGCGACCATCATACTCATAGGAGGAACCATAATAAGATGGAGGGCTGGTGTAGCTGGGGAGTAATTAAATAAACTTTGTGCTTCATCTTGGGGTTGGTATTGAGGGCCGGTGTAATGAGATCTGTAGCCACTATAGTAACTTGATGATGATGATGATCTTGGGCTATCTCCAAAGATTGATTCTATTGCCAGATTAAGGGATCCCATTAATGAACTTAAATCATCGATGGACATCATAGAATGGCCTGCGTCATAGTCATATGGTGGACTTGGCACAAGGTCTCCATGTATATTTGTATATCTTTACGTGTATTCATGTTGGGCATCCTCTTTAGTCTCTACTAGGACCTTGATGATGATTTCCCTCATCTCCTCCAACACTATTTTTTGCTTGTGGCTCGTTAGCCATCGTTGCATCATCATTTCCATCATCATCATATTGAAGGTGGCGTCATTGATTAATTCATCCATTAATATTTTATGGCTTTTTATAATTTAGTCCATCGACAAATCATGTGTCCATGTGAGTTGCATAGGGCAAGGGAAAAGAAAAGAAATGGAAAGAATGCATGTCCATGTGAGTTGCATAAGCAGACCGAGATATGTGACTAACATATCTCCTATATTGGTCACATATCACCAATTTAATGGAGAAACTCAACTGCAGTCCTTCGATATCGGCGATATGTCGGTGATATCATGAAAAAAAGAGGTCATGCGATATTGATATGTAGTTATCCGTCGATATCGATATATTGGCGATATATCGTCAATATGTTAAACCTTGGTTGAAATATCAGAAAAAAGGTTGCAAGACTAGAGAGTACACCTATGGTGGGTGGCAGGCTTGTTCTAGTGGGATTGTAATTTTTTTTATTTTATTTGCTTGAGAAGTTGGAAGATTGTTTATTGATGAGTATAGGGAGATTCTCTTGGAAGGGGGTTGATAGAGTTTGGGAGGGGTGCCATTGGTATCTTGGGGTTGGATTTCTCGTTTGATGGTGGAGGATTTGGTGTCTTGGATCAGAGGACTATGAATAAAGCATTGCTTGTGAAATAGGTGGATAGTGTTATGAGAGGTGGTTGAGGATTGCTTGAGAAAGTGTTGTTTGGGAGGCAAGGAAGAAAATTGAACTGGTACGTCAAAATTGAACATGCGAGAGGTTCGGCCTATTTTCGGGAGGTATTGAGTCATGTCATGCTTGAGGTTTAGCATTTCTTCTTTGCCTGGCTGGAGGTATGGTGTAGATTTAAGCTTCTGGCGGGATGATTGTTTGGCAAGGGCATCTTCTCCAAGAGGTTCACAATATTACATGTTGGCTTTGGATTTGAAGATTGTAGTGCCATCCTATTGGGTGGTGGAAGCTGAACACCTATTTTTGTAACAAATCTTTCTGATAAGAAGGTGGAACAGTTTGTGCTAATGCAAGAGGATATTTGTCATGTTTCGCCAATGCAAGACCCAAAGAACCTTTGGGAATGGGAAATTGCTTTGATGTGAAGGTTGCTTACAAGATCTTGCTTGATAGTCTTGAAGAACCAGATGATGATTTATTTTGCCATTACATAATCATCTGGAAACCGTTGGTGCCCTTAGAAATGAAGGTCTTTGAGTCTTTCGAGGAGAAAGCAATTAATGATCAAGGCCTAAAGACTGATGTTGTTGGCATCTGTTGATCTGATGTGTGCCTTTGTGGTTTAGAGGGTGGAAGATATGGATCATCTCCTCTTCAATGTGGATTCTCTAAAGAAGTCTGGAGGAGAACTGGTTTTGGGTGGATGGATGCTTCATCTAAGTCAACATTCCAGAGGAGTTTTTGATGGGAATGACTTGCTGGGTCCCATTTTCTTTAGTATAAAGTAGAGAGTTTCTTCTATGGCAATTTTATGGGTGATTTGGTTACAAATGAACAAAATGGCTTTTGCGGCAAGGAGATTTTATGTAGGTAATGTTATGGAAGATATGAACATGGACTGAAGCTTTTGTTGTTGTAATGTGTTTTTTTTGAAAGGTGGTGGTTACGATGTCGTGGCAGATATTCAGTTGTTATAGTAGATGTAAACATGGACTCAAGCTGCTGTTGTTATGTTTCTTCTTCAAAGGTTGTTGTAATGTTGTGACAGATTCATGTTTTAAAGGAGTTTCAGGGTTCATTACAATGATGTAATTTTTTGATTGTTAATGAAACTTTCATGGGATGATCATCACTTTAATCTGTCCAAAAAAAGGATTTTGAATGGTGTAACATAGCAATTACCATTCGTATGTTACCTTTCAATTTCAAAAAGAAGTTACTAGTTGATTATGATCAGCAACAAAGTTGTAGGCTTTTAACCATATACAACAACGACAATGGCAGTTTGAATGACATCCAGGCCTCTTCCCAGAGCACACAGATCAGGTAGATGGATTCTTTGCCTCTGGTAAGATCTATATTGGGTTATTCCAAGAATTGAATAAGAATCCAAAATCATTCTTGATAGTTTTTTTTTCCCTTAACACTTCATTCCCTTGCACCCTCTTTTCAAGCTTGTTTGATATTTTGACTTGGCATGCCCTGGATTATCCATGCCATTCTCTAAAATAACTCCGTTGAGCTTCTGGGATTTCCCATTATCATGAAGGTCTAGAACCTTGCATGCCTATGTAATTAATATGGACTGGTGAAGGTACTTTTTGCAGCCTTCCCATGGATCATGGCATAGACGGACTTGTAGCTTTTGTCTAAGGTTTTAGATGTTGATATTGAAGATTCTGTTGACAACTCAAAAAGGGGACTTGTCAAGGATACTGTCACAACTTGGGCGTAAATCGGAGTGTGGAGGCTTCTTGTGTGTGGGAAAAATACTCTCACATGGAGCTGCGCATGTGTGGAGCAAGAAGAGTAGCCCTTGGCTGCAAGAGATGGTCGGCAGCCCCTGGTGGCTAGCGTAGGTGGCCGGATACCCTTTGATGGTGGCTGGCATGCCTTGGAGAGAAGAGAGAGAAGGAGAGGAGCTTGTAAAGTTGAAAATATTATTATGAACTCAAAGGTTTGCAAAGAGGGAAGGCTCTCTTATATAGAGTACATATCCATATTCTTGGAAACCAAAGATCTTATCCCATAGGGAAATGTCTTATCTTTTTAAATAAATTAAATCTCAAACTTTTTTTGTAAAAGATATTTACTAAAAATAGAAAACCTCCTCCCTAAGCAAAAAGTTCCAAACTTGGGTCCAATGACCCATGACTATTGGCTCTTGTGGGCCTGCTTACTGGCTGCCACGTGGACGGTCCATGTGGCCTGTTGATTGCTACGTGGCTTTATTCAGCAGTTTTAACACTCCCCCTCAAGTTGAAGGTTGGGAGGCCAATGACTTGGTCTTTAACTTGTGAGGCTAGACACCCCACCATTCTTCTTCTTTTTCGAGAGCCATACTCTTGGTCTTTTCCTTCGACATGTTGATGGTGAAGCCTCTTGCAACCTACGAAGTTGTTGCCTCTGTGGCAACCTGAGTAGTCGTCGCTATGGCAGCCATCGTCTTGTCTTCTTGAAGTAGAGCCTATAGCTTCTTGAGGTCGTCATGAGTTAGGGAGTCCACACACAAGGTGCTAGTGGCCCCACATGGTGGTCTCTGTGTCTTGTTTGGATTTTTAGGAAAGGAGCTTAGATCAACCATTAGTCTTTTCACAACATGGGAAGTCGTTGCCTCTTTTGGCAACCTCGAAAGTCGTTGCGTGGACCGTGGTGCCCTCTCCTTGACGTCATTTCTTCAAAAAAATCTTCTCTTTTGAAGGAGTAAAAAATCGGATATAAGGTGTCAAGAGTATGAAGATCACAAGCGATAGAACTTGATAGATCTCCTTCTCTTGCTTCTTTTTCTTCTTGACGTCCCCATAGTGTTTGATGGTTGTCCTGGAGACAACCACCTTGCTCTCTCTTAGTCCATGTGTGGCATCGTTGATCGTCGTCGATGCTTCTACCATCTTCTCTAGTCCTTCGCATAAGGCGCTGGATTTTTTTTGAAGACTTTCTTTGGAGGCAAGAATCATCAACACATGGTCTAAAACTCATGCACAACGAGCCTAGAACGGTGGCTCTGATACCATGTCACAACTTGGCACAAATCGGAGCATGGAGGCTCTTTGTGAGTGGGAAAAACAGTCTCACGTGGGGCTATGCATGCGTGGAGTAGGTAGAGTAGCCCTTGGCTGCAAGAGATGGCCGGCAACCACTGGTGGCTGATGCAAGTGGTTAGCTACCCTTTGATGGTCGCCAGCGTGCCTTGGAGAGAAGGGAGGAGAGTTTGTAAGGTTGGAAATATTATTATGAACTCAAAGACTTACAAAGAAGGAATGCTCTCTTTTATAGAGAGTATATATCCTTATTCTTGGAAATCAAAGATTTTATCTTATAAGGAAATATCTTTTCTCTCTAAATAAATTAAATTTTAAACTCTTTTCCTAAAATATATTTACTAAAAATAGAAAACTTCCTTCTTGAGCAAAAAGCTCCAAACTTGGGTCTAAAGACCCATGCCTGTCGGTCCCTATGGGCCTCCTTACTGGTTGCCATGTGGACAGTCTACATGGCCTGTTGATTGCTACGTGGCCTGTCCACGTGGCTTTATTTAGTCGTTCTAACAAATACCATCATCGATATCCATGGTTTTAAATATCGATATCGATATCGTATCGACAAGTCAAAAAAAGGGACATATTAGGGATATATTACTGATATCGGTGAATTTTTGGGAAATCACTCAGAAAAGGAAAAATATAAGAAAATGTCACAAATTTTCATAAAATTAATATTTTAGTGACTAATACATCACAAAGAGATACCTAGAAGACGAAAATCAATAAATCGAGCGTGAAAATTTGTGTGTGTGGAACCCTTTCCCGCACTAGACAGGTTTTCAAACTCTCTTCTCGCTCTTCGTCTTTGTGTGTGTGTCAGTCTCGGATCTTCCCGCTCTTCCAGATTTTCTGACCGTGCATCTCCTGCCCAGCAATCCCTAGATATCGACGATATATTGTCGATATCTGGGAAAAAGAAACCTCAGGTGGTATTGATACGGGTCAGGCCACCGATATCGATATATCGGTAATATATCAAAACCACGTCACAAATTTTATGAGCTTATGACTTTATTGAAGAAATGTTCATAAAGGCCAAAATAAAAAAGTTTTGAATGAAACACAATATAAATACACTATTGACAAGTTCATGCCATAATATTCTAAAAAAAAAGAAGACATGATAATAACTTAGTATGTTCATATTACTAACATGGAAACTCGTTATAAAGTGAAAATGGACACAACAGAAGTGACAACAAAGATTATGTCAACAAATTCAATGCTAAGTGGTGTTTTGACCCAACTAGTACACACTGGGACAACTTTGATTTTCAGCCTCTTGCTATGATACTTGAATAATCTCAATAGTTGCCCAACACCATGAAGTTGTATCGAACATGATATTCAACAATGTGGTGTTGATAATCGGGTACCTCAGGACATGGGTATGCTTTTATTGCTACTTTGAGATTGATTGCATTCATCTTGCAGATGTTGTCTCACTGCTTTGGACCCTTTTGCTTCACTACTTGAACCACCTCATGTTAATATAGAAGTTGAAGATTCATGATAGTTATGTTGCCTTGCTGAGGAAGATTGTGGTAGGTTGAGGTGGTTGATATTGATGGGAAGCTTGGGATGCAAAATATTCTAGTAATATTTCGTATTTGTTCAGTTTAGGGATGTATTTGCTATTTTATATTTCTTCTGGGTGACTATGTAGTTTACCTAGCTCTCTATTATAAAAAGAGAGGCTAGGGTTTCTTTTGAGAGTAATGCATCTTTTATTCTTTACATGGTATCAGAGTAGCGGTCGTAGGCCGGTGCTCTGATATCTCACTAAATACCCACCCCCAAAGATGATTGAATCACCAACAAAAGGGTGATTCAATGGAAGTGAGACCATATGATCGTAGCAGCAACAATAGCAACATGGGAGAAGGATCTCCTAGCGCTATTGCTACTACTAAAGGATCTATAGACGTTGCTAGCGATGCCATCGGTAGACCTAGCATCGTCATTGGTGGTCTGCTAGCAGCCAAATAGGTCGACAGATGGCTGTGGCTCCTTGTTTTTGGTGCTGTGATTCGTGTGATGATGCTTCTCTCACGCCTAGTGCATGTGGTGATGAGTCTTCTCTCACCATGGATGATGAAGCTCCTCCCCTTAAGCAGGATGAGCCTTCTCTCGTGCAAAGAAGATGTGATGGGGCTGTCTGAAGGGTTTGTTTCAGATCTACAAAGGCATACATGGGCAGCCCAAGGCAATTCAAAGAAGATAGGGGCCAGAGGAGCATGGGTAGTTGACTTTGGTGCTTCTATACATCTTGCAGGAGATGTAGAGTGGTTGGTGAATCCCATGAGTCCACATGGGATTAGAGATGTTAGAGTGGCTAATGGGGCCACATCACCGATCACGATAGTTGGAAGCGTACGTGCATCCTCAAAGATGATGATTGAAGAGGTTCATTGTGGCATTGCGCTCTCGAGTTTCCAATGAACCTGTTGTTTGTGAGTCGCATTGGCAAGGACCTCAGATTTTCTGTAGTGTTTGATGATCACTGTTACTTTCAGGATCGATAGACGGGAGAGATTATATGCGAGGTATAGAGTGAGATGCTTTCTATTACCTTGACATGCCTACACTGTTTGCTGGAGTTGTATCCATAGCTACTGACCCTTAGCTATGGCGCAAGAGACTTGGACACCCGTCACTTAAGATGTGGTAGATGTATCCTGACTTGCTAGACTCCTTCACTCTACAGTGCGAGGATTGTTGGCTTGGGAAGCATCACAGGAGGACTTACTCATGGAGAGATGTTTGGGTGAGTGTAGTTCCTTTTTCTTTGGTGCATTGTGATGTTTGGGGGCCATCTAGGGTTCGCACTCTAAGAGGAAGTTGGTATTATGCAGTCTTTGTGGATGACCACAACCGTCTTACTTGGGTTTTCCTGATGAAGGCATGTTTAGAGATTTCTCAGATTGTCCAATAGTTCCTTTCAGAGGTTCAGACCCAGTACACCACCACAGTCAGAGTCTTTTGCAGTGACAATTGCTTAGAGTTTGTAGTGACTTATTGGAGATTTTCTCTTCTAGAGGTATTTTTCACTAAACGTCTTGTGCTCACACATCCCAGCAGAATGGTGTGGCTCAGCGTAAGCTCCGGCATGTTCTTAATATTGTTAGGATCTTGATGATCCACATGAAGGTTCCCAAGCAGTTCTAGGGAGATGTTATACTCATTGCAGCTTGATTAATCGAGTGCCTTCGTTTATGCTTGGACATGCCATATCAGGTGATTTATCCAGATTGTGCCAGGTCCTTTGCTCTTCCATTAAGGATTTTCGGGTGTACTTGCTTTGTACATGCATATGGCAACCAGGACAAGTTTTCCCCATGGGCTGTCAAATGTGTTTTTTTTGGGTATTCCAGGACCAGTGCTGTTAAAGGCAAGAGGCGCTAAAAGGAGAGGGGGGTCCAAAACGCCCGAGGTGCTAGGCGCTCGCCTGAGACAAATGAGGTGCTAATTTTTTTATTTATTTGAAAAAAAAATATGTAAATTATC
The DNA here is from genome assembly GCA_037157565.1 of Thalassia testudinum. NCBI lineage: Eukaryota > Viridiplantae > Streptophyta > Magnoliopsida > Alismatales > Hydrocharitaceae > Thalassia > Thalassia testudinum. The sequence goes on from JAZHRO010000014.1 coordinate 23,923,053, forward strand.
AATAAATTAGATGTACTTATAATCTCATGCATGGATCCATCAGCAAATATGATAAGCAAAAATGTGAAACAAAAGTTAAATTGCTAAATCAAAAGTATTTTGTATAAATAAAAACACAAATCCAACAATGAAATTCATGGATAAAAGGTACATGTTCAAACAAAAGTCATATCAAAGATTATAGAAAGCACATAACTAAGATTTTAAACTTAAATCCTAATATGGCCAACCACCATATTACCAAGTTCACAAGCAAAAAACATAAACCCAAGTATGACCAAAAGTTTTAGAGAATCCAAAGCCATAAACTAAAACAACTAGCTCCACAAGTCTGTAGTAAATTCATTTCCTCATCTCCCTCAAAGTTTAAGTTTTGCTCTTCTCTTGCATCTGATACATACTCATCTACATCTTCATGTTCTGGAATTTCAATCATTGGTTTTGAACTTGATGGTCGTGTAGCACGATGGAATCTTGCTTGATTTCTTGTGTAGGTTCTCATCTCTGTAACTCTAGATGCCCTTGCAACATCACCCCAAGTCAAAGTATCATAACAAAAAACTAGATCATTTTCTAGATCATTTTCCATCTCTCCAATCAACCATTCATTTGAATAATCAATGGAGTTGAGCACAATGGGTCGATGGTGTCTCGTAGGTCAAAACGACTCTTCAAGACCTGATTATACTCGATGTACACCAAATCTTGCAATTTAGCAACATGAAGAGCATTTCTTTTCTTTGAATGAATATGTAGTTGTTAAAAAAGAAGTGTTTAAGATATAAATCATATTATCAAACTTAATGATCATACTAGTGCCATATGTTTGAGAATGCATACTCACATGCTCAAATACACTCCAATTACGTTCACATCCAGAGGCACTGCATGTCAAGCTTAAGACTTTTATAGCTAACCTCTGCAAATTTGGAGCTGAACTTCCAAATAAGCTCCACCACTCCACTGCAAAGTGATGCTTTATTAGCTTATACTAAAGGATAAATTATGATACATCAAAATTTAACTCATTACACAAATTGATACCTAGTGATTTGATTGTTCTTGATCTAATTGCCATTGGATTTCCAAAAATTTCTTCCGCATGTTTATACAAAGACAATTCATTTGCTATCTTGTCTTGTACATGTGTATCAGGTGTCAATCTTTGTATGCACTTGTACAATCCATCAATGATTTCCTCATTGAATTCCATAGAGGGTTTGGCATTGAAGTACTTTGGATTAAGAAAATGATTAGCTGCATGTAATGGGTGCATCATTTGACATGCTCACCTTCGATTAATGATTTCAAACACCACCCTATATTTGCTCTCATTCCATTTGAAACTTTTTTCAATGGCCTCTTTAGCTCGATCCATCGCCTCATAAATGTATCCCATGGGTGGCTTCTCACCATCAACAAGTCAAAGAACTTCCACCAAAGGTCCCATATACTTGAGAGTTTCAAGCACATAATTCCAAAATGAAGGCATTAAAATAGTGTTCCTAGCTTTTTTGCCCTTCATCTCTTTAGACCACTTGCATTTTGCCCACTTCTTAGATGTAAACATAGTCTTTAGACTATGCTTTTATTTGTAAATAGATTACAAGAAAAGGAATGTTGTAGCAAACCGAGTAATTCCATGTCGCACCCACTCCCTATTGTTGGTGAAGCCTCTCATAATATTTAAGACTCTAGTGTGGTTGTAAATGAACCCAACAACAAAGATGGCCCTTTGGATATTTTTCTTGATTGTTGGGATTTTTCCAATATCTTCCAACATCAAGTCAATACAATGAGCGACGCAAGGTGCCCAATACAAGTGTGATCTCTTTTCTTGCAAAAACTTGCTTAGAAAAGAAATGAAGTACGTTAGTAATTTAAAACATATAGTAAACAATACTTTAATTAAAACATATCTAGCTAAAATATACCTGCCAATACATACTTGCTTCCGTTGTCAGTAATGACTTGAACTACATTAGATTCTCCAATTCTTTCCACAAAGTTATCAAGCAACTTGTATATCTTTTCTCCCGTTTTGATGATAGATGATGCATCAATGGAATCAACATACATTGTGTCCTTGGCATAATTCACCATTAAATTGATGATGTTACTTTCCTTTCTATCAGTCTAATAATCTGACATAATAGAGCATCCATATTTAGCCTACGCTTTCTTATGATCTACCATCAATTCTTGTGTGTACTCCACCTCTTTCTTCAATAAAGGAGCTCTTAAGCTCATGGTAAGAGGGAGGTTTTAAGTTTGGCTCATACTCTCTTATGGCCTGAATAATTTCTTTAAAACTTTACAATTTAGCAGAATTGAATGATATGTTGGCTTGATAGAAAAAATGAGCAATCTTTTGAATTGCTTTAGGTCTCTTCTCCTTAGCAAATGTATCTTTGAGGTTGCCTTGCCTCAATGGAGTCTTTCCTTTACTCTTCACAAACATGTCCATGGGTCCTTTTCCCTTTTGCTTGTTGTTAGGGATGGAAATTATGTTCCTTCCATTAGTCACTACTCTCTTAGTTAGAGCAGTTACGTCCCATTTCTTCTTCACCATCTTCGACATCAATCGGATTCTCTCAATCATCAAAGTCAGACATACCACCACAAAATGCCTCTTTCTATGTCGTTCTCTCAGTCATGTAAGTTTTTAATTCCTCCACCTTTGGAGGACATTTCTGACAAGCTAATGCATTTTTATATGATCCAACTTGATGTTGTTTGGCTCGATATATTCTACCTTTTTTGGTCTTCCCACAAAAGGTACAAGTGACTGCATTGTTGTCATTTTCATCCTTTAAAAAATTATATGTCCAAGCAGGATCTCTCTTTCCACTCATTGCAGAAAATGCAGCATCCCACCTGTGGAAGCCAATAAGTAAAATCTAAATCATGATTTAATTGTTAGATCAACACAAATGACCTAACAATAGTAACCCATTTTGGGTTATTTGAACAACTGAATTAAAAAAAAATTCAAACAGTAAAATATAACTCGTCCAACAGTTTTGCACCCAACAATAAAAAAAATCTAAACCCTAAATATTTATGCATCTGGGCGATGCTCATCACCATCATTTTATGCCCAACAGCATCCCCTGTGTTTATGCTCAATGCCACCGTTTGCGCAGCAGGGCAATGGCAACGATGGGGGTGATGAGGAAGAGAGCTCTTACAAAGATTGAGGACTGAGCAGCGTCGAGCGGCGGCGAGGTTCGAGTGGTGGCGATGACAGCGAGGTTCGATCGGCGATGTTTTGGATGAAAGGTGGTGGCAATTGAAGGGAGGAAAGAAATATCGGGTAGGGTTTTACTGCATATGAAGGGTTTCGGGTTTTAGAGGTTTTTCTTTTATTGGGTTAGTGGAATCAGGTATTTAGGTTTAGGAATCGGGTTTTACCTTAGGCACTCGCCCATGTGTCACCCAAGGCAAAATGCCTCACTTGAGGCCGGTCAAGGCGCTAAGGTCTAGGACGAAGAAGGGATGTAGGTGCTATGACTCGATCTGCAGGAGACACATTGTTATAGTAGATTTAACCTTCTTTGAGAAGATTCCATACTTCTCAGAGGAAGGAATATCTATACAGGTTGCCTTGGAGGACACCCAAATTTATCACCGGAGACCACAAACTTCACTTGATACTGTGCCTTGTCCTGTTGTGCCAGATGATAATGGTTTAGACACTGAGAGCAGCCATTGAGGTCTAGCAGAGCACGCACTCTTCATCCTCTATCTCAATATACAAGAGTTGCATACCTAGAGGATGAGGTTCGACAGTTTACCTCGACCCTTAACACTACATTTATTTCGAAGGATTTTGTTCATTCCTCGTAGGACTCTAGGTGGCATGCACTAATGGATGAGGAGATGTAGGCATTATAGTTTTGAAAGACTTGGAATCTTGTACCATGTCCTCCAGATTCTATAATGGTTGATTGCAGATGGGTTTACACCATAAAATATAGAGCTGATGGGATTGTGGATAGGTATAAGGTTAGGCTTATTGCGAAGGGATTTACCTAGACATATGGGGTAGATTACCTTGAGATTCTCTCTCGTGACCTGTATTACATCTGTTAGGATTATCATGTCAATTGTAGTCAGGAGGTGACCTTTATATCATTTGGACATTAAAAATGCATTCTTGTATAGTGATTTATTTGAGGAATACATGAGGCAGTCACCAAGGTACAATAGTTAGGGGGAGCTTGTTTGGTGCCTGAGGAAGGCTATATATGGGTTGAAGTAGAGTCCACGTGCCTGGTTCGAGCGGCTTAGCTTAGAGGTTGAGAAGATTAGGTTCATTAGGAGGATTAGGTATGGCGATCATGATTGGGTTGTTATCCTTGCTGTTTGTATAGATGACATGATCTTTATTGGTGATGATAAGGATGTGATTATTCAGATCAAGTCTTTTCTGCAGTCCACGTTTGTTACTAAGGTCTTGGGCAATCTTTGATATTTTTTGGGGATTGAAGCAGTTCGACGAGGGATGAGTCTTTCCTTGTCTTAGAGGTATTATACGTTGTAGATTCTTAAGGAGGTTGGTTTGCTTGGGACTAAGCTTTCTGGTATACCAGTAGGGTCTCTGCCTATACGTCTCCATGATGAGGGTGATCCATTGTATGAGGATGTCATCATATATTGTAGTATCGTTGGGCGCTTGCTCTATCTTACTATTACGAGGTTTGACAGTAGCTTTGCATTGAGCAAAGCCAGCTAGTATATGCAGACCCGTAGGTATACTAATTGGCGTAAGGTTTTCCTTATTCTAAGGTACCTTAAGGAGACTCCAGGTAGAGGACTCTTCTACAGAGATGGAGGGAGTCTGGACATGTTAGCATACTCTGATGTAGACTATGCTAGATCTGTGGATGACAGACATTTTACTTTAGGCTATGCAGTTTATCTTGGTGGGAATCTGGTCTCTTGAAGATGTAAAAAGCAAAATGTTGTTGCTTACTCAAGTGCAAAGGTAGAATATCAAGTGATGGCTCAGGCTATTTGTGAGATTATATGGATTGTTACCTTTCTACAATATTTAGGTATTTACGCCACGATGTTAGTTCCAATTTTCTGTGACAAGTCTATCACATATATTGCTTCAAATTCGGTCTTCCATAAGAGGACTAAATATATTGAGGTAGACTGTCACTTTTTAAGTTATGTAATTCTTGTAGGGAAGATTAACACTCCATATATTTCCTTTAAGCTTTAACTGGCAGGTATATTCATTATGGCATTGAAGATGAAACATCTTTATTTTTTATGTAACAAGTTGGGCTTCGTTGATATATACGTCCTAACTTGAGGGGAGGTGTTGAGTCTAGGAATGTATTTGCTATTTTATATTTCTTTTGGATGAGAATATAATTTACCTAATTCTCTCTATTATAAAAAAAGAGGCTAAAATTTCTTTTAAGAGTAATACATCTTTTATTCTTCACTATTTTCATGTTCGGTATTAATTTGGTTAGTATTGCCTTGGTCATAATCTATTCTCTTTACTAAAATAGGATTTTACCTGCCACGTGTCACCCACTCCCCACTCTCTCTCCCCTCCCACTCCCCACTCTTTCTCCGCTCTCACTCCCCATGCTATCTATCTCTTTAATCCCACTTTCCTCCGTCAGAGAACAATTAATGCCGTTCCTCTCTCTTCCGTGTAGAAATCGACGGAAAGTTTCCCCTTTAAGTATTATAAAATACAATCATGGAAAGATGATGGAAAATAATATCTTTACCCCTTTTTGATTTCTTTGTTTGGATATTTTTTTCAATGTATTTTCTATAGGACACTATTGGAGAATCGAAATTAATGCTTCCATTGGATATTTAGCTATCTTAAAAATAAAATTTATTTATTTTAAAATTATTTTTTAAATTCTGAAATAAGTTCCCTACTTAACTCTGAGGTCCACGCATACCCATCTGCACACACACAGTATATATATTATTAAATAAATTCACACATACAATTTATATATTATGAAATAAATTATATTTAAAAAAGATGTTTATATATTTGAAATAATATAAATCATAATCCTAAAATATAAATTATGCATTTTTGTGACTTTTTTGTTCTGACAAGTTATTTTATCCCAAAGGAGAATTTAATTGTGTTGCTCAATACGTGTGGCTGACATTATTTATTTATTTATTTATTTATATATTTATTTTATAGGTAAGGCAATTAAATTTTTTGGTTGCGAGTATGGAAATGTGCGTTACACCATGTTTTGCAACTTGCGATTAAGAATCAATTGGTTGAAAATCAAGCAGATCAAAACATACTGGTTAGCAATGGTTTTCAACCAATTGAAAATCAAAACACACCGGTTGAAAATCAAAATACATCGATATGTTTTACCTTTTCATCGGTGGAAAATATTTTTTCAGTTGAACATAATTTTTTACTTATGAGAAGTAATTTTTCATCGATGAAAAGTGATTTCCACTGGTGGAAAATAAAAATACACCGGTTGAAACCACCACTCATGCGTTACAAAATGCATTTGTTTACTTTTCCTTTTCTTTTTTGAATAATTTGCTTTGCATAAAGTATTTTACATTGTACGTTAATGGCATTGGATATAGGGATGTGAATAGGGTCAAGTTTAGGTTAAGTTTACATATTTATTTTCAAATTCAAAATATTGAAGATTATCTACCAATTCTTTATTTGTGATACTATAAACAAGTGAATTTGGGTTAATCTATATATTAAAGTACATTTTTTACCATTATATGAAATATTTCTAGCTATACCTTTGCATATAGATTACTCAATAAAGCTTCAGGTTATAGCAATGAATGTTGTTTAGTTTTTCCTATACATATTGTACATATATATTTTTAGTGGACCTCGTCGCTCACATGATCGAAGTTGTTCGATTGCCTGGATTCCCATATCTCTTTTTCTTTTTTTTTTTTCCCTCATTGGTCTCGTAGCGAATCACGGGGCTAACCACACTAATACATACAACAATCATAGGTACCATACGATGGAGGTTAGTTGGTTGTGACATCGATGGATAGTAGTTAGTAAGGGTGCCATATGAACTTTGTGCTTTTGATGGGACTTTTATTAAAGGATAGTATAATGGGATCCATAGCCACAACAACTCAACAACAATGATGCAAGGTTACCTTCAGAGATTGATTCTCCTAAAAGGACGAGATCTTATCCCTATAAAAGGTTAAGAGATTCCACGGACGAACTAGAGTGATTAATGGACATAGAAGTAGAGCCATACTTTGCATCATAGTCAGGAGCTAAACTTGGCAATGTGATGCAGCGAGATGATAATCCATGATTTCTTCTAGTGCTACCATGCAAGTTTTCCATCATTTATTAATTTTAAGGGGTTATATTTGAAATTATCCATGAACTTCCAAGCAATATTTTAAAAGTTGGATTGGGTCGATTAGTTTAATTGGAACTTGTTGCCTTATCAACAGATTTAGGTAATAAAAGTTAAAATTGATGTAAATGGATTAAAATGTTTGACTGCTTTTGTAAGAGTTGAAAAATTAAAAAAAAAAAATACATGTGACCTTACACACTACAAATATTCAAATATCTCTTTTCAAAATAAGATTCAAATATCCATGTTCTTTTAACGTTAGACTCTCGATTTCTATTTTATCTTTTATTTTTATTTAATATTTGTAATTAGATTTGTAAAATAATTTTTTGTACTAGATATCTACATTTATTTTTTATTGAATATCGGGTTTATTACCGATGGAACCAATATAAATTATACCAAAGATTTAATGATTTAGTTTTTTAATATGCTGACGTTAGCACTAGTTTTAATCGATACGAACGATCGATTGAACTATTAAAAAATTAAATCAGCTGATCTAATGACCGATTCGATTGCTTCCAAAGGTTCCAACTTTTGGGAAGGGATGTGTAAGAAATTTCATGTATTTTTTTTTTTCTTATCATGTAGTACTATAAAATGGGGTAAGCAATTATTGTAAAGACAAGTATGAAGGAAATTGGGTTACTTTTCCTTGTGAGTGTCTACCACGCATTCTCCTCATCTTTACTCTCTCCTTCCCCAGAGTCCTTTCCCTTTCACCTCACCACCTAATGCCATCTCCTCCCACTTCCCTGTGAACACAACATTGCCACTGAAGCCACTCTTCTCTTCTCACCTCACCTCTCCACCTCTTACCTCCTTTCTCCACCAAACAACTCCCACCACTGAAGCACCAACCCCACCTGCTTCCACCCTCCAACACACCAACGACCACTGCCACAACTACATGGGCCACTTCCACCAACCACCACTTCAATCGTCACCTTTGAATGTTGGTTTGCCCAACTGTCGGATAATCCCACCGCTAGCAGCATTGATGTTGCACTTCCTATGCCACAACCTCGCACCACTGCCTTAGCGCCATTGTCGAGGAGTCAATGGTTCATCGACCTCGACATGAGGCCCACCACGATAGCACCTCCAATGAAGCCATCACTAGCTTCGACCGCTTTGTTTGACCCTAGATCTTTCGCCATCCTTTGCTGCAAACTTGCTCAACCTTGCATCTATCGCTAGCGGCTCGTCTTTGCCACCCCTCTTGCTCGATTTGAACCCAATCATCCCAGCTGCCTCGCACTCGCCGTGACCTGCGATTCTAATGTAGTCACATAAGGACCTTCCTGCTAAAACCTTTGTCTAAACACCTTTTGCTCCTCGTTGTTTCTCTGTTTTTGTTGTTGTGAGTTGCTTGGGATTGCTCGATTCCCTGTCTGGGTTTTGAACGATGGGCCCGTAATCTGTTGCCTATTGCATTTATCTTTAATTCTTCTTGGCCATCAACATCTGGGATTACCACGTGGTTTTGAAAATTGAAATTGATTTTCATCCATTTGCCATGTGTTACCAATATAAATTTTGTGGTACAGACTGGATAATTGTAGGTTGATTGTGGGAAGTTCTTAAATAGTAGTAATAATTAAATTGTGCTTACCCATTTATTTATTTGTTGGTACTTCGAAATTCCTTTCCGCATTTGGATTGCATAGCATGGGATTGGGTCATTCTTCTGATCCAATGATCCATGGAGGTAGAATAGTCCTCAATATAAGATGGTCAAAGAAGTGCAAAGGATCCAACAAGAACTTTTGAAGATACAAGCAACTTTGAAGTTAGTGTAAGATAATGAGATCTTTGCCTCACATGGCAGCACTCCAAAGTCAAATAGAAGGTGAGGATAGTGATGAATTGTTCGAATCTGAGGAGGCAGAGGATTTCAAGTTTGGACATGCAATGTTCAAAGAAATCATTTTTGTTAATTCCCTACCCACACCCAATCCCTTTGTGGGGAAGTCCAGGATGCTTTCAACATTGAAGAGGTTGTCATTCAAGAAGGTTTATTGATTACGTCTAATGCGTCTATGATACTCAACTCGAAGAGCCCAGGGAGCTTGGGTCCAACCGAGAGGTTGATCTTAAAGTGGTATGGATGTTGGGGTTTCCTTCTCCACAGTCAATTACCTATGTTATGATAATTGGTCCTAAAGTTGTATGGGCATTTGGTATGCCTCCACAGCATGTGGTCTAGATGTCTCTTAATACACTCGAGTTGCATGCTCTTCAGTTCTACTACTTGGTAAGTGAAGACTTTACCCAACTCAATGCCTTTTACTTTTTATTATTGGCAAAAGGGGATGCTGCTGGTAGTGTTGTGGACTATAGGCCAATTGCCTTATTTAACTTTGTTCATCTTTTTAAAAACTTCGCTAAGGGAGGTGGAGAGCCCGTCACTCTAGTGCAAGCCCCAGCGGCAGCTGCTGAGGTTTTATCTTCTGGTGGCTAAAATGTCGGCTCTGAGGTTGACTACAATTCCGGATGACTTAATCAACCCCATCCAATCTTCCTTTATTAAACGAGATCTAGTTTGGAGGACTATGTTATTTTATTAGAGATTCTGGGTGCATGGAAAAAGGGCTGCAAAGCCTTCTATTGGAAGGTTGATTTCTTCAAGGTACATGGCTCCTTGGAGTGGAAATTCTTAAGGTCATCGTTGTGTCACCAAGGAGGGGAGGTTTTCCTTAGCAATGGATACTTGGATGAAGACCTGTGTTACCTTTGCATCTTTCTCCAATCTGATCAATGGGAGACTTGAAGGGCTGTCCTTTAGCCTTCCTCCAATTTGTCTTGACAATAGATTTCTTGGCTGATGTGCGTCTCTCTATGCTTTGTTAATGAGTTTAGTGGCTTTAAGGTTGAAAGAAGGGGCACTATGGTCCTTATCTCAATATGCTGATGACACCATCCTCTTCGTCAAAGGAGGAACAACAGAGGAAAGAAAAGCAAGGGGGGTTCCTGGCCCTGGATGCGGTTGGAAGTGCGGGGGAAATTGTTTTGGGGTGGAAGGATGATGATTTCTCCTTATTGGACTCGTTGGTTGGGTCCCATGTTGTCACTGTCAGGCTTCAGAGGCGTCGAGATAATACATGTATGCTCTTTTCTTTGGTCTACGGTCCGACGGAGGGTCGGAGGAGGCAGGCTTTGTGGGAAGATCTGAGTCAGGTTGTGGCAGCTTTTCAGGGGATACCTTGGTTGATTGATGGCGATTTTAATGTCACTCTGCTAGCAGAAGACAGACCAGATGGCCGTGGTGGATTGGACCAAGGCTCTGAGGCGTTTATGGGCTTTGTTGCGGAACAGGGGCTGGTTGACATGCCACATTTGTCCTGTCTTTTCATGTGGAGGAGTTCTGGAGGACAACGATCCCGGATCGACAGATTTTTTGCCTCAATGGCGATGGCAGAGTTGTTCCTGATGGTGGAGGTTAGACCTCTGGAGCGGCCATTCTTGGATCACACTCCCTTGTTGTGGGCGTCGAACGAGGAATGGAGGCATGGTATGTATTTTAAGTTCAACAGGGCATGGCTCCTGGAAGAGGGGTTCAGGAGGCTGGTAGAAGAGCGGTGGAGGTCGGTTCATGTGGATGGTTCGGCGGCTGTTAGGTTGGAAACTAAGCTGTGAGATTTGAGATCTTTCTTGAAGGTCCGTATGAAGCAGATTAGGGAGGAACGTGGGATGAAGAGAGAGGAGGCTCTTGGTGAGATTGCACGTTTGGACATGGTGGAGGATGTTGGTCTCCTTTTTGACGCTAACAGGGTTTACAGAGCAAGGTAGATACAGGTGATACAAGAGGAAGACCGGAAGGTGGAGATGGAGTGGAAGGTGAGGTCTAGGCAGAGGTGGCTGAAGGAAGGCGGTTCCAACACCCGATTTTTTCAGATGGCTGCATCAGCAAGGAGGAGAAGGAACTGGATTGACAGGTTGGTGGTGGATGGGGAGGAGTCTATGGGAAGGGAGGCGGGGGGAGGGGCAGCTGTGAGGTACTTCGGAGAGTTTACAAGGAGAAGACGAGGAGGAAGATGGAGATAGGGTCTGAGGTACCGCGGATTGGGGAGGCAGAAGCTAGCTTCTTGACGGGTCCTTTTAAGGAGGATGAGATCCGCAAGGCAATCTGGGGGCTGAACACAGATGGTTGTTCGGGGCCGGATGGTTTTCCGGTTGCCTTCTATAAAGAGTTCTGGCCGGTGGTGAAGGAGGATGTGATGCAAGTTGTGCAAGAATTTAGAGATGGAAATTTGGGTTTCAATAGGTTGAACAAGTTCTACATGTTCTTGCTGCCGAAAAAGGAAGATGCTGAGGAGATCCAGGAGTATAGGCCGATAGCCCTCTCGAATGTTATCTACCTGATTGTGGCGAAGCTTCTGGCTAACAGATTGAGGAGGACGTTGGCTGGGATTGTAGACTCGGTGTAGACGGCTTTTGTTCCTGGCAGAAATATTTTGGAAGGTTATGTGTTGGCCTCGGAGATCCTTTCGTCTTGGAAGAGAAATAAGAAGAAGGCCTTCCTGTGGAAGGTCGATTTCAGCAAGGCTTATGACTCGGTCCAGTGGTCGTTTCTTTGGGCGTCCTTGGTGAAGAGGGGTTTCCCACCGGTGTGGATTGACTGGATGAAGAGATGTGTCACCACGACGTCTTTCTCGATTCTTATCAATGGAAACCCAGCAGGGGGTTGGATTCAGCCGAGGAGGGGGGTGAGGCAAGGATGTCCATTGGCCACGATGATTTTTGTGATTGCAGCGGATGTTCTTGCGAGAGCAGCTAAGAGGTCGTGTGAGAGGAACTTGGCGAGGGGTTTCTCCTTGAGAGATGGGACGAGTATCCCGTTACTACAGTATGCGGATGATACGATTTTCTTCATTGAAGGTGGGGAAGTGGAAGCCAGAAGGATGCGGATCCTAATCTTGTTTGGTGAGGCTTCAGGACTACAGATCAACCTGTCTAAATCTGATTGTCCCTTTCAATTTGACTGAGGTGGAGGTGAGGGGGTGTATCTTGGGTCTTGGCATAGAGCAGGTGAAGCTTCTGATAAGATATTTGGGTTTACCATTGACGGATGGCAGGATTCTGGTGAAAGATTGGGCTCCCCTGGTGGAGAGACTGGAGGGGAGATTGGAAGGGTAGGCATCCAGGCTTTTATCAAGGGGTGGAAGGTTGGTCTTGCTCAAGGCGGTTCTGGCTGCAATGCCATCGTATTTCACTTCTGTTCTGAAGATGCCTCGACAGGTTGTTGGGAAGATAGAGACTTACGAGGAATTTCTTTTGGTCCAACCATGGGACGAATAGACCGGGTGCCCGGTTGGTTGCGTAGGAGGAGGTCTGTAGGCTGTTGGAAGATGGGGAGCTCAGGGTGAGGGACCTGGGGAGGTATAATGACAGCCTGTTGGCGAAATGGGTGGGAAGCCTCTTGGAATGTAGGGAGAATTTGGTGGGCAAGGTGTTTGGGACGGCTTATTGTGGTCCGGTGCGGTGGGATCTTCTGATATCTTCGTCGAAGGATGCTTCTCATTTTTTGAAAGGTCTGTCGATGGTGGCTCCTAGGGTGCGGAATTGCTTTGTTCCTGTGGTGGGAACGGGGGAGATTTTCAGATTTTGGTAGGATGATTGGACGGGACAAGGAGCGCTTGCTAGAAGATTTCAGAGGTTGTTTGCTTTGTTCCAGAACAAAGAGGCATTTGTGGTCGAGGTGTGGGAAGATGGGTGGTACCCGCGTTTTGTAGGAAACCTGTCAGATGCGAGAACTCATGATTTTCAGGTTCTGCTTGAAGAGTTAGAAGGGCTGCAACCGACCTCTGGTACGGATATGTTTGGTTGGGATGAAGGTGAGTTCTCGGTAGCGGCCGCCTACAGGAGATTGTCCACTGGAGATCCCATGGTTGAGCTGGATCTGGTGAGGGACTGCAGACAGATTTGGAAGGTCGCGTGTCCTTTAAAGGTCAAGATTTTTGTCTGGCTTTTTAGGAGGAGAAGGCTTGTGACCAAGGTTTGGAGGGCGAAATGGGCTCCTGGAGAAAGTAAGGTCTGCCCTTTGTGTGGAGGTAGAGAAGAGGGGATAGACCACCTTTTTTTCACTTGCCCGTTTGTGGTGCAGATATGGGGCAGGGTGGGAGAGGGGTGGTAGGAACGTCAATCTTTCGAAGATTTTTGGCACAACTTTAGAAGTCGAGGAGGTGATGTTGGACAGGTCGTCTTCCGTACAAAGAAGGAGAAGGCCAGACCATTGGCAGTGCTATGGGACATCTGGTTGGGCAGGAATGCTGTGGTCTTTAGGGGCCAGAGACCCTATGTGGAGAATGTTGTTGAGTCTATTAATTGCTTGTTTAATCTTTGGTGTGGTTCCTTGTGAGTGGGGGACCTAGGGGTTTGCTTGTTGTATTGGCGGTGGCTGTTGATTCTATAATTTATGTATTTAGGTAGTTATCACTCTGGATAACTACCCTTTCCTTTTTCAAAAAAAAAAAACTTTTGGGGGAGTCTTTTGGATTGATGGTTAATTTCTAGAATTCTGGCTTTCTTCCCTTTGGGATGCTAGAAGAGGAATCATGAAAGTTTAGAGGCTTTGGGTGTTATTTTTTTCCCTGAAAAAGCTTTGGGCATCACTTTTAGAGAAAAAAAAGATTTGGGGATTAATGTCCTCTAGTTGCCAATCAAGTACTTGGGTTTATCACTTACTAAGGAAATATTACATCTGACGAGCGGATGGAGAGGTGCTTGCATGGATGGGCTTTGCACTTGCTATTTAGAGGGGGAAGGCTTGTTTTGGTATACTTGGTGCTTTCTGTGTTGCTAATATACTTACTTTCTGTTTTCAAGGTGCTTGCTCGTGTTATATAGAGGATGGCTTCTCTTCCTTTGTTGATGGATTTATGCCCCTGGTATCCTGGGATGAGTTGTGTATACCTGAAGGAGATGGGGGGCTCAGCATACTAAACCCTAGAGAGTTTAATGATGCTTTATTGTCCAAATGGCTATTGCAAGTTATGGGTTCTTCTGCCATTTTGGAGTCATATGGAGACACTTGACTAGGACAATAGAAGAATGGTCATCAGAGGCACCTTAATATTTTAGAAATGTTTATGCAAACTCTTCAGAAAAATCCATCCTCACGGCACAGAGCTGCTCTTGGAGACGGGATGGGATTCAATTTCTGGTGATACCACTGGCCCTCATTCTTTATTATAGTTGAGGTCTATCCTCATTTGGTGGCTTTGACTACAGATCTGGCAGCAAGTGTTGCCGACTGTTACCATGCTTGCTTGCAGGCTTGCAGCTGCAATGTTCCTCAATCATTGTCTGACATCAGGGTAGGAAAGGTGTCCATACCTTGCAGGCCTTCCACGAGATTAATTTGGCTGATGGGAGAGATGGTTGTTTCACCATTTTATGACAATGCAAGTGCCTATTAACCTGGTATTAGCAGAGGATTGTTGAGGCATTTGGAGAAGTTGCTCTTGAAAGTCCTCTTCTTTATCTTGTTGTTGAGGAGGAAAAGGCTAGTCACTCAACATTTCAGGAGAAGGTGGTTGCCGGATGCAGATGCATCTTGTCTGCTTTGTACCTTGCCTATGGAGAATGTGAACCACCTCTTCTCTTTGGATGAGGCTTTTTGGTATAGTATATGATAGGGAGACCTTACATTCTCCTTTGATGTATCTGGCTGGAGCATAATGGAACCATCTTTAGAGAGGGGAGAGGTACTGTTGATGGAGTCTTGTACCACTTTTCTTCCCTGTGTGATCACTAGTGTAACCATCCCTTTTTATAATGAATCCCGAGGGTTAAAAATCCTTGTTATAACCCCCTTTCCCTAAGTTTTCTTATAAGCAGAAAAAATTGGGCTTCGTTAGACGAGAGCAATAATAGCACAAGGCGAGCAGGGGCATCTGTGCTATCTTATTTCATTGGTGACGACATTGAGGTTAGTCATCGTATTATCATCGTGGTTGTTTTGAATGATGAGTAATTTCTAAATGGCAAATTTCTAGGCTCATCCCTCGTGTGTTTGCTAATGCAGCTGGGCAGGAAAACATTTTTAGGATTCTCAGTGCTTGTAGTCTATCTTATGGATAATTTGAGATCTGTTGGTCACTCTGTAACGAGCAATGCTTTGCCCAATCAGATGTTGAAAGTTAACTGCTAACCTTGAGGACATCTGATTGTCCTCTGCAATACTTCCCTGTTTGAAGATGTACTTCAATCTTTGAATGAAACATATGCTAGCCTCTTTGGCTCTTTAAAAGAGGCGGGTGTGCATCAGGAATTTGCCACCTACCCTGCATGTCAGGAGCAATGGATATTCTCTTGAGGTCGTGGTAGAAATACAATCAGCTTGAGAGCCTAATAGGTATTGTTCTTTTGAAGTTATTACTACAATGCTGAAGACTTTGAAAATGAGCCTTGTAGTTTTTTGAAAGAATCTTGCACCGGTTGCACCTTAGCAAAGCCAGATTGCCATGCACAACGGCAATCTGGAAATAAATGTGATGTATTCTCTAATTCTGATGCTGAGATGCTGCATCTGTATCTACAGTTCTGTTTTCTAAAACATCGTCCAAGAGCAAAGCACTTTTTACCAGCCTCCACACAAATACCTTGATTCTGGTAGTAGCTTTTCTATTCCTGTTTCTACAGTTGATTCTGAGTCCTCATAACGGTCTCTATTGCTAGTTGCAAGTAGGTAGGTTTATGTTCAGAATGTCCTATTCTGTTTGCATCGGAAAGGTTCCTGCTATAACTTTAATATTTCTTTCTGTAGAGTACGGTTGATGTGGGGGAAGTCTTTGAGACAGCATTTTTAACTTGGATGTGTCAGGTGGTAGGATTAGTGCAGAAAGATATTTAGTTGGGCAGTGGAATAAATAGGACTAGATGTATGTTGTAGTAGTTACTATTGTTAGGAATGGTAGTTTCTAGTGTTTTGCAGGGTAGAATTTTTTTAGCTGTGAGCAATAAGCGTATCGTGGAGAAAGTATACATAAATGGCAATTAAACTCAAGGAAGCATGCCAGTACAGCAGATATTCCATTATTAGAACTACTTAAAGAAACTTATTGAAATAAATTTACATTACAAAGTGGGTGGTTTTAGGTTAATACCAGGTGATAAGTAGCTACAGTGCTTACAAGCTATATCTGCTACAGTTTGCTTCAAATGATCATTATTGCATTTGAAACGGGGAAGGCTGCAATTTTTGGGCCTTTTCTAAGGAGGGAGAAGATATCCTTTGTCTGTACCCCATTGAGATGGTAGCCAATAAACTCATTTTGCGAGGTACAGTGTGATGATATCAAATGGTCCCGAGTGTTTAGATTCAAGCATGAGAGAACACTCAGTTTTTCTATTTTACTGTCATAGTGTATTTTTGCTGCAATAATGGAGCAATTATCAGGGTAATATAATCCTATATCAAGGATGTTGCGTAGAGGTAAGTTTATCTGGACTCTTCCTGGCCACTCTTGTTGGTTTTTGTCTCATTTCAGCTTATGTAGTTTAATGCTCCTTATATGCCGAGGCTGATTTCATGAAGCAACTTCTCTCTCTGCCTCTCTCTCAAAAAAAAGAGTATCTTCTATACACCTTGCAATGACATGCTCCACCAGTAAAGTTTTAATCTCTTCTATTTGTTACCTCTCAGAGAAAAATCTTTTCTATTTGTTTGAATATATTAGCTCCCAAGTTCCTTATAGCCACTTCCATGATCGATATTCCAGCTTCCCCTGCATGGTGCCTTCAGTTGATGTGAGATTTCTCTCGCATTAAAGGGATAAAACTATCTCATTATTTTGTTGAGTTTGCATTTTTGTACGATTGGCAGATTGAGGGTGCAAAAGCAGAGTCCTGATACAGAGGGTGGGGATAAGCTCAGATAAATTATTGAGTTTGGCAGCAAGTTGGGACACTTTTGTATCGAGATATTTTTGGAGACACGGCTGAGGGCAGTGTATCTGGGCAGCGTTAGCCAAGTTTTGACCTTGATTGGTGTGACGAGGGCACAGCGGGATGGAGTCGGGCAACTGGACATGGATTTATCTGTAAGCTGAGCTGCTACCATTTATGGACTAGTGGTAATGCAGCATTGTGATGAAGTAATGGTCATTGGTCACACGTAGATTAGTTCATGTAATCAAGCCAGCATCTAGCATTAATTAAGTTTCATTTGATGTACATTATTTGATTGCCCCGGCAATATGATTTGATGCGTGGAAATATTCTGCTCATGATCTGGTCCACAAGGGCGGGTAAATGCTATGTTTGGCTATCATATTGCAAGCCTTTCGTTGTATTGGATCTTTTGATTTTTTGTGTAATTTTTCCTTTGTTATGAAAACTTGACATGTAATGATTCTTGTTGGAAGTTTCTTTTCATGAAAGTTTTTTTGACATGTACCGGAACTGACGTAGGAAGTGGATGCTAATTGAAGCAAATGGTCATGGTGAAAGAATAATGACGTTGGGGAAGACAGAGGGAATTTCATAGTGGGCGATAAGCAAATTCAAATTATTTAAGCTTTTCTTCGTCAAACCATCTTAAGACCAGACATACATGAATTGTATAACTGACTTAATTCCCTCTTGACCCGTGATTGGAGAAAGGAACACTTAACCACTAAGGGGTTGGATTAATGGTAAGTTTCTTTCTTACATACGAGAGGTGATTTACTTTCTTAAAGTTAAAAGAAACACCGACACTGATGACCTACAGGAGTGGTGATCTTGTGGTTTACTTGAAATCAGCCACTGATTCCGTTGTCACGAAGGCTTATAAGCTCAATTGTGTGTCAACACATTATTCCTTGCTAAAAGCTACCCTAGTATGTATAAGCAAGGGACTCGTGCTTATGATGAATTTCAATATGTATCTTTAAGTTCTTGGCTGACAAATAATCGGTCTTTAACCCCATCGCACCATCAGGGTTGCCTCAACACCTAATCTTCAGATAGACCAGAAGGATTAGGATGTTCTTGTAGGTGTTGAAATCACTTGGAACTTATTGCCCCTCTAGATGTTAATTGGAAACTCAGTAGCTTTTAGTGATGAGATAGATCTAGTGAATAAGTTGGCCAAGTGACGGATAATTTGAATGCCATCCATTGTCTTTATATTTTTGATGTTTATTGGAGGGAAATTGAAATGGTGAATGTCTCTTAAGTTGGTTAAGTTGGTATTTCGTAAGGCAAGAAGTGAAAAATATTTACTCCCTATGTGATAATGAGTTAGAAAATGCAAACATTTTAAAGCTATCCTTCAACTAAAAGTGTCATGTCTTGGGTAGGTATTTTACGTACAATCAGAACCAAGTTCACCGACAACAACCTTTTAACAAACCAGGACACGTCAATATTGGGTGGTACTCTATTGTATTAAAAATGTGGTGTAACCTACTAGCACCTTGTAAATTTTATCTTTATTAAAATAACTAGGAAATCTTTTGAGGTTTAGGTCGACAATATGTTGGTCAAGTCTTTAAAGAGCACTTGAACAACTAATTTGAGGTTTTCACTTCATGAAGTTTAGTTGAGATTAAATCTAAAAAAGTGTCATTTTAAATGTTGGACTCAGAAATTGTCTTTTTGCTTTCTCGTCATAGCATCGAGGCTTGCTAAGATGATATTAAGCCCATCATGGAGCTTCAACCACCCCTACTCCTTTGAAAAGTTATTGCTCAGATTGATCGTAGTGGTCAATCAATTCATGTCTTGGGCCTTGGGTAGGTGGTGCCCTTCCTTGCCATAAAGTCAATTAGACAATAGAATGTGATATCACCTTGGAGGAAGTTAAGTACTTGATGATAACATCATCATTAGTCATATCTAGCTTTAATTAATCATAATCAACAGATAAATGCTTCTACATAACCATCAGAAGATCGTAATTCACTACACATCCATTCTGAGAGATAAACATGAAAACATGAGTAAAACTGCAGTTTTAACAGAATATCCAAAATTCAGAACAATCATGGAATTTCCTAGGGATTTATTGAAGGTCAAATGGTTATAAATGTCTAATAAGTGAGTTCATGCAGAACAAAACGGGTTTTCACGCGTTTTGAGAATTAAATGACATTTGAAACCCTAAAAACTGACTCGCTTAATTCATTGAGGTTCTGGTTAGGATAAAATTCATTTAAATCTTCTAAAAATCATACAAAAATATTATATAAGGTTTGGTATGCTTGCTTTGACCATTGGAACCCATTTATGATCTAAAATAGAGTCTTAGTTGGACAGTTGCCCTAATTTGAATTTTTACGTAAATTACCCAGTCAAACTTGGTCAAAACCTAAATTCGACTTCACCATTAGATTCTTTGGATTCAAATTAGATTTGTATCAAAATTTGGGCCCAATCAAAGCATAGACCTAGTTTGCATTTTGGTATAGTCTAACTCTTTTTCTTACATATGCACCCCTAGCCTTTTGAATTCCTTACACATGGGTCCCTAACTTTGTTGCACCTTCACAAAGAAACCCCTGCTGCCATTGAGGTCAAACCCAACCTCCAAGCAACTTTGAATGGCCAGAATCCTACTCTAATGGCAATCAAATCCCACCAAAATTGGTGGGATTGAGGTTCACACATGGGCGACTAATCTGAGATCATTGTGGAGTTGCAGATCCCCATGGATTGCTCGTGCAAATGCACGAGAATCATGGGTTCTTTTCCTTCAAGCCCAAGCCATGAATCTTTCTTTCTAGATCCAGAGCTCTCCCTGAAGCTCTAAAAAACCAGGCCGTGCACAACCTTCTTGTTGACAAGGCGAAATCAGGTTTATAAAATAAATGATGCGTCGTAGTATAGTTGAAATCGCCTTGAAAACAAATAAATTTTATTACTCGAATTTTAAGTCCGAGGTCGAACACAGGGAGTAAATGGAATTCATACACTAATCTCAATAATAGATGCAATTTGAACATATAAAATTACTCAACCTAATTCATAATGTAAAACAGGAGTATATGAATAATAAAATGTAGCATAAAAGAGAAATTGGACGTTAGATGTCTTAAAAAGGTTTGATTTGTCTTTCTTCTCTTGGCTCTTTCTTTTCTTTCTCTTCTTGCTTCATTGTTCTTCTTTCCTTCTTTCTTTCTCTGGCTCTTCTTCTCTTCTCTGGCTCTTCTTCTCTTTCTTCTTCTTCCCTCAGCTTCCTCTTTCTCCTTCAGCCGTGCCTTCTCCTTCCTTCTTCTTCTTCTCTGCAGCTTCTTCTGCCTTTAGCCCTCAGCTCCTTCTTCTCAGCTTCCTCTGCGGTCTTCTTCTCCTTAGTGCCTTCTTTGCAACAGTGCCTTCTCCTTCCTTAGCCTTTCCTTCAGAGTCCTCTTCCTTTCCCTGCACACAAGTGCAAAACCTACCCCTACCCACCCTCGCGAACTCCCTCTCTCTTTTCTCTCTTAGGTTCGCTCTCCCAGAGCCATTCTCAGGTATACGGGTCGGGTTAGCACGTCCGGGTCCAAGCGCACTGGCATGGGTGATGCGTAAGGAGTGCTGGGTAATCGAGTCAGGCAGCTAGGTCTGTGGAGGCGTGAGTGGGCGAGGGGACTTCACCTCGTGTCAGGAGGAGATAAGCCCCTGACATAAATTCATCTTATACCGCTCAGTCCCTTCCAAAGTTACCGAGGTGGGACTAGATGTCCCACCCGCTTCGCATGCGCACCCGTAGGAGCTCACCCTCAATCACAACGACTGCAGTGGTCTGGGAAGTCAAGTGCTAGGCGTGAGGGGTTCGTGTGACAATTCTGCGCCTCCTGGAACTGGGAACCTAATGCTTGGTGCCTGGAGTGGAGGATGCGAGCAAGCTTCACAGTTGCTTCAATGGTGGCTGGGGTCAGAACCTGCTCTTAAGAAAAATGACCTTACGACCTCATTAAATCACATGGGGGGCTTTGCCATGACACAGCAAAGGTGACTCGGTGGGTGGTGTGGCGTGGGGTGGCCTAGGCATGCGTGCCTAGGTCGGTGTGTGGTCGTGGTGATTGGTTTGATCGGGGAAAGAATGTGAAGTGTGTGGCGGTCGATGGAGAGGAGGGAAATGATCAGTGGACAGTGGTGGAGCTTCTGAGGGGTTTGGCGAGGTGGATGGGTGTGTGGAAGTGACGAAGGCACCTCGTTGGTGGTCTACTGGAGGTGGAGACGATGGTGGTGGTCTACAGTTGTCGTGGGGTTGAAAACAGAAATAGAGAGGAGGAAAATAAAGAGAGGAGAGAGGGGAAGAGATCTAACCTAGTTTAAGGATGAAGGGGGGAGAGATGGCAGTCGGCGCGTACCTGCCACCGCCGGAGATGAAGATTCCAGTGGAGGGGGACGGCGACTACGAGGAGGTAGCTGGCGCGTGCGCAGGTATGGCGTAACGCGGAAGAAGGAGGCGGAGATGACTCAGCCACTGGTATTGTGGTAGAACGATGAGAAGAGGAGCAATATGTCGCCGGAGCTTGTTGGATGTTTGGCCGAAGGAGAAGAGATGAAGTTGAGGGGTTGTCTCCGACCAAACCAAGCTGCGGATGGACGACCGGGTTGGGGGGAGCTTTTATAGACACAGGCAGAGGGCCTTGTGTTTGGAAGGCAAGCTTCGAAGTATGGGTATCCTCATCGGAGTAGGATTGTGAGAGATACCCAAATCTCTCATGCATTCGCATGAGAGATTGGGAGACAATTAGGGCTTGAGATTGCGTTTAAATGATCGGGAATTTATCAAAGAATCTCCCTTTCAAATTTGAGAGGGAGTCTCTGAGGAATTAGGGAGAAATCCCCTCTTGAATCCGAGTCGGAGTAGGACTCCTCCACTGTAATGGTGGAGGAACCTAATTGTAAAGAATGACGAGGAAGATAGCGGTGTATCTGCAAGGTTTTCAAAAGCTAGGGGTCTAAAAGTAACTGGGTTGGACTGTTTTGCAAAGTAGGTCAAGGTGAACTCCCCTTAGGTCCAAATTTTGGTATAAACCTAATTTGGACCTAAGGAATCTAACGGTGAAGTTGGATTTTAGGTTTGACCAAATTTTACTTGGTATTTTACACAAAAACCCAGTTTAGGGCAAATAATAGACTAGGACCCCTATTTAGGTCAAAATAGGTTTCAAAGGCCAAATTGAAGGTTCTAAACCCTAGAGGATATTTTTCCATGAATTTTAGAGGGTTTAGTTGAATTTTATCTTGACCATAACCTTGTTGAATTAAGTGGGTCTATTTTAGGGTTACAAGTAGTCATTTAATTCCTAGATTTCACATTAACCCTTTTCTGATTGAACCAACTCACTTTTTATCTTGTTAAGACCATTTGACCTATGTTTAACCCCTGAGAAATCCTGTTGTTGTACTGCAATGGTAAAATTACAGTTTTACCCTTTGTTTCTTGTTTTCCTCTTAGAACAGTTATTCCTTGAATTAGGCCCTTTACTTGGTTATGTAGGAGCTTTTGTTCCCTTTTCTAGGTCAAAATGGGCTAGTTAAGTGATGAGAACCTCATCATGAACCCTAACTAGCACAATCTAACCCAGATATGTGAGAAAAAGCTCCTACATAACCCAAAGAAAGGCTTAACTTAGAGAATTCTGAGTTTAAGAATAAAGTAAATCATAAGGGGTAAAACTGTAATTTCACAAATGCAGCTTGCAAACAGGGTAATTAAGGATCCAAACACAGGTCAAACAAGCTTAACAAGAAAGAAAGTGGGATGATCTGATCTAAAAAAGGGTTGTAACAACTTCAGGAATTAAATGACATTCTATAACCCTAAAACAAATCCACTTCAATTTACGAGGTTCGAGGTAGGATAAAAATCAACTAAACCCTCTAAAAATCATATAAAAATAATCTCTAGGGTTTAGAACCTTCAATTTGGCCTTAGAAACCTATTTTCACCTAAAAAGAGAACCATGCCCAATTAATAACTTAATTTGGGTTTTTACTCAAATTGGCTGGTCAAACATGGTCCAACCCAGAATTAAAATTCACCATTAAAATCCTTAGGTTCAAATTGGTCTTATATAAAAACTTGAGCCTAAGAAGAGACCTCCTTGACCGACTTTACAATTTGGTCCTCTTCATTTACTTTTTGACCCTTATCTTTTGAAACTATTGCATTTAGGCCCCCAACTTTTCATCATTCTTTGCAAAACGGTCCTCCCTGCAACTTCTGCACAGCATCATACTCCAGCGACCTTGCGCGGAGCATGGCGCCACGTAGAGCAGGGTTACCGTCCTGCAAAGCAGAAGCAGGGTTCCCTGCGATGTCCTCCGTCGCAGGGACTCGTCCATGCCCTCTGCCGACCACCATACCTTCCGTGCGAACGCGCGGAAGGTATGGGTGTCATCTCTGGCCTTACTCCGGCGAGGCTAGCATGACGCTAGCTCACCCCTCCCTCTACGCCAACCCCTTTATAAGAAGCAGCACACCCTGTCGGCTTCGGCAAGCTTTTCTTTGACGTAGAAACCCCCTCCCTTTCATCCCATCCTCCTCCATCAGAAGGCCCGAAGCTTCCGTCGACTTCCTCCTCTTCCTCCTCGTTGCTATGCTGCCCTACCTGCAGCAGGGTTTGCCTTGCTCCGTCGTCCGCGTCGGGTTGTACCTGCCGGTGCCCTCCGCCTACTTCCTCGTTGCCGCACTCCTCCTCCAGGGCTTCTTCTTCTCCAGCTCCGGCAGATACGAGCCGGCTGCCCCGCCCTCCCACTTCGTCTAATACTTAGGTAAATAGCTTCCTCTCCATTTCCCTTGCATTTCCCCCCTTTTAAACTGCCCTGTCGACCACTCGACTGCCACTGTCCAGACCATCCTCTCCACCTCCGATCACCCCCTCCGGCGAGACCATCTCGCGTCCACAGAAACCCTTGCACCTCGCTGACCACCACACAAGCTCCCTCACACTCCACTCTACCGATTCTCCATCTCCATTTACTGCCAAACGCCACTCGACCACCCCCCAAACAAACCCACCTCTCCTGCCACAGTCTGACCTAGGGCTACCTCCACACACGCCCTCACGCCTCGTCGACCCCCGCACTGTCTTCGCCGCACTCCAGCGAAGCCTCCCTGTATTCTGACTGGGCCAAGAGGCCGTTTGTGTGATTTCAGGTGCGCGCCCCTCGCCGCCATTGACGACGAGTTGTAGCAGCTTCACCTACAGCTGCAGGCGCTCTCCATCCCAGGTGCGCGTCCTAGGTCGCGCGGGTTGCCTCTGCGAAGGCACCCAGGTCTGCAGCTGGGGCGAAGACCTCGCGGGCTGCTGCAATTGGCCGCAGGTAGCTTGCCTGCGGGCGTCGATTTGGGAGGTGGGAATTTAGTCCCACCTCGGAAGTGTGTGGCCAAGCGCCCGCACTTAAATTGAAAAAGTGTCTAAGGCTAATCTCCTTCGACACACAGGGGTCAGGTCCCTCCCCCGCACGCTGCACGCCACGCGCTCGGTCGCCCTCGCCCGCGCTCACGCCCCACGGGTCTGGGCAGGATCTGATTACCCAAACAGCGCACTCCTCGCCCACCACGCACGCCGGTGGGCTTGGTCCCGGGCGCGATACCCGCACCCGATTA
This sequence comes from Thalassia testudinum, assembly GCA_037157565.1. NCBI lineage: Eukaryota > Viridiplantae > Streptophyta > Magnoliopsida > Alismatales > Hydrocharitaceae > Thalassia > Thalassia testudinum. Next base: position 23,947,974 of record JAZHRO010000014.1, read on the forward strand.
CCCGGCTCTGGGAGAGCGGTCCTAAGAGAGAAATCTGAGAAAGAGAGAGACGCGGGGAAGGGTAGGGGTAGGTTTTGCTCTAACCCTTGTGTGAGCGTGCAAGAACAGAAGAAGAAGAAGGGGAGCAGCCAAAGCCTTAGCCCTCAGGGTAGCTGAAGAAGAAGAAGCGAAGGAGAGAAACAGAAGAAGAAGAGAAGGAAGGCACTGTAGCAAACCTACAGTTAAGTCATCTGACCACTGTATCAGACGACGGAAGGGTAGCGACCAGAACAAGAAGAAGAGAAAAGAAGAGGAGATGTAAGGGAAGAAAAGAAAGAAGGAAGCAGAGAAGAAAAAGAAGAAAAGAGAAAGAAGAAAGAAGACACAGTCGCAAGCAAGGAAAGAAAGAGAAGAACAGAAGAAAAGAAGTAGAAAGAAGAAGAAGGTTGAATAAGAAGTCAGAGAAGAAGAAAAAGATTACCACAGCCACAGAAGAAGAAAAGAAAAGAAAGAAGAAAGGAAGACTCTGCAGGAAAAAGAAGAGAAGATTAGCTGGTAGAAAAAGGATAGAAAGAAAAGGAAGAGAGAAGAAGAAGAAGCCAAGAGAACTCTCTCTCTCTCCTATTTTTGTAACGTAATAGAGAACTTAGTTAGACTTTTAGAAGCGTAGTTGCTCCCTGAGTTTGACCTCGGGAAAACCTTGTTCCGAGTAAAAAATTTTTTGTAATAGTAATCTGGTAGCTGTCTTATTACATACTATAACAACTGTAACTTAAAGTATAATAAACGTAAACAAACCAATCGGACACTATTCTTGGCGCCGTTGCCGGGGAGCAACGGCTATTCTAGAAGCTATAAAGTCTCTATTTGTGAGTTTCTAATAATCTCTTTTCTCTTTTGTGTGCAGGTACAGGAAAATCAAGAAGCAGCTGCACAACAACCACTCCAAGGACAGGTAACTTCTATCCTCTCACTATTAACCCCTAAATTCTAAAGAGGAAGAAAAAGAAAAAAATAAACAATATAGGTATAACCTGTCTTTCATATCTAGTAACAGCTGCATATTTTCAAACCACTATTCCTGCACACACTATTAAGGGTATTCAAGGGCTAACACTTTCTTTCCTGAGCCCTAATTCTCCAATAAGGAGTTAACTGGACCAAGTAGAGCCAACATAGGAATTAACACTAGGGTTTTAGAGACACACTCCTTAATCAAGAATTGAGAAATCCCAAAAGAAGTGTGCCTAAGCCATTGATTGAAAATACCTATTCAGAAAAACCCTAAGCAATTAGCTCTCTAAAAACATTTGAACCCTAAAAGACAAGACCTAATAAGTTCTCAAAGGAATCAATAGGTGAAGTTGACCCCTTAGGTCAACCAACCTTCAACTTAGGTCACTCTTTGCACTCAAAAAGCTAAAAGTTCAAGTGAAAACCTAAGCACCTTGATCTTAAATTAAAAGTGGTAGACTTAAGAGGTCAAGATCCCCATTCTGGTCTACCTAGAATCTCAGTGACAAGAGAGGTCGGGTGGGGGAAACCCTGTAACCCGTGGGGACGCTCTACCGTGTAGGGGTCTTCTCGGGACTCATCCTCTCTGGCTGCCCAGGTAATTCTCAGGTGGTCGATCTTCTGATTAAGGGGTCCATCTGCCTCGAGCCTCTATAGTCACCCAACATTTTGGGTGTCTCGATTGGGTCCAGCACCTGCTAAACTCATCTCTTCCAACAGTGTATGTTTGGTAGGAGGTCCTTGAAACCTCCTTTAGAACTTCACTCTCCTCGAGGCCGAGCCTTAGTACCCTTGTTTGAGAAAACAACACCTCACATCGACATCTCCTCCAACTCCGAACCCAACTCACCTTCTTCTTTCACAATGGCTCAGCTAGTTGAGGAAGAGAACAATCTGGAGCACCAGCTCCAGCGACTCAATGACCTCTTCCAGAACTTTGTGCACCCATCGCAGCGTCCCATGATGCGGGACCATTATAATCCTGTTACGGTGGCTATTGAGCCTCGAGTCAAAATCCCGACTGGAGGTCCTGATTCTGAATTGAAGCCCAATATGATTCATGCCATACCCAATTTCCATGGGCTTAATTCTGAAGACCCCTTCCAACACATCAAATAACTAAAGCATCTGGCCTAGACTTTTGGGTCAGATGCACAAAATTGGGACGTTCTCCTCATGAAAATGTTCTCCTTCTCCCTTATGGACAAGGCCTCTTATTGGTATCAAACACAGACCTGGCCGATCAACAATTAGGAAGAACTTCAGTCCGAATTTTTGAAGAAGTTCTTTCCCGTTGGTCGGACCAATGCCTTGTGCCATTAGATTACCCACTTCACTCAGCAAACGGGAGAACCTCTCCATGAGGCATGGGATCGCTTTCAGGATCTCATGAGAAAGTGCCCCCATCACGGAGTTCCTAAATGGGAACAAGTCCAGTCTTTTTACCAGGGACTCCGTGAGGATATCAGGCTTTTCGTCAATGCAACTTGAGGAGGGAATATCATGGGTCAACATGAGGACACCATGTGGGAGATTCTCGAAAACATGTGCGAGAACTCCATCAATAATGACTCCATGGGAGTATTCGACAGGACGAATACCCGTGCATCGACGAACCTTAGGAGAGCACATGAGACGCAGGGCTTGTCCGCATCAGTCGACCTGGAACTGATGGCCAGTCGATTGGACAAGGTCTCTATCATCGAGAAGAAGGTGGACGAGCTGACTCAGCACTTGCAGCGAGCTACCGCTGCGCATAGTTCCTTTGCGCAGCCTCCTTCCACACGGGAGACTGTGCAAAACATTCTCCACCGACCTTCTCCTGGGATGGATCCGTATCCACCCCCATTTGATTCTCGGATCAGAGGATCCTCCGATCTTTTCTATACCAGCCCGGGGAATTCCACTTCCCCATTCGGTGATTCTTTGGAGGTTCCTCAGACCTGCGAGGACCTCAACACCATCCAGAATGATCCATTCTCCAACACCTACAACCCTGGATGGCGAAACCATCCCAACTTCTAGTGGGCGGGAAATTCCCAAACCCAGAGACCACCCTTTTAGCTCCGTCCACAACCCCCTCGTCCTTACCAGCCGCCTCAGCCTTGGCCTAACCCGACCTTTTCATCAGGGCCAAACCAGGACCAAATGTCCCTCATCCTTCAGACTCTGGCTGACATTCAAAGAACGAATGCGGCTATTCAGAAACAACACAAGGATGAACTTACAGAGGTTCGAAATCAACTGGCCCAGTTGGCAAATTCTCGCCAACCAGGCACACTTCCTTCTCAACCTCTTCCTAACCCGAATAACGTGCCAACCCAGCGGTGCGTTATGAACCCAAGCCCGGGCCAAGCACACATGATTTATTAGGCCCCCTCTGTTCCTTTACCTGACGGGATGGAGGCTTCCACTTCCTATCCGGGCTATCAGCAGCAACCCATCCTATCCAACCCTAACCAAAACCAGGCAGGACTAAATTCTGTAACGACCCGTAGTGGTAAGGAAACCCAAGATCCACCCTATCCAAACCACCCCAAGCCTGGTAGTGATCCCAACCCTAGGACAGTAATCCAGGACGTTCCTATCCCTGTCCCAGATCAAAGATCTGGACCTATCCTAGAAGAACCAACCAAGGTTCTGTTTCCCGAGGCCTTGACCAAGGGAAAGAAGACAACTAAGCCCGTGGCACCTGAGGAGGACCTGGTCAAGCTCTTTGAGCAGGTCCAAATAAACATCCCCTTGATGGATGTAATTCGCCACGTACCGGCTTACGCATGATTCTTAAAGAATGTGTGTACACCTCAGCGTAAGCGAACCAAGAGTGGGAGTCCAATTGTACTATTAGAGCAAGCCAGCTCTATAATCCTAAGCAGGCTCCCACCTAACGCAAAAGATCCTGGTACTCCCTTGATTTCCTGCAAAATAGGTGATACCCAATTTGACAAAGCATTGCTAGACTTGGGTGCTTCCATAAATCTGATACCCACATCCTTACTTAAACAGCTAGAAGAATTTGACCTAAAACCAACTGAGGTGACACTACAATTAGCAGATCGATCTATAAATTCACCTAAAGGGATTCTCGAGGATGTTATTGTAAGGGTGCGGGATTTCTATTTCCCTGTAGACTTTATAGTCTTGGACATGGACGCACTTGAGAACCTAAGGGATACACCGATCATTCTAGGGAGACCTTTCCTGGCTACTGCTAGAGCCAACATCAGCTGTGAGGAGGGCCAAATAGAGCTCAAATTTGGAAATCAAACCCTAGAAATTGATATATTTAAGGCCCAACAAGGAATCAATTGCGGTGTCATCGAACAGATTTGTGATATCAGGGCTTTGGTTGATGAAACGCATTTTGAGAATGACCTGATCATACCTCATCAACCACAGAAAGATCTTGAACCGCAATTAGAGGAGTCAAATCCAGATTTAGACAGACCCGTAACTCCTACCCTTGAACCTCACATCTACCCTGAACCACCCGCTGCTGCTGATAACCCCATCCTTGAACTGAAAACCCTTCCCGACCATTTGAAATACATCTTTCTGGGTTCTAATCAGACCCTTCCTATGATTATAAATTCCAAGCTTACTCCCGAACAGGAATCCCATCTGATTGCTGTTCTTCAGCAACATCGCAGAGCCATTGGATGGACTCTCGATGATTTGACTGGAATAAGTCCCTCTTATTGCACACACCATATTTATTCAGAAGAGGGTGCACGACCTTCCCGTGAAATGCAGAGACGTTTAAACCCCAATCTGCAGGAGGTCGTGAAAAAGGAGATCATCAGGTGGTTAGATGCAGGGATCATCTACCCGATCTTCGACAGTCGTTGGGTGAGCCCCATTCAGGTTGTGCCTAAAAAGGTAGGGCTCACTACCATTACGACTGAAATCGGAGAAGTCATACCTACCCGATTAGCCAACTCGTGGAGAGTCTGCATAGATTACCAATGACTCAATTCCTCCACGAAGAAGGATCATTTCCCACTACCTTTCATTGATCAGATTCTCGAGAAATTAGCGGGAAATCAATTCTTCTGCTTTCTTGATAGGTACTCCGGTTATAACCAAGTAGCTATTCATCCTGAAGACCAAGATAAGACCACGTTCACCTGCCCCTTCGGAATGTATGCATTCTGAAGGATGCCGTTCAGTCTCTGCAATGCACCCGTGACAAGTACCGAGGAGATGATATGTTATTACACATCTTCGAGGGGAATTTCTCGCCTCTTCATGTCGAGAACTCGTCCAAATCAACTTGTGTTGATCGGTCGCTCCTAATCTTAGCAACTTTTTTCAGAACATTTAAATGCTTTTGCGTGATTTTGATAGTTATGCGCACTGAACCAGACTGTGTGTGGATTGGGGTGCTTAGGTTATCGAGTCCCGCAAATCGAAGGTCAGTTAACGAGGTCGAATACTCCCTAAGCCTTAGACCTACTACTTAAGCTTCGCATTTTCCCCAACCTCTTGAGGATTATCCAGATCTTAGCGGGTACTTGAATTTTTAAGCCTAAGAGTCTAGCCCAAAAGACCTAAGATCTGCGTTCCTACTAATCTCTTTTGTGTCTCATTAGCACTCTCTTCATTTTTCTTTTCCTTGATGTGGTCTAGAACTTTGGTTAATCCCTTAATCTCTTACTAATGACTATCTCTTTTTCTTTTTCATTTTGTGCTCCTTTTGACATTTTGCTCTTTTCCTCCTCATGTTTATATGGCTTCAAAATTTTCTTCCCTCCAATTTTTTATTCTTTTTCACAATTTTCTATTTTTTTGTTATTTTTGGCATATGTAATTTTTTGTGAGAATCCTTCTGACTTTTCTTGATTTCTGTATGTTTGCACTTTACCACCCCCCCATGCCTAAGTTTTGCAATGTCTTCATTGTAAACGGAGGGTGTGAAACATGTTGGGTTCACGGACTTTGGATAGGATTTATTGGGTGGGTGAATGGGTTGGGAATGACCGTTGCGGACGACTTCAAGCTCTGGTACGTGTACCAGAGGTAGGATCAACTGTTCTAAGGATGAACTCAGGGTGCAATAGACGTGGTGTACAAATGGATAATCAGATGGATCTCGGGTTTTTGGAATGATGAGTTACCTCCTGTTAAGCACTAAATTTAATGCCTTTAGCCGAGAGGGGAAATGGGATGGAGAGGGAGTAGTCAAATTAGCAAAGTTTTGTAGAACAAGCACCTTGATTAAGAACCTGGTTGGTCCAACCAGGTGCTTGTTGAGATCAACAGGCTGATGATGCAGCCCAAACCCAATCAATTTGGTGGGTTGATAAATGTAGATCAAGAGATGTGGAACCCACCATATGCTATGAAGTTCGAATGGGTGTGGAAGTGTAAATTCGGGGTTTGGCTGAGTCAAATCAGCCTGGTCAGAGTAGGGATCCGTAACGTAATTAGTGAATGATGCGGAAACCCTACAGGGGTGATCAGAAAATGATGGAGCCTGGTCTTCAGCCTGATCAGTGTCCGAAACCCGGTATAGATGTGGAGTTGAATTATCTGCAATCGACTTAGAAAGAGGGGAATCATAATAGAAATTGAGTCCGGTTGCAGGTCGGGGTTGAAAATGGGTTTTGATAGGTTCTGTATATGTGGAAGAGGTGGCTTCAATGAGAATTGTGTATGAGGGCTCTTCTAGAAAGGAGTGACAGGTGTTTTCATGTAGAGAGTCCTCATAGTAGCTCTCAAAGTCAAAAGTGAATGCTTGAAGAGTGTCTATAGGATGATGGAAATTTGAGTCGAGAAAAGATTCAAACTCTGGGTTGCAGTCACTCTTGGTATTTTCTGGTTTTGATTCTTGAGGATCGAAAAGAAATGATTCCATCTCATTGGAACCTGAACTTAAATCAGTGATCTCAGGAATTGGGACCTCAGAATCGGAGTCGGAGAATGAATCATGTGAGTTGAGGTCGTAGATTTGCTCATTGTACAGAGGTTCTCCGAAATCATGGTAAGATTCGAAATTGTCGGAGAAGAAAATCAAGTTCTGAATGAGATTTGAGATCAAGAGTTTCACCACAGAGTAAATCACATGATGTAGACTTAGTAGCCTGACTTGGGTCTAGCCTATATGTAAATTCTAAGCTAAAAAAGGTGTTCTTATTTGGTCTAGGCTCAAGTTCTAGGCTTGTAGGAAAGACCCAATCAAAACCCCACTCGTCCAACTCCTTGGCTTCTGTATCGTAGATTGGCGTGACTTCCGAAAAATCAATTTGTATCTCTGAGGATGTTGGAGAGGGATATTCATCAAATAGAGGCCCAGAAGCATATTCTTCATTGACACTTTGATTTTTGTCATATAGGGCCTCGTAATCTTCCCAATAAGTTTCAGATCCAGATTCTAGGCTTTGTATGTGGGTTGAGTCACTAGAATCTAGGTTCGGATTACCTTTGAGGGTCACCTTATCAGAATAAGGGGTGGGATTTACACCCTCGAGAGGTTCAGTTTTAATTTCATTATTGCAGGAGTCTTGGAATTCTATGCTTGGTGACCCAGGGTATAGAGTTGGCTCAACATTGTGTTCTGCAATTGGAACTTCCCAACCTATTTCAAGATCAGGCATGTTGTATTCCATCTGGGTTGGGAATCCATAACAACTTTGTGCCTCAAACCCGGAGTTTGGGAAATCGGATTGATCCTCAATATTATTCCAAGATGGTTCATCATCTGTTTGGGGCATGTATGGGTATTTCTGATCGATAACTTGTTTTAATAATCTCATCATCTCTTCCCATTTTTCAAGATCATCTTGGTTTTGTTCCCATAGTACAGGATTTGTCATGCATTGGAGGTATTCAAAGTTGTGCAATTTTTCTATCTCAATGTATCCTGTTATGAGAATGTCTCAGGTTGATCCTTTTGTGGCTTCTGTCAATAACACTTGGGCACAGTTTATGATGAAAGTTGTTGTTGTTGGTACATTAACCTGCATGTCTTCTATTGGTGTTGAGGTTTTGTATTCAATTTCATAGAATTCAAGGGCATCCTCAATCATCCTATCTCTCATGGATCTCTGTGATTCAAGTTTCTTGAATGGTAATCCTGAGTAACTAGGTTGCATATTTGGGTCAGATGGTGGAATCAAGATGTAGAATCAAGTTGTGAAGTGATTAGATCTGAATAGAGAATCCCATTGAAAATCTATGTGTGTGCTCTAAAGAGAAGGGATGAGGGACTGGAGGTGTTTTTGACCTAATCAAGGCACCCAAAGATGTTTGGATGACTATGGAGGTTCGGGCAGAAGATACCCCTGGATCGAAAAGTTGTCCACCTGAGAATTACCTGGGCAGCTAGAGAGGGAGAGTCCCGTAAAGAACCCTACACGGTAGAGCGTCCCCACAGGTTATAGGGTTTCCCCCACCCGACCTCTCTTGTCACTGAGATTCCAAGTAGACCAGAATGGGGACCTTGACCTCTTAAGTCTACCACTTTTATTTTAGATCGAAGGTGCTTAGGGTTCCACTTGAACTTTTAGATGTTTTATTTTTGTGACCTAATTTCGAGGTTGGTTGACCCAACAAGGGGTAAACTTTACCTGACCTGTTGGTGACGGGTTTTTTTAGGATCGTCACCGAGTTTGATTTAGATTTTATTACTCGAATATTTAAAAAATTCTCCGAGGTCGAACTCAGGGAGCAAGCTTGATTTTAGAAGCATAAAAATCCACAATTTACAATAATGTACTATTTTACAAAAAAAACTAGAGAGAGGAAATAAAATGTTTCTTCTCTTTTTTTTTCTTCTCTCTTTCTTCTTTGTCCTTCTTTTTCTTCTTATTTCAGTCTTCAGACGTTTGATTCCATGAATCAGACGCCTTAAATAGCGTTCTGCTACAGTGCATGCCTTCTTCTTCTTCCTTCCTTTGTCTACTGCTGCTCTTCCTCTTTTCCTTGGCTTTTTCTTCTCTTCTCTTCGGCTGCAGCTCCCTCCTTTGGCTTTAGCTCCTCTTCTTCTTCTTCTTCTTCAGCTTCTGCTCTTTCTTCTTTTTCTTCCTTTCCTTTCCTCTTCTTTAGCTTTTCCTACTTGGTCTTCTTGGCTTCTTCTTCTTCTCTCTTGAGCTGCGTCTCCTTTAACTTGCTTCTCCTCTTCCTCTTCTTCTGCTTCAGCTCCTTGGTGTGGCTAAGTCCTCGGCTGCTTCTTCCTCTTCTCTTCTTTTGCTGCTCTTCTTTTCTTCTTCTTCCTCTTCCCTGCACAGGTACCCGGTTAAGCAAAACCTACCCCTACCCTTCCCGCATTTCTCTCTCTCTCCATTTCTATCTTAAGTTCGCTCTCCCAGAGCTTGGTCGGGTATACGGGTCGGGTATACGCGCCCGAGACCAGGCTCACCAGCATGCGGTGGTGGGCGAGGTACGCTAATCTTAGGTAAACGGGTCGGGCCAGGTCCGTGGAGGGTGGTCGCGGATGAGGGTAGGTGAGCGGGTGAGAGGGACCACACCTGTATCGCCTCAGTCACTTTTTCAATTTATGCACCGCTGGGTGCTTGAAAACTCACGAGGTGGGACTAAACGTCCCACCCTTCTACCTGTGTGCCCGCAGCTGAAGGCGCGAGCAATTTCAGCGCCAGCTGAGGTCTTCAATGCCAATTGAAGACCTGGAGTTGTGCACGGAGGTAATCCGTGCAACCTGGGCCCGTGTCCTGGGGTTGCGGAAACCTGGAGCTACTGCGAGCTTGCTCCAAGCTCGGCGTCAATGGTGGCGAGCCTTCAAACCTGAAATCATGCAAATGGCCTCGTGGCCACGTCAGAATGCTCAAGAGGCTCCGTCGAAACACCATGAGTGTACTGCGGGGGTCGGTGTGGCTCAGAACGACCTAGGCATGCGTGCCTAGGTCGGTCTGAGTTTGTGTGAGTGGGTTTGTTTGGGGGGAGGAGACAGTGGGTATGGTGGTTAGTGAAAGGTCGTAAGATGATCAGTGGGTGGAGGTGAAGTTTAGGGAATGGTTGGCGAGGGGTGGAACTGTCTGTGGTGGTGAAATGGCCTCGCTGGAGTTGGTGGTTAGAGGTGGAGATGGTGATGGTGGATAGTGGATTCGAGGAGTTGAAAGATCAAATTGACAGAGGGGAAATAAAGAGAAGGGTAAGAGGAACTTAACTACGAGTCTAGAGTGAAGGGGGGTGTGGAGGTGGTGAGCAGCCGGTGCTGCCATCGCCGGAGATGAAGGTACCAGGGGGAAAGAACGGTGACTCATCGATCTTTCGCTTTTAAGTCGGTTGCAGTTTAATGTGGTGGAAAAATCGACTGATCAATATTTAAGAAGAAATAACCACTCGCTGAGGAGTGGGTCATATCCACAGGGAGGCAATGACGTATTAAAATTCGCACCAATTAAAAACATTCGTTCGTAGTTAGATTGGACAAGAATCAAGCCAAGATTGCCTTTAGATTAAGGTTTAAGCAAGAAACAATGCTGAAATGGCAATTATGAGAAACTAGAGGATATTTTCCGCAATGCAGAATCAATAAAATATCATTAAAAAGTGACAATGGCAGAAAATGTAATTTCTAATTGATGGTTTAATGTAGCAAAACAGGGGAATTTTTCCCCTTTGTCTTGCGCGACGAGGAGCGGATGGCCGGGCGCGGGAATCTCGGAGGAGGTCCCTTGGACCGAGGGCTTCGAATCGGTGGTGGCGGCGAGTCGCGCGGCGGCCGGAGGTGGCCGGACGAGCTCCGGCGGAGGTGCTGCAGCCGGTGAGCTTGCGCGGCCTGCTGGCGTGAGATCTGCCGCGCGCTGCTGCTGGTGGCTCTGCAGGCGCGGGCGGAGGGTGCTGCAGGCGCTAGAGTGGGTGCGCAAGCTGCAGGCGTGGGCGTGGCTGCTGCTGGTGGCGGGCGCGCGGGCAAAGGGATCTGCAGGGGTGGTGAGCGCTGATCTGCAGGCGTAGGGAAGAGTGGTTGGCGTTCTGCAGCTGTGCGCTGATCTGCAGGCGCGGGGGTGGGAGCGGGTGAAGTTCTGCAGGCACGGTTGGACGAGTCTGCAGGCGCGGGAGGATGGTTGCGCGGGTCTGCAGGCACGTGGAGAGCGCTGCAGCCGGTGAGCGCGTGGAGATGGGCGCGGTTGAGGAGGGCGTGCGTGGTTGGAGGGTGCAGGCGCGGTTGAGCTGAAGGTTGATGGGCGCGGGTTGAGCTGAAGGTTCTGCAGGCGCGGGAGAGGGTCTGCAGGTGACTTCAGACGTGTGCGGTGGAAGTGAGTGGGTAACTTCAGACGTCTGGGAAATTTCCCGGACGTCTTAAGTTACTGAAAGGGTGGCTGACGGTTGTTGCGGTGGTGGCGGTTGGCGACGACGGCGAGGGAGATGCACGCTAATGTGCTCACGGTGATGCGGACGAGCTCCGGATGGCGGTGTGGCCTGTCACACCACATGCCCACGGTAGTGGAGACTCACCGCCACAGTAGAGGCCAGCAGTATGGAGTGGAAGTGAGAAGTTCTCTCTGCACAGTGGTGGGTCGGTGGTGGAGGCCTCCCGAGCTCGGCTGCCTCCCTCCTCCTTTTGTAGTGGCCTGCACAAGTTTGAAATCAGCCGCCCGACCAGATCCACCACATCCGCTCCCCCTTGAATGGGTCTTCACTGCGGCCGTTCGACGTTGGAGCGGCAGCCAGCCATTTTTGCAAGGAGAAGAGTAAAGAAAATAATGTTAAAATATTAGGGTCATTTATATATAGACCCTCAACTTCTATGTTAATGAAAACAATATACCTAATTGGTTGTCTAATTAGATGAATGCTATTCTAAGCTAATTCTAAATGCACTTAAGATATGAATGCAATGTATGGATTATGTAATTAAATTAAAACTATGAATTAATCTATTTACATCCTAATTTATGCTAAATAAATGTTTGAATTAACCTAATGTGCAGGCACTTAAATACTTAAATAGCCCACAACTATGATCTAATCAAACGGCGATGAGGAAGAGGGGCTGGAGGGCACCCGCTGGTACGGCGCGGCGCGGCAGAGGATGGTGGAGTTAACCCTGCCACTGGTACGGTGGCAGGGCTACGAGAGAGGAGAGGGAGAGTCGTTGGAAGCTCTGGCAGTTGGTCAGAGTTGGTGGGAGACGAATAGGAGGGGGGATCTGTTGGTGCTAGAGCACCACGATCGTTTGTTTTGATGATAACAAAACACGTGTCATTTAACATTTGCACTTGGAGTCTTAGTTTTCAGGTCAATTGAAAATGGAGACGTGATTAGACGGAGTTCGAGCTCGCATCCAGGATGGATTGGAGGAGCTTGATGGAGAACAGAGGAGATTCGCGAGGAGCGATAGATTGAAGATGGAAGGAGAAGAAGAATAGGATAGAATTCTATTTATTTCTTTCATGTACTTTTGTCTTTATTTCCTTGCTCTTTTTGTTCCAAAGAACATCGTGTTAAAGAGCCTCAAAGTACCCTAACAGTAGTCCTAGGAACACCTGCACAACCCTAGGATACTTAGGTTTTCTGTAGAGAACTTAGAAAACCAATGTAGGGTTCAAACAGCCTTTTTAGACATCTAATCCAAAAATCAGACGTCTGATAATGAGTTTTAAGACGTCTGATTGTTGACTCAGATGTCCGATAACATTTAGGCTGGACTTATTTAGTTCTGTCTGATGAAATCAGACGTCCAGACCTTAGTCCAGATGTCTTAGAAGACGTCAGATGATTTTGCCAGACATCCAATTAGTGGATCATTGGCTGGCTTAACAAACACTGAAGGATATGACTGTTAGAGCCTTATCAGACATCTGTAACCGTTTCCAGATGTCTGATACATGACCGTTTTGCCTCGGTTGACCCGGAAATCTCTTCTCAGAGATTTTCTAGCAGTTGCACTCTCTTGGAAATCTATTCCCGCAGAAAAGTAGGTTTCCAGACGTCCAGACATAGTTCCATACGTCCTGTATGTCGTCTGATGGACTTGCACTAGAACCCTGTTTAGTTCTAATTCAAGTCAGGAAGAAACCCACCTAAAATCAGACGTCTGACTTTGTTCCCAGACGTCTTAAACTGATTTTCCAGACGTCCGATGCTAGGATCAGACGTCTGATAACCCTATCAGTGCAATGATTATTCCTGATTTCGGCCTGATTCTCTTGGGCTTTGCACCTAACGGCTATGGAAGCTTTCCAAAGCCTTCCAAAGCCTTCTTAAGGCCTCTATAAATAGAGAAGAGCCTCTTGCACACCAACATACACCTAGACACACCAAGAACAAGCATTTCCACTCTTTTGTGTCCAAGAGAAGCTCTTGCTCTCCAAGCTCAAGTTCTTCATCTAGAGAGCATCAATCATTTGTGCACTCGCTCTCGTGCCGTAGTTCACGAGAGCACCGTTGTGCCATCGCGTGGATCATGCACCTGCATCATTGATTCGACTCTCTTCCATCAAAGGGGAGTTTCCTAATTCCTATAGAAGCTAGGTTTAAATCTTTGTTGGCTCTATAGGATTGTTGTTATTTATCTTTATTACTTTGGTTGGGTATTTGATTAGCCCATAGTTGTAGGCTATTTAAGTATTTAAATGCCTAAACATTAGGATAATTCTAACATTTATTTAGCATAAATTAGGATGTAAATAGATTAATTCATATTTTTAATTTAATTACATAATCCACACATTGCATTCATATTTTAAGTGCATTTAGAATTAGCTTAGAATGTCATTCATCTAATTAGTTAACTAATTAAGTACATTATTTTAGTTAACATAAAACTTGAGGGTTTGTATATAAATAACCATAATATTTTAATAATATCCTTTATTCTTCTTCTTCTCAACAATGGCTCGGCTGCCGTTGCAATGCCTCCGTCCTCACTAAAAGCGCATTCATGGATCGGCGGAGAAGGTGGATCTGCTCCCACCTCTCCATTCAAATTTGTGTAGGCCGCTACAAAAGGAGGAGAGAGGATGCTGAGCGAGGCAGGCCTCCGCCACTGACCCACCACTGTGCAGAGAAAACTTCTCTCTTCCACTCCATATCGTCGGCCTCTACTGTGGCGGCGAGTCTCCACCACCGTGGGCGTGTGGTGTGACAGGCCACACCGCCATCCGGAGCTCGTCCGCATCACTGTGAGCACCTTAGCGTGCATCTCCCTCGCCGTCGTCGCCAACCACCACCACCGCAACAACCGTCAGCCACCCTTTCAGTAACTTAAGACGTCCGGGAAATTTCCCCGACGTCTGAAGTTACTCGCTCACTTCCACCGCACACGTCTGAAGTTGCCTGCAGACCCTCTCCCACGCCTGCAGAACCTTCAGCTCAACCTGTGCCCATCAACCTTCAGCTCAACCGCGCCTGCACCCTCCAACCACGCACGCTCTCCTCAACCGCGCCCATCTCCACGCGCTCACCGGCTGCAATGCTCTCCACTCACCTGCAGACCCGCGCAACCATTCTCCCGCGCCTGCAGACTCGTCCAACCGTGCCTGCAGAACTTCACCCGCTCCCACCCCCGCACCTGCAGATCAGCACACAGCTACAGAATGCCAACCGCTCTTCCCAGCGCCTGCAGATCAGCGCTCACCACAACTGCAGACACCTTCGCCCGCGCACCCGCCACCAGCAGCAGCCACCCGCGCACAGCTGCAGTCCAACCACTCACACCCTCCTCAACCGCGCCTGCACCCTCCAACCGCGCCCATCTCCACGCGCTCACCGGCTGCAGCCCTCTCCATGCGCCTGCAGACCCGCGCACAGCTGCAGACCAGCCCAACCACGCCCGTGCTTGCAGAACTGCCTGCAGCATCCTCTTCCCTGCGCCTGCAGACTAGTGCCCACCCTTCCCCGCGCCTGCGCTCCCGTGCCCACGCCAGCCGCAGTAGCGCCCACGCCAACAGCAGCAGCCACCCCCGCAGCAGCAGCGCGCGAGCAGATCTCACGCCAACAGCCGCGCAAGCTCACCGGCTGCAGCACCTCCGCCGGAGCTCGTTCGGCCACCTCCGGCCGCCGCGCGACTCGCCGCCACCACCGATTCGAAGCTCTTGGTCCAAGGGACCTCCTCCGAGCTTCCTGTGCCCGGCCATCCGCTCGTCGTCGCGCAAGACAAAGGGGAAAAATTCCCCTGTTTTGCTTCAGTAAACCATCAATTAGAAATTACATTTTCTGCCATTGCCACTTTTTAATGATATTTTATTGATTCTGCATTACGGAAAATATCCTCTAGTTTCTCATAATTTCCATTTCAGCATTGTTTCTTGCTTAAACGTTAATCTAAAGGCAATCTTGGCTTGATTCTTGTCCAAACTAACTACGAACGAACATTTTTAATTGGTGCAAATTTTAATACGTCATTGCCTCCCTGTGGATACGACCCGCTCTTTTGCGAGTGGTTATTTCTTGTTAAATATTGATTAGTCGATTTTTCCGCCACATTAAACTACAAACGACTTTAAAGCGAAAGATCGACCAGTGAAATGGCACTGTTGCCGGGGAGGCAACAGACGCAATAATTTCGCCTAATTTTATTTTGATTATTTGTCAATTGCACAGAGATTTGACCATCTATTATTTTATTGTCTGTGCGAGAAATTTTGTGCAAGAATCAGCCTGTGTGAGAGGCGACCCTTGACGTCGCCAGACGAGAAGTGGACAAGCAATTTTGAAAGGAGGAGAAGGACGAGGAGGCGACGGACACCATTGTATTTAATCGCTAATTTAATTAGAATAGAATTAAGGTTGTAGACTTAATTTTTCATTGCAGATAGTTTGAAACCCTTGTTCTGGGGCGTATTTTGAGGGGTCTGTTCCCCAATTTTGTTTTGGACCCATGTTGGGTAACTTTTGGGAGCCTGTTCCCTTTTCTTTAGATTTAGGTTTATTTTTTTTTATTATTACTTTTATTTGCTTGTGCATAAGTAGTTCTAAAAAAAATAGAAAAAAAAAATAAAAAAAAATGAGCTGCCTGCCCTAGGACGAACCATTTAGGTCTGTATGAGCAGCCTCTAGATTTACTTTTCTGCATTGCATGCATTCTTGCATCGTAGATCGCTGGAGGCAAGGTACGCATTCTCTTACTTTGCATCCTATTTTTGATCACGCATTGCATTTGGGATTTAATGCGAAGACCACCTAATCTGTACTGAATAAATCTAACAAGTGGTCACATTTTCTTAGAAAAAGGACTAATCAAAGGAAGGACATTTTAAAAACCAAGGATTTGATTTTCAAACTTGGCGTGCAATTCAAAGTTCAAAATCTTTGACGGTGTATGCACACTTATTTCACTTGTACCACGGCACGCTTCTAGACACTCCTTAGGTTTGGAAATACTAGGACAAGAGCCCTCCTTTCGTTGGATTCTGAAGTGTTCGGAACTTGAGATCAAAGGTTTTGTAAATCCAAAGAGGGGGATACCCTGTCACGGATTTTTTGGGGTTGTTGAGGAGCATCGCAAAAGCACAGCTTCAAAGGAAGGCTTAGGCCTACTTGCATCCCTCGATCTTCCGTCTTTGGATTTACTTGACCATTTGAGATTTAGGGAAGAACACCTAAGCTCCAACTAGGTCTTCTTAGGCGAACCGTAGGTTGAAAATAGGCACGTAATTGATTGGGCAAATTGTATTGTCACCTGCAATCTGACTTAAAATCAAAAGCCTAAATTGGGAATGACCTAAAAGGTCCTTTTTAAATTGTGTTTTGCTTGGGGAATTCTGATTGAAGTATGAGTTAGAATGGACCACATTGCTTTTCATCCTTTCACATCTTGCCCACACCCTCATCCCCACTCTGCATCCTTCGATCCTAGACGCCGAGATGGTCCATTCCTTGATGGACGTAATGACAATCATTGGGATCCATTTTACTCCTATTATAGGAGTATTGGCCTGGTTAAGCCCCAAATCAGTGAGCAGAGCCTAGGAGCGGGATTTGCTTTGCCCAATATCCCACATACCAAAGAAATACCCAACCCACCCTCCCTGAAAAACTATTATGGTTGGACAAACACTCCTGGGTACTATGAGCCTGAGCCTGACTTCTCTCATGATAGAAATGACCTCTCCTCTTTGAAGATGGAAATACAGAAAATACAAAACGAAATGAGTGAATTGTTAGGAGAATCTTTGAGAGCAGGCCAACAAGAAAGAGATGAAATTAGCTACCCAATCTACCCCATTGAGGATGACGTACACCCCTCTACAATAGATGCATCTCCCATGGAAGAGCTACACTTTAAGTTGGAGGGAAATTCTAGGGAGAATAGCTACTTTTCGAGGATCGATTTTGAAACCTCCCCATTAGATAACAATTCCTTGAGCGATCTACACTTTCGGTGGGAGGAAAATACACATGACAGTAGCTATGCATTGGATGAAGAAAGGTGGCAACCTGAGGAAGATGATGATAAGGTTGAGTATCCACCTAAATTATATTGGAGTCAAAAGAAGGGAATGATGGTACCAGTGGAAGACCTCGACCCAGATGATAGTATTTTCGTGACATTTGATGAAGTGGGTCAAAGTCAAGTTGTTAATCCTACCCTCCCTTCTGATCACGATATGGAACTCAAACCCACCCTTAGGGAACCTAACCCTAAAGAAATTGACCTATCTGAGGAGTCTGATGTTACCAGTGTAAACCATTTACCTCAGATAGAGCACCCTAGGGGATCTGCTGAGATATTAAATGATTCTAGACCTCGGGTACATGATGAATTGTGTGATGAGGAGGAGGGCGAATTATATGAGGAACCTACATTCAAGATTTGGAGTGACACTAAGGGTGATTATGTCTTATTTGAAGAGTTAGCCCCTGAGGATGTCACAAATTTGACCAAATTAGGTTTCCTTAGCACACCCATTGATGATATTTCTCCTCATGATAAAATGATGGAAAATTTGGAAGCAATTTCTAAGATTTATGTGGATTCACATATAGACTCCGGGGAAGATTTGAGTAAAGAACAAAAACCCGGGGATGACATTGATAGGATAATCCCTAGATCTGTTGCTTCCAACCTGCCTTCATTCACTTCGAAGTCACCCTCTGATTCGCTTATATCTGAAAGCGAAATTGTGACTCCTGATGAAGAGCAGGAAGATCCATGTGATGGTGCAAGGAATGCTAGGGATGAAATTGAGGATTTAGAAAGAGTGTTGGGGATGGACACCAAGCTGATTAAACCCAACCTAGATCTTATGGCTATCCCACAACATCGTAACTTGGACACCCTAGACGATCCTTGCCTTAGAGAATTGCTCACTTTTGTTCTGACTAGGGGGCTTAACAGACCAATATTTCCTGTAGTGGAGTATCGGGTATGGATTGATGATTTCTTTAGTCAGTTCATTACCCTGGGGGTTTATCTCTGTACCATTCCTTCCCCATACCTTTTAGAGGATCCATATTATCCTCCCCCTACCCCTTTGGAGGTTGTTTTACCTGTTTATCCTTTAGTACCTCTTCTGGTGACCTGGGAAGATTTCATTCCCATTTTAGTTGGGCGAGCATTTGCTATCGGGATTCATCATCAGCTCGCCAACATCCTAGGTTACCTATTTTCTAGGCCAACTTTGCTTTGCTCATTTTTAGGGCCTATTTCTGCAATTCTTAAACTTGATTTGCAGGTTCTTTGGCTTTTCAGCCCAGCTCTAACCCAGGTAATATCCTTCTATTAAATGAGGACATTGCAGATTTTAGGCATGGGGGGGTGTACTTGGGGATATATATAGCATAATTGCATACATTTGTACATATATATAAAAAAAGGTTTTGAGTTTAACTGGCTAGATCTTGTATTCTTAAGCAAATCAGAACTCTAGGGTAGACTAAATAAATTCTAGGGTTAAACTTTAGAAGCTAAATGAGCTACTAGCTTTAGACCTTTAGGGTCCTTTTTGGACTTAAAAACTTAAGTAGGAGTTAAGTTGCGGACCATTCCTCAAGAGGTTGAGGAAGGGAAGCTAGGGTTTGAGTTAAAAGGTGGGGTAGTACCTGGAGTCTTATTCTACCTTTTGGTTTACGGGTCCTTGTAACCCAGGCATCCAAATTTCACACACTTGGTCTGGTAATCAACTTAATTTCTGTCTTTCTGAAAAGAGATTTGATTCTCTTAGTTTTGACTTAAGAGAGGCTTGAAAACACATTTTGATTGGAAGAGTTCCCGCCGCAGGAGAGGTCGAGTATATACTCACCTTGAGGATGCGATGATAACATATTACCTCCTCGGCGCTTGTCTCTTAGGATATCCATCCTACTGGGGGCATGTAAGCGCATTGCGCGGTTCAGGTACTGTTGAACGTGTACGAACCTACGCTAACGAGATTGGTTTTGGAAAACCTGTCGTTGTAGTTCGAAAGCGAAGAATTCGTGTTCAACAAATAAAATTTATACCGAAATTAAAATTCTGGGTCGAACACAGGGAGGCAGACGTTTGATTTAAAAACTACGCGTTTCTTTTTATTTGTTACAGAATAATTCAATTTAGAACCATCTAATTATTTACAATAAATAGAAGAGAGCGAGTAAGAGAGAAAGAGAATATTACACAGAGAAATCAAAATGAGATGTAGAATAAACAAGGAATTTTTGTATTGAAGAGATTGTTCATTACAACTAGAAAGCGTAAAACAATTACTCTAGAAAGCGATAAATTTACTCTAGAAAGCATTAAAAGAATGGAGAGAGAAATGTCTTCCTCGACGATTGCTTGGAGGACGAGTAGATTAATCTAGAAAGCAGTAAATCTATACTAGAAAGCGGTAAAAAGAATAGGGAGAGAGAAATCCTCCTCGACGGTTGCTTGGAGGACGAGCCAGACGGGACGACGCCTGGACGAAGGAGAACGAAGAGGGATGAAGGAGGACGAAGCAGAAGAATGGGAACGAAGCAGCACGTCGTCGTCGTCGCGGGATCCACTTCCGTAGGGGAACGAAAATTGGACTTTATCTCGCGAGAAGCATCCCGGGTGTGGGACAAGCTTCTCTTGAGCTTTGGAGGGGTAGAGAGGAGAAAGAAGGGATGAGAATTTCGTATGGAGGGGGTCTCCTTTTATAGTTGCAAGGAGTGGGGGCAAATGGACATTACATCTTCAAAATAATAAATAAGGGGTCTTTAGTGACGGATAAATCCGTCACTAAAGGCCCGACGTGGCCGTCGCCGCCACGCCCACGCGCGCCTCCTCGGCTGCCCGCTTCTCAACGCTTGCGCACGTCCAGCGCTTTTCAGCCATCCGATCGCGAGATCGGACGGCTTAAATCACGTCCGCGCCCGCTGCAACCCGCCCGCCTGGGCGTGCGATCGCACGTTACGCGGAGCATCCAATCGCGCGTCGGCGCTATCGGGCGCCCGCGACCGCACGATCTCCATCCGACGCTCCACGCGCCTCAATTACCCGCGCCTCCAATCCACTCGTCGCGGCTTGAACCCGCGCCCCGCGCTCGCATAAGCGCGCTCGACCGCTGCGCTCGGGGCGCGGATGGTCGAGCGCATGTTTTAAGCGCCGGGCGGCCACAGCCATTGGATCTCCATCTGACGGCAGAGAGCGATCGGGCGGGGGCCTTCACAAAATGCCAGCGGCCGTTTGGGTGGCTGAGATGGCACCACGTGGCGCCATCTTGGCCGTCTATCTTCTGGAAGTTGTAGATGGTGCCACGGATGTCGGATTGGCTCGATTTTTGTGTCATTGGGCTGTGATCGTCAATCCGAATTCATTCGTTCGGTCGGATTTGTCATCTGAAGTGCGGATTTACACCATCCTGGCCCTTGATCTTCTAGGGTTCCCCGGTCTCTATTTGATGCTACGGATGCCTGATTAGGGCGATCTTGGAGTCGTTGAACTCCAATCGTCACCTTGATCATATCCATACGGTTGGATCTTTGATCCGAGGCCCCGATAAAATGTTCGCCCTGTCCAAGCACATAAAAGGAGACAATTAACCTCCATTTTATTCAAACTACTCTAAATGCGAGATGATGCATGTTATGCAATATTTATATCATGAAATGCAATCCTATGCTTAAGAACATGCATAAATAGACATTTTAAGTAGTGTAAATGTGTTTACATCAGGTACCATGGGCGACCCTATCACGAAGTGCCGATTGCCATAGGCCTGAATTCGCTTAAGAAATCCATGGGCGATACTATCTCAAAGTGTCGATTGCCAGGAGTTCTTGAGGTCGTTATGGGCGGTGCTATCTCGAAGCATCGAAATCCAGGCACCCTTCGAGGTATGGTAATGGGGACAATGAATCCGACACAGATCGTGTTGATAGCTGATCTGAGGTTAGACTTAGAAAAAAAAAAAGGTAAATAAAAAAAAAATCCTTTAACTCAAATAACTTAGACCAATACACAGGCACGGATGCTTTAATCTCAGGGATCATTAAACTTTAGGGTAGAGTCAGAAATCAGGGAAACTTGTGCCTGCAACTTGTCTTTAGCCAACCTAGTCTGTAACTTAGCAACTACTTAGGAACCTTGGGTCTAGAGCCTAAACTTAATATGCTTCTGAAGGAAGACTAAGTGAGTTGACTAGTCTACTTAGAGTGCTAGGTTTCGTTTAATTTTGCTAGGGACTAGCAAAACTAGGCATGGGTGTATTTGATTAGCCCATAGTTGTAGGCTATTTAAGTATTTAAATGCCTAAACATTAGGATAATTCTAACATTTATTTAGCATAAATTAGGATGTAAATAGATTAATTCATATTTTTAATTTAATTACATAATCCATACATTGCATTCATATTTTAAGTGCATTTAGAATTAGCATAGAATGCCATTCATCTAATTAGTTAACTAATTAAGTACATTATTTTAGTTAACATAAAACTTGAGGGTTTGTATATAAATAACCATAATATTTTAATAATATCCTTTATTCTTCTTCTTCTCAGCAATGGCTCGGCTATCGCTGCAACGCCTCCGGCCTCACTAAAAGCGAATTCATGGATCGGCGGAGAAGGTGGATCTGCTCCCGCCTCTCCATTCAAATTTGTGTAGGCTGCTACAAAAGGAGGAGAGAGGATGCTGAGCGAGGCAGGCCTCCGCCACCGACCCACCACTGTGCAGAGAAAACTTCTCTCTTCCACTCCATACCGTCGGCCTCTACTGTGGCGGCGAGTCTCCACCACCGTGGGCGTGTGGTGTGACAGGCCACACCGCCATCCGGAGCTCGTCCGCATCACTGTGAGTACCTTAGCGTGCATCTCCCTCGCCGTCGTCGCCAACCACCCTCGCCGTCGTCGCCAACCACCCTCGCCGTCGTCGCCAACCACCACCACCGCAACAACCGTCAACCACCCTTTCAGTAACTTAAGACGTCCGGGAAATTTCCCGGACGTCTGAAGTTACCCGCTCACTTCCACCGCACACGTCTGAAGTCGCCTGCAGACCCTCTCCCGCGCCTGCAGAACCTTCAGCTCAACCCGCGCCCATCAACCTTCAGCTCAACCGCGCCTGCACCCTCCAACCACGCACGCCCTCCTCAACCGCGCCCATCTCCACGCGCTCACCGGCTGTAGTGCTCTCCACTCGCCTGCAGACCCGCGCAACCATTCTCCCGCGCCTGCAGACTCGTCCAACCGCGCCTGCAGAACTTCACCCGCTCCCACCCCCGCACCTGCAGATCAGCACACAGCTGCAGAACGCCAACCGCTCTTCCCCGCGCCTGCAGATCAGCGCTCACCACAACTGCAGACACCTTCGCCCGCGCGCCCGCCACTAGCAGCAGTCACCCGCGCACAGCTACAGTCCAACCACGCACGCCCTCCTCAACCGCGCCTGCACCCTCCAACCGCGCCCATCTCCACGCGCTCACCGGCTGCAACCCTCTCCATACGCCTGCAGACCCGCACACAGCTGCAGACCAGCCCAACCACGCCCGCGCTTGCAGAACCGCCTGCAGCATCCTCTTCCCTGCGCCTGCAGACCAGCGCCTGCCCTTCCCCGCGCCTGCGCTCCCGTGCCCACGCCAGCTGCAGCAGCGCCCACGCCAACAGCAGCAGCCACCCCCGCAGCAGCGTGCGAGCAGATCTCACGCCAACAGCCGCGCAAGCTCACCGGCTGCAGCACCTCCGCCGGAGCTCGTCCGGCCACCTCCGGCCGCAGAGCGACTAGCCGCCACCACCGATTCGAAGCTCTTGGTCCAAGGGACCTCCTCCGAGCTTCCCGTGCCCGGCCATCTGCTCCTCGTCGCGCAAGACAAAGGGGAAAAATTCCCCTGTTTTGCTACAGTAAACCATCAATTAGAAATTACATTTTCTGCCATTGCCACTTTTTAATGATATTTTATTGATTCTGCATTGCGGAAAATATCCTGTAGTTTCTCATAATTGCCATTTCAGCATTGTTTCTTGCTTAAACCTTAATCTAAAGGCAATCTTGGCTTGATTCTTGTCCAAACTAACTACGAATGAATGTTTTTAATTGGTGCGAATTTTAATACATCATTGCCTCCCTGTGGATACGACCCGCTCCTCTGCGAGTGGTTATTTCTTGTTAAATATTGATTATTCGATTTTTCCACCACATTAAACTACAAACGACTTTAAAGCGAAAGATCGACCAGTCAGTATTCGCTTTGCGAATTCTCGTCTCCTTCGTGAGACAAAATCCTTCTCGTGAAGAGAAGGGGTTTGAGGTACGCTACCCTCGTATAAAGTAGCGTGGTTGTAATTAAGGTTGAATCATCCTCGTTTAAGTGATTCGTTTAGTGGATTTGATCAACTTGGTTGATCGGAAAATCCTAACTCGAGAGGGTTAGGTGGTGGTTTTCACCCGGTTTGGGTTTCCACCTAAAAATAATTGTGTACATTGTGTGATTGAATTTTTTGTGAGATTGTTTATATTCTATTCTGCAATTTATTACGTCGCCCCCTCCTAGAAGGGAAACCACAGGATCTCAGGCCAACCGAAGCTTGAAGGATGCGACGAGGAGTGTCGCTCTTTAAATAGGCAAGGGCTAGCTGGGAGGTGCGCGAAAGCGGCGGGAAAAACCTCGCCGGAGTTGTGGAAAACAGAGACCCATGCCTCTCACGCATTCGAACGAGAGGTATAGCGGTCGACAGGGCATGGGAGCTGGCCCATGAGGTAGGGGGCTCCACAGGGAGCTCCCCTTTCAAATCGGGGATAGCTCCCCATGCATGTGCGGTGCCATCCTCCGCGCAAAGTTGCCGGAGGTATGGCCTACGCTGCGGGTGGAAGAAGGATCGGATTGAAGAAAGAGACAAGAAAGATGAGGGGGTAAACGTAAGGGATTCAAAAAGTTAAGGGTCAGAAAGTAATTTTGAGGATCAAGTTGCAAAGTGGGTCAAGACGACCTTCCCTTAGGTTCAAATTTTGGTATAAACCTAATTTGGACCTGAGGAATCCAATGGTGAAGTTGGATTTTAGGTTTGACCACGTTTGATTGGATATTTTGTGCAAAAACCCAAATTAGGTCAAAAATTAGGTATGGACCTCAATCTAGGTTAAAACAGGTTCCAAAGGCCAATTTGAAGGTTATAAACCCTAGGAGATATTTTTTCATAAATTTTAGAGTGTTTAGTTAATTTTTATCTTGCCTGAAACTTCATGAATTAAAGTGGATTTGTTTTAGGGTTATAGAATGTCGTTTAATTCCCAGGTTTTGTCATAACCCTTTTCTGACCAAACCATCCTACTTTTTCTCTTATTAAGTCCACTTGACCTATGTCTAGACCCTTAGAAATCCCATTCATGCACTGCAATGGTAAAATTGCAGTTTTACCTCTTGTGTCATGTTTTATTCTCATATTAACAATTCCTTGAATTAGGCCTCCCTAAGGTTATGTAGGAGCTTTTGTTTACTTTATCAGGTTAAAATGTGCCATTTAGGGTTCATGATGAGGTTCTCATCACCTGTCCTAAAGATGGCAGAATGATTCTAGGTTAAGACCTAGAAATCACCCTGATTTGACTCCCAGGTTATTAGGTCCAAGGTTTTAAGGTTCAAGTGATTTTTAGGGCTTGATTTTATGGTTTGTCTTGCTTAGATCCTTTCAATCAAGGTCTTGGGTAGCACACAGGTGCAGGTGGGTTTATTTCCTTTTATGCAAGCATTTGTGAACTAGCACTTCGAAATCCTACTGGAGAAACCCTAATGTGGTTCTATTTCCAATGCTCTTTGATTTTCACAGAAGTTCTCTTTGGACTTCAAACAAGAAGTGTGTAGTCCGCGAAGATTCAGAAATTAAGAGTGATCTCCAATAGACACAAGAATTTGTGGGGTAGGATCTCTAAAGAATCGCCTCAACTTCAATAAGATTTGAAAAATTTTCGCAAAATCAGGAAACTTTTGCCTACCAATGATAATTACTAAAGAGAAGAAGGCAGTTGATTCCTATTTGATTTCTTCCTTTTGTCTTCCCAGGATTAGGAGATGGGTTAGGGAAGAAGAGAGAAGTTACCTGCCCTAGAGTGGTTGATTTGTGCAAGAGATCTCCTTGTGAAATACCTCGCAAAATCACAGCAAAACAAAATAAGGCAAGTTAGTGCTCAAATATAATCAAAAGAATGCAGAGACTAGTGATGAATTGCACGTTGCTCGTCGGCAATGGCGCCAAAATGTTGACAAGGCGAAATCGAGTTTATAAAATAAATGATGCGTCGTAGTATAGTTGAAATCGCCTTGAAAACAAATAAATTTTATTACTCAAATTTTAAGCCTAAGGTTGAACACAAGGAGCAAATGGAATTCATACACTAAACTCAAAAATAGATGCAATTTGAACACATAAAATTACTCAAAATCTAATTCATAATGTAAAACAGGAGTATATGAATAATAAAATGTAGCATAAAAGAGAAATTGGACGTCAGACATCTTAAAAAGGTTTGATTTGTCTTTCTTCTCTTGGCTCTTTCTTTTCTTTCTCTTCTTGCTTCATTGTTCTTCTTTCCTTCTTTCTTTCTCTAGATCTTCTTTTCTTCTCTGGCTCTTCTTCTCTTTCTTCTTCTTCCCTCAGCTTCCTCTTTCTCCTTCAGCCGTGCCTTCTCCTTCCTTCTTCTTCTTCTCTGCAGCTTCTTCTGCCTGTAGCCCTTAGCTCCTTCTTTCTTCAACTTTGCCTTCAGATCCTCAGCTTCCTCTGCGGTCTTCTTGTCTTTAGTGCCTTCTCCTTCCTTAGCCTTTCCTTCAGGGTCCCCTTCCTTCTTCCTTTCCCTGCATACAAGTGCAAAACCTACCCCTACCCACCCCCGCGAACTCCCTCTCTATTTTATCTCTTAGGCTCGCTCTCCCAGAGCCATTCTCGGGTATACGGGTCGGGTTAGCGCCCCCGGGTCCAGGCGCACTGGCGTGGGTGATGTGCGAGGAGTATTGGGTAATCGGGTCAGGCAGCCAGGTCCGCGAAGGAGTGAATCGCGGACAAGGTGTGAGTGGGCGAGGGGACCTCACCCCGTGTCAGGAGGCGATAAGCCCCTGACACAAATTCATCTTATATCGCTCAGTCCCTTCCAAAGTTACCGAGGTAGGACTAAATGTCCCACTCGCTTCGCATGTGCACCTGCAGGAGCTCACCCTCAATCACAGCGACTGTAGTGGTCTGGGAAGCCAAGTGCTAGGCGTGAGGGGTTTGTGTGATAATTCCGCACCTCCTGGAACTGGGAACCTGATGCTTGGCGCCTGGAGTGGAGGATGTGAGCAAGCTTCACAGTTGCTTCAATGGTAGCTAGGGTCAGAACTTGCTCTCAAGAAAAATGGCCTTGCGACCTCATTAAATCACACGGGGGGCTTTGCCGTGAGACGACGAAGGTGGGTGGTGTGGCGTGGGGCAGTCTAGGCATGCGTGCCTAGGTCAGTTTGTGGTCGTGGTGATGGATTTGATCGGGGAAAGAATGTGAAGTGTGTGGCAGTCGATGGAGAGGGGGGAAATGATCAGTGGACGGTGGTGGAGCTTCTGAGGGGTTTGGCGAGGTGGATGGGTGTGTGAAGGTGACGGAGTCACCTCGCCGGTGGTTTGCCGGAGGTGGAGACGATGGTGGTGGTCTGCG
The DNA here is from genome assembly GCA_037157565.1 of Thalassia testudinum. Lineage (NCBI taxonomy): Eukaryota > Viridiplantae > Streptophyta > Magnoliopsida > Alismatales > Hydrocharitaceae > Thalassia > Thalassia testudinum. Next base: position 23,974,932 of record JAZHRO010000014.1, read on the forward strand.
GTTGACGAGGGGTTGAAAACATAAATAAAGAAGGGGAAAATAATGAGAGGAGAGGGGGGAAGAGATCTACCCTAGTTTAAGGATGAAGGGGGGTGAGATGGCGGTCGGCGCGTACCTGCCACCACCGGAGATGAAGATTCCAGTGGAGTGGGACTGTGACGACGAGGAGGTAGATGGCACGTGCGCAGGTATGGTGCGACGCGGAAGGAGGCGGAGATGACTCTGCCATTAGTATTGTGGCAGAGCGATGAGAGGAGGAGGAATATGTCATCGGAGCTTGCTGGATGTTTGGCTAGAGGAGAAGAGATGAAGTTGAGGGGTTTTCTCCGACCAAACCAAGTTGAGGATGGACGGTCGGGTCAGGGGGAGCTTTTATAGATACAGGCAGAGGGCCTTGTGCTTGGAAGGCAAGATTCCAAGCACAGGTATCCTCGCCGGAGTAGGATTGTGAGAGATACACAAATCTCTCATGCATTCGCATGAGAGATTGGGTGACAATTAGGGCTTGAGATTGCGTTTAGATGATTGAGAATTTCTCAGAGAATCTCCCTTTCAAATTTGAGAGGGAGTCTCTGAGGAATTAGGGAGAAATTCCCTCTTGAATCCTAGTCGGAGTAGGACTCCTCCGTTGTAATGGTGGAGGGACCTAATTTCAAAGAGTGACAAGGAAGATAGGGGGGTATCTGCAAGGTTTTCAAAAGCTAGGTGTCTAAAAGTAACTGGGTTGGACTATTTTGCAAAGTAGGTCAAGGTGAACTCCCCTTAGGTCCAAATTTTGGTATAAACCTAATTTTGACATAAGGAATCTAATGGTGAAGTTGGATTTTAGTTTTGACCACGTTTGACTGGGTATTTTACACAAAAACCCAGTTTAGGGCAAATAATAGACTAGGACCCCTATTTAGGTCAAAATAGGTTTCAAAGGCCAAATTGAAGGTTCTAAACCCTAAAGGATATTTTTCCATGAATTTTAGAGGATTTAGTTGAATTTTATATTGACCATAACCTTGTTTAATTAAGTGGGTCTATTTTAGGGTTACAAGAAGTCATTTAATTCCCAGATTTCACATTAACCCTTTTTTGATTGAACCAACTCACTTTTTATCTTGTTAAGACCATTTGACCTATGTTTAACCCCTGAGAAATCTTGTTTTTGTACTGCAATGGTAAAATTATAGTTTTACCCTTTGTTTCTTATTTTCCTCTTAGAACAGTTATTCCTTGAATTAGGCCCTTCACTTGGTTATGTAGGAGCTTTTGTTCCCTTTTCTAGGTCAAAATGAGCTAGTTAGGGATCATGATAGTGTTTCCATCACTTCTCAACTTAGTTAGGTTTGGGGCCAAAATCTCTTTGAGTCAGTTAGGGCTCATGATGGAGTTTCCATCACTTCTCAACTTAGCTAGGTTTGGGGCCAAAATCTCTTCTTCTCTACCTCCGATCCCTCTCCGACCAAGCTCCGACGATCTCCTACGATGTCCTTCCTCGTCTGCTCTCATGGACCATAGTGATCAGATTTCACTCCCTCACCTTCATCCTTGCACCGTGATGAGAACCTCATTATGAGCCATAACTAGCTCATTTTGACCTAATACAAAGGATAAAATCTCCTACATAACTCAAGGAAAGGCTTAACTCAGAGAGATTCTGAGTTCGCAAAGAAAACAGAAACTAAGGGGTAAAAATGCAATTTCACCAATCCAATCTAAAAATAGGGTAACTCAGGGTCCAAACATAGGTCAAAGCAACCTAATAAGAATAAAAGTGGGATGAGATGATTCAATAAGGGCTACAGCAATTCCAAGGAACTAAATAATAATCTGTAACCTTAAAACAAACCCACTTCAATTCGCGAGGTTCGAGGCAAAGTAAAAATAGAATAAACCCTCTAAAATTCATAGAAAAATAATCTCTAGGGTTTAGAACCTTCAATTTGGCCTTAGGAACCCATTTTGACCTACATTGAGAACCATGCCCAAATTAACAACTTAATTTGGGTTTTTACGTAAATTGACCGGTCAAGCAAGGTTTAATCTGGAAATAAAATTCACCATCATAATCCTTAGGTCCCAATTAGTCATGTATAAAAACTTGAGCCTAAGAGGAAACCTTCTTGACCAACTTTACACTTTGGTCCTCATTTATTTACCTTTTGGCCCTCAACTTTTGAACCCTCACATTTCTGCCCCTAACTCTCCTTCGTTCTTTGCATCCAGGTCCCTCCTTCCAAAACCTGACCAGCACCATGCTCCGGCGACCTTGCGCGGAGCATGGCGCCGCGCAGGGTAAGGGGGAGGGTCTGGCAAGACAACCGGGGGTGCCCTGCGTCGTCAGCCGTCGCAGGAACACCACCCTGGTCGCTGCAACCCACCATATCGGCCGTGCGAGCGCACGGACGGTATGGGTCTCCATCTCCGGCGTCCTCCGGCGAGGGAGACACGTCGTCTCCCTCCGCCCTCCTCTCTGATTCCGCCCCTATAAATACCCCCGTCGCTCCGCCGTTCTCAGCAGCTCGGTCCTGACAGAGAAACATCCTCTTTTCACTCTCTTCCCACTCCGACAGGAAGCCCTCCAGCTCCGGCGGTTTTTCCCTCCTCCTCCTCGTCGTTCTGCCGCACTACCAGCAGCAGAGCTGCCTTCCCCTGCTCTTCCCGCGCCGCGCCGCACCCAGCGCGCGCCTCTCCAGCCCTCTCCTCGCCGTCGCTCCTTCCTCTGGGAAGCTTCTTCTCCGGCGACAGTCGATACGACTGTCGCCTGTTCCGGCCCCTCCTCGTCTTGCTAAGTAGGTAGAACTCCTCCTCTTCCTCCCCTCTTCCTTTTCCTCACTTTACATCTTTACTGTTGCCCCGATCCGACCAATCGCCCTCACCTTCTCCACCTCCGGCCACACTCCGGCGACCCGCTCCCATCACTCCAGCACCCCACACGGCTCGCCGACCTGCACATAATCTCCGCCTCCTCACCCTGATCCATTTCCGCCCTTCCAATTCCCGCCACTCGACCTCTGCAAATCCACCGAACACACCCACTTCCCGACCCACAGTCTGACCTAGGGCAGCCCTTAGGCTCTGCCCCGCCGCCTGCACACCCCCCGACCACCTTCGCCGTGCCACGGCGAAGGTCCTCTGCGTTTCTGATTGGGCCGAGAGGCCGTTTCTCTGTGGGCAGGTACCTGCGCTCGCCGCCGCCATTGTTGAAGCGAAGCAGCTTCTTCACCTGCTGCCCCAGGTGCGCCACGCCCAGGTCACGCTCCAAGGCAGTGCGAGGCGTCTTCGCGAAGTGCCAGGCTGCAGTTGAGTCGAAGCTCTCGCGCGAAGTCCCCGCGCTTCGCCTCGACTGCCGCTGCTTCCTCCGCGCAGGCATCCAAATTGGGGTGGGACATTTAGTCCCACCTCGGAAAGCCACTGAGGCGAACGGGCGCTTAAAGGCAAAAAGTGCCTTAAGCTGTTCGCCTCAGTTCACGGGGTGAGGTCCCCTTCACCCGCCCGACTACCCGGCCTCGTCCGCACGCACGCCTCGCGGACCTGGCCCGACCCGACTAAGCCCGACCTGCACTCCTCGCCCACCACCGCACGCCGGTGGGCCTGGACCCGGGCGCGACCCGCGTACCCGATTACCCGGTTGCTCTGGGAGAGCTTTCCTAAGAGCGAATTCTGAGAGAGAGTGACGCGGGGGGGAGGGTAGAGTAGGTTTTGCCCACTGATGTAAACTTTGAAGTGTGCAGGCATAGGTGAACAAAGAAGAAGAACCATGGAAGAAGAGAAGACGAAGAAGGCCGACGAAGACTGAAGGAAGGAGGAGCACCGAGCTGCACTGTAGCAGTGGGTTACTTAAGTCGTCTGATTGAACAATCAGACGACGCTCTGAGGACGAAGAAGAAGGAGAAGAAAAGACGAGCAGGATCGCAACGAAGAAGTAAAAAGAAGATCTGAAGAACAGAAGGCAGAAGAAGAAGACCACAAGGAGATAAACAAAGAAGAAGAAACCAAAAGCCAAAGAGAAGAGAAAACAAAGAGGAAGAAAGAAGAGAAGAAGAAGCCAAATTTTTTTTTCTCTCCCTCTCTCTCTCTCTTTATTTTTGTAATAAGAATTTGTACCTCTAGAATACGACTTGCTCCCTGAGTTCAACCTCGGGAGAACTGTATTTTCCGAGTAACAAATATTAGCAAATGATGGCAATAACTATCTGTACTACAACGACTTAAGAAAAGCTAGTTGCTGCCACCGTTTCGCCACACCGCAATACCAGCAGTCGTTGCCTATTTCTCCTCGTCATCGTCGCCCCTATCTCCGAAGCATTCATCTTCCATGGTGCCAGCCTGCCAACGTTGGTGCCAATCCTACACCTTTCGTCCACTTAGAGTAGGTTGTTAGGTCCCTTTTAGTCCTCTAGGTCCATTCCCATCTTCAAAACCCAAAAACAACCCCTCGACCTCTACGTTCACCATCGTCTCTCCCATCTCTGGCCACCACTCCGGTGAGGCCCACCAACCTCCATAGTCCACCAAACACCTCGCCGACAAGTCCACAAGCTCCACCGTACGTATCCGTACAAAACCCCTCTCTTATTTCACCCTATCGCCCATCAAACAACCCACCTTCATGCGACGTACTCCGACTCTGTTCGAGCACCACACACACGCTCAAGCTACAAAACAACCACCATCACCTTCACCGTACTTTGACGAAGCTAAAGAGCTATTTAATTGGGGCCTTCGAGCCCATATTCATGTTCCAAGTCTTCGTCAGTTTCCGCCGCCGCCGCCTCCATCCTCGACCACGACCAAGTTCCTCCAGCGTCAAGACAACCTGGTGCTATGCCCAAGAGTCGTGGCTTCACTCCAGGACTTTCTCCAGGTCCTCAATCGAGGACTTTAACCAGAGATGCTACTTCAATTGGGAGATCCACCACAGCTTCATGCGCATGAAGGAAGGAGGACTCATTAGTCCCACATTGTGCATTCGCAAGACGCTTGAACCGCATAAATTGATTTTTGCTAAGGCTTTATTGCCTCAAACACTCGGGGGTGAGTTCCTTGCTTACCTGACACACCCAACTCGACCTAAGCTCTCACTCCTCGCTCATCACCCATTGCTGGTGAGCCTGGCCTCGGGTGCGCATACTTGAATACCCGATTACCCTGGTTTGAGAGAGAGCGAGAGAAAGGAGGAAAGGAAAGAGAGAGAGGGGGAAAGGGGGGTTTTTCTCTCTTGAGGGTTGGTTGAACACTTAGCCGTGAGTATCCCTTGTGTGTTGAGAAGGAAAAGATAAGGAGAAGAGAAGAAGCAAGGCAGAAGAAAAGAAGAGCCGTGCTTGAAGAAGAAGAAAAAAGACACTGTAGCAGGCGACAGTTAAGTTGTTTGATACACTTGCTAGACGTTTGATTTGGGTTTAATGCTGGTATTGTTGAAACATTTAAGTACCTAAGTTTCACGATTGAAACTATTGTAGCAACATTTGAATAATTAATATATGTGCTTAGACTAATAATTGGTGATCTAAATCGCCATTATGTTGTCTTAGTTATTTTTTTGGTCTTGAAATACATTGAGCTTCATTGAATACTTAATGTGACAGATTAACATTCATTGAAATATCATTATTATGCTTAATTTCTTGTTCTCATTTATTTATTAATCAAGATTAGTGTGTGAATTCCTATTTGCTCCCTGTGTTCGACCTTGGACTTCATTTCTAGATATTTGAGTTATAAATTTTATTTATTTTCGAGCGATTTCAACCTATACTATGACGAAGTATTTTAAAACATCAATTTCACACGATAAATATTTTGGCACCGTTACCGAGAAGCAACGTGTAATTCACTGCTATTCTTGTTTCTATCTGATTATATTTGAGGACTAACTTGCCTGTTTGATTTCTTGTGATTTTTGTGAGGTACATTATGAGGCGATCTTCTGCTTAAAACAACCACTCCAGGGTAGGTAATTTTTTTATTCTTCCCTAATCAACCTCCTAATCTTGGGAAGATAAAAAGGAAACAATCAATTAGGACTCATTTGCCTTATTTTCATAGTAATTTTCATTTGAAAGGTAAGTTTTCCTGATTTGTGAAAATTTTTTTTCATATCTGATTGAAGCTTGATGTGATTCTGTTTAGAATTCCTCGTTCAAATTGCCTGTACCTATTAGGAATTACACTTAATTTCTAAAATCACCTTGGGTTAACGCATTTCTTGCTTAAAGCCCAAGGTGAACAATTGAAGATCAAATTGGACTTGGAATAAAGCAGATTTGGGTTCCAACATTAGGGTTTGAAGTGTTAGTTCACATTTTCCTACATTAAAGAGAATAAATCTTTCTGCATTTGTGTGCTATCCATACCCTTGTTTGAAAATATCTAATCAAGAAGAACCCTAAAAATCAGGCTCTAATTTTACTTGAACCCTAAAATCTTGGCCTAATAAACTAAGAGTCATTCAGGGTGATTTCTGGGTCTTGACTAAGATTTCATTTTGTCATCTTTAGGGTAGGTTAGGTGAGGTTGGCCTACTTTGTGGGCCAACCAACCTCCAAATTAGGTCACAAATCAAATCAATTTCTAAATCAAGTGAAATCCAAGGCACAAATTAGGAATAAAATTGGTAGACTTAAGGTCTTAAGTTCATACATTTTAGTCTACTTGGAACTACAGTGACAAGGAAGGTCAGGTAGGGGAAAAATCCTGTAACCCGTGGGGATGCTCTACCGTGTAGGGGTCTTTGTGGGGCTCTCTCTTCCTAGTTGCCCAAGTATTTCTCGGGTGTGCAAATTTCTGATTCAAAGGTAACATTTACCTCGAAACTGCCTTAGTCATCCAAAAATCTTTGGGTGCCTTGATTGGGTCCAAATAACATCCAGTCCCCTCATCTTTTCTATAGAGCACATACATAGGAAGGTCATTAGGTTTTTAACCTAAGAGACCTTAGTAGATCTGCTTGGGAATCTCTATCTGATATGATCAACTTCAATCTAACCTGAGTTTGATTCTACATCTTGATTCCACCAACTAATTCAAAAATGCAACCTGACATTTTAGGAAAACTATTTAGGAAACCTGAATCCCAAATGAGCACCAAAGAAAAGATGATTGAGGTTGCTCTCAAACACCATGATGATTATTTCAGGACCTCAAACGCAGTTAGCAGGATTTAGGTTAATATCCTAGAAGTAACAACCCACATTATGAACCATGCTGGACTACTATTTACACAAATGATACACGATTCAACCCGGGATGATCTTTTAACTGAATACAGTGAAATGTGGAGACTACACAATATCGAGTATATACATTGTTTGTCCAATCCACACCTTTGGGAGATGTACCAAGGTCTCATGGAAAAACATGGGTGTATGTTGAACACATTACAAAAAACCATTGATCAAAATTACCCGTACATCCCTTCAGAAATTGATGAGACACCTTGTAACAACATTGAGGATCAATATAATTTTCCAGAGCTTGGGGAAGAAAATCGAGGTTGTTGTGGACCCCCAACCCAAATAGAATCTAATTCAAATTATGCGCAGATTGATACGCCTGATCTTGAGATGGGTTGGGAGGATCCAATTGCAGGTGTTCCCGATTTTGAGCCAGCTCGAGAAAATCAAGAGCCTGGTTCACCAAGCTTTGAATTCCTAGACACCTGTAATGATGAATATAAAATAAAACTTCTTGAGAATGTAAATCCTTAGTCTTATCCTATTAAGGTGATTCTCGAGAATGTTTCTGACATCTCTGTAGAACCCAACCTAGATTTTAGTCATCCAATCCTTACCATTAACCTAGAATCTAGATTCGAGCCTATTTGGGATAATTATGAGGCCCAATGTAATGAGAATCATATTTTGAGTCTAAACTATGATTCTGGGCCTGTGTTTGATGACTACACCTCTCCAAACTCCTCCGAGATATAGATCGATTTTTCAGAAATCACGCCAATTTACGATACAGAAATCAAGGAGCTAGAAGAGTTGGGATTCGATTGGGTCTATCCTAGGAGCCAAGAACCTGAGCCTATACCCACTAAGGATACCTTTTTAAGCTCGGAATCTAAAATTAGGATAGATCTGACAAAAGGAATTTTCGTGCATTTTGAAAGTCGTCGGAATTGTAGTATAGTTGCGCAAAAATGTTCGTCAAAAATTTTGTAAAAATAATGAGACTTGAGTCCCGGTCGTTCGTCTCTGGGAGGCGTTTGTTTTACTTTTGAAATTGATCTTTTTGCCGCTCTACTTTGTTTAGAATCGCATGCATGTTCTTGATTATTACGTATTTAGTTACGACATGCTTAGTTGCAAGAATATTAGGAGTTAGAAATAGGTAACTTGAATCATGCAAATATGATAGCAATCAATAAGCTCATGGTGATTTCACCACATGGATATATATATATATATATATATATATATATATATATAAGCATTTTTCATTCATTCAATGGGAGAGTTGTTTGCAACAAAAACTATAGAGGAAAGCTTGTACAGAAATGCTTGGAATTTAAATCTAGCTACCAAAAAATGATTGCATACAAGAATCAGTGGGGGGATTTTGCATGCGTCATTGGGGGAGAATAAAGACTACTCTACTAAGCAGTAATAAAAAGCAATAAAACTACGAAGAGCATAAACTAAATCTAGCAGAACAAAAGGGCATTCAGGGGTGGTCCTCGATGGCCTTGGAGTGGTTGGAAGAAGAATGAGGGGCAGCCAATGTAGCTTAGGAAGACCCTTGGAGAGAGGGAGGAGTGATCCAGCATCCCGGCATGATGTCCTCCATGATGGTGGTGAGCTCGTAGAGGTGGAGTAGCTGACCTAAGTGAAGGTGGGCATGATGGAGCTAATGAGGTGAGTGGTGCTAATGGAAGCCAAGGGATGTGAATGGGTGCAAATGGCCACCCCTTAGGTCATTTTATAAACCTGAGGGAAGCTCTCTAGAGAATTATGGAATTATCTGGAGAGGCATATGGTGGGAACTCATGGGAGAGTGAGAGAGAGAGGATGGATGGTGGTTTTTAGATCCACCAAATGTGGATCTAAAAATTGAATGGCTCTTGGTTGCTAATTTTGGCAACCAAGGCAACCACACATGATAGAGAGTTCTAGAGAACTCTAGGCTAGGTATTTTCGTGTGGATGGTGTGTGTGGGTGTGTATGGGTCGAAACTTAGGTGGCTAGGTTGATTAGGTTAGGTTCTAGTGGGTTTAGGTCAAGGTATGTCTCAAATTAGGGTTATAAACCCTAATTCACTAAGGTAAAGTGCAATTAAACTTAATACAAGTTTAATTGGGTGTGTGGAAACTTAATTGAGAGTAAAACAACTCAATTAATTTAGGTCTAGGTCAATTGGACTCTCATTGAGTCCAATTGGACAGTGTATGTTGAGATCAGGGCTCAATTGGACTCAATGAGTCCAATTGAATAGGATGATGGAATTGACTAAGATCCAAGTCAATTAGGTTTAGTGAGGACCTAATTAGGTCCTTAAGGTGGTCTAGAGGTGATGTACTAGGGTTAGGACACCTTAATTTAGGTTCCTATGGGGTTGGAATCGGGTTTAGGGACCTAGAGATCCAAGATCAAGGCTTAAATCTCAAAACAGGAATTGGAGAGCAGTATCAGACGTCTAATAATAGTGTTAGACATCTTATACTCAAAAATCAGAAGTCCAGACTTGTTGTCTAGATGTCCAATCAGAGTTAGGAGGGATTTTGGGTTTTGTTTTGGGTATTCTACAGAAATTGGACGTCTGACAAAGTGTCTGGACGTCCAATAACACTGCAGAAGTGGGTTTGAGGTGTGCGGGAGATGGCTAAGGGTCCTAGACGTCCTATAACTTATCTGGACATCCAGATAAGGGTTGGAACTAGGGTTTTAGGGCTTCCTAGGGTGTTGTGACCTAATTTAAGGGTGGCTAAGGCTTGGGGAAGTCTTTAGGCTATCCTAGGGCTAGGATGGACCTAAGCTCTTCGCATTTTACTACCTTATTCCTACTTAATAGCATAGCAAACCTTTAACCCCCTTACATTATTGTTCCTATATCTAAACTAAGCCTTCTTCTTCAGCTCTGCTATAACTCCCGTTATTCCTGATCCAGCTCCAGATCAAGCTCCTGATCAGCTTATTCCCTGCAATTGACATAATATACTTAATTAGCACATTATAACATTATTTCATGCATAACTAAAGAAGAGTAGTAAAGATGTAGATAATGCGTATGTATGCATGAATAGCCCTAACTTATGCTAAGTCCTAGCCTAATATAGGTCACTTAAGACCTATGATTGCTGCGCAATCAAAATCCAAATCAGGTTGTTGATTCTACATCTCTTGATCATTTCTATGGTGGAACCTTTGATCTGGAATCGAATTCAAAATATGATCTTCGCAAGTTTTCCGACGATTTCAAATCTTATTCTGATTTCGGAGAACTGTTGTTTCTTAATGACTCCAAACCTATTTATGACATCAACGGCTACAACCCATCCTTTGATTCTGACACTGAGGTCATTGATTTGAAAGAAACCACCTCTTCTACACCATATACAGAACCTTCTCATATTCGATCCCAACCCTGACTCGTCACCGAAATCAATTTCTACTCTGATTCTCCTCTCAATGATCCGGTCGCATATGATTCTCCTCCATCTTTTGATCGGGATTTGGAAATTGATCAGAATACAAATCACTCCCTATTCTTCTCTGATCACTCTTGTAGGGATCTTACATCCTCCATTGATCAATTCTCTTCTAAGGATCCCTACTCTGACCAGGCTGATTGGAATCAGCCAAACCCTAGATTTTCACTTCCATATCTGTTTGAGCCTCAAAACACCTGGTGGGCACCGCATCTACTGATTTGCATCCATCAACCCACCAGATTGATTGCGTTTGGGCTACGTCATTAGCCTGTTGATCTGAACAAGCACCTGGTTGGACTAACCAGGCTATTAATCAAGGTGCTTGTTCTACAAAACTCATCTGATTTGACCACTCCTCCATGACCATTTTCTACTTGGTTGAAGGCATTGAATTTAGCGCTTAATGTGAGGCAACTCGTCATTTCAAAAACCTGAGATCCTTTTGATTATCTTTTTGAGCTTCACATCTACTGCACTTCTGAGTTCAGAGTTAGAACAGCCAACTCCATAATTGGTATTCGTATCAAAGCTTGAAATTGTCCACAACAGTTATCCCGACCCGTTCACCCACCCATCCTATTCTAACCCGTAATTAAAATCACCAGGGTGGCTGTTCTGTTATGAAAAAGCTACCTAGATTAGGAGCGATTTATTAACACAAGTTGATTTCGACGAGTTCTCGGTGCGGAGAGGTGGGAAACTCCCCTCGAAGATGTGCAATAACATACCATCTCCTTGGTGCTTGTCTCCTAGGATATCTAAATATCTTACTGGGGCATGTAAGTACCTTATGTTGGTTCAGGTTCCATGGGCGGGATTATCATGAAATGTTAATCTCCAGGGCCTGAATTTAGCTATAGCATGCCATGGGTGGCACTATCTCGAAGTGTCAAAAGCCAGGGTTCTAGGGGTTGCCATGGGTGGTGCTATCTTGAAGCATCGACTGCCAGGGACCCTGTAAGGATTGATGGTGGAAACTAAGAATCTGATACAGATCGTGTTTTTGAGCCAATCTGAAGCTAGAAATAATCAAGAAAAAGAGAGAGAAAGCTCTCCAAAAATGAAAAATTCTTCTATCCCTCTCTGTTACAAAAATGCATTGCAAACTAAATCGGGATTAACCTTGTTTCAAGCACGGGTGCTTTAATCGCTGGGTTCAATAAACTTTTGGATAGTTTCTGTGGGCCTTAAAATCCTTTGCAGCAGACTAAGGCTAAAGCTGGTCAGGTTTGGATCTTGATTGGTACTTGAGTACCTTTAGGCCTACTATTAGCATTCTGACCTAATTTCTGAAAAGAAGAAGGAATCAGGACTTTGAACATCAAGGCATGGTCTAGAATCTGAGTTCATTTCATGAGATTTTGCTAAGGCACTAGCAAAAGTTAGGCATGGGGGTATGATGATAACGTCATCATCAGCTATATTGAGCTTTAATTAGACATAATCAATAGATAAATGCTCTTACATAGCCGCTAGAAGATCGTAATTCACTGCACATCCATTCTAAGAGATAAACATGAAAATAAGGGTAAAACTATAGTTTTAACAGAATATCTTAAATGCAGAACAATCACGAGGTTTCCCAGGGGTTTATTGAAGGTCAAATGGTCATAAATGTCTAATAAGTGGGTTTATGAAGAAGGAAATGGGTTTTCACGTGTTTTGAGAATTAAATGACATCTGAAACCTTAAAAATAGACCCGCTTAATTCACTGAGGTTCTGGTCAGGATAAAATTAATCTAAACCTTTTAAATATTATAGAAAAATATTATATAAGATTTGCTATGCTTGCTTTGACCATTGGAACCCAATTTTGACCTAAAATAGAGTCTCAGTTGGACAGTTGCCCTAATTTAGGTTTTTCCATAAATTACCTAGTCAAACTTGGTCAAAACCTAAATCCAAATTCACCATTAGATTCTTTGGATTCAAATTGGATTTTTACCAAAATTTGGGCCCAATCAAAGCATCTTGACCTAGTTTGCATTTTGGTCTAGTCTGACTCTTTCTTACATATGCACCCCTAACTTTTTGAATTCCTTACACATAGGTCCCTAACTTTGTTGTCACCTTCACAAAGAAGCCCCTGCCGCCATTGTGGTCAAACCTAAACTCCAAGGAACTTTGAATGGTCTGAATCCTACTATAATGGCAATCAAATCCCACCAAAATTGGTGGGATTGAGGTTCACACATGGGCGAATAATCTGAGAGCATTGTAGAGTTCCAAATCCCCATGGATTGCTCGTGCAAATGCATGAGAATCATGGGTTCATTTCCTTCAAGCCCAAGCCTTGAATCCTCTTTCCTGATCCAGAGCTCTCCCTGAAGCTCTATAAAACCAGGACGTGCACAACCTTCTCAACTTAGCTAGGTTTGGGGCTAAATCTCTTCTTCTTCTCTACCTCTGACCCCTCTCCGACCAAGCTCCGGTGACCTCCTACGATCTCATTCCTCGTCCTCTCTCACAGACCATAGTGAGTTGATTTCTCTCCCTGACCTTAATTCGCATGCCGCAATACCAGCGGCCGTCGCATATATCTCCTTGTCGTCGCTGCCCCTATCTTTGGAGCATTCATCTTCCATGGCACCGGCCTACCAACGTCGATGCCAATCCTACCCCTTTTGTCCACTTAGAGAAGGTAGTTAGGTCCCTTTTAGTCCTCTAGGTGCTTTCTCATCTTCAAAACCCAAAAATAACCCCTCGACCTCTGCGTTCACCATCATCTCTCCCATCTCTGGCCACCACTCCGACGAGGCCCACCTGCCTCCATAGGCCACCAAACACCTCGCCGACAAGTCCACAAGCTCCACCGTACACCTCCGTACAAAACCCCTTTCCTATTTCACCCTATCGCCCATCCAAATCGCCCATCAAACAACCCACCTTCATGCGACCTACTCTAACTCCGTTCGACCACCACACACACGCTCAAGCTATAAAACCACTACCATCACCGTCGTCGTACTTCGGTGAAGCTAAGGAGTTATTTAATTGGGGCCTTCGAGCCCATATTCGTGTTCCAGGTCTTTGTCGGTTCGTCGCCGCCGCTTCCATCCCCGACCATGACCGAGCTCCTCTAGCATCAAGACAACTTGGTGCTACGCTCAGGAGTCGTGGCTTCACTTTAGGGCTCTCTCTAGGTCATCAATCGAGGACTTTAACCATAGATGATACATCAATTGGGAGATCCACTATAGCTGCATGTGCACGAAGGAAGGGGGACTCATTAGTCCCACATCATGGATTTGCTAGATGCTTGAGCCACATAAATTGGATTTCTGTTAAGGCTTTATCTCCTCGAACACCTGGGGGTGAGGTCCTTGCTCACCCGACACACCTGACCTGACCTAAGCCCTCACTCCTCGCTCATCACCCATTGCTGGTGAGCTTGGACCTGGGTGCGCATACCCGAATACTCGATTACCCTAGTTTGAGAGAGAGAGAAAGGAGGAAAGGAAAGAGAGAGCAGGGGAAGGGCAGTTTTTCTCTCTTTAGGGTTGGATGAACTCTTAGCCATGAGTATCCCTTATGTGTTGAGAAGGAAAAGATAAGGAGAAGAGAAGAAGAAGAAAGGTAGAAGAAAAGAAGAGCCGTGCTTAAAGAAGAAGAAAGAAGAAGACACTGTAGCAGGTGACAGTTAACTCGTCTGATACACCTGCCAAACATCTGATTTGGGTTTAATGCTGGTACTGTTGAAACATTTAAGTACCTAAGTTGCACGGTTGAAACTATTATAGGATCATTTGAATAATTAATATATGTGCTTAGATTAATAATTGGTGATCTAAATCACTATTATTTTGTCTCAGTTATCTTTTTGGTCTTGAAATACATTGAACTTCATTGAATACTTAATGTGACAGATTAATATTTATTGAAATATCATTATTATGCTCAATTTCTTGTGCTCATTTATTTATTAATCAAGATTAGCGCGTGAATTCCTATTTGCTCCCTGTGTTGGACCTCGAGCTTTATTTCTAGTTATTTGAGTTATAAATTTTATTTATTTTCGAGTGATTTTGACCTATACTATGATGAAGTATTTTAAAACCTCGATTTCGCACGATAAACAGTACTACTTGTAGGATCCTTTGAATATATTGATGTTGAAACGAACAAAACCCCTTTTTTTATACTTGTTTGCTTCTTTGAGTGCAATTAATGCAGTAGTAGCTTATGAAGATGAAGTGAAGTTCAAAGCCAATTATTACTTTAACTAGAGGTATAAGGGGGTAAACTACATGTACTTATACTTGAGAAAGCTAACCCTTGACCTTGTGACAACCATAGGTGAGTAGTTGCCTTTCTTCCAAGGTCACCAAATCATCATCCTCATTGACCGACCACTAAGGTAAGGTCATGACCAAGCTAGATAAATTAAGATGATGGCTACAATAGAGTTAAGTTAGTTTGAGATCACTTTCCAAATTTGACTTTCTAACAAAGATAAAAGTATCAGCAGCACTTTATCATTGAGCTCTGATGGGAACACTATCATGAGCCATAACTAGCTCAATTTGATCTGATTAAGTCATTAAATGCTCCTACATAGTCGCCAGAGGACTATAATTCATTGCATAATCATTCTGAGAGAAAGGTAAGAAATCAGGGTTAAAACTATAATTTTCCCATCATATCTTGAATGCAGAATAACCATGGGTTTTCTCAGGGGTTAATTAAGGGTCAAATGGTCCTAAAAGGCTAACAAGTGGGTTAGAACAGACAGAAAAGGATTTGTGTGTGTTTTGAGAATTAAATGACTTCTGAAACCTTAAAAATAGACCTGCTTAATTAACTGAGGTTTTGGTTAGGATAAAATTCACCTAAACCCTCTAAAATTCATAGAAAAATATTCTCTAGGGTTTGGTGCCTTCAATTTGACCATCAGAACCCATCTTGACCCAAAATAGAGTCTTAGACTGACATTTGCCCTATTTTGGGTTTTTGCATAAATTACTTTGTTAAACTTGGTCAGAACCAAAATCCAACTTCACCATTGGATTCCTTAGGTCCAAATTAGGTTTGTACCAAAATTTGAGCCTAATCTAAGATCATCTTGACCTAGTTTGCAATTTAGTTCTGTCTGATTCTTTTCTATCACACACATGCCCTTAACTTTCAAAATCCTTACAAATAGGCCCCTAATTTTGTCATCATTTTCATAAATAGGTCCCCACACCATTTTTGGAAGGTTAAAACTTCACCTTCGAGTTTCGAGTGAGGATTTCTTGCTCGATTCTTAATCAATCTCTCCCAAAATTGATTCGGGGATTTCTTGGGAAGTTACCTTCCATTTGAGCCATTCCTTGGGCTCTAAGTCATTCCCAAAAGACCATGCGAACCTTTTAAAGGTTCGGGTATCCTATTTTGCAAAAACCTTCCGAGATTGGAAGCTTCTTTCCAAGCTTGGAAGGGCTTCCTATGGCCTATAAAAGATCCCATGGTGCACGGCCAAGCTCTTTAGCAAATTTTGGTGTGCCAAATCACCCTAATCCTTCTCCTCCGTCCAGCAAAAATCTTTGCTCCGGCAACCTCCTTGGCTCCCCCTCCTTCGGCTGTCCAACCATCAAATTGGAGGGCCTAAGCTCTTCCTCTTTTCGTCGCGACCCTCCCCAGCCAAAGGGAGGGCATTTCTCCATCTGAGTCATTGTCGCCGCCTCGCCTCTTCTTCCATCTTCTCCGGCTCCGGTTGACCAACATTGGAGCCCTCCACCTCCCTACCACCTCGCTAAGTTCTTCTCCTGCTCTCTCTCTCTCTCTCTTTGTTTTTCATTTTTCCACCCTCACAACACATGCACAACTATCAACTGCCGCCCCCCGAATGTCATCTTCTCCCCCTCTGGCGATGCCTACTCATCGCCACATTGCTCGAAACCTATTGCTGCCACTTCCATCAGCATCGCCACTTCTTACCCTCCAAAAACCATAAAGAAATTTAAGGATTAGCACCCTCCACCTTCCCCTCAAACACACCCATTATCCGCCCTCACACACCTCACCGTTAGCCCTCCACACACGTCTTCACGCCCTCGGACCACCACCGTTGCATTCGCCTTATCAAGATGAAGCTCCTGAACATAATGACTAGGGTACTTAGTCAGTATTCATCTCTTTCAGGTACCACATCGCCTCCACCATTCTCAGAGCTTCTTCTTGGAGCTCCAGGTGGTGTTCTTGCTCCAGACTCCTAGGCATTACGCCTAGGTCGCGCGAAACACTTCTAGGAAGGATTCCAGGGTGACAATTGAAGTCACTAGCACCGGCTACTACCTCAATTTGAGGCATCATCATTGTGTTGCGGTCACGTAAAGAAGGGTGGGACTTTAGTCCCGCCTCAGTAGTTGACGAAGCACCGCACGGAGATAAATTGAATTTGTGCTGTAGGTTGTTCACCTCAGTAGCATGGGGTGAGGTCCCCTCTCACATGCCCACGCACGTCCTCGCCCGCTCTCATGCCCCGCTGGTCTGGGCCTGGTCCGATTACCAGGATACCCGGGTCTGGTCTGATTTGCTTGGTCTGAGAGAGGAAGAAGGGGAAAAGAGAGGAGAGGGGAGGGGGTTTACTCTGCCGCCCTCCTCTTGACTTGTGAGATCTGAAGAGGCCTTTGCCTCTGCTGGCATGCTACGTTTTGTGCTGCAAGCTAAGGGAAGCAGAAGAAGAGAAGGAAGAGGAAGAAGAGGAAAAGAAGAAGAGAATAAAGAGAAGCGAGAAGCCTTTCCCAGAGGCTTGAAGAATTTGAAGAAGAAGAAGCCTTTGCCTTTGTTAAGGAGTCTAAGCCTATTCTAATATTTGATACCTTAGTTTTGATTGGTTAATTTGAGTTGTGTTTGGTTTATCTGATTTGTTACTTTGAGTAGCCTAGGCTTAACATTGTAGGGTAATTTGGTAATTCAAATCACCATTTTACCCTATCTTCTTTTTAGATTATTGACATTGGATCTCATTTATATATTGATTGTAAATTCTTACATCTTTAATTGCGATCTTGAGTTTTAAATTGCTATATTACTCTCTGTGTTCGACCTCGGACTTCAAATTCGAGTAATAAATTGTATTTGTTTTTCTCACTGATTGGACCTATACTGCAACACGACGATCTTAAAACCCGTTTCAGAGCAACCAACACGCTCACACCATTAAATCTTCAATGATCAACGAACCTTGAGAGATCCATGTTGAGGGTTCATATATCAAGACAAGGTTAAGAGTAAACATAATCTTAAAGAGCCTAGATGGATATACAGGAAAGTATGCCCTGCAATTCCAACTCCTAACTGTAAACAACATCACTAAATATGAGACCCTCTTGATAAGTGTTGACTTGTGCTTAACGATGGGGCTAATTATGACCTTAAACATCATCGTTAAGCATTATTTGGGAGTTATGACACTTATGATGAAGAGCTTTATTAGTACTTGAAATAATTATGCTAGCAGACCTCAAGGATCATATTCATATTGGTAAAGGTCCCAAAAAGTTAGAATCATCATGCTAATGCTTTAGTTAGACTTTCCTCCACATTCTGTAATGTCTTCATCTAGAGGCTCGATAGACTGAGTCTTCCTTAAGAGCTAGTGTTAATAGTCTAGTCAAAAAATGATTAAACAATGTTGTACATTCATTATCTCTAAAAGGAGAAGGAAAGAAGTGAGATTTTACACTAGAGGGAGGGTGAATAGTGCATGAAATAAAATCAATAATAATTATGAAATAAAATTTAATCCCACAAAAACATTCACCACACTTGCATAAAGGATCTTTTAGGTGAAAACCCCAATGGTAAAAATTACCACCTAAGTCATCCCAACTTAGGATTTTCCGATCGACCTAATTGATCAAATCCACTATATGCACTATTTAAGCGAGAGTGGCACAATCTTAATACAACCACACTACTTTGACTAAGGGTAGTGTACCTCAAAACTCTTCTTTTTCACGAAGAGTATTTTGTTTCAAGAGGAGATGGGAATTCTCCATGCGAATACCCAACAAAAAATGAAAATACAAAAGATCCTATAGAGCCACAAAATATAACATAACACAAAGCTTTTATAGGTAAAGAGTACTTCCCTAAGGTGGAAGCGGATTGTCGCAGATAGTGTAACGTTTTGGTGCTCTCAGATGCAGGGTGTAGAGAGTTGAGAGCAAGGACTGATTTCTTGTAGTTAAATTCTCCTTTTAATCACTAAAATGGTGGAAAGTGTTATATCTTAGTTGTGTTTAGCAAAGGAGAGGTTCCCTTTTATTTATAGAGGTCTTAGGAATGTTCAAAAAGGCTTGGGAGAGGGCTCTTAGCTGTTGGAGACAAATCTCATAAAATTGGGTTGAAATCCAAAACAAATCTGTCTATATATAATTAAGTCTGACAATAGGATCAGATGACTGATAATTTGGTCAGACATTTGATAAGGGCATATTGGATGTCAGGCAGAACTTTTGGATGTCTAAATATGAAGGGTGCATTTTCTGGAGTTGATCAGATCCAAACAGGGATATTGTTGTCAGGAATCAGACGTCTAATATTTACACATAAGACGTCTGGAGCTATTGTTGGACATCTGATAAAGGAATGTTTGGCTCTTGGAAATAATCAAATCCAAATAGGGATCTAGTATCCAATCATTAGATGCCTGTAGGACATCTGATATCAAGGGGTAATACATAAGAATTGATTTCTTGAGAATCTAATGAAGATATGTGGTGTGACACACCAGATTTGGGTCAAATAATGTCTAGTGTCTCTCTATTAGACGTCTGAAAATATTAATAAAATATTTCTAATGGCTCTCGAGGGGATTGTTTTTTGACATAAGGTAAACTGGGTATAACAGTCTTTTATAGGACATTTGAGAAGGTCCCCAAATGTCTAGGTATGAGTATGGATGTTTAGACAAGGATATAGACGTCTGAATATTAAGATTACAAACTTAGGTTTTTCAGCTTGGGTTATTGGACGTCTGGTTTAAGCATTGGATGCTTGAAGATGATTATCAGATGTCTGATAATAGTGTTGGACGTTTGATAGAGAGGTCAGTTAACTGTTTTAGTTTTCTGAACCAATTCTAAGATTTGCTTAAGTGTCCTAAGGATAAGTGAGTTTGTCTAGGAACTAGGTAGTTATATTTTGGGCTCTTTAACATGAATCTAAGGAAATAAAGGGCCAATGAATGCAAAACATAAGAACGAAGTATTCTATCCTATTCTTCTTTCTTTTCTTTATATTCAAGTTTTAAGCCTTCTTCTTTTGGTCCTTCATCATGTTCCTTGATGCTTTTCTTTTAGACATTAAATTCCTCTATTTCTCCATGGACTTGAGCTTGCTCCATTACACTTGCTTTCATTTGCATTTTAACTTGAAATCTTAATCTCAAATGCAAATGTCAAATAAGTGTTTTGTTATCATCAAAATCAATTATCGTGGTGCACTTGTACTAATAAGAAGCACAATTCATGTTAACAAATGCAATCCTCTTTTGTTAAAGCTTGTGTCTACTGTTGCATTGCCTCATTGGTTTCGAATCTAAGGCAACACTATTCGTAGTACATGAAAGAGCATGTGGAGTGCATGCAACAGAAACAGTGAAAGGGAAACTCTTGAGTTATGGCAAAACTATTGGCCAACCCTTAAAAGCAATGTGGATGAGTATGTGAAAAAATGCAACAAATGCCAACTCTATAACAAGATTTCACCTATAGATAACCATCCCGACTTCCTCCATCCTTTTTGCATAATTTAGGATAGATCACAATTGGAAATTCCTTTTTTTTCTAGAAATCATTTGCCATTATAGAGTCCCTTTAATCATTGTATGTATTAACAACAATTAGTTTCACTACAAAAAATCATAGATAGTTATAGTATTTAGGAAATCAAAATGTGATTCATTTTTGTTTCTCATTCATAGAATGGTTAAGTGGAATGAATAAATTAGACAATTATGTCTAGACTTGAAAAGAGGCTCAAAGGAGCTAAGGGAAGCTTGGTCGATGAACTTCCACGTCTTATGGATAACCTCAAGAGCATCTATGGGATTAAGCTCCTTCGAAATGGCATTTGGACTAGAAGCTTTAATCCCACTAAAACTCTCCATGTAATCTCACATGTGTGGAACTTTAGGATGATGAGCTAAGACCAAACTATGGCATACAAGTAGACCACAATGAACATTTCAAGCAAAGTGTGCTCTAGTAGCTGTTTGCCATTGGTGACTCAATGCTTTGGAAGTTGGAAGCATGCTAGCCTTGGGCCATGAGAAAGTTCACATCAAACTGGGAGGGCCCCATTAGCTATTTGAAGTTCATTATGCATTGCTAAACACCTACACCAACATTTGACACCCCAATAACCTAAGCAAGTATCGCACCTAGTCGATTAGTTAGATGCACCTTATAGTAGTTTGAATACAAATAGAAATAATAAGAATGAAATTTTCTCAAAATTCTTTTTATCCATTCTTTCTTTCATTCACAATTAAGTGCAAAGAAAGGCAAAAATGTGCAAGAGGTACAACCATGATAAAAAGTGGAAGGAGATAAGCAGGGGAGGGAGGGGGAGGGGGGGATCTGTGACCCTACTTCTCCAACCATATTAGCTAGGAAGACTATACTTTATCCTCATGCTTTGCCTAGTCATGGATGGCTACGCATATGCACCATAAAGGCACTTTGATGGCTTGCTTAAAGATGGCATCAAGTTGTGGTTCCCACAGAATTGAGCCATGAAAATCTCTCCAATCTCCTTCATAGTAATGATTGTTAGGGAAAGAGTTCTTTGTTGTAAACCTCTTCTTTTCCATCGTAAACGTGTTGAAGAGGAACTCAATTCTATCAAGAGCCTCATTCAACTAGTTCTAGGTAGTCCACACATGGAGTTTGGATCTCATGTCTCTTACTTCCTTCACCCCATTAGTTTCCTTCATCATGTCAATGAACACATCATCAATATGTTTCAAGATAAGGCAATATTGGCAATTGGACAAGATTAAGGTCATGAGATATAAAATCACAAAGCAAAAAAAAAACTTACGACATAGATGTTGTTTGCTAATGTGCACAAGACATCCATGAAGGATCACCCTCCAAGTTGCTCCTGAGGGTGACCATTGAGCTACTTGCTAAAGGTGAAAACCTACTTCAGGTCATCCTTCTTTTCCATATTAATGTTCTTGCAGAATAGATGGTTTTTCTCCCTCTGAGGAGATAATGGGTACCCAAAGAAAGATTGGACCTCTACCTTTCGATGGTGCCTTTTGTTAAATGAGTCCCTAGTCACCAACCCTAGCATCACCACTATCTTTGCCTTCATGACATGTCCTTGTGTTGTGCCTAAGATGTTGGTAGACTCTTGGTAGTAAACTAGGCCTCTACCATTTGAAGGGATTAAGGCTCGTGGGAGCTTCCTCCCTTCCCTTTTCTACATTTACACCAATAGAGGATTAAGACATTTGGGAAGCTCCCCTTCCCAGTACTTTCTCCAAAAAAATCCTAATTCACATGTAATGCCCAAACATGCATGTACATTGTAGAGTGAAAAACAAAGTTATTATATATATTCAAGGTTGAGAAAAGATTAGTTGGTATTCATTTAGAAATTAAGGTCAACCATAAAGGAGTATAAGGTAGCAAGGAGATAATATGGAATTAGTTGGTGGAGTATTTTTTAGTATTTAGAATTTAAAAAGGATTATATATATTATTATGCATATATATATATATTCAAAAGATATGACATAAAATTCCTTAGTAACTTGTCATAATCCATATTCTAAATGAAAACTATATGAGAATTGATTATAATTATGCAACAAAAAAATCCATTTGCGTATGAGTATATGTTTAATAGGTTAACAAATCTTTGCATATTATAAAATTGACATTAAGAAAAAAAGGGTACCATTACCAAAAGAGTTATTGGCTAAGTATATTTAACATGAAAAAATCAAATAACTGACATTTAGCATGTAGGAAATCATCAAATCACCACATTTAGCATGGAAAGATCTTCAAAGAAACATTAAATAATCATTTAATATTGAACCTACATATAACATGCAAATAATCATCAAATCATGCAAGTAATCAATGTGTCATCTAATTTAACTAGTTTTTAGCTCACACTTTGCTGTCGGAGTGTAAAAGTCAATTGTATGAAAGTCTATATGATTTTCAATCAGTACATCTTGATTTTCAATATGTAGAAAATCAGCACATTATGCGTTTTAAAATGCTTTACCTGGTATATCTTGATTTTCAATTAGTGAAAAACTGAAAACACCAATTGGAAATCAAAACACGCCACGCGTTGCAAAATGCATTGATCAGTATATTTTGATTTCCAATCAATATCTTAAATTGAGTTTACATTACTTGATTTTGTATATGTATTATTTCTAGGGTATCTTAAATTAGGTTTATGATGATAATGTCATCATCAGCCATATTTAGCTTTAATTAGTCATATTCCATTGATAAATGCTCCTACATAACCGCCAGAAGATCATAATTTATTGTACATCCATTCTGGAAGATAAACATGAAAATAGGGGTAAAACTGTAGTTTTAACAGAATATCTTAAATGCAGAGCAATCATGGGGTTTCTTTGGGGTTAATTAACGGTTAGATGGTCATAAATGTCTAATAAGTGGGTTCATACAGATAGAAACGAGTTTTCACGCATTTTGAGAATTAAATGACATCTGAAATCATAAAAATAGACTCGCTTAATTCACTGAGGTTCTGATCAGGATAAACTTTGCCTAAACCTTCTAAAAATCATAGAAAAATATTTTCTGAGGTTTGGTATGCTTGCTTTGACCATTGGAACCCAATTTGACCTAAAATAGAGTCTCAAATAGACAGTTGCCTTAATTTAGGTTTCTACATAATTTACTTAATCAAACTTGGTCAAAACCTAAATTCGACTTCACCATTAGATTCCTTGGATCCAAATTAGGTTTGTACCAAAATTTGGGCCCAATTAGAGATCACCTTGACTAAGTTTACATTTTAGTCCTGTTTGACTCTTTTTTTTCTCACACACACCCCTAACTTTTGAAACCTTTCCAAAGACACCCCTAACTTCATCATTTTCTTCACCAACAGGTCTCCACCGCCTTCAACTCCTAAACCCACTTCGTCGGAGACCTTCAATCAGGGATTACTCCCTGATTTCGAGGAAGATTCATAAAAGGATCCTCTACGATCTAAACCTATTCTTGGGCTCTAATTCTTTCCCAATCTCCCATGCGAACGCATGGGAGATGTGGGTATCTTACATGTGCGTAAGACCTAAGCTTTCAAACTTGGTTCCAAGCTTGAAAGGTCCTCCTCAGGCTTATAAAAGGACCTACATCGCATCGTCAACCTCCTTAGCAAGTTTTGGAGAGCCAAATACCCCTCTTTTCCCTCCTCCAGCAACCGAAACCTTTGCTCCGACGACCACCCTCGATCCCCCTCTTCTGGCCATCCAACCATCAAATTGGATGGCTATCTTCTTCCCCTCGTCTTCGTGATCCTCTTCGGCCAAAGAGAGGACGTCTCCTTGCCCCGTTCGTCGTCGTCGTCTTACCACCTTCATCTCCTTCTCCGACTTCGGTTAGTCACAACCGGAGCTCTCCAGCCTCCTTCCTCTTCTCTAAGACCCCTTATTCCTTCCTCTATCCATCTACATTATTTCCCCCTCACCTACACTTCCAAACGACCTCGTTATCGCCCTCGACACCCTCGCCTTCTTTTGCTCTGTTGAAGCTTCGGCGACGCCTTCCCGCTACTCCACTGCTTGAAACGCTGCCGCTCCACGCCCATTAGCTCCATTGTATCCCAGAGAGAAAAAGCCCTCTGGTTATTGAGGCTATTGGCCTCTCCTCAGTGCCACCGGACACCACACCTCTGCAGTGTCTTCTCTGTCACCGACAGCCGCTCTCCAACCACCATACGCCTTCTGACCGCCACCATTGAGTTCACCTCGCCATAGAGAAGCTTCTGAACCTTTTAATTGGGGCTATAATCCCATGTTTTTGATTTTAGGTCTTGTTGTCCGCTTCTTGCCATCGCTGATTCGACATTGATCTCCACTGTCAACCACTACCCTCCAGACCCATCTCCACCTCCAGGTGTTTCAGAATTCCCTCGTGAACTCAATTGCTTCTCCAATTGGTCACAACATCTTTGCTAGCAGCCTTGATTTATCAAGGACATTCACGGTTGCAAATGAGGAGGCAACATTGTTAGTCCTACATCGTGGGATTAGAAGGAGCTGCAACAAAATATATTAAATTTGTGATATTTCTGTGTTGCCTCAAACACTTGGGGGTGAGGTCCCCTTCACCTGCACACCCTTGTCCGTGCCCACATGCACGCGGACTTGGACCCTTGACCCGATAACCCATAATTGGATTCGACTATGCTTTGGGTTTGAGAAAAGAGGAGAGGAAGGAAAGAGAGAGAGAGAGTGGGGGAAGGGTGGGTTTTGCTCTCTTGTGCGTGAGCTCAACACTAAGTCGCTAAAGGCCTTGGCTTCCCTTATGCGTGAAGGAGGAGAGAAGATGAGAAGGCTCTGAGAAGAGAAGAAGGAAGAAAAAAATAAAGAAGAGGCACTATAGCTGAAGACTATTTAAGTTGTCTGATTGGGTGTTCCACCGTCTGATTACCTTTGACACAGTGCACTGTGCCCTAAGCTTGCTTGGATTTAAAGTGGTTGATACTGTTCATTTATTTAGATTATTGAGTAATTAGTATATATATATGTATCTAAGCTAATACTTGGTGATTTAAATCACCATTATCTTGCCTCAGACATCTTTTTACTTCATTAAACTCTTGATATACTCATGTTCTGCATTGAAGATCAATTTTGAGTAGATATTATTAATTGATAATCATTCTTGGCTTGACTTCTTGTGCTCATTTATATATTAGTCAATATTAGTGTGTGAATTCCTACTTGTTCCCTGTGTTAGACCTTAGACTTCAAATTCGAGTATAAATTTTATTTATTTTTGCGCAATTTCGACCTATACTACGACAAAATATTTTAAAACATCGATTTCCTGCGTTAATAGTTTATAATTTCAAACATATGGGTTAAACAGTGTGAAAAAAAATGAAATAAGAAAAAAGTAAAAAAGAAAGAGATGAGAGGGAGAGGTAAATTTTGAAAAAACCTTGACTAGCCCGTTCCTTTGCAAATCAATTGAAAAAAAATCTAAATGAATGAATAGTGTATGAACAGTCACCCGACGACTGTTCTCACATGGCGCTTCAATGACATTATAGGTATGAAAAAGTTGGTTAAGAGATAGAATAATTATTAGATGATCGTTTAACATGGAGAAATAAGAAATCCAAACTTTATATGTAAATAATTATCAAGTTAGCTAGGAAGAAACTATGAATGCATAGGATATTGAATTGGGAGAGGTAGGGATGTTTTATGAGATTTTTACTTGGGTTCTTTTGACAATTATTAATCCTCATTGGTTTACTAAATAGATAAGCAATTGATTAATTAATCATCTAACTAACTGTAGGTCCAATTATTTATATGCAAGTCAATTCATGTTTGAACACGATTGGTTGGCCGATTAATAGGTTGACTAGACTGATTATATATTTAAAACAACTTTAAAGTATATGACACACCTTCAACAAGTTCCTCTTTTGTTTTTCAATAAAGCATCATTTGAAGACGTTGGTCCAACAATGTTATGTCATTGATGGGGCCAAATTGGACAAATTAGCACCATTTGGTGGCTGCCTTTTGTTGAAGTTCTTGAAGTTCTATGTCCTTTGTGAGTCAACTTGAATGGAAATCACTTAATTAGTGATTAGGATTTGAATGTCCGATCACATGGAGACACTATTGTAATTAATTGGGTCCTTCAGTAAAAGTAGAAGGTATTGTGGCCAAGTTGGATATTCCAATAATAAGTATTAAAGATTTAAATGGTTTAGATCGAGGATTTTAATAAGTCATTAACAATTATCATAATATCCAACTAATTGTCTCTAGTTTGAGAAGAAATGGCATTCTTTTCAAGAGACTATTACTTGACGAATGCCCTTGATGTACATCCTCTACATGGGAATAGAAATTAGGGGTTGTCATACAGGTTGAGTCCAAGAGTTGACTCGATGAGATGAAGATGTGGGGAGTCCTCTTGTTAACTGTCATGGAGAAGGTGTATCCTTAGACTTGAGATAGATATGTCTTTGTGCTTAAATATACACATTTGGTAGAGCAATGGTCGATGTATCCACCATGGTGTTGAGATAGGAAAGTTGGTGTGTATATGAGAGCACAAGAGACATATGATCTTTTAAAGGGATCACACAAATAACTATTGTAGGTGCACATAGTGGATTAGAAGTTATAAGCTTGCTCTGCATATAGTGGGATGTATTGTTGCGTCGAAATTCGTCGTATTTAGGAAAACACGTTATAGTATAGTGACAAAAATTGATACAACATTTAAATTTGTAAACTCGAAAACACAAGTGAGTCCAAGGTCGTTCGTAGGGAGCAATTATAAGCAATTCAGTCACTGATCACAATTATTGAGAAGAATATGCAAGTAGAATCAAAAAAATGCTCAATGTATATAAGAAGAATATCTCAAGAAGTTAGGTATTAAAATGCAAAAAGATCAGGTTAAAATAATGGTTTGAACCACCAAATTAACCCTACAATCAAGTTCTAATTCAATCTCAAATATATGAATAGTAACCGTAATCAAATGCCAGTAATATCAAAGCACAGCACCAAAGTAACCAAGCAGTCGGTGGAACTAAGGCACAGATGCCTTATCCTCAAGGCTTCAGAGGAGCTAAGGTACATCAGCACACAGAGGCACAAGAGAAACCTCTCGGGTACAAGGCACAAGGGCCTCGCAATAGCCAAGAACTGAGTGAGGGGAGGGCACAAATCCTGAGGTCACAATAGTCCAAAAACCCCCCTCCTTTCTCGCAGATTCTTTCTCTTCAGACCCAAGTCAGACCCAGGTAACTGGGTAAACGGATCTAGCCCAGACCTACGGGCATGTTCATGGGCGAGGGTACGTGAGCAAGCGTGTATGATGCACGTGCGTTGGAATGTACGTGGGGGACCTCACCTCCTGTGCTTTCGAGGCAATAAGCCTCAGGCGCAAAATCAACATATTCGCCTTCACACTTTTGTCAATATTTGATGTGGGACTAAAGTCCCTCTCCTTCCTTCATGTGAGGCTTTGCATGAGTTGCTTTAGCTGGCGTCGTGAATTGAAGACCCTACAGCTATGTCGTTGTTTGTTTGAATGCTTGGGAAGCTACACGAGTTATACCTGCTTCAGTTGAAGGAAGTAGCAGGTTAGGAGTTGGTTGAAGATGAGTGAACGTGATTAGGGAAGATGGTGGCGGCGACGGCTGTCCGGCAAAACCTGCAAATCAAGAATACGGGTCAAATGCCCCAATTAAAAGGCTCAAAAGCCTCGCTGTGAGACGAGGGAGGTGATGACGATGGTGGTGAGGTGATTTGAGTGGTGTCGAGGTTAGGTGAAGGTGGAAGTGTAGGCGGAGTGTGGGTGTGTTTGGCAGAGTGGAGGAGTGAGCGAACTTCTCAATTAGTTGAGGGGTTTTGCTCGCTTGAGTGAGGGGAAGGTCGTGGTGATGGTGGTTTTGTGGATGGTCAAGTGTAGCAACCAGACGAAGCTTGTCGGAGCTTCGTCGGCTGCAAAGAAGATGGAGGGGGAGGCTGTGGTTTGGCAGTTGAATTAGGGAGCTAAGGAGTTTATTCTGACCTAAAGAAGTAGAGGAGAAAGAAGAACTTAGTTATGGATGAAGAGGACGAAGATTGGGGTCGGCTTTGATTGGCTGGCGCTTAAGGAGACAAATTTCTCTGATGGAGGAACGACGGTGAAGATGAAGTCGGATACGATGGGGCTTTGGTTGGCCACCGTCGGAAGAAGGCGAGGAAGAGAGCCGTGCCTCGAATTTGATGGTTGGAAGCATGGACAAGGGAGAACGATGAAGCCATCGGAGCATAGGTCGGAGGCGGCCGGAGGGAAGGAGAGAAGAGATTTTTGACCTTAAACCTAGCTAAAAAGCATGCTACGATGTCGAGGAGTTTAAATATAGGTGTATGGGCCTCTGAATTGCATGAAATCAGTGCAATTTCCTCGCAAAATTTGCAAGGAATTCACATTGAAAATCGTGGATTCACTAGGGTTTTAGGAGGCGATTCAAGGTTTGGGATTAGGTCTAACAGATTGGGCAACTCCTCTAAAGCAATCCCTCCAAATTTGGAGGGATTTGGTTGAGGAATCATGGAGAAATCTTTGATTGAAGGTCGACGGGTGGGTTCATACCTCTAATGGCGGTAGGGACCTATTTGAAGAAAATGATGATAAGTTAGGGACCCAAATGCAATAAATCTGAAAGTTAGGGGCTTGGATGTGAAGAATAGAGATTTTAAGGATTGAATTACAAACTAGGTCAAGATGGACTCTAGTTGGGCCCAAATTTTGGTGCTAACCTAATTTGGACCCAAGGAATCTAATGGTGAACTTGGGTTTGAGTTTTGACCATATTTGACTGGATAATTTGCATAGAAGTCCAAATTAGGGTAAAATCCTGTCTAAAAATCTGTTCTAGGTTAAAATGGGTTCAGATGGTCAAACCAAAGGTGCCAAACCTCTTAGAATATTTTTATAAGAATTTTAAGAGGTTTAGATGAATTTTATTATGACTAGAACCTCTTCAATTTAAGTGGGTTGATAAGTAGGGTTTTGTGTACTATTTTCGCCCTTGAAATGCGTGAAACCCCATTTCTATCAGTATTGACCCACTTTTTGGATTTTTGAGCTCATTTGATCTTCATTTAACCCCTGAGTGATTCTGTGGTTAACCTATGTTTGTGATGTGTAAAAATTACAGAATTAACCCTGATTCCCACTTCTCTCAAATCAGAATGATACGGAGTTGTAACCCTCAGATGATTAGGTAAGACCTTTTAATATTTGAATCTGACTAAATGTGGCTAGTTAGGGCCCATGATGGTGTTCCCATCATGTATGAAATTCCATTTATGGTCGTATGGATCTTGATTAGACCCATGTATGAATGAGAAGATAGTTCTTTTGGAAAGGAGTTGGTTTTCACTTTTGTCCCAACAATATAAAGAGAATATGAACATTTGTAACCCTTGGTAGGAAGGATAGTAAATTTGGGAATTTAACCTTGAGGTTACATAAGTCTTTCATTGTGAAAAATCTATAGGTATTAGGAATACTTAAGAGAGATGTAGCATCATAAATCTAGATTGCTAAACATTTTGCTATTAGCATGATGAAACTGAAAGTGATTTCAAAGGGATTCTACTTGGAAGAATTAAATATTATTCAAGGAGCTAAATGGCATTTGATTTGGCATTTAATTAGATGAAAAGAGTTTGGTTTTGATCTAAATGGAAATTAAATGCAGTTTATTTATTAAAACCCAATTATAAGGGTCCATGTGAAGAAATCTAAGTAGGATTTATTCACAACCATCGGATTTGATCTAATAGTTCCCATTGTATTAAAAAAGGCTAAATTCCCTATAAATATCTCCTAAAGGCTTTAAGGAGAACCCTAACCAATTTTTTGTGCAACAAATTCCACGAAAATTTGTAAGAGAGAGAAGATTAGAAGAATCTTCGTAACTCTTTTTCATCTTCTTCATTTGTTGGTCTTCTTCTCTACTAGGAAGAAGACCATTGGGGTTGTTGGTCTTCTAGCAAGTTACTAACTCTTCCAACAATTAAAGGAGAAGTCTTCTAACACACCTGATGGTCTTCTTGACGACGCTATGCATAGTGGAGGAGGTGAGCATTGACTTTGGGGATCACGAAGGGTTTGTGGTTGTGTAGGATTTGGTGTTCTCAACATTGAGGGTGTTACGACCTGAGTCCCCACCCAAGTAGAGACCTGACTCAAATTGAGAAAAAACTAGCCTTAACTTGTTGGGTATGGGCTCCATAAACCCAAACAAACACCCAAAATGCCTAAGCCTAAGTTGTTAATGCCAATTTTTCTCGATTTGACTCAAGTCATTACTTGGGTGGGGAATCGGGTCATAATAGATGGTATCAGAGCAAGTTCATCCTGTATAGACATAGAATAGTCTAGTTGAGGAGTGCCTCGGTATTACATCATGAATCATAGCCATCGATTAGAGCCATTCAAGTCAAATACTACCTTGCTTTTCGGAAATTATTTGTCCTTTGAAATTTTGTCTACCTCTTTGTGTATCTACTTTTCGATTATCTTGCAGCAGATGACCCCTCGATGTGGGGCTCGTGGAGCTCATGGAGCTCGTGGTGGCCAAGGCGACTGCCATGCTCAGGCTGAGGAGGAACAGGGCCAAGCTACTTAAGCCTAGTAGGTGGCACAGATGTTGATTGCCTGCCTGGGGCAACACCTTCTGCAGCAATAAGGCGGGGGAGCTTCCAGGATGTTCCGAGTGAGGAGGCCTCTGTTGGACATAGTAGACACTGTGGTAGTAGCGACACTAGAGGTCAAGGCAAAAGACATGGTGGCTACAGAATAGAAGGAGGTGCGGGACATAGAAACATGGCTTCGCCACCTTCCCCATCCCTAAAGGATAGCACGATTCAGGAGTTACCACCACATAGAGATGAGCAGATGGACCTGATGCAGCAGCATCGTGAGTTGTTCGTGGATTTTAGGAAGCTGAAGCCTCCCATCTTTAAGGGAGACGAGGGCTCGAATGAAGCTGAAGATTGGTTGGAGTAGAAAGAGAAGACTTTTGATACACTGTGTCCACCTGAGGATTGTCGTGTTCCATTTGCAGCTTTCCAATTGACTAGTGCCCGTGAATTGGTGGTGGTGGGCCATTCGAGAATAGGAGGGTGGCAAGATCACTTGGGAGAGGTTTGTGGAACTCTTATGTGAGTAGGATTACCCTCAGACTTAGAAGGATTAGAGGAGGCATGAGTTCCATAACCTTTGTTAGGGCCCGATTACTGTTAGTGCCTACTGTACTCGATTCTTGGAGCTTTCTTGCTTTACACCATTTGTCGTAGCTACTGAGGAAGATAACTTGTGGAAGTTTATGGAGGGTTTAAGACCACCAATTCGAGGGTATGTGAAGCCCCTGAAGCTACTTACATTTTCCAAGGTTGTCGAAGCGGCGATGACTTACGAGGAGATGAATCGACCCTCGAGAGATATCGACTGGGGATCTAGGAGAGCTTTCTACCATGACCATGCCAAGGGGCCCTAGGAGAGGAGGTACCATCCAGCACAACATACCTCACCTGCTTAGGAGGCATCCCGGTCTGTGGGACAGTCTGTTCCTGTTGGTACTTCACAGTAGAGGCCAGTCCCCAGTACTTAGCAACAAGGCAACTCTGGTAGTGATGCAAAAATATGCGGTTTGTTAATTAGGCAATTTAGTGTTGTTGCAACGTGTAAATCCGCTTTCGCTTTTAAATTTGTAAGACCTAGATAGTGGGGTATCTAGGGTCGTCCAAGGAGGCAATATGTTTGCAAAATTCAGGTCTCTTGCTTGGAAATAGAAATCACCTTTCTTTTTGGTCTTTTCAACTATATCATTTTTTTAGGGTTTTGAAATAATGAGAGAAAACATGAGTTGTTGGTGAAAAAGTAAATAACAACTACGATTACTAAGCTAACACGTAAGTGACAAGTAATTCCTCCTCCTAAGCTCACTCTAGGCATGTGGAGGCCTAGAGTAATTAGGGAGAGGGAGTGAAGAGTACTAGAATCACAGCAATCAAAATGCAACTAAAAGAAATTTCAAAGAAGGCAACTAGATTAATGAGAAAGTGTTTTACAGAAAAACCTAGTAGATGAATGCTTCTACTAATAGAGAATTGCAATAAATAAAATAAAACACAAATCCTCTAGATAGATGCTGAAGAAGAGGGCTTCTTGCTCCAAGCTTGGTAGCTCTCGAGCTTGAAAAGAGTCCTCCAACTCCTTCCTTACTATGCTCCTCTAAGATGATGTCCTCCAAGGTGGTAGCTACCACCTTTAATTCTCTTCCTCCAAGGGTGGACGTCCACCCTAGGTTCTTCTCCTTTGCCTGGCCATCCTCCTTGAAGTGGAAAGCTCCTCCTCCTTGGCGTGGCACGAGTTAAAGAAAGTAGGGAGAAGAAGGCACCAAAGGGCCTGGTGATGTGCCCCTAATCTTCTTCTCTACTCCTTCTTCTTGGCCGTAGTTATAGATGGATGTAGGTGGAAGTAAACACTAATGGAGGATGCTCTGAAATGGTGGTAGGTGGTGGGTTTATATAGAGTAGGAAGGGGGCTAAGGTGACTCTTGAAATGGAGGGCTAAGATAGGAAGATGGAGGTGGTTGGGGATCCTATGGCTAAGGGAAATTGGCGCCAACCCAAGGGACACCTAGGGGGTGGTTATGGGTGGTGGCACCCCTTGAAGTTGGAGCCAAAATGGCTTCTAGAAGGGGGGCTTAGGTGGTGCCAAGTAGGGTTCTAGAAGGAGGGGTAGGTGGGTGGCTAGGATGGGTTGTAGGGTTAGGTGTATGGTGGATGTGGGGGTGGATGTTGGTGCCAAAAAGGAGGGTATTTAGGGTTAGGTTTTGGCACCAAAATTGGTGCCTTTTGGTGGTGATGATGGGGTGAAGAGGTGGCTAAGTGGTGGCGCCAACTTGGAGTAGGATAGCTAGCTTAGGTAGGGCTTAAGTTGGTGGAGCTAGCTAGGGTTGAGTTGAAGGTGGTGGATGGCCAAGGAGCTGGGTGCTAGCTAAGCTAAGCTAGCTTAGCTAGCTATGGAGTAGAGGAGGAGGTATTGGAGCTAGGGTTTGAAGAGAGGAGCTGAGGAGAAGTCTGGAGCTGGAACTGGAGCTGGCAGCTGCTGAAGAGGCTGGCATGGAGCTACGTTAGCTGGCTTAGCTTGCTAGTTCTTTGCTAGCTGCTAAGCCAAGCTAAAGTGAGCTGGCTTCTACCATAATGAGCTGAGGTGAGCTGGGTCTGGTGCTCCCGGGGAGGATTAAGCTGGTTGAGGTAGCTAAGGTAGCTTAGCTCAACTGAGTTGAGCTAAGCTGAGTCCCCGGGAGCTGGACTTGAGCTTCCTGAGCTGGAATGAAGTTATCTTCAGCTGGCTGGAGTTGAGTGAAGCTGGATGTAGCTGGATCTGAGCTGGGGTGAACTCCAGTAAACTCAGCTGAGTTAGCTAGAGCTCCCTGTGGACTAGTGGGAGCTAAAATGAACTAGACGCAACTAGGTTGAGCTGGATATGTGTTGACTTGAGCTAGGGTGAGCTAAGATGAACTCTCTTAAGCTGCCATTCAGCTGAGATTAGATGAATGGAGTTGGGATGAGCTAACCCTAATTCAAGTGAGCTAGGTTTCAGCTGTGGTGAGCTGGATCAAGCTGAGTTCCAGCTAGTCTGAGCTCCTCCACCATTTGCCTTCTTGAGTGCTAGGGTTTTAGGGATCTGTATATCTGTTCATCCCTAACACTCACAAAGACACATTAAAATAACAAAAGAAAATGCAATGCATGCCTAATCTAGTTAATGCCTAAATGCAGCCCAAAAACCTGTTTGCAGAGCAAAACTCTAAGAGCTAGGTTTGTTTTAATGCATAAGAATGATGATAAACTGTTGTTTATCAAGTAGATCATAGATAGATGCGAGCATATCTCATATTTGCAACTGTTACCACTGTGGACAACCCCGACACTTGAGGAGGAACTGCCTAGTGAGGATTGGTCTGCATCAGGGATGTAGAACACTTGGAGTGCGAGGGGCAGGACTCAAACAGTAGGGATCATGGGCCATACTTATCAGACCAGAGGATGATTTTAGTAGTTTCTAGGAGGTTACTGACCACCTACACCTCGACCTACTCAAAGTGTGGCAGCATCCAGTGCACCTAGACCAGAGGGTTGCGTCAACTGATAAACACTAGTTTATCATCATTCTTGTGCCTTAAAATAGACCTAGCTCTTAGGATTTTAACTCCACAAATGGGCTTTTGGGATGCATTTAGGCATTTCTGTAGTTTAAGCATGCATTGCATTATTTTGTATTTTTAATGTGTTTATTTGAGTGTTAAGGATAACCAGAGAGTTAGATCCCACAAACCTTGGCATTTTGGAAGGTCGAAGATGAAGAGGAAACCCAAATTCAGTTGGATCCTAGCTGAATCCAACTCATCATAGCTGGATTCCAGCTCCACTTAGTTGAAGCTAGCTCATCTCAGCTCTATTCAGCTCATTTCAGCTGGATGGTAGCTCAAGCTAGTTCAACTCAGTTGCCTTTAGCTCAATTCTAGCTCAACCTAGTTATGGCTAGCTCATCTCAGCTCTATTCAACTCACCGTAGCTAAATGGAAGCTCAAGCTAGCTCAACTTAGTTGATCCTAGCTCCTCTTAGCTTCATCTAGCTCCTAGAAGCTCTACCTGACTAGGGTTAGCTACTGCCATCAACTAGCTAAGCCTAGTTAGCTGAAGAAGCTCTCAACTAGCTCAGGTCAGCTCAACTCCAGCTCCCAAAGACTCAGATCAGCTCAACTTAGTTGAACTGAGCTACTTGACCTAAGCTAACTACCTTAGCTGGCTGGGTAGTCTTCGGGAAGACTAGCTCCAGCTCACCTTAGCTCAAGATAGAAGAAAACCAGCTCAACCTAGCTTAGCTTGGAAGCTAGCAAAGAACTAGCTAGCTAAACTAGCTATGGAGCTCTACTTCAGCAGTAGTTTACTCCGGCAAGCACCGATGTAGCTCCATTTCAGCTCCTCCTCAATAAACCCTAATCCTCCTACTTCCTCCTCTTCTACTCTACTAGCTAGGCTACTTTAGCTCAACTCCTACTCCCCTACCTTGACCAACCAACACCCTAAACCCTACTTAGCTAGCTCCACCAAATACACCTAACCCTGAGTTCACCTAAGCTACCTAGTCCTACTCCTTTTGGTGCCAACCTAAACCTACCCTTTCACCCCACCACCACCACCAAAAGCCACCACAAAAGTGGCACCAAAACCCCCCATAACCACCCCATACTTGGTGCCACTTTTTCCCTCCAAAAATCCCTTAATCTCAACCCTACACCTAAGCCTTAAACCCATCTCCACCCTTCCTTTTTTCCCTCCAAAATGATATCTTCTAGAAGCCTTCAAGGTTGGTGCCAAACCATGGCACCCTTCCATGGTTGGCTCCACCTTTGATGTCTCTCCAACTACCAACTACCACCCCCTACAACTTCTTCATGTGACACCACCCATCCTCCATCTTAGGATCCAATAACCACCACTAAAACCTAGTCTCAACCCTCCATCTAATCCACACCAAACCCCCCTCCTTCCCTTCCTATTAATACCCCATCTAACCACCACTAAAACTCCATCCTCCATACCTACACCTACCTAATTCGGCTAAGGAAGGAGGAGAAGAGAAGAAGATTAAGGAGGCAACATACCAGCCTCCTTGGTGCCTTCTTCTTTTTCTCTCTTCTCTCTTGTGCCAAGCTAAGGAGAAAGCCCACTTCAAGGAGGACGGTCAGGTAGGAGCATAAGGGTGGTGGACGTCTACCCTTAGAGGAGGAATAGAGGAGGATACCAGGAACATAGGAGTTTTCTTCATAGTGCGGGAGTTATCGCACTTGGAGAGAAAGCTTCTCGCTACTTGGAGGGCTTTTCTTCATCTTTATCTATCTTTTGTATTAGCTAGTGTCATCTTGTTTTTATTGTAACAAGCATTCTGATACTTGTCTTTCATTTCACTAGTAATACAAGAAATCATTTGCCTTTCAATTTCTTGTTTTCAATTTTGTGTGCTTCTTTTTTCTAGTTGTAGTGTACCATACTCCCTCTCTAATTATCCTAGTTCTCCACATAGCTAGGGTGAGCTTAGAGAGGAGTTTACTTTGTCACTTAGATTCTAATTTGTAGGCGTGCTCTTCTTTAACGTAGTCATCTTCATATTCATTGTCCGTTATTTCTAAAACCCTACAAACAACAAAAATCAAATGACAAAAAGAAAAGTGTTGATTTGAGAGAGTGAGAGAGAGAACCATCTATTTGACTAACAAAACTGGCCTCCTTGGATGACCTTTGATACCGCCACTATCTAGGAATATAAATTTAACGGTCGATTAGTTTTACGCATCTCAACGACAAAAACCCGCATTTAACAAATTGCGTAAATCTTGTATCATCAACGCCCTTTCACTCAGAGATGCCTAAGCCTTTACTTCTGTGGTGGTAGGTATGGTTACCATTGCTGATCGTCTAGTTTACGTTTTGTTTGACTCGAGAGCCTCGCATTCTTTTTTTTTCTACTGAGTTTGCTTCTAGTTTAAGCCTGCCAAGTATTTTCTTATATGATCCATTTCTGATCAAAGAACCAGGGGGTAACTCTTTGTGGTAGAATTAATTTATAAGGGATGTACTGTTGTGATAGGAGAGCTTCTTGCAGAATTAGTTTATAAGGGATGTATTGGGGATGGATTGGTTGTTGGTATATCACGCGATGGTTGATTGCTTTGAGGAGCATGTGATTTTCTCTATTCCAGGAGTCCCACAGTTTGAGTTTGTGGGAAGCCCAGTAGACAGATCCTTTAGGTGCATTTCTGCACTACAAGCGTTGAGGCTACTTGATAGAGGATGTACCAGATACCTTACCTTTGTGGAAACCACGCTTGAGAAGAAGTCCGAAATGCATAGTGACCCCATCGTGCGAGAATATTTGGATGTGTTCTCGGATGACCTTCCTGGACTTCCTCCTGAGCGCAAGATTGAGTTTGAGATCTTGTTGATCCTTAGCGTCGACCTAATTTCTATCATGCCATATTGGATGGCTCCTTCTGAGCTTAGGGAGTTCAAGTCCCAGTTGTAAGAACTACTAGAGAAGGGGTTCATCTGACCCAGTACCTCCCCGTGAGGAGCGCTATTGCTCTTTGAGAAGAAGAAGGATGGTACCTTACGGTTATGCATCGATTACTAACAAATGAATAAGGTGGCCATCAATAATCGATACCCACTACCATAGATTGATGACTTGTTTGATCAGTTGCGAGGTGTAATGGTATTCTCGAAGATTGACCTATGATCAGGGTATCATCAGTTGAGGATCAAGGATTTGGAAATCCCTAAGACTGCTTTTAGGACACGTTATGGGCACTATGAGTTCTTGGTTATGCCCTTCAGCTTGACAAATGCCCAAGCTGCCTTTATGTATTTGATGAATAGAGTTTTCCACCCTTATTTGTATTGGTTCATTGTGCTTTTCATAGATGATGTTCTCATCGACTCCTAAGACCAGTCTCAGCATGAGCAGCATCTTTGCACGATTCTAGACACCTTGAGACAACATCAACTGTATGTGAAGTTCAACAAATGCAAGTTCTAGTTGGAGTAGGTGACCTTTTTGGGACATGTGATATCTAAAGCTGTCATCTTAGTGGATACCACCAAGGTAGAAGTGGTATTGAAGTGGGTAAGACTGAAGTTAGTATGTGAGATATGTAGCTTTCTGGGACTGGTGGGTTATATAGATGCTTTATTAGGGGAATTTTATAGTTAGCCTTACTAATGACACAACTAACATGGAAAGACACACCTTTCTCCTAGACGGAGGAGTGTAAGGATAGCTTTTAGATGTTAAAGGAGAAACTAACTACAACACCCGTGCTTGCTATTCCTGACAATGATGGTAGATTTCTAGTATATACAAATGCTTCATATTAGGGATTGGGCTGTACGCTGATGCAGCATGGACATGTGATTGCCTACACCTCTAGGCAATTGAAGTTGCATGAGCACAATTATCCTACTCATGACTTGGAGTTGGTAGTGATCATCTTTGCCTTGAAGATTTGGCGGCATTACTTATATGGGGAGATGTTTGAGATTTATACAGATAATAAGAGCTTAAAGTATCTATTCGATAAAAAAGAGCTGAACTTGAGATAGTGGCGTTGGATGGAGTTTCTAAAGGACTATGATTGTACCATTATGTACGATCCGGGGAAGGCGAATGTGGTAGTTGATGTGCTGAGTAGGAAGCCACCAGTCAGATTGGTCAGCTTATAGGCTTAGAAATGGAGTCAGATGCTTGAGGTTAGTGCTTGGAGACCTCAGGAGTCTAGCAGACACTTGGGGGTAGTCACACTAATGAGACAGTTATGCCCACAGCTTATTGACAGAATTATGGAGGGTAGAAGACAGACCCAGAGTTACGGGGTATCTGTGATCAGGTTCTAGCTGGAGATTTTGGGGACTTTACTTTAGTGGATGGGGCGTTGAGATTGCATGGATGACTTTGTGTTTCTCAGGATGATGCACTTTGTAGAGACTTACTGGCAGAAGTCTATGATAAATGCCAGTTTACCATCATTCTTAAGCCCCAAAACACACCTAGCTCTTAGGATTTTAACTTTGCAATCGGGATGTTGGGTTGCATTTAGGCATTTTCTTAGGATATGCATGCATGGAATAGTTTTGTTATTTTTGACATCTTTATTTGAGTGTCAGGGATAAACAGATTAGATCCCACAAACCTTGGCACCAAGAAAGGAAAAAGATGAAGGAGAATCCCATTTCAGTTGGATCTCAGCTGAATCCAGCTCACCTTAGCTGGACTCTAGCTCATTCCACCTCATTCTAGCTCAACTTAGTTGTGAATAGCCTATCTCAGCTCCATTAAGCTCACCTCAGCTGGATGGTAGCTCAAGCTAGCTCATCTCAGCTCCATTCAGCTTACCTTAGCTGAATGGCAGCTCAGGCTAGTTCAACTTAGCTAATCCTAGCTTCATTTCGGCTCCTCCCAGCTCCATCCAGCTCTTGGAAGCTCTACTTAAGTAGGATTAGCTACTGCCATTAGCCTAGTCAGCTGAAGAAGCTCTCAACCATCTTAGGATAGCTCAACTCCAAGTCCTGAAGACTCAACTCAGCTCAACTTGGTTGAGATGAGCTACTTGACCTAAGCTAGCTACCTTAGATAGGTAGGTAGTCTTCGGGAAGGCCAGCTCTAACTCACCTTAGCTCAGATCAGAAGAAACAAGCTCAACCTAGCTTGGTTTAGCAGCTAGTAAAGAATTAGCTAGCTAAGATAGGTATAGAGCTCAACTTTAGCTCTCTTCAGCAGTAGTCAGCTTCGGCAAGTTCCAATGTAGCTCCCCTTTCAACTCCTCCAACCAAAACCCTAGCTTCTCTACTCTTTCGTCCATTACTTTACTAGCTAAATTAGCTTAGCTAGCTTAGCTTAGCTCCTACTCTCCTACCATAGCCAACACTAACCCTAATACCACCTACATAAGACTTCACCTTAGCTCTCCACTCAAGTCCACCTAAGCTACCTCAACCCAACTCCTTTTGGCACCACCTTTGAGAAATCTTTTCACCCCATCACCACCACCAAAAGCACCTTCAATGTGGCGCCAACCCTACCATAACCACCCCTTGTTTTGGTGACAAAACAAGGGTGCATCTCCACCCTACACATACCCCTTCTACCCCATCACTGCCCTCCATTTTCCCTCCAAAAAGCACATCTTCTAGAACCCATATTTGGTGCCAAGAATGGTGGAACCCTTCCAGCATGAATGGCCACCAAGAGTGGCCTCCAACCCTTAACCACCACCCCCCACTGCCCCTTCATTTGGCGCCACCAATCCTAGCCATCCATCCCTTAACCACCTACCCAAAAGCCATCCTAGCCCTCCAATTATCCATGCCACCTAACCCTTTTTCCCTTCCTTTATATGTGACGACCTGAGTCTCGCCAATTGATTAAACCTAAGTCGTTGTGTGCTAACAACCAGCACAACTCACCCACAATATCGCAGTCACCCAACACATAATCATAAAATATAAACATAGCTAACAAATAGTTCATATTGCAAAATTTAAAGGAAAAAAAATTGAATACTAACTAGAAGATTTACCATAGTATAAAAGTCCAAGGAGATGTACAATAGAAATTTCCTTGTGCACTGTCAAGTATACCTGAGTACAGAACCCAAAAACACGTTAGTAAAAACTAAGTAGAGTAGAAATAATAACAGTAGAGTGCAACAGTAACCAAGCACAAGAGAAAATGGGTACTATAGCTTTGATTGATTTATTTATTAGACATCTCCTTATCCGGTTCTATTTCGTACATTGGAAGCCCAATTTATTATAGTTTACAAATTATTAATCGACGTCTTAGGGCATGAGACGATTTCGTGTGACTTCATGTGGTGCAAAAAATGATATAAGCCACCCTCCTGGTTGAGAGGGCTGCTTATATCCATTGAGTCGCCATGCTCCATCACCCTGGTGTCATCGCGGAAAGGGGTGGCGGCTACATCGTATGGTGTGAACACATACACAGCTGCATTGAGTCAACATAGTGCATGTACGTGTTCACACCATACGATGTAGCCGTCACCCCTTTCCGTGATGACCCTAGGGTGACAAAGCGTGGCGACTCGATGGATATAAGCAGCCCTCTCGACCATGAGGGTGAGTTATATTGATTTTGCACCACAGGAAGTTACATGAAATCATCTCATGCCCTGAGACATCGATTGATAATTTGTGAACTATAATAAATTGGGCTTCCAATGTACGAAACAGAATCGGATAATGAGATGTCTAATAAATAAATCAATCAAAGCTATAGTACTTGGTTACTGTTGCACTCTGTTGCTGTTATTTCTACTCTACTTAGTTTTTACTGACGTGTTTTTGGGTTCTGTACCCAGGTATACTTGGCAGTGTGCAAGGAGATTTCTGTTGTACATCTTCTTGGACTTATATACTACTGTAAATCTTTCAGTTAGTATTTAATTTTTATTCCTTTAAATTTTGTAATATAAACTGTTTGTTGCTATGTTTATATTTTATGATTATGTGTTGGGTGACTGCGATCATGTGGGTGTGTTACGCTGGTTGTTAGCATACAACGACTCAGGTTTCGTCTGTTGGAGGGACTTGGGTCGTCACATTATATACCCCCCATTCTACCACCAAAACTCCACCCTTGGCTACATTATTATCTATTTATATCTACCTACATCAACATCCAAAGGAGGAGCCAAGGAGAAGGAGATTAAGGGAGCAAACCTTGCTCCCTTGTTGCCTACTTCTCCTTCAATCTACCTTGGACAAGCCAAGGTGTTCTTCACCTTAAGGGGATGACCAGGTAGAGGAGTAGGAGCTAGGGTGGACGTCCACCCTGAGGAGAGAGCCAGAGGAGGACCATTGAAGGAAGGAACATCATCATCATCCAGCAAGAGAAGTTCTTCTTCAAGTGTAGGAGTTTCCATACTTAGAGCGAAGTTCTTCTCAAGCTTCACTAGAGGATCCCTTCTTCTTCTTTTTGTATTAGCTAGTTTTAGTTTCCAAGCAATTGTCTATCTGTGACTCTACATATTTAGTTAATACAAAAAGTGATTCCCCTTTCTATTTTGTGTTTTATTGCAAGCAACTTTTCTTTAGTAACTTAGTGCACACACTTTCTCTCTAATTATCCTAGGTCTCCATGTACCTAGGGTGATCTTAGAGAGAAGTTCATTTTGTCACTTAGTCTCTAGTCTTTAGGCGTAATTTTCCTTCACGTGTTCGCATTCTCATCGCCTGATATTTCAAAACCCTAAAAAAATAATAAAATCTAAAATACAAAAATACAAGTGTCGATTTGAGAGAGTAGAGAGAGAAAATTTGATTTGATAACTAAAGTGCCTTGCACAAACCTGGATACCACCACTATATAGGTTAACAAATATTAAAAGTGATTACGATTTTATGCATATCAATGACATTAAAACCTGCTTTTACAAAACACGTATTTTCGCTATCAGCCCATAGTTCATGACTAACCATTCATCGCAGGAATAACAAGATGTATTATGACTTGAGGATAGATTTCTGGTGGCGCGGGATGAGGAAGGATGTTGGAGAATATGTCAAACAATGTTTGGTATGCCAACAAGTGAAGGCTGAACATTAGAGGCCTACGGGTTGTTGGGGATTGAGATTGAATCAAAAATGGATTTTTTGGGCATCGTAGTCTAGAACATGAAATCAATCTCAACAAAATTAAAATAATAAAACTTGAGATGAGTCTCAGTCGAACTTTAGGAGGAGTGATACTATGATTTTTTGAAAATGATTTTTGATTTTTGGATTTTTTTTTATGATTTTTGATTTTTGAAAATGGAAAGATAATCGAAACTAATCTACTAGAATCAAGCACAACAAAAGATATAGATTAGATTTTGAAAAAAAAACAAAAGATATAGATTAGACAAATGTGCACAATAGAGATATCGAAATAGATTGATCATTATATTCATATAGAGAGATGTAGTCAATCACAAATAGAGATTATGAATAGAAGAAATAGAGATAGAACAACTAGAACTACTAGAACTAGGAAGAAAATGTCTACTAGAACAACTAGAACTACTAGAACTAGAAAGAGAGAACTAGAGAAGAACTAGAACTACTACTAGAGTTAATGCATAAAACTAAGAGAAGAACTAATCCACTAGAAGGAGGGCACTAAGGAGAATCCAAGGGGAAGTCCTTGGTGGCCTTGGATGGACCAAGGGGAGAAGGTGGTGGTTGGCCACCTATGGTGGTGGTGGACGACCTTGAAGGTGCTAGAGGAAGGCTTGAAGGTGGAGATCTAAGGAGGAAGGGGGAAGGCCTTAAAGGAGTCTAAGGGGGTCTAAAAGAGGAGGGTTGGAAGGCCATCCTTGATGGCTTTTTATAGGCCAAAGGGGGGTCTAGGAAGGGATAGAATAAAATCCCAAGTGGTGGCAAAAGATCTTATCCTTTGATATTTCATAAGGAAAGATCATTGGATAAGATTTTTCTTATGTAGGTGGATAAGAAGGGACAGAATCTCTTCAAGTTGGCACCAACTTGAAGAAGGTTCTAGAAAGGTAGGCTTAAGTCTACATTTTATAGACATAGGTTGTAGAGGTAGGTCCCTAATTAGGCTAGGTTGACCCTAAGTCTAGTGGGTTGGGTCCAATTAAACTAATCCTAGTCTATTTGAGTGTGAGTGTGTAATTAGGTTATGGAAGCTTCTAATTAGGTAAAAGGGATCCTAATTAGGTTCTAGGTTAACCTAATTAGATTGTGGGTAAGTTCAATTGGATTCCAATTGAGTCCAATTAAACATGTGTGGGTTGATTTGGACTTAATTAAGTTTTGGGTGAACTTGATTGACATTAGGTGCATCCAATCAACTAGGTGTGAACCCAATTAGGTCAGGGTAAGGTTCAATTAGACTTATTGAGTCTAATTAGGTAAGGCATGGTTGGGCTTGACACAATTATGTTCCAACTGAACCTAATCAGAGTTGGGTGCACCCAATTAGGTTGTACTGCACCTAATTGCATGTGGCTAGGTCTATAGGGTTTGGTTGGGTCTGATTAGACTCAATTGAGTCTAATTACTTAGGATTAGTCCAATTAGGTCCCATGGACTCAATTGACACATGGCTGATCTAATTGACTCAAACTGAGTCAATTAGGTATGGCATGGACCTAAATAGGTTTTTAGGCTAGGGATTGGGTAGTGGATAGGTGGACTAGGGATATGGATAGTAGGATAAGGCTGGGGATAGGGTGGATAAGTACTTGGATAAGGTTATCCATGTTTTTGGCTTTTGAGCTCAGATATCTTAGTGTTGAGCTAATTTAGGGATAGGTATTAGGATAGGGTTATCCTGGGATTTTAGGGATAGGATAGGGGTATCCTAATTCTTCTCTTTCATTTTTTTCATTTATTCTAAACAAGTAGTCAACATTTTTATTCATTCTATCTTTTATTCTCAAGCTTCTTTATTCCCAAGATCTAGCTCTAGCTCTGCTATAGTTCTAGCTCCTAT
This sequence comes from Thalassia testudinum, assembly GCA_037157565.1. Lineage (NCBI taxonomy): Eukaryota > Viridiplantae > Streptophyta > Magnoliopsida > Alismatales > Hydrocharitaceae > Thalassia > Thalassia testudinum. Next base: position 24,019,432 of record JAZHRO010000014.1, read on the forward strand.
CTAGCTTTATTCTGCTCAGGATAGCTTCTGAGCTCCTTATTCCCTAGAGACAAGAATAAACCCTAATAAGCACACTAAAATGGCATTATAACATATGTAGCTAAATAAAAGATTACAATGCATGATATGCAATTTATGAATGCACTAATCACAAATTATGCTAGGTTTTAACATAATTTAGGTTAATTAAGTCCCATGATTGCTGTGTAATCGTGAGTCCACTCTAGTCCCTTCCTGTGCCTGAATGAAATTGGGAGAGCATTACTATGGATCTGGTAGTCGATCTCCCACTCACTCAAAGGGGCCACGATGCCATCTAGGTGATCATTGATTGATTGACGAAAATTGCACGATTCTTGCCAATTCGGGTTACTTACGGTCCGACACAATTGGCAGAGTTATATGTTCGGGAGATTATTAGCCTTCATGGAGTTCCCAAGGAGATAATATCGGACAGAGATTCCAAGTTTATCTCCCAGTTTCGGGGAGGGTTGCAATAAGTTTTAGGGAATCAGTTGAGGTTCAGTATAGCCTACCACCCTTAGATGGATGGATAGTCAGAGCGTACGATTCAGACCCTCGAGGATTTACTGTGGATCTATGTTCTCGAGTGGATAGGCTCGTGGGAAGACCACCTATCCTTGGTAGAATTCACATACAATAACAGCTACCACTCCAGTATAGATATGGCCCCATATGAGGCACTTTATGGTTGAAAGTGCATGTCTCCTTTGTGTTGGATGGAGGTGGGAACAAAATGGGAGGTCGGTTCAAGGATGATTTGACAAAGCTAACAAGTGATAGAGCAGATTCACAAGAAGCTCCTTACAGTGAAAAGTTGTCAGAAGGGTTATGCAAATCACAGACATGGGGAGTTATAATTTGAGGTCAGTGATCATGTCTTCCTCAGAGTTTCACCCGTGAAGGGCGTCCAGCTATTCAGGGCAAAGGGCAAGCTAGCATCAAGATTTGTAGGCCTGTTCAAGATCTTGGAGCGAGTTGGACCTGCTGCATATCGGTTGGCTCTTCCACTGCAATTGGCTGGCATCTATGGTATTTTCCACGTCTCCAACCTGAGAAAGTACATCTCAGATCCAAGCCATATTTGAGCTACGACAACTTAGGGATAGAAGAGAATTTGACTTACCAAGAGCAATCAGTACAGATCTTGGATTGGATTGTCAAGAAGATGAGAAAGAAGGAAGTCACCTTGGTCAAAGTACTTTGGAGGAGTCAGAAATATGAAGAGGTGACTTGGGAAGCAAAAGTAGACATGCACAAATGATATCCAGAATGCTTATTGGTGCGTCCTAGAACACTACGTTTGTCCTTTTAAGGTTGTTATACCTTTTTTTTTTTTCTTCTTTTCTCTTTCCATGTTTCATTTCCCTTTGCACCAATAACCTAACTTGAGTTTCAAGAATGAAACTTCTTTAAAGTTATTATATTTGTTACAACATAAAATTTCAAGTCCAAGTCTGAATTTAGTTTAAACATATCGATGCAAATCCATTTATGTTTGTCGGGTGCATTTTGGGTTCGCGTAGCTGGAAAATGAAAAATTTCAAATATTGGTCAATTCTAGTCAATTCTTGGGAAAATTTACATGGTTGATGTTATTATTATTATTATTATTCTTTGATATCGTTGGATTCCTTCTGTTGCAAGTCTCCCAATGAGATTTATTTTTGCGAAAATCAACGATCATGTAGAAATGAGAACACGCAATTGCGAGAATAAAGTGGTTTAAGCAATATCTGCTCGTTGGGTTGTTTTTGTTTTTTTATATAAAATCCCGTTTCTCACTCCCTCTTATCTATTTATATCCCCATCCCTCCAAAAACTAAACCTATAAAGCCTAACGTCCACAGCCGCCACGTTAAATCCACGCAAGCGAGAGAGAGAGAGAGAGAGAGAGAGAGAGATCGGGGAGAAAGAAGAGGCTGCCTCCCCCTTGGTTCTTCTTCCTTCCGCACCACCAAGGAAAGGTCGGGAGAGGGCTGGTGTCGTCGACGAGGGCACGCACGAGCGACGGTGAGAGTTTCTCCTCTCTTTTCGTTTTCTTTTCTTTCGTTCCCTCTTTTCATGCGTGCTTGGTAATGGTCGAGAGAAGAAGGAAGACGGGAGGAAAGAGGAGGGAAGGTAGGAGAAGAGAGGGAAGAAAGGTAGAGGATGGTGATGGCGTAGGGAGGAAGTCGGCGACGACGACGAGGGAAGGCCACCACGGGATAGCCATGGTTACTTGCAGCGTGAAGGGAAGAAGGAAAGGGAGTGGAGGAAGAGGGTCGCCGAAGTTACGGGCAGTGCCGTCGGCCCGGGCTGATCGACGAATGGAGCTCGACCACCGTGGCCATGCATGCATGGGCCTCGGCAGTAAGAAGAGAAAGGAGGTGGAGAAGAGGAAGGAGAACGAGAACGGGACGGTAGGAGCGATGGTGTACGATCGCCGGAGGGGCGGAGGTGGTCGGTGATGAGCGACGTGGCCGGTCGTGGTCGCCAGTGGACGGAAGGGGAAAGGTGTTCATGGGTTAGTTCACGTGAACAGTAACCGCGTAGAGGAGATCCGGGGAGAAGAGAAGATATTAGTTGTAAAAATTGTAAATAAAAAATAATAAGTTTTGATTTTTATGTTTGAGTCCCTAATTAAGTTCTCTTTATTTAATTAATTTTAGGAGCGTTTGGAGTCCGATTTTGCCGGGTCACTTGCCGTTAGGAATCACGTCAGAATATAATTTGACGTGGTACGTATGGTGTTCCCGTCTGAAGTGAAAACTTATATTTTTTTCCTTGAGTTTCCTATAATTTACATTTGGTATATTTCCCCTTGTATGATTAGAGATGGGCACACGAATTGTGTATGGAACTTGAGAAGTTTGTGTCTTGTATTTTGGAGCCACTCTGACCTCGGTGATCACAGGTAGAGTAATTTTATGTCTCCGAGTTAAAATTCCTATTTGCACGGCTCATGTTCATTAAATTAGTATCAGATTGTCTTATCCTCCTTACTGAGCTCATGAGTCCCTTGTCATTGAAAATTTTATGGGTACTAAATTGATTAATGAAATGATGGAATCTGCTGTATAAATGACTAATGATGATTAAAGCCTATTTTGATAAATAAATCACATTGTAATTCCTTTGTCTAAATAGTTAAGCTTTTGATTTGCCTATTGATGAATTAATTGACTAGGTTGGCCAGATTGAAGAAATGAGATATGCAAATCTTCTTGTTTAAATCACTAACAATCCTAATCTTGAATGCAAACAAGAGCTCGTGAATAAAGTTACTGGTGGAACTAATGGGATAATTTGAGAAAAGAAATTGACTGACAACTTGAAAATGGATAATGATGCCTGTAGTAAATAATTGAAAAATGGGATGATTGGTCGGATATGGAATTTGGGATAAATTATTGGAAGTCATTATTCTTGCTTGGTATCAATGACAAGGTCGACTATACCTATTAGTGGTAGAGACTGACTCAAGGAATGAGCTAGCTTCCCTACGACTCATTTGATAGGTTGTTTGGCCAATCAGGTAGTGGGGTGCTGGGTATGCTTGCTGTTATGAGAGGTTGGGTTGTTATGTTCTCGTACCCTATAGTGAAAAAGACTGGTTGTGTGCCAGTGTAGGGTAGCTTCCCGTATGTTTATCGCATGGACTATAGTTGCCACTTCACTCGCTAGCTAGGACCATGGGGCGGTTAACTAGACGATGGAATGGATACAGTTTGTTGATTGCGCAGCAATTCATGTCAACAAATTGTCAATTTTATGATATTTTCTAGCTTTACACATCTAGTATTAGATAACTATACTTGCATGCATTCATGCATATTGAGAAAGGAAGAAAGAGAGAGATAGAGCCCTCACTACCACCAAAAGTCACCCACCTATTCACCTACAACAAATAAACAAAACCTTAAGTGCCTACCCACAAAATACCCAAATATCCCAAAAAGAATATCCTCACGGCCATGCTTGCTCCCCACTCCCCACACCTCACCCTTCACTTATAAAAGCACACCCTCACCTTCACTCTCAAAAGGTCGGCTGCACACACTATTGCCCACACCACACTCACTCCACCTACACTTAGCAGCCGACCACTGCGCCTCTACTCTTTCCCTCTCCCATTCACAACACCCTCTCACCAGTTGAGAGGGCACGTTGCTAATATTGGGAAAACCTCCCGTGGTTGCAAACCACCACGGCGAGGTCTACCACCGCCTAGCTCCTTCGTGAGTAGGTAGACGTGGTGGATTCCCCTTTTATTTTGCTTTATTTACCTCTGTTTTTCGTCGCCATTAGCATAGTTTGGAGCTCCTTTAGCTCTGTGCTCTGTTTGTACTGTAGGGTTCATTTTCCACTTTTGTCACTGGATTGTTTCTCACTTATCTGGTGACAAAAGCCAACGCACAACCGCACCCCACTTAGCTCACTCCCTAACCGGTCACACGCTGCCCTGCACCCACGCTCCAGCCCGTTCCCGTGTCAACTCTCTCTCCCTTTCACTGGCTAAGTGAGAAACTTAGCCGGTGAAGAATCGATCCAACCGGTGCCTCCACTCTACTCATCCCCCCCATTCCATTGGCTAACTCGACATGGTGATTGGCCAACTTCTCAGTTAGCCGGTCACCATACTCTTCCCGTGTGATCCACTCCCCCTCACCTGGTTGAACATACACACACAACGACTCACGTGCTCACTCATGCACTCAAACACACAGACACACACATATTTACACACATACACTCACACTCACACTCATACCCATACACATATATACTCACATATATTCTCAGTTATTTCCATACACATTGATACATCCACATATATATTCCCACATACACATACACATACACATATACCAAATTCACCATCACGCACACTTCTCCATTATCGGCATTTTATTGTGCATGTGTACGCACAAGTTGCTTACACGTATGCGATAACCCGTGCTCATCAGGCCCTTCTCACACACATGCACACACGTCCAATCCATACCTCGTACATGGCGCATTATTAACTTTGATCATGTCTCTCTAGATGTCGATTAAGCTAACTCACACTACATTCCATTCGAATCTTCGATTCACTTCTCGACTACTATATATTATAGAGTAATACATATATATATATACATAGATATATATACCTCTCTTATTCATATATATACATAAGTTAAGTATTTCATTTATTTCAATTCCAACATTTATTTTCATATTCTTTCTTATTTGTAAGTAAGAAAATACCAAAAAAAGTATAAAAGAGAAAAAATAATCTTTGACTTTGCAGGTACCAATCTCACGTGTAGTGAGATTATTTTGGACTTGAATTTGGCGTGTCGCTAAGGACATTGAGTTTTGTGTGTCGTTAAGAACACATTTTGAGGGTTTACCTCAAGGACAAGATTATCACAAATAAATCTAAACCAAGAAAAATTCAAAAATAAAATAAGCGAATGGAAATCATGCATCTTTAGGATTCACGTAGGAATTGATTATCTAAACTTGCCTCCCTGAGTTCGACCTTGAGCCTAAAATTAACAATCCTAATATTTGATTTAATCCATGTAAAATAAATTTGACAAATCTGTGTAGAATTGCTTGTAGGAAACCACTTCCACTATGCTCATTTTCACGCTAATATCACCTAATTAAATAACCCTACTCACGTTCGATCACAAGTTTTTTGGTGCCGTTGCCAGGGAGGTGCTATTTGGATTCGATTTCTACTCTTTTCCTTAGATTCGTTCTTCTTTCCACCCGCCTCTTCATGGGTATTCATTGTTTGTTTTTGTGTAGGTGAACTTGTTGTGAGGAGAACACACACAGAAGAGGTCAGAGACGTGGACGAACCTAGGGCGGGAGTGAGAGCGTGAAGTCGCCAATGCCGCTTGGAGTTTCTCGGGGTGAGTTGATTAAAATCCACTGATTAATTATTTTCATCACATCCACCGATTGATTGTTTTCATCACATCCACCGCCCTCGATTTCTTGCACATGCGCACGTATAAAATCCAAGAATCTCGATTCTTTGATTTTTCACGATGCATGATTTCATTGAGCAAATTATAATCAAGTGTTTGTTACATCTATTTGCCATATTATTCACATTCGGGATCCAATATTTTGGTTGGGGAGTCTTGGAATCAAGTTGACTCCAACCCCACGATGATCTTACATTTTGTCTCTGATTTGATCTCGAATCTCTGCCACAAAATTTTTCATTTTCTTATCTTGGTGGTTGAGCTTTTGTGTGGATATTCATTTTGGTGATTGGAAGCAATTGAATTGTATTGTTTGGCTCCCATTCACACTGAATTAAAAATGATTCGTGCATCCACATATAGAAATATGCATTTAGGGGCCCATTGCATTGTAGCATGCATTAACTAATCAAGTTGAAGGAGGGTTGCTTGGGCATCAAAAACTTGTTTTTTAGAAAACCCGAACATTGGTTGAAACGGTAATTCATTTGAATCCTAAAAGCATACTACTAAAGAGAGGAATTCTGAAAGCCATTCACTAATCTAAACTTCAATGATGGGAGATTTCCCTATTACTTGCTTGATTTACACACTTCAATCAACGTACTTGGGCATTACCCTCTCAACAACGCCCTTCACATTCCAAAGCACTTGTATCCTAAGCCTTTGAACTAAAATTGGTAGTAACTTGACCCCATTAAGGTTTTGAGGTCTAACTACTTACGTGTAGTGCCTACGTGTTGATATGGGTTCTCGCGTGCTATCGGGTGTCTAAGATTGGGGCAACCTGTAGGTTTTTCGGGCCCTACCAGGAGGGGTGACGTAATAAAATGTGGAAATAAAATAAAGCAATAAACAATCACACAGAAAGACAATCGCACAAAGTACACAATTGTTTTTAGGTGGAAACCCAAACTAGGTGAAAACCACCACCTAACCCTCTCGAGTTAGGATTTTCCGATCAACCTAGTTGATCAAATCCACTAACCGAATCACTTTAAAACGAGGGTGATTCAACCTCAGTACAACCACGCTACAAGTACGAGGGTAGCGTTCTTCAACCCCTTCTCTCCACGAGAAGGATTTTGTCCCACGAAGGAGACGGGAATTCGCAAAGCGAATACCCAACAAAATAACAAAGATAAAAGAAACAACAAGTCCTATAGAGCCAACAAAGTAATTATAAACCTAGCTTCTATAGGAAATAGGAAACTCCCCTTTGCAAGGAGTGCGTTGAGGATGACGCGGGTGCGTGAGCCACGTGACGGCGCAACTTTGCTCTCGTAGACAACGGCGGGAGAGCGGGTGCGCAACGGTTTGATGCTCTCAAGATGTAGAACTTGAGCTTAGAGAGCAAGAGCTTCTTAGACACAAGAGTGTGAGAGTGTATTACAAGGTGTCTCTTGGTGTGTATCTTGTGTCTCTAAGTGTATCTCTTGTTGTCTAGGTGTGAAAAGGCTCCCCTCTATTTATAGAGGCCTTAGGAATAGAAAAGCTTCCATAGCCGTTGGGAACAAAGTCCAAGAGAATTAGGCCGAAATCAGGACAATGATTACATTTAACAGGGTTATCAGACGTCTAACTCTGGCATCAGACGTCTGGAAGGCCGCTTTAAGACGTCTGATTTAAAGGTCAGACGTCTGATTCTATGCGGATTTCCTCCTGACTTGAATCAGATCTAAACAGGATTTTTGTGCAAGTCCATCAGACGACATACAGGACGTCTGGCACTAAGTATGGACGTCTGGAAACCTACTTTTATTGTGGGAATTGATTTCCAAACGTTGCAACGGCTAGAAAATATCTGAGAAGAGATTTTGGGTCAGCCGAGGCAAAACGGTCATTTATCAGACGTCTGGAAAGGCCTAAGGACGTTTGATAAGGCTCTAATGGTCATAATCTTGAGTGCCTGCTAAGCTAGCCAATGGTCCACTATCTGGACGTTTGGCAAGTCCATCAGACGTCTTCTAAGACGTCTGGACTAAGGTCTGGATGTCAGATTTCATCAGACAGAACTAGCTATGTCCAGCCTAACAGTTATCAGACGTCTGAAACAACAGTCAGACGTCTTACAATACTTTATCAGACGTCTGATTTGGGAATTAGACGTCTGGAAGTGCTGTTTGAATCCTATATTGGTTTTCTAAGTATTCTACAGAAAACCTAAGTATCCTAGGGTTGTGCCGGTGTTCCTAGGACTACTGTTAGGGTTCTTTGAGGCTCTTTAACATAAAATATCTAAGGAAATAAAGAGCAACAAAGAAACGAAAAATACAACAAGTACAAAAGAAGGAAATCTATCCTATTCTTCATTTCCTTCCATCTTCAATCTTTCGCTCCACGCGAACCTCCTCTGTTTTCCGTCAAGCTCCTCCAATCCGTCCTGGATGCGAGCTCGAACTCCGTCTAAACACGTCCACATTTGCAATTGACCTGAAATCTAGGACTCAAATTGCAAATGTTAAATAACACGTGTTTTGTTATCATCAAAACAAATGATCGTGGTGTTCTAGCACCAACACAACCATCCTTTCAATTTGGTTCGGTGGTTTCGTCATGCTTGTATACGGTTCTGTAGGTCGCGATAGTAGGTAAATTGGATCTTTAGGTTTAGGGTCACCTTTAGAGGTTATGACCTTGATTGATTGATTGATTTGTCATCAAGTGTACCTATTTGGTGTCTTCTCTCTCATCCCTTTCTCTCTACTTATCTCCCCAACTCTTCTCTCGATAGTGTATGTTTGGGAGGTCACAAAACCCTGAACTGTTTCAATTGTCTGATAATTCTAGGAGGGTAGACACTGGTGAATCATCCTCCTCCTTTGTAAACATGGCTGCTCACCCACCCCCAAATCCCGAGGGGGGGAATCCTCCCCCACCCCCTCCACCAAACCTTGGAGTCGACCCGTTAACTCGCCTCCAAGCCTAAATATCAATGTACACAGAACAAATTCAACCCATCAGGGAAACCTTGGAGGAGATGTGTTACGGCCCGGTTCCCGAATCCCTACAGGACACGAGAATCGGATTGACTCGACTGATCCCAAGACCCAGTCGTCCAATGAGAAAGTAACCAAAAAGTAGTAAAATAAACCACATTCACCATGCAAGCAGCTAAAAGTAACAAAAGTACAGCAGTAAAGAAATAAACTACTACAGTACACACCACCACAACAGTAGAGAATTTAAAAAGGGTACAAAAATATAAAATTACAATAAAAGAGTACAAAATACTCACTACTACAGAAAATAGGGTATAACAAAAGTATAACTTCTGGGCTCTACTGGGCTCAACACCCTCTGCAACCGTAGGCTCTGGCTGCTCAACACCTGGACCTGAAAAAGGTTGTAAGTACAACATGTTAGCGAAACGCTGAATAGAGTGGCAACCAGCTAACTAAGAGAAATAGTAAAGGTGGACAGGTAGCTGTTGTTTTCAATTTCTTTCTTTGTTCAACTAATTATTCTTTCTTTCATCACTTAGCTTATTTATCAGGTCTTTTTCTTTATCTCGAATGTTCCTCGTGGGAACGATCTTGATTGCAGTCTTTTCCGAAGAGTAGAAGTAGAACGTGGTGCTCTCCTGGCCGGGAGAGTCCCCCATGGTGGTCCTACCCTCAGTCGACCACCCCAAGGTCGCTGACAGACGTAACGGTGACTACGGCACACGCGATAAACGCATGGGTAGCTACCCCGCACTGGCACACGGTCAGTCGTTTTCGTTAACGGGTGCGCCCAAAGTACAACACGGAACCAGTATAGGACACAGCCCTCTCAGTAACAGGGGTCCAGCCCCTCCACACTAACCAAACAGGTGTCTTGCCCCTCCACAGTCTGCGCACCCTCGCCTGACTACCCTAGTTTGCCCAGTGGGCCTAACAAGTCGGTGTAGGATGGCTAGCTGAACCCCGATCCCCGTGGGGTGGCTAGCTCTCTCCCTACACTAGTAGCTCTCCCCGATACTATGTACGCGAGGGCCAAAGAGTCGGTACAAAGTGGCCAGTCCTAACCCCAGGTCCCGACCCTAGGGCGGCTAGCTCCTCTCTGCACTAAACAGGGGGGATGGTTGCTCTTTTTGGTATTCCGTACTCAAGGACCAGCTCACTTTCCCATTCACATTTCCAGTTCTATTCCATTTATTTCCAGGAGCTCTACTCGTAATTCCCCGTAGGGTTCATGCTCATGTTTCTCAGGCCAAACCATACTAGGTTTCATCATTCGGGTTTATTCGCATATAGCACGTGTTTCCAACATTTAATCTTTCTTTTCCAACTTATATACAAGCAGCTCGTATTTAATTTCAAACAACAGGAATTACATGTAGCAGTTACTAACAACAGTACTCTACATTTCACAGGCAGCTGTTATCCAATTACAGGCAATTATTATTATTCATCCAAGACTGCAATTCAGGCATTCAATGCAATCTTTCCAGTGTTTCTAGTCCTAGGATTCATGCCACACCCTAGGAACTATCATTCAATCTAGTGTTTCTGGTTCTAGGATTCATCCCACACCCTAGGATCTATCATTTATTCCAGATATGCATTTATGTTTGTAATTAACTAGGGAAGCCACTCTACTTGCAAAATCGGGAGTAATGGGGGCTTGATCGACGGGTCCACACGCCTTCGCAACCCCCAAATCCGCAACAGAACGAGGTCCTAACACAAGGATCAACCACAAGGAAGCACTCAGAACTGGATAAAAGTATTTCAAACAAGTAGAGGAACTTATACGAAGAAGAACGAAATCTTAAACGTGAAAATCAGACCTCGAATGGACCCTAAATGGGTCAAAAATGACAACTCTGACTCAAATCAGACATCTGGAACATCTTCCAGATGTCTTAAAAAGGGGTCTAGATCCATACCTCACTCTGCGCTGCTCCTCAGACATCTAGGGATCGTGCTGAATCGTCTGGACCTAGTTCCAGATGTCCGACTATCCCTCCAGACGTCTGGAGACGCTCTTCGCCGTCTGGTGCCTCGCCCAGACGTCTGAGTCGCGTGGGAGGGCGTGTCTTGCACCTTCCCAAAGCGAATCCTGCACGCACACGTAAAATCTCTCAACACGGCATGCAACAGAGCCTCAGCGGAACGGCCTGCATGGCCGTATCCGTAAAAGGAAGCATAGGACGCATTACGTACCTCTCAGTCGTCTGGAGCTTCCTCCAGACGTCGTCCGTGTCGTCTGAATGTAGGTTCAGACATCTGATTCTGGGAAAAATCCTAGAACCAGAAGCTCCTTTGTCTTCTTCCTGCTGCACGCGACCACGCCGCGCAGCCACTCGTCTGTTGCTCTAGCTGCAGCAGAGCCGGGGGAAACCTCCCTAGAACAACGCTCTGCCTCGTGCACGCTGATCGGCCTTGAACTACTTCGGCAATCTCTCTCTTTCATGGCTCGCGCACTCTCCTCTCTTCCCTCTCGTTGCTCCTCTCCTCTCCGCCGCTGCACTCGGCTGCAACTACTGCTCTCGCTCTCGCTCTCGCTGGAGAAGATGGATGGGAGTGGGGTGGCGTGAGGGAGAGGAGGGGTATATGTAGGCACGGGGGGCAAGCTTTGTCGTCCGTGAGGGGAGAGAAGAAAGAGAAGGAAGAGAAGAAAAATGGCTGAGCTCAGCCTGCACGCAGCACGCGTGCAGACTCGGGGTCGTACGCACGCAAAAATTAAATTCCAGATGTCTGGGAATGTGTCCAGACATCTGGCCTGAGTCCTAGACGTCTTAAAAGCACTTTGATGGCACAGGTCTTAACAACATAAGAAACTCAAAGGAAGTTTCATCCCCGAAACTTGCACTAACTAGGGTGTGGAAAAAGAACAACTTACACATAACAAACTCAAAGAGGATCGAAGCTGGTCCGAAAAGACGTACCCTCAAAGAACTCCGGGTACCGCTCCCGCATCGCCGCCTTAGGCTCCCAGGTACCTCCTCGTACCGCTGGCTCCTCCACAAGAGCCCCTCCAGTCTAGTACACAAGCACGCAAAAGGTCCTCAAGTGTCTGTATCGTGCGCTCAGACTGTCCGTCCGTCTAGGGGTGGTATGCTATACTGAACCTCAACCGTGTCCCCAAGGCCTGCTGAAACTCAGCCCAAAACTGTGACGTTCTTGTTACAACCCAGTTCCTGAATCCCTGCAGGACACGAGAATCGGATTGACTCGAGTGATCCCAAGACTCAGTCGTCCAACGAGAAAGTAACCAAAAAGTAGTAAAATAAACCACATTCACCATGCAAGCAGCTAAAAGTAACAAAAGTACAGTAGTAAAGAAATAAACTACTACAGTACACACCACCACAACAGTAGAGAATTTAAAAAGGGTACAAAAGTATAAAATTACAATAAAAGAGTACAAAATACTCACTACTATAGAAAACGGGGTACAGCAAAAGTATAACTACTGGGCTCTACTGGGCCCAGCACCCTCTGCAGCCGTAGGCTCTGGCTGCTCAACACCTGGACCTGAAAAAGGTTGTAAGTACAACACGTCAGCGAAACGTTGAGTAGAGTGGCAACTAGCTAACTAAGAGAAACAGTAAAGGTGAACAGGTAGCTGTTGTTTTCAATTTCTTTCTTTATTCAACTAATTATTCTTTCTTTCATCACTTGGTTTATTTATCAGGTCTTTTTCTTGATCTCGAATGTTCCTCGTGGGAACGATCTTGATTGCAGTCTTTTCCGAAGAGTAGAAGTAGCACGTGGTGCTCTCCAGGCTGGGAGAGTCCCCCGTGGTGGTCCTACCGTCAGTCAACCACCCCAAGGTCGCTGACAGATGCAACGGTGACTACGGCACGCACGATAAATGCACGGGTAACTACCCCGCACTGGCACGCAGTCAGTCGTTTCCGTTAACGGGTGCACCCAAAGTACAGCATGGAACCAGTATAAGGCATAGCCTTCTCAGTAACAGGGGTCTAGCCCCTCCACAGTAACCAAATAGGGGTCTCGCCCCTCCACAGTTCACACACCCTCGCCTGACTACCCTGGTTTGCCTAGTGGGCCTAACAAGTCGGTGTAGGACGACTAGCTGAACCCCGGGCCCTATGGGGTGGCTAGCTCTCTCCCTACACTAGTAGCTCTCCCCGGTATTGTGTACGCGAGGGCCAAAGAGTCGGTACAAAGTGGCCAGTCCTAACCTCGGGTCCCAACCCTAGGGTGGCTAGCTCCGCTCTGCACTAAACAGGGGGGATAGTCGCTCTCCTTGGTACTCCGTACTCAAGGGCCAGCTCACTTCCCCATTCACATTTCCAGTTCTATTCCATTTATTTCCAGGAGCTCTACTCCTAATTTCCCGTAGGGCTCATGCTCATGTTTCTCAGGCCAAGCCATACTAGGTTTCATCATTCGGGTTTATTCGCATATAGCACATGTTTCCAACATTCAATCTTTCTTTTCCAGCTTATATACAAGTAGGTCGTATTTAATTTCAAACAACAGGAATTACATGTAGCAGTTACTAACAACAGTACCCTACATTTCACAGGCAGTTGTTATCCAATTACAGTCAATTATTATTATTCATCCAAGACTGCAATTCAGGTATTCAATGCAATCTTTCCAGTGTTTCTAGTCCTAGGATTCAAGCCATACCCTAAGAACTATCATTCAATCTAGTGTTTCTGGTCCTAGGATTCATGCCATACCCTAGGAACTATCATTCAATCTAGTGTTTCTGGTCCTAGGATTCATGCCACACCCTAGGATCTATCATTTATTCCAGATATGCATTTATGTTTGTAATTAACTAGGGAAGCCACTCTACCTGCAAAACTAGGAGTAATGGGGGCTCGATCAGCGGGTCCACGTGCCTCCGCGACCCCCAAATCCACAACAGAACGAGGTCCTAACACAAGGATCAACCGCAAGGAACCACTCAGAACAGGATAAAAGTATTTCAAACAAGTAGAGGAACTTATACAAAGAAGAACGAAATCTTAAACGTGGAAATCAGACCTCGAACGGACCCTAAACGGGTCAAAAACGACAACTCTGACTCAAATCAGACGTCTGGAACATCTTCTAGACGTCTTAAAAAGGGGTCTAGATCCATACCTCACTCTGCGCTGCTCCTCAGACATCCAGGGATCGTGTTGAACCGTCTGGACCTAGTTCCAGACGTCCGATTATCCCTCCAGACGTCTGGAGATGCTCTCCGCCGTCTGGTGCCTCGCCCAGACGTCTGAACCGCGTGGGAGGGTGTGTCCCTCACCTTCCCGAAGTGAATCTTGCACGTGCATGCAAAATCTCTCAACACGGCATGCAACAGAGCCTCGGCGGAACGGCCTGCATGGCCGTATCCGCAAAAGGAAGCATAGGACGCATTACGTACCTCTTAGTCGTCTGGAGCTTCCTCCCGACGTCGTCTGCGTCGTCTGGATGTAGGTCCAGACGTCTGATTCTGGGAAAAATCCCAGAACTAGAAGCTCCTTCGTCTTCTTCTTGCTCCACGCGACCACGCTGCGCAGCCGCTCGTTTGCTGCTCTAGCTGCAGCAGCGCCAGGGGAAACCTCCCTAGCACAACGCTCCACCTCGCACACGTCGACCGGCCTCGAACTGCTCCGGTGAGCTCTTTCTTTCTCAGCTCGCGTGCTCTCCTCTCTTCCCTCTCGCTGCTCCTCTCCTCTCCACCGCTGCACTCGGTTGCAGCTGTTGCTCTCGCTCTCGCTCTCGCTGGAGAAGGTGGATGGGAGTGGGGTGGCATGAGGGAGAGGAGGGGTATATGTAGGCATGGGGGGGCAGGCTCTGTCATCGGTGAGGGGAGAGAAGAAAGAGAAGAAAAACAGCTGAGCTCAGTCTGCGCGCTGCACACGCGCAGACTCGGGTTCGTACGCATTCAAAAATTAAATTTCAGACGTCTAGGAATGTGTCCAGACGTCTGGCCCGAGTCCCAAACGTCTTAAAAGCTCTTTGATGGCACGGGTCTTAACAAGATGCAAATCCTCCCCATCAGGAGCCTAGGTCTCTGAGCTCGTATCAGAATTTCGCTGTAATAGAGAGCCATAGGTAGGTTCCCATCCCCGTGGGTGGGGAAGATTTTGAGTTAAAATCAAATGTTCTTGGCCTAATTAATTTCTATTACAATGGACATGCTAGTGAAGACCCTTTTCTTCACTTGGAGGATCTGACCTGCTTGGCTAAAACAATTAAACCAAGAAATATCGGGTTAGATGTGGTCCTTATGAAAATGTTCTTGTTTTCATTGTGGGATAAAATCGCGCAATGGTTGTGCATAATTGGAAGACCCATCACTTCTTGGGGAGAGATGCACACATCTTTTCTCAAGAAATTCTTTCCGATCAGGCACACCAATGTGCTTCGCCGTGCCATCACTTCCTTCACGCAACAAAATGGCAAACAATTTCATGAGGCTTGGGATTGGTATAATGACCTTCTCAGGAAATGCCTGCACCACAGTCTACCTTGGTGGCATTAATTGACATGGCCTGTGATAACTGTCAACAATCACAATAAAATGCTATTGTCGGGTTTTTGTCCCCGACAACAGCGCCAAAAATATGATTATCGACGACCGATTTGCACTAAAAAGGTTATTTTATATGTTGTTGTTGTAGTATATGTGTCATAAATGCAAACTGATGTCGCGTCAATTTTATTTATTTATTTATTTATAATTTTTACTTATTTATTTTCAGGTCATTCACTATGAGACAGTTATTGATATACATCACTCTCTGAGTCCAAAAATGTTCTTTTATTCCAAAAATATTAAATTTATTTACAAAATGAATTAATGAATCAATTGAATAACTATTTACAAAAGAATCAACTAATTTGTATTACAATGCCTGAAACAAATATGCAACAAACAGGCATCAAAAGCTGACTAATATTACACTATGTTAATTATATATAACTAATATAAGTAATACCTAAGTATAGGTACAAAAATAGCTAATAATATCTATTATACTAATTGTATTAACATACTAATATCTATAGTAACATTTATGACATATACAGTAACATATACATTCGTCGCTGATGAGAGCCTCATCATGAACCCTAACTAGCATAATTTAATCTAAATAAGTGTGAAGAAGCTCCTACAAAACCTAAAGAAAAGCCTAACTCAGAGAAGTCTAAATTGAAGGATAAAACAAGTCATGAGGGGTAAAACTGTAATTTTACCAAGGTAATACACAAACAGGGTATCTTAGGGTCTAAACACAAGTCAAATAAGCTTAATAAGGAAGGAAGTGCGATGATCTGATCTGAAAAGGGTTATAGCAACTTCTAGGAATTAAATGACATTCTGTAACCCTAAAAATAAATCCACTTTAATTCAAGAGGTTCTAGGTAGAATAAAAATTAACTAAATCCTCTAAAAATCATGGAAAAATACTCCCTAGGGTTTAGAACCTTCAATTTGGCCTTTGCAACCTATTTTGACCTGATTTGAGAACCATGCCCAAATTTTAACATAATTTGGGTTTTTACGCAAATTGACCAATCAAATGTGGTCAAGCCTAAAATCAAATTACACCATTGAATTCCTTTGATTCAAATCAGGTTGGTACAAAAATTTGGGCCTAACTGAAGACCATCTTGACCGACTTTACAAATTGGTCCTCTTGAATTACTTTTTGACCCTTATCTTTTCAAAACCTTGCAGTTGGCCCCCTATCTTTCCCTTCGTTCTTTGCAGAACGGTCCTCCCTGCCACCCTACGCAAGCACCATACCTCTGGCGACCTTGCGCGGAGGATGGCGCCGCGCAAGGTAAGGCAGCCGCTCTTAGGAACGAGCGGGGAGTTCCCTGCGTCGTCCTCTGTCGCAGGGACCCTCCCATGTGACCTGCAGTTGTCCATGCCTCTTGTGCGAACGCACGAAAGGCATGGGTCTCCATCTCCGGCCATCTCCAGCAACTCCCGCACATCGCTCTCTCGAGACTCTCCCCTCGCCAACACCTTTATAAGGAGCGGCAGGGGCTACCGTCCACTCCAAGCCTAATTTGGCCGAGGTTCCCTCCCCAATTTCGTGTCCTCCGCCCACGGACAAAACGCCCGCAAGCTCCGGTGGCCCTTTCCTCCTCTTTTCGTCGCTCTGCTGCCATACTTGCAGCAGAGCCCACTTTGCCTCGTCCTCCCGCACTAGGCCGCACCAGCTGGCGCTTTCCTGACCTCTTCTTCGTTGCTGTTACTCACCTCTGGGCTCCTTCGTCTATGGCACCGGCAGGTACGCGTCGAGCGCCACCTTCCTCCCTCTTCTTCAATTAGGTAGGTAAAAACTTTCCCCTCTCTCTCCCTGTTATTTCCCCCTTCCTAATTTACTATTTCAACCCACCGACCACCACTGTCCATCACCACCTTCTCCATCTCCGGCTGCCCTCCTGCAAGGTGTACTCGCCACTCTTTGCCTCCATCCGCCTTGCCAGCTACCCCTTAAGCTCCGCACCACCTCACTGACATCGTATCCGCCCTCCATTCACCACCTAGCACCTCCAGACCACCTCCCGAACACACCCACTCTCACGCATGCAGAGTGCCCTAGGCGCATGACCACAGGCACTCTAACGCCTCGCCGACCCCCACACCGCACTCGCCGCGCTCTGGCTAACCTCTCTGGACATTTTTGACATGGCCGTGAGGCCATTTGCGTGTTTCAGGTTTTGCCCTCCTCGCCGCCATTAACGAGTAGTAGGAGCTTCTCCGCAGGCAGCTCCAGGTCTCCTCAGCTCCAGGCATGAGCTCCAGGTGATGCGGAAAGGAGTCACGCTCACACCCATAACTTCAATTGGTGTCGCAAGCATCGGCTGCTGCCCCAATTGCTCGAAGTCTTCTCCGCATGCACCCGAGATCGGAGGTGGGACTTTATTCCCACCTTGGAAGTGTATGGGTGCAATCCTATACATAAATTGAAAAAGTGCTATTGGCTGGTTGCCTCCGATAGCACTAGGGTGAGGTCCCTCACCTACTCACCGGGCCTCGTCCGTGACATGCCCACGCGGATCTGACCAGACTCGTCTTCCCACTCCTGTGCACTCCTCGCGCACCACCCACACCAGTGCGCCTGGACCTGGGCACGCAACCCGACCTGATTACCCGGCTCTGGGAGAGCTTCCCAAAGAGAGGTTCAGAGAGAGAGAGACTCGGGGAAGGGGTAGGGGTAGGTTTTGCGCTGACGTTTGTGTGTGTGCGCAAGAAGGAAGAAAGAAGAGGAGCAGTAGCTGGGACTTAGCAGTGCAGGGAAGAAGGAAGAAGGAAGGAAGGGGAAGAGAAGAGGAAGCCAAGAAGAAAAGAAAAGAAGGAGAGGTTGATCAGTTAAGGCGTTTGATTTCTGAATCAGACGTCGGCGAAAAGAAGAAGACAGCCGCAGCAAAAAGAAAAGAAGAAGAAGAAGGACCAGAGCAAATAAAGAAAGAAGGAGAAGAGGCAGCAGCAGAAAAGAAAAGAAAAGAGAAGAAGGGCTTGCCACAGAGAAGAAAGAAAAAAAGGAAATGGGAGAAAGAAAGGAGCAATTTTCACTCTCACTCTCTCTCTCTCTCTCTTTCTTAATTTTTGTAAAACATTGTATTGTGAATTTATATGCTTCTGGAATTATAGTTTGCTCCCTGAGTTCGACCTCGGGAAACTTTTTATTTCCGAGTAACAAATTGTATTAAACTGGTGACCGTTTCTTTGCACTATACTACGACAAAACCCTAGAGAGGGAACGCAGCCAACCAATTTTTGGCGCCGTTGTCGGGGAGCAACGACCATTCTAGAAGCTATTAATTCACTATTTTGATTTCCTATTGACTAATCTCTTCTCTTTTGTTGTGCAGGCTCAGGAAATCAAGAAGAAAACAAACAGCTGCACAACAACCATACCAAGGACAGTAATTTTCTATCCTCTCATTTAAACCCCTAAATTCTAAAGAGGAAAAAAAAAAGTGATTTAGGAATAACCTGTCTTTTATATGTAGTAAAACACCAAAGTTGCCTGTTTTCAGATTTCAACATACTTTATCTGTACATCCATTAAAGGTAGTTAGGGCTAAAATCTTCTTGCATGAGCCCTAATTACCCAATCTAGAGGCAACTAACTGGACCAATTAGAGCCAATATAAGATTCAAAACTAGGGTTTTAGCGACACACTTTCTAAGCAAGAATTGAGAATTCCCAAAAGAAGTGTGCCCAAGCCATTGTTTGAAAACACCTATTAAAGAGAAACCCTAAGAAATTTGGCTCTTAAAAACACTTGAACCCTAAAAGACAAGACCTAATAAGCTCTCAAAGGAACTAGTAGGTGAAGTTGACCCCTTGGGTCAACCAACCTTGAACTTAGGTCACTCTTTGCACTCAAAAGGTTAAAGTTCAAGTGAAAACCTAAGCACCTTGATCTTAACTAAAAGTGGTAGACTTAGGAGGTCAAGGTCTCCATTCTGGTCTACCTGGAATCTCAGTAACAAGAGAGGTCGGGTAGGGGAAACCCTGTAACTCGTGGGGGCGCTCTACCGTGTAGGGGTCTTCACGGGACTCACCCTCTCTGGCTACCCAGGTAATTCTCAGGTGGACGACCTTTTGATCAAGGGGTCCATCCGCCCCGAACCTCTATAGTCACCCAACATTTTGGGTGTCTTGATTGGGTCCAGCACCTGCTAAACTCATCCTCTCCATCAGTTTATGTTTGGTAGGAGGTCCTTGAAACCGCCTTTAGAAATTCACTCTCCTCGAGGTTGAGCCTCGGTGCCCTTGTTTGTGCAACCAACACTTCACATAGACCTCTCCTCCAATTCCTAACCCAACTCACCTTCTTCCACAATGGCTCAGCCAGTTGAGGAAGAGAACAATCTGGAGCACCAACTCCAGTGACTCAATGACCTCTTCCAGAACTTCATGCACCCACCGCAGCGTCCCATGATGCGAGATCATTATAATCCCGCTGCGGTGGCTATTGAGCCTCGAGTCAGAATCCCGACTGGAGGACTTGATTCTGAACTGAAGCCCAATATGATTCATGCCATACCTAAATTCCATGGGCTTAATTCTGAAGGCCTCTTCCAGCACATTAAATAGCTAAAGCATTTGGTCCAGACTTTCGGGTCAGATGTGCAAAATCAGGATATTCTCCTCATGAAGATGTTCTTCTCCCTTATGGACAAGGCCGCCCTTTGGTACCAAACACAGACCCAGCCGATCAACAATTGGGAGGAACTTTAGTTCGAGTTCTTGAAAAAGTTCTTCCCTGTTGGTCGGCCCAATGCCTTACGCCATCAGATTACCCATTTCACGCAACAGACGAGAGAACCTCTCCATGAGGCATGGGATCGCTTTCAGGATCTTATGAGGAAGTGTCCCTATCATGGAGTTCCTAAATGGGAACAAGGCTAGTCTTTTTACCAGGGACTTGTTGGGAGTTCGTAGATCGCATTTTTGATAAAAGTGTCATAGTATAGTTGCAAAATACGATCCAACAAAGATATTGTTTTGAAAATAACGAGACTTTGAGTCCCGGTCGTTCGTCTCTGGGAGGCATTTTTGCTTTTGAAATCGATCTTAAAGCCACTCTACTTTATTTAAACGACATGCTGGTGCGTAATATATAGGCGGTTAAAGAACAGGCACTTAAATCATGCAAATATGATAATCATTCAGCTCAAGGTGATTTCAAACACATAAGATATATATATAATGAAATTTCATTCATCATGAGAGAGTTGTTGCACAAGGAAATCTAGAGGAAAGCTTATACATGAATGCTTAAAATTAAATCTAACTACCAGAAAACGATTGCATACAAGAATCAACGGGGGGATTTCACATGCATCATTGGGGGAGAAGTAAGACTACACTACTAAGCAGTAAATGAAAGCAATAAAGATTATGAAGAGCATGATTTAAAGCTAGAAGAATAGAGGGCATTCAGGGGTGGTACCCGATGGCCTTGGAGTGGTCGAGAGAAGAAGGAGGGGCGGCCAATGGGACTTAGGCCAACCCTTGGAGAGAGGTGGGGTTGATCTAGCATCCCGGCATGGTGTCCTCCATGGTGGTGGTAGTGAGCTCGTGGAGGTGGAGTGAGTGGCTAAGTGGAGGTGGCGTGAATGGCACCAATGGAGAGCAATTGCCAAGGGAGTGAATGGGTGCCAATGGCCACCCATGGGGTCTTTTTATAGACCCAATGGAAGCTCTCTAGAGAATTATGGAATTCTCTAGAGAGGCCTATGGTGGGAGCTCATGGGAGAGTGAGAGAGAGAGGGTGGATGGTGGTTTTTAGATCCACCAAATGTGGATCTAAAAATTGAATGGCTCTTGGTTGCTATTTTTGGCAACCAAGGCAACCACACATGGTAGAGAGTTCTAGAGAACTCTAGGCTAGATATTTTCGTGTGGATGGTGTGTGTGGGTTGAAACTTAGGTGGCTAGGTTGATTTGGTTGGGTTCTAGTGGGTTTAGGTCAAGGTAGGTCTCAAATTAGGGTTATAAACCCTAATTCACTAAGGTAAAGTGCAATTAAACTTAATTGAGAGTAAAATAACTCAATTAAGTCAGGTCTAGGTCAATTGGACTCTCACTGAGTCCAATTGGACAGTGTGTGCTGAGATCAGGGCTCAATTGGACTCAATGAGTCCAATTGAATAGGCTGATGGAATTGACTAAGATCCAAGTCAATTATGTTTAGTGAGGACCTAATTAGGACCTTAGGGAGGTCTAGAGGTGATGTACTAGGGTTAGGGCACCTTAATTTAGGTTCCTATGGGGTTGGAATTGGGTTTAGGGACCTAGAGATCCAAGATCAAGGCTTAAATCTCGAAACAGGAATTGGAGAGCAGTATCAGACGTCTAATTATAGAATCAGACGTCTTATACTCAAAAATCAAAAGTCCAGACTTGTTGTCTGGACGTCCAATCAGAGTCAGGAAGGGTTTTGGGTTCTGTTTTGGGTATTTTGCAGAAATTGGACGTCTGACAAAGTGTCTGGACGTCCAATAACACTGCAGAAGTGGGTTTGAAGTGTGTGGGAGTTTGCTAAGGGTCCTGGACATCTTAAAACTTATCTGGACGTCCAGAGAAGGGTTGGAACTAGGGTTTTAGGGCTTCCTAGGGTGTTGTGACCTAATCTAAGGGTGGCTAAGGCTTGGGGAAGTCTCTAGGCTATCCTAGGGCTAGGATGGACCTAAGCTCTTCACATTTTACTGCTTTATTTCTACTTAATAGAATAGAAAACCTTTAACCCCCTTACATTATTATTCCTACATCTAAACTAGGCCTTCTGCTCCAGCTCTGCCACAACTCCCGTTATTTCAGATCCAGCTTTAGATCCTGCTCCAGATCCAGCTCCAGATCTGCTTATTGCCTGCAATCGACATAATATACTTAATCAGCACATTATAACATTATTTTATGCATAGCTAAAGGAAAGCAGTAAAGATGCAGATAATGTGTATGCATGCATGAATAACCCTAACTTATGCTATGTCTTAGCTTAATTTAGGTCAATTAAGACCTATGATTGCTGTGCAATTAGGACTCCGTGAGGATATTAGGCTGTTTGTCAATGCAACTTGCGGAGGGAATATCATGGGTCAACATGAGGACACCGTGTGGGAGATTCTCAAGAATATGTGTGAGAACTCCATCAATAATGACTCCATGGGATTATTTGACAGGATGAATACCCGCGCATCGATGAACCTTAAGGGAGCACACGAGATGCAGGGCTTGTCCGCATCAGTCGACCTGGAATTGATGGCCAGTCGATTGGACAAGGTCTCTATTATTGAGAAGAAGGTGGATGAGCTGACTCAGCACTTGCAGCGAGCCACCTCTGTGCATAATTCCTTTGCACAGCCTCCTTCCACACGGGAGACTGTGCAAAACATTTTCCACCGACCTTCTCATGGGATGGACCTGTATCCACCCCCATCTGACTCTTGGATCGGAGGAACCTCCGACCCTTTCTATACTAGCCAAGGGAATTCCACTCCCCCATTCTCTGATTTTTCTGAGGCTCCTCAGACTTGCGAGGACCTCAACGCCATCCAGAATTACCCATTTTCCAATACCTACAATCCTGGATGGTGAAACCATCCCAACTTCCAGTGGGATGGGAATTCCCAGAATCCAAGACCATCCTTTCAGCCCTGTCCACAAACACCTCATCCTTACCAGCCGCCTCAGCCTCGGCCCAACCCTACTTATCCATCTGGGCCAAACCAAGACCAAATGTCCCTCATCCTTCAGACTCTGGCTGACATTCAGCAAACGTATGCAGTTATTCAAAAGCAACACAAGGACAAAATCACAGAGGTTCGAAACCAACTGGCCCAGTTGGTGAATTCTCGCCAACCAGGGACACTTCCTTCTCAGCCTCTTCCTAACCCTAATAGCGTGTCGACCCAGCGGCGCGTTATGAACCCAAACCCGGGCCAAGCACACATGGTTTATCAGGCCCCCTCTGTTACTTCATCTGATGAGATGGAGGCCTCAACTTCTTATACGAGTTATCAGCAATAACCCATCCTACCAAACCCTAACAAGAACTAGGCAGGGCTGAATTCTGTAACCACCCGTAGTGGTAAGGAGACCTAAGATCCACCTTATCCAGACCACTCAAAGCCTGGTAGTGACCCAAACCCTAGGACAGTAATCCAGGATGTTCCTATCCCTGTCACAGATCAAAGACCTGGACCTATCCTAGAGGAACCAACCAAGGTTCCATTTCCCGAGGCCTTGACCAAGGGAAAGAAGACAACCAAATCCGTGGCTCCTGAGGAGGACCTGGTCAAGCTCTTTGAGCAGGTCCAAATAAACATCCCCTTGATGGATGCGATTCGCCACGTACCGGCTTACGCACGATTCTTGAAGAATGTGTGTACACCTCAGCATAAGCTGCGAACCAAGAGTGGGAGTCCAATTGTACTGTCAGAGCAAGCCAACTCTGTAATCCTGAGCAGAGTCCCACCCAAGGCAAAAGACCTAGGCACTCCCCTGATTTCATGCAAGATAGGTGAAACCCAGTTCGACAGAGCATTGCTAGACTTGGGTGCTTTAATAAATTTGATACCCACATCCTTACTCAACCACCTAGAAGAATCAGAGTTAAAATTGACTGAGGTGACACTACAGTTAGCAGATCGATCCATAAAGTCACCTAAAGGGATTCTTGAGGATGTTATTGTAAGGGTGCGAGATTTCTATTTCCCTGTAGACTTCATAGTCTTAGACATGGATGCACCTGAAAACTCACGGGATACACCGATCATTCTGGGGAGACCTTTCCTGGCCACTGCTAGGGCCAACATTAGTTGTGAGGAGGGCCAAATAGAATTGAAATTTGGGAATCAAACCCTCAAAATTGATATCTTTAAGGCCCAACAAAGAATCAATTGCGGTGTCATTGAACAAATCTGCGATATTAGAGCTTTGGTTGATGAAACACAATTTGAGAATAACCTGATTATACCTCATCAACCACAAGAAGATCTTGAACTGCAATTAGAGGAGTCAGACCCTGATTCAGACAAACCCATAACTCCTATCCTTGAACCTCACACTCACCCTGAACCACCCGCTGCTGTTGATAACCCCATTCTCGAACTCAAACCCCTTCCCGATCATTTAAGATATGTCTTTTTGGGTTCTAATCAGACATTTCCTGTGATCATAAATTCCAAGCTCACTCCTGATCAGGAATCCCGTCTGATTGCTATTCTCCAGCAACATTGCAGAGCCATTGGTTGGACTCTCGATGACTTGACTGGAATAAGTCCCTCTTATTGCACACACCATATCTATTCTGAAGAGGGCACACGACCTTCCCATGAGATGCAGAGACGTTTGAATCCCAATCTGCCGGAGGTCATGAAAAAGGAAATCATTAAGTGGTTAGATGCAGGGATCATCTACCCTATCTCCGATAGTCGTTGGGTGAGCCCAATCTAGGTTGTGCCTAAAAAGGCAGGGCTCACCACCATTACGACTGAAATCAGAGAGATCATACCTACCTAAATAGCCAACTCGTGGAGAGTCTGCATAGATTACCGAAGACTCAATTCCTCCATGAAGAAGGATCATTTCCCACTACCTTTCATTGATCAGATTCTTGAGAAATTAGCGGGAAATCGATTCTTCTGCTTTCTTGACGGGTACTCTGGTTATAACCAAGTGGTTATTCATCCTGACGACCAAGAGAAGACCACGTTCACCTGCCCCTTCGGGACATACGCGTTCCGCAGGATGCCTTTCGATCGTTGCAATGCACCCGCAACTTTTCAGCGGTGCATGCTTGCCATATTCTCTGATATGGTAGGTGATTATATGGAAGTCTTCATGGATTTCTTAGTTTTCGGGGCATCATTTGACGATTGCCTCCAGCACTTGGTTCATAAACTCAGGCGTTGCATCGATGTAAATTTGGTTCTTTCCTGGGAAAAGAGCCACTTTATGGTGCCTGGGGGGATCGTCCTAGGTCATCTAATTTTTGAGAAAGGCATCCAAGTGGATCGAGTTAAGGTTGATCTGATTTCTCGGCTTCCTATGCCTAGCTCGATCAGGGACATCCGTTCTTTTCTGGGGCACGTCGGTTTTTACCATCGCTTCATCCCTTATTTCTCAAAAATTGCGTGTCCCCTGACTACTCTTCTCTCCAAGGATGTACCCTTTGAGATTTCCAAGGAATGCACTCAAGCTTTTCAGAACCTTCGTGACAGAGTCACCTAGGCCCCGATCCTACAGTTCCCTGATTGGTCTCAACCCTTTGAGATCATGTGTGATGCATCTGATTTCGCTGTAGGAGCGGTTCTGGGGCAGAAAGTTGACGGGAAACCCGTGGTCATCTACTACGTTAGCAAGACACTTGACGAGGCTCAGCATAACTATATAGTTACGGAGAAAGAGCTGCTAGTCGTAGTATTTGCCCTTGAAAAATTCCGATCCTATCTCCTGGGTTCCTACATCATCATCTACTCGGATCACACAGCTGTGAGGCATCTCCTTGCCAAGAAGGACGCGAAGCCGCGATTAATCTGATGGATCTTGCTGTTGCAAGAATTCGACCTCGAGATTCGCGACAAGGCGGGAAGACAAAATGTGGTAGCTGACCATTTGTCTCGCCTTCCTTCTGAGATCATCAACCCTTCTGGACACATCACGGAGCATTTTCCTGATGAGCACCTACTGATTATTGGTACTAGGCTTCCATGGTTTGCTGATATAGTAAACTACTTGGCATCTCATTAGATCCCGTCTGATTGGCCGAAGGCCAAGAAAGAGAAATTGCGCTCTGATGCCAAGTACTACAGCTGGGAAGACCCATACCTCTTCCACATAGGTGCTGACCAAATCATCCGACGATGTGTCCCAGAGGGTGAAATCAATGATATTCTCTCCTTCTACCATGACCAGGCATGCGGTGGCCACTTTTTTGGGCACAAAGCGGCATCAAAAATCCTCCAGTGTGGCTTTTATTGGCCCACTTTATTCAAGGACGCATACAATCACTGCAAGGCATGTAATCGTTGCCAAACCTTGGGCAACATGAGCCATCGCGACATGATGCCTTTGCAGTCGATTCTCGTATGCGAAATCTTCGACATTTAGGGGATTGATTTTATGGGCCCCTTTCCTATTTCGGACGGGTTCGAGTACATTCTGCTGGCTGTGGACTACGTGTCCAAATGGATCGAAGCCATACCGACCCGAACCTATGATCATAAAATCGTTATCAAATTCATTCATCATAATATCTTCTCACGGTTCGGGATTCCTCGTGCAATCATCTCTGACGGAGGGACCCATTTCACCAATGCTCAGTTCAGGTCATTGATGACCAAATACGGGGTGTCTCACCGAATCTCTACTCCTTACCACCCCTAGACTAATGGTCTAGCTGAGCTTTTAAATCTGGAGATCAAGAAAATCCTGCAGGTCTCTGTTCGGCCTGACAGGAAGGACTGGTCGTCCCAACTTCTGGAAGCTTTGTGGGCTTATAGGACCGCCCACAAAACCCAATTAGGCATGTCTCCTTTTAGATTGGTGTATGGGAAGGCGTGCCACCTTCCCGTCGAACTGGAGCACAAAGCCTATTGGGTAGTACGGAGCTGCAATTTAGATCTTTCTAAGGTTAGAACTCACAGAAAGCTTCAGATAAGCGAGATCGATGAATTACGCCTTGATGCGTACGAGAACTCGTGAATCTACAAAGAGCGGGTTAAAGCCTTCCATGACAAGCACATATCTAGAAAGATCTTTCATCCTGGTCAGAAGGTCCTACTCTTCGATGCCCGACTCAAACTCTTCCCTGGGAAACTGCGATCCAAGTGGGTCGGACCATATCTTGTCCGACAAGTTTTTGGAAATGGAGCCGTAGAAATCAGTTCGCTCAGCCATGATTCCGAACCTTTCATCGTGAACGGTTAGAGACTCAAACAGTTCATCGATGTAACCTCTACAGATTTGGTTGAGTCGTCATTTATCGTCCATTTTCCCTAAGCATATTGCGCATAGCCGATGGCGTAAAACTCAGCGCTCAACGGGAGACAGCCCATCATTTCTTTTTGAAAAAACCCGAAACCTTTTCTGACACCTCTTCGTACTTAAGGTTCATCCTTTAGGACAGCCAATTCCACCTCAGGTGCTTGCATCTGAGATTAGAAATCGTCCGCAACGGTCACCCCGACCCATCCACTCACCAAAATACCTGTCCTAATGCATGAACCAAGCTAAATAGATTAAAAAAAAAACTCTCCTAAGTTACAATGAGGACATTGCAAATCTTAGGCATGGGGGGTATGAAAGTGTAAAACTCACAAGAAAAGGTTTTAAACAAAAAAAAATTCACATATGCCAAAAACACCATAAAAATTAAAAAATTTTTTTGAAAAAGAATAATAAAATGAGAGGAGGAAAGAAATTTTTGTGGTCTTTACAAAGGAGGAGAAAAAGAACAAAATGATAAAAAGGAGTGCAAAATGAAAGAAAAGAGATAGTCATTAGTAATAAATTAAGGAATTAACCTAAGTTCTAGACCACATTCAAGAAAAGAAATAGAAAGTGCACAGTGAGATTAGTAAGAATGCAAACCTTAGGCATTCTTGGATAGACTCTTAGTACCCATTAAGATCTAGATATTCCTCAAGAGGTTGAGGAAAATGAAAAGCTTAAGCATTAGGTCCAAGGCTTAAGGAGTATTTGGCCTCGTTAACTAACTTTTGGTTTACGGGACTCAGTAACCTAAGCACCTAAATTTCACACACAGCCTGGTTCAGTAAGCATAAAGTATCAAAATCACGCAGAAGCGTTTCAAAAACTCTGAAAATGTCACCTAGAGTAGGAGCGCCCGATCAACACAAGTTGATTTGGATGAGTTCCCAGCACGGAGAGGTGGAAAATTCC
This sequence comes from Thalassia testudinum, assembly GCA_037157565.1. NCBI lineage: Eukaryota > Viridiplantae > Streptophyta > Magnoliopsida > Alismatales > Hydrocharitaceae > Thalassia > Thalassia testudinum. The sequence goes on from JAZHRO010000014.1 coordinate 24,047,761, forward strand.
CCTCGAAGATGCGTAACAAAATATCATCTCCTCGGTGCTTGTCTCTTAGGATATTTACATATCCTACTAGGGGCATGTAAGCACTCTGCTGGTTCAGATTCCATGGATGGCATTATCAGGAAGTGTCAATTGCTAGGGTCTGAATTTGGCCACGGAACACCATGGATGAGATTATCTCGAAATCTCGAAAGCTAAGGTTCTGGGGGTTACCATGGGTGGTGCTATCTCGAAGCATCGACTGCCAGGAACCCTTGAGGATTGATGATGGGGACAAGGAATCTGATACAGACCGTGTTGAAAAGCCAATCCTAAGCTAGAATTAAAAAGAAAAAGAGAGAGAAAACTCTCCAAATATATAAATCTTCTACCTCTCTCTCTTACAAAACACACTGCGAACTGAACCTGGGAGAAAATTATCTAAAGCATGGGTGCTTTAACCACAAAGTCCAATAAACCTTAGGTTAGTTCCTGTAGGCCTTAAAAATCTTTGCTAAGGACTGAGGCTAAAGCTAGATAGATTTGGATCTTGGTTGGTACTGGAGAACCTTTTAGGCCTATGGTTGGCATTCTGAACTAATCAAGGTTACAAGAGAAAAAGCACTTATCTAAAATCGATAAGAAATTCATGATCTAGAACAAGGGTTAAAACCTTAAAATTTTGCTAAGGGACTAGCAAAAGCTAGGCATGGGGGTATGATGAGAGCCTCATCATGAACCCTAAATAGCATAATTTAATCTAAATAAGTGTGAAGAAGCTCCTACAAAACCTAAAGAAAAGCCTAACTCAGAGAAGTCTGAATTGAAGGATAAAACAAGTCATGAGGGGTAAAACTGTAATTTTACCAAGGTAATACACAAACAAGGTATCTAAGGGTCTAAACATAGGTCAAATAAGCTTAATAAGGAAGGAAGTGGGATGATCTGATCTGAAAAGGGTTATAGCAACTTCTAGAAATTAAATGACATTCTGTAACCCTAAAAATAAATCCACTTTAATTCAAGAGGTTCTAGGCAGAATAAAAATCAAATAAATCCTCTAAAAATCATGGAAAAATACACCCTAGGGTTTAGAACCTTCAATTTGGCCTTTGCAACCTATTTTGACCTGATTTGAGAACCATGCCCAAATTTTAACATAATTTGGGTTTTTACGCAAATTGACCGATCAAATGTAGTCAAACCTAAAATCAAATTACACCATTGAATTCCTTTGATTCAAATCAGGTTGGTACAAAAATTTGGGCCTAAGTGAAGACCATCTTGACCGACTTTACAAATTGGTCCTCTTGAATTACTTTTTGACCCTTATCTTTTCAAAACCTTTCAGTTGGCCCCCCATCTTTCCCTTCGTTCTTTGCAGAACGGTCCTCCCTGCCACCCTATGCAAGCACCATACCTCTGGCGACCTTGCGCGGAGGATGGCGCCACACAAGGTAAGGCAGCCGCTCTTAGGAACGAGCGGGGAGTTCCCTACGTCGTCCTCTGTCGCAGGGACCCTCCCCTGTGACCTGCAGTTGCCCATGCCTCTTGTGCGAATGCACGAAAGGCATGGGTCTCCATCTCCAGCCATCTCCGGCAGCTCCCTCACATCGCTCTCTCGAGACTCTCCCCTCGCCAACACCTTTATAAGGAGCGGCAGGGGCTACCGTCCACTCCAAGCCTGATTTGGCCGAGGTTCCCTCCCCAATTTCGTGTCCTCCGCCCACGGACAAAACGCCCGCAAGATCTAGTGGCCCTTTCCTCCTCTTTTCGTCGCTTTGCTGCCATACCTAAGTATAGGTACAAAAATAGCTTATAATAGCTAATATAAGTAATACCTAAGTATAGGTACAAAAATAGCTAATAATATCTATTATACTAATTGTATTAACATATTAATATCTATAGTAACATTTATGACATATACAGTAACATATACATTCGTCGCTGATGAGAGCCTCATCATGAACCCTAACTAGCATAATTTAATCTAAATAAGTGTGAAGAAACTCCTACAAAACCTAAAGAAAAGCCTAACTCAGAGAAGTCTAAATTGAAGGATAAAACAAGTCATGAGGGGTAAAACTGTAATTTTACCAAGGTAATACACAAATAGGGTATCTAAGGGTCTAAACACAAGTCAAATAAGCTTAATAAGGAAGGAAGTGTGATGATCTGATCTGAAAAGGGTTATAGCAACTTCTAGGAATTAAATGACATTCTATAACCCTAAAAACAAATCCACTTTAATTCAAGAGGTTCTAGGTAGAATAAAAATTAACTAAATCCTCTAAAAATCATGGAAAAATACTCCCTAGGGTTTAGAACTTTCAATTTGGCCTTTGCAACCTATTTTGACCTGATTTGAGAACTTTGCCCAAATTTTAACATAATTTGGGTTTTTACGCAAATTGACCGATCAAATGTGGTCAAACGTAAAATCAAATTACACCATTGAATTCCTTTGGTTCAAATCAGATTGGTACAAAAATTTGGGCCTAAGTGAAGACCATCTTGACCGACTTTATAAATTGGTCCTCTTGAATTACTTTTTGACCCTTATCTTTTCAAAACCTTGCAGTTGGCCCCCTATCTTTCCCTTTGTTCTTTGCAGAACGGTCCTCCCTGCCACCCTACGCAAGCACCATACCTCTGGCGACCTTGCGCGAAGGATGGTGCCGCGCAAGGTAAGGCAGCTGCTCTCAGGAACGAGTGGGGAGTTCCCTGTGTCGTCCTCTGTCGCAGGGACCCTCCCCTGTGACCTGCAGTTGCCCATGCCTCTCGTGTGAATGCATGAAAGGCAAGGGTCTCCATCTCCGGCCATCGCCGGTAGCTCCCCCACGTCGCTCTCTCAAGACTCTCCCCTCGCCAACACCTTTATAAGGAGCGGTAGGGGCTGCCGTCCACTCCAAGCCTGATTTGGCCAAGGTTCCCTCCCCAATTTCGTCTCCTTCGCCCACGGCCAAAACACCCGTAGGCTCCGGTGGCCTTTTCCTCTTTTCGTCGCTCTATTGCCATACCTACAGCAGAGCCCACTCTGCCTCGTCCTCCCGCGCCAGGCCACACTAGTTGGTGCTTTCCTAACCTCTTCTTCGCTGCCGTTACTCATCTCTGGGCTTCTTCGTCTACGGCGTCGGCAGGTACGCGTCGAGCGCCACCTTCTTCCCTCTTCGTCAATTAGGTTGGTAAAAACTTTCCCCACTCTCTCCCTGTTATTTCCCCCTTCCTAATTTACTATTTCAACCCACCGACCACCACTATCCATCACCACCTTCTCCATCCCCGGCTACCCTCCGACGAGGCGTACTCGCCACTCCACGCCTCCATCCGCCTCGCCAGCTACCCCTTAAGCTCCGCAATACCTCACTGACACCGAATCCGCCCTCCATTCACCACTTAGCACCTCCAGACCACCCCCCGAACACACCCACTCTCACGCACGCAGAGTGCCCTAGGCACACGGCCACAGGCACTCTCGCGCCTCGCTGATCCCCGCACCGCACTCGCCGCGCTCTGGCGAACCTCCCTGGACCTTTTTGATGTGGCCGCAAGGCTGTTTGCATGTTTCAGGTTTCGCCCTCCTCGCCGCCATTAACGAGCAGCAGGAGCTTCTCCGCAGGCAGCTCCAGGTCTCCTCAACTCCAGGCGTGAGCTCTAGGTGACGCGGAAAGGAGTCACGCTCACATCCTGAACTTCAATTGGGGTCGCAAGCGTCGGCTGCTACCGCAATTGCTTGAAGTCTTCTCCGCAGGCTCCCGAGATCGGAGGTTGGACTTTAGTCCCACCTCGGAAGTGTATGGGCGCAAGCTTATACATAAATTGAAAAAGTGCTATTGGCTGGTTGCCTCCGATAGCACTGGGGTGAGGTCTCTCACCTACTCACCGGGTCTTGTCCGCGACACGCCCACGTGGATCTGACCCGACCCGACTTCGCACTCCTGTGCACTCCTCGCACACCACCCACGCCGGTGCGCCTGGACCCGGGCACGCAACCCGACCCGATTACCCGGCTCTGGGAGAGCTTCCCAAAGAGAGATTCAGAGAGAGAGAGACGCAGGGAAGGGGTAGGGGTAGGTTTTGCACTGACGTTTGTGTATGTGCGTAGGAAGGAAGAAAGAAGAAGAGGAGCAGTAGCCGGGACTTAGCAGTGCAGGGAAGAAGGAAGAAGGAAGGAAGGAGAAGAGAAGAGGAAGCCAAGAAGAAAAGAAAAGGAGAGGCTGATCAGTTAAGGTGTCTGATTTCTGAATCAGACGTCGGCGAAAAGAAGACAGCTGCAGCAAAAAGAAAAGAAGAAGAAGAAGGACCAGAGCAAAGAAAGAAAGGAGAAGAGGTAGCAGTAGAAAAGAAAAGAAAAGAGAAGAAGAGCTTGCTGCAGAGAAGAAGAAAGAGAAAAAGGAAAAGGGAGAAAGAAAGGAGCAATTTTCACTCACTCTCTCTCTCTCTCTTTCTTAATTTTTGTAAAACATTGTATTGTGAATTTATATGCTTCTGGAATTATAGTTTGCTCCCTGAGTTCTACCTCGGGAAACTTTTATTTCCGAGTAACAAATTGTATTAAATTGGTGACCGTTTCTTTGAACTATACTATGACAAAACCTTAGAGAGGGAATGTAGCCAACCAGTCGCTAAAACCTTAGTAACATATATACATAGCCTAAGTCAAAAAGAGTTACTTTTACTAATGTATAGATGTATATATAGTGACAGAGGTATCTGTTACTAAAACCTTTATTGTTATTTATATACATATAAGACTCAAATAGCTATATACTCTATTCTACATATATATATTACTATTATACATATACTGTATATTCATATACATATATATTATTTACTTTATTTATTTACATACCTATACTTATACTATATATATAAATACATATACACACGTACACAGGAGCACACAACTCATCTCCAACACTTAGTTTCTGCAGCTCACTCCTCTCCTTTCTCTTCCTTCTAAGACTTAGCCGATTTTAGGATGCCCTTTCTCTCTCATAGACGTCTACTTTCTAACCCAAAAATTAGGTTTTTTTTTATGGGAGAGCTGACCACTTTCGAGGAATACACAACACCCATGAGAGTGGGACCAAACCTCTACTTGTGAGCTAGCCATAGTTAATTTTAGGTTCAATTTCATTTGATTTTAGGCCCAATATCAGGCCTAGCATAGTGTGTGGCCATAGGCCCACCACTGTACAAACATTTATGCTCATATACTCATTCGGATAAGAGGAGAGGAGGTAATGATAATTGGTGCGCCATGTGCTGTCGACTGAGAAGCTGGCAGTGTAAATACAATTTATACCACTTTGAGGCTTCTTCACCACATGATGTGGTGCTAAGTGGAGCACCCAAATTGGCACTGAGTTGACCGTAGAATTATGTGGAGTTGATGACTTTGGCTCTCAATTTAAGGGCCATAATTAGTTCTAATTTCTAATTTGAATATGCCATTAGAAAGCCCTTATATAGGGATACATAATTATGTAGTTAATTTAGTAAAATAACTTAATTAGTTATATTTTTAAATTGGTTAAAGTTAGTGATTTATACATGTTAATTTAAGGGTTAATATGTAATTAAAGTACAAATTGGTTAATTAATCGTACAATTGACCTTATACAGTGTTAATGTACATAATAAATTATTTATTATAAATTTTTATTGTATTTTAGAGGTTTTATTTTAATTTATATACATTTAAATACTTGTTTAAGTTAGTTTTAGACATGAATAATTTATAAATACTATAATACATTATAAATATAGTATAAATAGGTTGAAAATACTTAATATATTCTTATACAAGTGTACTTTATAACTTACTTCAGTATTAGATTAAATTGCTAATTTATTTTATTTTAAGTTAATAAATTACTTAATTAACTTAATAACTTAATTATTTACTGTAAATATATAATTAAATTAAATTACATGTACTGTATAGTTCATAATACATAGTTAAATACATATATACAGTATCAGGTACAATTATGTACATATAGATATGTTTACATAATTACGTAGATTTATATTCATTTAGTTTATATAAATTAATATCTAATAATACAATAAAGTTATATATACGTTAAATCATTCTAAATACTTAATTTAATATAGAATACAGATATAAGTTAATCATATACATTTTGTACATATTATACAATATATACATATAGCTTATGTTTAATTTATATATACAAGTATATACATAGTATATAGGGTATTTTTGGGTATTTTTGAGGTTTTTCTGATTTTTATAGTTTTTATAAGTATAGTAGAGATAGGAGATGAGAGAGAAAGTGGGATGGGGGATAGATGTTTTTTTTGTTGTTTTTAAGATTTGGTTTTTTTTATTAAATTTTAGGGTATACTGAACTGTTGATTGGTATGTTCTACTAAGTCGGGGGTTCAGATTACCTTGAAATTGGGTACACACTTAAAGAAATATCTGATCTTACTCAAGAAAGTTTATTTTATTTATTTTGTGATTTTTTAACTATTTTATTTATTTACAAAGTTCACACACAAGAGGCCTTGAAAAGGTTTTCAATAAAGAACCTAAGGCATCAAAAAGAGTTCTATCATCTGGAACTGAAGTTTAAACACTCAAGAATGTCCAACACTTCATAAGAAACATGTTAGAGCAATTGAACATGATTTTTGCAGCAAATTTCAATAAAAACCCATCTTGAACAGTTAATTCAACTCATTAGTTGACAAAAGATTACAAGCTATCATAATCACATTTAAAAATTGAATTCAAGTACATGAAAGCTTGTCTCATGAAGTCATAATACTAACAACATGTCCGCTACATAATATCCTCACATCCAACTCGAATCTTAGCCAAACATTGATTGAATTAGCAGCTTAGACAACAGCTCAGATAGTTGCTTAATTTCAGCAGCTAAGCTGCTGCAATTGCTACTCCAAAATAGCAGCTCAGGTGCTGTTGAACTTCAAATCAGATGTTATAGTTGCTGTCAGATGCCTTAACCTTCAGCTACCATCATATTTCAGTAGCTGTAACTATTTCAGTTGTAGTGACTAGCAGCAGTTGCTGCTATCTGATGAATTTAGCCCAGATCAGACATGAAAAGGTCAGATCTAAGGCCAACCACATCTTGACAAATTCATTTGACAACTCATCCTTTGAAAATCATGAATGAAGATCTGAAAATACGAATTAACCCTTTGAATTCAAATTAAAAGATTTTTACAATCCATATACAAGTTGCCTTGTTTTGGGCTTTTAAAGTAGTCGATCTTCTTGAGCACCATTGATTGGTGATCATCTCAGAATCTGTTGGGTCCTCGTTTAGTCTCAAATTTGTACCACTGATTATCCTCCATAAAACTACCCAAAACAAGGCTTAAATTGAGTACATGCTCATCCACAAACTTAAAACCAAATCCAACACCTTAGATTCATTACATTACACCCAATTTAGCAATTAAAACCTCTAATTGCTTGATTAAACTTGAATAAACCTGAATTGACTCCAAATCACGAGATTAGGCGTGAAACACAAATATGAAAGAATTGAGTGAATCAAGTCAATTAAAACATGATTGAGGGTTCTTGTGAATATGTGGAGTGAATAGGAAAAGACCCCCAAGTGATTGTGAGCGCTATCTAGATCATGAAATCCAAAAATTTCAAATCTAGATATTCTCAGATGGATCGGTTGAAATGTGAATCAAATTGCAAGGGAAATCAGTAGAATGTGGATAATGAGGCGATGAGGAAGAATAATGAATCGAAATGAAAATGCGAAAAACTCCTTGATTTGAATTGATTAAGGAGGTCTGGTCGGCTCTATGCTATTCTACTCCTAAGTTAAACTAATTCAGATCAGATCAACTAGTGATTGCTATTCTAACTAATCTAAACTACACTAACTAATACCAAAACTAATCTAGAAAGCGACTAAAATCCTAATCTAATCAGATGAATGAGACCTGTGGATCCAAAGCTAGTGGCTAAGACGGAAGAAGGGAGGAAGGAGCTCTGGCGGAGGGGAAAGCCTGTTAGAGAAGCTCTGGGTTGCTCTCAGGTGCTATGTGGTCCGTAGCGGTGAGGAAGATCAAAGGAAAGTGATGTTCCTCTTGCTGTGGTAGTGGAATAGAGGCTATGAGGAGAGGTGATCGGAGGGACGAAGATGACCGGCTCGAGAATGTAGGAGGGAGCTGATTGTGCACGTGAGGAGCTGGGTGATGCTTAAGTAGGCTCTGGAGTGATTCCAATCACCGTGGGGTGTGTTTAGTTGAAATTAGGGCGGACAATGGATGAGAGGTCGAATAGAGCATGAGAAGCATTAATCCAAATCACAACAGTTGGATGAGATTTGAAGCAAGGGGTAAAGCTATGTACATGTTTGCATGAAGGTTCTATTTGGATCAACCCTAGGATCAATGAGGAAGAGAATCAACGGTCGGATGGGCTGAGTTCTCGCAGTGCTATAGTGGTCTGATGTCCGCAGGTCATTTGGAGATTTTGTGAAGATGCCCTTAAGGGTGAAGGGGTAGGAAATTTGTACTCATGCCCATAAGTGAAAAGAATAGGTACAATGCTGTCCTTGGAGTCAACAAGAAGGTCTCTAACATTCAAATGAGTCCTTGGAGGCTTTAAACGTGAATAAAATATTGTGACCTGAGAACCTAAATGTAATGTAATGATTGCAAGGTCCTAATGATGTCTAAATGCCATGAAGTTTTTATTGAAGCTCAATTGAATATTTAAGAAGTTCATTCCACCTTTGATTTGAACTTTTGAATCCAAATGTGTGTTCAATTTGCAATTGGATTATCAATTTGTATTAATGAATAGAATATCTCATTTTACGACCTAATTTTGAGTTTTTAGTACAAATTTACTGTTTTAAGTCCTTTCTGTTATTTCCCACACTTAACACATTTCATGTGTTAATTATGTGGTGTTTAATCTAGTTTCTAACTTAGGCATTTTAGTTATGATGAGCCACACCTCATCAGGCATGTAGCCTAGATCTTTTATTATGGGATAAATGAATGAAACCATGAGACAGATTGCGGATGCTTGATAAATGCCAGTTTATTATCATTATTATGCATTAAAATAAACCTAGTTCTTAGGATTTTAACTCCGCAAATGGATTTTTGGGTTACATTAAGCATAAACTAGGTTAGGCATGCATCACACAGTTTTGTTGTCTTTTTGATGTGTTTTTGTGAGTGTTAGGGATATACAGATAATCAGATCTCAAGAACTCTAGCACTCAGAAAGGAAATTGGTGAAGAAGAAGCTCAAACTAGTTGGAACTCAGCTTGATTCAGCTCACCATAGCTGGATTCCAGCTCACTTGAACTAGGGTTAGCTCATCTTAGCTCCATTTAGCTCATCTCAACTGAATGGTAGCTCAAGAGAGTTCATCTTAGCTCACCTTAGCTCAAGTCAACTCATATCCAACTCAACTTAGTTGAGACTAGCTTATCTTAGCTCCCATCAGTTCACTGGGAGCTCTAGCTAGCTCAGCTAAGTTGACTAGAGTTTACCTCAGCTTAGGACTAGCTACATTCAGCTCCACTCAACTCTAGCCAGCTGAAGATGACTTCATCTTAGCTCAGGAAGCTTAAGTCCAGCTTTCAGGGACTAAGCTTACCTCAACTTAGTTGAGCTACCCTAGCTACTCCAACTATCTAGGTCCTCCCCATGAATATCAGACCCAGCTCACCTCAGCATATTTCAGTAGAAGCCAACTTGCTTTAGCTTGGCTTAGCAGCTAGCAAAGAACTAGCAAGCTAAGCTAGCTAGAGTAGCTCAATGCCATCTTCTTCAGTAGCTATCTGCTCCAGTTCAGCTCTAGACTTCTCTTCTTCAGCTCTTCTCCTCAAACCCTAGCTCCAGATGTCTACTCCTCTACTCTACTACTAGCTAAGCCATCTTAGCTAGCTTAGCTTAGCTCCATCCTCTTAACCCTAACCATAAAATGCTACCCAACTAGCTCCACTAAGTAACCTAACCTAAGTCCACCTAAGCTAGCTCCACCTCTACTCCATGTTGGCACCAACCCTAGCCACCTCTTCACCCCTCAACCGCCACCAAAAGGCACCAAATAGTTGGCACCAAAACCACCCTAACTACCCCCCTTGTTGGCGCCAACTTCATCCCCCAATATCCACCATACATCTTCCCCTCCAAGCCACATCCACCATCCACATACCCCCCCTTCTAGAACCCTACCTTGGTGCGACCTAATCACCCTTCTAGAAGCCCATTTTGGCGCCAACTCAAGGGGTACCTAAGGGTCGTAACCACCACCCTTAAGTTGGCACAAAACCCTAATAACCCTAGGATCTACTAACTACCATAAATTTCCATCCTAGCCATCCATTCCAAGAGCCACCAATATCCCCCATCCTACTCTATAAAAGGACCCTTAGCCACCACCATTTTCCCCATCTTCCCTTAGTGTAAATTCTACCCTATACGCACCATAACCCACATCCAAGGAAGGAGAAGAAGAGAAGAAGATTAAGGGGGCATCCTACTCGCCCCCTTGGTGCCTTATTTCTCTTCTATCTTCTTCCTTGTGCCACGCCAAGGAGGAGCAAGCTTCCAACTTGGATGATGGCCAGGTAGGAGGAAGGAAGGGTGGTTCATGCCCACCCTTGGAGGAGCAAGTGCATGCCTTCCCCTTGGGCTTGCCTACATATGGAGGACACCATTTTGGAGGAACCTTGCAAGAAGGAGAAGAAGGAGGTTTTCTTTTCAAGTCCAGGAGCAAGTAGACTTGGAGCAAGAAGCCATTCTTCTTCACCATTTTATCTAGAGGATTTGTGTTTTTATTTCCTTGTATTTTCAAGTAGAGTAGAAGCATTCCTTTATGTGTTTTGTGTAAAACAAATTTCCTTTAAATCAAGTTGCCTTCAATTCAATTTCTGTCGCAATTGTTTTCTTTGTTTCTAACACTCTTCACTCCCTCTCCCTAATTACTCTAAGGCTCCACGTGCCTAGGGTGAGCTTAGGGAGAGATTATTATTATCGCCTTAGGGTTAACTTTTAGGTGTTAGTTCTTCCCCATTTTTAAAGTGTAATAACCTGTCATTTCAAAAACCTATAAAAATTATATATTTAAAACACAAAAAGAAAGGTGATTTTCAGTTTTCAAGTACGAGATGTATTTTGCAAACATTTGGCCTCCTTGGACGACCCTAGATACTTCCCTATCTAGGTTTATAAATTTAAAAGCGAATTGATTTTTGCATGTTACAACGATCTTAAAAACCCTAATTACAAATCGCATAAAAACCCAATCACTTTTTGGCATTGTTGCCGGGGAGGCATGGCTTTGCATTTGTTGTTCTCTTGCTTGATAAGTGGATCTCATCCCCTTGCCTCTATTCTCTCTTGTGTGTGTAGGAACTACTGGATGGAAGTGAAATTCTGGAAAGAAGAACTTGAAATTCCTTGTCTTCATGCAAAAATTCAGGTTGGTTCCTCTTTCTAGTCACACATATCCATAAAAAAACTACAAAAAAATTATTAAACTTGGCTTTCAGGATCCTAAACATCTCAATTAAGTGGAGTGGTGCAAATTAAAATCCATTTGTTGCTTGTTTGTATCACTTAACACCACTCCACTTCTAGTGTTGGTATTCTGATTTTTGGGACCAGACTTTTGTCCAGACTTCAAAAATCAATTCTTGACACCATAGGCCTCTCAAAATCTTGAAATTTCACTTGGTGATTCCAAATTAAGTATGGAACATTTCTTCCAAATTTCAGAGAAATTGGATTTGTATTTAATTTTTAAAAATTTATGGACTACAGAGGGGTCACCTCCTCTAATCTCCCTATTTTGCTACTGTCCATGAATTTTAAGAATTTTTATACTCATTCATTTTTTTTGAAATTTATATTTCTGAAATCCTTATGAAATTCTACACATCATATAAATTCAAAAAAATTTTCAAAGGCCAGTGGTGGTACTGAAATATCCAAAATATCCTCGGGTATCATTTCTAGACTTTGACACCAGCACAAAGAAAAATCTAAAAAAATATCAAACAAATTCCTAAAATTACAATTTTTTTTTTTGGAATCCTTATTTGATTTTCCTTACAGTAGTAGTGTTGCTGGCTTTATTTTGAAACTACTTAAAAAGAAATCCTAAAAAAAATTCATTGGTAGAAAAATTTCTGTCATAGGATCAATTAAATAAGGGTTACTTTTCAAATTTTTTGTCCCACAAATTAAAGAAAACTTATCTTCACCATTACAACTTGATTTCCCTTTGTTTGTGGCATTTCAAACTTATTTGAAAACTTAAAAAGAAAACCCTAAAACATATTAAGCTAAATCAAATCCTAAAAGATAGAAATACATTAAATTTGTATGCCAACTTTATTGCTAATTGGAATCATTGCTCCAATCTTGCACACACTATAAAAATTGAAATAATTGGACATTACCGCAATCAACGCCCTCCACATTCCTGTGCACATTTAGACACCCAGGCCTAACTTAAAACAAGTAGTCACTTGACCACTTAAGGACTTCATCCACTTTAGGCCTGAAATCTAATATTTAAGGATCACTAAGCACTCCTACTTCCTTTAGACATTGTGGTGCCAGACTTAGAGGGAGTCAAATGACGGGTGCAGGTTTACACAAGCCCCTAGTATTCCAGGAAATGCTTGGGCCCAATCCACCTCTTTAGTCTAGCTGGGCTCTCTTTTGGAATTGGGTTCACTTGCTGATCTCTTACTTATTGGGTTCCTAAGTATTAGGTTTTAAGGAATCAACCTTAAGCAAGAATAGGCTTGTTTGTTTGAATTGCACACTTTCTCTCATCTCCATCTCTTCTCCTCCCCTCCCGTTCTTCCATTTTATGCATGGGCGACGGTCCCAAACTCCGCACTTAGAGGGACCCTTTAATTTTGCCCCCTACGCTAAAAGACCACTTTTTCCATCTTTTTCTTCTAAAAATATGGAAAATCAACCAAACAGGTCCATTAACCCTTCCACTTCCACCTCTAATTCCACCTCTAACACCACCTTTGACTTCTTACACCTGGAGCTTTCTAATGCTGACTTGCCACAATCTCAACAACCTGCCTCCTGCCTAATCTTTACTCCTTGATGGCTGAGCAGATTGCTCAACTTCATGGCAATCAATAATTATTGACTAGGAATATCACAAACCTAGCCAACCAAAGGCCAAACTTACCATCTCGTCAGTAGCCTGTTGTTCCTCTAAAAGATTTCTATGATCCTTCCTATTATGAGGAAAGACTGGGGGTGGTCATACCTGAATGGGACTTTGAGATCAAACTGGCTATTCTGAATCTTATTAAGCATTTCCATGGCCTTCCTAGGGAAAACTCATTCAACCACCTTGAAGAATTGACTCTTCTTGCACAAGCAACTCGTTCCCGCAATGTGCAAGAAGACCTTTGGCTAATGCGGCTATTCCCATTATCTCTTAAAGATAAGGCCGCTTATTGGTTCAGAACCATTGGCCGACCTATCACCACATGGCCTTAGCTCAAAAGTGCCTTGCTCAAGAAAATTTTCCCTATAGGTCGTACTAATTCCTTGCGAAAATCTATTACGACCTTTCAACAAAAATCTGGAGAGACTTTTCATGCTTCTTAGGAAAGATTTCAAGATCTCTTAACAAGTTGCCTGCACCACGAGATTCCCTTATGGAAGCTCGTGCAGATCTTCTATCACGGATTAGAAGATCAATTTAATGTTTTGTTGATGTCTCGTGTGGCGGCAATTTCTTAAATAAGGATGCAGAGAGTGCCTATGACCTCTTTGAAGAAATGAGTGAAAACTCATTTAATCAAGCTTCCATGAACACCTTTGGCAGAACTTCAAACCCGCAGTTCAATGTTCATGAAATAAGCACTCAATCTATTCCTGTCTCCCAAGATGATCTTCAAATGATTGCCCAAAAACTCGACCAAATGCAAATAAATCAAAAGAAACTTGAGGAAAGACTTGCCACACCAACTCAAGCTCCACAAAGTCCACATCTAACCCAGCCTACCATTCCACGAAGAAAAAAATTTGCACAATCTAAACACTACCCCTATTGATTATCACCAATATTCTGAGGCTTTCTATGACTCACTGGGGAATTACAACTATCCAAACCCTAACCCCACTCAAAATATTTCTGCCCTTCAGGAGCAATTTAGAAATTCTTCCAACTGGAAGAATTACCCAAACCACTCCTGGAATAACTTGGTTCCTCCCCAAACTTCAAATCAATTTAGCGGGTATGGGTTGAATTCGATCATTCATCCTAGGCCATCTCAACAAGACATCAATGCCCAGACGATGAAAACCCTACAGGACATGCAAAGTAAAATGACGGAAGTAACCTGTGCTGCCACATATCTGAATAATCAGATTGGGGTTACTCCAAGACTTGCAGGACATCTGCCCTCCCAACCCATACCCAATCCTAATCATCAGAGGAACTAGTATCTGGGCAGAAATCAAAACTATCCAAATCAGCCTCCTACTAATCCACCACCTCAGTAGCCTCCCAGGTTTTCACAACAACAGGCCCCCCACCTCTTCCAAATAATAATCTGACTGCACTTAACATTGAGGAGTGGGAAAACCACCATTTATCCTAGGCCTTCACAACAACTTGGTGAAATTCACATTCCTATGCAAATTGACTCTGAACTCCCACATCAGGAAGAAAAAGAAATACAAAATCTCAGGACACGACTCCTATCCATTTTCCACAAGCTGTCCACCCCACACTAATCGGAAAAAGAAATCTGAGCCCACAATAGAAGAACTCATGGATTTATTTGGGCAAGTTTAAATCAATATCCCTCTCCTAGATGCAATCAGAATATACCTGCATATGACAAATTTTTGAAGGAGATATGTACTCCAAAAAGGCAGGACAAAAATCTAGGATAGGTACATCTTTCGGAGACAGTAAGCTCTGTTATACAGAGCAAGCTACCTCCTAAGATGAAAGATCAAGCGCACCTTTAATTTTAGTGATTATTGATGACACTATCTTTGATCGCGCTCTTCTTGATCTTGGTGCCTCAGTTAGTATCATTCCCATGATTTTATTTGAAGAATTTCAAATCGGTGAATTAAAACATGTTGAGGTTACCCTTCAATTAGCCGACCGATCTACAATCAAACCTTGTGGGATTGTCAAGGATGTCTTGGTCAAGGTCCAGAATTGTGTCTTCCTTGCAGACTTTCTGGTCCTTGACATTGAGTTACCTGAATCTTTAATGAATGCCCCAATAATTCTTGGATGACCCTTTCTGGCCATTGCAAAGGCAAATATCAATTGCAATACAGGAAAAATGGATATCACCTACGCAGGCCAAAATTATCACTCTTGATATTTTCAAATCCTCCAAGAGATTCCATGATGATAATTTTTTTGAGGACTCAGATACAGAAATATCAAATTTGGTGGAGGAGAAAATGTTGGTAGATACCCTTCCTGACCACAAATTTTTCGAGGAATTTGACTCAGAATCAGTGGTCGGCGAAATCTATGACTTGGTGACTTGTCTTCCACAAAAATCTATTCCTGATGATCCCCTTGATTATTCCTCTGACCCACCCACTTTTCTCTCAACCCACCCCTGCACACTAACCTCACCTACCTTTCATCATTCCTCTTCCACCCCCTTTCACCTGGACCTACCACCAGACTTGCCAGAGTTTGGCATTCATCTTGAATTAAAACCATGGCCAGACTCAGGTACTACTTACCATTTTCCATCAAATTTTGATCCCCATATTTTTACCACTCAACTTTCCAGGGATCAAAAAGAAGACCCTTTTTTTGCAGGCATCCAAGTGTCTAACTACTTACATGAAAATTCGTCTTCCATGCATACCTTCACGCCCGGCTGAATGGCGTAAAAGATAACACTAGATGGGAGGTAACTCATCATTTTTCTTGCTTTCTTTTTCTCTTTCTTTTTCTAGGTTTTGACCATCCTAAACTCGACCGCCTTTCACTAAGGTGATCCCTTCTCTCTCCTAATGCATGAGGAGTTGCATATCATAAACATGGGGGGTGCCTTTAAAATTTTGGTGATCGATTTAGGATTTTCAAAACCTAAAAATATGCATTTTTCTACCCAAAAAAAAAAGCGAAAACTTTTTGAGGAAAAATTTGAAATCGGGACTAAGGTTGAAAACTCACTTTACGGTACAATGGAATTTTATCTTTAACAAACTAGGGACAAGGATACGGACCTGATTATTAGAATTTCTGGGTCTATCTTTAGACTAGATCAAATATCATTCTCTAAAATTCTACCTCAACTCATGAAAGTTCAGGTGACTTGATCCTCCTTTGTAACATGGAAAGTATCTGGCTTAGTTTCTAATTCAAAAACTTACATCTCATGCAAAGCTTATTATGCCAAATTTCACACACAAGCCAACACTTAAAACAACTAAAAATTAGAGAAACCCCCCTGTTTGGCCATAGTAAAAGTCTGAAGCAGATCATTGGTTTGAGTTCCCATCGCCGAGGAGGAAAATGCCTCCTTTGAGGACGCGATGTCAACATGTTACCACCTTGATGCTACTCGATATCTATATTTCATATCTTGAGACGGAGCATTAAAGCGCATTTTTGCAGCTTAAGTGCCTTGGACGTTGCTCTACCTGTATTGTCAGAGCAAGAGCTTGAGTTTGCTTGGAGCGCCTTGATGTAAACACATTTGTTGAGGGTAAAATGGCTGTTTATGCATGTTCCTAGGCTTAGATTTGCATTTCATGTTATAAATATTGCATAGCATGTATCATTCTGCATTTAGAGTAGTTGTATATAATTTAGGTTAATTGCACCCTTTTTGTGGTTAGGAGAGAAGGATATTTATTTTGGAGCCTCGAATTGACGATCCGATCATACGGATCTGATCAAGACGAAGATCGGAGTCCAACGCCTCTGAAATCGCCTCAATCGGAGTCTCGTAGCACCATATGCAGTTCGAGGAAGATCAATGGCCAAGGGACAAGGAGACATAATTCAGAGCTTCAAATGACAAATCCGACCATGCGGATTGATTCGAGTTGACAATTGCAGCCTAACAGCGTGAAAATCGACTCAATCCAACCTTTGTAGCAGACCCTACAATAAGAAGATGGATGGCCCGCACTACGCCATGTGGCGCAGCCCAGGCCACCAGTACACGCACACAGCATTGCACGTGTGCAGCAACGTGGGTGCGTGCGCGCACGCAGGCATGCATGTGCACAGCGCAGCGCCATCGTGTGGGTGGTAAGGCAGGAGCGCAGCGCCAGCTATGCATGGGCTGGATCTACAGCGACGCATGAGTTGGACTTACAGTGATGCTTACAGCCGTTGGTAATTCATCGCATGCGAACAAAGCCAGTTGTGGGCGCCAGCGGGCATGAGCTGCCTACAACGGCATTTCTAGTGATGGCGTAGATGTCACTAATGGTCCCATACCTCTTGTTACCTCTTCTCCTCCACTATTAAAGGACCTACACCCCCTCCCTTCCAAGCCATCTCTACCTACTCTACCCCCACCTACTCCCAAGCTCTAGCAAGCCTACCAATGCTCCATTAGAGCTTGTTCTCAAGCTCCAAAGGTGCCTATTAGTGTAGCGAACCTCTGCCCCACCAAATACTCTTCCTACTTCCCATCTCCCTTCATAGGTCGCCTTGGAGCTGTCCTCCCACCTCCATTCCGGTAGCAGATCAACTCCGTCTTCTCAACTCCATTCTGGAGCTATGCCAAAGCTTTCCTCAACATGACGTCCTCCTACATCTCACCTTCGTCGTCCTGCTCCTCACCTCCTTCGTCCGAGCTTCTTCTAGGCGCCGTCGTCTCGCCAAACAGCCGATTCGGGAGATTTCCTCTCACCTCCCTCTCTTTTTATGCTTTCATAGTTCATTGTAATCGACATTGAATTGATATATATATCATATTTGTTCCATTTCTATCTTGTGATTCATTTTGTTTGTCTTTTATTTCAAAAACACAAAAATATCACAACCCTAAAATACCAAAAAGAAACGATCGAAGCGCAATTTTCACGTAAAGTAAACGTTGCCTCCCTGTGTTCGACTCGGGACTCCCTTGGAGTTTCGGTATAAATTTTATCTGATCGACATGTTTTGCAACTACGACGATGGGCTACTTGTAACCCCGATTTCTAACACGCGAAACACGCCCAACCACGCCCTTTTGCACCGCATTGTGTTTTGGGGTTGTGAGCTCCTGGGTGGTGTAATGGATTGTGCTATCTCGAAGTACTGGCACCAGAGCCCCCTTGAGGATTGGTAACGAGAATGATGATCTCGACACATCTGTTGTAAGACTAAGCTAAGAATAAGCATGGGGGAAAGAAAAAAAATGTTTTTAACCAGGAACATGTCCTTATAAATGTTGGCTTTTCATAAGCACAAAAATAAGGTTTTAAAGGTTATTGCAAGCTGCGAATCAGACTCAAGAGCCAGAAAAATCCAAAATACAAAAATTTTGACTCATTTGAATTAACAAAGGGTTAATCTGTGATTTTTTTGGAGGATATATTGATCCTGATTCATCTAATTTTTGGATCCTAAAATAAATCCCGATGTTTATCTTTAACAAATCTCATACCTCTCGTGTTTGAATCAACCAAAGTCCTCTAATCTCCACCTTAAAAGTTTTAAAAAATTAGATTTCCCTAAAATTCCATTTTGTAGAAATTAAAGTTTTGCTAAGAGACTAGAAAAAGATAAGCATGGGGGTATGATAAACGATAGTTTATCATCATTCTTATGCATTAAAACAAACCTAGCTCTTAAGATTTTAACTCCGCAAATGGATTTTTGGGTTACATTAAGCATAAACTAGGTTAGGCATGCATCACACAGTTTTGTTGTCTTTTTGATGTGTTTTTGTGAGTGTTAGGGATATACAGATAATTAGATCTCAAGAACCCTAGCACTCGGGAAGGCAACTGGTAAAGAAGCTTAAACCAGCTGGAACTCAGCTTGATTCAACTCACCATAGCTAGATTCCAGCTCACTTGAACTAGGGTTAGCTCATCCTAGCTCCATTCAGCTCATGTCAGTTGAATGGAAGCTCAAGAGAGTTCATCTTAGCTCACCTTAGCTCAAGTCAACTCAGATCCAGCTCAACTTAGTTGAGACTAGCTCATCTCAGCTCCCATCAGTTCACTGGGAGCTCTAGCTAGCTCAGCTAAGTTGACTAGAGTTCACCTCAACTCAGGACCAGCTACATCTAGCTCCACTCAACTCCAGCCAGCTAAAGATGACTTCATCTTAGCTCAGGAAGCTCAATTCCAGCTCCCGGGGACTCAACTTAGCTCAACTTAGTTGAGCTAAGCTACCTTAGCTACTCCAACTAGCTAGGTCCTCCCCGGGAATATCAGACCTAGCTCACCTGAGCATATTTTAGTAGAAGCTAGCTTGCTTTAGCTTGGCTTAGCAGCTAGCAAAGAACTAGCAAGCCAAGTGACGCACGAGAGACGTGTTTGTTTAAAAGGGTCATTATAGTTCGTGCTCGTAACATCGATTTTAAAAGAAGAAACGGACATTAGTCCAAGTGTCAATCACAAGGAGGCGTAAAAACCAGATTTTCTTTGTCACTTTATGTCATGAAGAAAGTGAGTTTTTGCTTGCAAGAAGACGTGGTAGAAAAACGAGCGAGAGAGAGAGAAAGAGTAGGGTTAGGGTTTGTTGTTCAGCACATTCATGCAACATTAAGCTAAGGAAGACTTGATAACAAGAGAGAGATAAAAGCTAAATAAGAAACGTCATCATTTAATCATGCAACTTTGAGTTTTACAATTACAACAATAGATGAAGGCTTAAGTAAGATAAAGCTAAGCTAATGAGAGAGAGAGAGATAGAAAGAGGAGTCGGCAAGGCGGCCACTGCAGTGGAGGTTGGCTCCGTCGGTGGCTCTTCAACTCCGACGCTTACAAAAGAGTGCTAAGGTGGCTAGGAGTGGGGTAGAACACTTGCAAAAGTATTGAATGCCTTCCTTGGGTGGTTGGAAGGGGTTTAAATAGGGAGAAAGCCTTTCCAAATGAAGAAGGGGCTTTAGCGATGTCTGGAACGTCGCTAAAACCCTTCCCAAAACATCGGTGAAGCACCCTGCCCGTTGGTCACTGGCGCGCGCGCGTTCTTCTTTACGTGCAATCTGTGTGTGCGGCTTGAGGGCCATCCGATCGCGGATCGGACGGTCGAGATCGCTTGTGTGGCGCGCGCATGGATCACACTCGTTGCGCTTGCGCCCCATGCATCATCGCGGGCGTTGGCTTTGGACGTGCGAGATTGCACCGCATCGCTTGCTACCAGCCGCTTGATAGCGCATCAATGGTTGAAATTGCGTGCGCCGCGACTTCCTCGAATTTGCGCTGCGGTCGGTGCCTCGAACCCGTGCCTCATTGTGCGGGGGTGAGGCGCATACCGCTGCTCTACGCCTATTGCTTCATCGCGAAGGCGAGCTGCGGTTGTGGTGCGGACGGCCGTTGGATGAAGATCCAACGGTCGAGGGCAGTTGCTGCTACGGTTGAGAGGCATGCGGGTGCATGGTTTCTAGCTGTCTGATGCGCGATCAGATGGCTTAAAGTGATGCCACGAGATCAAGGATGGTTACGGGCGTGGCGAGGCTGACACATGGTGGCCCCATGGCCGTTGATCATCAGATCAACGGTCAGAACTTCTTGGGCCAATAGTGGGAGCTCCGGATGTCGGATTTAGCTGATTTCGAGTCCGTTGGACTCCATTCGTCGCTCTGAGCCCATCTGTGCGGTCCGATCGTTCATCTGAGGCCTGTTTTGACATGCACGTGTATACATGGCCATTAATAATGCACTATAAGTAATCTTGATGTGCGATGCATGCAATGTTCCCATTCCTGTGTCTTCTGTGCATTTTGCCCTTAAGATCGACCCCTTTTGGCAGAATTAATATTGTAAATTGTAGTGTTATCACTAAGCTAGCTAGAGTAGCTCAATTCCATCTTCTTCAGCAATTATCAGCTCCAGTTTAGCTCCAAACTTCTCTTCTTCAGCTCTTCTCCTCAAACCCTAGCTTCGGATGCCTACACCTCTACTCTACTACTATCTAAGCTAGCTTAGCTAGCTTGGCTTAGCTCCATCCTCCTAACCCTAACCATAAAATGCTACCTAATTAGCTCCACCAAGTAACCTAACCTAAGTCCAGCTAAGCTAGCTCCACCTCTACTCCATGTTGGCGCCAACCTAGCCACCTCTTCACCCCTCAACCACCACCAAAAGGCACCAAATAGTTGGCGCCAAAACCACCCTAACTACCCCCCTTGCTGGCACCAACTACTAGCTAGCTTAGCACCTCTACTACTAGGTAAGGAATGTGGAGTTGGCTTTTGCTAGCCAGTATTTTAACATGAAGGAGCAAGCCTTCATGTTCTCGAACACATTATCTTTTGTAGACCCATCTTTAGAATTCGAAGATGTGTGCTCCTTGGGGAATAACTTGTATGCTACTACTTATAACCCACGGTGGCGCAATCATCCAAACTTCACATGGTCCAGCAATCCTTAGCGCCAAAGTCCCGCTGGTGGACTTGTGTGATCGTCTACTCCTATCATCCTAAGGGCCTAGTATTGTCCTTTTGCAATCTGTCGTCAGGCCCTTACGCACCTCAAACAGATCATGCATCAAACCCTCTTGATAAGTTGATGCGAATGGTTACAGCTATGTCTAAGTGCCATGAAGAGAACATGACTTCTCTTTAGCACCACTTGGTGTAGTAGAATGTTGAGATCCGTCAACTACGCATGACGACTCGATCTCAGGGCACTCTTCCCGCCCAACCTATCCCAAACCCACAAAATTTCATACCCCATGGTCTACAACCACAGGCATGACCTTTTTAGGGGTGGGTTTAGTTGATTCTGCATGCTTTGAGTACTCAATCGGGATTTTAGGGTAATCTTGTAGCAGCACAACAGCCCTACGTCCCTGTTGTGAACCCTCCTCGGCCTTATGATCCCACTGACTTACGATGTCCAATGTGATTACTACGAGTAGCGGTAAACAAACCGTCGATTCGCGTCAACTTGATACTTGCTCATCTTCTTCGTCGTCCTCTTATTCGGATTACACATTGCATTCTTGTGTGGACGACATACCCAAATTGGTGCTAGAATCGGTTCCATTCCCTGAGGCTCTACTAAGGGAGACAAAAGGCAAGAAAAAGAACACATAGACCTTTGATAATCTATGTGATTTATTCAAAGATGTTGAAATCAAGGTTCCCTTGTTGGAGGCTATTGACCACATCCCTACTATTGCCCCTTTTTTTAAGGATTACACTAAACTAAGGCGACAACAAAAGAAAACCAAAAATCTAGTGGTTCTCTCACCTCATGTGAGTTGTGCTATCTCTCTAAATTATCACCAAAGTAGAAAGACCTAGGCACCCCTCTTATTTTGTGCATCATCAAAGGTTGCAATTTTTATTATGCCTTAATTTAGGATCTTCCATTAACCTCGTAACGACCATCATGTTTCAAAAATTTGCATTGAGAAATCTGAAACCCACCCCTCTTACATTATAGCTGGCAAATCACTCTGTCAAAATCTCATGGAGTGTGGTGGAAGACGTGGTGTTTAGGGTCAATAGTGTCTGTTTTCCTGTTGACTTTCATGTTTTAGACATGGAAGTTCCCGATTCACTTTCTGATTACCTGATCATCCTTGGTAGACCTTTCTTGGCCACAAATCATGCCCATATTGATTGTGAATTAGGCTGCATTGAGATAGCTGTGGGCTCTAAAAAGCTCAAACTTAACATTTTTAAGGTCGCTAAGAATTTTGACTGCATCTTATCAAGGATGACATGTCTAATGATGACATGGCATCAGTGCGTGTATCAGGTTGGTAGGGACCTATTCTGATTGCTATGGCATACCCCTAGATAATCACCAAGTCTTGACTAACTGTATTATGACATTTCCCCTCCCCTTCCCTCATCGTTATCCCTTCCTAACCAGACCCCTAACGAGGCCCACTTTGCTTCTTACGCCTTGTGGTATGAGTCATTTTTAGGTTGCTCACATTTGATATACCCCCTTGAAGACTGGAGTGCCCATTCTTTCCCACCAAATTAGGTGGAAGCAATATTCCACACTGGGACCTTGCTCCCAAGCACTGATTTCTAGGGCTCTCCTTTCTTGGATCCATCAATCCAAGATGACCTAATTCTTGGCCAACCTGAGGGCCAATTTTCTTCACCCTTTCTTCTTCCTTCTGATGATCCTTTTAGGACACTCTGTCCCAAGTTTTGCCAGATCTTTTCCCATCCACTCTCGAGCTTAAAGTGCTGTTGACATGCTAAAATATGCTTTCTTAGGACCAAATGAGACGCTCCCTATAGTCATTAGTTTATGATTGTCCAGGGAGTAAGAATCGAAACTAATGAAGGTCCTAACTAAACATAAGGTAGCCATGGGATGGTCTTTCTTTAATCTGACTAGCATTAGCCCCTCCTACTGCACTTACCGTATATATATGGAGGAGGCTCGACCTTCTTGCGAGATGCAGCAATATTTCAATCCTAATATGTGAGATGTCGTTAAAACTGAAATCATTAAGTGGCTTGATGCGGGCATCATCTACCCGATCAGCAATAGCCCCTGGGTGAACTCGATTCATGTCGTGCCCAAAAAGGCGAGTCTCACTATCTGTGTTAATGACAGGGGTGAATCCATTGCTACACGCACTTCTACGTCTTGGAGGGTGTGTGTAGACTGTAGGAAACTCAATGCAGCTACTAAGAAAGACCATTTCCTACTACCTTTTATCGGCCAAATCTTGGAGCGTTTAGTGGGAAATCAATTCTTTTGTTTCATGGATGGATTCTTAGGCTATAATTAGCTCCCGTGACCAAGAGAAGATCACCTTCACCTGTCCCTTTGGAACCTTTACCTTTCAAAGGATGCCATTTAGACTTTGTAACGTGCCAACTAATGATCGTTCAATTCTCAACATAGTTAATTAATGTTATTAGGATTAATTAATCGTGTAAAGATTGTACTTTAGGTTAACTTGAATTGTTAGGATATTGTCGTTAATTATAGTATAGGGTCAAGCTAACCTAACATTTTAGAATTTATTTCATTTAACTAGTTGTGTTCAGGTCGTTCACTGGGAGACATAATTGTAATTTTAATTCACCATTTTTATTGTTAAGCTAACAAATAACTAATTACTTCATTAATTATAGAATATGTTAAGCTTATGAATAATTGTGCAAGAATTTAAACTTGAAAGCATAGCAATTATTCCATTAATAAGAAACAAGTACATGAATGATTTTTATTGAATAATAAAAAGAAATCTCAATTATTACAAAGTGTTTACAAAATAAGGCATAAAAGAATGCTTACAAGTGAATACAAATGCCTCTACAATATGCTTGAAACACTTTAGCTCTCAGCCTTCTCTTCTTCATCAGACATATCTTAAGAATATTAGGCAACTTAAAATTTAATGTTAGACTTCTATTAATAGCATCAGACATCTATCTCCTCTCTCTTTTCATTATTTCTTCTTCTTTTAACTCACTCCCTCTCCTCTCATTCTCTATCTCAATCTCTCTCTTCTCTTGTTTCTTTTCTTCCTTAGCTCTCTCTTCTCTTTTAACTCTCTTTTCTTTGTTCTCACTGTGCACTCAAATCTCTCCACACTTAGCCATTTTTTTGACTTTTAACCCATGTTTACCACTCAATCAAAAATTATTAATGGGCGGCTTGGGCTTCTTTCGGGGATACACAACACCCAGAATGGGTGGGACCAGACCTTACTCAAGGCCCAAGCCTAGTTTTTATTAGGTGGATTTTAATCATTTCAAGCAATGCATAGTACTAGGCCCATCAGACCCACACGCTCACACCCACCCGGGCCCATGCACACATAGGTGTGCACACACACACTTACACACGCACATGCACGTGCACATGCACGCACTCAAGAGAACCAGAGATGCTCAGAAGGATATGTGTGCCTAGCGCTGATGACTAAAGCGCTGGGTTCACATTTTTGTATTATACCAAGGCACGGCATCCTCAACTCTGATGTGGGACTATTAGCAGTGGTTCTTCCTTTGTGCAACTGCGTTATGACCGGCGACTTCAGATGACAATTCCGAGCAACTCACTTAACCAAATCGAGTGTGTAATAGCTTGATCGGAAGCTATTGATCTCAACAACTTGATTTTAACACCAATTTAGTGTTTTGATCTCATCTGATTTGGAAATTTGAAGGATAAATATGGTTGTTTCGCCATGGCTTGGAAACATGCTCTCAAAGAGAAATTTTAGGTCAATTGACCTGCAGATGAGTTAATTCCCTAGATTGAGGGTCTGGAATGCTTCAGTGATGCATTCTATAGAATTTGAAAGAGATATGAGCTTAGGGAGAGCTTCAGAAGGCTCAGAAGCTTCAGATCTTCGAATCTTATGTTCAAGGCTTCTGATTCAGAGTTGAATCAGTCCAAATGATAGATCTAAATAGTTGGAAAGGGTCTAAATTGAATTAGCAGACAACCCATGATTGATTAGGGCTAGATTTGGCTCTAAATCTCAACAAAAAAAAGCTATGGAAGCCATTGGGTTCTAGTTTAAACCCAAATAGCTTAGAGATGTCAATCTACAACAACCAATGATTAAACATACTTGAATTGATTTCAATTGACTCACAATCATCTCCAGAACTCAAGTAACTCATTGAATCAGAGTTACAGTCATTTAACTCAAATTTGACTCAGATTTGACCTACAGAACTCAAAAGTTGACTTTCAGAATTTAAGAATCTCTAATCAAATAAACCATTCAAATGAACTAAATTCAATCTCAGCAATTGATTCCGCACCCTAAAATTAAGTTTTGATTCCTATCTAGGTGCCTTTGAGCTCATTGCTAGAGTGTAAATCGAAGTTTGTTCGTCAGAACAAACACAAGTTTTTTAAGATTAACAAACACTCAGAACAGATTCTTGAACATCCTCTCAAGCTTCTGAACCTATTTAATTGCTTTAAACCTCAATAAACCAAGTCTCTCCAACTTCATCAGAGTTGGAGAAGATGAAGATCAGACTAGAGAATTTAACATCAAAACATAGTTCTAATTAATTGATTTAGCTCATTTCATCAATAGAAAGCTATCTAGAGCTTTGTGTGAAATTTCAAAGGCTATGGCTCTAGTTTGGTTTGCCGGAGCTCGCCGGAGTTCCGGTGAACACTAATTTGAGTTACTGAAGATGAATTCTTCATAGAACTCATCAAGAAAAGTATTAATTGATTCTTGAGGTTGCAAGGAACCTCAGGAACTTCTCAATTAACACCATTGATAATTTGACTTAAAGATTGATCATGAATTCAGTAAAAACACCTATTGAGTTCTCCTAAACTCAATAGTTTCCCTCTCACTCAAATGAGTGAGGGGAAAGACTTAGGAAAGTCGGGCGATGGTGATTCGAAGGTTGATTAGGTGAGTAGACTTCTCTGAGCTCACCATTGACAGTGAGCTCAGAAGTTGGAGTGGAATTGGGTGTTTAGTGTGTGAGTGGTAATAGGTCTAATTACATAATCAAATAGGGTCCTTTAGTGATGAGTAGGTGATGGAAGACCCTTATTGGGTGTGGGAATGGTTGGAGATCTCCGCCATAGAAAGTGGCGGTATCCGGTAGAGGTGAGGTGGAATTAGGCGTGATATGTTGATCAAATTAAGAGGAGAGAAGGTGGATTGTGATCATGAGAGGGTAGGGAATGTGAACAAGTGATCTAATGAGTGAAAGAAGGCTCAACGAGCCAGAATTGGTCGAAGATGTGGAAGACAAAGTTCAAATCAGCTACTTCACTAAGCTATCTACCTAACTAACTAGCTTAGACTAATCTACACTAAATTCTAGTCTAATCTATGATTACCTAGACAAAAAGGATGAGGAGCTCCGTCGGAAGTGCCTAACGGAGGAAGAAATCAGAAGGGGAGACAGAAGGCTCTTTGGCGATAATTTGAAGCAAGGAGGGAGATCGGTGATGCGCTCCAAGCCCTGTCACAGCTGCAGGAGAGGAAGGGGAGGTGAGGGAGACGAGCATCGCCGCTAGAGAAGCTCCGATAGGGGGGTGAGAGGACATCGGAGGCTTATGAAGAATAGCCTATCACCGACTGCAGTGGGGGAAGAGGGTAGGGAGTCGACGACGGAAATCAGAGGAGTAAGGAGGTATTTATAGGTGGTGGCAAAAGGGTAGGGGGATGTATTTGGACGGTAATCAATTTAGGTTCAATGTAACCTCCAGCGTCGTCTCCGATGCCGGTGAGGTTAATCGACTAGGGAAAATAGGATTAGAGGATGATCCGATCCGTCGGATAGGAAGGTGGAGGTGAGCGGAAGCTTGGTGACAATGGGGATGGTGTTTTGACGTGGGATTGATGGTGATCGGAGGGTATGGAGATTGGCCAACCTTGACCGTCGTGGAGAGGATACAGATGAAGACGATGCTGTGCTTGTAGGGGTATATTGGTAATAAAAAGTGAAGGACTTGAATGAAATAAAAGGACTCAATTGAAATAGAAGTTAGGGACTTAAAAGTGAAGGCTTATTTTATTTTATTTATTTTTCAACTTTTTATATGTTATCATAAATTAGGTAAATACTATATTTATGCCTTGAAATTACATTTTTTCCCTTTTTAGCTATATTTATTTAAGTGATTAACTTAAATAGGTTAATTACATACTTAGGTCATAATATTAAATAAGTTAGTTTAAATATTAAATAACTAGGTAAATGGTTATTAATTGAGTCTAAATTATTAATTAAATTATTGTTAAGATTAACTGATATTTAATTTAGCTTTTTTAACTTATTTTATAGGTCCTTAGTGATTTTACCCCTATAATATAATTAACCCTGTAATTAATGTATTCTTAGCTAATTAACTAGGGAAAACTAGTTAATTATTGATAGTTAGGAGCCATGATGAGTCTCTCATTAGCTATCTTCTAATGTTGCATGTTGGTGATATTCCATGATGTGGTGGGTGATTTTCTTGAGGTCTTTATGAATGAATTTTTATTCTTCGGATAGACATTTGATGATTGTCTAGACAACCTGACTTACATCGTTTGGAGATGTATTGATGTAAACCTCATGCTTTCCTGGGAGAAAAGTCACTTTATGGTGAATGAAGGTATTGTTCTGGGACATATCATCTCCGAAAGGGGTATTGAGGTTGACAGAGCTAAGTTTGATGTGATAGCTGATTTACCTATACCTAGCTCTATCTAGCAAATCTGCTCCTTTTTGGGTCATGTTGGTTTCTATAGGAGATTTATCAAGGATTTCTCCAAGATTTCTAGACCTTTAATGCATCTCCTATGGATCGATGCACCCTTCGACATGGGCCTTGACTGTATTCGAGACATTCACGTAGCTATGTGATGCTATCACTAAGGCCCTTGTTCTTTAGTTGCCTGATTGGTCCCTCGACTTTGACCTAATGTGTGATGCTTCTGACTTAGCTATCGGGGCCATCTTGGGACAAAGACGCGATAAACACCACTTTGGGGTTTATTACACTAGTAAGATGCTGGATGATGTTGGTGCTAGAGCACCACGATCATTTGTTTTGATGATAACAAAACACGTGTTATTTAGCATTTGCACTTGGAGTCTTAGATTTCAGGTTAATTGCAAATGTAGACGTGATTAGACGAAATTCGAGCTCACATCCAGGACGGATTGGAGGAGCTTGATGGAGAACAGAGGGGATTCGCGAGGAGCGATAGAGTGAAGATGGAAGGACAAGAAGAATAGGATAGAATTCCATTTTATTCCTTTCATGTACTTTTGTCTTTATTTTCTTGCTCTTTATTTCCTTAGAAAATTATGTTAAATAGCCTCAAAGTACCCTAACAGTAGTCCTAGGAACATCGGCACAACCCTAGGATACTTAGGTTTTCTGTAGAGAACTTAGAAAACCAATGTAGGGTTCAAACAGAGTTTCTAGACGTCTAATTCCCAAATCAGACGTCTGATAATATGTTTTAAGACTTCTGACTGTTGATTCAGACGTCTGATAACATTTAGGCTGGACATAACTAGTTCTGTCTGATGAAATCATACGTCCAGACTTTAGACCAAACGTCTTAGGAGACGTCTGATGACTTTGCCAGACGTCTAATTAGTGGACCGTTGGCTCTCTTAGCATACACTCAAGGATATGACCGTTAGAGCCTTATCAGACGTCCTTAAGCCATTCCAGACGTCTGATAATTGACCGTTTTGCCTCGACTGACCCGAAAATCTCTTCTCAGAGATTTCTAGCCATTGTAAATCCATTCCCACGAAAAAGTAGGTTTCCAGACATCCAGACATAGTGCCAGACGTCCTGTATGTCGTCTGATGGACTTGCACAAGAATCCTGTTTAGATCTGATTCAAGTCAGGAAGGAACCCGCACGAAAACAGACATCTGACCTTTAAATCAGACGTCTTAAAGTGGTCTTCCAGACATCTGATGCCAGAATTAGATGTCTGATTACCCTGTTAGTGCAATGATTGTTCTTGATTTTGGGTTGATTCTCTTGGGCTTTGCACCCAACGGCTATGGAGCCTTTCCTAAGCCTTCCAAAGCCTTCCTAAGGCCTTTATAAATAGAGGGGAACCTTTGCAACATAAACACACACCTAGCTACACACTTTCACACTCTTTTGTGTCCAAAAAGACTCTCTTGCTCTCTAAGCTCTAATTCTTCATCTTGAGAGCATCAAGCTTTGCGCACCCGCTCTCCCGCCATAGTTCACGAGAGCGACGTAGCACCGTCGTGTTGTTCACGCATCCGCGTCGCCGATGCACTCCTTTCAAAGGGAAGCATCCTATTCTTATAGAAGCCTAGGTTTAATATTACTTTGTTGGCTCTATAGGATTATTGTTATTTTATCTTTGTTATTTGGTTGGGTATTCACTTTGCGAATTTCCGTCTCCTTCGAGGGACAAAATCCTTCTCGTGAAGAGAAGGGGTTGAGGAATGCTACCCTCGCACTTGTAGCGTGGTTGTATTTGAGGTTGAATCACCGTCGTTTAAAGTGATTCGTTTAGTGGATTTTGATCAACTTGGTTGATTGGAAAATCCTAACTCGAGAGGGTTAGGTGGTGGTTTTCACCCGGTTTGGTTTTCGACCTAAAAATACTTGTGTACTTGTGTGATTGTCTATTTTGTGAGATTGTTTATATTTATTTCCGCAATTATTACGTCACCCCCTCCTAGTAGGGAAATTTCAGATGAGGCCTAATGTAATTACACAACCACTGAAAGGGAGCTACTGGTGGTCATCTTTGGGCTGGAGAAATTCATATCGTATCTTTTGGGCTCCCATGTTACCATCTTCACTGATTATGCAACCATTCGTCATCTCATGCATAAGAAGGATCCTAAACCTCGATTGATTCGATGGATCCTTCTGTTACAAGAATTTGATCTTGAGATACAAGATAAGGTTGGAGCCCAGAATGTGGTCCTAGACCACTCTCGAGACTTGACCCTAACTATATTGGACTTTCCCTACCGATGAATGAATCTTTCCTAGATGAGCACCTTTTGGCAATAGATGTGGCAAGTGGACCTTGGTTTGCCGATATCGCTAATTACCTTGCTTTTGGCTCTCTTCCCTGAGGATGGCTGATAGGTCCACTTTAATGGATGTTAATTATGCCTAAGAGCATTTAATTTGGAGTTGAAAATAGATTTTAAGCACGCATTATAGAAGAATATTAGTTAAGCTTGAAAATTATCATTCGTTCATTTCTCAATTGATGTGCTTCATTTGCATATGTATTTAATATACATTCATATACTGATCTATTAATGTTTGTTCTCTTGTAGGAATTAATTGGAGATGAAGATTTGGAATGTTGCAAAATCCAAAATGAAAAAAAATCACTAGAGATTCACTATCTCTGATTTCTCTAATTCTCCTTCTCTTTCCTATTTTTCCACTCCCCATTTATTTCCTTTTACACTCTCTTTTCCTTTTGGAGAAGGAGCGCACACATAAAAAGAAGGGGGATCAGACCAGATGAGGGATCATCTTCCTCCATAGAAGGAGAGCTTGCTATCCTCCACATTCATCTCTCTCTCCCCCCATGACCATGCTCCAACATCCACGACTACACCTCCATCCAACGATTGTGAGTTCGACGACACTCCGATGCCGCCACCGTGGTTAGAGGTGACAGCTTCGATGCCACAACCACATCTGCTACTGCATCTTCAACTCACCACCGCATCTCATCTCTATTGTTACCTACCATTGCGTGTCTTAATCCTCACAACTGTGCCATCACCACCGAGCCTGCCTGCAATCCACCAAAGATGGTAGGGGAGATAAGTTGTTCGGTCACTTCCTCGGACGACCAAGCCACCAGCCACCGAGACATTGTCTGGGAACCATTGCACCTTATCCTCCACCCTCGCATCGGCAATGACCTCCGTCCACGACTTTCATCGTGACTCCTCCACGGAGTAGCCACCACCATGGTTCTTAGCTTCTCGCACTTGTCCTCGTCACCTTCTTCTTTGATCGAGGAGTGTTTCGCAAATTAAGATTAGGGTTTGGAGGACCCGTCGTCGTAGCTTGCAAAGCACGTCTATCAGATAAAATTTATAATCAAAACTCGAAAAGTGAGTCTCGGGTTGAACATGGGGAGGCGAACATTTGGTTTTGAAAATCTGCATTTCTCTTTTATTTATTTCTGGTCATTTTTGTCTTTTCTATTTTTTTTGGTATTTTTAGCAAGCAAGAGATCAGGTCGATGACTTCTAGCTAATCTACTTGCAACAATATAAGAGAGAGAGATAAAGAGAGAGAGAAATAATCATTTATTTATCTCATGAATCTTTTCTACAATTATGAAAGCAGGAAAACTACACTACGAAAGCAAGAAAAGATAGAAAGAGGTGAGAGAAATCCCCCTCGACGGTTGCTCGGAGGATGACTCGCTCTGACATCACCTGGAGGAAGGTGGTGAGGAGCAAAACGAACGAGGACGAAGCCGGAGGACAGAGGGTGGGGCAGGATGACTTTGCGGCGAGGATCTACTTCCTGAAATAGGTGAGAGGATGGCCACGAGATGCTCCATGAATGGGGATGAGGGGAGGGAAAAATATTTGGTTTTCTACTCTAGAGGACCATCCCGGGCTTGGGACATGCTCTCTTTAGAGCCTTGGAGGTGGTGAGGTGAAGAAAGGAAGAGATGAAGAAAAGTGGGAGGAGTAGGGGTCCTTTTATAGTGGAGGAAAGAATCAAATTCGTATACAGGACATTTAGTGATAGTCATAAATGTTGCTGAAGATCCACCGCAAACGTTGCTGAAGATCCCGCTTATGTGCCCCTGCTGCTGCACCACTGGCGTGAGCTGTACGCGCCCTTGTCGCGTGCGCATGCGTGATATGCACCGTTGCTGCTGCTGCCTCTATGCCTGCGCTGTGCTACTACACGAGTCGCTACGCTTGCGCTTGCGTGCCTCCGTGCGTGCACGCAAGCTTGCGCTGCTATGCGCGTGCGGTGCGCATGCCTGCGCAGGGGCGACCTGGGTTGCGCCACGTGGAGGTGAAGTGTGGTTTTGTTTATTTTCTTTTAGTTTCTCCTAGGTGGCTTCCCTAATCTAAGATTTACCTAAAAGAAGTACAATGAAAATGGTCTTGTGATTGAGCTCCGGACAATCGACCGATGAGCTGTTACCACCGACAACTTGCCAACCATACCACCCTAGATAGTTCATTAACTACCCAATTTTCGAAGAAACCGTCGAAAAGTGAGTCAGTGCAGAAAAGTGTGTAGATGCTTAGGCTTAAAGTCCCCCTAAATCAGAGGGCGGGTTGATAGGTCGCATACTTATCTTCCTAATTTATTTACAAAAAAAATGAATTTTAATTGACTAGTACTCGAGACTAAGTCCACATTCGAGTGGACACTCTGGCTAATTAAGCCTGAAGACCTGAAGAGTCTAAGTATTTAGGTCTTATTGTATCATTTCCTAAAGTTAATAGCTTCCAAATGCCTAAGTTCTCTTCTCCTAATTCTTCTTTTTTTTTTATCTTCTTGAATTTTGAATTTTTTTTGTAAGAAACTAAAAGAAATTCTACGGAGTTAACAAAATGATCTCGGGAATTGATTATCCACCCCCCATGCCTAAATGATGCAATGTCCTCATTGTAAAAACAAGGACATGAAAGGGCAGAATATCACCTGAACATCGTGAGAAATCCGGTTAGCTCTGCAGAGAACGTGAAATATAAATAC
Organism: Thalassia testudinum; assembly: GCA_037157565.1. Taxonomy (NCBI): domain Eukaryota; kingdom Viridiplantae; phylum Streptophyta; class Magnoliopsida; order Alismatales; family Hydrocharitaceae; genus Thalassia; species Thalassia testudinum. Next base: position 24,081,089 of record JAZHRO010000014.1, read on the forward strand.
GTGCTAAATTTAATGCCTTCAGCTAGGTATAAAATACATACAAGGAAGAAATTGAGAATTCACAAGTGCGGGTTAGAATCAAAATCAAAAGATTAATCCTTTGACCCGCCAGCAGAAGATGTCCACAGACGTGGGTGGACCAGATTATGGTGCAGACCCATGCCCCATGGTCAAGTGGTCTTAAGGTTTTGGATGAAAATCACCCAGAACCTAAGATTATTATGTTTGCAGGGCCGGCCTTGTGGTTTTGTGGTGTGTAACCCAAGACCAAAGTGTCGGACAACGGGTTGATCTGATTCATTAAAATCGGGTGTCCACTTATAGTTCAGCTTAGGAAGATAGTCAATTATTCCAGGCTTGGGTCACACATGAAAGATATCATAAGGGTCCTGATAGAAAGTAGGTGGTTTCAGATCAACAAGAACCTTTAGATCCAAAATCAAAGTTCCCTTAGAATTAGCTTCCCAGATTTTTAATTCCAACTTCCTATCCTCCAACATCAATTGTTCAGGCTCTAGAACCTCTAGCATATCATTCACCCCATAAGATTTACCCAAGTCTAGAAATCATCGCTGAATCAAGATTGACTTGGGCACAATGATCTCAGAAGTCAGCTCTTTGGGGTGTAGATGAGGAATGGGGTCATTTATTGAATCATCAAGATTTAGATCCTCCAGGTTAACCCCAACCAAATCAGAATCTTCAAGAGTCGGGCTATCGAATGATTTATTAGATTCCTCAAGCCCATTTGTCTCACTAAAATCATCTTCTTTAAGCTTAAGTAAGACTTCACTAAGAGATTCCTTACCCTCCGAATCAAAGAATCCATGATCCTCATTTATATATATCAAAATCATATGTCATTTCATGGTCCGTGGAGACATATTTTTCGTCATTCCCTGGCTCTAGGATCTCGGAGGAGAAACTCGATTCATCCTCAAAGGGTTGCTCTAGACCAACTTGGTCATCTCCAATCTCATAATATGTATCCCCCCCGATAGGCACTTGAGCGGGTTCAAACATTGGCTCTCCTGAAGGGGGTTCATCTTGAGAATCATCCCAAGATTTGACTAGGGCAACCACAAATTTCATCCTCAACCTCGACAATTTCCTAAGAAGAAACTCACCCAGGTCCTTATCCCTAACACTTTGAAGCAAATCCAATAGAGAACTATTAAGTTCATTAATCATTTTTATCATAGGCTCATTGCTTCAGTGCATGGTGTTGGCTGACGAGTCGATTGTTCGCTTTAAAGTCGTTTGCAGTTTTATGTGGTGGAAAAATCGACTAATCAATATTTAAAAAGAAATAACCACTCGCAGAAGAGCGGGTCGTATCCGCAGGGAGGCAATGACGTATTTAAATTACACCAGTTAAAATTGTTTGTTTGTAGTTAGTTTGGACAAGAATCAAGCCAAGATTGCCTTCAGATTAAGGTTGAATCAAGAAATCATGCTGAAATAGCAATTCTGAGTAACTAGAGGATATTTGTCACAATGCAGAATCAATAAAATATTATTAAAAATTGACAATGGTAGAAAATGTAATTTTTAATGGCCATGTTACTGTAGCAAAATAGGGGATTTTTTCCCCTTTGCCGTGCGCGACGAGGAGTGGACGGCCGGACGCGGGAAGCTTGGAGGAAGTTCCTTGGACCGAGGGCTTCGAAGAGGTGGTGGCGGCATGTCGCGCGTCGACCGGAGCTGGGCGGAGGTGGCTGCAGCTGGTGTTGCAGTTGCTGTTGGCGGGAAGTGCGTGCGCTGCAGGCGGGTACACGCTCTGTTGGCGGAAGCGTTGCAGCCGGTGCTGGCGAGTGCACGCTGGAAGTGGTGGTGAGATGCAGCAGGGGCATGCGCAGGCGGAAGGCATGCCGTGGGGGAATGCCGCATCTGGCGCGGCCTGTTGGCAGTGAGCGCGGGTGAGGTTGTAGGCGTGGGTGCGCAGGCAGGTGGTCGCAAAGGCTGGAGGGCGTGGGTGAAGTACTGCAGGCGTGGGTGTGCACGGGCGGGTGTGGTTGAGTGGGTGCGGCTGTAGGTGGAAGGTGAGCGGGCATGAGCAGTGAGGCAGTGCAGGCGCGGGAGAAGGGCGGCTCTGCCGGCTCTGCTGCTGCGTGCTAGCTGGAGGCGTGGGCGCGCACGCGACCTGTTGGCAGTAAGTGCGGGTGAGGTTGCAGGAGTGGGTGCGCGGGTGCGGTGGATGTGCATGCCTTGCGTGTGGCTGGAGGTGAGAGGGAGTGAGTGGGTGAGGTTGCGGTTCGGGTGCTGGAGGTGAAGTGGGCGGACGGTGGTTGCTGCTGGAGTGGGGGGGTGGCTTCAGACGTTCGGGAAATTTCCCGGACGTCTTAACTGACTGAGAAGGTGATTACACAGTGGCTGTGGCGGTGGTTGTTGGTGACGACGGCGAGGGAGATGCATGCTAAGGTGCTCACGGTAATGCTGACGAACTTCGGATGGCGGTGTGGCCTGTCACACCACACGCCCGTGGTGGTGGAGACTCGTCGCCACGGTTGAGGCCGGCGGTGTGGAATGGAAGAGAGAAGATCTCTCTGCACAGTGGTGGGTCGTTGGTGGAGGTCTATCGAGCTCGGCTGCCTCCCTCCTCCTTTTGTAGCCGCTTGCATAGATTTGAACGGAGAGGCGGGAGCAGATCCACATTCTCCGCTCGTCCTTGAATGCAGGCTTCATTGCAGCAGCTGGCGGCATTGGAGCGGCAGCCGAAGGAAATGCAGCTGTTCCTGCAAGAAGAAGAATAAAGAAAATAATGTTAAAATATTATGGTTATTTATATACAAACCCTCAACTTTTATGTTAACCTAAATTAATGCATGCAATGTACCTAATTAGTTAACTAATGCAATTCTAAGTTAATTCTAAATGCATTTAAATATGAATAAGATGCATGAATTATGTAATTGAATTAGAAATATGAATTAATATATTTACATCCTATTTTATGCTAAATAAATGTTAGAATTAACCTAATGTCTAGGCACTTAAATACTTAAATAGCCCACAACTATAGGCTAATCAAATATCCCCATGCCTAGTTTTTGCTAGTCCCTAGCAAAATTAAGCGAAACCTAGCACTCCAAGTAGACTAGTCAACTCACTTAGTCTTCCTTCAGAAGCATATTAAGTTCAGACTCTAGACCCAAGGTTCCTAAGTAGTTGCTAAGTTACAGACTAGGTCGGCTAAAGACGAGTTGCAGGCACAACTTTCCCTGATTTCTGACTCTACCCTAAAGTTTATTGATCCCTGAGATTAAAGCATCCGTGCCTGTGCATTGGTCTGAGTTATTTGAGTTAAAGGAAATTTTTATATATATATATATATTTTTTTTTTTTTCTGTTTGTTTGATTCTTCTAAGTCTAACCTCAGATCAGCTATCAACACGGTCTGTGTCGGATTCATTGTCCCCATTACCATACCTCGAAGGGTGCTTGGCTTTCGATGCTTTGAGATAGCACCTCCCATAACGACCCCAAGAACTCCTGGCAATTGACACTTCGAGATAGTATCGCCCATGGATTTCTTAAGCGAATTCAGGCCTATGGCAATCGGTACTTCAAGATAGGGCCGCTCATGGTACCTGAACCGCACAATGAGCTTACATGCCCCCAGTAGGATGGATATCCTAAGAGACAAGCGCCGGGGAGGTAATATGTTATCATCGCATCCTCAAGGTGAGTATATACTCCACCTCTCCTGCGGCGGGAACTCTTCCAATCAAAATGTGTTTTCAAGCCTTTCCTAAGTCAAAACTAAGAGAACCAAATCTCTTTTCAGAAAGAAAGAAGTTAATTACCAGACCAAGTGTGTGAAATTTGGATGCTTGGGTCACAAGGACCTGTAAACCAAAAGGTAGAATAAGACTCCAGGTATTACCCCACCTTTTAACTCAAACCCTAGCTTCCCTTCCTCAACCTCTTGAGGAATGGTCCGCAACTTAACTCCTACTTAAGTTTTTAAGTCCACAAAGGACCCTAAAGGTCTAAAGCTAGCAGCTCATTTAGCTTTTAAAGTTTGACCCTAGAATTAATTTAGTTTACCCTAGAGTTCTGATTTGCTTAAGAATGCAAGACTTAGCCAATTAAGCTCAAAACTCGTTCTTTTTTTTTTTTTTGTTTTTATGCAAATGTATGCAATGAATGCACTATGCTATGTATATCCCCAAGTACACCCCCCCATGCCTAAATTCTGCAATGTCCTCATTGCATAGAAGGATATTACCTGGGTTAGAGTAGGGCTGAATAGCCAAAGACCTGCAAATCAGGTTCAAGAATTACAGAAATAGGCCCTAAAAATAAGCAAAACAATGTTGGCCTAGAAAATAGGTAACCTAGGATGTTGGCGAGCTGATGATGAATCCCAATAGCAAATGCTTGCCCAACTAAAATGGGAATGAAATTTTCCCAGGTCACCAAAGGAGGTTCTAAAGGATAAACAGGTATAACAACCTCTAAAGGGGTAGGGGGAGGATAAGATGGATCCTCCAAAAAGAATGGGGAAGGAATGGTGCAGAGATAAACCCCCAGGGTAATGGACTGACTAAAGAAATCATCAATCCATACCCGATACTCCATTACGGGAAATATTGGTTTGTTAAGCCCCCTGGTCAAAACAAAAGCGAGCAATTCTCTAGGGCAAGGATTGTCTAGGGTGTCCAAGTTACGAGGTTGCGGGATGGCCATAAGATCTAGGTTGGGTCTAATCAGCTCGGTGTCCATCCGTAACACTCTTTCTAAATCCTCAATTTCATTCTTAGCAGTCCTTGCACCATCACATGTATCTTCCTGCTCTTCATTAGGAGTCACAATTTCTCTTTCAGATATAAGCGAATCAGAGGGTGACTTCGAAATGAATGAAGGCAGGTTGGAAGCAACAAATCTAGGGATTATCCTATCAATGTCATCCCTGGGTTTTTGTTCTTTACTCAAATCTTCCCCGGAGTCTATATGTGAATCCACATAAATCTTAGAAATTGCTTCCAAATGTTCCATCATTTCATCATGAGGAGAAATATCATCAATGGGTGTGTTAAGGAAACCTAATTTGGTCAAATTTGTGACATCCTCAGGGGTTAACTCTTCAAATAAGACATAATCACCCTTAGTGTCACTCCAAATCTTGAATGTAGGTTCCTCATATAATTCGTCTTTCTCCTCATCACACAATTCATCATGTACCCGAGGTCTAGAATCATTTAATATCTCAGCAGATCCCCTAGGGTGCTCTATCTGAGGTAAATGGTTTACACTGGTAACATCAGACTTCTCAGATAGGTCAATTTCTTTAGGGTTAGGTTCCCTAAGGGTGGGCTTGAGTTCCATATCGTGATCAGAAGGGAGGGTAGGATTAACAACATGACTTTGACCCACTTCATCAAATGTCACGAAAATACTATCATCTGGGTCGAGGTCTTCCAATGGTACCATCATTCCCTTCTTTTGACTCCAATATAATTCAGGTGGATACTCAACCTTATCATCATCTTCCTCGGGTTGCCACCTTTCTTCATCCAATGCATAGCTACTTTCATGTGTATCTTCCTCCCACCTAAGGTGTGGATCTCTCAAGGAAGTGTCATCTAATGGGGAGGTTTCAAAATTGATCCTCGAAAAGTAGCTATTCTCCCCAGAATTTCCCTCCAACTTAAAGTGTAGCTCTCCCACGGGAGATGCATCTATTGTAGAGGGGTATACGTCATCCTCAATGGGGTAGATTGGGTGGCTAATTTCATCTCTTTCTTGTTGGCCTACTCTCGAAGATTCTCCTAACAATTCAATCATTTCGTTTTTCATTTTCTGTATTTCCATCTTCAAAGAGGAGAGGTAATTTCTATCTTGAGAGAAGTCAGGCTCAGGCTTATAGTACCCAGGAGTGTCTATCCAACCATAATAATTTTTCAGGGAGGGTGGGTTGGGTATTTCTATGGTGTGTGGGATATTGGGCAAAGCAAATCCCGCTCCTAGGTTTTGCTCACTGATTTGGGGCTTAACCAGGCCAATACTCCTATAATAGGAGTAAAACGGATCCCAATGATTGTCATTATGTCTATCAAGGGATGGACCACCTCGACGTCTGGGATCGAAGGATGTAGAGTGGGGGTGAGGGTGTGGGGAAGATGTGAAAGGATGAAAATCAATGTGGTCCATTCTAACTCACACTTCAATCAGAATTCCCCAAGCAAAACACAATTCAAAAAGGACCTTTTAGGTCTTTCCCAATTTAGGCTTTTGATTTTAAGTCAGATTGCAGGTGACAATACAATTTGTTCAATCAATTTACGCGCCTATTGTCGACCTACGGCTCGCCTAAGAAGACCTAGTTGGAGCTTAGGTGTTCTTCCCTAAATCTCAAATAGTCAAGTAAATCCAAAGACGGAAGATCGAGGGATGCAAGTAGGCCTAAGCCTTCCTTTGAAGCTATGCTTTCGCGGTGCTTCTCAACTACCCCCAAAAATCCTTGATAGGGTATCCCCCTCTTTGGATTTACAAAACCTTTGATCTCAAGTTCCGAACACTTCAGAATCCAACGATAGGAGGGCTCTTGTCCTAGTATTTCCAAACCTAAGGAGTGTCTAGAAGTGTACCGTGGTGCAAGTGAAATAAGTGTGCATACACTGCAAAAGATTTTGAATTTTGAATTGCATGCCAAGTTTGAAAATCAAATCCTTGGTTTTTAAAATGTCCCTCCTTTAATTAGTCCTTTTTCTAGAAAATATGTGACCACTTGTTGGATTTATTCAGTACAAATTAGGTGGTCTTCGCATTAAGTCCAAATGCAATGCGTGATCAAGAATAGGATGCAAAGTAAGAAAATGCGTACCTTGCTTCCAGAAATCAACGTTGCAAGAATGCATGCAACGTAGAGAAATAAATCTAGAGGTTGCTCATACAGACCTAAATAGTTCGTCCTAGGGCAGGCAGCTTCTAGTAGGCAGCTCATTTTTATTATTTTTTTAATTTTTAAACTACTTATGCACAAGCAAATAAAAGTAATCAATAAACTAAAAACCTAAATCTAAAGAAAAGGGAACAGGCTTCCAAAAATTACCCAACACGGGCCCAAAACAAAATCGGGGAACAAACCCCTCAAAATATACCCCAGAACAAGGGTTTCAAACAAAATGCAATGAAAAATTAAATCTAAAGCTTAATTCTATTCTAATCAAACTAGCGACTAAATATACAATGATGTCTGTCGCATCCTCGTCCTTCTCCTTTCCAAAATAGCTCGTCCAATCCTCCTCTGGTGACGTCAAGGGTTGCCTCTCACACTGGCTGATTCTTGCACAAATTTTCTCGCACAGAAAAGAAACTAATAAATGGTCAAATCACTATGCAATTGACAAATAATCAAAATAAAATCAGGTGTAATTATTGCGTCTGTTGCCTCCCCGGCAACGACGCCATTTGACGAGTCGATTGTTCGCTTTAAAGTCGTTTGCAGTTTTATGTGGTGGAAAAATCGAATAATCAATATTTAAAAAGAAATAACCACTCGCAGAAGAGTGGGTCGTATCCGCAGGGAGGCAATGACGTATTTAAATTTACACCAGTTAAAAACGTTTGTTCGTAGTTAGTTTGGACAAGAATCAAGCCAAAATTGCCTTCAGATTAAGGTTGAATCAAGAAATCATGCTAAAATAGCAATTCTGAGTAACTAGAGGATATTTGTCACAATGCAGAATCAATAAAATATTATTAAAAACTGATAATGGCAGAAAATGTAATTTTTAATGGCCATGTTATTGTAGCAAAACAGGGGATTTTTTCCCCTTTGCCGTGAGCGACGAGGAGTGGATGGCTGGACGCGGGAATCTTGGAGGAAGTTCCTTGGACCGAGGGCTTCGAAGCGATGGTGGCGGCGTGTCGCGCGGCGGTCGGAGCCGGCCAGACGAAGCTCCGGTGGAGGTGGCTGCAGCCGGTGCTGCAGCTATTGTTGGCGGGAAGTGCGTGCGCTGTAGGTGGGTACACGCTCTGTTGGCGGAAGCGTTGCAGCCGATGCTGGTGAGCGCATGTTGGAAGTGGCGGTGAGACGCAGCGAGGGCGCGGGCCGGCTGAAGGTGTGGCACGGGGGAATGGCACAGCTGGCGTGGCCTGTTGGCGGTGAGTGCGGGTGAGGTTGCAGGCGTGGGTGCGCAGGCAGGTGGTCGCGAAGGCTGGAGGGCGCAGGTGAAGTACTGCAGGCGTGGGTGTGCATGGGCGGGTGTGGTTGAGCGAGTGCGGTTGCAGGCGGAAGGTGAGCGGGCATGAGCGGTGAGGCGGTGCAGGCGCGGGAGAAGGGCGGCTTTGCCGGCTTTACTGCTGCGTGCTGGCTGGAGGCGTGGGCGCTCACGCGGCCTATTGGCAATAAGCGCGGGTGAGGTTGCAGGCGTGGGTGCGGGGGTGCGGTGGATGTGCACGCCTTGCGTGCGGCTGGAGGTGAGTGGGAGTGAGCGGGTGAGGTTGCGGTTCAGGTGTTGGAGGTGAAGTGGGCGGACGGTGGTTGCTGCTGGAGTGGGGGGGGTGGCTTCAGACGTCCAGGAAATTTCCCAGATGTCTTAACTAACTGAGAAGGTGATTGCACAGTGGCTGCGGCGGTGGTTGTTGGTGACGACGGTGAGGGAGATGCACGCTAAGGTGCTCATGGTAATGCGGACGAGCTTCGGATGGCGGTGTGGCTTGTCACACCACACGCCCACGGTGGTGGAGACTCGTCGCCACGGTTGAGGTCGGCGGTGTGGAATGGAAGGGAGAAGATCTCTTTGCACAGTGGTGGGTCGTTGGTGGAGGCCTATCGAGCTCAGCTGCCTCCCTCCTCCTTTTGTAGCTGCTTGCATAGATTTGAATGGAGAGGCGGGAGCAGATCCACATTCTCCGCTCATCCTTGAATGCAGGCTTCATTGCGGCAGCTGGTGGCGTTGGAGCGGCAGTCGAAGGAAATGCAACCGTTCCTGCAAGAAGAAGAATAAAGAAAATAATGTTAAAATATTATGGTTATTTATATACAAACCCTCAACTTTTATGTTAACCTAAATTAATGCATGCAATGTACCTAATTAGTTAACTAATGCAATTCTGAGTTAATTCTAAATGCATTTAAATATGAATAAGATGCATGAATTATGTAATTGAATTAGAAATATGAATTAATCTATTTACATCCTATTTTATGCTAAATAAATGTTAGAATTAACCTAATGTCTAGGCACTTAAATACTTAAATAGCCCACAACTATAGGCTAATCATTGGCTGAGCTTCTAAAGATTGCATAGTGTTCCTCAAATTAGCCAACACCCTATCCTAGATCTGGTTCACCTGAGCAGACTAGTTTGATTTAGGGTTGGGTGGGTTTGGGTTCAATCTAGAGGAGTCAGGATATCGAGGTTCTCGGGTCCCTCTCTGATAGGAAGTCATTTCAGGTTGTTTAAAGGATGGTAGCGACCTATGTTCAGTGGAATACTTGGGAAGGTAGGTGTTATAATCATCATATCCTTCCTGATTGTAGATTGGGTTGGTTTGATCATCAAAGGATCGAGATCTATAATCATTGTAGCTCTGGAAAGGATAGTAATAATAGTCTTGTTGTCCAGGGTTAGGCCCTGGACACTGAGGTCTGGATTCATATCCCCAATCAAAGTTATCCCGGTTAGTGGATGGGTAATTGCAAGTCAAGTTAGGATAGCAATCATCTTAGAGATAAGTGGTGGTAGGAGGGTAGGATTGGAAATGTGTGAAAGATATGGAAGGATACATTGTGGAGTAAGAGCGAAATCAGAAGTGAGAAAGGAGCCTTATAGTACAATCAGTCAACCCTATCCTTAGCTGGGTTAGCCTAAAGACCTATAGACTCCTAGGACCCTTCTTGAGATTATAAATGATTTGGTCTACTTTTATCTGGTCAATCCAACCAGTTAGGAGGGTGGGGAGATGGTTCTTCCTTTGGCTTACGCCTCCGGTTGCTAGTGTACCCCCAGCTGTGGTCGTTTGATGCTACTCCCCTAACTTGACATCAGATGGACCAACAGAAGCAGATTAATCGAAAAAAATCTCAGTCTGAGCCCCGAAGAGCGAATCAATCCTTAAGGCCAACGTCTACTCAGTTTTAATTAGGCTTAGGATGATTGTGCTCTTGGAATGTGATGGGCCCTTAAGATGGGTTTTGTCCTTGCTGATTGATTCAAATGTGTGTGCATGCACAACCTGGGTTTGTAAACAAGGTTATTTGATGATGTGTCTTTTAGGGTTTAACCTTGTTTAGTAGCTTTTAGGGTTTAATTCTTAGGTTAGTTCAATCAAGGTTTAGTAGAACACTCCAAGTTTTGAAAGCACAAGTGATGATATGTTTCTTTAAAAATAAAAAATAATGTGGAGTGCTTGGCTTAGCCCTAAGAATAAACCCTAAGTGGCAAGCTACTTGATGGATCAATTTTAGATTGAGTGGTGCGACCTAAATAATTCAAGCAATTGGCCTATTGCACCACTTGATTAAGGCACACAAAAAGTCTTACCCTAATTAGATTTCTACTCATTTGTGTGTTGAGTTAAGTGTATCGGGTCCACAGGTCAGATCCGGATTAAGTGGTAGAATTGATGTGATTGTGTGCCTTAGGGTGAGACGTTGTGGGTGTTAAGTGTGTAGTTTTCAGGAAATCCCACAAGAGAAGAGCCTATATTTTTTTCTTTTTTTTTTAATATATGCGGGGGTGAGATGAGTGGAGGTGGCAAACAAACAACCAAATCTATCCTAGAGTTTATAAAAAGCACCTAAGTTGATTTGGATTTGAGTTATTAGTGTTGTGAAATAACTAGTGGGTGGGGGTAGTGGGGGACACTTACAAAGCACTCTACTTGCACTTTACTCTGGTCTACCACACTTGGATCTCCATGCTAGGGTACCTGCAAGACAGTAGATCAAAGACAAGTGGGGTTAGTGCTATGTAAATGCAAAGAAGCGCAGAAAACAATAAAGTAAATTATGTTGCTTCCCCGGCAACGGTGCCAAAATGATCGAGGCGCATTTCGCGAATTAAAATCGGGGTTTGGAGAACTCGTCCTAGTAGCTCGCAAAATGCGTCTATCAGATAAAATTATAACTGAAACTCAAAAAGTGAGTCTCGGGTCGAACACGAGGAGGCGAACGTTTGGTTTTGAAAATCCTCATTTCTCTTTTATTTGTTTTTGGTCATTTTTGTCTTTTCTAATTTTTTTGGTATTTTTAGCAAGTAAGAGATTAGGTCGATGACTTCTAGCTAATCTATTTGCAACAATATAAGAGAAAGAGATAAAGAGAGAGAGAAACAATCATCTATTTATTTCATGAATGTTTTCTACAATTATGAAAGTAGGAAAACTACACTATGAAAGCGAAAAAAGATAGAAAGAGGTGAGAGAAATTTGGCTAGTCCTTGGCAGTGGTGCCAAAATGATCGTATGGGTTTCACGTGCTTGAAATTGAGGTTATGAGTAACCCATTGTCGTAGTTGCAAAACTCATAATCAAATATAATTTATACCGAAACTCCAAGGGAGTCCTGGGTCGAACAAAGGGAGGCAACGTTTACTTTGTATGAAAATCGTGCTTCGATTTGTTTTTTTTTGGTGTTTTGTGGTTTTGTTATTTTTTTTGTTTTTGAAATAAAATGACAAGTAATCACAAAAGAGAGATGGAATCGAATATGATATATTGCATGAATGTTAATTACAATAAACTACGAAAGCATAAAAGAAAAAAGGGGTGAGAAGAAATCTCCTGAAGTGACTGTTCGGTGAGACGATGGCGCCTAGCGGAAGCTCGGACGAAGGAGTTGGGAAGCAGGACGACGAAGGTGAGAAGCGGGAGGACGTCGGGTAGAGGAAAGCTTCAACGTGGCTCCGGAATGGAGGTGAGAAGGGGGAGATGATTTTCTATCGGAATGGAGGTGGGAGGACGACTCCAAGGCGACCTATGAATGGGCATGGGAAGATGGAGGAGTATTTGGTGGGGTAGAGTTTTGTTACACTAATAGGCGCCTTGGGAGCTTGAGAGTAAGCTCTAATAGAGCGTTGGTAGGCTGGCTAGAGCTTGGGAGTAGGTGGGAGTAGAGTAGGAAGAGATGGCTTGGAGGTGTAGGTCCTTATATAGTGGATGAGAAGAGGCTAGAATAGGCATGGGACCATTAGCGACCTCCAAGTCGTCGCTGTAAGTGTCGCTATTTGCAGCTCACGCCGCTCACACATGCAGTTGGCCTTGCTGGCGTGAGAACAATTAGCGACGGTTGTAAGCGTCGTTGAATGTCTGCTAGGTTGTTGCTGAAGGCTGGTGCCAACCAAGCATGCGCCCGCTCACGCTTGTAGCTGGTCTACACATCATGTGCCCCTGGTTGCGCACGCGCGCTCGTGCGTTGGCGCTGCTGCTGGTACTGCATGCGCCTATGCATGTGTGTGCTTGCGCTGTGCTGTGGCTAGCCAAGCTCGTGCGTTGACTCCAATTTCTGATTTGGGAGGTCCACGGGTCTCGAACCCGCACCCCTTGATTAGTAGGAGCTTAGCCACTACATTGGGCTCTCCCTTGAGTCGCAAAGAGGCATGCGGTGCGGAGGCTTCTCAGCCGTTGGATTAAGATCCAAAGGCTGGGAATGAAGGTCACGGATGATGGAGAGGTGGGAGCGGGCATTGCTGGCCGATGTTGGGTGGCCTAGATGGCACCATGTGGCGCCATTTAGGCCATCCATTCTTCTTTCTTTTGTAGAGGGTGCCACGATGCTTAGATCGAGATGATTCCTACGTTGCCGGACTACGATAGTCGCTCCAGATCCATCCGTACGGTCAGATTTTCCATCCGAAGCCCATATGAATGTCACATTGCCCCCTGGCCGTTGATCTTCCTCGGACTTTGTATGATACTACGGGACTTCGATTTAGACGATTTCAAATGCGTTAGACTCCGATCGTCATCCTGATCAGATCCATACGGTCCGATCGTCCATTCGAGGCCCTAAAATAAATATTCTTCTCTCCTAACCATAAAAAGGACCTAATTAACCTAAAATATATACAACTATAAATGCAGAATGATGCATGCTATGTAATATTTATAACATGAAATGCAAATCTAAGCCTAGGAACATGCATGATTAGGCATTTTAACCTAAATAGATGTGTCTATATCATTCTTCATCTCCACCGGCTATAGCTACACCCATCGAAGAAGAACCCATCACCATGCAACTTCTCCTCAATGCAACAGTTATGTCTGGCCACCATTATCCGCTTCGTCGACGTCATTAGTCTCACCTCAACACCATATGCCTATCTACACCCTCAGACGCTCCCCCCGTGACCCATGCACTAACATGGAAACACCCATCACCGTCGGTCTCACCATCGTCAAGCTCCCGCCTCCAACCACCATCGTTCACTCCACCACCCTCAACACGACTGCCGTGATCTAGTTGACTCCTCCGTATAGCTGCCGGCCACCAAAGCGCCCCCACACACGCGTGTAGGCTAGAGAAGAATCTCCCTTGTTTCTCTACAGTGAAGCACGAATTACTTTTTACATTTACTTCATTGCCAAATAATTCATTTGGGTTTAATAGTTAAATGTACTGCATGAAATTACTGACTGCTCCCTCTCCTTTTCTTTATTTATAGTGTTCTTTCTCGTTCACTCTCTTTATTATTTCAATGAGTTTCTTCTTGAACTTCTATACATGATTGGGCAAATCTGATAGGAAATTATTCGTGAAGTTTATTGCATTTGTTCCTTCCTATGGATATGACCTAACTCTTTGTGGTTTGTTTTCACTGGTAAATATTTTTGTTCGGGATTTTTCGACCACGAGAATTACAACAACATATTTTTGATACTATCTGATTTAAGCGTAAAAGTCCCATTCAAATGGTGTCGTTGCCGAGGAGGCAACAGATGCAATAGATTTACGGGATGATATTTCTGATTCATTCTGAGGTGTACATTGATCTGACTATTCTCTATTTTTTTATGGGAGGAATCTGACAAGCTAAGACGATAGGCACAATTGAGCCACGATGTCGACCTTGTGTGATGCCCACATGTAGAGAGGACACGAAGAGGAGACTTGGATCCTGCTTTCACAGGGATTCTCCTTCGTCCTTGATTTGATTACGTTTTAGTCTTCTCACCCTTGTAGCATCGGGGTTGGTTTTCGGGGTTTGTTCCCACTTTCTTTAGCGATTAGAGCTATTTATCTATGGTGTGAACAGTTCAGTTTTTTCTTGCTTGCTTCTCAAAGTAAAAGAGAAAAAGTATCGAGCTTCCTGCTAATGAGACCACAATTGTGGATTAATTAAATACTTAAATGCCTAGTTACTAGATTAATATTTGCATGTACATAGCATACTCTAATATGTAAATAGTTTAGCGTATAAAATTGCTTGCATGCATATTTCATGCGTATGTAAATATAATTAAGGATAGTATGCAATAGAATATAAGTAGATTAGATTATAATTTTGTTGACATTGGCATGCATACATTAGTTACAAAAATAGAATGTAACATTTTGTTGGGTTTTTATATAAATAACTAATTTTTCTTTATTATTTTTCTTTGCAGAACCCACCGTCAGTTACAACTTTTAAGACGTGCAGAACTTAATCTAGACGTCTGATAAAGTTAGTGCTAGACTTATCTCGCCGTTCCAACCACTCGCTATCTGCAGCGAGTGGTTGGAGAAGTTTATGGCCAACGAAAATCATAGACGGAGAAGCTGTTTTAAAAAGGGATGGCCGGCCATCTGCGGGGGGTATCATCTTCTTCCTTGCTCTCCACCGTGGTCCTCTCGCTTGCACCGTGAACACCAAGCGTGCACCATGGCCTGAGCTCTCCACCGTCGACCTTGCAATCTACCCTCAACTTGTGGTGCTCGGAGATAGAGAGCACCACCATCACCACCAACCATCTCCACCATCAGCTGCTTCTCCAACAAAAACCTCCCTCACCAACATAACCCAAAGCCACCTCCATCCACCCTGTGACTTCCCCTTCCTTGAACCCAACAACACCTCCAGTTTGCACGCCCGTGCGTGCGTGCCATCCACACAGCATCTCCTCGCGAGCCCTTGCGTGTGTGCAATGGCACCACCATCGCACGGCCACAGTTGCAACACCTCCTCTTCGAAGAACTATTCATCATCTTCTCCAAAAGAACCCAAACCCACGTTTGCTTCTCCATACACAGCCGGCTCCATGGACCTCCAATCTTCACTCCATCGATGTCGTTTCACTCGCCTCACCCTCACGAGGCCACCCACGTCCACAATTGCTGTTGTCGACCACCTACATGATCATCAGCTGAACCCACTGCCGCCGGCTCCCCCTCGTCGTCGGCGAGACATCCGACCACCACTGTCGACGCCACAACCGTCATCGAACTCCCCACGCACCGGTCGACCTTCCCGTAGAGCATCTCCGGCCGCTGTGCTTCTTCCCATGCACGATGAAGAGAGAGAATCATTCCTCTATTTTGACATGACTTAACATTTACATTGATATGCCATTGCATGAGTTTTGATTTTAAAGAAAAAATTCTAATTTATTAAGTGATATTGCAGCCAGACCCCTTTAGTTTTCATTATTTCTCAGGCCATCTAATTGCATCTCTTTTCTTATTATGTTAAGCCTCGCATAAGTTACATGTTACATTATAATTATGGGTAATTATTTGACCATCATTTGCGAATTAATTTGGCATGTTCCTCCCTATGGAAACGACCTAATCCACTGTGGTTAGATTTAATTATTTAACTTTTGATTGAGAGATTTTCCACCACATAAAAACAATGACATATCATTGCTATCATCTTCATAAATAAGCGAATTTCTCTTTTTCACTTGCTTAGGAGTTGCATACCCCTAGGTGTGTGCATTTTGGGGTGATTAAGTAGCACGTTAGAACTTCTTCTTTGCATTGCGTCCATTATTTGCACGAAGATTGTTGGAGTCAAGTATACTTTTCTACCTTTGCATCTAGCTTCTATTCATGCATTGCATTTGACTAAATTTCAAGACCACAAAATTGATTGAATTTATCGCCTAATTGAAATTAGGACTGCTAATTAGATTTGGCCTTAAAATCAAAATCACATTTGATCTGATTAAAGGGACTTGCATGCGACTCTTTATAAAAGAAATAAACTAATTTGCGGTGTAATGCACACCTTTGGCACTGAGCATGCACTATGGGCACCTCACTTGGTCTTAGTCCATTACGGCTATAGGCATCAATCTCTTTATCGGTGCAGACCCTCTTATTTTACTTTGTGGTGGTGGTATTATCCTGTGACCAAGTGTTTTGATACTTTAAGGAGGGGCACACCTCTTAAAAGAATAGAAGGGTAGTTAAGAGGCACTTCATTCGCATTGCCTCAAAGGAAGGGTTCGCCTTACTTGCATCCCTTAGTTCCATCCTTAGAGTAACTTCTCACTAGATCACTTGTGAGTATCATTGAAGCAAGGTATGGGTCCTAGGGCACTCGAAGGTTGACTTAGGATGTGTAACTGCATTGAATAACATGTTTGGTCATCTATATCAACCAGTTTAATCTCAGCCTCCTCAAAAAAACAAAATTGGATAGGATCTCAAGTGGCCCCTTTCCTCTTACACCACTTACGTGGGAACAGAGGGACATCATCTTGACCCTATTCGACTTATTTGTGAAGTTGGCTTAGGGGTTGCATCTACTCAATTGGTAAGAACTTGAATTGCGTTTGGTAGACTCTCTCTTGAGGGTAGTTTAGTATTTGATCCTTAGCCTGTGAGAATCCTTAGGAGAGCCTACCAAGGAGAGAGGAGAGAAGAGATGGCTGATCAAGGAGCAAATCAACAAAGAACTTTGAGAGACTACTTCTTTCTGACCAACCAACTAGCTCAGGCACTGAGAAGACTGGCAAAGGATAATCCATATGAGATAAAGAGCAGTGCCATATCCTTGTTTCCCTCCTTTTATGGTACTACTAGGGAGGACCCTACCAGTATTTAGAGGAATTCACCGAGGTCTGTTCCACGGTGAAACTTCAGAACCTTACTGATGAAGCTCTGATGAGAACCCTCTTTCCTTTCTCCCTTAATTAAGGACAAGGTGAAACATTGGTATCACACCTTAGATTCAAGGGAGAATTCTTGAAGAAATACTTCTTAATGAGCAAAACCAACCACTTCAGGAGGGAAATCATGGGTTTTACTCAGTTAGATGGGGAGAAATTCCATGAGAATTGGGAGTGCTTCAATGACCTGATTCGGTTATGCCCCCATCATTAAGTGCCAAAATGGCAATTGGTAGAGAGGTTCTATACTAGACTATTTGATAGGCATAGGAAAACATTGGATGTTGCTTGTGCTGGAACCTTTCTTACCAAAACAGAGGATGAGGCCTGGACATTATTTGAGTCACTGAGTGATAATTCTATCCACTTGACCTCAGCCTATTAGGATAGAAAACCATCCATCCTCCTAAAGAAAGTGGAAGCTAGTGAAGCTGAGGCTACTCAGCATTTAGCCTTCCAAATCCAATTGTTAAAACAAAATTTTGAAAGGCTGATGTCAAATCCCGACACATTCCCATAATCAGCTTCCAAAGTCGAGGCTATTTCTGAATGCTCCATTTGCCAAAGCACTCTTCACGCAACTGTTGAATGTCACTTGGCTAATCAATTCCTCGAGTTAGTTTAGGCAGACCTGAATGCTGCCCAAGGGTTTCATCCACCTCCCAAGAACAACCCTTTTGGAAACACCTAGAATCCTAGGTGGAGAAATCATCCCAATTTCTCGTAGAAGCAAGGTGATGCTTCCAACTTGGGGAACTCAAGAGCCCAACCCACCCAACCCTTTCAGGCACAACCATTCTAGCCTTGTCCATAGCCCAGTAATTTTGAGATGGATGACCTTAAAGCTATGATGAAGGCCATACAAGAAATCCAAAGTATGATCATTCAATCTTAGAATAAGGTAATCCAAGAAATGCAATCTCAAATTGGCAACCTCGTTGAGGCTATTAGGCAACGTGATCTTGGGAAATTGCCCATCTCATCCAAGGAGAATCCTAGGGATAAAAGGCCCTTCATAAGGGAGCATGCTAAGGCTGTGAGCATTCTGAGGAGTGGAAAAGAAATTTCCAAACCTGAAATTTCTCCTACGATCACCCCTCCTACCAACCGAACACTGACTTACACATTTACCGAGGAAGAGCACTCAGCCCCTCCTTGCTTGAAATCACCTATCCAGAGGATGTTGTCATCATTCCACCTTTGTCCCGCCATGGCAATCCCTCCACTCAGTGGCCAAGAGTACCCTTTCTTGAGTGCCTATCCACCCTTAAGGCAGCTTCTGCTGGCTCATCTAGAGCCAAAGATAGGATGGATGAGATTATGGAGACATTCAAGCAAGTTTATATCAACTTGCCTCTGTTGGATGCTATCAAACAGATTCCATCTTATGCTAGATTTTTGAAGGACCTGTGCACGTAGAAGAGATAGTCACGGAAGTAGGTCTAGGCAAAGGTTGTGCTACTCGACCTAGTTAGCTCAATCCTACAACAAGGTATACCCCCTAAAATGAAGGACCCAGGAGCCCCATATATTTCTGTGGTCATTAGAGACTGACACATTGAGGAGGCTCTTTTCGACCTAGGTGTGGGGGTTAATATATTGCCGAGCTCGATCTATGATCTATTAGGAGGAGGTGAGTTGAAGCCTAGTCTTGTTATACTCGAAGTAGCTGATAGATCACTCAAAACACCATGTGGGCTTTTAGAAGATGTCTTAGTGAGAGTGGAGGACTTCTTTCTTATTGATTTTTTGATATTGGACACAGACCCATCCAACATGCCCACCAGTCCTTCGATTATCTTAGGGCATCCCTTTTTTGCCATTGCCACTACTTCCATCAATTGCAAATCAAAGGTGCTAAAGATGAGCTTTGGGAACCAGAAACTCTGACTAAATGTGTTTGATGCCTATAAACAACTTGGAATAAAAGATTGTTCCCAAATCGAGGTGATCAATGAGATTATAGAGGAGACAACACCAGCTCTTTTTGTGTGATGATCCCCTCCAAATGGTCATCTCTAAAGACCATACCCCAATTCTTGAAGAAGGAGAGGGAGATATACCGAAGTTAGAAGAGTTGTTGGGTGTCAAGGCTGAGTCCCTCTCCCCGCCATGGACAATCAAGGTAGATCCGCTACCAAAGGCGGGGACATCGAACCTAATTCCCTCGATTCAGAAAGCTCTCGACTTGGAGCTTAAACCACTCCCAGAGTCCCTCAAATACATTTTCCTTGGACCCAATGATACACTCCCTGTCATCATCTCGAATGTGCTATCTGAGACGTAGGAGGAAACATTGATTGAATGCCTAAAATGGCACAAGGAAGCCATTTCTTGGACTATAGTTGACATCAAGGGCTTGACTCAACTCTCTGTATGCATCACATTTACATGGATGACTCAGTGAAACCCTTTCGAGATATGCTGTGATGACCCAGTCCCACTAAGTGATGAAACTCAGGTTGCCGTGTGCTAATAACTAGTACAACCACCCATAAGATCGCAGTCACCCAACACATAATCATAAAATATAAATGTAGCCAAATAAACTAATCATATTGCGTAATGTGATTCCCACAATGGGTCGCACATAGGTTTTCTCGTGGTTCACACATGTTTTGCATATCTGAGATCTGGTCCCTGCACAAAATATACTGTTGGAATCCTCGTGACACCGAAAAGGCAACCATACTTTTGGATCTTTGATCTAAGGTCTAGATCACAAAAATGAAAAATACACAGGCTTTCAATCTAATTACGCATTTTTAATTCTTGCGGGCTTCGATTTGCACACGAACATCATCGACGGGTTTGTCATAGCACGAGTAAATATGAAATGACTCTAGAATTTGGGTTTGGGACTTTACAAACATAAAAACCTTAAAGAGAGTTTCACCCTCGTAACTTAAGCTGGTTAGGTTTGAGAGAGACGTGCAAGCAAGTAGTCCATAACATCCTTAAAGAGGCAATAACAACCTTAAAGAGAACAAACTAGGGTGTTATGGACTCATTGGAAAACAACTTGGGATACCTCTCACACATCTAAGTAGACAAGAAACTCTATTTTCTCGCTAATAAACTAAAAGAAATATAGAGAACTATCTCAAATGCATTTGGTTGTAAGGTAATTATAGGGTCTATGGACTAAAATAAAGGGATTAAGTAGTGGTTAAGGGGTGAGGTCTGCAATGCATAAGAATTCACAACAAAAATCAATCACAGTCAACAACAACAAGAACTTTCATTTTCTAGCTTTGATAAACAAAATTTTGCTAGTTTCATGCAATTTGCTTAAGTATAGGCAGATATGAACTAAAAATATTAAAGTAAGCTCAACATCCAATACAAAGTGATTAACTCATAATTATTAACCCCCCTACTTGCAGCACATCAACTTTCTTATCCTCCCATAGAGTACTAAAAGAATATCCAATGAGTGATGCATCTAGTGATGATATAGTGAGTCAAACAAAACCATTTTTTATTAATATAATTATGTTATTCAAATGTCAAGTGATGATATAAAAGTGGGCATAAGTTATCAATCTCATTCAAGATCTCAATATTTTGATTAGAATTCAGCAATCTAAAATAATCACCAATATCTTATTTTTTGAATTTTCCAAACCATTTAATATCACTATCCGTTGTAATGAGCTAATCCTAAAAAGAATCACAAGGATTGTAATGTTTATCTAGAACTCCCTTTAAGTCTATACTAGACAAACAAACGGTGAAATGACAACCTTGCATGAAAACGATTGATGAGGCGAAAATTGTTGCGAAAAGATTTGAGTTTAGAAACTCGTCGTCGTAGTTCGATTCGCAAGAAAATCCATCGATCAGATAATATTTATAACTGAAACTCTAAAGGAGTCTTAGGTCAAATATGGGGAGGCGAACATTTTGTTTTGTGAAATTCGCATTTCACTTTTATTTGTTTTTGTCATTTTTATCTTTTCTTATTTTTTTGGTATTTTTATCAAGCAAGAGATTTGGTCAATGAAAAACTTTATCTACTTGCAAAAATAGTGTAGAGAGAGAGAGAGAGGAACAATCATATATTTATGAACAAATGTTTCTACAACTATTGTTGAAGTGACATGTTACTACGCTTTAAAATTTGGTTTTGAAAACCTGTCGTTGTAGTTTGAAAAGCGAAGAACTTGGGTTCAACAAATAAAATTTATAGCAGAATAGAAATCCTGGGTCTAACTCAGGGAGGCTACGTCGATCTAAATTCGCAATTATATTTTTTTAGGATTTTTGTTAAAAAGCAGAGTAATTACAATGAAGCACTATAAACAATTAGCATAAGAGAGAGAGAGAGAGAGAGCGGGAGAGAACATTCACTTGATACTTCAAAATGTTTATAAATGAAGTAAGTGAGAAGTTACACTAGAAAGCAGGAAAACTATTACACTAGAAAGCAGGAAAATTCTACTCTAGAAATCGGGAAAAAGGAATGGGAGAGAGAAGTTATCCTCACTGATGATCGCTTGGAGGATGAGCCGGACGAAACGATGCCTGGAAGACGAAGAGTGGAGGGGGAAGAAGGAGGTCGAGGTCGGAAGAACGGGAATGAGGCAGCACGTCGTCGACGCCGTGGGATCCACTTTCAAAATGGGGGTGAAAAATTGACTTTATCTCTTGAGAAGCATCCCGAGTGTGGGATAAGCTTCTCTTGAGCTTTGGAGAGGGAGAGAAGAGAAGGAAGGGATGAGAATTTCGTATGGAGGGGGTCTCCTTTTATAGTTGCAAGAAGTGAGGGCAACTTGGTCATTATATGTTGAAAATCATTAATTCAGGACCTTTAGTGATGGATAAATCCGTCACTAAAGGCCTGAACGTGGCCGTAGTGGGTGGCTCGCACGTGCCCACTCGCTTCCTCCTGCCTTAACGCGTGTCCACGTTCTTCCAATCTTGGCCATTCGATCGTGAGATCGAACGACTGAGAGCGCTCCTCACCTGCCTCATCTGCACGCCTCAACGCATGAGATGCCACGTCACCTCGCCGCGTCAGATGGCGCGTTCAACTGATTAGGCGAGCACAGTCGCCAGATCTCCATCGTGCAGTCGATTGCACTCGTGTGCCCACTCCAACTGAGGCGTGCGGGGGCTCGATCTTGCGTCTCCTTCGCCTTGTTAAGGCGCTCAACCAACGCGCTACGGGCGCGTTTGTGTCGAGCGCTTAACTTAAGCGCACGCGCTTCACAGCTGTTGGATCTTGATCCAACGGCGGAGAAGCATTGGCACTAAGGGCTTTAGCGGTGCGTGTGGCCAATTGGGTGGTCGAGATGGCGCCACGTGGCGCCATCTTAGCCGTCCATTTTTTTGGAGATGTAGATGGTGCCACGGGTATCAGATTGAGTCGATTTTCACGTCGTTAGGCTGCGATCGTCGATCCAAACCAATCTGTGCAGTTGGATTTGTCGTTTGAAGTGTGGATTAACACCATCTTGGCCTTTGATCTTCTAGGGTTCCTCGATCTCTATCTGATGCTATGGATATCCGATTAGGACGATCTTGGAGTCATTGAACTCCAATCGTCACCTTGATCAGATCCGTATGGTTGGATCTTCGATCCAAGGCCCCGATAAAATGTTGCCCTGTCCCTGACCATAAAAGGAGACAATTAACCTCCATTTTATTCAGACTAATTTAAATGCAAGATGATGCATGCTATGCAATATTTATAGTATGTAATGCAATTCTATGCTTAAAAACATGCATAAATAGACATTTTATGTAATATAAACATGTTTACATCAACTATGAAAGCGAGAAAACTACACTACAAAAGCAAAAAGATAGAGATAGGTGAGAAGAATCCCCTTCGATGGTCGCTTGGAGGATGACTCACTCTGACAGTGCCTTGAAGAAGGTGGTAAGGAGTAGGACGAGGGAGAATGGCGGCAGAGGAAGGAGGATGGGGTAGGATGTTGTCGGGGCGAGGATCTTCTTCCCGAAGGGAGGTGAGAGGACAGCTGCGGGATGCTCCATGAATGAGGATGAGAAGCGGGAAAATATTTGATTCTACTCTAGAGGAGCATCCTGAGCTTAGAACAAGCTCTCTCTAGAGCCTTGGAGGTGGTAAGGAGAAGAAAGGAAGAGATGGCGAAGAATGGAGGGAGGTAGGTCCTTTTATAGTGGAAGGAAGAAGAGGAATTCATGCATAGGGCATTAGTGACAGTTGCAATCATCGTTGAAGATCCACCCAACTGTCGCTGAAGATCCACGCCAACTCATGCTTGTTGCTGTTGTGCTTGCGCCCATCACTCGCTGTGTTGCGCCCGCGTGCGCTGGCATGTGCTGCACACAGCTGTGGCTGTGCGCGCTTGCTTGTGCGCACGCGCGACTGTGAGTGCGCGCGTGCACTGCGGTGCATCCGGCCGGTGCGCCTCCAATCCTCAATTTGGGGGTGATGAGAGCCTCATCATGAGCCATAACTAGCTCATTTTGACCCAATAAAGAAGATAAAAGCTCCTACATAACCTAGAAGAAGGCCTAACTGAAGGAACAAGTGCTCTGAGAAGAAAACATGAAATAAAGGTTAAAACTGCAATTTTACCATTGCAGTAGATAAACAGGATTTCTTAGAGGCAAAACATAGGTCAAATGGTCTAAATGAGATAAAAAGTGGGTTGAGTCAATCAGAAATGGGTTCATGTGCAATCTAAGAACTAAAAGACACTTGGTAACCCTAAAACAGACCCGCTTAAATTAACAAGGTTTCGGTCAGAACAAAAAGCAAGTAAACCCTCTACAAATCATGGAAAAACATACTCTAGGGTTTAGAACACTTAATTTGGCCTTTGGAACCTAGTTTGACCTAGATTAGGGTCCTAGCTCTTCAATTAACCTAATTTGGGTTTTTACGCAAAATATCCAGTCAAACGAGGTCAAACCTGAAATCTAACTTCTCCATTGGATTCCTTAGGTCCAAATTAGGTTTGTACCAAAATTTGGACCTAAGGAGGGGTCATCTTGACCTACTTTGCAATTTAGTACACCCAAATCACAAATTGGTCCCTATCTTTTGAATACCGTTGCAGAGAACCCCCTAGGTTCTTCGCCTCCTTTGCAAACCGGTCCTGCCGCCATTGCTAGGGCAGAACCAAGCTCCGGCGAGGTTCGGAGAGGGATTGCTCTCTAATCCCTCAGAGATTCCCTCCCAGAAATGGAAGGAGGATTCTCTGAGGAATTCCCTTCCTTATAAAGTCAATTACAATCGTTGGTGTGAACCCAATCTCTCGTGCGAACGCACGAGAGATTTGGGTATCCTAACTCCTTTCCATCTCCGGCGACCAACCTCAGGCAATTACGTGCCCTTCACGCCCTGCACACCAAGTCCAGCGCCTATATAAGAACCCACAACTCCGGCCGAAGGGGCTGAGCTTGATTTGGCCGAGTTTCCCCCTTCAATTCCTCTCCTCCTGCTCGGCCAAATGCCCCAGCGAGCTCCGGCGAGCCCCCCTCCCCTCCCTCTTCGCTCTGCCACAAAACCAGTGGCAGAGTTAGCTTCCTGACCTCCCTCCGCGTTGCGCAGTACCAGCGCACGCCGCCTCAGCCCCGTCGTCGCCGCCGTTCTCCCCCACTGGGCGTCATCTTCTCCGGCGACAGCAAGTACTGCTGTCCGCCTTCTGTCCCCTTTCCTCCTTACAATTAGGTTAGAACTCCTCTCCATCCTATCCTCTCTCTTTTCCCCCTGTTATCTCATCTGATTACCCCTCGACCGACGCTGACCACCCTCATCTTCCACATCACCGACCAAACTCCGGCGAGCCGCCCACACCACTCCGCCACTCCACACGGCTCGCCAACCACCTCGTGAGCTCCGCCTCACCACCAGGAACTCGCTCCACCCCACAACTGCCACTCCAGACCTCCATAACCACCCCCCGAACAACCCACCATCTCCGGCCACAGGTTGACCTAGGCGGGCACGCCTAGACCGACCGGCAACCTGCAGCATCACCCACCGCCTTCGCCGTGCTACGGCGAAGGTTTCCAGCTATTCTAATTGGGCCAATAGGCCGTTCTGTGGAAGCTCAGGTGAACGCCCCGGCCGCCATTAACAGCCGAAGCAGCAGGAAGCTGGGAGCAGCAGCAGGTGTCAGGCTTCCCAGGCGGCAGGTGCAGCAGACTCTCGCAAGTGTTGCGAGGTGACTGAGTTCAGCAAGGCGCAGCAGCAGGGCCTTCAGCGTGGGCAATTGCACACGAGAGTCTGCGGGCGCACGCAAAGGAAGGGTGGAACGTTTAGTCCCACATCGTGGAATCTCAAGGCACAGGTATGGTATAAAGAGTTTTTGTGATATACGTTTACTGCCTCGAAAGCACAAGGGTGAGGTCCCTCACTGACCCCACCCGCCTCGTCCGCGGCCTGACCACGCGGACCTGGCGGATCCGACCCGACCTAGACCTACGCACTCCTCGCGCATCACACACCTGCAGGTGCGCCTGGTCCCGGGTACGATCCGACCCGATTGAGACTGTGGCTCTGGTAGAGCGGTTAGAGTGAATTGCTTGAGAGAGAGACACGCGCGGGTAGAGGGAGAAGGGTTAGGTTTTGTTCCCTGTGCAGGCAGGCTGATTGCAGGAGAAGGACGTGGCCGCTGCAGAAGAAAGGAGAAGCAAGACAAAGAAGGAGAAGCAAGACAAAGAAGAAGAAGGCAACGAAGAAAGGAGAAGCAAGACAGAAGAAGAAGAAAGAAAGAAGTCTTCGCAGGAGAAGAAGAAGAAGGACAAGGGAAGATTGCAAAGAGATCCGAAAGGCAAAGCAGAAGAAGAAAAAGAGAAAGAAAGATCACATTTAAGACGTCTGATACATAAATCAGACGTCTAATTCTATTTTTTTTACATCTTTCTTAAAAACTCTTTGAATCAATTATATTTGCATTTAACAGTTGTATTCTTGGGTTTTACAAAGTACTGAGTTTGCTCCCTGTGTTCGACCTCGGATACTCTAGTTGTTCGAGTAATAAAATTATTTGTTTAAACGTTTTGTCGGTTCTACTGCAACGTAATACGCCTTTAAATCCGCACGAAACGTCCGTGAATATTTTGGCGCCGTTGCCGGGGAGCAACGGGCACTTGTAAAGCTTTTGAGTACAACTTTTCTATTTAATATCTGACTTAACTTCTCTTTTGTTGTGTTCAAACAGGGAAAGCAAAACAAAAAGGAAAGAATAGCAACTGCACAACAGACTGGAGCAGGTAATCTCCATAAGCCCTCCCCCTTAACCCTCTCACAATCTAAAAAACAAAAAAAGGGGAGAAGTCAACTTAGGGCTACCTGTCTTATATTTAGTAACTCATCAAGTTGCCTGATTTTCATTTCAACATATTTTTGTCTGTCATCCAACTAAGGCAACTAGGGCTAAAACTTTCTTGATTGAGCCCTAGGTGCTAAATTCTAAGGCAACTAAATTGGACCCATTAGAGCCAAGTTAGGATTGCAAAGCTAGGGTTTTTAGAGACACATCTTCTCTAAAACAAAGAAACAAACTTTCCAAAAAGAAGTGTGCCTAAACCGTGTTTGAAAATATTTATACAAGAGGAACCCTAAGCAAATCAGGCTGATAATCCATTTGAATCATAAAAGGAAGGACCTAAAAGCTCTCAAAGGAACAAGAGGTGAAGTTGATCCCTCGGGTCAACCAACCTTAATATTAGGTCACTTTTTGCACTCAAAATACTTAAAAGTTCAAGTGGAACATTAAGCACCTTGATCTTAAAATAAAAAAAAAAAAAGGTAGACTTAAGAGGTCAAGATCCCCATTCTGGTCTACCTGGAACCGCAGTGACAAGAGAGGTCGGGTGGGGGAAACCCTGTAACCCGTGGGGACGCTCTACCGTGTAGGGGTCTTTGCGAGACTCTCCCTCTCTGGCTGCCCAGGTATTTCTCAGGTGGACGATCTTCTGATCCAGGGGTCCATCTGCCCCGAACCTCCATAGTCACCCAACAATTCTTGGGTGTCTTGATTGGGTCCAGCACCTTCTAATCTCATCACATCTTCCGGTGCATGTTTGGTAGGAGGTCCTTAAGACCACCTTTAAGACCTCCTCTAGAAATTCATTCTCGCCGAGGCCAAGCCTCGACGCCCTTGTTTGTGCAGCAACCCCACCACATAAATCTTTCATCTGATTCAGACCCTGATTCTCCTTCTTCTCCCATCATGGCACAACCCATTGAAGAGGAGAATAACCTTGAACACCAACTTCAACGCTTGAACGATCTCTTTCAGAACTTTGTAAACCCACCACAGCGACCTATGATGCGAGATCACTATAATCCCGCTGCGGTGGCAATTGAACCCCGAGTACGAATCCCAATTGGAGGACCCGATTCTGATCTAAAGCCCAATATGATTCATGCCATACCAAAGTTCCATGGGCTTAACTCTGAGGATCCATTCCAACACATTAAACAACTCAAGCATCTGGCCCAGACTTTCGGGTCAGATGTACAAAACCGGGATATCCTACTCATGAAAATGTTTTCGTTCTCCCTCTTGGACAAGGCCGCGCACTGGTATCAGACTCAGACCCGCCCGATCAACACTTGGGAGGAATTACAGTCCGAATTTTTGAAAAAATTCTTCCCTGTTGGCCGGACGAATGCCTTGCGCCACCAGATCACTCATTGCACTCAACAACAGGGAGAACCTCTTCACGAAGCTTGGGATCGATTCCTAGATCTCATGCGAAAATGTCCCCATCACGGAGTTCCTAAGTGGGAACAAGTCCAGTCTTTTTACCAGGGACTCCGTGAGGATATTCGTCTAATCGTCAATGCAACATGTGGAGGAAACATCATGGGCCAACACGAGGACATGGTGTGGGAGATTCTCGAAAATATGTGCGAGAACTCCATAAACAATGACTCCTTGCGCTTATTCGACAGGACGAATGCCCGCGCATCGACGAATCTAAGAGGGACACATGAGACGCAAGACCTGTCCACTTCTGTTGACCTGGAATTGATGGCCAGTCGGTTGGACAAGGTCTCTATCATAGAAAAGAAGGTGGACGAGCTAACTCGACATTTGCAGCAAGCCACCTCTGCACAAAACTCTTTTGCACGACCTCCTCTGGCAAGGGAAACAGTGCAAAACATTTATCACCAACCTGCCAAGGGGATGAGCCCCTATCCACCCCCGTCTACCTCCCAGACCGGAGTGACCTCCGATCCCGTCTACTCGAGTTGGGGGAACTCTGAACCCTCGTATTCTGACTTTCCTGAGGTTTCTCAGAACTGCGAGGACCTCAACGCCATCCAGAACGACCCATACTCCAATACCTACAACCCTGGATGGCGAAATCATCCTAACTTTCAGTGGGCGGGAAACTCTCAAAAACCACCATATCAACCCCGCCCACAAGCTCCTCGTCCATATCAGCCGCCTCAGCCTCGGCCCAATCCCACCTACCAATCTGGGCAAAATCAGGATCAATTGACTCTTATCCTTCAAACGCTGGCTGACATTCAAAAAACGAATGCGGCAATGCAACAACAGCACAAGGACGAGATCACAGAGGTTCGCAACCAACTGGCCCAGATGGCAAATTCTCGCCAACCTGGCACCCTTCCTTCGCAACCTCTGCCCAACCCAAATAATGTGCCGACCCAGAGGCGCATTATGAATCCAAATTCAGGCCACGCACATTTGATTTATCAGGCCCCTGCTACTCCATCACCAGACAGGATGGAGGCTTCTACATCTTATGCAGAATTTCAGCAGCAGCCACCTCTCC
Organism: Thalassia testudinum; assembly: GCA_037157565.1. NCBI lineage: Eukaryota > Viridiplantae > Streptophyta > Magnoliopsida > Alismatales > Hydrocharitaceae > Thalassia > Thalassia testudinum. The sequence continues at coordinate 24,109,899 of JAZHRO010000014.1, forward strand.
TACCTAACCCAAACCAAAGTCAGGCTGGATTAAACTCTGTAACAACACGTAGTGGTAAAACAACACAAGACCCACATTATCTGAACCACTCCAAGCCTGATAATCGCCAAGACCCTAGGGTAGTCATCCAAGATACTACTGTCCCAGATCAAGAACCTGGACCTATCCTAGAGGAACCAGCTAGGATCCCATTTCCTGAGGCCTTGACCAAAGGAAAAAGGACAACCAAACCTGTGGCTCCTGAGGAGGATCTGGTCAAGCTCTTTGAACAGGTCCAGATAAACATCCCGTTGATGGATGCAATCCGCCACATACCGGCTTACGCAAGATTCTTGAAAGACATATGTACACCTAAACGTAAGCCGCGAACCAAGGATGGGAATCCGATTGTACTGTCAGAGCAAGCCAGCTCTGTCATCCTGAGCAAACTCCCACCCAAGGCTAAAGACCCAGGAACCCCCTTGATTTCTTGTAAAATTGGTGAAACCCAACTTGATAGAGCCCTACTAGACCTAGGTGCCTCCATAAATTTAATACCTACATCCCTCCTTGACCACCTTGAAGAATCTGAACTTAAACCCACTGAGGTGACATTGCAGTTAGCTGATCGATCCATCAAGTCACCCAAAGGAATACTCGAGGATGTCATTGTTAGGGTACGAGATTTTTATTTCCCAGTGGACTTCATAGTACTGGACATGGATGCACCTAAGAACCCAAGGGACACACCAATCATATTAGGGAGACCCTTTCTGGCCACTGCTAGGGCCAATATAAACTGCGAAGAGGGCCAGATAGAATTAAAATTTGGGAATCAAAATCTGAAGATCGACATTTTCAAAGCCCAACAAGGGATTAATTGCGGGGTTATAGAGGAAATTTGTGATGTCAAAACCGTGGTTGATGAACTGCACATAGAGGACAACCTGATTATTTCTGATCAACCACTAGAAAATCAAAAACCGCTAACAGAGGAGTGCGAACACAATCTAGACACACCTATGACTCCTACCATTGCTCCCGATACAAACCTTGAACCACCCGCTGCTGCTGACAATCCTGTCATGGAACTCAAGCCCCTTCCTGAACATCTAAAATATGTCTTTTTGGATTCAAATCAAACGTTTCCTGTGATTATCAATTCTCGACTCACACCTGACCAGGAACTCCGTTTGATTTCTGTTCTCCAGCAACATCGTAGAGCCATTGGATGGACTCTAGATGATTTGACTGGTATAAGCCCTTCATACTGCACGCATCGAATCTATACAGAAGAAGGCTCACGACCTTCAAGAGAAATGCAAAGGCGACTAAACCCTAACCTACAGGAGGTCGTGAAAAAGGAGATCATTAAGTGGTTAGATGCAGGGATCATCTACCCGATCTCCGACAGTCGTTGGGTGAGTCCAACACAAGTGGTACCTAAGAAGGCAGGACTTACCATCATCACGACAGAAACCGGGGAAGTCATTCCTACCCGAATAGCTAATTCGTGGAGAGTCTGCATTGATTACAGAAGACTAAATTCCTCCACGAAGAAGGATCATTTCCCACTACCGTTTATTGATCAGATCCTCGAGAAACTAGCGGGAAATAGATTCTTCTGCTTTCTTGACGGGTACTCCGGTTACAATCAGGTGGCAATCCATCCAGAGGACCAAGAAAAGACCACATTCACCTGCCCCTTCGGGACATACGCGTTTCGAAGGATGCCGTTCGGTCTCTGCAATGCACCTGCAACTTTTCAGCGGTGCATGCTTGCCATATTCTCAGATATGGTAGGTGACTACCTGGAAGTCTTCATGGATGACTTTTCAGTTTTTGGACAATCATTTGACGATTGCCTCCAACACTTGGTCCATATACTCAGGCGGTGCATCGAGGTGAATTTGGTTCTTTCCTGGGAAAAGAGCCATTTCATGGTGCCTGAGGGAATTGTCCTGGGACATTTAATCTCAGAGAAAGGCATCCAAGTGGATCGAGCTAAGGTTAACCTGATTTCCAAGCTCCCTATGCCTAGCTCGATTAAGGACATCCGATCTTTTTTGGGGCACGTCGGTTTCTACCGTCGATTCATCCCTGATTTCTCCAAAATCGCGCGCCCCCTGACCAATCTGCTTTCCAAGGATGTGCCTTTCGGAATTTCCAAGGAATGCACTCAAGCATTTGAGATCTTACGTGACCGAGTCACCCAAGCCCCAATCCTACAGTCCCCTGATTGGTCTCAACCCTTTGAGATCATGTGCGATGCATCTGACTTCGCTGTAGGAGAGGTTTTGGGGCAGAAAATTGACGGGAAACCTATGGTCATTTACTACGCCAGCAAAACACTGGATGAGGCTCAGCGTAACTATACGGTTACTGAGAAAGAGCTGCTGGCCGTAGTATTTGCCCTGGAAAAATTCAGATCATACCTTCTGGGTTCCCGTGTTATCATATACTCGGATCACACAGCTGTGAGGCATCTCCTAGCCAAGAAGGACGCGAAACCTCGATTAATCCGCTGGATCTTGCTGTTGCAAGAATTTGACATCGAGATTCGCGACAAGGCGGGAAAGCACAATGTGGTAGCTGATCATTTATCCCGCCTTCCTCCTGAAATTATTGATCCGTCCGGACCTATTACAGAACATTTTCCTGATGAGCACCTCCTGACTATCAGTACAAGTCTTCCATGGTTCGCCGATATTGTTAATTACCTGGCATCACATCAGATTCCGCCCGATTGGTCGAAGGCCAAAAAGGACAAATTGCGTTCCGATGCCAAGTATTACCTATGGGAAGACCCGTATCTCTTCCGCATTGGTGCTGATCAGATAATCCGACGATGCGTCACGGAAGTGGAAATCAAAGACATACTCTCATTTTGCCATGACCAGGCATGCGGTGGACATTTTTCAGGACATAAAACCGCATCGAAAGTCCTCCAGTGTGGTTTCTACTGGCCCACAATTTTCAAAGATGCATACAATCACTGTAAGGCATGTTCCCGTTGCCAGACTCTAGGCAACATGAGCCATAGAGACATGATGCCTCTACAGCCGATCTTGGTATGCGAAATTTTTGATATTTGGGGGATTGATTTCATGGGACCCTTTCCTACCTCGGATGGCTTCGAATACATTTTACTCGCAGTTGATTATGTTTCCAAGTGGATAGAAGCCATTCCGACCCGAACCAACAATCATAAAGTCGTTATAAAATTCCTTCATCAAAACATTTTCTCAAGGTTCGGGATTCCGCGTGCTATAATTTCCGACGGAGGGACCCATTTTACAAACGCTCAGTTCAGGTCACTGATGATCAAATACGGGGTGTCACACCGAATCTCTACTCCTTACCACCCCCAAACTAATGGTCTAGCTGAGCTATCTAACCGAGAGATCAAGAAGATCCTTCAGGTTACTGTTCGACCTGATAGAAAAGATTGGTCTTCTCGGCTTCCGGAAGCATTGTGGGCCTATAGGACCGCCCACAAGACCCAATTAGGAATGTCTCCCTTCAGACTAGTGTACGGGAAGGCATGTCACCTCCCCGTCGAATTGGAGCATAAAGCCTATTGGGCAGTACGGACCTGTAATCTCGACCTTTCTAAGGCTGGAACCCACAGAAGATTTCAAATGAGCGAGATCGATGAATTATGCCACGACGCATATGAGAACTCGCGAATTTACAAAGAACGGGTTAAAGCTTTTCACGACAAACACATTTCTAGAAAGGTCTTTCATCCTGGTCAAAAAGTTTTACTCTTTGATGCTCGACTCAAACTATTCCCAGGAAAGTTAAGATCCAAGTGGGTCGGACCCTACCTAGTCCGCCAAATCTTCGGAAATGGAGCTATTGAAATCAGCCCACTCAGCCACGATTCTGAACCCTTTGTCGTGAACGGACAGAGACTCAAGCCGTTCATTGACATGACCGATATAGATTTGACTGAGTCATCCTTTACCCTCCTTTCCTCTTGAGCTCATTACGCCCAGCCGATGGCGTAAAACTCAGCGCTTAACGGGAGGCAACCCGTCATTCTTTGAAAAACCTGAAACCGTTTCTGACATCGCTATGCGGAACTCATATTGCACTTTAGGGTTCATCCATTAGAACAGCCGACTTCACCTCAGGTATACCTACCCGAGATTAGAAATCGTTCGCAACAAGTCGCTTCGACCCATTCACTCACCACACACCTGTCCTAACACATGAACTAAGCTGAATTCGAACCCACCTAATTTACAATGGGGACATTGCAAATCTTAGGCAGGGGGGTATGAAAGTGCAAAATGACAGAAAATTCATATCAAGAAAGGGTTTCATACAAAAAAAAAAAAAAAAAAAAAGAAAAAAAAAAAAGAGGGGAGGAACAATTCAGGGTCATACAAATGAGAGGAGGAAAAGAAAGAAAAATGACAAAAAGAGCAAAAATAAAGAAAGGAGCACAAAAGGAAAAGAAAAAGAAAAAGTCATTAGTAAAAGATTAAGGGGTTAACTGAAGTTCTAGACCGAGTCAAGAAAAAGAAAAGAAAAATGCTACAGAGATATAACAAGAGATTAGCGGGAACGCTGATCTTAGGCCTCTTGGGCTAGATTTTTTGCTTAAAAATTCACGTATCCGTTAAAATCTGGACAATCCTCAAGAGGTTGAGGAAAATGCAAAGCTTAAGTATTAGGTCTAAGGCTTAGGAAGTATTCGGCCTCGTTAACTGACCTCCGGTTTGCGGGATTCGGTAACCTAAGCACCCAAATTCACACACAGTCTGGTTCAGTGCGCATAAATATTCAAAACACGCAAGAGCGTTTAATACTCTGAAAAAGTCACCTAGATTAGGAGCGGCCAATCAACACAAGTTGATTTGGACAAGTTCCCAGCGCGGAGAGGCGGGAAATTCCCCTCGAAGATGCGTAACAACATATCGTCTCCTCGGTGCTTGTCTCTTAGGATATTTAAATATCCTACTGGGGGCATGTAAGCACTCTGCTGGTTCAGATACCATGGGTGGCATTATCACGAAATGTCAATCGCCAGGGTCTGAATTCGGCCACGGAATGCCATGGGTGGGATTATCTCGAAATCTCGAAAGCCAGGGTTCCGGGGGTTGCCATGGGCGGGATTATCTCGAAATCTCGAAAGCCAGGGACCTTTGAGGATTGATGATGGGGACGAGGAATCCGATACAGACCGTGTTGAGAAGCTAATCCGAAGCTAGAAATAAAAAAAAAAAGAGAGAGAAAAGCTCTCCAAACAAATAAATCTTCTATCTCTCTTACAAAAAAAAACGCACTGCAAACTGAACTTAGGCTAAAAATATCTCAAGCACGGGTGCTTTAACCGCGGAGTCCAACAAACCCTAGGTTAGGTTCTGTGGGCCGTAGAAACCTTTGCAAGAGACTGAGGCTAAAGCGGAACAGGTCCGGATTTTGGTTGGTACTTGAGTACCTCTAGGCCTATTGTCGGCATTCCCACCTAATCACAAAAGAAAAAGGAGAAGCACTTATCATTATTGACAACATTCAGTGTCTAGAACGGAAGTTAAAACTTTGAAATTTTGCTAAGGGACTAGCAAAAGCTAGGCATGGGGGTATGATGAGAGCCTCATCATGAGCCATAACTAGCTCATTTTGACCCAATAAAGAAGATAAAAGCTCCTACATAACCTAGAAGAAGGCCTAACTGAAGGAACAAGTGCTCTGAGAAGAAAACATGAAATAAAGGTTAAAACTGCAATTTTACCATTGCAGTAGATAAACAGGATTTCTTAGAGGCAAAACATAGGTCAAATGGTCTAAATGAGATAAAAAGTGGGTTGAGTCAATCAGAAATGGGTTCATGTGCAATCTAAGAACTAAAAGACACTTGGTAACCCTAAAACAGACCCGCTTAAATTAACAAGGTTTCGGTCAGAACAAAAAGCAAGTAAACCCTCTACAAATCATGGAAAAACATACTCTAGGGTTTAGAACACTTAATTTGGCCTTTGGAACCTAGTTTGACCTAGATTAGGGTCCTAGCTCTTCAATTAACCTAATTTGGGTTTTTACGCAAAATATCCAGTCAAACGAGGTCAAACCTGAAATCTAACTTCTCCATTGGATTCCTTAGGTCCAAATTAGGTTTGTACCAAAATTTGGACCTAAGGAGGGGTCATCTTGACCTACTTTGCAATTTAGTACACCCAAATCACAAATTGGTCCCTATCTTTTGAATACCGATGCAGAGAACCCCCTAGGTTCTTCGCCTCCTTTGCAAACCGGTCCTGCCGCCATTGCTAGGGCAGAACCGAGCTCCGACGAGGTTCGGAGAGGGATTGCTCTCTAATCCCTCAGAGATTCCCTCCCAGAAATGGAAGGAGGATTCTCTGAGGAATTCCCTTCCTTATAAAGTCAATTACAATCGTTGGTGTGAACCCAATCTCTCGTGCGAACGCACGAGAGATTTGGGTATCCTAACTCCTTTCCATCTCCGGCGACCAACCTCAGGCAATTACGTGCCCTTCACGCCCTGCACACCAAGTCCAGCGCCTATATAAGAACCCACAACTCCGGCCGAAGGGGCTGAGCTTGATTTGGCCGAGTTTCCCCCTTCAATTCCTCTCCTCCTGCTCGGCCAAATGCCCCAGCGAGCTCCGGCGAGCCCCCCTCCCCTCCCTCTTCGCTCTGCCACAAAACCAGTGGCAGAGTTAGCTTCCTGACCTCCCTCCGCGTCGCGCAGTACCAGCGCACGCCGCCTCAGCCCCGTCGTCGCCGCCGTTCTCCCCCACTGGGCGTCATCTTCTCCGGCGACAGCAAGTACTGCTGTCCGCCTTCTGTCCCCTTTCGTCCTTACAATTAGGTTAGAACTCCTCTCCATCCTATCCTCTCTCTTTTCCCCCTGTTATCTCATCTGATTACCCCTCGACCGACGCTGACCACCCTCATCTTCCACATCACCGACCAAACTCCGGCGAGCCGCCCACACCACTCCGCCACTCCACACGGCTCGCCAACCACCTCGTGAGCTCCGCCTCACCACCAGGAACTCGCTCCACCCCACAACTGCCACTCCAGACCTCCATAACCACCCCCCGAACAACCCACCATCTCCGGCCACAGGTTGACCTAGGCGGGCACGCCTAGACCGACCGGCAACCTGCAGCATCACCCACCGCCTTCGCCGTGCTACGGCGAAGGTTTCCAGCTATTCTAATTGGGCCAATAGGCCGTTCTGTGGAAGCTCAGGTGAACGCCCCGGCCGCCATTAACAGCCGAAGTAGCAGGAAGCTGGGAGCAGCAGCAGGTGTCAGGCTTCCCAGGCGGCAGGTGCAGCAGACTCTCGCAAGTGTTGCGAGGTGACTGAGTTCAGCAAGGCGCAGCAGCAGGGCCTTCAGCGTGGGCAATTGCACACGAGAGTCTGCGGGCGCACGCAAAGGAAGGGTGGAACGTTTAGTCCCACATCGTGGAATCTCAAGGCACAGGTATGGTATAAAGAGTTTTTGTGATATACGTTTACTGCCTCGAAAGCACAGGGGTGAGGTCGCTCACTGACCCCACCCGCCTCGTCCGCGGCCTGACCACGCGGACCTGGCGGATCCGACCCGACCTAGACCTACGCACTCCTCGCGCATCACACACCTGCAGGTGCGCCTCGTCCCGGGTACGATCCGACCCGATTGAGACTGTGGCTCTGGTAGAGCGGTTAGAGTGAATTGCTTGAGAGAGAGACACGCGCGGGTAGAGGGAGAAGGGTTAGGTTTTGTTCCCTGTGCAGGCAGGCTGATTGCAGGAGAAGGACGTGGCCGCTGCAGAAGAAAGGAGAAGCAAGACAAAGAAGGAGAAGCAAGACAAAGAAGAAGAAGAAGGCAACGAAGAAAGGAGAAGCAAGACAGAAGAAGAAGAAAGAAAGAAGTCTTCGCAGGAGAAGAAGAAGAAGGACAAGGGAAGATTGCAAAGAGATCCGAAAGGCAAAGCAGAAGAAGAAAAAGAGAAAGAAAGATCACATTTAAGACGTCTGATACATAAATCAGACGTCTAATTCTATTTTTTTTACATCTTTCTTAAAAACTCTTTGAATCAATTATATTTGCATTTAACAGTTGTATTCTTGGGTTTTACAAAGTACTGAGTTTGCTCCCTGTGTTCGACCTCGGATACTCTAGTTGTTCGAGTAATAAAATTATTTGTTTAAACGTTTTGTCGGTTCTACTGCAACGTAATACGCCTTTAAATCCGCACGAAACGTCCGTGAATAGGGGGGGAGGGCTGCGGGGATTCGAACCCGCACCCCTCCTATGGGAACATGCTCCTTCACCACTGTTCTATGCTAACACTTGTGTTGAGGAGGGTCTTGGCAGCAGTGGCATGGAGATTTCCCAACCGTTGGATGATGATCCGATGGTTAGTATTTGAAGGTGAAAATGTCGAGGAGGCGCCATCTGGTAGTCGCTTGCCGGTGTTGGGCAGCCTAGATGGTTCCACATGGCGCCATCTAGGCTGTCCATCTTCTTTCTATTGCAGAGGATGCCACGGTGCTTGGATCGAGATGATTTCCATGTTGCCGGACTGCGATCGTCGCTTTGGATTCATCTGTATGGTTAGATTTTTCAACCGAAGCCCATAAGGATGTGTCATTGTCCCTTGGCCATTGATCTTCTTCGGATTGCCTAAGGTGCTTTGGGATTTTGATCAAGACAATCTCGAAGGCATTGGACTCCGATCGTCGTCCTGATCAGATTCGTACAGTTAGATTGTCAATCTGAGGTCATGAATTAAATCTACTTCTCTCTTGGCCATAAAAAGGATGCAATTAACCTAAAATATAGACAACTACTCTAAATGCAGAATGATGCATGATATGCAATATTTATAATATGAAATGCATATCTAAGCCTGGGAACATGCATGAATAGGCATTTTATCCTCAATAATTATGTCTACATAAACAGTGAATTGTCAAAAGAATTTCGATACAAAATAAATTGCATTTGTTACACAAGCAAGCTAAAATTAAGTAGAGAATTTGCCATTTACTAATGCCAATTTGTATCAATTTTTTTTAAACAATTAAAGGAGCAAGTCAAAGAAGAATTTGTGATCCCTTACAATTTATGGTATCAACAACCGGAAAAAGTTTGAATTCGTATGACCATAGATCTAATGATGAAGTTTATAATGATAGAGGCAATTTATAAACATTGTTAAGGCAACATCAGTTACATACGATACATAATTTGGGAAAAATTCCTAATTAATAGGTATTACTTAATAACACAGGAAGATGCCTTCAATTCTACGTAGAAATTTCATGGCACAAAACACAATCCCTAAACTTTTAGATTCATGCGAATGAAACGATTCTGAGCTATGAACTTGAAAACATGGAGCATCAAGGAATGAAGAAAATTTTAAGTTTTAAGTACTTTCAAAGGCAAAACTCAGGCTTCCAAAGTGATTAATAAGACTTTTGTAATTGGCGAGTAAAATGCAAGCTTTGTACTCTAAGCAATGGTATGTTCCAATTTCTGAAGAAGAATAATAGAAATATCATTTATAAGATGATTAGTCTCATTTGGTCGTTCAATTCAATTATCAATTCCATTATATCCACGTATTCATTTATCACTAGGATAACTGTCAATTGACAATTTTAAGTATAAACCAAATTCACAATTTAACCTTTGATGCGATTGATAAAGGGAGTTATCGTATTATTTCTTCAATCCAGTAAAAGAAGTAATATATATATCTTTTCGATTCATCAAAATTACACATTTATTTCTTTTATAACATTTCAAATCTAATTGTCTAGTTTTATGAATTAATACCAATTTCGTAAACATGATATGAATTATTAGTTCACCAATATCTTGAATGTATAAGCCGTTGTTTATTTAAATGCACCATTCTTTATAATGCTTTTGACAATGCAGTTAGTAGCAATGAACTAATACAATTTTTTTTTCTCATTTATCCTATGCAAGTCTATCATAAATAACATGGTAGGAATGTATTAAGATTGAGAATTAGGGCAGTATAAGCAGTGAAGATACATTTATCTTATCGTCATAAACTATGTATATAAACATTCATGATAGCGTAATAAATCTTCTTTTCATTATAAACACACAAGAGAGACAATTGTATTATTTATATTTTTATACTAATTTATAACAAGTACAATTAGCTGTGCCAGAAATCAAAACAATCATATTCATGCAATCATTGTTAAATTAACAATAAGATTATAGTGCAGGAACAATAATTGATTAATCCAAGTTAATCCAATAAGTAATTGATTAATTTCATTCCAATTCCTCACATTCTTTCGATATATACATTGATATGTGAAGGTATGTTACGAGTCAAATTTGTTGCAAAAAAAAAGTGTATATATATATATAGGAAATGTATCTAGAGAGCACAGTGCTCACAAATACCCAAATAAACACTCATTTGTAACCGTCAGATCTTTACCTTTCGTTGATGAAACCACTACTATAATCGTGTAGTGGTTTTACCCATCACCAAATAAAACAATAACTTTTTTGAAAAATTTCATTTTATGTTATATATGGATATTTCATTTTTGGAAGATTATCGTAATTCTCATACGGAATGTTCTCATAGTTTGTTATTGTGCAGCATGCTTTACGTGAGTTTTATGGTATCTATTATTTCATCTTTCGTATAACACTATGAGTCATATATATAAACCAATTAATTTATGTATCACGTATCTTTTATATTACAAGCACCATATGATTTTTGATTATATCATTTAAAATAAACATTTATGTCTTTGTTGTATTACAACATATAAATTGATGTTTACAATTTAATATACTTGTTACAACATAGCTACTATTTTGTTACATATTACGTTCCAATTGTTACAACTGTAATGCTTATTCCTCACAAATGTTTTTATTAGACATTATAATGCATGTACTTTGCTATTACAATGTAAATTTATTTCTAACACATATGATACATTATTTTTAATGAATGAATGACGAGATTCGTTGGATGTTTATAAATCGATATTCCTAGTGTATTACATCTTTATGTTCTACTATAACTTTTGAAATACATTACCTCATTTAATACGTTGATATGGTTGTATTACAAGATTTTGATATAATACATAATACATTAGTTGTCATTAATATTACCCAATTATCCTTTGGTGTGGTATATTATATGTCACGTTTTTATTACAAACTCATGTTTATTATTCATTTGTCTTAATCATTAATGTTTACAATTTAATATATTTGTTACAGCATGGCTACTTGTTCGTTACAAATCATGTTCTAACTGTTACAACCGCAATGCTTATTCATTACAAATGTTCTTATTTGACATTACAATGCACGTACTTTGTCATTACAATATAATTTTTTTTTTTACACGTATGATATATTATTTTTTTATGAACAAAATGAATGACGATATTCGTGGGACGATTTTTTGTTAGTTGCATTATATACCATCTAGTTATTGCAATCATGAGTTTTTCTATATTTGAAGCTTGTATTACGAACACCGTATTCATTTTGGTAATTATTCCAATATCTATTTATAGTATATATGATTTGATTAGATTTGACTACGTCACTCTTTTTAGGAACTATTTTATTTGTGACAACATACAAGCCTTTTTTTTTTGAAACACCGATTATTTTTGCTGGAATTCAAAACCGCCGTTGTTACATTTGGTGGTTTTGCTTTGGTGCATGGGATTTCAATCTAATGATCACCATCTTGTGCTCATATGTATATTTTTAAGTATAGTGCTCTCTGGATAGGTCCTATATATATATATTACCCTTGCAACGATAGAAAACATGTCATGCAAGAGCTAGCTAAGTATTAAGACAAGTAACCATGTGATTGTCAGATAGCATAGACCAACAAGTACTGACTAGATATTGGCACTTAGCTCTATGAGATCACAAATTAAATGGTGAGTGGGTATGATAAATTTTTACCAATTTTACTCTACACAGATAGTTGAAGCTATTACTATTCACAATGACCAATCACTTTCCAAGTTGCAAAAATATTGCTTAGTTATGATCAAATTTATAAGTACAGAAAAAGGGGTGCAGGGTGTGAAAAAGATTATGCTTTGTAGGGAATAACCTGAAGGATCGTCCCTACCAGGAGGGGTGACGTAATAAATTGCGGAAATAAAAATATAAAGCAATATCACAAGAAATTAAGCAATCACACAATGTACACAGGTATTTTTAGGTGGAAACCCAAACCGGGTGAAAACCACCACCTAACCCTCTCGAGTTAGGATTTTCCGATCAACCTAGTTGATCAAATCCACTAACCGAATCACTTTGAACGAGGGTGATTCAACCTCAATACAACCACGCTACAAGTACGAGGGTAGCGTTCCTCAACCCCTTCTCTCCATGAGAAGGATTTTGTCCCACGAAGGAGACGGGAATTCGCAAAGAGAATACCCAACCAAAATACAAAGATAAAATAAAACAACAGTCCTATAGAGCCAACAAAATTAAACCTAGCTTCTATAGGAAATAGGAAACTCCCCTTTGCAAGGAGTGCGTCGACGATGACGCGGTGCGTGTGCCACGCGACGGCGCTACGTCGCTCTCGTTATCAACGCCGGGAGAGCGGGTGCGCAACGGTTGAATGCTCTCAAGAAAATGGAGCTTGAGCTTGGAGAGCAAGAGAGTCTTTTCTTTGGACACAAAAGGTTTGAAAGTGTATTGCAAGGTGTGTGTCTTAGTGTGTATATGTTGTGTCTCTTGTGTTTTGTGTTACAAAGGTTCCCCTCTATTTATAGAGGCCTTAGGAAGGCTTTGGAAGGCTTGGAAAAGCTTCCATAGCCGTTGGGTGCAAAGCCCAAGAGAATCAGGCCGAAATCAGGGCAATGATTGCATTTGACAGGGTTATCAGACGTCTAACTATGGCATCAGACGTCTGGAAGGCCACTTTAAGACGTCTGATTCCAAGGTCAGACGTCTGATTCTATGCGGGTTTCTCCCTGACTTGAATCAGATCTAAACAGGGTTTTTGTGCAAGTCCATCAGACGACATACAGGACGTCTGGCACTATGTCTGGACGTCTGGAAACCTACTTTTACTGTGGGAATTGATTTCCAAACGTTGCAACGGCTAGAAAATCTCTGAGAAGAGATTTTGGGTCAGCCGAGGCAAAACGGTCATTTATCAGACGTCTGGTAAGTCCTATGGACGTCTGATAAGGCTCTAACGGTCATAATCTTGAGTGTTTTCTAAGCCAGCCAACGGTCCACTAATTGGACGTCTGGCAAAGTCATCAGACGTCTCCTAAGACGTCTGGTCTAAGGTCTGGACGTCTGATTTCATCAGACAGAACTAACTATGTCCAGCCTAACAGTTATCAGACGTCTGAAACAACAGTCAGACGTCTTAAAATACTTTATCAGACGTCTGATTTTGGGATTAGACGTCTGGAAATGCTGTTTGAGCCCTATATTGGTTTTCTAAGTATTCTACAGAAAACCTAAGTATCCTAGGGTTGTGCAGGTGTTCCTAGGACTATTTTTAGGGTACTTTGAGGCTCTTTAACATAATGTTCTAAGGAATCAAAAAGAGCAAGAAAATAAATACAAGAGATACATGAAAGGATAAAAAAGAATCTATCCTATTCTTCTTGTCTTCCATCTCCAATCTTTCGCTCCACGCGAACCTCCTGTGTTTTCCGTCAAGCTCCTCCAATCCGTCCTGGATGCGAGCTTGAACTCCGTCTAAACACGTCTACATTTGCAATTGACCTGAAATCTAGGACTCAAATTGCAAATGTTAAATAACACGTGTTTTGTTATCATCAAAACAAATGATCGTGGTGCTCTAGCACCAACATAACCTACCCTTTTTCAAGTGATCGATGTTAATTATATATAATCCACTATTAACAGAAATACACTCCTATAGATCATCCCATGAAAATGTATATTTATAGAAATAGTGGTCAGGTGGTTCAAAAACAAAGGATGAGTAAAGCATGGACACATACTTTGAGCATCACAAGCATGCACAACTAACATATTCCATATGAAGTAATGCTACAAATTAACATGTTTGTCGACCTGGTAATTAAATTTATTACTACCCAAAAACCACAAGCAAAACCCTAGAAACATACGATCGCAGAATTGTTGAATGAACCAAGAAATTTCTAAATTTCTTCTTGGGATCACATCTAGACTAAGTAATGTTCTTACGAGACCCCTAATTTGCTGAGCCCGAAGGCTGAAGGAATGACCCTGATCACAAGAATTGACTGGGAAGCAAGGAGACTAAACAAGACGGAGAAAGGATCGAAAATCAAGGAGAGAAACAAGTCATAATATTGTGGAAAATTAGGACTAAAAATATCGCATCACTATGTGGCTGAGTATCTCATCTGCAATACAATGTGAACATTTGTATGGCCCTTCTGGGTTATTTTATGATTAGCGGGGTGACCTTGCTCTAATACCATCTGTGACGACCCAAGTCTCGCTAAGTGATGAAACCCGAGTCGCTATGTGCTAACAACTAAAACAACCACTTACAAGATCGCAGTCACCCAACACATATCATAAAACATAAACATAACCAAACAAACTAATCATATTGCATAATGTGATTTCCACAACGGGTCGCACACAGGTTTGTTCGTGGTTCGCATACATTTTGCATATCTAAGGTCTAATCCCTACACAAAATATACTGTCAAAATCCTCGTGACATCAAAAAGCCATCCATACTTTTAGATCTTTGATCCGAGGTCTAGATCACAAAAATGAAAAATACACAGGTTTTCAATTCGATTATGCATTTTTAATTCTTGCGGGCTCCGATTTGCACACGAACAGCACCGACGGGTTCGTCTTAGCACATATAAATAAGTCTTGCACCGTAGGAAGTTACACGAAATCGTCTCGTGTCCTGAGACGTCGATTGACAGATTGTGGACTATAAAAACTTGGGCGCTAATAGACACAACAGAACTGGATAATGAGACATCTAATAAATGGATTAATTAAAGCTAAATTACCCATTTTCTCTTGCTCTCTTTTATTGTTGTTGTTTCTACTCTACTCAATTTTTACTGACTTTTTTTTGGGTTCCGTACTTAGGTGTAATTGATAGCTCGCAAGGTGATTTCCATTGTACATCTCTTGGCTTTTATACTTATGATTCTGTGGTAAATCCTCTAGTTAGTACTAAATTTTTGTTCATTTAGTTGATGAAATATGATTAGTTTGTTTTGCTATGTTTATATTTGATGATTATGTATTGGGTGGTTACGATCTTGTAGGTGGTTGTAGTAGTTATTAGCACACGACATCCCAGGTTTCGTCACTTAGCAGGACTCGGGTCGTCACATATGCAGAGAAGGTTAAACCCCAACATGCGGGAAGTGGTAAAGGAGATCTTGAAGTGGATGGATGCTGGGATAAGTTATCCCATTTCTGATAATAAATGGGTTATTCCTATTCATGTGGTGCCTAAAAAGGCAAGATTCATTGTTGAGACAAATGAAAAAGGGGAGAAAGTCACCACTAGACCCACAACTGGCTGGAGGGTTTGTATAGATTACCGCCGCCTAAACCCTGCAACCCAGAAAGACCACTTCCCTTTGCCGTTTCTTGATGAGATACCTACGGCACGAAATAAATACTTCTATTTTCTCAATGGATATTCTAGGTACAATTAGATTGCCGTCTTTGCAGACAACCAGGAGTGTACTACTTTCACGAGTCCTTATGCCATTACATGTAATGCTCCGGGAACATTTCAGCAATGTATGATGTCCATCTTTTTGGGCATGATTGACGAGTTTGTAGAGGTTTTCATGGTTGACTTCTCCATCTACGGCTCATCGTTTGACCACTATCACTCGCATTTAAAAAAGGTTCTTACCTACTACAAAGAGACAGGATTGGTGCTCAGCTGGGAGAAAAGACATTTTAGGGTTTAGCAGGGCATTGTCCTTGGGCATGTAGTGTCTTGATTGCGCAGCAATCATAGGTCTTAATTGACCTAAATTAGGCTAGGACTTAGCATAAGTTAGGGTAATTCACGCATGCATAAGCATTACTTGCATCCTTACTGCTTTCTTTTAGCTATGTATAAAATAATGCTATAATGTACTGATTAGGTGCATTATGGCAATTACAGGTAATAAGCTGACCAGAAGGAAGATCGGAAGCTGGATCTGAAGTTGGAATAACTGGTGTTGCAGCAGAGTTGGAGCGGAAGACCTAGATTAGATGTAATAGATAATAATGTAAGGGAGTTAAGGTATGCTATTCTATTAAGTAGGAATAAAGCAGTAAAATATGAAGAACTTAGGACCATCCTAGCCCTAGGACAGCCTAAAAGCTTCCCCAAGCCTTAGCCACCCTTAGATTAGGTCACCGCACCCTAGGAAACCTTAAAACCCTAATTCGAACCTCTATCTGGACGTCCAGATAAGCTATAGGATGTCTAGAACCCTTAGCCAACTCCAGCACACCTTAAACCCACTTCTGCAGTGTTATTGGATGTCCAGACACTTGGTCAGACATCCAATTTCTGTAGAATAGCCAAGACAGAACCTAGAATCCCTCTTGACTCTGATTGGACGCCCAGAAAACAAGTCTGGACATTGGATTTTTCACTATAAGATGTCAGACACTTTTATTGGACGTCTAGAACCGCTCTCCAGTTCTTGTTTTGAGATTCAAGCCATCTTTAGGTCCCTAAACCCAATTCCAACCCCATAGGAACCTAAATTAAGGTGCCCTAACCCTAGTACATCACCTCTAGACCTCCCTAAGGACCTAATTAGGTCCTTACTAAACCTAATTAACTTGGATCTTAGTCAATTCCATCAGCCTATTCAATTGGACTCATTGAGTCCAATTGAGCCCTGATCTCAGCACACACTATCCAATTGGACTCAGTGAGAGTCCAATTGACCTAGACTTGACTTAATTGAGTTATTTTACTCTCAATTAAGTTTTTACACACCCAATTAAACTTGTATTAAGTTTAATTGCACTTTACCTTAGTAAATTAGGGTTTACAACCCTAATTTGAGACCTACCTTTACCTAAACCCACTAGAACCTAACCTAATCAATTTAGCCACCTAAGTTTCGACCTACACACACCCACACACACCCACACACACCATACACACGAAAATACCTAGCCTAGAGTTATCTAGAACTCTCTACCATGTGTTGTTGCCTTAGTTGCTAAAATTAGCAACCAAGAGCCATTCAATTTTTAGATCCACATTTGGTGGATCTAAAAACTACCATCCATCCTCTCTCTCTCACTCTCCCACGAGCTCCCACCATAGGCCTCTCTAGAGAATTCCATAATTCTCTAGAGAGCTTCCCTTAGGTCTATAAAAAGACCTAAGGGGTGGCCATTTGCACCCATCCATCTCTTGGCATTATTCACTTCCATTTAGGTTAGCTACATTCACTTCCACTCCACCTCCACAAGTTGCTCACCATGGCTACCACCATCTCCATGCTAGGATGCTGGATCACCTCTCCAACCTCTCTCCAAGGGCCGGCCTAAGCACCATTAACTGCCCCTCCTCTCAACCATTCAAAGGCCATCGGAGACCACCTCTGAATGCCCTTATTTCTGCTAGATTAGTAGCTTAGTTCTTTATAGTTTACATGATTTTATTACTGCTTAATAGTATAGCTCTTTACTCTCCCCCAATGATGCATGCAAAATCCCCCCATAGATTCCTGTATGCAATCGTTTTCTGTTAGCTAGATTGATGTTTTTAAGCTTTCCTCTAGTTCCATGTTGCAAACACCCTCTTAAATGAATGAAAGAAATTTTTCTATATATATATGTCTATTTGTTGAGAATCACCATGAGCTTGTTGCAATATATTTTGTGTGATTAAAGTTGCCTGCATTTACTTTCTGATATTCTTGCAACTAAGCATGTCATGCTTAAATACATAATAACCATAAACCGCCATGCGATTTTAAGCAAGTAGAGCTAGAAAAGATTGATTTCAGATTTGCATAAATGCCTACCAGAGACGAACGACTGGGACTCAAAGTCTTGTTATCTTTACAAATCATTTTTTTGATGAACGTTTTAGCGCGATTGTACTACGATTTTCGACAACTTTAAAATGCGTGAAAACGGCTTTTGTCTTGTCTGAGTGAGGCTTAGAAGTAGATAAAACCAAGGTTGAGTCCATTTCCAACCTTCCACCACCCACCAACATCAAGCAAATCTGATCATTTCTCGGCCATGCAGGCTTTTATAGGTGCTTCATTAAGGACTTTAGCAAGATTTCTAGGCCACTTTGTGATTTACTGGAAGACACTACCTTCATTTTTGATGAAAAGTATGCTGAGGCCTTCCAAGTCTTGAAGGAGGCCCTCATAATTGTGCATATCCTATGGGCACCTGATTAGACCCTCCCATTTGAGTTGATGTGAGATGCCTCGGATTTTGCTGTGGGAGTGATCTTTGGTCAGAGGGTTGATAAAAAGCCTCATGTGCTATACTATGCTAGCAAGACCCTTATTGGTCCACAGCAAAAGTACACTGTGACAGAAAAAGAACTCCTTGCGGTAGTTTTTGCTATGGAGAAGTTTAGGTCTTATCTTCTGGGGTCTAAGGTTGTGGTGTATACTGATCATTCGGCCTTGAAGCAATTGCTTGCTAAGAAAAACACCAAACCTAGGCTTATTAGATGGATTCCATTACTACAGGAGTTCAACCTTGATATCCGTGATAAGAAAAGGGTCGAAAATGTAGTAGCAGATCATTTATCCAGGATCCTAGTTGAGTCTTTGTCATTCGCTCCGAAACATATTTTAAAAGTGTCACGTTGCAGTACAGATTGAATCAGTGTGAAAAGCAAATAATATTTACACTTGAAAGAAATCTGAGGTCGTTCGCTGGGAGCAAGTGGCAATTCAGTCTCAAAATCACAACTCTAGGTAAAAGATATGAGCGATTGCAATCAATATTGATTCAAAATGATATAGCAAAAATTTCCAATAGTAATGTGCAAAAGGAAGAGGGTAAAATGGTGATTTGAATCACCAAATTACCCTACAATGTTAAGCTTTGCAAGTCGCTCAAAGTAACAGAATCATATAAGTCAAGCAAATCTCAATTTAACCAACAGAAACAAGGTATCAGCAAATATCAGATGAGAGAATAGGTGCTCAGATGCCCTAACCGATGCTCAGTAAGACAGAGGCAAAGGCTTCTTCCTCTCTTCTCTTCAAGCCTTAGGGAGAGGCGTGGGCATAGCAGCTTCAGAGGCGAAGACCTCTTAATCGTCCAAGTATAGAGAGGGCGTGAGGCAAAGCAAAACCCCTCCTCTCCTCTCTTTTATTCTTCTTCCTCTCTCAGAACCACCAAACTAGAATAGACCTGGGTATCTAGGTAAACGGACTGAGCCCAGACCCGCGAGGCGTGAGCACAGGCGAGGGCTTACGTATGCACGTGTGTGCGGGGACCTCACCCCCTGTGCATGCTAAGGCGATAAGCCGATAGCACTTTTTCAATTTATGTGCCATGCGGGCTTCAGTCTTCTACGAGGTGGGACTAATCCCACAAGGATGGTTCACACAGTAGGCATGACAACTTCCCTCACCAAATTGAAGCAGCAGCCACGTGTATTGCTTCCACTTGGAGGCCTGGAGATCAGCCTGGAGTGTCCCCATGCGACCTGGGCGTAGCGCTTGGGAGGTCTGACACAAGAACATGATGAATAGGGCGGCGAAGGAGGTGGCGACGGTGAAGATCAAGCGAGAGACCTAAAACAAGGAATATGGCCAGATGGCCACGTCAAAGTAGTGCAGAAGGTTCGCCAGACCACGGCAAGTGCAACTGTGGTGGTTTTATGGAGTTTGGTGCACGGATGTGGTCGATCGGTGATGGAGTAGGTTGCGTGAAGGTGGGTTACTTAGTGGGAGGTTTGGGTGGACGGTGGAGTGCGAAAAGTTAGGGCTTTAGATGAGGGGAGTACGGTGAAGGTTTTGAAGGTGGTGGTGTGGAGTTTGATGCGGTGTGGCGATGGCGCAGGTTCATCGGAGTTCCGCCGGCCGTGAAGAAGATGAAGTGCGGGGGGAACGGTTGGCGGTCGTGCATGTCTGTGGGAGAGAGGAATAGAGTGAGTGATAGAGGGACTTAGCTAGGTGAAAGAGAGGCGGAGGCAGCTGATTTTGGTCGACCAGCGTCGGAGAAGAAGGAGAAAATGGCGAGATGACGACGATGAACTAGGCGAAGATATGCCCTCCCTTTGGCTGGGGAGGTTCGCGAAGAAGAGAGTCGAGGAAGCCGACCAATTTGGTTGTTGGATGGCCGGAGGAGGAGGATTGAAGAGGGTCATTGGAGCAAGGGTTTTGGTGGCCGAAGGAAGAGAATCAGAGGTGGTTGACACACCAAAACTTGTTGAGGGAATGCGCAAGGCCACGGGGGTCCTTTTATAGGGCTCTAGACGGAGTTCCAAGCTTGGAAAACAAGTTTAGAACCTTCGAGCTTCTCATCGGCAAAGGATACCCAATCAATCAAACCATTTGCATTAGGATTCTAGAGGGATTTAGGATCCCTAGATGGGCTCATTTGGAAGGTAATTACTTGATGAGTTTTCCTTTTAATTTTGAGAGGGATTCGTCAAGAAATCACAAAGATCTTGCCCTTTAAAGGTTGCCAGAGTTTGCAGGATTAGGATTTCATGGCAGCAGGAACCTTTTTGTGAATATGATGATAAAGTTAGGGACTGAAATGAAATAATTTAAAAGTTAGGGGTATATGTGTGAGATAAAAGAGTTAGATAGGACCAAATTGCAAACTAGGTTAAAATGATCTCAGATTAGGCCCAAATTTTGGTACAAACCTAATTTTGACCTAAGGAATTCAATGGAGAAGTAAGATTTTGGTTTGAGCTAGTATGAATTGGTAATTTATGCAAAAACCCAAATTAGGGTAAAAGTCTACCTGTGGCTCTATTTTAGGTCAAGACGGGTTCTGATGGTTAAATCAAGCATACCAAACCCTAGAGAATATGTTTCTATGAATTTTAGAGGGTTTAGGTGAATTTTATCCTAACCAGAACCTTAGTTAATTAAGCAGGTATGTTTTTTGGGTTTCGGAAGTCATTTAATTCTCAAAACACACAAAACCCCTTTTCTATCTGTACTAACCCACTTGTTAAATTCTTATAACCATTTGACCTTTATTTAACCTCTGAGAAAACCCATGGTTGTTCTGCATTCAATATATGATGGTAAAATTATAGTTTTAACCCTGGTTTCTTATATTTTTCTTTGAAAGGATTTGCAATGAATTATGGGCTTCTGATGTTTATGTAGGAGCATTTAATGACTTAATCAGATCAAATTGAGCTAATTATGGCTCATGATGGTGTTCCCATCAGGCTTCAACCCCGTCAGGTGACACCTTTCTTAACGAAACTGTGATGGAGCTACACCCGACAACCCCTTGGTATGCTGATATTGTCAACTATTTGGTCACTAATGAAACCCTCAGTATTTGGAATAAGCAGAAGTGAGATAGATTTCTCGATGACATGAAGCATTACCACTGGGAGGACCCCGTGCTCTTTAGAATAGGCCATGACCAAGTCTTCCATAGGTGTGTTCCAGAGGAGGAGCAACTGAGTGTTTTGAATTTCTGTTACGCACTGCACTATGGAGGACACTTTAGTGCTAAGAAGACTTCTTATAAGGTTCTCCTGTCTGGTTTTTGGTGGCCCTCACTATTCAAAGACACTCATACTTATGTGGGGCATATCTTCCTTGTCAATAGACTGGAACGATCGAGAGGCGAGATGAGATGCCCCAGTAGCCTATTCTTTCGGTCAAGATATTCGACATCTGGGGCATCAATTTCATGGGTCCCTTCCCATCGTCCTACGGCTTTGAATACATCCTTGTGGTAGTTGACTATGTATTAAAGTGGATAGAGGCTATTTTGATTAGGATCAGCGATCACTCAATGGTCCTGAATTTTGTTAAAGCCAATGTCATTTCCTGATTTGGCTACCCGAGGATGATCATTAGTGATGGGGGACCTCAATTTAGGAATGCTCACTTCACCCGCCTACTCAAAAGTCTTGGTGTCACCCACAAGGTGGCCATCCCGTATCATCCGCAGACGAGTGGACAGGTTGAGGTGTCTAATAGGGAGATTAAATGAATTATTGAGAAAGCCATAAGACCCGACATGAAAGATTGGTCGAAGAAACTAGATGATGTACTATGAGCTTACAAAACTACATATAAACCCCCTTGGGTATGTCTCCCTTTTGTATAGTGTATCGCAAGGCTTGCCATCTGCTTGTTGAGATTGAGCATAAGTCTTATTGGGCTATCAAGAATGTCAACATGGATCTCAAGGAAGTAGGCAAAGCGCGCTTATTAGAACTGACTAAGCTTGAAGAGTTGAGGAATAAGGCTTATGAGATTGCTCAAGCTTATAAAGAGCACACTAAGATATTCCACGACAAACACATCCTAAGAAAAACCTTTGAGCCCAAAAAATAGGTTTGGTTGTTCAATTCCAGACTGAAGCTATTCCCTATGAAACTTAAGTCCTGTTGGGATGGCTTATACATTGTCATGTAGGTGTTTCCACACGGTGCAGTTGAGATCCAAAATCCCTCATCTGGTGAGACTTTCAAGATAAATGACCAACGATTGAAACCATATGTTACTCTTACTGATGGCTAGGTTTTGGACACCTATAGGTTGGAGGAGACTTAGCTCGATTCATTCTCTACCTCAGGTAATATCTTTCCTGTCGTTTTGCTTTACAATGAGGACATTGTCAGATCTGGGCATGGAGGGGTATAACCTGAGGTCATATATAACATTTATACATACTTTGCGTGCATTTAGTAGGGCATTCATAGTTATTTATTGACAAAAAAGGGAAAGGTCAGGAAATTATTTTAAGATGAATTGCAAGTTTATATTGATGAGGAGAAAGAGGTGGAAAACATAGAAAGAAAGGAGCAAAAGTAAAAATTACATTAGTCCCAACAGTTGAGTAGGGAACATACCTAAGTTCTGGGTCGGATCAAATGATGAATTAAGTCTTGAAGTGCTAAAGAGAAGGAGATAAGTGAGGGATGTCGACTTTAGGCCTATTGGGCCTGTATAGAGCTTAAACATTCAAATATTTGTTAAAATTTGGACTATTTCTTAAGAGGTTGAGGGAGTTACAAAGCTGTTGTATTAAGTCTAAGGCTTAAGGACTATTTGGCCTCGTTGCCTACCCTTTGGTTTGAGGGACTTGGTAACCTAGGCATCCACGTCTCACACACTGGTCTGGTTCAGTGAGCTTAATGAAGAATAATGCTAAAACGTGTTCTTCTCTGAAAAGAAAAGGGTTTCTCGAATATATGACTTAGGAGCATCTTGAAAACACAAGTTGATTAGAGGAGTTCCTACCGCGGAGAGGCGAAGTGAATACTCCCCTTGAAGATGCGTTATAACATATCGTCTCCTTGGCTCTTGTCTCCTAGGATATTTAAATATCCTACTGGGGGCATGTAAGAGCCTTGTGCTGGTTTAGGTGCCATGGGTGGCATTATCCCAAAATATCGATTATCAAGATCTGGATTTAGCTACAGAATGCCATGGGCAGCACTATCACGAAGTGCCGATTGCCAGGGTTCTAGGGGTTGCCATGGGTGGTGCTATCCCAAAGCATCGATTGCTAGGGACCCTTCATGGATTGATAATGGAGGAGAGGAATCTAATACAGGCCGTGTTGAGGGCCAATCTGAGGTTGGATTTAGGGGAATCACAAAAAAAAAAATACAAAAAGAGAACTCTAAAAAATATCTCTTTCTCTCTTTTGAAAAATACACTGGAAAATTAAACCTGGACCTTGCTACACGAACGCATGGGTGCTTTAATCGCTGAGGTCAACGAACCTCTGGGTAGATTCTGGGGCCTTAGAAACCTTTGTTGCAGACCTAAGGCTGAGGCTGGTTAGGTCTGTATCTTGGCTAGTACTTGAGTACCTTTAGGCCTAGAGTTGGTATTTTGATCTAGTCTTTAGAGGTGCAACACGATAAGGCATCCTGATGATCAAATTTGGCCTAGAGGCCTAGTTTGATCCATATGATTTTGCTCGAGACTAATAAAACTTAGGCATGTGGGTATTTGATAAGTCCACATTAATGGACATTAATTATGCCTAAGAGCATTTAATTTGGAGTTGGAAATAGATTTTGAGCATGCATTATAGAAAAATATTAGTTAAGCTCGAAAATTATTATTCCTGCATTTATCAATTGATGTACTTCATTCGCATATGTATTTAACATACATTCATATATTGATTTATTAATGTTTGTTCTCTTGCAGGAATTAATTGGGGATGAAGACTTGGAATGTTGCAAACTCCAAAAGGAAAAGAAATAACTAGAGATTCACTATCTCTGATTTCTCTAATTCTCCTTCTCTTTCCTATTTTTCCACCCCTGATTTATTTCCTTTCCCGCTCTCTTTTCTTTTGAGGGAAGGAGCGTACACATAGAAAGGAGGGTCGGCCTGAATGAGGGATCATCTTCCTCCACAGAGGGAGAGCTTGCTCTCCTCCACTTTCATCTCTCTCCCCCCATGACCGTGCTCCAACATCCACAACTGAGCCTCCATCCAACGATTGCGAGTTCCAAGATAGCTCTGATGCCACCACCATGGTCGGAGGTGATAGCTCTAACGCCGTCATCATGTCCATTACTGCATCTTTGACTCACCACTACGTCTCGTCTTTACTGTGACAATTGCCACTACGTGTCTTAATCCTCACGACCATGCCATCACCATCGAGGTCACTCGTAGCCCACCAAAGACGATGGAGGAGATAAGCTGTCCAGCCACTTCCCCGGACGTCCAGGCCACCAGCCATTGCACCATCGACCAGCCACCACTGCATCTTGTCCTCAACCCTCTCACCGGCAATGCCTCTGTCCATGACCTTCATCGTGACTCCTCCATGCAACGTCACCTTTGGTTCTTAGCTTCCCGTGCCCATCCTCGTTGTCTTCTTCTTCTTCATCTCCACCGGTTGCAACTACATCCATCGAAGAAGAACCCATCACCGTGCGACTTCTCCTCTATGCAACAGTTACATTCGGCCACCGTTTTTCACTTTGTCGGCGTCAACAGTCTTACCTCGACACCACACGTCTGTCTACACCTTCAGATACTCCTTCTGTGACCCACGTGTGAGTGTGGAAACACCCATCACCGCCAGTCTCACCACCTTCAAGCCACTGCCTCTGGCCACCATCATTCACTCCACCACTCTCAACGCGACAGTCGTGATCTTTACGACTCCTCACAGCTACCAGCCACCGAAGCACCCCCATACATGCGCGTGGGCCGGAGAAGAATCTCCCCTATTTCTCTACAGTGAAGCACGAATTACTTTTTCCATTTATTGCCATTACCAAATAATTTCATTTAGGTTTAATAGTTAAATGTATTGGATGAAATTGCATGCTGCTCCCTCTCCTTTTGCCTATTTATCATGCACTTTATCGTTCACTCTCTTTCTTTATTATTTCAAGGAGTTTCTTCTTGAACTTCCGCACATGATTGGGCAAATCTAATAGGAAACTATTCATGAAGTTTATTCATTTGTTCCTTTTTGTGGATACGACTTAACTCTTCGTGGTTTGTTTTCACTAATAAATATTTTTGTTCAGGGTTATACACCACGAGAATTATGACGACATATTTTTGATACTATCTGATTTAAACGAAAAAGTCTCGTTTATTGGCCTAAAAACTAGCATGAGCATTTCATTGCAGAAGCAAAGTATTATGGATAATCCACTTTTTAGAGTAGGTGTCAACCAGATTTTCCGTCGATGTGTTCCTGACAACGGGTTCCCTAGTGTGCTATCTTTTTTCCATGATTAGGCTTGCGGAGGCCATTTTTTAGGAAGGAGGACAACCAAGGTGTTGTAATGTGGATTCACACAATTATGCTAAGTGCTGAACTAGGTGCCAGTCACTAGGGTCAATGTCATACTGCAACATGATGCCCTTGCAACCTATCCTAGCTGCAGGGATCTTTGATATATGGGAAATCGATTTTATTGGTTCCTTTCCTCCATCCAACGATTTCGAGTACATCCTCGTTGTCATTGATTATGTCTCGAAATGAATTGAGGCCATTCCCACATGTCGTGTTGACCATGTTGTCACCACCAAATTCGTTAAGGATTATATCTTTGCATGCTTTGGTATCCCTTGAGTCATCATTTCGGATGGAGGAACCCATTTCACACATTCGTCGTTTTGGTCACTTTTAAGGAAGTACGGAGTTCACCACCGTATTGCTTCTCTGTACCATTCCCAAATGAATGACCAAGCTGAGGCATCGAACTGGCAGATCAAGCAAATCCTCTAGAAAATGGTTTGGCTTGACCATAAGGATTGGTCCGACAAGCTGATTGATGCCTTATGGGTGTATCGATCTGCCTTCAAGGCTCCCCTGGGTATGTTATCGTACATGATTATTTTTGGGAAGCCTTGTCACTTGCCCATTGAATTGGAGCATCGTGCTTATTGGGCGGTTCGCCAATGTAACCTTGACCCAGACCTGTTTAGAAGAATTACGACATGAGGCCTATGACTTCGCTTTGACCTTTAAACAACAAACCAAGGCCTTTCACGATAGCTGCATTCAGCAGAAGGAGTTTGAGCCATCACAACTAGTTTGGTTTTATAGTGCTTGGCTCAAATTCTTTCTTGGAAAATTGAAGTCCAAATGGACTGGTCCTTTCCTTATCTCGTGACCTTTTCCCAACGGTGCCATTGGAATTGAAGATCTCAAAATTGGGTATAAATTTACGATAAATGGGCAGCAGTTGAAACCTTATCCCACTCATGAGCTTGCCCCCATTGGTGAGATAGTTTCCTTGCTGGAGGGTGACTAATTTCTACCTTACTCTGAGTCTTGCTGGGGATTTTAAATTCAACACTTGTTGGGAGGCACCCCAACACCCTTTCACCTTCAGTGCAGATTGCATTTCACTTCACTACACTTCACTTCACACTTCTTCCACCCACCATCCACCCACCCGTCCACCCTGTTGCATATCCCATACTCACCCTTGTACTAAGATCCTTTAATCCTGTCTAATCCTTTTTGCATGCATATAAGGACATAACACGATTTGGCATAGGGGGATGGATAGGCATCCTTAGGATCTGATACATTCTTTGGGTGTTATGTAGGGCTCCCATCCATTATACATATCCATATCTAGTATATATAGATAGCCTTATTGAAAAAATATAAAATTGACATCTTGAAAAGTTTTGAAAAAAAACTATAAAATAAGAAAAATCCATAAAAATTGAAAATTAAAAAATTCCAAAAATGTTTTCAAAAATGTTTAGCAATGATATGAGAGCTGAAGAAAAAAACAAAATAAGTGTTTATGGATGTTCAACCTTTGTTTTTAGACTTTTCTAGCCACATAAGCTTGATTTGCTTAGACTTAAGCTTAATACACTTGAGCTTTGATAAGATAGAACCAAAATATTTCCTAATTGATGATAATATCATCATGAGCCATAACTAGCTTTAATTAGTCATAATCAAGAGATAAACGCTCTTACATAATCGTCGGAGAGTCGTAATTCACTACATATCCTTTCTGAGAAGAATACATTAAATCAAGGCTAATTCTACAGTTTAAACATTATATCATGAATGCATAATAATCATGGGATTTCCCATGGGTTAATTTAAGGTCTAATGAGCATTAGAGTCTAGCAAGAGGGTCTACACAAGCAGAAACAGATTTTCACACACTTCGAGAATTGATTCATAACCAAAAACCCTAATTTTAGACTCACTTACATAATAGAGATTCTGGTTAGGAAAAAATCCTTATAAACATTCTAAAAATCATAGAAAAATATTCCATGAGGTTTGGTATCTTTTATTTGACCTTTGAAACCTATTTTGACTTAGAATAGAGTCTTAGACGGAAAGTTGCCCTAATTTGGGTTTCTACGCAAATTCCCCATTCAAACTTCGTCAAAACTAAAATCCAGCTTCACCATTAGATTTCTTGGGTCTAAATTAAGTTTGTACCAAAATTTGGGTCCAATCAGAGATCATCTTAACCTAGTTTGCATTTTGGTCAAGTCTAACTCTTTTTCTCTCACATATGCCCCTAGCTTTTGAAATCCTTATAAATAACCCCCTAAGTTCTTCATCTTCTTTGCAGATCGGTCCCTGCCGCCATTGGAGGTTAACCGACCTCCAGACGACATTTAACCACTCCTAAACCTACTCAAATCAACACCAAATCCCACCAAATTTGGTGGGATTGATGTTCACACCTAGGAGAATCATCTGGGATCAATTTTGAGTCCCAGCTCCTTATTGATTGCTCATGCAAATGCACGAGATTCATGGGACCTATTCCTTCAATCACAAGCCATGAAAGGCTTGTTTCCTGTTCTAGAGCTTGCCCTGAAGCTCTATAAAGACCCAGGACAAGAATCTGCTCTTCCTTAGCTTGGTTTGGCCACACTTCTTCGGCAAAAACCTCTCCCTCCAGGCTCCTTCGACCAGCTCCGGTGAAGTCTTCTTCGTCAACTTCCTCACTTGCTACCACATACCATAGGTACTAGGATTGCCTTCCTCACCATCCTCCGCTTCTCGCGACACCAGCAGAAGTCCCCTAAACCCTCTTCTTCCTTGCTGTTCCACCACGGGAGAGTTCCTCTTCCATGGCGCCTGCCAATCAAACTCGGCACCTTCCTTCCCCTTTCATCCAATAGGTTTTAACCTCTTCCACTTTGTCTCCTTAATCTCTCTAACCCCTCTACCTCTTAAATCGACCACCAACTTGCTCGCTCCATCTCCATCTTCCCTACGTCCGGTGTACCTTCGACATGACCTCCCTGACGCCTCACGCCACCAAATACCCCGCTACCACCTCCAGAAGCTCCGCCACACCTCACCCATCCAAACCCCTCACTCACTTCTACCAAAAACCCACCAAAAACACCCCACCGAACTCACCCACTTCCGCTCACATTCCTTGAGTTCGCCCAACCTCCACATACCTCCTCACCACACGAAACCACCACCATCACATCCACCACATCCATGAGATCCTCCTGAGATGTTTTAATGTGGTCGTGAGGCCTTATCTTGTGTTTCAGGTATCTGTCATTCTCTATCGTCGCCTCCATCATCTTTGACAATGTTTGCCTCTCTCCGACCGCAATCTCCCTCAATTCCACTTCCAAGACATGAACAACACTCCCAGGATCCTTCCCAGGTCCTTCAATCGATGGCTGCTGTAGCACACCCAATCTATGAAGCCTCTGCTGCAGTCTTGCACGAAGAAGAGAGTAGACACTTTAGTGCCACATCGGTGGATGAGGAATCGCTTGAGCGGTATAATATGATTTTGTGAAGTGGCCTGTTCGCCCAAGCCTCAGGGGTGAGGTTCCCATACACCCTCTCACCGATTACCCGCCTATGTGCACTCCTCGCTTGCGACACCATGCTCACAAGCCTGGTCACTGTACATGACCTGCTAACCTATATCTGGATCCGACTAAGCCCGGGTCTTTGAGAGAGGAGAAAGGAAGGTTTGTGAGAGAGAGGGGGAGGGTTTTACTGCATGCCCCTCTGTGTTGTGCTGAAGAGAAGGAAAGCCCTATGCGACACTTAGTCACTGAAGGGAGTTGGTTCCCTATGTGAAGGAGAAGAAAGGGAAGGCTTATGAAGAAGAAAAGAAGAGAAGAAGAAGGCTCTGTGAAGCCTTGTGCTATTGAGGTTAAGTGTTGAGACACTTAAGGCATATGAGGAAGGTCTGATACTGAGTACTGTAGCATTGAGAACACTGTTGATTTATTTGGCTACATTGAATGGTTGGGATTTATGCTTAAATAAACTAGAATAATTGGTGATTTATCCCAATAAGTGTTTGAGATACTATTTCTTCTTATTGAATATATTTTTGATTCGATTCATTGAATATCTTCTATAGCATCTGTTTATTGCACTCATTCATTTCAATTCAAGATTAATGTTGTGAATTGCCATTATTTGCTCCCTGTGTTCGACCTCGGACTCTTTTGTGATTCTGAGCTATAAATTTAAATGATTTGAGCGATTTTGTTCTATACTACGACGCATCTCTTAAACAACGATGGATTCGCATCAAATACTAACTTAGGACATATTCTTGTACTTGAGTCAACCGGTATAGGATTTGTCTATTTTCCTCTATTTAAGAGTTGAGTAACTTTGGTTCACACTATATGGATATAGGAAGAACCGGGCGAACATATGTTCTCAACCCTAATATTCATTAGGGAAGGTGGAGTCCTTACCAATGCATGCAGGTAGACTCTTTGTCTCTATCTCTGGTCTTGTGTGTAGGAGAAACTCTTTCCACCAAATACTCACCCATCAAATAACTGTGCTCCACCAAATAAAGTTGACGAGACATGCTGACAATTGTTTCTAGAAGAAAAAGAAAAAAAAGAAGAGAAAAAAATCAGAAAAAATGAGAAAAACAAAAAAAGAAAAAGTCAAAAGAAAAAGAAAAGAAAAAAATTCTTTGCAATAAGTCAGTATGTTCTCTAAATTCTATTGTGCATATCCACCAAAAATGGTTGTTTCAGGGTATACTACATTACCCTATGTTTTCCACCACATATTTTTGAGCCACTTACACAATGAGAGTTGGGTTTGAGTACTCACTATTTTTAAGAGTTGATTCGAAAACATGAGTTGAAGTTGAGACCAACTTGGACTTAAAAAGATGTGAAACCCTGGATTTGAGTCTTAAGTTCGTCTGTTAGTCCTAATTTGCACTAAGCACAACGATAACTTCTTTTCCTCTTAAACTTGGTAAAACTTTCTGAATCCTGGAAGCCGTACTTAACGTTTAAATACCAAGAGTCCTTGCTAGTCGAGAGATGGTGTAAAGACCTATTCTGTTCTGAGTTTTTTAAGACGTCTGGACTGTTAGTCAGACGTCTGGACCCCTTCCCAGACATCTTGAAATTGAAAATTTTGTACGCAACTTTGCGTCTGCATGCTGGCTGTGTGCAGACTACCTTCCTCCCTTTTCTCTCTCTTCTTTTCTTTCCCATAGAACCCTAGCTGCTCCCTCTATATAACCCCTCTCCTCCCTTCCTCTCTTCTCCACTCCACCACCACCACCTTCCTTTTTCCTCTCCACTGCAGTGATAGGGACAAGCACGAGAAAGGGCGTGAGAGTGAGGAGCGAGGAGGAGAGGCGATGTGAAGAGAGAAGGAGGAGCTTGAGCTCGCGAGCTCGTGGGAGCTCACCGTAGGATGCACGGCTGGAGCGGCGCATGCGGGAGGAGGAGCACGTCGGGGGAGACGTCCCCAACACTTTGCTGCAGCTAGAGCTGTAGACGAGGAGGAGAGGCTGCGGCTGCACGCGATGAGAGGAGTAGGAAGTCAGTCTGGTTCTGGGATTTTCCCAGAATCAGACGTTTGGCGTGCCGTCTAAACGACGGTTTGGACGTTTGGTGACGACACCGGATGTCTGAAAGTAGAGTTTCGCGAAGGTACATTCCTCTTGTGGTTACGGCCATGCAGGCCGCACTGCAAAGCTAATCTGTATGGCTAAAAGTGGGCGATTCGGTCTATCGCGTGCAGGGATAGCTTCGGGAAGGTGCAGGGCACGTCTTCCCACACATTTCGGACGTCTGGACAGCTTACCAGACGACCGGAAGCATCCTTAGATGACTGGAGGAGAGGTCGGACGTCTGGAGTTGGGTCCAGACGATCACGTAGGGGTTCTGGACGTCTGAAGTCGACGTAGGAACCTGAGGTGAGACCTTGGTGACTTTTAAGACGTCTGGACCTTGTGCCAGACGTCTGGACCTTGTGCCAGACGTCTGATCTAGGTCTGCAGTTCTATTTTTGACTCGTTTAGGATCCATTTGAGGTATGTTTTAAGCAAAAAAGATATCTGTGGTTTCCTTGTGAGTTCCTTTACATGTTAGAAAGCCTTATATACTGTTCTGAACATTCTGTTGTGGTATGTTACTTGGTATAGGTCTTCAATCTGTTGCGTGTTCGGGGCCTGTAGAGTCACGTGAGCCTGCCGTTCGAGCCCCCAGTACTCCTGGATTGTTTGGTAGAGTGGTTTCCCCTGTTTAAATTATAAAACATGAATGCATATGTGAAATTGGATAACTAGAAACCTTGGATGTGGCATGAATCCTAGGATGAGAAGTACTTGCACTATTTGTATGCGTGTTGAGATTGTAGTCATAAATGAATAAATAGAATTGTTAACAACTACCTGTTAATAAATACGAGCTGCTTGTGAAATATGAAATGCCTGTGCTAGTTAAACAGTTGCCTACAACATTACTTGTTGTATATGTTAAATTGTGGAAATACGAGCAGCATGTGAATAATATGAGAATGGAAATGTGAATGATGAAACCTGGTATGGAACAACATGGTGAATACGAGCCTGAACCCTACGGGGAATTAGGAGTAGAGCTCTTGTGGATGAATGGAATGGATCTGGAAATGTGAGTGGGAAGTGTGCTGGCCCTTGAGTACGTGGTACCAAGGAGAGCGACTGTCCCTTGTTTAGTGTAGAGCAGAGTTAATCGCCCTTGGGTTGGGACCCGGGGTTAGGATTGACCACTCTACACCGACTTCTGTTGGCTCTCGCGTACACTGTATTGAGGAGAGCTACTAGTGTAGGGAGAGAGCTAGCCACCCCACAGGGCCCGGGGTTCAGCTAGCCACCCTACATCGACTTGTTAGGCCCATTGGGCAAACCAGGGTAGTCAGACGAGGGTGCGCGGACTGTGGAGGGGCGAGACCTCTATTTGGTTTTGAAGGGCTAGACCCTTGTTACTGAGAGGGCTAGGCCCTATACCCTTCGTGCTGTACTTTAGGTGTACTCGCTAGCGGAAACGACTGAACGCGTGCCAGTGCGGGGTAGCTACCCGTGTGCTTATCATGCCTGCCGTAGTCACTGCTACGTCTGTTCGTGACCTCGAGGTGGTTGATTGGGTGTAGGATCACCACAGGGGACTCTCCCAGCCATGAGAGCACCACGTGTGCCTTCTACTCTTTGGAAAATACTACAATCAAGATCATTCCCACGAGGAACATTCGAGATCAAGAAAGAGATCTGAAAGTAAACCAATGGGTGAAAGGAAATGACTTGTAAAATAAAATAATTGGAAATGATAAATTTTACCTGTTAGCCTTTATTGCTTTAGTTGGTTGGTTACCACTCTACTCAGCGTTCGCTAACTCTGTTTACTCGTAACCCTTTTCAGGTCTAGGTGTTGAGCAGCCTGAGTCACCGGCTACAGAGGGTGCTGGGCCCAATCGAGCCCAGCAGTAGTTCCTGTTGTTGTTGTACTTCCTTTTGCTAGTGAGTTAGACTGTTGTTACCGTTTCTATTTTTGTACCTTGTTCTACTTTACTATTGTGGTGGTGATATGTACTATTAGCAGCTTTTATTTCCTTTACTGCTTGTACTCTTTTACTATTAGTTACTTAGCATAGTGAATGTGGTTTACTTTCCTACTTTTTGGTTATTTCTTGTTGGACGACTGAGTCTTAGGATTAGTCGAGTCGAGCCGGTCTTAGGTCCTATAGGGATTTGGGAACTGGGTCGTAACAAGATGGTATCAGAGCAAGGTCGTCCCAAGAAATGAACCATCTAGCTTGAGAATAACCAATTCATGTGCTTGTAACTAGAGTAACCACCACAACGTACTGCTTGACATCTGTTCTGAGTTTCTTTCGCTGGAGTAGGTTGGAGTTGACTTCTTTTTGTTCAGTCTTCCACATCTCCTTGCAGAATATGCCTCGCCATGGAGTTCTTGAGGCGGGCTGTGGATGTGACCGTGGACGAGGTCGGAGGGGTGGACGTGTTGGGCCCAAGGTGCCAGTTTACCCGCCACTTCTCCCAGGCATTCACGCCTAGGACCTCTCTCAGTTGATTCGAGACATTGTACGTGAGGAGTTCCACCTGCCTCTATGGGCGCCTCTTCCTGGGGACGTGGAGGGGGAGTGCTCTATGGGGCCGAGAGACCGACGCAGCGCTGGACGAGGGGGAGGGGGTGGTCCTCCACCACCCTCACTGCACTCTAACACTTCTGAGAACGAGCCCTCTTTGCCTGGAGGCGTGCCCGTTCCCCTACTGTAGCTGCACTACGAGCTTTTCAGACAGTTCTGGAAGCTGAAGCCCCCCTCCTTCAAGGGGGATAAGGACCCATCTGAGGTAGAGGATTGGCTGGAGCAGATTGAGAAGGTGTTTGACACCCTTCGCCCCCTTGCGGAGTACCGTGTGGCCTTTGCCATGTACTAGCTGGAGAGTGTGACACACAAGTGGTGGAGGGCAGTCAAAGGCTTGGAAAGGGGAGAGCTGACGTGGGACCAGTTCGTGACCCTCTTCTGCGAGCAGTACTTCCCACAGACTTGGCAGGACCATTGGAGGCGGGAGTTCCACACTCTCCGCCAGGGGACGATGACTGTTAGCATGTACCATACGCGCTTCCTAGAGCTGTCACATTTTGCTGTGATAGCTGTAGCTACGGAGGAGGAGTGCCTGTGAAGGTTCACTGAGGGGCTCTGGCTTGCCATTTGGGGGTATGTCAAACCCCTGAAGCTGCCCATCTTCTTTAGAGTGGTGGAGGCAGCTATGACGTACGAGGAGACCGACCCTGCCGCACGTGACACCGACAATGGACGAAAGAGGCCCTACCAGCCAGTGTACTCACAGGGCCGACTAGAGAGGAGGCACGTGGCACCTACGGGAGAGCCATCTCATTTTGCGGAGCCATTAGTGGCCTTTGGGGGCCCCCGATTGGGGCCAGCTGTCAGCACTAGACCCTCGCCCAGCTGTCAATAGGGACCTACCGAGGGAGGGAGTCGAGTCCCCCTCTACTACCAGTGTGGCCAGCCGGGCCACATCAGGAGGGACTACCCATCTAGGGCTGGAGCGCAGCAAATGCTCCCCGCACCGAGAGTTGGAGGTCGAGCAGGTGGTCGTGGTTCCCAGGTGCGTGGGGGAGGACAACAGTCACGAGGAGGGTATCGACCAGCGACTACCCATTCGATGCAGAGTGTGGCTGCGTCTTCTGTATTGAGAGCTGAGGGGCGTATCAATGCCCTGACACACAAAGACGCTAGGGCATCAGGTTCAATGGTGGCAGGTATGGTTACAGTTTCCGACATATTAGTTTACGTACTTTTTGATTATGGCGCCACACATTCTTTTGTCGTTGCGAGTTTTTCTATCAGTTTGGGATAGGACTGCGTGTTGTTAGAGGATCTGTTTGTGATCAGAGGTCCAGGTGGTCAGCTGTTTGTAGTTGAGGAGGTCTACACAGACTGTACGGTCAGTATTGGGGGACACAGCCTCCTTGCTGACCTGATCATGATACCGATGGAGGATTTTGGCGTGATACTAGGGATGGATTGGCTATCTACTTACCACACCTTGGTGGACTATTTTAAGAGGAAGATCGTCTTCTCCATACCGGAGATGCCTTCCTTTGAGTTTCACAGATAGTCGGTGGACGGAGGTTTCAGGTGCATTTCTGCACTTCGGGCAGAGTGACCTTTGGGCCAAGGGTGTGAGGGCTTTCTAGCCTGTGTGGTGGTGGAGCCCAACCCCGTGGCAGACTTTCAGAGCATCCCGGTGGTCAGAGAGTACCCTGACGTGTTTCCAGAGGAGTTGCCACGACTACCGCCTGAGTGTGAGATCGAGTTTGAGATCTCACTGGTACCGGGGACCAGCCCCATTTCTACGGCACCATACCGGATGGCACCACTTGAGCTGCGAGAGCTCAAGTCACAGTTACAGGACCTATTGGAGAAGGGCTTTGTGAGGCCCAGTGCATCCCCATGGGGAGCCCCTGTGTTATTTATGAAGAAGAAGGATGGTACCTTGCGCCTTTGTGTTGACTACAGACAGCTGAATAGGGTGACCATCAAGAACAGGTATCCGCTGTCGAGGACTGATGATCTGTTTGACCAGTTACAAGGTGCCATGGTACTCTCCAAGATAGATCTGAGATCGGGCTACCATCAGTTGAGGATCAGGGAGACCGACGTCTCCAAGACAGCTTTCCACACCCGGTACGGACACTACGAGTTTTTGGTCATGCCGTTTGGGCTGACCAACGCCCCCGCTACCTTCGTGGATTTGATGAATCGGGTGTTCAGATCGTATCTAGATTAGTTTGTGGTGGTATTTATTGATGAAGTGCTCGTTTACTCACGGGATCAGGCACAGCATGAACAACACTTGCGGATGGTTTTGGATACTTTGAGATGGTGTAGACTGTATGCCAAATACAGTAAGTGCGAGCTTTGGTTAAGACAGGTGGCCTTCTTGGGCCATGTGATTTCAGGAGATGGCTTGGTTGTGGATCCAGCCAAGGTTGAGGCAGTACTCAGGTGGGAGAGGCCACGTACAGTGACAGAGATGCGCAGTTTCTTAGGACTGGCAGGTTACTACCGGCGATTTATCAGGGGTTTCTCGCAGATTGCGCGTCCTATGACTTAGTTGACCCGGAAGGACATGCCCTTTGCTTGGACAGATGCTTGTGAGGCGTGTTTTCAAAAGTTGAGGGAGAGGCTGACTTCGGCTCCTGTGCTTACCATCCTAGATAGTAGTGGCGATTTTGTGGTCTACATGGATGCTTCGTTGCAGGGGTTAGGGGGTGTGTTCATGCAGCGGGGCCACATTGTCGCT
This sequence comes from Thalassia testudinum, assembly GCA_037157565.1. Taxonomy (NCBI): domain Eukaryota; kingdom Viridiplantae; phylum Streptophyta; class Magnoliopsida; order Alismatales; family Hydrocharitaceae; genus Thalassia; species Thalassia testudinum. The sequence continues at coordinate 24,146,673 of JAZHRO010000014.1, forward strand.
TACGCTTCGCAGCAATTGAAGCCCCATGAGCATAGCTACCCTACCCATGACTTAGAGTTGGTAGCTGTTGTCTTCGCGCTGAAGACATGGAGGCACTAACTTTATGGTGAGATCTTTGAGATTTACATGGATCATAAGAGCCTCAGGTATTTGTTTGATCAGAAGGTGCTTAACATGAGACAAAGACGTTGGTTAGAGCTCTTGAAGGACTATGACTGCAGCATCTCCTACCATCCGAGGAAGGCCAACGTGGTGGCTGACGCCATGAGCCGGAAGGTGCCCACCCACTTGCCAGTTTATAGGCACAGAGTTGGAGACTTGTGGAGGAGTTGGGCAGTTGGCGACTCCTAGAGTTACAGGGCATTGTGGGGTAGTGACGGTGACAAAGCAAACGAGACTAGAGCTGATAGACTGCATCATCACAGGACAGATGACAGATCCATACCTGCATTCGTTGCGAGACAGAGTGCTGTCAGGGGACCCAGGAGACTTATCTTTTATAGACGAGGTGCTGTGCATGATGTTTGTGCGTTCCCAGGGATGAGGAGTTGTTGAGAGAGCTCCTGATTGAGGCGCATGGGTCCAGGTTCACCATACATCCCAGGAACACAAAGATGTATAATGATCTGAGACGTGACTTTTGGTGGAGAGGGATGAAGTGGGATGTAGGTGAGTTCGTGCAGCAGTGTTTGGTATGCCAGCAGGTGAAGGCTGAGCATCAGAGGCCTGCAGGGCCATTGCAGCCACTTCCTATGCTAGAGTGGAACTGGGAGGAGAGCATCACCATGGACTTGGTGCTGGGCTTACCCGTTACCCAGCGAGGACATGACGCAGTCTGCGTGACAGTAGACAGATTGACAAAGACGGCATGCTTCTTGCCGATCCGAGTCACCTTGGGGCCAACACAGTTGGTAGAGAGGTATATTCATGATGTGGTACATCTGCATAGAGTTCCTCGTGAGATCGTATCCGACCGGGATACCCGTTTTACTTCCCAGTTTTGGGCCGAGTTTCAGCAGGCCTTGGGGACATGGTTGAGGTTCAGTACGACATGCCACCCCCAGACGGATGGACAGTTAGAGCATACCATATAGACACTTGAGGACCTTTTACATGCCTGTGTACTAGACTGGAGGGGCTCTTGGGAGGAGCACTTACCCCTGGCAGAGTTTGCATATAATAATAGCTATCACTCGAGTATCGGCATGGTGCCCTAGGAGGCTCTGTACGGACGGGGGTGTACTGCACCCTTGAGTTGGGTTAAGGTGGGGACCAAGTGGGAGGTTGGCCCCAGGCTGATTCGGCAGAGTCAGGAGGTGATAGACCAGATTCACAGACGACTTTGCACTGTCAGGAGCAGACAGAAGAGTTATGCCGATCAGAAGCGCAGAGAGGTGCAGTTCGAGGTTGGGGATCACATCTTTCTTCGCGTTTCGCCCATGAAGGGCCTGCAGCATTTTGGGGTGAAAGGGAAGCTTGCGCCGAGGTTTGTGGGGCCCTTTAAGGTCCTGGAGTGGGTAGGACCTGTTGCTTACCGGCTTGCCCTTCCTCCCCAGCTTTCTGGTGTGCACGACATGTTCCACGTGTCCAACCTCAAGAAGTACGTCGCTAATCCTAGTCACGTTCTGAGCCACGAGAGTGTCGAGGTGGGTGACGAACTGACCTACCTCGAGAGACCACTGCAGATACTAGACAGAGTCATCAAGAGTTTGAGACGGAAGCAGGTACCCCTGGTGAAGGTCATGTGGAGGAGCCAGCGGTACGAGGAGGCTACCTGAGAGCCTGAGGCAGCGATGCGAGAGCGGTACCCAGAGCTTTTTCAGGGTATGTCTTTTCGGACCGACTTCAGTCCTCTTTAAGTTTGTTATGCGTGTATATTTTCCTTTTCTGCACCATAGCTAGCTCAAGTTTCGGGGACGAAACTTTCTTTAAGTTTGTTATGATGTAAAGACCTATTCTATTTTGAGCCTTTTAAGACGTTTGGACTATCAGTCAGATGTCTGGACCCCTTCCTAGACATCTTGAAATTGAAAATTTTGTACGCAACTTCGCTTTTGTGCTTTGGCTGTGCGCAGACTGCCTTCCTTCCTTTTTCTCTCTCTTCTTTTCTTTCCCACAGAACCTTAGCCGCTCCCTCTATATAACCCTACTCCCCGTTCCTCTCTTCTCCACTCCACCACCACTACCTTCCTTATTCCTCTCCACTGCAGCAAGAGGGACGAGTGCAAGAGAGGGTGTAAGAGCAAGGAGCGAGGAGGAGAGGCGACGTGAAGAGAGGAGCCTGAGCTCGTGAGCTCGTGGGAGCTCACCTGGAGGACGCACTGCCGGAGCGACGCGTGCGGGACAAGGAGCGTTTCGGGGGAGACGTCCCCAACACTTTGCTGCAGTCGGAGCTGTAGACGAGGAGGAGTGGCCGCAGCTGCGCGCGGCGAGAGGAGCAGGAAGTTGGTCTGGTTCTGGGATTTTCTCAGAATCAGACGTCTGGCGTGCCGTCCAGAAGATGGGTTGGACGTCTGGTGACGACACCGGACGTCTGAAAGCAGAGTTTCATGAAGGTACGTTCCTCTTGTGGTTACGGCCATGCAGGCCACACCACAAAGCCAATATGTATGGCTAAAAGTGGGCGATTCAGTCTGTTGCATGCAGGGATAGCTTCGGGAAGGCACGGGGCACGTCCTCCCATGCGTTTCGGACGTCTGGACAGCTTACCAAATGGCTGGAAGCAACCTCAGACGACTGGAGGAGAGGTTGGACGTCTGGGGCTGGGTCCAAACAGTCAAGTAGGGGTTCTAGACATCTAAAGTCAATGTAGGAACCTGAGGTGAGACCTTGGTGACTTTTAAGACGTCTGGACCTTGTGCCAGGTGTTTGATCTAGGTTTGCAGTCCTTTTTTTGACCCGTTTAGGGTCCGTTTGAGGTCCGTTTTATGCAAACAAGATATCTGTGGTTTCCTTGTGAGTTCCTCTACATGTTAGAAAGCCTTATATACTGTTCTGAACATTCTGTTGTAGTATGTCCCTTGGTATAGGACTTCGATCTGTTGCATGTTCAAGGCCTGTAGAGGCATGTGAGCCTGCCGTTCAAGCCCCCAGTACTCCCGGATTGTCTGGTAGAGTGGTTTCCCCTGTTTTAATTATAAAACATGAATGCATATGTGAAATTGGATAACTAGAAGCTTAGTATGTGGCATGAATCCTACGATGAGAAGTACTTACATTGTTTGTATGCATGTTGAGATTGCAGTCATAAATGAATAAATAGAATTGTAAACAACTGCCTATTAATAAATATGAGCTTCCTGTGAAATATGAAATACTTGTGCTAGTTAAACAGTTGCCTGCAACATTACTTGTTGTATATGTTAAATTGTGGAAATACGAGCTGCATGTGTATAATATGAGAATGGAAATGTGAATGATGAAACTTGGTATGGAACAACATAGTGAATACGATCCTGAACCCTATGGGGAATTAGGAGTAGAGCTCTTGTGGATGAATTGGATGGATATGGAATGTGAGTGGGAAGTGTGCTAGCCCTTGAGTACGTGGTACCAAGGAGAGCGATTGTCCCTTGTTTAGTGTAGAGCAGAGCTAGTCGCCCTTGGGTTGGGACCCGGTGTTAGGATTAGCCACTCTACACTGACTTCTGTTGGCCCTTGCGTACACTATATCGGGGAGAGCTAGCCACCCCACGGGGCCTGGGGTTCAGATAGCCACCCTACACCGACTTGTTAGGCCCACTAGGCAAACCAGGGTAATCAGACAAGGGTACACGGACTGTGGAGGGATGAGACCCCTGTTTGGTTATGAGGGGCTATACCCTTGCTACTGAGAGGGCTAGGCCCTATACTGTTCCATGCCATACTTTGGGTGTACCCGCTAGTGGAAACGATTGATCGCTTGCTAGTGCGGGGTAGCTACCCGTGTGCTTATCGTGTGTGCCGTAGTCACCGCTGTCTGTCCGTGACCTCGGGGTGGTTGACTAGGTGTAGGATCACCACGGGGGACTCTCCCAGCCAGGAGAGCACCACGTGTGCCTTCTACTCTTTGGTAAATACTGCAATCAAGATCGTTCCCACGAGGAACATTCGAGATCAAGAAGAGATCTGAAAGTAAACCAATGGGTGAAAGGAAATGACTTGTAAAATAAAATAATTGGAAAAGATAAATTTTACCTGTTAGCCTTTACTGCTTTAGTTGGTTGGTTACCACTCTACTCAGCGTTCGCTGACTCTATTTACTCATAACCCTTTTCAGGTTCAGGTGTTGAGCAACCTGAGTCATCGGTTGCAGAGGGTGTTGGGCCCAGTCGAGCCCAGCAGTAGTTCCTGTTGTTGTTGTACTTCCTTTTGCTAGTGAGTTAGACTGTTGTTACCGTTTCTGTTTCTGTACCTTGTTCTACTTTACTGTTGTGGTGGTGATATGTACTGTTAGCAGCTTTTATTTCCTTTACTGCTTGTACTCTTGTACTGTTAGTTTCTTAGCATAGTGAATGTGGTTTACTTTCCTGCTTTTTGGTTATTTCTTGTTGGATGACTGGGTCTTAGGATTAGTCGAGTCGAGCTGGTCATGGATCTTGTAGGATTTGGGAATCCGGTCGTAACAGATGGTTTACGTCATGCAAGTCTTAAGTACTAGTAGTCTTCTTTGCGATTGGTTTTCACAATGTCCAACAGATAAACACATCGATATTGCTTCAGAACAATCTTTAGCTAAAGATCATTTCTAGACTCTTTACTACTCTATTGAGTTTTGAATAAGTGTTTTTCTAGAGACTAGTAAAAGATAGGCATGGGGGTGTGATTGTGCAACAATTCATGCCAACAAGTTGTCAATCTTATGATATTTTCTGGCTTTACACATTTAATATTAGATAACTATACTTGCATTTTGTAAATACATGCATTCATGCATATTGAGAGAGGAAGAAAGAGAGAGAAATAGATCCCTCACTACCACCAAAAATCACCCACCTATTCACCTACAACAAATAAACAAAACCTTAAGTGCCTACCCACAAAATACCCAAATATCCCAAAAAGAATATCCTCACGGCCATGCTTGCTCCCCATTGCCTACACCTCACCCATCACTTATAAAAGCACACCCTCACCTTCACTCTCCAACGGTTGGCTGCACACACTACCACCAACTCCACACTCACTCCACCTACACTCAGCAGCTAGCCATTGTGCCTCTCCTCTCTCCCTCTCTTCCTCTCCCATTCACAGCACCCTCTCACCAGTTGAGAGGGCATGCTGCTAATATTGGGAAAACCTGTCGTGGTTGAAAACCACCATGGCGAGGTCTACCACTATCTAGCTTCTTCATAAGTAAATAGATGTGGTGGATTCCCCATTTATTTTGCTTTATTTACCTCTGCTTTTCATCACCACTAATGCACTTTAGAGCTCCTCTAGCTCTTTGCTCTGTTTATAATGTAGATGGTCTATTGGAGTTCATTTTCCACTTCTATCACCAGATTGTTTCTCACTTATCCGGTGAGAAAAGCCCACGCACACTGGCACCCCACTCAGCTCATGCCCTAATCGGTCACATGCTGCATTGCACCAGCGCTGTAGCCCGTTCCTGTGCCAACTCTCTCTCCCTTCCACCGGCTAAGCGAGAAACTTAGCCGGTGAAGAATCAATCCAACTGATGCCTCCACTTCGCGGGTCCCCCCCATTCCACTAGTTAGCTCAACATGGTGACTGGCCAACTGAGTTAGCCAGTCACCATACTCTTTTCGCATGATCCACTCCCCCTCACCCAGTTGCACATACACACACAACACACTCATGCACTCACTCATGCACTCATACACACAGACACACACAAATTTATGCACATACACTCACGCTCACACCCATACACATATATACTCACACATATATCACTTATTTCCATACACATTGACACATCCATATATATATATTCCCACATACACATACACATATAACACATTCACCATCATACACACTTCTCCATTATCGTACATTTTATCGTGCATGTGTATGCACAAGTTGCGTACACGTACACTATAACCTGTGCACATTAGGCCCTTCTCACACACACGTACACATGTCCGATCCATACCTCGCACATGACGCATTATTAGCTTTGATCACTTTTCTTTAGACATCAGTTGAGCTAACCCACGCTACATTCCATTCGAATCTCCGATTCACTTCTCGACCACTATATATTATACAGTTATACATATATATATACATAGATATATATATCTCTTATACATATATATAAACATAAGCTAAGTATTTCATTTATTTTAATTCTCACATTTCTTTTCATATTCTCTCTTATTTGAAAGTAAGAAAATATCGAAAAAAGTGTAAAAGAGAAAGGATAATCCCTGACTTTGCAGCTACCCAATCTTGCATGTAGGGAGATTATTTTAGACTTGAATTTGGCGTGTCTCCAAGGACATTGAGTTTGACGTGCCACCAAGAACACATTTTGAGGGTGTACCTCAAGGAGAAGATTATCACAAAAAAATCTAAACCAAGAAAATCTAAAACCAAAATAAGCGAATGGAAATCACACATCTTTTGGATTCGTGTAGAAATTGATTATCCAAACCCGCCTCCTTGAGTTTGACCCTGGGCCTAAAATTGACAATCCTAAAATTTGATTTAGTCCACGTAAAATAAATTTGACAAATCTGTGTAGAATCTCTTGTAGGTAACCACTTCCACTATACTTATTTTCATGCTAGTATCACCTAATTAAATACCCTACTCGCATTCGATTAGGCACCCTCTTGGCCAAGGGGGTGAGTCGTATGCAATCTACATTTCAGGATATCACAACAAGATCTCCTCGCACCTTTTGAGGAAACTAATTTGGATAGATAATGATTGGAATTGTGGCAAGGTACCCACTTTCCTTCTCTTAGTTTTGTTCTCTTTTAATTGCTCTGCTACTCTACTTAGAGTTTGCTGTTGTTTTCTGTGGACGCTATATCCAAGGTCTTGGAGAGTTGCAGTCGAGCACTATGGCTGTAGGAGTTGACGGTGCCAGTCTGAGCACAACACTGTAGTTGGTAGTTGTAGATCTAGTTCACAGTTGTGTTCTTTCTTATTTTGATATCTGTAGCACCTTGTCAGTTTATTCTAGTATTTGACTTGTTCGCTTCATATTTATGTTTGTGCATTTTATGGCTATGATCTTTTTTTTAGCGTGTTTTCATTTTGTCATTTCATGTGATGTGATGTGCTATAAATGCCTTTATTATTCTATGTGTATGCGTTGGATGGTTGAATCTTGGGTGTACGAAATTGACTCGGGTCTCTACTTGGGTGGGTGTTGAACGTACGAGTTCTATGCTAACGTGTTTGGTTTTGAAAAACCTGTCGTCGTAGTATGAAAGCGAAGAACTCATGTTCAACAAATAAAATTTATACCGGAATGAAAATCCCGGGTCGAACTCAGGGAGGCTACGTCGATCTATATTCGCAATTATACTTTTTTAGAATTTTTCTTGAAAAGTGAGGCGATGTAATTACAATGAAGCCATAATAACAATCAGACTAAATGAGAGAAAGAGAGAGAGAGAGAGAGAACATGCATTCAATAATTCAAAATGTTTATACAATAAAATCAAATAAAAATTACACTAGAAAGCGGGAAATCAGCTACACTAAAAAGTAGGAAAATTCTACACTAGAAAGCTGTAAAGAAGAATGAGAGAGAGAAGTTATCCTCCTTGATGATTGCTTGGAGGACGAGCTAGACAGGACGCCGCCTGGACGAAGGAGGACGGAGTGGGAAGAAGGAGATCGAGGCAAGAGGAACGAGAATGGAGCAGCACGTCGTCGTCGTCGTAGGATCCGCTTCCGAAAAGAGAGCGAAAATTTGACTTTATCTCATGAGGAGCATCCTGGGTGTGAGACAAGCTTCTCTTGAGCTTTGGAGAGGTAGAGAAGAGAAGGAAGGGATCAGAATTTTGTGTGGAGGGGGTCTCCTTTTATAGTTGCAAGGAGTGGGGGCAATTTGGTCATTACAACTCTAAAAACATTAAATCAGGGGTCTTTAATGACGGATAAAACCGTCGCTAAAGCCCCATGTGGGTGTAGTGGGGGCAGAGCGCGCGGCTGCTCGCCTCCTCGCGCATAATGCACGCACACGTCCAGCTGATCTCAGCCGTCCGATCGTGAGATCGGACAACTTAAATCACGCTACTGCCTGCCTCCTTTGCACACCCGCCCGCGTGCGATTCCGCATGAGGCGCGGCGTGCAATAACGCGTGGGATGGATTGGGTGCCTGCAGCCACTCAATCGCGATCGAGCGGTCGTGGAGCCCGCTCACCTGTGCTCTAGCACCCGCTCGCGAGGAGTCGATCGCGCGTCGCTTGCTCGCAATAGTGCTTTCGCCCGCTGCGTTACGTCGTCGAGATGGTCGCGTAGATGAATTCAAACACGTGCATCCACATCCAACGGCAGAGAAGTGGCTCTCTGATTGAAGAAGAGAAGGTGCGGCAGGTGCTTCGGCTGGTTGAGCGGCTGAGATGGCACCACATGGCGCCATCTCAGTCGTCCATCTTCTGGATGATGTAGATGGCGCCACAGTTGTTAGATTGAGTCGATTTTCGCGTCGTTCGGCTGCGATCGTTGATCCGAATCCATCCATGTGGTCGGATGTGTCGTTTGAAGTGTGGATTCACACCATCTTGGCCCTTGATCTTCTAGGGTTCCTCGGTCACTATTTGATGCTACAGATGTCTGATTAGGGCGATCTTGGAGTAGTTGAACTCCAATCGTCGCCCTGATCACATTTGTATGGTTGGATCTTCGATCCGAGGCCCCGATAAAAAGTTTGCCCTGTCCATGAACATAAAAGGAGATAATTAACCTCCATTTTATTCAAACTACTCTAAATGCAAGATGATGCATGTTATGCAATATTTATAGTATGCAATGCAATCCTATGCTTAAGAACATGCATAAATAGACATCTTAAGTAGTGTAAATATGTTTACATCATATCCCCATGCCTATCTTTTGCTAGTCACTAGAAAAAACTATATGCTATTTATAAAAGAATCATGTTGGATTATTTGGGCTTGAGTTATTTTCAATCACTAAGAAAATGTTTACTTAGGATCTGAACTTTTAAAGACACAGTAGTGCCCGAGTATCTGCCAAAATGCAGACCGCCTCAAGCCCTCACCTTATTCAAAGAAAAATTTCTTTTTCTCTTTTTCCTCTTTTCTAATTTTTTTGGATTTTCAAGTTTTAGGGTTTAAGAGTGGCTTTCTACGACCATTCAACTCACCCAAGATTTGATGATAACCCTAAGTTATAAGCATCTTATTGTGAATGTGATAGACTCGTTGACCGGTAGTTAAAATGGACTTCGAATTTCTACGCCTCTAGGTGACCTAAAAAAGAATTCTTCCTAAAGGTGTATCTTTACAACTGGTAGCTTTCTCCCTACTTTTATTTTTTTACAGGGCCAACACAAGGGTGAATCCAGTGTATATCTCCTCGATTTATTCTACTTCTCCACTTCTTCCTAAGTGTTTTGGGAGTTTTTAGTGCATTTGTTGAGTTGGGTTCTGGACAACCGGTCGATGAGCTGTTACCACCGGCAACTTGCCAGCCATACTCGTGCGGTGAAGTGTGGTTTATTTCTTTTTTTTTTCTTTTCTCTTTTTTTTTCTTTTCTTTTTGACTCTCTATTTTTTTTTTAAGTAGGTGGCTTCCCTGGTCTAAGATTTACCTAAAGGCAGCAAAAAGAAAAAGATCCAGTGACTGGGCTCTGGACAACCTACCTATGGGTTGTTACCCACGATAACTTGCCAGCCATATCACCCTAGAAGGTTCATTAGCTACCCAATTTCCGTTAGAATCGCCGAACAACGAGTTAGTGACAAGATAGTGTGTAGATGCTTAAAACTCAATTCCCTCAAATCAGAGGGTGGGTTGATAAGTCGTGTACTTATCACCCAAATTTAGTTACTCAAATTACAATAGAGTTAAGGTTGGCAAGGACTCGAAAAACAAATCCACATTTTAGTGGATACACGGGTTGATTAAGTCCAAAGACCTGAAGGGTCTTTGTGTTCAGATCCTAATGTAAAATTTCCTAAGATTAAAAAGTCCTAATGTCAAATTATTCCTTCCTATTTTTTTTTTATGTATAAATAAGAAGAGAAAAAAAATTTACATGAATTTCACAAAGCTGACCAAATGATTCAAAAACGAATCCACCCCCCCATGCCTAGCTGATGCAATGTCCACATTGAAAAAGAGACATGAAAGAAAGGGTAGAGCATGAAAGATGTCACCTGAATATGAAGCTCGTATCAGCTTTGTGTCATGTGTACAACTGTTGAGTTTAATGCCGTCAGCTAGGCAATGTCCAGCCAAAGAAGTCACAGAATGGCTAGTGCAACTGTGTCTGAGACGGGTTCTGGAAGAATACGGTCAATAACATGCTTCAGACATTGACCGTTGACTTTAAATGTGTTACCCATCTTTGGGTCAGAAATCTGAACGGCTCCATTTGGAAAAATCTGGTCAATTATGAATGGGCCATTCCATTTAGATCTAAGTTTGCCAGGAAAGAGCTTAAGTTTAGAATCGAACAACCAGATCTTCTGGTTCGGCTCAAAGCTTTTGCGGGAAATCAGTTGATCATGTAGAGCTTTGGTCCGAGCCTTGTAGATCTCGGCATTCTCATATGCATCATTTCTAAGCTCCTCCAACTCAGATAGTTGGAGTTTCCTAGTCTTCCCAGCTAAATTCAGATCTAAATTACATTGTTTGATCGCCCAGAATGCCCTATGTTCAATCTCTACAGGTAAATGGCATGCCTTTCCATACACCAAACGGAATGGAGACATGCTGATGGGCATTTTATACGCCGTACGGTAGGCCCAAAGAGCGTCCTCAAGCTTTTGAGTCCAGTCCTTGCGATCAGGCCTAACCATTTTTTGCAGAATGTTCTTGATCTCCCGATTGGAGATCTCGGCTTGTCCATTCGTCTGGGGATGGTAAGGTGTGAAAATTTGGTGATTAACCCCGTATTTGGCCAACAAATTTTGGAATTGGGCATTAGTAAAATGAGTGCCACCATCACTGATGATGGCCCTCGGAATCCCGAACCTACTGAAGATATTTTTCTTGACAAAATCGATAACCACCTTATGGTCATTGGTTCAGGTGGGAATCGCCTCAATCCATTTGGACACATAATCAACAGCAACAAGAATGTACTGATGTCCAAATGAAGGGAGAAAGGGTCCCATGAAATCAATGCCCCAAACATTGAAGATTTTGATAGGAAGAATTGGGTTTAGGGGCATCATATCTCTCTTAGTTATGTTCTCGAGTGCCTGACATCGAGAACATGACCTTGAGAAATCCTGGGCATCCTTAAATAAAGACGGCCAATAGATGCCAGATTGCAAGATTTTTGTAGCCGTCTTTTTCCCGGAGAAATGTCCACCACACCCAGATGCATGGCAGAACTCGAGTATATTGTTGAATTCATTCTCCGGTATACATTGGTGAATAATTTGATCAAAGCCGATGCGGTACAGCTCAGGGTCCTCCCAGAAGTAGTATTTGGCCTCAGATTTGAGTCTATCCCATTGTTGCTTGGTCCAATCCTGGGGGATTTGACCAACGACCAAATAGTTAACAATGTCAGCAAACCATAGGGTGTGGACACCTAAATCTGTAAGAATAGCTTCGTCTGGAAAAGTGTCAGCAATCGGAATGTCCAGACGAGAAGAATCACCTAGGAGTCTCGACAAATGATTTGCTACCACATTTTTTACCCTGATTTTATCCTTGATTTCAAGATCAAATTCTTGAAGCAGAAGAATCCAACAAATAAGCCGGGGTTTAGCATCCCTTTTGGCCAAGAGATGTCTCAAGGCCGAGTGGTCGGTATAGATTATAACATGAGACCCTAAGAGATAAGCCCTGAATTTTTCCAAAGCGAACACTACAGCTAATAATTCCTTTTCAGTAATAGTGTAATTCCTCTGGGCTTCATCCAGAGTTTTACTAGAGTAGTAGATGACAAAGGGCTTTCTATCAATTTTCTGACCTAAGACAGCCCCGACCGCGTAATCAGAAGCGCCGGTCATGATCTCAAAAGGGGCTGTCCAAATTGGTGGTTGCAAAACTGGAGCACAGGTGACTGCCATTTTCAGGAAATCAAATGCCTTTCGGCATGATTCGTCAAAAACAAATGGCGTTTCTTTGGCAAGAAGATTGCTCAAGGGACGAGCAACCTTCGAGAAATCCTTGATGAATCTTCGATAGAATCCCACATGGCCAAGAAATGATCGGATTTGTTTAATAGATGTGGGAGGAGGAAGTTTAGCGATAGCATCAACCTTAGCTTTATCCACTTCAATTCCCCGTTCAGAGATTACATGACCCAAAATGATGCCTTCTTGGGTCATGAAATGACTCTTTTCCCAGCTAAGGACCAATCGTCTTTTGATACATCGCTTAAGAATCATTTCCAAATTTGCTAAACAAGAGTCAAATGATTCTCCGAAAATAGAGAAATCATCCATGAAGACTTCCATAAACTCTCCCATCATGTCAGAAAATATGGCTAGCATACACCTTTGAAAAGTCACAGGTGCATTGCATAACCCGAAAGGCATCCTACAGAAAGCAAAGGTTCCATAGGGACAGGTGAAAGTAGTTTTTTCCTGATCCTCGGGATGAATAGGAACTTGGTTGTATCTCGAGTAGCCATCAAGAAAATAGAAGTATTTTTGCCTGGCTAATCTTTCTAAGATTTGATCGATGAATGGCAGGGGAAAATGATCCTTTTTAGTGGCTGTGTTCAGCTTCCTATAATCAATACAAACCCTCCAAGAGGAAGCTGAACGAGTTGTGACAGATTCTCCTGTCTCGTTAGTCACAACGATAATCCTCGCTTTCTTCGGAACAATCTACACGGGACTTACCCAGGGACTATCAGAGATTGGATAAATAATTCCTGTATCGAGCCACTTGATGATTTCCTTTTTGACCACTTCTCGCATATTTGGATTTAATCTCCTCTGCATCTGGCGAGAAGGGCGGGATCCATCTTCCAAGAATATTTTATGATTACAGTAAGATGGCTCGATCCCCTTGAGGTTATGAATGGTCCAACCAATTGACTCCTTGTGTTCCTTCAGGATCTTGATCAATTTAATCTCTTGCTCCTTTGTCAATTTAGCATTAATAATCACAGGGAGTGTCTTCTGAGGTCCTAAAAATTGATATTTCAAATTCTCAGGCAATGGTTTTAGTTCAAGCTGGGGCGGGTTGATGATTGATGGTAAGGTAGATGCTGAAGATTCAACAAGAGGAAGAGGTTGTGAGTGAACAAAACCAATAACCTCTTCAGAAGATGGCAGGTTAGCCATAGAGGGTTCCGGGTCGAATTTGTCATCAAAGGAGGAACTTTCGATTGAGGAAACCATCAAACAAGTTTCAATGTTTCCATTATCCTCCTCAAGTTCCTCAATAAATCCATAATCCTCAAATTTATTGATCGCCTTAAAAATATCCAATTTCTTTCGTTGATCCCCAAAGGCGATTTCCATGCTACCGCTTTCACAATTAATGTTGGCCTCAGTGGTAGCCAGGAACGGATGCCCCAGAATGATGGACGTGTTCCTCAGATTATCAAGTACATCCATGTCAAGGACAAGAAAATCTATAGGAAAATAGAAATCCTTGACCTTAACTATAACATCTTCAATAACACCTTGAGAATTTATGACCGAGCGGTCCGCTAACTGTAGTGTTACTGAAGTTGGTCGAAGTTCACCTAATCCAAACTTCTCGTAAAGAGAAGTCGAAATTAGGTTGATGGATGCACCCATATCCAAAAGTGCTCTATCAAATGTGTAATCTTCGGTGATGCAAGAAATCAACGAAGCACCTGGATCTCTCTTTTTCTGAGGGAGGTGGTGTAGGATAACAAAACTAGCCTGCTCGGAGAGTACCACCTTCCTCGGAACAGATTCTCTCGACTTACGCTTTTGTGTACATAAATCCTTTAAAAATCTTACATAAGCTGGTATGTGCTTGATAGCATTAAGGAGCGGGATATTGATCTCAACATTCTTAAATAGATTCAGAAGCTCCTCATTGCTATCAACAGACTTCTTCTTTGATTTGATTAAGGTTTCAGGAAAAGGAACATGAGTCAGATCTTTGGAATCAGGTTCCTGAGCCTTGATTTCCCCTCCAAAATTCTCCTCTCTCTCCTCAGGTTCTTCAGGATTCAAAAGATCAGAATAGTATGGTTGTGGATCCTGAGTTTGCTTACCACTCCTCAAAGTGACAGAATTTGCAGATGCATAAGAATTTGGGTCTTGGGGAGGGTTAGGAAAGATTGGAGGGGCTTGATTAGCCAGGAATTGTTGATTTGCAGAAGAAGAAGAAGAAGAGGAGGAGGAACCATGCTCAACCACCTGAGCATGTGCGTGTGGGTCCCTCTGATTTCCGTACCCATGGGCTTGGTTGCTCGAATTCATAATATTTCGCGGGTTGGGTTCGGGTTGGGATGGTAGAGATCCGAGTTGATGAGAGTTAGCAATGAGCCCAGACTACAAGTTGTCCAGCGAGGTTTTCATTTGCTGCATGAGCTAGAGCATGGATCCTTGCATCTCTACCATTTGTCGGTTCAAATCAGCCTACCCTACGGGTTGACGGGCATTCCAAGCTGGCTGATTGACCTGATTTGGAGGCAACTGAGTATATACATGACCCTGATCCATTGGTCGTTGCAGAGCATATTTGCTGGGTCGGAATTGGGTCTGTTGCCCTGGGTTTTTCCAAGAGAAGTTAGGGTGGTTTCTCCAACCTGGATTATAGGCATTAGAGTAGGGGTTGGATCTAACATTCTCTTATACAGCACAGACATCCTCATAGGGTGAGGATGGAGAGAAAGAAAGGGAAGGATCAGAAAAACTGGGATCAAAGGCCCCTGTTTGGAACCCGTGGGGTTCTGAAAAATGCTAACTCATAGGTTGAGCCGCATCGAGTTGATTCACGAACTCCCGTCCAGAAGGAGCTCGTGAAGAATGGAATCCCGAATTTTGGGATTGAGTGGATCGAGAGTTGTTCATAGAATTGCCAGCCATCCACTCTTCCATTCTCTTAGAAACCAAGTCCACCTTATCAAGTTTGTTACAAATCAATTCCATATCAAATGAATAAGAGTCATGGACTTCATTGACATTTGATCTGGGCTGCTGGGACTGGTTAAATGTATCCATGGAGGCATGATTGATTGAATTCTCACTCATTTCCTCACATAAATCATGTGCACTATCTGCATCTTTATTGAGGAAATTGCCTCTGCAAGAAGCATCCACATGATTTCTGAGTTGCTCAGTCAACCCATGATAGAAGATCTGCATGAGTTGCCATTTCGGCACCTCGTGGTGTGGACACCTCCACAATAGGTCCTAGAATCGCTCCCAGGCCACATGAAATTGCTCCCCCGGCCGCTGGGTAAAGGTAGTGATTGCCTGTCTCAAAGCATTGGTACGTCTGACTGGGAAGAATTTCTTCAGAAAGGTCGATTTCAACTCATTCCAAGTTGCAATTGGTCTTCCTATTGTCCTATACCAATGCATGGCCTTATCCCTAAGAGAGTGGGGGAAGAGCCTCATGATCATTTGCTCCTCGTTTACGTTTCAAGCCTTGGTCTAGACCAAAGTGGTCAAGTCCTCTTAGTGCTGAAACGGATCTTTGTAGCCAAGCCCATGATAATGTTTGATCAGGCTTAACACCTGGGGCTTGATTTCTATGTCACCAGTTGGAATCTGGATGCTGGGACGTTCCCCGTAATTTGAAGGATCATAAAAATCCTTCAAGGGCTGAGCACCCTGCATTCTCTGGAACCATTCCTGCATTGTCTGCATTTGTTCCAGCTGCCTTCGAAATTCTTCCTGTGGATTTCCAGGTAGAGGAGGCTATTGGTCGGCCATGGGATCAATTTGACCAAAATCCAATTTGCACCTCCTAGAATACTCTAATGGTCTTTCCAATAAGGGATTCAATGACCATCTTCCCAGCATAAACTAGGAGAAGGTCAGAAGGACTGGGGATAGGGACCTTGTAGCACAACAAAACAAGGCTGTCCTTAAGTGAGGTAGCCTAAGAATTTACTGACTCCCAAAACCTGCCTTAACATTGTAAATGATTTACTCTACTTGTGTCTGCTCAATCCAACCTGTTAGAAGGAGAGACTAGGGAGAAGGTTCTTCCTTCGGCTTTCACCTCCGGTTCCTAGTGTACCCCCCAGCTGCGGTTGTTTGACGCTACTCCCCTAGCTAGACATCAGATTAATCAGTACAAGTAGGTTAATCAAAGACAATCTTAGACTAGGCCCTGAAGAGTGAATCAGACCTTAAGGCCAATGTCTACTCAATTTTATTAAGGCCTGGGATTGTGGTGCTTATGGAATGTGATGGGCCCTTAAAATGGGTTGTGCCCTTGATGATTGATTGAGATTTGTGTAAGTGCATGCACAACCAGGGTTTTCAAGCAAGATTATTTGTGATGCGTGGATTTTAATGTTCAAATCTTGCTTAAGTAGCTTTTAGGGTTTCAAATTAGGTGGATTGCAATCAAGTTTCTAGGCAAACCAAGTTGTCAAACACGGGTGAAGATTGTTTTCCTTTAAAACCAGAAAGAAAGTGGAGTGCCTGGAATAGACCTAGATTGAAAATCCTAAGGAGGAGCTACTTGGTGAGTTGATTTTAAGTAGAGTGGTGCGGCCTAAACAACTCAAACAACTGACCACAAATGCACCACTAAGTTAGAAACACAAAGATGGTTAACCTAGAATGATTTCTACTCTTTTATGTGTTGCTTTGTGTGTACCGGTTTCACAGATCAGAACTCGGTTGAGTAGAAACAAATCAATTCGGTTAAGTGCCTTGAATGTGGGTGTACGTTGTGTGTTTGTTGAAAATTGTCCCACAAGATTATCTTTTTGTTGTTTTTTTTATAAATGAGGGTGGAATGAATGTGAGTGAGAATCCAAACAACCAAACTATTCCTAGGATTTATGCAAGCACCTAGTTTAATTAGAATTTGGATTGAATGTGGCAAATGAAATCTATGGAGGAGGGAAGAATGGGGAGCACTTACAGTTGTCTTCAACTGCACTTTACTCTGGTCTACCACTTGATGATTCCCTGATGGAGGTCTCTGCAAAACAATAGACACAAGAGAAAGTAAGTTAGAAAATAATAAAGTGCGTGAAATGCGAAAAGAAGATTGGAAATCATTGCCTCCCCGGCAATGACGTCAAAATGTTGAACGTACGAGTTGCTATGCTAATGTATTTGGTTTTGAAAAACCAATCGTCGTAGTATGAAAGCGAAGAACTCGTGTTCAACAAATAAAATTTATACCGGAATGAAAATCCCGGGTCGAACTCAGGAGGCTACGTCGATCTATATTCGCAATTATATTTTTTTAGAATTTTTCTTGAAAAGTGAGACGATGTAATTACAATAAAGCCATAATAACAATCAAACTAAACGAGAGAGAGAGAGAGAAAACATGCATTCAATAATTCAAAATGTTTATACAATAAAACCAAATAAGAATTACACTAGAAAGTGGGAAATCAGCTACACTAAAATGCAGGAAAATTCTACACTAGAAAGCTGTAACGAAGAATGGGAGAGAGAAGTTATCCTCCTCGATGATTGCTTGGAGGACGAGCCAGATGGGACGTCGCTTGGATGAAGGAGGATGGAGTGGGAAGAAGGAGATCGAGGCAGGAGGAACGAGAACGGAGCAGCACGTCGTCGTCGTCGTTGTTGCGGGATCCGCTTCCGAAATGAGAGCGAAAATTTGACTTTATCTCACGAGGAGCATCCCGGGTGTGGGACAAGCTTCTCTTGAGCTTTGGAGAGGTAGAGAAGAGAAGGATGGGATCAGAATTTCGTGTGGAGGGGGTCTTCTTTTATAGTTGCAAGGAGTGGGGGCAATTTGGTCATTACAACTCAAATCATTAAATCAGGGGTCTTTAGTGACGGATAAAATCGTCGCTAAAGCCCCATCGTGGGCATAGTGGGGGTGGAGCGCGCAGCTGCTTGCCTCCTCGCACGTAACGCACGCACACGTCTAGCGCGATCGGACGGCTTAAATCGCACTACCGCCCGCCTCCTTTACGTGCCCTCCCGCGTGCGATTCCACATGAGGCGTGACGTGCAATAGCACGCGGGACGGATTGGCCGCCCGTAGCCATTCGATCGTGATCGAGCGATCGCGGAGCCCGCTCACCCGCGCTCCAGCACCCGCTCACGAGGAGTTGATCGTGCGTCGCTTGCTTGCGATAGTGCTATCGCCCGTTGTGCTGCGTCGTCGAGATGGTCGGGTGGATGAATTCTGGCTCGCGCATCCACAGCCGTTGGATGCACATCCAACGGCGGAGAAGCGACACTCTGATTGAAGAAGAGAAGGTGCGGCGAGTGCTTCGGCCGGTTGGGCGGCTGAGATGGCGCCACGTGGTGCCATCTGAGCCATCCATCTTCTGGATGATGTAGATGGTGCTACGGTTGTCGGATTGAGTAGATTTTCACGCTGTTAGGCTACGATTGTCGATCCGAATCCATCCGTGCGATCGGATTTGTCATTTGAAGTGTGGATTCACACCATCTTGGTCCTTGATCTTCTAGGGTTCCCCGGTCACTATCTGATGCTACAGATGTCTGATTAGGGCAATCTTGGAGTCATTAAACTCCAATCGTTGCCCTGATCACATCTATACAGTTGGATCTTCGATCTGAGGCCCCGATAAAAAGTTTGCCCTGTCCATGAACATAAAAGGAGACAATTAACCTCCATTTTATTCAAACTACTCTAAATGCAAGATGATGCATGTTATGCAATATTTATAGTATGCAGTGCAATCCTATGCTTAAGAACATGCATAAATAGACATCTTAAGTAGTGTAAACATGTTTACATCAGTGGGGACTCGAGTTGTAACCGATGGTCTCATCTACCTGTCAAGAAGAATGAAGTCCCTTCGAGTTGAGACTTATTGTAAAAGGAATAATACGTGGTATGTTGTACTATGCTACCCGAAAGGTATAATTTCTATACTCATAGGGATCCTTTAACAGGAAGAAGTTAGATCTTCTCATGTGGTTCAGGTTAGGTTATTTATCTTCTTGTTTGTGATTTTTCAGGCATCAAGTTAGATTGATTGAAGTTTTAAACGATCGATTTATCATGCTTCCACGATGCTACAACGAATTATTTTCTAACACCTTGCTTATGCTTAGATCCACTTAATGCCTTCTTTTATAGAGAAAGACACTACTCATTCAGGGAGGTGTGGAACCATTGTACCTTACCCAGAATCACTTCTTCTGAAAGTGCTCATTGGATTAAAAGGCCTTATCCTATAGTGCTTGAAATAGCTTAGGTTGCATATCTTCAAGAATAACTCTATCACTGGTCTCTTTTGCTATATAAAGAAATTATGGAGAAAGGTTGATGTAAACATATTTACACTACTTAAGATGTCTATTTATGCATGTTCTTAAGCATAGGATTGCATTGCATGCTATAAATATTGCATAACATGCATCATCTTGCATTTAGAGTAGTTTGAATAAAATGGAGGTTAATTGTCTCCTTTTATGTGCTTGGACAGGGCAAACTTTTATCGGGGCCTCGGATCGAAGATCCAACCATATGGATATGATCAGGGCGACGATTGGAGTTCAACGACTCCAAGATTGCCCTAATCAGGCATCTGTAGCATCAGATAGTGACCAGGGAACCCTAGAAGATCAAGGGCCAAGATGATGTAAATCCGCACTTCAAATGACAAATCCGACCACATGGATGAATTCGGATCGATGATCGCAGCCTAACGACACAAAAATCGAGTCAATTCAACATCCGTGGCACCATCTACAACACCTAGAAGATGGACGCCCAAGATGGCGCCATGTGGCACCATCTCGGCTGCCCAAACGGCCGCATGCAATCACTGAAGTCGTCGCATCCACTCTCTCTCTGCCGTTGGATCTTGATCCAACGACTGTGGACAGTCGCGCCTAAAAGCGTCTGCTCGACCATCCGCTCCCCGTAGCGTAGCGGTTGAAGGTGCTATCGCGAGCTGCAGCCACGGGTTCGAGCCATAGTGAAGGGGAGAGGGGCGCGGGCGAGCGACCGCAGGCGTGCGTCAGATCGCAATCCAACGGCCATGCGCACCCGATAGCATTCACGTGCTATTGCACGCACGGCGTCACGCGGCATCGTACGCGCTGGGCAGGCATGCAGCAACGGGTGAAGATGCATCTTAAGCCGTCCGATCTCGCGATCGGACGGCTGTGGATGGATGAACGTGGGTGGGTGTTGAGAGTGGGCAACTGAGGAGGCGCGCGTGGGGAGTACCCACTGAGGTTTCCTACTTGGAGGGGGTGACGAAATAATTGCGGAAATAAATATAAACAATCTCACAAAATACAATCGCACAAAA
This sequence comes from Thalassia testudinum, assembly GCA_037157565.1. Classification (NCBI taxonomy): domain Eukaryota; kingdom Viridiplantae; phylum Streptophyta; class Magnoliopsida; order Alismatales; family Hydrocharitaceae; genus Thalassia; species Thalassia testudinum. The sequence goes on from JAZHRO010000014.1 coordinate 24,167,192, forward strand.
GGCACAAAGATTTTTAGGTGGAAACCCAAACTGGGTGAAAACCACCACCTAACCCTCTCGAGTTAGGATTTTCCGATCAACCAAGTTGATCAAAATCCACTAAACGAATCACTTTAAACGAGGGTGATTCAACCTCAAATACAACCACGCTACTTAGACGAGGGTAGTGTACCTCAACCCCTTCTCTTCACGAGAAGGATTTTGTCTCGCGAAGGAGACGGGAATTCGCAAAGCGAATACCCAACCAAATAACAAAGATAAAACAAGTAATCCTATAGAGCCAACAAAGTAATATTTAACCTAAGCTTCTATAGGAAATAGGATGCTTCCCTTTGAAAGGAGTGCGTCGACGACGAGGATGCGTGTGCCACGCGACGGCGCAACGTCGCTCTCGTGAACAACGGCAGGAGAGCGGGTGCGCAACAGCTTGATGCTCTCAAGAGAATGGAGCTTGAGCTTGGAGAGCAAGAGCTAGCTAGGACACAAGAGAGTGGAAAGTGTATTACAAAGTGTTTCTTGTGTATCTTGGTGAATTTTTTGTGTTGCAAAGGTTCCGCTCTATTTATAGAGGCCTTAGGAAGGCTTTGGAAGGCTTAGGAAAGGTTCTATAGACGTTGGGTGCAAAGCCCAAGAGAATCAACCCGAAATTCGGAACAATCATTGTTCTGACAGGCTTATCAGACGTCTAATTCTGGCATCAGACGTCTGGAAGTTCACTTTAAGACATCTGATTCCAAGGTCAGACGTCTGATTTGGGGCGGGTTCCTTCCTGACTTGAATCAGATCTAAACAGGGTTCTTGTGCAATTCCATCAGACGACATACAAGACGTATGGCAATGTGTCTGGACGTCTGGAAACCTCTTTTTCGTGGGAATGGATTTGCAACGGCTAGAAAATCTCTGAGAAGAGATTTTCGGGTCAGTCGAGGCAAAACGGTCAATTATCAGACGTCTGGAATGGCTTAAAGACGTCTGATAAGGCTCTAACAGTCATATCCTTGTGTGTATTCTAAGAGAGCCAACGGTCCACTAATTGGACGTCTGGCAAAGTCATCAGACGTCTCCTAAGACGTCTGGTATAAGGTCTGGACGTCTGATTTCATCAGACAGAACTAACAATGTCTAGCCTAAGTGCTATCAGACGTCTGAATCAACAGTCAGACGTCTTAAAACACTTTATCAGAAGTCTAATTTGGAAATTAGACGTCTGGAAATGTTGTTTAAACCCTATATTGGTTTTCTAAGTTCTCTGCAGAAAACCTAAGTATCCTAGGGTTGTGTCGGTGTTCCTAGGACTACTGTTAGGGTACTTTGAGGCTCTTTAACATAATGTTCTAAGGAAATAAAGAGCAAGAAAAAATAAAGACAAGAGTACAAGAAAGAGATAAACAGAATTCTATCCTATTCTTCTTGTCCTTCCATCTTCAATCTATCGCTCCTCGCGAATCTTCTCTGTTCTTCGTCAAGCTCCTCCAATCTGTCCTGGATGCGAGCTCGAATTTCGTCTAATCACGTATCCATTTGCAATTGGCCTGAAATCTAAGACTCCAAGTGCAAATGTCAAATAACACGTGTTTTGTTATCATTAAAATAAATGATCGTGGTGCTCTAGCACCAACAATCTCCCCCTTTTTGATGATGACAAAATCATAAATAATAGTGCAGAAAATCCTCCCCCTTTTTGACATTATCAAAAAGGTTTAATTGATTTTACATTTCCTATAATTCCCCCTTAAAACATCCTTTTCTATGAATATCTTTTAAAAATAATGTCCTTCCCCCTTTTTTTGTAACAACAAGATAGCTATTATTTTTCTCCCCCTTTCTAAAGGAAATTTAGCTACCTTATATCTCCCCCTTAAAAATTGACAATTAGCTTATAATTTTTTGCTCCCCCTATCTAAATGCTTATGATAAAAAGATAGGGTAAAGAATTTTTACCTCACCTACCATGGCCAATAAAATGGCCCGAATGGTGGTGGTGGATGCCACATCGGATGGGGCTCCCATCTGTAGCTTGGAGGCCCGGGCATTGGCGCCGGTCTCCAATCTGGTGGTCGACGTGCGGCGGGTTCGTCGCTTGTTTGCCATCTCGTCGGTCTTCTTATTCTCCTCCTTGGTCTACTCCTTGGTTCTCCCAACTTGAGTTGACCAGCTTTGAGTTTGTAGGTCCAGTCCTTTGTGTTGTAATTATCCCTGAACCCTACAAAATAAGATTCCAAATCTTCCTTCGGTATCCAAGTGAGCTTGGATCCGGATCTGTTAGCGGGTCTCCTTGACGGAGATCCTTTCTCAACCTTAGGGCTATAAAAATTATCTACTTTATTGATTAATTTGTTGGTGTTTTCCCTAAGACATGCGATTTCTTTTTCTATAATATCCATCTTAGTCTTTAAATCAGAAATTTCTATTTTTAGACTGACATTTTTCTCAATCAATTTATTATTTTCATTGATGAGTTTATGATTTTCTAATAATAGGTTATCATTTTTAGGACAAGCTTCTAGATCCTTAAGTTTTATTTCTAACCTATCATTTTTAGATTTAAGAAAGCTAAGATTCTTTTTTATGCTTTTGTTTTCTATTTTTAGTGATTTACTAAGCTCAAATAGTTCATTAAAAGCTTCTTGTAAATCGTAACTTACCTCGTTGTCTGAGTCGCTTCCGCTTTTGCTGTCGCTTCCTCTGGCCATGAAACCAAAGCAAGCAGTTTCTTCTTTTTCTTCTTCTTCTTCCTCCGAGCTTGAATCGTCCCAAGTGGCTTGGAACGCCTTCTTCTTAGTTTTCTTCTCCTCTTCCTTCTTCTTCTCCTTTTTGAGAAGAGGGCACTTTGGTCGTAGGTGCCCTTTCTCGTTGCAGTGGTAGCAACGTCTCGGGATCTCCTTCTTCTCCTTCTTCTTTTTCTTTAATTCCCTACAAAACTTGGAAAATTTTTTAAGTAAAATTCTAAAGTCTTCATCGTCAGAACTTACCTCGCTATCTGACGCGGCTTTGAAGGCGAGAGTCTTCTTCGATTTAGGCTCCGGTGTATCCTTCTTCTTCTGCTTCAACTTTGTCTCGTAGGCCATTAGATTGCCTAGGAGATCTTCCATGTTGAGCTCCTCTACTTCTCTCGCCTCCTCGATGGCGGTGACTTTCTATTCCCACTCTGGTCCGAGGGAATGAAGAAGCTTCCCTTGAAGCTCCCCCTTGATGAAAGTCCTCGTTAATGCTTTCAAATTATTTACGATGAGAGTGAACCTAGTGTTCATCTCACTCAAAGATTCGTTAGGCTTCATAGAAAAAGATTCAAATTTTTGAGAAAGTAAATTTATTTTAGAAGTTTTTACCTTAGAGGTACCTTCATGAGTTACCTCGAGTGTGTGCCAAATCTCGTATGCGGTGGCGCATTGCGAGATTCTGTTGAACTCCTCCGAGCTGAGTGCACAATACAATGCGTTCATTGTTTTCACGTTGAGAGAGAGTTCCCGAATCTGCTGCTGCGAGTATCCTCCAGCAGGTTTCTCTGGGATGTCGAAGGGGATCTCGCACCTGGCCCAGATTGTGAAATCGGTGGCTTGAAGCCACGTCTTCATCCGCAGCTTCCAGTAAGGGTAGTTGCTCCCGTCGAAGAACGGCGGACGAGTTGTAGATTGGCCCTCGGAAATCCTACCCGCGGAACTGCTCCCCTCCATAGATCTTCTTGCTTGGTTGTTACGCCGAAACAGCAAGACCTGCTCTGATACCAACTGAGGTTTCCTACTTGGAGGGGGTGACGAAATAATTGCGGAAATAAATATAAACAATCTCACAAAATACAATCGCACAAAAGGCACAAAGATTTTTAGGTGGAAACCCAAACTGGGTGAAAACCACCACCTAACCCTCTCGAGTTAGGATTTTCCGATCAACCAAGTTGATCAAAATACACTAAACGAATCACTTTAAACGAGGGTGATTCAACCTCAAATACAACCACTCTATTTAGACGAGGGTAGTGTACCTCAAACCCTTCTCTTCACGAGAAGGATTTTGTCTCGCGAAGGAGACGGGAATTCGCAAAGCGAATACCCAACCAAATAACAAAGATAAAACAAGTAATCCTATAGAGCCAACAAAGTAATATTTAACCTAAGCTTCTATAGGAAATAGGATGCTTCCCTTTGAAAGGAGTGCGTCGACGACGAGGATGCGTGTGCCACGCGACGGCGCAACGTCGCTCTCGTGAACAACGGCAGGAGAGCGGGTGCGCAACAGCTTGATGCTCTCAAGAGAATGGAGCTTGAGCTTGGAGAGCAAGAGCAAGCTAGGACACAAGAGAGTGGAAAGTGTATTACAAAGTGTTTCTTGTGTATCTTGGTGAATTTTTTGTGTTGCAAAGGTTCCCCTCTATTTATAGAGGCCTTAGGAAGGCTTTGGAAGGCTTAGGAAAGGTTCTATAGCCGTTGGGTGCAAAGCCCAAGAGAATCAACCCGAAATTCGAAACAATCATTGTTCTGACAGGCTTATCAGACGTCTAATTCTGGCATCAGACGTCTGGAAGTTCACTTTAAGACGTCTGATTCCAAGGTCAGACGTCTGATTTGGGGCGGGTTCCTTCCTGACTTGAATCAGATCTAAACAGGGTTCTTGTGCAATTCCATCAGACGACATACAAGACGTCTGGCAATATGTCTGGACGTCTGGAAACCTCTTTTTCGTGGGAATGGATTTGCAACGGCTAGAAAATCTCTGAGAAGAGATTTTCGGGTCAGTCGAGGCAAAACGGTCAATTATCAGACGTCTGGAATGGCTTAAAGACGTCTGATAAGGCTCTAACGGTCATATCCTTGTGTGTATTCTAAGAGAGCCAACGGTCCACTAATTGGACGTCTGGCAAAGTCATCAGACGTCTCCTAAGACGTCTGGTATAAGGTCTGGACGTCTGATTTCATCAGACAGAACTAACAATGTCTAGCCTAAGTGGTATCAGACATCTGAATCAACAGTCAGACGTCTTAAAACACTTTATCAGACATCTGATTTGGGAATTAGACGTCTGGAAATGTTGTTTAAACTCTATATTGGTTTTCTAAGTTCTCTACAGAAAACCTAAGTATCCTAGGGTTGTGCCGGTGTTCCTAGGACTACTGTTAGGGTACTTTGAGGCTCTTTAACATAATGTTCTAAGGAAATAAAGAGCAAGAAAAAATAAAGACAAGAGTACAAGAAAGAGATAAACAGAATTCTATCCTATTCTTCTTGTCCTTCCATCTTCAATCTATCGCTCCTCGCAAATCTTCTCTGTTCTCCGTCAAGCTCCTCCAATCCGTCCTGGATGCGAGCTCGAATTTCGTCTAATCACGTATCCATTTGTAATTGGCCTGAAATCTAAGACTCCAAGTGCAAATGTTAAATAACACGTGTTTTGTTATCATTAAAATAAATGATCGTGGTGCTCTAGCACCAACACCCACTACACCCACGTTGGGGCTTTAGCGACGATTTTATCCGTCACTAAAGACCCCTTATTTAATGTTTTAAAGATGTAATGACTAATTTGCCCCACTCCTTGCAACTATAAAAGGAGACCCCCTCCACATGAAATTCTCATCCCTTCCTTCTCTTCACTACCTCTGCAAAGTTCAAGAGAAGCTTGTCCCACACCTGGGATGCTTCTCGCGAGATAAAGTCCAAATTTTCATCCCCCTTCGGAAGTGGATCCCGCGACGACGACGACGTGCTGCTCCGTTCCCGTTCTTCTACTTCGTCCTCCTTCATCCTGCTTCATCCTCCTTTGTCCAGGCATCGTCCCGTCTGTCTTGTCCTCCAAGCGACCGTCGAGGATATCTCTCCCCCTATTCTTTTTACTTCTTTCTAATATAGATTTACTGCTTTCTAGTGTAGTTCTGCTCGTCCTCCAAGCATTCGTCGAGGAGGACATTTCTCCCTCCATTCTTTTAATGCTTTCTAGAGTAAATTTATCACTTTCTAGTGCAATTGTTTTATGCTTTCTAGTTGAAATGAACAATCTTCTTAATGATAAATTCTTTGTTTATGCTACATCTCATTTTAATTTCTGTGTGTAATATTCTCTCTCTCTCTTACCCTGTCTATCTCTCTTCTATTTATTGTAAATAATTAGATAGTTTTAAATTGAATTACTTTGTGACAAATAAAAACAAACGCGTAGTTTTTAAATCAAACGTCCGCCTCCCTGTGTTCGACCCGGAATTTTAATTTCCGTATAAATTTTATTTGTTGAACACGAGTTCTTCTCTTTCAAGCTACAACGACATTTTTTCCAAAACCTAACACGTTAGCGTAGCAATTCGTAAGTTCAACATTATGGCGCCGTTGCCGGGGAGGCGACGCTCTTTGATTTTTTTCTTCACATTTTCTAACTTACAAATCATTTACCTCACTTCCCTCCCTTCTTATTGTGATTGTAGGTACCCTTTCGAGACAAGCAACGGCGATAGATTGGAGTAAAGTGCTGTGGAAGGTTCTGTAAGTTATCCCCCACCTTCCACCCATTAGATTTCATTCCACAACATAATAATTCAAACATCAATCAACCTAGGTGTTTTTATAAACTCTAAGTTTAGATTGTTTGTTGTTTGACACTCATACTCACCCCAATCCCCACATTAAAAAAGAAAAATTAAAAAAAAATCTCACAGAGGTACACAACCTCATCTGATTTTCAAACTCAATCGGTAAATCGATCTTAGGAGCCGGTATACACATCCAAACACATAATTGAGTAGAAATCAGATTAGGTAATCATTTGTGTGCCTAATTAAGTGGTGCATCAGGCCAATTGTTTGAGTTAATTGGGTCGCACCACTTCAATTAAAATCAACTCATCAAGTAGCTGCTAATTAGGTTTAACTCTTAGGGATTTACCAGGCACTCCACATTCTTTTTAATCTTTAAAGGAAAACATCTTCACCCGTGCTTTCGAAACCTGGTGTGCCAATGAAACTTGTTTGAAAATGCCTAAAGTTGAATCCTAAAAGCTACTAAGCAAGATTTGAACCTTAAAATTCACCACATCAAAAATAATCTTGCTTGAAAACCATTGGTTGTGCACGCACACACAAATCAATAAATCATTAAGGGCACAACCCATTTAAAGGACCCATGACATTCCAAAGCACATTCAAACCTAGCCCTAAATAAAACAGAGTAGACGTTGGCCTTAAGGATTGAACTCGCTCTTCAGAACCCAGAATGAGATTATTTTCGATTAGTCTATTTCTACTATTCAATTTGATGTCTAGCTAGGGGAGCAGAATCAAACGATCGTGGCTGGGGGGTACACTAGGAACCGGAGGCGCAAGCCAAAGGAAGAACCTTCTCCCCAGTCCCTCCTTCTAACTGGTTGGATTGAACAGACAGAAGTAGATCAAATCGTTCCTTTATCTCAAGACAAGTTTTGGGAGTCTGTAGGCTAACCTACTTAAGGACAGGTTTGATTGTTTGTATTGCAGGGCACCTTTCTTCCTCCCAGTTCTCATGAGTCCTTCCACATATTACATGCATTCCCACTCTTTCCCTCCTATTTTGAATTATCCTCAACATGACGATTATTTCGACTCATACTGTAATCAACTATCAGTTAATTGGGATAACTCTGATTGGGGATACAATTCCGGACCTTTGTGTTTAGGGTCTAACCCTGAACACTTTGATTCTAATTTCTATCCTTCTCAGAGCTACATCGATTATAGATCGTCTTCCCTTCATGAATAACCTAATATGATCTACAATCCAGAAGGATACACCGATCCTTACCCATCCACTGATTTCACTGCCTTTAGGTCATCACCATCTTTTGAACAATCTGAAATAACCTATTATCAGGAAGGGTATAACGAATCTCAATTCGTTAATTCCTCTGCATTGATACCAAACCTGCCCAATCCTGAACTAACTCATTTGGTTCAGGTTAACCAGGTTCAAGATAAGGTTCTGGCTAACTTGAGGAATATCATTCAATCTTTAGAAGTTCAGCCAATACCTTGCATTGAGAGATTGGAGCCCCTGATTGAAATGATTGATGATTTAAACAAGTCTTTGTTGGATTGGCTCCAGGATGTTAAAGATAAGAACCCGGGTGGGTTTTTACTTGGGAAATTAGCGAAATTGAGGATGAGATTCGTGGTTGCTTTGATTCAATCATGGGATGATTCCCAAGATGAACTCCCTTCAGGAAAACCAATGACAGAACCCACTCAGGCACCTGTTGGGGGGACACGTGTTACGAGGCTGACCAGATTGAATTAAAGCAACCAATTAAGGAAGATCTGATTTCTTCACCTAAGGTCCCTGAGCTGGGGTACGAGGAAATGTGTGTCTCCTTGGAACAGAAAGTGACAAATGATTTCGGGACATACATTGATACGGATCCTGATTTCTTTGATGGTGAAGATTCAAGTTGCGAAGTCTCACGCGAGTTTTCTGAACACGATTTCTATGAGACGATTGGGCCTGAGGAATCTGATAGATCATTTGATAGCCCAATAACTGAGGAAACTGATCTTATTAGGGCATACATTGCGAATCTAGAATCGCATTTTCTGGAGGGTTCAATTTAATGCCCTGATTGTCAGTTACACCCCATTGAGCTTATCGATAATTCTGTTTCTGAGATAATTAGACCCAAGTCAATTCTGATTTTGCCACATCATTTAGACTTGGAGATTTCAGACGGGGTGATTAACATGCAAGAGGTCTCGAAATTTAACATTTTGAATGAGGATAGGAGCTGGGAAGTTAACTTTGGAGGAAATGGAAGATTGAGTCGAAGGGTTCCTTTTAAGCTGAAACCATCAAATTAGAACCCTTACGACATTTGTTTTGAGGATGTCAAACCCAAGCACACATTCAACGATTATCCTTTTGAGCTTAATTTCTCCGTAACCCGACTTTTTGATCTTGGGTTGCATCCTCATAAATCGCAGGCCCGACCCCGCTTGCATTCTGATTTTAGGTTTTGGGTAATTTTTATCCAGAACCTAAGATATTCTCGATTATGGGGGATGGGTCTGCACAACAATCTGGTCCACATCTGTGGACATCTACTGACAGGTCGGAGGATTCTTCTGTTTATTCTGATTCTGACTTGTACTTATGAATTCTTGATTTCTCTTCTTTGTATAGTGTGCCTAGCTGAAGGCACTAAACTCAGCACATATACAGTTCTTTTTTGTTTTCATCTCAGAGTGGACCTGACATTCACGCAATTCAGGTGCTTTCTACGCTTTTCCACTCTATTTTATGTCTTTTTAATACAATGAGGACATTTCATTAGATAGGCATGGGGGGGTGTATATTCATCTCTGAATTCATTTGTTAGCTTCGTAGATTTGTTTTATTTTCTTTTATTAAAAAAAAGAGAAAAAAAATTCAGAATTAGGAAAGAGAACTTGGGTTTAAGAAAATTTTCAATCTTAGGAAATACTACATTATGATTTGAACACAAAGACCCTTCAGGTCTTTGGACTTAATCAGCTCGTGTATCCACTAAAATGTGAATTTATTTTTCGAGTTCTTGCCGACCTGAATTTTATTTTAATTGGAGTAAATAAGTTTGGGTGATAAGTACACAACTTATCAACCCACCCTCTGATTTGAGGGAATTTTGAGTTTCTAGCATCTACACACTATCTTGTCACTGACTCGTTGTTCGACGATTTTAATGGAAATTGGGTAGCTAATGAACCTTCTAGGGTGATATGGCTGGCAAGTTATCGTGGGTAACAACCCATAGATAGGTTGTCCAGAGCCCAGTCACTGGACCTTTCTCTTTTTCCTACCCTTAGGTAAATCTTAGATCAGGGAAGCCACCTACTTAAAAAAAAAAAATCAAAAAGAAAAGGAGAAAAGAAAAAAAAAAGAAATAAACCACACTTCTCGCACGAGTATGGCTGGCAAGTTGTCGGTGGTAACAGCTCATCAATCGGTTGTCCAGAACCCAGCTCAATAAATGCACTAAAAATTTCCAAAACACTTAGGAAGAAGCGGAGAAGTAGAATAAACTGGGGAGATATACATTGGATTCACCCTTATGTTGACCTCGTAAAAAAATAAAAGTAGGGAGAAGCTACCGGTTGTAATGATACACCTTTAGGTAGAATTTTTTTTTAGGTCACTTAGAGGCGTAGAAATCCAAAGTCCGTTTTAATTGCTGGTCAACAAGTCTATCACAATCACAATAAGATGCTTAAAATTTAGTGTTCTCATCAAATCTTGGGTGAGTTGAATGGCCGTAGAAAGCCACTCTTAAACCCTAAAATTTAGAAATCCAAAAAAATTAGAAAAGAGGAAAAAGAGAAAAAGAAATTTTTCTTTGAATAAGGCGAGGGCTTGAGGCGGTTTGCATTTTGGCAGATACTCGGGCACTGTTGTGTCTTTGAAAGTTCAGATACTAAGTAGATAATTTCTTAATGATTGAAAATAACTCAGGCCCAAATAATCCAACCTAATTCTTTTATAAATAGCATATAGTTTTTACTAGGGACTAGCAAAAGATAGGCATGGGGGTATGATGTAAACATATTTACACTACTTAAGATGTCTATTTATGCATGTTCTTAAGCATGGGATTGCATTGCATGCTATAAATATTGCATAACATTCATCATCTTGCATTTAGAGTAGTTTGAATAAAATGGAGGTTAATTGTCTCCTTTTATGTGCTTGGACAGGGCAAACTTTTTATTACGGTCTCGGATCGAAGATCCAACCATATGGATGTGATCAGGGCGACGATTGGAGTTCAACGACTCCAAGATCGCCCTAATAAGGCATCCGTAGCATCAGATAGTGACCGGGGAACCCTAGAAGATCAAGGGCCAGGATGGTGTAAATCCACACTTCAAATGACAAAAACAATTGCACGGATGAATTCGGATCGATGATCGCAGCCTTACGACGCAAAAATCGAGTCAATCCGGCATCCATGGCACCATCTACAGCACCCAGAAGATGGACGACCAAGATGGCGCCACGTGGCACCATCTCGGCCGCCCAAACGGCCGCATGCAATCACTGAAGTCTCGGCATCCGCTCTCTCTCCGCTGTTGGATCTTGATCCAACAGTTGTGGACAGCCGCGCCTAAAAGCGTCTGCTCGACCATCCGTGCCCCGTAGCGCAGTGGTCGAAGGCGTTATCGCGAGCTGCAGCCGTGGGTTCGAGCCGCAGCGAAGTAGAGAAGGATGCGGGCATGCGTCAGATCGCAATCCAATGGCCGCGCGCACCCGATAGCGTTCACGCACTATTGCACAGGTGGCGTCACGCGGCATTGTACGCGCTAGGCGGGCGCGCAGCAGCGGGCGAAGGCGCATCTTAAGCCGTCCGATCGTGGATGGATGAACGTGGGTAGGCGTTTAGAGTGGGCAGCTGAGGAGGCACGCGTGGGGAGAGCCCACTACACCTACGTTGGGGCTTTAGCGACAGTTTTATCCGTCACTAAAGATCCCTTATTTAATGTTTTAAAGATGTAATGACTAATTTGCCCCCACTCCTTGCAACTATAAAAGGAGACCCCCTCCACACGAAATTCTCTTCCCTTCCTTCTCTTCGCTACCTCTCCAAATCTCAAGAGAAGCTTGTCCCACACCCGGGATGCTTCTCGCGAGATAAAGTCCAAATTTTCGTCCCCCTTCGGAAGTGGATCCCGCGGCGACGATGACGTGCTGCTCTGTTCCCGTTCTTCTGCTTCGTCCTCCTTCGTCCTGCTTTGTCCTCCTCTGTCCAGGCGTCGTCCCGTTCGGCTCGTCCTCCAAGCGACCGTCGAGGAGGATATCTCTCTCCCTATTCTTTTTACTACTTTCTAATATAGATTTACTGCTTTCTAGTGTAGTTCTGCTCGTCGTCTAAGCATTCGTCAAGGAGGATATTTCTCCCTCCATTCTTTTAATGCTTTCTAGAGTAAATTTATCGCTTTTTAGTGCAATTGTTTTATGATTTCTAGTTGTAATGAACAATCTCCTTAATGATAAATTCTCTGTTTATTCTACATCTCATTTTGATTTCTATGTGTAATATTCTCTCTCTCTCTCTCTCTCTTACCTTCTCTTTCTCTCTCTTCTATTCATTGTAAATAATTAGATAGTTTTAAATTGAATTAATTTGTGACAAATAAAAACAAACGCGTCATTTTTAAATCAAACGTCCGCCTCCCTATGTTCGACTCAGAATTTCAATTTCGGTATAAATTTTATTTGTTGAACATGAGTTCTTCGCTTTCAAGCTACAACGACAGGTTTTCCAAAACCTAACACGTTAGCGTAGTAATTCGTAAGTTCAACAAAGGTGTTGAACAATAGCTAGCTATTTGTTAAAATCTAGTTTAATAGCAACTTAAACTAGTAAAGGAGTTGATCCAATTAAAGGGGTTCAAAAAGTAATCACAAGCCATGTTCAAAGGATTTTAGTTTACACCACGTGAACCACTCAATAGGGTGAAACATGCAATCTAACCTCAAAGGTGACAACATAAAGCCCACCTCCACCCAAATAGTTCCCATGTTCTATTCTTTACCACCTTAGATGGAGAGGTCAATGTCATGCATGCATGGAACCTCCCTAGGAGGAACTTGTTATCTATGTGGTGGTAGCTGTACAACTAGACCTTTCAAGGGGGCATGGTCCCCTAATATGCCATATGGAACATCATTTTTATTCCTTCCTTGACCTGGAAGTCCTTGCTTCCTTCACCATCTCCTCTCTCTTCATCCTCGATGGCTCTACTATTTTTGTACTACAAGAATGGGTGGTCAAAACTCTACTTGATGCACATCCCTTTGTTTTCTATCGGAGGAGGAACAAATTTCACAAGCAACAAATAAAAAGGAACTTAAAGAAAGGCAGTGAATTGTACATAAAATAGCAAAATTTCCAATCATAAAACTTAAGATTCACTAAAGAACACAAAAGATTTACATAGGAGACCCTATGAACATGGAGATTATTCTTCAGATGGGACAAGGTGCCTGATGTAGTCTTTCATCCTTACTATAGGCACACTTGCAAAGTAGGAGAGCAATGGGAGGCACACTTCTAGGAGTAGGCAGTCATCCAAAGGGAATGCTCCAATTCATGCTTTACCAAATTCTATTTGACTGCATCATTGTTTTATGCATAATTTATGCTTAATTACCACTAACTCCGAGTCATATAGGTTGTAAATATGCTAGTTTATCTTGTTATTTATAACTTATTTGATAATAATCTTTTTATCATTTTTTTCTTTTTAGGTTGGGAAGACAAGAGAAACCAAGCATCTTTGAGATTTGGAGATCGCAATGTAATTTTTAGGAAGGTTTGGAGCCCTTAATATGATAGGAAAGGGCATTGGCTGAAGAAAATGGGTGAAAAGAACTTTTGGAGCAATTAGCACCCCATTAAGGGGCTTAAAGGAAAAATGCCAGAAAAAAAAGAGGTGTTGGTTGGGCGTTCATTTGATTAGCGCGTGTAATGAAGGATTTGTGCAGGTGCTGAGATCTAAACATTAAGTGTAAAGGAGTAATTGGATGGGGTGGTGCTCCTGTGCTGATATGTATTGTTTATTTTAAGGGATTAATTTTGTGAGTAGTGGAATTGTGGAATAACTCTAGGATTGCGAAGTTTTTGTGTTTGGGGGAAGTATGGGTCAAATCATAGTGGGGTGTTTGGGGTGATAAGTATTTAAAAACACTTGTGTTGTTGAGTAGGGCTGAGCGCATGTGGGTTGGCTGAAAGGTGTGCTATTGGGTCCACTGGGCTCCTTGCATGAGAAATAAAATTAGTAAACAAAATTTAAGGCCTAATTGAGGGTGGTGGTGACCGGGAATAAGATTTCTTCCCAATTTTATTGGAAATTGAGAAGTTCTATCCCTAAACAAACTGCAATTTGTTGGAACATAAAATTAACTTCACTTTATCCTATTCTAGAACATCTATAAAAGCTCCTAGAGGCCTCTATAGGAGATCATTTTCTTCCCCTCTACCTTAGCCACCTTCCGTATCTTCAATAAATTTTCCTTCTCTTCTCTGTTAGTTTGCAGTGTGCTTCATCAACAGCATTATTATCACCATCAATCGAGTAAGCAGTTCTTGGCGGTTGGCATAAGTAGTCAGGATTAATTGACAAATGCTCCTACATAATCGTCGGAGAGTCGTAATTCCTTGCACATCCATTCTGAGAGGAATACACTAAAACAGGGTTAATTCTACAGTTTTAACAGTATATTTTGAATGCAGAATAATCACGGGATTTCCCAGGGGTTAATCTAAGGTCTAATAAGTATTAAAGTTTAATAGGAGGGTCCACATAGACTGAAACATGGTTCCACGTATTTCGAGAACTAATATAGCTCCCAAAATCTGAATTTCAGACTCGCTTGAATTACAGAGGTTTTGGACAGAATAAAATTCATCTAAATCTCTTAAAATTCATAAAAAAATATTCCATGAGGTTTGGTATCCTTGATTTAACCTTTGGAACCTACTTTGATCTTAAATAGAGTTACAGACACAGTTTTGCCCTAATTAGGGTTTTCGCCTAAATTGCCTAGTTAAACTTGATCAAAACTCAAATCCAACTTCACCATTAGATTCCTTGGGTCTAAATTAGGTTTGTACCAATATTTAGGCTCAATCAGAGATCATCTTAACCTAGTTTGCATTTTAGTTTACTATTTGGTATTTAATTGCGTGTAGAAACCATAAAAATAGAAAAAGATAAAATTCATTTACCATAGTATTTCAGGAGTGGCATTTTAGTTTTGCATTATCCTCATCTAGGTTCTTTTGCAGTAAATTACTTGTATACCTAAATTTCATGATAAAATTTTTAACATAAAAAAATCTGAAATTTGTAAAAGTTACTGATCTCATCTTCGCAACTACATTTTAAGTGATGACTTCCTAAATTTTTTGATAAACATTTAGGAGTGTTGCATGAATATATTGTCGAGTTAAGAAATGTATGTGTCATAGTATAGTCAACGAAAATGCAATAGCATTTAAATTTATAAAGCTTGAAAATAGGGGATGAGTCCGAGGTCATTCGTAAGGAGCAAATATGGAATTCACGCACTAATCGTATTAAGAAATTGATGAGAACCTCATCATGAGCCATAACTAGCTCATTTTGACCCAATACAAAGGATAAAAGCTCCTACATAACTCAAGGAAAGGCTTAACTCAGAGAATTCTGAGTTTAAGGAGAAAACAAGTCATAAGGGGTAAAAATGCAATTTCACCAGTATAATCTGCATACAGGGTAATTCAGGGCCCAAACATAGGTCAAAGCAGCTTAATAAGAATAAAAGTGGGATGAAATGATCTAGCAAGGGCTACAGCAATTCCAAGAAACTAAATGATAAATCTGTAACCCTAGAACAACCCACTTCAATTCACAAGGTTCGAGGCAAAGTAAAAATAGAATAAACCCTCTAAAATTCATAGAAAAATAATCTCTAGGGTTTAGAACCTTCAATTTGGCCTTTAGAACCCATTTTGACCTACATTGAGAACCATACCCAATTAATAACTTAATTTGGGTTTTTGCGCAAATTGACCGGTCAAACAAGGTTTAATATGAAAATGAAATTCACCATCAGATTCCTTAGGTCCTAATTAGTCATGTATAAAAACTTGAGCCTAAGAAGAAACCTCCTTGACCGACTTTACACTTTGGTCCTCATATATTTACTCTTTGGCCCTCAACTTTTGAACCCTCGCATTTTGGCCCCTAACTCTCCTTCGTTCTTTGCAATCAGGTCCCTCCTGCAAAAACCTGCCAGCACCATGCTCCGGCGACCTTGCGCGGAGCATGGCGCCGCGCAGGGTGAGGTGGGAGACCTAGCAAGTAAACCGGGGGTGCCCTGCGTCGTCAGCCGTCGCAGGGGCACCCCCCTGGTCATTGTAGCCCACCATACCGGCCGTGCGAACGCATGGACGGTATGGGTTCGTGTTTCCGACCATTCTCCGGCGAGGGAGACACGTCGTCTCCCTCCGCCTTCCTCCCTGTTTCATCCCTATAAATACCCCCCGCTGCTCCACCGACCAGAGCAGCCTGGATCTGACGGAGAAAATCCCCAACTTCCTTCTCTTCTTTCTCCGGCAGACGCTCACCAGCTCCGGCGGTTTCCTCCCCCTCCACCTCTTCGCTCTGCCGCAATACCAGCAGCAGAGATTTCCTCCCCTGCTCTTCCCGCGCCACGCCGCACCCAGCTGGCGCCTCTCCGGCTCTCTACTCGCCGCCGCCCCTTTCCCTGAGCATCGTCTTCTCCGGCGACAGTCGATACGACTGTCGCCCTGTTCCTCCCCCTTCGTCCCTGCAAGTAAGCTAGAGCTACTCCCCTTCTCCTCCTCTTTCTTTCCCCGCTTTCAATTTATTCAATTAAGCCCTCTACCGACCCTGACCACCTTCACCCCCTTCGCCTCCGACCACCCTCCGGCGAGCCGCTCCCATCACCTCAGCAACCCACACGGCTCGCCGACCCTCACCGAACCTCCGCCTCATCACACTGAGCACCCCCCACCCCTCCACTGCCACTCCACACCTCCGTAACATTCCCCCGAACAAACCCATTCCTCCGGTTGCAGTCCGACCCAGGGCTGCCGCCAGACACCTCCTTGCGGCCTGCCGCGCAGCTCCTCACCTTCGCCGTGCCACGGCGAAGGTTCCCCAGTGGTTTGATCAGGCCGCGAGGCCATATTCGTGTCCGACAGGTTTAGAGGTTCGACCGCCATTAATGCACATTGAAGCAGCTTCTCCCGCGCTCCAGGCTTGAGGACTCCAGGTCTCCAGCTGCTGCGGAGTACAGGGAGTATTGCGAAGGCAGCCAGCCAGCAACCTATGCAAATAGAAGCCGCAGCTGCAGAAGCCAGGCCGCGGTCTCCCAGCAGGCGCACGTGAGGAACGGTCTGCGTTTAGTCCCACATCGGTAAGCCTCACACCCGTTCCACTGTTTAAATTGATTTCGTGCACTGGCCTTATTGCCTCAGTACACGGGGTGAGGTCCCCTTACACCCGCCCGGTTACCCGGTCTCGTCCGCGCTCACGCCCCGCGGACCTGACCCGACCCGGCTTAGACTGACCTGCACTCCTCGCCCACCACGCACGCCGGTGGGCCTGGACCCGGGCGTGACCCGAACCCGATTACCCGGTAGCTCTGGGAGAGCTTTCCTAAGAGTGGTTTCAGAGAGAAAGAGAGACGCGGGGGAGGGGGGTAGAGTAGGTTTTGCCTCTGACGAAAAAAAAAAAAAAACTCTGAAGTGTGCAGGCACAGGCGAAGAAGAAGACCCGCGGAAGAAGAAGGAGCTGCACTGTAGCAAATGCGTAGTTAAGTCGTCTAAGTACCGGGTCAGACGACGGAAGGTCAGCAGCCAGAGCAGGAAAGAAGGCAGGCTGAAGAAGAAGGAAGAGCAACGGCCAAAGCAGAAGAAGACGAAAGGAAGACTTAGTAGCTGTAGGCAGAAGCTCTGCAGCCATAAAGAGGAAAAGGGAACAGAGAAAGGGTCACCACAATTGCAGAAAAAGAAGAAGAGAGGTCAAGACAGAAACCAAGGAAGAAGAAGAAAGAGATCTGAAGAGGAGCATCACCTCTGCAGAACGAAGAAGAAGAACAAGGAGCTCTGAAGAAAGAAGATAACCACCAAAGCAGGAACAACAGGAAGAAGCACCTCTGCAGAACAAAAAGAAAGAAAGAGATCTAAAGAAAGAGAGAAAGAAGAGCATCCCCTCTGCAGAACAAAGAGAAAACAACAAATTCTTTCCCTCTCTCTGTCTTTATTTTGTAAAAGAAACATGTATATCTCTAGAATACAACTTGCTCCCTGAGTTCGACCTCGGGAACTCTTTTATTTTCCGAGTAAAAAATTTATATTTGAAGTGTTGGTCATAACCGGCTTTACTACAACGTTATAACAAAACAAAACCGACGTTTCATTTTGGTGCCGTTGCCGGGGAGCAACGGCTATTCTAGAGGTAAACATTCCTGTTTCTTTTAATTTCTGATAATCTCCTCTCTTTTGTGCAGCTACAGGAACTCAAGAAGACAAGCAACCACACGACAACCACTCCGAAGACAGGTAAAATTTTCCTCTCACTATTAACCCCTAAACTCTAAAGAGGAAGAAAAGAACAGAACAAGCAATATAGGGCTAACCTGCCTTCCATACTTAGTAACCATAAAGAGTTGCATGTTTTCAACTCATCACTCCTGCACACTATTAAGGGTATTTAAGGGCTAACACATTCTTGCTTGAGCCCTAATTGCCCAACAAAGAGTTAAATGGACCAAGTAGAGCCAACATAAGGTCAAACATTAGGATTTAAGTAGAGACACACCCCTTAATCAAGAATTGAGGAAATCCAAAAGAGGTGTGCCCAAGCCATTGATTGAAAATAATTAACAAGAAAAATCCTAAAACAATTGGCTCTCTCTAAACACTTGAACCCTAAAAGACAGGACGTAAAAGCTCTTAAAGAAAACAATAGGTAAAGTTGACCCCTTGGGTCAACCAACCTTAAATTAGGTCACTCTTTGCACTTAAAAAGACTAAAGTTCAAGTGAAACCTTAAGCACCCTGATCTTAAAATTGGTAGACTTAAGAGGTCAAGATCCCCATTCTGGTCTACCTGGAACCGCAGTGACAAGAGAGGTCGGGTGGGGGAAACCCTGTAACCCGTGGGGACGCTCTACCGTGTAGGGGTCTTCGCGGGACTCTCCCTCTCTGGCTGCCCAGGTAATTCTCAGGTGGACGATCTTTCTGATCAAGGGGTCCATCTGCCCCGCACCTCTATAGTCACCCAACACATTTTTGGGTGTCTTGATTGGGTCCAGCACCTTCTAAACTTACCTCTCCCAACTGTGCATGTACGGAAGGAGGTCTCTAAGACCACCCTTAAGACCTCCATTAGAAATTCGCTCTCGTCAAGGCCAAGCCTCGACGCCCGTATTTGTGCAGCAACACCCTCACATTATTCTCTCTTCTGATTCAGAACCAAGTTCTTCTTCTTCCCCCATCATGGCTCAGCCAGTTGAGGAAGAAAATAATCTGGAACACCAGCTCCAGCGACTCAATGACCTCTTCCAAAACTTCGTGCACCCACCACAGCGTCCTATGATGCGGGACCACTACAATCCTGCTGCGGTGGCCATTGAGCCTCGAGTCAGAATCCCGATTGGAGGACCTGATTCCGAACTAAAGCCCAACATGATTCATGCTATACCTAAATTCCATGGGCTTAATTCTGAAGATCCCTTCCAGCACATCAAACAGCTAAAGCATCTGGCCCACACTTTTGGATCAGATGCGCAAAATCGGGATATTCTTCTCATGAAGATGTTCTCCTTTTCTCTTATGGACAAGGCCGCCCATTGGTATCAAACTCAGACCCGGCCGATCAACACTTGGGAAGAACTTCAATCCGAGTTTTTGAAAAAGTTCTTTCCCGTTGGTCGGACCAACGCCTTGCGCCATCAGATTACACACTTCACTCAACAATCAGGAGAACCTCTCCATGAGGCATGGGATCGTTTTCAGGATCTCATGAGAAAGTGGCCCCATCACGGAGTTCCTAAATGGGAACAAGTCCAATCTTTTTACCAGGGACTCCGTGAGGACATCCGCCTTTTCGTCAATGCAACTTGCGGAGGAAACATCATGGGTCAACATGAAGACACCGTATGGGAGATTCTCGAAAACATGTGCGAGAACTCCATCAACAATGACTCCATGGGATTATTCGACAGGACGAATACCCGTGCAGCGACGAATCTTAAGGGAGCACATGAGACGCAGGGCCTGTCCGCATCAGTCGACCTGGAATTAATGGCCAGTCGATTGGACAAGGTCTCAATCATTGAAAAGAAGGTGGATGAGCTGACTCAGCACTTGCAGCAAGCCACCTCTGCGCGTAACTCCTTTGCACAACCTCCTTCCACACAGGAGACTGTGCAAAATATCCTCCACCGATCCTCCCCTGGGATGGATCCATATCCATCCCCATCTGATTCTTGGACTGGAAGATCATCCGATCCTTTCTACACCAGCCGGGGGAACTCCATTCCTCCTTTCCCTGATTCTCAGGAGGTTCCTCAGACCTGCGAGGACCTCAACGCCATCCAGAACGACCCATTCTCCAACACTTACAACCCTGGATGGCGAAACCATCCCAATTTTCAGTGGGCGGGAAATTCCCAAACCCAAAGACCACCTTTTCAGTCCCGCCCACAGCCCTCTCATCACTACCAGCCGCCTCAGCCTCGGCCCAACCCTACTTATCCATTAGGGCCAAATCAAGATCAAATGTCCTTAATCCTTCAGACTCTGGCTGACATTCAAAAAACGAATGCGGCTATTAAAAAACAGCACAAGGACGAGCTTACTGAAGTTAAAACTCAGCTGGCCCAGTTGGCAAATTCTCGCCAGCCAGGCACACTCCCTTCCCAACCTCTTCCTAACCCAAATAACGTGCCAACCCAGAAGCGCGTTATGAATCCAAATTTAGGCCACGCTCAATGGATTTATCAGGCCCCCACTGCTCCATCTCCAGACGAGATGGAAGCCTCAACTTCTCGTGCGGGATTTCAGCAGCAGCCACCCCTCCTACCAAACCCAAACCAAAACCAGGCTGGATTAAATTCTGTAACAACACGTAGTGGTAAGACAACTCAAGACCCGCATTATCCAAACCACTCCCAGCCTGATAACCATGACCCTAGGATAGTTATCCAAGGTACCGCTGTTCCAGACCCACAACCTGGACCTATCCTAGAAGAACCAACCAAGATCCCGTTTCCCGAGGCCCTGACCAAGGGAAAGAAGACCACCAAACCCGTGGCCCCTGAGGAAGACCTGGTCAAGCTCTTTGAGCAGGTCCACATAAACATCCCCTTGATGGATGCAATCCGCCACGTACCAGCTTACGCACGATTTCTAAAGAATATATGTACACCCCAGCGTAAGCCGCGAACCAAGGGAGGGAGCCCAATTGTTCTGTCAGAGCAAGCCAGCTCTGTAATCCTTAGTAGACTCCCACCCAAGGCAAAAGATCCTGGAACTCGCCTGATCTCCTGTAAGATAGGTGGTACCCAATTTGATAGAGCATTGTTAGACTTAGGTGCATCTATAAATCTGATACCCACATCCTTACTTGACCATCTAGAAGAATCTGAGCTGAAACCAACCGAGGTGACATTACAATTAGCAGATCGATCTATAAAGTCACCAAAAGGGGTTCTCGAGGATGTTATCGTGAGAGTGCGGGATTTCTATTTTCCAGTGGACTTTATAGTCTTAGACATGGATGCACCTGAGAACCCTAGGGATACACCAATCATTCTAGGGAGACCTTTCTTGGCTACTGCTAGAGCCAACATCAGCTGTGAGGAGGGCCAAATAGAGCTTAAGTTTGGAGATCAAACACTGAAAATTGATATATTTAAGGCCCAACAAGGAATTAATTGCGGCGTCATCGAGCAAATTTGTGACATCAAGACTTTGGTTGATGAATCACACCTCCAGAATGACTTGAGTATGCCTCATCAACCACAGAAGGATCTTGACCCGCAAACAGAGGAGTCAAATCCAGATGTGAACAACCCAGTAACTCCCACCCTTGAACCTCACATCTATACTGAACCACCCGCTGCTGCTGAAAACCCCATCCTCGAACTGAAACCCCTTCCTGCTCACTTAAAATACGTCTTTTTGGGTTCTAATCAGACCCTTCCTGTGATCATCAATTCCAACCTCAGTCCTGAACAGGAATCCCGTCTGATTGTTGTCCTCCAGCAACATCGCAGAGCCATCGGATGGACTCTCGATGATTTGACTGGAATAAGTCCCTCTTATTGTACTCATCATATCTATTCAGAAGAGGGCACACGACCTTCTCGTGAAATGCAGAGACGCTTAAACCCCAATCTGCAGGAGGTCGTGAAAAAGGAGATCATCAAGTGGTTAGATGCCGGGATCATCTACCCGATCTCCGATAGTCGTTGGGTGAGCCCAATTTAGGTCGTGCCTAAGAAGGCAGGACTCACCACTATAACGACTGAGACCGGAGAAATCATTCCTACCCGATTAGCCAACTCGTGGAGAGTCTGTATAGATTACCGTCGACTCAATTCCTCCACGAAGAAGGATCATTTCCCACTACCCTTCATTGATCAAATTCTCGAAAAATTAGCGGGAAATAGGTTCTTCTGCTTTCTTGACGGGTACTCCGGTTATAACCAGGTGGCAATCCATCCTGAGGACCAAGAAAAGACCATGTTCACCTGCCCCTTCGGAACATACGCTTTCCGAAGGATGCCTTTCGGTCTTTGCAATGCACCCGCTACTTTTCAGCGATGCATGCTTGCCATATTCTCAGATATGGTAGGTGATTATCTGGAAGTCTTCATGGATGAATTTTCAGTTTTCGGAGCATCATTCGACAATTGCCTCCAACACTTGGTCCAGATACTCAGGCGGTGCATCGATGTGAATTTGGTTCTTTCCTGGGAAAAGAGCCATTTCATGGTGCCTGAGGGAATTGTCCTGGGACACTCAATTTCGGAGAAAGGTATCCAAGTGGATCGAGCTAAGGTTAATCTGATTTCTCACCTTCCTATGCCTAGCTCGATCAGGGACATCCGATCCTTTTTAGGGCATGTCGGTTTTTATCGACGATTTATCCCTGATTTTTCAAAAATCGCACGCCCCCTGACCACTCTTCTCTCCAAGGATGTTCCCTTCGAAATCTCCAAGGAATGCACTCAAGCATTTGAAATCCTGCGTGACCGAGTCACCCAAGCCCCGATCCTACAGTCCCCTGATTGGTCTCAACCCTTTGAGATCATGTGTGATGCATCCGACTTCGCTGTAGGAGCGGTTTTGGGGCAGAAAAATGACAAGAAACCTGTGGTCATTTACTACGCCAGCAAAACACTCGATGAGGCTCAGCGTAACTATACAGTTACTGAAAAAGAGCTGCTAGCTGTAGTATTTGCCCTAGAGAAGTTCAGATCGTACCTCTGGGTTCCCATGTCATCATATACTCGGATCACACGGCTGTGAGGCATCTCCTTGCAAAGAAGGACGCGAAACCTCGATTGATCCAATGGATCTTGCTATTGCAAGAATTTGACCTTGAGATTCGCGACAAAGCGGGAAAACAAAACGTGGTAGCTGATCACTTGTCCCGTCTTCCTTCTGAAATAATTGACCCTTCCAGACCCATCACTGAGCATTTTCCCGATGAGCACCTGCTGACTATTGGTACTAGCCTTCCATGGTTCGCTAATATTGTAAATTACTTGGCATCTCATCAGACCCCGTTCGATTGGACGAAGGCCAAGAAAGACAAATTACGCGCCGATGCCAAGTATTACATTTGGGAAGACCCGTACCTCTTCCGCATAGGTGCCGATCAGATCATCCGGAGATGTGTCCCGGAAGGGGAAGTCAACAATATCCTCTCTTTCTGCCATGACCAGGCATGCAGTGGCCATTTTGCCGGGCATAAAACCGCATCAAAAGTCCTCCAGTGCGGCTTTTACTGGCCCACACTGTTCAAAGACGCACACAGTCATTGCAAGGCATGCAGTCGTTGCCAGACTTTGGGCAACATGAGCCGTCGCGACATGATGCCTATGCAACCGATTCTAGTATGCGAAATCTTTGATGTTTGGGGGATTGATTTTATGGGCCCCTTTCCTGTTTCGGATGGTTTCGAATACATTCTGTTGGCTGTGGACTACGTGTCCAAATGGATCGAAGCCATACCGACCCGAACCTGTGATCACAAAATCGTTCTCAAATTCATTCATCAACACATTTTCTCAAGGTTCGGGATTCCTCGTGCAATAATTTTTGATGGGGGGACCCATTTCACAAATGCTCAGTTTAGGTCACTGATGACCAAATACGGGGTGTCTCACCGAATCTCTACTCCTTACCACCCCCAAACTAATGGTCTAGCTGAGCTGTCTAATCGGGAGATCAAGAAAATCCTGCAAGTCACTGTTCGACCTGACAGGAAGGACTGGTCGTCCCGACTTCCGGAAGCATTGTGGGCCTATAGGACCGCCCACAAGACCCAATTGGGCATGTCTCCCTTTAGATTGGTGTACGGAAAGGCATGCCACCTTCCCGTCGAACTGGAGCATAAAGCCTATTGGGCAGTACGGAACTGTAATCTAGATCTTTCCAAGGCTGGGACCCACAGAAAACTCCAAATAAGCGAGATCGATGAATTACGCATAGACGCGTACGAGAACTCGCAAATCTACAAGGAGCGGGTTAAAGCCTTCCACGACAAACACATCTCGAGAAAGATCTTTCATCCTGGTCAAAAGGTCCTACTCTTCGATGCCCGACTCAAACTCTTCCCAGGAAAACTGAGATCTAAGTGGGTCGGACCATATTTGGTCCGACAGGTTTTTGGAAATGGAGCAATCGAAATCAGTCCACTCAGCCACGATTCTGAACCTTTCATCGTGAACGGTCAGAGACTCAAGCCGTTCATTGATGTAACTTCTACTGATTTGGCTGAGGCATCTTATATCCTCCTTTCCCCTTGAGCTTATTGCGCCCAGCCGATGGCGTAAAACTCAGCGCTTAACGGGAGGCAGCCCGTCATTCTCTTTGAAAACCTGAAACTTGTTCTGACACCTTTCAGCACTCGAAGTTCACCCTTACAGACAGCCGACCCTAACTCAGATGTTCGCATCTGAGATTTGAAATCGTCCGCAAAAAAAAAAAAAAAAAAAAAAAAAAGAAAAGAAAAAAAAAAAAAATTTTCAACCCGACCCATCCACTCACCCAAATTTCTGTCTTAAGGAATGAACTAAGACCCCCTAGATTACAATGAGGACATTGCAAATCTTAGGCATGGGGGGGTATGAAAGTACAAAAACTCGTAAGAAAAGGTTTCAAACAAAAAAAATTCACATATGCCAAAAACACCATAAAAATTAAAAAATTTTCGAAAAAGAACAAGAGGAAAAGAGGAGAAGGAAATTTTGCGAAGGAGAAAAGAAACAAAAGGAAAAAGGAGCACAAAATTATGAGAAAAAGTGATAGTCATTAGTAAGGAACTAAGGAATTAACCTAAGCTCTAGACCTCATTCAAGAAAAGTGCACAATAAGATTAGTAAAGAATGCAAACCTTAGGCATTCTTGAATAGACTCTTAGTACCCATTAAGATCTGGACACTCCTCAAGAGGTTGAGGAAAATGAAAAGCTGAAGTATTAGGTCTAAAGCTTAGGGAGTATTCGGCCTCGTTAACTAATTTTTGGTTTACGGGACTCAGTAACCTAAGCACCCTAATCTCACACACAGCCTGGTTCAGTAAGCGTAAAAATCAGAATCACGCAGAAGCGTTGCAAAAATCTGAAAAGAACACCTAGAATAGGAGCGGCCGATCAACACAAGTTGATTTGGACGAGTTCCCAGCGCAGAGAGGCGGGAAATCCCCTCGAAGATGCGTAACAAAATATCATCTCCTCGGTGCTTGTCTCTTAGGATATTTACATATCCTACTGGGGGCATGTAAGCACTCTGCTAGTTCAGATTCCATGGATGGCATTATCTCGAAGTGTCAATTGCCAGGGTCTGGATTCGGCCACGGAATACCATGGATGGGATTATCCCGAAATCTCAATAGCCAGGATTCCGGGGGTTGCCATGGGCGGTGCTATCTCGAAGCATCGATCGCCAGGAACCCTTGAGGATTAATGATGGGAGCAAGGAATCTGATACAGACCGTGTTGAAAAGCCAATCCTAGGCTAGAACTAAAAAGAAAAAGAGAGAGAAAACTCTCCAAACAGAAAAATTTTCTATCTCTCTCTTACAAAACGCACTGCGAACTGAGCCAGGGCTAAAATCATTTCAAGCACGGGTGCTTTAACCACGAAGTCCAATAAACCTTAGGTTAGTTCTTGTGGGCCTTAAAAACCTTTGCTAAAAGACTGAGGCTAAGGCTAGACAGATTTGGATCTTGATTGGTACTAGAGTACCTTTTAGGCCTATGGTCAGCATTCTAACCTAATCTATGCTCAAATAAAAAAGGCACTTATCTAAAACTATTAAAAACTTCATGGTCTAGAACAAGGGTTGAAACCTTAAGTTTTTGCTAAGGGACTAGCAAAAGCTAGGCATGGGGGTATGATGAGAACCTCATCATGAGCCATAACTAGCTCATTTTGACCCAATACAAAGGATAAAAGCTCCTACATAACTCACGGAAAGGCTTAACTCAGAGAATTCTGAGGTTAAGGAGAAAACAAGTCATAAGGGGTAAAAATGCAATTTCACCAGTATAATCTGCATACAGGGTAATTCAGGGCCCAAACATAGGTCAAAGCAGCTTAATAAGAATAAAAGTGGGATGAAATGATCTAGCAAGGGCTACAGCAATTCCAAGAAACTAAATGATAAATCTGTAACCCTAGAACAACCCACTTCAATTCACAAGGTTCGAGGCAAAGTAAAAATAGAATAAACCCTCTAAAATTCATAGAAAAATAATCTCTAGGGTTTAGAACCTTCAATTTGGCCTTTAGAACCCATTTTGACCTACATTGAGAACCATGCCCAATTAATAACTTAATTTGGGTTTTTGCGCAAATTGACCGGTCAAACAAGGTTTAATATGAAAATGAAATTCACCATCAGATTCCTTAGGTCCTAATTAGTCATGTATAAAAACTTGAGCCTAAGAAGAAACCTCCTTGACCGACTTTACACTTTGGTCCTCATATATTTACTCTTTGGCCCTCAACTTTTGAACCCTCGCATTTTGGCCCCTAACTCTCCTTCGTTCTTTGCAATCAGGTCCCTCCTGCAAAAACCTGCCAGCACCATGCTCCGGCGACCTTGCGCGGAGCATGGCGCCGCGCAGGGTGAGGTGGGAGACCTAGCAAGTAAACCGGGGGTGCCCTGCGTCGTCAGCCGTCGCAGGGGCACCCCCCTGGTCATTGTAGCCCACCATACCGGCCGTGCGAACGCACGGACGGTATGGGTTCGTGTTTCCGACCATTCTCCGGCGAGGGAGACACGTCGTCTCCCTCCGCCTTCCTCCCTGTTTCATCCCTATAAATACCCCCCGCTGCTCCACCGACCAGAGCAGCCTGGATCTGACGGAGAAAATCCCCAACTTCCTTCTCTTCTTTCTCCGGCAGACGCTCACCAGCTCCGGCGGTTTCCTCCCCCTCCACCTCTTCGCTCTGCCGCAATACCAGCAGCAGAGATTTCCTCCCCTGCTCTTCCCGCGCCACGCCGCACCCAGCTGGCGCCTCTCCGGCTCTCTGCTCGCCGCCGCCCCTTTCCCTGAGCATCGTCTTCTCCGGCGACAGTCGATACGACTGTCGCCCTGTTCCTCCCCCTTCGTCCCTGCAAGTAAGCTAGAGCTACTCCCCTTCTCCTCCTCTTTCTTTCCCCGCTTTCAATTTATTCAATTAAGCCCTCTACCGACCCTGACCACCTTCACCCCCTTCGCCTCCGACCACCCTCCGGCGAGCCGCTCCCATCACCTCAGCAACCCACACGGCTCGCCGACCCTCACCGAACCTCCGCCTCATCACACTGAGCACCCCCCACCCCTCCACTGCCACTCCACACCTCCGTAACATTCCCCCGAACAAACCCATTCCTCCGGTTGCAGTCCGACCCAGGGCTGCCGCCAGACACCTCCTTGCGGCCTGCCGCGCAGCTCCTCACCTTCGCCGTGCCACGGCGAAGGTTCCCCAGTGGTTTGATCAGGCCGCGAGGCCATATTCGTGTCCGACAGGTTTAGAGGTTCGACCGCCATTAACGCACATTGAAGCAGCTTCTCCCGCGCTCCAGGCTTGAGGACTCCAGGTCTCCAGCTGCTGCGGAGTACAGGGAGTATTGCGAAGGCAGCCAGCCAGCAACCTATGCAAATAGAAGCCGCAGCTGCAGAAGCCAGGCCGCGGTCTCCCAGCAGGCGCACGCGAGGAACGGTCTGCGTTTAGTCCCACATCGGTAAGCCTCACACCCGTTCCACTGTTTAAATTGATTTCGTGCACTGGCCTTATTGCCTCAGTACACGGGGTGAGGTCCCCTTACACCCGCCCGGTTACCCGGTCTCGTCCGCGCTCACGCCCCGCGGACCTGACCCGACCCGACTTAGACTGACCTGCACTCCTCGCCCACCACGCACGCCGGTGGGCCTGGACCCGGGCGTGACCCGAACCCGATTACCCGGTAGCTCTGGGAGAGCTTTCCTAAGAGTGGTTTCAGAGAGAAAGAGAGACGCGGGGGAGGGGGGTAGAGTAGGTTTTGCCTCTGACGAAAAAAAAAAAAAAACTCTGAAGTGTGCAGGCACAGGCGAAGAAGAAGACCCGCGGAAGAAGAAGGAGCTGCACTGTAGCAAATGCGTAGTTAAGTCGTCTAAGTACCGGGTCAGACGACGGAAGGTCAGCAGCCAGAGCAGGAAAGAAGGCAGGTTGAAGAAGAAGGAAGAGCAACGGCCAAAGCAGAAGAAGAAGAAAGGAAGACTTAGTAGCTGAAGGCAGAAGCTCTGCAGCCATAAAGAGGAAAAGGGAACAGAGAAAGGGTCACCACAATTGCAGAAAAAGAAGAAGAGAGGTCAAGACAGAAACCAAGGAAGAAGAAGAAAGAGATCTGAAGAGGAGCATCACCTCTGCAGAACGAAGAAGAAGAACAAGGAGCTCTGAAGAAAGAAGATAACCACCAAAGCAGGAACAGCAGGAAGAAGCACCTCTGCAGAACAAAAAGAAAGAAAGAGATCTAAAGAAAGAGAGAAAGAAGAGCATCCCCTCTGCAGAACAAAGAGAAAACAACAAATTCTTTCCCTCTCTCTGTCTTTATTTTGTAAAAGAAACATGTATATCTCTAGAATACAACTTGCTCCCTGAGTTCGACCTCGGGAACTCTTTTATTTTCCGAGTAAAAAATTTATATTTGAAGTGTTGGTCATAACCGGCTTTACTACAACGTTATAACAAAACAAAACCGACGTTTCAGAAATAATGAGCACAATTAATGGATCACAATAAAAGATATTCAATGAATAAATTGCTCAGAATGATATTTAATAATATCACAAGAAATCACTATGATAAAAAGAGAGAATCAAAACAATGGTGATTTGAATCACCAAGGATATCCCTCAAATTAAGCACATGTCAAGCATTCAAATTCAACCTAAATATTTCAACAGTATCTTTGAACCATTAATCTCAAATAGCCATAATAGAATAGGAATCAAGTAGCAACTCAAATAATGCTATAGTACTGCATCGATGTCGGCCACAAGGGGCAGACGACTTAAATATCACCAAGGCATAGAACACAACAAGGGTTACAAGGGTGCCAAGCATAACCTTTTTCCTCAGAAGCTAAGTGTTAAAGCTCTCTTCAGTACTCACCCTGAGGGAGAGGAACCTAAGGCAAAACCCCCCTTCCTCTTTACAATTTCTCTTCTTCCCCTTTTCAGATCCGAATATGGCTTTAGGCAGGTAATCAGGTAAACAGGTCATGGGTCTAGGATGGTCGACGTGAAAGCAGGTGAGGGTGCATGGGTAAAGTGCATGGGGTACCCAACCCTTCGTGTGCTTGGGCAATAAGCCATTCTTATTTTTTCATTTTAAATGTAGCAGGCTGCTTGCAGGTATACAATGTGGGAGTATCTTGTCTCCTTTCGCGTGCAGCTGTGGATGCTTCAATCTTTGAATTGGAGCTATAGGTGTGTGTGCTTCTTCAATTATAGTTGCAACCAAGTTCATGGGAGATATCTGTGTGCGACGAGAGTGGCATCCCAGTGATTGGTGGCTAGATGGTGGATGACAACAAAGGAGATGATGATCGGCGATGGTGGACACCTACGAGCGTAAATACTGGCTAAATTCCCCGGTTAAAAAGCTCAAAAGCTTCACCGAACCATGGCGAGTTTGGTGATGGGAATTTTTCGGTGAACGCTGGCATGTGGTGACTGGATGGAGTCGGAGAGGGTGAACGGATGATGGGTTGTTCTGTGGGGCGAAGGAGAAAGGGGATGAAGAAATAGGTAGAGGGCTTTTGAATGTGGAGGTGAGGGAGAGCTAATGGGAGTGGTGGCATGGCGTTTGGTGAGCTGTGGAGTGCGTGTGACCACACCGGAGGTATGCCAGACGCGGAGAAGATGACGAGGAAGAGAGGCGATTGTTGGTTGAAACGAGGAGATAAGAAGATAATCCTTATCTAGAGAAGGAGAGGAGGAGTTTGAACTAACTAATGGATGTCGGGGAAGGAGATCCGCACCAGCTTTGATTGGCCAGTGGCGAAGGGGATGAAATCTCTGGTAGGAGAAATGACGATGATGAGAGGGTCAGGGAGCTCCTTGCTGGTATGGCAAGGAGCGGACGAAGAGGGAAGAAGTTTCCCTCTACCTATAGTATGTGGTAGAGGGCGAAGAAGCCAGAGTAGAGGGGCCACCGGAGTCGGTGGAGTTCGTGGCTGGAGAGAAGGGAAGAGGGGGTTTTCCAGCCTAGAAATGACTAAGGAGCACGGTCTGAAGCTCCAAGAGCTTTTATAGAGCTCCTAGTCAAGCTTTGATTTAGGAAAGAAGCTTGATTTGCTTGGGAATTAGGTCACAAGGAGCCCACGAATTTCGTGGATTCGTTGGGCACATCATCGCGAATTGGAATCTCAAATCACCTTAAGATCATTCTCTGCAATGTGAACACCAATCCCACCAAATTTGGTGTTAGTTTGATGAGGTTTTGAGGTGGTCAAAAGGCACTTGTAGGTCAGTTGGCCTACAATGGCGGCAGGGGCTTATCAGTGAAGAAGATGAGAAAGGAGCCTTTCTGCAAAGATTTTCGAAAGCTAGGGGCTTGGTTGAGAGGTACAAATCTGATTGGGCCAAAATTTTGGTACAAACCTAATTTATACTTAAGGAATCTAATAGTGAAGTCAGATTTGAGTTTTGACCACATTTGAATGGGAAATTTGCACATAAACCTAAATTAAGGTAGAATTCCATCTACGACTCTGTTCAGGGTCAAAATAAGTTCAGATGGTCAAACCAAGGGTACCAAACCTCTTAGATTATTTTTCTATGAATTTTAGGAGGTTTAGATGAATTTTATCCTGACCAACACCTCTTTAATTTAAGAGGGTCTGAATTAGGGTTTTGGGTTCTGATTTAGTTCTCAAAATGCGTGAAACCTTATTTCTATCTGTGTGGACCTACTCTTAGGACTTTAATGCTCAATTGAACTTCAATTAACCCTTGGAAAACCCCATGGTTATTTTGCATTTATGATGTGATGTTAAAATTGTAGAATTAGCCCTATTTTAGTGTTTTCTTCTTAGAATGGTTTTGTATGGAATTATGACTCTTAGGCGATTATGTAAGAGCTTTTGTCTCTTGATTTTGACTAATTAAAGCTAGTTATGGCTAATGATGGTGTTACCATCAAGGAGTTTGGATATGATTTTTGGTAGTTATGAGTTTAGAGTAGTGTCTTGATTGCTTAGAGTTTGTTATGGTTATGTTTAATATTTTTCTTGTTATATCTGATGTGTGAATTCTATGCTCTATCTCAGATAAGATTCTTTGCATTATTTTTGGAAAAATGGTTTCCTTATGCAAAATTATAAGCTAAATTCGATGCCTCCCTCTTAGAAAATGGGAACCTAGCCCCCCTTATTGACACCGTAGTGCTTTTGTCTTCTTGCCCAAAATGAGCAGCTATGATCAGCCGCATGGTATTTGGCTTGGAATTTTGCATGGGGAAACCAGTGCTCTTATTTTTGTATTAGCATGTATCCTTAGGATAATAATTAGGAGGGTATATTCTAGCAAACACTAGTCATCATTATAAGTCCTCCGTTGAGTCGACTTGTGGTTACCTAATTAGGTTAAGTTTGGTTTAAATTGCATCTATGATGACAAAGAGTACATCTGATTAGGACAATGGATGAACCTTGCTCTCTCTTTCCCAGCATAATCCATGGGATTCTCTATATAAGGATCCTCAAGGAGTATGTGAAAGGAGAGATTGCTTCTCTTGCATGCAGGCTTGTTAGTTAAGATAAGGCTCCAACTTGTAAACCTTGATATGTGTTTGCTATGTCATTACTAGTGCAATTATAAATCTGAATCTAACCTAACTGAGTAGCAATGGTGATTATGGGTCGATCTTACAAGGAGGGACTACTGTGGATATAATGGATTACTAGACCAATTCCTATTGATTTTAGACCAAGTTATGCATGTAAACACCAAACTAATGTGAGACTCCAACAAATGATGTAAAAGAGAAAACTTAGACTACATACCCAACAAAGAAAAATCCTAAAGAAATACCTAACAGGCTTTGAAAAGTCCTTAAAAATTATCCTAGATGCTTAACAACCTAAACTAATAATTGTCCAAAAATCAAGGTCCAAATTCTTTCAGACAAACATTAAAAAATCCACTAAGTTACCAATTAAAATCTAATTCCAAAATTGATACTTGTGCCTTCTAAGATTTTTAGGAATTTTTCTACTTTTATTCTAGCACAAAATATAATATGAAAGTAACTAACCTAATGCATAACCTACAGGAAAATTTGCAAAATTATTCACAAATCTTAGATGGAGATATAATTACCCTAAGATGCAACTCCTTAATTTGACATTGGAACAATAATTGATTTTTCACTTTTTCTCTATAAATGATTTAAGTGTGAAATTTGAAATGCCAACTAAGGACTATTGATGATAACATCATCATGAGTCATAACTAGCTTTAATTAGTGAAGATTAATTAACAAATGCTTCTACATAATTGCTGGAGAGTCGTAATTCCTTGCAGATCCATTCTAAGAGGAATACACTAAAATAGGATTAATTTTGCAGTTTTAACAGCATATTATGAATTCAGAATAATCATGGGATTTCCCAAGGGTTAATCTAAGGTCTAATGAGTATTAAAGTCTAATAAGAGGGTCCACATAGACTGGAACAAGGTTCCACGCATTTTGAGAATTGATATAGCTCCCAAAATCCTAATTTCAGACCCACTTGAATTACAAAGGTTTTTGTTAGGATAAAATTCATAGCAAAATATTCCATGAGGTTTGGTATCCTTGATTTGATCTTTGGAAC
This sequence comes from Thalassia testudinum, assembly GCA_037157565.1. NCBI lineage: Eukaryota > Viridiplantae > Streptophyta > Magnoliopsida > Alismatales > Hydrocharitaceae > Thalassia > Thalassia testudinum. Next base: position 24,200,274 of record JAZHRO010000014.1, read on the forward strand.
CTATTTTGACCTTAAATAGAGTCAAAGACATAGTTTTGCTCCAATTTGGGTTTTTATGTAAATTTCCTAGTCAAACCTAGGAAAAACTCAAATCCAACTTCACCATTAGATTTCTTGGGTCAAAATTAGGTTTCTACCAATATTTGGGCCCAATCAGAGATCATCTTAACCTAGTTTGCATTTTAGTATAGTTAGACTCTTTGTCTCTCAATTAGCCCCTCAGCTTTTAAAATCCTTGCAAATAGCCCCCTAAGTTCTTCATCTTCCTCGCAGATCAATCCCTGCAGCCATTGGAGGTCAACCAACCTCTAGGTTGGCTTTGACCAATCTTAAACCCATTTAAATCATCATCAAATCCCACCAAATTTGGTGGGAATGATGTTCACATAATGGAGAATTGATTAGGACTGATTTAGGATCCCAAATCATCCCTGTTTGCCCTAGCGAACTCACAAGTTCTGTGGGTTCTTCTTGATTCCTAAGCAAGCAAATTGGGCTTGTTTCTTGTTTAAAAGTTGCTCAGAAGCTCTATACAAGCTTCCTCATTGCAAAGCCCAACTTTTTAGTAAGGTTTAGGCCCCAAAATCCTCTTCAACTCCACCCCTGGTTGTCTCTGACCAAGCTCTAGCAACACCTCCTCAAGCTCTTCCTATGACCAGCCAACAACCAATTTGGCTGGTTGTCCTTCATCCCTAACTTTGTCCACTCCTCACCAACCACAGCAGGAGTTGCCTCCCCCTCTCTTCGTCGCCGTCCTCACCATCAAGAGATTCACCCTCCCCAATGCTGGCTAATCACAGCCAGTGCTGCCCTTGCCCTTTTGTCCATCAATTTTGGTCCTACCTTCTCCCTTGTCTCCTCAGTCTCCCTAGCTCTTTCCTTTTCTGTTTTGACCACCAACATTGCTGCTCACCCTTCGTCTTCTCCAAGTTCGGCCAAGCTCCGATGAGGCCTCCACACCACCAAACAACCTGCCAATGGTCCCAAAAGCTTTGCCATCCCTCAGTGACCAAAACTCCTCAAGAAATTGAGGGGATTGGCTCATTAAACCGCCCACCGAACTCAAGCTGCACCGCACGTCTTCCCTGACCTTGCTTGACCACTGCACGCACCCACACGCCCTAAAATCACCACCATGACGCTAGCCCTCACACGACGAAGCTACCGAGCTGCTTTGACGTGGCTGCAAGGCCGTTCTTTGTGTTTCAGGTACTCCCTGACGTTCCACCACCACCATCGTCTTCCCTGACCACGACTGCCTTGCTCTGATCTGATCCAACCCTGCTACCATGTCCAGGCGATGCAGTCCAGCTCCAGGACCCTTCCCAGGTCCTCCAATTGAAGACACGAAGCCTCAGTAGCTGCAATTGGACGAAACATCATCCTCTGCTACACGCGAGAAGGGAGCTGGCACTTTAGTGCCACATCGTGAACAGAAAAGGCGATAGCTGCGCATATAAGGATTTTGTGATACCCACTCTTCGCCCAGCACGCAGGGATCGGCTCCCCATTCACTCGCTCACTCGCTTACTTGCCTACGCTCATGCCTCGCCTGCAACACACGCCTGTAGGCCTAGTCACTATTCTTGACCTGATAACCCGACTATATGCCTGAACCTATATCTGGGTTTGAGAGAGAAGAGAGGAAGGATTTCTGAGAGAGAGGGAGAGGGTTATGCTCTCTGAAGAAGATGCCCTTGTGCTGAGGAAAAGAGGCAACACTTGGCCTCTGAAGAGAAAGACCTGTGCTTGTGACTATTCTTGAGGAAAAGGAAGGCTTTGAAGAAGAAGAAGGCTTAGAGGAGAAAAGCCTTGTGCCTTCTGTGAGGCATTGTGTTCTGTTGACACTTAAGTCATCTGATGCTATACTCCTGTCATCTGATCTGATTACTCTGAGCACTATTGAATGATTTAAGTACTAAGTTAACATTTGACTAAATCATTTGAAGGTATTGATTATTTGAATAACTTGAAAATGAGATGCATGCTTAATTAGAAGACCTAATTGGTGATCTAAATCACCACTTTTTAGATTCTCTTTGTTATTTTTATCTCATCATCATTTGAATTACAATATGACAAGTTGTATACATTGAATATCTATTTTGATGCTTAATTTATTGTGCTCATCTATTTTAAATGAAGATTAATGTGTGAATTCCATATTTGCTTCCTACAAACGACCTCAGACTCCAATTAGAATATGAGTTTATAAATTTAAATGCTTGTTGTGAGATTTTGTCGATTATACTATAACACATATATTTCTTAACAATTGACGAAACCCCTAGCAACATTTTGGAGCTGTTGTTGGGGAGCAACGTGCAATTCACCATTAATCTTATCTTTCTTGATTTATCTGAGCACTAACTTGCCTTGTTTGCTTTGTTTGTGATTTTGCGAGGTACATCACGAACAAATCTTCCGTGCAAATCAACCACTTCTTCCCTAATCAACCATTTAATTTGGGGAAAGAGAAAAAGGAAACAAACAATTAGGATTCACCTGCCTTATTTTCTAGTAATCATCATTTCTAAGGCAAGTTTCCTAATTTGCGAATTCAAATCAATATCTGATTGAAGATTGAGACGATTCTGTTTAGAGATCCCTACCTAAATTGCCTGTACCTATTAGGGATTTACCCTTAATTTTTGATCATCTTGGACTACTCACCTTTTTGTTTGAGTCCAAGGTGTACATTTGAGATTAAATTGGATTGGAATAGAGTCAATTAGGGTTTCTACTTTAGGGTTTTGAAGTGTTAGTTTCACACTTTCCTGAATTAAAGGAAATTAACCCTCCCACATTTGTGTGCTACCCAAACCCTTGCTTGAAAAGAGTTAATTAGAAGAACCCTAAAATCAAGCTCTAAATTCATTTGAACTCGAAAATTGTGGACCTAATAACCTGAGAGTCAATTCAGGGTGATCTTTGGGTCTGGACTCAGATTTCATTCTTCATCTTTTAGGGCAAGTCAGGTGAAGTTGGTCTACTTTGTAGGCCAACCAACCTCCAAATTAGGTCAGGAATTGAATTAACTTCTAATCAAGTGAAATCCAAGGCACATACTAGGCTAAAATTGGTAGACTTAAGGTCGTAATTCATACATTCTGGTCTACTTGGAACCGCAGTGACAAGGAAGGTTGGGTGGGGGAAACCTTGTAGCTAATGGGGATGCTCTACTGTGTAGGGTTCTTTGTGGGGCACTCCTTTCTTGCCTATCCAGGTACTTCTTGGGTGTGTGGATTTTTGATTCAGAGGTATCGTCTGCCTCGAAACAAGCCTTAGTCATCCAAAAATCTTTGGGTGCCTTGATTGGGTCCAATTCATATCCAGTTCCTCATCTTTTCCTTAGAGCACATACACAGGAAAGGTCCTTAGGTTGTTTGACCTAGAGGCTTTCATTAGAATTGATCTTCTTGGGGATTTCTGATTTGATCTGATCACTTCAACTTGACCTTGAATTTGATTCTACATTTTGATTCACCCACCTGATTTGAAAATGCAACCTGACAATTTAGGAAGAATTTATAGGAAACCTGAATCCCAAATGAGAATGAAAGAAGATGATTGAGGATGCTCTGAGACATTAGGATGAATATTACAAATATTCAGATCCATTTAGACACATTCATGTTAATATACCAGAAACAACGACCCACATTATGAATCGAGCTGGAATGATGTTTACACAAATGATACATGGTTCAACGTGGGATGAGCTTTTATCAGAATACAGTGAATTGTGAAGACTACACAGTACTGAGTATATACAATATCTGTCACATCCACAAATTTGGGAGATACACCTGGATCTCATTGAGAAATGTAGGTATATGCTAAATACATTACAAAAAGCTATTGATGAAAATTACCCATATCAATATTTAGAGATTGATGAGAGACCTTGGAACAACATTGAGGATCAAATTGATCTCCCAGAACTCGAGCTTGAGAATAGAGGTTATTGTAGACCCCCAACCCAAATGGAATCAGATTCAAGCTTCATAATGATTGACATACCTGATCTTGATGTGGGTTGGGAGGTCTAATTGCAGGTGTTCCTGATTCTGAACCAACCTTAGAGAGCCTTGAAGCTGGTCCATTAAGCCCAGATTTCCTAGACACTTGTAATGATAAGCCTGAATTAGAACCTCTCGAGAACGTAATTTTTGAACCTTATCCTATTAAGGTAATTTTCGAGAGTGATTTTGACATCCCAATTGAGCCTAGCTCAGATTCTAGTGACCCAATTCCTACCTTTGACCTAGAATCTAGATCAGAACCTATTTGGGATAATCATGAGGCCCAATATGATGAGAACCAAATTTTGGATCTGGATTATAATTCTAGGCTTATATCTGATGATTACACCTCTCCAACCTCCTTAGAGATACAAATTGATTTTTTGGAATTCAAATCGATCTATGATACAGAAACAGAGGAGTTGAAAGAGCTGGGATTTGATTAGGTCTATCCTAGGAGCCAAGAACATGAGCTTATGCCTAATGAGGGCATCTCTTTGAGCTTAGAATTTGAAATTAGGTTAGATCCCAGTCAGGTTACTGATTCTACACATCTTGATCGATTTTATGGTGGAAATCCCATTCTGGAATCGGGTTTAGAAACTGATCTTCGCAAATTCTCCGATGATTTCGAATCTTACTCTGATTTTGGAGAACCATTGTTTCCTGATGATTATGAATCGATTTATGACTCAGCATCCATGATCTGTTTTTTGATTTTGATGCTGAGGCCAATGATTTGGACCTTAAAGAAGCACACCTTTTGATCCACATACTGAGCCTTCCAAAATCCGATCCCAACCTTGACCCATGATGAGAACCTCATCATAAGCCCTAACTAGCTCATTTTGACCTAAGAAAGTGAACAAAAGCTCCTGCATAACCTAAAGGAAGGTCTAATTCCAGAGATTACTATTCTGGGAAGAAAACATGAACTAAAGGGTAAAACTACAATTTTACCATTGCAGTACATCAATGGGATTTCTCAGGGTCTAAACATAGGTTAATTGGATTTAATAAGAGGAAAAGTGAGATGGTTTAGCCAGAAAAGGGTTATGGTGACATTTAAGAATTAAATGACATTATGTAATCCTAAAACAAACCCACTTAATTTCACAAGGTTCCAGTCAAGATAAAAATCAACTAAACTCTCTAAAATTCATGGAAAAATATCCCCTAGGATTTAGAAACTTTAATTTGGCCTTTGGAACCTATTTTGACCTAGATAGGGGTCTTAGCTCAATATTTGAAATAATTTAGGTTTTTGTGTAAAATGTCCAGTCAAACGTGGTCAAACCTAAAATCCAACTTCACCATTGGATTCCTTAGGTCCAAATTAGGTTTTTACCAAAATTTGGACCTAAGGGAAGGTCATCTTGACCTACTTTGCAAAATAATTCACCCAATTACATTTTGACCCCTAACTTTTGAAAATCCTTGCATAGACCCCCTATCTTCTCGTCACTTTCTGCATTCCGATCCCTCTGCCATTGCAGCAGAGGACCCATACCTCCGACGAAGTTTCGAGGAGGATTTCTCCTCGCTTCCCCAGGGAGCTGCTCTCAGATTTGAAAGGGGGGTCCTCTGAGAAATCCCCTACCGTCTCAGCAGCTTTCCATGCCTTGATTCGCACCATACCTCTCATGTGAATGCTCGAGAGGCATGGGTTTCATACCCGCGGTGATCTCCAACGAGAGTCTTACACTTGGAAGCTCTCCTTCCAAGCACAAGGCCCTCTACTTGTGCCTATAAAAGAAGCTCCAGGTCCAGCCGCTTCTTCCAAGCTTGATTTGGCCGCAGATACCCTCTCAATTTCCTCCCTCCTCATCTCCAGTCAAATGCCTGCAAGCTCCGGTGATCTCCCCTCCCTCCTCTCGACGCTCTGCCACCATACCAGTGGTAGAGCTAGCTTCATCTCGTTCCTCCGCATTGCGCCGCACCAATGCACGCCTCTCCGACCTCCTCCTCGTTGCCGTCATGCTCACCTCAGGGCTGTCTTCCCCGAAGACAGCACATACGCGCCGCTCGTCTCCTCTGCCTCCCCTTCATCCCAATACCCACAAATAAGTTTCTCTCCTCCCACTCATCATTTTCCCTCATTTTATTTCATAAACCGCCCCTCGACTGCCACTATCCACCTTCATCTTCTCCATCTCCGGCTGACCTTCGGCGAGATGCATCCACTACTCCACACCTCCACATGCCTCGCCACCAACCTCTTCACCTTCACCATCACCCACTGATCACTTTCCACCCATCCACTGACTGCCACACATGCCCCACACTTCCACCGAACAAACCCACACACACGGTCATAGTCCGACCTAGGCATGCACGCCTAGGCCGTTCTGCGCCATGCCGACACCCGCCTCACCTTTGCTGTGACACGGCGAAGTTGCCCACGTGGTTTAATAAGGCCGCAAGGTCATATTGAGTGATTTTAGGTCCAACCCCCTTTTCACCATTGGAGCACGAGCAAGGAGCTCGAGAGCTTGCTCCAGGATGCAATGCTCTAGGCTTCAAGGCTCCAGGCGACGCGTGTTGAGTGTGCGTGTGTATCCAGACTGAGAGAAGTCATTGCGAGGCTTTCAGTTGCTCCAATTACGTGAAGTTCTCCTCCTGCGGGCGCCAGTAGAAGCGGGTGGGACATTTAGTCCCACCTCGTAAACTCAGGGGTAAGCTGTGACACTTATATTTAATTTTTGTCTTATGTTAGTTGCCTCAAGTAACATAGGGGTGAGGTCCCTCGCCCTCACTTGCACACGCCTCGTCCGCAACCCCTGCCCCGGTGGACCTGGCACCCGATTCGATTACCTAGACCTAGCACTCCTGGCACATCACACCCATGCTAGTGCGCCTGGACCCGTGCGTGCACCCGACTCGATTACCTGGCTCTGGGAGAGCATACCGAAGAGAGAAATAGAGAGAGAGATGCGAAGAGGGTAGGGGATAGGTTTTACTTCATTGTGCTGTCCAGGAAAGAAGAAGAAGCTAAGGAAGGACTTAGCCACAACAAGGAAGGAAAAAGAAGAAGAAAAGAGTATCACTGTAGCGGAGGAGCGGTAGAGGAAGAAAAGAAGAGGAAGGTAGCTACTGAAGGTAAAGGAAGCCAAAGCCAAGTAGGGACTTAGTCACAGAAGAAGAAAGAAGAGGAGGAAGAAGAAGAAGCCAAAGAAGGCAAGGGCTGAAGAAAGAGAGAAGCAGGAGTGGCCAAGCAGAAGAAAAAGCAAGGAAAGACAAAGAAGAAAAGAAGAAGAAGAAGCCAAAGAAGGCAGAAGAAGCATAGCCGCAGAGGAAAGCAAAAGGAAAAGAAAGAAGAGAGAAAGGGAAGGCCAGAAATCATAAATCAAGCACTGTAGCAAAACTTTTTAAGATGTCTGATTTTTCATCAGACATCCAATTTTTGGGCATTATTTCTACATTGACATTACTCCTCAATTTTGATTGAATTGGTTATTACTTTTTATTAAATTGAGAGTTGTGATTTTAATTTTTAAAATACCAATTTGCTCCTTGAGTTCGACCTCGGATACCTTGGTTTTTGAGTTATAAATTCTTATTTGCTTTTACGGTGATTTCATCTATACTACAACGTAACATCTCTTAAAACATGATTTCGCCTTGTCAACAACCCACCACCGGAATCAACTTCTACTCTGATTCACCTCTCTTGATCCGGTTGCATATGATTCTCCTCCATCTTTTGATCAGGTATCGGACATTGATCAGACCATTAATCACTCTTTATCCTTCTCTGATCCTACCAATAGGGTTCCTACATCCTCCATAGTTCCATTTTCTTTTGAGGATCCCTATGCTAATCAGGTTGAACTGACTCAGCCAAACCCGCAATCCTCATTTCCATATCTCTTTGAGCCTCAAAGTATCTGGTGGGCTCCGTATCTTTTGATTCACATCCATCAACCCACCAATCTAATTGGGTTTGGACTGCATCATCAGCCTATCGATCTAAATAAGCACTTGGTTGGTCAAACCATGCTATTGATCAAGGTGCTTGATCTACAAAACTCATCTGATTTGACCACCCCTTCTCCTTGACCACCTTCTGCTCAGCTAAAGGCATTGCATTTGAAAGCTAATGTAATGAAGTAGCTACTATGCACTAGTACTAAAGACTAAATGTTATGTAAATTAAGATGCAACAACTAAGTTGAAACTGGAGGTGACGACATCCAAGATAGTCATGGTGACAGTGACCTTTGTCCTTGGAACGATCCTTAGACTCCTTCTTAAAGACATCAAAATATTGCCTTAGTTTTGATAGCTCCAGAGCAATGTTATGTTGAATATTAACAAAGAAATTGTAATACTCATTGTGAAGGTGCATGCATTCAATAGAGTTTGCTAGATGGTTAATGCCTGCCACGGTGTCTTCCGTTGTGTATGATTGATAGTTCGCGTGATGATTTGGATGGGACTAAGCCTACTCCTATGGTTGAGGATGGGGGATGGCCTAGGGATTGATGTACTAAAATAATTGCGATTTTAATTTCAAAATTATTGTGCGAATATCTAACTATCAATTAAAATTTATACTGAATGGTTTGGAGTCTAGGTCGAACACGAGGAAGTAATCACTTGTTTAAAATCTTTCGTTATATATATATATATATATATATATATATAGTCATTTTTTATATGCAATTTTTTTGTTATTTTTGAAATGAACTCAATGGAAAGATAAATATCAAACTCAAACTAAAATAAGAGATTGTAAATATTAAAATGCAAAGAATGCTTTTATTACTTTATCATTTAGTTTATACAACCTAAGAATAATCAAAAAAGCATGAGAAGAACATAAACATAAAAAGAGAGAGATGGAATGTAGATTAGAAGAAGAGTTGTGACGTCGCTTATTGGATGCTTGTAGGAGACCACCTAGAGGACCTCAGATCTAGAGTGTCGGGAGGAAGTTAGGAGGGCTGGAGGAGCTGCAGTAGGGCCACTAAGGTGGTGTGGATGAGGAAGAGCTAGGGAAGAAAAATGACACTAGAGGGAAGGTATTTTTGTCTAAGGTGGAGGGAGGGTGGTGGAAGCATGGAGGTAGAAGGTGACTTAACTAAGGTGGTGGATGGCGATGGAAGTGGAGCTAAGGTGGTAGGTGTGCACTATGAAATGGTGGAGTGTTAAAATTGTAAAATCACATTTTGATTTGATTATGTCTCAACATAGCATGCAATATGACTCAAACAAAAATAATTTTTACGAGACGGTGAGTGTCTTGGTCGATCACAGGAAGGCGTGATTGGGAAATTGATTTTTAATTTCTTTATTTTCTTCTTTTGCTTACTTAGAATTGGATGCCAGTTTCAAGTATGCAAATGTAAGATTTTCCATTCACGTTATTAATCCTTACAACATGTGCATGAGTTAGATAAATAATGAAGGTGAATGTGTGAGTGCTCGTTCGCACGATCCCTACTTTGCGATGGCTATTAACGGAGAATGTGTCAATTGCTAAATCATTTATATTTTCTGGAATCGACATCTTTTTATTGCAACAAAATGGAAATGTGAAGTAGGCAACTTTGTTTCTATTTCCTCAAAAATTTTGATGTCATTACAATGGCCATAGAGGAATGCTTGTACATTGAAAGCTAAAAATCTATGCTAACAGAAAAGATATGCATGCATGGATCATGGAAAGATTATGCGTGCAATCTCAGAGAGAGTAATACTATACTACTTAGCAAGATAATATTGCATAAATTAAACTACGAAGAACTTTAGCTAAGGGTGAAATCAGGCACCAGAGATGGTCTTCGGTGGTCCTGTGGCTTGAGGTGGTAGGAGGGAAGAGAGGGACGACCAAGGTGGTGTGGCCGTCCTCGTGATGAAGGTGGAGGAGTTGCTCTTGGACGTTCAATGGTGGAGTGGATGCTTGGAGATGGAGGGAGCTCGTGGAGATGAAGATGGAGGTGGGGGCATCCAATGGAGAGCCCAAGATAGGGGTTTTGACCGTCCAACCCAGTCTTTATATAGACTTGGAAGTGGGTCATCTAGAGAATTATAGAATTCTCTAGAAGACCTCCAAGTTGGTGTCAACTTTGGTTGGGAGTGGGTCTTCTTAGAGCCACAAATTATGGATCTAAGAATGGACTAGGTAGGTTTACTATTCTTGGCATCCTAAGTGGGGCCAAGTGTGTATAGGTGTGTGTGTGTGTGTGTATGCGTGAATGTGTGGGTGTGTGTGTGCGTCAATAGGTGGTCAAGTGGACCACTTGGTCCACTTCTAGTTAGGTCCTAGGTCAGTCCTATTATGGTGTCTAAAAATAGGTTTAGGTGTGACCTATTACTAAATGGTTGGCCCAATCAAACTTACCCAAGTTGAATTGGGTCAACATGTGCCCAATTGGGAGAGAAAATTCCCAATTAGATTAGGCTTGAGTCAATTGGACTCTCACTAAGTCCAATTAGACTTGTGTTTTTTGAGATTTGAGCTTGAGTAACTGTAATGCAAGTGACTTAGATCCAAGTCGATTAGGTTTAGAGAGAACCTATCTGGGTTCTTAGGAGGGTCCTATGGTGGTGTACTAGGCTTAGAGCACCTTAAATTAGGTTTCCTAGTGTGTAGGATTGGGTTTATAGGCCTTAGGAATCAAGATCTAGGCTTAATTCTCAAAATAGAAATAGGAGAGGGGTACCCGTTGTCTGACCTTAGGATCAGACGACTTACACTACAAAATCAGAAGTCTAAGTCTTATTTTGGATGTCCAATATTGAATCAGTATCGTTGTTAGGTTCTGTCTTGGGTTTCTGTAGAAATTGGATGTCTGACACACTGTTTGGATGTCCAATTTTTCATAAGTTTGGGTTTTAAGTCATGCGGGTGGAATTTATGGAGCTTGGACGTCCAACTTCCTACCTGGATATCCAGAGGTAGGTTGGAATGTGAGTTTTGAGGTGTTTTAGGCCAAGGTGACTGAATAGGAAGGTGACTAATGTTTGGGAAGGTGTCTAAGGCTATTCTAAGGCTAGGAATAGGTGTAGGGATGTCCTATGTTCTTCATAATTCAATCTAAGTATTAAAATCCTACAAGTAATGTAGTATGCCTCTTCCCTACATTATGTCTTCAACTTGTGTGCAGCTTTATTCCATGGCTTCTACTCCAGCTTTGCTATAGCTCTGGCCTCCATCCTGCTTCAATCCAACTTCAGGCCATCTCCTGAGCTCTTATTACCTGCAAACCAAATAATACACTAATTAATATATTATTATATCATTATTTCATGAATATCTAAATAAAGCAGGGAAGATGCAAAGTATGCAGCTGGTGCATGAATTATGCTAAAATTGTGGTAAGTTCTAACTTAATTTAGGTCATTTAAGACCTATGATTGCTGCGCAATCATACCCCCATGTCTAAATCTTGCTAGTCCCTAGCAAATGCAAGACTAAGTTATCACAAATAGGTCACTAAAGGACTGCTTATTATTTTTATCAAGTGTAATACTAGAGATCCTTTTCTTTTTGTTTTCCTCCGAAAATCTAGAAATCAAAACAAATGTGAAAGTGTCGTTATGTAGCTTATGCAATGAATTCGAGTGAAAAGCCGATTCACCTCTAAAGCCTATACTTGATCCCTAGTAAAATTCTATCAGGATAGGCAAACTTCTTACCTCGGGGATACAACAAAATAATCTGTGATTTCTACCCCGACATTTAGCTTACGTAAAAGATATCTGAGTAACGTGGGTTTGTATTTGGTGGCTTACACTCATTTGGTGCTATATAGAGACTAGTACTACATAATCTAGATTTCCAGACTATCAAATAAATCAACTCAGAGAGAAGTGGAAAAATTGTTCTCTTTTTGGTTCCTTTGTACTCACTCTCTCTTTTCCTTTTTTGTTTCTTTTTCTTTTCTCGAGCTCACATTCTCACCAGATTTACAAATATAATCCATATTTGGTGCTTTCACATGGCATTAACACTTTAATAAAGTTTTGATAACCCTAAAATTAAGTCAGACTTCCTTAGCTAGCATTTAGGCGGTCAGAGATATAGAAAAGTAGGTTGAGGCCTGATAACAGCTTAATTTATTACCCTAATTGGCTTAATCTAGGGTTAGCTCCTTAGTAAAATCATGCATTTATAATGTGAATATTGCATTTAGAGCATGCATGCATATCATATGCATTGTGTTTATTTTAGGCCTAATTATCTAATTCTAGTCTTTCATGAATAATATAGGTAAAGGGCGTAGAATGACTTGGAGCCATGCAGAATAAAAGCGGGATAGAAGATAAAGCTACAAAGCTAGGAGTTGGTTGAAGACCAAGATTTGATTAAGGAAGAAATGAAGATCCTAGTAAAGAAGAAGAGAGAGGGGGACTAGGATAACCTAACCATACCCTTAGAAGCTTAGGATACCCTTATCCTGACTCCTACCCTTAGGTCAATTCAAACTGAGTAAGAGAGTTCAAAAGCCAAAATCATGGATAACACTATCCATGATCTTGACCCTTTATCCACAGAGTTGTCCTACTATCCAGGAACCTATCCAACCTATACTAGATCCAATCCTTAACCCAAGAGCCTATTTAGGTCCATAAGCTCACTTAATTGACTTAGTATAAGTCAATTGGGTTCATGGAACCTATTTGGACCCAACCCACTAGACTTAGGGTCAACCTAGCCCAATTAGGAACCTATTCTCACAACCTATGTCTATCCATAACCCTACCTACATAAGACCCACGAAAATCCTAGCCTAATCCTCTTAAGTTGGTGCCAACCTAAGAAGATTTTATCCCTTAGTGGTTAGATAAGAAGATCTTATCTCTTGGCAAGATTTTATCCCTTTGTAGCCACCCACCTAGGTTGCCTATTTTTAGAAAACCATCATCCTATCCTATCCTATCCCTACAACTTATATCCTAAGGTCCTTATTCAACCAATCCTAGGCATCACTTAGGATGAAATCTGAGCCATCCAAATTGGTGTTCCTAGGCATTATAGATCAACCAATAGGAAGACACCTAGATTTTTATGAAAGGACCTAGCCTCCAACCCTTTGAACCCAATTAGACTTAGCATAGAATTAGCTTCAGGCCACCAACTAGAACAAGTTCTCCTTCTCTTGGCGTTCATGGATCCGCCTTCGCATTCGCTACTATGCTGTCGCTCTGGACTTTGCCTTCGAAGTCCATAGTTCATAGTCTTTATTTTCTAGCTCTAGTTTTCATTAGATTTGATTTCAAGCATTCTTGTAGTTGTAACCATATTATTCTGACATTTGATTTGCAATAAAAGTTTTAATAGTTTTTCTTCAACTCGCCTTTGAGCTATTTGTCTACTTTTCATGTTCGTAGTTCTAGTCAATTTTATTTGCATTCTAGTAGCAATCTCATTCTTAGAACTTAGGAAAGCAAATTAATCTAGTAGCCTCCCTGCGAATGGCTCAGACTTCGTTTTGAAAATGTTAAATTCATATATTTGAGTTTGATTGAAATAAATTGAAGAGTTTCTAACGCGATTATACTACAAAAAAGGTGTATTTCACACAATCACACCCACGTCAGAACACTTTTTTGGCGCCGTTGCCAGGGAGGCAATAGATTTCTTTTCCATATTTGCTTTCACCCTTGTATCCACGTCTCTAACTCATTTTTCTCTGTTCTTCTAATTGTGTGCAGGATTTCGCGGTGACATAAGATCTCGTGGACAAGTAGTAGAAATAGAGCAAAGTGCAGGTAGACATCGAGGTAGTCCTTGCATCTAAGTTTAGTTTTATTTTTGAATCCTAGGTTGCGTTAGAGTCTTTGAAAAAAAAAATTTATTTTTCCATCTAGATTGAGTGTCTATCTTGAAACTTAGGTTAGTCATTTTCTTGAGTTGTTTGCATAAAAAAATTAAAAAAAAAGCTCTTATTGGTTGGTATTTTCTTTTGAAAATTAATAAAATCACCTTCTACATTTTCAGGCTACAGCAAACTTTGATTTTCAAAATTCAATTCCTAAAATTTTACGCGTCCAAAAATTCTAAAATTTCTACTGGACGTGGGTATTGAAGTCCAAAGCAACATATCCAAATTTCACATAATTCTAATTTATATAAAAATTTTAAAAATTCGTAAACTGAACTACTATCAAGTTTATTATTGTTCCTGATTTTTTAGACTTAAAAAATCATGAGAATTTTTCTATAACTTTGATTTATCTGAAATTTGTTGAGTTGGATTCCGATGATAATATATAATCCCTAAAATATCTGAAAAAAATATTTGGTTTACATTTGATTACACAGAATATTTGATCACTAACTGGGGTTCAAAACAGACTGCAGAACCCCCAGTACACTTTAAATCTAAAAAAATTACATAATGTGCATTAAAAAAATAAAAAAAAAATTTTGGGTGCCTTAGTTGGTGGTGCAATAGCACCATTAATTTCTCTAATTGGATCGCACCATGTTTGATTCTTTGGGTTAAAATGGATCATATAACACTATCTGCTCTTAGGATTTCACATTAAGGTAGAGTACACTTGCATCTCCATATTTAAAGGAAATTTATCAAACAATTAGGACTTTCAAAATCTCTTGTATGCCTCATCAGAACCACTGTCTGAATCTATTTAAACAAGTGAACCCTAAAATTCACTAATACAAGCACTTCAACTTTAAAAGAAACAAAATATGTGAACCCCTGTTAGGCACGCACGAATAATTTAATTGATCTAAGTGGGAAACCACCACCTCATGCCCATCATCTAATCTCATGCACTTTAAATCCTAAGCCATAATTAACTTGATAGACGCTCCAACTACGTTGGATTTTATTTTCCAAATTGGAGCTATACCTAGTTGATTGTATCTGAGGCCATGTCTATTTGGACCAACTGGTGACAAGAAATGTCGGTGTGGTGACTGCATTAACCTCTAGTGGGGTCCTACTGTGCGGGGTGTCCTAGGGGGTCCCACCCTTTTGGCTAGCCAAGTAATTCAAGGGTCAGGTCATTTAGTTAGGGTTAACGAAATTTGGACTAGGTCCAATAGGTGCAACCCTTTAGGGCTAGAATTTGACTGCTTGCATGGTGCACACACTCTCTCTTGTTCTCTCTGCATCTATACCATTCTTCCAAGTGTATGCACGGAACTAGATCACAAAATCCACAATTGGTGCCACCTCTGCAAAGGGAACCAAGGAGGAGACTAATTATTGGTGAATCTAGTTCTACACCTGACTTGGACTTCGATCTTGATTTGATGGCTAACCCAACTAACTTGAATTCACAACCAAATCAGATCTAAGACCTTCAACTCCAATTGAACCAGTTTCAACAAGATCATCAGACCCTAATGCAGAAGATGCTTGAGATTTTACAGATCCAACATCTGCAGGCTAGACCTTTAAGGGATTTTTACAACCCTGCCAAGTATCAACACCAACCTTATGTTAGGGTCCCACCTATAGAGGTTCAATTTGAGATTAAGCACTCCATTATATAGCTCCTACCTCATTTTAAGGGCAACAATAATGAAGACCCCCTCCAATTCTTAGAAGACTTCATAGCCATTAGTGAGATAATTAGAATTCCTAATCTACATGATGATGTGCATAAAATGAAACTCTTCCCTTTTGCCCTAAAAGAGAAAGCTAGGCATTGGTTTAGTTCTACAGGAAGGCCCATTAACACATGGGGGGAGCTAAGAAGCGCCTTCCTGAAAAGATTTTTCCCGATTGGGAAAACTAATGCACTTAGAAGAGCTATCACCATCTTCTCCCAACACCCTAAAGAACCATTGCATGAAGCTTGGGAGAGGTTCATGGATTTAATTAGAAAATGCTCGCATCATGAAGTTCCTAGATGGCATCTAGTGCAGATCTTTTATCACGGGCTTAATGATCATATGAGAAGCCTTGTGGATGCCGCTTGTGGAGGCAACTTTATGAGCAAAGATGAAAACAGTGCTTTTGATTTATTTGAGAATATGAGTGAGAATTCCATGAACAATGCCTCCATGGAAACTTATGGAAGATCCATGCAACCTAAAGGTGGAATGTATGAGGTCCAGGAGAGCTCGAGCAATGTGGATATGAACTTGATCTGTGAAAAGCTGGACAAAGTGGAGGTTGTATCGAAAAACCTGGATGAACTGATGAGCCACAATAGGAAGGGAGCAACCCTCCTATCACCCACTATCCAAGCTCCCTTAGGGAGGGAGTTAGTGAACAAGCTGCATAAGGCTCAAGATGCGAGCCAACTGACTCAGGGCCCTTTACATGGGACCTAAGTAGGGACCTTTGATCCCTGCTATCTTGATTCCACACACTTATCCTCATCATCATTTGGATATGAGGATGTGTCGGCTATCCAATGAAACAATAGAAATCCTTTCTCCAACACTTATAATCCTGGTTGGAGAAACCACCCGAATTTTTCTTGGAAAAGCTAAGGGCAAGGAAACCAACAAATTGCACAACTTGGACCCTATCAGATGAACCCTAGCTTACCTAACACTTATAATCAGGCTCAGAATTATCAACCCTTTCCCCCTAAATAACCTAGCCAAACTAAATTGGCTATATTGAATCAGAACCAGCAACTGATGGACACAAATACTTCCATGTTGCAAGCTATGCAACAGTTGACCCAGTCCATCAGGGATCTGAAGAACCAACTAAGGCCTAAGCCTATTGATAGACATATTAGTGTCCTCCCTTCCCATCCTATTTCGAACCCTAGAAACATACCTAATTAGGGACATAATCCTCAAGGGTTCAACCAGCTTATATGATTTAGCAAGCTCCTATGACTCCCCCTGGCTTTTATTCACCTCAAGTTCCACCTCCTTCTGCCCCTATCCTTCCTGCTCCTGCTCAGGGGAATCAATACCCACCTGCCACTACTAATTCCATCACCCTGAGAAGTGGCAAGACCACTCGGAATCCTATGCACCAAAATCAAACAACCCAGGATCATGATAAACCACTCTAATTAATACACTTGAGGTTGAGGATGAGATCTAGTCTCATGATTTTGAGGACCCAAAGATCCAAATCCCTTTCCTTGAGGCCCTGAATAAGACTAGAAAAAAGAAGACTGAGCCTAAAAATGAGACCTAGTTGGATGTGTTCAAACAAGTACAGATTAATATCCCACTTTGGAAGCTATTAAACATATCCTGACTTGTGCCAAATTTTAAAAGGAATTAATCACAACTAAGCACAAGCTGAAATCAAGTAATCATGAGAAGTTAACCCTTTCTGAACAAGAAAGCTCTATTCTCTCAAAGGATTTACATGTCAGGAAGAGAGATCTCGAAACCCCCTTGATTCCTTATAAAATTAATGATCTAGACTTTGATAAAACTTTAATTGATTTAGGGGCTTCCATCAACTTGATGCCCACTATGATCTATGAGTGATTGGATTCGAGGACTTGGAACCTATCAAAATACAAATCCAGTTGGCTGACCAATCCGTGAGATGTCCACGTGGGATTTTGAGGGATGTAATTGTTCGAATTGATAATTTCTACTATCCTGTGGATTTCATTATCTTGGATCTTGACATTCCTAGGGATTTGAGGCGGGCCCCAATTATCCTCGGAAGACCATTTTTAGCATTTGCAAAGGCCTTGATTGATTGTAAACATGGGAATATACAAATAGCCTTTGGGGAAGAAAGGATGAAATTAAAACTTTTTAAGGCTATTGAGAACTCTAATGAAAGTTGTGGGCTTATTGAAGAACTTGAGCAAGTTGAGGGTTTGATTCAAAATGTCTCTAAGAAAGACTCAGAATTTGAGGAATATACAGATGAATTTGAATATGAGACATTTCTTTTTAAGGATCAAGTTCCTGATAACTCTGAAATGGAAAGTTTTATATTTGATGTTGAGATAGAATCTAAGAAAGATAAGCATAAATGTGATTATGAGACTTTTCTTTTTGATGAGGATATTTTTGATAAACCTGAAATGGAAGGATTCAAATTTGATTTTGAGGAAAATTTCTTACTTGAAAAAGGTGAAGCTCAGAGATTTCAATTTGAACTTGATGAACCTTTGATGACTAGCTTCACCTTTACATTAGATTTGGATGATCTTGAATTTGAATCATTTTCTATGAAGTTTGATTGCATATCTGATGTAACCAAGTCTGATTTGAGCATTGAAGATTTTAAAATCTTAGTCTTCAAGGAAGAAATAAAGGAGAAGATAGCCCAAAATCTGCACCCTCACTTCAAATCTCATTTCGATTGGGCTTAAAACTTTACGAATCATGCATCTTTTGTACTTGGGTTACCTACCTTTACTCCCAATGCACCTCATGTCCTTAACACTAAATGCAACTAGATATAGTTTCTTCTGATTTATCTATCTTGTACATGACCTTTTGGTATGGGGTTGCATCAGCAACTAGTTTGCATTTGCGGACATCTGAGTGTGAGCTTCCTTGATTTATTTGTTATTCCACTCTTGACCCTCTCCTCTTTATTAATTGATTCATCTTTTTAAGGGTTTAGGTCTAGCTGTAGATGTAAAATTCAGCGCTTGTTGGGAGGCAACCCAACGTTTGTAGATAATCATGTTATTTGTTTTGAAATTTTCATTCAGGTCTGGAGATGATCGAGTCTTGACATCTTTAGAACTCTTGAGTTTCAAGTAACATCTATTCTTCTTTTACACTCATTGCATGCATTGAGGGCATTGCATGAAATAGGCAAGGGGGGGTGGATAATATTTTTAAGAGTTATTTTTATTTATCTCCAAAATTATAAGTTTTTAGTGGTTTTTCTTGAATTAGTTGTGTCATCAAAAAGTAGTACGTGTTTTTGAAAAAAGGGGGTAGATAATATTTTTGAGAGTTATTCTTATTTATCTCCAAAATTATAAGTTTTTAGTGGTTTTTCTTGAATTAGTTGTGTCATCAAAAAGTAGTATGTGATTTTGAAAAAAGGGGGTAGGTAATATTTTTGAGAGTTATTCTTATTTATCTCCAAAATTATAAGTTTTTAGTGGTTTTTATTGAATTAGTTGTGTCATCAAAAGTTAGTATGTGTTTTTGAAAAAAAAATCCATTTATACATAACATTTATACATATTGCATTCATGCATTTATTCAAAAAGATTTTTTTATCAAAGAGGTTTTATTGGAGATTTTCTTCTTGAATTGTCTTTTAATTTAGAATCCAATACATTTATTTCACTTGCACGTAGACTTTGTAAGGGATCATTTATGAAAACCAGCAGACATTTTTAGTTTGTCGGGGAGAAGCATTGCTTCTTTTCTTGAACTCTTAGACAGTTAGATAGGGAGTTTGGAAAACTATCTTTCATTAGATTCACCAAACATTTGTGAGGTGAAAATAGAGTGACTATTGGTACTCTAAGTTTAGTGTGAGGACTCTTAAGTTCTAGATAATTGGATGATGATACCTAAGAGTTAGGCATAATTTTCGCTCTTAGTTCCTACGTGCGAACGTTGTGTATAAATTCCTAAGAGACACTAAATAAGGCAGATATACAAAGATTGAGTTCTAATAAAATTAGGACTAAGGTGGATTGTTCGATCTTCCTTTACGGAATTCTCGACTGAAGGAGGGTATTAATGTCAAGGTCAGAAAATATGCCATCTTATCCATTCCTTTCCTGGTGTAGAGAGTTGGCACTTCCACCAAATTAGCCACCTGATATCCTCTTGAACATCACCAATCCCCAATAATGCCTCATGAATAAAAATTTGTATGTTGTGTTGCGTTGTATTGATAGATATAAAAAAATAAAGAGAGAAATACATAAAAATAAATAAATAAATATATATATATATGAAAAAGGGAAAAAAAAAGAAAAAAAGGGGAAAAGAGAAAAAGTCTAAAAAAAAATGGTGTAAAAAAAAGTGTTGTGTTCATAGTTGTGTTTATTTCATTACATTGAGGCAACAACACCCACTCCCTTTGTGATCCACCAAATATGGCCCTGACATACTTTTTCTGTATATTTGACCGCCTAAATACAGGGTGAGGAATTCTAACTTAGTTATAGGGTTATCAGAACTTTAATTGAAGTGTTAATGTCATATGAGGCCACCAAATATTGACTGCATTTATAAAATCTGGTGAGATTGTAAGCTCAAAAGAAAAAAAAGAGAGAGGGAGTGCAAAGGAAATAAAAGAGAGCATAGTTTTGAGCCTTTCTTTGGGTTGATTTGTTTTATAGTCTAGTGATCTAGAGCCTGTAGTACTAGGCTACATGTAGCACCGGATGAGTGTAAGCCACCAAATATAAAACCATTTGACTCAGACATCTTCTACCTAAGCTAGAAAGCCAAGGTAGAAATTTCAGATTATTTGTGTCCCCAAGGGAAGAAGTTTCACTATCCTGATAGAATTTTTATTGAGAGTCAATTATGAACTTTATGTGTGTTTTGGCTTTTCACTTGGATCCAATGCTTAGGCTACTATCACATCATTTTCACATTTGTCTGGATTTCTAAATTCTTGGAATAAGACAAGAAGAAATCTTTTGTCAAACCCTCAATTAAAAGGAATAAGTAGCCCTTTAGGGGCCGAGTTGTAATTAGCATAGATCATACATTTTACATTCATTTTTCATTCATGCATTTGCTAAGGGACTAGTAAAAGATAGGCATGAGGGTGTGGTAATAGCTTAATTTATTACCCTAATTGGATTAATCTAGAGTTAGCTCCTTAGTAAAATAATGCGTTTAGAATGTGAATATTGCATTTAGAGCATACATGCATATCATATGCATTGTGTTTATTTTAGGCCTAATTATCTAATTTCAGTCTTTTGTGAATAATATAAGTAATGGACGTAGAATGACTTGGAGCCATGTAGAAAAAAAGCGAGATAGAAGATAATGCTACAAAGCAAGGATGGTTGAAGACAAAGATTTGATTAAGGAAGAAATGAAGATCCAAGTAAAGAAGAAGAGAGAGGGGGACTAGCATAACCTAACCATACCCTCAGAACCCTAGGATACCCTTATCCCAACTCCTACCCTTAGGTAAGCTCAAACTGAATAAGTGAGCTCAAAAGCCAAAATCATGGATAACACTATCCATGATCTTGGCCCTTTATCCACATAGTTGTCCTACTATCCAGAAACCTATCCAACCTACCCTAGATCCAATCCTTAACCCAAGAACCTATTTAGGTCCATAAGCTCACTTAATTGATTTAGTATAAGTCAATTGGATTCATGGAACCTATTTGGACCCAACCCACTAGACTTAGGGTCAACCTAGCCCAATTAGGAACCTATTCTCACAACCTATGTTTATTCCTAATCTTACCTACATAAGACCCACGAAAATTCTAGCCTAATTGTTGATCGGCTATTGAGGAGTTTTTAAGTCATTTCATTGTAGCACACTCTTAAATAGCTAAATCAATAGATATACTTTCTAACTTGAAATTTAAATTGAAGTCCGAGGTCAAACACAGGGAGCAAATGTCGAATTCACGCGCTAATTGCATTCAGAATAAATGAGTACAAGTAATCGAGCATTCAAATAGATATTCATTGAATAATAACTTGTCACATTAGTTATTCAATGAAATCCAATGTATCTAGAGATAAAAAGAATGGAGAGAATCTAAAAAGTGGTGATTTGAATCACCAATTAAATCCTCTAATTAATAAGCATGCATCTCATAATCAATTTAACCGTAGTACTTAAATAATGCAACAAAAATTCTCAAACAATGCTCAATCAGATGGCAGATTGGTTAATCAGATGACTTAAAGTGCACAAGCTTCTCAAAGCCTTTCTCTTCTTCTATTTTCCTTCTTCTTCTCCTCAAGTCTTCTCCTTCTTCTTCTTCCTTCCTTCAGAGACTTCTTTTCCTTCACAGCACAAGGAATCCAAATTCCTCAGCGGCTAAGTGTTGGTCACACACACAAGGCGAAGAGAGCAAAACCCTCCCCCGCTCTCCCTCATAAATTCCTCCTCCTCTTCTTCTCTTAGACCCAGTGCATAGTCGGATTCATACTTGGGTATACAAATCTCAAACAGGGTCCAAGCTTGCGTGCATGGGTTGCAGGCAAGGAGTGGCGCATAGGCGGGTTAAGCAAGTGTCCGGGTAATGGGGACCCGACCCCTGTGTTCTTGGGTGATAAAGATAGATTACAAAATAATTTAAGCATGCTCATGCACTCTTCCACGCCTGATGTGGGATTAAACCCACTATTTCTCTTCGTGTTCAAGCAGCAACAACAGGTGAAGGCTTCGTTCAATTGGCATACTTGCTATAGATGGGATCCTCAATTGAGGACTTGGAGGTCTTCCTGGGAGGCATCCGCACGGCCTGGGGGTGGATTGGATGAAGAATACGGCCAGAGGACTGTGCTCATGGTCAAATGAGGTGGCGGCAGCGGAGGACGACAGCGTATACATGAAATACCAAAGAACGACCTCTCGGCCACATTAAATCACTTCAGGAGCTTCGCCAAATGTTGGCGAATGTGATGGTGGTTTTTTGAGCCGTGAGTGGGCACGTCGTGGTCAGACGAGGTTGGTGGAGCTCGTGAGAAGGTGGGTTGGTCGGGGGTGCGTTTAGGTGAGTGGAAGACGAAATTAAGTGAGGGCTTTTGTTGGTGGAGGAACGACAATCTTTTGGGACCGGTATCAAGGTGTTTGGTGGCTTGTAGAGGCGTGGATGCTTCGCTGGAGCTTGGCCGTGTGTGGGGAAGACGGAGGGCATGAGGTGGCGTTAGAGAGAAAAAACAAAGATATAAAGTGAGGGAAATGAAGTAGAGGGAAAGGGGAACCTAACTAGCCAATCTAACTGGACGAAAGGGAAAGAAGATGCTGGTTGTGGTATGACCACCGCTGGAGAAGGAAGTACCTCCGGTGAGGGAAAAGCGGTAAGGAAGACGAGGAAGAAGACCCTCACTAGTATTGCAAGTGGCGGAGGAATGTAGGGAGGAAAATTCGGTCGACTATAGTCTGTGGCGGTCGACGAAGAAGGTAGGACAAGGAGGTTGCCGGAGTTGGTGGAGATGGTGTTCGGGGAGAAGAGAAGAAGGGGATTCCGACCTCCAAACGAAGCTAAGTTGAGAAGGTTGTGCATGTTGGCTCTTTATATAGCTTCAAGGAGAGCTTTAGATTAGGAAAGAAGGATTTCTATGGCTTAGGATCCATGATTCTCGTGCATTTGCAAGAGCAATCTATGGGGAATTGGAACTCCAAATTGATCCCAGATGATTCGTCTATGTGTGAACATCAATCCCACCAATTTTGGTGGGATTTGATTGCCATTTGAGTAGGATTTAGGTCAATCAATGCACTGCCTAGAGGTCAATTGACTTCAATGGCGGTAGGGACCTTTGTGCGAAGAAGATGACAAATGTAGGGGGGTATTTGCAATATATTTTGAAAGCTAAGGGCTTATGTGAGGGAGAAAGAGTTTGATTGGACCAAAATGCAAACTTGGTCAAGATGATCTCTGATTAGGCCCAAATTTTGGTACAAACCTAACTTGAGCCCAAGGAATCTGATGGTGAAGTCAAATTTTGGTTTTGACCAATTTGGCTGGGTAATTTACATAGAAACCTAAATTAGGGTAACTTCCTATCTAAGACTTTGTTTTAGGTCAAAATGAGTTCTAATGGTCAAATCAAGGATACCAAACCTTATAGAATATTTCTTATGAAATTTAAAAGATTTAGGTGATTTTTATCTATACCAAAACCTCAGTTAATTAAGAGGATCTAAAATTAGGGTTTCGGATGTCCAATAATTCTTGAAATGCATGAAAACTCGTTTCTGTCTACACAGACCCTCTTGTTAGTCATTAATGCTCATTTGACCTTCATTTAACCCTTGGGAAACCTCATGATTACTCTGCATTTATGATATGATGTTTAAACTGCAGATTTACCCCTGATTTAATGCATGTCTCTTACGAAGGATATGCAATGAATTATGATTCTTTAGCGGTTATGTAGGAGTAGTTATCAATTGATTCTGACTAATTAAAGCCAGTTATGGCTGATGATGACATTATCATCACTAATCCTCTTAAGTTGGTGCCAACTTAAGAAGATTTTATCCCTTAGTGGTTGTCCAAAAGATAAGATCTTATCTCTTGGGAAGATTTATCCCTTAGTAGCCACCCACTTAGGTTGATTATTTTTAGAAAACCCTCATCCTATCCTTTTCCTATAGCTTATATCCTAAGGTCCCTATTCAACCAATCCTAGGTGATTGCACAGCAATCATGGGTCCTAATCAACCTAAATAATGTCTGAACCTATCTTAAATTGTGGATATTGCACTCATATCTTGCATATCATGCATTGCATCAGTCTAATTAGAATAAGATGAGATATCCTGCTAGTTAATGATTTTTATTGCTATTTACAGATAATAAAGTGATCTAGGATGGAGATAGTGGAATAAAGCAATAAAGGAAGAAGAAGACTGATCCAGATAAGAGGAGTGAGGAGGATAGCCTTATCCCTACCTTTAGAAACCCTAGGACAGCCTTCCCAAACCCAAAATAGCCTCCATTAAGGCACCTTAGCCTCAAAACCCAAACATGGATAGCACTATCCATGTTCCTATCCCTCTCCCAAACACTTAGGAACCAAAACCAACCTTAGAAAACATAAAACCCACTCTCCAGCACCTTTTAGGACGTCCAGACATCTGGCTGGACGTCTGATTTCTGCAGAATAACAATCCAGGAAGCCAAAACTCATACTGACACAGAATTGAACATCTAATTTAGTGTCCAGACATCCAATTTTGTAGTATAAGATGTCTAACCACTATCCTGGACATCTGATACTACTGTCTGGTTCCTGATTTTGATGTTGGAAGCCCTAGCTTGCCTATTTTGACCTAGAAACCCCATCGGACACCCTAGGAAACCTAAGTAGAGACCTCCTAAGTCTAGTACACTATCCATAGCCCTACTTGTCCTATCCCTAACCCAATTGAACCATCCCATACCTAATTGAGTGCATCTACAGTTGATTGGGTGCACCTGAGCCCAATTAGATCCACCCAGGATCTAATTAACTCATACCTATGAGGGTTACCCTAGCCTAATTACATGCACACATCTAATTAGACATGACCTAGACCTAATTAGGTTCACTCCTAACCCAATTAGACTTTCCTAAGCCTAATTAGGTCCACACCCACTTAATCTAGATTGACCCAACCTATTTAGCACCTAATCCTACCAAAACCCACAACCTAGCCCTACGAAAAACACACACCCACACACACACGCACACCTTCCCATTTTACTCCCACCAAACCCATGCACACTCTCTTGGAAACCCTAACAACTTGTGTCAAACCTAGATCCAAAAATTGTGGCATTGGCTATTTTTGGAGCCACCAAAAGTGGCAACCAAATGGAGCCTTCCATAAGGGCAAAGAGAGAGCTACGAAATTGGACCATCTCTCCATACACTCTCCCATCCATACTCTCCACTCTAAACTTGCTTCCACCCTCCAAAACCTTAAGGCCATCCTCCTCATCCTCCTCCAAGGCTCCATGGACAGCTAGCTCCCTTTCTCTACCAATGGCCGTCCTTGAAGCTTTGGAGAGAAGCTTCTCTCCAAAGCTTCAAGGACGGCCATTGGTAGAGAAAGGGAGCAACACCCTCCTCTCTCCACTTGGGAGCACTAGCCCCCATCTTCTTCTTCTTCTTGGACGGCCATGAAGGCTCACCCAAAGCCTCTTGTGGCCGGCCATCTCTTTTGGTAGGCGTGTAGACGGGTTTGCATACCCAAGGTCTAGCCTACACCCTCACACAAGGCCGATGGCCCTAGTGGAAACTTTCCGACGTGAGGGATTTTCTTCTATTTATATGCTTTCTAGTGTAGATGATGTGTGATAATTTTTTATGCATAAATAATTTCATGATGTTTCTGTGATTGATTGTCCTCATGTTTGCTTTCCTATATGACACTTTGGTTTGTTGACACCATGCACGGCCACCATGGCCTCATTTAGATGCACATAGTCACTTAGGTTTTTGCTAGTTTATCTAGATCTAGGTTTCAATTCGCTTTTCGAAATAAAAAATCAAAAACACAACAAGACAAAAAATAGTAGCTTAGGTTAGATTTAGGTTATAAAAGTCAATCCAAATCTCGATTCGTTTTCGCGCCTCCCAGAGATGAACGACCGGGACTCAAGTTCTAAAAAGAATAAAGATCTATGAGAGTTTCGTTATCACAAATATCTTTGACGAGTGATTTTTGCGACTATACTACGATTTCCAACGATTTTAAAATATGCGATTTCCACGCTCGTCACTAGGCATCACTTAGGATGAAATCTAAGCCATCCAAATTGGTGATCTTAGGCACTCTAGATCAACCAATAAGAAGGCACCTAGATTCCTATAAAAAGACCTAGCCTCCAACCCTTAGAACCCATTTAGCCTTAGCATAGAATTAGCCTCAAGCCACCAACTAGAACTAGTTCTCCTTCTTCTCTTGGAGTTCATGAATGCACCTTCGCATTTGCTACTACACTACTGCTATGGACTTCACCTTTGAAGCCCATAGTTCCTATTCTTTATTTTCTAGTTCTAGTTGTCATTAGATTTGATTTCAAGCATTCTTCTAGTTGTAACCATATTATTTCGACATTTGATTTGCAATAAAAGTTTTAATAGTTTTTCTTTAACTAGCCTTCGAGCTATTTGTCTACTTTTCATGTTTGTAGTTCTAGTTAATTTCTTTACATTCTAGCAGTAATCTCATTCATAGTACTTAGGAAAGTGAATTAATCCAGTAGCCTTTCTGCAAACGACTTGGACTCCGTTTTGAAAACATTAACTTCATATTTTTGGGTTTGATTGAAATAAATTGAAGAGCTTCTAATGCGATTATACTATGACAAAAGCATATTTTACGCAATCACATTCGTGTTTAGAATAAGGCTGTATTTAGTGGATCGCAAATGTGGTGGGTAATAGAACTACACATAATTATAACTCAACATTTTTTCATTTTCTTTTCTTCTTCTTCTAATTTTTTTTTCTTTTTTTCTCTTTCTTTTCTTTATTTTTTTTCTTTTCTTCTCTTTCTTTTCTTCTCTATTTTTTTTTCTCAAATCAACATGACACAATAGAACATGACATACGTGAATTTTCTTTAGGAGGCATTATTGGGGATTGGTGGTGTTCAAGAGGATATTGGGTGCTTATTTGGTGGAAGTGCCTACTCTCGGCACAGCGAAAGGAATGGATAGGGTAGCATATTTTCCGACCTTAATATCAACACCCTCCTTCAGTTAAGGATTTCGTAAAGGATGGTTGTAACCATCCACCTTAGTCCTAATTTTATTAGAACTTGATCTCTGTGTATTTGCCTTATTTGGTAGCTTTCAGCAATTCAAACAAAGTTCATATGCTGGAATGAGAGCGAAAACTATTTCTAACTCTGAGTATCATTACCTAATTATCCAGAAATTAAGATTTCTTGCACTAGTCTTAGAGCACTAGTAGACACTCTACTCTCACCTCACAAATGTTTGGTGGATCTACTAGAATATGGTTTTCCTGACTCCCTAACCACTATCCAGGGGTTTAGGAAATGAATAATGCTTCTTCTCGACAAACTAAAGATGTCTATCGGTCTTCACAGTGAATCCATTGCAAAAGCTACGTGTAAGTGTGAAACTTGTATTGGATTCTAAATTAAGGAATCAACTAAAGAATAGAATCCCTAATAAAATCTCTTGATAAAAATCTTTATTCATGAATGCAGTATATATACAAATGCTTTATACAATTAACCTCTTATGATTACACTTTAAAAATTTTTCCTTATCGAGTTACAATTAACTTGGTCTTAATTTAGAACAAAAGGTGAGTGAATGAGTCGGAAGTGGCTGTTGCAGAAGATTTCTAGCTCCAATGTGGACATTGGAGGTGGAGTCAGTTGTTCTTAATTTAAGACCCTAAAGTGCAATTAACATGCTGCCCAGAGGTTTTCTAAGTGTTAGTAGAAAAAATTTTGGTTTATATGTACTACCCCCCATGCCTAAGTTCTTGCATGTCCTCATGCATGAATAAAAGGAAAATAAATTAGGATAGGGGATAAGAAGATAGAAATCATTTGGAATTGCTCCTAATTGTCCATTCATCATATGCCAACACTAACATGATACAATATGCAGAAAAATATGCTAAAAGAAAATATGCTGTGTATAAAAGATATGTACATATGTATAGGTGCTGAGTTTAATGCCTCCAGCTGGGCGAAAACTCATTCACTCGTCCTCAATGAAATTAATGATTTTGTCAGCAAGAGGAGGTTCCTCAGCCATAAATGGCTTGAGGTGCTGGCAAATTACCGTAGACACATGCCCAGATTTCGGATCCATGATTTGGACTGCCCCATTAGAATATGGGTGAATCACAATGTACGAGCCAGTCAACTTGGACTTGAGCTTACTCGTAAAGAATTTCAGGCGTGAATCAAATAACCAGACTTACTAGTTAAGCGTGAATACTTTTCTTCGGATGTGGTAGTCATGAAAGGCCTTCGTCTTGTCTTTGTAGATCTTTGTGTTCTTGTAGGCCTCACCCCAAATTTCTTCTAGTTCGCTGAGCTAGAGCTTCCTTCCATAACCTCCTACATCGAGACTAAAATTACACTTTTGCACTGCCCAAAAGGTGCTGTGGTCCAGCTTGACAAGAAGGTGACAGGTCTTTTCATACGCCATATAGTATGATGACATTCCGAGTGGGGCCTTGTATGCAGTCTGATATGCCTAAAGTGCACCAATCAATCTATTGGACCAATCCTTCTTATCTGGTCTAACCATCTTCTGGAGGATAAGTTTGATTTGACGGTTAGAAACTTCCACTTGCCCATTGATCAGCGGATGATATGGGGTGGCAATACGATGATGTATCCCGTATTTCTTTAATATTAACCTAAAATGAGCATGGATGAGGTGATTGCCCCCATCGCAAATTAGAGCACGTGGTACACTGAATCTTGCTAAAATAAATTCTCGTACGAAGGAGATGATGGTATTATGATCATCCCATCTCGCTAGGATGGCTTCAACCCACTTCAAAACATAGTCAACAGCGAGAAGTATGTACTCGAAACCTTGTGAATTTGGAAAAGGGCTCATGAAATTGATGCCCCAAATGTTGAACACTTCTACAACTAGAGTGGGTAAGAGAGGCATCTTGTCTCTCCGGGTCATAGAACCGATCGACTGGCATTACTTGCAGTGCTTGGCAAATTTGTGTGTATCTCTAAAAATGGTTGGCCAGAAAAAACTTGACTGCAAAATCTTTGCAGTGATTTTTTGGCCCGGAAAATGACCACCACAGGCATCATTATGGAGAAAAGATAACACACTAGAGAAATTGAAGTCGGGGATGCACCTTTTGATACTCTGATTGGCTCCAATACGAAAGAGCAAGGGGTAGTCCCAAAAATAAAATTTTTCCTTGGAAATAAATTTGAGTTTTTGGTGCCTGGATAGGTTCACTAGAATCTTGCCTACGATAAGATAATTCACGATATCTGCATACCATGGAAACTTGACAAAATTAATCCCCAAAAGAGACTCATTCAAGAATTGATCTGAGATAGGTAGGGAATAGGGGATGTGGGTTGGGTCTAATCGAGATAAGTGATCCACCATAACATTATGAGCTCCAACTTTGTTGCGAATTTCAATATCAAGTTCCTCGAAAATAAGGATCCATCTAATAAGATAGGGTTTGCATCCTTCTTTCCCAACACGTGCCAGAGGACAAAATGATCTGTGAAAATTATCACTTTAGACCCAAGTAGTTATGATATGAATTTCTCCAACCCAAACACTACTACTAGTAGTTCTTTCTCAGTAACTGTATAATTATGTTGAGCCTCATTCAACATCTTGCTAGCATAGTAAATTACAAAAGAGTGGTGTGATGAGAGCCTCATCATGAGCCCTAACTAGCTCATTTTGACCTAAGAAAGAAAATAAGAGCTCCTACATAACTTAGAGAAGGCCTAATTCAAGGAATTAATGTTCTGAGAAGAAAACATCAAATAAAGGTTAAAATTGCAATTTTATCATTGTAGTACATAAACGGGATTTCTCAGAGGCAAAGCATAGGTCAAATGGTCTGAATAAGATAAAGAGTGGGTTGGTTCAGCCAGAAATGGGTTATTGTGTAATCTAAGAATTAAATGACATTCTGTAACCCTAAAAGAGGCTCACCTAATTCAACAAGGTTTTGGTCAGAATAAAAATCAACTAAACCCTCTAAAATTGATGGAAAAATATCCTCTATGGTTTAGAACCTTCAATTTGACCTTTGGAACCTATTTTGACCTAGATTAGGTCCTAGCTCATTATTTGACCTAATTTGGGTTTTTATGCAAAATATCTAGTCTAACATGGTCAAACCTAAAATCCAACTTCACCATTGGATTCCTTAGGTATATATTAGGTTTGTACCAAAATTTGGCCCTAAGGGGAGGTCATCTTGACCTACTTTGCAAAATAGTCCACCCAAGTACATTCTGGCCCCTAACTTTTGAAAACTCTTGTGCAAACCCCCCTAACTTCCTCGCCACTTTTACAATCAGGTCCCTCCACCATTAATGGGGATAAATTCGACTCTAGCGAGGAATGGATGGGGATTACTCCCTGATTCCTTAGAGATCTCCTCCCAGATTTGGAAGGGAGATTCTTTGAGGAAATCCCTTCCATCTGAGCACAATCACAAGATTTGCTTTGCACCTAATCACTCATGCGAAAGCTCGAGAGATTTGGGTATCCAACTGATTCCTTCTCCAGCGAGGACTCTCGCACTTGGAAGTTTGTCTTCCAAGCACAAGAGCCCCTACCAATGCCTATAAAAGGATCCTCAACTCCGGCCGCATCTCTTCAGCTCAACTTGGCTGGAAAATCACCCCAATTTTGTCTCCTTCTCCTTCAGTTAGGAGTTCAGCGAGCTTTGGCAAGCCTTCTCTTTCTCATCGCTCTGCCACAATACCAGTGGCAGAGCCGCCTTCACCACCTTCCTCCGCGTCGTGCAACACCCACGTGTGCACCTCTAGCCCCTTCGTCGTCGCTGTCACCTCTACCCTGGACATCATCTTCTCTGACGATTGCAGGTATAGCCAGCCACCTCCTCTCCCCCTTCGTCCACTTAGCTAGGTTAGAATTACCCCTCTCTATCCCCTCTTCAATTCCCCTCTTTCTCTTTCTACTTTCAACCCCTCGCAGCCACTGTCCACCTAGATCTTCTCCATCTCTGGTTGCCCACCGGTGAGGCACTTCCACCACTCAACACCTCCACATGCCTTGTCAGACACCTCACCACCTCCTACATCATCCACTGGTCACCTTCCACTGATCCATCGACCACCAACACCTCCCTAAACATCCCCCAACCTAACCCATAATCACGACCACAGGGTGACCTAGGCATGCATGCCTAGGTCGCCCCACAGCTAGCCAACCACAGCCTCACCTTCACCTTGACATGGCGAAGCTCCTTAGGTGTTTTAATGGGGCCACAAGGGTGTACTTGTGTGTTTCAAGTTAGGCTCCCATTCCGCCATTGACGCATGGAGCAAGGAGCTTGCAGCAGCACTCCAGGCCACGTGCTCTAGGCGTGAGAGTCCCAGGTGAAGCGGGATGAGTGCGGAACTTCATACAGCCAGGAAATTGGCTTAGCGAGCGACCCAACAGCAGCAATTGAAGAAGGTTTCCTGTGAGCGTGAGCGTAGAAGCGAGTGGGACATTTAGTCCCACCTCTTGAACGCAAGAGCACGGTGCGTAGTATAAGTAGAATTTGTGCTTTGTGTTGGTTGCCTCCAAATGACACGGGGTGAGGTCCCTCGCCCACATGCACACCTCGTTAGCAACCTTTGCCCCGCGGATCTGGCATCAGACCTGATTACCTTGACCTAGCACTCGTCACGCATCACACCCACGTCGGTGTACCTGGACCCGAGCACGCGAAACCCCACTCAATTACCCAGCTCTGGGAGAGTGTACCTAAGAGAGAAATAGAGAGAGAGACGTGGGGGAGGGTAGGGGATAGGTTTGCTTTGCTGTGTGCAGGGAAGAAGAAGGAAGAGGAAGGCGCAGTTGAGGTAAAGCTAAGTAGGGAAGGACACTTGGCCGTAGAAAGGAAGAAGGAAGGAAGAAAAGAAGGAAATAGAAAGACAAAGAGAAGAAGAGAAAGTCAGAGGAGAGATAAGGAAAAGGCTGAAGAAGGAAATCAATGCAGAAGCCAAGGAAGGAAAAGGAAGAAGAAGAAAGGCAGAAGCTAAGGGAAGGAGAAGCACTGTAGTAGAAGTGCGGTTGAAGAAAAAAGAAAGAAATCAAAGTCAAAGAAAGAGAGTAGAAGAAGAAAGAAGAAAGCCAAAGAAGGAAGAAGATAGAGAGAAGAATCAAAGAAGAAGGAGAAAGGCACTGTACAAGAGAAGAAAGAAGAGAGGCAGATAGCTAAAGGCAAAGAGTAGAAGAAGAAAGAAAGCAACAAAACAAAAAAGAGAAGGCTGAAGGAGAAGAAATGAATAAGAGCTAAAAAGAGAGATATCTTTTTAAGACGTCTGATTCTATAATCAGACGTCCAATTCTTCTATTTTTGCTACAATTTTGATTCTTAAAATTCTTGCATTTATATTCTGAATTAGGCTTTGAGTAACTCTAAGTGTTCAATTACATTATTAAGATTAGTGAATAAATTCCTTTTCCTCCCAGTGTTCGACCTCAGATACTTAGGTTTTCGAGTAATAAATTCTTATTTGTTTTTGTGGTGATTTCATCTATACTACAACGTGGCATGTTCTAAAACCATGATCTCGCCTCATCAATATTTTGGCGTTGTTGCCGGGGAGCAACGTGCAATTTATCACTAGTCTCTACATTCTTTTTGATTATATTGAACACTAACTTGCCTTATTTATTTTGTTGTTGCAGGATGTTTTAAGAGAAGAAATCTCCCGTGCAAGTCAACCTCTCCAGGGCAAGTAACCTCTCTTCTTCCATAAAATCCATCTCCTAATCCTTGTGAGACAAAAGGAAGAAACCAACTTAGGAATCAATTGCCTTCTTTCTCTAGTAATTACCATATTTAAGGCAAAGGTTTCCTGATTTTGCGAAAATTTTTCAAAACTTATTGAAGTAGAAGCGATTTTTTAGAGATCCTATCCCGCAAAAATTCCTATGCCTAATAGAAATCACGCTTAATCTCTACGAACAACACACTTCTTGTTTTTGAGTCCAAAGAGAACTTTTGTGAAAAAGATGATTGGAAATAGAACCAAATTAGGGTTTCAACAGTAGGGTTTTTGGAGTGCTAGTCACACATGCTTGTTTAAAAGGAAATAAACCCTCCCATATCAGTGTGCTACCCAAGCCCTTGATTGAAGAGATTTAAACAAGACAAACCCTAAAAATTGAGCTCTAAAATCACTTGAATCTTAAAATCTTGGACATAATAAACTGGGAGTCAAATCAGGGTGATCTCTAGATCCCAAGCCTAGAATCATTCTGCCATCTTTAGGACA
Organism: Thalassia testudinum; assembly: GCA_037157565.1. Classification (NCBI taxonomy): domain Eukaryota; kingdom Viridiplantae; phylum Streptophyta; class Magnoliopsida; order Alismatales; family Hydrocharitaceae; genus Thalassia; species Thalassia testudinum. The sequence continues at coordinate 24,233,821 of JAZHRO010000014.1, forward strand.
GGTCAGGTGAAGTTGACCCCTTGGGTCAACCAACCTCTAAATTAGGTCACAAAACCAAAACATCTAAAGTTCAAGTGAAAACCCTAAAAGCACCTTTGATCTTAAAAGTGGTAGACTTAAGAGGTCAAGGTCCCCGTTCTGGTCTACCTAGAATCTCAGTGACAAGAGAGGTCGGGTGGGGGAAACCCTGTAACCCGTGGGGACGCTCTACCGTGTAGGGGTCTTTGCAGGACTCTCCCTCTCTGGCTACCCAGGTAATTCTCAGGTGGACGACCTTCTGATCTAGGGGTATCATCCACCCCAAACCTCCATAGTCATCCAAACATCTTTGGGTGCCTTGATTGGGTCAAAAACATCCAGTCCCTCATCTTTTTTCTTTAGAGCACACACATAAAACTTCAGTGGGACTCTTTATTCAGATTTAATCGCTTCATAACTTGATTCAAACTTTGATTCTACATCTTGATTCCACCACCTGATCCAAATATGCATCCAAACCACTTAAGACTACCATTCAGGAAACCTGAATCCCGGAGATCCATGAGAGATAGGATGATTGAGGATGCCCTGAAATTCTATGAAAAAGAAGATAAAACCTCAACACCAGTAGAAAACATTCACGTTGATGTCCCAACAACCACAACTTTCATCATAACCTGTGCCCAAGTGCTATTGGTAGAAGCCACAAAAGGATCAACCCGAGACATGCTCATCACAAGATACATTGAGATAGAAAAATTGCACAATCTTGAATACCTTCAATGCATGACAAATCCTGTACTTTGGGAGCAACACCAAGATGATCTTGAAAAATGAGAAGAGATAATGATGTTATTAAAATAAATTATTGACCAGAAATACCCGTATATGCCACAAACAGAGGATGAACCATCTTGGAACAACATCGAGGATCAATCTGATTTCCCATATCTCGGGTTTGAGGCACAGAATGGTTGTGGATTCCCAACCTAGATGGAGTACAATGTGCCTGATATTGAAGAAGGTTGGGAAGTTCCAATTGTAGGAGAACACAATGTTGAGCCAACCCTAGACCATGAATCACCAGGCTTAGAATTCCAAAGCTCCTGCAATAAGGAGAAGAGAATTGAACCTCTCGAGGGTGTAAATTTCGCCCCTTATTCTAATAAGGTGACCCTCGAAGGTTATTCAAACCTAGATTCTAGTGATTCAACCCACATCCTAAGCCCAGAATCTAGATCTGAAACCTATTGGGAAGATGTCGAGGCCCCATATGAGGAAGATCAATTTTTCAACGAAGAATATGATTTTGGGCCTCTATTTGATGAATATCCCTCACCAACATCCTCAGAGAAACCAATCGATTTTTCGGAAGTCATGCCAATTTATGATACAGAAATCGAGGAGTTGGACGAGTGGGGTTTCAATTGGGTCTGTCCTACCATCTTGTAACCTGAGCCTCTAATAGATAAGATCACCTTTTTAAGCTTGGAATTGACATCTAGGCTAGACCCTAGTCAGGTTGTTGAATCTATAGCATATGATTTATTCTATGGTGGAACTCATGATCTTGAATCTCATTCAGATTTGGATTTTCGCAATATCTCCCACGATTTCGAATCTGACCATAATATTGGAGAAAATCTACTTCCTGATTATAACAAGCCAATCTTCAACCTCAGCTCACATGACTCATTCTCTAACTCTGATTCTGAGGTCCCAGTTTCCGAGATCACTGATTTCAGTTCAGGTTCCAGTGACATGGAATCATTTCTTTTTGATCCTCAGGAATCAGAACCAAAAAATGCCGAGAGTGATTGTGACCCAGAATATGAATCTTTTATCGACTCTGATTTCCAGTATCCCATAAACACTCTCCAGGCATTCACTTTTGATTTTGAAAGTTACTATGAGGACTCTCTACATGAGACCACCTGTCATTCCTTTGTAGAAGAGTCCTCATGCACAATTCTCATTGAAGCCACCTCTTCCACACATATAGAACCAATCAAAACCCGTTTCCAACCCCGACCCGCAAATGGACTCAATTTTTATTCTGATTCACCTCTTACTGAGCCGATTGTAGATGATTCAACTCCATATCTATATCGGGCATTGGGCATCGATCAGACTGAAAAACATGATCCATCATTCTCTTATCACCCCTGTAGGGTTTTCGCCTTATTCACTGATCATTTTTCGGAACCCTACTCTGACCAAGCTGATTTGACTCAGCCTAAACCCAATTTTGCACTTCCATATCCATCTGAGCCACATTGCATATGGTGGGTTCCACATCTGTTGATCTACATTTATCAATCCACCAGACTGATTGGGTTTGGGCTGCATCATCAGCCTGTTGATCTTAACAAGCACCTGATTGGACCAACCATGCTCTTAATCAAGGTGCTTATTTTACAAAAATCCGCTGATTTAACCACTTCCTCTCCATCCCATGTTCCGCTCGGGTGAAGGCATTGAATTTAGCGCTTAACGGGAGGCAACCTGTCATTCCAAAAATAGTGACCCATTTGATTATCCGTCTGTACTCCACGTCTATTTCACCTTGAGTTCAGCCTTAGACAGTGGATCCCACCTCTGGTACAGGTACCAGAGCTTGAAATCGTCCACATCAGTCCCTTCCCAACCCATTCACCCACCCACTTTATCCTGTTCTAAGCCCTTGAACCCAATACTGTTGCACACCCTCCATTTACAATGAGGACATTGCAAAACGTAGGCATGGGGGGGTGGTAAAGTGCATACATACAAAGCCAAGAAAAGTCAGAAGGATTCTCACAAAAAAAAAATTCACATATGCCAAAAACACAAAAAAAATTGAAAAATTATGAAAAAGAACAAAAAAAATTGAGGGAAGAGAAATTTTGTGAGCCACATAATCATGGGGAGGAGAAAAAGAGCAAAATGAAAAAAAAGGAGCACAAAATAAAAAAGAAAAATAGATAGTCGTTAGTAAGAGATTAAGGTAATAACCAAAGTTCTAGACCACATCAAGAAGAAGATAAAGAATGAAGAAAAGTGCTAATGAGACACAAAAAGAGATTAGCAGGAACATTGATCTTAGGCCTTTTGGGCTAAACTCTTAGGCTTAAAAATTCAAGTATCCGCTAAGATCTGGATAATCCTCAAGAGGTTGGGGAAAATGCGAAGCTTAAGTATTAGGTCTAAGGCTTAGGGAGTATTTGGCCTTGTTAATTGACCTTCGGCTTGCGGAACTCAGTAACCTAAGCAGCCCAACCCATGCACAGTCTGGTTCAATGCATATAACTATCAAAATCATGCAAAAGTGTTTTAATGCTCTGAAAAAGTTGCCTAGATTAGGAGTGGCAGATCAACATAAGTTGATTTGGATGAGTTCCCGACGCGGAGAGGTGGGAAATTCCACTCGAAGATGTCTAACAACATATCATCTCCTCGGTGCTTGTCTCTTGGGATATTTAAATATCCTACCGGGGGCACGTAAGCACTCTACTGGTTCAGATGCCATGGGCGGTGCTATCACGAAGCGTCGATTGCCAGGGTCTAGATTCGGCCACAAAATGCCATGGACGAGATTATCTCGAAATCTCGAAAGCCAGGGTTTTAGGGGTTGCCATGGGCGGTGCTACCATGAAGCATCGATTGCTAGGGACCTTTGAGAATTGATGATGGGAATGAGGAATCTGATACAGACAGTGTTGAAAAGCTAATCCGAAGCTAGAAATGAAAAGAAAAGAGAGAGAAAACTCTCCAAACAAATAAATCCTCTGTCTCTCTCTTACAAAAATGCATTGTAAACTAAAGCAAGGCTAGAAATGTCTCAAGTACAGGTGCTTTAACCACGGAGTCCAACGAACCATAGGATAGTTTCTGCAGGCCTTAAAACCTTTGCGGAGGACTGAGGCTAAAGCGGGTCAGATCCAGATTTTGGTTGATACTTGAATACCTCTAGGCCTATTGTCAACATTCTTAACCTAATTAAAAGAAGAAGAAAAGCACTTATCATAACTGGTGACAGAAACTCAGGGCCTAAAACAGAAGTTAAAACCTTGAAATTTTACTAAGGGACTAGCAAAAGCTAGGCATGGGGGTATGATGAGAGCCTCATCATGAGCCCTAACTAGCTCATTTGACCTAAGAAAGAAAATAAGAGCTCCTACATAACTTAAAGAAGGGCCAAATTCAAGGAATTAATGTTCTGAGAAGAAAATATGAAACAAAGGTTAAAACTGTAATTTTACCATTATAGTACATAAATGGGATTTCTCAGAGGCAAAGCATAGGTCAAATGGTCTGAATAAGATAAAGAGTGCGTTGGCTCAGTCAGAAATGGGTTATTGTGCAATCCAAGAATTAAATGACATTCTGTAAACCTAAAAGAGACTCACTTAATTCAACAAGGTTATGGTCTGGATAAAAATCAACTAAATCCTCTAAAATTCATGGAAAAATATCCCCTAGGGTTTATAACCTTCAATTTGACCTTTGGAACCTATTTTGACTTAGATTAGGGTCCTAGCTCATTATTTGACCTAATTTGGGTTTTTGTGAAAAATATCTAGTCAAACATGGTCAAACCTAAAATCCAACTTCACCATTGGATTCCTTAGGTCTAAATTAGGTTTTTACCAAAATTTGGATCTAAGGAGAGGTCATCTTGACCTACTTTGCAAAATAGTCCACCCAATTACATTCTGGCCCCTAACTTTTGAAAACTCTTGTGTAGACCCCCCTAACTTCCTCGCCACACTTACAATCAGGTCCCTCCACCATTAATGGGAAGAAATCCTACTCCAACAAGGAATGAAGGGGGATTACTCCCTGATTCTTCAGAGATCTCCTCCTAGATTTGGAAGGGAGATTCTCTGAGTAATTCTCTTCCATCTAAGTGCAATCATAAGATCTACTTTGCACCTAATCTCTAGTGCGAAAGCTTAAGAGATTTGGGTATCCAACTGATTCTTTCTCTAGTGAGAACTCTCACTCTTGGAAACTTGTCTTCCAAGCACAAGAGCCCCTGCCAGTTCCTATAAAAGGATCCTCAACTCCAACCGCATCTCTTCAGCTCGACTTGGCTGGAAAATCAGCCCAATTTCATCTCCTTCTCCTCCGATTAGGAGTTCAGCAAGCTCCAACGAGCCTTCCTCCTCTTTCTCGTCGCTCTTCCACAATACCAGTGGCAGAGCCGCCTTCACCACCTTCCTCCACGTCGTGCAACACCCACGCGCGTGCCTCTAGCCCCTTTGTCGTCGCCGTCACCTCTACCCTGGACATCATCTTCTCCGGCGACAGCAGGTATAGCTAGCCACCTCCTCTCCTCCGTCGTTCACTTAGCTAGGTTAGAATTACCCCTCTCTATCCCTTCTTCAAATCCCCTCTTTCTATTTCTACTTTCGACTGCTCGCAGCCACTGTCCACCTCCATCTTCTCCATCTCTAGCCGCCCACCGACGAGGCACTTCCACTGCTCAACACCTCCACACACCTCGCCAGACACCTCACCACCTCCGCCATCATCCACTGATCACCTTCCTCCCATCCATCGACCACCAACGCCTCCCTAAATGTCCCCTGACCTAACCCATAAGAATGGCCACAGGGTGTTTTAATGGGGCCGCAAGGCCATACTTGTGTGTTTCAGGTTAGGCTCTCATTCCGCCATTGACGCACGGAGCAAGGAGCTTGCAGCATCGCTCCAGGCCGTGTGCTCCAGGCGTCAGAGTCCCAGGTGAAGCAGGTTGAGTGAGCAACTTCATATAGCCAGGAAATTGGCTTGGCGAGCGACCCAGCAGTAGCAATTGAAGAAGGTTCCCTATGGGCGCGAGCGTAAAAGCGAGTGGGACATTTAGTCCCACCTCGTGAACGCAAGAGCACGGTGCGTAGTATAAGTGAAATTTGTGCTTTTTGTTGGTCGCCTCCAAACGACATGAGGTGAGTTCCCTCACCCACATGCACGCCTCATCTACGACCTTTGCCCCATGGATCTGGCACCTGATCTGATTACCTAGACCTAGCACTCCTCGTACATCACACCCACACCGGTGCACCTGGACTCGAGCACGCAAAACCCGACCTGATTACCTAGCTCTGGGAGAGCGTACCTAAGAGAGAAATAGAGAGAGAGAGATGCAGGGGAGGGTAGGGGATAGGTTTTGCTTTGCTGTTTGCAGGGAAGAAGACAGAAGAGGAAGGCATAGCTGAGGTGAAGCTAAGTAGGGAAGGAAGGACACTTGGCCATAGAAAGGAAGAAGAAGGAAGGAAGAAGAAGGAAGGAAGAAAGAAAGAAATAGAAAGCCAAAGAGAAGAAGAGAAAGTCGAAGGAGAGCTAAGGAAAAGGCTGAAGAAGGAAATCAAGGCAGAAGCCAACGAAGGAAAAGGAAGAAGAAGAAAGGTAGAAGCTAAGGGAAGGAGAAGCACTGTAGTAGAAGTGCTGTTGAAGAAGAAAGAAGAAAGAAAGAAATCAAAGTCAGAGAAAGAGAGTAGAAGAAGAAAGAAGAAAGCCAAAGAAGGAAGAAGACAAAGAGAAGAATCAAAGAAGAAGGAGAAAGGCACTATACAAGAGAAGAAAGAAGAGAGGCAAACGGCCAAAAGCAAAGAGAAGAAGAAAGAAAGTAGGAAAGCGAAAAAGAGAAGGCTGAAGGAGAAGAAAGGAATAAGATCTAAAAAGAGAGATATCTTTTTAAGATGTCTGATTCTATAATCAGACATCCAATTCTTCTATTTTTGCTATAATTTTGATTCTTAAAATTCTTGCATTTATATTTTGAATTAGGTTTTGAGTAACTCTAAGTGTTCAATTACATTATTGAGATTAGTGAATAAATTCCATTTGCTCCCTGTGTTCAACCTCGGATACTTAGGTTTTCGAGTAGTAAATTCTTATTTATTTTCGCGACGATTTCATCTATACTACAGCGCAACATCTTCTAAAACCATGATCTCGCCTCGTCAACATGGTGCTCCTGACGTTGGCCTAGAATGGCTCCCATAACGAAATCAGAGGCATCACACATAATCTCGAAGTTGAGAGACCAATTGGGTGGTTGGAGAATTGGAGAATCAGAAATAATGCTTCATAAAGTCTCGAAAGCATTGAGACACGAGGAATTGAAGTTAAATGGGGTGTCGGCTACTAGAAGATTCGTCAAAGGGTGTGTGATTTTTGAGAAATCACGAATAAATCTTCGGTAAAATTTGACGTGACCCAAGAATGATCTGATTTGCTTAATCGAGCTAGGTGGATGTAGTCGAGATATGACTTCTGATTTAGCTCAGTCAACCTCGAGTTCGTTAGATGAGATCCTGTGATCTAGTACAATGCATTCCCTCACCATAAAATGGCTTTTCTCCGATGATAGTACTAGGTTTACTTCAATGCACCTCTTCAGGATCTTTGTAAGGTTATCAAGACAAGATGAGAAATCATCTCTGAAAATGGAGAAGTCGTCCATAAATACTTCCACATAGCCCCCAATCATATTAGAGAAAATGGCCATCATATAATACTGAAATGTCGCTAGTGTGTTGCAGAGGTCGAAGGGCATTTGCTTAAAAGCAAATGTTTCAAAGGGACATATAAAAGTAGTCTTGTCTTGATCTTTCGGGTTAATTGTGACTTGATTATACCCGGAGTATCCATCCAAGAAGCAAAAGAAACTACATCCGGCTAACTGTTCTAAGATCTTATCAATAAAAGGTAAAGGAAAATGATCCTTCTTGGTAGTCGTGTCCAATTTTCTATAATCAATGCAAATTCACCATAAGTCATAGTGCGAGTTGGGATGGATTTGCCCTTATCATTCTTACTGACGGGGAGTCTTGCTTTCTTGGGCACGATCTAAATAGGAGTCACCCACTGGTTGTCGGAAAATGGATATACAATGCCTGTATCCAGCCATTTAATGATCTCTTTCTTAACAACCTCGAGCATATTCGGATTTAGCCGTGTTTGAGGTTGTCTTGAAGGTTTCACCCCCTCATTTGTGTAAATATGATGAGTGCAATACAAGGGGCAAATCCCACGGAGATCAGCAATGCTCCACCCGATAACAGCTCTACGATCTTGTAAAATCGAAATCAACTAATGCTCTTGTTTTGGGGTCAATTGAGCACTGATAATCATGGGGTATGTCTCACTATCACCCAAAAACACATATTTGATAGAATTAGGTAAGGGCTTTAATTAGATCACAAGTGGGTAGAAATGAGAGTCGTGAGTGGGAGGAGAAGAATCAATAGTAGAAATCTGATGATCCTGATATGCATTAATTTCTACTGATTCCTCACTTGTGAAGTAGTCAATCCTTACTGCATTAGCAGGAAACCTACTTGTCGTAGTCATGCCATCCTATGTCAACAAGGGCAAATTAGTAATTGATGGATCAGGATAATCAGAATCAGGAGTGTCGTGATTTGATGAACACCTTGGACAATTGGATCCACAGGAGGAAATGTGCTTCGCAGTTGTCTCAGTCTTGTGTGGATCAAGGTTAAAAAACCCTGACAATGAAGATGAATGTGACATTGGGTCATTACAGAGGAGCCCAATGTTTCCATGAAGAGTCGATTCTTCGTCTTCACCATCCTCCTCGATAAGATCAAGATCTAAGTTTCGTGATGCCTTGAATATGTCCAGTCTAAGTCTTTCATTTCCTAGGGCAATCTCTATACACTTGGATGCACAATCGATGTTTGTATGGGCTATCACCAAAAATGGGTGACCCAAAATAATTTGTGCATCACGAAAATTAGGAGGAACCTCCATATTGAGAATAAAAAAGTCCGTTGGAAAGTAGAATCCATGGACCTTAACGATCACATTCTCAACCACCCCCTCGGTGTTTTTACTGATCAATCAACCAGCTGAATGGTAACTGAGGTAGGTTTCAACTCCTTGAATTGAAAATGATCATATATGGCGGTGGGAGTTAGGTTGATGGATGAACCCAAATCAAGAAAGGCCTGATCAAATGGAGAATCCTGCAAAAAGCAGGAAATGAGTGGGTTACCAGGGTCTTTCTTTTTAGGCTGTAAGTTAGCTAGAATCATGATGGAAGCTTCCTTTGACAGTACTGCTTCTCGTTCGATTTTTTGCTGTCTCTTTGGGGTACAATAGTCCTTAAAGAACCTAGCGACACCAGGGATGTGATCTATAGCCTTAAGGAGAGGGACCCGAATATGAACTTCTTTAAACATCGATTTTAGGTCCTCGAAATTTCCTGTACCATTTTTCCACGCTAAATCTCGCGTCAAAGCCTCAGGAAAAGGAACGAGAATCTTAGGGTTAACTAGTCCTTTGCCCTTGTCTACCGTAGGTGGCTCCTAAGAAGAGGAGGAAGGTGAGCCATTTTGCAATAGAGGGTGAGAAAAATCATGACTTGCCTACTTAAATGGTGGTGTCTTCTTCCCACTCCTCAATGTGATAGCTTTCGCATCGATGTGCTGTCCATGAGGTGGCGGAGGAGCAGAAGGGGCAGAATAGGCCAGAATTTGTAGCCAAGGCGGTTAACCCTGACCGTGAACATAACCAGATGGTGTAGGTGGTGTTTGTAATATAGCATGAGCCTGTCCCTATGGTGCTTGAACTTAAGCGGGGTGCCCTAGTTCTGTACATATCTTGGGCTAGGGACAGGTTGGGAGGGCAAGGCTCCCTGTGATCTATGCTCCTGCAGCAACTCATTCTTTGTGTTATGCATGCTCTATATCTGGTTAGCCAAAGCCTTCATGATCTGCAAGCTGTCCTGAGTAGATTTTCGCATAGATTCTTGTAGCTCCACTTTCAATGCCTCCAAAGGGTCAGCCTGCTTTGGAGGGTGACTGGCAGCTTGATGCAATGACTGGTAAATAAAATGGGATTGCTGCTGTGATGGGAATGGCTGTTGCCTTGGGTATGTGTTTTACACATTCTCGCATTATCTATTCTTGTAGTGTGGATCTTGATTTGGTCTCTGTGAGTTACTAAGTGAGGAGAAATTCAGATGCTGGTGCCAACCAGGATTATACGTCTCTAAGTATGGGTTATTACGCCCGTATCTGTGGATAGCATTGACATCTTCATAGGTCGAAGATGTTTGAGATGTATATTCGTTGATGGGAACACCATCATGAGCCATAACTAGCTCATTTTGACCCAATGAAGAGAATAAATGCTTCTGCATAACCAACTGAAGGTCATAATTCACTACATAACCTTTCTGAGAGAAACATAAGAAACTAGGGGTAAAACTGTAATTTTACCAATGAAGTATAACCACGGGTTTTCTTAAGGACTAAACAAAGGTCAAATGGTCTCAATAAGATTATAAGTGGGTTGGATCAATCAGAAAAGGGTTTGTGTGAGTTCTGTGAATTAAATGACTTCTTGAAACCCTAAAATAGACCCACTTGATTAACCAAGGTTCTAGTCAGGATAAAATTCACTTAAACCCTCTAAAAATCATAGAAAATATCATCTAGGGTTTAGTTACTTCAATTTGGCCATTGAAACCCATCTTGACCTAGAATGGGGTCTCAGATAGATATTTACCCTAAATTTGGTTTTTTCATAAATTTCCCAGTCGACCATGGTCAAACCTAAAATCCAACTTCACCATTGGATTCCTTAGGTCCAAATTAGGTTTGTACCAAAATTTGGACCTAGGAAGAATTCATCTTGACCTAGTTTGCAAAAAGGTTCAGTCTAATTACATTTATACCCCTATCTTTCAAAAACCCTTACAAATAACCCCCTAGCTCTTCATCATCTTCTCAAATAGGTCCCTCCATCATTATCGCGGAGGAAACCTACTTCGGTGAACTTTGACAAGGAAAATCTCCTTGATTTCTTGGAGGATCTCCTCCAAAATTAGAAGGGAGATCCTCTGAGAAATTCTCTCTCGTCTGAACCCTTATTTGAGATTTGATTCCCTCCCAATCTCTCATGCGAACGCATGAGAGATGTGGGTATCTCAACAATTTCCATCATCGGTGAGCTTTCCTTGCTTGGGAAGCTTGATTCACAAGCCCTAAGCTTCCCAAGCCCTAACTGACCTTCAGGGCTCTATTTAAAGGAGCCCAGACCTCTTCGATCTCTCCACGCTTGAATTCAGCTGCGAACACCCCTAATTCCTCTCTTCCCTTCACGGCCGTAGGTTTCTCGATGTCCGACGACCTTCCTTTCTCCTCCTCATCGTTCGATCGGCATACTTGTGGTGGATTCCTCCTCCTTGACTTCATCCACGTCTCATCATACCAGCAGGCACTCCTCTCCCTTCGTCCTCACCGATCCCACCTCACTGAAGCCACTTTCGTCTCCGACGTTGGCCACACCAGACTCGATGCCTCGCTCGCCCCCCTTCTTCTCTTGACCTCCCAGATAAGCTCCCTCTCCCCTCTATTTTCTTTGCCACCCTTTATCCTCCAAAATCGACCACTGCCGACCTCCATCACCTCCATCCCTTCCATCTCTGACCACCAACTCTGGCGAGGTCATCCCACCTCCACAGGCCACTCTAACCCTCGCCAGCAAGCCCATAAGCTTCCCCTCACTTCACTGATCCTTTCCCCTCACTCCACTCACCATGCCACTCACCCAAACACCCCCTCGAACACACCCACACATTCGCACACAGTGTGCCTTAGGCACGCACTCACAGGCATCCCCAAGCCACACCAACACCCCCAGCATTTTTGTCGTGCTCCGACAATCCTCTCCGAACATTTTGATGTGGCCGAGAGGTTGTTCTTGTGTTTTCAGGGCCGTTGCATTTCTGCCATTGTTGAGGAGCATGAAGCAAGCTTGAAGACACGCCTAGGCCTCGCTGCTCCAGGTGCTGCTGTCCCAGGTGCGCGAAAGCCCCTCGTGCATGCACTCAGGCCTTCAATTGGAGTCAAGAGACTCCACGCCTGCTGCAATTGCGAAGCTCACTCTGCCGACACGCGTGAGGAAAAGGTGGGACATTTAGTCCCACCTCAGAAGTGAAAGATCGCCCGCACCTGTGTAAAAGGAAAAAGTGAAGTAGCCTTGTCGCCTCAGATCCATGGGGTGAGGTCCCACTCACCTGACCCAGTCTAGTCCGTGAACACGCCCTGCGGACCTGGCCTAACCCAACCTGATTGCACTCCTCGCCTACTACCGCACGCCGATGGGCCTGGTCTCGGGTACGCACCCGACCCAATTACCCGACTATTTGTGTGGCTCTGGGAAAGCGTATCCTAAGTGAGAAAGTGAGGAGAGCTGCGTGTGGGCAGGGGTAGGTTTTGCTACAGGATTCTCTGGCCAACACTTAGCCGCAATCAAAAGAAAGGAAGAGCAAGCCAGAGAAGGCAAAAGAAAAGAAGAAGGCCAAAGCTGAAGGCCAAAGGCAGGAGCTAAAGAAGAAAGAAGGAGAAGCCAAGGCAGAAGAAAGGCAAGGGAAAAGCAATCGCAGGAGTTCAAAAAGGAAGAAGAAGAAGAACGGAAGCCAAAGAAGAAGAAGGAAGGAGAAGACAGAGAAGAGAAAGGGAAGAACTTAGACACTTTAAATTGTCTGATTAAGGAATCAGACGACAGATTCCAGTCTTCATTGCATATTTATATATTGAATCATTTGGTGATATTGTAGGAGTATTTGGTGATCTACATCACCATTTTACTCCCATATTTTTGCACTCTGACACTTCTATTATTGCAATTTATTTCAGTTTAAATTGTGATCTTGATTTCTAAATACCAATTTACTCCTTGTGTTCGACCTCGGAAATCTTTTTGAGTAATAAAATTATATCTGTTTTGAACGCTATTTCGGCTATACTACAATGCAACACTCTTAAACACCGATTCAGCGAGCATAACATTCGTTAATGGAATATGCATTAAAATCATCATGTGGCGCATAACCTTGATTATGCAGTGCTAGATCGAGATTATTTACGGGTTCCTGATATGTAGGATCCTACAAAGATGGAGAAGATGCATCTTGAGCAAGTAAGTGTCTTTAAGCAAGAGGGACTCGGGGTGCATAAGAGGATCTAGATGCAGCAGAATTACCAGAGGATTCGGGCCGAGCTCAAATCAATTCGTTGAGCTTCTTGTCGAGTAGATCCACCTTATCTAGCTTCTTAGCGATAATGTCCATATCGGCTTGGGTAGATTTGGCGTGATCTTCATGGACACTACCTTGTTGCTATCCAAGTCACTGGAATTGGTTCATAGATGCAGCATTCATTAAGTTCTCCACCAAGGACTCAAATAACTCAAATGCGTTGTCCTCATCCTTTGAGAGGAAATTCTCGCTGCTATATGCATCGGCCATATACCGATGTGTGTCATCCAGCCCATGGTAGAAAATTTGAGCTATGTGCTATCTAGGCACACCATGGTGTGGGCATTTCTTGAGAAGATCATGAAATCTATCATAGGCATCATGCAACTTCTCCCTTGGTCCCTGGAGAAAGTTGTAATCACACTCCTGATTGTGTTTGTCCGACTAATCAGGAGGAACTTTTGGAGGAATTCATGACGTAATTTTTCCCAGGTTCCAATCGACCTCTCGATGGTCTTGAACCAATATGAAGCTTTATCCTTGAGAGAGAATGGAAAAAGCTTCATGAGAACAATCCCTAAATCAACATTCCTGGGTCGAACCATTTCCATGATTCGACTCAGGTCCTCAATGTGCTAGAAGGGGTCCTCATTCAAGTTTGCATAAAAATAAGTCTGAATCAGACTTATTACATTTGGTTTTATCTTGAATGCATCTTTGCTTGCAGGAATCCGAACTTGGGGTGCTAGAATTAGTCGTCGGATCGTAGAAGTCCTGCAACTATTCTTTATGTGGTGGATGCTGCATTCTATCCAATATAGTAAGAATCCTATCAATGTTCTACTGATATCTCTGTTTAGATTCAATGACCTGGGCTTCTAGATGAGTCATCGAGTCTAGATTTTTCGGATCCTAACAAGGATCAAGTCTAGGATTAGCCATCTCGGCTAATGGAGTAGGAGGAAAAGAGGGTAGAGGAGAAGGCTAGGTGATGCGATGAGTCACCTTCACCGCCTTGGGGTTGGATCCCAAGGTCCAACCAATTGAGGTCTAAGTGATCTCCTCCCTTACATACACCAGCCAACTCGAGTTGGTGTACCCGAGCCAAACAAGGCCAAGGCCTTGTCAATCAAGTGGTCCTTAAGATTGAATGACCAAATATTTCGTTAAGATTCTAATTTTTGAATAAAATTACAAAACTGACTGAAAATAATTCCAACATCTTAAGCTAACCCAACCAGTCTATTACGAGGGGACTATGGGGAAGCTTCTCCCTTTGGCTTTCACCTGCAGGTCCTTGATACCTCTTAGACATGGTCATTTGACACTACCCCGCAGACTTGGTACTGGGTTTGGCTAAAGCAATTGTGATGACCTAGTAGTTCGATAATAAATTCAGGTTAATTGATGTGTTTTACGAAAATATGTACTTAACCTTTTTTTCTTCAATTTGGGTGTTGGTGAGTGGTCAACAAAGTGACTTGACTCATCAACTAGTCACTGGACTTGATTAAGTCCAAGCTAGTCTAATGTGGTTTCTAGTTGTTCCCTAAAGGTTGAACCTAAGGTTCATGCAATCGACTAAGTGTTCAGGCAGTAGACCACAAATCAAAAAATACTCTAAGATACAATTTGAATCCAGTAATCTAAAATTTGATGGGAAGATTCCTTTTTCAATAATCTTTTCAGAGAATATTTGTTTAGAATTTTTACTATTTCATATAAATAAATACAAATTTTTAACTAATAGGGAGTCAAATATGGAATTTTGACCTAGTGATGGTTTTTCTTTTTGAAATAGTATCAATTGTACTTTAAAAATTTAGAAAAATATCAAAATGAAAGATAACTTGATAACCTTTCAAACCCCATCATTTTTAGTCAAATCTAATTTGTGTGCTACTTGAAATCATGTTTTGAAAATCAGAAAAATTTGGCTCTGAGTCTGTTTGAGCCCCTTGTACTTCACAAATTTTTAAAAATTTCACAAAGTGAATTTTTTCAAATGAATGGTGGCATTAGAAAGATAATTTGAAAATCTATCTTTAGTCATAATTTTAGAATGTTTGGATCACTAAATATTTGGCAATTGATTTTTGAAATTGCTGAAAACTTTTGTTCGAATGTCCGAAAGTAGTAAGAAGGCTTTGGAAAAAGTTTTCAAATCAACAATGAGCTTTTTCAATAAATACTTCTTTTATCTTTTCAAATTTATGATTTTTTTTCAGATTTTTTTTCTTTTTAGAGAGAATTTTCTTATATTATTTTTTTCTTTTTTTTCGAAAAGCAAATCTAATCATAAGATTCAAAAGAAATCCTAAATCTAAGATTTTTAGTGTGTGCATGATTTTTCTTTAATTGCAGTTGACGTGTGCACAAAATCTGCTCTTTTCTGTTCCTGCACACCAAAAGCAAGCGAAGCAAATATGTTAGAATTGATCTCTGAAATCAAAATTCAAAATCCCATTGCCTCCTCAGCAACGATGTCATTTGTTGAAATCCTAAAATCACATTTTCACTTGATTATGTCATAGCATAGCGTGAAATACGACTCAAAAAAATAATTTTTTTGTGACGGTGAGTGTCCTGGTAGATCTTATGGAGGCATGATTGCGAAATTAAATTTTAATTTCTTTATTTTCATCCTTTGCTAGCTCAGAATTGGACGTCAATTTCAAGTTTGCAAATGTAAGATTTGCGAGTCATGTTATTAATCCTTACAACATGTGCATGAGTCAGATAAATAATGAAGGCAAATGTCTGCGTGCTCGTTCGCACGATCCTTACTTTGCAATGGCTATTAACGGAGAATGCGTTAATTGTTAAATCGTTTATATCTTCTGGAATCGACATCCTTTTATTGCAACAAAATGAAAATGTGAAGCAGGCAACTTTATTTTTATTTCCTCAAAAATTTTGATGTCATTACAAAGGCTACAGAGGAATGCTTGTACATTGAAAGTCAAAAATCTACACTAACAGAAATGATATGCATGCATGGTTCTTGGAAAGATTATGCATGCATTCTCAGAGAGAGTAATACTATACTACTTAGCAAGATAATATCATATAAATTAAACTACGAAGAACTTTAGCTAAGGGTGAAATTGGGCACCGAAGGTGGTCTCCGATGGCCGTGTGGATTGAGGTGGTAGGAGGGAAGAGATAGACGGCCAAGGTGGTGTGGCCAGCCTCTTGATGAAGGTGGAGGAGGAGTTTCTCTTGGACGTCCAATGGTGGAGTGGATGCTTGGAGATGGAGGGAGATCATGGAGATGAAGGTGGAGGTGGGGGCGTCCAATGGAGAGTCCAAGATCTGGGTTTTAGCCGTCCAACCTAGTCTTTATATAGACTTGGAAGTGGGTCCTCTAGAGAATTATAGAATTCTCTAGAAGGCCAACAAGTTGGCATCAACTTTGGTTGGGAGTGGGTCATCTTAGATCCACAAATTATGGATCTAAGAATGGACTAGGTAGGTTTACTATTCTTGGCATCCTAAGTGGGGCCAAGTGTGTGTAGGGGTGTGTGTGTGTGCGTGAATGTGTGGGTGTGTGTGCGTCAATAGGTGGTCTAGACCACTTGGTCCACTTCTAGTTAGGTCCTAAGTGAGTCCTATTAATGTGTCTAAAAATAGGTTTAGGTGTGACCTATTACTAAATTGTTGGTCCAATTAAACTTAACCAAGTTTAATTGGGTCAACATGTGTCCAACTGGGAGAGAAAATTCCCAATTAGATTAGGCTTGAGTCAATTGGACTTCCACTGAGTCCAATTAGACTTGTATTGGTTGAGATTTGAGCTCAATTGGACTCTATGAGTCCAATTGACTAAGTGTAATGCAATTGACTTAGATCCAAGTCAATTTGGTTTAGAGAGAACCTATCTAGCTTCTTAGGAGGGTCCTATGGTGGTGTACTAGGCTTAGGGCACCTTAAATTAGATTTCCTTGGGTGTAGGATTGGGTTTATAGGACCTAGAAATCAAGATCTAGGCTTGATTGTCAAAATAGCAATAGGAAAGGGGTACCAGACGTCTGATCTTAGGATCATTTGACTTATAGTTCAAAATCAGAAGTTTAAATCTTATTATGGACGTCCAATATTGAATTAGTATGGATGTTTGGTTCTGTCTTGGGTTTCTACAGAAATTGGACATCTAACACATTGTCTGGATGTCCAATTTTGCATCAGTTTGGGTTTTAAGTCCTGCGGGTGGAATCTATGGAGCTTGGAAGTCCAGCATCTTACTTGGACATCGAGAGGTAGGTTGGAATGTGAGTTGAGGTGTTTTAGGTTAAGGTGACCTAATAGCAAGGTGGCTAATGTTTGGGAAGGTGTCTAAGGCCATTCTAAGGCTAAGGATAGGTGTAGGGATGTCTTATGTTCTTTATAATTCAATCTAGGCATTAAAATCCTATAAGTAATGTAGTATACCTCTTCCCTACATTATGTCTTCAACTTGTGTGCAACTTTATTCCATGGCTTTTGCTCCAACTCTGCTATAGCTTTGGCCTCCGTCCAGCTTCAGATCTAGCTTCGGGCCATCTCTTGAGCTCTTATTACCTGCAAACCAAATAATACACTAATCAATACATTATTATAGCATTATTTCATGAATATTTAAATAAAGCAGGGAAGATGCAAAGTATGCAACTGATGCATGAATTATGCTAAAATTATGCTAAGTTCTAACTTAATTTAGGTCATTTAAGACTTATGATTGCTGCGCAATCATGGAGCTAATGTGGGAGATGAGATGATTAGATAGTGGGGGGTCTTGGTTGTTTTATAGAGAATGTGGGTAAATGTAGGTTGTAGGATCTAACTAACGACTACGATTAAGTGGTTATCTAGGTTTTGAACTAGGCCATAGGATTAGGATCTAAGGGTATAGATGTGGTCCTATCTTTAGCTAAAAATATGAACTGAGTGATGGCCTTTGGATGGTGTGTGTAGGGTTTAGATGGAGTAGGTTTTTGTTACTAAAAATAGGCAAGTCCTAGGTGTCCTTAGTATGGAAATCTAAGGGTTTATGCAGTTTCTCTACACTAGATTTAGGAGATGATTTTGTAGAGAATTAGGTGTCCTAATGTCTAAAGATAAGAAGGGCTTAGGTGGTGCCATGCATCCTTCATTGTCTTTAATTGCTTTATTCTACTTTCTTTGGGCTTTCCATGGGTCTTTCTCTTCTCCCAAGTTGACCTTAAAGTTCCTCACTCTTTATTCATCATTCTCACTACCTACATTATTCACAAAAGTATATAATTAGCCACATTTATTCATAAAACACACTTAGGTCCTATGTTATGCATGCATGTATATATTACTTTATTTACAACCTAAATGCATGTTTTAACCTGGGAACTAAACCAAGATTAAGCATATTAGGAACATAAATTAAGTTATCACACTCCCATACCTATCTTTTGCTAGTCCCTTAGCAAAACAAATGAATACAATTTAATGAAATGTATCCAACTAAGGTTTCGCAGTTAGACTAAACACTTATTATCAACCAAATTCTAGAAAATTAGTTAGGACCCTTATTCCATTCGGCTTACGACGTCAAGGATGAACATCTAGATTCGGGTAGGCTGAATCTCTTTGTTTCCTTTTAGCTTTTGACCTTTAGCCTTAAGTTTGATTTCTTAGGCTCCATTGCCCGCTCGAGATTTGATAGCTGTGAATTTAAAGCAATCGTGCATAGTGCAATAGATCTGACTTACATGCATATAAGGTTGCAAAAATCTAGATCTCTAGGTATCGAAATCCATTCCAAGTGAACCCAGATTTCACTTTGGTTTGGCCTTACTATGATTATGGTAGCTTTCTCATCACTTGTTTCTATCTCAAGGTTAATATTCTAGGGGTATATCTCCCTGACTGTACTCTAGATCTCTTTTCCTAATTATTTTTCTCTAAATTTTTTTTTCTATTTTCTATTTTAGTGGAAAGAACACTCATATGTAGTGAGGTGTTTCATTTGATCAACACCTATTTGTAATGAGGTGCGGATTTATTTATTTCCCTACTTCTCATTTTTTCTCACTTTTCTTTTATTATTTTCTTATTCTCTAAATCATTTTTATAGGTGAGTGGCTTATCCTTCCTCCTTTTAAGAATCATCCCGTGGAAATCTTTGGGGGTGAAGAGGAATTAAATCCAATCTCGTGATGCCTGTGTTTTCACGGTTTTAGATGCCTGTACCTTAATTCTAATGTGTGTGAAAGTTTGAATGCTTAGGTTGCCCAGCTCTCAAATTGGAGAGTGGACGATAAAGCCTTATAGCTTCTCCTTCATGATTGTAGGTTTTGGCTAGCCAGATTCATCAAGAATTAGACCAAATCTAGATCTAGCGGAACATTCTCGACTGATTAACCTAACTATTGCTTGCAAGGCTTTATGGTTTAAAGTTCCTCACTTGTAAATGCCAGTTTATCATCATTCTTATGCATTAAAACAAACCTAGCTCTTACGATTTTACTTTGCAAATGGGTTTTTTGGGCTGCATTTAGGAATTAATTAGGTTAGTCATGCATTGCACTTTTTTTTGTCTTTTTAATGTGTTTTTTTGAGTGTTAGGGATATATAGATTGCTAGATCCCTAGAACCCTAGCAATTAGGAAGGCAACTGGTTAAGGAGAAGCTCTCACCAGCTGGAACTCAGCTTGATCCAGCTCACCATGGCTGGAATTCAGCTCACCTGAACTAGGGTTAGCTCATCCTAGCCCTATTCAGCTCATCTCAACTGAATGGCAGCTCAAGAGAGCTCATCTTAGCTCACCCCAGCTCAGGTCAGCTCAGATCCAGCTAAACTTAGCTGAGTCTAGCTCATCTCAGCTCCCATTAGTTCACAGGGAGCTCTAGCTAGCTCAGCTCAGTTGAATGGAGTTCACCCCAGCTCAAGTCTAGCTACATCCAGCTCCACTCAACTCCAGCCAGCTGAAGATGACTTCATTTCAACTCAGGAAGCTCAAGTCCATCTCCCGGGGACTCAGCTTAGCTCAACTCAGTTGAGCTAAGCTACCTTAGCTGCCTCAACTAGCTTGATCCTCCCCGGGAGCACCAGACCTAGCTCACCTCAGCTCTTTGTGGTAGAATCCAGCTTACTTTAGCTTGGCTTAGCAGCTAGCAAAGAACTAGAAAGGTAAGCCAGCTAAAGTAGCTCCATGACATCCTCTTCAGCAGCTGCTAGCTCCAGTTCAGCTCCAGACTTCTTTTGTCCAGCTCCTCTTCATAAACCCTAGCTCCCATTGCCTCCTCCTCTACTCCATTACTATCTAAGCTAGCTTAGCTTAGCTTAGCTAGGTTCTAGCTCCCTTGGCATTTACCACCCTAAAACTCTACCTAACTAGATCCACCAACTAAGCCCTACCTAAGCTCACCTAAGCTAGCTCCATCCACTCCAAGTTGGTGCCACCACCAGCACCACCTTTCACCCCTCAACCACCACCAAAGGGCACCAAGAAGTTGGTGCCAAAACCACCCTAACTACCCCCTTTTTGGCGCCAACTTTTCCCTCCAAAAATGCCCTAATCTCCACCCCACACCTAAGCCTAAAGCCCATCTCCACCTTCCATTTTCCCTCAAAAATTGCCTCCCTTCTAGAACACCATTTGGTGCCAAAATGGAGGCACCCGCTCCACCATGGACATCCACCAAGGGGTGGATTCAACCTATAACTACCCCCCCTTGCATCCTTTAAGGTGATGCCAAGTGATCTACACCTTAGGATTCCTAACCACCATCCCAAACTCCATCCTAGCCACCCATTACCTCCATGCCAACTACCCCTTCTCCACCACTATATATACCCACCTAATTACCCACATTTTCCCATCCTCCCTTTAGTTAAATCTACCCTATACCCACCTCATACCTACGGCCAAGAAGAAGGAGTAGAGAAGAAGATTAAGGGGGCACATCACCCGCCTCTTTGGTGCCTTCTTCTCCCCATTCCTTCACCTTGTGCCATGCCAAGGAGGAGCACTCCACCACTAGGAGGACGGCCAGGCAAGGAGGAGCAAGGGTGGTGCATGCCCACCCTTGAAGGAGATCACTAAAGGTGGTAGCTTCCACCTTGGAGGAGCATCTCAAGGAAGGAGAAGGAGGAGCCCTTTTCAAGCCTAGGAGCCCCTAAGCTTGGAGCAAGGAGCTTCTCCTCTTCACCAACAATTCAGGAGGACTTGTGTTTTATTTTATTTGTTGCAATTATCTAGTAGTAGAAGCATTCATCAACTAGGATTTTCTGTAAAACACTTTCTCATTAATCTAGTTGCCTTCTTTGAAATTTCTTTTTAGTTGCATTTTAATTGCTGTGATTCTAGTACTCTTCACTCCCTCTTCCTAATTACTCTAGGCCTCCACGTGCCTAAAGTGAGCTTAGGGAGAGGAATTATTTATCACTTAGGTGTTAGCTTAGTGATTGTAGTTGTTATTCACTTTCCCACCAACAATTCATATTTTCCTTTGTTATTTCAAAACCCTAAAAAATGATATATTGAAAAAGACCAAAAAGAAAGGTGATTTCTATTTCCAAGCAAGAGACTTGAATTTGGCAAACATATTGCCTCCTTAGATGACCCTAGATACTCACCTATCTAGGTCT
Organism: Thalassia testudinum; assembly: GCA_037157565.1. Taxonomy (NCBI): domain Eukaryota; kingdom Viridiplantae; phylum Streptophyta; class Magnoliopsida; order Alismatales; family Hydrocharitaceae; genus Thalassia; species Thalassia testudinum. Next base: position 24,255,405 of record JAZHRO010000014.1, read on the forward strand.
TATAAATTTAAAAGAGAAAGTTGATTTACGCATTGCAACGATACTAAATTGCCTAATTAACAAACCGTGTATTTTCGTGATCACTCACTAACCTCTTGGTTTGGTTAATTCTACGCATAAGTTTTTCTACTCAACTTAGTTGGAGACATGCAATTAATGCTATTTAAAAGGCTAAAAATTCTTTAATTTTTCTATTTTTTCTTTTTTCTTTAAAATAATAAAATAGGAAAAGAAATTATTTGACACACTATAATTAAGACATGCAATGTCCACCCCCTCATGCCTATCCATTACAATGTCCTCATTGGAATGCATAGAAATGAAATCTAAAACATGAGAAATAAGAGAAGGGGATATCATCTGACTATGCTTTGTCATTCCAGGTCAGCTTACAAATTGAAATGAAAATATAACTACAACTATTACAAAATACTAGGTTGCTTCTAGGCCAGCGCTATGTTTTACATCATTAACCAGATGAAAACCGCAAATAAGAAATATGCAATTCAATAGTGTGGGTGAAGAGGAGGATTAAAAGATAGCCATTTAGGCTTAGGAATAAAGGTCCATAAATGTGGAAGAGCTACTAGTGGAGCCCCATACCCCTAAGTCGGATGCTCTTGAGGTGAACGATCAGGATTGTTTGATGAGAGACTCATCATGTCTCCTAATTAACATTAATTAGCTAGTTTACTTAGCTTATTACCTAAGAATACACTAAAGACAGGGTTAATTATAATATAGGGGTTAAATAATAAGGACCTGCAAAATAAGTTAAAAATACATAATTAAAGCTCAATTAATATTATTAATAATTTAATTAATAATTAAAACTCAATTCATAATAATTTAGCTAGATATTAAGTATTTAAATTAACTTAATTAATTTTAAGACCTATGTATGTAATTAACTTAATTAATATTATCATTTAAATAAATATAGCTAATGAGGAAAAAAATGTAATTTCAAGGCATAAATATAATATTTATCTAATTTATGATAATTTATAAAAAATTGAAAAAGAAATAAATTAAAATAAGCCTTAAAAGTCACTGTTTATGTTTCAGTCCTTAACATCCATTTCACTTGAGTCCTTTCTATTTCAAATAGGTCCTTTTTATTGCAGAAATGCCCTTGTGCACACGGTCTTCTTCAACCTCTCTTCTTCACTGTGGATGGTCCATGATGTCCGATGCCTGTACCTTATGATCACTACCAATCCCACGTCTAAACTCCATTGCCATTGCTGTCTAGCTTCTTCTCACCTCCCTCTTTTCATCCGACGGCTTGGATCTCTTCTTAATCCTAATTGACCTAGGCATCTAAGCTCACTGGCGTCAGAGACAACACTGGTAGTTAGGATGCACCTAGACCTTTTCCCGTCCCGATACATCCCTCTACCCTTGCTTCCACCTATAAATACCCCATTAGACCTCCGATCTCCGTTAGAAATCCCCTTCGTACTTCTCCAACAGAGGTTTCTCAATATGCTATTCATCCTTTCCCTCCAGCAATTTCCACCTACTCACTTCGGTCTTCTCTGAGGAGATATACTTCCTCCCTTCCTTCGCCATCCTCCGCCACATCTACGGACCCTGCTACGACCTCATCTTCACACTCCACATCGCGTATTCCTTCTCATTGAAGTTTTGTTCTCCCTTTCTGATTTCCTCCTCCTTCACGAGCCATCAACGGATCTCCTCTCATCTTCTTCGTCCAGGTAATCGTGGTTAGACTTAGAATTTACTGTAGAGTAGTTTCAAGTAGTGAATTAGTTAGTTAGCTTAGTGTAAATAGTAGATTAAAATCATCGTTTCCGTCTTTGGTGAGGTCAAATTCGACCTCGCTGTACTTCAATTCATGTTTTTAAGCATAAGATTATCTTCTTTATCGTCTCATGATCATTTTCCACTTCTTTTCCCTCAATTTTATCACCTAAACGCCTATACCCACTTCACCTTCAATGAATCTCCTCCGCTGCCTATGGTGGAGGGATCTAAGCTAAATCACACTCACCAGGGGTCCTCCGCCACCTTAACATCACTTAAGGGCCCCATCCCTCATTTTAATTAGATCAATGACACACTATATGTAAAATGCCTAATTTCGTTCAATCTTATGAGCTCACTGTCAATGGTAGCTCAGAAGGAATGTATTCATCTAATTCCACACATATATACCATCGCGTAACCCTCCTAAGTGTTTCCCCTCACCCAATTGAGTGAGAGCAATTCTTGAGTTGTTACAAACTCAAAATGTTCTATTTGAGCATTTTTGATAAATTTATATGTCTGATCATCAACTAGATTAATTAACTGGTTCATGAGGTTCCTTACAACCTCAGGAACCTTTTGACATAGTTCTTGATGTGTTTCTTGGAGATTTTATCTCTAGTGATTAGAATCAGTGTTCATCGAAGCTCCGGTGAGCTCCGATGACCTCAATTAGAGCCACAGTCTTCGGAACAGTGTGAGAAGCTCTAGATCGAGTCTTTATGAGATAAGGATCAGAAAACACTAATTGGATTAGTGTTTTAATGAAGATTTCTTCCTATAGGACTTCATCTTTTCTAACTCCGGCACAGTTGGAGAGTTGTATCTATTGAGGTTTAGATTTTAGAATTAAGTTCTGAAGCATGAGTAGACTCCAGAGAACCCATCTAAGCTTTCATTTAAGGATGAGAAGCATCGGATTGATCTGTCAAACAGATCCCCTTTTGATCTCAGGTGGCAAAGCCTGATAGCATTGATTGAGTGCTAAGAACTCAATTTTGAGGTGCTGAATCAATCCTTTAGTTGAACTTGATCTCTCTAGACATTCAATTTGATAAGAGAAGCTTTAATTTAGAAAGTCAACATTTCAAGCTTTAAGGTCAACTCAACTCGAGTTTGAGGTTTTAGTATTTGAAACTCTGATTTTTAGGTTAAATTGAGTTCCTGCAATGTTCGTAAATCTATTGAAACTGGTTTGATATTGAGATTTGATGAATATTTCATCATCTAGTCAGTTTGGGTTATTTTCTAATTCCAAGGTCGTTCTTTGAGTTTCTGTTGAAATTTGGAGCTTAAATCCTCTCATATCGATCCTAAAAATTCTCTTGAATTGATCTAAATCAATTCTAAATGTTAAACTTTATCTGTTAGGTTGATTCAAGTCTGAAATTAGTGCATGTGCACTAAGCATTGAGTTTTGAAGTTCATTGAGCTTCCAAAGCTTTTCTGAACCTCCAATCTTCTTCAAACCCTTTCAAATCATTTTTTGATGCTGTTTGGACTCTCAAGTGAGAGTTTTACCATGTCCTATAGGTCCTTTGACCTGGAATTTACTCTCTACAACATATTTGAACCATGGCGATAGAGCCATGTTCACCTTCTGATTGCACAAATCAAACTTGATCCAATCTTCAAATTGACTCTCTTGATTGAGAGAGGATCTCAAAAGCTTTCCAATGAGCTCTTATACACTTGATTTGGAGCATTGTGCTGGAACCAATCCTCATTCGAAGGTTGATCGCCGATGACGCTGCAGTGAAGGAGTAGCAGATTATGTCCCACCTTGTGGAACCGTGGAGTACTGCACACCCATATAATAGATTTGGTGACCTAACACTTTAGTCGTCAAGCGCTGGGTGCACTTGAGCATATTTGACCATTTTGACTATATTAGGTGCGTGTCGTGCATGCGCATGTGTGTGTGCGTGCGGTGCACATGGGTGTGTGCATGGGCCCAAGTGGGCGTGAGCATGTCGTTGTGGGCATGGTATGGCCTAGTATTGTGCACTATAAAGGGCTAATATCCACACTAATTAAATTAGAACTAGGTTCAAGTAGTGGTCTAGTCCCATCCTATGGGTGTTGTGTATCCCACGAATGAACTCGGCTTGCCCATTAACTAATTTTTGGTTAAGTGTAAAAAGCATGAGTTTAAGGGCTTAAAAATTGGCTAAGTGTGGAACAAAGAGTTGCACAGTGAGGTATAAAGAGAGAATAGAGAGTGGGTCTGAAATGGTTATAAGTGTTGAAGATTAATGAGAGCTTAAAGAGAGGTTGAATTAAAGAGAAGAGAGAGTTGAGATTAAAGCTGAGAGATTTAAAGAGATTTATTTAAGACGTCTGTTGGTGTGAAGAGACGTCTGAAGGATAAAATAAAGGCATTTGTACTGTAGTGCAATTTATCTTTTATGCCTTATCTTTATGTAAACATAGTCTTTTACTATTCAATAATGTAATCATCCATGTACCTTTCTTTGATAATGGAATATTTGCCTTGTTTTAGAGTTTTAATTTTGTATGCAATTATTCATGAGCTTAACATATGTCATAATTATTGATCTAATTAATAAAGTTATTAGTTGATTGTTAACTTAAAATATAAATGGTGACTTGATTAAGTTTAATACCTCCTAGTGAACGAGTTGGACTCAACCAGTTAAAAGAATTAAAAATCTAAAATGTAGGTTAGCTTGACTCTATACTACAATTAACGACAATGATTTAACAAATCAAGTTAACCTAAGTCTTTTCTTTATACAATTAATTAAGTCTAATAACCTTACTTAACTATGTTGAGAATTGAACGATCATTTTAATGTCGGCGTTGCTGGGGAGGTAACTTGTAATTATATTTTCCATTATCATTTTAATTGTTTGCATTGTACATATTTCATTTCTAACTAGTTGTTTTTGTTTGGTTTTTGTCTTCTTTCAGGGATATCTTCATAGGTATTCTCAGGAGGAAGGTAGGTTTTTGTTTGCTTTTTTTTTTCTACGTATTCACTATACATACTTGCTATAGGATTTCTTTTCCCTAGTCTCTAGTTTGGTTTGCTTTGTTGCATTTATGTTAGAGATATAAAAAAATACAAAAATACATACTTTCTGACTAGTAGCAGCATACCATTAGGCATACACTCCTAGGAGTACATATACCTGCTAGTAGTTCTTGTTTTGCACTCAGGATTTGATCTTGCATTCAGTGGGAAAAACATGCGAAAACCCGTATAGATCCCTATCTTTGGATTAATAAGCAAGACCACATATTTGTTTGAAAAAATCTAAAAAAAATGGTCATTTGTTACTTCTGTCCATTATTTACAAAAGATTAACTAAAAAGAAGACTTCATAAAACTTGTGACATACTATTGAGCTCGTAAAACATGGATTTGTGTAAGAAAATGTTGCAGTATAGCATGAATTACGATTCAAACAAAACTTTTATAGTGAGACGGTGAGTGTCCCAGTCGATCTCAGGAGGTGTAAAATGGTGAAATTGATTCTTAATTTATTTGTTCTCTTCTTTTTCTTGCTTGGAATTGAATGCCGGTTTCGAGCCTACGAATGTAAGATTTGCCAGTTGCGTTAACTCTCACAATGTGTGTGTGTTAGATAAACAATGAATGTGAAGGTGTGGGTACTTGTGTGCACAATTCTCACTTCATGATGGCTACTAACAGAAAATGCAACAATTGCAAGATCATTAATATTTTCAGGAACCAACATTTTTATTGCAATAAATAGAGATATGAAGTAGGAAATTATTGATTTATTTCCTTAATTATAATGTCATTACAATCACTTCTAGAGGAATGCTTGTACACGGAATGAAAAGACTAATTCTAAGCTAACAGAAAAGATATGCACGCATGGATCTAGGGAAGATTATGCATGCATTCATAGAGAGAGTAATATTATTACTATTTAGCAAGATAATAATGCAAGAAGTTAAACTATTAAGAACATTAAATCTAAGCTACTAGAAATTGGGGCATCGGAGGTGTCTCCAATGGCCGTGTGGGCTTGAGGTCGTGGGAGGGAATAGAGGAACGACCAAGGTGGTGTGGTTAGCCTCTTGATAAAGGTGGTGGAGATGGTGCACTTGCTCTTTGATGTGGAGAGTGGAAGTGGTGATGGAGCTCGTGGATGAAGTGTATGGAGTCCAAGTTGGGGGTGCATGGCCACCCTCTTAGGTCCTTAAATAGGCATGGAGGAGAGTCATCTAGAAAATTAGAGAATTTTCTAGAAGACCACCAAGGTTGGCCATCCACCTCATGGAGAGTGGGTCTTTTAGATCCATTTTCCAAGGGAAGAGATTGTGGGCTCCTTCAAAGACTATTTTTGGTCTTTCAAGGTGTTCAATGGACGTTTCGTGCGGATTTAAAGGCGTATTACGTTGCAGTAGAACCGACAAAACGTTTAAACAAATAATTTTATTACTCGAACAACTAGAGTATCCGAGGTCGAACACAGGGAGCACACTCAGTACTTTGTAAAACCCAAGAATACAACTGTTAAATGCAAATATAATTGATTCAAAGAGTTTTTAAGAAAGATGTAAAAAAAATAGAATTAGACATCTGATTTATGTATCAGACGTCTTAAATGTGATCTTTCTTTCTCTTTTTCTTCTTCTGCTTTGCCTTTCGGATCTCTTTGCAATCTTCCCTTGTCCTTCTTCTTCTTCTCCTGCGGAGACTTCTAACCTTTCTGTTTTCCTCCTTCTCCTGCGAAGACTTCTTTCTTTCTTCTTCTTCTGTCTTGCTTCTCCTTTCTTCGTTGCCTTCTTCTTCTTCTTTGTCTTGCTTCTCCTTTCTTCTTTGTCTTGCTTCTCCTTTCTTCTGCAGCGGCCACGTCCTTCTCCTGCAATCAGCCTGCCTGCACAGGGGAACAAAACCTAACCCTTCTCCCTCTACCCGCGCGTGTCTCTCTCTCAAGCAATTCACTCTAACCGCTCTACCAGAGCCACAGTCTCAATCGGGTCGGATCGTACCCAGGACCAGGCGCACCTGCAGGTGTGTGATGCGCGAGGAGTGCGTAGGTCTAGGTCGGGTCGGATCCGCCAGGTCCGCGTGGTCAGGCCGCGGATGAGGCGGGTGGGGTCAGTGAGGGACCTCACCCCTGTGCTTTCGAGGCAGTAAACGTATATCACAAAAACTCTTTATACCATACCTGTGCCTTGAGATTCCACGATGTGGGACTAAACGTTCCGCCCTTCCTTTGCGTGCGCCCGCAGACTCTCGTGTGCAATTGCCCACGCTGAAGGCCCTGCTGGTGCTCCTTGCTGAACTCAGTCACCTCGCAACACTTGCGAGAGTCTGCTGCACCTGCCGCCTGGGAAGCCTGACGCCTGCTGCTGCTCCAAGCTTCCTGCTGCTTCGACTGTTAATGGCGGCCGGGGCGTTCACCTGAGCTTCCACAGAACGGCCTATTGGCCCAATTAGAATAGTTGGAAACCTTCGCCGTAGCACGGCGAAGGCGGTGGGTGATGCTGCAGGTTGCCGGTCGGCCTAGGCGTGCCCGCCTAGGTTAACCTGTGGCCGGAGATGGTGGGTTGTTCGGGGGGTGGTTATGGAGGTCTGGAGTGGCAGTTGTGGGGTGGAGCGAGTTCCTGGTGGTGAGGCGGAGCTCACGAGGTGGTTGGCGAGCCGTGTGGAGTGGCGGAGTGGTGTGGGCGGCTCGCCGGAGTTCGGTCGGTGATGTGGAAGATGAGGGTGGTCAGCGTCGGTCGAGGGGTAATCAGATGAGATAACAGGGGGAAAAGAGAGAGGATAGGATGGAGAGGAGTTCTAACCTAATTGTAAGGACGAAAGGGGACAGAAGGCGGACAGCAGTACTTGCTGTCGCCGGAGAAGATGACGCCCAGTGGGGGAGAACGGCGGCGACGACGGGGCTGAGGCGGCGTGCGCTGGTACTGCGCGACGCGGAGGGAGGTCAGGAAGCTAACTCTGCCACTGGTTTTGTGGCAGAGCGAAGAGGGAGGGGAGGGGGGCTCGCCGGAGCTAGCTGGGGTATTTGGCCGAGCAGGAGGAGAGGAATTGAAGGGGGAAACTCGGCCAAATCAAGCTCAAGATGAGTGGCCGGGTCCGAGGGGTGTTTTATAGGTGCTGGCCGCTCCTATCAGAGCGTGAAAGACGCGCAATTAGGTCAGCCGGTTCGCCGGAGTTGGAAGGAAGAAAGATACCCACATCTCTCGTGCGTTCGCACGAGAGATTGGGTTCACACCAGCGAATTTGATTGGCTTTAGAAGGAAGGGAATTCCTCAGAGAATCTCCCTTCCTTTTCTGGGAGAGAATCTCTGAGGAATTAGAGAGCCATCTCTCTCGAAACTTCGTCGGAGCTCGGTTCTGCCCTAGCAATGGCGGCAGGACCGGGCTGCAAAGAAGGCGAGGAACCTAGGGGGCTCTCTGCAAGGATATTCAAAAGATAGGGACCTCTTTGTGATTTGGGTGTACTAACTTGCAAAGTAGGTCAAGATGACCTCCCCTTAGGTCCAAATTTTGGTACAAACCTAATTTGGCCCTAAAGAATCCAATGGTGAAGTTGGATTTTAGGTTTGACCTCTTTTGACTGGACATTTTGCGTAAAAACCCAAATTAGGTTAATTGAAGAGCTAAGACCCTAATCTAGGTCAAACTAGGTTCCAAAGGCCAAATTAAGTGTTCTAAACCCCAGAGGATGTTTTTCTATGATTTTTAGAGGGTTTGCTTGATTTTTATTCTGACTGGAACCTTGTTAATTTAAGCGGGTCTGTTTTAGGGTTACCAAGTGTCATTTAATTCTTAGATTGCACATAAACCCATTTCTGATTAATTCAACCCACTTTGGACTATTTGACCTATGTTTTGCTTCTGAGAAATCCCGTTTATGTACTGCAATGGTAAAATTGCAGTTTTAACCTTTATTTCATGTTTTCTTCTCAGAGCACTTGTTCCTTTAGTTAAGCCTTCTTCTAGGTTATGTAGGAGCTTTTATCTTCTTTATTAGGTCAAAATGAGCTAGTTATGGCTCATGATGAGGCTCTCATCATACCCCCATGCCTAGCTTTTGCTAGTCCCTTAGCAAAATTTCAAAGTTTTAACTTCCATTCTAGACCCAAAGTGTCCTTAGTTATGATAAGTGCTTCTTTTGTGATTAGGTAGGAATGCCGACAATAGGCCTAGAGGTACTCAAGTACCAACCAAAATCTGGACCTGTTCTGCTTTAGCCTCAGTCCTTCGCCAAGGTTTCTACGGCCCACAAAAACTATCCTAGGGTTTGTTGGACTCTGCGGTTAAAGCACCCGTGCTTGAGACATTTTTAGCCTACGCTCAGTTTGCAGTGCGTTTTTTTTGTAAGAGAGAGATAGAGGATTTATTTGTTTGGAGAGCTTTTCTCTCTCTTTTCTTTTTATTTCTAGCTTCGGATTAGCTTCTCAACACGGTCTGTATCGGATTCCTCGTCCCCATCATCAATCCTCAAGGGTCCCTGGCTTTCGAGATTTCGAGATAATCCCGCCCATGGCAACCCCCGGAACCCTGGCTTTCGAGATTTCGAGATAATCCCGCCCATGGCGTTCCGTGGCCGAATTCAGACCCTGGCGATCGACATTTCGTGATAATGCCACCCATGGTATCTGAACCAGCAGAGTGCTTACATGCCCCCAGTAGGATATTTAAATATCCTAAGAGACAAGCACCGAGGAGACGATATGTTGTTACGCATCTTCGAGGGGAATTTCCCGCCTCTCCGCGCTGGGAACTTGTCCAAATCAACTTGTGTTGATTGGCCGCTCCTAATCTAGGTGACTTTTTCAGAATATTAAACGCTCTTGCGTGTTTTGAATATTTATGCGCACTGAACCAGACTGTGTGTGAATTTGGGTGCTTAGGTTACCGAATCCCACAAACCGGAGGTCAGTTAATGAGGCCGAATACTTCCTAAGCCTTAGACCTAATACTTAAGCTTCGCATTTTCCTCAACCTCTTGAGGATTGTCCAGATTTTAACGGATACGTGAATTTTTAAGCTAAAAATCTAGCCCAAGAGGCCTAAGACCAGCGTTCCCGCTAATCTCTTGTTATATCTCTGTAGCATTTTTCTTTTCTTTTTCTTGACTCGGTCTAGAACTTCAGTTAAACCCTTAATCTTTTACTAATGACTTTTTCTTTTTCTTTTCCTTTTGTGCTCCTTTCTTTATTTTTGCTCTTTTTGTCATTTTTCTTTCTTTTCCTCCTCTCATTTGTATGACCCTGAATTGTTCCTCCCCTCTATCAAGTCCCTTTTTTTTTTTTTTTTTTTTTTTTTTTTTTTTTTTATGAATGAAACCCTTTCTTGATATGAATTTTCTGACATTTTGCACTTTCATACCCCCCCATGCCTAAGATTTGCAATGTCCCCATTGTAAATTAGGTGGGTTCGAATTCAGCTTAGTTCATGTGTTAGGACAGGTGTGTGGTGAGTGAATGGGTCGAAGCGACTTGTTGCGAACGATTTCTAATCTCGGGTAGGTATACCTGAGGTGAAGTCGGCTGTTCTAATGGATGAACCCTAAAGTGCAATATGAGTTCCGCATAGCGATGTCAGAAACGGTTTCAGGTTTTTCAAAGAATGACGGGTTGCCTCCCGTTAAGCGCTGAGTTTTACGCCATCGGCTGGGCGTAATGAGCTCAAGAGGAAAGGAGGGTAAAGGATGACTCAGTCAAATCTATATCGGTCATGTCAACGAACGGCTTGAGTCTCTGCCCATTCACGACAAATGGTTCAGAATCGTGGCTGAGTGGGCTGATTTCAATAGCTCCATTTCCGAAGATTTGGCGGACTAGGTAGGGTCCGACCCACTTGGATCTTAGCTTTCCTGGGAATAGTTTGAGTCGAGCATCAAAGAGTAAAACTTTTTGACCAGGATGAAAGACCTTTCTAGAAATGTGTTTGTCGTGAAAAGCTTTAACCCGTTCTTTGTAAATTCGCGAGTTCTCATATGCGTCGTGGCGTAATTCATCGATCTCGCTCATTTGAAATCTTCTGTGGGTTCCAGCCTTAGAAAGGTCGAGATTACAGGTCCGTACTACCCAATAGGCTTTATGCTCCAATTCGACGGGGAGGTGACATGCCTTCCCGTACACTAGTCTGAAGGGAGACATTCCTAATTGGGTCTTGTGGGCGGTCCTATAGGCCCACAATGCTTCCGGAAGCCGAGAAGACCAATCTTTTCTATCAGGTCGAACAGTAACCTGAAGGATCTTCTTGATCTCTCGGTTAGATAGCTCAGCTAGACCATTAGTTTGGGGGTGGTAAGGAGTAGAGATTCGGTGTGACACCCCGTATTTGATCATCAGTGACCTGAACTGAGCGTTTGTAAAATGGGTCCCTCCGTCGGAAATTATAGCACGCGGAATCCCGAACCTTGAGAAAATGTTTTGATGAAGGAATTTTATAACGACTTTATGATTGTTGGTTCGAGTCGGAATGGCTTCTATCCACTTGGAAACATAATCAACTGCGAGTAAAATGTATTCGAAGCCATCCGAGGTAGGAAAGGGTCCCATGAAATCAATCCCCCAAATATCAAAAATTTCGCATACCAAGATCGGCTGTAGAGGCATCATGTCTCTATGGCTCATGTTGCCTAGAGTCTGGCAACGGGAACATGCCTTACAGTGATTGTATGCATCTTTGAAAATTGTGGGCCAGTAGAAACCACACTGGAGGACTTTCGATGCGGTTTTATGTCCCGAAAAATGTCCACCGCATGCCTGGTCATGGCAAAATGAGAGTATGTCTTTGATTTCCACTTCCGTGACGCATCGTCGGATTATCTGATCAGCACCAATGCGGAAGAGATACGGGTCTTCCCATAGGTAATACTTGGCATCAGAACGCAATTTGTCCTTTTTGGCCTTCGACCAATTGGGCGGAATCTGATGTGATGCCAGGTAATTAACAATATCGGCGAACCATGGAAGACTTGTACTGATAGTCAGGAGGTGCTCATCAGGAAAATGTTCTGTAATAGGTCCGGACGGATCAATAATTTCAGGAGGAAGGCGGGATAAATGATCAGCTACCACATTGTGCTTTCCCGCCTTGTCGCGAATCTCGATGTCAAATTCTTGCAACAGCAAGATCCAGCGGATTAATCGAGGTTTCGCGTCCTTCTTGGCTAGGAGATGCCTCACAGCTGTGTGATCCGAGTATATGATAACACGGGAACCCAGAAGGTATGATCTGAATTTTTCCAGGGCAAATACTACGGCCAGCAGCTCTTTCTCAGTAACCGTATAGTTACGCTGAGCCTCATCCAGTGTTTTGCTGGCGTAGTAAATGACGACAGGTTTCCCGTCAATTTTCTGCCCCAAAACCGCTCCTACAGCGAAGTCAGATGCATCGCACATGATCTCAAAGGGTTGAGACCAATCAGGGGACTGTAGGATTGGGGCTTGGGTGACTCGGTCACGTAAGATCTCAAATGCTTGAGTGCATTCCTTGGAAATTCCGAAAGGTACATCCTTGGAAAGCAGATTGGTCAGGGGGCGCGCGATTTTGGAGAAATCAGGGATGAATCGACGGTAGAAACCGACGTGCCCCAAAAAAGATCGGATGTCCTTAATCGAGCTAGGCATAGGGAGCTTGGAAATCAGGTTAACCTTAGCTCGATCCACTTGGATGCCTTTCTCTGAGATTAAATGTCCCAGGACAATTCCCTCAGGCACCATGAAATGGCTCTTTTCCCAGGAAAGAACCAAATTCACCTCGATGCACCGCCTGAGTATATGGACCAAGTGTTGGAGGCAATCGTCAAATGATTGTCCAAAAACTGAAAAGTCATCCATGAAGACTTCCAGATAGTCACCTACCATATCTGAGAATATGGCAAGCATGCACCGCTGAAAAGTTGCAGGTGCATTGCAGAGACCGAATGGCATCCTTCGAAACGCGTACGTCCCGAAGGGGCAGGTGAATGTGGTCTTTTCTTGGTCCTCTGGATGGATTGCCACCTGATTGTAACCGGAGTACCCGTCAAGAAAGCAGAAGAATCTATTTCCCGCTAGTTTCTCGAGGATTTGATCAATAAACGGTAGTGGGAAATGATCCTTCTTCGTGGAGGAATTTAGTCTTCTGTAATCAATGCAGACTCTCCACGAATTAGCTATTCGGGTAGGAATGACTTCCCCGGTTTCTGTCGTGATGATGGTAAGTCCTGCCTTCTTAGGTACCACTTGTGTTGGACTCACCCAACGACTGTCGGAGATCGGGTAGATGATCCCCGCATCTAACCACTTAATGATCTCCTTTTTCACGACCTCCTGTAGGTTAGGGTTTAGTCGCCTTTGCATTTCTCTTGAAGGTCGTGAGCCTTCTTCTGTATAGATTCGATGCGTGCAGTATGAAGGGCTTATACCAGTCAAATCATCTAGAGTCCATCCAATGGCTCTACGATGTTGCTGGAGAACAGAAATCAAACGGAGTTCCTGGTCAGGTGTGAGTCGAGAATTGATAATCACAGGAAACGTTTGATTTGAATCCAAAAAGACATATTTTAGATGTTCAGGAAGGGGCTTGAGTTCCATGACAGGATTGTCAGCAGCAGCGGGTGGTTCAGGGTTTGTATCGGGAGCAATGGTAGGAGTCATAGGTGTGTCTAGATTGTGTTCGCACTCCTCTGTTAGCGGTTTTTGATTTTCTAGTGGTTGATCAGGAATAATCAGGTTGTCCTCTATGTGCAGTTCATCAACCACGGCTTTGACATCACAAATTTCCTCTATAACCCCGCAATTAATCCCTTGTTGGGCTTTGAAAATGTCGATCTTCAGATTTTGATTCCCAAATTTTAATTCTATCTGGCCCTCTTCGCAGTTTATATTGGCCCTAGCAGTGGCCAGAAAGGGTCTCCCTAATATGATTGGTGTGTCCCTTGGGTTCTTAGGTGCATCCATGTCCAGTACTATGAAGTCCACTGGGAAATAAAAATCTCGTACCCTAACAATGACATCCTCGAGTATACCTTTGGGTGACTTGATGGATCGATCAGCTAACTGCAATGTCACCTCAGTGGGTTTAAGTTCAGATTCTTCAAGGTGGTCAAGGAGGGATGTAGGTATTAAATTTATGGAGGCACCTAGGTCTAGTAGGGCTCTATCAAGTTGGGTTTCACCAATTTTACAAGAAATCAAGGGGGTTCCTGGGTCTTTAGCCTTGGGTGGGAGTTTGCTCAGGATGACAGAGCTGGCTTGCTCTGACAGTACAATCGGATTCCCATCCTTGGTTCGCGGCTTACGTTTAGGTGTACATATGTCTTTCAAGAATCTTGCGTAAGCCGGTATGTGGCGGATTGCATCCATCAACGGGATGTTTATCTGGACCTGTTCAAAGAGCTTGACCAGATCCTCCTCAGGAGCCACAGGTTTGGTTGTCCTTTTTCCTTTGGTCAAGGCCTCAGGAAATGGGATCCTAGCTGGTTCCTCTAGGATAGGTCCAGGTTCTTGATCTGGGACAGTAGTATCTTGGATGACTACCCTAGGGTCTTGGCGATTATCAGGCTTGGAGTGGTTCAGATAATGTGGGTCTTGTGTTGTTTTACCACTACGTGTTGTTACAGAGTTTAATCCAGCCTGACTTTGGTTTGGGTTAGGTAGGAGAGGTGGCTGCTGCTGAAATTCTGCATAAGATGTAGAAGCCTCCATCCTGTCTGGTGATGGAGTAGCAGGGGCCTGATAAATCAAATGTGCGTGGCCTGGATTTGGATTCATAATGCGCCTCTGGGTCGGCACATTATTTGGGTTGGGCAGAGGTTGCGAAGGAAGGGTACCAGGTTGGCGAGAATTTGCCATCTAGGCCAGTTGGTTGCGAACCTCTGTGATCTCGTCCTTGTGCTGTTTTTGCATTGCCGCATTCGTTTTTTGAATGTCAGCCAGCGTTTGAAGGATAAGAGTCAGTTGATCCTGATTTTGCCCAGATTGGTAGGTGGGATTGGGCCGAGGCTGAGGCGGCTGATATGGACGAGGAGCTTGTGGGCGGGGTTGATATGGTGGTTTTTGAGAGTTTCCCGCCCACTGAAAGTTAGGATGATTTCGCCATCCAGGGTTGTAGGTATTGGAGTATGGGTCGTTCTGGATGGCGTTGAGGTCCTCGCAGTTCTGAGAAACCTCAGGAAAGTAAGAATACGAGGGTTCAGAGTTCCCCCAACTCGAGTAGACGGGATCGGAGGTCACTCCGGTCTGGGAGGTAGACGGGGGTGGATAGGGGCCCATCCCCTTGGCAGGTTGGTGATAGATGTTTTGCACTGTTTCCCTTGCCAGAGGAGGTCGTGCAAAAGAGTTTTGTGCAGAGGTGGCTTGCTGCAAATGTCGAGTTAGCTCGTCCACCTTCTTTTCTATGATAGAGACCTTGTCCAACCGACTGGCCATCAATTCCAGGTCAACAGAAGTGGACAGGTCCTGCGTCTCATGTGTCCCTCTTAGATTCGTCGATGCGCGGGCATTCGTCCTGTCGAATAAGCCCAAGGAGTCATTGTTTATGGAGTTCTCGCACATGTTTTCGAGAATCTCCCACACCGTGTCCTCGTGTTGGCCCATGATGTTTCCTCCACATGTTGCATTGACGATTAGACGAATATCCTCACGGAGTCCCTGGTAAAAAGACTGGACTTGTTCCCACTTAGGAACTCCGTGATGGGGACACTTTCGCATGAGATCTAGGAATCGATCCCAAGCTTCGTGAAGAGGTTCTCCCTGTTGTTGAGTGAAATGAGTGATCTGGTGGCGCAAGGCATTCGTCCGGCCAACAGGGAAGAATTTTTTCAAAAATTCGGACTGTAATTCCTCCCAAGTGTTGATCGGGCGGGTCTGAGTCTGATACCAGTGTGAGGCCTTGTCCAAGAGGGAGAACGAAAACATTTTCATGAGTAGGATATCCCGGTTTTGTACATCTGACCCGAAAGTCTGGGCCAGATGCTTGAGTTGTTTAATGTGTTGGAATGGATCCTCAGAGTTAAGCCCATGGAACTTTGGTATGGCATGAATCATATTGGGCTTTAGATCAGAATCGGGTCCTCCAATTGGGATTCGTACTCGGGGTTCAATTGCCACTGCAGCGGGATTATAGTGATCTCGCATCATAGGTCGCTGTGGTGGGTTTACAAAGTTCTGAAAGAGATCGTTCAAGCGTTGAAGTTGGTGTTCAAGGTTATTCTCCTCTTCAATGGGTTGTGCCATGATGGGAGAAGAAGGAGAATCAGGGTCTGAATCAGATGAAAGATTTATGTGGTGGGGTTGCTGCACAAACAAGGGCGTCGAGGCTTGGCCTCGGCGAGAATGAATTTCTAGAGGAGGTCTTAAAGGTGGTCTTAAGGACCTCCTACCAAACATGCACCGGAAGATGTGATGAGATTAGAAGGTGCTGGACCCAATCAAGACACCCAAGAATTGTTGGGTGACTATAGAGGTTCGGGGCAGATGGACCCCTGGATCAGAAGATCGTCCACCTGAGAAATACCTGGGCAGCCAGAGAGGGAGAGTCCCGCAAAGACCCCTACACGGTAGAGCGTCCCCACGGGTTACAGGGTTTCCCCCACCCGACCTCTCTTGTCACTGCGGTTCCAGGTAGACCAGAATGGGGATCTTGACCTCTTAAGTCTACCTTTTTTTTTTTTTTTTATTTTAAGATCAAGGTGCTTAATGTTCCACTTGAACTTTTAAGTATTTTGAGTGCAAAAAGTGACCTAATATTAAGGTTGGTTGACTCGAGGGATCAACTTCACCTCTTGTTCCTTTGAGAGCTTTTAGGTCCTTCCTTTTATGATTCAAATGGATTATCAGCCTGATTTGCTTAGGGTTCCTCTTGTATAAATATTTTCAAACACGGTTTAGGCACACTTCTTTTTGGAAAGTTTGTTTCTTTGTTTTAGAGAAGATGTGTCTCTAAAAACCCTAGCTTTGCAATCCTAACTTGGCTCTAATGGGTCCAATTTAGTTGCCTTAGAATTTAGCACCTAGGGCTCAATCAAGAAAGTTTTAGCCCTAGTTGCCTTAGTTGGATGACAGACAAAAATATGTTGAAATGAAAATCAGGCAACTTGATGAGTTACTAAATATAAGACAGGTAGCCCTAAGTTGACTTCTCCCCTTTTTTTTTTTTTTAGATTGTGAGAGGGTTAAGGGAGAGGGCTTATGGAGATTACCTGCTCCAGTCTGTTGTGCAGTTGCTATTCTTTCCTTTTTGTTTTGCTTTCCCTGATTGAACACAACAAAAGAGAAGTTAAGTCAGATATTAAATAGAAAAGTTGTACTCAAAAGCTTTACAAGTGCCCGTTGCTCCCCGGCAGCGGCGCCAAAATGTTCAATGGTCGTTTCGTGCGGATTTAAAGGCGTATTACGTTGCAGTAGAACCGACAAAACGTTTAAACAAATAATTTTATTACTCGAACAACTAGAGTATCCGAGGTCGAACACAGGGAGCACACTCAGTACTTTGTAAAACCCAAGAATACAACTGTTAAATGCAAATATAATTGATTCAAAGAGTTTTTAAGAAAGATGTAAAAAAAATAGAATTAGACGTCTGATTTATGTATCAGACGTCTTAAATGTGATATTTCTTTCTCTTTTTCTTCTTCTGCTTTGCCTTTCGGATCTCTTTGCAATCTTCCCTTGTCCTTCTTCTTCTTCTCCTGCGAAGACTTCTAACCTTTCTGTTTTCCTCCTTCTCCTGCGAAGACTTCTTTCTTTCTTCTTCTTCTGTCTTGCTTCTCCTTTCTTCGTTGCCTTCTTCTTCTTCTTTGTCTTGCTTCTCCTTTCTTCTTTGTCTTGCTTCTCCTTTCTTCTGCAGCGGCCACGTCCTTCTCCTGCAATCAGCCTGCCTGCACAGGGGAACAAAACCTAACCCTTCTCCCTCTACCCGCGCGTGTCTCTCTCTCAAGCAATTCACTCTAACCGCTCTACCAGAGCCACAGTCTCAATCGGGTCGGATCGTACCCGGGACCAGGCGCACCTGCAGGTGTGTGATGCGCGAGGAGTGCGTAGGTCTAGGTCGGGTCGGATCCGCCAGGTCCGCGTGGTCAGGCCGCGGACGAGGCGGGTGGGGTCAGTGAGGGACCTCACCCCTGTGCTTTCGAGGCAGTAAACGTATATCACAAAAACTCTTTATACCATACCTGTGCCTTGAGATTCCACGATGTGGGACTAAACGTTCCGCCCTTCCTTTGCGTGCGCCCGCAGACTCTCGTGTGCAATTGCCCACGCTGAAGGCCCTGCTGGTGCTCCTTGCTGAACTCAGTCACCTCGCAACACTTGCGAGAGTCTGCTGCACCTGCCGCCTGGGAAGCCTGACGCCTGCTGCTGCTCCAAGCTTCCTGCTGCTTCGACTGTTAATGGCGGCCGGGGCGTTCACCTGAGCTTCCACAGAACGGCCTATTGGCCCAATTAGAATAGTTGGAAACCTTCGCCGTAGCACGGCGAAGGCGGTGGGTGATGCTGCAGGTTGCCGGTCGGCCTAGGCGTGCCCGCCTAGGTTAACCTGTGGCCGGAGATGGTGGGTTGTTCGGGGGGTGGTTATGGAGGTCTGGAGTGGCAGTTGTGGGGTGGAGCGAGTTCCTGGTGGTGAGGCGGAGCTCACGAGGTGGTTGGCGAGCCGTGTGGAGTGGCGGAGTGGTGTGGGCGGCTCGCCGGAGTTCGGTCGGTGATGTGGAAGATGAGGGTGGTCAGCGTCGGTCGAGGGGTAATCAGATGAGATAACAGGGGGAAAAGAGAGAGGATAGGATGGAGAGGAGTTCTAACCTAATTGTAAGGACGAAAGGGGACAGAAGGCGGACAACAGTACTTGCTGTCGCCGGAGAAGATGACGCCCAGTGGGGGAGAACGGCGGCGACGACGGGGCTGAGGCGGCGTGCGCTGGTACTGCGCGACGCGGAGGGAGGTCAGGAAGCTAACTCTGCCACTGGTTTTGTGGCAGAGCGAAGAGGGAGGGGAGGGGGGCTCGCCGGAGCTAGCTGGGGTATTTGGCCGAGCAGGAGGAGAGGAATTGAAGGGGGAAACTCGGCCAAATCAAGCTCAAGATGAGTGGCCGGGTCCGAGGGGTGTTTTATAGGTGCTGGCCGCTCCTATCAGAGCGTGAAAGACGCGCAATTAGGTCAGCCGGTTCGCCGGAGTTGGAAGGAAGAAAGATACCCACATCTCTCGTGCGTTCGCACGAGAGATTGGGTTCACACCAGCGAATTTGATTGGCTTTAGAAGGAAGGGAATTCCTCAGAGAATCTCCCTTCCTTTTCTGGGAGAGAATCTCTGAGGAATTAGAGAGCCATCTCTCTCGAAACTTCGTCGGAGCTCGGTTCTGCCCTAGCAATGGCGGCAGGACCGGGCTGCAAAGAAGGCGAGGAACCTAGGGGGCTCTCTGCAAGGATATTCAAAAGATAGGGACCTCTTTGTGATTTGGGTGTACTAACTTGCAAAGTAGGTCAAGATGACCTCCCCTTAGGTCCAAATTTTGGTACAAACCTAATTTGGCCCTAAAGAATCCAATGGTGAAGTTGGATTTTAGGTTTGACCTCTTTTGACTGGACATTTTGCGTAAAAACCCAAATTAGGTTAATTGAAGAGCTAAGACCCTAATCTAGGTCAAACTAGGTTCCAAAGGCCAAATTAAGTGTTCTAAACCCCAGAGGATGTTTTTCTATGATTTTTAGAGGGTTTGCTTGATTTTTATTCTGACTGGAACCTTGTTAATTTAAGCGGGTCTGTTTTAGGGTTACCAAGTGTCATTTAATTCTTAGATTGCACATAAACCCATTTCTGATTAATTCAACCCACTTTGGACTATTTGACCTATGTTTTGCTTCTGAGAAATCCCGTTTATGTACTGCAATGGTAAAATTGCAGTTTTAACCTTTATTTCATGTTTTCTTCTCAGAGCACTTGTTCCTTTAGTTAAGCCTTCTTCTAGGTTATGTAGGAGCTTTTATCTTCTTTATTAGGTCAAAATGAGCTAGTTATGGCTCATGATGAGGCTCTCATCAGTGGTGCCACTTGGAGACCACTCTAGAATACTCTAGAGTGGACGACAAAGTGGTGGTGTGTGTGTGTGGGTGTGCGTGAGTGTGTGGTGAAGTGGACCATTTGGTCTACTTCTTATTAGGTGCAAGTTGGTCTAGCTAGGTTCCTAAAAATAGGTTCATACAGCCTATGGCTAGAGTGATTGATCCAGTTAAACTTAACCAGCTTTAATTGGGTCAATGTGTGTATAATTGAGAGAGAGAGAGAGAGTTCTCAATTTGGTTGGTCTTGAGTCAATTGGACTCTTACTGAGTCCAATTAGACTTGTACTGGTTGAGATTTGACCTCAATTGGACTCTGTGAGTCCAATTGACTAGGTAAGGCATAATTGACTTAAATCCAAGTCAATTGGGCCTAGTGAAACCTAATTAGGTTCTTAGGAGAGTCTTAGGGTGGTGTACTAGGCTTAGATACCTTAATTAAGGTTTCCTAGGGTGTAGGATTGGGTTTAGAGGCCTTAGAAATCAAGATTTAGTCTTGATTCAAAAAATAGCAATAGGAGAAGAGTTTCAGACGTCTGATCGACTTATACTTCAAAATCAGAAGTTTGAGTCCCCAGTCTGGACGTCCAATATTGAATCAGTATGGAGTTTAGGTTCTGTCTTGGGTTTCTACAGAAATTGGACATTTGACACATTGTCTGGACATCCAATTTTACATCAGACTGAGTTCTAAGTCCAATGGGTGGAATCTAAGGAGCTTGGACGTCCATCATCCTACTTGGACGTCCAAAGGTGGGCTGGAATGTAGGTTTTGAGGTGTTTTAGGCTAGGGTGACCTAATAGGAAGGTGTCTAAAATTTAGGAAGGTTTGTAAAGCTATCCTCACGCTAGGGATGGGTGTAGGGATGTCCTATGTTCTTCATAATTCACTTCAGACATTAAAATCTTACAAGTAATGTAGTATACCCGTTCCCTACATTATATTTTCAGCTTGTGTAACTTTATTCCAAGGCTTCTGCTCCAGCTCTGCTGCAACTCTAGCCTCTATCCTGCTTTAGATCTAGCTTCAGGCCATCTATTGATCTTTTATTACCTACAAACCAAGTAATACACTAATTAATACATTATTATAGCATTATTTCATGAATATCTAAGTAAAGTAGAAAGATGCAATGTATGCTACTAATGCATGAATTATGCTACAGTTATGCTAAGTTCTCACTCAATTTAGGTTATTTAAGTCCTATGATTGTTGTGCAATCACAAACTCTATTTGTAGAATTGCATGTAGGTTTTTATTGCTATCATCTGTTTCATGCTATCGTGCACACAATGCAATCATTAGAGTTACACAAGCCTTTTGCTTCTATCTCTCCTCTTTGCACCTCTTAGGGCTTTGGTCGAAGATCAACACGTCTGTCTCACTACTAGAGCCTCGGGAGCCTATAGTGAGCGGTCTCAATCCTAGACCTCAGACTTTCGAGCCTGTAGGATACGCACTATCGTAGACACATGTTGGACGTGTATTTGGATTGACATATTATTTGTTTGTGTCTTTGCATATTTTATGCGTATTCTAGGTTTCTTTTCCTTTGAAAAGAAGAAAACCCACTTATTGTTTTCAGGTTTTGCTTACCGCTATTTTATGTAGTGCTGTGAGTGTGCCTTTGCACATTGTTTCTATTTATGAACAAGAGAAGATCGCTGAAGCTGCCTCTCGTCTCTCCTTTGATAGGTTTACCTAGGTCGGTTGCACTTAAGCAACCAATTTTCCCATTTAGTTTCTCCACATTTTCTGCATTTGATTCCATGGATCAACTGCAAAACCAGAGTCCCAAGATCCTTTCTTCTTCTTCTGTCCAGGGGGAGATGCCACCTTTTAATATCCATGAGGCGCTCCTGAGTCGGAATTTGCAAATGCTCGAGCAAAATTGTCAAATCAATTTGTTGACGGCTGCTCTTTAGAATTTTTAGGCTCGTCGACCTGAGGTGGGTCCTGATCCTCCTCCTTGTCCTTTACCTAGGCCTCTACTCTATGATTACTATAATCCATCCTAATGTTAGGATTCCGATTGGGAAAAATGACCCAGAGTTAAAGCCAAACATCATTAGTCTAATCCCACACTTTCATGGACACGCATCCGAGGATCCATTCCAACACATCTAAGATCTTAAGAATCTATCCCAAACTCTTGGACCTCGAAATCAAAATCGGGAAATCCTACTAATGAAAATGTTCTCCTTTAGTCTTAAAGATAAAGCTGCTTATTAGTATCGCATGATCGCACGACCTATCAACTCATCGACCGAACTCGAATTTGCATTCCTTAAGAAGTTTTTTCCCATAGGTCACACCAATGCCCTTAGGCGAGCTATCACTACCTTTACTGAAAACTAAGGAGAACCAATTCATAAAGCGTGGGAGTGCTTCCATGAATTACAAAGGAAATGCCACATCACGACATCCCTCATTGGCAACTCATGCACATCTTTTATTATGGTTTGCAAGAGAGCATTTGTAATCTGGTTGATGCCTCTTGTGGATGGAATTTTCTGAATCACGATGAAGAATCTACCTCAAAACTGTTTGAAGGGATGATAGAAAAATCGATCAACAACACATCCATGTTGCAATTCACACAAGATAACTCGCATCAAAACCCTCATCTAAACTTGCATCATAAGGGCATTCACGAGATTGAGAACTCGTCCAATTCAAGGGATTTAGAGATTATAGCTAAGAAACTGGACAAAGTTGACATCGTAGCAAAGCATCTCGACGAGGTCTACCACACGATGAAGAATCTTACACCTCTACTCGCTATACAGAATCCCACGTTTTTCCCTGTTTCGTAAATTCCCACGGGGAGGGAATTTGTGAATAATCTAGATTCGAGAGATCCTTCTTCCTTGGGTATTCTCCTTACTCATTCACCAGCCCAAGGAGGGACCTTTGTCCCATCATTGCCACCTCTTTCCCTACTTCCTTCTTTTGAGGGAAACACGCCTATCTGTATGATTTACACGCCATTTAGGGATACAACACAAGATCAAACTCACATTCTAACACCTATAATCCTGGATGGCGAAGCTACCCTAACTTCTCTTGGTCTGATCATTCTCAAAGACCAAAATATCCGAATCAGACTCGTCAAAACCTGCCTATGTTGCTATTTCAGCAACAGTAGGCAAGGTACATTCACGCGAGTACGCATAACTACTTGTTGAAACCTTGTTCCACACATCTTGTTTTGGTGTTAACAAAATTATTGTAGATTAATGTTTGCAATTGAGTAATATTTTAGATTTAGATGAAGATCAAGGCAAACAGAGAATAATGACAAGGAGGCATGATGACAAGGAGGTGGCAAGATGACAAGGAGTTGATGATAGAATATCATCTGGAGTTTATTTTGTTTATTAGATTAGGTTTTTATTTTTTTCTTAGAATATATGCCTCTTAACAAAGAAATAAGAATTAGATCATAAAAATCATATAGAGATAAATTAGGATAAAACATTACGATCATTCGTTTTATCTCAAAGTACGTATTGTTTAAAAGGTAGTTTTTTAATGTTTAAAGTATGTACAAAAATGGGCTAGTAATAAAGTTGTATTCATGTTTAAAAAGGTACTTGTTAACCCACAAGTAATGGTACTAAAGTTTAGTATCGGTACATGTGAGTTACAGGTTTGGGTTTTTTCAAAGAAGCAAACCTGTACCTCGCGAGTACCAGTACTCATGATCAGTACCGGTACTGGAGTTAATGAGTACTGGTACTCATGATCGGTACTAGCACAAGTGGGTTATAGATTTGTGTTAAGTATTTAAAATCCAAATCAGGATGCAACGAGTACTGATACTCAAGATTAGTACAAGTACCCAATAGGTATTGTTTGTGACAAGTTAACTTAAAACACAAAATAGTATGTCACTAGTACCGATACCCATACTTTAGTACCGGTACTAGTTAGCCGTTGGTTCAAATATGAACGACTGTAAAATTGATTTCGAGGACTTGAACGTTGGGATTTAAACCCCAACGTCTAGTAGACATATTACTAAGGTCATAACTATATAAAAAGACCTTATGACTCTTAGTTTTCACACAAGAAAGAGAACGAAAAATTCGAGAGCTAACTTTCCATATTTCTACCATATTCTGAGAAGAAATTATGTTTGCTGCTCTTAATCTCTCTACGAATTTGCAAACTCAACGACGTGTTTCTTTCATGCATGTGCAAAGTGATTCACGTCTTTTCTAGGCTCTCTAATTAGTAATCTCATTTTAATTATTGTTGAGAGGCATAGGAATCTTTGTTGTAAGATTTCATTTTTCTTACACTAGTGCTTATTCTATTTTTGAACTTGTTGCTCGTTGGGTTGTAACAAACCCGTTGTTGTATTTGGGTTGAGGTAACCCATTAATTACCTTGGTTGCTAAAGTAATTCCCTTTAGGTTGAGGGAATTGGGCAAAAAATCCTAAGTTGGGAGGCTTAGGTAGTGGAGTACCCAAGTGAGAGGGGAACCACCATACATCTTGTGTCAATTTTTTGTGGTTTGAATCTTTGTGCAAATATTTCTTGTTATTACTAATTTTTACTTGAGTGTTTGTGTACGCATAGCCATCTATAGTAGATCCAAGGCTTCCAATAGGTGGTATCAGAGCACCAGGATGCGAAGAAGACATAGCAAATCTTTTTCGCGATGGCATCAACATCAAAGTGCACCGAAGGACAATCGTCAACCCATCCTTCTTATTTTGATGGGATGGACTATGGGTATTGGAAGAGAAGGATGCAAGTATTTTTGAAAGCGATGGATGAAGAATCGTGGAGCCTTATTCAAGAAAGATATTTAGATCCGGAGCAACAAGAAGGACTAACATGGATGGCGGACCAGAAAAAGAAGATAGTGAGCAACATGAACGCAATGAACGCACTTTATTGTGCATTATCAAGAGAAGAGTTACCGAATTTTGGCATGTGAATCCTCATTGGAAATTTGGAATACTCTTGA
This sequence comes from Thalassia testudinum, assembly GCA_037157565.1. Taxonomy (NCBI): domain Eukaryota; kingdom Viridiplantae; phylum Streptophyta; class Magnoliopsida; order Alismatales; family Hydrocharitaceae; genus Thalassia; species Thalassia testudinum. The sequence goes on from JAZHRO010000014.1 coordinate 24,280,164, forward strand.
GGTCACCTATGAAGGGACTAGTAAGGTAAAAGAAACTTGCATATCTATTCTAATGGAAAGTTATGATTATTTTAGGATGGAGAAAGGCAAGATGATCATTGCTATGTATATGAATTTTGGAGAGATTGTTAATCCTCTAAAGAACCTTGGTGTAAAGTTTCTGGAAGAATAGCTTGTAAGGAAGATCCTAAGATCTCTTACAAGTGATTGGACTCTAAAGACCACAGCCATCCAAGAGGAAAAGAACCTCTCCACTCTCCCTCTAGACGATCTAATTGGAAGCCTCATGGCTTATGAGGTTCAACTGGAAAACATGAAGAAGAATGAGGAGAAGATATCAAGCAAGAAGAAAAATATTGCTTTTAGAGCATTTAAGGATGACTCGGATTTAAGCACCTCGGAATCCAAAGATAAACAGATGGAGATGCTCACAAGGAAATTCCAAAAATTTCTTCAGAAGCAAGGTAACCAAGTTAATAAAATTTCAACTAATGTTGTCTGTTATGAGTGCAAGAAAAAAGGTCACTTGCAAAAGGATTGCCCCATGAGCAAGAAGGAAGACAAAAGGAAAGACAAGAAGAAGAAGAGAGCTTTCAAAGCAACATGGGATGATAGCGACTCCAACATGGACACCAATTTTGATGAATCAGATGATGATGAGGTTGCACACCTTTGCTTGGTTGTAACTTTGGAAGACAGGGAAAATGAGGTAAATAATGATTTCTCTCTTGAAGAATTGTTAGAAGCATATGAAGAATTATATCATAAAGGTAAGATGTTTAAAAAAGAAAATAAGGTTCTAAAGAGTAATTATCAAACATTAGAAATTGACAAATCGTGTTTAGAAATGTCAAAAGAAACTAATAATCAATTGCATGCAAAGATAGTAAGTTAGAAGATATTTATGAGCATTTTGAGGAGACTTTAAATAATCTCAAAACAACTTCTAGGCTAAACACTGAATTTTGTGATTCTTTAAAATCCAAATTTTAGAGTAAAAAGAATACACAAACCAAATCACGTGCACCTCGGCATGCATGGATGTACCAGAAGGCTAAAAATTCTAAGAATTATAGATTAACACATAAGAGGTCTATAAATCTCTGGAATGGTAAAGCACTAACCCCAAAGGACCCATAAGAAAATGGGTACCTAGAAAAGATATTTTACATTATTTTGCTTAGATCGATGGGATCAACATGATCAATGGGTGTTCAAGGCACACAATGGAGCACTCCAACCATTTTATAAGTTACATGAAGATCAAGAAGGGTGGACTAGTGGAGCTTGGTATCTACAATCACTATTCTACTATTGGTAATTCAAGTGGTATGAGATTTTTTTTACCCCTTCAGTTTTTGATGATTTATAAAAGGGGGAGAAAAATAAAGAGCAAATAGAGAAAAATAAAGAGCAAATAGTTATATTTTTAGGGGGAGCATATATTGAGGGGGAGAATGAACTGGTTTAAATTTCCTTCATATAAAATTGCTAAAAATAATTTTTGTCTTATAATTATCTATTTGCAAGATAGTTTTGTCAACACTAAAAATAGGGAGATTGTTGAAACCTTATTCCGCATCTTGTTTTGGTGTTAACAAAATTATTGTAGATTAATGATGGGAACACCATCATGAGCCCTAACTAGCTCATTTTGACCTAAGAAAAAGAATAAAAGCTCCTACATAACCTAGAGAAGGGCCTAATTTAAGGAATAATTATTCTGAGAAGAAAATAATAAATAAGGGGTAAAATTATAATTTTACTATTGCAGTACATTAACGGGATTTCTCAGGGGCTAAACATAGGTCAAATGGTCTTAACAAGATGAAAAGTGGGTTGGTTCAGTCAGAAAAGGGTTCATGTGCAATCTAAGAATTAAATGACTTCTTGTAACCCTAAAATAGACTTGCTTAATTCGACAAGGTTCTGGTCAGGATAAAAATCAACTAAACCCTCTCAAATTCATGTAAAAATATCCTTTAAGGTTTAGAACCCTTAATTTGGCCTTTGGAACCTATTTTGACCTAGATAGGGGTCCTAGCTAATTATTTGCCCTAATTTGGGTTTTTGCGTAAAATGTTTAGTCAAACATGGTCAAACTTAAAATCCAACTTCACCATTTGATTCCTTAGGTCCAAATTATGTTTGTAACAAAATTTGGATTTATGGAGAGGTCATCTTGACCTACTTTTCAAAATAGTTCACCCAATTACATTTTAATCCCTAACTTTTGAAAATCATTACGCAGACCCCCCTATCTTCCTCGCCAATCTTTACAATTAGGTCCCTCCACCACTACAGCGGAGGAGTCCTACTCCAACGAGGATTTAAAGAGGATTTCTCCCTGATTCCTCAAAGATCCCCTCTCAGATTTGAAAAGGAGATTCTCTAAGGAATTCCCTATCATCTGAACGCAATTCCAAGATTTGATTCGCACCCAATCTCTCGTGCGAATGCTAGAGAGACATGGGTATTCTTCGCACATTCCTCTCCAGCGAGGATTCTTGCGCTTGGAAGCTTGCCTTCCAAGCACAAGAACCTCTGCTAAATGCTATAAAAGAACCCCTGATCCAGTCGCTTAGAATTAGCTTGGCTTGGCCGAAGAAAACCCTCTAATTTCTTCTCTTCTCCTCCGGCCAAGTGTCCAGCAGGCTCCTCCTCCTCCTCCTCCTCTTTCTTGTCACTCTACCACAATACCAGTGGCAGAGCCGTCTTCACCTCCTTCCTCCACGTCGCGCCACACCAACACACACACCAAAAGCCTCTTCATCATCACTGTTCTCCCTCCACTGGAATCTTCTTCTCCGACGACGGCAGGTACGGCCAGTCGCCCTCCTTATTTTTTCGTCCACTTAGTTAGGTTAGAACTCTTCCCCTCTCTCCTCTCTTCATTTCCCCCTTTTTTATTTCTACTTTTGACCTCTCGACGCCGCAGACCACCACCATCGTCCTCATCTCCAGCAGACCATCGGCGAAGGTGCATCCACCGCTCCACTCATCCACACACCTTGCCACCTATCTCAGAACCTCCACCATCACCCACTGATCATCATCCGCTCCTTCACTGACTGCCACACGCACTTTCACGGTCACAGTCCGATCTAGGAACGCACGCCTAGGCCGTTCGGCGCTACGCCACCCATCGCACCACCTTTGCCGTGTCATGGCGAAGCAACCCAAGTACTTTGGCAGGGTCGCGAGGCCATATTTGTGAAGTACAGGTCCGACCCCCTTTCTGCCATTGGAGCATGAGCAAGCTTGCTCACAAGCTCACTCCAGGTCGCATCGCCCTAGGCAGAAAAGCCCCAGGTGCGTGGAACCATTCTACGACTCTTTTGCACCTAGCAATCGAAGGCTTCATCGACCGTAGTTGCAGAAATTGGGTAGGCATTCCTCCTACATGCGCGAAAAGAAACGGGTGAGACTTTAGTCCCACCTCGGAAGTTTTCAGTGCAGGTAAGTGGTATAAAGTGAATTTGTGTTATCAGTTGGTTGCCTTAGATCACGGGGTGAGGTCCCCTCGCTTGCTCACCCGCCTCGTCCGCGGCCCACGCTACGCGGACCTAGCCTGTCCGACCCGTTTACCGTGCACTCCTTGCGCACCACCCATGCCAGTGCGCCTGGATTCGGGTGCATGTAACCCGACTCGAATACCCGATTGGCTGGCTCTGGGAGAGCGAACCTAAGAGAGAAAAGAGAGAGAGTGTATGTGGGGAGGGTAGAGGTAAGTTTTGCACTCGTGTGTGCAGGGAAAGGAAGAAGGAAGAGGAAGCTGAGGCCAGAGAAGGAAGGAAGCTGCAGCCGCAGAGAAGCTATGGAGGAAAAGCAGAAGGCTGAAGGCTGAAGCTGAGGAAGCTAAAGGAAGTGCAGCTGGAGAAGGAAAGAGAAAAAAAGGAAATCAGAAGCCAAGGAAGAAGGCAGGAGAAATCAAGGTAGAAGAAGAAGACAAGGAAGGAGAAAGGCACTGTTGCAAGAGAAGTCAGGGAAAGAAGAGCCAAAGCTAAAGGAAAGAAGAAGGAAGGAGAAGGAAGCAAGGAAGAAGAAGCCAAGAACAAAAGTCAGAGAGGAAAAGAAAGAGAAGCTAAGGCAAGCCCGCAGAGGAAAGGAAGAAAAAGAAGAAAGAGGAAAGATAAGGAAAGAAGAGAAGGAAGAAGAAGGAAGCATCAGAAAGCTAAGGTAGAGAAGAAGAAGGAAAGAAGAAAGAAGAAGCTGAAGAACAAGTCTAAGAGAAGAAGCAATCAAATACTTTTTATCCAATCTTCTCAATTTCTCTTCTATTGCTATATTTTAGTATTCATAAACTCCTGCATTATATTTTGAATTAGATTTTGAGTAGATTTAAGTGTTCAAATTACATTTATTGAGATTAGTGAATAAATTCCATTTGCTCCCTGTGTTCGACCTTGGACTCAACATTTGAGTAATAAAAATTCTTATTTGTTTTCAACGCCTTTCGACTGTACTACAATGCGACTTATTTAAAAACATGATCAAGCGCTATAAACAATTAATGTTTGTAATTGAGTAATATTTCAGATTTAGATGAAGATCAAGGCAAATAGAGAATAATGACAAGAAGGCATGATGATAAGGAGGCAAGACGACAAGGAGGAATTGATGATAGAAGATCATCTGGAGTTTATTTTGTTTATTAGATTAGGTTTTTATTTTATTCTTAGAATGTACGCCTCTTAACAAAGAAGCAAGAATTAGATCATAAAAATCATATAGAGATAAATTAGTATAAAACATTACGATCATTTGATTTATTTCAAAGTACGTATTGTTTAAAAGGTAGTTTTTTAATGTTTAACATATTTGCAAAAATGGGCTAGTAATCAAGTTGTATTCATGTTTAAAAAGGTACTTGTTAACCCACAAGAATCGATACTAAGGTTTAGTACCGTTACATGTGAGTTACAGGTTTGGATTTTTTCAAAGAAACAAACATGTACCCAGCGAGTACCGGTACTCATGATCGGTACAGGTACAAGTGGGTTACAGATTTGTGTTAAGCATTTAAAACGCAAATCTGGAAGCAACAAGTACCCGTACTCATGATTAGTACCAATACCCAATAGGTACTGTCTGTGACAAGTTAACTTAAAACAAAAAATAGTATGTCACTAGTACCAGTACCCCTACTTTAGTATCAGTACTAGTTAACAGTTGGTTCAAATCTAAATGGCTGTAAAATTGATTTTGAGGACTTGAATGTTGGGATTTAAGCCTCAACTTCTAGGAGACGTATTACTAAGGACCTAACTCTATAAAAAGACCCTAGGGCTCTGGTTGCACATAAGAAAGAGAAGGAAAAATTCTAGAGCTAGATTTTCATATTTCCATTATATTTTGAAGAGAAGAAATTGTGTTTGCTACTCTTAATCTCTCTACGAATTTGCAAACTCAATGACGTGTTTCTTTCACGCATTTACAAAGCGATTTACATCTTTTCTAGGCTCTCTAATTGGTAATCTCATTTTGATTATTGTTGAGAGGCATAGGAATCTTTGTTGTAAGATTTCATTTTTCTTACACTGGTGCTTATTCTATTTTTGAACTTGTTGCTCATTGGGTTGTAACAAACCCGTTGTACTTGGGTTGAGATAACCCATTAATTACCTCAGTTAGTAAAGTAATTCCCTTGGGGTTGAGGGAATCGAGTTAAAAATCCTAAGCTGGGAGACTTAGGTAGTGGAGTACCCAAGTGAGAGGGGAACCACTATACATCTTTTCTCAATTTTTTGTGGTTTGAATCTTTGTGCAAATATTTCTTGTTATTACTAATTTTCGCTTGAGTGTTTGTGTGCATGTAGTCATCTATAGTAGATCCAAGGTTTCCAACACTACTCATGGCCAAATGGAGACATGCAGCTTGGTCAGATTTTGCGAGCTGTAATAGAGAGTCAGTGACAGAATGCTGAGGCTCTCGCTGAGGTAATGTTCGGTAGAACTGGTTGGTCTTAGGGGCTAAATCATGCAGTTAGTTGAATCTCATCAGTTAGGGGCCCTTCCATCCCAGCCAGTTCTAAACCCTAGGAACATCCAAAACCCTAAGTTTAACCCAAGAGGTCAACAACCGACTTAAGGACAAGCACATTTTGTGAATCAAATTCCCCTAAATCAGAATCAAAACCCTCCCTCTGCACCTCTCAATTACGAGTATCCGAATCAACAACAATCATTTCCAAATCAAATAAATCAATGTTTGTTACCAAATCCATCTTTCCATAATCAAGCTTCCACATCTTCTCCTACTTTCTCTTCGCATGTGGGTATTAACTCTACTACAACCAGTTGTGGGACTTCCACTAGGGACCCCATAGATTCATGTTTACAATCCTAAGACCCTAGCACATCTAGATAGCTCCTATTTCTACACTTGTGAGAGGTGATTCACCTAATCCCGCTATTCCTGTTGATTCCTGTGATTAGGATAACCCCTCAGTAGAATAGGATATCCAAGTCCCATTCCCAGAAGCATTGAAGAAATCTAGGAAGCAAAAGAAACCTGTTTCAATTCATGAGGATTTGATTAAGGGTTTTTAACAAGTTCACATTAATATCCCACTCCTAGATGCTATCAAGCATATTCTGACTTATGCGAGATTTCTCAAGGAATTATGTACTCCTAAGCGTAAGTCGAAGAAAGGAAGCACTGTGATACTTCCTGAGCATGTGAGCTCAATTATCTCGAGTATGCTTCCTTTGAAAAAGAAAGATCCAGGATATCTACTTATTTCCTATATAATTGGGGACCAGTGCTTTGATAGAGCCCTGATGAGCGTGTTTTCTCGAGGAAAAGTTAGAGTTTTGAAGAACCTGTTGTCGTAGTTGCAAAAATTGCTACCAAATAAAATATATACCAAAACTCCAAGGGAGTCCCAGGTCAAACACAAGGAGGCGAACGTTTGGTTTTGAAATCCGTGCTTCGATTTTATTTGTTTTTGTTGTTTTTATCTTGTATAGTTTTTTTTATTTTTATAGGGCAATAGATCAAGTCAAAATAATTTGTAAAGAGAGACAAACAATTACATATATATCTAAACAAGTGTTTCCTACAGATAAGAAAGTGGAAAACTACACTACAAAAGAGATAAAGATAGAGAGAGGTGAGAAGAGTCCCCCTCGACTGTCACTTGGAGGATGGCTCGCTCTGACATCACCTAGATGAAGGTGGTGGCAAACTGAGGAAGGAGAATGGGGCAGGATGGTGTTGTAGCGAGGATCTTCTTTCGAAAGGTGGTGAGAGGATGACCACGGGATGCTGCACGAGTGGGAGTGAGAGGCGTGAACAAATGTTCATTTTCTACTCTAAAGGAGCATCCTGGGCTTGGGACAAGCTCTCTCTAGAGTCTTGGAGGTGGTGAGGGAGAGAAAGGAAGAGATGAAGAAGAATGGGAGGCATAGGGTTCCTTTTATAGTGGAGGGGAAGAGGCTTTTCGCACATAGACAATTAGTGACGTTCATAAACGTCCCCAAAGATTAGCCACAGACGTCGCTAAAGACTAGCCACAAACGTCGCTGAAGACCAATGTGCCCATGCGTGGTGCTCGCGCACTCGCTCCCGTGCACTGGTGCTGCCGGCACAGGCTCTACATGCTTGTGTCCCACGTGTCGCACGTGCTTCGCGTGTTGGGTGCTTGTTGCTTGTGTGTGCCCGCACTGCTGCATGCCCACAGTGCTGTATGGGCTCATGTTGCTGTTGGTGTGCACCCTTGGGCGGCCTAGATAGTGCCATGTGGTGTGATGTGGGTCGTCTATCTTCTTTCCTTTGTAGGCGCTGCCACAGATGTTAGATTGGGCCAATTTTTGTGTCGTTGGGTTGTGATCGTCGACCCGAATTCATCCATCTGGTCAAATTTGTCATTTGAAGCTCTTAATTGTGTCACCTTGCCTCTTGGTCATTGATATTCCTCAGACTATATATGGTGCTACAGGACTTTGATCAAGGCGATTTCGAAGGTGTTGGACTCTGATCGTCATTTTGATAAGATCTGTATGGTCAAATCGTCAATCCGAGGCCCCGAAATAATTCTCCTTCTTTCCTGGCCATAAATGGACATGAATTAACCTAAACTTTATACAAACTATTCTAAATGTATAATGATACATGCTATTCGATATTTATACTATGGAATGCATATCTAAACCTAGGAACATGCATAAATAGGCATTTTACCCTAAATGGTTGTGTCTACAGCATACCCCCATGCCTATCTTTTTCTAGTCCCTAGCAAAATCAAACTAAATGCTATGTATGAAAATAGAATTAGGACTCTATCTCTTATGGCATTAGTTATTTATTAACGAAATGAAATTTCGACTAAGGTCTTAAACTATCAAGACCCAACAGTGTCTAGGTGTCTGCCAAAATGTAGACCGCCCAAGTCCTTGCCTTAATTTGAAAAGATAAGGTATATTTTTTTAATTTTTTTTATTCTTTTCTAATTTTTTGGATTTTGAGTTTAGAGTTTCGGGGTAGCTTTCTACGTTTACCCAACCCACCTAAGACTCGAAAATAATTTCAAGTTCTAAGCATCATAATGTGAAAAAGTGATAAACTCACTAGGCGGTCGTTAAAACAGGCTTTAGGTTTCTATGACCCTAGGTGACCTTAAGAGTTTCTGCCTAAAGGTTTATTTTTCTGATAGGTAGCTTTCTCCCTACTTGTTTTCATTCTTTTTATAGGGTAAACATAAGGGCGAACCCAGTGTATATCTCCCCAATTTATTTTACTTCCCTGCTTCTACCCTAAGTGTTTTGGGAATTATTTGTGCATTTCGTGAGCTGAGTTCTGGACAATCGGCCAATGAGCTGTTATAATCGACCACTTGCCAGCCATACTCGTGTGGTGAAGTGTGGCTTATTTATTTTTTCCTTTTTTGTGTATTTCTCGATATATATTTTTTTCTTTTGTTTTTTTTTAAGTGGGTGGCTTCTCTAATCTAATATTACCTAAAGGCAGTAAGAAGAGAATGGTCGTGTGCCTGGGCTCTGGACAACCGGCCAATGAGCAGTTACCACTGACAACTTGCCAGTCATACCACTCTATAAGGTTCATTAACTACCTAATTTCCATTAAAAGCACCGAAAAGTGAGTTAGTGCAAATAGTGTGTAGATGCTTTAGACTTAAAGTCTTCTCAAATCAGAGGGTGGGTTGATAAGTTGCATACTTATCACCCCAATTTATTAGCCATATTAAAGTAAAATTAATGTGGCAAGGACTTCATAACAAGTCCACATTTTAATGGACACCTGGGCTGATTAAGCTCGAATACTTGAAGAGTCAAAGCGTTCAGGTCCTTAAGTATCATCTCCTAAAGTTGACAACTCTTAATACCTAAGTTCTCTTCTCCTAATTCTATTTTTTTTTATTTTTTATTTTTTTTCTCTTTTTTGTAAAAAAAATGTTAGAAATTCCATGGAGCTAACAAACTAATTTCAAGATTAATTATCCACCCCCCATGCCTAAATGATGCAATGTCCTCATTGTAAAAATAAAGACATGAAAAGGGTAGAGTAAACAGAGTTCACTTGAATTTCGTGAAAATCCGGTCACCTCCACAAAGAGAAAGGAGTATATACACGTGCTAAGTTTATTGCCTTTAGCTAGGCATAATATACAAACAAAGAAGAAATTAGGAATTCACAAGTGCAGGTCAGGATTAGAGTTAAAAGATTGATCCACAGATGTGGACCAAGTTGTGGTGCAGACCCATTGATGAGAACCTCATCATGAGCCATAACTAGCTCATTTTGACCCAATACAAAGGATAAAAGCTCCTACATAACTCAAGGAAAGGCTTAACTCAGAGAATTCTGAGTTTAAGGAGAAAACAAGTCATAAGGGGTAAAAATGCAATTTTACCAGTATAATCTGCATACAGGGTAATTCAGGGTCCAAACACAGGTCAAAAAAACCGAATGAGAAGGAAAGTGGGATGATCTGATAAGGGCTACAGCAATTCCAAGGAACTAAATGATAATCTGTAACCCTAGAGCAAACCCATTCAATTCACGAGGTTCGAGGCAAAGTAAAAATAGAATAAACCCTCTAAAATTCATAGAAAAATAATCTCTAGGGTTTAGAACCTTCAATTTGGCCTTCAGAACCTATTTTGACCTACATTGAGAACCATGCCCAATTAATAACTTAATTTGGGTTTTTGCATAAATTGACCGGTCAAACAAGGTTTAATCTAGAAATAAAATTCACCATCAAATTCCGTAGGTCCTAATTAGTCATGTATAAAAACTTGAGCCTAAGAAGAAACCTTCTTGACCAACTTTGCACGTTGGTCCTCATATATTTACTTTTTGACCCTCAACTTTTGAACCCTCACATTTCTGCCCCTAACTCTCCTTCGTTCTTTGCATTCAGGTCCCTCCTGCCAAAACCTGCCAGCACCATGCTCCGGCGACCTTGCGCGGAGCATGGCGCCGCGCAGGGTGAGGGGGAGGGGCTGGCAAGTCAACCGGGGGTGCCCTGCGTCGTCAGCCGTCGCAGGAACACCCCCCTGGTCGCTGCAACCCACCATACCGGCCGTGCGAACGCACGGACGGTATGGGTTTCCATCTCCGACGTCCTCCGGCGAGGGAGACACATCATCTCCCTCCGCCCTCCTTTCTGATTCTACCCTATAAATACCCCCCTGTCGCCCCACCGTTCGAGGCAGCTCGGATCTGACGGAGAAAACCCCCAACTTTCCTCTCCTCTCACTCCGGCAGACGCCCACCAGCTCCGGCGGTTCCTCCTCCTCCTCCTCTTCGCTCTGCTGCAATACCAGCAGCAGAGACTTCTCTCCCTCGCTCTTCCCGCGCCACGCCGCACCCAGCTGGCGCCTCTCCGGCTCTCTGCTCGCCGCCGCCCCTTCCCCCGGGCATCTTCTTCTCCGACGACAGTCGATACGACTGTCGCCCGCTCCGGCCCCTCTTCGTCCTGCTAAGTAGGTAGAACTCCTCCTCTTCCTCCCCTCTTCCTTTTCCTCACTTTAAACATTTACTGTCGCCCTCGATTCCGACCAATCACCCTCACCTTCTCTGCCTTCGGCCATCCTCCGGCGAGCCGCTCCCATCACTCCAGCAACCCACACGACTCGCCGACCACCGCAGAACCTCCGCCTCCTCACCCTGATCAACCTCCGCCCTTCCACTTCCCCCACAGCACCCTCTGCAACTCCACCGAACAAACCCATCTTCCGACCCACAGTCCGACCTAGGGCAGCTCTTGGGCTCCGCCCCGCCGCCTGCACACCCCCCGACCACCTTCGCCGTGCCACGGCGAAGGTCCTCAGCGTTTCTGATTGGGCCGAGAGGCCGTTTTTCTGTGGACAGGCACCTGCGCTCGTCGCCGCCATTGTTGAAGCGAAGCAGCTTCTTCACCTGCTGCCCCAGGTGCGCTGCGCCCAGGTCACCCTCCCAGACAGTGCGAGGCGTCGTCGCGAAGTACCAGGCTGCAGTTGAGGCGAAGCTCTCGCGCGAAGCCCCCGCGCTTCGCCTCGGCTGCTGCTGCTTCCTCCGCGCATGCACCCAATTTGGGGTGGGACATTTAGTCCCACCTCGTAACCTTTCAGAGGAGAGCGCCCGCATAAAGGCAAAAAGTGCCTTATGCTCGTTGCCTCCTGAGCACGGGGTGAGGTCCCTCTCACTCACTCGCTCGCTCGACCCGGTCTCGTCCGCGCTCACGCCTCGCGGACCTGGCCCGACCCGACTTAGACTGACCTGCACTCCTCGCCCACCACGCACGCCGGTGGGCCTGGACCCAGGCGCGACCCGTACCCGGCAACCCGGCAGCTCTGGGAGAGCTATCCTAAGAGCGGTTTCTGTGAGAGAGAGACGCGGGGGAGGGTAGAGATAGGTTTTGCCTCTCTGATCAAGCTGTGTAAGTGTGCAGGCACAGGTGAAGAAGAACCATGGAAGAAGACGAAGGCTGAAGGAAGGAGGATCACCGAGCGGCACTGTAGCAGTGGCGGTTTAAGTCGTCTGATTGAAAAATCAGACGACGTCCTGAAGGCAAAGACGGCAGAAGAAGGAAGGCGAGGCAGAGGAGAACACAGAGAGGCCAAGGGAAGAACTGAAAGAAGAAGAGCACGAGAAGAAGATCTGAAGAAAGGAAAAGAAGAAGAACAGGACCGCTCTGCAGAAGAAAAAGGAAGAGCAGGAACAGCTGAAAGAAGAAGAAGAACATCACCACTGCAGATAAAGAAGAAGATAACAGAAGATCTGAGACGAGGAGAAGCAAAGAGAAAAGAAGAAAAGACAACAAATTCTTTCTCTCTCTTTCTTTATTTTTGTAAAAGAAACTTGTACCCCTAGAATATAACTTGCTCCCTGAGTTCGACCTCGGGAACTCTTTATTTCCGAGTAACAAATTGTAGTAAACTGGTAATCACCTCTCTATACTATACTACGACGGAATAATAAAACTATAGAGGAAGGTCGCCACCACCCATGCCCCAGGGTTGAGTGGTTCTAAGGTTCTGGATGAAAATCACTCAGAACCGAAGATAGCTGTGCTTGCAGGGTTGGGCCTCTAGCTTTATGGTGTGCAACCCAAGTCTAAAATGGCGAACAATAGGTAGATCTAATTCACTAAATTCAGGTGTCCACTTAGAGTTCAACTCAGAAAGATAGTAATTATTCCAAGTTGTGGAGCTCTAAAATTCTGGACAATAGGTAGGTCTAAATCACTGGGTTTGTTTGTCGATGTGGAATTTGGCTAAAAAATATAATCAATTATGTTATGCTTGGGTTGCACATCCCCAAAATAAAAATTATCATAAGGATCTAGGTAAAAAGTAGGTGGTTTTAGGTCAATAAGAACCCTTAGTTCCAAAATTGTACTTCCCTTAGAATTAGCCTCCCAGATTTTCATTCCCACATTTCTACCCTCCAAAATAAAGGTTTCTGAGACCTCCACATCGTTATACACCCCATCTAAAATACCCAAGTCAAACAATTGTGGCTCAATCAGGATTGACTTGGGTCCAATAATTTCAAAAATATCATCATTCAGCTCTTTGGGGTGTGGTTTAGGAATGGGTCTACTGATTGAATCATCCAATAAATCTGGATTTGAATCCTCCATGTCAGCCTAGCAGAATCAAATTCCTCAATTATAGGGCCATCAAATTCCTCAATATACTTATTTTTGTTGTAAATAGTGTATGCTAATAAGAGAATTGAATCCCTACTTTTGACTCTCTTGAACATCTTTTCAAAACAGGTATTTGTTTGCGAATTTTGAATGAGATTTTTTTTCTCGAGATTAAGAGTCTGAAACCCTAATATGATTTATTTTTTCTACTCTTCATTCTGAAACAAATTAACTAAGATGTTATTAAACTTTACACAAGACTTAAATTTTGGAATTGAATGTAACTTTCTTGGTTAATAAGACTTGGTTCACTACTACAAAGAAGGTTTTTGGTCATGGTTAAAAATCGTGACCAAACGGTTTAGAACAGTAAGCAATCGGCGTCACGAAAAGTTGCATGGTGAAAGGGGTTTTGGTCACGGTTACACCTCAAACCGTGACCAAAAGTCCCCACTTTTTGTTGCAACTTTTTTTGAAACTAGAAGGAAAGCTATCATCTTATGAGCAATTTGGGAGGAAAATTTATTAATAAATGGTTAAGAAGATTTACAATTCAGATCCCCACGTATGTATGAGGGTCCAGCACTCATTTACAATTTGCTCACAGCAAACCGGTCTCTCCTGAAAAAGCCTCTCGTTTATTGCCCCCCACACACACCAGTGAGTTGCAGCCATTCTCATATGCGGCCTCTCCATCACAGCAAAATTATGCCAAATGGAATCGCACGAGGGGAGTGGTTCTTGGCAGGTCCTCCTCTAAACTGCATCAGTAATCAGGCAAGAAGAGAAAATGTGGCTAAGGTTATCAGTGTGCATCACACATAGGTGACATTCATGAAGAGCAGCTCCCATTCTTTTATGTCGTAGATCACCTGTTATCAAGCCCTCCCTCCTACACAGCCAAAGAAAAATTTGCACTTTGAGGGGAATCTTCAAGAGTCATTTTTTTTGTTAATGTAATCATAGCTCCCACCTCGGTCTCCCTCCATAATCTTTCTATATCCACATTGCACTGTATATATTCCATCCCATACATAGTTATCATCCACTCCAGGCCTGGGTTTAAAACTTTCCAAGTCAGAAATCAGGTTCCTTCTTTCTTCCCATAGCCGGGTGCCCATTTTGGTGGATTCATCTTCACTCAATTGCCAACAGTTCCTACTATTAGACCAGTAACAGCTGACAGTGCCATCTTTGTCTCTGGCTACAGCAAAGGCCCTTGGGTAAGCCTCCTTCAGAGCACCCAGTAGGGACCAGCCTTCACTCCAGAAGTTGAAGGTTCTGCCATCTCCTAAAGTTGATTGCAGCAGGTGCCAGTTGTCTTTCAGAGCTTTAACCACAGAATTCCAAAAGGTTGAAGGTCTGGTAGGGTGCAATCTCTTTAGTGCACTGTTGGACTGACCATATCTGTCCTTAATCAGTTCAGTCCAAGGTTTCACCTCCCCTTGCAGAAATTTGATGGCCCATTTGAGTAGCAAAGCCTCATTGAATTCTTTTAAGGATTTGATTCCCAAACCCCCATATTCCTTTGGCTAACAGAGTTGTTCCCATTTCAGGGGCTGCAGAAATCTGCCTTCATGCTTGGGGCCTCTCTAAAAGAACCTCTTCCTCAATACATCCATGTGCTTCCACACAGATTTTGGAGCCTTGAAAATAGAGAAATAGAAGATAGGGATGGAAGTAATCACTGAGTTAAGCAGAATGAGTCTGCCACCCTTGGAAAGAAACCTACTATTCCATCCAGTCAGCTTCATTGAGATCTTGTCAAACAGGCAGTTCCAGTCTCTTTTCTTCATTCTTGAACATCTCAGGGGCAACCCCAGATATCTGATGGGGAGGCTAATGCGAAGGGTCCCCAAAGAAGTAGAGATATCTTCTTGCTCTACCTCAGTTAATCCAAAGCACACCAGATTGGACTTCTCTCTGTTTAGACTTAGACCTGAGATGTCCCCAAATATGTTAACCATATGGCCAAGTGCACGGGCTTCATCTATAGATCCTTCCATAAAAAAAATCGTATCATCCGCATATTGAAGTATAGGGGCTATTGCACTCCTGTTAGAGAGGGAGTATCCTCTGGTAATTCCTGCCTCAGCAAGTTTACAAGCATACCATGCTAAATTATCAACGGCAAGGTTAAAAATCAAGGGTGCCAAAGGACAACCCTGCCTCACCCCACATTGAGGTTAGATCCAGGCTCCACAGGGCTTCCCATTAATCAAGGGGGTGAAAGAAGCTGTTGTAATGCACCTTTTCATCCATTTAATCCAGAGAGGAGGAAATCCTCTCCTTTTAAAAACTTCCCATAAGTAGGACCAAGAAATAGAGTCATAAGATTTACAGAAGTCAACTTTCCACAGAAAAGCTCTACACTTCCTCTTTTGCCACCCACACACCATCTCCTGGGCCATGATGAAAGACTCTTGTAAGGACCTGTTGGGGAGAAACGCAGATTGAACTGGGTGGATCACCTCCTGCAAGATTGGCTATAGCCGATTTGCCAAAACCTTGCTAATCACCTGGTAGATAGAATTTGAGAGGGCTATGGGTCTGAAGTCCTGAAATGTCTCTGCGCCTTGTGTCTTTGGCAACAAGAAGAGGAAGGACCTGTTGATTTTTTCAAAGCCAAAATTACCCTCCTCAAACTCCTTAATCACATCCATTACCTCCTTGACCACCACCCCCCACATCTCTTTGTAAAAGAGGACTTGTATGCCATCAGGACTAGGAGAGCCATCGTTGTTTAGGTCTTTGATGGCAAACACTGTTTCATTCTCTGTAATGGCTGCAATCAGGCTATACATTTGTTCCCCAGACAGTTTAGGTAAGTCACTCACTGACATTCTCCATTGGCCCCTCCCTGCAGCCCTTGAAGAGTCTCTAAAATACTTGATGGCCTCGGCTCTTATATCTGATAATTATGAAATTCTCTGCCCATCCTTGAGTATTGAGGAGATCAAGTTGAATCTTCTATGAGAGCTGGTAGCCAAGTGGAAAGATTTGGTATTAGCATCCCCCTCTTTAAGCCATAGCTATCTAGAGCGTTCCCTCCAGTCCATCTCCAACTTCAGATCTTCTTCAACCACCATACCCTGCCACCATCTTCTATTCTTGAGTTCCTGTTCTGTCAGCAAGCTAATGGCCTCTTTTGAGTTAAGGTTTTGGATTTCCATTAAGGCCTCTTTGCACCTCTGGTGTCTCACAACAGATACAGCAGCTCCATATTCCTTTAGCATTTTTTGCATAGCTGTCAGCTTGGAAGATAACTTGATAGTGGTAGTGCCATCTACATGTTTGGCCCTCCAACATCCTTCAAGCATCTCTTTGAACCCCGATTCTCTCAACCAAGATTTTTTAAATTTGAAGTAAGAACTAGCAAGCACTTGCTCTCCACTATCCCAAACCAAGGGAGTGTGATCAGAAAAGGGGCGTTCCAATCCACACACAGAAGATAATTGGAACAAATCCAACAACCCAGCATTGACAAAGAATCTGTCAATTTTGGACATTAGGCCACTACCATTCCTCCATGTAAATTCAGTGCTAGAAGATGGGTACTCACTCAAGCCTAAGGTTTGAACCATCAATTGGAATCCAGTGGTCACACTGTCAACCACACCATTAGGTCTGTCACTTCCCATCAGCACACAGTTGAAGTAGCCTCCTACAACCCAAGAAGCCCCATTCACAAGGTCAGCAGCCACATTCCAGTCCTCCCACAATTCATGCCTTCTGCAGGGATCATAGGGGTCATAGACACCTCTAATATAGAGTTCACACCCCCCTGGGTTCGTTCAAACTTGCAGGTAAGCAAGTGTCTAGCCATAGAGACCTCAGCTAGCTGTAGCACATTTTTCTTCCACCATATAGCTACACCCCCAGACTTGCCAATTGAATTAAGCATCACACAATCATTTGCATCCCCAGCTTTCATATCAACCCAAGCCCTATCATCTTCATTTTCTATATGTGTTTCTTGGATAATGGCACAATCAATTTCCCATTCTCTCATGTACCTCAGAAGAGAAGCCCTCCAACTTTTATCGTGCAACCCATGCACATTCCACGAAAGAATCCTCATTTAGCATCTTGGGTACCCCCTTTTTTGCAGTAGAGGTTCTGCTGACCTTCATCACAGCTGTAATGGCACACTCATCAATTTTTTGTGTAGAGTTTTATTTTCTCTGTCTGAGTTTATAGGGGGGTCTCCCCATACAGGTCTTGTAGATAGCCCCTGAGCCAAACTTCAAGCCCTTAGCTGCAGACAGGCTGTTTTGCAAACTCAAGTTGTTTACAGAGATCTCTTATAGTGCACAATTATCAGAAGTATTGGCTCTTGATTCCCCTGCCTTCATATTATCTTCCATATCATCATTGACCAATGCCACATCCATCCCTTACTTCTCTTCCTCTGCCATACCGCCTTCTATCACAGCTACATCCATCCTAGCCTCCATTTTCTTTGCCAAATCATCCTCTACCAATGCCACATCCATCACTTCCTCCATGTCCTCATTACAATGAAGATCCTTATGCTTTTTAGGCTCAAGCGCCTCATCAGGTGTTCCATGACGTGCCTTCGTGCGTGTGTGTTAAGAGGTGTCGTTATAGTTGCACTTGATACGTCGATTTTAAAAGAAGTAAATGGAGGTGAGTCCGAGTGTCGGTCTCAGGGAGGCGTGGAAATCGGATTTTGTTTACCACTTGTTGTCACGAAAAAGGCGGAGTTTTGCTTGCGAAAAAGACGATTTTGAAAAGCGAGAGATAAAGAGAGTTTAGGGTTAGAAGGCTCTTGGTTTTGATCATGCACTTTAAACAGAAATTAAAATGGCGACTAAATGGAAAATAATTTCATTAAACATGCATTCATAGTTCATGGTTTACAACATTAAATACATGCTTCAACAAAAGTAAATGAAAGCTTAAAAGAGAGAGAGAGAGAGGTAGAGAGAGAGTGGAGAGCGACGAGGTAGCCACGGCGGTGGAGGAGGCTCCGTCGACGGCTCGTCGTCTCCGGCGATTACAAGAGTGCCTAAAACTAGCTAGGAGAGGAGTGGAGTAGTTGCAAGTGGGAGAGGATGCCTTGAATGGTGGTAGAAGGGGGTTTAAATAGAGTTAAGGGCTTCCTAAAAGAAGAATGTGCTTTAGCGACATCCAGAACGTCGCTAAAACTGCTTCCAGATACGTCGGTGAAGCCCTCTTGCCACCGGTCAGCTGTCCGCCCCACTCTCTCTCCATGCGCGATCCGTGGACGTTGAACGAGAGCCGTCTGATCGAAGATCGGACGGCTGAGATCCTCCTGCTCCCGCGCTGAGATCGCGCCTCTGGCGCACGTTTCCGCTCGGTGTGCGCGTGCGCGTGGGCGCTCGGGAGCTGTCATCGTGTCGCGTGGCGCGATCCTGGCCGCCCGCTGCTGATCGGGTGGCCCAATTTTGCTGCGCCCTTCGCTCGCGCTTGATTTCCGCTCCGCGCGATTCGAACGCGCGTCGCTGCGATGCGGGCGTGCGCGCTAGCCGTTGCGCCATGCCCGCGCTTTGTCGCGGCGACCGCGGGCGAGCGCGCGGATCTCGACCGTTCGATCGAAGATCAACGGTCGAGATTCGTCCTTGGCTGGCTTGAGGGCGTGCGAGCAGTGGGGCCGGGGCGATGTGGTGCTTTCTGGGCCGTTGATCTCCAGATCAACGGTCAGAATTTCTTGGGCCCATTGTGGGAGCTCCGGATGTCAGATTTGGCCGATCTTGAGTCCGTTGGACTGCGTTCGTCGTTCTGAATCCATCCGTGCGGTCTGATTGCTCATCTGGGGCCTGCTTTGACACATGCTTTACACAATTGGCCATTAATGCAGTTTATAAGCAATCTTGGTACTAGATGCATGCAATGCCCCTATTCTACTTTATGTTGTGCCTTTTATTCTAAAGATGGGGCATATTCAACCTAATTACTACCCCCTTGCGTGGTGTTATCATACCCCCATGCTTACTCCTTGCTAGTCCCTAGCAAGGTTTATTCTAGCCTTTATTTCTTTGGAGAATTCAAGAAGTAATTTCTTAAGCACTTCATTACTTGTCAATAAGAGGAAATATACGAAGATCTTAATCTACAAAGACTAAGCAGTGCCCGGGTGTGTTCCAAAATACGAATCGCCCGAATCCTTGCTTTGTATATATAACTATACATATGTATACGTATATATCTATATATGTCTTTTTAGAATTTTCGGAATTCAATGTGGGTTGGTAACTTTTTACGGCTACCCAACCCACCCAAAACTCGGTCAAAACCCTAAGTGCTAAGCATCTTGGTGTGAATGTTGTGATAGACTCACTTAACGGTAATTGAGACAGACTTCGAGTTTCTACGCCCCTAGGTGACCGGAAAAGAAAATAAATTTTTGCCTGAAGGTATATTTGTTCGATTGGTAGCTTTCTCCCTACGTTCATTTTACTTGGGGTCAACACAAGGATTTTCCAGTGTATATCTCCCCGGCTTGTACTACTTCCTCGCTTTGTCCTTAGGTGTTTTGGTCTTTTTTTGTGCAATTATTGAGCTGGGCTCTGGACAACCGACCAATGGGCTGTTACCCACGATCACTTGCCAGCCATACATGTGCGGTGAAGTGTGGTTTATTTTCTTTTCTTCTTTTTTTTTCGTAGGTGGCTTCCCTAATCTCAAATGTACCTAGAGGCAGCGAAAAAGAAATGGCCTGTGGCTGGGTTCTGGACAACCTGCCAATGGGCTGTTACCCACGACAACTTGCCAGCCATACCACCCTAGAGACTTCATTAGCTACCCAATTTCTGTCAAAATCTCCGAGAAGTGAGTCTGTGCAAAAATGTGTGTAGATGCTTAGACTCAAAGTTTTCCTGAGTTAGAGGGCGAGTTGATAAGTCGTATACTTATTACCTTATTTATTAGGTGGATTAGAATAGCTTAAAGTTGCAAGGATTCGCCGCTAAATCCGTTTTTTAACGGACACCAAGGCTGATTAAGCCTGAAGGCCTGAAAAGTCTAAGTGTTTAAGTTCTTTTTGTATTATTTCCCACTATTGACAAGTTTCTAATGCCTAAGTTTTTCTTCCTAAATTCAATTTTTTTTTTTTTAATCAATTAATTTATTCATTCAGACTGATTAATTAAGCTCAGGATTATGCAATTTACCATCCCCCCCATGCCTAAGTTGGACAATGTCCTCATTGGCAGATGCATGGAGGCAGAAGGGTTCAAAAAGATAGTACCTGAGTGACGTAAACTACCAGATCAGTCTGAATCCACTGGGTTGCCTCCCAGGAAGCGCTGAGTTTAACGCCTCCAGCTGGGTGGTGCACAAACAGGAATGGCTTGGGTCAAGAAGATATGTTCAAAATTAACCAGACCCAAAATCAGAAGCTCATAGATGCAAATAAGGTTGTGGTAGAGTCCCATTCCTAAGGGGCGGGAATTCTGTAACAGATATATCATGCATGCCCGTGTCAGATCCTCTCTTAGTTTGTGGGCATGCAAACAAGTTGCTGTGGATGAATGCGCCCCAAATATGACATGCCAGACACTAAAGATGTAGGTCTCATATTCAGCTTGTGTCCCCATAAAATTGTAATCCATCGAAAGTGTATCAATTCTAGTGCATTCGGGTTGCGGGATCTTTATTCTGGTAGGGCAAGTAACAAAGTCCAGAGTTTCATACTGAGCCCTACAACCAAGCATGAGTCCTCTCTTCAAAGATGAATCCATCTCTTCCGCAACTATGGTTTCATTGCTCATTCCCTCCAAGCCCTTGATCTCAAGAATATTTTCTTCAACCTCCTTTGTATCAGATTCACTGTTTGGGGTTGCATTAGAGGTAGGGTCAATTTCATCCTCTAGATCATATTCTTTCTCTCGGCCCTCCTCCAAATTTGTGATGGGGCTTTTAACCGATTCATAATCAATTTCTTTGAAATTGTAACTCCATTCCCCATCTCCGATGTTGGCTGATACTCCCATCGGATTACTTCTCTTGGGCCGATTGGATTCAGATTCCAAGGCCTCTCCCCTCACATTCTCAGTTTCCTCCTGATGTTTGTTCTTAATGCTCCCCAAATTGTGTTCCAAGGAATCCTTACTGTCCTTATCCACTGAGCTTTCCAACTTCTGAGGGGTATCAATGGTGGACTGAACCAAATCAGGATGACTGGGTGTAGTCCAATTGATCATGGTAGGTCCTTGCTTTATGAGTGGCGTTGTGTGCAACATCTTTCTCTGGCCTTCTTTCCCCAATTGTTGGAACAAATCCATCATGGCCTGTTGCCCTTTAACCAATTCTTGATTCTGTCTGTGTAGTTCTAATTTGAGGTTATCAAGAATTGACATGGTGTCATTTGGTGTCCTTTGGATTTCCTCCTTGAAATCCAGGTTAAGAGAGTATGGTTGAGGTTGTGGATCAAAATCCATATTGGTGTTTAGGTTCTTGGGTGGGTCCTCTATTCTATCATGTTCAGGGTCCAGTTCTTCAAGAGGAACCATTCTCTGTTTGGTCCTACTCCAGAATAGTTGAGGTTCTAAGTCCTCCTCCTAGTCAGATTCTTGATCAGGGGACCAAATCAAAGGTTGATGATCCTGGGCTTGCCTAGATTTTTGATCATTTTCTGATTTCCATTTGTCTAGAACTCCTTCTAATCCAAAGGTCAAGTAGGCAAGGTTGTTGAATTCAGATGACCTTTCTTGGTTATTATCTTGAGATGGGTAGGGTTCTTGGTGTTCTCCTAAAGTGTAGGTCCTATCACAGTAGAGCGGGTCGGACCTAAATGAGGAGGCATCGTGAGGACAATCGAGATATGGAGCCCCATGATTTGAATCGTACCCTTGGGTGGCTATGTTGGTTGTATTCCAATAAGAGGTTGGTGCGGTTTGGTCATAGTTGGGCCAAGAGGGATGTTCAAGGTTGTACCCCCAACTTGGCGGTTGGTTAGCCCAAGTAGGCTATGGGTATGGTCCACTTGGGTTAGCATACAAATCCTGTTGGGGGTAGTTTGGGTAAGATGGATAGGTATTGAAATCCATGGTTTGGAAGAAATGGAGGGATGTGGGAAGAACAGATGCGAGAGAGTTGTGTCCTCAACCAAGCAAACAAGCCTAGTCCTTATGGTGTATTCCTTAGAAGACCTAGAAATCTCACAAAGGTTGATTAAGTCCGTAAGCACTGGACTCCCCTTCCCGAGGTCTATCTGGCCAGGTTGATTACAAGGGGATTGCAAGGAAGGTTCTTCCTTTGGCTTGCGCCTCTGGTTCCATAGACCCCACAACCGCGGTCGTTTGACACTGCCCCGCAGCCTAGTCACCAGATTCTACCAAGGGAATGAAAGCCAAGTGCCTAGCGAACAAAACCTTACCTTTTGAGACTTAACTCAGTCCTGCCTAGGGCACGTCTACTCATTTTTAAAGGGCTAGGATAGTGCTTGTGCTTAGGGTGATGTGATGAGGCGTTGATTGGGATGGTGCCTCTTAATTTTCCACTTTCAAAGTGTGTACTTCTAGCAAAACATGATTTTCAAGCAAGGATTTGTTAGGATGTGGTGTCTTTTAGTGTTTCATCCTTACTTTAGTACTTTTTAGGGTTGACGTGTCTTAATGTTTTCAAACAAGTTTCAGTGGGCACGTCAAGTTCTGCACACAATTTGATGAAAGTAGATTTCCTTTTTATTCTGTAGAGGCTCTAAAACCCTAGTGTGCTCATCCTAATGATCATGCAGCTTCTATTAGATGAGTCAGTTTTAGGGTTGAGTGGTGCGGCCCAGGTCAACTCATGGTGGCTTCACAAACACCACTCAAGAAAGAAAAGAATACTCCAAGAATTTATTCAGCATATTAGAGTGTACATTTTTTTGTAGGGTGATGTGTTAAGAATGTGGGTCAAGCAATCATTCACCACGCCAATTTTTTTAGTTTTTTACAATTTTTTTTAGCTTTTTCACACAAGCAAACAATGAGAGACAGGTTACTCACTATCGGTCCTCGAGGCGCCTACTCCTTTGCTACCGTCGTGGAATGCGTCGCTTCACCGTCCATGCGTCGAATTCCTGCAACCATCAAGTAAAAAGGAAAATAGGGCATTAGACGATGTGAGAATGAGTGTGGTATGGATGTGATAAAACAAATCCGTTGCCTCCCCGGCAACAGCACCAAAAACTGACGCACCTTCGTGCGTGTGTGTTAAGAGGTGTCATTATAGTTGCACTTGATACGTCGATTTTAAAAGAAGTAAACGGAGGTGAGTCCGAGTGTCAGTCTCAGGGAGGCATGGAAATCGGATTTTGTTTACCACTTGTTGTCACGAAAAAGGCGGAGTTTTGCTTGAGAAAGAGATGGTTTTGAAAAGTGAGAGATAGAGAGAGTTTAGGGTTAGAAGGCTCTTGGTTTTGATCATGCACTTTAAATAGAAATTAAAATGACGACTAAATGGAAAATAATTTCATTAAACATGCATTCATAGTTCATGGTTTACAACATTAAATACATGCTTCAACAAAAGTAAATGAAAGCTTAAAAGAGAGAGAGAGAGGTAGAGAGAGAGTGGAGAGCGACGAGGCAGCCATGGCGTTGAAGGAGGCTCCATCAGCAGCTCGTCGTCTCCGACGATTACAAGAGTGCCTAAAACTAGCTAGGAGAGGGGTGGAGTAGTTGCAAGTGGGAGAGGATGCCTTGAATGGTGGTAGAAGGGGGTTTAAATAGAGTTAAGGGCTTCCTAAAAGAAGAATGTGCTTTAGCGACATCCAGAACGTCGCTAAAACCGCTTCTAGATACGTCGGTGAAGCCCTCCTACCGCCGGTCAGCTGCCCGCCCCGCTCTCTTTCCATGCGCGATCCGTGGACGTTGAACGAGAGCCGTCCGATCGAAGATCGGACGGCTGAGATCCTCTTGCGCCTGCGCAGAGATCGCGCCTCGGGCGCGCGTTTCCGCCCGGCGTGCGCACGCGCGTGGGCGCTCGGGAGCTGTCATCGCGCTGCGTGGCGCGATCCTGGCCGCCCACTGCTGATCGGGAGGCCCAATTTTTCCATGCCCTTCGCTCGCGCTTGATTTCCGCTTCGCGCGATTCGAACACGCGTCGCTGCGATGCGGGCGTGCGCGTTAGCCGTTGCTCCATGCCCGCGCTTTGTCGCGGCGACCACGGGCGAGTGCGCGGATCTCGGCCGTTCGATCGAAGATCAACGGCCGAGATTCGTCCTTGGCTGGCTTGAGGGCGTGCGAGCGGTGGGGCCGAGGCGACGTGGCGCTTTCTGGGCCGTTGATCTCCAGATGAACGGTCAGAATTTCTTGGGCCCATTGTGGGAGCTCCGGATGTCGGATTTGGCCGATCTTGAGTCCGTTGGACTCCGTTCGTCGTTTTGAATCCATCCGTGCGGTCCGATTTCTCATCTGGGGCCTGCTTTGACACATGCTTTACACAAATGGCTATTAATGCAGTTTATAAGCAATCTTGGTACTTGATGCATGCAATGCTCCTATTCTACTTTATGTTGTGCCTTTTATTCTAAAGATGGGCCATATTCAACCTAATTACTACCCCCTTGCATGGTGTTATCATTCCACAACTAGGCTGTAGTGTTCCTGCCTCAGCTTGTAGCACCTCTGCATAAGGTAGATTGTTGTGATGTGAGCCCCCATTCCTGTTAACCATAGAAAAGTTCAATACCAACAACCAGGAACTCCCCCCACATCAGAGGATTAGCTTCTCTGGAACATAACCTACCCTGAAAACATCCACCTAGACATTCATCACGCTGCCATCTCCTTCAATCAGACCAACCTCAGCATCATCTGCCAATGTAGCAAACCCTGCTATCATAGCTACCACCACCTCTTTTGATCTTAAATGCAACAGTAGACCCCTGACTCCTAGTTTGCCAGACCTTGAGGCTGTTCTCTGGGGTGGTCGCTCAGGTAGTGAGCCATCAAAGGGAGAAACTAGCCTCCAAATCACCATCAACCCACCCAAGTCACTCAAGCGAAAGCGTAGACGCTCAACATCCATCATCCCCAAACCAAAAAGCATGAAATGCGTAGGGGATAGGATCGCAATCTTCCAAGCATTTGTCGACAAAGATAGAGATCTTACCAACTGATGAACCTTCTCCAAGTAGAAGTTGCTCGTCATTACTTCTCCAATCAAGGGCCCTCGCAGCACCATCTCAGCCACCCTGATGTCCTCGCTCATAGGTATTTCCACATCCAAAGTGTGTCCCCCATAAGCAGGAGGAGGAAAAGGCAAAGGCAGTTGCATTTCAACCCTCCTCGCCCTATTGCCCATGCGCATCCTTCCCCTTGGTTGTCCGTTGTTGGCCGTGCAGGTGTCATGTTTGTGGCCATATCTCCAACAGGCCAGACAGACTAGAGGGCAGTGGCACACTGACGCCATATGTCTACGGTGCCGATAGCGAAAGCACACAACATCCCTGTTGCTCCATGGCCTCCCACTGTTAGCCCATCTTCTGTCTGCAGCCCTAGCTTCTTCAGCCTTCGGGATGCTTCTCTCCTTTCTCCTCCAGGATCTCGATCTCTAGGTCATCCATCCTCCATCGTCGTCGACTCTCTCTTCGGTCACCCTAGGGTTCTCCATCCTCCTTCTCTTTCTTTTACTAAGCTAGGGCACATCATTGATAGGTCCTAGTGTGTGACAGGCGCCATTTGTTGTGAATCGTATAGCATGTTTTTGATAATAAAATGCGTTGTAGTATAGTACGCAATACGATCAAACAAAAATATTTGTATAAAGATAACGAGACTTTGAGTCCCAGTCGTTCGTCTCTGGGAGGCGTTTATGCAAATCTGAAATCGATCTTTTATAGCTCTACTTGTTTAGAATCGCACGTCGATTTCCAATCGTCGGATTAAAGTTTCACCACTTTCATTGTGAACTCTGATTATGTGCGCATGTGTTAGATAGATGACGAAGGTGAAAGTGTGAGTTTCAGTATGCACAATTCTAGTTATGTGGTGGCTGTTTACGAAAAATGCATTGATATTTAAATCCTCAATATTTTCTGGTACCGACATGCTGGTTGCAATATATAAAAATGAAGAGCAAGCAACTTGAATCACACGAGATAGATTGCAATCAATAAGCTCATGGTGATTTTCAACGTAGAGATATGTATATAAAAAATATATCTTTTATTCATTCATTCAGGAGGGTGTTTGCAACATGGAATTAGAGGAAAGCTCATAAAGGAAAGCTTGAAAATATAAATCTAGCTAACAGAAAATGATCGCATACAGGAATCTATGGGGGGATTTTGCATGCATCATTGGGGGAGAATAAAGAGCTACACTACTAAGCAGTAAATAAGAGCATGTAAATATGAGAGCTAGCTACTAATCTAGTAGAAAATAAGGGTATTCGGAGGTGGGCTCCGATGGCCTTTGAATGGTTGAGAGGAGGAGGGGCGGCCAATGGTGCTTAGGTCGGCCCTTGGAGAGAGGTTGGAGAGGTGATCCAGCATCCTCGCGTGGAGATGGTGGCAGCCATGGTGCACAACTTGTGGAGGTGGAATGGAGGTGAATGTAGCTAACCTAAGTGTAAATGAGTACCAAGAATGGGATGGGTGCAAATGGTCACCCCTTAGGTCCTTTTATAGACCTAAGGGAAGCTCTCTAGAGAAGTGTGGAACTCTCTAGAGAGAGCCCCATAAGTGGCCAGCCAAGTGAGAGGGAGAGGTGGTTCTTAGATCCATAAAAAGTGAATCTCAATTTAAATGGCTCTTGGTTGCTAATTTTGGCAACCAAGAGTGGTGCCACCTTTGGAAGAGCTTAGAATACTCTAGGTTGTGTGGGAGTGAGTGAATGGGTGTGTGTGTGTGGTCGTGCCCTAGGTGTCTAAGTGATATATGTTAGGTCCTAAGGGGTTTAGGTTGGTGTAGGCCTTAAATTAGGGTTGCAAACCCTAATTGCTAAGGAGGAATTGCAATTAAACTTAACACAAGTTTAATTGAATGGGTGTGAACCTAATTGAGAGTGAAATGACTCAATTAGGTTGGGCTTAGGTCAATTGGACTCTCCCTGAGTCCAATTGGACTTGCGTGGGTTGAGATCTGAGCTCAATTAGACCCTATGAGTCCAATTGACTAGGAAATGGTAATTGACTATGATCTAAGTCAATTAGGTTTAGTAAGGACCTAATTAGGTCCTTAAGGAGGTCTAGAGGTGATGTACTAGGGTTAGGGTATCTTAATTTAGGTTCCTATGGGGTTGGAATTGGGTTTAGGGAGCTAGAGATCCAAGATCAAGGCTTGAATCTCAAAACAGAAACTGGAGAACAGTTCCAGACGTTTGATAAGTGTGTCAGACGACCTATACTCAAAAATCAGAAGTCCAGACTTGTTGTTTGGACGTCTAATCAGAGTCAGGAAGGATTCAAGGTTCTGTCTTGGGTATTCTGCAGAAATTGGACGTCTGACCAAGTGTTTAGACATCCAATAACACTGCAGAAGTGGGTTTAAGGTGTGCAGGAGTTGGCTAAGGGTTCTGGACATCCTATAATTCATCTGGACATCCTATAATTCATCTGGACATCCAGATAAAGGTTGGAATTAAGGTTTTAAGGTTTCCTAGGGTGTGGTGACCTAATCTAAGGGTGGCTAAGGCTTGGGGAAGTTTCTAGGCTATCCTAGGGCTAGGATGGACCTAAGTTCTTCACATTTTATTACTTTATCCTTACTTAATGGAGTAGCATACCTTAACTCCTTTACATTATTATCTACTACATCTAATCTAGGTCTTCTGCTCTAGCTCTGCTGCAACACCAATTATTCCTGATCCAGCTTCAGATCCAGCTTATTACCTGTAGTTGACATAATGCACCTAATCAGCACATTATAGCATTATTTTATGCATAGCTAAAAGAAAGCAGTGAAGATGCAATTATTTCTTATGCATTCATGAATTACCCTAACTTATGCTAAGTCCTAGCCTAATTTAGGTCAATTAAGACGTATAATTGCTGCTCAATTTTGTTGCAATTTTGAAACCGTGACTAAAGTCCCTTAAATAAGTACATAAATAAATAAATGTAATTAGACCCTATGTAACAAGTAAAATGTTGATAAAGGAATACTAATAAAAATTTTCTCATAGATAGATCTAATTTTTCTCATAGATAGGTCTACGGATGGTTAATAGGAATTGAAGTAATTTTTCTGGTGAATAAGGAGAAGAGGCAAGAACCGAAGTAAATATAAACATGCCAATCATTTGATTCCAGATGGTTACCTTATTAGGTTAAAATTCAAGAAAAAATCATAAATATCAGGTTCTTTTTTACACAGATGAAATTCTCTACATCCATGCAGCTGAAACAACCAATGAACACCTCTACAACATTTCTAAAACTTCCAATTTACCAAGAGTATTTACTATTTACTAATAGCCAAGCTCATGTAAATCCCACAAGCAAAATTAGCTAATATGTGCCATGCCTAACCATCATTATGCAGCATTTAGATTCAAGGATATGACAGCCATCAGAAGAAGATGATTATGATTAACAAGAAAGAAACAATGTGCAGGAAAAAAGAAAAGGTCACTAGATCAACGTCATGTATATTCTTGAAAAGTAAAGTTAGAGTTAATTTCAGGTGTGAAAAAAACGTAAACCAAGAAAATATACTTATTTCTGGTTCATTTTTCTAAATGAGGCTTAACATATATCCAAGATATGCTTGCTACTAGTGTACAAATAATAGTTGGGCCTATTAGCAAACCAAACAAGAGAAACTTTTTGAAAGCATACATAGGTATAAGAAAATAATAGAGAATTGTCCTTACCAAAGCAGGGGTGAAAACAAAGAGTGAGTAGCTATAGAGACAAGAGTTGAGCAAGCCTCCCTGGTGTTGAGAAGTACTTCAAAATGAAATAAAGGACAAGAGGAACAATAGTAACATATCCATTAAATAGGCTAGCAGACTTAGTAACAAAGTTGATATCATACTATGTGCTATATAAGCAATAATTGTACCAATAGCTGCAGCAACAAATATTAAGGTAGTGCAAATCCAGAAAGGACCATATCTGCATGTTATTTCATATCAACCCCATAAAAAAGAGTATACGAACTAGAAATTATGCTAGAATAAATTGGGAAAAGACTTCAATACGAGCAACAAGTGGTGCTCGCAAAATTTAGGTTAAGATTGAAACTTGAAAAGAACTGATTACTGCATAAAGTGGAGCCTGATTTAAGGATATCCTAGACTGAAGTTTGTTAGAACTAAATGCTTATAGAGTATCTGAATACTCAATTAATCAATTGAATATCGTTGGCAATGGCCATTTAATGATCTCCATCTTGCTTTGCAACTGCCATGTTATACTAGTAGAATGGTAATGCAACTGCTATTTACTTTGCTTTACTGATCTCCATTCATTTTCGTGCCTTGATATCATGACCAACCACTTTCTTTTTAAGGCCTTTTCTTGTGTCTTGTACCTTTGATTTTAATCCTCAGCATATTTGAGTGTTTGATATGTTGGTAGATCTCTTTGATGAAAAAATGTTTTCTTTTCTATGCCATCTAGCATTTAGTTACTAGTTGAATATGGGGATAACATGGACTATGCTTACATTTATAGTTGATGCTGCCTTTTCATTAAAATTCAAGTGTTCTTGTTTCTTATTATCCTATATTCTGATCGGAGATCTTGCACATTGATTTGGTTTATATATTGATTTTTGTAACTCGCTGCTCTAAGGACTTATGCCATAGTGCTTTCTTGGCTAACATAAATGGTTGGTCAACACTAAAAGGTGATGTTGGATAACCCCCTTGATTCCACCCCTTCCAAAACAGAAGTAGACCATGCAAACTAAAGCATCAGAATGGGGTTAAATTAAAGAAAACCATGAGAATATTGGTGACTTCTTCCTCTTCAAGCCTATAGGCTAAATCAAACCAACTTGCTGGGATCATTTGGGAATAGCTAGAGAAACATTGTAGACTATCAATTAAGGCTAACGGAAAGGTTTTTGTCCATCTTTAGTGGGAGGGAGAATAAACTTATACCTTTCTCTGGAGTTTGCACCTTAGAAGATGCAATCAATGTTGCATCCAAATCCATCAACTACCCACATCTCCATTCTCCATCCATGTCAATCTGGAGGAAGCTAGAGCTGTTCATAATGTGGGTATACCAATTTGAGCATGCAAAGATATTTATGTGGAAAAAAAGGTCCAATCTTTTACCTGTTGCTGCTGCATCCCCTACGCTCTTACACGAAAACAAAATCTATCTATCTAACTATGTGAAAACAAAAGGCAAGGAGCAACTAAGCTGTCACCAAAGGTTGCTTAAAAAGAAAAAAAAATAAAAAGATCTAAAATGCTGCTTTTATCGTCCTCTTGTCTTTGTCCTTTTTCCTATTAAATATAGACACAATCTACAAGTAGAACCACTTAAATTACAATGAAACAAGATCTTCTATAGCTTGCCTTGGATGAACCAAGTACAAATCAAGTCTAATTTCAAGTGATAGACATTAAACTTTTAAGATACCAAAATTCTCACTGTCATAAATTCGTTATGTTGATTTTTAGAAGCCATCGTCCTCAGACAAAGTAACTTGGTATTATACTTACCCAAAACCTTTAACATCAACACATGGTACTTTTCCGAAGAGGAAGCACCAATATGGTACTTATACTGATCAAATGACCAAACTTACCTTTCTAGTCAAGAGAAGCCATAAAAGGACTTTAGATAATGGTTCTCCACCCTCATATGCAGTAGGAGGAACTTTCTGGCATTCAGGAATAGAAAGACCATGGAAGCAAAGCCCTTGAAGAGCAACAATACATATAAATGATTGAAAAGCAAGTTTTACAAAGGAAATGGACAGCATAATTAAAAACAAAAAAAATGGATTTCCCAAAAATAATATCTTTATAAGAGCAGAAAGCACCTCATTTGGGTCAACCAAAGAAGTTTCCCACCATAATGCAGTCATTCCCCTCAAGCCTCCAAGTACCTATCAAATTATAAATATCTAGATTAACAAATTGTTGAAGGAAACCATATAAAGGAAACCACCTATAAATGAAATGGACTAAGTGCACCATTAAGGTTGAAACTAGAAGCAAGTCAATGAGCCAAAGGGAAGTGTACCATATCCACAATGATATTCCCAAGCTGAATTTTACTACATTCAAACTTCAACTTCTTAAGGTGCTCCTATGATATAAAAATAGGATATGCCAGCAGCAGCTTTTAGTCTAGTCTAACAAAAATCAAAACATACCATATATAATCAAGTAAATAAATAAATTATATATCACAACTCTCTCTTTCTCTCTCTCAAAGATATCTCAACTATCTCATAGGACCTTCTATGGTACATATATCAAGATTGCTTTCAAATGACTATGCCTATACATCTACAAATTAAAAAATAAGAATCCTTTTTTTTTCAAGAGCAAAACCTTTAAAATTAGACAATTCCATAAAATCTAGTACAATGATCCTATCTTTCTCAATCAATGGCATCAATGAAACTTGATGCTCCTAACCCCTTGCAATATTTTCCTAAACTAGAGAGATAGAAAAAAAATCATAAATGGGGAATATATTTAGCTTGCTTTTTCAACATTTTCCTTCTTTTAGCTGCCTATAACTTCAAACTCCTCATGATGGTCCCTAACGGCAAATAATTCGCATTAATATCAATCTCTGATGGTGTGGTTTCAACCAATTCATAATTTTCCTCAAAATGACAAGGAGATCATTATCACAAGTAAAAAAAGGAGCGAGAAACCAGCAAGATGACATTATCTAGGTAGAGGCCCTTACTTTTCATCATGTAGAGGTGAAAAAGGGAGAAGACAAAAAACAAAAAAAACAAAAAAACAAAAGGATGCAGGCCATTGGAGAGCCTTTATATTGACGGGAGAAGAAAGATATATATAATTATGCGAAGGGTAAAACTTTTCACCTCATCTTCACCACTTTCTAACCTCATTCGATTTTTTTTTATGCTCTCCTAGAAAGCTACAGTTGTGAGGGTGGAGACTCTTCGTCTCATCTTCACCACTTTCTATCCTCATCCAAAGCTTTCTTTCTTTACCCTGTTTGAATTGTGAAGGGTGAGGGGGGTAGTTAACAAGAAGAGAAGGAAAAGAAGGGAGTGGGGGTTTAACTATTGGGATTATTTTAATGGGGAAGAGGTTGTTGGAGGAATGAAATGGGAAAGATTGTGAGGTAACTAAGCAATTATATAGTGGTTATACACTGGAACTAAATGACTTTAAAGCTAAGGAAAATCAGTTTATTTTAAATGAACAAAAGTTAGCTATTTGTTTAGTTTGATGTGGAAAAAAAATTCACGGGGAAAAGACCACTTTGCCCTCCAAATAGACATGCTCACTCATAATGATTTTCCAAATTCCATGAAATGCATAATAAACACATCAAACCCTTGAGCAACATCTTGAATCTAATTCATTTAAAAACACAATTCTCCATATTAGATGCTATGAGCCTAATACATGCTATGAGCCTAATACAAGATCTAGTTTGAATTCTCACTGGCTCAAAAGTACATAATTGCCTAAATATAGATGCATTAGAAGAATATCTAAGTTTTACCAACGTAAAATCTACTAACCAAGCTGTGGCAGGCTGTAGGTCATTATTGTCAAAACCATATATGACCCAAAATTAATTCTTGTTACTTTCAACCTGAACATCCTACATGCTGGTTATGATCAATATGATTAGTGAGACAAAAGTTGCCATCACTACAAACAAAAATGCCCATAAATGATATTAAATGAGGAGATAATACAACATACTGTCTCCCAATGTGCCATTAATCAACAACAAAACCATTCATCTAAAGAGAATAGAAATCAATTATAAATGGTTAAAAGAATATCTTGACACAAAAATTACAAGGAGCATAAAAAATTCATACCCTCAAAGTACATGTAGACTCCATCCTTTCAACGCCATGTCTTGCACTACCTAACAATGACAGCAGGCAAGACCTTTCTCAGGTCAGGTGATGATAACATCATCATCAGTTATATCTAACTTTAATTAGTCAGAATCAACAAAAAAATGCTCCTACATAACCGCCAAAGAGCCACAACTCACTACATATCCTTTCTAAGAGTTATACATAAAATAAGGGTTAAATCTGCAGTTTTAACATCATATCATAAATCAGAATAGTCACAGGTTTTCCCAGGAGTTAATTAAAGCTCAAATGTTCATAAATGTCTAATAAGAGGGTCCGTGCAGACAGAAATGAGTTTTTACACATTTCAAGAATTAATGGACATCGGAAACCCTAATTTCAGACCTGCTTAAATAAATGAGGTTCTGGTCAAGATAAAATTCATCTAAACCTTATAAAAATCATATAAAAATATTCTATAAGGTTTAGTATCCTTGATTTGACCATTGGAAGCCATTTTGACCTAAAATAGAGTCTCAGACAGGAAGTTGTCCAAATTTTGGTTTTTGTATAAATTATCTAGTCAAACTTAGTCAAAACTAAAAGTTTACTTTACCCTCAGATTTCTTGGGTCCAAATTAGGTTTGTACCAAAATTTGGGCCCAATCAGAGATCATCTTGACCTAGTTTGCATTCTAGTCCAGTCTAACTCTTTTTCTTACACACACCCCGAGCTTTTTGAATTATTTACGAATAGGTCCCTACATTTGTCATCATTCTTTGCAGATTGGTCCCACCATCATTATCACGAAGGAAGTCCTACTCCGGTGACCTTCAGTCAGAGATTTGTCTCTGATTTTTTGACGAATCTCTTCTAAAATTGGAATGAGAATTCCTTGAAAAATCCTCTTCCATCTAAGCTGCACATTGGGCTCTGATTCCTACTCAAAGGCTCATGCGAATCGTCTGGAGGATTGGGTCTCCTATTTCACGAAGCTTCTAAGCTTCCAAGCTTGGAAAGCTCCCTTAAGGCCCATATAAGGACCCCTGGGGACAAATCGTCCTCCTTAGCTTGGTTTGGAGGCCTGATACCCCCTCTTCCCTTCTCCCCAACCTCCTTCTCTGCCAACTTCAGTGAGCCCTCCGACTACCTTCCTCATCCACTTACACAAACAATAGCGGGTGGATTCTCCTTCCCCATGATCGTCCACGTCTTGTGGTACCAACAGACACCGTCTCCCTTCTTCTTTCCTCGCTGTTTGCCCACCGAAGATTTCGTCTTCTCCATCGTCAGCCTGACAAAACCGACACAGATCCTCCCTCTTATCCCTTAGATTTAGGTTAGTTAGCTTCCTTTAGCTCCGTAGGTTAGTTTAGGACTCCTTATCCCTAGATTTAGCCCCTGACGCTGTCGTTCACTTCCATGTTCCTCTACTCCAGCTGCACCTCCGATGAGGTTCTCCCGTCACTCAACCACACCACACGCCTTGCCAACACTTCCTATACCTCTACCTCATCCACTCGAACCAAACCCCTCTCTTATTTTGCCCTTTCATCCACCCAAACTCCCCGTCGACCAACCCACCTTCGCACATCATCCTTCGACCTCTGTAGACCACCACACACCCTCAACCACCACGAAACACCCACCACCAACTTCACCAAGCCCAGGCGAAGCTCCTAAGGTATTCAAATGTGGCCGTGAGGCCTTATTCATGATTTTAGGTCCTCACCGTTGCTCCGCCGCCGCCCTCGAGCACCCTAACCATGCATCAAGTTCTCCAGCCATATCTGCTCTAGGTCATGGTCCCAAGTGCTGCGACTAATCCTAAGGACACTTCTCAGGTCCTCAATTAGAACTTGTGACCACTCCTACTGCCTTAATTGGAAGCATCCTCACGGCTACAGCTTCATGCAAGAAGGCTTGTGGGTTTAGTCCCACATCGGTGGGAGAAAGACGTCTGCGCACGCTTATTATGATTTTGTGAAGAGGGCTTATTGCCCAAGACATCGAGGGGTCAGGTCCCCTGCTTATGCATGCACCCTCGTCTACCACACACGCTGGCAGACCTAGACCTTACCCGGATCTGATTACCCAATTAATGCCCGATTACCCCTACTTATGAGAGAAAGGAGAGGAATCTATGAGGAGGGAGGGGGGTTTTGCTCCTGCAAACATTGTGTGACACTTAGTCGCTACAGAGATTTGGAGCCCTTGTGTTCTATAAAGGAAGGGAAGCTTTGAAGAAAGAAAGAAGAAAAGAAGAAGGCTTTGTAAAGGAAGAAGAGCTGAAGAGGAGAGGCCTTGAGAGCCTTGTGATGTGTTGTGAAGGTGACGTTTAAGTCTTCTGATATTAAGAAGGTGACATCTGATTGGCTAAAGCAGTGTACTGACACTGTGGAAATATTGAAGTTTAAGTGGTTCAGGCCACTGTGCATTTATTTCATATCTTTAGTAGTTAATATATATGTATCTAAACTGATAATTGGTGATTTAAATCACCATTATTTTATCTTATATATCTTATTTTCCTCTTAAACTCTTGAAATACTTATGTTTTCCATTGAATATTAGATTTGAGTAGTTGTTATTCATTGAATATCATTATTGTGCTTAAATTCATGTGCTCATTTATATATTCATCTTGATTAGCGCTTGAATTGCAATACTTGCTCCCTATGTTCAACCTCGGACTTCATTTCTTGATTTCGACTTTATAAATTGTATATGCTGACGAGCTATTTAGGAGATTTTACTACAACGGAACATATTTAAACTCTTCAATAGCCCTGTCAACATTAGACTTCCCCTTCTTCACAGTGGCCATGATCATGTCACCAACACAAGCAGATGGGAGTCGGTTGAGGCGACCCTTGATCCCCTTAATAGAGATGATATACACTAGGAGACCCAATGACATCCTGAACTTGTTCCCTACAGTACCTATTTCACCAAAATTGAAAACACTAGTTTCAGATAAAGAAAATTAAAACTAAACCGATGTAGCTTTATATTTAAAATCTTTCTACCTAATTATTATCAAATAAAAAAGGAATGGTGGAAAGATGCCCTTAGCCAAGTAAATCAATTGCCAAAAAAAATGCATTGAATGGAGATTGCACATCAAAATCTAGAGAAATTTACAACATCGTTAATGAATAAATCATACTTCCCCTCCATATGGATAAATCTTCATCCTTATCCTAATGCACATATCCTAACAGCACGCCAAACCAGTCAAATCAAAGAGAGAGGGAGAGAATAGCAAATTATTCATACAACAAACATGCAATAGTAGCATAGAAGAGGCCTTGGGGAAGTTGGGTGAATGGAAATTGCACAGGGGGTGGGTGGGATCCAAGAATAGAGAGGAATTGGGGAGATTTACTAGGAAAGGTATGGCATTGGGGTGGTTGGACCCTGGAAGCAGCATGCTAGAGAAGATTTTTGGGAATCGTGCAGTCGATTTCGAGGACAACCATGTAGGAGGAAAGGAGGAAAAACAGTAAGTCTCGAGGATGGATAGGTGGATTAGGGAAGCTGCATATGGTGAAAACCCACCCTGTTAGAAATGATTGGCGCCTTGAAATATCACTTCTACCCATTTTTCTGCTTAACCTATCAAATATACTGGCATCATGGATGTGCTTAGAAGGGTAAGTATGGTCATCTCAAGATTTGTTCCTATGACATCTAGATGGCAACTACAGACTAGTCACTATTACCAAACAAGGGAAGATAGAAAGCTCTTAGGTTAAACTAGAACCCTAGTAAATGCAAAACCATTGCCAGAAAAACCATGATGATAAGTGAATAGTGCACATAATAGACCATCCAGATCTCTCAAGAAATTTACTGAGGTCAAGAAGAGAAGAGTTTCAATAGCATATGAAATGATTATACCAAGTCACACTGTCATGCTAAACATACCTTGCTGGAAGACCTAATAGCAATTCTGTTGACAGAGCAAGATCGATGTTGTAAATGCTGCATCATAGTATAGATCGAAATCGCTTGAAAACAAATAAAATTTATTACTCGAATGAAAGTCCGAGGTCGAACACAGGGAGCAAATAGGAATTCAATCACTAATCTAAATACTGTAAATGAGCACAAGAAATAACTCAGAAATGATAATCAATATAAAGCATGGGTTTAACATATGGCAAAAAGAATCTCAAAGCAAAAACAATGGTGATTTAGATCACCAATTATTCAATTTAAGCATGTATGCATTGAGTTCAAATAATGGAACAGTGCCATAACCATTCAACTTAGGTACTTAAATAACCAGATGAATCCTCAAATCAGACGTCAGGTTATTTAATCAGACTGCTTAACCAACAGCACTGTTCTTCTTCTTCCTCTTCTCTTCTCTCCTTCTCTGCTTCTGCTTTTCTCCTTTCTTCCTCTGTCTTCTCAAGCCCTTCTCCTTCTTTCTTTTGTCTTCTTAAGCCCTTCTCCTTTTTCTTCTTGTCTTTAACCTCTTCTCCTCTTTCTTTGCAGGCCTTCTTCCTTTCCTCCTCTTCTATGAAGGCTTTTCTTCCTTCTCTTTACTATCAAGCCTTCTCCTTCTTCCTTTTGGCTTTCCTTCTTCACGCACAGAGGGAGGCACTCTCATATTTGGCTAAGTGTCGCAAAGGGCAAAACCCTCCCCTACCCCCACTCTCTCTCTCCTTCTCTCTCTGGGATCCGCCCTCCCAGGGCCACAGTGGGTTATCGGGTATTCGGGTAGAGCGCACCCGGGACCAGGGCTGCCAGCCGTGAGTGGTAGCCAAAGAGTGCTTGGTTAGGTGGGTAATCGGATGCGCCAGACCCGCGGATTAGGTGTCGCGGGAGAGGCACATGAGGGGAGTGAGGACCTCACCCCTGTGTGCTAGTTGGGGCAATAATCCCTTAGGACAAAAACAATTTATGCGTTGTGGTGCGGCTGTCAGCGCTCGATGTAGGACTATCTAGTCCTCCTCCTTCACATGCAACTGCAGTGGATGGCACCTTCAATTAAGGTCAGGGCAACAGTCAATGCTCCTAATTGACCTATTGTTTGTGTTGCTGAGAAGGTCCCGCAGCACCTGGGACCGAGAACTGGGGATATCGTGGCCTTGAACACGAGGAAAAAGGCTGAAGATGGTGACAGCGGCAGAGCGTGACGGTGAGAACTTGAAACGCTGAATAAGGCCTCACGGCCACATTAGAATAGTTTAGGAGCTTCGCCAAGGGACGATGAAGGTGCTGATGGTGATTTCGTGGAGGATGGGGGTCTATGGTGGCCGGTCGAGATTGGGAATGGCGACAGAAAGGTGGGTTGGTCGACAGTGGGTTTGACTGGACGGGTAGGCAAATAGGGAGAGGGGTTTGGTAGAGGGTCGTGTGGCGAAGGTTTTGAGGTGGTCGGCGAGGCGGATGGAGTTGTGTAGCAGTGGAACTGCCTCGTCGGAGTGGTCGTCAGACGTGGAGATGGAGGTGAGCGTGTCAAGTCGAGGGTTATTTTTGTCTTTTTGGAGAAGGAAACTAACCTAAGGACCTAAAGAAGCTAATCTAACGCTAATTTAATGGATGAAAGAGGGAGAAAGGCACCGGCGTTGGTAGGCCGATGTCGGGGAAGAAGATGCTCCAGTAGAGGGGGACGGCGATGATGACGGAGATAAAGGGGCACCCGCTTGTATGGCACGACGTGGAGGAAGGTAGGGAAGACGAATCTGGCACTGGTATTGTGGTCAAATGAAGAATGAAGATGGAGGAGGTCACCGGAGCTTGACGAGCTTTTTGGCTGGACAAGGAGGGAGGAATTGAAGGTGTTCTAGTTCGAAATCAAGCTTGAGGAACTCGGCCTGATCTGAGGGGTCTTTTACAGGTCTCTGGGGGATGTTTTGAGCATGGAAGCCAAGTTCCAAGCTAAGAAATGTCGCCGGAGTTGGAAATTCTAAGATACCCAAATCTCTCATGCATTCGGATGAGAGATTGGGAAAGTTTTAGGGCTCATGGACGGATTCAATGGAAAGAAGACTCCTTAAGGAATCTCTTTTCCAATTTTGGAAGGGATTGATTGATCTGAGGAGTTCTCTTCAATAAAAGGTTGCTGGAGTTGTAGGAATAGGATTCATGGTGGCAAGGACCTTTTTGTGAAGAAGGAGACAAAGCTGGTGGCCTTTTTGTAAGGAATTCAAAAGTTAAGGATCTGAATGAGAAAAAAAGAGTCTAACTGGACCAAAATGCAAACTTGGTCAAGATGATCTTAGATTGAGCCCAAATTTTGGTACAAACCTAATTTGTACTTAAGAAATCTGATGGTGAAGTTAGATTTAGTTTTTGACCTCGTTTGACTAGGTAATTTATGCAAAAACCCAAATTAGAGTAAATGTCTGTCTAGGACTCTATTTTAGGTCAAGACGGGTTCTCATGGTCAAATTGAAGGTACCAAACCCTAGAGAATATTTTTCTATGATTTTTAAAGGGTTTAGGTGAATTTTATCTTGACCAAAACCTCAATAGATTAAGCAGGTCTATTTTTAGGGTTTCAGATGTCATTTAATTCTCAAAACACGCGAAAATCATTTTCTATCTGTTCTAACCCACTTGTTGGACATTTAAGGCCTTTTGACCATTAACTAACTCCTGAGAAAACCCACGGTTATTCTGCATTCAAGATATGATGGTAAAATTATAGTTTTAACCTTATTTTCTTATCTTTCTCTCAGAATGATTATGCAATGAATTAGGGTTCTTTGGCAATTATGTAGAAACATTTAATGACTTAATTAGATCAAATTGAGCTAGTTATGGATCATGATGGTGTTCCCATCAAATTCTTTCTCCTAGAAATCAATTTCAATGATATAAGATAGCGTGTGAATTTTTCGACATAAATTATAATGAGGAAAAATCTGTGGTATTAATAACAGAAGCAATATTAGCATCTATAGAAAAAAAAAGTTATAGTCAACACTATTAACATGACATTTTTTTCCTGTGGAAAGGTATAAACATATAGGTTATTACCCTGATCATGTCGAGCAGGCAACCTAAAGGTATGTATATTCTTAGAAAATAATATTGAGGCATACCATATACATGGGAGACTAAGTAGCCTTGGGTTCTTGAATTCCAGAAACGAGATCACAAACTCGACAAGCACCTTCCTCACCAGGCACCTCCCCTGCCGCCCCTTCCTATCCTTCCTCTTTTGCATCCCTGAGAGCACAGCTAGCACGGGATGCTTGAAGTTGAAGCTCCTCGTGACCTCTGTCACCATATTGATCCTTCACCGAACCACGATCGCGAGCAGCTTAAGCGCAGCGTTCTGCGGCCTGAACTCCTTGTAGTTCAACTTCTTGTGCATGTCATCCAACTTTCTCAAGAAGATCATATGCGTGAAACTATCGAAGGTTCTTGCAATTGTGCCACCGCTCGACTTCCCGGTTGGATGGTTCAGCACCACAACGACGTGTGCGAAGATGTGGACCATCCCAAACTTGTTGATGCACATCCTCAAGGCCTTGACGAGCTCTGTGCACCTTAAGGACGATGAGGGTGGCCATGCCATGGTCGACATTCCCGATGGTGCCGATGTTGATGTAGGGCTTCTTGCACTTGAACTTATCGCGGGTGACATGGATGCAGGCGAAGCGATAGTGGTGGAGATGCAAAGAGGGGAGAGGGAGGAGGAGAAGTGGGAGAGTCAAGTTAAGGGGAGGATGTGGCGGGGTTTGGAGGAGGAGGAGGAAGTGGAAGAATTGAGGAAAGCAGTGGTGGTGAAGAAGAAGGGTGTAGCGTTTATGTTAAGGGGAAGGAGGAGAGGGGGACCGATCGAGGAGAGAGGGGAGTGAAGGGGGAGGAGGATTTCGTGGTGGTTGGGGAAAAGGTTTCGGTTGTGGGGGATCCGATCTAGGGTTTAGTGAAATCCAGGAGAAGGGAGCGGGAAGGAGCATCATTGCCAGAGGTATAGGAAAAGAGATGAGAAGCGAGCAAGAAGGGTGAAGGTAACATCAAAATTTCTCGCCCTTGGTCATGGTTGTACGTGGAACCGTGACCAAATGATTCAGTCATGGTTTCAAAAACCGTGACCAAAATGCCTCGGGGGAATGGGGTGCGTGCGACATCAAAATTTTTCTCTTTGGTCACAGTTTATGAAACCGTGACAAAAAGCAAAATAGAAAATAAATCTCACTCCACTTCTTTTGTCACGGTTTTGGTGGAACCATGATCGTAATTTTGACCAATTCTCATTTTTCTAGTAGTGGTTAGATCCTTCTGATTTTTTAATATCTATTTTTATCACCAAGTAAAGAGACTAAATATTTAAAGTTGATTAAGTGAAGAGTTGTATAGTTAGCTAAATCAATCGAGGACATTCAGCTAGACTTGGCGAGTTACATCTGGACAGATCCTATGGGTTAATACTAATGATTTAAGGGACCTAAGAGTGAAAGGCTTTGCTATCCACGCTCTGGTTTACGAACTAAGTAACCAAGTGTGTAAAATTCAGACACGTTAGAATTGTCTTGCGGGCATCAGAAGCCACGAAAACACAGAAGTTAAGAGA
This sequence comes from Thalassia testudinum, assembly GCA_037157565.1. Classification (NCBI taxonomy): domain Eukaryota; kingdom Viridiplantae; phylum Streptophyta; class Magnoliopsida; order Alismatales; family Hydrocharitaceae; genus Thalassia; species Thalassia testudinum. Next base: position 24,321,725 of record JAZHRO010000014.1, read on the forward strand.
TCAATTCTAAATCCTCTTTAGTCCAAGGATTTTTGTAGGGAAGCTCTTGAAAGGGTGAAGGATGTGCCACTCACCTAGAAGAAAGACTTGGAGTATTTACTTTAGTCAGAAAAATGAGGAGGGAAAAAAGTAAATTTATTGAAAAAATTATTATATTCACCCTACAATTACTCATCTCGCTACAAATGAATGCTTATGCAGTTTTTATTCACAAACTAAAGCATCTCACTACATATGGATGCTACCCCTTCCTCCAACAATGAAAAAGCACCTTACTACATATGGGTGTTTTAACTTATAGAAAATGAATTGGAAAAATATGGAGATAAAATATAGGAATAAGAGACCCAGTGGTCCACCGGAGAAATATATGCCTAGAGCATTGACCTTGGGATAAAAACAGGTGAGGAGAAAGTAACCAAATTTGAGTAAGGCCAAGCCAAAGGCTTGAATTGGAATAACTTGGATTGAAAATTGATATCTTAAAATCTGGATCTTTGCAACTTCAGATGCCTGTAGGACGAGTCTACTTCACAAGCATGAATGCTTTAAACTCTTAGCTACTGAACCTTGTAGTGGGTAGTGAAGCTTGAGAAAATAGGTTTTGGAGACCAGCAGTTGAGGCCTAAAGGAGACAAATTGATAAGACCCTAGGTCTAGAAGTCCGCCTTTGATGCTGTGGACTGGATGGTTTAGGGATTTTGCTCTTCTTTGATGTTGGTTAATAAAGGGTGTCTAGTTCATTTACAAAAGCTTAGGTTGGTAAAAGTCAGATTTCACGAGCTTAAGGATTAACCTACATCTATTGAATTTTTGAGTTAGAATTTAACTTCCAGTCTTTGAGTCTTGTTACCTTATTCATCATGACTTCTTTGATTTTTAGAGTTTATAGTGGATATAGAGAATAATGGGTTTTCAATGTTTTGATTCAAAAGAAATTTCTGTCGAAATTCTGTTTTTATGAATACGTATTTCTGAAAGGTATTTATGGTTTTGAGTCCATCTTAAGAGGATTCTGGCTAATGCTATGTCTATTTATGGTTAATTATTTAAAACAAAAAAATGTAAAAATATAAATATCAAATACATTCTAACCTAAGCAATCCTCTAATATAGAATTATTTAATCACCTTGGTACTTAAATCATCATATTCTTAGTTAATTTTACTAGGGACTAGCAAAATCTTGGCTTGGAGGTATGATGAGAGACTCATCATAGCTCCTAATTAAAATTAATTAGCTAGTTTATTTAGCTAATTACCTAAGAATACACTAAATACAGGATTAATTATAATATAGGGGTTAAATAGTAAGGACCTGCAAAATAAGTTAAAAATACATAATTAAAACTCAATTAATCTTAATAATAATTTAATTAATAATTAGTACTCAATTCATAATCATTTAGCTAGATATTAAGTATTTAAATTAACTTAGTTAATTTTAAGACCTAAGTATGTAATTAACTTAATTAATATTATCATTTAAATAAATATAGCTAATGAGGGAAAAAAATGTAATTTCAAGGAATAAATATAATATTTATCCAATTTATGATAATATATAAAAAGTTTAAAAAGAAATAAATTAAAATAAGCCTTAAAAGTCATTATTTACATTTCAGTCCTTAACTTCCATTTCACTTGAGTCCTTTCTATTTCAAATAGGTCCTTTTTATTGCAGAAATGCCCTTGTGCACACAAGTCTTCTTCAACCTCTCTTCTTCACCGTGGATAGTCCACGACATTCGGTGCTCGTACCTCGCGATCACCACCAATCTCAAGTCTAAACTCCATCGCCATTGCCGTCCAGCTTCCTCTCACCTCCCTCTTTTCATCCGACAGCCTGGATCTCTTCTTAATCCTAATTGAGCTAAGCATCTAAGCTCATCGGTGTCGGAGACAACGTCGGTAGTTAGGACTCACCTAGACCCTTTCCTGTCCCGATACATCCCCTCTACCCTTGCCACCACCTATAAACACCCCATTAGACCTCCGATCTCTGTTAGCAAACCCCTTCTTACTTCTCTAACAGAAGTTGCTTGATAGGCTATTTGTCCTTGCTCCCTGGCGACTTCCACATCCTCCCTATGGTCTTCTTTGAGAAGATAGACTTCCTTCCTTCCTCTGCCATTCTTCGCAACATCTACAGCCAAGGCTACGACCTCCTCTTTGCACTCCACATCACGTATTCCTTCTCATCGGAGTTCTGTTCACCCTTTCTGATTTCCTCCTCTATCATGAGCCATCGATGGAGCTCCTCTCGTCTTCTTCATCCAGGTAATCATAGTTAGATTTAGAATTTAGTGTAGAGTAGTTTTAGTTAGTGAATTAGTTAGTTAGCTTAGTGTAAACTGTAGATTAACCTCATTGTTTCCATCTTCGACGAGGTCAAATCCAACCTTATTGGACTTTGATTCATGTTTTTAAGAACAAGATCAACTTCTTTATCCTCTCATGATCATTTTCCACTTCTTTTCCCTCAATTTTATCACCTAAACACCTATATCCACTTCACCTTCACTGGATCTCCTCTACTGTCTATGGCGGAGAGATTTGGGCTAAATCACACTCACTAAGGGTCCTCCACCACCTTAGCATCTCTTAAGGGCTCCATCCCTCATTTTAATTAGATCAATGACACACTATATGTAAAATGCCTAATTTCATTCCACCTTTTGAGCCCGCTATCAATGGCTGTTCAGAAGGGATGTATTCATCTAATTCCACACACATATACCATCACGTCACCTTCGTAAGTGTTTCCCCTCACCCAATTGAGTGAGAACAATTCTTGAGTTCTTGCGAACTCAAAATGTTGTGTCTGAGCATTTCTTGATAAATTCATATGTTTGATCATCAACTGGATCAATTGACTGGTTCATGAGGTTCCTTGCGACCTCAGGAACCTTTTTGCATAGTTCTTGATGTGTTTCTTGGAGATTTTATCTCTAGTAGCCAGAATTAGTGTTCATCGGAGCTCCGGTGAGCTCCGACGACCTCAATTAGAGCTACAGTCTTTGGAATAGTGTGAGAAGCTCTAGATCGAGTCTTTATGAGATGAGGATCAAAAAACACTAATTGGATCAATGTTTTAATGAAGATTGCTTCCTATAGGACTTCGTCTTTTCCAACTTCGGCAGAGTTGGAGAGTTGTATCTGTTGAGGTTCAGAGTTTAGAATTAAGTTCTAAAGCACGAGTAGACTCCAGAGAACCTATCCAAGCTTTCATTTAAGGATGAGAAGCATCGGATTGATCTGTCGAACACACCTTCTTTTCATCTCAGGTAGCAAAGCCTGATAGCACTGTTTGAGTGCTCAGAACTCAATTTTGAGGTGCTGAATCAATTCCTTGAGTTGAATTTGATCTATCTAGACATTTAATTTGATCAGAGAAGCTTTAATTTAGAAAGTCAACATTTCAAGCTTTAAAGTCAACTCAACTCGGGTTCGAGGTTTTAGTATTTGAAACTTTGATTTTTAGGTTTAATTGAGTTCCTGCAATGTTGGTATTTCTGTTGGAATTGGTTTGAAGGATTTTTATTGAGATTTGATGAATATTTCATATCTGGTCAATTTAGGTTATTTTCTGATTCCAAGGTCATTCTTTGAGTTTTTGTTGAAATTTGGAGCTTAAATCCGCTCAGATCAATCCTAAAACATCTCTTGAACTGATCTACATCAATTCTAAATGTTAAATTTTATTCGTTAGGTTGATTCAAGTTTGAAATCAGTGCCTGTGCACTGAGCATTAAGTTATGAAGCTCATTGAGCTTCAAAAGCTTTTCTGAACCTCCAATCTTCTTCAAACCCTTCAGTATCATCTCCTTATGCTGTCTGGACTCTCCAATAAAAGTTTTAGCATGTCCTGTAGGTCCTTTGACTTGGAATTATTCTCTATAGCATATTTGAACCATGGCAATAGAGCCAATGTTCACCTTCTGATTGCACGGATCAAACTTGATTCAATCTTCAAATTGACTCTCTTAATCGAGAGAGGATCTCAAGAGCTTTCCAACGAGCTCTTAGACACTCGATTTGGAGCATTGTGTTGGAAGTAATCCTCGTTCGAAGGTTGATTACCGATGACACTGCAGTGAAGGAGGAGCAGCAGATTATGTCTTGCCTCATGGAACTATGGAGTACAACACAACCATATAAGAGATTTGGTGACCCAATGCTTCAGTTGTTGAGCGCTAGGTGCATCTGAGGATATTTGACCATTCTGACTATATTAGGCGCATGCCATGCACGTGCATGTGTGTGTGCGTGGGGTGCACGTGGGTGTGTGCATGGGCTGAGCGTGTGGTTGTGGGCCTGGTATGGTTCGATGTTGTGCACTATAAGAGGCTAAAATCCACACTAATTAAATTAGAACTAGGTTAAAGTAGTGGTCAGGTCTCACCCTATGGGTGCTGTGTATCCCATAAACGAACCCAGCCCGCCCATTAACCAATTTTTGGTTAAGTGTAAAAAGCTTGACTTTAAGGGCTTAAAAATTGGCTAACTGCAGAACAAAGAGTTGCCCAGTGAGGTATAAAGAGAGAACAGAGAGTGGGTTTGAAATGGTTAAGTGTTGAAGATTAATGAGGCTGAATTAAAGAGAAGAGAGTTGAGATTAAAGCTGAGGGATTTAAAGAGAATTGTTTAAGACGTTTGAAGGTGTGAAGAGACATCTGAAGGATGAAATAAAGGCAATTGTACTGTATTGCAATTTATCTTTTATGCCTTATCTTTATGTAAACATTTTCTTTTACTATTCAATGATGTAATTATTCATGTACCTTTATTTTATAAAGGAATTTTGCCATGTTTTAGAGTGTTAATTTTATATGCAATTATTCATGAGATTAACATATGTCATAATTTTTGATCTAATTAATAAAGTTATTAGTTGATTCTTAACTTAAAATAAAAATGGTGACTTGATTAAGTTTAATACCTCCTAGTGAATGACCTGGACTCAACTAGTTAAAAGAATTAAAAATCTAAAATGTAACTTAGCTTGACCCTATACTACAATTAACGAGAATGATTTAACAAATCAAGTTAACCTAAGTCTTTTCTTTATGCGATTAATTAAGCCTAATAATCTTAATTAGCTTTGTTGAGAATTGAACGATCACTGTCCACATCCTCTTTTCTTTCAACATGTGGGCATGAGGCTCAGTCCCTAGTTTGGGAGTATCCAACCGAAGTCTATAATTTTTGACGCAAGATAAATGTTAATCATGATACGCGTGCATCCACTGGTCATTTAGCTCAAAAACATGGGTTCCTTGGTTGCGTATACTTGGGTTCTATATCTACCCTGAAGTCAAAGTTAAAAATATCATAAGGATATTGAATAAGGTTGGTGGCTTTAAAAATAGAAGGACCTTTACGTCTACAGTTTGCTCTCTCTCGAAATTGTCTTCCCAAGGTATTATTTCCTTCTCCCTTTCCTCCAAATTCATTGATTTTGTCCTCAAGACCACTTGGATGTCATAAACCCCATTTGAAATGTCCAAGTCTATTAAGATGTGCTCAATCGATTCTAACTCGGGTATATCAATGTTAGGCTTACGTGGTTCAATGTGAACTTCTTCAAGGTCTACTTGGGGAATGAGGCTACTAATAGGGTTCTGATAAAGTTCAACATTCGGTTCCTCTGTCATAGCCTCGTCTAAATCATAATCATCCAATAAAGGGTCTTCGATCAGTTCAGAACTTAAGTTCCTAAAATTAATTAAACTAGGTGGTTCATTTTCATCTATGGATGTCTCCCCAAGATTTTCCCCAGATTCTTCAGTTCCTGATAAGACATCTTTGATTATGGATCCCTCATTATCTGAAATGAAAAATTTCTTATCCTTGAGTACATATGTTTCAGAATCAAATGCAATGCGTATCTCCTCCGAGACATTTCCTTCATCATTCTTTGGATCAAGGATCTTGCATGAAGGACCCATTTCTTCCTCAATTTCATTTTCTTGCTCTATAATCTTTGTGTCAAACTTGTAGCTTAGGATCTCATCATTAATAGGTTCAGGTTCAATCAAGTCTTCCCCTAGTGTCTCCTTAAGATGTTCCTCTATTATTTCCCTGATAGGGGGGTCATTGGCAAGACTATCAATTTGAGGTTCTTCCTAAACTTGGGCTAGAGCATCTAAAAAGTTTCTCCTTAAAATTGATGTTCTCTTCAACAACCCCTTAGCGTGACCCCTACTAGCCTCATTATTCACACCTTGGAGCCATTCTGATAGTATGCCCTTCATTTCCTCTAACAATTTTATCATTGGTGCTAATTGATCACTTATAGGTGTTGGCTAGTGATGAGACTCATCATGATCTCTAATTACCCCTAATTAACTAGTCTTCCTAGTTAATTAGCTAAGAATATGAGTATATATGGGTTAATTATAAAATAAGGGATATATAGTGAAGGACCTTGAAATAAGTTAAAAATGATATTTTATCATTTAATTAATATTATTAATAATCCAATTAATAGTTGGACTCGAGATCTTATTAATCATTCCTTTAATTAATAAGTTAAGTAACTTAAACATAATGTATACCTAAGTATATAATAACTTAAGTAACTTTACCTAATTTAATAAATTAACCCAAAAAGGTCAAAAATGTAAATTCAAGGTGAAAACATAATAATTACCTTATTTATAATCATATATAAAAACTTGAAAAAGATCTAAGTTAAAATAAACCTTTAAAACCTGGGTTTACATTTAGGTCCTTACTACTCATTTCAATCGGGTCCCTAATTTTCATATAGGTCCTTAGGTTTCATCACACAAAGGTCCCTATCTTCTTCTTCTTCTTCCTTCAACTGATTGGACGTGTAACGACCCGGTTCCCGAGTCCCTACGAGACACGAGAACCGGACCGACTCAACTAATCCCAAGACCTAGTCGTCCAACGAGGAAGTAACCAAAGGAGCAGTAAAATAAACCACATTCAGCATGAATATAACAGTAAGAAAGTACAGCAGTAAGGAAAGAAACTACCACAGTATGTACCACCACAACAGTAGAACAACATTTATCATATAACATGAATTACAGGTAACGAAAAGTACAGCGGAAACAAGAACTACTCACTAGAACGAGAACAAAGAGGTACAAAAGACAGTGGTAACTCTACTGGACCCTACTCGGCCCAGCGTCCTCTGCAGCCGCTGACCCTGGCTGCTCAACACCTGGTCCTGAAAAAGGTAACGAGTGTAACACGTCAGCAAACGCTGAGTAGAGTGGCAATAAACTAAAGACAACAGTAGAGTGTACAGTAGTTGTTATGTTCGATTACTTTCTTTATTCACATCTTTCAAATGTCTCACTATTTCATTTATTCCTCAGATCTTTTTCTTGATCTCGAATGTTCCTCGTGGGAACGATCTTGATTGCAGTCTTTTCCAAAAAGTAGAAGTAGCACGTGGTGCTCTCCTGGCCGGGAGAGTCCCCCGTGGTGATCCTACCCTCAGTCAACCACCCCAAGGTCACTGACAGACGTAACGGTGACTACGGCACGCGCGATAAACGCACAGGTAGCTAACCCGTACTGGCACGCGGTCAGTCGTTTCCGTTAACGGGTGCGCCCAAAGCACAGCACGGAACCAGTCCAGGGCAGAGCCCTCTCAGTAACAGGGGTCCAACCCCTCCACAGTAACCAACCCGGGGCCTTGCCTCTCCACAGTCCGCGCACCCTCGCCTGACTACCCTGGTTTGCCCCAGCGGGCCTAACAAGTCGGTGTGGGAAGCTAGCAGAACCCCGGGACCCGTGGGGTAGCTAGTACCTCCCTACACTAGTAGCTCTCCCCGGTACTACGTACGTGAGGGCCAGCAAGTCGGTACAGAGTGGCCAGTCCTAACCCCGGGTCCCTGGGGCGGCCGGCTCCGCTCTGCACTAAACAGGGGGACAGTCGCTCTCCTTGGTACTCCGTACTCAAGGGCCTGCTCACTTCCCCAATACTATTCCATTCACTTTCCAGGAGTTCTACTCCTACTTCCCCGTAGGGTTCCATCCTTTTTACTCAAACATCCAGGTTTCACTTTCCAGTTTCACATTCTTACAATCCATGTTCTCAACCACGTTATTTATTCACAACAGGCAGCTGTTAATTCAAATTACAGGCAGCTTTATATCTCTTTCCATTTTCCAAGACTGCAGTATTATACATTCCACTAGTTTTCCCATCCTAGGATTCATGCCATATCCTAGGATCTATCATACAATCTAGTTTTCCAGCCCTAGGATTCATGCAACACCTAGGAGCTATCATTCCATCTATTTCTCATTCCTAGGATTCATGCAATGTCCTAGGTTCTATTTATGGTTCCATAATTTAACAGATTTTATTAATAACTTAAAGCCACTCTACCAGGTACAACGGGAGTAATGGGGGCGTGATCAGGAATCTCGCGTGCCTCCGCGACTCCCAAGACTGCAACTGAACGAGGTCCTATCACAAGGATCAAACACAAGGAGTGTCTCAAAATAGTGTATAGCTACTGTAGACAGGTAGAGGAATTAATTCTGAAAAGAACGCAACTCGAATCGCGAAAAACGGAACCCGAACGGGCCCTAAACGGGTCAAAAACAATGACACTGTGCAAAATCAGACGTCTGGAACTTCTTCCAGACGTCTTAAAAAGTGGATCAGAGAATTACCTGTTCAGCGTGGTTTCCCAGACGTCCAGAAATCTGCGGGGACGTCTGGCCTAGCTCCCAGACGTCCGATGGTCACCCTGGACGTCTGGAGGCCGCTCCCACCGTCTGGTACAACAGCCAGACGTCTGATTCGCGTTGGATGGCGAATCACCGAGCCTGCACACACCCATCTCCCTCCCTCAGTACGGTCAGTCGACAGGAAGGAAGAAGAAGATGGAAAACTCACCTTTCAGACGTCTGGATGGTCTTCCAGAAGTCGCCCTCGCCGTCTGGCTATCAACCCAGACGTCTGATTCTGGAAATTCTTCCAGAATCAGGGCGCCACTCGGCCTCCGCTCGCGACGCCGCCCGCGTCGCACCTCGCGCGCCTGCTGCTTAGACCGCAGCAATCCCCCCTCCGCGTCACTCCGCGCCCCCCGCGCCCTCCGTCGGCTGGCCCTAGCAGCCCGACGAGCTCGCCCTCACGGCAGAGCTCCGCTCTCGCACGCCGCACCTCCTCCGCACTCAATGCGGCCGCCGCTGCCGCCCTCGCACTCGAGCTCACGCTCACTGGCTGAAGGAGAAGAGGGAGGAGATGGTGGAGATGATGGGAGGGAGCGCGTGGCCTTTTAAGGCCGCGCGAGGAGGAGAGAGAGGACGCGGCAGGTGTCTGCAGCCGCAGAGAAAGAGGGAATAATCGAATATCCGGTCTGCGCGCTCAGGCGCGCAGACGACCCGCGCGTGTCGAAATTAACGGATTTACAGACTTCTGGAAACGATCCTAGACGTCTGGTCAGACGTCTGGATGTGATCCCAGACGTCTGGTCCGACGTCTGGGCCACCTCCCAGACGTCTTAAAAGACGTCTGGGGCACGCGTTCGTTACAATATAACAAACTCAAAGGAAGTTTCGTCCCCAAAACTTGTGCCAACTAGGGTGCGGGAAAAGACATCCAAATAACCATAACAAACTCAAAGAGGACCGAAAACGGTCCTAAAAGACGTACCCGCGAAATGCTCCGGGTACCACTCCCGCATTGCCGCCTCAGGCTCCCAGGTAGCCTCCTCGTACCGCTGGCTCCTCCACAAAACCTTTACCAGGGGTACTTTCTTTCGTCTCAAACTGCGGACGGCTCGGTCTAGAATCTGCACTGGCCGCTCGGGGTAGGTCAGGTCATCGCTCACCTCGACGCTCTCGTGACTCAGTACGTGACTGGAATCGGCTACGTACTTCCTGAGGTTGGACACGTGGAATACGTCGTGCACACCAGAAAGCTGCGGGGGAAGGGCAAGTCTGTAAGCAACGGGTCCAACCCGCTCCAGGACCTCAAAGGGCCCCACGAACCTCGGTGCGAGCTTCCCTCTCACCCCAAACCGTTGTAAGCCCTTCATGGGCGAAACACGAAGGAAGACGTGGTCCCCAACCTCAAACTGCACCTCTCTGCGTCTCTGATCCGCGTAGCTCTTCTGTCTGCTCCTGACAGTGCGGAGTCATCTGTGGATCTGCTCAACTACCTCCTGACTCTGCCGGATCAACCTGGGGCCAACCTCCCACTTGGTCCCCACCTCAACCCAACTCAAGGGTGCCGTACACTTCCGTCCGTACAGAGCCTCGTAGGGAGCCATGCCGATGCTCGAGTGATAACTGTTGTTGTATGCAAACTCTGCCAGGGGCAGGTGCTCCTCCCAAGAGCCCCTCCAGTCCAGTACACAGGCACGCAAAAGGTCCTCAAGTGTCTGTATCGTGCGCTCAGACTGTCCATCCGTCTGGGGGTGGTAAGCCGTGCTAAACCTCAACCTCGTCCCCAAGGCCTGCTGAAACTCAGCCCAAAACTAGGACGTAAAGCGGGTATCCCGGTCGGATACGATCTCCCGCGGAACTCTGTGTAGTCGTACCACATCACAGATATACCTCTCTGCCAACTGTGCTGGTCCCAAAGTGACTCGGATCGGCAAGAATCACGCCGTCTTCGTTAGTCTATCCACTATTACCCAGACTGCGTCGTGTCCCCGCTGGGTAACAGGTAAGCCCACCACCAAGTCCATGGTGATGCTCTCCCACTTCCACTCTGGCACTGGAAGTGGCTGAAGCGGCCCTGCAGGCCTCTGATGCTCGGCTTTCACCTGCTGGCACACTAAGCACTGTTGCACGAACTCACCCACATCCCGCTTCATCCCTCTCCACCAAAACTCGCGTCTCAAGTCGTGGTACATTTTCGTGTTCCCGGGATGTATGGTGAATCTGGAACCGTGTGCCTCAGTCAGGAGCTCTCTCAACAGCTCTTCGTCTCTGGGAACGCACAACCGTCCCCTCAAATGTAGCACCTGGTCTGTGAAAGAGAAGTCACCTGGATCTCCTGACAGTACTCTGTCGCGCAAAGACTGCAAGTACAGATCGGCCATCTGTCCTGTGATGTTGCGGTCCATCAGCTCTGGCCTAGTCTGCCGTGTCACCGTCACTTCCCCACAGTACCCTCGTAACTCTAGAGGTCGCCAACTGCCCACCTCCTCCAAAAGGCTCCAACTCTGTAACTGTAGACTGGCCAAGCATGCGGGCGCCTTACGGCTCAAGGCATCAGCCACCACATTGGCCTTTCCCGGGTGGTAGGAGATGCTGCAGTCGTAGTCCTTCAGGAGCTCCAACCAACGTCTCTGTCTCATGTTGAGCTCCTTCTGATCAAAAAGGTATCTGAGGCTCTTGTGATCTGTAAAAATCTCGAAGGTCTCACCATACAAGTAGTGCCTCCAGGTCTTCAGCGCGAAGACAACAGCTACCAACTCTAGGTCGTGGGTAGGGTAGGTATGCTCATGGGGCTTCAGTTGCCGCGAAGAGTAAGTGACAACGTGACCCCTCTGCATGAGCACACCTCCTAACCTTTGCAAGGAGGCATCCGTGTACACAACGAACCCGCCACTACTATCAGGGATGGTGAGCACGGGAGCAGAGGTCAACCTCTCCTTCAGCTCCAGAAAACATGCCTCACAGGCATCTGTCCAAGCGAAAGGCACGTCCTTCCGGGTCAACTGTGTCATAGGATGTGCAATCTGCGAAAATCCTCTGATGAACCGTCTATAGTAGCCAGCTAGTCCCAGGAAACTACGGATCTCAGTGACTGAACGCGGTCTCTCCCACCTGAGCACTGCCTCGACTCAGAGTGTCCAAAATCATCCGCAAGTGCTGTCCGTGCTGCGTCCGATCTCTAGAATAGATGAGTACATCATCTATGAAAACCACCATGAACTGGTCCAAGTACGGTCTAAACACCCGGTTCATCAGGTCCATGAAAGCAGCGGGGGCATTGGTCAGCCCAAACGGCATGACCAAAAACGTGTAGTGTCCGTACCGGGTGCGGAAAGCTGTCTTGGGGACGTCGGTCTCCCTGATCCTCAACTGGTGGTATCCAGACCTCAAGTCTATCTTGGAAAACATCGTGCCACCCTACAACTGGTCAAACAAATCGTCGATCCTCGGCAGCGGATATCTGTTTTTGATGGTGACCCTGTTCAACTGTCAGTAGTCCACAGAAATGGTGACCCTCTTCCACCCGCCGTCGGTGTCTCGCGCGGACGGGTTGGTCTCCTCGTAAGTCATAGCTGCCTCTACCACCCTCGAAAACGTAGGCAGCTTCAGGGGTTTGACATACCCCCGGATCGCAGGCCGGAGCCCCTCGGTGAACCTCCAAAGGCACTCCTCCTCAGTGTCTACCACTGTCGCTGCAAAGCGGGACAGCTCCAAGAAACGCGTGTGGTACGCGCTCACAGTCATCGTCCCTTGGCGGAGAGTGTGGAACTCCCACCTCCTCTGGCCCTGCCACGTCTGGGGAAAGTACTGCTCGCAGAAGAGGGTGACGAACTGGTCCCACGTCGGCTTGTCCCTCTCCTGTCCCCGGACCGCCCTCCACCACCGGTGTGCCGCACTCTCCAGCTGGTACGTGGCAAAGGCCACGCGGCACTCCACCGGGGGGCGAAGGGTGTCGAAGATCTTCTCCAGCTGCTCAAGCCAGTCCTCTGCCTCGGTCGGGTCCTCATCCCCCTTGAAGGAGGGGGGCTTCAGCTTCCGGAATTGTCTGAAAAGCTCGAAGTGGCGCTGTAGGGGAGGTGCTGGTGCACCTCCAGGCGAAGGTGCCTCGTGTACAGAAGTGTCGGAGGAAGGTGGGGGCGGCAACGGCCCATCCCCTCCCTCGTGTCCAGCGCCGTGCCCGTTGCGTGGTCCCACAGAGGACTCCCCCTCTGCAGCCCCAGGAGGAGGTGCTCGGGGCGGTGGGTGGAGCTCCTCTCGTACAATATCTCGTATCAGTCTGGCGAGGTCCTGGGCCTGGATGCCCGGGAGTGGTGGCTGGTCCACCGAGACGTCAAAAACGGCACGTCCACCTCGCCGACCTCGCCCTCGGCTGCGCCCGCGGCTAGTATCGCCAATCCCGCGACGAGGCATCTCCTGCAAGGAGACGCGAAACAAAACGGAAACATCAAAACAGACGGTACCTAACGAAACTTCTAAGAGCTCATGTCAAGAGATATGTTGTGGTGGCTACTCTAGCTATAAACATGTGAATTGGTTATTTTCCAGTCAGTTGATTCACTTCTCGGGACGACCTTGCTCTGATACCATCTTGTAACGACCCGGTTCCCGAGTCCTTACGAGAGACGAGAACCGGACCGACTCAACTAATCCCAAGACCTAGTCGTCCAACGAGGAAGTAACCAAAGGAGCAGTAAAATAAACCACATTCAGCATGAATATAACTAACAGTAAGAAAGTACAGCAGTAAGGAAAGAAACTACCACAGTATGTACCACCACAACAGTAGAACAACATTTATCATATAACATGAACTGCAGGTAAAGAAAAGTACAGCGGAAACAAGAACTACTCACTATAACGAGAACAAAGAGGTACAAAAGACAGTGGTAACTCTACTGGACCCTACTCGGCCCAGCGTCCTCTGCAGCCGCTGACCCTGGCTGCTCAACACCTGGTCCTGAAAAAGGTAACGAGTGTGACACGTCAGCAAACGCTGAGTAGAGTGGCAATAAACTAAAGACAACAGTAGAGTGTACAGTAGCTGTTATGTTCGATTACTTTCTTTATTCACATCTTTGAAATGTCTCACTATTTCATTTATTCCTCAGATCTTTTTCTTGATCTCGAATGTTCCTCGTGGGAACGATCTTGATTGCAGTCTTTTCCAAAAAGTAGAAGTAGCATGTGGTGCTCTCCTGGCCGGGAGAGTCCCCCGTGGTGATCCTACCCTCAGTCAACCACCCCAAGGTCACTGACAGACGTAACGGTGACTACGGCACGCGCGATAAACGCACAGGTAGCTAACCCGTACTGGCACGCGGTCAGTCGTTTCCGTTAACGGGTGCGCCCAAAGCACAGCACGGAACCAGTCCAGGGCAGAGCCCTCTCAGTAACAGGGGTCCAACCCCTCCACAGTAACCAACCCGGGGCCTTGCCCCTCCACAATCCGCGCACCCTCGCCTGACTACCCTGGTTTGCCCCAGCGGGCCTAACAAGTCGGTGTGGGAAGCTAGCAGAACCCCGGGGCCCGTGGGGTAGCTAGTACCTCCCTACACTAGTAACTCTCCCCGGTACTACGTACGCGAGGGCCAGCAAGTCGGTACAGAGTGGCCAGTCCTAACCCCGGGTCCCTTGGGCGGCTGGCTCCGCTCTGCACTAAACAGGGGGACAGTCACTCTCCTTGGTACTCCGTACTCAAGGGCCAGCTCACTTCCCCAATACTATTCCATTCACTTTCCAGGAGTTCTACTCCTACTTCCCCGTAGGGTTCCATCCTTTCTACTCAAACATCCAGGTTTCACTTTCCAGTTTCACATTCTTACAATTCATGTTCTCAACCACGTTATTTATTCACAACAGGCAGCTGTTAATTCAAATTACAGGCAGCTTTATATCTCTTTCCATTTTCCAAGACTGCAGTATTATACCTTCCACTAGTTTTCCCATCCTAGGATTCATGCCATATCCTAGGATCTATCATACAATCTAGTTTTCCAGCCCTAGGATTCATGCAACACCTAGGAGCTATCATTCCATCTATTTCTCATTCCTAGGATTCATGCAATGTCCTAGGTTCTATTTATGGTTCCATAATTTAACAGATTTTATTAATAACTTAAAGCCACTCTACCAGGTACAACGGGAGTAATGGGGGCGTGATCGGGAATCCCGCGTGCCTCCGGGACTCCCAAGACTGTAACTGAACGAGGTCCTATCACAAGGATCAAACACAAGGAGTGTCTCAAAATAGTGTATAGCTACTATAGACAGGTAGAGGAATTAATTCTGAAAAGAACGCAACTCGAATCGCGGAAAATGAAACCCGAACGGGCCCTAAACGGGTCAAAAACGATGACACTGTGCAAAATCAGACGTCTGGAACTTCTTCCAGACGTCTTAAAAAGTGGATCAGAGAATTACCTGTTCAGCGTGGTTTCCCAGACGTCCAGAAGTCTGCGGGGACATCTGGCCTAGCTCCCAGACGTCCGATGGTCACCCCGGACGTCTGGAGGCCGCTCCCGCCGTCTGGTACAACAGCCAGACGTCTGATTCACGTTGGATGGCGAATCACCGAGCCTGCGCACACCCATCTCCCTCCCTCAGTACGGTCAGTCGACAGGAAGGAAGAAGAAGACGGAAAACTCACCTTTCAGACGTCTGGATGGTCTTCCAGACGTCACCCTCGCCGTCTGGATATCAACCCAGACGTCTGATTCTGGAAATTCTTCCAGAATCAGGGCGCCACTCGGCCTCCGCTCGCGATGCCGCCCGCGTCGCACCTCGCGCGACTGCTGCTCAGACCGCAGCAGTCCCCCCTCCGCGTCACTAAGCACCCCCCGCGCCCTCCGCCGGCCGGCCCTAGCAGCCCCGGCGAGCTCGCCCTCACGGCAGAGCTCCGCTCTCGCACGCCGCACCTCCTCCGCGCTCACTGCAGCCGCCGCTGCCGCCCTCGCGCTCGCGCTCACGCTCACTGGCTGAAGGAGAAGAGGGAGGAGACGGTGGAGACGACGGGAGGGAGCGCGTGGCCTTTTAAGGCCACATGAGGAGGAGAGAGAGGACGCGGCAGGTGTCTGCAGCCGTAGAGAATGAGGGAATAAGCGAATATCCAGTCTGCGCGCTCAGGCGCGCAGACGACCCGCGCGTGTCGAAATTAATGGATTTCCAGACGTCTGGAAATGATCCCAGACATCTGGTCAGACGTCTGGATGTCATCCCAGACGTCTGGTCCGACGTCTGGGCCACCTCCCAGACGTCTTAAAAGACGTCTGGGGCACGCGTTCGTTACAGGACGGCTGACGACAGGGGGTGTTTCCACCACTCGATCATCGCACATCCGACGTCGTTCCACCTTCTCCAAGCTCCTGGAGCTTGTGCTCACCATTCCATTCTCATCCATCGGTTTGGATGATTCTTTAATCCTAATTTTAGGTGGGAGTTAACCTCACAGTCGTCGGAGACGACGCCGGTGGTTAACCTCCCCTAGCTTCTCCTTCGTCCAGACTCTGCCACCCTCTTCATCACCATCAACTATAAATAGACCCCCACCCCCCTCGATTTTTGTAAGTTGGCTCCCTTCCTTCTTCTATCACTGAGCAGAACCAATATGCTATTCGTCTATAACTCCGACAATCTTCCACATCATCCTCTGACTTCCTCCATCCATCCTAATCAGCTGAGGAACTTCGTCGAGGTCAACCACATCTCTGGACAAAGGCGACAACCAAGGAGATCCTCTGCTCCTTCCAAATTCGCCCGTCGAAGATCTTCCTCATACCCTCTGATTTCTTCCTCCGTCATGAGCCATCGACGGAGTCCCTTTGGCCCCTTCGTCCAGGTAACAGTAGGTAGGAGTAGGATAGTTTAGGTAGTTAGTTAGTTACATAGTTTAGTCGTAATTTCATATTTCAGACTTCGTCTTCTTTGACTCCGGCGAGCTCCTTAAGCTTGCTGGAGCTCTCGTTTTGTCTTTTGAAGTCACCGATCACCTTCCTCTATCACTCATGATCACTTCTAACCCATTTAAACACTAATTCTATCACTGATTCGCCTAAATCATAATCACCTGCAACAGCTACTGTCGTTGTCCATGGCGACAGTAATTGAGCTTAGATTCACATTCATGGATCCTCCATCATTTACTCATCATCTAAGGATCCTAATTATTATCTTAATTTGATTAAATACTATACATAACTTAAAAATTAATTCTATTAAAGCTCTTGAGCTCGCTGTCAATGGCGGCTTAGGAGTAATTAAAACTTAAAATTAATTAAGTATTTATGATTGCAATCCTCTTCTGACTTGTCTCAACCACTTATTTGAGTGGGAGACTAAGTCCTAAGCCTCAACCAATCCAGATTCTTTAAAAATGGAATTCATTGTTAAATCTTAATTTTAATGATCAATTGAAGGATTTAACTTGATCTTGAGGTTCCTTGCAACCTCAGGACCATTTTTAGATCAAAAATGGCATGATTCACTTCTCTGTGCACAATTTTACCTTTTTCTAGACTCACCGGAGCTCCAACGAGCTCCGACGAGTCAAAACTAATCTTCAGCCTGAAGAATAGAGAGTGAAGCTTCAGATCGATGATTTGAGGATCACTGATTGTTCTGAGATTGTTTATTTGAGATTTTGATGATTGGAGCTTGAGTTAGACCTTCATCTTCTCCAACTCTGGTAGAGTTGGAGAAGTTTGACAGATAGTTTCAAGATGCAATTAATAGGTCTAGAAGCTTCAGTGCTGTGCACTGAAGTCATTTCTATCCTTAGATCATTGTAACAACCTCTGGGTTGCTCTGACGAATAAACCACTTTACACTCTCAGGCGACGATCTTAAAACTTTAGAATCTTCAGTTAAAACACCTATTTTAGGGTCTGAGCATATTTCTGGGATTGAGAAGATATTGTTTGAGGCTTTAATTTCTTAAGAAAAGGCATAGAATAGAAAGTCAAATTTTGAAGCCTTATAATCAAAACTGAGCTTGAGACCTTGACTCTAAGCTCAATCAGATGATTTGAGGAATTTAAGTTGTTCCTGAGATTCTGCTAAATGACTTTAGAGTGATTAGATTGAGCTATGTGAGTTAATTTGATTGGAATTCAAACACTAACAGTTTGGGTTATTTTTGAACCCAAACTGTTGGCAGTGGTTTTTGGATGAGTTTTGAATGTGATTCCTACCCAGACAAGCTTGTAACAATCCTTAGAAGCTATTCCAATCGACTGAAATTGATCTTAGTTGTCTGTTACATCTTCCTTAATCCTAACTTCAGTATCTGAAGCTTTTAAAGAAGCTTGAAGCTTCTTTGTGTTTCCTAAAGCTCTCAAGAGCTTAAAACTCATTCTAGTAGCCACGGAATTATTTGTAGAACCTATTTAGACCTTTAGCTAAGAGCTTAAGTCCAGTCTGAGGACTTTGAATGAGAAAAACCATTTCCAGGCATAAATAACCCGTAGGAACCCCCTAATTTCACCTTTCAAATCAAAGAGGAAAACATCCTCTAAACCTTAAATTGACCATGTAATCTTGTAGAGCCATCTTAGAGCTTTCCATCAAGCTTTATTTCGCTTGATTTGGAGCTCTAAGTAGGGAGAAATCATCACTTGAAGTCGGGTCTGGAGGGGGAACACAGTTTCACATTGGAAGATTCAGAGCGTGCACGTAGGTATAAAATGATTTTGTTGTATAGATGCTTCAGTCGTCAAGCGCTCGGTGCGAAATCTGACCTGACCATTCTGAGCTTACAGCGTGTGTGTGTGCAGGTGTGTGCACTTGCGAGTGTGCGCCCGAGTGAGCGTGTGTGCGATGGCCCTTGGAGGGCGAGGCCTGCGAGGCGGTTGAACCAGTTTGGCTCGAGAGAGGGTCGGTTCGGCTCAAGAAAGAAGAAAACCAAAAATAAACCGATAACTCAAATTAGGTGAGGATCGAGTAGGGTCTGGTCCCACCTTGATCTCAGGGTGATGTGCATCCTCGAAAGGACCTCACTGTAAACCAAAAACTAATTTTTTGTTAAGAAAAAAAGACCCGGTTCAGCTGAAAGGAATGAAGGAAAAGAAGAGAGAATGAAGAAGTTGAGAAGACTAAGTGTTGAAGCAAAGGAAGCTTAAGGAAGCTAAGAGAATGAAGCTAAGAAGATAAAGAGAAAAGAAAGAAGCTAAAGGCTAAGTAAGGGAAGAGAGCTCATAATAAAGGAAAGAGAGAGAAGAACAGGCGCTAAGGAAAATACTAAAGAAAAAGACTAAGGGATAAGAAGATGAAGACAGGAATAGAAGAGAAACAAGAAAGAAAGAGCTTGAGAGAATAAGAGAAAAATAGAAAGAGAAAGAGAAAAATAAAGGATAAAGAAATAAAATGAAAAGAAGATAAAGAGAAGAAGAGAAAAGAGAGAGAGGCTGAAGAATAAAAGGAAAAGAAATTGATTTTCTTGTTATATTTTTATTTCTTTTTGCTCTTAATTGTTGTATTAAGGCATGAATTGATTAGATAAACTCTTATTTGCCTAAAATCATTTGAAATAAATAGAGAATTTACATGTTTTTAAATATTGAAAATGAGAGTTTATATGGGATTTTGCATATTTCTTCAATTTAAATCAATTTTTTGGCAAAATTCATGTTATTATAATTAACTTAAATATACCTTCTATACTTATAAAGAAAAATAAAAGATAATTAGTGAATTTAGAATGAATTATACCTCCCAACGAACGACCTGGACTCAACTAGTTAAAAAATTCTAAAATGTTAGGTTAATTCGACCCTATACTACTAAATGACACAATTTCGAATTAACCTAAGTGACTTTTCTCTACTCGTAATTAAGTAAAATTAACTTAATTAACTGAGTTGAGGTAAGAAACAACCAGCTAGGATTCTAGAGTTTGGATAGTTCTACTTATCCAAGCAAACACTCTTTCCTAAGCTAAGACTAATTGAGTTTCATAATTTGGCCTAGGGTTGGGTGGGTTTGGGTTTGGTCTTTGAGGGTCATGATACAAGGTTCTAGATATCTTCCTTGGTGATAGGTCATCTTAGGTTCATCGCTAAGGGGTGATGACCTATGCTATGGTGGGTAAGAGTTGAAAGTATGATATCCAGGGTTAGACCTTGGATATTGGAGTCTCGAGATATATCCTCATCCAAATTTAGAGTTATCCCACTTAGGAGGTGGGTAACAGTAGGTTGAATTGGGATAGTGATCATGTTGGGGATGGGTGTAGTTGGAAGAATAGGTGTTGAAGGTCCTGGAAGGATACATGGACGTGCAAGAAAGAGATAGATGAGAGATGCCTAAGTCAAGCAAGTAAGAAACCAAGATCTAGCCTAAAGTGGGACCCTAATTAACTAAGAAACTTTAGAAGAGCTAACCTAGAAATACAAGTGAGTTGGTCTAACCAGCTTAAGCAACATTGGCTAGATTGAATACGAGGGGATTAAGAGGAAGGTTTGGCTCAGCTTGGTACTAGGCTCCTTTGTACCCCCTAACCACGACTGTTTGGTGCAACCTCGCAACCATAGACACCAAGATCAATTAAGTGATTAAATCAATTCACTTGCACCCTAGTTTAGATCCCTAAAACTTGGACTTAAATGATTCCTTAAGGGACAACATCTAATAAATTTTATTAGGCCTGGAATCTAAGTGCTTATGGAATGTGATGGGGTGTTGTTTAATGGGTTGGTGCACCTTAAAAATTGATTCAAATTGTGTTGTGCACAAATAAAATGGTTCATAATATAAGCTTAATTGATGTGCTCTTTTTTAGGGTTCACTTGGTTAGATATTTTCAATCAAGGTTTCAATGGAGCACACAAAGATTCACACATCCCAATTAGTTTGATCAATTTCCTTTTAAAAGAAACAAGCATGAATGTGCTCTCTCCTAGTGTGGATTCCCTAGTGAACAAATATCTCTAAATGATGAATTTAACTCCAAAGATCCAGATGTGGTGCAGCCCAACAAGAGCAATTAATGGCCCTAATGTACCACTAACTAAGGTACATGATTTTTTTTTTTCAGGATATTAATGCACATTTTGTATATTTTCATATTTAAATGGTCATAGGGGTTTTCAAGTCTGTTTTTACACTTAATCAGTGATTAGATTTATAGTGGAATTAACATGCTTAACAATTTTTACAAATTTTTTATTTGATGCCCAGATACCGAAGGAATCCAATGCCATCAATTTCAGGTCAATCGAATAAGTATAAAAATTATGAAAATTCACAAAAAGGAGTAAAATAAGAATAAAAGTCAAATTTGATACTAGTCCACTTTTGGAATTTTCAAAATTCATTCGTAAATCAGATTGGTCTGAAATTTTCATGGAAGGTTCCTAACTTTAGTACCTATGTTTAGGTAGGTTTTCAGAATTTTTAGGGGTCCAAAACACTAAAAATCAAAATTTGAAAGATCAATAATAAATTCTAAAAATAGAGATTAGAGGTCTTTTAATAGGCTATTCAATGAGATGCTGCAATCAAGATGAGTTTTTTTTAATATTTTTTTATTTGAATAAACAAAGCTGGAAACTAATAAAACAAACTTAGGACTCAAGCAAAATACCTACTTTTTTTTTTGAAATTTTTTAGATCCAATTGAAACTAACCTAAACTAAGGGATAAGGGCACTTACCTTAAGATTCCGATTTCTGCTTCATTCTGTTTGCTATCTCTCTTCAATCTCTTGGTTCCTACACACATAATAGCAAACAAGAGACAAAATGGATTAATACTCTAAAGATAAATGCAAGAAGGAAAGGAAAAAGGAAAACAACAGTGTCTCCTCAGCAACAATGCTAAATTGATGCACTAAAATAATCGCAATTTTAATTTCGAAATCGTTGTAGCATGAATATCTAATGATCAATTAAAATTTATACTAAATGGTTTGGAGTCCAGGTCAAACATAAGGAGGCAATCGATTGTTTAAAACCTTTTGTTATATTTTTTTCAGTCACTTTTAATTTGCAAATTTTTTGTTGTTTTGAAATGAAATCAAGGGCAAGATAGATATCAAACTCAAACTAAATAAGAGATTGCAGATATTAAAACTCAATCGGGTTTCCTAACAATAACTACCCCATTAAAAACCCCCAGACCACTACATAATGTTATTACTTAGCGTTAAGAGGTTTAGCTGGGAAAAGAAGAAGGGAGACTAAAAGAGTAATTAATGATCTAGACCTATCGTAATGCTGATGCTAATGACTCGATAAAGGTCTTAATGAATGGATTTTAGGTCCCGAGGGTTTCAAGGGAGCCTTGAGCTATCTAAGAAAAGTCCCTAGGTGATCGGAACACCATCATGAGCCATAACTAGCTCATTTTAATCCAATTAAAATAGTAAATGCTCCTACATAATTGCCAGAGAGTCATAAGTCACTACATAATCATTCTGAGGGAAAAATAAGAAACTAGTGTTAGAACTATAATTTTACCATCATATCATGAATGCAGTACAACCACAGGTTTTCCTAAGGGTTAATTAATGGTCAAATGGTCTTAAAAGGATAACAAGTGGGTTAAAACAGATAGAAAAGGGTTTGCACGTATTTTGAGAATTAAATGACTTTTGAAATCCTAAAAACATACCCGCTTAATTAACTGAGGTTCTGGTTAGGATAAAATTCACCTAAACCCTCTAAAATTCATAGAAAAATATTCTCTAGGGTTTGGAACCTTCAATTTGACCATCAGAACCTATTTTGGCCTAAAATAGAGTCTCAGACATTTACCCTAATTTAGGTTTTTGCATAAATTACCCAGTTTAAACGCGATCAAGACCAAAATTCAACTTCACCATTGGATTCCTTAGGTACAAATTAGGTTTGTACCAGAATTTGGACCCAAGCTAAAATTGTCTTGACCCATTTACAAATTGGTCCTGACTAATTACATTTATGCCCTTAACTCTCAAAATAGTTACAAATAGACCGCTAACTTTGTCATCGTCTTCACAAATAGGTCCCTGCCACCATTAATCCTATTTCTACAAGCACCGACGACCTTGAAATGGAAAGAACTCCTTGATTCCTTAACAAATCCCTTTCAAATTTAGGAGTTCTTCAAGGAACTCCTTGATTATCATTTTTGAGTAGTTTATTTGGGTTAAATTCTTGTGGTCATTTGTATTATTTGAGATTAGTGTGTGAATTCATATTACTCCCTGTGTTTGACCAAGGACTTTCAAATTAGAGTAATAAAATTTATTTGTTTGGGTGCTATTTTGGCTATACTACAACGCGACAATCTTAAAACACCGATTTAACTCAAACATTTTGTTGTGTGCTAAATCGGTGTTTTACGATTGTTGCGTTGTAGTATAACAAAAATAGTGCTCAAACAAATAAATTTTATTACTCGAATTTGAAAGTCCGAGGTCGAACATAGGGAGCAATATGAATTCACACACTAATCTCAAATAATGCAAATGAGCACAAGAATTTAACCCAAATAAACTACTCAAAAATGATAATCAATATAGAACATGAGTATAACAATAATTTAACACAATAAAAAGAAATTTGTAACAGAATAATGGTGATTTAGATCACCAATTATTTAGTATAGATATATGTAAACTAGAGTAGGAAATAATGCCACAGTAGTCAGGACCAAATATCCACACAGTAGCTTGCATGCTACAGTAATCTGACGTCTCCTTTGGAGATCAAATGCCTTAAATGGCCCTCTCCTTTGTTTGTCCTTTTTCTTCTTCCTTCTTCTACTTTCTTCTTATGCTGCACTTCTTTTGTCCACGAC
This sequence comes from Thalassia testudinum, assembly GCA_037157565.1. NCBI lineage: Eukaryota > Viridiplantae > Streptophyta > Magnoliopsida > Alismatales > Hydrocharitaceae > Thalassia > Thalassia testudinum. Next base: position 24,345,163 of record JAZHRO010000014.1, read on the forward strand.
CCTATTCTTCCTTTAGTTCTTCTTTGTACCTTTTCTTCTTCTGCCTTGACTTCTCTTTTCTTTCTCTTTTTATCTTCAAGCCTTCTTCTTCTCTTCTTTCCTTCTCTACCTTTTCTTCATGCACAGAGGGCAACCATCTCAGATTTTGGCTAAGTGTCGCACAGGGCAAAACCCTCCCCTACCTCACGCTCTCTCTCTTTCTCTCCTCTTAGGTTTCGCCCTCCCAGGGCCACTTAGGGTAGTCGGGTTATCGGGTAGGCGCACACCCGGATCTAGGCTCACCAGCAGTGGGTGGTGAGCGAGGAGTGAAGGCTTAGGCGGGTTGGGTGCACCAGGTCCGCGGGGATATGTCGCGGACAAGGCATGTGAGTGAGCAGGGACCTCACTCCCTATGTGTCACTTGAAATGATAAGGTCATGTGACAAAAACAACTTATGCGGCTACAAGCTCTCCTCAGTCCACGATGTGAAACTAAATCCCACCGTCTTTCTCTATGTGTGACGGCGCTACTTCTTCGCGTGATTGTGGTCAAAGGCTCAGTCAAGGAGCCAAATTGGCTCCTTGGTTGTGCTTCTGGAGATGTTCTGTTGCGCTTAGAGCTTCACCTGGGGCCTACAGGTGTTGGAGTAGCTTCCAGCTTCGCTCGAAGCTTCATTAATGGCGATCGAGGCTGAGAAGACCTGAAAACAAGAATACGGCCTTGCGGCCAAGTTAAAGAGGTTCAGGAGCTTCGCAAGGATGCAGCGAAGGTGTGGGTGGCGGCAGCATGCTGCGAAGGTGTGTATAGTTGGCTGGCGAAGACAGAATAGGTCGTAGACGATGGGTTTGTTCGGCGAGGAGTTTAAGTGGATAGGAAGGCGAATACAGTTAGAGATTTTGTGCGCTAAGGGACAGCGATGCTTTTTGGAGCTGTGGCAAGGCATGTGGATGAGTGTAGCGTGAGGAGGACCTCGTCGAAGATGCTGCCGAAGATGGCTATTTTTGAGGTTTTTGGGTATAAAACTAAACCTAAGAGCTAAGCTAACTAATCTAACCTAATCTAAACATAAGAACGAGGGAGAACAAAATCGATGTTGGTAGGCCAGAGCTGGGGAAGAAGGTGCTCCGATGATGGGAACGGCAACGATGATGATGGAGGTAGAAGGGCTCCTGCTGGTACGGCCAAGAGCGGACGAGAGAGAGAAAGAGAATCCAGCAACTGATTTTGTGACTGGATGACGAAGGATGGTCAGGAGGGGTCGCCGGAGCTTGAGGAGCTTCACAGCCGAAGTGGAGGGAGGAGGAGGAGGGTTTTCGGTCGAAATTCAAGCTTAGGGAGTTCGGCTTGACCTGGGATTTCTTTTATAGGGTTCAATGGGGCTCCTAAGCTTGGAAACCAAGCTTCCAAGCTTGGGATTGTCGCTGGAGTAGGAAACTCATTTGTTCCACAAGTTCACATTAGGATTTAGGCGAGAATTGAGGCCCACGATACGGCTCAAAAAGAAGGGAATTCCTTGACGAAATTCCCTTTCAAATCTGAAAGGGATTCGTCAAGGAACCAAGTTCTTTCCATTTCAAGGCCGTCAATGCTTGTAGGAATAGGATTAATGACGATAGGGACCTATTTGTGAAGATGATGACAAAGTTAGGGGTCTATTTGTAAATATTTTAAAAGTTAAGGGCATAAATGTAATCAGATAAGACCAATTTGCAAACTAGGTCAAGAAAATTTTAGCTTGGGTCCAAATTTTGGTACAAACCTAATTTGGACCTAAGGAATCCAATGGTGAAGTTCGATTTTGGTCTTGACCACGTTTGACTGGATAATTTATGCAAAAACCTAAATTAGGGTAAATGTTTGCCTGATACTCTATTTTGGGCTAAAACGGGTTCTAATGGTCAAATTGAAGGTTCCAACCCTTAAAGAATATTTTCTATGAATTTTAGAGGATTTAGGTGAATTTTATCTTGACCAGAACCTCAGTTATTTAAGCAGGTCTGTTTTTAGGATTTCAAAAGTCATTTAATTCTCAAAATACGTGTAAACCCTTTTCTATCTGTTTTAACCCACTTGTTATCCTTTTAATACCATTTGACCCTTAATTAACCCCTAGGAAAACCTATGGTTGTATTGCATTCATGATATGATGGCAAAATTGTAGTTTTAACCCTAGTTTCTTTTTTTCCCTCAGAATGATTATGCAGTGACTTATGACTCTCTGGCAGTTATGTAGGAGCATTTACTGATTTAATTGGATCAAAATGAGCTAGTTATGGCTCATGATGGTGTTCCCATCATACCCCCATGCCTAACTTTTGCTAGTCCCTTAGCAAAATTTCAAGGTATTAACTTTGATTCTAGCCATATGCCTTTCTATGCTCAAAAATTCTGATGTGTGCTTTCTTTTGTAGATTAGGTCAGAATGCTGATAGTAGGCCTAGAGGTACTCAAGTACCAACCAAGATCCGATACTGACCAGCTCTAGCCTCAATCTGCCACGAAGGTTTCTAAGGCCCATAGGAACTAACCTAAGGTTCATTGAACTCCGCAGTTAGAGCACCCATGCTTGTAACATGTTTTAGCCCAGGTTCAGTTTGCAGTGCGTTTTTGTAAGAGAGAGATAGAAGAACTTTTCTTTATTTTTGGAGAGTTTTCTCTCTCTTTTCTTTTTATTTCTAGCCTCGAATTAGCTTTACAAACACGGTCTGTATCAGATTCCTAGTTCCCACCATCAATCCTCGTAGGGTCCCTAGCAATCGATGCTTTGAGATAGCATCACCCATGGCAACCCCCAGAACCCTGGCTTTTGAGATTTTGAGATAATCCTACCCATGGCGTTCTGTAGCTAAATTCAGACTCTGGTAGTCGACATCTCGAGATAATGCCACCCATGGCATTTGAACCAGCACAAGGTGCTTACATGCCCTCGGTAGGATATTTAGATATCCTAGGAGATAAGCACCGTGGAGATGATATGTTATTGCACATCTTTGAGGAGAATTTTTCGCCTCTCCGCGCTGAGAATTCGTCCAAATCAACTTGTGTTAATTAGCCGCTCCTGATCTAGGTAACTTTTTTCAGAACATATTTAATGCATTTTGCATGATTTTGATACTTAAGCACACTGAACCAGACTGTGTGTGAATTGGGATGCTTAGGTTACCGAGTCCTGCAAACCAGCGGTCAGTTAACGAGGTCGAATAATCCCTAAGCCTTAGACCTAATACTTAAGCTTCGCATTTTCCCCCAACCTCTTGAATTTTTAAGCCTAGGATTGCAGCCCAAGAGGCCTAAGATCAGTGTTCCTACTAATCTCTTTTTGTCTCTTAGCACTTTTTGTCTTTCATTTTCTTTCTTTTGATTTGGTCTAGAACTAAGTCAATTCCTTAATCTTCTACTAATGACTATCTCTTTTTCTTTTCTTTTCAAATTGTGCTCCTTTTTGTCATTTTTATCTCCTCCCCTTTTCTCTTCAAAAATGATATGCAATCAACTCAAAATTTCCTCCCTTCTCCCATTTTTGTTCCTTTTCAATTTTTTATTTTTTTGGTTTTTGGAATATGTGTTTTTTTGTGAGAACCCTTCCAAACTGTGAGTTTTTTGTATGTTTGTACTTTATCACCCCCTATGCCTAAGTTTTGTAATGTCCTCATTATAAATGGAGGGTGTGAAACAGTTTTGGGTTCAGGAATTAAAACAGGATTATTGGGTGGGCGAACAGGTCGGGAATGACTGTTGTGGATGATTTCAAGCCCTGGTACGAGTATAAGAGGTGGGATCAACTGTTCTAAAACTGAACTCAGGGTGCAATAGACGTAAAGTACAAAGGGATAATCAGAAGGATCTCGGGTTTTTGGAATGGCATGTTGCCTCCCGTTAAGTGATAAATTCAGCGCCTTCAGCCAAGCAGACAATGGTATGGAGGAGTGGTGAAATCAGACGAGTTTTGCAGAACAAGCACCTTGATCAATAGCCTGGTTGGTCCAACCAGGTGCTTGTTCAGATCAGCAGGTTGATGATGCAGCCCAAAGCCAATTAATCTGGCGGGTTGATAGATGTAGATCAAGAGATGCGGAACCCACCATATGCTGTGGAGCTCGGAATGATGCGGAAGTGTGAATCGAAGGTTTGGCTGAGTCAGATCAGCCTGGTTAGAGTAGGAATCACTGGAAAATGTAAGATCCCTACGAGAGTGATCAGAGAAGGATGGGGTGTGATTTGTAGTTTGATCGAAGTCCGAAACCCGATTTGAATGTGGAGGACAATCATCTACAACCGAATCGAGAGGAGAATCAGAGTAGAAATTGAGTCCGGTTGCAGGTCAGGGTTGGAAATGGGTTTGGGAAGGTTCTGCATGTGTAGAAGAGGTGGCATCAATAAGAATTGTGTATGAGGGTTCTTCTAGTAAGGATTCAAAGGTAGGTTCATTTAGAGGGTCCTCATAGTAACCATCAAACTCAAAGGTAAATGCCTGAAGAGTGTTTATAGGATGAAGGAAGTCTGAGTCAAGAAAAGATTCGAACTCTGGGTTGTAGTCACTCTCGACACTTTTTGTTTCTGATTCCTGAGGATCAAAAAGAAATGATTCCATCTTAATGGAACCTGACTTTGAATCAGTGATCTTAAGACCAAGGACCTCAGAGTCAAAGTCGAAGAATAGATCATGTATGTTGAGGTCGTAGATTGGCTCATAGTCGTCAGGAAACAATGGTTCTCCAAAATCATAGTAAGATTTGAAATCATTGGAGAATTTGCAAGAATCAAGTTCCGCATTTGATTCGAGATCAGTGGTTCCACCACAGAATAAATCACAAGATGTAGACTCAGCAACCTGACTTGGGTCTAGCCTATTCTCAGATTTCGAGCTCAAAAAAGTGTCCCTATTGGGTCTGGGTTCGGGTTTTTGGTTTGTAGGGAAGATCCAATCAAAACCCAACTCCTCCAACTCCTCGATTTCTGTGTCGTAGATCGGCGTGTCTTCCAAAAAATCAATTTGTATTTTTGAGGGTGTTGGAGAGGTACAATCATCAAATAAAGGCCCATAATCATAATCCAAATTCAAACTCTGATTTTCATCACATGGGGCCTTATAATCCTCCCAAGAAGGTTCAAATCCAGATTCTAGGCTAAGGGTGTGGGTTGAATCACTAGAATCTAGGTTGAGTTCTACAGGGATGTTAGAATTGCCTTCGAGGGTCACCTTATCAGAGTAAGGAGTGGAATTTACACTCTCAAGAGGTTTTGATTCAATCTCATTATCACAGGAGTCTAGGAATTCTATGCTTGGCGAACCAGGGTTTTGTGTCTCTAGGGCTGGCTTGAAATCATGTTCTCTTGCAATTGGATCCTCCCAACCCATCTCAAGGTCAGGAGTATCAATCTGTATATTAGGTTGATCATATTCCATTTGGGCTGGAGGTCTACAACAACCTTGATTCTAGAACTTGGGATTTGGAAAATTAGATAGATCCTCAGTATTGTTCCAAGATGTTTCGCTAAATGTTTGGGAAATGTACAGGTATTTTTGATTGATAATATGCTTTAATAATTTTATCATCTCCTCCCATTTTTCAAGATCATCTTGGTGTCTCCCCCAAAGTACAGGATTTGTCATGCATTGGAGATATTCAATATTATGTAATTTCTCTAACTCAATGTATCCTGTCATGAGAACATCCCAGGTAGATCCATTTGTTACTTGTGTTATAATTATTTGGGCACAGTTTATGATGAAGGTTGTTGTTATCGATACATTAACTTGAATGTCTTCAATTGGTTTTGAGGTTTTGTCATCAGTCTCATAAAATCTAAGGGCATCTTCAACTATTCTATCTTTCATGGATATTTAAGATTCAGGTTTCGTCAATGGTTTGCCTAAGTAGCCAGGCTGCATTTTTTTTTGAATCAGATGGTGGAATCAAGATGTAGAATCAAAATTCAAGATTAGATTGAAATTAATCAGATCTAAAAGAGATTCCTAAGAAAATCTGTGTGGGACCGGATGTGAGATTGACCCAATCAAGACACCCAAAGATTTTTTGATGACTAAGGCAATTTCGAGGTGGATCATACCTCTGAATCAGAAATTCGTACACCCGAGAAGTACCTGGGCAACCAGTAAGGGAGAGCCCCACAAAGACCCCCACACGGTAGAGCGTCCCCACAGGTTACAGGGTTTCCCCCACCCGACATTCCTTGTCACTGAGGGTTCAGGTAGACCGAAATGTATGAACTTAAGTCCTTAGGTCTACAATTTTTATGTCCTAATTTGTGCCTTGAGTTTCACTTGATTAGAAATTAATTCAACTTGTGACCTAATTTGGAGGTTTGTTGGCCTACAATGTAGACCAACTTCACCTGACCTACCCTAAAGACAGCAGAATGAGATCTAGGTCAAGACCTAGAAATCACCCTGATTTGACTCCCAGGTTATTCGATCCAGGGATTTTAGGGTTCAAGTGAATTTAGAGCCTATTTTTAGGATTTTTCTTGATTAGATCTTTTCAATCAAGGGCTTGGGTAGCACACAACTGCGGGAGGGTAATTTTCCTTTAATTCAGGTAAACTTGTGTACTAGCAATTCAAAACCCTAATGCAGAAACCCTAATTGGCTCTAATTCCAAGTCCAATTGATCTTGATATGTTCACCCTGGGCTTCAAGTAAGAAGTGTGTTAACCCAAAACGTGATTAGAAATTAAACGTAGTCCCTAATAGGCACAGGAAATTTAGGGTAGGATCTCTAAACATAATTACTTCAACTCAATGAGATTTGAAAAGAATTGTGCAAATTAGGAATTTTGCCCTTTAAATGACGATTACTATGAAATAAGGAAGGTGATTCCTAATTAATTATCCCTTTGTTTTTTGTCTTCCCAAGATTAGGAGAATGATTAGGGAAGAATAGAGAAGTTACCTGCCCTAGAGTGGTTGATTTGTGCGGAAGATCTCCTCGTAAAGTACCTTGCAAAAATCACAAGAAAGCAAACAGGGCAAGTCAGTGCTCAAATATAATCAAATAATGCAGAGAATAGTGGTGAATCGCGCGTTGCTCCCCAGCAACGGTGCCAAAATATTCGTGCGCTAAATCGATGTTTTAAGATTGTCGTTTTGCAATATAGCCAAAATAGCGCTCAAACAAATAAATTTTATTACTCGAATTTGAAAGTCCAAGGTCGAACACAGGGAGAAATATGAATTCACACACTAATCTCAAATAATGCAAATGAGCACAAGAATTTAACCCAAATAAACTACTCAAAAATGATAATTAATGTAGAGCATGAGTATAACAATAATTCAACATGATAAAAAGAAATCTACAATAAAATAATGGTGATTTAGATCACCAATTATTTAGTATAGATATATGTAAGCTAGAGTAATCAATAATGCCACAGTAGTCAGGACCAAATATCCACACAGTAGCTTGAATGCTACAGTAATTAGACATCTCCTTTGGAGATCAGACGCCTTAAATGGCCCTCTCCTTTGTTTCTCCTTTTTCTTTTTCCTTCTCCTTCTTCTACTTCTTATGCAGCTCTCCTTCTATCCACGACCCCGTTCTTCCTTTAGTTCTTCTTTGTACCTTTTCTTCTTCTGCCTTGACTTCTCTTTTCTTTCTCTTTTTATCTTCAAGCCTTCTTCTTCTCTTCTTTCCTTCTCTACCTTTTCTTCATGCACAGAGGGTAGCCATCTCAGATTTTGGCTAAGTGTCGCACAGGGCAAAACCCTCCCCTGCCTCGTGCTCTCTCTCTTTCTCTCCTCTTAGGTTTCGCCCTCCTAGGGCCCCTCAGGGTAGTCGGGTTATGGGGTAGGCATGCACCCGGGTCCAGGCTCACTAGCAGTGGGTGGTGAGCTAGGAGTGAAGGCTTAGGCGGGTCGGGTGCACCAAGTCCGTGGGGGATATGTCGCGGACGAGGCACGTGAGGGCGCTGGGACCTCACCCCCTATATGTCACCTGAGGCAATAAGCTCATGTGACAAAAATAACTTATGCAGGTTCAAGTGCTCTTCAGTCCACAATGTGGGATTGAATCCCGCCATCTTTCTCTACGTGCAACGACAACTGCTTCTTCACGTGATTGTAGTCAAAGGCTTAGTCAAGGAGCCAAATTGGCTCCTTGGTTGCACTCTTGGAGATGTTCTGCTGCGCCTAGAGCTTCACCTAGGGCCTGTAGTTGTTGAAGTAGCTTCATGCTTCGCTCGAAGATTCATTAATGGTGGTCAAGGTAGAGAAGACCTGAAAACAAGAATACGGCCTTGCGGCCAAGTTAAAGAGGTTTAGGAGCTTCACAAGGATGTGGCGAAGGTGTGGGTGGCGACGGCATGCTGCGAAGGTGTGTATAGGTGGTTGGCGAAGATGGAATAGGTCGGAGATGGTGGGTTTGTTTGGCGAGGAGTTCGGGCGGTTGGGAAGGTGAATAGAGTTAGAGATTTTGTGTGCGAAGGGACAACGGTGCTTTTGGGAGTTGTGGTGAGGCTTGTGGATGAGTGTAGCGTGTGAAGGACCTTGCTAGAGATGCTTCTGGAGATGGGGAAGATGGAGGTGAGCGGTGGTGTCGAGGGCTATTTTTGAGGTTTTTGGGTATAAAACTAAACCTAAGAACTAAGCTAACTAATCTAACCTAATCTAAATGGACGAACGGGGGAGAACAGCACCGGTGTTGGTAGGCTAGAGCTGGGGAAGAAGGTGCTCCGATGATGGGAATGACAACAACGACAGAGGAAGAAGGGCTCCTACTAGTACGGCCAAGAGTAGATGAGAGAGAGAAAGAGAATTCGGCTACTGGTTTTGTGATCGGATGACGAAGGATGGTCAGGAGGGGTCGCCAAAGCTTGAGGAGCTTTACGACTGAAGAGGAGGGAGGAGGAGGGTTTTCGATTAGAATTCAAGCTTCGAGAGTTCGACTTGACCTGGGCTCTCTTTTATAGGGTTCAAGAGGGGATCATTCTGGAGTAGGAAACCCATTTGTTCCACGAGTTCGCATTAGGATTTGGGCAAGAATGGGGGCCCCAAATGCGGCTCAAAAGGAAGGAAATTCCTTGACGAACTTCCCTTTCCAATCTGAAAGGGATTCGTCATGGAATCAAGGAGTTATTTCCAATTCAAGGTCACTGGTGCTTGTAAGAATAGGATTAATGCCAATAGGGTCCTATTTGTGAAGACGATGACAAAGTTAGGGGTCTATTTGTAAAGATTTTGAAAGTTAAGGGCATAAATATAATCAGACAGGACCAATTTGCAAATTAGCTCAAGACAATTTTAGCTTGAGTCCAAATTTGGTAAAAACCTAATTTGGACTTAAGAAATCCAATGATGAAGTTGGATTTTGGTCTTGACTGCGTTTGACTGGGTAATTTATGCAAAAATCTAAATTAGGGTAAATGTTTGTTTGAGACTCTGTTTTGGGCCAAAATAGGTTTTGGTGGTCAAGTTGAAGGTTCCAAACCCTAAAGAATATTTTTCTATGAATTTTAGAGGGTTTAGGCAAATTTTATCCTGACCAGAACCTTAGTTAATTAAGTAGGTCTATTTTTAGGGTTTTAAAAGTCATTTAATTCTCAAAATACGTGCAAATCCTTTTCTATCTATTTTAACCCACTTTTTATCCTTTTAAGACCATTTATCCCTAATTAACCCCTAGGAAAACCTATGGTTGTACTGCATTCATGATATGATGGTAAAATTGCAGTTTTAACCCTAGTTTCTTATTTTTTCCTCAGAATGATTATGCAGTTGGAACTAGGGTTTTAGGGTGTCCTATGGTACTGGGACCTAATCTAAGGGTGGCTTAGGCTTGGGGGAAGTCTCTAGGCTATCCTAGGGCTAGGATGGACCGAAGCTCTTCACATTTTACTGCTTTATTCCTACTTAATTGAATAGCATACCTTAATTCCCTTACATCATTATTCCCTATGTCTAATCTATGTCTTCTGCTCCAGTCCTGCTGCAACACCCCTTATTCCTGATCCAGCTTCAGATCCAACTCTAGATCCAGCTTCTGATCAGCTTATTGCCTGCAATTGACATAATGCACTTAAACAGCACATTATAGCATTATTTTATGCATAGCTAAAGGAAAGCAGTAAAGATGCAGATAATGCTTATGCATGCCTGAATTACCCTAACTTATGCTAAGTTCTAACTTAACTGAGGTCAATTAAGACCTATGATTGCTACGCAATCATACCCCCATGCCTAAATCTTGCTTGTCCCTAGCAAATGCAAGACTAAGTTATTCACAGCAAGGGTCCCTGATGGATTGATTATTTCGTCAAGTGTATGCATAGAGATTTTTCTCCTTTTTGTTTTCACCCCATGCTCTAGAAATCCAGACAATCGCGAAAGTGCAGCTATGTAGCTTTTGCAACGAATTCGAGTGAAGAACTAATTCACCTCTAAAGCCTGTACTTGACCCCTAGTAAAAATTCTAGCAGGATAGGCGGACTTCTTCCCTTGGGGTATTCAAGATATTCTATGAATTTCACCCCGGATTTAGGCTTAGGGAGAGAATCTCTGAGGGGAAAGATTATATATTTAGTGGCTCACTCTCACTTGGTGCTACATAGAGACTAGTACTACAGAATCTAGATTCTCGGATTACTAAGTAACTCAACTCAGAGAAGGATGAGAAAAACTACGCTCTCTTCTGGTTCCTTTGTATTCATTCTCTCTTTCACTTTTTCTTTTTCTTTGCTTTCTTTTTCTTAGAGCTCACAATCTAACTAGATTCACATATATGACCCGTACTTGGTGGTCTCACTTGGCATTAACACTTTAATTGAGTTTCCATAATCCTAACACTAAGTCGAAATTCCTTAGCCATGGTGGGTTAAGGCCTTGGCTGGTCAGAAACACAAGAAAGGTGGGTTAAGGGCATATTTGGTGAATCTCAAATTTATTTGGTGGTATTGTCTCAATGCAACTGGACTAAATATTCTCTCCTTTTTTCTTTGTTTTTCTTCTTTCTCTAATATTTTTCAATTTTTCTTTCTTTTCATCATTTTTTTTCATTTTTTTTCCCTTTTTTTCTTCTTTTTTTTTCAAGATAACACAACTAGCACACATTCATGAACTTTATTGAGGAGGCATTATTAGGGATTGGTGGTACTCAAGAGACATTGGGTGGCTTATTTGGTGGAAGAGCCTACTTACAACACCAGGAGAGACAGATAGGACGGTGTATTTCTGACCTTGGCATCAATACCCTCCTTCAGCTGAGGATTCCGTAAAGAATGGTCGTAACCATCCACCTTAACCCTAGTTTTATGAAAACTCGCTCTCTGTGTATTTGCATTATTTAGTGGCTCTCAATATTTCGCACAGAAATGTATACGCAGAAATCGAAAGCGAAAACTATGTCTAACCTCATAGTATCATCACCTAATTATCTAGGACTCCGGATTCCTTGTACTAATCGTAGAGCACCAGTACACTCTACCCTCATCTCACACTATTTGGTAGATTTTTTGAAAGAAAATCGGATTGATTCCCAAAACACTATCCAAGGGTTCGGGAAAAGAAGCCCAGCTTCTTCTCGACAAACTAAAGATGTTTATCAGCCTTCACCGTGAATCCATTACAAATTCTACGTGTGTGAAAAATTGTATTGGATTCCACGTTACAGGAATCAACTAGAGGATAAAATCCCTAAGGCATTCTCTTGATAAAATAATCTTATTCATGAATGCAATATGTATATATGCTATAAACAAGTAACCTCGTATAATCGTACTTCATAAAATTTCCCTTTGGGGTTACATTTAGCTTGACCCTGAATTTAGAACAAGAGGTGAGTGGGTGATTCGGAAGTGGCTATTGCGGACGATTTTTAGCTCCAATGCGAGCATTGGTGGTGGAGTCGATTGTTCTTTTATTTAGGGTCCTAAAGTACGTTTGACATGCAGCTCTGAGGTTTTCCTAAATGTTGGCATAAAAATTTTTCAGTTTTGTTGTATCTACCCCCCCCCATGCCTAAGTTCTTGCATGTCCTCATGCATGAATATAAAAGAAAATGAATACAACAGGGAGAGAATGGATAGAAATCACTTGTAATTGCTCCTGAAATTATACATTCAGCACCGGCCAACCTATCAGCATGCAATATGCAGAAAGAAAATATGCTAAAAGGAAAATATGCTATATATAGAAGTGGTTATGTATAGATGATGGTAGAATGTGAGATAGATGCTATCTATATGTGCTGAGTTTAACGCCTCCAGCTATGCGAGAATTCAATCACACGTCCTCAATAAGATGAACAATCTCATCAGGTGGAGGAGGTTCCTGGGCCAAAAATGGCTTGAGGCGTTGGCCATTTACCGTGGATATATGCCCAGATTTTGGGTCCCTAATCTGGACTGCCCCATTAGGATATGGGTGAATCACAACATATGGGCCAGTTCACTTTGACTTGAGCTTCCCTGCAAAAAGTTTCAATCGTAAATCAAACAACTAGACTTGCTGGTTGGGCGTGAATGCTTTTCTCCAGATGTGGTAGTCATGAAAGGCCTTGGTCTTGTCCTTGTATATCAATGCGTTCTCATAGGCCTTCCGCCAGATCTCTTCTAATTCACTGAGCTGGAGTTTCCGTTCTTGACCTCCTGCATTGAGGTCAAGGTTATATTTTCGCACCGCCTAAAAGGCACGGTGTTCCAGCTTTACAGGAAGGTGACAGGCCTTGCCATATACCATGCAATATGGTGGCATTCCGAGTAGGGCCATGTATACGGTTCGATATGCCCAGAGTGCATCAACTAATTTATCAAACCAATCCTTCCTGTCTAGTCTAACCATCTTTTGGAGAATTAGCTTTTTCTGACGGTTAGACACTTCAGCCTACCCATTGGTCTATGGGTGATACGGGGTAGCTATATGGTGATGTACCCCGTATTTCTTTAATAATGACCTGAAATGGGTGTGTATGAAGTGGCTTCCCCCGTCGCTAATCAGAGCGCAGGGTATTTCGAATCTCGTGAAGATGTAATGCCGTACGAAAGAAATGACAGCCTTATGGTCAGCTCGTCTCGCCAGGATGGCCTCGACCCACTTCGAGACATAGTCGACGGCTAATAATATGTACTCAAAGCCATGCGAGTTTGGAAAAGGGCCCATAAAATCGATGCCCCAGATGTCGAACACTTCTACAACCATGATGGGCTGGAGTGGCATCATGTCTCTCCTGGTCATAGAACCGACCGACTGGCATCGTTTGCAGTGTTGGCCATATTCGTGTGTATCTCTGAAGATGGTTGGCCAGAAAAATCCGAACTGTAAAATTTTTGCAGTGGTTTTTCGTCTTGAGAAATGACCACCACAAGCATCATTGGGGCAAAAAGATAACACACTGGGGATCTCAGAATCTGGGATGGATCTTCGAATAATCTGATCTGCTCCAATGCGGAAGAGCGGTGGGTCATCCTAGAGGTAAAATTTGGCCTTTGCAGTGAATTTGAGTTTCTAGTCCTTGGATAGGTTCGCGGGAATCTTGCCTGCGACAAGGTAGTTCGCGATATCTGCGTACCAGGGGAACTCCATAAAATGAACTGCCAAAAGAGATTCATCCGGAAATTGCTCGTGGATAGGCAGGGAATAAGGAATGTGGCCTGGGTCTAGTCTGGATAGGTGATCCACCACAACATTCTGCTTTCCAGCTTTGTCACGGAATTCAATATCAAATTCTTGCAATAGAAGGATCCATCTGATGAGTCATGGTTTGGCATCCTTCTTTGCCAACAAATGCTGGAGGGCGGAGTGGTCAAGGAAGATGATGACTTTGGACCCTAATAAAGATGATCTGAATTTCTCCAACCCGAATACTATTGCTAGCAGTTCTTTTTCGGTGACAATGTAATTGCGTTGAGCCTCATTCAGCGTCATGCTAGCATAGTATATGGTGAAGGGTTGTTTCTCCCGACGCTGGCCTAAAACAACATCGATGGCAAAGTCAAAAGTGTCGCACATCATCTCGAAATCAAGCGACCAGTCGGGTGGTTGGAGAATCAGGGAATCAGAGATAGCGCTTCGTAAAGTTTTGAAGGCGCTGAGACACGAAGTGTCAAATTCAAATGGGACATTGGCAACAAGGAGATTCGTCAAAGGTCGTGCAATTTTCGAGAAATCGCGTATGAATCTCCGATAGAAGCTGACGTGACACAAGAATGATCTGATCTGCTTGACCGAGCTAGGTGGTGATAAGTGGGAAATAATCTCTGATTTAGCTCGATCGACCTCAAGTCCATTTTTGGAGATCCTGTGCCCTAACACTATGCCATCCCTCACCATGAAATGGCTTTTCTCCCAGGATAGTACTAGGTTTACCTCAATACACCATTTCAGGATCTTGGTGAGGTTATCAAGACAAGATGCGAAATCATCTCTGAAAATGGAGAAGACATCCATGAATACCTCCACATAGTCCCCAATCATGTCAGAGAAGATGTCCATCATATAAAGCTGAAATGTCGCTGGTGCGTTGCAGAGGCCAAAGGGCATCTTCTTGAAAGCGAATGTTCCAAAGGGGCATGTGAATGTGGTCTTGTCTTGATCTTCCAGGCTAATTGCTACTTGATTATACCCGGAGTATCCATCCAAAAAGTAGAAGAAACTGCGTCCAGCTAACCATTCCAAGATCTGATCAATGAAAGGCAAAGGAAAGTGATCCTTCTGGGTAGCCGTGTTCAGTTTCCTATAGTCGATGCAGACTCGCCAAGATGTCGCAGTGCAGGTTGGGATGGATTTGCCCCTATCATTTTTCACAATGGTGAGTCCTGCTTTCTTGGGCACTATCTGGATCAGACTCACCCATTGGCTGTTTGAGATTGGCTATACAATACCTGTATCCAGCCATTTGATGATCTCCTTCTTAACAACCTCTAGCATATTCGGGTTAAGCCATCTTTGAGGTTGTCTCGAAAGGTTTCACCCCCTCATTCGTGTAAATGTGATGAGTGCAATACAAGGGGCGAATACTGCAGAGATCAGTAATACTCCACCCGATAGCAGCCTTATGGTCTTGTAGCGTAGAAATCAATTGATGCTCTTGTTCTTGGATTAAGTGGGCATTAATAATGACTGGGTATGTCTCACTTTCACCTAAGAACACATACTTAAGGGAGTCAGGTAAGGGCTTTAATTCAATCACAGGTGGGGCAGAGTCAGAAATGAGAGTGGGAGGAGCAAACTCGAGGGTGGGAATCTGTTGATCCGTATGCACGTGAATTCTCGTTGATTTGCTTCCTGTGAAATAATAGGTTGTGACTGCATTAACGGGAAACCCGTTAGCTATGGTCACATCTTCCTGAAACAACAGGGGCGATTCGGTAGTGTGCGAATCAGGATAGCTGGATTCAGGGGTGCTGTGGTCTGAAGCACACCCTAAACAGTCAGATCCTTGGGGAGATATGTGTAGTGTAGTGGTCTCAGTCCCGTGTTGATCGAGGTCCAAGAACCCTGATAGTGCAGACGAATGAGACATTGGGTCATCACAAAGGAGCCCAATGTTACCATAGTATGCCGAATCTTCATCTTCACCATCCTCTTCTATGCGATCACAGTCGAAATTCTTTGCTACCCTGAATATGTCAAGTCGAAGTCACTCATTGCCTAGGGCTATCTCCATACACCTGGATGCACAATCAATGTTCGCTCGAGCTGTCGCTAGAAATGGGTGACCTAAAATAATGGGTGCATCTCAGAGATTAGGAGGAACTTCCATATCGAGAACAAAAAAGTCTGCAGGAAAGCAGAATCCGTGGACTTTTACGATAACGTTCTCAACCACCCCCCTCGGTGTTTTGACTAATCTATCAGCCAGCTGAATTGTGACCGAGGTGGGTTTCAACTCCCCAAATAAAAATTGATCAAATATGGCAGTGGGAGTTAGGTTGATAGACGAACCCAGATCTAGAAGGGCCCGATCAAATGGAGAATCCTGCAAGAAGCAGGATATGAGTGGGGTACCAGGGTCTTTCTTTTTCAGTGGCAAGTTGGCTAGAATCACGGCGCTAGCCTCTTTCGACAGTACCGCTTGTCGTCCAATTCTCGACTGTCGCTTCGGGGTACAATAGTCCTTGAAGAACCTAGCGACAGCGGGAATGTGATCGATTGCCTCAAGGAGGGGGACCTGAATATGTACTTCCTTGAACATTGATTTCAGGTCCTCAAAATTCCGCGTGTCCTTTTTTCGTATTGCATTCCACATCAGAGCCTCAGGAAAAGGGACGGGAATCTCAAGGTCAAGTGGCCTCTTACCCTTGTCTACCATAAGTGGCTCCTGAGATGAAGAAGGAGTCGAACCCACCTGCGGTGAAGGGTGGAAAAAATCAAAACCCGCCTGCCTATGTGGTGGGTCGAATGTCTTCCTTCCGCTCCTCAAAGAGATAGCATGTGCATCGGTTTGTTGTCCATGAGGTGGTGGGGGAGCAGAAGGGGCAGAGTATGCGGGGTTCTGCAAAGGCAGCTGGCCTTGCGCGTAACCGGGTGGTGCAGGAGGTGCCCGTAGTATGGCGTGTGCCTGTCCCTGTGGTGCCTGAAACCTAGGTGGGGTGCCTTGGTTCTGCACATATCGAGGGTTTGGGATGGGTTGGGAGGGCAAGGCTCCCTGAGTCCTATGCTCCTGCAACAACTGGTTTTGCGTGCTCTGTATAGTCTGTATCTGGTCAGTCATCGCCTTCATAATCTACAAGCTATCCTATGTAGATTTCCTCATCGATTCTTGCAGCTCCTCTTTCAGTGCCTCCAAAGGGTCAGCCCGCTTTGGAGGGTGACTAGCAGCTTGGTGCAGCAGCTTGTATAAAGAACGGGGTTGCTACTAATGCGGGAATGTTTGTTGCCTAGGGTACATGTTTTACGCATTCCCATATTGCCTAGTCCGATAGTGTAGATCTTGATGTGGTCTCTGTGAATTACCAAACCAGGAGAAGTTCGGATGTTGGCGCCAACCAGGGTTATACGTCTCTGAATACGGGTTATTACTCCCGTATCCTTGGATAGCACTGACGTCCTCGTAGGCCAAAGATGTCTGAGACATATATCCATCAGGGGGATACGTATTATAATATGCAGGTGGTGCGTAACCCTGGTCGTATGGTGCCAGATTGGGATTGTTTATGGGATCCTGATATGCAAGATCTCGTAAATAAGGAGAAGATGCATCCCAAGTGAGTAGATTAACTTGAGCAAGAGGGGCTCGGGGTGCATAGGAGGGTCTTGAAGTGGTAGAGTTCATGTCAAATTGACCCTGACTAATCTGGTCAATATTTTCTCAATTAGGTTTATTCTATCCAGCTGCTTGACGATGATATCCATGTCAACTCGAATAGACTCAGTTTGAGCCTCATGGACACCAACCCACTGCTGACCGGACCGCTGGAACTGGTTCATGGATGCGGCATTCATCGAGTTCTCCGCCAAAGATTTGAACAACTCAAATGAGCTGTTCTCGTCTTTCGCGAGGAAATTCCTACCACTAGATGCATCAGCCATATATCGATGTGTGTCATCCAACCCATGGTAAAAGATCTGAGCTAGGAGCCATCTGGGTATACCATGGTGCGGGCATTTCCAGAGAAGGTTGTGAAATATGTCCCAGGCTTCATGCAACTTCTCCCCAACTCCTTGGGAGAAAGTCATGATTGCGCATCGCATTGCGTTTGTTCAATCGATTGGGAAGAACTTTTGTAGGAATTCACGCCGTAATCTTAGCTAGGTTCCAATTGGCTTCCCAATGGTCTTGAACCAGTATGAAGCTTTGCCCTCAGAGAAAATGGGAAAAGCTTCATTAGAACAATCCCAAGATCAATATTCCTAGGTCGAATCATTTTTGCGAGTCGTCTCTCAGCTAACCCAGCCAAGAGGTTGAAAGCACCTAGTAGTATGACGATAAATTCGGGTTTAGTTCATGTTTTAAAATTGATTTTAGCCCATTTTCTTCAGTTGGGGTTCCTTTTGGTGAGTGGCCCACAAGGTGACCAAGCTCACTGGCTAAGTACTAGACTTGATTAAGTCTAGTCTAGCCCAAATGTGGTATCTAAGTTGTAACACTAAAGGTGTAACCTAGGGTTCATGCAATTCTAGGGTTTTGTTCTTTTATTTTTTATTCTTCTTTAGCAGACCACAGAAAATGCAATTAGTTCTCTGATAAAAATCGAAATCCAATTAACTTGAAATTTGGCGAGTAAATTCCTTTTTCAATTATCTTTTCAAAGAATATTTTTTTGTAATTTTTACTATTTCAACCAAATTTTAAGAGATTTTTGAATGTCAGAGGGTAAGATCTGGAATTTTGACCTCTGGTCAGTTTTTCGCTTTGAAATAGTATTAAATGACTTTCAAAAATTTGAGAAAAATATGTAAAATAAAGCCAATGAGATCAGCTTTCAAACCTCACCATTTTTAGTCAAAACAGACTCACAGATTGCTCAAAATTGCTTTTTTGAAATTTGAAAAATCTCCAATCTGGTTTAGTCTGACCCCCTTGCACTTCACGAATTTTTAAAAATTGTATACTTGGAATTTTTTAAAATAACAGTGCTATTTGAAAGATGATTTAAAAATGAAAGTCTAGCCCAAATTTTAGATTTTTTTATTTAGTAGTTTTTCGGCAATCAAATTTTTAAAACAGACTTTGAATCTTGGCTAAAAATCAGGAAATGGTGGCAAAGCTTTTAAAGAAGGTTTGAGTTTCAAATCCAAGATTTCCACCAAAAGTGTTTTTTTTTTTCAAAAACTTTTGCACATTTTTTTTTTCAAAAGGATTTTTTTTCCAAGGATTTTCAAAAATATATATATAATTTTTTTTACTTTTTTCAAACTAACCTAGGATTCAAAAGAAACCTAGTCTAGATTTTTTTTTGAATTTTTTTTGATTTTTTTTCCTTCTTCATGAAAATGAAAATTTTTTCTTCTTTTTCTTCAAAAGAAATTGCTGCAAGCAAATCTAATCCTAGGGTTTAGAAGAAAACCTAGACTAAGGAGAGATGTGCACCTGATTTCTTTTTCTACGCTCGTTGTGTGCGTAGATTCATTATTTTCCGTGTTGTCGTGCACATCCAAAAACAAAGTAGAGAGAGATTTGTCAGTGATAGTTCAAAAGATCGAAATAAAAAAAGAAATGACGTTGCCTCCCCAGCAACAGTGCCATTTGACGGAAACCGTTTTCGCGCATTTGAAAGTCGTCAGAATCGTAGTATAGTTGCGCAAAAACATTCGTCAAAAATAAGTAAAAATAACAAGACTTTGAGTCCCAGTCATTCGTCTCTGAGAGACGTTTGTTCAAATCTGAAATCGATCCTTCATCGCTCTACTTTATTTAAAATCGCACGCTGCTTTCCAATCTCTGTATTAAAGGCTCGCCACTTCTATTGTGAATTCTAATTATGTGCGCGTGTGTCAAATAGATAACAAAGGTGAAAGTGTGAGTTTCGGTGTGCACAATTCTAGTAACGTGGTGGCTGTTTACGAAAAATGCATTTATAGTTAGATCATCTATATTTTTCGGAACTGACATGCTCGTTGCAAAATATATATATAAATGAGAACAGGCAACTTGAATCACACAAATTTGATTGCAACCAATCAGCTCATGGTGATGTCAAACATAGAGGTATGTAAATAGAAAATATATTTTTTTCATTCATTCATTCAGAGAAGTGCTTGCAACATGGAATGTAGAGGAAAGCTTGTACAGGAATGCTTAAAAATGTAAATCTAGCTACCAGAAAATGATCGCATACAGGAATCTATGGGGGAATTTTGCATGCATCATTGGGGGAGAATAAGGACTACACTACTAAGCAGTAAATAGAAGTAGTAAATGTAAAGAGATAGCTACTAATCTATCAGAAAGTGAGGGCAATCGGAGGTAGGCTCCAATGTCCTTGGAGTGGTTGAGAGGAGAATGAGGGGTGGCCAATGGAGCTTAGGCCGGCCCTTGGAGAGAGGTTGGAGGAGTGATCCAGCATCCTGCCGGAGATGGTGTCCTTCATGGTGGTGCTCAACTCATGGAGATGGAAGTGGCCAGCCTAAGTGGAGGTGGATGTGAATGGAACCAAGTATGTTGATGGGTGCAAATGGCCACCCCTTAGGTCTTTTTATAGACCTAAGGGAGTCACTCTAGAGAAGTGTGGAACTCTCTAGAGAGAGCTCCAATGAGTGGCCGGCCAAGTTGTTTTGAGATCCAAAAAAAGTGGATCTCAATTTGAATGCCTCTTGGTTGCTAATTTTGGCAACTAAGAGTGGCCCCACTTGGGGAGAGTTCTAGAGAACTCTAGAGTGGGTGAATGGTTGTGTGTGTGTGTGTGTGGTCATGCCCTAGGTGGCTAAGAGGTATAGGTTAGGTCCTAAGGGGTTTAGGTAGGTGTATTCCTTGAATTAGGGTTGCAAACCTAATTGCTAAGGGGAATTTGCAATTAAAATTAACCCAAGTTTAATTGAATGAGTGTGAACCTAATTGAGAGTGAAATAACTCAATTAGGTTGGGTTTAGATCAATTGGACTCTCCATAAGTCCAATTGGACTTGTGTGGGTTGAGATCTGAGCTCAATTGGACTCAATGAGTCCAATTGGCTTAGGTGATGGTAATTGACTTTGATCTAAGTCAATTGGGTTCAGTAAGGACCTAATTAGGTCCTTAGGGAGGTCTAGAGGTGATGTACTAGGGTTAGGGCATCTTAATTTCGGTTCCTATGGGGTTGGGATTAGTTCTAGGGAGCTAGAGATCCAAGATCAAGGCTTAAATCTCAAAACGGGAACTGGAGACCAGTTCCAAATGTCCAAAAATAGAGTCAGATGACTTATACTCAAAAATCAAAAGTCCAGACATCAGTTCTGGACGTCCAATTTGAGTCAGGGGGAATTCCAGGTTCTATTTTGGGTATTCTGCAGAAATTGGTTTGACAAAGTGTCTGGATGTCCAATAACACTGCAGAAGTGGGTTCGAGGTATGCGGGAGCTGGTTAAGGGTTTTGGACATCCTATAACTTATCTAGATGTCCAGATAAGGGTTGGAATTAGGGTTTTAGGGTTTCCTAGGGTGCTGTGACCTAATCTAAGGGTGGCTAAGGCTTGGGGGAAGTCTCTAGGCTATCTTAGGGCTAGGATGGACCTAAGCTCTTCACATTTTACTACTTTATTCCTACTTAATAGAATAGCATGCCTTAATTCCCTTACATCATTATTCCCTATGTCTAATCTATGTCTTCTGCTCCAGTCCTACTGCAACACCTCTTATTCCTGATCCAGCTTCAGATCCAACTTTTGATCAGCTTATTGCCTGCAATTGACATAATGCACTTAATCAGCACATTATAGCATTGTTTTATGCATAGCTAAAGAAAAGCAGTAAAGATGCAGATAATGCTTATGCATACCTGAATTACCCTAACTTATGCTAAGTTCTAGCTTAACTGAGGTCAATTAAGACCTATGATTGTTGTGCAATCAATACTTTGTCCCTTTGGTGCCTTCCCCTCTTCCCTTCTCTCTTGTGCCCACGCCAACCAGACGACAAGCTAGGCAGGAGGACATCCAAGAGGAGGTCTTGAGGCTGGTGTACGCCCACCCTAGGAGTTGTTTTTGGGTGGAATTTGATGGGAACACCATCATGAGCCCTAACTAGCCTGATTTGGTCTGGAAAAGGTGATAGAAGCTCCTACATAGCCATTAGAGGGTCCTATATGCATGATATTCTATTTTGAGAAGAAAAGAAGAAACCAGGGTTAATTCTGTAATTTTAAAAGCATTACATGAACACAAACTAACCACAGGGTATTCCAGGGGCTAATTAAAGGTCAAGTGGTCATAAATGTCTAATAAGAGGGTCCATGCAGACAGAAATGGGTTTTTACGCATTTCGAGAATTAACAGTAACCCAATACTCTAATTTCAGATCCTCTTAAATAATAGAGGTTCTGGTCAAGATAAATTCAATCTAAACCTTCTAAAAATCATATAAAAATATTCTATAAAGGTTTGGTACCCTTGATTTGACTTTTAGAAGCCATTTTGACCTAAAACAGAATCTCAGACAGAAAGTTACCTTAATTTGGGTTTCTATGTAAATTGCCCAGTAAAACTTGATCAAAACCAAAATCCGACTTCACCATCAAATTTCTTGTGTCCAAATTAGATTTGTACCAAAATTTGAGCCCAATCATAGTTCGTCCTGACCTAGTTTGCACTTTAGTCCAGTCAAACTCTTTTTCTCTCACATTCACCCTTAACTTTCAAATTCTTTGATTAGGTCCCTGAGTTTTTTGTCGTATTCACATTTAGGTCTCTATCGCCATTAGGAGTGAGCTGCAGCACACCGTTGAGATTCGAGTGAGATTTTCTCGCCCAATTCTCAATCAATCAATCCCAAAATTGAAAGAGATTCCTTGAGGAATTCCCTTCCAAATGAGACCAGACATGAATCCTAACTCCTTCCCAAAAGCTGATGCGAACGCTTGGGAAAAAAGTGTATCTGTGCGTGCAAGATCCTTGAAGCTCACAAGCTTGGTTTCCAATCTTGGAAGGCCTCCTAAAGGCTTATAAAAGGCTCTACATCAAGTTCCTCACCTCCTTAGCTAGTTTTGGCCAAAGAATCCCCTCTTCCTCCCTTATCCGGCCACCCATAGACTCCGCTTCGGCAACCTCCCCCAACCTCCTCATCCAGCCATCCAACGATCAAATTGTTCGGCCCTCTGTCTTCAGCTCTCGATTCCGCTCCTTGCCAGCCACAGTAGGAGCCTCCTCCCTCCTCGTCGTTGCTGCTCCAACTCGTCGTCAACTACATCTTCTTTGGCTCCGATTTGCTAACACCAATTGCCTTCCTCTGCCATCTCCCTCTTTAAGTCATTCTTTCTCTTCTCCTCCTCCTCCTAATCATTCCCAACCCTTTAGCCTCTAGGATCAATCTCCAACGCACCCCCAACTCCATCATCTTCCTCCACTCTGGCAAAGCTCCGGCGATGCCTTCCGCACTCCACACTTCACTAAACCCCTCGCTGGCACCTCCACGAGCTTTGCCATGGCCCCTTCGTCAAAAACCCTCTCCCTATTTGCCCGTGCAACCACCAAAAATCACCCCCGAACACTACCACTTGCAACCACCTTCCCTGAGGTTGCCTGACCTCTACGCTCCACAAAACTCCACAAAATTGCCTCCACCACCTTCGACGAAGCTTTTGAGCCATCTAACTAGGGCTTTCAAGCCCATATTGTCACCATCGTCATTATCACCACACCTCCCTCTCCGGCATCGTCCAACGTCTTCAAGCAGTGTTCTTCCTCATTGACTTTCCCAGACATTGCGGAAGACCTCCAAGCTCTCATCCAAGATGCCAATTGCAGTTGCCAGCCACTCCCTCTCCATCAATTGAAGTCCTCAACCCCTGCAGCTTGCAAGCAAAGGGAGGTGTCGAACATAATCCCATCTCGTTGGTGGAAGAATTGCTTGAGCGGTATATCTTGTTTTGCTACCACCAACCCCTCGACCAATACACAAGGGGTCAGGTCCCTCCATGCACACACTACGCACACCTTGTCTGCGACTGATGAGTGGCTACTCATCATGGCTAAAAGGCAGAAATTAAGCTAGACACTAAGCAAAACAATATCAAATTAACATATAAAAAGGGTTAACTGTGGGAATTAAAGAAAAGACCTAAAACTTTTAATGTGTGTTAAAACCTCCTAATTAGGTCACAAAAATGAGATATTCTGAAAACTAAAGAACAAATGATGATCCATGCATCAATTGAACACATAAACAAGTTTGAAAAGACAAATCAGAAGTAAAATCAATGTCTTAAATGTTCAATTAAGCACATGTAAAAATTTGAAAGTAATTGGACATCATTTAGGCTTAGAAATAAATAGATTACAATTAGGTCCTTCATGCATTACATTTCTACCCTTCAAAACTCCTTGGACCTTTTTGCAAGCCGCAGGGACCCTTCTGTATGACTGCAAGGCCCTTCCAGTTATAGTTCTTTTCACTTTTGGACCTGCACGCTATTCTTCTACCCCTTCGTTCAAGGGTCTTCCTGCAAGTTTTCCCTCATTTCAGAGAGAAGCCTGTGTTCTTCATGTGCACTGCAGCACGCGAAGAACACAGCCATTCTCGACCGTCCATCGCACTTTTGATCTCGATCTGCGGCTGGAATCAAATGGAACCTTCGCGCGATTCGGTGCGTGCGTTCACCTCTCTTCCCAGATCTCATCTGACGGTCAGATCTCTCTCTTGACTCGCCGCGTGCTCTACCCATCTCATCCTCACCGCCTGCTTAATTTTGATTAACCTCACCCTTGCGGTGATTCCAATCACTGAGCTGCTATTTAAGCACCTCAGTGGTGTCGTGCGCAAGGGATCTCTCCCTCCTACATCTCTTAGCGATCAGTTCGTCCACTCCAGTCTCTCCTCCTCATCTAGACCCCAATTTCACAGCCACTGACTGTGGAATCATCGCCTGCTCTCGACCCTCCTCATCGCTAAGGACCTCGTAGCACCTGAGGACGACCCTAGAGTCTCACTAGCAGACTCTTCCCTCCGCTGGAGTCACCCTCCTCCTTTCTTCCTCCTTAGCTGCCGGCTAAGGACCCATAGGTCCCATTCTTCCTTTTAGTTTAGGTTTTTAATTCTGCACAATTAGTGTTAGTTGTAGTTTACAGTAGTTTAGAATAGATTTAGCTTTAATTGTTAGTGTTTAATGTTAACTGTAGTTTAGATTAGTCTTAGGAGTAGAATTAGCATTAGATCCCCTCCCTCACCTCCTCTGATCAGTCCAGATCAGAGGGGAAGAATCATCTGTTCATTGTTCAATTTATCTCCCTCTTCATGTTTTGTTTTTCCACCATCCAATTCTGATTTATGTTTCTTTTAACGACGAATTTTTCATCATTCACCCACACATCCGGACCCAATTTCAGATCTGATGGTGTACTACCTCAGATATGAAATTGGCGTCACAAGCACCATTTGGGGCTTCTCACTAACCCCATTTGTGTTCACAAAAGCCCCTTTTATTTTAGATTGATTGCCTCAGTTTGTCAGATTCACTTTAACATGGATTTTAAAGAATTTTGCTCTCTGGATTGCCTTGACAGATCTGACAAATTGAAGGGATTTTGGTTTTCCTTGTGGGCAAGGACTCTGAGAAGTTCTCTGGTGACAGAGAACAACTCAGAAGAGCCTTTCATGAATCTGTTTCTACCTTGATCTAAATGCATTCGCAAGCTTTTATAAATTCCTTTAATGCATTCTTAGTCTGTTTTGCCATTTTAGAACTGCCATACACCACCTGTTTTGATGATTATTTTTGTATGGTGATTTCCTAACCTAAGGAGTTCTCCATACTCCTTAAGGTTGCAAGGAGCTGGGATTGTATGTTTTTTTTGGTTTTAATTGATTGAGTTAAGTTCTCCTTCATGCTGTCTATAGCATTAGGAAGAGCTAACTCAATGCCATTTGTTGTTTTGATCATAAATGATGCTTTTGATAAGGGCTTTTTCTTGTTGGGTATTTGAACTGAATTCTTATGTGATTTTCGTGAGATTTAAACCCTTATCAGATTTGTATTTCAACTCTCAAAATTTTTAGTTTGTTTTTAATTTTCTCTTATTCCCAGTTATACAGTAACATGCTGCAACTTGCAGCTACATTTCCCTCCATCTCTAAATTCTCCTCTTCTCTACAATTCCCCTCTCATCTGTGAATACATCCCCCTCTTCAAATGGACTAACTGGAACAGCAGTCAGCCCATTTAACAGTGGCTTAGGCCAGTGCTGCTGCTAAACAAAACACCCTGAACAGCACATTCTCTTCTCTTCCCATCTTCTCTGACAGTAGCTTAGCTGCTGTTTAAAATGAAATAAAAACTTAATTAACCCTTCTTCCTAACTTCCTACTAAAGCCTACTTATATATACTTAATTCTCACACTGTAAATATACATATCCATACTATTATAACTATAATATACAGCCTGATTATGTAAGTATACATACATAGATATACTGTCAATACTGCATGAACTTGTATATAAATCTATATACATATGTAATCTATGTAAATATATGTATAAGTATTGAATTATTATGTATATATTTACTTAATTATGTTTATATATGTACAGATTTATATTTACTTAGTAGCTATACAATAGAATAAATTAGCTAAATTAATAATTTAGAGCTATAATTAAGTAAATAAATCTATAGACTTAGGTTAATATATATATAGTAAGTAATTTAAGTTAGTTAAAGTATATTTATATCTATTGTAGTTACTGTTAGCTTAGTTTTAATTTAAACAGCCCAGAATAGCTCGCTTAACTTAAATAAAATAAAAATAAATTTGTAAAAATATAATAAAAATATGTATAAAATACTTAAGTATGTAAATTAAATCTGTATAAGGTCAATTAGACCATTTACTAATTATTTTATAAGTAATTAACTATTTAATCACCTAAATCAACCTGTACAAACAGCCCACTTTAATGAATTTATTTGTATAGTAAACCTAATTAAAATTCAAAATTAATTAACCAATTATGTAGTATTATGTAAATACTTTATTAACCATATTTTATTTTATTTTTTTTTAATAATTTATGGCCCCCAAATCGAGGGCCAAAAGCGCGAACAGACGCAGCTGCGCCTGATTTCCAGCGCACGATGTGGCGCTGGATAGCACCACATCGTGTGCTGCAAACCAAACGCAGCGCTTTATATAGAATTTATGTTTTATGTGAAGCAGTCGTCACGGGCGGCCGGCACCCGAAACACAACGCCATGCTATTCGACCCGATTACCCAACACGCTCTGAACCGTCTGATATGTGATGATATTGTGAACATGTGGTGTGTGTGCGCCGGGGCCCGAGCGTGGGGGACTTGTTGTGGCGCCATGGCTGAGGCCCAGCACTTAGTATGAAAACGTAATTAAGCCACCTAATCAAAGATTAGGGCGTGCCTAGTAGAGGTCAGGTCCCGCCCTCTGGGTGCAGCGTATCCCTCGAAAAGCACGCCTGTAAATTAAACAAATTTTAAACTGAATACTAAAAAGCTAATGACGGTTGCTTAATCCCCTTCGCCGCAGCACTTGAAAACTCTGTTAAGGCCGAAACATAACGCAGAAACAAAAGAGAAGAAGAAACGTCGCTATAGCCCATTACATTTGTATAAATAAACCCATATAATTACTAACAGAATAAAATGACACTATAAACGTCGCTAAAGACCTCAGTTTGCTTCTTTAGGTTGTATATAGTGTTTTATGAGATTTAGCGACGCTTATATCTGTCACTGAAACTACTGTATATGTTACTATAAATAACAAACTGATAAGTTAAGTCTCTACACCATTGCATCCTAAGGTATTATATACTATCATGTTAGTACTAATAGGATAACTTGTAAATACATAGTTTAGAGTATAATAATAGATTGTTTGATGCTTGTTCATAGTTAGTATTTTTGCAAGCATTTCTTAGTAATTAGGTAAATAAAACACACATTCATTCATTCTTTAATAAGATGTAAAGTTTCTTTTTGGAATTAGAGGATAATTTTGAGATCAAAGAGTGACCGAATTAAATTCAATAAATTGCCTCCCAGTGAACGACCTGGAACAAAACCAGTAAAAATTAGATAAATAAGCAAATGATAATAATGGTTGTAATGACTGGTACTCACCCATACTCACCACTATACGACATTCTTAATGTTATATTATACACCCTATACTACAACGACATGATCATAACAATAATCATTCATCATCATACAACCATTGTACACATCAGCGACCCACGCCCATGGACCTAGTCCCCTACCCAAATCCGTATACCTGACAATTGACCCAATTACACCTGGGCCTGAGAGAAATAAGATAGAGAGAGAGGGGGTGTTTTTGCCCTTGCTCCTACCCTCTCTATACTTAGCTGCTAGGAGGCTTTCGTGCCTCTGTTGGTGCTGTATTGTGCCTTGCCTCTCTTGAGGCTTGAAAAAAAGAGAAGGAGGCTTCGTGCCTTTGCCTCCTTAGGTGTTGTGCTTGCTGAGGCAACTTAAGGCGTCTGAGTACTTAAACAAATGTTTGATCTCTGCTGGTGCATTGGTTCTAAGTTACTGTGGATAAATTTGATACTTGGTTGACGTGGAAATTGGTTGAGGGATACTGTGCAAATAATTAACTTAATTACTCTTAATATTCTAGGGTTAAATTGGTGATTTATATCACCATTTTAACCCAATCTTTTTGCACATTGCTACTTGGTTTTATTTATATATCATTCTTGATCATTCTACTGGTTATAATTGCTTATATCTTGATTGGAATTGTGATTTGTGAAGATGAATTGCTCCTAAATTGCTCCCAATGAATGGCCTCATACTTTTTGAGTTATAAATTTTAGTGTTTATCGTAATTTCTCAACTATACTACGACACATTTTTCTAAATCTCGATGATTTCATGTATAACAGAATTCTCCACCCATAGAGAAGAAAGGGCACACCCATTTAGGGCTTGCCAAGGAGGAAGTAGCATCTCTAAAGAAGCACTTCAAGAAGGAGTTGGAGATATCCTTTTCAAGCCTAGGAGCAGCTAAGCTTGGAGTAAGGACTCTCTCCTCTTCACCACCATCACAGGAGGATCTTTGTTTTACCAATTTTCACCTTTCATTTTGTAGTAGAATCATTCCTCTACAAGCATTCCTATAAAACAAATTTTCTCTATATATCAAGTTGCCTCTTCTACAATTTTCGTTACATCTTAATTAATTATCTTTTCTAGCACTATTTCACTCCCTCTCTCTAATTACCATAGGTCTCCATGTACCTAGGGTGAGCTTAGAGAGAGGTTGCTTTTGTCACTTAGGTGTTAGCATTAGCAATTTAGGTGTAGTCTTTTTTTTTCTTCTCATAATTTCATAGTTGCTTGTTATTTCAAAATCCAAAAAAAAAAATCTTATATTTAGAATCACAAAAAGAAAGTTGATTTCCAGATTCAAGCAAGAGTATTTAAAAGTGCATTCCTACCTCCCTTGGGATGACCCGAATACTTTCCCAAGTACTCGATTTTACAAATTTTAAATGTGATTGAATTTATGCGTTACAACGATAAAAATTGTAATTACAAATTGCGCATTTTCGCTATCACTTTTTGGCACCGTTGCCGAGGAGGCACAACTTCGCATTCATTTTTCTCTTATTTGATACACGAATCTCGTCCCCTTTTCTTTATTTTTATCGTGTGTGCAGGCACTACAAGAAGAAGGCAGGAATTTTGAAGTGAATGCTTAAAGTCCTTGTCTTCCAACAGAGTCGAGGTTAGTGTCTTCTTGCTTGTCACATTAAACCTAAAAACTATCAAAAAAATACTAAATCAAGCTTTCCAAATCAAGAACAATTGAATTTGGTAAAGTGGTGATTCATAAAAACCATCGGTTGTTTGTTTGAATCATTTAAACACCACTTTGCCCTAAGTGTTGGTGTTTTGATTTCCAGGTCTAGACTTCTGATCGGATTTCAAAAATCAATTCCCGACACCCTAGGCCTCTTAAAATCTTGAAATTTCACCCAAAGATTCCAAATCAAGTTAGGAACATCAGAGCATTTGGAGTTGTAGAGAATTTTTAAAAATTCACAGAACACAGGGGGCTCATCTCCTCTGATTTCATCATTTTGTTACTGTCCATGAAGTTTAGGAATTTTTATACTTATCCAATTTCTTTGAAATTTAGCTTTTGGGATTCCTTGTGAAATTCTACACAACATATAAAATCACAAAAACTTTTGGTGGCCAGTGGTGGTACTGGAAAGTCCAAAATATCCTCAGGTATCATTTCTGGACTTTGACACTAGCACAAAGAAAAAACTTAAAACAATATCAAACAAATTCCTAAAATCATAAAAAATATTTCTGGAATCCTTGTTTGATTTGCCTTCTAGTAGTGCCATTGTTTGCTTTGTTTAGACCACTACTTAAAGAGAAAAGCTTGACACAATTCACTGATAGTTAAAATTTCTACTTAGGATTCAACTCAATTAAGGTTTCTCTTTATTTATTCTAGTCCCACATTATGAAGGA
Source organism: Thalassia testudinum (assembly GCA_037157565.1). Lineage (NCBI taxonomy): Eukaryota > Viridiplantae > Streptophyta > Magnoliopsida > Alismatales > Hydrocharitaceae > Thalassia > Thalassia testudinum. The sequence goes on from JAZHRO010000014.1 coordinate 24,375,214, forward strand.
AATCTACCTTCATCAATACAACTTGATTTCATTTTGATTGTGGAACTCAAACTTGTTTGAATACATCAAAAGAAAACCCTAAAAGACATTAATCTAAATCAAATCCTAAAAGCAGAAATACAACAAAATTTTTTGTGACAACTTGAATTGGCATTGGAATCTCTCCTTCCAATTTGCACACAATAAAAAATTGAAATAATAGGGCATTACCCCAATTAACGCCCTCCACATTCCTGTGCACATTCGGATACCTAAGTTAAAGTTAAAACAAGTAGTCACTTGACCACTTAAGGACTTCATTCAATTTAGGCTTGATATCCGACATTTAAGAACCATTAAGTGTGCTTAATTCCTTTAGAAAACATGACGATAGACTTGGAGGTAAGTCAAATGATAGGTAAGGGTTTACACAAGCCCCTTGTGATTTTCCTAGGACATGCTTGGGCCCAAGCCACCTCTTTAGTCTAACAGGGTGCTCTTTGGGAAGTGGGTCCACTTGTTGATCCCTTACTTGCCAGGTTCCCAAGTCTTAGGTTTTATTAAGGAGTCAACCTTAAGATAGTTTAGGCTTGGTTGTTTGATTTGCACACTTTCTCTCATCTATCTCTTCTCCTCCCCCTCCATTCTTCCATTAAGTGCATGCATGGGCGAAGGTCCCAGAACCCACATCTCTAGGGACCATTTGATTTTGCCCCACACACCAAAAGATCCTTATTTTCTTCTTCTTCTCATCATTGGTCTAATTTTGACATGGAAAATAGATCAAAAAATTCTGCTTCCACATCCTAACCCAAACCTAACCCATTAGTTGACCCATAAGCTGACTTTACCATCTCTAACCTCCCTCATTTGGAGCTACCACAAAACCCTGAATGGCCAGGTGGCCCTCTAAATCAAAATACAAATCCCTTTTCTCTTATGGTCGACCAATTGGTTCGACTTCAACAAAACCAGTAGCAGTTGGCTAGGACAGTCACGAACCTAGCCAACCAAAGACCGACTCAGCTACTTGGGGAACCTCTCATACCTCTCTAGGATTTCTATGATCCTTCCAATTATCAAGAGGGACCTGGAGTGGTTATACCCCAAGGTGATTTTGAAATTAAACCTGTCATTCTAAACCTAATCAAACATTTTCATGGTCTTCCGAGAGAGGACCACTTTTGCCACCTCAAGGAGTTAACTGTCCTCGCTCAAACCACTCGTTCCTGCAATGTACAGGAAGAGGTGCAGCTCATGAGACTTTTTCCTCTCTCACTAAAAGATAAAGCATCGCATTGGTTTAGAACGGTCCAGCGTCCAATCACCACCTAGCCCCAAGTCAAAAGCACTTTTCTTAAAAAAGTCTTTCCAATAGGTTGTACAAATGCTTTACGTCGATTAATAATGGCCTTTCAACAAAAATCTGGTGAACCTCTCCATGAGTCTTGGGAGAGATTTCAAGAACTGCTTAGAAGTTGCCCCCACCATGAAATTCCATGATGGCAATTAGTGCAGATCTTCTATCATGGATTAGAAGATCAATTAAAAAGATTCGTCGATGCTTCATGTGGGGGTAATTTTCTTAATAAAGATGTCGAAAGTGCCTACCTCCTTTTTGAAGAAATGATTGAAAACTCATTTAATATGGCTTCAATGGACACTTTTGGTAGAAGCAACAACCCAAGACTCGGAGTCAATTTCATTGATTCCAAATCCACATTTGTTCCAGTCAAATAGGATGATCTACACATGATAGCTCAACAACTGGATCAAATGCAACTAAACCAGAAGAAAATGGAAGAAAAGCTCACCCAAAAACAAGCTCCTTACCCTAACTCCCTTCACCTTCTCAGAAGATAAAATCTGCACAATATTAATGCTACCCTTGCTGGGCAGCAATTTTCAGTTGAACTCTCACAAGACCTGACTGGGACCTGTGATTTTATGAATCAAAATCTTTTTGACCCCACCACTGAGAACATTTTAGCACTCCAGGGGTAATTTAGAAATCCCTCCAATTCTTACAATCAAAATTGGAGGACCAACCCGAATCCCTCTTGGAAAGCCCCAAATAAAATTCAATTTCCCAAACAAAATCAATTTGGGAGTTATGGGCAAAACATATATCAACCTGGGCCATCCTAGGAAGATATCAACACCCAGGTCATGAAGACTCTGCAGGGAATGCAGACTCAAATGACTGAAGTAACCCACATGATCACTAATGATGGTTGTGAAAATGGTTGTTGTTGACACCGATGCTCCCCGGCAACGGCGCCAAAAATAATGATGGTTGTGAAAATGGTTGTTGTTGACACCGATGCTCCCCGGCAACGGCGCCAAAATATGTTGATGAAAATTGTTGTAAATGTTTGTTGGTAATAATTGTTGATCATGTCGTTGTAGTATAGGGTGTATAATATAACATTAAGGATGTCGTATAGTGGTGAGTATGGGTGAGTACCAGTCATTACAACCATTATTATCATTTGCTTATTTATCTAATTTTTACTGGTTTTGTTCCAGGTCGTTCTCTGGGAGGCAATTTATTGAATTTAATTCGGTCACTCTTTGATTATCTCCAAAATTGTCTTATTCAAAAAGAAACTCTACATTTAAAGAATGAATGAATGTTTTATTTACCTAGTTACTAAGAAGTGCTTGCAAAAAATACTAACTATGAACAAGCATCAAACAATCTATTATTATACTCTAAACTATGTATTTACAAATTATACTATTAACACTAATATGTTAGTTCATACTACATTAGGATACCATAGTGTAAAAACTTAACTTACTAGTCATTTATTTATAGTGACATATATATCAGTTTTAGTGACAGATATAAACGTCGCTAAATCTCAGAAAACACTATATACAACCTAAAGAAGCAAACTGAGGTCTTTAGCGACATTTATAGTGTCGTTTTATTCTGTTAGTAATTATGTGGGTTTACTTATACGTATGTATATTACTTATTCTACTGCTGTATGTACAGAGTCTTTTATGTTGTTATCTCGTGTTCTCTCTTTTTTTTAAGTCGTCTGTCCTTTCATTTTCGTTCTGTGTGGTATTTCAGAGGCTGCGGTGGAGAGTCCTTAGTGTAAAATGTGTTTAATTAGCGGGCACGCTTTTCGAGGGATACACAGCACCCTTCGGGTGGGACCAGACCTCTACTAAGCGCGCCCTAATCTCAGATTAGGTGGCTTAGTTACGTTATTCAAACTCAGCGCAGGGCCTCAGCCCAACGCCAGACATACTCGCACGCTCGGGCTCCCAGCCCCACACATGCATCACACATTCAGTATCATCACATATCAGAGTTCAGCACAAATCGGGTTATCGGATCAGACATAATGGTGTTTCGGGCGCCCTGCGCCTTGACGACTGGTTAACATATAACATAAATTATACTTATATGCTGCGTTTCGTTTGCAGCCCACGATGTGGCGCTATTCCAGCGCCACATCGTGCGCTGGAAACCAGACGCAGCTGCGTCTGTGCGCGTTTTTGGCCCTCGATTTGGGGGCCATAAATTATTAAAAAAAATAAAATAAAATATGGTAAATAAAATATTTACATAATACTACATAATTGATTAATTAATTTTGAATTTTAAATATATTTACTATACAAATAAATTCGCTAAACTAGGCTGATTATACAGGTTGATTTAGGTGATTAAATAGTTAATTACTTATAAAATAATTAGTAAATGGTCTAATTGACCTTAAACAGTTTTAACTTACATACTTAAGTATTTAATACATATTTTTATTGTATTTTTACGAATTTATTTATGTTTTATTTAGGCTAAAATAGCAATTCTGTGTAGTTTATAATTAAAACTAAGTTACAGTAAGTTATACTAGGTATAATTATACTTTGACTAACTTAAATTACTTAATATATATATATATTCCCAAGTTTATAGATTTATTTACTTGATTATTGCTCTAACTTATTAACTTAGCTACTAAATCAGTAAATATAAATCTGTACATACATATATACATAAATCAGTAAATACATACATACTAGATTAGTATATATACATATTTTTACATAGATTACATATGTATACGAATTTCTGTACAGGTTTTATACATATTTACAGTATAACTATGAATCTAACTGATATGCTATAGTTATAGTTATAATACTATGAATGGGTATATTTACAGTTTTAAAATAAGTCTATGCCATTAGGCTTTTGTATAAAGTTAGGGAATTAGAGTTGATTGATTTTTTTTTATTTGAGTTTAGACAGCAGCCGCAGCTACTGTCAGAGGAGATGGAGAAAAGAAGAATGTGCTGTTTTAGTGTTGTTTACAGTGGCAGTGGCTTAAGCCACTGTCAAATGGCTAACTGCTGCTGCAGTTAGTCCACTTGAAGAGGGGGGAAGTATTCTACAGAGAAGAGGGAAATTTAGAGAAGAAGGGAGTTTAGAGAAGAGGGGAATGTAGCTGCTATATGCAGCATGTTGCTGTATAACTGGGAACAAGATAAAATTCAAAACAAACTAAACATTGAAGAGATGAAATCCAAATCTGAAAGGGGTTTAAATCTCACGAAAATCTCATGTAAATTCAGCTCAAATACTCATTAGGAAAAACCTTATCAGAAGCATTCTTTCAGATCAAAACTCAAATGGCATTGAGTTAGTCTTCCTAATGCCATAGACAGCATGAAGGAAGACTTAGCTCGATCAATTAAAACCAAAGAAACACAATCCCAGTTTCTTGCAACCTTAAGGAGTATGGAAAACTCCTTAGGTTAGAGAATCACCATACAGAAATGATCATCAACACAAATAGTGCATGGCAGTTCTGAAATAGCAAAAAGAGGCTAAGAATGCATTAAGGAAATTTAATGGAAGCTGGCGAATGCATTCAAAACAAAGTATAAACAGAATTATGAAAGGCTCTTCTGATTGGTTCTCTGTCACCAGAGAACTTCTCAGAATCCTTGCCTACAATGAAAACCAAAAATCCCTTCAATTTGTCAGATCTGTCAAAACATTTCAGAGAGTAAAAATCCTTTAAAAATCCAGATCAAAAGTGCTCTGACAAACTGAGGTAATCCATTTAAAACAGAGGGGCTTTTATGAAACAAATGGAATGAGTGAGAAGCCCCAAATGGTGCTTGTGACGCCACTTTCAGATCTGAGGCAGTGCACCATCAGATCTGAAATTGGGTCAGGATGTGTGGGTGATTGATGAAAAATTCGTCGTTAAAAGGAAAAAACAAGAATCAGAATCTGGATGATGGGAAAAACAAAACATGAAGAGGGTGATAAATTGAACAGTGAACAGATGATTCTTCCCCTCTGATCTGGACTGATCAGAGGAGTTGAGGGAGGGGATCTAATACTAATTCTACTCCTAAGACTAATCTAACTACAGCTAACATTAAACACTAACAATTAAAACTAAATCTATTCTAAACTACTGCAAACTAAATCTAACACTACTTGTGCAGAATTAAAAACTAAACTAAAAGGAAGAATGGGACCTATGGGTCCTTAGTCGGCGGCTAAGGAGGAAGAAAGGAGGAGGGTGACTCCAGCGGAGGGAAGAGTCTGCTAGTGAGACTCCAGGGTCGTCCTCAGGTGCTACGAGGTCCTTAGCGACGAGGAGGGTCGAGAGCAGGCGATGATTCCACAGCCGGTGGCTGTGAAATCAGGGTCTAGATGAGGAGGAGAGACTGGAGTGGAAGAATTGATCGCTAAGAGATGTAGGAGGGAGCGATCCTTTGCGCGCGACACCACTGAGGTGCTTAAATAGCAGCTCAGTGATTGAGATCACCGCAAGGGTGAGGTTAATCAAAATTAGGCCGGCGGTGAGGATGAGATGGGTAGAGCGCGCGGCGAGTCAAGAGAGAGATCTGACCGTCAGATGAGATCTGGGAAGAGAGGTGAACGCACGCACCGAATCGCGTGAAGGTTCCATTTGATTCCAGCCGCAGATCGAGATCAAAAGTGCGATGGACGGTCGAGAATGGCTGTGTTCTTCGCGCGCTACAGTGCGTGCGAAGAACACAGGCTTCTCTCTGAAATGAGGGAAAACTTGCAGGAAGACCCTTAAACGAAGGGGTAGAAGAATAGCGTGCAGGTCCAAAAGTGAGAAGAACTATAACTGGAAGGGCCTTGCAGTCATACAGAAGGGTCCCTGCGGCTTGCAAAAAGGTCCAAGAAGGAGTTTTGAAGGGTAGAAATGTAATGCATGAAGGACCTAATTGTAATCTATTTATTTCTAAGCCTAAATGATGTCCAATTGCTTTCAAATTTTTACATGTGCTTAATTGAACATTTAAGACATTGATTTTACTTCTGATTTATCTTTTCAAACTTGTTTATGTGTTCAATTGATGCATGGATCATCATTTGTTCTTTAGTTTTCAGAATATCTCATTTTTGTGACCTAATTAGGAGGTTTTAACACACATTAAAAGTTTTAGGTCTTTTCTTTAATTCCCACACTTAACCCATTTTATGTGTTAATTTGATATTGTTTTGCTTAGTGTCTTGCTTAATTTCGGCCTTTTAGCTATGATGATTAGCCACTCATCAATCACCAATTTACAATATCAAGTAAAGGTTGCTCTTGATCACAGACCTCCTGGCAACTTGCCATCCCAACCCATGACCAACCCTAACAATCAACGGAATCAATATCAAGGTGGATATCCCAATCAACCTATCTACCCAGCACCGTAGTATCCACTGAGTTTTAATCAAAATCAGGCATCCCGTCCTCCTCCTAGAAACAATCATACTGCAAATGCAGTGACTTTGAGGGATGAGAAAACTACTCATGATCCTTTACTTGCTCAAGAAACCCACTACAAAGAAAAGCAGATCAACTCTTCCCCCTCCTCCTCTAACCCTGTTCAGGAACCTGAAAATGCAAAACAGGAAAATCCCATACCTTTTTCCATGAGCTCTTCACTCTTCACACACTAAGAAAAGGAAATCCGAGCCCACTGATAAGGAATTGATGGATCTTTTTGGGCAAGTAAAAATAAATATCCCCCTCCAAGATGCCACTAAATATATCCCTGCCTATGCCAAATTCTTAAAAGATTTGTGTACCCCCAAAATGCAACCAAGAAACCTAGGAAGGGTGATTCACCTAGAGACAATAAGCTCAGTTGTGTAGAGCAAACTGCCTCTGAAAAGAAAAGATCCAGGCACCCCACTAATTCAAGTGGTCATTAATGACACTTCTTTTGATAGCACCTTACTGGATCTCGATGCCTCAATTAATCTCATCCCCATTGTCATTTTTGAGGAATTTAAGATCGGTGAATTAAATCCTGTCGAGGTAACACTTCAATTGGCAGACCGATCTACAATCAAACCAAGGGAGATTGTTGAGAATGTCATTATCCATGTCAAAATTTGTCTATTTGCTGTAGACTTTTTGGTCCTGGATATAGAGGTATCGAAAGCTTTAAAAAATATCCCCACAATTCTTGGAAGACCATTCTTAGCCACCGCCAAGGCCAATATTGGTCGCGATTCTGGAAAGATGAGAATCATGTGTAGCAGTGAGTCTATTACCCTAGATATTTTCCAAGCTTCTAGGCATTTCCAAGAACCAGATTTCTTTGATGACTCGGATTCTGAGATTGAAAATTTAGTGAAGGAAACAATGCAAATCTCACACATGGGTTCCTGAACAATCTGATTTACCCCACCCTCCCACCCTAACCACACCTTCTCCATTTGACTCTTCGTCTAACTCCCTCCCCTCACTTCACCCCTGGATCAAAAAGCAAAAATTATCTCGGAGCTGGGACCCCAACTTGAGTTAAAACCTTTCTCGACTCGCTTAAATTTGTTTTCCTTGGACCAAATCAGACCATGCCCCTGATTATCAATTCAAACTTACTGGGGCACAATAGGAAAAACTTCTCCAGGTTTTGAGTCAAAACAGAAAAGCTATTGGTTGGACCCTTTCCGACCTTAAGGGTATCAATCCGTCCTATTGCACTCATAGAATATATCTTGAGGACGATTCTCGCCCCTCCCGCCAACCACAAAGGTGCCTGAACCCTAATATGTAGGAGGTGGTAGAAAAGGAGATTATAAAGTGGCTTGATGCTAATATCATCTACCCCATTTCTAACAGCTCCTGGGTTAGTCCTACGTAAGTTGTTCCTAAAAAAGCTGGACTAACAGTTGTCACTAATGAACATGGGGAAAATATAGCCACTAGGATCGCTTCTTCTTGGTGTGTGTGCGTTGATTACAACAAATTGAACATTGCCACCAAGAAGGACCATTTTCTACTCCCATTTATTGATCAAATATTGGAGCGATTAGCCAGACATGATTACTACAATTTTCTTGATGGTTATTCTAGCTATAATCAAGTTGCGATCCATCCTAAGGATCAAGACAAAACTACATTTACCTGGCCCTTTGGAACCTTCACTTTCCGAAGGATGCCCTTCGATCTTTACAACGCACCTGTGACTTTTCAAAGGTGTATGCTGATGCAAGATTTAGTGGGATTTGTAATTATGGCTTTTTAGGGTCGTTGTAACACGCGAAATCGCATACGCTTTTAAAATTTGTAACCTAGATAGGGGAGTATCTAGGGTCGTCCAAGGAGGCGATGTTTTGCAAAAATCAATCTCTTGCTCAAAAATGCAACTCATCTTTCTTTTTGGTCATTTCAACTATATCATTTTTTTTAGGGTTTTGAAATAACGAAGGTAATATAGGAATTGTTGACATAAAACAACTAACACCCAACTCACTACACTACTACTAAAGTGACAAGTAGAACCTCTCCCTAAGCTCACTCTAGGCACGTGGAGGCCTAGAGTAATTAGGCAGAGGGAGTGAAAAAGTGCTAGAACAAAGATAAAATAATTGCAACAAAAAAATATGAAAAGAAGTCAAAATGATTTGATAGAATTTGTGTTTTACAAAAACATGTAGAGAACTGCTTCTACTTGAAATGGAAAAATATAAAAGCAATAAAAACACAAATCCTCTTCCAAAATCTGGTGAAGAAGGGAGTCCTCTTGCTCCAAGCCTAGGCGTTCCTTGGCTTGAAAAGAAGGTCTCCTTCTTCTCCTTCCTTGAATGCTCCTCCAAGGTGGATGCTCTCCACCTCAATTCTTTCCTCCTCCAAGGGTGGGCATGCACCACCCATTCTCCTCCAATTCTTGGCTGTCCTCCTGGTGGTGAAGATCCTCCTCCTTCTTGGCGTGGCACAAGGGAAAGAATGGGGAGAAGAAGGCACCAAGGAGGTGGGTGATTGCCCCCCTAATCTCCTTCTTTACTCCTTATTCTTGGTCGTAGGTTTAGGTGGAAGTAAGGTGGAAATTCTCTAATGGGAGGATGAAGAAAATGGTGGTAGGTGATGGGTTTTTATAGAGTGGGATGCGGGTAGGGTTGGCATGAATAGGTGGAGGGCTAGGATGGAGTTTGGTGGTGGTTATGGGTGGTTAGGTTAATCTTAGGGATAGGGTTAAGTGGCGCCACCTAAGAGGTGCTAAGGGGGGTAGTTAGGGCTGGCCAAGGGGCACCTAAAAGTGGCACCAACCATGGAAGGGTGCCATAGGTTGGTGTAAACTTGAAGGCTTCTAGAAGGAGGGTGAGGTGTAGGGTGAATAGGGCTTGGATGGGTGATGAGAACCTCATCATGAATCCTAACTAGCTTACTTTGATCTAATACAATGAACAAAAGCTCTTACATAACCTAAAGGAAGGCCTAAATCAAGGGAATACTGATCTGAAGAGAACACATAAAACAAGGGGTAAAATTGTAATTTTACCATTGCAGTGCATCAACGGAATTCCTAAGGGTCTAGAAATAGGTCAATTGGACTTAATAAGATAAAAAGTGGGATGGTTCAGTCAGAAAAGGATTATTGTGCAATCTAGGAATTAAATGACATTCTGTAACCCTAAAACAAATCCACTTAAATTTACAAGGTTCTAGGAAATATAAAAATCAACTAAACCCTCTAAAATTCATGAAAAAATATCCTCTAGGGTTTAGAACCTTCAATTTGGCCTTTAGAACCTTTTTTGACCTAGATTGGGGTCCATGCCTAATATTTGACCTAATCTGGGTTTTTATACAAAATATCCAGTCAAAAGTGGTCAAACCTAAAATCTAACTTCACCATTGGATTCCTTATGTCCAAATTAGGTTTATAACCAAATTTGGACCTAAGGGAACGTTGTCTTGACCCACTTTGCAAATTGGTCCTCCAAATTACATTCAGACCCTCAACTTTTTGAAACCCTTGCAAATGCCCCCTAACTTCTTCGTCTCTTTCTTCATTTCGGTCCCTCTACCATTCGATCAGGAACCATACCTTCGACGACTTTGCACGGAGGTTTTCTCCTTACTTGCTTGGGGAGCCGCCCCCAGATTTGAAAGGGCAGCTCCCTGCGGAGCCCCCTACCGCATGGGTAGCTCACCATGCCCTGAAACCCATGATACCTCTCGTGCGAACGCACGAGAGGTATGGGTCTCCCTCTGGCCTTACCTCCAGTGTGGTTTTCCCATCGTCTCTGTGCGCTTCCCGCTCTGCCTGCGCCTATTTAAGGAAGCACAGACCACATCGCTTCCTTCAAGCTTAATTTGGCCAAAGAACTCCCCCAAATTCGTCTCCTCCTCACTCCGGCCAACAGCTCGAAGCTTTCGGAGAATCTTCCTCCCGCTTCTCATTGCTCTGCCATCGCACCAGTGGCAGAGCCAGCTCCACCGTGCTCCTCCGCGCCGCGCCGTACCAGCATGCGCCCTCCGACCCTCTTTGTCGTCGCCATCATCTCTCCCCTGGGCTTCTTCATCTCCGACGATGACAGTGCCCGTCACTCACCTTCTGCCTCCCCCCTTCGCTCCAAGTACATAAGTTAAGCTCCTCTTTCTCCCCTCTTTATTTCCCCCTGATCAATTGTTATTTTCAACCCCTCGACAGTCGCCAACCACCACCATCATCCACACCTCCGGTAGACCACCGGTGAGGTGACCCACCACTCCACGCCTCCATCCACCTCTCCAAACCCCTCAGAAGCTCCACCATCACTCCCTGATCATTTTCCCCCTCTCCATCGACCACCACACTCTCCACACACTATCCCCGAACACATCCACCTGCACATCCACGGTGTGCCCTAGGCATGCACGCACAGGTGCCCGCACACTATGCTGACCACCGGGCCACCTTCGCCATGTCAAGGCGAAGCCTGCTGAGTGTTTTGATAGGGCCGCAAGGCCAATTTGTGTTTTCAGGTTCAAAGCCATCGCCGCCATTGACACACAACTTAAAGCTCGCTTGAAGCTTCGCCCAAGCCTTGTTGTTCCAGGCCTACACTCCCAGATCGTGCTGCTTAGTCTCGCACACACACCCAGGCCTTTGATTCGCTTCAAGGACCCTCACAGCAGCTACAATTGAGAAGCTCAACCTCTGCAAGCGTGCATGACAGGAAGGTAGGATGTTTAGTCCCACCTCGTGCATTTTCATGCAGGCGCTGTGGTATAAGTTGTAAAACTGCATAAGGCTTATCACTTCCAACTCACGGGGTGAGGTCCCTCTCACTGGACCACTGGCCTCGTTTGCGACCATGCCCCGTAGACCTGGTCTTGTCCCGACCCGACTAGCACACCTCACCCACCACCCCACGCCGGTGGGCCTGGTCTCGAGCACGCGTACCCGACCCATTTACCCAAGAGGCTCTGGGAGAGCTGTGTGATAAGAGAGAAATAGAGAGAGAGACGTAGGGAGGGTAGAGGTAGGTTTTGCTTCTCTGTGTTGTGCAGGGAAGAAGGAAGAAGAGAAGAAGAAGCTAGCTAAAGGAAAAGGAAGCTAAGGACTTAGCCACACCAGAGAGAAGAAGAAGGAGGAGGAAGGAGCCAACGAAGAAGAAGAAGGTCTGCAGAAGCAAAGTGAAGGAGGCGCAGCAATTTGAGAAGAGAATAAGAAGAAGCCGAAGAAGAAAAGAGAAGGAAGGAGCTGCTGCAGTAGAGAAGGGGGAAGAAGAAGGAGCCTGAAGAAGCACTGTAGCAAAACACCACTTAAGGCGTCTGATTCACAGAATCAGACGTTTGAAGACAGGAAAGGTAGAAAAAAAAAAGAAGAGAAAAAGGAAAGAGGGGAGAAGGAAGAAAAAGAATTTATTTCTTTTTACTTTTGTCTCTAGCATTTATCTTCCTTGCATCAGTATTGAACATATTTGAGATTGTGATTTTCTACTTCTCAATACCAATTTGCTCCCTGAGTTCGACCTTGGGATATTTTTGAATTTCGAGTAATAAATAAAATGTGATAATCATTTTTTCGCAGTAATACTACAACGAAGATACTTTTAAAACCCATCGAACGACAATCGATCATCAACGAGGTAGGTGTAGGGTGTAGATGAGAGGTCATTTTGGTGCCAAAAGGAGGGGGTTCTAGAAGGCTTAGTTGGCACCAAAATAGGTGTCACTTGGAAGGAGGTGAGGGGTGAAAAGGTGGCTAGGGTTGGCGCCAACTTAGGGGTGGATGTAGGGTTAGGGTTGATTGGTTGAGCTAGTTAGGTGGGGTTTTAAAGTGGTAAATGCCAAGGGAGCTGGAGCATAGCTAAGCTAAGCTAAGCTAGCTTAGCTATAACTTGCTAGTTCTTTGCTAGCTGCTAAGCCAAGCTAAAGTAAGCTGGCTTCTACTATAATGAGCTAGGTCTGGTGCTCCTAGGGAGGATCAAGCTAGTTGCGGCAGCTAAGGTAGTTAGCTCAACTGAGTTGAGCTAAGCTGAGTCCCCGGGAGATGGACTTGAGCTTCCTGAGCTAAAATGAAGTTATCTTCAGCTAGTTGGAGTTGAGTAGAGATGGATGTAGCTGGTCCTAAGCTGAGGTGAACTTTAGTCAACTCAGCTGATCTAGCTAGTGCTCCTAGTGAACTAATGGAGCTGAGATGAGCTAGGCTCAACTAAGTTGAGCTCGATCTGAGCTGACCTAAGCTAGGGTGAGCTAAGATGAGCTCTCTTGAGCTGCCATTCAGTTGAGATGAGTTGAATGGTGCTAGGATGAGCTAACCCTAGTTCAAGTGAGCTGGATTCCAGCTATGGTGAGCTAGATCAAGCCAAGTTCCAGCTGGTGAGAGCTTCTCCTTCACCAGTTGTCTTCCTGAGTGCTAGGGTTCAAGGGATCTGGCAGTCTGTATATCCCTAGCACTCACAAAAACACATTAAAAAGACAATAAAAAGTGGAATGCATGCGTAACCTAAGTAATGCCTAAATGCAGCCCAAAAGCCCTTTGCAGAGCAAAATCCTAAGAGTTAGGTTTGTTTTAATGCATAAGAATGATGATAAACTGGCATTTATCACACCCCCATGCTTATCTTTTGCTAGTCTCTTAGCAAAACTTTACTTTTTACAAAATGGAATTTTTGGGAAATCTAATTTTTTTGGCTTTTGAGGAGAGAGATTATGGGACCTTGGTTGGTTTAAACATAGGAGGTACGGGATTTGTTAAAGATAAACATCAGGATTTATTTTTGGATCTAAAAATTAGACAAAATGGGATCAATATATCCTTTAGAAAATTCATAGATTAACCCCTTGTTAATTCAAATGACTCAAAATTTCTATTTTTAGGATTTTTTTGGCTCTGGAATATGATTCGCAACTTGTAATAACCTTTAAAACCTTGTGTCCATGCTTGTGAAAAGCCAACATTTATAAGGACGTGTTTTTGGTTTAAAACTTTTTTTTTTTGTCCCCCATGCTTATTTCTAGCTTAGTCTTACAACAAATGTGCCGAGATCATCATTTCCATTACCAATCCTCGAGGGAGCTCTAGCACCAGTACTTCGAGATAGCATTGTCCATGACACCACCCAGGAGGTCACAACCCTAAAACACAATGCGGTGTAAAGGGGCGCTCCAAACAAACTCAAGCTCTTGCTCCGACACTATAGGTAGAGCACCATCCAAGACAGTTGAGCTGCTAAAATGCACTTTAATGCTCCATCTAAAGATATGAAATATAGATATGGAGCAGCGCCAAGGCAATAACATGTTGACATCTCATCCTCAAAGGAGGCATTTTCCTCCTTCTCGGTAGTGGGAACTCAAACCAATGATCTGCTTCAATGTTTTACTAAGTCCAAACAAGGGAGTTTTTCTAATTTTTAGTGATTTTTAGGTGTTGGCTTGTGTGTGAAATTTGACACAGGAAGTTTTGCAAGAAATGCAAGTTTTTGAATCAGAAACTAAACTAGATGCTTTCCATATTACAAAAGAGGATCAAGTCACCTGAACTATCATGAGTTCAGGTGAAATTTTGGAGAAGGATATCTGATCTAGTCTAAAAATAGATCCTGAAATTCTAATGATCAGATCCGTATCATCATCCCTACTTTGTTAAAGATTAAATCCCATTGTACAAAAAGTGAGTTTTTCAACCTTAGTCCCGATTTCAAAATTTTCCTCGAAAAGTTTTCAATATTTTTATTTTTTTTGGTATGCTTGCAGAAAAAGAAAAAGCCTAAATATTCATGTTTTTAGGTTTTGGAAATCCTAAATTGATCATCAAAATTTTAAAAACACACCCCTACCATGCTTATGATATGCAATGTCCTCATGCATTAGGAGGGAAAAGGGATCACCTTAGTGATGGACGATCGGGTTTAGGATGGTCAAAACTTGGAAAAAGAAAGGAAAAAGGAAAGCAGGAAAAATGATGGATTACCTTCCATCCAGTGCTATCTTTTACGCCATTCAGCCGGGCGTGAAGGTATGCACGAAAGATCGACAATCGTGTAAATAGTTGGATACTTGAATGTCCTCAAGAAATGTGTTTTCCTCAAGATCCCTAAAAAGATGATTGATAAAGAAATAAGGATCAAAATGAAATGGAAAAATGAGCCGGGTCTGGCCATGGTTTAAGTTCATGTAAAATGCCAAACTTGGGTGGATCGGGTGGTAGGTCCATTGGAAAGGGAGGGAGAAAGTAGTCAATGAGATGTAGCGTGGGCGAAGTTAGTGTGGATGTTTTTGGTGAAAAATCAAGAAGATTGAAAGAGTAAAAGTCAAACCCTAGTTGATTTGAAAAGTCTCAAACCACAAAATTATCCTTAGCATAGGAATCAATAAAATCTAGATCCATGATGGTCAAAGCTGAGTAGGATTTGATCAAAAAAGATTCCTCACAAATTGCTTCCATTGTATTATCAGTGTCCTCGAAAATTTTATGATCAATGGACCTCTTGGAAGCTTGAAATAAATCTAATGAGAAAATCTGGTTACCATAACTTATATTCATTTTCCCAGAAAGAGAGTTGATATTAGCTATTGCGGTAATCAGAAGGGATCTTCCAAGAATGGTGTTAGTGAGAGCTACAGGTACCTCTATGTCAAGGACCATAAAATTTATCGGATTTAGACAATTTCTAACCTTGACAATATGATCCTCAATGATTCCCCGTGGTTGAATGGTAGATCGATCTCCCAATTGAAATTGAACCTTAGTAGCTTTAAAATCAATGAATCGAGATTCCTCGAATATGATCGGGGGAATGATATTAATGGAGGCACCTAAGTCGAGAGGGGTGCGAAAAAAGGTGGTGTCATTTTCGACAACCGAGATGAGAGATGCATCGGGGTCCTTTTTTGTAAGAGGCAGCTTACTCTGAACAACTGAGCTTGCTATCTTAGAAAAGACCACCCTTCCTAGATTCTGAGCCTCCCCTATTGGAGTAAACTTTTCTTTCAAAAATTTAGCAAAGGTAGGGGTGGCTTCTAGGAGGGGAATATTCCTCTTGACTTGCCCAAATAAGTCCAAAAGATCTTGGTGAGAGGGCTCTGATTTTTTATCAAAAAGATTGGATTGCAGTGTTTGAGAGTAAGAAGCAGGATTTGAATCAAGTGTTTTTGGGATTTCTTTTTCTTCTTCCTGAGTGGGGTTAGGAAAGTTGATTTGCATAGGCTGAGAGTGGGTTTCATCAATTTGATTTTAAGGCCATAAATCAGTGGTGGTGTTCCCACTCAACATATCTGCATATGCAGTTTGGCTATCACTAGGAGGAGGTGGGGGGGCCTGATGTTGATAGAAACTAGGTTGGTGCTGAGATATTGGTTTAATAGGAGGATGAACAGTGTGGTTCTGATGTTGGTGTCCACCCGGATGTTGGTTCCTGTGATTGACAAAGTTTGGCGTGGCTGGGATGGTGAGTGTCCTGCAGGCCTTTGGTTTGAAATGACCCCAAATTGATCATTGAGATTATTAATAGCATGGGTTATTTCCATTGTTTTTCTTTGCATCTCCTGCAGTGTTTTCATCATCTGGGCATTGATGTCTTCTTGAGATGGCTCAGATTGATAAGTTTGATTTGAACCATACCCTCCAAATGGGTTTTGTTGTTGGTGAGGAACTGGATTGGTCCAGGAGTGAGTTGGATAATTCCTCCAATTAGAGGAATTTTGCAATTGCTCCTGGAAGGTGGAGACATTTTGAGTGGGGTAATGATTTGGATAAGTATAATTCCCTGTTGAACCATAGAAAGCCTCAAAATAATGATTATACCTAGCATGGGTCATATGCAAATTTTGTCTCTTTGGGATGTGAGAAGGGGTGAGATGTGGAATGTGTGGAGCTTGGGTAGGTGTGGTAGGACTCCCTTGGTTGGCTAGGTTTGTTAAATCCTTATGCAACTGTTGTTGCTTAACTTGTATCTGAGCCATAATGGAGTAGAAATTAGGTGGGGGGCCTTGATTAAGAAGCTCCTGGGTGGAAAATTTTGGGAAAGAATAATTAGTATGTAGGTTAAAGGACCAATTTTGATTTTCCATTTTTAAAGAAGAGGAAAAATGCAGGAAAAGTCTTTTTGGGGAGGTAAAAATCAAGTGGTCCCTCCAAGTGTGGAGTTTTGGACCGTCGCCCATGCAAAATGGAAGAAACAGGAGGGGAGGAGAAGAGATGGAGATGAGAGAAAGTATGCAAACAAGCAATCAAAATTCTAGACCTAACCTAAATGTGACTCCCTAAAAATAACCTAAAACTTATCTACCTAGGAAATAAGTAATCACTAGTGAATACCCGTTCTATCAACAAATCTAGCCAAGTTGTTTAAGGGGAGTTTTGGGCCCAAGCATTTCCCAGGAAATCCCCAGGTGCTTGTACAAACTCGCGCCTGGTCATTTGACAAGGCCCCTCCACCTGAACACCAGATATAGATGACAAAATTGATATTAACTAAAGAAAACTTAAGACCTACATAGCAAGCCTAAGTTAATGAAACCTTAGGGGTCAAGTTGCTACAGATTTTAATTAGGTCTAAGATACTAAAGTGCGCACAGAATGTGGAGGGCATTGATTGGGTTGTTGCCCTATTATTTCAATTTTTATAGTGTGTGCAAGATTGGAAAATGGTTCCAATTCAAATAAGTTGTCACACAATAAAATTTATGTATTTCTATCTTTTTGGATTTTCTTTAAATTAATGCATTTTAGGATTTCCTTTCTTAAGACTTCAAACAAGTTTTGAGATTCCACAAAGAAAAGGAAATCAAGTTGTACGGGTTGAGACCAATTTTCTTTTAGTGGTTTGTCTCTAAAATGAAAACGAAACCCTAATCCAATTGATCTTAGGATAGAAATTTAACTACTAATGGATCTTTTTTAGGCTTTCTGTATTAAGTAATTGTCCAAACAGATCATACAACACCACTACTTTATGGAAAGTCAAACAAGGATTCCAAAAAATATTTTTTTAAGATTTTAAGAATTTTTTTGATATTTTTTTTAAATTTTTATTTGTGCTGGTGTCAAAGTCCAAAAATGATATCAGTGGGTATTTTGAACTTTTCAGTATCACCACTGGCCTCAAAACTTTTATGGTTTTATATGATGTGTGTAATTTCACAAGGATTTTAGAAAGCTAAATTTCACAAAGATTGGATGAGTATGAAAATTCTAAAAATTCACGGATAGTAGCAAAATAAGAATATTAAGGGGTGTGACCCCTCTATAGTCCATGAATTTTTACAAATTAAATACAAACCCAATTAGTCTGAAATTTGGAATAGATGTTCCCAACTTGTTTTGGAATCTCTGAGTGAAATTTCAAGATTTTAGGAGGCATGTGGCATTTGAAATTGATTTTTCAAATCCAGATAGAAGTCTGGATCCAAAAAATAGAACACTTGCACTTAAGGTAGAGTGGAATTTAATGGGGCAATCAATCAAACAATGGGTTTTAAAGGTACTACTCTACCAAAATTTGACGTTTAAGATCTTGAAAGCCAAGTTTAGTATATTTTGGTAGTCTTTTAGGCTGTGTGACAAGAAAGAAGAACCAACCTGAAATTCCGTGGGATGACAAGATACTTCAAACTTCTCAAAATTTCCTGCTTTCTTTTTCCAATTGATTCTTGCACACACAAGAGAGAAGAGAAGAAAGGGGATGAGATCCACTTCAAGCAAGAGAAAGATAATTTGCAAAGCCGTGCCTCCCCGGCAACGGCACCAAAAAGTGATGCGAGATTTAGCGTGATTTGTAGTTAGGATTTTTTAGGGTCGTTGTAACACGCAAAATTGCATACGCTTTTAAAATTTGTAACCTAGATAGGGGAGTATCTAGGGTTGTCCAAGAAGGCGATGTTTTGCAAAAATCAATCTCTCGCTCGAAAATGCAACTCAACTTTCTTTTTGGTCTTTTCAACTATATCATTTTTTTTAGGGTTTTGAAATAACGAAGGTAATATACGAATTATTGATGGAAAACAACTAACACCTAACTCACTACACTACTACTAAAATGACAAGTAGAGCCTCTCCCTAAGCTCACTCTAGGCACGTGGAGGCCTAGAGTAATTAGGTAGAGTGAAAAAGTGCTAGAACAAAGATAAAATAATTGCAACCAAAAAATATGAAAAGAAGGCAAATTGATTTGATAGAATTTGTGTTTTACAAAAACATGTAGAGGAATGCTTCTACTTGAAATGGAAAAATATAAAAGCAATAAAAACACAAATCCTCTTCCAAAATCTGGTGAAGAAGGGAGTCCTCTTGCTCCAAGCCTAGCTGCTCCTTGGCTTGAAAAGGTCTCCTTCTTCTCCTTCCTTGAATGCTCCTCCAAGGTGGATGCTCTCCACCTCAATTCTTTCCTCCTCCAAGGGTGGGCGTGCACCACCCTTTCTCCTCCAATGCTTGGCAATTCTCCTGGTGGTGAAGATCCTCCTCCTTCTTAGCGTGGCACAAGGGAAAGAATGGGGAGAAGAAGGCACCAAGGGGGCAGGTAATGTGCCCCCTTAATCTTCTTCTTTACACCTTCTTCTTGGCCATAGGTTTAGGTGGAAGTAAGGTGGAAATTCTCTAATGAGAGGATGAAGAAAATGGTGGTAGTTGATGGGTTTTTATAGAGTGGGATGGAGGAAGGGTTGGTGTGAATAGGTGGAGGACTAGGATGGAGTTTGGTGGTGGTTATGGGTGGTTAAGTTAATCCTAGGGATAGGGTTAAGTAGCGCCACCTAAGGGGTGCTAAGGGGGGTAGTTAGGGCTAGCCACGGGGCACCTAAAAGTGGCACCAACCATGGAAGGGTGCCATGGGCTGGCGCCAACTTGAAGGCTTCTAGAAGGAGGGTGAGGTGTAGGGTGGATAGGGCTTGGAAGGGGTAGGTGTAAGGCATAGATGAGAGGTCATTTTGGCACCAAAAGGGGGGGGGGGTTCTAGAAGGCCTAGTTGGCACCAAAATAGGTGTCTCTTGGAGGGAGGTAAGGGGTGAAAAGGTGGCTAGGGTTGGCGTTGACTTAGGGGTGGACTAGGTTAGCTAGGTGGACTTAGGGTTAGGGTTGATTGGTGGAGCTAGTTAGGTGGGGTTTTAAGGTGGTAAATGCCAAGGGAGCTGGAGCATAGCTAAGCTAGCTTAGCTAGTAATGGAGTATAGGAGTGGGCAATGGGAGCTAGGGTTTGAGAAGAGGAGCTAGACAGAAGAAGTCTGGAGCTGCAATGGAGCTGGCAGTTGCTGAAGAGGGTGGCATGGAGGACTCTAGTTGGCTTAACTTGCTAGTTCTTTGCTAGCTGCTAAGCCAAGCTAAAGCAAGCTAGCTTCTTCCATAATGAGCTGAGGTGAACTAGGTCTGGTGCTCCCAAGGAGGATCACATTGGTTGCGGCAGCTAAGGTAGCTTAGCTCAACTGAGTTGAGCTAAGCTGAGTCCCCGGGAGCTGGACTTGAGCTTCTTGAGCTGAAATGAGGTCATCTTCAGTTGGTTGGAGTTGAGTGGAGCTGGATGTAGCTAGTCTTGAGCTGAGGTGAACTCCAGTCAACTCAGCTGAGCTAACTAGAGCTCCCTGTGAACTAATGGGAGCTGAGATGAGCTAGGCTCAGCTAAGTTGAGCTAGATCTGAGCTGACCTGGGCTAGGGAGAGCTAAGATGAGCTCTCTTAAGATACCATTCAGTTGAGATGAGCTGAATGGAGCTAGGATGAGATAACCCTAGTTCAGGTGAGCTGGTTCAAGTTGAGTTCCACCTGGTGAGAGCTTCTCCTTCACCAGTTGCTT
The DNA here is from genome assembly GCA_037157565.1 of Thalassia testudinum. Taxonomy (NCBI): domain Eukaryota; kingdom Viridiplantae; phylum Streptophyta; class Magnoliopsida; order Alismatales; family Hydrocharitaceae; genus Thalassia; species Thalassia testudinum. The sequence goes on from JAZHRO010000014.1 coordinate 24,395,713, forward strand.
CCTGACTGCTAGGGTTCTAGGGATCTAGCAATCTGTATATCCCTAACACTCACAAAAATACATTAAAAAGACAATAAGAAGTGCAATGCATGCCTAACCTAATTAATGCCTAAATGCTGCCCAAAAACCCGTTTGCGGAGCAAAATCCTAAGAGCTAGGTTTGTTTTAATGCATAAGAATGATGAGAAATTAGCATTTATCATATGCTTGCAACTTTTTTCAGACCTGGTAGGTGAATGTCTTGAAGTCTTTATGGATGAGTTCTCTATATTTGGAGATTCCTTCGATCTTTGTCTTAGAAATCTTGAAAGGACTCTCCAGAAATGCATAGAAGTTAACTTGGTCCTCAGTTGGGAAAAAAGTCATTTCATGGTCTAGCAAGGCATCATCCTGGGCCATGTCATCTCAAAAAAGCGAATTGTGGTAGATCAAGCTAAAATTGATGCTATATCTAAGCTCCCACCATCCACTACTGTGAAATATTTTCGATCTTTCTTGGGCCACGTGGGCTTCTACTACCGTTTCATTAAAAATTTTCCCAAATCTCCAAGCCCTTAAGTCAATTACTTGTTAAAGACCAACCTTTCAACTTTAATGAACAATGCTTGGAGAATTTTAATAGATTGAAGAAGGATGTCACAGAAGTGCCAATTTTACAGGGACCTGACTGGAATTGTCCCTTTGAGTTAAAGACAAATGCCTCTGATTTTGCTGTGGGGGTCATTCTAAGGCAAAGGATTGACAAGAAGCCCATTGTGATCTACTATGCTAGTAAAACCCTTGATGTTGCACAATGGAATTACATAGTTACTGAAAAGAACTTTTTGCCACTGTGTTTGCCCTAGAAAAATTCCGCTCGTATTTATAGGGGTCACATGTCACTGTATGCACCAACCACTCATCACTTAAATATCTGCTGAACAAAAAAGATGCGAAATGCCGCCTTATCTGTTGGATCCTGCTGCTCTAGGAATTGACCTGGAAATCAAGGATAAGGTAGGGTCATGAAATGTAGTGGCCGATCATCTCTCTCATCTCATGACGAATGATATGTTGAACCCCCCTGATATATTCTCTGATGAGACCATCTTAGCTGCCAATACCCTCCATTGGTTTACACCAATTGCAAACTATTTAGCAACAGAATGAATCCCCATTAACAGGCCAAAAACCAAACTAGATAAGTTCTTTGCTGATATCAAATATTACTTTTCAGAGGAGCCCAACCTTTTCCACATTTGTGCTGATCATGTCATTCGACGATGTGTACCCAACTCAAAAATTCATGATATTCTGACACACTGTCACTCCATGGCCTGTGGCGGACATTTTTCGGGCAAGAAAACTGCAGCTAAGGTCCTCACTTCTAGATTCTTTTGGCCCAACTTGCACAAAGATGCTCACTCTTTCATTCGATCGTATGTCCATTGCCAGAGCATCGGCAGCATGACTCGAAAGGATATGATGCCCCTAAATCCTATCTTAGAGATTGAAATTTTCGATGTATGGGGTGTCGACTTTATGAGACCATTAAGCAACTCTTGTGGGTATTTGTATATACTAGTCATAGCCGACTTTGTATCAAAATGGATTGAAGCAATACTCACACACACCAATGATCACAGGGTGGTTGTCAAATTCATCAAGAAAAATAATTTTTCGATATTTTGCATTCCCAAGGCCATCATCAGTGACGGAGGATCACATTTCACGCACTCTCACTTCTATCACCTTTCCAAATACGGGGTTAATCATAAAATTTCCACTCCATACCAACCCCAAATGAATGGCCAAGCAGAAATTTCTAACAGGGAGATAAGAAAACATTTTACAAAAGACGATTAGGCCTGATCGTAAAGACTAGTCCACTAAATTGGACAATGCTTTATGTGCCTACCGTATGACTTTTAAAACTCTACTCAGCATGTCTCCTTTCCGTCTGATTTTTGGAAAGGCATGCCATCTCCCATTAGAACTCAAACATAGGGCTTTTTGGGCAATCAAACAATTAAACATTGATTTATCTGATGTCGATTCCCACAAAAAATTGCAATTAACTAAATTGGAAGAATTGTGTAATTTCTCTTATGAAAATGCAAGGATTTCTAAAGATCGAATAAAGAAATTTCACGATAAATATATTGTTCGGAAAAATTTTGATGTCAATCAACACGTTTGGCTTTTCGATGCCAGATTACGAATTTTTCTAGGAAAACTCAAATCCAAGTGGATTAGCCCATTTATTGGCCTCAAAACTTATCCATACGACGTTGTTGATCTTTTCGATCCTAAAACAAATACTATTTTTCAAGTCAACAACCAGTGTTTAAAGCCCTATCTAGATAATACTCCGAATCTCCCATCCAACACTCTTGCTTTAATCAACATACCCTCTAATGATCATTAATGCAATTCACACCCGGCTAAATGGCATAAAAGATAGCACTGGATGGGAGGTAAACCATCGCTTTCCTGCTTTACATTTTTTCTTTCTTTCAGAGGTTTTTCCTATCCTGATTCAGACCGCTTTCACTAAGGTGATCTCTTTACCCTTCCTATTGCATGCAGACATGCCATATCTTAAGCATGGGGGGTGTTTTTAAAATTTTGACGATCAAATTAGGATTTTCAAAACCCAAAAACATTCAATTTTGTTGTGTCATTTTCTGCATGCATACCAAGAAAAATAAAAATGTTGAAAACTTTTTAAGGAAAATTTGAAATCGGAACCAAGGTTGAAAGATTCATTTTAAGGCACAATGGGATTTAATCTTTAACAAACTAGGGATAAGGATATGGATCTGATTGTCAGAATCTCTGGGTCTATTTTAGACTATATCAAGTATCCTCCTCTAAATTCCACCTAAACTCATGATGATTCAGGTGACTTGATCTCCTTTTGTGACCTAGAAATTGCTTGGCTTAGTTTCCAATCCAAAAACTTGTATCTCTTGCAAAATTCTTGTGTCAAATTTCACACACAAGCCAATACCTAAAAAACATTTGGAAATTAGAAAAACCCCTTGTTTGGCCTTAGTGAAATCCAAAGCAGATCATTGGTTTGAGTTCCCACCGCCGAGAATGAGGAAAATGCCTCCTTTGAGGACGTGATGTCAACATGTTACTACCTCAATGCTGCTCTATATCTATATTTCATATCTTTAGACGAAGCATTAAGGCACAATTTTGCAACTCAGGTGTCTTGGACGGTGCTCTACTAATAGCATTGGAGCAAGAGCTTGAGTTTGCTTGGAGTGACCCTTTACACCACATTGTGTTTTAGGGTTGTGAGCTCCTAGGTGGTGTCTTGGACAGTACTATCTCGAAGTGCTGGCGCCAAAGCCCTTTCGAGGATTGGTAATGGGAATGATGATCTTGACATATCTGTTATAGGATTAAGCTAAGGATAAGTATGGGGGAGATTAAAAAAAAAAGTTTTAAACAAGTACACGACCTTATAAATGTTGGCATTCACAAGCACAGACATAAAGTTTTAATGGAATATGCAAGTTGTGAATCGGATTCAAGAGTCAAAGAAATCCTAATTGCAAAATGGTTTCGGGCCATTTTAATTAACATTAAGTTAATTAGCAAATTTTTGGAGGATACATTAATCCCGATCCATCTAATTTTTTGATCCAAAAAATGAATCCCGATATTTATCTTTAACAAATCCCATGCCTCTCATGTTTTAACCAACCAAGATCTCGTAATTTCCTTCTCAAAAGTAAAAATATTAGTTTTTCCCAAAAATCCATTTTGTAAAATTTAGTTTTGCTAAAAGACTAGCAAAAGATAAGCATGGGGGTGTGATAAACACAAGTTTATCATCATTCTTATGCCCTAAAACAAACCTAGCTCTAAGGATTTTAACTTCGTAAATGAGTTTTTGGGCTGCATTTAGGCATCACTTAGGTTAGGCATGCATTGCATTATTTTTGTTGTTTTTGACACATTTACTTGAGTGTTAGGGATGATTAGATAGCAAAAACCCTAAAACCCTAACATTCAGGAAGGCAACAGGTGAGGAAGAAGTTCAATCCAACTAGGACTGAGCTAAATCCAACTCATCATAGTTGGATACCAACTCACTTGGGTTAGGGTTAGCTCTCTGAACCTCCATTTAGATCATCTTAGCTATATGGCAGCTCAGGGTAGCTCAACTTAGCTCAACCTAGCTCAAGTCAGCTCAGATCCAGCTCAACTTAGTTGAGTCTAGCTCCACTTAGCTCCAATTAGTTCACTGGGAGCTCTAGTTAGCTCAACTAAGTTGACAGGAGTCCACCTTAGCTTACGTCCAACTACTTCCAGCTCCACTCAACTCAAGACAGCTGAAGATGACCTCAACTAGCTTAAGCTAGCTCAAGTCCAGCTCCCAGAGACTCCACTCAGCTCAACCTAGTTGAGCTGAGCCATTTAACCTAAGCTAGCTACTCTAGCTAGCTAGGTTATCTCTAGGAGGATTAGACCCAGCTCACCTCAGCATAATTCAGCAAAAGCCAACTCACTTTAGCTTAGCTTAGCAGCTAGCAAAGAACTAGCAAGCTAAGCCAGCTAAGGTAGCTCCTTACTATTCTCTTCAACAGCCACCAGCTCCAGTGCAACTCTAGATAGCTCTCCCTCAACTCTTCTTCCTTAAACCCTAGTGCCCTCCATTACTACCATACTAGCTAAGCTAGCTTAGCTTAACTTCACCTAAGCTCTCCACTCCATGGCCATCCATCCTCTTCCTTCACCCCAACTTAACCTAACCCTAACCCACTCAATTTGGCGCCAAAACACACCTCCATGCGCCCCTTCAATTTGGCACCAAATTGAAGCATCCCTTAGCCTCACTACCACCACCAAAAGCCACCTAAAGATGGTGCCAAAACCACCTTACCTACCACCTATTTTCAGTGCCACCACATAGCTTCCATCTCCACCATTCATCCATCCTACAACCCCTCATCCAACCATTCAAGTTGGCACCAACCTAGCTCCTTCTAGAACTCCCACCTATGGCACCAACTTGAAGCACCCTTCCACTCACAACCACCACTTAACCACACCCCTAAGTTGGCGCCAAAAGCCTCCTACACCTCTTTATAAGTGGCACCAACTTGAACCTTAATCTCCACCTTACACCTAACCCCATATGGCCATCATCACCACCCAATTTGGTGCCAAATCCTTAACCCACAAACCCCATCCTAGCCATCTTCTAGTTGGCGACAAGAACCCAAATAACCAACATCTATGTTAGCACCAACATACACCATCCTATCCACCCTTCATCCACCTCACAACCACATCCTAAGCTTCCATTCTCCAAGCCAACCACCAACCCCTTAACCCTCCTATGGTTAGCACCATTATTGGTGCCTCTCTACCACCATAACCACCACCTACACACCTCCTCCCTTGGAGCCAAAACACCATGGCCTTTAGATCTTCTAACCACCCTCATAAGCCCATCCTAACCCTACACATCATCTACACCAACACCTCCCATCACCATTCCTATTTATACCCCTTCCCTACCACCATTAACCTTCACGTTTGGCTTCATTAATTCCACCATTCTTCCACCATATTCCACCAACCATAGCTAGCTAAGAGAAGAAGGAGAAGAAGAAGATTAAGGGGATACTCTATCCCCTTGGTGCCTTCCCCTCTTCCCTTCTCTCTTGTGCCCATGCCAGCCAGAGGACAGGCTAGGTAGGAGGACATCTAGGAGTAGATATTGAGGGTGGTGCACACCTACCCTAGGAGGAGTTCTTTTTGGGTGGATTTCTTCCACCGTTGGAGAAGCAAGGGCACGCCCTTCTAGGGCTTTCCAAGGAGGAAGCAGCATCTCTAGAGGAGCACTTCAAGAAGGAGTTGGAGAGTTCCTTTTCAAGCCCAAGAGTAGCTGAGCTTGGAACAAGGACTCTCTCCCCTTTACCACCATCGCAGGAGGATCTTTGTTTTACCAATTTTTATCTTTCATTTTGTAGTAGAATCATTCCTCTACAAGCATTCCTGTAAAACAAATTTTCTCTATATATCAAGTTGCATCTTCTATAATTTTCATTGCATCTTAATTGATTGTCTTTTCTAGAACTTTTTTACTCCCTCTCTCTAATTACCCTAGGTCTCCATGTACCTAGGGTGAGATTAGAGAGAGGGCTTTTGTCACTTAGGTGTTAGCCTTAGCAATTTAGTTGTAGTCTTTTTTCTTTCCGCTCATAATTTTGTAGTTGCTCATTATTTCAAAATCCAAAAAAAAATCTTATATTCAAAATGAAAGTTGATTTCCAAATTCAAGCAAGAGTATTTTAAAGTGTATTGCTACCTTCCTTGGGACGACTCGAATATTTTCCCAAGTACTCGATTTTATAAATTTTAAAAGTGATCGGATTTGCATGTTACAACGATAAAAACCCTAATTACAAATCACGCATTTTCACTATCACGTACTGAATACCAATACTGGTACTGGTGACTTGGAAATTATGATGAGATAATTAAACCTTGCCCTAGCCTACGAAGGGAAATGGGGGGAAAATAAGAGGAAAAGGATCTAGCTGATTAAGAGGAATAAAAACATGTAAATGAAAATGCCAACCCTGTAAATGATAGCCAAGTATGCAATGTGTATGGAAATCCCTAAAGAAAAGGATTGAAAGCCCAAGAGAAACCAGCTAAACCCAAAGTGAAACCCGGAATATTGAATCTTGGTAGCTCTATTACGAGTCTAAAATAAAAGGAATCTTGGATCTTATGGTCTGAGGTCAAACCCCAGATGATCCACTAGGTGTCAAGAGTTCTATTCTTAGTGCAGGATTAGAAATAGATTAAAAGACAGGTAGATCGAATAGGTGAGCTCGTAGGGCTACACCCACTAACTTCGTGAACCACAGGTTCGCTATTCGAGTTAGAGGCCTGAGAATGTATGGTGGCTAGAAGTTGCCAGAGGTCTACCTAGGAACATAGATGGTTACTAGCTATGGCAAAGAGCTATGGGCTGTCATCGAGTTAAGGTACTTGGAAGTACCTGGTACTTGGAAGTACCTGAATCCAGCTCGATGTAGACATACTTGTAGCTCTAGGTTGAGCAGTCTCATATGCGATGAGGAAGACATCAGGGGCTTTGGTACTCATAACTAGAGGCTCATTAGGCACCCGTGTATGCAAAAGTTTCTGGGGTACCATGAGGGGTTTGGTTGAGATCTCATCTAATGGCAGATTGAGAGAGCACACCCAAAGGCTACACTCCTAGCAAGAGCATTGGTGCGACCTGACAATTGTGACCAACCCTACAAGATAATTTGGAATGATCTTTGATTGGACCTTGCTGGACGGGTGTTGAGCTGCACTCCTCACCATTGCAAGGTATTAACCTAGGTAGCTCCCAAGAGGCTCGACTCTCCTGACCACGGTCAGCAATGTTCTCGATACATCGAGAATGGGAATGCCTTTTACAAGGGCTATCAACTCTACTAGCCCCTCCCTTGGCCAGGGAGAGATTATTAGGCTAGGATCCAAGGGAAGGATACATCTCAATCTCCTTTAGTAGAGGGATGATTTCCCATAATTTGACTTCTAAGGTGAGTGAGAAAATAAGTCATGTGATAATAAAGTTGAGTAATCATGTGAATAAATCCTAATAAAGGAGGGAAAAAGGCTTGAAGCTAGCCTGTAATGCTAAAGGAATCTGTGTAAATTACGGGACATGGGAAAAGACCTATGGTTAGTTTGCTATAGCATTAAGGAATAAGTATATAAGGGAGATGGCTTGTGGTTGTCCTATAGGGCAAGAATCTGTGCACTACCCATCTCTGTTCGATTGCTACACGTATTATGTCCCTACAAAGCCACTTGACTCATCCCTGCTTTTGTAACCTATTTGCAGGTTCTGTTGTCGCAAAACAGGAGATGCGTCATGTCGGGTTTAGGCCCAGGAGGACTTAGGAGATCATCAGAGTGTGTGTTGTGCCTTCCTTCTAAGTAGGCCTTTGGTACTTGATATAAATGTTTTAACTAAGCTTCTTTTGTGTAGCCTCGTAGTTAGATACCTTTCTAATGATGTAAGACATGTACATTTCAAATTGTAGGCTTCTGTATATGTTATAATGATGGACTGTGAATGTATAGCAATGGTGAAAATACTTATGCGGTGGTGATGCATTAAAGGTAATTTGGTTTTGTTTTTCATTGTTTTTCATGTTTTTATCGCTTTTGTTTGTGGGGAGTGCCTGTTGGTATTTTATCTTTTGTTGTTACTCCTTGGTGTGGTAGTGGGGTGGGGAGTACCAACCTATTTAAGTTGTGGTATGCATGCATAGTTACAGGTTGCAAGTATAGGTTTTTGGGAAAATATCGAATAAATAGGGGAAATTCTGCCGGATTTTCGACAAGTTTGACCCTACGATTTATTTTTAAAAAAATTGAATTTTCTATGATGTACCTAGTTGTTTGGACTATGATTTTTAACCTGAGCTGCGCAGTAGCTGGGACCTTAGTGCGTGCACACCCGATTATCTGTTCTCGATCTGTTGGGAGGATTATCGAGGCATGATAATAACGACCTTTGGATGGTGTGTGTAGGGTTTAGATGGAGTAGGTTTTGGTTACTAAAAATAGGCAAGTCCTAGGTGGCCTTAGGATTGAAAGCTAATTGTTGTAGTAGGTTTTGGTTACTAAAAATAGGCCAAGTCCTAGGTGGCCTTAGGATGGAAATCTAATTGTTGCATTTTTTACACTGGATTTAGGACATGGTTTTGTAGAGAATTAGATGTCCTAACGTCTAAAGATAGGAAGGGCTTAGGTGATTTCATGTGTCATTCCTTGTCTTCAATTGCTTTATTCTTATTTATTTAGGCTTCCCATGGGTCATTCTCCTCTCCCAAGTATCCCTTCAAGTTCCTTACTCTTTATTCATCAGTCTCACTACCTACATTATTCACAAAAGCATATAATTAATCACATTTATTCATAAAACACACCTAGGCCCTATATTATGCATGCATGTATATATTACTTTATTTACAACCTAAATGAAAGTTTTAACCTAGGAACTAATCTAAGATTAAGTATATTAGGAAAATAAATTGAGCTGTTATCAGGGATAATAATCATGCAGATAGGATGACTTGTGAGAGCTTCCTACTGCCTCCTCCTGTTCTTCATCATCATCCTCATCCATTCGATCCTCTTCATCAACTTCTTTGTCGTCATTGTCATCATCACCAAGAAGATTCATCTTTCATGCAGTGGTGATGTTGAAATAATCTTTTTTTAATTTTAGAACATAGGATATTGTCAACACGGACTCAGAAGTGGATGGCAATACAAGTGATGGTGTTGGAAAAGGGAAGGGATGACATGGGATACTTTACCATCTCATTTAGAATGATAGATGACCAATTTAGCAATCTCTAAGTGATTATGGCATAAGTAATGAATGCTAAATCGGAAGATATGCGGTTACACCCACTTGATTGCTTTTTTGGAAAGAGACCATAGTAAAGAATTCAAGCGACCAATTTTGGAACATCAAACATCGTATTTGGTGTAATGGAACTACTCAAAGGCCCTAGATCTCTCAAGATATTATGGTATCCAATGTCATGAGCCAAGGATTGAGGGTTATGGCCTTACAAGCCACCCCAAAAAATCTTGGATAGATGATGAGAATCAAGAATGATCTTTTGACTAAAGAGTTCAGTCTTAAGTATTTTTTCCGAGTTAGGATGCTCGATTGAGAATAAGTTGGCATACCAAATTTTTGTGAGAAAAAGGTAGTGAATGGAGTTAGAGTTGTAGTCAAAATAGGTCGGAAAGCCATTCACATCAAAGAGACTTTTTAGATCAAATATAATAAAATCATCCCAAATAATTGGTCTAACGGGATGAGTTGAGAAGGATTAGAATTTTGTGAGACACTTTTTGCTGCATTAGAGCTTATGCACCAAAGAAGCTCATTTTGAAAGGGATCAGAGAGCGCAGCACTAGAGAATGCTGGAGCCTTGCCCTTCTCCATTCTTGATTTAGGTGCCATAGCAAGATAAGGAAGATAGTAAGAAAGGTTGATGATCAAAGCTGATGAGAGAAAAGAGTGTTGGCACAAAATAGATGACCTAACGTTAGGTCAATTAGATTTAACGTTAGGTTTGCAGAAGAACTCAGACCTGGAGCACACAACAGTACGTAACTTTAGGTGATTCGTGCCTTAACATTAGGTGACTTGTAAAATGCAAAAATTTGGTTGGAATGAAGGTTTAAGGTCACAAAAGATGAAATCAAAGTGTGATGATGATGTAGACATGTTGGTGATTGCGCAGTAATCATAGGACTTAAATGACCTAAATTAAGTTAGAACTTAGCATAATTGTAGTATAATTCATGCATGAATAGCATGCATTGCATTTTTCCCTGATTTATTTAAATATGCATGAAATAATGTTATAATGTACCGATTAGTGAATTATTGGGATTGCAGGCAACAAAGAAGCTCTGGAGATGGCCTAAACCTGGATCTAAAGCAAGGAGGAAGCAAGAACTGCAGCAGAGTTAGAGCTAGAGCAGAAGCACTGAAATAAAGATAGAGGAAATAAAATAAGGATAAGGTATACTATCTACTAAGTGGAATTTTAATGTAGAGTTAAATTATGAAGAACATAGGACCTTTCCTAGCCTAAGGATTGCCCTAGAGACCCTCCTAAACCCTAGCCACCCTTAGATTAGGTCGCCTCAGGCTAGGATACCTCAAAACCCTCATTCTAGCCCATATCTGGACATCCAGGTAGGCTGCTAGATGTCCAGAACCCTTAGACACCACCCGCAGACCTAGAACCCAATTCTGCTGGAAAATTGGACGTCCAGACAAAGTGTCAGACATCCAATTTCCGCATAATTCCAAGACATAACCTAAACTCCTCCCTAAATCAACTTTGGACGTCCAAACTAGAGTTTTGGACTTCTGATTTTGAAGTATAAGTCATCTTATTGTTAAATCAGACGTCTGGAACCCTTCTCCAATCCCTGTTTTTGAAATCAAGCTTGGATCTTGATTTCCTTCTACACCTTAGGGAACCTAAATTAAGGTGCCCTAAGCCTAGTACACTACCCGAAGACCCTTCTAAGAACTTAATTAGGTTCTCACTAAGCCCAATTGACTTGGATCTAAGTAATCACACTCACCTAGTCAATTGGACTCATAGAGTCCAATTGAGCTCAGATCTCAAGCAACACAAGTCTAATTGGACTCAGTAAGAGTCTAATTGACTCAAGCCTAACCTAATTGGGTATTTTATCTCTCAATTAGACATACATTCACTCAATTAAACTTGTGATAAGTTTAATTGCACATTCACTTTAGTATTAGGGCTTATAACCCTAATTCTAGGAGCCTACCTAAACCTAATCACCTAGACCTATAAGACTTGACCTAGACCACTCACACACACCTCCATAGTCATACACACACACCCACACATAGCCGCCCACCCTAGAGTTTTCTAGAGCTTTCCCTAAGTGGTGCCACTTCGAGTTGTCAAAAATAGCAACCAAAGTGGTCCATTCTTAGATCCACAATTTGTGGATCTAAGAAGACCCACTCAAGACCAAGTGGATGGCACCTAAGGGTCTCTCTAGAGTCTTCTATAGTTCTCTAGAGAGACCACTTGAAGGCCACCCAAGAGTCTATTTAAATACCCTCTTGGACAGCCATGCACCCCATCTAGCTTTAGCTCCATTCCATGTGCACCTCCATCTCCACGAGCTCCATCATCTACACCACTTCCACCTCACGTCCAAGGCTAGAGCAACTCTCCTCCACCTCTCAAGAGGTCAACCTACCCATCATTGGTTGTCCCTCTCTTCCCTCCTACCACCTCAAGCCACCCAGGCGATTGGAGACCACCTCCAATGCCCTAAGTTCTCTTAGCTAGATTCATTCTTCATAGTTTAATTTTTGCATTAATTTACTGCTTAGTAGTGTAGCGATCCTCTGCCTGAATGATGCATGCATAATCTTCCATAGATCCATGCATGAATCCATTTTCTACTAGCTATAATTCATGCTTTTATCATTCATTTACAAGCTTTCCTCTATCTGTGATTGTAATGGTGACATACTTGGAGCAATGAAATTATCATTTTGTCTATCTCTACATGAGTTGCCTGATTTAATTTCCTATCATATTGCAACTAAAATGTTTGTCCCTGAAGATATTAACGAATTAGCGATTGATACATTTTCCGCTAGTCGTCATCGCATTATCAATATAGTGCATACACCGACTCACATTTTCACATTCGTGATATATTTAACACACACACATTTTCCGCATAAATAAAGCGACTGGCGCATCTTTAACTCGCACCTTAGAAACCGGGGTATAGTTTTAAGCAAGTAGTGAAGAAGAGAATCAAAAATCAATCTCGCTTTTCTAAACGCCTCCCTGAGATCAACTGGGACTCCCCATCTCGTTAACTAAAATGTTTTGTTGAGTCGTATTTTGCAACTATACTACGACATGTTGTAATCAAATCCGCAACATATGATCCCAATAGTTGGAAACAAGGAAATAACACCAAAACAACGACAAAAAAATCATCATCAACAAAAATCCCCAAATCTAGCCCTAGGGTTGCATAAACAAGAAAGAACATGAGGAATAAGGTTGCTTACCCAAGCCGCCTCCTTTGAAGGAGTGAAAAGAGGAGGGAGATTAATTACTTCCAAATGAAGGAGTTGACCTTGATCTTTGGCTAGAAGATAGAGGATATGGGTGGAGTGTTCTTGGAGGGTTTTTGGAGGAGAGAATGAGAGTTGGGTTGATGGACAAGGAATAAGTGTGTTGGGATGCATTGGGTATATGGGTTGAATAAAATAACCCATTTATGAAACATTTATAGTCCCACACTCAACAAATCCAAAAATTAAATGTGACTCCCCTGGAATGCCATACCTCCAAATAACATCACCTATTCCTACCTGAACAAGATTGCTAAAGTGAATGCACGGAAAATTAGGCTTTAATGTCATATAGCTTACATAAGCCTAATTTCCTACTAATTTCACTAAACCTCTCGTAATTAATAGGTTTAGTGAAAATGGCCGTTGATTGATTCTTTGTAGAGATAAACTCTAATTTGATTTCATTTTTTAGCACATTATCTCTAAGAAAATCATGGCTAACATCTATATGCTTTGTCCTACAATGATTTATTGGATTCTTAGAGAGGTTGATTGCACTAGTGTTGTCACAATTGATTGTAGTGCATTCTAAGTTTAAGTCAAAGTCTCTAAGAGTTTATTTCATCCATAATACTTGTGAACATGCCAAGATGGAAACCATATATTCCACCTTGGTTGTTGAGAGGGCTACACAATTTTGTTTCTTAGACAACCAAGAGACTAGTGAATCACCTAAGAAGTGATAGGTGCCACTAGTGCTTTTGCGATTTGTCCTAGAACCAGCATAATCCGCATTACCAAAAGATATAAGATCTAAGCTTGCGAATTTAGGGTAAAACAAGGCAACATTACAAGTATCTACCAAATAATGAAAAATTCTTTTAACAACATTCATATGCGATTCCTTAGGACATGATTGAAATCTAGCACATAAACATGTGGAAAATAAAATATCTTACATATTAGCGGTTAAATTTAGGAGAGCTGATCATACCATCATACCTCTAAATTTCCTTTGATTGACACTCTTACCATTTTCATTCATGTTTAAGTGAGTAGTTGTGCTCATCAGTGTGTTCTTTCCCTAGTATGCCTCCATTATGAATTTCTAGAGCATCTCTCGTGTGTATTTGTGCTGGCTCAAGAATATCCCTTCATTCAATTGCATGATTTGGAGCTCCAATAAATACTTGAGCTCCTCCATCGTACTCATTTCAAAATTTTCTTGTATGGACTCCACAAAATTTTCGCACAATTCTTAATTAGTAGCACTGAAAATTATGTTGTCAGCATACACTTGTACTAGAAGAATGTCCTTATTTCTTGTTTTGACGAAAAGAGAAGGGTCAACTTGACCTACTTGGAATTTTGATTCTAACAAAAAGGTTCTCAACTTTTCATACCAAGCTCTAGGATCTTGCTTTTAAGGCCATAAAGAGCCTTCTTAACCTTATAGACAAAATTTGGATGTTTGAGACTCACAAATCCTAGTGGTTGCCTAACAAACATTTCTTCTTTAAGAACTCCATTCGAAAAGGCACTCCTTAGATTCATTTGGAAGAGCCTAAAATCTGATAAAGAGGCAAAAGTGAGAATCATTCTAATTAATTCGAGCCTAACAACCGGTGTATAGGTCTCATCAAAATCTATGCCCATGTCTTGGTTATAACCTTAGGTGACAATCCTAGCTTTGTTCCTAACTACCTTTCTACACTCATCTAATTTGTTCTGAATGACGCATTTTGTACTAATAATGGTGTGGCCTCTAGGCTTAGGAACCAAATCCCAAACCTCATTCCTCTCAAATTGGTTGAGTTTTTTCTTGTATAGCTAGGATTCAAGATTCATCATCACAAGCCTCTTTAATAGACTTGGGTTCTATTTGAGAAACAAAAGCATAAAAAATAAATAAACCCCTAAAATTCAATCTAGTTTGCACATTCGTTGTCAAAAAAATGTTATTCAACTACCTTACATAGTTAATTTGTCGTTGTTAAGTTATAGTATAGGGAATAAGGTAATTGCCACATTTTATAAATTTATGCTTGTTAAGTATAGGTCATTCACTGGGAGGCTAATTTAAGCATAGCATTCACTAATTATTCTTAAGCTATTCTCATTTTTAATTACAATAATTAATTAACTATTGGGTATTTAACTTATACGGATAGTAATTATATAAATCACTTAATTAATAATATGAATACATACTTACTATATATTAACTTACTATACTTAGTATAACTTAGTACTTGCTTAACTTATACTAATTAACTATATAACTAACTAACTACTTAATTAACTACAATACTTTAACCACATAAATAATTGCATAAAATTGAACAATAAAAACATGGTAATCATTCCATAATAAAAGAAAGATTTTTGCATTGAATTTAAAAAAGAAATTTATACAAAAAGTGTTGTTTTAGAACAACATATGTAATCCACATTAGTTATCAAACACTAAGGCTTTATTCATTTATTACTTAGGCTTATTAGCCTTCTCATATCTCACGCAAAGCCTTCATAGAGCTCACACTAAGTGTTCTCAACACTTAGAATTTTTTCAACACAAGCGCTTTTCCTTCACAGAATAAAAGGTGAGATGGATCAACACAGTCGTTTGCAGGATCAATGACTCAAAAAGTAGGATCACTACCACTACTTGGCCACGTGTCACCATCTCAGCCCTCCACTTAGCTCCCAGAGGTCACTCTCCTAGAGCCAAATTATCACAAGCACAGGCATAGACACACGCTTGCTCACACATGCACCTAGTGCTATGATGACTAAACGACAATCAACGATGATTCAATTTATATTACTTCAGATAGATGCGTGTGTTGTATTGGAAAATCCATCGCAAAAAGATTGAGTTTTGAAAACCCATTGTTGTAGCATAATTTGTGAGAAAAATCTATCAACAGATAATTTTAATCGAAACTCAAAAGAAATTCCGAGTCGAACATAGGGAGGCGGACGTTTGATCAAAAATCGCGTTTAATTTGTTGTGATGAAGCAAATTAGTTGATCGAATTAAATCTGAACTAGCTATCTACTTAAAGAATAATTAATAGAAAATAGAGAGAGAATAATACAAATAAAGATAAAATAGAGATAGAATAAACATGGATTTCATAACCACAGAGTAATGTTCATTACAACTAATCACTACACTAGAAAGTTGAAAATATTACAACTAGAAAGCGGTAAATCTACTCTAGAAAGCAATAAAGAGAAGGGAGGTGAGAAATTATCCTCCTTGATAGTTGCTTGGAGGACGAGCCGCGTTGACGGAGCACCCCAACAAAGGTAGTGAGATGCAGTACGAAGGAGAACAATGACAAACGATGGAGAATGGGGTAGGGCGACATCGCAGCGGGATCCGCTTCCCGAACGGCGGTGAGAAAACAACCACGGGATGCTCCACGAAGGAGGTGAGAAGATGGAAAATTATTTTTGTAATGCTAATGGAGCATCCTGGGTTTGGAACTAGCTCGTAGAGCCTTTGAGGGGGTGAGAGAAGAGAGGAAGGGATAATTTCTCACCTCTCTTCTCTTTACTGCTTTCTAAAGTAGATTTACCACTTTCTAGTTGTAATATTTCCAGCTTTCTAGTGTAGTAACTAGTTGTAATGAACATTACTCTGTGGTTATGAAATCCATGTTTATTCTATCTCTATTTTATCTTTATTTGTATTATTCTCTCTCTTCTATTAATTATTCTTTAAGTACATAACAAGTTCAGATTTAATTCGACCAACTAATCTACTTCGTGACAACAAATCAACACGATTTTTTAGCAAACATCTACCTCCTTTTGTTCGACCTAGAATTCCTTTTGAGTTTCGGTTAAAATTATCTGTTGATGGATTTTTCTTGCAAATTACGCTACAACGACGGGTTTTCAAAACTCAATATTTTTGCGACGGATATTTCGATACAACATTTTGGCACCATTGTTGGGGAGGCAACGCTCTTTAATTTTTCTCATTTTCTGACTTACTAATCATTTACCTCACTTCTCTCCTTTCTTATTGTAATTACAGGTACTCTCACAAGGCGAGCAAAAGCAATAGATTGGAGTAAAATGCTGTTGAAGGGTCTGTAAGTAACCCCACCTCCCTACCCACTAGATTTCATTCCACCACCTAATAGCACAAACCCTAATTAACCTAGGAGCTTGCATAAACTCTAAGGTTAGTTTTGATTGTTTGTTTGACACTTCCACCCGCCTCACCCTCTGCATATAAAAGAAAAATTTAAAATAAATCTCTCATAGTGGTACACAACCTCTTCTGATTCTTAATACTCAACCAGTAACCCGATCTTTGGGACTAGTACACTCATCAACACATAATTGAGTAGAAATCAGATTAGGTAATCACTTGTTTGTATAATTAAGTGGTGCATCAGGCCAATTGTTTGAGTTGTTTGGGCTGCACCACTTCAACTAAAAACAACTCATCAAGTTGCTATCAAATAGGTTCAACTTTCAGGATTAACCAAGCACTCCACATTCTTTTAAGTTTTAACGGAAGACATCTTCACCTGTGCTTTCAAAACCTGGTGTGCCAACTGAACTTGATTGAATATACCTAAAGTTGAATCCTAAAAGCTACTAAGCAAGATTTAAACCCTAAAATTCACTGCATCCAAAAATAATCTTACTTGAAAACCACTGGTTGTGCATGCACGCACATATCAATCAATCATTAAGGGCACAACCCAGATAAAGGGCCTATCACATTCCAAAGTACATTCAAACCTAACCCTAATTAAAATAGAGTAAATGTTGTCCTTAAGGATTGGACTCTCTTTTCAGAGCCCAGATCGAGATTATTTTTTATTAGTCTGCTTCTACTGTTCAATCTGATGTCTAGTTAGAGAAGCAGAATCAAACGATCGCGGTTGGGGGTTATCAAAGGAACCTGAGGCAAAAGCCAAGGGAAGAACCTTCTCCCCAGCACCTCCCTCTAACTGGTTGGGTTGACTAGAAAGAAGTAGATCAAATTATTTCTTCATCTCAAGACAGGTTCTGAGAATCTGTAGGTCTTTAGGCTAGCCCACTTAAGGATAAGTTTGATTATTTGTATTGTAGGGCACCTTTCTCCTCTCGTTCTATCATGGATCATTTCACATCCTATTCGCACTTCCACTCTTACCCTCTTACCACTACTTATTCACAAAATGATTATTATTCCAACTAGACATATTCTCATCCATCTTCTAGTTGGGATAATCTTGATTGGGGATACAATTTCAGACCTCCGTGTTTAGGGTCTAACCCTAGACACCATGATCTTGATTCTTATCCTTCTCTGAGCTACATCGATTATAGATCACCGCCCTTATATGGACAACTTAATATGATCTAAAATCAAGAAAGATACACTAATCCTTACCCTTCCCCAGATTACACTGCATATAGGTCACCACCTTTTTATGAACAACCTGAAATGACCTATTATTAGGGAGGGTATCAAGAACCTCAATTCGTTGACTCCCCTGCACTAAACCCAAACCCGGCCAACCCTAAACCAAACCATTTGGTTCAAGTTAATTAGGTCTAAGATAAGGTGTTGGCTAACTTAAGAAATACCATACAATCTTTAGAAGCTCAACCAATACCTTGTACTGAAAAATTGAAGCCTCTAATTGAAATGATTGACGATCTTAATAAGTATTTGTTGGATTTGCTCCAGGATGTTAAGGATAAGGACCCGGATGAGTTTCTACTTGGGAAGTTATCAAAATTGATAATAAGATTTGTGATTGCTCTAGTCCAATCTTGGGATGATTCCCAGGATGAACCCCTGTCAGGAGAGCCAATGTCAAAATCTTCTCAGGCACCTGTTAGGGGGGACACATGTTACGAGACCAAGGCTGATCAGGTTATTTTAGGGCAATCAAATAAGGATGGATTGAATTCTTCACCTAAGATCCCTGAGCCGAGGAAAGAGGAAACGTATGTCTCCATGGATCAGAAAGTGATTGATAATTTTGAGACATACATTAATGCGGATTTAGAATTCTTTAATTCTGAAGATGAAGAATCATTATGCTAAGTCTCACCTGAGTTTATAGCACACGATTTTAGTGAGACGACTAGGCCTGAGGAATTCAATGAATCATTTGATGGCCCTAAAATTAAGGAACTTGATCCTGTTGGGGCTCGCATGGCGAATTCAGATCTTTTTATCAAGGATTCAATTCAATGTCCCGATCCTCAACCACACCCTATTGAGTATAATGAGGATTCTGTTCTTGACATCATTTAACCCAAGTCAATTCTGATTTAGTCACAACTCTTAGAGTTGGAAATTTCAAATGGGGTGATTAATATGCAGGTCCCTGAATTCGAAATTCTGATTATGGAGGATAAGAATTGGGAAATGATGATATGGGAAGCCAATTCCAGAGGAAGCAGAAGACCGAGTCTAAGAGTTCCAATTTGCTTGAAACCCCCAACCTTCTACCAAGACCCTTATGACATTTTTTATTCTGAAGATGTGCAACCCAAGCACAAATTCTTTTATTACCTTTTGAGCTTAATTTCTCTGTTATTCAACTTTTTGGACTTGGGTTGCATCCTCACAAATCGCAGGCCCGACCCCGCTTGCATACTTATCTTAGGTTCTGGGTAATTTTTATCCAGAACCTTAGATATACTCAACCATGGGGTATGGGTCAGCATCACAATCTGGTCCACATCTATAGACATATGTTGGCAGGTCCTGAGGTGAATCTTTTTATCCTGATTTTGACCTACACCTATGAATTATTTATTTCTTCTTTTTTGTATAGTGTTCCTAGCTGAAGGCACTAAATTCAGCACGTAGACAATTTCTTTTTCATCTCAGAGCTGACCTGTTAATCATGAAATTCAAGTGCTTTTTTCTCTACTCCACTCTGTTTTATGTCTTTTTAATATAATGAGGACATTACATTAGATAGGCATAGGGGGTGGATATTCATCTCTGAATCATTTCGTTGACTCCGTAGATTTCTTTTTATTTTTTCTTTTTATTTCAAAAAAAAATTGAATTAGGAAAAGAGAACTTGGGCTCTAGAAATTTGTCAACCATAGGAATTATACAATATGACCTGAACACTTAGACCCTTCAGGTCTTCGGGCTTAATTAGCCCGAGTGTCCACTAAAATGTGGACCTGTTTATTAAGTCCTCACCATTTGAAAATTTGTTTTAAATTGGTTAAATAAGTTGGGGTGATAAGTACACAACTTATCAACCCACCCTCTGATTTGAGGAGAATTTAAGTCTAGGCATCTATACACTATTTGAACTGACTCAATTTTCGGCAATTTTAACAGAAAATGGGTAGCTAATGAACCTTCTAGGGTGGTATGCCTGGCAAGTTATCATGGGTAACATCCCATTGGTCAATTGTCCAGAGCCCAGTCATACGATCATTCTCTTCTTGCTTCCTTTAGGTAAATCTTAGATCAGGGAAGCCACCTACTTAGAAAGAAAAGGAAAAGAAAAGTATCCAAAAAAAAATTAGAAAAGAAGAAAAGAAATAAGAAATAAGCCACACTTCACCACATGAGTATGGCTGGTAAGTTATTGTAGGTAACAGCCCATTGATAAGTTGTCCAGGACCTAGCGCAAGTAATGCACGTATAATTCCTAAACACTTAGGAAGAAGTGGAGAAGTAGAATAAGCTAAGGAGATATACAGTGGGTTCTCCTTTGTGTTGACCCCATAAATATAAAAGTAGGGAGAAAGCTACCAATCGAATAGATACACCTTTAGGCAGAATTCTTTTGAAGGTCACCTAGGGGCGTAGAAACTCGAAGTCCGTTCCAATCGTCGATCAGTGAGTCTATCACATATACACAAAAATATGATTAGTACTCAGAGTTCTCTTCGAGTCTTGGGTGGGTTGAGTAGCCATAGAAAGCTGCCTCGAAACCGTTTGCTTTTGAATAAGGTGAGGGCTTGAGGTGGCCTGCATTTTGGCAGACACCTAGGCGTTGTTGTGTCCTTATAGTTCAGGTCCTTAGTAGAAATTTTCTAGTGTTGAAAATTAACTTATGCCCAAGAAATTTGATCCTAATTTCTTTTATAAATAGCATGTAGTTTTACTAGGGACTAGCAAAAGATAGGCATGGGTTGTGATGTACACACATTTAATTGACCTAAATGCTTATTTATGCATATTTTGTGTCATAGAAGCATTCATCATTATAAATATTGCATAACATGTATCATCGTGCATTTAGGTTTGATTGTATAAATTTTAGGCTAATTTCTCCTCTTTATGGTTAGGTAACAGGGCAATATGTAATATGGGCCTCGGATTGAAGATCCAATCATACGGATCTAATCAGGGCGATGATTGAAGTTCAACGACTCCAAGATTGCCTCGATCGAACCTCCATAGCATCAGATGTAGTTTAAGAAAGATCAAAGGTCAAGGGATCAGGTGGTGTAAATCCGTACTTCAGGTGACAACCGACCACACGAATGGATTTGGATCGATGATCATAGCCCAACAATGTGAAAATCGATCCAATCCAACAGCCGTGGCACCACCTACAAGCATATGAAGATGGAGCCATCAGGCCGCTCCTCTTCCTTGAAGGCCTCTCCATCGCGCGATCACAGCCGTTGGATCTTGATCCAAGGCCGAGATTCACTCGAGGTCGCGCCTCCTCTTCTAAAGGCCAACGCTCAACGCACCTCAGCCGTTGGATCTTCATCCGACGGTCGAGGGTGCTTAAGCTCAAAGCATAAACTTGCCTTAAAAAAAGGCAAGGTGCAGCAGTCGCGTGCCTATGGGGGACATGGAGGTCATGGGTTCGAGATCGCACGTTCCTCAAATCGAGGGCGCAAGCAGGTGTGGGCCAATTGTGGTCGTTGGATCGAGGATGAACGACGGCAAGAGAGGCCACTTGGCGTCACCAGATTACGCGGATCGCAAATGCACCATGCACGCGTGATCTGACACGAGTGCGTGATGAGGCACAGTGTGTTTAAGCCATCTGATCTCGCGATCAAACGGCTAAGATCGTGAGATCGTAGGCACGCGTTGAAGAAGGCAAAAGGCGATAAGGCGACGAGTGCACGCACACTAAACCCATGTTAAGGGTCTTTAGTAATGCTTAAATCCGTCACTAAAGACCCTGAATTAATGTTTTGAAGCATAAAATGACCTAATTGCCCTCAATCCCTACAACTATAAAAGGAGACCCCTACCACTCAAATTTCTCATCCCTTCCTTCACCTCTCTCCCTCTCCAAAGCTCTAAAGAAGCTTGTCCCAAACCTGGGATGCTCCTTTAGAGTTAAAATCAAAGCTTTGTCCACTTCTCACCCCGTTCGTGGATCTCTCGTGGTCGTCTTCTCACCCCCCATTTCGAAAGTGGATCCCGCGACGATGATGCCCTGCCTTGCCACTTGTTCTTCCCGCTCCATTCTCCATCTTTCGCCTTCACCCTTCGTCTTCCAAGCATCGTCGTTAGGCTCATCCTATAAGCAGTCATCGAAGAGGATAATTTCTCATCTCCCTTCCCTGTACAGCTTTCTAGACTAGATTTACTGCTTTCTAGTTGTAAAATTTCCAGCTTTCTAGTTGTAAAAACATTATCCTTATTATAAAAGTGTTTTGTTCTCTCTCTCTCTCTTAGTGCTAATATCAGATTCATTGTGATTATCTCACTTTTAAATAAAAATTAAAAGAAATATAATCACAGATTTCAAATCGACATAGCCTCCTTATGTTCGACCCAGAATTTCTTTTGAATTTCGGCAAATTTATTTGTTGACAGATTTCCTTGCAAATCACACTACGACAGGTTTTCAAAACTCAACCATTTTGCGATGATTTTCTACATCAACAATACGAGGCCCACAAATTAATAGATGGTTGAACTCTGATCATCACCCTAATTAGATCTGTACGGTTGGATCTTTAATCTGAGGCCCCGATATGATATTGCCCTATTACCTGACCACAAAAAGAGAAAATTAACCTAAACTTTATACAATCTAACTTAAATACAAAATGATTCATGTTATGCAATATTTATAATGTATGATGCAACTATACACCTAAGAACATGCATAAACAAATGGTTTATGTGATATAAATGTGTTTACATCAACATGTTTCAGATGTGGGACTAAATGTCCTGCCTTTCTTTCAGCACAGTCATGTCTCCAGTGCCATCATCCTTCTTTGATTCTGATCAATCCACAACAGGTCTTCAACAAGTGATTATCCTAATCTTTAGATCTATGCTAGATTTATCGATTGAATCTCTCAATTGCTCATTTGGAGCATAAGAGCTTCTTTCAATCCAATCCAAAATTTAGTTCTCTCCATTATTCAGCAATAATAGCTCACCTTAAATCTTCAAACTAACATGTTGTTTCACTCTTTCTCACGCTGACCCTAAAAATCCCTTAGTGCCTAAACATGTTTCCGCATATAGGGAAGCATAAATGAGAGTAGCTTCTTATGCTCACAAACTCCCTAGAATCGCCATTCTAGATTCACATCAATAGAGACAAAATCTAAAACTTCAAACTGACTCTGCCAATACTTCAGAACCTCTAAATCTAAACTAAACATATCTAGGATGTCAAACCACATCTGATTGACTCTAAATGAGTTGAAATCTCATCAAATGCTCATTGAAGCTCATCTACATGTCATAGGTAGCCAAATAATATAGAAATCAAATTAGATCTAATTTGACTATAAAACTTCATAAAATTGATCCTAACAACCTAAAGAGTGTAGATCAACTCTTGAAACTAAGCTCAAGAGCATTGAGTTCTACGAACAACTCAGGTTGACTGTGAAAGCTTAAATTTTGATTTTACACATCAGAGTATTCTTCACTCAATTAATTTGCTAGATAGCTTCAATTCAACCTTAGGAACTTAACAAACTATCAAATATTGCATTTTAGTACCTGGAACATCAAGCTCCAAACTTTCGCCTAATTTCCAAACTAGGCTTGTTCAACAGACCAAACTATAGATTTAATGACAAATCTAAAGCCTAATCTAGAATCTTTAAGTGCCAAGGATGTTTCCTGACCTATTGCGAAGGTCTAAGATCAAGAGAATCATCAGCCTCAGCTCTACCAGAGTTGAGGAAGACAAAGTCTGTCTAGATGATTAAATTGATAAAATAACAAATTTAAGAGTGAATATGATCAGTGTGCTCTAATTAGAAGATCTAGAGCTTCATGTGAAGTTTCAAGCTCTATAACTACATATTTGTCTTTGCCAGAACTCACTAGAGCTTCGATGAAGACACTAGAATGATCGTCAAACATCAAATCACCATGAAACAACTTGAGATTAAGCTCATAAGCTTCTTAAGATCATCAGTAGTCTCAAAAACTTGTCAATTTGATCATTAAATGCTTAAACAAATAATGTGAACTCAAATTAATTAGAGAGGAATCTGGAGTTCAACAAAGTCTTCAGATAAGTGATTCCGTCAATAGATTGAGGTGAAACGATGGTTGTAAGGTGTTCGAATTAGATGAAAGAACTCCTCTGACCTCCGCCATGGCCAGCGGAGGTCTGAGGTTGAAATGAAATAGGCATTTTGTGTATAGATGTTTATAGAAGTAATTAATAGATGAAACAAGGCCCTGACAGTGCTAGAAAGGTGCTGACAAGCCTGATTGAAGGTGTAATTCATTCTCAGGCTCCACCATAGACAACAAACACCTCAGTTGAAGGTGGAGGTGGATTAGATGAATATATGATCAAATAAAAGGGAAAAGAAGTGAATAATGATCATGAAAGAAAGAGGAAGGTGATTTGAGGGTGATTGAGGTGAATCAAGGTCCGACGAGCTGGAATTAACTCACCAAAGTTGGAGAATGCAGTAAACAAAATCCAAAAGTAACTACTTTACTTTACCTAATCAACTAAACTACTCTTAACTAAACTCTAAGGCTAATCTACCATTACCTAAACAAATTGGAGGAAGAGGACACCGACTTTGGCTCACTGGATTGAGGAAATCAGAAGAGTTGAAGAAGAAACTCTAACGAGAAAAGAAAGCAGAGAAGAAGATTTAAGTGCTCCTTTGCTTTATTATAATGTCAAAGAGGAAGAGGAGGTGAGGGAGGCGAGTGATTCTGCTGGAATTGCCCCGATAGAGGTGTGAGAGGTCGTCAGAGAGAGGGAGGAATAGCTTATCGTTGATCGCAGTTGGGGAAGAGGGATAGGGGACCAACCTCGATTATTGAAGGATAGGGGACTATTTATAGGTGATGGAGGAGCTTTGGGGGGAAGAACCTGGACTAATAAGGGTCTAGCTACATCCTTACTGCCGTTGTCATCTCCGACGATGGTGAGTTTATTCACCTATAAAGAATAGTATTGACAACTTATCAGAACCATTGGATGAGATGAGGAAGGTGAAATAAAGCTCTACGGCAAGGGAGAAGTTGTTTGGGTGTTGGATAGACGATCATCGGACGGTCTGGTCACCAGCCAATGGTGGCCATCCAAGGAGAAGAAGAAGAGACGAAGAAAGGTGCCCAAGGACTTCTATGTAAATAATTGAAGGACCTAAAGGTGATAAAAGGATTTAATTGAAATAGAATCTAGGGACTAAAATGAAAACCATGAGTTTTAAGGCTTAAATTAAATTATTTATTTTTCAAATTTTATATATAATTATAAATATGATAAATAATCTATTTATGACATGAGATTACACTATTTAAGTGATTAATATTATTAAATTAATTAACAACTTAGGAACTATAAATATTATAAGTTAGGTATAATAGCTAAATGATTGGATTTAAGTCCTATTTATCAATTAATCATAAATAAATACTTATCAACCCTTACCCTTAATTTAAGTATTTTAACATATAAATATGGTCCTTACTATTATTACCTTAAATATATAATTAACCCTAATAAAATGTTATTCATTAGTAATTTAATTAGGAAAACTAGCTAATATTGATGAATTAGAAGCCATGATGAGTCACTCATCACACATCACCTAAAATAAGATCCTTGGGGTGATCTCTTTGATGTGTCCAATCTTTAGGCAAAGCATGGGCATTCCAGCTATTCAGAATGTTAGAAACATTAACAAAGGAGCGCCTCCTCATTATCATCAACTATAAGAGGAGTTGATGTGAATGATTCGTCAAAAGACATACGTAAGGTCTCCTCTACAATTGATGTCTTCTTGTTTAAAATCCAATATGCCTTGCTACGAAACAAATACTTAATAAAAACTCCATCATAAACTTTGGATCAAACTTATCTACGTTGTCCTTAGTGTTAAGGATGAAGCACCTACAACTAAAAACACTAAAATAAGAAATCCTAGGGACTCGATCGTGAAACAACTCAAAGGGGGTTTTCTTAAGGATGGGTCTAAGGAACATACGACTTAACACATACCAAGCCATGTTAATTGCCTTGACCTAGAAATATTTAGGAAGACCTAATTTTATCAACATTGCTCGAGCGCACTCTTGGAGTGTGGTTTTTACAATCTACAACTCTATTTTGCTGTGTGGCTCTTGGAAATGGGAACTCATGATGGATCCTGAAAAACTCACAAAACTCTCATTCTCAAATTCTCCACCATGGTTGCTCCTAATCCAAGAAATACAAACAGTCTTCTTAATTTGTATTCTCTTAGTTAGCCTAGAAAATTCTACAAAATCTTGACCCCTACTTCTAAGAAAAAACACCCAAGAAAAATATGAAAAATCATCGACAACTACAAAGTAAAAACGACAGCCATTGAGACTCTCATGGCTAGTAGGTCCAAACAAGTCTAAGTGGAGTAATTCTAGAGGTAAAGTTGACACAACTCCCTTACTCTCAAAAGAGGATTCAATTAGCTTTCCTTTTTCACATGCATCATAAATATAATCCTTTTTTATAACCAACTTTAGCCAAGCCAAGAACAAGATCATTTTTAACCATTTTTTCAACTAATCTCATGTTCACATGTCCTAGTCTCCTATGTCATAGATCGTTTTCTTCATTAGAGGCAAGCAAGCAATCAATAATTTCTTCCTTATCAAATTCAAGAATATAAATATCTTTTTCTCTTTTACCTTTCAAAAGAATTTTGATGGGGACACCATCATGAGCCATAACTAGCTCATTTTGACCCAATTAATTCAGTAAATGCTCCTACGTAATTGCCAGAGAGCCACAAGTCACTACGTAATCATTCTGAGGGAAAAATAAGAAACTAGGGCTAAAACTGTAATTTTACCAACTCATCATGAATGCAATACAACCACGTGTTTTATCAGGAGTTGAATTAAGGTCAAATGGTCTTAAAAAGATAACAAGTGGGTTAAAACAATCAGAAAAGGGTTTGCACATGTTCTGAGAATTAAATGACTTTTTGAAATCCTAAAAATAGACCTGCTTAATTAATTGAGGTTTTGAACAAGATAAAATTCACCTAAACCCTCTAAAATTCATAGAAAAATATTCTCTAAGGTTTGGAACTTTCAATTTGACCATCAGAACCCGTTTTGACCTAGAATAGAGTCATAGATAGATATTTGCCCTAATTTGGGTTTTTACATAAATTACCTAGTCAAACGTCATCAAAACCAAAATCCAACTCCACCATTAGATTCTTTAGGTCTAAATTAAGTTTTTACCAAAATTTGGACCCAAGATGAGTTTGTGTTGACCTAGTTTGCAAATTGGTCCTATCTAATTACATTTCTACCCTTAACTTTCAAAATCTTTTCAACCAGACCCCTAACTTTGCCGTCGTTCTCACAAAAAGGTCCCTTCTGCCATTACACCTATTCCTACTTGCTCCGGCAACCTTAAATTGGAAATAACTTCCTGATTTCTTGACAAATCCCTTTCAAATTTGAAAGGGAGGTTCGTCAAGAAATCCCCTTCCTTTTAAACCCGACCCTAAGCCCTAAAACTTACCCAATCTCTCATGTGAACGCATGAGAGATTTGGGTATCAAGAAATTCCCAAATTCGGTGAGCTTTCCAAGCTTGGGAAGCTTGCTTCCCAAGCTCTAACCACCCTCTGATGACCTATTAAAGAAAGCCCAAGCCAAGCCGAACCCCTCAAGCTTGAATTCGACCAGAGTAACCCTCAAATTCTTCTCTCCTCCTCCAAACAAATTTCTCTTCAAGCTTCGGCAACCCTCCTTGCCTCCCCTCATCATTTGACTGCAATACCAGCGACAGAATCTCCTTCCTTGCCTTCTTCCACGTCGAGCAGCACCAGCCGGCGTCCCTATCTCCATCCTCACCATCCACCCCTTATCAGAGTAGCTTCGTCTTCGACGTCAGCCATACCTCAACCGGTGCCAACTCTGCTCCTCGTTGTCGGCTACCTCTCCTAAATGTCTCCTCATCTTCCACTCTTCATTTCCAAACATTCTCCACTTCGTTTCGACCGTCGACTTGCCCGACCGCCCTTCATCTTCCACCTCGCACGGCCACTACGCTTCACCAACCTAGCCACCGTTCATCCCTACACCTCTGCCTCGACCTCAAGAGCAAAAGCCCTAACTTAGTTAGGTCAATTGCTCCTTCAGAACCTGCACCCAACTCACGCACCTCTAGCCACCCTTCTCGAGGTCGTTAGACCTCCTTACACACTATCACAACGCACAACCACCACCGTTACACTTGCCACTCCATGGCGAATCTACTAAACCTTCTAACGCAGCCACGAGGCCCTTATTCTTGGATTTTAGGTTCCAGCCTCCTCCGCCATTGACACAGTAATCGCGAGCTTCCTTGAAGCTTTAATTAGGCCTACAGCTCCAGGATATCTTCTCCAGGCTGTGCGGAATAGCCTCAACACCACTTCCAGGTGGTCAATTGAAGCCCCTACCCTTAGCAACTACGCCAATTAGAGGAACCTTCTTACTGCAGATGCACGCGAAGAAAGGGGCGTGGTATAGTCCCACATCAGAAGTGGAAAAGCAGTTGAAGGAGCATAAATTGAAAAAGTGATACGGCCTTATCGCCTCGACACATAGGGGGGGTGAGGTCCCCTGCACGCTCCCCTCGCATGCGCCTCATCCGTGACACATGACCTACCGACCTGGTGCACCCGACCTGCCTAAGCCCTTCACTCCTCGGCTGCGACCATGCCCACAGCCCTGGACCCAGGTTTGCGCCTACCCGATTACCCGATTACCCACTGAGAGGCCCTGGGAATGAAGAGACTAAGAGAGAAAGAGAAGGAGAGATCGTGCAGGGTAGGGGTAGGGTTTTGCTCTAGAGAGAATTGGCTGACACTTAGCCAATTCAAGAAGTTTCCCCCACTGTGCAAAGTAGCTGAACAGAGAAAGAAGAAGAAGGTTTGAGCAGCAATGGAAGAAAGAAAGAGGAAGAAGAAATAAAGAAGAAGAAGAAGAGAAGGACCCGCACAAGAAGAAGAGGAGCACAAGAAGAAACAGAGAAGAAGAAGAAGAAAAACCTTAGCACTGTAGCACCGGCTACTTAAGACATCTGATACTTTAATTGCATATATTTGAGACTTGATTTAAGTGTTATTTGTGAGGAGTAATTGGTGATTTAAATCATCATTTTACTCCATTCTTTTTGCATATTGATCCTGACATTATCTTTATTGTAATCTTTATTCTTGATTTAAATTGTGATCTTGAGCTTTAAATTCCATATTGCTTCTTGTGTTCGACCTCGGAACCTTTTCGAGTAATAAAATTTATTTGTTTGAGTGCTATTTTGGCTATAGTGCAACACGACAATCTTAAAACACCGATTTAGCACGCAAGCATTTTGGCGTCGTTGCCGGGGAGCAATAGGCAATTTAGAACTCTTGATTACAACTCCTAATTTAGATTCTAACTTGCTATATCTCTTTTGTTGTGGTTGTTTCATGAGGGATACATGAAAGGAAGATCAGCAGCACATTAAAACACACCGCAGGTAAATAAGTTCTAACTACTCTCTCTCTCTCTTAAGCCCCTAATTCTGAAAAGGTTAAAAGGAAAAAAAATCAATTAGGGCTATCACATTCTTATTTGAGTCCTAGGTAGCACATTTGGACAAATTAAATTGGACCAAATTAGAGTCAATTAAGGATTCCAGTTTAAGGTTTTTAGAGACACACTTGCTTAATCAAGAAATCATCTTTGCAAAACAATGCGTGCCTTGACCTTGATTGAACTGATCTATTCAAGCAAAACCCTAAAATCAGGCTCTTAAAGTCATTTGAACATTAAAAGAGGGACCTAAGATTCTCAAGAGGACAATACAGGTGAAGTTGACCCACCTTGTTTGGGTCAACCAATCCTCAAATTAGGTCACTTTTGCACTCAACACATCTTAAAGTTCTAGTGAAGTCCTAAGCACCCTTGCTCTCAATTAAAACCGGTAGACTTAAGAGGTCAACTCCCCATTCTAGCCTACCAGGAACATTAGTGACAAGAGAGGTCGGGCGGGGGAAACCCTGTAACCCATGGGGGTGCTCTGCCGTGTAGATGTCTTTGTGGGATTCTCCCTCTCTAGCTGCCCAGGTAATTCTCAGGTGGACGACTTTCTAACTAAGGGATATCATCCGCCCCGAACCTCTACAGTCATCCAAAATTTTTGGGTGTCTTGATTGGGTCCATCACATTCTACCTCTCATCTACTCCATCGGTGCATGTTCGAGAGGAGGTCTCTAAGACCATCCTTGAGGCCTCCTTTAGCCACTCATTCACGTCGAGGCAAGCCTCAACCTCCTTGTTTGTGCAACAACCCAATCCTATTGATATTTCTTCCAATACATCTGAACCTGATTCTCCTTCATCCATCATCATGGCATAACCCGCAGAAGAAAATAATCTTGAAAATCAACTTCAGCGCCTCAATGATCTATTCCAACCCTTTATGAACCCACTGCAGTGTCCAATGATGCGAGATCACTACAATCCCACTGCGGTGGCAATCGAACTCCGAGTACAAATCCCCATTGGAGGTCTTGACACTGAACTCAAGCCCAACATGATTCATGCCATTCCCAAATTCCATGGGCGTAATTCCAAAGATCCTTTCTAGCATATCAAACAACTCAAGCATCTGGCCCAGACCTTCAAGTTAGAATCGCAAAATCGGGATATTCTACTCATGAAAATGTTCTCCTTCTCTCTCATGGATAAAGCTACTCACTAGTATCAAACCTAAACTTGTCCAATCAACACCTAGGCGGAACTTCAATCTGAGTTTTTGAGAAATTTCTTCCCTGTTGGTCGAACAAATGCTTTACAGCACTAGATCACACATTTCACACAACAAGAAGGAGAACCACTTCATGAAGCATGGGATCATTTTCTGGATCTCATACGAAAGTGCCCCCATCACGGAGTTCCTAAATGGGAAAAAGTCCAATATTTTTACTAGGGACTCCATGAAGATATTCGTTTATTCGTCAATGCGGATTCCATAGGAAACATCATGGGTCAACACGAAGACACTGTGTGGGAGATTCTCGAGAATATGTGTGAGAACTCCATCAATAATGAATCCATGGTAATGTTCGACCAAACAAATGCTTGTGCATTGATGAATTCAAAGGTAGCACACGAGACGTAGGGCCTGTCCTCTTTCGTCGACTTGGAACTGATGGACAGTCATCTGGACAAGGTCTCTATTATTGAGAAGAAGGTGGATGAGCTAACTCGACATTTGGAGTGAGCCACCTCTGCGTAAAACCCATTCACACAACCACCTTCTGGCAGAGAGGCTGTGCACAATATCTATCACCGACCTTCTCAGGGGATGGACCCATATCCACCCCCGTCTGATTCTGGTTACGGAGGAAACTCTAGATCCACCTACTCTAGTTGGGGGAACTCTAAACCCTCATATTCTGATTTTCCCGAGGTTCCTCAGACCTGCGAGGACCTCAATGCCATTCAGAATGATCCATTCTCAAACCCCTACAACCATGGATGGCATAATCATCCCAATTTCACGTGATCAGGCAATAATCAAAATCAGAGACCTCAATATCTGCCCCGACCACAAGCTCCTCATCCATATCAGCTGCCTCACCATCGGCCTAACCCAACTTATCAATCTGGGTCGACTCAGATAGATCAAATGACTCTTATCCTTTAGACTCTGGCTGACATTCAGAAAACAAATGCAGCTATGCAAAAACAGCACAGAAACGAGATCACAGAGGTCACAATCAACTTGCCCAGATGGAAAATCCTCGCCAACCTGGTGCACTTTCTTCACAACCTCTGCCTAATCCGAATAACGTGCTGAACCAGAGGCGCGTTATAAACCCAAATCCAGGCCAAGCTCACTTTGTTTATTAGACCCCTTCTACTCCACCACCTGACAAGATGGAGGCTTCGACATCATATACGAGTTACCAACAGCAAGCACCTCTTCTACCCACTCCAAACCAAAACCAGGCAGGATTAAATTCGGTTACTAACCGCACTGGCAAAACAACACAGGACCCACCTTATCCAAGTCAAACCCAACCTAGTAATACAAACCCTAACCCAAGGATAGTCATCCAGAACACCTCTATCCCAGATCAAGAACCTAGATCCATTCTAGAGGAACCATCTAAGGTTCCATTTCCTAAGGCCTTGACCAAGGGAAAAAGGATAACCAAAACTGTGGCACCTGAGGAGGACTTGATTAAGCTCTTTGAGTAGGTCCATATAAACATCCCCTTGATGGATGTGATACGCCACGTACCAACTTACGCATGATTTCTGAAAGACGTATGTATACCTAACTGTAAGCTGCGAACCAAAGACGGGAATCTAATTGTATTGTCAAAGCAAGCCAGCTCTGTCATTTTGAGAAAACCCCTCCTAAGGCAAATGACCCAGGCACCCCTTTGATCTCCTGTGAAATCGGTGATATACGATTTGATCGAGCTTTATCAGACTTAGGAGCCTCCATAAATTTGATACCCACATCCCTTCTAGACTATTTCGAGGAATCTGAACTTAAACCAACTAAAGTGACTTTAAAACTAGCAGATCAATTAAGTCACCAAAAGGAATTCTCGAGGATGTCATAGTTAGGGTGCATGATTTCTATTTTCCAGTGGATTTCATTGTCTTAGACATAGACGTTCCTGAGAATGTGAAGAATACACCAATCATACTAGGAAGACCCTTTCTAGCCACTGCTAGGGCCAATATCAATTGTGAGGAAGGCCAAAATGAATTAAAATTTGGGAGCAAGACACTAAAGATCGACATCTTTAAGGCCCAACAAGGAATTAATTGCAGGGTCATAGAACAAATTTGCAATATTGAAGTTGTGGTTGACGACTTTATCGAAGGAAAAACCAACTATTTCTGATCAACCACAAAAAGATCAAAACCCACAATTAGAGGAGCCCGAACTCAACCTAAACAAACCCATAGCTCTTTCCTTTGCTCCCAACACCCATCCTGAACCACCTGTTGCTGCTAACAACCCAGATTTGGAATTAAAACCTCCTTTTGATCATCTCAAGTACGTCTTTTTGGGTTTCAATCAGATGTTTCCTGTGATTATCAACTCCCGACTCACACCTGATCAAGAAACTTGCCTGATTTCTGTTCTCCAGCAACATCGAAGAGCCATTGGATGGACTCTCAACGATTTCATTGGTATCGGGCCCTCATACTACACACATCACATCTACACGAAAGAGGGCTCACGACCATCCCGTGAAATGCAAAGATGCCTGAATCCCAATCTATAGGATGTCATGAAAAAGGTGATTATCAAGTGGTTAGATGCAGGGATCATCTACCTGATCTCCGACAGTCGGTGGGTGAGCCCAATCCAAGTTGTGCCTAAAAAGGCAAGGCTCACCGTCATCATGACTAAAATCGGAGAAGCCATATCGACCCGTATAGCAAACTCGTGGAGAGTCTACATTGATTACAAAAGAGTAAATTCCTCCACGAAGAAGGATCATTTCCCGCTACCGTTCATTGATCAGATTCTCGAGAAACTAGCGGGAAATCGATTCTTCTACTTTTTGGATAGATACACTGCTTACCATCAGGTCGCAATCCATCCCGAGGACCAAGAAAAGACCACCTTCACCTGCCCCTTCGACACTTATGCATTCCAAAGGATGCCATTTGGTCTCTGCAATGCACCTACTACCTTTCAGTGGTGCATGCTTGCCATATTCTCATATATGGTAGGTGCATACCTTGAAGTCTTCATGGATGACTTCTCGGTATTTGGTGAATCATTTGACAATTACCTCCTGCACTTGGTCCAGATCCTCAGGCAGTGCATCGAAGTAAACTTGGTTCTTTCCTGGGAAAAGAGCCACTTCATGGTACCTGAGCGAATTGTCCTAGGACATCTTATCTTTGAAAATGGCATCCAGGTTGATTGAGCCAAGGTGAATTTGATTTTCAAACTCCCTATGCCTAGCTCGATCAAAGACATCCGATCCTTCCTGGGGCACGTCGATTTTTACCGTCGTTTCATTCCCAATTTCTCAAAAATCGCATGCCCCCTGATTAATCTTCTATCAAAGGATGTCCCTGTTGAAATCACCAAGGAGTGTACTCAGGCATTTGAGATCCTGCATGATTGAGTTACCCAAGCACCTATCCTGCAGTCCCCTAATTGGTCTCAACCCTTTGAGATCATGTGCGATGCATCTGATTACTCTATGGGGGTGGTACTTGGGCAAAAAATAGACGGGAAACCCGTGGTCATTTACTACGCTAGCAAGACAATTGACGAGGCTCAGCGTAACTATACAGTTATTAAGAAAGAGCTGCTAGACGTAGTAATTGCCCTGGAAAAATTCAAATCATATCTTTAAGGTTCCCGTGTTATCATTTACTCAGATCACACTGCTGTGAGGCATCTCCTTGCGAAGAAGGATGCGAAACCTCGATAATCCATTGGATCTTGCTGTTGCAAGAATTTGACCTCGAGATTCATTACAAGGTAGGGAAATAGAAGGTGGTAGCTAATCACTTATCCCGCCTTCCTTCTGATATTATCAACCCTTCCAAACCCATTATTGAACATTTCCCCAATAAGCACCTCATGACTATCAGTATAGGACTTCCATGGTTTGCTGATCTAGTAAACTACTTGGCATCACATCAGATACCGTCTGATTGGCCAAAAGCCAAGAAGGACAAATTACTTTCCGATGTCAAGTACTACTTTTGGGAAGACCCATATCTCTTCCGCATTGGTGCTGATCAGATCATCCAACGATGTGTTCCGGAAGCAAAAATTCAGGACATTTTGTTCTTCTACCATGACGAGGCATGCGGTGGACACTTCTCTAGTCATAAAACCGCAGCAAAAGTCCTCCAGTGTGGCTTCTATTGGCCTTCGATTTTCAAAGACGCATTCAATCACTGTAAGGCATGCACTCATTGCCAGACCTTAGGCAACATGAGCCACCGTGATATGATGCTCTTACAGCCGATTCTCGTTTGTGAAATCTTCGATATCTTGGGGATTGATTTTATGGGACCCTTCCCTAGTTCGGAAGGCTTCAAATACATTCTTCTCACTGCTGACTACGTGTCCAAATGGATCGAAGCCATTCCGACCCGAACCAATGATCATAAGGTGGCAATCAAATTCATTCATCAGAACATCTTTTCTTGGTTTGGGATTCCACATGCCATAATCTCTGATGGAGGGACCCATTTCACGAATACTCAATTCAGATCACTAATGACCAAGTACGGGGTGTCACATAGGATCTCGACTCCTTATCACCCCCAAACTAACGGTCTATCTGAGTTATCAAATTGGGAGATCAAGAAAATCCTCCGGGTCACTGTTTGACCTGACAGGAAAGATTGGTCATCCCAACTTCCGAAAGCTTTATGTGCTTATAGTACCACCCACAAAACCCAATTAGGCATGTCTCCCTTCATATTAGTGTACGGGAAGGCATGTCACCTCCCTGTAGAATTAGAGAACAAAAACTATTGGGCAGTACGGAACTACGATCTCAATCTTTCTAAGGTAGGAACCCACAAAAAGCTTCAAATGAGCGAGATCGATGAATTACGCCATGATGCGTATGAGAACTCGCGAATTTACAAAGAGTGGGTTAAGGCCTTTCATGATAAGCACATATCCAGAAAGATCTTTTTCCCTAGTCAGAGAGTCCTACTCTTTGATGCTAAACTCAAATTGTTCGCAAGAAAACTCAGATCAAAATGGATTGGACCATACCTTGTCCAACGAATCTTTGGAAATGGAGCTGTCAAAATCAGTCAACTGAGCCACGATTCAGAACCTTTTGTTGTGAACGGTTAGAGACTCAAACCGTTCATTTAACTCACCGATACAAATTTGGTTGAGGTATCTTTTACCCTCCATTCTCCCTGAGCTCATTGCATCCGGCTGATGGCGTTAAACTCAACGCTTAACGGGAGGCAACCCGTCATTTTGAAAAACCCAAAACCCTTCCTGACACATCTTATGCTAAACTCATATTGCACTTTAGGGTTCATCCATTAGAACAGCTGACTCCACCTCTGGTACCCATACCCGAGCTTAAAATCGTCCGCAATAATCAACCCGACCCATTCACCCACCCAACACCTGTTCTAATGAATGATCTAAGTTGAACTCGAATCCACCTAATTTACAATGAGGATATTGCAAATCATAGGCATGGGGGGTATTAAAGTGCAAAACGTCATGAAAATCACCTCACAAGAAAGGGTTTTATCAAAAAAATCACATATTCCAATAAAACCAAAAAAATAAAAAATTGAGAAAAAAAACTAAAATATGAGAAAGGGGAATTTTGATGGCATATCAGTTTTGAGGAGAAAAAGGAAGAAGATAAAAATATCAAAAAGGAGCACAATTTGAAAAGAAAAAGAGATAGTTATTAGTAAATGATTAAGGAATTGACTTAGTTCTAGACCAAATCAGAAGAAAGAAAATAAAAGGCAAAAGTGCTAAAGAAACAAAGAAGAGATTAGTAAGAATGCTGATTTTAGGCCTCTTGGGCTGCAATCCTAGGCTTAAAAATTCAAGTACCCGCTAAGATCTGGATAGTCCTCAAGAGGTTGGGGAAAATGCGAAGCTTAAAAATTAGGTCTAGGGCTTAGGGATTATTCGGCCTCATTAACTAACCTCTGGTTTACGGGACTCGGTAACCTAAGCACCCCAATCCACACACAGTCTGATTCAGTGCGCCTAAGTATCAAAATCACGCAAATGCGTTAAACCTGTTCTAAAAAAAAGTTACCTAGATTAGGAGCGGCTGATCAACACAAGTTGATTTTGATGAGTTCCAGGCATGGAGAGGTAGGAAATTCCCCTGGAGGATGCGCAATAACATATCGTCACCTCGGTGCTTGTCGCCTAGGATAACTATATATCCTACCAGGGGCATGTAAGCACCTTATGCTGGTTCAAATGCCATGGGCGGCATTATCTCGAAATGTTGTTTGCCAGGGTCTAGATTTAGCTACAGAATGCCATAGGCGGGATTATCTCAAAATCTCGAAAGCCAGGGTTCTAGGGGTTTCCATGGGCGATGCTATCTCGAAGCATCGATTACCATGGACCCTGCGAGGATTGATGGTGGGGACTAGGATCCGATACAAACTATGTTGTAAAGTTGATCCGAAGCTAAAAATAAAAAGAAAAGAGAGAGAAAACTCACCAAAAACAAAGAAAAATTCCTCTATCTCTATCTGACAAAAACACACTGCAAATTGAACCTAGGCTAAAACATGTTACAAGCACGGGTGCTTTAACCGTGGAATTCAACGAACCTTAGGTTAGTTCCTGTGGGCCTTAGAAACCTTCACGGCGGACTGAGACTAGAGTTGGTCAGATCCAGATCTTGGTTGGTAGTTGAGTACCTCTAGGCCTACTATTGGCATACTAACCTAATCTACAAAAGAAAGCACCCATCAAAGTTCTAAGCATCAAAAGTTTTATGGTCTAAAATCAAAGTTAGTACCTTGAAATTTTGCTAAGGGATTAGCAAAAGCTAGGCATGGGGGTATGATGGGGACACCATCATGAGCCATAACTATCTCATTTTGACCCAATTAAGTCAATAAATGCTCCTACATAACTGCTAAAGAGTCACAAGTCACTACATAATCATTCTAAGGGAAAAATAAGAAACTAGGGTTAAAACTGTAATTTTACCAGCTTATCATGAATGAAATACAACCACAGGTTTTCTAAGGGGTTGAATGAACGTCAAATGGTCTTAAAAAGATAGCAAGTGGGTTAAAACAATCAGAAAAGGGATGGGGGTATGATGGGGACACCATCATGAGCCATAACTATCTCATTTTGACCCAATTAAGTCAGTAAATGCTCTTACATAATTGCCAGAAAGCCACAAGTCACTACGTAATCATTCTGAGGGCAAAATAAGAAACTAGGGTTAAAACTGTAATTTTACCAACTCATCATGAATGCAATACAACCACGTGTTTTATCAGGAGTTGAATGAAGGTCAAATGGTCTTAAAAAGATAACAAGTGGGTTAAAACAATCAGAAAAGGGTTTGCACATGTTCTGAGAATTAAATGACTTTTTGAAATCCTAAAAATAGACCCGCTTAATTAATTGAGGTTTTGAACAAGATAAAATTCACCTAAACCCTCTAAAATTCATATAAAAATATTCTCTAGGGTTTGGAACTTTCAATTTGACCATCAGAACCCGTTTTGACCTAGAATAGAGTCATAGATAGACATTTGCCCTAATTTGGGTTTTTACATAAATTACCTAGTCAAACGTCATCAAAACCAAAATCCAACTCCACCATTAGATTCTTTAGGTCTAAATTAAGTTTGTACCAAAATTTGGACCCAAGATGAGTTTGTGTTGACCTAGTTTGCAAATTGGTCCTATCTAATTACATTTCTACCTTTAACTTTCAAAATCTTTTCAACCAGACCCCTAACTTTGCCATCGTTCTCACAAAAAGGTCCCTGCTGCCATTACACCTATTCCTACTTGCTCCGGCAACCTTAAATTGGAAATAACTTCCTGATTTCTTGACAAATCCCTTTCAAATTTGAAAGGGAGGTTCGTCAAGAAATCTCCTTCCTTTTAAACCCGACCCTAAGCCCTAAAACTTACCCAATCTCTCATGTGAACGCATGAGAGATTTGGGTATCAAGAAATTCCCAAACTTCGGCGAGCTTTCCAAGCTTGGGAAGCTTGCTTCCCAAGCTCTAACCACCCTCTGATGACCTATTAAAGAAAGCCCAAGCCAAGCCGAACCCCTCAAGCTTGAATTCGACCAGAGTAACCCTCAAATTCTTCTCTCCTCCTCCAAACAAATTGCTCTTCAAGCTCTGGCAACCCTCCTTGCCTCCCCTCATCATTTGACTGCAATACCAGCGGCAGAATCTCCTTCCTTGCCTTCTTCCACGTCGAGCAGCACCAACCAGCATCCCTATCTCCTTCATCCTCGCAGTCCACCCATTATTAGAGCAACATCGTCTCCAGCGCCGACCATACCTCAACCGGTGCCAACTCCGCTCCCTGTCGTCTGCTACCTCTCCTAAATGACTCCTCATCTTCCACTCTTTGTTTCCAGGCATTCTCCACTTCATTTCGACCGCCAACTCGCCTGACCGCCCTTCATCTTCCACCTCGCTGGCGTACCCTTGGCGAGCTCGTACGGCCACTACGCTCCACCAACCTGGTCGTTGTTCATCCCTACACCTCCGCCTCGACCTCAGGAGCAAAAGCCTAACTTAGTTAGATTAATTGCTCCTTTAGAACCTGCACCCAACTCACGCACCTTCGGCCACCCTTCTCAAGGTCATCAGACCTCCTTATACACTATCACAACGCACAACCACCACCGTTACACTCGCCACTCCACGATGAATCTACTGAACCTTCTAACACGACCGTGAGGCCCTTATTCTTGGATTTCAGGTTCCAGCCTCCTTCGCCATTGACGCAGCAGCCACGGGCTTGCTTGAAGCTTTAATCAAGCCTATAGCTCCAGGATCTCATCTCCAGGCTGTGCGAAATAGCCTCAGCACCACTTCCAGGTGGTCAATTGAAGCCCTTGCCCTTAGTAGCTACGCCAATCAGAGGAACCTCCTTGCTGCAGATGCACGCGAAGAAAGGGTCGTGGTTTAGTCCCACATCGGAAGCGGCAGAGCAGTTGAAGGCGCATAAACTGAAAAAGTGATATGGCCTTATCGCCTCGACACACAGGGGGTGAGGTCCTCCACACGCTCCCCTCGCATGCACCTCATCCGCGACACGTGACCCGTGGACCTGGTGCGCCCAACCCACCTAAGCCCTTCACTCCTCGGCTATGACCATGCCCGCAGCCTTGGACCCGGGTTTGCGCCTACCCGATTACCCGATTACCCACTAAGAGGCCCTGGGAGGGCGGAGCCTAAGAGAGAGAGAAGGAGAGATCGCGTGGGGTAGGGATATGGTTTTGCTGCAGAAAGAATTTGCTGGCACTTAGCCAATTCAAGAAGTTTCCCCCTCTGTGAAAAGTAACTAAATAGAGAAAGAAGGCTTGAGTAGCAGAGGAAGAAAGAAAGAGGAAGAAGAAACAAAGAAGAAGAAGAAGAAAAGGACCCGCACAAGAAGAAGAGGAGCACAAGAAGAAACTGAGAAGAAGAAGAAGAAGAAAAACCTTAGCACTGTAGCACAAGGCTACTTAAGACATCTAATACTTTAATTGCATATATTTGAGACTTGATTTAAGTGTTATTTGTGATGAGTAATTGGTGATTTAAATTACCATTTTACTCCATTCTTTTTGCATATTGATCCTAACATCATCTTTATTGCAATCTTTTTTCTTGATTTAAATTGTGATCTTGAGCTTTAAATTCCATATTGCTCCCTGTGTTCGACCTCAAGACCTTTTCGAGTAATAAAATTTATTTGTTTGAGCACTATTTTGGCTATACTACAAAATCTTAAAACATTGATTTAGAGTGCGAGCAAATT
Organism: Thalassia testudinum; assembly: GCA_037157565.1. Lineage (NCBI taxonomy): Eukaryota > Viridiplantae > Streptophyta > Magnoliopsida > Alismatales > Hydrocharitaceae > Thalassia > Thalassia testudinum. Next base: position 24,436,326 of record JAZHRO010000014.1, read on the forward strand.
TCTAGATTCTTTTTATCAATTATTTCAAATCCATCACTATCAAAAATAACTTTACAAGCCTTATCACAAATTTGGCTAATAGTAAAAGGATTGTGCTTTAAACCATCAACTAAGGCAACATTTCTAATTTGATTAGAAGCATTACCTACCATACCTTTACCTATAATAGGACATTTTTTGTCATTGCCCATAACTATGTGTCCTTTGTCCGCTTTCTTAAGCTTTAGGAATTGCATACAATCACCCATCATATGCCTTGAACAACCATTGTCCATAATCCATTTGCTCATTTTCCTTGAGACCAACAAAACAAGATTTTAGAATGTTTTTATAGGTACCCATCCTTCTTGGGTCCTTGGGTGTTAGGATGCCTTTCCCAAAAATAGTTTCTCTTTGGAATCCATTTATTTTTGAACCTATGGTTGTAAATGTATACATGATGGGTTGGTTTTTGATCCTTGGAGGACATAAAGGTATTTCTACCTTTGGGCTTCACAAAAGTGATTTCTCTCTTGATTGTAGAGGAAGGCCCACTATAACCAAGATCATACTTAGAAGTAGATGGCAATTGAGTTTCTAGTAGCTTCTCTAAGTTATTTCTAACGTTAGTGAATTTTGCTAAGTCATCAATTCATGAGATTTGCGTTGATCTTAAGTTCATATACATCCTTTTCTAGACAAGTACTTTTCTTTTTCATCTCATTTTCTTATTCTTTCAAGAGATCTCTTTCTATAGCTAAGCTAGTGTTAGAAGCAATGAGTTTTTCATTTAGCCTAGCTAAGTCTAAAGATTCAGCTTTCAACTTCATGTTTTCTCTTTCTAAAGCTAATTTTTCATTTATAAGAAGCTCATGCTTCCTTAGCAATTCATCCCCTTATACTCTAAGTTTTTTCAAGGCTTTGTTTTCATGTTTAATCTTCTTACATTCATGAAAAAGTTTATCATATGCGTCGAGAAATTCATCAAAAGAAGTAGAGTCTTGTACCTTGGTCTCATTAGCCATGAGACAAACATGTGCAACCTCTTCCTTGCTTAAGTCATAATTAGAGTCAGTGTTGTCACTTGACCTATCCTCTTAATTGTCCCAAGTCATCGCAAAAGCCTTATTCTTCTTCTTGAAGAATTTCTTCTTTGACTTTTCATCGGTTTCACTCCTTTCCTTCCTTTCCTTCTTCTCCTTCTTGTCTCTCTTGTTTTCATTGAATAGAGGACAATCCTTTCTAATGTGGCCCTTCTTCTTACATTCGTAGCATGTGGGAACTTCATCATCTCTCCTCTTCTTGAATTATTTCCTCATTCATACATACTTCTCAAACTTTCTAGACAACATGGTCATCTCCTCATCTTCATCTTCTTCATTTTCCTTGCCATCATGATCGGAATCACTTTCAATTTTTCCCTTGAAAACCAAGTTCTTCCTAGAGGTTGAAGCTTCATTTTCCTACTTCTTCATTTACTCAAGCTTCATTTCATGAGCCATTAAACTTTCGAGTATCTCATACATGCTTACACTCTTCAAATCCTTTGCCTCTTCAGTTGTGGTGACCTTAGGCTTCGATTCCTTTGTTAGAGCCCTCAAGAATTTGGAAACCATCTCATTTGAGGGGTAACTCTTCCCAAGCCCCTTAAGTGGGTTGATAATGTTTGAGAATCTCATGCACAAATACTTTATACTTTAGCCTAACTTCATTTTGAACATCTCATACACTTGAGTTAAATGCCCAATTTTAGTCTCCTTTAGCTTCGATGTTCCTTCATGTGACACCTTAAGATAGTTTCGGATTTCGTGTGTCATTTCAAGCTACAAAATTTGATTGAATTCATCATTAGAGAGAGCATGATACAATATACTCATAGCCTTATAGTTTATTACAAATTTTTACTCATCCTCAATTTCGCTTGTAGAAAAATTTTGTCAGAAAAAGGCATGGTGGAAAAATCTCAAATAAAAATATTTATCATAAAAACTAACTACGATGACCAATAAATTCACTGTATCTCCCAGTCCAAATTTCTAAGGAAATTTGTGGAGTATTTGATGCGTTTAATCTTGAATGAGAGAGAGAGAGATTAAAATCAATCATATCGAGCATGGAAATAAAGAGAATCATAAGGACTTCACAGCAAATGCCCACATAATGCATTAAAATATTCAACTCAACTGAATATACTTGGTAATGGTAGAAGAATGTAATAACCAATCCATCGGGTATGTTTCAAAAAAAAATAAATAAATCCATCGGGTACTGTAGCAAAATAGGGGAATCACTTCCCTTGTGCGCGTGAGGAGGAGGGGGCATGGCTCGAGGCACGATGCTCGAAGGATGTCAGAGATGCAGAGAGGCTTCCAATGATAGTGGTCCCATGACAGGAGGTGTTCGGAGCTGGTGGTCACTGGAGAGAAAGAACCTACCGACGATGGCAGCTTACACCGTGCATGTGTGGACTGCGAAGGGGCTGCCGCGGGCGTGGGTGAGCTCGTGGTGTCGAGGAAAATCCGATGACGTCCACGGCGTGTCGAACGATGGCGTGAAGTGGCGGTTGCAGTGGAGGTTGAACCAAAGGTTGATGGGTTCGTTTGGGGAAGATGATGCATAGTGCAAGGAGGAGGTGTTCCTGTGGTGGCAATGCACGTGGGCTTTGTGTGCACGGGGCTGAGTGTCGAGGAGGCTAGCACTCGTGGGCGCATGGCCTGCGAAGGCATGCGAGCATTGAGGCATGCGTAGCCGGTGGCTATTGCGCATGGGCTGTTGAGGAGGTGGAGGCCAGTGGCGGTCGCCAGAGAGGAGGAGGCCGCCGGTAGTTGCATGCGCGTGAGGGAGGGCGAGCAGTGGTTATGTGCGAGGAGGTGAGTGTGCGAGGGGGCGCTGTGGCTGTGGTGCACGCAGCTGTGGGCATGCGTTGTGGAGGAGGAGGTCGACGTTGGTGTCTTCTTGATGGAGGAGCAGAGAAGGTAGAATGAAGAAGAAGAATGAAGCGCGGTCTGGTTGTCGTAGTGGGAGGTTGCTGGCCGCTGTGGTCGACGCACGGTGATGAAGATGTATGTTCGCAGTGTGGGGAGGAGAATGACACGGTGGTCGTGGTCTAGTTGTCGAGGCGAATGCAGTCGATGGAGAATCAGTGCGGTTGCAGATGCCGGTGCTGTCACCACCGATCGCGGTGATGGAATTGGAGAGGACATGGGTGAGACGTGGTGATGGTTCAATGTCGTCGTTGGGTTGCAGCGGTCGAAGGTTCTAGTGGAGAGGGAGTTCCTCCCCATGAGGAGGGTGTGATAAAAAATTATTTTTTTAAGTAAAAAATTACTTTACGTATGCGATTTGACATTGGTGAAATCGATTGAAATACATTGATTAAAACACACCAATTAAAAAACATCAGTTGAGTCATGGATGAAAATCAAACAAAAAAAAATGTCTAATGAGCCACTGGATTTCATATGTATGACTTTCTGCGTATCAAAGCATGTTTTAGAGGCATCAACTTCCAATCCAGCCCTTAAGAGTTGACATCTAACCATGTAGTGGAATTAACAATCAATATATATGAATAAAAAAAAACCTAAATTCAAAGGCAATTCCTCTGCTTGATGTATGTCCTTAACTAAAGAGATTAACAATTCAAATGGAAATTTCTTGGGTGACATTAGTAGGTGGATCTCATAGTATGGCATTTTCTTTTTTTGTTTCTTGCAATTAAAGAAAACTACCAAGTATGCCCACCACATTAATTATATGTATATGCATGGATCAAGAACAGTAAGAGTATCCTCTTATTTCATTTTGAAATAAAGCCATGGATGAAACTTGTGCATTTTTTTGAACACCAACCATCTAAGCCCATCTTCTTTGTGTAGATAGGTCATTGCGATCACAACAATGTCTAGGAGGCTGGTACAAAGCTAATGGGGTAGGGGTAGATCACATATCTGCCTTAATGTTTCACTTGGACATCGCTGTTGATCTTGCATGCAGTCGAGCATGATGATCCACTTCTTGCACCATCTCAGAATCTCCTATCAAGCAAACAAGATGAAGCTTAAGATCCCCTCTCTAAATCTCTCCAGGTGAAAGGGAAAGTAACAATATGTGCCTAATAAGTTTGAAGGGGTTCAAGGAACATATCTTCGACCTTTTAAAATTATGTCACAGACATTAGGTCCTCCTCTCCTTCAAATGATGGCACTAATTTTCAATGCAATTATTAGGGAGGTCAGTTGGAGCCCTTTCAATTGGATAGATTCATTTTCCTTTTTGTTTTTTAAACAAATGCCCACCATCACATCAACTACTTTAACAAGGCAGACAAAATGGACTAGACTTCTTTAGAGCATCCATTTCATATGATTAAACCCTTGTCACATCCATCTAGCACCTTTAGCATTTATCTCTTTGCTTGCATCACCTAGCATGACCATAAAACTCATACCTAGCTCTACTTAGGTATTACAATATTGAAGAAAGATTGACAAAATGTGATTCGTGTGCATTCATGCTTTATTAATGATTGCAAAATTGTGCAAAGAAATAATGTCATTGTTGTGTGCGAAGTTATAATCGTTTACAAAATTCTAAACTCTCAAAATAAATGAGGATCATGTGAAGTGGGAGTCCAAGGATGCTAAATTGCCTAAATTGCTATGATTAATATTCTAAACAATTTTTTGGATTTTTTTTTGAAATTTTTACAAGGAGAATAAACACTAAACCTAAAATTAGGGACTAAAATGTAGAACAAGGGTAGAACCTAAATTGCATGGAAATATAGAAATTCTAAAAGAAAGTTATAGAAAGAGAACTATGTAACTAAGCTATCTACCAAAATTTATATAAATCTAAGCACTATAATACTTGCAACAAATTCCTCATGAAACAATATGGACTGACTTATAGCAATACAAGGATTGAAATGTAAATAATTTTTTTTATGAGAAATCTATGTGCACAATTTTGGTGAGAATGTAGATCCACTACAACAAAAAGGGTCATGAATATTTTATGAAGATGACGACGAATAAATCGTCATTGTATAACCTGTCAACGGATAATTTATTCGTCGCCATATTCATTGCTACACAAGGCGTTGTTAAATTTACAACAAATAATATATTTGTTGGCAAATTCAAAGAACGAATAAAATCATTATATACTTTAAATTTAACAATGGATATTTTCATTGTCCTTACTTTCTTTTAACAATGATTTTTTTCGTCGCCTTATTAAGAATATGCCAACGATTAATTTGTTGCAATGTATGAAGGATACAATAATTTATTAATCATCCTTTAAACTGCTCATAATATATCATACTTATACTTTATTTTGATTACCTTTAAAATGAAAATTTTTTTACCATATCCATCAAAATATTCCTCAAAAATTAAAGTTTTCCAACGAAAATTTTATAGAAAATACACCTAAATAATTGTTGATAGATTTCATTGCAACATATATTTGAAAGGACACAAAAGTTCACTTTATTTCTATGATAAAGGAACTAAAAATAATTCAACCTAAAATTTATCAAAAGTTCACTTATTTCCATGGTACAAAGCTTTGTTTTTAATCATATATGAAACAACTACAAATTGGATCAAATTTTCTCCCTAAAAGATGAAGTACCCTATCATTTCTGTATCAATAAACCCAGAAACTTTGTTGCTTATACATCCAACAAGAACTTTCAAATCACCACCAAAGGGAAAGAATTATAATATAGTAGATAGCGCAAACTCTTTGAAATTTGCATGAGTTGCTAACCTAACATGATGTTCATAATCCTGCAAATAAAATAAATAGGTAAATGTTGCATCACAAAAAAATGCATTAAAGTGAGATGAATAAATAGAACTAAAATATATTCTATCAACATCATAAAATTTCCTACTAATTAAAAGCCATTTTACACTAATAATAGAACTAACTACCATTCGTTACTTCTTTCCACGTATCTCATGGATTTTTTTTCCTTAAGTTTTGCATAAAGATGCAGCCTTCATTCAATTACCTAGTCTAAATTTTTCTTAGAAGTAGACAACTTGGCACAAATATTCCTTTAAGAGTTGCAAGCATACATCATTCATCCAACTATTAATATAACTTGCGAAGTATTTATTCCAATATCTTTTTGCATTCTTTTATTTAAGAACTAACCTTTAATCAAGGTTTATTACCGAATAGGGTTGTTACGAGGGCGTGGGGTGCATCCCAAGATGGGAAAGCTTAAAAAGAGAATTCAACTTTAAGATATTACCATCAACATTGGAAAGGATGCACCCATTCCTGAATGTCCTATTCCGAGTGAAAGATGAAAAGAAGACACGATAATACTATTATATGGTTAGCCTCGTGGGAGATTTCACCCGAGTATCTTTTAATTGTATACAAAAACAAATAAGCAAAAAATAGTTGATGGAATCACCGTATATTCTCTTATGCCAATTAAGGGGTATGAACCTCCATAGGTGCATAATAGCCTAGTTACTGAGTTAGTTAGGGTTGTAATAGCCCATTAAAAAGGTATAAGAGGGAAAATGTATAAAACTAAGGGGCTTAAACTTGTCGAAAATCTGACAGAGTTTCTCCTATTTTCTTAATAGTTTGCAAAATCCTGTATATGCATGGAAGACCTATGCATACATACCACAGATAAAAAGTAGGTACACCCCACAATTGAAACACACAAAGCAATAATCACAAATATAATCCAAGCAATCAAGCAATAATCACGAAGCAATAAGGAGGCTCCCCCTACTGAAATCACAACCTCCCTGTACTGACGATGGAAGAGGGTTCCACATGAGGGAGTTGATCCCCTCCTCGATGGCAAATGTCCCCAATGAGGGAAAATTTTGAATCCCCACTCTAGTTATCTTTTTGTTTTGTTTTTTGTTTTTTTTTCAAATTAGCTCTTAACAGATAAAGGGTTCAAAACCCAAATAGAGAGCGATGAGGAAAGAAAGGAACATTCCAAGAATTCAAGAGTAAATAAAAATTTCACTTTCAGGGACAAATTATAACATTTAAATATTCTATCTTGATCCCTCCCCACCCCCCCAAACCCCCAAAAAAAAACTAGCATGATACATAAAGTCCATAATAAAAAACATGTTCTTGTATGCTTTTTTCCTTTATGGTAGCTTGTGTTTGCAATTACATAAGTGACAAGTGCACTAAACCTGAAAAAAATCTCCATCAAAACTTAAAATGAGACAGTCAACCTTAACCATTTTTACAAAAACTAAAACAAGCACCGAAGATCAAAAGTGGCTTCTTAGGCTAAGGAAATTGTTCATCTAATTTAAACTGATTCGTGAATAAACAAATAGAATTTTTACCTTTGAATGCTAAATTGACCTCCAGTAAAATCAAAAGTTGCTTCCTGTTCAGAATTTTAACTATGTAAACATGTAGCTAGACCTTAAACTAAACAACTTTGTCACAAACTTAAAGTTAGTGGGAAAAAAACAAGCCACATAAATGATAACTTAACTATTACTTGACAAGCCATGGAAGCACCAAGAAAATACTTCCTTAAAAAATATTTTGATGCAAATCATATCCACCCAACAAGATTTTGTTTGAAGATTTTGAAATTTTATTGGAATTTTGGAGATTTGGTTTTTCCTTGATTATGTTTTCCCAAGCCAACGAGGTCTAAGTGAGATCCTACAATTTCATGGAACTGAGCTCCCAGTAGTATATGATTTGAGATATACTAACTAGAAAAAAAAAGCATATCATACCTATCGAATCTTCTCAATACCAATAGCTACAATAAAATGTGGAAGCTAGGAAGGTTGTTTCTCAATACCACACTTCCCTGCAAGTGATCCCAAGGCATGTAAAAATTAGAGATGATTTGAGGTGAGTGGGGGGAGGGGATGCAAACACAAAACAAAAGGTACATTGCCATGGGAGTACCAAGCAAATACTCATTGAATGATCATCTAAATGGTGAAACCAATTCTAGTCCTGAAAAGAGGTATATTCAAATTAACTATGTGACCATGTAAATACAAGGTAAGATAAGAACAAATTTTAAGGATATAACCATGTAAATATCTCAAAATATAGGTCCTTTTCACTAGTAGTGCCTAAACATCTATACGTGATAGCATGCACAAGTAACTTCTTTTAGAAGAATGAAACCTTGTCACCTTTCTAGTCCAAACATGTTGGGAAAAAAAATCCTAACATAGTATTTAGTTTCTTCATAAATGCAACAAAAGGCTACTCAACAAAGGCATGCACAACCATACGCAGCATGAAAAGAAAGCATTTATTCTTTAAGATCATGTAAGTTCCATGACTGTAAAACAAAGAAAAAAAGCCACCACATGAGTAGTCGTAAATTATGTATATAAAAAAACTTGAACCTATAACTTGATCCAATGCAAGGATTCAAGGGATCTATCATTCTAGAGTTTTCTACCTTTGTCGTCATAGATTCATAGTTGCCATAAACTTTAACTTAGTCTTCAGCAATGTCAAGTTGATCAAACATGCAATTGATATGCTTTGCTTAATATAGGTGTGTCCCACTCATATACACCTATCCAAAAATAACAATGATATGGTCATGATGAATGCTCAATGTCCATCTACAATTGCTCACACCCTTAACTTAATTTCACAATTATCAATTCAATCAAGCATTTTCAACATATACCCCAATCCAACTTGTATAGTCAATAATTAATGAAACTTCTTACCTGGCATTCTAGATAAGCTATCGATTTTACCATCGTGGCAACAAAGCCATTAAGGTCTAATGAGCCTAGAGCAGCTTAGTTCCTTCTCATCATTTCTGTCAAAACAAGAGGCAATGAAGCAATCCTGTTTGAAGAAGAAGATAAAGCTTTTGATGAAGCAAGGCTTTGAAAAAGAAAGGTAGCCCCTTTTATGAGAGTAAGAGTAGCAGGGAAAGGATCTTCAAGAAATCACCACAGAAAGGAAGGTCTGGTAATAATTTGGTGTCCTACTGAGAAGCATAGAGTCGAGCAAGTGGAAGGACAGATATAGTCTGTTCAAAGACTTGTTTTGCAAGTTGTAGCTTCTGATATCATCTATTTACAAGCTAAAGGGTCTACTACCATTTGGCAGCCTTTCCATTGCAAGAAGATGTTTGAACCATTTTTCAACCCTCGTAAACCTATTTTACTATCAAACATGGGGGAGGTTCCATTGTCTAGTGAGTTTGGCATTGCAGAAATTGTTTATGTTTGAAATGTCTATGCCACTAGTCATCAAAAAAGGCAGTGGGTATTTGTAATTGATAGCTCTATAAAGGATGGTGGACCAAATATGTCCCATTTGCTTGCAATCAATGGTGATGATGATTTGATACCACCTGTCAATTGTAATCTCTATGGATGTGCTATTGGCTTTTACAACATTGTCAAGAGAAAAATGGATAACGTAAGCTTTATTCGACGAACTTTTTCAATCGCTCCCAATCTCGAGGCATCCCATTTATATCCTGAGGCACTTTCAGTGATTTCCTGCCCAACCCGCATTTTCATGTGCTTTCACGTGCCTCCCGCACACTTACGAAGCTTCTCAAGTGTGCTCATCAAATCCTATGCAGCACATATGCTTTGCGTCTCCCGTTATTCTTTGGTCTTTTCATTTTATCGTATGTGCTGCGAAGCTTTTCAGGTTTAAGCGATGTGCATTCCCCCATTATTCTTTGGTGTTTTCATTTTCAGATGACCTTGACCATATGCAGCACATATGATTGGCATCAACTTCTCCCCTCCTTTATCCTTTTGTTTGTTCATTTTTAGGTTTGAAGTGTGGGCTTCGAATCTTCTCGGCACCAATGCAGCACATGTCCTTCGCATCAACTCCTCCCCTGCTTTATCCTCTTATTTCTTTGTTTTTTAGTTTTGAAGTGTGTGCTTCGAATATTCTCATACATTTGCTTTACGTTGAACCAACCACGCGTTCCTTCTCTCCCTTTATTCTTTTTCTCCCTCAGCACACATGTGCCTTCACCGTAACCCCATATGCTTCATGGTCGTGCATGTTTCACGTGTTCGAAATCAAGGTTACAAGTAACCCGTCGTTGTAGTTGCAAAACACGTCGATCAGATAAAATTTATACCGAAAATCCAAGGGAGTCCTGGGTCGAACATAGGGAGGCGACGTTTACTTTAGTTGAAAATCATGCTTCGATTCATTTCTTTTTTGTATTTTAGGGTTTTGTTATATTTTTGTGTTTTTGAACTAAAAGACAACCAAATGATTCACAAGATAGAGATGTGGAACAAATATGATATATATATCAATTCAATGTCAATTACAATGAACTACAAAAGCATAAAAAGAGAGGGAGGAGAGAGGAAATCTCTTGAATCGGCTGTTCGGCGAGACGACGGCGCCTGGCGGAAGCTCTGACGAAGGAGGTGAGAAGCTGGACGACGGAGGTGAGATGCTGGAGGACATCAAGTTAAGGAAAGCTTCGGCGTAGCTTCGGAATGGAGCTGAGAAGACGGAGTTGATCTGCTACCAAAATGGAGGTGGGAGGACAGCTCCAAGATGACCTATGAAGGGAGATGGGAAGTTGGAGGAGTATTTGGTGGGGCAGAGGTTCTCTACACTAATAGGCACCTTGGGAGCTTGAGAACTCTAATGGAGCGTTGGTAAGCTTGCTAGAGCTTGGGAGTAGAGTAGGTAGAGATGGCTTGGAAGGGAGGGGGTGTAGGTCCTTTTATAGTGGAGGAGGAGGCTAAAAATGGATTAAAGGACCTTTAGCGACCTCCAAACCGTCACTAGAAACGTTGTTGTAGACAGCTCATCTCCACCTACGCCCATAGCTGGCTCTGTTGGCTTGCAATGAAATAGCGACGGCTGTAAGCGTCACTGTAGGTCAACCCAGCTGTCGCTGAAAGCTGGCGCCAACCGCCCTTGCACCAGCACCGCACTACCCTACTCATCACGCGCGTTGACCGCACGCGCCTTGCTGTGTGCGCGCTTGCTATGCGCTGGCATGCATGCTTGCCATGCGCTGTTCTACGCATGTGCACGCGCGCTGCCTTGCGCTGGCGCCGCCGCTCAATGCGCCAGCCCAATTGCGAATTGGAGGGGCTACGGGGATTCGAACCCGCACCCCTCCTTTGCAAACCAGCGCTCCCACCATTACAGCAAACCTTCCCTTGTGTCGTGTGGAGCGGCTTGGTGCATCCGCTTCCCAGCCGTTGGATCTTGATCCAACGACTAAAATTAAAGGGTGCGGATGAAGGAGTTAAGCGGTGCTGCTGGCCGGTGTTGGGCGGCCTGGATGGCGCCACATGGCACCATCTGGGTCGTCCATCTTGTTCTTCTTTTAGAGGGTGTTACGGTGCTCAGATCGAGATGATTCCCACATTGTCGAACTGCGATCGTCGCTCCAGATCCATCCGTACGATTGGATTTTCCATCCGAAACCTGTATGGATGTCAAATTACCCCCTGGTCATATAAAATGAAGGAATTAATATATAAAATATACAACTATCCTAAATGCCATGCAATGGATGTTATGCAATATTTATAATATGATATGCAATGCTAAGCCTAGGAACTATCAAAAATAAGCAATTTATCATGAATTTATGTGTGTTCATCATACCCCCATGCTTACTTTTTGCTATTCCCTAGCAAAATTAACCTAAATGCTATGTATAAAAGTAGAATCAGGGTGTGAGTAATTAGGCGATTGCTTCAGAAAATCTCATCCCCAAGACTTAATTACAAAAACTCAACAGTGCTTGGGTGTCTGCCAAAATGCAGACCATCCGAGCCCTCACCTTATTTGAGAAGATATTTTTTTTTCTTTTCTATTTTTTTTTGTACTTTTGGAGTTTGAGAGTTACGAGATAACTTTTTACGGCTACCCGACCCGCCCAAGACTCGAAAAGGGCTCTAAGTGTTAAGCATCTTGTGAAAAATAGTGAAAGACTCACCAAACGGCCGTTAAAATAGACTTCAGATTTCTATGACCCTAGGTGACCTTGCCTAAAGGTTTATCTTTACGATTGATAGCTTTCTCCCTACTTCTTTTATTTATGGGGTCAACACAAGGGTGAATCCAGTGTATATCTCTCCAGTTTATTCTACTTCCCCGCTTCTTTCCGAAGTGTTTTGGGAATCATTATGCATTTTTTTGTGAGCTGGGTTCTGGACAACCGACCGATGAGCTGTTACCACCGACAACTTGCCAGCCATACTCGTGCGGTGAAGTATGGTTTTATTTGTTTTTTTTTTATTTTCTCCTTTTTTCCTTTTTTTTTCGAGTGTTTCTTTTTTTTTAAGTAGGTGGCTTCCCTAATCTAAGATTTACCTAAAGGCAGTACAACGAAAATGGTCTTGTGGCTAGACTCTGGACAACCGGCCGATGAGTTGTTACCACCGACAACTTGCCAGCCATACCACCCAAGTCGTTCCATTAGCTACCCAATTTCCGTAAAAACCGCCAGAAAGTGAGTCAGTGCAAAAAAAATGTGTGTAGATGCTTAGGCTTAAAGTCCCCCCAAATCAGAGGGCGGGTTGATAAGTCGCATACTTATCATCCAAAATTATTTACCGAATTAAAATAAATTTTAATTGGCGAGGACTCGAGACTAAATCCACATTCGAGTTGACACCCGGGCTAATTAAGCCCGATGACTTGAAGAGTCTAAGTATTAAAGTTTCAAAGAATCAATTCCTAAAGTTTACAACTCCTAATGCCTAAGTTCTCGTCTCCTAATTCTATTTTTTTTTTCAAATTTTCATTTTTTTTATTTATTATTATTTATTTATTATTGTTTTCCTTTTTTTCCTTTTTTAAACAAGAATCAAATAACAGAAAATCACTGTTATAGTTGACAAAATGGTTATAAAATATGTCCACCCCCCGATGCTTAGCTATTGCAATGTCATTGTGAAAAAAATGAAAGCATGCAGGAGAGTAGAAGTGGAAGAATTGCACCTGGTTTCCATGAGACACAGGACAGCTTGGAACAGTCTTTACATGTGCTGAGTTTAGTGCCTTCAGCTGGGCGATGATCAGCCCGCGGTGGTTATGGCAAGGTAAGAGCAACCATGTCCGAGATGGGTTCAGGGAGCACATGGTCAACAAAGGGTTTGAGATGCTATCCATTGACCTTGAAAATATTACTCGTCTTTGGGTCAGATATTTCGACGACCCCATTAAGGAAAATCCACTCAATAACGAATGGGCCGCCCCACTTAGACCTGAGTTTACTGGGGAAAAGCTTCAATCGAGAATCGAAAAGCTAGACCTTCTGGTTCGACTCAAAGCTCTTACGTGAAATCATCTGGTCATGGAAAGCTTTGGTCCTTGCCTTATAGATTCTGGCATTTTCATAAGCATCATTTCGAAGCTCCTCCAACTCAGATAGTTGGAGTTTCCTGGTTTTCCCGGCTAACTCAAGGTCCACATTACATTTCTTGATGGCCCAAAATGCCTGGTGTTCAAGTTCTACGGGTAAGTGACATGCCTTTCCAAACACCAGACGGAACTGAGACATATCGATAGGCGTTTTGTATGCCGTATGGTAAGCCCAAAGAGCATCATCTAGCTTTTGGGTCCAATCCTTCCAATCAGGCCTAATGGTTTTCTGCAAAATGTTCTTGATCTCCCGATTGGAGACCTCGGCCTGTCCGTTCATCTGAGGGTGGTAAGGTGTGGAAATCCGATGTCTTACCCCGTATTTCCCCAATAAATTCTGAAACTGGGCATGAGTGAAATGTGTGCCACCATCACTGATAATTGCCCTAGGAACCCCAAACCGAATGAAGATATTTCTCTTCACAAAATTGATGACCACCTTGTGGTCATTAGTCCGGGTGGGAATTGCCTCAATCCACTTGGACACGTAATCAACAGCGACCAGAATAAACTAGTGTCCAAATGAAGGAAGGGTCCCGTAAAGTCGATGCCCCAAATGTCAAAAATTTCAACGGAAAGAATTGGGTTCAGGGGCATCATATCTCCCTTAGCCATGTTCCCGAGTGTCTAACATTGGGTGCATGACTTAGAGAATTCCTAGGCATCCTTAAATAATGACGGCTAATAGAATCCGGATTGCAAAATTTTTGCAGCCGTCTTTTTCCTGGAAAAGTGTCCACCACACGCGAATGTGTGACAGAACTCAAGTATGCTATGGAACTAGACTTCCGGGATGCATCGAAGAATAATCTGGTCTGCACCAATGCGGTATAGCTCAGGATCATCCCAAAAATAATATTTGGCCTCAGATAAAAGTCTATCCCATTATTGTTTGGTCCAATCCTGGGGGATTTGACCAATGGCCAAATAATTGACAATATCCGCAAACTAGGGGGTTCGGATTCTCGAGACTATGAGGATAGTTTCATCTAGAAAAGTATCAGAGATTGGAACATCCGGATGAGGGGAATCAATTAGGATTCTCAAAAGGTGATCTGCCACTACATTTTGTGCCCCAGCTTATCCCTGATTTCAAGATCAAACTCTTAAAGCAGCAAAATCTAGCGAATAAGCTAGAGTTTAGCATCCTTTTTGGCCAAGAGATGTTTCAAGGCCGAGTGGTCGGTATAGATGATGACGCGAGAACCTAACAGATAAGCCCTGAATTTTTCTAAAGCGAAAACTATAGCTAGCAATTCTTTTTCAGTAACAAAGTAATTCCTCTGGGCCTTGTCCAGAGTTTTGCTAACGTAGTAAATCACAGAGGGTTTTTTCTCAATCTTTTGACCCAAGACAGCCCCGATGGCATAATCAGATGCGTCAGCCATAATCTCAAATGGGGTTGTCCAGACCGGTGGTTGCAATACCGGGGCATAGGTGACAGCCGTTTTCAATAAATCAAATGCCTTACGACATGATTCATCAAACTCGATCGGCGCATCTTTGGCCAAAAGGTTACTCAAGGGCTGAGCAACCTTCGAGAAATCCTTAATGAATCTTCTATAAAAGCCCACATGCCCAAGGAAAGAGCGAATCTGTTTTACGGATGTGGGTGGAGGAAGTCTAGAGATAGCATCCACCTTAGCTCCATCAACTTCAATTCCCCGATTAGAAACCACGTGACCCAAGACGATGCCCTCTTGAGTCATAAAGTGGCTCTTTTCCCAGCTAAGGACCAGCCGTGTTTTGATGCATCTCTGAAGGATCAATTCTAGGTTAGCCAGGCAAGACTCAAAAGAATCTCCGAAAATGAAGATATCATCCATGAACACCTCAAGACAATCTCCCGCCATGTCAAAAAAGATGGCCATCATGCACCTTTGAAAAGTCGCAGGCGCATTGCAAAGCCCGAACGGCATTCTACGGAATGCAAAGGTTCTGTAGGGACATGTGAAAGTTACCTTTTCCTGGTCTTTGGGATGGATAGGGACTTGGTTATATCCTGAATAACCATCTAGGAAGAAAAAATATTTTTGCCCAGCTAACCTTTCGAGGATTTGATCGATGAATGGAAAGGGAAAGTGATCCTTTTTAGTGGTAGTGTTCAGCTTCCTATAGTCAATACAGACTCTCCAAGCAGAAGCTGAACGAGTGGTGAAGGTTTCCCCTTTCTCATTAGTCATAATAGTTATTCCCGCCTTCTTGGGTACAATCTGAATAGGGCTAACCCACTGACTATCTGAGACTGGGTAAATAATCCTAGCATCGAGCCACTTAATTATCTCCTTCTTGACCACTTCTCACATATTCGGGTTTAGTGTCCTTTGCATTTCGCGAGAAGGGTGGGATCCATGTTCCATGAAAATACGATGATTACAATAAGATGGCTCGATCCCCCTAAGGTCGTGGATGGTCCAACCAATTTCCTCCTTGTTGTTCTTAAGGACCTTAATTAACCTCAATTCTTGCTCCTTGGTCAAATCAGCACTAATAATCACAGGGAGCGTGTTTTCAAGTCCTAAGAACTCAATTTCAAATTTTTGGGCATTGGTTTTAATTCTAGCTGGGGCGGGTTTAGAATAGAAGGAAGGAAGGATGCTGATGAAGATTCATCAAGACGATCCAATGGAAGAGGATAGGAATGAACAAAATCAACAACCTCTTTAGGATGTGGCAGGTCTACCACGGAGGAGGGTTGTGGGTTGGGTTCGCTAAGGCTAATGGAGTCCTCGAATGAATTGATTGTCATACACGTCTCAAGATCCTAATCCTCGAGTTCCTCAATGAATCCACAATCCTCAAGTCCTCTTATCGACTTAAAAATATCCAGAGTTAATTTCTTATCCACAAAGGCGATCTCCATACTACCGCTTTCACAGTTTATGTTGGCCTTGGCGATAGCTAGGAATGGACACCCCAAAATGATGGGTGTGTTCCTCAAATCATTAGGTACATCCATGTCGAGGACGAGGAAATCTACAGGAAAATAGAAATCCTTGACCTTGACAATTACATCCTCAATAACGCCTCTCGGGGTGGTGACCGATCGGTCCGCTAATTGTAGCGTTACTGAGGTTGGCCTGAGTTCACCTAACCCAAACTTCTCATAAATAGAAGTTGGGATTAGGTTGATGGATGCACCTAGGTCCAATAGTGCCCTATCAAAAGTGTATTCCCCAATAATGCATGAGATCAAGGGGGCACCTGGATCTTTCTTCTTTTGAGGAAGGTGATGCAGGATTACAGAACTTGCCTGCTTAGAGAGAATCACCTTCCTTGGAGTGGGTTCTCTCAGCTTACGCTTTTGGGTACACAGTTCTTTCAAGAATTTAGCGTAAGCCGAGATATGCTTAATAGCATCGAGGAGCAGAATATTGATCTCTACGCTCTTGAATAAATTCAAAAGCTCCTTGTTGGTGTCTAGGGTTTTCTTCTTGATTTTCAATAGGGCCTCAAGGAACGGGATATGGGTGGGATTTTCAATTTTCGGTCCCTGGGCCTTATTGTATTCTTCAGCCTCCTCCTTTTCTTTCTCAAGCTCCCCAGGATTTTGACTTCTAGAAGGTAATTCTGGGTTCTGGGTCTGCTTCCCACTTCTCAAGGTGATAGAGTTTGCAGGGGCATAAGGGTTTGGGTCTTGAGGTGGATTAATGAAGATTGGAGGGCCTTGGTTGGTCATGTAACCAGAAGAGGAAGAAGAGGGACCCTACTAAACCACCTGAGCATGCGGGTGTGGGTCCCTTTGATTCCCATACCCTTGGGCTCTATTGCCCTGATTTTGCACATTACGCAGGTGTTGGTGCTAGAGCACCACGATCATTTATTTTGATGATAACAAAACACGTGTTATTTAACATTTGCACTTGAAGTCTTAGATTTCAGGCCAATTGCAAATGGATACGTGATTAGGCGAAATTCGAGCTCGCATCCAGGACGGATTGGAGGAGCTTGATGGAAAACAGAGGAGATTCGCGAGGAGCGATAGATTGAAGAAAGGAGATGAAGAATAGGATAGGTTTCCTTCTGTTGTACTCTTTGTATTTTTCGTTTCTTTTGTTGCTCTTTATTTCCTAAGAAAATTATGTTAAAGAGCCTCAAAGTACCCTAACAGTAGTCCTAGGAACACCCGCACAACCCTAAGATACTTAAGTTTTCTGTAGAATACTTAGAAAACCAATATAGGGTTCAAACAGAGTTTCCAGACGTCTAATTCCAAAATCAGACGTCTGATAAAGTATTTTAAGACGTCTGATTGTTGTTTCAGACGTCTGATAACTATTAGGCTGGACATAGTTAGTTCTGTCTGATGAAATCAGACGTCCAGACCTTAGACCAGATGTCTTAGGAGACGTCTGATGACTTTGCCAGACGTCCAATTAGTGGACCGTTGGCTGCCTTAGCGAACAGTCAAGAATGTGACCGTTAGAGCCTTATCAATCGTCCATAGGACTTTCCAGACGTCTGATAATTGACCGTTTTGCCTCGGCTGACCCAAAATCTCTTCTCAGAGATTTTCTAGCCATTGCAACGTTTGGAAATCCATTCCCACAGAAAAAGTAGGTTTCCAGACGTCCAGACATAGTGCCAGACGTCCTATATGTCATCTGATGGACTTGCACAAGAACCCTGTTTAGATCTGATCCAAGTCAGGAAGAGACCCGCCCAAAATCAGACGTCTGACCTTGAAATCAGACGTCTTAAAGTGGTCTTCCAGACGTCTGATGCCATAATTAGACGTCTGATAAGCCTGTCAGAACAATGATTGTTCCTGATTTCGGGCTGATTCTCTTGGGCTTTGTACCCAACGGCTATGGATGCTTTTCTAAGCCTTCCAAAGCCTTCCTAAGGCCTCTATAAATAGAGGGGAACCTTTGCAACACAAACATACACCTAGACATACCAAGATACACAAGAAACACTTTGTAATACACTTTCCACTCTCTTGTGTCCTAGCTAGCTCTTGCTCTCCAAGCTCAAGCTCCATTCTCTTGAGAGCATCAAGCTGTTGCGCACCCGCTCTCCCGCCGTTGTTCACGAGAGCGACGTTGCGCCGTCACGTGGCACACGCATCCGCGTCGTCGACGCACTCCTTTCAAAGGGAAGCATCCTATTTCCTATAGAAGCTTAGGTTAAATATTACTTTGTTGGCTCTATAGGATTACTTGTTTTATCTTTGTTATTTGGTTGGGTATTCGCTTTGCGAATTCCCGTCTCCTTCGCGAGACAAAATCCTTCTCGCGAAGAGAAGGGGTTGAGGTATGCTACCCTCGTCTAAGTAGCGTGGTTGTAATTGAGGTTGAATCACCCTCGTTTTAAAGTGATTCGGTTTAGTGGATTTTGATCAACTTGGTTGATCGGAAAATCCTAACTTGAGAGGGTTAGGTGGTGGTTTTCACCCGGTTTGGGTTTCCACCTAAAAATACTTTGTGTACTTTGTGTGATTGCATCTTGTGAGATTGTTTATATTTCAATTCCGCATTTTTTACGTTACGCTGATCTCACCCCCTCCTAGTGGGAAAACTTCAGTTGGTATCAGAGCAGGTCTCGTGTTATCGGCGTTACAAACCGGCGAGGATCTAGATATGGAGGGAAAAGCATTCGTGTGCACCGAAGGACACGATACCTCGCCACCACCATACTTTGCAGGTATAGATTTCGTTTATTGGAAAAATCGTATGACTATGTGGTTGCAGGCCTACGACTTTCGGGTGTGGGAAAAATGCGAATCTGCATTTGTGATTCCCAAGAAACCCGCAAGAGGTTACTCAGAAGATCAGGTTCGGAATCTCAACCTCAACGCAAAGGCAATGAATGCCTTGTATTGCGCGTTGAGTCTGAAAGAGTTTGAGCAAATCCAAGAGTGCACTACCGCCCATGAGATATGGAGGAAGTTAGAAGACACTCATGAGGAGACGAGCTCGGAAGAAGATCTCGAGGAGAAGGAAACCGCGTGCCTTGGTTTCATGGCAATCGGAAAAAGTGACAATGACAGCGACGACTCCGACAACGAGGTAAATCTCGATTTAAAAGAAGCTTTTAATGAACTATTTGATGTTAGAAAAGCACTTAAGATAGAAAATAAAAACATTAAAAAGAACCTTAGTTTTCTTAAAAGTGAAAATGAAAGATTAGAAATAAAACTCAAGGACCTAGAAGCTAGTCCTAAAAATGATAACCTATTATTAGAAAATCATAACCTCATCAATGAAAATAATAAATTGATTGAGGAAAATGTTAGTCTAAAAATAAAAATTTCTGATTTAAAGACTAAGATGAATATTATAGAAAATGAACTTGCATGTCTTAGGGAGAAATCAAATAAATTGATAAATAGGGTAGATAACCTATATAGCCCTAAGGTTGAGAAAGGATCTCCATCAAGGAGACCCGCTAACAAATCCGGATCCAAGTCCACTTGGATACCGAAAAAAGAATTAGAATCTTGTTTTGTAGGGTTCAGGGATAATTATAGCACAAAGGACTGGACCTACAAGCTCAAAGCTGGTCAACTCAAGTTGGGAGAACCAAGGAGTAGACCAAGGAGGAGAACAAGAAGACCGACGAGACGGCGAACAAGCGACGGACCCGCCGCACGTCGACCACTAGATTGGAGACCGGCGCCAATGCCCGGGCCTCCAAGCTACGGATGGGAGCCCCATCCGATGTGGCATCCACCACCACCATTTGGGCCATTTTACTGGCCATGGTAGGTGAGGTAAAAATCATTTACCCTATCTTTTTTATCATAAGCATTTAGATAGGGGGAGCAAAAAATTATAAGCTAATTGTCAATTTTTAAGGGGGAGATAAAAGGTAGCTAAATTTCGTTTAGAAAGGGGGAGAAAAATAATAGCTATCTTGTTGTTATAAAAAAGGGGGAAGAAATTACCTTTGTCAAAAGAAATTTATAGAAGAGCATGTTTTAAGGGGGAGTTATAGGAAATGTAAAATCAATTAAACCTTTTTGATAATGTCAAAAAGGGGAAGGATTTTCTGCACTATTATTTATGGTTTTGTCATCATCAAAAAGGGGGAGATTGTCGGTGCTAGAGCACCACGATCATTTATTTTGATGATAACAAAACACGTGTTATTTAACATTTGCACTTGAAGTCTTAGATTTCAGGCCAATTGCAAATGGATACGTGATTAGGCGAAATTCGAGCTCGCATCCAGGACGGATTGGAGGAGCTTGATGGAAAACAGAGGAGATTCGCGAGGAGCGATAGATTGAAGAAAGGAGATGAAGAATAGGATAGATTTCCTTCTGTTGTACTCTTTGTATTTTTCGTTTCTTTTGTTGCTCTTTATTTCCGTAGAAAATTATGTTAAAGAGCCTCAAAGTACCCTAACAGTAGTCCTAGGAACACCCGCACAACCCTAGGATACTTAGGTTTTCTGTAGAATACTTAGAAAACCAATATAGGGTTCAAACAGAGTTTCCAGACGTCTAATTCCAAAATCAGACATCTGATAAAGTATTTTAAGACGTCTGATTGTTGTTTCAGACGTCTGATAACTATTAGGCTGGACATAGTTAGTTCTATCTGATGAAATCAGACGTCCAGACCTTAGACCAGACGTCTTAGGAGACGTCTGATGACTTTGCCAGACGTCCAATTAGTGGACCATTGGCTGCCTTAGCGAACAGTCAAGAATGTGACCGTTAGAGCCTTATCAGACGTCCATAGGACTTTCCAGACATCTGATAATTGACCGTTTTGCCTCGGCTGACCCAAAATCTCTTCTCAGAGATTTTCTAGCCGTTGCAACGTTTGGAAATCCATTCCCACAGAAAAAGTAGGTTTCCAGATGTCCAGACATAGTGCCAGACGTCCTATATGTCGTCTGATGGACTTGCACAAGAACCCTGTTTAGATCTGATCCAAGTCAGGAAGAGACCCGCCCAAAATCAGACGTCTGACCTTGAAATCAGATGTCTTAAAGTGGTCTTCCAGACGTCTGATGCCATAATTAGACGTCTGATAAGCCTGTCAGAACAATGATTGTTCCTGATTCCGGGCTGATTCTCTTGGGCTTTGTACCCAACGGCTATGGATGCTTTTCTAAGCCTTCCAAAGCCTTCCTAAGGCCTCTATAAATAGAGGGGAACCTTTGCAACACAAACATACACCTAGACATACCAAGATACACAAGAAACACTTTGTAATACACTTTCCACTCTCTTGTGTCCTAGCTAGCTCTTGCTCTTCAAGCTCAAGCTCCATTCTCTTGAGAGCATCAAGATGTTGTGCACCCGCTCTCCCGCCGTTGTTCACGAGAGCAACGTTGCGCCATCACGTGGCACACGCATCCGCGTCGTCGATGCACTCCTTTAAAGGGAAGCATCCTATTTCCTATAGAAGCTTAGGTTAAATATTACTTTGTTGGCTCTATAGGATTACTTGTTTTATCTTTGTTATTTGGTTGGGTATTCGCTTTGCAAATTCCCGTCTCCTTCGCGAGACAAAATCCTTCTCGTGAAGAGAAGGGGTTGAGGTACGCTACCCTCGTCTAAGTAGCGTGGTTGTAATTGAGGTTGAATCACCCTCGTTTTAAAGTGATTCGGTTTAGTGGATTTTGATCAACTTGGTTGATCGGAAAATCCTAACTCGAGAGGGTTAGGTGGTGGTTTTCACCCGGTTTGGGTTTCCACCTAAAAATACTTTGTGTACTTTGTGTGATTGCATCTTGTGAGATTGTTTATATTTTAATTCCGCATTTTTTACGTTACGCTAATCTCACCCCCTCCTAGTGGGAAAACTTCAGCAGGTTTGTTACAGGTTGAGATGGTAGGGATCTGGGTTATCGAGTGTTTGCAATTAACCCGAATTGCAAGTTATCCAAGGATGTCTTCATTTGTTGCATAAGCTGAAGCATGGACCCTTGCATTTCCACCATCTACCGGTTCAAATCAGCCTGCCCTGCAGATTGTTGGGCATTCCAAGATGGCTAATTAACCGATCTCGGGGGCAACTGGGTGTATACTTGACCCTGACCCATAGGTTTTTGAGATGCATAGTTGCTGGGTCAAGATTGGGTCTGTTGCCCCTGATTTTTCCAAGAGAAGTTAGGGTGGTTCCTCCATCCCAAGTTGAAAGTGTTGGAATACAGGTTGGACCTAACATTCTCCTGCATTGCATATGCATCCTCGTAAAACGAGGATGAAGAGAAGGAAGGATCAGAGAAACTAGGATCAAAGGCCCCAGTTTGGAACCCATATGGTTTCGAGAAATCCTGGCTCACAGGTTGAGCTAAATCGAGTTGTTTCACGAATTCCTGCCCCATGGGAGATCGTGAGGAATGGAATCCCGAATTCTGGGATTGAGTGGGTAAAGAAGTGTTTCTTGAATTCCCAGACATCCATTCTTCCATTTTCTTAGCAACCAAGTCCATTTTATCCAGTTTATTACAAATTAATTCCATGTCAAATGAATGAGAGTCCTGGATCTCATTAGCACTTGACCTAGGTTGTTGAGACCAGTTGAATGCATCCATAGAGGCATGATTAATTGAGTTCTTGCTCATTTCCTCAAACAAGTCGTATGCGCTATCTGCATCCCTGTTGAGAAAATTGCCTCCGCAGGAGGCATCCACATGATTACGGAGTTGCTCAACCAACCCGTGATAAAAAATCTGCACGAGTTGCCATTTCGACACCTCGTGTTGTGGACACTTCCTCAAAAGTTCCTAGAATCGCTCCCAGGCACCATGAAACGGTTCCCCCGGCCGCTGGGCAAAAGTGGTAACGTCTGTCATAAAGCATTGGTCCTTCCGATAGGGAAGAATTTCTTCAAGAAAGCCAACTTAAGAGCAACCCAAGTTTCAATCGGCCTTCCTATAGTCCGGTACCAATCTGTGGCCTTATCCCTGAGAGAGTGGGGGAAAAGTCTCATGATCATTTGCTCTTCGTTCATATTCCTTGCTCTAGTGGTCTGAACCAACATGGTCAGATCTTCCAGGTGCTGGAATGGGTCCTCCGAGCCAAGCCCATGAAAATGCTTAATCAAACTTAAGACTTGGGGCTTGATTTCAATGTCTCCGGCGAGAATCATGATGCTGGGACATTCCCCATAGTTTGAAGGATCGTAAAAATCCTTCAAGGGCCAAGCACCCTGACCATGCATGCGTTGGAACCATTGCTGCATCTGCTGCAATTCTTCCATCTGCCTCTGAATTAGCTCCTGCTGGTTCGAAGGCGGGGGAGGTAGTTGTTGATCAGCCATGGGATCTGCTTGGCTATAGCTCAACCTCTGCCTCCTAGAATGGTCTAAAGGTCCTTCCAATCTAGGGTTCAATGACCTCCTCCCAAGTATACACTAGAAGGAAGTCGAAAGGACGGGGAAAAAAAGGAACCCTACAGCACAAGAATACAAGCCTATCCTTAGATAGGGTTGCCTAAGGTCTACTGACTGTCAAAATCTGTCCTAAGATTATGGATGATTTACTCTACTTAAGTCCAGGCAATCCAACCAGTTAGGAGGGATTAGGGAGAAGGTTCTTCCTTTGGCTTGCGCCTCCGGTTCCAAGTGTACCCCCCAGCTGTGATCGTTTGACGCTACTCCCCTAGCTAGACATCATATTAACTAGTATAAGCAGGTTAATCATGAATAATCTCAATCTGGATCCCGATGAGCGAATGAATCCTTAAGGCCAACGTCTAATTGATTTTAGTTAGGCTTGGGAAATTGGTGATCTGGAATGTGATGGGCCCTTAATGGGTTGTGCCCTTAATGATTTGTTTGAGAACGTGTGAATATGCACAACCAAGAGGTTTTCAAGCAATATTATTAATGATGAGGTGAGTTTTAGGATTTGAATCTTGCTTAATAGCTTTTAGGATTCAAATATTAGGTGTTTTCAACCAAGTTTTGTGAGGCAAACCAAGTTTGTTGTTGAAAGCATGTGTCCAAGTGTTTTCCTTTAGAAATCAAGAAAAATATGGAGTGCCTGGCTTGACCTAATTATTGAATCCTATGGGGCAGTTAGAAAATGAACCTCTTTTAGATTAGGTGGTGCGGCCCAAACAATTCACTCAATTGGCTCAAATGCACCACCGATTAAGGCACACATTACGTGTTGAATTCGTGTACTAGGTCCACAGGTCGGAAGCCCGGTTGAGTAGATGAAAATCAAGTCCAATTATGTGCCTCAAATGTGGGTGTATAGAGTGTGTAGATTGATTTGTCCCACAGAAAATATCTTTTTATTTTTGTTTTTTTATATAAGATGTGGTTGAGATGGGTGAAGGTGGCAAACAAGACAAACAAAGTCTATCCTAGGGTTTATGCAAACACCTAAGTAGATTAGGTCCTGGTTATGATTGTGGCAAAATGAACTAGTGGAGGGGAAAGTGGGGGACACTTACAGAGTACTCTACCCGCACTTTACTCTGATCTACCGCACTTGGATCTCCATGGTAGGGTACCTGCAAGACAGTAGATCAAAGAGAAGTAGGGTTAGCGCTATGTAAATGCAAAGAAATGCAATAAACAATAAACTAAATTCCATTGCCTCCACGGCAATGATGCCAAAATGGTCGTGTGTGCCTCGCGTATTAGAAATCGGGGTTACAAGTAACCTGTCGTTGTAGTTGCAAAACATGTCGATCAGATAAAATTTATACCGAAACTCCAAGAGAGTCCCGGGTCGAACACAGGGAGGCGACGTTTACTTTAGTTGAAAATCACCCTTCGATTCGTTTCTTTTTGGTATTTTAGGGTTTTGTTATTTTTTTGTGTTTTTGAAATAAAAGACAACCAAATGATTCACAAGATAGAGATGTGGAACAAATATGATATATATATCAATTCAATGTCGATTACAATGAACTACAAAAGCATAAAAAGAGAGGGAGGTGAGAGGAAATCTCCCGAATCGGCTGTTCGGCGAGACGACGGCGCCTGGCGGATGCTCGGACGAAGGAGGTGAGGAGTGGGACGATGGAGCTGAGAAGACGAAGTTGATCTGCTACTAGAATGGAGGTGGGAGGACAGCTCCAAGGTGACCTATGAAGGGAGATGGGAAGTTGGAGGAGTATTTGGTGGGGCAGAGGTTCGCTACACTAATAAGCACCTTAGGAGCTTGAGAACAAGCTCTAATGGAGCGTTGGTAGGCTTACTAGAGCTTGGGAGTAGGTGGGAGTAGAGTAGGTAGAGATGGCTTGGAAGGGAGGGGGTGTAGGTCCTCTTATAGTGGAGGAGAAGAGGCTAAAAATGGATAAAGGACCTTTAGCGACCTCCAAACCGTCGCTGGAGACGTTGTTGTAGATAGCTCACCTCCACCCACGCCCATAGCTGGCTCTACTGGCTTGCAATGAAATAGCGATGACTGTAAGCGTCGCTGTAGGTCAGCCCAGCTGGCAGCAACTGCCCTTGCACCCGCGCCACGTTACCCCGCTCATCACGCATGTTGACCGCGCGTGCCCTGCTGTGTGCGCGCTTGCTATGCACTGGCGTGTGCACTTGCCATGCGCTGTTGTGTGCGTGCATGCACGCGCTACCTTGCGCTGGCGCTACTGCTCCATGCGCCCGCCCAATTGCGAATTGGAGGGGCTGCAGGGATTCGAACCCATGCCCCCCCTTTGCAAACCAGCGCTCCCACCATTACGGCAAACCTTCCCTTGTGTTGTGTGGAGCGGCTTGGTGCGTCCGCTTCCCAGATCCAACGGCTCGGATTGAAGGGCGTGGATGAAGAAGGAGTTGGGCGGTGCTGATGGCCGATGTTGCGTGGCCTGGATGGCACTACGTGGCACCATCTGGGCCGTCCATCTTCTTCTTCTTGTAGAGGGTGCTACGGTGCTCAGATTGAGATGATTCCCACGTTGTCGAATTGTGATCGTCTCTCCGGATCCATCCGTATGGTTGGATTTTCCATCTGAAACCTGTATGGATGTCGCATTGCCCCCCTAGCCATATAAAATGAAGGAATTAATATACAAAATATACAACTATCCTAAATGCCATGCAATGGATGTTATGCAATATTTATAACATGATATGCAATGCTAAGCCCAGGAACTATCAAAAATAAGCAATTTATCATGAATTTATGTGTGTTCATCACTTCACATGCTCCACATCTGCCGTTTGTGTTGCCCTCTAATCATAAACCTCCAATCATAAACCCACCAATGTGCTTTCCATGCGCTAACCCACCAATGTGCTCTCCATGGGCTCAATGTTGTGCTCCGAACAACTATGAACATATGTGTGTCCACCGCTTGTGCTCCATGTGCTTGCCATGCACACCATGTATGTGCGGTGTGTGCCACATGTGCTTCTACAAAGGAAGAACCATACCTCCTTGCCTTGTGCTGTGTCCTCCATTGCTTGATCCCGCTCAGCACACGTCCTCCACGAGGGACCGGCACACGGAGCACATTCACTTACCCGCATCCCTTATAGACACCTGGTGGCTTGAAAAAGGGCATAAATTATATCTTACATTTACTATTACTCTTGTCAAGAAGCCTCATGACCAATCAATCATCTTTGGGTATCAGAGGCTACTGAAAATTCTTCTTAGACACTTTACTAGAGCATGCCAAGCAGTTGACATCTTAAGGAAGCAACGAATACAGCAAATTGATTGGAAAAATTATCAGTTGCGACCATCTAGAGGCTCAAGGACAGAGTATCTTAAATAGTTAGTGATTCCAAAAGGAAAGGATGCTAAAATAATTTAGTTGACAACACATATTAATTTATTCAGCTGGCTATTTGGTTTTTGTTGCATATTGAAAAGAAAATTAGTTGCATTCTGGCCTAACTTATTTTTCCGATGCACAATTCTCAACTCAAATATCTCAAACTCATCCTCTTGGCCATCAAGCATCAGAAGGGCATCAGGGGCCTCCTCTTCATCTTTCAACTCTTTGTCAAGTCCTTCATCCATGGTGACGGCATTTATGTTCTAATCCTCGTTCAGTTCAAAGACACCATTTACAACCTCCAAGGAAGGTTGTTCAGAGACATATAAATCCATGTTGCAATGTATCCTGTTCCCATTGGCAATAGTGACAATATTGTTTTTAATATGACCTTTTCGACTTTGCCTTTGACGTAGATCAAAGTTAAGATCACAATCTGCATTTCACAACATAAAAGGAAGCACATATCATACTCAATGCAAAGTGATGATAGAACACACCACTGCCAGAAAAGAACATGTGATTTGTTTAAATAAATATGACACTTGACAAGTGACGAGGTAATTTTGATGTATTCTTCTCTTTTGTCTCCATTTTATTGGATTAACATGCAATCTGCTTTATGATTTTGGTCATTTAATGAGCATTATCATCCATGTAAACATCTGATTGAAGGTAAAATCATCTTAAAAGAATTTAATTCTTCCAACAACCACATGAGATAATTCACCTGCATCAACTTCTTTGAATCCCTTTTGCTCTGCTCCCCGACTTTGAGCATATGTAACTCCTTATCAAATACCTTGTAAAAAAAAAAAAAAAAAAATTCCTTATCAAATAGCTTCAGGTCCAAGTTCTCCACCATGTCACTCCACATACAACTAGAGCAACCTCGTAAATTGGCCTCCCAATAATCAGGGACAAGAACCTCATTAGCCTCCAACCATAGCGCTCTCCTGTCACCACTTGACTCCTCGACACACTCCATACCACAGAGTCCCCCGAGTCCATTGACAAGTCCATTAACACACTCCACAAAATCTCCCGGAGGTAGTCGAGGGGATAGCATGGGCCATGGAAGCGATGGCACTACTGCCTCTGAGTTCCTTGGTGGGGATAGCACCGTCCATGGAAGACCAGAGGTAGTCATGGATGTAGATCCTCCTCTTGAGGTTCTTATCCACGCGGAGACCCGAGTGGCAGCAGCCCTAGAGGAACTCCACCAATGAGGACGACCTCGTAGATGCCCTCGTGTAGGATGTCAATGGCAAGGCTCAACAGCTTTGTCCCATGACATGCTTTTCCCTGGTTCGTTCAGCTATGGTGAGAGTGAGGAGTGGCAATGGCGATCTACTGATATGATTAGTCGAGATGATTGGCAATGTGAGAGCAAGGATCTACAGTGGCAATCTAGGGATCTGATTGGTCAAGGGGATCGACGATGCGAGATCGAAGAGAGGCAGTGGCGATCTAGGGATCTAATCGATTGAGGGGAGGTCGTGGCGATCGACGATGGCGGTCAAGGGGAGGTTCGAGGCGATCAGCATTGGCAGTGGTGGTCGAGGCGATCAGAGAGGTGTTGCCAAGCTTTTTAGGAGTTTAAATGCGTCTTGTTGTAGTAAAGTCACCTAAATAGCTCGTCAACAAATACAATTTATAACTCAAAAATCTGAAAATGAAGTCCAAGGTCAAACACAAGGAACAAATAGGAATTCACACGCTAATCTTAATGAATATATAAATGAGCATAGGAATAAACCATGAATAATGATATTCAATAAATGCTACTCTGTTACATTAGATATTCAATGAATAACATAAGTAATTTAAGACTTAAAAATGACAAAAAGATACCTAGAACAAAATAATGGTGATTTAGATCACCAATTATTAGCCTAAGCAAATGCATATCAATTACTCAATCATGTTAAATAAATGAACAGTGTTTAAACTTCTGATTTATCAAGTTAGATGACTTAAATGTCGCCTGCTATAGTACTTTCAATCTTCTGTTCTTCTTCTCTGCTCTCTTCAGCCTTCTGCTTTTCTCTTTAAGTCTTCTTCTTCAACCTCTACCTTTAGCTTCTTCTTCTTTCTTCTTCTTCTTCAGGTCTTCTCCTTTCTTCTTTCTCTTCTTCTCTTAAGCACAGCTCTTCTCTTTAGCCTCTTCAACCTCTTCTCTTCTTTCCTTCCCAATGACTAAGTGTCGCACAGCTACACCAAGGAGAAAAACCCACCCATCCCCCGCTCTCTCTTCCTTCCTTCTCTTCTCTCTCAAAAATCCGAATTGGGTATTCGGGTATGTGTAATCGGGTCTAAGGCTGCGGGCGTGGGGTCGCAGTCGAGGAGTTACGGTAGGTGGGTCAGGTCGAGTGCAAGTGTGAGGGACCTCACCCCATGTGTTCGAGGCGATAAGCCACAATGACAAATTCAATTTATGCACATCTACTCGCTCCTATGTTTCTGAGGTGGGACTAATGTCCCTCCTTTTCACGTCTACAGCAATAGCAATAGGTGGCTTCAATTGGTGTCTGGGGAGTAGTCAAAACTCCTAATTGACCACCTGGGAGTGGTCCTTAGGTGATTCCGCATCACCTGGAGTGAGCACCTAGGAGTGGGATCTCAAGAACACCTACTTCAAGTTCGCGTGAAGCTCTGTCAATGGCGACGAAGGGGCGAACACCTAAAAACAAGAGCATGGCCTTTCGGCCAAGTTAAACCAGCTTAGAAGTTTTGCAAGGGAGTGGCAAGGGCATTGGTGGCGATGGCTTGTTGCAGAGGTGGACGTAGGTGGCTGGCAAAGGCAGAATAGGCCGGAGGTGGTCATGTCCAGTGGAGCATTTGGATGGGTGGAATGCATAATAAAGATGGGGGTTCTATGCGGGTGGATGAGGTTAAGGTGTAGGGAGTTTTGGTGAGGTGTGTGATGTGATGGAATGACGGGAAGGCCTCGCCAGAGATGTGGCCAGAGCGAAGAACGATGAAGGGCGAATGGCATCGTCAGGGGTTATTTTTGGGTTTTGAGTATGGGGAATTAACCTAATGATCTAAATAAACCTAACTAACCTACTCTAACAGTCGAAGGGGGTATAATTGACACTAGCTTTGGCTGGCTAGTGCCGTGGAAGACAAATTCTCCTTAGAGGGACGACGGCGAGGAACAGGGAGGATGGCCCTCGCTTTGACTGGCGAGGCGCGAAGGAAGACGAGGAATAGGATGGGCAGGCCAATTTGGTCGTTGGATGGTTATAGGATGAAGGGGATGGAGTACCACCAAAGCTTGGTTGGAGAGGGGCTGGAGGTAGGGTTAGGAAGTGGTTTTTGGCCCCAAACCTTACTAAGGAATAAAGGCTTGCATTAAGGGGTCTTTTATAGGCCATAAGAGGTCCTTCCAAGATTGGAAACCAAGATTGAAAGCTTAGGGCTTACGCATATGTAGGATACCTGAACCTTTGAAATGTTCACATGATCTTTTGGGAAAGAATTAGAGCCCAAGAGTAGGTTTAGATCGTAGAGTATTCTCTCAAGAACCTCCCTTCCAAATTTGGAAGAGTTTGGCCGTGAAATCAAGAAGTAATCCCTGATTGATGGTCGCTAGTGATGTGGGTTTAGGAGTTCTATAGGTATGGAGGTAGTGGGGACCTACTTGTGAAGAAGATGATGAAGTTAGGGGGGTTTTTGCAAGGATTTTAAAAGTTAGGGGCATATGTGTGAGAGAGAAGAGTTAGATAGGACTGAAATGTAAACTAGGTCAAGATGATCTTAGATTGGACCCAAATTTTGGTACAAACCTAATTTGAACCCAAAAGATCTGATGGTGAAGTTGTATTTAGGTTTTGACCAATTTTGATTGGGTAATTTACATAGAAACCCAAATTAAGGCAACTACTGTCTTGAAACTCTGTTTTAGGTCAAAATGGGTTCTAATGGTCAAAGAAAGCTTACCAAACCTTAAAGAATATTTTTTATGATTTTTAGAATGTTTAGGTGAATTTTATCCTGACCGAAACCCCAGTTATTTAAGTGGGTCTATTTTTAGGATTTCAGATATCATTTAATTCTCGAAACATGTGAAAATCTGTTTATGTCTGCATGAACCCACTTATTAAACATTTATGAATATTTGACCTTTAATTAACCCCTGGGAAACCTGGTGATTGTTTTGCAATTAAGATATTCTGTTAAACTATAATTTTACTCCTATTTCCATGCATTTCTCTCATAATGGATATACAATGAATAATGATCTTCTGGCGATTATGTAGGAGCATTTAGCAATGGATTATGAATAATTAAAGCTAGATATGGCTGATGATGATGTTATCATCAAGAGGGGAGGTCGTGGTGTGGTCTCTACAAGTAAGGGGAGGAGGAGTCAAGGGGGGGTGGAGGGGGAAGAGGAAGAATGGGAGTGTGTGTAGGGGTGGGGAGTCTATTGAGGGTTTTAAAAAATTATAAAAAATATCTTTTATTATTTATTTATATTGAAATAAGATGATGATGATTTTGTTCATTATTAACAAATAGATAACGACAAATCAAGATAATCGTTATTAATTTTAAAAGAAATCACAATGAATAACTAAAATCATTGTTATTTTCAAAAGAAATCATAACAAATAACTAAAATCGTTATTATAGTTAAACATAATGACGAATGTTGCTAATTACTGTTATTTATTCGTCACCTTTTGTATATTTTGTTATAGTGATCTAAAGTGCATGAAACTATGATAAAAAATTAAAAAAATTAGGATAAGTAGAATTAAAGAAATAAATATGGGAAAAAGACACAAACTTTGAACTACGTAGATATAAAAATAAATGCACAGATAACTAGTAAATATGAATTATGAAGCACTAAACTATTGGAATTGAAAAGAAATAACTAAAAAACACTTGAATTGATGCAAGTAATGTCAAGAGTACAAAAAACTAAAATTAGAACTTGAACTTGCAAAAACAAAAGAAAAATAAGTGAGGGAATAAGAGATAGAGAGGAGGTGACGTGGCTTGTGCGTGTGTGTTAAGAAGTGTCATTATAGTCGCACTTGCAACGCCGATTTTAAAGTAAGGAAACAGAGGTGAGTCTGAGTGTCGGTCTTAGGGAGGCGTGAAAATCGGATTTCTCTTATCACTTGTTGTCACAGAAATTGCGGAGTTTTACTTGCGAAAGGTGCAGTTGAAAAGTGAGAGAGAGATAGAGAGAGAGAGAGAGAGAGGGAGAGATTAGGGTTAGAGTTGTTTCTTACTTGATCATGCAACTTAAACAGAAATTAAAGTAAACAACTGAACGGAAAGTAACTTCATTAATCATGCAGCTTTAGTTCACAAATTACAACATTAGATACATGCTTAAACATAAGTAAAGGAAAGCTTAAAAGAGAAGAAGAGAGAGAGGAGGGAGAGTGGTGAGGTAGCCACGACGGTGGAGGAGGCTCCGTCGGCGACTCATCTCCGGCGATTACAAGAGGGCCTAAAGCTACCTAAGAGAGGGGTAGAGTAGTTGCAAGGGAAGTGAATGCCTTGAATGAGTGGTTGGAAGGGGTTTAAATAGGGAGAAGGGATTTCTAAAAGAAGAAGGGGCTTTAGCGACGTCCGGAACATCGTTAAAACCATTCCAAAAGCGTCGGTGAAGCCCTCCAGCCCACCGGTTACCCGTCCGCACCGTTCTCCTTCGTGCCCGATCCGCGGCGGCTGCGTGAGAGTCGTCCGATCGAAGATCGGACGGCTAAGATCTTCCCTTGGGTGCGCTCGAATCGCGCCTCGAGCGCGCGTGTGCGTGGGCGTTGTCGCCCTACGTGCGCGTGCGTGGGCTCTCGCTATCTGAGGGCGGCCCAATTTTGCCGCGCGCTCCTTTGTCTTAAATTCTTCGCACTGCACGACTCGAACCCACGTCGCATGCGTGCGAGCGTGCACACTAACCGTTGCGCCACGCCCGCTGCTTTGTCGCGGTGACCGCGGGCGGGCGAGCGATTCTCGACCATCCGATCGAAGATTGACGGTCGAGATTTGATCTCAGCTGAAGGAGGAAGTGGAGTGCGGTGAGCGGGGGGCGACATGGCTCAACGAGGGCTGTTGATCATCAGATCAACGATTAGAACTTCTTGGGCCCATTGTAGGAGCTCCGGATGTCGGATTTGGCTGATCTTGAGTCCGTTGGACTCCGTTCGTCGTTCTAAATCCATCCGTGCAGTCCGATTGCTCATCTGAGGTCTGCTTTGACAAGTGCTTACACAAATGGCCATTAATACAGTTTTATAAGTAATCTTGGTATATGATGCATGCAATGCTCCCATTCTACTTATGTTGTGCCTTTTATTCTTAAGATGGGCCCTATTTAACAGAATTATCACCCCCATGTGCAGTGTTATCATACCCCCATGCTTACTCCTTGCTAGTCCCTAGCAAGGTTTATTCTAGCCTTTATTTTCTTTCAGAATTTAAGAAGTAATTGCTTAGACACTTCGTCACTTGTTAATAGGAGGAAATATACCAAGATCTTAATCTACAAAGACTAAGCAACGCCCGGGTGTCCGCCAAAATACGAATCGCCCGAATCCTTGCTTTAATGTATATAACTATACATATGTATATGTACATATATATATATATATATATATATATATTTTAGAATTTTTTTGGAATTCAATGTAGGTTGGTAACTTTTTACGGCTACCCAACCCACCCAAAACTCGGTCAAAACCCTAAGTGCTAAGCATCTTGGTGTGAAGATTGTGATAGACTCACTTAACGGTAATTTCGACAGACCTTGGGTTTCTACGCCCCTAGGTGACCGGAAGAGGAAATATATTTGCCTGAAGGTGTATTTGTTCGATTGGTAGCTTTCTCCCTACGTTTGTTTTAATTGGGGTCAACACAAGGATTTTTCCAGTGTATATCTCCCCGGCTTGTATTACTTTCCCGCTTCTTCCTTAAGTGTTTTGGTTCTTTTTGTGAAGTTATTGAGCTGGGCTCTAGACAACCGACCAATGGGCTGTTACCCACGATCACTTCCCAGCCATACTCGTGCGGTGAAGTGTGGTTTATTTTCTTTTCTTCTCCTCTCTTTTTTTTTCCGTAGGTGGCTTCCTTGATCTCAAATGTACCTAGAGGAAATGAAGAAGAAATGGTCCCATGGCTGGGTTCTGGACAACCTGCCAATGGGCTATTACCCATGACAACTTGCCAACCATACCACCCTAGAGAGTTCATTAGCTACCCAATTTCTGTCAAAATCTGCGAGGAGTGAGTCTGTGCAAAAATGTGTGCAGATGCTTAGACTCAAAGTTTTTCTAAGTTAGAGGGTGATTTGATAAGTCGTATACTTATCACCTTATTTAGTAGGTGGATTAGAATAGCTTAGGGTTGCAAGGATTCGAAGCTAAATCCATATTTTAACAGACACCAGGGCTGATTAAGCCTGAAAGCCTGAAAAGTCTAAGTGTTTAAGTTCTTTTTTATATTATTTCCCACTATTGATAAGTTTCTAATGCCTAAGTTTTCTTCCTAAATTCAATTTTTTTTATTTTATTTTATTCAAACTGATTAAATGAGCTCAGGATTGTGCAATTTACCACCCTCCCATGCTTAAGTTGGACAATGTCCTCATTGGCAAGTACATGGATGCATAAGGGTTCAAAAAGATAGTACCTGAGTGACGTAAAATACCGGATCAGTCTGAATCCTCTGGGTTGCCTCTCAGGAAGCGCTGAGTTTAACGCCTCCAGCTAGGCAGTGCTTCGTGTCATCCATCAATGAGGGTGACACTCTCCTTTGGGGAAACCTGGGCCAGGAAGTGCTTCAATCTTTGACCATTAACTGTAAAATTGTGCCTAGTGTTAGGATTAGCAATTTCAACCGCCCCATTAGAGTAGGGCTTAACCACCCGAAATGGTCCTGTCCATTTGGACTTGAGTTTCCTCGGGAAGAGTTTTAGGCGGGCGTCAAACAGCCAGACTTGCTGGTTGGGCTCAAAGGTTTTTCTATGAATGAGTCGGTCGTGGACGGCTTTCATTTTCTCCTTATACAGCCGACTATTTTCAAAAGCGTCCCGACAAATTTCTTCGAGCTCAGATAATTGGAGCGTCCTCTGTGCACCAGCTAACTGGGAATCCATGTTATATTGATTGATAACCCAGTAAGCCCGGTGTTCCAATTCGACAAGAAGATGGCAGGCTTTGCCAAAGACCAGGCGATAAGGCAACATGCCTATCAGGGTCTTGAAAGCGATCCTGTATGCCCACAGGGCATCATCAAGTCGTGTGGACCAGTCTTTCCTGTCAGGTCTCACAGTCTTCTGTAAAATGTTCTTGATTTGTCTATTTGAGACCTTAGTCTGCCCGTTTGTTTGCGGATGATACGAGGTAGCAATGTGGTGGTTCACCCCGTATTTTCTAAGTAGGGCACGAAATTGGGAATGGATAAAATGGCTTCCACCATCACTGATCATGACCTTGGGTATTCCAAATCGGGAAAAGATGTTCTGCTTAACAAAGTCCATGACAGTCCTGTGATCGCATTGGCGAGTGGCGACGGCTTCAATCCATTTGAAAACATAGTCTACCGAGACTAGGATGTACTCGAAGCCGTTGGATGGTGGAAAGGGGCCCATAAAATCGATACCCCAAACGTCGAAGATTTCGACAATCAAAATGGGCTGGAGGGGCATCATATCTTTCTTGGTCATGGTCCCCAGCATTTGGCAGCGTGAGCAAGTCTTGTCAAAGTTGTGTGCATCCTTAAATAGGAACAGCTAGTAAAATCCAGACTGCAGAACCTTTGCAGCTATTTTCTTTCCAGAGAAGTGGCCACCACAAGCCTGGTCATGACAGAAGGAAAGCACACTTTGAACTTCATCTTCGGGGATACACCTCATGATGATCTGGTCAGCACAAAGGTGAAACAGCATGGGATCATCCCAGAAATAGTGCTTGGCCTCAGCCAAGAACCTGTCCCATTGTTGTCTGGACCAGCTGTGCGGGGTTTGTCCTACAACCAGGTAGTTGACGTAGTCAGCATACCATGGCATTCTCTTGTCTTGCACAACCAGGATGTGTTCATCAGGGAAGGCGTCAGATAGAGGTAGGGAGGGTCCAATGTGGTCTGAATGAAGTCTAGACAAGTGGTCAGCCACCACATTCTTTAATCTAGCCTTGTCTCGGATTTCCAGGTCAAATTCCTGCAAAAGCAGGATCCATCTGATGAGCCTGGGCTTTGCGTCCTTCTTGGGCAACAGGTGCCAGATGGCTGAATGGTCAGTGTAAATCGTCATGTGGGATCCCAGCAAGTACGATCAAAACTTTTCAAGTCCAAAGACTACAGCAAGCAGCTCTTTCTCTGTGACCGTATAATTTCGTTGGGCCTCGTCCAACGTTTTGCTCGCGTAGTAGATCACCACGGGTTTCTTATCTTGCCTTTGTCTAAGGACAACGTCTATGGCAAAATCTAATGCATCACACATAATCTCAAAGTCTTGGGACCAGTCTGGGGGTTGAAGTACAGGTGCGGTGGAGACTAAGTCCCGGAGGGTGTGATAAGTTTGGATGCAATTAGAAGACATGTGGAATATGGTGTCGTTGGCTAGAAGGTTGGTCAAGGGTTTCGAAAGCTTGGAAAAGTCTTTAATGAACCTTCAGTAGAAGCCAACATGTCCTAGGAATGAGCAAATCTGTCGGACCGAGCTAGGTGGAGAAAGTTTGGAAATCAAATCAACCTTAGCCCGATCTACCTCGATGACCCTATGCGATACGATGTGACCGAGGAAAATTCCTTCTTGAACCATAAAATGGCTCTTTTCCCAACTTAACACCAGATTAACCTCGATACATCGTTTCAGAATTTTCTCCAAGTTGCTCAGATAATGGTCAAATGAATTCCCGAATACAAAGAAATCATCCATAAAGACCTCTAAGTATTCACCCACCATTTCTGAAAAAATGGCTAGCATGCAACGCTAGAAGGTTACAGGTGCGTTGCATAACCCGAACGGCATTCGACGAAATGCAAACGTGTCATACGGGAAAGTGAATGTGGTCTTTTCTTGATCCTCTAGAGCAATTGCGACTTGGTTATATCCTGAATATCCATCCAGGAAGCAAAAATACTTCTGCCCTACCAATCTTTCAAGGATTTGGTCAATGAATGGCAAGGGGAAATGATCCTTCTTAGTGGCTTCATTGAGCTTCCTATAATCAATACACACCCGCCATGCGGTGGTGGTGCGGGTGGAGATGGATTCGCCATGTAACGGTGAGCCCAGATTTCTTTGGAACCACTTGAGTGGGTCTCACCCAGGGGCTATCGGAGATAGGATAGATGATGTCGGCGTCAAGCCATTTGATAATTTCTTTCTTAATGACCTCCCGCATGTTTGGGTTTAAACGTCTCTGCATCTGGAGGGAGGGTCGTGCCGCGTCTTCCAGGTAAATCTTATGGGTGCAATAGGTGGGGCTAATTCCTCTTAAGTCAGAAATGGTCCAACCAATGGCGGCCCGATGTTCTGAAAGGGTCGCAGTCAACCTGAGTTCCTGATCCATGGTCAGATGAGAATTAATAATCACTGGGAAGGTCTGGTCAGGTCCCAAGAAGACATACTTGAGATTCTCGGGCAATGGCTTAAGTTCAGGTGTAGATGGAACCACAGTTGATGGAAAGGGAAAGGGCGGGAGTTGATCAGCATCGATCTCCTCAAATGGTGTTGTGTGATGGTACTCAGCCTTACAGAGGTCCACGGGTAGTGATGGTGATGAGTCAGAATAGTCATTACGGGTTTGGTGGTCTGATACAGAACTAAGGGTGAGGCATTCCTCGATCAGAGTTTCCATGGGATCATGTTCCTCAATGCAATCGCAATCAAAAGACTTTGTCACCCGAAAGATATCCAATTGCATTTTCCTATCCTCGAAGGTGATTTCCATACATCCCGTGTCACAATCAATGTTTGCCTTAGCCGTAGCTAAGAAAGGTTTTCCTAAGATTATGGGTGCATTCTGTAATTTTTCAGGGACTTCCATGTCGAGCACCAAAAAGTCGACCGGGAAATAAAAGTCCTTGATTCGTACAATCACGTCCTCGACAACCCCCTTCGGGGTTTTCACTAATCTATCAGCCAGCTGGATGGTGACAGGGGTTGGTGTCAACTCTCCAAAACCAAATTGGTGGTACAGGGTTGTTGGAATCAGATTGATAGAAGCACCTAAGTCCAGGAGAGCTCTATCAAATGTCATGTCCTCGATATTATAGGAAATTAGGGGCGCTCCTGGGTCAGTTCGCTTGAGCGGAAGGTTGCTTGATATTATGGAACTTGCTTGTTAAGAGAGCACAACCTTCCTAGGTGCTTGAGGTCTCGGCTTACGCTTGGGTGTACAGGCACCCTTTAAAAACTTGGCGTAAGCAGGGATGTGCTTGACGGCTTCAAGGAGCGGAATATTAATCTGTACTTGCTTAAAGATCTCCAACAGCTCCTCAGTTTCCACAACATTCTTCTTTTTCTTGATTGTTTCCAAGGCCTCAGGGTAGGGTGTCTGAATGTGGATTGGTTCTATTTCTCGGTCCTTGGTTAGTGCCTCTTCTGAGTCAGGTATTTCAGCGGGTGAAGTCTCAGGGAGAGTCGGCCATTTAGGATCCTGGGTTTTGGTGCCGCTTCTCAAGGTCACCGCATTTGCAGAGGCATTGGGGCCATGGGTTGATCCTTGACAAGACAAGGACGAAGAAGCACCAAACCCAAGGGGTATTTGTGGGGCTGGCTGGACCATGTGAGCCTACCTGGGATTGCCTTGGAACCCTTGCGAATTGGGGCCTCTGTTAATTATGTTTCGCGGGTTCGGCTGTGGCTGGGAAGGTAGGGATCCTTGTTATTTACAGTCCAAGAGTTGGCTTAACTGTCCCTTTACCAAGGCCATTTCCTTCTGATGTTTCTGGTTCATGTCAACCATCATCTTTATTAGGGTGTCCATTTGGTTTTGTAGGGGAGGGGCCACCCTATTTTGATTATATTAGGGTCTAACTGGTGGTCCTTGCTGATTTGGGGCAAGTGTGGCTGCTGATTTGGCCTGGGCTGGATTTGGAATTGCGATGGTTTCTGGTTTGTCCAACCAAAGTTGGGGTGGTTACGCCAGCCAGTGTTGTAAGTGTTGGAGAAAGGGTCCGGTTTCGCATAACCTTGGACAGCTTGCACATCTTCAAGGATAGCCGATGTTGATGAAGAGGGAAGGGAGTAATCAAGGGTTGAGGGAGCAAAAGTCCCTCCCTGGAACGTGGTTAGGAGTTGTTCCAGGTTCAATTGGGTTAAGGGCTGGACCAGGTCAACATTATGCGCTCCCTTTGGTAGGGAGAAAGTCTGTAAGGGGTTCCTGGTCTGGTTCAGTAGCTCATCAATCTTTTTGTCCACCAATTCCACTCGATCCAGTTTCTTGGCAATGATGTCCATGTCAACCATTCCAGAATTTGCTTGTACCTCATAAATCCCACCACGGGGTTGACTGGACCTGTTGAACTAGGTCATGGAGGCATTATTGAGCGAATTCTCGCTCATAGACTCAAAGAGCTCAAACGCACTCTCCTCGTCCTTGTTCAGGAAGTTCCCCCTGCATGAGGCATCGACGAAGTTTCGTAGGTTGCTATCCAGACCATGGTAGAAAATCTGGGCCAATTGCCACCTTGGTACTTCGTGGTGTGGGCATTTCCTCAAGAGTTCATTAAACCTTTCCCACACCTCATGAAACTGTTCCCCACCCTGGAGTATAAAGGTAGTGATAGCTCTTCTGAGGGCATTGGTCTTTCCTATGGGGAAGAATTTCTTTAAAAATGCATGCCTCAGTTCTTCCCAGGTGGTGATGGGTCTACCTAGGGTTCTAAGCCAATGAGAGGCCTTGTCTCTTAATGAGAAGGGAAACATCTTGATTAGAACAATGTCAAGGCTAATGTTCCTAGATTTCACAGTTTGTGCTATGCGGTCGAGATCCTCTAGATGGTGGAAGGGGTCCTCATTTGAGCTTCCATGAAAGTGGTTCTAGAACAAACTTAAGATTCGATTTTAGCTCAAAATCATCTCCCCCTTCAGGGATCCCAAGGTGTGGCTCGACTCTAATAGCGGAGGGGCCTCGGCTGATCCTGAAATGGTGGTATATCGAATGGTGGTTGCTCTTGTATGCCTTGGAAAGGTGGTGGTGGTTGTTCCTGTGGGTTTTGTAACCGTTGTATGGCCTGCATGATGGTGTAGATTTGTTGTTGCTGAAGCTGGTGGTTTGCATTAATTTGGACTTGGATGATGGCCATTGAGTATAGTGGGGGTTGATCCTCAGCCTCATCTACCCTAGGTTCAGCCATGTTTCTAACAGAATCACATCGCCTAGATTCCTACCCCAAAACACACAACTCGGGATGCAGTGAGCATCTCCTGTGCATACACTAGAGAAGAACAGGAGGGGATGCGGAGGGCGACAGATGCGAGAAATGTGTTTCAATCAAGCACACAAGCCTAGTCCTTATGGTGTATTCCTTAGGAGACCTAGAAATCTCACAAAGGGTGATTAAGTCCGTAAGCACTGGACTCCCCTTCCCAAGGCTAATCTGGCCAGGTTGATTACGAGGGGATTGCAGGGAAGGTTCTTCCTTTGGCTTGCGCCTCCAGTTCCGTAGACCCCACAACCACGGTCGTTTGACACTGCCCCGCAGCCTAGTCACCAGATTCTACCAAGGGAATGAAAGCCAAGTGCCCAGCAAACAAAACCTCGCCTTTCGAGACTTAATTCAATCCTACCTAGGGTACGTCTACTCAGTTTTAAAGGGCTAGGATAGTGCTTGTGCTAGGGTTATGTGATGAGGCATTGATTAGGGTGGTGCCTCTTAATTTTCCACTTTCAAGGTGTGTGCTTCTATCAAAACATGGTTTTCAAGCAAGGATTTTTAAGATGTGGTGTCTTTTAGTGTTTCATCCTTACTTTAGTGCTTTTTAGGGTTGACGTGTCTTAATGTTTTCAGACAAGTTTCAGTGGGCAGGTCAAGTTCTGCACACAATTCGGTGAAAGTAGATTTCCTTTTATTCTGTAGAGGCTCTAAAACCCTAATGTACTCATCCTAATGATCATGCAGCTTCTATTAGATGAGTCGATTTTAGGGTTGAGTGGTGCAACCCAGGTCAACTCACGGTGGCTTCGCAAACACCACTCAAAAAAAGAGAAAAGAACACTCTAAGAATTTATTCAGAATGTTAGAGTGTACATATTTTGTGGGGTGATGTGTTAAGGATGTGGGTTAAGCAATCATACACCATGCCAATTTTTTCAATTTTTACACTTTTTTTTTTAGTTTTTCACGCAAGCAAACAATCATAAGTGAAGAATTACTCACTATCAGTCCTTGTTGCGCCTACTCCCTTGTTACCATCATGGGATGCGTCACTTCGCCGTCCACGCGTCAAATTCCTGCAGCCATCAAGTAAAAAGGAAAACAGGGCATTAGACGATGTGAGAATGGATGTGGAATGGAAGTGACAAAACAAATTCGTTGCCTCCCCGACAACGGCGCCAAAAACTGACGTGGCTTGTGCGTGTGTGTTAAGAAGTGTCGTTATAGTCGCACTTGCAACGCCGATTTTAAAGTAAGGAAATGGAGGTGAGTCCGAGTGTCAGTCTCAGGGAGGCATGAAAATCGGATTTCTCTTATCACTTGTTGTCACGGAAATTGCGGAGTTTTACTTTCGAAAGGTGCGGTTGAAAAACGATAGAGAGATAGAGAGAGAGAGGGAGAGATTAGGGTTAGAGTTGTTTCTTGCTTGATCATGCAACTTAAACAGAAATTAAAGTAAACAACTGAACGGAAAGTAACTTCATTAATCATGCAGCTTTAGTTCACAAATTACAACATTAGATACATGCTTAAACATAAGTAAAGGAAAGCTTAAAAGAGAAGAAGAGAGAGAGAGGGGGGGAGAGCGGCGAGGCATCCACGGCGGTGGAGGAGGCTCCGTCGGTGGCTCATCGTCTCCGGCGATTACAAGAGGGCCTAAAGCTAGCTAAGAGAGGGGTAGAGTAGTTACAAGGGAAGTGAATGCCTTGAATGAGTGGTTGGAGGGGGTTTAAATAGGGAGAAGGGCTTTCTAAAAGAAGAAGGAGCTTTAGCGACGTCCGGGACGTCGCTATAATCATTCCAAAAGCATCGGTGAAGCCCTCCAGCCCGCCGGTCACCCGCCCGTGACGTTCTTCTTCGCGCCAGATCCACGGCCGCTGCGTGAGAGCCATCCAATAGAAGATCAGACGGCTGAGATCTTCCCTCGGGTGCGCTCGGATCGTGCCTCGACGTGCATGTGCGCGGGCGTCGTCGCCCTGCGTGCGTGCGCGCGTGGGCACTAGCTATCTGAGGGCATGCTGCACGACGCGATCTCGGCCGCCCGCTGCTGATCGAGCGACCCAATTTCGCCACGCACTCCTTCGTCTTCAATTCTTCTCACCTCACAGCTCGAACCCGCGTCGCGTGCGTGCGGGTGTGCGCGCTAACCGTTGCGCCACACCCGCTGCTTTGTCGCGGTGATCGCGGGCGGGCAGTTCTCGACCGTCCGATCGAAGATCGACGGCTGAGATTTAATCTCAGCTGAAGGAGGAAGTGGCATGCGGTGAGCGGGGGGCGACGTGGCGCAACGAGGGCCGTTGATCATCAGATCAACGGTCAGAACTTCTTGGGCCCATTGTAGGAGCTCCGGATGTTGGATTTGGCCGATCTTGAGTCCGTTGGACTCCGTTTGTCGTTCTGAATCCATCCGTGTGGTCCGATTGCTC
Organism: Thalassia testudinum; assembly: GCA_037157565.1. Taxonomy (NCBI): domain Eukaryota; kingdom Viridiplantae; phylum Streptophyta; class Magnoliopsida; order Alismatales; family Hydrocharitaceae; genus Thalassia; species Thalassia testudinum. The sequence continues at coordinate 24,479,130 of JAZHRO010000014.1, forward strand.
ATCTAAGGCCTTCTTTGACAAGTGCTTCCACAAATGGCCATTAATACAATTTTATAAGCAATATTGGTATATGATGCATGCAATGCTCCCATTCTACTTATGCTGTGCCTTTTATTCTTAAGATGGGCCCTATTTAACAGGAGGCAATAGCAAGATGGAGGAAGTTGGTGGATATGATGAAGACAGATAAGTATGCAAAGTATGTTGGAGGGGAGAGAGAGAAGAGAGAAGAGAGAAGAGTGAGGAATGAAAGGGGGTTGTCTCAAGAGGTTTATATAGAATTAAGGAGATTTGGAGACACCTAAATTTGTAATCACCCTAAAATCACTCTCAAAATAGGTTTAAGAATGTCAAACAAGGAAGAAATCACAAAAAATCACAGTCAAAATTGGTTTAGTATGCAAAAACTACACCAAATCAAGCATTTCACATGTGAAACATGCATTGCTCATGCATTTTACACATACCATGCATGCAAGTCTCAGATATTGCCTTGCGATGTTGTGCAAGTGCCTACTCGCACGCTCATCACATGCCTCAACGTTTGCGTTGCTTGACCCTATGTGCGCACACCTTATGTTGTTATGCATCCCATGAAGGGTGCCACACCTTGTTCGTGTAGGCCACACATGCACCATCTACAGGTGAGTGTGTGTGTGTTGTGTGTGTCCTTTCACAAGGACCTAATCCCAAGAAAAATTTATGGGATCTTCTTATAAATATGCCCTTAGGTATGATATTCTTTGCACCAATGCCCTTGTAGTGCATTTTCTTGATTTCTTTGGATTTTCCTACAAAAAAAAAGTAAAAATTATATCAATGACATGAAATAAAATAAAATGTTTAATATTTTAAATATATTAAATGCACAAAAAAGGGAATTGAAATAAACATGGAAAAGTTATAGAAAAATTGAAAATTCATTAGTCAGTTAAACAAATCACACCATGAAACACCTAAATAAAGGCTATCATTGATGGAAACACCATCATCCTTTATAACTAGTTTAATTTGGCTAAGTTCTAAGGTTAAATTCATCTTATTAACCAATAAAAGGGCACAACTTAATAACATGAAGAATTGAGAGGAATAACATTGAAACTAGTTAATTTTGCTACTTTAACAGATTAATATAAATGCAGATTAACTAAAGGGTAAACATACACTAAATTGAAGGTCAATTGAGCCCAAATTCCCAAAAAGTGGGCCTACATTTACTGGTTTAGGGTTTCTATTAAGATTGAAGGTTAAATCTCAAATAAAAACCCTAATTTCAGCCTCACTTAAATTAACAGGGTTCTAACAAAAATGAATGTAATCCAAATCTTCTAAAAATCATTGAAAAATATTTCATAAGTGATAAGAACCTCATCATGAACCCTAACTAGCACAATCTAACCCAGATATATGAGAAAAAGCTCCTACATGACCCAAAGAAAGGCTTAACTCAGAGAATTCTAAGTTTAAGAAGAAAATAAATCATATGGGGTAAAAACTGCAATTTCACCAACGCAGTTTTCAAATAGGGTAATTAAGGGTCCAAACACAAGTCAAACAAGCTTAACAGGAAAGAAAGAGGGATGATCTGATCTAAATAAGGATTATTGCAACTTCCAGGAATTAAATGACATTCTACAACCCTAAAACAAACCCACTTCAATTCATGAGGTTCGAGGCAGGATAAAAATCAACTAAACCCTTTAAAATTCATAGAAAAATGTTCTCTAGGGTTTAGAACCTTCAATTTGGCCTTAGAAACCTATTTTGACCTAAAAAGAGAACCATGCCAAATTAATAACTTAATTTGGGTTTTTATGCAAATTGGCCAATCAAACATGATCCAACCTAGAATTAAAAATCACCATTAAAATCCTTAGGTTCAAATTGGTCTTGTATAAAAACTTTAGCTTAAGAAGAGACCTCCTTGACCGACTTTACAATTTGGTCCTCTTCATTTACTTTTTGACCCTATCTTTCGAAACCCTTGCATTTTGACCCCTATCTTTTCATCATTCTTTGCAGAACGGTCCTCCCTGCAAACTCTGTGCAGCACCATACTCCGGCGACCTTGCGCGGAGCATGGCGCCGCACAGAGAAGGGTTACCGCCCTGCAAAGCAGAAGCGGGGCTCCCTGCGACATCCTCTGTCGCAAGGACCCGGCCATGCTCTCTGCCGGCCCCCATACCTTCCGTGCGAATGTGCGGAAGGTATGGGTGTCCCTTTCATCCATGCTCCAGCGAGGCTGGCACGACGGCAGCCCACCCCTCTTTCTGCGCCAACCCCTTTATAAGGATCGGCAAACCCTGCCAGTTCCTTCAAGCTCTTCTTGACGAAGAAAACCCCCCCACTTCATCCCTTCCTCCTCCATCAGAAGACCCGAAGCTTCCGGCGACTTCCTCCTCGTCATTCTGCTGCCCTACCTGCAGTAGGGTCTGCCTTGCCCTCTCGTCTACGCTGGGCTGTACCTGCCGGCGCCCTCCGCCTGCTTCCTCGTCGCCGCACTCCTCCTCCAGGGCCCCTTCTTCTCCAGCTTCGGCAGATACGAGCCGGCTGCCACGCCCTCCCCCTTCGCCCAATACTTAGGTAAATAGGTCCCTCGCTATTTCCCTTGCATTTCCCCTCTTTTAAACTACCCTGACGACCACCCGACCACCACTGTCCAGACCATCCTCTCCACCTTCGATCACCCCCTCCGGCAAGACCATCTCACAACCACAAACACCCCCACTCCTCACCGACCACCGCACAAGCTCCCTCACACTCCACTCTATCGATTCCCTTTCTCCATTCACTGGCAAACACCACCCGACCACCCCCCGAATAAACCCACCTCTCCAGCCACAGTCCGACCTAGGGCTACCTCCACACGCACCCTCGCGCCTCGCCGCCACCCGCACTGCCTTCGCCGCACTCTAGACAAGCTCCCTACGTATTCTGACTGGGCTGAGAGGCTGTATTCCTGCTTCCAGGTCGGAGCCCCTTCACCGCCATTACTGAGCTGCTGCAGCTCCTTCACCTGCAGCTGCAGGTGCTCTCCAGCCCAGGTGCACACCCTAGGTCGCGTGGGTTGCCTCTGCGAAGATGCCCAGGTCTGCAGCTGAGGCGAAGACCCCACAAGCTGCTGCAATTGCCTGCGGCTTCCTTAGCTGCAGGCGCTAATTTGGGAAGTGGGACTTTAGTCCCACAGCGGAAGTGCGTGGCCAAGCGCCCGCACTTAAATTGGAAAAGTGTCTAAGGCTATTCGCCTTCGAACACAGGGGTCAAGTCCCTCTCCCGCACGCTGTACGCCACGCACTCGCTCGCCCTCGCCCGCACTCATGCCCCGCGGGTTTGGGCAGGATCCGATTACCCAAACCGTGCACTCCTCACCCACCACCGCACGCCGGTGGGCCTGGTCCCGGGCACGATCCCCGCACCTGATTACCCGGCTTTGGGAGAGCAGTCCTAAGAGAGAAATCTGAGAAAGAGAGAGACACGGGGAAGGGTAGGGGTAGGTTTTGCTCTAACTCTTGTGTGAGCGTGTAGGAACAGAAGGAGAAGAAGGAAGGAAGGAAAGAAGAAGGGAGGTGGCCGAAGCCTTAGCCGCTCAGGGCAGCTGAAGAAGAAGAGGAAGGCTGAAACAGAAGAAGAAGCAAAGGAGAGAAACAGAAGAAGAGAAGGAAGGAACTATAGCAAACCTACAGTTAAGTCGTCTGACCACTGCACCAGACGACGATTGGGCAGCGGCCAGAATAGAAAGAAGAGAAAAGAAGAGGAGCTGTAAAGCAAGAAAAGAAAGAAGGAAGCAGAGAAGAAAAAGAAAAGAGAAGAAGAAGAAGATTACCATAGCCGCAGAAGAAGAAAAGAAAAGAAAGAAGAAGAGAGGAAGACTCTGCAAGAAGAGAAGGAGATCAGCTGAAAGAAGGAGAAGGATAGAAAGAAAAGGAGGAGAAAAGAAGAAGAAGCCAAGACAAACTCTAGCTCCCTCTCTCTCTCTATTTTTCTCTCGTATTTTTGTAACCTAATTGAGAACTCTTATATTTCTAGAATTCTAGTTGCTCCCTGAGTTCGATCTCGGGAAAATTTGTTCCGAGTAAAAAAATGTGTAGTGATCTAGTAGCTGTCCTATTACATACTATAATAACTGTAATTTAAAGTATAATAAACATAAACAAGCTAGATGGTCAATAAGGTTTGGATTAATCAATTCTACAATCGCAACCCTTTTTGACCTTAAACAGGGACTTAGGTGGGTTTTTGATACATTTTGGATATAAACATAAATTGACCATGCAGACATCATCAAAACATAAAATTGAATTCGTCATTAAATTTCTCATGTCCAAATTAGGTTACCATAAAAATTTGGACTTATGCCGACTTCATCTTGGCTAAGTTTGCAGTTTGGACCCTAAGACTTAATCTCTTGCAAAAAGCCCCCTAATTTCTTCATCTTATTCACTTTTTGGTCTTTGCTAGCAGCACGACCTCCTTACCTCTAGCTGTGACTTTGGTCGTGGTTTGCGATCGATTCACGTAGCTGAATCTTGCCAAAATTGGTAGGATGATACACCTATCATTCCTACACATCCTCGCGCTTTTTCTAGCTCATTTCGCAAACTATGGAGGCCGTAATCCATGGACGAAGTCTTTATCAAAGTTCATGTCCAAACTCCTTTTTTAGGCCTTGAGAAGGCCTCAAACGTGGCGACCACTCATCTATAAAAGTCGGTCGTGCCCGAGCAACCTTGGGTGTGCAAGTTTTGGACATGAACAACCCCCTTTCCTTCTCTTTCCCATCACACCATTGTTGAGCACCTTGGAGCTCTCTGCCCCAATTCGTCGTCACACCTCGCTGCCAACTAAGGTTGTAGACTTCTTCCCCTCGTCGTCGCCGAGCTCCTACCACTGCCGGTCCCCCCATTCCTCCTTCGTCGCTCCAAACAAAGCCATTGGAGTTCTCATCTTCCCCAACTCCGACCAACCAACGCCTACCTCCTCCAGCATCACTCTTCCTGTCCTAGGTATCTCTTCCTCTCCCTCTGTTTCTATAATGTAGTTTAGGTATTTTAGATTAGGAAAACACCCACAAACTCCATCCACCCTATCATCTTCTTCTCCGCATATGGCCGACAACCGGCGTAGCTTCGGCGATGTCCTCCGCGTTGCTCCGTGCGACACCCTCCATTACCGACCACCCCACGACCTTCATCATGCCTCCACGAGTAAAATCCCCAAGTTTATTGTGTCAATTACTCGTCAGAGCCCCTTGTCAAGCACCACCCGCAACCACCACCTTCTCTGACCTTGGTGGCCCTCCTCTAACCTCTTCACGCCAAATTGCCACCACCAACACCTCCAGCAGGTCCGGGTGAAGCTCCCCATCTCCTTAATTTGAAGCTCCAACCACTCTCACACAAACCCACTACTACCGGCCGCTGCCACCTTCTCCATTGCAGGCAGCCATCCTCTGCCCTCCTTCGACATCCAAGCTTCGCAAGAAGCTCCACATCCGTGCGAGAGAGGATCAACAACCTCGAGCAGGTGACTTCAGGCATCAGAAGCTCGCCGGCCTCCTTCCCTGCGAGAGCCTACAAGTTCCCTATTGCCAACGAAGAAGAGAAGGCGAAGGAAAGGAAGAAGAAGGCAAAGGAACCCTTTTCAAGAAAAAGAAACCTACAGGGACTCGAACATAAGGAATCAGGGATGGAAATGAAATTTTTGAGGATTGATTGGCAGATCTAGTGGGAATTGCTTTAAATTTTGTCCCTCTTGGATTTTTGTTGCTATAACTTGATTAATTCTATTATTAATTTAGTGCTTAACAAAACACTTGATTATTTTAACATAAGCATTAAATATTCCTTGGTGGAAATACTTTTGTGCACTTAATTTCATATCCCTGCAATAGGTGTGCGAACTTGTTTAAATTTTAAGCTCAATTTCTAATACAAGTTCACCAAAGTGATTTGTGAATAACTTAAATAGTGGTAATTACACATTCAATTGCTCCCAGAGACGATCTCGGATTTCTCTGCTAATTCAAGTTTACAAATTTTAAGTGTTCATCTCGCTTTAAGCAACTGTACTAGACGTGTGTTTTATAAATACGATCGAAGTGAGCTCAATAATCATGTAGGAAAACAAGGATCCAATTGAGTTCCAAAGATGTGAAATCCTAGGTATTTGTGCTAGAGTAACAATTAACTATAGTAAGCATTTCCCATTTGCATTCTCTTTACCCTTGCAATCAATCTCACCCTCTTTCTTTTTCCCATGTGAAGACTAGGGGAGCTTTGCACCTTTAGACACGGATGATTGTGTACTTAGTGATGTAGATGGATCCCACTTTGATTCAATTGAGGGGAATGACCCTAATCTTCTAATGGCAATTCAAAAGGCTTCACGAAGCTGTACCTGATATCCAGTTGCAAGCAGTTTTGTGATAGATGGTATGGGGGCAGCATTTTCCAGCTTCAATCTTGCACTAGCAGCCTCCCATGTTCTTGTGAAATATCATGAGGTCATGCTCAATCCAAGGTGGCAACAAGACATGGAGGAGGAGATGGGTACCCTTCATAGTAGAGGCACAGAGGAGTTGACATCTCTACCAAAGGGAGCAACTATGGTTGGTTGTCATTGGGTTTTTGCACTCAAGTACCATTTGAATGGGTCTATTGAAGGCCAGGCTTGTGGCAAAAGGGTTTAATCAGACATATGGAGTAAACTTTTTTGACACTTTCTCCCCTGTTGCGCGCCTATCTACGGTGCATATTCTTGTGGTAATTGTAGTTTATAGAGATTGGAAGCTACACCAGCTGGATGTCAAAAATTCATTTCTCTATGGAGATCTATAGGAAGAGGTGTACATACAATAACCCCAATGTTATGAGGTTCAGGGGGAGTGTGTATGCCAGTTACGGAAGGCCATTTATGGCTTTAAGCGAAGTCCCTATGCTTGGTTCCAAAAATTATCTCAGGTGGTGGAGTTTGTTGGTTTTTAAAGGTCATCTGTGGACCATTCCCTATTTGTCAAAAAGACAGGGTGGGTTGTTACTGTTCTCTTAGTCTATGTGGATGACCTAATAATCACAAGAGATGATTCTGAGGGAATAGCTGAGATCAAGAGATGCTTGGTGGAGTAATTTTTGATGGACCTGGGTCCTTTGAGATGCTTCCTTAGGATAAAGGTGGCACACAGCAAAAGTGGCATTGTTTTGTCCTAAAGAAAGTATGCTTTAGATGTCTTGCAAGAGGTTGGTATGCTAAGGGCTGGTGGTTATCTTTCTCAACACAGTTAATTAAGTTAATTATGCTTAATTATGTGCAGAAGAAAGTAACTTAGGTCAACTTGAATTTGTGTCGATTAAGTAGTATAGGGTCAAGTTAACCTAACATTTTAGATTTTATTTCTTTTAATTAGTTGAGTTCAGGTCGTTCGCTAGGAGGCATAACTTAATTAGAATTCACCATTAAATCTAAACTACTTATGGAAAGTATAATTAAATTTACTTTAAGAACATGAATATTGCTTAATGATTTCTATTTAGAAGAATATGCAAAATTCCATAAGGTAAACATATTTACACAAATGATCTTCTTTACAAACAAATAAACATGTTTATTTCTTTTTATTTCTTTTTATTTACAAGAGATTAAGGCAATAGAAAGTAATTCTAATGAAAATATACCTTATTACAACATTAAACTCAAAAGGAATGAATAAAATGCAAGAAATTAAACCACTATTTTTTTTCTTCTTTGTCTTCAGCCTCTTTCTTTCTTTCTCTTCTTCTTTTCCTTTCTCTCTCTTTCTCTCTACTCTTTATTTTTCTCTTAATCTTTCTTCTTAATCTTTCTCGAGCTCCTCTTATACACATCTTCTTCTCTTTTCTTTCTTTTAATCTTTCTCTACCTGTTATTTCTCTTTAACCTTTATGCCTATTCAACCTTTCTTTTCTTCTTTACGAGCTCTCTCCTTCTCCTTCTCTTCCTTTCCTTTTCTTCTGAACCTTTGCATTCTTTCCTTCTGAACCCTTGCAGAGCTTCTGAACCGAACTGGTTTAACCCTTTGAACCAAAAATTAGGTTTTTGATTAGCAGCTTGGACCGGTCAGGGATACACAGCACCCTTCTCAGGGTGGGACCAGACCCTACTAGGTCCAATCCTGGTTTTTATTTAGTTCGATTTATTTCCGATTCGCATAGTCTCAAGCCCATTTGGCTCACAGCCTCCCATGCCCATGCACACGCCCTCACAGGCCCACACTCGCACAACATAGGCGCACACACACCTGAGCACGCGCACCGCACGCATCCACACACACACCCAATGCTCAGATTTGTTTCATACGCCCTACGCTATTGACTGAGAAGCCTTCAACACAAATTAGTTTTATACCCAAGCGGCCGCTCCAGTTCCACCAAGGTGGAACTATGTTTCCCCCTCCCAGTCCGAACTTTAGATGATGATTCCAGCCAACTCAGAGCTCCTTTCCAAGCAAATGAAAGCTTGCTGGAAAGCTCTTAGGTTGTTCTACACGATTGGAGTATCAATTTGATACTCAGGAAGGTTTAGCTCTTCGATTTGAAGGGCGAAGGACCTGGTTATTACAGCTAAATTGACCTGCAGAATGGAGTTTTCAACTCTAAGGTCTACAGAAAGACATTTGACCTCCAGATGAGGTGTTGAATAGGTTCAGAAGATGATTCCGTAGCTGTTGGTGAAGATGAGAACCTCTGAGGAGCTTCAGAAAGGTGCAGAAGCTAAAAAGCTTCTCCAGGGAGCTTCAGAACTGTAATTCAAGTTCTAAAAGGTCCAACAGATAGCTAAAGACCTAATGAATCAATTCAAATAACCTCTAGAGGTTTTTAAGAATCTATCTGGGCAGAATATCCAATTAAATCTCATCACAAACTCGCTGTCATCAGTCTAGGTTCAAAAACAACCCAAACTGAATAGAATTCAATTTCCTCTATAGAATCCATCAAAGCTCATCCAAATCACATCTGAATCATTTACAACATCTCAGCAACAAATTAGACTCTTCAATTTGTCTGTTTGAATCCAAAATCCAAGAATCAGACTTAAGGTTGACCATAAGCCTCGAATTTTGACTTTCTGAATTAAACCATTTCAAAGGAAATTAAAGCCTAAATCATCTTTTCTTTGACCACAGGAACGGATTCAGACCCTTAGAAAGATGATTCAATTAAGGTTCCTAGGGTTCCAGGCCTATCGCCTGAGCTTGTAAAGGAGTTTGTTCGACAGAACAATCCAAAGTTAATCTCAATGATTGACTCATAGGAATGGTCTCAAGGTAAGTCACTGATGATTTTAGATCTTTTAAATGAGACTTAACCCTAACTATCAGACATGTCCAACTCTTCCGGAGTTGGAGAAGATGAAGATCTAACAAAAGCTCCAAACATTAAAACCTCAAATAAATTGCCTCAACATGATCAGTGAACTTCAAATCAATGATCTAGAGCTTCACACTGAGTTCTATAGGCTGAAGAGCTCTTTTGACTCGTCGGAGTTCACCAGAGCTCCGGTGAGTCCAGAAAAAGGCTAATATGTACAGATGATGTTAAAATTGTGCCATTGATGATCTAAAAAGCTTCCTGAGGTCACAAGGAACCTCAGGGACACATTAATTTCATCAATTATTCATTAAAATGAAAATTAAGCAGTGAATTCATAGTAGACAAGTTTTCAGTTTGATTAGGCTCAGGACCTATTTTCCCACTCAATTGAGTGGAGAAAACAAGTCAAAAGGTATTTGCGATGATTTATAGATGGATAATTTATGATTTGAACTCCTCCTGAGCCACCATTGACAGCGAGCTCAGGAGATTAAATTAAATTGGGCGTTTAAGTTATAGATGGTAATTATTTAAATTAGAGTGAGGATTAGGGCCCTTAAGTGATGGATAAGTGGTGGAGGACCCCAGCGGAGGTGGAGTAAGCTCAACCACTGTTGCCATGGACAGCAGGAGTAGTTGGTGGAGGTGAAGGTGATTTAGGCGAAATAGATTATCAATTCAGTAATTAAAAGCGATAGAAATGTTCATGTAAGATTAAAGAAGGTGATCGGTGACTTAAAAAGATAAGAAATTGCTCCTAACAAGCTCAAGGAGCTCGCTGGAGCTGGAGAAGACGAGTGAAAAACTAACATTACAACTATCTAATCTACCTAACTAACTATCCTAACTAATCTACTTACCTAACCTACTGTTACCTGGACGAAGGAGGTAGAAGATCTCCGTCGATGGTCCTTAACGGAGGAGGAAATTAGAGGGTTGAAGGAAGAAGTCCAGCGGGCATTTGTGAGGTGAAGCAGAGGAGCTCCTAGGCAGCACTGTGTCAAAAGACTTGGCTGACTTCGGTGGATGGAGGAAGACAAATGAAGCGGAGGAAGGTCACCAGAGTTTAGAAAGAATAGCCTATCGGTTAGCTCAGTGAAGAAGAGGGAAGGGAGCTAACTTAGTGAAAATCAAGGGTGTGGAGGGGTATTTATAGGTGTCGGCGGCTGAGATAGAGGTTGAATCTGGATGGAGAAGAGGCTAGAGTGGAGTAACCACCGGCATCTTCTCCGACATTAGTGAGGTTATTTCCAACCCTAAAATGGGATTACAGCTTCATCCAGACCAGTGGATGAAAAGGAGATGGTGAGCACAAGCTTTAGGAGCTTGGAGAGGAAGGAATGACATCGGATATGCAGTGATCAGACGGTGAAGGCATCTCCTATCGTCAACCGTCGAGGAGGTTGAAGAAGGAAAGAAGAAGTTTCAGGGATTTAATCGTAATGAAAGTTGAGGACCTAAATGAAGAATAAGGACCCGAATGAAATAAAATATAAGGACTAAAATGTAAACTCAGGTTTTCAAGGTTTATTTTAATTTAAATCTTTTTCAACTTTTTATATATGATTATAAATAAGACAATTATTATATTTAGACCTTGAATTTACATTTTTGACCTTTTTAGATTAATTTATTTAATTAAGTAATGTTACTTAAGTTATTACATACTTAGTTATAAATTATACTTAAGTTAATTAATCACATTAATTAGATAAATTCCTGATAATATTTCAAGTCCAATTATTAATTAAATTATTAATAATACTAATTGGATGATAATATAGCATTTTTAACTTATTTTAAGGTCCTTTACTATTTATCCCTTATTTAATAATTAACCCATATATTTACATATTTCTAGCTAATTAACTAGGAAGACTAGTTAATTGAGGGTAATTAGAGACCATGATGAGCTTCTCATCAAGGGCCAAGCCAGCAAATATATCCATGGATCCTAAGGCACATTTGTATGATATTGAGGTTGAGGCTATTAATAGCAGGTAGTACAGGTAGCTAGTTGGGAAGTTGTTGTATCTTACCATCACCAAACCAAACATTTCCTTTCTAGGGGGCCATTGTATATATAACAATTAATGTAGATTCTATTGTATGATAATGTAATTTAATGGGAGAATATAGATTCTACATTAATTGTTATATGGGGACGATCAATGTTTATAATTTCATTCAGATTCCTAATTGAGTTCCATTATTGAAATCTAACAGTTCAATATAAATCATTAATTTTCAAACATTATAGATCATTTGGATACTTTGTATATTATTTGTGATCTTTCTTTGAAATTCCATTATCTATTTCCTTAACCTTCAATCTTTTTAAAGATATTTTTGTTTTATCTTGACCCATTTTTCCACCAGATATAGATAATTTAGGAGCAATGTGTTTTACCATTGAGACATCTCGGGTCAAATATTTTCCTCCCATAGCAAAGAGCGGGTACGTACTTACTAGTATGAAGGGGTAGTGACAATATCATACACATCCCTCAAGGATACACATTAGATAAGAAAGTGAACACTAATGACAGTAACATTTAAAAGGCATACAACACATGCATCCTATGGCTCACTCAGGTAGAACAAGCTCATAGATACCCTGTCAAGACGCACCATGACAACTACTAACTACTCTAATCATTCATAAGAATCTGTTAGACTGCCAGGTGCACTCCATTGGATGAGGAAGAAGAAGGTTGAGAGATGGAGAAGAAGAAGGTGTGAAGAGAAGTATGCCCAACACAAAATACTCATAGTGGAGTGCTGGTTATAAATATTTCAGGTGGTTACATGCTTGTAACAGACAATGACCTTAAAGGGCAGAGGAATCTCACAACAATTACACAGGTTTCCATATAACCCATAATATCTCCTAACATGCCCCCACAAACTTATGGCTATTGGAGTGACATAAGTTTGTTACGCAATAACTGGAACCTTGCTACAGGTAGAGGCTTCGTCATCATATTAGCAATCTAATTCTTTGTTGGAAGATACTGAACAAGAAGTTGTTGTTCAATGCGGTCTCGTACAAAATGATAGTCAATTTTAAAATGTTTAGTGCGAGAGTGGAAAATCAGATTGCTCATCATGTATTTGGCGCCAATGTTATCACAATAAATTGTAGGAGATTTGGACAGTGGTAGATTGAGTTCATGAAGCTAGGGTTGGTTCCAAATTAATTTTGCCATCATTTTTACAATGGCTCGATACTCTGCTTCTATAGACGACCTTTCCACGATTGGTTATTTCTTACAACTCCAAAAAATAGGAGCTCAGCCAAGATAGATGATGAAGGCTGTGATGCTTTTTCAATCATCAAGACAAGAGGTTCAATCAGAATTAGAATAAGCGATGATGACCAATGAGGACTTATGAGGAAGTTTAACGCCATGATGAATGCTACCCTTTAGATAATGGAGTAGACATTTGAGTGCCTGTAGATGCATATCAGTGGGATGATGCGTGACTTGACTTAAGTGATTAATGGCAAAGGAAATGTTCGAGCAAATGAATAGAACATATTGAAGACTACCATGTTAGTACTTAGGTACTAATTATATTTATTTTGATGCTTTATGCATAATTATATTTTGTTATAAAGTTGCTTGCAGAATTAGATAGTCATCAAATATTATGTAAGATCTCAATTATGATGAAAGGAAGCTCCCGCGATAATGAAGGTGTTGATTGTAGCAAAGAGAAGATCTAAGAAGATCTAATTTGATGATTGCAAGCCTCTTCTACATTTAATTTCATGTTTTATTACTTAGAATTTTTTGTTGAGAGCCAATTGCACACATTTGCACACACAAAATAAGTTTAAGGGTCTAAATACAATATTTCTAATGTTCTACATGCGCATAAAATAAATAAATAAACTCTCAAATATTTTTCATAAATCCCATGTGTGCAAAATACTCTAAAATATATTATAAAACAAAATTAAGCTTTTAGAATGGTAGTTATAAGCCTTATAAAAATGTGTAAAATACTTTTTCAATATATCATAAAATAAAAATTATTCTTCTAGAATAAGTGGTTACACTCTTTAGAAGGGTGGTTACCAATTTCAAACATTGCATCCCTTCATAGGAGAAGTTACAAGTATGTTTGCATCTTTTCACAAAAAAAAAAACTACCCAAATAATCACTTTTTAGATTTTGACAGCTTCAGAATTAATCGATTAACAAATCGACTAATTTTGCTGGTAAGTTTCCTGCGACTATTCAAAGAACAATTCAAAGTTTATTAACTAATCATCTAATCGATTAATTAGACTTCCAGCAATTATATTTAAATTTCTATATGTGCAAACGGCTAGATTGGTTAACATCTGTTAGATTCACACCCTTTCATATGATCATAACTTTCTATTTTTTTCTATAAATACCCTACATGGGTTCTTTCTTTTACACAACAACAAAAACACATTTCTATACAACTTTCTCCTACTTTCTACTTGCAAAATACATTCTTGGGAAGTTGCTTTCAATCAAGCCACCACACACCAACACTTGTGCCTTCAAGAAGCATACTCCATGCTAACTTAGTGCTTCAAGAAGAAGACTTCAAGCTTCTACATCCCTTGATTACACCAACTTGGCAATCCTAGAAGAGGATCTTCTTCTCTACTTCCTCCACTCCAATTTTATTCATTTGCAAAGGAAGTACAAGGGAGTATTTGGTTATATATATCCATATTGTTATCTTTGGAAGCAAATTAATCATACAAAATTCTTGATATTAGAATCATGTGTCTGTAATTCCCTACTTTGAGGGGGTGAGATCAGCGTGACGTAAAAATGCAGAATTAAAATATAACAATCTCACAAAATAGACAATCACACAATGTACACAATGATTTTTAGGTGGAAACCCAACCTAGGTGAAAACCATCACCTAACCCTCTCGAGTTAGGATTTTCTGATCAACCAAGTTAATCAAATCCACTAAACAAATCACTTAAACGAGGGTGATTCGACCTCAATTACAACTACGCTACAAGTGCGAGGGCAGTGTTCCTCAACCCCTTCTCTTCACGAGAAGGATTTTGTCCCTCGATGGAGACGGGAATTCGCAACATGAATACCGAACCAAATAACAAAGTAAAATACAATAATAATCCTATAGAGCCAACAAAGTAATTCTTAAACTAAGCTTCTATAGGAGTTAGGATGCTTCCCTTTACTGGAAGTGCGTCGACGACACGGATGCGTGAACCATGCGGTAGCACTTCGTCGCTCTTGTAATCGCGAAGGGAGAGTGAGTCGCAACAGGAATCAAGCTCTATAGGTGTAGAACTAAGCTTAGAGAGTAAGAACTTTCTTCTATATGATCTTCTTCTTCTTTTAGACACCAAAGAGTGGAAAGTATGTAGCTTGGGTGTGTCTTGGTGTGTTTTTGAGTGGCAAAGGTTCTCTATTTATAGAGGCCCTAAGAAGGCTTTGAAAGGCCTTGGAAGGCTTCCATAGCCGTTGGGTGCAAGCTCCAAGAAAATCAGGTCAAAATCAAAATTAATCATTACACTGACAGGGTTATCAGACGTCTGATCCTGGCATCGGATGTCTAGAAAACCAACTTAAGACGTCTGGGAACAAAGTCAGACGTCTGATTATAGGCGGGTTTCCTTCCTAACTTGAATCAGATCTAAACAGAGTTCTAGTGAATTGTCATCAGACAACATACAGAATGTCTAGAATGATGTCTGGACGTCTAGAAACCTACTTTTCTACGGAAATGGATTCCCAAAGGAGTGCAACGGCTATAAAATCTCTGAGAAGAGATTTTGGGTCAGCCGAGGCAAAACGGTCATGTATCAGACGTCTAGGGTCCTCTACAGACGTCCAATACGAGGCTAATGGTCATTTCCTTCAGTGTTGACTAAGGCAGCCAACGATCCACTAATTGGACGTCTTGCAAAAACATCAGACGTCTTCTAAGACGTCTGGATGTCTGATTTCATCAGATAGAACTAACTAAGTCCAGCCTAAACATTATCGAACGTCTGAGTCAACAGTCAAACGTCTTAAAAGTCATTATCAGACGTCTTATTTTTAGATTAGACATCTAATAAGGCTGTCTGAACCCTATTTTGATTTTTTAAGCTCTCTACAGAAAACCTAAGTATCCTAGGGTTGTGCAAGTGTTCCTAGGACTACTGTTAGGATACTTTAAGTCTCTTTAACAGATATTCTAAGAAACAAAAAGAGTAAGGAAATAAAGATAAAAGTACATAGAAAAAGATAAACAGAAATCTATCATATTCTTCTTGTCCTTCCATCTTCAAGCTATCGCTCCTCGCGAAGTTCCTTTGTTCTCCATTAAGCTCCTCTAATCTATCCTGGATGCGAGTTCGAACTCTGTCTAACCACGTCTCCATTTGCAATTGACCTGAAATCTAAGACTCCAAGTGCAAATGTTAAATGACACATGTTTTGTTATGATCAAAATAATCGATCACGGTGCTCTAGCACCAACAGTGTCTTCATCTTTAAATATCCTTGATTCTAAACATTTTTAATACACTTCTTTAGTGCAAATTTGATTTCTATCAAAAGGAAGTTACAACAAAATATTTCTTAGCACATATCATTATATCAAACTCTATTTTCCCTTATGCAAAAGTTTTAATCATTTTCAAAGAGAATTAAAAAGAATTCTTGTGAGTACTATTACAATTGATAGCACCAACAGTGTCTTCATCTTTAAATATCCTTGATTCTAAACATTTTTAATACACTTCTTTAGTGCAAATTTGATTTCTATCAAAAGGAAGTTACAACAAAATATTTCTTAGCACATATCATTATATCAAACTCTATTTTCCCTTATGCAAAAGTTTTAATCATTTTCAAAGAGAATTAAAAAGAATTCTTGTGAGTACTATTACAATTGATAAATACTTGTACATTGGCTCAATAGGACTTATATCAATTTTTTTATTGTGTGCTTGTTGTAATTTGGGTGCCAGGGTTGTTGGCTTTCCGTTCTTCTGGTGAGTGAAGAACAAAATACCTTCTTGTTGATTGTATAAGAAGGGGCTTATGTGATAGACGCTCACTATCCTCAGTTGAAGTAATGAAGTTTAATGGATTTCTTGCTTGGAGAGCAAGAGGAAAATCCTAGTTGGGGATCAACTAGTTAGAGGTTTTTCCCGATTTGGGTTTCCTCTATAAATCTTGGTGTTATTTGTGGATTGAATTTTTGTAATTGCCATTATTTTCATTGAATATTTGAATTATAGAATTCACCCCCCCTCCCCCCCCCCTCCCCCCCACTCTCTTATATAATTATCATACCAATAACTTGTCTAAATAAGGTTAGATCAGATAAAACAGCTCTAGAGGATTTTGAAATAGTAGTGGCAGTGGTTGAAGTCATGGGTGTTGATGTAGGTTTTAGCCCATCAAAATTGTATTTAACTAAAGCATCAGCTATGTAGCTCTCGTGAGTGAGAAAGATACCATCGTGGAGATAGGAAATTTTAATTCCTAAGAAGAATGAAGGATGACCAAGGTCACGGATAAGGAATTCTTTAGAGTGGGCTTCTTGAACTTGAGCAACAGTTGAAGTAGAACTTAGAAGCAAGATATCATCAACGTACATCAAAAAATGTACAACATAGGAACTCATTTTGTATAATAAAGACATGTCAATCTTTGACCCCTAGAAGCCCATCTTCTCTAGAAAGTTTGATAGACGTCAAAACCAAATGCATGGCTCTTACTTTAAGCTATATAGAGATTTGTGTAGTTTGCACACATAAGTAGGGTGATTAGGATGAACATATCCCTGAGGTTGTACCATGAATATATCTTCTTCAAGGAAGCCATGCAAGAAAGCATTCTAGATGTCAAGTTGATGCATAACCCACTAGTTTGCAATTGCCAATGCTAGAAGTATGCAAACAGTGGCATGTTTAACCACGAGACTGAAGGTATCTGAGAAGTCAATCCCCTCTTGTTGATGATAGCCTTTGGCAACGAGGCGTACTTTGAAACATTAAATTGTTCCATCAAATGCGCATTTAATTCGGTAAACCCATCGATTTCCAATAACATGCATGTATGGTTGCTGGGGAACCAAGGTCCAAGTATTGTTGTTGAGAAGAACCTCAAACTCATTAGTCATTACAATGGACTAGTTGGGATCTTTAATAGCCTAATTGAAACATGTTAGTTTAACAGCAGTATAAGAGTCAAAAGGCTAGGGCTGGATGGGAGTGGATGGCATGCATGGATTGGGTGGTCATTGTATGTGTTCGGGTGGGGGTGGGGGAATATTTGGTGGTGTGGGGTAATTGTCCAATGGAGGAGAGGGTGGTGGGTGGGATATATGTGGAAGGGTGCATGGAGAGGGTGGGTTGATATTTTTAAAGGGTACGGTAGCTCATCAAAAACAACCAATCAGGAGATGAGAATTTTACTAGTGGTATTGTTGTAACGGCGATAGGCTTTATGATGATTGCTGTATGCTAAGAATGTATGTAAGGTAGATAAAGGTTGAAGTTTGTGGAATGTATAAGTGCGCATCAGAGGGTAGTAGCCACACCCAAAATTCTGTTGGAAAGAATAATTAACATGCTTGCGGAAGGGAAGTTCATAGGGAATATTTCCTGCAATGGCTAATGAAGATAGAATGTTAATGGCATAAATTGTTGCTTAAAATGCATAATACTAAAATTGTGTTGGATCAAAGCTTTGGCAAAGCATGGCACATGTGAGCTCGATCATATGTTAATTTTTGCATTTAGCGGAGTCATCCTGTTGAGACGTATGCGGCGTCCATACGCGATGAATAATTCCTTTGAACGTGAACCATTCGTGTAATTTGTGATACTCATTCCCCCGATTAGACTCAACAGCCTTAATTTGCATATGAAATTGTGTCTCCGGCCATGCACATCTAATTTTTAAAACAAAGAAAATGTCCACGTAAATTTGGTGCAATCACATATATTAGTGAGAACATATTTGTAATCATCGTTTGATAAGACCAGACAGGTGCAAACATCGGTAAATAAAAAAGCAACAAATTTGATAGAGTTACAGGTCTCTCCATCTAGATCTCTTGATTCCCTTCCTAGGCGCTAAGATTTTGATATGTTTTTTTGCCTCGGTGTAGTGAGTGGACGTTTTGCCATAGTCCAATGAGCACGCTTTAATTGCTCACATATATATATATATATATATATATAGACACACGCGCCTGCATTATGGCACGAGCAAAAAAGTTAAGGTAAATGGCTAAGCTCTTATGATTGCAACTTAAAATTTATAGATGCAACCCTTGCAATCACGATGTTAATGTTATTTCTATGGTTATTAATCCAGCGATGACATTGATGCTGCAAGGAAAAATGGAAGAAGAATCTTCACTTCCTATCTATTTCTATTGTTAAAGAAATTATCAATTATTCTGATGATTGCTCGTGCTATGTTAAAGATGTAAAAATTAACCTTTTGTGATGGTCTGATGCATTAGTAGATCTTATACTTGTTTGACGCATGATATTGCAATGACTTGGCCAATGTCCTAACTTGTTTGGTTGATGGTTCATGAATAACTTTCTAAGTGGGTGTTTGTTTAAGGGAATTCTCTACATGAATTGACAAATAAGGGCACGGGATTATACCTCAATCTTGAAATTGTAGGATTTTAGTGCTTATTTTTTATAGGTGACAATCATTAGATTAAAATAAATAATCCTGCATTTGACATGGTTATAGAGTTGAGAATCTACTTATGCATTTTGAAGAATCCATCGTTAGATTATCAACTGGTGGATTCTCAGGAATTGAAAAATAAAGGCAGAGGATTATGCATCAATCTCGAGATTATAAGATTTTGATATTTGTTTTTTATAGATGGTAATCTCGTGATTAAAATGAATAATCCTATGTTTGGCATACTTGGAGAGTTGAGACTCCACCTGTGCATTTTGAAGAATCTACTGATAGATTATTCACCGATGGATCATGTGAATCCACAGGTGGATTCTTAGACTCTACCTATGAATTTTGAAGACTCCACCCATGGATTAATAGATCACACCGATGAATTTTAGCCTCAATGGGAACATATGTGCATTGTATGTGGGTTGATTTCTACTCTTTTGGTTGATTTTTAATGTGAGGGAACATATTGGCCTTGCTTAGAGAGTGAATCCTATTGTCATCACTAGCTAACCAAATCACAACAAATGTATCTTAGATCTAACAATACCAATCAAAGAGCACGATGACCTTGTTTACCGTTCTCCACCTCATATGCCAAATAATCTTATCTTCACTGCAATCGTCGTGTCGTTCTCCAACATCACTTTGTACACCATCCCAATAGCTTTGACGTTGGTAGCAACAATAACAGTAGCGAGGCAAGAGAAGGATTGTACATAGAGATTAGATTATACCACCCTCCCCAAAAATTAGATAATATTAAGGTTGTGATCTTTTAACATGATATTATTCTATCATGAGATAAACTCTCAAATGAAAGACAAATGTCACAATCCTATGAAATAGACGGTACCTAAATATACTTAAACATCTCATTACTCAGTAAGGAAACAACAAAGACATTACATTCACTTAATGACAGAGAAATCAACTGCAAATGTATTTCGTGAAATAGAAAGCTGCTCGAATTCCAACACATCAATCAAAGGAACAGATAACTAACCATGAAGCAACTACACACGTGTAGGATTCACACGTGTAGGATTCCTTGCAAGATCCAGAGACATATATCTATACTAATATACTAAAAGAAGGTGTTGATAAACCACGTGTCAGCCCTTCACCCTCTCTTTCCCCGCCCCGCCCCGCCCCACCCCACCCCGGTTCCTGTGACCGACCTGGCTGGGCATTGGCACAGGTAGATCAGGCGATTGCCATGGTGGAGATCAATCATGTCCGGATTCAGGTTAAAAGGTCTGAATTGTGTTGTATTTTGGCTCATGGTTTCCCGTGGGAGTTTTTAAGCTCGCAAATATTGCATAAATGAAAATAAAAATAAAATAAAGAAAATCCGAAAACTATTACATTCTGCCCCTCCGAAGGTAATTCGATCTGGGTTGGATCAGAAAAGAATCCATGCGGTGAGGCAGCATCTGGAAAACGGAATTGCTGCAATCTCTAATGCAATGTCTTGTTTTTCCAAAATAATAAACTAGACGAAAGCAACGTCAAGTCAAGCCTGTGCTTTTGATGTTCCGCAGGTTTTCACGAAAGAAAGGATCATTTAATTAACTATATGAAATAATATCTAATTCAAATGAAATTTATTGTTGCTTTTCTATAAACAAAAAAAAAAAAAAAAGATGACTTCAGAATCCAGAGAATCTTAGCTTTGCATATATTCTTTTGGGATCTTTTTGTTTTCGAAATTAACGACTGGACTGGACATTCTTTAATTTTAAAATTTTAACGATTTCGTTTCGAGTCCTTGAGAATTAGATGTATCTGTCAAAATAATTTAAAAAAATGCGAAGACAACTTTGACTAGGGTATTGGCAAGCCAAGTGTCAAGCCCTCCACCCTCTCTCTCTCTCTCTCTCTCTCTCTCTCTCTCTCTCTCACATGCAGATCAGGGCAAGAACACAAATCTCACCGAAATTCCACCTCTACCCTTCACACATATCCAAGGTTCCCGAGATTCCGAAAACCACGCAGGACATCCAACGGCAGAGCAGTTTAAAAAATCACAGAGATCAAACTAAAGAATGACATAAATGAACGACCATTTTACGTACCATACAAATACAACACGTCGCACCACCAACCAATAGAGGCTACGCAACGAAACCAAAAGATTAAAAACCAGAGAGAGTGGAAAGAACATGATATTACGTTGTACTTTTTCAATTATTAAAATAAAAATAAGCATATAATCTAATAAATTAGGGAGTCCAACAAGAGAGTATTATGTTTATAAATATTATAACAAACACTAAATGTTGTTTGTTAAATTTAGATTCTACACATCAGATTAAAATCATCAAAAGAAATTTTCATGATTTTATAACAAATGTAAAAATGATGAGATTAACAAAGAAATATCGACCTCAGTTTTTCTTATAAAAATGCAATCAATTAAATATATTATTATTATATATTATAATTAGAATATAATTACAACTATCTATGTAATTTAAATAACAAATATGTTAACATATCAATCTAAATTAAAAAAATTATTATTAGTGAGAACCTATATTACAATTCAATAGAAAATATTGTAACAAATTAGAATATATTTTCTAATATGACATAAAGTAAGTTTTAACATTGTAACTTAGAAGATATATATTTGTAATAATTACATATGCATGTTATAAATGGTTATGCTATTCATTAATTTACTAAGCATATATGACTTAAAATGATAATTTAGGATTGTATTACAAATTATAATAAAATCATGAAAATAATTACAATTAGATGGATCTCAAAAGATTGATGTAATTCATGTAGGTTAACTATTAAAGTAACAAAACTCTGTAATGTCTATAAATATCCATTGTAATACGATGTGTATTTAATTGTAACCAAATGTGTTTAACAATGTAATATAAATAACGTAAATTATAACAAATAGATATACCATTTGTAAAAATATTATAATTAATTACATGTTGCAATTAATGATGCATTACATGTAAAAATAATGTAATAATATGCCAAATTGTAATACAAATGAATTATAAGACATATTAATTACATAGGATTGTATGCCTCAAAGAATATGTATATTCATCCCTCATACATTTTGCACATATTTTACATGTAATAATAATCAAACATAACACTTTTACAAATTGTAATATACTCCCTACCCACATATTTTATAATATGTCTGGATATAACATACACCTATTATAAAACATTTGAGATTTGCATGTAGTGATAAAATTTATTTTTAAAAATAATATAATAAATTAATATCACTTATTTTTTAATAAAAATCATTTAAGGATTTGAAAGGTGATTTTATCAATGATATGTATGATCCAATGGATGAGATTTGATGTTCACTAGGATCTTTATAGATATAATACTCTCTAAATACATATCCAAATAAATTATATTATATATATTTTATATTTTCAATAATACTATTATTCCCTCCACGAAATGCAAGTCTTTATCTAAATAATTTCTAACTAGAAATATTCTTTTTTTATTTTTTTTATACATATTGTATAGATCATATATTATTATCTTATTATTTAAACTACACCTGAATTTAAATTATGAAAATAAAAATAACTATGCATATATTAAATAATTAATAAATTATGTTTAATCATACACGTGTCCATTTAATATCCCTAAGATCCCACTCTCCCGCGCACGTACAAAGAGAAGGTAGTTGCTGGTGGATGAACCCAATGGCATTTTTTATACATCCTAAACTCCAAACCAATGGAGACGATACATCGTGTGGCGTTGGTGATTTTGCCGCCTTTTCTCATTCACGTTGCCGCTTTTGGCCAATACTCCTCCGTCTATCCCAACCGTTGAATTTAGCAATTTTCTACATTTCCTGCTAACTCACTCGCTCCTCTCTTTCTATTTCCCATCCTAACAACCATCCAGTAGATTATTTTTGAACCATGAAGGGGATTTTTTCGACTCTAAGGATATTTAATTATTACGAACATTTGATTATTTTTTTCCTTCAAGATTTGATACTCCATTTTTAATTTAACAAACAAATAAAAGTAAAGAAATGCATATAGTGACTTAGGAATATTTTTGTATTTCACATTGCGTCGTGTATGTAGATATATTTGATAATTAATATTTAATGTAAAAAAATAAATAAAATAAAATTTATTACATATTGAACTCTATTACATTCAAAAAAAAGTACATCACTTAAACTTAAAATACACAGGTAAAATAATTTTATACCAATAATAAATTAATTTACACCAGTGACAAATTATTTTAGATGATTTTATACAATTACAAAATAATTTTATATCAGTAATAAATTATTCTAACATACCTTTACACCGGTAAAATCTCATTTTTCATCAATGTAAAATTATTTCAAAAATAATTTCTCCTGTGTAAAATAATTTTACATTCATGCAAACTAATTTTATCATATGGATTTAAGATTTAAGATTTAAATTTATCGACATTATTTTCACCTATAAGAAATAATTTACTTGAAATATAATTTTTCGCTTTAAAATTTAAAATTTAACGAAATTAAATTTTAAACACTAAAGACTAAATCCTAAATTTTAAAGTAAAAAAATTAACTTTTAAATATAAAATCATTTATAATAAGTAAAAAAATATTTAAAATTTAATTTTACACTAATATCAAATAATGATGATGATTCTCAAATCACATTAACACTACTTTACGTTAAATTTTACATTTTCTAACTCACATTCTTTAATATATGAGTTAACTAAGGATATTCACAATATCATTGACTTGCTTACTTATTTTTATTGCATTTTTCCTTTTTTTTTTTTCGACCATAAGTAAAATATTGTCACTTCTATGTTAAACTCTTGATAATTAGCAGTATATTTAAGTTGGAAAGTATTTTTAGGAAACTTATCCATGACAAGAAAATCTGTATATCTACTTTAATTTATATTCAGCTTTCAAAATTTTAATAATTATTGTTGATTTAAATATTCTATGGTCTAGAAAATGAATTCTTGAAATTTCCAATCCCTTTCAAGATAATTATATCATGTATGTTATATTTGCTATTTTTTCCAAAATTTGATATTTTCTTCTTCTAACAAAAACAAAATGTAGACTAAGTAATTTGATGAATTAAAAAATGCTTTACAGCAAAATTCTTTCTTTCTTTTTTCTAATAAAAACAAAAGGAAATGAACAAAATAATGATTGCATCCCGCTGCAAGGTGCAGCTTTCATTCAGTAGTATAATTAAAAGTGCAACTCAAGGAAGAGGCAGGGAGTGCTCTTTTTTAAGGATCTACATAAAGGGTTCAAATCCTAAAATGTACCAAAGATGCCAAGAGCTTAAACCATGTCTAGCAACTTATCGATACCCATGATGATAGAACATGGCAAGAACAAAATTAGGCCCTGCAAAGTTCTTATAGCAACCATGAAACTAACCAGAATCTTTCAGCACAGTTATAGTCAAATAAATTTTAAAACAAAACTGGGAAGAAGCCATAGAAGTGCTCCGACGAGTCAAATACAAGCCTGATGTGAACCAGAGAGAATGAAAGCAACTCTAAACAGAACTGTAATAACCAGGCAACTTAGGAACCCCTCTTAAGACCTAGGCTTCTCCTCTTGTCCTTGAAAAGTGCCAACAAGGATACACCGGAGACCTTCACGACCTTGAACCTGACTCCAGGAATATCACCAACAGCATGTCCCTTCCTACCAAACCCCGCAATCAGGACCTCATCCTGTCAAATGGACAGAGGAGAAAACTCAAATCATTATAAGCATATGAAAACTTGCGTCTGGTAGTTTGAGTTGGGGTGGGGGGATGGGGTACAATGACTTGCATTTTCTTCGATGAAGTTCAAGCAACCGTCATTTGGAACAAAGGCAGCTATCTTCTTCCCATTCTTGATCAGCTGAACTCGAGCACACTTCCAGATAGCAGAGTTTGGCTGCTTGGCTTCAATACCACTGTTTGAATTTGATTAGTTAGTTTATATGATTTAGATAAGGATGAACTAGAACAATTGAACGGTAAGATGATGGACAAATTGTTACATTTTCTCCAAAACAATGCCCTTCGCATGGGAAGAACCAGCAAATGGTTTCTTCCACTCGTTGCCAAGATTTCTTTTCTTGTAGGCCTTGTCTGCCCAACGCTGATTCCTCCTGTGAGTCCTGAGCTTTCGTGCAGCACCCATACCACGAGTCTTCCTGTAAGATATGCATGGAAAATGTTATAATCTGCAAGAACAAAAGCACCACACTGCAAAAGAGCTCATGACTGGACCATAAAATACAACCTGAGATGCCATTGAGTTACACATAGGAAGGGTAAAGGAAGCTTCAAATACCTTCTAAAAGAATGAAACATCTTAGAATTTATGAAACGTCGCTCAAAGAAGTTACTCTGTCGAGGATCGAACGATGTCACTTGATCTTTACAGGAAAGAATATACAATCACAAGCATCGAAAAGCTAGCAGAATCATTAAAACCTTTTAACAGATGTCAATCTTTTTTTTTCTCAAAGGATGCAGTACACAAATGTCTCACTCATAGGTGAAAAGTTTCTTTGGAAGGCATAATGCAACCATCATCTATCATGCTTTCGTATAATATGGTGAAAAAATGCAGCTCTGGTCACAAAAGCAAACAATACGCATTACATGCACCGAAAGGTCTCAATGAACATGCTTGACAGAGGATATATTTTAATATTTTAATCGAGGCAAAGAATCTTCCCATCCAAGCCCACTTTAGCAAGGAAGAAAGGTGCATCGGGTGGTTTAAGACAGAGAAAGCAGATGGTTTTCTGGTCTGATGCAGAAAACAGACTGAAACCCATTCCAAAGAAAACAATGTTGTAACTAAACTAAACTACAGGAGAATATATACAGGCCAACATATGCAATGAAAGGAAACAAAAATGAAAAAAGTGCAACACGTTGAAACAATAGTAAAGCAATCGTTACATTTCATTATGCAATGCCAAATCAACAAAGTTATAAATAATCGATTAGAAGAGCAACGACTCCATCCATGACCAACAATGCAGGACAAGCATTACTATTAGCAGAAAGTAACATTCCCTTGTCGCTCCTATTTATGTCTTAATTCCATTTCAACCTCGCCATGCTTATTATACACCTACAACTAGGATGGAGCATTGGGCTGAACCTGGCCTGGCCCAGCCCGGCCCAAGCCTAAGAAAGCTCATGTTATTTTTCTGGACTTGGGTCTGAAATTTTTACAAAATCAAGGTCTGGGCCCGACCCTAAGGCCCATGTTTATGGGCCCAAGGCCAAAAAGGGGCAAGCCCCATTTCGATTTTCAGGTCGAGTTTTCAGGTTGAGACCAAAAAAGCCCATTAAGGCCCATAAATTTTATTAGAGTTTTTTTTTTGGATTTTTAAATAAGACCTACCAACCAAATAAATTAAGCTTAAAAATATATGATACAAATTACATCACACAAAGTTACTATATGATATAAGTTACAAAACATTACAATATTATCTAACTAAACCGCATCAAATAAGAAATTCCTATAAAAAATTCATCATGCTACTTAATAAAAAAAGCATAGTTATTGTAGATATAAGTGTAAAAGAACATTATTTCATATTGCATTCCTTAAATAAGATAAAATGAACAAGCCAAGATTGGAGAGTAATCCATTTCATTACCCAATAAAGTTTCATCTTCGTGCATTCACTCGTACCCAAAATGAACATTCTTTTTTTAACTTTTAGTTAAAAAGGAAAAAAGGTTGAAAATTTGGGTGGGGAGAGTTAGGCCCAACGGGCCTTTTTGGATTTTTTCGGGTTTGGGTCAAGCCGAACTTAAACCCAAATTGTTTAAAAAATTAAGGCTTAGGCCTGATCCATGTAATATTCGGGCTCAGGCCAAGTCGGGTTTTTTCGAGTCGAGCTCAGGTCGGGATCGGGCCGACTCGACCCAATGATCCAACCTCCCTACAAGGTTCACAATCCTAAAGTTCCAACATTGCAGGAAAACCCAACAACTGTCTCAAGACCCTTCTTCTCCACCAGCAATCCTCGAGATATGACATCCAACCAAAGTCAAACACATGTTAGACAATTGGCTACTTCATATTAGCCAAATTTGTAGGCCTTTATTTTGTAAGTCCTACAAAACAAAGTAATCCATGCTGCCCCTTAGCATATACAATTATCAGACTCTCCCCTGACCAAAGCTGTGATTTTCTTTTTTTGGGTAATCCATACTCATATTTTCAAGTAATCATAGGAATTCTGACAAGATCAAATAAATCTGTCACAAGGCCTTCAACTTTGCAGCAGAGACCAAACGATCACCCCCCAATCACAAATTACATCACATTCAAATGAGTAAGCGCTGATTCTATCAACAGAAACTCGACATAGGAAGCAGAGAGCAATCACGGATAGTTGCGAAAGAAGCAAAGGCCACTCGGAGGAAACGCCATAGATGAGGCTCAAACGCCGGAGTCGGCAACTCCAAACAGGACCAAGATGCAGACTTTAAGCTTACCCCATGTTGGATTGGTGGCGGAGGAAAGAGGAGAGCTTTAGGGTTCGGATCGTCGCGACAGGAGGGCGAAAGCACGCAGATAGTGGTCGCGGTCCTCCTCCTTGCGCTCTCGCGTTTATAGGAGGGTGCGGGTTAGGGTTGGAACCTTTGTGATCTAATCGGACGGTCCGATTGCAACTAGCCAAACAATAATCAGGCTTGTGAGTAGCGATGCAAGGTAGAATTTTACTAAATGTGTACTCACATATATTTATAAAATTTATATCTATATCTTACTCATTTATTTATTTGATATAAAAATTTAAATTTATACCTATACCCAACTACAATCGGGTACTCATCTACCCATCGAATATTCATTTGTAAATTGATCTTATAATTAAATTATATCAAATTAAAGATAGAGAGAAGAAAAATTTATGATATAATTCATTAATTATTTATTTTTAACAAGCTCTAAATATAACAGCATAGGCTATTTTAATTTTATTGATCTTTACTAAAATTATTACAAAAAGTCCTTCAAGAAAAATATATCAAAAATAAAAATACAAAGAAAAATTAAATACAAATATCTTTTAAACAAAAAATCTTCATTTCCAAAATAAATAATCAATAGAAGTTTTAGAAGCACTCCCAAATTTTAAACTCATAGAAGGAATCATAAGGAAAATTAAGGTTGGGGAATGAGGGACTTAAGGTGGGACTTTAATCTCGAAAATGAGTGATTTGTAAAAGTGAGCTTTAAAGTCATTGCAACACGCAGTTTGGATCACTTTTAAATTTATAAACTCTAAGTACTTAGGTAAGTATTCGGATCGTCCCAAGAGAGGTAGGATTGCTTTTTAATCAAAATTTCTCACTTGATAAAAGGAACACAAAACAACTTTTTCTTGGGTTTTCAAATTTGTATAATTTTTTAGGGTTTTAAATAGGGCAAACAAATGCCAAGAGAAAGTCAAGAAATGAAACTATGGCAAAGGTAAGGCAACAAGTACCTTACTTCTCCAACTCACCCTAAGCATGGAAGGCCTAGAGTAATGAAGTAAGTCACAAACAGTCACAAGCTTTTTTAAAAAGTAGAAGAATGCTTCTTAATTCAAAGGGTTCTACAATAAGGTTGGAGAGCTCACAAGTGAAAGGAATTTCCACTTGTAATCTCCAACCAAAATTAAAACAAGCACTAACTACTATGCAAATAAACAACCGAAATATAGAGTAAAACTTAAGAAGAAAATGTTGATGATGATGATGCTGCCCAGAATGCTTGCTCCAATCCTGGTTGCCCCAGGATCAAAAGGGATTCTTCCTTCCTTCATGGATGTCCTCCTTGTGGCAAACCCTAAGTGGGCATGCCTCTCCCTCCTAGAGTGGATGCTCTCCACTCCAAGAAATCCTCCCTAGGTTGGCATGGTCCACCCTTGAATTCTCCTCCTTTGGATGTCCTCCTTGCCTGGCCTTCCTCCTTGGCTTGGTGGTGACACAAGGAAGAAGAAGAAAAAGTTGAAGCCACCAAGGAGACAGGGTGTCTCCTTGATCTTCTTCCTTCTCTCCTTCCTTCCTTGGCCATGGGTTATAAGGTAGAATATAGCTAGAAAATAATGCAACCAAGGATGAAAAATATGTGGTGGTTATAGGTCTTTTATAGAGTGGAGGGGGGTAGGTTAGGATGGGATTAGATGGATGGTTATAATGGGATCTTGGAGGGTGGTTATTGATCCTAGGGCTAGGGTTCTTTGGCGCCAAGTGAGGAGGTATGTAGGTGGTGGTTAAGCACCAAAAATGGCGCCAACTATAGGAGGGTTAAGGGGGTTGGTGGTTGGCATGGAGTATGGGGGGCTAGGATAGGCTTGTGAGGTGGTGGTTAATAGATCCTAGGGTTGATAGGTGTTGGCACCAAAGGAGAGGGTGTATGGAGTGGTGGTTGTAGGTGGGTTAAGTATGTTGGCGCCAACCCTTTGTAGGTTAAGGGTTAAGGATTGGCATGGAGTGTAGATGGATGGATAGGATTAGATAGGGGAGGTGGTTAGGTGATCTAATGGTTATGGTTTCTTGGCGCCAAGTGAAGGGGTATGGGTAGGTTGTTTTGGTGCCAAGTGAGGGTGGTTAAGGGGGGTTGAGTTGGCGCTGAGGTGGTCTTCTAGAAGGGGGTGATGTGTAGGGTGTTGATGCACTTATGGAGGTAGGTGTAGGGGGTTGATTGGTCTTCAAGTTGGTGCCAACTTTGAAGGGTTGTGGAGGTGTTTTTGGTGCCAACTTAAAGTAGGTTAAGGTGGTGGTTATGGGTGGTTTTGGAGGGAAAATTAGGTGGCCTTTGGTGGTGGTGGTGTGAAGGGTCATGAAGGTAGGTGGTACCAACTAGGAGTGGACTAGTTAGCTTGTTTAGGTGGTGGACTTGGAGTAGTGGTTAGGGTGAAGTTAGGTTAGGGTTTAGATGGATGGCCATGGAAGGGGAGCTGATTTTGAGCTTAGCTAAGCTAGCTTAACTAATGCTTGAGTAGAAGAAGAGGTAGGAAGGATTAGGGTTTATGGAGGAGGAGCTGAGGGAGTAGCCTTGAGCTACCTTGAAGCTTGTGGGAGCTATCATCTACTACAGAAGTCCTTGTAGGAGCTCAGGTACTCTACTTTAGCTAGCTACTAAATTGAGTAGGTTGTTGAGCTGGGTTGAGCTGATATCAACTATTTTAGAGCTGGGGGAAGCTGGCTGTGGACTTCTCTACTGACCTAGCTTAGCTAGCTAAAAACTAGTAGCTATGTTAAGTTGATTGGAGCTCTTGTGAGGTAAGGGGAGCTAGGTGGAGCTGGACTGAGCTGAGCTGGAGCTGGAATGAACTCATGTTAACTCAGTTGAGCTAGCTAGGGCTCCCAGTGAATTGTTTGGAGCTAAGATGAGCTAGGCTCAACCAAATTGAGCTGGATCTAAGCTGAGTTGAGGTAGGTTTAACTAAGTTGAGCTACCTTGAGGTACCATTTATCTAAGATGAGTTGAATGGAGCTGGAAGGAGCTAAACCTAACCAATGTGAGCTGATATCCAGCTGAGATGAGCTGGATCTAGCTAGGGTTCAGCTGATCTAATCTTCTTCACTTTCTTCCTTCTCAAGTGTTAGGGTTTTAATGGTTTGAATATCTATTTAACCTTAACACTCAAGTAAAGATGTCAAAAGCACAAAAAGAATGCAATACATACCTAACCTAATTTATGCTTAAACGCAACCCAGAAACCCATTTGCAGAGTCAAAATCTGAAGATCTAGGTTTGTTTTAGGGCATAAGAATGATGATAAATTGGTGTTTATCACACTTATATATCTTGGGTAAATGGGGATTTTATTCGAGTATTCAAATAGGGTAATCAGATATAGATTTATACCCATACCCAAACTTGTCGGATTTTTTTGGATAAAACTCATACCTAAACCCGATTGGGTTCAGATCGGGTCTTACCCATTCTTTTCGGGTTGGGTTGGGTCAGGTTCGGGCTAGATTTATTGAAACTTGCATCCCTACTTGTGATGGCCGAAGGAGTCGTTGAGCAAGTGGGCTCTTATCTAAAAAATTAGGGTTCAAATCTTATCTTACTAAAAAAAAAAAGAATCCAATCACAACTTACAACAAAACTCCTAAAGGGAAATCATATATCATAGCTAAACCAATCAACCTTTGGAGTTTTCCCAATTTTTAAGTATATAGAACAAAAAATAGGTAGAACGAGTTAAAAAAGCCTCACAGAAACATCAAAAATTTAATAAGAAAGCCCTTGAAGCCACCAAAGACACCTTTAAAGTTAGCAATTGATTAGAACAACGCAAGGCTAAGATTGGTCACCTTCGAAAATAGCCTTGGAATGTCGAAAGGTAGAGATATGGTTTTTATAATGTAAAGCCCCAAAATATGGGTGCTCGAGTCATTTCAAAGTAAAGCATGTTGAAGTAGACCCATTAGTACCAATTAGGTACATAAGTCAAAATATCTTGCAAATTGTGAAAAATTGCATTCTTAGTTAAACCTCCATCAAATCTATTTGAAATAAGTCATATATTGTATCGTTAGATTTATCTCATTGTAAGTTTTCCAATAGATTTTATTTCGTGAGAAGCTAACTTAATAAACCAATGTTTGGGGATACTTTTGTCAAAATTCAGGCAACTCTAACCCTCATTTGGTCTAGAAGCCTACAAAAAGGGCTTAATTAGAGTTAGAGTCGTCATTAGTAACCCGTAGACAACACAAAACTTTAGAGAAAAGAAAGAGAAAAGAAAGAGAGAAAAGAGAAAGAAGAGAGAAAAGAGGAGAAAAGAGAGATGAGAAAGGGAGGAGAAGGTGCTGGATTGGTCAAAGCAGTCAATCGGTCACATGGCTCGGCACAGTTTGTCATTGACTGACGCTAACTCGACACGCCTGGGGAGTCTTGAAGCTTGAGAAGCCATAGTCTTGAAGAAAAATGCTAAATTTCTTGAACCAAGTCCTTGGTTGTTTAAGTCCATAAAAAGACTTCTTCAGATGATACGCATGTAATGGATAATCAAGAATAAAAAATCTTGGAGGTTGTTCTACAAACACAAGTTCATCCAAATCACCATGTGATTGCACAGCAATCATGCAACCTAAATCACCTGAATTAAACTAGATTCTAGCATAACTTAGGAATAATAGATTCATAGGCATCGTAATTTGCACAATAGCTAGTTTATTAGTCATATAGATAATATCGTCATTTTATGTACTAATGAGAGACGATTTTTCATAGATGATTTGAAGTCGTGGATGTCAAATTAGATCGGACAGATCTAATCAGAACGACAACGGGAGTCTAACGCTTCTGAAATCATATCGATCAGGCAACCAGAGCATCATGTGCAGTCCATAAAAGATCATGGAGCCAAAGGACAAAGATTCGAGCCTCAGATGAAGAATCCAACCACACAGATGGATTCAGATCAACGATCGCAGTCCAACGGTGCAAAAATCAACTCAATTGGAGATCTACATCACCAAATACAAGGAAAAGAAGATGGATGGCCATGATGGCACCACATGACGCCATCACAGCTGCCCCCTCATCGCCACCCCATCTGAGAAGGCTACCCTCGCATGTTGTGGGCCACGAGCGTGCCACGTCACCCATCCAACCGTGCCTCATCAAAGGAAAGAAGATCTCAACCGTTGGATCTTCATCCAACGGTCGAGAATAAGTTACCTTAAAACCTAAATGCAACAAACAAGTCGAAGTAGTGCATTGGTTAGCGCCTTCCCTGCGAAGCGATGGACGTGCGTTCGAGCGACGCCTCGCGCAAAATCAGGCGTGGATTAAATAGCGTCGTTCGATTATGAGAGAAGCGCAGGGATGCAGCCATACGGCGAGTCGAGAGCGAATCACGATCGAACGCCTAATCCAATGCGTGATCCCACGTGGTTTCTAAAGCGCTAAGGCGAGGCACGCATGCACGTAAGTCGTCCGATCGTAAGATTGGATGGCTAACATTGAGGTGCTCAGACAAGGCAAGAGGCGAGCTGGAAAATTAAAGAGAATGCATGTAGGAGCAGCTGGAGCGTCCGATCCTAATCCAACGCATGAGAGCATGCCACATGTCGCCACCAGGTTAAATTCGAGCATAGGAGATTTTGAAGGAGTTTTGAGGCCCAATCAGGTCCATAGATCTCCCAGTCGACGAATTTGAGTAATCCTAAGGTTGTTGCATGAGATAGAGGGCCAAAATATCCTTTCTTTGCTCCATAAAAGCTTTAAAAGAAGGCCAAAGCCCCCCTTGGATCATCAACTATAGACATCTCTTCCACCTTCTCTGCGATTCTTTGTTCCTCTGCAACGCTGCTCCGACCTTCATCTCGGCGCTCTAGATCTGAGGTGCTACTGCATCTTGCACAAGCATCCTACAAGTGGCGTCATCTCTCTGCCTCCTTGGTCGCACATGTTTCGTGAGTTAGAAATCGGGGTTACAAGTAACCCGTCATCGTAGTTGCAAAACACGTCTATCAGATAAAATTTATACTAAAACTCCAAGGGAGGCCCGGGTCAAACACAGGGAGGTGTCGTTTACTTTAATTGAAAACCACTCTTCGATTTATTTTTTTTTGGTATTTTAGGGTTTTGTTATTTTTTTTGTATTTTTGTAAGAAGAAAACAAGCAAACGAATCACAAGATAGAGATGGAACAAAAATGGTATAGATATCACTTCAATGTCTATTACAATCAACTATGAATGCATAAAAAGAGAGGGGGGTGAGAGGAAATCTCCCGAATCGGCTGTTCGGCGAGACAACGGTGCCTGGTGGAAGCTCGAATGAAGGAGGTGAGGAGCGGGATGACAGAGGTGAGATGCAGGAGGACGTCGGGTAGAGGAAAGCTACGGCATAGCTTCAGAACGGAGGTGAGAAGATGGAGGTGATTTGCTACCGGAATGGAGGTGGGAGGACAGCTCCAAGGCAACCTATGAATGGGGATGGGAAGAGGGACGAATATTTGGTGAGGTAGAGGTTTGCTACACTAATAGGAGCCTTGGGAGCTTGAGAACAAGCTCTAATGGAGCATTGGTAGGCTTGCTAGAGCTTGGGAGTAGGTGAGACTAGAGTAGGTAGAGATGGCTTGGAAGGGAGGGGGTGTAGGTCCTTTTATAGTGGAGGAGAAGAGGCAAAAATAGGTATGGGACCATTAGTGATATCTAGGCCATCGCTGGAAGCGTCGCTGTAGGCAGCTCATGGCCGCTCATGCCCGCTTACACCCACAGTTGGCTTTGCTGGCGCACGAAGAATTAGCGATGGCTGTAAACATCGCTGTAGGTCAGCTCATGCGATGTTATAGGCCAGCTCATGCATCGCTGGCGCGTGTTGTCCCCACCTTTGCCTCGCACGCGCACGTTTATGCGCTGGCACTGCACTGTATGCATGCGCGCCTTCTCACGCGCGTGTGCACCCGCGCTGCTGATTGCGTGCGGTGGCTTGTGCGTGCGGTGGGCTGCGCCACATGGCACAATCTGGGTCATCCATCTTCTTTTCGTTGTAGGGGCTGCTACAGAGGTCGGATTGAGTCGATTTTCACGTCGTTAGGCTGTGATCGTCGACCTGAATCCATCCGCACAGTCGGATTTGTCATTTGAAGCTTCGAATTATGTCACCTAGTCCCTTGGCCGTTGATCTTCCTCGAACTGCATATAGTGCTACGGGACTCCGATCGAAACATTTTGGAGGCATTGGACTCCGATCGTCACCTTAATTAGATCCGTATGTTCGGATCGTCAATCCGAGACTCCAAAATAAATATCCTTCTCTCCTCACCGCAAAAAGGACGTAATTAACATAAATTTTATACAACTACTCTAAATGCAGAATGATGCATGCTATGCAATATTTATAACATGAAATGCAAGTTTAAGCCTAGGAACATGCATGAATAGGCATTTTACTCTCAATAAATGTGTTTACATCACTCCTTCTATCTCTCTCTATTTCTCTATCTCTATCTCTCTCTCTAGCTATCTGTTTCTAGTAGCATTCTCTATTATGAAAACTCTATCTAATTACAATAAAATTCTGATCTTCTGAATGCATGATATCTGATTCGTATACATATATA
This sequence comes from Thalassia testudinum, assembly GCA_037157565.1. Classification (NCBI taxonomy): domain Eukaryota; kingdom Viridiplantae; phylum Streptophyta; class Magnoliopsida; order Alismatales; family Hydrocharitaceae; genus Thalassia; species Thalassia testudinum. The sequence continues at coordinate 24,514,302 of JAZHRO010000014.1, forward strand.
TACATATATAAATATCTATTTAGAGTAAGTTCTATTGAAAAGCTTTTACATAAATTGTGATTTCCTCCCTGCGAATGACCCGGTACTCACTGGCTTTTATAAATTTGTTTTTCGACGTGTTTTCACGCTATACTACAGCTAAATAATCTTTTAAAATGTAATTTATGCACTGAACACCATGTAAGGAAGCATTGTGAATATCTAATTGATGAAGAAGCCATTTATTAGTAGCAACAAGAGATAAGGATCGATGCATAGTAGTTGCCTTGATCACTGAACTAAATGTATTAAAACAATCAACACCTTTCTGTTAAGTGTTGCCCTTACCCACCAACCTCGCCTTATAGTGATCAATTATACCATTAACCTTGCTCTTTATTTTATAAATCTATTTACATCCGACAACATTTGTTTGAGTAGGTCTAGGAACTAAATTATGGGTCACATTTTTATAAGGGAATTAAATTCATCAATCATGGCTTCCGTCCATACTGAATGCTTCTTAGCTTGAGTAAAGAATGATGGTTCTTCCTCTGGTTGTAAAGGGGCAATAAAAAGTTGAGCAACAAGCTTTCTTCTTATAGATCCCTTGTTGATAAATAATAACCATCTGATGTGTCCTACGTAGAGCAATAATAGGTGTATTCAACTCTGGAGGAGGAATAACACCAGCATCTTGATGTGAAGCAGCACTTGATGTGACAATGAGAAAGGCTAAAGAATTTGGAGTAGGGTGCACAAAAGTTGAATCCATACCTTGAGGTTCAACAGTTGAAGGTACTAAAGAAAGAATAGAAGGCCCTAGAGTAAGTGGCATCATCAGAGGAATTTAAATAATAGAGGGGCTTGATGCAAATGACTTCCTAGATGCCATAGGCATCTCTTTCTTTAAAGGAAAGTCAGATTCATCAAATAGGACATGTCTAGCCAAAATAATTTTGTCAGTCCTTGGATCAGGACATTGATAAGGCTTATGAAAAGGGCTATAACCCAAAAATACATGCAACTTCGAAGTAGGTTGTAGTTTATGCACATTATAGGGCCTTAAGAGAGGATAGCAAGCACTGCCAAAGACTCAAAAGAAATTATGGTTTGGAGTCTTGTGATGTAACCTCTCGTGGAGAATCCCAATCTAAAACAGTAGTAGGAAGAGCATTGATTATCTAAGAAGCACTAAAGAAAGCTAAGAACCAATAGTGCAAAGGAATATTATTGTGTGTAACATAGAATGAGCCATCTTAATCAAATGCCTATTCTTCCTCTTTGCTAGGCCATTTTGCACTAGAGTATAAGGAATAGAAATCCTATGGTGAATACCATTCTTCCATTAACCACTTGCAAACAAGTTGATATTCACCTACTCGATCCAAATGTAATGCCTTATTGAAAGCACCAAATTGTGTCTGAATATAGTTATAGAACTGAAGGAAGATTGCGAACACTTCAGACTTCTGTTTTAAAGGGAAAATCCAAGTATATCTTGTATACTAATCAATAAATGTAATGACATATTTGACATCATCATAGGTAACCTTAAGGGAAGTCCCCACACATCAAAATGCACAATTTCAAAAGGAATTGAGGCTTTATTACTAGAAGTATGAAGTATTAGCTTACAAAACTTTCCTTTCATACAACCCATACAAGTAAAAATAGCTATTAGATATAGTGGAACATTTAGAAGTTTGAAGGTAACATTTAGAGGCTAATCTCCTTATTAGTGTGAAATTAACATGTCCCAAGCATTTTTGCCATTTTTGAAGAGACGCCCTCTGGAGTTGACCACCATTAGAGAAGCAGTTGGAGTATTTAGAAGTCTTCAAAGATTTCTTTGGCATTCTTACTTGGTACAATCCTTATTAGCTCTTCCTTGCAATAGTATGGATTTGCTCTGAAGATCCTTTTTAAAACAAGCGATTGAGGATATATTTTACAATAATGAGAATTTTCATTTGTAAATTGATATATAGAGAGCAAATTTTAGTAACTTAAGGAACATGAAGCACATCAATAAGAAGAATAGACTAAGAATTAGATATAAAGGTTTTTAGATCTAACATGATTGATGGACAAACCTTCACCAGTACCAAAGATGACTTCATCATTGCCCTTGCAATATGCAACTATATCAAGATTAGCAAGGGAATCAGTCAAATGGTGACTCACACCATAATTAGCATACCAGGATTTAATATCAAAATGTAGTGCTTCAACTAATTGAATTTCTGGAGAAGAGGCTACAACATGACTAAAACGATCAAAACAAGTAAGGGCTATAAGGTTCAATTGGCCACAAATTTGACACTTGTTGCGCAAAATCCGTTAAGTGTTAATTTTGTTGTTGTAGTGTGAAAATCACAACCATTTTAATATTTGTTTTATCGAACTCTTAAGGAATCAATCACAAAGATAGGAGTCTAAGTTATCTTATAGGGAGGCATAAGATCTAATTTCTTCCTAATTAGACCTAACTACTGTATGTTTGGTATTTTTAGCTTTTCAGATCTTTTGGGTATTTTAAATAGGAAAGAAGACAAAGGGACATCAAAATAGGGATTGAAATGCAACAGTAAGGACCTAAACGTAATTCACGTATAAATAATTTTTTTTTGAAAATTTAAAAATTCTATCAAAATTACTAAAACTACTTTATACTCTAAGTAAAGTTCCTATCAAATTTTAAGAAAAAATAATATCCAGAACATGCACAATAAATTCAAAAATAATGACTAAATCGCAACAATATTAGAACCCAAAAGTAAATGACTTTTTATTTTTTTTTGTTAGGATTTTTTGTACAAGTGATCTAACCGAATATGCAGGAACGAAATATTTTTTTTAGGTTTTCTGGATGCATTGAATAGATGTGAAAATTCAGGAACTCAAATTAAGACTTGAAAACAAGCAACTAGGCTAACATGCAATATTAACTAAAGGGAAGAAATATAAACTATAAAGAAGAATAGCACCAAAATAGATTTATTTATTGCTAGCAAAAGTGTACTGCAAATGTCATAAAAAACTACAATTGATATTAACTATAACTGATAAAAAATAAAACCAAAGAAGAGGAAGAAGGTAGGCGTGAGGAGTGAATTGTTCCAGTAGAGAAGATTGAGGACTCGTGGTGAAGGTGGAGAGTGCCATTGATGACCACTGGAAGTAGCTTTCTTGGAGAAGAGTCGAAGGAGTAGAAGCTTAGGCATGTGATGGTAGAGGAAGAGGTCTTAAGGTGGTGAAGAAGGGAAGGGTTAAGAAGAGACCTAGGGTTTGTAAGGAGAGGGAGAGGGGATGGCCATGGAGAGAGAGAAGGAGAGGGAGATGGAGAGAAGATGGTGGTAATGGGAGAGATTGGGAGGAAGAAGATAGAATGAATTGGCATGGGATGGGAGCTTATATAGAGGAGGGGGTAAGGGTGGTGGGAACATTAGGGATGGGATTAGGGTTTAGGGTTTGTTGGAGGATTTTTGGTGAGGTGGCTAAAGCTTAGGCGGAGAGATGTGAGTGGAGGGGAAGAGGTGGTCAGGCTTAGGTGTTGTGGTGTGATTGTAGGTAGAAGGGAGATGTAGATTAATGAAGTGGAGGAAAGTGGTGTGGGCTAATGGAGGGCTAGGATTGAAATTCCACTAGAGGGGTGTGAATAGTGTGGAATGAAAATAAATGCAAATAAAAACAATCCCACAAATCAATCACCACAAGACACAAGTATTTTTAGGTGGAAACCCAACCTGGGTAAAAACCACCACCTAAGCCTCTCGACTTAAGATTTTCCAATCAATCGAGTCAATCAAATCCACTAACCGTACTACCTAAAACGAGGGTAGTACAACCTCAATACAAACTACACTACTTTATAACCGAGGGTAGTGTACCTCAATCCCTCTTCTTCATAAAGAGAATTATCTCAAGAAAGAGATGAGAATTCACCACGTGAATACTCAACTAAGAAAATGAAAATACAAGAAAACCTATAGAGGACCACAAAGTATAGATTCAACTATGCTGCCATAGGCGAAAGGACTTCCCTTACGTGGAAGAGAGTATGTGTGAATGCGACAGAGTTTTAGTGCTCTCGGATGTAAGGTAGAAAGCTTGGAGAGCAGGGACTACAATTTTCTTCTCTTGATCTCTCACAAATTTGGTATAATAGTAGGAAGAATTATCTCTATGTTGTATAGAACAAAGGTGAGGATCCCATTTATATATAGATGTTTTAGGAACCCTCAATAGGGCTTGGGAGAGGCCTTATAGCAATTGGGAAAGAATCCAAGAAGAATCAGGCCGAAACCAGGGTCATAATGACTCTGACAGTAGAATCAGACATGTACTTTTTGGGTCAGACGTCTGATAAGGACATATTAGACGTCTGACAATATTTTTGAACGTCTGAACCTGAAGGATGGTGTTTCGAGAAATAATTGGATCTAAACAGGGATTTTGTCTTTAAGGGTCAGACATCTAGTTTGGAGTTTTAAGACGTTTGATGAACAAATTAGATGTCTAAAAATGTGTGGGTTGTTCCTGGATTTTATCAGATCCAAATAGGGCTCTAGTGCACATTTGTTAGATGTCTTATTGGACGTTTGATCACAGTTTTGGACGTTTGGAACACAAGGAACTCTACAAGAATGGATTGCCGAGAAGCTAATGGTTGGATTTGGGTCTGACAAGGTCCAACGTCTCTTTATCAGACTCTTGGATAGGGTCTCGAACATCTGATAATAATATTAAAATATGGGCTAAGTGTCTCGAGAAGATTTTGTTCTAACAAATCCAATGGCTCTATATTAGACGTCTAATATAAATATCAGATGTCTTATAAAGTGATATCAGATGTCTGGTAGTCATGTCGAACATCTGAAAAAGATGTTTGATTATGGTTTTGGTTTTCTAAGTCTATTTTAGGATTTTCCTAAGTGTTCTAAAGAAAGGTAAGTGTTCCTAAAACTTAGGTTAATATATTTTGGGCTCTTTAACATATTTATGAGAAAATAAGGAGCAACAAAGAAAGACACAAACATATACAAGAAACATCAATCTATCCTATTCTTCACTTTCCTTCTTCACGATTTAGGACTAAAGTTACATCTTCACGCTCCTTGATGCTTTTGCTCCTATCAAGCCCCTCCAAGCCTCCATGGACTTGAGCTTGAGTTCCTTCACACTTGTTATCATTTGCAATAATCATGAAATCTTAAGCTCAACTGCAAATGTTAAAACTCAAGTATTTTGTTATCATTAAAATCAATGATCATGTTGCACTTGCACCAACAGTTTAGGTGTTGTGGACTCTAAGATGAGGGTTTGGTTGGAAAGGATAAAAGCTAGGTTTTAAGTGGCATGCACCATTAGGTGAAGGGCTAGGTGGCATGGGAGTTAGGGTTTGGTGGTGTGGGCTTAAGGGCTAGAGGGGCTAGGGTTGCATGGGGTGTTGGTGAAGTGGAGGCTAGGGTAAGTGTAGGAATCAAGGATAGAGCTAAGTGACGCCATAAGTTAGCTTTTAGTATTCACTCCTTAGCTTAACTTAGCTCAGGCAAACCTACAAAGAACAAAGCTACTTATTAATAGTTATGAAATAATTGGTCTCAATTACGCATTCTCAATTCCAAGATGCATGCATGCACTAATACCTAAAAATACTATAGTTTTAATGCAATTAATGCTACAAAACTAGCATAATTAAGCATGATATAACTGACAACATTGAACCCTTGCATTGAAAGTACACCCAGTTAGTCCTCCTTGAGGATTAAAATTATGATAACCACCATGTCCAAAAGAATTTTGCTGAAAAGTTCCTCAACCACAAAATCTTCTATGACCATGAGCACCACGTGCTCAACCTCCTCACACAACTTAATTAATATAGCCCTTAAGCTTTGGTTGATGTTGTTAGTTCAACCCCTAATGAATAATATTTTGATGATTTTACAAAATAAAATAAAAGAAATAAAAATTGGAAATAGCGTATTTTTCTCTGTCATAACATTATTGCAGGTTTCGCGATTTGTAAGTCAGATCATCAAGAGCATGAAGACGTACCTTGTCTTAGGTCTTAAATTTTTATTGTATATTTCAAAAGGGTGTAATCTTATTTTTATTTGAGTCTAGAAAGGTTGTAAAGAGCCCCCAAATATAACATACATATAGCTAACTTAGGCTCTCAACACTTAGGAAAATTTAGAAATAAAAACCAAGTCACACAACACATCGGATGTCTAAAACAATCATCAGACGTCTGATAACAACTTTAAGTCATCTGATAATGTCCTCAGATGACCAATTTCATATAGCCTTGACTTAATATTCTGAACACTTAAGTCCTAGATGATAGAATCTATCTTCAGAAATCCATAGGATCAATCAGACGTCCAATAAGCAATCTAATCGTCCTTAAAGCCCACCGTTCCTCATCTCCTTGAAATTTTCATTTAGATTTTCAAACCCAACGGTTAACATACTTTTAGACGTCTGGACATGCCTCCAGACTTCCAATAATGGACTGTTAGTCGTAATCTTTGCGAAGATTTGTTAGAATGCAAATCTCGCTTTTCAGATTCGTAAACAACCCGAAGCAAACCTATAATTACTTTCCAGATGTCTAGAAAATTGGTTAGATGTCCAATCTTTCATCTAATTTGCTAAATCTAAAACCATGTTTAGATCTGGTCAAAATAGGAACAAATCCGCCCAAAATTAGATGTCTAATTTTTTGTCCAGATGTCTGACCTAGAACCTTGTTTCGATCCAATGAAAATAGTAACTCTAACCCTTTGAATCAAACATCCATAAATATTGTGAGACGTATGATGAGATGACAAAAATCAGATGTCTGATTTTGTTGTCAGAATCATTATGAGCTTGATTCGGGTTGGATTTTGCCCCAATCTCTTGGGACTTGCCTCCAACAACTAGGAGCCTCTTCCTAAGCCTTCTTAAAGGTTCCAAATTTTCCTATAAATAGATCTTAACCCCTCTTAGGGAAAACACACCTTCAAGAGAGTTAATTCACATAGAAAATCACTTGCTTACTTGCTCCATTGCTTCCATTGCCCTAGTGTTGTGCAACCATTCTATTTGGGGCAAACCAACACTCTGTTTATGCTTCAAATCCTTACCATCAAGGAGTCTCACACACCCTTAGTATTTAAACTAAATTATACATATTTTGGGGAGCTTTATACAGTGCATTTTATTTTCAGTTCTTCATACTTGTTGTAGTTGGGTGTCTAACCCATCCGATCCCCATCTCTTCATAGTGAAGGGAGAAACCTCCATTTAGGGATTGGAGGTGAGATTTGTAAATTGAGGTACATTAGCCTCATTGAAGTAGTGTGGTTAGTGATTGATCAGCATGTGATCGTAAATCCTAAATCAAGGGCTTGGCTTAGGTGGTGGTTTTCTCCCGGTTTAGGTTTCCACCTAAAAATCTTGTGCCTTCATATTTGTGATTGAATTTTTAATTTAGCAATTATTTTTTCTATTTCACTATTCACCCCCCCTCTAGTGCAATTTCATTTGCTATCAGAGTAGGTTTCTACTTTCTGGGAGTAACATCAGTAGAAGATCCAATGGAGGGGAGAGTTATATCCACTAGCAGCTTGGAGGGGCATATACTACTTGACCACCACTTTTCGAAGGAACCAACTATGCATATTGGAAGTTGAGGATGAAGATGTCAATCCAAGCCAATGACTTCTTTGTTTGGGAGAAGTGCGAATCCACATACAACATTCCCATCAAATCGAAGACGGGATACATTGTGGAGAAGATCCATCACCTCGGGCCTGAACATGAAAGCGATGAACTCACTCTGTTGTGCACTTAGCTTGGACGAGCTCAATCACGTTAGTTAATGCACAACCACCCATGAAATCTGGAGGACTTTAAAGGTAACACACAAAGGTACGTCGAGAGTAAAAACCTCTAAGATTAATAGTTTATTGCAGGAATTCAAAGCCTTCACTATGAAGGAAAATGAGTGACTTGGGAACATGTACACTTGATTCACGTTAATCGTGAATAACCTTAAGTCTCTTGGGAAGACATTCATCAAGGGGGAGCTTCAAGCCAGGCTCCTTCACACTCTTGGACCCAAATGGGAGCAAAAGGTCATTGCAATAGAAGAAGACAACCAAGTAGAGGATCTAGACATTGAGAATCTACTTGGAAATCTGATGGCATATGAGAGAAAGATGGACCAAAAGAAGTCCATCGCACTGAAGCCGAAGAATAAGACCTTGCCATTCAAAGCAACATCAAACGATGAGGTAAGTGCTGATGATGAAGAGTTTGTTTTATTAGCTAAAAGTTTTAAAAAGTTTCTCAGAAATAGAAGAGAGATCAAGGGAAAGAAAAAGGAAGAAGAACCTCTTGTTTGTTATAATTGCAAGAAGAGAGGTCACATAAGGAAGCCTTGTTTAGAAGGGATGATGAGAAGAAAGGCAAGAAGCCTTCCGACTACAAGAAGTTTTCAAAGTCCAATCCATTCAAGAAGAAAGTATTCCAAGTGACTTGGGATGACTCTACTTCCGAAGAAGAAGAGGAGGAGATGAATGAAGAAATGGTTTGCTTGAGACTCATGGCAACAAATGACACATCCGAATCTGACTCCGAGGATCCTACGATAGATTCCTATTCTCTAGAAGAATTGCAAGATGCATTTGATTCATTATATCTAGAGTTTAAAGAAATAAAATCTAAAAGCAAAACACTAAAAGTTGAAAACTTAGAAAGTAAGGAAATAATCAAAGACCTCAAAGAAAAGAACCTAATTCTCACTAATGAAACAATTGCTTTAACTTTAGAAGTGGGAAACTTGATGATTGAGAAAGAAGTATTAACAAAAGACTTATATACAATCATGAGTGAACAAAAATTTCAAGATAGAGAGAAACTACTTGACAAAATTCATGTTCTTGAAAAATCAAACTCTTTTAAAAAGGATGAGAATGATCTACTTTGATTAGAGATTAGAGGATCGGAAGATAAATTAGATATAATGAAAATAGAAATAAATGATCTTAAAAAAAAATCAAATCAATTGCTTGAGGTCTTAGCCAAATTTACTAAAGGAAATGATAACTTGGATAAACTTATTGATGCGAACACCATCATGAGCCATAACTAGCTCATTTTGACCCAATGAAGAGAACAAATGCTCCTACATAACTGATGAGAGCCTCATCATGAGCCATAACTAGCTCATTTTGACCCAATAAAGAAGATAAAAGCTCCTACATAACCTAGAAGAAGGCTTAACTGAAGGAACAAGTGCTCTGAGAAGAAAACATGAAATAAAGGTTAAAACTGCAATTTTACCATTGCAGCACATAAACGGGATTTCTTAGAGGCAAAACATAGGCCAAATGGTCTAAATGAGATAAAAAGTGGGTTGAGTCAATCAGAAATGGGTTTATGTGCAATCTAAGAATTAAATGACACTTGGTAACCCTAAAACAGACCCGCTTAAATTAACAAGGTTCCGTTCAGGATAAAAATCAAGGAAACCCTCTAAAAATTATGGAAAAACATCCTCTAGGGATTGGAACACTTAATTTGGACCTTGGAACCCAGTTTGACCTAGATTAGGGTCCTAGCTCTTCAAGTAACATAATTTAGGTTTTTACGCAAAATGTCCAGTCAAACGAGGTCAAACCTAAAATCCAACTTCACCATTGGATTCCTTAGGTCCAAATTAGGTTTGTACCAAAATTTGGACCTAAGGGGAGGTCATCTTGGCCTACTTTGCAATTTAGTACACCCAAATCATAATTTGGTCCCTATCTTTTGAATATCTTTGCAGAGAGCCCCCTAAGTTCCTCGCCACCTTTGCAATCAGGTTCTGCCGCCATTGTTAGGGCAGAACCAAGCTTCAGCGAGGTTTAGAGAGGGATTACTCTCTGATTCCTCAGAGATTCTCTCCCAGAAATGGAAGGGAGATTCCCTGAGGAATTCCCTTCCTTCTAAAGCCAATTACAATCTCTGGTGTGAACCCAATCTCTCGTGCGAACGCACGAGAGATTTGGGTATCTTAACCTCTTTCCATCTCCAGCGACCGACCTCAGGCGATTGCGCGCCCTCCACGCTCTGACAGCATGGCCCAGTGCCCATAAAATAACCTCTAAGCCCGGCCGCAGATCTTCAGCTTGATTTGGTCGAGTTTCCACCTCCAATTCATCTCCTCCTGCCCGGCCAAAGTTCCCAGCAAGCTCCGGCGAGCCCCCCTCCCCTCCCTTTTTGCTCTGCCACAAAACGAGTGGCAAAGTTATCTTCCTGACTCTCCTCCGCGTCGCGCAGTACCCGCGCACGCCGCCTCAGCCCCGTCGTCGCCGCCGTTCTCCCCCACTGGGCAGCATCTTCTCTGGCGACAGTAGGTACAGCTGTCCGCCCTCCGTCCTCCTTCATCCCTACAATTAGGTTAGAACTATTCCCCGTAGTCCCCTCTCTCTTTTCCCCCTGTTATCTCATCTAATCGACCCTCGACCGACGCTGACCACTCTCATCTTCCACATCATCGACCGACCTCCGGCGAGCCACTCCTACCATTCCGCCCCTCCGCACGGCTCGCCGACCATCTCGTAAGCTCCGCCTCACCACCAGGAACACATTCCACCCCTCCACTGCCACTCCGCACATCCACAGTAGCCCCCCGAACAACCCCACACATCCGGCCACAGGTTGACCTAGGCACGCACGCCTAGGCCATCCTGCGGCCTGCAGCATGGCTCACCACCTTCGCCGTGCTACGGCGAAGGTCCCTAGCTGGTCTAATTGAGCCGAGAGGCTTGCTTTGTGTCTGACAAGATTTCAGCTCCTGCCGCCATTGACGAAGGTTGAAGCAGCTTCGCAGCAGCTCCAGGCGTCAGCAGCTCCAGTCTTCAGGTGCTGCGTATTCGGGCAAGCATCGCAAAGTGCCTTGAGTCCAGCCAGGGGCGCTGCGAAGCTTGCAGCTGTGGTGATTGCACGCAGGTCTGCGGGCACGCGTGAAATCAGGGCAGAACCTTTAGTCCCACATCGTGGAATCGCGAGGTGCGGGTATGCTATAAGTTGAATTTGTGTTTTATGCTTACCGCCTCCGAAAGCACAGGGGTGAGGTCCCTCACTTTCCCTCACGCCCGCCTCGTCCGCGGTTTCATCTCGCGGACCTGGCGGGATCCGACCCAACCCTAACCCACGCACTCCTTGCGCATCACCACCTGCAGGTGCGCCTGGTCCCGGGTGCGAATCCGACCCGATTATCCTTGTGGCTCTGGGAGAGTGTCCCTGAGTGAACTGCTGAGAGAGAGAGACGCGCGAGTAGAGGGAAAGGGGTAGGTTTTGCTCTGTGTAGGCACAGGCTGAACGTTGAGGAAGAAAGACTTGGCCGCGAGAAGGAAGAAGGAAAGGCAGGAAGAACAGAAGGACCAAAGGAGAAGGAAGGCAAGGCAGAGAAGAGAAGGAGAAGGAAAGAAGCCTTCGCAAGAGAAGAAACAAAGGCAGAAGAGAAAGAAGAAGAGAAGCCAAGACAGAAGACGAAGAAGAAAAAGAGTCTGCAAAAGAAGAAAGAAAGCAAGATCAGAAGAAGAAGAATAATCAAAAGGAAAAGGGAAAACACTTTTAAGACGTCTGATCCCAAGATCAGACGTCTAATTTGACTTTTTTTGCCTGAATTATTTTTTAGATACCTCTAAATTCCAGTTTTGAGTAAATTAGAGTGTTCAATTACATTTTGATTAGTAGTAAATTCCATTTGCTCCCTGTGTTCGACCTCGGATACTCCGATTTTCGAGTAATAAAATTCTCTATTTGTTTGAACTCTTTGTCGGTTATACTGCAACGTCATATTCTCTTTAAAACCCGCAAAAAAGCGTATGAACAATAACCAACTAAAGGTCCTAATTCACTACATAACCTTTCTAAGAGTGAAATAAGAAACTAAGGTTAAAACTGCAATTTTACCAATGCAGTGCAACCACGGGTTTTCTCAAGGGCTAAATAAAGGTTAAATGGTCTTAATAAGATTATAAGTGGGTTGGATCAGACAGAAAAGTGTTTGTGTGAGTTTTGTGAATTAAATAACTTCTTGAAATCCTAAAACAAGCCCACTTGATTAACCAAGGTTCACTTAAACCCTCTAAAAATCATAGAAAAATATTATCTAGGGTTTAGAACCTTTAATTTGGCCATTAGAACCCATCTTGACCTAGAATGAGGTCTCAGATAGATATTTAGCCTAAATTATATTTTTGCATAAATTTTGCAGTCAAACATGGTCAAACCCAAAATCCAACTTCACTATTGGATTGCTTAGGTCCAAATTAGGTTTGTACCAAAATTTGGACCCAAGATGAGTTTGCCTTGACCTAGTTTGCAAAGCGGTTCAGCCTGATTACATTTCTACCCCCATCTTTCAAAAACCCTTACAAACAGACCCCTAGATTCTTCATCATTTTCACAATTAGGTCCCTCCTCCATTATAGTAGAGGAATCCTACTCCGGCGAGCTATGGAAGGAGAGTTCTCCTTGATTGCTTAGAGAATCTCTTCCAAAATTGGAAGGGAGATTCTCTGAGAAATTCTCTCTTATCTGAACCCTCATTTGAGATCTGATCCCTCCCAATCTCTCATGCGAACGCATGAGAGATGTGGGTATCTCAATGATTTTCATTGCCAGCGAGCTTTCCTTGCTTAGGAAGCTTGCTTCCCAAGCCCTAACTGTCCTTCAGGGCTCTATTTAAAGGAGCCCAGACCTCTCCGATCTCACGCTCGAATTCGGCCGAGAACTCCCCTAATTCCTCTCTTCTCCTCACGGCCGTAGGCTCTTCGACGTCTGACGACATTCCCTGCTCCTCCTCGTCGTCCGACCGCCATACCTGCGGCGGATCCTTCTTCCCTGACTTCGTCCGTGCCTCGCCGTACCAGCAGGCACTTCCCTCTCTTCGTCCTCACCGATCTCCACTCACTGGAGCCACCTTCATCTTCGGCATCGACCACACCAGATCTGATGCCTCCGCTCGCCCCCTTCGTCTCTTGACCTCTCAGATAAGCTTCCTCTCTCTTCTACATTCTTCTCTACCCTTTATTCTTCAAAATTGACCACTACCGACCTCCATCACCTTCATCCCTTCCATCTCCGACCACCAACTCCGGCGAGGCCGCTCCACCTCCACAGGCCATCCCAACCCTCGCCGACAAGTCCACGAGCTTTGCCTCACTCCACTGAACACTTTCCCTCACTCCACTCACCATGCCACTCACTCAAACCACCCCCTAAACACACCCACACATTCACACACAGTGTGCCTTAGGCATGCATGCACAGGCATTGCCACGCCATGCCAACACCCCCAGCACCTTCGTTGTGCCCTGGCAAACCTCTTTGAACATTTTGACGTGGCCGCGAGGCCGTTTGTGTGTTTTCAAGTTCGTTGCCCATCCTCCATTAGCGAGTGGAGCTTGAAGCAAGCTTGCTGTTGCTCCAAGTCCGCCAAGCCTAGGTGCTGCTGTCCCAGGTGTGCGAAGCCCCTTGCGCATGCACTCAGGCCTTTAATTGGAGTCGAGAGACTCCACGCCTGCTGCAATTGAGCGCTCAGCCTATGCAGGCGCACGCAAAAGGAAGGTGGGACATTTAGTCCCACCTCTGAAGTGAAAGACCGCCCGCACTTGCATAAGAGGAAAAAGTGACATAGCCTTGTCGCCTAAGATCCACGAGGTGAGGTCCCACTCACCTGACCCAATCTCTTCCACGAACATGCCCTGCGGACCTGGCCTGACCCGACCCGACTGCACTCCTCGCCCACTACCACAAGTCGGTGGGCCTGGTCCCGGGTACACACCCAACCCGATTACCCGACTATCTGTGTGGCTCTGGGAGAGCGTATACTAAGAAAGAAAAGAGAGGAGAGCTGCCCACGGGTAGGGGTAGGTTTTGCTACAGGGTGCTCCGACCAACACTTAGCTGCAATCTAAAGAGGAAGAGGAGGCCAGAACAAGAAGAAAGGAAGAGGAAGCCAAAGAAGGCAGAAGGTAGAAGAAGAAGAAGGCCAAAGCTGAAGGCCAAAGGCAGGAGCTGAAGAAGGAAGAAGAAGGAGAAGCAAAGGCAGAAGAAAGGCAAAGGCAAGAAGACAGAGAAAGCTAAAGAGAAAGAGAAGAATCGTGAAGACAAGGGAAGTTAGACAGAAGCCAAAGAAGAAGAAGAAAGGAGAAGACAAAGAAGAGAAAGAAAAGAGATCAGACACTTTAAGTCGTCTGATTAAAGAATCAGATGATAGATTCTAGTCTCCATTGCATATTTATATATTGAATCATTTGGTGATATTGTAAGAGTATTTGGTAATCTACATCATCATTTTACTCCCATATTTTTGCACTCTGACACTGCTACTATTAAAATTTCTTTCAAGTTTAAATTGTGATTTTGATTTCTAAATATCAATTTGCTCCCTATGTTTGTCCTCGGAAATCTTTTCAAGTAATAAAATTATATCTATTTTGAATGCTATTTCGGCTGTACTACAACGCAATACTTTTAAAACCTGATTCAGCACGACAAACAATTTGGCGCCATTGCCGGGGAGGAATGGGCAATTTAGAATTTTTGATTTCAATTCCTGATTTGGTACTAACTTGATATATCTCTTTTTGTTGTGGCTGTCAAAACACACTAGGGGTAGGTAATTTCTGATTACTCTCTCTCTTAAAGCCCCTCATTCTGAAAAGGAAAAAAGGATAAAATTAATTAGGTCTACTTGCTTTACATTCTTAGCTAATTCATCAAGTTGCCTGATTTGATTCCAACAACAAAACTTATTTGTGCACCCATTTAAGGTAACTAGGGCTATCACATTCTTGTTTGAGCCCTAGATACCACATTTGGCACATTAAATTGGACCAAAATTAGAGCCAATTAAGGATTTTAATTTAGGATTTTAGAGACACACTTTCATAAGTAAGAATCAACTCTCCAAAATGATGTGTGCCTAAGCCTTGTTTGAAGTGATTTATTCAAGCAAACCCTAAAATTCAGGCTCTTAATCCCACTTGAATCCTAAAAGAAGGGACCTAAAACTTCTCAAAGGACAAATAGGTAAAATGGAGCCACCTTGTTGGGTCAACCAACCTTGAAATTAGGTCACTTTTTGCATTCAATACATCTAAAGTTCAAGTGAAATCTTAAGCACCCTTGCTCTTTAATAAAATTGGACCTAAGAGGTCAAGTCCTCATTCTGGTCTACTTGGAACATCAGTGACAAGAGAGGTCGAGTGGGGAAAACCCTGTAACCCGTGGGGGCGCTCTACCGTGTAGGAGTCTTTGTGGGACTCTCCCTCTTTGGCTGCCCAGGTATTTCTCAGGTGGATGGCTTTCTGACTAAGGGGTATCATCCACCTCGAATCTCTATAGTCATCCAAATTTTTTGGGTCTCTTGATTGGGTCTATCACATTCTACTCTCATCCAGACCATCAGTGCATGTTCGGTAGGAGGTCCTTAAGACCATCCTTGAGACCTCCTTTAGTTATTCACTCCCGTCGAGGCCAGGCCTCGATTTCTGTGTTTGTGCAGCAACCCCATCACATAGACATCTCTTCTGATTCATTTGAACCAAATTCCCCTTCATCCATCATCATGGCACAACTCATAGAAGAAGAGAATAACCTCAAGAACCAACTTCAACGCCTTAATGATTTATTCCAAGCCTTTGTGAATCCACCGCAGCATCCTATGATGCAAGATCATTACAATCCCGCTGTGGTGGCGATCGAACCTCGAGTCCAAATCTCGGCTGGAGGTCCTGATTCTGAACTCAAGCCTAACATGATTCATGCCATTCCAAAATTTCATGGGCTCAATTTCGAGGATCCTTTCCAACACATCAAACAACTCAAGCATCTGGCCCAGACCTTCGGGTCAGATGTCCAAAATCGGGACATTCTTCTCATGAAGATGTTCTCCTTCTCTCTCACGGACAAAGCAGCTCACTAGTATCAGACTCAAACGCATCCAATCAACACATGGGTTGAACTACAATCCAAATTTTTGAAAAAGTTCTTCCTGGTTGGTTGGACGAATGCTTTACGACATCAGATCACACAGTTCACACAACAGCCTAGAGGACCACTTCACGAGGCATGGGATCGTTTCCTAGATCTCATGTGAAAGTGCCCCCACCACGGAGTTCCTAAATGGGAACAAGTCCAGTCTTTTTTCCAGGGACTCCATGAAGATATCCGTTTATTCGTCAATGCAACTTGCAGAGGAAATATCATGGGTCAACACGAGGACACTGTGTGGGAGATTCTCGATAATATGTGCGAGAACTCTATCGATAATGAATGACTCCATGGGCTTATTCGGTTGGACGAATGCCAGCGCATCGATGAATCCAAGGGGACCACACGAGACGTAGGGCCTGTCCTCATCTGTCGACTTGGATTTGATAGCCAGTCGTTTGGACAAGGTCTCTATCATTGAGAAGAAGGTGGATGAGCTAACTCGACATCTGCAGTGAGCCACCTCTGCGCAAAACCCGTTTGCATAGCCTCCCTCTAGAAGGGAAGCTGTGCATAACATCTATCACTGATCTTCTCAAGGGATGGACCCGTATCCATCTGACTCTAAGGCTAGAGGAAACTCTGACCCTCAGACCTGCGAGGACCTCAACGCCATCTAGAATGACCCATTCTCTAATACCTATAACTCTGGATGGCAGAATCATCCCAATTTCCTATGGGCAGGAAACAATCAGAATCAAAGACCACCATATCAACCCCGTCCACAAGCTCCTCATCCATATCAGCCGCCTCAGCCTTGGCCCAACCCCACCTATCAATCTGGGCCAACTTAGATAGATTAGATGACTCTTATCCTTCAGACTCTAGCTGACACTCAAAAGACGAATGCGGCTATGCAAAAACAACACAAAGACAAGATCATAGAGGTTCGCAATCAACTCGCCCAGATGGCGAATTATCACCAACTTGGCACACTCCCTTCGCAACCTCTGCCGAATCCGAATAACGTGACAAACTAGAGGCGCATTATGAACCCAAATCTAGGCCAAGCCCATGTGATTTATCAAGCCCCTTCTGCTCCATTGCCCGATGGGATGGAAGCTTCGACATCATATTCGAGATTTTAGCAGCAGCAACCTATTTTACCGACACTGAACCAGAACCAGGTAGGACTAAGTTCAGTAACAACCTGTAGTGGCAAAACAACACAAGACCCACCTTACCCAAGCCACTTTCAACCTGGTAGTAACCCAAACCCTAGGATAGTCATCTAGGATACCCCTGTCCCAGATCAAGAACCTGGACCTATTCTAGAGGAACCATCTAAGGTTCCATTTCCCGAGGCCTTGACTAAGGGAAAGAGGACAACCAAACTCGTGGCACCTGAGGAGGCTCTGGTCAAGCTCTTTGAATAGGTCCATATAAACATCTCCTTGATGGATGTGATTTGCCACGTACCGGCTTACGCATGATTCCTGAAAGATGTGTGTACACCTAAGCGTAAGCCACGAACCAAAAGTGGGAGCCCAATCATACTGTCAAAGCAAGACAGCTCTGTAATTTTGAGCAAACTCCCACCTAAGGCAAAAGACCCAGGTACTCCCCTGATTTCCTGTACAATTGGTAATATCCAATTTGATAGAGCTTTATTGGATCTAGGAGCCTCCATAAACCTAATACCTACATCCCTACTTGACCATCTTGAGGAATTTGAGCTCAAACCAACAGAGGTGACATTACAGTTGGCAGACCGATCTATTAAGTCACCTAAAGGAGTTCTTGAGGATGTCATTGTTAGGGTTCGGGATTTCTATTTCTCGGTGGACTTCATAGTCTTGGATATGGATGCTCCAGAAAATCTGAGGAACACACCAATCATACTAGGGAGACCCTTTCTGGCCACTGTTAGGGCTAACATAAATTGTGAGGAGGGCCAAATTGAACTGAAATTTGGGAACCAGACATTAAAGATTGACATCTCTAAGGCCCAACAAGGGATTAATTATGGAATTATAGAACATATATGTGATATCAAGGCTGTGGTTGATGACCCATATATTGAGGAAAACCTGACTACTTCTGATCAACCACAAGAGGATCAAAACCTGCAATCAGAGGAGTCCGAACTTAACCTAGACACACCCATAACTCCTTCCCTTGCTCCTGACACACACCTTGAATCACCCACTGCTGTTGATAACCCTATCTTGGAACTCAAGCCTCTTCCTAAGCATCTAAAGTACGTCATTTTGGGTTCCAATTTGACGTTTCCTATGATTATCAACTCCAGAATCACACCTGATCAGGAATCTCATCTGATTACTATTCTCTAGCAACATCGAAGAGTTATTGGATGGACTCTCGATGATTTGACTGGCATCAGCCCCTTTTACTGCACACACCGCATCTATACTTAAGAGGGCATACGACCTTCCCGTGAAATGCAGAGACGTCTAAATTCTAATCTACAGGAGGTTGTGAAAAAGGAGATCATTAAGTGGTTAGATGCTGGGATCATCTACTCGATCTTCGACAATCAGTGGGTGAGTCCAATCCAGGTTGTGCTTAAGAAGGCAGGACTCATCGTGATCACGACTGAAATCGAAGAAATCATACCGACCCGTGTGGCAAATTTGTGGAGAGTCTACATTGATTACAGATGACTCAATACCTCCACAAAGAAGGATCATTTCCCACTATCATTTATTGATCAGATCCTCAAGAAACTAGCGGGAAATAGGTTCTGCTTTTTGGTCGGGTACTCCGGTTATAACCAGGTGGCAATCCATCTTGAGCACCAAGAAAAGACCCCTTTCACCTGCCCCTTCAGGATGTACGCATTCTGAAGGATGTCATTCGGTCTTTGCAATGCACCCGCTACTTTTTAGCAGGGCATGCTTGCTATATTCTTAGATATGGTAGGTGATTATCTGGAAGTCTTCATGGTTGACTTTTCAATGTTTGGCGAATCATTTGACGATTTACTCCTGCACTTGGTCCAGGTCCTCAGGCGATCCATTGATGTGAATCTGGTTCTTTCCTGGGAAAAGAGCCATTTCATGGTGCTTGAAGGAATTGTCTTGGGACATCTCATATTAGAAAAAGGCATCCAGGTTGATCGAGCCAAGGTGAATCTGATTTCCAAACTCCCTATGCCTAGCTCGATCAAGGACATCTGATCTTTCTTGGGACATGTCGATTTTTACCATCGATTCATTCCTGATTTCTCAAAGATCGCGTGCCCCCTGACTACTCTACTTTCTAAGGATGTTCCTTTCGAAATCTCCAAGGAATGCACTTAAGCATTTGAGATCCTACATGATCGAGTTACTCAAGCTTCAATCCTATAGTCCCCTGATTGGTCTCAACCCTTTGAGATCATTTGCGATGATCTTGATTTAATTGTAGGAGTGGTACTTGGGCAGAAAATTGATGGGAAACCCGTGGTCATCTACTACGCTAGCAAGACACTTGACGAGGTTCAGCATAACTACACAGTTACTGAGAAAGAGCTGCTAGCCGTAGTATTTGTCCTGGAAAAGTTTAGATCATATCTTCTGGGTTCCTGTGTTATCATTTACTCTAACCACACAGCTGTGAGGCATCTCCTTGCAAAGAAGGACGCGAAACCTCGACTAATCCATTGGATCTTGCTATTGCAAGAATTTGACCTTGAGATTTGCGACAAGGCGGGAAAATAGAACATGGTAGCTGATTACTTGTCCTGCCTTCCTTCTAATATCATCGACCCTTCCAGACCCATTACGGAACATTTTCTGGATGAGCACCTCTTGATTATTAGTACAGGTCTTCCATGGTTTGCTGATCTAGTAAATTACCTGGCATCACATCAGATCCTATTTGATTTGTCAAAGGCCAAGAAGGACAAATTGCTTTCCGATGCCAAGTATTACTTCTGGGAAGACCCATATCTTTTCTGCATTGGTGCTGATCAAATCATTTGACGATGCGTCTCGAAAGCGAAAATTTAGGGCATCTTGTCCTTCTGCCATGACTAGGCATGCGGTGGACACTTCTCTGGTCATAAAACCACAGGAAAAGTCCTCCAGTGTGGCTTCTATTGGCCCACAATTTTCAAAGACTCATACAATCACTGTAGGGCATGCACTCGTTGCCAGACCTTAGGCAACATGAGCCATCGTGATATGATGCCCTTATAGCCGATTCTCGTATGCGAAATCATCGACGTCTGGGGGATTGATTTTATGGTACCCTTTCCTATTTTGGATGGCTTCGAGTACATTCTACTCACTATTGACTACGTGTCTAAATGGATTGAAGCCATTCCGACCCGAACCAATGATCATAAGGTGGTTATCAAATTCATTCATTAGAACATCTTTTCTCGGTTCAGGATTCCATGTGCTATAATCTCTGATGGAGGGACCCATTTCACTAATACTCAGTTCAGATCACTGATGACCAAATATGAGGTGTCACACCGAATCTCTACTCCTTATCACCCCCAAACTAATGGTCTAGCTGAGCTATCAAATTGGGAGATCAAGAAAATCTTCCAGGTTACTGTTCGCCCTGACAAGAAAGACTGGTCATCCCGACTTTTGGAAGCTTTGTGGGCTTATAGGACCGCCCATAAAACCCAATTAGGTATGTCTCCCTTCATATTGGTGTACGGGAAGGCATGTCACCTCCCTGTCGAATTGGAGCACAAAGCCTATTGGGCAGTACGGAACTGCAATCTAGATCTTTCTAAGGTAGGAACCCACAGAAAACTTCAAATGAGCGAGATCGATGAATTACTCCACGGCGCATATGAGAACTCGTGAATTTACAAAGAGTGGGTTAAGGCCTTTCATGACAAGCACATATCCAGAAAGATCTTTTACCCTGGTCAAAAAGTCCTACTCTTTGATGCCAAACTCAAACTATTCCCAGGAAAACTAAGATCAAAATGGATCATACCTTACCTCGTCCAACGAACCTTTGGAAATGGAGCCATCGAGATCAGTCAACTCAGCCACGATTTAGAACCTTTCATCGTGAACGGTCAGAGACTTAAACCGTTCATTGAACTTTCCGATACAAATTTGGCTAAGACATCTTCTACCTTCTATTCTCCCTAAGCTCATTGCTCCCAGCCGATGGCGTTAAACTCAGCGCTTAATGGGAGGCAACCCATCATTTTTGAAAAATCTGAAACCTTTCTTGACATTCCTATGCTGAATTCATATTGCACTTTAGGGTTCATCCATTAGAACAGCTGACCCTACCTCAGGTACTCGTATCCAAGCTTGACAACGTTCGCAACAGTCATCTCGACCCGTTCGCCCACCCAGAACCTGTTCAAGTGAATGATCTAAGCTAAACTTGAACCCACCTAATTTATAATGGGGACATTGCAAATCATAGGCATGGGGGGGTATGAAAGTGTAAAATGTCGTGAAAATCATCTCATAAGAAAAGGTTTCATAAAAAAAAATCACATATTCCAAAAATACCAAAAAAATGAAAAAATTCTTGAAAAAGAACAAAAAAAAAATGAGAGGAGAGAAAAATTTTGAAGGCGTATCAATTTTGAGGAGAAAAAGGGGAGAAGTTAAAAATGCCAAAAAGGAGCACAAGATGAAAAGAAAAAGAAAAGAGATAGTCATTAGTAAGAAATTAAGGAATTGACTTAGTTCTAGGCCATATCAAAAGAAAATGAAAGGCAAAAAGTGCTAACAAAACACAGAAGAGATTAGTAGGAATGCTGATCTTAGGCCTTTTGGGCTATACTCATAGGCTTAAAAATTCAAGTATCCACTAAGATATGGATATTCCTCAAGAGGTTGGGGGAAATGCGAAGCTTAAGTATTAGGTCTAAGGCTTAGGAAGTATTCGGCCTCGTTAACTAACCTCTGGTTTGTGGGACTCGGTAACCTAAGCACCCCAATCCACACACAGTCTGGTTAGGTGTGCATAAGTATCAAAATTATGCAAATGTGTTTAAATTGTTCTGAAAAAGTCACCTAGATTAGAAGCGACTGATCAACACAAGTTGATTTGGACGAGTTCCCGGTGTGGAGAGGCGAAAAATTCCCCTCGAAGATGTGCAATAACATATAGTCTCCTCGGTGCTTGTCTCCTAAGATATTTACATATCCTATCAGGGGCATGTAAGCATCCTGTGTTGGTTCAGATGCCTTGGGCAGCATTATTCCGAAATGTCAATTGCCAGGGTCTGGATTTAGCTACAGAATGCCATGGGCGGGATTATCTCAAAATCTCAAAAGCCAGGTTTTTGGGGGTTGCCATAGGCGGTGCTATCTCGAAGCATCAATTGCTAGGGACCCTTCGAGGATTGATGATGGGCATTAGGAATCCGATACAGATCGTGTTGTGAAGCCAATTCGAAGCTAGAACTAAAAAGAAAAGTGAGAGAAAACTCTCCAAACAAAGAAAATTCCTCTATCTCTCTCTTACAAAAATGCACTACAAACTGAACTGAGGCTAAATTATGCTACAAGCACGAGTACTTTAATCGTGGGGTTTAACAAACCTTAGGATAGTTCTATGGGCCTTAAAAACCCTCGCGACAGACTGAGGCTAGAGCTGGTCAGGTTTGGATCTTAGTTGATACTTGAGTACCCCTAGTCCTACTATCGGCATTCTAACCTAATCTACAAAAGAAAGCACACATCACCGCTTTGAGCATCAAAAATTACATGGTCTAGAATAAAAGTTGAAACCTTAAAATTTTGCAAAGGGACTACCAAAAGCTAGGCATGGAGGTATGATGGGAATACCGTCATGAGCCATAACTAGCTTATTTTGACCCAATGAAGAGAATAAATGCTCCCACAGAACCAACTAAAGGTCCTAATTCACTGCATAACCTTTCTGAGAGTGAAACAAGAAACTAGGGTTAAAACTTTAATTTTACCAATGCAGTGCAACCATGTATTTTCTCAAGGGATAAACAAAGGTTAAATGGTCTTAATAAGATTATAGGTGGGTTGGATCAGACAGAAAAGGGTTTGTGTGAGTTCTGTGAATTAAATGACTTCTTAAAACCCTAAAATAGGCCCAGTTGATTAACCAAGGTTCAGTTCAGGATAAAATTCACTTAAACCCTCTAAACATCATATAAAAATATTCTCTAGGGTGTAGAACCTTCAATTTGGCCATTAGAACCCATCTTGACCTAGAATGGGGTCTTAGACAGATATTTATCCTAAATTGGGTTTTTGCATAAATTTTTCAGACAAACATGGTCAAACCCAAAATCCAACTTCACCATTGGATTCTTTAGGTCCAAATTAGGTTTGAGCCAAAATTTGGACCCAAGATGAGTTTGCCTTGACCTAGTTTGCAAAGAGGTCCAACTTGATTACATTTCTATCCCCATCTTTCAAAAACCCTTACAAATAGACCCCTAGATTCTTCATCATTTTCGTAATTAGGTCCCTCTGCCATTATTGTGGAGGAATCCTACTCTGGCAAGCTTTGGAAGGAGAGTTCTCCCTGATTGCTCAGAGAATCTCTTCCAAAATTGGAAGGGAGATTCTCTGAGAAATTCTTTCTTGTCTGAACCCTCATTTGAGATCTGATTCCCTCCCAATGTCTCATGCGAATGCATGAGAGATGTGGGTATCTCAACTATGTTCATCGCCGGCAAGCTTTCCTTGCTTGGGAAGCTTGCTTCCCATGCCCTAACCATCCTTTAGGGCTCTATTTAAAGGAGCCCAGACCTCTCTGATCTCCTTATGCTTGAATTCGGCCGAGAACTCCCCTAATTCCTCTCTTCTCCACACGGTCGTAGGCTCTTCGATGTCCGATGACATTCCCTGCTCGTCCTTATCGTCCGACCGCCATACCTTCGACGGATCCTTCTTCCTTGACTTCGTCCATGCCTCGCAGTACCAGTAGGCGCTTGCCTCTCTTCGTCCTCGCTGATCTCCACTCACTGGAGCCACCTTCGTCTCTGACGTCGGCCACACCAGACCCGACGCCTCCGCTCACCCCCTTCATCTCTTCATCTCCCAGATAAGCTTCCTCTCCCCTCTACATTCTTCTCCACCCTTTATTCTTCAAAATCGACCACTATCGACCTCCATCCCTTCCATCTCTGACCACCAACTCCGACGAGACCGCTCCACCTCCACAGGCCATCCCAACCCTTGCAGACAAGTCCACGAGCTCCGCCTCACTCCATTGAACACTTCCCCTCACTCCACTCATCGTGCCACTCACTCAAACCACCCCCTAAACACACCCACACATTCGCACACAGTGTGCCCTAGGCACGCATGCATAGGCACTGCCATGCCACGCCAACACCCCTAGCATCTTCGCCGTGCTCCAGCAAACCTCTCTGAACATTTTGACATGGCTGCAAGGCCGTTCGTGTGTTTTCAGGTTCATCGCCCATCCACCATTAGCGAGTGAAGCATGAAGCAAGATTGATACTGCTCCAGGTCCGCCAAGCCCAGGTGCTGTTGTCCCAGGTGTGCGGAAGCCCCTTGCGTACACACTCAAGCCTTCAATTGGAGTCGAGAGACTCCACGCCTGTTGCAATTGAGCACTCAACCTCTGCGGGCACACGCGAAAGGAAGGTGGGACATTTAGTCCCACCTCGGAAGTGAAAGACCGCCTGCACTTGCATAAGTGGAAAAAGTGATATAGCCTTGTCGCCTCAGATCCATGGGGTGAGGTCCCACTCACTCGACCTGGTCTCATCCGTGAACATGCCCCGCGGATCTAGCCTGACTCGACCCGATTGCACCCCTTGTCCACTCCCGCATGCTGGTGGGCCTGGTCCCGGGTACGCACCTGACTCGATTACCCGACTGTCTATGTGGCTCTGGGAGAGCGTATCCTAAGAGAGAAAAGAGAGGAGAGCTGCGCGCGGGTAGGGGTAGGTTTTGCTGCAGGGTGCTCCGGTCAACACTTAGCCGCAATCTAAAGAGGAAGAGGAGGCTAGAAGAAGAAGAAAGGAAAAGGAAGCAAGAGAAGGCAGAAGGCTGAAGAAGAAGAAGGCCAGAGCTGAAGGCCAAAGGCAGGAGCTGAAGAAGGAAGAAGGAGAAGCAAAGGCAGAAGAAAGGCAAAGGCAAGAAGACAGAGACAGCTAAAGAGAAAGAGAAGAATCGTGAAGACAAAGGAAGTCAGACAGAAGCCAAAGAAGAAGAAGAAAGAAGGAGAAGACAGAGAAGAGAAAGAAAAGAGATCAGACACTTTAAGTCGTTTGATTAAAGAATCAGACGATAAATTCTAGTCTCCATTGCATATTTATATATTGAATCATTTAGTAATATTGTAGGAGTATTTGGTGATCTACATCACCATTTTACTCCCATATTTTTGCACTCTAACACTGCTACTATTGCAATTTCTTTCAAGTTTAAATTATGATCTTGATTTCTAAATACCAATTTACTCCTTGTGTTCGACCTCGAAAATCTTTTCGAGTAATAAAATTATATCTGTTTTGAACGCTATTTCAGCTGTACTACAACGCATTACTTTTAAAACCCGATTCAGCGCGACAAACACTTATTGCCCATCAAAAATCTTCCTCAAGTAAATTTGTACTAGGCTATTATGAAACTAGCGAAAATGAGCCGAAAAAGGATCCTCCTCCAAAGAGGACCACTAACAAATACAGACCCACATTACAATAGGTACCAATGAGACAACTTGTACTTTGTTTTGTAGGCTTCAAATGGATCTACAAAATGAAGGATGGACAACTCAAGCTAGAAAGACCTAAAGAAACACGAAGTCACCAAAGGAGGTCGTTTGTAGGAACAAAGGGACCTACAAGAAGGGCGACAAGGAGATCGCCGTCGTCAAGGATGATGATGGGTAATAGACTCTGGATGTTCCAAGCACATGACGGGGGACAAGCACCTATTTTTGAACCTCCAACCTACGAATGGAGGAACGGTCACATTTGGCAACAACCACAAGGGCTATATTATTAGCCTTGGTAAAATAGGTGATGGGTCCATTTTAATGGACTATTGTTACGCCTAAGTTAACTTTATTCTTACCTTTTGGGTTTGCTAATAACTACATTAAGTTATAGAATGTTTGGATGCATCATTATTTAAGTTTACATCTATTTTATCGCATTCTATAAATTAATATGTAATTATTTTATGTTTTGTTATTGTAGGAATAAGGTTGGAAAAGAATAGGGGGGTGAAAGAAATTTCCCCCAACAACCGCCTCAACTTCACCTCACGCAACCTCCAGCTGGCCTCAACACCCCCAAACAGCCATCGGCCAAAATTAATAAGGGATTTGAAATTCCTTAACTCACGCGGGGAGAGGAGATAAAAAAAGGAGGCTTGGCAAAGGGTTGGCATCTTGGCGGTTCTTCTTCCCCCCCTGAGGGGATATCCTTCTTCTCCACCTTCCCCACCGTGGAGAGGACGGACATTGTGGAACCAAGCGTGCACTGTGCACACCTTCCACCGCCATCACCGCACTGCCACAGTGCCCTCACCAATTCCTTGCAAGCCACAGCCTCGCTGCACCATCCTCTCCACTGCAAGTGCACGCCACCCTGCACCCGCGCTACACCAGCCCCCACTGCAAGCGTGCCTTGTAGGTTCTGCACCAACCCTCTCCAGCCCTCACCGCACGCCTGCAACTACTTCGCCTCCACCGCGTCCTTGCAGCCCAAGCGCCTGTAGGTGTTGCATCCACAGCGCCCTTGCGCACCCTGCACCATCACCAGCGCTCGCAGGCGCTGCACCACACGCCCGTAGGCATCCACTGTGCCCTTGCAGCCCAAGCGCTCAAAGGCGCTGCACCACACGCCCGCAGGCGCCACGCCATCGCCATCCACTGCTACTGCCAAGCGCCCGCAGGCGCTGCCCTTGAGCGCCTTACGCCATCGCCAGTGCCCATAAGGCAGCCAAGCCTGCAGGCTACCCACTCCCGCAGGCACTGCACTCTCCTCCTACAGGCGACCCACACCCATAGGCGCTGCACCCAACGACCAGCCCTCCAGCTGCACCCTAGCATGCTTTGTGCGCACGTGCCCAGCGCGCAGCCGTGCGGGCTGCAGCAGCAACTCCACCCTCTCCAAGCGTGGTGAACCTCCTCCAACAGGGCCAACAGGTCGGTGGCCATTCTCCTCCATTCGGCCGTCGCGTCACCATCATCGCGTAGCCCTCGTCGAGGCACACCACCTCATCGACTCTCGCCGCCAACCGTGCACGGCAGTCCACGTGAGGAAGATAGAGAAGAAATCCTCTGTTTTCTCCTCAATTAATATTTACATTCAATGCCATTGCCAATTAGATATTAATATTTTATTCAGGCCACATTGCATGGATGCACTTATAGTTTCCTGAAATTACTTCACTTGTGTTATGTGCATCATTTAACTTTGAATTTCAAATCAGATTTACATGCAAGTTAAATTTACATGATATGCCATTACACATGCATCATATACATATTTTTGGAGCTTAATTTTTGACGTAAAAATTGCATAAATACCCCTAAACTTTTAAGGAAATTGCAAGCTCCATTTAAAATAGCATGTTCCTTGCATTAAAGTCGTGATAGTGTCTGCAAACAGTACATTCCTAAACTCGTGAATTTATTAGTCTATTCCTCCCTGTGGATGCAACATCTTTTTTGTGGTTAAATTTGATATTTAGTTTTGATTGAGAGATTTTCTACCACATAAAACATAATGACATATCATTCTATTGCTATTTTAATTAAGTGAAACTCTCTCCATCAAAATGGCGCCATTGCCGGGGAGGCAGCAGATGCAATAGATTCACTTCATTATTTTCGAATATTTTGAGTTGCACAGTTATCTGATCATATTTCTTTTTATTGTGCGAGGAATCTGACGGGGCGACAGGTGTAGTAGAGAGATGACATTGACCTTGAACGACGTGCATGGTAGAGACGATCTTTTTGGTGGACCTTAATGCCACCTAGAGGCCAGCAACAGGAACACGTGGACCTTGATCCCACGCACATAGGCTTACGAAGGAGCCTGTTCCTGATTTAGTCATTAGAGCTTAGTTTAGATTTAGTTTAGATAGACATTAGAATTTAATTTCTGTCTTTTGGACATTGTCGAGTATTTTTGGGAACGTGTTTGATTGCGCAGCAATCATAGGTCTTAATTGACCTAGATTAGGCTAGAACTTAGCATAAGTTAGGGAAATTCATGCACGCATAAGCATTATTTGCATCTTTACTGCTTTTCTTTAGCTATGCATAAAATAATGTCATAATGTGCTGATTATGTGCATTAAGTCGATTGTAAGGAATAAGCTGATCTGAAGCTGGATCTGAAATAACGGGAGTTTTAGCAGAGTTAGAGCAGAAGGCCTAGTTTAGATGTAGGAATAATAATGTAAGGGGGTTAAAGGTTTTCTATTCTATTAAGTAGAAATAAAGTAGTAAAATGTGAAGAGCTTAGGTCCATCCTAGCCCTAGGATAGCCTAGAGACCTCCCCAAGCCTTAGCCACCCTTAGATTAGGTCACAACACTCTAGGAAGCCCTAAAACCCTAGTTCCAACCCTTATCTGGATGTCCAGATAAGTTATAGGATGTCCAGGACCCTTAGCCATCTCCTACACACCTCAAACCCACCTCTGCAGTGTTATTGAATGTCCAGGCACTTTGTCAGACGTTCAATTTCTGCAGAATACCCAAAACAGAACCCAAAATCCCTCCTGACTCTGATTGGATGTCTAGACAACAAGTCTGGACTTCTGGTTTTTTAGTCTAAAATGTTTGACACAATTATTAGACGTCTGATACTGCTCTCCAATTCCTGTTTTGGGATTTAAGCCTTGATCTTGGATCTCTAGGTCCCTAAACCCAATTCCAACCCCATAGGAACCTAAATTAAGGTGCCCTAACCCTAGTACATCACCTCTAGACCTCCCTAAGGACCTAATTAGGTCCTCACTAAACCTAATTGACTTTGATCTTAGTCAATTCCATTAGCCTATTCAAGTGGACTCATTGAGTCCAATTGAGCCCTGATCTCAGCACACATTGTCCAATTTGAATCAGTGAGAGTCCAATTGACCTAGACCTAACTTAATTGAGTTGTTTTACTCTCAATTAAGTTTTCACACACCCAATTAAACTTGTATTAAGTTTAATTGCACTTGACCTTAGTGAATTAGGGTTTACAACCCTAATTTGAGACCTACCTTGACCTAAACCCACTAGAACCTAACCTAATCAACCTAGCCACCTAGGTTTCGACCCACACACACCCACACACACCATCCACACGAAAATATCTAGCCTAGAGTTCTCTAGAACTCTCTACCATGTGTTGTTGCCTTGGTTGCCAAAATTAGCAACCAAGAGCCATTCAATTTTTAGATCCACATTTGGTGGATCTAAAAACCACCATCTACCCTCTCTCTCTCACTCTCCCACGAGCTCCCACCATAGGCCTCTCTAGAGAATGGAATTCTCTAGAGAGCTTCCCTTAGGTCTATAAAAAGACCTAAGGGGTGGCCATTTGCACCCATTCACTTCCTTGGCAAATTCACTCCATTGGTGCCATTCACGCCCACTTGCACTTAGCTTGCCACTCCACCTCCACGAGCTCACTACCACAACCATGGAGGACATCATGCTAGGATGTTGGATCACTCCTCCCTCTCTCCAAGGGTCGACCTAAGCTACACTGGCCGCCCCTCTTCTCCCCCCGACCACTCCAAGGCCATCTGGGACCACCCCTGAATGCCCTTTTATTCTTCTAGATTTAATTCATGCTCTTTATAGTTTTATTGCTTTTATTTACTACTTAGTAGTGTAGTCTTACTTCTCCCCCAATGATGCATGCGAAATCCCCCCATCGATTCTTGTATGCGATCATTTTCTGATAGCTAGGTTTAATTTTTTAGCATTTATGTACAAGCTTTCCTCTAGATTCCTTGTGCAACAACTCCCAAATGAATGAATGAATGAAAACACATTTTTATATATATATATATATCTCTTTATGTGTTTGAAATCACCACGAGTTGAATGATTATCATATTTGCATGATTTAAGTGCCTGCTCTTTAACTGTCTATCTATTACGGACCAGCATGTCATTTCTTGAGGATATTGCAAATCTGACAATAGATGCTTTCTCCATAACTAATCACCACCTCACTAGAATCGTGCGCACAGAAACTCACACGTTCACTTTCGTAATTTACTTGACTCATGCACATGTGATCCGAGTTAATAATAAAAGTGGTGAAGTTTTTGTTAGGAGATTGGAAACCGACGTGTATCTTTAAACGAAGTATAGTAGTGAAAAGATCGATTTCAAAAGTGAAAGCAACGTCTCCCAGAGACGAACGACCGTGACTCAAGTCTCGTAATCTTTACAAACTTAATTTTTGACGAACGTTTTTTGCGCGACTATACTACGATTTCCAAAGACTTTCAAATGCGCGAGAACGGTTCCTATCAAATGGCGCCGTTACCGGGGAGGCAACGTCATTTTCCATGATTTCGATCTTGAAACTATCACTGACAAATCTCTCTCTGCTTTGTTTTTTGATGTGCAGGAAAAATAGAAAAGAATGGAATTTGCGCACACAACGAGCACAGCAAAGAAAAAAATAGGTGCACATCATCTCTCTTTAGATTAGGTTTCTTTTTTTGAACCCTAGGAGTAGATTTACTTTCTGCACTTTCCTTTGACAAATTCTTTGTGAAAAAAAAGAATTTTCTTATTTTCATGAAAAAGAAAAAAATAAAGAAAAGAAAAATTTTGAAAAAAATCTAGATTAGGTTTCCTTTTGAATCTAGGTTAGTTGAAAAAAGAAAAAAAAAGATATTTTCTTTGAATTTTTGAAAAATTCTTCGCAAAAAAAAATGTGCAAGAGTTTTGAAAAAAAAAAGTATTTTTGGTGGAAAGCTTAGATTTCAAATTCAAACCTCCTTAAAAAGCTTTTCCACCATCTCCTGATTTTCGGCTAGATTTCAAGCTTGACTTAAAAATTCAATTGCCGAAAAAATAGTAAGCAAAAAATTATGAAATTCGGGATAAACCTTCATTTTCAAACCATCTTTAAAACTCCACTGTTATTTTGAAAAAATTTCAAGTATACAATTTTTAAAAATTCGCGAAGGGCACAGGGGTCATACTGACCCAGATTCAAAAATTTTCAAATTTCAAAAAGTGATTCCGAGCAATTCACAAATCTGTTTTGACTAAAAATGGTGGGGTTTGAAAGCTAATCTCATTGGCTTTATTTTTCATATTTTTTCGAATTTTTGAAGGCCATTTGATACAGTTTCAAAGTGGAAAAGCTGATCAGGGGTCAAAGTTCCAAATCTGACCCCCTGATATTCAAAATTTCTTAAAAATTCGGTTGAAATAGTAAAAATTCCAAAAAAATATTCTATGAAAACTAATTGAAAAAGGAATCTACTTGCAAAATTTCAAATTAATTGGATTCCAATTATTATTATAGAACCAACATTACTTTTGTGGTCTGCTAAAACAGAAAAAAAAACCCTAGAAGTGCATGCAACTTAGGTTGAATCTTTAGGGTTACAACTAGAGACCACACCTTGGGTTAACCTAGACTTAATCAAGTCTTGTTAGTCGGTGAGCTTGGTCACCTTGTGGGCCACTCACTACAAACCCCACTGAAGAAAACGGGTTAAAAGTTAATTTTAAAACACGAAATCAACCCGAGTTTGTTGTTGTACTACTGGGTGTTTTTAATCTCTCTTGCCAAACCTGGTGACTAAGTCTGTGGGGTAGTGTCAAATGACTGCGGCTCGGGGGTCAACGGAACCAGAGGCGTAAGCCAAAGGAAGAACCTTCCCCTTAGTTCCCCCGTAACCAGACTGGCTGGGTTAGCTTGAGAGGCAGGAATCACTTTCAGTCGGTTGATGATGAACTTATCTTTAGGAATTCAAATTTCTAACGAGAAATATGGTCACCTGATCTATAAGGACCATTTGATTGACAATGCCTTAGCCTTGTCCTGCTTGGCTACAGCAACTTAGGGGTTGGGTGGTGTATGCAAGGAAGGAGGTCACTTAGACCTCAGCTGATTGGACCTTGGGAGCCACTCCCAAGGAGGTGAGTCACTTCTTTTATTTGCTCAGCCGCGATGGCTAACATTGGATCTGGACCTAATCAGGATCCATAAGAGTTGGACCCACGAGCTTATCTGAGAGCCCAGGTCACTGAATCAGCTCAACATTGGGATCAGAACCCAAGGTGGCGAAGATGACTTTTCGCTTTGCTTGATCCATCTCCTCAGGTTACCGAAATGGTTAACCCATATCCTAACCCTGGATATTATGACCCATACCAGTCGATCCCTCAAAGGACTACGTCTTATAACCCAGGATATGGATTTCATACTCCTACTTCTCACCCATGGAACATGGGTAGACCTGATTCACCCCCTGGAACCCCTGAAGAGCTACCGGTGCATATGCGGCCGCATTATAGAATACAGAGAGCTATAGCGAGCGCTAAGGAAAAGGCCGCATCCTATCTACACGAAATCCAGGCTATCATTGAGCCGAACCAAAGACAAAGCTGGATTCTGCATCAACAAGCTGTGATGGAGCTTCTTCGAGAAACAACAGAGATAACAAGGCTAATGAGACAAAATCGGGAAACTCAAGAACTACTACTTTTGAGATATCAAGTGGAAAATAGCCTTGAAGACCTCGAGGAATCCGAAACGATTACGCCGAAAGGACATAGAAGATTCTTGGGAGCAGTTACTGGAAGATCACTCAGGGGAAAAAGAATCTAGCGTGGATATGAGACAGGAGCAGGAAGTATGTTGAATGGGTTCATCTGAAATTGAGGAAAGGATTTATATCTCTAGGACTGAGCCGCAATCAGATTATCCTGAATCCTGAGAGACACCTCTCGGGTTAGATAACCCGATCGAGACAAGGGAAGTAGATCCAATTGAGGATATGGATCATGAGGCAAGTATTACATGCGACACTACTGATCAGCCTAAGCCACTTCCCATTGTAGGTGAACCAGTGCTGGAGCCAACATCTTTTGATTTGCACTCTTCTTCTTTCACCTACATCCCTAATTCGGATGCTAGAGATTTTGAGATGACACTTTCTATCCTCGAGCATGACATCCGAAGACCAGAAATAGCTATGGATGATGAAATTACTGAGGAACCCAATGCATATGAGGGTGAAGCTTTGAGCAGAAGGAGCTGGGGACACACCTACCATCCTAGTCAATGGCTCGACCCTGAGCTTGAAGAGTCAGCCTCTGATAAATCAGAGATGAATACTGATGAGGATGAAGTAATTTCTGACGAGGATTTCAGTGACCTCCCCATAGATTTTCTACTTTCACAAATGCCCCCGTATGACCCAGAGCCTGGAGAGGGCATGATCTTTGATGTCAATTATCATTATGAGGATCCCTATGACTCAGATTCTGGTTCTGAGATACATTTTGATCTACTCCCTCAGCAACTTCCTACTGAATTGTGGGACATGATAAATCAGCTAAATCAACATCATGATCCCCCCTCTGATTATCATCTATTTTCCACCACCACTCCACACTTTCTTATAGCTAGAGTTTTTGGAGTAGGGGTGCACAATTAGCTGTTTTGCATCTCCGGACCACTGATTCTGGGAGCATACGAGCATATCTTTCTCTTAATATTAGCCGGCTTCTATGCTAGAAATGACACATCTCATTGAGTTTTCACCCAACTGGAGGCATTAAACTGAGCACGTATAGATACCATTCACTCCACACTTCACCATCATCTATATATATAACCATTTTTATACATAGCATATTTTTCTTTTAGCATATTTCCTTTGCGTATATTGCATGTTAATAGGTTGGCCGGTGCTGAATATAATTTCAGGAGCAATTACAGGTGATTTCTACCCATTCTCCCTGCAGTATTTATTTTCTTTTATATTCATGCATGAAGACATGCAAGAACTTAGGCATGGGGGGGTAGATACAGCAAAAACTGAAAAAATTTTCATGCCAACACTTAAGAAAACCTCAGAGCTGCATGCAAAACGTACTTTAGGACCTTAAATAAAAGAACAACTGACTTCACCTCCAATGCTCACATTGGAGCTAGAAATCGTTCGCAACAGCCACTTCTGACTCACCCGCTCACCTATTGCTCTAAATTTAGGGTCAAGCTGATTGTAACCCGATACGGGAATTTCATAAAGTACAAATTATATGAGGTTACTTGTTTATAGCATATATACATATTGTATTCATGAATAAGATTATTTTATTAAGAGAATGCATTAGGGATTTTATCCTCTAGTTGATTCCTGTAATCTGGAATCCAGTACAACTTTTCACACACACATAGAATTTGCAATGGATTCATGGTGAAGGTTGATAAACATCTTCAGTTTGTCGAGAAGAAGCAGTGCTTCTTTTCCTCAACCCCTGGACAGCGTTTTGGGAGTCAGGCAGATTTTCCTCTAAAAATCCACCAAATAGTGTGAGATGAGAGTAGAGTGTACTGGTGCTCTAAGATTAGTGCAAGAAATTTGGAATCCTAGATAATTAGGTGATGATGCTCTGAGATTAGACATAGTTTTCACTCTTGGTTCCTGCGTATGCATTTTGTGTGAAATTTTGAGAGCCACCGAACAAGGCAAATATGCGGAGAGTGAGTTTTCATAAAACTAGGGCTAAGGTGGATGGTTGCGACCATTCTCTACGGAATCCTCAGCTGAAGGAGGGTATTGATGTCAAGGTTAGAGATATACCATCCTATCCATCTCTCCCGGTGCCATGAGTGGGCACTTCCACCAAATAAGCCACCCAATGTCTCTTGAATACCACCAATCCCTAATAATGCCTCCTCAATAAAGTTCATGGATGTATGCTAGTTGTGTTATGTTAAAAAAAAAAAAGAGAGAGAAAAAGAAAAAAAATGATGAAAAGAAAGAAAAACTGAAAAAATTAGAAAAAGAAGAAAAAACATAGAAAAGAATGAATATTTAGTGTTTATTTCATCGAGACAATACCACCAAATAAAATTGAGATCCACCAAATATGGCCCTAACCTATTTTTCTTGTGTTTCTGACCGCCCAAATACTGGCTGAGGAATTTCGACTTAGTGTTATGGTTATGAGAACTCAATTAAAGTGTTGATGCCTAGTGAGACCACCAAATACAGATCCTATGTGTGAATCTAGTGAGGTTGTGAGCTCTAAGAAAAAGAAAGAAAAAAGAGTAAGAGAGAATGAATACAAAGGAATCAAAAGAGAGCATAGTTTTTCTCGTCTTTCTCTGAGTTGAGTTACTTAGTAAACCGGGAATTTAGATTCTGTAGTACTAGTCTCTATGTAGCACCAGTGAGAGTGAGCCGCCAAGTATATAATCTTTTCTCTCAGAGATTCTCTATCTAAGTCTAAAGCCGGGGTGAGATTCATAGAATATCTTGAATACACCGAAGGAAGAAGTCTGCCTATCCTACTAGAATTTTTACTAGGGATCAAGTATAGGCTTTAGAGGTGTATAGTTTTCACTCGAATTCGTTGCAAAAGCTACATAGTCGCACTTTCAAGATTGTCTAGATTTCTAGAGCATAGGATGAAAACAAAAAGAAGAAAAATCTCTATGCATACACTTGATAAAATAATCAGTCTCGTAGGGACCCTTTCTGTAAATAAATTAGTCTTGCATTTGCTAGGGACTAGCAAGATTTAGGCATGGGGGTATGATTGCGCAGCAATCATAGGTCTTAATTGACCTAGATTAGGCTAGAACTTAACATAAGTTAGGGAAATTCATGCATGCATAAGCATTATTTGCATCTTTACTGCTTTTCTTTAGCTATGCATAAAATAATGTTATAATTTGCTGATTAAGTCATTATGTCGATTGCAGGGAATAAGCTGATCTGAAGCTGGATATGAAATAATGAGAGTTGTAGTAGAGATGGAGCAGAAGGCCTAGTTTAGATGTAGGAATAATAATGTAAGGGGGTTAAAGGTTTTCTATTCTATTAAGTAGAAATAAAGTAGTAAAATGTGAAGAGCTTAGGTCCATCCTAGCCTTAGGATAGCCTAGAGACCTCCCCAAGCCTTAGCCACCCTTAGATTAGGTCACAACACCTTAGGAAGACCTAAAAACCTAGTTCCAACCCTTATCTGGACATCCAGATAAGTTATAGGACATCTAGGACCCTTATCCATCTCCCGCACACCTTAAACCCACTTCTGCAGTGTTATTGGATGTCCATACACTTTGTCAGACGTTCAATTTCTGCAGAATACCCAAAACAGAACCCAAAATCCCTCCTGACTCTGATTGGACGTCCAGACAACAAGTATGGACTTATAATTTTTTAGTGTAAGATGTCTGACACTATTATTAGACGTCTGATACTGCTCTCTAATTTCTGTTTTGAGATTTAAGCCTTGATCTTGGATCTCTAGGTCCCTAAATCCAATTCCAACCCCATAGGAACCTAAATTAAGGTGCCTTAACCCTAGTACATCACCTCTAGACCTCCCTAAGGACCTAATTAGGTCCTCACTAAACCTAATTGACTTTGATCTTAGTCAATTCCATCAGCCTATTCAATTGGACTCATTGAGTCCAATTGAGCCCTGATCTCAGCACACATTGTCCAATTTGAATCAGTGAGAGTCCAATTGACCTAGACCTAACTTAATTGAGTTGTTTTACTCTCAATTAAGTTTTCACACACCCAATTAAACTTGTATTAAGTTTAATTGCACTTGACCTTAGTGAATTAGGGTTTACAACCCTAATTTGAGACCTACCTTGACCTAAACCCACTAGAACCTAACCTAATCAACCTAGCCACCTAGGTTTCGACCCACACACACCCACACACACCATCCACACGAAAATATCTAGCCTAGAGTTCTCTAGAACTCTCTACCATGTGTTGTTGCCTTGGTTGCCAAAATTAGCAACCAAGAGCCATTCAATTTTTAGATCCACATTTGGTGGATCTAAAAACCACCATCCACCCTCTCTCTCTCACTCTCCCACGAGCTCCCACCATAGGCCTCTCTAGAGAATTCCATAATTCTCTAGAGAGCTTCCCTTAGGTCTATAAAAAGACCTAAGGGGTGGCCATTTGCAACCATTCACTTCCTTGGCAAATTCACTCCATTGGTGCCATTCACGCCCACTTGCACTTAGCTTGCCACTCCACCTCCACGATCTCACTGCCACAACCATGGAGGACATCATGCCAGGATGCTGGATCACTCCTCCCTCTCTCCAAGGGTCGGCCTATGCTACACTGGCCGCCCCTCATTCTCCCCCCGACCACTCCAAGGCCATCGGGGACCACCCCTGAATGCCCTTTTATTCTTCTAGATTTAATTCATGCTCTTTATAATTTTATTGCTTTTATTTACTACTTAGTAGTGTAGTCTTACTTCTCCCCCAATGATGCATGTGAAATCCCCCCATCGATTCTTGTTACGAATGCGGCTTCAAGACGTTTTCTTTAAGACGTCTGGGAGGTGGCCCAGACGTCTGACCAGATGCATGGAACCCCTTCCAGATGTCTGGGATTTAAATTCTGCGGCGTACGGGGTTGCGTCTTCGCGCATGCATGCCCAGACCTGCAACCGCCACCTTCTTTCCTCTTTTTCCCTCTCTCCTCCTGCAGGGCGTAGTGCTGCGCTCCCTCTCTCTCTCTCTCCCCGTGCGGCCTTATAAGGCCCTCGCCCTCTCCCTCACTCTCATCTCCTCCGCTTCCCTCTTCTTCTTCTCCCAGCCTGTGCGAGAGCGCGAGCGAGTAAGCGGTGGCAGCGGCAGCCGCGGCGAGTGTGCGGGAGGAGGTGTTGCGCGAGGGAGGAGACGCTCAACCATGAGGGCTCGAGCTTGCCGGAGCAGGGGGCGTGGAGTGTCGCGGGAGGGTTGATGCAGCTTGAGCAGCAGGCGGATGGGGCGCGGCGCGGCCGTGCGTAGCGGGCGGAGAGCGAGTTGAGCTCTGATTCTGGAAGTTTTTCTAGAATCAGACATCTGGGATTCCAACCAGACGATGGTGAAGATGTCTGGAGGACTGTCCAGACGTCTGGCAAGTAAGTTATTTCGTCCTTCTTCCTTTTTCGCGCGTACGGCCATGCACCCGTCCGCCGCGCCTTCGTCTGCAACCCGTCGTACTGAGAGCGAGGAGTGGATACGTGCAGGTTCTGCTCGGGAGGGCGCGAGACTCGCATCCAACGCGAATCGGACGTCTGGCCGCAGTGCCAGACGACGGAGAGGACTTCCAGACGTCCTGGTTGACCATCGGACGTCTGGAAACTAGGCCAGACACCCCCGCAGGCTTCTGGATGTCTGAGGGACTACACAGAGCGAAGGTATCCTCTGAACCACCTTTTAAGACGTCTGGAAGAGGTTCCAGACGTCTGATTTTGGACTGTTTCGTCGTTTTTGACCCGTTTAGGGCCCGTTCGGAGTCCGTTTTCCATGTTTCGAGTTGTGTTCTTTTCGAAATAAAATCCTCTACCCGTTTACAGTAATTATATACTATTCTGAGAAACTCCTTGTGTTTGATCCTTGTGTTAGGACCCCGTTCCATTGCAGTCTCGGGGGTTGCAAAGGCGTGTGGGATTTCCGACCACTCCCCCAGTACTTCCATTGTAGCTGGTAGAGTGGCTTTTAAAATTATTAACATAATTTGTTACAATTATGGAATAATTAATAGAACCTAGGGCATTGCATGAATCCTAGGAATGAGAAACCAGATTGAATGATAGATCCTAGGGTATTGGATGAATCTTAGGGCTGGAAAACTAGATTGAATGATAGATCCTAGGGTACGGCATGAATCCTAGGACTGGAAAACTAGTGATATGAATATAGATTTTGCAGTCTTGGAAAATGTGGAAAGGAAATAATAGCTGCCTGTAAATTGATCTAACAGCTGCCTGTTATGAATAAATGAACATGATTGAGAATATGGGTTATATGAACGTGAAACTGGAATGGTGAAACCTGAATGTGCTGAGTTAAAAGAGCTGGAACCCTACGGGGAATTAGGAGTAGAACTCTTGGAAAGAGAATGAAATGGAACTGAGAAGGGAAGATGTGGATGTGTGTTGTCTCTTGGGTACGTAGTGCCAGGGGAAGCACCTGTTACCTGTTTAGTGTAGAGCGGAGCTAGCCGCCCCAGGGACCCGGGGTTAGGTCTGGCCACTTTGTACCAACTTTTGGCCCTTGTGTACACAGTACCGAGGAGAGCTACTAGTGTAGAGTGAGTACTAGCTACCCCATGGGCCCCGGGATGCTGCTAGCTCACCTACACAGACTTGTTAGGCCCACTGGGCAAACCAGGGTAGTCAGGCGAGGGTGTGCGGACTGTGGAGGGGCAAGACCCCTGTTTGGTTAATGTGGAGGGGCTGGACCCCTGTTACTGAGAGGGCTCTACCCTATACTGGTTCCGTGCTGTGCTTTGGGTGCACCCGTTAATGGAAACGACTGATCGCGTGCCAGTGCGAGGTAGCTACCCGTGTGTTTATCGCGCGTGCCGTAGTCACCGTTATGTCTGTCAGCGACCTTGGGGTGGTTGACTGAGAGTAGGATCACCACGGGGGACTCTCCCGGCCAGGAGAGCACCATGTGTTACTTCTACTTTTTGGAAAAGACTGCAATCAAGATCGTTCCCACGAGGAACATTCGAGATCAAGTAAAGGATCTGAGAAATAGATAAATTGTGAAATAATAGAAAGACGTAAATAAAGGAAGAAAGAAATTATAACAGCTATTGTAAACTTTACTGCTTCTTTAGTTTTAGCTGCCACTCTACTCAGGGTTTCGCTGACGTGTTACACTCGTTACTTTTCAGGACCAGGTGTTGAGCAGCCAGGGTCAGCGGCTGCAGAGGACGCTGGGCCGAGTAGGGTCCAGTAGAGTTACCGCAGTTCTTTTGTACCCCTTTTTGTTCCACTGTAGTGAGTAGTTCTTGTTACTCTCTGTACTTTTCTTTACTTGTAGTTCATGTTATGTTATAAATGTTGTTCTACTGTTGTGGTGGTACATGTTGTAGTAGTTCCTTTTCTTACTGCTGTATTTTTGTTACTGCTAGTTATATTCATGCTGAATGTGGTTTATTTTACTGCTCTTTTGGTTACTTCCTCATTGGACGACTAGGTCTTGGGATTAGTCGAGTCGGTCCGGTTCTCGTGTCTCGTTGGGACTCGGGAATCGGGTTGTTACAATTCTTGTATGCGATCATTTTCTGATAGCTAGGTTTAATTTTCAAGCATTTATGTACAAGCTTTCCTCTAGATTCCTTGTGCAACAACTCCCAAATGAATGAATGAAAACACATTTTTATATATATCTCTTTATGTGTTTGAAATCACCATGAGCTAAATGATTATCATATTTGCGTGATTTAAGTGCCTGCTCTTTAACTGTCTATCTATTACGCACCAGCATGTCATTTCCTGAGGATATTGAAAATCTAACAATAGATGCTTTCTCCATAACTAGTCATCACCTCACTAGAATCGTGAGCACAGAAACTCACATGTTCACTTTCGTAATTTACTTGATGCATGCGCATGTGATTCGAGTTAATAATAAAAGTGGTGAAGTTTTTGTTAGGAGATTGGAAACTGGCGTGCGTCTTTAAATGAAGTAGAGTAGTGAAAAGATCGATTTCAAAAGTGAAAGCAATGCCTCCCAGAGACGAACGATCGAGACTCAAGTCTTGTAATCTTTACAAACTTAATTTTTGACGAACGTTTTGCATGACTATACTACGATTTCTGATGACTTTCAAATGCGCGAGAACGATTCCTGTCAGTGTTCCCAGTGCTTCTTTATTTCTTATCGCTCTTGTATGCGGGAGCGTGTTCCCATTTATTTAGATTATAGGACTATTTGAATTGTTTGAACTACATGTTTGTTAGTTAGTTAGATTAGGTTTGTTTGCTTATTATTATTATTAAAAAAAAAAATTCGAACTGCCTGCTAGAAGTTGCATATCTCTAGGACGATCATCTAGGACTGAATGAGCAGCATTTAGTTTATTTTTCCTGCATCGCATACATTCTTGCACGAAGAAAGCTGGAGTAAGGTACGTCTTCTCTTGAGCATCAATTACCTGTCATGCATCTGCATTGAACCTAAATCTAAGACCACTAAAGTGCTTGAATCAAATTAATTCAGTGGTCACCTTAAAAGTTGGGACTGCTAAGAGGTTGGACCTTAAAGTCTTTGACTTAAAATTGTGTGCAAAAGGATCTTGTTTGCGAAATTTCAAAACTCAAAACACAATCATATATTTGCACACTTGAGACACTATGCACCTCACACATAAGGTCACTAGATAAATTTCTACCTCTCCTCTTTTGCACCACAAGGGAAGTTAGTCGGAAATCAACAAGCCTATCCACCAAGTTACTTCGGTTCCTCGTGTGTGGGCTTGATTCGAGACTTCCATCCCTTGCGAGTAGGTTATAAGCACCAGCGAAGGTTGGCCTAGGAAGCATAATTTGTGTAAAACTTGTTTGGCCACCAACTGAACATTTAATTCTAAGACCTACAATCTACTAAAAACAGATCCCACTGAATTTGCGTTTGTTTTGACAGTAGAATTCTCTAGGAAGTTTCTGCTTGTGTTCTGAATTCTTCTAAATCCTAAGAGAGTTAAAACTGTTTTGCTTAAAGAAATGGATCACCCTTACTCCTATCATTTAGATTATCAGAGTTAATACTTCCCACCTTTTAACCAGGATCCCATGCCCCGACCGTATTCATCCTTTGATGGGTACATTGACAATTCATGGGATCATTCTTATTCTTATCTTGGGAGTACTGGCCCGATAACTCCCACTTTTGAGCAGAGCCTTGGAGCAGGATTTTCCAACCTTGGAATCCCTACTATGCAAACACCCAACCCTCCCACCCTTCATGATTTTCCGTATCGAGGTTGGACCGATACCCCTAGGCAACCAGAGCCTGAAATTGACTATCCTCCCCAACCTGATAATAGTAGCCTCTCATCTTTTATGATAGAAATGCAAAAATAACAAAAGGAAATGATGGAATCCATGGGAGAGATGTTGTGGAATAGTCAACAATTAAATGAAGAAGAAAGATAGCTTAGCTACACGCTTCCCAGTAATTTTGATTCCTACCCATACGACCATGATCATGAAAATAATTATGAGGAACCCAATGACAATAGGGATCCTGTTTTATGTAGCTATCACTTAGACTCTCCCAATGAGACACGGCCATCAAAGGAGAACGATCATAGTGATTATCCACCTGAGCTATATTGGAGTCAAAAGCAAGGGAGGATGGTACCTCTTGAGGACCTTGACCCCAATGACAGTATTCTCCTTACCCCTGCCAACTCGGGTCAAGGTTGTATTATTCCTATCACTTCCCCTACTGATTATCTGGTGGAATCCCATTCTACCCTTAGTGAGCCTACTCCTGACCCTCCACTTAGGGAATCAACACCTACCATTTAGCATCCTGAGGATTTAAATGCACCCAATGAAGGTGACCCTAAGGGAATGGAGGATGAATTAGATCAATTTTGGTCTTAGGGATATGAAGAGTCTATTTCAGAAGATGAGGATGCCCTAATAGAGGGACCTGGATTGAAAATCTAGAGTGAATCACAAGGGAATTATTTATCATTTGAGGATTTACCTCCAAAGGATATAAATAATATGGTGAAATCCAGATTCCTCCCTTCTTTTGAGAGTCATCCTCCATCAAAATAGGAGTTGATATTAGAGGAGGACAAACAAAATAGTGAGAAGCCTAGGAGAGACTCTCGGGGACAAAACACGTCAATTGAGGATTTATACTCCGAGAAGAATAACGAATTCAGTGATATAGGCTTACTCCAAAATATTAAGACTGATCCTCCTTTAGGAATAATTAAGGATACTGATCCAACTCCTGTTTTCACTAATGAATCACATATACACCCCGACAAAAATTTGAGTGAACCAAACGAATCCGGGATGAGCTTAATGATAATGATTATGATATTTTGACCCTGCCATCAAAGAGTTGTAATTTGGAGTCTACCCTTGATTCAAATATGACTCCAACCATTAATCTAGGCAGGGTAACGTGAAATTGTCTACAATTGTTAGGGAGTATACACAATCTGAATCATTGTTGGAGTTGGACCTGACACTGACTAAGCCCTCATTGGACTTAACCATTACCTTCCAACACTACAAACAACCCTTATACTCCCTACCTGATCCTTGGCTCAGATCTCTGCTCATGTACATTCCTTTTGGAGAACATATCAGGCTAGTACATCCTCTGGTAGAATGGCGAGTGTGGATTGATGCTTGAACTTTTAGTCTTGCCATTCAAGGGTTTCAAATATTAATGTTTATATCTTTTAAAACCCATCCTATTTTGGAGAATCCTTGTTATCCTCCACTTATTCCGTTTCGGGAGGCCACTTTTCATATTCCCTTTCTTATTCCTTATTAAGACCCGTACTGTTAAAACACTTTAAGACGTCTGGGACTTGGGTCAGATGTCTAGTCAGACGTCTGGACGCCTTCCCAGATGTGTGGAAATCAAATTTTTTGTGAGTATGTCCTCGAGTCTGCGTGCGTGCCGCGTGTAGACAGTACGCAGTGGCATTTCTTCTCTCTCTCCTCTTGCCGATGAACCTAACCTCACCCTTATAAACCCCCTCCTCTCCCTCACGCCACCCCACTTTCATCCACCCTTCTTCTTCCCCAGTGAGAGCGGTGAGCAGCAGGCAGTGCGTGGCGAGTGTGAGCGGCGTGGGAGGAGAGGAGCAGTGAGGGGAAGAGAGGAGAGCGCGCGAGCTCGTGAGGGAGTTCGCCCGAGAGCTCACGGTCGGTCGGCGCGTGTGCGAGGTGGAGAGTTGCGTGGGGGAGGTCCTCCTTGACACTGCTGTAGCCAGAGCAGCGATCGAGCAGGTGCGGCACGGCCGCACGTAGCACGAGAAGGCGATGTCAGTCTCTGGTTCTGGGATTTTCTCAGAATCAGACATTTGGATCTGCATCCAGACGACGTAGACGACGTCTGGAGGAGGCTCCAAATGACTAAAAGGTAAACCCTGCGACGTACACTCCCCTTTGCGGATACGACCATGCAGGCCTTTCCGCCGAGGCACTGTTCCATGCCATATTGAGAATATTTTGCGTCACGCGTGCAAGATTCGCTTCGGGAAGGCACGGGACACGCCCTCCCACGCAGTTCAGATGTCTGGGCGAGGCACCAGACTGCGAGAAGCGTCTCCAGACGTCCGGAGAGGTGGTCAGACATCTGGAACTAGGTCCAGACGGTTCAGCAGAGTCCCTGGACGTCTGAGGAGTAGCGCAGAGTTGAGGTATGGTTCTGGACTTCTTTCAAGACGTCTGGAAGGTGTTCCAGACGTCTGATATGAATCAGAATTTTCTGTTTTGACCCGTTTAGGGTCAGTTTAAGGTCCGATTTCTGCAATTAAGATTCCATTGTTCTTCATATAAGTTC
Organism: Thalassia testudinum; assembly: GCA_037157565.1. Classification (NCBI taxonomy): domain Eukaryota; kingdom Viridiplantae; phylum Streptophyta; class Magnoliopsida; order Alismatales; family Hydrocharitaceae; genus Thalassia; species Thalassia testudinum. The sequence goes on from JAZHRO010000014.1 coordinate 24,558,764, forward strand.
CTCTACTTGTTGGAATACTTTTTATCCTATTCGGAGTGGTTTCTTGTGATTGATCCTTGTGATAGGACCTCGTTCTGTTGTAGATTTGGGATTTGCTGAGGCACATGGACCTGTCGATCAAGCCCCCGTTACTCCTGAGTTTACTGGTAGAGTGGCTTCCCCTAGTTTAATTACCAACATGAATGCATATTTGGAATGGATGTTAGATCCTAGGGTATGGCATGAATCCTAGGACTAGAAACACTGGAATAGTTATATGGAATGTATGAATTGCAGTCTTGGATGAGTAAATAGAATAATAATAATTGCCTGTAAATGGATAACAGCTACCTGTGAAATGTAAAGTACTGTGGTTAGCGACTATTGCATGTAAATTTCTGTTATTTACAATTAAATACGAGCTGCTTGTATATGAATTATTGAATGTTGGAAACATGAGCTACTTGCAAATAAACCTGGAATGTGAATAGAAAAGTTACATGCTACATGTGTAGAACCTGAGAAATGGAAATAGAAATGATGAAACTTAGTACGGCTTGGGCTGAGAAACATGAGCATGAACCCTATGGGGAATTATGAGTAGAGCACTTGGAAATAAATGGAATGGAACTGGAAATGAGAATGGGGAAGTGAGCTGGCCCTTGAGTATGGAGTACCAAGGAGAGCGACTGTCCCCCTGTTTAGTGCAGAGCGGAGCTAGCCGCCCTAGGGATTGGGACCCGAGGTTAGGATTGGCCACTCTGTACCGACTTTTTGGCCCTCGTGTACACTGTACCGGGGAGAGCTACTAGTGTAGGGAGAGAGCTAGCCACCCCATGGGGCTCGGGGTTCAGCTAGCCACCCTACGCTGACTTGTTAGGCCCACTGGGCAAACCAAGGTAGTCAGGTGAGGGTGCACAGACTATGGAGGGGCGAGACCCCTGTTTGGTTCTTAGGGGCTAGACCCCTATTACTGAGAGGGCTATGCCTTATACTGGTTCCGTGCTGTGCTTTGGGCGCACCCATTAATGGAAACGACTGACCGCGTGCCAGTGCGGGGTACTTACCTGTGCATTTATCGCATGTGCCGTAGTCACCGTTACGTCTGTCAGTGACCTTGGGGTGGTTGACTGAGTGTAGGACCACCACGGGGGACTCTCCCGGCCAGGAGAGTACCACATGCTACTTCTACTCTTTGGAAAAGACTGCAATCAAGATCGTTCCCATGAGGAACATTCGAGATCAAGAAAAAAGACCTGATAAATAAATCGAGTGATGAAGGAAAGAGTAATTAGGTAAAGAAAGAAATTGAAAAACAATAGCTACCTGTCCACCTTTACTATTTAGTTAGCTGGTTGCCACTCTACTCAGCGTTCGTTGACGTTTTGTACTCGTAACCTTTTTCAGGTCCAGGTGTTGAGCAGCCAGAGCCTACGGCTGCAGAGGGTGCTGAGCCCAGTAGTTGTACCTTTTTGTTGTACTCCATTTCCTGTTGTAGTGAGTAACTTTGTTACACTTCTGTACTTTTTTATTGTGAACTTTATATTCCTGTATCTGTTTAATTTTCTACTGTTGTGGTGGTGTGTACTATAGTAGTTTACTTCTTTACTACTGTACTTTTGTTACTGTTAGTTGCTTGCATGGTGAATGTGGTTTATTTTACTACTTTTTGGTTACTTTCTCGTCGGACGACTGGGTCTTGGGATCAGTCGAGTCGGTCCGGTCTCGTGTCCTGTAGGGATTCGGGAACTGGGTCGTAACATTCCTAGACCTCCCAGTAGCCAACGAGGTTTTCTGCTTTCATACATTTTGGCAAAAATTTGGGATTACGTTGCATCAACAGCTTGCCAACATCCGTGGCTACCTATTTTCTAGGCCGCGCTGTTACGCATATTTTAAGGGCCTAACCTTTTCTGTCTGGAACCAGACTTACAGGTTCCTTATAAGTCTGGCTGCTGACAGAAAATGCAGCGCTTGTTGGGAGGCAACCCAGCGTTCTGAATAACACCGTTGTTAGGTGATTTCTTTCCTTTCTCCCCCTGTTTTAATTTTACAATGAGGACATTGTAGGATTTAGGCATGGGGGGGTGCATTTTACATTTTAGGAAGTATTCATGCATTTAGGTTCGCACAAAAAAAAAAATCTCTTTTCTTGAGCTGAATGAGTTAGTCCTTAGTAGAATACCGTTGTCATTGGAGGTTTTTCTTCTTGAATTATTTCTTAAGTTTAGAATCCAGTACATTTACTTCACATGCACGTAGACTGGGTAATGGATCCTTGAAGAAAACCAATAAGCATCTGTAGTCTACTAAACCCTTGGACAGTTAATAGGGAGTCAGGCATACTATCTTCTATTAGATCTACCTCATAATTGTGAGAAGAAAGTAGAGAGCTTACTGGTGCGCTAAGTCTAGTGCAAGGACTCTTAAGTTTTAGACAATTAGATGATAATACTTCAGAGTTAGGCATGGTTTTCGCTCTCTATTCCTGTGTGCGTACTTTGTGTGAATTCCTGAGAGTCACCAAATAAGGCAGATACATAGAGATTGAGTCTTAATAAAGCTATGACTATGGTGGATGGTTATGACCGTTCTTCATAGAGTCCTCGGCTGAAGGAGGGTAATAGTGCCAAAGGTCGCCTGTCCTATCCATTCCTTCCCGGTGCTGAGAATAGGCACTTCCACCAAATATGCCACACAATGTCCTCTTGACCATCATCATCCCTAATAATGCCTCATAAATAAAAGTCTATATCGTGTTATGTTGATTGATAAAGAAGGAAAAAGGAAAAAGAGAAGAAGAAACAAAAAGAGAAAGAAAAAAAAAGTGAAAGAAAAAAAAAAAAAAGAAAAGAGAGAGAGAGAAGAAAAAGAAAAGAGTCCAGAGTTATAATTTTATTGTTGTAACATTGTTTCTGAGGAAACAAAAACACTTATTGCGTTTCACCAAATATGACCCATACCTACCTTTCAGTATTTCTGATCGCCTGAATGTTGGTTGAGGACTCTAACTTAGTTGTAGAATTATTAGGATTTTAATTAAAGTGTGAATGCTATGTGAGGCCACCAAACAGTGAGTACAATTACTAAATCAGGCGAGATTTGTGATCTCAAAAAGAAAAGAAAGAAAAGAGTGAGCGCTAAGGAACATCAAGAGAGTACAGTTGTTTAGCCTCTCTGAGTTGACTTGTCTAATAGTCTAGAGATGTAGAGTCTGTAGTACTAGATTACATGTAGCACTAGATGAGTGTGTGCCACCAAATACAAATCCATTCAACTCGATATCTCCTACCTACGCCTAAAGCCGGGGTCAATTTACAGATTATTTTCTGCTTTATCCCCGAGGGAAGTAGTTGCCTATCCCGACAGCAATATTTACCAAGGGTGAAGTACGAACTCCCAATGCGCGTTGGCTTTTTCACTTGGATCTGTTACCTAGGCTATTATCACGTCACATTTGTCTGGATCTCTAAAGTTTTGAAATAAGAAAAGAAGAAATCTTCTGATTACTACTATTATTTTTCATTTTTGCTAGGGACTAGCAAATCTTAGGCATGGGGGTATTTGATAAGTTCATTTTAATGGACTATTGTTACGCCTAAGTTAACTTTATTCTTACCTTTTAGGTTTGTTAATAACTACATTAAGTTATAAAATGTTTGCATGCATCATTATTTAAGTTTATATCTATTTTATCGCATTCTATAACTTGATATGTAATTATTTTATGTTTTGTTGTTGTAGGAATAAGGTTGGAAAAGAACAGGGGGTGAAAGAAATTTCCCCCAACAACTGCCTCAACTTCACCTCACGCAACCTCCGGCCGGCCTCAACACCCCCCAACAGGCACCGGCCAAAATTAGTAATGGATTTGAAAATCCCTTAACTCACGCGGGGAGAGGAGATAAAAAAAGGAGGCTTGGCAAAGGGTTGGCATCTAGGCGGTTCTTCTTCCCTCCCCCTGTGGGGATATCCTTCTTCTCCACCTTCCCCACCGTGGAGAGGGCGAACATTGTGGAACCAAGCGTGCACTGTGCACACCTTCCACCGCCATCACCGCACTGCCACAGCGCCCTCACCAATCCCTTGCAAGCCACAGCCTCGCCGCACCATCCTCTCCACTGCAAGCGCACGCCACCCTGCACTCGTGCTACACCAGCCCCCACTGCAAGCACGCCTTGTAGGTTCTGCACCAACCCTCTTCAGCCCTCACCGCACGCCTGCAACTGCTTCGCCTTCATTGCACCCTTGCAGCCAAAGCACCCGCAGGCGTTGCATCCACAGCGCCCTTGCGTGCCCTGTGCCATCACTAGCGCTCGCAGACGCTGCACCACACGCCCGCAGGCATCCATCGTGCCCTTGCAGCCCAAGCACCCGCAGGCGCTGCACCACATGCCCACAGGCGCCACGCCATTGCCATCCACCGCTACTGCCAAGTGCCCGCAGGCGCTGCCCTTGAGCGCCTTACGCCATTACCAGCGCCCGCAGGCAGCCAAGCTTGCAGGCTACCCACACTCGCAAGCGCTGCACTCTCCGCCTGTAGGCGACCCACACCTACAGGTGCTGCACCCAACGGCCAGCCCTCCAGCCGCGCCATAGCACGCCTAGTGCACGCGCACCCATCACGCAGCTGCACGGGCTGCAGTAGCAGCTCCACCCTCTCCAAGCACGGTGAACCTCCTCCAACAGGGCCAACAGGCCAGCGAACATTCTCCTCCGTCCGGCCGCCGCCGGCCACCTCCGGCCGCTACGACACCATCATCGCGTAGCCCTCGTTGAGGGGCACCACCCCGTCGACTCTCGCCGCCTACCGTGCACGGCTGTCCACGCGAGGAAGAGAGAGGAGAAATCCTTTGTTTTCTCCTCCATTAATATTTACATTCAATGCCATTGCTAATTAGATATTAATATTTTATTTAGGCCACATTGCCTGGATGCACTTATAGTTTCCTGAAATTACATCACTTGTGTTTTGTGCATCATTTAACTTTGAATTTCAAATCAGATTTAAATTTACATGATATGCCATTACACATGCATATATACATATTTTTGGAGCTTAATTCCTGACGTGAAAATTGCATAAATACCCTTGAACTTTTAAGGAAATTGCAAGTTCCAATTAAAATGGCATGTTCCTCACATTAAAGTTGCGATAGTGTCTTCAAACAGTATATTCCTCGACTCATGAATTTATTAGTCTATTCCTCCCTGTGGATGCGACATATTTATTGTGGTTAAATTTGATATTTAGTTTTGATTGAGAGATTTTCCACCACATAAAACACAACGACATATCATTCTATTGCTATTTTAATTAAGTGAAACTCTCTCCATCAATAGGTAACCCTCTATCCCCTATCTCAAATGTCTCTTTAGTAAATGACTAAAACACAACTTGTTAAGCGTTAGTTAAATTTGTGATAAGGGATGTACGGTAGTTTTCACTTTTAAAATATTTGAAATTATGCATGTATCAACTAATGAAATCCTTCTTAAGGGAACTAGGTTTAAAGACATTTATATTGTAGAATTTGATAAAGATAACACTTATGAATATCTTATTGTTAACAATGAATTGAATGTATGGCATAAAAGACTAAGACATATTCATATGAGGCTAGTCCAAAAGTTAGCTAAACATGAACTAGTTCAAGGTCTTCCTAAAGGAAAATTTGTAGATGATCTTATGTGTGATTCGTGTAAACTAGGTAAGATCATGAAATCTAGCTTTAAAAGCAAAGAAGTAATATCCATATCAAGACCATTAGAAATATTACCTTGTAATTGTAGATGATTTTTCAAGGTTTTCATGGGTCTCCTTCTTGAGATCCAAAGATGAAGTGTTTTCCATCTTTTCTATTTTTTGTAGGAAGGTTCAAACTGAAAAAGGATACCAAATCACTCAAATTCGTAGTGATCATGGGGGTGAGTTTGAAAATTCCTTGTTTGATGATTTTTGTCAGGAGCATGGTTTTGGTCATGAGTTCTCTTTTCCCCGAGCACCTCAACAAAATGAGGTAGTTGAGAGAAAGAACCGTACTCTTCAAAAGTGTAATCAACATTGCTCATAAACTCTGGGTTATTGAAGTACTTTTGGGTCGAGGCAGTTAACACGGCTTGGTACATGTTAAATTGCATTTTAATTTGATTTGGGTTGCGAAAAACTTATTTTGAACTATATTATGGGAAAGAACCCGAGATTAGTTATTTTAAAGTTTTTGGATGCCGATGTTTTGTTTCAAATGGCCGCTTTAATTTATATAGATTTGATGCCAAAGGTGAAGAAGCCATCTTTATTGGTTATTTTTCACGTAGTAAGGCATATCAGGTGATTGTTCAAATCGCAACACAGTTAATTAAGGTTAAAAGTCTTAATTAATCGCATAAAGAAATGACTTAGGTTAACTCGAATCGTTGTCATTTAATGTAGTATAGGGTCAAGTTAACCTAATATTTTAGATTTAATTCTTTTTAACTAGTTGAATCTAGGTCGTTCACTAGGAGGCATAATCGTAATTTTTATTTCACCATTTTATTCTTATGCATAAATTATTAATTACTTAATTAATCAGATCAATAATTACATATATATTAGGCACATGAATAGATACACATAGGATTGATCAATTAATGCATGCACTATTCCATTAATAAAAGAAATGTACAAGAAAGATTTACAGTGAATACTAAGGTAGAGGAATGATTATTATAATTTTCACACAATGTAAGGCATAGAAATAAGGTACAAAAAATAGAAGATGACTTCTAACAATAGATAGGCTCAAACTCTTTCTCTTCTCCTAGCCTTAAGCATTCTTTCAGACATCTGTTTTCTCTCCTATTCTCTTCATTTAATCTCTTTTAAATCTCTTTTAACTCTTTCTCTTCTTCCTTAACTTCTTTTAATGCACACTCTCTCCCTCTTCAAATCTCTCTCTTCTTTTAATTCTACCTTCTCTCTTCACTGTGCTCTCTTATTCTCCACACTTAGCCAATTTCACACAACTCAAACCCATTCTTTTCTCACTTTAAAAAAAAAATTGTTTAATGGGCGGCATGCACTATTCGAGGATACATAGCACATCGTAGGGTGGGACCAAACCCTACTAGGCCCATGTCTAGTTTAGATTAGGTGGATTTTTAACATTTTAAGCTGCTGCATAGTCTCGGGCCCATTTAGGCCCACACACTCGCTCGCCCACCCGGGCCCACGCACATAGGCACTGTTACGACCCGATTCCCGAATCCCTACAAGATACAAGAATCGGACCGACTCGACTGATCCCAAGACCCAGTCGTCCAACGAGAAAGTAACCAAAAGAGCAGTAAAATAAACCACATTCACCATGTATATAACTAGCAGTAACAAAATACAGCAGTAAAGAAAAGAACTACTACAGTATACACCACCGCAACAGTAAAGAAATACACAGGTACATAAACATGATGCTTACAATAAAAGAGTACAGTGGTAACAGAAACTACTCACTACAACAGAAGGAAGGTACAGAGGGTACTACACAAGTAAAAACTATTGGGCTCTACTAGGCCCAGCACCCTCTGCAGCCGCCGGCTCTAGCTGCTCGACACCTGGTCCTGAAAATGTGACAAAGGTGACACGTCAGCGAAACGCTGAGTAGAGTGGCAACCAAAAGCTAAGAAAAATAATAAGGTGGACGGTAGCTGTTATATTTTTAATCTCTTTCTTTATTTTTCCATTTACTCAATTATTGAAATTTTCCTCAGATCTTTCTCTTGATATTGAATGTTCCTCGTGGGAACGATCTTGATTGCAGTCTTTTCCGAAAAGTAGAAGTAACACGTGGTGCTCTCCTGTCCTGGAGAGTCCCCCGTGGTGGTCCTACCCTCAGTCAACCACCCCAAGGTCACTGACAGACGTAACGGTGACTACGGCACGCGTGATAAATGCACGGGTAGCTATCCCGCATTGGCAAGCGGTCAGTCATTTTCGTTAACGGGTGCACCCCAAAGCATAGCACGGAACTAGTATAGGGCAGAGCCCTCTCAGTAACTGGGGTCCAACCCCTCCACAGTCCGCGCACCCTCGCCTGACTACCCTGGTTTGCCCAGTGGGCCTAACAAGTCGGTGTAGGAGGGTTAGCAGAACCCTGGGGCCCATGGGGTAGCCAGTGCTCTCCCTACACTAGTAGCTCTCCTTGGTACTGTGTACACGAGGGCCAAAAGTTGGTACAAAGTGGCCATACCTAACCTCGGGTCCCTGGGGCGGCTAGCTCCACTCTGCACTAAATAAGGGGACAGTAACTCTCCTTGGTGCTCTGTACTCAAGGGTCAGCTCACTTCCCTAATTCTATTCCATTCACTTCCCAGGAGTTCTACTCCTAATTCTCCGTAGGGTTCATGCTCTTTTAACTCAGCCAATTTAGGTTTCATCATTTCAGCTTTATATTCATATAGCCCATGTTCTCAACAGTAATTATCCATTCATAAACAGGCAGCTGTTAACCAATTACAGGAAATTATCGTTTCCTTTCTACTTTTCCAAGACTATAATGTATATATATTCAATCTAGTTTTCTAGTCTTAGGATTCATGCCATATCCTAGGACCTATCATTCAATCTAGTTTTCCAGTCCTAGGATTCATGCAATACCCTAGAATCTACCATTCAATCTAGTTTTTCAGTCTTAGGATTCATGCAACACCCTAGACTCTATTAATTATTTCACAAGTGCATAAATTTTGATAAATAATTAAAAGGGCCACTTTACCTGCAAAATCGGGAGTACTGGGGGTGTGATCGGTAAGCCCGCACGCCTCCGCAACCCCCAGAGTCGCAACGGAATGGGGTCCTAACACAAGGATCAATTACAAGGAGCTACTCAGAATAGGATACAAATACTGTAAACAGGTAGAGGAACTAAATCTGAGAAGAACGAAACTTGAAACGCGGAAAACGGACTCCGAACGGACCCTAAACGGGTCAAAAATGACAAGTCTGCCCAAAATCAGACGTTTGGAACATCTTCCAGATGTCTTAAACGGTGGCTCAGGTCATACCTTGATCCTGCGCGGTCCTTCAGACGTCCAAACTCCCGCTGAACCATTTGGACTTAGTTTCTAGACGTCCGACTGTCACTCCGGATGTCTGGAGACCCTCTTCGTCGTCTGGTACTGTGCCCAGACGTCCGATCTGCGTGGGAGGGCTTGCCCTTGCGCCTTCCCGAATGAGACCTACACGCACACGCGATCGTCCTCAACACGAAATGAGGCAGAACTCCTTGGCGGGACGGTTGCATGGCCGTACACGCGAAAATAGAAGGGATCGAAAAATATTGTACCTTTCAGACGTCTGGACCTTCCTCCAGATGTCTCCTACGTCGTCTGGACGTATGTCCAGATGTCTGATTCTGGGAAATTTTCCCATAATCAAGACCTCCTCGCCCTCCGCCCGCAGCGCACGGCCGTGCCGCGTTGTGCTCGCCTGCTGTCTGAGCTGCAGCAGCTCCTCCCCAACACTACGTTTCCACTGTGCACCCGCCGGTTGACCCTGGCTGCTCCGGCGAGGTCGGACCCTCACGGTCCATCTCTCTCCCTCTCTCAGCTGCCCCTCCTCCCCACACACTCACAGCTGTTGCTGCCCTCCCCTGCTCACTCACTCGTTGACAGGAAGAAGAAGAAGGCGGTGGAGTGAGGGTGAGGGAGAGGAGAGGGGGGTATTTGAAGGCTGCCATGGGGAGAGAGAGAAAAAGGTGTCTACGCCTGCTGGGAGGAAGGAAAGAGAAGGAGGGCGACGGTTCAGTTTGCGCGCGCATGCGCACAGACGCAAACCCGTGCACCGAAAAAATTAATTTCTAGACGTCTGGGAAGGCTTCCAGATGTCTGACCAGACGTCTGGACCAACTCCCAGACATCTTAAATGATGTTTAATGTCGGGTCATAACAGGCACACACCTACGCACACACTCACGTTCACACTCACATGCTCACAGAACCAAATGCTCATTAGTTGTGCCTTGCGCTGACGACCGAGGGGCCGCTGTGCATTTTCACTTTTATACTAGTGCACGCACCTGCACACTTCTGATGTGGGACTAAGTAGCCGGCTTCTTCTTTACGGGATGGGTCAACTGGCTTGATCTTCAGATGAAGATTCTAGATGACTCAGATGGCCAAATCAAGTCCACAAGAGCTTAATGAAAAGTTCTTGGAGTCTATTCTTCAATTTTAACCTCAATTTAATGCTTGGATCAGGATTGACCCATTGATTCAAAGGATGAAAAAGGCATTATTTGCGTGCCTGGAATGCACTTCACATGATGAAATCCAAGTCAATCGAATTGAAGATGATTTAATTTCCCTCAATTAAGGATCTAGAATGGTTCAGAGAGGTATTCCGCATTAGTTAAAAGAGATTTAAGCTAAAGAAGAGATGCAAAAAGCTCCAGAAGCTAAGGAGCTTCGATCTGGAAGCTCAGAGCTTACTTTTAAGCTCGAATCTGTCTTATAAAGAGATTAAGATCTCAAGAATTGACTTAGTCGGATTCAGTGAGTGAAGAAAAACTGATCTGATTGATTTTTAAGTCCAAATCTTGTCAAAAATGCTAAGAACAGTGTTTGGGTTAAAAAATAACCCAAACTATGTAGAACATTGAATCCTACTCAATTCTCAATAAAACTCACTTAAATTGGTCTTAAACAATTCTAAATTGAGTCAAGAACTCTTCTAATTCATTTATTCAAAAATTTAAGCATGAATTCCTCATAAGCAGTTCCTAGTTGACCATAGGAGCTAAAGAGTTGACTTTTTAAAATGCTCTTTCTTTGATCAAATTAATGGTCTAAAAGAACTCTCATCACCCTCAGGAATTGATTAAGCATCTAAAAATGATGTTTTGAGAACTCCTGAGGTGTTCTCAGTTATTGCCACCTGGGCATTGAAGTGAGTGAATTTGGCAGGAAAATCTAGAAGTTCCAAGACCTGTTCAACAGCTAGAATAGATTCTGTAGGGTCTAATTGTGCTTCAGAACCTATTTCTGAATGCTAAACCTTAGTGGCTAATCTTCTCCAACTCTACCGCAGTTGGGGAATATAGAGTTCAACAGAGAAGAATCCTTATTGAAACATAAATTTAGATACTAGAATCTAGTCCTGAGATCACATCTAAGTGATTTGGAACTTCTTAGGGTCGTTGGAAGGCTAAGGTTCAAGTTAGGTTCACAAGAGCTCGTCGGAGCTCCGGTGAACACCGAGTTTATATGATGGAGTTGTAACCACCATGAAACTGATCTAAAGGGATCTTGAACGATTCCTGAGGTTGCAAGGAACCTCAAAAATTCATCAATTGAAGCAATTAAAGATAAAAAATATGAATTAATCAAAAACTCAAAAGATCTGCCTCTCGAGTTTGTCTAAACTCAAGAGCATTTCCCTCACTCAATTGAGTGAGGGAAAATGGTCGTAAGGGTGTGGTGATAGTCTAGTAGTGGTTGATTACGCAAAAGAACTCCAGAGTCGCCATTGACAGCAAGCTCAGGAGGTTGAAGTGATTTAGGTGTTTTAACTATGAGTGGTTATATAGCTAATTAAGGAGTAGAACGGAGTCCTGTAGTGATGAAGAGGCGATGAGGGACCCCAATTGGTTGTGATCTAAGCCGTGGACCTTCGCCATGGATAGCGGAGGTCTCCGGTGAAGGTGGAATGATTTTGGCATAAATGTGATAGAATTAAAGGGGAAAGAAGGTGAAATGGATTGTGGAAGGATGAAGAAGGTGATTAGTTGCAAAGAAACATGAGTCGAAGTCCTGTGAAGCCAGAATTGGCTTCACCGGAGTCAGGGAAGATCTAAATCTAAGTTTACACTAAACTAAACAACTAACTAACTAAATCAACGTTGAGCTAAGAACTATGTTACTCTACAATTTCTTGGAAGAAGGAGATGAGGGATCTCGCTATTGGCAAGGAGAGAACGGGAATGAAATCAAAAGCCTTGAGGAGAGAATCTCTGGCCAAGCGAAGCATTGGGACGCAGAGCTATGGCACGCTCCAACGTCGGTGGCAGGGCGAAGGAGAGGAAGAGGGGGTAAGGTAGGCAGTGCTCCTCGATGGTAGCACTTGAAGTAGGGAGGAAGAAGATGCCAGAGACGAAAAAAGACCTACTGAATGACCTCAGTGAAAGAAGAGGGAAGAGGGTCAATCCTCGTAATTGGAGGGGTGTATGGGTATTTATAGGTGGTGGTAGTGGTTAAGGGGGAAGAACTTGGATGGAAAATCGTCTACCTACATCCTAACTCACCGGCGTCGTCTCTAACGCCGGTGAGCTCAATCGCCTAGGTCAATTAGGATTAGAAGGTCATCCGCTTGCGTTGGATGAAGAGAAGGTGGTGAGCGGAAGGTGAGTGGCTAAGGCAAGGGCATTCTGACATTAGATTGACGGTGATTGGAAGGTGTCAGCACCGGACCTTCTCGATCATCCGTAGCTGAGGAAGAAGAAGAAGATGGTGCACACATAGGGGCCTATTTGTCATAAAAATAAAGGACTTATTTATGATAAGGACTCAAATGAAATAAGTGCTAGGGACTTAAACGTAAACAGAGAGTTTCAAGGCTTATTTTAATTTATTTCTTTTTCAAATTTTTATATATTATTATAAATTAGGTGAATATTATATTTATGCCTTGAATTTACATTTTTGCTCTTTTTAGCTATATTTAATTAAGTGATTAATTTACTTAAGTTAATTAAGTACTTAGTTCTTAAAATTAATTAAGTTAGTTTAAATATTAAATAACTAACTAAATGGTTATTAATTGAGTCCCAATTATAATTAAGATTAACTGATATTTAATTTAACATTTTTAACTTATTTGGAAGGTCCTTATTAATTTAACCCTTATATTATAATTAACCCTGTATTTAGTATATTCTTAGCAATTAACCAGGGAAACTAGTTAATTAGGGGTAATTAAGAGCCATGATGAGTCTCTCATCATACCCCCAAGCGAAAGTTTTGCTAGTCCCTAGCAAAATTAACCAAGAAATATAATGATTTAAGCACCAAGGTGATTAAATAATTATAAATAATTCTATAGTAGAGGAATGCTTAGGTCAGAAAATTTTTTTAATATTCACATTTTTTATTTTTATATTTTAAATAAATATCCATAAATAGATAGAGCATTAGCGGGAATCCACTTACGATGGACTCAAAACCCTAAGTACTTCTCAGAAATACGTATTCGCAAAAATAAAATCTTCATGGGAATTTCATTCGAATTAGAACATTGAAAACCCATTTATTCTCTTATCCACTCTAGACTCTAAAATCAAAGTCAAGATGACTAAGGAAACAAAACTCAAAGACTGGAATTTAAATTCCAACTCAAAAATTCAATAGACATAGGTTAATCCTTAAGCTTGTGAAATCTAATTTTTACTAACCTAGCTTTTGCAAATTAAGTAGACACCCTTTATCAACCAAATTCAGAGAAGAGTAAAATCCCTAAACCAACCAGCCACAGCATCAAGGACAGACTTTTAGACCTAGGGCCTTGTCAATCTATCTCCTTTAAGCCTCAACTGCTAGCCTCCAAAACCCGATTTCTCAGGATTCACTACCCAATGCAAAGGTTCAATAGCTATGAGTTTAAAGCATCCATGCTCGTGAATAGACTCGTCCTAAAGGCATCCAAAGTTGCAAAAATCAAGATCTTAAGACATCAATTTCTAATCCAGGTTATTCCAATTCAAGCCTTTGGCATGGCCTTACTTAGATTTGGTTGCTTTCTCCTTACCATTTTTCTATCCTGAGGTCAACACTTTTGGTGTATATCTCCCCGGTGGACCATTGGGTCTCTTATTCCTATATTTTATCTCCGTATTTTTCCAATCTATTATCTATAGGTTAAAACACTCATATGTAGCAAGGTGTTTTTATTGATGGAGGAAGGGATAACGTTCATTTGTAGCGAGATGCTTTATTTGGTGGATAAAAACTGCATAAGCATCCATTTGTATCGAGATGCTTAACTACAAGGTGTATATAATTTATTTTTTTCTTTCTCATTTTTTTAATAAATTTATTTTTCTGCTCCTTCTCATTTTCTTACTAAATAAAATACTCCAATTCCTTTTTCTATGTGAGTGGCAAATCCTTCATCCTTTCAAGAGCAGCCCCATCAAAATCATTAGACTAAAGAGGATTTAGAATCGATCTCTTAACCCCTATGTTTTCACGGTCTCAGATGCCAACATGATAATTCTAATATGTGTGAATTTTGGACATGTAGGATACTTAGCTGTCAAACCAGAGCATGGACAACAAAGCCTTTCATTCTCAGGTCCCTTAAACCATTAGTATCTTCCCATAGGATTTGTCAAGATGCAACTTGCCAAGTCTAGCCAAATGTCCTAGATTGATTAAGCTAACTATAGCCCATTAGACCTTATGGCTAAGAATTCTACCAACTCTTTACTTAATCAACTCTAGGTATCTAGTCTCTTTACTCAACTTGGTGGTAAAAATAGATATTCAAAAATCAGAAGGATCTATCCTAGTTTTATTGACCAAGAAAGTTACAATTTAATTCCAAAATTTAAGTCCTGTATAAAACTTAATACATCATAGTTACTTTGTTTCAAAATAAAGAGCGGGAAAAACATATCCTATAGGGTTTAAGTCGAGAAAAATCTTGTTCAAAATTCGCAACAAATACATGTTTTGAAAAGGTATTCAAGTAAAAGTCCAAAGTAAGGATTCAATGCTCTTACTAGTATACACAATATATATGTATATATATATTTGGTTTTTGACCTTAAAAAGAAAATTAAGCTCTTAAGCTAGGATTATAAATATTTAAATATGTTTTTTTATGATCTTCAATTCTTCTTTTAAATGAATGTAATCCCCCTATTTATTATTTTTTTATCATTTTATTTTTAAACATTTTTTATATATTTTTTTATAATTTATATATATATATTATGCTTTATCAAATTTTTATGAATTTTTTTCAAATTTTTTTTAAATTTTTAGGTATTTTAACATTTTTCATCTTTTATCTACTAATACACTTAGTATTTGGATTTCACTTTACACCCCCCAAGCTAAAATTTTATAATGTCCTCATTGTAAGAAGGATGAAAAGGACTCTACACTTCACTTAGTATAGGGTGACGGAAGGAGTCGTGAAGAGGAGATCAAAGATCTCTGTGCGAACGATTTGAAGTCTGATAAAAGTCAGAGTGGTTAGTCAAACTAAGTGAAGAGTAGGACAATTAAAGAAGTGACATATATAGTATAAACTCAAGTGTATAGGTAGATGAAAGTGTGGAAAGCAGGAAACAACTACATACAGGATGTGTGGATGCTAAGTTTTACACCTTTAGCTAGGCGTAAACCCTAGAGAATTAATGGAGCATATAATAGTCTCCAACATGACCCAAGACATGTGTTTCCAAATAAGGTTTAAGGTGTTGACCATTGACTTTGAAGGGTTGATTCTTGTTGGGTTCGGAGATTTCGACAGCTCTGTTGTCGAAGGCTTTAATGACATCAAATGGACATGTCCATTTGGATCTAACTTTACCGGGGAAGAGTTTTAAACGGGCATCAAAGAGCAACACCTTCTGACCAGGTGCAAAAGATTTGCGGAAAATGTGTTTATCATGGAAGGCTTTTAATTTTTTTTATACAGCTTAGAACTCTCATAGGAATCACGTCGCCACTAAAACAATAAAAGTGGGGTTGAGTTTTGCCATCATCTTTTTGAGGGTTAATCCGAAGACATGAGCTGAAGTTGGGACCAACCTATACTTAAAAATTTGTGAAACCTTGGGCTTGAGCCTTAATATTCATCTGGTCGGTCTTGATCCTTCATTATGCACAAACCATAATCTCTTAGCTCTCGAGTACAGCAAAACCCTCTGAGTCCTGGAAATCATACTTAAGGTTTAAATATCAAGAGTCCTGGTTAGTCGAGAGATGGTCTATATCATGTAAGACTTGAAGTACTGGTAGTCTTCTTTGCAATTGGTTCTCACAATATCCAACAGATAAACACATTCATGTTGCTTCAAAAAAAAAAAAAATCTTTAGCTTAGGATCATTTCTAAACACAATATTTTGCTAGGAACTAGCAAAAGATAGACATGGGGGTATGATTGCACAACAAAAATACACCAGTAAATATGCCATCTTGTGTTATTCCTAGCATTGCCCATGCATCTTATGTAGCCCTACTTGCATTTGTAAATATATACCTGCATGCATTTATAAAGAGGGGAAGAGAGTGAGAATAAATGGCCATCCAATCCACTTCCATTATTAACATTTCCTTGAGTGTGGCATTGCAATTTCACCATTTCTCATTTTTTTATCTTCTTTTTCTCTTTCTCATTTCATGCAGCTGCAGGGCATGGTGTGTCGCATCTCTCCTCACCACTCCTCCTGCTAGCAGCATGGGGAGAGGCGTGCTCTCCCTTTATAAAATACCATGCACTCCCCCTTGCTTCGACAGCCGGCATCCCACCTTCATACAGACCCACCACCACCCTCAGACAACACCTCACGCACCGCTGGCCACTCTCCTTGCCTCTCCCTCTCCATACACAGTTCCTCTTCTCACAAGTTGAGAAGAGGCACACCGTGTGCAGGAGAAAGCTCACAGTGGTCTCAGACCACCACTTCAAGTTCCACCATTGCCTAGCTCCATCGTGAGTAGGTAGGCGTGGTGGCTTCTTGCTTCATTTTTTTATTTGCATTTTTCTTTCTTTTTTCATTTTGTTGCTGTTCTTCTCCTCCGCCATTAATGCAGATCTCCAAGCCCTGAAGCTCATGCACCCGTGCACCTCCAGAGCACTTGTGCCTCCAATCGACCACTGCTAGCCCCGAGCAGACCGCTTGAGGCTTCTTTCCATACGCGCAGGCGCTCCACAGCACTAGTAGTGCGTGAAACCCACTCCAGCCGGTTGCCAAACTGCGTGTGCATTGTAGCGCACTGTAGCACGCGGTTTGCGTGACACTGTAGCCACCGGCTCACTTCTCACTTAGTTGGTGAGCCGGTGGTTACATCGTTCTCTCTCCTCACCTGCACCCGCTCCAGCCGGTCACCGCGCTCCCGCCCTCAACGCTGTGTGTTGCACTCTGCAGCGCGGTGCACTTCATCCCCGTGCAGTAGTGCACTGCGCCTCACACGCTCGCACACGCATGTTCGCCTTAGCCTCTGCGCCACGCACCTCCACGCCTCCAGACGTCACCCCTGCGCCGCAGACGTCTTCAATGGCTGGTCCTCCTCTAGCGCACGCACACACACACTGACACACACACACATTGATACATACACACACCCTGACACATACACACAGACACACACACTCACGCATACACACACACATATATATACACATTCACATACTCTCACCCTCACATATATTTACATATACATAAATATATATACATATTTATATATATATAAATAAATAAATAAATAAATAAATATATATATATACATACATATACACATATATATACATATACAGATATATATATACATATACATATATACTTATATATATATCCACTTATCCACATTCCCCTATACACATATTCACCTCACATACACTACCCATATACTCGTGCACTTACCCCTCCACCGCGCATTGTATCGCGGGAATATTCGCACCAGTTATTGATATACCCTGATACCCACGCAAAGCAAGCGCGTCCACCCTCACTCACACACATCCGCTCCACACTCCACGTGACACTTAGTCTTGTTTGTTACGTCTTGCTAGACGTGGACCAACTTGACACTGTACTACATCCCATTCACATTTCCATCTTCACCCCTATCTATATAACATCTATATAACTATACATATTCTATATCTACTATATATACATATATAGATATACTAAGCTAAGTATTTCTTTCCATTGCATTCTATTTTTGCTTTCAATTTATCTTTTCTTCCTGCAACTAAAATGACTAAAAAAGTATAAAATAGAAAAGATAAATCTTGATTTGCAGGCACACGGTCTCACGTGTGGTGGGACAGGATTCGTTGTATTTTGGCGTATAGCCAAGGACCTATTTGAGGGTGTGCCGCAAGAACAAGCTTATCGGAAAAAAAAAACCTAAAAATCAAGAAAACCAAAAACATAATCAATGCAAGGAAGAGATACGTTTTAGGAAAGGCATAGAACTTCACAAATCTCCTAATCCTCGCCACCCTGAGATCGACCCTGGGACTAAAAGTGATCAAGCTAAAATCAAGTAGGCTAGGTTAAAAATTTTGTGAAACTAGTGTAGACTCAACTTAGGTTAACTCACTATACTCATTTCGACATTAATATCACCATTTTAATAAAGCCTATTCGAGTACGCACCACATTTTTCTGGCGCCGTTGCCGGGGAAGTGCTATTTGAAGTAAGTTTCTACTCTCTTCCTTTGATTTTCTCTTCTCCCACCCTTCTCTTCACAGGTGTTTTGTTTGTTTGTGTGCAGGTGTACCTGTTGCAATGAGGAGACACGTAGAGGAGGTCAGAGACGTAGGCAAATCCAAGGTGGGTGCGAGAACGTGAAGTCGCCGACGCTGCATTGGAGCTTCGCCCACATTGCTGAGGAGGTAGGTGTTGCCCTCTTCGTAACTTAGGTCATCTTGTCACCTTAAAAAAAAAAGAAAAAAAATCTATAAATCTAAAAATTTCAAAAAAAAAAAAAACCTAAAAACACTTCTTGGGAATTTCTTGGGGCGAGTGGACTAAAACAACTTGTTGATTGATTGCTATCACCCCCATCACCCCTTGATTTCCTGTAAGTTTCGCATAGCGAAAATCCAAGAATCTTGATTCTTGGATCTTTCGTTGTGTGAAATTTTCTTTGAGGAAAGATAAAAATTGATTGATTTTCATCCTTCCTTGCCTCATTTATTCACATTTCCGGATCACATTTTGGTGGGGAGACTTGGAATTGAGTTGATTCCAACCCCACCACGACTCTTCATTTGCCTTAGATTCGATCCCGAATATATCAACCCCAACGTTTTCATTTTTTTTACATCATTTGGTGGTTGAGCGGTGTGTGGATTATCATTTTGGTGATTGGGATCACTTGAATTGAAGTGTTTTGGCTCCCTTTCACATTGAATTAAAATAGACTTGTGCATCCACACTTAGAAATTTCCATCTAGGGAAGCCTAGTGCATTTTAGCATGCATTAACTAATTCACATTGAAGAAGGGTTTGTTGGGCATAAAGAACTTGTGTTTTCTTGAAACCTGGAAATTGGTTGAATCAGTAATTCAGTGGAATCCTGAAATCCATACTACTTAAGGTTGAAATTCTAAAAGCCATTTACCATCTAAAACTTCAATTCGGGGAGATTTCCCCATTGCATTCTTGATTTACACACTCTTAAAATCAACGCACTTGGGCATTACCTGTATACAACGCCCTTCACATTCCTGGAGCACTTGATCCTAAGCATCTAAATTAAAACTAGTAGCAACTTAACCCCTCTTAAGGATTGGAGGTCTACTTACCTACGTGTAGTGCCTACGTGCTGGTGTGGGTTCCCGTGTGCTATCGGGTGTCTAAGACTGGGGCAAACGGCCTTTCAATCTGGCCTGGTGGTTCCGCGATGCTCTCATTTGGTTCTGTAGGTAATGAGTGTAGGTAACTTAGATCTTTAGGTCTAAGGGTACATTGTAGAGGTTAGGAAATTGATTGCTTTGATTTGTCATCAAGTGTATCCTTACGGCGTTGTTTCTCTCATCCCCTTTCCCTTCTTATCTCCCTAATTCTTTTGCGGTAGTGCATATTTGGGAGGTCACAAAACCCTGAATTGTTTGAATTATCTGATAATTATAGAAGGATAGAAATTGGTGAATCGTCATCGTCCTCCATAAACATGGCTGCACGCCCACCCCCAAATCCTGAGGGAGGAAATTGCCCCCCTCCAATCCCACCTGGTGGTGGTGGAGCTATAGACCCCATAACCCGCCTCCAAGCCCAAATGACACTATATAATGAACAAATCGAGGCCATAAGGGAAACATTGGAGGAAATGAATCGCCCTCCCCTTGAAAGGGATGAACCCAGGTCTCTTTGTTCTTATCTAAATCCTGCTACTACAGAGACCATTGGGCAAATTCGGGTCCCCATGGGCGGGGACGATTTTGAATTAAAACCAAATGTCATTGGCCTAATTAACTTTCACTTCCATGGTCTTGCAAGTGAAGATCCCTTTCTTCATTTGTAAGACTTAACCCGATTAGTTGAAACTATTAAACCAAGAAACATCGAGTTATCAATTGTCCCCATGAAAATGTTCCCGTTTTCATTGCGGGACAAAGCGTCACAGTGGTTGCGCACCCTTGGGAGAACCATCCATTCTTGGGAAGAGATGCGCACAACATTTCTCAAGAAATTCTTCCCAATCGGGCGAACCAATGCACTTCGCCAGGCTATAACTTCATTCGTACAACAAAATGGCGAGCAATTTCATGAGGCTTGGGAGAGGTATAATGACCTCGTAAGGAAGTGCTCGCACCATGGTCTTCCAAAGTGGCATATAGCCCAAATCTTCTATTATGGACTAAATGAGACTTTGCGATAGATCGCCGACCTTCTTGCGGAGGGAACTTTTTGAATAAAGACGAGAATGGAGCAATTGAATTGTTTGAGGACATGAGTGAAAACTCAATGAATAATGCCTCCATTGTCGCCTTTAATCGTACCGACATACTCCGCAATGTTCATGAAGTTGACACGGGACCCTCCCATTCATCCATAGATCTTAACTTAATTGCACAAAAATTGGATGAAGTCTCCGTCGTGCACAAGAAGCTGGATGATCTTCTAGCCAACCCCACCTACTCTATGACAAACACCTCCACTCCATCACTCCGTCCCTACCTTAATCCGTCCAATACCAGGCTGATTCCTAAGAATCCTGTGAGACCATCCTTATCGAGTATCGTGCTAAGCGATTCGGTAAGCAATGTGAACCTGGTTTCTGCAAGCTAATTTTTTGACATGGAGGACCAAGCCTCCATGTGCTCGAATGCATATACACATGCGGATTCGTCTTCTAGCTTAGAAGACTCTTGTGCCCTGGGGAACAACCCATTTTCAGCTACTTATAACCCAGGGTGGTGAAATCATCTTAATTTTGCATGGTCCAGTAACCCGCAGTGCCAAAACCTCGCTAGTGGACCAATGCGATCGTCCGCACCCGTCATTCCAAGGGCCCAGTATAATCCTGTGGCAAATACGCCATCGAGTCCTTGTGCACCTCAAACAGAACATGCATCAAGTCCTCTTGATAAATTGATGCGAATGATGATGGAAATGTATAAGCGCCATGAAGAAAACATGACCTCTCTTCAGCACCAATTGACATAGCAGAATGCTGAGATCAGTCAACTACGCATGACGACTCGATCTCAGGGCACTCTTCCAGCCCAACCTATTCCTAACTTGTGAAATTTTGTACCTTGTGGTTCGCAACCACAAGTACGACCTTCTCAGGGGCAGGTTCATCAGATTCTGCAAGCTCCGAGCACTCCACCGGGATTCCAGGCTAATCTCGCAGCAACACATCACCCTTATGTCCCTATTACGAACCCTCTTCCGCCTTATGATCCCACTGGACCCACGACGTCCAAAGTGATTACTACGAGGAGTGGTAAGCAACCCGTCGATCTGCCTCGACCTGATCCTGGCCCATCTTCTTCATTGCCCTCTCATTTGAGATGCACACCACATTCTCGTGAGGACGATACGCCCAAATTGGTGCCAGAATCGGTTCCATTCCCTGAGGCTCTACCGAGGGAGCCAAAAGGCAAGAAAAAGAATACATAAGCCTTTGATAACCTGCGTAATTTATTCAGGGATGTTGAGATCAAAGTACCCCTGTTGGAGGCTATTGACCATATACCAACTGTTGCCCGATTCTTCAAAGACTACACTACACCCAGGAGAAAGTCAAAGAATCCGGTGGTCCTCTCGCCTCATGCGAGTTGTGCTATACTGTCAAATCTACCAATGAAGTAGAAAGATCCGAGTACACTGCTTATTTCATGTAGCATCCAAGGCTGCAATTTTAATCGTTCTCTGCTTAATCTGGGATCTTCCATCAATCTCATACCAACCATCATGCTCAAGAAATTTGCCTTAGGAAATCTGAAACCCACCCCTGTCACATTGCAGTTGGCAGATCATTCTGTCAAAATGCCGAAGGGTGTGGTGGAAGACGTGGTGGTTATGGTCGACAGTCTCTGTTTTCCTGTTGACTTTCTTGTTTTGGATATGGAAGTTCCTAGTTCACTTTCTGATTGTCCGATCATCCTTGGTCAACCTTTCTTGGCCACAACCTGCGCCCATATCGACTGTGAGTCAGGTTGCATTGAGATCACCGTTGGCTTTGAGAAGCTCAAGCTAAACATCTTCAAGGCTACCAAGAATTTTGATTGCAATTGCATCAATGATGATACGTTTGACGAAGACATGGCCGTTAGCCTGTGTATCGGACTAATAGGGACCTATTATGACTGCTGTGGATTGCCCCTGAACACAGACCATCGCCTGACTGACATATATTGTGACGTTGGCCCATCCCTCCCCTTGCTCATACCTTCTCTTGACCAGACTTCTGACAAGGTTTTCTCCGCTTCCCACACCTCGTGGTCTGAGTCATATCCAGGCTGCTCACCGCCGATCCACCCCCTTGAAAATCGAATTGCCCGGACATGCCACTTCACACTGGGACCTTGAGCCCAAATAATGATCACTAGGGCTCTCCTTTCTTGGATCCATCAATCCAAGATGCCCCTCTTGGCCAATCTGAGGGCCAACTTCTTTCACTTTCCCTTCTTTCTTCTGATCCTCTTGGGACACTCTCTTCCCAAGAAATGCCAGATCTTTCTCCATCCACTCCCGAGCTAAAAGCGCTGCCTGACATGCTTAAATATATTTTTCTAGGAGCAAATGAAATGCTCCCCGTAATTATTAGTTCAAAATTGACCAAGGAGCAAGAGTGCAAGCTAACAAAGGTCCTCATGGAACATAAGGCAGCCATTGGATGGTCCTTATCTAACTTGACTGGTATTAGCCCCTCCTACTGCACTCACCGTATATATATGGAGGAGGAGGCTCGACCTTCCCGCGAGATGCAGCGACATCTCAACCCTAACATGCGGGAGGTTGTTAAAAAAGAAATCATTAAGTGGCTTGTTGCGGGTATAGTCTACCTGATCAGCGACAGCCCCTGGGTGAGCCCGATTCATGTCGTGCCCAAAAAGGTGGGACTCACCATCCGTGTCAATGACAGGGGCGAATCCATCCCTACATGCACTCCTACATCTAGGAGAGTGTGTGTAGATTATAGGAAACTAAATACTGCGACAAAGAAAGACTATTTTCCGCTACCTTTTATTGACCAAATCCTGGAGCGGTTAGTGGGAAATAAAATTTTCTATTTCGTGGATGGATTCTTTGGATATAACCAAGTGGCTATTGACCCCCGAGACCAAGAGAAAACCACCTTCACCTACCCCTTTGTCACCTTTGCATTTAGAAGGATGCCATTCGAACTTTGTAATGCGCCAGCAATTTTCCAAAGATGTATGCTGGCAATATTTCATGATATGGTGGGTGACTTTCTTGAGGTATTCATGGATGACTTCTCGATCTTCGGACCTTCATTTGATGATTGTCTTGCCAACCTGACTTGCATCCTTTGGAGATGTATTGATGTGAACCTCATGCTTTCTTGGGAGAAAAGTCATTTTATGGTACACGAGGGGATTGTTCTCGGTCACATCATCTCCGACAGGGGTATTGAGGTTGACAGAGCTAAGCTTGAGGTGATTGCTGATTTACCTGTGCCTAGCTCTATCAAGCAAATCCACTCCTTCTTAGGACATGTCGGTTTCTATAGGAGATTCATCAAAGACTTCTCCAAGATTTCTAGACCTTTAACTCATCTCCTATCGACCGACGTACCCTTTGATATGGGCCCTGACTGTATGCGAGCATTCATGCAACTACGTGAGGCTGTCACCAAGGCCCCTATTCTCCAGCCACCTGATTGGTCCCTCGACTTTGAACTCATGTGTGACGCTTCCGACCTTGCCCTTTGTGGTGTACTACGCCAGTAAGATGTTGGACGAGGCCCAACATAATTATACGACTACTGAGAAAGACCTACTGGCAGTTGTCTTTGGGCTGGAGAAATTCTGCTCTTACCTTCTGGGCTCGCATGTTATTGTATTCACTGATCACACGGCCATTCATCATCTCATGCACAAAAAGGATGCCAAGCCTAGACTGATACATTAGATCCTTTTACTCCAAGAATTTGACCTTGAGATCCGTGATAAGGCTAGAGCTCAGAATGCAGTTGCTAATCATCTCTCGAGACTGGACCTCGACCACATTAGACTTACCCTGCCTATTAATGAAGTTTTTCCCGATGAGCACCTATTGGCAATTAATGTGGCAAGTGGACCTTGGTATGCTGACATTGCCAATTACCTTTCTTCTGGCTCCCTTCCACGTGGCTAGCCTGAAAACCAGCGCGAGCGTCTCATCGCAGAAGCCAAGTATTATTTCTGAGATAATCCACTACTTTTTCAAGTAGGTACTGACCAGATCATCCGCCGCTGTATTCCTGATAGCGAATTCCCTAGTGTGCTATCCTTCTGTCACGTTCAGGCTTGCGGAGGCCATTTTTCTGGGAGGAAAGCTGCAGCCAAGGTGTTGCAGTGCGGTTTCTTTTGGCCCTCCATTCACCAGGATGCACACAATTATGCTAAACATTACACTAGGTGCCAGTCGTTAGGGTCAATGTCACATCGTGACATGATGCCCTTGCAACCCATCCTAGCTGTTGAAATCTTTGACATGTGGGGAATTGATTTCATGGGTCCCTTTCCTCCTTCCAACGGCCTTGAATACATCCTCGTCGCTGTTGATTATGTTTCGAAATGGATCGAGGCTATTCCCACGCACCATGCTGACCATGTCATATCTACTTGATTTGTCAAAGACCACATTTTTGCATGCTTTAGGATCCCTCGAGCCATTATCTCTGATGGAGGAAGTCATTTTACCCATGCATCTTTTTGGGCACTTCTGAGGAAATATGGAGTCCACCATCGTATCGCATCTCCGTATCATCCTCAGACGAACGGCCAGGCTGAGGTGCTGAACCGACAAATCAAGCAAATTCTCCAGAAAATAGTTCTTCGGCTTGATTGTAAGGATTGGTCCGACAAGCCGATTGATGCACTTTGGGCGTATTAGACCATCTTCAAGGCTCCCCTTGGTATGTCTCCTTATAGAATTATTTACGGAAAGCCTTGTCATTTGTCCATTGAGCTAGAGCACTGCGCTTATTGGGCGGTCCGCCAATGTAACCTCGACCCAGACCTGTGTGGTCGAGAAAGGAAACTCCAACTCTAGGAGCTGGAAGAGCTCCGTCGTGAAGCCTATGATTCTGCCTTAACTTTCAAACAACACACTAAGGAATTTGAGCCATCTCAGCAAGTTTGTCCTTACAATGCCCAGTTCAAATTCTTTCCAGGGAAATTAAAGTCTAAATGGACCGGTCCCTAGGTCTCGAGACCATTTCCCAATGGGGCTGTCGAAATTGAAGATCCCAAATCTGGGTGTAAATTTACGGTCAATGGGTAGTAGTTAAAACCCTATCTTACTCCTGAACCTACCCTCGTTGGTGAAACTGTTACCTTGCTGGAGGGTAATTGACTTCGTGCCTCACTCTGAGTCCAGCTGGGGACATTAAATTCAACGCTCGTTGGGAGGCACCCCAGCAACACTCCTCCACTATCGCCTACACTTCACTTCACTTTGCACTTCACTTTTCACTTCACCACCCACCATCCACCCACCCTACCACCTTGCTATATACCTCGCACCTCAGCCCTCGTACCATGATCCTTTGATCTTGCTTTACCCTGCATGCATATGAGGACATAGCATCATTTGGCATGGGGGGGTGGATAGGCATCCATAGGATCTAGGTATTATATGGGTATCATGCAGCTTCGACATCCATTATACATATCCATCTATAAATATTTACATAGCCTAATTCAAAAAAAAAAAAAGATCTAAAAGCTGAAACAAAAATACAATTAGTATTTATGGATATTCAACCGTTGTTTTGAAGGCTTTCCAGGCCACAAAAGCTTGATTCACTCAGGCTTGTTTTAATTCACTTGAGCATTGATAAGATGGATCAGAATCTCTCCTAATTAAGGACGTATTCTTGTACCTAAGTCATTAGTACAGGATTCATTGGTTTGCCTCTACTTGAGAGCCTAAGTAATCTTGGTTCACACTACACATATCAAGAAAGACCAAGTGAACATAAGATTCAACCCTAGTGTTCATTAGGGAAGGTGGAGTCCTTACCTGTGCACGCAGGGAGACTTTTTATCCCAGTCTTTAGTCTTGTGTTTAGGAGAAACCCTTTCCACCGAGAAAGTACTCACCCATCAAATAAGTGTGCTCTTCCAAATAAAGTTGTAGGAGACATACTGACACCTGTTTCAAAAAAAAAAATCTTATGAATAAGTCAATATATCCTTCTCCCCAAAAGTTTTCAGGGCACGTCACAAATACCCTGTTCTACCATAAATTCTTTGAGCCACAAAAATAATAAAAGTGGGGTTGAGTTTTGCCATCGACTTTTTGAGGGTTAATCCGAGGACATGAGCTGAAGCTGAGACCAACCTATACTTAAAAATTTGTGAAACCCTGGGCTTGAGCCTTAATATTCATCTGGTCGGTCTTGATCCTTCATTATGCACAAACCATAATCTCTTAGCTCTCCAGTACGGCAAAACCCTCTAAGTCTTGGAAATTGTACTTAAGGTTTAAATATTAAGAGTCCTGGTTAGTCGAGAGATGATCTATATCATGTAAGACTTGAAGTATTGGTAGTCTTCTCTGCAATTGGCTCTCACAATATCCAACGGATAAACACATTCATGTTTCTTTAAAAAAAAAAAAATCTTCAGCTTAAGATCATTTCTAAACACAATGTTTTGCTAGGGACTAGCAAAAGATAGGAATGAGGGTATGATTGCACAGCAAAAATATACCAGTAAATATGCCATCTTGTGTTATTTCCTAGCATTGCCCATGCATCTTATGTAGCCCTACTTGCATTTGTAAATATATACCTGCATGCATTTATAAAGAAGGGAAGAGAGAGAATAAATGGCCATCTAATCCACTTCCATTATTAACATTTTCTTTGAGTGTGGCATTGCAATTTCACCATTTCTCATTTTTTTAATTTTCCTTTTCTCTTTCTCATTTCATGCGGCTGTAGGGCATGGTGTGTCGCACCTCTCCTCGCCGCTCCTCCTGCCAGTAGCATGGGGAGAGGCGTGCTCTCCCTCTATAAAATACCATGCACTCCTCCTTGCTACGGTAGCCAGCATCCCACCTTCATACAGACCCACCACCACCCTTAGACAACACCTCATGCACCGCTGGCCACTCTCCTTGCCTCTCCCTCTCCATACACAGTTCCTCTTCTCACAAGTTGAGAAGAGGCACACTGTGTGCAGGAGAAAGCTCATAGTGGTCTCAGACCACCACTGTGAGTTCCACCACCGCCCAGCTCTGTCGTGAGTAGGTGGGCGTGGTGGCTTCTTGCTTTATTTTTTTATTTGCATTTTTCTTTCTTCTTTCATTTTGTTGCTGTTCTTCTCCTCCGCCATTAATGTAGAGCTCCAGGCCCTGAAGCCCGCGCACCTGCGCACCTCTAGAGCACCTGCGCGCCTCCAGCCCTGAGCAGACCGCTCGAGGCTTCTTTTCGCGCGCGCAGGCACTCGACAATGCCAGTAGTGTGTGAAACTCGCTCCAGTCGGTTGCCAGACCGCACGTGCACTGTAGCACACTATAGCGCGCAGTCTGCACGACACTATAGCCACCGGCTCGCTTCTCACTTAGTCGGTGGCTACGTCTCTCTCTCTTCTCGGTCACACCTGCCTGCTTTAGCCGGTCACCGCGCTCCCACCCTCAGCGCTGTGCGCTGCACTACGCAGCGCGGTGCACTTCATCTCACGTAGTAGTGTGCTGCGCCTCACATGCTGGCATGTGTGTGTTTGCCTTAGCCTCTGTGCCCGTGCACCTCGGCACCTCCAAACGTCGCCCCCGCACCGCAGACGTCTTAAACAACTGCTCCTCCTCCAGTGCACATGCACACACTGACACACACACACACTGATACACACACACACCCTGACACATACACAAAGACACACACACTCACGCATACACACACGCACATATATACACATACACATACTCTCACCCTCACATATATTCACAAATACATAAATATATATACAGTGTATGTGAGGTGAATACGTGTATAGGGGAATGTGGATAAGTGGATATATATATAAGTATATATGTATATGTATATATATATATATACATATATATATATATCTGTATATGTATATATATGTGTATATGTATATATATATATATTTATATATAAATATATATATATACATATACACATATATATACATATACAGATATATATATATATGTATATATATATATATATATATACATATACATATATACTTATATATATATCCACTTATCCACATTCCCCTATACACGTATTCACCTCACATACACTACCCATATACTCGTGCACTCACCTCTCCATCGCGCATTGTATCGCAGGAATATTCGCACCAGTTGTTGATATACCCTGATACCTGTGCAAAGCAAGCACATCCACCCTCACACACATCCGCTCCACACTCCATGCGACACCTAGTCTTGTTTGTTGCGTCTTACTAGACGTGGACCAACTTGACACCATGCTACATCCCATTCACATTTCCATCTTCACCCCTATGTATATAACATCTATATAACTATACATATTTTATATCTACTATATATACATATATAGATATACTAAGCTAAGTATTTCTTTCCATTGCATTCTATTTTTGCTTTCAATTTGTCTTTTCTTCCTGCTACTAAAAAGACTAAAAAAGTATAAAATAGAAAAGATGAATTTTGATTTGCAGGCACACAGTCTCGTGTGTGGTGAGACAGGATTCTATTTGAGGGTGTGCCTCAAGAACAAGTTTATTGGAAAAGAAAAACCTAAAAATCAAGAAAACCAAAAACATAATAAACACAATGAAGAGATACATTTTAGGAAAGGCGTAGAAACTTCGCAAATCTCCTAATCCCCGCCTCCTTGAGATCGACCCTGGGCCTAAAAGTGATCAAGCTAAAATCAAGTAGGCCAGGTTAAAATTTTGTGAAACTGGTGTAGACTCGACTTAGGTTAACTCACTATACTCATTTCGACATTAATATCACCATTTTAATAAAGCCTATTTGAGTATGCACCAGCAGTGAATGTCATTTTCTCTTGATCTTTGGGGTGGATCGCGACCTGATTGTATCCAAAGTAACCATCGAAAAAGCAGAAGAACTTATTACCAGCAAGTTTCTCAAGGATTTGATCAATGAATGGTAGTGGAAAGTGGTCCTTTGTAACCGTGTTGAGTCTATGGTACTCGATGCAAACCCGCCACAAATTCGCAATCCGTGTGGGAATGGTTTCTCCATATTCAGTCTTGATTATGGTGAGTCCTGCCTTTTTGGGTACCACTTGAATTGGACACACCCAAGGGCTATCAGATATAGGATAGATAATGTCAGCGTCTAGCCACTTGATGATTTCTTTTTTTATGACCTCCTTAAGATTTGGATTTAATCGCTGCTATGCTTCGCAGGAAGGTCGTGTGCCATCTTCAATATAAATGCAATGAGTACAGTTATTGGGGCTAATCCTAGTGAGATCTTGTAAAGTCCACCCGATTTCCATCTTATGATCTTGCAAAACCGCGATCAATTTTGATTCTTGTTTCCTAGAAAGATGTGAATTAATAATTACAGGATATGTTTGATTGGATTTGAGATAGACGTATTTAAGTGTATCGAGCAATGGTTTGAGTTCAACTTTTGGAGTAGAATCAACAACAGAGTTTGGAATAGGATTTTCTATTGCAAAGAGGGGTAAAGATGAGTCGTGTGATTCAGCCTCTAGATTGAGTAGAGATTCTGATAGCAGGATTTGGTTCTGAGGGTTAATGCTATCAAAAGAAGGGTTTTCTAGTTATAAGGAACTAGGCTCGTTCCAAGAGCAGAAATTAATTTAATCTCCTCAATCCATTTGCAATCTAATCCTCGAGAAACTCTAAATATATCAAGTTTAAGTGTCTTCTCCCTAAACTTTAGCTTTATCTTTCCAAATTCACAAGCTATGTTGGCCTTTGTAGTGGCCAAAAAGGGTCTCCCTAAAATAATTGGGGTATCTCTAATGCGTTTAGGTACTTCCATATCAAGTATAATAAAATCTACAGGGAAATAGAAATCCTGAACTCTAATAATCACATCTTCCAATACTCCCCTAGGTGACTTAATGAATCTATCTACTAATTGTAAAGTCACATTAGAAGGTTTAAGTGTGTCAACATCAAAGTACTCGATTAGGGAAGTAGGAATCAGATTAATAGATGCTCCTAAACTTAGGAGGGCTCTATCAAAGCATTGGTCCCCAATAATATAGGAAATCAAAGGAGAACCTGGGTCTTTCTTCTTTAAAGGATGCATATTAGAGATAATTGAGCTGACTTGCTTGGAAAGTACTATAGTGCTTCCTTTCTTCAACTTACACTTAGGAGTACACAAATCTTTAAGAAATCTTGCGTAAGTCGGGATGTGTTTAATAGCATCTAGGAGTGGGATGTTAATATGAACTTGTTCAAAAATTTTAATTAAATCCTCATCTAGTGTAATAGGCTGCTTTTGTTTCCTAGATTTATTAAATGCTTTTGAGAATGGGACTTGGATATCCTGTTCTACTGAGGGATTACTGTTGTTCGCTCGAAATCAAGTTTTAAATCATTGTATTGCAGTATAGTTGAAATCTCATGAAAAATAGATAAAATTTATACTCGAAAAAGTCTGAGGTCATTCACTGGGAGCAAATAGGAATTCAATTCTCAAGATTGCAATTTAAACAATAGAGATAAGAACTTATGATCAGAAATTGACTCAGAATAATGTAGCAATAATGTCAAGTGTCAGACTGCAAAAAGGATGGAGTAAAATAGTGATTTGAATCACCAATTACTCCCTACAATAATGGCGAGTGGAACTTGATAGTTATATATGAAACAAACTCAAGTCAGCCATCTGATGGTAAGATCAAACATCTTAAACATCTGATTCTACAATGCTCTAATTCTTCTTTTCTTCTTTCATTGCTCTTCTTCTTCTTCTTCTTTCTCTATTCTTGTGTGGCTCTTCTTCTTTTCCTC
Organism: Thalassia testudinum; assembly: GCA_037157565.1. Classification (NCBI taxonomy): domain Eukaryota; kingdom Viridiplantae; phylum Streptophyta; class Magnoliopsida; order Alismatales; family Hydrocharitaceae; genus Thalassia; species Thalassia testudinum. The sequence goes on from JAZHRO010000014.1 coordinate 24,590,138, forward strand.
TTCTTTCTTTTCCTGCTTCACTTTCTCTGCTTTCTCTCTTCTTTCTTCCTCTCTCTATTCTTCTGTTCTTCTTCTACTTCTATGCTCTGCTCTTCTTTCTTTCTCTGCTCTTCTTCTTCACACAGAGGGGGAAGGATCCTCAATTTTGGCTAAGTGTCAGGCAATCCTTCTCAAAGCAAAACCCTCCCCTACCCCACGCAGACTCTCCTCTCTTTCTCTCCTTGGGTCACTCTCTCCTAGAGCCTTGCACAGTATCGGGTTATTGGGTATTCGGACCTAGAGCGCACCCGGGTCCAGACTCACCAGCAGTGGGTGGTGAGCGAGGAGTGGATAGCGTAGGTCGGTAGTCGAATCTGCGCCAGGCCTGCGAGGTAACAGGTGACGGGTGAGGCATAGGTGAGGGGCGTGAGGTACCTCACCCTTGTGTTTCTTGAGGAGGTAAGCTGATGTGACTTTTTCCTCTTATGCCACTGCCTCTGCTCTTCCCTATCCAAGGTGGGACTAAATCCCACCACCTTCTTCTTTTCACAGCTAGTAGCAGTCGGTGGAGAGCTCTTCATCTAATTTCGTTCAAGTTATGGTCAACCACTCTAATTGATGATCCAAAAGTGGTCCTAGAATGTAGCTGCATCACCTGGAGGTGGCTCTTGGAGTTGCGGTTGCTAGAGAGGGCTTTAAGCAAGCTTGAAGCTTTCGTTCATGGCAGAAAAAGAATGAATACTTGAAAATAGTAGTAAGGCCTTTTGGTCGCATAAAAAAGCTCAGGAATGATTGCCGGAGCATGGAGAGTGTGACGGTGGCAGTGGCGTGCCGTGAGAGGGCGTATGGTGGTGTGTGGAGGTCGAAGATGGTGGTGCGGCAGTGGGTAGGTCATCGGGCTGTTAGGATGAGTAATAGGAGAGGAGATGTTAGGGCTTTTGTTTGGTGGAGCACGACGGAGCTAATGAGGGTGGTAGCGGTGTGATTCGTGTAGTGTGGTGGTGAGTAAGCATCACCGGAGGCAGAGAAGATGAAGTGCGTTAAGGGAGAATCGGTGGTCGTGCGTATGTGTAGAGAGTGGGAAAGTGAAATAGAAAGAGAGAGAGAGAGCTAGAGAGGGACATAGCAAGGTGGTAGGGAGGCGGAGGACTCCGGTGTTGATCGATCGAAGCCAGAGATGGAGGAAGAAGTGGTGAGGCGGCGATGATGATGCAGATGGAGGAACACCCTCCCTTTGGCTGGGGAGGGTCGCGACGAAGCGAGGAAGAGTTTAGGCCATCCAATTTGATGGTTGGATGGCCGAAGGAGGGAGATCCAGAGAGGTTGCCAGAGCAGGGATTTTTGTGGCTGGAGGAGGGGGATTAGGGTGATTTGGCTCCCAAAAACTTGTTAAAGAGCGTGGCCGTGCACCATGGGATCATTTATAGGCTATAGGAAGCCCTTCCAAGCTTGGAAAGAAGCTTCCAAGCTTAGAAGGTTTTTGCAAAATAAGATACTTGAACCTTTGAAAGGTTCGCATGACCTTTTGGGAAAGAATTGGAGCCGAAGAAATGGCTCAAATGGAAGGTAACTTCCCAAGGAATCCATGTATCAATTTTGGGAGAGATTGATTGAGAATCGAGCGAGAAATCCTCACTCGAAACTCGATGTTGAAGGTTTAACCTTCCAAAAATGACATGGGGACCTGCTTGTGAAGAAGACAAAGAAGTCAGGGAGCTATTTGTAATAGAATTCAAAAGTCAAGGGTCTGAATGAGATAGAAAGAGTCTGACTAGACAAAAATGCAAACTTGGTCAAGATGATCTTAGATTGGACCCAAATTTTGGTACAAACCTAATTTGGACCTAAGAAATACAATGGTGAAGTTAGATTTAGGTTTTGACCTCATTTGACTGGGTAATTTATGCAAAAACCTAAATTATGGCAAAAGTCAGTCTGAGACTCTATTTTGGGTCAAGACGGGTTCTGATGGTCAAATTGAGCACACCAAACCATAGAGAATATTTTTATATGAATTTTAAAGGGTTTAGGTGAATTTTATCCTGATCAAAACCTAAGTTAATTAAGCGGGTCTATTTTTAGGATTTCAGAAGTCATTTAATTCTCAAAATACACGAAAACCCTTTTTTGTCTGTTCTAACCCACTTGTTAGCCTTTTAGGATCATTTGACACTTAATTAACTCCTAAGAAAACCCATGGTTGTACTGCATTCAAGATATGATGGTAAAATTATAGTTTTAACCCTTTTTTCTTATCTTTCCCTCAGAATGGATTTGCAGTGAATTATGGCTCTCTAGCAGTTATGTAGGGGCATTTAATGACTTAATTAGATAAAAAATGAGCTAGTTATGGCTCATGATGGTATTCCCATCAGTTACCCTGATTACAAGATCAGGTGAATTGCCTCTCACAAGTGTAGAAACAGGAGTTGTTCTAGATGTACTAGGGTCTTGGGATTGCAAACGTGGATCTACATGGTCCCTAGTGGAAAACCCACGGTGGGTTGTAATAGAGTTAATACCCGCATGTGAAGAGGAAGCAGGAGAAGATGTAGACGCTTGATTCTGGAAATATGGATTTAGTAGTAAAGGTTGATTTGAAAATGATTGTTGCTGATTCGGATACTTGTGTCCAGAAGGTGCAAAGGGTGGGTTTTGATTCTAATTTAGGGGAACTTGATTTAGAAAGTGGGCTTGTCCCTGAGTTAGATGTTGACCTCCTGGGTTATACCTATTATTTTGGATATTTCTAGGGTTTGGAACTGGTTGGGATGGTAGGGCCCCTAGCTGACGAGATTCAATTAACTACATGATTTGGCCCCTAAGGTCAGCCAATTTTGTCGAACATTGCCGTTAGACTTCAGGAGAGCCTCAGCATTTTGTCGCTGGTTCTCAGTCATGGCTCACAAAATTTGATTGAGTTACGTATCTCTATTTGGCCCTAAGTAGTTCTATGTACTCGTGTGAAAGGGCCTCGCATTGAAACGGTAATGTAGGTAGGTTTTGATGGGTCTGATTAGGATATTGTGGTCTTTGATTTTGATCAACCCAGTAGAAGTTAGGGTGACTATTCTATCCAAGGTTATAGGTATTTGAATATGGGTTTGATCTAGAAGTGTATCCCTGAATGGTGTACAAATCATAAGGATATGGCATGTTTTCCACAAAAGCAGGTAGTAGGGAAAGAGGTGGGAATGAAGGGACAAAGGTCCCTCCTTGGGTTGGTGAATGAGTAGGGAGAAAACCCAAGGAAGAAGGATCTCTAGAATATAGATTATTCACAAATTCCCTCACCACGGGAATTTGTGTAATAGGTGAATGCGTGGGATTCTGCGTAGCGAGTAGAATATGGGTTTGATCTAGAAGTGTATCCCTGAATGGTGTGCAAATCATAAGGATATGGCATGTTTTCCACAAAAGCACATAGTAGGGAAAGAGGTGGGAATGATGGGACAAAGGTCCCTCCTTGGGTTGGTGAATGAGTAGGGAGAAAATCCAAGGAAGAAGGATCCCTAGAATATAGATTATTCACAAATTCCCTCACCACGGGAATTTGTGAAACAGGTGAATGCGTGGGATTCTGCATGGTGAGTAGAGATGTAAGAGTTTTCCTTGAGTTGCGGACCTTGTCAAGATGCTTCACAATGATGTTGACCTTGTTCAGTTTCTTAGCAATAATCTCTAATTCCCTTGAACTGGATGGGTTTTCGATGTCGTGAATGCCCTTATGATGCAGATAATGATGTGTGCTTGAATTACCACACGTGAATTGCGACATTGATGCATTGTTGATCGAGTTTTTTGCCATCCCTTTGAACAGTTCTAAGGTAGATTCTTTGTTGTGATTTAGAAAGTTCCACCCATAAGAGGCATTGAGCTGATTGTGAATGCTCTCTTTCAATCCATAGTAAAAGATATGCATTAGCTACCAGCGAGGGTTGTCATGATGTGGGCATTTCCTTTGAAATTCATGAAAGCACTCCCATGCTTCATGAATTGGTTCCTGTTGATTTTGAGTAAAAATCATGATAGCTTGCCTGAGGGCATTGGTGCGACCTATAGGAAAGAATTTCTTCAAAAAGGCAGATTCAAGTTCATTCCAAGTCGAGATAGTTCGTGCGATCGTGCGGTACTAGTAGGCAGCTTTGTCTTTTAAGCTAAAGGAGAACATCTTCATGAGTAGGATTTCCCAGCTTTGATTTCGAGGACCAAGAGTCTGAGAAAGATTTTTCAGATCTTCGATGTGTTGGAATGGATCCATGGATGAATACATGTGAAAGTTTAGGATTAGACCTATAATATTCAGCTTTAACTCTGGGTCATTTTCCCCAATGGGAATCCTAACACTAGGCTCTACTTGTGCATTGGATGGATTATAGTAGTCTTGGAGTAGAGGCCTACTACGGGGTGGAAGAGGAAAATTAGGAGGATTAGGACCCACCTTAGGTTGAGGAGGATGGGCTTGTAGATTTTGAAGAGTAGCCGTTAACAAATTAATTTGACGGTTCTACTCGAGCATCTGTAGGTTCTAGTCTAGCAGCACCTCATGAATACCAAAAGTAGCTTCTCCCCCTAACTAGAAGAAGGGATCTTGGGATTCTGATTCTACGGCTGATTCATAGAATCAAACGCAAAGAAAGCAGAAAAAGCAGACGGGAAAATTGGTTGCTTTAGCACAACCGGCCTAGGTAGACCTGTCAAAGGATATATGAGAGGTGATTTCAGCAATCGCCTCCGGTGCATAAAACACAAAAAATGTGCAAAGGCACACTCACACCACTACGACAAATAGCAGCAAGAAAAACCCATAAATAATGCAAAAAGTAGGTTTTTCTTCTTTCTAAAGGAAAAGACCTTAGGAATACGTGAAAAATATAGGAACACAAACAAGTAAAATATAAATCCAAAATACATGTCCTATACGTGTCTACGTAGGTGCGTATCCTTAAACTCAAAGGTATAAGGTCTAGGATCGAGACCGCTCACTACTGGCTTCGCGGGGCTCTAGTAGTGAGACATACTTATTGATCTTCGATCAAAGCCTTAAGAGGTGCAAAGAGGGGAGGTAGAAGTATAAGACTCATGTGACTCTAGTGATCACACTATGTGCATGATAGCATGCAATAGACGTGTACGATAAAAACCCGCATGCAATCTGCAAACAGATATATGTCACGAGTTTTTAAAAAAGTCCTCTTTTTAGTTAATCTTTTCAAAAAAATAATAGGAAGTAGTAACTGTGTCCACTTTTTATGTCTTTTCAAACAAATATATGGTCTTGCTTATTAATCAAAAAATAGGGATCTATGTAGGTTTTTGCGTGTTTTCCTGCTAATGTGAGATAAAAACTCCTAAGCCAGATCGTCAACTCCTAGCAGGTATATGTACTCCTAAGAGTGTATGCCTAGTAGCATGCTCATGCTAGTCAGAAAGGATGTATTTCTGGTATTTTTTATATTTTCTAAACTAAATGCAACAAATAAATCTAAGCTAGAGACTAAGGAAAGAAATACTCACAATGGATATGTATAATGGATACGAAAAATAGAAAATAGAAACCCACCTTCTTCCTGAGAATACCTGTAAAGATATCCCTGGACGAAGGCAAAAACAAAACAACTAGTTAGAAAGAAATTATTGACAAAATAAAAAATGATAATGGCGAATATAATTTACAGTTACCACCACGGCAACTGCGCCATTAAAATGTTGCCTTAACAAAATTATGCAAGGGAATGTTTTGGTGAATAAAATGAAGCAAAATATTGCACTCCCCGGCAACAGTGCCATTAAAATGATTGTTAAATTTTTAACACAGTTAATTAAGGTTAAAAGTCTTAATTAATCACATAAAGAAATGACTTAGGTTAATTTGAATCATTGTCGTTTAGTGTAGTATAGGGTCAAGTTAACCTAACATTTTAAATTTAATTCTTTTTAACTTGTTGAGTCCAGGTCATTCACTGGGAGGCATAATTGTAATTTTTATTTCACCATTTTACTCTTATGCATAAATTACTAATTAGTTAATTAGTCAGATCAATAATTACATATATATTAGGCACATGAATAGATACACATAGGATTGATCAATTAATGCATGCACTACTCCATTAATGAAAGAATGTACAAGAAAGATTTACAATGAATACTAAGGTAGAGGAATGATTATTACAATTTTCACATAATGTAAGGCATAGAAATAAGGTACAAAGAATAGAGGATGCCTTCTAACAATAGATAGGCTTAAGCTCTTCTCTTCTCGCAGCCTTCAGCATTCTTTTAGACATCGGTTTGCTCTCCTATTCTCTTCATTTAATCTCTTTTAAATCTCTTTAAACTCTTTCTCTTCTTCTTTAACTTCTTTTAATGCACACTTTCTCACTCTTCAAATCTCTCCTCTCTTCTTTTAATTCTACCTTCTCTCTTTATTGTACACTCTCTATCTTAGCTCTCTCTCTTCACTGTGATGTCTTATTCTCCACACTTAGCCAATTTCACACAACTCAAACCCATTCTTTTCTCACTTTAAAAAAAAATTGTTTAATGGGCAACATGCACTATTCGAGGATACATAGCACACTGTAGGGTGGGACTAAACCCTACTAGGCCCATGCCTGGTTTAGATTAGGTGAATTTTTAACATTTTAAGCTAATGCACAGTCTTGGGCCCATTCAGGCCCACACACTCGCTCGCCCACCTGGGCCCACGCACATAGGCACACGCCTGCGCACACACTCACGTGCACACGCATGTACACATGGAACCAAATACTCATTAGTTGTGCCCTACGTTGACGACCGAGGGGTCGTTGCGCATTTTCACTTTTATACTAGTGCATGCACATGCAAACATCCGATCTGGGACTAAGCAGCCAGCTTACCCTTTACGCAATGAGTCAACTGGCTTGATCTTCAGATATAGATTCTAGATGACTCAAATGGCCAAATCAAGTGCACAAGAGCTTAATGGAAAGCTCTTGGAGTCTATTCTTCAATTTTAACCTCAATTGAATGCTTGTATTCAGGATTGACCCATCGATTCAAAGGATAAAAAAGACACTATTTGCGTGCTTGGAATGCAATTCAAATGATGAAATCCAAGTCAATCGACTTGAAGTTGATTTAATTTCCCTCAATTAAGGATCTGGAATGGTTCAGAGAGGTATTCCGCATCAGTTAAAAGAGATTTGAGCTTAAGAAGAGATGCAGAAAGCTCTAGAAGCTAAGGAGCTTTGATCTGGAAGCTCAGAGCTTACTTTTAAGCTCGAATTTGTCATATAGAGAGATAAGATCTCAGGAATTGACTCAGTTGGATTTAGTGAGTGAAGGAAAATTGATCCGATTGATTTTTAAGTCCAAATCTTGTCAAAAATGCTAAGAACAGTGTTTGGGTTTAGAAATAACTCAAACTGTGCAAAGCATTGAATCTACTCAATTCTCAATAAAACTCACTTAAATTGATCTTAAACAATTCCAAATGGAGTCAAGAACTCTTCCAATTCATTAATTCAAAATTTAAGCATGAATTCCTCATAAGTAGTTCCTAGTTGACCATAGGAGCTAAAGAGTTGACTTTTTAAAATTCTCTTTCTCTAATCAAATTAATGGTCTAAAAGAACTCTAATCACCCTCAGGAATCGATTAAGCATCTAAAAATGATGTTTTGAGAACTCCTGAGGTGTTCTTAGGCATTGCCGCCTGAGCATTGATGTGAGTGAGTTCGATAGGAAAATCTAGAAGTTCCAAGACCTGTTCAACCACTATAATAGATTCTGTAGGGTCTAATTGTGCTTCAGAACCTATTTCTGAATGCTAAACCTTAGCAGTTAATCTTCTCCAACTCTACTGGAGTTAGGGAAGATAGAGTTCAATAGAGAAGAATCCTTATTGAAACATAAATTTAGATATTGGAATCTAGTCCTGAGATCACATCTAAGTGATCTGGAACTTCTCAACGTCTTTGGAAGGCTAAGGTTCAAGTTAGGTTCATCAGAGCTCCGATGAACACCGAGTTTATATGATGGGGTTGTAATCGCCATGAAACTGGTCTAAAGGGACCTTGAACGATTCCTAAGGTTGCAAGGAACCTCAGGAATTCATCAATTGAAGGAATTGAAGATCAGAAATGTGAATTAATAAAAAACTTAGAAGATCTGTGTCTTGAGTTCAGCAATTCCCTTACTCAATTGAGTGAGGGGAAATGGTCATAAGGGTGTGGTGATGGTCTAGTAGTGGTTGATTTGGCGAAAGAACTCTTAAGTTGCCATTGACAGCGAGCTCAGGAGGTTGAAGTGATTTAGGCATTTTAAGTACGAGTGATTATAAAGCTAATTGAGGAGTAAAACGGGGTCCTGTAGTGATGAAGAGGTGATGAAGGACCCTAATTGGTTGTGATCTATGCCGTGGACCTTCGCCATGGACAGTGGAGGTCTCCGGTGAAGGTGGAATGATTCAGGCATAAATGTGATAGAATTGAAAGGGAAAGAAGGTGAAATGGATCGTGGAAGGATGAAGAAGGTGATTAGGTGCAAAGAAACATGATTCAAAGTCTTGTGAAGCCAGAATTGGCTTCACTAGAGTCAAGGAAGAAGATCTGAATCTAAGTTTACACTAAACTAAACAAGTGACTAACTAACTAAATCTACTCTCAGCTAAGAAGTATGCTACTCTACAATTACTTGGACGAAGGATATGAAGGATATTGTCATTGGCAGGGCAGGAACAGGAATGAAATCAGAAGCGTTGAGGAGAGAATCTTCGACCCAGCAAAGTGGAGGGATGTAGAGCTATGGCATGCTCCAATGCAGGTGGTAGGGCAAAGGAGATGAAGAGGGGGTGAGGGAGGCAGTGCTTCTTGGTGGTAGCACTCGAAACAGGGAGGAACGAGACACTAGAGATGGAAGAAGACCTATTGAACGACCTCAATGAAAGAAGTGGGAAGGGGGTCGATCCTCGTAATCGGAGGGGTGTATGGGTATTTATAGGTGGTGGTAGTGGTTAAGGGGGAAGAACTTGGACAGAAAATCATCTAGGTATATTCTAACTCACCGGTGTCGTCTCTGATGTCGGTGAGCTCAATCGCCTAGGTCAATTAGGATTAGGAAGTCATCTAGTGCATTGGATGAAGAGCAGGTGGTGAGTGGCTAAGGCGAGGGCATTCTGATGTCAGATTGACGGTGATCGGAAGGTGTCAGCACCGGACCTTCTCGGCCATCCGTAGTTGAGGAAGAAGAAGAAGACGGTGTGTACACAGGGGCCTATTCATCATAAAAATAAAGGACTTATTTATGCTAAGAACTCAAATGAAATAAGTACTAGAGACCTAAATGTAAATAGAGAGTTTCAAGGCTTATTTTAATTTATTTCTTTTTCAATTTTTATATATAATTATAGATTAGGTGGATATTATATATATGCCTTGAATTTACATTTTTTCCCTTTTTAGCTATGTTTAATTAAGTGATTAATTTACTTAAGTTATTTAAGTACTTAGGTCTTAAAATTAACTAAGTTAGTTTAAATATTAAATAACTAACTAAATGGTTATTAATTGAGTCCCAATTATTAATTAAATTAAAATTAAGATTAATTGATATTTAATTTAACATTTTAAACTTATTTTGAAGGTCATTAATTTGTCCCTTATATTATAATTAATCTTTTATTTAGTACAATCTTAGCTAATTAACTAGGGAAACTAATTAATTAGGGGTAATTAAGAGCCATGATGAGTCTCTCATCATACTCCCAAGCCAAAGTTTTGCTAGTCCTTAGTAAAATCAACCAAGGAATAAGATGATTTAAGCATCAGGGTGATTAAATAATTATAAATAATTCTATAGTAGAGGAATGCTTAGGTTAGAAAATGTTTTTAATATTCACATTTTTTATTTTTATATTTTAAATAAATATCCATAAATAGACAGAGCACTAGCGGGAATCCACTTACAATGGACTCAAAACCCTAAATACTTCTTAGAAATACGTATTCGCAAAAACAAAATCTTCATGGGAATTTCATTCGAATCAGAACATTGAAAACCCATTTATTCTCTGTATCCACTCTAGACTCTAAAATCAAAGAAGTCAAGATGACTAAGGAAACAAAACTCAAAGATTGGAATTTAAATTCCAACTCAAAAATTCAATAGACATAGGTTAATCCTTAAGCTTGTGAAATTTGATTTTTACTAACCTAGCTTTTGCAAATTAACTAGACACCCCTTATCAACCAAATTCAGAGAAGAGTAAAATCCCTAGACCTAGGGACTTGTCAATCTATCTCCTTTAGGCCTCAACTACTAGTCTCCAAAACCTGATTTCTTAGGCATCACTACCCAATGTAATGGTTCAGTAGCTATGAGTTTAAAGCATCCATGCTCGTGAATAGACTCATCCTAAAGGCATCAGAAGTTGCAAAAATCCAAATCTTAAGAAATCAATTTCCAATCTAGGTTATTCCAATTCAAGCCTTTGGCTTGGCCTTACTCAGATTTGGTTACTTTCTCCTCACCATTTTCTATCCCGAGGTCAACACTTTTGGTGTATATCTCCCCGATGGACCACTGGGTCTCTTATTCCTATATTTTATCTCCATATTTTTGTAATCCATTTTCTATAGGTTAAAACACCCATATGTAGCGAGGTGATTTTATTGATAGAGGAAGGGATAGTGTCCATTTGTAGCAAGATTCTTTATTTGGTGGATAAAAACTGCATAAGCATCCATTTGTATCGAGATGCTTAACTACAGGTGTATATAATTTATTTTTTTCTCTCTTTTTTTTAATAAATTTATTTTTCTGCTCCTCATTTTCCTTACTAAATAAAATACTCCAATTCCTTTTCCTAGGTGAGTGGCACATCCTTCACACTTTCAAGAGTTGCCCCATTGAAATCCTTGGACTAAAGAGGATTTAGAATCGATCTCTTAACCTCTGTGTTTTCGCGATCTCAGATGCCAACAAGACAATTCTAATATGTGTGAATTTCAGACACTTAGGATACTTAGCTCTAAAACTAGAGTGTGGACAGCAAAGACTTTCACTCTCAGGTCCCTTAAACCAATAGTATCTTCCCACAGGATCTGTCAAGATGCAACTTGCCAAGTCTAGTCAAATGTCCTCGATTGATTAAGCTAACTATAGCCTATTAGACCTTATGGCTAAGAATTCTACTAACTCTTTACTTAATCAACTCTAGGTATCTAGTCTCTTTACTCAACTTGGTGGTAAAAATAGATATTCAAAAATTAGAAGGATCTAACCTAGCCTTCTTGACCAAGAAAGTTACAATTTAATTCCAAAATTTAAGTCTCGTATAAAACTTAATACATCTTACTTACTTTGTTTCAGAATAAAGTGTGGGAAAAATAGATCCTATAGGGTTTCAGACTCTAACTTGAGAAAAATCCCGTTGAAAATTCGCAACAAATACGTGTTTTGAAAGGTATTCAAGTAAAAGACCAAAGTAAGGATTCAATGCTCTTACTAGTATAGACAATATATATATAAATCTATGGTTTCTGATCTTAAAGAGAAAATTAAGCTCTTAAATTGCTATTATAAATATTTAAATATGTTTTTCTTATGTTCTTCTTTAATTCTTCTTTTAAATGAATGTAATCCCCCTATTTATTATTTTTTTATCATTTTATTTTTAAAAATTTTTTATATATTTTTTTATAATATATATATATATATATTATGCTTTATTAAATTTTTATGATTTTTTTCAAAAAGTTTGCAAATTTTTAGGTATTTTAATATTTTTCATCTTTTATCTACCAATACACTTAAGAGTATTTGGATTTTACATTACACCCCCTAAGACAAAGTTTTACAATGTCCTCATTGTAAGAAGGGTGTAAAAGACTTTACACTTCACTTGGTATAGGGTGACAGAAGGAGTCGTAAAGAGGAGATCAAAGATCTCTGTGAAAACGATTTCAAGTTTGACAAAGTTAGAGTGGTAAGTCAGACTAAGTGAAGAGTAGGACAATTAAAGAAGTGACAGATATCGTATAGACTCAAATGTATAGGTAGATGAAAGTGTGGAAAGCAATAAACAACTATATGCAGGATGTGTGGATGCCAAGTTTTACACCTTCAACTAGGCATAAACCCTAGAGAATTAATGGAGCATATAACAATCTCCAACAAGACCCAAGACATGTGTTTCTAGATAAGGTTTAAGGTGTTGACCATTGACTTTGAAGGGTTAATGATGGGAACACCATCATAATAAAATAACTAGCTCATTTTGATCCAATTAAGTCAGTAAATGCTCCTACATAACTGCTACAGAATCATAAGTCACTGCATAATCATTTTGAGGGAAAAATAAGAAACTATGGTTAAAACTGTAATTTTACTAGCATTTCATGAATGCAGTACAACCAAAAGTTTTCTTAGGGGCTGAATGAAGGTCAAATGGTCTTAAAAAGATAACAAGTGAGTTAGAACAATCAGAAAAGGGTTTGCACATATTTTGAGAATTAAATGACTTTTGAAACCCTAAAAATAGACCTGCTTAATTAACTGAGTTTCTAGTCAAGATCAAATTCACCTAAACTCTCTAAAATTTATAGAAAAATATTCTCTAGGGTTTGGAACCTTCAATTTGACCATCAGAACCCGTTTTGACCTAAAATAGTCTTAGACAGAAATTTACCCTAATTTAGGTTTTTGCATAAATTACCCAGTCAAACATGGCTAAAACCAAAATCCAACTTCACCATTGGATTCCTTAGTTTTAAATTAGGTTTATACCAAAATTTAGACCCAATATAAGTTTATCTTGACCTAGTTTGCAACTTGGTTCTGTCTGATTACATTTCTACCCTTAACTTTCAAAATCTTTTCAAACAGACCCCTAACTTTGTCGTTGTTCTCACAAAAAGGTCCCTGCTGCCATTAAACCTATTCCTACTTGCTCCGAAAACCCTAATTTGGAAAGAACTCCTTGATTTCTTGACGAATCCCTTTCAAATTTGAAAGGGAAGTTCGTCAAGAAATTCCCTTCCTTTGAACCCAATCCCACGCCCTAAAACTTACCCAATCTCTCATGCAAACGCATGAGAAATTTGCGCATCAAAGATTTTCCCAACTCCAGTGAGCTTTCCAAGCTTGGGAAGCTTGCTTCCTAAGCCCAAAACGTCCTCCTGAGGTCTATAAAAAACCTCCTGATCATATTGTCCTAACGCTAGAAATCGGCCAAGATTCCCCCTCAATTCCTCTCTTTCTCTCTCTCTCAGCCGAAAACTCCTCGATGTCCGGTAAGCCCCTCCATCCATCTTCATCCTTCATTTGCAATACCAGCAACGGAGACATCTTGCTCGCTTCTTCCCACGTCGAGCCATACCAGCCGGTGCCCTAACCTCCCTCTTCCTCGTTGTTCCTCTCTCTTCGGAGCTATTCTCTTCTCCAGCACCGGCAACACCATAACCGGCGTCGCCTCTGCCCTACCTCATCCACTAGCTACCCATATCGATGCCTCATCTTCCACTCTTCATTCCCAGACATTCATAACTCTGTTTTGACCGCCAACTCGCCCTATCGCCCTCCGTCTTCGACCTCGTCGGTGTACCTCTGGCGAGTTCGCACGGCCACTACGCTCCACTAACCTGGCCGTTGTTCATCCCTACATCTCCACCGTGTCCCAAAGAGCAAAAGCCCTTTGGTAATCGAGGCTATTAGCCTCTCCTCAGTGCCACCGAACACACCCACTCTCACGCGCATAGTCTGACTCTACCACACACGCACGGACCTTGCCACGCCACACAACCTCCACCATTGCTTTCACCGTGGTTCGACAAAGGTCCTGAGTGTGTTTAATTGGGTTGCGAGACTGTATTATTGATTTCAGGTACTAGCCCCTCTCTGCCATTGATGCACAGCTCCGAAGCAAGCTTCAAAGCTTGTTCTTCACTTACAGCTCCAGGTGACATGCTTAGACGGTGCGGATTTAGTAGCTGTAGGTTCCCAGGTTCTCAATTGAAAGGAAGCAGCACAACCGTGACCCAATTCGAGCCATCTTCACTGCTACTGTAGATGCGCGAAGAATGGGAGCAGATAGTCCCACATCGTTAGTTGAAGAGCGCACTGAGGCGCTTAAATTATTTTTGTGTCTGTGGCTTATCGCCTCAGACACTAGGGGTGAGGTCCCTGCTCACCCGCTCACGTGCCTCGTCCGCGACCTCTCCTCCACGAACCTAGTACATCTGACCCGCCTAATCCTATGCTCCTCGGCTATGATCACGCCCGCAGCCCGAGACCCAGGTATGCGCCTACTCGATTACTCGACTATATCCTGAAGAGCCCTGGGAGGGCAGAGCCTAAGAGGAGAGAAAGAGAGAGAGCTTGCGCAGGTAGGGGGAGGGTTTTGCTCTTGGCGAGAACTGGCTGACACTTAGTCAAATTCAAGAAGCCTTCCCCCTCTGTGTAAAGTAGCTGAACAGAGAAAGAAAGAAGAAAAGAAGAAGGGCTGAAGGAAGAAGAAGAATTGAAGAAGCAAGAAATGTAGAGAAGGAAAAGAAGAAGAAGGCTTGAGCAAAAGAAGAAGAAGAGAAGGTGCCATATAGGAAGAGAAGAAGAACAAGGAGAAGAAGAAGAAGAATAGAGAAAGAGAAAGAAACTGAGAGACCCTTAAGTCTCTAGCACTGTAGCACAGGGCTATTTAAGATGTTTGATACTTTTATTGCATATACTTGAGGCTTGATTTAAGTGTTATTTGTGAGGAGTAATTGGTGATTTAAATCACCATTTTACTCCACTCTTTTTGCATATTGATCCTGACATTATTCTTCTTGCAATCTCTATTCTTCATTTAAATTATGATCTTGAGTTTTGAATTCCATATTGTCCCCTATGTTCGACCTCGGAATTTTTTCAAGTAATAAATTTTTATCTGTTTAAGCGCTATTTTGGCTATATTGCAACGCGACAATCTTAAAACACTGATCTAGCGAACGAACATTTTGGCGCTGTTGCCGGGGAGCAACGACCAATTTAGAACTCTTGATTGCAATTCTTGATTTGGATTCTAACTTGCTATATCTCTTTTGCTGTGGTTTATTTCAGGAGGGATACATTCCAGGAAAATCAACTGCACATTAAACACACCAGGGGGCAGGTAAGTTCTAACTACTCTCTCTTAAGCCCCTTATTCTGAAAAGGTTAAAAGAAAACAAATCAATTAGGGCTACTTGCATTCTATCCTTAGATAATTCATCAAGTTACCTGATTTGATACATTTTATTTGGACAACAAATCCTGATCTATGCACCCACTTAAAGCTTAAGGTATTTAGGGCTATCACATTCTTTCTTGAGCCTTAGGTACCACATTTTTACAAATTAAATTGGACCAAATTAGAGCCAATTAAGGATTCCAGTTTAGGGTTTTTAGAGACACACTTGCTTAATCAAGAAATCATCTTTCCAAACAATGTGTTCCTAGACCTTGATTGAACTGATCTATTCAAGCAAAACCCTAAAATTAGGCTCTTAAATTCATTTGAACACTAAAAAAAGGGACCTAAAATTTCAAGGACAATACAGGTGAAGTTGACCTACCTTATTGTTTCAACTAATCTTCAAATTAGGTCACTTTTGCACTCAACACATCTTTAAGTTCAAGTGAAATCCTAAGCACCCTTGCTCTTAATTAAAACTGGTAGACTTAAGAGGTCAAGTCCCCATTCTAGTCTACCTGGAACATCAGTGACAAGAGAGGTTAAGTGGGGGAAACCCTGTAACCCGTGGGGGCACTCTACTGTGTAGGGGTCTTTGCGGGACTCTCCTTCCTTGGCTGCCCAGGTAATTCTCAGGTAGACAGGCTTTTTGACTAAGGGGTATCATCCGCCTCGAACCTCTATAGTCATCCAAAATTTTTTGGGTGTCTTGATTGGATCCATCACATTCTACCTCTCATCTACTCCATCGGTGCATGTTCGGAAGGAGGTCTTTAAGACCATCCTTGAGGCCTCCTTTAGCTACTCATTCACGTCGAGGGCAAGCCTGAACCTCGTTTATGCAACAACCCAATCTTATTGATATCTCTTCCAATTCATCTAAACCTAATTCTCCTTCATCCATCATCATGGCATAACCTGCAGAAGAAAATAATCTTGAAAATCAACTTCAGCACCTCAATGATCTATTCCAAGCCTTTGTAAACCCACTGCAGCATCCAAAGATGCGAGATCACTACAATCCCACTGCAGTGGTGATCGAACCTTGAGTACAAATCCCTACTGGAGGTCCTGACACTGAACTCAAACCCAACATGATTCATGCCATTCCCAAATTCCATGGGCATAATTTCAAAGATCCTTTCTAGCATATCAAACAACTCAAGCATCTGGCCCAGACCTTCGAGTCAAAAGCTCAAAATCAGGATGTTCTACACATGAAAATGTTCTCCTTCTCTCTCATGGATAGTGCTGCTCACTGGTACCAAACCCAAACACGTCCAATCAACACATGGGAGGAACTTCAATCCGAGTTTTTGAGAAAGTTCTTCCCTGTTGGTCGAACAAATGCTTTACGACACAAGATTACACATTTCACACAACAAGCAATAGAACCACTTCATGAAGCATGGGATCATTTTCTAGATCTCATGCAAAAGTGCCCCCACCACGGAGTTCCTAAATGGGAACAAGTCCAGTCTTTTTACTAGGGACTCCATGAGGATATTCGATTATTCGTCAATGCAACTTGAAGAGGAAACATCATGGGTCAACACGAAGAGACCGTGTAGGAGATTCTCGAGAATATGTGCGAGAACTCCATCAATAATGAATCTATGGGCATGTTCGACAGGAAGAATGCCCGTGCATTGATGAATCCAAAGGGAGCACATGAGACACAGGGCCTATCCTCTTCCGTCGACTTGGAATTGATGGCTAGTCATTTGGACAAGGTCTCTATTATTGAGAAGAAGGTGGATGAGCTAACTTGACATTTGTAGCGAGCCACCTCTGTGGAAAACCCGTTCACGCAACACCCTCTAGTAGGGAGGTCGTGCACAACATCTATCATCGACCTTCACAGGGGATGGATCCGTATCCACCCTCGACTGATTCTTGTTTCGGAGGAAACTTTAGGCCCACCTACTCTAGTTGAGGGAAATCTGAACCCTCATATTCTGATTTTCCCAAGGTTCCTCAGACCTGCGAGGACCTCAACGCCATTTAGAAAGATCCATTCTCAAACACCTACAACCCTAGATGGCATAATCATACCAATTTCACGTGGTCAGGCAATAATCAAAATCAAAGACCTCAATATCCGCCCCGACCACAAGCTCCTCATCCATATCAGTCGCCTCAACCTCAGCCTAACCCAACTTATCAATCTGGGCCGACTCAGACAGATCAAATAACTCTTATCCTTCAGACTCTGGCTGACATTCAGAAGATGAATGCGGCTATGCAAAAACAATACAGAGATGAGATCACATAGGTTCACAATCAACTTGGCCAGATGGCAAATCCTCGCCAACCTGGTGCACTTCCTTCACAACCTCTACCTAATCCGAGTAACGTGACGAACTGGAGGTGCGTTATGAACCCAAATCTGGGCCAAGCTCACTTTGTTTATCAGGCCCCTTTTACTCCATCACCCGACGGGATGGAGGCTTTGACATCATATACAGGTTACCAGCAGCAAGCACCTCTTCTACCCACACCAAACCAGAACCAGGAGGGATTGAATTCTGTTACTACCCACACTGGCAAAACAACACAGGACCCATCTTATCCAAGCTAAACCCAGCCTGGTAATACAAACCCTAACCCTAGGATAGCCATCCAAGACACCTCTATCCCAAATCAAGAACCTGGGCCCATTCTAGAGGAACCATCTAAGGTTCCATTTCCTGAGGCCTTGACCAAGGGAAAAAGGACAACCAAAACCATGGCACCTGAGGAGGACCTAGTTAAGCTCTTTGAGCAGGTCCATATAAACATCCCCTTGATGGATGCGATACGCCACATATCGACTTACGCACGATTTCTGAAAGATGTATGTACACCTAAGCGTAAGCCACGAACCAAATACAGGAATCCGATCGTACTGTCAGAGCAAGCCAGCTCTGTCATTTTGAGCAAACTCCTGCCTAAGGCAAAAGACCCAGGCACCCCTTTGATCTCTTGTGAAATCGATGATGTATGATTTGACTGAGACTTGTTAGACTTACAAGCCTCCATAAATTTGATACCCACATCCCTACTAGACTACTTCGAGGAATCTGAGCTTAAACCGACTGAAATGACTTTACAACTAGCCAACCGATCAATTAAGTCACCAAAAGGAATTCTCGAGGATGTCATAGTTAGGGTGCATGATTTCTATTTTCTAGTGGATTTCATTGTCTTAGACATGGACGATCCTAAGAATATGAAGAATACACTGATCATACTAGGAAGACCCTTTCTGGCCACTGCTAGGGCCAATATCAATTGTGAGAAGGGCTAAATTGAATTAAAATTTGAAAGAAAGACACTAAAGATCAACATCTTTAAGGCCTAACAAGGAATCAATTGCGGAGTCATAGAACAAATTTGCGATATTGAAGCTGTGGTTGATGACTTTATCGAGGAAAAACCAACTATTTCTGATCAACCACAAGAGGATCAAAACCTGCAATTAGAGGAGCCCGAACTCAACCTAGACACACCCATCCTGAACTACCCATTGCTGCTGCCAACCCGATTTTGGAATTAAAGCCTCTTCCCAATCATCTCAAGTACGTCTTTTTGGGTTCTGATCAGACGTTTCCTGTGATTATCAACTCCTAACTCACAAATGATCAGGAAACAGGCCTGATTTCTGTTCTCGAGCAACATTGAAGAGCCATTAGATGGACTCTCGATGATCTGATTGGTATCAACCCTTCATACTGCACACATCACATCTACACTGAAGAGGGCTCATGACCATCTCGTGAAATGTAGAGATGCCTGAATCCAAATATGCAAGATGTCATGAAAAAGAGATTATCAAGTGGTTAGATGCAAGGATCATCTACCCGATCTCGGACAGTCGGTGGGTGAGCCCAATCCAAGTTGTGCCTAAAAAGGCAGGGCTCACCATCCTCACGACTGAAATCGGAGAAACCATACCAACCCGTATAGCAAACTCATGGAGAGTCTGCATTGATTATAAAAGACTCAATTCCTCCATGAAGAAGGATCATTTCCCACTACCGTTCAATGATTAGATTCTCGAGAAATTAGTGGGAAATCGATTCTTCTGCTTTTTGGATGGGTACTCCGATTACAATTTGGTCGCAAACCATCCCGAGAACCAAGAGAAGACCACCTTCACCTGCCCCTTCGGAACTTATGCATTCTGAAGGATGTCGTTCGATTTCTGTAATGAACTCACTACTTTTCAACGGTGCATGCTTGCCATATTATTAGATATGGTAGGTGAGTACCTTGAAGTCTTCATGGATGACTTCTCAGTATTTGGTGAATCATTTGAAAATTGCCTCCTGCACTTGGTCCAGATCCTCAGGCGATGCATCGATGTGAACTTAGTTCTTTCCTGGGAAAAGAGCCACTTCATGGTACCTGAGGGAATTGTCCTGGGACATTTTATCTCTGAAAAGGGCATCCAGGTTGATTGAGCCAAGGTGAATCTAATTTCCAAACTCCCTATTCCTAGCTCGGTCAAAGACATCTGATCCTTCTTAAGGCACATCGATTTTTACCACCGATTCATTCCTGATTTCTTAAAAATCGCGCGCCTCCTGACTAATCTGTTATCTAAGGATGTCCCTTTTAAAATCACCAAGGAGTGAGCTCAGGCATTTGAGATCCTGCGTGATCGAGTTACCCAAGCACCTATCCTACAGTCCCCTGATTGGTCTCAACCCTTTAAGATCATGTGCAATGCATTTGATTATGCTGTGGGGGCGGTACTTGGGCAGAAAATAGATGGGAAACTTGTGGTCATCTACTACGCTAGCAAGACACTTGACGAGGCTCAACGTAACTACACAGTTACTAAGAAAGTGCTGTTAGCCATAGTATTTTCCCTGGAAAAGTTCAGATCGTATCTTTTGGGTTCCCGTATTATCATTTACTCAGATCACAGTACTGTGAGGCACCTCTTTGCAAAGAAGGATGCGAAACCTTGACTAAGCTGCTGGATCTTGCTATTGCAAGAGTTTGACCTTGAGATTTGTGACAAGGTAGGAAAACAGAATGTGGTAGCTGATCACTTATCCTACCTTCCTTCTGACATTATCAACCCTTCCGGACCCATTACTGAACATTTTCCCAATGAGCACCTCCTGACTATCAGCGTGGGACTTCCATGGTTTGCTGATCTAGTAAACTACTTGGCATCACATCAAATCCCATCCAATTGGCCAAAAGCCAAGAAGGACAAATTACTTTCCGATGCCAAGTACTACTTTTGGGAAGACCCGTATCTCTAGTGCTGATCAGATCATCCGATGATGTGTTCTAGAAGTGGAAATTTAGGACATTTTGTCCTTCTACCATGACCAGGACGCGGTGGACACTTCTTTGGTCATAAAATCACAACAAAAGTCCTCCAGTGCGGCTTCTATTGGCCCACAATTTTCAAAGACGCATACAATCACTGTAAGGCATGCACTTGTTATTAGACCTTAGGCAACATGAGCCGACACAATATGATGCCCTCACAGTCGATTCTCGTGTGTGAAATCTTCGATATCTAGGGGATTGATCTTATGGGGCCCTTCCCTATTTCAGATGGCTTCAAATACATTCTTCTCGCTATTGACTACCTGTCCAAATGGATCGAAGCCATTCTGACTCAAACTAATGATCATAAGGTGGTTATCAAATTCATTCATCTAAACATCTTTTCTCGGTTTGGGATCCCACATGGAATAATCTCCGATGGAGGGACCCATTTCACAAATGCTCAGTTCAGATCACTGATGACCAAGTACGGGGTGTCGCACTGAATCTCGACTCCTTATTACCCCCAAATTAATAATCTAGCTGATTTATTAAACCAGGAGATCAAGAAAATCCTCCAGGTCATGGTTTGATCTGATAGGAAAGATTGGTCATCCCTACTTCCAGAAGCTTTGTGTGCTTATAGGACTGCCCACAAAACCCAATTAGGCATGTCTCCCTTCAGATTGGTGTACGAGAAGGCATGTCACCTCCCCGTCGAATTGGAGCACAAAGCCTATTGGTGAGTACGAAACTGCAATCTCGATCTTTCTAAGGCAGGAACCCACAGAAAGCTTCAATGAGCGAGATCAATGAACTACGCCATGATGCATATGAGAACTCATGAATTTACAAAGAGCGGGTTAAGGCCTTTCATGATAAGCACATATCCAGAAAGATTTTTTTCCTTCGTCAAAAAGTCCTACTCTTTGACGCCAAACTCAAATTGTTCCTAGGAAAACTTAGATCAAAATGGATTGGACCATACATTGTCCAACAAATCTTTGGAAATGGAGTTGTCGAAATCAGTCAACTCAGCCACGATTCAGAACCCTTTGTCGTGAATGGTCAGAGACTCAAACCATTCATTGAACTCACCGATACAAACTTGGATGAGGTATCTTTTACCCTCCATTCGCCCAGAGCTCATTGCACCTAGCTAATGGCATTAAATTCAGCACTTAACGGGAGGCAACTCGTCATTTTGAAAAACTCAAAACCCTTCCTGACACATCTTATGCTGAACTCATATTGCACATTAGGGTTCATCCATTAGAACAACCGACTCCACCTCTAGTACCTGTACCCGAGCTTGAAATCATCGGCAACAGTCACCCTGACCCATTCACCCACCCAACACCTGTTCTAATGAAGGATCTAAGCTGAACTTGAACCCACCTAATTTACAATGAGGGCATTGCAAATCGTAGGCATGGGGGGGTATTAAAGTGCAAAACGCCATGAAAATCACTTCACATGAAAGGGTTTCATCAAAAAAATCACATATTCCAAAAAAGCAAAAAAATAAAAAATTTAAAAGGAAAAAAAATAGGAGAGAGGAAATTTTGAATGGATTGCATATCATTTTTGAGGAAAGAAAAAAAGGGTGAGGAGATAAAAATGTAAAAAGGAGAATAATTTGAAAAGAAAAGAAAAAGAGATAGTCATTAGTAAAAGATTAAGGAATTGACTTAGTTCTAGACCAAATCAAAAGAAAGAAAATGATTGGCAAAAAGTGCTAAAGAAACAAAAAAAAGGGATTAGTAGGAACATTGATTTTAGGCCTCTTGAGCTATAATCTTAGGCTTAAAAATTCAAGTATCCGCTAAGATCTGGATAGTCCTCAAGAGGTTGGGGAAAATGCGAAGCTTAAGTATTAGGTCTAAGGCTTAGGGATTATTCGGCCTCGTTAACTGACCTATGGTTTTCAGGACTCGGTAACCTAAGTACCCCAATTGACACATAGTCTGGTTCAGCGTGCATAAGTATCGAAATTACGTAAATGCATTTAAATTGTTCTGAAAATGTCGCCTAGATTAGGAGCGACTGATCAACACAAGTTGATTTGGATAAGTTCCTGGCACGGAGAGGCGGGAAATTCCCCGCAATAACATATCATCTCCTCGCTGCTTGTCTCCTAGGATATCTAAATATCCCACCGGGGGCATGTAAGCACCTTGTGCTGGTTCAGATGCCATGGGTGGCATTATCTCGAAATGTCGATTGCCAGGGTCTGGATTTAGCTACAGAATGCCATGGGTAGGATTATCTCAAAATCTCGAAAGTCAGGGTTCTAGGGTTTCCATGGGCGATGCTATCTTGAAGCATCGATTGCAAGAGATCCTGCGAGGATTGATGGTAGGAACTAAGAATCCGATATTGACTGTGTTGTAAGGCAAATCCGAAGCTAGAAATAAAAAGAAAAGAGAGAGCAAACTCTCCAAAAATAAAGCCAAGTTCTTCTATCTCTCTCTGCCAAAAATGCATTGCAAACTGAACCTGGTCTAAAACATGTTACAAGCACGGGTGCTTTAACCGTGAAATTCAATGAACCTTAGGTTAGTTTCTGTGAGCCTTAGAAACCTTCGCGGCGGGCTGAGGCTAGAGCTGGTCAGGTCCGAATCTTGGTTGGTACTTGAGTACCTCTAGGCCTACTATCAGCATTCTAACCTAATCTACAAAAGAAGGCACACATCAAAGTTTTAAGCATCAAAAGTCATATGGTCTAGAATCAAAGTTAATACCTTGAAATTTTGCTAAGGAACTAGTAAAACCTAGACATGGGGGTATGATGGGAACACCATCATGAGCCATAACTAGCTCATTTTGATCCAATTAAGTCAGTAAATGCTCTACATAACTGCCACAGAGTCATAAGTCACAGCATAATCATTCTAAGGGAAAAATAAGAAACTAGGGTTAAAACAATAATTTTATCAGCATATCATGAATGCAGTATAACCATGGGTTTTCTAAGGGGTTGAATGAAGGTCAAATAGTCCTAAAAAGATAACAAGTGGGTTAGAACAATTAGAAAAGGGTTTGCACATGTTTTGAGAATTAAATGACTTTTGAAACCCTAAAAACAGATCCGCTTAATTAATTGAGGTTCTGGTCAAGATAAAATTCAACTAAACCCTCTAAAATTCATATAAAAATATTATCTAGGGTTTGGAACCTTCAATTTGATCATCAGAACCCATTTTGACCCAGAATAGTCTCAGATAGACAGTTGCCCTAATTTGGGTTTCTACATAAATTACCTAGTCAAACATGGTCAAAACCAAAATCCAACTTCACCATTGGATTTCTTAGGTCCAAATTAGGTTTATACCAAAATTTGGTCCCAAGATAAGTTTGTCTTGACCTAGTTTGCAACTTGGTCCTGTTTGATTAAATTTCTACCTTAACTTTCAAAATCTTTTCAAACAGACCCCTAACTTTATCGTCGTTCTCACAGAAAGGTCCCTGCTGCCATTAAACCTATTCCTACTTGCTCTGGCAACCCTAATTTGGAAATAACTCCTTGATTTATTGACGAATCCCTTTCAAATTTGAAAGGGAAGTTCGTCAAGAAATTCCCTTCCTTTTGAACCCAATCTATCATGTGAACGCATGAGAGATTTGGGTATCAAAGATTTTCCCAACTCTGGCGAGCTTTCCAAGCTTGGGAAGCTTGTTTCCCAAGCCCAAAACCTCCTCCTGAGGTCAATAAAAGAACCTCCTGATCATACCGTCCTCCTCATGCTCGAAATCGACCAAGATTCCCCTTTAATTCCTTTCTCTCTCTCTCGGCCGAAAGCTCCTCGACGTCCGGCGAGCCCTTCCGTCCATCTTCGTCCTTCGTTTGCAATACCAGCAGTGGAGACATCTTCCTCGCTTCTTCCCACGTTGAGCCATACCAGCCGGTGCCCTAACCTCCTCTTCCTCGCCATTCCTCTCTCTCCGGGCTATTCTCTTCTCCGGTGTCGGCAACACCAAAATCGGTGCTGCCTCTGCCCTACCTCATCTTCCAGCTACCCATATCGATGCCTCATCTTCCACTCTTCGTTCCTAGACATTCGCAACTCCATTTCAACCGCCAACTCACCCTACCGCCCTCCATCTTCCACCTCACCAGCGTACCTTCGGTGAGTTCGCACGGCCATTACGCTCCACCAACCTGGCCGCCGTTCATCCCTACACCTCCGTCGTGTCCCAGAGAGAAAAAGCCCTCTGGTAATCGAGGCTATTAGCCTCTCCTCAGTGCTACCAGACACACTTACTCTCACGCACATAGTCTGACGCTGCCACGCACGCACGGACCTCGCCACTTCACACAACCTCCACCGTTGCATTCGCCATGGTCAGGCAAAGGTCATGAGCAAGTTTAATTGGGTTGCGAGGCCGTATTACTAATTTTAGGTACCGGCCCCTCTCCGCCATTGATGCATAGCTCCAAAGCAAGCTTCAAAGCTTGTTCTTCACTTGCAGCTCCAGGCGACACGCTCAGACAGTGCGAATTCAGTAGCTGTAGGTTCCCAGGTTCTCAATTGGAAAGAAGCAGCACAACTGTGACCCAATTCAAGCCATCTTCATTGCTGCTACGGATGTGCGAAGGAGTGGGAGAAGATAGTCCCACATCGTTAGCTGCAGAGCACACTGAGGCACTTAAATTGTTTTTATGTCTATGGCTTATCGCCTCAGACACTGGGGGCGAGGTCCCCGCTCACGTGCCTCGTCCGTGACCTCTCCTCTGTGGACCTGGTACACCCGACCCATTTAAGCCTACACTCCTTGGCTGCGACCATGCCTGCAGCCCTGGACTCGAGTATGCACCTACCCGATTACTCGACTATACCCTGAAGAGCCCTGGGAGGGCAAAGCTTAAGAGGAGAGAGAGAGAGAGAGCTTGCATGGGTAGGGGGAGGGTTTTGCTCTTGGTGAGAACTAGCTGACACTTAGCCAAATTCAAGAAGCCTTCCCCTTCTATGTGAAGTAGCTGAACAGAGAAAGAAAGAAGAAAAGAAGAAGGGCCGAAGGAAGAAGAAGAATTGAAGAAGCAAGAAAGATAGAGAAGGAAAGGAAGAAGAAGGCTTGAGCAAAAGAAGAAGAAGAGAAGGTACCACACAGGAAGAGAAGAAGAACAAGGAGAAGAAGAAGAACAGAGAAAGAGAAAGAAGTTGAGAGACCCTTAAGTCTCTAGCATTGTAGCACAGGGCTATTTAAGACGTCTGATACTTTTATTGCATATACTTGAGGCTTGATTTAAGTGTTATTTGTGTGGAGTAATTGGTGATTTAAATCACCATTTTAATCCATTCTTTTTGCATATTGATCTTGACATTATTCTTATTGTAATCTCTATTCTTGATTTAAATTGTGATCTTGGGTTTTGAATTCCATATTGCTTCCTATGTTCAACCTTAGAATTTTTTCGAGTAATAAATTTTTATCTGTTTGAGCGATATTTTGTCTATACTGCAATGCGAAAATCTTAAAACATCGATCTAGCGAACGAACAGTTAATTCTTGTTGGGTTTGGTGATTTCGACAGCTCCGTTACTGAAGAGTCTAATGACATCAAATGGATCTCTCCATTTGGATCTAAGTTTACCGGGGAATAGTTTTAAATGGGCATCAAAGGGCAACACCTTTTGACCAGGTGCGAAAGATTTGTGGGAAATGTGTTTATCATGGAAGGCTTTTAATTTTTCCTTGTACATCTTAGAACTCTCATAGGAATCATGTTGGAGTTCCTCAAGTTCACTTAGCTGCAACCTACGGTGATCACCAACCTTCGTGAGGTCAAGATTACAGGCTTTAATTGCCCAATAGGCCTTTTGTTCGATTTCTACAGGAAGATGACAGGGTTTCCTGTAAACAAATCTGTATGATGACATGCCTATGGGTGTTTTGTGGGCGGTTGTTGACGGGCTAAAACGGGTTTTAAAATCACTTCGTTGTAATATAGCCAAAATAGCTCGAAAACAAATACAATTTATATCTTGAAGAATCGTCAGAAATTCGAGGTCGAACACAGGGAGCAAGTATTGCGATTTAATCTCAAAGATCACAATTCTAGCACAAATTTGAACAATAATTCCATTCAAGAATATTGTATATGAGAATCGATATCAAATTGCAAAAAGAATGAGGTAAAATGTTGATTTAAGTCACTAATTACCCCTCACAATAATCCCAAATAAGTGAACAGTAAGGCTCAATCAAACAATCCACTTAGATAAGTAACCAATGAGCCACAGGAACACAAATCAGTAGGATCAGACGTCGGGCAAGGCTTTTAGATGCCTTAACAGAAGCAGAGCCTTTCCTCTTTTCTTCTTTAGTTCTTCTTTCATGCACAAGGGTCTTGCAAGCTCTTCAGTGGCTAAGTATCGAGGGGTTTCCTTGAAGAGCAAACCCCCTCCCCCCCACCTCCTCTCTTTCTCATCTTTCTCCTCTCTTTTCAGACAATCGGGCATATAATCGGGTATTCAGGGATCCGATTGACTAGGTCTATCGGCGTGGGTAGTAGCCGAGGAGTGAATAGGCGAGTAAACGAGTCATGAGTGGATGTGCGTATGGAGGGACCCAACCCCTCATGTTCTTGGGAGATGGGGTAAAGGGAGGAATTCCTTTTATCCCACTCGCGTAGCTACTATCTCCATGATGTGGGACTAAAGTCCCATAGCTTCTTCGCACGTGACCAGCTGCTAGAGTGGCTTCCAATTGAGGTTGAAGATGAGTCTGCAGCATTAAATTGAAGGCCTAGGGAAGGGCTTGAGATTGGGCCACAGCACCTGGAGGTGAGACCTGGAGCTGCTGTGGCAAGAACATAGCTCCAAGGTTGCTTGAAGGAGCTCTGTCAATGGCGGTCGAGCATGATGACTTGAAACATGAAACATAGCCTTGCAGCCACATCAAAGAAGCTCAGAAGCTTTGCGCTAGTGCGGTGAGGGCAGTGGTGGCGGTGGAGTGCCATGGAGGTCGTTGTAAGTGGCTGGCAGAGGTGAAATACAAAGGCGAAGGGGGAAGTGTTCAGTAGAGCAATTAACACAGGAATCCCCTAAATTTCTTGAGGGGTTTTGCTCGTGTGGACACAACGATGGTGTGGAGGTTAGTGGTGAACGGATTGGTGGAGTAGAGCGGACGCTCGAGCTTGCTGGAGGTATGCCGACGAGGTGGAAGATGAGGATGGAATGGGCATGATGGAGGTCGAGCGGATGTCTAAGGTTGTTGGGATGATTAGTAGAGGTCGAGGGATTGACTGTAGTGGCTATTGGACGAAGGGAGATAGAGGAGGCACTGGTTGCAATATGGCCGACGTCGGAGAAGGTGAAGGCTTAGGGGGAGGGTTTCGAATGTCCATTAATTCTTGAAATGCGTGAAAACTCATTTCTGTCTGCATGGACCCTCTTATTAGACATTAATGACCATTTGACCTTTAATTAACCCTTGGAATTCCCTGTGGTTATTCTGTACTTAAGAAATGCAGTTAAAATTGCAGAGATAACCTTGGTTTCTTATCTTCTTCTCAAAATAGAACACTATTCATATTTGACCCTTTGATGACTATGTAGGAGATTTTATCAACTTTATTAGACTAAATTGGGCTAGTTAGGGCTCATGATGGTGTTCCCATCATACCCCCATGCCTAGCTTTTGCTAGTCCCTTAGCAAAAAATTCTATGGACAAAACTAGTTATCTAGGTCGGATGTAATCGTCAGGATGCCCTACTAAGCTGCAACTCTAGAAGTCAGATCAGAATACTAATAATAGGCCTAGAAGTACTCAAGTACCAGCCAAGATCCAGACCTGACTAGCCTCAGTCTCAGTCTGCCATGAAGATTTCTAAGGTCCGTAAAAACTACCTAGAGGTTTGTTGAACCCAAAGGTTAAATAACCCGCGAGTAAATGATGATGTTGTATAATGTGTATATAACACAATGGTTGTATGATGTTGAATGATTATTGTTATGATCATGTCGTTGTAGTATAGGGTGTATAATATAACATTAAGAATGTCGTATAGTGGTGAGTATGGGTGAGTACCAGTCATTACAACCATTATTATCATTTGCTTATTTATCTAATTTTTACTGGTTTTGTTCCAGGTCGTTCACTGGGAGGCAATTTATTGAATTTAATTCGGTAACTCTTTGATCTCAAAATTATCCTCTAATTCCAAAAAGAAACTTTACGTCTTATTAAAGAATGAATGAATGTGTGTTTTATTTACCTAATTACTAAGAAATGCTTGCAAAAATACTAACTATGAACAAGCATCAAACAATCTATTATTATACTCTAAACTACGTATTTACAAGTTATCCTATTAGTACTAACATAATAGTACATAATACATTAGAATGCAATGGTGTAGAAACTTAACTTATTAGTCTATTATGTATAGTGACATATACAGCAGTTTCAGTGACAGATATAAGCGTCGCTAAATCTCAGAAAACACTATACAACCTAAAAGGCAAAACTGAGGTCTTTAGCGACGTTTATAGTGTCACTTTATTCTGTTAGTAATTATATAGATTTACTTATACGTATGTATATTACTTATTCTACTACTGTATGTACAGTAAGTCTCTGTTCTTGTTATCTCTTGTGTTCTCTCTTTTTCTTCTCTTTGTGTTAACTTAACTTGTCTGTTCTTTTCTTCTGTGTTAAACTCTTCTGTCTTAAGAAACTTCAGAGGCTGCGGTGGGGAGGGGGTTAGGCTAATGTCATTAGTTTAAAACGTGCTTAGTTTGCGGGCGCGCTTTCTGAGGGATACATAGCACCTTCACGGTGGGACCAGACCTCAATTAAGCACGCCCTAATCTCAGATTAGGTGGCTTAGTTACGTTTTTAGCTCAGCGTCAGGCCTCAGCCAAATGCCACATGCTCGCACGCTCGGGCCCCCAGCCCCCACACACACATCACACATTCATCGCAAATCAGACGGTACATGGCTAACGGGTAATCGGATCCAATAGAATAGTATGCTGTTTCGGGCGCCCGGCGCCGTGACGACTGTTAAACCTACAGCATAATTAACTTATATGTGGCTGCGCTTGACTTGCAGCACACGATGTGGTGCTATTCCAGCGCCACATCGTGCGCTGGAAATCAGGCGCAGCTGCGTCTGGGCACGTTTTTGGCCCTCGATTTGGGGGCCATAAATTATTAAAAAAAATAAAATAAAATATGGTAAATAAAATATTTACATAATACTACATAATTGATTAATTAATTTTGAATTTTAAATATGTTTACTATACAAATAAATTCGCTAAACTAGGCTGATTATACAGGTTGATTTAGGTGATTAAATAGTTAATTACTTATAAAATAATTAGTAAATGGTCTAATTGACCTTAAACAGTTTTAATTTACATACTTAAGTATTTAATACATATTTTTATTGTATTTTTATGAATTTATTTATGTTTTATTTAGGTTAAAATAGCAATTCTGTGTAGTTTATACTTAAAACTAAGTTACAGTAAGCTGTACTAGGTATAAATACACTTTAATTCGCTTAAATTACTTACTATATATATTATCCTAAGTTTATAGATTTATTTAATTTAATTATAGCTCTAAATTATTAATTTAGCTAAGTTACTCTATAATTTAGCTATTAAATATGTAAATAGGGATCTGTTTATATATATATACATTATTAAGTAGATACATACATAATAGTTTAGTATATATACATATATTTACATAGATTACATATGTATATGGATTTATGTACAGGTTTTATACATATTTACAGTATAACTATGTATCTTACTTACATAATTAGGCTATATGTTATAGTTATAATACTATGGATAGGTATATTTACAGTTTTAAAATAAGTATGTATAATTAGGTTTTAGTAGGAAGTTAGGAAATGAGGGAAGAAGGGTTAATTAAGTTTTGATTTCAATTTAAACAGCATCTAAGCTACTGTCAGAGAAGATGGAGAGGGATGAGAAGGTGTGCTGTTCAGGGTGTTTTGTTTAGCATCAGCAGTGGCTTAAGCCATTGTCAAGGGATGTATTCAACAAATGAGAGGAAAATTTAGAGAAGAAGAGAATTTAGAGATGGAGGGGAATGTAGCTGCTAGATGCAGCATGTTGCTGTGTAACTGGGAATAAGAGAAAATTCAAACCAAACTAAAAATTTTGAGAGTTGAAATCCAAATCTGATAAGGGTTTAAATCTCACGAAAATCTCATGTAAATTCAGCTCAAATACTCATTAGGAAAAACCTTATCAGAAGCATCCTTTCAGATCAAAACTCAAATGGCATTGAGTTAGTCTTCCTAATGCCATAGACAGCATGAAGGAAGACTTAGCTCAATCAATTAAAACCAACAACATACAATCCCAGTTTCTTGCAACCTTAAGGAGTATGGAAAACTCCTTAGGTTAGAGAATCACCATACAGAAGTGATCATCAACACAAATAGTGTATGGCAGTTCTGAAATAGCAAAAAGCGACTAAGAATGCATTAAGGAAATTTAATGGAAGCTGGCGAATGCATTCAAAACAAAGTATAAACAGAATCATGAAAGGCTCTTCTGATTGGTTCTCTGTCACCAGAGAAATTCTCAGAGTTCTTGCCCACAATGAAAACCAAAAATCCCTTCAATTTGTCAGATCTGTCAAAACATTTCAGAGAGTAAAAATCCTTTAAAATCCAAATCAAAAGTGCTCTGACAAACTGAGGCAATCCATTTAAAACAGAGGGGCTTTTGTGAAACAAATGGAGTGAGTGAGAAGCCCCAAATGGTGCTTGTGACGCCACTTTCAGATTTGAGGCAGTGCACCATCAGATCTGAAATTGGGTCAGGATGTATGGGTGATTGATGAAAAATTCGTCGTTAAAAGGAAAAACAAGAATCAGAATTTGGATGATGGAAAAACAAAACATGAAGAGGGAGATAAATTGAACAATGAACAGATGATTCTTCCCTGAGGGAGGGGATCTAATACTAATTCTACTCCTAAGACTAATCTAACTACAGCTAACATTAAACACTAACAATTAAAACTAAATCTATTCTAAACTACTGCAAACTAAATCTAACACTACTTGTGCAGAATTAAAAACCTAAATTAAAAGGAAGAATGGGACATATGGGTCCTTAGCTGGCGGATAAGGAGGAAGAAAGGAGGAGGGTGACTCCAGCGGAGGGAAGAGTCTGCTAGTGAGACTCCAGGGTCGTCCTCAGGTGCTACGAGGTCCTTAGCGACGAGGAGGGTTGAGAGCAGGCGATGATTCCACAGCCGGTGGCTGTGAAATCAGGGTCTAGATGAGGAGGAGAGACTGGAGTGGACGAACTGATCGCTAAGAGATGTAGGAGGGAGCGATCCTTTGCTCACGACACCACTGAGGTGCTTAAGTAGCAGCTCAGTGATTGGAATCACTGCAAGGGTGAGGTTAATCAAAATTAAGCCGGCGGTGAGGATGAGATGGGTAGAGCGCGCGGCGAGTCAAGAGAGAGATCTGACCATCAGATGAGATCTGGGAAGAGAGGTGAACGCACGCACCGAATCGCGCGAAGGTTCCATTTGATTCCAGCCGTAGATCGAGATCAAAAGTGTGATGGACAGTCGAGAATGGCTGTGTTCTTCGCGTGCTACAGTGCACGTGAAGAACACCGGCTTCTCTCTGAAATGAGGGAAAACTTGCAGGAAGACCCTTGAACGAAGGGGTAGAAGAATAGCGTGCAGGTCCAAAAGTGAAAAGAACTATAACTGGAAGGGCCTTGCAGTCATACAGAAGGGTCCCTGCGGCTTGCAGAAATGTAATGCATGAAGGACCTAATTGTAATCTATTTATTTTTAAGCCTAAATGATGTCCAATTTCTTTCAAATTTTTACATGTACTTAATTGAACATTTAAGACATTGATTTTACTTCTTATTTGTCTTTTAAAACTTGTTTATGTGTTCAATTGATGCATGGATCATCATTTGTTCTTTAGTTTTCAGAATATCTCATTTTTGTGACCTAATTAGGAGGTTTTAACACACATTAAAAGTTTTAGGTCTTTTCTTTAATTCCCACACTTAACCCTTTTTATATGTTAATTTGATATTGTTTTGCTTAGTGTCTAGCTTAATTTCGGCCTTTTAGCCATGATGAGTAGCCACTCATCAGTAAACGAATAGGTCTAGGTTCAGTTTACCAGTGCAATTTTTTGTAAGAGAGAGGGATAGAAGCAGATTTCTCATTTGGAGAGTTTTTTCTCTCTTTTCTTTTTAGGTTTCCCTAGATCTAGCCTCGAATTGGCCCTAAACATGGTCAGTACCGGATTCCTTGTCCCCACCATCAATCCTCGAAGGGTCCCTGGCAATTGATGCTTTGGGATAGCACCGCCCATGGCAACCCCCAGAACCCTAGCTTTCAACACTTTGGGATAGTGCCACCCATGATGTTTTGTAGCTAAATTTAGGCCCTGGCAATCGACATTTTGGGATAATCCTGCCCATGGCACCTGAACCAGCACAAGGTGCTTACATGCCCCTGGTAGGATATTTAGATATCATAGGAGACAAGCACTGAGGAGATGATATGTTATTACGCATCTTCTGGGGAATTTCCCACCTCTCCATGTTGAGAACTTGTCCAATCAACTTGTGTTGTTGAGTCACTCCTAAGCTAGATCTTTGAGATGATTTTTCAGAACAAAACACTTTTGGTAGATTTTTACTTATTAAGAGCACTGAACCAGACTAAGTGTGTGATTTTTGGGTGCTTAGGTTGCCAAGTCCCGCAAACCAAAGGGCAGGCAATGGGGTCGAATAATCCCTAAGACTTAGACCTAATACATCTGCCTCACACTTTCCTCAACCTCTTAGGGATTAATCCAGATCTTAACAAATACTTGAGTGTTTAAACCCTAGAATAGATCCAAAAGGTCTAAGGTCGGTATCCACCACTAATTTCCTAAGCTTTAGCCTTCCAGGTCTTAATTCATTATTCGATCCAACATAGAAGTTAGGTAAGTTCCATATTTACTTTTAAGGGACTCTTTTGTTTGTTTTTTTTCTTCCCTCCTTTTTATTCATTTAGCTTAAATAGGTCTTCCTTTCTCTCAACCTCCTCTATTTTTTTTTAATGAAACTCTTTTGTGATTTGATTTTCACAGCGTTTTGCACTTTAATATCCCCCCATGCCTATGATTTGCAATGTCCTCATTGTAAATTAGGTGGGTTTGAGTTCATCTTAGATCGTACATTAGAATAGGGTCAAAGGGTGGGTGGATGGGTCGGGATGATTGTTGCAGACGATTTGAAGCTTTGATACAAGTACCAAAGGTTGAGTCGGTTATTCTAATGGATGAACCCTAAAGTGCAATATGAATTCAACAAAGAGATATGTCAAAAGGGTTTCAGGATTTTTCAAAAGATGATGGGTTGCCTCCCGTTAAGCGCTAAGTTTAACGGCATCAGCTGAGCACAATGAACTCAGGGAGAATGGAGATCAAAAGATAATGCAACCAAGTTCGTGTCAGTGTGTTCAATGAACGGTTTGAGTCTCTGACTGTTCACGACAAAAGGTTCATAATCACGGCTGAGTTCATTGATTTCTATAGCTCCATTTCCAAATGCACGTCGAACTAGAAATGGTCCAATCCACTTTGATCTGAGTTTACCTAGGAGGAATTTGAGTTTGGCATCAAAAAGTACTTTCTGACCAGGCTGGAAAGTCTTGCGAGATATGTGTTTATCATGAAAGTCCTTAACCCGTTCTTTATAGATTCGTGAGTTCTATGCATTATTGTGTAGTTCCTCGATCTCTCTGATCTATAATTGTTGGTGGGTTCCAGCCTTCAAAAGACCTAGATTGCACTTCCATACTGCCAAATAGGCTTTGTGCTCCATTTCAACGGGTAGGTGACATGCCTTCCCGTACACAAGTCTAAAAGGAGACATGCCTAGTTGGGTTTTGTGAGCGGTCCTATAGGCCCACAAAGCTTTCGGAAGGCGAGCTGACCAATCCTTCCTATTAGGCCAAATAATGACTTGAAGGATTTTCTTGATCTTCTTGTTTGACAGTTCTGCTAATCCATTAGTCTAGGGGTGATAAGGAGTCGAGATTCGGTGTGACACCCCATACTTCGTCATCAAGGATCGGAACTGTACATTTGTGAAATGGGTCCCTCCATTAGAAATGATAGCACGTGGACTGCCGAACCGGGAAAAGATGTGCTGATGAATGAACTTGATTGCCACCTTATGATTATTGGTTTGGGTCGGGATGGCTTCGATCAACTAGGACACGTAGTCCACAGCAAGGACAATGTACTCAAAGCCATCGGATTTAGGGAAGGGGCCCATGAAATCAATTGCTCAGATGTCGAAGATTCCGCACACGAGAATCAACTGTAGAGGCATCATATCATGGTGGCTCATGTTGCCCAAGGTCTGGCAACGACTACATGCCTTACAGTAATCATGTGCGTCCTTGAAGATCGTGGGCCAATAAAAGCCGCACTAGAGGGCTTTAGCTGCGGTTTTATGTCCGGAGAAGTGTTTTCCATAGGTCTGGTCATGGCAGAAGGATAAGATGTCCTATATTTCCGCTTCTGGAACACAACATCTGATAATTTGATCAGCACCAATGCGGAAGAGGTATGGGTCTTCCAAAATGTAATACTTGGCATTGGAAAGAAATTTGTCTTTCTTGGACTTCGCCCAATTAGACGGAATCTGGTGGGATGCCAAGTAATTCACCATGTCAATGTACCAAGGAATTCCTATGCCAATAGTCAGGAGGTGCTCATTAGGAAAATGTTCCATGATAGGTCTAGAAGGGTCGATAATAGAAGAAGGAAGGTGAGACAAGTGGTCAGCTACTACATTCTATTTTCCAGCCTTGTCACGAATATCAAGGTCAAATTCTTGCAACAGCAAGATCCAACAGATTAGTCGAGGTTTCGCATCCTTCTTCATGAGTAAGTGCCTCACTGTAGTGCGATTCGAGTAGATGATGACACAGGAACCCAGAAGGTATGATCTAAAGTTTTATAAGCCAAATACTACAGCCAACAGCTCTTTCTCAATAACTGTGTAGTTATGCTGAGCCTCATCAAGTGTCTTGCTAGAGTAGTAGATGACCACGGGTTTCCCGTCGATTTTCTGCCCAAGCATTGCACCTACTGCGTAGTCAAATGCATCGCACATGATCTCAAATGGTTGAGACCAGTAAGGGGAATGTAGGATAGGTGCTTGGGTGACTCAGTCACGTAAGATCTCAAATGTCTGAATTCACTCATCGGTTATCTCGAATGGAGTGTCCTTTGATAGAAGATTTATTAGGGGGTGCACGATTTTGGAAAAATCAAGAATGATTCGACGGTAAAAATCAACGTGTCCAAGGAAAGATCTGATGTCCTTGACCGAGCTAGGCACAAGTAGTTTAGAAATCAAATTTACCTTAGCCCGGTCAACTTAGATGCCTTTTTCAGATATAAGATGTCCCAGGACTATTCCCTCAGGAACCATGAGGTGGCTCTTTTCCCAGGAAAGAACCAGATTCACATCAATGCACTGCTTGAGGATTTGGACTAGATGAAGGAGGCAATCATCAAAAGATTCACCAAAGACCAAGAAGTCATCCATGAAGACTTCAAGGTACTCACCTACCATATCGGAAAATATGGCTAACAAGCACCATTGAAAAGTAGTGGGTGCATTACATATAGCTCAAATGGCATCCTATGGAACGCGTATGTACCGTAGGGGTAGGTGAAGGTGGTCTTTTCCTAATCCTCTGGATGAATTGCCACCTGATTGTATCCGGACTACTCGTCTAGGAAATAGAAGAACCAATTTCCCACCAATTTCTCAAGTATCTGATCAATAAATGGCAATGGGAAATGGTCCTTCTTCATGGAGGCATTTAGTCTTCTGTAATCAATGCAGACTCTCTACGAGTTTGTGATATGGGTCAGGATGGTCTCTCCAGATTTCATCGTATTCACGGTGAGCCTTGCCTTCTTAGGCATAACTTGGATTGGGCTCACCCAATGGCTGTTAGAGATCGGGTAGATGATCCCAGCATCTAACCACTTGATGATCTCTTTTTTCATGACATCCTGTAGATTTGGATTAAGTCGTCTTTACGTCTCTCAGGATGGTCGTGAGCCCTCTTTGGTGTAGATTTTATGTGTGCAGTATGAGAGGCTGATACCGGCCAGATCATCGAGAGTCCATCCAATGGATCTTCGATGCTACTGGAGGACAGAAATCAATTTTGTTATCTGATTCAGGGTAAGTCGGGAATTGATGATCATAGGAAACATATGATTCGAACCCAAGAAGACATATTTCAAATTATCTGAGAGGGGCTTCAATTCCATAACAGGGTTATCAACAGCAGCAGGAGGTTCAGAGTGATGTTCATGAGCAAAGGTAGGGGTTGTAGGTGTATCTGAGTCATGCCTAGGCTCCTCTAGCTGTGGGTCGTGATCTTCTTGTGGTCGAGTATCTAAAATAATCATGTTTTCCTCTATGAGTGGGTCCTCAACCACAGAACTGATATCGCAAACTTGTTCAATAACCTCACAGTTAATTCCTTTTTGGGCCTTAAAGATATCAATCTTTAATGCCTTGCTCCCAAATTTCAACTTGATTTGGCTCTCTTCGCAATTTATGTTCGCCCTAGCTGTAGCAATGAATGGTCTTCTTAATATAATCGGTGTGTTTTTCAAATTCTCAGGAGTATCCATGTCTAATACGATAAAATCCACCAGAAAGTAGAAATCACGAATCTGAACTACAACATCCTCGAGAATTCCTTTAGGTGACTTGATTGATTGATCTACTAATTGTAAAGTCACCTCTGTTGGTTTAAGCTCAGATTCCTTAAAGTGGTCTAGTAGGGATGTAGGTATCAAGTTTATGGAAGCTCCTAGATCCAATAAGGCTCGATCGAATTCCATATCACCGATTTTGCAGGAGATCAGAGGGATACCAAGGTCTTTTGCATTAGGTGGGGGTTTGCTAAAAATGTTGGAGCTAGCATGCTCTGACAAGATGATCGGACTCCTGTCCTTAGTTCATAACTTTCACTTTGGTGTACACACATTTTTCAGAAATCTTGCATAAGCCGATATGTGGTGAATTGCATCCATCAAGGGGAGGCTTATTTGGACCTGTTCAAAAAGCTTGACCAAGTCTTCCTCTAGTGTGACGGTCTTGGGTTTCCTCTTTTCCTTGGTCAAGGCCTCAGGGAATGGAACCTCAATTGGTTCCTCTAGAATTGGCTTAAGCTTTTTATCTGGGATAGGGGTGTCCTGGATTACCAATCTAGGGTCGGGATCTAGATGTT
This sequence comes from Thalassia testudinum, assembly GCA_037157565.1. NCBI lineage: Eukaryota > Viridiplantae > Streptophyta > Magnoliopsida > Alismatales > Hydrocharitaceae > Thalassia > Thalassia testudinum. The sequence goes on from JAZHRO010000014.1 coordinate 24,627,903, forward strand.
CAGGCTTGTTGTGTTTAGGGAATGGTGGATCCTGGGCTGCTTTGCCACTACGGTTGGTGATGGAGTTAAGTCCTACCTAATTTTGGTTTGGGTTAGGTAAATAGGTGTCTGCTACTGATACCTTGAATATGACATTAAAGCTTCGATCCCGTTAGGTGATGGAGCAGAAGGGGCCTGGTAAACATAGTGTGCTTGGCCCTGATTTGGGTTCATAATATGCCTTTGGTTTGGCACGGTATTCGGATTAGGTAGACGTTGGGAAGGAAGTACACCAGGCTGGCGAGCATTTACCAGCTGAGCCAGTTGATTGTGAACCTCTATGATTTCCTCTTTGTGTTGTTTTGCATGCCAACTAGGGTTGGGAGAATCAAAGACATTTGATCCTCTCTAGATCGCCTGGATTGGAAATTTTGATTGAGCCTTGGTTGAGCAGGTTGATAAGGCCGTGGGTTTTGTGGTTGGGGTTGAAATTGAAGTCTCAGGTTTAGGTTATTTCCTGACCATGCAAAGTTGGGGTGATTGCACCATCCAGGTTTATAAGTGTTTGAAAATGGATTATTTTGGATGGCGTGGAGATCCTCGTAGGTTTTAGGAACTCCAGATTATTTTGGATGGCGTGGAGATCCTCGTAGGTTTTAGGAGCTCCAGAAAAATCATAGTAAGAGGGTTCAGAGTTCCCCCAACTAGAGTAGGTTGGTCCTGAGTTTCCTCCAAGACCATAATCAGATGGGGGTGGATAGGCATCCATCCTATGAGAAGAGAAGATGTTGTGTACACCCTCCCTTCTTCAGGGCGGGTGCACGTATGTGTTTTGCTATGCTGAGATGGTGTTTTGCCAGTGTCGAGTCAAGTCGTCCACCTTCTTCTCAATGGTTGAGACCTTACCCAAGCGACTGGCTATCAACTCTAGATCGATGGATGTGGAAAGGCCTCAAGTCTTGTGTACCCCCCGATTATTTGTCAATGCACCAATGGTCGTCCGGTCATACACACCAATGACTGATTGTTCAGGGAGTTCTCACACATGTTCTCGAGAATTTCCCAAATCGTGTCTTCATGTTGACCCATGATGCTACCACCATAGGTTGCATTGACAAAGAGTTTGATATCATCATGGAGCCCATGGTAAAAAGACTGGACTTGTTCCAATTTTGGAACTCTGTGATGGGGGCACTTGCGCATGAGATCCAGAAAATGATCCCATGCCGCATAGCATTCGTCTGACCAATGAGAAAGAATTTTTGTAGGAAAGCAGTTTGAAGTTCTTCCCATGTGGTGATCGAATAAGTGAGAATCTGAAACCAATGAGCTGCTTTATTCAAAAGAGAGAAGAACATTCTCATGAGTAAGCTATCTCAATTTTGCATGTTTGGCTCGAAAGTCTGGGCCAAAAGCTTTCGATGCTTAATGTGCTTGAAGGGATCCTCAGAGTTCAAGCCATGAAATTTCGGGATTGTATGGGGAATACTTGGCTTGAGCTCCACCTCAGGTCCTCTTGCAGAGATTTGCACTCGAGGCTCAATTTCCACCGTAGTGGGATTGTAGTGATCTCTCATTTGAGGATGTTGCGGTGGGTTGATGTGGGCATTGAATTGATCTCTGAGGTTATGGAATTGATGTTGAAGGTTAGGTTCTTCTTAGTGGGGTTCCATGGCTGTGGCTGGAGATATGGGCTCATAAATGGAAGAGTCGGAAGAGATGTCAATTTGATCGGGAAGTTGCACATGCAAGGGGGTCGAGGCTTGGCCTCGACTGGAGTGAAAAGCTAATGGAGGCCTCAAGGGTGGTCTTAAGGACCTCCTCCTGAACATACATTAGAGGATGAGATAAGGGACAGAAAATGTGATGGACCCAATCGAGACACTCAAATATTTTTGGATGACTATGGAGGTTCGAGGTGGATGATACCTTTTGATCAGAAAATCACTCACCTGAGAAGTAATTGGGTAGCAGGAAGGGAGAGGCCCACAAACACCCCTACACGGTAGAGCATCCCCACAGGTTACAGGGTTTCCCCCACCCGACCTTGTCACCGCGGATCTAAATAGACCAGAAGGAGCGACTTGACCTCTTAAGTCTACCAAATTTTAAATCTGAATTGAGGTGCTTAGAATTTCACTTGAACTTTAGAGTAGATTTGTGCTTAATGACCTAATTTGAAGATTGGTTGACCTCGCAAGGTGGATCAACTTCACCTGATTTGTCCTGAGATTATTAGGTCCCAATTTTAGGATTCAAGTGGATAATTAGAGCTTGATTGTAGGGTTTACTTGATTATGTAAGTTCAATCAAGGGTTTAGGCAACACACAATGCGGGAAGGTAGATTCTTTTTATTTCAGGCAAGTGTGTTTTCTCAACCCTAAGATGGAAACCCTAATGTGGTTCTTATTTGATCCAATTAGTTCCTTCCAAATTTGACACCTATGGCTCAATCAAGAAGGTGAGTAGCCCTAGGTACCTTAAATGCCTAGTAGGTGCAGGAATCTTGAAGAGGGTTTTCTAAATCAAATTAGGCAACTCAAGATGGTTAATTCTAAATATGAAATGCAAGTTGGCCTAATTGATTTCCTTTTTGAAGATTTTTCCAGAAATAGGGGCTTATGGAGATGGAGATGAGATTACCTGCTCGTAGAGTGGTTGTCGTGTAGCTAGTCTTCTCCTGTGTACCTTGCATAAACCACAATAAAAGAGATAAGTCAAGTTAGTACCAAGATCAGAAACTGTAATCAATGAAATCAAATTGTGTATTGCTCCTCGGCAATGGTGCCAAAATGTTGATAGGCTAAAACGAGGTTTTAAAATCACTTTGTTGTAATATAGCTGAAATAGCTCAAAAACAAATACAATTTATATCTTGAAGAATCGTCAGAAAATCCGAGGTCGAACACAGGGAGCAAGTATTGCGATTTAATCTCAAAGATCATAATTCTAGCACATATTTGAACAATAATTCCATTCAAGAATAATGTATATATGAGAATCAGTATCAAACTGCAAAATGAATGGGGTAAAATGGTGATTTAAATCACCAATTACCCCTCACAATAATCCCAAATAAGTGAATAGTAAAGCTCAATCAAACAATCCACATAGATAAGTAACCAAAGAGCCACAGGAACACAAATCAACAAGATCAAACATTGGGAAAGGCACTTAGATGCCTCAATAGAAGCTCTGCTACAATGACTTTCTTCTTTTCTTCTTCAATTCTTCTTTCACGCACAAGGTCTCTCAATCTCTTCAGTGGCTAAGTATTGAGGGGTTTCCTTGAAGAGCAAACCCCCCCACCTCCTCTCTTTCTCCTATTTCTCCTCTCTTTTCAGACAATTGGGCATATAATTGGGTATTCGGGGATCCAATTGACCAGGGCTACCAGCATGGGTAGTAGCCAAGGAATGACTAGGTGAATAAACGGGTCATGAGTGGGTGTGCATGTGGAGGGACTCGGCCCCTCGTGTTCTTGGGCAATGGGGTAAGGGGAGAAATTCTTTTTATCCCACTCGTGCAACTACTATCTCCACGATGTGGGACTAAAGTCCCATAGCTTCTTCACATGCGAGCAGCTACTGAAGTGGCTTCCAATTGAGGTCGAAGACAAGTCTGCAGTGTCAAATTGAAGGCTTGGAGAAGGACTTGGGACTGGGCCGCAGCACCTAGAGGTGAGACCTAGAGCTGCTATGGAAAGAACACAGCTCAAAGGTTGCTTAAAGGAGCTCCATCAATGGCTACCGAGCATGATGACTTAAAACATGAAACACGGCCTTTTGGCCATGTCAAAGAAGCTCAGAAGCTTCGCGCGAGTGCGGCGAGGGCGATGGTGGTGGTGGTGTGCCGTGGAGGTCATCGTAAGTGGCTAGCGGAGGTGAAATACGAAGTCGAAGGGGGAAGTGTTTGGTACAGCAATTGGTGCAGCAATCCCCTCAATTTCCTGAGGGGTTTTGCTCATGTGGACATGACGATGGTGTGGAGGTCAGTGGCGAATGGATTGGTGGAGTAGAGCGGGTACGCAAGCTTACCGGAGGTATGTCGGCAAGGTGGAAGATGAGGTTGGAGCGGGAGTGATGGTGGTCGAGCGGATGCCTGAGGTTGTTGGGATGATCAGTAGAGGTCGAGGAATCGATTGTAGTGGCTATTGGACAAAGGGAGACAGAGGAGGTGCCAGTTGGGGTATGGCCGACGTCGGAGAAGGTGAAGGCATCGAGAGAGGGAACGGCGACGATGAAAGGGTTAGAGGACACTGCGTAGGTATGGCAAGGTGTGGTTTGAAATAAGGAAGGAGGAATGGTCGCCTATTGTACATGGTGGTCGACGAAGAGGCTGGAGGTAGAAGGTCTCCAGAGATGAGTTGGAGCGAGTTGGAGGTAGGAGAAAGAAGAGGAATTGTGGCTTAAAAACTTGCTAAGGAGGTAAGGCAGGCAACGAGGGTCATATATAGGCCATTAGACGAGCTTCCAAGCATGGAAACCAAGCTTGAAAGCTCGAAAATCAGGGAGTAGGAATTCATGCTTTCAAGGATTTCGCATGAGATCCACAAGGAGATTTTGAGTTTAGGATTAGTTTTAATCGATCAAGAAACTCCTCATGACCATCCCTTTCAAATTTGGAAGGGATTGGTCAATCAATCAAGGCAAAATCAGAGATTGAAGCTTGGATCTGATGGGTTCACACCTGTCATGGCAGCAGGGACCCAAATGTGTAGAAGACAATGAAGTTAGGGGGGTCTTTGTAAGGATTTTCGAAAGTTAGGGGTGTATATGAGAAAGAAAGAGTCTGAATGAACAAAAATGTAAACTAGGTTGAAATGATCTTTGATTGAGCCCAAATTTTGGTACAAACTTAATTTAGACTCAAGGAATCTGATGGTGAAGTCATAGTTTGGTTTGGACCAAGTTTGACTAGGTAATTTATGAAGAAACCCAAATTAGGACAACTTCCTATCTGAGACTATTTTAGGTTAAAATAGATTCAGATGGTCCAATCAAGGATACCAAACCTTATAAAATATTTTTTTATGATTTTTTGAAGGTTTAGGTGATTTTATTCTAACCACAACCTCAGTTAATTAAGCGGATCTGAAATTGGGGTTTCAAATGTCCATTAATTCTTGAAATGCATGAAAACCCGTTTCTGTCTGCATGGACCCTCTTATTAGACATTAATGACCATTTGACTTTTAATTAACCCCTGAAATTCCCTGTGGTTATTCTGTACTTATGAAATGCAATTAAAATTGTAGAAATAACCCTGGTTTCTTATCTTATTCTCAAAATAGAACATTATGCATATATGTCCCTCTGATGGTTATTAAACTAAATTGGGCTAGTTAGGGCTCATGATGGTGTTCCCATCAGCAGTCCTATAAGCCCATAAAGCCTCATCTAAACGGGAAGACAAATCCTTCATATCAGGTCGGATTATCATTTGAAGGATCTTTTCGATCTCCTGATTAGAGACCTCTGTTTGCCCATTAGTTTGGGGATGATAAGGTGTAGCAATACGATGTGTGACCCCATATTTTCTAAGTAGATTCGTGAAATGGGCATTATTGAAATGGGATCCGCTGCCAGAAATGATAGCACGTGGTACCCCAAAACGAGAAGTATAATCAATAGTGAGTAAAATGTACTTGAAGCAAGAAGACATAAATGGACCCATAAAATCTATGCCCCAGATATCAAAGATTTCACAAACAATAATCGGGTTCAGAGGCATCATGTCTTTGCGTGACATGCTTGTTGAAATCTTGTTCCACATCTTATTTTGGTGTTAACAAAATTATTATAGATTAATATTTGCAATTGAGTTCTTTTCAGAATTAGGTGAAGATCAAGGCAAACAGGAAGTGATGGAGGCATGATGATGATGACAAGGAGGCAAGGATGAGTCAAGGAGAAGAAGATCATCTTTGACCTTTAGTCTTTTAGGTTTTTGTTATTTATAGAATGTACTTAGCTCGTAAAAATAATTAGAGATAAATTAGGATTAATATTGCGAACATTTTCAAAGTACGTAATGGATTAAAACACTTAAAATAGGTGCTTGTAAGTAAGTACTGGTACTGTTCATTAGTATTGGTATTTGCAAGGCACAGGTTTGAGAATTTGTCTCAAACTGTGAATAACAAGTACCAGTACCAACCATGAGTACCAGTACATGTTGGCCATAGGTTGAAGCCTTAATTCTGGCTTGAACCTTACAAGTACCGGTACCCATGATGAGTACCGGTACCAGGACTCATGTACTGGTGGCAGTAAGTTGCTAGTATCGGTACCATCTAGCCGTTGGCTTAGAATAGAACAGCAGGAATATTAATTTTGATAATATGAACGTTGGGATTGAAACCCCAACATCTAGTAGACAAGTATCCTAGGTCCTAAACTATACAAAATGATCTTAGGACTCTTTGTTTGTACACTAGAGATACAAGAGAGATAAGAAAATAATCCTAGAGCTATATTTCATACATTCCACCATATTCAAAGAGGAAGAAATAGTTTGTTGCTTTTCAATCTCACTACGAGTTTAGAAAACACATCGACGTGTTTTGTTCATGCATTCTCAAGGCATTCATGTCTTCACTAGGCTCTTAAATCAGTAATATTATTCTATATATTATTTAGAGTCTTAGGAACTTAGTTGTAAGTTTTGTCTTTCTTACACCCCTACTTCTTTTGTATTTGAGCTTGCTACACATTGGGTTGTAACAAGCCTGCTGTTGTATTTGGGTTGAGGTAACCCGTTAATTACCTCAGTTTAGTAAATTGATTTCCTCAGGGTTGAGGGAATTGGGTTAAAAACCCTAAGCTAGGAGGCTTAGAAAGTGGAGTACCCAAGTGAGTGGGAAACCACTATACATTTTATGTCCTTTGTGGTTTGATGGGAACACCATCATGAGCCCTAACTAGCTCATTTTGATCTAGAAAAGAGAACAAAAACTCATACATAACCAAATGAAGGGCCTAATTCAAGGAATAACTGTTTTGAGAGAAAAGTAAGAAACAAAGGGTAAAATTGTAATTTTACCATTGCAGTACAACAACGAGATTTCTCAGGGGCTAAACATAGGTCAAATGGTCTTAACAAGAAAAAAAGTGGGTTGGTTCAATCAGAAAAGGGTTAATGTGAAATCTAGGAATTAAATGACTTCTCGTAACCCTAAAATAAACCCACTTAATTTAACAAGGTTCTGGTTAGGATAAAATTCAAATAAACCCTCTAAAATTCATGAGAAAATATCCTCCAGGGTTTAGAACCTTCAATTTGGCCTTTGGAACCTATTTTGACCTAAATAGGGGTCCTAGTCAAATATTTGCCCTAAATTGGGTTTTAAAATGTCCATGCAAACGTGGTCAAACCTAAAATCCAACTTCACCATTATATTCCTTAGGTTGAAATTAGGTTTGTACCAAAATTTGGACCTAAGGGGAGTTCACCTTGACCTATTTTGCAAAACAGTCTAAACTAATTACATTTTGACCCTTAGCTTTTGAAAATCATTGCAAAGACCCCATAACTTTGTCGTCATTCTTTGCAATTAGGTCCCTCCACCATTACAGCGGAGGAATCCTACTCCGGTGAGGATTCAAGGGGGGATTTCTCCTTGATTCCTCAGAGACTCCCTCTCAAATTTGAAAGGGAGATTCTCTGAGGAATTCCCGATCATATGAACACAATTTCAAGCCCTGATTGTCATCCAATCTCTCATGAGAACGCATGAGAGATTTGGGTTTCTCTCACAATCCTACTCCGGTGAGGATGCCCATGCTTGGAAGCTTGCCTTCCAAGCACAAGGTTCTCTGCCTGCGACTATAAAAGAAGCCCAAGCCCTGCCGTCCATCCTCAGCTTGGTTTGGCCGCCCCTCAAATTCTTCTCTTCTCCTCTAGCCAGACACCCAGCGAACTCTGTCAACTCCTCGTCCCTCTTCTCGTCACTCTGCCACCATACCAGTGGCAGAGTTGTCACCGCCTCCTTCTTCCGTGTCGCGCCATACCTTTGCACTCGCCAGCTACCTCCTCGTCGTCGCTATCCCCCTCCACTGGGATCTTCGTCTTCGGCGGCGACAGGTATGCGCCATCTGCCATCTCATCCCCCTTCATCCTTAAACTAGGTTAGATGTTTTCCCCTTCCTCTAAGCTTTATTTTCCCCCTCTCTCTTTCTATTTTCACCCCTCGACAACCATGGACCACAACCATCGTCTCCACCTCTGGTAGACCACCAGCGAGGTGTCTCCGTCACTCCACGCACCCATCCACCTCGCCAAACCCCTCAGAAGCTCCGCCACCTTCCACTGATCATTCTCCCCCTCTCCATCGACTGCCACAGCCTCCACACACTACCCCCGAACAAACCCACCTTCACGGCCACAGAATGACCTAGTCATGAAAGCCCAGACCGTCCTGCACCACACCAACACCCAAGACACCTTTGCTATGTCACGGCAAAGCCTTCTGACTGTTTTGATAGGGCCGTGAGGCTGTATTTGTGTTGTCAGGTTCTGACCCCTATCTGCCATTGAAGGAGCAAAGCTTGCTCGCAAGCTTGAATCAGGCAGCCCTGCCCTAGGTTCCAGGTCTTAGACGTGCGGAACTCCTTTGCGAATGCTTTGCGCCCAGCAATTGGAGTCCCAGCATCTGCAGCCCCTGCAATTAAGAGTCATCCCCTGCGAGCGCACGCGAGGAAGCGGGTGGGACTTTTAATCCCACCTCAGGCATTTTCAAGCAAGCGGAGCGGAATATATTGTAATTATGTCAGGGGCTTATCGCCTCTTGACATGGGGTGAGGTCCCACTCACCTACTCTTGCCTCGTTCGTGATTCACTCCTCTGCGGACCTGGTATCCTGACCCAATAACCTGTGCACTCCTCGCACATCACCCACGCTGGTGCGCCTGGACCTAGGCAAGCTAACTTGACCCGTTTACCCGAGAAAGGCTCTGGGAGAGCGAGCCTAAGGGAGAAAAGAGAGAGAGTTTGCGGGGGGATGGTAGGGGTAGGTTTTGCACTTGCTTGCAAGGAAAGGAGGAAGGAAGAGGACCCTGAAGGAGAAGCTAAGGAAGGAAAAGCTAAAGACAGAAGAAGTTGCAGAGAAGAACAAGGCTGAAGAGAAGGCATGGTTAGAGAAGGAGAAAGAGCCGTAGAGGAAGCTAAGGCAAAGAAGAGCCAAGGGAGGAGAAGGCACGGTTGAGGAAAAGGCCAAGCTGAAGCCAAAGAAAGAAGGAAGAGAAAGTCAAGACAGAAAGGAAGAAGGAAGGAAGAAGAAGAAAGGAAGAACAAAGCAGTTGAAAGCCAGAGCATAGGCCAAGGCAGGAAGGAATAGAAGCCAAAGAAGGAACAGAAGAAAGAAGGAAGGAGAAGTCAGAGAAGGAAAGAAGCCAACGACAATGGAAGGACCAAAGCTAAGGAAGAAAGAAGAAGAAGGAAAATAAGAGCCAGAGAAAGAAAGAAGCCAAGAAGGACAGAGAAGAAAAGAAGAGAAAGAGAAGAAGAAAAGTCAAACATTTTTTAGACCTCTAATTTTATAGTCTAATTCTTCCCAATTTCTCTTTTATGCTACATTTTATTATTCATAAACTCTTGCTTTACATTTTGAATTAGATTTTGAGTAATTTTATGTGTTCAAATTGCATTGATTATTTAGATTAGTACATGAATTCCATTTGCTCCTTATGTTCGACCTCAGCCTTAAACTTTGAGTAATAAAATTTATTTGTTTTGAATGCTTTTTCGACTGTACTACAACGCGACCTTTTTAAAACCCGATCAAGCACTCTTAACATTTTGGTGCCATTGCCGGGAAGCAATGTGCAATTCATCACTGGTCTCTGCATTCTTTCAATTATATTTGAGCACTAACTTGCCCTATTTGTTTTGCTGTGATTTTGCGAGGTATTTCACGAGGAGATCTCCCGTGCAAATCAACCACTCCAGGGTAGGTAACTTCTCTCTTCTTCCTTAAATCCATCTCCTAATCCTGGGAAGACAAAAAGGAAGCAATCAAATTAGGAATCAACTGCCTTCTTTTTATAGTGATTACCATTTTTAAGGCAAAAGTTTCCTGATTTTACGAAAATTTTTTGCACAACTTATTAAAGTGAAGCGATTTTTAGAGATCCTACCCCATAAATTCCTGTGCCTATTAGAGATCACGCTTAAATCTCCACGGACTACACACTTCTTGTTTAAAGTCCAAAGAGTTCTATGAAAATCAAAGAGGATTGGAAATAGAACCACATTAGGGTTTCTACGGTAGGATATTGGAGTGCTAGTTCACACGTGCCTGCACAAAAGGAAATAAACCCACCCGCATCTGTGTGCTACCCAAGCCCTTGATTGAAAGGATTTAACCAAAACAAACCCTAAAATTAAGCTCCAAAATCACTTGAACCTTGAAAAACCTTGGACCTAATAACCTGGAAGTCAAATCAGGGTGATGTCTAGGTCTTGACCTAGAATCATTCTACGATCTTTAGGACAGGTCAGGTGAAGCTGACCCCTTGTTAGGTCAACCAACCTTGAAATTAGGTCACAAAACCAAAACATCTAAAGTTCAAGTGGAACTCTAAGCACCTGTGATCTGAAATAAAAGTGGTAGACTTAAGAGGTCAAGGTCCCCATTTTGGTCTACCTGGAATCTCAGTGACAAGAGAGGTCGAGTAGGGGAAACCCTGTAACTTGTGAGGATGCTCTACCATGTAGGGGTCTTTGCGGGACTCTCCCTCTCTGGCTGCCCAGGTAATTCTCAGGTGGACGACTTTCTGATCTATGGGTATCATCCACTCCGAACCTCCATAGTCATCCAAACATCTTTTGGGTGCCTGATGAGTGGCTACTCATCATGGCTAAAAGGCTGAAATTAAGCTAGACACTAAGCAAAACAATATCAAATTAAAATATAAAAAGGGTTAAGTGTGGGAATTAAAGAAAAGACCTAAAACTTTTTAATGTGTGTTAAAACTTCCTAATTAGGTCACAAAAATGAGATATTCTGAAAACTAAAGAACAAATGATGATCCATGCATCAATTGAACACATAAACAAGTTTGAAAAGACAAATCAGAAGTAAAATCAATGTCTTAAATGTTCAATTAAGCACATGTAAAAATTTGAAAGCAATTGGACATCATTTAGGCTTAGAAATAAATAGATTACAATTAGGTCCTTCATGCATTACATTTCTACCCTTCAAAACTCCTTCTTGGACCTTTTTGCAAGCCGAAGGGACCTTTTTTTTATGACTGCAAGGCCCTTCCAGTTATAGTTCTTTTCACTTTTGGACCTACACGCTATTCTTCTACCCCTTCGTTCAAGGGTCTTCCTGCAAGTTTTCCCTCATTTCACAGAGAAGCCTGTGTTCTTCACGCGCACTGTAGCACGCGAAGAACACAGCCATTCTCGACCGTCCATCGCACTTTTGATCTCGATCTGCGGCTGGAATCAAATGGAACCTTCGCGCGATTCGGTGCGTGCGTTCACCTCTCTTCCCAGATCTCATCTGACGGTCAGATCTCTCTCTTGACTCGCGCGCTCTACCCATCTCATCCTCACCGCCGGCTTGAATTTGATTATCCTCACCCTTGCGGTGATTCCAATCACTGAGCTGCTACTTAAGCACCTCAGTGGTGTCGTGCGCAAGGGATCGCTCCCTCCTACATCTCTTAGCGATCAGTTCGTCCACTCCAGTCTCTCCTCCTCATCTAGCCCCTGATTTCACAGCCACCGGCTGTGGAATCATTGCCTGCTCTTGACCCTCCTCATCGCTAAGGACCTCGTAACACCTGAGGATGACCCTGGAGTCTCACTAGCAGACTCTTCCCTTCGCTGGAGTCACCCTCCTCCTTTCTTCCTCCTTAGCCACCGGCTAAGGACCCATAGGTCCCATTCTTCCTTTTAGTTTAGGTTTTTAATTCTGCACAATTAGTGTTAGTTGTAGTTTATAGTAGTTTAGAATTGATTTAGCTTTAATTGTTAGTGTTTAATGTTAGCTGTAGTTTAGATTAGTCTTAGGAGTAGAATTAGCATTAGATCCCCTCCCTCACCTCCTCTGATCAGTCCAGATCAGAGGGGAAGAATCATCTGTTCATTGTTCAATTTATCTCCCTCTTCAGGTTTTGTTTTTCCACCATCCAATTCTGATTTATGTTTCTTTTAATGATGAATTTTTCATCATTCACCCACACATCTGGACCCAATTTTAGATCTGATGGTGTACTGCCTCAGATCTGAAATTGGCATCACAAGCACCATTTGGGGCTTCTCACTCACCCCATTTGTGTTCACAAAAGCCCCTTTTATTTTAGATTGATTGCCTCAGTTTGTCAGATTCACTTTAACATGGATTTTAAAGAATTTTGCTCTCTGGATTGCCTTGACAGATCTGACAAATTGAAGGGATTTTGGTTTTCCTTGCGGGCAAGGACTCTGAGAAGTTCTCTGGTGACAGAGAACAACTCAGAAGAGCCTTTCATGAATCTGTTTCTACCTTGATCTGAATGCATTCGCAAGCTTTTATAAATTCCTTTAATGCATTCTTAGTCTGTTTTGCCATTTCAGAACTACCATACACCACCTGTTTTGATGATTATTTTTGTATGGTGATTTCCTAACCTAAGGAGTTCTCCATACTCCTTAAGGTTGCAAGAAACTGGGATTGTATGTTTTTTGGTTTTAATTGATTGAGTTAAGTTCTCCTTCATGTTGTCTATAGCATTAGGAAGAGCTAACTCAATGCCATTTGTTGTTTTGATCAGAAATGATGCTTTTGATAAGGGCTTTTCCTTGTTGGGTATTTTAACTGAATTCTTATGTGATTTTCGTGAGATTTAAACCCTTATCAGATTTGGATTTCAACTCTCAAAATTTTTAGTTTGTTTTGAATTTTCTCTTATTCCCAGTTATACAGTAACATGCTGCAACTTGCAGCTACATTTCCCTCCATCTCTAAATTCTCCTCTTCTCTACAATCCCCCTCTCATCTGTGAATACATCCCCCTCTTCAAATGGACTAACTGCAGCAGCAGTTAGCCCATTTGACAGTGGCTTAAGCCACTGCTGCTGCTAAACAAAACACCCTGAACAGCACATTCTCTTCCCTTCCCATCTTCTCTGACAATAGCTTAGTTGCTGTTTAAAATGAAATAAAAGCTTAATTAACCCTTCTTCCTAACTTCCTTCTAAAGCCTACTTATATATACTTAAATTTAATACTGTAAATATACATATCCATACTATTATAACTATAATATACAGCCTGATTATGTAAGTATACATACATAGATACACTGTAAATACTACATGAACTTGTATATAAATCGATATACATCTGTAATCTATGTAAATATATGTATAAATACTAAACTATTATGTATGTATTTACTTAATTATGTATATACATACAGAGACAGAGATATATTTACTTAGCTAGTAGCTATATTATAGAATAAATTAGCTAAATTAATAATTTAGAGCTATAATTAAGTAAATAAATCTATAGACTTAGGTTAATATATATAGTAAGTAATTTAAGTTAGTTAAAGTGTATTTATACCTATTGTATTTACTGTTAACTTAGTTTTAACTTATAAACACCCAGAACTGCTAATTTAACCTAAATAAAATAGAAATAAATTCGTAAAAATACAATAAAAATATGTATAAAATACTTAAGTATGTAAATTAAATCTGTATAAGGTCAATTAGACCGTTTACTAATTATTTTATAAGTAATTAACTATTTAATCACCTAAATCAACCTGTATAATCAGCCTAGTTTAGCGAATTTATTTGTATAGTAAACATAATTAAAAGTCAAAATTAATTAATCAATTATGTAGTATTATGTAAATACTTTATTAACCATATTTTATTTTATTTTTTTAATAATTTATGGCCCCTAAATCGAGGGACAAAAGCACGTACAGACGCAGCTGCGCCTGATTTCCAACGCACGATGTGGCGCTGGAATAGCACCACATCGTTCGCTACAAATCAAGCGTAGTGCTATAAAGTGAATTTTTGCTTATGTTTAGGCAGTCGTCACGGGCGCCCGAAAGACAATGCCATGCCATTCGACCCGATTACCCAATACGCTCTGAACCATCTGATATGCGATGATATTGTGAACATGTGATGTGCATGCGTAGGGGGGCCAAGCATGAGTGTTTGCGGCGCATGGTTGAGGCCTTGCGCGTAGTATGGAAACGTAATTAAACCACCTAATCGAAGATCAGGGCATTCTAAGTAGAGGTCAGGTCCTGCCCTCTGGGTGCAGCGTATCCCTCGAAAAGCGCACCCGCAAATTAGACACATTTTAAACTGAATAATAAAAGCTAATGACGGTTGCTTAATCCCCTTTGCCGTGGCACTTGAAAACTCTGTTAAGGCCGAAACATAACGCAAAAACAAAAGAGAAGAAGAAACGTCGCTATAGCCCATTACATTTGTATAAATAAACCCATATAATTACTAACAGAATAAAATGACACTATAAACGTCGCTAAAGACCTCAATTTGCTTCTTTAGGTTGTATATAGTGTTTTCTGAGATTTAGCGACGCTTATATCTGTCATTGAAAGTGCTGTATATGTTACTATAAATAACAAACTGATAAGTTAAGTCTCTACACTATTGCATCCTAAGGTATTATATACTATTATGTTAGTACTAATAGGATAACTTGTAAATACATAGTTTAGAGTATAATAATAGATTGTTTGATGCTTGTTCATAGTTAGTATTTTTGCAAGCATTTCTTAGTAATTAGGTAAATAAAACACACATTCATTCATTCTTTAATAAGATGTAAAGTTTCTTTTTGGAATTAGCGGATAATTTTGAGATCAAAGAGTGACCGATGTAATTCAATAAATTGCATCCCAGTGAACGACCTGGAACAAAACCAGTAAAAATTAGATAAATAAGCAAATGATAATAATGGTTGTAATGACTGGTACTCACCCATACTCACCACTATATGACATTCTTAATGTTATATTACACACTGTACTGCAACGACATGATCATAATAATTCATTGTCATACAGTCACAGTCAACCATTGCAAATTCCACTACATATCAGTGCCTTGATTGGGTCAAAAACACCTCCAGTCCCTCATCCCTTCTCTTTAGAGCACACACATAGATTTTCAAGTGGGATTCTCTATTCAGATCTAATCACTTCACAACTTGATTCTACATCTTGATTCAAATTCTGATTTTACATCTTGATTTCACCATTTGGTCCAAATATGCTGCCTGGTTACTTAGGATTACCATTCAAGAAACCAGAATCACAAAGATCCATGAGAGATAGGATGATTGAGGATGCCCTTGAATTCTATGAAATTGAATACAAAACCTCAACACTAGTAGAAGACATTCAGTTAGTGTACCGGCAACAACAACTTTCATCATAAACTGTGCCCAAGTGTTATTAACAAAAGCCACAAAAGGATCAACTCGAGACATTCTCATAACAGGATACATTGAGATAGAAAAATTGCACAACTTTGAATACCTTTAATGCATGACAAATCTTGTACTTTGGGAACAACACCAGGATGATCTTGAAAAATGGGAAGAGATGATGAGATTATTGAAACAAGTTATCGATCAGAAATACCCGTACACACCCCAAACAGATGATGAACCATCTTGGAATAGTATTGAGGATCAATTCGATTTCTCCAATCTCGGGTTTGAGGCACAGAGTTGTTATGGATTCCCAACCCAGATGGAATACAACATTACTGATCTTGAAATAGGTTGGGAAGTTTCAATTGCAGGAGAACACAATGTTGAGCCAACCCTAGACCCTGGGACACCAAGCATAGAATTCCAAGACTCCTGTAATGATGAGATTAGAACTGAACCTCTTGAGGGTGTAAATCCCACCCCTTATTCTGATAAGGTGACCCTCAAAGGTAATTCGGACCTAGATTCTAGTGATTCAACCCACATCCTAAGCCTAGAATCTGGATCTAAAACTTATTGGGAAGATTACGAGGCCCTGTATGACAAAAATCAAAGTTTCAATGAAGAATATGATTTTGGGCCTTGATTTGGTGAATATCCCTCTCCAACATCCTCAGAGATACATATCGATTTTTTGGAAGTCATGCCAATTTATGATACAGAAACCGAGGAGTTGGACGAGTGGGATTTTAATTGGATCTTTCCTATAAGCCTAGAACTTGGGCCTAGACCAAATAAGGATACCTTTTTAAGCTCAGAATATACATCTAGGCTAGACCCAAGTCAGGCTGCTAAGTCCACATCATGTGATTTATTCTGTAGTGGATCTCCTAATCTCGAGTCTCATTCAGAACTAGATTTTCGCAATATCTCCGACGATTTCGAATCTTACCATGATTTTGGAGAAACTCTATTTCCTGAATACAACGAGCCAATTTACGACCTCAGCTCACATGATTCATTCTTTGACTCTTACTCTGAGGTCCCAGTTCCCAAGATCACTGATTTAAGTTTAGATTCCAGTGACATGGAATCATTTCTTTTTGATCCTCAGGAATCAAAACCATAAAATGCCAAGAGTGACTGCAATCCAGAGTTTGAGTCTTTTCTCAACTCAAATTTCCATCATCCTATAGACACTCTTCAGGCATTCACTTTTGACTTTGAGAGCTACTATGAGGACTCTCTACATGAATCCACTTGCCACTCCTTTCTAGAAGAGTCCTCATACACAATTCTCATTGAAGCTTCCTCTTCCACACATACAGAACCCATCCAAACCTGTTTTCAACCCCGACCCGCAACCAGACTTAATTTCTATTCTGATTCCCCTCTTACTGAGCTGATTGTAGATGATTCAACTCACATCCATACTGGGTTTCGAACATTGATCAGACTAAAGACCATGATCCATCATTTTCTGATCACCCCTGTAGAATTTCCACATCATCCACTAATTACTTTATGGATCCCTACTCTAATCAGGTTGATCCAACTCAGCCAAAACCCCAATTTACACTTCCACATCCGTCCGAGCTCCATAGCATATGGTGGGTTCCACACCTCTTAATCTACATTTGTCAACCCACCAGATTAATAGGGTTTAGGCTGCATCATTAGCCTATTGATCTGAACAAACACCTGGTTGGACCAACTAGGCTCTTAATCAAGGTGGTTGTTCTACAAAACTCTGCTGATTTGACCACTCCCTCTCCATCCCATTTCCCGCTCGGTAGAAGGCATTCAATTTAGCGCTTAACGGGAGGCAACCTGTCATTCCAAAAACCCAAGATCCGTCTGATTATCTGTCTGTACGTCACATCTATTGCACCCTGAGTTCAGCCTTAGAACATTCGATCCCACCTCTGGTACACGTTCCAGAACTTGAAATCATCCACATCAGTCATTCCCGACCCATTCGCCTACCCAATAAACCTTGTTCTAAGTCCCTAAACCCAAGACTATTTCACACCCTCCATTTACAATGAGGACATTGCAAAACTTAGGCATGGGGGGTGGTAAAGTGCAAACATACAGAAATCAAGAATAGTCAGAAGGATTCTCACAAAAAATTACATATGTCAAAAATACCAAAAAAAAAAAAGAAAATTGTGAAAAAGAATAAAAAATTGGAGGGAAGAAAATTTTGAGGCCATATAAACATGAGGAGGCAAAGAGCAAAATGCCAAAAAGGAGCACAAAATGGAAAAGAAAAAGAGATAGCCATTAGTAAGAGATTAAGGGATTAACCAAAGTTCTAGACCACATCAAGGAAAAGAAAAATGAGGAAAAAGTGCTAATGAGACGCATAAGAGATTAGTAGGAACGCTTATCTTAGGCCTTTTGGGCTAGACTCTTAGGCTTAAAAATTCAAGTACCCGCTAAGATCTGGATAATCCTCAAGAGGTTGGGAAAGATGCAAAGCTTAAAGTATTAGGTCTAAGGCTTAGGGAGTATTCAGCCTTGTTAACTGACCTTCGATTTGCAGGACTCGGTAACCTAAGTACCCCAATCCACGCACAGTCTAGTTCAATGCGCATAACTATCAAAATCATGCAAAAGCATTTAAATGTTCTGAAAAAAGTTGCCTAGATTAGGAGTGGCCGATCAATACAAGTTGATTTGGATGGGTTCCCGATGCGGAGAGGTGGGAAATTCCCCTCAAAGATGCGTAACAACATATCATCTCCTCGGTGCTTGTCTCCTAGGATATTTACATATCCTACCGGGGGCACGTAAGCACCCTGTTGGATCAGATGCCATGGGCAGCATTATCACAAAATATCGATTGTCAGGGTCTGGATTTGGCTACAGAATGTCATGGGCAGGATTATCTTGAAATCTTGAAAGCCAGGGTTCTAGGGGTTGCCATGAGCGGTGCTATCACGTAGCACTGATTGCCAGGGACCTTTGAGGATTGATGATGGGGACAAGGAATCTGATACAGACCGTGTTGGGAAGCCAATTTGAAGCTAGAAATAAAAAGAAAAGAGAGTGAAAACTATCCAAACAAATAAATCCTTTGTCTCTCTCTTACAAAAAACTCACTGTAAACTAAACCAAGGCTAAAATATGTCTCAAGCACAGGTGCTTTAACCGCGGAGTCCAATGAACCTTAAGATAGTTCCTGCAGGCCTTAGAAACCTTCGTGGAGGACCGAGGCTAGAGTTGGTCAAGTTCAGATCTTGGTTGGTACTTAAGTACCTCTAGGCCTACTGTCAGCATTCTAACCTAATCAAAAAGAAAGAGAAAATGCACTCATCATAAATTGTGAAAGAAACTCATGGTCTAGAACAGAAGTTAAAACATTAAAATTTTGCTAAGGGTCTAGCAAAAGCTAGGCATGGGGATATGATGGGAACACTATCATGAGCCTTAACTAGCTCATTTTGACTTATAAAAGAGAACAAAAGCTCCTACATAACCAAATGAAGGGCCTAATTCAAGGAATAACTGTTTTGAGAGAAAAGCAAGAAACAAAGAATAAAATCGTAATTTTACCATTGCAGTACAACAACGGGATTTCTCAAGGGCTAAACATAGGTCAAATGGTCTTAACAAGATAAAAAGTAGGTTGGTTCAATCAGAAAAGGGTTAATGTGAAATCTGGGAATTAAATGACTCTTGTAACCATAAAATAGACCCACTTAATTTAACAAGGTTATGATTTGGATAAATTCAACTGAACCCTCTAAAATTCATGGAAAAATATCCTCTAGGGTGTAGAACCTTCAATTTGGCCTTTGGAACCTATTTTGACCTAAATTGGGGTCCTAGTCAAATATTTACCCTAAATTGGGTTTTTGTGTAAAATGTCCAGAAAAACATAGTCAAACCTAAAATCCAACATCACCATTGGATTCCTTAGGTCCAAATTAGGTTTGTACCAAAATTTGGACCTAAGGGGAGTTCACCTTGGCCTATTTTGCAAAATAGTCCAACCCAATTACATTTAGACCCCTAACTTCTGAAAACCATTGCAAAGACCCCCCTAGCTTCCTCATCATTCTTTGCAACTTGGTCCCTCCGCCATTACAACGGAGGAATCCTACTCCGACGAGGACTCAAGGGGGGATTTCTCCTTGATTCCTCAGAGACTCCCTCTTAAATTTGAAAGGGAGATTCTCTGAGGAATTCCCGATCATATGAACACAATTTCAAGCCCTAATTGTCACCCAATCTCTCATGCGAACGCATGAGAGATTTAGGTATCTCTCGCAATCCTACCCCGGTGAGGATGCTTGTGCTTGAAAGCTTGCCTTCCAAGCACAAGGCCCTCTGTCTGCGATTATAAAAGAAGCCCCAGGCCCTGCCGTCCATCCTCAGCTTGGTTTGGCCAGAGACAACCCCTCAAATTCTTCTCTTCTCCTCCAGCCAGACACCCAACGAGCTCCTACGACTCCTCCCTCTTCTTGTCGCTCTGCCACCATGCCAGTGGCAGATTTGTCTCCGCCTCCTTCTTCCACGTCGCGCCATACCTGCGCAAGCGCTAGCTACCTTCTCGTCATCGCCATCCCCCTCCACTGGGATCTTCGTCTCTGGCAGCGGCAGGTATGCACCATCCACCATCTCATCCCCCTTCATCCTTAAACTAGGTTAGATACTTTCCCCTTCCTCTACTCTTTATTTTCCCCCTCTCTATTTCTATTTTCACCCCTCGATAACCATAGACCACCACCATTGTCTCCACCTCCGGCAGACCATTGACGAGGTGTCTCTATCATTCCACGCTCCCATCCACCTCGCCAAACCCCTTAGAAGCTCCACCACCTTCCACTAATCATTCTTCCCCTCTCCATCGACTGCCACAGCCTCCACACACTGCCCCCGAACAAACCCACCTTCACGGCCATAGAATGACCTAGGCACACATGCCCAGGCCGTCCTGCACCACACCAGCACCCGAGCCACCTTCGCTATGTCATGGCGAAGCCTTATGAGTGTTTTGATAGGGCCGTGAGGTCATGTTTGTGTTGACAGGTTCTGACCCCTATCCGCCATTGAAGGAGCGAACTTGCTCACAAGCTTGAGTTAGGCAGCCCTACCCCAGGTTCCAGGTCCCAGACATGCGGAACTCCTTTGCGAATGCTTTGCTCCCAGCATCTGCAGCCCCTGCAATTAAGAGTCATCTCGTGCGGCTATGCGCGAGGAAGCAGGTGGGACTTTTAGTCCCACCTCGGGCATTTTTGAGCAAGCGGAGCAGAATATATTGTAATTGTGTCAGGGGCTTATTGCCTCTTGACTCGAGGTGAGGTCCAACTCACCTACTCTCGTCTTGTTTGCGATTCACTCCTCCGCGAACCTAGTAGCCTGGCCTGATAACCTGTGCACTCCTCGTGCATCACCCACGCCGGTGCGCTTGGACCCGGGCGTGCTAACCTGACTCGTTTACCCGAGAAAGGCTCTAGGAGAGAGAGCCTAAGAGAGAAAAGAGAGAGAGTTCATGGGGGGAGGGTAGGGGTAGGTTTTGCACTTGCTTGCAGGGAAAGGAAGAAGGAAGAAGACCATGAAGGAGAAGCTAAGGAAGAAAAGCTAAAGGCAGAAGAATCTGCAGAGAAGAAGAAGGCTGAAGAGAAGGCATGGGTGAAGAATGAGAAAAGGTCGCAGAGGAAGCTAAGGCAAAGAAGAGCCAAGGGAGGAGAAGGCATGGTTGAGGAAAAGGCCAAGCTGAAGCCAAAGAAAGAAGGAAGAGAAAGTCAAGGCAGAAAGGAAGAAGAAGAAGGAAGGAAGAAGAAGAAAGGAAGAACAAAGTAGTTGAAAGCCAGAGCATAGGCCAAGGTAGGAAGGAATAGAAGCCAAAGAAGGAACAGAAGAAAGAAGGAAGGAGAAGTCAGAGATGGAAAGAAGCCAACGACAAAGGAACGACCAAAGATAAGGAAGAAAGAAGAAGAAGAAAAAGAAGAGCCAGAGAAAGAAAGAAGCCAAGAAGGACAGAGAAGAAAAGAAGCGAAAGAGAAGAAGAAAAGTCAAACATTTTTTAGACCTCTAATTTTATAGTCCAATTCTTCCCAATTTCTCGTTTATGCTACATTTTATTATTCATAAACTCCTGCTTTACATTTTGAATTAGATTTTGAGTAATTTTATGTGTTCAAATTGCATTGATTATTGAGATTAGTACAGGAATTCCATTTGCTCCCTGTGTTCAACCTCGAACTTAAACTTCGAATAATAAAATTTATTTGGTTTGAATGCTTTTTCGACTGTACTACAACGTGACCTTTCTAAAACCCGATCAAGCACTCTTAACATGGTTTGAATTGATTGTGCAAATCTTTCTTGTTATTACTAATATTGTGTTTGAGTATTTGTGTGCATAGCCAATCTATCTTTTTAAATCCTATCAGGTCGTATCAAAGAGAGGTTGCGAGAAGATGTAACAACTCAACTCGCATTGGCATCTACATCGAGGCGCATCGAAGGACAATCTTCTACCCATCCTCCCTATTTCGATGGGACGGACTATGGGTATTGGAGGAAGAGGATGCAAGTCTTTCTCAAAGTAATGGATGAGGAGTCTTGAACCCTCATTCAATAAAAATACTTAGATCTGGAGCCGCAAGAAGGAGTAGCGTGGACAACGGATCAGAAGAAAAACATCATGAGCAACGCAAGGGCGATGGACGCATTATATTGTGTGTTATCGAAGGAGGAATTCAACCGCATCTCAGCGTGCGAGTCAGCATTTGAGATATGGAACACTCTCGAGTTCACCTACGAAGGTACAAGCAAGGTAAAAGAAACACATATTTCTATTTTAACAGAAAATTATGAGTGTTTCAGGATGGAAAAAGGAGAAACAATCAAGGACATGTACACAAGATTTGGAGATATCGTGAATCCAATGAAAAATCTAGGAGTCAAGCTGAAAGAGGAGCAGCTTGTAAGAAAGGTCTTGAGATCACTTACAAGCAATTGGTCTCCAAAGACCACAGCGATCCAAGAGACGAAAGATCTATCCACTCTCCCCTTGGATGATCTTATTGGAAGCCTCATGAAGTATGAAGTTCAATTGGAGAACATAAAGAAGAGCGAGGAGAAGGCAACAAGCAGGAAGAAAAGTATTGTTTTTAGAGCAATCATAGAGGACTCAGACTCAACAACATCGGAATCCAAAGACAAGGAGATGGAAATGCTTACTAGGAAATTCCAGAAATTCCTCAAGAAACAAGGTAAGCAAGTCACTAAATTTCAACTAATGTTATTTGCTATGACTGCAAGAAAAAGGGCCACTTGCGAAAGGATTGCCCTGTAAACAAGCAAAAGGAGGACAATAGGAAAGAAACAAAGGAGCTCAAGAAGAAGAAGAAGAAAGCATTTAAAGTAACATGAGATGATAGCAACTCCAACATGGACACCAACTCTAGCGAATTGGATGATGACGAGGTCGCAAATCTATGTTTGGCAGCAACTACAGAAGATATGGACACTGAGGTAAACCCTGATTTCTCTTTTGAAGAATTATTAGAAGCTCATGAAGAGCTATTTCATAAAGCTAAATCATTTAAAAAGGAAAATAAGGTTTTAAAGAATAATTACCAAAAATTAGAATTAGAAAAATCATGTTTAGAAATGGAATTAGAAATGTCAAAAGAGACTAATAATCAGTTGCATGTAAAAATAGTAGAGCTAGAAGATATTTATGAGCATTTTGAGGGAACTTTAACTAATCTAAAAACAACAAATAAGTTAAATATAGAATTTTGTGATGATTTAAAAGCAAAGTTTAAAAGTAAAAAGAATACACAAAATGAATCACATGCACCTAGGCATGCATGGATGTATCAAAAGTCCAAAAATCCCAACAATTCTATATCTAACATAAGAAAGGTCTATAAATCTCAGGGCATGAAAGGTACTAACTCAAAAGGACCCACAAGAAAATGGATACCTAGAAAAGATATTTTACATTGTTTTGCATGAATAGATCAAAGAGATCAGTGGGTGTTCAAGGCACACAATGGGACACTTCAACCATTCTATAGGCTGAATGAAGACCACAAACGATGGCCTAATGGAGCTTGGTACCCACATTCATCATTCTACTATTGGTAAATGTTATGGTATGATATTCTTTACCCTTTCATTTTTTGATGGTTGACAAAAAGGGGGAGGAAAATAAAGGGCAAATAGTAATATTTTTAGGGGGAGCATATATTGAGGGGGAGGTTTAAAGTAAAAGTTTTTCCTTCATATAACATTGTTAAAAGTTATTTTTTTTATAATTATTTATTTGCAAGATAGTTTTGTCAACACCAAAAAGGAGGAGATTGTTGGAACCTTGTTCCACATCTTATTTTGGAGTTAACAAAATTCCTGGTTTGCTATCGGTGACTCGATAGCATTCCTTTCTTTCTCAAAAAAAAATAAAATTATTATGGATTAATGTTTGCAATTGAGTTCTTTTCAGAATTAGGTGAAGATCAAGGCAAACAGGAAGTGATAGAGGCATGATGATGATGATAAGGAGGAGGTAAGGATGAGTGTTTTTAAGATCGCTAAATTGGTGTTTTAAGAATATCGCGTTGTAATATAGCTGAAAAAGCGTTCAAAATAAATATGATTTTATTACTCGAATTTAAAGTCCAAGGTTGAACACAGGAAGCAAATTGGGTTTTAGAAATCAAGATCACAATTCAGAATATGCAATAATATCAATGTCACAATGCAAAAATATAAGAGTAAATGTAGAGCACAAAATACTAAAGAAACTCAATGTAAATGAATTAAACTCAAAATTGGACGTCTGATTTGTAAATCAGACGCCTTAAAATGATGATGCTACAGTGATTTTCTTCTTTCTCTTTCTTCTTTAGCCTCGATCTTCTTTCTTAGCTTTTTCCTTCTTCTCTGTTCTCTGGCTTCTCCTACTTATCTTTCTCTTTCTCTACCAGCTGCCTTTGGCTTCAGTCTTCTTTTTCCTCTACAATCTTTCTTTGCTTCTTTCTTCTCTTCTTTCTTCTTCTTTTCTCCTCCTCTTCAGCCTGCAGCAAAACCTATCCTCTACCCTCGCGCACTCCCCTCTCTCTTCTCTCTCAGGTTTCGCTCTCCTAGAGCCACACACTATTAGGTAATCAGGTCTGGTACATACCCAGGATCAGGCCAACCAGCCTGTGGTGGTGGGCGAGGAGTGCAAGTCAGGTCGGGTCAACCAGGTCCGTGGGGCGTGGTCACGGATGAGGTCGTGAGAGGGGGGAGAGGGACCTCACCCCATGAGTTGGAGGCCAACAACTACTGGCAGGAATTCAATTTATGCGCACATAGCCGCTTGTCTAGTTCCGAGGTGGGACTATCTGTCCACCTCTCTTCGCTCGTGCCTGCGGCAGAGGTGCTCTCTACAATTGCAGCAACTGTGACTGCCTTTGAATTCAATTGATAACCTGGAGTCATGCATGAGGGTGTTCCACGCAACTTGGGACAGAGACCTGGAGTTGGCACGGTATGGAGCTCGCTTCAATCTTTGCGCTAATGGCGAAGGATGCTTGTACCTGAAATCACTACAACGGCCTCACGACCACGTCAGATCACTCAGGAAGCTTCGTTGAGGCACGGCGAGTGTGCAGCGGTGGTCGACGTGCCGTGGGGATGCCTGTGCGAGAGTGCCTAGGGCACACTATGTGCGTATGTGTGGGTGTGTTTGGGGGTGCTTTTGGGTGAGTGGCGGAGTGAATGAAGTGAGGGGTTGTGATCAGGGAGTTGAGGTGGAGGTCATAGGGTGGTTGGCGAGGTGGATGGAGGTGCAAAGCGACGGGAGCACCTTGCCGGAGGTATTGCAGGAGGTGGAGGAGATGATGGTGGTGGAGTGCAGTGGTAGTCGATTTAGGGAAATAAAGAGGGGGAAAGGAAGTAGAAGTTGAAAGGGACTTAGCTAGAGTAATAGTGGATAAAGGGAAGGCGAGGATGGCATCGGGTGCGTATTGCCGATGTTGGAGGAGAAGATGCTCAGGGAGGGTCGCTCGGCGAGGAGGAAGGGGAGACGGGGGCATCGGTAGGTGCTGTGTGACGCAGACAAATGCAAGGATGAGGAAGATGCCACCGGTATTGTGGTCAGGCGACGAGGGAGATCAGGGAAGGTCGCCACAGCTTGATGAGCAAATTGGTTGAAGGGAAGATGAATTTGAGGGGGTTTCCCGGTTAATTTCAAGCTTGGGAGACTCGGTTGAATCTAGGGCTTCTTAAATAGACCTCTGGAGGGGAATTTGTGTTTGAAAGCCAAGCTTCCAAGCAAAGTAAGGTCACCAGAGATGGAAACTTCAAAAGACCCAAATCTCTCATGCGTTCGCATGAGAGATTAGGTAACAATTAGGGATCACTGATGGGTTCAGACTGGAGGAGATTACTCAGAGAATCTCCCTTCCAATTTTGGGAGGGATTCTCTGAGCAATCAAGGAGAAATCACCTTCTAAAGCTCATTGGAGTAGGATTCCTCTGCTATAATGGCTGAGGGACCTATCTGCGAGAATGATGAAGAAGTTAGGGGACTTTTGTAAAGGTTTTTGAAAGATAGGGGCACAAATGTAATCAGGCTAGACCTATTTGCAAAGTGGGTCAAGATGAGTTTCTCTTAGGTCCAAATTTTGGTACAAACCTCATTTGGACTTAAGGAATTTAATGGTGAAGTTGAATTTTGGGTTTGACCATGTTTGACTGGGCAATTATACAAAAACCCAATTTAGGAAAAATATCTATCTAAGACCCCATTCTAGGTCAAAATGGGTTCCAATGGCTAAATTGAAAGTTCTAAACCCTAAAGAATATTTTTCTATGATTTTTAGAGGATTTAGGTGAATTTTATCCTAACCAAAACCTTGGTTAATCAAGCAGGCCTGTTTTAGGGTTTCAAGAAGTCATTTAATTCATAGGATACACACAAACCCTTTTCTATCAAATCCAACCCACTTTTTATCGTGTTAAGACCTTTTGACCTGTGTTTAGCCCTTAAGAAAATCTGTTGTTGTACTACAATGGTAAAATTATAATTTTATCCCTTGTTTCTTACTTTTCTCTCAAAAATGTTATTCAGTGACTTAAGACCTCTAGTTGGTTATGTAGAAGCTTTTATTCTCTTCATTGGGTAAAAATGAGTTAGTTAGGGCTCATGATGGTGTTCCCATCAATAAGTCAAGGAGAAGAAGGTCATCTTCGACCTTTAGTTTTTTAGGTTTTTCTTATTTATAGAATGTATGCCTCTTAACAAAGAATTATAACTTAGATCGTAAAAATAATTAGAGATAAATTTGGATTAATATTGTGAACATTTTCAAAGTACGTAATGGATTAAAACACTTAAAATAAGTACTTGTAAGTAAGTACCGGTACTGCTCATCAGTACTGGTATTTGCAAGGCACAGGTTTGAGAATTTGTCTCAAACTGTGAACAAGTACCGGTACCAACCATGAGTACCGGTACATGTTAGCCACAAGTTGAAGCCTTGATTCTGGCCTGAACCTTACAGGTACCGGTACCCATGATGAGTATCGGTATAGGTAGGTTACTGTACCCAAGGAATTTCAAACCTGGGAGTCACAAGTACCGATACCCATGATGAGTACTGGTACCAAGACTCATGTATTGGTGGCAGTAAGCTGCTAGTACCTGATGAGAGCCTCATCATGAGCCCTAACTAGCTCATTTTAACCTAAGAAAGAGAATAGGAGCTCCTACATAACCTAAAGAAGGGCTTAATTCAAGGAAGCAGTGTTCTGAGAAGAAAACATGAAACAAAGGCTAAAACTGTAATTTTACCATTGTAGTACATAAATGGGATTTCTTAGAGGCAAAACATAGGTTAAATGGTCTGAATAAGATAAAAAGGGGGTTGGTTCAGTCAGAAATGGGTTATTGTGCAATCCAAGAATTAAATGACATTCTGTAACCCTAAAAGTGACCTGCTTAATTCAATAAGGTTTTGGTCAGGATAAAAATCAATTAAACCCTCTAAAATTCATGAAAAATTATCCCCTAACATTTAGAACCTTCAAATTGGCCTTTGGAACCTATTTTGACCTAGATTGGGGTCTTAGCTCATTATTTGACCAAATTTGGGTTTTTATGTAAAATGTCTAGTCAAACATAGTCAAACCTAAAATACAACATCACCATTGGATTGCTTAGGTCCAAATTAGGTTTTTACCAAAATTTGGACTTAGAGGGAGGTCATCTTGACCTACTTTCCAAAATAGTCCACCCAATTACATTCTGGACCCTAACTTTTGAAAACTCTTGCATAGACCCCCCAACTTCCTCACCACTCTTACAATCAGGTCACTCCGCATTAATGGGGAGAAATCCTACTTTGGTGAGGAATGGAGGGGGATTACTCCATGATCCCTCAGAGATCTCCTCCCAAATTTGGAAGGGAGATTCTCTGAGGAATCCCCTTCCATTTGAGCATGATTTCAATCTCTGATTCGCACCCAATCTCTCGTGCAAACGCATGAGAGATTTGAGTCTCCAATGGTTTCCATCTCTGGAGAGGACTCTCGCGCTTGGAAGCTTGTCTTCCAAGCACAAGAGCCCCTGCCAGTGCCTATAAAAGGATCCTCAACTCCGACTGCATCTCTTTAGCTCGACTTGGCCGGAGAATCACCCCAATTTCATCTTCTTCTCCTCTGGTCAGGAGTCCAACGAGCTTTGGCGAACCCCCCTCCTCTTTCTCATCGCTCTACCACAATACTAGTGGCAAAGCCACCTTCACCATCTTCCTCCGCGTTGTGCAACACTCGCGCGCGTGCCTCTAGCCCTGTCGTCGTTGCCGCTCTCCCTCCACTGGACATCGTCTTCTCTGGCGACAGTAGGTACAGCCAGCCACCTCCTCTCCCCCTTCGTCCACTTAGCTAAGTTAGAATTACTCCTCTCCATCCCCTCTTCAATTCCCCTATTTTTATTTCCCTTTTCGACCCCTCGCAGTAGTTGTCCACCGCCATCTTCTCCATCTCCAGTCGCCCACCGGTGAGGTGCTTCCGCTGCTCCACACCTCCACACACATCGCCAGACACCTCACCACCTCTGCCATTGTCCACTGATCACCTTCCGCACATTCATTGATCTCCAACACCTCCCTAGATGCCCCCCGACCTAACCCATAAGCACAGCCACAGAGTGACCTAGGCACGCACGCCTAGGCCGCTCTGTGACCTGGCAACCACCGTCTCACCTTCGCCAAGACACGGCAAAGCTCCTCTTGCATTTTATTGGGGTTGCAAGGCTGTGTTCATGAACTTCAGGTTGACCCCCCTTCCGCCATTGACGCAAGGAGCAAGAAGGTTGCAAGCTTTTCTCTAGGCCGCATCCACCCAAGCGTCAGCGTCCCAGGTGAAGCAGAATGAGTGCTCGAACTCATATAGCAAGGCAATTGGCTTGGCAAGCAACCCAGCAGCAGCAATCGAAGAAGACACCCTGCGAGTGCGAGCGCAGAAGTGGGTGGGACATTTAGTCCCACCTCGTGAGCGCAAGAGCGCGGCACAAAGTATAAATTGGATTTGTGCTTTCTTCTCATCACCTCAAGTAACACAGGGGTGAGGTCCCTCACCCTCACTCGCTCACGCCTCGTTCGTGACCCCTGCTCCCGTGGACCTGGCTCCCAACCCGATTACCTAGACCTAGCACTCCTCGCGCAACACACCCACGTCGGTGCGCCTGGACCCGGGTGCGCGATACCCGACCTGATTACCCGGTTGTGGGAGAGCGTACCTAAGAGAGAAATACGGAGAGAGAGACACGGGGGAGGGTAGGGGATAGGTTTTGCTTCTGTGTGCATGCACAGGGAAGAAGAAGAGAAGAAGGAAGAGGAAGGCGCAGCTGAGGTGAAGCTAAGTAGGAAAGGAAGGACACTTAGCCGCAAAAAGGAAGAAGAAGGAAGGATGGCCAAAGAGAAGAAGAGAAAGTCAGAGGAGAGCTAAGGAAAAGGCTGAAGAAGGAAATCAAGGCAGAAGCCAAGGGAAGGAGAAGCACTGTAGCAGAGGTGTGGCTGAGGAAGAAAGAACAAAAAAAGAAATCAAATAGAGTAGAAGAAGAAAGAAGAAGATCGCAGAGGAAGAAGGAGAAAAGCACTGTACAAGAGAAGAAAGAAGAGACAAGGAAGAAGAGGCAGATGGCCAAAGTCAGAAAGAAAGAAGAAGAAAAGAAATAAGAGGTTATCATTTAAGACGTCTGATTATAGAATCAGACGTCCAATTCTTCTATTTTTGCTACAATTTTGACTCTTAAATTCTTGCATTTATACTCTGAATTAAGTTTTGAGTAACTCTAAGTGTTTAATTACATTATTAAGATTAGTGAATAAATTCCATTTGCTCCATGTGTTCGACCTCAGATACTTAGGTTTTTGAGTAATAAATTCTTATTTGTTTTCGAGGCAATTTCATCTATACTACAATGCAACATCTTTTAAAACCACAATCTAGCCTCGTCAACAGTACCGGTATAGGTACTTTAGTACCAGTACCATCTTGCCATCGGCTTAGAACAGAATGGCTGGAATGTTAATTCTGATAATATGAACATTGGGATTTAAACCCCAACATCTAGTAGATGAGTATCCTAGGTCCTAAACTCTATAAAATGATCCTACGACTCTTTGTTTGTACACTAGAGATACAAGAGAGATTAGAAAATAATCCTAGAGCTATATTTCATACATTCCACCATATTCAAAGTGGAAGAAATAGTTTGCTGCTTTTTAATTTCACTACGGGTTTAGCAAACACATCAACATGTTTTATTCACACATTCTCAAGGCATTCACATCTTCACTAGGCTCTCAAATCGGTAATGTTATTCTATATATTGTTGAGAGGCTTAGGAACTTAGTTGTATGTTTTGTCTTTCTTACACCTGTACTTCTTTTGTATTTGAGCTTGCTACTCATTGGGTTGTAACAACCCGCTGTTGTATTTGGGTTGAGGTAACCCGTTATTTACCTTGGTTTAGTAAATTGATTTCCTCAGGGTTGAGGGAATTAGGTTAAAAATCCTAAGCTAGGAGGCTTAGGTAGTGGAGTACCCAAGTGAGTGGGGAACCACTATACATTTTATGTCCTTTGTGGTTTGAATTGATTGTGCAAATCTTTCTTGTTATTACTAATATTGTGTTTGAGTATTTGTGCGCATAGCTAATCTATCTTTTTAGATCCTATCAATGCTACCAAGAGTTCGGTAGCGACTACATGCCTTACAATATGTCTGTGAATCGGCAAAAAGAGTGAGCCAATAAAACCTGGACTGCAAAACTTTGGAGTGGTCTTATGACCAGAAAAAATGATCACCATAAGAATGGTCATGACAAAAAGATAGGATAGAGTCAATCTCAAAAGAAGATACACAACGCCTGATGATTTGATCGTTGTGGAGTCGAAACAGATACGGATCTTCCCAGAAATAGTATTTCGCTTCAGATTTGAGTCGTGATTTGCAATTCCAGTCCTAGTCGGACGGGAATTGATGTGTAACCAAATGGTTAACGATGTCGACATACCAAGGAAGATCAGAAGATATAGTCAAAAGATGTTCATCAAGAAAGTGCTCGGTGATTTGAGGAGATGTCTCTAGATTTTCAAAAGGATGACGGGAAAGGTGGTCGGTAATGACATTCTGTCATCCCACCTTATCACGAATTTCTATGTCAAATTCTTGTAGAAGCAAGATCCATCTAATAAACATATGTTTCGTGTCCTTCGATAGAAGGTGTTTGATCGTTGAGTGATAAGAGTACACAACGATTCCAGATCCAAGGATAAAAGATCTGAACTTTTCTAATCCAAATACAACGCTAGCAATTCCTTTTGAGTAACAATATAATTCCTTTATGTGTCATTTAGTGTATTGCTAGCATAGTAAATCACTACAGGATTTTTCTCGATTTTCTATCCTAAACCTGCTCCAAGTGCGTAATCAGATGTGTCACACATGATTTTAAAAGGTAGATTCCAGTTAGGAGGCTGCAGAATAGGAGCCTATGTGATAAACACACATGAATTCATGATAAAATGCTTATTTATGAAAGTTCCTAGGCTTAGCATTGCATATCATGTTATAAATATTGCATAACATCCATTGCATGGCATTTAGGGTAGTTGTGTATTATGTACATTAGTTCTTCCATTTTATAGGACCAGGAGGTAGTGTGACATCTTTATCGGCTTTGGATGAAGAATCCGACCATACAAATGAATTCGAAGTGACGATCGCATTCCGTCAATACGAAAATCACCCCGATCAGAGCTCCGCAGCACCCTCTACAAGAAGAAGAAGTTGGACGGTCCAGATGGCACCACATGGCACCATCCAGATTGCCCAACATGAACCACAGCCGCCCTAGCACCCATGCATGGAGAGATCTCAGCAGTTGCATCTCAATCCAATGGCTGAGGGGTGCTCTACACCACGCGACCGCACCACCCTCCACTCGACAAACCGCAGCTTTAGCACATTGGTGAAGACAAGCTCTCGCAAACTGAGAGCGCGAGTTCAAGCCGCGGTGGGGGGAGACGATCTCGTGAGCGTCGGCGTAATGGAATTGCGTCCGTTGGATGGCCATCAAGCGGTAGAGAGGGAGGCGATGTGGTGCAATCAGACCCACGTGATCTGCACGCATTTGATCACGTGCCGACCGATGGCCAATCTGACGC